>OW569406.1:107001565-117001565 GCA_937654795.1 Cistogaster globosa
TATAATTATAATATGCACTAAAATTTTTAATAGAAGAGTACACTTTTGAGTTTTGTCTCAACGTTTATTAAAATAGTTACACTATGGGTAATTTACTTTGTATATTCTTTCTGCAGGTGAAGAGAAAAAGAAAGTTGGGTAAATAAATACCAACATTAGTTTTTTTTAAATAATTTTTATACATTGAAAAATATACAGTTAGCCACATTCAAAATTGAACACTCCATATGAAAGTAAAAAATTTATTTTTTTTGGGCTTATCACAAGAGAATTTAAGCTTCTTTTATTATTTTTGATATATATTGATAGGTAGTAATTTAAAAAACTAAACTTAGAGTATTCAATGTAAAACACAACAAATAAATTAAAGTAATAAAATTCATTTTTACAAAAGGCAGGTCACATTCAAAATTGAACACTTAGTTAACGATTCAAAAAAGTATAGAAAGTTAAACCACTAATATTTCGTTGACTTTCCTTTGTGCTTTATTACTTCTTGCAACCGACGAGGCATGCTTTCAACAAGTGTTTTGCAGCAATTTCTGTCGATTTTTTTCCATTCATTTGAAATTGCCTGCTTTAATTCGGACTTACCACTAACACTCCTATTAGCCACCCTTTTCTTCAGCTTACCCCTATATGCTCAATAAGGTTCAAGTCGGGCGATTGAGCAGGCGTTGCAATGACCTTTGGGCAGTTGTATAGCATTCCACGAGGTGTGCTTCGGATCATTGTCTTGGTAAAACATAAAGTTTCCGCGAATACCAAGTTTTTCAGCACTATTATGGACGTTTTGTTTTATAATGTCGATAAAGCCCTTTCCGTCTAATATCCCATCGATAATATGTAGTTTTCCGACACCAACTGCCGACATGCAACCCCATATCATCACCGAGCCGCCACCGAACTTTACAGTCTTCTTTATATTTTTGTCCTTCAACTCCTTACCAGGCATTCGCCATATAAAACGCCTTCCGTCTGATCCAAAAATATTTACTTTAGTCTCATCAGTAAATAAACTTATAACCGAGTAAAATTTTGATCAAATTTTTGATTGCTTTGTTATTTTTTAACCATTACTTAAGACCAAAACTCTGCGTTTTCAAATTGATATTTTTTGGCAAACTCCAACCTAGCTTTTTGGTTTTTTATAGAGATTAAAGGCTTTGTGCGCGGTACACGTGCGTGAAAATTGTGCTTTTTTAGAAGCCGGCGTATAGTTTCTGCGCATACATACACTCCTCTTTTAATTATATTATGAACAGTGGACACTTTTTTGTCAACGATTCTACTTATTTCACAGATTGATTTCGTGTCTTTGTAATTTTTTATAATAATTTCAAGTTCTTCAATTGTTGTTTGAGGTATTTTTGGACGAAAATACTTTAAAATAATCGGTAGCCACGTGTATACTAATGAAAATAAGAAACTTGCAATTTTAACTCAATTTATAACGGTATTTTACTGAAGAAATGTAACTGTTCAATTTTGAATGTATCATGTTTGTCGCTCTATTTAAGCAAACTGGTGTTTTTGTTATTGTTTTTGAAGGAGAATAATAATATTTAACTATTTTACATTGAAGAATGGAATAAAGCGATATGTTAACAGAATATTTAAAAGGAGTTTTTTTTTCGTTTTTATTAACAATAAAATACAATGATCATGGCTATAATTTAAGTGTTCAATTTTAAATGTGGCTGACTGTATATCGTTTTACTTTGAGACATTCCATGTCAAAAAAAAAATCTTTTGAAATTATTTTTATTTTATTATTTATTTATTTATCAGATGCCAATAAGCCTTCAAGGCCAAATCTGTCATAATTACAAGCTTGGCAATAAAAATTCAAACTTATTACTAACTCTTAAAGCTACCCCCCAGCAAAGACGAAAGAATATTTAAATAAGATAAGCAATACTATTAAAGTTGGGGTTTGTGTTAAAATTGACTCAAATTGCATTTCGAACTTGAAGACTCAAAGACTTGCCAGCACTATTTTTTAAACTTTTTGACTGAGTTTAAAAATCTCCTTTCCCGATATAATACAAAATGATTCCAAACTCTAGCAACACTTACAACAAACGATCTTCCCATTATGAGGTATGAATGAGACGGTATTAAAAGCGAGTTTGTCCTTGTCAAATTTGCAAATGAAAATCTTAAATTAACCATTCCAGATTTTATTAAAACTATTTTTTTTTAATTTTTTCCTAATCAGGATTTGAACCGTTGATATTATCAATGAATTAAAATTTCCTTTTTGGCCCAGGTTCATTTTTTAATTTAATTTCTAAAAAATTTTAAAAAGAAAAAATATTTACAAATGTATTCAGAGGCAAAAAAAATTTAAAAAACAGAAATTGCATTTCGTCGCATTCCGAAGGTTGGTACGAGGCAAAAACAGACGAGTTGCAGACTTTTGTCTTACTAAATTAATATTGATTAGTTGGTTAAATAAATAATGTTTACAATGTAAACAACCTAAGGTAGATGGATGCGAAAAATGCTGATAAAGGATGTAGCGATCCTTAATATTTTTTATTTACAATATATTCCTTGAATCCGTGAGTCGAGAAATATACTTTAAAAAAATCTATATTTTACAGTTTTTAGCTATAACTTTATAAAACAAGAAAAATATGGCTTTTTTAACATGTGCTCGAGGCTGAAATATACAGGCATGTCACAAATTCCGTTCGGAATTGGAATGATTCCGAATTTACTATTCTGATCGAAATGGTTTTAGCTTCTATAGATTCCGTTCGGTTTAGTAAACCGAAAAAAGTTCAAAATCACTTATGTTTGTTCAAAATATGGCAACATAACATCAAATGTAGCAAAACAAAAAATAGCGGAATTAAAAAAACAATAAAAATTCAAGAAATATTTGTGTTTCAGTGCGAATTGCTAAAAAAGTTAAAATAAAAAATGTCAAAAATGCCCGGAATATCTATAATTGCGATGACAGAAGAAAATAAAAGCAATATTGTTTGAGTGCTGTTACTACGGAATTTTTTGAAAAAGAATAAAAGTACGGCATTATCTTTTAAACAAATTCCGTTTATTTTTTTGGTTTTTATAAAGGATTAAGAAAAAGTTATTTTTTTCATTAACATAATAGTAAAATAAATTTATTTTGGATCAATAAGCAAGATAAAGAATAGCCTTACCTATAAAAAAATGTTTTGAATGGTTTTTCTGTTAACAAAATGCTTAAAATAATAATTCCACATAGCAAACTGAAAGTGGTTTCATTCCGAAAATTTTTTTCGTTTTACGTTTTCCTATAGAAGCAAAATACGGAATCAATTCCACTTCCGAACGGCTGATACATTTAAATTCCATTTCGTTTTAAGCCTTAGAGTGTAAAGTAAGAGTTCATTTCAAAACGGATTTCATAAACTGATATTAATCATAATAAGAATTTGTTAGCAAGTTTGTATCCTTAAGTTAAAATAAGTTTTATTAAAAAATTTCAGATAGTGTTTTTTATTGTTTTTTTTTTTTTCTATTTTTAATTTACATATGATTTTTATTATGGCTAAGTGTGTACGCCATATAAATTTCAGAGTGGGACCATGATGGGATCAAAAGTTATGTTAAAAAAAACTTCATATTAATTCAAATTAAATCAAATTAAAAAAAAAATAATTAAAATAAACTAATTTAGGAAAAATTATTTATTATTAAACTATTAATTTTAAAATATATATTAAATAATTAAATCCCAATAAAATTTCGTTTATTTATTAATATGTAAATATATAAATGTATATTTATTCAGAGCATTATTATTATTTCATTGATTTAACTTTACAAGTACAATTTTATTTTTTATTCATTTTTTTATTAGATTTCGTTTCGAATTTTGGCAAATATTTCGAATTTCTATGCTTTATATGTAAAGTTCGTATTATTTCACATATTACTAACTTAAATTACATAACAATTTTTTTTTATTGTTAATTAAACGAAAAAATGCTGCCAATTAAAATGTTTTTTTAACTAAAAGTAAATAAATTGATTTTGTTTTTAAATATAAATTTTTATTTCAATATCAAAAAGAATACGATAATATTAAAAATATATTTTACTAATTAAATTTATAAGAAATAACAAAATGTTTATAAGAGCACACAATAGTTGTACATTATTATTATTATTATTATTTTTTTAAAGAAAATCTTAATGTTAAGAAAAAATAATTTTTTAAGGTTATGTTAGCAACTTAAAACAGTTAAAAAAATTGCATACACAAATTTAAGCATTTTGAAGTTAAAATTTATAAAATTTAAACTTATTTCTTATAAAAAGAATTTACAATGCGCTTTGGTAAAATAGATTTTTCTAGAAAGGCGCTGTCGTCATAAAGTTTTTTTCCTGTTAATTTTTATTTACTTCTAAATTTTTAACGAAATTATTTTCCGAAATAGTAAAAGGTTTTCTAGACAAAAATGTTGGACAAAAAAAGTTAAAAGGAATATTTTTTGCAAGATGGAGGTTTTTGATGTTCCTAATAATTTTAGATTTAATAAGTTTCACTACATGTCAATCTACATCTTAGTCTCAATCACGAAACTTTTTAAACACAACTGCATCAAAACATTAGTCGATTTGAATTTATCATCAATTTTCAAAGTCAAGAGACAAAATGCGAAATTTCTGTGTAAAAATTTCGATCGATATCTTATGCTGTAATTGCCCCCAGTTTACAAGCCGTGTTTTTACCGCCTACATTAGACTTTAATTTTATACTTGAAAATATTTTAAATACTAGGACTGGCTAGCGTAAAAATGCATCAACCTTAAAACATAAAATGATTACGTTTAACGGGGGAAAAAAGCAGAATTCGAAATAAAAGATTTTGCAACAGGAAGAAAAATATGAGAAGCGATTTCTTCTGCATTCCCATGTGACTTGAAAAAAATTAATTTGACTCCGAATCTATTGTTTCTTGCAGCTCAAGAGTTTTCAAATAGGATGGCTTAAGAAATCATTTACTTTGCATACTTTTATATAGTAATGGAGAGTTTCCATGTATTAATGTGTACTGTACATTTATATAACTTCAATAAGAGATACTTTAAAATGTGTTTTTTGGATGTTTTAGATTTACAATTAACATTAACTTACAATTAACTTAATCGTTTTATTTTTGTTTTTATTTGCTTTTGTGTATACGTATATAAAAGTATTATTATTTTTTTATTTTATTAAGTTATAAATAGGTGTTATTGTTTAACTATAAACTACTATCGCAGTCTATTTGAGTATGTCATTTCTTTTTGATGCGTTGCACAATCCATTCCAAGCCCTGATAGAGTCTGTAAAATAAAAATAAAACTTTTTTGTAAGATTTTTTCTAATAACCAAGCAAAATAAATAAATGAAATAATGGATGGACAATGCGTTGTCTTATGTTAAAAAAAAAAGTTTTTGATCCTAATTTCGTCACATTTAGTTTGACCATTGAGAAAGGTCAAACTGAACTCTTTGTAGAGGCCTTAAAGTTTATGACTGACTTTACACTAGTATGGGAATTTTCGGACATCCTTAAGTAAGTAATACTTAGATAGAGTTTTTCGTCAGTACTACCACTGGGTGAAAACAAAGCGTACGGCACCCCAAGCATAGTAAAGGTATATTAAAACCAGTTGATTGCCAATACCCGCACATTGAATACCCTTTCTTTCAATTTCGAATCACTACAAGCCAAGGCGACTGGTACCGCCTTATACCCCAGAAGTTATATGAAGAGGGGTCGTCTCTAAGACAAACACGCCCTGGAGGAATAATATGTGCAATATACAAGCATATAAGACACAAGCGCGCTGCCCGCTTCAGGGGGCTGAGAGACCTCAAAAATAACAGCAAATAATCTATCTAGCCTCATATTTAAGAATCAATAGCGTCAAAGAGGCGGAATCGCAAAAACAGAGTCTTTCGTAAAATGAATCACATGTAGCTTTTACCTGAGCGAAATAAAACAGCACAGGTAGCCTAGTATTCACTTCCAAGACCAAGTGTATACGGCAATGGAACACTGAAATTATATAGCAGAAGCATATTTGGCACAGAGGGAGGGAAGGTTGTTAAACATTTAGGCGGACAATAACGATATATTTGCAAGGAAACTGAGAGAGACTGTTTCACTGCAAAAACTTTATTCTACGTTTAGCTTTCGTTGTTAAAAAGAATGTTAAAATAATTGATATTTCTTTTTTATAAGAGGATATTTTAATGGCACCTAAATAATTTTAAGAAAAAAAAAGAAATGTTTTCTTTGTGTTGGGGGTTTATTATTTTATATTTTATTTAAAACCATGGACCAGGTTTAGCTAAATTTGCATCAAATTTTAATATTAAATCAAATTGGCCAAAATATTATATTAAATCGGTTTAAATCCATAATTAAAAGAAGCAGCTGAGTTTTATTATTGTTTCTCATTTATATTTTAGAAAGTTTAGTCCTAAAATAGTTTTATTTAAAAACTTAAAATGATTTCATGTCAACAAAAAACAAAAAAAAAAAAACATCTATTTATTTTGAACATACCCTTCCCCTGTTAACGCACAGCAGCCTTGTATGTGCCATTGGTGTTTTTTAATTGAGGTTAAGTCCAGTTGACGTGATATTTCAGCAGCTGACATTGAGCCTTTTAAATCCTACAAAAATTAGAAAAATAAACAAAATCAGTTAATTAAACTTACATGTATTTCTATCTGTGGTGATACCAGGGAAATTAAAAAGTCTTTACAAAACAGAAAACCTCTTAAGATGATTCTTTAATTTATTTAAGTGCAGTTATAAAATCTGAAGAATCATAAGCTTAAAGTTGGCAGACAACATGGCAGGGGTAAATCTGGACAAGATAGATTAGTTAACAGTTTAATACTTATTAAACCCTACGAATGTATGAAACATCGCCATGAAAGATAAAAAATAAATTGACTTATGATTAGGAATTCACATGCACATTCCAAGAAAGAAAAAAAGAACAGTGGCGAAAAGCCTTTTAGTTGAAACAATTTTAACTGGTTAATTTAATTGATCCATTTTAACCAACATTTATGAGTCGACAAAGAAAATCGTTAATATCACAAAAAAGGTCCAAACTGCCTCTTAAATCAGTTAAACGGTTGTATTAATATAACCAATTGTGAACCAATGCGACGTTTATTTTATCGTAAACCTTCTTTAATCCAATTCAAATGTAAAATGTCTGTAGCTTCAAAACTAATCGTTGGTTTTGTAGCAACCTTCTCAGTGCTTCATATACTATTTTGTTTAGACCCATTGAAAAGCCTTCTACCAGATCATTAAATTATTAAACATTTTGTTGATACCAATAACTCTTAATCTTGTAGTTAAATTTAAAGACAAAAGAAAACCAACCTGTTTATTTGCATAAACCAGCAGACTTGCTTTACTTAAGTCTTCATGCTGCAACATTCGATACAGTTCCTCACGTGTCACAGCCAAACGTTCACGATCCGTTGAATCGATAACCATTATAATAAACTTAAATCAAAATGAATGTTTATTTAAAATAAATAAATTAATTTATGTTAAAGAAAAAGCAAATTAATTAACCAACTTCTGTATTTGTATAGTATGTACTCCATGCTGCTCGCAAACTCTGTTGGCCACCCAAATCCCAAACAAGAAAATGTATATTTCGCCAAACAACTTCTTCAACATTTGAACCTATTGTGGGTGATGTATGGACGACTTCATTCATAAGAAATTGATACAGTATTGTGGTTTTGCCGGCATTGTCTAATCCCACCATAACTAATTTGTGTTCTAAAAAGAAAATATTAAAAAAAGAAAAGGGAAACATTATTTTAAATTCAATAACATAAAAAAATTAAACTAAATGAATTAAGATAAAATCCAGGTTTAAAAGTATGAGAGAGAAATTTCTTAAAAAAAAATAACAAAAAAAGAATTTAGTTATTTGGGTATTTGACCATTTTACAACGTATCGTAAATCGTGTGTTGTATCATTTGCCTCATTTCTGTAACTAATGTGAAAAGTTTGTCACATGAAAGTGTTTTGCAATTCTGCTAATACAGGGAGAGCTGGGCTAATCATGTCTTTATTTATTATAAAGATATTATCCACTCTATCTCGCCCTGTTTAAACAGTATGATACGATATTTTCATGTGAAAAACTTATTGCTTTAGTTAAAGAAACAAGGTGTTAGATAGTTGTCAACATGCTGCTGTAAGTTTTTGTTGTAAATAGAAGCAGTTACCCGAACTGACTTTTAAAAGTCCATGGATTCGAGATTTTTTAAATCCCGATTGGGATCACGAAATACCCGAAATTTCCTGTTATTGTTTTTAGAGTTTCCTACATCTTTTTTCAGTTAACAATATTTTTTGGCTCTAAAAATTCACTTCGATAAATAATTGACTGCAAGTCATTCGATTAACTCGCGCAGTTACAGACAGGCAGTTAATTAATGTTTTAGGGATTGAACTAAGTAATTTGTTTAAAATTTTCGTGTTAATTCCTCATCAAAAAAAGTTTGGGTTTTGTTAGCGTCATATTTCAGGGCATCAGCGACGGCTGAAAATGTAATCCTATTTTTTCCGTCGATCACAATCCTCTACGTCGGGAACCGCAATAAGTAGACTCCTTAAAGCTTTCATATAATAAATACTTTAAATTAAAAGGTGTTCCGAAAGTGAAGTGATATTTGCAAGAGTATTGTTACTTTGTTGATCTGTGATAGACAGTAAAACTATGTCCGCTATAGCAACAATTAAAAAAAAAAACTTCAAATTAAAGGGTGTCTCAATAGTGACGTAGACTATTCTAATAATTTTTCTAAATTTTCCCGATAAAGCAGTTGTATTCTACTTGTTTCAATATTATTCTTGATTACTTAACGTTCTGATATTTAAGCATGGAACTTACGTTATTGTTCTGACGTTATTGCTCTGACAAATACATATCGCTCAAAATTGGCGAAAACGATTTTAAATGACCAAAAAAACATCTGAAATCATAATCGCTAAAAATCTGGTGCCGTCAAAACACAAGTATACACTGAGACTTTAGGGCGAAAGTCTTCGAGAACATGTTTAAATAAGTTGAGCGTATTGCGATTTAAAAACGCGCGTAGCACTTCAGGCAATAATGCCTATTTAGTTAGTTTCGTTACCGTGCTACATTCTTTAGGAAAGGGATAGATGAGAGATAAGACAGGTGGTGAAAAGAGAAAAATAGATATAGCCATTTTATTAATTATTTTACTTCGCCGGCGAATATGCTATGAAGAAGTACCGACGAAGGAGGCTGCATGTTTAATATTAATTCTGAATATGTATTTAAACCATTAAACAGAAAAAATCATTTTTTATTTTTGGTTGCCGCAGGGATTGAACCCTGGTCAACCAGGTTTGTAGGCAAAGTGTTTACCGCTTCGACTACAGCAGCCAAATTATGAACGTTAGTTTTTTAAGTGAAAGAAAAAACAAAATCCTCTAACTTTAACCGATGACTTGAGTTTAGTTTCCCAATCCCCAAAAGTCTAAAAAATTTTTGGGACTGCTTTAATCCCATTTAGATAATATTCACTTATCAGTTTAGACAAAATAAAAAGAAAACAAAAACCAAATTTATTGTTGATAACTTCAATTGTATAAAAAAAATAATTATTTAGTAAAAAGTTAAACAAATGCTCTAAATATTCATGTTATCATTAAAAGAAAAAAGTTCATTCTGTACAAGAAGATAAGATAGCTTTAGAAAACAAAAAAAAAGCAACAACGAAAGAAAGAATTAAGAGATAAAGAATAAATAAAATATGTTTTACACAATTGAAATATTTATTTAATATATAATTATGATTATTTTACTGAAGAATTATTATTTTAATACGAGGGATACTGTTTATGTTTCGGAAATAGCGAATAATAAAAAAAAAACATTTTTAAATCAAAATAGCTTAATTGTTTTTCGAAATATTTCCCATGATAATCAAAACACTTTTGCATTCGTTCAAACCATTTATCATAGCAGTTTTTCCACTCCCCTTGGGACAGCTGCAAAATAGCGCTTCAACTGCTTCTTTGGGGCTCGTAAATTATTGACCACACAGTTTACTTTTGATATTCGAGAACAGGTAGAAGTAATTGGGTGCCAAGTCAGGACTTTACGGAGTATGACTCAACAGTTCGATGTTTTAGCTGCTCAAAAATTCACTTATTTGCCGAGATGTGTGAGAGCCTGTATTGTCATGAAAAAGAATGACTCGTCTTTGGGGCTTAGTTTCCGGTAAACAAGTGATCATGTACTACGCATAATGAACAGTTCTAGATTGCTCTAGAAGAATAGTAGCCACGAGACCCATTCGGCTAAAGAAACAAGCCACTATTTGAAGTGCTTCTTACACACACATTTTTTGCTGGATTTAGCTCGTCTTGAAATATCCACACAGTCGATTATTGTTTTGTTTCCGGCTTGTAATTATATATCAATGATGTTACTTGCCACGATTTCATACACGTCTTTTGAGACACCATGGTTGACCTTTTTAATGATTCTCCCACACAAATTGATGCGAGCCTTTCTTTGAGCGATTGTTAAATTATGGAGTATCTAAAACTAAGTGTTAATGAAAATGGAATTTATTTAAGTGGAACTTATGTGAAGAATACCTCTATCTCACAGTATGTCACCTGACGATCTTGCATTATCAGTTCACACACTGTATCGACAATTCAATACACACACTGGGCCGAATTTCACGGAATTCCTCAGAGACGAAACTACGACTTCAATTGAATTCACTATACCAGCGATATACCGTGGTTTTAAATTGTGCTTAATCATCATAAAAGGAACTGTTTTTATCGACACATTCTTGTTGATAAGCCACCTCGAAAAATGTAAAAAATAATCCAATGAAAACCTTTTCCTTAAAATATTTTTTGTTTTGTCCAATTGATTTTTGGAGCTCACTGTAAAAAATACAAATAGCACTTGTACATCAAACGTTGTAAGTACGTTTATACTAAAAAAAAATTTCAAAATTTATTACAGTGTTGCCTGATTGCCCTCGTACATGGTCTCATAGTAATATGAAGTTCGTTAATTGCTTTTGTGATCACCTTATATTGAACGCTTGTGGCAAGAGTGACGTATATCAAAAAATTTCGAACCAAGATAAAAGCCTTTAAAGTATTAAAGTGTAAATTAACATCGGTTGGCATCTTCAGGAAATCTTAGAATTTATATAAAATAAACATACATTTATCCACTGTAAACATAAAGTTATTTATTACAACAACAAAATATTGACTTTAATAACGAGTTGCAATTTACAAATTTATTATTGCACAGATTTGACAAGTATTTAATGTCAACATAAGAATTTAAAAAAATGTCAACACATAGATACAGACGAATAAAAAACCTTATGTTTTCTTTAGTTAGTTAAAAACAAAAAATATAGATTATTTTCCTCTTTTTTCAACAAACAAGCCATTGTGCGGTGTACGACATTAAAATTAATTTAATACTCCAAACTGTGTAGGTCAGTGACTGAGCACAGTATATTAACATTTACACACACTTTCATTGCCAAATTTGCTTTTGCATTGACAAAGTTTGAGAGATAAGTTCAAAATCAATGTACTGCATGCATATCGTAATCGATATAAATTTTTATTTAATAACACGAGCATTAAAAAAAAAAAGTTGTTTGAAAAATCGTTATCGCCAATTAAATATTAATAAACAAGTTATTCGAATTTAATTTAGTTAAGTCAGACTTGATATTTTTTTTTTTCAAATTTTTTTTAAATAAATCGAATATTTGTTTGTTTCAACAAGTGAAAGGCAACAGAGCATCCATGGATTAATTGTATTCCCATTTTTTACATAGTTAAAACTCACCTACGAGGATTAAGAAACATAATTAGTTACGTTTGAGAAATGACAATATATATAAACTCATTTTGTAAAAAATCGTTTCCCAACGTTTATGGAAAGCTACAAGAAAAAATCTCAATTTGTTTTTGTTTTCAATGTAAATTTCTAAAACGTTTGAAAACGATCTTATTCTGAGGGTGGTTCCAAAATTTTTCGATTTTTTGTTTTATTATTTTTTTTTATTTTACATTTACTTTTCGCTTATAATAAAATTAATACTCTAGTTTTTATAAATACATATAAACAACGTATGGGCATTTCCACAGCACATTCCGTAACACTTGTACGCCTATAGTAGTAGTAGTCGAAAATTATTAAAGACTGTTACATTCGATACCTTGTAGTCCAAAATATCGGGCGACATAACGATATATCATACGTGATATAAAAAAAAAATGATTTCGAATTACAACTAAGAAAAAGTAAAATTCTGGGAATTTAGAGAAATGTATTTTTTTTTTTTTTTTGGGTTCTGTACACAAAGTGTAAAACCGTACCGCTATTGTTTTCACCACAATTTCTGTCCGTCTTTGTGTCCGTATGTGTCGAAGCCTTTATATATGGAACCGTTACAGGTAAACTCTTTAAATTTTCACAGAAATTGTATTACTATAGCTTAGGGAAGTAACGATACGCCATTTCGCCGATCCGATACCGATAATCAAAAATAAATATCGTTGATACCGATTCCGATACCGAATCGCATATTGAAATTGAGCTCAAGTAAAAATTAACATAACTCAAGTAAAGTAATTCTTCTATTATAAAAAATAACAGTGTTTGTTAATGAGCCATTCAAATCATCAAAGTTTTCAATACATTTCAGTTTATAAAATTCAAATTTTCAAACTACAAAACGTCTGCAATATTTATGATTTTACAAAATAAACGATTGACTCAAAATTTAAAATTGATATTAATAAGATTTAAAAGATAACGAACTGAATTTGAGATCATGTTAAAATTAAATTAAAAGAAATATTTAATGATATTAATAAGATTTTTGTTTAAAAAACAAAGTGTTCTCAAATTTTGCGGAGATAGACGATTTCTCAAATCCGTTTAAAGCAGACCTGCAGTAGAAAACAGTCTCTCAAATGCGACAGAACTCATTTGAATTTTATGTTCAGCTATTAATATGTTATTTCTCATAGTTGTCATGCAATAAAAAAAAAAAAAAAGAGTTGAAAATTAAATATTTTGTTAAAAAAAAACTCTAAAGAAAAATATAAAGTATCGGCGTATCGACAGTAAAATATCGCCGATATCGATGTATCGGTATTTGTATAGGTTGCATCCCTACTATAGCCGCTATAACAACAATTACCAAAAATTAAAGAGTGTTCCGATAGTGACGTAATGTTCATAAAAATATTGTTATTTTTTTAACGACACTGGGCAGACACGTCATATTTGCAAAGTGTCAATAAAATTATGTGAGCTATAACAACAAGTAGAAAAAATATAATTTTAAATTAAAAGATGTTTAAATATTAACGTGACTATTGCTTATATGGCTTTAGTATTTCAACTGTAACAAACAGTAAATTTGGAAAGTAAGGGGTGTCTCCAAAGACCGTGAATTTAAAAAAACATGGTTTTATAATTACAAAAATAAAATTAAGAGAATCACGATTGTAATGTGATTTTCACATGTATGGCCTTATTTTTTTTTATAAATTTATAAATAAATTTACGCAGGGTTTGTAATGCCAAGTCGCTTTAAAAACAAATACAAAAAAAAATTAAAAAGTGGCATGATGATAACGTCATTTAAACTTCACCCACAGTATGTTTTACTGTATCCGCTTTAAAAGGTTAATAAAAATAAAACATTAAAGGGTGACTTTATACATGAGACGAAGCCCCTCGTGTGTGGGTTAAGCTCAGACTTGACAAATTTATTTATTTTTCCTTTACAATCCAATATATTCAATTTAAAAAAGTCTTTGAAATTTTTAATTTAAAATATAAAACTCTCTTGTCACGGTGTTTGTGATTAAACTCCTACGAAATGGCTTGACCGATTTTCATGAAATTTTGTGTGCATATCGGGTAGGTTTGAAAATCGGTCAACATTTATTTTTCAATCCCCTAAACGCTATGATTTTTTCACGCCCTCTTAAGTAGGCTAGACTGCTGCACCGATCTTCTTGAAATTTCCACAAAATATAAATAAGACTATGGTATGATTAATAGAAAACTTTTTTATCACGCTCTCATAATCGCCCACTTTTTTTTAATTATGTACTTGCATCGATATAGTTTTTAGTATTATTCTTCAAATTGTACACAACTTAAAGTCCAGCCAGTGCAGAAATAAACGTTTCAGAATCTGTCAACATCTATTTTTCATATATCTAAATATTAAGGGTGGCCCACCCTAAGGGACAATTTATATCTCACCTAAATAACGTAATGATTTTAATGAAATTTTAAACTGGAATAAATCTGCGTACAGTAGAACACATATGGTTGTACTTAAAGGAGGGCGGTACAACGTTTGCCGGGCCAGCTAGTAACGAATAAAATTTAATATCGTTTTTTAAAATACTGTACGCTACAATACGTATCTTGCTTTGAACTCTAAGCTCGGAACACAAAACAAATGACGTAGAAACCAATGAAATACAAATGACGTAGTTAAATACTTTTTTTTGTATTGGGTAACATTATCGAACTACATCTTATCTCTTTATCCTTGTGGAAAAGTGCACTTGAAACGTTAGCCGAATTTTGTCGCTAGATAATCACTTTAATATGTTACTTTTGCTTTTTGATATTGTGAAAAAACTATAAATACTTCCACAATGAATGTTTTTCTTTTAAACTTATTTTGATAATATTTTTTTAGGTTTTTATATTTTCAAGTATGATTGACATATTCATGGAATTGCCCGTATATCAGTATAAAGACATAAGAAGATAATTGAAAATTTTATTTAGTGCACTGATAAGAGTAAAGCAGTGGAACACATTTAAACAAGTAAATTAAAGATGTATTAGTTTGGCCTTTCACAGATCATAACGATTAGATAACCAAATTATTTTATATGTCTTTTGATTTATCTCTTCTGTGCATGTTAAATTCAAAAATATTAAAATGTGTATTTTAACGCACAGTGTGGAATTTAACACGAAAAAAACAACTGTTTACGAAGGCGGATCAGATAGTCCTTGATTGTTTTTAATGAAATACAGGTTTTTAAATAAAAAATTGTTTCATCAATACAAAAAAAAAACAAAAAACAAGATTCGAAGAGATCCATCAAAGTCAATATTTGTTTTTAAGATGACTATATCGTAGGAGTCGAATTTCTTAGCTATTTCTTTACGTTCAGAAGCAAGAAATATTCAATTAATAAGAATAAGGCGGATAAGAAATTAATTCGTAGTCTAATTTATGGATTTTTGTTGTGGAAACTGCACACCATGTGCAAAATATTTTAATATTTACCTCGAGAATCCTACTGTTACGACTGCTGTTTCACCTTTAGTGTATTGTGGCCGATCAAAGTTTTGTTCAGTTACCAAACCGTACAAAAACTCGTACAAATTACAGTTGGTGAAAACAAAACACTCCTAAGAAGTGGTCACACGATTGGGTTTGTCGACGATTGTGAGCAAAAGCGGAATCCCATTTTCAGACGACTTTTTTATATGCCAACTGATCATAAAAACTAAAACCACTGAGCCATTTAAAGTGCCTATGGCTTCCACAATCTCTCGAACTTTTAATTTTTGATTGAAATTTTTTTCATTTGTTGTGGGTATAGAAACCTCAACTGGGGCGGTCCAAAATATACGGTACCTTCCCTGCTTATGTGGCCATAACAAAATTTAAAGAACCAGTTCTACCATTAAAATTGATGGTGCAGAATTCCTATCGTATTGATAAAGCTTAGCCTTCGTTGGTTTCAGTGAAAATAAAAAAAAAGCTGAAATGCACTTTTTGTATTTTTTCCTCAAATCACGCGGATAACAGATATCAATGCCTGTCAAACACAACCTAAATTACACAACTTGTTTAGATTTTAATAACAGACGAAAACCAAAAAGTCACAAACTTATTCGCCCATATCATATTTTAATAAAAAAATATTTGAGTAAAACAATAGGTTTGTTCCAGATGCATAACAAAACAGTACGAACTCGTACAAATTTTTCCAAAAGCGTTCCAAATAACAATTTTTGTCATTTTCTTTGGGCAAGTTCGGACTAGAAATAAATTATCAGCTGTTTTTTGTTTACAAAATTAAATAAAGTTTTTATTTAAAAGGCAAAATGGAAGATTTTCAAATAAACTTGAAGTTGTAAATACTTGTACATATATTTGTGGATATTGATTACTTTCTTTAAAAAAAAAAATATGCTTTTTTAGATCATTGAAGAAGTCATGAGCACATCAAGTGAGTCCGAGCAAGACGACATTTTGGACTTAATTGCTGAAGATTTTGATGTGGAAGAAATTTTTGTTGCAGTTCTTGTTGTTTTCGAAGTAGAAAAAAGACACAGCATTAATAAATACTAAGAAGATATGGTGTTCCTGGAATGCAATAGTTACTTGGCTTAAACCTTTTTCAGTTTATATTCAACCACTTTTAACAGGTGCTAGAAACGATTAAAATGCTTTGTTTAATATTTTTCATTTTAAGCGTCTAAAATCACTAAAATAAAATTTATTTAAGTAAGTCAGCACCATTAGTATTTTAAGATGTTCAATTGTGGTTTTTTGCGTTCCAGCAATTTCGGACAACTTTGTCACATTCAGAGAGTAATTTTCTTTTTACTCTTAAAAGTCCGGACTATTTTGTTATGCATCTGGAACAGACCTAATATATACGAAAGTTATCATTTTGACGCCTTCATCAAATAGTAATATTGACTTTAATAAATAGAACCAACGTTAACACAATAAATAACAAATTATTAGACATAACAAAAATTGATATTCTTATCATTTTGATTTCCAGCTTTTATTTTTAAAAAATCAACAATAAATATTATGAAATGACAACATTATTATCACCATAAAGTGCTTTATAGAAGATTAAAAACAGGTTTTATTAAAAAAAGAAAAAAAAAACTTGTCAGAACAGAGTAAAAACAAACTTTAAAAGGTTCATTTGTTAATTGCTTATATTTATTCACATGTGATCAAAATTAAAATCATATCTTACAATTTGCTGTCTTAAAAATTTCATGGACAGGTTTCAATTTCATAAAGCAAATTTGACATCTGTTTACAGTTATGTTGAGAAAATTAGTAGAGTAAAGTGATTGGTAAACCATTTATATGCTGCCAACTTTATAAAGAAATTTGCCTTAAGCTTATATCAATAAGTCCGCCAAGTAGGAGTTGAACTTCACTCTAAAGGGTTCCTTACCATTTAGCGGCCAACCTTTAATTTTTACTTTTACTTTTTAAGCTGTTACAGCGAAAATATTAATATATTATTTGGGCAGATTTAAATTAAAGGTCTGTGAAAATAACGTAATTATTGGCCCACCTTTTAATTTACATTTTTTATACATTCTTTTATAGTGAACTGGCGATTCTTGCTCTGCCCAAATTTGTATTCCCGGCCTATTACAGTTCAAAAAATAAAGCTATATATGTGAAAATTGCGTTATTTTTGGGACACCCTTTATTTAATTTTTAATTTTTCGTTCCAAATTCAAGCGTCTGTCTATAATGGTTTTAAAAGAAAAAGCAGTATTATTGAAAGTCACGGCCTCTATGAAGACACTTATTTATTTTTAAATTCGTTGTTCATATGGTTGAAAGCTCTTAACATGTAGGGAAAAATCACGTCACTATAGGAACACCTTTTATATTTTTGTTTTATTTGTAAGTCCTTGTAGGGGAGATACAAATATTTTAACGTAAAGTTTCTGGCTACAGCGATTCGAAAAAAGTCCACATACGTGAGGAGACACCCTTTTATTAAATATTTTTTTTTTTTTTTTGTACTTGATACTATAACAGACATCATCCTTAAATTAAAAATTAAATTTTGACAATAACAATATGTATCCATTATTTTACGAATTCAATAACTGAAACTATTATAAAATAGAATATCAAAGCACTCAAAAATCTCATTTCGAAAACATGATCTTCATTAGATTTGACCATATTATTTTCAAATAGTCAGAATATGGAAAAAGAGACAGCGAAATTGTTTTTTTTTTTTTTTTTTTGGAGTGCGTTTAAAATCATTCATTAATTCGAACTGCTACTAATTTGTTAAACACAACTGTACTATAATCCAATTTGTAAACAAATATCTATACCAAATATTGATACAAAACGAAAAGCAAACAAAGCTTTTATGCTTGTTCTTCATTCCACAGATAATATCAATGCAGAAACAAACTCACATATAGAAAAAAGGGTACTTGTAGGAACAAGGTTGGTTAAGTTTATTAAACCCAGGTTAAAATTTAACAACTGTTTGTTTGTTTTAACAAGCTAACGGTAGACTGTTACAAAACAACGAAGAAAGTTGGATGACATGATGACATGGTAATTAAATCCTTGAAAAGCTTATGTGTCTGCAAAAAAACATGATATGTTTTCCCTGTCCACAAAAAAAAAGTACAGCTTCTAAGTAGATACCAGTGTGATATTTGAGGCATTAAATAAAAATAAATTGTAAAAAGTAATAAAAAATATTTTACATGGTCTGTAAACTTTATCACACATTAATTGAATAGTGTGAATTTATTTTTTGCACACATTTTTCTTCCTAATTCAATTGGGGTTTGTTCCACTGAGATCAGACATGCGTTATAAATACAAAGTCATGACTAAAATTTATACCAAACAAATTCACGATGAGAATTAAAACTAAGTTTTCTGAGGTCGTTAAAATGTTAAAAAAAATAAATGTGAGTGGCATCATAAAATATTTAATACAAAGTTGCAATTGTGTAAAAATATTTAAAGCAAATAACGATGTGATTTCATTGCATTAGTTTCGTATTTTGCTAATTTGATGCACAAGCTTATAAGATGACCTTGCGGAGGCTAAATTTGTTTTTTATTATACTCGTATAAAAAATATTTAAAAAATAAAACAAAAAACAGATTTAGAAACAGAGACTTTCCATTTTTAGGTAAAATTGGCAATTAGTTTTCAAATACGAATTGGCAATTTCATGATTATCCAACCACACTTAAAACAAGTAAGAGTGCTATATTCGGCTATGCCGAATCTTATATACCTTTCACCATGTGTGTAAATCTAATTAAGTGAAGTAACTACAATCAAAAAACATATATTGGGGTGTGAAGTACTATATATAATTTTATATAAAAATGTCGTTGGTCGTCGTCTTAATGGTTTAATCATTTAAAAAAATTTTAACATTTCATTTTATCAGCAAAAAACGAGTTAGAATATGAATAGATTTCTTATGAAGATAAACGTTGTGAATACATTCACTCGCCATCCAAATAAATGAATTAGAATTTGAATGCAATTGTTGAGAAGAAAAAAATATTGAGAAATTCATTTTATTTACAATAAGTCTTTTTTAGTAAAAAAGCGCCATGATAAACGCTTTAGTAGCTTTTTTTTTTTTTTTTTTTGTTGAAGTAATAAGATACGGAGTGTTAGGTGACTTCAGATCTCACTTGAAGGGCGAAGGTTTATTTGTTTCTTTTTTAAGAACATGCGATCATGAATTAATTTTCGATTGTAATTGATAAAATCTATTATTAAAATTTAATTACTATTAGTAAAAACCATTATAATTAAAATAAAATCATTAACATTAAATGGCAGTTATTAAAAAAAATCGCAAATATGTACAGAACCTCTTGTTTGTGAGTCCAACTGCCACTTGTTTGTTATTACTAGCACGAATTTGTTATAGGTTGCCCCAAAATCATATAATTTTACCTACAACAAAGTTATTAAAAAAATCTCTTTGTTGACTAATATTTTTATTTTTTTTAATTATAAGTCAAAGTATTTTAATTTTATAACTAAATTAATAATTTTAATTCGGCTTAAGTAAAAATTCTTAAGTAATATTTGTGTTAATTTTTAAAGAAAGCAGAAAAATTAGACCGACAGCTAGCAGAAAGGAAGAACAAATATTTGTGACGATTGGCTTTGGTTTCTAGCCAAATTAATATTGATTGATTATGAATATTCCCTGTTTTCTTGTTATTCTACTTATGTCTAATTTTTTTTTATTTCTTTTAAAAATTAACACAAAATTTTTATATTATTTTTTCTATTTAACAAATTTAAAAATTTTATTATTGTTTATTGTATATATTTTTTTTCAATTATAGCTTTTTTTAATAAACATGGCGCTATTACATTCAACATTCCAACTGTTAAGCTTTTTGTTGACGTAATTAGAGTAAAAGCAATTAATTGTTTAAATACACTTGTTGAATTTCTTAAAACTGGTTTTGGTTTATAAACAAGATTGTTTTTATAAAATATTAAACAAATTGTTGAATAAATAAGAGAATTAGGCAGCCAAAAAAAAAAAAACAATAAAAGTAAAAATAAAAAGCGAAATGGAAAAAAACTGAAATATTTTTGATAACACTGTTTATTAAAACAATTTTTTTAGTCAAGGCGAATAAAAATACGGTGGGAGCGAAGGCGCATTCATTGATTTTCGTAGCCTGTTAAACTCTATATATAAAAAATCTAAATATTATTATTTTTTTTTTGTAGTTTGACATTCGGGCTAACGGCGAAAATTAACGAATTCGCCATTGCTTCCAACGCATTTTTTTCGCCTTGCTTTTAGTCCTAGACATATTGATTAAAGATCCTGAAAGTATTTTTCGTGCTTATTTCGAATCTGGACCAAAAAAATTTTTGGGGCAAATTAAGTTCATTCAGAACAAATTTTTTAATACGTTCTACGCGTTTGTTCTTCATCGAAATTTGCTGTTGAAATTCCAAATCCTTCAACCAATTTCACTAATCTTTGGATCATAAATAATTCCTTTTAGGATTTTTACCTCATTGATTGTATGGATTTTTTAATAAAACAGCATCATTTTTGTCCACTGATTTTTAAAAATTTGAAAAGGTCCTAATTAATTTGTAAAGGTAGAAATAGATCATTTTTCGGATTGACCAATAAAGGGTATGCAAGAAGATAGCTTTTAAAATTACTTTAAAGGAATTAATAAACAAACGCCGATCATCTGTATTGTATTCAAAATTAAATAACAGATCATCGTTGCAAAAAATAGGGTTTTCTTTGTGAGAAAAAATATTTTAACTTCGTCACAGCGAAATCGATACTTAGAAGTTTTTATATTTAATGCAGCAACTTCCAATTCTTAAGTCGAGATCCTAAGATCTCACTTTGATTTTTGGACAAATTTGCATCAAGCATTAGATCCGTTAAATACTCTTGAACTAGAAAATGAGATCGATTCATTCTCAAATTTATGCATTCAGCTGTCCCAGGGGTACTAGACGTAACAAAATAAATCTAAGTTTTGGAATCAGAGAAAATAATACATAAAAGATCACTGAACATCAACTCTAGGACAAAATTTTCGTAGACCAGTGTAATTTTTTTTAACAATATATTAATATTTTAGATTCTTGAAAAATTGAGTTTAAAAATACTGGTAAAAATAATAAAATAAAAACAAAATTATATCTCGACATCACGAATTTGTTTTCAGTAAATAACACAATTTTGCTATAAAAAAAGTTTTTTGTATTGGTTTATAATAGTAAAATTGAAAAAAGAAAATTTTCACAAATCAAAAACGTGTCTTGACAATTTACAATTTTTATCTGCTAGTGTTGTGCCAACATTACCACAATTTTTCCCTTTACTATGAACTTGTTATTGTTTCAAATACAAAAACAAAAATAATGTCCTACATCAAGCTAAAATTTCTTAGCAACTATTTAGCCTTTCTCTTAAGCAAATTGTATAAAACTGAAGCATTTTTCTAGAATTTTAGATTCTAAATATAATAAAACTCGTAATATTTATAAAACTTTCTTTGCCGCCGAGATTGTTCCAGATTACGCCATAAATTCAGAATGCTGATAGAATATCAAAACGATTAACAGTAGTTCAACAGAAAGTTCATTCATTGCAAATTAAAACATACTCGTGCGCATAATTCTCCTTCATCTTTGCTTCACTTTTTAATTGCTTAATTTACATTAAAAACAAAAACGGCCTGCAACATACGAAACCACAGCGTTCCATACAAACTCTCACACGACATAATATGTATTGCATATAAATGATGTGTTCTTAGTAACTCTCATTTGGTTAATAAAATATTTTTTAAGGGACAGTTAGATATAAATACATCAATGATGTGGACGTAATCGAATCATTAGTCCAGTAATAAACAAGCAAAACTGCTTTAACGAAATCAAGGTCTGTCGAAATTATCAACGCTGTTTAAACAGTGTGCAAAAGAACTCAATGCAGTCTATTCTGTGCAGTAAAAATTAAAAGTAAAAGGTTGATATGACACGATTGTGTTAGGTCTAAGTTTGTTTTTTTTTTACTATGTTCTACGTTTATTTTTGTTGTTAATTTGTTTGGATAGAATTACAAAGACGCAGCTCAACTTCGTCGCTCATATCAAACCCTAAGGCTGAGTCATAGGACACCTCATTTTAGTTTCTGTGTTTCATTCGAAACTGAGGCACTATTTTGCCGATGTGTGTGAGGATAAATTTTAAAAGTTTTAGCTTTGCCACAAACATTTTATTTAACAGAGCTCTGTTAGAAAGATAACATAGCCCTGTTAAGGAATTAAAAATTCGGTTTATGCATCTAAACAGTAATTTTCATGGAAACGACATAAGATGGCAAAATCAAAATGAATAGGATTTGTTTGCAAGGTGACCCTATATAGCTCTCCATATTTGGAATTTTTAACAGCGCGAGTTGGAACGGGTTTTTGGGCATTTTGTGGCCATCTTTAAAAATTCCAAATATGGAGAATTATAGAGGGATACCTCGCAAACAAATCCCATTCATTTTGATTTTCCAATCTTTTGTTTTTTCCATAAAAATGGCCTCTTCCCTCAGAGAAACTAAAATTTTAAAATTTTAAAATGCCCAAATAATTGATTAATTATGAATATTGCTCGTATTTTGATTTATAAAATAATTTGCTTAAATATACAATAGTTACAAAGTATCTAGCCTAAAGTAGATAGTTGCAAATAATGCATATGATGGATGTAGCGATCCAGAAAATGCTGCATTAAATTGTTTTGGTGTCTGATTTTTTTCTGTTTTCTTTCCTAAAAATTTTTAGTCGAAATTAAATTAATTCATTTGTTATAATGAAAATGTTTTGTTAGCTGTAGATATATAAAATAGTGTCATATGTTTTTAATTTTATCCAAACACAAAAAGGAAAAGAAAAAAGATTAAAAAATTTTGTGCTCAAAACTCTATCGAATGATAATTTCGAAAAAATTGAGAAAAATCGCCGAATAAATAATTAATTAATAAAAACACGATGTAAGTTGATAAAATCGTGCAAAACTATTGTAGTTTACCATACCCGATGACAAAATCAGTCATAATATAAGCTTTCTTGAAAACATTTATAAACAATATTACTGTGCTTAAAAGTTCGTATAACTTTAAGTAGAAAACAAAATAGTTACTATGCATTTCTTTTTTTTTTCAAGATTATTAGTAACAAAAAAAAGATAATGTAGTTAACCCACATAACTACTCATCATGTTACAATGGAATTATTTATATTTTCAATATGTTTCATAAAATTAAATATATCTTTAGACTGCATAATATAAATGTGGGTCGCACGCCACCATAATTTACAAGAAGCATCGTCATATATCTCATGTTATTGTACAAACATCTCTTGAATGAATTTAAAATGAATATATTTAACTTTTAGAATAAAAAATATGAAAGCTTGACGAAAAAAAAATAATTAAACTTAAACAAGTAAAGAATTAGTTGAAGATTTTCATTACAGAACATTAAGAAAATGTAAGAAGAAAAATACACATACAAACAGTATTGGTCATCTTGTAGCTTATTCAACTGGGACATAAATGCTTTAAGCGCCAAGTTAATTAACTCCACTTTTTTGTAAGTATTGACTTCAAAATAGTTTTGAAACCCTTAACAAGTAACTTTAAAGAAGTATTGAATTTGTTTACTAAAAATCATTATTAAAAACTAATTTTGATCATTTTATATATTTTTAATTTTTATGAAGTAAGGAGCTTAACTGTAGATATAAATGAATTAAAATTTATTTTTGGCTTGACTTCATATAAAAATAAATTTCATTTTTGAACAAGACAAGTTACAACGAGAACAGTAAAGAAAAATGTCTACTTCGTCTAGCAAAATTAAAATAAATATGAATACTCCTCTTATCAATACTCCTTCTTATTAACAAAATTAGTTGGTTTAATAGTTGATGTTTATAATGTACCGGTAAGGTAGATTGATACGAAGAATGCTGATGAAGGATGTAGCGATCCATAAAATTCAGCATTACATTCCGCTGGTTACTAATTTTTCCTGTTTTTTGTAAAAAAAAACGTCCGCATACATTTATAAAGAATTTTTCTTTCTAAAAAAAGTTTTTTTTTTTAGAAAAAAAATTCAATTACGCCGATGGATCAGATGTATCGAAAATTATGCTATTGAATATCAGCAAGATCGGTCCATGTCCTTCAAGCAGCGGACAAAATATTACGTTTGCCTCTAATTTTTATATCATTTGGAACAAAGAAGTATCTTCAATCAAAAAAACAAATATATGAGGCGATAGAGAATTAAAAAATAAGAAAAAAAACATCAAGTAAAAAAATTTGTACTTGTCCATATTTTCCGAGTTATTGGCCTCTGAACTTGTCATAGAAAAGTACACTTGTGCGTCATATTATTTAAGATATCAATGTAAGTATCTTTTAGCTTTTAGAAAGATATATTAGAAAATACTAAAATTTTTTACAAAATGCTTAACCCATTATGAGCCGATGATATTTTGATGTTAAAAAAATTTTAATTTTTTAATTCTCTTTCACCTCAATATTTGTTTTTTGATTGGAGTTACTTCAACAAAGTAGATTTGCATACAAAGTAAAGGCGAGAGCCGAATATTCATAGCACTTACTTGTTTTTAACTAATTTGAAATAGAGCTTAACGCTTTGGCAATTCAAGCAATCATATTAAACAAACACAATTAAACAAACAACACTTTTAACAAATGTCATAAAACATTTCACATTAATAATATTTATATAATATTTATTCTTCTTTATATATTTTTGAAAGTTCTTGCTATTGGATGTCATGTACACAGCTGCAATTAAATTTTGCCTTACTTCCAGACATATTGACTGCACTCTTTGTTAGGTGTGTATATAAAAGTGTATATACATACAAACATACATACATAACATTCTTTGCATTCACTTTTATACAGATTTTTTATTGACCTTGTGTCGGCATAAAATTATTTTATTTTTTCGTTTTTTAATTTTTACAGGTTAATGACTCAATTTTTATTGTGAACATTTAATTTTCTCAATCGTTGTTAAGAGCATATTTTTGTTCAAAGATTTTTGACTTTTATAGAAAAAAAAGAAATCTAAATAAGTTGACAACGTCATGATGGGTGATTTATTTAATATTTCTTTACAGAAGTTATACTAACGACGCATAGAAAATTACAATGAAATAATCATAGAAATAAAAGTTTAAAATTAGAATATAGTGAATTAATTTAAAAGTAAAAAATTAGCTGGACTTAGCAGACTCCATTTTTGGAAGGAAGATGGAAAGACGACATTACATATAAGTTCTTTGGTATTAAAAGTAACTGAAAATATATTTATTTTACATACGATCAGTACCGCCTAAGCGCAAAAATATCACTTTAATTCATTCCGTTGTTCCCTACACCATTAACTTAAAATAAACCGTAATTTTCAACAACAAAAAAAATCCACTAAGTTTTTATTTTTCACTTAAAATCAAATCAAAATTGTTTTCGTGGAAATGAAAAAAACACTAATACAAGATGTTTTCACGTTGGCAATTTTTAAATGGCTTTAGAATGCAGTTTAAAAAGCACTGAATTAAGCTGACATAGTTTTTGGTTTTTAATAAAAAGAAGCAGGTTATTAACTCGTCTGAATATTTTTTTGCTTTATGTTTGTGCCCGCAGAACTGTCATTTCTGAACCGATTTTGAAAATTTTTTTCTTTGTATAAAAAATTATGCTTAAAGGTTGGTCCTGTTTTAAAAATAGTTTATAAAAGGGTGTCCCAAATAATCATACAAGTTTTTTACGTGCGATATGAACGGTAAAGAGCACCATGTTAAAATAAAACAACTGCGTGTCACTAAAGTTCCCAATAGTATACAGTAATACAAAATATAAATCTTAAAATTAAAGGGTATCCCTATAGGTAACGTAAATTTTCCTATACGTGCCTATTTTTTTGAATCGTTTTGGAAAAACGCTTGAAAATTAAACAGAAAGTCAAACTATAAATATTTAAAATTATAAATTAAAGGGTGCCCCAGAAGTTTATTTCATTAAATGTAGGTGTATATTCATACTCTTGCACACTTTTAGACAGACGGTTGAAATTTACAAAAAAAATCTGTATTTAAAAATTGAATTTGACAATAAAAAGGTATTTCCATAATTAATGTAAGTTGACCACGTCATACACACATGAAAAATTTTGCTTAGACTTTACTAATTGACGAGATTTTGTTTCAGATAATTTTATTTCTCCCACTTGTGAGAATGCTTAGTAGAATGTTCAACAAATTTATAGCATTAATTCTTTTTCTTTTGCTTACCTTCATTACCAAACATACTCCATATTTTTGATATTAATAGACCCATATTTTAATATGTTTAAAGCTGTGCTGTAAAGTTTTATTTGTGATGTAATTTTTGAACAGGAATTTTGAATTTCTTATTAATATGTTGCAATGCGCCAGTGCTTTGCTTTTTTAAAACAAGTTTTTTATTTCTAGAAAATCTCCTGTGTTTATTTATGTTTATATTTTATTATTGTTATTGTTACTTCCGTTATAGGCGAACCAAAAAAAAAAAACATAATTTATTTGCAATTAATGTGTAAAGCACCTTTTACAACAACAGCAACTATGCCAACGTCAACAACTTTTTAATATTCACAAAACAAACAACTAGAAGGCATGTAAAAAAAAGAAACCGTATGAAAATAAAGAAAAAAAAAATTACATAAATTATGTTGATATTATAACACAAACATATAATACAAATTGGCTAACAAATTAAATTTTACACAACTGGACTATTGGTTTTCGTAATTTTTATATTCGTAAATTTAAAAACAAACTTTCACTTGTTGGAAGGAAATAATTGATGCTCAAATAAACATTGCTATGTATCTCACTTGTAATTATTTATGGTAAAACTGCAAAAACCGAGTTTTTTATACAAAATAAATATATAGCTTTACTTTATAAACATATTTTTGATTTAATCGCAGTTTTTTTTAGATGCACTTAAATGATTATTTCACAGATTGTATTCTTTGTTTAATTTGTATTCTTAAATTATTTACTTCCTTTCTCACACGAGACCACAAACGTTTGCAAATAAGAGTACGGAAAAATGTATGTATGTGTATAACCTTTGTAATTTGTTCACCTTGTCAGATTTTCCTTATTCACTGTAATTCCGCGTTTAATACCTTTAACTTATTCATTTAGATTAATAAAGCTAGTACTAATTTCATTTCTTGTCACTTTAAAAGGCGAAAGGTGTTAAAAAAAATTATAAAAAAGTTATACATCGCCCCAAAATTATGCGAGACTTGCTGAAAATATTGCACGCACACACAAAAATCAAACAATAAGTAGCAAAAAACTCACAGCAATTTTGACACAAAGCAAAGAAATCAAAAAAGGAGAAGATAAGAAAGAAGAAAAGATAAGGCGATAAAAGCGAATACAAAAAAAGTATTGTGATTGATTTTTAAAGAATTGTTTTACCTTACCAGACTTATTTTTTTGGCAAGCTTAACGAGCGAAAGAAAATTGCTGTATATATGTTATGTCTGTGGTAAATTAACATTCATGCATAATAATTATTTGCTGGCTTGATGATAGGAAGTTTATTTAAAGGTTTTGTATATAGCCAAGACCTCCAGTTTTTTGGCTTAAATGAAAGACAGAAAAAAATCAATTTTAATAAATTAATAGTTTTAATGTTTTGATATTATAACAAATGAATTAAAATAATTTTAGCTTATGTTCAATTTTAGCTCAACTAAAAATTTAGCTTACTTAATTAAAAAAAATGCAAGGCTCACCTCAAGACGTCTCATAACATCTTTATAATATTGAAAAAACATTTATAATGATGTGAAAAAACAAGTAAGAATGATTAAAAAATAAAATTTGCATTGCGAGTTACAGAGAGAACAGCAAAGATGTGTTTTGGGGGTAAATGTGGACTTTGTCTTACTATAATAATATTGATAGATTATGGACAATCCTCGTATTTTTATTTACAAAGTTAGTTGGTTAAATACAAGGCGAATCAATTACCAGGTGGTAGCTTAGGCAAATTCACTATTTCTTGCTGGTATACACTGTAAACATCATCTATTTAACCAAGGTTAATCAATTTACCAGGTGACAGCTTAGGCGAATTCAGTATTTTTTGCTGGTATACACCACTGTCAAACTCCATATATAAGAAATATGTGTACGTTTTTAATATATGTGTGCATTTTTTATATATGGAGTTTGACAGTCGTGTATACCAGCAAAAAATACTGAATTCGCCTACGCTGCCACCTGGTAAATTGATTAACCTTGGTTAAATAGATGATGTTTACAGTGTTCACAACTTAAGGTATATAGATGTGAAGAATGCTGATGAAGTATGTAGCGATCCAGAAAATACATTTGTAAATAATTAATCTTTCCTTAAAAAATTTGAATAAAGTAAATTGAATTGAATTTTAGCTAAAATAAGTTTAATTCATTTGTTATAATGGATCTCTGAAATTTTAATGTTGCCTCTTTAATGATCTATTTTAACAGGTTATATAAATTAATGTGTTGCAGAGCAGCTCCGTTATTGGCGATGAATAATTCCTTCTAATCAACCGAAATCAACATTTTTAGCTTTTACCAAAAAACAGAAAAGTGTTAAGTGGTGTATTATATTAATATCAGTAACATCTTACCTCACATGGAGTCTCCAATGTCAGAAAATTCAGATAAAGCATAATAATATTTTTATAGATACCTTCACTTCACTATTAATAATCGCAAAATAATTTTTGAAAACTAAGTTTATTTCAATATTTTTTTATAAAATACATTTTTGATGAAGCAGGTAGCAAAATATATTAATAATAGCGTTTTTATAATAATGTACTACAATTTTTAAAATAGTTACCATTAAATCTTGTTGGAATATGGCAATCCTGTTCAAAAAGCAATGAATGGCAATATTACGATTAATGTTTGAACATCTGTTTGCTTTTGTTTACATTAGTATCAACTAATAATTGAAAGAAAAGGTTACTTATTTAAAATTTTAACTATAATAACTGCTAACTTCTTTGAAAATATATTCTATTAGATGCGAAAACGTGAGCTACAATCAATACCACTGAAATTAGCTGAACTTAAGGAATATGATGCCATGAAATCCGAGCGTGCTTTAAGTAAATGTAAAAATGTTTCGCCTGAGGAAGGTAACTCTAAGGAGCCCTCACCAATAGCTAATGTTGGACCTAAGACCAAAGAAGAAATACAGAAACGCTTAAATACAACTATGTAAAAATACCATATTTAATTAATTGGTAATTTTGAAAGAAATGTAAAATGTTAACTTCATCGTAGCAGGTAGAATTATTAAAAAATAAACGAAAAACTTTTTTATAAATTAATATTTTGTTACTTAATTTAATTGTTTTAATATAATAACATTTTCTTGGAAAAGGCCTTATTATTTAAAAAAATTTCATTAGCATGTTATATTAGTTTCTAAGTAAAATTAAATTAAAATAATAGTATAAATAATATTTGTAATATCATTATAAAAAAATATGTTCTTTTCGCATAAGCCATTGTCTAGATAATGGACTGCGTCACGTACAGTTAAATGGTAAATCAATTAAATTATTACAAAGACTATTAAATTATGTATTGAAATTAGAAGATTACATTTAAAATAATAATGAAAACATAAACAAAAAAGCTAACGAAAATCATACATTTTAAATGAAAGATTTGATACCTACTAAATTTAAGTTCTAGTGTTGTCTTCATTTTATTAATGTTTTTATTTTATTTTGATATCGGAGCAAAATGTCTTAAAATCTTTAAACCAAATGCATTTCGTTTCAATACATCTCAGTCATTTTTTATCCGATGAAATAAAATTAGCTTCCATTCCACGCGAAATTAATTAGGCTTTGAATTTGAATGAATCGAACCAGCCTTTATTTCCGGATCATTGATGTCCATCTATAGCACAATTGATATAGCTTAAGTTACGGATATTATTTTTGTCGTCGAAAAAAGCACAAATTGAGAGATTTTTTCAAGTTGCAATAAGCAAAATTTTAAGATTTTTATATTTCGATATACCAATTTTTCATCGTTGTTTTTTATTGACATCAGAAAAATGGAAGAGTGTTTGTTTTTGTTTTGATTTTTTGGTATGTTTTTGTAAAAATTGTGTTTTTTGTTTTTTACTTTTACAAAAAGTGTAAATAAATATAATAAATAAAAAACACTTTATATTTCATAAAATAGAGTTTTTTTTTTCCTAAAAAATATGGAAAAAATAAAATTTTTTATGTGTGTAAAGACATAATTGACATACTGTATATTACTGCGGGGAAGGCGAAGCCACTTTGCTACTGCTCATATGCATACTTACATACATATGTAGCTCATCAAACGCAAGAATCTTATATCAAAAGCCAAATTGATTAAATAAGAACAAGAATGAATTAACAAAGAAAAAGTAGTTTTTAGACTACAATATTAACAACGTGGGATGATTTGCACAATTGCTTGACATAAGCTCGATAAAGTATCTTTGAATTGACGTTAAGAAAGACATATATGAATCAAAACCTGCTAACAGTAAGAAACTTTGGACTGTAGTTAAGGAGTCCTAAAAAATAATTCCAAAAAAAGACTTGGTTGATTTAATAGCAAGGAGCTGCTTCTTCGTTATTGTGAATAAAAGTCCTACAACAAAATATTAATTTAATTTTGGTTACATTTTGTGCAGTTTAACCTCAATGGTGCTATTATTTTCACTGTCAAAATTTTAACAGTTGAGCTTAATTTTTAATTTATTTCAATAAAAGTTTATAAATTTAATAAAGATCTATCTTATGTGGCCTTAATAATACTACAAATAAGTCAAAATTCCGCAAGATAAGAATGGGTGTTCCACAAGGAGGATTACTGACACCTATTCTCTTTAACACTTATCTTGCGAAACTTCCTGCACCTCCCTAAGATGTTGAGAAGGTGTCGTACCTATGTAGATGACTGTACAATCTACTCATCTGGTGTTAACATTGACGACATAAGTGCCAGAATTTCACAATACTTGGCCACCATCTCAAAATTTTTTTTAGAAACGTAGACTTCAGCCATCACCCTCAAAGACATCGGTATCCTTTTTCACTTCGTGGACTAAAGAAGTAAGAATGGAATCGGACATTTCGGTCGAAGGCCGCCGTATCACAGAACCCAAAAATTGTTGGCGTAGTCTTTGACAGCTCCTACATCCACCACAAAGTGAATACTCGAAACAAGGTCCTAAAAGCACTTGCTGGCACATATTGGGGAATGACCAAGGAGACGATAGTGGTAACAAACAAGGCAATTGGACGCTCCCTCCTTAATTATGCTGGCCCGATTTCTACCTCGTTCCTTAGTGATACTAAATGGCGAGTTTTACGAACTGCACAAAATAATGCACTCACAATCGCGACAGGATGTGTTAAAATGAAAAATATAGATCACCTCCATAAGGAAACTAGGATGCTTTCGGTCAGACAACATAATGAACTACTAAGAAAGCAATTCCTAGGTGATATTACGAGATCCCCCACCCCAAAACATCCGGCAGGACTTTAGGCATTATCGCAATGACTTCCGGGATATTGTTCCATCTGAAATAAACCTGGTGTCCATTGCAGATACCTGAAAAATATTGCATTGACAGGCGGTATCGGACACCACAAATGGCTACAGATATAATAAGGACCTAAATGAACACCCACCCACGATTTCAGAAAATGAAAGGCTTCTGCCGAGGCAAACAAGATCACTTCTGACGCAATTTAGAGCTGGTTGGTGCAGTATCCTTAACTGCTCCTTGAAAGGCTAGTTCTTAGCACTTTGAACCGTTGCCCAGCCTGTCTCCAAAGCCCTCACGACACAGTACACTTATTTAATCATCCTAATAGGCCCACTAGTTTACACCCTATGGACCTATGGATACGACCGATTGAGGTTGCGCAATTTCTCCATCTCCCGGTACCACCTGTTAACACACACTTACACATAATTGAGTTTTTCTTTTGCTTTTTGCTTTATATCTTCTCAGGAAAGAACTCTCGTCAGCAGCAGAGCTGTTACAACAACAACAAATAAGTTATATTGCTTTTATAATTTTTTATTTGAATAACACATTATTTTACATATTTTACATTCATATAATCGATAATTTAATTTTGCATTTTAATTTATATTTATCTTGCTTTAGGTACACTTTTTTGTCTTCTTTTTCCGTTTGGTATTTTATGTACAATATTTGTTTCATTGTCAATTGAGTGGTTGTTGTAAAAATGTCCTTAAAAAACACCAATGATTTCCAGACCTTCCTGCAGTTTTATGAAAAGCTGATTTCTGTAAAAAGAAAATTTTATTAAATATAAAACAATTGTTTAAAAACTTTAAAATCTTTAGTGAATTCTACATACTTGAAATCTTTTTTGCCATTTAGAGTTTTCATTATCACGTATCCCAAGATAACTCCCTGTCCCAAAATCATATAATTTACGTTGCTGTTTCCTTGCTTGTGTGTAAACGGGTGTTTTGTATTAAATTGAACAGCTTCTTTTTCTTGGTTCTCACGTTCAATCTGGGAGAGATGGCGATTAGAGAGTGGAGACTTTTGCTCAGCATCCATTCGCTGGTTGACATCATTTTCTTCTAGTTCATTATACCGACTTTTTTCTAAACGCCTGCTGATATCACGTTGGACCTTGCGGTCATCATTATTTATATCGTGGCGCTTTATTGATCTACGCTCTCTTTGATGAGTGTTTCCATTTATGCGTTGAGTTTCATGGGCATCATCTAACCTTTGCCTTACATCTCGTTCCCCTAATTGTGCCATCTTCTGGTAATATTCTTCACGAGCTCCCTCTAAACGCCTGTTTATATCCCGCTCAGTTTCACGCTTGTAGCGATCTTCACGTCGAACTACACGTTCCGACATTATTTCATCGCGGTGTTGAATTAATTTGCGTTCTGTTAGAGAAAGTTGTTTATCCAAACGTCTCGAATTGAAACCATCACCCAAACGTCTATTAGCATCAAGTTCAGTTTCACGTCTAAAAGTTTCCTGGAGATTTTGACGATCATCATGCCGTCTCATAGTATCATGACGTTCTTCATGTCTGACTTCTAAAGGACTCCTAACATCACTTTGAATGTTACGTTCTTCATATCGTTGTTCAACTCTGTTTTGACGTTGGTTTGTTTCATGTTCTCTGCGAGAAGAACGTTCAATTTCACTTTGAGATTCACGTTTGATGTCTGAGCGTCTGCCTAAATCATTTGCAGTTTCACGTTTATCTACACGTTTTGATGTTTCATAACGATCCCTTAGTTTTTGCTCATCTTCATCACGGCGTTGAATTGAATTACGTTCATTAGCGCGATCAACTAAACGTAGAGATTCACGAATCTCATCTTGATATTGTACTGATTCTTGGTTTCTTTGGGAAAGTAGTTCATTTGAACGTTGAGAATCATGATGAGTGTCACGCTCATCAAATCTTTCTTCGGATTGCCTGCTAACATAACGTTGGACTTCCCGATCTTCACGCTTTCTTTCAAATTGGTTTTGGCTACGTCGTGTCATTGATTCACGCTCACTTAAAGAACGACTCGTAAAGTCAACTTCTGAACGTCTGCTTGTATCACGTTCAGAATTGTTGTCATTAGTTCTCCTTACGATATCTTGACGTACTTGAAGGTTGCCTTCTAAACGCCTGTTAATATCGCGTTGGGCTTCACGACGAATTTCCCTAATATTTTCTGAACGGATGCTAACATCTTGTTGAATTTTACGGTCAATAAATTGTCTGGTAGTATCTTCACGATTATCGTCTAAAAATCTGACAACATTACGATGAAATATTCGACTTTTAGCAAATCGTTCGCGTACATCACGAGTTTCACGTTCAAAAGGTGTTGACCGATCAGCTTCAACCTCTCGATTATTACGACTATCATCTGATAGCCGCCTGTTAATACTTTCTTCTCGTTTATTTTCGTCACGACGTTGTTCTAATTCATGCTCATCTCGCCTATCAACTTTACGTTGCTCTGTATAGTCTGTATAGTCATTAAATCGTTTTAAAGTTTCAGACCGTATTTTATGGTCAGATTCTTCTCGCTGGTACTGTGGCTCAACTAATCTTCTAGAAATTTCGTAACGCTCTTCTCTTTTCTCTCCATTTTCGAAATGACGTTGTGTTTGAGAAAGTTGTCTATCATCTCGAAGGTCACGAGCAACATCTGAACGTTTACGTGTATCGAAAAGAGATTTGCTGTTTTCCGATCTTAAAGTATTTGCGCGTTGCTCTCGGTTTTGTTTAGTTTCATCATATCGTGGTGTAAGTGATTGTTCTTTGTGACGAAAGCGTTCATCTAAGCGTTGGGATTCTAGATCTAATTGCCTTAAGTTTTCACGTCTTTCTTCTCGATTATCATCTGATCGCCTTTGAATATCTCTGTTATCCAAGCGCGTTAATGTTTTACGACGGTTTTGGTTGGTTTCATCATACGCGTTCATTTGTCTTAAGGACTCACTTTGCTCACGTCTGGTATCTAAAAGTCTTACTTCATCTTGAACGCTTAAACGTCTTAAGCATTCGCGTTGTTCATCAGTTTTGTCATTCAAATGCCTGGTGACATCACTTCTGATCTGACGCTCAACTCTTTTAGGCTCTTGTCGATGAGTTTGCTCAGACAATCGTTCACGATCTGCACGACGGTCATGATTTTCATTAAAGTCTTGATTCATTGGCAGTCTTGATTCCTCTTTTTCAAAATTTTCATAACGAAAACGATGCCATTCTCTTAAATCGCTTGGATCGGTTCGCAATACTTGTTCAATATTTCGCTCATTATTCCGTTCACAAGACCGAAATTGTTCTTGTCCGAGACAAGATGCCAAAAAGAAAATATAGACAGCTATTTTAAACTGCCCAGATTTAAATAACATTGTCACTTTAAACTGATTATAATACACTTCCGTTTAACAAGTTAAAATAACAACTTTGTTGAAGATTTTTTTAATATGTGTTCAATGCAAAATATTCTTGGTTTCTAATTGTGTTCTGTATTCTATTTTATTTCGATTTTAAGTATCACTTATGAAATGTTTTCGTTCGAAGTCTTAGTTATTGACTGTTATCCTCAATTATTTTCCACTTCTTTTATACTAAATTTTAACTGAGAAGAAATTTTTAAATTTGTTCCTCTTCATTGAACTTTAATTAAATAAATGATTGATTCAATTTCATTGTTATCGCACATGTGCACCAATGCACAAGACGTTGGTGTTAGAAATTATTATTTTGTATTTGTTAGTGAAAAATTTTATGAATGAAATTCTTAACAATTGTAAAGAGCTATGACGTCATTAAAAAAGGATTCAAGGAACTGCGAAATTATAAAAAGTTAGTGACATTCAAAACTTTAGAAAATTTTGAAACCTGCTAAAAGTATTTTGTAGAACAAACTTTCAATTTACGATTTTCGGCGGTTTCAGAACTTTAAAGGAAGTCAACTTCAAAACTAGAAAAGAAGAACACCTCAAAGCTTTAATATTTTTCGTACGATAAAGCCAACATGAGCTCGATTTTAAGACATTTTATAAAAGCAATTAAGTATTAAATTTAAGTTGTTCGGGTTAAATTGATCATACAAGCTACAGTCAGTTATCAATATCAATCCATTAAAATATTATTCAATTTGTGTCGGCATTATTAAATAATTTTTCTTGCTTCGTTATACTTTTCGTCATTTGTCGAGAGTTTTATTTCTTTTTTTTAAATACTAGCAGTGCTCACGAACTCGTCTGCCTATCATTTCTAATTTTCTTAAAAATAAAGTTTAAGAAAATATAGTTTTAATAATTTTTTTTAAAGAAAAGTAGCACTTTAGGCATTATTACTTATTTAGTTATTTTTGTAGCCGTGCTACATTGTTTAGGAAATGGATAGATGAGAGATAGAGTTCTGTTAACAGTGTTAACAATTTTCTATTTACCATTATACTGGTGAAATTGGTTGCTTTTACATTTGAATCTCTAGCTTCTTTACAAAATGACATATTTTTATAAAAAAAATATTCTATATTTAAACCAAATTATCTGTTCACAAAAATTTGTTTAAATCCATCTAGTAGTTTTTGCGTGATGCGAACACAAACGGACAGACAGACAGAAAAAATTCCAAAAATAAGTATTGTCTATACCATATCGATTACTATCTACACCAAGAACAAAATTTTCCAAAAACATTTCATGTACAGCAATGACCCCGTTGCTGTTTTATTACGAGGGCTGCTCTATATATTTCTGGCCTAATAGTGAAAATGCGAATATTAATAATCCAAAATGGTTTTATTGTTTTTCAATGTATTCTCCAGCATGATTTATACACTTTTGCATGCGCTCAAACCAGTTGTCGAAGCACTTTTTCCACTCCGATTGAGACACCTCTAAAACATGGTTTTTGAACACTTCAACAGCTTCTTCTGGCGACTAAAATCGTTGACCACGCATTTTTTTCTTGATGTGCGGAAACAAGAAGAAGTCATTAGGTGCCAAGTCAGGGCTGTACGGCGGATGACCCATTAATTCGACGTTTTGGCCGGTCAAAAACGCTCTGGTTTAAGCCGATGTGTGAGAGCTCGCATTGTCATGGTAAACAATGATTCGTCTTCTCTTGTTGGTTTTTCGAATTTCTCTGATGACTTCAGGCAAACAAATTGTAGTGTACCACTCAGAAGTGACCGTCCTACGTCGCTCGAGCGGACAGTCGCCACATGACCAGTTTTGCCGAAGAAACAGGCGACCATTTGCTTCGAAGTGCTTCTTCCACGAACAACTTTCGTTGGATTTTGCTCGTCTTTGAAGACCCACACGTTCGATTGTTGTTTTGTTTCGGGCTCATACGCATAGATCCATGGTTCGTCACCTGTGACGATCTTATTAACGTCTTTTGAAGCACCGCAATCGTATTTTTGCAACATTTCTTTACACCAATCGACACGAGCCTTTTTTTGAGCGACTTTCAAATTGTGCGAGATCCAACGAGAACAAACCTTTTTTACGGCCAGGTGTTCATGCGGTATCGAATGTATGCTGGTGGAAGAAATGTCCAAGGATGTTTCTATCTCTCGGTATGTCGCATGTCGATCTTGCATTATGAGTTCACGCACGGCATCAATGTTCTCTGGCACAACAGCCGTTTTTGGACGATCTTCACGGAATTCGTCTTTGAGCGAGCTTCGGCCACAATTAAATTCATTATACCAATTTTTCACAGTGCTATAGGATGGTGCTTCATCGCCATACAAAGATTTAAAATCATCAATGCACACTCTTGTCGTGATAATCCACGTCGAAAGTTGTGAAAAATGATGGCACGAAAATGTTCACGAGTTAATTCCATTTTTTTCTATATTAATTTTTTCAAGTCACTGTAAACAACACAAATAATGGTCGTACGTCAAAACTTTTTGAGTACGATTATGCTTAAAAAAGACAAACTTTCCAATGGAAATGTCAGATTGCACTTGGCAGCACTCAGTGTTGCTATTGGAAATCGGCAAGATCAGTCCATGTCCTTCGAGCAAGGAGCGCCTGCCTCTAATTTTTCCATATCATTTGAAACAAATCTAGTTTAGTGAAGTAACTCCAAACAAAAAAAGAAATATTTGGCCCGATGTCGAATTACAAAATAAGAAAAAAAAACATCAATTAAAAAAGTTGGCGCTCCTTTATATTTTCCGACTTAGGGGCCTCTTCCTAGGAAGTACTATTGTGCTCTATATTTTTTAAGATATCGATATGCGTATCATTTAAAAGCTTTTGAAAAGATCTTTCTGCAAATACCTTCAAAAATTTGTTTTAATATGCTTAACCCGTTAAGAGCCGATGATATTTTTATGTAAAATTTTATACAGCATTAATTTTGTTTTTCTTATTTTTTAATCTCTGTCACCCGAATATTTTTTTTTTGTGATTGGAGTTACTTCACTAATCTGGACTTACATACATGATAAAGTCTATATAAGATTCGGCATAACCGAATATAGAACTTTTAGTTATTTTCTTTAAGAGCAGTTACATTCTGGCTACAATGCGTGTTACTTTCGTAACACCCTTTGGAAAGAGATGGCAGACAAATCATCTGTGGTGAAGGGTATAAAAATGCAAAAACACAGTTGTATAAACACAAAAGGTCGGGATCAGGTTTGTCTCAAAATTCCTTGCCTTTTTCACATTGATGTTGGATATGAGGATCAACGAGATCTAACAATTAGCCAAGTACTGATAACATCGAATCGCTACCGCGCAGGTGCTTGTGATTTCTATTTCGATTATTGGTGAGGCTCCTTTAAAAGTAGAGTGTAAAACAAAGTTTCTTAGAGAGCTAGTCGAAACTGATACGGAAAAGGCAATGAGCATGGTCGTGTCTTCATGGTGTCACTGTACTAATAAGGACGTCGCATTGTTTTTATCCAGCTATAAGACCAATGGAGCCAAATGCTTATGTAATTTTATTTAACATTTGAAAATACATCCGCTTTATCTTAAAGAAGTAAAGCTTTATTTAAGCTTACAGCAATGGCTAGATGTACAAAAAAAAAAAAAAAACAATGACGTCAATTGAACATTAAAAAACTCATTCATAAAATATTTCAAGTGTAAAACGTTTGTTTTTTTGTGTTTCTTACACAAAGTATCCAATAAATCACATTGAAAATTACATGAGTGACACAGTTGCAAACAAGAAACGAACAATAATTGAAAATAATCTAATTTATAACAAAATCCTAAAAAAAAGTATAAGGACAAGTGTATATTTGAGATAAAAAAAGTAATGCTTGACGCTAACAATAGTTAAAATTAAATTTATTAAGTCCTTTCTTAATCTAACACCACACAAATCAAAGAAAATTAAATGCATTTAGGCGTTAAATACAAATTGTTTATAACCCGCCTGACATCACACAAAATTTAATAATAAATTTCATAGAAATCTATTTTTTACCAGCATAAGAAAAGGATACAAAAAGATGGAATACATTGATAAGACAAAAGTATAAAAGGCAAGAATTTTCAAAAGCCATCATACAGTTTATAATTGGAGTATTAAATGTGAAGTGTTATTTGCTTTAAACTTGCACTCAAACGCTTTTCTAAAAAAAATCAATAAAAAAAACAAAAATTGCAAAGATGTAGTCGCAAAAGGGTAAGAATAAATGCTGTCTTTTATAGCAGTTAAAAATAGTTCGATTTAGTAAAAGATTTTAATATTTCCAATTTTTTAAATTAATTATCAGCCGAAATAATTAAGCATTTAAAAATTATAACGTAAACATTTAAAAAAAATTATTTCCTAATAAATTTAGAAATGAAAAACAAAAAATATACGGGAACTAAAAACTCCAATCAAAAAAACAAATATTGAGATGACCGAGAATTAAAATTAAAAAAAAAAAATATTACATTAATATGTTATCGACTCATAATGGGTTAAGCGTTTTTAAAATATTTAAGTATATTCTGAAAGATCTCTTCAAAGTCTTTTAAATGATACCCATATTGATATCTCTAAAAATACAGTGCACAATCGTACATTTCTATAAAAAGGTTAGTGGCCCATAGCTCGGAAAATACGGCCGAACGCCAATTTTTTCATTCGATGTCTTTTCTTATTATTCAATTCTCTATCGCTCCGTATATTTGTTTTTTGATTTGGAGTTATTCATTGTTCCAAATGATATGGAAAAATTAGAGGCTGCCTCGAAGGATATGAACCGATCTAGATGATTTTCAATGGCAAAATTTTAGAAACTATGTCTGTTCGATTGGCGTACTTAAATTTTCTCTAGCTCATTTAGTGCCTTGGCAAAGTTGATTTCAATACTAAAACGGACGGACAGACGGACATCGCTCAATCGATTTTGCTATGCATAAGAACTAAAAATATATTTACTTTATGGGATTGGAAATGGATATTATAGAAATTACAAATGACAAACTAAATTATTTGCACTCTTTTTATAAAAATTTATCAAGTTTAAAATTCTGAATATTTCTTTTTTAATACAGAATAATATTTAAATCTGAACTATATGAAATAAACATGTTGCCATTAAAGTTTTTAGTTTGCAGAGGTTAAGAAATTTCTCTAAGGACTTGTTTATATTTATGTACTTTGTAGGTTTGCAACGACCAAGAGAATTCATGTAGTTTTTAATAAAAAATATTAACTCAGTAGAAAATTTATGTAAAGGGATTTTGAAGGGTTCATTATTTAAATTAACGAAAATAAAAAGAAAAATATATTCATTAAAATTAAAATTTTTTTTTCTATTTTCCCGATATTGATTATTGGAGGTGAAAGCACGTCTCGATGGCCATTTTGCTACCGCTTGCTTAGCTATTCAGGAAACTTCTCACAATTATTTTAAATGAACTAAAGATTTTTGTCTAAACAATAAAGTAAAGACAAAAATCAAAGTTCAAGCAAAAACAACCATAATCATCTTCGATTTTACTTTTCTTTATTCACTGTTTTCTTTTTTTTTCAAATTCCTTTTATTTATTGTATCTTCATTCAATAAATGAACTAACAATAAGTATTCAAATCTTAATCTAACAATAAAAATAGTAAAAGTCCAGCCAATGCTAGACAAAAAATCTAGTTATCAAATTTTACATAGTATTATTTCATATGAGGGCGGTAGTGTCTCTCCTTTTTAATCGGACGTGTCCGCGTTGTTGTAGTATATTCCGGGCAAGTGGATTCGGATGAACTTCAAGTTTCTTTAAATAAATCGCCACATGTTTTTTTTATTTCATCTTTGACTAGAGTTACATCAAGGTCCTTGTGTATGTTGCTATTTTTAATGTACCAGTAAGCGGCGGTTATCATACGTAGAATTTTATTTTGACGACGCTGAATTTTATCAATATTTGATGCGGAGGCAGTGCCCCACAACTGAATTCCGTAGCACCATATGGGCCTTAAAATCGTTTTGTAGAGCAGAAGTTTACAGTCTAATTTAAGAACGGAGTTTTTGTCAATAAGCTAATGAATTTGAGCCGTTTTGAATTTGATTAGTGTTAATTTTGCATGTATGTGATGTTTCCAGGTCAGATGCCGATCCAAATGAAAACCAAGATATTTAACATGCGTTCGTTGAGGCACATTTTGATTATTAATACGAATAGGAGGGCAGGTCCCCCTGCGTAAGGTAAACGTGATGTGGGAGCAATTTTGTTCGTTTATTCTTATTCCCAATTTCTTAGACCATTTCTCTACGAGAGTTATGTGTTGCTGCAATTGATTTGAGGCTGCAACTGGGCTTTTATTTGTGCTGAGAAAAGCAGTGTCATCTGCGAATCTTAAAGTGTGAATTTCTCTTGATGTTGGCATGTCCGCTGTGTATATTGAATATAAAAGTGGTTCCAGAATACTGCCTTGTGGTACACCCGCTTGAATTGGTTGTGGGCAGCTAGTATAGTCTCCTTCTTTTATAATAAATTGGCGGCCGGTTATTAACTTCAGCTTAGATAAAACGCCTTCATGCCAAACTTTGTCAAATGCTTGGTAAACATCGATGAAGAGTGCGGAGCAATATTCCTTATGCTCAAAAGTTTTTCTTATTACTTGCACCAGCCTGTAAGTTTGTTCAGTGATACTGTGTTGCTGTCTAAAACCAAACTGGTGACTTGGAATACAACTGCTGTCGTTTAATATCGGTGTCAACTTAGTCTTTAACAATTTCTCGAACAATTTAGACAGAGTTGATAAAAGACTTATAGGCCTAAACGACTCAACATTGGAGGGATCCTTTCCTGATTTAGGTATCATCTTTACCAATGCGACTGAATTTTTTCAGCTCTTTTTATACAGTTTTAAAGATGTTGGAAAATAAAAACAACAAATAAAACATCACAAAACACTATGATATTTTATTTTTGCTTAATACACAGGCACCTGCAATAATTTAATAATTTAAATATAATAATTTAATAGTTAAAAGAAAAATATATTTTTAATATCAATGAATGTGGCCATCGCGGCTGACGTGTAGGCAATAACTGCAATTTTTCTCTCGGTCTTTTGCAAACTCAAGAATTACGCAAAAAAAAAACTGAAAAGTGTTTATAAGAACATAACTAACATGACCATTATGGTAGGTATGGACAAGGAAGTCAAGCAAGAGATGGAGAGATTAGTCTTTTAAGGAACTAGGATTTTTATAGGCCAAGAAAGGAACCCACAAGAGATGGAGGAGTGAATTTCTCGCAAGGTGTCATGGAAACTTCAACTGTCGTCTATACAAGATGAAAATCGTTGAAGATATTACTTGAGCTTAGAAGAGACACTGACTAGCAATAAGCTTATGACAATGTTTATGCTATAGGAGAAGTTTTTAGCTTAAGAGGTTAGCAAAGAAGACGGTTTGAATACAAGCGTTCATTTAATGTTTCTTCAACTAAATTGTTTTTAAATTGCGATGTGTGGCTCTGTCTTGTTTGAAAAAAAAACAGAAATCTTGTAAAGAAAACTGATATTTTTCTTGCTAGAAAATTACGCAAAGACCAAGCCTTTAAAGAAAAATATTTGCGCATTCGTTACGAAAAAAAAATTGTTGGAAAATTGTACGTGTTTTCTTTTTTAAGTTTTAAATTAAAAATTTTAAATCAAAATTTAGAAATTTTTATTAATAAAATATTTAATCGAATATTAAGAGATTTTAAATTTGCAATAAATTGTTAATATAATTGTTGAAATAATTAAAGCATTTAATAAAATTTTACTAAATTTCTTTTTTTTTATAACTTAATAATAAATGAAATAATTAAAGCTTTTAATAGATCTTTTTTTAATAAAATTTTATTAGATTTCTTTTTTGTTTAATAAAATTTTATTAAAAAAAAATATTTAAAACTTTAATTATATCAACTAACAACTTATTGCTAATTAAAATTTTTTTGATCTTCGATTAAATATTTAATTAATAAAATTTGCTAATTTTCAATTAAATATTTTTTTTAATTTTTTGCTAGATAATTGATGCAATTCGTCGACATGACTAAAAAATTAAAATTAATTAACTTTTAGCAATTCTTTTATTTTCAGATATATTTTCTCGTTTGAGAAACATCTTTTGAGTTTGAATTATTAATCAATAATTTTGCTACAATTTAAGCCACAAATGAGGTAATTTAATTCATATAAAATTTTAAATAAATTAACTTTATTCTAGATTATAAACCTCCAATTCTTATTTTAAACATATTTGGGATTTTAATTTTCATTGAAATTTCATTGGCATTATTTCAAATAATGGCAATGATAAAGTTTTAACTACCATTCAATGCTAATGATTTTATTTATAATTGTTCTTACTAATGGTAATAAAATCATTTAAATAGTAATAACAATTGAAAAAGAAAAATAATGGTTTTTAAGAAAAATTTATGATAGCAGAAACCTTAAAAAGAATTTTGCATAAAATAAATAAAAGAATCTTTTAATTAATCAATTTTAAGTGAAAAGGGCTAGCAGATCTTTTAACTTACACTTACTTATTATTTATTTTTCTAAAGAATGTTTAAACACACATAATTCAGCAAATTTTTGTGATAAAAATGCCATTTTAATTTAATTAATGTAGTGTAAAAAGGCAAAGAGTGACGTTTATTAATGGTAATGCTTTGAAACCATTTAACCATTAGTCAATGATAATGACTTTGTGTTTTAAGTGATTATCAATAAAACCTTTTCATTAAAAAGCATTATCGTTTATAAAAATAATGGTAGTGCCAAATAATCATTAGCATTACTCTTCATTTAATGCTAATGAAATAGTCAATTCATAAGTACATCTAATTTATTGCTCCCATGTAATTTCTAAACATATTTCTTTTTTTAACAATTTACAGATTAAATTGAAATAATAAACCTGGTAAATAAATTCTGACGACCCTACTAGCTGAAAATGTGAATCACAATAATTAAAATGTATAAAAGCAAAATTTTTATATTCATAAAATATTTATTAAATGTTTTGAAAACTATTGCAACAAATGAAATTCAGTATAATTATAAAAATATTTTTAAACCTAAAATAACTTCTTGCTAATTTAAATGTATGTAATTAAATTTTTAAATAAATATTCAATATAATATGTAATTATGTTAGCAAATCAGTAAAATGCTTTAATAAAAATTAAAATATTTGGTTTACGATTTAAGAAATGAAATGATTATAAAATAATTTATTAAAACTAGCAAAAATTTCTATGTGCTATGTTGCTGTTGTTTGGGATTCGAATTGTATTTTTTAGCCAAATTATTAAATATATTAACTATTATAATATCATATTGGTGTATTAACTTATCTTAACGAAATTGAAAATAATAAATATCACACACATGTAATACAAATTTTGCAATGTTACCTGTTATTTCTTTGCTTTTGAATTACGTATGGAGGTTAGTGATAAAAAACGATAAAGACACAATAATAACTTCAAAACAATAAAAGTTTATTGTTTACGTCAAGCGTTTTGTCATGTTATTTGAAGGCTAATTACCTAGAACCAGCGATGCAAAATAAAAAGAAGGCATATTTGAAGGTCCACAACAGAGAAAAGAAATTGCATTGTTTTTATTGCTTTGAATACGTTCACACAAAGATAATCTTGTTAACGTAACTACACACTACGCCAAAGAAGCGAATGAAAACACACACAGCAATTGTATGATGGAATATGATGTATGTATTGCAGGTATTACCTAAACGTCATTAGTTATTCACAAAGATTCATGAATACCGCGTCTGTATTCATGAATCATTTATGAATACTTGTGAAGGGCACACAGAACTAAATTAAAACACATAAAATAGAATTTTAGTATTGTACGTAGAATGAGTGTTGTTAACTTTCCAACTGTATTTAAAAAATTAGTGCGATTATACAAAGTAGGTTTAATAAAAAAGTAAATAGATAAAAAGTGTACTACTTCAGTCTTGCTTGTATTTAAAAACTGAATTCGAAAATAATATATTATTTGCAGACTTATGTAGGTTTTTTTTTTTTTTGGTAATGATATTGTCTGCTGCAGAAAAAAAAACACGTTCGGAGGTAGCACTACTAGCAGCTATAGCTAAAATTTTCTTTGCTAGTTTTAACAATCTGGGGAAATCGTTCGTATGATGGTTCCACCAGTCCAAGACATCGAAATTGATGTCATCCTTCACATAGCAGGAAAAATTCGTCCATAATGCTTTATTTTGTAGTAGGATTTCTCGTGTTTATAAAATCAGAAAAAAACAATTTGAAATCACATTGTGCTTCGTTTTTGTTAGAGATACGTTTGTGTGTTTTAGAAGTTGCAAATGAAAAAAGAGTATAATCAGAAAAGTACACTCATGAAAATACCGTTAAAATATAGAAAACTTAAAAGAAGAAGTACACTCAAGAAAATAGCGAAGAACAAAAGGAAGGTCATTCTAGATCAACGGTTCTCAAATGGGGGTCCATAGCAACCATCCAAGGGGTCCGCATGAAGAACTGAAAAAATAGTGTTTTCAAAAAAAAATAAAAAATAAAAGTTTTATTTCAAACTTGGGCTTCAGAAGGGTCCGCGAAAATAAAATTAGCTTACTAGGGGTCCGTGAGCAGGAATTTGATGAGAACCTCTGCTCTAGATAATAGCGTTGTAGTGCCCTGATACAAAAACTCTTTAATTTGTTTTCGTTTCTTATTTCTTTTATTTATGCATGAATACCATGATGAATACTATTAATTCTGATGGTCAGCAACTAATAAGTACCAGAGTTTCGAGCAGTTTTTAAAAATTTTCAGATGGCTTGAATGAAATGGTTGATTAACTTGTAATGGCGTTATAAAAATAGTGCGAAAAAAAACAGTCAAAGCAAATGGAGAGTTAAATACTAGCACGTGCGTTGATGTTTTTGAACAGTTAAATGAAAGGCAAAAGCAATGAACATATGAATGAGCAATAAAAGTGAAGAAGCAATATTCTTGTCTCTGGTCCACAAACACGACAGCTTATTACGGACGCAGTCTTTAAGACGAAATTGAACGATGTAGACGGCTTTCGTGAATATCTGTCACAGTTTTTTGGGAAACAAAAAGCTGAAAACTTCCATGAAATTACTGAAGACTTGCTTTCAGCCTACAAAAGTCTAAAATGTAATACATCTCCTAAAATTTATTTTTTTGGACATATTTAGATTTTTTTATGAAAAATCTTGGTGTTGTGTCAGTTGAACATGGTGAAAAGTTTTGCTAGCAGACTTTTGTTAGTCGATTTGGTGAGAAATTCCAACTAGTAATAAAAAATAAAAAAAGAAAAGTTATTTAAGTGTATAAATCCAAAGCAGCTGGAAATTTTGATCAATTACAAAGAAATTCTAAATTCCAAAAACCATACAAAACACCCTTTACCTTAGTTTCCATAACCTATCTGCTAAGCTAACGCAATCCTATCGCCATATGTAAGGTTGACTGCACACATATTCTTTCAACATTGGGTACCTGGGAAAAATTGAAAATAAAATCCCCATTTGTTAATCGATTCTCATGATTACCTTATTTTATTCGTGAGATATTTTTCAGAAAAATGAGCAAAATAAAAAATATTTGATTTTTCATTTTTTTACTGCATTTTTAAACTGAAAAAAATAAATTTTGTAAGAAAAGCTTTTCCCCTCTTAAATTTTTGAATAATTCCAAAATGATAAAATATAGGAAAAATTTATGTGGAATAAATTTCAATATAATTATGTTACGCATCTTTTGCTTTTTTATAAAATTAAGATGAGTCGTTCTGGAGTTGGGCTGAAATATGCCTGCGTACCTGACTAATTTTAAAGGAAAATTTCCTACCCTCATCAAAAAAAAAACAAAAAGCCGTACGTGGTAGAGAAAACCCAAAAACGGATTTGAGTTCAGCAAATAAAAAATCACATAGTTTATTTATAGGAAGATTTTGCTGCTGAGCAGCGTAATATAAAAGACAATTCCATTGGCAATGCAATTATCGCTTTAATGAACATAAAATAATTTAGAGAGTATGGTTGATATTACGGCTCAGATATGTTTCCCCCACTTTATAAGTGGAATTATCCTTCTATTCACTACTAAAATGCCTTAAAAGCTGATTTTTTTCCAATCTCACGTTACCTTTAGAGAGAAATGGCAATACTTTTACTCATAAAAAATGTATTGGAAATTTAGGATCCCTTTTACTATTGTTTCATTTCTAAAATAAAAGGACCAAACTTCGCGATCACCCATATTTTTTATGTGAATCCAAAATTTTCAATCGGTTGTAGAGTCCTAATCCAATCAAGAAAAGGACCAAAATTCGTGAAGTTGAAAAATAAAAGTTCAAAATTACTCGTAACTTTTAAAAAGTTTTACTAATTGTTATTTTTATTTAAATTACTTAATACCTTTTTTTTATTAAAACAGAAAACATATCAATTCTTAAATACTAAGGTTTTTAAAAATATAAGAAATTTAAGATTATTTTAATTATTATTTGCGCTGTTGCTATAAATTATCAATGACTCTTAATAAAGAGTAAAATAATTTATCTTGCAATAAAATAAACAATTTATTAAGAAGATTAACATTTTAAATAAATATTTTAAATGCGGCATCTAAAACAAATTTAAATATTTAGACAATAGTAAAAAAATAAACTTAATTAAGTTAAAAAACTTTCAAACAAAATCCAAAAGAAGTAGAAGTTTATAAACATTTTTTTTAATAGATTTTTTCCAATATATTTTTTAGCAATAGTTTTAGTATTAACTTTATATTGTACAATATTGAAATGTTAATAATTAGAGTTATTTATTATAGAGACTACTAGAATTTTAAGGTTTATTTTAATAATTACAAATTTTTAAGATAAAAATTATAAGGTGTACAAATTTGTGTTAGTTTATTTTCTCAAAATGTTGTCTTGGGTCGTTCTAATTTTGTTGTACGATTTCTAAAGGAACAGGCTCGGACTTTCTCAAGACTGCTTATTTAGCGTTTCTATCAAATTTTGATAAATATTAAATTAAAAAATATTTTTTTATTAAAAAAAAGGTCTTGAATATCTCAATTTCAAATAATACTAAATTGAACGATTAAATATTTTGTTTATTTTTCCCAAATCAAAAACACTAAAGCCATTATTTCTTATCAAAATATTGTTTCCTTGCACACAACAATAATTTGAACACTCCTTTAACGCTTAGATTGGTTGTTGTTGTTGTTGCAACAGCTCTGCTGTTGACGAGAGTTCTTTCCTGAAAAGATATAAAATAAGAGCAAAAGAAAACTCAATTATGTGTACGTGTGTCATCAGGTGGTACTGGGAGGTGGAAAAATTGCGCAACTGCAATCGGTCGTATCCATAGATCCATAGGGCTTAAATTAGTGGGCCTATTGTGACAATTAAATAAGTGCACTGTGTCGTGAGGGATTTGGAGACAGGCTGGGTAAAGGTTTAAAGTGCCGGGAACTATTCGTTCACGGTAGCAGTTAAGGATACTGCACTACTCTTAATTGTGCCAGAATTGATTTTGTTTGCCTGGACAGAAGCCTCTCATCTTCTGAAATCGCGGGTGGATGTTCATTTAGGACTTTAATACATCTGTAGCCATTTATGATGTCTAAGACAGCCTGCCGATGTAATAGTTTTTGGGTATCTGCAATGGACGTCCGGTTTATTTCAGATGGAATAATATTCCGGATGTCATTGCGATAATGCCTGAAGTCCTGCCGGATGTGTCGGGGTGGGGGATCCCGCAATAACACCTCATGATTAAGGTGACTGGGCAGGTGACAAGCTTCTAGGTATTGTGCAGTTTGTAAAACTCGCCATTTAGTATCACTAAGAAATGAGGTCCCAATCGGGGCAGCATAATTAAGGACGGAGCGGCCAATTGCCTTGTATGTTGCCACTATCGTCTTCTTAGTCATTCCCCAGGAGGTGCCAGCAAGTTCTTTTAGGACCTTGTTCCGAGTATTCACTTTGTAGTGAATGTAGGTGGTGTGCGATGAGAAGTGATGGAGGCTGTCGTAGACTAAGCCTAAAATTTTTGGGTTCTGTACCGTAGGGATATCGCGGCCTTCGACCGTGATGTCTACTTCCATTCCTACTTCTTTAGTCCACGAAGTGAAAAGAGATACCGATGACTTTGAGGTTGATAGCTGAAGTCTACGTTCCTGAAAGAATTGCGAGATGGTGTGGCCACGTATTGTGAGATTCTGGCACTTATATCGTCAATGTTAACACCACATGAGTAGATTGTACATTCATCTGCGTACGACACCTTCTTGACATCTTGGGGTGGTGCAGGAAGTTTTGCAAGATAAGTGTTGAAGAGTATAGGTGACAGTACTCCTCCCTGTAGCACACCCATTCTTATCTTGCGAAATTTTGACTTCTGGCCTCTGACCTCAACAAACGCTTGTCTACCACTTAAATAGTTGGCAATCCAGCGCTTGACGTAATTGGGAAGAGTAGAGTTCGTGGTGTCATTTATCAGTATAGAGTGATCGACCGTGTCAAACGTCAAAGGTTTAAATTTGTTGTGGTTTTCCTCTTCGTCGTTCATTTATGGTTTAAAGTAAACTAAGGGAGCGATAAATGAAAAAATGGTCTACTTCCTTTAAACTTTCGATGCAGTCGGAACGATTCACTAAACAGAAGGATTTTGCTCAATTCTTTCTTGTTTCATCTCAAAATACTTCAATACATCAGTCAAGCCGTTAATTAAAGCTAACGTCAACATACATTAGAATGGTCTGAATAAAAATAAAACCTTTTACCTTTTTTACTGCCAAAATTATTGCAAATCTCTTAATTTTTGCTTCTTTATTTTAAAATAAATATTAAAGGATTTATGAGAGAAACAACTTTTAAGAGTGGCCAGGTAAGCGCTTAGAGATCACGAGAGATATGAGGCTACAATACTCTGCCTGATTGATTTCCTATAGAGAACCGGTATTAATATTTTATAACGCGTTTCAATTCATCAAATCTAAGAGGATTTCAAACAGGGATGTAACGATACGTCATTTCGCCGATCCGATACCGATAAATTCTATTTCATTTATAATATCGACGGTTCGAATCCCAGATGGGAAAAAATTAAAAATTATAAAATACGCAGCACGGCGCTTATAGTTGGTTCAATTGATGATGTTTACAATGTACAAAAACTAAGGTAGATAGATGCGAAGAATGCTGATGATGGATTTGGCGGTTCTGGAAATGCGGCATTACATTCTGCCAGCGTCTAATTTTTCTTGTTTTCTTTGAAAAGAGTCCGCATACATTTGTAAATAATTTTTCTTTCTAAAAAATGTTTAAAAATTAAATTAAAAATGAACCTTAAGCCGCAAAAGTAAAATTTTAAAAATATTCTATGCCAATTGGGAATTATTAATCCAATAATTGGAGTGTGGCTTAACGGCATGGAAGAAGTTAGGCCAGGTCTTTAGGCGGTAAGGATTTTCGCATTAATTTATTGCATTATTTGTATGCGTCTCTATTAAATAATTTCCGAAGTGTCTTATTAAAGACTGGAATAATTTCTATCGATATCGAATGCTACCATAGCAGTAATTTAAGCAAGTAAACAGCCGTTATATCCGACCGTGCTGTCAGAAATTGTATTTATAAGTCTTTGTGGTATCTATACTAGGAGGCTGGGTATTTAAAGTCGAGCAAAAACTTTATTCAGTTCTAATAAAAATTTACCTGTGCATATGGAAGTCTAAGTTCTAATTTTAATGAAATCAAAATGGCGTGGAAAAGAAGCCTCTTTACATACGGAGATCTTAGGTTCTAAAGGAATTCCGGTCGCTATTAGCAAATAAAAAAAAAACTCGGAAAGATGTACCACAATATCGTACAAGAGTTGGACGTGTTTATCTCTAAAGGGCTTTGGAGGAACTTGCCCCTCAGCTACTTGTCCTGAAAGTTGCTGGTTTTATCCACACAGGGCATATTGAACTGGATAGTTGTGTTAGCGAGGTCATTGATAGTTTAAATATCATCTAATCAATATCAAAAAAGAAGAAAACTGTATACTCACACTCCGTCTGAAAGAGGCTGATATGACCACAGGGAGACATATATAAAATTTGGTTGCTGTGAGGGTAAGATCCCTTAGACATATGATAGGAACTGCGACAGATTTCTGACCATCATCATCATCTTGAGCCGAGAATAAAGAATAGTAACAGCATGACACTCAACAATAAGATAGTTCTGAATTACCAAACGGAAAATGGTCGAGAGCGACCCATAATGTTAGAGGTTTCATTTGGTATTCTTCAGACATATGACTATGGTCGCAATAGTTCATTAAAAAATATGATAAAGTGATTTGACAACATTAGGGTCAGAGCGATCAAGATATACCTGGAAATGTGGTAGTCGAATCCAAAGCTGTAAACATAGTTCCAACAGACTATTAGATATTACAACACAATTTGGCTAACAAATTTAAATATGTACACCTGATAATGTTTTAAGACTTTATAATTAGTACAATAATTATTTACTAATTTAATTCTAAACGAACACAAACAAACATTTTAAATTTTCAACTTATTTTTAGTACAAGTAAATATTTTTTTGTAGATAAAATTTTTTGTAGAGGGTTTTGATTTATTATTATTATTATTTTAAAACACGATTTGAAATTACTAATTTATTTTATAATTACTAAACGACTGTTAGTTCTTAAATTTCAACTCAAAAACAAATCTAATTTCTAAATGAAATTTTTATATAAATTTACTTGTTTTTAAAATTCTTATTAAATGTAATTTTCTTTTAAAACCTTTGGAAGGAAACTGAACGGTTTTGTTTCATTTATTATTATAATTTTATTTTTTAAAGATAATTTGACTTTGTATTTCTTTAAAATAATGCATTAACGAATATTTTAAGATTTCATTTTTCATATATTATTTCTAGTTTTATTTTGGAAATTCCCTTGAAATAATACTGGTTAAAAATTCTTTTTCAATGATCTTGGTATAGTTTTTCATTAAATTTCAGTCCATTTTTTTTATTATCTGGTAATTTTTGTTTTGTTACTTGTTTACTTAATCCTTTTTGTTTTTTTTTTTTTGTTTTTGTTTCAATACAAAATGTTAATGTGACAATTTTAATTTGGTTTAAAACTAAATATGAATGTATGGATGTATGTAATTTTGGATGAATTATTTTCATTGCTTATTTCAATGTAAGCAAAAAGCCAGCTTGTTATTCATATTTTTGAGTCATGGAAACATAATTTTGTAAAAAATTCTTTTAGAATCTTGATTCAATATTCTTGCACTCAATATCCTTTGCAAAGAAAAATTGTTTATTAGAAAAATTATAAACAATTAATTAGCGTTGTGTTAATTGTTGATTTTTCAATGAATTTCATTCATTATTGTTGTCGGCCAAAAGATCGTCCAAGGCACCATTAAGACGTCCTTTACTGAGCGCCTCGACTAACATGTGTAAACGTTCTTCACGTTCGGTATGGCGTCTTTCCAAAGATGAAACCTAAAAAACAGACACAAAAATAAGTTTATTCATTCAGTTGCTTTTTAAAGTGAAGATGTAAATGTTTTTTTAAATCACGCTTATGTTGGCAAAAAGAAAGCAACACACCCCTTAATTTTTAAGTTTTTGTTTTTAATTTTTACTGTTAGAGGCTATCGCGGTATAGAGACTGTGTTACACAGTCCGCGAAAATTTTTAGGATCTGCCAAATATGATTTATAAGGTACGTAAAAATCAAGTGTGCAGCATGGGTTCACCCTTTAATTCTTAATTTTTTTATTACTTTTTTCAGAGGGGTATGTTTACAGAATTTTTAAGTAAAATAAAAACTGTAAATTGTTAAAAATGTAAGAAAGAGTGACATGTTTTGTTGTTGAACAATATGTCAGAAGGAATGAATATCTGGCTTCCATTACAAGCTGACCAAATTTCGTTAAAAGTTGGCAGACTAATAGAAAATTTCATGAAAACTTCATAAATTTGAGATGCCTAATACATTAGCTGTTCAAATATTCATATCTGAGCTGTACTGGCGTAAGTCCAAGAATATTAATTTAGAAATCACAGCACAGTTAAATGGGCTATTGAAAAATAGCCCTTCATTGTAAAGACCATAAGTGTAGTTTAAACTATAACCTGGTGCACACTTCTTTAAGCTGTTACAAAATTAATTTAACTGACAGATCGAAGCAAAACTGTACAGATATTAACTGATTTGCATGAGAAGACCACATTAAAAAAAGCTTTTTAAAAATTCTGCCCATCAATTGCTTTTTTTTCAGTACAAAGCTCGGCCTTTAGACAAAGCATTAGTAAAAACAAATTGGAAAAGAGAATTTGGGACGTTTTACCTCACCAGCGCTGGTGCGTAGGTTTTATCTTGCCTGTCTATTATTTATTTCACATAATACAAAGCAACCTTGATAGAATACGCTATACTTAACGCGAAGGTTTAAAAATTAATTTCATTCGTTTAGGGCCTTAAGGTTTAATCAAACGGTTCTTTTGGCTCATAGTCCATCCCATGCTAAGTAATAAGAAAAAAGTACAGCTTGCAAAATGGATAAAACAAACTGCCAAAAAAAAAAACGAACGTCAAAGTTCCTTTATTTTTAAAGTGGTCAATTATATGTATTATTATCCCAAGATACTCATCTTGTGAATACGATTTTGTTATTTAACGATTTAAAAATGTTATTCACCTTAAGCATAACCTATTGATATGCTTGAGGTTTTTGTTTGTTTTTGCTATTTAAAGAAATTGGCGAAAAAGTTAAGTTTAATTTTGTATGTAAATTTTAATTTCAAATTAAAGTCTTAAACTCTTTTTGTAACGATTTTAATTTGCTTTAAACTCTTTTTGTTTTAAGCTACTTATTAAATGGCGAGCAATAAAAAATTTAGTTACTTAAATTAAAAATGTAACGTTTTTGTTAAGGTCAGGTATACATACATACAATTGTTTTTATTTAAACTGTAAACTCTAAAATAAATATTAAAATTTTTTAATGTTAAAAGGTATAAAAAAAAACATAAAAAACTAAATTTCTTTTATTACATAATTTAGAAGATAATTAAATTATTGTCTTTATATCCAGATGTGTGTAAAACCATTAAACCTTTATTTAATAACAATTAATTATGTTTCACACATGCCATTCGCCGTTTATTCATTTTGTTTTATTCATGTTTTATTCATTCATACATTAAATTACTTTCGTTACTTTTTCTTTTAAAGCCAAAATGTGTAAATAAATCATTAAAAATAAAAAATGTATCATTAAACACACGATGGTTGACAATGATTAAAATAATAATGAAGGCAATAATTATCATGAAGATGATTATGCAATGCACAATCATAAAACATGTTACAATTATTGCATAAAGAAGCCAGCCAATCAGATAATCAGACAGTCAAATTAAAATACTCCAAAACGAAATGTACAAAATTAAACGAATACAACGTAATTGAAATATTTTATTTTATTAAATAGCACAAGTGTGGCAAAAGTCGACAGCACGCATAATGCATGCAAGTGGCATAACATCAGTTTTCAATTAATATTATCGATATTGATATAACCGAAACAAAGTCTGCTTTACAACTAATAGACTTCATTTGGTCATTAATCTTATTTATTTATGAGATGATTGATATACATACCTTGGCTTTTAAAGCGTAATAATCGACGGGTACTTTACGGCGTTTCTGCAAAGCAAACTGTTCATCACGTTCGTTAAGACGTTGTTGTAAAATGCGCACAGTTTCGTGACATGTAGCGAGTTCACGTTCGTGAGCAGTCTGTAGTGTTTTTAGCTGTTTCCAAAAAAGAAATTTAGAAAAAAATATTATTTATTTAAAAGAAATAAGATACTTGTAATATTTAAATTAGGAGGTTCATTCAACTTTCCATTCAGTAAAAAAAAAGAAAAAAAAACGATTGACAGGATTTTCTTAAAACTTGACGTAGCTTCCCTATCAGGCAAATCTTTTGAAGCAGCGCTACTTTCATTCTAGGTTTTATTGAAAAACTTTAAAAAAAGAAGATTTAAAATAAGCGGCAATAAATGCACTACTAATTAAACTGGACTCCATGACTATCAGGGCTGTGGCATATGCAGATGAAGTGGCAGTGTCGGTAAAGTACCTTTTTAAAGTCTGCAAATATCGATAGAAAAATTCGTAGTAAAAAAGTACTAAAAGTGGTTTTAGCTAAAATGGTTAGAAAATGGATCATTAATTTTTAAACTAAAAGAAACAAGGTTCCCACTTTTTCTATGCCACTTCGAAATAGAATGACACTCTAACAGGTGCTCTTTACTATGTTAAGCTGGCCACCAGCGACAAAGTCGGGAGGAGTAACAGCTAGCCCGATATCCAATTAGAAATTTCAATGCCAGACATTCGTTGTTAACACAGCCGGGCGAAGCGGGTAGAGGCATCATCCAAACCAGCTTTATTCTGTAAATTGCTAAAGCTAAATATCTATCGCTATAGAATTTATTTAGCAATTTTGTGCTACGAATGCTATTTTCTCACGCCTATCGCCCTAAATAATTCTTAGCGATCGAAGTATAGATTTAGCTACGAGAATTACAGAATAAGACTGCAGGATTAGGTTTAGATTGCAGAGTCAATGCAGCATTATTCAGGGTGGCATTTTAGTCATAAAAAGCGATGGAAGGGATAGAGGTGCCCATAAGATAAACGGAGAAACTACCCAAATATGTGCAACAGCAAAACTGTCCTCAATTCCCTATTGAGTGTCTACACAACATACAGATACCTTTGTAAATGCTGGACATATCTTGGAAGCGTGATGTATTTTTGGCAAAAAAACTTGGGGACCGTGTAGAGGCTATCTGCAGGGTATTAAAGTCTCTATGAATTTATTACGGCTGTAGAAAGAATGCAGATCTTTCAAGAAATGATGGGCAAGTTAATTGCTGTGATTACGTGGCACTGTTCAGTAGCTGCGCATGTCAGGATATTGAATCTTCCGTATAACGATTACTGAAAAAGTTGCCAGAATGACGAGCAGAAGGAAAGAGTAAAGCTCCCACTCTGTCCTTTTTCGAGGATCTCCATTTATATATGTTTTTTTTTTTTTTTGTTTGGCAATCTAACGCTGCAAAATGTTGCAGGAAGCAAATAACTGCATTTCATATTGATCAAAAATTCAATAGAAGTTCAATTTTACTCCATTCGATATTAAATACCGTAATTTGCCTCTAGTTCTCTCGGGCTCATTTATTCGTTAAATATTTGGCGAAAAACAATACCGTTTTCATGCCTCAGCTATTGCATCTTTTGAGCGCAGCAAGTGTTAAGTGTTTCGAGGAAAAAAATTGATTTTTTTTATAAAGGGAACCACTTTAAGAGACATAAGAAATATGAAAATATAATGATTTTATTTATCTTAAATGTTAATGTTTTTTGACCTTTCTTTAATAAATTTTATTTTCTACTTTAACAAGCACTAGGTCAGTTTTAAAATATAAATATTGTTTATTTTTTATTTAAAAAAAAATTTAAGTTAATTTCACAAATTTTTTTTATTTTTTCAAATGAATTTTTGTTTTTGAAAAAAAAATTTCAAAAATTTTGTTTCCTGTTTCCTAAAGATGCCACCTGACGGTGTGGCGAAATATTGAAAGAAAAAATAATAACCAAACTTTTTTTTTTTGCTTGTAAAATTAAAAAATAAAATTTTATTTATCTTAAAAAATACTTACATCTTGTAAGCGCTTCTCATGCAATGATTTATAATCAGCTTCCAAAAGTTTGTATTTATTTAGGGCCTCCTTTAAAGCTTGAGATTCTGTGTTAGCTGGCATATGTTCCACATTATTTTTTGAAGAGTTGCTTGAAGCGGCAGTGCTATGGCTTCTTTCATATTTGAATGCTTGCGAAAAGAAAAAGAGAGAAAAAATATTAAATTAAAGTCCATTTCTAAAAGAGATTTCTTGAAATACCCAAAGAAACTAATAAATCATTTTATATATGACGTTAAAAATTAAACACGTTATATTTATATTAGAAATTTACAAACCTCGAACAAATTTAACATAAATATTTTTATAATTGATTTTTGTAATTAAATATTTAGTTTTTTGTTTTGTTTATTATATAAAAAATAAATTATTATTTTCAATTTAATATTTAAAGCAAAAGATTTATGTTTAATTAGTTATTTATTTTAATTAATTATGTTATGTTTAGTTTGTATTTAAAATTTATGTAAAACTTTCGCTTTCGAAAGAAAGTAAAAAAATGTATTTCGGCCACAAATTTGTAACTCGTTTTTAGAGATAAAGACAATGACATAACTCTTTTATGAAAAGTTTTTTTATGTTAATGATGTAGTTTAATTGCTTTAGCGGCAGTCGGGTTCGTTTTTGGTTTTTTATTAATAAAAAATAAAAATATTATGAGATCTTTGTTTATATATTACGAGTATACTGTCTCAAATATGTGTTGGAGAGTTATTAGAGAAAAGTATTTTCTTGATAAAAATCCTCTTTTTTAACCGCCTTCTAAAAGGAAGCAGGTTATTGTTTCTTCTAAACCCTTTTTATAAAGGGTGTCCCCCGGGACAGTTCATATTTGGCATTCGTGAAGTAGACACGTGGAAAGTTTTATATGAAAAAATATTCGTTAACCAAACGTGTTTTAATCGTTAAAAAATTTTGCCAAAATCAATCATCGATTACTGTGACGATGAGAAAGTTAAGTGAAATTTTTGGAAGCAACAACGTGCCAACAAAACGCACTGTTTTTCGTGTAGTAAATGGTTTCGAAGAAAGAGGGCTTGTAGGTGATAGACCCAAGCATGGACTACAACGTACTGCAAGATCAGCTGAAAATATTTATGCTGCTAAAGAAAGTGTCCAAAACAATCCATTAATCTTAATTCGACGCCGTGCTTAGGAGCTTGGATCTTAAAGAACAACTTTGGCCACAATTTTGCACAAGGATTTGCATTTATTTCCATTAAAGAATTAGTTAACACAAGAGCATCTTCCAAAAGACCATTTACGCCGCCGTACATACGCCAGTAGGATGTTACAGCTCGACAACTCCCATTTTCATGAAAAAATCTTATTTTAAATTGGATGGATATGTGAATAAAATGAAAAGTCGGTTCTGGCCAATGGAAAACCCTCAAATTACTCATCAGTCACCTTTGCATCCGTTAAAAGTGACAGTCTGGAATGCAGTTTGGTCAGGAGAAATCATTGGACCTTATTTCTTTAAAAATGACGCCACAACTGCATGCTTTTGGCTTGATTAACATGTGGAATCAACAAGACGATGCCATATAACATACAACAAGTTATTTCAATGAAATGTTAAGAAAATGATCCTTAAAATATCAACAAAGTTTAAAAGAATCCGAAAAGTTACATCATCATTATTGCCTAATCAGTTCTTTAAAAATCACAAATTCAAGATTTTTTTTTAATCGATCCAGGGCATTTTAAATTTCGTTGTTTATCAAGACGAGCCAAGAAGCAAATTTATAAAAAAGTTGAAACTGCGATTACATAACCACTGCCTTGTCTGTTAAATGTTTTTTCAGTCTTCATAATTATCTGAAATAAAAAATGACGAAATAACCTTACAGTTTTGTAGCACTAAACTTTGGAATACACGTTTTGTTAATTATATAATTTTTAAAATTTAAGTTTAAATTAAACGTTCAAAACAATTTTAGTTAGTTATTCTGCCACATTTTATCGCTACCATTTTTAAAGCAATCAATTTAACTTTTTGAAGATGTTATTGTTTTTCGTCTGTTGCAGTTTAAAAGTTTATAAATTAATATGCATAAAATGTTGAGTTTTTATTTTGAACATTTCATTGATAAAAAAACTCTTTCGAGTTGTAATTTTGCATCTAGAGAGGCGATCCCATAGACTACATAAGCAAGCGACTAAGACGCATAAGTCAACCAGTTTTTGTTTTCTTAATTGATTTATTAACTTTCTCTAAATGAAATGAAGACACGTACATATTTAACACAAAACAAAAAAATAAGAAAATAAATAAATTTAAAATAATACAAAAATTAAAATAACAATAATGTAAATGCGGAAATAAATTATTGACAGTTTTGTTATCGAAGTTTGTTGTTTTTGTACCGTTAAATTACTATTGCATTTAAATCAAAATATAAGTTGTAAATATTATTTTTTGCGATTACAATCACTGTATTTTAAACACGTAATATGCGGGCAATATCCAATCTGCCACGTGAAATGCAATTTATCAAAAAAAAAAAAAAAAATCATTAAAGAACTTTTTCTGATAAGATTCCATGACTTTCCTAGATCCTGTACAGTAAAAATCTTTCATTTTAAGTTTTAAAAGCTCAACCACATAATCCTTTCGCTAGCAAATTGTTCAAAAACAATTCTATTCTGAGCCACTTTAATGTTAGGAACGTAACTGAGATGGACAATCAATTTTTAGAAGCAAAGATTCATCATGTGATTATGTTTGGCTTTAGTTTCGAAATATTTTAGTAAATAAATTTATTTTACTTAAATAATTAATTTATTTTTATTTTATAACATTTAAAATAAGTGTAAAAATTATTAGTTTAAATATTTATTGTTTTTAATTGTGTTTTTTTTCATGTTTTATTTTTTATATGGTCACCCTATCAGCTGATAAACAGCAAGCAATTGACAAATTACAACTGCTGTGGTTTTTATTGTTATTGTGCTTCATACGACGAACAAATCTTTGGCGCCGAATTTTTCATATCCGGAGAAATCCTTTGTTCGTTTCAGTTGTGTGGAAACTAATAGACCAAGAGGTATATTGATGCCTATTTCGTCAAGTTCCGTCTGAACCATTGTTTTCAGGTGAGACACATAGAATCCAGGTGATCCCGTCCCGATTAAAGCAAATAAAAATCAGAAACACAATTAATAATAAATACTATTGGTCAACATTAGGCCAATTCGTATCATGCGATCAGTCGCATAATTGCTTTATACATTCGATATTACAAATAGCTTTCGTGTCCACACAGCGACATTTCCGGCGATATACATATATTATCTAAGTTTTTTTGATGGCCTCTTATCTGCATCCTAGTTTCAATTAATAAGCAATAAGCTATATTTGAATAAGTAGACACAGAGATAGGTATTAAAGGATAATAAGCAAAAAACCTTTAACATAAAATTCCAACTTTACTCCAATAAATGATAGTGAAATATCTCATTGTATGTATATCTTATTAAGCACTAAAACTAACAAAGGCCTTGAGAAGCGAAGTTTAATGAAGTACAACCAAAAAAAAAACTTACTTACTGGCAGAAACTCATGGTTAGTTTAGATTCGAAGATTGAACTTAATAGTGTGAAGCTTAAACAAATGTTAAGTGCGTTCCCGTACTCCCACGGGATCTCAATGTTACCGAAAGCTGGATCCGTACAACAAGTTTGAGTAGAAGAGAGAGCTTTTGAGAGAAAAAAAATTCTTCTTCTTTCTGCACAAAACAGCCTACACTTCTTCGTTAGGTAGATTGTTTAAACTGAAAAACAATCAGCTGGTTGAAAAGTAAAAAGTAGCAAATTTGAAACATTCTATGTTTCATGCACGCAAATGTCTTCCAAAAGTGTTATTTACAAGTTTTTTCACAAAAAAGATATTAAAATAAATTTAAGAACATACAAAATGTTTATGTTTTTATGTTTACTCTGAACATGTTTGTTGTGGCTGAAAGTTTGTTTTGGGATAAAAGCTTGATTTTTTGCGTTACCGTACTTTTAGGCATTCTCGTCTTTAAATAAGATTAATTTAGGTTTACTCTCAAAAGGTTTTGTTATACCCAAAAAGTACGGGAACGGAGCTATTATGTAATTTATTTAGAAAAGTTTAAGATATGAAAATACAAGCCTACGAAAAATCATTCCAGAAGATACAAAATTGCGATTTGTTAAAGCAGAAATCGCAAAAAAAAATTCTAGCCTGTAAGCCGCAAATACTTTAAATGATCGCAATTATACTCGAATTAAAAAGGGATATTACTTTTCTTGTTCGAATTCCAGAGAGAATCTATTAATGATTAAATTAAATAAAAAAAATTGGCCGGTTAAGTCGTGTTGAGCCAGAAAACTGATCTTACGTCAAACGATGTCTGGCGTTTATACTTTTGCAGATATTATGGCAGATGTATTCTGTGCATTCATTTTATAACCTGAGATACACTTTATATTTTAAATCTTTGCCGAGGGCTGAAAAAGTTGGAGTACAAAGACATTTTCCCTCGTTTCATTAGCCAACATACAAACTTACTGAATAATGTGATATTCTCAAACCTAAATCATATTATTATCAAAACTGTTACCTTTTGAAGGCGCCGCTATATATCAGAGTTGCCATTTATGGTACCGCTATTGCAACATTTGATATGCTGCTACAATAATAACAAATTGTTTCTTTGTGAGTTTTTCAAAGGTTTTAATAGAAACGTTAAACACGTTTAAAAATGCATTCTCACAATATAGATTTATGAGTAATGCATATTATTTGTTTAAATAATTATTAATTTTATCATTCTCGCTTTTACTTAAAAAGTAACACGTACTCGTATGATTTATGGAAAATTTTAAAATCAAAAAAAAAAATTTAATTACATGCCATCTGTAGATGAGCAAGTGTTTTTTCTGGAAAACAGTATTCAGCGTCTGTATGAAAACACAGTTCCAGTTAAACCTATAAATACATCCGCTAGTACAAAACCTTGGTTTTCTTCTCATATAAAATTCCTAGTTCATGAACGGGACCTTGCTTACTTAAGGTGGAAACGTTTCAGAACTCCAGAGTTGAAAGAAGTATTTAAAGCCGCCAGAAAAAAGTGAATATGACCATTAGAATTGCAAAAACTGAGTATTATTCAAGACGTTTTGGCTCTGCAGCTAGTTCCAAGCAAACATGGAAATGCATTCGGGAAATCGGTATTGGTAGTACACGGAATGTTATTAACGACCAAGTAAATGCTGAAGAGCTAAATAGTATCTTCATGAATATACCATTTGTAGCAGCTGACGAAAGATTCTATAATTTTTCCAGTTTAGATTTAAACACTTTTGCAATTGGTAATAATGTTTTTCAATTCTCTTGCGTAAGTCAATCTGAAGTTTATTCATGGCTGCGACAATATGCACCCAAACTTTATTCAGATATTACTTCCAGTACTTTTGCCATATATAACACATTTATTCAATACCATCATAATGACCAGCATCTTTCCGAACAGATAGAAGTGTGCAAAGGTAGTACCTATACCGAAAACCAATTCAGAATTTAGGCCAATAGCTATCTTGTGTTACTTGTCTAAGGTGCTCGAAAAAATTCTACAAATTCAAATCTCGGGACATATCAGGGAAAATAAATTATTATCTGAAAAGCAATCAGGCTTTCGCTCTAACCATAACTGTGTATCTGCCTTATTGGATGTTTCCAAAAATTTACGACGTGAACTGGATAAAGGTAAATTAAATTTCTTAATTCTTCTTGACCACTCAAAAGCCTTTGACACCGTTGATCATGGTACACTTTGCAAAAAGCTTCGGCATTTCTTTAAGTTCTCTAACAATTCAACACGTCTTTTGTCTTCATATCTGTCGAACCGTTTTCAATTTGTATCTTTTAAAAATTTGCACTCATCTTTACAACCTTTAACAAGAGGTGTGCCACAAGGATCCATTCTAGGACCCCTACTTTTTTCAATTTATGCCAACGATTTTCCAAAACAGCTTTTGCATGTATGCAGATGATGTACAGTTATATTTGAGCAGTCCAGTTCAATCTATTGATGAAAATATTGCTAGGATTAATAATGATTTGGATAGAATTTTTCGTTGGGCAACAGCGAATGGTCTTTGTTTAAACCCCCATAAATCAAAGTGCCTAAAATTCGAAAGAGAACGCTCGATTCTGTTGTTGATGTTAACATTCTGATAAATGGGGACCTTGGATTAATATTTAATAAAACACTTACCTGGACAAACCATGTTAATACACTCGTAGGCAAAATTTATAATAAGCTAAGGTGTCTTTGGCCGATACAATATTATACCCCCTTAGAGATAAGAAAACTTCTTGCAAAATCTTTTCTTCTTCCAGGTTTAATTTACGGCTGTGAGCTTTTCGCAAGCTGCGACTCAATAAGTAAAAGGAAATTAAACGTTTTATATAATAACATAATTAGATATGTGTATGGCTTAAGAAGATATGACCATGTTTCTAATTTTTCCGCTAAACTTTACGGTGTTTCCTTTGATAATCTTCTTAACATACGCGTTCTATTATTTCTGCATAAGATTATTTATTTAGAAGCTCCACAATATCTTATAGACAAGATTAGGTTTGCCAGATCACTTAGAGGAAGAAAGATTATAATTCCCTCACACCGTCTTCATGTGTCTGAATGGCATTTCTTTATACACGCGGCTCGTCTTTGGAATATTCTTCCCCAAACTCAACAACTCAATAGCAACGCAAATAGCTTTAAACATTTTTTATTTAATTTTTTTGCACAACACTGAATTTCAACTCTTAATTGTAATGTATTTGTTAAGTAAAAACTTCTTATGTTAATATAGCTTAAGTGTATGTACTTGTATTAATGTGTAATCCCTAAATTTAATTTATAACCACCACTTTCCTATACTTTAAATATAAGATAAAACTTGTTGTATAGGAATTGACAAAATAAATAAATAAATAAATAAAAATAAATAAATCTTTAAGAAAATAAGATTGACTTTTGATAACCAGTTATAACGAAAATATTTAAACCACAGTATTTGACTTTTTTATGAAAAGTTTGGAGGCCCATAACTCGGAAAATATGGGCAAGCGCTAGATTTTTTCACTTGATGTTTTTTTCTTATTGGAGTTACTTCATCGTTCCAATTGATATAGAAAAATTAGAGGCAGGCGTGGTGTTTTGCCCGCTTTCTTGAAGGACATGACCGATCTTGCTGATTTTCATTAGCAAAATTTTCAAAACTATGTCTAATTGATTGGCGTACTTCAATTTTCTCTAGCCCATTTTATGCTTTGGCAAAGTTGATTTTAACACTAACACGGACGGACAAACGAATATCGCAGAATTGACTCCGCTATGCATATATATTCATATATTGGGTCGGAAATGAATATTGTAGAAGTTACAAACGGAATGAAAAACTTAAGTCTTTTTACCCTTTTTCTACTTTTTGTGGTGAAGGATATAATAATTATAAAATCATTTTTTATATGACAATTGAATTACAATTATATATTTTATAAAAAATGACTTTTTCTGTTTATAAATATAAGGAATTTCAAGAAAATAATTTTAATTTGGGATAACCTCTTTACTATTTCAGATAACCTATTTACTTTTTTAAAAATTAAATTTAAATATAATAATATATAAATAATAATTTAGAAATAAAATATTTTATATACTTCAGTAGATTGAATGATGATAGCTTTAATTCTGTTATTCTGATTACATCCAATTCGAAGTTTTTTGATTATTTTATTGATAGTTCTTTTCAAGTCCATATAAATTGTTTTGTGTTAATAAATTTTAACAACTTGAATTGCATCCAATTGGCCTGAATATTTGCTAATGCTTTAAGTCAGGGTACGAAATTAAACAAAACGAAACGTTTTCTTTCACACACACAATTTATTTATTGCTTCTGTTTTTTTTTTTTGTTTTTCTCATTACATAAAGTAATGAATAAAGCAAAAAACAGAAACAATGAAAAAAATTGTGCCACTTATTTCTGCATTATTTTTTCTCTTGATCGCAAAATTTACAAAAAACATTTTAAGAAAAAATGTTTTACAAAATTTTGCTTAATCGTTATGGTACATTGGTGCAATCGTACAATATTATTAATATCAAAGCATTTATGTTGTTCATTCAAAAATAATTTGTTTGGGGTTTGCCTAGGTAGAAATGGGTTAAAAATTTTAAAAATGTTCATTGCTTTACATTTAACTTCTGCGAATCGATTTGTTTGTTTTCCTACACTGGTTAAAATGATTTACATAGACACCATGGTGCCTATTTATTTTATCGTATTGCGAAAATTTGCAATTATTAGTTTTTCATGTTAAGTTTAAGTTTAGGATAGAGAGAGTAGCTTATGTCAGAACTAGAAAATTAAGTTACGGGATGAAGGATAGAGAGAGTAGAATTTGTTCATATTTTATTTGAATTTTCCTACATTGAAAGGTCTCTGCAAGAAGATGATTTCAAATACAAACTGTAACGTATTTTATTGTGTAATAGATGAGTTCTTAGTGAAAAGCGTATTGTACGAAGAAACGTAAGGATATTAAGCACAAGTTCCCTAATTTCATTTATGCTCATTACATTTTGCTGATAAAACAACAAAACAGAACCTATATTGCATCGATGTTCATGTTATTCAATAGAGTGAGATCCCCTACTAACAACCTATGAGCCTGATCGCAGTGGTGTAGCACCAAAACAGACCTCTTGGATCTTGGATGTAGTGGTATAAATAGTAAGGACATCACATGAAATGAAATATTTTTTATACCATTTAAAAAAACCGAGAAACTTAAAAGCTTCCTTTTTTGGCTTGAAAAATCTGTTTAGTCCATCGAACATCGCACTAAATTTTTATACCAAAAACATGGACTTCCGATTTCTTAATGCTTATACCCTTTATAATTACCGATAAAGTTTTTGGTTTTTGATTTCCAAAATTATTTCTAAATTAGTTTTCGCTTAATTAAAGACGGTGTGATGGTTTACATATTTGATGTTGTTAACTTTTAACTTTGTTTTTAACTTTAGTCTTACTCACCTTCCTTTTCTTTTTGGATTTTTCTTATTGTCTTTTTGCACTCATCTAGCTCGCGTGTCAAGCGCTGTAATGCTTTATTCTTAATGGCTAAATCCACACGCATTCCTCTTATAGTGGCTACAAGATGAGCATCCTCTTTGGCACTGGCAGCCGCTTGTGCTGCCGACGAAGAAATTGTTGAATCGGACTGTGAAATTGGTAATTTGGAGGCAAGCGCGGAAGTTAACGAGCTATTTGTGGCCATGGGTTTTCGTACACCGCTCTGTTTAGAATTGGGCCGTGAATTATTAGGCGTAGAATTAGCAGTACTACTTGTACTGGAGCTTGCCGAATGTTGAGCAGAAGATCCAATTGTATTGGTACTACTTTCTTTTGTAACCGATAAAGTTTGCGTACCAATCGTTTTACGATTGTGTGTAAATCTAGAAGGTTTAGGTTCTGCCGTTATGACTACAGGTAAATGGACAGGAGCTGGTGCTGGTGCTGTTGCTGGCATTAGGAACAGTTCTTCCGTTTGCGTGCAGTTATTATAGAAGCGTTCAGCTTTTTGGGAAACAAAATAGTCTAGAGTTCGTACTTGAGATTCAATTTTTTCATTAAGTTTTGCATTGATTTCTTGGAGACTGTAAGTAAAGTTAACAGTAAGAAAGTTTTGTTTATAATAAAAGAAAGAAAAATTATATTTATTTTATTACCTTAAAACTTGTGTTTCCAGATCAGCAATATGTGTCTCATATTTAGCTTGAACCGAATTAAAACGTGCTTGAACGTTGGCCAGAATTTTTTGTGCTTTTAAGTCTTGTTCTTTGGCATCAGATTCCAATTGTGCTATACGTTGTTCCAATAACCTACGACTATTATAATTATCCTGATCACTGTGTGAGCCACTGCCGCCCTTGGAAGCAACTAAGACAAAAATTTAATAAAATCAATTATTAAATATCAAATATACAAGAGCTGTTTTATAAGTTTCGATGCACATTGGCAGGGTCTTTGATTCTTTGGTTGATTCTTAAAGTAAAATATTGCATAAAGTAATCTTTTTTCAACTATCCGCCGCCATTTTTACAACAATACAACTATTTATTGCTTTGAAAAACCAACATTTTGAACTTAACGAAAAAAAAAATAAGGTAAAAAATTATTTAAGTTTTACATAAAAATGTCATCGTCATTTGATGGGTTAAGGATTTTTAAAAAATTTCTGTATTCCCTAAAAGATCTTTTCAAAAGCTTTTAGATGATATCCAATTGATATCTTAAAAAATATGATGCAAAATTATACTTCTCTATGAAAAGTTCAAAGGCCCATAACTCGGAAAATATGGGCGAGCGCCAATTTTTCACTTAATGTTTTTCCTTATTTTTTAAGTCTCAATCGTCCCTCATATGTATTTTTATTGACTGGAGTTACTTCGCTGTTCCAAATGATATGGAAATTTTAGAGGTAGGCGTGGCGTTTTGCCCGCTGCTTTAGGGGACATGGACCGATTTTGCTGATTTTTTGCAGCAAAATTTTCGAATGTATGTCTGATCGCTTGGCGTATTTAAATTTTCTCATCTATTGCCTTGGCAAAGTTGATTTCAACCCGACCACAGACGGACAGAGGGACATCGTTCGATCGACTTTACTATGCATAAGAACTCAAAATATATATAGACTTTATGGGGTCGAAAATGAATATTTTAGAACTTGCAAACGGAATGACAAACTTCGATTTACCCTCTTTCCACCTGTGGAATTCACTGATGCGCTAAACAAGCAGCAGCGAAATGGCCATATGAATATGCTTTCCCAGCAGTAATAAATTTCATTTTTAAGTTTTGAATTAAAATATTTTACAAGAATATTATAAAATATTTATATTTGAAGGTATCAAGCAGAATTAAGGTATTTTAACAAAAAATAGATAAAAAATTTTTTTTATAAAAATAATTTTAAATAATCAGAATTATTTTTTTGTTGCACAGTGTAAATGTGACAAAACACAACAAGGTTACAAAAACTTACCTATTAAAGCCGAAACTGAATCGGGATGTTTGCGCATTAAAATCCTCTCCATTTCCCTACACTGTCTCTGCAAGTCTTGTATGGTTTTGGCATCACGTTCCTTTTGTTCCAGGGCACGTTTCTTTTCCGCTCTCGCTTCTTCTAATTCATTTTGTAAAATCTTTTGCAAATCTAACGCTTCGTTACGATCATGACGAGCCGATTGCAACTCAGTTCTCAAAACATTTGCACATTCATTAAGATGTTGTACGTCTAACTTTAAAATTTCCGATTCTTCCTGCAGCTGGGTATTTTTCTCACGTAATTTACGATGTAATTGTGAGACAGTATCATGTTGTATACGAAATGATTCTAAACGTTCTTCAGTGTCTTTTAGACGTTCTTGCAACTGTTCGATTTCCTGTTTAAGAGCATGTTCACGTGTTATGGAAATAATTGAATTGTGTGTATCAATGGGCGAGGAGAGTGTAGAGACAACATGTATTGGTGATGAGTTGACTGATTTGTCACAGTAGGTATACGTTCTTGTACCAATGCCAACTGATTTTACTGGTGGTGAGGTGGGACAGGGTATTGAAGCAGAGTGTGTGGGAGTTATTGTGCTGGCAATTGTAGTTTGGCTGCTAACACCACTATCGGGTGTAGTCATCGAAGATCGGCGCCTAATATAACTACCGGAACTACAACGTTCAGTTGGTGCGTTTGTTGCCAAACGTAACAATGGACTTGCCAAAAGATTGGGCGATGAGACAGTTTGTTTTTGTACAATTTCTTGTTCATTATGCTGTTGCAGTTGTTGCTGTGAATGTGTCATTAATGAAACGTTTGATTTGTTTGTAGTAACATCACAACTGGGCCGCCGTCCAAGTGCAAATTCATTAAATGTTGTTTGATCATGTTGTTGATTTTGTTTTAAATTCGTACGTGCTGCTGATGAATCTTTTCCTAATGATAAAGCGAACGCTTTGTTTGAACGTTTATTTTTTATTTCTTTGCTGTAGTCATTGCCTTCGTCATAATTGTCATTATAATCATCATCGTCACCGTCAAAGCCAGCATCATCAACATTATCTTCTTCATCATTATCATGTACAATTAATTCAATTGTCTCCATTGCTTCGGTAATTTCTTCAATCTGTAAAAAATGAAGTAAAAGATACATTATGAAGTTATGAGATACAAACCATGAAAAGAGAAATAATGTTGAATATTTAATAATTTGAATGCACTGCATGTCCCACACACAATTCAAAAGAAAGTGTTTTTTGTTCGGTAGAAATTTTTACGCTTTGAGTCTATTTATTCTGTTGTTTGTTCCATTTACTTAAATATTATTGAGTGCAACAATATGAATTGACTTTGTACTATTGTTTACACACAATTGTCAAGAAATTGTTGTTTTTTAAAGTGCTTTTACATTGTATTGGTATTTTGTTATTTGTCACAGCTTCTTTATTGGACTATTTGTTGTTGGTGTGAATATTTCTTTAGAGCAAGTATTATTTCGCCTTTATTCTTCTAATTAATTGTTAATTTTATATGGAAATACTTTCACTTAAGATTGCTATTTGCCTTCCAAAGGTACCTGGGTACTTGAATTGAGCATATATTTTTTGGACTTTCCTGGAAGTCTATTCAAACCTAAAAGCCTTTTTATGCCTTCCTACTCTTCAACGGCTAATGCTGTGAAAAACTTTCATTTAGAAAAAATTTGATATTATATTGTAATTAAAATAATTCTTTAAAAAACTTCTTCAAAACATATTTTACCTTTCTTTGGCCTCATAATAAAGTACATCAACTATTGCGAAACCCTTTAATTTCCAAATTTATTTTTTATATTTTTTATTAAAGCGGACTTTGGAAATTTCACCTGTCTGTTTAAAACTATTTGGTCATATACGTCAACTATTGTAACACTCTTTAATTTAAAACATTAAACATATATAGCTGTAAACATCACAGTCATAGTAGTCAATATTCTGTCCAGTCTTCAAGCGTTTGTCTACAGCGATTTAAATGATAGGCCAATTTACGTTACCTATGGGGACACCCTTTAATTGTTTGTTTGTTTTTTTAGCAGTTCAGATTCCTTGTAAATTTAATAACGGAACAAAAGTTTGGCCATATACATCAAATTGCATCGACTATTGGGATACCCTTTAATTTCCCAATAAAAATTTTATACTTATTTTTATAGTAAACTTAGCAATACAGGTTCATTGTAAATTTCAACTGTCTCTCTACAACTGTTCAACAAACTATTTGGGCACCTTTTAATTTATAATTTTTTTAAAAATCGACATTCTCTCCAATTTTTAAGTGTTTGTCTATAAAGTCTTTGTCTATATCAGAAGATATGTCCATATAGGCCAATTTACGTTACTTATGGGGACGACACCCTTTAATTTTAAGGATCATTTTTATATTACTTTTTGGTTATTGGGAGCTAAGGTGATACGTAGTTCTTTTAAATTTTAGAGTGCTGCCCTTTACGGTCCGTATTATTCGTAAAAACATGTATATTGTATGGGGACCCGCTTTAATTTTTAAAATGATGAACTTTATTTTAAGCGGGACCAATCTATAAGCGTAAGCTTTCAAAATCGCCTCAGAAATGACTGAGTTTGTGGGTACAAACATTACAAAGCGACATTAAGACAAATTGATAATCTTTTTTTATTTTTAAAGTCGGTTAAAAAACAGAGCTGAGTAAGGCCTTACTTTCCACCACCAATAAGTGTAGTTTTTGTTTCAAGTAAAGCAGAGTAAAAAGGAAAGTTAGCTATCACATGCTGAGCAGCTGCGGCGACTGCGTTGCCACACGTATCTGCTTCACCGTTGCCAGATTTATCGATTTATCGGCAAATTGTTGATTTTTCATACAAAAATTCCAATTAGTGATTTCCCGATTTTGAATCCTAAAGTGACGATTTTTGTGAACCTCGATGGAAACAATTTTGAAATCAGAACAAATTAATCATTTAGGTAACCAAGCATATTGAGGAAAATCAAATAAAAAAGATGTAAATTAATATTGGCAATTATTTTAGTAATAAATAGAATTAGTTAAAGAAGCGCCCATACCTGATAAACTGTTATTCAAAATTGGATCCTTGCATATTTTTGACGTTTTGCTGTGCGTCGTATACAAGACTGTTTTTCCATCTCCTCGGCCTATAAAGCTAACTAATGCTACTTATTTTTTTACAATTTAATTGGATTGGATTTAATTTTAATGACCTATTTTACTATTAATAATTTCCGATTGTTTTCAAATTTGAATGTTTTTAGGGTTCCGTTCACAAAGTGTAAAAACGTAACCCTATTGTCTTCGTCACAATGTCTGTCTGTCTATCACAGTTCTCTATCTCTAGAACTTTAACATGTAGGCTCTTAAAATGTTCACAGAATGTGTATTACTATAGCTGCTATAATAGCAATAAATGCTAAAATTAAAGGGTGTTCCACAAGTGACATCATATTCATGAAAATATTGATATTTTTGGAACTCTGACAAGCAGAACGCTATTTTTTCATAGTGTCAGTAAAATTATGTGTGCAATAGTAACAAGTAGAAAAAATAAAACTTCAAAATAATAGGTGTTTCAATATTGACGCGATTTTCACTTATATGGCTTTAGTTTTTTAAACGTAGTACGCAGACATTTAACTTGCACAGAGTATGTACAAATATGTCCACTATAAAAATAAATGTTGATCAATAAATTAGGAAATTAAAGGGTGTTTCACAAAGGGCGTGAATGTAAAGAGTATAGTATTATATTTTATATCGTCGTAGGCAGACGCTTAAAAATTGTATGTAGATTGAACCGCTTTGTCTGCTATAAGAATGAGTACAATAAATTAAAATGAAATGAAGGGTACTTCGTTAGTAATAACATGATTTTCACATGGCCATAATTTTTAAGCGTAATATGCTGAGACTTTAAACTAACGCAGGGTTTGTCACTTGAAAAACAAGTATGAAAAATTTTAATTAAAAGGATTCCTGTGTAACCTTTAACCAAAGTATATTTTAATATGCTCTCTTTTTCAAGTTAAAAAAATAAAATTCAATATTGAAGGGTGACCTATACATGGTACGTAACCGTTCGTGTATACGTTAAACTCCAGCTTGGCGGTTTTTTTATTTTTGGAACTGTTGACGGTGAATCCAATACTTATTGGATCTAGGAAGAAGTTACTGCATATCATTAGTGATTAAAATTTTAGAGGATTTATTTGTCTGCTGCCGTCCTACCTTCATTGGTTTTACCAATTAGTGATTCAGGTAACGCTTATCTTCTGTTAACATTATTTACCTTAATTTAATTGCATGTTTAATTTTCTTAACAAATTATAGATTAAGTGCATTGGAATTTATTAATAAGAAAAAAATAATTAAAAATAATAGAAAGTAAAACATTTTACTATTAATTGCAGATTTTAGTTTCAGAAGAAAATGTAATTTATTTAAGATAAGTATTTTATTTCATTATAATAAAAAATATACATGTATAAAGAAAGTTAACAAGAAACAGTCAGTTAAGTCCCAGAAACTTTCCATCTAACTTATGGGTACAGATTGAAATTGTGAAATTGTCCTTAACACATTTAAAATGTGAAATTGTTGCCTAAACTTTACTTTCAGTTTTGTTAAATAAAAATGTAAAAAAATAGCAAAACAATAAGATGAAGTTTAGTTGGTTGAATTTTTTTTATAGTTTTCAATAAAATAAAACAAACAAAAAAAATGCTTGTATTAATAACAATGCAACCACAAAATACACTTATATTTATTTAAATAATTCTTTAACAAACTGCTAACAAAAAAAATACCACTTGTTCGATTTAGTTATGATTGGGTGAAATCGACTTTAAATTGCTTTAAAAAACTATTTAAGACTAAGTTAGAAAAAGAATTTCATAAGCCAAAATTTCTTATAACGAATTAATTAAAAAAGTTGGTGTCTCAAGGTCTCCATCTTTGTCTCACTTGCTTACCTAATTTATTAACTAGCTGATAACAAGCTCGTTTAAAATCGCCAGTAACATTCAAAGGTTAAGGTTACTGCGATTTCGTCGCTAATCAATTACATCTCTACTGCAAATGCCACAGTAAAACATTTACTTTAAGAGGGTTTAGTAAGTATTTTGCAGAAATGCAAATTTTGTTTTTAGATTTATACAATTAACTGGAAATTGGCTTGTTCGTTTATTATGATTTTAGAATCGAAATCATTCTCTTTTTATACCAACATTGACAGTCAGCAAATCATTAACACAAAAAATTAAATTTCATTAAAACAATTGTTTTATTAGAACACTGACAATTGTTTCGTAAACAAAAGGGAGTTTTGAAAAGATTTTAAAAGTTTATCAAAAGTTTTGTTTGTTTTTAGATTAAATGAAATTTTTAATACAAAAAGAAAAAAATAAATGAATTCCAAATTAAGTAATAATGGAATGAATTAACATTTTGCACTTTCACATTAAGAAAAGGCGATTGTCCAACACTTACGTTGAATGGAAATACTATCCCAAAAACAAATAAAGTAAAATACTTAGGTCTCCACCTGAATGGAAGACTAACATGGAATGATTATGTGAAATCTAACAGAGAACACTTAAACATTAAAACTAGAAAAATAAATTAGCTCTTGGCACCAAGATTAGAACTAAGTTTAAATAACAAAATCATTCTATACAAGACAATTTTGGAGCCAGTTTGCACTTATGCTCTTCAACTCTGGGGAACAACAATGTCGAAATACTTCAAAAATATCAATCAATAACCTTAAGATTATTGGCAAATACACACAATGATCTAAAAATATCCACAATAAAGGAAGAGATTATATTCAGTGAAAGGTACTCGTATCTGAATAGACTCCAGTTTATTCACTTCTAGACGATAGTGAGGAAATTAGAAGGCTTAAGAGATTATATATTCTTGATCCATCGTTTACGAGTAGAAGATAGTTAAATTAAAGTTTACTGGAACTTAAAAATTAATATTTTTCTTGTAAAATAGATTGCAAAATAAAGGAAATAAACTGCTTTTATAACGAAGCGCCTTTTTGAGCAACTATTTCGTGCATTACACGAACAATGTTAGTCTTAAAGGCATCAATTTTGGCTGTTTAATCAGTATAAAATAGTGACTTCACGTGGTTTTACAGGAGATATTTAAGAGGTGTAAATCACACAAGCTTAGAGGCTAATTGACAAGTCTCTTTCTCGATAACATATCACAAAAAAAGGGTTGGTTACACCAACCTAATGAAACAACATCTCGCTCGGAGCAATGTCATTCATATTTTCAAGCAAGAAATCATTAATCATGATAAAGAAATAGGATTCAAAGTTGCCTTCAGCGTGTAAACCGCATCAAACGATGCCTCTTCTCGGCTATAATGAAGTCTGGTGGAGACGGGTTCACTCCATATATTTTTCTTCTTACAAATCTTGTCGATGAATATGGTTTTTCGATAAGACATTACATCAGTTTGTAACTGTTCTAGAAGCCATTTGATGAAAAAACGACGCGCATGATGGTCATGTAGCTTTAATTCCAGCATCAGCTGGACCTTAATCGGGTGTAGGCCAATTCCTCGAAATAAAGTCTTCCCCGTGATAGATGGACTGATGTCCAATTTCTGCCATCGACGATGAATTAATAAATTTTTAACTTTTCTTCTACTTTCGTTTAAAGCGGTTATATTTTCTTTAGAACGCAAATTCCTTTGAACTGTTGATGTTATTTTACTTATTATTTAGAAAGTGTATGGTACGAAATCTAATCACAGTTTAGATGGAGATTAATGCGCGAGAAAAAGAAGTTGTCTATGAGTTGCACAAAGTGATGACTGATTTTTTAAGAAAATCTGGAAAATTTGAAAGCCTTAAAGCTTGGCTTCAATCAAATCATTATGTCAAAAGTGGCATAAAAGTGAGCAAATGATAAGAGTTCGTTTGACAGTAAATCCTTTCGTAGGTTCTTTCGGACTTAAAAAAACGACCGATTTTTTTAAACTCTATTTTTACTCGCTCACGTGCGAGTATTTACTGGCTGTTCTCTTACCAGTTGACATGAATTGCTGCCACTAGAGATAAAAAGCTTTCGTCAATCGCATGTGCTGCTCGATGTCGCAACTTGTTATGTTTATTTTATTTTCTTGTTCTTAATTTTGAAATGTAACAAATAATATAAATTTCACGATCTTTTACATATATTCTTTGGAAGGGGGTTTATTTAAAGAGCCCTGACTAACTGCATAAATAATTGAACGAACCAATTTAGTGTTAACTTTATTCGCCTCTCATATTTTTGGACCACAAAGTCACTTGCAGTTGGTATTTACTACTTGTTTATTATTGGCAAGTGGTGTTTTTTATATTTTACTTTTATTCACTACAGTTCAGCCTCTGGTTGTATTCAGATTGTTTTTCTTTTTTATTGCTTTTGCTTTCCTTCTACAATAAGCGAGCAATTGTTCGCGTTTAAATTTACCAATTACCCTCCATAGATACTGCTTTTGAATATGTGTGTGCTTTTGTTTGTTAGCTTACTTTTAATATCATTATTGTTTAGACATAAAAGTAGGCTTAAATTGCAAATAATAATAAAAAATATACTGCTTCTGATAATTATTTATAATCTGTGTGTGGGAATTACTGCAAATTATATTTAATTAATTTAATAGAAAAAAGTAGGGATGCCAAACGGGAAATTTTGAATCCCTATAACCCGGAATTTTTCAGGATTAATAAATTTTTTGCCCAAAATTTTCTATTAAGGATAAAAAAAATTTAGGAAGTATTACCCACCTATTTTTCATTCTTAAGGAAGGATCACACGAGTTTTGAAAAGCACCAATTTTACCAAAAATTTCACAATAAATTAATTGTCCCAATCAAAATCTCAGCGGTCACATGATTGCCCCACTTTACATAAATTTGATTGTCGCGAATTGACGCAAAACAATTTAGTGGCCGCAGTGCAGTCACACGATTTTTCTACTGCACGCAAATCTGAGAAACAGCTGCTGTGGTAGATGCCAATTTTAGTTTTGTTTATGTAGCATAAACTTTAAAACATCTGGCATTTAAACTTTTTCTTACTTAAAGATGGTTTGTTCTCTTAAGAAAAAGAATATTGCATCAGCTTTACAAAATTATTTTGTGTAAATTTTATAAGTTAAAAACTAAAAAACGAAAAGTAAAAAAAAGTATGTGGGTTAGAAAGGGGTGGAGTTTTGTAAAATAGAGAACCAAAAAAATGTTTTTTTTCTAATTTTATTGGGATAAATAATGAAATGTTTAAGATATTGTTGCAACTAATGTCAGCACATATTAAGAAACAAGACACAAATATGTGGAAGGCTATTATTCTTTTTTTTATGCAAAGGTGTTTGTGGTACTGTTCGAGGGAAAAGTACACGAATTCAGAGAATCATCAATTACAACGCAGTCATCAAATTCCATACAAAAACTGCAATTAAAATATACATAATTATATAATTTTAATTATAGAAAGTACAACTAAAATTAATTTTAATTCGAAAAAAATGTTCTCCGTAAAATCACACGAAAAAAATTTATTATAAAAAAATTAACAATTGGCGCGAATTGTATTCTTTGATTGCCGCATGATAACAATAAATATTGGTGCATTTTTGACATTTTTATTGACCTATCAAACGTTCACACGGTTGCCATACCAGAGTTGCATTTAATCGCGGCAAATCAGCAAAATTTTCTTTTTACTGTCCCATAAATAAATTTTGAAATTATACGATTGGCATATTGTTTTTTAAACAAGTCGCTCTTTTTTCGTTTGTCGGAATTACATTCGAGTCTGTTTTTAAGCGCGCAACTGATTAATCAGTGTTTAGTCATCTTGGAGTCTTAAGACACTAGGATTAGATATTTTTGTTAAATCAATCTTCCAAATGCTAAATGCTAACTTTGTATGAAAACAATTTTTTTTTGTTTAAGTTATTTAATCTGCTAGCTGGGGTGTTAAATGACTTAAGATCTCGAAAAATCAAGTTTTACACCAATTCCACTTCAAATTTATACAAGAGTGTTGTGATTTATTTATTTTAAGCATTAGTTTTTTTCGAGTCTGCGATCAAGAATTTGTGTTTCATAAAAACAATTATTTTGGATTCAATTGTAATTAGAAATCTAATGAGATCATTAAAAATTTATTATCATTAGCAAAAACAATTACAATTAAAATAAAATCATTGACATTAAATCGAAGTTAAATTTCTTTCATTGTCATTTATTCAAAAAATGCCAATACAATTTCAATGGTAGTGAAGAAATCCCAAATTAATGGTCACAAATTTAAATGATTTTTGTTTTTTTGTTGTTGTTTGTTATAATAAAAATTCTAACTAATAAAATATTTCTTGGTTTTTGTAATTTTAATGATGCACAATGCAATTATTGAAATAAAAAAAAAACAAAAACAGAAACCAAAGGCAAAAACATCAGTTTAGTTGTTAAAGGAAAATCAGCAACCAATTAACCCATAGACGAGAATAGCTAACAACTAGTGTTGCCAGTTTTTTTACATTTGTAAACATATTTCTATATTTACAACAGTTTTCATATAAAAACTGGACTTCATTTGTAAAGATACGTTGATTAAAAAAAACTTAATCACCCTTATTCTGCGTTTCGTTTCGAATTAAAATTTTCGCTGTCTGACAACTTTGATATTCTGCGTTTCTATTCCGCTCAGCTTCTTTCGATTGTATGTATTCTGCATTACGATCGGAGCTCCGTTTTTCTCAATTGTTTTTTGTTTACGGAGGGATTTTCTTTATTTGTGTTTTTTAGTTAAAAATTGAAAAAATGTAAGTAGAAAATGAGATCAAATGTTCAGAAACACTTAAAATTATTTTTAACTATTTTATTTAAATTATTTATTAATTTTCTATTGTTTTAAATTGTTAATTTTTGTACCCGAATCTGATGTATTTTTTTATGTATTACGGGTCAAAAACCACACCAGAGCAGTATGAAGAACTGGCAGATGTAATGGCAACTAAAGCAGACATTACATGTGGATACGACCAGCGATCAAAGGATGAAGTAGTAGCGTTATGAGAGGAAGTTGTAGCAATCCTCAATGCTGGAAACTAATTTTTGCGCTTGCAACAACAACAACTAATTTTTATTTTGTTTTTATTTCATTTAACAATTTTTTTTATTAAATTTCGTGAAGAAATTATTTTTAATTATGTAAACATACAACTTTTTGTATAAAATTTGACATTTGTTTATGAAAATGATAACAAACTTGCTTATTTTGCTATTTCATTTCCACATTCCACAGTGATGCTATTAATTTTATAAACATTGTTGTCTTTTTCTTTTTCTTTCGATTCGGTTTTTCTTCAGAATACCAATTTACGATCGCAACAGAACTGAATGCGGAGACTTAATCGAAACGCAGAATAGGGGTGAATATTATTTTGAAATAATGGAAATTCTTAAAATTTTAATCGCCTAAAACGACTTATTAACTTGCGCCACGTTTAACAAAAAAAACGCTATAACTGGCAACATTATTTTAAAAACTATTAGCCGACTACAAAAACAGCGCAAATGTGAGAGGAAGTTAAAGAGAAGGATATTAAACAAGGTGAAGGCTAATAATACTTGTACTGTTACTAACATTAAGAAATATTTTTTTTTTATCTAGACTTTTCAGTATTTCTTTAATAGTTTGCCAAACAGGGTTTGTAAATAATATGTGTTAAATTAACAAACAACTGTAGTGCAATCACTTAATGCAAGACTCCTTCATCTGCCAGGAATATTTACTCGTACAAGCCGCCTTGTAGTTGTATTAGTTTTCATTGAAAGTAACAACAGCAGCGGGTATTTTACATATTTTTTTTTTTGTTTTTTGTTGTAAACTAAAAATAAAACAAAAAACTAAAAACTAAAAACAACATCTTTTAAATTCATGTAGCATTATTGAAGATTTGAATTTTATTTAATTTCATTTCTTTGTTTGTTTTTTTATATGACAAGTTTTTAGAAAAATGGAAAGTGGTTTCGTTTGGTAACAAGTTTACTACCAAATTATTTATGTTTGTTGTTGTTTGTCTATTTGCTTACTTTTTTTTTTTGTTTTTTTTTTTTTTTGCTATGTACTAGAGATGAGATGCGTTATTCAGACCGACAACAGTTAAAAAATTGTAGTTAATGGAAGTCAAATGTTAATTTATATGAGAAGCTTTTTACACTCTTATCATTAAGATGTAAAACATGGCATTCCAATATTTTTTTAAGCAATAAAAGAAAATTTTAAGTTATTTTTTAAAAACAATGATCAAAGAAACATTTTTAAAGCATTTTTTTTTGTTAAATTTTTTGGCAGACTTTAATTTAAATAACGGGCCATCGTGAGCTGTGACTTTTTCTCTCTGGCAATAGTTTTGATTTCTTCGACTTAATTTAAGTGTAGTATAGAACACACAGAGGGGGATTCGGCAACAAAAAAAAAAAATAAATAAAGAAGTTTCTATGCGTGTAGTTAAGACGGAACTCTTGTGCACAACAAATATTAATTGCTGGCTTTTCTTGATATAGAAGAAGCTTTCAATAGTGTAAAACCGAGAGATTGATCGTAAATCAGTCGATAATCAGCTTCGTATGGAATTCTTTGACCAATAGAATCATTACTTCCAATATGGGCCAAGCGAGGAACACCACAAGGGTGTGTTATCACCCCTCCTTTGGAACCTTGCCCTAAACTTATTGCTAACAGAAATGGACTGCAATAGGTTCAGAATTGTGGTAAAATCGGATGACATTGCGTCGGCAGTGTCAGGAAAGAACCTAACACTCTATCGCAGCGTATGCAATCAGAACTAAGTCGCATCAGTAGGTAGAGCACCAAAAGTAAACGTAAAAGCTCAGTAAACGGATCTTGCCCTTTTTACGAGAAGAAACAAGATTCCCATCTTCCTGCTAACACTTCTAAATGGAGTAAAGCTTAGGGTATTTTACAGGGTGGAACTCTAATGTCCAATTTAGGGCAAACAAGGCTTCCGTAGCCCTTTATGTGTACACAAAGGCCATGAGCAAAAACTGGGATATCAATCTCGGCATGGCGTTCTAGCTTTTCGGTACGATAATTCAACCCATATTTATTTATGTGATTCTCGTTTGGTAGCCGCCACTTGGCAGACTGACTTACTAACTAGATCAATCGGGCTGTGATATTGCAAACATAAATTCGTTTATTCGGTCTTTCGGGTGGTTTAGAAATAAATCTATTATTAGTGTAGAGACCTAAGGATCTTTTGCACATCCCTTTTCCGGCATCACACAGGGATTATTTAGCATCAAAATAAGTCGGTTTCTGGCAGCCTATGCCACTTAACCTAACATTAGATGTTTAAAATAAACGCGTGATTTGAGTTTGCAATTTATTTTTTTGTTTTTATTTATTCAATTGCAAATACCTGCACGTCAATATTTATTAATGGGTATTTATTCTTGTCTAGTATATCATGGTCTGTGGCTCTAAGCTTGATTTGTATTTACGATCTTTAATTAATAAATAGGCACTTTGTTTGAAACCTACGCAGCCATCGTTACTCCTGTTCTACCAACAAGCTGCTGTTATTTCGTTCGTTTTTCTATGACTAATACTCCGGTAAGATTTGAACCAAGATTTTCCTATTTTCAAACACAGAAAACTTAACCATCTCATCTGATGAGCAATTTAAAGATGCCTTCAAAAACCCATGTACCGCTGCTATACAATAATTATTTGAGGTTTACTAAATGAGACCCCGGCGGGCATGAACAGTTTTTTTTTCACCCACTTATTCGCCTTAATAAACCTCTTGAGCGCAAACCTACTTAAGCGCATTATTCTTTCTTTATATTAAAGTCTTCGTTAGGCTTTGAACTCATAAAAAACCCTAACTGCTCAATATGTGTAAGCAGACCTTTCTTTGTGTTCTATTCACACACACACCACACTTTGTTAGTAGTGGAAGTAACAACTTATTTCCCACATATTTACTACACATACATATGGAAAGCATCATCAACATTAGGTTTTGTTATTAGATATGCCTAAACGGTTTCTAAAAATCAGTTGATTAAAAAAAATTTTTTTCGTTTATTATTCTTAGCGGAATTCACTTAGTTTAGTTTTTATTAAAATTGACGAAAGATTTATTAGTATTTAAGAACATTAGAAATTAAAAAAGTTTTCTGTATCAAAAAAGCTGATCTTTTGAAGGAGGTTGTTTCTTAAATTACTTGTTTGTTTGGTTCTCTTATGGCGTTAAAATTGTGTTCAAAATGATATGAAAGATATTTTGCACTTCTCGATCTCGGCTTGCGGTCAATTTTCCATGACCTGAGAAATCGAGTTGCATCCGTCAGAACATCTTACCAGAGACTGAAGTCTATTCTTTGATAGTTCAAAATTAATTTTTAGAAACTCTTTGTTCATCAAAAATAAGCTAATATATATTTAAATATTTTTGTAAGTTTGTTTTTTTGTTTGTTGGTATGTCAATCACGGCTAAACGACTAAACCGATTTTAATAAAATTTGAAACACGGGTAGATATTTAGCCTCATGGTAAAATAAGTCATTTATATTTTTATATAGCGGACGGTCCTTATCAATCTATACCTGTTTTCAGAGCTAGGAACTAGATGAGAGGAAAGGGGGGGAGGAACGGACATTTTTATAATTACTGATTAAAATTAAATCTAAAATATAGTAAGACATTTATACAAAGGGTAGACTATTCAATGTTTATTTTAAAAAAAAGAGGTAACTGGGTATTGGAATAAGATTTTTAAGATGGTTATTTTTAAGAAAGTACTCTTTCGATTACAAAATATTGCTTTTCACGTGTTGGAGGTGGAGCCCCATAGCACACATGGCTATAATATATTACAATACACCTAGGTAGGCCCTCAACTTAGACCTAATCAACGCCGGGTACAAAAAGCTAGTATTTTATTAAATTAAGACTTTAAATTAAATACTCTTTGTAAGTTTTCCATTCCGAAATTATGTTGAAAATATTGTTTAATATTTTTCAAAATTAAAGTTTACGATAACATCAACTTGCACCTCAGGCATTTTCCTTTAACAGTGTGTAAATATAATTAATACACATTCTCTACTTTAACTGCCTTCTTCCACTGGCAAAACAATTTGCATAATTTAATAATAGAAATTAAAAAAAATTAATTGTGTACATGAGTTTGCCAACTAAAATTAATATATTTATGTTTGCTCGTTAATAAGAGAAAGATAATTTCAAAACCATTACCGGCATTAAACTGAAAATGCGTTATTAAAAGAACGGTTTTATAGAAACGTATGTACAAACAAATGAAAGTAAGAAAATAATAATTAAACGAAATGTAAAAATTATTTGCATAAACTAGATTAAATAGTTTAAAAAGTGAACACTCACACACATTTAGAATTGTTAAAAAAAATACAAAAGTTAATATCTAAAATTCCAATTATGAAGCATTTGAATATGAAGCTGTCTGTGGAATGTAAATGAGAAATATATATCGGTGTCCACCTTCTTTTCTTATAGAAAGAGTGTATCTGTTTAAATATTAAATATGGTATAGATATTGTTGAACGGAATTTAAATGGTAAATATGCACACACACACACTCGCACATATATACAGAGGGTTAAGTTTTGTAGACATAAAACTAAGAAAATAAATATAAACTTCAACAGACTTAAAACGCATCATCGAAACTAATGCAGATTATTAATAATTTTAGCGTTGTTAAAATTATAGTTGCGAGCATTTCATCTACTTAAAAATTTCTCTTTAAATAATTTTGCAATTTTTTTTACTACTAAATAATAAATAAATAAATGATTTATTAGGGGAATGGATACTGTTATATATTCTCTTCTCTGTCAGTCTCTAGATTAACTCATCCAGACCTTTTTTCTGCGAAATTTTAGAATAGTCTTTGGTTATATTGATGAAACACCAGGGTTTTTTAATCTCCATCCAGTGTTCTTCTAGTACAGAGTAACTTTATTTCTGCGAATTGCTTCAGTCAAATACGACATTCGTAAGCTAGTCTTGAGCTTACGCGGCCAAATAATTCCATGCTACTGCAACTATGCGACGTAGTAGCCGTGATTACGAGTCACTGTAAATTCGAGGTCAAAAACAAATAATGTGATTTTATCACAACGATTTTCGTAAAACTTGTCAGGATTAGGAAAAGAAGTAGACGATATCTCATTTTCTCTGCTCATGCCTACGCCTGGATAGTTGTTAAGGTTGATGGAGGGGCCAGTGGACGGCATTTGATATCAATCGAAATTTCAATAGAGTTTAAATGTAAATGCCGTAATTTGACCCCTACCTCAGTACTTTGCTAGACTCCCGAATGTTTCGGATAGGGACCCAGGCGTGATCATTTCTTTTATAAGGACAGGTAGCTCCATTTTTTTAGGACACAGCCGGAATGCGGACTGTCCCTTAGCCCATAGTCGCTGATTGCCACACTTTCCCTTTTCTTCGTTTTTCCTCTTTTCTCTTCTTCTATTATTATTTTTTCTCTTTCCTGCGGGTTTTACAAGAGATCATCGATCAAGGCTTCCTGCTTTACCTTCCTATGTTGTGGTGCAGCATTTTTTTATTCTCTTCTGCTGCTTAGAACCATTGACACAAGAATGTGCTCGCATACCTTATTCTTTAAAGTTTGCAAATTTGAGTTTCACGATTCACCGAAATCAGGAAATAACAAAACACAGAAAACTTGTTATTGGAGAGTTGTTGGCAACCAAAAGCCTTCAAAGGATTATACAATAAACTAGTGCTTATAAGATCCCTTACATCATTACAAAAATTCGGAGCACCCAAATAAATAAAGGAAAAAATATATAACAGTACGGACATATATAAGGATTATTTCCAAATCAAGTAGTGAAAAAATTCAATTTTTTTTACTTTAAAAAGTATCTCATCAACTCCCAGACATCTACTGATAAAACATTTATGCTACAATACAGATCAGGGGTTCTCATCAAATTCCTGCTCACGGACCCCTAGTAAACAAATTTTTTTTTGCGGACCCCTTTAAAGCCCAAGTTCAAAATAAAAATTTTATTTTTTTTGAAAACACCGTTTTTTTCGGTTCTTCATGCGGACCCCTTTGATGGTTGCTACGGACCCCCATTTGAGAACCGTTGATATAGATGGTGTTGGATCTAGCAATTAAAAATATCAGGCCGCTTATATGTAACGCGTTGTTGATGCGCTAAGGGTTAATTTGAAATTTAAGACAACAGAAAGACTTCTTGCATGTTGCATGGATGGATTTAAAGCCAAAAAGCTTTCTTACAAACATATTTTTAAAACGAGTATAAAAAATCTTTAGGCGTTATTTGCTAAATCGAATAATCGAGTAACCCTAGCTGTTAGACACAAATACCAAACAATTGCAAATAGTTTAACGAAAAAATAGGTTAAATGTTCACAAGCCGCAAAATATATTAGTCTGTAAAATTATAATTTACGGTTAATTTAAAAAACAAAAATAAAGCAGTTATTTTTAATATATAATGTTTATAATTTTAAGAGATGTTTGTTTTTTAATCTGAATAATGAAAAAAGATCAACGTTTAAGAGAAAATTTTAAGTTAATATTCCTTAAAAATCAAACAGGTGAAAAAAATTATTCAAAGTAAAGCAAATTAGCATAAAAATTAACTAGGTTTATAATATAAAAAAAAAACAAACAAAAAAGACAAAAAACAATTTTATAAAAAAGAGAGAAAGAAAGATGCAACCGCAACTCACATTAGTTTAAGAGCTCCCAATGGATTCGAGTGTCAACGACGCAGTATAATTAAACATAACTAGCTTAACGATGATGGGCACATGCGCATATTTAACAGGTATTTTTTGTTGTTATTTTATTTTCTTTCTTCTGCCAACAGGAAAAAAAAATAAAATAAAATAACAAGCTTAAACGTATGTGTCGTTTGATTGTTCATTCATATGCGACGAGTATTAATATTTTTTGCTGCTTTTACTGCTTTTTTTCTTCTGTGTTTGTTTGGGTAGAGTGTTGTTTTTTACAGCAGTTATAATAACAAAAAAAAAAAACAAAAAAAAACCAGCGGCAAATCATAGTCAAATAGGAATTAATTTTTCCCCAACTGAAGTATAAAAGCGCACAACTAGCACTGGGACATGTTTCATTAGTGTTTAGTAACAGATCTCGCAAAGATGTTTGCCAGAAGAAGATCTTCTTTGCCGCTCGATAGATTAGCGTATTTTAATATCGCGTTTGTAACGTATTGTCTGTTCGTTGTTGGGCCTGTATTGTCGATGTCTTTAGACCGTCTGGGACGACAATACCAACAACAAAATGATAAACAATTAGAGTTCAGTGAATTAATGCTGCCCGAGGCAGAAAGTGAAATTTTACAAAGTGATATGACATTAGTGCCAGCTGTCGATGGTAATAGTGATATGTATTTGTTGGTACCCGCTTCCACTGTCGGCCACGAGGAAAGTTTACAAACCTTAACTGATTCTAATAAAGTTCAGAATTCTGACAACAATGCTGAAAGTAATTCCGATATGTTGATGATGGAAAGTGAAGATACACCTGCAATGCAAATTTTGGAATTACCACAACATGCGATTGAAACAAAAGTTGGTGAAGAATTAGCAACAAATAATAAATTAAATCAACATTTAGCCAACAACGATAAAATACAAACATTTAATGATAATAAGGAAATTTCGGATAGTATGATAAATACAATAGCTGAAGCTGCTCAAGAAATTAAAAATGAAATTGAAACTGAATTGGAAGGTAGTGAGGAAACTTTAAAAAATAAAGAATCAGCGAAGACAGATAATAACAAGCAAAAAGAAGAAATAAGTGAAAGCAATGAATTTTCATTAGAAATTAAAGATAGTGACATAGAGAATGCTGATACCAGTGCTCAAGATCTAGAAAATCTCGAACAGGAAATGATCGGTGTTGTAATGGAAGAATCTAACAAAACGCCAGCTGCTTCATTAGAAATTCAAAATTCAAAAGAAATTGAAAAACACGATGAAGATTTACAAGCTGAACAAACTAAACAGTCTCAAGAGCAAAGTATAGAAGAAAGCGCCAGTAAAGAAAATCAGTCTGATGAAAACTCTTCCGATCAAACTGTCGAACAAGAAAACGATAATATTGAAAATCAAAAATTTGAAACGGAAATTCTTAACTACGAAAGCAATCAAGGGGAAGAATTGAGTGATCCAACAGCAAACAAAAAACAGAATGTAGAAGAGCAAGATGTTGAGCAAATGGATTTAGTTGCGGCTAATGATCTTCAATCGGAAACTCAGGAAGTTGAAAAACATTTAGCTGAAACTATTCAAGATTTGCATGACGATAATAAATTGTCAAGTGCTGTAGAACCTCAAATTGATGAAGAAATTAGATCATCAAAGGAAGAGACTTTAATAGCTAGTGATGATACCGAAGCCAATATGGAGCTACTCCAGGCTGAAAAAACTAAAGGTGATTGTAATGATAAAAAAATTCAAGCAGAAAAAAGCCAAGCTGATGTTGAAGCGCAAGTACCTGCAGAAGAGCATGAAAGCGAAAAAGCTAACGATAAGACTCAAGCTTTTTCTGGGACTTCTCAAATTAATGAAAATAAACCACTAAAAGCTGAGTCCTTAGAAGGAATACAAGATCTTCAAGGTGATAAAGAGAAAATGGAAAATCTGAAAGAGTTTGGAAATGCTGTAATGGCTAATGAAAAACAACCTGGTCATAAAACTCAATCAGATGATAAAATTCAAAGTGTGGATACAGATTCTAGTTTCACAAATTTTGTACACTCGGAGGAATTTGATAAACTAGAACCAGCTCAGTTAACTGCGGAGTCACAAATTGTTGAGGAATTTCCTAAAGCGGACGAAGCATCTCAGGTAACTTATTTGAATGAGGACAATAAAACAAAGCAAGAACAATTAGAATTTGATGAATTCGTTTCAACGGAGCTGCAAGGTCAGGAAACACAACTTGTTGAACTAAGCCAACAAGATATAGAAATTCCACATGCAGATCGAATTCAAGACCTTGAAGACAATATTTCCAATATGGAAAATACTGACACTAAAGAAGAAGAACCAGAATTTATACGTAATCCTGAAATGAACTCTGAAAAAATTCTTAATGTTGAGGAAAGCTTAAATTTGGAAAATGCGCCAACTATTGAAGTAGATCAAATGGCTGGGGAAATGCAACCTGTTGAACACGTTGAAAACATGCAAACTGCCGAAGAATCTCAAACTGCTGAAAGTGCACATGTTCAAGCAGTTAAAGATGTTCAATCTCAGGAGCAATTCCAGACTATTGAAGCATATAACACTCTTGACGGCACCCCATCAATTAAACACTCTCAATTAGTGGGTATGTCTCAAGGTATTGAACAAAGTCAAAACAATGAAGCTGCTCATTTTAGTCAAAATATGCAATCTGTGGATGATTTGCAAATTGAAAGTTTGCAGCATTCAGTCGAGGACGAAAATAAGCTTACAAGTCTTTCAACTAAAGTGGAAGACTATGAAGTAGCTGATACAGCTGCCGAAGATGTAAGTCTACCTTCGTTACAATTTCCTGTCGAGCAACAACAATCAAAACTAGTTGATGCTGCACCTGGAAACATACCAGTCGATAAAATCCTAGCTGAGGTATCTTATAAACCAGACAACAAAGATATTGCTAATCAATCTGTTGTGTTGGCAGATGAAAACACTCTAGACATTAAAGACCATAAAAACGAAAATCTACAAAAGGAAGCAGCTGAAATAGAAAAACCCTTAAAAGAAGTCACAAAAAATATTACTACTGAGCGTGAATCCACAACCATGTTAACTATTTTACAAACGCCCACTAATGAAGAACTGACTAAACAACAACAATTACAACATGAACAATTAAAAGTACAAGAAGAACAACAACCTGCATTAGTGGAAACTGTTAGTTCAACCACTTTAAGAACATTTGATGTCTTGGATAGTGTACTCAACTATGTCAATGCCTCTTTTATGAATCAAATGAGCAATGACAACAAAAACAAAAACAACAACAACAACAACAACAACAACAACATAGATAAATTTAAAGACAATAAAAATATATTTAATTCCAAACTAAGACGTTACGATGGTGCTCAAGTGTGGCGTATTGTGGTACAAAATGAAAAAGAAAGAAAATTAGCTGATGAACTACAAACTAAATTTGGTGAGTACAAAAGAAATAATAAAAAACTAATTAAAATAGAATTAAAAAAAAAATGATAACCATCATTTGTCAGGTCATTTATGTAGAGAATTGTGTGTTAAGTTAAATACAATGAATGGGATTTCGTTTAAAAACATTTTTTTTCTTAAATTTCTTGATGATTGTTTAGACATTTTATTTTTCTTTTGTTGTCAAAAACATTTGAAAGTGTATTTTTAGCATTCAATTCTGTTGTAGTTTTTCTTATTTAATTGAAGATTTTGCTTCATGAGGTTGCTTTCTTTTACGAATATTAAACAGGTTGTGTTGTTTTGCATATTTAATAGATTTTTTATGTCTATAAGTTTTCTCAGCAGGATTTTCTGTGCAGTAAAAAGAAAACATATTGTAGCCAGAGCTGTGACATATCATTGTAATAAATATTAGGAATACTTAACGATTCATTTCATAAATTTGGAAACGATTTGGTATTTAAAAATATTGAAACATAAACCACAAATTTGGTTGATTGCTACTTTTATCCCACATCGCAAAAAACTTTTTTTGCTCTTATTAAAGGTTTAGTTTGGTTTCAATTTGAATTTAATGCTGGCCTTTTGCATTAGTTTTGTGCTTACGAACAAAATCGGCATTAAATTAAACGTACGCACGCAGTCTGAGAAAAAAATAATTAGATAAAAATTGAAATGCTTTGATATAAAATGCTTCGCAGAGGTTTGCTAACTGTCTTTATAAAAGAGAAAGCATTAGCCCTTAAAAAGAGAATCTTATTTCTTGGAATTAATGTTGGTATGTCAAGGCACATATCATTAAAAAAGTATTTGTTGTGATTATGCTCATGTGCAAAAAAGTACCAGTAGTTTGGTTCAATGATTTGCTTGCACCAAGTGGTGACATCAAGATAAAAATATTCTTTTTTAAATACCATTAAATAATGAAATAATATAAGTTGTTAAACAAGTATTGCGAAATCAAATGTTCGGTGGTAAAAATAAAAAAAAAAAATAATTTTTAAAATACTAAAAAATTTCTCGCAAGTAAATGTGAAAATTTTAAGGGCACTTCAAAAGACTTAAAAGAAAATAATGGAATAGAAACGTTAAAAATGGTTAATTTAACGAAAATTAAATTTTTTGGGATATGTCAACACGTGGCGAGTTATAAGTGAAACAAGGCCAGAATTGCTGCATAAAGTGTGTGTTCAAATGTGCCATTTACTTAATAATGACGTCTATTAAGTAAATGGCCAACATTGCAGCAATTAAATTCTAATATTAATGTTACAAATGCTGTATTTAATCAGCTGCATTGACATAAGGAATATTCTCCTTTTTAAGCTGTTTTATTACAAAAAAAATCTATAAAAAAATTAATAATCTTAATTCGGCTTGAGTTCGCGTACATTTTAATATCTAAATTTAGAAAGAAAAATGACTTAAATATTATTAAGCTCCTTTTTAAATAAAACAGAAAACGAGGAATATTCATATTCGATTAATATTTATTTGCAAAGACGAAGTGCACACACAACCCAAAGCTTTTTTATTGTTCTCTTTAATTATCTTCACATGTATTTGTTCTTTTTTCAGCTGAGTTTGGGTTAAGCAAAGAATGTTATTTCCTTTACAATACAGTAGTAGTCATCAGATATGCGGTTGGCAAAATCGGGTACTTAATCTTTTTAAATATTTCAAGTGGGCGTGACACTTCCCATGCAAAATAAATATTTATCAATGTATGATTGGTAACTGTTATAGAAAGCATCTTGAAGTTTTGTTTAAATAACGCTCTTATTGTTATGAATAATGAAGCGAACAACTGGCTCGATTGGTATAATAGGCGTCATACTTCCCATAAAAATTTAATAATTATTAGCTGTAGCTAAAGAACTTTAATAGACAGACTTTTAACATTTTGCACCAGTTACACCCGTATCAATATACATAGCTGAGCGAAACATAAAGTGGATTGGAATAGTGGGCGTGGTACCTCTTATACAAAATGAATAATGTTTATCGTATACATAAGTACATAAGAGTCTTCAAAATTTTGTACAAGCGAGTGAGAAATTAGTTTTATAGTCCACTCTGGGGGTACTACAAGCCTGGCCAAGCTAAGCGAGGTTCAGACATAAGTGCTCTCGGGGTATAGCGGGAACCGGGGTGTGCAGGTAACAAATCAGGATAGACAAGATTGGTACTTATCGAAGGACTGACCAGTGACTTCAAAGAGTCTGGGGAGCCACGGGAGCCGGTACTCCATACAGAGAGCCGCCCATCTCTGTAACCGATTATTAGTGAGGTCCCTTCGGGGTACACGTGGTGGCTGTTGGTAAAGGTCGGTGTCCGCAGGGAAGGTGCGGTGCCGTTCCTAATGTGATGTTGCATTCAACAGACGGGGTTGTATAGCCTCCAGCCATCAAGCATGGTCCTGCAAGCCATGTTCTTTAAATTGCAACTCTATTCGCTACGCCTGCAGGGGCCGCTAGTCGGCGCTTTGTATTTCACTCAGTGGTAAGACCACCGTCAGCTTAGACCAGCACGGCAAGGTACTGACGTTAGTCTTGATCACATATTAGTTTTATACTTTGGCGAATTACACACTGAGTATTAAAACTCTTTATTGAGAGGCGGATTAGATACCTTTATTTCTTTGGGGTAGCGAAGAGCACCGGGAAGAGCGAGTTTGTTATAAAATTATAAATAGTTCGATAAATAATTTTTAAAATCAAAAATAAATCTATCAAATTTAATTGATTTATTTTAGGTTTTTCATTTTGTTGAAATATTTAAGAAATTTCCTCAGTATAAAATCATAAATTTTTTTTATTTTTTATAAAATCAAAAACCAAAATGTTCATAAATTATTTAAAAAAGTATTCAATTTGGTTTTACTGCTTTTGTTAAGAACAATTTTAAACTTAACAACTTTCGTTGCAAAGAATAATTCTTTGACAAGGGTTTAAGGTTTTGTAATCACTCTCCTCTTATTTCTAAATTGCTTTCTTGAGCATTAGAAAAAAATAAAATTCTAAAGAAACTCTTTATTTAACTTTCAGAAGCTGTGTGAGTAAATGTTTTAGTTGTAAATAAAAAGGAATAAATTAAATTATTTTTTTTTAGCCAACCGAAAACATTTTATTTCTGCTTTATTTGACGTTGAAATTAACTTCTTAGCCTTGACCTCAAAAGCCAACAAGTAATTATCTTTTAAAAGCAGCAACAATAAACAATAAAAGCTCAACATTATTTTGTAGTTTTTCATTAGGAAAATGAAAGCCATAGTCGAACTTTTTAGTCACTTAGATTAAATGCTTTTCAACTAGTTTTTTATTACGAGGAGAAGTAAATAAGTGTTTAAAAATTTTTTAGAATTTTGCAAAGCAAGTTTAAGAAAAGTTAAATATAAGTTTTCATTCTAAGCAAATAATTTTTTGCCTTGTAGTTTTCAAAATGTACGAAACTGAAATTATTTACAATTGAACAAATAATAACAGACCAAATAATCAAATATTTTTATACATAAGCAACAAACATTTTTCGCTAAACAGCTTTTAAGAAGACGGCGGCCAGTATGTAAACTTTCTCTATTGTCTTAAATTAAAGCAGAAAATGCCATAAAAACAATTATGAATAATTTTTATTTTAACAATTATTTTTTAAACTTAATTTTAAGTTTAATTACTATTGTTTTCGTCTGTCACAACCCTCTATCTGTAGAATCGTAACACGTAGACTTTAGAAATTATCACAAAAACGTATTACATTCTTAGTTGCTATACAACAAATACTTAATACTAAAGGGCGTTCCAAAAGTGACGTGATTTTTAAAAAATTTTGTTATTTTTTTAACTGTTTTAAGCAGACACGTTCAATTACAAGAAAACAGAAAACTTTTAAAGGGTGTCCTAATATTCAAGTGATCACTTAGTTTTTCAACAGCTGTAGGCAAAAATTTGGTATTCACATAGAGTTCGTACAAATATCCGCTATAACGATAAATCGTAAGCTATAAAATTAAAGAAAATAAAGAGTGTTCTCCAAAGATCGTAAATTTGACGAACAGGGCCCTGTTTTTTTAAATTGTTAAAGGCGGAGACCTAAAATTTTATATAGAGGATGAACTGCTATAACTGCTGTAAGAATAAGCGCAAAAACGTAAATGTAATGAGTGTTTGGTTTCCCGATAGTTAAGTGATTTTTACGTGTATGGTTTTTTTTTTTTTTGTGGTAATAGGCAAGGCGAATTAATTTTATCGGGTGGCATCGTTGCGGCAGCTGAGTAGCTGCCAAAAGTGTTTTTTTTTTTTTAATATAATTTAAATAGAATTATAAAAAGAGTTTTAAATCGATTTAAGAAGAAACAAAGCTGACTAAAAACGTTAGTAAAAAGGGTAAGAAAAAAGTGCATAATTAAATGTGTTTTGAAGTTTTGCATACACTCAAGTGCCTGTTTTTTTATTGTTGTATTATTGCAGCGGCGCTGCCACCTTATATGAATACGCCTTGGGTTATAGGCTGTTGCTAAGTCGCTTTAAAAACACGTTTTAAAAAATTTAATTAAAAAAGGTGTCCTCATAATAATGTAATTTTTACAACGTAACGTAATTCTTAAATTAACTCAAAATATATTTTAGTTTAAAAAATAAATTTCAAAATTAAAGGGTGACCTAAATGCAATACAGCGTATTTATTATATATTTTTTATATATTGCAAAATAAAAACAGTTGCACAAATTTTGCTAAGACTGAGTTACTTCTACGTTTTTGCAATAGCTTTCTGCCAGCGTGGACAGCCATCTGGATGACGAATAATCAAAGTATCAACCGAATTATCGATAATTTTGCAGTCTTATGAACTTTATTGAAGTCTTTGATAACACATTTTTTCCATAAATAATATAAGTGTCTTTAATCACGCAAAAAAGATGAACAGATTTTGCACAAAACTGATACTTCCTGTTCTTAAGCTTAAGAAATCTACTTTTGATTGATATTTTTAATTTTTCAAATTTTAGTTAAACTAGGTTTTTAAAATGGCTGAATTTAATTCGGCGTAAGTTCACATATATTATTAAAAATTATAGCGATTTTGTTTTTCTTTCCATCTTTTTTGTTTTTTACCAGTGACTGGTCGTGCGAAACATAAAATTATTAGTTGAAATTATAAGTTCAATAAGTTTATAAAGATACACTTTTTTGCATCACCCTCGTTTAAGTAAAAGAGTATCATGGCCTCAAATGAAAATTATACAAACCTCCGACTGATTAGGCGCACATGATGTTGAAGCATACAATTAAGAGTTGATATATAAAATTTATATTTTTATTTAAAGCAACTTTTATTTGTGCAATAAAAAGTTAAATGTGGTTTAGAGAAAAATTTTTTTTTTTCAATTTGGCTTATAAATCAATATGTTAGGTACCGACACATAAAGAGCCATGAAATGAAATGAAAATTTAAAATAAAATTTGATTTTCACTTAAAATTATTGCGATACCCCTTTTTAACTAACCCTTAGATTTATTTGTTTAATATTATGTTTTTTATTTTTACCGCCAAACATTTAAATTTGCAACACTAATTTAACAGCTTTTAGTATTTTATTATGGAACGGTATTTAAAAAAGGATATTTTTATGTCTATGTCACCACTTAGTGCAAGCTAATCAATAAACCAAACTACTAGTACTTTTCTTGGCATAAGCATAATGAAAATAAATACAATTAAATGACATATCTACTTGCTTTGACGTACTAATAATAACTCTAAGAATTAAGGGCTAATGCTTTCTTTTCTATTACGACCAATTCAATTAGCAAACGTTGGCGAAATGTTTTATCTCAAAAGGTTTCAGCTTTCATTTCATTGTTTTTTTCTCAGACTGCGTGCATATGTTTAATTTAATGTACGTTTTGTGCTTACGAACAAAATCAGCAAAATCAGTCTCTGTTTTGTTTAACGAAATCAAAACGTTTCGTTTGTTTATTTTCGTACCCTGATTCATATACGTGTGCTCATTTTAAGATCTGCTAATTTAATGTGTGATTAATAATGAAAAATATGCTTGATAATTTGCTTCGCTGTTGCACTTGCAAAACGAAACTTAAATGCACAAAAAAGGCATTGTTTTCTGCAGGAATCTGAAAATAAGCCATGACTGTTTTAATAATATTTTAGCTTAACTCTGAAAGCTATATATATTTATTTTTTTACTCTTAATAAGGCATATATCTAAAATTCTTTTTACATAATAACTTAAAGACACACGCACAGTTTTATTAAAATTATAAAAAACTATTCAGGCCACTAGCTTGCTATTAAAATATAAAAATACCTTAACTGATACAGGAAAGTCGTTAAGGTCGTTTAATTTATTGCACATGAAAGTAACAACCACAACCTACTTTTCATGATATTTATAAATAATAAATTTTAATAAACACCAAACATGGAAGAAAAAAAAGGCATAGTTTAATTAAAAAAAACTATAGTTTAAACCTACGCCAGCAAGAATCGTTTACTGTAAAAAAAAACCAACACAAGTCAAATAAATATTTCTAACACCTTTCAATACCAAATAGAAAAACAATTTAGAGATTTTTTTAGATAAAAGATAAACCAAGAAAAAGATATAAATGTTACGTTTACTTTCTTTTTTTGTTGGTTTTTACGCTCTTTAAACTAATAATAATAAAACAAACATAAACGCCTACATCTTCCATTAGCCAGCCACACCACATAAAACTCCACAAAAACATAGCAATAAACTCATACGTATAATAAGTAAAAAGAAGACATTTAGTTGAAACACTTTTTTTTAATTTTTGCAATTTTTTCACTTTTCTAGATGGACAACTGTGGAAAGAGGTCAAGCAAGAAGTTGACTACTTGTTGAAGCCACAAATGTTGGCTGATGCTGAACATTATGTGAGAGCAGCAAACTTAACGCGCATTATACTCATTGATAATTTACAAAAAGTCATTGAAGTAGAAAATCCACCAGCTGAAGAAATTGCACAATTGCAAAATAGAAATGGTAAGTAGTTTTTCACATTTCAAAAAAGTATACTTCGGCTCTTTAAAAACCAACATGCTGAGAGTACAGAAAAAGTTATAAACGATTTATATTTATGATTATAGCTTTGTCGACACCACCAATTGAAAAATTATTTTCCACAAACTTGAATCATGTTGACAATTTTTTTGTTTAACATTTCGTGTTGCAGGTATTATCAGTGACAAGTTTTCTTTTACTTTTTATTTTACAAAAGTTCATGTCTTGTGGCGAAGGAGTGTAGTTACAACAAACAACATTTTTAGTTTTATAAACAACAGGTCAAAAGATTATATTCGGTTATAACAACAATTTAATACCCTTCGCTTAAGTTCGTATACAAAGTTACATTTTTGAAAATTTCTTACAAAAGTAGGAAGATATTTGAAATATTTGTTGTATAAAATTTCCATTGTCTTTAATATGATTGATTACTTGGCAACGCTACATAATTTAAGAATGTACGTTACACATCGTTCAAATAAAAATGTCAGTTTCAAGAACAAACAAAAATGATCAACGCTTAACTGCAACAAAAACATATTATAGTTTAGAAGTATAAAAGTTTTCGATTGCAAAAAGTGATTTATAAATGTACGTTTCCTTAATCTGAGTTTGCTGTCCGTTTAAACTTGCGGGAACTGTCTAACAGCTTTAGTTATCCCGCTTGAAAAACTTGACAACCAGTTAGTGATGCCAATTGGCCAATTTAAAAGAAAATTTTAAATTTTTTACATTTGTGCACGAAATAAATGCAGTTCATATTATTTCGCAGCAGCGTTGCCAGAATGAAGATTTTACGTTAATTTTAAAAAATTTTTAATCATTATAACATTTAAAGATCTTTTTTTCAAAGTTAAGATTTTTTGATTTAGTTGTTTGACTACTTATATTGCAACTTCTTATGAAAATTTATTTAACATATTTACCTATGTGAAAGAATTTTATTGTATATTAATGCTGTAAAACAAAAAATTTTATTACTGTCAAAGCTACTGAATGAAATAAATTCATTGATAATTGTACTGCCTTTTACATTGAGGTGTGTAAGCAAATGACAAAACAATTTGACTTTAACGACGCAACCTTAATTTAATTAAAGACAGTGAGATACAAAATTTAGACAACAAATTTAGGGATCTCAGCGACATAAATTAAATAAATGTTTTAAGAATTTAGATAATATTAAAGCGGAAGATTTTTGGCACACAATATTTCTGAAGTGGATAGTGAGTTAATGGTGCCAACTTTGTCAAAGTTTGCAATAAATGTGATATGTCTCCCTTGTTCATCTGCAAACGTTGAACATATATTTTCATAAGTAAACTTAATAAACAATTTTGAAGTTTTTTTTTTTCTAAATTAAGATTTTTTTCTTTAAATTAAGAAAAAAGTTTAAGAAAATTAAATTAAGATTTTTTATGAAAATTTCTGGCATTATTGTTTCGCAGTTAAAAAAAAATTGTTGCCAGAAACATTTTGCTGTTGATAAACATGAAGCCAGAAACATTTTTGTTACTTTTCACATATTAAACAGAGTATAACTTCAGCCACTTCATTCTTCTCCCACTTCACTTCTACTTGCCATCTACAATTGCGTGCATAGTTCGCTTGAAAAATGTCTTTCTTTAAAACTGCTTAAGTTTCCTTTATTAGAGCAACCAAATCAATCAGCAACGTTTGCGAAAAGTTTTATCTCAAAACGTTTCAATTTTAAATTCATTGTTTTTCTGCTGATCGCGTCTGTACATTTAATTTATATTTTAATTTTTATTTTTTTTTTTTTAATTTTTACCCAAGCAAATGTTATATTTTGTTTGTTGGAAAAAAATGTTGCCAGAAACATTTTCCTGTCAATAAACATGAAGCTAGAATCATTTCGTAAACTTACACAAATTAAACAGAGTATAAGTTAATTTTGTACTATTTTTTATGAGGGCTTTTGAAAGCATTTTACACGAAATGCTGAACAAAAGATCGTACTTAACCTCAAAAATAATTTTTGGCAAATATTTTATTAAATATTTATTACTAGAAAATGGGATGTGCAAACAAAATCCGAATTTTGTATTAAGTGCGTTACAGTACGAACAAAGATATATTTATTACAAGATATGTATCGAAAAAAAAAACTTTTCTGGAGGTCTCCTAGAGAAGTTTGGTAAACCGCAAAGTTTTTGTAAACGCAAACGTGAATCAGGAAGGTTCAACCCTTACAAAAAAAAAAATGCGAAACGATTTGTGCCCGGATAAATAAAAAATTAATTTAATTTGCAGTGATGGAAAATTGTGCGTAAACGTCCGTAAAATAGAGTTCTTTTTCGTTCTAACATCTCAGCCATTTTTTACAACAAATTTTCTGGTCCCCAATATGTTTTTTGATGGAAATATTCGTTAAAATGGTACCTGTTCTTAAAAGGACAAATAAAATGACAAATAAATAGTGTGACAATTACAAACCAGATGAAAAACTAATATTATTTGCCCAGGTGTGATAATGGCTATAAAAAACTTTCTGGTTGGGTTTTAAAAAGTTGTTGGTGTTAAATTTATTTAATGAAAACCATAATAAAAGTTATTTTATAAATTTTGTTTTTTGGCTTTTCAAGGGTTGTAATAAGCGAACACCTTATTTTTGTTTTGGTTCAAAATCAATTGAGCTGAAACCAAACAACCAACTTTGAAAGGGATTAAATAACACTCATGTTACGTAAGGGCTTTTGAAGTCATTATAAATTTCACACTACAAGGGTAAATATGATTTACTTAAGCACTGAGCGAAAAGAAAAATGTAAAGGTAAAGAAAATTAAGAAAACTAGATTGAACAGAATTTGAATGTCTTTTTAAGAAATATGTTTTTCTAAAGACTCAAAGCGTAATTATTCTCCCGAATAATGAACTAGAAGAAAAATTAGTCATTTATTAAAAATGCTATTGGAGGAGCTAAAGTATTTTTACTACTTTCAGACACTATTTTTCTATCTTTCTTTGGTTTTATAAATTGGCGAATCCATATATCAGATTAGATTGCAAGTGTTTTATGATGCTATCTTAGATTTAACACAGCCAATCAATTCGCAGTTTACGGTAACCTTAACCTTATTGAGTCACATGCCTTTGCTCTTGACTTTAGTGACTCCAACAAGCTGTCGACTAGTAATTGTCGTTTCTTTTTCTCATCATGGAGTCCCTAGTAATTGCTAACATTTTTCCAAAACTTAGATCCCCCATGGTAATAATTTCGAGCCAGTGCTGGAAATTTAAACACTGTGTGCGCTACGATTTCAGTCTTTTCCAGGCAGATGGTACTACTTCTAGTATCATCTTCCCCATTCTGGCCAAATGATATTTAAAATTTTGACCTTTTACTAACGCAGTTATTCATATTCTGTTCTTCCTGCCAAGGGACCCTTTGTGCATTATACGAGTCTGTTTACATGTAATACTCCCTCTCTACCTTTTAGGTTAAGTGGGTTCATTTACTGTACGCTATTTCCCAGTGCTACTCTGGGTTTTAGTCCACAGAAATTTACAGCTTTAACGTTACGTCATTAGCTAAGGCCCACCTGTTAAATTTTAAGACACATTCCATCACTCCAAAAGAACACAAATTTACTTGCCGCATGCGTTTTTTTACTGACTGGTTGTAAAGTGCAAGAAAAAACATTTTTCCGATGCATGCAGCAACCCACCTGCTCTTAGTCTCATTGCGATTAATTGAAGTATTGAAACACAATCACTGGGCTGCAATTATTTTACTTTATTTTATTAATTTTGTCTTGATTATTTTTTTTTTTTTTTTTTTTTTGAATTATTGGATGGTTGTGTTTCGTTTTCTTCTCTTACGTGTTAAGAAATTCACAAGTGAACACACGATGTGTATCGATATTTGCTGCAAACTTGCAAATAGCTGCTACTGTATGTAGGCTTTATTTTCTTCCTAGAAGTATATCATAGTTCTTTTTCCCAGATAGGCGACGCATACAGAAAGACTAAGATGAATAACGGTGACAGAAATAGTTTGCTTCCATTTCTTGAAGCCTTTTAAGTAAACATTTCCACTGTTTAGGTTTGTAAAATTTTATATTAAGCTTTCTGAACACAAATGAATTGACCAAAAGCTTCCAGTTGTTTATGTAATTATTTTTCGTTCTTTAATGATATTCTTCTTTAATTTTTGTATTCTTATTTTTTAATGAAATTGTCTGCCAATGTTTGTGGCATGTTGATAAATGGTTGCATTACATCACCTTTAAACATTTTATATTTACTTATGTATGTACACCCTCGTATATTTTGACACTTGTATCATAAGGAAGTGTCAATATGAAACTTAATGTAAAAAACCTTCTGTTTACGTCAAAAATATTTAAGGCATGACATGCAATTTCCTACGAGACACTTAAAAACACACTTCATTCACTGAAAAAAAAAAAATAATATAAACAAAATACTCACGAAAAAGCTTTGAGGCAAACGCAGGTTAAACATGCAATGTCATGGTATTTTTTTATTATTTAAAATTATTAAAAACGCCTTACAAGTTCGTGTTTAAAATATAATTTCGTATTAAAGTCTTCAATAAGCTAAAGACACCTCGATTTCACTTCTTAAAAATGTTTTTTTTTTCCTCTCTAAAAAAAATTCGTTTTCATTTTAAAATACTATTTTTTAATTACTTAGGAAACTGCGATTTTTAATAATTCTTTTATATCAAACTTTAAAATATTCAATATCTTCGTTACACGAGTTTTATTATGCTTATAAGGGTTAACGTTTACTATACGACTTTTTGTCCTATTAATCTAAAAATACCAGAAGGATTAGCATAACGTTTTTAATTATTCTATTCAGAATCTTATCGAAACTAAGGTTATGAATATTTTTGGCCTTTTGACTTATAATTTAATTTAATTATTTAAAAGAAAATCGGGTTAATTAATATCATTTTTAATAATAATAGGTCTGTTCCAGATGCATAACAAAATAGTCCGGACTTTTGAGAGTAAAAAGGAAATTACTCTCTGAATATGACAAAGTAATCCGAAATTGCTGGAACGCAAAAAACCACAATTGAACATCCTAAAATGCTAAAATGAAAAATATTTTAAAAATAAAGCATTTGCAGCATTAGCAACAAGTGTAAAAAGTGATTGAATATAAACTGAATTTTCAGCAACTAAGTCTAAAATGTCGTCCTTATCAGACTTACTTGATGTGTCCATGACTTCTTCAATGATCTATAAAAGCATATTTTATTAAAGAAAGTGATAAATATCCACAAATATATGCACAAGTACTTACAACTTCAAGTTTATTTGAAAACTCTTCCATTTTGCTTTTAAGTAACAACTTAATGTATTTATTTACAAATTATTTGATTTTTAAATGTAAACAAAAAACAGCAAATAATTTAATTCTAGTCCGAACTTGCCCAAAGAAAAAGTTCGTACAACTTTGTACAGAAAATGAAAAATTTTACTTTCTCATTTTCTCTCAAAATTGTACAAAAATTGTTATATGGAACGCTTTACACACTGTTTTGTTATGCATCTGGAACAGACCTAATATCAAATACAAATAAACTTACGAAAGTGTTTACTGTCAAATTAACTGTCATATATCTATCACCTTTTGAAATTTATGCTCAATAGACTCATGAATATATGACGTTCGGCAAATCTATTTTTAAATTATTCGCGAAATGAAACTAATTTTTGGTTTAGATTGAAACCAATCTACAAGAGACCCTACCAGACCCCATTACTTTTTAGCTGCAATGGGGTCTGGTAAGTTCTCTTGTTTAACATTTGATGTGATTTGCATGGCGGTTGTGTCACTAGACTTAAATTCTCACGTTAGGGTCGATAAAGATAATTTTCGCATTACGATCAATGATTTTTTGTTTCAAGGATGACGAGAAGTGGGGCCTTAACCATCGAGTTACATATATCAGAATTTAGCGATAAGTTGCTTTCGAGAAATGAACCTTTTAATTGACCAGTAAAGTCGAGCTATTTAAAGCCTCATAATTAATTCCTGTGGGACCAAACGAAGTCACTAATTTGTGCTGATATGCCAGCAATAATTAACGGCTTGGGGGTTAAAATTGTTCGAATTATTCGTGGCATACAAAGCCTTAATCACATAAACACTTTGGGAGTCCTTGACTTTAAAAATATGACTTTCCACCAGTCTTTTCATTTAATATTTTCTTCCTAAACTTACTTTTTCTATCGACTACCAAACTTTTTACTTTTTATATGCTTTGGAGCTAAGCCGCTTATCTTAATTTGTTTCCAAATTTTTGACCATTAGTGTAATGGTGATGGTAATATCAAAAGGGTCACTTTGTTGACTCTAGATCCGAATTAAAGTTTTCTTCAAATTAACAATTCAAATAATAAAATCAGATGTAAAAAAATCAACGGAAACTATTTCTAAAAGCAAATTAAGGTCATGTAGAAAAGACTTTCGTGCGAATAATGTAATATTTCTGTATTGAAGCGACCAACACGCGTAAAAAGTTTTTATTTACGTAACTCAAAAAATAAGTACCTTTTCACAAACATTTTTATAAACAAGTTGATTTCTTGTAGTACAGCACAAACAAAAAAATTTTATGTTTTTTTTTTTTAACACCCTAATTTTTCTAATTTATTTTGCACAAACTGAAAAAAATTTCTGAGTTACTTTATCAGTTCGACGCGCACTTAACATTTTTCGCTATACATTTGTTCACGTTCCTATAGTAAAAATAACAATAATAATTGCGTAAATAATTGAAACAATAGAGTTATAAGTAGTGCGTTTGTTTTATAACAATTGAACTTGGCATGTTTTCCATACAAGTATTTTGTTGTTTATATTGAAAATAATATTAAAAAGTTTTAGGGTGTGAAATGAATACAAAGTTAAATTAACTGTCGATTATTGTTTAATCAATACAAACAATCACTTCCCGTTTTTAATGGTGTGATTTAATGTTATTTTGAAAAGAAAGCAGAAGAAGAATATAAATGTAACAAAACTATGTCAGCAGCTAAAAAAATATTTCTGGTTTTAATTAATTAATTAATTTTTTTATGTAAAGAAATCAACATATATGTAATAATTTTTTGCTAAAAAAAATCAATAAATCATCCACTTATTCATTGTTTATAAAAATGTGGCCAAAAATCTGCGGATTTTTAAATAAATATTTCTTGATTTTGAGCTTCAGGTTGGCTTAGTGCTGTATCAATCGCAATTATATGTGAATCGTTAGGATATTGTAAGTCTATAAAAGGTAAATATTTCTTAGAATAAAGGAATATTTTTGTAAAATATTCAATTCTATGTGGCATCTAAAACTAAAGTTAAAAATAAAACCTTTTCTTCAACTTCGAAAAAGTCACGGCTCTACCTATGCAATGCATTTTGCTAAAGCTTGAAAATAATGCTAAGACTACATAAGGAGGGAGTAGTTTTTATGAGCTATCGACATAAGTTATAAAAAAAAATAAGCCAAAAAAATAGTTTATATTACTGCCTTTATATTCACTGCCTTTTGTTATTCACTAACAAATGGAGGAAATGTATGGGTATACGGAGACAGATAATGAAAAAGTTAAAGGCACCTCACACTGCGCTAAATATAAAAAGATTTTAAAGCACCGACCCATAAAAAAGATTAAGCGGTATTCTTCTGGGACTTGAAAATTTTTTAAAGTCCATCGAGCCCAAAGCTTATTGAGTTGTTACATTCAGTACCTCGTTTTGTAATGAAAGTGAGAAATTTCTCACACGAAAGTACTTTAGACATCTCGTTTTACACAGGTTGAGCTAGACTTAAAACACAAAGTTTTTAATACAAATAGTGAAAAAGTTAAGGATTAACTTTAGGTCAGCCTGTGTAAAATAAAATGACTGTAATATTTTCATGTGAGAAATTTTTCACTTAAGTTACAGAAACGAGACACATAACATCAAAAGATCCCTTTTCATAATTTCTAATAAAAATTATAGTTTTAGATGAAACTTCATGTTCGTTTGTATACGTTTTTTATAACCTCATTTAAGCGAGTCGAAGACAACCCTGTCTTTGGCCTTTTATTGAGAGAATATAAATGACATAAAAAACCATCAAAAATCCTTCTTAATAAAAAAAATTTAAAAAAAGGTCGAATCTAAAAATTCGCCATCTTTTAAACTTAAACCAGTCTTGATAATTGCATGTATTAAACAATTTCAGCTTTAGACTACAGCGCCCTCTCTTAGGTTCAAAATAAGGTATCTTTTAAACTGCGTACATTTAAAAATTTTTCATCAAACAAAACAAGGAAATTATATCTCGACAACAGCGCCACTTATGGGCTCTAAATGTAATCGACCTCTCAAGCTGGAATTATATGCTCTTGAATAATTTTAAAACATATTGGTTTTACAAATTAACGTCTACAAACACTAGCGCCAACAGACAACAAAAACAAACCAATGAATTTATTGTAAAATATTAAAAACAAAAAGTTTAATTTCCAATAATTATTTATATTAAAAAAAAAATTGTAAAATTAATTCCTTTATTTTATTTTTAGGATGTCGTTTGACTTGGCAAGCTTATCATCGTTTGGACGATATTCATGCTTATTTTGATTATTTGGCTAAAACATATCCCGACATCTGTTCAGTAGAAATTATAGGTTACTCGCTTGAAAAGAGGCCTTTAAAAATTTTAAAGTAAGTTCACAGCAGACATAACTTTTTTTACTAAAACCTTTTTTAAACTTTAAATATTTTACAAATATTTAAGGATCTCGAATGGTAATGCCAAGAATCCCGGTATTTGGATCGACGGTGGTATGCATGCCAGAGAATGGGTTAGTCCTGCTGTTGTCACCTATATCGCCAATCAAATTGTTGAAGGTTGGGATGATTTGCCCGACTACATGCGCAATATCAATTGGTATGTACATGCTGTCGCCAATCCTGATGGTTATGAATATTCGCATACAACCGATCGTTTGTGGCGCAAAAATAAAAGATCACATGGTCGCGCTTGCCCTGGTGTTGATTTAAATCGTAACTTTGGCTATAAATGGGGTGGCAAAGGAACATCGGCTAATCCTTGTTCTCAGACTTATAGAGGCATTAAAGCATTTTCCGAACCTGAAACGTTCTACATTTCAAAATTTATTAGCAATTTTCCGCGAGAAACATTTAAGGCTTATCTGTCGTTCCACAGTTATGGTCAATACATTTTATATCCTTGGGGTTATGATGCACATATTACCAAAGATATGGCTGATTTGGATTTAGTAGCCAGACAAGCAGGAACTGTAAGTTTTTTTTTCTTGTGATTTCAAAAAATTAAAAATTTTTCAAAATAAATTTTCTTTCACAGATTATAACCAAGAGCACAGGTGCTAAATTTACTGTGGGCTCCTCGGCTACTACTTTGTATCCAGCTGCTGGTGGTTCGGATGATTGGGCCAAAGGTATTGCTGGCATTAAATACTCTTACACTATTGAAATGGGTGATACTGGTCGTTATGGTTTCATTTTACCTGCCAGTCACATTGTATCCAATGGCAAAAATGGTTTTACTATTGTAGAAACTGTAGCTAAGGCCATCACTATGGGCAAAAATGGTCGTAGACTTAGATTAAAAGCTTTTAAAACCCACTGAAAATTGGTAATGAGCAGCTAAAGTAACTAAAGTGCCAAGATTTATACAAAGTATAAATCTTATTATAGCAAAACTAAATATTTATTTAAAGTAAATTTAAATTACAATTTTAATTAAAAATTTAGTTAAATTAATTAAATTATTTATTAAAATAAAAAACAAAAAAATATTTATTTATTTATTATTTATTTATTTATTTTTATTGCAAAATTAAATTATTTTTTATTTATTTATTGAAATTATTTATTTTCCCTTTAGCTATAGTGTCAAACAAATTGTATTTCTTAAAATTTATTTGAACATTTAAAAGAAGAAAAATAGAAAATATTTTAAAGTGAATTATTTTTTTGTTTTATTCAATCTTGTCTTGTTACTTTAAGAGATTTCTTTTTTTCTAAATTTCTTAGTCTATTGTTGTCTTAAATTTGTTTGAATATTTGTTTTAAATGCTAAAATATGCATTGTTTTCTGCCAAAGGACATTTTGCTTGGCTTCATTTTGTATTTGGTTGGTTACACTTTTATAGTCGTTTTTGTTATTTTTCCTTTCTTTAGTTTGATATTAAATCTTTTTGCTGCTACAAACACGTTTACAATCGCTTCTAGGGCAACATTACGTCAATAACACTGAGAAAGCTTAAATACAGTAGAATAAGGTCAACCTAAGAATTTGTATATTGTTTTACTTTTAATAATCGATCTTAATCTAAAACTTTCTCCATTTTATTATAACAAAAGGTGTATCAAAACTCTAACAAGCTTTGCAATTGTTATTTGAAATCGAATAATGATTTTTCGAGGAAAATCTCCTTTGCTCTGATGTCTTTGATTATCATAATGTTAGATACACATACACATGTTCCACTTAATGTTCCCTCGTGTGTAGCAAAATTTCTTTTTGAAATTTGAAATTTAAACTCGGCTAAACCTCTATCATATCCATATAAAGCTTTAATGCAATTGGGCTGGCTTTTTAGATTTATAAACTACAATTTCTATTTTTTATTTTTACCAAATCCCTCACTGTGCAACATGACATGTATTTCTTTTACTGAAGTCAAGGATTTAAGGTGAAACATCAGTTTAACTTATTTGAAATTCAGGCAGTTTTTTACGAAATGTCATAGGAAATTTCGACAAAAGATGTTTTGTGCCAACAAAAGGGTGGTGCACCTTAAATCGTTTGATAAACAAAAAAAAAAAAAAAAACAAAAAAAAAAAAAAAAACAAAATCTGAAGAAAAAAAAATCGCTTTGGTTTAGATATAGTCCAGATTTACACTATGCAATTTTTGAGGAATTTTTTTAATTCTCTATTTAAGTTGCAGCAACAGTAACATCCCCTCAAAAAGCAAGCAATACCATATTGCTTACCTCCCTTGCTCCACCAAGAAACAAAATTTCATGCTAGTTTCACGAAAAATTGCATAGTGTAAATGTGGTAATAAACAAAATTTACACTTGACAACGGAAAAGTGTTGCTCTTGTTACCTTTTAAAACGTGAAACATATTATTACGGTCTTTCCTGTTGCACAATCGTACATGTGCTTCTTATTGCAAATGTCTCTGTGGCAGATTATAAATCCTGTATTTTTTACTCTGTGACTCCAGTCGCACTTGATCCGATAATTCTATGGTCTCTTGCTAACTAAACATGCGTTATTCTTAACATATCCAAACACGCTACACTCTACTGTGTTAATCGGGCGAGAAATGAACTCTTTTTTAGTAAACGTAATTTATCTAGATCACTAACGCTGTACAACCAAGCTTGTCATCTTTTTTCATATAATAGCCACAACACACGTCTGTCATGTGTCGTTATGCTGCTACTTTTCTGTACTAACTTAGAGCTCTTTCTCATTATTATAAAGGGTGCCTTTACAGTTATCTGGTACTCTACATTAAATAAACGTTTCCACTAAATTATTTGCCTTGGGGCCTTATAAAGAATTGTCCTTTCTTTTCCTGAGGTTTTTACTGCTGTTCTCTATTGTCCGATGATGGGGCTTGAACTCATGAACTTCTGTTCTGTTTTACAGCAAGCACATACTTCTACCAACGCAACCATTGTGGATTTTTAACTTGAATTATTTAAATGTTATATCTGTTATACAAACACACAACTGCTAGTGAAAGTAACTTATTCACCTCTGTTTTTTTTTCCACGCTCATATGGACAACAACAACACTATTGTTTTCAAATATGCAACGGTTGCTAGTTATTTTCGTAAAAATATATATGAAGCAAAATATTTTTAAGATAAAAAAAAATCCAGGAAATTTTTTTGGGCTTGAATTGCCAACCACAATCTCTTGATTTTTTAAACTTTTGACTTTTGCATTAATTATCTTAAAATTTGTTTGTATTTAAATACAACATTTTACCTTTTATTATCTTTTATTTAGTAATTTATTTTAACAGTCCGGTTACACTACAAGGCTATGCCGCCTTTTGCCGCACAGTTGTTTTTTCTTTTTTTTTTAAGAGAAGTAGCACTTAAGGCAATAATGCCTATTTAGTTATTTTTGTAACCGTGCTACATTCTTTAGGAAAGGGATAGATGAGAGATCAGACAGGTGGTGAAAGGAGGAAGATAGATATAGCCATTTTATTAGTTATTTTACTTCGCCGGCGAATATGCTATGAAGAGGGAGGTATCGACGAAGGAGGCTGCATGTTTAATGTTAATTATGAATATGTATTTATACCATTAAACAAAAAAAAACATTTTTACTTTTTGGTTGCCGCAGGGGTTGAACCCTGGCCAACCGGGTTTGTAGTCAACGTATTTACCACTTTGACTACAGCAGCTACAATACTTTCAAAGTAATTTTATATTAATTGGTTCTTCAGAGCCAATCAATCGACATTCTACTTTTCAAAGCAAACTTTCTAATGTTGTGTGTATTTTTGTAAAGAAAGTATTTTTACCTTGAACTTTACTTCATGTTTTACAACATTTTGGGAAATCAAAATGTATAGAAAATAGCGAATACTTAAATATGCAATATTGTACATAGCAATAATGTAATGAATTACTCAACTTAATTTTCTTTTTATTAAATATTTAATTAAATTAATGTATTGTAATTGGACTCACCCCTGAGTCCTGTAAAGAAACCAAAGAAATAAGAAGATTTAAATTTTAATATAAAAAAAATTTTAAGAATATTCATATCAATAGGAGTAAGAAATAATTTCTTAAACACATTATTTTTCAAAATGATAAAATTAATTTATAAACGAGATCATGCGATTTAACAGCTGGAATCAGCACTCTGGAGATGACTCATTCTCAAGCAATTCTTTGTGCCAGAATAGGGAAATTAGGTTATGGGAAGGAGGGATAAGAAGTAACAGAAAAGACCTCTGTACGAAGATGTTTCCACATACAAACTGTTCGGATAAAAAAAAAATTAATTCTTCCTGTAATGCATAGTGCACAAATGGATGAACACCTAATAAAAAGCAGAAACGTGCTCTTATCTCATGAGAGATCATTCCATGGTAGTATCGATAAAACAGCGAAACACAGCCCACATTGTTTTAGTTTATTTTTTTGAGAGCAAGATAAAGTCCTTGTTTATTGCGAAAAAAAAAACGAGCAACTTTTGCCGAAGTAAAAGAACTTCATGTACGTTAAAGCATCTGCGATCTCTGTGAATGCTTTCTGACTTTTAAGATGGGATATTGACGTGCACCTGAATCTTATGGCACCCTACTGGTTCTTGGTTTAAAATTTAGAATCTAACCACTTCACTTCAATACAATTTTTCCAGATTAATGCTTAGAACACAATTGGAACGTACGACGATTTTCGCCTGCCGAATTCATGACATGAAGAGCAATAACGATGAAAAAGTACAGCTGTTATAATTTTTGAAGTAGTTTACTTTTTGGGACCATGTTAAAAAAATATTTAAATATGAAACTATTTTGATATTTAATTAATAATCTGTATACAAATAAAATAATTTAATTTTTAAAATAATTCAAAACTAAAGCCAACATTATGCTGATTTATTCGTCGTTCGCTGGCGTAAAGAATAGAAATAAATCTATTGCAAAGTTCGTTGGGAATGACGAATTTCGTCCGACATCATGATTCTGTGCATTCCCATATAAAAAATTGTGTTTTATTTCTGACGACGAATATTCGCGAGCAAAACTTCGGGGTTCGTTTCACTTGCTTTTCAGTCATAAGGACCGGTCAAGTTGTTTACTAAAAAATATATTCTTTAATATTTTGCTCCATTCCTGCAACCAATTAAAATGACAACTTTGGAAAGGGAAACAGCAAAGTTTATCCTCCAAAAAGATTTGCCATCTAGCGATTTTTGTGTTCTAAGTGATAAAGATAATTGAAAGTGAAATTTTTAAAATTAAAAAAATATAAAATAAAAAATATAAAACAAAAAGAAACCTTCTCTTTAAGCAAAATTTCAACAAAGTGAAAGAAAAAGTTTCAAAATTTACAAATAATTTTATGCAGCATTTGGGAAAGAAAGACAGATCATACAAAACCATAAATAATACAAAAACAATGAGCCCAACAACTTCCGCAAAGCTTTGTTCAACAAGTCTTTTGTTTTTATTTCTGTTAAAGATTTCAAAAAATTTTTCAACTTTTACGATTTCATTTCATTTTACTTATTTATTTATTTTTTATTTTAATCGTTAACAGAAAGAAACTTAATACCAATTTTGTTGGTAGAAAATAATCATAACAATAGTTTTATTAATGACTAAAAGAAATGTTATTTAGAATTTGGCTTTCGATTATGATTTTGCATAAACTGTTAACATTTATCGATCATCTTGTTTTTAAAACACATCGCACCCTACGGACGTATTCGTTTTATAAAAAATGCAGTTAAAATTTTTAAGTTTTACTTTTATTTTAATAGCAAATTTAATTCAAAATTCTTATTGCAATACAACTTCCCAGGAATTGATTTATGTGCCAAGAACTAATTTTTTAGCTCGCTGGCCATTTTTTGGAGGTTTTCGTAACATTTTACGTGTTATTCGTCCCCATGTGCATGTTGGCAGAAAATCTGATTATCGTAGTGATTTTGACGAAAATTATATTAATTATCATGGTGCTCAAATGTGGAAAATTCTATTTGGTCAAGAAAAAAGTAAATTTAATATCATCAGAATCGAAGAAATGAAAAAATTTATTGAAAAATATGGTGAGTAAATTATTGTGTGAAAAAGTGTTAAAAGAAGTGTCTGAAATCAATAAAAATGCAAAATATTTTAATCGATGTGACGTAATAATTAATCAATTACATAAAATATAATTGTTTTCAGTTAATGAAACATTTCTATTTATTTGTTGCATTGAAGTTTTTGCAATATAATTGTCTTTAAAGTTTAAAATTATAAAGGGTTAAAAAACCAGTAAGGCGGTCATTTCTGCAAAAAAATATTTTTTAAAAATTTTGATATCGGTTTGGAGTACAAAACACCTATTTTTTGAGTTTTTGTCTGTCTGTCTGTTCGTCTGTATGTATGTTCTCATCACGTAAAAATTGCTTGATGGATTTTTTTGTTTTCTGAAAATAACTCATTTCGTTGAGAAACTACAGATAAAAATGTAAAAGCCCTCAATTTTACCGGCATAATGGTACCAGAACAGCTGTGAGCAAAATTTATTTTTAACTCTACAATAAATTTATATAAAGACATTTTCCAAATTTAAATTTTAAGAAAGTTAGAAATGATACACAGACGAGGTCGTGAATAAAATTATAAAAGAAATTTTTTGAAAAAAATTTTAATCTCAGTTGTAAAAACACGGCATTTTGCATGAAACTTTTGTTTGCTGGCAAGAGGTGCAGCGTCGCAAGCGGGGTAGACGAAATAGCATGGCTTGAATTTTAAGGGGATTTTTTTACACTTGCTTTATGTACGTTCGCTGCATGTGTTTTGTTGTTTGTGTATTATTTTAAATAACATAAACAACTACAGTAACGAATATAAAATTAAAAGCGAAACGTACAAATTCAAATGCCATAAAAAATTTATTAGTGTATGGATGCAATCAAGGTACATTTATTTTACTAGGTAAAAGCGGTTCTACAACAAATACAACATTTGTAAAAACAACATGGCATTTTATTGTTGCTTTGTGAGTGGAAATGTCAAAAATAGAAAAATAAAACAAAAGAGAATTATTCTAAAAACAAATGCTCTCTTTGTTCTGCATATGCTTGTTGTTAGTGTTTTTGAAATTCGTAAACAAAAGTAGGAAAATATAAACAACTTTTGACATGTCCAACTACAAACCAGCTGGGCGGACGATACTACCTAGTAAAATAAATGTACCTTGGATGCAAGAAACTCGCTGAAACTTTTAAAGAAAATTGAAGAAAAATGGCATGAAAAAATGTCGTGGTATAAAATGCGTCTTAGTTTAAGACTTTTGTTGTTGTTTTCCTGACAAGAATAGTGACAGCCATTTCATAGATGATGATAGAAATACTCATCATTGCGTAAAAAAAGTGTCCAACAAAATAAAAGGAACGGATGGAAACGCGTTGCCAATGATTTATTTTACAAAAAAATTTATTGGGAATTTTGACTGACTTTTGGAACAGATTTATTAACAAAACGTCTTAAGCTGCATTTTGAATATTGCTAATCAAGTATTTAGAAACATAAGACAATCTTAGATTTAATTTATAAAAAAAATTATTTATTTCAATTAAATACCAACAGTAACGCCGTTCGCAAAAATTTTGATTGTATTAGTTTCACTCACTCATTTCTTCTCAAGCAAAGAAAATATAATTTTTTGCTAATATTTTGGCTTTGCAATTTTTATCCAGGTTCTACAAAATTATTTCGACAAGCATTACAGTTGAAGTTATTACGAGGGCTGCTATATATATTTCCATTGGAAAGTTTGTAATTTTTAAGCATAATCGTACTCAAAACGTTTTGACGTACGACCATTATTTGTGTTGTTTACACTGACTTGAAAAAATTAATATAGAAAAAAATGGAATTAACTCGTGAACATTTTCGTGCCATCATTTTTCACAACTTTCGACGCGGATTATCACGACAAGAGTGCATTGATGAACTTAAATCTTTGTATGGCGATGAAGCACCATCCTATTGCACTGTGAAAAATTGGTATAATGAATTTAATCGTGGCCGAAGCTCGCTCAAAGACGAATTCCGTGAAGGTCGTCCAAAAACGGCTGTTGTGCCAGAGAACATTGATGCCGTGCGTGAACTTATAATGCAAGATCGACATGCGACATACTGAGAGATAGAGATATCCTTGGACATTTCTTCCACCAGCATACATTCGACACCACATGAACACCTGTCCGTAAAAAAGGTTTGTTCTCGTTGGATCCCGCACAATTTGAAAGTCGCTCAAAAAAAGGCTCGTGTCGATTGGTGCAAAGAAATGTTGCAAAAATACGATTGCGGTGCTTCAAAAGACGTTTATAAGATCGTCACAGGTGACGAATCATGGATCTATGCGTATAAACCCGAAACGAAACAACAATCGACCGTGTGGGTCTTCAAAGACGAGCAAAATCCAACGAAAGTTGTTCGTGGAAGAAGCACTTCGAAGCAAATGGTCGTCTGTTTCTTCGGCAAAACTGGTCATGTGGCGAATGTTCCGCTTGAGCAACGTAGGACGGTCACTTCTGAGTGGTACACTACAATTTGTTTGCCTAAAGTCATCGGAGAAATTCGAAAAACCAACAAGAGAAGACGAATCATTGTTCACCATGACAATGCGAGCTCTCACACATCGGCTCAAACCAAAGCGTTTTTGACCGGCCAAAACGTCGAATTAATGGGTCATCCGCCGTACAGCCCTGACTTGGCACCTAATGACTTCTTCTTGTTTCCGCACATCAAGAAAAAAATGCGTGGTCCACGATTTTCGTCGCCAGAAGAAGCTGTTGGTGTTCAAAAACCATGTTTTAGAGGTGTCTCAATCGGAGTGGAAAAAGTGCTTCGACAATTGGTTTGAGCGCATGCAAAAGTGTATAAATCATGCTGGAGAATACTTTGAAAAACAATAAAACCATTTTTGATTATAAATATTCGCATTTTCACTATTAGGCCAGAAATATATAGAGCAGCCCTCGTATACTCTAATGATACGTCTAACGTTATAAAAAATCCGCAGCTAAGATTTGTTAACTTGTCGCCTTTCACACCAATTGTATTTAGTAAAACCATAAAATAGATCGTTGCAAATCATGCACAGGCTTAAGCAAAAATGTACCATCTGATCCCACTGATACAAAAAAAAAAAAAAATAAGCAGCAATATTTCATACAAAGTACCAGCCATCGTAAGCTGAGACTTTCACCAGAATATTTACTGACAGCTTTTTGTTAGTGTATTTCAGTGTCTTTATTTAATAAATAACGCAAATTTTAGATTATATAAATACTTTGTATCCACTGGACAAGCTAGTAAAAATTTTTTTGTAATGATTATCAGCGTTACAACTGCAAAAAAATTATGATTTGTAATAAAATAGTCACAGAAAACATGCAATTTATTAAGTCAAACAAAAGACAAACTTTCTGATTTTAGTTCTGAAGGTTTTATATTTTAAAGAAAGTTTAATGACCTGTTTGAAAACTGGTTTAAAACATACTCCAACATCTTAAAATAAAAACAAAAAGGCGTAAGTCAAACTTCTAAAGATGGATTTGAAGAAATTTCTACACAACAAAGCAACCAAACGAATAAACTTTTAAATATTGTTATGCGAAAATTTATAAAACATTTTTATCTCGCAAATATATGTAAAAACAATTAGAAACAACAATGAAACCAGAAAAAAGCCAGAATTAAATTAAACATCATGTTTTCAGTCTGTCTGCAAACATCGCGAACATTAGATTAAACTGACGAAAAAGCTTAAACAGAAAAAATAAACAAACAAAAAATGTTAAGAACTTTAAGCCATAATTTAAATTTCGATTTAAATTTGCAAAACATCTTTAAAAAAATATTAATTTTATTGTTTTTTCTACCAACAATTTGGCTACGCCAGTCAATAGAATTATTGCTATTTGATCGCGTTAACAATAATGACGTTATATTGCTTATGCGTAACAGCAACGGCAGTATATCATCGGAATTCTTTTCTAGTGAAGAATTATATGATAATGTTTTGGAAACTTTGCAATGGCTTTTACCCACCGATATACGACGTTACAATGTATTTTCGCCGCATTCAACATATCAGATCAATATGCGCTATCGTAATGATTCTTCAGTTGTACGGTACTTCGGTTCGCAATTGTGGAAGATTCACGAGAATAATGTGAGAAATAAACAATTAAGTTTGTTTGTTAAATCATTTGGTTAGTGTGACTTAAGTTAAGGTGATTTTTTGCCAACATTTTTGGTTTTTTGATATCAAATTGGTTTTTATTAAATATCAAAATAAAAAAAAAAAAAAACTTCAAACCTCTTATAACTTTCTAAATATAGAGTTTTCAAGAAAAAAACGTAGTTTGTAATCAACAATTTTACAGGTCTGTTCTGTAAATCACTTTTTGTCAAAGTGATTTCAAATCACGTAAAAGGTGTTCTGCCTACAAATTATACTGAAATCACGTGATTTAAAAACGGTTAACTAAATGACTGCCGGTTTGAAATCACTTGCCTATTTTCACTAATTATTTCGTTTAGAATATAAAAATATTGATTATATTTATTTTAAATACAATGTATTTTATTTATTTTTGTGAAAAAAAATAGATTTTATACAAACAAAAACGAATTTATTTATAAAATCTTGAAGACTCTGCATGTTTTATAAAAAAAATTTTGCTTATTCAACAATGCTCGTGATTTCTTCTCTCTTAGCAGTTAGTTTTTGTTTTTGGAAGTTAATTCTAATTTTTCCCAATTAACACAGTGTTAAAACCATCCTTTTTTTCACATAAGTTTAACGCAAAATTTGATCATTGCTGTTAAAAAAATTAATAAAAATCAATATTTGGGTTAAATTTGCAAAAAAAAAAAAAAAAAAATAAGTGCGAAATGTAAAAATTTTTTTTTCGTTTTTTTTATTTTACGAATTTTCATTTGACGCCGAGTTTTAAGCAATTCAATCAGCTTCAGTAAGGAAATAAAAGTAAAAATATATGTACTACTATAAACAAATAAAAATTCTCTTATTTATTTTAGCTTAAGGCATTTTGACTTTATTGAATTTCCAATAATATTTTTGTTACGAATTAAAAAAATAAAAAAACAAAACACAAATCTAAAAAATCAGTTGTTTTTGAACATTTAAAACCACGCCGAAAAACTGAAAATCGCGTGGTTTTCAGAACAGCACCAAATCGTTGGCGTGATTTTAAAACCGTTCGTGTTTTGAAATCACGTGATTTTCAGAACAGACCTGTTAATATAAAAATTAATAAAAAAATTATGAAAAAAAAAATATAAAGTAATAGTAGTCTTAGGATACGCTCAGATTAGTCAAATATTTGATCAAAGAGACGTAATCACTATATTATGGAAAAAAGTTTTGTCCTTCTCAAAAAAAGAGCCTTCTCAATTTAAAAGGTGAAATATCACATTTATTATATTATAAAGCGTGTTTCGTAATAATACATGTTAGGAAGGATTATAAAAATATTTATAAAAAAAGTGGTTACATTTTTGCTCAAATATTTGACTAGTCTGACCGCACCTTTAGTTTGTGATCACCTAAAAATATTTTTTTATATAAAAAATATATATATAAAATGTGTGTTTATCTTAAAAAATTTTTTAAAAACATATTTTTGTAATACGGAAAATTTGTGATAAAAATATATATTGCTATATGAGAAACTAAATAAAATTTTAAGTCTTTGTTACTTTGCGAATAATTTCTTATTAAATAAAATTCATTTGTGATCACTTACAAAAAGTTTTTTAAATAATTTTAAATATATTTTAATTTAAAAAAATGATCACCTATTTCTATATTTTCAAACTATTTTTTGAATAATTTGTGATAATATTTTTTTATTATATTTTTATATACGAAACATGGTGTAAATATTTTAAAAACTATATTTTCAAATGAGAAATTAATTAAAATTCGTAGATTCGTGTGCAAATTTTTTTTTTTAGAAAATAACATTTATTTGTGACAGTTATAAATATTAAACAAAATATATTTTTCTATAAAAAATTTGTGATCACCTAAAAATATCAAATAATATGTTTTTATACCAAAATTTACATAAAAACTTAAAACATCTTTAGCTCCTTAAATATCGATTTTTTGCGATTCTCTATAAATATTTAAAAAATATATTTTTATATACAAGCAATATGACGTCCTATAAATATTTTTTTTAATAAATTTTTAAATAAAAACTTTGAACTCACCAACAAATACAAATTTGTGATAACTTATATTTCTTTGATCTAAAAAACCATTTTTTAATATATATATTTTTATAAAAAAAAAATAATTCTGATCGCCTAAATTATATGCCTGATTTGTGATCACATTTAAATATTTAAAAAAATATACTTTTATATAAAAAAAAATTTGGAGCTCTATAAATATTTAAAAAAATATATTTTTATAAAAAATATTTTGAAGTCAAAAACAATTCGAAATTCGTGATAACCTACAATATTTTTAAAATATTTTTATATAAAAAATTGTGATTAACTATAAACATTTTTAAAAATATTTTTTTCAGTAAAACAAAATTTTATAAAAAAAATTTGAGGTCCCTTAAAATTAAAGTTTGTGATAACCTATAATATTTTAAGGAAATTTTTTTAATATAAAAAAATTGTGATTACCTGAATAATATGCTTGAATTGTGATCGCATATAAATATTAAAAAAATATATTTTAATATAAAAAATGTGGTGCTACATACATATTTTTAAAACTATTTTTACAAAAAAATATTTATTTTATTTTTATATAAAAAATTTGTGATCTAAATATATTTGTAAAAAAAAAGTTTTGTTTACCTATAAATATTTTTATAAACATTCTTTTTTAGTTAAAAAAAATTTTAAATCAACTATAAATATTTTTTTAATATATTTTTTTATTAAAAAATTTAAACTAAATATTTTCAAAAATATATTATTATAAAAAAAAATACGAGGTTCGGACACTTTTGCAAAATTAAAATATTTTAGGGTCAAGCAAACAATTTCAATTGTCAATAATATTATGTTTGTCTTTAATTATAATTTTACAGGCAATGAAATTTGGAACATTAATCAAGATGGTATTGATGTATTGATCGACTTCAAGAACACAGCCAAGGCAAAGGAATTTATGTTAAAAAGCAATTTTACTTATAACATAATGATTGATGATCTAGAAGTGGCAATTGATGAAACCTACGATCATGCTAATAACACTGATCCTAATATGCCCTGGTTAGATAGAGAAGGTAATGGCTAAAATAATACATTTCTTCTTCTTTAATTAAGCTTAAACAATTAACTTATTTTTAAAAGGAACCATTATGGATTGGAATCGTTATCATGACGTTGGCGATATAAAACAATTTATGCAATATATTTTAGAAAATTATTCCGAAATATCTGAAATTATACAAATCGGTCTAACACATCACAAAAGACCCCTAGAAGTTTTAAGAATTTCAAATGGCGATCCCAATAATTGGGCTGTAGTCATTGATGCTGGCTTACAAGGTAGAGATTGGTTAAGTCCTGCTGCTGTAACATTGGCCATATCAAAATTAACCTATTTATGGGATAATCACACATCGGATATAATGCATCATATTGATTGGTATTTTTTGCCCGTAGCCAATCCGGATGGCTATCAGTACTCTCGGTTAACCGACCGTTTGTGGACAAAAAATCGTCATTTCGATGCGAAAACAGGTTGTTTTGGTGTAAACTTGGATAGAAATTTCGAGTATAAATGGGGTGGTGCCGGATCATCATCAAATCCTTGCAAAAATCTTTATAAAGGAGCCAAAACGTTTTCAGAACCCGAAACCAGAGCCATAAGGAATTTTATGTTAAATATGAAAAGAGATTTAGCAGCTTACATTTCTTTTGGTGGCTATGGCCAGGAAATAGCTTATCCCTGGGGTGATGCTGATTTTGTGACAGATAATCAAAAAGATTTACATAAAGTTGCGCGTAAGGCCATTAAGGTAATGCTTTACTTTCAGTTTTAATAATTTATAAGTTTTAATTATGTTTCAATTGCTTTCAGAATTTTCGCAAATTGAATGAAGCAGAATATCGTGTGGGTTCTAGTTATCGACTTAAACTGGCCCGTGCCGGCAACTCAGCCGATTGGGTTCAATATCACATTAATCCACATTACGTTTACAATGTTTTTCTTAAAGATCAGGGTCGTCATGGTTATTTAATGCCACCCCACTATATTGTGGAATCTGGCGAGGAAGTGTATGAATTTATGAAAACAATCGCTTCAGCTTTAAATTACAATTAGGAAAAAATATTTAAGAGAGCTAATATTTTTAAGTTTAGTAATGAGAGTTTTTTATTATTAATTTTAAAATTTATAGCAAATAAAATTAAAGTTTTTTTTTAATTCTACGTTTTATAAAAAATTGATAAATAAGTTTCTAGTTTTCTTCACCACAAGTAAGAAATATTTTTTTCCACGTTATAATTGATGCTTTCATACTGTATTGGAGCAAGCTTTTTTATAGCCTACAATAATAGTGGTAGAAAAAAGGGTATAACTAAGTTGTCATTCCGTTTGCTATTTCTACAATATCCATTTGTAACCCTATAGAGTATATAGATTCAGAGTCTTATGCATAGTGCAGTCGATTGAGCGATGTCCGTCTGTCCGGCTGTGTTAGTGTTGAAATCAACTACTAAGGCACTAGATCAGCTAAAGAAATTTTAAATATGCCAATTGATCAGACATAATTTCAAAAATTTTACTACTGAAAAACAGCAAGATCGATCCTTGTCTTTCGAGGCACCAGGCAACACAACACTCCTGCCTTTAATATTTCACATAATTTGGAAAAATGAGGTAACTCCAATTAAAAAAGTAAATATATAGGACGATAAGGAATTAAAAAACTAAGAAAAAAACATCAAGTGAAAAAATTGGCGCTCGCCCATATTTTCCGAGTTATGGGCATCTGAACTTTTCATAGAAAAGTACGATTGTGTACGATATTTTTTCAGATATCAATATAGGTATTATTTAAAAGCTTTTGGAGAGATCTTTTAGAAAATACAAAAAAATTTTAAAAATACTTAACCCATTAAGAACTGGTGAAATTTTTAAACCTAAAAAAAATTTTTTTTTAATTCACCGTGGCCTCAACTAGATACACATGGTGAAGTGTATACAAGATTCGGCATATCCGAATATAGCTATTTTACTAGTTTTGTCCAAATTTCAGTTTTAAACTGTAGATACTTAAATCTAGAACAAAAGCGATCAAATGAGAATTATGATCAAAATAAAGAAACAATTTAATAATAAAATAATTTTTTTTTCTTAAGTAAACAAAGCAAGATATAAAGCTTGATGAATTTCTCGGTAGGAATAGGTACAGTTTTTTGGTAAAATTAAAATATTATTTCTGGAATTTCTGTAAAATTTTGACTGAAATATTTTCAGCTTACTTTTGAATTATTGAGTTTGTTTTTAATTTCCGGTGGTTAATGAAATTTAAATTTTTTATCTATAATTTTTTGGTTTAATTTTATTTATCTATTTTGCGGTATTTCGGGGAAAATTTTGGTATTTCAGTGAAACTTCAATCGTTAAATAAAATGCTTTGTTTTTAAGAACTTAAGAGTTTAATCCTTAAATTTCGGAATTCATTACAGTAAAGAAAAAAAAAACAAAAAAGAAACAAATAAAATGCATTTAAAAAACGTTTCCATAATGAACGAACGAACATCACTAAATCGACTGCCCTTTGTAGAAGAAACAAGAGTTTACAGCTGCGGTGGCAAAAAAAAAGTATCACCAACGGCAAGCTTATCTTTATGTATTAATCTTACTTCTTTTGAATAGAGCAATTATTCCAGAAACACATAATGGAAATAATTGTTAAATTTTTTGAAATAAATTACAAAATAAGGTCAACAGTCAAAAATTTTGATTCAGTGCTTTCGTAACAATAACGAAGAAGCAGCTCCTCTGCATGGAGAAAACCGACTTCTTAACTACAGTGATTCACAGGCGTTTTTCTTTACGTCGGTCTAAAAAACTCTCTATCGAGCTTAAGTAGGTGACTGTGACGACCATTCCATTATTTTAATAGTAGTCTACAAACTGACGAGTATTTTTTCTGCTTGTATGCTTTGTGTCATTGACGTGTTGGAAAACTAAAACCAAAAAAATTAATTCTTTTATATAAAGTAGCACCATATTTTAAAATAATTCAACGTGAATTAAATTGTGGAATCAATATGAAAAGCATGAATTCCGCATGCTCTCTGATCTTGGATGTAAGTTATGGATTATATTCTGCATTCGGATCTTTGAAGTTATAAACGAAAACCGTTTTGCACAGTGCAATGCGATTTAAATCTTATACGTCCATAAAATATTGTTCACTTGCTAAAAAAATCATACTAATACTGCTTATTTTCTTAAAAAAACTAAATCAATTTTTTCTTTTTTAATTTAGCGTTTTTTCACAATGGGTTAACTGTACTTATAACTATCAATAAACAAAAAATATCTTTACATACTTTTAGGCTGACTAGTTATTGCATATGACTTACTCAAATTATAATGTATTTTAAATATTTTTACAGTGCTAAAGCTTAAAAAAAATAATAAAATCCCACCAGCATAATATTTTTAAATAGAAACCCACTCTTTATTTATTAGTTATTTGGTTTGCTTAACTATTTAATTTTCAATTTACTTAAACTACTTTTTAAGAGAAGTTATAAGATTTGTCATGATATTTGTACAAACTTAAGGTGCGAATAGCTTTACAAAAAATCGTAGTTTGCTAAAAATTATACTTTGCATGAAATAATATACCAGCTCAAAATAAAAACAAAAATTTTGAAAGCTCAAAAATTTTGAAAGCCCTTTGCTTAATTGTAACAAATTAACAGTCAACTTGAATTCAACTCTTTGACTCTACATCTCTTATTTGGAAAAGGCATGTGTATATCAGTTTGTTATTCCATTTCAAATATCTAAAATATTGATATAGCGTGCAATATACAAAAGCATTTAAAATTTCTAAAAAAAAACTATGTATGTAATTATTTGATATAGGTGTTTGTCTACAAATTACCGTTGCCTGTTGAATGATTATTTGGCAACGCTGCATAATTGTAGAAACTATGGCATGATAACACTTTGTTAGAAACATTATCATATCTTTCAGTAAAATAAGTTCTAATGGACGTCTACTGGTGCCTAATTCTGTGCCGATTTTCGAAAATATTCGCTGAGGTCGTCAGCCGAAGCAGCGACAAGTAGAAATACAACAATATTGACGCTGCGTTAAATAACAAATAAGCAGTAACCATATATCTAAGTTTTCTTAGGCAAAGCTTCAAAGCGATAAGCGGCAAAGAAATTAAAATATACAAACACAAGGACACGCGTTAAGTAGCATATTTTTTTTCTGAACGAAACAGTTCAGATTTCGGTTTTGTTTTAGTTTTTAGTTGATTTTTGAGCGATAAATGCTAAAATTATTGCAGAGATTACTTTCTTTGTTTTGTAAATCTAAAAGGATTTCACGATAAAACGACACTACACTAGAGCCCCGAATTGCGTCGTTTCGATTTGCGTCGCTGAAAAAATTCGATTTGTGTCGTAAAAATTTCAAGTTGCATCGTTTTTACGCCGATTTGCATCCTTTTGACTTCGATTTGCGTCGTTTCTCAGCCTTAAGTGTATATTTCTTATTTTCTCCATATCACTGTCTAAAACGTAAATATAAAAGCGTAATGGCATTTGCAGGCGTTTGCAGAAAATTAACAGCCAAGCCTAAATTAATGCATAAAGCTAAAAGCAATCTGGCCTATAGCTTTTGCGCTGAAATGGCAATTTTGTGTCTTAAACAATAATGTTAACTCATTTTATTTTACAAAACCCACTGTATAAAAATAGAGAAGAGATAAAACTGGTAGATTGCATGAAAATAACTGAAATTAATATCACCAATAAAAAACAAAACAAACTAAGATGCTGCCAACTTTACTTTCTAACGCACTGTCATAATCAGATTTTCGAATTGCTATGCTTTGACGCCGCGCTATTATAGTTTGCTTCATACATTTTGTATGTACATGAGAATTTTTGACATATAGTTTGCGCTTTACGCGCTACTTTAGGTTTGGCTGTAAAGCACATTTAAATTATTACAATACTTTTGTGACACCTCTTTTAAAGCATTCTACTTTTTTACACTTGGTCCAGATTTACAATATGCAATTTATTAAGGCATTTTTTTAATTCTCTATTTAAGTTGCAGCGGTATGCGTTATTTTAAAATAAACATAAGCAGCAGTAAATATTCTCAAAATTCAAGCAATATCATATTGCTAACACCACTTGCTTTACCAACAAACAAAAACTTCAAGCTAGTTTCATGAAAAATTGCATAGTGTAAATGCCGTATTAATGAATAAAAATGAAAAAAGTAGCAGCAATTAACCTTGTAATAATGTAAAATAATTCCAAATCAAAATCAATAAAACTTATAAGACATGTGGCAATTATGGCTTTCAATCAAGGCAAATTAATTTACAGGTGGTGGTAAAAGTCCAGCTGATTTTTGATTATGTTCAACGTTGTTGTCAAAATTCTTAAATAATTTTAAAAATAAAAAATTTTCCAATAATTTGAAAAAGTTCAAAATTGTAAACTTTATACAAATAAGTTTTGAAAATAACTGATGATCTATAAGATATTGCTGCATAAGCAGGAGAAAGTTGATGATAGAGGAATATATTGAATTCGGCTTCCCTTTGCTTAGTCAACTATCATCAAGGTGGTACTCTGCAACAACAAAACACTAGGTTTTTGTTGCTGTATTTAGCTCGACTTGACTTTCAATAACTTTATTCACCCAGAACTGGTAACATGAAAATCAGATGAGCTTTTCTACCTGTTTACTAATAAACATTGTAGCTCAGTGTAAATGAGAAAAATTTAACAAATTGTATTGGTATTAATAATTAACTTAATTCCTAAAATTTGCATCTATTTGGCATAAATCATTTTTAAGTATATTTCTTTAGGTGTGACAAAACTTAAATATTAAAGAAGTCATTTAAAACATCGTTAGTGTTACGCAGCAGAGACGCGAACAGAAAGTATTTAAATACTAAAAAATGGATATCTCCTAGTCAAAATATAAAAATAATGTTAATAAACAGAATATCTTAAAAAAAATTAATAAAAATAGTGACACGCTAATTTAAAATTCATGTTAAACATTAAATTTGAATTGGTAATGAGTTTTCGGTCTTTTGAATAAAAAATATTGAAAGAGAAAGTTTAAGATGTTTTTTTCTTCTTTTTTTTTTTGTTTATTTTGTTTCGATATTTTGTGTTAAGAGAAATACAATTTTTGTGTGTTTTGTTATAGTATAAATAATTCTTATTAATGTTTAAAATAATTTTTATTTTTGTTGCGTAATAAAGAGTACTTCAGTAAGAGTTAATTATTTTTCTAAAAAGTTAAACAAATACTTTTCTGGCCGACTTGTGATATTTTTATTTTTATAAAGAAGATATGTTTCGATTAGGAGTTGAATAAATTATATCGCCGCCGTGCCTTGGCTCTGAGAAAAGGCCGTAACCCCTTTTAATGAAATTTTCGACGATTTTTGACTATGTTGTGTAGCTATATTTCAGCAATGATCCAGTGTTAAGGAAATTCAGTGTTTAGGTATTGTAATTGAGTTCCTGGCATAGACTCAGATTTTAAAAAAATCTAAAAAAATCGAAGGGAGTTCAATTGCCTAATCTTGGAAGCCGGTTGATATATTAGCCAGAATTCCGTTATTACCTCCCTTCACAGCCAAAACAACTGCAGCCTTAAAAAAAAAGACCTGTCCATATGCCTGGCCAAAATTCAAGCTAATTTGACAATTAATTATTCACAGCACCATTCACATGTGAATGTACTTTTTAGTACAGATGATTTTTTTTAAGAAAGCGGCATTTATTTCAATACAAAATTTAAATTGTACGTGCTTAGTAAGACATCCTATACATTTTTATTTAGATTTTATTAAGTTAGCAAAGATAGTTATTAAAGAAAAAGTAAAATGTTTCTTCGGCTGTGGACTTTAGAAAAAAATTGGAAGCCCGGTCTGTATTCATCTAGTAAGAAAAGTGTTAGCAATTAGGGGGAGGGAAAATATTTTAATTAGGCAACAAAGTTTCTATTAAGGCGAGCCAATAGTCTAATAGAAAGCATAAACGTATATATTTAAATAACGTTCTGAAGATCTCACAACTTTATTTTTGGAAGTATATTCAACACCAAATAATTTTTTTGTTTTAAAAGAGCAGATAATAGTTTTCACTTTATTATTTTAGTAGTTATCTATTTGACCTTCAATGGATATATATTTGTATTTCTTAGTGGCAGTTATTTAAAGTATTCGACGGCTTAGCCTAACCGGCATTGATCTTGACTTCGGCTATAGTTTGGCATTAGTCTTTATTTATTTGTTGACATAATAGAGCTGATAAGAAGTTGTGGCTCTTGGTTAAATGCTTTGCACCCTCAGCACAATAGTCATAAATCAAAAAGGTCATTATCACATAAACTAGTCCATACAACTATGCGTGATTGCACTCACAAAGAATCTAAGAATGCTCCTGTCCAAGCCAAACACCCCTATTTTTTGGTCCTTGGATTTTGCACAAGTGTTTTTGAAATCCTGCAACTCTCTCTTACTAATCCTTATGCTAGGGCCACTCTGCTATATGAAGAATATAAATCTATACTTATTTCTTACTTTTAAAAACGACTCCTTATTTTAGTCGATTTCTCTATTTACATCTTTAATTCGGCAGCACTATTTTTCTTAAACACATATTTAGTAGTTAACAGTTGCCCTGGTTGGTTTGTCATTTAAAAGCGATTCATTTTTTTCTGTAAACACATAATTAATGCCGGGGCACATAGAATCTGTCACACGTTGTAATTTGACAAATTCAACTAAAGTCAAAGTAACGACGGATGAGGTTGGCACAATGAATACTTTGCTGACGGATGTTAAATCAAAGTTTGCTCTCTATTTTATTCACTTTTAAATTTAATTTGTATTTTGTTCACTTGTTAATTTAATTAAATTTGTATTTTATTGTTTGCCACCAAAATTGTTTTATTAAAATCACAAAACACAATTGAAACACAGCAAGAGTTAAAAGAAAACAGAGAAGAAGAAGCAGTTGTTAGTTGTCAAAGTATTCAACATATGTCAAAAGTTAAAAGTTGACCAACTTTCGTACTTTGCGCTGACGGACACGTATTGATTATGACAACGCTCATAAGAAAACATGTATTGTAACTTTCTTGTCAATTGAATTTTTCAAAGTTTAACGTATGACGGATTCTATGTGCCCCAGCCTTTAGAAATAAAAAAATATATTTAGCCTTCCCAGCGTTTTCTAATAACCCATAAACCAAAGGTCAGTTCTTAAAACCTATGGAATTACTGCTCAAACAGACGAGTATAACTATTTTATATTTTAACAATACGAGAATTGTAAATAAAATTTGTTAACATTAACCTCTTTATGTTTTCCATACACGAACATATAAAAATAAAATAGAGAAAACCTCTGGGAATAATTAAACTCCAAATTAAACTGAAACATTCTATCTTTTGTTCATTATTTAATTGACCTCATATTTAACAGTTGCATACATATTTATTTCACATGTAACATTTTCTACAAACAAAACTATTTAAATGCAAAAGTAGCTTTTTATTTGTTTACAATTGAAATGTAGAGTAGACGACAATTATAGATGAATGACAGTTGTCACAATAAGCATTTGAAGCGGCATCCATTCAGTACTTAATAAAACGCACAACAAGTAATGCAAAATACACCGCGTTTCATTGCTACAAATACTGGTTTTTCTCACGCGTGCTTATTTTATACCCCGTTCACACACGTCAGTTTTTCTTGCATCAATTCTGAATTTTGTGGGTGAGAAAATGAGAAATAAGATGATTATGTACTTCTCTCTCTTGCATAAAATTCAGAATAGCAGCAGGAATAATTAACGCGTGTCAACTCGGTATTAATGATTGTAAATAATACCTTATTTCAGAATATATAGTATGCAACTGGTAAACTACGTTTTTTTTTTTAAACGGTTAAAAAATATATAAATCGTTTTCACAATATTTTACATACAATTTAAAAAAGTGGGTAACCGCATTAAAGTCTGCTTATCCAAGTTTTTAAAAAATGTGAAATAAATAATTATCAATCAATCGTTAGGAGACTTTTTAAGGATTCGTTGTTCTCAATTTGATTGTGACAGTAAACATGAGAAGGGTAGAGTTATAGTCAGTTTTCAGTTTTGGGTTTTCCATGTGAATTTTGTAATTAGAGAAGGTTTCTGTAGGTTTAAGCAATTTTAACAGCTATTAGCCTTACCTACGGCAGGAGCTGTTGAAAAGTTTTGCTGCCTTAGGTACGCTTTATTAGGTGTTTCTGTTCAATAGGGTGAGTGCAAAAATGTATGAAAGAAAATAAAGGGTCATCCAAAAAACGCGCCTACATGTTTCTTTGAAATAAAACACAAACTGTTTGCAATTTTTTCAAAAAAATTTTTTTTATTAAAAGTATGATCCATTACAATTATAAGTGGGATAGAATATCATTCAAATGTCCACCATGACTGCGTCTGCAGACATCAATCCGAATATCGAAATTTTCAATGACCTTCCGACATGTTGCTGGTGTTATTTCACGAATTGCAACTTGAATGTTGTTCTTTAGATCATTAATTGTTTGTGGCTTGTTAGCATTCACTCGACATTTCAAGAAACCCCACAAAAAATCTAATGGCGTTAAATCACATGACCTTGGAGGCCAATTGAAATCTGCATTTCGTGAAATTACACGTTGAGGAAATTTTGATCGCAAAAGCGTAATGTTTTCTCGAAATAGACGTCAGACACATCAATATGATTCAACTGTGTCCATAAAAAGTCTCTCAACATTGATTGGTATCGCTCAGCATTCACAGTAACAGCATTTCCAGCATCATCTTCGAAAAAAAATGTCCCAATGACTCCATTTGCCCAAAACGCACACCAAACAGTAACTTTTTGTGGGTGTAGAGATTTTTCATGAATTACACGAGGATTTTCATCACCTCAGGTACGACAATTTTGCTTATTGACAAATCCATCCATTCTGAAATGAGCTTCGACACTAAACAAAATTTTGCTTGAAAACAATGGATCTGTTGTTCGTTGTTCAATAATCCAACTAAACGCGTTGTTGCAATGTGTACCTGTCCATGGTTAAAACTGTACTACCTTCTAATAAAACAAAATGGCTTATGTCATTTGAAAAGATGTCACGTGTAAAAATTATATAGTGCTGACATCTAGGCGTCACATTTGGATGACCCTTTATATTATTTAAGTATTTCATTATCTGAACCATCAAACTAAGAAATGAAAGTTCTCAAAAATAAATTTCTTTATTCAAATAGCCAGCATGCGCTCCGAATTAGAACACATTGAGAAAAAAATATTATAAATTTGTATCACCCTTTACGTCGAAACGAGGCACTAGGTATATGGTATTACACATTTTGTCTAGGCTCGTCCTTTCATACATAAAACAATTCATTTGCTTCTTTATCGCAGGCGCATGTTTTTCTTTAATTTATCTCATAGTATTTCTTAGTTTTTTGTATTTATTTATGTAGGTTACTCTGTTAAAATCATAAAATTTACCCTAAAAAACCAACAAAATGGTATGAAAGTAATTTGTCCTCAAAAAGAAAGCAAATTAAATAAAAAAAAAAAAAAATTATAATAGATTTTCTGTGTTCAATTTTTTCCAAAAAATATTGAGGTGTATTTATAATTATAAAGTGCAGTGTAGGGCGGGTAATATTGCAATATTAAATGTAAATGCATAACACGCATGTATTTCAAAATTAGGTCTAGCAACAGCACTTGAAATCACTTATATTAAACCTCTTTTACACCCTCTCTTTAAAACATGTGTTCGTTCAGTGTCATATTTCTAAGAGACGATAAACTTGTTTATCACATTGTATTCATATAAGTGCAGCGAGTTAAATTGTAACTAAAGTGCGTAAAATTTAAAAGTGATGGCTTAAAGAAAAAAACTAAAAAATGAGAGAGATAAAATAATTGAAAATAAAAATTTACATATCAAACATACTTTTATACAAACATAAGCATATTTATTAAAACAAACAAATTAGTCCACATTTGTCGTTATTTTATTTTTATTACTGTTTTGGTGCTTTGCCTGCTGCCTCGAAGGACATGGACCGATCTTGCTGATTTTCAATAGCAAAATTTTCAAAACTATGTCTGATCGATTGGCGTATTTAAATTTTCTCTAGCTCATCTAGTGCCTTGGTAAGGTTGATTTCAACGAAAGACTGGCATCGCTTAATCGACTTTGCCATGAAGAAGGACTCAAAATATACACAAATGGATATTGTAGAAATTACAAACGCAATGATAAACTGATATATATCCCTTTCTACTTTATTTGGTAAAGGGAATAAAAACTTATTTTCCAGTTACTAAATTTTGAGGTGACATAAATTCGATTCGCTTCATGAGCATGAGTATTTTTGAAAGACAGACAACACTTTAAGTGCAGATTTAGGTTTGATTTTTACTTAAGTTGATTTGCTGAGCTCTGAGTTCGACCTTAATGCACACAGTCGTTCAGCTGCAATTAAACTTTTCGCAAACTCGATATTAACTTTAATTTGCTTCATTATCCCATTGAAAGCGTTGTTTTTAATCAGCTGGTTTGAGAGGCGTATTAAGATGAAATTTTTTACGGGTAACGGTAAAGGCTTTTCGTCAAGATTTATCAAGTGTATCAGCACTTGTTTAACTAAACAAATTTGCCTTATTATTTTCTCTTTCGAAATATGTTTGCAAAATGATAACATGTTCCCTTTTTCTGTAGCGCTTCAGTTTTAACAACAAAAACAACTGTAAACATCAAAGTTGCTAATTCTATAAAAAAAATCAAGATGAAAGTACACAGTAGGGACTTTCGCAAAATAGAAAGAAATCTGAAAGTTCTAAAGTTATGATTGGAAGTTGAAAGGCTACATTGAACTAAAATTGATCACCTCGGGTATGAAAAATGTAAACGGCTTGTAACTTTTATATTTTTCGGCGGCTAAGAAGGTTTATGATGTTTATTACGATTTATTTCGCAAAAGTCTTCGCGCTTATTGCATACAATTTTTATTTAGTCATTTTGCTTATCAACATCTCAAAAATACAAAAATTATTCACGCTAAAATAGCATTATTTACCAAAATTAATTAAAAAGAAGAAAACCATACCACAAACGACAACTTATCAATTACAGGTCTCAAACAAAAAGCGCATCATGAAAAAATGTTATAAGTAAAAATACTTTATTACTCATTTGTACACATTTGTACTCATAAACACAATGAAATGCCGGGTACTTGAATAAATTCGTTTCGTTAATTTTTGTTGTTTTTATTTTTTTAAAGGCATCTGAATACGATGTTTTGTGAGCGTGTGTTGTAAAAAAAACAGAAAAAAATGTTTGAATATTTCGGCCTCTCGATTGTATTTTGTTTTCAATATAAAATTGACAACATTTCATTTCCGACACTTAGTCGGTCTTGTAACTGAAGTGTCCGCGGTGCTCTGTGGTGAGTGAAAGACCGTTGAAAGTTAAAAAAAAATTTCAACAAAAATTTAAAAACGTTAAAAAAAAATATTAAGTAATAAAACCACTCACAAGGCACTACAAAAAAAAAATAAATAAAAAGTGAAAAAAGCACAACTAAAGAAAGAAAGTCATTATCATCGTCATTGTGTTTGTTTGTTGAATTGTAAAAGTAGACGGTGGGTTATTAAAGCGCATGTGTACAAGAGTTGTTAAAAAAAATAAGCGGAGTGTATTTTTGTAAGTTTAAAAATATTGTAATTTATTTAACAAAAAAAAATTTAAAAAAAATTAATAGTGTTTTTATGTTTAAACAAAAAAAAATAATCATAACCATTAAAAAAATATATAGTGGCGTCAACACAATAAAAATGTTATAATTTTTAAGAAATTTTTTTTCCTGTAATTTTATTTAATTACCCTAAACAAAATATAATTATCCAATATAAAAACGATACTTAAAAACCAGTTATTTTAAACAAAAAGAAATTTTAAGCTTGAAGATTTATTTTAATAAACAATCAAAAAAGAAACAAGTTTTGGCATTTTTTAATTTGTTCAACGTAATCAGAAAAAAAACAAGCCTACAATGACGCTGATTGTTTTGTTTTTTTTTTTTTTTATGCAACAGTAAAACTACTACAACACCAACGACGAAATATAAAAAAATAATAATCATAAACTTGACTTTAGAGACCATAATCATATTGACCAGCAGTAGAAAGTACGAATTGGCCACATAATAAAAATGAAAAAGTTTTTTTAAATATTTGCCTTCTTTAAAATGAACTATAAAATATTTAAATCACTTAAATAATATAAATATTTACTTTTTAGATCAAACTTACAACAATTTTCTGAAAAAGTCCAATAACTTGGCAAGAAAAAAAAATATTTTTAGTGTGAAAAAAATGTGTAGCAGATGATAAGAAAAAAAATATTGATATTTATCTGCAAAACAAATCGAGTAATGAAATTTGTATCAAATGTAAAAAAGGAAGCTAAGAAGTCTTCTGAGAAATGCATAAGAACACATTTATTAGGTTGAGTTTGCATTCGGTTTAGAAAAATAGACAGTTACAGAGTTCACAATATTAGACTTGATTATATTTTTAATAAATTGAGCCGTTTATTTTGAAAGTGGCGTAAGTCACTTTTTCCAAAAACAAAGAATATTAAGAGCTGCTACGATTTTTTGTTGACCTAAGCTTATGTTGGGGAAAAAATAAGCATCCTGAGAAAAGAGGAGCAAGTATATCTTCTAGAGACTAAGCCTCAATGTTTTTAAAACCTTTGAAACACAATCCTTCACATATGTGTGTCAGCTTAAAAGCAAAGTTACTTATGACACTTTCCAAATAAATGGCTAAATTTTTATTTTAAATTTGGAATTTTCTTCTTTTTCTAAGGAGAGGACTTACACGATGATTTTTTAAAGTTCATTTAAAAAGCAATTTAACTTATGCGATGATTTTTTAACATGTAATCAGTAAAATCATTAATCATAGCTTGGCAACAGCCTTAATCGATCGTAACACAAGCTTCGACTTCAGTTTTAAAGAAATGAGGTCCAATGATGCCTTCATATACGGCATTTTTATTAAACGTCACACCCTTTAAACTAAAAATGAGTCTTATTTGTACACATTTGGTAGATGACTGATTTACAACACTAATCTGGATGATTTGGTAGCTTTGTTAAAGCGTTCATCTATTTATGATGAATAAATAGTGAGCAGTTTTTTTTTTAACAGCTAAATCGTTCTATCAGGCTCCAAAAACACACATTACCAGTGTTTCCAGTTTTTTTTAGCTTTCTTGACAAATGGTTTGTCGAATACCGGCAAAACATTTTTAATAAAAAAATATGTAATATAAGTTATAAAAATGTTTTATAAAAAAAAATTTATCAGCAAAAATCTCACCAATAGAAATAAAAGATTCATATCATATTCATATCATTTATCAACAATCTAAGAAAGTGTTCATATAGAAAAGGAATTTCATTTGTTTAAATACATTAAAAAACAAAATAATAATAAAAAACTCAAAAGCAAGTAAATATAAAAATAGATAATTTAGTTAAAAACAAGTAAGAGTGCTATGCCGAATCAGTTTTTTCACTTGACGTTTTTTTTCTTTTTTTAATTCACCCCTATTGTGGATAAGAAGTAACATTTTTGTTTCAATGAAATTTCCATTCCTCTCGAAGTGAAAATTGCTATCATCGATTTCCCATTAAATATTTGTTCACTTCATTGAACAGCTGTTCAAAATTAATAAGCTATCAGTGCACCTTGAATGTAAATAAGAAGCTTAGTTAAAATTTGTAAATTAAAGTTTAAAAATAAATAAATAAAATTTGTAATACAAAAACGTGACGTGCAAGACGCGTATAACCTTTTTAAGTAACCCGGGACATTGCTGACCCATTTCAAAAAAAAATTTTTATTAAATATTTTATATCTCCATTTTTCATTTAACCACATTTTTAATACCAAATCTTTATAAATTTACAAGCAGTAAATCTCCTTGTTTTGCATCTTGTCCAAAATAATATCAGTCTGCGCTGCAGAAACTGATCTTGATTAAAAAAAATTATTAATAATTTTAATATTCTTATTATAAGTTATAAAAACTTTCATAATGTATGCAGTTCCGCAGTAAAATTTAAGTGAACAAATCGAAGGGAAAAGTGAAAAATTTTCGAGCAAAAAATCAATTAAGATAAGGGGACATTTTGTTTACGTGAAAATTTGTTCATGCGATTTGAATTTGGGGAAAAAATGAAAACGTGTTAAGTAATTCTCTATCGCCCTATGTATTTGTTATTTTATTTTGTATTTTTTTATTATTATTGAGAACGACTACAAACAACTCCTTAAATACCAGCAATATCGTGTTACTCGCAAGCAACTTTGGGGCCACAATTCTCATATTATTTCTGGTACTTTATTATCAAAATGCTGAATGCAATCTATGAAAAAAAGTTTTCTTTACTTTACTTTAATACACTAAGTGCGCCTAAGGATTCAAAAAGGTTTTGTTTATTTCGCCGATGTACAAACATTTTTAGTCAATTTTATGAAATAAAGCTGCCCAAATTTTTATGCTTCTATTAACTTATAAAATATTATGGCAAAAAATATCGCCAAGTATCTAACGGTTACTTATCAGGGCTTAACACATTTTTTATCGCCTCCTTTGGCGATAAATCGCCATAAGTGGCAACACTGCAGATTACTTATAATAATTTTACCCTGCAGTTTTAAGGCCGGGGCACATAGAATTCTTATACGTTGTACTTTGACAAATTCAAGTAACGACGGATGAGGTTGGCACAATGAATACTTTGCTGACGGATGTTGAATAAAAGTTTGCTCTCTATTTTTATTCACTTTCAAATTTAGTTTGTATTTTATTCACTTGTTAATTTTATTGTTTGCCACCAAAATTGTTTTATTAAAATCACAAAACACAATTGAAACACAGTAAGAGTTAAAAGAAAACAGAGAAGAAGAATCAGTTGTTAGTTTTCAAAGTATTCAACATACGTCAAAAGTTAAACGTTGACCAACTTTCGTACTTTGCGCTGACGGACACGTATTGATTATGACAACGCTCATAAGAAAACATGTATTTTAACTGACTTGTCCGTTGAATTTGTCAAAGTTTAACGTATGATGGATTCTATGTGCCCCGGCCTTAATAAAATTTAAAGTCAACTTAACAAGTTGTCACTGTACCAATGTAATGAAAAATGTTGACTTTTTTTTATATTTTGAAATTATAATGTAAAACTTTTGTAATTTTTCTTGCAAAGCCAGTGTTGTCAATACGTTCACTCATTTGTCTTTAATTGCCGTAAAATATGCAGCTGATTAGCAAAAACAAAACGAAAACTTTTTTGTGAAAAATAGTCACTATTGAACTTGGACAAACGTCGAAGGTTAAAGTAAAATTCAAATAAAAACTAGCACAACAAGTTTTTTTTAGTTAGTTGTAGAATTTTTATAATTTAATTATATTTTATTAAAATCATGTGTTATTAAGTATTAAAAACAAAAATTCATTATTTTATTTAAAGATAAGAAAAAAGAAATCATAAGCAATTCCTTATTATACTTAATAAAACAGCAATGACTCATGTTGGTTTTTAGAGGGATTTTCCAGTTTTAAAATTCTCTTTAAACTCAACGAGACTAATTCTTTATTATTATGAATATTATAACTACGACATCGATCGCAAAATTATTTAATATGACAAAATCACTGCTGATTAAGTGTTAGAGTATTTTTAAAAGTTATCCCAACTTTATATTAAAATGAAAATATAAAAGAAACGAAAGAAATAAATCATATTTGGGATTTTTTCGTTATCATTAAAATTTCGATGGCATTGTTTAAAAAAATAACAATGAAAAAAAGTTAACTACCATTTAATGTTAATGTTTTTACCTTAATTAAAATTGTTGTTACTAATGGTAATGATATTTCAATGAAACTTACAAAAAAAAATACTCCTATAGAGTCTCATTTTCCTGAGAATTTTTAAATATATTTACTTTACCAAATTTTTGTGATAAAAATGCAATTTAAAAATAATGCTCTACTATACCTTAAGGTGTTCGTTTAGTGTATCCAGACAAGAAATGACTATTAATAATGATAATACTTTAAAACCACTTAATCATTAATCAATGATAATGTTTTGTTTCTTAACTAATTTTCAATGAAACTTTTTCATAAAAACCATTACCATTAGTGAAAATAATGGTAGAGTGCTAAAAGCATCATTAGCATTATTCATTATTAAATGCTAATTAAATTGTGAATTAATCAGTCCATCTAATTAATTACCCCCATTTATGATAAATATCAATAAAGCTAGCTTTATTATAAAGATAACTTTATGCTGTTGGATATGAAAATAGAAGGATTAAAAATGATTCCGTCTGTGTAATTTTTCATAAACTTTCTTCGCCAATAACTCACCGAATTTTGTGTACTAAGTGTTCAATAATTTCTGGTTGGCCTACAATGAAAATAATATAAAATATCTGGAGCCAAGTAACAGTACTACACATAAATAGTTCATCAAATGTATTTTTGGGTAAAATTAGAAATATTTTGTATGTAAACGAACATTTGTTTCAACTACGAAATTGTATAGTTTATTTTACTGGTTGAGTGATGGGAGCTATTTCAATTAAAAAAGTTGTTTGAGTTTATGAATTCTGTAATTGCATAAGAATTTTATTTTATTTTCTGTGAAACCACATGCCAGCAAAATTAATCAGGGTACGAAAATACACAAACGAAACATTTCCGTTTTTGTATATTATTGCAGCGAATAAAACAATGCAACATTAAATTAAAATTATGCAGCCAGAAGAGAAAAAATTAAATTTAAATTTCAAAGTTAAGAATTCGGCAATAGTTTTAGTTTTCATACACTTGAGGAGTGCTACTTTAAAGCAACTCGGATACACTTCTTCTAAAGCCGTGTGAAGTTTTAATACATTCAGAATATCCCTTTGGAAAAAACACCACTGTACCCTGTTGACAGCACAAAGTCATCCAGCATGTGTATATTAAAGTGTTTAGCACACATACGCGAGTTTGATATCAAGCATTTTGATCACGTCTAGGATGGTTTCAATTTTCAAAATCATAAAATTCTTTTAATCTTCCTTTATTCCTTTTCCAGAAGACAAAAATACAATGCAAGTTTAATGAAAAAGTGGCCCAAGACATTTCTATTGAGCTTCTTTAGTTAAAATGCTTTAGTTTTTATTTAAGACTTTAATGCGAAGCATAATTTATGCCGTTGAATTAATCAACGTAAAATAAAATCCTCTATTAAGCACCCTAACGACACTAAAAATTACACAATTTATTTAAGATAATATTTATTTAAGCTTCAACTACTTTAGTAGCAAATTCATTAAATTTAATTATTTTAATGGGAAAATCTTACAACCAACATAAAAAACCTTAAAAAATATACAAATAGAAAACTAATTTCTAAAAAAAAACTTTCCATTCTTACAGCACATTATTGTAAAACGTGTATAAATTACATAAACTAAACATCTTCATCATTTGAATTATATTTCCAACTTAATATCTTCCTGCATTAACTTGAACAATTTTAAAATTATTGACGCTCAAAATTGAAAAGAACAGAAAAAAAAAATTATCAACGGAAGACTTCACTACAAACAAACCGACTCGTATACATAATATGACAAGAAGTAAAAGATGGAATACACTAACGGCAGTGCTGTTACACACACTCTTATTGGTGGCATCAATAAATATTGCAACAACCTTCGATATAACCAGAATTACACCAGTGACAGAGAGTATTATACGAAGCGGAAATAAAAAGCCATATGAAAAGGAAATCAATGAAAGTGCAATAGAACTTGAAGTATCAGGTGATGCAGTAGTTACTGCTTTAAAAACCACAAACATTCCTTCAAATACGAATGTTAATGCGAAGGAACAAGCTGACTTTTTAGATGCAAATGTAATACCAGTTCGATTTGATGAAGCACAGTTATGGCGCATATATATTTCTAATAATACGCATCGTCTAATGATACCATTGGTTGATATATTGGAAAATAAATATGGTAAGTAATTGAAAAACTTACAAATATACGAGGTGTGTTGGAAGAAATTTTTTTTATTTCTTTTAGTTAGATGGAACTGTGAGTAGAGCTTATAAATACTTAACATTAATCAGTCACTTCTGATAGTACTCGTCCAATCGCGACAAGATTTTATTTGGCCATATTAAAAGCGTTTTGGTGTTAATGCGAAACTTTCCGGACTTTTTAAATTAATCAGCATTTTGAGCTTATAGAGACATGAAAACTGAATAAGGTAGCAGGGCAATACATGCATTTTTAAAAAGTTCGTTTATTCTAGTTAAGTTCTAACTTCTGAACTCATGAAAAACTCGTGAAATTTCATGAAAAAAAATTGCCGTTTATTTTAAGGCCAAGTCACTTTGTTAATATAAATCTATTCTTGCCCTAAATTGAACCAGTATTAAGTAAAATCAATAATTTACCTACTTCTTTTGCATGTATTTTTTTGTTGGGTTAAGGGCAGTTTAGACGGTACGACTTTACGTTCGCAAAATCCAAGAGAAAATAATATGAAAATCCATCCGTAGTTTAAAAAATGAGAGTAAAAATCTTACGACAGATTTTTTTCGCGTTTACACATCCCTGATCTAATGATTCGTAATTGTCTTTTGAAAATTTTCAGAAAACATAGAGAGCCATACGACTGTCAAATTTTCATCCATAATTTCTCTCAATTTGTGCAGATTCATTACATATTTGGTTTAGACGATCCCACTGGTACTATTCTGCACAAAAATTAGACATGTCGTAAGACTTCTATGACCATGTTAACCGCCCTTTACTGATATCTTAAAGGGTACCCCTTAGCCAATTTATTTTTTATTAATTTTGGAAGTATTCAAAGTCTGAAACTTCTTCAGACTCGATAATTTATCAATAATGTTTTTATAATAATACTTTCTTTAGGAGACCGTTACTAGGCTAATTTTTGCAGGCTTAACAAAATGACAGAGTAGGTAACCCAAAAAAAAAACACTTTTACACATTCACAACACATAAATTGAATTAAATATACGTAGAAAGGAAAACAGTGAAACCAAAGACGAAAAGTTTCAAAAACGTTTTAGAAACGTTTATTGAATCTATTAGCGCTTCAAACTCCAAGTATAAAAAATTTTTATAGCGAGGCGGCTACGCTTCCTACCTGGTAGTTGATTCGTATTGTTCCAAACGAATAGGTAAATCCACTTTAAGACCCTAACAGGAAAGTGTGAATTAAAAAAAATGTGTAACAGATATTTTTTATATGTCTGTACGATTTGCTAATCTTTTAAAAATTGTATAAAATAATTGTTTCTTAATGATCAGAGTTGCATTTGCGTGGCATCTAAGCAGACTTTTTATTTGTGATTTTTCTATGTCTGTAGGATTTCAGATTTTCTTGCAAATATATCGCTTGCATGTGTTCAAAAGTCAGCCTTTTTTAGTATTAGTCTGCCAACAGTGTTGCCACCCGGCATTTTTTTCATTTAGTAAATTTTATTAAAATAATAAAAATTGACTTGCCATCCAAAACGGGGATTAAAAAACGGAAAGCCGTTTAAGAAAATTTATTATCTTTGTCCATCTCCCAGGCTGCTGTAGTCGAAGTGGTAAACACGTTGGCTACAAACCTGGTTGACCAGGGTTCAACCCCTGCGGCAACCAAAACATAAAAATTATATTTCTGTTAAATAGTATAAATACATATTCAGAATTAATATTAAACATGCAGCCTCCTTCGTTGGTACTTCTTCATAGCATATTCGCCGGCGAAGTAAAATAACTAATAAAATCGCTATATCTATCTTTCTCTCGTCACCACCTGTCTTACCTCTTATCTATCCCTTTCCTAAAAGAATGTAGCACGGTTACAAAAATAACTAAATAGGCATTATTGCCTGAAGTGCTACTTCTCTTTATAAAAAAAATATTAGCAAAATTCTAAAAATGAAAAATTTTTTAATTCCTTTACATTTTTGTAGATCCGCCAAAATAATTTTCATATATCGGGAGAAATTTTGTTTCGATGTTTTCGCTAAGATTAATATCAAAGATGTTCTGCGAGGTGTTTGGAATTTTAGTTCATATACTTCGTTACTATGATCGTTTATAATAAAGTGATCAGAGAAGAAGCTGCTGCCGCTATTTTCAGTGAGATTAGAGTTGCTTTTATATTTTTTTACTTCGATGGTACTTCACTATTTGTTTGTTGAAGTTTTTTCTGTTCTCGAGGCTGAAGAATACCGTAGTAAAACTGTTTTTTGACAGCCCGATTCAGATAAAATCATTGGAAAAAAAAGCAAAATCTTTATTTCAAACATAATTCCTAATGTGTGATCCACAGATTGATGAAAATTCTGACGCGATAACCTCGTGGGGATTAGCTTTAATATCGACTAAAATTTTAGGTCTTTTTAAGAAATACACCTCGTATATTTTAAAGTTTGCATATAGCAACGTACTTCGAATGTTGGTAGAGATGAATATTCAAGGTTTTACTTTTTCATTAAATATTAGGCAAATAATCAAGCATAAGAGATCTTGTTGTTTTTTATTAATTTTCCATTTTATTTTTTAAAATATTCTTTCATAAACCATTTTAATTTCAGGTGGCACTGTTTGGAAAGAAAATTCAAAATTCTTAGATGTCTCTATTGAAAAGAAAAACTTGAAGGCAGCTAAAAGATATTTGCAAAAACATAATCTTATGCCAGAGATTTTGAATACAAATATTCAAGAATTAATTGATATGGAACAACTAATGGGAGTGAATTTAACACAAAGTGAATTGGGCCAAAGAACAAGTAAGTTTGTGTATTAATCTCTTGGCATTTACTTTTCTTTTAGATTGTAAATTTAATCCGCGTACTTAAAAAAAAAACTATAAAATTTCTAAGGATTATTTTTTATTAAATATTTACGTATACGCTCATGGAAATGGTGTGGTGCGAGTCAAGGTTTTTATTGATTAGATTTTATAAATCAAGAAAATGCAGAAACTTTTGAATGGCGTTCAAAAAGCTGCAGCCGAAAGAAGCTGGGGCGGCAAAACATGTCGACCGGCCACGAGTAGCATTTTTAATTTAAATACCATAAGAGTCCTCAGTTCCTAATTAATAATGTCTATAATGGTGATAACAATAATAAAAAAGGGAACGGCTCTAAAAAGCGGTTAAAAAATGATAGGAAAAGGTAGCGGTATGCTTCAATATTCCACCGATTTATACGTAAGTTAAGCTCGCTCTAAAGACACTATAAAAAAAGTGCAGAGCGTTTCGCTTTTCTGCTAGCTTGTACCGGTGTATACAAACGAACAAAACATTTCGCAAACATTTAATGCAAAAACATAAAAGTTTTACAAATTTTTCAATATTAATATTTACATCAGCACACCAATAGGTTTTCATTCATCTACTTTGATATAAAAATATATAAGAAATATTTGCATCGAGTAAAAGCATTTTCTGCTTTAAAGAGCAAGTCAATGAACAAACGTTCCGAAACGTTTTTTTTTTTCATAACGCTTTAATCTTTTTCTGATTTTCTCTTTTAGTTGCATTTATTTTTTTGTGCTTACGAATAAAACCAATCCAAAACTAAATGGTACAATCCTTCTGGTTGTTTGCGTTTTTGTCCAGCGTTTCGTTTTGTGTATTTTTGTACCCTGGTTTATACCGAACTTTAAATTACCAAAATTAAATAAAACAAGTTCTTAAAATATTAAAGTTTACTTTGAAAATTTCAACAAGTTGGATAAAGCGGTTTAGATTCTTAGTTTTAAGTAGAAAAAAGATATACATTAATTTTAATTCGCCTGAATTTTAAATATAATCTTTTTAATATTTATCAATTAATTTTTTTTAGAAAAAGCTGCCCGGAGTGGCATTAATTGGAACGACTATCATGATTTAGATGTCATTTACAGTTTTATGCGTGAAATTCGCGGTAAATTTCCCGACATTTGCCGCTTGTATTCGATTGGCAAAACCGCTGAAGGCAGAGACTTAAAAGTTTTAAGGTGAGTTTTGATAGCAATAAAAAATTAATTCTAATATAAAAGTAAATAAATACAAAACACCTTTAAAATATTTAAATTAAAATAAGCGAGAAGTAAATAAATTGAGCGTCACTTATTTGTGCATTAAATACTTATGTAACTTAATTATACTCGTACTATAAATTGGGCATTAGAAATTTTTCGTATTAATATAAAAGTTATTTTCAAATCAACAATAAAATGTTTTATTTTAATTAACTGCATGCAAAATTGATTGTAAACAAAAAAATGTTAAAGTGCAAACGATAAAGAAACAATATTGAAACAATGTTTTTATATTACATTTGCATGTTGATATAAAATGGCGATAAAAGAAGTTTCAAAGTTTAAGTTTTTATCCCTGCATATGTATGCAGTAAAGGGTATTCCAAAACTTACGCATGGTTTAATGTATTAAAAAAACAAAAGGATTATTTTCCAAAAATCAAAGAAAATATTATTGTAGACTTTTCTGGCTTATACTCTCTCTCTCTCTCTTTTTGGTAAATTCTCATTAAAAGGAGTAGTTCACGTGCGAGAAGTGTCTACAGCAGTTTATTACTTGGTTGCCAGATTTTGTAAATGAAATCGACAGTCATCCAAAGTAATCATCTCTGTAGAAAATTTACTTTCAAATGCAAACCAAATTTCTAGACGAAATTAAAACTTCGATTTTAATATTTTAATTATTTTATTCAAACACAGGTTTTGTCACTTTAAAAGTTCTCAAAAGAATAATAATTTTGTGTGAGAGTTAAACATACATAACACACATAATATGCTTCTGCATATGAATTAGTTCCAGTACGTTTTGCAAAAAGGCCTACTGCGTTATTCAACAATCTCATCTAGCTTAAGCATAAAAGCCGGAGCACACAGACTCCGTCATACGTTGTACTTTGACAAATTCAACTAAAGTCAAAGTAACGACGAATGAGGTTGGCACAATGAATACTTTGCTGACGGATGTTAAATCGAAGTTTGCTCTCTATTTTTATTCACTTTTAAATATAATTTGTCTTTTATTCACTTATTAATTTAATAAAATTTGTATTTTATTGTTTGCCACCAAAATTGTTTTATTAAAATCACAAGACACAATTGAAACACAGCAAGTGTTAAAAGAAAACAGAGAAAAAGAAGAAGCAGTTGATAGTTGTCAAAGTATTCAACATACGTCAAAAGTTAAAAGTTGACCAACTTTCGTACTTTGCGTTTACGGACACGTATTGATTGTGACAACCCTCATAAGAAAACATGTATTTTAACTGACTTGTCCGTTGTATTGGTCAAAGTTTAACGTATGACGGATTCTATGTGCCCCGGCCTTTAAGCAACAGTCGTAAATTCGTATCATATAGTCACATTCTGTGAATAAATTTGTTTTTCGATAATCTCATTACGGCTCATTGAATTCTGAAAACGACAATTTTGTTCATTAAAAGTTAATTTTCGAACACACTTTTTAATACTATTGTGTAGTAATTTCGATTTAATAGTTTTCTGTGTTGAAACATGTGATATTACTTGTAAATAATAAGTTACTTTTTTTAATTATTTTTATTGCAACAAATAGGGTTGCCAGACTCTTCTCCAGTTCTAAGTTTAAAGTTTTTGTACCTAAAGTGTAGTCCTCTAATTTTCTATTATCTTATTATATATTATATTCTCTTCCGTATAAATAAAAATTAAATCAGCATCAGAAACATTTAAAATTTTCGTATAAAAAGGCTAATCGTTATTTTTGTCGATATTATAAATCCCAAAATATAGAGGTAAATCCCCTTAATACATATATATATATATAAATATAAATGAATTCCTACAAAAATACCAACTTGAATAAAAGACAGACAAACCAATCCGTATGAATAATTTTCCAAGAAAAATTTTTATGACCACCATGATTCATGTCTCTGCCCACTACGGTTCACGATAAAGTTCTGTATACGTTTTGTGGGTCACCCTTTTAACTTTAATTTTATTCTTTAAGAGCTTTTAAGAGGCCATAGTAAAAGACACTATGTGGGTAAATTCCAAGTGTCTCTTTTTTACGGTTCACGAATTAAAGCCATTTTCGTCAAAATCACATACTCTAATTTTTTATTTTGTTGTCTATAGCTCTCAGTTTCTTACTTTAAGAGTTTTAATTGATTGATTGACTTTCCTTTCGTTATATACATATAGATTTAAAAATATTGTTAAGCATCTCAGAAAGTCTTCAAGTCTTCAAAAGTTTCAAATAACACAAGTTAATTTCATAAACAATAAATCCTCTTATCGTATAAAGTTTTCAAATATAATATTTCTCGGTCAATGTAATTTCAACAATTTTTTTTTTTCATTTGTTTTCAAACTCGTTCTATATTGTTGTTCAACTGTTTACAATGTTTTGTTTATTTGTTTACTTTTATTTGGCAACTGAAGGTGTTTTAACACGATAAATATTTTGTAGTTTAAGTTACATGAAATGCAAACTTTGAAATTTGTAGAAATGTTTGTTTTTTTGTGGTCAAAATATAGACACTGTTGCCAAAAAGTTCTGCGACTTTTGAATCAAAGGAATAATTTTTTAATTTTTTTTTTTTTACAAAGTTCAAGATCGATAATTTTTTGGAAAGCAAGCTTACTATTTTTTGCGTCATCTCTGCGAAACAAAAACTTTTCAAAATACTGAGCAACACTCGCATTGCAAAAAGGGTTCCAAAGAGTAAAAAATACTTTAATACATAATTCGTGCAAAGAAAAGACTTCGAAACAGACAAATCAACTATAGGGACACCTTTTAATTTCTAAATTCAAATTTGATATTTGCTGTTATAGCGAACTTAGCAATACAGGTTTCTTGTAAATTTTAACTAACAGTCTACCACTGTTCAAAAGTATGACATCAAATTAGATAAACTATGGGGTCACCCTTTAATTTATATTTATTAATAGTTTTATTTGTTATAATACCGGTCATATTAATGGACATTCTGTCTAATTTTCAATCGTTTGTCTATAACGGTTCAAAAGATAGGTCCATATAGATAAAGTTATGTCACCTATAGGTACACCCTTTGATTGTTTTATTTATTTTTGTATTATTTTTTGATATTGGGAGCTATATACCCAGTTTTTTTAATTTTAATATAGTTACTTTACGGTTCATAATACACGTTAAATATGTATATGTGTGTTGTATGGGGACACTCTTTAATTTTTACAAAGCATAACCCTTTTAAATAAAAAAAAATGTTCACAATCGGTTCAGAAATGATTGAGTTCTGTAGGCACAATGGTTTCAGTTTGTCAACTGTAAAAGGTTCCTCTAAAAAATTTAAAAAATGTCTAGAAACATCGGCTAAGAATCGTTGTGGAAGAAGCTCTCTACAGTGATTAACCCGTTATATTGTCGTTTTAATTCTTCCAAAATTCGAATGACATAGGAACTGAATAAAGCCTTTTGTCTATGCAAGTAGAAGGGAGTTCGGCTTGATTACCTGAGTGTTGAATAGCATGGTCGGAATTGTCGCATGCAAATCACCTAAAATTTGAGAATCAAATAAAAAACGTGTTACTTTTAAAAGGAGATTTTGAACCAGAGACGTAATTTTGACATACTTCTTTGAAAGCTAAGCAAGCCAACTACTAACTCTTTTTGCGAAATGACAACTAGGAACTAGTCCTTCTGACTTAATTGGTAGATTTTCTAATACAAAAGATGCGATTTAAAACTGTGATGCAAAAATTTTTTAGTTCAATGTTTCCTAGTCGTTGCTCTTAAATTAATGTAATCAGAACTGGCCTTCTAAATAATTTTACCCTGATAATATCGCTACAATGACTTACTGTTACAAGCTTCTATCTTTGGAAGGGATGTTTTTAATGTCATTACAACAACAACAAACAAAATAATTAATAAAATAAGAGGATGTTCCTCTAGAGATGTGATTTGCATAAATTTTATTTTTTTTATTTTTACAGACAGACACTTGAAATTTCCACAGATTATGCTGCAACATGTCCCCTATACAGAGCGGTTTAAGAAATAAAACTTAAAACTAAAAGGTTTCTCCATCAAGGCGTCAACACTAAATAAAGTTTAGCAGATTTACTCACGGCATCTGTTGCAAATACTCTTCTACTTTAATGTAGAGATATGAACAGCTTCCACGTTAATCTGCAAAGGTCTTGTGATAAATTATTCTGAGGCTCCTGTCTAGTGTATTTTGATTGTCATTAAATACAGACAAAATACCAACGATCCTTGTAGTTTCACTAGCATGATTTAACTTTAAAATCTAGTAAATGTTTCAGAGTTTTTCCTATTTTTGTTTTTCCAAGTTCAATGAACTTAATTGAGTTGCCAAATGAAGCACTTAATTAAAACTCAGTTTTACAGTTTGAATATTTTCTTGGAAATAGTGTTTCAAATCTTGTTTTTCAAAGTTTTTAAAACATCAGAAAATTAAGAGTGTTTTGTAATATTTAAACAAGCGTTTGCATGACTAAAGGAGAAAGTTTGTAATATTGTATCAACACCTTATTTCTTGGTATCAATTATTTACATGGTTATAAAATAATGGAACTTTTTTATGTACATAAGTCAAGATAAATCTGTGTGTAACAAATTTTCCAATTAAATGTAATTAACGATTAAAGTGTATTACATTTAAAACATACACCTTAATATTCGAGTTGAAAAAACTAAAATAGACAAATGTATAAACTAAAGTGAAATTAATTCATTGCAACAAATAATAATTACATGATATGGGTTAAGGTTAATAATCTTAAAAAAAAATAATAAACTCGTCAGAAATTAATACGTTTGAATGAATAAGTTTGAAATCAAAAAAATAAACATTAAAGACTGGTCAATAACAAAAACAAAGAAGAGGACAAAAGCTTGATATGATTAAAATTATAGAAAAGAGATTTTATATTAAATGTATTTTATCGATTCAACCGATACCGATATCGATATATCGGTGATACTTCTGGTTTTCCGATGTATCGATATCGGCGATATTTTACTGTCGATACGCCGATACTTCTTATATTTTTCTTTAGAATTTTTTTAACAAAATATTTAATTTTCAACTCTTTTTTTTTGCATGAGAAATAACATATTAAAAGCAGAACATAAAATTCAAATGAGTTCAGTCGCATCAGAGAGACTATATTCCACTGCAGGTCTGCTTCAAACGGATTTGAGAAATCGTCTATCTCCGCAAAATTTAGAAACACTTTGTTTTTAAAACAAAAATCTTAATATCAATTTTAAATATTAATCTTTTGCAATGTTGTTATTATAATTTTAATTTAATTTTAACAAGATATCAAATTCAATTCGTTGTCTTTTAAATCTTATTAACGCGTTCGCGGGCGCTAAAAATTTCAGGGAACTGCAAAAAAATACACGCAACTATTTTTGAAGCTGGTTGTAATATCCGAAATCTTTTTAAACATATATTATAAGAGTAGTTAGAATATCGTATTTAAGCCGTTATAGAATCCACGACGATAAATACACGGAGTAAAGAAAAAATAAATAAATAAAAATTGATTTCAAGACTTGAATGCTAAGCATTCACGTCCGCGAATGTGTTAATATCAATTTTAAATCTTGAGCCGATCTAAACTGAATGCCATCGTTTATTTTGTAAAATCATAAATATTGCAGACATTTTGTAGTTTGAAAATTTGAATTTTGGAAACTGAAATGTATTACAAATTTTGATAATTTGAATGGCTCATTAATAAACACTGATTTTTTTTGTATAATAGAAAAATAACTCTACTTGAGTTTTGTTAATTTTTACTTGAGCTCAATTTCAATATGCGTATCGTTATCGATATCGGTATCGGCGATATTTATTTTTGAATATCGGTATCGGTATCAGATAAGCGCAATGGTGCATCGTTACATCCCTAATTTAATTGCTTAAAAAATATTTTTTGAACACAGCTTATCGTCGGTCATAGGTTGACAACTCTTAACATATTTTTTGTACTTTTCAGAAGATATAAAAAAACGTTATTACTCCGTTGCTAAGCCGCATTAAAAATAAATAAAAAAAACCAAATTTGTAGGAGATATTTATTGTGGAATGATGTGAAGAAAACAAAGCTATTGAAATTAATTTCCTTTAAAAAATTAAAAGTAAACAATAACCCTATTCGATTTTTTACGAGTTAAAAGCTGTCAACTTGTGACCGACATTATATTGTTGTAACAGTCATTAATAGCAAAAAGTAAAGCGAGTCATTGCATTTTATTTAAAAGTAACGTTATTAATAAAAGAAAAATCGATGACTCGGTTAACGTTACCAATAAAAACTTTAACACTATTGCAAAAACTGGGGGGTTACTCTATATTTCGATTCGAAAAGAAAATCATTCGAATTGCTTTGGCTTATACATTGTGTTTCGAAAGCGTTTTCTTTCAAATCGAAATACAGAGTAACCGACCTGAACGTAAGGCGAGAACCGATTATAATAATAAATAAATAAAAGGTTTATTAAAGCAACAGAAAATAAATTTTAAAGTAAATAAAAAATTTATATTCTAATGTATGTACATTTTTTTTAATGTTTGTGATCAAGTTGAAAGATTCATGTTTTTAACGGAAAAAGTGGGAAATTTTCCACTGTGTTTTTTAAAAAACAGAAAAATTCATTAAATTTCGTGCACAAAGGTTTTTACTTTTGATTTTATTTATGAAAAAACTAAAGTAAAAAACAAAAACAAAGAGAATCTTAATTTTATTTGTAAAGTCGTGTTAAGTGAGGTCTCGTTTTTTTTTAAAGTAGCGTTAACAGAGTCATCTATGTTCGGAATCTGGAAGTTACGAATATCAAGATGTTGTGCTTATTGAGGGTTGTGTTGACCAAGTCTACGGTGTATTACTTTCTGATAAACATAAGTAAGAAATAAACAAGGGCAGGAGCCAAAATTAATGTTTATCGTTTGATAGTCCTATCGGACAATGGAGCACAAAATTTTTCGAAGTTACAAAACTGTGTTCAGGTAGTTGAAAGTTATTAAAAATTCTGGATAGAATTACAAAAGAAGGATTACAACCGCTTTAACTTCAACAAAAAGAAAAAATGTTAAGAATTGCGTCAAGCTCTCTTTTCTAAGCGTCGAAGTCTCTTTGCTTTCAGCACTTAATATAAGAAACTAAGCTGGTGTTCAGGAAAGTAGCTTCACGATCAAAAGTGCTATTGCGAGCTAATAATATCTGAAACTAAAAATGCTTAAGAGGGTACGCAGATTCTCTTACAGTCCAATTCCTAAATCAAAAGTTTCAATATCCAAAATCCCCAGAAACAAGTTTATTTTATGCCTGAAAATTTTTATGAAGATAATACTAGTTTAACTTAAATTTAATCAATACAATATGCACGAAAATACGTTTATTTATTTTATAATTTATATTATAAGTAAAAAAAATGTCATATTTGCAATAATTTTTAGGGATGTATAATTTGATTACATATCAGAAAGTTCAGATGCCAAATCTTTCACATCGTTATTCTAATTTTGTTTCTTTTTTTGATATTAGTTGCGTTAATTTCTACATAAGCGTTATTCGTAATTTCACAAAGCACTTTCAACAACAATTCTGTCAAGTCTTTAAAAGGTCTTAACTTCAGCTGCAATCATGATACTTGTCAACTTTTGCCCAAAAAAAAAATTTTATATTTATTTTTATTTTATTTATAAAATTCGATGGAAAACGTTTTAAATTTTTCATCACAATCATAATTTAAAATCATTAAATCTAAAGACAAATACGATGAACCCAGTTTGATTGTGAAAGTAATCAATTATACGTTTTTATCTTAAGTAATGTTTTTGTTGGAATACGAAAAAAAAACTTTTAAATAAAATTAAATCATTGAAATTAATTTAGGGACTTTCCCCATTATCACCTTTTTTATTGTCATTTATTTGAGTTTTTGTTTGAAAGAGTTACAAAAGAGAACAAAATGGGTAGACAGAGAGGACAAACTTCTGTTGAAGTAAGAAAATTAATAATTCAACATCATAATAATAATAAACGGCTGCGAGAAATATCTGAGATAGTTGATAGAAGCCGATCAACAGTGGATTGCGAACAAGAAGAAAAGTGCAAATGACAACAAACAATATATTTTACGTCAAATAAAAAAATAACCCATTTTTAAGTACTCCGAAACTCGTAGAAACTCATGTTAAAAAAGACTTAGGGAAAAAATTTTGCCCACAGACCGTAAGAAACATATTAAAAACGGCTAATTTCAATGGTAGAAGGACAAGAGTTAAACCTTTGATTAATAAGAGAAATCAAAAGATAAGGTTACGATTCGCCAAGGAAAATGAAACAAAGGATTTTTCATTTTGGAAGCAGGTATTATTCACAGATGAAAGTAAATTCAACTTGTTTGGTTTAGATGGAAGACCTTATGTTTGGAGAAAATGAAATGAGGAGTTGCTTGACAAAAACATGAAACCAACAGTTAAGCACGGTGGTGGGTCGGTAATGGTGTGGGGATCATTTTCTGCATCTGGGCCCGGTGTTTTACGCTTTATCGATGGTACCATGGATCAGCATATGTATTTGAACATTTTAAAAGATAGTTTGCCAGTTTGTAAGCAAAAACTTTGTCCAAGACAACGACCCTAAGCAAAAGGCTTACAATGTGCGATCATGGCTACTTTATAATTGTCCACATGTTATGGATACACCAGCCTAGAGTCCAGACATAAACCCAATCGAAAATTTGTGGAACTTGATCTCGATCGTAAAATTCGTAGTTCAGCTCTTCCGGACGAATGGGGTAAAATTTAGCCAATTTTTTGCGAAAACGTTGTGCGCAGTATGCCAAATAGATTAAAAATTGTGATAAAAAATAAAGGCCTGCACACCAAATATTAATATTTAAAAACAACAAAAAAATATTTGATTAAAGTGTGGTGTACGAGTTTGGCTTTGTCACAGAAATTAGTATTATTTTATGTTTTTATTAAAAAAAAATTTTATTGAATAATAATTTGAAGTTTTTATGTTTTGTTAAATTTTTTTTATAAAATGAACTAATAAAATAAATACAGTTTTATTTGTTAAGAGCTACTGACCTCGTAGAAATGTTTGTTTTTATCTCGGTCAGGCATCTAGATGATCACCTCTATTTAAGCAATGCTTTGAGCCAGAACTAGAAAATTTGGTTGGGGAGTAGCGTTTGTGCACTTTCGATTTTAATTTTTTTTACATTAAAAGTAAAGGAAAGACCTCTGCAGGAAGGTGATACAACATACGAACTTTTCAGCTAAAAACGAATTCTCTTTGTAATCATAGTACGATTTATTGGCCAATCGACCACAAAAGAATGCGCTCTTGATATTCGCTATTGATGCAGAGCGCGTTGCGTGTACGAAATTACGGTTTTAAGGAACAAGTTCCCTGATTTCATAAGAGCACATTCTGTTGTGGTAACGATAAAACAGTAAAACACACCCTACATTGTTTCGATGCTCCAGTGAGTCAATAGAGCTGGAAACCCTACTCTCACTTGGGAGCAACAGCATATACAGAAGAATTTTATTGAAATATCTTTTACACCATTTTAAAAAGTCAAAGCTTCTTTTGAAAAAATGTTTTAAATGACGAATATTTATTAATGTTCTTCTGATTCTACCTGTTAAAAAGTAAGGAAAATCTATATTTTTGAAATGTTCTGCTAAAGCTTAAAAAAGAAACATTAAAAAGGCATTTAGTCCACATTTAACGAGTTATCGACCTGTAAACTTTTCATAGAAAAATAAGATTGCCCACCAAATTTTTTTAAGACATCAATATGGATATCATTTAAAATCTTCTGAACAGACATTTCACAGGAAATGCTAAAATTTGTTAAAAAAACATAACACATTAATAGCCGATGAAATTTTTAGATGTAAAATTATATAGAGTACAATTTTTTTTTTTAATTCTCTGTTACCCGAATATTTGTTTTTTTAAAAAAGTTACTTCACTAAGCCAGATTTACATGTATGGTGAGGGGTATATAAGATTCTTCATAGACGACTATAGCATTCTTACAAAATCGTTATCACATCAATTTTTTTTTTTAATAATTGACAAACTTCCTTTCGTCTCTTTTTAACAGAATCTCCGAAAATCCTCGTGATAACAAGAAAATTTGGATTGATGGTGGAATACATGCCCGCGAATGGATAAGTCCAGCTACTGTTACATTTATAATCCATCAATTAATGTCTAATTGGGCGGCACAACCGGATTATATTAAAAAGAAAACTTGGTATGTTATGCCTGTTGTGAATCCAGATGGTTATGTTTATAGTCGTAAAACAAATCGTTTGTGGCGTAAGAATCGTTCTCCTTCCAAACGTTCTACTTGTTTGGGTGTGGATTTAAATCGTAATTTTGATATTGGCTGGAATGGTTATGGCTCCTCGAATAATCCCTGCAGCGATATATATCGTGGGAGTTCAGCAGGTTCAGAGTTGGAAACAGATGCTATTGTCAAGTTTCTAACTAAAAGAAAATATAATTTAGAAGCATATTTAACATTTCACAGTTACGGTCAAATGATGGTCTATCCATGGGCCTTTAAGCCTATCAAAGTGAAAGATTCTGCTGAACTGCAACGTGTTGCCAGTTCTGCCGTCCAACGTATTGAGGAGAAGACTGGCTCTACTTATAGTGCTGCAGTTACCCATGAATTGTTAGGTATTGCTGGTGGCGGTTCAGATGATTGGAGTCGTGCTGCTTTGGGCACCAAATACGTTTATACAATTGAACTAAGAGATCGTGGTAATTTTGGTTTTATTTTGCCACCAAATCAAATTGCCGATACTGCCCTTGAAGGTTATACAGTCGTCGATACTGTGGCCGAGGCTATAAATTAACACTATTTTAATTTATTGGATTTATTATACGTATACGAAGTTTGTTAGATATTTAATGCCAGTGTACTTTTTCCTTTAAGTTAAATTCTTATTTTTGCGTTTAAGTAAAAACCGAAATAGTATGTTTACAGAGTTATTTCAAATAAATATTATGTAGACTATTTATGTAGTTGTAAGAAGAAAATAATATATTATTAACTATTAAATTAAAAGTTGCATTTTATTTCCCAATTTTCAATTATAGCTTTAGTTCAAAATCTCTTAGGAAGTCTCTATGGAATGTTAGTTACCACAATAAGGCTTTTTTTGTAAACTTTGATGGTCGGATTTCGTTTACTTGGAAATTATTTTATGTAATTCATATTAACCCAATTGTAAAGAATGGTTAAGTTTCTGATTTTAAATACAACAAAAAATTGATAATATTAGAGCAAAGCTACATGATGATATTTTTCATGAAACCCGCTAAAAGTTTAAAATAAAATTAAAAAAATCAAGAGCGCTACAGTCGGCTATGCCGAATTAACTTTTTAAAAAATTAGAAAAAATAGAGGCAGGCGTGTTGTTTTAACCGCTACTTCGAAGCGGGCAAAACACCACGCATATCTCTAATATATTTACACCTTTCGGAACAATGAAGATATATGGGGTGATAAGAAATTATATGGAGCTCGCCAATATTTTCCGAGGCCTGCAGCCTTTGAAATTTTCAAATTATTAAAAATATCAATATGGCTATCATTTGAAAGCTTTTAAAGAGATCTTTAAGGAAATACTATTTTTTTTTTAATAATTAACCCATTAAGAGCCGATGGTATTTTTATGTAAAATTATATGTATGTAGTACTTAACATTTTTTCTTATTTTTTAATTCTCGTTCATTCCAATATTTGCTTTTTCCATTGGATTTACTTCACTGAACTAAATTTACATAGATGGTGAAGGGTATATAGGATTCGGCATAGCCGAATATATTACTATTACCTGTTTAATACTATTTTAGCTAATTAAAAATCATTAAAACACTTACATAGGATTATAATCATGTATGTATGAAAGTATGTGTTTTTTTAGAAACAATTTCGAATATTGATTCCCACATTTTCTGCCCTGCTTTATATTACGAAAAAAAAATATGTACAAAAAAATAAAAATAAAAAATAGTTTTTAACCATAACACATTCTTTATTTATAAGTAACGCAAAAGTAAATACAAGAGGGATTAAACAAAATAAACTTATCATCACTCAGTTTGCTTTCAATTCAATAAAAAAAAAAACACAACACATTTGCACATTTACACATTTCCCCAACTGCATATTTTATAAACATCCTAAAAGTATGCTTTAAAATCAGTGCCAACAAACTTTTTAAATAAACAATACAAAAATAAATTCAAACATACCGTATCAGTGCCATCATCCGTATCATCACCATCCATTTGTTTAGTTGTAATATCCTTGCCTGTGGTGTTATTGCTAGAAGATGAAGATTTAATTGAAGCTGTGGTATTAACCTGCAAATCCAATGGTACACTTTCTTGCGATATAACCGATTCCGAAGGTAAATTATCGATAAAAGCATGAAAATGATTGCTGCTGCCATTTGAATGGGGATTTGTAGGAGTGGGAGGTTCAGAGTTATAAGGTACATTATTGCAATCTTTAGAATTTACGGGAGTCTTATAACTGTTTATTAATTTGGGAGAGGTATTGCGAGGTTTTACATTTTCTATGCTTTTAGTATACTTGGAGTTCATTTGTATAGTTGACTGAGTTTGTGATTTTACCGCAACTACTGATTTAGAAATATTATTCTTTTGATTTTGTGCATAATTGTCCTTAAAATGATGATGTTGCAGTAGCAGTTCCGCTTCACGTAGCAATTCGTCTACGCTGCGTGTATCAGAGTTGTCCGCCAAACGAGACACCTCTTGAAATATACTTTCTGCATCAACATCACTCTCGTGGCCATTGCTTAAACTTTCGGAGACACCACATTTTTGTTCCTGCTTAAGAAATTCCATAATACTGCTGCTTGATGTGAAATCATCAAAGTCAATTGTAAGCGTTGGTGAGTCCGGCGTGGAGTCCTTTTCGCTGTTGGTTTGTTTGGGTGTGGTAAACTTTTGCAGGTTTTGTTTTTCTTTTGAAAATTTTATTTGCGTTGATGCAGCCATCATTATTTTCCTTATAAAAGTTGAAAAGTTTAGCTGCTACTGTTAAATTTATTGCTTGTGACGGTTGTGCAGTTTTTGGAATTAAGACTATACATTATTTACACTATTTTTTTTTTAGCTTGGTGACGTTCTATTAAATCAGGGGTTCTCATTAAATTCCTGCTCACGGACCCCTAGTAAACAAATTTTTTTTTCGCGGACTCCTCTGAAGCCCAAATTCACAATAAAACTTTTGTTATTTTTGAAAACACTGTTTTTTCGGTTCTTTATGTGGACCCCTTGGACGGTTGCTACGGACCCCCAGTGGTCCACGGACCCCCATTTGAGAACCGTTGTATTAAATAATAACAAGCAAAAGCTTTAACGTAAAAATTTATGATTAAAATGGTACTTATTGTTTATGCACAGCAATTAAATTTTTTTACACTCATTAAATGTATGTTCTTTTATACTAAATACTTAAAAACACAAAATTAACAAAAAAAAATTTTGCTATTTATATTTTACTTAAACTGCGGACAAACTTTTCAATTTTGTTTTTAATTTCACAGTTAAGCATTTATTTTTTAATTATTTTACATTTGCTCTTTTGAGGACGGCTCTTAACTAATAGTTAAAATTTTAAGGAGAACATTTAATATCCTTGGTTCTGCCCGACACGAATGATAGCAGAATGACGAATACTGTATCGTCAGGATATTACGAATATTCAATGTTTTAATTACACAAAAAGACAAGAGAAAACAGATACCAATTCCAATTTGAGCCATAATTAGATTTCAGTTATTGTGTTTTTTGTTTTGCTCTTTCTTTCTTTGGTTAAATGGCAGGGTTGATTTTTTTATAGCACTTTGATAAGTGACAGTCTACCATATCGTTCAAAATTAGTTTAATCTGTCTAATGAAAGGGAATATTTCAACTGACTTGGGAATCTTATTTCCAATTGTAAACTTTCCCTACGTCTCCATTAGCCTAAAAATTGAACAAGACAAGCACATAACGCCGGCACAACAACGGCATAAATTCACCCATGCTCTTGTATGTGGCGAAAACGTGTTGATCTTGGTGCATATAGTAATCGATATGCTAGACCAAGGCGCATCAAACAGGTGATTGCATCAGATCATATGTTCATCATATGTTTTAGCTTTTACGTGTATAATGTTTTTGTAAAAACTTATTCGAGCTGTCAAAAAAGGCACTAAAAACATATTGGAATACATACACACATATTGCCAGACGTTTTTGACAGCTCGAATAAGTTTTTACAAAAACAAAATACACATAATACGTAATGCATTCACATGGTATTATTGCGCCATGTGCTAGCGTGTCCGAATCACGTTAAAGCTGGTGGATGGACTTGAATATAATTTTGCAAGGAGGTTCCTTAGAACCTTGGTTTAAATATAGAATATGTGAAAGATCCCAAATTTTTACTGAAAGAGTCCTCAGCACATATTATTTTGAAAAATGGAAAATTTTTTACAGTGTTTGCGGAATTGTACAATAAATATTTAAAATAATATTTTTCTATATTTGAATTTTAGGAAAATTAAAGATGACACGCAGAAAAGGTAATTTTCTAGACCGTCATTAATTTACTTAGAACTAGAATTATACGATTTTAACTTCACTTCCTTTGAATAACAAATTTAATATATTGAACTCCCAATTTTCATCCTTTTAAAGCTTTCGCAATATTATTTTATATAAAAATTAGCACCTGATTAGCACCTGATACGAAAATTGGAAGCGTAAGAATGTAAATAACTGCATGAACAGCTTCGTTATGATTCTAAATATTATCTTGTGTTAACCATTCGTATTGAGTACTATGTAAAAATAATGGTACAAAATATTTTTCTATAAATTATAGAGGTATTAAATTAAGCATATTTGCAAAAAGATTCTTTTATTTAATGTGATATTGGTGTTTAAAATCTTTACTTAAATTTATAGATATAAATAAAATAAAATTTTAAAAACACCGTTCTTTATTTTTTAATTAAAAATATATTAACTAGAGAATCGATAAGGCTTAAAAGTTTTAGCAATACATAAAAGGTCTCTGTTTAACTTATGTGTAGTTAGTCGCTAAAAATATTCAAGGTCTGGCAGCACATTCAAGTATGCTATAATATTTATTCTACATTGTAAAATTCTTTGATAAGTATTGAAGAGAGAATTGTCAAATGAAGCAGTCGTATAATTTCTTAGCTCCGTGGATTTTTAATAAATAATAATTACAAACTATAACAATTTTAACAAACTTTAAATTAATTAATTAACTTCATCTTACTATAGTTAAATATATTATAATAAGCGCACAAAATGTTGTACTTAGAAGATTATTTAGAAAGTAAGTATGAAATTGATAACAGAAAAAGGGTGCTCCGTCAAAAAGTTACTAGAGAAGTCTCAAAAAGTAAACACACCGACAAAACTAAGGTTAAACTGAATTGTTTGTATTTACAAACAATACACAAAAACAGAACAAATTTACAAAAAATAACATGAAATGTGTACAAAACATTATTCTTTTAACGTAACTTAACAATTTAATATAAATATTTTCAAGATAAAGTAATTTTGTTTTTAATTACAGTGATTGAGCATTTGCCCCAAGAATTAAGAGATCGTTTTACGGAAATGCGTGAATTGGATTTATCGGTTCAAAGTTAGTATCTTCCCTCATTAATTGAAATATGATTCATTAATAATAATTTTAATTCAGATAGCATGGATTCTTTGGAGAAAAAGACTAGAACGTTTTTCACGCAGTGCAAACGTGGTGACTTACAAGATGAAGCTGCCGATGCAGAATTTCAAAACCTGCGTAAAGAATATTACAAAGTCCTAGAAGATGCCGACGAAAAAGTAGCAATTGCAACACAAATTCATGAATTAGTTGAGAGATATTTGCGTCGTTTGGATAGCGAATTGTTTAAGTTTAAGTGTGAACTAGAGGCTGATAATAATGGTATCACCGAAATATTGGAGAAACGTTCATTGGAAATGGATGGCGGTAGCAGTGCTGCGACCGCTTTATTAAGCGTAGCAGGTTTAAGTCAAAAGGAAAATCGGTATTATGGTGGACTAAGTGCAGCCGTAGCACCTTCAGGCAGTAACAGTCACAGTGCAGTTATTGGCGGTGGGGCAGTTGGCATGGGAATGGGCGGAATAACTATTCCAGCTACACCCACTGGGGCAACAAAGGATAATAGATATCGAATCCCCAAACCAGAGAAGAGGAGAGATAGTACTTCTACACTACAAAATGCAGTTCCAGAAAAAAGAGCGAATTTAGGCAACAGTCTATCAGCAAGTACCCCTCCTGTTGCCGTAGTCAGGCCTATAACACCTAGTATGGGAGCAGTAATAAACCCGACCACAGCTGCTGTAGGCACACCTTCGGCGGTGGCTTATAATCTACAACAAATTGGTGGTTCTGCTTCCACGGCTATAGCTGCTGCCGCTTCACAGGCCATAGTAGCTACACAGCAGATGCAACAAGGCAGACGTACGGCTAGTCTTAAAGCAAGCTACGAAGCTATACATGGCGCTGGTGGCGGACCCACAGAATTTTGGATAAGCCGAGATTTGGCTGGTGCAGCTGCTGCCTCCACAGGGGGCATTGCTGGTAACAGTTCGACAGAAAAAAACAAGAAGAAGTATGCTCAGAAGTATTAACCCACTTTTTTAACAAATATAATTTGTACTAACATATTTTCATTTTAATTGTAGAAAACTTAATACCAGTTTGTCACATGTTGTAGCCTCTGCAAATGTGGCCCCTACCACATCATCGACCTTAAGTCTGGCTCCTTCGTCATCGTTAAGTGTAGAGTCGGTCGAAATGCTAGCTGCCAATACAGCTACCTTAAATGTTCCTTCACTAGTTGCAACTGGACAACATGTCACGGCTTCCTCATCCGCAGGCGCAGGCACGTCTAGCTTAGGTACTTCAAATAGAGCTGCTTTAAATTCAGTATCTTCAGTGAGCTCTGTATCCAGTGCCTCAACATCAACAGCTCTAACACCGGGATCAAATATCACCCTTAATGAAAACGGTATGGTTGTTGAACAGACGCCCGAAGGTGAATGGTCGTATGATCCTAATGAGCCACGTTACTGCACTTGCAATCAAGTAAGCTACGGAGATATGGTGGCTTGCGACAATGATGCCTGCCCATATGAATGGTTCCATTATCCTTGCGTTGGAATAACACAACCACCCAAGGGCAAATGGTATTGCCCCAAGTGTACTGCTTCAATGCGTAGACGTGGTAATCGCAAAAATTAGTATTTTTGGAATAACATATAATTCACATTAAAAAAATTGGTGTATTAAAATAAAAAAAAACGCTTAGAAAATGTTTTTGTTTTTTTTTTTTCAAGATTCTAAAATAGTAGCAACTAAGTTTATGGTAAATACATGTTACTATTGAAAAATATATTGGCCTAATTTTTCATTATAAATTTTCTGTTTATTTTTTTAAAAGTTTACAAAATTGATTACAAGGGTTTAACTACTTATCTATTAAAAAATATACAAATGTAGTTAGAGGTACTTTCTTTTTAATAAAAAAAAGAACTTTGTCTCAAATGTACACAATCAAACAACCTTTACATAGACTTCATTTGAAAATAATTATTAAACATAAATTTAGCAATCACAATTTTTACTTCCGACTTCAGTTGGTGTGTTTAACCTGTGAAGTATAAACATCATAACCTAAACTTATCATGTTATCATAAAAAATACGATATCTTAAAGGCAACCAGTAGAAATTGACAAATTGTGCTACTGGCCAAATCATCCACTCGGCGGCATACAATCTCCAGGCTTTCTCTTTCATTTCTTCCAAAACTTCACCCTTGGACTTACGTTCTAAAATTCCCAATGTAATGAAGAACGCAGTAATATAAACGGGAGAGCAAATAACTTGATCTAAAAGAATTTTCTTAACTACCATACGCAAGGAACGTCCTGGCAAGCGGGCATCTAAAAATTGATACCAGTAATGGCAGATAATACCAACTGCCATTCCGGATACAGCCATATGAGCAGTACGCTTACGATCCCATTTTTCAAGTTCTCCATTGTATTTTTCGTATTGTTGTTCTAAAACATCACCAGCTGAACTGAGGCATAAGGAAATGGTAACATTTGTTGCTAGCAAGTATTTATCGCTGAAAGCTTTGTGGTGGAATTTTTTTATAACACGCACTGTATTGGTTTTCGTCACTGTTTTCATTGCTGCTCGTAACAATATGAACATTTTTTAAAAGATAATTTTATGGCTAATTGTGTAAGTAGATGATTTTCCTTTCAAACTATTCTTCGAGTTGCTCCTACCTACACCTCTCGGTGCACAAGCCAGCAATTCTTAAGGAATTTTTAATATTGTAATTTGTTACAACTCAATTTAAAGAAGGAAGAGGATTAAATGAATAAATTTTTGTTTTTGATTGTCATAACAACACGTGCTGTCACAATCATTTTCGTAAAGTTGCCGGATGGTCTTTTTATTACTCTCTTATGCAGGGAAACAAAATCCAAGTTTTTTGAAATATAATATTACACCGATTCATTTATGGATAAGTACGAGAGGTGCAAAAACCTCGTTTTAAAATCTTGCAGAAGTTAAAAAAATTTACGAATTTTGTTCAAGAATGTTTAGAATTTGCTATTATTTCATAATAATCTTATAAAAAATTGATTATTTAAAAATGTAAAACGAAATGTACTACTGCGGGGAAAACATATCCATATGGCAATTTCGCTCTGCTCATATAGCTCCGCAGTAATACATTTCATTTTGTAGTTTTAAATAACAAATATTTTATGGGAATATCTTTATTTAATAATATAATAGTTTGTTTTTTTAGTGATCGAAATACATTTATTTATCAGCTAGCAGCATTATTTGTAAATATTTTATGTAAACACTTTTAATGTGGTCTTTGATGTCGAGAACCAAATTTAAGGTACTGAATTTAAGTTATCTTACAAGTCAACCTGTTTGCAAAATGTATTAGATTTAAAATGAAATATAAACAATATTTATTTAATTTCTTATATAACGAGCTATAAGTATAGGAACATAAGCTTTCTTTCTAAATGTTTACATAACTCTTATTGGAATTTAGAGCTGTATTAATAAGAACACATTAAATATTCAGCAGATAAGTGTAATTCGTCAGCTACTTTTTTATCTATTTGCGAACAAATATTCTGACTACACTTGTCGAACAACAACATGATATTGATAACGATAGTTTTTATAACTCCGAAGCGACACGATCAAGTTTTCATTTCAAGTTTTTTACACATACGGCTTGTTAAAAATCATTTAAATTGAGAGCTTTGACGTTAGCTGCACGAAAAAAAAATAGTGGCAAATTACTTTTAGAAACCAAAACGAAGAATAGTTCAAAAGAATTGTGATCAGCAGTTTTCTTGAATATAAATTGAAAGACTCAATTTGAAAAAAAATTGATATCAAGTTCGTTGCAATGTTTAAAAAGGTGTGAATGTATTTAAACTAGATCGTGTAACCTTAAAAAAACTGATTTTCATATGCGAGCAATAATCGAATCGATGATTCTTTTTGTCTACTTGTGATTAATTATTTTGTCATTTCCCAGACATGCCTTTTCCTCGAGTTTATTATTAAAAATAAGCGTTTTTTTCTTACTGCATACTGGCAACTCTACGCAAAAAACGAAATGTCAATGCGCCTTGACAAATGTAAGCAAATATTTATATTTAAAGGAAACAAGCACGATTAAAGTGAATTAACGTAAACAAATATTATTATTTCATCATAAGAATCCGATAAAATGGAAATTGCTGATACTATTAAATTCCGCGATATATGTTCTATGCTAAAGAGAATAAAAGACTATGACAATAAAGACAAAAAAGGAAAAATTGTTAAACAATATTATGATTCATTTTGCAAACACCGTGAAAAATATCGTGAGCAACATAATTTGAAACCAGAAGTGGCAGAGGTCAGTGTCAATCAGTTTACTGCTTGCTGAGCTTATAGAAAAATATCACCTGTATTTTCTTTTAGGATGGCCGCAGTAGTTTTTATTGTATTTTAAGATGTTTACTACCCAGTGCTGATACAGCACGCCCTCCCTATGGCTTACAAATACCCACATTGGGAAAAGTCTACATAAAGATTCTCCAGCTGGGATTGGAATGTGAGTTACAAATAAAACTTAATATGTATGTAAAAAAATTATAAATAAATCCCTTTGCAGCAAAAGAAGCAGAAATTTTAGAAGCTCGTAATTTTAATGGATTTAGAGGTGATTATGCCGAAAGAGTTTATCGCATATTAAAGCCCAGATGTACCAATGAAGCAAGTAATTTGACACTTAGGCAAGTTCATGATATGTTGGATACAATAGCGAATGAAAATCGCCTAAGTAAGTGCAAAACCAACACTAAGTTATTTGTATTGAAATTGGTTTGGTTTGATTTTTTTACCTTTAAGATACGGAGAAAATTTTAGTACAACTTTCTGAGATAGCCTCAGCTGAAGAGCAAATGTGGTTTGTTCGTCTCTTATTGAAATCTATGCATTTAGGTATAGGAGATCAACGTATTTTTGGAATATTACACCCTCAAGCAAAAGCATTCTTTCAAATTTGTCCAAATCTTTTAAAATTATGCTGCAGCTTGGCTGACAGTAAGTTTAACATAGCCACGACTGTTGCCACCACAACAACGAGTCTAGGAGCATTAGAGTTGCCTGTTAACATACAACCCTTTGAGTTTATTAAACCACAATTATGTGAAATATTTCCTGGCAATATAGAAGACATCATGGCCAAAGATGTTTTATATATGGAAACAAAAATGGATGGCGAAAGATTTCAGCTACACTACCAGAATAACACCTTCAAATACTTTTCGCGTAACGGTATTGATTATACGGAAAGTTTTGGTTCATGTTACGATGAAGACAACAAATTGACTTCAAAGTTAAAACATCTTTTACCCATCGGCATGACTTCAATGATTTTAGATGGCGAAATGATGGTTTGGAATACATACCACAATAAATACCATGAAAAGAGTGAAAATACCGATGTCAAACATTTGAATAACACACGCAATTGTCAACCGTGCTTTGTTATTTATGATATTTTATATTGGAATGGAGAACCACTACTGGAAATGCAGTACATACAAAGAATGCATAAACTAAGACACTTAATAAAGGAGCAAGAGGGTGTATTACAACTAAGTAGAAGCGAAAAATTGACTTCAGCTGAAGATTTTAAGCAAAAGTTTCAACAGGCCTTGGATCAGCATAAAGAGGGCGTGGTATTAAAACAACAAAAGGCAATATATCGTCCTGGTCAAAGAAATGGCAGTGGATGGTATAAAGTTAAGGCAGATGTAAGTATTTTTTCTTGTGTATTTTTTAATTAAAAAAAATTATTTTTTTTTTGTTTTAGTACATTGATGGTCTAACAACTGAATTTGATCTGTTGGTAATAGGTGCGTTTTTCAATCGCACTCGCACTTTTGTTGAATCCTTTCTTGTCGGTGTTCTTAAGTATATTTCCCTACAACAATACGAAGTCTATTCGATTGGCAAGGTCAGCAATAACACCCAGCAACGTGTGGCGTTAAATAACATTTTGAAACCACATTGGCATGTAGCTAGTGAAGAACCCCCACCCATATGGTATCATTATAAAGAAACAACTGCTGAAGGACGTCCTGATGCTTGGATAGAACCTAGAAATTCAGTTATTCTTCAAATAAAAGCCACCGATTTATGCCCTTCGGGCGCTTTTGCTTTAACCATGGCATTACATTTTCCACGCATTCAAGCTTGGCGTAATGATAAATTATGGCATGAATGTTTGTCCCTAGAAGAATATAATCAAATAAAACAGATGTCGGGTAGTGGTGCTATAAAAAAGATTGTTAAGCGAACAGTAAACTTGGAAGACTTTACGGGTATTCGTGCTAAACGTAAGAGAATGACGGCTGCTGAAAAACGTAAAATGGAAATGCAGGCATATGAAAATAAATTTAATCCTTCATCAGTAGGTTTTATTTTTTTTTTATTGTTTCTGTCAATTTTTATTTTATTTATTTTCTTTTTTTTGTAGGTGGATAAAACTTCAACACTTTTAAATGACTTTAGTATTTGTATTCTAAGTGCTTCTTTAACCAAGGGCTATACTCCGGAATATTTAAAAACGTTAGTAATACAAAATGGAGGCACCGTTGTGGACAATCCATTACCCAATAATCCTACTTGCATAGTGGTAGCTGGTGATCAAACATATCGCGTTAAATTGCTTTGTAAATCCCAACAGTATGATATTGTCTCAATGGATTGGTTTTTGCGTATCTGTGAAAAACAAAAGTTTAAATTAAAACCTTCCGATATGTTAGCCATGACACCTAATTTGCAAAGACACTTTTCCTTGTTCTATGATGAATGGGGTGATCACTATAACGAATTTGTTTCATCTAGGGAACTGAAACGTATTTGTGATCGTATGCAAGATGAACGAATACCAGATCTAGACGATGAACAATTATTGGAATTGGAAAACTTAATTCACAAAAATTTAAATCGAAATTGGTTTCGTAACAAATATGCTTATTTTTATACTTTTGATCCGGAGTCGTTAAAAGCCAAATTAAATTATCAATGGCATGGTGGCAATATTTTAACAGACCGAAATTTAAATGATGATAGCGATTGCTACACGAAAATATGTTTCATATTTATAAATCTATTGCAATTTGATAAAACTAAATTTTTAGCATGGCTCAAGGAGAGATTTAACGAAAATCTTTCCCATTTGCAAATAATAAATATTCAATGGATTTTGGAATCACACAAGCATAGAATTTTACAGGATATTAAAGAATATACTTGGCATGATTTTTAATATATTAATGTTGTTTGAAAATTTGTTGTTATATTTGCTATGTAATTATTTGCTACCATTTATTATATTTGCTATGTAATTGTTTGATACCATTTACTATAATATACATGTAATATATATTATGTAGGTTATTTGATAATGCATATATGTATTTTAATTTAATTCTTATGCTTTAAGATATATCTGGAGTAAGTTATCAAGTATTTGAAAAAATTTGAAAAAAATACATCTAGAATGTGCATCATATTTTTTTAGATATCGATATGGGTATCATTTAAAAGCTTTTGAAGAGATCTAAAAAAAAATAAAATACTAAAATTAAAAAATACGAATTTAAAAAAAAAAAATGCTTAACCCATTAAGAGTCGATGAAATTTTTACGTAAAAAAATTTTAATTTTTTAATTCTCTGCTACCGCATATTTGTTCTTTTTTTTGATAAGAGCTACTTCACTAAATCAAATTTGCATACATTGTGAAGGGTATAAATATTCGGCAAAGTAAAAATATACTCTTTTACTTGTTTTAATTGTATTTAATTTTATATATTTTTATAAATGAATTATTAGTTTTCATAACTAACTTTTAAACTTCTCTTCTAATAACGAACTTAAGCTTGATTTAAGATTGAATACTTTGTTCGTTGTTACATCTGTAGATTTGAACAAAATTATAAACAATTTTTTATTTTGAAGAAAATAGAAAAAAATAAACTTCTATTACTCTAATAAATGAGCCGAAAAACGTTGTTCTACCAAGATTCAGTGGTTCTAGTGGTATCTCAGACTTAGATAGTTGCACTTTTTCCGATGTGCAACACATTCCGAATAACTTACGTAACATTTTCGTCTTCACTAGCCATCAACTTGAACAAGACATGAACATAACGCCGGCAAAACCAAGGTATTAATTGTTTCATGATCTTGTATATGGCGAAAACGAGTCAATGTTCATGTTCTGTTTGAGAATATGTTTGTCGTCAGGGTTGTTTTAATGTTTTTAATAAAAAAGAGAGTGTTCGCATTGCTAATCAATAGATGGCGTTAATTTGAAATAGAGAAATCATATTAAAAGTTATATTTGATGGCGAACATCATTGCTTAGACAAATGTTCGGCCAACGATGGTTGCACATGAAGGAAACATGAAAATTCGATGTCTACATTAGGCGAATTCATGTGCGACATGATGTTCTTACCAACTTGATTGCTAGTGGAGACGTAGGGTAAAGGCAGGGGCACATAGAATGCATCATACGTTGTTCTTTGACGTATTCAACTAAAGTCAAAGTAACGACGAATGAAGTTGGCACAATGAATACTTTGCTGACGGATGTTAAATCAAAGTTTGCTCTCTATTCACTTTTAAATTTAATTTGTATTTTATTTATTGACACCAAAATTATTTTATTAAAATCAAAAAATACAATTAAAAAACAGAGTTAAAATCAAATCAAAATATTCCACGTACGTCAAAAATTCTTACTTTGCGTTGACGGACACGTGTTGATTGTGACAACTCTCATAAGAAAACATATATTTTAAAGTTTAACGTATGACGGATTCTATTTGCCCCGGCCTTAACACCAATCAACACTTTCGGATGAGCGGATAATTAAATATTTGATTCATACTCGAATATGAAAGGTAGGAATGAAGTGGATGTAAATGCTCGATGTACTCACAAGGAACAATAAAATCGCATTTAAAAATGGGTGGATGGAGATATACTTATAAAAAATAGAAAACAAATTAGAAAACATTCGCCTTAAATTTTAGGCCAGGATTCACTATCATCTGACAGTATTCTGTCCTACTTTAAAAATCTTTTAAAAGTGGCGTCGTACGTGAAACACTTTTATACAAAAACGATGCAAAAAATAGATGCTTTTACAATTTTGTTGTTTTTTTCTCTTCACCTTAAAAAAATCAACTCTGATCGCATAGAAAAAATCATTTTATGAATTTTTTCAACAGATTATAAAATCGTACAGATCTGTCAAAAAGCCTGGCACAGATATACACTTTTAGTCCTCACTATCATACTTTTTGAGCAGCCATTTATGACAGGTCGTACGACTGAGTGTAGGCCGGGGCACATATAATCCGTCATACGATAAACTTTGAAAAATTCAACTGACAAGTGAGTTAAAATACATGTTTTCTTATGAGCGTTGTCACAATCAATACGTGTCCGTCAACGCAAAGTACGAAAGTTGGTCAACTTTTAAGTTTTGACGTATGTTGAATACTTTGACAACTATCAACTGCTTCTTCTGCTCTGTTTTCTTTTAACCCTTGCTGTGTTTCAATTGTGTTTTGTTTTGAATTTTAATAAAACAATTTTGGTGGCAAACAATAAAATACAAATTTGATTAAATTAACAAGTGAATAAAAGACAAATTAAATTTAAAAGTGAATAAAAATACAGAGAAAACTTTGATTTAACATCCGTCAGCAAGGTATTCATTGTGCCAAACTCATCCGTCATTACTTTGACTTTAGTTGAATTTGTCAAAGTACAACGTATGACGGATTCTATGTGCCCCGGCCTTTAGTCCACACTATCATACTTTTTGAGCAGACATGCAATTTTTGACAGATCGTACGACTGAGTATGATGGTCAATCCTGGCCTTTAGTAAACACTGTGATTTGAAGCCTTTAGATTTCAAACGAATGCAATTTATACAGACATTTTTTACCATTTCAAGAAGTAATTCGCCAATTTTAAGCGATATGGGTGTTTGAAGAATTTTCCAATCATTGACGTAGATAAGCCTACAACAAACTTTGCTCCCCCAGAATATTTTTCTTATGGAATTTTTATTTTACGACTTAATTTTCCACTCCGCCAAAGGGAAGAAATATTCTCTAGTTACACTTACGGAAACGATTGTAAAGTTCCTTTAATATCTTGCCGGTGGCTTTTTTAGAAATCCAATTTGTCTGGCTTCTCCAAGCCGTTGCATGCACTCTTTTATCTCCACTACAGACAACGAAATAAATCATAATGTTTGAAGTATTTTAAATGATGGGCCTGAAATATATATTTTTTAGAAATTTCAAAAAAATAAATAGAATTCACATATCTTCTACTATTTATCCTTTATTTGACAAACTTTTGATGTATCGTAAATTATACATTAGAGTTCTACTTTGCTTTCATAGATATGTGAGCCAATGAATACAATTTAGATGTAAAAACAAATGTTCTCATGCAGACACTATTTTATAGATGCATCTGCGAACATAAACAAGTTGCATAAGAATTTATTAAAGATTTAAGCCACATATTGTTCTTATTGTTATCATCGCTTTTGGTATTGTTGTGATACAACTGGTTGTTGTTTATTGTTTTATTTAACAACAAAAAAGCTCCGACACTCAAAGATACCAACCAACACTTTTTTAAATTTAAATTTCAACTTTTAATGCACTTATTCGTGTGTGTGTTTGTGTGAGTGTTTGCCCCTTAAATATATATTTTTTTTATTTCTTTAAAGAATTTCAAACAATTGTTGTTGCTGGCTTATATTTATGTTTGCATTTAGTGTTGTATGTAAATGTGGTAGTTGTTGTTGATATTATTATTAGGTACATACTTGTTGTTGCTGGTATACCATTGTTAATAATGTTGATGCTATTGTAAAACATACTTTTATCTTCTGTTCTTATTCCTTTAATAAAAGTTGTAGTTCTTAGTTTTGAGGAATTAAATGCAAACAAGCACAACAAAAGCTTTTGAATTTTAATTATCTTTTCTTTTCAAAATTCATAATACAAAATAAAGAACAATAACAGTAGTAACAAAACAATATGTATTCGTAATTGTACTTAAAAACATAAATTAACATTTATAGCACACTAGACCCAAATAGAGTGTGCAGGGCCATTGGTATGAATATGAACTTGACTTTGAAAAATTTAATCATTCATTTGCGAAAATGAGATTTGGCAACAAGCAATAAAAACAAAAGTTGCTGTTTTCCGTGTATGCTAAATAGAGTTAGTAAGTTTTTACTTCCACCACTAAAAAGTGTGGTGTGTGTGAAAATTGTTAAAAGAAAAGCAAGCTAACACGATTTGTACAACCACAGTGGATGCGTTGCTGAGGTCTTTGCCTGTTTTTTTAAACAGAAGATTATGAAGTCATGAGTTCTAATCCCAACAGTGCCTTTGAATCTGAAAAACAATAATTGTTTAATAATCACGCTAAATGAGTTTTTTAAAAGGCGAATAAATATAAAACACCTCTGTAAGATTCCCGAAATTAAACTTAGAAAAGGAAAATAATTGTATTTTGTAGCCTCAATAGATGAAATGGTGTAGCTCGTTGAAGCTTAACATAACATAATTTTTAAATCACCATACACGGTATTAACCGAACTTGTTATAACCCGAATCTGCAAATCTATTCAAAACATCCAAACCTGAAACTCACTGATTTTATCCGATTTGATTTACCGGTTATTATTAGCAAATTCTAGACGCAAGTAAGCTACCTCAGCGGCAAAGTGATTTGGTTTTTTGAAACGGTGTAAAATATATTTTACTCTACCTGATCATACTATTTAAACAACCTACATCCGGTCAAAAATAAAATACATCCCTCACGCATGGATAATTTTGGAGTTATTCGACCGCATGCAAGAAAGTCCAAAGAGACTCATAGGTGACAGAGGGGTATTCAACTCTATTCAATCTATTAGACATCGACATAATGTCTCGCTGTTTTATCGACACTACAGTGGAATGTGTTCTAATGAGATACGAAAACACGTTCCCGATATCCTCACGTTTTTACATACAACATGTTTTTCAATTGATTTTTGTAGCCATATATGGCCATTTGGGTTGTAAATCGCACTAACAATGCAATAGAGAAAGAACCCGGTTTTTAGCTGAGCAGTTCGTATTTGCAATCAGCTTTGTGCAGAGCTCTTTCCTGTCACTTTCAATGTAGGAAAACAAAAATCCAATGTTTCTTTCCCATAAACTAATTTTCTAGTCATGGCACAAAGCATTGCTTAAGTAGGGGTCAGCCTCTCAAAGCGTTGCTTTTTCTAAAATACTTAGAAAAAAATTAGAAAATATTTTTTTTCATGCAATTTAATTGAAATGAAAAATATGATAAGTGAATCGCAATTAAGAACGGCTAAAATATAAAATCACAAAAAGCTTTAATTTTTCACAATTTTGATTAAACAGTTTTTAAATTTCCTTAAACTCTATTGCAAAAGAGTCTTCTGTAGTGCGTGGGTTATTCTTAAATTTAAATAAAAGCTAATCCCCAAACACATTTATATAAAGAGTGATATATCATTAATGCGAAACTTAAATAACTAAAAACAAGTGCTATATTCGGCTATACCGAATCTTAAATACCCTTCTTCATATATGAAAATAAAGTTTAGTAAAGTATATCCAATCAAGAACACAAATCCTGGGGTGACAAAAATTAATAAAATAAGAAAAAAAATATGTATGATATGTAACTTTACATAAAAATGGCATCGGTCCTTAATGGGTTAAGCATTTTTAAAAAAATTACGTATTTCCTGAAAGGTCTCTTTAAAAGCTTTTAAATGATATCCATATTGATAACTAAAAAAATATGGTCCACAATCGTTTTTTTTTTCTATGAAAAGTGCAGAGCCCATAGCTCGGAAAGTATGGGAGAATGCAAATTTTTTCACTTAATATATTTTACATATTTTTTAATTCTCTATTGCCCCAAATATTTTTCATTAAAGTTACTGCACTAAACTAGATTTGTTCTAAATGATCTGAAAAAATTAGAGTTAGGGGTTGTGTTGTGCCCGCTACCTGATTTTCAAAAGCAAAATTTTCAAAACTATGATCGATTGGCGTATTTAATATTTCTCTAGCTTATCTAGTGCCTTGGCAAAGTTGATTTCAACTCTAGTACGGACGAAAAGACGGACATCGCTTAATCGACTTCGCTGTCATTAAAAACTCAGAATATATATTTTATAGGTCGGAAGTGGATTTTGTTGAAATTACAAACGAAATGACAAACTTAGATACACCTTTTTTCACCTGTAGTGAAGGGTATAAATATAAAATTTGCAATTTGTTTGAGTCGTTAAGCACATAAAATTTTAAAATATACAGGCATGTCACAAATTCCGTTCGGAATTAGAATGATTCCGAATTTACTATTCCGATCGAAATGGTTTTAGCTTCTATAGACTCCGTTCGGTTTTAGTAAACTGAAGAAAATTCAAAATCACTTATGTTTGTTTAAAATATGGCAACATAACATCAAAAGTAGCAAAACAAAAAACCGCGGAATTAAAAAAACAATAAAAATTCAACAAATATTTGTGTTTCAGTGCGAATTGTTAAAAAAAAGGTAATATAAAAAATTTCAAATAAACCGGAATATCTATAATTGCAACGGCAGAAGAAAATAGAAGCAATATTGTTTGTGTGCTGTTACTACGGAATTTTTTGAAAAAGAATAAAAGTACGGCAATATCTTTTAAAAAAATTCTGTTTATTTTTTTGTTTTTTATAAAGGATTAAGAAAAAGTTAATTTTTTTATTAACATCATATTAAAATAATTTTATTTCGGATCAATAAGCAAGATAAAGAATAGCCTTACCTATAAAAAAATGTTTTGAATGGTTTTAATGTTAACAAAATGCTCAATATAACAATTCCACTTAGCAAACTGAAAGTGGTTTCATTCCGAAAATTTTTTTCGTTTTACGTTTTCTATAGAAGCAAAATACGGAATCAATTCCACTTCCGAAGGGAATTTTGTTCTGTGACATGGCTGATAAAGGCCGAGGCACATAGAATCCGCGATACGTCAAATTGAAGTCAAAGTAACGACGGATAAGGTTGGCACAATGAGTACTTTGCTGACGGATGTTAAAACAAAGTTTGCTCTCTATTTTTATTCACTCTTAAACTTAATTTGTATTTTATTCACTTGATAATTTAATTAAATTTGTATTTTATTGTTTGCCACCAAAATTGTTTTATTAAAATCACAAAACACAATTGAAACACAGCAAGAGTTAAAAAAACAAAGAAGAAGAAGCAGTTGATAGTTGTCAAAGTATTCAACATACGTCAAATGTTAAAAGTTGACTAATTTTCGTACTTTTCGTTTACGGACACGTATTGATTGTGACAACGCTCATAAGAAAACATGTAATTTAATTGCCTTGTCAGTTGAATTTGTCAAAGTTTAACGTATGACGGATTCTATGTGCCGCGGCCTTAAGAGAATAACGTAATTGATAAAAAGCCTCCAAGATTGTGCTACTACATATTAGGACTTCTGTTAAATTATTAGTTATTAATTGCAAAATAAAATGAGCCAATAATTTTTTTTTCTTTGATGTTGCAACACTGGTAAACACCACAGATATTCTATTTAACATTATTTTTAACACCGCCAAAATGCTTGTATTTGCAATTTCTATTTGTGGGAAACGTCTACTTTCCTTTAATACGTTAACATCTGGCAGCTTGCTTTAGTTGTTTCCCTTAATTTTATATTAACGGGGTGTGGGTATGAGTAAAACAAATCAATTCTGCTACAACAAATAATACGAAATTACCGAGTTATTTAATAAATATTTTTATGTGTGTGCAAACTTAGTTTCAGTTATGTAAAGGTATTTATTTTACATTCGTCACAATATCATAAGTTTAGGGAAGGAAAACAATGTTATAATGACCTATAAGCACTAGTAAAGGCCAGGATTCACTATCATACACAATCGTACGATTTAATCGCAAAAAAATCTGACAGAATTCTGTCCTACTTTGAAAATCGTTTCAAAATGGCGTCGTAGGTGCCACATTATTATACAAAAAAGGATGCAAAAACAGATGCTTTTAATATTTTGTTGTTGCTTTCTCATCATCTTCAAAAAATCAACTCTGATCGCATAGAATAAATCATTTTATAAATTATTTCAAAAGATTATAAAATCGCACAGATCTGTCAAAAAGTCTGTCACACACATACTCTTTCAATCCACACTATCATACTTTTTGAGCAGCCATTTATGACAGATCGTACGACTGAGTATGATAGTGAATCCTGGCCTTAACTGTTACCGGTGTATTGTTTAATGTGGCTTCGAACTAAACTTTAATTTTTATTATGTTTTAGCTTTGGCAATTTTGATGATAAGCAAGGCCATTAAGGCGATTAATGAGAGCTTTGTTAACCAGAATGCTTTTGCTTGTTGACGTTAAATAATAATTAGCAAACCCTTATTTTTCAACTGTCAGTTATTTTATGGCTGCCAACACTTTATTAAAATTTCAAAACTTGCCTTAATTTAAAAACACTCTTTACAATTATAATGCATGTACAATTCTCATCAAAATGTGATGAATAAGTATTTTTTCATACTCATTTCAAACGAAAACAAACACAAATACACACATGTTTTCATATGTTGCCTACATTTATTCATTTGCCAATTTTTGCTTTGGGTATATTCATTGTCTATAATGTGTTCTCTATCATTCAAATATGAATTAAATTTTATGAAGATAATTAATTATTTTTCTGTAAATATTTTCGAAAATTATTATTTAAAGAACATTATGCCAAACATGATTATTACGCGAGTTGCCTTTGAAATAAAAAAACTAATTTAATAAATATTAATTTTAGAAAATTAGAAAGACAATTTTTAGTAATGCTGGGTTATTTAAAGCAATAAACGATATTTAAGAGAATTTCGTGCAAGATTTGTAAGGAAGGCTTATGAAGTAGTTCGTTTACCAAATTGTTGCAATCTCATATTTTGGTCTTAGTTGATTTCTTAGTTGAACAATAAGAACTTCTTCTTCTTAAGTATTGCCTGTAGACAGTTTTAGAAGTTATTGCGATTTGTCGCCAATCATTTAGAATTACGGCATATAAAGTAGATATGGCAATAATATTAAAAATAATGTAAAAATTCTGAATAAATGCATAATAGATTTACAAAGAAGATTTTTGAATCCCAATTTTTACAAGCTGTTTGTTCGGTATCACTCGGAATTTTTATATCCTTCACTACAAAAATTGGAAAAAGGGTATATCTAAGTTTGTCATTCCATTTGTAATTTTTATAATATCCAGTTTCGACCCTATAAAGTATATACAGTCAACTCTTGACAATTTGAAACTCAAGGGACCAGAGAAAATGTTCAAATAATGGAACAAGAGCTTATAGAGCTCGTATGGAAACTAAATAAAACTGTTTAAATTTCCTTTAAAAACAGAAACAAAATCTTACTTCAAATTATAAAATATTGGCAGGTAAGATGTCATTTTGTAGCACATCACAAAAAACAAAAATAAATTATTGTTTTTATTTTTAAAAATTAAAACAACAACAATTCGTAGAGCTAAACAAATTCAAATTATAGTGAGTTGGTAATCAATAAATTAAAATTATTGAGGGGACCAAACTACATAATTTTTTTCAATATATTGAGTGTTTTTCAAGGAACCTGGAAAACAGTTAAAATTATTGAAAGAATTAAATTAACAAGTTTGAAATTATCAAAAGTCGACTGTATATTCTGAGTCCTTATGCAAAGCTAAGTCGATTGAGTAATGTCCGTCTGTCCGTCCGTGTTAGTGTTGAAATCAACTTTGCCAAGAAAGTAGATGAGCTAGATAAAATTTAAGTATACCAATCGATCAGATATGGTTTCGAAAATTTTGCTACTGAAAATCAGGAAGATCGCTCTATGTCCTCCGAGGCAGTGGGCAAAACACCACGCCTACCTTTAATTTTTTCACATCCTTTAGAACAATAAAGTAACGTCAATCAAAACAAAACAAAAAAAAAAACAATTATATGGGACCACAAAGATTTAATTCTAATAAGAAAAAAATATCAAGTAAACAAATTGACGCTCGCTATTATTTTCCGAGTTACGGGCCTCTGAAATTTTCAAATTTTTTAAAATATCAATATGGGTATCATTTTAAAGCTTTTGCAGAGATCTTTAAAGATATACTAAAATTAAAAAAGAAATGCTTAACACATTAAGAGCCAAGGAAATTTTTATGTAAAATTATGTATAGAACATAATTTTTTTCTTATTTTTTGTATTCTCTGTCATTCTAATATTTGTATTTTTTTTACTAAAGTTACTTCACTAAAGTATATTTACACATATGGTGAAGTGTATATAAGATCCAGCATAGCCGAGTGTAGAACTTTTAGCAATTTTCTTTTTGCCTTTTTTTGCTAAAGATAATAAGAAAGTATTTTACTCGCAAATGGCTGTCGCATTCTAGGACTGTTTGTCACTAACAACAGACTATGTTGGCCGCCAATGCCTCAATTGATGCTAGTTTATCAGCATAAACCATTGACTTCACGTGGTCTCACAAAAAAATATCGACAGAAAAATTGCCAGGTCCATTTCTTGAAATCAATTTATCGATCAACTTTCATTTTAATAAGTCGATGGTTGCGACCGCTTATGTTACGTAGCGCCATTCTAATGAAACCACATCTTACACGTATCAATGTCATCTATATTTTCAAACAAAAAAACAAAGCTCATGGTGCGGTAGCGATCTTTATTAATTGTAACGCCTGCTTTTGCTACATTTTTAAAGAAATAACGTCCAGTGATGCCACCAGCTTGTAAACGGCATTTAACGTGAATTTCTTCTGCATAGGAGTTTATAGCGTCGTCAAGCGAAAGAGGACCCTGACTCTTAATACAACTTATGTTTGCGAAAGCATAGTAATCATGAATCTAAAAAAGAGAGAGCAGTATGACACTTCACTTAATATTTAACTCTTTCATAAGTTTAATCGGGCTTAAAAAACAACTTTTTTATGTATGTCTTTTTTTTTACCGTTATAAATATCAAATGTCAATATAAAAACCGAAAGAATATTTAAATACGCCTTAAAACTCTTGTATTAAAACCCTCCCTACTCTGACAAAGTAAAATCCTTAATAAAATAATTTTTTTAGTTCATTAAAAAAAAAAACACTTTTCTTTCACACAATATTTATTTGCCTGAATATTAATTAATTTTTTGCACATTTTTCTACATATTTTAGATAAAAGAAATTGAACATTTTTATAAAATAATCATATTTATATAAATGAGTAATTAAGGAAAGATTTTGTGGAATTTACAAAAGAAAGACTTAAAAACAATTTAAAATAAACACTTTAAAATATTTTGAAACAATTGAAAATTTTAAAATTCCAAAAGATATGCAAGTGTGACATGTGATATTAATACACAATATGCAGATGAATAGATAAATGATTTGTTTTTTCTTTCTTTTTTTTCTATTTTCACAGATATGGGTTTTTATTTTATAAAAAACGAACAAACCTTTGATTTTAACTACGAATATTCCTTGCAAGTTCATTTATTTGGGTATTGACAGGTGTGTGCGTGCATATGTGTGAGCGCTTTTTTTCTCTGTATTTGTTTTTTATTAGTATTTTGTGTGCATATTTTAAAATTTTAAATACATATTTCGGATTAAATAAAGCAAATTGTAAATATGACCAATTTGAATTTTAAATATGTACATGAGTGGAATATACACATTAAGGTTTTTGTAACAGAGATGGCCAACATGTGAGTAAAAAATGTGTTAAGAAAATTTAAATATAAAAAAAATTTAATTCTGGTATTTGTTGACTTTTTGAGTGTACAAAATATACAATACACAAATATATTTCTTTTGAGTATTGAGAGCTACTGCCTTCAACCCAGCTACTATTTATAATCGCAGAAGACTCTTCCACAATTAAAGCGGGCGATAAAATAACTTGCCTACGACGTTGTGTTTCGATCGCGTAAGTTCATTTTAACGGGAGAAACCAAGGCGAATCAATTACTAGGTGGTCGCGAATAATAGTGAATTCATTAATTTCCGCCGAAAGTCTAAGCTCCATGTATAAAAAATGTTAATAAATTTTTTACATGGTGTTTGACAGTTAGAGTTTTGGCGTAAAATGATGAATTCACCATCGCGAATTGATTCGCTTTGGGAGAAAGTTTGTCCAAAAACGAATTTTTATGGGTGTGGCGCACGATGCGGCCGTGTTAGTGTTAAAATAAACTTTGCTAAGGCACTAGATGAGCTAGAGAAAAATTTAAATACGCCAATCAATAAGACATAGTTTCGAAAATTTTGCTATTGAAAATCAACAAGATTGGTCCACGTGCTTCGGGGCAGCGGGCAAAACCCTACGCCTGCCTCTTATTTTTTTATATCATTTAAAACAAAGAAGTAACTTCAATAAAAAAAAAAAAAAAAAAAAAAAACACATATACTGAGCGAAAAAGAATTAAAAAAAACATCAAGTGAAAATATTTTCGCTTGCCTATAATTTCCTCGTTATGAACCTATCAATTTTTCCTAGAAAAGTACGATTAAGCACCATTTTGTAATTTATCATTATGGGTATCATTTAAAAGCTTTTAAAGAGATCTCTTAGGAAATACTAAAATTTTTTCTTCTATTTTACTCCGCTGTTTTGGACACAGTCAGTCCAGCAAGAAAAAATAAATTCGCCTTGAATCCAATTTGTTAAACACGTTTTTATGTTGTTGTTTTGTCTAATTTTTTAAAATTCTACATGATTTTAAAGGTACAGTCAATACCTATAAAATTTTGCCTTAATCTGCATGTTTATGATTAAAAAATATCGAGTTGTAAGAATTTTAAAATTAAAATTTTTTTGCTCTTCTTCAGGAAAACTAAACAAGTAAAGCAAATACACAAATATAAAATGAACATTTATATAACTATTAGTTTTCCTGAAAAAGAGCACCGAAGGTGTTCGAAATATTGAAAAACAAAAATAAAGATAAACTGTTTTTAAATAAAATATAAAAAGAGTTTTATTTAAAATTAAAGTTTTGTGACCTTGAGCCCCAAATAAAATATAAAATATTGACAACTTATAAGGTCGAATAATAAAAAATAAACAATTTATTTTTTATTTATATTTATTCAAGTCTATGAATTTATATTCTTACAGACTATTAATACATATTTAATGAAAACAAAATGTTACGTTTTATTAGATTTTCATTTGAGGAATAATCAACATAAAGGTATAGTTTATTAAAGTCCTTACAACATCTACTGAAAGGATCGAAATTATCATAGTTTATTCTAAAATATTTAATATTCAATAGAGAATAGTATTTGGTTGGACGCTGAGGAACAGAAAAATATATATTTTCAATTAAAAAGTTAGAGCAGGTTTTGCCGTTAATTGTTTTTCAAATGAACATGGCATTTAGCATAGTTCTGCGACTAGACAGAGATGGTAACTTGATGAGAGCAAGCCTAGACTTATACGATGGCAAGCAGAACGGATTTCATTGCAGTCTACGTAAACACTGTATATTTTATATTGTGGATCCAAAATAATTGAACCATATTCCAGAATTTTACGAACTAGTGACGTAAATAAATGTTACGTGATGTAAGGATCATCAAATTCCTTACCCCAACGTTTGATGAAACCAAGCTGGCATCTTGACCTGCTTACAATTAGGGAAATATGTTGAATAAAATTTAGTTTATGGTCTAGTAAAATTCCAAGAACTGTGAAACAGCAAACACTTTGCAGCTCATTGAAACCCAAAGAGTATTTACCGTTTAAATCATTCCTTCGGAAGAAACACATGTATTTACATTTATCGAAGTTTAATTTTTTTATGTTCGATTCACACCAGGACTATAAAGAATCTACATCTGCCTGAAGCAGCTTATGATCATTATATTTATTATATGTAAAAAAATATTTTAACATCATCCACATACAAGCATAACCGAATTCTTGATGATGCTAGGTAAGTCATTGATGAGTAATGAGAAAAGAGGAGGTCCAAGATGACTCCCTTGTGAAACACCAGATGTCATGAATTTATCCAATTTAAGCAATTTTCTGTGAATCCCATATAATTTAGTTTCTTGATAAGTAGTTCATCGTTAACCTTATCAAATGCCTTACTAAAATCAGTATAAATCACGTCAGTTTGCATTATGTTGACAAAACCACGATTAACCAAAGTTGAGAGTTGTAAAAGGTTAGTGACAGTAGAAAAGCCCTTACAAAAGCCATGTTGATTAGACGATAAGACACTTGAAAACATAAATGTTTTTCAAAAAGTTTAGGTATTACACTCAGTTTTACAATTCCTCTGTAATTTCTGATGTCATTTTTTCTACCAGACTTAAACAAAGGAATAATGAGGGAATTCTTCCACACTTCTGGAATTTTACCTAATTTAATTGAAAAGTTGAAAAACATTGTAAGAGGGAGGAGCTACTAAAGCCTCTGCGCAATTAATAAGAACGCAACTTGGAACATTATCAGATACACTCTTAAACGAAAATATCAGTTTTTTTAAACCGTAGAGTACAGTAGTTTCTTAAAAAAGTGGGATTGAAATAGATTGACTTCTAGGATTGTGTGTAAATTGTCTTTTAAATACAATACTATGATCATCTGCATGGGTAGCAGATTATGTCCATAATATTTTGATTCTGCCCCACTGTGCAGCGTCGTCCGCTTTAGAAAATTGACAGTCATCTATAAAAAAATAGGGATGATTTCAAATAAAAAATTTAATATTAGAATATTTTTTCTCTTACCACGTTGTTTAAATTAATAATGACCGCGACACTTTTTTTAATTGAGAAAAACCGGAAGAATGTTCTAATAAAATTTAATTTATTGGAATGAAAAAAAATATATATCTGCACATGGAATAAAACAGTAACGGGGCCATTTCTGTACATGAAATATTTATTAGAAAATTTAATGTGGAATACAAAACTCTTATTTTTTGAAATTTTTGTCTATCTGATTGTCTGTGTTTACAGTACGTAAAAACTGCAAGACGGATTTGGATGTCCCGTAGAACCTTGGTTCAAATATAGAATACTTTATATTTTGTAAAAATATGTCATTTCGTAAAAAAAAAGAGATACTCCTTTCATTTTCTTTTTGATAGTCCGCAAGGTTTATACTGCTGTTTTTAATTTATTTCCTATGAAGAATAAATAATTATTTTGCTTTGCTCTGTTAGGATATGAACTCATGCTTTTGATCATGTGTTGAAGGAGACACAAACCAATGCAAGCAACGCTGCTGCTCAGCATCGGTTATGTAGCTTATCATAAGAAAACTAAACCCCTGTACCAAATGTTGTCCATGTATGAGACCATTATAGCATCCACAAACATATTTATATCAAACGTTTGAGTGTGTTTATAAAATGTTTAAGAGTACTTATGTTTTAATGTTTTTGTGATGCTTATATTTTACCATGAATTAGTTTCAGTTAACAGTGATTGATGTCAAAATTTTGACAACATTGATATGCATAAATTAAGCTACACTGACCTTCGTAAAAGGAAGGACATATATTTGATTATAAACTGTTTATTTCATTTTACTATTATTTTTATTTTAAAAATAGTTATTTGTGAAATAAAATAAAGCCGTAAAAAGACTGGAACCTGTTAAATAACTTCCATGCTTTTAGGGCAAGAATACGATAATAGCATCTACATAATCTAAAATTGCTTAGGCTGAAAAAAGTAAAAAAAAAAACTTGACATACCAAAAGTCTGATAAAAATAAAACAAATTTTAATGATGAAAATTGGTCGCCCGCTCTTGAGAGATTGGTCAACCAAAAGCCTCTTGACAAAGTCAGGAGAACAGCCGCCATTTTGATTACTGGGGCTCTTCGAACTACTTCGACAAAGGCTCTGTATGCTCTTCTCCACTGGTTACCCACCAAACTTCTGGTATTGCAACAGGCTAAATGCTGTGCAGCCAGACTTAATGCCCTCTCACGCTAGCTCAAGCGGGACATAGGGCACTCTAGGATTATCGATCGGGATGTGCCATTGCCATCAATGGTGGACTACATCTCTTCTACTCCCGCTCTGGATCACGGGTTTCGGATCCATATTCCAAATAGGGAGATATGGGTCCGTAACGAAGTGGTTGTGAGTGGTACTGTTGACATCTACACCGATGGCTCGAAACTGGACGACAGAGTCGGTTGCGGAATCTTCTCCAATAATCTTGGCCTAAGACTCTCCCTTAGACTCCCTGACTACTGCAGTGTCTTCAAGCCGAGGTAATGGCCATTTTGAAAACATCCGAAATAGCGCTCAGTGACGATCTTTCTGGTCATGCTATTCGGATATTTTCGGACAGTCAGGCGGCAATCAGGGTGCTTGCTGGTGCATATAGTACATCTAAGCTAGTCCTGAGTTGTCGCTGATTACTGAACACTTTATCGGAGCGTTCGCAGATTGACCTGTTTTGGGTCCCTGGTCACAGGGATATCCAGGGTAACTGTGAGGCCGATGATCTTGCTAAACGGGGCACATTGCTTTCTAACGTCTCCCCGCTACCAGACGTTAGAATTCCTCTGGCAACGGTGAAAATATAAAGAACCATAAAGAACCACTACCTAAATTTGGTTCGCATATTATGGGTAGAGGAAAGTTCCTGTTGTGTTGACACTACACTACACTGGACCTCAAGAGGATCAGGCAGCTGCTCAGACTGGACAGAAAATCCATAAGTATCACGGTTTCGGTACTTGCTGGACACTGTCTAATCGGCAGGCATGCTGAAAGACTTGGTCTGCCTTTTAATGATTTCTGTCGCAGCTGTGGCTCGAAGAATGAGGAAGAGACCGTACTGCACCTCCTGTGCCACTGCCCATCCCTGGCTCGAAGAAGACTAAGAGTTCTGGGCTCTACTTTTTTTGGAACTCTTACGGAGCTATCATCCCACTCTATAAGAGACATAGCGAAGTTCATCCGCGAATCCTCATGGTTCTCGACTGGATAATGGGAGTCATGCCGCTTTCTTTGTGGTATCACAACGGGCCATTCGTTTGTGCTCAAGTGAGCTTCGTCGCGAGAGGCTGCCACTTCTAACTAACTAACTAACATGATGAAAATTAAAAACAAAAATTTCTACAAAAAGTGGAAAAAAGGGTATTTCTATGTTTGTCATTCCGTTTGTAATTTCTAAACTATTCATTTCCGACCCCATAATTTTTATAAATTTTGAGTCGTAATCCATAGCGAAGTCGATTGAGCAATCTGTGTTTGTCTGTCTGTGTTAGTGTTGAAATCAACTGCCACGGATATAGATAAGCTAGAGAAAATTTAAATACGTCAATCATCAGGCAGAGCAGACAGAGATGCTATTGAAAATAAGCAAGATTGGTACATGTCCTTCAAGGCAGTGGGCTAAACACTACGCCTGCCTCAAATTTTTCCATATCATTTGACCATGAAGTAACTCCAATCAAAAAAAAGAAAGAAAACGTCCGTATACATTTGTAAAGAAATTTTCTTTTTAAAAAAAGTATCAGCAAGAGCGACCGAGAACTTAAAAATAAGAAAAAAACATACAGAGAAAAAATTGGCGCTCCTTCATATTTTTCGAATAATGGGCCTCTGAAATTTTCATTAAAAAGTTCGATTGTCAATGTGGTCGATATGGGTATCATTTAAACGCTTAACCCATTAAGAGCCGATGACATTTTATGTCAAATTATATATCGTACTTAATTTTTTTTCTTATTTTTCAATTCTCTGTTACCGCAATATTTGTTTATAAGAATTTTATATAAGATTTGGCATTTTTACTTCTTAAACTGCCTTTATTGAAATGCAAAAACAAAAGGAGTATCTAAATATGAGAGTATCGCTATTAACATATTAATAGTCCAACATAATTTACAAATATTCCCATTTATATTTATGGACTTAAGGCTTAACTAAAATATATATGACGTCTATAAACTTACAAACAAAATCGTAAATCATATACTAAATTATACATACATACACACCATCAAGCATACACGTCAGCTAGTAAATAATAAAGATAACAATATGGAAGACAGACTAATAAACAATGAGGTCAGGATGCAAAGTACTTTGAATATATTAAACCAATAAATCATTCCAATTTTTTTAAGTAATAATAGAAAGTTTTTTAAAAAAATGTATCATTATTATGTTATAAAGTAACTGTCTAACTGAAATAAAACAAAAACTGAAATAAAATAAAGTTTAAATGTAAATTCTAATGAAGAAATCAAATTCAGAGTTTTTGATAAAATTAGAACTGGTAAAAAATCATAAAGTAATGGAACCCAAAGGCCATCCAACTGGACTTAATAAAAAGTTTATAGAGAATAAAATGAATATTAGTGGGCTTTTAGTAGACAACAGTTAGGGAATGCTGGGTCTACGGATTTTGTTCAAAAGGATACCTATGTGGCTTCTAGTGGTCGGAGACAAATAAAAAGCACAAGAAAATAAAGGGACAGCCGAATATAGCAGTTTTACTTGCTTAGCTTTATCAATGTCAGTGACAGAGAAAGTTTAAATTTTATGTGACTTAAATGTTTTTACACGAGATGTTTCTTATGTATATGTCGCTTGAACGAGTTGAAAAATTGGTTGTGTTAAATTCAAATAAAAAAGTGATCTGAATAAATTCCAATTTGATCGCTTTCTATTTTAATTTAACAAAGCATCTGATATCAGTACCTTTTCCATAACTAAAGTGAAAAATTGTTCACTTAAATATATTCAAGACTACCTGTTTTAAACGAGACAATTACCATATTTTTAAACATTAGGTGCGTTCCCGTACTCAATTTTGGGATCCCGCGGGATCCCAATGTTACCGAAAACTGTTCCCGTACTACAAGTTTGGGTAGAAGAGAGAGCTTTTGAGAGAATAAAATTCTTCTTCTTTCTGCAAGAAACAGCCCAGACTTTTTCTTTGGGTAAGTTTGTGTAAACTAAAAAACAATCAGCTGATTGAAAAGTAAACAGTAGCAAATACAAAAATTCTATGTTTCATACACGCAAATGTTTCGCAAAACTGTTATTTGTAAGTTTTATTCCTATAAATATTAAAATAAATTCAAGAACATACAAAATATTTGTGTTCTTATGTTTAATATAAACAACTGCATGTATATTTTGCTCGACCTCTTGTTTTGGGTTAGAAATTTGGTTTTTTGTGTTCCCGTACTTTCGGGCGTTTTTCTCTTTAATTGAGAATAATTTATGTTTTCTCTCATTTTACCGAACTTTACCCAAAAAGTACGGGAACTGAGCTATTGTATTTTAAGTTTATTTTGATTAGCATTCTCTATATTTCAGTCTCAGTTAAGTTGTAGCAATAAGATTTGGTTTCGGCTCTGAGATAGTCGTTTCTTTTTAATTAGTAGGGAATATCTTCTATTGCTAAAATTTGAAAAATATTGCTTTAATGGCAGGACATTAAGGCACACCGAGGTTAAGATCGCTGGAATATCCTACATAACCTACACAAGAAGGTTTTCGGTCATCAACAAAAATTTTTATTACAGAAGTAAAAAACAGAGTGAATAGAGAATTCAGGTGATCCATGAAGTTAAGTATCCAGTATTTAATTTTTTTAAGAAAAGTAACAGGCAATCACGCCTTTAAGTTGATGCTACATCATCTTTATTGAAATTGCTGGAGTAGGAAAAGTACGTGCTAGGCATGGTACGATACTTAATCATTATTTTGCTCCTTTTCTGCGACATCTTCATAACTCCAAAATTTTATTATATATTATTTGCATTTATAGTTTTAAAGCTGAGATGTCTTTTATAAGTTTTTGAATTTAAATATATTGTTTTCAAGTTTGGTCAGACAATATTTGCGACATTTGTATTCCAAGGCGGCAATGTAGAATCTTGTCAGTTTATAAAATGATGTAATGATGACATGAGTGCTATATCCGGCTATGTCGAATTTTATACACCCTTCACCATGTATGTAAGTCTAGTTAAGTAAAGTAGTTCCAAAAAAAATATATTGGGGCAATAGAGAACTAAAATATGAGAAAAAATTTAGTACTTTATATAAGTTTACATAAAAATATCACCGGCTCCTAATGGGTTAAGATTTTTTTTTAAATTTTAGTATCTTCAAAAGCTTTAAAATGATGGGTATCATTGACCATATCAAAAATCGAATTTTTATAAAAAGTTCAGAGGTCCATAACTCCGAAAATATGGGCGAGCGTCGATTTTTTCACATAATGTTTTTTTTTTATTTTTTAATTCTCCATCGCCCTATGTATTTTTTTTTTTTTTGATTGGAGTAACTTCATTGTTCCAAATGATATTGAAAAACTAGAGGCAGGCGTGGTGTTTTGCCCACTGTCTCGAAGGAAATATACCGATCTTGCTGATTTTCAATAGCAAAATTTTCGAAACAATATCTGATTGATTGACGTATTATAATGAAATGAATATTGTCTCCACTTTTTGTGGTAAAGGGTATAATAAGTCGAGTGCGGGCACTTTGACATCAGAAATGTTAAAAAAGAGCAAAAGCAATCTGCACTTGCCTAATGAATTGCAGATGCTTAATTTATAGTGATGGTTGGGAAGCTTTATTTTTTACAACTCTGCAGTTAAGCGATTTGTTGCAGCGTGTCAAGTAGGCGCATTGTAGTTCATATTAATTATGCTTCATTGTGGTACAAAATAGTATGAAAAATCCAAAGAGGATGGGATATGAACTCAGGCTATCAACCAAACCAAATACTTTGTATTTAACGCGCTAATCGTCGAAACTACAGAATAAGGTTAAGGAGTCTTAACTCTTCCTTGATTAATTCTAAATATAGTTGATAGATTATAGTGCCCAAGATATGCTTAGAAACTACGATTAATTTGGCTACTGAGCACACATCAACCTCCAACATGTCTTCTGATTATGGTACTCTAAAGGGAGAACTTCATTTCGCTTTAATATAAAAGAGTCTTTTCTATAATTAAAAATACTTTAAAAGAAAACTTTTATTGTGTTAAGAAATTTCTGGAATTGCACTCTCTGCTACTTGTGTAAGAATACAACTATAATTGTGTGATATGTGTGTGATATTAATACATATGAGTATATGAGAAAACATACATACTCACATTCACAACATATTATTGTACATTCTATAATGATTTTAACTTAATTGGATTCATGTAAATTACTGCGGTAAAATGGTTATGGCCATGGGTTTTAAACTTTAACAAACTCAAAGGCAAATAAATACTTCGTGCTTAAAGTACAGGTGCTGCTTCGTTTGATAATAGGACATACACATAGAGAACTATGTTATATCTCTTTATATTTTTATTAAAAAAGTATATTTATTTTGTATTTATTTGCTTTAGAAATAAAAAAATAAAAATGATTTTATTTGGATTTTTCTTTATTTGTGAAGTAAATAAGAATCTTGTTACAAATGGTACACTAGGGAATGAAAACTTATTGGGTATTTATTTGATAAACATTTGAATTTGTTTTGGAATTTGCAGAGTGGTCGGTTGGAAAATGCAATTTAGTAATACTATTCGTCACTTGTAATATGTATTTGAAAAACGTGTACTTTAAACATGCAATATTGAACTGATTGCCGAAGACACGTTGAAAGTTAAAAGAAATTTACACACTTGGTGTATTTAAATACATTAACACATGTCGCTTAAGATTATGAGTTTAATTATAGGTCTGTTTCAGATGCATAACAAAATAGTCCGAACTAGTACAAGTTAGTGCAAAAGCGTTCCAGATAACAATTTTTGTACAATTTTGAGAGAAAATGAAAGAGTAAAATTTTTCATTTCCTGTACAAAGTTGTACGAACTTTTTCTTTGGGTAAGTTCGTACTAGAATAAAATTATCAGCTATTTTTTGTTTACATATAAAAATCAAATAATTTTTAAATAAATACATAAAGTTGTTACTTAAAAGCAAAATAGATGAGTTTTCAAATAAATTTAATAAAATATGCTTTTATAGATCATTAAAGAAGTCGTGGATACATCAAGTGCGTCTGATTAAGACGACATTTTGGACTTCGTTGCTAAAGATTCTGATGGGGAAGAAATTTTTGTTGAAATTGAAAGTAGAAAAAAGAAACAGCATTGATAAATATTTAGAAGATGTGGTGTCTTAATACACTGAGGGCGAACTTAGGAAACTGTATTCATTTACTTTTTACACCTGTTGGCAATGCTGAAAATGCTTTGTTTTTAAAATATTGTTAATTTTAAGCATCTAAAATAATTAAAATAAAATTTATTTAATTAAGTCAGCACCATTATAATTTTAGGATGTTCAATTGTGGTTTTTTGCGTTCCAGCAATTTCGGACTACTTTGTCACATTCAGAGAGTAATTTCCTTTTTACTCTCAAAAGTCCGGACTATCTTGTTATGCATCTGGAGCAGACCTATATTTATGTACGAAGCTAAAAATAATTAATCTAAAGAATTTAGCAAATTAAAAAAGCAGTAACTTTGCTGAAATCATTTTGCTGAGGTTGCCATATTTCTACCACAAATAAAGCTCGTTACTGTTATATCAGTCAAAATTTGGTTTATTTATAAGTGAGTGATTTCTTTATCATTTCTCTTTGCTTTGATTAATAAACATTTGATTACATTTTAGTATGCATTTTCGTTGTTAAGCAACATTGAAATAAAAAATAAAAAAAAAAAAATAAAAAGAGTTTTGATTTATCTGAAGTCAAAGATAAGTGTTTCTCTGAAAGACTGGAATTTAATTAAATTTTAGCATTTTTTTATTTATATTAAAAGGGGTCCATTTTGTATTTGTTGTTCAGGTTGCATTTTTTATTTTTTTCATAACAAATAAGGGAAAGCAATAGAACCTGTGCAGAGTCCAGTGGAACAAACGACTGCTAACAGGTAACATGTAGGTATTCACGACCCAAAGAGCCACTCGATAGCACAGAAGTGAAACTCAAGGTACGTAGAGAATACAACAGCTTCAGGGGATAATGTAGAGCGAATGCCTTAATAGAGATGGACATTTGTTCGACATTATATTTCATTAATAAATCCCATCCCACTGAGTTTGTCAAAAAATGGATGTTTTTCAAGGCAATTTATTTTCTAATATCTCAAACTTGCCCACCAATTTAAAGGAATATCAAAAAAATCAAATTTTTAGGATGGGCTGATCGCTTGTGAAACACAAACAGCTCCCAAAATCAGTATCTTGGGTCCTCATTTTATACTTGTTTGCGATTTTTGCAAATATTTACAAAAATCGCCAAAAAGCATTTCAATATTTCCATTCGAGAAATTTCTTAAAGAAAAGAAGGATAAAAGTTATTAAACATTAAGAAGAGATTTAAAGTTCGAAAGCATACATATCAAAAGAAGAATGATACATATCGAAAGTTAAATATTTCGTTGTATATCTCGGAAAATAAATCTAAACAAAAATTGTAAAAATAACAGTAATAATTCTGCGTATATAATATTTAAATTACATGTACCACGTCTGCCATAAATGTTGTAATTTCTCTACTGACGAATATAACTTTAAATTATTTTATCATTTTAATTTAGGGCCGCTACTAAATGTTTTAAATTTTGATTTATTTTCATAGAAAAAATTTAAAATAAAAATAAAATACAAACTCATTTTTTTAAAGCTATAAAAATTTTATATCTAAAATACTTTATGACTGATGACTTTTGCATGTTCTGTTTTATTTACATTTTTTTTTAAAGCAAAAAATTCAAAAATAAGGAAGACCATTAGAAAAAACGTTAAATAATTTTTTAACAGGTTGAAAATCTGAAAAAGGAGAAAAGTAGAATATTTAAAAAATACTTTTTATAAAGATTTCAATTTTTATTAAGATTATAATTATAATAAATATTGAGAAACTAATTTAATCCTTACTCAATCACAATTGTCAGGGACATCCTAATGTTAATGTAAAAATTACTCTTCTAAATGAAGAGACTCAACTAATTACTTGGTGGTCACTTTCATTACCCCAATGTTGTAGTGTAGACAGTTAATTTTCCTCATTTTATTTCAATTTTTTTTGTTGGCTTGTAAAGTCATTACTGCTGCCTTTCCTGGCTGAAGTTGTTATATCTGCAAAAATGAATGCTTAATTATATTTTATTTTGTTTTATTTCCATTATGTTCATTTTTTTTTTCTTGCCAACTCTTAACATTTGGAATAGTTTACTGCCACTTATACCCAGCTCTTGAACAATTAGTGTTTCGTCTGATAACATAAATTAGGTCTCTGTATGAAGGAATAAAAAAACTAATGATATTATTTTGCTTTTATTAATACTTTGCTTGGCAAATACTTAGTTGAATCTGTTGGTGTTTAATGAGAAAAAGATGCTGATTAAAATGAGAAAATCCGCAATAAAAAATTTAAGTATTAAAAACACAAATTAAAGGCAATAAAAAATAAGAGACTTAAAATTAAGTGTTGAAGAAGAATGATATTAAAAATTCGCAGAACTTATTCACTAAATTAATAATTAACATTAAACTTAATAATTAATAATTTAATTAATAATAATTAATCTGGCTTAAGTTTACGTATAAATATTTTAATTTATAAATTTCTTAAGAAAAAAATAACTAAATTTTATTAAAATTAAAATTTAATAATGGTAAATTCCCGATTAAATTAATTAAAAAAAGTCTATTTTGGAGTTACTCGACCGCGCACATGAGAGAGCGAAGTAGCTCATCGGTGTGAATAGGGTATCCAGCTCTATTGACTCACTGGAGCATCGACGCAATGTGGGGTGTGTTTCACTGTTTTATCGTTACTACAATGGAATGTGCCCTTATGAAATCAGGGAACTCGTTCCTGAAAACCGCAATTTCATACGCGGAACGCGATCTGCATCAAGAAAGCATTCTTCTGTGGTCGATTGGCCAGTGAAACGCACAACGCATTACAGAGAAAATTCGTTTTTTAGCCGAACAGTTCGTATGTTGAATAAGCTCCCTGCAGAGGTCTTTCCAGCCACTTTCAATGTGCAAAGATTTAAATCTAATGTACACAAGCACTACTTCCTCTATCCCCCATCCCACAACCTAATTTCCTAGTACTGGCACATTGCATTGCATAAGTAGGTGTCATCCCCTGAGTGCTGGTCCTAATTAAAAAAAGAAAAATTCCCGATTAATTAAATTAATTCGTTGCTATTGATTATTTTAGGCAAAAGAACGTTTCGATTGCCATTCCGCTACCCCTCCTTTAGCTCTTTAAAAAGCGTCTCACAAGCTTTCCAAAGATTTCTGTTTAAACAAAGTGATTAAATTATAATAACAAAATTAAGATCAAAGCAAAAATTTAAAGTCCTAACAACAATAATAAAACTCATCTTTTTAATTTATTAAAAAAATAGTTTTAAAAAATGTTTGTGTAATTTTTGAAGAAAACTTAAAAAACTAGACAGTAACAAAATGTAACGTATCATAGGCTTGAAACAAATTAATAAGTTTTCTTTTTTATTAAATTCTTTTTGGGGATCGTTTTATCTTTATGCAGCATTTTTCATTCCTTAAGTAATCAATTGTACTTGTCATAATAATTTTCTTGAAAGGAATACATCGTTTTTCAGTCCATATTCTACCAGACTACATACGAGGTGTGTGAGAAAAGTAATGATATTAGTTTTATGCTAACCAAAGTCTTAATTGTTTTCAAACAACAATGTTATCCTCTTCATATTAGTTCCCTTGGCAGCTATACATCGGCGGAGTCGTCGTTCCCACTCTTGGTAGCAGCGCTGGAAATCCTTAATTGGTATGGGTTTTAATTGGTCGGTCACAGTCTTTTCGCATGTTCAAATGTTCTGTCACAATTTGATGCACGGTGAAAATATTTAAATTTAGCTGTTCACTGATCATCCTTATTGTTAAACGACGGCCCTCACACGATTAATGTTTTCGTCAGTTTATGAAGTCGAAAGTCTCCCTGAGCGAGGTTAATTTTCAGCGTGTTCTTGGCCTTCCAAAAATGATTTGTGCCAGTGGAAAACTTGTGCTCTTGATAAGCACTGTTCCCCATTGTCCTGTTTAAGCTTTTCAAAAGTCATACTAGCGGATTTACTAATGGCGCTGTCAAAACTGAGGAAGTGAAACGTATCAGCAATCAGATTTAGTATCCACCGGTAGACACAACATTGCCAGATCTCCCGCAGTGCTGCCAATCTCATTACTTTTCTTACTTACCTTGAAATTAATCAGACATGGGCAACTTCGTAATTACTTTGTATGAGTGTGTCTACTTCACTCTGCGTGTACCTCTAGATTCATATAAGAAAAGGCCCTTTATTCAATCTACAAGGAAGGTCTCACTATTGTTGTCGTCCAATATTAAATAATAGCTTTTTAATACCCAGAACTAAAAGGTTCTTTTTAGGCATTTTTTGCCTCCCTGTTATTGCACCTTAAGCACAGCAGAAACAGTTTTTAAGGCTGAAGAATCAAATTTATATATAAAACATTAAAAATCTAGAGTACAGCGCAACCAACTTGGTGCAATCTATCAAGGCTGTAACCAAAGTTTATGTAGATTTCTCACCTTTGCATTAAATAAACCTCAAGGCGAATTAATATACGGTAGAAGCGATGGCCTAACTGTCAAACTCCATCTATAAAAAATTTGTACACTATTTTTTTATATGTAGTTTGGCGAAAATGAACGAATTCGCCATCGCTTCCACCGTATATTTTTTCGCCTTTATAAACCTTTAAATTAAATTTAAAGCTTAGTCTTCCAGTGGTGTTCAGAGTTGCCAGACGATACTTTTTTGCGTTAATAATTTTAAAACTAGCAGAATTATATGTTTAAGGTTGACTTGTTTACACACATACAAATATAAAATTTTTTGATTTAAATGTATTAAATGAGAAATGGCATCAAAAACAAGAAAATGTTAAAAAAGAAAATAGCGATGAATAAATATAAAATTGAAAGAGGAAATTTATTTACAAAATTCGTTTTTGACTATGGACATCATTGATTTTGGTACAGAATTTAAAACGGAATTGAACAAGACTATTTTAAATATAATTAGTAAGTTGATTTAACAAGAAAGTTATTTCCTTTATTTAAAAAGTTGGAAAAAAATGATTGTTTATTGTCAATTTTTATTTTCAAAATGCTGTAACTCTTTTCATTAGATTGGAGATGGTAACTACGCACTTGGTATTAATGAAACACTATGGGGAAATTTTTCTTCAGAAATTGGACTCAATATTTCGATAATAAGGCACCAAAAGCCTATACGAGTGTGGTCCTAAGGCTTACGATCATCAGGATGCCGCTAGATTAAGCACTTTAAAGAGTTTTCGATGGCCGTTATTAATATGTTGATTATTTCCACAAGTAATTCAAATAACATACTTTGTAACGCATTTATTACTACGAAATAAATAATACAAATGAAATGTAACAGAGTAAGGATACAAAAGACAAGAACAACATTGAACAAAATGAATAAGAGAACATTTAAAACGCCAATCGATCTGACATAGTTTCGAAAATATTGCTGTTCCAAACCAGGAAAATCGGTACATGTCTTCCGAGGCAGCGGGGAAAATACCACTTTTGCCTATAATTTTTCTACATCATTTGGAACAAATCTAGTTTAGTAAAGTAATTCCAATCCGAAAAAGAACGTGCAAATATATGGGGCAATAGAGAATAAAAGAATAAGAAAAAAACCATAAAGTGAAAAAATTAGCGCTCGACCATATTTTCCGACTTATAGGCCTCTAATATTTTCATAAAAAAGTACGATTGTAAACCGTTTTATAACTTAAAGCTTTTGAAGAAATCTTTCAGGAAATGCTGAAAATTTTGAAAAATGCTTAACTTATTAAGAGCATGTGTAAGTTTTATGTAAAATTTTATATGGTACTTTTTTTCTAATTTTTCTCTGCCACTCCAATATTTGTTTTTTTGATTGGAGTTACTTCACTTAACTTGATTAACACATATGGTGAAGGGTATATAAGATTCAGCATAGCCGAATATAGCACTCTTAATTGTTTTTCTGTAAAGTTTTTTTAAACAAATTTGTGCCATTTGCCCAGTATATAATCTGTAATTTAACCAAAGCTTTAATTTCATAATACTGTTACGAACATAAAAAAATTAAAAAAAAAAGTTAATTCTACCACCATGGGGTGTGTGTATTGAATAATACGACATTTAGCTAAAACAAGTTGAGCAACCTCAATGGCTGCGTTGGTAGAGCTGCGTGCTGTAAAACAGAAGATCTTCAGACATGACTACAGAGGAAGAATAATAATTGTGTAAGGTAATTTAAAATTAAGTAACTGCAGTAACAAACCTTCCGGAAAGAGAAACACAACTATGTGTGATGCCAATGGCTAGATAAATTAGTGAAGACGTCTATTTAATAAAAGCAGTAGTAGAAACTTGTCAAGACAACCATTACAAAAGAGAAGAGTGTTCTAGATGTTAGAAGGAAGGAAGTAGCAAAATGATAACAGGGTACGGGAGATGTTAAGTTGTGGCTATTGGATTAGTAGGGATGACTTGCTCAGCTGTAAAGCAAGGTGGAGAGATCAGTGTTATGGTTGAGGTTACTAAACAAGGCATCGAGTAGTTCATGTCTCGCCGGAGTAACACAGTAGTGTAGCGTGGATGGCTGCGTTTGTAACAACGCATGTTTAATAAATACGACACCATAGGATACTAAAGACGGGTGGATCAAGATCTAGTATGTATGTAGCCAGATAGAGCCATAAAAAGTTAGAAATAATGAATTTATAATGTGCCACAGTGAAATTTGCAATCAAAAGAATCCGTACGTTTATCATAAAAGGGAAAAACGTAACAATGCTAAGCAAGCCAATTAAAATTAATTTTAATAATTTAAGAAGAATATCCACTCTAATTTTTCTTACCAAAGATAAAGTTTAGAAATGTCTCATTTTTGTAAATAATTTAATTTACTTTTTTAACAAAAAAAATTATACCCGCTTCTTAAAATTATTTTTTGACATGTGCCATGAAAGTCCTTACACATTACAAATATATGTTTTTATTCGTACTTTATAACTTTCCTTTTTGTTTTATAACATACATTTTAGTTCCTGATGTTTTCTTTTATTAATGACAACAAAAGCAATAAAAACTTTTATACAAAATAGTGCACTAATGTATCCACTGTATGTAACTCAATAATGATGGAAATGTGTTTGACAAAAAAACACAAAAAGAAAACGTGTGCTAAGATCGACAAAGTACATCATTTGCTATTTGCCATACTGTTTTTTGTATAAAAAAAGGAAATTGTAAAAAAAGATAAAGGATGCATTAAGATTCTGTTTTTTGCTTTTTTAAAGAGTAACTTAAAACTAAAAACAAAAAAGTTGTATGTTCCTTGCATGTCATTATAAAAAAGATACGGAGACAATTTTTTAATTATGGGCATTCACATACTAATGAAAATATATATTGTTAGAAAATTTAAAGAACTTAAGGTTTGGAAAAATAAAAATTTGAATCCTTTTTATTGAAAGCATCACGTCCTGCAAACCTGATAATATCCAGTTAATGGCGGTCATTATGTTTTCTTAACTAAAATGAGTATTAATAAAATGAAGAATAGTTCTTGGAAAAAACCGACTTAAAAGCAGATTATTTTGTCTGTCTATAACGGCTCAAATTGTTTGACACATATATAAAATTACATAACCTATTGGGACACCCTTTCATTTGCACATTTACGTTTTGTACTTGTTATTATAGTGGACTTAGCAATAAAATTTCTTTGTCTGACAACAGCTGTTCATCAGTTTGGCCATATTCATCAAATAACATCAACTATTGTAACACCCTTTAATTTATAATTTTTAATAACTAAACTTCTTATTATACCAGACAGGGCAGTATACATTCTATTTAATTTTCAAGTGCTTGTATATAACGGCTTAAAAGATAAAGTCATATAAGTCACATTTTATTTATTATGGGTACACCCTTTAATTTCTAAATTTAAGTTGGGCACATAAATATAATTACACTGTGGTGCAAAATTGTGCCGATGTTTTAATCAATATACGTAATTCAATTTTTTAAAGTTTTTATTAAATTATTTCTTAACTTTTCGCTACATAAATTAAGAATATGGATGTGTAGAAAATATAAAACAATAACAGAAACATTTATTCATAACTTAAGTTTATAAACCACTGGCATACTTTTGCTCCGAGGTTTTGACCATTTAAGTTTAATAATTTGTCCAGTATCCTTTTGCTTTCTTTATCTGATCCATCCTGTTTGGCATCGATTGGTAAAGCTTAGCCACAATAGCTGCAGGAATTTTGTCCCATTCAAACCGAACCCTTTCCCATAGCTCATTAATTCTTTTCGGGGTTTCTTCGTACTCTGTCAACCGCCGCTTTAAATACGCCCACAGGTTTTCTATCGGGTTCATATCTGGACTCTGAGGTGGCCACTCCATGACCCGAAACATCTGAGAATTAAGCCATTCCTTGAAAATTTTTGCAGTTTGTTTCGAGTCGTTGTCATGGTAGTAGATTATATTCTATATTGTCTATTATCTATTTGGCAAAGACTTAAGGGAAATTATCTTCCAAAATGCGAAGATAGTCTTCCTTTCGCATTATGCCTTCGATCCGTGCAAGTGGACCAACACCATCTGGTGTTATGCATCCCCATACCATAAGAGAACCGACTTCATGCTTAATGGTTTGAGATACATGAGCAGGATTCAGTGTGGTTGATGGCTTGGCGCAATACTAAACATTCCCATCCGATTGGTATCTATTGATTTTGGTCTCATCTAATTATATGATCTATCGTTTGCCAATCTCGTACTGTATACGACTTGTATTTTAAAAAAAAAAATTTCTTAGTTTTACGTTTTTGGGACATAGTTAAGGCTTTTTTCTTTATAGAAGCCTTGTATTCAACACTTTTAAGAGCCCTCTGGACAGTCCATCTGCTGACATTAACAGAACAGGCAGAAACTTTTTTATGCTTTTTATTTTCCTTGAAACGAATGAAGGTCCAAGGGTTCTGCCTTAAGTGTCAGTAATTTTTGCCGGCCTTCCATTTTTTCTTTGAACATTTTGATCAGGATTAGAGTTTTTGTAATTAGCAATTATTCTACCCACTGACCGCCGTCCTATTTCATAAAAATTTGCGAGTTTTTGAGTTGAATCGCCATTTTTAGCCTTTTCTATAACGGCATTTTTTAAATCAATACTAATGGCTTCATTATTATTATTTTTTATTTTATTTGTCACTTTAATATACACACAACCTTCAAGTTTTTCAAACTAATAATATTAAATGCAAATACTTATTTGCATTTAACTGAGAAATTTTTGGCTGGTGCAAAAGTGAGCCAATGCAATTGAGTTAAAGAGATCAATATATTCTGAATAAGAGAACCGATTAAAGTTATGTTTATTAATTTAGGCAATCAAAAAGTTTAAAAAACATTATTTTTGTAAAACAAGAAGAAAATAAAAGGATCATTTAAAAAAAAATGTTACTCACATTGGTACAACTTTCCGCCACATTGTACATCAACTATTGACAAACCCTTTAATAAACAAGATCAAATTTTATACTTTTTTCTATAGCAATAAAAGTTCTTCATAAACTTCAACCATTTGTCTACAACTGGTTAAAATAATGGCCATATATATTACATAAAATGAACTATTGGGGCACCCTTTAATTTATAACTTTGAATTTTTATGCTTATTACGATCAGAGTAATCTAAATTCTGTTTAATTTTAGAGCGTTTGTCTAAAAGGAAGTAACTAAAAAAAATTGAGAGCTTATAATACAAAATTTTTTAGACGAGTTCATCACTTGTAGTATTAATAAATTAATAAAATTTAGAAGTTTCTTTCAATGATTTGTTTAATTAAATATTTGATAACATTACTTTTTTTTAATTTTTGTTTTCGATAGACATTAAATTAAGTATATAATTGATTTAATTATTTATTTAATTAGATTTGTTTTCTTTTTAATTAAATCTGTGATTGACTTAATTATTATACATCACCAAATAAATATTTAATTAAACACAATTTTAATCTAAAACTTAATAAAACCTTTAAGATTTTTTCTTTTCATTTGGAAATAGTTTTTAATTCTTTATGATGTTTGCTGTGGCTACTTCGAATTGACGTTCTTTGGCAAATCAAGCATGCACCGCCTTAATACTCTATAATACTCTGGGAGCTATTCGAACCGATTATTACTTTTATTATTTCGTAAACATCCGCCTCTCGAACCACAATAATCTGTGACTACCAATCCAGCCAAAGCTACCAAAACTGTTATGTTAGTTCTTTGATTTAGCAAGCAAACAGCCACTTGCCACCACAACATAATATTTAATAATCTTCAGAATTTTTACCTAACAGCAACAAAAACCGCTTAAAGATTATAAGTTAAATAAGTGAACATACTGTCTAAAAGCATCAACCAACAAATAGAATAAAAAGAAATGTAAGCAAATATTTATTAAGTAACCGCCGTGTCTCTTACGATTGATATGCCTTCTTGTTTGGTAAAAAGTGAATAAAGGATTCTAAGTTCAGATCCCAACAGATAGCTTCCGGAAGAAATAAAAATAATTGCTGTTGACTAGCAGCGTTTGTTGTTGTGTTCGTTTGAGGTGCCTGTAACGGCAGGAGATTTGAATATAAATCTGGATTATTTTAGAAAAAGTAACAGCAGTTTTAATCAGATCCAGCCGAGTTGTTTAAAGTAGCAGTTTGACAAACAAAAGATAGAGAATTTAAATTTATTGCGAAGTCATATTAGTATTGTGATCCGAATGCCGCGTTAACTAAAAATTTAATAATAATTATTGCAGTGACTTGAATACGTAAATCTCCCAAAAGTATAGGCCGGCATCAATCGCCTGGGCTGGAAGAGTTCTAAATATGGAGATGAGCATTTTCAAATTTTCACTGGGTGTCATGGAAGCCGGTAGCTCGCAGTGAATATGATTACTGTACCGGTGATTGGTGAGGTCCTTCGGAAAGTAGCTTAGTCAATGTGATTGAAAGCTTAATTACTCAAAAGGCGCTTTAGCAGTCAAGCTGTGAGCTAAGAGTTGCTACTTAGAGTGTCGTTATGTGCTCCGATGCCAATAATAGAGGCATTGTACTCACCCTATGGTAAGACGTAAATCTGTAACTTACTTAGTTGAATTGATCACAAAAATGGTGAAAAAGATAAATTATGAAGAGCTCGTAGTTTTATGCGTGGCCTCCGCATAGTGATTGATATCGTTTTACGGCAGCCTTCAAAATTATGCAGCAACATTGTTTCACAAATCCATCTACTCAAGAAAATATTTTTCTATCTAATCTAATCTACGACAATTTCTCTAGATTTATGCAGATTATAATTATTCCCAATTTATTAAATGAAAGTATTTTCTTTACCGCAAAGCTCCACTCTTGACTGTTTTTGAATTTTTTTTATTTAAACTATGGCAGCCGTCTTTAGTGAATGATAGTGGTGGTTTTGCTTTGTGCATTTGACTAAAGAAAAGTAATTTTATATACAAATAACAATAAATAAATGCAGGATATTTTTCACTCTACTTACGTAATGTAATACATACGAGTATCACAGACAGTAAAGAAAAGTTATAAAAAAAATTTCATACTTAATAACTTTTCTTAAACTCATGCAAGCATATTTTTTACTACATTATTATAAAAAGTTGTAATAATAAAAATACTCTTTCATATGAGTAGGCGAAGGTAAACTGAAAAGTTGTTTGAAAATAAAATTGATATTAAAGTTTAAAGGTTTTGCATTTCCCCATAAATCAGGTTGCAAACTAATAATTCATTTGAGTGCCAAATGCGAGCAACTCATTTAAAAAATTTGCATGAAAAGCTGTAAGTTTTTTAGACATTACATTTGTCTTAGAAAAGATTTGTCATTTAAATCTTTTAATAAAAATATTTGCTTGTCTTCCTTTTAAAGGCCTTGTTAACCTTTCAGCGTATGAGTAGGTGTTAAGAAGAGAATATGCTTTACAAAGCCATTAAAAAACGCATAGTTGTAGTTAATTTTTTATTTTTATTTTTTACTTACTTTTATTCTTTATAGCGTTAGTTTGTTGTCGTTTGTTTTTATCTTTATTACTCGACTACAACTACAAACAAGAACTAAAACTACTACTTGACACTTTTACAAAATGTTGCAGCTTCTTCTTAATAAAAAAAAGGAAGAAAATTGTCATGACTATATTTTTCACATTTTTATACAAACAAAGTCTGTGTGAAGAAGCAAATGAGTGTTTGAATAGAGCTCAAAATTACACCACAAAAAGTTTCAGTATAAGAAAAAATTAAATTATTACAAAAAAAAAAATCTTATCTACTCACACACTCGTAGCCACTTTGAATACATTTACGAATATGTATGTGGCGTTTGTGAAAGTGTAAAAGTGCTCCTCAGACAATATGTAATGTTTAGTAATTTTCTTTTGTACGAGGGCTGCTATATATATTTCTGGCCTGGCAACACTGAGTGCTGCCAAGTGTAATCTGACATTTCCATTGCAAAGTTTGTTATTTTTTAGCATAATCGTACTCAAAACGTTTTTACGTACGACCATTATTTGTGTTGTTTACAGTGACTTGAAAAAATTAATATAGAAAAAAATGGAATTAACTCGTGAACATTTTCGTGCCTTCATTTTTCAAAACTTTCGCCGTGGATTATCACGACAAGAGTGCATTGATGAACTTAAATTTTTGTATGGCGATGAAGCACCATCCTAAACATTTTTTGTAGCGCAATTTACTCATTTGGAAAAATTTGCCTTTAAAATCATAGCTGTTCGCTCCCACCGAATATTATTTCGCCATGGAGCTAGTTTGTTTTTTTATATATAATTTCTCTTTCATAATACCTACTTTTTCCCCCCGAATTTTTTTCACTTTCCGGATGCAAGACTACTATGAAGACCACCAGAGATCATTAAAAAGTAGGCTAAAGTTTACTAAAAATTCTTTGAAGATCACTAAAGTTTACGTAGTTTGCGTAGTGATCTCTAAGATCAGTGAACTAAGGTACGCGTTTGTGATCATCAGTATACAATCGTTGTGTACGGTATTTTGTTTGCGTACAAATACACAAACGCTAAGAAAATCTTCGGCACGGAACGTAGTGTATTTTAGTGTTTTTCTTTTAAACACTGATTTAAAAATTGTTTCAATTAACTTTGATAATCGTTTTATAGCCTGTCTCATGGCGAAATAATTTACCAGGTGGTGGCAGTGGCAAATTTATTCATTTTCGCCGTTGCAGAAAATGTCAAACTCCATATATAAAAAATCAGCGAAAATTTTTTTTATATGAACTATCTCATTTTTGAAAAGCATTTGAGTATCTTTTTTTCGATTCGCTACAGCCTCTTTATCTGTAGACTGTCGAACTATATACTTTTTCAATTCTAGCCGGTACGCAATGTGCAGTATGCACTCTAATGTTTTTATCCACGCACGAAGACTGGACAGCCCATATGAATAAAATGTTGAATTAGTTGCTTTGACAATGTTGACGTTATTCATTTTACTGGGCTTAGCACCGCAAATGTAACAGGATTGCGGCAAAGATGGGTTTGGATTATCTGTAGTTTGTAGCTGTATTGGTACAAAGGATAAGACAAATAAAGACGAATCTGAGCAACCTTCTGCTTTAAATTTTTGTTTATAATTACTGTGGTTAGAGCTACCAGCTCCTCCCCATTTACAAATAAGAGTTAAAGAGTCCAACTTCGTAGTTGTTAAAACTTATTCTTGAGCTTGATCAATAAATACAAAAATAATTGTAAAAAAAGAACCTAAGTTGAGTTTTCTCCACCGATCTTTAATGAGATTTTAGGAAGTAAAAGAGAGGAGAAGGTAATTTGCTTTGCCTTGCACTTGACTTGAAATATTGCCTTTGACTAAAAAATATTACATTAATGCGAAGTCATGCGAAGTACATATAAATCATTCAAGATTAAGAGAATATTGTGTAGAGAGTGTTTTAGCGAAGTTTCAGGTTTATGTCTCTTAATGTCACCAATGAGATGGTCCAACTAATATCAAAAAAACCCTAACTTGAGACAACTTTATAGGCACTTCTCTAAAGATATGATAATTGTTCTTATTTTTATTAAAACGAGCATATCTTTTTAAGCAAAATATGCTTCACCTAAAATTTTAGAGCAGCGTTTGTACTAAAAATGAGAATAATTTGAATAAAATGTCTTTAATGCGCATGCAATTGAAAAATTGTTTTTGAAACTTTATCTTTGACCTACAAAATTATGGCTATTAGACAGTGCAAAACACCCATGGCTACTTCTTTTTATCTAATTGGACAATTCTGAATCATTAAAATACAAAAAATTGATATTGATTTTTTACCGGCTAGACCCTGCAAATAGCTCACTGTGCGTCGCCCATATTCATTTTGATTTCAGAAGCGGAGCGTTAAGGAAGAAGCTTATCTTGTAAATTCAATACTAAACGAAAGGTGCCAACTATAATGACTTCTGATCAAGTAGTTTTAGTCGTTTTGTTTCTAATGTGTGTTTGTATGAAAAATTAAAATTAAGTAAACAAAATATTTTATTACAAAAAATTATAATTTTACAACATAAACTTGTTATTTTTAACTGAAAGATGTTTAGATGATCTTTTCGCATCCAAGAATAGTGCATGTACATCATCAATATCTTCTTTTATAATTTGCATACGACCATTTACTTTGCACATTTGATGAGCTGGTGTCAGCAGTTGTACAGCATAACGCAAAGTCGAAACACTACCAATTTCACTAAGTCGAACAAAAGCAGAATCTTCAAGTTTTAGACCTTCAGTTTGGGCACGCAACTTAATAATTTCTTCTATTTCACTTGAATGATAAGGTAAAGTTCTTATAATTAAAAGGCGATCCAAAAGATCTAAAGGAATGCCATGAGGAGAAACAATATCATTAGTGCCACGTATAATGCAGCGACCACGATTGGTGGCAAAAATTACAATCGGTGCAATAGGAGATTCTAAAGATTTGTGTAAATATGTAAAAGTTTCCAAGTCCAACATGTGTATTTCGTCAATGAATAAAACTCCTGGTACTAATTCAGCAATGCCTTGATCGATATATTTATTGACGACTTTATTGATTTCTAAGCGCAATTTGTCAGTTATTTCGGTCTTTTTTGGCTTCATAAGTTGGCCCATCATTGATAGAACATCTTGTCCGCCTTGAGGACGAGCATTGGACACATCAAGATCGTGTAGAGTAACATCTTGTATAACTTCTTTCTTTTTATGAACGTCACCTTTAGGCAGTGGAACATATTCTTCCGTCTCTAAATCAAATTCCGTTGCGAATGTATCACTTCGGCCTTGTCGTTTAACAGCACCACTGCTGGCTTCAATATAAATGACATCTCCTATTTCTACTTTTTCTCTTTGTAAAGCCTCATAAATGCTGGGATCAAGTTTTAATTGTTTGGTACCCTTGGCCGTTTTTAAACCAACTACTACATTGCTAACGGTTTTGCCATAACCACCTGAGGGGTTTTCAGTCTCTACAGGCGATAATTCAGTGACTTCACCTTCGTAAACTTCTTTAGTTTCTCGTATTCGTAGTCCAATTGAACGTCGAAAATTTTCCATTAGCACTTCGGTCTTCTTAATTTCACTGCTAAAAACCTCCGAACCAACCATGGGACAAAAGGGTACTTTGTTGCCTAACTCTTGAGCAATAGCCAAGGCAATGGCTGTCTTGCCTGTACCAGGAGGACCAGCCAACAACAAAGCTCGACCTGCCATTTTCTTTGATTTAATTAAGTCGACCGCTATTCCAGCAGCTTCACGTGCAGCCTTTTGACCAACAAGACCTGCTGCTAATTGAAGTGGCACACCGTCCGCGTTAAGACCTAAGCCTTTTACATGACTGTGAGCAGCAATACGCTGTGTGCGAACAGTACTTTTGACTTCCTCTATTTTCATTTTTTTTTCTGTAAAATATTTTTTCTCTGTTCGATGGAATTTAAATTATTTTGAATATTTATTTCTATGGCAACTGTAAATTGTATTGTACAAAAAAAGGCAAATTAGTTACCAGGTGGCAGCGCAAGCAAGGCAAATTGAATACTAGGTAAAATTGATAGCAAGGCGAATAAATGACCAGGTGGCAGCTAGGCGAATTCAGTATTTTTTGCTGGTATACACGACTGTCAAAATCCATATATAAAAATATACACAAATTTTTTATATATGGAGTTTGACAGTGGTGTATACCAGCAAAAAATTCTGAATTCGCCTACGCTGCCACCTGGTAATCGATTCGCCTCGATTGATAGGCCATGTGATCAAATTCGCTTTACAAATTTTTCCTAGACCAACGTCAAAAATTGTTTACATTTTGCTGACGCGCCATTAAAAAATACGAAACATATTTTCAGTTTTAAAATCGAATAAAAATTTTTAAACCATTATTTTTTTGATAAAATAGTGAATGTGTAAAAAAACCGTTGTGTGATAAGTAAAAAATGTGTGTGCAGTTAAAATATAAATTAAAAGAAAAAAAAAAAAACATTTATTGAAAAGAAAACGTTTCTTTGAGAAATATTTTAATAAAATTTTTTATTTTTTTTTATCAAAATATGTGTGTATGTATGTACATTTATAAAAAATGTTTGAAGAAATATTTGAGTGCTTTGCAAAATAAGAAGTGCGGGAGTGGAATCAAGGCAAGTGCCTTGAGTGGGACTTTGTTTAATATGCCGAAAGACACCAGTGGAAAAATAAAATGAAGTAGAATTCAATCAGCAAATTTAATTTTCTTCTCTTTTTTTTTTGAATATTATTCATCACTGCTAGCTGACACGCCCTGATGCGGTTACCTAGTATTCAATTTGCCTTGAGCGGAGGCAAATTCACTATTCTTTGCTGCTAATCATGGCGAAATAATTTACCAGGTGATGGCAGTGGCGAATTTATTTATTTTCGCTGTTGCAGAAAATGTCAAACTGCATATAATAAAATATTTGCTGATCTTTTATATGTGGAGTTTGACATTATATGCAACGGCGAAAATTAATGAATTTGCAACTGCCACCACCTGGTACATGATTTTGCTATGGCTGCTAATTATAACTGTTAAACTCCAGATATAAAAAATATGTATAATTTTTTTATATGGTGTTTGACATTTAGCGTTTCGGAAATATTAATGAATTCGCCATTGAGACCACCTAGTATTGATTCGCCTTGCCTTGACTCCATGTATAAAAAATCTGCATGCTATTTTTGTGTATGTAGTTTGACATCGGGCTAACGGAATAATTACCACTTATTCAAAATTTCAATAATCATAAAATTACAAATTAAATATTCAAAAAAAAAGCTCCAGATTAAAAACAAAAAAAAAAAAAAATCGGAATTTAACGAAATGATCGAAATTTCCAAAAACAAAACAGTTAAACTAAAAACTGATATTTTTCCAATAATAGTACTATGAAGTTTTCAAAAAATTTAAATCTCATTTGTCAAAAATAACCAATAAAATAATTCTAAATTTCATTACAAAAAATTTCAGCTGCAAAACATATTTTCTACTAAAAATAAAAAAGTATTAAAATTTTCACCCCAATTCTAAATATTCCCAGGGAAATAATTTCTCCCGGGAATAAAACTCTCCTATTCTAAACAGGCTGGGAGAATACTATTTTGGAAAATGAATTTCGAATTTCTGAAGTCAGCTGCTTTGCTTTGAGCTGTGTTGTTTTGACTTAAAATTTGCAAAACATTTTTATGAAAATGAAACAAAAGATATATTTTTATGTGTTTTATTAAGGCAAAAAAGAAATAAACAAAATAAAAATATTCAATAACAAAGATTTTATTAAAAAGAATTAAAAATACTAATAAAACAAAATAAAAAAAACTAAAATAAAACTAATTTGATTCAGAGCATCAAGTCAATTTCTATCCACTTTATTACATTTTATGTTGTCTGCCTAATATTTCATATATTTTAAGTTTTCCAGTTCCAAAAATCTCCGTTTTTTCTCTATGTTCTCCCTAACATCCTTGAGCCTTTACTTTTCCTTTTTACTTTTCCATTTTACGATTATGCCGCTTTTGCTCCTTAAATTCGTATTTCTTCAAGTCACAAAGCCGGTCTATGGAACGATAAACCTTTTTTGTGGCTTGAAGCTGCTCGTTCATCGTTTTCAACATATTTCTTTAAATACATGTTTCCACCCCAAGGACAGCGGTAGTGGAAACATCGGTAGCCACGTCTATTAGAGCCTTTATAATTTTTTTCGTTGGTGGTGGCTGGAGTAAGTCTTTACAGCTTTTATTGAGGTAGATATCGTCGTCCGCTAAAAACTGCGGTGGCAATTCTGCTTCAATATTTTCTTTTGTTTGCTGAAGAAGAACAGGATAGTCCGAACATATTGGCTATACCTGCAACGAACTCCTTCATTCCAATCAACTCATGAATGGATTCTTCGTTTGCGAAAAACTAATGCCCCATATTCGGCCCTCCACCAGTTCCTTTACTATATTTAAGGTTTTGGGCGGTCTTTTTTCGAACGTACTTTTTTGAACAAACCATATCTGAAAACGTTTGAACTTTTAAAAACTTTCTATTCAATTTTACAATTTTCATTAATCATACCTTCTTCCATTCCGAAACAGTTTTCGTTGGTGGCCCCGCTGAGTTCAGCTTCGCGTCTAAATTGCACTAAAACTAATTTAATTCGTCCTTACTTCCGTTGAACATTTAATATCTGGGTGGGCTTGCATTTGGTTTAAGAGACCCTTCAATTGCTCTTTATTTGTTTTTTTGGACCTGCAAATAAGAAATGCATTCATATTTATTTGTTAAAAACTGCCAAGATATTTCTTTTTTCAACATTAATTAAAATACTTACATTTTTAAATACAACTTCTCTGCTATTTTTTGGCGGAATTTTTCCCAAAATTTTTCATTGTATTCTCCCTTTAATTGACATTCATAATACCTACTTTTTTCCCGGGAAATAGATTCCCACTTTCAAAGGTCACTTAGAATAAAGGAAAAAGGAAAAATTTCCTGGGGAGTTTTCATTTAGAATAGGGGACAAGGGAATAGGGAAAAATTCCCAGGGCTGTATATTATAAACAAACGATTACTAATAAAATCCCGGTAAAGGTACTTTTTCTTGTTTGTCTTGAGTTTATTTATACTTTCTTTGTTATTAGTTTTATGCTTTATAATTTAAGTTAGCAGAATTTCGCCCACAACGAACATTTCCATATAAAAAAATACGTTTAGCTAAAAAATTTAACACATCACTAAATTTATACACATAAATAAGTATAAAATTTTTTAATTCGCTATTATTATAGTTATTGTTTGTTTTTAGGTTTTCAAAAATATTTATCAATTGCCATTGACCACAATAATAAACAACAAATTTTGCGAAAACATTGCAATTAAGCTCGTTATAAGTACAAGAGCGCTTCATAAACAGAATTATGTTAATTTATTTTAATATTTCCATTAAACTTTCCTAAAATTATATATTTTTATACATTGTGATTATATGCTATTTTTAATTTGCAAATAAACAATAAACTTTGGCTGGAAATAATTTTTATAAGCCACAACGCAAAAATTATCAATTTATGAAGCGGTTTAATAAGAAATTTTTTGTTTTCAAACAAGTTTCAGAACTGTAAATGTATCATTATTTTTTGATTTTAATTCGTTGCAAATTTGCTATATATTGAACTAAATCTTTTTTTTACAACAAGAAGTATTGAATGGTATTTGGATTAATTCAATAAAATTAGGCAGAAATAAATTTCAATTCGTTTTCAAATCAAATGAGTTTTTTTTTCTTTTTTATAATTGCAATTCGTTTTTAATACAAATGAATTGCTATTCATTTCCAAATCAAATAAATTTGTAAAGATGAATAACAATTAATTTTCAATTCGATTGCACTAATTACTTTTGAATTTATTTAAAAAAATTAGAACAATTAATTGCAATTCAAATAAATGAAATCAAATGAATTAGAAATTAATAGCACGAATTTATTTAACAAACTTATTTAACTTAGAAATAATTTGCAAATTATTTTTACTATAAAAATATTAATCGACTCAAATTTCCTTCAATTTATTTTTGTGTGAAAAGAAATAAATCAAAATTTGCTGACACAAATGATTCGTAAATTAGAAAATTAAAAAATGATTCATTTACAGCCCTGACATGTCTTGTTCCCTTCGCCACCGGTGAAAAAGAGTATATTTAAGTTTGTCATTCCTAACATTTTCATGTGTTATTCTGAGTGCTTCTGCATAGCGAAGTCGATAGAGCGATGTCCGTCTATCCGTCGGTGTTTGAGTTGAAGTCAACTTTGCCAAGGCACTAGATGAGGTAGAGAATATTTAAATGCTGCCCCAATCGATCAGATTTAGTTTCGAAATATTTTCTATTGAAAATCAGCAAGGTCGATTTATGTCCTCCGGGGCAGCGGGCAAAACACCACGCCTGTCTTTAATTTTTCCATATCATTTGGAACAAACCTATTTTAGTGAAGTAATTCAAATTAAAAAAAAAAAAAAAAAAAAAAAATAAATAAATGGAGCGAAAGAAAAATAAAAAATGAGAAAAAAAACATCAACTGAAAAATTGGCGCTCGCCCATATTTTCCGTGTCATGGGCCACTGAACTTTTTGTAGAAAAGAACGATTTTCACCATATTTTTAAAGATATCAATATGGGTATCATTTAAAGGCTTCTAAAGAGATCGTTTAGAAAACACAAAAATTTTTATCAAATTCTTAACCCATTATGAGCCAATGACATTTTTATGTAATTATATAATTTTTTATTTATTTTTAAATCTCTGCCACCCCAATATTTGTTTTTTTTTTTTGACTAAACCAGAATTACATACATTGTGAAGGGTATGTAAGATTCGGCATCGCCGAATATATTACTCTTATTTGTTAGTTTTATTTTTAAGCCCACAACTTGTTTATGAAATAAATGTGATAACATATTGCCTTGAATTTTATAAATGAAATAGTGCTGCAGTATAATTCTCTTTTAAGCAAAAATTGAGCTTCTTGTATTTTAAATTTATATTCCTGAAGAAAATATAGTTTTTCATACTTTATAGTAAAGTGTTTCTTGTAATTTTTTTTTACCACCTGGTTTTTAAAATACAAAACAAAATATTGCTTTCTATGCTTTTTTGTTTTGTTTTGTTTTAAAAAAAATATTTTAAACGCGAACTAAATAATAAATTTAAATTTATTCCATATATTAAATTAGGTTTGTAATTTAGTCAATATATTTAAAAACTCACTGAAATATTTTAATATGCAAAAAATATTGCGGTTGTTAAAATAAATAAATAAATAAAATAATAAATATTTTTTTAAAAGAATTTTATCACATTTTATTTAACACAACATGTTTTTGTTTAAAGTAATTTTTATGTTGTTGGCAATAATTATTGTTAATTTTTATTGAATTTATGTTTACAATTTTATTTAAATGGTTGCCAACATAATAAACAAAATAATTAATATTTGTAAGGTGAGTGTGTTTTGTCGTGTAACTATGTTGCACCTTTTTGTTACACACTCACAATTTATGTTTTAATTATTGTTTTATTAAAATATCTGCTTGATAGCATAATATAAAGTTAAAAATGTAATTAAGCAAAGTCGACACAGATTGTCGCTTATCCATTAATAAAATATTTAAAAATTAAAAGAATTATTGCCAATCAATAATCTGCCATAAACGTTTTATGTAGGCTACCAATACTTTTAAATCTCCTTAAAAAAATATAAATATTTTTTTCAGTACAATTGTGTCATTTTAATTAAAATTTGATTGTAAAATTTTTTAAACAATTTTCTATTCAAAACAAAATTTTTATTCTCAATTGGGTAAAAGTTAAATCAAAAGGGTTATACAAGGAATGTTTTAAATTGGTCACGCATAAGAGTCCTTGAACGTTTATAATCTGACTCAATTTTTGGTGAGAATACGCAAGCATGTGTGACAAAAATTTATTTTAACGTGAGAGCGCTTGAGTGAAAGTGACTAAAATTATGAGACTAAGTGATTAAAAATTTTAGGCCCTTTAAAAAAGAGATTGCTAAATTTCAAGAATCAAGAAAATAATTTTTTTTTAAGTCGTTTGACTGCTATAAATTTTGTCCACAAAAAATTATAACTTTTCCCATGCAGTAAATGTAGTATACGATGTCATCTAAGCAGCACGGATTTTTTGTCAAATAATTATATTAGAAAAGTTTATAGTAGTTTATTTAAGCAACAGCCTCTTATTGGAACTTACCTGAGTGCTTTTATTGAATAAGAAACCAAAGCCGTGAACGATTTCTATGCTACACAACACGTCACCATTAATTCCACCTGATATATCTTCCATAGCAGCATCATAAACAACTGAATTTAAAACAGACACACGAGCACTTTGTTCATTTTAAGGTGTCTGCCTATGACGGTTCAAGAGATAAGAGCATAAACTCCAAATAACCTTATTTATGATTCACCTTTTAATTTGCAGTTTTAAATTTAATACTGGTCATTACAGAGAACTTAGCTACACATGGCCTGCTTAAATTTCAAAAGATAATGCTATTTGCTTTAAATTACAGTACCTATAGGTGCACTCTTTAATTAAAATTTTTATAGCTGTTGTTATAGAGATCATCAAAATACACATTTTAAGTAAATTTTAAGTGTGGGCCTATAACAAATTAAAGAATAATGCCATTTGCGTTAGCTATTAGGTCACCCTTTAATTCTTTAATTTTTTTGTACTTTATATTTTGGATATAATAATACACACTTTATTTAACTTCAAGTGCCATTATAAAAGATTTAGAAGATAAGTTAATAAAAATCTTATGGTGACAACCTTTAAGTCCCAGTTTTTGCTCTAATTCTTGTTTTTATAGACGACTTAAAATACATGTTCTGTGTAAATTTTATTTTTCTGTTTGCAACGATTTAAAATATAATGCTATATAATTTAAAATTTAGTATTTAAGGGGATACCCTTTTATAGCATTAAATACTTAAGTTGTTGTTATAACAGACGCAGGCGTACATATTGCTACGTTTTATCCCTTTCTGGATAACGCACGGATACTTTTGATTGCAAATACCACTGTAGCTCATTATAAATTCGCTATTTTCTTAACTTCTTATGGCTCTACCTGGCTACATACTAGATCCTGATCCTTCCCGTCTTTAGGATCCTATGGTGTCGTATTTACTAAACATGCGTTGTTACAAGCGCAGCCATCCACACTACACTACTGTGTTACTTCGGCGAGACATGAACTACTGGATGCCTTGTTTAGTAACCTCAAACATAACACAGATCTCTCCACCTTGCTTTACAGCTGAGCAAGTCATCCCTACTAATCCAATAGCCACAACTTAACCATCTGCCGTACCGTGTTATCATTTTGCTACTTCCTTCCTTCTAACAGCTAGAACACTATTCTCTTCTTGTTAAGGTCGTCTTGACAAGTATCTACTACTGCTTTTATTAAATAGACGTCTTCACTAATTATTTATCTAGCCATTGGCTTCACACATAGTTGTCTTTCTCTTTCCGGGAGGTTTGTTACTGCAGTTACTTAGTCATGTCTGAAGATGGGCTCGAACTCACAATCTTCTATTTTACAGTACGCACCTCTACTATCGCAGCCATTGAGGTCGTTCAGCTTGTTTTAGCTAATTCTCGTATTATTCAATACACACACCCCATGGTGGTGGAAGTAACTTTTTTACCTTCTGTTTTTCTTACCACGCACATACGGACAACAACAACAAGCGTTGCCAGATCTTATGTTCGTAACAATATTTTATGTACTTTGCAAGTTTCTTACAAAAACGCTTTGATGATGGCGTCATATTAGTCAAATGATGCCACCTATGGGAACAACCTTTAAAATTTTAGTTTTTTTATTACTTTCTATTATTAAGAACTTTAATGATATCAGCTCTGTTAACATTTCTTATACGTGTTCGTAGAGTTTTAATAGACATGTCAAAATCATATCTGTGTAAAGGGTCCGCCATCTAACGTTTTTTTACTAGTGCTTATTTCGCGAATGGTAACACTTAGCTCGTAACTGATTTGACAGATAATTAGATGTATCCTTCCGCTGAGCGAATATGGTTGTGTATACGCTTGAACAATGCTGGGAAATATTGCGTCATTACTTTGAAAGTAATGTTGCAGAATGTGTGCAAAAATTGCATATAGATTTTGGAAGAAGAGAAGCACCGTCAGCTCCGTATGTTCGTTATCTTGTGAAAGAAGTAAAAGAAACTCGCATCCCCATCGATAAACCAAAGCGTGAAAAGCCAAAAACAGTGCATACAGCCGAGAGGTCCAGAGGCTTAATTGGGGCATTTTTCTTAGAAAATGAGCAAGGAGTGGCCGTTACAGTCAATGACGTTCGTTATCGGACCATGTTGAATGAATTTTTGTGTACAAAAATTGAAAAGGAGAATATTGGCAACATTTGGTCTCAACAGGACGGCGCCACGTGCCACACAGTCGAAGCTACTCTCGATAGTTTGCGCCTTGTTTTTGAAGATCGCATTACTAGCCGCAGAGCTGATGTCGTTTGGCCACTTCGAAGCGGCGATTAAACACCGTTGGACTATTATTTGTGGGGAGCCGTCAAAGATAAGTGTTACGCCGACAAGCCAGAGATAATTGACGCTTTGAAAGACAATATTCATGAAGCCATTGGTGAAATACAGCTGCACACAATCGATAATGTGCCAAAAAATTGGACCGATCGTGTAGGCTATTGCATGGCCAGCCGAGGCAGCCACTTAAATGAAATTATTTTCCATTATTAATCGGAAGGATTGTACTTTCAAATAAAAAAAGAAATTTGAGAAAATATTTTAGTAGTTTTTTTAAAGCATTTTCCAAAAAAAAAAGTTATTGGGCGGACCCTTTATAAGGGCACACTTTAACTTTTAAAATTGATACTTTTTGTTTGAAATGTAAGCAATATTAAAATATTTTTTCAAAACCAGTTCAGTTACACTGAGTTCCGTGGGCATAATGACACAAACAAAAAAACATCAGGCGAATTGATTATCTTTCTATCCTCCGAGCAGAATCGGATGCAAAACAGTTACATCGAGACAGTATGTTTTATAGCCTTTTTATAGCAGCAAGACACCATTGGCATTTTTGTTCCCCTAGTCTCTAAAGTAAAATGCTTATATATGATCAAAATTAATTTAAAGTTCCATTCTCTTAAATTTTGTAAGAAATTTTTTCCACTCGAGACTCCAAGTGCTTGAATTGCTATTTTCCATTTATTCAACTTTTTAAGGAAGTTATTCAATGTTACTTATCAATTTTAATAGATTTTTTTATACAGCTTTCTGATGGGAATTGAACACAAGGCAAACAAGCCGATAAATCATTTTGTAGCCGAGATTCATAAGGTGATGAACCGAAGATGAGGAGAATAAGACGCTTGTATAGGAGCATTAATTGAAAGGAATGTAGCAATATAATATTGTTTGACAGTCGTGGCTGACAGATTCAAGTTCTTGTTTGGTAAGCAAGACATTATGAATTTTAGTTTTATTTCTTCTCGTTCGCTGCGCTGGTTCAAGATGTCTGTTTGTCGAAACAAGAAATACATTAGTTCGAGTCTTACTGAAGTCATAATATGAATGGCGGCGTAAATTTTGAAAAGTACATATTTGGTAAATGGGAAATCTTGAGTAAAGGTTTAGCTCGAGCCACGAAGTGAGATACCAAGACAAAATTAATAACAAGCGTACGTAATACATATTTTATTACGCCTGACAGAGCTTAAAACAGTAAAACAAAACACAAAGCGTTTCCGTACTTAAAAATTTGGTAACTGAGAGCGGTTGTAAGAGAATAAAGTTCTTCTTTTTGCACGAAACAGTCCAAACTTTTTCTTCGTGAAAGTTATTTATATTTGTGAAACAGCTTTAAAACATAATAAAACAGTGAGTTAAAGTGATTTTAGTGATTGTGACGACATCCTAGACCTTATGGAACATTATTGTAACTTAAAAGAATAATTTTTGTTAGATCTTTTAGAACGCCAAAAGAGGAACAGCATTACAAATTATTTATGTTAAATTATTCCATCATATACGGATAAAGATTTCAAACAACACTTCCGCATATCGAGAGAATTATATTTAAATTTATCCGTAAAATTTGCAGAAAGTCCCACATATGCTTCTTTGCGAGCTAATAAACGCAAGAAATTTGTAATGACTGTTCCTCTTTGATTTTTCATAATTTTTTTGAAAGTGTGACTTTTTTCTTTAAACAGTCAAAACACTTCGACTTTTTATTTTGTGCTTAAAATTTAATTTTTGTGTTCCCGTATTTTCATACTTGCTCTCATTTTCACGAACTTTACCCAAAAAGTAAAGAAACATAACTATTAATTATACAGGCATGTCACACATTCCGGTCGGAATAGTTTTAATTCCGTATTAACAATTCCCATCGATTTTATTTTACCTTCTTCAGATTCCGATCGATTTTGTTTATTCCTGAAAAGTATTGAATCTCCACTATTTAATTTAAATGTAGCAATATTATGCACACCAAAATATACAACAGACTTAACTAAGTGAGAAGTAAATTTCAGAAACGCATATAACAAAATTTCAAAGAAACTAAATTCCACTTTGAAATTTGAAAGTGGTTTCATTCTAAAGAAATTTGTCATTTTTAGTTGTCTGAAAAAGCAATTTACGGAATTGAAACCACTTTCATTCGGAATTGAGTTCTGTGACATGCCTGATAAAAAATGTTTTTATTCGACAAAAAAAAAAAATTAATCGTTTTTGAACTTGTTTGTTGAACTTGTGTTCTTTTTTCATAATTTGTTTTCATATATAAAAAAAGAATGCTTTTGGTTTGTGTATTGATATCAATTGGAATTAAAAAATTCGTTTAAAAATGAATTTTTCTAATTCTATGGAGTTCCATCAAATAGCTAAATATTGGGCATACGGCCACCTCTACGAGACGTATCCTGAATGTCTGAATGCAGTTTGTTAAGCATCGCTGGCCTTATGTCGTCAATAACATGAAGAATAAGGGCCTTCAAGGTATCAATTGTTTTTGGTTTTTGGCATAATTTGTAAATAATCGAGAAGTCTCAAATTGTAGGACAATTAAAAATTTTTAAAATTAACTAAAGGCAAAATTTTAATTTCAATAAATTCTTTGGTTGCAACTGAACCATCGTACATAGCACTATTATATTAAAAACACATCTCGTTTGGATTAATGTCATTCATAATTTCAAGCAAAAAATAGCTGCTCGACTGTAATGCGAGCTCTGGCTTAACTTCTAATGTAATAATGTCAAATAATGACGTACGAAAAGGAGCAGGTTTTAAAATGTTATAAAGTCTGTAGGATCTCTTACATTGGCATAAATTGCTGCAGTAGATGAAAAAAAAAATCAAAAGTGAGCACAGTTAGACAGTTCCTTTGTCAGTTAGCTCTAACTTCTTTCGTAAGTATTCTCAAGATAAAAAATATTTGGAATAAAAGAAATTCTATGTGCGAAACATAAAATAACTTAACAATATCAATTACAGAAATATTCTCTTGCTTAGTTTCTAAATAAATTATTAATCATTTTAATTTTTAACCTTTAAGATAAAACAACTAAGATTTGTTATTTTTAATATGTTTAAGTCGTTACAAATATCATCTGTAACCCCTATAGCTTCTTCCAAATCAGGTACTGTCTTAAAATAGTTTTAAATTATTTTAAATTTTAAAAATAATACACAAATTTAATATTAAAAACTAATTTTTTTTAATTCCTTAATAGTTTATTGACTGAAAATGATAAATAATTACACGTGTAAGTGTGAATGTTTGACAGATAGAGAGTGCGCTTTTGTGCGCTCTATTCATTTATTTGTTTATTTGCTTAGAATTGGTTTTAATATTATTGTTGTATTTATTTGTTAATTTATGTTATTCAAATAGTGTTTTTTGGTTGATGTTGTTGTTTGTTTTAAATTGTTCTTGCATTTTTACGTGCATGTTTGTGCGGTTTACCTTTAATGAGTTTGTATTACACGAGTGCTTGAAACATTTACAAATAAAATGAATTTTTCAAACACCAAACACAAAAGTATTATAATCATTAAAACAAATATACACAAACACTTTAATATGAGTATGTATTTACATGTGTGTGAGCTTGTGTGTACTTAAAAATTTAATTTGACAAATAAACGCACAATCAAACATTTCCTATTTAAATACTAAATGCTTTTTTTTTTTTTTGGTTTAAATAAAATTTAAATAAAATAGAATTAAATGCTGAAGTACTTATTTTCAATAGACCAAACAGGTTGATGAAGATGCTATAGTTGGTTGAGCTGACTTAGTTTTCTTTTGATTCAAAGGATCCTCCCTAACCACTCACTCCATTACGCTGGAACCAGAAACGATGGCAAAGAGAAAGAAGCATAGAAGAAGTGGTGTTTCTTCACATTCCTTAAAAAAATTTTTAATTACTTTTATACAGAGCAAAGTTTTACACCGACCAATCCGAAATAATTGAACGAGCTTTTACTAAAGAGAATGGCTTTTACCTAATTTATTTGTAGCGAGTGACTTTTAAAGCCAGATAGGATATACTAAAAGATTAATTGTCAAACGAACTGTCATAATGCGCTCACTTTTTAACGCGAATTATTAGTATATTTTGGCAAATTGTTATAATTAAATTGACACTTCAAGTCATTCATCAATTGGATGAACTTACAGTCGACTACGTGAGTCTTATGGCGCAAATAATTTTACATTTTAAAAAGTAATCCGTCATGCCACATGTTCCCTAAACTATGCAATAACAGCAAAATATCGGAAGAATGTGTGTAGTCAAGAGAATATCGCTGCTAAAATTATGCGTAAAAATCTTAGCTTGCAGTAGTATAAGATCTTCTCCGTATAGGAATTTATGCCACGAGATAATCATGTGCGTCGTTCTGGGCTTTAGAGCTATTAATAAGTGGTAGAATATTTATTCACAAAATGTGTTTGTTGTTGAGCAACATTGACTATTTCATGTGGAAAATTTGACATTTACAATCTCGAGTATTAAAAGAATTTAACGTTTTATTTTTTTTCACTTATACTACACTGTTTTACAAATGTTAGCAAAATACATATGATCAGCTCTTGTTTGATAAATTCCGATGAAATAATGCCTAATTGCTTTATTTCACAGCTTTGATAAAATGTTGCCAGAAACATTTCATATGTTTTTCTACAGTAAAAACAGAGTACCACTTCTGCAACATTTTATCATGACTTTTTCATACAAATTTTTTATGTGTGTAGTTTGACAACACTCCACATGAAAAACTGAACAGAGTACCAAGCTTAACAGAGTTAAAAAAAACATAAAATTGCCTTGTATGAGGTAACTTCACCAAAGACTTTAGAGACCCTATCACTAAATTAAAAAAAAAAAAATAATAAACCGTTTGCTTTGGCTATCACGCTGGCGGCATTACTGGAACATTTCTCCTTAAAAAAATTAAGAAATACCTTAAGCTACAGTCGATGGAGATCGTTACCGTGATTATTGATTAATTTTTTTTTAAATATGAATGAAAAAGACCTGGCCGATAGCTATTTTTAAGAGGATTAGTCTACGTGTCATACGGTCATCACCATCATTGATTTATTAAAATCAAATTTTTGCGATAAGTTGATTTTAAGAAATGAATTTATTAATTGGCTTCTAGGGTTGACACCGTTTAGTTATTCCTAAGGGGCCACGTGAGTCACAGAAAATAAACGATTGACGCCTTGGAAGCCAAAATTGTTCATGTTAGTCGTTACATACGGCCAGAAATGTTAAAAAAATTTGCTTAAAATTGGACGTCTAAAAAGTGCTTTGTCGAGCATTGCCGGGTTCTCCATTTGTCCGTAATCATCTTTCAATATTAAAGACAGGTATCGATCTTCCGAAATTTTTTTTAATAAAAATGTATTTTTTTAATGTTACTTTTTATTAATTTAAGGTGCCATCAGACTTAAAAAAATTTTATTATACGTTTCCCAAAGCACTTGGCTCAAAAGACAGCAAGTTTTAGCAAAAAATCTGGCTTCTCTAAACTAAGAAAGAGCTGGAGACACGTAAATAATTTTGTTACTTAAAATACAACAAATTAAACATAACTTCCTTTTTTTTGGTCGACCATGATTATTTTCAAAATAATGTTGTTATGCAATATTTAATAGCCATTTACAATATATTTTAATTATAATAAATATTTAAACTAAATTAGTTTAGTTTTTGGTGAACTTTGTAAATTTGAATTTAAAATCCTAGAATAATGTTCACAAAAAAACCCTTAAATTTAAAACAAATAAATAAGAAATAATTATAATAAAAAAAAAACAGAAAATAAACATTAAAATTAATATTAAGACTATGAGTTATTTTATTATATTAGCAATTATATTTCATATTATCTCTTAATAGAAAAATAAATTTCTAAAGAAATGCCAAATGGTATTGGAATGCAATGTGCGTCTTTAGCATGTTGGCTGTTTCTCTACACAAATTGAAGGCGAAAATGAAAAAAATTGTTCCTTTTTTCAATTCCATCTATTGCAGTTGGAAAGATAATTTCAACAATTGAAAGATTTTGTCATCAACGCATTAATTAACTTAACAGCTTGTGCTTAAGTGGGATAGATAGTGCTAAAATCCTCAGCACAAAATTAATTTTTGTAATAACAATTCGGTCAGCAATGATTTAAATATTCTAGGCATTGTGCCTAAGTGGGTTAGGTATTTTTAAAAATATTTAGTATATCCTGAAAGGTCTCTTCAAAGCTTTTAAATGATAACCATTTATGTATCTTGAAAAAACATGATGCACATTTGTATTTTTCTATGAAAAGTTCAGAGGTCCATAACTCAAAAAATTTGGGCGAGTGACAATTTTTCTACTTGACGTTTTTTTATTTCTTAATTCGTTATCGCCCCATATATTTTTTTTTTGACTGGAGTAGCTTCACTAAACTAGATTTGATCCAAATTATATGGAAAAATTAGAGGCAGGTGTGGCGTTTTGCACGCTTCCTCAAAGAACATGGACCAGTCTTGATAGTGTTTAGTAGGAATATTTTAATAAGCTTGTTTGATCTATTGGCATATTTAAAGATTTTCTAACTTATATAGCGCCTTGGCAAAGTTGACTTAAACCCGAACGCGGATAAGCAGACGGACATCGCTCACTCGACTTCCCTATGCATAAGAATACAGAATATATATTTTTTATGGTGTGGGAAATGATTGTAGAAAGTACAGAATGAGTGACATATTTAGTCATACCATTTTTCCAGCTGTAATAAAAAAAAAGCAAGTTTTAAAAGAGATTTTTATTCCAATTGATTTTGTAGTTAAAAACCATAAAATTTTAAATAAAATTATGAAAGGCCAATTAATTCGATTAGCTAGCTAAGCAGTACTTTCTTTCTACTAAATATTAATTTATTGAAACCATGACTGCCTAAGCTGCCTTCCTTTTTTAATGAGAAAATATTACAAAACTATTAAAAATTAATGGAAATCGATGAACAAAATTTTTAATGATATGTAAGATGTTGTTTCGTTATATAAAGTCAACAACTTATTTTCTACAAATTATTTCTATATTTTTTAGAGTACCAATCTTTTGTTTATTTTTATTAATTTTTTGCTTTAATTTAAAAACTTTTATAGAAAAATGAGAAAATATTTGAATAATATTTTTACAAATTTTAAGAATCAGCCATCAGTAAAATATAATCAAAATTTATATTTAATAAAACTAAGCTTTAATAAGTCAATTTAGTTTTAGGTAAAAGAATATTACAATTTATATGTGTCTTTGAGTCGATACTAGTTGCTAAAAGCTTATTTTCATTTTATTTTAATAAAACAGATGATGCTACATTTTTAATTGTCTCTTACTAATTTATAAAAGTTTAAATCCAGAAGAATGTTTTTAATTGATAGCGTATGCGGTATATTTTCCATATATAATATCAATATTAATCATACGCTACACTGGGTGTTGTTGAAGTCAACAGTTCATAGATTCTTTATATTATATATTATACATCATATTTAAGAAGTAGAAGAAGTGGAATGAGTGGTAAAAGTTTTCTTAAGCAAAGAAGTGATTTTAAGGCTGGGTTTTGTTCCAAATTTCTTTAAGAGTATGTAAATATAAAAAAAATATGAAGAATCGGTGTCAATTTTAAAGAGAATAATTAAAATCTTAAGCGAGTTTGTAACAAATTAGTTTCTAGACTTCCATCTTTTAGACAATTCTTAATTTCCATAGAGAGTAAAGCAAAGCGTTTGTATTTGGCGTTTTGGGTTTGATGACAATTTTGTACCATTTCCAAGCAATCTCTTGCTTCGTCAAACTTGTTAAAAGTTTTGCCAAATTTACATAATTTTCCATGAAATGTCTAAAATAACTTGTTAATCCGATAAACTGACGGAATTCATGTATGTCAGTTGGGCATTTAAAAGTAACAACAGCGTTTGTTTTTACTTTACTTGGCGCAATAATTTTATCAGAAATCTCGTACCCCAAATATTTAATAGTTGTTATCAGAAATTTGCATTTGCGTTTATCCAACTTTAAATTGACTTTTCTCAAGGCTTCCAAAATAATTTTATAATTTTCAATACACTTATCAGCACTTTTCGCAGGTTTCAATATGTCATCAAAATAACCCATGGCTATAGCGAATTGCAAGGATCCTAACGCAGAATAGAAAATGGCTGGGCCATTAGCCACACCAAACGGCATCCGGAGGAAGTCATAGGGACTATCTGGAGTTACGAAGGCGGTTACGTGGCAAGTATCTTCAGTCACCTTTACCTGATAGTAGCCACTCCGCATATCCAGTATGTTAAAGTTTTCTATTCCATGCAAACGATTAAATTGATCAACGATAATTACAGGAACTTCATCTGTTTTATCTGTTAATTCAATTGAAAATTCCGTATTGGCCCCACAACCAAGTTCTTTGATATCAAGCGCAAAGCAATTCCTATATTGTTTCAACTGTTCAAACAACACGGTTTTATTATCATCAGATATTTCAGTGTTAACTTCAATTAAATTCACAAAATTATCTTTAATTTCACCGTTTTACGCGCGCTCTGTTTTCTATTCATCAAGATTTCACAGCAATTGAGCAATTTAAAATTGGTACAGCCAATCCATCAGCATTGGCATTTATTACACATGCGGGAATAATGCTTTCATATATGTTAGTGTTTTATTCTATAACAAAAGTAACAATATCGCTTATAGCCTCATCAGAAGTGACAGCAACAAAGCCGAAATTATTTAACCCACAATTTCGGTTTTAGTTTTGGTAAGTCAGGAATTTCGATTTGATATAAATTGTTGTCTGGTAAATTAACCTGTTTAGATATTCACAATTCATCTCCTTTCTTATAATAGGCAACATAAGGCTGTTCTGTAAACGCCTGACCGACTAGTAATGATATGTCGATGACGCCATCATCAACTACATGTACCATCACATCTGCTGTCACTCGATCGACTTTCAAAGTTGTACTTAAAAATACCTTTCGTAGGGGCCATACCACCACCGCAGGAATTTTGAAACCGTAGACTTTGTGATCATTACGCACTGACGGCCAAAATCAACGAACGACTTAAGCAAGTTGTTATTGAATTAAGCACCAGAAAAATACTTTTCATTTATACTAGTCGGTTCGTTGCATTTTTTGGCAAAGTCAAAATTTTTGGGTTGAAATTCCGTTTGATTTTCTTTTCTTATCATCATCATCCATAAAACAATTTCTTCTAATGTGATCAGGCTTGCAGCGAAAACAAACAATATTTCCTACTTCTTTAACTTTTAATGTGGGCTCTTTGATTTGCTTCGTTGGAACTACTGTGTGTTCTTTTTCATGGACTCCCATTGTGCGATCGAACTCTCGTATATCAGCCAACAAAACATTCACGTCTGCATGTGTTCTACATAGGAAAAATGTCTTTATTCGCGATCATTCAAACCTTGGATAATTTGTGATTTTGTTTGATTAAACGATAATTTAAGATTATCACATAATCTTTTTTTTTCGCAAAGTAAAAATCAAAAACATCTTCAAATTTTCTTTGTTTATAATTTAATAGAGTTGACCACTATTCAGCAACGCTTTCTTGCCCCATAAACGTATTATGGAATTCTGTCAGTCAGATGCAGCGTCCGTTAAATATGAGCGCACCAACTCTAAACTCTAAAAGAATCAGGCTACTCGTGCAGATCGCCCATATCATTTAGTGATTTAAACCATAAAGCAGCATCCCCTTCATTCTCCTTGCCAGTAACTTTTTTTAATTGATTTGTGCAAATCTGAAGCCACATTGAAATTCCGAGTTGATTTATTAGCACCATCGCGATGCATCGGTTACGTTCGTTCTGAGTGTTCTAATAAGTTCAGCATTTTTTTTTTTCAAAAACTGTACTAACATTTCAATTGAACCGTGTTTATTTTCCGAGCAACTTTTTTTTCTCGGTCCCACCGTTTTATTTTGATTCATTTACAAAATCAATCAATATTCTTACCCCTGTCCAACAGCTAAAACCACCTCTTACATTAACCCCAACGTGCAGAAATAATTTATGGCGCTCTAATGTAGACCTAGTGTCAACACGCCACCAGTACAGCAACACAGCAAAGTACCACCGCAACTCAACAATCCAAGTAATTTGCTCAAATAGCGAACCCCAACAGCAACAACCAGGTACCTTTTTTAAGCATTCAATGGCACACCTCTATGCAACTGCGCCACTGGAAAACGGCAGCAAATCAGCACCCAAGTTTATTCATGCATATCGTTTTAATGTGTTTACATAAAAATAAAACCTCAGAATATTCTGAGTGAATTCAAGCAACTTTGTTGCCATGAAAGTAAAAAAATGTTTCCTTCACCAAATAACTGACAAAAGTAAGTTGATGACTTATCAAATGATGCTGCTATTTGAAATTTATTTCGGACCGCAACTGTTGTTGCCTAGCACATTCTTAACGTCTGACTTGAGGCTATTTTAAGGACTATTGATGACCGTATTTCATGAATAATATGTTGAGCGTTCTATTTAAGAGGTGTCAAATCGCTCGTACTTGAAGGCCAATTGACAGGTCTATATTTTAAAACCAACTTATCTTTAAAAATATTGATGATTGAAGTCGACAAAGCCATATAATATTGCCTGGAGTTAATCCAAAATTATTGATTATGGTGGGGTAACGACCGCCATTGGATGCAGCGCTAAATCCAGTTTCCTTTTTGAAGAAGTAGGGTCCAATAGCACCACCAGCATTAAAACTGTACCAAAAAGTGTTTTTTTTTTTATGTAATAAAGTCTGTTGTAGATTGAGTTTCCCCCAGGTTTAAAAAATTTTTTATTTACAAACTTTCTAAGCAGAAAATAAGACTCACAACTGAACGCAATTTCACAATAATCTAAATTAATAATGGATTTTTTTTTAACAAATCTGTATAATTTGTTAGTGTTATTCAAAACTTTTTATAACCGTGATGATCTGCAAGTGAACAGCTATCATAAATCTCAGAAAGTGAGCGCATTAGGTCAGTTTATTTGACGGCTAACCTTTTCGAGAGTTCTATCTGTCTATGCTTTTTAAGCAACATAGTTGGAGCGAAACATTTTACAGACATTTCTTAAGCTTCAGCTAAAATTTCTCTTCAGTTTAATCAACAAGTTTCTCTAAGCATCATTTCAGTTTAATCAACAAAGTTAAGATTAACAAATATTTTCAACAGATGTGTGACCTTACTGTCATTAAAAAAAAAATTCAAATTGTTTAACTTAAAAAAGCAATCGGATTATATTAAAATATATTTAAGTTAATCATCGTGAATACTTACATTGAATTTTTTAGTTTTTTATCTAGAAATAATTAAAGTGAATATCACTTTTAAATTTAATAAACAAAATATAAAAAAAAAATATTTTAATATAATTATTTTAAATACTACAACATGCAGTCCATTAGTTAAAGTGAAAATATAAATGATAAATCTTTACCAGGCTTGCGTGTACTTGTGCATGTAAGAGTGTATGTGTATGTGTCAATCCAATAAAATGATATTTATTTAAGAAATGTTTGAAGAAAGTACAATTTATATGTTTAAATTTGAACAGGTTGTATCACAATTGTTCATTTAAATATTTATACTAAATGAATGTGGGTATGCCATCTGTTGTTGTAGTTTAATTTAATTTAGTTTATGAACCTCTTAAAAATACGCGAAATAGAAAAGTCTTGAAATAACTAGAGTAAACACTTTTAGTTTATGAGTTCTTACATACGGACAGTTTCTTGTATTTCAAGAATATAGATTTGATAGTCAATAAACAAGTAGAAATGATAGCAAAAATATTTTAAATGTATTTCAAAGTTTATAATTTTCAGAGTTCTTGTTCGTAAGTATGCAAATTATTAATATTATTTTGCTGTAACTGACAAAAATTTATATTGAACGAAACGTTTAAAAATTCTTAACGTTCACGTAAGATAAATCTCCACAAAAAAATCCTTTATCTCAATATATCCCCGAAAACCTTCAGTTTGCGGATAAATCCCAATCTCAAATACAATTTTCCCTTCTATTAAAAAAAATCTGCGATTTGCAAAAATTATTCTCAACCATAAAAAAAAATTTTTTTTACTAAAAATTTTTTCAATTTGTATAAAAAAACCGCAATTCTAAAAACAATACTTTCACACTATTTTTACATAATCTCCAGTTTTCGACTAATCCCATATCGGCAAAAATCGCAAATCCTAAAAGCACTACTTTTACCTATTTTCAAAACATCCACAGTTTGCAAATGAAGCCTCTAATCTGGCAAAAATCCTCAATCTGAAAAACAATATTTTCGCCCTTAACGAAGAAACTTCAGTTTAAGAATTTATCATCTAATGCAGCAAAAAAAAAAAAAACAGAATATCCCGATTCCGAAAACAAAATTTTTCCCGCTTTTAGGGATAAAACCCTTACTATGGGCAACACTGTTCCTAACAAAAACTTCGAAAAATATATAAAATGCCCATAAATAGTTTCCAGTCCAAAAGTGAGATATTTCCTTTCAATTTTAAAAAATTCGCATTTCTGGGATAAATACTTTAATCTGGCAACAGTTTTTTAAGAAAAAATTCTACAATCAATTTAAAATTCCTTTAAAATTTTTAAGAATTGCACAATAAAGTTTTTATTCCTATTTTCAAAAAATCTCTGCTTTGGAGATAAATCGTCTAAGATGGCAACACTGTTTGTAACAAAATACATTTCAAATTCTTCCAAAATATCTACAATTTTCTAATAAACTTTTGCCTCATATTTAAAAAATCCTCCAATGTGGCAACACTGTTCATAGTAATGCCGATTTATTTGTCTTCTAAACTCTTCTTTTTCGAAAAATATGGACTTACATTAGTAAGTACAGGTGTTAAATAATTGTTCAGTAAATTATAAAAAATTAAAATGATGATTTTTAATTTCTTGTCATTTTTAACCTCCTAATTTATTTGCATTGACACCTTTGCTTCATTATTTAAACATCATTTTCTCCCCCGACCGAAACACTTTACAGTAATGAAGCTGACTGCATAAATACCTCTGTAAGAGTGTAAGTGTGTTTGTACAGCATACAAACATATTTTAACACTTGATAATTATAAAACATAAATAAAGTGACATTTGTTAATAATATGACAAAGGCAACGGCAACATCAACAACACTATGATTAAATGAAAACACTTATGCAACATGTATGAGCTCTTATTAGGAATTAACTATAGTTAAGCCAACATCTGCTTTAAATGTGTTCTCGGTAAATAAATAGGGTGAATCAACATTAAAAAAAAAAAAGAAGCAAGAGTTTAAAGTACAAAAACATTTAAGGATTATGAGGATCAAGTAGAATGTAAACACTTTTTATTTGCATGTATTTGCTTGGATTTCTTTTTTTTATTTAACGTTTATAGATGTTAATTGCTTTCATAGTGTTAGTTTGTTATTGTTAATTGTAAAGGTGTTAATAATGGTTTAAAAAATTCAATTTTGATCTAAATATGTTTACTTCAAAGCCACGATAGGAAAGAAGGCAGTAATTAAATGGGGGGCTTCGAAGGTAATTTACGTGTTGGAAATATTTTTTTTGTTTAATTTTGTACACAGGAAAAATATTTTTATTTGTTCTTTGTAAATATAGTTGTATGGTTGTAAAAAAAAACATGTTAATTCCAACAAATGCTTATGCTTAGTAAAGCATTCTCGAAAATTAAACTTGCGTTTATTTACATAATAACTTTGAAAAAAATTTTTTTTTTTAATTTCCTTTTGAAGTTATTTTTTTTTTTTTTGCTTGAATTGTATTTTTTTCACTTAACATTTCACTTGAAATTAATAATAAGTTAAACTACTTTTTAATATTGCGTGTTTTTTTTTTAAATACGAGAAAACTTACGGTAGGGTTAGCTGTAAAATTACTGTTATACTTTGCTTACTGTTAGACACTTAAGATCAATAACAAGGCAATTTCTCTACATGAAATTTTTAAAAAAAGTAATCAATATGGAATACGAAACATTTATTTTTAGAATTTTTGTCTATCTGAACGATGCGATAGCACCAAAACTGCTGAAAAGAAAGACAGCATTATAAACGAAAGATGAAAGAATATCCATACGTTTAGATCAATCTTCAATCAGAAGAATTTGGATTCTGTCTGTCTCTCTTTTTTAGAAAATATTTTGTTAACCAGCGGAATAAGTTCCATGAGAGCATCATTTATTTCATGCACTAATTGAGTTGCAGAGCAGCTAGAAAGTAATCTGTGGTTTTACTGTAAAATTGTGTTCAGCGGCCATTCCTGTTTTTTACTTGAAGGGTGTGTTAATACAAAAAATTGCCGAAAATGCAATAACTCTTATCCTTTGCAAATCATTTAGGCTTGATTACAATCTGAAAAATGCATCGCTTGGCTTCGCTTGCAAGCTGGTAGTTATAAGAATGATGCTACGTGCCACAGGGCGACTGCAAAAATCGACTTATTGAAAAATAAATTTACCTAAGGGGGATTTTGAGAAATGTACTTATAAATAAGCTAGCAAGGCTGTGCAATTTGAAGATTATTTTCTGTAAATCCACGTGATGTCACCGACATATGCTGATATGCTAGCAAAAATTTACGCCTTGGAGGCCAATATTATTCGTGTTTTTCGTTACATACGGCCAGCAATGCTCGCATAAGTGAATCAAAACTGAACGTCCAGTATTCCTACTTTAGACACAGCAGCTTTGCCCATGCGCCAGAAATCATATTCAAATATAAATTCAATGTATTGATATTTTTTTTTAATAAGAAACAAAACATGCCTTCACTAAATGTAGAAAAAGGATACATCTAAGTTTGCCATTCCGCTTGTAATTTATACTGTATCCGACCCCAAAGTCGATTGAGTGATGTCGGTCTGTCTGTCCGTGTTAGTATTAAAATCGTTTTTGCCAAGGCACTAGATGAGCTAGAAAAATTTTTAAAACGCCAACCGATCAGACATAGTTTCAAAAGTTTGCTCTTAAAAATCAGCAAGATCGGTCAAAGTTCTTTGAGGCAGCAGGCAAAACACCACGCCTGTCTTCAAGCTTTCCATATCATTTGGAACAATGAAGTAACTCCAATCAAAAAACAAATACATGGGTCGATAGAGAATAAAACAATAAAAAAAAACACCAAAGGACCTCTGAACTTTTCATAGAAAAGTACGGTTGTGCAGCATTATTTTCAAAATATCAATATGGCTATCATTTAAAAGATTTTGAAAAAATATTTCAGAAAATACTAAAATTTAAAAAAAAAATACTTAACCCATTAAGAGCCGTTGACATTTTTATGTAAAATTGTATAAAGTACATAATTTTTTTCTAATTTTTTAATTCCCTGTCACCCTGTCAGTATTTGTGTTTTTGATTGAAGACTTTACTTAACTAGATTTACGTACATGGTTAAGGGTATAGCTGAAGATAGCACTCTTACCTGATTATTAAGAAAATAATTATTTACAAACTTTTATGATTATTTTCTGTATTCTGGACTATTGATACTGGCGGTATGAAATACATTTTTTGGATCTCTACAGCCTCCATTGTCATTTTGTGTATTTCTCTACATTAGAAACATTATCAATTTAAGTAAAATTTTAATAATATTAAAAAAAAAACAACAAATATTGTGAAACTTTATTTTATTTAATATTATTTAAAGAATTAAATTTAATTAAAAAATATGAAACGTAAATAAAGTTAATCACTCGTAATAGATGTTTGTACATCCGCGTGTGTACATGTTCACAGCTCAATGAAATTTAAACATCCATCACTATATTTATTCATCCATTGAAATTCTCATTTACCATTCTTTTATCCACATAAATTTATGGTAAATAATCTTTATTAAAAATTTTATAAAAATGTTTTTTTACAAAAGTAAATTATTTGAATTAACCCTGATTAAAACAAATGTTGTTTGTTTATTAAAGATATTTAAAATATAATTAAATGTGTTGTTAATTTTTCGTGAAAATATTTTATATATAATCAATATTGTCTGTATCTGTGTGAATTATATTGTATTAAATTAAATTTTTATAAAGCACTTTTTAGTTGAAGAGTGTTTTAAAACCAATGTTCATGTGACGTATATAGGTACAAAGTGTCTGGGGGGGCACACGAACTGGAGCTTCTGCGCCGCGAAAAAGATGGTTGTGTTCACTTGCGCACAGAAACTTGATATCAACATAAAAGACTCCAAGCAAAAGCTGAAGCTGAGCATTCAGGAATTAAAAAGGAAGGAGTTCTCAACGTTGGAAAAATAGCAGAACAAATTTGAAAAAATATTGACCGACATCAATTTGCAGAAAATGTGCAAGCCGGCAAGAAAGTTTAAGAAGTCTAAACCATGGCGCTTGAGTTCGGTCCAACCACGAAAAGATACTACGGTCCAGAAGACAACAAGGGTAAGAGAGCTAATGGCCGATAATGCTTCTAAAAAAGTGTGCAAGCCGGCGAGAAAGTTTAATGGAACAAGCCGTAGTATTTAAACGAAAGCAGCATTGTCCATTCAGGGGTTGTTGGGCATCTAATTTAATGAAAATGAAGAGGAAGTATAATATTTTAAGTCAAACTTGGCTTGGCTGACTACTGAGGAATAAAAGTATGTTGAAAAAAAAACCCAAGAAATAGCAAAATGTTTCAGTAACCCTAAACCCTAAACGTTAATTCATATAAATTTCACTATAATCATATATCAGGGTACGAAAAAATGAAATAAAAAGTTTGTTTTCTTCTGAGCAGAAAAAATATGTAATTACAAATTAATTTTGTTTCTTTTTGCTTTTGGAAATTGAAATTACCTTAAATTAAAGTAGAACAACACTGAAACGTTTTACGAAGAAAACGTTTTGCAAACGATTGCTATGCGATCGTTTCGTTGCAGTAGTAAACGCAATAACGCTTCAAAAATATGCTTCATAGAGTGCAGATAAATTAAATTGTTTTGGTTTTGCTCATGTATAAAATGATTGAAAATAATTAAAAGTGTACGTTTAAGCATTAAACGTTTGCGAAAGGTTTTCGTTTTTTCCATGTTTTTTTAATATCTTTTTTGCGTTTTATGGTTAATGAATATTTCGTTTAAAATTTAATAAATAAATTGAGGAAACAGATGTAAAAATTTATAGACATTCAGTAGTTGATTCATCAGAAATTTTAACGGGCTGTGCTTCTTTTTGCTGTATCCGCTTCTTAAGAAAGTCTAGATGTAAAAAAATCTACTGAATTAAAAAATATTGCAGATATAAATAAAATAACATTTATAGCTTCATTCAGACAGACATAAATAGTATCACAAAATTTACGAAAGATTTTGCTGCGGCACCCTCTATAAATGAACAAATATTTTTAGGTTAAAAAAATGGAATCTGTGTTACTATTTATTGGAAATTTCGTGCTGCAGTTAATACATGTTGGACTATATTTTTTCGATGATATAACTCGTCAATTAATGATATTTCTTTTTTTTTTGATACTTAAAAATGATAGAAAAGTACTTTCTATGAAAGCAGATCAAATGGTTGTGCTTTTGATTGCCGGTGCCAAATGACATAATACTGTAGAAGCCACATGTACAAATGTACAGAAAGTACATTTAAACCTTGTATATCGTATTAAAAACAATACTGAGTTTCTTTTTCTATGTTTATTTACAGTCAAAGTGTAATGTGAGAAAATTTCTATTTCTTAAATAACATTGAGCGCAGTGTTACAAAAATTAAATAGCGTATTTGTCATCAGAGTATTTATATGATATTCACAAATCCCTATTCTGTGTACTATGTTTCTCTAATTAGACAGAAATGAATTGCAATTTGATTCGATCCAATTCAAATGAATTTATTAAAGTGAATTGCAATTAATTTTCAATTCGTTTAAATGGAATTAATTTTGATTTCATACAAACGAGAAGTGAAAAATTAATAAAAATTTAAATGAATGAAATCAAAAACAAGAACGAGCGCTATATTCGGCTATGGCGAATCTTACATACCCTTCACCATGTGTGTAAGTCTAGTTTAGTGAAGTAAATCCAATCAAAAATAATAAATATTGAGGTGGCGGAGAATAAAAAATAATAATAAAATAAATTCTAGATATAATTAAATATAAAAATGCCATCGAATCTTAATAGGTAAAACATTTTCAAAAAAAATTACATGTTTTCTGAAAGATCTTTTAAAAAGCTTTTAAATAATGCTCATATTGATGTCTTAAAAAAAAAAAAGATTTACAATCGTGAGATGCACATAACTCGGAAGACATGCGCGAATTTTTAACTTGATGTTTTTTCCCTTTTTTAAGTTCTCTATGGGCCCATATATTTTTTTTTATTGGAATAACTTTACTGTTCCAAACGAAATGGAACTAATAAAGGCAGGCGAGGTTTTTTGTCCGCCGTCTCTAAGAACATGGACCGATCTTGCTGATTTTCAATAGCAAAATATTGTAAACTATGTCTGATCGATTGTCATATTTAACAGACAAACATCGCTTAATCGATTTCTTTTTTGCACAAGAACTCAGAATGTATGTACTTCATTGTAGAAATTATAAACGGAATGAAAAATTTAGATGTACCCTTTTTTTATTTATGGTGAAAGGTATAATAATATGCAATTAGACTGTTTGAAAAGCCTCTATAGTGGGAATGAAAAATGGAAATTTCTTTTACCAAACTGAAAATATTAAACATGGAGATGCCTACTGCATAATTACTTACAAAATTAATTTAGATTTCAATCAATTCAATTTAAATCAAATTAGTTGGTAATAAAATGATAATTATTTTTTATAATTTATTTGAACTAATTCAAAATCAATGCAGCTTAGGTAAATTGTGTTTTACTTTAACAAATTCATTTAAATTGCAAACAAAGTGCAATTCTTTTAAGTTACTTCAATTTATTTTTTTGTGTAAAAATAATTAATTTTAAATTTACTATTTTATTGCATGAACAATTCGCGAATAATTTAAAAAATGAATGATTCATTTAAAGCCCTGCTATGGTTAACTAGCTATACCTGGTTGTATTAGCTATCCTAATAGTAAAAATCCTAACTATTATTGTGATTACTTTTATGATTTTTTAAGGAACACGATATTAATATTTCGTTTCGAATGGGAGGAATAATGAAAATAAACAATTATAAAGTTTTTTAAAGGGGAAAAATAGAAATAAACATTTATAAAGTTTTAACGAGATATAAGATAATTTTATGATAGAAAAAATTAAAAAATATATTTTTTGACCCCAAAAAATGATTTTTTTTATTGAAAACTCTAAAGTCTTATTAGCTCGTAAACTATAAGTCCTAGAGCCTTAAAACCGAAAATTTATTTTCCAATTTAGCTATTTTTATGCTTGACAATTTAAATTAAAATGGGAGTTACTGGTAAAAATTGCACGATGCGAGATGTTTCTATAGATACACGTCAACAATACTACACCTTTCATGGGCGGTACCACGCTCACTCCTCAAGTCCAGTTAGCTTTGATAAATTATACCCATTGATAAGAAAGTTTGTTTTTAAAAAAAATTATGGCTTTAACTACTGTAGTGTGCAAAATATTAAATGAAACTTTATTCTTCATATCGGATGTGCAACGCCCAATTAAAGTATATAAAAAAAATACATATCCTATTTAATATTTTATGCATTCCGTTTTATTTTCTTGGTTGTTTATAGCTGACATCATTATTTGACTTATAAAACTCTCAAAAGCTTTTAATTTTAAATGCCGATTTATGAGTTGTATGATTTATTAGGAATATTGTTTGATTTTCTTCTGTTTAAGAAAGACAATCCTTTCAAAAATATTTACAAACAATATGCTGCAAACAAATTTAACCTCGACTTTCTAAACAGCAGACTAAAGTTAAATTTCCCCTTCATGATTTCAATGTTAAATAAAATCTTCTCTTTCCTTTTAGTTCTCTTTTAATATAATAAGTTTTTATTATTTTATTTTTATCTTAATTATGTGATAATTAGGTTTTGTAACAAAGTGTTTTTAAAATTATAGAACAAATAGTATCCGACGTGCTCACTGCTGATAGATGGAAAAGATTATATTGCCTCCATAATACCTGCTTATACATTCAATTTAAAAAAAAACTCCTTAACAGGATTAAGATAAAAATAATTTTCAATTATTCATTTCCATTCAATTAGGTTTTCAATTTCTCCCTTTTTAATTAAATATTTTTAAAGCCTTAAGGATATTGTTTTAATATGCGCTTTTATTTTTAATGGTTGTAATTTATTTAAACAAGAGATTAGAGTTGTTGTAACTTTGTAGCGCTGGCGGGAGCGCATCAGCCGCGATTTAGAAATATTGCTAATTCGCAGCACATGTCAAAAGAATGAGACTCCATTCCAACAGTTACACCAAGAGCTGTCAGGATTGGGAAGAAGAGAAGAGGATAGCTAATCTTCTTTGCTCCTGTGCTGCATTTAATGAACAGAAGATCCTAGACTTCAAGTTTCAGAAAGGGACCCGAGCAAGATTAGTTCCTTTCTACGGAGCATTAGATGGATGACATCCAGCTGGAGTTGGGACTGTATTCCGGCCTTTCGAAAAAGTCTGTCGGCTGGTCGTGAATTGCTTCCTTATCTATATTTCTTTTTTCTATTCTCTCATTATTTTCTCTCTTCTGAAGGTGTTACAAAGCTATTGCCTGACTTACGAAAGAGAGCCGATAAATTCTGTCTGATTAATTGTAAGAATTCCTTATTATCTCATTGACTGCTAAAGGACATTCTCACTCCATTTAATTTAGTGTTAGTACACAACAGAAAACAAAGCGGTTTTGATCTCTCAGATCTTTTGTTCTTACTGTCATATAAATCACTCCAAGGTCTTCTCAAAACCAAACGCTTTGTAGTCTAATACGTATTATTTTTGTTATTCTCTTGCCAGTTTATAAAGTCCACTTTTTGAATGTATGTATGAGCGGAAGGTGGAAAGGAGAGAATGTAGAAGCAGAGCCTTTACCTCCTGAGGTTCCTTATTATTTTGAGGCTATGATTATTTACTTAAGACTACTTAAAATTTATTTATTCTATTTTAAATGCATTTTTGCTTTAGTATGATAAATTTTAGAGAACCCATATTCGGTATGATGCTACACACGATGACAACTGTAATGTCAGTTATCACGATATGCGTTGCGGTCTCAGCGTCTTACTCGAATCTGCACGCATGTAGTTATGCCTGTTATTCTTTCAGGTTTATTGAATTAACCCATTATGGGGCGATTGCTCGCACCAAATCTGTTTCGGCTTGTCTGACAACCGGCTTAGAGCGTATAACAATTTGAATAATTGTGACTGTATTTCCCTAATTCACGTCAAATAAGAACGTCCAGGGTTTGTGCCTTTGATTGACCGCTGAAGTAGAGTGTCTGCCAGTTAAAACGTATAGTCGTCGTGAACATCAATTGAAAACAATAATTGTAATTTTATTTATATGCAGCAGCAAAAGTACAATAATCCAAGTACATGGTCCTGCTTTAATGAAATCACATTTATTTAAAAAATATTCCTAGAAGGAGTGGAAGATATTCCATTAAGAAAACAACAACTTAAAGCTAAGAAATCACATTTTTATTTTTTAGAAATTATTAATGCAAAAACTTATTTCATGCGTGAATAAAAGCGTAATTACTTTTGTTTCGATTATGCGTTCTTAAATGTTATTTAAAGCTCATCATCAAGTCCCGACCATTAAGTTTGTTTTTACTCTAAACTAGTGACCGTTAGACGTCGAGTGATAATTTTAAACTTCCTATTGTTCCCCGTAATTAACAGTATTTGATTTGGACTGATATACTACTGCCCACAGTCCTCACTCTAATTATATTTGAAGTTAGAGTCATCTTGGATTGGATTTATTTTTAAATAAATGAAATCCAAGTGCTATATGATCTACGTACTAGAGTGTGTACTAGGTTACACAGTGGTAGCTGTTTTTCTCTAATTGACACCATATTCCTTATATCACTGAGACTATATAATTGATTATTTGATTACACTAAACCGTAACCGAACTCGAAGGCTAACAACTCTTTAAAAGTAATATCGTAACCTTCTGACACTCCTTCTTTGATTCCATAGCGTTGTTTCCCTGTTCGAGTAAAATTTTCATTTTTTTAGCATCTTTCTTGGCCTCTGATTTATTTTTTTGTGCGTCCGAACAAACTTTTTTGTGAGATTATATTTTTATGTGTGTAAAATTTGGAAAATAAAATAAATCATTAATAAAGTCACAAAGTAATCAAAGCCGAGAAGCTAAAAAACCAAACTTCAGCAGCTCGCAACACAGTCGTATATATTTTCAACGCTGATTATCTCGAAACTATGAGCCTTGAGCCTTAAAAAACACAAATCTAGGATTACAGTTTAAATGTATGTTATGCATTTTTTATGATAGAAAAAAATAATTTAAATAATTTTTTTTTGACACCAAAAACGCTGCATTCCGTAATTGAAGTTTTTAAGTGCTTAAAAACTTATTTTTAAGCTTGAACTGCATTTACAACAAAATCTTCTTTTATATTTATTATTATCAACAAGACAATTTTTACTCAAGGTCCGAATAAAATATATTAATTAACAAAAAGGGTACAATTTATTTTAATAAAATTTTAAACTACTGGGACGAATTGAAAAGAAGCATATTTACCCATTGCAAGCTAAAAGAATATTCATCTCCCACAGATGCGATAAAATAATTGTATGCAATGCAACACAGTAAATGAACAAGAGAAATGAAAAGATGAAAAAAAAAACAAGCAGCAATAAAAGTACGTGCAACGTACGTTAAGCTTTTTTGTATTCAAAAAGATATTTTCCTTGCAAATTAGTTGAAGAAAGCCAAAGTAGTTAAGGAAATATTAAAATAATAAAAAATAATAACAATTAAGTTCTGAACTTTAAGAAAGTAAAATGGAATTCAATAGAGATGCTACAAAGACAATGATCCCGTTGTTGCAGTTACATGCAAATTGAAGTACTTATTAGGAGGAGTAATGTCTCTTAGATTGTAGTACAGCTACTTTCAGTAGTGGAATTTTATTGTGGTCTATAGAAAGAGAGAGAAAAGTTTGATAAATTAGAGAAGTTAATATAAGAGAAATTATTCGATAACGGCTGACTTAAAAAAATTCCATTGAACTTTAAATTGCTTAAAGTAACAGAAAAAACTTACATGTTAATCAAAATATTTTAAAAAGGTTTTGGGCATATGGCTACTACGACGTCTGGACTTCAATTTTAGGTCTTTTTTATGCTGGTAATATTTTACAAATTAAACAAATAATATCAGCCTTCAAGGGGTCAATTGTCGTTCTTTAATCGGCATAAACAAATGACTTCACGAGACCTCACAAGAAATCATCGAGATTCGCTTGAGCTCAAGATTTTGGAAGCCAAATGACAGGTCCGTATTTTGAAATCAACTTTCTGTCAAATAATTGGCACTCGGATCAACTTGGCTTTTAAATAAATAATCCGTGATCATGGTACGGTAACGATTTCCATCGACGGTTATCCTATTTCCGGCTTTATTTTGTAATGAGATTAATTGGGTCTCTTGTTGATTTGTTTCACTCCATATGCGGCAATTTTGTTCATTAAAAATTCGCTTAAGACAAAAATGAGCATCATCACTGAACATAATTTTGTGATAAAATATCGCTACAGTCTCAAACTGCTTCCGAGTTCTTTCAGCGAAAGAATGCTGCTTATAATGATCTATTAGCTTTCTTTTGCAGCTGAATCTTATTCCAACGACCGATGACGATGCAATAAGTTTGGATCTCCTTCTACAATTTTACAGCGGCAGTATTCTCATCACTAAACAAATTTCTTTGACGTGTTTTCATCACTGTATCGTTGGAAGGATATGAGGCATGAAATCTATTCACAATTAGCGAATATTTCCTTAGGTGGTTGATTGTATGAGCCATAAAAATCACAAAGTCGTCTATAAGTTTCACCGATTGATGACAGATTTTATAGTTAATTTGAATAATTTAGTAGCACTGTTTAAGCAACCATATGTTCATGATGAATTGCTGCAAATATACTGATCATAAACAATCAATCAATTTGTTTGACACTTATGCCTTTCATAAGATGTACGGGAGTGTTTCCAGATTCTGTAGAAAACGAAACTTAATTTTTTCACGATTGATGAAATTTGTTGAACCTTTCCTGAACTTTATGAAGACATCTTCATATGCAGACAAGTCATCACAAGACATCATGTCAGTATTATGAAATTCGCATGTTATTATTGTTTTACCAAACATTCTTTGCCGAAAAGTCTGATATTAGAAATATTTTGAAAATAATCTGATACTTTGTCAGACAATCATTTGCTTTGTCGAACATTTTATATGAGAACTTGTCTAATCAAATCAACAGAAGAAATTCTGGAGTACATAGGCGTGAATTCAAACTCAGTTATACCATGGAAAAAGAAATATATTTGCAGCAGAATGTCTACTTTAAAGCATAAACAAAGCAAGGCAGCATTGGTTTAGGTCCGAGATTGAAAATGGAAAAACGGAAAGAAAGATAAACAGGAAAGATGCTGAGGAGTCGTTGCGCATGACTAGCATTGAAATAAAAAGAACGGACAGCGGCAGACGGATGTCGCGAATCACCTCAGTTTATGGCAAATGATGGCAATCTATCGCTTTGAAATAAAGGGTTGAGGGCCAAGACTTTTTGATTATAAAAAAAATATTGATGAATATTTTTAAACAAAGAAGTTTTGAAAAATTAACCGAACTGTTAGCTGCCCTTTTCAGTATCCCTCTCCGGTTATTATTATTATTAGCTTCACCTTAGCTTAAATGATCTCTTCTCTACCTATTCGAAGAAATAAAGTACACATTCGTTTTTTTTAAAGTTTTATTTTAATCTCTAAATAAACTTTCTCTTAACGTTTCTTTACCCCACAACTAATTACGAACATCTACTAATGTTCAATTTTCAATTATTGTTGAACAAATATGATTTGCTTTAAGCCAAATTAAACTTGTTCATTTTGATTCAATGGTTGACTTAAGACACGCACTTTGCTAATTAAATATTGAGTAGACAATTTTCACACTTTCCTTAACACGATTTAGTCATAAGAATTTGTTATTTGTAAAGTACCAATACAAACACACAAATATAGACTTATAACTACTTTTATATACACACAAACAATTTGTTCGTATTGCTTAAGTAGTGGTAAAAAACGTACATATGTTTATAGTAAAATAATGAAGATAAAGTTTCGCTAAATTAATACGTGAATATTTAAATATTCAAGTAATAGAATATAGATGATGGGAAAGTGTTTATTTTATACAACGTTTAGCTAATGACCTACAAAAGAGTCAAAAAGAAGTTTTTTATTGTCACACTAAAACTATTTAAAATAAAATTAGCAACTACGTGTCCAGGGAATGTATAAAAGGGAATATTTCTGTGAGTAAAAGCGTGAACAATTTTAAAGTGTAAATTGGTTTACAGACCGACCTTAAATAAATAAAAACATTTCAGTACAAATTTGGTTGATGTGTTATCCGAGGAGTAATTAATAATTGCTGCCTTTAAGTTGCTTGTACTTGACGAAATAGTTTTTTATATAATGAGACAGTTACAGTATTGTTAGTCCGTGTTTGGTTATTTATGTAATGCCCTCTACATACACTCTCGCTTTTATTGAGACCAGCACTAAAATTTTTACACTGGTTGCCACAAATTAAACAAAAATTATTTTATTACGAAATTTTCTTTCTATCTTCAACTAACAAAAAAAGTAAAGCTGTCGTGGCACGGATATCAAGTGGGCACAAAAATTATTTTTGAAAAATTTTTTGAAAAAATTTTGTTTCTTTTTTTATTAAAATTCAAAATCCGCTTTTGTTTAGTAAAATCTAGCTTAAGGTTATCACAAACTAATGCAAAATTTATTGTCGAAGTAACTAAAAATACGTAATATTCCATAGAGTGTTTGTTATTAAAGATTTTGTGAAATTCTGAGCGTGTGTGCAGTAGAACAAAATTCTAGATTGAGGTTATCTAAAACTCAAATTTCCCGAAATATAAACAGAAAATCAGAAAAATTTTAGTTTCTATCTTTAAAACATTAAAATGACATTAGAATCTATGTCCATAAAGTCGAAATTGGCTTACAAAAATATTTTTTTTTCTTCGAAATTTTATTTAAAAAAATGGGTCGAGAAAATTGATAAAATTTTTTATGGAGAAATAATTACCCCAGTGGTTATGGTATTTTAATATATTATAGGTTTTTAAGAAATTATCTTTTTACGGGGAAAGGATGGACTGTGATTTTTTACAAATATAGTGTGGCATTTTAACAATTTTCAATTTTAAAAACGCATATTTTTTCATCAAATAATTTTCAACTGAGTTTTTTTTACTTTTGCTAACTAGAAATTTTGAAAAATAGTGTTCAATTTTAACTTAATATCATTTAAAATTTTTAAATGCTCATAGCTCATGGAATTGAATACTTCAAAAATGCTTCTAAATTTAATAAAAAAGCAATTTTATGTAAGTTTTTTGTTTAATTATCTAATGCTATTGAGCTATTTTTGAAAGGTCTGGGATGTTACAGCTAAAGACATACAAAATATAATCTCTATTTCTAATTAGATTTTGCTCATTTATTTTTTTTTTCGTCCCCATTATGCATTCTTTTTTGGAGATTTTTGATTTGGTTCTTATTTTTAGGTTTTAGTTAAATTATCAGATTTATAAGATTTTTTTTTTATGAAAATTAGGATTTTTGGAAAATTGAAAGAATTATAAATTTTTTTAACCAGTTTATACGTTTTAAGGTATCACAGTTATAATAACTACATATTCAATTGTAGCATACATATTTATAGAAATTAATAAAAATCTATAGTTAAAAGAACCCAAAAACTTGCAAAAAAAGAAATAATTAGTTCTACATGTATTAATAAAATCCTTTAAAATTAATTCTATTCTACATAAATAAATTAATTTTATATTTATATAACATAATAAGAAAAAAAATACAACCGAAATAAATTTTTATGTAAGTTCGAAATTTCGAACTTAATTTCGAATTTTCGAAATAACCTAATATATTAATCTTAAAGCTTTTATTCATGTACATTTTGATTTTAAACGAAAAGTCTTATTTTTAGCTTATTATTTTATTATTATTTATTATTTTGCCCAATAAAAGAGAACAAAGGGGACGGTAATGAAATTTAATGTGAAAATTTTCATATTTCGAATTTAATTTTAGATTAAAAAAAATAGGCTAAGAGCTTTATCTATTTATTTATAGATGTGAAATTTTCTATTTCGATTTTTAGAACTTCTTAAATAATTCTCAAGTTGTAAAGTAAAATTATCTTAGTGGAATTTGGTTTACCAATCCAAACCACTATGTATTATTGCACAAATAAAACAAGCCATTAGTTTGAAATAGTGGCAAAATATAAAAGGCAGTAACCATTAGCATTACATCACGTTAGCTTAAATTGTACGTGACATAACCATACATCTTTATTTAATGTTTTTGGATGTGGCGTGTGTTTTCAAGATTATGACTTAATTTTCAAGAGTTGTCTTAACAATTTTTTTGTTTATTGTTTTAAGGATACGTACAAGCGGTAATGAGACACGTATATATTAAAAACGTTAAGAGAGTGTAATGACATTAAAGGAAAATATCCACAAAAGAGGAAAGCTAATGAAAGTATTAAATTAAATCTTCGTAAAAGTAGTAAAATTTAATCTAATGTAAAATATTTATTTATATGTAGGTCTGTTGCTAGCAAAAGAGTTACTGTCAGGTATAACCCCGACTACCAAACGTGACTGCTATGCTTCAATAATTATTATCATTTAAGTTATGTCTTTGAATTGACTTCCACAATGTAAATTTCACTATTATTCTTTAATTTAAAATTCATCACGTCCAGCTTATGATAATCGCTACCTAATGATAGAATTTTAAAACAAATTAGCATAAAATAGCACACAATTTAAATTTATAAGCGTTAAGGGTTTAATAATTAATTATTACACCTTTTGTTTTTAAATAAGATTACAGGAAAATATTTATGCTCTATGAGTGCTGATGTTTGTTGGTGTCAAACATCTCTAGTGATTGAAAAGGTTTGATTTAAGCAAATATTGAGTTCAAATAACTTTATGGATATAAGAGATATGAACGGGGTTTTGTTTTTGTGTGAGGTCTAAAAATAATAAATATTTTAAAACTTTATGTTTATATGTTGTTATAAAATGGCTTCTATTTATAAAGCGTAGTGAACGATTTTAAATCGGCTTCGTTGTTCTCTTTATCAACGAATGACAATATGTATGCAAAATGCAATCGGGCTGGAAGGTTTTATAGCTCCTTTTTGTATTTATTTCCATAACCATTTTTCATTTAAATGTCTGGTTGAATTTCTTCTTTTAAAAGACTTTAGCTATGTCAAACATTTGACTTGAAGCTACTACATAAAGACAAGAGCAGTAGATGGCGTAGAATTTCGAGATGCGAAAATCTTACGATGTTATGCTGGTTGGAAACATTTTCTTTGAAAAATCTGGTTCCTTTATATCGTTTGCTTTGCAAAAATACTTCACAGTATTAATAAACTCTTTTCTTTTGTAACGCTTCACTTATAGAAATCGAGGTATCATATTCTTCCAGTTGCAGTTGTCATTATTTGACGTCAGAAATGGCGTCAAATTTCATATCGGGACATCATTAAAAAATTGACATAATTTTGTTTTTTAATGTTAACTTCTTTGATGATTTTGTTTATCTTGAATGTATCACTTGATGTTAAAGAAAAATTTGTTGAAATTAATGCATTGAATTTATTAGTGTCTAGTGTTTAAGAGCTTGGTGTTGAAAAACCCACGCTTTTAAAATACTTAAAGGACTAAGAATCATATTCTCTAGTGTCTGGCCGATCTTTTATGTTTAATAAAGTAAATTAGATGGATGAAGATTTAAGCTAAAAAACATTTTTAAAAAAATTTAAAATTCAATCATCAAAATTGGTCAAATCGCTTTGTAACCTTCAAAAATTCGGATTGTGTCTTAGATAACTTGAGTTAAATTAATTCACATATTTTTTACCACCCACAGGCATCTTATTGTTAAGTAGCTGCTTTGGTTAAGGTCCCTGCTTAGTTGTTCAGTAGAAAAAAATTGTGTGTTCAAATCCCAACGCAGCTTTGATAGGTGAAAAGAAAAATTATTTTTGTCTAGCGGGTGTAAATAAATCGACTAAGGCACCTTACTAGCCAAACCAGAAATCTTGGCCAAAATTTCGGCAAAGCATTCTAGAAAAGAAGAAAAACTTTACGTCCTAGTTGGGTAAAGGGTTTTTTCTTGGCAAATAAGGGATCATAAGTTCGAATCCCAACGAAGCCTAAAATTAAATTGTATGATTAGCTATTGGATGGTGCACTCTATCTTGCTAAGTAGGCATTATAATTAGTTTTAAACATGCCGGCGCCCCCGAGTAAAATAGAGCGATTAAACACGTATCTAGATTTAAAAGAAAATTTAAGAAAATATTACCGAGGTTTGGTTGGTATTTTGTTTACCGTGAATATTTTGCTTTACAAAAAATATTTATAAAATGACTATGTACGATCGTTAGCTTAGATACATTAGAGTAGCTGTGACAAGCCCAGAAGGTCAACAAGCCACGATCCAGAAATTCAACCAAGGTTAGCCATTATATAATTGCCCAGGAATCTGTACCTTGTGGCAGATAAAAAGACAGACTCATATCTTTTGCTGTTCTTGCAGATACGAGCACGAGTATGAAATAGAAGTCTAAACCGACTTTGGGATGTCTCTCCCATTTTGTTTTATAAACTGCGTGCTACATTAAAAGAAGACCACGTAAATTTGGCAACCCTAAATGTGTCTTGATTATGCCACCTGGTTTGGCGACGGACACTGCATTAGATATATTCAAGCAGATTACATTCTTGTTAACTGGGCGTCCGTCCATTCATTACCATAACAGGCCCTATGTGTAAAACCCAAGGTATAATAATGAGAATTGATCCAGCCTTGACAGATATTTTTACATTATTTGATTACTTTAATCATAGAAGTGTTAGATCAGAATCAAAAGAGGATTGCCTGACTATAGAAAAAGTTGCCAATATTCCTTCTTATTATCATTAAGTGATCAATATACCTTTTATATGGAAGACGGTATTAGAAGTTATCAAATTGGACACCGTAGCCCATCTAAGATAATTTTATGAAAATCTTTTATATCATCAAGGATATTTGTGAGATAACACCAGTCTTTTGAAGAAATAAAAGTAACTATTAAAAAAAAAAAATACAAACTATTCTTCTCATATCAAATTTTTCTTACAATATTATAAATAAAAATGTTACATAAAGTTTCTACTGGCTTAAATTTATAAATACTTTACAAAATTCTGTTAATGTATCACTAAATTATAAGGGAGTACTTAAAATAGGACATCCCAACGATTTATTTTATTGGCCATCAACTATTAGAGAAGACCAAGTTGACCATCATTAATGACTATTAAATCCAAATGATGCCGACCCATAGATGAAAACACATCATATAGCGGCAGACAAAAAGAATTAAATAAAAATTGATATAATAGAAAAAAAAGTATTTTCCAAATAGCCACAACAAATGATGTGAAAAACTGTCAACAACATTAAAAATATTTTTTACATACAAATTTTTACTATCGGCTGCTAACAAAAATTATTATAATGTTTGTACTTCTTTTATAACTTGATGGTTGACATTATTAATACACAGAATCGTTTAATCAGATGCTTGGTTTATTTTCAATTTGTTAAAAAACTTTTTTGCTTTATTTAATGTATCTTGGTTGGGGTAGAAGGAAAAAATTGTATTATTATAAATTGTTATAATATCACTGATGGTCTTCTCGATTGAGTAAGGAAAAAGTTTCTGTCTATGATGTGACTATAAAGAGAATAAGAGAAAGAAATGGAACGCTAACTGATAATCTTGGTTTCCAAATAACCTTTATGTAATTAAAAATGAGACCTTTGTATCTGCTTTGGTTAGAATTTGTATCTGCAAACGTAAAGCATATGGTCACGAATGCTGGGCACTGCAGGTTTGATTATCATGCAAGAGGTATGTGGCTACCAACAAATGACTACTGCAAAGGGCAATAAAACGAGAAAACTTCTATGCTTAAAGCCTATTCTGTATTACTTCAGATCACGTATCCTTGATACCCTTTCCAGTATATCTAAAGTAGAATTAATCAAATTACACTTTTTTATCATGAAAAACAGCTGATTTTCCTGCTTCATATCTAGACCTTTCTACCTCTAAGCCCCTGCGTCTATTTATATTTGTTATTTCTTTTACTACTTGTTCTCTTTTTCTCTCTTATTTTCTCTCTCTCTCTCTTTCTCTCTCTTCCTCTGTAGATTAAATCCACAGTATGAAAACAAACAAAACGTTTCGTAAACGTTTCATGCAAAGATATTAACTTTTTAAAAAATTTCAATTATTTTTTCATTATTGAAACTAAAAAATATACTGATAAAGACCGCGAACTTAACAATTGGCATTTTACTCTTCTACGTACTTTGATACACCAATACAATCATACTGTTGAGCCATTAAGCAATAAGTGTTTCATATTAAGGTTAAAAAATCTTGTACTGTAAGGATCAAATCAATCAAGCAAAAGTTTTCAAGACGTTTTTTCTCCAAACGTTTTAACGATATTTTCATTATTTTCTCTTTTGGCTGCTTATAGCTTGTAACACATTGTTGACCGGTAATTTTACTGAAAATTTATCTCATGTCTCCGGCTAGTATTTCGTAATTGGATGTGGAAGTAAAACAATAAAAATAAACTTTATAACTTTATTAAACCTTTAATATTTCTTATTCGTATGATAAGCAGTATAACAATCACATCGCATCACGAGCTTACTCGTGGCCCGTCAGCAACGTTCGGACATAAAAATACGAGTTAACTCGTGACCGGTCAACAATGTGTTAGTATAAACTAAGTGGCACAGTTTTTTTTTTTATAATATTTTGTTTCTTTAACCTAATGAAGATAAAAAATGAAACAAATGAAAACGTTTCGTTTTGTGTATTTTGGTACCCTGCATCATTTAAACTGATACTTTTTCCCTTTGCGTTTCTATAATTTTTGGTGAATAATTTTTTCTTTTATTAATTTTTACAATATAAGCCTGGTTATGTGTTAGTAAATGTTTCTTTTTTCACATTTGAAAATATTTCCCGCTTTTTTCAATTTAAATTTGTATTTTTACCCAAGCGGTTTCCATGTGCTGTTGTATGAGTTAAATGATTTTCGATAAAACCTATTGAAATAATAATTTTTTTGTGTGTGCAAGCCAACGTATATTTGATGCGTAAACAATGGCCGGAAATAACCAACCAAAACAAACAATTTCAATAAATATAAGCGCGTACAAGTTAACGCACACATTCAAACATGCACATACACTTATATCAGACATACCAATTTGAATATTTTAACTTTCCATTATTGTGAGCTAAGCTATCAGCCCGGAAATTTTATCATTGTAATACTTTTATGATACCCGTTCAAAATTACTTTTTTTTGTGTGGTTTCTTTAGCCTTTTTGATTTCAATGGCTGTGAACATACATTGGCATAATTCTATAAATTGTTTACAGGTTCACTTGTGCTCATTAAGCATTTTAAGTCTGCCGATTTTTAGCTAAATTGCCTGATTAGAAGTATAAATTAAATTTTATTTAAAATAATTACAGTGATTAACAAATGAGGAAATTTATTTTTAATTGCATTTTTTTGAAATTATTTTTAAAAATGAATTATTATTTTTTAAATAAGTTGGTTATGTATTATGATAATAAATAGTGACGTTTATAGAGAAATAAATACTTAAAAAATACAATATGAAAAATGTAAGTTTATCATATGGGAAATTCTATGATTATGCGAAGCATGACTGATAATATAAAAATCCTTGAAATTCTTTTCAAGATGAATTAAAGAGGATAAACGTACGAAGTGGAAGTTCTTATAGCTTTTCGCAATATTAAACAATACTATTTTAAATTAATTATATAGCGGCTAAGCTTGGGCATTTTTAACATTACAAGAGCAGCGAACTGTATTTATGGGGAAAAAGAAAAGTAGAGTTCGATCAGTGCTATTTTTTATTTGCTTTGGGTGTCGCAAGTAGGAAAAAATTTTGTAAATAACGTACGATGTCAAAAATAAAAAAGACTGATTGATTACGCTCCTCCTTATACACATAATTTCGCATATCTCTAGTTGTACCTCAAGCTCACATCCATTATGTTACGTACGATATATCTTTGTTATGCTCAACATTTTGGACCACAAGCAATGGTATGTACTTTAAATCTGTTTTAATATATTATCCTTTAAATGGAACATAATTTCCTCATTATTCTCTGGGTAATTCTAGAATTAAAAATTTTTTACTCTATAGGCGTAAAAATATCATGACCCCGTAGGTCATGGAAATGCCCATATGCTATTTCGTCCATATAGTTATTAAAAGATTTACAACTTATTACTACTTAGAGTGCTATATTCGGCTATGTCAAATTTTATATAACCTTCAACATCATCAAAAAATTAAAAAAAACAATATTAAAGTTACAGAGAATAAAATTTTAACAAAAAAATTACATAAAAATGTCACGGGCTCTTAATGGGTTAAGCATTTTTTTACTATTTCCTGATCTCTTCAAAAGATTTGAAATGATACCCACATTGACCATATTGACAATCGAACATTTTTATGAAAATTTTAAAGGTCCATAACTCGGCAAATATGGGCTAGCGCTCAATGTTTTTCTTCTTTTTTAATTCTCTATAGCTCCATATATTTGTTGTTTTGATTGGAGTTAATTCATTGCTTTAAATGATAAACACAGAAAAATGACTGGTAAAAATTCCATCGATATGTTCAAGATTCAATTACTAATTTGATTTTTTATTATTAATAAATAATAATCTTGACTCTTTTTAATATTAAAAGCTTACATTTGATATTTGCCTCTAAATGTTGGTTGTAACACCTTTTGAAAAAGTTAACCTGTCCGATTTGTATCTTTACTAAAATCTATTCTAATAAATGGAAGATGCAACTAAACTTATTCAGCACATTACTACTGAAAACCGAATTTTGGTAGTTAGAATTAAAATAATCAATTGTATCTTTAAAAGAAAAAAAAATATTTGACGTACTAAAAATAAAATTTGTACACATCAAACAAAAAATCAACAATATTTCAGTTTAAAAGTACAAAGATTTCTTAAAAGTGGTAAAAAGTTCTCCAATATTGTTAAGTGGTAAGTTGAAAATTATCTCACAAAGTCATATGTAAATAACAGAAATTTAAAAATGTTTAATACTTTTTACAGAGGCAAGACGTGCGGTATAGAATGGCAAGTCAAAGAAACCATATGGAGAAAGAGAATCATGATGTAAAAGAAGGTTAAATTAAGTGGTTCGAATTATGAAATTATTGATATAAAATCTTATTCTTGTAATTTATTTTTTCAATAAAAGTAAATATTAAAACACTTATATTGTTTTATTTAATTCACAATAATATTCTATAGTCACTTAAGAATTATTTAAAAAATAGTTGTGAGTGCCATACTCATTCATTCATTACAACCGAATTCAAGAAAATACACACAACCAACAAAATTCGATTGGCCACGAATTCGGTTCCCACAATGAATTTCTTTTCTCTGTGTATGAAAAAATTAGACGCAGACGTGTTGTAAAGCTTACTGCTTCGAGGTTTATGGACCGATCTTGCTGTTTTTCAACAGAAACTCTTCCAAAATAATGACTGATCGATTGGCGTATTTAAATTTTCTCTAGCTCATTTATTGCCTTAGTAAAGTTGAATCGGAAATGAATTGTAATTCACTTTGAAAAAGCTATTTGAATTGGAATTCGTTTGAACTGATTTAAATTTCATTCAATTCTTTTTGGTTGTGAAAAGTATTAATTCAAAATTTAGATAATTCATAACGAATTACAATCACAAAAAAAAATATTCATTTACAGCTCAGTTTTGCAAATTTCGGATACATCATTCGTCATACAGATGAGACCATGTAGACATCAAATTCCTTCTTACGTATCTCCTAAAGCTGATTGCCCCTAAACGCTCTGCCAAAAGTCTTTCCAGAGTGGCTTTATTTGCTACGGATGTCTCTTTAACTTGCGACAACTCATAGACTGCCGAGTTTTTATTCTCGTTAGCTTCGTAGTGTTATCAGAGTGTAGTGATAGTCAAATCATAGTATTTTCCTAGTTTTCTCATAGTGTGCATATACTGTTTCACGTTCCACTCAAAGCTTAATTTCTCTTGTAATCGTCATCCAATCATAATGTTCTAACTACTATCGTGGTCTAGATGAGATATCACTTAGAAAATATGAGCGATTATCATAATTAGCCTTCGTTAAAAACTCTTTTTCATAATTTTATTATTTATACATTTTTTTCATCCTGCCAATGATGCAGATTAATCTAGCGGAAGTATCAACAACTAATAAAAACAGCCAGAAACCAACAAACAAACAGGCAAACTGTCATTAGTGAAATTTAATCCTTTTTTAAACAAGACTTAATTTGTATAAATAATTTTATAATGTTATCTTTCACATGAACTCGCACACAACTAAGTGCGTGCAACTTCATCTAATTATGAAAATCACACACATACAAACACTTGCTAGCTACAGGATTTCTAGTACCATTTTAAACCGCTTACCTTAGCACAACAATATAAGTAAAATAAAATAAAAACAGATTGCCAGGACATTCATTAATGCATTTAGCGGGTCTGAAAATGTAGCATGTAGTTGTAAAATTATGCTGCAGATTACAAAATCAGTAAAGCAGGAATAAAAGAATCTGGTAAAAAACTTTACATGCTATTTAATAATAAGTTGAAAATATAAGTTGAACAATCTTCATTGAAAATACAAAACTGTAAAAAGTAAATGACAAACAAGAAATAAACTTTTCTATTTTAAAGTTTAAGTAGACATTTTGCTTTCCAACCGTTTGCTACTACTTTCCACAGCTGCTTGCTACAAGTGTCTTAACATTTAAGAATTTATACTGCACTTGTTTTCAAACTACTTAAAGTTCGCTTAACAGGCATCAAAATAAATGCATAAGTAGATAATTGTAAAGTTAATTAAGCATAAATTATTTAAATATTTTTAAAAGGAGTTGTAGAGTAAATCAGAGGAAAAACTGTTACACTTCCAATTAGTTTTAAATATTTTTATTTATATTTTAAAATAATCTGAAATAAATTTAATATTTTTTTATAATCTTCACCATAGATGGAAGAAGGGTGTATCTTAGTTTGTCACTCCGTTTGCAATTTCGATCTTGCATAATGAGTTCACATACGGCATCAATGTTCTCTGGCACAACAGCCGTTTTTGGACGACCTTCACGGTATTCGTCTTTGAGCGAGCTTCGGCCACGATTAAATTGATTATACCAATTTTTCACAGTGCTGCAGGATGGTGCTTCATCGCCATACAAAGATTTAAGTTCATCAATGCACTCTTGTCGTGATAATCCACGTCGAAAGTTGTGAAAAATGATGGCACGAAAATGTTCACGAGTTAATTCCATTTTTTTCTATATTAATTTTTTCAAGTCACTGTAAACAACACAAATAATTGTCGTACGTCAAAACGTTTTGAGTACGATTATGCTTAAAAATGACAAACTTTTCAATGGAAATATCAGATTGCACTTGGCAGCCCGGGTATTCTGACTTCCTATGCATAGCGGAATCGATTGATTCATGTCCATGTTAGTGTTGAAATCAACTTTGTCATGGCACTACATGACCCAAAAAAATTTAAATACGCCAATTGATTAGACATATTTCGCAAATTTTTCTATTGAAAAATCAGCAAGATCGGTCGATGTCCTTCAAGGCAGCGGGAAAAACACCACGACTGCCTCTAATATTTTCATATCATTTGGAGCAAAGCGAGTTTAGTAATAAAGTAACTACAATCAAAAAACGAAATATTGGGGCGATAGAGAATTAAAAAATAACATCAAATGAAAAAGTGGAGCTCGCCCATATTTTCTGAGTTATGGGCCTCTGAATTTTTCATAGAAATGTACGAATAATGTCACCTCAATATTTTTTTGATTGAAGTTACTTGACAAAAATAGATTTACATACATATATAGTAAAGAGTATATAAGATTCGGCACAGCCGAATATAGCACTCTTATTTGTTTTTGCTAGAACTATAATTAGTGTTTGAGTTGACTTTAATTAGACTAATACTAGAGTAAAAGTATTATATTATTACCATACTATAAAAAGAACATTCATAGATAGTATGAATAAATCATTTCTGCATTATGATTTATGATTTCATAAGGAATAGCTGCAGTATACTATCAGTAGCATAGACTAGTCAATGACACGATAATAATTCGATTAAAAGTAGACAATGATGGAAATCTGAGTACCCTATGAATACAACATAACTAGACTTCGACTATTTTATAACTTAGCATCGATTACGATGCAAACAAGGACCTACGCCGCACAGTGTCATGAGTTCATATAACGAGCGGCCATAAATATAAAAAGTTATTGTAAACAGCTGAAATTTGGCACAAATACTTATCAAAATTCGCAGTAAAATATCATGTCCTTCCCGTATATTCTGAAATTTAAAAGTGTCATAAAAGTTAGAAAATATTTTATGATTAAATTTGGAGTAAAATACTATATTAAAACAATTGCATAGTTCACAAAATCTTGTATGGTGTGTTTTGTATTGAATACACTTTCTGTTTATATGCTTTATTTTTGTATAACAAACGTCAAAAAGCAAATAAGAAGAAGAAAATAAGTGTTCAGAAAAAGGTTTTCAGGAAGTAAAATGGAAAATAGGATTGAAAAAACAAAATTTTTAATTTTTTATGCAAAAAGTATACTTTTAATACGCTAAGCAATACAAATGTCTCTTGTTTATTTTCTTCTTCTCAATGTGATATGGAATTCACATGTAGTTGATGACACGATTACCAATACGACTTTTCAAAAACATGCATAATAAAATTGTATTGGTGTATTGAAATTTTATATGAAAATTTCCAACAACAAGCATACACTATTGTATTATAGTTGAACAATACACAGTATACACAAATACAAGGGGTTTTGTGAATTGAGCAAATATATTTAAATTTTGTGAAAAAATCATAATTTTTGTTATAAATATCTAGAAATAATTAACAGATTATATTTTTAACTTATTTTTCAAACACAAAGCAGTAGCGAAATACTGAAAAAATAAAATAAAAGATAAAGACCTTGTGTTTGAAAAATAAGTTAAAAAAAATTAATTAAAAGGTCAAAACTATATAAATATAATTAACAGATTTATTATTACTTTACGCTTCATATTTATGCGACTATGTTTTAATTTAGCCTATCAAAGATTACGATGCAAATAAAGGCCTACGCCGCACAATGTCATGAGTTCATATAACGAGTGGCTATAAATAGAAAAAGTTATTGTAAAAAATTTTGCACAAATATTATTATTGGCAAAACTTAACAAAATTCAAAATTGAAACAAATTCGGAGCAAAAATTCGTGTCCTTTCTGTATATCCTGAAATTCGAAAGTGTCATAAAAGTTAGAGAAAAAACCTAACTTAATAAAATTGTTCGTAAATATAACTCACTTATTAAGACATTAAATTTAAGGTTAAATACTATAATAAAACTATACATTTAAATTTTGTTAAAAAAAAATCATATTTTTTTTATAAATATCTAAAGCTCTACTTATCATCCTCTATATTTTGGGACCCACATTTTCCTAAGGTTATAAAGGGTTATCCAAATGTGACGCCTAGATGTCAGCACTATATAATTTTTACACGTGACATCTTTTCAAATGACATAAGCCATTTTGTTTTATTAGAAGGTAGTACAGTTTTAACCATGGACAGGTACACATTGCAACAACGCGTTTGTATCATTCAAAGTTATTATGAAAATGGGCGTTCTTTGAAAAATACCCATCGCAAAATTCGTGATTTTTTTGGTGTAAATAATCGGCCAAATCAATCTTCAATTCAAAGATTAGTGAAAAATTGGAAGAAACTGGTTGCGTTACTGATAAACCAAAAAGTGGAAGACCAAAAACTGTACGCACAAATGAAAATATTGCTGCGGTTGGTGTTGAAAATAAACCGACAACATCAATTTCGCGTCGTTTGCAAGAATTGGGCATATCTTGTGGCTCCTTATGGAGGATTTTGCATTAAGATTTGCATTTACATGCTTATAATATCCGATTAACCAAGGAATTGAAAGAAAGAGACCATTTACAACGTCGTAATTTCGCTAGTTGGATTATTGAACAACGAACAACAGATCCATTGTTTTCAAGCAAAATTTTGTTTAGTGACGAAGCTCATTTCAGAGTGGATGGATTCGTCAATAAGCGAAATTGTCGTATCTGGGGTGATGAAATTCCTCGTGTTATTCATGAAAAATTTCTACACCCACAAAAAGTTACTGTTTGGTGTGCATTTTGGGCAAATGGAATCATTGGGCCATTTTTCTTCGAGGATGACGCTGGAAATGCTATTACTGTGAATGCTGAGCGATACCAATCAATGTTCAGAGACTTTTTATGGACACAGTTGAATCATATTGATGTGTCTGACGTCTATTCCAGCAAGACGGTTCTACATGTCACACAACTCGAGAAAACATTACGCTTTTGCGATCAAAATTTCCTCAACGTGTAATTTCACGAGATGCAGATTTCAATTGGCCTCCAAGGTCATGTGATCTAACACCATTTGATTTTTTTGTGGGGTTTTTTGAAAAGTCGTGTGTATGCTAACAAGCCACAAACAATTAATATTCTAAAGAACAACATTCAAGTTGCAATTCGTAAAATAACACCAGCAACATGTCGGAAAGTCATTGAAAATTTCGATATTCGGATTGATGTCTGCAGACGCAGTCATGGTGGACATTTGAATGATGTTCTATTCCACTTATAATTGTAATGGATCATACTTTTAATAAAAAAACAGCGTGAAAAACTGGCAAATAGTTTGTGTTTTATTTCAAAGAAACATGTAGGCGCGTTTTTTGGATGACCCTTTATAATTTTCTACGTTCTTTATCCAATTTTAATAATAAAAACTATTACAAATTCTTAAAATACAATAACTAATTAAAAAAAATGCAAGCGTCAGTCAGTATGTCAAACTTTTGTATGAAATTTTTTTTTTAAATGTTTTAAAATTTTTTAATGGATTTCAATACGAATAAACGTTTTCCTTCAAAGGGCGATCGAATATGATTTTCTTGACATAGACAAATTAGTACCAGTAACACTATATTTTTAAAGTTCAATGTGTTTCTTCCCTCACTGGTTATTTTCCTCTAGTTGGCTTTGCCCAAATTTTGTAAAGAAAACCTGAGGGTCTTAAATTAAAGGCCAAATTAATTAAATAAGAACTACATAGAATCGAAAAAGCATAAAGACTATAAAAACTTAAAAAAAATTATACAAAAAACACAGTAACCATTAATAAAAGTAATAAGTTTTCTTTTTTTTTCTTTTTGAGTAGAAATTTTGTGTCAAATTTGCTTAAAACAAATAAAACTGAGCCATCAATTGTTTTTAATAGCCAACGGCACTGAAATAATATGCCTCATGTCAAAATAAGAAAAGAGATAGGGAGAAGAGTCATGTTGAAGTAAGAAGGTTGGAATAAAGAGACATAGGCAAAGCGGTAGTAGGGACGTAGTATCGCAAAAAAGAAACTGATCCTGCCCGTTTCTAATGGTGAAATATCAGCTAGGCTTCCAATACACCGGTAACCGAGGTGCCTGAGCCGACAGTATTTTAATGCGAGGCATAGGCAGATAAAGTGTTCATTGCCTCCGCCTCGTCCTGTCAGTTTCTGCAAATATCATTGTATGTCAGTCAGTGTCTAGTTAATGCAGCTACCAAGTCACATAGTAGCTCATTCGTTTTCCAGAATGACCTTGCAGTCTACTCGTTACACCACCTGACTTGGGTTAAATCATAAAGAACAGTTAAAATGCACTGCCTTTAAGCAGAGAGGAGAATAGCGCAAATAGTCTCTATGGCACTTCTCTGCCAGTTCGTTCACAACATATTGCCAAACGAAGTGCCATGTCCCCTCACCCATTTAAGAGCTTTCTCTTAATCATTCTTTTTTACCAACTACCTTTTCCTTCTAAAGAAGGAACGCAATTTATCCTGAGTGTTATTTCTTTTAAAATAAAAATTTAAAACGTCTTTAAATATTTGGTTCATTAATTCAATAATTTTTTATCGTCATCAATTTATCTTTTTGGTTAAATTAATATCAATAAATTTTTTTACTTAAAATATTTTAAAACTTTTGATAATAACAAATATCTGTAATAACTACAATAGTACAGTATGATATCTTCTATATAAGAGAAAAAGAAATTTTATTTCTTAACAAATATATATTTTATTGAGTATGTGAGTATGTACAAATGTTACGACTACATCATGACATAGGAGTGATGTGCACTTTAAACAATGTACTTGAAAATAAAAGAAAAAAATATATTTAAGAAGATGATACATTTTATGGACATCAAAGACCTGGCTGAGTAACAATTGTAGAAAAAGTTTTACTACGAGTGGTGTAAGTATCTGTGTAAATATAAAAAATATTTTATATTGTTAAATTAAATATCTTGCAAAAGTGCAATTGAATTGATATGTCTATACGGTCTTATGAGTATCCATGTAAAAGAAAAGAGTTTTTGAACTTTGTACCACAATAAGAAGAGTAGGTCAAGATGATCCTACAGCTACAAGGATGTAATTTTAAATGATTTTTAATAGTTTAAGTCCAGAATTTTAAATCCTACAATTAACTTTGTATTTTGTAGAAAATGTGTATACAGAAAAAAATTGTAGTATCCCTTAACGCTTTTCTTTGTTTCCAGGTTTCAAATTAATTAAATTTTTAATTAATTTAATTAATCATTTGATCAGAGAATTATCGCCTTCTTTTTTAACTAAATATAAAACTAATTCAATTAATCAGAAAATTTTGTATTATTTTTAAAAATAAATAAATAATTGAGGTAATTAAAAATATAATCAAATTTAAATTTAAAAATGCATAAAATGTGAAAATAATAAAAATAAATTTATTCACAGCATTTTTTTTTTTAACTGTTACTTTTTGTTGTGTGTTCCCTATATACGATCTCCTGTATGGCTGCGTTTTAGTGAAACTTCGGCAACCTTAACTCGGTCGAAGTTTAAAATTATCCAGTTCATTATTTCATTAATGTAGACAGCGTTACAAAAAACTATTTTTCTTTGCTGATCGAAACTCCGGAAGGTTTGATCTGACGATTTCTATTTGTTTGCTTTTTAATCATACCTTCATCGAGACTACTCAAAGATTTTTATTTTATTTACAACCAAGCCTTTACAAGATTTTCTTATTTTCACGATAATTGAGTCTTCATTCTGCGACGAAGCAAGTCACATTCGTTCAAAGATTGTCAACTCAGTTACAGGTGTATTAACCGAAATATTTTTCCAAGGAAAAAACTCCTGACAACAGCAGAGTTTAAAAATAACAAAAAGCCTTCCCTTTATTATGTTTTGCTACAGACACCACACATTTTAGTGGTGGTAAGAATCAACATTTTTAGTTCGGTTTATCTAAGATACAACTCTGCGAGATAGCCGCTTCAAGTCCGGATATTTAAGTCATAGGGTGGCCTATTTTTTACTAGAAAACTTTACATTCAATAATAAGAAAAAAAATTTAAATTTTTGTTTAAACGCACTCCCAAAAACTATAATAATTTTTTTTTTCGTTTGTTTTGGTAAAAATCGAACACTGATATGAGCATAATAGAATAAGTAACCGTATGTTTGTATGTGTTTTAATAATGAAAGATGAAAAATTGGCATCTAGAAAAGTATTGTATGGGTGGGTACAGGGTGAATTAAAATATGATGTTTGTGAAAATTCTATTCTACATATTTTTAATAATACCATGCGATTTTAATTTTTTCATCCACTGTCAATAGTGTCGATGATTACAATAACACCTAAACAAAAAACAAGTACACTCAAAGAAAAATTTTAAAATTTAAAAGACAACACAGTAAAATTATATGTGTAATGGAAAATAAATTTAAAAGTTTCTTATAAAATATAAAGTTGAGTCAGTTAATCATTTCATTAAAGAAGAGGATTATAACTTAAAAATTAAAAAAAATTGACATAATTAAAAAAATTTATAAAAAATATAAATTTCATAAATATTTATTGAATGAAAATGGAAACGAAAAGTATACTTTCAAAAATCTCAAAAACAATATCATATTTTTGTTCAACATGAAAGTATCAGGTTACGTTCTCTAGAACTATTTCATCTCGCTTGCTATAGGACCATGACATTAGGGTGGCAACTCTAAATTTTTAAATACGAATTTTTACTGTAAGAGGCATTCGTAAACAAAAACAGAAAGCGGAACGTTTTCTTTCGCTTAGCTGTAGCGCTGAAATACCATACCTAAACAAACGCGCCAAAGCTACGTCAAAAAAAAAAAAAAATAATAATAAAAATAACTTCTCTGATAATTTTATTAAGATTAACTATTCATTTTATGATGTATAAATTAAAATTTTCAAAAAAATACAAGAATGGATTATTTGAACTATTATTTACAAATTAGGTCTGTTTCTTTACTCCACTTTGGCATCCGATGGGATCCCAATTTGCACGAAAAGCGTTCCCGTACTTAAAAATGAGAGCGGTTTTGAGAAAATAAAGTTCTTCTTCTTCTTGCACGAAACAGGGCAAACTTTTTTTTTGTGCAAGTTATTTATATTTGTGAAACAGCTTTAAAACATAAGCGAAACAAAAACAAATAAAAAAGTCATGATATTTAAAAAAAGGGTAAAATAATTTCTCTAATATAAAAGACAATTTGTTCTAGCAAATGAAGACGAGTTGAAAAACATTGTTGCAGGTTCGGTAGAGAGTTCCAAGTGATTCTAGTGATTGCGGCGACATCCTAGTACTTATTGAACATGATTCAAATTAAGAAGAATCACTTTTGTTGGATCTTTTTTGAAATTTTTGAATTCCAAAAGAGGAACCGCATTCCACCTTATTTGAATAAAATTGTCATCATATACGGACAAAGAATTCAAACAACACTTCCGCATATCGAGAGAATTGTATTTAAATTTATCAGCGAAATTTGCAGTAAGTCCCACATTTTTTTCTTTGCGAGCTGATAAACGCAGCGAATTTGTAACGATTTACCTCTTTGCTTTTTTTTATTATTTTTTGAAATGGGTTTTTTTATTGAAACAGTCAAAACACTTTGACATTTTATTTTAAGTTTAGAATTTAAATTTTGTGTTCCTGTACTTTTATACAATTTTGTCTACTTATAAGAGAAAATTATACTTTCTCTCATTTTCACCGACTTTAGCCAAAAAGTAAAGAAACAGACCTATTATAATTATTTTTTTATTAATTTCCAATTGCAAAGAGTTGCCGTTGCATTATCGCCGTGTTATTTCGGTATGTTACCTACAAAATGAAAGGGCATGTTTAGGTATGGCTATAATATTTTTTTAAAGCATCATAAAATCTAAGGGGTTCAAGGAAATTCATGACTGATGTAGCATTCAACTCATACTTGTCGTCGAGTTTGGATTCTTATATTAAAATTTTAATTATTTTTAAATAACAATGATAAAGTATTTTTTTGTTTATTTTTTTATATCCTGCAGAATTTTAGCTATAAATAAAAACACAAAAATTAATTTTAATTTAAACATTTTTAATTCCAATGTTCAGTATATGACTTTAATATTTGAAAAGGATTTTAGGCATATCCACACCGCAGCTATCCTTAATGAAGTGCATTGTTGCTAGTTGATCTGCATAAACTAGTGAGTTCACGCGGTTCCTTAGGAATAACAGGGAGGTGTCAAATCGCACGACTATACGCATTTCTCGAAATTATTTTATCGCCAAATATTCATTTCAAAAATTCGATGTTGAGAGAGCCGTATATTACGCAGCGCCATTTTGTGAAAAACCGCTTCTCGGTCCTATCAATCTCATTTACCATTTATACGTCCACCATAATGCAAATTTTTGAAAAAATATGGTTCCGTGATGCTACCTAGGTATAGGACTCAGCTAACGGTGCATTTTACCGAATGTAATGGATTTGTTGTAGCTTTTTTTCACTCCATACGTCATAATTATGTGAATTAGTCCAAGAATGAGCTTCATTGCTAAATCCAATTTTGCCTCTATAAGTTCCACTATTATAAAGTAAAAAAAGAATCAATCTATTCACAATGATTTGCCACAATATGCTGTTCAGAAATGTTAAGAAATAAGCGCAGTATAACAGTTTTCTTAAGTTATATCGAACTTAAAAAAAGAACTTTTTTTTACTAAAAAAAAGTGGAAGAAGGGTCACTCTATTTCTATTTTTTTTACTGTCTATTTTTGATCCCATAAATTATATATATTTTGAATCTGACCGATCGTGTTAGTATTGAAAGCAACTTTGCCAAGGAACTAAATGAACTAAAGAAAATTTAAATGCGCTAATGGATTAGACACAATTTCGAAAACTTTTCTATTAAAAATCAGCAAGAACAGTTCATGTTCTTCAAGGCAGCGGGCACAACACCGCGTCTGTCTCTAAGTTTTTTATATCATTTAAAACAATGAAGAAACTACAAATAAAAAAAAGAAAAAAATTATGTATGGGCTGATAAAGAAATAAAAAATAAGAAGAAAACATAAAGTGCGCTCGCCGATATTTTTCGAGTCATGGGCCTTTGAAATTTTCGATTCGATTGTTAATTTTGTTAATATCATTTATCATTTTGTTAGTATCATTTAGAAGCTTTTGAAGATATCTTTCAGAATTACTAAAATTTTTTGAAACTGCTTAACCTGTAAAGAGCCGATGACATTTTCGCGTAATATTTTTTTTTTTTTTTCTTATTATTTGTCACCTTAATATTTGTTTTTTTTTGATTGGAGTTACTTAGTAAACTATACTTACATACATGGTGAAGGGTATTTAGGCTTTGGCATAGCCCTCATACTTATTTTAAATAATTTTCCAATGTTTCCATTAAATTGTATTTGAGTTTGAGCACTTTACTGAACGACACAAGCTCTTTATGATTTTTAAAATTCACGTTCTTTTTATTTTTATTTAAAATTATAAAAAATTTTATTTTTTCTTAAAGAACTTGAACAAAATTTTTTTGCGGTAATGAATCAGAAGATATAGTTGCTAGAAAAAGTGGATATAAAACGTGCCTCCGTCATCCTTTTTCGATTTTTTGATTATGATTATGATTTAAATTTGTTAGGATTTGAATTGCGCAAATTTTTACACAAATATTCTTAAAACACTGTATGCATAACAATTTCCAGCAGACAAACTTCAATATGCATTCCTTTTGCGCATATACACATACATATACTCACACTTGCATATAAACTCAAGAGCATTAAGAAAGGTACTTTACAATCATGTGACATTAAACGTGTACAAATTGTTTGCAATGAAATAAGCTTTCATTTCTTCCTTTTCGACGAATTTTGTGTTTTTTTTTCTTTTCTTTCGTTTGTTGCTGCTGTTGTTGCACTTATATGGATAGATTTCCTTAACAATTGTACAAAATAAAAAAAGAGAATTCCTTGAAAAAAAAAAATAAAAAAACAAGGATATCAAGTGAAAAAAAAATAAAAGGAAATTGAATGCATTGGATTATGGACAATTCTGGAGATGGTGTGAGTGCATATGTGTGCGTAAGTGGATTTGTAGAAATTTTTCAAAACTTTAAGTAGCGGAAAAGTTGAAGAATTTTTAAAAATATAATTTAAAAAGAATTCATTCTATTGTATGATTATTCGAATAAAAGTGTAAAAAAATAAATAAATATAACAGACTTAAGTAGATTGTTTTTTTATGATAAAAAAGGTTTTAAAAATTGTGAAATTGCTGGAAAAGAAAAAAAAATGGAATAAATCTTTTTTTTTAGCGAAACGGTAAAATATAAACATTTTTTTTTAATTTTTGCAGTTTTTTTACAGTTAAAATTTTATATTAAAAAACAAATTAAAAAAAGTTAATTCTAATTTTTAATCAAATTAACGCAGTTGGGCGTTAATCATTTAAATTTATATTCTTTGTTTTTTCTTTTCGAATTTTGGCAATTATTTTTGCTGGTGGAAAAAGAAAATTTGCTTGTTCAAGCTACTTTTTTAAATACGAGGTCTGTTCAAAAATCAAGAAAGTCTTTCTTTTTTTGCACAAAAAATTTCTCTAGTAATTTATAGCATTTAAATATTATGCTCTTGTGACAGCACTTATTCTAATCTTTGAAATGATAAAAAATACGTAGAAATCAAATAAGATCTTTAAGCATTGTAGTTTGTTTCTTGTCACAGCTAAAAATTTTGCCTGCTTAAAAACTGGAAGAGAAACTAAAATAATTCAATTGTTGCTATCACTGCTTCTGGCCATATACTATTGCCTTTCAACAGTTAAATTTTTTCACCTAGATTTCTTCTAAAGGAACCTATAAATTGAAAGATCTTCTCCTGAACTTCATTAATTGGAAATGGTACTTGATAATTTGTCTTTGTTGGCAATCAATTCGCTCTAACTCTGAAGCAAATACTTACATTTGTGAACACTCTTCGTATCATTATTATATTTTATGAATATTCATTCATTAATTATTTATTTATGCATAAACAATAGACAAGTTAACTAAAAGTTTTTTTTCTTTAATGAGTTTAAAGAAGAAAAATGCCTCATCTTTTGAACTCTATTATTGTTAGTTATTTATAAAGCAGATGTTGCCTAGTGTCTACGCTCAAAGAAATGAACAACAGTAAAGAAATTTGAAATTAATATTTATTTTTAAGCAGTAAATTTCAAAACAGAATACGCATATTTTTGGTCTAAGCTGGAAATGCTCTCCTAACCCACATAATTACAACTTTACAGAAGGTAAAAATTCTAATATTTGTAACACCGTTAATATATATATAATTGTATAAAAATTTTATAAAGGGTCTGTTGCTTTTTAGCTGGTACACATATTTAAAGGATTGTGCTTAATAGGTTTTAAAAATATTGAAGCGTAATCTCGAGAAGACATAATTGTGCATATTTGTTCCCTATAAAAACTTGAGTCATAATAAAACCTTAATAATAAATTCTTTTTTTTTTAATAGTGACTTTGGTCGCCTTCTCTATACATATTTAAGAGAATAATCCAATTTCAGTTATTTTTACTAGAAATGTTTACATTTCTTTAAATGTGTTAGTAATTTTGAAGTGTAAAATTTTTAAAATTGGATAATGTGGGTGTCAAAAATTAAAATATCTTCAAGCAGAATTCGAAAAGCCAAATATCTTTCACTTGAAATTATCCATAATATGTAACCAGCTCTTACTGAGTTAAATATTATTTTTTAACATTTTTGTATTTCCTAAATGATCTTTTTAAAAGCTTTTAAATGATACCCATATTGATATATTCAAAGATATGGTGCACAATCATACTTTTCTATGAAAAGTTCAAAATCTCATAACTCGGCAAATATGGTCGAGCGCCAATTTTTCCACTTGGTTTCTTTCTCTTACTCCTTAATTGTCTATCGCCCCATTTATATATTTTTTCATTAAATTTACTTATTGTTCCAAAAGGTGTTTTGCCCGCCGCCTCAAAGGACATCGACCAATTTTGCTGATTTTCAATAGCAAAATTATGGAAATTTTATCTTATTTAAAAATTTAAAATTTCTCTAGCTCATCTAGCACCTTAATCGACTTCGCTAAATACAAGAACTCATAATATTGCTACGAACATAAGATCTGGCCCAGTTGTTACACATATGGTAAAAACAGAAGGTGAATAAGTTATAAACACCACCAAGTTGAGCAATCTCAATGGCTGCGTTGGTGGAGGTGCATGCTGTAAAACAGAAGATCTTAAGTTCGAGCCCATCTTCGGACGTGCGTACAAAGAAATAATAATAATTGTGTAAGGTAATTAAGAAGTGTACGGCAGATGTTTATTTGTGGCTATTGGATGAATATTGATGACTGGCTGGGATGTAAAGCAAGGTGAAGAGACCTGTGCATATTTTAAGTAACTAAACAAGACATGGATTAGGTCATGTCTGCCGGAGTAACACAGTAGTTAAGCGTGGATGGCTGTGTTTGTATTAATGCATATTTAGTAAATATGAAACCATAAGGGCCTAAAGACTGGTAGGATCAAGTATGTAGCCAGAAACCATAGAGATAGATAAAGCAGCGTAAAGAAAATAGCGAATTTATAATGTGCCACAGTGGTATTTGCACTCAAAAAAATCCGTACGTTGATCTAAAACGAAAAAAATAACAATATGGAAATGGATTTTGTTGAAATTACAAATGGAATGACAAACTTAAATATACTCTACTTTCACCTGCGGTCGGAAACGTTTATATTAAACTAGAGAATATTTAAGTGCTTAAGACGAAACATTTATTTATTAGCGAACTAAAAAACGAAATTGCATAATATTTTTTGGAATATAAAAGCTGCCTTTTAAAAACGATTGATTTTGGTTTTGCTCATATACAAAAAGATTGAATAATTTTAAAAATTTATTTTCTAACATAAAACGTTTGCGAAATGCCCTGATTTTACCGATGTTTTTTATTAAACTTAATAAAATTTTTTAGAATGTAAAAAAAAATAAAGTAAAAATGGACGTCTCTATAGGCAGACCTTTTAATTTCTGAGTTTAGTTTTTGTTTTCTTTTTTAATAAGGAGCCATCGCGGTCTCCTTTTATGAAAATTTGAACTGTCTGCAAATTATATTTTGAACGCTGCGTTTGTTTTATAAGAACACACTTAAGCTTTTAGTTATTTAAATATTTTGTTTGCAATCGAACCAGTCTGTGGCGAAAATCTGAAGCAACGAATATAAAACGGAAAAAATTCAGACGAGTTGGTAATCTTCTCCTTCCCTTAAAGTTGGTTAAAAAATCCCTTGTTTAATGAAAATATCTTTAGTCTTAAAAAATCTTCCAATTCCCCTTTCTTCTACGTGTTAACTAGCGTAAAAATAGAATTTTTCTAATTGAAATATAGAAACTTTTCATATTTAGAACTTTCAAGTTCAAACTGTCTTTAGCAGGATGCCAGAAGGAGATTAAATTGATACTGACGTAAAGAAGACACATATATACTGCATTTGAATATAAACAAAAATTAAACCGATGACATAATATGAATAGGAATGAAATACATTCCTGCTGGTCCTCTGCTTCACAATAACGCAAGTTTTAGCTTGACTTGTTTTAAAATAAACATTTTTCCCTCGAGTGTATTTAGCTTTATAGTTTTATACTTTGTTTTTCTTGCGTAAAACTAAAGAAGAACTTATTTTTATTTGTTAATTCTGTGTTTGTGTGCAGGATAAAGGAACAAAATGCTAATAAAAAAAAAAGAAATTAATATGGAAAACTGTATAAAACTTGCGTAAAGTTTAATAAATGTCCAGCATGCGGATACGGATGTTTTATATATGCTAAACAGTATTAAACCCTCTGGTGTTATTCGTTTTCTTCATCTTTTTCTTTCTCTCTCTCCTTTGTACTCATTTTATTTCATTTATTTCATTTTTTTAAATTACATAATTTAGTGTCAAAGTTTCTCTTACTGCTTGTACGTGTTCATGGATTTGTTTTATACTCAAGTTACCATTTAATTTGATTTTTATATTATTTTTTGTTGTTCTTTAAGATTCTTTTCTATTTGTTTTTTTTATTTTTTCAGGGATCTTTTTATGATGTCCAATGTAAAATTGGTTGGTCGTATTGAAATGACAAGCGAATTGGATTAAAGTAGCGGCTTTGCTTTGTATTTTCTTTAAATAAATTTATCTGAGTTAATAAATTAATTCAGTAGCTAATTGCCTTTCAACAGGCATGAAAAAATCAATGCATGATTTGAAGTAAACAGAAAATACTTTGATTTTTTCTTAAAACATAAAGTAAGAGAGCATAAGAAAATGCCCGAAGCTATATATTCGAAAAATAGGTTTACATGGCTTTGCTTGCATATCACAGTGATTTGAAAACGATTTATTTTAGACAAATTTTGGTTTCACGAACCACTTTAGATATCCTAATGAAATTTCACAGAGGCAGAGCAGAGTTGGTTCTCAGTAAATTTAAGTTATTCTAAACTTAAATGCTAAGATTTTTTAAATGTAAAAAGATCTTGAAAATATCTATAAGAAAATGTGCTCAGAGGTGTAAGTTCTGACTTAAATTTTTCTTAGTTTATGTCGACCTAAATATAGTTTTTTTGGTGTAGTGCACTTATAGATTATCGGATTTTTACTTTAAGACATTTGCTATATTCCGGTAGCCTCTTTTGTTAAAAAAAAAAAAACAATTTTTTGGGAAATTTTTTCCCCGTTTTGAAAATTTATATGTTAAAATATGTTTAGTGAAAAACACCTATGCTTTGCCTCTGTAATTTTTCATTAAGTTATCTGAAGTGGTTCATGAGGTACCGATGTTTTTCCAAAATAAATTGTTTTCAAACCACTGTGCATAAGCGCATTCCTTTGACGAAATTTTCCACGACCCTTTTGCACAAATTCTTATAAATTATTTTAAATGCTACAATTTTCTTTTTTTTTATTGACTTTGTTTATATCATTTCAAAATTTCTGTACATAAAATTCTTTTACTTGCTAACAACTTGAAAAAATGAATAAAAAATGCAGTCAATATTTTGAAAACAAAAACTGCACCTGGATAATGAAAAAAATAAAAATAAATTTATTTGCACATTGAAACATTACTTTTTAGCCCTAAACAAGAGATATGGATGTTTTTCAAAGAGCTAACTGTAAAACGAATTGTTTTATTGCGCTCACTTTTTGGCATTTATGGGCAGCTTACTCTCGAAAATCATCCCAAAAAAATTACAAATTGTGCGGATTTCCCATTGGTGGCATCATTTCACCTTGCTTCTTTCAGATAGAAGCGGGAGCTTATCTTGAACATCGTAACTGCCCCATAATTAGTGATTTTTTATTCGAAAATATGGCTGACATTGATACGAGCGAGATGTGCCCACAGGATTGTGCTACGTGCCATAAGGCGACTTTAACCACCCACTTATTTAAAAAAAAAAATGGAATTATTTTTATTTTAAGAAATGTACGTATCACTTGCCCTTCAATGTTATACTATCTTACGCATCTATGAGACCACGGAAGGTCATTATTTTATGGTGATAAACCAGTGACAATTGATGGCTAGAAGCCAGATACTGCTAGTGTTATTTGTGATAATAATCATAGAAAAAGTGGCCCAAAGCCACATGTCCCGCATACATATCATCAAGAATAGACACGGTGGTTACATGCTCGAAGATGTTACTAATTGTTAATGCCACATATTGATATTTTAAATAAAAAAATTGTTTTAACTAAAATATAATTTTTTGTTTTTAAAAATTATACTTTTATTGGACTTAAAAAATCATTATTGGTAATTAAAAGAAATAAAAATAATAATAAAAATGAAAAAATTAATACAATAAAAATATGAAAAGAAGAAAAAAAGGCAAGCTCTGCAACAATTTACAGGCACTAGGTATGCAATTTTGAGACCACATATTGCCGCCTCTGACAACTTAATAAAGGCCAGCCTCAAATTTTGTTTAAATCGGAACAGCCGTTTACATATGATTTAATTATAATAATTTTGGGGCGTAGAATGGCGTATGCCGTTAGCTGTTGTTCAACATTAGTGTCTTCAATTTAAGGCAGAAAGCACTGTGATCATAAACCATTATCAAACAGCAGTAACAACATAAGGGGCTACACATCCCCTTAAGGCAGACGAAGAGTTTGTCATTAACTAGAAATTCGAAAAAAGAAGAAATCTTTAAACTTGTTCTGAGAGTAGCATGACTCTCTTTAGAGAGTTGCCAAAGCAACTTTGATTTCAAAAACAAGATAAAGAAGATAAAAACAGAACTGTAATTTCAAAATCTGTGTGATTGAACAATAGTAAGTTCGTGCAATTTGCTTAAACTAAGGCTAAAGCATATATTTATTTTAAGGATTTTATTTATCAAATTAATAATTTAAATTTGGATATTTAAATTTTTAAATTTATTAAAAAGAAAAATAATATATTTATTCTTGTGTTGATTTATAAAAGAAAATACAGATATCCAACTAGTGCTTGTTAAAAATGTAAAAACAATTTTCAGTGGGTTTTGTGCCATCGCTCGGAAGTACTAAGGTGTGACTTGGGGCAAAATTTATTAAAATTTATCTTTTATTTTAACAACCAACAAATCATGAGCATTTATTTACCCTAAAAACTAATATACAGTTTAACAAATTCGATATCACTGCTTCTTTCAACTTATAAATTTTTTTTTATTCAAGTGTTAACAAAGTTACTAAAGTTAAAGCATGAATGTAATACGTACAACTTCTTACGTTCTCGTACATGAAGTAAAAGAAAATAACAAAAAAAAAAAACATTCTTTCCCAAGTAATTAAAAATAATGTTTATTCTCTTCAATAAAAAGATTTTCACGCTAAAATATTTGTTCGTTTTTATTTTCTCATTCTCTGCCAGATAGAAAAAATAAAATCGAAAAGGCCATTTCTTGTAACCATGTTCATGTAAGAATCAGTATAAAATCGTTTAATTTTGATTTTTAATTTTCCTTTCGTCAAACTTGCTAGTTTTAATTGTTAGAAGATTGGATGTTCAAAAAAATTGAAAATACGTGATGAAAAACTTGCTTTTTAACATAAGAAAAGGAATATATTTTTATTAATAAAATTTGTGTGATATTTTATTTAAAATCGTGTGAGTTATCTATTAAAAAAAGTACCAAGTTTAATTTTTTTTATGATTAAAAATAATAACTACAAGTCTGACTATTGTGAAAAACTTAGTTCGTACAAAATTTGTTTTAACGTAAATTGTACTAAAGAAAATTTCTTTTGTAAAACTAGGCCAGGTATTAAATTTGGCGCAGTGTAATGTGGATATCTACAGAGAAAATAATTTAATAACGAACTTCAAAAATTATGAATTGAAATTAATAATGTCGCATATCATGTCAGATGCTATTCCATTTCAACGTGACATCAATTGAGAGTAATATACTTAAAAAAACTGATGTGAAATCGACCAGCTACAGATGTGTTTAAAATGGGGAAAGCGAAATGCATATGCTTGTTTTCAGACACTGGAGAAAGAGGCATTAAGAAACTTTATTACACAAAAAGCGTTTAGATTTATTAAATCAAAAGCGACGTTTGGCTGAGTTATGGTATCTGCAGCCTTATTCTGTAAATCGATAAAGCTAAATTTCAATCAATAAAAATCTAAAAAAATATATTCTACGATTTTGGGCTTCAAATGCTATTCTGTTACACTTTTTGTCGTAATTTATTTAAGCTTTTTTAGCAATCAAAATTAAGATTTAGTTGCGAGAATTACAGGATAAGACTGCTGATGATATTTTAAAACACCTGTAAAGGCATCGGCTACCATATCGAATAAACTCATTTTATCTTTCAGCAAAGACCGTTTAGAAAAACTTGTGCGAATTCCGAAATTCATTGGTTTTCTTCCTAGAAAAGCTGTTTAAACAATATTTATCTTCAATTTAAAAGTCTTTCCAAACAAACGAATTTATTTAGAAAATGTAGTAGCAGAAGCAGAGCCCCAATTAAAATAAGTAAAAAATTTTTAATTCTTGTACATTTAACAAAAACTAGTACAAAAACTATATCCGGCCAAATTAATTAAATTAATAAATCACCGATACTGATTATTGAGGGTGAAAGCACATCTTGATTGCCATTTCGCTACCGCTTACTTAGCAAATATTTTAAATAAACTAAAAATTTTTATCCAAACAATAAAGACAAAAATCAAAAGTTTAGGCAAATAACAACAATAATCAACGATGATTTAATTTTTATTTATTTACTGGATACGGCTGACTTTTTTCGGCTCTTTTTATACATTTAAAAGATGATGAAGAGTAAATTATAAAAACAACACTGTGATTATTTATTGAATATTGGATTCAACTATGACGAATATTATACACCCTTCACCATTTATTTATGATTTAAAAAAAATTTGTATTTCCTGAAAATATGGTGCACAATCGTACTTTAGAGGCCCATATTTGGGCGAGCGCCTCATATAATGGAGTTACTGCATTAAACTAGATTTGCTCCAAATAATATGGAAAAAAAGAGACTTTTCTGGTATTGTTGTCTGCTGCATGATAGATCATGAACCGATCTTGCTAATTTTCAATAGCAAAATATTTCTGATTCAATGGCGTAGTTAACTTTTCTCTAGCTCATCTAGTACCTTGGGAAAGTTAATTTTAACACGTACACGAACGAACAGACGGACATCATTCTATTGGCTTCGCTATGCATAAGAACTCAAAATATATACACTTTATGGGGTCGGAAATGGATATTGTAGAAATTACAAATGGGATGACAAACTTAGATATGTCCTTTTTGACTTGTGGTTAAGGGTATAAAAACTATAGTTGTTCCATATTTGGGCTACGACTTTTTTTAGCCAATGTTTTGGTTATTGCAAATTCATTTTTACGACAAAAACAAGAACAGAAAAATATTCAATCATTTGTCAAATAAAAGAATGTAAATGTTTTGATTATCTTGAAATACTGCGCTTTACTTTCACGTGAGCACGACTATAGACATTATAACAGCGTTGATGAAGTCATTTGAACATTTCAAAGACCCTGCAAGCTTCAATATTTAATGTTTAAGGTTAAATAATATCTAAAAGCTTAAGTCCTTTAACTAGATAATAATAATAATAATAAAATGTGAGTTTACCTCCCTCACGTGGAATTCCTTACCATGTATGTGAGTCACCCTTTCATTTTTCATTTAATTTTTATATACTTGGTACAGTGGAAATAATGATACATACTTTAAGTAAATTAAAAATAACGCTTTGTAAAAACGACATTACTATTGGGACACCTTTTAACTTTAATGTTATACTTGTTTTTACTTCGCAGTATAACTCCTGCTTAAATTTACTTTCATTTCACTTTAATTTTTTTTGTAGTTATTCTTATAGAAGACATAGCAGCACATCTTCTGTAAAAAATTTTACCGTATGTCTATAGCGGTTGAAAACTAAGGCCATATTTGATCTTTGGGAAACACATTTTAAATTTCTAAATTTATTGTTTATGGCGCACATATTTGTATATACTCTGTGTATAAAAAACTGAAGGCAGAATTAGTCTTTACTTTCCGTTCCCTGACGAATCAGCTGATCAGTTTCTGTTAAATGGAAGATACGTATTTGTATTTTGTTATTGCTTTGACGTTCTGTTCTGTTCCGTTTGAATCAGTAGAAAATAGAATTCAACGTTAAGTTACTTGGAAGTTGTTTGCTAGTGTGAGTGCAAAATTGTAAGCAAACCATTTTTGTTATTGTAATTGTAGTTTATTTTTTGTTGTGTTGTGTATTGTGTTTTCTTTGTTTATTATAAACAGCTGATATGTTGTTACAGAAAAACTAATAACAATAATTTAAGAAGCAGAACGGCACGGAACAGAACATCAATAGAAAGTAAAGACTAATGAGGCCTTCTTAATGTCATCTTTTCGATTTGTCGTTTAGCGTACATAGTTTTATAGACAATGTGCAAATTTAACGTGTTAAAAGAACTACTGTTCCATAGATACAGGGCTGTTACAGACGGACATATGGAAAATTATAATTATATATATATGGATATTGTAATTTTTAATTTTTCGAATCATTATTTAACGCTATTTGTAAAAAAATAAGAAAATAAAAAATATTCTGACAAAATATACGCCAGGACCATATATACCGGTGAGGAATGAATATCAGTATGCTGCTGTTTCTATAGCTCGTAATGGGTGTTTAACCAAATTGAGTCTAAAACAATATTGATTGAATGAGAATTGTAATTATTAAATAAAGCTGAATACAAAATTTGGATAAAATCCACTTGTGAGCTTTATGAGCATAGCGAAATGGCCAAATAGATAAGTTTTCTCCGCAGTAATACATTTCATTTTTTTATTTTCAAATAATAAATATTTTATTAGAATATCATGAAATACAGTCGACTTTTGATAATTTAAAACTAGTTAATTTGAATTTCTCGAAAATTTGAACTGTTTTCCAGGTCCCTTGAAAAACACTCAACATAATGAAAAAAATCTATGTAATTTGTTCCCCTCAATAATTTGAAGTCCTAATGTAATTTTGTTTCTGTTTTTAAAAGAAACTTAAACCGTTTTCTTTAGTTTCTATGCCAGCTCCATAAACTCTTCCTAATTTGAAATTTTTATCTTTCTTTTGATATTTTAAAGTCTCGTTAATATAAAAACTCGATAATTTGAACTTTTTCTCTGGTCCCTTGAGTTTAAAATTATCAAGAGTCGACTGTATTTATATTTGAAGGAATTCAAGCATGATTAAAAGAAATTAATATAAAAAAGATTTCGAATTAAATGTTAATGTTTTTTGACCTTTTATTATATTTAATTTTATTTTATAATGAAACAAGCACTAGGTCAGTTTTAGAACAAAAATAAAAATATTGTTTATTATTTTATATTTTTTTCTTTTCAATATTTCGCCACACCGTTGGGTGGCATCTTCAGGAAACAGGAAATAATATTATTAAATAAATTGTATGTTTTTCAAAAACAAAAACATTAGTTCGATTGAAAAAATTTGTCAAATTAACTCAAAAAAATTTTCAAAAAACAAAGACAAAAAATTCAAACATTTTAAAATATACATACTCATAAACGTTCAATACTCAAAAAACACACATTCAAATTTTAAATTTCAAAAAAAAAATACATAAAACATTATACAAATACAAACACATAAATTTACTTAATGAAATGTTACAAACAACTAAGTTAAGATACATTATTATGTTCACTGTTTTTTATGCACTAAATGTCTGTAACACTGCGCAACATTATCGGTATCAGCCTTAAAGTTTATTCTTTTTGTTCTTGGCACTTTAATTATTTGTAACATCTCTAACATATACCGACGTTTATAATTATTTTCTATATTTAAAACTGATGCATTTTCAAAATTAGGAAGATGATTTAATCTGGCACAATGGGAAGATAATGCAGTTTTTTGTGAATTATGAATGTCTCTATATCTCTGATCAGACTTATGTCCAGCTATTCTAGTTTTTAGTTTATTTTTAGTTGTACCTATATAAACATTATTACAATCTTCATTATCATTACCATTACAAGGTATTTTGTATACTACATTTGACATGTCCCATTTTTGTATTCTATCTTTCGTTTTACTAAACAATCTATTTAAAGTATTATAAGTTTTGTATGCCATTTTATATTTTTCAGAATCAAATATATTTGATTTTTCTATCCTTTCTGCTATTTCTGGTACGTAAATTAAAGACTTGTAAATTTTTGTTGTTGTCACATTTCTTTTGTTACTTACTCTTCCGTATATAAATTGTTTAAATAATCTGTTTATTACTTGCATTGGAAAATTATTATCGCTTAAAATCTTTACAACTCTATCCTTATTTCTTTTGTGAAACTCCTTATCACTTATCTTAAATACTTTTTCTATTAAATTCCTGCCCGTATTAATAATTATTCTCTTGTTATGTTTTGAATAGAAATTAATAATTCTTCCAGAAGCTGTCGGCTTTTGATACCAGTCCATTTTTAATTTATTACCTCTTCTAATTACCAAAGTATCTAAATAATGGAGTTTAAAATCACATTCTATTTCTAATGTAAATTGTATGCAACTATTAAATTTATTAAATGTTTCCAACATTTTCTTAATTCCAGATTCAGAAATAATACAGAATAAATCATCTACATATTTAGTCATTAATCTTGGCTTAATACTAAGTTCTTCAATGCACACGTCTAATAACTTCTCCATAACAATATCCGCCACAATTGGAGATGCTGGGGATCCCATTGGAAGTCCTTTTTGTTGCAAAAATATGTTTTCCTTATGTTGAAAATATCTATTATCTTCTATACAAAACTTTAAAATCCGTAAAAATAAACATTTCTCCATTCTTGTATAGGACGTGATACAAGGACAAACAAGCACTAGGTCAGTTTTAGAATAAAAATAAAAATATTGTTTATTATTTTATATTTTTTTCTTTCAATATTTCGCCACACCGTTGGGTGGCATCTTCAGGAAACAGGAAATAATATTAATAAGCAAATTGTATACTTTTGAAAAACAAAAAACATTAGTTCAATTGAAAAAAAAAAATTTGTCAAATTAACTCAAAAAAAAAAAAATTTTCAAAAAAAAAAAAAAAAAAAAAAAAGACAAAAAATTCAAACATCTTAAAATATACATACTCATAAACTTTCAATACTCAAAAAACACACATTCAAATTTTAAATTTCAAAAAATAAAAAATACATAAAACCTTATACAAATACAAACACATAAATTTACTTATGAAAATGTTACAAACAACTAAGTTAAGATACATTATAATGTTCACTATTTTTTATGCACTAAATGTCTGTAACACTGCAACATTATCAGTATCAGCCTTAAAGTTTATTCTTTTTGTTGTTGGCACTTTAATTATTTGTAACATCTCTAACATATACCGACGTTTATAATTATTTTCTATATTTAAAACTGATGCATTTTCAAAATTAGGAGGATGATTTAATCTGGCACAATGGGAAGATAAAAAAAAGACTAAATTCATTTTGATAATTGATAATCACTTAAATAAGTTAAAATTAACCAATAGAGATAGATTCATGTTAGAGCATGTGGAAAAGGCTGAACAATTTTTAAGAAGAAATACAGACATACTTATTTTGAAAGCAGATAAAGGTAACACCACAGTAGCTATAAGTAAAAATGATTATGATTTAAGAATTAATAATATTGTAGGGGATGTTACTAATTATAAATTAACAAATAAAGATCCAAGGACAAAATTGCAGAAAATAAATTATGTTTTGGTAGAAGAACTTTTTAAGCAAAAAATTATTACTATTTTAGAGAAAAACAGACTTAAAACAAATGTTGCTACAGCTCCAAGGTTATATGGGTTACCCAAAATTCATAAAGAAAATTTTCCTGTAAGACCCATTTGTTCTTTTATTAATTCTCCGTCTTATGAATTGTGTAAATATATTACAATAATATTGAAAAAGATTACGGAAAACTCTAAATATAATGTTAAGAATTCAATAGAATTTAAAGAAAGGATAAAAAACCAGTATATTCAGAATGAAGAAAAATTAGTTTCATTTGATGTAGTATCATTATTTCCGAGTATACCTGTTGAACAAGCAATAAATATAATAGAAGGAAAATGGGACGTTATACAAGGATATACAAGAATGGAGAAATGTTTATTTTTACGGATTTTAAAATTTTGTATAGAAGATAATAGATATTTTCGATATAAGGAAAACATATTTTTGCAACAAAAAGGACTTCCAATAGGATCCCCAGCATCTCCAATTGTGGCGGATATTGTTATGGAGAAGTTATTAGACGTGTGCATTGAATAATTTAGTATTAAGGCAAGATTAATGACTAAATTTGTAGATGATTTATTCTGTATTATTTCTGAATCTGGAATTAAGAAAATGTTGGAAACATTTAATAAATTTAATAGTTGTATACAATTTACAATAGAAAAAGAATGTGATTTTAAACTCCATTATTTAGATACTTTGGTAATTAGAAGAGGTAATAAATTAAAAATGGACAGGTATCAAAAGCCGACAGCTTCCGGAAGAATTATTAATTTCTATTCAAAACATAACAAGAGAATAATTATTAATACGGGCAGGAATTTTATAGAAAAAGTATTTAAGATAAGTGATAAGGAGTTTCACAAAAGAAATAAGGATAGAGTTGTAAAGATTTTAAGCGATAATAATTTTCCAATGCAAGTAATAAACAGATTATTTAAACAATTTATATACGGAAGAGCAAGTAACAAAAGAAATGTGACAACGACAAAAGTTTACAAATCTTTAATTTACGTACCAGAAATAGCAGAAAGGATAGAAAAATCAAACATTTTTGATTCTAAAAAATATAAAATGGCATACAAAACTTATAATACTTTTAATAGATTGTTTAGTAAAACGAAAGATAGAATACAAAAATGGGACATGTCAAATGTAGTATACAAAATACCTTGTAATGGTAATGATAATGAAGATTGTAATAATGTTTATATAGGTACAACTAAAAATAAACTAAAAACTAGAATAGCTGGACATAAGTCTGATCAGAGATATAGAGACATTCATAATTCACAAAAAACTGCATTATCTTCCCATTGTGCCAGATTAAATCATCTTCCTAATTTTGAAAATGCATCAGTTTTAAATATAGAAAATAATTATAAACGTCGGTATATGTTAGAGATGTTACAAATAATTAAAGTGCCAACAACAAAAAGAATAAACTTTAAGGCTGATACCGATAATGTTGCGCAGTGTTACAGACATTTAGTGCATAAAAAACAGTGAACATAATAATGTATCTTAACTTAGTTGTTTGTAACATTTCATTAAGTAAATTTATGTGTTTGTATTTGTATAATGTTTTATGTATTTTTTTTTTTTTTTTTTTGAAATTTAAAATTTGAATGTGTGTTTTTTGAGTATTGAACGTTTATGAGTATGTATATTTTAAAATGTTTGAATTTTTTGTCTTTGTTTTTTGAAAATTTTTTTGAGTTAATTTGACAAATTTTTTCAATTGAACTAATGTTTTTGTTTTTGAAAAACATACAATTTGTTTAATAATATTATTTCCTGTTTCCTGAAGATGCCACCCAACGGTGTGGCGAAATATTGAAAAGAAAAAAAAAAAAAAAATATAAAATAATAAACAATATTTTTATTTTTGTTCTAAAACTGACCTAGTGCTTGTTTCATTATAAAATAAAATTAAAAAAGATTTCGATTAATAAATAAATTATTATATAAAAAGTAAAAATATATGTATGTTGTCTGCTATCGCAAGAAATATTTATTCCTAATTGGATAATTTTTGTTTTTAAAGAATTAATTAACATATTTGTGTAAAATTTTGACAATTTACTTAGAAGTAATAAATCTCTCAAATTAATTCAAAACTTTATTAACACATTTTTAATAAGTTTTTTTGAAATAAAAATTAATAATTTAATTTGCACATATTTACTCGTACTGCTCAAGCTAGTTTTTGTTTTTATAATTAATTTTGTGTCTGTTATTTATTTGAAAAAAAGAATATAAACAGTTGTGATTTTGTTTTTATTTCCGTACAAAGTTTGTGAGTTTAATTGAGAACGTCAAAACAAACTTATGTGATTAATTTAAGGAATTGTTAACTGTGTTTTTAATACAATGGCAGTGATTGTTCATCCAAAAGAATCATACGTTTAAGCTATCATTATTTCTATGACGTGTAAAATCTTCATAATTTTTCTAATTTAAGTAACTTGCTTAACTCGAAAAGAATTCTATTGAAAAAGAAAAAAATTTAGTTGTCTTTTAATTATTCTTAATTTAGAGACCCTCTGCTAAGACCTTTTATCAAAATAAAATTTACTTTAAAAATAAAGAAGAATAGTAAAGTTCAGAAAAACACATTTCAGTATATTTTCCAGAAAAAGAGCCGTACTTTAGTCACGTAAAAAACTGTTTTAGAGGAGAAAAAAAATATTAATTAATTTTTTTTATTTAACTATAGAGACTCTATTTATTTTATTTATAATCATTGCTTCTGGGCCACCTACAGTTCAAGAACATTTTTTTTTGTTCATATTTGTCTTTTTCTAACATTACCTTTTTCAGGCTTTCAATGTTAGATTAAGAATAGACGAAAGGAAAGTGAATGTCATTACGGCTTTAATAAGCCAATTATCACTAAAATGTGCTCTCTACTTTTTGTTGTTATTGTAGAAGATACATAAGAATTGTTTACTTGAACTAAAATAACAGAATTTTATCTTTTGTAACATTGTATCAAAAAAGTTGTCGTTTTGCCTAGTGACTAGACCGTTACTGTTCTCCGAATAACCAGTCATAGCTAGGGTTTGGAAAACGGGAATTCCCGAGGAAAGCTACCCACAACGTCACAACACTTTCAAAAAGTACACTGTTTTTTATTTTTAATATTTTTGTTGTGACATTTGAAAATTCTTTTATATCATCTTTTGTGAGAATTCCGAACCAAAGCCGAAAAAGTAAATTTTAATTGATTTATGAAAACATATATTTTTATACACTTCTGCCGGAGTTTTTAAGGAAAACAGGAAAAGCTAGACACCAGCAGAAAATAATTCAGCATTTTCTGGATCGCTACATTTGTTAGCAACATCCTTCTGCCTTTATAAACACCATCGTTTATTTAACCAACCTCTTTATGAAACTAGAATACGGGGAATTACTTATAGCCAATCAATATTTATTTCGTAAGACGAAAATCACACCCAACACAAAAATGTTTTTGTCGGTTTCTTTATTAATCGTCACATATGTACGAGTTCATTTTTTTTTAATTTTTTTTCTCGACCATTTATTTCTGGCTGAAATGTGTAATTTCACCTAATTGTTATAAAATTATTATTTTTTTTTTTTGCAAATAATCGATGTACCTTCCAATTAGTCGAGAGGTCATTTTAGAAAAAAAAACTTATCGTAACAAAATAATCGTAACAAAAAGTGTTTCATTAAAATATAAGGTACGTTCCGGTACTCAACTCTGGGATCCCGAGGAATCCCAATGTTACCGAAGACTGTTCCGATACTACAAGCTTAGATTAAAAAAAGGAGATTTTTTGAGAGAACAAAATTCTTCTTCTTTTTGCACTGAAAAACAATCAGCTGATTAAAGTGTAAACAGTAGCAAAGATAACTATGGAAAAATGCATGTTTATTTCAGTTGAAATCTTTTTTTGGGATAGAAGTTTGGTTTTTTGTGCATTTTTGTCTGCAAATGAGAATAATTTATGTTTACTCACATTTTACCGAACTTTACCCAAAAAGTACGGAAACGGAGCTATTGTTTTAGAATTTTATAGAAAGAATTTAAAATGAAAATCTCAGGACTAAAATTGTGCGCTACTTTTTTTTCTTTCCTATGTATGATATAATTATGACTGCTGTTGTTTTAAAATTTTATTTGTATAAATTAAAATAATTTGAATATTTTTTTTTTAATTAGGACCAGCAATCACGGGATAACCCCTACTTATGCAATGCATTGTGCCAGAACTAGGAAATTAGATTTTGGGATGGGGGATAGAGGGAGTAGTGCTTGTGAATATTTGATTTGAATCTTTGCACATTGAAAGTGGCAGGAAAGTCCTCTGCAGGGAGTTTATTCCACATACGAACTGTTCGGCGAAAACGAATTTTCTCTGTAATGCGTTGTGCGATTCACTGGCCAATCTACCACAAAGGAATGCGCTCTTGATGCAGTTCGCGTTGCGCGTATGAAATTACGGTTTTTAGAAACGAGTTCCCTGATTTCATAAGAGCACATTCCGTTGAAGTAACGATAAAACAGTGAAACACACCCCACATTGGGTCGATGCTCCAGTGAGTCAATAGAGCTGGATACCCTACTGTCACCGATGAGTTTCTTCGCTCTCTCCTGTACTCGGTCGAGTAACTCCAAAATAGACTTTGAAGCACCGGCCCATAAATGAGAGTTGTATTCCATTTTCGGTCTGATAAAGGTGACATAGATAGTAAGGAGATCAGATGGAGTGAAGTATTTCTTACACCGTTTCAGAAAACTTAGGCACTTGAATGCTTCTTTTGCAACATGAAAAATGTGCTTGTTCCAACGAACATCGCATTGAATTTTCATGCCGAGAACATTGAGAGCTTCTGATTTCTCATAGCCTCAATTAGATATTTGACAAGTGTTAATGAATGGAAGAACAGCACGTTCAAATATATTTTCATTGACATAGTTTCTTGTTTTAAACTTGAACTAAACAAGTAAGAGTGCAATATTTGACTAAGCCGAATCTTATATAACCTTCGCCATATATGTATAACCAAAAGTACCACACTCCAGATATCCAATTATATAGTTCAAATAAATAGTCGTATAAGAAATTCTTTCCTACCATAAAGTTTCAATGTTAAACAAAATTTGTTTCGAAAATTTTAATTTTTGCTTGGGGTTGTTGTTCTAACTTAGTGAAAATATTGCTAAGTCAGGTGAAAGCTAAAGAGTTTCTCAACATAAAAAACAACCAGCTGCAAGAATACAAACGAAAGTTGAAAAAAAAAAAATAGCTTTAATTCTAGTTGTAATGAAATAAATTCTATCAAAAGAAACAAATATATGTAAAGAATTAAAAAATAAGAAAACAATTAAGAGTACTATATTCGGCTATGCCAAATCTGACATACTCTTCACTATGTAAGTAAAACTGGTTTAGTGAAGTAACTTCAATCAAGAAGGCATATATTGAGACGATAGATAATTAAAAAATAAAAAAAAAAAAAATTACATAAAAATATCATCGGCTCTTAAAGCTTAAAAATTCTCAAAAAATTTGTAGTATTTCCTTGAAGATCTCTTCAAAAGCTTTTAAATTGTATCCATATTGACCATAAGACAATCGAAATTTTTTTACGAAAATTTCAGAGATTCATAATTCGGAAAATATAGGCGAGCGCCAATTTTTTTTTTGGATGTTTGTTTTTTATTTTTGATTATTTATCGCCCCATACATAATTTTTTTTATTGGAATAATTTCATTGTTCCAAATGATATGGAAATTTAGAGGCAGGCGTGGGGTTTAGCTCACTGCTTCGAGAGACATAGACCAATCTTCCTAATTTGCTATTGAAACTATGACTAATCGATTGAAGTCTTTATATTTTCTTCAACTCATCTAGTGACTTGGCAAAGTTGATTTCAACATTAACACGGACGGACATCATTCTTTCGACTACATTATGCATAAGAACTCAGAATATATGTACCTTGAGGGCTTGGAACTGGACATTGTTAAAATTACAAACGGAATGATAAGCTAAGATATACTCTTTTTTAACTTTTTGCGGTGAAAGGTATAAAAAATAAAAGAAGGCAAATAAAATATGAATGCATTAAGGTTCGGAAATTAAAAATAGAAGACAGTAAAAATGCAAATTAAGTTCAAAAATGATAAAAAAAATAAATTGCAAAAATCGATTAAGATTTCTGTGTGGGTACTAATGAAGTAAAACTCAAAAATTATATTTCTATTATTATTTTTTATTAAAAATTTTTAATCGTTTTTACTTAAAAAATCAAGTCTTGTCATGTTAAACTTAAATATTGAAGTCATTCATTATTATAAAGATCATCATTATAATTATGATAGTGTTCGTTATTTATTCACATAAATATAAATCTTGAATTATTTACTTTAATATTTTTAATTCTTGTGTTACTTTTTTTGTGTTGTTTGTTAACTTTAAGCCGCACCCCTTGTTTTTATTTAATCATTCATTTACAGTTTTTAGTAGTTAACTTTTTGTAAATTTAAATTAAGACTTAACTTAATCTGCTCAAAAAAATAATCTAAAATGGAGGCAAATATTGATTGTTGATCATCATTATTTCATTGGAGATTTCATTTTCGGTCATTGCATGATTTGAAGAGTCATAGTTGTAACCGGTTTTAGGTGTAGCGTATTCATAGCTATTTGTTTTATCAGCGGTAACTCTGGAAATCATATCGGAGTTGTCATTATCATTGCCACCGTTATTATTGTTTCTACCATCAATTAATTTAGACATTGTGTGGCCATCATTTTCAGTATTTTGAGATTGATTACTAGTTATTTTAGGGGTATTGAACTCATTACCACTGTTATCAGTGGTTACCTTATTACCAGAGTTTGCTGTGTCTTCATTGTCGATTTGTTTGGTTTTAACTTCAGAGTCAATATTATGATTAATATTTTTATCCGTGGCTGTTTTGGTATCAGTAACAGTTCCACTATCCTTTTCTGTATTCTTATATGATTCTGTTGTTGTTGTTGTTAAAATCCTTAAGCTAGGTGATGCGGTTGTTGCGGTCGATGAGCTCAATGGATTTGATACGACTGATGCGATTGATTCTGGTTTAAATACAGTATCTGGTGCTATTGTTGTTAAATTAATGTTCGGCATTTTAATTGCGTTTGCGGCTGCCTGTACATTGGGAAGGACTTTATTGAAGCCAAAAGTAAAACCACCACTATTAAGGCCACTTTGTAGTAGACTTGTTAACAAATTTAATTTATTGGTTAAAATACTGGTGAAATCAATGTTAGGAGTGAGGGAGGTCGACGGCGAAGGAAGATTACTATCAGAACGAGGTGGGGCTGTAATAAGAAGAATTTTATATTAAAAAAAATTGCATGAATTTTGTTAAATTCAAAGAACAACAAAACTGCATAACATGTTGTTCGGTATCTTCTAATTTATAAGTATTGAGAGAAATCAAATTAAAATAAAAAATTCTTAACATCGATGAAAATTTTTATTAAAAATATTTGGATTTTGTTATATTTACGTAAAAGTTCAAAGTTTATTTTTCGATAGGAGTTGCACATTATATCTACTCTTAACGGGCTTAAACTTCCTGAGTTTGATGGCAATGTAGCTATTTTATTATTATTATTATTATTATTATTATATTATTATTATTGTTACTATTTCTCCTGCAGAGGAAACTTGGGGTTTATTCATTAGAATTAAAATTTTATTAGCATTGTTTGAAATAATCATAATGGCAGAAAGTTTAACTATCAAATAATGCTACTAAACTTTTTCTGATTACTTCTATCACTAATTTTAATTGGATAAAAATAATTGTTTTGATGAAATAAAAAAATTTTGATGGCACAAACTTAAAAAAAGTGTGCATAAAATAAGTATATTTTGACCCTTTTTTATACGGATCTATTTGTTAACATTGATACAAACTTTAAGTGAGATAACTATAAGTCGTTATGTCTAATATCTAGGTCACCTAACACACTAGCTAGCAGCTACTTATAGGAAAACAAAAATCTGGACTCATTTTTCTAGAAAATGTTTTCTTAAAATTTTGTGATAAAAATGCCATTTAAAAATTATTTTATACTACAATTTGGGATGATTTTTTTTTTCAAATAATTATCAATAAAATCTTTTTATTTAAAAACATTACTATTATTCAAAACTAATGAAAATGCAAAAAAAAAAAAAACATTATCATTATTTATTATTCAATGCTAATAAAAGCGAAAATTAAAAAGTCTGTGTAATTGAGTAATACGGACAAGGGAGTTCGCTGTGATACGCACAAGTTTTAATATCAAAAGCAACTGATACATGAAATAAATTCAGTAAGCCATCAAAGCATAAGCACATTTAAAATATTTTTTCTATATTTAAAATATTTCCGAGAAGTTTTCTAAAGATCTGAATCTGAGTAAGCGATAGCGAAATTGCCATCGAGCCGTGCTTTCACCCTCAATTATCAATATCGGTGATTTATTAATTTAATCGGGATAAAAAAGAAATTAAATAATTTAATCTAATAATCCCGTTGTTTATTTTAATTTAAAATACTTTACATTTAAGGGTACAAAAGGCACTCATTGTTCCTTAAACCAGGTCTTAGTATATCTACTCACATCGATTGCGGCGTTGGCTTATAGAAGAATATTATTTTTGGCTAATGTCTAATATAGAAATAATTTAAGACCACTTTGCTACTAAGACATACTATTAACATACCTAAAATTTATAAACATACATGCTTAGTGTGAGTTAGACAAATATACACGGGGCCTTGTACCTTGAATGGGTCACTCTTTAATTTTTAATTTAATATTTTTTATTATCTGTCGTTGCGATGGTGCAAAGGGGCTATAAGCATCAATGGAAATATCCTTTAATATCTCTTTTTTTTTTATTAGTTGTTTTTATAGGGGGCACACACTCCGTGTAAATTTAAAATGTCTCTAGCGGACGTACAAAGGAAAATTTTGCCAATCTAGCCAGAAGTTAGGAAAAATATTAAATTTAAGAAAAATAAAAATTTTAGTATCCAGTTCGACAGACTGCAAAATTCTATATCGTAAAGTGAATTTTAAGTCTTTTGTTTTTTTTTTTTTTTTTTGAATTTTATTTATTTATTTAGATAAAATTACCTAACAATTCAAATTGCCTCAGCGTCCGAAGACATTATTGAGGAGAGTTTGCTCTAAATTTGTCGTTTTGGGACACTATTAAAATCACGGAAGAATTGAATTTGTTCTGTGAAAGGATATATCTACAGCTACTTTTATTATTATCAAGAAAAATTTTTATTTTTAATGTTAAAAATTTCGTTCGAAATAAAAAAATGTTTTTTTCACTTTTTTGTAAAAAAATATGAAAATGTTTTTAGGAGTGAGAACAGTCTCGCCGATTCAAATCACTATAAAATTTAAGACTTCTACTTTAATACTGTAAAAAAGGGTAGCCCATTTTTAGGAACTATTTTTTTTTGTTTTTGTTGGTATTTTTGGTAAATTTCAGATTTTTCTGCTTTTGCTCAGCAGTTATAAGCAGATACCAGTAAAGACCTGTTTGTAAGACATAAAAGATTTTCTTGGCCATATTGCAAGTAGATTATTATTATGTTTCAATGATGTTTTATGTGATGAAAGAAAGATTTAGAAATGAGTTAGGGCTAACAGTGGATGTACCGCAAACAGGAGTTGGAAATACACAATTGCTAAATGAGTACCTGGAACTGATTTTATCTACCGAATTAAAGTTATTATTGAAGTGGTTACAAAATCTATTTGCAGGCGTTAGCAGGCTATTGATTAGACACGGCAAAAGTTTAAGCTACTTTATATGAGTGGCGTCACATGACAGGTACAATTCACAAGATTTATATTGGGCTGTTATCAGAAGAAGCTACCTCAAATTTTAAACAGGTCTTTGAAGAAAGAGAAGATAGAGATCAATGCCACTCATCATCATCATTGTGGTGCAAAAGAGAAATTGTTTTCAAATTATTTTTTAATTTTATTCCCAGCCAGGGGTTGAACCAGTGATCTTCATAAATCAATTAAAATTTACTTTTTCGGCTTTAATTCATTTTTTAATTTAACTTTTATTAAGAAAAATTATTTTTCAAATGTACGCGGACGTTTTCCAAAGAAAGCAAAAAAAAAATTAGACGCTGGCAGAATGTAATGCCGCATTTTCAGGACCGCCAAATCCATCATCATGCATTCTTTGCATTCAACACCGTGAAAAATGAACCAAAGCCGAAAAAGTAAAATTTTAATTGATTTTAAGAAATTGTTTAGTTTAGAGCCAATATAAATAAAAAACAAAAGTTATGTCGTGCTAGATTTCCAAAATACTTCTATATGGAAGCAGATTTTAGTGATAATTATAGGGTTATGTTTTTATCCTCTGGGTAGGCATCTTTAAAAGCGCAAAATGTAAAACAAATATTTCGATAGGATAGAAACACAGTCAAATATTTAATACGACTTAATTATAATAATAATTATAACTTATTCCTCTTTAAAAAAAATGCGAAGAAATAATAAAATCGCTTTCAGCTAAAGTTGCATCTTGTAGAAATTAGAGCAATTTTTTTTTTATTGACTAAAATTATTTTTTTTTGAGTGTAAAGCTCTCCCTCTAGCTTTTATTTATTATTAAAATTATTTTGCTATAAATATTCTCAATTAAAACAATTTTTTTAATTATCATTTTTCGTGTTAAATCTATTTAATTCTATTTAATTCTATTTAATCCTATTTCGGAATTGGAAATATTTCTTGCAATTTTTTAATTCCCAAGAAAAGAAAAGTGCAGAAAGAAAAGTATAGATTATGTTTACACATAATATTAGCGAATATACTCTTAAGACAATTCATTAGTTTATAACATTTAATGTTGTCCAAAAATTCTTTAATCACAAAAAAAGTTTTTCGTTTTTGGCTTTTTATTTTCAGTCTTAAATTTTGTTAAATTATTTATAGACATAATTCTCTATATAATTAAAAACCAATAACAATATTTTCTAATTAAATGATTAATTAGACTAATTATATATTTAATAAAAATAAGAAAAAAGTAATTTTTTAATTAAATAAATAATCGAATCAATTGAAATTTAATTAAATTTCTACTAGAAAAATAAAAATTGGACGTTAAACTTCACATTCAAATATGTTAAATTTTATGAGCTTTTAATTTTTAGATATTTGATTTTATCTTCAACGTTTTCTTTTCTTATTGTTTCAATTTATATCTTTCATATCTTTCATTAACTTGTGATTAATTTCTTACCTTGTGGTAGGAAGAATATAAAAGGTTTAGCTTCAACACTTTGTTGTTGCATCATGATGGTTAATATCACTGAAAACACAATGTATAAGAAACGCATTTTTATTATTCTTTAAAATATTATTGGCGTTTTTTTTGATATTCCTTGATACAACTTTATTGACCAGTGTTGGCTTTCAAACTGAATAAATCTTCTTCATAGAGATATTCTTAAGCATAAAAATTAAAATTTTAAAATAGCAAAGCAAAAACAAACACACACACACACATACGTTTAGTATTGGTATCCACTTAAAAGTTACTATTTTTACTTTATTTTCATCCTCTGATTTCAAATCTTCAAACTCTTCTCTTTTCTTATTCTTCTTTCACAAATTAACAAGTTTTTTTTTTTTTTTTTTTTTTTTTTTTTTTTTTTAGCGGTCATTGCGATCTTGGCCAAAAGCAATAACAATGTACATACAGAGTCATATTGTGCAGCAACAAAAAGAAAAAAAAATCTAGAACTATTAAACTAGTTTCACTTGTCAAACAACAATAGTAAAAGCAATGAATGAAAAGAACTTTAATAAAACACAAACAAAAAAGAAGAGTAGCATTCATACAGTGGAACAAAATTTACTTTCTTACAAATACAGTGTCAGCCATTCTGCCGGATATTTGTTCATTATTGATGACACAAGTACCAGTCAGTGTGTAGAATTTTTGAGAGTAACTAACTTTGCAACGGTAAAAAAATATTTTTCTAGACTTTGTTCCGAAAAACTACGAGAAATCCTTAAAACACAGGACAGATTTAAAAATAAAACATTTTATAAGCTGCTTTTTGTATGGATACCGTCCCTAGACGCTAAAACGTAACCCTATTAATATCGCTGAATTGTCTGTTTGCCTGTCGCAGTCGTCTATCTGATATAACTATAACCGTTATTAAATGAAGTAAAGTAAAGGGTGTCCCAAAAGAGACTTTATATTAAAGTATATGGCGTAATTAATTAAACTGTTATATGAAGACATTTTAATTTTACACATTAAAATAAGAAGAAAAAAATTTTTAATTAAAGGGTGTTCCGACAGTGATATATTTTTTTGTGTGTTTAAAGCTTCATTACTTTTATTATTGTATGCAGTCCCTTGATACTTATACAGATTATATGAAACTATAACCACCTCGATAGCAAGTATAAGAACTCTAAATTAAATTTAAAAGGTGCTCCATACAAAAGGTTACAATACTGTTAAAAGGCTAACCTTTTCCTATGCAACGATCAGATCTGGGAAATTTACGTTGAATAGATGCTGTCTGTAATAAAAAAAACAAAAAAAAAAAAATATATAGCTTAAAGGGTGACCCATAAAAAAGCTGATTTTGACGAACATGGCGTTATCTTTTAAACTGTCGTAGGTAGATACTTGAAATTTATACAGAATGTGTGCGCTTTAATTAAAGGTCTTGAAAATAAAATTAAAATTTACAGGATGTCCCCGTAGAAGTTATTATTTTAACAAATTTGTTCTTAAAGCCGAAATGCATTTCTAGTGAAAAAAGGATAGAATTAAAGGGTGGCTAGTTAATGGTATGGAGCCCCTTGTGTGTAAGCAAACTTACGATAAAACAAAAAAAGAGAAAAAAAAAACAAAAATAAAAAATAAACACCAGAAAACACACATGTCGTGTAAAAAGTCTTAAAAGGAAATTTTCGTTAAAACAAAATATTACTTTGCCACACTGTTCAACAATACAAATCCTAAATAAGACGGACAAAAAATTTCTTTACTTAACAACTATGTTTGGTAGTAAAACAAAACAACAACAACAACAACAACAGTAAGAACAATTACTTTTACAACCTTAAGAATCCCATTAATGCTGTTGTTGGTTCTTTTCATCTGCCTTCTAAAATGCATTAGAAAACAAAATTTTTTAGACTGGTTAGAGGTAACGTTGTTGAATGTTTTTTTGTTGTTTTTGTGTGTATTTTAACGTCTTCTTTGTTAACTGTTTTCTTTATTGTTCTCTGTTTATATTCAAAATTTCTTTGTAGAATGTTAAAAACTTTTGTTGGATTTCTTTTTAACATTCATATTTTGAAGTTCAGTTTGTTTGATGGGCTATTTATTGGTTTGTGTTATCATTGGTCATATATATACCCTACCTTATGGAAATAATTGTTATGGAAATATTCTTTTCAGTGAGAAAAATTTATAAGCAACTTTAAATTGAAAAATATAAATTTTTAAGTTCCTAAAAATAACATTCCTCGTCATTTTCTAAATATTTAACAATAATAACTTTTTCTATTTAAAACAAAATTTTGAAGACAAAAATATATTTTGCAAATTCCAAAAATTTAAAAAAAATTGCTTTCTTTGATTTTTTTTGCAGTGCATCTAATCTCTTTAACTCTTCAGAAACATAAATCATAACAAAATCTTCGTTGAAATTATGAAAAATATTTTTATTACGTTCGTTTTTATAACTAATTTAATGAATTTTTATTATGAGGAAAGCAATGAAAGGAAGTAAACATAAAGGGTGACCCAAAAGGAACGGGGTCACTGTATTCGTTAAACCTCTGTATATAGACCTTTAATGAATAAAAATCAAATTTAGAAATTAAGGGGTGTGCCAATAAAGACATGTTTTTTTGTAGTGCAAAACTGTCTGCAGCGACTGTCTGCTGACATCCACAGCAGATAAGCTTCTTGTCAAAACTCGAGGATTGAATTGTATGGCAGAAGCTACAGCGGCGATAGTTTTTTGCGTCTGAACTGAGGAAACTCGAAGATAAGGCCTTCTTACGATAGTGCCACACTCGGAAAAATTCTTCACGAGCGTCATTATAGTTCATCTGCTAGGAGGAGTGCTTCCAAACGTGCACCTATATTCTCTTTGGACGAAAACTACGGACACTAGAGCGTGAAAGCGTTGCACTCTCCAAATTCTTGTTTCATTATTCCAATTCTCTATTTTAGTTAAATTTAAAAAATAATCTATAAAATAAAATAAAAATGGAACCGGCTGGTTACACAGAAAAATAATTATTACGTTTTCTTTTGGTAGCAGCTTTTATCAGCCACCCTGTATATCTCAGTCTGTTCTATATCTTCATCTATGTATAGACCCTGAGAAATAGAGTTGGCAGCATACTCTTTTATCTAAAAAATCTTTCCAATAAAAGAATTCTATACTATTATAACATATTTACAACATAATTGTCAATGTAGACTAAGTGGCGGGTATGAGCTTGACTTTATAATGAGTTAACTTCTATAGCAGTCACATCAGTCGTTCTTAAACGTAGTTATTCTCAAAGGTTTTTCTTATTTTCCACGAAAAAATAAACTTTTGGTAATTTTTTAGTTTTATGTTTACTAAGATTAATTTTATTTATTAATTATTAAAAACAGGTTTTGTAATAAGAAACTGCTTTTTTATTTTATTTTATTTTATTTTATTTTATTTTATTTTAATTTCTTTCAATATCTTCGTTAACTTGTACGAGCTTAATTACATTTTTAGTTGAAAAGAGAAATGTGTGTTGTGATTAGATAAAATGCAAATGCAGATAAAATGCAAATGTAGGTAAAATGCAAGTATTTATAATGGAGTTGGGAGGAAATATACCGTTACAAAACTTCCAAAACTATCGCACATTATTTGGCGCCTTTGTCTGTATATGCTAAGGTATGCGCCCAGGCGTGAATAGATCTATCTTGGGAGGCCTTAGCATACTCCAGAAAAAATAGCCTACCATGAATTTTGATTCTTCCTATTAAGTTTGCTTTTGCGTTAAAGAGCTATAGCACCCTCATAAGTAAATCTGCCGTTAGGCTAATGCCCATTCGTTTACAGCTATCTGTGGAATTGTTTGTCACTTACAATTTGATAACAAAATATTGATTTTTTCAGTTTATATTCACTCGCATTGACAGTATCCACTTAGATCTGATGTTAACTCTAAAGTCACTAGTGCCATAAAAAACATCACATTCATAAAAGCAACCATAAAAACTCGACTACCGTATTTTATTGTAATGGCAGAAGAACCTGAACTCATCCTCTAATTTATTGAGGGAGATTGGGTCTAAAAGCTTAGCTCTTCCTCTTTGAATACTGGAAGTCTTAAAACTATTTACATTTCTTCATTTATTTTACTATTCTCTCCACTGTGCAGTGCAATTGAATTAAAATATTTTGAATTTTTCTAAAAAATATATAACACAATTATTTTATTTTATTTATATTGAAATAAATATTTAACGTTTCTTTTTGAATAATGTGTACACGTGGATGGAGGAGTTTTTACTTGATGTGCTGTTTATTGCTTTTGTTGTATTTTTGTTCTTTAACAGAACAGTTATATTAATACTAATACTAGAAAGATGATTGAATTTTAATTAAATTTTTAATACATTCAGTTATTTATTTAATTGAAAATTATTTTATTCTTTTTGTTATTTATATATATTTTTAATACATTAACTATTTAATTAGATACTGTTGTGTAGGGTGCAAAATATTTTTTAAATATTAAAAAAAAAGTAATTATTGCATTAGCATAATGAAAGGTAAAATATACAGAAAGATTAAAGATAATAAATTTGGTATTCATTTCATTTAATTTTTGTTATTAATTTCAAAGATTTAACTGGTAATAAAACTCGAAAGCATACGCTTTGTTTATTAAACAATTTTTAAATTCTCTCAAAATAAAACAAAAATTGCGACCAGAATTCTTGTTAATATTCATGGCAGAACTGTATCAGTTAACAATTTTGGTAAAAGTGTTAAAGAAATGCGAAAAAATACTAATTTAAATTTGTGATTATTTAATTTTGTAACATTTTCTAAATGGGTTGATGAATAAATAAATAAATTGTAGAAACTGAAGAGAACTTCGTTATTATTCAACACTAATGAGTTTAAAAAGGCAAAGAAAAAATTAAGACTACTTTGGAGTATCAATTTCATTAATCAGAAAGATTAAAAAAAAATTAAAAAAAAGACTTTACGAGGGCTGCTCTATATATTTCTGGGCTAATAGTGAAAATGCGAATATTTATAATCAAAAATGGTTTTACTGTTTTTCAAAGTATTCTCCAGCATGATTTATACACTTTCTCATGCGCTCAAACCAGTTATCGAAGCACTTTTTCCACTTCGATTGAGACACCTCTAAAACATGGTTTTTGAACACTTCAACAGCTTCTTTTGGCGACGAAAATCTTTGACCACGCATTTTTTTCTTGATGTGCGGTAACAAGAAGAAGTCATTAGGTGCCAAGTCAGGGCTGTGCGGCGGATGACCCATTAATTCGACGTTTTAGCCGGTCAAAAACGCTCTGGTTTGAGCCAATGTGTGAGAGCTTGCATTGTCATGGTGAACAATGATTCGTTTTCTCTTGTTGGTTTTTCGAATTTCTCCGATGACTTCAGGCAAACAGATTGTAGTGTACCACTCAGAAGTGACCGTCCTACGTTGCTCAAGCGGAACAGTCGCCACATGACCAGTTTTGCCGAAGAAACAGGCGACCATTTGCTTTGAAGTGCTTCTTCCACGAACAACTTTAGTTGGATTTTGCACGTCTTTGAAGACCCACACGGTCGATTGTTGTTTCGTTTCGGGCTCATACGCACAGATCCATGATTCGTCACCTGTGACGATCTTATAAACGTCTTTTGAAGCACCGTAATCGTATTTTTGCAACATTTCTTTGCACCAATCGACACGAGCCTTTTTTTAGCGACTTTCAAATTGTTCGGGATCCAACGAGAACAAACCTTTTTTACGGCCGGGTGTTCATACAGTATCGAATGTATGCTGGTGGAAGAAATGTCCAAGGATGTCTCTATCTCTCGGTATGTCGCATGTCGATCTTGCATTATGAGTTCACGCACGGCATCAATGTTCTCTGGTACAACAGCCGTTTTTGGACGACCTTCACGGAATTCGTCTTTAAACGAGATTTGGCCACGATTAAATTCATTATACCAATTTTTCACAGTGCTATAGGATGGTGCTTCATCGCCATACAAAGATTTAAGTTCATCAATGCACTCTTGTCGTGATAATCCACGTCGAAAGTTGTGAAAAATGATGGCACGAAAATGTTCACGAGTTAATTCCATTTTTTTCTATATTAATTTTTTTAAGTCACTGTAAACAACACAAATAATGGTCGTACGTCAAAACGTTTTGAGTACGATTATGCTTAAAAACGACAAACTTTCCAATGGAAATGTCAGATTGCACTTGGCAGCACTCAGTGTTGCCAGGCCAGAAATATTTATAGCAGCCCACGTATAATACAGAGATCTAATTCTTACATTAAAATGAAGGGCAGATTAATGATTCATTTTATTAGTTTTTAAAGCTTTTTAATTGACAGTTTTAAAACTTTTCAAATGTCAGAGTAATAGTTACAGCGATGGTTAATTTATTACTATTTGCCGGCAGCTGGCATTTATTACATCCTCCACATAACCGAGGTGTGCTAATTTAAAGCTTTGCGGCGCCTCTACTTTAGCTGCGCGAAATTTAAATACAATCGGAATGACCGTTTGCAAACTACGAAAATTATTTGACATTTTTTTTAATCCTACTTAGTGCACCGCAAAAAATCTCTTAAGGTGTTAATTAGCTGTTAGGAGTGTTGGGTACGCAAGGAGTACTTGGCTGTAAGGGCGCTTGATCTGTATATTTGAAATTTTGCTCAGAGTTTTTTAAAACTCGTGTGATGTCGACAAAATATATTATTTATTATTTAAGTCACCGAAAAGGTTGGCGGGCACACACTAAATGTAGCAAACAACAGCAAAACAAATGGAATAAAAACGCTTCATTTGACTGTGGATATATGGAATTAAATCCCAAGCTATAAAAATCTATTCCCATCGTAAGGAGCATGATATGTGGTATTTCTTCGAATCGACCATCAGTAATATCCATTGGTTGATAAGCCTTATTTTAGGACTGAGTTGAAATCGTTGAAAGGTTCTCAGGTTCGCAAATCCATATAACCCTTCTTCAACAAGTTTAATGAAAACGTTGTTGTTTTCAACGCAAGCGTATTTAAATTTTTTTTGTATTGGCTGCCACACGAAATTGTGAATTGTAAATAAAATTTTCAATTTTGTCACTTCATAAAAAAAGTATTTAAAACTTATTAAATTTAAAGTATTTTTTGTCATCGCCCCTTAATGGGTTAAGCATTTTTGAAAAAAAAGCATTGCAGCATTATCTGAAAGATTTATTCAAAAGCTTTTGAATGATACCCATATTGATATCTTAAAAAATATAAAAATATGGTGCATAATTGTACTTTCCAATGTTCAAAATTCAGCGGTCCATACCTCGGAAAATACGGGAGAGCGCCAATTTTTTACTTTTTTTCTTATTTTTTAATTCTCTATCGCCACATATATTTGGTTCTTTTTTTTGTTTTTATTGGAGTTACTTCATTGTTCCAAATGATATGGACAAATTAAAGGTACGCGTGGTGTTTTGCCCGCTGCCTCTAAGTTAATGGACCGGTTTTGATGATTTTCAATGACAAAATTTTCGAAATAACGTCTAATCGATTAGAGTATTTAGATTTTCTCTAGCTCATCTATATTTAAGATTTTTATATTAATGAATAAAGAAAATAGAAGAAGTAGATAAAATAATTAAATTTTACTATGGAAAAATTATCTAAATACGTATGCGGATATTTTCTAAAGAAAACAAAAAAATTGGATCAACACAGCCGCCATTAAAATTCTTTTCATGTATCCACTTGAGGTTGTAAACATCATCTATTTAACAAACTTATAAAAAAGAATACGAGAAATATTCACACCAATCAATATAAACTTGGTTAGACGAAGTCCACACAGAACCCACAGCTTTTTTCTAAAAATTTTATTGCAATTATTAAAAATCTTAAAACAGAATAAAAAATTATCTAATAATTTTTTGCACGAATAATCGATTATTTATTCGATTAATTTTTTTCAACAATCAAATATAATAAAAGAATTCAAGTAATTTCGGCTTAAGTTCAGTTTTATTTTAATTTATATAAATTTTCAAGAAAGAAAATTAATGCAGCCTCTTTTGGATTGCTACCTTCGTTATTATACGATAATTTTCTCACGAATAATCGAATATCTGTTCGATTATGTTTTTATTTTTGTTTAGGTTAAACGATTAAAAAATTAAGTGAAAATTAATTCGAATATCAAAAAAAAAAAAAAAAAAAAAAAAAAATAAAAATAAAAATTATCTTCAATCAAATACTTTACAAAAATTAAGTTAAGTTTATATTCGATTAATTGAAACGTCCAAATGTAATGCAGTGCACATTTGTTCTCGACTTAAATAATGAATTCTATTAAGCCCAAAAGCATATCGTTTAGTCTTCATAATTTAATTTTTAATAAAATACATAACAAAACTACACACTTTGCAATTTTGCATTTAATTTTCATGCCAAGAACATCGAGAGCTTCTGACACGTTTATATCACCCACGATTACAGTTAAGGGAGTTATAGCTTTACGGACTTTGTGAAAATTTGAAATTTATGCCACTCTCTGACAAAAAGATAAGTTCAGTCCTATCACTTTTAAAATAATTAAAGTGTTTTCTAGGTGGAACCGATCCCAAGGCAGGACTTACAAATAAAAAAAAAAAAATAAATAAATAAAAAATAGCGAAATAAGTTAAGAAACGACAAAGTTCTTAAATATAACTCCTTTTCCGTAAAATCAAATAAAAAAATAATATTTTTGATTCTTTGCTATTAATTTTATTAAATATAAATTTTGATTTGAGGCCCTTAGAAATAGGGACTCATACCTCGCATGTGTACGCCGGAGTGGATGCTTTTTTTTACGAAAGAGTTCTGATTGTATTTCAAGTTGTCAAGTTGCTTCTTAAAGTTTTGTTTTTGTATAAAAGTTTATTTTAAGTTAACTTCACAATTGTCAAGTATGTAAATTGGGCTTTTAAGTCTAGGTTTATTGTCTGTGTGTGTATGTGTTTGAAACTATTCTACATTCGTTAAGTTGCTTAAATTTGTGTTTATTTTTGCATTTAAGTCAAACACCTGGCGGTGTATGCGGTGTGTGCTTCAATAGAAACTTTTAGTTAACTTTTTTCTATGTATGGAATTTAAAGTTTATGCTGAATGTACCAGTATTTTATTTTGATTTCTGTTTTTTTTTTTTTGCTATAATGTTGTTAAAAAAGTTTCTTGTTGTTGTCTTTTAACAGCAAGTAAATTAGTTTTGTTTTAATCATTAAACCTGTTGAAGAATGCAATGGAAGTGACACTTTAAAAATACTTTTGTTTTGATATACCTTTGTTTATCTATGTGGCGAAATAGAAATGTAAATAGCACAGTTTCTAATATTTGTTTTGTTTCTATTGTTGATTTTTTGTTAAGTTTCGTTATTTTTACGAAATTAGTTTTTTATGGTTTTTTGTTTTGTTTTCTTTATTTAAATACCAGACCATAAAATCAAATTATAATCAGTGTAAAAAAATTACAAAAAAAAAGTCAACATAAATACTTTGAAAAGAACAGAAGTTTTTTTTTCTTAGAAAAGTTGTTTTTTAAGCTGGTTACAAAAGGGTTACCTATCATGCTGTGCTCACTTTTTGACCTTAATAATCAGTATACGGCTTCAAAAACTTTTCCAAATGATCCAAATTTCCTTGTATCTCGGCCAATAGCTTGGCAGGTTTAATCTAAAGCAGTAAATACGCATAAATGTAGAGTCTTTCTGCTTGGTTAGGACTTTGCTACGGCGAAAGAATGTACCAGGTAGTAGCGAATGCGAAATTACTTATTTTTTTTGCCGCTGTGAAACACCATATATAAACCTCCGCTTTAAGTTTTTTTATATGAGCTTTCACATTTCTAGCAATGGCCAAAATGTATTAATTCTCCACTGCGACCACATGATACATGATTTCGTCATGAAAACAAAAAACTAATAAATATTTCAGCATTTCGTTTAAGGTGCAAATCTCTGGCTTCCTCTTACAAAAAAACTTTAAAATAATTCCTAAAAGAAACGATTTTAAAATAGTTTTCATCTGCCTGCCTATAACGGTTATATCCATCAAATTTCATTAATTATCGGAACAAGTTTATATTCCACATCCAGACTTTAAACTTGTTATAGCGGACTTTGTACTACAGCTACTTGTTAATTTAAACCGTCTGCCTACAACTGTTCAACAGTTTGGCAATATACATTAAATTACATCAACTATAGGGGCACCCATTAATTACCATATTCAAATTTTATACTTGGTGTTATAGTAGAATGAGCAATTAGTATCTTTGTAAGTTTTAACTGTCTGTCTATAACGTTTCAACAATTTAATCACATAAATCATATTACATCAACTATTATAACACCCTTTAATTTATAATTTTAAGTCTAATTCTTTTTATTATACCAAACAAAGTATTGGACATTCTGTGTAATTTTTTATGTTCGTATATACTTGTTGTAGCAGTTTAGCAATAAGGTCCGTTGTCAGTTTCAGCTGTCTGTCTATAACGGTTTTAAAAAGTGGCCACATAAATAGAATTACATCAAATATTGGGACACCCTTTACTTTCCAAATTTCATACTTGTTGCTTGTTGTTATAGCGGAGTTATCAATACAACTTCTTTGAAAATTTCAGGCGTCTGTCTACAACTGTTCCAAAATTAAATAAACTATTGGGGCACCATTTAATTTACATTTTCAATATTAATACTTGTTACGAGGGCTGCTCTATATATTTCTGGCCTAATAGTGAAAATGCGAATACTTATGGGTTTATTGTTTTTCAAAGTATTTTCCAGCATGATTTATACACTTTTGCATGCGCTTAAACCAGTTGTCGAAGCACTTTTTTCACTCCGATTGAGACACCTCTAAAACATGGTTTTTGAACACTTCAACAGCTTCTTCTGGCGACGAAAATCGTTGACCACGCATTTTTTTCTTGATGTACGGAAAGAAGAAGAAGTCATTAGGTGCCAAGTCAGGGCTGTACGGCGGATGACCCATTAATTCGACGTTTTGGCCGGTCAAAAACGCTCTGGTTTGAGTCGATGTGTGAGAGCTCGCCTTGTCATGGTGAACAATGATTCGTCTTCTCTTGTTGGTTTTTCAAATTTCTTCGATGACGTCAGGCAAACAAATTGTACTGTACCACTCAGAAGAGACCGTCCTACGTTCCTCAAGCAGAACAGTCGCCACATGACCAGTTTTGCCGGAGAAACAGGCGACCATTTGCTTTGAAGTGCTTCTTCCACGAACAACTTTCGTTGGATTTTGCTCGTCTTTGAAGACCCACACGGTCGATTGTTGTTTCGTTTCGGGCTCATACGCATAGATCGATGATTCGTTACCTGTGACGATTTTATAAACGTCTTTTGAAGCACCGCAATCGTATTTTTGCAATATTTCTTCGCACCAATCGACACAAGCCTTTTTTTAGCGACTTTCAAATTGTGCGGACCCAACGAGAAAAAACTTTGTTTACGGCCAGGTGTTCATGCAGTATCGAATGTATGCTGGTGGAAGAAATGTCCAAGGATGTCTCTATCTCTCGGTATGTCGCATGTCGATCTTGCATTATGAGTTCACGCACGACATCAATGTTCTCTGGCACAACAGCCGTTTTTGGACGACCTTTACGGAATTCGTCTTTGAGCGAGCTTCGGCCACGATTAAATTCATTATACCAATTTTTCACAGTGCTATAGGATGGTGCTTCATTGCCATACAAAGATTTAAGTTCATCAATGCACTCTTGTCGTGAAAGTCCACGTCGAAAGTTGTGAAAAATGATGGCACGAAAATGTTCACGAGTTAATTCCATTTTTTTCTATATTAATTTTTTTCAAATCGCTGTAAACAACACAAAAAATGGTCGTACGTCAAAACGTTCTGAGTACTATTATGCTTAAAAATGACAAACTTTCCAATGGAAATGTCAGATTGCACTTGGCAGCACTCAGTGTTGCCAGGCCAGAAATACATATAGCAGCCCTCATACTATAATTGTCATAGCATCCGACATTATGTCCAATTTGTGATCGTTTGTCCAATGTTAAATCGGTCCAGAAATGACTGAGTTATGGAGTCACAAATATAAAAATGCAAAAAAAAGTCTTCTTCTTTTTTTGAAGTCGGTTATTGAAAAGTGGGTACAAATTAAAATTTTTTTTTGATTTTTAGAAATAAAATGATGGTAAAAGTTTGTTGCACTTTATGTTCTAAATATCAAAATTTTTCTTCAATAGTGATATAGCAGGCAAAAACAAATTTTCTGTGGATGTAATCAATTGAACAGGAGTGTATGTAGAGACTACACATGGAATAAAAAATTAAAGTTAATTTTTTTATTTAAATAGTTTCATTGAAGATTAATTAGTACTTAAGAAACATGTGTTTAGACACCTTTTAATTTAAATTACAACAATGAATTAAGAGAACCACATAAAAGCACATGAAAGAATAATCCAAAGATGCTTGAAAAAAAATTTCGAAAAGCACAATTATCTAAAGCTTTTGTAAATTAAAAAAAGCTAAAATGGTCCTAAATAAATTTAATGTTTTTACCCTTCCTTTATATTTGCTTTGCCTTAATCAAGGACTGTAAGCCTGGGTATGGATTTGTATATGTGTTTGTGTGTGTTTATTTGTATGTATTTTGGTTTCGTAATCGTTTAGTTCATAAATTGCTAAAGCGTATAATTCATTTTCTCATCCGTTTTCATTTTGACGCTATTGTCTAAAATAATCTATGACAAAAGAGCAAAGCTTAACTAGAAAAATAAAACAAAAGGATTTCTATTTTTTTTTTTTTTTTTTTTTGGTTTTGGTTGATTCAGTTTACTCAAACGGAGAGACTGTGGCATAGACACAATGCACAGTGGGCTTAATAAATATCAGAAAATTTGTGACTACATCAATGTTTAATTTTTTTTATTTGTGTTAACAATTAAATTTATAATTTTATAAAAATTAATAATTATTAAGGCCCTGGAAATATGTTTATGTTTTGTTTGTTAGGCAAAATTTAAAAATTTATAAGAGAAAGAAATTTTTTAATTGTTTTTATGCCAAAGCAGATTTAGTAGAGTAAACCATTTTCGTGCTAATTTAGAAGAAGTAAAATGATCCACTGTATAGCTTTGCACTGCACACACTCACACACACTTTTGCAAACACTCTTTTAGTAAGAAAAAAAAAAACTAACAACCGTTACTAAAATATATACACACAAACAAACACATTTTTCAACTTACGATGATACCAACAATTTGAACAGTGAAACGGCGAATAAGAAAGAAATAGTGTATAAAATCTAAAGCGAAACTACAACAAAACGATAAAAAAGATTTCAATGTGTTGCCACAGAAGACAAAAAATAGCTTTAAAGTAAAATCTAAAAAATTGTTAAATGCTGTTGTTAAATCTAATGCATGTTAAAATGTGCACAGCTTTCTTTATGCTTCTCTTTGCCTGCTTTTTTTTTTTTTGTTTTGAACAGCCACATTTTAACTATATTTTTTATTATAGTTGTGTGTATGTGTGTGTGTGTGTTTAGAAGTTGGCTGTTTGTATATGTGTGTACATTTGTAAGTGTCTAGTATAAATAGTGTTTATTGTGTAGTGAGTATCAATGATCCTTTTTTTTTAGAATTTGCGGTCAAACTAGAAGCAGCTTCGTTTGGGGATTAAGTACTTGCGTTTAACCACTTTGTATGTATGAGAATAAATGTATTTTTGTATTCTTTTTCTCTTTTTTTTTATTATTTAAACATTACTTTACTAAATATCTCATCTTAAAATGTTAAGTATTCAATTGATGTATGTGTTAGGGACAGAAGCTTAAAGGAGTTAAATATACGGCAGAAACATTTTTTAGAAATAAAAATAAAAAGGTAGTATTCTTTTGATAGTTGGTTAAAGCTGTCCAGTGTTTGAACATATATTAATAATACTCATATTTTTCTACAGTTCAAAAAATGTCGCCAGAGAAAAAACATAAAAATTGTTGTACCATTCGACGTTTTACTTAGTCCTGTCGCAGCTGCGATCTTAATTATTAAGCGAGATAAAACGTCTATATTAATTTAATATGGAAAAATCTGGCAACTTTCAGGAGATGATAAAAGCTGAACTCATTTCTTTTCCAGAAGCTCCAGGACCATCGAAACCAGAATTATTGCCAAGATGATCCATGCCCGCAGCACCCAACATGTAGTTGAAGGTGTATGGTGGAAACCCGGCATATTGACTGGGATCCAGTAAATCAGGGGGGTGTGGAAGATTTTCTTTAGCCGGTGAAGGTTGAAGAGAACCGGGTATGCGACTAAAACAAGAAAAATATTAAAAATCTTTTTTAATTTTTTAAACCAAACCAATATTGTTTCTATTATTATAAAGCCTTTTGAAAAGTAGTTTTGTTTGATGAGTAACTTATATCTCCTTCGTTTTAAAATATTTTAAATGACATAAATTTTGAATAAATAAAATCTACTTTTTTTTAATTAAAAGACGCACGTTTTTCAAAGGAATTAATATTAACAAAAGTAGTAAAATGAAATGCAACATTTTCTGGACCACTAAATCCTTCATCAGTATTCTTCGCATGTATCTAACTTAGGTTGTATATATTGTAGACATTATCTATTAAACCAACTAATCCATAATTACATTTTTTAATGTTCATATTTTTGAATTGATGACACCGATTTATGCGACGATCCACTGTAAAATTAATAAAAATTCAAATTTGTAATGATGTTGATATTTTATACAAAATTTTGTTCACTTTTGACTGAAGAAGTACATCCATATGCAGATACCACCAAAGAAAACCACAGTTGCGTAAAGTTTACGACGATGGAACGAATGATAGGGTCAACGGATATTCAAACCTCATTTAGATGGTGATAGAATAAATTTACTTAAGCTATTGTTCGAAAAACTATTGATTTAACATAATCATTGGCCTCTAAAATCGTGCGATCTGACTCTTTTTTATTTTTTTCTCTGTGAATGTGTTAAAAGTGTTTTATACAACGATAGGTTGCTACAAAAGACCTGTGGAAATTGCAAACTTGTATTAACGACCAAGCTCGTAATCGAACATTAAGCTAATAAAATAAAATTTTTCAATAAATAATATAGAAATTTTTTTTTTATAAAAATTGTGAAAATTTAATAATGCTTGCATCTGATTTCATTTTTAAAATCTAATTAATTTTCATCTAAGCCCCATTAAAACGTTTTATTAGTGCAAAAACTCTTTTCTGTGTATTTTTTTTTCTGACTGATTATTTCTTACACCGCCGTCGATAAACATTTTTGACAGAGTATGACTTCTTCCTTTAATTGCAAATATTTTATTATCGCAGTGTTAAGCTTTTTAAAGTTTTATATGTACTTACGATTTGAATCAATCCCGTTCATTTGAAATTTTTATCACCTTAACTTACGCATTAACCCAGATTATCTTAAACTGCTCATCGGTGCAGTTTTACTGAGCCAATTAAGATTAGAAGATGCACATCAATACAGGGCATAAGAACATTTATAAAAAAAGTTTTTGCATTAATGGTTTCATTTGCTCTCAAATAAAATTTTAATTCAATCATATCAATTAAAAATTTAATTGAAAAACAAATACAATATTTTTTGACTAAGTAATAAATTAAGCTTATAATAGGTTTAAATAAACCAGATAAAAATAATTTTTTTTATTAAGTAAATTTCAATATGTAAGAAATAATAGATGCAAATGCTTTTTCTATGTGATTGCATCATTGTGTGCGAATCGATTCAACACAACTGAATCTGTTAATAATTGAATAATTGCTGTTTTTCATATTGAAAAAAAAAATTATTAAAATTATTCTGATTAACCCTAAGACAGGGAAAAATATTTGTGTTCTAGCTTATGGTTCCACAAACCACAGGACTTACCATCTTGTAGGAATTAAAAAAAAAAAAATTGCCTTAAGAGAAGAATCGAAATCGGTTTGTTTGACTTGTTTTTAAGAACAATTTTTTACCAAATCTTGCCTTAGAAGCTACAGAACTCAATTTCTGCTAGAGGTCAGGTTTTCTTTGTCCTGTTTTCTGAACACAAGCACTTTAAGTTTAAATCCCTTAAAACCTGCTTAAAAATTAGTTTTCTTCTTTTTAATTAAAAAAATAGATCAGTTTTGTTTTATAAGTTCTGCATCAACTAAGGTCTTGTGATTTCTAATATGCTAAATTAGGCATGTGAAAAATTTATTAAACTTTTCATATAAATTAAACAAAAAAAAAAAAAAAAATAAAACAAAAAAAAAAAAAAACAACACAAAAGGTTTTTCCAGTGTCTTTAAGAGCTGGATACCAAAATTATTTATTCATAATTTTCAAAGAATCAACTCCTTTTATCTGCTGATCCCAACTATTTTGTATGCACCTTTGAAAACAGTTTCATATATTTTTTGTTACTTTTCTCTAGCCAATATTGAAAGCAATACTTCCAATTGGGAAGACTAGCAAAATCCATTATACATCTAAAACCATGCGAGCACGTTCTTCTTTAGTTTTTCGAATCAATATTATTTGAAAAAGTGTTTTACAAAACGTTTAAAGGGAATTTCATTCTTAATTTAAAATATAAATTGAAACATAAAGTAATGTTGCTGGGGTAAAAAAAAAAAAACAACCACAAAAAATGAAAAGACACAATAGATAGAGACCATCCATTAGACAGCAGTTGTTAAATTATACTTGTCGTTTATATTGGTGGCAAAGCTCTAAAACATTATGTAGTATCAATGTTTATTATGATGCTATTGGGGTTTCTTTTACTGGTTTTCGTTTTTGAGAGGGTCAACAATAAAAAAAATGTTAAAAAAATAAAAATAATAAATAAAATAAAGCAAGAAAAAATAAACAATAAAAGGAGTTAAAACAAAAGCATAACACTTGAGCTGTGATGAAATATTTTTTTTAAGTAAATAGCTTTCAGCACAATAATACTTACTAATGATTATGTTATTTATTTTGTAGTTTATAAATCAATTGACTAAATACAGCTTCTTTGTTGAATGTATTTTTTGTTAAAGTGCTGGGGACTTAAAAAGCTGGTTAATAAATATTTGAAATTGGTATTTATGTGGGCACTTGATAAAATCCCAAACCAAAAGAGCTCTTTACAACTGATAGTAAAACAACAAAATAATTTGTTCTATTTTAGGGAATATTTAGAATTTTGTTTACGATTATTTTCAAGAATGAAATAACTAACAAAATTATTAAAAGGTTTAGCGCTGTCTGCAGCTGCTAGGGACAGATTTAATACAAAAGCAAACGAAATATAAATATTTCTTCACAGCTGACGCAATAGAATCAAAAGAAGATTGATTCACCCTTTACTTTTTAATATCATTTTTGTCATTTATTAATTTTAAAGAAACAAACATTTCTGTAAATATAGTGTAAATAATCTAAAGCAGAGCCTACAGACTCTGTAACATCGTTAGTTGCTGTAGCTGAAAGCACGACTAGATTGTGGACGGAGATCGTTACCGAAGCAAGATAATTGATTTTTTGCTTGAAAATTTGGTTGACATAGTTTTGGCCGAAATGTAGTTTATATAGAGAATTTTTATTAAACTAATTTTTTTTATTATTTACAGTTTTGGGTTCTATTGGGCCTAAAAATACCTTCAAACATATTTTTTACGAACAATGCCTTTCACTAAATTGATTTAATTAAAATTTATTTTGTCCGTTATTCAAGCAGTGAAGTCACATCGTTTACTTTTTAGATTAAAAAAAAAGTAAAAACGTAAAATATTTTTTTAAATTAATTTAAAAAAATTTCACACATTAAAATTTCAGTTTTGTCGTTTTTTCTAACAAAATCAGTTTAAAAAAACTATTTCAAGCTTTATTTCCTTCAAGCGAAGCTAAGAGAAGCCTTTATTGATTGTTGTAAAATTCAAGTTTTGATGTTATATTTAAAATAGCTAAAATAAAATAATAAAAAAATTTAGAATTGTGAGAATTTGAAATCATATTAATATCTCTGATTTCATATTGAAATTTAATAATTTTATAATTTTTTCTTTATTTAATATAAAATTCATAAGTTGATTAAAATCGTTTAATTAAGAAATTGTTTATCGTTTTTGATTAAATTAATAATTGAATCAGTTAAAGCTTTAATTAAAACTTTTTATAGGTTAAGAAACTTTTTTCTGTGTAAATTTTAATTACAAAAAAAAAATTCTAATTAAGAATTTAAATTAAATATTTATTTATAATTTCTTTACTTCAAAGGCTGTAAAGAGAAGCGGTTTTTTTATATACAATTCTTTACTTTTAAAAATTGAACGGAATTTAAAGTTAATAAAATTAAATCTATTTACCTTTAAAAAATTTCATTTTCAATAGATTCTTCGGAGAAAGATTTCAAAATGAGTAAAACATTTAATAGAGAACTCTCAGTAAAAAATTTTTGGAGTTGCTTTAACCATAGTAATGACAGTAGGGTACAAAAACGATCAACAAGAGAGTCAACAAAAAAATTATTTATGGAAGCAGCTATTTGAAGTCTGTTTTATAAGAAAGTTTAATAGTACTGCAGCTGCTGTAGTCAAAGTAGTAAACACGTTCAACCCCTGCGGATACCAAAACATAAAAATCTTTTTTTCTGTTTAATGCTATAAGGACATATTCAGAATTAACATTAAACGTGCAGTCTCCTTCGTCGTTACTTCTTCATAGCATATTTGCCGGGGAAGTAAAATAACTAATAAAATGGTTATATCTATCTTTCTCTTTTCACCACCTGTCTTACCTCTCATCTGTCCTTTTTCTAAAAAATGTAGTCTGAAGTGGTACTTCTCTTTATAAAAAGAAGTAAGCGTTACAAAAATTTTTTAACAAACTTTTCTATAAAATAAACGAAAGGAATATATAAATAAATCAATTTAAGATCTAATAGACCACTTTGATATTTCCTATTGTATAAATAATTTAATGCTTCACTTGCCCAGGGAAAGAACTCTGGCTACATTTCTTAAGTTTTTTTTTTTCTGCAGCAAAAAAGGTTTAAAAGATGTTGCTATTTGTTTAAAATTTTATTTACCTTTTATAACCAGAGGTCGCTATCTAGAGAATTAGTGACTTTTTGCCAAAACAAATTTAAATTATAATAATTTGTAAAAAAACACGAAAACATTTCGTTTTTAATGTTTGTGTTATTGAATAGCTGTTTTTATGACTATTAAAGTTAAAAACGTCAACAATTTTATAATTGTTTAGAAGTATTCAAAGTCTACTAGTTTCTTTGAAAACTGACTTTTTTCGACAATTAGCATGTGTGTATGTGTGATGTGTTTTGCTCTCTTTGTTGAGATTTTTTGTGATGTGGTTGCGTTTTATACGTGAGTCCTGGCGAGCTTGTTTAGTGATCATTAGTTATAAGAGCAATTTAATGTGATGTCAATTTTTCATTCAATTTAATTTTTTTTAATTGCATATAATTTAATTGTGCGCCTTAACGATGAAATTTTGGATGCCATCAAAATTTGTACATTTCGCTTCTAGCTTGCTATTCGTTATTGTAGTTGCTCAAATAAATTCAAATAACAACAAACAACAAAACTTATACAAAGCAAGTGCAAGCAATGCCATTTTGTAAAGTCTTGTGCTTTTGTACACCTCTGGACGATAAACAAAAAATTTATTAAACTTATTTCATTTCGTATTAAAGGGCTCTTACTTAAAAACAAAAATTGAAGCATGAAAAAAATTCAAGTAGAACTAAATAGCGGTTAAATCGTGTGTGTTTTTTTAATTTCTTCGACCATAATTCTCATTTTTTTAATGAGGTTTTTAAACATCACTAATTTACATGCTGAAATTTGTAAACTTTCAATCGAGTAGGGCAATCAATAAACTGTTTTATTTATTTAAAAATATTATTAAAAAAATAAATTAAAGATATTAATATTTGCAAAAATATTAAATAGTGAGACGCAACTTGCAAAAACTTCAAATTTTAAGCTTCTAGCCAGATTTGCTTCAGTCTTGGAGTAGGGCTATTAGAATTTTTCATGTTAAAATATATTTAATTTTAATTTGATTATTTTTTTTAATTTAAATTAAATTTAAAAAATTTTAAAATTTAAATAAATATTTAATGTCCCTAATTTTTACTCCACATGTCTGGGTGATAACATTTTTGTCACAACAATGAAAAAAATCAAAAATTAAATTCATATATTCATATTTCCCATATAAATTTGCTATGCCCATCAGAAATTGTATGTGCTGTTGATTAAATATATTTATGTAAATGTGTCATAAATATTTACGAAGACATTGCTCGCATACTCGAACCCAAATTAATCGTTTCGAATAATTAATTAAAATATAATTTTTTATGCCGTGTTATTTTAAGATTTAAAGCACACGCCGCAAAAGTATTCTGACCATTTTAAAATACAGTTAAATATTCATGCCGCTGCTAGTGCACAGTGGGGTGTTTTAAAAATGCAAAAGTAATTTTACTTGCAAGAAAATTATTTTTTGTTTTGTTTTGTTTTGAAATGTACATAAAATGTATAATAGAGTATTGAGTATATGACCACAAGGCGAAGTGAGCCGTAAATCATGTGAGCTGAAAAATAAAACTCTAAAAGAGTGCTTTTGAAATTTTGTACATTTTAGGCCATCGTTTATAAAAATAGTATAATTATTTTACTTTTGTTAATAATCTAAATTAATTTTGTCTGTTCTTAAAAATTCAGTTTTGGCTTAAACTATGATTTTTGAAATTTAAATTTATTTTTTAGATAAAAGTTTTTGCGCTGACTATAGATTTTATTTGTTTTCAAATTAAAATTCAATTAAATTCTTAATGCTCACAATTATATATTTAATTAAGAGATTAATACAAAATTCCTTATTTAATAATTAATTTAATTAATTAATTTAATTTATTTATTTAAATAAAAATGAATAAAATCATTTGCTCATTAAATAAGTGATTGATTTAATTAAAATTTTTTTTCATATTTCTCTCTAAAAATCAAATTATTCTTTAATAAGTGTAAATACTTTTTCCATGTATATAAGATTTCTTTTTTTTCCAAGATTTAGTACTCCAGTTTTATTTTTGAAATTTTTTTAGCTAATTTTTTGTTTACATGTCCGCTTCCGTTTTTGATACAGCGAACTTGTGTTAATTTTTTGCTTATCGAAAATCTCCTCCACTGTGAAACATTTATGTATGTATGCATTACTTAATACGTATTCTGTTACTGAATTCCGGCATTTTATTAAATTTTTTTAATTGATCGTGCCGAGCATTAATTCCATTCATAATATAAAGTTATTTGGTTTTTTAATTAAACTATAACTTTTGTAATTATTATTTATTTTTTTTTTTAATTATTCGTTATTCATATGGTTTATTTCTGGTTTTGGTTTCGTTTTTTTTATTATTGTTTTATACTTATTAAGTTTCTATAATTTATTTTCATTTTTGTATTGAAGGAAGTGTATTGTTTTGATGTTGAATTATGTGCTGACTGTAGTTTAAAATATAAATATAACATTAACTCAGCTGATATCCCAAAATGGCTTTTGCTGCAGGTATTGCTGATCTACATCACTGCTAAAAAAATTGTGGAAATGAAGTTATTTCTTCTTCGTTTAACATTATTTTATTTATGTTTAACTGACTTCAGAATACAAGAAGTTTAAATTCGTCTGCAATTTTTAAATGTTTGTGACCGCAGAACTCAGTCGTTTCAAGAGAGTTTAAAATATTGTTTTTAATTGAATGGCGATACTTACAAATTGCTCTCAACTAAAAAAGTTGCAACATTTTAAAAATTAAAGGGCGTCCCTATACAAAACCTATGTTTTTTACATGTATTTTGAATCGTAAAATACGCCCATATAAAACTCAAAGTTGATATCACTTTATTTCCCAATAAGAGAAATTAACAAAAATTGACTTAAAAATTGAAGGATGTCTGATAGGTGAGATTATTTGTCCTTTATGGCTGTATCTTTGGAACCGTTGTAGTCAGCAACTTAAAAATTATTTCAAATATGTAATTTTGTGACCGAAGTATAACATTTAAAGGGTGTTTCTATAAGTCATGCTATTTGATTTATATATGTGGCCTTATCTTTTGAATCGTTATAGATGGATGATGTTCTATTCGTCTGTTTGTTTTGAACATTATTTTTTTTTTTTTTGCAAAATTTTTTATTACCCAAGCTTTGCTGCAACCGATGGTTCTAGACTTAAGGAAAAAACATTTTTTCAACAGCTGTATTTTTGTAAAAAATTGTGATTTATTGGCAGAGCCTTGAAGGATGTAAATCAATGTAATTTTTTGTTAATAAATATTAAGATTTTTTTGATAAGATGTTCTACACTCCCAAGATTGAAAAAGGGCACTAGGTTTACTTGCGAGCACCAATCATTTAACACAATCCCTCGCACCCGTTCTATTTTTAAACTTGGGTTTAAGTGCCTGCTCTGCATTCCATGACATACACCTTTAAGCTTTTATCTGAATTACTTGACGGTCCTTTTGTTGTTTTTTCAGATAAAAGCAGATACAGTAAACCAAACACATCAGTGAGGCTTTAACCTCCTGTTGCTATTCCGGTTTTTTATTTGATCGAGCTATATCCCGCATTTGTTTATAAAGGGTCATTCAAAAAGCGCGCCTACATATTTCTTTGAAATAAATCACAAACTATTTGCAATTTTTTCAAGCTGTTTTTTTATTAAAAGTATGATCCATTACAATTATAAGTGAAATAGAATATCATTCAAATGTCCACCATGACTGCGTCTGCAGACATCAATCCGAATATCGAAATTTTCAATGACACGTTGCTGGTGTTATTCACGAATTGCAATTTGAATGTTGTTCTTTAGATCATAAATTGTTTGTGGCTTGTTAGCATACAGTCGACTTTTCAAAAAACACCACAAAAATAATCTAATGGTGTTAGATCACATGACCTCGGAGGCCAATTGAAATCTTCATTTCGTGAAATTACACGTTGAGGAAATTTTGATCGCAAAAGCGTAATGTTTTCTCGAGTTGTGTGACATGTACCACCGTCTTGCTGGAAATAGACATCAGACACATCAATATGATTCAACTGTGTCCATAAAAAGTCTCTCAACATTGATTGGTATCGCTCAGCATTTACAGTAACAGCATTTCCAGCATCATCTTCGAAGAAAAATGGCCCAATGATTCCATTTGCCCAAAATGCACACCAAACAGTAACTTTTTGTAGGTGTAGAGATTTTTCATGAATAACAAGATGATTTTCATCACCCCAGATACGACAATTTTGCTTATTGACGAATCCATCCATTCTGAAATAAGCTTCGTCACTAAACAAAATTTTGCTTTAAAACAATGGATCTGTTGTTCGTTGTTCAATAATCCAACTAGCGAAATTACGATGTGTACCTGTCCATGGATGACCCTTTATAAAAGAAAAAAAAAAAAATAATATCTAAAAGTAATATTAAGCTTAACCCCTCCTCTCCCCCCTTTAATTACTCCTTCACTACTTTTTATAATCTTCACTCCTGAGGTCAACTCGCCATGAATTCCACTTTTTGTGAATTTCATTGACCTACATCATGAATTTATCTGGCCATCCGTAGAGCCCAAGTGGTCGATCCTTAAGATCCATGAAGTGCTCACCATGATCTGGAAAATTAATATGTGAAGAAGAGAAGAGCGAAGAAGAAGAATAGAGGGTATTTGTATACATTCGGTTTGAATATTTACATATTGGATGTGACTGGAAACACGTCTACAGAGAGTTTATTTCACATACAAACTGCTCGGCTATAAATCGAATTTTCTTTAAAATACGTGGTGCGATTCTCTGGCCAATCGACCAAAAAAGGAACTTACAAAATTGCTATCTATTATGAATATAGTTAAGAAACAAAGTTTCCAGCTATTATCTAGCGATTGAATTTAATCCTTATTTATTTATCTGACTAGGGACCGTTTTACACAGTTTTGCTAAATATGGGGATCAATGTTACTTTATGTTTATATATGTTTTTACACATTTTCCTTCTTTAAACGTAGGACTGCATATAATTGCATATAAATTAATTAATTTTTCTCTCTTCTTTGACTCTTTGTTATTTCCTTTTTCATTTATATCTCATTATTATTTAACTGCGAAGTCATTATAATAATCGAGTAAAAGGGTTAGTTCATCCTAAAAGCTATTTTTTTCTTACTCTAATTTTACTTCCTCAACCCCTTCCCTTTTACTTATGGGCAACAAAACCGAACGATTTTTTGATTTCTTAAACCTTTTTAAATCTCATATGTTGAGCGTACACCATGAATCCGAAATACAGAGATATCTTTCCCACAATCCACTTACATTTGTTATAAAAAAATTAACACTCCATTCTCATTGTTGTCACAGAAAATCTTTAATTTTTCTATCCACACAAATTGACCATTAATTTCATTTACATTATAAATCAAGATTCTTGGTCTTAGATGTTTAGCTTATCTTGAAGGATTTTCCTTTAAATCCTTAAGGAAGACAAACGTCAAAAAGAATGTAAACAAGTTAATGTTAATGAATTACAAACGATTTGATTTAAATACAATATAATTCTAGTTACTTTAAAGCTAAGAAAAAACAACAAAACATATTCAAACATACACACAAGCAATATTCCCTATAGTTTAACATATAAAACGATCGAAGTTGGCGCACACAATCGAATATATTTTATTCATTTACAGTTAAAGTTCATGCGGCAAATGGCAGATAAAAGTCAATTGTAATGCGACCGTAACCCATAAATCTTCAAAGATTTCTATTTATTTTTTTTTTTACAAAAAAAAAGTAAAATAAATTCATTTGTACGAAATAACATACACATGTGTAAATGACTTATTAATGCTTAAGGGGAATAAAATATTTATTCTGTTATTGATGAGGGTGTTTTGGAAAGCAAACTCTATTAAGTGGCTTTCAAAAATATAAAATGAGTAAAATAAAATATATTTTTTGTTAATTAACTTAAATTTTTGGACAGTAATTAAGTTTATTATTGATTTTGGTGAAGAAATTGCAGCATTTAGGTTTTTTATTTTCTTATAATTTTTTATGAAATATTAGGGCAAGATTAGTTATTAAAGGTTTTGTTAATAATTTGAACATGATGATCAGTTGAATAATATTTAAAATATGGAAAGTATTTTATTTTATACTGGATTAACCATTGTGATGCCAGATTAAAGTCGAGAGATAGTTATAAGAGAGACAACCTCATCAAAAATATACTAATCGAGGTACATATAATTTGTTCAAAAAAATAGAGGCGTATAAAAAAGATGAATTTATAATTTATCTAGTTATGCCCGATATGCTTGGCTACCCCAATAAAAATAGTCGTAACACGACTACTTTCATTATCCAGCCAGTTTTTTAAATGATTATGCACAAAGTTACCTGCACGAAATTTAAAGAACCGTCCTCGTACAGTTCCGAAGGTAAGTAGCAACAAACTTTCATTTTATATAAGAGGTACCACGCCCACTGTTCCACTCTATTTAGTATTTTGCTAGTCCTTACATATTAACAAGAATATTTTAAATACAAAAATTTTAGGATCTATATTTCATAATTTTCTGGATACACGATTATTATTTTAAACTTTGTGTGGAAGGTACCACACCTAATATTAATTTATCAGTTATTTCTTCAGGTATGCAAATTAAGAGCAACGTTGTTACTTGTGCAAAATGGCAACACTTTATCTATTGTAGTTCTCCAAGTACACGGTAATTATTATTCACTTTGCCCATCAATCTAATCTAATTTGTGTTATCTTTCTATTAAAGTTTCCTATCTAAACCGTTATAGGCCATCAATTCTAAGGGAAGTACCAACCCCCTGTTTCAACTTAGTATGAAATTTGCTTGATTATGGAAAAAATATCTGAGAAACTGTGCAAAATTTTAGAACTTTACCAATTGTAGTTCTTCAGGTTTACGTTAACAATTTTTACTTTATATAAGATATACCACACCCACTACTCCAAGACAGCCATTTTTTCACTACATTATGCTTAAATAAGAAACTTATTTAAAAAAAAAAATTAAGGTGATACCTATAACAGTTACCAAGCCCATGTGAAATATATTTTTCCACTGCATATCTGGTAACGAGTTGGGAAACTTTCAGGAAGATGATTCCAATGGTACACGCAGCTATAACTTTCCTACAAACACACAGAAGAACAATAATATTAATTTATAAAAGACAGGCAATGCCCACAACTTTGTCGGAGTGTCATTACTATTTTTTTAAATTTAAATTAAGATACATGAGTTTTTAAAAATTTTCCATCTATAAAAAAAATGTGCTGACAACTGTTTTAGTACCACTCGTACCGGTAAAATTTGTTGCTTTCGCATTTGTGTCTTTATTTTGCCACGAAATAACTTATTTTTAAAAAGAGGTATTTTATGTTGGAACAAACGATCAAAGGGACCTTCTTACAAAACTTTGTTCAAATCTATCAAGTAGTTCTTGCGTGATGCGAACACAAACAGACAGACAAACAAAAATTCCAAATATTTTCAAAAAATATTTCGTGGACATATAGGACCCGGTACTGTTTTATCATATGTATAGATTTAGTTTTTCTAAAATCTTTTACCTCAATTTCCTTTAACTTACATCTAATGATATTTGAGCCATTTTCCACTTATTCTTGTTCTGTATAAATTAAAACATGCAAAAAAATCCTAACACTGGGAATGATAACGTTAAACAAAAATTTAACAGAATAGTTAATATGCTATTAATTACTTCAAAATAATTAATCTCTTTTATTGGTATTTTTTTTTTACCAATAAACAAGAATATTTTAACATAAATAAACTGGCTTTTTGTTTTCATGATATTTACCCGACGATGCGTTTGGCTTATAAAAAGTTGCAACCACCTTAATGAACGATTAAAAACAAACTGGTGAAATAATGAATCAAAAAAGATGACTTACCTTCTCTTTATGGGCAGCGCGATGGTAAGGAATAAAAAAAAAAAACACAACATCATAATTGCAATTGAAATTGAGTAGGTTCATTTAAATATCAGCGAGGGTTGTCCCAGAGTTATCAAGCAAGGAAACCTCAAATGATAGTTATTATGTGAATAATGTCGTTCTTTTTCAAATTCTCAATTTCAAGGTTTTCTCTTATATTTATATTCAACTTGGATTTTTTTAGTTTTTGACAAAATAAGCTTAATTTGTGATCATGTACTTTTTCATAACAAGAAACGTTTATTATGAAAGAATGTTTTTATGTGCTATACATATTTTTATATGAGAACTTGATGAAAAACTTTAGTCCTCTTTTATTTTGTAAATATCATACATTTTGATTATCTATATTTTTACAAAAATATTTTTTATATGTTAAAACAATTCTCTATATCAAAAAAAATTTTAATAAGAAAAAATGTTTTATATGAAAAAATTTTTTTATAATTTTTTTTTTATATAAAAAACTTAATAAAACAGATATTACATAATTTAATATTTTTTTTTAAGAGAATATTTTTCTATAAAAAATTATTTTAATGTGAAAAGAAAATTTTGCTACTAAAAGCATATCTTTTTATAAATAGATATTTTTTTCTATAAGAAGAAAATTTTTCCATGATAATAATTCTTACGAAAACAAAAAAATGTTTTGCTATGTTAAAAAATACCTTCCATTTAAAAGTAGGAAAATATAAAAATATATTTTTTATAAAAAAAATATTTTTCTTTTAGTTTTTTATAAAATAAGAATTTGAAAAATATTTTTTCACAAGAAAGTAATAAAAATTTTTGATAGAAAAATTTTTTTCATTTAATAATTTTTTTTCATTAAAAAATATTCTTTTCAAAAAATTTTATTATTATTTTTTCACAGAAAAATAATTTTTTTTTATAGAAAAATATTTAATGAATTAAAATTTATTTTTTGGATAAGTTCCTTTTTTAGAAAGAAAAATTATTTTACAATTGTATGCGAACTTTTTGAAAGAAAAGAGCAAAAATTATACACCAGTAAAATGTAATGCCACATTTTCTGGACCGCTACATTCTTTATCAGCATTCTTCGCATGTATCTACCTAAGGTCTTGTACATTGCACACATCATCTATAATCAACTAATCTTGTAATTAAGAATCATTCATATCAATATTAATATGGAGTCTTTTTATGAAAAAATATTTTTCAATGAAAAAAAATTCTATGAAAAAAAAAATATATTTTTCTATGAAAAAAATTTTTATCTATGAACCAAATATTTTTTCAAAAATATTTTTTTAGAAAAAATAACTTCAATCGAAAAAATTTGACAGGAAAATATATTATTAAAAAAACATTTGTTATTGTTTCATTATTTTTTATGAAAAAAAAATTTATATCAATATTAATATGGGGTTTTTTTATGAAAAAATATTTTTCAACGAAAAAAAATTTAATGAATAAATATTTTCCTAACAAAATTTTTTTTTATTATTTTTTTTTACAAAAAAATATTTTTTTTTCATATATATAAATTTTTTCCTTGAAAAAAACAAATATTTTTCTATGAAGAAAATATTTTTCAATAAAAAAAATATTTTTTTTCTTTGAACAAAATATTTTTTTCAAAAATATTTTTTTAGAAAAAATAACTTCCATCGAAAAAATATGAAAGGAAAATAGTTTTTTTTATAAAATTTTTGTTTTTATTTCATTATTTTTTATGAAAAAATTTCTATGAAAAATATTATTCTAAGAAAAAAAATATTTTTCTATGAAAAGAAAATTTTTCCAGAAAAAATATATTTTTATAGAAAACATTTTTTAAAAACTGTTATTACCTTTAACTACGTGCACATTGAATATCTTCAGAAAATAATATTGGCATTTAATCATTTATAGTTAAAAAAAAACTTAAGCAATGTAACTTCGCAAACTTAAGGGTTTTGAGAGTATATCTTGGTTTGTGATCACTTATATTTCTTATAATATAAAAAAGTATTTTTATATACAAAATTATTTTTATATGGAAAAATACTTTAAAAACTTTAAACCTCTCTTAAGCCATAAATATAAAGTCTTTGGAAAATAAGCTTGATTTATACACATCTATACAGAAAATTAAGTTTATAACATATTTGTGATTAAGTTTATCTAGGCATCCAATATTCCAACTTTACTATGTGTCATTTTTCTTTCCATTTTAATTTCGGTCATAATCACGATCAGTTACAATATGTATTTGGAATGATGTAAAAAAAGGTTTTACACCAGCTTCTCAATAAAATTTGTCTTGAAGCTTAAAGTATATAAAATTTTTTATGTACTTTTTTTCTACAGTTTTAAAAAATTGTGTAAATTCTTACAGCGTGCAAAATTTAAAAAAAATTTTCAAAAATTTTTGTTCTTTACTATGAACATAACAGTTTTGATATTTTGTCTTACTTTCAACTTAAAAGAACATTGTGTTTAAATAATTTTTTAAAGAAGCCGAGACCTTCAAAATTATATTCTATTATTATTCAAATTAAATAAAACCACACAAATAATAATAGTTTTATAAATATGTATATAGATAAACCAAAATGAATTGAGTGATGAATGCTCTTCTACTTTTAGACTAAAGATAAAACAGCCAAGCATATTCAGTACTAGTTTACCTTCTTACATTCTTAAAGCTTAACATTTGTTAAAATTAACTTCTTTAAATAAAATCGGCTGATAATATATTTGAGTTAAAAAAATAATAATAAAGGATGTTCAAAGAAATAAACGTTAAAATAAATAAAATAAGTTTAATATATTGTTTCGTATTACGTTTACAATTTTATTGATAAAACTTGAAAGACGTTTCTAATACGGCATAAAGAAGATTAAAAATTCTGTAAGTAAATAAACTGACACACGCACTCCCGCCAGACAACAAAAAGCGGTTTGATATTTGTGCTATTCCACGACAAGTGTTACCTGTCTTACATAACAATTATTTGTTCAAAAGTTCTGCAAAGCGACGCTTATAAATAAAGCTTTATTTTTTTTTTATTTAATTAATATCTGTAGATTTTATTGAACTCAGTTAATAAGTAAGATCACGCTCGTTAGAGTACGAACTGTTATGTTAATGCTTCTGCTTTTAATATAGAGAAGTGTGCACATAATTATTATTGTTGACATTTACATATATATTAGATTGGAAATATAGTTATTTCTTTTATAAAAAGAAATAGGCTTTATAAAAAATTTTAAGCAATACAATCAAGTGTGGAAAAAAGAAAAAATAAAGTTTGTCAAGAAACCTACATCCAAAATATCTAGAACTTTTATGCTTTATAAGTGAAACAATAATTTGTTAATCTAGAAAACTTTTTAAAATTGTACTTGGTAAAAACGCTTTTTCTTTACACGTAAAATTGAAAATTTCCCAAATTGTTAAATTCCGTGTTTCGGGATTTCCCGGCTGGCATTCCCAATTATAAAATCTACCTGTACATAATTTTTTATCCTTACAATAATTGTCTGTTATTATAATTCTGTGAAAGAAAAATAGTTAAAGCAAAAAAAAAAAAAAAAAAAAATAAAAAATAATACCACTAAAAATCGGAAATTCGTGTATTTTAAAATAGCCAGATGCAGCTGAACGATCGATATGTTTTAAAATTTTTTTGTTTAATGTTTTTAAAACCTGTACTTCATAGACATATAAATAGGCAAAGCATCCAAAGCTTTGGATTTAAAAAAAAAAAATGGTTGCGAATAGTAGGAAAACAATTTTGGAAATTAAAAAAATCTGGCATCTTAAGAAAAAGATAAGCGAATGAAGTACAAAAACTTCCATTTTTTTAAATCAAGAAAGTACAGACTCATTTTGTTTCCTTTTCTCACATCCACAAAATAAGACTGTAGGATGGTATGCTTTTTCAGCACGATACAATTTTGAATTGTAAAAATTAACAAAAGAACTTAACTCGCATAAATGGCAACCGCCGCTATTCTTAGGCAACTATTATCAGCTTGGCTGACCGTATGTTCTAATTTACTCAAACAATCAAATGTTGCTAGTTTTTAGCATAAGCAACTGACTGCCCCGAGGATACTAGAAGCCTGGTCGAGCTATCCTAGGTCCCGACGAAATGCTCTCGGGATATAGGAGAAACCAGTCCCTCGGTGTGCAGACACCAAATCTAAATAAGCAATTTGGGTACTTGTCGAAGGACTTATCAGTGCCCTTAAAGAGACTGGAGCCACCGGAACCGGTAGTCCATACAGGCAGCTGCCCATATCTGTAGCCGGTTAATGGTGAGGTCTCCTGGGGGTGAATGGGGATGACTGTTAGGAACATCGGTGTCCGGAGAGAAGGTGCTGTTGCACTCTCAACAGGCGGGTTGGCCTCCAACGCTCAAGCCCTTGCTTGAAGGGGATGTTAATGGTCCTGGCCAGCCATGTTTTTGAAATTGCAACTTTGTTGGCTACGTCGATGGAGGGCGTTAGTCAACACTTTGTAGTCCACTCAGTGGTAAAACCGCCAGGTCAGGGCCACGGGCGGGTACTAAAGCAAATCTTGATCAGGTATAAGCTAGTGACTACATAGAAAATAGAAGAGAGGTTTCAAGTAGTCTTGGATGCTAAGTGACAGGTCTTTTTCTTAAAGACAACTTATCGTCAAATCTTCGTTTCAATAATTCGCCATTTGGTAAGCAGGAACATCCTTTAAAACCCACATCTCGGCCCAATTTTGATCTTCCATATTAAAAAAAATAAAAAAATAATGGATAGTGCTGTGGCAATGACTTGTATCGATAGCAGCGCAATCTTCAGCTTTATTTCTAAAGACGTAAGGTACATGATATCAGAAGAAAAGCAGGATCTATTGGAAATTGGTTCACTCCATATTTCGCAATTTTGTTTGTTATCAAACTTCAACACAGTTTTGCATTACAACATCGAATCAGTGACAGGTAAAACATAAACAATAAGAATGCCGAATCTATATACCATTCACCATATTCGTAAATCAAAATCACTCCATCTGATCTCCTTACTATCTATGTCACCTTTATTAGACCGAAAATGGAATACAACTCTCATGTATAGGCCGGTGCTTCATAGTCTATTATGGAGTTTTTTGACCGCGTACAGGAGAGAGCGAAGTAGCTCATCGGTGAGAGTAGGGTATCCAGCTCTATTGACTCACTGGAGCATCGATGCAATGTGGGTTGTGTTTCACTGTTTTATCGTTACTACAACGGAATGTGCTCTTATGAAACTAGGAAACTCGTTCCTGAAAACCGTAATTTCATACGCGCAAAGCGCTCTGCATCAAGAGCGCATTCCTTTGTGGTCGATTGGCCAGTGAATCGCACTACACATTACAGAGAAAATTCGTATTTTAGGCGAACAGTTCGTATGTAGAATAAACTCCCTGCAGAGGTCTTTCCTGTCACTTTCTATGTGCAAAGATTCAAATCAAATGTCCACAAGCACTACTCCCTCTCTCCTCCTTCCCTCAACCTAATTTTCTAGTTTTGGCACAATGCATTGCATAAGTAGGAGTGCGGGTCCTATTTAAAAAAATCTAATTTAGTAAAGAAACTCCAATCGAAAAAAAAAACAAATATTTGGGTAACAGAGATAAAAAAAAATTAAGTACGAAATATAATTTTAAATCGACTCTTACTGTTTTAAGCATTTTTAAAAAATTTAAGCATTTTCTGAGAAAACTCTTCAAAAGCCTTTAAATGATACCCATACTGACCATATTAACAATCGAACTTTTTTATGAAAATTTCCGAGGCCTATAAGTCGGAAAATATGGGCGAAAGCCCAATATCTTCACTTGATGTTCATTTATTATTTTTTTGTTAGTATTACTTCGCTAAACTCTATTTGTTCCAAGTGATATGAAAAAATTAGAGGCGGGCGTGGTATTTTTCTCGCTTTCCAGCAACATTTTTGGAAACTATGTCTAATGGATTGGCGTATATAACTTTTCTCTTTCTCATCTAGTGTCTTGAAAAATACAACATTAACACGGATGGGCAGATGGACTTTGGGACCATTTTATCGCTATTTGTGGTAAAGGGCATAAAAATACAAAGAAGCAGTTTTAATTGCCAGCAAGCTGTGTCCATATCTAATTTACAGGACTTTATATTTCTTGATAAAAAGTAATAGAAGGATTTAAGATTGCTGTCATGAAAAGAATTTTAATATATTTCTTTGTTATTGTTCTAAACTTAATAATGAACAAAATATTTTTTCTACTTGTGCATTCATTCATTCTCTTGAAAAAAACAAACTCTAGAAAATATATTTTCACTCAACCAATAAATTCTAAACGATATTAAATTTATTTATGAATTAATTTTTGGTGATGATGAGCAACTGATTTGTTTTATTAATATTTTAAAACAAATATTTTTTTTCTATATCAAGCAGACATTAAGACACATATGGAGAACAAAACTGATTAACAAAAAATTTATAGACATCTTCTTAATATATCACAATGCCTGCTTAGTTTAGAGAATAATTATTTTAGGCTGTTTATATAGAAGCTTTTAAATGCTTTAAACTACGTTTGAAACGTCAATAAAGCGGGAGTATTGAAAAGACTTGCAAGTGAAACAGAGGTGTATTTCGATTAAAAAAAGAACGCAGTTAATTAAAGTAAAATATAATAAAAATATTTTAAAGTTAAATTTAAAGGATTACAAAAAATTTTTAAAGCTAAAATAAAAATGAAGAAATTTGTAGTTATTTTGTGTGTTGCTATTGTTTTAATGCAACAAATACAGGCTTTTAAAGTGATAACAATACATAAAGGTGCGTCGTGTGTGTGATTTTATAAAAAATTAATAAAAGCAAAATTAAATAAAAATTATTATTTAAGGTGCACCACCTCCAGCTGCCGCTGCTCCAGCCTTAGATCCTGCTGCTTTATTACAGGGTGTTCAATCTGCCATTGCTGGTAAATTGCAACAAGTCCAAACTTTAGTTGGTGCTTTGGTCCAACAAAAAACAGCTCTTAAACAAAATGCTTTAAATTCTATACAAAGCACTTTGGGTAGTGTTAAGAGTCAAGTTGGAAGTTTAGCACGTGGCGCACATCCACCTTTTATTATTCGAAAAAGAGTTTATATTGGAGCAGCTAAGCCAGCACCTGCAGCTCCTGATGCCACAACTACTGTTCATGCAGATACTACAACAACATCAGGATAATATTTCAAAGGCTTAAGTAATAATAACTTATCTTTACGAAAATGAATATAAAATAGCTTTCTAAGTTGTGCTCAATTAATCGATAATCGTGTAAAAAATTTAGTTAAATAAAAACGATGAAATCTATTTGTACAAAACTGTTTTTGTTGTTGTAATTTTTAACCAGAAATATAATATAAGAGAAAAGCATTCCATTCACAAAAACTTAAGTAAAGTTTAAAATATGTAAATTTATCATTAGATAAATCTTGCTGGGTCTTGTGTAATTTGAATATCAATATTTAAGATTTTTAAAAAGTCTTGTTAAAATTATTGAAAGAACAAAACAAAAAAAAAAAAAAAAAATATATATATATGCAAATGATTTGTTCTGCTTATTATGGGTCCCTGGAATTTTATACTAAGGGCTAAAATTATATTTAAATAAATTTTATAAAGAACATATTACAAACAGATTTATTTTTGGTCCAACTTTACCAAAGCATTGCCTTTTACAAAATTCTTAATGTTAATATACCAAATTTCAGATGTATGTCTCAAGGTCAGGGTACGAAAATAAACAGAACGAAACGTTTATCTTAATTTTTTATTCATTTTTTCAAGTGAGTTAAACAAAACACATACAATTATAAGTATTGTGCGATGCAGTTTTATATTTGTTTTTGTTCGTAAGCAAAAAATGTACAGTGAAAAAAATGAAACGTTTTTAGAAAAAACGTTTTCAAAACTTTTGATTCGATCGTTTAGAGGAGAATGCATTAGCGCTTAAAAAACATAATATAAGTGATTGATTGTATTGGTTATATCAAAGCAAGTATGAGAGTGAAATGCCAATTATTTAATTTAAGTTTTTTGTCTTTCAAAAAGTATTTTTTTTTTGCTTTTGCTTGCGTACTAAGCGGCTGAACGATTTTTAAACGAGAACGTTTGCGAAAATTTTATTTGTTTTTCAAAGCAGTATTAGGCCACACACATTGGGAGATTTGGTAATGAAAATAAAAATAATTCCATAGTTTCTAAATGGGTAGCTCGCTATAACCTCTATTTTTTTAAAGTCATAAAATTTATTTTCGTATTATTTTTGACCTGAAAAATGCTTCTTAAAAAATTTAGGCAAAGGTTGGAAAAGATAATAAATTTGAAATTTGTAAAACCAATATGTGGTGTAAAATTTAATGGATTTATTGTAAAAAGTTTTTCTCTTTTCTTAAAACGTCACAGCAAAAAAAAAATCAGAGTTTTTTTCTATACACTCGAGCTGTGTATAATTTACAGCATTGCTTAGTCGTTAACCCAAGCGGCTGCGTTTTACCATTGCTGTGTACAGTTTGAACACAACCAGACTAGAATTTATTAAGAAACTTATTTATTTCTATATTTTTTTTACCAAATTTCCTACTGTGTTTCGAGCAAAATAAAAAAAATATAAATCTTTTTTTTTTTTAATTATTTTTTTACATCAATTAAGCATTGAATAAATGAATTTGTGTCCTTTGAAGTTATCACTTTTCTCCGAAAAAGTTTGCAAAAGGACACAAGGTGATATATTTTTCACTAGACACTCCTTAAGAGCAAATGGAATGGACAGAAAAGAATCGTACTTGTTTCACTTAATTTATGCATATTTAAATACATTAAAGATATTATTAAAGTCTAACCGGTTTTCTATTCAAAAATCATTTAAATATTACAAAATTATCAGTTGCGCTTGAATTATTACCAATACAAGCGAACAACCAAAGTTTCAATAAAGACAGTGATGTTTATTGAAAAAAAATTTTTTTGGCCCTCATGGTAATAAAGAAGACAATGATAAAAATTAAAAAAATATTTTTGTTGTGAGAGTTATTATAGTTAGTTGATAACAAAGTTAGCAACACCGCACAGTGGCGTAAAAATAAAATATTGTAGTAAATATATGACTTAAATTAGAGGATTTACGCTGTTGCAAACACCCTGTCTTAGTGCAAACCAGCTCTGCAGGCTCTTAAACTTAACAACTGATGATTTTACACTTGAAGTAATTTAAGCAAAAAAGCAAAAAAAAATTTTTTTTGGAACTTAAGAAAATTTTTAATTTTCTCCTGACTTTTTTAAGTTTTTGAATTGTTGTCCACAATTGTGATACCTTTAAAAAATTTATACTCAATGTAATGTCTTTTCCACTAAAGTCTGTCAATATGTATGCTTTGACAAACTAAACTCCACAAAAAACACGGAATATCTATTCACTTTAGTTTTAAAGGACAGTTTGCTTTAAACTAAATGGTTCAACAGTTTAGCAATTTTTTTTATTTTATACCACTGTGCTGCTTTAATTTAAATGTGAATATATCTGCATGTATCTGAGCAGTTGTTTAGTTGACTGGTATTCAAATTGACCCTTCAACTTTAGAAAGGAAATGATAAAATGTTTGTTGGTTTTGTGCTGTATGAAAAATTACAAAAAAGAAAAATTGAAAATAAAGCAAGCAACAACAGCAATCAAATTGTTTTACCAACCATAGTAAAGATAAGCATACTGTCATATATTGAAGCTTGAATTTAAGATACTACAACAACAACAACAACAAAATCATGAATAGGCCAAAGGGCCTAGATGAATAACGAAAATCCAAGAAATTTCTTTTGAGGATTATGGATCCTACGTGAATTTCAAATAATCACCAAACTTCGATCGTCCAAATACCTAAAGCTTAAATCACTTCAAATGATTACAACTAAAACTGTTGTTAACAATAAGTAAAAAGTATTCCCATCTCTGCTTTAAACAATCGACTATTATGTACGTAAAAAAAAACAACAAAAACATTAACAACAACTCCAGCACCCCAATAGATGAGAAGTACTATGTTCATATTAAAGTCCATCATATTGAGGAATAAAAACAAAAAGGTCATCACACAAGTCCATCTATTTACATAGATGTGTATGAAAAATTGTAAACTTAATTTTTGAACACACACATACATATAAACTGAAAAATATGCATGAGAACTAAAATATATTTTTGTGAATGTTAAAGATATAGTTTTCTGTTGTGCAACACGTATACAATACACTTACAAGTCTTTTAATATTTTTGTGTAAATTTTTCAAAAGAAGTGGAAAAAAAATCACAAGATTGAGTTGTGTAAGTTGCATGCTTGACTTGGCCTATTTATATGCTAATTGAGTGGTTGTGCAATTGTTCAGATATACATACACATGTGTGATATTTACATTTAATTTAACTAACACTAGTTAGTAGATAAATGCAGAATATATTTTGTTTAAAGAAAATAATTTTAACATCTTTTTTTTTTTTTTTGTTCTCCCAACTGTAATGTAAGAATGAGGGTGAGCTTATAACAATTTAACTTCATTTTTAATCAGTTGATCCAAATAGAGTTCTAAATTTTTATTTAGTAAAAAAATATATTAATTTACAAATGGCGCATAATGGGTGATTTTGTAAAAATAGAAGAAATGTGTAGTTTTAAAAAGTCTATTTTATTTAGTCACATACATATGTATGTGACTATCAAAACTGAGGCGGCTTAGATTCAATAAAAAATAACACGAATGGAGATATATTAGCTTTATTGGGGCAGCTTAGATATTTTTTCATTTAACACATCGCTTAAAATTTTTAAAGGTTGGTCCAACTAAAACGAGTGATGTTCACTATAGATAAAACACAAGGTCTTCAAAAATTATCTTCATATTTTTTATTTAAATAGAAAAATCTATGAAAATTATGTGTGAAACAAAATATCGGTCAAATACTCCCCACATATTCGGTTGCATAACCCTACTTAATGGCCCATATTTTCAATGACTCCGATATATAATTAAAGTTCAATGTCGTTAATTTATTGAGTTACCTTTTAACTCTCATTACTTACAGGTGCAAAAGTGTTAAATCATATAATACAGCAATTGAGATTACACAGCCATTACATATCACATGCAAAAGAGCAATTGGTTTTTTGGCTCTGTGGCAAGTGGCACCTTCTGTTAAAACCACATATCATTCAGGTCCATATCCTCTATTTATGCCCACAAGAAAGCCATTATCATCTTGCGATAGCGAACACAATTCGCGCTAACTGCTTGGCCGACCCCATTTCGAAGAAGTACAGTCCGATGGCGTTGACAGCCTTTAAATCACTACTATAAACCACTACTATAAACAACTACTATTTGTGGCTGTTAATGAATCCACTGAGGTGAAAGTGTGTCTCTTTTACGTTCAACCAACCTTTTCGAGCTTTGATCCCGAACGTTGCCAGTTTTGGTCAACAATGCTGAGAAAAAAAGGAACAAATTACGAAGTGTACGAAATACATTGTAAAAGGTTTCAACAATCTTAACGCTCTGCTCAATTGCATGCCTCTTTCTTGTTGAATTTATTAAACACTGAACAAAAATATGTCAAATGAAGTTACAAAAAAAAAAAAAAAAAAAAAAAAATAACGGTAAAAGACGTGACTCAGAATTAACATTTTGCCTTATGGTGAAATCAGAATTTATAAAAACATTTGATTGATTTCAGATTAATAATTAAGAATTAATTAGAAAAAAATTATATTTATTTTTTAATTATAATTGATTCAGTTAAAAAGTAAATTTAATTTTAATCTTTATTTATATTAAATTAATTTATTTATTTATTCAATAAAAAAATAATGTTCTTCTATTTTTAATTAAAAATATTATTGATACAATTAAATATTTGAATTTGAAAAATTTTATAATTATTTTCTAAATAAATTTTTAATTGATTCAATTTAAAAATAAACTAAATTTTAAGCTGAAAATTAATAAAAATGTAAATAGCGACAAAAAAAAATATTTTCAGTGCAAGATATGAATGAAATTAATTTTTGTCAGTTGTGTTAGAGGTTTTGGCAATTTTAGAACCGCTACCCTTTCTTTTTAATTAACGAAAACTCAAACTGGTTGTTAGATGATTGATTACAAATAAACGATTGAGGAATCGTGAAATAAAAAATATCCTCAGACATGCCATGGTTGCTATTTATGCGGTATATAGGATTAACCAGGATAACTATTTTAAGACAATAAAATTTTGACCCATTTACGTACATAAACATACTGAATAAAGCTCAGCACAATTAGATTTGTGAGGCTTGAAGTACACGTACACATCAAATTACATGAAAAACTAATATCCATAACCATTCTAAAGAAGGGTGTTACAGGATAATTGGTTTACAAAAGGACAAAAACTTACACATGTGTGAAATAACTTGACAACAAAAGTAAATATTATTGAATTTGCAAAGGTCTTTGGGCTTTTATTTATCAAAAGCTTAACTCAACATAAGTATCTTGTTGTGTAACAAAAAAGTGACATATAACTTTGTTGCGAAATTTTTTTATAAAATTGATATACTGTTGACATTTTTCGTAAATTGATATACACCATTTAAAGGTACCTTAGAAGTGTTCATGCACGCTAGAGTCAGCAAAAAAGTTATATAAAATATTATTAGATTTAGCAAAAGATGCCCTTAATTTTCAGAACAATGTTTTTTTTTGTACTGAAAAACCTTTTTTTAAGTATATTCCTTTTCGTAATATATTAAAAATGAAAGTTGTTCAATTTGGCGAAAATAAGCCCATTTTATTTAATGCAACTATCAGCAGCATCCATTACATCCGATTTAATTTTCGAAATAAATATATCAGTGCTGGGCGCTTCCTGGTCTTAATGAAATGTTACAATACTGTCATAATAATTATACGAAACACATATAAAAATTAAATCACTTTCTTAAAAAAAAAAAAATAAAGGAATTATCTGTATTGTGAAACAATTTCTTAAACACAAAAAAAGTGAACTTAAATTTTATTGCGGATAAGATCAGAATAAAATTATTAGCAAAATACAGCAAGAGTTGCTTGTAAAATCCCTTTTTAAATAAGACTAAAGAAAAGATTGTGTAATTTGGATTGATTTTATGCAATTTTCATTCAATTTATAGACTCTGCTAGTCTAAGTTTTTGTGGAAGTTATATTTATTTTTAATATTTTCAAATTTCTTAGTATCAATTTAATGCAATTATATTTCGAACTTCTATAAAAGTTTTAATAATAAAAGCATAAATTAAAAATATTTTAATTTGGTTGTATGAAAATTCCTTAATTGCTAGAAAATTCTCTAAAATATGAAAAAATAAGATATTCAACTGCACGGCAAAAAAAGCCATATGAGACCAATTATATCATCATAGTCATAGTCTTTTGTTTTCGTTTAACCCATTGCAGAAAATCTAGTTTAAGGTTAAATTTTCGCAAAAAAGTGGTCTATTTCAAAGAACTATGGATCGAGAATTAACAAAAGTTTGAAATTTTTCTACACAATATTTAGTATAAAAAGCAAAATAAAAATTTTATACGATTGGTAACAAATTTTTTAATAACTTTTCAAAAACAGATGCAACCCTTTTTCTAAAAAACAATAAAAAAATCAAATTAAAAACACAAAAAATATTTTAATATAATTTTTATACTGAATAGCAAAAAGAATGCAGCTAATCCAATTTTTTTTTTTTAATTGGAAGGCTTATGGCTTCACTGAAAGCAAACATTTTAACAAACGTAGAAACAAAAACTGATGTTTATTTTTTAAAAGTCGAATAATATATCCTTAAATATAAAACAAAATGCATATGCTAGATTTAAAATCTGTAAAATATTAAGAACCTTGCTACAGTTTTAATTTTTTTAACTCCTGACGTGTGCTATTTTGAAGCGTTGCTGTGTCGGCTCTTTAAGCAGTATAATGTCCAAGTTAAAAATTTTTCTACAATACAGTTGGACTAGCTGATTAAATCTACAGAATAATTTAAATTTTTTTTCAAATTCCCCATTGTGCATTGATATAATGAAGCCTTTTATACTTCTTATTTAAAAAAAAAATATTTTAATATTACAATTGAACTGTATAGTGTTTGTCAAATCAAAAAATTTAAATAATAAATAATATACTCTCTACTTGAGTTACCGCGGCCGCTTTTTCTCACACAAAATGAATATTTTTTAATTTTTTATACCCTTGATGAATTCATTTAAATTTCTTTATTAAGTTTGTTTTGAATAAATTATTTTAATACTTGAATAATTTTTGGCAGTGGGTTTTCCTACTGAAATAATTTTCTAATCATTATTTCAGCGTCAATCATTTGTATGTATTGTGTATTTTATTTTGATTAAATATAAAGTTTTTTTATTTTCTTACCATGTTGGTGGTTACAAAAAAAAAAAAAAAAAAAAAAAAAAAAAAAAAAAAAAACTCTTAACTCAATTTTTACAATCAACAATTTTCTCTCGTTTCTTTATTCTTAAGGAAAATAAAAAAATAATCCACACGTACGCACAAAAGTAACAAACTCCAAAAAGTATGTGCTGATGATATTTCTTTTTTTGAAAGCACTTATTTTACATTACAAATCTCCTTTTTTGCCTGAAATTCAGAATTCAGTTTGCAGATTAAATAGACTGCAAATTGACAATGTGACAAATATTACTGTTGAAGTTCAACAAAAAAAAAAGTATAGAAAAATTTATTGAATGTAAAATAAGCCAACATAAAAATAACCATAAAAGTTTTCTTCTTCTTTTAGAGTTGAGTAAAAACATAAAACGAGAGTAGAATTTAAATATAAAATTAAGTGTTAAACTGACCCCATAATCAATCGCTGTCACGCACTATTTGCATAGGATTTGATATTTTTCTTTTTGATTGCTTCAACGTTAAATTAAGGTAATTTTGCTTCTTTTTTTGCGTTTGAGTAGAAAATTTTTGTATAACATATATGGATGAAATTATCCAATGGAAGTATTTTTTTGACATGTTTTGCATAATATTATGCAAGTTTTTTTTGGATTTGAAAAAATTTTTGAATTCAAGAGGACAGCTAAAATTACAAAAATTAAATTTTTAACTGCAGTGTCGTTGATTTCTGTTTTTTTTTATTGTTTTGAAAGTTAACTGAAAGAGAAATTCTGATTCGGATAAATATAATTTTTTTTGTTATACTGTTTGGTTCAGATAAGATTGGGATAACTGTAAAATATTTAAATTCAGAATAAAAATTAATTGAATGATTTGTGTCGAAAATTCGAAAAAAAAAAATATTAAAAATTTGCTCTAAATTAAATTTTAAAAATTTGTGTGAGAATCCATATGTAAAAATATCTAATGCAATTTTGTCTTTAAGTCAAGCACCTGATATGCCGACCAAGGCGAATAAACTTTAAAAATAGCCAGCAGATAAATACTACAATGCCGCTAAAAAACCTGCTACTTAACTTAAGCTATCAAATAATTTCAAGTAAAAAAATATAAAATAATTTAAAACAAAATACAGACATAGTCATATATATTTACACAAATTAAAAATTTTAGAATTTTTAGTTAGCAGAGTAGTTTTGCTGCTATGTTAATAAATTTGCGACAAGAAAACTTTCTAATTGTAACCCTCAAAATGTATAGATTTTGCTAGTTTAAAATTTTTAGCAATAACATTGATAGTTGCTGATTAAAAACACAAAAAAAGTCTGCGCCTCATATTTCAAAATTATTTACACAAATTTACTTACATTTAAAAGTATTTACACAATAGAAAAAGCCTTATAAAATACCAATAAAAAAAACAAAAATGATTAGTAGCCAGATAAATGTCCTTTAGCATCTATGACAGCTTGAAGTCTAGCTGGAATAGATGCAATCGAATTGCGTACAAACTCGATTTCTAAGCTGTTCCACATATTTATTATTTCATCAATAGTTTCCTCTCGTTTTCGGCCCATTTGGATAGATCTCTGCCTTTTTATGAATGCCCATACATTCTCTATTATGTTTAGATCTGGACTCTGGGGTGGCCATGGAAGAACATCTTGTCCAACTCGATTTAAAAACGTTGTTGGTAACCATGCTTTGTGGCATGGAGCATTATCATGCTGCAAAATCCAATTTTCATTAAGTAATCTCTGAGCCGAAGAAAAAACATGGTCATTCAAAATATTTAGATATCCTGCCTGGTTTAGAGTGCCTTGTATTGGTACCAGGTCTCCAAATCCATTGTATGAGACACATCCCCAAAACATTACTGAACCCCCGCCGAAACGATTAAGAGGTTGAACTGCTTTATGCTTCGATCCTTTGGAAAGGTGCATATAAGTTTTTCCAAATGACCCTTCAAATTGAAAAGAGGACTCATCCGTCCATAATACATTATGCCAAAACTCCATTGGCTTATGGATATACTCCATGGCGAACTCTATACGTTTTTTTTTTTGTTTTTTTCAGATATGTCTATTACTTTTCTCATGACATAGGTCTTTATATCATACGTTCTTAATGTTCTCCGAATTGTGGATTCACTTACAGGTTTTCCAATGATGTTTTCAGCCTCTTCAGCAACTTTAACCGGACTTGCGACTGGATTTTGTGCGAATATTTTAAGAATAGAACGATCTTCTATTTTGTTTGTCACATATTTCCGACCAGTTCTGACCCTATTTTGTAGGCTTCCATAGGTTTCTTTCTTCTTTACTAAATTGTATACTGTTTTTCGACATATTCCGTACTCTTTTCCCAAGTCTGATGCCGAGGAACCCATTCCAAACTTCGTTGCGATCTCAACTCGCGTTTCGACGGCAATTTCCTTTATTTTCACCATTTTAAACGTTTTTTTAGCGACTTTTGTTTAAATATTTATTTTTATGCAATATAAATTTGCTAACTATCAACACAAATGAGGTTTTTTAACAGACTCCAGCGTTTTTAACGTAATTTCACGAATGTGTAAATATTTTTGACAGACAAAATAAGTGTGTAAATAATTTTGAAATATGAGGCGCAGACTTCTTTTGTGTTTTTAATCAGCAACTATCAATGTTATTGCTAAAAATTTTAAACCAGCCAAATCTATACATTTTGAGGATTACAATTGGGAAGTTTTCTTGTCGCAAATATATTCACATAGAAGCAAAATTTTTCTGATAACTAAAAATACTAAAAGTTTTATTTTGTGTAAATAGATATGACTATGTCTGTATATTCCAACTTGTTTAATTAACATAAAATTCTGAAATATTTTTGATATAAATTGTTCGTTAACTTAATAAAACGTTATCACTGTCCAAAGACAAATTAACGTCAAATATATATACAATCAGTTCGTTCATTTAACAAGAAAACCAGTAGATTAAAATCTTAAAAAAAAAATAAATATCTTTTCCAACTTCTTACCGCCAGCGCCAAAACCTTTCTTTATTAAAATTTCATAAGATCCTGCAAATAACAGTAAAAAAGCCACTTGTAACTCAAAATCATAAATGACATCTTTCTAATTTAAAAGCGATTTATAGTCTGAAAATAACATCTCATCAGTCTTCCATCTTTTAATGACACTTCACTTTAATGAAGTGCAACAAAAATACATTGACCAGGTTGTTATAGCAAAATGGCAACAACTTTTAATAACTTGTCAGTGCCACACAAGAACAAAAAAAAAAAAAATATTTTATGATACGAAATACATTCCACATCAACAATCACCTTAGTGGCTGCTCAAAGCGAGAAATATTTAAAACCGGTGACTTGCTTTCGTTTGAAGCTGGATGATTTATGTTGTGCAATACATTAACGATATACACGAGTACAACATTTTCATTACTCCCACATATAGTTAAATAGACCAAAGAAGCAGTTATAGAAAAGAAACAAAAAACAAAAAGTAATTTTCTTTCAGGTTACTTAAGGTGGCCTAAAGTTGGTCATTACAAAACATTAAAGTTTATAGAGAATGACTAAACAATGTTTAGCATTTAAGAATGAAAGGTTATTTTAAAAATATGTCAGTTATTTCTTTCTTTGGTATTTTTATAACTAACGGAATGGTTTATATGTCTTTTGCAACGGCAGAAATATTTTGATTATGATTTAAATTCCTTTAAGAAAAATAATTTCCGATTTGGTGAGTTAATATTTTAAATGATTTGAGAGCTGAAATTTATGCTGCCAAAATTCTGAGTATAAAATACTGTTATGTGTTTATCTTTTTAAATGTATTGCTTGTATTGATGGCCAGGACTCTGTGGTGTTTGTTGGATTTGTATTTATATCTGTCTTTTACTAAAAATGCGGCTTGAAAAATTTACTTCGCAATCCATAAAACAACACATGTTACTGTAAAACTAACTTAATGAGAGAGAGAGAGGGAAGCCAGCCAAACAAAACAATTTTTTTCCAAGGTGTTGCATCGTAAAGAAAATAATAGTTATAACTATTGCCCCTATCAATAAAAAAGAAATTAGTAATTTTTGTAAAATGAAATTTTGTTTCTATTCATGGTTCGCTTGTTTCCAAAAAGAAGCGAACCATTCGATATCTTGTTTAAAAAAACCGAAGCAGCCACTTAGCCCATTTAACACTCCAACTCACGAACGTCTGTTTCACTAACCAGGCTTTTTAAAGCAACTCAACCACAAATGTCGTACATAATTATGGTTTCTTGTTTCATTTCCTTCGTCGGTACTTCTTCATAGCATATTCATCGGCGAAGTAAAATAACTAATTCTCTATCTCTCTCGTTCACCACCTGTCTCTCATCTATCCCTTTCCTAAAGAATGTAGCACGGTTACCAAAATAACTTAATAGGTAATAATGCCTAAAGTGCTACTTCTCTTAAAAAAAAAAAAAAAAAAAACTAACGCTGCATTAAGGCTACGACCATGATATCCTTGTTTTTAAATTTAGGCGCTTTAATAAAACCCTCTGCTGTTTTATATTCAGACGCATTTTTATATTCAACTACGCAATATTTATTTTATTGTCTTAATTGAGACCCTATTTAAATTTTTCCTTAACAAATCATACAAAGCGACTTATTTGCAGCAACTATTTTTCTTTTTTTTATATTTACGGCTCTGTTGGTATACGAACTCATAGCTATGCTCTTTAGTTTAACAACTTTTTAAGAGCGATGCATGTAAAGGGACTATCATCAGGTTATAATCTTTTTATCTATAAGAGGTTTTCTCTCTAACTAATTATTTTACTTTTATTGTCTTAACCACTCCAGTCTTTCAGACCACAATAATCTATTACTCTCATGGGATTGAAATTAACAATATTTTTCTTTTTCTATCCAAGAGAAGTGCTTTGAATTTTTTTGTATTCAACTGTCGCCTTAAAAAATTAGGGCTCCGGAAAATATTATACTTGTTTTTTTTTCTACAGCTTTATGAGGCTCTGTTTATTACTGAATTGCTATTTTATAATGAATGGAATCTCAAAACGAGTATTCGTAGTTATTCAAGAGGATTCCGCTGGGATTTGAACTCACGGTCAATTTTTAGGGTTGTATAGATATAAAACTGTTATTAGCCCTATAGTGTCTGTCCCTCTATCCATTTACCCATAATTGCTACACATTTAAAATTTTTACGCGAAAATGCTACTACAACAAAATCACAATGCAAATAGTTCCGTATTTGCTATAAAATTATATTAATAATTAAAAGGTGTTTATTTGATCGCAATAACGAAAATTATAAAAGATAAAAAGTGCACAACAAAAAATGTGTCTTCAAGAAATATAGGCAACACCGGTTTAAAAAGCTGACGCACGTATCGTGTTTTGATTCACTGTCAAACATCTTCAATTTGGTCTATAATTTAACCATGAATCGTCTTACAAATGATTAACATTTGCAAATTATAAAATTTTATTATCAAAATGCGTGCTCTCTTAAGAAAGTTCATCAAGCGCTTATCCCATGTTATGTTCAGTTTAATCGACCCACTGAAGCGGCTATTCGGGCTATTGTCACTAAATTTCACACCAAATTTACATTGTGGGACATTAAACCACCAACTGAAGAAAATATCTAAGCTGTATTGGCCAGTGCTAATAATGATTATCAATTATCGAATCGATAATTGATGTGAATCGTCGTTTGCAGCAATTGGGCCTCTGTTACTTAACAACATGGAAAATTTTGCGGAAGGATTTAGGTGTGATGGCTTTGAAAATAGAGCTAACGCAATAATTGAAGCCGAATGACCTACCGCAACGTAAAATTTTTGGTGAATGGGCTCTTGGAAAGTTGGGCGAAGATCCACTTTTTTTTACCGAAAAATTGTATTCAGCGACGAAGCTCATTTTCGGTTCGATGGGTACGTAAATAAGCAGAATTGTCGATTTTGGAATGAATATCATCCAGAAGCATTACAAGACCTACCAATGCATTCAAAAATAGTCACAGTTTGGTGCGGTTTATGGGCTGGTGGCATCATTGGACAGTACTTCTTCAAAGTTGATGCGAATCCTGATGTAACTGTGAACTTTTTTTTTTGCCCCAAAATGCAAGAGCTTGACTGGCATGACATATGGTTTCAACAAGAATGTGCCACATAGCACACAGCACGCGCAACAATGGAATTATTGAGAGGCGAGTACGGTTAACATTTTATTTCACGTTCAGGACCGGTCAATTGGCCCTCTAGATCATTCGATTTAACGCCTTTAGACAATTTTTTGTGTTGCTATCTTAAAGCTCATGTCTTTATAGACAAGCCCGTTTTAATTGACGCATTGGAAGACAACATTGCAGCATTTATTCGTGAGATACCGGCCGAAATGTTGGAAAGAGTATGCCAGAATTGAACTAAGTGGATGGATCATTTGAGTCGCAGTCAAAGTCAACATTTTTAATCAAATAATCTTCAAACATTAAATTATATGGACCGTACTATCGATTCAAATAAAAGTTTCATGCATTTTTCTAAATTTTATGTGTTTTTTTTTAAACCCCTTACTAAGTGTGAACCCGCTCTAATTACAATTTAAAATTAATATTTAAAGAGTGTCCATATAGAAAATAATTATAGGCTGAAACTAGAAACTAGTTTGAAAAAATAAAATTTAAAGGGTGTCTCCATAGCACGCCTGCCTTTCACAAAGATTTTTTCATCTTTTCAATAATAAAAGCAGATACTTAAAAAACAATGAAACGCAGACACAGAATTTCAAACAAAAAATAAAAAAACGTTGAATCAAAGGGTGGTCCACACTAATTTTTTCAGCCATAAAATTTTGCAGGTACAAAAGTTAATGTCTTGCTCCACAAAGGTGGCATATCACTAGTAAGAAATATCTTGCTCTCGCTAGATTTCTTCTTACGAGCCTTTGAAAAAATAAACAAATGCTTACGAAGTCATCTACGCAATTATAAGAAGGGAATTCGCTGACACTCAAAATTTCTAATTAGTTTCTCTTCTGCTGAAAATCTGTCATGGTTTGGACCACGATTTCCTAGTTTTAAAACAGGTGCCTTTATCTGCCAGTGAAGATTGAGAACCACTGTGCCTCTATTCCTTGCTTTTTTAACAAACACATTTTGCAGTAACACACAAAAATTATAATTATTTTTACGTGAATCAGAAAATGTAATATATTCTGCTGTTATTGAAATCTTACTATTCTCTTTAAAATTTCATTTCAATAATAAAAGGCAGATACTTAAGGAACAATGAAAGGCAGACACAGAATTTTTAACAAAGAATAAAAAGAAGGTTGTATCAAAGGGTGATCCATACTGGTACAGATTTGTTGGGTTTATTTATTTGCTGTAAAAGTTCTTTAAGGAGTCCATAAGAGGAATATAATTTCTTGAAATTTTAACCGAATCCGAAAAACGAAAAAGTTTATCTCCTCCTCTGCTTTTTTTATTATAATTTTGTTAATATGTTCCTTTAGCATTCAGTCATTCTAAATCGATTTTAAATATTTTTTTATTTTATTTATAAAGCTTTGCTTACACGTTGGTCCAATTTGGAAAATAGTTTTATAAATTTTCAAAATTTTAAACTTGATGTATTTTTTAAGCGCTGAGGAATAGGGAATTTAAATTTTAATTTAATTTTAAAGGGTGTCCCCATATGTGACGTACTTTTAAAGTATATGACCTTATCTATTGACAGGCACTTGAAATTTATACAGAATACAGGGTGTCTCAGGAGAAGAAATAATTTTAACGAACACTGCCTTGTCTTAAAAACCTATTTCGTATTTTTTTTTAAATTATGTTTCTTTATTACAAAAATTAATTAATGGTACTTTTTAAAAAGCTCTCACATTCTTTGTCAAGGATTTTGCAAAAAATACCTTTTAGTTTTATGGCCATATTTTGTTTTAAATACCTTTTCTTCTCAATTTACGTGTTAATGTACATTCATTAAAAATTTGTTATAAAAAGTAATTTGTAATACAAAACTTAAAATTGTGTATGTGAGTGTGTCACAAAGAACAAAAAAAAAAATCGTATCAACTCACAAGTTTTACATACTTTTTATTTCAAGCCTTGTGACTTCATTCGGGCTTGTTTGCAAATGTAAATGTGTTTTATCTTTAAAATGGTTGGATGACTGAATAGTAGATGGATGGACGAATGAATGCCTCTATGGACGAGTGAGTAGAGTGTATGCGTGCGTATGAATGTGCTTGCGTATGTGTGTGTGTGTATGAATTTGCGAACAAGCCAATTCAATGTGCTAATGTAGTAATTCAGATTAATGTTGTCCTTGTAATTATGCAGAGGTGGATTCATGTTCACGGGACTTGTAAATGCAACAAAATGACATGAAAAACAAGATGCAAAATAAACAAAAAAATAAAAATTATATAAAAAATTTTAAATTGCAATGTTGATGGGCAATAGGAAACTCGAAATAAAAAGCAAAACATATTACACGTTATGTGAGCAGAAATTTAATTTCTTTCACCTTTCTCATGTATGATTGTATGTAGAATTGCGCTATACTATACAAGTCACTATTTTTTACATTCAATTCACATCTTTCATTACATTTATTATACGCTTTACGAAACAATCCTGCATCTTTTATATTGAGGCAATGTTAAAAAATAAAATAAAATACACTGGATTGTAATTCTTTCTCCAAACGCCAACCGCCAATTGCACGTTATGAAATGGCGGTGGTAATAATAATCACAATTTTTATTATTCTTTCAACAAATCATCATTGAATTTATTTAAAAATGCAAGGGAGGTTACTATACATTCTGAATTTAAATTAAAACATACAATTTTAAATGTATAAAAGACATTTAAATTGAAGTATTTGCCTTTTCTTTCCGATTGCTTAAATTATATAAATTTTTTATATCTCCAAGAAATCTAAAGAAACTAATTATTTCCGTTCATTTAAAAATTTGTTTGTCATATTTATTGGAATCTAAAGGTACAGTCAGATTATTTCAATATTTGATCAAAAAGATGCAACCACTAAATTATGGAAAAAATATCGTCCTTCTCAAATACTCATTAAGAAATAAATGTTGCTTCTAAGCATAATGTTAAGATAAAAATTATTTTAATATAAATCGTCACTCGTAATGATACGTGTAAAGGATTATTAAATTAACATATATAAAAATACTGTTTACGCTTTTTTGAGAAAATATTTGACAAATCTATTTGCACTTTTAATTAAAACTTCAACTTTGGTTTAGATTAAAAAAAAATTCCTTTAAGGACTTATTTCATCAGCCTTTATTTTTTTAGTTTTTGAAGCCATAAGATGTTGGAGATACCAAAATTAATGTCCTTCCCTTACTAAAACGGCATATGACTACCAAGAAATATTTTTCAAGGAAAGCTTATCTTGGAGCTATTGTATATATTAAACTTATTAAATTACAGTCGTGTCGGTACATCAAGTTTCACTAATGAAATAACTTTGCTAAGTATTCAAAAAGCTTAATCGTAATATTAGTGGACCACAGAATTGTTCCCGCATGTAAATTTTTTTTATTAATTTTAAATTTTCATTTGTCTTCTGCTCCTTAGTCGGTGGCTCTAGCTAGTTTTCTTCTTACGAGCCCTTGATTAACTTAAGAAATGAAACTATAACAAGGGAATCCCTTCTGACTAAAAATCTGTCAAGGCATGGACCACAATTTCCTAGTTTTAAAAAAAGGTGCATTCATCTGCCAGTGGAGATGGGGAATCACTGCGCCTTGATTTCTCGTTTTTTTTTTATAAGCACATTCTGCAGCAACTCACAACAATTATAATTATTTTTAAGTGAACCAGAAAATGTATTTTATTCTGCTGTTATTGAAGTTCTACTTTTCTCTTTAAAATTTTTAATAATTAATAAAGAACTTAAGCAAAAAATTAAAAATTCGTTATAATTATTTTTTATATTCTTAAGTCTGTAAATATTAAATAGATTTATCTACCAAAGCAGTTAGTTGGGTAACATGTATTATAAAGATTTACTTTTATTCCATTTTGTTCACTTACACCACACTTGTTAGTGGTGGCCGTGTAAAAGAATAGTAAAAATTATATTCTAATCTAATATGTTTCTTCTTTTTAATTGCTACAACCTTTTTAGTAACTTTATAATATTCTCCCTATAATCACTCATATATAACAACAAACTTAAGCCTAACTAAAATTTAATTTGTTATCAAAATTGATTTTATAATTGAAATTTATTTATTCAATTTTTAAATTTTAATTTATTACTAATAAATTAACAAATCAGTAAAGTAATGTAGATGCAGCGCATAATAAAAATTATTATTGAAATTATTAAAATAAAATATTTCGTTTCATAATATCTACTTGAGTACAGACTTAAATATAATTAATTAAATTGTAATTTATTATAATTAAATTCGTTATAATTTAATTTTAAAAATATTTGGATCAGTTTACTTTGTTGGCATAAACAGAAAATATGTATAGATATGAACTACCGGGTGGGGTGCTAAGTAACTTTAAAATTAAAATTTTAAAAAGGAAAGTAAAAAATATTTTAATCACAACAGAAACACCTCGTTAAGAAGAGGGCTTATCTAATGGCTTTTTAAATTAAATCATTTTATTAATGACAACGTTGTTGTGTGGTGGCGAAAACCTACGAAAAAGACAAAACCAAAAGAGTTTTTGCAGCAAAATGCGAAGAATTTTGATGGTATCAATATAATTTGATTCCTGTATGTGGTAACGTCAGGAACTAAAATACAGGTTTATACTAAGAGATTGGAATTTCATGAGATGTTTAAAGTTTTTTGGTTATATGAGTGTTAGAAAATTTCTAAGAGAGATTTTGTGAAAGCTAATGGTAACTATGAAAAATTCTAGGCAAGTAAATGTGATCCAATTTAGTAAATTCTTAGGACTTTCTTAAATTTCATATCTGTTAAAAACTTTCTTAAGGATTTTGGAAAAAAGGGTTTTCTTTAAGGCCGATAAACTTTTAAATTGTAAAAACTAACAGAAAATTTTACTGCACTAAAAAAATATTTTTTTTCTAAAACGCGGCTGATGAAGCGCATTCTTGAAGGTCAATTTTGGGGTCCATTTCCGAGCTTTGTTGGTCATGTCACGAAAACCCGAAGAAATTTGGTCTCGAAGGCGTGGCTTAAAGTGAACTTAAAGGAAATAATTAAAAACTGTCAGCACAATTTTGGATACCAAATGACGGGAAAAATTCGTGAAGTAACATAATATTAAATTTATTATTTATTATCATCCATATTTTCAATCAAATACTTATTGATCATGGCATTTTAGCGATCTTCTTCTACTGTAAAGCGTGCTTCTCCGTCAATTTTAAGGAAGTAACTCAATTTCTTCGAAGCGTTAGTGTTATTGCACCGTTGGGAGAGTGTGTGGTATAGAATTTATTTATAGTTCCACGGATCGCTTGCTCAGATGAATGATTATGTCAGCCATAATTAAAAATAGTCTAAAAGATGCTTGAATTGATATTTGATTTTAAAGTAAATCTGAATAATTTGGTAGCGTTGTTGAAGCTTACAACTACTGAAGTCATGGTGTACTAATTATTAGTAAAAAGTGTAACAGTTGCTTCACAGCTGAACAGAGCATGTGCTACAACCCAGTCCACTGTTAATATAGGCGGATCTGTTCATCATATTCTCTTTCCTATATATTTTTCATATAAGAGCCTTTTTTAAGGTCACGTTCGACATTGTTCGTCAGTGACTGGTTCATATACATATGTAAGCCAATATTTTATATTGTTCGCCATATTGGAATTTTTGGTACAAATAAAATACTTATAAAGAAACGCCACGGAATGGGCTTAAATTTTATTTGGAAAAAGATAAACTTATTATCGCTTTTACAATAATTAAAAATTTACAACGATTATTGATTTGTTTGGGTCAATTGAGGGCAGCAGTCTGGAAGCTTGATTTTTTATTGGTCCTTCGAAGCGGATTAATTTTTTTAACGTTAGGCTTACTTCCATATTTATGAATTGGACTCGTAACCAATCAGGTGACATTTAAAATGAGATACCCACGAAACATAGAGCTGTAAATTAAACAAACTTTTATTCAACAAATACATGGAAACCGTGTGGGAAAAATAAAATGAAACCAAGGAATCAAAATCGTGTAGCTTTTTGCCAAAATATAATCAGTGCAATTGGGAATATTCTCAAGGAATTTTTTTTCACATTGAAAAAAGTTTTCTCGAGAAAAGATTCCTCTAATTATGAGTTACATGGGAGCCAAATAATATAAAAGTGGATCCTAGTAATTTAAAGGGAGCTGTTTGGTTTATTCACACTGAAGTTTTCCTTCTTGATTCATAACAATTATTATTTTTACCCGAATGTTTTTCACTTTCCGCAGTCAATATAAACTGAAAGAAATTTATAATTGGAGAAAAGGAAAAAAGGGAAAAAACTCGCCCTTAATTTTTAATTTATAATTGGGCAGGCAGAATGATCTTTTCGCTTTTCAGATGATAAAATCAGCAATCTTTCAATTGGCTATGACTTCTGGATGTTTCTGCTGGCATCTTAGAAAGCAATTGTGATGAAAATAATCAGTATCAATGGGAATAGCCATTAAGCTTTGAATAAACGATTTGCCCAACAACTTTTTAAGGGATTTAAGGTGTTCGTACTCTTAAGGTTTTGTATTTGCAGGTCCGGTCTGTGTCGCTGCAAGTGATTTAAACATTATTTCATCTCTGCTGAGTTCCTGTCATGTCAAAATTTTTTTAATTACAAATTATTCATTAACACTTTCCTTGCAATACTTTTGCCCCAGTATCATATTCATTATAAGAATTAAGACATGTTTAATAAAATACATTAACTTTGAATACATTTGCCAGGAGACATCATCAATTCCTTATAAAGATATTTCTTTTGTTAATTCGCCAGAAAACCCCTTCTACTTCAATTTCATTAAATCAACTGAATGACGAAATATTTAAGGTGGAAACAAATTGGATAAGCAACTTAATACACTTAGTACCTTTGGCGAATTTTCTTGTAATCACAATGCAAAGTTAATTTTGTGACTATTATGTGGGCTGGTCGATCAGTATTTCGGTTGTTCGGTTCGTTGGCTTTTTTGGTATTAAAATTTCGTTTTTATTTCCCCTGGTTTTAAACATTTTATTTATGTTTTTATTTCGTGTCGTTCAATTGTGTTTGATGTTGTTGGTTTCTTGTTATGCACAGAGTCTTTATTATTATTGGCATAAAATTGCTATTTTTTGGTCAACATTGGCCGCTGTAAAAGTGGTATTACATTCCAATATACCTTTACAAAATACATACACATTGATATCCTACACATTCAGCGTCATCAGTAAAAGCTGTAATATTCTTCTTGTATTTCAATTGTTTTTTATTTGTGTTATTTTTTTGTTATTTTGGATATTTTCGCTTCGAGTTAAAATATAAAAACGGCAGTAACTACATTTGGCTACAAGTTAATTGTAGGCTGCGTATTGTTTTTATGACATGAATTTTATCATTTGTTATACCAGGACCAACATCATTATTATCGTCGTAATCATCTTTAACAATCAACTGGCCAGCTAGCCATTATTATCCTCAACTTTCTGGCCATAATCTGACCCACCTAATTGGATGTACATGTGTGCGTAACCGTGATACATGTTGTATTGTCATTTGCGTAACATTTTTTTTTTGAATTTCTTTTTATTTATATTTATAATTTCTGTAAATTGTTGTTGTTACTGTTACGAATGCGTAATATTTAAATTTTGTTTTCAACTTTGCGTTTATTTAAAACAGCGTTTGTATTGTGAATTAAATATAAAAATATAAAATTGGTAGAAAAATTTATCCAGTTCGAGGTCAAAAAACCATTTTCTTATTTTTGTTGTTTAATAAAAAAGTTATTAGAAGAGATTTTAATATTTTTTTGTATGTAGATATCATAGATTTCCCACCTTTATATTTATTAAATTCTTATTACTTTGAAGCGCACATGACACCCGCAAACATAAATTTAAATTGAACCGTTTATTGCCGAAGTGGCATAAGTCACTTTGCTTTTAAGCTGATTTATATAAAGGATTGTGTTTCAAAGCTTATAAAAGTATTGCAGCTCAATCTCGGGCAGGCTCTTACACTTCTTATTTCAGGTTACTTATTATTCCCCCAATAAAAACTACGATCAACATAAAATTGTAGCAGCTCTTGCCATTAAATTTTTTAAAGTGTCTTATGTCACCTTTAAAATAAACGGCTCCATTAAAACTATAAAATTTAATTATTTTAAGTAAGTAAGATTAAAGTGTTTTTTTTTTTTTGAAAACTTTCTTACATTTGTTACCATACAATTAATATGCTACTTTGATGTTATTTTTAATCACGTTTCCCATTTTAACAATATAATTGCTCCAGATAGAAAAAATAATTACAAATATTACGAAGAGTACAAATGTATCCTCTAGTGCAACTTCTTCGATGTGTCATTCCAGTCGATTTTTTCACGGCGGATGCACCAATAATTTTTGCAAAAACAAAGCATTTCTAAACAGTCAAAATTAAAATCATGTTTCGTTAAAACGGTAATTATTCATTGATTTTCTTATATTATATTTGAGACAGATTGTGGCAGAATTTACTCTGAATCCACATTTAAACAAAAACAAAAAAAATATATTTTACAATTCAAAAATTAAAAGCAAATACCAGTCGATTTTATGGGGCCACTCTTTAATTTTTAGTTTCGAATTTGCTACTTGTTATAGCGGAACTAGCACTGCGGTTTTCTTGTAGATTCAAGCCGACTGTTACCACTGTTTCAAAAATTGCCATATGCATTAAATCATGTGAACTGTTGGGACACCCTTTATTTTATAATTTGAATATTTATACTTTTTATTATAGCGGTTATAGTAGTCGACATTTCGTAAAACTTTAAAGGGCTTGTCTATAAATGTTCAAAAGAAGGAACCCTATAGGAAAATACACGTCATCTACAAGGACGCTCCTTAATTTTTAGAATTATTTTTGTATATCACTTTACTATCGGGAGCTATAGTAATACGCAAAAAAATTTTTATTGGAAAGTGGCGCCCTTTACTATGCATAATACACTTAAAAGTGGTGGCTTGTCATAATGTCCACCCTTCTAAAAAAGGCTTTTAACTTATCTTAATTTATAATATGTTGTTTTCTTATTTCAATTTTTAATTTCTGCCATAGATTTTCTATTATAAAAAAATACTCTCCATGGACATTATGTCACTTTTGGATGCGAAAAAAAATCCATGAATGGTTGTCCGTGGACACTATGACATGCCAACTAAAAAACATGTTTTTTGTATGGGAACACCATTTAATTTTTCAAATTATGAAGTGACTAATCTGCATATAATGTTAAAATAAAGAAAGGTGTAGCGATCCAGGAAATGTTGTATTTCATTCTGTTAATATCTAGTTTTTCTTTGGAAAACGTCGGCATATATTTGTTAATATTTTTTATTCTAAAAATTTTTCGATATTAAATTAAAAAATGCACTTAAGCCGAAAAAAGTAAATTTTTATTTCATTAATAATAATCACGGCTTAAATCCTAATTGAAAAATAAAAATTAAAAATAAAGAAAAAGAATTTTAATCGTATCAGAAATGACCGTGTTCTGCGGTCACAAACATGAAAATAGCAACATACAAATAAATAGATAAACTCCTTCTTTTCTTGAAGTCGCTTAAAAATATGTTAAATTTACAATAAAAAGAAAAATAAATAAAAAAATAATATACGCAAACTTATGCCGAACTAAAATTGTTCATATGACATAGACAAACTGTAATACAAAAATTAATTAAATTGTAAATTGAGAATAAAATTATTTTCATAGTAAAAACAAAATGAAATCTAATTAAAATCAATTTAAAAAAACAGCACTGTGGAGCACTTTAAAATTATACTGGAAAATGTTTCTTGATCTTATTGAGCACACAGCTGTTACAAAAGTTCCAACCACCTTTGAATCACGAAAACTCAAGTGCGAGCGTAAATCAATTAATATTGAACGAGATCAAATAAGAAATGAGTGAGCTCACGAGGGCTTATTCAACTTAATTTTATTTTTGATAAATTTTTTTATCAGTTGCATTATCATTTTTTACATTTATTCTGCAGACGTTCTTGTACTGAATAAACCGATGTTTATTTTTGTCTTCCACTGTGTCTCATAATTATTGAATGTAAATTATAATCTTCAAGCCATTGATTATAATATTTATAGTTTTAGTCAACTGTTTTATAGAACAACTTTTAAAGCTTTATAAATAGCACTTTGTGACCTGACACTTTTGTGACTCTAGATATTAAGCAATACTGCCCTTCAACACTCGTTATAATCCTAAACTAAAAAAGGAGGATACAAAATCAGCAGGAAATAAAAACCAGAAAAAAAAACTTAAGCTTAAAGCTGCAACTATTTATAACCTTTTATAAAGACACATAAAAAAAGAACCACATGTATTAACATCTAGATGGCCAGTCAGTTGTCTTATGGCTACAATATTTTTTTTAAAATAAAATACACATACAAATGACCAGTTGGCCAACTGAACCAAAGACCTGTTACAAAATGTCAAAGTTTAGCAAAATTGCAACAGAATGTTTTAAAAAAAAATCACAAAAACAAAACAACAACAAAAAAGGTTCAACTAGAAGATGTTCAAATAACTAATTGTTGAATGGCTTGTTAAAAACGATCATATACATAAACACAAACGAAACACCACAACTGCTGATGAGACAAAGGAAAAACGATGTTAAAGAAAATTAAACAACAAATATAAAAACGAAGAAGAAAAAAAAAACTTAAATACAGCCAGAATAACAAAAAGCCTGTCAAAAGATCAAATAAAATACATGTTGTTTAGGCCATAAACCCATACATTTACACAATTCTTTTATATCTTGTGGTTGTTTTTAGCAAAAAAAAAATATAAAAAAAAACCTGAATGTGGAAAAGAATGGGGTGAAAACTAGAGGAAAATAACATAAAAGGCTACAACTTGTAGACATGATAAAATATGTAAAAGGAAAATTGCAAATTGTCCTTTAAAATGTAGAACACAAAATGTTTTATAGGTGATAAAAAGATTTCCAGTTAATGAAAATATGTTCAGAGATGGGGATGCTAAAAAAAAATTTTTTTTCATTAAAAAATTTTTTAACATGAAAAGGAAAATATTAACAATAAGACATTCAAATTAAATATAAAAAATCCTGTGCTGCTTAAATTTTAAATTTGTATTTGATTGATAAAATATTTTGATATCCTTAATTTAGATCTTGTTTAAGTTTCCCTTTCTCAATTTTTTTTTAATAAAGACTTTTTATGTTCGCATAAGTTACAATTTAGAACAATATTGAAAAAAAAAAAAAATAAAAATATGTAATTAATACTTTTATAATTTTTATGTTTTTCATTTCACATTTGTGAAGATATTTGTTCGTTAGATTTTATAGAATATTAATGACAGTTCTTAGTTAGATTGTTTTTTTAAGTATTAATTTATACTGACTTTTTTGAACACAAATTCTTATGTTACGATTTGGCCTTCGCGAATGAAATGCTGGCTTACTCAGTATGGATACACTGTTAGCAAGTTCGATTTTTATTGATAAGCGACATAAAACGTATAGATTCCTTAAACGTAAAAAGATCTGGCAGCCTATTTTTTGCAGTGAAGTTCGCCAATCAAAAAAATTTTTAGGCTAAAAATAAGGAAAATTTAGATGCTAGCAGAATGCAATGCAGCATTTTCTAGATTGCTGTATCTGTCGTTAGCATTTTTTGTGTTCATCTACTTTTGGTTGTGTACGTTGTAGACATCGTCTCCTAAATCAACTCATAATTTCTTAAGAAATTATAAAACGAGGTATAGTAACTCATTATCAATCTTAATTTGGTTTTTAAATGTCACGTTAATTTATTCTTACTCCCTATTAACCATCGGTTTAAGGAATGGCAGATGCCTTTAATATGAATTAATATTTTTAATTTTTTTTGCGATTTTTTTTTTTTGGACCATTCCAAGATGTTTTGTGAAATTGAGATTTTTTGTAAAATTTTCTTTTTTTTTAAATCGTGGTGACTCGATTTGTTTGGATTTTGAGGACGTGGATTTAAATTTCTTTCGTTTTAATATAAATTTAAATTAATCGTGAAGCGTTTAAAGTAAAAAAAAAAAATGATAATAATCGAGAGCCTCGTTATTAAATAAAATCAAATAGTTTAATCTAACAATGCGCTCATCACGCCCTGAATACTGAAATGAACCAGTTAAGTATGTTTATTTTTTAACAATGAGAGAAAATCGCACTTGAATAATAATAAAATAACGGTTTCAACAAAAACTTTTTGTGCTTTTTAAATAATACTTTAATTTTGGTTTATCGAAAAATTCGATATCTTTACCAAAAAAAAATTCGTAATATAAAACAAAGTTTTGATAAACAGGAGTTTCTATTGCCAAGAATCCAATTAGATTCTGTAGTCCTTTCTCTTTATTTTTATAGTCTTAAAAAACAGCGAAATGAAAAGAAAAACCAAGGAAATATATCTTCAGCAATAACTCTCAGAAAAAATTGATCGCATGGTATATTTAAAAATATTCAGTAATTTGCTTGAACATTAACGACAATAGGCAGTTAATACGTAAACTCGCAATTGCTAATATTATTCTTATTTCGTGTAATGTTCTAAAATCGTAAATTTTCTAGTTAAAACAGACTTCTTTTGGCTTCTGGGTAGCTGAAATTCAAAGCAGCAAATAACTTTTTTTATACTTTTTAAAATTTTAAACTCTAATAAAAGCACCCGTTAAATACGAACGCATATTTGTAATAAAATGGTTGGCATTTTTGTTATTGTCCTTGTGCCATAAAAAGCTCACATTCATATGAACCGAGTTAAAGTTAAAATGCCATTAGGGAACAATTAGAAAATGAATACTCGATATTCATCATACGCTACATCGCAACCTTCATCAATATTATTCATAAATAAAAGAATTTTACAGTGAAGTGCAGGAGAAAAATAAAACAATGGTTTTAACTTCAAAAAGATTTAATTGAAAAGTACTACATAAGAAAAAAAGTTTTTTCTAAAGTTCCTCTCAATTTTTATTAAATATAAATGCAAAAAGATTATCATAATAATAAAAAATAACGTACAAATGTAATTAAAATTATAATAATCTAAGTGGCTGCTATGGTCAAGGTGGTAAGCACGTTGACTACAAATCTGGTTGGCCAGGGTTCAACCCCAGCGACAACCAAAAAATAAAAATGTGTTTTTTCTGTTTAATGGTATAAATACATATTCAGAATTAACATTAAAACATGCAGCCTCCTTCGTCGGTACTTCTTCATAGCATAATCGCCGGCGAAGTAAAATACTAATAAATTGGCTATACTTTCAGCACCTGTTCTTTTCTCTCCTCTTTCCTTTTCCTAAAGAATGTAGCACGGTTACACACTAATTAAATAGGCATTGTTGCCTGAAAAAAAAGTAATCTTTTCATATCATATTTGTGCAGATAAAATAAGTCTAAAAAATTTATTCGTTTTTGTTTTTTTTTATTCGCAGATAAATGACTTAAAATATTCTAAATTGTTTTAGTTTCGCATATATTTAACAGTAATTAACAGCATAAATATTTAAGAGTACTGTTATGCATAATTTTGATTTTTGCTCCACATTTTTCATAATACAGCTGTACTAATTGAAACTGCGATTTTTAATTAGAGGCGATTAAAAACGTCTGGAATTTTTTAAAATCAAAAGATCTGGCAGCCTGTTCTAGTTTTAGCAGTTACTGACAGTAAACACTTATTGGTTTGCAATTTTTTTATTTTGAATTTACTTCCGCAGAACCCCATTTTTTCCGCTTCTTTTCATATTAAAATTTTTTTTTTTTTTTTTTAAAATTGGCATTAAAAATAAAGGGTGTACCCATAAGGATATACTGGCATTGTCTTTTAATCCGTTCTAGACAGAATCTACAAACTTATGCGGAGTATGTAGTATTATGTCCGCTATAATAACAAGTATAAAAGTATAAAGATAAAAATTAAAAGGTGCCCCATATAAGATGAAAATCATATTTTCTGAGCAGCAGCAGGTGCGCGCTATTATAAGACGTTTTAAAAATAAAATTAAAAACCATAATTTCGTACGTGCAATGCGCTCTGCATCAATAGAGCAAACTTATGAGGTTAATTGGCCAGTGAATCTCACTACGCATTACAGAGAAGAGTCGTCTTTTATCCGAACAGTTCGTATGTGAAATAAACACGTGAAATAAACAGCCTGCGGAGGCGTCATTTTCTGTGTGCAAGACTCAAAAAAAAAAAATTAAGGGGTCTCCCCGTAGTCTACTGAATCGTTATAGAAAGTAACGATTCAGTAGACTACTACACAACGAACAGAATAAAGAAGAAAATAAAAATAAATAGTGGCCCATGGTATTAAATTCTTCGTGCGTAAGTCCAACTCACGCTTGATAGATTGATTAAAACTATTGAGGCTGCTGTAGTCAAGTGCTAAACACTGGTTGGCCAGGGTTCAACCCCTGCGGCAATCAAAAAATAAAAAAGATTTTTTCTTTTTATTGATATAAAAAATATGTAGAATCAACATTAAACATGCAGCCTCTTTCATCGGTACTTCTTCATATTCGCCGGTGAAGTGAAATAAGTAATAGTCTATCTTTCTTCTCTCACTACCAGTCTTGCCTCTTAGCTATCTCTTTCCTTAAAAATGTAGAAAAATGTATCACGGCTACGTGCTACTTCTCTTAAAAAATAAAAATAAATAAAATTATGCAGGCAACTAACAAGAATTGTTATCCATTATCCGCATTATGGCACCCCTTTCCAAATATTTGTGATTATACCACAAATTTCTGTACATCGCCACTGCTTAAAATAATTTTGTTTATTTCATAAACATCTTTGAAATTATGTATTAATAAAAATTTTGTTTTGAAAGTGCGACAATTTTATTTCAAAATTTAACACAAATTTTTTTACAATTAGTTCAACGACAAAATATTTCTACTTGAGCAGTTTTTCTTAGTGGTAAATTTATTATCTCTTTATACGTTTGTATAGTGCCATTGTGTGCATTAAGTTATAAAATATAAATTTTAATATTAAAATAAAAGTAAGTTTGAAAATTTGAAACTTTAGAAAAGTAAAATTTAATTCTTTTCTTTTTATTTTTCTGTGCATTTGGTTAATGTTTCGTAAAAAATATGACACCAAGAATAGAATTATTTTAAATATATTTTAGTGTGTATTTAAATCATAAGTTTGTGTGTGTATGTGTGTGCATATGCATATAATATTTAATTAAAAGTTTTATTCTGGCTTAGAAAATTCATTTAGGCGGAAGTTAACCAAACAGAAAGTGCACAAACAATGATTATCGCTGTGCAACGAGGTTTATTTTTGCTCAATAGGTGTTTCCTAAATATTTATTAATTTTTTTTATTAAATATACTTTTGAAATGCATTTATTTAATTATATATTTTATTGTTTATCGATGCTAAATATTTTGTGAAAATATAAAGAAATTTTTACTGGAAACAAATACATATTTTTTTAAAAGGGTTCAGTCAAAATAAATAATTTTTAAGCCACAATTTTGGCTTTTAAGATGCCAATTGTTTTTAGTTTGTCAGCATAAATTAATAACTTCTGTTAACTCCTTAGGAAAATCGAGAGGTGTCAAATAAAACGATCTTAAAGGCCAATTGATAGGCCTATATCTTGCAATCAAATTTTGATTTCAATAAGTCGATGGTTGTGTCACTTTTCGCCAGGATCAATGTCATTTATGTATTTAAACAAAAAATCGTTTGTCGATGATATTCGTTAAACGAAATTGGATATCCAGCTTCATTTAAAAAAATATCAGGTGCAATAATGCCGCCGCATTAAACAGTGTTATAGACTATTTTCACTCTACATCCTGCAATTTTCTTTTTTAACGAATGAATCCGTTAAAGGAAATACAATTAGACGACAAAAAATTTGATGAGTTGCTAACAACCCTAGAGCCTAATCGGTGTATGAACCATGAATATGATGGACGAGAGGTAGTTGGTTTGACAGTTAAACCTTTCGAAACTTCTATTGGACTTAAAAAAGCACCCTTTATATGTGCACAAATATCTTTTATGGTGCAACATGCCACAAAGATTCTGATACAAATCAATTTATGCTCGAGGGCTTTTCTAGTTATCATCTCTGATATGATTTCTTATTAAAATAATTTTGTATACATTAAACTTCCATTTCTTATTACATTTCATTAAAAAGTATAGAAATTAAAATCATTAAGTTTTTTTGTTTGCTTCTTTTTCCTGAATGTATGGAAACACCCATATTATGGGTATTTAAAGGCGTATTAAAATGTCGACATACAAAGTTTTTTTTACATACATATAAAATATATATAACTATGTAAACGTGTATATATTTAATTCAATAATGTGACACGAGAAAATAAACATTCACAGGAAACTTTATAGAAAAATATCAAAAAATTTCCGAAAAAGAAAAATATAATAAATTTTACAAAAATTTATAATTTATGTAAAAAGTTAATGCACACGCATATAGATATAAATTTATGCAAACTTGTATATATATTTTTGTATAATATGTGTGTGTTTAAAAAATATTTAATTAAAGCCTAAAAATTGCATAAACATGCACAATCATGACTAAACTATAAAATGAAGTAAAAGTATATGAAATAAAAAAAAAAAAAATCTTTTTGCTTGTAATAATAAAAATAATATTCCAGTTAGTTTGGGTGAGAATTCATGCAAATTAAATACCATGTTAAATTTACTATGTAAATAATGAAATTAATATAAAATAAATAATAGTTTCTTTGATAAAATTGTATTTGAAAAAAATGTAATTAAATTTTGTATTATAAATATTTATTTTAAGCACTTGTCTTTTTGGAAATTAGTGGCATGAAATTAAATTCAGCTGTATAAACATCCATTTTTTTATTTTCTATAAAAAAATTTTTTTAGTGGATCATTTTACATTGCTGGCCAGGTGAACGAATTATAAAATGTTATATTGCCTTCAAAATGCAATTGTTGACATTCACAAAGGAGGAGTTTTAGTAAAGGAAATATGGTTAGATGCTTGAGGCTTTTCTGTAATTTTAGTACTTTTCAAAAGCTTTAATACGTACACACACACACACTCACACATACACACACACTCACACACACACACACACACACAAATGTTGCACGAAATTTTAAATTATCGATTTTTCGTTGTTGGATTTAATTGGGCCTCAACCCGTCTACTACGCGAAAAATTTTACGCAAGCCACTTGGCCTACAACTGTTCAGAAATATATTTAATGGTTCTTTCACCGATTAGGCTCTAGAGCACTTGGCAATCAATCCGTTATTTTAACATCAAATTATGTTCAACGGTGAGGCTCTTTTTATCTAAGCGGGTTTGCTAACAAGCAAAATTGCCACTAAAAACTTTATTACTTTCAAAATTTTTTATTTAATTATTTTATTTATTTATTTATTGAATTGATAGTTTACAACCGAACCTATTAGTAGGCCATATTTGATTGTTTAGTATTGTAATTGATATTTATGTATTTATGGTGTATTAAAACTATATGTGCGGAATAGGGAAAATAAAAGAGAAGAGAAAGGTAAAGAAAGAAATTTAGATTTGTAGTGTAAATAACTATTATTATTAGAGTTACTTATATAGTTATTAATTAGTACTTTCAATAATATGTGCAATCAGAAGTTTTTTAAAATAGTTGGTCGAGAATTTGAATGTTTTAAGTCGCGATGGGAGTCTATTCCAAATTCTTCCAATTCTTATATGGAACGATCTTTCAAACGTACCGCAAGTTATCCTTGGAAGTATAATTTGAGGGTTTCTTAGGCTTGAAGAAAAATTAAATTGATGGCATAAGCACGCAGGGCATCTGTATTTTATAGACTTGTAAAAAAGTAATACTGATCTCAACTCTATATATTTAAGAAAGTCACAACCAAAGAACATATGTTCATAAAAAGTAATGTGATCATAAATATGTAACTTGTACACATATCTAACAATACGGCGGGCTATTCTCCTCAGCTTTAAGTGTTCACTCATTGAACAACCATCAATCACCGCTAAACACTATAATATGTGTGGCATTAGAAGTGACTTAGCTAAAGTTTCTCTGATCTTAGTGGGAAGGTACCTCCCAGTGCTATATAATCTTTTAAGAATAAAATAAATTTTTGAGAAAATAGGCTGACTTCCAAAATGTATGAATACAAAGTTGGTATACAGTTTTACTGCGGCATGTAAACTTTTTTCATATGCAAAGTTCCGATACAACGCAACTTTATGCTTTGTTTAAATTTTCATTATGAAACAGGAATGTTGCAATGCACCATTTTTATTATTGACAAACACGAAAATGGAAAGGTCGGGAGTAAAATTTTTATTTGGTAATTTTTTTTTAAACTATCAGAAAATTCGAGTGGAAACTTTGCACAAAATTTCCTCGCTGTAATAAAATCTATTACAAGAAAAAGGAATGTTTTACTGAAGCCAAAACACAGTGCACTTCTCCAGAAGTGTTGTTGCGCTTCTTAATTCTTTTATAAGTCTCACAGAATTTTAAAAACTTTCTGGTGACATCATCCCTGGAGAAGGGAAAGGTCTCATCCACATCCTTAATTTCTCTCAAGACTTTCCCACAAAACGGTGCGCTTCTTGAGCTTTGCGCAAAAATTAGGTTTATTTCGCAACCGTGTTATTGGAAGCAATTTTTTTTTTGCTTATGATTTCATTTTTTTCGCTGCAATATGTTAAAAATAAATTTTTTCTATTTATATATATTAATTATTAAAAACAAATTAACTTAGTTTTGTAAGTCGGTCATTATTTATAGTTTATGTTTTTTTTCTTTGCCCACAAAAACGTTTTGTGGTTGTTTTTTTATATTTTTTATGAGTAAACAAATTAATACCAAACAAAGCATCAACTAAAAAACTGATGCCTGGTTGCTTTTTTACTGCCTTAAAAATACTCATTGTTGGCGTTTTGAAATCGTATACATTGTAAATATTTTGTACAGCGGCTTTATGAAACAGTATACTTTGTTCGAATGCAAAGCAATTAACATTTTGGAAGTCAGCCATACTGTTTATATGTTTATCAAAATGTAAGTGTTTATGAATAATTAAGCCAAAACACTTCATGCAAACGACGGTTTCAATAGTATGGCCATCTAAATTTATATTTACGCAGTTATCAACGTTATTAAAAACCATAGCCTTCGATTTTCCTAAATTGACATTAACATTATTTTCATTGAACCATCTTAAAGTCCTTTCCATATTGAAATTGAGATTTACCTGTAATAAATCGTTGAAACTTTTTTCATGTTTAATCAGAAAATACACACTGTTTGGGCGGCTTACACGCTTATGGTACGATTGATGGAGATCCTTACTAAACCATGATCAATGAATTTGTGTTTTAAATTATGACTTACAACGATTCGGGCGATGTGTTGTCATAGCAGGGTGACTAGATGGACCATAAGGCGACCCCAACCATCAACTGATTAAAATCAAAATTTTACATTTATACTACGTAATTTTTTCATGAAACTAGCATGACATTTTTTTATGTTGGTGAACCAAGAGGGGTAAGCAATATAACATGGCTTGAATTTTGAGCAAATGTTCTTGGTTATTTTTGGTTTAAAGTAACAAATATTGCTTTAACTTAAAAAAATGGCATAGTGCAAATGTGGACATTGTCGATTAGTTTATTTCGAATAAGAGACCTGTATATTGGCCTCCATGGTTGTGTGATCTTATACCTCGCGAATATTTTCTTTGTAGCCACATAGAGTTGCTGGTTTTTGCCAGCTGATGCCTTGGAGACTGATATTGTTCCTGTAATTTGGTCTTTAGTAAGAATATTTATTTTCAAATGATATTGATATAAAAATATTCTTAGAAAATAAAATTTATTTTGATTAAAATTTACAATTCGAAGTTCTATTGGACTTTTTTTTATTGACAAAAAATACAAATATGCCTAGAAAAAAAAAAAGAAAAACACACAAAAAGAAGTAGTTCTAAGCTCATGAGTCTTTTCATTACTTCTCTTGCACTTGTTTTATATCCTTCACTATAGATAGAAACAGCGGATAAACAAGTTTGTCATTCCGTTTGTTATTTCTACAATATCCATATCCGACCCTATAAAGTAGATATATTCTGAGTCCTTATGCAAAGCTAAGATGATTGTGCGATGTCCGTCTGTGTAAGTGTTGAAATCAACTTTGTCAAGCAAGAGACAATTTAAATAAAAAAATCGATCAGACATAGTTTCAAAAATTGTGCTATTTAACATCAGCATAATTGGTCCATGTCATACGAGGCAGCAGGGAAAACACCACGCCAGCCTCTAATTTATTCATATCATTTGGAATAAGTCTAGTTTAGTGAAAAGTGGTCTGATTAGTTAACCTGGTTATGTGTATAAACTTTTTTCTATTCAATCCTTTTCTGGCTCAGCCATACGTCTTATGAGTAACTAGAGAATTTTCTTGGAGGTTTCATTAAACGAAAAGAAAAATAGATTCATGTTTTATAAAGTCCTTAAAATGAAAAAATTTTCGGACAGCTTCAAAAGCATCATTTTGTCTAGTTTTTATCGAGATTTAGTGTGGATTTCAAATAATCTTTATATTCGGAAATAATATTTATATTCTTAATTATGAAAACGCTGATTCCAAAAAATTCCAGAGATTTTTGTATTCGAGATTTTGATATTTTTTAAAGCATACAATTTCTTTATTTCTTCATAACCGGGTCAGCTTAATTCTCGTCCATTTTGGTATGATTTAAGCAAGAGAATTTGTATTAAAAAAAAGAAAATTCAAGTTTTTTTGCTTTAAAACAACCATTTATCCGAAACTTTAAAATTATTCTCTTCTTTAAAATATATTTTGTGTTAAAATTTAACCAAGTGCAAATAACTGAATCTAAAACTGAGAAGAAAAATCAACACAGATGTATTTACTCTTTAGGGAATAGATATTCCATTGAGAGCAAAAAAAAAAAAAAAAAAGTTATTACACATATTTGATACAATTTGCTATTTCCGTTACAGTAAAAGGACTGAGACACATACTTCATAGTTTTTTTCTTTTTCCTCAACAATGGTTCATTAATAATGGTCACGTTTTTTATAGAAAAATACAAAATGATGAACATAACGATATTTATGTATGTATGAATCTATGTATGTATGTAAGTATGTATGAATGTATGTATATATGTTCGTGTAAATTTTTTTACTGCACTATTGTTGACTGATGAACTTATAAAAATAAGTTCTCAGAAATATTATTACTCAGCCAAGCAAACTGATAAGTCATTGCACAGTTACACATTGTATTTAGCAAATTCTTAGGATTTTCACATAATTTTACTGTTTGCCCACCTGTCAGGCAATTTGCTGTTATTTCAAATTGCTTTTTTTCGCCGTGTGTTAAATAAATGATGTTCATAAATTTAACAAATATAATACTATCAACATTATGACAGCATAATTTTTTTTTTTTTTCATAATGGTCATTCGCCCCAGAAGCCTTAACGTAGACATTAGTTATTGAGTGTGTGTGTGTAGTGTGTAAATGCGTCTGCCTGCATGTGTATGAACTTTCACACTTTTTGTTTTATATTTAATACTTTGCTATTCATTTATTAGATACTTTACTTCAGCTTTGTTACATTCGAACAAACACCCAGTGGCGAAGAGGCGGTAGATGTAAGTTGGTTTATGTTTTAAGAATCTTTTAAAAATATATATTTTAAAGCCTATTTTACACTTAAAATACTTGTTTACAAGGAATATTCTAGGGTGTACTCTAAAGTAAAAAAAATTAAAAAACCTTTTTTAAGAAGCTAAAAAAATAAAATGACAAATTTTTTAATCTTATTTTTTTATTGCGATTCTAAAACTTTTTTGGCACAAGCTTGTTCATAAGGAGCTGGCAACTAGAATGTTCTTTAAAGACTTGCCTTAAACTCAACATATTCCTCTACTTCGATTTCTTACGAAAAAAAGGTTTTTTTACCTCATGTCGAAACCCTTTGTTTATAAGACTTGTGTTTAATTGTTTACATGTTTTACTACATCAAAAGGAAATACGTTAAGCCTTGAGATTATAAACAAATTAAGTGTGATAAATCACAAACTGAAGAGAGACTAATGAACAGCTAACTCCTTATTTGCAGTGTGATTCAAAAATGTTTTTGTTTTAATTCTATATTTTATATTTACGAAAAAGTTAACAAGAGCCTCCACAGTAAAAATAATTAATTTTATACCCTCCACCACACATAAAAAAAGGCTTTATCTAACTTTGTCATTCCGTTTGTAATTTCTACAGTATCCATTTTCGAACCCATAAAGTGTTTATACTCTGAATCTTAATGCATAGTGAAGTCGATTGAGCGATGTCTGTTCGTCCATGTTAGTGTTGAAATCAACTAGATGAGCTAGAGAAAAGACGCCAATCGACAGTCATTCTTTTGAAAGTTTTGCTATTGAAAATCAGCAAGATCGTTTCATATTTTCCGAGGCAGCGGGCAAGACACCACGGCGGCTGTCTCTAATTTTCCATAGCATCTGAAACAGTGAAGTAACTCGAATAAAAACAAAAACAAAAAAAAAAATATAAAAAAAATAAAAAAAATACATTGAGAGATAGAGAATTAAAAAAATATTAAAAAAAAAACCCCACGTGAAAAAATTGGCACTTGCGCCTATTTTCCAAGTAAAGGGCCTCTGAACTTTTCATAGGAAGGTACGATTTTGCACCATATTTTTTTCAAAGAATATCAATATGGGTATAATTTAAAAGCTTTTAAAGAGATCTGTCAGGAAATACTTAAATTTCTTAAAAATGCTAAACCCATTAAGAGCCGGTGATAATTTTTTTTTCTTATTTTTTAATTCTCTGCTACCCCAATATGTTTTTTAATGGAGAAACTTCACTAAACTAGATTTGCATACATAATGAAGGGTATATAAGAATACAGCACTCATGATTATGTACAATTCAGTTATTTTTTAAAATTAATTTCAATTAAAATTTTATTAGATTAAATAAAATATTTAGTTAAAAATTGTTTTCTGTTTTTGCTTAAATAATTAACAAAAACTATAGGTTCCCATAAAAATTTAAATTATAAATTTTTAAAATTTCATTTTAGTGCTATTGTCTGCTATTATGAGATTCACACTAGTTATTGTAATAAAATTTTGGCCAACAAAAAAAGAAAAAGAGAAATTTTAATCAAAAGAAACTTTTAAGTAACTTTCACAATAAATTTTGTTTTCTTGGCATTCTTTAATCTTTCAACGTTAATGTTGAAAAGCGTTTGTTATTTACAATTCCATTCATTAATATTTTATAAAAAATTATGTCTCATCACAACTACACACACAGCAAGAGGAAAAGAAAAAAAATCGGAAAAATTTACTTACATTTAATGATGTTTATGAAATATTGTTTCATAATTGCAAGCAGGAAAATTTTTTACAAAGAAAATATGAAATTTGGACACAAAAAGAAAAAACTCGCAAAAAATGAAAAATCATCACAAACTAAACATAAAAACGGCAAAGGAAAAAACTTGAACAAAACAATGAAACAAATTTATGATATTAAAATAACAAAAACAAAAATTCAAAAGAGCAGCATAAAATAGAAACCATTATTAACTGAAATATGTGTATAACTATGGATGTGTGTGTATGTATGTGATTAAGTATTTTTGTATAAAAGTATATTTGTCCTATTTAAAGGCGTTAAAATATTTATAATTTTTTTTGTAGTCTGCCACCACTTCAAAATAAAAAATGAAATATTAAATTGTTTCTATAGTCTCTTGAGAAATTGTTGGCATAAAATGAATTGAAGGATGGCACGGTGGTATGACAGTTTGAAGGATGATGTAACAGTGTCTGTTTGTATAAAAATTAAATAATGATTAATTGCTTTAAACATGTATTTGATGTGTTTGGTCATTATTCAAATTAGGCTTCAAGTATTTTACACTCAAATACATACACATCCTCTCTTTTACACACATTAATTTAAAAAAAATTAAAAATGTTTTCATTTAAATTTATGGCAAAATAAATTAAATGCAACTTATGATGAAATATTGTTACAAAATATTTTTTCTCTTTGTTTGTGCTTCACATACCAATATGCAGTTATAATACAATTAAATTAATTTTTTCAACTGACTAGCAAGCCAGCTACTTGTTATCATTACTTCATAATGAAGTAAAAATAACTAAGAGTGCTAATCGGCTAAAATAAATCTTTTATACCCTTCTCCATGTAAATCTAGTTGAGGAAAGAAGCTCAAATCAAACAGCAGATGACAGTAGCATTTGCCATTCATTTTCGTTTCGCAGTAGATTAAGCCTTCGAGGAATTGAGGCTAGGAGAAAGCACATGAACGATACCCTTAATCACGACCTTTTGGTAATTTCCGAATGGGGCCTGGCGAACAGGGTTCAGTTTAACGCTTATAAGACCCAGTGCTGTGTGCTTTCGCATAGACGTACTGCTGAATATGCTACCTCATCTGTAATTATAGGTGATATATATTAAGGAATCAGAAGCTCTCGATGTTCTTGGCATGAAAATTCAATGCGATGTTCGTTGGAACAAGCATATTTTTCATGTTGCAAAAGAAGCATTCAAGTGCCTGAATCTTCTGAAACGGTGTGAGAAATACTTCACTCCATCTGATCTCTTTACTATCTATGTCACCTTTATCATACCGGAAATGGAATACAACTCTCATGTATGGGCCGGGGCTTCAAAGTCTATTTTAGAGTTACTCGACCGCGTACAGGAGAGAGCGAAGAAACTCTTCGTGACAGAAGGGTATCCAGCTCTATTGACTCACTGGAGCATCGACGAAATGTGGGGTGTGTTTCACTGTTTTATCGTTACTACAACGGAATGTGCTCTTATGAAATCAGGGAACTTGTTCCTGAAAACTGTAATTTCATACGCGCAACGTGATCTGCATCAAGAGCACATTCCTTTGTAGTCGATTGGGCAGTGAATCGCACAACGCATTACAGAGAAAATTCGATTTTTAGACGAACAGTTCGTATGTGGAATAAACTCTCTGCAGAGTTCTTTCCTGCCATTTTCAATGTGCAAAGATTCAAAACAAATGTTCACAAGCAATACTCCCTCTATCCCCCATCCTAATTTCCTAGTTCTGGCACAATTCATTGCATAAGTAGGGGTCATATCCTGAGTGCTGGTCCTAATTAAAAAAAAACAAATTTGGGGTGCCAGATAATTTAAAAGTATGGAAAAAATTAAGTGTTTTGTATAAATTTACGTAAAAATATCATCAGGTCTTAATGGGTTAAGCATTTTTTAAATATTTTTTTATTTCCTGAAAGATCTCTTTCAATGTTTTTTAATGATACCTATATTGACCATATAGACAATTGAATTTTTTTTTAATGTAAATTTCAGAAGCCCATAACTCGGAAAATATGGGCGAACGCTACCGCCGCATATATTTGTTTTTTTGATTAAAGTTACTTCATTGTTCCATATGGTATGGAAAGATTAGAGGCAGGCGTGGTGTTTTGACCGCTGTCTCCAAGGACATGGACCGATCTTGCTGATTTTCAATTGCCACATTTACGAAACCATGTTTGATCGATTGACGTATTTAAATTTTCTCTAGCTCATCGAGTGCCTCGGCAAAGTTGACTTCAACACTAACACGGACGAACAGACGGATATAGCCCAATCGACTTTACTATCCATATGTAGTCAGAGTTTATATAATTTATAGGGTCGGAAAAAAATATTGTAGAAATTACTAATAGAATGACAAAGTTAGATATACCCTTCTTCTCTTTATCTTGGTGAAGGTTTCAAAAAGTGTTGAATTTAAATGCCTTTTGTATGAGGATGTAACATATTCTAGTAAAGGTCTTGTTTAGAGAAAACCGCTGCTAACCCTTAGTGTTCACTATCTATCAACTTAGTATGTACATCATGTCGCACATAAATTCAGCTAGTGTGACTGTCACATATGGCTGATATAACCATAATCTCAGAGCAACCTATTATGATTGGAACCGAATTATATCTAGCACAATAATAACTTGGTTAATGTATAATTAAATGTAATAATATTATGTTTTAAAATAAACATAAAATGGTTAAAATGTCATGTAATGAAGTTGGATCATAATATGCTCTCAATTATTTAATATTTATTTTGTATAGTAGATTAATTTCATACTTTTTTTCCAACAGTAAATAAATAACAATCAATATCAATTTATGATATTTCAATTTTAAGCAATTTTACATAAACCGACAGCTATTAAACAAATCAATTAGCTGATGGAAAAGCCAGTTTTAAAACAAAATATCTTTAAAGTAAGCATAATTTGTTTGCCTTTAATCATACTTTGCTAAATAATAAAATATTATGTTCAAACATATTATATTATTTTATATTATTTTTATTTTTTGGTTGTAGTTCGAAATTTTTTTTTTAGTTAAAATGCATCATGTTGCCTCTTCGAGCATATTAATCATATAATGAATACATGTTAACAAAAAATGTTTATCGAAAGTAAATTATGGTTGATAACAATTATATTTTGTTCGCCTTAACTATACATTTTTACACGGAACAAAATATGGTTATTGTGACGGGCTTTAATATGCAATCATTTTAAAAATTAATAAATAACGTTTTTTGAACACAAAATTTAATTGTTGGCTATAAAATTATTTTTTTTTCACAGCCATATTTTTTCTCTCTAACACAATTTCATTGGCTTATTGGCAGAAACTCGAAACTAAGGTTAAATTGTAAACTTATAATTTACAACGTCATCTTAAAACCAATATGGACTTACGGTATTCAACTTTGAAGCACAGCCTCAGCTTCAAATATAGATAAAATTCAACGTAGACAGAATTAAATTTTACGGTTAATAAGTTATGCTCCATGGTACATCAGAAATTTGAACATACGTTGCGACTTAGACATGCCACTAGTGACTACAGAAATCACTAAATACGCAGGCAAGGACTTGATGAAGCATGAAGACCATCCTTGTATTTATTGGATTATAGTGGGCATAGCCGATTAAAAAAGAGGAACACCGCAGCTATAATTCTCAATGCTACAAATGACACATATTAAAAAAATATTTATTTTGTTTTTTTTAAGCCAATAAGTCTGAGTCCGATACTGGTCGGGCGTAATGTAACTTTTTTTATTTAAGATTTGTTAACTTATTTTTAGTTCATTTTCTTGAAGATACAATAAAAAATTGTGAAAGTTGAAAAAAAAAAAATATTTTTTCTCAGGGGTGAAGACATCTTACAGTAGGTTTAGTGCTGAAGCTAGCTGTTATTGCTATTTAAGTCTCAGTTGATTTTGAGGCGTCCTGTCTCGTAAAAACATCATCTTTTCTGTTCAGGTGGTAGCGAAATGCAATGATTTTGCCGTATTTTTCAAGATGCGGATGAAGAGAATATTTGGAGTTCCCACTGTGTTACTGCTCTGCAACAGTTGACAGGAGAATGATTTGTATAGCATCACTTTAAAGGGGATTTTTGTAAGTGATTTGAGGAATGCTCCCACCCTGGATATTGTAGTGATTAGTGATGTAGTGATTTATAATTGTAGGGGGTTGTAAACTAAAATATTAAAACACGTGAGTACTGAAACGGACATACAGCGATGTTCCCCGTTAGATCATTGCTAGGGCTTTTTGGAAGTGAATTAGTAGTTTTGAACTGAATAAATATTGCGAAGGAGAACTTAAATATCCAGCCGTATAAAAACACTGGAGCGATCACGCAATGTAGAATGTATTACCTTGTTTTATCGTTACTACAACGAAAATTGTTTTGCTGAAATTAGCGAATTTCTTCTCTTAAATGAAGTTCTTTATCAAGATTACATCACTCTGTGGTCGATTGGCCTGTAAATCCTCACTACGTATTAAATGGAAAATTCGTAGGTGGAATAAGCTACCTCCAGAAGTTTTTCCTATCGCTTTCAGATTTAAATAAAATGTCCGCAAACACTACTCCCTCTGTTCTCCTTCCTAATGTTTAATTTCCTAGTTCCTTCGCCATGGGTTGCATAAGTAGAGGTCATCCCCTGAGGGCTATTCCCATAAACAATATTATAAAGAGTGTTGATTTTCGTCTGCTTTACAAAGTGGAAAAACCATTTTTTACTTGCGGTCATGGAGCCAACAATTTTTAGCAAGTAGTTAAGCGTTTTCTAATTCGCCAGCTAGCTGAAAAAAGTTTTATTTTAAACCATTATTATTAACTTAATTACATAAAACTCACTTACTTTAAATGTGCTGCTCTCTAAAAGCACTTAACGAAGTTCCCTTAAGGAATGTTGGGCGTGTCCCTTTGTGTATTTTGTCATTTTCACATGAAACGATTAGATAGTAGAAAACACTTAAAAAAGCTAACAGCCGAGTAAAAATTTTCTTTCGTTTCCTTTTTTATCTTGTTGCTTTTGGAAAACAAACTCTTAGCATAATCTGTTATTGGTGAAATGAAATATCCAGAAGTTTTTGTTGTGTTAATGAAACCACTTTAAAAAGTAAAATACTTGATTTAAAATTCTTTTATTTTTTATTTATTTTTTTGCTTTTGACTTTCTTATCATTATTTTGCTATGAGGAAGGTACAACAACAAACAATTAAAAAATCTAGAAATCCACAAAAATACTTTTTTTCTTATAATTCTCTTTAATCTAAAAATCTAGAAAGAAAAATGGAAAACTTAGCTGGAACAAAAAAAATTTATTTGGTTTTTATAAAACATGTGTTATGTGAACGAAAATCTTCTTAAAAAAATCCAATAAAATAAAGAAGAAGTGAACAAAAAATTTAAATTGTCAAAATTTAATAAACTCTTATACGAGTATATGTTTGCAATAGGAGAAATGTAGTTATGAAGCAATTAACTAAGAGGCTTACAAACACTCATGCAAACCATATCAGCTAACGATGTGAATAGTAGGTTTTCATTTTTTTTTTATTTCATTTCTCTTCTTGTTTTTTATATTTTTGTGTGTTAATCCGGATTTTATTAGTTTAAATTTTTTTTTTTACAAATAGGTGCTTAATTGTTATGAATAAATAAAAAGGATTTAAAAAAAAAAATAGGCAACCATGTTTTTGTGGTCAGTTTGCGGAAAGTTTTAAGAATTTGAAACTTTCATTTAAGGTGCCTAAAATTTATAATGAATTCTTTATTATGAATAGAGTTGGCCATCTAGAGAGTTTACTGGTGATTTTGCGCAAAAATAAATTTCTGTGTTATAGTTTTTATAATTTAAAAGATTTGTTTGTCATATTGTTTTACATTAATAATCACAAAAATATTTAATATTTAATATTTAATGATGGAGTTTATAAATTGATGTTTATATAATTATTAGAGTTGAATTCTGTACATGAACTTGTTTGGCGATTACTAATTTTGAATCAGTGGTCTGCATTCGTATTTCCTAGGTAGCGAAGTTGTTTGGGTATTTATTAATTCTCTTCATAATTGTTACAACCACAATTTTCTAAAGATTAATAAAAAATTTACCAAAAAAAAAAAAACTTTTTAATTTACCACAACCAAATGTATCGTAATCTTTATTTTACAATATTTTAATTTAAATATCTTTTGTTACTAACCGATATTGCTTTTTTAATTTGCGGAAAGCAATTTTAATTTTATTTTCTCACCCAAAACACATGAAATTAGAATAAAATAAAAACATTACAAAATTCTTATTAAAAAACACACGTTTTATTTCGTCGTGCCAAACGGCAGCCAGAGTTTAAACAAAAATAATGTGTTTAAAACGAAAATTTCATTTAATAGCTTGTTAGATATTGAATTAAATTATATAAAGTTTTTTATGTTTCAAAAACTTAAGAGAGAGATGGCTACTTTTTGCTGATTTTGTTGCGTGTTGTAATTATAATATACGAGGGCTGCTATATATATTTCTGGCCAGGCAACACTGAGTGCTGTCAAGTGCAATCTGACATTTCCATTGGAAAGTTTGTCATTCTTAAGCATAATCGTACTCAAAACGTTTTGACGTACGATCATTATTTGTGTTGTTTACAGTGACTTGAAAAAATTAATATAGAAAAAAATGGAATTAACTCGTGAACATTTTCGTGCCATCATTTTTCACAATTTTCGCTGTGGGTTATCACGACTAGAGTGCATTGATGAACTTAAATCTTTGTATGTATAATGAATTTAATTGCGGCCGAAGCTCGCTTAAAGACGAATTCCGTGAAGGTCGTCCAAAAACGGCTGTTGTGCCAGAAAACATTGATGCCGTGCGTGAACTCATAATGCAAGATCGACATGCGAAATACCGAGAGATAGAGACATCCTTGGACATTTCTTCCACCAGCATACATTCGATACTGCATTAACATCTGGCCGTAAAAAAAGTTTGTTCTCGTTGGATCCCGCAATATTTGAAAGTCGCTCAAAAAAAGGCTCGTGTTGATTGGTGCAAAGAAATGTTGCAAAAATACGATTGCGGTGCTTCAAAAGACGTTTATAAGATCGTCACAGGTGACGAATCATGGATCTATGCGTATGAGCCCGAAACGAAACAACAATCGACCGTGTGGGTCTTCAAAGACGAGCAAAATCCAACGAAAGATGTTCGTGGAAGAAGCTTTGCAACGTAGGACGGTCACTTCTGAGTGGTACACTACAATTTGTTTGCCTGAAGTCATCGGAAAATTTCGAAAAACCAACAAGAGAAGACGAATCATTGTTCACCATGACAATGCGAGCTCTTACACATCGGCTCAACCCAGAGCGTTGACTGGACAAAACGTCGAATTAATGGGTCATCCGCCGTACAGCCCTGACTTGGCACCTAATGACTTCTTCCTGTTTCCGCACATCAAGAAAAAAATGAGTGGTCAACGATTTTCGTCGCCAAAAGAAGCTGTTGAAATGTTCAAAAACCATGTTTCAGAGGTGTCTCAATCGGAGTGGAAAAAGTGCTTCGACAACTGGTTTGAGCGCATGCAAAAGTGTATAGATCATGCTGGAAAAAACTTTGAAAAACAATAAAAACATTTTTGATTATAAATATTCACATTTTCACTATTAGGCCAGATATATATAGAGCAGCCCTCGTAATCCAGTTTCACCTGATCGTATGATTGATATGAAAATGCAAATATTTTTTTACTCATAGTCGTTACGTTTACAGATTTTTTGTCTATTGTACAAGCGAAAATTATTATTTTTTGAATAGCAAAAGAACAAGCATATTCTTCTTAATCTCCTTCCCATTAACTTACAGTTAAAAAAATTAGAAATTTGTAAAAAACTTTTATTTCTATCAAACAAATTATAAGAATAGGCTTTCAAATCTAACATCCAATAATTTAAGATGTTTTTTCTATCACTTCATTAGAAAATATTAAAAGCACTTATGGAATATGAAAAAATCCTGCGTTACTGTAGAAAATGTTAAATGTCTTAAATTATTAAGAGATTTACTACAGGGGATAAAGGCTCGCATCTTGTTCAGATTAACAAAGTTTGAGCAAATTCCATCAAAGAAGTGCAGCTTGTTATTTCATTTATTTTTGCTTATATTTGATTTCATTTTTGTTAAAATTTGTTTCAAACTACATAAAAGTTATTCTGTAGAACTTCCACTTCAGTGTTTGTTTTGCAATTATTTTTTATTGTCTTCCTCAATTTTACATTCATTTACAATATTAATTTCGTTTTAAAGAAGAGATCATCAGCAGGTAATCCTTTACAGCACTGATGTATTTTCTCACGCAGTTTAATTTTTTTTATTTAATCTCCCAATTAATATCGCCTGTGATTAACTCTTTCACTTCATTACTTGAATAAATATAAAGTTTTCTCCCTCCTGTTCTTTAATGAATTTTGTTTTTGCATTCATTCATTTGTGATCTATTTTAAGCAACGGTTCTCAAATGGGGGTCCGCGGACCCCTAGGGGTCCGTAGCAACCATCCAAGGGGTCCGTATGAAGAACCAAAAAAACATTGTTTTCAAAAATAATAAGTTTTATTTTGAACTTGGGCTTCAGAGGGGTCCGCGAAAAAAAAATTATTTTACTGGGAGTCTGTGAGCAGGAATTTGATGAGAACTCCTGATTTAAAGCATAAAATTGTTTATAATTGAAACTAAATTATCAAAGTTTTATAGTTTTTTTTTTTTTTTACCTTACTTTTGTGAGAACACAAAATATATTCGTCAAATCTCAAAGAAACCTCCTAATAAACTGTGCTTAAGTCTGAATTAATTAAACGCTTGTTTCTGACTGCAAAATATGTTAAAGCTTCACATTTCTATACCAGATTATGATGGAAAAAAATAAATATAATTGGGCATTAAATTGGGAGCCATAGACAGGAAATTAAATGCAAAAGACTGTTGTAGACTAAAGTAGGCAGTAAAATTACCTGCAGCTTTCCAAAAACAAGTGGGAATATTGAAAAATTTATTCTACAAATGCAACAAAAATTAAGACATCCCTGAGCAGTGAAATTAATGGAAAATATTTACCAAAAAATCAATATAACTCCCTTTCTCTTTCTCTTTCTTTAAGAAGCTTAACAGAGATGAGAAAAAGACTTTAAATTCCAACCCTTCAGAAATTACATTTCAAACATTCTTTATTTTTAATTTAACAATTTGATAGATTGCTAAGCCTTAAGTCATACTAACTAAGGTGCTAATCAAATATACAAATATTTAGCTAACAAAGCTACTCACCATTAAATTGTCACGCATTAAAAATGACTAGTTTATTTTTTTATAAAGTTTTCAATACAATTTGAGATAATTGTTTGATTTCTCTTGAGAAATCAGCGGTTGCTTTTGGACTATTTTATTAAGAAAATATTATAAAATTTTTTCTTATTTTTTTTTTTGCTTATCGTTACTCGACATCATTTTGTATCCATCAATAAATTGTCCTCAGGCATATGCATGTCCTTTCGCATGTCAACAATGGTAATGATGATGGTGATGACAATGAAGATGATGATAGAGTACAAGAAAATAAAAACAACAAGGTTTGTCGATGATATTTGTTAATAAACATAAATTTACATAAAGATAACATGATTGTTATACAATAAAAAAAATAGCAAAAAAAAAAAACAAAAAAGACATGACTTACATAAATAAGACAAGTCCTGAAAAAGAAAGAAAAAAACGAAGAAATGAAAAAATAAAGAAAAAACTTAAATATCAATTGATTTTGCAATCAGCATAAACAATTTTTAGCTTGTTGGCCATGAGGGTAAACATGAATGCAAAACAACTATGACAACGACAAAAATTAAGAAATGAACACAAAAAAAACATGCAAAACAATAACGAAGGAACAGAAAAAACGTAACAAGTTTAAATAAATAAGACTAAACAAAATTTGCAATTTACCACAATTTAAATAAACATAAACCAAAAAAAAAAGTATATTTTTTTTCTTAACTAAATTCCCAGACCATTTGTAATTTTAAGGAATAAATTTGTCAAACTTAAATTTTCTTTCCTGTTTCCTTTAACTAACAAAATTTTAGTTCTCATTTATTTATTTATGTTTGTTCAAGGAAGGGTATTTAAAAAAAACTTCCTTAACGAATGGGGGATTGATTCTACAAAATAACGCAAAAAAACCAAATGGCTTGTTACCATGACTGATTAGAATTGTTCAAATCTAAGCTATTTTTTGATTGTGATGCAAAAAACCTTCCATGCTAATTTTTTATAAAGCACGGACAATTGTCCTTTGTTAATATAAATTCAAAAACTGAAGTTAATTTATGGTTTCTCATTAAATTCAACAGGAAATTGTATATTTAGGTTAATTTATGCTGAAAAAAAACTTGGAAACTCTTAAGACAGATTGAAAGGACAAAAAAGGAAACTTTTTGTATAGCTGCCTTCACTTTATTTCCATATGAATAAAGAGTTTTATTGAACATATTATAAAGTTTGCTATTTTTAAACTTAAGGGTTCTTTTGTTTGCAAATGCCAGTCTGTCAACTTTCTTTCTTTTTTTTTTTTCTTTTTTTTCTTTTTTTTCCTTGTTTAGTGTTTTTTTGTGGGTCTTTCTAGAATTGTAGTCACGATATTTTAATAACCAAACAGCTACCTTCTTGTAAGTATTTTGTTGTAAAGTTTTGAAAGACCCTTGGGCAGTCATCCAAGAGGCTTTTGCTAGTTTTGCGCTTAAACCAGTTTATGCAGACATCAATACTACAATCTGGACTTTGACGAGAATCAATTTACTCGATGTAAGGAAAAATACATCCTTGATGCATGGTGGAAGAGTTCACAAAAGCGTCCGTATGTTGGTAAAACAGCAGCCGTTACTAAGTCGGTTAAAAAAGTCTACCTTGTCGGTTAAAAAAGCCTTCTTATTCTTAGTAACGGCTGCCACAGCCTGTTCTTAGTTTTCCCTCTAACTCTCTGCTGTTTTACTTCTTTACACACGCTTTCGCGAACTCTTCCACCGTTAGACATAGTTTTCCTTATCAAGGCGAGACTGCAGAGGTTTTTAACTCATCTTTCATATTTACTCGCCTTTTTATTTTTTTGTTTACACTCAAGGCTCTGATGGGATTTGAACTTATGGGTTTTTATTAAAAAAAGCAGTCAGCTCTAGTTTTTTAATTTTTTAAAAGAAAGAAAATTTGTAGTGAAATTTTTGGATCACTAAATCTATCATCGGTTACTATTTGTAGTCGCTGGAGCAAACAAAAATCTTCAGTAAAAAATAATAAATTTACACTTGATACCGATTTCTGGAATTTGATTCAAATTTTTTAAAAAAATTTAAAATTTTTTAGTTTTGTAGTTTAAAAAAATTTAGTGTTAATTGAAAACAATCAGAGAAATGCAATGAAGGAACTCTCAATAAAAAAAAAACGAAATCCCTAAAGCTAATGTTTTTATATTTTATATTTTATATTTGCATCTGCTTTTATAGTTCTATTAAATATCCTTGATTAATTCTTTCAACTTATAAATTTATGTGGGTTACTTTTTTTTTACCAGCAATTAAAGGCCCTGAGGAATTTCCATTTTTTTTATTTTTTGTTATAAAATTTAAAAAGTTCTTATAAATCATTTATTTAAGAGAGACATATTTAAAATATTTTTTCATAACATTTACAAACATCCGGTTGTTCTGTTTCCGGTTGTATTATCAATTCTATACAACCAACAAATTGTATGACATTTTTTAAGGAACATTGAGATTTTTCTTAAAATGTTAATAATCACATGAAAGGAAGTCTAAACATAAGTATTTTTGGTTGTTATTTTAAAAATTTCCTGTTGAAGAAAAAAAACTATTATTAAATTTCTAAATATTTTTTTTTTTTTGGATTGAATCATCACGATAATAATGGTTGGTATAAGGAGAAATGCCCAGTTGGATAAATAAAATATGAAAAATATTTTTCAATGTATCAAAAACAAATTTAGACGGTAGAAGACAAATTCTTTTAGGAATTCCTAACGAGATTTAAGAATTGAAATATAAAATATATTACAATACAATTTTACATTCAGACTACTAAAATTGTTGTACGTTTGTGTAATGGTGTTTTGGGTTCTACTGTTGCACGAATATTTTATTAAATGTTAACACAGAAAAAAGTTTTTTTGGAACCAATTGTGATTTCATTTGCTTTTAGATTAAAAATTTAATAAATTTTCAATTGATTTAATTATTTTTTTTAATAAAAAATTCGTTGATTCAATTAATTGTTTAGCTAGAAAATGTTGTATTTATCTTGCAAATTTTTATATATTTATAAGACAATTAAAATATTAAAATAATTAAATTCGGCTAAATATCTCCTTTTACTATAATTTCTATTAATAAACAAAAAAAAAAAAAAAAAGTAAATAAATAAATATATAAATAAACTTCACGCCGCCTATTTGTATTTCTTTTACAACAATCAGAGCAAGGAACATCTTGTTTGATGAACGAAAAATAAAAAAGTTTAAAAATAAAATTACCTTTGTGGCTTAACAGATGTTTCGAGAAAAGCGAGTACAAGCAAATGTAACGATTAATAAAAAGAATAATGGGAAAAGGTTTTGACTGTTCGTGGATTTCATTCAATTAAATTTATATTAACTGGCCATGAAAATTCTTTATATTCTTATTTATCAAATTCGTTAGTTAAATATATTATGATTACAACGCACTCAATCTAAGAAGCGAAAAATGCTAATGACGGAGGAAGTGATACAGAAAATAATGCATTACATTCTGCTGGAGCCTAGTTTTTTCTATGTTTTTTTTTTTAAATTAAAACAAAATTTTATAAATAAATTATTTGAACTCCAGTAAAAAAAAAAACAAATATTGTGGTGACGGGGAATTCAAATAAAAGAAAAAAATTTTAAGAATAATTTTACATAAAAATGTCATCGGCTCTTAATGGGTTTTCTAAAACATCTCTTCAAAAGTTTATAAACTATGGTGCGCAATCGTGCTTGTCAATGAAAAGTTCAGAGGTCCATAACTCGGAAAATATGGGCAAACGCCAGTTTCTTTATTTAGTGAGTTTTTCTTATTTTAATTTCTTTATTGCCCCATATATTTATCTTTTTGATTGGAAATTTTACCACAAAATTGGATTTGTTTCAAATGATATGGAAAATTAGAAGCTGGCGTGGTGTTTTGCTGCTGCCGAAATTGACCGATCTTTGTGGTTTTTGGTAGCGAAATTTTCGAAGCTATGTCTATCGATTGGCGTATTCAAATTTTCTCTAGCACATCTGGTGCCTTGGCAAAGTTGACTTCAACTCTAACACGGATGGAGATCGCTCCATTGACTTCGATATAATTTAGAACTCTGAATATACATATATACTTTATGGGGGTCGGAAATGGATACTGCAGAAATTAGAAACGGAATGACAAACTAAGATATTACCTTCATCCATCTGTAGTGAAGGGTATACAAATTTAATGAAACCTCAATCTAAAACTAAAGAGACTTCTGAAAGATGCGAAAACCCTTTTTTTTTGTGAAGGTCTTTATGTGAAGCGAAGTTTAACAATAATTTTTATTTAATATTGGCTTCGCCGCTGCATATAATAGTCAATTATGTTTAAGGTACTTGAAAGTTTCTTATTTTACACTTTCAACAGCCAGACTAAGGCGTCGCTAATAAATTGTGAAAAAGCCTCTTTTTTTTAGAAAACTGCCAATTTCACTATAAAGAACAATTTAAGTTTAAGAGTTTCATAAGACACCATAATAATAAACATTCTTTGTTTCATACATTGCAAATACTATACCTCTACAATTTTGTATGTTTTTTTTTAACACTAACATTCCTCTTGACTTCGCGACCATATAACAGTCTTTTTACATATTCAGAGCTAATACAACTGCCAGACATTAATATTACCACTGACACCAATCACAACCTCCTTTTTTAACCTTAGAATTTTTTTTTGTGGTAGGAACGCCAAATGAAACGATAATATAAAAATATTATCTAAATTTTTTTAAGCATTAATTGCTTTCTCTATATTTTCCAAACCAATTTCTGGTGAAAAGTTGTTGTTGCAGCTTGTTTTTTCGATAGGTTTTTTTCCTGTTTTAGCAACCACTGGCGGAAGTAAAACATGCAGAAAAAAAGAAGAATTTAAAGGAGTGAATTCTTTGTGAAATACTCCATTTATTTGAGTAGGATTTTTGTTCATCAAAATTAGTACAAATTTTATTTATTTTAAATTCTTGCAATCATGGAACATAACGTTAAATGTAATTTTAGAGATCTTTGCTTAGATTGAATACAGAAACAACAGAAATGCTTACAAATATAGCTGGGACTTGTTTTAGGCTTTTTTTAGTCTCTTTCAATAATAATTTATATTCGGATGTTTATTGTTTGTTCTACCAAGGCAGGCTTCAAATCAATTAACTCTGGCTTTTTTTATTTTAATTTATAAAAAAATTTTTAATTTCTTCAAAGCAAACTCTTTAATAATTTTATGCTAGTTTTTCATATGAGAAATCACGCCAGTCCTTTAAACATCTGTTTTCAATGGTGTTCATTGGGTTTGTACAATATTTTTATGTTTTACCTACTTTTTGCACGTTTCCAATATCAACGCAGTTAGTGCTGCTATTTGCCAACTGGCCAACCATTGAATTGAAAAATTGTTTACCGATATAAGAAATAAACAGATGCATGTTTTAGTCCAAAATGAAAAACTTGTCCTTTTGGATAAATGCATTTTTTAGTTTTCGAATCCCTTTATTTTTTTGTTTTGTTGGCTATTCAGTGGTTAAAATAGAAATATACACGGAATCAAACACTTATAAAATTTTGTATTTTAGTTATTTCACTTTAAGAGTGAAAAAGAGGATTAAAAAGTGTTTTTTTAATTGTATTTAAGTGTCTTCAATATTTGACAATAGATTGGCTGTCATTTCTATTTGAATATTAGGTTTTTTTTTGCAGCAGATTTTCATGCTCTATAAAGCTTTAATTAATTTTTATGGAATTAAATCTTTTTTCTTAAACATGATTTAAAATAAATTCAGTCAAATAGAAATTAAATAAAAAAATTTTAAAAACAAAAAACAAGTCCAAACTTAAAGCTAAATATTGCAAAATTAATTAAACTTATAATTCTCATTCCGTTTTTGAATTTTCTTTACATTAAAAAAAATTTTGTTGACTTTTTTATTTAAATTAACAGCAGTGGTATCTCAAGCATAAATGATAAATTTATTTTAAAACCTTAAAATTAAACGCTCAATGTTTTTTTTTATTACTTTTATGTTTATTCTTTGCTAAGTCTTTAAAATTTTTGTACTTCACCAAATCAAATTTTATAAATACAAGTTTTAAATACGAAAAAGAAAAATTTTGAGAAACCCACTACGATGAAAAAATTAAATTAATTTTTTATATAAATTTATAAATATTTTATTCAAATTAATGGTAAAACATAATGTAAGTAATCAACGGACAAATTAAGTTAAACTCCATCTTAGAAGAAAGTTAAAACAAATAATTTTGATTTGACTTAATTTTTCTTTATTTCACTAAGTGCTTTTCTTTTACTAAACAAATGCAAACTTGCGGAAATTTTGTAAGACTTAACCAGAGGAAGAGGATCTTTAGTGTTGTGGCGAAAAAAGTAAGAATGATAAACAAAAGCAAAATTTGTATTCGTCATTAATTGATTATTGATACAAAATTGCAAAAACAAATGTGAAGAAATACTTTAGTTTGTGTGTCGACTTCGTCTAACCAAACCAATAATCAATATGAATATTCCTCGTATTCTTATTTGCAAAATTAGTTGGTTAAATAGATGATGTTTACAATATACACAACTTTAAGTAGATAGATGCGAAGAATGCTGATGATCGACTTGGCAGTCCTGAAAATGCGGCATTACATTCTGCCAACGTAAAATTTTCTTTGGAAAAACGTCTACATACATTTGTAAATAATTTTTCTTTCTAAAGATTTTTAGAAATTAAATTGATAAATGAACCTAAGCCACAAACCAATAAATCTAGTTCTTTTAAATATTCACGGTTCAAATCCTGAATACGAAAAAAACTTAAAAATTAAAATTAAAAACCTATTTCACGGAAAATAGAGGCGATCTCCTTGTTTTCAACACATCTCCACCATGTTGTTAAATTTCAATATTACCTTCCTTATTTTATTTTATTCAAGTAAACTTTCTTTCACCAAGACATTGTTATATTAGTCTTTTTTTTTAATTTCTGTTTTTTTTTAGTTCACATTATGCCCAGAAAAGTTTATAATGAACATATATTAAACAACCGGTTTCCCAACTCCTCTACCACAGCTAGAAAAGAGTTATTTTCTTCTAAAATTTTTTTCTTTTGTTAAGCAAGTGCGTTCACTATCTCTAAACTTGTTCTTGTTTTCAAGGCTGCTTAATCATCTCATTGGTTTAACATACAGGTGTCTGCAAAAGTTAATTTACAGCAACATTTTGCTTTTCTCCTCTAATCGAAACTGTGAAGGTTAGAACTACTGTTTTTTAAATGTTTTCAGTTTTATAAAAATAATCACGGCCTTTACTTAGTATTTTTCTTTTGAGCAAGACTCTGTTAGGATTTGAACTTATAGTCTTTTATTCCAAAGAAAAGAAAAATTTATGAGAAAAAGTACTGATGTAACAAGACAAAGAAATGCTTAAAGAGAGGAGTAGAGAGAGAGAGCGAGAGAGAGAGAAAGAGAGAGAGAGCAGTAAAATATATTCAGAAGACTACAGCGAAGCATAAAGTGTTGGTTTCGAGAGTAATTGATTTGCTGCAATGGGTTGCATTTCATGTTTTAATGTAGATAATCTTCCTGCTAAAAAGCTCTCATTTGGATTGCTTATTTATTTATTAACTGGATATTATCTTAAAAAATTTTTTATTTTTTTAAGATTTGATAACAGTGTAACAGAGTAAAAGACACAGATTAAACAGATGCCCAGCCTAAATAACGAATAAACTCATAGAATTTCAACTATGATTCTTTCTAAGCCTGTATATTTAATGTATCCTTTTATATATATATATATTTTTTCAATCAAATATAAAAAGGGATGAACTAATTAAAATTCTTTTTTGGATAAATTAACATGCAACACCATTTTTTTTTTGACAAATATTTAGTTCATTAATTACTTGAAAATTGTTCAAATTATTTCCCAAAACAAACTTTAAATTAACTCTGCTCAATTTTTACAACAACTTATTTGCTTTGATGTGATATTCTCTAATAATAAAAAAAATTTTTTTCTTAATTTTGAACTGTATTTTTTTTAGCTCAAAAACTTTGTTTAATGATTTACTTAGTTAAAATTTAGTTATCAAACGAAAAAAGAAATATTAATTAACCCACAACAATTAATTATAAATTTTTCTAGCTTTTTCTTTTTCTTTTTAACTTGAACATTTCTTTTTGGGTTTTTCTTAATCAGTATCAGTCCATTTTATTTAAAAAAAATCATTTATTTATTTTTTTTTTTTTGAATTAATTTGTGGCGAATTTTGTCCAAGAAAATTTGCTTTCACATTTGTCTGAATTTTAATGAAATTATAAAAACAAATCACTTGTTTTTTTGTTTATCATCCTTTTCCTTGGGCTTTTTGTTTGTTTCATTAATAAGTTGTTCAGTTTGTGTTGTATAAAATGAAAAGAAAGTTGTTTGCATCCTTTTATAATTAAACTGATGTACAAAAAATAAAGGAAAAATAAAGAAAGTTTTTGTAAGGGAGTAGAATGTGACATAAAGTTTAAAAATGGACCAGACCAGAACAATATGGACAAATAATTAAAAAGCTAATTATCATAGCTTTGTCATCGGTAAAAAAATAAACAAATCAGCTTCTTTTTTTATTGTTGCATTAAGGCAATTAAACATTTATTACTTTTAAATACAAATTCTTAGTGAAACGTAGTAAATTTTTGTTTGTTGGAAAATTCAAGTGGAAGTGTCGCTGATTACTTTTATTAATTTAGGTTTTAAGTTTTTTAAAATTAATTATTTGTTAAAGCATTTGAGTTTTTCTAATTAAAAAAATAAGTTAAAATTCGTTGTATTTTTAATTGAAAATGTATTACAAATTTTCGTATTGATTTACAAATAAAACTTAAGAGGTTTTTTTTGGGTTGTGTTTGGACTTCTTCTAACTAACTTCATAGTGGTTGATTAAAAGCACTTCTCATTTTCTTATTTAATTAATTGATATTTAAAAAGAACACAATCTGAGGTAAATATAAGTAATGAATGCTGTTGAGAGCTTAGACGAGTTCGTTGTTATTTGTCTTGTACATTTGTTTTTGCTTTTTGTATCAACCTTTGGTTAATAACGAAATGCAATTTTTATTTTTGTCATTCTTACTTATTTTACTCACAACATTATATATGCTGTTTCAGTATAAATCTGATTGCTATGAGTTAAGTATGAATGTAGATGCGCTGTGCCTTGCGTTTATTAATTTAATTTTAAAAAGATTTGGGGTTGAAGTGTGGACATTTATTATTGAAAATTTATTTATTTAAATTTTATTAAAAAATTTAATATTAAATTGAATATTCCTCGTATTCTTATTAACAAAATTAGTTGGTTAAATAGATGATGTTTACAATGTAGACAATCTAAGAAAGATAGATGCAAAGAATGCTGATAAAGGATATAGTGATTCGGAAAATGCTGGATTTCATTCTGCTAACGTCTTATTTTGCTCGTTTTCTTTGAAAAACATCCGCATATACTTGTGAATTAATTTTTATTTCTAAAAAAGATTTTTAAAAATTAAAAAAAATTTACTTAAGCCAAAAATAAATTAATTTTAATGCAATATTTTTTTTATAAATTGGTAACTACAAATTTTTCTTTAATTGTCATTAAGCCGATGAATTCAAACACTTATACAAATGATCAGTAGTAACAATATGTATTAAAATCGAAGTAGTTATAACTAACGCTGTGCAATGGATGTAATGAAATATTTCAGAATATGAAACAGGAGCTTATAAAAATACATGATTAGGGCCGGGACAATAGAGTTTTTTTCAATGCACGTAATTTTATTGTATTATTAATATTGTAGCTTACGCACAGACTTTCGACCAAAAATGGTGCTTTATCTGTAAGTTTGAAAATGTATGTAAGCATAAGTATTAAGGCATGAGAAGCTCTTGATGCTGTGTGATGTACGATGTACCAAACACATTTTTCAAGTCTTACAAGAAACTTTCATGAGCCTCGGTTTTGTAAAACGATGAAAAATATATTTCACTCTATCTAATCACCCTGCAATTATACCACCTACATACGGCTGCAAGTGGAATGAAACTCTCATGTATTAGTCAGTGCTCCAAGGTCTGTTTTGGAGTTAAGCGACCGCGAAGTAGTTACTTAACTCTACTGCTCTACTGACTCTTTTAAACATCGATAAAATTTGCTGTTCTATATACAGTGGAATGTAAATTAATGTGATTCTAAAACTCTTTCTCGATATCGGTGCGTTTTTGCCTACACTACGCCTTTCATTAAGATCTCAGCCGTTTGTAGGCGGTGGGCAACCGAATTGAAGAGTGAATTTGCATGTTTAATTATCTTCTCGCAAAAGTCTTTCCTGTCTCTTTCAATGTAGGAAAATTCAAATCAATTGTGCGCAAATATTGCTCCCTATATCCTCCTTCCCATGACCTAATTTCTTAGTGCTGGCCCAAAGCATTACTTGAGTAGTGGTTTGCCGTTGTCATTCAAATCGCTTGATAATTTTAAAAAGTTTATGCCTTGGCATGCAACGTTTATGAAACTTTTGCAAAAGGAATATTTTGCACTACACAAGTAAATTGTCATAATTTTTCTGGTTGTAATTTTAATACGGGCTATTTAAACAATTTGTTAAGCACCTTTTTTCTTTACAAAATTTATAGAAAAAACCATACAGGAGTGTGATGGAAATCGATAACGAAAAAAATTCTACTCAAAATCGTAAAAAGTGTGATGGGTACTTAAGTATCGTTTTTATATCGATTTGTTTTGAAATCGTGTTCAATTTCATTTCTCATTTCGTTCTATGAAATTCTCAACTAGAACACGTGTTATAGAACACGAAATTTGAATGTCTTAAAGTTCTCATATCGTGTAAATAATTATTTGTGGAATAAAAATGTCGATATTTTGAAGCACTTTTTTTAAGAAAATTTCTTTAAAATGTAAGTAAATGTTAAAAATATGGACAAAAATTTTAATTTTATAAATTTTAATTTTTATATTCAGGGGCGAGCATTCAAATACTTATCAAGAAGATATGGTTATGGAGTACATAGAAAAATATCCTCAATTATCTAAGGGGGTTTCAAAGGTAATAGGATTGAAGTTGAGAAACTTTGGCAAACACTTGCGGAAACTCTTAATAGTATTGGCCCACCAATTAAGAGAGTAGACGCTTGGAAAAAAGGAATTTTTCTTTTTATGAATTTATTGTTTAAGGTTTCTGTGATTAAGATTTTATATTTTTATAGGCATGGAGTGATAAAAAACCGCAAATAAAAAAGAAACTGCCGATTAATAAGAGAGAAGCAAGAGCTACTGGGGGAGGACTCCATAATCAAATTTACATTTCTAGTAGAGACGAGGCTATTGGGAAAATATGTGGATTATATGACATTGTCGACGGCATCTAAGAAAGCACTTTATATGGCATTAAAAATTTGGAAGAAAATCAAATTCAATCATCAGTTTCATCTGATACGGAGGGAGTTCAAAAAGAAAGTTCGCAAGAACCAACTACTTCAAGTAGAAAATATGGGCCAAGAAGGAGAAAAACTAAGACCCATTCTCTTCAAGACAATTTAAAAAAGTTCATGGTGGATGAAACAATTTATAGAAAAAATATAAATAGCAATCGTAAACAAAATCCCAGAGTTGCATTTCTAAGAGAATTTCGTGGAAGGGAAACAAATATGGAAAATGAAAAAGATACGCTTTACATAACACATCCAATAAGGTCTTTCGTTTTCAAACTTCGATTTCATTTTAAAACGAATCAGTTTCCATCACATACCTGATAATTTTGATACGAATAAAATTAGTGATTTTTTTTCATAATAAAAATTTTTTATTATAATAATATGTTCTAGTTTTATTTTTAATTTTAGGTTTACTCAAATATCATTAAAATGTATTGAACACTTTTATTCATTTCATTAAAATCGTAATTTATGTCTCATAATAATTATTTTTTATATTTCCTTTATTAAATTTATGTTTATTAATTTTGTCTAAAAACCATTACTAAATTGTATTTTAATTATCTGTAAATAAAAACTTAGTACTAAACTATTTGTCTTTTTTTATTTAACATAAAGCAGTATTAAAATTTTAAATGTTAATTAAAATTAAATGCAAATTGAACTATAAAAAATTTTGTAAAAAAGGAAACAATTAACATAAACAATTCTGAATAAACACAATTGAAAAAAGAAAAGTAAAAATTCAGAAAAACAAAAGGAAATAAAAGAAAAACAGAACACATCTACATAAAATGAACACGTTAATAATAAACACATAGATAGCAAGAACTTACACTAACACACAGCCATAAAAGTGATAATATAAAGCCCACAGCCCATATAAAATTGTCAGCATTAAACAATAAATATTATTTACCTTAAAATACATTACAATGACATAAAATAACAAATTTATGTTTATAGAAAACATACAAATAAAAAAATAAAAAACAACTATACATACGAGGATAGTTTTTGTACACATTTATTTATTTGTTTATTTATTATTCTTTTATTTATTTATTTTCTACTGAAAAAAACAAATATTCAATATTAAAGTGCTCTGTTGATTCTTGCAAAAATCTGCAAAAGGTGGTTAACAAAATTAATGAATTAAGGGTTGTCTGAGATTATTAATTTTTAAGAAAAAAATGATCACATACAATTATCATAACATCATCACATTTTGTTAATAACATAAATGTTTTTTAGAGCTTGATTATTTCTAGAAATCACAATCGTTTCGTGGCATTTAAAGAATATGCTCTACAGATGTCACAAGCAAAACAGCATAAGAAGAGAATAAAAATACAAAATTTTTCTGTACGACTTAAAAGTAAATTTACAAATTCCCGTTTTTAGTTGATAATCAAAAATCTTGAACTGTTTTATATACTAATTGTTAAATAAGACATGCTAACAATTATTTTGTTTGGTATTAAGTTAATTGGACTAATCAAAACGCGGCTTGAAAATGATGTCTTTACATCGAAAGCGCTCGCCAATCGTATCAAATAAACAGCCAGTGACGGCGGTCTTCACCGAAAGGTATGACAACAGAATTATTTTGTTGATTGTTTTTTATTTATACTCCTTTTATTTTGTTAAACAAAATTTCTAAACAAGTTTATTTTGAATATATGAACAACCAAGCTTACTTTTAGGCATTATGTTTGATACCACGATTTCTATTTGTGGGCGAGTTAAAACGTCTAAATTATTCTAATATGGAAATACCTGGCAGTTCTATTATATTTATTTTTAATAAGCATTTTTATTTGTGTGGGTAGCATAATCAGTATTTTGTTAGTTACGAAAACGTATTTAATCTTATTTCGTATAAATAATACAGATTTATTGTTGGTCAAAACCCTGATGGATCTTTCAAAAAGATATTTGATGCCTTATTATTTTCCGCTCTCTAAAATGGTGCCGTTTAGTTACATTTTGTACATTTTTTGTAATTTTTGAAGGCTCCACGTGACATGTATTATTTTCTTAAATTTGCCCAAATTTTCGTAACTTTTGGTACAGACACGAAAAAAATTAGTATCACTGAAAGAGTAGTTTTTTCATTATTTGAAGTGAGAATATCAATTCGATTTTAATAACAAAGGTTACCTGAAAATGCAATTAAAATCCCATTTAAAAAAACTCATTTAAAATAAACAAAAAATAATGTTGCTGAAGTTTTACTCTGTTCAATTCGTGAAAAATTACGAAATGTTTCTGCTTCATGTTTAGAAACAGCAAAATGTTTCTGGCAACAACTCTTTCCATCTGTAAAATAATATGAGCTGCTTTTCGTGCGGAAAACTAAAAATTCTGTTAAAACTTGCGAAAGTTAGTAGCAACTTCAGTTATTTCGCTTGAAAAACTTGACAACCAGTACCTCGATTTACAAGAAAGTTGTCTTTTAATTTTCTTCTGGAAGTGCCAGATTATATTATAGAAAAATTGTAAGTAATTTTATGTTAATTTTTAGGCAAATAAAGCTCGAGTTTTTCTTTAACAACGGTATGTTTAAAATAATTAGTGTAGTAAATTCTGTCGAAGCTCAGTATTTCAAAGAAAAGGTTAAAACGTTTTTGTTATAAAAATCTTGCTTTTACTAATTTTATTTAATGGCGAGAGCATGCACTTTTCTATGCCGAAAAATTAGTATTGTGTTCTAATTTAAATCCTCATGAGTATCATTGTATGAATTTTTTTTTTCATATGTTATTATCTACTTTTTTATTTTTGTTTTGTTTTTGTTCAGGAAATGAATTTGTCGCCTTTTTATTTTCCCTCAAATATGGAAAAAAAATTTCTTACTATATTTTATATAAACTACATTAAATTACAATTTATTTAAGGAAAATTTCGAAATGTAACTTTTAATAGAAAAATGTAACTTTTTTGAAGGAAAAGTGTAATTTTTTCTTGTCTTTCCATGGCAACACTGGTTATCATTTATTTGCCAACAGAAGACCATATGAGTCAGTTTTTTTTTTTTTTGCAGTTAAGCAATATTACGAAGAGTTATAGTTAGAAAGAGTCGCAGCGTAACTTCGAGAAATTAAATATACGAAAGCTAAAAATTTGTTTTTTCTGACCACAAATAAGTAATTTTTTTATTTTTTAAATTTGTTTTTACTTTTTTCAGACAATGCTGCATTACACTCTCTTAGAGTCTAATTTTTCTACGTTATTTAATTTAGAATGAAGAAAATTTCAGTTTAAGCCTGATAAAGGAGAAAAAATATCATCATGTCCAAGGATATAAGCACATGGACTTAATGCTGCACTTAAAAGAGACATCATGTCCATGGACACTGTGCCGTTTTTAGTATGGACATGGTGTCATTATTTGAAAGAATTTTCTCCTCTATGATATAACCAGCACCGGCTTCGCTTACCATATATTTTCAGCTTTCGTACATAGAACACTATAAAATATACCAACAATATCGACACTATGACTTTACGTTATGACACTACGTTGTTACATGATGTTCACGGACCATGTCCATGCCATCGATTAAAATTATTCATTAAAATGAAAATTAAAAAAAAAAATTATACTACACTCGTAGTAAAACAAGAATGTGTGCGCCAATAAATACAATAAACAAACAAGAACAATGTTTAAAAACTGTTAAACACGTTACAAATAATGATCATATTTTAACATAAATTTGTATGTGTAAATCTGTAGAAAAAAGCGAAAAAAACATATCCGTTTCCTATAAAAATTCAAGTTAACACACACACTTATGTGTTTGTAAACACATGTGTCGGTACCTGTACGCTTACATGATAAGGTAACTAACACGTACTTTAAAGAAACCTCAAGAGATTTGATCCGTACGGTAAACTACTCCGTCTTTAAAAGAAATAAAATTTGAACTTTTAATGAGTGTTTTTTAATAATAAATAAAATATTATTAATTTAGATTGGTCAAAGTTTAAAATGTTAAGTCCTAACTTTTTAGAAAGTACATACCTTTGTTGGCCTCTTTCATGTCTATTAAATTCTTATTATCAAGAAAATTTGCAAACTTTAATACGGTTCTCGAACGTACTTTGATAAATCAGGGGAATTTTAATTTTATTAAAGAATTTGTGTTATACTTTAAACGTATAAGTTACTAATGTTTGAACCAACTTTTATCAGAAAATATTTAAAGATACTTCACATCTCATATTCTTTTCTGTGTTTGTAAAAATATAGTAAAATGTGAATAACCCTATCACTTTTTGGCGCATGTTTCTGCATGTAAACATTTTAATTTTATTATGTTGAAAGCTCGTAAAACAATCAACATTAAATTTAAATTAAATTTTAAACAATATAACTTTATCACAAATATTAAATCGATTTTCCAAAGTATGCGTATGTAAAAGGAAAAAACCAAGTAAAATTTCAAGAGTGTGTTTTAATGTGGTTTTTCGAAGGGTTTTTTCCAATAACCCCACACTTTCGTTTTTTCTTTCTTTAAAATTGTTTCACTTGAATCCGAAAAGGGATTATAATCTTTAATTTTATTTCTTAATTTGATGTTTATCATTTTTCTAAAAAATTTATTGTTCAACATTTTATTTCTAAATAGAATTTTATTGCATACAAGCCTGAGAGAGTAGAATAAAAATATATAAATAATTAAGAATAAATTAATCTGCTTTTGCTCTTTGTTAAATAGCATTAATAACATTCTAGGATTTTTAATACTAATAATAACTTCACTTTATCTATCACTTCTTATTTCTTAAGTCCGAGGCATATAGAATCCGTCATACGTTATACTTTGACGTATTCAACTGAAGACTAAGTAACAACCGATGAGGTTGGCACAATGAATAATTTACTGACGGATGTGGAATCAAATTTTCCTCTCTATTTTTATTCACTTTTAAATTTAACTTGCAATTTATTTATTTGATAATTTATTTTTATTCCTATTTTATTTTTAGCCACCAAAATACTATTAAAACACAGCAGAGTTAAAAGAAAACAAAGAAGAATGAAAGTTGACCAAATTTCGTACCTTGCGTAGACGGACACATATTGATTGTGACAACGCTCATAAGAAAACATGTATTTAAACTGACTTGTCAGTTGGATACGTCAAAGTTTAACGTATGACGGTTTCTAAGTGTACCGGCCTTTACAACTAGGAGTTACATTTAATAGCGATCTATTTTTATTTGCTTAAGTAGCGCGATTTCTCTTAGAACCTGCGTTACAAATCAATCATACTTTAAACGAGGTAAATTTGATAGTAATGAATTTTAGTTAAGTGATTATTTGTAAAGCTTCCTTTATTGTTATAACATCTAAATCTTTTAAATTTCTTTTAATCTCTTAAAAATATTGGCTTGTACTAAAAAAAAATATTTTTTTATATTTTCGCTTATAATTGGTTCTTTTTTACAAAAAATGAAAATCCACGGGTAAGCTAAGCAATACTTGCTGTAATTCTATTGCATATATAAGATGAGCACTCTCACTATGAGCACGGCCGACTATTTGCTATAAATATATTAAGGCGTTTTTAACGTTTATAACTTTTAGGATTAAAATGAGGTTAATTTATGTAGAAATAAAATTTTATTAACTGAGTCCTTTAAAAGCTTCAATAATTATTATTCTTTAACAAATTGTTTAAATGGCTTTTAATCTTTATCAGTGTTGGTATCTACATAAAATGATTAATAAATATTTTCTATATAAATTGATCCCAGACCGTGTGTCATTTACCGCATAAGTTTTTGCAAGGCTAAATATTGTTCTTTATTAAATTGTTTTTTCTTTTTACTAAAAAGACAAATCCACGGGTAAGCTCAAACACAATTACTAATAATAATGTCATTTTAGATTTTAAGATGAACATTCTCATCATGACGATTGCAATATGTTTTAGTAGACTATTTGCTACAAAAATATTAAGGGCTGTTTGACGTTAATATCTTTTAGGTTTCCGAAAAGGGCAAAGACGTTACAGGTCTCTATTACTGGAACCGTAAAAGGTAGACTCTTAAAATCGTCACAGTAAGAATATTACTATTGTAATCGATAAAAAAATTACACTTAAAATTAAAGGGTGTTTTAAAAGTGATGTTATATTCATAAACAAGGCACGTAAATTTCCACAGTGTCATTATGATTTTGTCCGCTTTAGCAGCAATTACAAACAATACATTTTTTAATTAAACGGCGTATCAATAATTATGTCATTTTCACGTATGTAAAATAATTTTTGAATCGTTATAGACAGCCGCTTGTAACTTGCACAAGTATGTGCCTTCTATATCAGCGTATATTGTCTTATTTTTGAAACCGCAGCAGAGAGACACTTTAAATTTACACCAACAAATAATAAATAAATACAACTACACGAGAATACTAGAAGAGGTTTGTATCGATGCTTTGACAGTTAGTAGAAGTGCTGTTAATAATATTTTACTTTTATTTTTATATGCAGATAATGGTGAGAAATAAGGTTATGACAGTTTTTTAAATACGAGCTTGAGGGAAATAAGTATCATAAATAAATCGGAAGGCAAGTAGCAGGGAAAAACAAATTGATTTGACTTTTCTCTGTTAGTATGTCACTTGAGAAAAAAGGATTATGCAGGATGCTTTCTGAAATATTTAACACATGAATTTAAAGATTAAATTTAGAGCAAAGAGAAATGCTGGCGATTTAAGAGAATATGCATGTAAGCGATTTCGTATTGAAACTAATTAATTACACTGTACAACACACAAAAAAATTACAAGGTCCGGGCTATAAATTCTGATAGAGGAGACAAAAAAAAAGATAAGTGTATCGGCGTTTTGAAAGTTTACATCTGAATTTCATTTGAGAAGGGGTTTAAGTTTCCCAGCTCTGGCACATTCTTATTGTTAAACGGCATAAGAAACCATGTAACCCTTACATTTAAGGTGTAAAATGTGTTGAGCAAATTTATGTTAAATGTTACGAAGAACATTTTTGTAGAAATGTTAACCCTCTAACTCCTCAAAATATGGGTTTTTTTCCTTCTTTTAAAAAAGAGCAAAAAACACCATTAGAGCAGGTCTTTAGAGGGTTAAAATTTTCCACAAAAATGTTCCCCGTTAAATTTTACTATAAGTCCCTGAATACACAAAAATGGAAAATTCAACCATAAAGTCAGAAATAAGACGCAACTAAAGAGAGCTTAGGGTTAATTTCGCATTTATTAAGAATTTTATTTTAAAGCAAATTTGGATAGCATTAATTACATATTTTATAGCTCTAGGCAATTCCACTTCATTGTCATACAATGTCCAGCATATTTCAGCGATAAGCGAAGCATTTTTGGCGGAAGGACTTTCCAACTAGATTACCAACCTAATGATTTTATAATTTACTGAGAATTGATTACATTGACTATTGCAGGAAATAATAAAATTTATTAATACGTATTTTACTTGAACAACTAGTTCAATTACTACTTCCTGTATTTGCTAACTAACTAATGTAATGCGTTTTGTAAGCGAATAACGAAATTTGGCAATCACAAAAGTAAGTCATTGTATAGCAAGTACTTTGTAAGCTAATGTCTAAGTTTTTGTTGGCTTTCTATGGAATTAGTTTTAAATTTATATATTATTATATTTGGTTTTAAAACGTTTGCGAATTTAATTTTACAAATTATAGGAAAGAAAAAATATTAATGAAAAAAAGTATTAAAACTTACAGAAAAAGTAATTGAAAATTAAATATTATTTTTGAACGCTTTAATTTTTTGGTTGTTTTGGATATAATGGGTATCAGAAATGACATTTAATTAACTTAAAAAAGAGAAAAGGTTATCAATTCATAAGTACTATTTGTCATTTTAAAACCGCTTCTAAACATCTTTTCTATATTTTAACGGCTACACCTACAGATTGATATTATTGTAAAAAAAGTTATTTTATATAAAAATTAAACCGTTTCTCTATACAAAACCTGTATAATGAACAAACAATTTGGTTGAATATGACAGCTAAGAGAATAAAATTTAAAGGGTGCTTTTCTTTTCAAGTGTGGGAGGCAAACATTTTTCAAATATTTTAAATTTTTCGTTAACTTATGTCTATAGATTAAACCCATTTTCATTTTTAATTTAGCGCTTTGAATCTGTTTTTTTGAAATTATTTTTACTAAAACAAAATAATTTCAAATTTAAAATTTCTACACATAACGTGTTTGAAGCAATTGCTCCGACGTACATACTCAAAATTTAATAGAGCATATAAGAAGAAAATACATTGAGAAAATACATAATTATAAGAAATACCTCGACACTATGTTGATATAGTTTCTAATAACAAGATAAATTTTTTTACATATCAAAAAAAAAAAAGTGTTTTTTTCTGACCTGGCCGTGTCACATTTCAAATGTCTTCTACTAAAATGCAACAAATATTATAATCAAAAGTCATATCATTTAAAATTTCCCACATGGAATTCCGATTGCTACAATATCAATTTTATATAACGTCATCGGTAAATAACACTGCCTCAAAATATATTTTAAAACAAATCTGGAGCAGAGAAAAAAATGCCTTAAACTTGCTGAATTTATAGGAGTAAAACAAGACAATTTTTTCATAGTGAGAGTTAAAGAAAAAACAGGCTTTAAAAGTGATTACAGGAAAAGCAATACAAAGCTAAATGAAGACCCTTAAGAAGTATTAGAGATTTAAGTATGGAACTGATGCATTTAGATGCCGCAATTAAACCTCAATTTAAATCCAAATTTTCTCCTGGCATTTTTTTAACATAAAAAATATTAAAAATTAAATTCAGTTGAATTTTAAAATAACAACACTTATATGAAGTATCTTTTTTATTTCTTATTTGTCAATATTTTTACCTTAAATAAGTATAAGATTTTCATTATTATGTTATTTACAACAAGACTTAGGCCAATATTATGACTAGACACGTACAACAGTTTATTTAGTTAATTTAACGTAATTGTCTGCCATCCAAATGTAAATTTAAAGTTAAAAATTTAGAAAAAAAAAATAAAAGACTCGTATCTTGTACACATAACAATACAACGATGCTCTATTAAGCACACGTTTTTATGTAACACAACAACCTTCAACGCCTTAATGTGTCATTTATTAAATATAACATATGATGGTTATTATATGCTATAATTGGGGATTATCTGGCATTTATACTTAAATAACTAATTTGTATTAAATTTAGATTTAAATTAAGGTGAGAAAATTTGATTTATGTATGTTAAAAAGCTGTCTATGATTTTGTATATAATTTTCTAAAAATTTTTTTGAAGAAAGTTTAAGATATCTCTACTGTTATTCTAGATGTAATGTTAGTTTCATAGGGTTTTTTTTGGTGAAGTGTATGTGTATGGAATCAATTGTGGTATGATATAATTTGAATAAACGATTTGTTTTAAAAATATTTCGTAAAGCATATAATCAGACTTGGACCTTACAAACTCTTTTTTTTTCAAAATTACGTAGTCTCAATAGAAAATTTAACTTTGATAATAATATTGTAATAAAAAATATTTGACAGTCCTCAACACATAAAATAATCTCGTTGTTAGCCATATTTGTATAATAAAATATTTTAATAAAAATGCCGTGAGCCTTTGAAGTAATAAAAAAATATTCGGATGACAGACAGTTTAAAAATAAAAAAATGATAATTAAATTAAAACCTCATCGACTCTTAATGGGTTAAGCATTTTTAAAAATTGTTTATATATTCTAAAAGATCTCTTTAAAAGCTTTTAAATGATACCAATATAGATGCCTTAAAAAACAAATATTGGGGTGACAGAAAATTAAAAAATAAAAAAAAATTAAAATTTACAATAAATATCGTTCAGTATTTCCTAAAAAATCTTTTTAAAAGCTTTTAAATGGTACCCATATTGATGTCTTAAAAAAAATATAGTGCAAAATCGTACTTTTTTATGATGAGTTCAGAGGCCCATAACCCAGAAAATCTGAACGAGCGCCAATTTTTTTCACTTGTTGTTATTTTTATATCCTTTAATTTATTATCGGCCCATACATTTGTTATTTTGATTGAAGTTACTACATTGTTTCAAATGGTATTGAAAAAAATAGAGGAAGGCGTGGTGTTATGCCTGCTGTCTCAAAGAACATGGAACGATCTTGATGATCTTTAATACCAACTCTTTCGAAACAATGTCTTATCGTTTGGCGCATATAAATTTTCTCTAGCTCATCTAGTGTCTTGACAAAATTATTATTAATACTAGCACGGGCGAACAGCTGGACATAGCATGATTGCAATGCATAAAAACTCAGAATATATATAATTTATAGGGTCGTAATTGGATACTGTAGAAAGTACAAACGAATTGATACCCTTTTTCCACCTGTGGTGAAGGATATAAAAAAGTTGTTGGGTGAGTTTTTTAAAAAAATGTTGTGTAGTCACGGTAAATAAGTTGGTGAAGGCCGCTGTATATTAGCAAAGCAAATGATTTTTTAATGTTTACTGCATAGGAACATGGAAAATATATACTGCGTCAGCCCTTGGTTAAGACGCCATTATTTTAAAAAAGCTTGCCTTAGTCGCAATGAATACAATTTATTTCTCAACTTTACAGAATTTTTCGTTGCAATTTTTTGTCAGAAAAAATGAAGAAAGTAAAATTTACTACACAACATTATAATTGATAAATCCTAGTCTTATATTTTTATATCTTAGTTTCTTAAAGCGTCTCTTCTTTCTATTCTAAAATAAAAAGAAATAAATACATATTTTAGAATTTTTTATTTAAAACAAAAAGCTCAAACTTTCGAAAAACATTTTTATTTTCAGAATTAAAAAACAAAGAAAAAAAAAAAAAAAACAGATAAAAAAATAAAATTTAAAACACGACTAACGAAAAAGTTTCTTCTTTTGTTGAGGCGTAAATGCAGAGAAATAATCGTAAAGTAAAATATAAAGTTTTGTAACTTGTTTCTTATTGTTGGTAACTGCGGTTTGATTTCCTGGCACCTTTATATTGTTTTACGGATTTTTAGCATGGAGTTCTATAGTAATCGAAACGCTGTACAAAAATACACTCGCACACTTACATACTATCAAATATCTGCATACTCAAGAACTTTATGCGGTTCTTAAAATAACAACCACGCAAAACACTTTCATATTCTTTCACACACACACGGAAGACACGTACACATTTAATCCAGCATAAACTTTCCTCACTGTAACCCAGTTGGCCAGTCTCTTTTTTTGACATAATCTGAGAAGATAGTGATTTTACTGCTAATGTTAAGATTTTCTTAGAAAGGTTAAATGGAAATAACAGTTAAACAGAAATAAAATTAACGACATTGCCTTTCATTTGATATGTTGCCATCTACTAAAAGGTAAAGGAAATTGTCACTCTTTTGGTCTTGCACGATCTTGCATATTTTTTAAAAAAATATCATAAATAATTTGTTTGAGCTGTCCTTATTATTGTATGTTTGTATCGTATTTATTGTTAAAGATTTCTATGAGACTTGGCCAATTGGGAAACCATACACACATACAGGCAGAAATATTCCCGAAATAAAAAAATATCAAGTTGGTGCTGTTAACTGGTTCCCAACTTTTATGTGTTTAATGTTTTAAAGCCATAAAAAACTGGAATTCATAGAAAAAATAAAAAACAAAAATAAGCAGCAAACAATTTTAAACTCATTTGTAAAAATAAAGCTACTGGATTTTAAGAATATTTAGATGAGGCTCCCTTTATACCATTTAATTTGTAAGTGTAAAATTTTCCATTGTTATGTAAAACTTGGAGTCTTTATAAAACACATCTATGGGAAGTTGGACGTTAATTTGTCTAATGTTCTTTTCTGGTTATTCTTTTATGTTTGAATGTTATTTCTTTCAATTGTGTGCGAGAGCTTTAAAGACTGGAACGTATTCTTGCCCTTTTCTCTTAATTACGATTTTTTAGTATAGTTGTGCTCTCACCATTCTTCGTATATTTATTGTTACCCACTTTTTATTCAACGGAATATGTTCAATTAATAGACAGCCTCTATTAATCTATGCGACTGTCTTAAGCAATTCTTAAGTAAGTCATTACTTTCTTTTTGTCTCCACAGAATATTTTATTATATTTCATTATATTTTATTAATATTTATTGCAAAATTATCCTTTAAGTTATTTTGTTTCAATTTTATTTAAGTTTTTTACTTTCATACTGTAAATTAGACTTAAACATGTTATAAGCGCCACCTGTTTACTGATTTGTAAGTTTACTACAAAATAATTTAACCAAACTGATACAGCTATTTACACACAAGACAGTGTGTCTCTCTTAGTTACAGAGGGGAAAAGGTGAGTTGTTTTGAAGAAACCAGACAGTTGTCTGGCTGATTGTACAATGGTAAGATCTAACAATTGAAGCGTGTGCTTATAAGCTTACTAATCAAAAGAATTTTACGTCGTTACAATCGGATAATTAGCTTTCAAACTTAACTCCTCAAATCAATTTTAAGCTGCGGTTAGATTAGTAAATTGACCAAAAATGCATAACCATTATATTAACAAATGTTTATTCAATGTTTTCCGACACGTGTCATTACGAATAACGATTTATAACAATGACCCGGTCTATGAAAAGGTGGCTTATGACTCAAAAAATTATTTTTCACTTTTTTTGGTTCGAATAGTTTTTGAGACGCTTTTTAACATGGTGAAAAGCAAAAAGTCCTAATTTGCTTAGAAGTATACTATAAATGTAAAGAAAGAAGAATGAAGATTAAAAATCGAGAATGAAGATAATACATGCAATCTTGTAGAATAAATTTATTTATCAATTTGTTTTCTTTGTTATCTATAGTAGACAAGTCCATTGTAAAAAAAAAATTTGTTCCACTTTTATTTGATTTTCAGCTTGAAATAATGATTTTGTAGTTTCTCTTCGTAGTCGATACTAACATTATCAAAAGAATCATGAACATTCTCTTCATCTTCACCAAAAAAAATTTTCCAAGATTCTTCATCGACAGACATTATAAGTATTCACGCCATAATTTCCTACAGTGGAAAAGGAGAAATTGGAAATAAATGACATATTAACAACAACAGCCGTACACATTTTTTTCCCTCAAAACCTTACTAGTTTATAACGGAAAAGACCAACAGAAACAGAAGGAAGGAGAACAACTACCGAGAATCCGACGAAATGTATTGTTCATCTTTAACAGCTGATTTCTCATAGACCGGGTCACTTAACACGATCGAAATTTAATGTGAACCTAAATAAAACTTTTAAGAAATTTAAAAAAATTTCCTTAAAAATTATTGAAAAATTAAATATTACAAAATTTCTGGTTACAGGTCTTAAAAAAGTCCATCTAAACTAATTTATAATGTCTATGGGGAAAAGTAAAATATACAAAATATAATTGTATATCTTGAATATTCATATCGTTTTAGACAAATTAATTAAATGTTTATATTGGCAATTTAATAAATTAAATATTTTTTCTTCATATATTTTTTAATTAAAATTCATTAAAAAAAACAACACAGCATATTTTAATGTTCTATTTTGTATACAATGAAAAATTTATTTGCCAATCATTAAGTTTTCCACTTGATTAGTATTTTCCAATAACATATTTTTTTGTTTATTCCATTTTATGTCATGATTTATGGGCAAAAAAATAAAAAAAAATTGTACTCATTAAATAAATTGTATCTATTTTCCTTTTTGGTGGCTGCTTGGTTTTTTGTGAATTTTAAAACAAAAACAAAAAAAGAAAAAACACAAAAATAATCATTTGCTTGATTTCCCCAATGTTTAATTTCCATTAGCGGCTTTCGCTTTTCCACCAACCACAATTATTAACTGCTCTTCTCCTAAAAAGCAATATATGAAATAGATAAAAAAAAACAAGTAAAAAGGAATAGAAAAAACACATGAGTTATAATTGGGGTATTGTCAATATCACACCTGTGTTTTCCTACCTGCTTCAAATGAAATACAAATGTACTTAAAATTTAGCTGGAAAGGCTAAAATTGAAATAGAGAGAAAAGCAATTTCAACAAATTGCTTTTCATATTTTTATAAATAATATTTCAAATATTTTATGTTGCCAGGTAGTTTTTAAAACAAATGTTACTAATATTTGTAACTCATAGAAAATACATCAACTTAAAATATGAGGAAATAAAAACTGAAATTAAAACTAAAAACAATAGCTTTACAAAAAAAAAAAGAAAAAAAAAATAATAACAGTAAAACTTTTTTTCCCAATTGTTTACAGAATGGACCAGAGTGTAGAATAAAAAACAATGGCAAACAAAACTTTGAAAATCACTAAAAATCTAGAAACTTTATTAAATGGTGATTCTTAAGGAGGACAAAATATTTAACTTCAGCATGGACACACGTTAAATCTCAATAACATATACAGCGTCAGTTTAAATAAAATTGCAAGAATATTTTAATAAAAGGGAACAAGATATTCTAGAACCGACAACATTAAGGATATCAAGGCAAAATTTTAAAATTTTTAACAAAATTCTTAGCTTTTTTTAAATATGCTAAATGAAAAAAAAAAACAAAAAGTTTATTTTAACAATAACTGTCAAAGCATATAGTTTTTTACTACACTTTGGGTTCCCGTAGGAACCATGAAAAGCGTTCCCGTACTTCGAAATTGGGCAAATGAGAGCGGTTTTGACAGAAATAAGTTATTTTTCTACTTTTTCTTGCATGAAACAACCTAAACTATTTCTTCAAGCAAGTTATTAAAATTTGTAAAGCAGTTCTAAAACTTAAACAATATAAAAACTAATAAAAAGTAAGGACCACGAATATTATTTGAAAAAGAGGGAAAATAAATATATTAAGATAAAAGACAATTGCAATGGCATATGAAAACTTTCTAAAAAATATTGCTACAGACTTAGAACAAGAGGCTGATTGAGAATAAAAAATTTTTGAATGCCAAAATTGAAAAGATATTCCAAACTTTCTTGATTAAATTGTATCTTCATAGTCGGACGAAAATTTAAGATAAAACGTTCGCATATCGATAGATTTATATATAAATTTATGCGCAAATTTTGCAAAAAGTCCCATGTGCTCGTACCTCCAAACACTTATCTGGCTGTGTTTTTTTTTATTACTACTTGATAATTATTTTAATTTTATTTAAATTTTTATTTAACCTGACAAAACACTGTCATATTTTTTTCCGTGAAAAATTTCGATTTTATGTTTCTGTAATTTTATAAAATGTTGCCTCTTTATGAGAGAAAATTGTGCTTGATCTTTTTTTCTTAAACTCCACCAAAAACGTAAGAAGGTAGACCAAATATATTAAACTACTGATTTACTAACTACATACGAGGGCTGCTATATATATTTCTGGCCTGGCAACACTGAGTGCTGCCAAGTGCAGTCTGACATTTCCATTGGAAAGTTTGTCATTTTTAAGCATAATCGTACTCAAAACGTTTTGACGTACGACCATTATTTGTGTTGTTTACAGTGACTTGAAAAAATTAATATAGAAAAAAATTGAATTAACTCGTGAACATTTTCGTGCCATCATTTTTCACAACTTTCGACGTGGATTATCACGACAAGAGTGCATTGATGAACTTAAATCTTTGTATGGCGATGAAGCACCATCCTATAGCACTGTGAAAAATTGGTATAATGAAGTTAATCGTGGCCGAAGCTCGCTCAAAGACGAATTCCGTGAAGGTCGTCCAAAAACGGCTGTTGTGCCAGAGAACATTGATGCCGTGCGTGAACTCATAATGCAAGATCGACATGCGACATACCGAGAGACAGAGACATCCTTGAACATTTCTTCCACCCGCATACATTCGACACTGCATGAAGAAGCACTTCGAAGCAAATGGTCGCCTGTTTCTTCGGCAAAACTGATCATGTGGCGACTGTTCCGCTTGAGTAACTTAGGACGGTTACTTCTGAGAGGTACACTACAATTTGTTTGCCTGAAGTCATCGGAGAAATTCGAAAAACCAACAAGAGAAGACGAATCATTGTTCACCATGACAATGCGAGCTCTCACACATCGGCTCAAACCAGAGCGTTTTTGACCGGCCAAAACGTCGAATTAATGGGTCATCCACCGTACAGCCCTGACTTGGCACCTAATGACTTCTTCTTGTTTCCGCACATCAAGAAAAAAATTCGTGGTCAACGGTTTTCGTCGCCAGAAAAAGCTGTTGAAGTGTTCAAAAACCATGTTTTAGAGGTGTCTCAATCGAAGTGGAAAAAGTGCTTCTACAACTGGTTTGAGCGCATGCAAAAATGTATAAATCATGCTGGAGAATACTTTGAAAAACAATAAAACCATTTTTGATTATAAATATTCGCATTTTCACTATTAGGCCAGAAATATATAGAGCAGCCTTCGTATCTATTTATGATAATTTTTTTATTTCTTTTTAATGGTGTGAAGAGGAAAATAAGTCCCTTTATCTTAAAGTAAGAAGATAAGTAATCTATAGAGAAAAAAGGAAAAGCCAGCCTCCTCAAGTGTCAAAAAAATTTCAATGAAGTTATAACTTTTTAAACCTTTAGCAAGATTGAAGAGATGGAGCAGAAAAGCTAGTAACGTTTATGAAATCTTACATCTTTTATATTTGAAATTAAAAAATTAAAAAATTATAATCCATTTTACTAGCGCAAAAAAAATTTACCAACAGTAAAATAAATCTTATATTGTATGTCGCTGGTCGTAGCCGTAACTCGTTTCTTTTTTAATTTATTTTGTGTCTTATTTCAATACATTTTACACAGATACAACTCGTTAAAAAATTTATTACAATATTAACAGAAACAACTTTTTTGCAACCGTTTGTATTTCAAATGCAATACATTGTGATAAATACAGTTTCTTTTATGCGATATTGCATATTGTAATGTTTATATTGTATGTTGTATTATATGTTGCGTATTAAATATTCAGGTATGTGATGGAAATCGACCGATTTAAAAAATAAATCGTCTTTTCAAATCTAGTAATGTGTTATCGTTTTCGAGCAATTTCAAATTCCACCAATGTTTAATACTTATATAATTACAACTCTGTTGAATCTTAAAATACAACTCTAAACTGTTTACACGTTAATGAGTTACATATATTTGATATTTGCTGAAAATTAAAATATTATTTTAATATTTTTGGAAATATTTATCCAACATGGCTTTTGTTGCCACTGTTTCATTTATCCTTTTGGGCTCTGCGGTCAAGTCTTTCCATAAATTTTCCACATCTGCTCCGTCGCATTTGGTGAACTCCCGTGCAATATGAGGATGATTTTTCATAAACTGAATTATTGCATCTTCTAAAAAGTTGTTCTTATGCTTCCTTTATTTATAAATATAAACAAAATATAACGAAATACTAATTATTTATAATTTTCAACTAAATTTTATTAAATATTTCTTAAGTTTTTTCGCGTTTCGTTAAAGTAAATTTAGTCGATTTAAAAACGAATTTAAACTGACATTATCAAATCACATAGAAAAATCGTCATTTTATTATTGAAACAAAATGGAATATAAAATCGTTACAGTAAATCGGCGCTTGTAAACACATCACACTTTTTGTCGATTTCAAAAAGACGAAAGAGACGAAAACGATTTTTATCAAATACCTGATTATAAATTGTGCATTGTAGGTTGTATATTGCATGTTGTATATTGTATATTATATGGTATGTATTTTACATTTTATATAGTACATTTAATGTTGTACATTGTATAATGTAATGTTTATTTTATATTGTACATTTTGTATTGTATATTGTGTATTTAATGTATTGCATATTGCATATTATATAGTGTATATTGTATTTTAATATTGCACTTTATACATTGTATAGTGTATATTATATATTTAATATTGTACACTGTATATGTTGTATCTTATTTTGTACAATGTATATTGAGTATTGCATGTTATATATGGGATATTGTATTCTATACTGCATATAGCGCATTGTCTTGCATAACGCATATTGTATATAGTCTTCTGTATTGAATAAGCTACATTATCTTACATAATGTATTATCTTATTATCTTATCAGCAGCTTAAAATTGATTTTTTAGATTGAAGATCTAAAAGAATTTTGAATGTGATGAAAGACACAAAAAACGACAAGTCATTAAAGAGGTGTCCATCTGTGCCTTATCAGAACCTATTTAAAATGTCTAGATAGTTTGATTCTAAACGTTTACTAGATTACTCTGCTTTACTGTGATTCAACTATCCTAGCTGTATAGAAATTGTTGTTTTTGTTTAAATATGTGTTTTTCTGCCCCACTATACATTGCAATTTTAAGTAAATGAAAGTCATGCATACATCCTTGTTATACAATATAGTATGCGTTTGTATAAAAGATCGTTGCAAAAAGTAAAGTAAAATTATTCTCTTCTATTTTTGTTAGAAAATATTACCTTCGGGTATCAATGTTTTGTGATTTTCTAACGGTGATGTGCTAAAATATTGCCAAGTGTTTTGCTTCAATATTTTCTAGTTCTATTATTCTTTGTGTTTGCGGTTAAAATATTTTATTATTATTTACACATATATTTTTTGTTACTTTTTACGCTGTGGTATTTATTTTATATTTTTCATATTTTGTTTTAATTTTTAATTTATTTCTTACCATTTGCTCCATTGAATGAATTTTCAATCGCTTTTATTTTGCACGTATATAAACGTTAACGTATTAAAGTACCTAAACCTCAGGCAGCTATTACTTTTTGATTGATTTCAACAAAATAAATTGTTTTGGGAGCAGCCTCAATTTTTACACCAATGCATCAGAGAGCAACAACAAATAAAAATTGTTATAAATAAAAAAAAAAAAACAAAATAAAAAATATATAAAAATATGAAATTGCGAAAAATAAATTGTAATAAATTAAAGTGATATTAAAAGAAAGATACTAAAAAACCTAAAGCAATCAGGTAAAATATATTTAAAAAATATTTTATACAATTGCAAATACATAATTTTAACATATGTAAAATTACGCCCCAGGAAAAAATTGATGGTGTGAAATTAAGTGGTTTACTGCACTTTTAAAAACATGCATTTTCTCGAACCTTAAATTATATTAAAAAAATTTAAAAATAAATGTTATGAAGAAGGGAAAGGATGGAGTAAGCTAATGATTTTTGAAACAGTTGTCATTAATATTGAAAAAGTTAAAAATTAAATCAGCTTTGTAGCATATTGTGTTTTTACATGGCGATCAAATGTTGTTTACATTAATACAAAACACCCTATGAATACAATATCACCAAAGGTATATCGGTGGAGCTTAATCTACCCCGAGAGTAAAAATAAATAGGCTCTGCGAAAAAATAATATGACATTAATTAAAACTGAATTACATTTGTTTTGCTTAAGTTCTTTTTTTTAATTTTTAATAACGTTTTTTTTAGAAAGAAAAATTAATTTACAAATATATGCACACGTTTTCCAAAGAAAACAAAAAAATTTAGACTCTAGCGAAATGAAATGCAGCAAAAGGTTTTCAGAAAAAAAATTAACTGAAACCAAAAAAAAAAAAACATTTGATTCATTTATGTCAACAGTTCCACCCCTTATTTCGTAAAAATTAAATTAATTAATATTATTATAATTAAACAAATATTTCTTTATAAATAAAATAATCTCACCTTTAAAAAGTGTTTTTGGAGAACTAAATAAAAATACTGGCAAATATCGTAGATGTTTGAAAGAGCAGTAACGAAATGGCCATATGGATATGCTTTCCCTGCAGTAAAACATTTAATTTTGTAGTTTTAAATTATAACTCTCATATGAAAACATCATGGCATAGGCCCAGTTAAAGTAAATTAGCATTAAAAAGATTAAAAGTTAAAAATTTTTATATCAATTTACGTTAAAAATTGTTCGTTTGTATGTCGGAAAGCTACAGCTGCTGATGTCTATAAATATCTCTTTATTTAAATATTAGCAAACATGCAATATGTCATGCTTTCATCATTATATATCCATCGTTTCGTTGATTTTTTATCCTAAGATAAATTAAAAAATAGAGGTCACGCGTCACGTGCTTAAAAGTAATCACGAGGTTTTACCAGCTTGAATGTCGTTTAGTCCACTTTTCATTATTATTTTTTTTGTCAATTCAAGGCGTAAGAACTTTAGCTTCCTGCGTAAAAATATTTTTTGTTCAGTTTTCGCTTTGTAAACGTAAAAATATAAAATACTAATTAAAAGCTTTAATTTGATAATATTTATGTTGCGCTGTACCCATGTTCGTTTTCAATACTCTGATTGGTTTTCGTTAATAAAAATTCTGATAAGAAAAGGGTGATTTTTGGAAATTGTTTTTTGAATCATTTAAAGTTCTAATATTTGCTTAAAATAAGCTTTACGAAATATAAAATAAGAAACAGAAAAAATTTATTGTAATATATATGAATGAGACCTTGTAGGACAACGAGATATTTTTTGCAATATTTTTAAAATGCTAACAAATCAAAACTTGCTAAACAAGATGTGGTTGCCGATCTCGCAGAGCCTATAACTCTTGGAAAATTATTTTCTCTTTCTGGGAGTTTCCTTTAGCGATGATAGAAGTTAGAATGATCAGAGTGAGAAACAGAACACTGTGATCAAAAAGATCTATTGTGTCACCTGCACAGTATGCTACTTAAGACTTATTTTCAGAAGAACCTCAGAATGGAATATCGTCTCTAGTATTGGCGGTTTCCTATTTTTCCAGCAGGTCCCTATCCAGATGGTTAGAGTTCTAACTTCATTTTTCACCTCAGGAAAGTTAACCATGTAATTATTCCTGGTGTCCATACAGTTTTTCTCTAGGATTTAAGATTCAGTTTCACGAAAAAGGTTCCAGTCCAATCATGGCTATACTTGCTCCAACGTTGATGCTCCATCAATGACAGTAGCATATGCCACTCATTTTCGTTTCGCAGTAGACCAAGCCTTCGGGAAATTGAGGCTATGAGAATGCACACGGACGATACCCTTAATAGCGACCTTTTGGTAACTTTCGCATGCGGCCTGGCGAACAGGGTTCAGTTTAACGCTCATAAAAATCAGTGCTGTGTGCTTTCGCACAGGCGTACTGCTGAACATGCTACCTCATCTGTTATTATATATATATATATATATATATATATATATATATATATATATATTAAGGAATCAGAAGCTCTCGATGTTCTTGGCATGAAAATTCAATGCGATGTTCGTTAGGACAAGCACATTTTTCATGTTGCAAAAGAAGCATTCAAGTGCCTAAATTTTTTGAAACGGTGTGAGAAATACTTCACTCCATCTGATATCCTTACTGTTTATGTCACCTTTATCAGACCGAAAATGGAATACATCTCCCATATATGGGCCGGTGCTTCAAAGTCTATTTTGGAGTTACTCGACCGCGTAAAGGAGAGAGCGAAGTAGCTCATCGGTGACAGTAGGGTATCCAGTTCTATTGACTCACTGAAGCATCGACGCAATGTGGGGTGTGTTTCACTGTTTTATCGTTACTACAACGGAATGTGCTCTTATGAAATCGAGAAACTCGTTCCTGAAAACCGTAGTTTTATACGCGCAATGCGCTCTGCATCAAAGCGCATTCCTTTGTGGTCGATTGGCCAGTGAATCGCACAACGCATTACAGAGAAAATTCGTTTTTTAGCCGAACAGTTTGTATGTGGAATTAACTCACTGCAGAGGTCTTTCCAGCCACTTTTAATGTGCAAAGATTCAAATCAAATGACCTCAGGTCATCCCCTGAGTGCTGGTCCTAAATTAAAAAAAAAGCTTTTTTTATATCCATCGTAGATTATTAAAGCTTAGTACTTCTGAGAGTACAACGGTAGCAAGGCAAAAAATGTGAGTAGATCATCTGGATTGTGTAGTACGATGGCACGTCAACACATTTGTTACAGTCCCAAAGCATCAACTGCGGCCTTGCTAAAGTACAGAATATTATTTTGTCTTAATTTCAATTAAAGTACCTGACCTTTGAAAAGTTAAATCGTAGTTATGATTAAATATTAATTTAAATTCCTTATTAGAAGTAAATCACTGATTCACTGTCCGAAATTAAGAAATTTTATACTTTTTTTTAAATCTAAACACTTAATAATTCACCTAATATCATTGAAAACAAAATTTTAATTAGATTGCATGTATATGGCTACATAACTTAAAGGCTTCTATTGTTTGTAATTTTATATGAAATAATTAACTTCAAATTTCAAAATGCCTTCATAAATATTTTTAATAACGTTTACGTTCCAACATTCTCACATCTGTATTGTAATGAGGAAACGTGTTGTGTTATTGCATATTTAAGTCATTTCGCTTAAATTTTATTAGTGTTTGTTACCTGCAGCCATTTTCAAAGAACACAACTCACAATCACTTTGATGAAAGTGAAGAAATTCCACTAAATCTGCAAAAACTTTTCATACACAAACTTTTATGATGATAAACATATATTTTTTTTAATGAAGTCAAGAAAGAAATTGATGGGTTAATAGAAATGCAAAATACTTTAATCAGAACTTCAGTTGCAGGTCGTATAGTAAACTGACATTTTATGAATTGAGGTTTATAAGCGTAAAGAGAAATATTTAAAGTAAATTTCAAAAATTCGTATTTTAGTTCGTGAAAAATAATTTTATTTTGATAATTTGTTTGTTGCAATTTATTTAAATGTGGTGGTTTTAATTAATAATCTTAAGTTCACTTATCAGCATACTTCAGGTAATTTTTTGTGCGCTATATGTCTGCATTTTATGTAGCTAATGTTATTTTAGGGGCTGCATGCAAAATGACCCTGTAAAAATCGCAAAAAGACATGAAAAAATCGCTAAATGAATAATTACCTTAAAAACATGCAAAGTAACACAAAAAAATGTAAAATACGGCCCAAAAATTTTACAATAAAATAGCGCGATTTTTTATATTTTATAAAAATAAATTCCATAATATAACAATTAACACGTCTAAAAATAGAATTAAATATTACAACTAACATTTGTATGGTATTCAAAATAACATATCTAGAAATATTTAAAATTAACGCATAAAACCTCTTTAGTGTGCCTCACTTTTTCGTTAAAAGACAACCCATGAAAATAATCAGAAGTTCTTTAAGGGTCCTCTTGCCCGCAGCCTATTTTTGGACGAAAAACTACATGTAATACCTTCCTATTGTTTAATTAAATAATATTTGGAAAAATCAATGCTTGAAAAATTCTTTTCTGACTCTTATCGGCCTTTTTGTCTAGTCCACTATTGTTAAATTTATAGAGAATTTTAAATTCGAACATGTTTTGCGATTTTTATGATGAGGTTCCAGTTGTTTGTTAAGTCTGATAAAACTTGAAGGGACTGACTATCATATTACTCTTATTTTAAAAAATTTGTGGTCTCTGTACTGTGGAAAATCATCACGAAGAAATTGGCCATTGAACACTTACCAAATTATCGAGGTTTACTTTGAAAATCATTCTTTAATGCGAGCAACCTAGAGACGCAAAATTGTGCTCGAAAATGATTAACGGATTTGGAAATAAGAGCAATAGATGGGGTGAAACTAATCTAAAACAATTCCTAGACACTTCATTACATCCACAAAAATGCATGCTTTGGTAGAGATTACACGCTGGTGCCATCTTTGGGCGTTTCGTCATTAATAATGAAGCTACAGTTCACGTCTCGACAAACAGGACTGGTAACCATAAAATGATCAATGATTTATCTTAATATAAGCGAAGTTAAGCGGTGAGATGTGGTTTTAAAAGGATGGTGGTGCCATACGAAGCCCAAAAACGTCGAGTTAAGTTGATTTCGAAAGTGGATCTATCAATTGTCATTCAAAGTTGTACGATTCAATACCTTTCGATTATTTCCTGTGGCGCTGTGTGAGGTATTAGAGGCAAACAGAGTTCTTGCTACGTGTGAATTTGTTTTATTAGAATATTATCCTTTTAATTTTTAAAATTATTACTCAAAATGTTTTTTAAAAAATGAATAATTTTACTATAGTTTCTACATTCACACAGTTAACTAAAAATTAATTAAAAATAGTTTCTATGTAATTTTTTAAATCAAAAAGGATATATTATGCATTAGTTAAATGTAAAGCAGTATTTTCTAAACCGCTACATCGGTCATTTTCATTCTTTGCACCTATTCAACCAACTAACTGGATGAATTACATTCATAATCAATTAATATTAATTTAATAAGACGAAGTCTACAACAGATAGCTTATTTAACCAACTTAAAAAAAGAAGGCGGTTATCAAATCAAACTCAGTCATTTCTAAATAAAAATACAGTACTTTAGCTCTCAGTGGTAAAAAGTAACAAAAAAAAAAAAAAAAGTTGGACTCAAAATTAAAAGGTGTTAACCCAGTTTTGAACTGTTGTAGACAAACGCTTGAAAAGAGAACAGTATTATGATTGTTATGACCGTAATAATAAAAAGAATAAATATTATAATTTTAAATTAAATGGTGCCCCTAAATCTTATTAAATTTTATGTAAATACAAACTGTTGAATCTGCAGTGTTTATTTTGCTACACGAACAATTATAAGATTTGAATTTGTATGTTAAAGGGTGTCCAAAAAGTTGATTAAGTTTAATGTAAGTAACCGTTTTTTTTTTCTTAAAGTTTTCAATTTATGGTTTTAGCGAGCTTAAAAAATAATCATTTTAATAATAATTGTTGATGTTTGTTAGAAGTGGAGTTAATAAAGATCATGTGCATTTATCTTTCTTTAAGTTATCGTCTCGTGGAAAATTTATCAATAAGTATCTCTTATATTTCAATCATTTCTTACTTGTAAATAAATCAATTAATTAAAATTTATTATTTCATATTTCTTAATTAGATATTGAACAGTAGCCAAACAGTCAAGAACTTGCTTTCAATTTGTCTCTATTTTATTCCTTCTATACAAAAACTTATTGCAGTATTTCTATTTCTTATTTCATTCGTTTTATTACAAAGTTACTGAAGGATATTCAATAATTTTTTTACGTTACATTTAATGCAGGTTTTTGCTTTTTCTGAGTGACTTGAGCTTAGAAAAACTTCTTATGGAGTTTTTTTTTCTTTCATTCATTTCTATAGCTTTTTATTGATCTTTTTGTCGCAATATTTGACTTAATAAATTTCAAAACTCTTTAATACTTCTTCGAAAGATTATGCAACTTTATATTTTACATTGACTTTTGTAAATAGAAAAATATACAATAAAAGTTTTTCTTTTGCGTAAACGCATTAAGAGCGATAAAGAAGTATTACTTTAGGTGAGTTTTAGTAGTGGAAAAGTTGATGAATTTGCAAACAGGGAAACTGCAATTAATTTCCTTCATAGAGATTAGATAATAATTAATAACGGAATTTTATTATTTTTAATGACAAAGAAAGCAAACTGAATAGTTGGTATTTAACTCATTTATTTGCTTTAATATATCAATAAAATCGTACAACTGCCTAAGGTAGTTCGCTAAAAAAAATATGTGCTTATTTTTAAGCGTTTAAACATTCTATTTTTTAATGGGCAGATCAATCGGTAAACCTTACCGAAACGTTTTTTTCAAACCGTCTTCGTTTCGTTTTGTTTATTCTTTTACCCTGGTATTGACAATAGCTGACACATTTAGTTGTATATACGCAATATATTTTTAATATAATAATCATACGCTATTAAGGACCATTAACCCTATTATGCCAGTCTTAAGATTTAAATTCGATTTTACAAGAACGATTTCTTGATTGTTGTGATTGTCATAAAATCCAAAGTAACGTTTGTTGCTGCACTATCACACTTCAAGTAGAAGGAAAATTCCTAACAAACCATATGACTCAGAAACAGACCTTACTAACGTATAGCTCGGAGATTTTATGCTCGCTAAGAGTAAAAAAAACAATAATTTGCAATTCGAAAACCTTTAGAAATGAGGGCTCTTTTTCCACTAAGCGGGTTCAACTTAGTTTATTTCAGGAAATACCCCTTTTTGATAGCTTTTTGTTTTTTAAAAAGCACTTAAACTTAGAGCTCCGAAAATACACGCACATATTTGAATGTCATATAGGAGTCATGGCGTAAGCTATTTCTTCTGAGGCATACTCTTTTTTTGTAGTACTCACTTAACGTTTGGTTATCTGCAACAAAAAGACCCTGATAAAATGAAAAATGCTAGTGTTTAGAAAAATGTCTAAAATTGAATTTGTATTAGTGGATTTCAAATTCCTTTCCGTATTTTCGGACAAAAACATAATATTTACTTCACACTATTATAATTTTTCGTAATACTTCTGTGTTTGAAAAGTCTTAAAAATCATTATCATATTTTACAAAAATATACACTGAGTTAGCTATTTTTGAATTAATTGTTTTCATACAAAAATGAAATGAATAAAATTTGAGTCAATTAAAATGAATTCGGTAAAAATGAATTTCAATACATTTTTTATTCAAATGAATTTATAAAATGAATTGCAATTTTTTTCTTATTCAAATTAATTTGTCAAAATGAATTGCGATTCATTTGTAATTCATTTGAGTTGGATTGATTTTAAATTAATTCAAATAAATTATAAAAGGCAATTATCAATTCATTACCAACTCATTAATTAAAATTTGAATTGATTTTTTAATTAAAAACGCATTAAGTATTTTTACGCTTTCTTTAATTATTTCATATTGTCAGTTTATTAAGAGAAATTTCTTTATTGCATTACCCCTAGATCTACTTTTATTCCATTGATTTGGAACTCATTTTAGATTTCATTCATTTTAATTGCAATTCGTTATTTTAACTGATTTGAATGAATTCAAAATTAATTCAATTCAGATAAATACCAAATGAATTGCAATTCACTTTGGAAAATTCATTTGAATTGCAATAAATTTCGGCCTAATTCGTTTAAATTGTTTCAAATTTTATTCAATTCTTTTTCTTGTGAAAAGAATTAGTTTAAAATTAAGTTAATTTAAAATCAGAAAATAATCATTAATTTACAGCTCTATTTTAGTCCAACGTTTCTCTAAGAAATGAAATTATTTTTTTAAATTGTTTTAGTTTAAGTCAAATTTGTTGCTCCTTTCAAAAAGATATTTGAAATATTTGAATCTTGGTTCAAGAAGTGAGCGGGTGTATGATGTTCAAAAATGTTTAATATTTATAATAATATTTAAAAAACAAAGTATTGAAAAAGATATTTTACATTATCGCTGTAAATTGATTTCACTCTGAAGGAACTATATTAATGCCTACAGACGACACTGCTCAGAAGATCTTCTAGATTTTTGCATGTCTGGGTCCAAAGTTACATGGAAATATTAACAGCTGAACGATCGAGTATTGCAACAGCTGATGCTGTTGTTAAAATAATTCTGTTTTTAAATTCAGTGTGTGGCCTTTAATTGTAATAAACTAATTTCCGGTATGTTTTTAACGAAGCCTGTATTGGTAGTCCAATATTGGTACATATTGCGTCAATTGTTTGTCGTATCTTACGAATTACATGAATAATGTTGCCTTCATTGTTGCTTATTTATAAGTATTAATGGTCAGGGAGATGTCAGATAGCAGAACCATACCAGCCCATTGACAATTTTTCTCAAAATTTTTATTTTAATATATCGATCGTGACGGTCTCCGTAACCACATCTCATCCAGATCATTATCATAAATATTTTAAAACAAAAATGGTGCAGCAACATCCACCTCCTTTGACCACAAGCCGAACGTGTAAGAAATGAGGGTGAGGCGTAAAAACTGAGTCGTGTAATCGAGTCTATAGGACCTGTTGATTGATTGAATTTCATATGCTCCAAACTTGAGCTCCAAACGATTAAGCCTCTCTAAGTTGCGCTTACTGATAAATAATTTTCAAAGTTAATCTGGATAATTTGATAGCATTATTTGAGCGGAAATAAATTAACGCTACTGATCATAAGTGTAAAAAAAGCAAAATAAGGCAGTTGGTTTGACCACTTGCTAGTTCTATCCAGCTTAAAAAATGGTATTTACTTTAACTAATCTTACATAAGGTTAAAATTTAAGTTTTAAAAACAACATCTTATAAACCCAATCATCAGTACCTTTCTCTGTGTCATTTTGTCACAAACTTTGCAAAAATTGCCAGTTTCCTTAAAATCGCTACGAATAAAACGTATTTAATTTATTTTAATAAACTTGATTATTAACTAAGAAAAAAATGTTTAAATATCCCTTTCATCTGTATTTTATTTTTCAGTTTTACTGCAGTAAAATGTAAAATAACCTCTAGCGAATTTTGAAATAAATAAAACAGATCTCAACAGAAATATGAATACAACAAATGCTTCATGGACAAATAAATAATTTATAAAATTTAATGACTAAAAGTTCCCAAATATTATTTCAAGCAGATAAAATTAACATAATCATTAATAATTTCATTGAAATTCGCATTTAAACAATAAAGGATATTGAATACATTTTCCTTTTAAATACCTGCAGACACAAAATTAACTTCAAAATATTTAAAGTCAGTATAAAATGATATTTATAATAGAAAGTTTTAATTTCCCCTTAAATTTTTAATGAAATTATGTAAAGTAAATGAGACAGATGATGGAATAAATTTTAGATGTGCCAGCATGTATTTGTCTATTTTGCATTTCATTATTAATCATTATCCATTAATAACATTATTATTATTGTTATTATATGATTAAGAAATTTTGCTATTGTTGTTTTGGTTATAATAATGTTGATTGCCATTTCAAGTTAAAAGATATTAAATTGTTCAGGTTGTTGAAATTTTTGTATTTAAGAAATTGTTCAACTAAATTTCAACTAATGGATTTGTTAATTTATTTAAATTATTAAATGAGGTGAGTAGATAAATACTATACAGGCGTTTGTATAGTGGTGCTCTTTATTAAAGTCAAGTATCAGTACGAGAAAGACTAAGTTCATCCTAATTATGCATTTATTATCTGAACTAATTTCTGCGTTGCCACAGTGGGTAATTGAAAACAATTGCAAATATAATCTTGAACTTCATGACTGATTTCATTAAACATTTTACAGTCGTTTAATTATTATTATCAGTTTTCATAAATCGGGAAAGTGGAAAACATTTAAAAATAAACTACTCCCTTTTAAACTCCCGACGATTAAAAAAAGTGGTTTATTAAATCTTTCTGTCGTTTAAGGTATTGTGATTTACTAATTTTAAATGATGAAGAATTTTATTTCTGTTTTAAAATTTATTTTTGACATACAAGCTGCATATTATTAAACTAACAGAAATAACATTTTTTAGGCATCACATTATCATAAAAAAATGACCTCTCGATATCTCGGCCATATCGTATATCTCACTGTAAATTAAAAGATCAAAATCATGTTAATTAAAATTCCATTTATTTTTATAAAAACACTTTTTCGTTAAAGTTAAATGTAGTTATGACTATTGAAACAGTTTTCAATAAAAAAAACACAAATAAATAAAATATATAAAATAATCCAAACAAGAGTACGTTTTATACAAAACCGAGTATTAAGAACACAAGTGAATGTTGGTTATTATATTTTTGTATGCAATTAAGAAAACCGCACATAATGCTATTTGGTTTTGTGTAAGTGGTTATATTGACAGGTATATTACAAATAAAATCATACAAAATGATACGAATTTACAAAGCCAAGCTGTCTGACATGAAAAATATTTAACATGAAATATAAAATTTCTGGCTTAAACAACAACAACCATACTGAGAAAAAGGTAATTATTATAAAAAAAAAAAAAAAACATTGTTACTATAGAAATAAAAAAAATTAATAAATTTTAATTATACATAGAATGAAGAGTTAAGACATGGTGCTGATATAGTCACAATGAACATATTATGATCTCTGTAACAATTATAGTTCCGGTGAAAAATTTAAAGTTTTTTCTAAAAATACTTCAGTCACGACAAACATTTTTTTTTAACATTTAATGGATGTATGTTTATTATGCAACATGGTTGGTTTTTACTAAATGAAAATTCGAACCACAACCAAAGTCTTATTACTCATTAAAAGTAATATGATATATTTAACCATAATAAATTGTATAATTCAAAGTATGATTAAGAGCAAATAAGTTATGCTTATTTTTAAAATATTTGGTTTTAAATTTTTCCCAGCCAGGGTTTGAACCGGTGATTTTCACAAATCAATAAAAAGTAACTTTTTTGGCTTTAGTACAATTTTTTAATTTAACTTTTATAAAGAAAAAATACTTTTCGAGTGTATGCAGACGTTTTCCAAGGACAAAAAGAAAAATTAGACGCTGGCAGAATGTAATGCTGCATTTTCAGGACCGCCAAATCCATCATCAGCATTCTTCGCATCCATCTACTTTAAGTTGTGTATTAAAGTATTTATTTTTCAATATTTTGGTACTCCTTCGTGTACCATCTTCAGGAATTAAATTGTTTTTACATGTATATAAAAAAATTTTTATATACATGTAAAAACAATTTAATTCCTGAAGATGGTACACAAAGGAATACCGAAATATGAAAAATAAATAAAAAAATATTTGCAATTTCCGAAATATTGAAAAATAAATAAAAAAATATTTGCAATTTCTATAAAATAAAAAAGGACTCTCTAAGCTAAAAATAAGTTAATTTATTGTACCATGTTATTGTTACGCTAGAGAACATTATTATTCCAAGAGCAACTATATGATTATTAAATTTAATAATACTGCGTTTTGCTTACAACCATATAATACAACCATAATTTGTGGCTCTTAGATTACAATTACCTCAACTATGTTTTTTCTTTTCGTGTACTTAGCATAAAATAACTTAAGTTTTAGGGAGTCCACACATAAATTTATATCTTGATTAAAGTAAAATTTATATCATGATGAAAATTAATCCTGTGTAGACTTCATTTATTTATTTACCATTCTTATGATATAATCGTCAGAGGTCACAGACTAATAAACTTATCATGATATGAAGAGTCAATTAGCTTATGACCTATTTTAATTATTATTATTACGAAAGCCAACCCATTATCCAAAAAATAACACTAAGACATTATTATTTTTACTTATAACCTTTACAACGACTTCTTCGTACTGATATTAATATTAAATCAGACAATTATTCTGCTGACGTTTAATTATGCATTATGATGAAAATCCGTCTCGTGTGGACATAGTGTTATTAATTTTCATTATAATTATTTGGAAAAAATATTAAGTGCAAGATTTTTGTCCTCAGACAAAAACTGTTTAAATTGTTACTTGATTAAGGAAATTTGAAACTTGTTAATTTGAATCTCTCGATTATTTGAACTGTTTTTAAGGTCCCATGAAAAGCACTTAATATATTAAAACAATTTTATATAATTTGATTCCCACAATAATTTGAAAATACTTCAAGGGAATTTTGACCGCCGACTCTCTATAATTTGAATTTTTTAGCTGTGCGCTCTATAATTTGAATTGTTTTGATTTTCAAAAATAAAACAATCATATATTTTTGTTTTTTGTGATGTGCTACAAAATGACATCTGGCCTGCCAGCATTTTATAATTTGAAGTTCGATTTTTTTACACCTTATAGTTTGAACTCCTAATGTAATTTTGTTTCTGTTTTTAAAAGAAATTTAAACTGTTTTCTTTAGTTTCTATGCCAGCTCCATAGGCTCTTCTTAATTTAAACTTGTTTATCTTTCTTTTGATATTTTGAAGTCTCGTTAATATGATAACTTGATTATTTCAACTTTTTCTCTGAGTTTCAAATTATCAAGTGTGGGCTGTATAAATATTCATCGATAACCATATAGTATTCATATGATTCCATATAATCATATGAAAATACTTGTTAATCTCTACTTACATTACTGAGGACATACGGCTTTTTAAACTCTTGCGGCTGAATGGTGAATACACACACAAGTTCCTAGAGTACAAATATCTTTTTTTTATGTTTTTGTATATTATTACGTTGCCCAGGTGGTTAGACTGTTGTGAAGGACAACGATTTTGATAATGCAAGCAGAAGCTGTCTCCTGTTGTATCAATTTGAAAATTATCGAGGTATAACCTAACCTTTACAATATTATTAGTCTACTGTCTTTTACAATATGTATGGAGGGTAAAAGTTATTATTTTATATAAAGTACTTTTCTAGATCAATTGGTCAAAGTTCAAAAAACAATTGCAGAAAAAATGACAAAATTGGAAATATATTTTTATTTAGTTGACTATTAATAGTCACATGGTTAAGGGAGGTCGTCAAAGTCACTTGAGGGAAATGTTAGCAGTAGTGGCGGTGTCAGATAATTAGAGTCTAAATAGTGCACAGACATTTTATAAAGATCAATAAGAATATTTTCAATTTAAATAATATTAAAAAATTTATTAAAATTTATAAATTTGCTTCTCCTCCTACGTATGACACTGATGCTTTTATTATTTTTAAGATATTTTGAATGAAAGTAACGACAGTTTTAGCAATATCGCTTATTTGATCATTAACGTTAATGACGAGAATCTTATGGCTGAAGAAAAGTTGTCGCTGGCATATTTTTCTACGACAAGGTAAAGTGAATTTTTGGGAATTGCTGATTTCGTAGTTATTTTTTATTTCGTTGAAAATTTTCTTAATCTCTCCGCAATATACATATTTTCAACGATTGTTTTTGTCTCAAAAACCTAATCAAGCGAGCTCAGCTCAGTGGCTCAGAGGCCAAAATAAAAATATTTTTAGAAATAACTCAGTCATTTGTAAAGGGCAAGGCCAATTGATCCAAAATTTGACATGAGCTCAAGTTTTGAAGCTACCATCCACTTTCCAGAGATGGTGCTATGTGGACTCAAAGGTGGATACCTCGCACCTGAAAATTTTTCTAACGCTTGGCATTCCTTTAATTCTTGTCTGATTTTTAAAAATTATATATAGGAATTATCAATACCTATAAAATGGTGATTTAATCTGCATTTTTATGCTTAAGAAAGATAGAGTTATAAGCATTTTAGAATTAAATTTTTTTATTTTTCGGTAACCTGGTCCTCTTCAAAGTACTGAACAATTATCAATTTTCAGTGAATTTATTGGAAATTTATCCCATAACTGGCGCAACTAATTCAAAATATTCTGAAAAATATTTAAAGATTTTATCTTCTTTGGCTTAAAAATTATTATTAATTATTTTCCATTAAAACATCAAAATTATTGCATATTTGTGTATTTTATCTTAAAACGGCCCCCAGTTGGATTTTTTTCAATAAAAAAATTTAAGGAACATTTTTTTATTTTTTGTTTAAGCAAACTTTATTTGTGTACGTTTAAACCAAATTTTCTATAAAATTGATCAGTCTTGTAGAAGATGGAGGTCCTTCAATTTGACCCATTTTATATCAAAATTTGAATTTCCCTAAATTTTCTTAAATCCCAAAGCTGGCTTTGAAAAAAGAAGACCACTATAAAAAAGCTATATTATTATATACTCCGAATTGATGATGAAAGTTTTTCATGAGTTCTAGTCCATATGTGGATTTTATGGGTAAAACAGCAAAAAACTCCAATTATGGGGTTTTTAGTCTTTATTTTAGGAATTAGAGGATTTCCTTTACATTAATGTTGCAGATTTTTTGCCACTTGATTTTATTTGATCAACTACAAAGTGACGGATTTGAAAGGAAAATTATTTATATCCGAAGAATATAAAAACAAAACACAAATTTCACCTCCAAAAATTTTCACCTTTAAATCATTTCCGATTAATATCAAGACGATATATATCTTCCAACTTGATATTTTGGATCACAGTGGTCAAAGGTGCTTATTTTTTTTTTCAAATATAATACCCCCGGAAGGGTATATTACGTTAATAAAGCAATGAAAAATAAAATTATAATTTTAAATCGATTTTGAAAATATTTTAAGCAACAATCAGGTTCTACGTCTTTCAATAACTTAAAGCTTGAAAAAATATATATTTATATAGTTACATAAAAATAACTACCTTCTTCTCAGTATTCAAATTAAAATATTGTATTTCTTTTAATATTTAGAGAATGCGGCAATAAATTTAAAACTTTTTTTTCCTAGAAAAGGCAACAAAAAAAAAAAAACAAATAATAAAAGAATAAAAAAATTATCTTTAAATATTTTTTGCCATGGAAGTGTCAGAATTATTGTTTTAACCTTAAAAACCTTTCTTTTTGTTTTACATAAAAAAGTTGCATTTGTTTTTTATCTTAACTCTGTATTAAATTGATATGTTACACACACTTAACATTAAATTAAGGTACAACTTTTGTTAAAAAAAATATATTTTGCCTTGTTGCTGTTAGTTCATTTTCTTTTTTTTATTTTGAGAAAATATATAAAATTAATATTTGTATACTTGTGATGGCAGTTATCCAATTGAACATTTACTGACATCTGTACATTTACATGCCTTCATTTTGTTACTTGCATATATGTATAAACCATTACTCTCGTGTACAAACTTTATATAGAGTTTAAATGAATTTTACCCTTAATAAATATTTTTGTTGATTTTCCTGTAAATAAAATTGCATCTTCTGCTGATGAAAATCATGATATTGTTGTAAAGTTTTTTCTACTACTTTATAAACATTTAAAAACCAACGAAGCATTCAAATGAACAACAAGAACTTATATTTGTATGAAAATGAAATAACTAATTTTAGAGTGGCCATATATTTTAAACAAAAAAATTCCAAAGAAATATTTATAGTTTGACATTTTTTAAATTGTCTTCATTTGGAATCTCATGTTTTTTGCTATGACGTGTTTTATTGTTCTGATTGAAAAGAGGTACATCGTAGCCAAGCAATATCAAAAGCTTTTTAGTATCGCATTTAAGGTATATTATTCTGTTTAGTATTTTATAAAAGATGTTAATAAAGACTAGGTTGTATTCAGTTCATTTTATTAAAAAGCCACGAAATGTTTCTAGCAACATGTTTCTCGCAATAATTGTTTCAGGTTGCAAAAGAAAACAATGTTGCGCTTTTAAAAACCAATAAAAACAGCTTTTTTCTTCTAAGCCGTGGTATAAGTAAAAGTAAAGCTGCCAAACAGTTTTCGGAGCAACTTATTTCGCTTAAAAGCTCAAAAATGCAGCATCAGCTGATTAGAAAATTAATAGTGTGCCGGAATTTATACCTCAGTGAATTTTTTTACTATCACTTCTTTCCATTATTATCGATAAAAAGCTTTCATAAAAATTTATTAAATCGTTATAAAAAATCAAATTTCGTATGTATGTTTTACAAAATGAATAAAGCTGGCCATTTAAAGTACAAAAAGTATAAAAAACACACATGTTTACACCAAAGTTTTTCTTTTATATATTTTCTTTTAAAATTGTTTTTTTTAAGCCAAGAAATTAATTTTTTATCCATAAAGTCCTTTATTGTATTTTGAAATGATTTTGGACGTATGGCCACCGTGGCTGTTCCTGCCGAAGCTTTTTCTTGGCGTTCAAGCTTGGCCACTGGCATAATGTCACGAACAAAACGAACAATGTTGGCCTCCAAGGCGCTAATTGTTGCTATTTTGTCAACATAATCCAGTGACCGCACAGGACAAAACCAAGACTTATTAAATGTTACGACCTCAAGGATCAGTTGAGAGGTCCCTCTTTAAAATCAACTTTTCGCCAAATTCCAATTTAAATAATTTGGTAGATGATGTTGCGGTATGGCACGTAGTGCCGTCCAATCAAAGCTACAACTCGCCTGAATTAATCGGCAAGAAAATACGCATATAATGGTCGCATGGCTTTTATAGTGATGTATCCCAATATCTTTGCGAAAAAATTTCTACATAGTCGGACGAACGGAGCCCCAACTACTGGAGATGACCACGGCATTCTCTGCATATTCCTTAGACGTGTGGGTATTATAACATCCTTAAAAGGGTATAAAGCATGATTCGAAGATCGACAAATAGCTTTCTTAAATGGACGATTAAAGGCGCCATAATTTCTTCGAATAGATGGCCGATTTTCAAAGTTGATCTGTATGATCTAAAAAAGTGGGTGCAGTATGACACTTCATAGTTAACCTTTTTGTTAAATATATTGGGCTGGAAAACAACAACACCTATTACAACCATAGAGATCCCTTATGTGATGTTAATTTAATTTAATTAAATTAAATTTCAATTTAAATAAACTGTAGTTGTAATTCATTCAATCACTTGACTGGTTTAAATAGCTAGTTCTTTCTGGAAGTCCTTTTTTATTGATGTATTTGTTGTTATATTTGTGTGTTTTATTATGCTGTTCATATTGTGATAAAAATGTTCATAAACCTTAGAGTAGAACAAATAAAATTATTTTAATATTTTACAATTGGTCTTTCAATATTAAATTGTAATTTCCTTAATAATATTTAAATGTAAAATATTTGCAACATTTTCTAGGAAATTTGACAAAAATATATCAAAGACAAATACAATTAATAATAGATTTTTTTTTTGTAAATTCCTAAATGCAGAGTTAAATAAATTTTACGTAGAATAAAAGTTTTCATTGAAAATAGTCAGAAAATATAAAACAATTTTGTAAATATTTATTTATAATTTGATTTTTAATGTTTTGTTTTTTGTTAAATATTCAGGAAAATTTTAAAATTAAATATAGAAACAATCAAAAGTTAATTTGCAACAATTATTAAAAAACAAAGGTAAAATTTAAAAAATATTTATTTACCCTTTAAACTTTCATGTTTAAAATATTTACTTTAGGTGCAATTAGGGCATAAAATAATATTTATTTATTTTAAATTAAATTAATTTTAATTTAATTTAACAGTCATAGTAATAAAGAATTTAAGCTCGTGGCAGTTTATCACAAACGAATTCATTTTACTGTTGCAATTGAAAGAATTATCTTGGCTGAAAAGTTATCACTTTAACGACGGAATTGTATTTAAAGAGAAAAGGGCAAGCAAGACCTTAGTGTGTTAAAAATAGTTATGAATCAAACACATGTTATAAATGTTTTTCTTTAATAAAGAATATTAGGAGCTGACCTTTAAGCTAGTTGGAAAAGTAACACAAGATCACACAAAAATATTGCGTGGTAGTCATATCTGTATTGCTTACAATTGCAGGGTTGGTAAAACAGTAACAGCCACAGTGTAGAATAGTCTAAATAGTTGAGGGGATTACGGGGAACAGGAACTTCTAGTAGTACGAGTCTTGTCACAGTAAAAGTTGAGTGCGTAAGTTTCTATAATCTAAGGTTTGCTAAGCAAGAGACCATGATAACAGAAGTAACAGGAACACAGTATTTAAGAACTAGAAGTGAAAGAAAAGTAAAAATGCCACAACAGAAAAATAAAAATTGCTATTTAAAATCATCTGACAAATTCATAATAGTTTTTACTTTTCGCCAATAAGCAGGAAATTTTTGTTTTTTTGCTTAGCCAATGAAAATGAGGTTTGATGGATGATGCTTACGCTCAGGAAAAAAAAAACTTTTTTTCTTTATCTTCAACTTAAATAAAACAGTTGTTGGAAAAAAAAACGATTTTAAAATGAAATAAAAATTGTAATACAACTTTATTAAAATGACATCAAATTATAGCAACTATAAAAACGCCCTTTAATTTTGAATATTGTATTGTTGTTATAGCGGACTTAATAATATATTTTCTGTAAAAATTTCAGCTGTCTGTGTATGACGGTTTAGAAAATTATGCTATATAAGTCCTAGTACTTCATTTTTGAGGACTTCCTATTGCTATTGTGGACATAGAATTATGCGCTTTCAGCTGTCTGTATAAAACGGTTCAAGAGCTAATGCCATATAAAACAAATTTCATCATTTATTAGAACACCTTTTAGTTTTTCGTTTTAAATACTTATACTTGTTGTTATAAAGGCTGCAGAAGTACATATTCTGTGTAATTTTTGAACGCTCTAAAGGTCTCCTCTGTAGGCACCTTTTGATATTTATATTTATTTTTGATTGCCCTCTGTTATTTTGTATGGGTGTCTGTGACGGTTTGATATGTAAGAGTCATGTGTGTTATATGGTGACACCCTACAGTTTTCAAAACTATTATTATTTTTTTGCATATAAAACCAACCTGCAAACACCACCCTTTAATTTTTTTTTTCAAAAGTGGCTCAAACATGACTGAGCTTATAGGCACACAGAAAAAAAAAAATTCTGCAAAAACAAACGATGTGTTTGAAATTGTATTAAAAGCAGTTTCGAAGCACCTCATATGTTATCAAACAACTAGTAACTTCGGAATTTATACAATTATACATAAATAATAAATATAAATAAAATGTATAACTTTTGTGTGAACTTAGAATATTGAAATAAAGACATTTCACATTTATTTGATTTTATAACAAATTCAAATGCTTTCTAAATCAAATTAAAACCTACATGACGAATTTTGCAATCATTTCCACATATTTCCGTGACTTAATAAATTATTCTGGATATTATTTAAATTTCACAGATCTAATTTTTCTACTATAAATAGCCTTTGCTCCAGGTGACGACATCACACCAAATTAAAACGTCTTGACTTAAACAGCTGAATCGGTAAAACAAGCAAGATGAATATTCCACACTTTGTGTATCTGTTTGCAGCTTTTGCTGTCCTTAACTTTGCACTTTATAATAAGGCCGAGAAATGGGCTTTTGCTAATTTATATGCCGATGAAGAAAGTTGAATCGGAGAATAGTGGCAGTAATTATATAACAGAGCTTTCGTTTAAACAAATCAATTTATGAAATAGATTTAAGTATAAATAATGTATTACATTTGACATTTTAAATAGAAATTAAAAAAACATATTTATTGTGTTACCAAATTTAATGTTGAAGCTCTTAAACTTTATAAAACGAAACAGAGATTTAAGTGGATTAGAAAATGAAAAGCGTGGCAGAAGTGAAATATTTTGGAAATAAAACACAATCAATGCAAAGGAGCTTAGGATATGATCTTAGGCTTTCAGTGGTATTCAAGTGCCATGCAATAGGGGAGCCAAATAATGGCATGTTCATTTTTGCAAGGTGGCCATTTTACATTTTTTTTAAAACTTAGTTTTTTTATATAGTTAAAAAATCGTTAAAAGTTTTTTTAAGAGGTCTTTTTTTTTCCTCGTTGCTTTAATTACCCTTTAATTGCTGTTATAGCAGACCTAACATTACATGTTTTGTATGTAATGCCATATAAAACAAACTTCATCAGTTATTAAAACTCCTTTTAGTTTGTAATTTTTAATACTTAAACTTGTTCTTATAATGACCGTAGAAGTATGCATTCTTCGCAATTTTCGAATGTGTAAAAATAATGCTCTAAAGGGCCCCTCTAGAGGCATCTTTTAATATTTATGTTTATTTTTTGTTTGACCTCTTTTATTTTGCGTTATAGTTATACGAACTGTGTAAAAATTTGTATGGGTGTCGCCTATACCTTTCAAAATTATTATTTATTTTGCATATGAAACCAATCTGAAAAAATTCAGATGAATCATAACTTACAATTTATAGCTATCAAAAAACAAACGATATGTATTTAAATGTATTACAAGCAGTTTTGAAGCATCTCATATGTTATCAAACAACTGGTATTGAATATTTAGGTCTACATTTCTACGAAGAAAGCAAAATCGTAAATTTATAAAAAAATTGTACAGTTTTAAATAAATAAATTATAAATATTATAAAATATATATATTTTTTAAGATGATGACCTTTCACATTTATTTGCTTTCATAATAAAATGAATTGCTTTCTAAATCAAATTAAAACCTGCATGACGAATTTTGCAATCATTTTCACTAATTTCCGTGATTTATTAATTATTCTGGATAATATTCAATTTTCACAGACCTAATTTTTCTACTATAAATAGTCTTTGCTTCTGGTGACGATATCACAGTAAGTTCAAACCTCTTGCCTTAAACATCTAAATCGGTATTACAATCAAGATGAATATTCGTCTTTTTCTGTATCTGTTTCTAGTTTTTGCTGTCCTTAACGGTGCACTTTCTGATAGCATCCAAAGAAGAGTGACTTCTGACATTGATTATTCAGATGAACGTTGAAGTGAATAATAATAGAAGCAATTATATGGCCAGAGCTTCCTTCAAAACAAATTAATTTATGAACTTAATTAATGTCGTAATAACGTAAATAACGTAATAAATTTGATATTAAAAAAAAACAATTTCTTAAAGAAGTTTATTTAATGTGTTAAGAAATTTAGTGTTAAAGCTCTTATGCTGTATTAAAAGAGCGGAATTTTAAACAGATTAGATGATGAACGGGCGGCAGAATTAAAATATTTTTGAAAGAAATCACAATCAATTTCTAATGCTGGCTGAAAAGGCGTGTTGGAGCGTGTTGAAGGAGCTTAAGTTAAGAACTTGAGCTTTCCATAATATTCAGGTGCAGGGCAAGGGGGTCCCGAATTAGGTCATATCAATTCTTGTATGATGGCAATTTCAGTTTTTCCTAAGACTTTAATTCTTTTACAGTTAAAAAGCTCGGTGCGAGTTGAAAACTCTTTATTTAGAAAAGTGCTCCATATATTTTTCAAAATAATGGACACTGTTTTCAACATAAAAAAATAGTCTGAAACTAAGATTTTAAAAATGCCACATTTCTTTTTAAATTTTTATAAAATTATTTCATTAATTAAATGTAAATAAATTGTGACTTTATGGTTTGTTAAAGCAATAAGTTCATTAATTTATTGTATCGAATAATTTTCGTTCAAGTTACTCTTTGAAAGAAGTTTTGCATTTTCAGTCTGCTCGCGAGCAAAGTAATGTTTTAAAAATTATTTCTTAAAACTGATCACCGTATGGAGCATTAAATATTGTGTGGAATATTTTGTATAAGAGTATTTGGCTCTATAGAGGCAACGATTTAAATGAATTTTAATGTTTCACTAGTGATTTCGGCAACAAATAAACTAAACTTTAACTTGAGCCAGCCGCGTTTTGCCTGAGACGATAAAATTTTGACATGTTTTATATTCCTTCTGATATCATTGGAAGTGCTTTGATAGATATGGAAATAATGGCATTCAATTGGTGCATATTTATATAATAAGTCGTACAGCTATGTTTCCAAAGTTTTACAAACCCGCACATCGATGTCACCAACAAATTGTACTTAGTTCTTTAATACTTTTCGTATTAAATACAAATAACAAAAATGAACAAAAATTTATTAAAACGATCTCAAGGTTAAAAAAAGTAAAATTAAATTTAAAATTTTGAACTGAATTGTTATACCAATGTGTTTAGTGGTGGCGTGTGGACACTGCGTGTTGTTATAATTCTCGTCAGTTAAAAATTATAACCTGGTACTTATCATTGTTGCTTACTTTCCTTCCATTTTTCTAAAGAAGACTAACAATATTTCAAAATAAAATTTCACGCGATTTCTCTTATTCATGTTTATCTGTAAAAATTGCACACTTCATTTATTTTTATATGAAAGTTGCATATTTTATACATATTGATGTGAGTTTTACGACGCTTATGATGACTTTTTTTTTAAGGCAAAAGTAGTAAAATATTTTAACAGTTAAAAATTGCTCAAGAATTGTGTTACAAAATAAGCATAAAATGACAATAGGTGTATTAAATGAACACTAGCACATATGTGTATCACACAATGTCACTTTTATTTGACAATAAAAAAAAAAAAAAAATTATGAGAAGAGGTTTTGTGCAAAATAATATCTGTGAAGGAATAATAAAGATATAGAATATTTTAAATTTATTTTAAATTACTACAATAGAGATTTTCCTCTAGTCGAGTGAGAAGTTAATTTTTATATAATATTTTCACACATATTCGGCGGTCTTATACACACATACTTACATACAAGAATTAAATGCAGATTTTAAAGAAAAAGAAAAATTTTTTATTTAATAGCTAGCAGTGCTCACGCCTGCGTCCGCGTACCATTTCTAATTTTCTTAAAATTAAATTTAGAAAAAAATGTTTTTAAACCTTCTTGCAGAGTTCTGTAACCAGCATTAAAAATATTCAATCTACAAACATAAAATATACTGAAAACTGTTCTAATACTATTATATCGGTAAAATTGGGTGTTTTTACGTTTGTATCTCTTATTTCTCTACGAAAAGACGTATTCTATATTTGAGCCAAGGTTCTAAGAGACCTCCTTAAATAATTTGATTTAAATCCATACAGCAGTTTTTACGTTATGCGAACACAGACAGATAGACAAAAAATGTAAAAATTATGCGTTCTGTATTCCGTATCGATTACTATGTACACCAACGTCAACATTTTCAAAAAATATTTCATTAACAGAAATGACCCCGGTTCTGTTGTATTAAACGTATTGAAATAAATAATGCCCTTACTAATTCGTATTTATGATCAGTATGATCAGTATGATCAGTATGATCAGTATCAGTATATCATCATCAATAAATTTTCGCTTGAAAATTATTCATCATTTCGCGAAATCTGCAGACGGTTTCGATCTCAAAAATGAAGCCGGGGTTTGAGTTACGATTGATGGAAATCTTAACAGCATATGGTGGTTTAAAAATAATTTATTTTGGACCAAATTTTGTACTTCATGAAACACTAAATAAATCTTTATAAAATTTTGCAGGCGTAAAGCGAAGGTACTTCTTAGTAAATCTGCGCACGATCCTCCTCTTAAGCAGAAGGGGGTTTACTGGGTACTTTACTAAAATCGGGTATCTCATAGAATTTTTTAAAATGGCATAAAAGATTTATTATAACTCAATTTTTAAGATAAAATATTTAATAAGTCAGACCTTGAAAATATCTATAAATAAGGTGCATACGTATGTAGGTTATCTATTTTAATTTGGGAGAAAATTGGTATACAATTTTTTTGTATATTTTGGCCGAGTTAAACAAAGTATTTTGGGCGCAGTGCACTAATTAATCATCAGATTTTTAACTCAAGATATTTGGTGTATTTCTAATAGAATTTTGAAGTTAAAAGTTTTGTTCTGATGACGTTTTTCGTTAAAAAGTTGAATTGTAAAAATGTTAAAAATAGCGTTACACACTTCAAAAAGGATTTGACAGCCCTGTGATTAAAAAAGGCAGGAAAGCCACTTTTGTAAAAAAAAAAACAATATTTGGTGATTATTTTTTCCCGTTCCCGGGAAATAATTTGTTAAAGTATATGTTAAAACAAATAATTTCTCGATGTGTTTCAATTTTGTGAATATTTTGTTTCCTATATTATTTCTCAAGAAACCAACTTTCCTAGTTTCTGAACAGATAAACTCTATAGCTCTCTTTTTGTAGCAAACAAGTTAAGAGCTTAATACAGAGGTAACATTGCTATCCAATGTAAAAATAAATGAATAGCTCCGAACGTACTCTGTTTTGTTTTTTAACTTTGATCTTTTTTATGCGATTACAAACGTGGCAATTTTTAATTAACTTTTTCTATCACTTATATTTTTTTGTACTCTGTGGCTCTGGCTATATTTGATCCCACAAGTCATACATACCACGATACGATGGGGTTTCGGCGTGACTACAACTCATAGTGTAACTAACATAGTGGCTCTTTTACCAACTTTTCTCCCCAGGCCAAAAATTAATTAATTTTCTTTTAAACGACTTTAACAAAAGGCACTTCGTTATTTCTAAGCAGATTTTAAAATTTCGAAATAATTCATTTTATTCCAGCATTACAAATTTTTTATAAAGTGAATAACAGTTTAGGTCACAGTAAAAATAACTCTCTAAATAAAGGGTCCCCCTAAAAATAGAGTAATTTCACGTATATGAATTTAATTCTTGATATGTTCTAGATAGGCACCTGTAATTTTATTGAATCTGTGTTACTTTATCTGCCAAGCATGCAATTAAGCTATTGTAGACAGACACGTTAAATTGTTATAGGGTAGAGTTAAAGAGTCTGCCATAAGTATCATTGTTTTACATACATTGTCTTATCTCATAAACATTTTTATATAGAAACTTCAAAATTCATCATTGGCCAAGAATATTCTTTAAGAAAAATTTAAATATAACTTTTTAGTTTTAAAGCTTTTTATTTTTTATTCAGTTTATCATTACTTTTTTTAAATTAAATTAAAATTAAGAAAATATGATATAATTTTATTTAAGAAAACTTAAATGTCATGTCCTTCACTGCAAACGATAAGACCGTGGAAAGGTCATCATCATTTATCTAGTTAATAAAAATTAATATTTAATTTACAATTAAAAAACATTTTTTTAACGACTTTATCTTTTATCATCCAAATGTCTATGAACTTTTACAAAAACTTTTACATTTATGTAAATGTGGCCAAGTTAATGATGGTCTATTTAAAACATGCAACAAATGGCAGTCGTAACGACAACAGACAATTGTAATTACAACCGAGCGAAAAACGATGGCCCAAGAATATTTGTTACTTTTGGTTGGAGCTAAAAGACAGAAAACATGATGAACAATATTAAGGGAATATTTTTATTACAAGTGGAATGTTTTGTAAGCGAAAACTCAATAAGAAAATATTTTTCATTAAGTGTGGCATTGTGTTAGTTATTTAAATAAATTATTTTTTTATGTTGTTGTCTCAGAAGTGCAGAGAGTTTGTCAATTGGTATTTGAATGTGAAAGAGAAAAAATCGTGACATATTCCATAAAATATGTTCAGTAGTAACCGACTTCAAAAATTCAGAATGTTGTTAATTCGTTTGGATTTTTTATATTAGTGCCCGCAGAACTTTCTCATTTAAAACCGATTTTAAGATATTTTAATTTGAAAAGTCATGCTTATGCTGTTTGTAAAAAAGTTAATAATTTAAAAAATTAGAAAGTGCTCCCTTTAAGACATATAATATATAAGACAGATGATTAACTTTTCAGCAGCAAATAGTAACATCCCATTAAAAGCAACTTTTCGTATAAAAGTACAGCTTTCACTCAACAGGCGACCTAAGAATTTCCTATGTTTTGTATTAAAATGCATGTGCTTCCAAAAGCTCATGCATTTAGCGGGTCTGTCCGACAATTATATTACTTTTCTAATCGTGACTGCGGTTGATTTGAATTGTTATCTTTTATTTATATGCTACTGAAACTGTTTTACTTCATATAAGGAATTGGTTGGGATCTTAACTTATGGTCGTATATTTATTAAACAAACAAAGACATTCACTAAAGCCGCTACCGTGGCTACTTATCATATATAGCTAATCTTCGTTTTATTTTGGTTTACTACACATTGACACCACACTTTTTAGTGGTAGAAGTAACAATTTTATGCTTTTTTTTTAAATGGACGTCAATAATGTTATCTTACAGCTTTGTTGCTGCACAGAATTTTAAATCTTCTTTTTGAAACAACTTTTTTTTTTAATTTTTGGCTTTTATACTGACAAGACTTTCACTTTTGTGATACGTTTTTGCAATTTCATTACATGGTACAAAATGACGCGAAAATTCATACAAATATGCGCAAAGAAGAAAAATCAGCTTAATTCTTAATACGAGGGCTGCTCTATATATATTTCTGGCCTAATAGTTAAAATGCGAATATTTGTAATCAAAAATGGTTTTGTTGTTTTTCAAAGTATTCTCCAGCATGATTTATACACTTTTTCATGCGCTCAAACCAGTCGTCGAAGCACTTTTTCCACTCCGATTGAGACACCTCTAAAACATGGTTTTTGAACACTTCAACAGCTTCTTCTGGCGACGAAAATCGATGACCAGGCATTTTTTCTTGATGGTCGGAAACAAGAAGAAGTCATTTGGTGCCAAGTCAGGGCTGTAGGGCGGATGACCCATTAATTCGACGTTTTGGCTGGTCAAAAACGCTCTGGTTTGAGCCGATGTGTGAGAGCTCGCATTGTCATGGTGATCAATGATTCGTCTCCTCTTGTTGGTTTTTCGAATTTCTCCGATGACTTCAGGCAAACAAATTGTAGTGTACCACTCAGAAGTGACCGTCCTACGTTGCTTAAGCGGAACAGTCGCTACATGACCAGTTTTGCCGAAGAAACAGGCGACCATTTGCTTCGAAGTGCTTCTTCCACGAACAACTTTTGTTGGATTTTGCTCGTCTTTAAAGACCCACACGGTCGATTGTTGTTTCGTTTCGGGCTCATACGCAAAGATCCACGATTCGTCACCTGTGACGATCTTATTAACGTCTTTTGAGGCACCGCAATCGTATTTTTGTAACATTTCTTTACACCAATCGACACGAGCCTTTTTTTGAGCGACTTACAAATTGTGCAGGATCCAACGAGAACAAATCTTTTTTACGGCCAGGTGCTCATGCAGTATCGAATATATGCTGGTGGAAGAAATGTCCCAGGATGTCTCTATCTCTCGGTATGTCGCATGTCGATCTTGCATTATGAGTTCATGCACGGCATCAATGTTCTCTGGTACAACAGCTGTTTTTGGACGACCTTCACGGAATTCGTCTTTAAACGAGATTCGGCCACGATTAAATTCATTATACCAATTTTTCACAGTGCTATAGGATGGTGCTTCATCGCCATACAAAGATTTAAGTTCATCAATGCACTCTTGTCGTGATAATCCACGTCGAAAGTTGTGAAAAATGATGGCACAAAAATGTTCACGAGTTAATTTCATTTTTTTCTATATTAATTTTTTTAAGTCACTGTAAACAACACAAATAATGGTCGTACGTCAAAACGTTTTGAGTACGATTATGCTTAAAAATGACAAACTTTCCAATGGAAATGTCAGATTGTACTTGGCAGCACTCAGTGTTGCCAGGCCAAAAATATATATAGCAGCCCTCGTATTTTTAAGGTTATTGGGACATATTTAGTTTTGCTGCTTTTTAAAGGAACTAAAATTATTGCTAAAGTTACTATTCTTGGGTAATTTTATATTTTAAAATAATTTTTTATATTTGTTTTTCTAAACTGTTGGCTTTTTCTTTCGTTCGTTTGTGATTAATGATTTATCGTTCTAATTTTTGACTACAAAAAGTATTGGTAAAACAATGGGGTTAAGAAATTATAACTAAATGACAAAAAATTAAATTAGAGCCTTTCCAATGAAGCATCACATAACACGATACACTGAAACTCTGTTTTAGTCTTCCTAAATGTTTTGTAATAAATTGTTATTAAAAATTATAATTCTGTTTTACTTTAGACATTTTAAGCTCTTTCAAGCACGCTAAATACACTGAAAAAGGACTTCCTATTAATGTTATTGCAAGTAATAAGATTTCACAATTTTTTTATATTTTTAATTCAGTATTTTTCATTTATTTTAGATTTAATTTAGATTTTTCATTTATTTTAATTTTTTTTTTTTAATTTTGATTTTCTATTTAAAAAAAATGTAAAAAATGTTTTATAACAGATAAAACAAAATTTTTCCACATCAATATGTTAACTAATTCTGTCATTTTAAATTGTTTTATAAAATGAAAAAATAAGTTTGTATTGCAGTTCACTGATCCATGTGACATACACGAACAATGATTTTTTGCTTCAGTTTTTGCTACTCCCTTAATATAAAAAAATAGACAAAAAATGTTAAATGCTGTTAATATTATTCAACTAAAAAAAAAAAAAAATAAAAATAAAAAAAAAAATAAATATTAAAAAAAATTAAAAAAAAAATTAAAATAAAATAAAATATGTTAAAAATTTAATTAACTTTTGCTATTATAGGAAATAAACAATATTAATTAACATAAAAGTAAATAAAAAATTGTTTTCAAGACGACTGTATCAAAAACTTATAATCTTATTTTTTTGACCAACAAATGTATTATGTATGGCTTATTTCCTATTCAAATTTCAGCGCCGCTACCAAAGAAGGGAACAATTGTTTTTGTTCTAATATATTAAAAATTTAGTAAGAATAAGCAAAAAGTCTAACAATAAAATAATTAGAGTACCCAAACAGAATTATGGTTAAATGAGAACCATAAAAAAGTTTAGATCAGGAAAAAAGGTTTAAAGAAACTCCTGCGGTTCTTTGGTTTTATTGAAAATCGTCTTTGCTGTATCAAACTTTAGATCCGTAGAATTTTTTTGATTTATCCCAACGAATTAAATTTTATACATAGACGTTAAGTGCCCTTAAGTGGAAGGTCTATATAGCTTCGGCAAGCCATCAGTCGGAACAAATGTAATTGTCCGTCTGAGTGCAAGACAAAGCTAGTTGACTTGTTTCAAGTCGCAATCTTTTACTTCATTTATTTTGTACCATCGAGCTGGTATGACTAATTTTATGTGTGCGTAGCTGTTGTGACAGATTGGTTTGCAAGAATTACAAGAAGGCCAAGGTAGCTGTCAGCATGTTAGTTCCGCTAACAATCTGGTTATATAATTGACATTTTTTTTTTGAGCAAGAAAGAAGCGCGGATTCAAAATTTCCACATCCATAGATTTTGATAGAGACCGTTGCTTAACCTTTCCCAAGAAAACAAGTCGAAACAAATTGTCATAAAAGAGCTTTCTCGAAGTGTTTTTTTTTATCGCAACTCATTCCTTTCTCTTGAATTTAAACAATTATTTTTATTGTACAACATTTTCAGTTATTTAATTATTAATAAATTATTTCTCAGAAAGTAATTTGAATAATTAAATATTTGAATAAAAAAACAAATGATTTATTGCCAAAATATTGCCTTAATATGCAAAACTGAATACCTTTATAGCTCAGCCCACAATGTTGCATGTTCATGGTGCCTTAACATTTGGTATTATTGTTGTCATAAAATATTAAATTTGTTTTGCCAAGCGGGCAGATAGAGTATTAAACTTTGACATGTGTACATAAGCACCAGTAAACACTGTTAGTAGTTATACAATGGATCACCAATGATTATATTTCAATTTTATTTACTTTAAAAGTATCGATTGCAATTATTTTCACATTAATTTATGTATTTTCATACCAGCTGAGATAAATGTTAATTTCCAATTTATGGTACGAAGTAAGTGTGCAAATTCTCGTTTACTAAATGGCGACTGCCAATCGCATGTTAAAGTAGTTGTAAATAAAATCCGCCATACTATTTTCATACTTAATTTTGGTTCTACTGTAACGTGGAAGTTTACAGATGGGACAACATACAGCTTCCCAGATTCGAATTTAAAACAGGATTTTTCAAGACTGAGTATAATAATAATAACAAAATAAAAATTCTAATGTTAACAGACAGGATGTTTGCCGTGAAAATTTGAGTATAAAACGCAGCATAGAGATACATTCATAGATGTATGAAAAATTTAACACATGAAAACTTTAATATTAATGTTACAAAAAAAAAAATTTACAATAATAATTTTAACCACAAATACCAACATTTTACACGTTTTTATAATGCAAAAACACTTAAACATTTGTATTCCGTAGAAATCAAAACAACTTGTATAAAATATTTAACATTCATATTTTCATATGCATTTACACGTAAAGGATTTAAATTGTCTCATCCTTAAATTAATTAAATTGATTATGTATAAGTGTGTGTGTGTGTGTTTTTTTGTGTGTGTTAATTGAATAGAAAACATTTTTGATCCAACCACATTTTACAAATTATACACAAGTGTTTGTTGTAATTAGTTTTCAATTAAATTTAGATTAAATTTCTTTTTTTGTTGTTTTACTCAGTTTAACAGATTTTTTGTGATATTCTCAAAAAAACAGAAAAAAAATTAAATATCAATTTTTATATTATCCACAGAGTTTATGCACTTGTAACTAATAAATAAAATTACAGTAAAAACTTTAAAATTGAATTCATCTGTAGAATGGTATTATTTGCAATTGAATTTACTTTGGTTAAGTATAATTTGTTTAATTTTCGGTTTTTTAAAAATTTTTTGCTAAGGGAACTTTTTAATTTAACACACATTTTTTTGTGAAGTAGAAACTAAAAATTTAAATATAGAAGTATTTCTAGTTCTAGACTTTTATCATTATTGGAGCTTTTTGCACAACTTTCACTACAATTCGTAAAAAGATTAAAATAAAACTTCGAGCCAATGGCTCAAAAACTTCCAAGAAATTCAAATCGTGTATGTAAATTTAAATTTTACTTAAGAGTTACTATTTTCATAAAAACCGTACTTTCACAAAAAAATAAATAAAAGTAATAAATACGTAAATTAATAAAAAAGTCTAAAAAACTCCAAAAGGTTTAAGATTCACCAAATAAAATTCACCTAAAAAAGAATTGTAAATATTTCACAAAGCGAGCCAAAATTACAAAAACACACAAAAGTATACAATTCAAAGCTAAAAAAAAAACGAATTATTATTCATGTTCTGAAATCCACACAAAATTTTCACTTCATATTTTTCATAGCATTGTTGTTATAAAACTATTTTTTACAACAACAATGCCTTGAAAAATACTAAAGTGAAAATTTCGTGTGAAATTCAGAACATGCCCGAATATCAAAAATTTTAAATCGAACAATCGGCTTCAATGGGTTTTACACAAAAAAAAAAAAGAAAAAAACAAAATCAAAATCAAAAAAAAAAAAAAAAAACAAAATAATTGACTCCAATTTCATTCAATTCAATTTTTTTCGAAAATGGCTTACTCAGTGCACGAATTATTCTCGAATTAAATAAAAAAACAATGATTCACTTACAGCTCTGATTTTTGGTAACTAAAAAAAATCTTGCTAAAATTCTATACTTCGCTGAAACAGTTAAGAAATAAAAACAAAATTTCTGTTAAAAAAGATTTTATTTATACAAAAATCCTGAAAACGCTATTCTCTACAAAAAACCAGTAATTTTACCAGAAGACCGAAATAGTTAATTAAAAGCGAGTTGTACTTACGCCTAAAGGTTTACGTAAGCTCTCGATAAGCATTAGAGAGAGCACTTTCAAAAATTACGATAATGCAGTTAACACATGCACCACAGCAGGCTAAAGAACACACGACTGCAAATGCTGCTTTCTACGCGGCTACTTAATTCCTTTAATGGCGGCAGCTATATATTGAACAGACCATCTGCCATTTTTTCTTTCAACAATTTTTATAATTACTTAAAAACTAACTTAGGAAAATTAAATAATTTCTATAGCATGGTGCACAACCAGCTGCCTTGTTGCCCTGCTGTCGTCTAAAAACAGCAGATTTCAGTCGGTAGCCTGCTCTAACAAATGTGTTCAATGTATAAACATTAATAAATAAATTTAGTTCTAACAGGCCCTTATTTTTCCGTTTTCTAGCAAAATACAAACAATTTACAATTTCTTTTATGTGATCCGAAACTACCTTTCATTTTTAAATTTTTGTAAGACTTCTAATTTGATTTATACGTTACGCTATTAATGCATGAGAAGTATTTAAAATATAGCGGCAAGTGTCAAGATCGATGGTTTTGGTTTGCAAGGATATTCCTATTGCGCCATTACGTTGAAAACTGGGTGAGGTAACAAAAGTGTGCTAGGATACATAAAAGATGTTGAAAACTAGATAAGGAACCACAAAGGAAACACACTAACCGAAAAGACATGAAAAATTTTTAGAATTGATTGAAACACTTTTCTTTCAATACCAAGATCTGATCTCAAGCTGTTGTTAAGATATGTCAAGTGCAAAAAAAGCCATTACAAGCTGTTAATAACTGAAATTAAAAAAATTAAATTACCCCAGGGAAATATTAAATTAAATTAATTAATTAAAATTTTACTTTTTCGGCCTTGGTTCATTTTTAATTTAACTTTTATAAAGAATAATTATTTTTCAAATGTACGCGCACGTTTTCCAAAGAAACCAAGAAAAATTAGACGCTGGCAGAATGTTATGCCGCATTTTCAGGATCGCCAAATCCATCATCAGCATTCTTTGCATCCACCTACCTTAAGTTGTGTATATTGTAAATATCATCCATTTAACCAACTAATCAATATTATTTTGGTTGGACGAAATTCACACACAACTCAAACCACTTTTTTTGTTGTCTTCTTTACAACACGTCTTGTACATTTGTTGCAATTTTGTACTACACCGTCGGTAATAGTCACGAAAATGCAAATTTTTATTTTTAATCATTCATTTTTGTTTTTCTCACAACATAATAGATGCTGTTCCAGTATCATATCAACTGTTGATGAGTTAGGTATGAATGTGAATGCGCTGTGTCTAACGTATTTTTAAATTATTTTTTAATTTTAGTCCCAACCAGCATTACATTCTGCTAGCGTCTAATTTTTCTTATTTTCTTTGGAAAACGTCCGCGTACATTTGAAAAATAATTTTTCTTAATAAAAGTTAAATTAAAAATGAACCAAAGCCGAAAAAGTAAAATTTAAATTGATTTGTGAAGATCACTGGTTCAACCCCTGGCTGGGACTAAAATTAAAAAATAATTTAAATTAATTAAACTTAAATATCGCACTAATTTCCCGAAGAATGTGTAGTCATAGTCCTCTTTAACTAGAATGTTGTAATGTCATATATTCACCTTCACATTACCCTTGGTTCGTGTCCATGAATATTAAGTTGTATTGCAAAGTTCGAATCCTTTTTTTTCGGTTTGTATGATCGTATGTATTCTGTAAACCTTGTTTTTAATGCTCGACCAGTTTGTCACATGTATGTATAATTTCAGGTGCAAGTAAGTCTGGATACTCTTTTGTTACTAAGTTGTTTCTGTTGATGTTTTTAGATTGTTTCGTAGAGTAACATTTTAGTAGCTTTCTTGTAAACAAGGTAATCTAAATAATACGAACTTCTAGCAGAGACATAATTAACTAACAGGTAAATACAACTTCTGATACAATTTTTACAACACTAAAGTTATTGAAACAGTCTTACAAACGAAAAACACCCACAGATGGTCACACATATCTATCCAGTAATAAAATACAACAAATACCTAACACTATCTCTCTAGTACTTATTAAGACTTGGCTCAAAAATGATGTTCTCATATCGAAAGCGCTCGCCAAACGTGCCAATCAAGCAGCCACTGACGACGATTTTCCTGGAAAGGTATGATAACAGAAATTTAAGACATCGGATTAATATGATATTTAAAAATCAAGTCTTCTGCAGCGAAATTTTTAGGTTCTCATTTAATCTGTTAAATGTGTGTTTCTAAAGGACGTACATTCTTTGAAAGTTTCAAAGGTCTGTCGTAACGTGTGTAGAATAAATTTTTATTTCATTGTGTTTTGGCGGCCTTAATTGTACAATATCGGTAGAAATTTTAAGTGACCAGCTATTAAAGGTCAAGAGATAGAAGCTCGTGCTGGAGTATTATGCAGTTTTAACGCGTTATGAAGAGCTACTAGAAAAATTTTAAATCTGCTCTTCATAGTTTTGCTGCTTTTTTTTTTTTTTCTTTAATTTCGATATATGTTTAGCTTCAGCAACCACTAAAGTACGTATAGGTTTTCCAACAAATAAATTGAACTTTTATTGGGAGATATTATGAATCCTAAACAAAATAGTTTTTTATACCCTGCATCACAACAAGTGAAAAAAGGGCATAACTAGTTTTTTCATTCCATTTGTAATTTCTACAACATCCATTTCCGACCCCACAAAGTAATATATTCTGACTTCTTGTGCGTAGCTAAGTTGATTGAGCAATGTCTGTCAGTCCGTCCGTGTTTATGTTGAAATCAAATTAGCTGAGGCACTAGATCAGCTAGAAAGAACTTAGATATGCCAATCGATCAGGCATAGTGTCGAAAGAGGTGCTATTGGAAATCAAAAAGATCGGTCTATGGCCTTTGACGCAGCGGGCAAAACACCATGACTACCTCTAATTTTTCTACATAATTTGGAACAATAAAGTTACTTAAAAAAAATATGGGGCGATAGAGGATTAAAAAATAAGAAGAAGAAAACATCCAGTGAAAGAGTGGAGCTCTTTATTTAGAAGCTTTTGAAGAGATCGTTGAGGAGATGCTAATATTTTTTTTAAATGGCTTATCCTATTAAAAGCCGATGTCATTTTAATGTATTTTTTTTTTTTTAATTTACTGTCGTCTTTGTATTTGTGTTTTTGATCGGAGTTACTTTACTAAACTAGATTTAGATAAATGGTGAACAGTATATAAGATTTGGCATAGCCGAATAGAGCACTCTTACTTGTTTTTTATTAATTCTTAATAAGGATTAAGTTGGTTTATTTTTTATTTCTAATCAAGTTTTAAAAACGTCAAGTAAGCCTTAAGGTAATGGCTATTAAATAAAAAATGCTTTATAACAAAAACAGATCAAAATCTTTAACTCGCTAATGTAGCATTGACTCAGCAGTCTTTATTTCACTCTTCACTGATGCTATTCACGCTAGAAGAATTAATACTATGCACGGTATACGACTAAAATAATATATTCACAAAAAAAAAAAAAAATCTTTTACTGTTTCATTTCAAAATAAATATGTAGATATTCGTACAATTATAAATATTGAGGTCATTTTATATTTTATTTTAGTCATTGTAATTATTGTGGCTTTAATCTGTGTTTATACTAAAAGTGTTTGTATTTGTGGTCAATTTAATAGTAAAATAAAAAAAATCGTTTTTACAAACAAAGACATTAAAAAAACAAACTTTTTATTTTTATTTTATTAATATTGTCATGTTAAATCCATCATGTGTTAAAATCAATGATGTCTAAAATAATCTTAATTAATTAATTTCAATAAAAGTAATATTTCTATCTTAATGAATAAATCTTAACAATACTAAATGCTATGAAAATAATAAAATAAAATTTTCTTTTCTATTAAATTATGATGATTTATTTTGACTACAATGACAAAATAATTTGATATATTTTTCCAAAATAATTTTGGTTTTATAAATTGTGTTGAAATAATATACGTTTCTTTTTGATTTATTTATGCAGAAAAAGGCCTTAATGTGATTTATTTTTTGTGTTATAATTAAGAATTTTAAAACGTTAAGCACTAAATTTATCAAAAACGGATATTGATTGTGGTTGCTAAAAAGACAGTGAATTTAAAATTTGTTGTTGTTTACTAAGAATTTTGTTTTTGAGGCATTAATTGGAAATAAGAGTATTTAAGCAGTATTTGTTCCTTAAATCGCGGTGTAAACACCGAGTTGTCTAAGTGTCTCCTAATGATGGTTTTCTTTTATCATTTTTATGCTTTTGCTAGAGTGAAGACAGTATTATGCATTTTTTTCAAAATTTATTGCCTTGGTGTCAGTAACGGCTCCTTCACGGAAAGAAAAACATGGTTAAACCAATAATAAAGCCAAATATTATGGTTGTAAACAAAACATAGTATTGCTATATTTCCTAAAATTGTAAATTAAGTGGTAAAATTATATTTTTATTATGGTTGAAAATTTCATGTTATGTAACTTAACTATAAAATGGACCCGTAATGATAAACATTTCATGTAACTTAAGACTTATTTATTTAGTGCTTTATTTATAAATGACTTTTTACAAAAATAATTTAAAAACATAAATTTATCAAAAACAGTTATTTATTTTTTTTTTTTACTTTATATTAATTTATTTACGAAGCTTATTGTTGTTGTTTTTTTATATATTGCAAAAATACACTTCTGCATTTATTTTAAGCGTTTTCACAGGAGCCCATAGCTATTAAACAAATCACCAAACTAATAGAAAAGCGTTAGGTTATATCCTTAAAACAACATAATTTAAAAGAATTCATAAGGGTTCCCTTTGGAAACCATTCATATGCATTCGAAGGGGAACCCTTATGTAGAATAATGGAAGAAAAAATAAAAATAGTTGCTGAAGTTTGCTGTGTTTTTGTAAAAAAAAATTGTTGAGTTTTTTTTTTTGTCTTTTTGCTTTCTTGATTAAATTTAGTTCTCATTTAATCAACTTGGCATTTGATACAAGACTTTCTTGTTTTGAATAAAAAATTTGGGTAAAATCCACTGATGAGCTATATGAGCAGTAGCAAAATGGCCATATGAATATGCTTTCCTCGCAGTAATACAATTCATTTCGTAGTTTTATATAATAAATATTTCATGATATTCTCATGATAATACAAAATATTTCATTAGAATACCATGAAATATTTATATTTGAACGAATAAAGCACGATTAAAGTAAATTAATATAAAAGAGATCACGAATAATCAATTTTTTTATTGCTTAAATATAATCTATCATTATATTTTAAGCACTAGGTCCTTATTATTTTTTATGTTTTCGATATTTCGCTACTCCATTGTACAGCATCAGGAAAAAAATATTTACTTAAACATAAAATAAAATAACAACAATTATGTAACAAAAATTTTTTTCAAACCTAAAAAAAAAAAAAATTACTACATTTTTGTTGTTGCTTTGTTTTATTTAATTTAATCTTTTTTTTTTTTTTTTTGATTAAGTACCAAATACAATTTTCCCTGGTTTAGCATTTAAAAAATTTTTTTTCATTTCCTCAAAGATCTCCTCAAAGCTTTTAAATGATATCCATATTGATCTCTTGACATATGTGGTGGAAAATCGAACATTTATTGGAAAATATGGGCGAGCAGCAATTTTTTCGCCTGATGTTTTTTTTTTGTTATTTTTTTAATTCTTTGTCACCTTATACATATATTTGTTTTTGTGATTGGAACTACTTCATTATTTCAAATGATTTGGAATAGTTAAAGTCAGGCATAGTATTGTGCACGCTGCCTCGAAGGACATGGATCTAACTTGCTGATTTTCAATAGCAAAATTTACGAAGCCATGTTTGATCGATTGGCATATTTAAATTCTCTCTAGCTCATCAAGTGCCTTGGCAAAGTTGATTTCAATGCTAACACGGATGGAAAAACAGATATCGCTCAATCGACTACGCTATGCATAAGAATTTAGAACATATGTACATACTTTATGGGTTCGGAAATGGATATTAGGGAAATTACAAACGGAATGACAAACTTATATGTATCCTTTTTCCACCTATGGTGAATGAGTTAAAAATGTTTATCGTGAAGTAAGGTTAAAAACTATAAATTGTTACAGAGATTATAATATAACTGCCGTGACTATATTACAACCATATTTTTTCTTTACATGCAGTTAAATTGAATCTTCTACTTCATTACATAATGCGTAAACCTTTTTGAGGCCATCAGAAAAGACATGAATAACTTACCCTATGATCCTGTAGGTTTTTAAAATGGCTCTTAAAAACGGACATAACGAAGTAAAAACGAAATATTTAAAAAATAAATTATTATTTTTCTTATATGTTTGTATGTATTTAAGCATTAATCAACGAGCTACTTAAATAAGCTTTAATTTAATCTTTGAATCTTGGCTTCACCAATTTCAAGTGCTACACTTTTCACTTCCTTTGCTTTGTTCAAAGTTAATTACTGCTCTTTTAGGAGCTTTGTAGAGAAACGTGGGTCAGTAGGGTTTCGTTGTTCAAAACACATGTTTGGCAGAAAAGCGTATGCGTCCTTGTGATTGTTATGAAAAAACCTTAATGGTGAGAACTAAAAATGTAATAGTATTTTTAGTCAAGTTAACATTTTTCTTACCATAAGTATTTCCTGTCGTTTTAATAAAATTGAGTTACATAAAATAAAGAACGTCTTACTCCTCTTGATATTTTTGACTGAAAGCTGCATTAATCTCTGAATTAAATTCAGTCGAAATTTAATATTAAAGTTAAGCAAAAAATAAATTAATTAACAAAAGTTTTTTTTTTTTTAATTTCCTATATTTTTGATCAATTACCACTAATCTTGCTTGTGTTTAAAGTACTTAACCAAAACTATTTAAAAACTTGTTTTATTAAGGTCGGAAAATAAAAAAAATCGTCCTAATTAAATAACTTTTAGTAAAATGAAAATAGTTACATAGAGCTTTCAACACCGAAACCAGATTTGTTTTAAATCAAAAGCTACAATTTATTTTAAGTAACTGCAAATACTGTTACACAATTGAATGTGTGTATAAAGTATGAAAAACTCCAACCAAATAGATCTTTATGTTATCAATTATGATTCCTAAATTCAGTTTAACTAACGCAAATTCATTTGCGTCCTATTAACTGAACATTATGCCTTTAAATTGAAAGGGAGTATCGTTCAGTTGTTTTTTCTTAGCTATTTTGCTATCGAATTCCTAGAAAATGAGTAAATGAATGATGTTACGTACACTCAACCGCATAAAATGAACAATAATGAAAAATATTTGAAGCGTTAACTACGGATGTTGTCTATAACGACGATGGCATCTGCAACAGTTATAATGTTCGCACAGCTAATAATGACGATGACTGTAATAATGATGTTGTTAATGACAATGAGGTTTATTGTGTGTCAGAGATAAAAAGCAATAGTGATGGACTTATTATATACAAAAATAAATTTTTTTTACATAAAAAATTTTAAGCCGCATCGACTTGGTTCCCTTTAATCTCTGCTAAATAATTTGCTTACTTAAATCGATGGTTGTTGACATGTTATTTATTATGACTTTTTTGTTTTACGTTGGCAAAAAAGTTTCCTAAATGCACATACAGAATAAAAATTTAATCTTCATTCATAGACACTCATACATTTTGCATTATTGTTTGCTTTATTTAAGGAACTAGATGTGGGTTACATATTCGTAAATAAGGTAATTGCGAATACGTAAATAAATATGAATTCGTGAAAAACATATAAAACTTTAACTTTAAAATCGAGTGATAGACATTTAAGAGAAAAATCAATCATTCATCTCGAACTACTTTAAAATTAAAATACATTCGAAAAATCTGTATTTGATTTTTTGCACTATATTTTTTAATTTTTATTTTTTGTTTTCTTATTTTTTAATGACAAGAGCATCTGCCACAAAATATCTCAGTAGATATTAATCGATTATTTAAATAACCAAGTTTAAAATTATGTGAATAAAAAAGAATTTTTTTTTAAATTTTTTCCGAATACTAAAAAATGTTGACAATGTCTACGAAATAGTGACAAGGTCTTTTTATTAGAATTAAATTGAATTTCAAACCGGCAATTTCGCTCAAAAATTTTGTACAAGACAAGTTATGTATTAAAGGGTTTCCTGCTAGAGAAAGAACAATTAAAGACAAGTAAAAAGTGTTTAAAAAATTAAGAAGAGAAATTGTTATCAACTGTAGGAAAATGCTTTCCAAGTTAAAAAAAACTTAATTTTAGTAGCGCTTAAATTTAAAACTCCAACATTGCGATTAAAAATAGAAACAATTTAAAAAAAATTGTATAAATTCTACCCACGCTAAAACAACTGAAATGAGCAAAACAATTTCAATTCAATTTAAAAATATTTAAAATTAAACATTTTATAATCTCTCCTCGGTCTAGGTTTTTACTTCTAGCTTTGATTTGACTGTTAAAGCCGTAAAGGTTAAAGTATTATTTTCTAGAGCTTGGCAAGAGCTATAGTTCTTCATACATTTGTAGTGTGCTACCTTGAGGCATCGGGGCACCGGTTTTCTAAATATTACAACCTTCATATCTGAAACTAAAACTACATCTCCAGTACTGTTTTGTTAAGCTTCGATATGGTCAAAGTAGCAGCTTAGAAACTACAGAATTATTTTAATTTTTTATTTTTATTTTTAATATGAAAATTTATTAATTGAAATCTTTTTTATAATAATTTACTTTAATCGTGCTTGATTCCTTCAAATATATTTCAGGATATTCATGAATCAACAAAGCAAAAAATAAGAAAAACTCAAAGGAAACCCTTATGTAGAAAAAATGAAAAAAGGAACTGAAATTTTGTATATAAAACCTGTTGATTTTTTATTGTTTTTTGTTTTGTTGATCTCTTATTTAATCAACTTGGCAATAGATAAATCCACTGATGAGCTATATGAGCAGTAGCAAAATAGCCATATGGATATGCTTTCCTCACAGTAATACATTTCATTCTGTAGTTTTAAATAATAAATATTTCATGAGAATATCATGAAATATTTATAATTGAAGGAATCAAGCACGATTAAAGTAAATTATTTTTTATTTTTAAACTAAATATTGTGCGTTAGCAAAGAGACGTTGACAGCTTATTAAAAGTAGAATATCTAGACTCTAAATAACTACAGATCATTGAGTAGAGATATAATTATCCTTTAGTAGCCGTAGTGAATAATTTATTTAAAAGGTGAATGAATTAAAGACTTGTTGTCACCAATTTTCTAAATTCAAAAAAAAAAAAAAAAATTACATAAATTGATTGATTTTTATTTGAATTTCTAAGAATGTTTAGAAAAAAATTTTTTGCAAATCGATGCGGTCGTTTTCCAAAAAAAAATTAAGAAAAATTAGACACCAGCAAAATAGAATGCTGCATATTCTTAATCGCTACATCCCTCGTCATCATTCTTCGCATCTATCTACCTATGGTTGTGTACATTGTAAACATCATCCATTTTCTCAACTAATTTATTCAATATTATTTTTGTTAGACAAAGTCCACAAACAACCTAAAGCTTTTTTTGTTTTTCTCTCTGTATTTCGTCTTGTAAATTCGTTGTTGCTTTGTACATTCCTTCAGTGTGACAACGAAATGCAATTTTTTTATTTTAAGTAATTTAAACTTGTAGATGCTGTTTAAGAATTATATTGATTGTTATTGACAAGTTGCGTTTAAGAGCTAATAGTAGGTTTTTAAGTCAAAATAATGGTGGTTCCAGGGGTTGATAGGTAGATTGCCTCTGTTTCAACATAAAATTATAATTGAGACTTTAGCAGCAAAAAGATAAATAAAAATTCAGATATAACACCCACAGCGAGATTGGGGCCAAGAAGCACAAGGGACCTGCTCAGAATTTATCTCTGGCCAGAATGGTGCCAAGTTTCTAAATTGTGTTGGATTTTTTCATTATATAAGTGATAAAGGCAATCTTGCCCTATGCTCTGCGTAAACCAATAATCCTTTAGAAACTTTCATTTTTCGCAACATGAAAAGTTTTATAGATTTTGATCACTTACCTCAGTGTTGTCTAAAAGCAGCATATTTTATTTATGTAAATTTCTTTTTAAATAATAAAAATTTTTAAAGTGCGTTTATATTATTTTTCTGATAACATTTTAAATAATAAAAAATATTAAACAAATCACATTTCATAAGTGATAGAGGGTTATTGGTCTTTTTTGTTTTGTACTTCCTTCCTTCTTGATTACAATTGGTTTTACAACGAATACAATTTTGAAGAAATTTATTAATCGAGCTATTAGCATAACATTTTATTAGAATAACATTTTTTTATCAAAAATTGTCAAATTTTTTCTCATAGCGTGAGTTAATTGCATCCATTTGATTTTATAAACAATTTTTACACGCAAACGACACAAAAATATGAATTTATATTTTTTAAAAGCTAAAAAAATTTTAAATATATTTAATTTATAAAAATCCATTACTTTTAAGACAACAGCATTCAAGTATAAAATTAAAAAAAAATAAAATTTATTTAAGCAAAATTTTTAAAAAACCTAAAGTTTTATATCCAACTTTTTTCCTCAGCCTTTTGAATTATATTATTTTTTTTTTTTATAAAAACAAAAGTTTTGTGTGTGTATTAAAGGATATGAATTTACTAGTATATTTCTGCCTTTCTAAGCATTTATATGGAACTAATGAATCAAATATGTACGCATATCCTCGTGTATGTTTAAGTAACTTATTTGTTTATGAACGCGATGATTCATTGTTCTGTTGGAATCTTTTTCCCTTTTTATGTATTCACATATCCATGTTCAAGCTTTATTTTAACGTTATTGTAACCACCATCATAATGAGAATTAAGTCTCACATAAACAAGTGTGAGAATAGAAATAATATTCCCAACAGAAAATATTTTTGGTAAACCACTCACGTAACATAATATCCTATGCGATTTCCCTTTTCATAAAAGCAGGAATATTTTAACAAATAGACACGTTTGTTTTAGTTCGTAATAAGCAGATAGTGTAAAGCAGCTCATATCCTAGTAAAAGGTTTGAATTTTTGTTTCATTTAATATACGCCAGCGTATAGCGTTGATGAATATTAGTTTGTTTTACAGGAATATACATTTTTTGCTTGGAAATGAAAATTGGATTTTTTAAAAATATTTTCGTATATTGATCGGGTCTTCCGATCACATTTTATATTAAAAAGTATTTATTCTTAAATTTTCTATTTTTAGTTATATTAAAAATTTCATGCAAGTTTTAAGTGAACTGAAATATTTTTGCTTACCTAATTTTTATAATTAAAATTACTTTTTTATGAACTTTTAAACTTTAAAATTTTCGTATTTTCGTAAAATTTACTTCTTTTAAATGCCAGAAAGATTTGAAGTCATCATTAACTTTCACCATTGTGATTTTTGTATCCAAAAGCAACAAGTACAAGAACAACTGTCAAGACAATAAAAGTATTTTATTAAATGCGTTTAAAATTCAAACAAAAGTTTGCTAAATACCATTATCAAGCTCACACGTATACTCTGCTGCAAAAATATGTACGTAAATATACATGAAGATATTTTTGAAATATAAGAGAATATCTGCTCACATACACTTTCATGCAGTCACATACATACATAGGTACAACGTATTACAAACGTTTGCTTCACACAACAAATTATAAAAAGAAATGTGTGCGTTGCATACAACTTTTACTTCTTGTTGCAAATAGTTTTTCATTTTCTTTATCTCTAAATTGTATACTACTGTTTGCAAAAGTTTTCCATTTCAGATTTTTGAATTTGTTGTGCTCATTTCAATTGTTTTAACGTGGGTAGAATTTATTAAATTTTATCAAGTTGTTTCTACTTTTAATCGCAATGTTAGAGTTTCATATTTAAACGCTACTCAAAATAAAATGTTTTTTAATTTGGTAAGCTTTTGAACACAGTCGACAATAATTTTTTTTTCAAATTTTAATACTTTTCACTTGTCTTTAGTTGTACTTTCTCTAGCGGGAAAGGATTTAACATGTAACTTTTCCAGTGAGTAATTTTAAGTGTAAAGACGGTTTTGAATTTTAATTCTAATAAAGGGAACCTGACACTTTTACATCGAGATTTTTGTTTATTGTCAGTTAATATGATAGAAAAATTAAAGTAAAACTGATACAAAACTAACAAGTCGTTCAAGGGTTAAGTTTGTTTGTTCTACCACTAACACTTTATGAAGATACTCTGTAATAGCTCTTTTATTAGCTGAATTTTTCTTCTAAAAATATATAAAAATAACAAAAGGATAACTGTCATATCGCTCTCACTTTTTGACTTTAATACTGTAAAAAATCAATATAAAAATATTAGAGTTTGAGCAGCGCTATTTAATTATCCAAATTAACTTCAAAATTTAGTCATCAGATTTTCCAACTTACAGTAACAAAATTATGTTCAGCGACGAGAGCTATTTTTTTGTTACTTAACTTGCTAATAAACAAAGTTTTTCCATGTAGAATGAAAATAACACATAGCAGATCCTAAAGACTCTTTCACAACCAAAACAATCAGTTTACAAGCTGGTTGGCATCACTGGCCTTTATTTTTCCAAAAATGAAGCTGATAGAAATCGCTACAGCACTATAATCAATGATTTCTTTGTCTGAAATAGGAAACAATAGAGGGAAGCTGTGTGCCACAAAGCGACCGTAATCATCAACTTATGGAAATTAATATTTAACGAGAAATTATTTTCGATAAATGTACCTATCGTTTGATCTTAAGCGCGTAAGATTTGATACCTCTCTATTATTATTTTTTATATGGACACGTGAAGTAATTTGTTTATGTCAACAAAATAGTTTTGCAGCTCCTTTCCCACTAGTGCTGGAAAAAGTAGATCAAAATTGAATTCCCTTTCTAAAGAAAAGCCGCGGTGACCATATGACCTAAATATTTTTTAAATATTAATCGTATGAATTATTCCTTTAAATCAAAATTATCTTTCTGATTAAATTTTATTTTTTCATTATTTTATACAAATTAATATCCATTATTTTCCATTTTTAAGTGAACAAAAATTAAAAATAATGTAATTAAGGTTGTTTTTACTCTGCCAATAATCATTTATCTTTATTAAACTGTTTTTATTGCCATACACATCTATAATTACCCACTGTAATTCAAACAAGTATCATGCTGGTTTTTTTTTTTGCAGCGCACATTTATCCCATCAATGAGGGCTATAAATTTTGTGTAATAATTTGTTTATGTGCAACAGCAAAGTCAACATGCTACCAACACTATTCTCTTGTCCTTGCAACTAAATAATTTTAATATTTAAACTGTTCATATACATTTGGTTGTTTGTAACAAACTATTTAAAGTTGCAAGTGCAACTCGTAAGAAACTTATTACACAAACACATTTAAACGCACATATACACATTTTATCTATAAAATGTTTTACAAAAAGGTTTTCAAGCGCAAACGCAGCCATGCATTAAGCACAAAGAAGAATTTTCGTTACTTTATTTAACTTGTGTAGCGAAACTGTCATGTTTTTGTAAATTGTAAAATAAGTGAAAATGTGAAAGTGAGTGGAATTTAAATAAAAGTTATGCAAGTGTTGGCTAAACTTATAGAGCAGGTATTGAAAGCTCAAAACATTACACTATGTCCACACGAGACGAATTTTTATCAAAATACCTAATAAGACGCCGGCAGAACAATTGTCAAATTTATATTAATATCAGCTCAAAGGGGTAGATGTTGATGATTTTATGTTAAGATGAATAATTCTTGATTGGTCATTGTAAAAGTAAGATGTCAAAATAATTCTGTCTAATGTTATTTATTGAACTATCGTTTGGTTTTTATAACAATAACAATAATATAACGCCCAAGCGATAGTAATTTAAAATTTTTATTAAAAAGATTATACGTAAAAAAAAATTACATATAAAATGACGTTTCATATTATGATAAATTTATTAGTCTATGAGCTCTGATGATTATATCATAACGATGATATAATACTAATAAATGAAGTCTACACAGGATAAGTTTTCATCATGATATAAATTCATCAGGTGTGGACTCCCTGCTAAATTATAATGAAAAAAAAAAAATTTGGAAAAATTTTTGTTTAAAAATAATTAATAAAGAGAATTTTAAAATTTATTTTAATAACTTTTTCCTAGTTTAAGAGTTTTACAAATTAATTTCTTAAAATTGGTAAATCTAGAGGATATTAATCTTTAAAAATTGGTAAGCGGAAAATGCAATAATGTTTGTATTGTGATTATTAACCCTTAACGGACCTTGGGCGCCGTAAAGGTGACATGATACTTTTATTTACTGGGTCCAATGGCGCATATATTGCGCCAAAAACTATTTTTTTAATTCTATTACAATTACTGTTTTTATATTTAGAAGTGACGCATTAAGTATTGTGACATGCCCTCTGTGTGATTTTTTTCTGCTTGTTATCTATGTTCTGTTATCTTTTTTTGCTTTTTTTTTTGTACATACACTTTTGTGTTATTTGGATAAATGCTTTTTTCGTCTGAAAAATAGCTGGACCTGGTGAGAAGTGAACTTGAAATTCTAACGGACCGTTAAGGGTTGATTTAGACTAAGATCAGTTTTAAAAATACTACACTCAGTCTGGCCCAAGCCCTACTAACCGCCAGCATTTTAAACAACTGTAAAAAAAAATTATAAGCACAACTGTTTGCCTCTTAAATTTTCTTAAACAAAATAAAATAAAAAAAATAAACAAAATTTTTTTGTTTTTATTTTATAATTGAGTCATTTGTTTTATTTTAATGAATTTTATTTATAAAATTTGTTTTATAAAAAAGTTTTTATGACTTGAAATATTTCTGTACAATAAAAAATATTTTTACACTTAAATAACCATTTTTTAAATGTTTTAATCGATTCGTTCAATAACATTATGAAGCATTTTTATGGTTTCATACTTCATTAAAAAAAGTATTGTAATGAATATTAAATTAATTTAATATTCAATTGTGGTCAAGGTATTTGAAGAATGTTATTTATTTTTGTTTAGGTTTTTTTATTATTAAGAGTTCTATATAAAATGCAATTATTAATTTGGTCGCACCTGATTATTACTGAAAAATTTATTTAATTTTTTATTTATCAAACAGTAGTACGTCAAGCAATTTAAAATAAATTATATTTCTTTTGTTAATTAAGTGTGTTTTACTACTACAGCCTGGAGAGGTCTAAAAAAATGAAATGGAAATAATTTATTTGCTTTTATAATTTATTTATTCTTATTAAATTTGTAACACATATTAAAAATAGGCTACAGCAGCTTTTAAAAAAGGTCTCTAAAAATACTTATGTTTGCTAAATAATTTATGCATTAAAATATAAATTATTTATTCTTATCTTATTCTGACCTTAACTCGTAACTTTATGCTCTAAATTTCTTAAACTAAATCAAAATGATATTCAGTGAACATTTTTGTACCAAGATAATCATAATATTAAGTACGATAGAACTTTAATTTGTAAAAAAAACAAAACGAAAAATTAATTTTAACAAAAAAATAAGTAAGAGGGCTTTGCCGAATCTTTAATACCCTTCATAAAAAAATACTGGGGTGACAGAAAATTAAAAAATAAGGGAAAATAATTTAATTACTACATTTATGCAGTACTAATCAAAATGCCGCTTGAGAATAATATTCTCACATCGAAAGCGCTCGCCAAACATACAGCCAGTGACGAGGGTCTTCACTGAAAAGTATGAAAACACTACATCTTATTTTATATAAAAATCTCATCTACTCTTAATGGGTAAAGATTTTTTTTTAATTTTTATATCCTAAAAGTTCTAATCAAAAGCTTTTAAATGATACCCATATCGATATCTTAAACAATATAGTGCACAATCGTACTTTTCTATGAAACGTTCAGAGGCCCATAACTCGGAAAATATGGACGAGTTGTAATTTTTTCACATGATGATAAGTTTTCTTATTTTTTTAATCTACATTGCCGCATGTGTTTGTTTTTTTAATTGGATTTACTTAACTAAAATAGATTTGCTTTAAATGATATGGAAGAATTAAAGGCAGTTGTGGTGTTTTGCCCGCTGCCTAAAAAGGCAGAGATCTTGCTTGTTTTCTAGATCTAAATTTTTAAATTTTTTTAAATTATTTAAATTTTTTTAGCTCAGCTAGTATCGTGGCAAAGTTATTTCAAATTTAAGACGGACGGATAAATGGACATCGCTCAATCGACTTCGTTATGCATAAATATTCAGTTGGAATATTGTAGAAATTACAAACGGAATGACAAACCTAGATATATCCTTCTTCCTTCTAAAGGGTAAAAAAAGGTCATATTTTAGATGTACCGCACTATGAATGTCAAATTTTGGGTCAATTTTTCAAATTGGCTTTACCACGAAAAACGGCCGAGCTTTAAGGCCAATTGTCAGGCCCATTTCTAGAAATCAACTTTTTTCAAATTTTAATTTCGATACTGATGTTTGCGTTCGCCGTAAAAAACGTAGCAAAGTCATGGTGAAACCGTGTCCTGCCCGGATTAATGTCAGCCATAGTTTTAAACAAAAAAGCTTACTCTGGCTTAATTATTTAAGAAACCGAATTATTTAACGCAACAAACGGGTCAATTCCAGACTGTTTTCATGATGAACATAATTTAGTGTCAATAAATTTCGCTAATTAATGACTTATTTTTATATTAAATCTGCGTAATTTTTGAAAATATGTTCAATTGTCAAATTGTCATGATAATTTGCAAAAATACGGCGATTATTATTTCGGCAGCGAACTACAACAGTTTTTTTTGACTATTAAACAGTTCTGGTTAAAAAAGCACCCACTTACAATCAAAGAGACATTGAAAACAGATTAACACAAAGCCATTAAAATTATTCTATAAATCCTTAAAAGTCTTTAGTTCATCTTTATTTTATACATAAATGTCATGTTTTCTAAAACAAATCTTTTATGTCAAACGAAATAGAAACTTATGTTTATCACAATCATTAAATCATAACTGACAAAATACTGCTGTTAACAAACAACCAATGATAATCCTTTGATAAGATTCTAAAAAAATCTTTGAAGGTGACTACTATTTCACATAAAAAGACAAAAAGAAGTCCTAAATTCAGAAAAACATAAAGCAAAGCAAATTGCAAGAGATATGAACAGCTTTAGAAACTATTTTTCGCAATAATTTTTTAGTCCATGTTTTCCTTCGACCTTGTGTCGAATAAAAGTTGCAATCAAACTTAAAGTATAATGTTGAAAATGCTGACAATAGAAATAAGCAATCAACTGACATTAAACAGACATGATTCTCTACATACTTTCCAATGCTGCATGCTGCTGCATACGTGCAATGCCCACATTAATAAGTACTGCTGACAGTCAGATATACAAGCAGATCAACATACACACGTAACTGTTCAGCTAACAGTTATTGTTGAAACCTTTAAAGATGAAAATAATGCATCATACAAAGTGTTTGCCTTAATGTCGACACGTGTGCAAGAGCTGAGCTAAGAAAATCTTTCCAAATACTGTCAGACACACAGACATAAGGTTTTGTAGCTGTTGATGCTACTAAGAACACAAATAATTTTGTTGCTGCTCTACCAACAATGTTATTGAATTCTCAGTTGTACAATTACAAAATGGTATTGTACGTAAGGCACTATTTGTGTTACAAATCATCATATAAATAGTTTGTTGTTACTAAAGTTGCCACAAATATTATGGTTAATGCTTCAATAATTGACGGTTGTTTTTATCTTTTTTTTTTTTTTTATTCTTTTTTTTCATTGTTACATAGGAGTAATGGGATAATAATCAGTGTTCTTTAAGTAACAATACAAAGTATAAAATTGCAATAATTTGTGCGTTTAGTAGCTGTTTTGCTGTTTAGAAATAAACTATTTTTTAAAGATATCACCTTAAGATAAAGTAGAAAATTGCAAGTAACAAGAAACCTTTATTGCTGTATTCATGTATGTATTTTAGGACAAATTTGTATGGAAAATTTGTCATTAAACACATTTCAAATTTATTTTATTTTTATGAATATGGCAGTTAATGTCTCAGAAGCTGTTAAGGGTGCCCACACACGACATTTTTTTTTAAATTCAAATTTCCCATTGCAAAACACATATAGGTCGTGTATTCCTGTTAAAACATTGCTTCTGTAAAATAAATGTGAAAAGTTTCATTTACAACGTGTTCTATCTTGATCTGACAAACTGCTGTTTTTATAATTCTAAAAAAAATTGCCAAAAACCTATGACGTATGAAAAAAATCAACGGCAGTTGACCATTGGCGCTATGATTAGCCATCTGAAGGTCATATTTTATATGATCAAAATCTGAAATTTCTTTTAACTATTTGATAACAATTATGTAAATTCTGTATCATTATTCAATGCAAACTGATCTTTTATATATTAAAAGTAAAAAGAGTAATTAAAACTTACAAGTCTTCAGTAGTTCCGTAACTCACACAAAAATATTTTAAGACGGACACAAGCCATTTTAAAACCGAACGGCTTCGATATTTATACAGTAAAAAACGCGAACTAATTAAAAAAAGAATTTTAAACACTAGACAATTCAATTGTTTTAGTTTTTGAATTAATTTTCCAAATAATTACTTTTAACAAAAAACAATTTTAATTAAATCTGCAAGCAGATCAGCTGTTTTAAACAGATAATAGTTATGTCAAACGTAAATGTTCATTTACGTTTGTGACCAAATATTAAAACTCTTCTGTAAAATACCAATTTTGACACACATGCAGAATTACATATGACTCACACGGTTAAAAAGTGAGATGTAAAAAACATGTCGAATGATTGATAACTAATATTAAATATTTATTACGCATACGCAACAGTGAACGACATTAGATGTAAATGTATAAATAAGTATCATATAATATGTAAAATGTTATAAATGTTCAAAAATAAACACTTAATAGTTATTAACATTTAGCCACGGGAATATTAAATTAAATTAATTAAACTTTAAAAATATCGTGCTAATAATACTGACCAAATAATTAAAATCACCAAAACTGATTATTGGGGGGGTGAAAGCGCGTCTCGATAGCTATTGGTATCCAAATTAGTTAGATCTTTAGAAAGCTTCTCACTAACATTTGTGATATTTTATTTTTGTTTTTTATTTTATATTTCATGATCTTTTAATTCTATAAAAGGGCTGAAAAAAAGTCATATACACTAGGAAAGGAAAAACAATATTAATGTTGATTATTGTTGTTTTTGCTTAAACTTTGAATATTGTCTTTAGAGTTTTGAAAAAAAAATACTTGTTCTAGAGATTTTTTTTGAATAGCTAAGTAAATGGTTAGATTCAAATATAATAATATGACTGAAAATGACAGGTAATATAAAAGCTTACTGCATGATCAGCTGTCTGTTTCTAGTTTCGCAAAACGTGACAAGATTTTCAAGACATATAAACTACAATTTGAAACAAGTAAAACAATTGCTTTTCGTGATTTAAAAGAAAAGGATGCTAAATTACTCGATCAAATATTTACCCAAATTGAGTTGAATAGCGTGTAGTAATTAAATTTAATAGATGATCACCTCATTTTTCTCAAGTGGAATATAAATACTTTTTTTAATTTAACAAATCCTCTAAAAAAAGTATCAATTACAGGGAAAAAATTTGGTTCTCAGACGAGATAAAAGAATCCATTACTCATAGAATGTTTGCAAATTGCAGGTAAAAAGGATTTAAAACAACTGAACTCCATAATGACTATTGTATTGCTAAACCTCAAGTTAAAAGACTAATTAAAGAAATAAAATCGAAATTTTATGCCGAAAATTTTTCTCATGATCTCTCAACTAGGAAGACATGGATAACAATATGTGAAATAGGAATCGGCAAAGATAGTATCCTGGAGAAATATCTGAATGATGCAATAAAAAAAACTGTGACCTTTCAAGGTTGAATGAGCGATGTCCGTCTGTTCCTCCATGGAAGTGTTGAAACTAATATCTTCAAGGCATTCGATGATCTAGAGAAAATTAAAATCAACAATCGATTGGACATAGTTTCAAAAGTTTTTCTGTTGAAAATCACTAAGTTCAGTGAATGTGCTTTGAGTGTAACGGTCAAAACACCACGCCTTTTCATAGAAAAAAATAATTGTTCACCATATTTTTTAAGACATCAATATGGGTATCATTTAAAAGCTTTTGAAGAGATTTTTCAGGAAATACTAAAAATGCTTAACTCATTAAGAGCCGATAACATTTTTGTGTAAAATGATATATAGTTAAAATTTTTTTTTTATAATTTTTAATTCTCTGTCACCCCAAATATTTGTATTTTTGATTTAAATATATGCTGAAGGGTATATAAGATTCGGCATAGTGGAATATATGACTCTTACTATTTTTTATCTGTTATTTACTTAACAAAAGTATTATATGTGTTAACATATCTTAAGACTTTGTAATAATTAATTGATATTAAGAAAAGGAATCGATAAAAGTTGGGCTTAAATCAATATAATCGTTCAGTATAAATGACCAACACATAAAAGACGTAAATAGCTTCACATACTTAGATCGTGTCCTTACAACTAATGGAAGAGCTAAGCAGGATATTTTTAGTTGTATGCAGAAGGCCCAAACAGAAGTCGCCAAGCAGCGAAACAAATAACGTTCAAACAGCATAAGTACTGCAACTGAATTTCACATTTTTTAAGCCTGCAGGAAATCTGTGATCCTCTACGGCTCAAAAACATGGTTAGTTACGGAAGAATCGAAGTCTTCAGAAATATTCTGCATATTTGGTAGCCTAGAACCATATCGAATGAGAATGTATGGAGAATTACTTACCAGAAGAATATCGACGCTGAAATAAGGCAGAAAAGATATGAATGGATCGGCCATGCTCTGTGAAAACCCTACATTAACATTCCCCATGCTGCTCTAAGGTGGAATCCGCGAGGCGTGCGATTCTATGGAAGACCACAAACAACTTGGCGTAGAACTGTCAGAACCTAAAGGTTCTGAACATGGAAATATTAATATAATAAAATGATAAGATAATAAACAAATAATAATAAATAAATAATAAAATTTTATTTGTGTTTTTTATATTTATTATTTTTCCGGTTATAATAAAATTCAAATCTAAAGCGTTTTCACATTATCCGATAGCTAACAAATAATACAATAAACTATTAAAAAACATTTTGACAAGTCCTAAAACAAAATAATTTTAAAAGGTATTGTTTCGCCACATTTAAAAGCATTTTTTATTTGTTTTTTATTCCTTCTTTAAATAATAATAATATTTTATAGGAAAATTAATTATATTATTTTAAATAATTCAAAAAACTTTATTTTGTTTCAAAAGTCTTGTTTAGTTATAACAAACCATTTAGCATTTTTTGCACATAATAATCATATTATGATTAAATGTTAACAAACAATTATTTATCGTGACTCAAGTTCTGTTAAATATAACAATAAAATTCATCACTAATATTTAAGGAAAAAATAAGCAATTTTCTTAATAAATAAATAATTGAATTAACTAGAAACATGAATAAAATATTGTGCCCGGATCAATGTCATCCATAATTTGAAACCAAAAACTATTGATTATGATTCTTTAAAAATCTCAATCGATTGCAATAAAGCACAATAATGCCAACAGATTGTAAACCTAAATAAGCGCTGCATCCTTCTAGTTATAATGAAGCTTGTAAAGACCGTTGTAGATTTCTTTCGTTCCATAAACGAAGTATATTTTTTTTTATTAACAAACTCCTTACGTCAAAGCAATCCCCACAGCTGAACACATTTTGCGTCTCTAAGTTACGCGCATTGATAATTAATTTTCAAAGTAAATATGGATAATATGTTAGTGTTGTTTAGCCCTAATTCTATTTTATATAATTAGTCATTTTTGACAATAAATATTAAAAAGTGAGCACAGTATGATTTATAAGATAGTTAACCCTTTAGTAAGTTCTATAAATTTAAAAAAAAAACATATCCTTTATATTTCACAAATTTTTTTTAAATACTTTGCCACAATTTTCATCTTTTCTTTTTATTGCGGTACAATTTTAAAGTTCATAAAAAATTTATTTTATCTGGTGGTTTTTTAATTATTGATTTGATTTACAAATACCTTTTTTAGAAAAAAAAATACTAAGTTTTATATGGATCATTAATTTTGTGTTTATAAAATTTGTGTTTTTTTAAATCCTTACAAATCCCATAGGAAATAGAAAAATAAAATAAATGAATATTTAAAAATAAAAACTCTTACATACATGCTCACATATAAATATAAAAAAAAATAATATTTCATACCTTTATATTGGATATTCTCTCTTATCTGATATAGAACACAGAGACAGTAGTAAAGACGTTAACGTTAATGGTCCTAAATAAACCCAAAAGGTCTATAAAAATGTCAGTAAAATACATCTCCATTGATTAATCACCTAACAAAATAGTATCTATTTCGTTATGCAGCAAACATTAGGGAATTAAAAAGAAAAACGTATTAAGGGTATTTTTTTATTTTTTATTTAACCATCCTAAAATCATTAGTTTAAAAATAAGCTTTCTTCTATCTTGAGTTTATTGAAATCGAAAACAAGATGTAGCTAAAACCTGTTTTATTATACTTTTGTATTTATTAAATATGTTAATTTTATTACTTCTGCTTTAAAAAGATGATATTTTAATGTTTTTCAGACCGATATTGAGTCAGTATTTATATATATTTTTTTTTAATATTTTAGATATCATACATATCTTAAAATCAGAAACATGTTCTCAACACGATTATGATAAGTTATTGTTTGCATTTCTTTTATTACTTAAATTAATAAATTTATTTTGTAAATATTTGAGGTCGTGAATATTTCCAATTTATGACTGGATACAGAGATAATTTTTTTGAAGACTTTCGCTTAGAATATTGAAAAAAGAACTTTTAAAATTTGTTTTACATTTATAATTAGTTTTTCAGAGTTTCGTCTTTCACAAGACTCTATCACTAGGAACGTAATATTTAAGCGCTTGATATTTTAATGGACTTCTATTATCATATCAAATAGTAACAGGGCATACAAAATTAAAGGATGTCTCCAAAGAAAAGTCATTTTCATGTACGTGGCCTTATAAATTAAGTCGTTAGAGGTAGACATTTAAAATTTAAACAGAAATAATTATAAAATTTCCACCAAGTGTGAGTTTTACCTACACACGAAGGGTTCCGTAGCATGTTTACGTCAACCTTTACTAATTAGTTTTAGATCTTTAATCAACAATTACATAATTAGTTGCGTTCCCGTACTCAATTTTGGGATCCCGCGGGATCCCAATGTTACCGAAAACGGTTCCCGTACTACAAGTTTGGGTAGAAGAGAGAGCTTTTGAGAGAATAAAATTCTTCTTCTTTCTGCACGAAACAGCCCAGACTTTTTCTTTGGGTAAGTTTGTGTAAACTAAAAAACAATCAGCTGATTGAAAAGTAAACAGTAGCAAATACAAAAAATTCTATGTTTCATACACCCAAATGTTTCGCAAAACTGTTATTTGTAAGTTTCATTCCTATAAATATTAAAATAAATTCAAGAACATACAAAATGTTTGTGTTCCTATATTTAATATAAACAACTGCATGTTTATTTTGCTCGATATCTTGTTTTGGGATAGAAATTTGGTTTTTTGTGTTCCCGTACTTTCGGGCATTTTTCTCTTGAATTGAGATTAATTTATGTTTTTTCTCATTTTACCGAACTTTACCCAAAAAGTACGGGAACGGAGCTAATATTGGGACACTTCTTGATTTAAAATTTTATGTTTATTTCTTGTTGCTATAGTAAAAAATAATATTGGCAAACGTATGGATTCTTTTAATTGTAAAAAATCCTGTGGCACATTATAAACTCGCTATTTTATACTCTGTGGCTTTATCTGGCTTTACTTCTTAATCCGACGGAAACTTAAATCCTACGTATTTACCAATGTTATTACAGACGAAGCCATCCACGTTAATCTACTTTATTACTCCGGCGAAACAATAGCTACTCGATGTTTCGTAAAGTATTTCATCAACAGGCAACTTTACTTCTCTTTACATTCAAACCAATAGCCATAACACACATCTGCCGATCACTTTTTTTTATTATGCTGTTACTTCCTTCCGCTAACAGTTAGAACACTTTCTCTTTTTAAAAAACGTCTTCATTAAATTATCTTGTAGAGCTGTTTGTCAGTTTGTAATTGCTTTATACAATGATTGTTGTTTCTTTGTACGCATGTCCGAATTTGGTCTCATGATCTTCTATTTTTGGTCTCATGATCTTCTATTTTACAGAGCCATTGAGGTTGCACAACTTGTGTGTTAGTCTATACACATGCCAACTAATAATTTGTTGTTATGTGGTCTTTGTAATACTTCTTCTGTAAAAATTTCAAGAGTCTACCTATTGCGCTTTCAGCAAAAAAGGTCTGTGACAGACATTGTGACGATTTCTTTTTTATACCCTGTGTATGGAACGGTGGCATGTTAAAACGTCTATGTGCACCTATGTCGCACCAGAAAGTGACATAATATCTATAGACATTATGTCACTCCTCACCCGGCCAAAGGACTGCGGGGAAATCTTTAGTAACCAAAACCATTGCTGTTTTACGTGCGGACATTATAACACTTTCAAAAGTGACACTATGTCTTTACTAAAAACGATAAAATGTCCAAGAACGCGTTGACGTTTTTCAAAACGTCATAATGTCCATTGACTTTATCTCACTTTTGTGTGCGAAATAAAATTCAGGAACATTATGTCCTTGGACACTATTACATGTCACCTACGGGAACTTTAAAGTTAGAATTAAAATTAAAGAAACTATCATAATAGACTTCAAATTTTCACCAACAAATAATTAAAATTAAAAAATTAAAACTTACCGACTAATTAAACTAAATATTTTTAATATTCGCAGCCTGAAAAAATATTTTTTCCATTTTTTTTTTGCAACCAACATCTATAGAATTATTTTAATAGTTTTGGTTTAGTGTGAAATTGCAGCATTTTTGAAACAAACTCTGTCGATGTAATAAATTTCTTTATTTATTTATTTTTACGATTTTGTAACTGAAAATGTTTTAGCCACAATTTAAAATTTTAGTTGTGTAAAAAAATAAACAAAATCTCACAAAAGGAAACAAAATTGTGGTTATAAAAAAATTTATGGATTCTCCGTAACAAATTGTTATATAAACAAAATAAAGACTCCTTTTCATTATTTTTATGACATCAATTGTATTTTGAAATAAATATTTAAAGCATTATCTTTTAAACAGGCTCATACTTTATGAACCTCTTAATAAACACATTATTTTAAACACATAAATAAATTTTTAAATTATGATGCGATAAAATATTTTTTGTTTAAAAATAAAGAAAAAAATATTATATCTATTTAGAACATTTTGTTATTTTATTTACAGTAATAATAAAAATTATTATTATTTATAGCAAATAACACACATGTTGCATGTACCATTTTTTCCACATGTTGACCTTTAAATTATGTTCGTGCATAAACATAAAAACCTGAAAATAATCTTAAGAGAAAATAAATATGATTTATAACAGTCGCTTTTTGTTTTAAAATTGATAAAAAAGAAGAAATAATCTTGTTTTCTAAATATTTCATTTAGTCGATTGAATAACATATCAGTTTAAAATAATGAAAAATATGAACACTTTATTAGCGATACAATAATTTTTCTTTTTTAGGGCAAGAATATCTTTTTTTTTGAAGAATTTAGTAAAAGTAAAATTATGGTATCAAATGATTTCCTCATTTTTTTAGAGCTCCGTACACCATTAAGGACAGACATTGATGTCCTTTCCTCTGTCACACTATCTCTTAATAGCTTATGTTTCTGATGAAAAATGCTAATACAAGTATAGAAATTAATTTTCAGTAATAAATTAGGAAACTACAAATTGTTGCAAAAGGCCGCGGAGCCAGCGAATTTGGCCTTATTTGTAAAGCCGTCAAAGGCAAACGCTTGAAATTAAATAAGGATTACCGAGAGTAATGCGATTGAGACCGAAGGATACAGAGCTTATGAATCTACGCAAGGTTTGTATTGTTAAGTCGCTATAAAAACAAATATTAAAAAAATAAAAGATGTTAAGGTTTATTTTTTATTTTAGTTTTTAAAATTTTTTGGAAAGAAAAATTTGTAAATAATTTTTCTTTTAAAAATTTTTTAGAAATTAAAATAAAAAATACATCTGAATTGAAAAATCAATCTTAATTCATTGTTAATATCCACTGTACAATTCCTGGTTTCTTAAGAAATAAACTAAAATTAAATATTAATGGGTGATCTATTCATAAAATTAAAAGAATATAAAAAAAAGTTATTTTAAGGTTCTCTGCTTTATGAACTGATAAAATTATATAAACAAAAATTTAGACCAATTACACAGGAATTAATTTTTTATTTAAGACAAGCGCCCAAAAATAATTTAAATTATTCAAATAATTTTTCAATACTGGGAAATCTGATTTTCTTCATGTAAATAGAAAGAAAGTGTGAATAGGAAGTTTACCGAAAACCTGGCCTGACTTTAACCTTCCCTTACTTCACTCTCACTGAAGGGATTAGAACCAGTGAAGTTTTTGGCGATCGCTACAATGTTAATAAACCAACAACAACAAAGTATAAACTTTGTCTCGACAGTTTTTTAAGTTAATTATCTGGTAAATAACAAAAAGTCTACAATATTTTTCTCGGAAAGCGGAAAAAGACTTCAACCGTCTATTAACATGAGAGAAATATGCGCAAGAAAAATTGGATGAAGTCACAAATTTTTCTCAGATATAAGAAACGCATTTAAAACTATAGAAGGAACTATGAAAGAAGAATTCGAACCCCTTTTACTCCAACCGAAAAAAATAGTTTGAAAAGTCAGGTTTTAAGCAAGTCTCCCAAGTGGAAAAGGAGTTACTTCAAACTGTGAATATTGAACTAAAAAATTATTGGGATCTGGAATTTTTTCATTTATCTGTTGGAGAGTGCATGAAGCTTGTACGGATAAAAGCAATGCACTTAAACAAAAAATACTAATATTTTTAGTGATTTCAACACTTTTGGTAAATTTATAAATCTGACTTACTTTAGCATTTGCTGATAAATACTGGACGGTATTTTCGGGAGATTTAGTTAAAGCACTTGAGACAATGTCAGAATTTTGTTATTATATTCTAGCACACCTTGACCTTTTAGTTAATTGAACATATTTTAAATAAAGAGAACAACATTATTTTTTGGGCTTGAACGTCATGTGCGTATGTATTCAAAGTTCAAAAAAAAAAACACTTATAATAGAAACACTATCTTTTTTTACACGAACTATTCTTGAATGAAAAGTTTTTCTGAAATTGTGATATAGATGAGATCTTTTGATTTTTCTATTAAAAGATGTATTTTAAAATCATTCATGTAGAGTATAATTTTTTTCTAAAGCTTTGCCACTGCAAATATGGTTGCTTTACGGCAGCAGTTTCGTCTTTAAGTAAAAGCCACGGTAGGAAGATAAATAAAACGTAACGTTTCCTTTAAATTTGTCTTGTTCTTTAGAGTGAGTAAAATATAAATAAAACAGAAACAATGAGCAAAAACTGTAACTTAAATGTAACGTACCCATCGAGATGTGAAAACGATAAAAAATTAAAACGTTTTGAGAATAGATGTTCTGTCCATATATTTTTTTGGAGAACAGTTTGTATGTGGAATCATCTTTTTGAAGAGTTGTTTTTTGCAACTTTCAATGTAGGACATTTCAAATCGAATGACCAACAACATTACCCCTTCTATCCTCCTTCTCAAAAGCTAATTTCCTAATTAAGGAACAAAGTACTGCTTGAGAAGCGATTATCGCTTCAGTGCTGGTCCGAGTTAAAAAAAAAACTAATACACATTTTTTACTTCTATTGTTAAGTTCGTAACTTTTGTGTATTTAATAACAAATTAAATTTAAAGAGCTAATATTTTTGAAGATTTTCAGATAAAGCAAATAAATATGGTTTTCAAAATACTTAAACAGTTTTTTGTTGAAAAATCAAAAGGGCTTATTATTCCCTTTTAGGGAACTACCTGATATCCCATTTTGTTACATTTGCCAATAAACCTTAAAACAACAAAAGACATTTAACGTTAATATACTGTATTGTGATAGAAATATTGAATTTATTTAAGATTTTTAAGCAAATTTTTTTGTTTTTAAATTTGTATGTCAAATCTTTTCTTCATTTTTAACTTCTTATTTCAAAAAAGCTTGTTTGTCAATATTTTGTAGCTAAAGATGAAAAGACCGCTTTATTTAATTTGTTATATAGTTACTTAAACAAAAACAACAATTGACAGCAACAACAAACAAAAAGTAAATCCTTGCCATAAATAATCTTAAATAAGACAGTTGCTCTTAAGGGAAAAACCATAATGCAAAAGTTGTTTCGAAAGCGATAATCACATAAAAATAAGGTAAACAGAAAGGTAAAAAAGCCAGAAAAATATAATTTTTTAGACTGATAGGATAGGCAAAAAAGATAAAACCATTTTATATCTTCTTAGATCTTTCTATACATTTTACCTTTTTTTTTACAAAACGTTGGCCTTTTTATATTGACTCAATATTTTTAGCAATAATTTAATTCTTAATAAATAAACAACAAAGAACGTTACCACACAGCAACAACAGGATATCATCAAAAAGGATATTAAAGGATATAAATAAGCTGCCAACTTGGTTTTTCGATTATTGTTGCAGATGGTTGGGGTACGAGCGTTAGTTACCAAGACCTAAATAAATCAAAGGAAAAATAAAAATTCTTATTTTTTATATAAAAAACATGGGACTGTAATAAACAGTTCAATTAGAAATGTTGATTTTACCTTTTTAAGAGATTATTTGAGACATGACTTTAAATAAAATATTTAGCTTAACTTACCATGTATGCAAACATATTCATAGAAAAGAAAATATTGTTAGAAAAATAATTCAAGTTGAATTAAAATTTTAACTTAAAAGAATTTTTATAATTTATGAAAATATTAATTGGCTTTCACTTGTGTGTTTTCTGCTGTAGCGTATATTTCACAATTTTAAATTTCCTAACAAGTGAAACGTTTTTTAAATTAGGAATGGCAGAACAAAGAAGTAACAGTTGTTTTTTTTTTCTCTTCTAAGAGATTATTGATAAGACAATAAAAAGTTAGCGGAAACATTTGTAATGATTTTGCTTATACAACATACTGCCTTTTTAATAAAAGCAAGCCGTTACTAAACAACTGTTGCCTAGTGGGTGACACTTTTGTTTTCACTTAAATTCTTTTTTAATTAAATAATTTTCAACAAACATTTCAATAATGTTTTATTGTTAAAGGGAAGTATGCAACAATAAAGTTAAGTAAAAACATAACAACGTCACACAGTTTAGCAAAAGTGGCTAAAAATATTTCTTAAAAATCTCACAATGTTTGTCAAAATTAGAACAATAAAAAAATATTTAAAAAAAAATAAAGTCTTTGAAAAACCGGATTTTCGTTAATAAATCTATGAAAACTAATGTAGCCAAGTTTCAAGCAGACATTTAAATCTACGTGTCATTTAGTTTAATTGGACACCTTGTCATCTTGGGGTGGGTGTTTTGAGACTCTTTTGAGGATTTTTTTCCTACTGCAGGAGCAATTGGACAGTCTCACTTGGTGAGAGCGGTCCGCACTCCTAAGCTGAATATCTCTGAGATTGTTGAGGCCGTCTTCCGTATTAGGAGTAGAAAGTCCCCGGGTATGGATGGTATGACCGGCGGAATGTGTAAAAGCATCTGGGCGGCCGTTCCTGATCATATTGAGACTTTATTAGGCAGGTGTGGTAGTGAGGGATATTTTCCGGTAGCATGGAAATGGATAATGTGAGAAGCGATCCTTGCTCTTATCGGGGCATCAGCCTTCTACCAATGCTTGACAGTAGCATTTATTATTATTATTATTATTATTATTATTATTATTATTATTATTATTATTATTATTATTATTATTTTTGTTGGAAATTTTATAATTATTGACATTTTTGACTGCATATGATATCAATTAAATTTTATTGCAGTTCTGAACGATATTCTAGAATTTAGTAAAGCAGCACTTATTTTAACCCAACAACCTGTTTTAAAATATTTTATACTCTGTGTCTCTTGCTATGTTTACAACTATGGTTTCTTGTTTACTAAACCTACTCTTTTACAAACTTACACGCTACTATACCACTGTCTACTCCGAGGCTCGAGCTACTTTTTATTTTATTTAGCCTATATTTGGCTTTAATTTATGTTACTATTTAGACTACAGTACGCTGCTTGATACAAACGATAAAAAAGTCCGACTAGGCCCTTCTTTTTTTTTTTTTAATTTCATAGTTTCAGCATATAATTTCTTGAAGCAACAGTCTTTATTTTTTATTTATTTTTTTTTTTTTTGTGATTGTTAGAACTAATTTGCATTACATTTGAGTAGGAAAGACAACGAATACATGAGTAATTATTTACTTAATATAAAACTTATCATTCAATAGCAAACAAATAATACTTTGGCTATTTGTAGTTGTGAAAGGAAAAACAAATCGCAAAATGTTATGTACCATGATATGATCACAATAAACATAATAAGTTCTTTGTTACAATGCTTAGACGCGGCGACTAAATAATGTTTTTTTTTAAGTACTTCAGTCACGTTTTTCTTAAGGGCGGTTTACATGGTCACAGAAGTCTTACGACATGTCAAATTTTTGTGCAGAATATTACCATTTGGATCGTCTAAACCAAATATGTAATGAATCTGCACAAATTAAGAGCAATTACGGATGAAAATTCGACAGTCGTATGGCTCTCTATGTTTTTTGAAAATTTTCAAAAGACAATTAAGAAGCATTAGATTAGGGATGCATTTTTCTGCAAACCGCCGAAAAACCTATGTCTACCAATTGTATAAACGCGAAAAAATCTGCCGTAAGATGGAATTTCATATTATTTTCTCTTGGATTTTACGAACGTAAAGCCGTACCGCCTAAACCGCCCTTTATTAACATGTAATCGTTTTGTGATTACAATGCACAAACATTTCATCAATTTGGTTGGTTTTAACCACACAAAAAAAAAAAAAAAATTAATTACAATTGTATAATTAAAAGTATGCAAAAAATGTTTTGAATTATTTTTAAATTTAGTTTTTATATTTGATCATAGTATTATTACGTTAAATCAAAACATGATTTTTTTTTGTAGATGTAAAGTTTTCAACATGGTTTTCAGAACTGTGCAGCAAATATCTAAAAACACATTTTTCTAAATCTTAATTTTAAGAATATGAGAAATGATACGCGGACGAAGTCGTGGGCACTGCTAGTGAAAAATAAAGCAGATTTTTTTTTTTTTGGAAAATAACTTCACTTTGACAGACTTACATGGACAGACAAAATTAATAGAGTTACGTTTTTTGGCTTAAAAAGAGAACCCAAAAAATGGTAAATAATGTGCTGAAAAAAAATATTTTAGCAACAAACAAAAATATTATAAAACTAAACAAATTATTTATAACAAGTAAAAGTGTTATATCCGGCCATGCCGAATCTTATATACCCTTCATGATGTATGTAAATTTAGTTTGAAATAAAAAAAAAATAAATAAATATTGGGGTGACAGAGAATGAAAAAATTAAAAGTATATAATTTTACATAAAATTGTAATCGGCTCTTTATAAATTTAATACTTTCAAAAATTTTAGTATTTTTTGAAAGCTCTTCAAAAGCTCTTAAATGTTACCCGTATTAATGTCTTAAACAATATAATGCAATATCGTTTTTTTTTTTTTCTATGGAAATATAAGAGGTCCGTAATTCGGAAAATATAGGAGAGCGCCAATTTTTTTTATTATATTTCTTTATTATATTTTTTTTCTATCGCCCCTTATATTTGTCTTTTTGATTGGATTTACTTCAAGTCATATGGATAATTTGGAGGCAGGCGTTGTGTTTTGCCTGCTGCCTCGAAGAACATGGAACGATTTTGCTGAATTTCAATAGCAAAATTTTCGAAACTATGTCTGATCGATAAAAGTATTTCAATTTGTTCCAGCTCATCTAGTTTGTTAAAAACGTACTTAGTTTTTATGTTTTCATGTTGTAAGGTTGGGATCTAAGAATTTAAATTGTTATCCACGGAAGTATTTGATGGCCTCAGATAGATTTTATGGACAAAAATAGTAAAATAAAAATTTGGCGATTTTTAATGAATTATTTGGGAATTCCCTTTTATTTGTTATTTCTTTTCAAAATATGTTATTTTGTCTTTTGTGCAAAGGTAAAAATAATTTATTATATAAAGAGCAGGTTTGCCCGATATAATAAATTTCATTGATAAATTTTTCCCATCTCTGGTATTTTAAAACTCATAATTTAAATATTATAAATCTAAACATTTTTGTAGACATTAGTTTTTTTTTTAATTCGTATCTCTACATTTAATGTAAAAATTTTATAATATTATGAAAAATGTTGTTTGCTTAAAAATAATTTGCTTCGGTATATTTTTTTTGCCTTTATCATTGATGTTATTTATTTATTGAATACTTACACAATTTAGCCTTAAATTATTTACACTTTATTGCGCAACAAATAGTCACTTCTAAATGAAAATCATGCAAATAGCAAATATTTACTTTAAAGTATTTTGGTGTCTAAAGAGCAACATAAAGTTTGAAGTTCAAAGTAGTTCAATTTTTTGAGTAATTTCCATATAAATTTTTCAAACGAATCGATTGCCTGAAATACAAAAACAGCACATAAATATTAAAAATTAAAATTGTTAAAAAAAAAAAATTTTGGAAAATTTATAAAAGGATATTTAACAGCCAATTATTTTGTTATTATAAATTTTGCTGTGAGTGTTATGGCACAAATTTATTATCTACATTCATTTGTATCTTTTTGTCATTTCGCAATAAAGTTTTTGAAGAAACAAATTCTTTACTCATTGCAATTATCATAAAAAAAGGGAATGAATATTAAGGCACTGAATAAAAAACGAATCTTATATTAGAGCTTGGTATTTAATATTAAATCTGTAGCACACTGAAAGAAGGGAAGTTATGTATTTTCTATGGATTGTGAAAAATTATTAAATTTATTTTTAATCCTAAAAATTAAAAAAAAAAAAAACTTTCTGCTTTCTTCTTCATGAGTTCCAAGCTTCCTGCATACCGGGCCCTTCTGTAATCAAAGTCTACACCTCTCTGTGTCGTAGGATCCTGCACTCTCACCTCACTTGCTACGGTCACTCTTAATTAGAATGGATGGTTCTACGTCTTCTTGTCTAAGAGTTAATGGAATGCCTATTCTCCTTGCTGAGTGTAGCATTTAGAGGATTGCGAATTTGCTGGCGTACTAGTAGGCAATGATTTTTCGCCCTTCTACTTAAAAACAGATTGCGCAAATAAAGTTTAAGAAATGTTAAAATTTAATTACCCAGCTGGACAGAATAAAAAATTTTACATCGTATAGTGAATAGTCAAAGCTTTTACTCAGAATTTGTTGCTTTGGGACACTGTTAACATCAGGGAAGTTGAGTAAATTGTACTCGTTTTTATTGACTTTTTGCGGTTTCGAGAGGTTAGCAATATATAGTTTCTTGCGGCTAAGCGAAAAAAGATTTTATATTTTTTTTTCTGTGAAATGCTATATTTACAGCTACTTATATTAATTTTTGGAAAAATCTTATTTAAAATTTTAATGAAAAAAAAAATCCGTTTGAAATAAAAAAAAATTTTTTTTGTTCACTTTTTTGTAAAAAAAAAATTATTAAAAATCCAATGGAGAATAATATGGGGTAGGACGCTGAGGAACACAAAATAATATATTTTCAATTAAAAAGTTGGAGCAGGTTTCACCCTTAATTGTATTTTAAATAAAAATGGCATTTTGTATGATTCAGCGACTAGTCCGAGACTTATACGACGGCAAACTAGGAGGTTTCATTGTAGTCTATGCAAACAAAATATAAGAAACTGTTTTTGCACTGATTCAAATGTGTTGCTGCATTTTTTACATTGTGGATTCCATGTTTCAGAACTGGACGAACAAGTAACGGAAATAGATGTTTCGTTATCTTCAAATTCCTTACCCCAACGTGTTATGAACCAACTTGGCATCTTGCTTCACTTTAAATATTAGGAGCATATGTTGATTAAAATTAGGTTTAGGGTCTATTAAAATTCCAAGATCTGTAAAACTGCAAACAATTTCCAGCTTATTGATGTCCAAAGAGTATCTAACATTCGAACAGTTTCTTCGAAAGAAAAAAGAGGGCTGATGCAAATATGACATGTCTTTCAATAACGGCTTAAAAGTTGAGGACATATAAGTGAAATAACTCCAGCTATGTGTTATAAATGGCATCAATCTCTAAGCAAGGCTTTTCAAATAATAACAAAAACTTTCTATACCACTTAAGGAATGACGGTGTTCGAAAATAACAAATACACAAACAATAGAGTCTAATTGTGATTAAATTTAATTTGTTCCAGTTGATGCTTATCTGTTCTCCAATAAAAACTTTGATCAACATAAATCTTTAACAGCTCTTACGAGTAATAATTATTTTTTGTTTTATTTTTTTGTTTTTTGAAAAAGTGACTAAGGTCTTGTTTACTTTTTTTAGTTTGAGTGTTGAGTGTTTTATCACTCCAGTATTTTGTTTGGAATTTGTTTCATTTATTTTAAAGTTATTGGGCAGTAAGTGTAAAGAACATGATAAGTTACTTTGGTTATAATATTAAAGTCTTTAAGAACTTTATGAGAAAAAACTTGTAACAAATACATTAAATATATAACAAAGTCTAAAGAATAAAAACACTTTAATTTAAAGCTTTTTAAGCTCTGATAGAAATATAGAAAATAACAATAACATTTTTACTAAAAAAAACGTTTTTTTTAATCGAAACATCAAAATATGAGACTTACACTCGAAAATGATTTCGGGACTAAGGCCACCCAGCTGTTTTTAACAAAAGGCATTCTGAAAGTCCAATTTTGGCCATTTTTCCAAGTATTGAAGGCTACGAACAATAAAAACAACGGTGGCCTTAATGGCTTCAATTGTTGCTTATACGCATACCCACTGACTTTACGTAGCCCCACACTAACTAATCGAAAGGTGTTAAGTAGCAAGACTCTGAAAACCAATTCAGAAATTCATTTTGCCAAATTATGGTTACAATATGTCAATAGTTTTGGCCGCCGTAAGGTACCAAGCGTCATCTCGTGAATGTACAGTTCGCCTAAATAAAATTTATTAATTAAAAAATATTAAACATGAAGCGATAACAATCTCCACGACCAGAGCGCGAGCTGCGGCTTAATTTTTTAAGAATTTATAAGCTTATTTTTCCGGAGGTATTGGAGTATTTAGTTCGTTTATGAATTGATAAATTAAATTAATTTTCGTAATTGGTACGTTTAAAGTTTATATAGCCTCCACCAAAAGAAGTGTGAAAGGGTATATCTTAGTATATCATTCCGATTTTAATTTTTACAATATCTATTTCTAACCTCATAGTGTTTACATGTTCTGAGTCCTTATGCATGGCGAAGTCGATTGAACAATGTACGTCTATCCTTCTGTTTGTGTTGCAATCAACTTTGCCAAGGCACTATTTGAGCTAAGAAAATTTTAAATATTCCAAACGATCAGATATTGTTTTGAAAAGTTTGCTACTGAACATTAGCAAGATCGATATATCGTTCCAGGCAGCAGGTTATACACTACCTCTGCCTCTAATTCGATTTGGAAAAAATCTAGTTTAGTCAAGTAATTCTATGGGGCGATAGAGAATTAAAAATAAGGGAACAACATAAAGTAAAAAAATTTGAGCTCGCCCATATTTTCCGAGTTATGGGTCTCTGATATTTTCATACAAATTACGATTGTGTGGCATATTTCTAAAGATATCAATAAGGGTATCATTTTAAATCTTCTAAGGAGATTTTTCAAAAAATACTTAAATTTTTTTAAAAATGCTTAACCCATTAAGATCCGATGGCGTTTTTAAGTAATTGTTTTTTTTTTAGTTTTAAAATTTTTTAATTCTCTGTCTCCTCAATATTTATTTTTTGTGATTGGAGTTACTTCACCAAACTAGATTTAAATACATAGTGAAGGGTGTATTAGATTCGACATAGCCAAATATAGTACTCCTACTTGTTTAGAAACCTTACTTACCATTTATAATGTAATACATTGAAATTTGTAATGAGTTCTAGTATAAAGAAGTTCTTTGTTTTATTTTTTTTTATGCAATGAAAACAAATATTTATTTATAATTTAGTTGGTTTTATTTGTGATTTTTTTTTATTTGTTTCACATTTCAGTTGTTGCAGTTTTTTGTTTTTTTTTTGTAATTCCTTTTATTATTTTTTTATTATTTAATTTTTATTACAATAAATATAATAATATTTTGTGTATTTCTTATTTAAATATAGTTTTTATAATGACAACATGAATTGTGTTTTGTAGCGTAACGTTTGCTTGTCTAGCTGTCCAAGTGAATAAATGAATAAATGAATGAATGAATAAATATGTATCTGTATCTGGCGGTCTGTCAGTCTACAGTTGTTTTTATTTGAACAATTTAATATTTTTTAACTATTGTTGTGTTTTTTTAGTTGTTGTGTTTTTTCCGTGGTGTTTTATAAATTTTAATTATTAACCATTAAATAATTTTTTTATAATTAAATATTTTTATATAATACTTAAGAATATAATTGGATGTTTATTCTATAATTTTTTACGAATAATATATTATTTTAAATTATATTTATATTTTTGTTTTTTTTAACTTTTATATTTATTTAAAATGTGTAAAAAAGTAGCTTTACAATTAACAGATAGACAATAGTTTTATATTTACAAGGAAAATTGGTTTCAATTGTATGGAAAATTTTATATTTTATTTAAATTAAAAAAAAATATTTTATTTGTTAAATTCTTTGTACAATTTTTTTTAATAAATATAACACGATATAATTGAAATTAATTAAAGTATACATTTTAAACTTTTAATTTCCCTTAATAGTTTTAATGGTTTAAAATCACATTAAGAAATTATGACACGTAACGCAAGATCATTAGACGTTTTCTTTCAGCATCATTAAGTTAAGATCAGTCAAAATATCAATTTAAAATTAGAGTTTTGGTTTTCTCTTCACACAGAAATAAATTTTTGTTATCTCTGTTTTTAGGGCTTCAAATTTGTTTTTTATTATAAAATTATTTAATTTTTTTTTTATTATTTTTTTAATTTTTTTGCTTAACTTATTTTCTTAATGGTGTGGGTGAGTGTGCTTGTCATGTCCTTTATAAATTCTGATATAATTTTTCCTGCAAAATTTCGTCACCTAATAAAATCATTTCTTGCATTGAATTTAAAGCTGGTTGATATAAATATCTCCGATATTATAACATGTGTAAACACTATGTTAAACTCAGTCATGTTGCAGAAAAACTGGCTGTACTCAAAGGCCTTACTGGTGTTAGTTTTTCATCAATATGCAGTTACAAATATCTCAAGTCCTGTCTAATTATTATTAACAATTTTTGCTATAGTAAAAATAATTGATTTAAAAAATATAATGAATTATATAAATCATTTTATACAAGAGACTTCGTTTAACTAGACAAATTTTATTTACAATTTTTTAAGATTTTTTATTTTAATAAATAATTAAATTTAAATACACATGTATATATTTTTTATATGAAATCGTATTCATTACTAACTAATTATATTACATTAATGGTACATTGAAAGTTATTGTTAAAATAAAGATTGTTGGTTTATTAAAATAAAGTGGATTTTCAAGAGGATAAATAAAGCAAAAATAATATAAATAAAATAATGAAAAAAAAAAAATTAAATAAATAAACTAAGTGAATAAATAAAGTTAAATAAATTTAATTTTTAATTTACAAAATATATTTTTTATATAATATAAAACGAAACTATAGCTTAACCACAAATAAAAAAACAGCTTAAAGAAGATTTTTACAGTCAAGACTTTTGGTCTCTGTAAAAAATGTTTTGGAAAAATATTAAAAGTAAATCATTTTTTTTTGTACTTTTTCTTAAAACCCTATGAATTTTAAGCTACTGTTGCTATAATTGAAATATTATATTATATTTAAAGCAGTTTTATAACATTAAAATTAAGAACAAACAAACAAGAACGGTTAACATTTTAATCTAGTTTTTGCTAAAGAAAGTGTTATAATTGAAAAGAATAATAAATTTTAGAGGCAGCATGTCACTGTTGCGAACATGTGCTATGATAATTTGCCCAAAATTTTGCTCTTTTCTACGACTCTTAGCAGAAATTATTTAATGCTTGATAATAATTCAAATAGACTTTAAAGTTTTTGTTCGAACTTTTGTCATATACAAACAAATTGTTTTCGTTTAAAATCTTGGGACAGACAGTTTCCTAGATGGTGTTGATAATAATCTATATGGAATGCAAAATACCTTTTTTTGGAATTTTTGTTTGTTTGTGATCGCATTACGTAAAAATTACTGGATGGTTTGATTTAAAACTTTGTGAGAAGGTTCCTTAGAACCTTTCTTTAAATATAGAATACTTTTTTTTCGTAAAAGGTAAATAGAGATACAAATGTGAAAGCAACAATTTCACCGATACAATGGAATTGTACTTGAGCACTTGTCATGATAAATTTTTACAAAAAAAATATTATTTAAAAACACGAAATTGTGGGCACTGCTAGTGAATTTTTAATATCAAATACATCAGGAATTTAAACGTTATAAAACAAAAAAAAAAAAAATAAAAAATTTCACGAAGATAAAAATGACTCTTTTCTGATGATTTCAAAGTAATTGTCATATTATTGCTTTTGTTAAGTATAATTAGTTAACAAACTGTGAACAAAAAATAATTAATTAAAAAAAAAAATAATTTTCAAATTGTTATTTTATTGAAAAAGGCTGCTAAGCGATCAAATGTTGCCTTCAAACAAACGTTTTTAAATGTTGGTTAATAAAATAAATATTCAACGCCAATGTTTGACAGATTAAATATTATGTGCTCTCCTTCAACTCAAACTTAACAAGTGAGAAACCACTACTTAGGGATGTTTTTTATTTAATTTTACATAACAAAACTGCGTTTTAAGGAAAGAACATATATTTGTAAGAAATTAAACACAAAAAAAGTGAAAAAAGTTATTAAAATTTTTTACTTGATTTTAGTTTTTTCATCCAATTTAAAAAATAAGCAACTTGAAGATCTTCTAAGCCGTTAATGTTTTTAAGACTGATCACACTGCGTATAAAATAGAAAAAAAGTATAAAGGCCTCATTAGTTTTTACTTTCTGTTGCTGTTCTGTTTCGTGCCGTTCTGCTTTTAAAATTATTGTAATTAGTTTTTCTAAAACAACATATCAGCTGTTTATAATAAACAAAGAAAACACAATACACAACACAAAAAATAATAATCTACAATACAAAGACAAAATGATGTGTTTACAATTTTGCACTCACACTACCAAACAACTTCCAAGTAACTTAACTTTGAATTCTATTTTCTCATGATTCGAACGGAACAGTACAGAACGTCAAAGTAATAACAAACCCAAAACACATATTTTCCATTTAGCAGAAACTGATCAGCGGATTCGTCACGGAACGGAAAGTAAAGACTAATTCTGCCTTAAGTGTCTGTTTGATTTTTAAACTGATTAAGAAAATCTTTTGGTAAAGAAATATTAAACGTAGTCATAACGCTTTAGACAGAATCTTTCAAACGTGACATATTTACTGCAGCTTAAGTTATAAAAGAATGTTAAGACAAGAATAAAATTATTATTTAAACTGAGAATTTAATTTAAAAATAATTTTACATTTTAATTTGAAATTGAAACCAAATGTATTTATTTTATTTTGAGAAAAATAATTTAAAAATTGTTTGCTAAAATAGACACAAACAGAATGTATACGTGAACTTAAGCCGAATGCGAATCATTGTTATGGTTGTATTACTAAAATAGTTTGACTGATAAGAAATTCAAAAAATAAAAGCATCATTTAAAAACTATTAAATTGTTCTTTATGCTCAAATGTGTATCTTGAAATCTGAAAAACTCTAATTGAACACATAAATACAATAGCAGACAAATATTTTAATAAGCAACTGGCAACCTTTGATCGCTTAAACACTTTAGAGCAGATCAATTTTTAAAATAATTTGCACAAGTTAATTCTTTATTTTTGTCATAGAAAAACATTTTTCAAATGTTATTATAATTTTATACTTACTCTCTTAGCGTAGGAACACAACACACGACGGTAACGATATTTTCATACAAATTTGACTAAGTTATCGTTCAACGACAATGCCGCTGAGATAAAATTTATTTTATTTTCTTGTTGGTTTTCATTATTCTCTCATATTTAGTCTCTCACTCTCCTAACAATATTGCCAGAAATATAAGTATTTTATAAGCATTTGAATTCACAATAATAGCAAAGGCACATTATTTATATAAAAATAGAACAAAATTCCAGGAATAAAAATATATTAAAAAACTGATACATGTATGTACGTAAATGAAAAACATAATTGAAAAGGTTAAAAATATGAAAATAAAATTGATTGAAAAAATAACTGAAAAGGTGAAAAATATGAGCCCATGTCTCATCTTAAGTCAGTCATCATTTATTCTTTGTCCCGCTCTTCAATTTGTGTGAAGGTTTTGAAAAGACCTATTGAATTTCTTACAAGGTTAACCAGTCCAATAGACTCTAATGCCATGGATATGTTAAATGTACTTAATATTCTTTACGTTTCATCGAGTTTTTAATAGAATTTATCTAATTCATTTAAATGTAATAAAATATTTTAACACAATATTTTTGAAAACAAACACAAAGCTGAAATGAAAATAAATATTATGAATGCGGTCAGAGAATCGTCGTTATTTTGTTTACTTACTCTCAGCAACGATAAATCGTTCCGTTACCGTCGTCTGTTGTGTTTCTACACTTATAAAAGTTTCTATGATTCCATTACCTCGTTTTAAAAAACATTATACTGAAACTTTGCCTTAAATATCGTCCTTAAATCATGAAACTGTTATTGCATAAAAAAAATATTTAAATGAACTAAAACTGTTAAAAAAATAGAATAATATAAAATTTTACATCTTTAGTAAAGACATTTTTCTTTTCAAGAAAATTAAGTTAAACAAAATTTGACCCATTTGATAAATGTTGATTGTTTCGAATTTGTCACATAAATCTATTTAAAAAATGAACAAACTGTTATAAATTTGTGTATTGAATTGTTTTCAGAATTTTCTTAAAGAAGTTTGACAAAGTTTGCATCAGTGATTATAAGATTAATTTCATAAGATTTCTTTGCCTTATTTGTTTTACAGTTTTTAACTAATTTATTATTAATTTCTTACGATCCTTAAAAAACTCTTATAATGATTGTGATTAAAAGAAATTAATTTTTTCTTGATTTAGATAAATATTAGATTTGGCTAAAATTAGGTAAATATGTTATATTTAATTCGTAATAATCCTAGAAATATATAGATATAGAAAAGCAAAAAAAATTTGATACTAAATATTCGCCACCAAAACTAAATAGTGTATGAAAATACACACAATCATGACGTCGGTCAACATTTGTCATACGCGGCAAACTCTGCAATAATTATTTATTTTCATTTCTTACGCCGTACAGAGGGGTATATTTCCAACTTGGCGGACTAAAAAATTCTATATCGTATTTTTGGGACACTGTTAAAACCAGGGAAGTAGTAGAAGTAGTAGTAGGGAAGAGTAGATTGCAATCATTTTCACTGTCTTTTTTCGGTTTTGAGAGCATTCCAAAACATTTTTTTTGTGGCTAAGCAAATTAAGATTTTGTATTGACTCTGTCTTTTCTTTCTTTATAGCTTCTTTAAATTATTTTTAGAAAAATTTTATTTTAAATTTTAATAAAAAAAAAATTTTTGTTCGAGATTAAAAAAAAAATAATTTAGTTAATTATTTTTTTGTAAAAAATATATCAATAGATTTTTGATAGTGAGGGCTCTCGCCCCGCTAAAGTGATTTAAATCACTAAAAAATTTGAGATTTCTACTTTAGTACTGCAAAAATAAAAAAAAACGTTGCTCATTTTTTTGCCTCTTTTTGGGATTTTTTGTAAATTTGTTTTTTTTTTTTTTCGTTTTTGCTAATCTTGGATAAGTAAATACGATTAAAAACCTTTTTGTGAGTCATAAAATATTTGCTAAGTTAAACTGCAAGAAGATTAGTAACATGTTTTAAATATGTTTTATGTGATAAAAGGAATAAGAAGAAGTGAATTAGCGCCAATAGTAGTTGTACCGAAAAATGTACTTGAAAATACCAATGATGGTAACACAATATCTGGAATAGATTTTATCTACCGAATTAAAGTTATTATTTAAGTAATAGCATGCAGCTATAAAATCCATTCGAATGAGTGTGCATATTATCGCCTAGACACTGCAAAAGTTTATGAGTGGCATCCTAAGAAAAATTAAATGCACAAGATTTTAATGCATGACATGAATATATAACAGGTCCTTGAAGACCTCTCACTATGATACACAGGAGAAGTTGTTTAAAAAAAAACTTGTTTCTATTATAAATCAGTTATTTTTATGAATAAATTAATTATTATTTTTTAATTTTTTCCAGCCAGGGTTTGAACCGTGGATTTTCATAAATCAATTCAAATTTACTTTTTCGGCTTTGGTTCATTTTTTAATTTAAATTTTACAAAGAATAATTATTTTTTAAATATATGCAGAGGTTTTTCTAATAAAACAAGAAAAATTAGACGCTGGTAGAATGTTATGCCGCATTTTCAGGACAGCCAAATTCCTCATCAGCATTCTTCGCATCTATCTACCTTAAGTGTAAATTGTAAATATCATCATCATGGAAACCGTCCACATACATTTGAAATATATATTTTTTTTGTAAAAATTAAATTAAAAAATGAAACAAAGCCGAAAAAGCAAATATTAATTGATTTAAAAATTAATTATTTTTAAATTTAATCAACTCTATAAATTATTAAATTACAAAAATTATTAAATTACAAAAATTTATTTTCATTACGAGCCATTATTTCATGGAAAAAATTTTTGTCCTTCTCAAATACTTTTTAAGAAATATAAGATCCTACTCAATATATAAGGTAGGATATTAGATTTATTATGTGATAATTCGGTATTTATAATGATTCGTGTCAGGAAAGAATGAATAACCATAAGTAGAAATAGTGGTTAGAATTTTTGGATCAAATATTTGACTATTTTGGCCGCATTCTAACATTCCAGCCTGATGGGATTTGCAAGGCATAAGGAAGATACCTTATCCTCGACATAAAGCTTAGAAATAAATGTTTTTGGAAATCACAAAACTAAAATAAAAAAAAAAATAAAATAAACTTAACTAAACTAAAAAAAAAAATAAAACTAAAAAAAAAAAAAAAAAAAAAAAATAAAAAATTCAAAGTGATATTTTAGATGTGGGGTTTGCCCATAAAAACTAAAAAAAAAATTATTTTAATGGTATTATGTAGTGTCTATTTCATTAGCATTATTTTTAAGTCAATATTTAATTTTACCGCACACAAAAGCGTAGAAATGAATTTTTATAGTCTCTTTGGTTTAAGTTAAGGTTTTTGATCTTTGGCGGAGCATAAAACTTTCATTTGCTAAACAAAAGTATCGGAAACAAGTACCCTAAGTTCTTCTAAGGGTAATTTTTTCCTCCTTATTCGGGGTTTTTTCAAGCTTTTATCGCATATGATCATGACATATTTGAGCCAAGTTCCATTCATTGTAAGTTTTTAATAGTTTTTAATAGTGTCCAGCTAGAACGCCTTCAAGTCAATACAATGTGACCATGTTTGGCTTTAGTTTCAAATTATTTTAGTAATTTAATTTATTTTACTTAAATAATTTAACAAAAAAAAAAAAAAATTTAAATTAATAATTTACTTTCCATTTTATAGCATTTAAGGTAAATTAACAAATAAGTAGTTGTATATAATTATTGTTTTTAATGTGCTATTGTAAATGTTTCAGTTTTTAAGTAAAACGTTTTATATGGTCACCCTATCAGCACAAACAGTAAATAACTGTAAAAGTTATAACTGCTTTTAGGCGACGAAATCACTGTTTCACATTTCCTTAGTGTATAAACCGATCTCGAGTGAAATATATTAATGTGACCATTTAAGTTTTAGCCACGCTCCTAAAAAAAACTCCTTACTTCATAGAAAGCCATATTTAAAATAAGAAATTTAAAATTTTCATACTCTATTACTTTTCTACTTTTGTTCACAGGAGATTTTATTTTTTGGACAAAGTTATTAAACTCAATCGAAAGATAATTTCATAAAGTTTTATTTTCGGTAATATACACTTAAGTCTTAGGACGCCTAAAATAAAGTAGCGAAATATATAAAATGAATGGAACAACATAACAAAAAGATCCGAGATTTCAAAATTAAAAAAAAAAAAAAAAAACTAAAAATTCTAAGTGTTATTAAGTTGATGTTGTCATTTATTAAAAAAATAAAAAATGTAAACGTATAAAGGTATTGTAAGATGAGTAAAATATTTGACCAAAAAGCCGTAATGACTAAATTATGGAAAAATGTTTTGTCCCACTACAATACTTTTTAAAAAAAATATTAGATCCAAACTAATATAAAAGGTGAGGTATCACATTTATTATTTTACAAACCGTCATTTGTAATGATACACGTCAGGAAAGCTTGAATAAACATTTGTAAAAAATAGTGGTTACGTTTTTTGAACAAATATTTGACCAGTGTTAACGTACCTAAAATGTTTAAGAAGGAATTTGCTTAAATTTGAATTTCAAAATTAAAAGATTATGAAAATGAAAGCATATATTTTCCTTCATTTAGAAAAAACACCAAAATAATTTTATTATTAATATTTTTCTAACTGTAAAATCAATTATAAAATTTAGCAACCATTTTAAATATAATTGATGAAACACAATATTTTTTTAAGTTGATTACAATAATTTTAAAATCATTTATTAAATATTTTTTTTTTAGTTTTAGTGTTTTCTTGTGTGTTTATAATTTAATAAAATTGTTAACAATAACTAACATATAAACAAATTATACTACATAATAATAATAATTACAGTTAAAAAATAATTAAAAGCCGGGTACCCTTCAAGGGCTACTGTTTACAAAAATTCACACATATATAAATTAAAAGAAAGTGTTATTTTTTTAAACAAATTTATAACAAATAATAATTATAAAAGTAAGTAAAAGGAAAGAAAAATCAAATTCATAAAATTTCGTTTCTTTTTTTTTCAAATTAAAATAATCATAAGTTTAATGGAATAATTAGCTAAAGGGGGAAAAAAACAAAATTATTATAAGACATCATAGTTATAAACTTTACACACAAAATATATTTTATTTAGTTAAAATAATTAAAATTAAATACATTTCTTGAAATATTACACACACAAAAAATTAATAATAATAAAACAAAAATGCCTATTAAATACAGTGTTTGTTTAAAAAAAAAAATTCATTTCCATTCATTTTCTTTTGTTGTAATTTAAGCTTAGAGCTGTTTTAATTCTATTCCTCTTTTTTATATTTTTCTTTTTATTAATTATTAAATTTAAATGTTTTTTTTATATAATAAGGTACAATTTTCTTTATACAAAATTTACATTTACAAGTTTCTTTATTTTTATGTTTTTCTTTCTTTTAAATTTTCATTTTCTAAGGCTTGTTTATAATTTTAAACCTTTTTCTTGTTGTTGTTTACTTAGCTGGTATTTGATAAAATTCTATGTCCTTTGTATATCATTTGGTTTTTCTTGACTTTTTATTTTTCTTGGTGGCACTCGTACAAAAGTTGTTAGTTTTTCTGTTGCTTTGTGGGAACATTGAGTTAATTTTTTAGAATTTCCATTAGGATTGTATAATTCCAAGTCTTCGTTTTCGTTATGTCCATTGTCATCTTCTTCATTAACATTAGTCTTGTGTGTTTCTAACTTTACTTGTTTTTCATAATCTATATCGTCTTCTTCTTCGTCGTCATCTTCATCTTCCTCCTGCTCTTCATCGTTAGGAGCTTCAGCATCGATTTTTAACAGAGTACTCGACGAAGTTGTACGATTTTTTCGACGTCCATTGGTGGGTATTTTATTGTATCGAGTGGTTTTACGGGCCGAATGATTGGTGGAGCGCTAAAAAATTTTAAGGAATAACAATTTTTATTACTTTTGATTATAAATATATTTAAAATAAATATTTTTTTTTAATTATTCTGTTTTTATTTTACTTTCCACAAAAATTTTTAGAAATAAAATTTGTAAATTAAATTTACATTTTAAATTTGTTATTTTTATTTTAGCAATTTCTTTTTATTGTTGTATTTAACTTTTTATTTTTATACACATCTACTATAAAAATATACACACACTCGCTCAGACGTATTTAATTAATAAATTTTGTCATATATGTAAGTGATATCAAGTGCTTTATATTTAAGAAACATTTATAAATATTAGGGTGGTTTGGAGGTAAAACGGGCTTTAATAATTTTAATTTAATTCTTAAAGACATCAGGTTTAATAGAGAAAAAAATTTGCCATTACCTTTAAAAGTATTTGCCATATAATGACTTACTTTTGTGATTGCGAAATTTTATTACTCGCTCACAAAACACATTACATTAGTTCACAGGTAAAGGAAGTAGTAATTGAACTAGCTCTTTAAGTAAAAAAGAGTACCTTAAAATTCGTACTAATGATTTTATTATTTCCTGCAATAGTCAATCTAGTCAATTCTCAGTAATTGATTATAAAAGTCTCATGCCTCATTAGGTTGGGAAGTTCTTCCGCCAAAAATGCTTAACTCCACACTCGATTACCTTTTCTGAAATTTTTTGCTGGAATGTCTATGTTATTGTATTTCTCAAGCAGATTTAGGGATTTACAAAAATAAATCACTTATTAAAAGTTATAAAAAAAGAATTAAAAAAAAAATAAACCTTCCTTCCGTCAGCGGCCTGGCACCACAAAAAAAAAAAATAAATAAATAAAATTAATATCAATGGAGATGCAGGTAATCCAGTGCGTTTTAAAAGGGGTTGGAGTTTAATATAGTAGCTACTTTGCTTATAGTAAGTCCAAGGTCAGATAGCTAAAAAATTGTATTTAAATTAGAGTAGACCAAATACTGCCCACCACAAATTTTTTGTGTAATTTTGATCATGAAAGCCCTACATGACCCCTGACAAACCAACACAGAATTAACGATGCATCTCAATGAGCGATCCCACACGTAGAAAATATTAGTGTTAAAGAATCTAACTAAGCTTACCCTACTAATGCAATACAGAGTAGGGATATGGACACTGTAAAAAAAACATCGATGTTTTTTTCCATGCGATGCATCGCAAACATACATCGATGGCTGCATTGATATTTCATAAAATACATCGATTTTGTTTTTTTTAATTATTTATTATTGAAGTTTTGATGTTTTTTGTTATTTATTATTATTATATTTTCGAAAAATCTGAAGTTTATTTTACATCTCTCAATACCGTGTAGAAATAAAAGTTTACAAAGTCTTTCCCCTCTCATAGTTTTTCAGACGGAACCGATGTTCCCACCATTGTAAGGTATTTAAAAGCGATCTTGTAAAGCTTAAGAAACTGCGATTTATAATATTTCTAAATATCCAATGAATTTTCATTCAGTCTTCCAACAGGAGTCCTCAAATAAACTGAAAGTTCATCAGACAATATATCTTCACTGTTATTGCTTTTCCAATTTCTATGAACACGTTTATATATCAATCTATACGTTCGTACACAATTTGTCATTTCGATGCATCGAAGGAAAACATCGATGTTTTCGAATTGTTTAGGAGCAAAAAAAAAAAAAAAAAACATCGGATTATATCGATGTTTCGACACAATACATCAACTCTTTGCAACTCGTAAAAATAAAATATTCTAAGCAATTAAATCGATATTAGTTTGTTTTATTTATTAAATACTTTTCTTGAGCTAAGAATAATTTTAACATTTTGTTGAAAATGCTTTTCTTCTAAAAATTACTTTTAAAAATGTTCATGAATTTATTATTTAAAATTATGCTCTCATGTTTGCTGGGTATATCTCCAAATATATATTTTTATTTGTGTGTGTGTTATAAAAAACATATAAAAAATTTCTTTATTTTGGAGCTTGCTGTAATTGTTTTGCAAAAAATTACCCCTTTCAGTATATTTTCATTTTATTTTTTTTTTATGCGGACGTGTGTGTGTGCTAATATATGTGGGAAAACTCTTTGAATATATTTTTAATATTTTATTTCTAAAACGGAATATCTAATGAGTATTTAATCTTTTTTCTATAAAAAAAAAATAAACATAAAATGGAATTTGTGTGCCAACAAAATGCTTCGGCTAAGTCCCTTAAATATTTAATTGATCTGTAGGTTAAACAAATTTTTATCATAATTTTTTTATGTTGCAGCCCATAGTAAAATAAGTAATATTTCCTTGCCATTCCTTTAATCATTTCCTCTTGAAAATTACTAAAGAAGTAGGATAAATAATTATGTTTAAAGCCCTGACGACTCTGAAACATGTCAAGTTCCAGTTGATAAAATTTAGTATGCAAAAGACGAAACCAAGAAAAAGACAAAAGTAATAAATATGAAAGCAAAATGATGTTGCTATTAATTATTGGCTTTTAGCTAAGCTTTGATACTGCATTTTTTTTTATATCTTTGCCCACAACTCTCACTTGGTCAATTAAATATTTAAAAATAAAAGTTATGGTTAAAATTATGGTTTTATCAATGAGCTTATTAGAGCAAACAACTACTTACTACTGCTTAATTATCATAACGCAAACATAACCTTATTATTCGCAATATTTTGGTAGATCCACTACTTTATATTTGCTTAATTTTTCTAAAAGTTACAATTAATCAAAACTCTCGTAGTTTCTCATTAAAAGTCATTTACAAACAAATTAAACAGATGATTTTATAAAAATATTATCTTTATCAAAAAAAAAGGGCGTTGAATGCCTTTCCGTCATTCAAAGAGATTTGGATCAATATATATTTTAATAAAAAATAGTATGTCAATTAAATAGATAACGATATGAACACTTCGTGGCCAGATAAAATAAAATAATAGTCATTTAATTGAAATAACTTTTGAATTAATTTTTTGTGAGCATTCAGCTACAATGTTAATTAATTAAATATTTATTTTCGAGTTCATATTTTAAATGAATGAAGAGATTTTAAGTGCTTCCGCTTATACCTGAACAGTTAAGTCAACAATGTTATGAAAACTCTTTGTCATTTAAAACAATAAAACAATATTTGCTCTCAAAAAGAAGAAAAAAAAAAAATAAACAAATGAACACTTGTTTCGATGTCAAAGATAAAAATGGAAATTAAATAAAAACAGATTTGTGTGTTCAGTCGTCTTCTTGTTATTATTAAAATAAAATATGTCAAAAACTGAAAAGACATAAAAACAAATATTAAAAGAGTTCTCCAGTTTTTAATGAAAAAAAAAAAAATAAATAAATAATAACCGACTAATTTTTAATCGATTAAATATTCGATTAATTTTAATCGATTAATTTTTAATCGATTAGTCTTTAATCGATTAAAAATCCAATTAATTAAGAATTAAATTTTGTTTTAAAAGTGTTGTTTTTAGAATGTACTTTAGGAATAGAAAAATTATTATTTATTTTTACAGATTTACAACAATTGCCATGTTATATTTGTTTAAGGCAGGTTAAGTATACATTGTATTAAAAACCAGGTCGCTAAAAATTCAGTAAATATATATTGTTTTTAAAAACACAAAAAAAAAAAAAAAACACATTCGGACAGATGATTGTGCCATAATCATGCATTTTCTAAGCATACAGGTCGCGTATCACTAAACGTGAGCAGTAAAAAAAATAAACTTAAGTCCACAATTTTCCAAATAAAAAAAAAAGAGGGACGATAAAATTTTTACAACTCGCACAGCACCGTTTTTTAATATTCACTTTTTTACGGGTCAATTAGTTTATAAATTTTTTGCTTTTCCTCCTCAAAATCGGACACAGACGTAAAACTACAACTTAACAGGCGCGTTAGTTGTTGTTAGGAAAAGATGCATTTTTGCACCGTTTCGTAAGAGCGGAAAAAGTTGATAAACCGAACACCAAACAGTATCTGCTGTACGAATCTCAAAGTGATTTGGCGCCAAAGAAGGTCAGGGTGAAATTGTCACGCAATTAAGGCAAGACGATCGTTATTTGGGATTTAATCTGATTTATTCTGCAATTGCAAACTTCAAAGGGACAAAACGATCAGTGGCGCTTCTTATGTCAGCTTATTAGGTTCCTTGGATGATAATTTAAAAAAATACGAACATAATTTGCCAGGAGTTTTTTTGCACTAAGAAAATGCACGGGTGCAGCTTTCTTGACAAAAATCGATAAAATAAAAATCGAACTGCTCACTCTTCAGCACGTGACTATTTTTTTTTTGTTTCGAACACTTAAAATTTTGGCTCGGGGGAAAAAATTGGATTCCAACGATAAAATTATCTCACAAACAAATACTTATTTATAATTCCTCAACAAATTAAATGTTTGAAAGTGATAAAAAAAAATTGCAACAACGTAACTATGTTACAATTTCATTCGAATTGTTACGAACTTATTGACCCATATGTTGCTTCTTTGTGTTAACAAGCATCGGTATAAGCAAAAAGTATGTTTTTCTTAATCTACTATTTCAATGCCAACTCAAGTCGAATGTCTTAATTTAAAAATCAGGTCACACAATGGAGATGCCATCAGCCGTTTCTATGCAAAATCATGTGCAAAAGTTTACAAAACATTTTCTCTAGGGTTAATCTCCCTTTCAAAATATGTTTATCTGCCACACAAGTATAGCAGTTGGCGTTAAAAAATTGTTTAATCGAAGACAAATAATTTCTTAGTAGGAAAAAAAGCCAAAAACATAATTCAAGAAGCAAAAAGTTAGCAAAACCCATCTTGCGAACTGCAGGGTTCCTGAAGTACGTCAAAACTTAAGTACAAATAAAGTACAAATAAATGCTTGATGTCTATATGTGTGCCCTTTATCTTTATGTTTCAGCCCATTAAAAAAAGCTGTTGTGTATTATTTATTCAAATGCTCTTTAAATACGTGTGTTATTTTCAATTACAAAACCAAAATTTTTCGTAACGCATAGAAATTGTTAAAATACTTTTTTATATATTTTTTTACTGCTGATACATGCAGAATTGATTTCTTTTTTAAAAGGCTTAAAATATTTGCAAATATGAAATTTTTACGCTCTACGAAGGGTCTAGCCTTTTTTTTCCCTTGTACTGGTTTTAAACTATACAAACATACACAGTTATTAAATTACATATGCAAATATAAAAAAATACATGTGTATGTTTGTAAATAAAGATATATGTACAAGATATTAAATACAACAAAGACAATGATAAATTGGAGTCTCTTAAATATTTACGTTAAAGTCAAATAAAAAATAAAAAATAAAAAATATAATAAAATTAAAGAATAAAAGAATAAAAGAAATAGTAAACGATTTCTGTTTATTTATGCCATCATGTTTTTACAAACGATTAAATTTTGCTCTTGTCAAGTGACATGCAAAGAAAAACATGTTTTATTTTTGCAAATTTTATCAAACTTTTTTGGTTTAATCGATTAAAATATTTATTTTTATTTTTACTCGAATTAAAGCCTATTGATAATGATAACAGCACTGAGAAAATTTATTAAAAATTGTATTCTTAGGAAAAAAGAAGGTTTGATATTAAGTTTACATTTTTAAATTAAAGAAAAATCTTTGCGGCAATTAAAAAGCGTAAATAAAATAGATTGAATTTTAAATTTCATTTTGAATTTATAATTTATATTTAAAAACACATAATTTTAATAATTTCTTTTTCCTGTTTCCTGAAGATGCCACCCAACGGTGTGGCGAAATATTGGAAAAAATAAATAAAAAACAAAAATTTTTTTTTTCTTTTAAAACCTGACCTAGTGCTTAATTAATAGGAAAAGAATAAAGATGAGATCATAATATAATTATATAATAAAAGAAAAAGAATACAAAAATCTAAGTTTATATATCTTTAAATAATAAGTAAAGAATTTGAAAGCATATACACATATAAATAAATTTGGAAATAAATGGCTCCCCAGCTGAAACGTTTAATTTAAAAGCGGTATATAAGTTTAACCAGAATTAGTTGTGAAAATTAGTGTTCTGTGTAAATTTTACAAAAATAGTATTCATTAACTAGTACCAGCTTTAAGTCTCTCTGTCTTAAAAAGTTTTGTAAGCCTAATTCAAAAGGCAAATTTAATGCTTAAAATTTAAAATACCAACAAATAATAACAATTATTATACTTTTTAAACAGTCTAAAGTCATAAGCAAAATTTAGCAGTTTTAATGCAAAACTCAAATAATTAATTCATGAGCAAATAAATAACATCACAAATCATGTTGTAATGCCATTGCTTTTATTTCCAACATCCTTAAGGTATGCTACAGTATTTCTTACATATGAAAAGCGTATTAATGAATACCTGTAATAGCATTAACTAAAGAAATATAATCATTTATTTATTGTTAATGCAAAATTTATAGAACATTAACTTAACCAAACAATAGTAGTTTTAATAAATTTATACTTTTTAGGTTTGTGTCACTAACATTTATTTGGTGAGATTTTAGTATAAAAAAACTGAAGTCCTACGAAGCGACTATTTTTATTTATTTTTAGTAAAATTGTTTAAGTATTATTTTAGGCAAAAAGCAGGCTACGCAAACACACGACAGCAAATGCTGCTAGCTACCTTTGCCGCCATTAAGCCAGCTACACAATTATTTTTAATGTAGCAGCTACAAACAAAAAATATGGTTTTATTATATTTCAGTGATGTCACTTCAATATATTTTAGCATTTTTTATTATTTATGATTTATTAAATATTTAGATAATTGTGTAAGAGGCTAATAGAAAACTAAAACAATATTATTTAAGAGCACATCGATTTTTCGTTTGTCTTGCCTTTAAAATTAAAAATATATGAAGTATTTTTCAGAAGAAATAAATAGTACTGTTTCTAAAAACACGAAGTTACTTGTCCACTGCAATAACAAAAGACTAAAAACAACAAAATGTTGAAAGCTATACAATTCTATGATATCTAACAAAAACATGTTAAAAATAAACAGGTGTTTCTAAAAGATTATTACTTATAAAAATAGACAAATTGAAATTGTCATAACAAAAAAAGTAAATATATATCAAACTAAATGCTGTCTACACAGAAAGGAATTGTAATTTTTTACAGTTATTCCTCTTGTATTTTCGCCATCACGATTGAAGCATTTTTTATTCATACTTGAAAATAAAATCATTAAATGACTTATATAAAATGCACTTAAATTTTTCAATAAATATTTAAATCTTTTAATAAAGAGCGCAAGATTTTTTTTAAGATTTTCTTTTTTTTTTCTTTTTTCAGAATAGAGCTTTTTAAGCACTTATTAATTTAAATGACTTATAGTACTGACACCGCTTAACTGTTTATTGTCGCCAACAAAAATAGAAATTAGTTTAATTGGACTGCACGGCAAAATCAGCCTAGACAACAACCTTTCTCCTTATTGCCTTGCTGTCTTTTTTTTAAAGAAAAAGTGCAAAGTTAGACATCTCAACACACATTCTTATAGCCCATATCACCTTACCGAATTGGCTGTGGTTAGAATTACTTTATGAAATAAATTTCAATTAAATTTTTTATTTTTGCATAAAAATTTTTTAACCCCCTGAAATGATTCTGTTAGAGTGACTTAAAAATAATAATAATTTTTTTATGAAATACTACTGCTTGCCAGTAACATGGGCCTGTATTGAAAATTATGCTTCGCCTTTAAAGCAGAAAATGCTAGAAAATTATAATTCTTAAAAATTTCTACGTTAAATACTAGATTTACTTAAAGCTTTAAAATGTGGTTTTTTAGTCACTACATGTATTTTGAGAAATAACTTGTTTAAAATTTCAACATAGCTAAGATATTTTTTGTACTTTTTGGAATTTTCTTATGATTTTTACGAACAAGCGGCTAAAGAAAAGATGACTTTAAAGTGCTTATAAAAACGGCATCGCGATGTTGAAGATTATCACAGCTCAGATGAAAAATTTGAATTGTTACCAAATTTAAATTTTTTGTCGGTTCCTTACTTTTAGCTGGAAAAAATACATTGCTGAACATATGAGTCACCTTTTGTAGTTGTAGGGATGTCCGAATTTTAAGGTTTATTGTTTTATTTTTTGTCTTTGTTCAAGCTTGTTTTTTTTTTTTGTAACCAGAGGCAGATCAATTTCAATTCTTAAAAAAAAGTTTTTTTTTGTCTTGATTGTTATGAAGATATAATGTCCAATAAACTTTTAATATAACATTCCATTTCCAAATTATATCGATATCAAATTACCGTGTGACTCTAAATTATTTCAATATCGTGTGACTTTAAATTATTGCAATACCGTGTGACTTTAAATTATTGCAATACCGTGTGACTTTAAATATATTTTGGCATTCTTTAATTATTGCATTTGCATCTCGTATTACCGTGTGACTCTAAATTATTTCAATATCGTGTGACTTTAAATTATTGCAATACCGTGTGACTTTAAATATATTTTGGCATTCTTTAATTATTGCATTTGCATCTCGTATTACTATTACTTTCATGACACCACATTAATATGTAAGAAATTATTATTAATAAATAATATAAAAAGAAGTTGAATAAAAGATATGTATGCAGTTGTAAAAACGTTGTCGCGACACAAACACCAAAGATTATTGTGTTTTATTTCCTCTATGTATATTTCGAACATATTACATGGCGACCGTGACAAGTGAAAAGTGTTAATTAAGACGTGAACTAAGTGGGTTGTTATTGTGTAAAAGTGCAAGTGATTAAAAATGTATTAGAAAAAAAAGGAAAAAAAATAATATATAAAAATTAAAAAAAAAAAAAAAATTTTTTTTAAAACTCTTAAAAAAAAAAAAAGAACAAAATAATTTGTCTTTTTGTTAAAGATGAATGAAAAATTTAAAAGAATGACGAAGTGATTCAAGAAGTATGCATATAAAGTTTCTGTTAAAAATGATAAATTAAAAACAAAACCTTTTAAAAAATATATACTTAAACTAAGCTAAAATGACTTGGTGGAAAAAAATACTGTCAACCATCCCATTGCTAGTAGCAGGCTACGAGGTAGGGAAAAATCAGGAAGAAAACGACAATAAACAATTAGAAAAAATATTGGAAACTATGAAGGAGGACAACGTTGATAAGACAACCGAGGGCATGAGTCACATCGAAATTATGGCTCTGTTGCTAGCAGTAGCAATGGTAATTATCTACCTGGTTAAATTAGTATGCAAAACAATCAAAGATATGCAAAGGGGACAACACCGACAGCCCCAAGTATAAGTGAACCACAGCAAATGTATTATAAAAAAAAAAAAAAAAAACTTTTAACAGTGCAGTAATAAATAAAATAAAATAAATTAAAATATCTTTTATAAATCAAATAATTAATAATTAATAATTCTATTTCATAAATTAATATATTACAAATAAAGTGAACTTATACAGACAGTGAATTGTATAAATATTGCATAAACAGCAGAAAATAAAAATAATAATATATATAAAAAAAAAAAAACAAGAACAAAAGAAGAACTCTGCAAAAATATAAAACCAGCTTTAGAGCTTTAAAACGTGTTTAATTTATAAAAAAAAAAAAAGAGAAAAAATAATAAAGCTAAAAAAAAAAAAAAAAATGTAACTATATAAGAAGTAAATTTAGTAGAAAACAGTTTCAACATTGCAACAAAGTTTTAATAACAATATAAAAAAAAGAGAAGGAAGAAGCATCCCCACGCCATGGGAAGTATGCTCTCCACGCCGAGGAGAAGCCAATGTTGTACTCCAGGAACAACAACACCAATATCAACACCAGCAACACCAAAAAAAAAAAAAAATGGATAAGTAACAAAAGAAAAATTTATTATAGTATAATTATTTAAGATAGGCAATAGTGTCAAATGCAGAATTTTTTTTTTTTGAAATATTTTTATTGAAAACAAAATAAACATCTAACTTGTTATAATTAACCTTTATATGACAATATTAATTATTTAACAATAAATTATTAAGAGTACGATTTGGCAAAATATTAAGAAGGAAATATAAATATGGGAAAATTATTCCAGTCATATGTCTGACTATAACAGCTGACATTATCAAAACCTGACCCATTGCAAATGCAAAACGCAAAATGCCCTAATTGGGAACAGTTATCTCAACAATTTCATGAAAATCAAAGCAAATTCCTCCGGTCCTTCAAATGTTTAAACAAACAGAAACTGCCTAGCAGAGCAGTAATAGAATATCATCTGCATTTAATAGAAATCCACTTTAATACAATAGTAAATACTTTTAATAACACTGCTTATTACCTTACACCCGAACACAGACAAGAGATTTTTGAATTAATAACCAAATTGAAGACAAAGGTTCAGTCAATAGAGAAACGGTTACAAAAAGAACTAGTAATAATATTCAGGGAGAATGGATGCGTAACTATAACATTGGAGGAGATAGATTATGGGAGCATATTGGAAAACTCGAATATCTGGGAACAGTTTGAAGACATTGACCATGACCTAGCGGACTCAAAAATGGAACCCATTAAATTCATAGAATTAGCCACTAAAATCCTACCGGAATTTGATGGTAAATTTAAGAACCTTCAAAAATTTCTTGATGCTTTGAACCTGTTAGAATCACTGAAAGAAACCCATGAAAATCTTGCAGTACAAATAATACAGACAAAAATCAGCGGGACAGCTCGCATATCAATCAACGATTTAACGTCCATTGCAGCCATTGCAGACAAATTGAAAACGGTAATAAAGGGAGACTCCACTGACATATTAGTATCCAAATTAATGACCGCACGCCAGGGAAGTAAACCAAACAGCGTATATGCCCAAGAAATAGACGAGCTCTCGAAAATGTTATCAAACGCATATATTTCAGATGGCTTACCACCACAAATAGCAAACAAGTATGCCGTACAGGCAACTGTAAAAGCCCTCGCGAAGAATCTAAATAATGATAGAACAAGAATCATCATTGAAGCAGCTACCTTTGATACAATAGACCAAATAACAGAAAAAATTATGAGCACAGATATACACCAATCAAGTGTATCAAATGTCTTACAACTGCGTGGTAGATACCGATGGGGCAGGCAAAGATACCCAAATGGGCGCCTGAATTATAACAATCAAGGATCTCATACATACCGTGGAGATCATCATTACCAGCAAACTAACAGGGGAAACCCCCGAAGAGTTAATAGACAAAACAATTACCGGCCAAACTCAAATAACAACCACAGTAGAACTAGTAGGCAACATACTAATTCCAGACAGTATGCGGACATGAGGGTTATGAATAGGGTCTCGGGAAACCCCGAGGACCCCCAGATAACACTGGGGGAAGAATAGGACATATCTTGACTTTGAATCTGAACCTCAGTGCTTTTGTTAACCTCTCCCTTACGGGAAGTATACAGGCACTAACATTCTTAATAGATACTGGCGCAGATATCTCCCCATTAAAACATGGGAGTGTTAAAGGACCAATTGATGGTAATATAGTTAATGAATTAAAAGGCATAGGCGAGGGTAGTCAATTCACGATCGGCGTAACTCAAAGTTGGTTGTGCCTCAACAACTTTTAAGGCAACTATTGAACAAGAACTTCTGGCCATTCATTGGGCTATTAATCACTTTAGACCTTACGTCTATGGACGAAAATTCATAATTAAAACAGACCACAGACCTCTAACATATTTATTTTCGATGAAAAACCCATCTTCTAAGTTGATGAGAGTGCGTTTGGATCTGGAGGAATACAATTTCGATATAGAATATATTAAGGGGAGAGAAAATTACGCAGCTGACGCATTGTCAAGAATTACCTTTGAAGATATAAAAGCCTGTAATGTAATGATGGTAACAACTAGGTCCAAGCAACAAGTGCAGAAAAGAGAGAAAGATAGAGAACAAGCCCAACCAAAAATTTATGAAAATATATCGGCGCGCCAATTTAGAAAGCTTCCCAATATAATAACCCACATCCAAGGATGTGATGTTAAAAGAGGAAGTAAAATTATATTTAAATTTAAAGCTAATGTTTATGTTATTAATGGAAAAATAGACTTAGGTAAATTTTTCCAAGAGCTTGAGTTGCAAGCCAATAATATTCACATTAAAAAATTGCAAATGAGATTAAATGATAAGATGTTTGAAAAGGTACCTATAAAAGACTTTAAAGAATTGGGCAATAAGTTTTTAAAACACATTAAAATAGCGCTTACACCATCAGTTACAGAAATTACAGATGAAACAGAGAAGCAAGAAATATTAAGAAAATTCCACGAGGACCCCCTGCTAGGTGGCCACCCAGGGATAACTCGAATGATTAACAAAATTAGAAGGTATTTTTATTGGAAAAATATTACTAAATATGTCGCAAAGTATGTAAAGGCCTGTGAAACATGTAAACGGAACAAAACAAATAGGAATATTAAACAACCCCTAATTATAACACCAACACCAATGAGACCTTTTGATACAGTAGTGATTGACACGATAGGACCATTACCTATTACCGAACATGGACAACAATACATAATAACAATAGTGTGTGATCTAACAAAATATTTAATAAGCATCCCAGTTCCAAACAAAACTGCTAAAACTGTAGCAAGAGCAATTTTTGAAAATTTATTTCTTATTTATGGACCCGTCCATAAAATTTTAACTGATATGGGTACTGAATTTAAAAATGAAGTACTACAGGAATTATTAAAACTACTTAACATAAACTTAGTAAATTCAACACCATATCATCATGAAACGTTGGGTACAGTTGAACGTTCACATCGAACCTTCAATGAATTTATCAGATCATATGTATCTAAGTCTCTTAATGATTGGGATCAATGGTTACCCTATTTCACTTATTGTTACAACACAACCCCATCAACAACACACAGTTATTGCCCTTTTGAATTGATATTTGGTAAAACTCCAGAAATTTTTTCTTTATTGAATTCAAAAATCATAGAACCTTTATATAATTTTGATGATTATGTTAAAGAAGTTAGATACCGACTCAAAATTGCCAATGAAAATGCAAGATCTGCATTGCAAAACTCAAAACATTTACAAAAACTAAACTATGATAAAAATACAAAGGCATTACAAATTAAAATTAATGATCAAGTTTTTATAAAAAATGAGCAAGGTCATAAATTAGAAAACGTTTATAAAGGTCCATATAAGGTAATAAAAGTCGATAACAAAAACAATTGCACTTTACAAATTGATAAAAAGAAAGAAATAATAGTTCATAAAAATAGGCTTAAATTAGCAACTATATAAACATATATGAAAAAAAAAAGAAAACTAAATACTCTAAAGAGAAATACATAGTAACAAGTATGTTAATAAAATAACACAGTAAATAACAAAAAAAAACTATAAAATAAGAAAAAAAGGTAGAATAATAATTTATTTTTAAGATATCAAATTAAACTACACGAATTTATATAAACAAAATTTTATGAATTAAGCAAAAATATATACATATATATATGTATATACATATGCAAATACTCTTACTTTTTATTAATTATTTAAATATTTTTTGGTAAATAAATATAAATTATAATTATTTCTCTTCAAGAAATGCATATTATATAGCATTTGTAAAGAAAGCTCTTATGGCTGCCATCTGATCAATGTTCGCTATAAGACCTTTCTATTTAAGAGGGGTGGTGTTATGAAGATATAATGTCCAATAAACTTTTAATATAACATTCCATTTCCAAATTATATCGATATCAAATTACCGTGTGACTCTAAATTATTTCAATATCGTGTGACTTTAAATTATTGCAATACCGTGTGACTTTAAATTATTGCAATACCGTGTGACTTTAAATATATTTTGGCATTCTTTAATTATTGCATTTGCATCTCGTATTACCGTGTGACTCTAAATTATTTCAATATCGTGTGACTTTAAATTATTGCAATACCGTGTGACTTTAAATATATTTTGGCATTCTTTAATTATTGCATTTGCATCTCGTATTACTATTACTTTCATGACACCACATTAATATGTAAGAAATTATTATTAATAAATAATATAAAAAGAAGTTGAATAAAAGATATGTATGCAGTTGTAAAAACGTTGTCGCGACACAAACACCAAAGATTATTGTGTTTTATTTCCTCTATGTATATTTCGAACATATTACATGATGTACTTGTGCTTTTACCTAGTTCACACACGTCAAGTTTTCTTGCAACAATTCTGAATTTTGTGGAAGAAAAAAGAAGGCAGATTCATTTTGTATCTCGTTTTCTGACCCACAAAATTCAAAATTGCCGCAAGAAAACTTGACGTGTATAAACCGGGTATTTCTTACCATCAACAATGTCGTTATTCCAAATAAAGCACAAGAAAACTTAAAATTCCATTCTTGGAAATTTTTCGGAAAGTTAGTCTTTTGCAAAATGGGCGTCTCCCTATAAGTTCCAAGTTTGCAACCTAAAAGCCAATACAGCTTTACAATAGTCTTTCGAACTTTTAACAAAGCGAGCCAGAAATTAATTGTGTTGAAGATACAATAAATATATAATTATCTAATTTGGCAAAATTATGGTGACTACTTTTAGTAACATTTGAAATACTCTTTTAAAATTATAGTTTCCTAGAAACATATATTTGCTAAAACCTTATTTGTACAATATTATTGCACATTCACTTCTCATACTGCTCAAAATCCTAATATTTCAAACTCTTTGAAAGAAGAAAATAAAAGAATTATTGCAGAATGATAAATAAGTTAATCCTCCAAATATTTCACACACACAAATTATTCTCAGCACATACAAAATACGTGAGGGTTTGTATAAACAGAGCTAGTTTAATATTTGCCACATGTATATTTAATATTGTAGACAAATGTGACAACACAAGACTAGTTACACAAACAATTTTAGACACACACACACACTCCGGTATAACAAATGCTTGGGTACTGTTTTAAAGTTAGACGACATGACCTGGCTTATATTTAATAATAACAGCAAATACAATTGGCAACAATAAGTCGTATAATCTGCTGTTTAAATTGTCAGCAATAAAAAGCCACCTACAAAGATTTGCCTTAAGTAAACATAATTATGCGTGTATGTGTATCTGTAAATGTGTACATGTGTGCCTGTGTTAAAACAAACATTTATATTTCACAAATCTTAACATTTGCTACTTAGCTACAATTTTGCTATGCAACAGCAGCAACAACAACAAGTCAAACTACTAGCAAAACTTAACCATAACAAACTCATTTTTAATGGCAGACAATAGTAGAAGGCAGAAGAAGACTTAACTAAAATCCTTATTTAACACCTTTAAATACCAACCTGTAAGACAGCAAAAATAAGAGCAAATACTGTAACAATAAGTAGACAGGCAGCAACCGCAATTGCTGTTATAGTTGTGAGTGGTGAACCGACACGTGAGAATAAACCATTAACACCTGTTGTCGAACCATCTGTATCGTCTAATATATTCCCATAAAGACCACCACTATTGCCATAGGAACTACCAAATTGTTGCTGTTCGGCAGCAGCGGCAATGCGACGTTTGCCAGCAGGAGAAGCATTAATACAACCGCCTAGAAAATAAAATTGTAAAAGAAAATTTAAAATCTTTAATTTAAAAAATATTTGCACGAAATTTACAAAATAAAAATAAAAAACAAATATGAATACAATTTTAATAAATAAAATTAAAGATTATGTTCTAAATTTAATAAAATCCATATAAATACCTGTATCCTTATCACAATGACAACATGATTGATCTTCGGGCAAAGCATCATTGGCACAACAGGGCACACACTGATTATTTAGACGATCCAGATGCAGAGGAAAGGCACAGGTTTGGCATGAATACTGACCAGGTCCTGTACATGAACGACATGACTCGTGACAAGTTTTACATGTTTGTGTAGGTGAATCATAGTACTGTGAACCTAAACATTCCATACATAGACCACCGTCCAACATAAAGTGTGCGGGACATGAGGTACAAGCTAATGGACCAGCACCTACAGATCAATGAAATGTATTTAAGTGCATTAATGAATATTTCCAAACATTCAAATGTTGTTGTATGTGTTTGCAATTAAATTGTCTTAAAAATTAAAAAGCAATAGTTACAACATTTTTCTTTTCAACTTGTTTTTTAATGAAATATTGATTTTGTTTTTTATACAGTTGTGGTTTGTTTCTCAATATTTAACAGAAATATGTATTCGAGGAAAATCGGTATAACACTCCACAAAAGAAGCTTTTGAACTTATTTATAGGTTTATTTGTTATCCGATTAAAGCTTCTTCTTAAAACTGTTATTTAGTTCAATCACTTCTTCACCTCTTTTTTAATTAACTGATTAAATTAACTTTTTATTCATATTATTTTTAATTAACCATATGATTGGCTTAATTAAAATTTTGTTTATTAAAAAAAAAACGAAAAAAAAACTATTAATAAGTTAAAGAAACTTTTAAATAAAGTTACTAAAATTTTATTAAATAATTTTGTTTCCTGTTTTCTGAAGATGCCACCCAACGGTGTGGCAAAATATTGATAAAATAGAAAATAATAAACAATATTTTACTTTTAAAAACTGACCTAAGGATTAAGAAATTAGAAAATAAAATAATTATAAAGGTCAAAAAACATTTAAAGTTAGCACTCAAATTTTTATTTTTAGTATTTGTTTTAAGTTTTTTGTCGACAGCTAAAATTTTACTTCCATTTTCTTAGGAGAACAAAAATAACAACAAAATTGCAGTTTAATGCGAAAGTATTTTAAAATCCTTTTAAGATACAAAGACAAAAGTTTCATTTAAAAATTCTTAGTCGATTATAGTGTAATACATTATAGCTCCTTAAATCTCTATCCTATCTGGTGTAATAATAATTTAAAAACAGCTTCTCATTTCCAAAAATATAAAAATCTTAGTTGAAGCCTTCTGGTTTATTTAAAATGAATTATTTTTGTGACTGAAAACCACAATACACCAATAATTAGCATGACCTCTTATTTTCGTGTCACATGTCATAACCAGTGGATTTCCATAATTTCTTTTTTATGTCACTTAATTACATCTTGCAGTGACTCCTTTTCCATTGAGACACTTCCCTCAACTAATCTTTGGTAGTGAATGAGAAGAACTTGGCGTTTTGAAAAAAAAAAAAAACAGTTTAAACTGATAATTGCTAAAAATTTTTTATTCGCGTTTTTTTATCTCTCAAAGAACTGGTAAATGAAGTGGTAAGTTAAAGTAAAGATCTCTGATATTGCTATTCGTGACCCTGATATTTTAGAAGAGCATGAAAGCGGCTCGTTTTCAGATTTTGATCAAGGCATCAGCAGTAACACTTATAGTGATCCTTTGTATTCAGCCAAAGATGGTACTACTGGACGTTGCGAAAAGGAAAATATTCTTAGTATTCGCTTAGGTGAGTTGTGATTAAAAAAGGTTATTAATTTGAGACCTGTCCTAAGGTATAAAAAAATTCCCTTAAGTCGCGGAAATAACATTTGAGATTCGTTTTTGTTGATTTTCTCCTCACAAGTAACAAAGAACTTAATCAGTAATACGGACAACATCGAAATAACTCCAATTATATTTAAAACGATGAGGATATATTTCATGCCTATTTGTCAGTTTTATTGTTGTTTAAAGAGTACAAGTAAACAAATATTAAAGTTTTTAAACGATATTCATACCCATGTATGCAAATTTATAACATTCAATAGGCCAAAAAATTAAAATTTACACGATCTTTTTGATGAGTACTAAAGAAGTTCTATATATCGATTAATAATGGTTAAAAAACATTTTTGTATATACGTAAAGTAATACGGTTTGATGATGTGTTAACCAGGCGTTCCAATAAGAGTGGTGACGAAGTCGCAGCAATACGAAATTTTAGGGAAAATTGTTTTGAAAGCCCCTTAACATTTTACAATTCTATTGATTTTGTAACTGTGAATGAGCAACTGCTGGGTTTTTATGTTCACTGTAAGTTTTACCGGACGAGAGAGCAGAGCTATAAGTGAATCAATCGTTTTTGAATCATTCTTGCGAATTATTACCTCATTGAATTCTGATTTTTTGAATGCACTCATTCCACACAAAAATGAATTGAACTAAAACTTGAATGCATTCACAATGAATTAAAATTCTTGATTGCCATTCACTTGCTTACACGAAGTCGGAGAATCAGAATTGAAATTCCACCCCAAGATAGCTCTGGTTAAGGCATTCATTTTATCAGAAAAAAAAACGAATTAGAATTTGAATGCATTTCTTATGAAAATAAACATCGTGAAAGCAATTAATCGCCATTCAACTAAATGAATTAGAATTTGGATGCAATTATTGGGAAGAAAAAATATTGTTGGCATTCATTTTTTTTATGATAATTCTGTTTTAGTTGAAAATTTCATATTGTGTGTTACTACATCGGCCATGATAAACGTTGCTGAAAAGTAAAATGGTGTTACAAAATTGACTTGAATTTGAGAATTATAGTGTTTTCAGTTCCTTAAAATCTCTTGGCATGCTTTTATCTCTGATACAACTATAGTTAGTTATATGAGCCACAAAGAAAAATGTACAATTGTCATAGGTCAGGCAGGCAGCTGTGGTGCCACAGCCTAATTGGGTCCATTCATTTGTCGCTTTGTGTTATTTGTCATAATTACAATTTACCATGAATCTTAAGTTGCTGACTCCCCTGAAAAGTTGCCTGATATATCATCGTTTAATAACTTTACGAAAGGAGAAGTTGATACGGTTGATAAAATCTTGAGTTACTATCGATGGCTGTTTTTTTCAACATAATTGATATCTCTTCTACGAATGCTTACATTATATACAACGAAGTCGATGCCAACTGGAAACAAACTCAAACAAGTACTATGCCTAACACTTTTCTGCACAAGTTTGCAATATCACTTTCAAAGCCTTATATGGAAAAACGTCACAAATGTCTTAGAAATGAACTGACAATTTTCAAAAAAACCTTTAGCCCAAAGTGCAGACGAATCAAATGATCGCGAAGCTGGTTTGTCAAAAAAGTAAAAAAAAAACATGTTGGATTTCAAACATGTTACACTTCGGGTGAAAATTAAAATAAATGGTCATAAAATTTAGTTTTTTTTTATTCCAGAAGCCTTGTTATCGTGATAAATACGCCAAAAGTATTTGCACTGACTGCACTGATTCAAGAAATCATTTATGATTCATAGAAAAAATTTTTTTTTCAACTAACAGTGTAATCAATAAATGAAATGTGAAAACTTGCAGGATACGATAAAATACTTTAAATTAAAAAAAAAATATATAAGGTTTTTTAGTTAAAGGAATAAGGGTCCTTGATAAACTTGAATCAAACACTTAAAGTTTTGTAGACGGTTCTGTAATCGCAGAAAAAAAAACGCTCACTGCGATTGTAGTCAATTTTAGCTTTCGTTAAAATTTTCAAAAAATAAAGCCTTCTAAAAACAAAAATTTATGTGAATTAAATCGTCCATTCGAGAATATTTAAAATTAGTTTGTTTTACAACACAAAAAAAGTACAATAAAAAACAGAAGCTTATTTTGTAGATCTAAGCCAAATATAAAAATATTAACGCTCAAGTTAAAGTAAACAGGATGAAACCGAATAATGGATTTAAATTATTTTTACTACTTTAATATTTCAAAATAGTCAACTATGTGCAAAGATATACGAATAAATAATTTTAAACTTTAAAATATTAATCCTTTATAACTGAAATAAAAACCAGCAATTTACTCTTTATCACAATGTCAATTCACACTAGTTTTAAAAAAACCTAAAAATCAAGCAATTTTTTTCACGTATAAAACCGTTATTGACATACAATATTTCACCTTTAATTTACACACATACAAAGACAAATTGCAATACACATACACAAAAGCTTAAACAACAAAAAAAGAAAAAAAAAGAAGACAGAAATATAACACTTACCATTACAAGTTTTACAATAATGATGACACTTTTGACAACCAAACTCTGACTTGTAAAAACCTTCGGGACATTCAGGATGACATTCACCACCAGCTAACTGCCAGCCACTAGGGCATTGAACGCATTGATCTCGACGCGGACCACTGCAGGTATGACAGCTGAGATAACACTTGGCACAAGTTCCCCTGTCGCTGTAATATCTGTGTATGTGTGCGAACGATTATGACACGATGATGAAGTGGTTGAAGAAAAGTTATAAACACAGAAATAGTTATTTAATAAAAAAAATTAAAGAAAAAGTAAAACAAGTTCGATTAAAAGTGAAGAAAAGTTTTTTTCTTTTAGTTATTGTAAAATATTGAATTTCAAGTTTTAGATTAGAAATTTTTCGCGCTTATTTAAGGGAAACAAGTTTTTATCACCAGTGACTTGAGAATAACTTTTTTTTAAATTAACGAAGACATGTCAGAAGGGTTTATACAGTTGAGTTACATTTCGTGCTTATTAATAAATATAAAACGTTGCCGCTAGATATTTTTTACAGTTGTGTGCTTAAATAAAATTTTTTTTTTATATGCGACAAGTGCTTCTAATACAAATTTATGTTTAACTCTTTAACTCTCATAAGGTTTGATAAAAACTTTTATTTCCTAAGAAAAATTAAACTAAAAAAATAAATAAATAACTTTTGAATCAAACAATGTGCTGTTTCCGTGTAACAACGAAATAGCAAATAAAAAAAAAATAAAAAAAAAATATTAAAAATTACTGTTCTGTTGTGCTATCAAATTTTGCAGCAAAAGTAATTCTGAGAAGTTTTTATTCGTTTTACTGACCAACCAAAATGTTCTTGCTAATTTCAAAGTATTTTGAAAGTTTTAACTTTTTCATTTTACTTTTTTTTTTGAGGATTAAAATATAATTCGTTGTTTTGTGATATATTATTTTTTTTACAAAAAATATATGCAGTCTTTTTTCATATCAACTCAAACATTTTTTATTTCATCGGTCTTCATTTCATTTCAATATTTCACAATAACTACAGAATGCAAAAAACAAAAAAAAAAAAAAAAAAAAAAAACAAAAAAAAAAAAACAAAAACAAAATAAAACACAAACAAAAATGAAGTCTGTATTAAAATCATTGTTTTTCAATAGTTACCCATCAGCACAGGTGGTGCGACATTCACCACTTTGTAATTGCAATCCTTTGGCACAGGCCGTACAATTCATACGTGATACACATTGAATACATGTATGAAGACATTTAGCACAAACACCAGCCTCCATATAGTAACCATCATCACACGAGCTAACGCAGTGATTGTTTTGTAACAGCAGGCTTTGGGGACAACTTAAACAATTTGATTCGGTGGGTCCATCACATGTCTCGCAAGTGCTATGACATGGATGACAATGGTTGTTATCATAGTATTCAGCTAAAAGTACACACAAAGAGTAAAAATTAAAATCAAGAAAAAAGTTGGCCAAACAAAAACGTTGCTAGACAAGAGGAAATGAAAGAATAAAAAAAAGTAATTTCATGTTCCATATCAAAACAAAGGCAAGGAACTGGCGTTTTGTTTCAAGTTGTTAAGAAATATTTAAAATATATTTCGCCTTATAATATTTTAGTTTTCTTAGTCTTTCTAAGTTTTTCACTCTGTTAGTAATTTCTAGAATATCCTTTTTAACTCATAAAGTATAAATATTCTAAGTTCTTATGCAAAGCGAAGATAATTAAGCGATGTCCCTCTGTCCGTCCATGTTGGTGTTGAAATCAACTTTGTCAAGGCACTAGATGAACTAGAGAAAATTTTTTTTTTTACACCAATCGATTTAACATAGTTTAGAAAATTTCGCTATTGAAAATCAGCTAAATCGGCATATGTCCTTTGAAGAAGCGGACAAAATACCACGCCTGCATCTAACTTTTCCATATCATTTGAACCAATAAAGTAACTCTTATCAAGAAAAGAAATATATGGGGCTATGGAGAATTAAAAAATAAGAAAAAAAAACATTAACCGAAAAAATTGGCCCTCGCCCATATTTTCCGGGTTATCGGTCTCTGAACTTTTCATAGAAAAGAGCGATTTTGCACCATATTTTTTAAGACAACTTTTGAAGATATCCTTCAGGAAATACTAAATTTAAAAAAAAAAAATACTTATCCTTTTAAGAGTCGATGAAATTTCAAAGTAAAAATATATATATTTTATTTTTTAATTCTCTGACACCCCAATATAATTTTTTTTTTTGTTAGGAGTTACTTTACTAAATTTGATTTACTTTTATGACGAAGTGTGTATAAGATTGGGCATAGCCGAATATAGCACTCTTACTTGTTATTTCTTATCTAGTGATGAAAGAAAATTATTAGCAACTTTTGTATTGCTTAACGAACATCTGGTCTTGATTTTTAAACTCTTTTCAGAATCTTGTTTCCAAAAATATTTTCTTATTATATTGATTAAAGGGTTGGAAAATATGTGGAGTCATTAACCAAAGAAAATTTTGAGCTGAGCTGAAGAAGGGTCTATTTTTCACTGTCGTGACTTTATAAGCCGCAGCAATGTTGATCAGACAAAGAAAAAAAAAGACGACATCAGATGTTTACATTAATTTTCAGTCAAATTGTAATCGATGGGAGCGAAACTAAGAATGAGCTTTTCAGCTAAGTCGAGGTCTAAGAAACCGAGTTTAACTTATCGAGACAGAATTCTTTTTTTTAACGTTTTAATATCAAGCCTTTGCTTAATGACGGCCAAAAAATAATCGAAACATATGTTTAAACTCTAAAACATTAAAATATTTTTAATTTCGTTTATGTGAAATTCCATGACTACGACAATACTTTCTTTTGACTGCTGCTTCCTAACTTGTTTCTTTTTCATTTTGTTACTAGATATCTTCTTATAACCTCGCGGTATATTAAACCTGCGCTTTGAGAAATTTATGCAGCCTTCTACACAACATTATTTAGGAAAATTTAAAACTACTTGTTAAGCGCCTTTCAACAGTTCAGTCTGTAAAACCATAATTCGAGCCTCTATAACTACCTTAGCCGCGACTATCATTATGAAGTTAATTTCCGTTTCACCTATTGCGTCATTAAGGTTTGGACTATAATTTCATTGTTTTATTAAACAGACGCCTTAAAAATCTCTTCCGCTGTTGTGGTGGCACCTTCACCATACCGCCCATACAGAAGTACAATTTTCCTTATTTTAACGAAATGTTGTGCTATTTTCTTTATTATATTTTTTGGTTCTCTAAAATTTTACCCCAATAGCTGAACCGTTTTTGGCATGAACGGTTTCTGTTTATATAAGAAATTTATTGGCGTTAAATAGCTTCAAACAAAAAAAAAAAAATAATAATTTTTTTCAAGTGGTTCCAATTTCTGCGGTTTTAAACAAATATTAACATTAAACCATCTCTTTGATCAGATAATTAAATAATGTCACCCACACATGCACCCACTCTAGCCAATTTGCAAGAAAACAGACTGCTGTGTTTCTGTTGTTTTTTTTTCTTTGGTCGCAACCAATTAGTTTTTGCTATTTCATGAAAAAGGTTTTAATTTTGTACTCGAAAAATATAAAAGCTTTTTACGTAACATGTTTATTTAAACTGCGTTGCTATGGAGTGCATTAAGAATCCAAAAGATGCACCAAGTTGGTCAATTGCGTATTAAATAAAGTCCCTGGCACTTCTTTGTTGATATGCCCATCCTGGAGATTATTTTTTGTGAATGGCTACCACCTAAGTTGTCTTCAAAACTCTTTTAATATAAGGTAAAGAAGAAAAGGGGTGCTTCAATTAAATTTAAAAGCAGTAAAATTAAAACATTTTGTTTTATTGTAAGAGTTTTAAGCTGCTTCTGGCATAAAAATAAATTTGTTAAATATTTTTTTAAGGAAAATTGTATATGAAAGCAGTGAATAAAAATCCCAAAATAAAACATTAATTGGTTGCCCTTATTTTACAATAGACGTCATCGTAGATCATATAGTCCGGGGTTGCTTTTCTTTTCCTTTGTTTTCCTTTTGTTTTTGTTTTTGTGCTCCAAATTGTATATTCTCGTATAAAAGAGATTTTTTTTTTGTAAATATGCCCAATTCAAGTCATATCAGATTTTTCATGATACTTTTAAAAACATAAACTGCTCAAGGATATTTTAAAATTTACACAGGTAGCGGGTATTATAGTCAACAAAAACAACAAAAATTTACGAATTATTTTCTTTTATAATTACTCCTCCTATTAAAATGACGACAAATAAAAGAGGTATTTTTTATTTATTATTCTTTTTGCCTTGTTTGCAGTTGTATTCATACATACAAAAGTTAGTTGTGTATATTTTGAGTATGAACATTTGGATGAGTGATAAAAATCCAATTTAAATTATGCACTGTTGTATTGTACAATATGTGAAAGTGGTTGTCATCGTAGATAAATTTTATTTTAAGGACATTTCTAGAATGCGAGTGCTACCTTTGCTTTTTAAATGAAAAAGGTGTTTTTTTAAAGAAATCATGATAAAAGAAAAAAGTAAAATATTTTTGAGAGATTAAGTCACTATATCTTTTAAAAATCGTATTTATGTCCAAAAATTTAGATAATGTAAATTAAAATATTGTGTGTGATAGATTTTTTCGATATGTCTGTTCAATTTGCTTATATTTTGAAAATTTACATAAAATAAAAGTTTTTCTTGTGACTAACACAGAATTCGATCAGATTTTGTTGTGAATGAATCGTACGATTTTGCCGAATTGACCGTCACAGCCTTTAATAAAAGATAACGATAACAACCGTATGGTAAAAAAGCTTTCCATGAGGCTGCCATAAGTAGCGAAACTGAACAGGGCCTTAGAAAGTCGAACAAAATAAATGAACAAAAATTAAAGCTATGGATCGCGACTACACTCAACAATGATTTCAATATGCAAATATCTTTCCCAGTCTCATCTTCCACGCCAAACTCCGTTTAAGGTTTTGTTATAAAAACAAAGATTAGAATTTTAACAAAATTAGAGGACGAATGCAGAAAATGTATTGGGTTTTTAAAAATTTTGGGTTTGAGTTTAATTAAAAGGGAGTTGGGACTCATTCCTTATTTTTAAATTCCCTGTCAATTATTCCGAAGAATCCTTTTTGAGCCTGACAAAAGTTTTGTAAAGTATTACCTCTATTCAGTGTCCTAATATTTGTTCCTTTTTTTTGCTAAGGTGGTAAAAATGAAACCTCTAAGGGATATAGATTAGAGCGAGGTTCCCTGCCCCACATCCATTTGTTTGATGGGCTAAGGAAAACTACAGATTTCCTTGGAACCACTAAGGGGCCTGTACTACTGATGCCAATGGTAGTCAAGATTAAATCTTCAGAAGAAGAAAAAACAGTAGAGATTTTCTTGTCCGACCGTCTTTATAAGTATGTCGGTCCCTCGCGCTGCGAAATCACTAGACTAGATTAATTAATAAGGGAATTCGAATGATTTTTTACAAGGCATAGTGTAGATTTGTAGGAAAAGTAAATACCTTCTTAATCTTTTTCGTACAATCAGACTGTTAGAACCCAAAAAACTCGGTATCATATATATAGAGGCCAGTACGGCAAACTAACCTTCCTACTTATGATTAAAGCATTCCTTGCGGAAAAAATAAATTTCATCTAAATTTAGTTGTTCCAAGTTTATTTCATTCTTTTCTGTTTATCTTTTGAGATTTCTACTGACAATCAGCCTATTGTTTCATAAACTCTTCATTTAAAATTATTTCTAAAAATGTAGAAAATTATTTTTTTTTATTTTGCTCCTCTATCATGGATTTTACATGACTGATGTATTACTTTTTCCTTTACCACGAATTTTCAATTTAAGTTTTGAATATAAAAATTAAAATCAAAAAAAAAAAAAAAACCAACCAAAAAGTCGTATTGAGCAGGGTATACGTGAAAGGCAAACGTTCGCTTAAAATCAAATAGAAAACCTCTATTGTAAGAGGCTCTGACACCTTTGTCAAACACTTGAACAATTATAAAACTCATATTCATTGTAAATTACATCTGCGACTATTCGTTACTCTTTTTGCATTTGTTATTTTCGTGGACAGCAAACAAACGTTGTATTGGGAACAAAAATTTATATTAGGCTGGCCTTATTTTGTTAGGCAAAAAAGCTGTTTTAAAAAAAAACTGTTACCAAAAAAAAAAATAAATAAATAAATAAATAAGGGTTTCGCAACAAGTCCTGAAATGAAAGAAACATATATGTGCATTAGTGCCTACATTTGCTTAGGAAGGTTGCTTTCCTTTTTTATTTTAGTAAGACCAGCACTAAGGAGATGACCCCTACTTTTGCAATGCATTGTGCCAGAACTAGGAAATTAGGTTGAAGAAAGGGGGATAGAGGAAGACTGCTTGTGGACATTTTATTTACATTTTTGCACATTGAAAGTAGTAGAAAAGACCTCTGCAGAGAATTTATTCCGCATATGAACTGTCCGGCGAATTTTGTTTATAATGCGTAGTGCGATTCAATGGCCAATCGACGACAAAGGAACAAAGGAACGTCCTTAACACAGAGCGCGTTGCGCATACGAAATTACGTTCTTCAGGAAGAAGTTCTCTCCTGCACGCGTCGAGTAACCCCAAAATAGACTTTAGAGCACCGACCAATACAAAAGAGTCTTATTTCATTTTCAATTGATTTCTTATTTTATACATTTCGGCTTTTATATATGTATACCTTCCTTACCTCGCATAATTTTTAAATATTTTTATACTTTGCTTTTTAACAAATGAATTATTATCAATTTTCTGTAACCTACAAAATTATAGGAAATACAACCAGCCGAGGGAAAATCAAAAAATTTTATACAACCACGCATTATCTTTTTTAAGTAATACTTTGATCACATCATAACTGACTAAATCTATAAAATTATTAATAATATATTCTGATTGAAAAAACTATTAGCCCAATTATAAACAGAAATTCCATGCGAGTTTTCTCACTTTTGCCTTTCCTTTCCAATATAAATTTGTTTCCTTTTTTATTGCCTGCAGAAAGTGCAAAAAATCGGGAAAAAAAGTAGGTATTATGAAAGAGAAATTTTGTGTAAAAAATCAAAATAGTTCCCTTCAAATTGCAATGATGCCACTTTTTTATTTTTTTGTTGCCACGGAACAATGCCAACAATGAGTTGGAGGATTTTTTTCTCGAGAAATTTTTTTCCGTGAGAATATTCACGTGGTTATAAGAATTTTAGCAACAATTATTTAAGTTACAGTACAATGAAAAATTATGCTAAAAATAACTATATTTTGCTTACTACAGCCATAAATTGTTACAGAGAACATAGTATTGTTTTCGTGACCGTAACACATTTGGATTTTCTTTCTGTATTTATACGATGGCTTCGCAACTTAATCCTGTTTACTGAAACCCGAATATTGTCACAGAAAATTTAATATGGTTCTTGTAACCATAACACAAACACTATTTCTTTCACGTCTATACGGTTTCATCAACCAAGTTATAAAAGAACATTTAACTTTATAACTCTTAATTCACGGCCTTTGGTTTTTTTTAACGACAAATAAATTTGATTCAGGAATTTAATAGGCTGAAATTTTCCATAAAAATTTTTCTAATAAAAATTCTAATTAAAGGTTTCAAAGGAATTGGGTTAAAAAAATCAAGAGCTTTGTGAATTTTTCGACTTCTCTCGTATTCGAATGCCGAATTTTATTCGAATATATAAAAGCGAACATGGCTTTCGTGCATATTATTAGACGTGAGTGTAGCGATTTCTGTTGTTTAGATTAAAACAATTAGCTGCCGGATTAACCTGTAAAAAATTTTATATTTCAAAAACTAGGCCCGTCAGAAAGCTATTCTTAGTTAATTGATTTTCCTTCACTTCTTTGAAGCATTCGCTTTATCTAACATTGAAAAATGCTCAGCAACAAACCATATGATAGCGACATCATAGTTAACTTAACGTAGTAGAATTTATTCTATTAATAGAAGTCTAAAATTTAGAAACTAAAACGCTACTCAAACGGACTTTAATTCTCAAAAATCGAAATAAAAAATTGTATACAATGGCTTTTGAATCACCCCTAATGCACAAACTTAATATCCTTTTGGCTGATTGCAGAACAACGACAGCAACAACAACAACAAAGAAGAAAAAAAAAACAGCTAACAATCATTTGCCTTCATTTATATTCATACTCACATTCTTCGCAATTTTCACTGCCGGTTATAATACATTTTCCTTTTTTATTGCGTGTCCAGTTTTGAAGACACGTTAAACAAAAACCATTCGTGGAACATGTGGCACAACCCGTTGGACACTCTACGCATTCTTGGCGTTTTTTATCAGCATAGCTGCCGTCTGGGCATTTATTTAAACATTTACCATCGAGAGCATAACGACCGGAACGACAAGTAATGCATTGTGATTCAGCGGAACCATTGCAAGTGTCACAAGATGAATGACATGATGCACAGCTAAAAGAAAAAGTAAACAAGAAAATGTTAGTAGAAAAAAAAAATAATTAAACAAGAGTTAATAGCACATGTGCAAGTGATGTGGAAAGGAAAGACACAACAAAAAATGCGTATTTAATTTAAGCTTTAATGAAAAGATATTTGATTTTAAATAGTTTTTCACAAAAGTCCTTGGGAAATTATAGTTTTTATGGATTTTTTTTATATATTCAAAATTTAATTTTTATTTCCAATTTTATATATTTTGCAATTTCTTTTTTTTTTAAGAAAATTAAGGCCCCAAAAATTTATTTGTATAATTTAAAAATTAACTTTAGGAAGTTAAGTTTTTTTGGAATTCTTTTTATTTATTTATTTAATTTTAAGTGATTTTTAATTCTTTTTTTCTTCTCGTTTTTCGCATAGAGAGCCAAATAGATATTTATTCAATGGTGTTTCTAATTGTGCAAAACATATTCTTGCTAAGAGATTATTTTGCAATTCATTCATTGCACTCAGTTCTTAATTTAAGGGTTCTTTGAATACGAAATATTTGAAAAAGAAAAAGATAATGAACATTTTGCTAAAATTTCAAAGAATTTTTTCATTTTAGTTTTTTTTTTCATACTCTTACAATGTTCACTTTATAAGATAAAAGGAAGAAATTTTTCGATAACATACAGCAAATATTAATATTTTGTGAAAATTTAAAAAAATTTACTTTATTTCCGACACTGATTCCAGAGAAGAAAGAAGTTAGAAAAAACTAATGGTGCAAAAAAGAATCCTATAATTGATTTATTTGCTTTTCTACTGTCTCTAGGGAAGAGGTAAGTGTAACATTCTTACTTCCACAGGGCACTAAAATTTTAAGCACTCTATCACGGTGTGTGAAAGAAGTCACACAGTCAGAAGGTTAATTAAGAAAAAGAAGCAAAATGTCCACAATTCGGGCAATTTTAAAAGTACCCAAAATCTATGATCCAGAATCTTTAAATCTCTCTGCGTGGCATGCAGCTTTTTTTATGTGAAGATCTTTTGGAACTAGATGAGGTATAGTATTAAGTGCCTCTAAAGGACTAATTCTATGTGCACCGACCTTAAAATCGCTATTTAAAAAAAATAATTTTATTTTTTCTATTTCTATTGTTTATTTAATTTTTTATTTTGTGCAAAATATTTAAATTACAGACGACAATATCAACAGACTTTTGAGGCAATATCAATGTCATATTTCCTTACAGAATACCAAATTAATATTGCCAGTCATCGATAAATGGCCATATTGACGAGAATACCGATTTAAAAAAACGGCTAAAATTGCCGTCTCCTTGTGTTGCCGACGACAAACAAAATAAACGTTAATATTGATTAATTATCGTTATTCTTTATATTCCTGTTTATAAAAAGCTATTTATTGAACAAATAATATTCATGTGAACAACATAAGGAAGTTAGAATCGGAGAATGCTGATGACATGTGTAGCGACCCGGAAAATGCTGCAGTACATTCTTCTGGTCTTTAATTTTTTCGGTTTTCTTTTTCTTTGCTAAATTTTTTGGTTAAATCGATGAGATTAATAAAGTACACAACCCAAAATAAATAGATGCAAAGAATGATGATGTGAGGACTCAGAAACTACCGCATTACCCTTGTGCCTGATTTTTTTATACTTTCCCTAAAATTAACAGAAATAATTTATAAATAATTTTAAACCTAAAACGAGTTAAAATTATTTAGTTGTTATGACACTAATGTGCTGTTTCTGTATTACAAGCGATCAACTCGTCTAATAAATTTGTATGAAAAGCACTCATTTTATTTCTATAGACGAGTTGATCGCCTGTTATACAGAAACAGCACATAAGATAATTCCACTTAGAATTTTAAAAATTAAAACTAAAAATGTTAATCATGTTTATTAACATTATTGGTATTTGATTTCTTTAAAAGTAAACACTTCGTGTTTGAGAGGACTTTTAAAAATTTTAAATCTTTTCTTTTATCGGTAACTTTATATTTGAAGGGTCTTAGTACTGAACAAATTTTTATTCCTTTCTAAATTCGTATTTAAAATTTTATTCACATACCTTTTAAATATTTACTGTTTTAAACAGATTTAGTTGTCTACGAACCTTCTATTTGCTACTTTAAGTAAAATTGTTTTATCTAAAAACTTTAACTATTTAATAATGCCATTAAATTTCTAATTATCTTTCAATTTAAATCCACTTCATTGATTTTAATAATACAGTATATCAATACAATGGATGAGGAACATAATGTTGAACATTCAATTTCCTATTCCATTAATGAGATACAATAGAAAATTCTAACAAAAACCACATGCAGCAACGTACAAAGTGCCTTCACTGAAACTCATCAGAGGTCGTAAATACTTCAAATGTCAATTTGATGATAATACGCATGTTTTTTTCTTGTATTATTGATGTTTCATTATTAAAGTATTGGGTTGATAAATAAATAATTAGATGCTTCTAGCAAAGATCAGTGTAAGGCTATTTTTAGACTGATAAGAATAAACTTCTGGCCAAATTGATTTTGTTGTTATGAAAATAAACTGAGAAACCCTGTTAGTATCATAAATAAAAAGGTAAAAAATGTAATAATATTGTGTCCATTAAAAGTTTTTAGATACTCATTGAGCTGTAAACAGTTTTTGTTGTTGTTCACCATAAAAATGTGTGATGTTTGTCTGTACGATAAACCTCAGATATAGGACAGCGCTGGTAAAAGCATTAGTTAGGGTTTCTGTTTGTCTTTGCACAGCAGATCATGTATTCAAATGCCAAGAGTGATTTGCACTGAAATTATAATTTATATATGAGTCTTTTATTAGTCTTTAGCGCAATCATAAGCTGTCAATTAAGTCATTTAAGAGTCAGAGATTATGTTACTGCCGAGAGAAAGTGTGGATACATAAAAGATTGTTAGTTTAAATCTCGCTGCAGCAACAAGGAATTATAACTGAACTAGACCTCTGCTGAGAAGCAACTAAAACATCAGTGAACGGACATAAAAATAAAGGTGTTTGAAAGAATTCAAAATATACCAACAATAAAAATTCTTGATTAGTTTGTGTCCGCAACTGTTTTAATTAAAAATAATTCTAAAGTGTGCAGGATTTTTAATAGTTGCTTTAAAAAAATCTGATTTTTTTTTTAGAAAAAAAAAACTGGCAAAAATTTACTTAGCGCCCTAATATCACGAATCCTTTTGAAAAATACTTTTAATGTAGACAACGATGAATACTTGATTATACACTGAACGTGTTTTTAAGAGTGGGTAATACATTTTTTTTGAAGTCGTCTATAAACCATCTAATTAATTATACAAATGAAAAAAGTTTAAAAAAAAATAATAAAAAATCTATTCAGTTATATCTGCCACATAAAAAACTTTTCAATTTAAAGCTTGAATAAAATTTTTAATTACTTTTTATTATTTCTGTTACGAGGGCTGCTATATATATTTCTGGCCTGGCATCACTAAGTGCTGCCAAGTGCAGTCTGAGATTTCCATTGGAAAGTTTGTCATTTTTAAGCATAATCGTAATCGACGTACGACCATTATTTGTGTTGTTTACAGTGACTTGAAAAAAATAATATAGAAAAAAATGGAATTAACTCGTGAACATTTTTCACAACTTTCGACGTGGATTATCACGACAAGAGTGCATTGATGAACTTAAATCTTTGTATGGCGATGAAGCACCATCCTATAGCACTGTGAAAAATTTAATCGTGGCCGAAGCTCGCTCAAAGACGAATTCCGTAAGGGTCGTCCAAAAACGGCTGTTGTGCCAGAGAACATTGATGCCGTGCGTAAACTCATAATGCAAGATCGACATGCGACATACCGAGAGATAGAGACATCCTTGGACATTTCTTCCACCAGCATACATTTGATACTACATGAACACCTGGCCGTAAAAAAGATTTGTTCTCGTTGGATCCCGCAATATTTGAAAGTCACTCAAAAAAAGGCTCGTGTCGATTGGTGCAAAGAAATGTTGCAAAAATACGATTGCGGTGCTTCAAAAGACGTTTATAAGATCATAATAGGTGACGAATCATGGATCTATGAGTATGAGCCCGAAACAAAGCAACAATCGACTGTGTGGGTTTTTAAAGACGAGCAAAATCCAACGAAAATTGTTCGTGGAAGAAACACTTCGAAGCAAATGATCGCCTGTTTCTTCGGCAAAACTGGTCATGTGGCGACTGTTCCGCTTGAGCAACGTAGGACGGTCACTTCTGAGTGGTATACTACAATTTGTTTGCCTGAAGTCATCGGAGAGATTCGAAAAACCAACAAGAGAAGACGAATCATTGTTCACCATGACAATGCGAGCTCTCACACATCAGCTCAAACCAGAGCGTTTTTGACCAGCAAAAACGTCGAATAAATGGGCCATCCGCCGTACAGCCCTGACTTGGTACCGAATGACTTCTCCTTGTTTCCGTACATCAAGAAAAAAATGCGTGGTCAACGATTTTCGTCACCATAAGAAGCTGTTAAAGTGTTCAAAAACCATGTTTTAGAGGTGTCTCAATCGGAGTGAAAAAAGTGTTTCGACAACTGGTTTGAGCGCATGCAAAAGTGTATTTATCATGCTGGAGAATACTTTGAAAAACAATAAAACCATTTTTGATTATAAATATTCGCATTTTCACTATTAGGCCAGAAATATATAGAGCAGCCCTCGTATTATAGTAAATTACTTATCCATATAAAACAGAAATCAATCCTTTCTAAATTAGAAATATATATTCATTAAATCCCTTTCGCTTCAGAAACACTCTATTAATATTTTTCTAAATACAAATTCTGTTTTTAATAATAAAATCCATAAACAATTTCCGTTCAGTAATTAATATTTCAATTTATGCTACAAATTGAAAAACAAAACAAAAAAATTCATTTATGGATTAACATTTATAAACATAAATGTAAAGATGTTTATGTGCCTGCTCGTAGACAAAGATGGACAAAGATTTGTGAAACTATTTCAACTTATTGGAAGATAATCTAATATTCTTCAATAAATACTTAAAAATACATTAATAATATTCTTCATTACAGTTATACAGATTCATACAAAGTTTTACTAGAAGCCAGAAAGAGGAAGGCATTACGTTATGTATGTTAAAAGCAAATATTTCATATTTTTTTTCTGTGGGCCAATCAACACTAATTTATATTTTTTGTAGCTTTTTAATTATGGAGAATCATATGGCTATCAGAAATTTTATTAGATTATGTTTGATAATAGAAACAACAAAATTAAAGCTTAAAGCAAAATTTATGAACAAAAAAAAATAAATAGAATAGAGTTTGAATAGAGTTTTAAATTTAAATAAGCTGTGTTTGTAGTTCAGTGAATTTTCCAACTTTTTTGTATCGCTAGGAGAATCAAATAATTATTTTTGAAATAAATTTAATAAAAAAAAATGAGAAACTAGTAAAGGTGCTATTTTCGATTTTGCCAAACCTTATATATCGCTATAGATATAAATTTAGTTAAATGAAGTCACTCCACTCCAAAAAAAAAAAAAAATATTAATAAAATATTGGGTTGACAGAGTAATTAAAACTAATTAAAATCTAGTATGTAAATTTACTTTAGTGAAGTAACTACATTAAAAAAAACAAATATTGAGGTGACAGGGAATTAAAAAATTAAGTAAAAAAAAAAAAGAAAAAAATGTTATCGGTTTTTAATGGGTTGAGAATTAAAAAAAATTAGAATTTTCTGAAAGATGACTTCAAAAGCTTTTAAATGATACCCATGTTGATATCTTAAAAAATATGACTCACACTCGTGCTTTTCTGTGAAAAGTTCAGAGGCCCATAACTCGGAAAATATGGGCGAGCGAAATCTGTTTCACTTGATGTTTAATTTTCTATTTTGTTTGTTCTCTATTAGCTCATATACTTTTTTAATGGAGTTACTTCTTTGTTCTAAATGATATGGAAAAATAAGAGGACATGAAACAATCTTGCTAATTTTTAATAGGAAAATTTAAGAATCTCTGTCTGATCAATTGGCTAATCTAGTGTCTTGGCAAAGGTGATTGCACCATTAACATAAACAGATAGAAGGACATTGCTGAATCGCTCATAAGAACTTAGATTTTATTTACTTTATGGGGTCACAAATAGATGTTATAGAAATCACAAACGGAATGACAAACTAAGATGTACCCTTATTCTACCTGTGGTGAATGCTATAATAAAAAAAAAAAAAAAAAGAAATAGCGCAATTTGCTAAAAAAAAATGGAAAAAATATAAATATTAAGTTAAAAGGTCAGATAGAAACGATATAAGTAAGCTATGAATTTAGGATAATTTTTGCTTTCCAGCTACATTTCGAGGTAGTTTAATCAGCCTTGTCTACAAATACCACTTCTACTGATCATTTGTATGCACCAAGTATTGCCCTAAAATGGTCGCGACGATGCCAAACCGCTTTAAATCTATTACAGATTTTAAAGGTTATCGCACATTAATATTTAAAGACGAGATTTTGTGGAGTGAGATTAAAAATCTAAATCATTGTTTAAGTAAAATGTGCTAAAATATATTTTTATATTTCAAAATTAATGTCAAAATGACTACCACAACTGAAAACATTGTACTTAAATTTCAGAAAATTTTAAATTAACACATGCCGAAAATTGAAAGGTTGTTTTATTTACAGAAACATTTTTGTTTTGATAATTATTTGTTTGAATAGAACAAATATGCTTCTCCTGCACATTTTTTTTGTGACAAAGTGGAAGCGTGTGTTTGTGAAAAGTTGTCATGTTTTCACAATAACAGTAAGAAGTATATGCAACATATGTATATGCACATATACATAAACAAATATGTATGTATATATAAATAGATTAAATATTTTCTTATTTCCTTATACCAACATTTGATTTCCTTTACTTATTTATTTTTTATGTTTGTAAGAAAACGAAAGTATTTCCCATGTAGGTATTTCAAGAAGCCATAAATACATATTTTATTTAAATAATAAATAATGAAACTCTACTGTTGTATAGTTAACAGAATATTGTCTATTGTATTGCGACTGCCATTTTTAAAAAATACATTACATACAAAATCGATTGAACATTTAACTAGAAATTGTATTGATTAATAATGAAAGATATATCAAAAAAACAAAAAAAAATCATTTACAATAAAAGGCAAACAAAAAAGAAATTCAATGGCTAATTCAAAATATATTTTGTATAAAAAGATAAATAAACTTAGAAACAATCTTAGAAATGGTTTTAAATTAAGCAATTAAATTCTATTTTAAAATTATAACCAAACATACAAACCAACTACAAAAAAAGAAACAAGAAAAACATAAGTAAAACAGCATTAGGATATGTTTATTGGAATGGCGATCCAGTTTATGAAATAAATCATTAATTGTTTTCAAAGTAACAATTTTTTTGACTCTTTTTTTTTATTAATAAATTAACTTATTTTTAGCTTAGAGAGTCCTTTTTTATTTTATAGAAATTGCAAATATTTTTTTATTTATTTTTCAATATTTCGGTACTCCTTTGTGTACCATCTTCAATTTAATTCCTGAAGATGCTACACAAAGGAGTACCGAAATATTGAGAAAAAAAAATAAAAAAAATATTTGCAATTTCTATAAAATAAAAAAGGACTCTCTAAGCTAAAGATAAGTTAATTTATTAATAAAAAAAAATAATTGTTTTCTATTAAATTTATCATCTAGAGAATCACACTTGTTTTATTTTATTTTTTTTTTTTTTTTTGTAATTGTAATTGTACTTTCGCAAATAACATATTAAAAATCTCAAAAGAGGGGCATCACCTATCAGATCCAAGCAATCAATTTCTAGACTTGCCCGTTTAAAAACATAATAAAGTAAAGTTAACTTTGCCAAGGCACTAGATAAGGAATAGAAAATTAAAATTAGCCTGTCGATCAGACATAGTTTCGAAAATTTTGCTATTGAAAATAAGCAAGGTCGGTCCATGTTCTTTGAGGAAACAGGCAAAACACCATGTCTGCCTCTAATTTTCCCATGTAATTTAAAATAAATAAAGTTCAGTGAAATAACTCTGATTAAAAAAAAAAAAAAAACAAATATAAGGGGCAATAGAGAAATAAAAAGTAAGAAGGAAAAACATTAGATGAAAGTATTAGCGCTCGCCCATATTTTCCGAGTTATCGGTCTCCTAACTTTTCAAAAGTACGATTGTTTAACATATTTTTTAAGATATCAATATGGGTATCATTTAAAAAATGTTGAAGAGATATTTCAAGATATGATAATATGTTTAAAATTAATTAACTCACTAAGAGCCGAAGAGATTTTTATGTAAAAAAATGCATTATGCATAAATTTTTTTCTTATTTTTTGACTGTCTGTCACCCCAAAATTTGTTTTTTTTTTATTAGAGTTACGTTACTAAACTAGATTTACATATATGATGAAAAGATTTGGCATAGCCGAACGTAGAACTCTTAATTCTTTAATTAAGGTTTTTGTTTGTCATTAAAGCTGTGTCTTTTTCATCAGAATTTTACACACTTTTTAAAGAAATATAATGACATAAATGTGGCTTTTTTCTTTTACAGACATCATTCTCTCAAAATATCGAAAATGCAGATATTTAAATACATATTTTAGTTTCTAGAAATGTCGCATTGTAAAGGTATAACATGTGTTTATATTTTAAGTAATAAAAAAATCTAGCTTTGAATACCATACTACATTTTTGATTTTTTTAATGAAAAATTTTGCTACAAATTATGCCTTATTAGTTCGACTAAGGTCTTTAATTTGATGCCAGTGCGATCACTTTAGCATTTTTAAGGCTAAATTCTAAATTTAAGCCGCAGTACTTTTAAAGGTTTTAATAGGCAAAATTTGGTTAAACAATTATTAATCCATTCATAGAAATTAAAAGCAGCTAAAAAGTTGAACTTAATCAGAATAAAATGATTATTACAAATGGTCCTGGTCCATAGGTTGAAAATATAAATACCTTATTTTATCATGAGGACAAGTATCTACACGCGTTTCGCGTTTTATTAAAATCGATCCGGTCGTTTAGCTGTGATTAATGCACATACAAACAAAGAAACAAACTTACAAAGAGATTTATAATATAAATTATATTATTCTAAATTGTTTTTTTTTTTTTAATTTAAAAATCCCTATAAAATACAAGATTATGTCTTATAAATGAAAATGTCATAAAATCAATGACTTGAAAAACATAAAAATTATATAGAATATAAAAAAACATTTATACTAAAAGCTTTAAAATCAAAAGAAAATTAAACTTTCACTGCCAATAAAAAAAAAGTTAATGTAACAAAAGAATTTTAAAAACTTTATAGAAAATTTTGTTAAAGTTTCCAAAACAATTAAAATATGCCACTTTTGTTAAGCATTAACTTTGAAACATTTTATTTAAAAAAAAAAAAAATATAATTCATCTATTTTATTTTATTCCTTTTTAGCAAAAAGTCTGGCCATGAGACATAAGAAAAAAGAATTTGTATTGGACAGCAAACCAAGGTCAAGTTCAAGATGATAATATAACTTAAGATTCATTCATTTATCATAAGATTAAGATAAGATGATTTATTTGAGTCATTTTTTTCCAAACTTATACAAACAAAAAAACAAAATTATGTTCGATTATTGAATAAATCAATAAAATATTTATAGCTAAAAAAAAGAATATTTTAACATGATTTATAAATTTATTATAATTTATAGTTCTTATAAATTAAGTGTTTAGGGTTTAAAGAATATATTTTGAAATAAAAAAAACTCCTTAGGAAATGCTAGCGACGTAAATTTATTAAATTATATGAAAACATGAACATTTTTAAAGGATATTTATGTCATTAAATTTAATACGCGATACTACTAATTTTATTAAAAAATAATTACTAGCTTTTTGTAGAATGAGTTGCAAGATTATTAAATTTCAATTATTTTTCTTTAAAGTAAATAATAATAAAAAATTAAACAATACTAATAATAAGAGTAAATAAATAAGCATATTAATTTTTTAGTTTACATATACTTTACGCATAAATTTATTTACTTTTGTGTAAAAAAAAATTTAAACATAATAAACATTATAGTAAAATAATTTTTATCTTTTTTTGTGGAAACATGTTTAAATTAATAACACAGGGTAACAATATTTTATTAATAGCGAAATTCTTGTACGAGGGCTGCTATATATATTTCTGGCCTGGCAATACTGAGTGCTGCCAAGTGCAATCTGACATTTCCATTGGAAAGTTTGTCATTTTTAAGCATAATCGTACTCAAAACGTTTTGACGTACGACCATTATTTGTGTTGTTTACAGTGACTTAAAAAAATCAATATAGAAAAAAATGGAATTAACTCGAGAACATTTTGTTCCATCATTTTTTACATTTTTCGACGTGGATTATCACTACAAGAGCGCATTGATGAACTTAAATCTTTGTATGGCGATGAAGCACCATCCTATAGCATTGTGAAAAATTGGTATAATGAATTTAATCGTGGCCGAAGCTCGCTCAAAGACGAATTCCGTGAAGGTCGTCCAAAAACGGCTGTTGTGACAGAGAACATTGATGCCGTGCGTGAACTCATAATGCAAGATCGATATGCGACATACCGAGAGATAGAGACATCCTTGGACATTTCTTCCACCAGCATACATTCGATACTGCATGAATACCTGGCCGTAAAAAAGGTTTGTTCTCGTTGGATCCCGCACAATTTGTAAGTCGCTCAAAAAAAGGCTCGTGTCGATTGGTGTAAAGAAATGTTACAAAAATACGATTGCGGTGCCTCCAAAAACGTTAGTAAGATCGTCACGAATCGTGGATCTTTGCGTATGAGCCCGAAACGAAACAACAATCGACCGTGTGGGTCTTTTAAGACGAGCAAAATCCAACAAAAGTTGTTCGTGGAAGAAGCACTTCGAAGCAAATGGTCGCCTGTTTCTTCGGCAAAACTGGTCATGTAGCGACTGTTCTGCTTAAGCAACGTAGGACGGTCACTTCTGAGTGGTATACTACAAATTGTTTGCCTGAAGTCATCGGAGAAATTCGAAAAACCAACAAGAGAAGACGAATCATTGTTCACCATGACAATGCGAGCTCTCACACATCGGCTAAAACCAGAGCGTTTTTGACAGGCCAAAACGTCGAATTAATGGGTCATCCGCCGTACAGCCCTGACTTGGCCCCTAATGACTTCTTTTTGTTTCCGCACATCAAGAAAAAAAGGCTTCGTCAACGATTTTCTTCGCCAGAAGAAGCTGATGAAGTGTTCAAAAACCATGTTTTAGAGGTGTTCCAATCGGAGTGGAAAAAGTGCTTCGACAACTGGTTTGAGCGCATGCAAAAGTGTATAAATTATGCTGGAGAATACTTTGAAAAACAATAAAATTTTTTTGATTATAAATATTCGCATTTTCACTCTTAGGCCAGAAATATATAGAGCAGCCAAATATTTGTTTTTTTAGGGTTCCATGTTTGCAAATTAACTTTATTTAATTTAAACACTTAAATTTTTATATGCCCCAGGTGTGCTACTTTAAGTATCGATTTACTGGCTCTATAAGACGGATAATGTCCAAATTTCAAAACTTAAACTACACGTCAAAACACCTCTGGTATGGCCATATCAAGATTTAATACAATCGGACTAGCCGATTTGATACTAAAAAATTATTTATTTTTTTTTTTCCAAATCCCTCACTGTTTATGTAACAGCTGACCAAAAGGTAATGTTTAGCAATTTGATTTTTGTGGGCAGTAGCTAAAAAAAATAAACTAAAAACAGTGGTTGTTAAGAATTGTCTAGCATAGGCAGACAAAGACAAAGGTTGTCAATAGATAGTATCAGAGAGGAGAAGGGAGAAAAAATTATTATAATCATTGAAATAAAAATCAAATGAGGGTAGGATGTGAACGTTCTTTGTTTTGAAATGCGTATGCCATAAGCTTCAAATCTACATCTTAACGCAGTTGATATAGAAAAAAGATAAACATAAATGTTATATTTTTAGTTTCGTTTATTTTACTAAATCTTTTGTCATCAACAACCCGCTAATTTTTATTTTCTATCTCATTGCCCGGTGTAAATAAAATCTGTAGAAAAAGTTGTCAATTGCGGTATTTTTTAATGACGAAAAAAAATACACCTGTCAATTAATTTTATTTTAATATGAATTTAATTATGTTTATATTTGGTTTAAAAATATTAATGTGGTTTTTTTATATTTTTAGTTATCTCAAATACTATTAACATAAATAAAACAAATGAACTTAATAGTTTTACAACAATTTTAAATATTTATTTTAGAATTAAAACAGCTCGCCAGAGAATAGAAAAAATTTAAAAATTAAATGACACTTTTGACACATTTATTCAAAAGTTTGACCGTAAACATCATTTTACATCAACCATAGGGATACCCTACAATTTCAAAATCAAAACTTTATCCTTATTGTAGCTTGGCCATTTGCTTCAAATTATATCGACAATTGTAAAACCCTTTAATTTGTAATTAAAACTATTTTTACTTCTTATTATACCAGACAAAGAAGTTAACATTCTGTGTAGTTTTCAATTCTTTTTATATAAAAAGTCAATAATGAAGCCATATAGATCAAATTACATCAATTATCGGACCACCCTCTATTTATAGATTACAAATTATATACATACTTATTCTCATAGCGATACGGGTTCCGGTCTCTTTAAAATGATTCAAAAGTTTCACCATATGACAGTTGTGGCAAATTGCGTGTCAAAATTAATGTTAAAAAAGCCAACTATAAAATTCATATGAGTGTTTGTATGTTTGTGCGTATATTAAATACGAAACTAAAACAAACAAACAAACAAACACTTTAATTAAAGTTTCAAAATAACATGTCAGTCAAATGCAGATTCTTTAATCCATATGCCTGAACGAGTGAAAGAATGAGTGACAAAATAAATAAACGAATGGATTGTGCGTGTGTAGAGTCTTGAAGGTTGTCAAGAGAAATCGATTGAATAGAGGTTAAATATCTATATTTGTACATACCTACAAAGGTACTAACATGCAAATAGATTTTGCATATTGAAAATTGTATTTATTTATAAAATACATGCAGAACTATTAAAACTGTTTTGTTAAAAGGTCAATGCTTTTACCCTGTCGTTTAGTTTACGTTTACATGTGTACACTAAAATACGCCTTAAACAAAAGTTAACTGGTCTATTTACCTATAATTATTAATGTTTAGTTATATGTTAAATAGGAATTACCGAAGGTGGGCAGAGTGAATAAATAATCGTTTTGTATTTAAAAAATCAACGCCCGCCATAATGATTGGACTATGAATCGAATGGTTTTAACGACTTTGTTGCTAAGTTACAACGCCTTGTAAACAGCATTGCCTAAAAGGCCCGCGCAGGCTCATTTACCTAGTACAACTAGGAATGCTGGAGTATTTTTTCGATTTTCCTACATGAAGCAATATAATCGTGTTTTTGCAATATGTTACAATTTCATGTCACAAACAAAGTTTGCCGGTGCCAGAGACTTTTAAGTGTTGTTATGGATTAGACGTGTGTCATATAGTTCAATTTAGTGATCGCTTTTAGTTTTAAGTTTGAAAATGAATTAGTTCAAATTTTAGTTCAATGACTCTCTTTAGTTCAAGCTCTCTCTTCTAGTCAAAGGTTCTGTTGGTGTATTGTTCGTACTTTTCAACTTTTATTTCAAATGTTTTCTTTAGTTCAAAAGCTCTTTTAGTTCAAATATTCTTTTTAAAATATGAAGGCAATAACACTGTAGCATTGCCAAAAGGAATGTTGAATAAAATGGGAGACAGAACTATTTTCATGTCAGAAATAGTCAACAAGGAAACACAGACATAAAATCTAGTTCATTTTGTCTGGTAGTTCAAATACAAATTTATGTTCATAAATGAACTAGGTTTAGTTAAAAGTATGATCTAGTTCATTTAGTTTAATCGATGGAATCATTTTAATGAATTAGTTCATTTATGAACTACACAAGTCTATTATGTATCCAAAAAATACAAACTCTCTTTTGGGTAAAAAGATTATTTTATAGACATCAGTTTTTACGAAAAGTTTAAAATTACAAGAATTCTCCAAGTAAGAAGCTGGAGCATTTAAAACACATCCCCACAACACCCTACAGCACACTAGGATCCCTAATTCGTAAGAACAAAAGAAGTAGCACACACAAGCCTATAAGGTCCGTCAGGATTGCATCAATGAGACAGCTGCTGAAGGATTCTGTGGCCTAAACGTTTGAGCCTACATTCCTGCAGAACTAGACAGTCACAGAGGGGTTGCTGAACTGAGTCCTATCTAATTCTGACAATTTCCGCAGTACTTATCAAGAGATATTACCATACGTTAAGACCTCTGTCTGATCATGCGGTTTTCTGTTATAATTTTCACTAAAAACGATATTAAGTTCCTTCCGAGAGCAAGGGATTTTCGACAATTGTCAATTGGTCACTAAGCACCGTTTATTTATAAAATTACTGATTTTCGATAGCAAAAATTTCAAAACTATATCTGATCAATTGCGAAATTTTCTATAGCTCTTGTGCCTTAGCAAAGTTGATTTAACAGGAGCAGGGACGGTCAGACGGATATCACTCAATTCGCTTTTTTAGGCATAAGAACTCAGAATAAATGTACTTTATGGGGTTTGAAAAGGATATTGTAAAAAATACAAACGGAATGATAAAGTTAAATATTACTTTTTTCCACCTGAAGGATATAAAAACACAATGGATAAAACTGAGTTTCCTTGCATATTCTTGATATAGATATACTTTGACGCCTGTGTTTGGAGGACACAAACATAAAGAAAATACAGACGAATTAATAACCTTTAACTTTTTTTAAGCCGTTTGATAATATGTATTTAACACTAAAAATGTTAAATTGCTGCTACTACATTATGCTTCAATAAGCGTTATTTTGTAAATTTTCTTTTTGGAAGATTAAAAGGAAACATTAATTTGTAAAGCATGATGTCTAAGAATAACATATTCACTCAAGGCAGATGTGACAAGTATAACCTCTTGTTATACCTGAAGAAACTGTTGGCTAAATAATAATAAAACCCTACATTAATGCAAGCACAGGTACAAATGTGTTCATGTTTGTACGCATGTGTTACAAGCAATAACGAAAGAAGTGTAATTATAGTATGAACTATTCACAAACGTTCAAAAGAAAGTATCATGTAATTTTCAAGAGTTATATAATACTGTCTTTCGCTAAATCTAGGTACCAATGTGTATGTGTGCGTATATGTGAATATATTAATTAATGTTTAGTTGAAGTATTATGATTTTTAAACAGGAGTGCTAAAGGTGTAAGTTAAACTGTAAACAAATTAAATTAAAATTATAATGATGTAAAAAACCAAACGTTGCTTTAGACAGTTCATATAAAATGCTGTTGCTTTTATAAATTCTAGTTGTAGTAGAAAAAGATTTAAGTACACAAAGTAATTTTAAGCAGCTTTTTTAAGAAGTAAAATTTTTTTCTACAAACACTAATGAGGCCCTTATCATAGTTAAACGTACATTAAAGTATGTTTTCGTGCAAGGATGTGTAAAGAAAAGAGAGAATATTCATTTTTTTTGGCAAAGGTAAAGCGATACTTGTCAATTTGTTTAAGGTAGAAGAGTGTCAAGGTTGTGGATAAGTAGTTTGACATGTAAACACCAGCTTAGAATATTTAAAAAACATACAGTCGAACTTCCCTATAACGAATCTGCAAGGGATCCGAAAATCACTTTAATTTAATAATCAGCTGTTTAGACTTAGATTACATAAAAATTTCTTCTCCAGCTGTAAAAGCCATTTGGTAAAAAATTCACTCGTCATCCACGCTATTCTTTTAAATGTATGAACCGTATCTAGATTTTTATGCCTTTTTTTTTAAAGAGAAATATCACCTCAGGTAACAATGCCTATTTAATTAGTGTGTAACCGTGCTAAATTTTTTAGGAAAGGGATAGAGGAGAGAATAGAACAGGTGATGAAAGTATAGCCAATATATTAGTTATTTTACTTCGCCGGCGAATATGCTATGAAGAAGTACCGACGAAGGAGGCTGCATGGTTAATGTTAATTCTGAATATGTCTTTATACCATTAAACAGAAAAAAAAACAGCCAAATTTGTAGTCAACGTGCTTACCACCTTGACATTTTATGCCTTAATTCATCTAGGATTTTTGGCTTTTCTTATAACAAGCAGTTTAACTTTCTCCGAATAAATTTCTTGTTACAAGAACAATTATTCTTTCTTTGATCTGTTTTCCACCAAAATATTTCCTATTTTGTGATGTTAAGTGTTTTATTTAGTAATAATTTAAAAAAACAAATCTTAAACAATCTCTTGCAATAATAAAACATGGTTGTGATATGATCACAATAACCATGTTATGTTTTCTACACCAATTTATTATTGAGGCGAACAAGCAATAGTTCTTTTCAACCATACTCTAGTCACGCTAAACGTTTTTCTTAACATTTAATCATAACATGGTTACTATGCACAAAAAATGCAACATTGATGAATTTATTTAAAACAAATCAAACCACAACCAAAGATTTATAGCTTTTTTGAAAGAATGAAATGTATTTAACCATAAAATATTATAATTGGTTAAAGTGTGATCAGAAGCAAACAAATACTGTATGTATTTGAAAATATTTTGTTGAAGCACTTAACATATGCCCCTATTGCGGTTCACAACTTTTTTAATAATTTGGTCGTCTTTCATAGATCGGTATTGCCATTCACAACTTAAATGCGTTTGACTATTTCGTTGTGAGGTCGATTTTTTGGTTGTGTTTAATGCTATTGCGGTTCACCACTTTGTATGAGTTTGGTTGACATAAACGATAAATATACACAACTGCTGATTAGCAGTTGAGCCTTTGTCGGTTATAAATTTCTATTAAATTTTAATAAATTTCCTTTAAAAAATAATACAATAAGAACAAAAAATGTAACAATCGTAAGTATAGGTGTTTTTTGATCTTAATATAATAAATTAAATGTTTAATCCACATACGCAGGACTTTAAAAATAACAACCAAGGCCCAGTTTGAGTGACTTGTGCAGCTGATAAAAAGAAATTGCTAAAGGAAAGCAAAAAATTGGGATGACTAAAACTCAGTGTAAGGAAGCATGGGAAGGATTTATAATTGAATTAAATAGCTTCTTATTAGAATTTTTAGTTTATATAGGTTTAGACTCATTACAAAGCAAGTATTAAAATAAATTGCTAATAATAAAAAAAACAACTAACAAGCAACAGGAATGAGAAATGCATATTTCAGCTGTTATCACTAAATGATCAAGTAGCACAATTTAAACACAACTTCGGCGTTGAAAACGTTGCTCCCTCAACAAGCGAGGCTCTTGGAACTCCTCAAAATCTCGACTTGTTTGCACAGGTTTCTTAAAATGATCCTTAAATTGGTCTATTACATAATAAAATGCTTCTTTGTTCAACCGAAAATAGCTTAAAAAAATCTATGAAACATGAGTTATTATAAATACTTGTTACTTATTTTGGACATTTCGTACTTCGCACTGGGTAGTTCAAGAGGATTGGAATCATCGCGTGTTTGTATTAGCATCATGATTTTCGTCTTCATAAAAATAAATCCACGCTTAAATCCGTTCTTTTTATTTCATAAAAACTTAATTTAAACTTCTTATTGCATTTTATTTTCTTCATTTTACAAATAAAATGCACGGTATTGCCAACATGAAATTGACATTTCATGCCGGCAACACCATAACAAACACAACTAAAAATCGTTGTGTTCTACAATACCAAAAAATAATTTGGTTGAGTCAAAGTCGAGTTGACTGACAGACGACCAAACTTAGTTGAGTTGAGAACGCCAATTGGGGCAATAATCTTAGTAATTTGTTTGTTAGATAAATGGTCTTAAATTGCAAGAAATATTTGGACTAACGAGACCATATTATCGTCCATTATATTAAATCTTATTTTGTACCATATTATGATATTTTATATTAACCATTTAATGTTTATGTTTAGACATAATGATGTTACATTTCATTATAATATATTTATATATATAACATATTTATATTTATGCTTAATATTGTTATTGTTATGCTAGGTAATAATATGGTTTCAAAGTTAATTATATAACTATTAAATGTAACTATACGAGTATTATATTTTCCTTACAACCATAAATTATAACCACATTATGTTGCGCTTAAATTATGTTTTTCTTGCGTATGTAGACGCAAAACTGCAAGAATGTCAAATTTACGTCTGTTAAATTGTTTCATTGTAAAGTAAAATTCACTGCATGAAAATTCTCTATAAAGAGATGAAAACACCCTAACATTGGAACGAAAAGCTATGTTATGGAAATTAAATCCTAATAAGGAAAGCATTATTTTACAAAGGTTCACTATGGAGAAGTTCGACTGTATTGCGTTCGACACAAAATACATTGAGAAAAAATTATTTAAAAAAATTTTTACTTTGTGGCTGAATGAGAAAAGACGAAAAGAATTGTCTTTTGATTTGTCATTCGTAGTTTAAACAAAAACAAAATCCAAACAATCAAGACTAAAATAGCAGAAACAAAATTTGAAGGTGTGGACAGGAATGCAGCTTCCAAAAAGAAATTCAGAAAATTGTATTAACGAAAATTTCATGAGTGGAAAAGAACTAAGTAAAACACTATCACTGTTGAAAAGAAGTATAATGAAAGCAATGTTAAAAAAATATGGATTTTAAAAGTTTTTTAATAGTTAAATTTTAGTAATTAGTTATTAAAATGAACGGCGGAATTTAAAGATTTATGATTAGGATTATTACACTGAACCAAAAATGTACCTAATAATTATAGAATGGGATGTAGAAGTGAATAAAGGTAGTTCTTTAAAAGGCTAGCAAACTGCTTGGTTAATACTACAGATATTTTCTTAAGAAAAGTTAATTCTAGAAAATTAATTATGGTGCAAAAAAAAATTATTATGATTTTGAAAACGTTTATCAAAAATACTTCCTCAAAGAAGCAGCCTTAAGAAATAGTAGCTTAATGAAAGAACTTAAAAGGAATTTTTTATCAAAGAAATTTTCCTAATAAATACACTTTCTGTTTTTAAAGTCAACTGTTTCTCTCAATGTATCGTCAGAAACCTTTAAAAGTAGTGAGCTCTAATAAACTGCTTTATATTTGTATATAAAAAAAAATTAAAAATTTAATTAATAAAAATAAGAGATAAGAACATTTAAGCTCAGAGAAATTGTTATGATAATAGACACACATACATCTCTTGCATGTTTCATTTACAAATTTTTAAAAAAATATAAATATATATAATATATAATATTTTACTTACTTGTATTCTTCTGTTTCGTAGGTATTCACAGGACAAGAGGAGAAACATTTATGTTCATGCATGACTAAATGATGTTCACATGATGTACAATAATCAGGACGATCTTGACATGAGCCACAATTTGCTTCACATGGCACACATGTTTTATTATCATAATCTAGCAAAACAAAAATAAATGTTATTAAGATATAATGATTAGGAAAGCACTTAAAAATACAAAATTAATAAATATTTTTTGTTGCAAACTTACTTTCATAATATCCTTCGGGACAAACTTGTAGACAAACTGCCAAATCGGTTACGTGCAAATGAGCAGGGGCACATGTTAAACAACTATCTTGTCCAGCACCAGCACAAGTTTCACAAGATTCATGACAGGGCCAGCAAACGCCACCTTGATTTGGGAACGATCGTGGTGGGCAACGGCTAACACAGGTGCTGCAAGAAAGTATTTTTTAAATTAATTAAAGGTTTTGCTTGCATTTATTATTTACTTATGTGTTTAAAAAAAACCTCATAAAAATATTTAAAAAAGAAAATTTACTGTTTTAGAAAACTCCTTGAAAAGAAACCTACAGGAAAAATAATTTAAGAAAAAATTTTGTTTTTCTAAAAAATGGGGTACCCTATGATCGAAGTATTTGGTATCGAGGACTAAAAATACTTTTATTTATCTATAATTTTTTCGAAATAAGAAATTATGTTTGACACAAGTAACTTTTCAAAAAAGCCTTTTGGAAAAAGTACCTCTTGAAAAAGTACTTTGAGTAGAATTTAACATTTGAAAATATTGTGTTTTCCAATAAATTTGTTATTTTCAAAAATCTTAAAAAGAAAAATAAAAATATAAAGTACTTTTTTGCAAAATTAAGTACTTCTAGAAAAAAGTACCTTTTAAAAAATATAATGTTTCTCGATAAATTGTGCTTTGTAAAAATTCATGTTTAATAAAAATTACATTTGTGAAAATTTTTGATGTGTTAAAGAAATATCTTTTGGAAACATCTTGTTTTTCAGAAATCTTATTTTGCAATAAATTGTTGCTTAAAGTCTTTAAATTTTGTACAAAAGCAAACAGAGTATAATTTGAAATAGAAAGGATAGCTTTTGGCTGAAAAAAGACTTTTTTAAAACACAGAATAATTATAACGTTTAACAAAAGTACTTTCAAGAGTAGTACTTTCTTTAGACATTTTGTTTTTAAGTAGCATTTTCTTAAACTTATATATATTTAAATAGTACCTTTTGAAAAACAGTTATTTTTAAAAAACTTTTTCTTACAACAAATCAATGATTGAAATATTTTTTTTAACACCCCTTTAAAAATAAAATTTAATTTTGAAAAATATTTATAAACCCCTTGTACTTACTTGTCCAAGCGATAATGTTTACAGGCCACACACTGAGTTGGTCCACGGCCATAACAGCCCTGTGAGTCACATTCTGGATCACAGTCGTGTAATACCAACTTATTATTCGAATCTGCCATTACATTTTGTCTTTGCGGCGTAGGTATATTATGACCATCAACAGTGGTAACAGCCTGTTCTGGATTGGAGCCAGCACCCGCATATAGATTTTGGAAATTTAAAAAACTACTAAATTGATCATTTATAGGTTGACCTAAATCCGATTCTGTGGGATACGTATAAACAGGTTGCGAAACCAAATCAGTTTTTAAGTGCGTAGGTTCTAAGGCAGTGCCATAGAAAATAAGTTGCCACTTTGATAAAATGCCCGGTTGATTAACACGTCTTCGTCCACCATTTATAATTTGAAGGGTCCATCTACCTTCTGCTTTTTCTCCCCAGAAATGAACACTCAAAAAGGGCCAATCATCAAAGTTGGACTTCGCAATATCTCTCGGTCTTTCAAATAATAAAGTGCTTGTGGTGCCCAAGGGAGAAGTTAAAAGTATGCGTAAATTACCTCGTGGAAAGAATCTTAAGGTAATGCGACATTGAACATGTTCCAAATAACGCACTTCATTTATAGTTCCCGCACAGCCATTAACGTCCATATGGGTGGCCAACGTATAACCATAAGTACCTTCAATTTTTCGATCTTCATTATTTTCTCTCGATTTACAAATATGCTGAGGCGGCACTGTGGACCATTGTTCGGCGAGGGAAACCATAGCTCCTGCATCCATTAAGCCATAACCAAATTTATGACTATATTTTCGTTTTACTCCATTTAGCATCCAACCTGATTCTTTTACTAGTGGCGAAGGTCTTGAAGTGTAAACCACCAAGTATTGCATATCACGCCAGGTTAAATTAGGATTTGCTTCTAAGGCTAATGCACATATACCAGCGGCTAAGGGTGCTGAGGCCGACGTTCCTGTATGTTCGGCCGTACATATATGATCGGGTCTTAAGCGGCCATCCATATCAACAGTAGCTACACTCTTGTCATGACCAGGCGTACCAGAACTGTAGGTGGTAGCCAGAGTGGATGAACATTCCTCCAAATACCAAGGCTTAAAACTGTGTAAATAAATTATTACAAAAAATTACTATTATTTTTATTTTTTGATTATTTATAATTAATTGGTAGATTAGTCATTTAAATTGTCATTAAATTTACAATCAGTTAAAAAATCTTATCGCAATTTAAAATAAATAAATAAATATGCGAGCTTACAGTTCAATAAAAAAAAGACATGTGGTTGGAAAAAAAATCAGAGAGTAGAATAATTTAGTAATCATAATGCTGACTTCAGCTGCCGGGAGCAGGTGATGACATAAAATAAATTATATTTTCACTATTTACTAAATAAAATTAAATATTTTTTTTTGTAATTTTATTGTAGATCTTCTTTAAATAATTTCCAATATTTGTTTATATTTAGTACAGACAAGAATGCTAAAATTTTGTACATTAAAAAAAATTTTGGAAAATATTTTGTAGCCAAAAGGCAGCTACGTCAGAATCCTACAGTACAAAATTAATTTTATACAGATTTTTTACAAGATTGTTAAAATTAATTTTTTAACTAGTGATAAGAGATGATATTGTTAATCGTAGGATATGCAGTTTTCCTTTTACCTCAAGTGTCAATCACCTTTCGCTTTATTACCTAAACTGAAGCGCTTAAAGGATTTGTAAGTCAGTGTCTTTTCTTTTTCATTTGTAAGCCAATGAATTGTCATATTTCCTTAAATAAAATTTAACATCACTTTCATTCCTAGAGGAGCACTGATTTTATGACAATTTAAAAATTGATTAAAGTTAATAATGGGTCTACTAAATTTGAAGCAGAGCAAAAAATTTATTTTTTACTTATTTGCTAACAGAGACTTTTAGTTTTTTCTCGTAACTTATTGTCCCCAGAGTACAGATTTATAAGAACTTGGCTTTTTGTAACATAATATTCTGCTCTTGTTTGATTTGTCATTGCTTACAGAAGACTTAAGAAACTTAGAATCTGATAAATTGGTATATTGTAAGTTAAATATTGATTTGCAATTTATTACTTTCGTTTTTTGCCATCAATAGGAAACAGGCATCATTAGAAGCAAGGAACGGCCGGTTACCCTCTCATTGTTGTGCGGGTAAACACACATATATCGTTTGATTAAATATCAGCAATGAACTCAATTTTTTCATAAATTTATAAACTGAATTAATGATTAATTTTTAAGCTTAGTGTGGATATCTTGGTAGCGCTGTTTCAGTGTCAAATCATTCATGATAATTTTCCAGGGTATACTTATCATAATTGTCATAAAGTATGTGCAGTATTACAGTTAGTCTGATAGTTGAGCTCTTTATTTTAAAGCTTTTCATAAACTTTACTGGTTTATTATTCATTACATATTTATGCAAGGAACTTGTCAGAATTGTTTTTTTTTTTACTTAATTATATGCTGCAGCAGAAAAGAGTTAGAGATAAAAGTTTCGCAGGAAATATTTAATGTATTAAAATCTTAACAAATTTGTTCGCTCTATAAATTAAAATACAATTTTCATTAAAATTTAATTAATAAAACCCGATAAGCTTTATTAATATTAATTACTGATGAAGATTATTTTTATTTAAATTCATAATGTTTTTTGTTTGTTAATTTAATGTATATAACATATATGTGTGTATGCTCATCGTTAATAATAAATTATAAAGCTTTTAATTGGCAATTATAGTTTGTTGAGGCTTATGGTCATTTTGCGTTATATTGAAATTGTCACTAAATTGTTTGAAAGTATTTACATTACTTGTTAAGTAAAAATATTAAGTCCAAAATTTAATAAAGAGATTTGATTTTAAAGTAATACATTTCTGTGATCATGTGGTAATGTTTCCATAGTTACCAGCTAATTAAAGCTGCAGAATTATAAAATAAAGGGTCATCCAAATGTGACGCCTAGATGTCAGCACTATATAATTTTTGCACGTGACATCTTTTCAAATGACATAACCCCTTTTGTTTTATTAGAAGGTAGTACAGTTTTAACTATGGACAGGTACACATTGCAACAACGCGTTTACATCATTCAAAGTTATTATGATAATGGGCGTTCTTTCAAGCAAAATTTTGTTTAGTGACGAAGCTCATTTCAGAATGGATGGATTCGTCAATAAGCAAAATTGTCGTATCTGGGGTGATGAAAATCCTCGTGTTATTCATGAAAAATCTCTACACCCACAAAAAGTTACTGTTTGGTGTGCATTTTGGGCAAATAGAATCATTGGGCCATTTGTCTTCGAAGATGATGCTGGAAATGCTGTTACTGTGAATGCTGAGCGATACCAATCAATGTTCAGAGACTTTTTATGGACACAGTTGAATCATATTGATGTGTCTGACGTCTAATTCCAGCAAGACGGTGCTACATGTCACACAACTCGAGAAAACATTACGCTTTTGCGATCAAAGTTTCCTCAACGTGTAATTTCACGAAATGCAGATTTCAATTGGCCTTCAAGGTCATGTGATCTAACACCATTAGATTTTTTTTGTGTGGTTTTTTGAAAAGTCGAGTGTATGCTAACAAGCCACAAACAATTAATGATCTAAAGAACAACATTCAAGTTGCAATTCGTCAAATAACACCAGCAACATATCGGAAAGTCATTGAAAATTCCGATATTCGGATTTATGTCTGCAGACGCAGTCATGGTGGACATTTGAATGATATTCTATTCCACTTATAATTGTAATGGATCATACTTTTAATAAAAAAACAGCTTGAAAAAATTGCAAATAGTTTGTGTTTTAATTTAAAGAAACATGTAGGCGCGTTTTTTTGATGACCCTTTATATAGTTTTTTATTTTTTGAAAATTTTGGTATTGGCTAGATAGTAATCGTTATGGAATACAAAACACTATTTTTTGGAATTTTTTTCCGTCTGTACGTCTGACTGTCTATGTTCGAATCAAGTAAAAACTGCTGAGTGGATTTTATTAAAAAATTTTTGAGGTGGTTATTTAGAATCTTAGTTCAAATTTATATTTTTTTTATTCGGAGAAATATTTCATTTCATAGAACAAATAGAGGTACAAATGTTAAAGCTCCGAATTTTATCCGTAAGATGGTACCAAGATAGTTGTCCGCACATTTTATTTTTCTTAATAGAAAATTTTAAAAAATTTTAACAGAACTTTTGCAATTTTTGATGCAACTTTTTTCAATTCTCTTTTTTAGGTAATTCGCTATGTTAAACAAAACATCAGCATTCCCTTAAAATTCAAGCTGTGTTTTTGCTTGCCTAACCAGCAAGCGAAAATGTCATGCTAGTTTCATTAAAAATTGCATGAAGTAAATGCCATATAAATCTATATCATAAGGTTTTTAAGTTAATGCAAGTTATAAATTTTGCTATAGACATAAGAAAAAAATGCCTGTTGTTTTCGAGGTGTCTGTCAATCTCTCCGTCCACGCTTGTCACATATCTCTACTTCTGGAATCTAAATAAGGTGAAAGGGTCCTTTATAAAGACCGTGAATTTGACAAATATGAAATTTAGCTTTTACCTGTTATGAGCAGACGCTTTTTCAGAGAATGTGCTGCTGCTTTTGTTGAAAAAAAAAAAACAAAATCAGGGATATCCCCGAAAAACGTGATTTTCAAACGTATGCTTTTTTGAACCGCAATAGGCTGAGATTATAAAATTACGCAGGGTTTGTATGGTTTGGTCGTTATAAAAACAAGAAAAAAATTGAATTAAAATTTGTTTTTCACAGGGCCTTATTTTTATTATTATGTTTTATGTTAACTTAATTAAAATAAAATAAAATATTTAATGGTGACCTACATATTATACGGCAGCCTTCACGTGTGAGACAAACTCATACTCGGCTGATTAAATTAATTTGGTATCTCGTTTTTTATTGTTTCTGTCTAGACTTGTGCCATATAGTTCAATTTAGTGACCGTTCTTTTTAGTTCAAAGTTTGAAAATGAACAAATTCAAATTTAAGTTCAAAGGCAGATTTTAACTCAAAATCTCTCTTAGTTCAAATGTTCTGTTGACTTATTGTTCGTTCTTTCAACTTTTAGTTCAAACTTTTTCTTTAGTTCAAAAGGTCTTTGAGTTCAAATGTTCTTCTCAAAATATGATAGCAACAACACCGTAGCATTGCCATAACGAATGTTAAATAAAATGCGTGGCAGCCCTAATTTCATGTCGGAAATAGTCAACAAGGAAACAAAGACATGGATTCTAGTTTATCTTTTCTGGTAGTTCAAATACAAAGTATAGTTCAAAAATAAACTAAGTGTACTTAAACGTTTGAACAAGTTTACTTAGTTCAATAGATGGAATTGTTTTAATGAACTAGTTCGTTTTTCAACTACACAAGTCTATTTCTGTCCCTTAGAGCAGTTAATTACCCAGTTAATTTTTGTTTATGTAACCAAAAACCTTTATTTTTCCCTCCCACTAAAGTTGTTCGCAACAATTTATAGATATATTCTGAAATCTATTTTTGTCTACTCTACGCTTTCTGTGCAATTTTTTATAATTATTTTTTTCACTACCATAAAACGAATAGTTTTCTTTTGAATTACTCAAATTTTTCTCTTAGTACAAGCTTAGTGTTCTCACCAATACTTCTATAGTTTTGTTTTTAGACATCAGTGCTTTAAATAAATTTATTTTCTTTGACCTATGTGCGTGAGGCTACAACATCTAGTTTCATGTAAAGATCAACTTTATATTTGATACTTTAAACACATGTGCACTTAATTATGTGTTACCTTTTCTTGGCTGTGGTTACAAAGTAGACTTAAGTATATCACACTTTTATTATTTTAAAAATTATTAATATATATCTTGTATTCCAACTATCACGAATTGATTTAGAGGTTAAAAAACATTGCATAGTTTTAGAATCACACATAAAAAATTCTACTTTCAAATAAACTTACCCGGCTTGTGTTGCCGATGAGATTGACAAAGTAAAGATAGAATTTGTATAGCCATCACAATTGCAAGAATCTGTATAGCGGCCACCATTGCCTGAAGCCCAAACAAAAATGGAACCTTTTCCTTGACGACCACTGGTCACACCATAAATAAAAGCACGTCTTGCCAATGGTCCTGGACCATCCACAGTAGAGCCGTCATCTTCAGGACCCCAAGAAGCACTATAAACATCAATATGAGATGGATTTAAACTTAAAGCTTGAGCTTCAACAACATCATTGACCTTGCCATCCAACATGCGAACACCTTCAAAAACAAAAGAAAATATGGAAATTGAATCAGTTTTTTTTTTTCATTTTTATATAAATTAAATGCATTTCTTTTACTTTTAAAATTCATCTTAACTGTCCTACATTGCTTTTATGTTCTTGGCAACAAAAAAAAATGTTCTTTTAGGTCAGTGTGTGCGTGATATGTGCGAAGGACACATGCTTACTTTTGTTTCCCTACCACCAGACGTTTAAAATAATTTGTATGAAAATTAAATAATTTTCCTTTTTCATATTGTTTTATGTATTCTGTTATTTTGGTTTTAAAGTGCACTTGAGTGTTTTACTATATTTCTCTTCTTCTTCAGCATTCATGTATATTTTTCTTAAGGTTTCTTTTTCGTTAAAATATTTTAAGATTTTCTTTTGTGCAAGTATAAGTGCGCGAATGAGTTTTTATTCTTTGGTAAATATAAGTGTACAAAATGCATATTCCTGCATGAAGGCATACGCAAAATTTACTAAAAAGAATGTTTATAATTTGGGCGAAGAAAAGTTTTATTTTTGAATATTAGGCCCTGCTGTTAATTTACTCTTAATTTACTCTTAACTTAAATGTACGTAATTGTCAAAGCGTTTTTATTCTTAATAATTGTTAAGAGCAACAACTGTTTGAAATATACGAACTTTTGTATCCTGAGTTAAGTAGAGAACAGGAATTCTAATTTTTTGAACTGATTTTATACTTCTGTTTGTTGAAACTTATTTATTTGCCCCTGATATTTTCAAGAATGCCGAGAGATTAAAAAAATAATATTTCGTTTAAAAGCCTTTACGTCCATTAATTGGAATCTAGTGATGAAATTAAACTTGACTTAATTTTCAACAAGTTTAAGAAGGAAGGAGGTCTTAATTTCGAAAGGAATTTAGTAATGTGTTTTCACATAAGATTAACTATCAGGGTTGCCAATTTTATTAACCCATTTAACTAATTTTGATGTCAAAAATCGCGAAAATTACCTAATAAATAATATTTCTTATATCACCTACTCATTAAAATGTGACAGCACTATCAGGTCTGTTCTGCAAATTACAAACTTTTACTTTACTTTTACTTTTTAAAATCACAATTGTGATTTCATGGTGTTCTGCAAATCACAAAAGTTATTACTTTTCGTTGTGCTTTTTGTTTTTCGAAAACACAAGAAAGCAGTTGACTTTTGTTTTGATGTGGCGGCACTTTTTATGCATTGATAAATAATTTGGTGTTTATTGAAAATAAATAAAATTTCCTGTAATATACGTACTATATATAAAAAATAAAATGCCTGGAGCTGTTTAATTGTCCATTATTGAATATTCTATTAAAGTACATACATGTTTAAAATTTTTAAGTTTTTGACTTGGAGCGCAATATAACTTTAAAATAAGTCAATCAAATGAGAAGTTGCCACAGGATGTTATTATTTTTTGTTGCCATTTGTTATTATTTTATGAGTTATCTTTTACAACTTAGACAAACAAGTAATAGTTATTAGCAACTTCCAATATAACTTAACAAAAACAAATAAGTTTTATTTAAAATAAGTTCTTTTTTTATAAAAATTAATAAATTTTTTGTTAATAGAAATATTTTGCTACTCTGGCAAGTATCAACGTATTTTCGAAGAACAAAAAGGGCTGATCGCTAAAAAGTAATTGCAAATCACAAAAGCAAAAAACAAAATTTCTAGCAATAGAAGGTGCTTTTATTTTTTTATGATTTCATCAGTTTTTTGAGCAATTATATCAGTTTTATTATTGCAATTAAGAAAAAATATATTAAGTTGATTCATTTTATTTGATTTAGGAATAAAAACAAGTGCAAAATCAAAAAAGTGATTTCAGATCGACATACACTTAGCTGACTGGTTTCAAATCACAAAAGTTTAAAAAGTTTTGCACGCAGAACACCTTTTTTGTGATTTCAAATCATTTTCACAAAAAGTGATTTCAAGAACAGGCCTGTATATGTTGCGTTTCTTCATGGTTACGGAGTAATATTTCTGTTGCCAAAAGCCATAACAGCTTAACCCGTTTTTTGGAAGTTTTCAACAGCATTTTAAATTTTAAGATTGTTGTTTTAAATCAGGGAATATCGACTTTAGCTGTTTAGATTTTAAGGTAAAAAGTAATCAGTTTTTAAGGCAGAAAGATGAAAGTTGACTTGCATTACAGATTCGTGTGTTAGAAGTATAATATTAGCAGACACTTAATTTCTTAACTCGACTTTAGCTGTTATTGCTTGTGGACACAGATTTCTAATTGTTAGATTGATTCAGATTGCCTGCTCGTCTTTCTTTGTTTTGAAATTAACTTTGGCATGGCACCGGATGAGCTAGAGGAAGTTTAGATACGCAGTTCGATTAGATATATTTTAAAAATTTTGGTATTAAAAATCAGCAAAATTGGGCCATTTCCTTCGAGGCCTCGGTTAAAACACCTGCTTATATATTTTGTTTTTTTTTTTTTTTTAACTTTCATTTGTATTCCTTTAGAGGGTTGTGTGTATGATAAATTATTGATGATCAATGAAAAAGTTAAGAAAAAACTGGTGCTCTTTTCACCACTTACTGCGTATGTACCACTGAATTATACAATGATCTAAAACAGTTACCTTTTCATTTACTAAGTTGTGACAACAATCCTGAGAAAAACTTAAAATTTCCGAAAACAAGTTATATTTTTTGAATAGCAAATTTTAATGGTAAGAGAGAATTCCTTGTGCTGATTTGGGAAATCTGCAGTATTGTACGGTTATACATATATAATAAAGCGTATACAAATTTCTGTATAGCCGAATATATAACTCCCACTTGTTTATATTCAAATATGCTTTAATGTAAAATAATGTGGTGGAGAGCCCGGTAAGAGATTAGTAAGCGAAACTTATATATAAAAATTTTACATTAACGCATTTGCAAGAATTTTATGCTGAACAGCGCTACCCTTTTACTGCTTTAAATATTAATTTGGAATTTTTTTTTTGCTGTGGAAGAGTACATCTAATATTGGCCTGTGTTTAAAAATATCTGCTTACTAGAGTTCAAAGTGCGGTTTATACAAATTTTTTTTTTATTCAATCTGTTGATAAGATTCAGCAAAAGCTTACATTTCATAAAAAAAACACTGGCAACACTATTTGCTACAGACATAACATGTTACCAAATGTATATTAAATTTTTTGTTTTTGCTTTTTAGAATGTGATAGAAACTTTGTTCTACTACACTGTTCTACAGGTTTTTGTATCATTAATGATTGTCAAATGACCGATCGAATTACTGTTTCTTTTCTTATAAGGAAAGAAAAAGAAGCTTTTACTGCAAAAATAAAAAATAACCTTTAAAGAATGTGTTTTCGTGTTTTTATTGTTTTTGAAAATGGTCTTCTTTTAAAATTTTTCATCTCTATTTAACTTTCAGGTTTCTTAGTACCGAAACCTAAACTTCATGACATGTAATTTTGGAACTGTCGTCATAAATGTGGGTGAACTCTGCAACGTTAGGGTTTACGCTGCCAATGCACATTTCTCTATCCTTGGAAGATTTTTTTTTTATATTTTTTTAATTTATTTATTTGTTGTAGTTTTGCTGCAATATTTCTTTGTTTCTGATGTTTTACTTAACTTCCTGCTGTTTATTTTTCCTTTTTTTTTTTTGGCAAAGTCTGCTTTATATTAGTTGTCGAGAGTATAAAAAAAATCTTTGTAGCAAAAATAATTTTAATGTCGCAATGCAGGATATTAAAATAGTTACTTTTAAAATTGTTATTTTAATAATGCCAAGAAACGTTTATTTCAGAACAAAAAAAAAAAAAAAAAAAAACATTTTAATACAAAATATATTTAAAAAAAGTATACTTAACACACACTATAAAAAATATGAAGAATATGGGAATTGTTTTTAATACTTCAACTTGATGTTCAATCAATTGCAATATTTATCTGCAAATACTTAATGTGATTCACCCTTAAGATCTTGTAAATTTGATTCTGTTGTACATTAAAATATTTGGGCAATGAATCGTTCCATTAAATGAGTTTTTGGTATAAGCTCAGTTTTCTCAATATTACATGCCAGACATACGCCGGCTTGTTTAAAAAATTTGTTGTTTTTATTACTATTTCGGCGATTACCAAAAATGTGGCCTAAACTTGATGTTTTCGTAGAAAAAATTTTAACTTTCAAAGCTTATGATTCAAGTATAAGAATAGTTAAATTCTGATTTCTTTCTAAACTTTAAAGCTGCTTAAACAAGTCTTGTCTGATCTTTAAAATTTTCGATTACAAAAATTGTACTTGTGGTTCTTAGCTTTTAAAATCTTGCTGGAATAAAAGCCGAATCACAAAATTTTAAGTAGAGCGCTTTCTATTTTGTTGCGATAAAAAACAGGCATCAGATGTTGTGAATTACAGATTGTATCCGATAAGTAAGTTGTCAATTTGACAAAGATGCGGAAGGGCAATATTTACAAGTGAAAATACACTTCATTCAAAGCCATTCATTAGCTTTAAATGGTACCAAAGTAAAACAAAATCGCTTCTACAACAATTTTTCTATTATCATTAAAAGTTGCAGTTAACCAGGGAAGCCATTGGAAATCTTAACATTTAATTTAAATTCTAAGCCATTAAAAAAAATTATTTAGAGTCAACCGCAAGTTTATTATTACTTAAATCCGATTATTTTGAAATTCTAGAAAGACATATTTAGAATGGCTAGAAAAAGTTATTGTTTTTAAATGAACTAAAATTTTACTTTTTCGGCTTGAGGTTAATTTTTTTAATTTGATGCAAAAGCTAAAACAAATGTACAAAACAAGTTACAAAGAGAACAGTGGAGAAGTACTTTAGTTTGTGAGTCACTTCTTCTAACCAAATTATAATTGTTACGAATACTCCTCGTATTCTTATTTACAAAATTAGTTGGTTAAATTGATGATGTTTACAATGTTCACAACCTAATATAGATAGATGCGAAGAATGCCGACAAAGGATGCAGCGATCAATAAAATGCTGCATTTCGTTCTGTTAGTGTCAAAATTTTCTTGTTGTTTTTTAGAAAAAGTCCGCATAATTTTTTTTTTTCTAAAATTGTTTACAAATTAAGTTATAAAAATGAACCTTAAGCCGAAAAAGCAAAATTTTAATTCATTTATTATATTCACTGTTTAAATCCTGGTTGGGGGAAAAAAATTATTGTTTTTAATTTATTGGTTTTAGAGTTTCCTTTTTGTTTAATTTCATTAGTTTAATTTAAGAGTTTTGTTATAGTTTTTCTTTTTAAATTAAATAAATAAAAATTAGTTTGCTTGGAGACTGAGACTCCACCAGTTTTATATTATGGACTATTTCTGGTGCCAGCTAAACCAAAAATGCTGTGCCTCCGTTAGGACTCGAACACGCCATCTCTTTTTTAAAACACCAAGTCTATGAATAAACCCAGCAATTGCTTCCCTGCCAACTAATGTTTTTTTTTTAATTGGCAGCTCTTTTTTATAGACCAGACGTTTTTTCCAATACATCTAATTGAGACTTCGAGTTTCTATGTTTTTCTCTGATTTAGAAACTCTATGGTGACTTGAACTCATAACCCCATCCAAATTTTTTAAATTCGCAAGTGCATAAATTCCAAAAATCTTTTGTGTTTAATTTGTAAGGAATATAAGTGGCGACATTTTATAGGTTTAAAAAAATTCAAGAAATAAATTTGTTATAGCAACCCTGTTCTATTTAAGTGCTGCAAAAATTAGCGCATTTTTAAGCAACAATAAAATTAAAAAAAAATACTAAGAAACAAATTGTATGAAGTTAGCTAGAAATGCAAAGAAGTTACTAAACTTACAATAGAAAATAAAAAAGGAGGTTTTTATTATTAAATTAAATAAAAACAAATTTGGGTTTTCCTCCGAATTTGTTTTTCTCTCTTCTAAAGATTAAACGTTATGTCTAACAACCCTTATGTCTAACGCCTCATATCGCGTCCTATATTTGTGTTAAGAGAAAGTTTTGAATATGCATTTTAAATTAAATATGTTAGCCATATCTACTCAATTAAAGTAATTTTTTTTTAATTTTTAGCAACAGTTGAATTTCAACTAAGATTTGATAAGAGGGCAGTCGTAAAACTAATGCTGTGTTGAATTGGGCTTTCAAAAAAAAGAAATATATATATAATAATAATAATAATAATAATAAAATAAATTAAAAACAGATTTAAAAAATTTATAGAATATATATAAAAAATATTCCAATAGAATTGAAATAAATGACAGAGATTTAAAAAACCATTTTCAAGTTAAGCAGGGTGTCCTAAAATTAGTTGTTACCAGGAAAAAATCGGCTAAACAGAAAACTGGTAAGTGATTTTTCTTCCGATTTAATGATTCATTTAACTATAATTTGAGCTAAAAAAATTATATAACAGAGATCTAGCATTCATTTTTTCAGGAGTGCGTCTTCTTCAACACCACAAAACAAAATAAGAAAACTAGTTTCTTTTAAATAAACCAAATTAATTCCTCTCACTCCAAAAGAAATTCTAGCGTTTTATACTTGAAAAAGATTTAAATACAAGAAAATATAAAAACATGAGGTTATTAAATATGGAAATTAATTGTGATATATTTTCAATCTTTAATGAAATAAGAAAATGCAAGAAACTTTGTCGATCTAATTGAGTAACTATGAAGGAATCTTTAGCAAAATTATCACTATAAAATTTCTTAGATCACAAATACATAAACAGTCTGTAAACTTAATTTTATTATTGATTTAATACCGTGCCCACTCCGTCTCCTTTTTGGTGGATTAATAAAATTTAAAAAATTTAGTTTGTAAATTAAATTTTTAACAAAATCTTTTAATATTTGCTGCCGCCGCTTATTTGGCCGTTTAAAAATCGGAGTTGTATGTAAGGTGAGCGTGGTTAACGTCCGATTTTAATTTTCTTTTTATATCCTTTATTTACTTAGCATGATAAATAGGAATATAAAAAAACACATTTAGAAATCTCGACTTTATAATTAAATGCCAAAATATCAACTACTGGGCCATAGTAGCGGACATAAAAATTAAATGACAAAATGACAATAATTAATATATCAAATCAACAGTTAAATGTATATTGTTGTGCTACAAACATAAATCTTATTGATGTTACCGGTAACGATTATGGTCTACTTACAGCAATACAAAATTCCAGTAAAATTATAATTGAGGCTCCACCAAGTCGTAGAGCAATATTAACCAAATTTTGAGTAGTTATTCGAGCAAATAAAAGCAAAGCCTTCGTCAATTTATATTAAATTTGGTTTCGTATTTTTAAAGAATGTTTTCATCTATTTAATCAAAAGTAAAATAATACAACTTACACAATGTGTTGTAGAGACAGATGTTATGGCGGTTGCTCTTCTTTTTTAGTCTTTTTTATCATCAATAAAGGTCTTTTTTTTCAGGAATTACATTTTTTTAAAGAAATATTTACAACCTCATCATATTAAAAATCATTTTAAAAAATCCTTTTAGAGTGGGTAAAAAGTAAATTATATTTTGACATGTACAATATGAGTTTATAAATCATGCTGTGTTAAATAACTGTCAAATAAGTAAAAAACGAAATGGTTGAAAAAATAGACAAGAAATATTTAGCAGGATCTTAAATGTTTCCTGTAATATTATTACAAAACTTTATACTCGTTTCCTTGCTTTGACTTTGTTGCCTGAAAAAGTAAGCACGCAAATGGGGAAAAAATAAATTTATATATATTTATACACATATAAGTATGTACGTATGTATGTGCATATTTCGAACCACAATGATTTCACAGGAAAGGAGTAAAGAAAAAAATTTGCTAAACTGTTTAACCGTTAGAAAATTAAGAAGAAGCATAAAAAAGACGCAAAAAACCGCAAAATGAATTTTGCAAAAGGAAAATAACAGGCAGACTTTTACTAGCGTTTATGCATACACATACACATACACACACATATATACACCCATATGCAATGGAAAACTCAAAATAAAAATATTAAAAGCCTGTGAGTAACAGCTTAAATTTAAAAGTTTTAATTTTTTTCTACACATTTTGTGTGTGTTTTTATTTTTATTTAATATTTGTACATACATACATACAGACATGTACATATGCATACATACATGTCCAGTATGTGCATGTATGTGCATCTATATGTTTGTTTATTGTTGCTGTCAATGTTTATAAAAGGGTTTCAATTTCATCATGACGCCTTAAGTTTGTCGTTTTGATTACTAAAGTGCCTAAGGGAATGTCACATAATACTTTGTTTGTGCATGTATGTGTGTTTGTGTCTCTATAAGTTAACAACACAAACTGACTAAGACTCAGCAATATCAGCATATCTTTTGTTGTTAGATGCACATAAATAAATGCACATATGTTTTCAACAAAGTAAAAAATTCAGCTACTCAACATCCCAGCAAATATCCAAGATTGACTTTTAATTAAGATTTTAAAAATTTCTTAAATTTTAAGCATTAATAAAATACAAATTAAAAAAAAGAAATATTTTCTTTAAAAGTTGAAAAACATTTCTGAACCTCATTATTGATATCTTTTCTCTATAGTTATTTTCAAAATTTTTTTTCTTAAATTTAAATTATAGATAAATGCAAAAAACTATAAATAATATCTAAAATTTCTACATGAAATATAAATTTCTGTTTTTTTTTAGAAAAAAATATAATTTTTTTTGTGTTTGCTGGGATATCAACTCATAAATAAAAAAAGATTCTTTTAAAGTGTCTGTGTTTATTTAGCATTTTCTTTTTTCAATTCTTTTAATACAGTAAAGCATAAAATAAAAAATTTATAGAAAAGTTCGTACCATTCACCATGAAAGTAAAGCCACATTAGAAAAAAAGCAACAACGTAAAAGACATTTTAAGTCACTTTTTAGCCATAAACAGGATATTCTTATTTCATAGGAAATTGTTTATGAATTTTATAAATTTTCTTAAGAAGGGATTTAAACTAAAGACATGTGGCTTTTTGAAGAGCATAAAGCGAGGCAGTATGATTAAAAATAAGAGAATGTTTTTCTGTTTTGCCTCATAAAATAATTGTTAATAATAAATACAATTATGCTGATTGTCTATTCTAAGTTTTTAAGCTTACGTCAGCTCTTTTTGTCATTTCTTTTCGCTTTAAAATTAAAATTAATTTTTCAACAATCGCTTTATATTTGGCAGCTTTATGATTAAAAATTAGCTGCAGCCACTAGACAAATTTTTAATACTTTTTTACCTTCTTAATTTTGTTTGCGTTTTCACGAAAAATACTTTTGCTTATGTGTTCTGTTTACAAAAGAGAAAAAAAAAGAAAAGTTTATGAACACCAACGCTTCCAAATGACTTAATATTTTTTACCTTTCATCACACATGAATTAGGATCAAATATATTTTTACTTAATGTAACGATACGATGTTACAATATTGAATGCAAATATTTTTCGTAACATTATTGCTCAGACAAATGTTCGGCCAACGATGGTTGCACATAAGCGAAACATGAATATTCACACCGAGTTGATGGCTCATGAGACGTAGGCTAAGGGGGTTGAAATCAATTTTATCACATCCTTAGATGACCCACAAACAATCTATGACAACCATACTCTCAGAAATAGTTTCGGAAAATGTGCTATTGAAATTTGGCAATAACCATAATGGTGAAGAATATTTAAAACAAAGCAAACGTCTCTACTTTTTTATATTTTTCATATTTAATTATGAGTTTTTTATTTTATTAGTTGTTAGTTTTTTATTGCATTGTTGTATTCAAAATATATTTTTATCAACATTTCGCAAAAAGTATAAAGTTTGCTAAAAAATTCTTGTTGCAACAAAAAAAAAAAAAAATTGAAATTTCATTAAAAACTAAAAATTAAAAAAAACCTCCAGATTAGCAAAAATTTGAAATTACATTGAATGATTAAAATTTCACCAAAATTATAGTTTTCACAAAAATTACACCAAAAATTTTAATTTAAAAAAATAGTACGTTTTTGTAGTGATACATATTGATGGCTATTATCCCTACTAGTATGGTGTCGCTCTAATGACTGTTGACCGAATTGTCGCTTATTGCGTAGAATTAAGTTTCTGTTATATTTTTAAACTTAAAATAAAAAATAAAAATACTGAAATTTAAGCTTCATGTAATCGCTGCATTGCCACAGTTTCTTTTTTGTTTTTAAGAATTATTAAAACACAAATTTAGCTTGATCTTTGGAATAAAATAAATTACAAAACACAATAAAATTTGAAGTTTAATCTTTTCAAAACAAACATTTGCATATACAAGCCAAAAAATAGATGTAGATTGCTAAAAATGTTTATCTTATTTAAAACTAAAAGCGTTAAAGCGTTAAAGTGGCAACACTATTGCCAAAAATTTGTTGCGAGGCGTTAATGAGTTTGACGCCTATTCCTTGCTAAGAAAATAAATTGATAATTCCATAAAATTCAAGAAATCTGCACTTTAAGCCATAACCATAACCTAAGAGCAGCATACAATGATTATAATATATGATTGTAAGGAAAACATAGTTTTGTTACAGTTAATAAAAATATAGTTGGCCTTAAAACCAAACTGTTGACTAACATAACAATAGAATCGTTAAGTATAAACATAAATATGTTTGAATTGCAAGCATATCGTCACTAATTTTTATAATATTATGTTCAAATATAATATAAATTGAATCATAATATGGTCCCGTAAGTGCAAAAAATTCCTAAAATAAATTAAAATATATTTAACTTGTTACGAAATTATTTATTCAGGCATGTGATCGAAATCGATCGGTTTGAAAACGATTCGTTTTGGGACAAATTTTAAACAATAATAAAGATGTTATTCGAAAGTAATTATAGAAATTGAATGAAAAGGTATAGAAAACAACACTGAAAATATTTAAAACACAAAAATAGTAATCATATCAGCACCATTTTCGGTTTTAGATTGGTTCGAGTTCGAAATTGATTTCTATCACATAACTGATTATTTATTTTTTATATTAGTGGCAATGTTATATATTTTTTGATAGCAACCATAAAATGATTAAATATAAACAACAACAAAAATATGTTTGTGGTGTATGAATCAATTTATTAAATTTCTTTAATTTATTTGACGAAACTATTCATTGTTACAAATAACATAATATGGTTATTGTGACCTTATTACAATCATGTCTTTCGCTGCGAGTATAAGGCATTAAAGTAAAAATTAATTCAATTATTAAGATTTTGACAATAATTTTTAATATGTGGCTTCCAATTGTGGATTCGGTATATTTTTACTGACATTCAGTCTTCTTCAACGGTTCTCTGTAAGATACATTCAATAAAATTAATACAAATTATTATTCTGTCCTGTTATCGTAAATAAAAAATATGCATTTGCCTAATCAACTTTCTGTTTTTTTTTGTTTCTTCTAAAAAATAAAGAAAATTTTAGTTCCAAATAATTTTTGAAGCAATAAATTTTGCCCAAAAACATGATTTGAATAAGTTCTATCATTACGAGGGTTATTATGGCAACCAACAATTATGGTTAAACAGACTTAGTACATGCACTCACACTTCTATCAATCAAGCATAAATCAAATCGGTCAAACATCTTTGCCATCTGTGTATGGAGTTTATCTCCAAATAATTTCTATTTAAATGCATTTTTACTATCGAAACAATGTGAATGTAAGTACGTTAAACAATTTTTTGAATTGTTCTTTTTAATATTCAGTGAAGTTTAATGGAAAACCTAATGGATATAATGAAACTATTCCTACAATCCTGCGTGATTTGCTTTTTTTTCTTTTGTTGAATGTGTGTAAAATGTGTAATTTTGAAACAGTTGGGAGAAAAAGATTTTTTTTTCGTTGTTTAAAGAGTAATAATTCTAATAGAAAAAGATTGGTTGTTTGGTCAAACACACTGGAACCCAACCTTAGGAAAAAAAATTTATAAAAGGTTCAAGGGAATAAAGCTTTGATATTTGCTGACAACATGCCTGCTTATATCAAAATTTTTCTATGAAGTTTTTGCCCCACTAAGGACGAAATACTGAAATTATATTCTTTAGAAACTTGTGATTTTGAGGTTTTGTTCAGCAAAAAAGACTAGTTGAATAGAAGTTATCTAGGGTTTCTCTTTAGTGCCAACCCCAGGTAATCAAATTTACCTATTTATTTTTAATTCCTGTCTTTTTATTCTAATCCAGTGGCGTTTACAAGCTTTGTTCTCAAGATCTTTAGATAAATAAATATACGCAGAGAACAAGCATAGTTATGGTACGGTCTCAATAATCATAATATGGTCTCTGTAACAATAAACAGTTGTGACAAATTATAGTTGTTTTCAACAACTCTATAGCCGCGATAAACATCTTTTTGTTAACATATAATCATTATGTAGTTGCTATGCACAAAAACTGCACCACAACCAAAGCATTATAACTTATTAAAATAAATATAAAATATTTAATTATAATATTTTATTATCAGTCAAAGTATGATTAATATCCAGCAAATATCGCTTGTTTTAAAAAAATTTGTTGTTCTTCGACTTGACATAATGTTTTTTTATCAGTTTAAAAGATAGAACGCTTTAAATTTAAATAGTTATTTAAATTTGAAAAAAGATAATAAAATTTAAAATTTAAAAGAGTTATTAAAAATAAAAGTATACATATCAAAACAAATAATTACATTTTCAAAGAATTTATATTTGTTAAAAAATTTTTGTAACAATTCAATAACAAATAAAAGAAATAGCAACTGAGGCTTTAATTAAAGCAAATAATTCTACTAATAAGACCATATTATGATTCAATAATATCCATGACATTGTTTACTATTATAAGATATTTAAATTTAACCATTTAATATTTATATTTGAACATAATATTGTTATATTCATATAAATAACTGGTTTAATTGTAATTGCTATTAATTTTTTACTTTACCATGTTATTGTTATGCTATACAACAATCTGTTTCCAAGACCAGCCAAATTATTGTTAAGTGCAAAAATACTATTTTGCTTACAACCATAAAATACAACCATAATATGTTGCTTTCAGATGATGTTCACCTCAATCATATTTTTTCTTTTATTAACTTTAATTTGCGTAGCTATCTTCACTTAGCGGGTCTAGAAGTTACGATATTATATTTATCAAAATGGCCCTTCACCGAAATCAGCCTTGATAAATATACTAACTGAGGATCCGTTAAGATTTAGACCTCGATTTGCTTGCTTTTCTATGCGTTTTAACAATTAAACCGCGTTTACAGCGGATACACAAAAATTGTTGTAGTAGGCTTTCATCCACTCACACTGTGTTTCTTTTCTAGTCGAAACTTAGGAAAGGTTGTTGTTCTTTTCCATTTTTCATTTTTTTAAGATCTGATTCACCTTGATTAGTAAGCAACAAGTCTTCTGGGATTTGAACTCATAAAATTTTGTTTACCGAAATAGCAGACACCTCTGCGGAAGCAGCAATAAACATGTAAATTGTTTAAAGCAATAACTTATTAAGCTTTTATTAATAGTCACTATTAAACATTTCTTACAAAATAACAACAAAATACTACAAAATGTTTGCATTTGGTGCACAAAAAAAATATATATAAAAAAATAAATCGAATTAAAATATAAGAATCATAGAAAAATTTTTTGAACCTTTAAAGTTTTATTTTTTTGTAGATCGAAATGTTATTAATTCTTTTATTGCTTCAATTATTTATTTAATTAGAAACTTTTTTAAATTAAATTAAATTAAATTAAATTAAATTTGAGTTGTGTGTGAATGTCGTTCAACCAAACTTATGCTAGGAACACAACTGGGACGAACGACGAACTTTTGGTGGCGAATATTCGTCATCAAAAATAAAACACATTTGTTTATATGAAAATTCACACAATCATGACGTCGGACGAAATTCGTCATACGCGGCGAACGTTGCAATAGGTTTATTTCTATTTCTTACGCCGGCGAACGACGAACAATTCAGTAAAATGTGACCATGTTTGGTTTTTGTTTCGAAATAAATTAATAAGTAAAGTCAGTTAACTTAAAAAATTAATTTATTTGTATCTTGTAGTATTAAATATAAGTGCACAAGTTAGTAGTTAAAAAAAAATAGTTTTTATTGTATTTTTATTTTAATGTTTAATTTTTTAAATATTATTTATTATATGGTCTCCCTATCAACTCACAAAAAGTAAACAAAAGTAGAAAAGTAAGAAAATTTTGCCGTCGTTGTTGTGCTTCATACTGCGAACTTACACAACTAAGTTTTAATGACAAATTCGTCGTGTTGGACGAAATTCGTCGTTCGTCCCAGTTGTGTTCCTAGCATAATATTGCTTAGTTGGTTAAAACATACGCAACTCAAGGTGATGGATGCGAAGAATGCTGATGATGGATTTAGCGGTCCTGAAAATGCGCCACAACATTCTACTAGCGTCTAAATTTTCTTTTTTTTGGAAAAACGTCCGCGTACAATTGAATAATAATTTTTCTCAATAAAAGTTAAATTAGAAAATGAACCAAAGCCGAAAAAGTTAATTTTAATTGATTTATGAAAATCACTGGTTCAACCCCTGGCTGGGAAATACGAGTAATTTAAAAAAAAGTAATTTTATTAAATTAATTTTTTGATATGAAATTCTTGTAAGTATTAAAAAAAATTTAATTAGAGTACAAGGTAAAGACAAAAAAAAAACTTAGAGGTGTAAAAACTTTTCCCATAAGCTTGTTTACTGAGAAAGCTGAATATTGTTTTATTGGGTGTATTTAAAACTAGAGTTGTCGCCTTTGCTTTAAACTTTATAGTTAGGTTTTTTGTGGGTTATCTGAGCTACAAGTATCGTATGTCCGCGCTATCGTTCTTAGTTTAGTTGTTAAGAGGCTTCAGACTGTGTTGGTACATTCTTTAATCAGCACAAGATGAAACAAAATTGCTTAATTCGTTCCTGTGCGCTATGATTTTTTGTTCGTTGCTAAATACTTAATTTTTTTATCCAGCTTAAGATTTGGTTTTTAAAGCAAATAGGCTTTATGCTTATATGGTATACATTCTTTTACATTTTTTATACACATGTGTAAGAACTTATTTGAAATTAATTTAATCTTTAACGCCTTCAAAACAACAAACATTTATAAAACGACATTACTTAGCAACAATCGCTCATACTTTTGCAATACGCAACATTTTCTTTGTTTCTTTGTTATAGAATTAAGTTTCCATATGGCTTGAATTGGTTATTCAATGTTTCTATTTTCCTTTTCCAGATGTTTCTTTCATTATCATCATATGATTTTCCGAGAATAACAATATTGGATGGACAATTTCTTTTTTGCCGCTGAAATGAATGCTTTTGTGTTTGTTTTGCGAGTGTGTGCATAAATTTTCATTTATTGGCGTAATTCGAGAGAGACAACGAAGAGAAATTCACATTGTTTGCTATCAGTCGGTAACAAATTTCAATGGGATTCAACGAAAGCTGTTTATTTTTTCTATGCCACAATACCAATTTGATATGAATGAAAGACAACAGTGTTGAATTGTATGTGTCTTTAATCCTTAAACATGCTTTGGACGTGTCATGATTATTTGCTTAAATTATTTGTGTGCTCACGCATAAACACAGACACAAACAATTGCATTTATAAGTAAAATTAGATAATAGCTGCTTATTACATGCATAAAGAACGCTATTAAATTGTAAAAAATCTAAAGAGTTAAATCAAACGTTTATGTTTATTTTATGTTTAAAACTTTACATCCTAAGAACTGTGCTGGAAGTTATTACAAGAACAGTGAAAATTTTTAGTTACATTTCTTTAAGTGACTTAAATTCAGGTTTGAAAAGCATATTGTGTTTATTCAATTACATTTAGGGTTTCGCATACAAAGTATTAAAACATGACTCTTCACAATATTCATCCGTCTGTCCGTCCGCTTGACTGTTTGTATGCCGAAAAACTCCATCATAGAAAATTTTTAAAATTTTCCTAGAAGATGTGTTACTGAAGCTGCTTTAACAGCAAATGCTGAAAATTTCAGAGTTTTCTGACAGGTACGTAATATTTATAAAAATAGTGTGAGTTTTTCACCTGCGATAGGCAGATACGTCAATAGCATTAAGTGCGCTGTAGAAAATATAGAAAAATAAAACTTTAGTTTAAATCTTGTCAATCGTAGTAGGCAGACATTTAGGATTCGTATAGAAAATGGACAAAAATGTCAACTATAAAAATAGATAAATAAGCAATTAATTTAAAAATTAAAGGGTGTCTCCATGATTTTTATATGGCCTTATTGTTTAAAACATAACAGGCACATGCTTGAAATTTCTAGAATCTACTGTCTGCTGTGAAGATAAGAAAAAAAAAAAATAAATATAACTAAAGGGCAATTTTCACATGCATGACCTTTTTCATTTTATTAATTTTTTTTTGAAGAGAGTATTAATGTACGCTATTTAAACAAGGCTCCTAGTTTTAGCATTTTCTAAAAAGCTCTTCAAAACACTTCAAATGATATCATTATAAAAAAAAAATATGGTGCACAATCCTACTTTTTTATGAAATGTTTGAAGGACCAAAACTCGGAAAACGTGGGCGAGCGGAAATTTTTTTAATGGATATTTTTTTCTTATGTTTTAATTCTCTATCGCTTCATATATTTGTTTTTTCTTTTGTTTTTTGTTTTTTTTTTTTAATGGATTTACTTCATTGTTCAAATGATATGAAAAAATTAGAGGCAGGAGTGGTGTTTTCTCCGAAGAACATGGGAAAAAAAATAAAATATCATAGTGTTTCGTGATGTTTTATTTGTTGTTTTTATTTTTCAACATCTTTAAAACTGTATAAAAGAGCCGAAAAAAAGTCAGCCGTATACAGTGGATAAAGAAAAGTAAAATCAGAGTTGATTATTGTTGTTTTTGCTTGAACTTTGATTTTTGTCCTTACTTTATTGTTTGGACAAAAATCTTTAGTTCATTTAAAATAATTGTGAGAAGTTTCCTGAAGAGCTAAGTAAGCGGTAGCGAAATGGCCATCGAGACGTGCTTTCACCTCCAATAATCAACATCGGGAAAATAGCACGATAAAATTATAAGTTTAATATGGACCGATCTTGTTAATTTTCAATAGCAAAACTTTTTAAACTATGTGTGTTCGATTGGAATACTTAAATTTTTTGTAGGTTATTTAGTGGCTTGGCAAAGTTGATTTTAACATTAACACAGACGGACAGACAGACATAGCCCAATTGACTTCGCTATACACAACGACTCAGATCTATAAAGTTTATGGCTTTGGAAATGGATGGATTGTAAAAATACAAATATAAGGCCAAACTTATATGTACCCTTTTTCCACTTTTGTGATTAAGGATATAAAAACAAAATTTCTTGTTTATTGGTATTAGTATTGCTTGTTAAAAAAAACTTTTTGATGCATTTTTTTATTAATATATTATTTGAAAATATTTTTTTTTTTCTTTTTAATATCTGCTACTTCTAAAATTCAATAATATTTTACAATGTAAATATTTGTGATATTTCTTAAGCCATTTTAGTGTAGAAGCATGATGTTTGTTAAAAATTTCTGTCACCTTTGTTGAAAATCCAAATTCAAGAAGTAGGAGGCAAATTACTGCATTCGATATCGATCAAAATTTCTATAGAATTTAAATGTAAATTTCGATCAATAGCGAATGCAGTAATTTTCCCCCAGAGTAACAAAAAGTTTTTTTTTTCTAGTTTTCAACAAATTTTTTTTTCTTCGACAGTAACGAATCATACAAAAACTTATTTTCTAAATAGTTTAATGCATAAACTGATTTGCACTCATTTCTTAAAGATTTTGTGTGTGTGATTCCAGCTAATAATTCCAGCAGAAAGTCTGACACGGGTATTTAGAGTCGAATTTAAGAATTTCAAGATTATGGCTGACTATTCTATACACTAGTACGATTCATTCACAAGAATGTCTAATGGAAAAATTGCAAGAAAAAGTGAGTTAAGGTGCTACACTGTCACACAAGAAAGATGCTATTCAACCTCTGATTGTAAATAAACTATTATGTCATGAACAAGTCTGTAAGACTATAAAATCTTAAGATTTTAAATCTTACAGTCTTGTCAAAATGTCTGTCACACATAAATTTACATCTGCAATAATCCTCAGTATCATAATTTTTAAGCACCAACGCCATTTCCAACAGATCGAACGACTAAGCACGAGAGCGTATCAAGGCCTTAAAATTGAAAAAAAAATGCTTTTACAAAAACAAAAAAGATGCTTCTATTAAAGCTTTTTTTTTATTTCAATTCTTTATTTAGTTTGAAAATTATTTGTAGTTGTTTCATTAAATATATAACTAACTCAAGTAACAATTTAATTATAACAATTGTTTAATTGTAATATTAGAGTTTTTTGACCTTTCGGGCGGCATCTTCAGGCAACAGAAAACTAAACGGGTGAAATATTGAAAAAATAATAAAAAAGAATAAACAATATTTTATTTTATTTTTATTCCATAATTGATACAATTGCAAATTTAGTGAAATTTCAATTTGAAAGAATAACACCTCTATTAAAGATCAAACATAGAAGTGACTAATTAGATGAACTAATTAATTGACTTTTTCATTAGCATTGAATGATAAACAATGCTAATGAGTTTTAAGCATTATTTTTGTTTTTAATAACTGTTTTTAATGAAATATTTTGTTGGCAACTAATTTTAAAATAAATTCATTATAATGGAATAACAATTAAATGGATTGAAAGCATTACTGTCATTAGCCGTCATTCCTTATGTTTTTATACTAAATAAGCACGACCCAAACTTGTCACAGAGCATATTTCTTAATAGCATTTTTATAAACGAAAGTTAGTGAAATATAAATATTGTACAAAATATTTTTGGTATTTGTATAAGTATTAAAAAATGGAAGTAATGGTTTTAGAAGTCAAGTTTTACACTATATCATTTTAAGTTTTATTAGTTTGATGCAAAGTATTTTTGATCGCTCTGTTTTTATAATTTTTTTAAACAAAAACCATTATTTTTTCCAGTTAATATTAGTAATAAAATAGTTTCATTTAAATTTCATATGCATCATACATGGGAGTAATTAAGTAGATGGCGATTTCATTAGCATATAAACAAAATGATAAATAATGCTAATGAGTTTTTTAGCATTATCATTATTTTCAACAATGGTAATGATTTTTAATGAAAATGTTTCATTGATAATGCATTGAGTAAGTTATTAAGATTTGGTAGCTAGGGTGGTAAGAGACTTCGATCTTAGACATAAAGTTTCACACGAATCTTACGTAAAATTTACAAATTTTTAAAATATTCAAATATTATAAGAGTGTTATTAAGATTATCACACTTTATACATAGTTTTTTTTTAGTTTCTGCGATCAAAATTTGTGTTTCATAAAACAATTATTTTTGATTCAATTATAATTAGTAATTAAACGATTTCATTAAAATTTCTTTACCATTAGTAATAGAAATTATAACTAAAATAAAATCATTACCATTAAATGGTAGTTAAATTTCTTTCGTTGCTATTATTTCAAACAATCCCAATGAAATTTAAATGGTAATGAAAAAATCCCAAATATGATATGCATAAGTAAAAACAATTACAATTAAAATAAAATCATTAGCAATAAAATTTTAATGATAATGAAAAAAACCCAAGTATCTTAAAGATAATTATTTTGAAATAAAAAATATAAAGATGAATTTCTGTTCAAGGTAAATTTTTTTGTATTTAAATGAAATTTTTGTCAGTAATATTTTTTTTTCAACTGCAATAATTTAAAAGTAAAAATAAGAATGCAATTTTGTTAACCCTACTACTGTTTATATTCAGGTAATCTTATTAAATTAATTAATTTTGATGACTATTAAAATGTTTTTTGTTGTACAGTTAAACACACGCTTATTTAAAAATTTCTCTTTTTTCTCATTTGCTTGCAGCAATAATGATAATAATAATCATAATGTGTACTTACCACCAATACTTGCATTATATGCTACACCCACGCCACAATAATTATTGAAAGCTACGGCTGCAACTTCACCAGCACATCTGGTGCCATGCTTATTATCGCCATTGTCCTGTGGCGTTGGATCCGAATCATTACCATTAATGTCAAATGATGCATCTGGATCCTGTTGAGCAAATACAACAACAGATAATATTAATATGGATATTAAATATGCGAATATATAAAATTTTAATAAATTAATAAAATTAATATTTATATGAAAGTTTAAAAGCAAAAATAAAAACCATATGCTCTATATGTTTTTCTTTTTTTTTTTAATTATACGAGGACGATCTCTAACTAAATGACCTGTCGTTGAAGCTTAAAAAATAAACTGTTATTTAATTTTGATATTGACTTCGACTGGCAATCACAAGTCCCGCTATAAGTTATCGTGCTGCCCAAAGTTTGACTTATACCTTCTCACGGCCTGTAAAAGCTTTTTTGGGTCTTGCTTTTAAAGTCTTGTGAATTTTTAGTTTAAATACAGAATTAACTAAGATTGTTTTTTATTGTTGTAGTGAATTAAAAGTTAAAGTATAAGGATACTATTACTTCTTAAAGGTACACAAAAATTTTGCACAATACAATATGGTAATCTGTGAAATAAAGGAAATGTTTACTAAATAATTTCATAAAAAAATGTTAGTTTCTTTCAAAGATTGTAAACAAATGTGACGCCTAGATGTCACCACTATATAATTTTTACACGTGATATCTTTTCAAATGACATAAGCCATTCTGTTTTATTAGAAGGTAGTACAATTTTAACCATGGATAGGTGGTACACATTGCAACAACGCGTTTACATCATTCAAAGTTATTATGAAAATGGGCGTTCTTCGAAAAATACCCATCGCAAAATTTTGTTTAGTGACGAAGCTCATTTCAGAATAGATGAATTCGTCAATAAGCAAAATTGTCGTATCTGGGGTGATGAAAATCCTCGTGTTATTCATGAAAAATCTCTACACCCACAAAAAGTTACTGTTCGGTGTGCATGTTGGGCAAATGGAATCATTGGGCCATTTTTCTTCGAAGATGATGCTGAAAATGCTATTGCAGTGAATGTTTAGCGATACCAATCAATGTTGAGAGATTTTTTATGGACACAGTTGAATCATATTGACGTGTCTGACGTCTATTTCCAGCAAGACGGTGCTACGTGTCACACAACTCAAAAAATCATTACGCTTTTGCGATCAAAATTTCCTCAAGGTGTAATTTCACGAAATGCAGATTTCAATTGGCCTCCAAGGTCATGTGATCTAAAACCATTAGATTTTTTTTGTGTGGTTTTTTGAAAACTCGAGTGTATGCTAACAAGCCACAAACAATTAATGATCTAAAGAACAAAATTCGTAAAATAACACCAGCAACATGTCGGAAAGTCATTGAAAATTTCGATATTCGGATTGATGTCTGCAGACGCAGTCGTGGTGGATATTTGAATGATATTCTATTTCACTTATAATTGTAATGAATCATACTGTATAAAAAAAACAGCTTGAAAAAATTGCAAATAGTTTGTGTTTTATTTCAAAGAAACATGTAGGTGCGTTTCTTGGATGACCCTTTACTATCAGAAATTTAAATTTAATTTTTTAATACAAAGAAGGTCAACAATTACAGATTGGTCGCAGGACGAAGTAAAATACACGAAGTGTTATATAGGTTTTTGGGCAATTATGTTTTCTACTACTTTCAGTAAACATGAATGGGCATTTGCCATTTTTATATTATTAAACAGATTATGGAAAATGTAACGGATCTCGGTAAACCTATTGTAGACCAAAATTGGGCACAATGGGTCATAAGGAGGCGGACAATCAATCAAAAGGAAATGGCCACACAACCTCAAATGAGTATAGAAGGATGCAGAGTCAAATATTGTGTTCGTTTTACTGAGTTTGTTTTTTGAAAAGTGCTTTCATAACAGCGAAGTGGTTTTAAGTGGGCGACAAATTGAATAAATCAAAAACATATAATGAGGATGATCAAAGAAATATTCCACCAAAAAATCAATTCTTCTAGAAAATAAAAATATAATTCCTTTGCTGATGGGTACATAAGATTCAACACATCAAAAAATGGTACTTTTACGTATTTATATTAGAATTAGATGGATTCATATTTGTAAATAAAGGTTCTTCTAGAATACGCCTGTTGAAAAGTCTGATTAACTCAAAATTATGGGGTGTCTGCGCATAAATAATTTAGTCTCCAAATAGTCAATATATTTTTTTTTCCTAAAATTACCAATAACTTTTGAAAGAATTAGATTATTTTGAGAACCTGAAAAGTCTTAACATTAAAAAACAGATAAGTAATTTAAATTAATTTTTATTTTCTTTGTCTTCTGTAAAAAGTGTTAATTAAAAGAATGGTTAATTCTCAAAGCACCCTCGTGTACATATACATTTTTAAAATGTTTTAAAATGTATAATATCTGTATTATGTATTTTTATTTACACACAGATATCAATGAATAATTGCAAAAGCAATCAGTAGTACTTACAATTAGTATTAATTATTTATGTAAAAAGATACAAAATTCATTATAATGATTACAATTTGTTAAACAGTATTTATTCAGTTTAAAAAATTGCTATTAAATCATATGTATGTAAGTAGTTCTTAATGATATAAAGATATTGAAAAGTTACTTTAGAGGTCGCTATGAGGAATCATATATATTTGAGAACATAGTTCTTCCCTCAGTATGCTTGCAGGAAAAAAATATTTTAAGTCATTAATGTTTGTAGCCAAAAAAAGGTAAAAAATTGCGTTATTTAATGCAAAATCTAAATTACTTTCTACAGCTTGTAGTAAAAGAACATGTCAAGTATAGTTTACTGCTTGAATTAGGGGTATTTTCAGATTCAGTTTAAAATTTTGAGAAGAAAATTTTTTAATTTTCAAGGGTAAAAAATCATTGGACAATGTTAAGCTTTAGTTTTGTAAAAATAGCTGAGCAAAAATGCAATCTAATTACGTAAATAATGCAACCAATATGGAACTCATAAAATGTAAAATATTTATGAACAAAAATGAAAGTTAAACAACGGGTTTTTTTTATATTAATTTTCAAAATTAAATCCTTTTTTTTCTTGCTATTTTCTATTATCCCGATTAATTATTTAAGTCACCGATATTGATTATTGAGGGTCAATGCACATCTTGATGGACATTTCGTTACCGCTTACTTAACTCTTTAGGAAACTTCTGACAAACATTTCGCTTAAGTTTGAACTTTTTTTTAACCTTGGTTTACCGAAGTCTTTGCAACTTTACAATAATTGTTATCTAATATTAAATTAATTTCGTTGAATTTACATACTTTTTAGTTATTAAAAATACTTAGATTTATGAAACACTTTTTATCTAATACGCAATTTTTGTACGAGGGCTGCTATATATATTTCTGGCCTGGCAACACTGAGTGCTGCCAAGTAAAATCTGACATTTTCATTGGAAAGTTTGTCATTTTTAAGCATAATCGTACTTAAAACGTTTTGAGGTATGACCATTATTTGTGTTGTTAACAGTGACTTGAAAAAATTAATATAGAAAAAAAATGGAATTAACTCGTGAACATTTTCGTGCCATCATTTTTCACAACTTTCGACGTGGATTATCACGACAAGAGTGCATTGATGAACTTAAGTCTTTGTATGGCGATGAAGCACCATCCTCTAGCACTGTGAAAAATTGGTATAATGAATTTAATCGTGGCCGAAGCTCGCTCAAAGACGAAATCCGTGAAGGTCGTCCAAAAACGGCTGTTGTGCCAGAGAACATTGATGCCGTGCGTGAACTCATAATGCAAGATCGACATGCGACATACCGGGAGATAGAGACATCCTTGGACATTTCTTCCACCAGCATACATTCGATACTGCATGAAAAAAGGATTGTTCTCGTTGGATCCCGAAAAATTTGAAAGTCGCTCAAAAAAAGGCTCGTGTCGATTGGTGCAAAGAAATGTTACAAAAATACGATTGCGGTGCTTCAAAAGACGTTTATAAGACCGTCACAGATGACAAATCATGGATCTATGAGTATGAGCCCGAAACGAAACAACAATCGTCCGTGTGGGTCTTCACAGACGAGCAAAATCCAACGAAAGTTGTTCGTGGAAGAAGCACTTCGAAGCAAATGGTCGCCTGTTTCTTCGGCAAAACTGGTCATGTGGCGACTGTTCCGCTTGAGCAACGTAGGTCGGTCACTTCTGATTGGTACACTACAATTTGTTTGCCTGAAGTCATCGGAGAAATTCGAAAAACCAACAAGTGAAGCCGAATCATTGTTCACCATGACAATGCGAGCTCTCACACATTGGCTCAAACCAGAGCGTTTTTGACAGGCCAAAACGTCGAATTAATGGGTCATCCGCCGTACAGCCCTGACTTGGCACCTAATGACTTCTTCTTGTTTCCGAACATCAAGAAAAGAACGCGTGGTCATCGATTTTCGTCGCCAGAAGAAGCTGTTGAAGTGTTCAAAACCCATGTTTTAGAGGTGTCTCAATCGGAGTGGAAAAAGTGCTTTGACAACTGGTTTCAGCGCATGCAAAAGTGTATAAGTCATGCTGGAGAATACTTTGAAAAACAATAATACCATTTTTGATTATGAATATTCGCATTTTCACTATTAGGCCAGAAATATATAAAGCAGCCCTCGTACACATGCAAAAATACATATTTTATAAGTGGACTTATAAAATAAACATTTCACAATTGAAACAGAATTTTTATGGTTTTTTAAATTATCATCACAAAAATATTTGCATACGCATCTACTGCGACCAAAGCAACTATCTAAAGCACTAACACTTATGTATACATATGTTTGTATTTACAAATTAACACCTTAAAAGTTTTAAATGAAAATTTAGAACATATTACAGTTATAATACAAATGTTATTTGTATGTGGCTTGCAAAAACAATAGAAAGGAAACAATTTTTCTATTTTACCAAATAGAACTCTTTATTCAATAATTTTCTAAATAGACAGACATAAACTTGTTCGTTCCCAAACACCCACACAAAAATATAAGCAAAAATACAAAAATTGATTGTTTTTGTGGTTTGCCAAATAACAACGGGGAAAAAAACAAAATTGGTAAAACAATAAAAATTATTTAGAAAAGCTTTCGATATTTTGTATTTATGATGGTCGTAAATAAAGGGTTGTTTTATTGGTTAATGCCAACACCAGTCATAGACAGACATTTACAAACGTTTATTTAAAAATATATTTATGTGATATGCTTAATTGAAAGATGAAGTTAAAGTCAGTTAAATTTTGAATAATTTATCACCGAGTAAAACAAATGATTGACATACACATTATTTCGTACAATAAATTTTTTATGGTTATTACTACGTTTTAAGTAATAAGAAGCTAAGATTAAATGGCTCTACCAATTGTAAAGGGTCATCCAAAAAACGCGCCTACATGTTTCTTTGAAATAAAACACAAACTATTTGCAATTTTTTCAAGCAGTTTTTTTTATTAAAAGTATGATCCATTACAATTATAAGTGGAATAGAATATCACTCAAATGTCCACCATGACTGCGTCTGCAGACATCAATCCGAATATCGAAATTTTCAATGACTTTCCGACATGTTGCTGGTGTTATTTCACGAATTGCAACTTGAATGTTGTTCTTTAGACTATTAATTGTTTGTGGCTTGTTAGCATACACTCGACTTTTCAAAAAACCCCACAAAAAAAAAAAAAAACTAATGGTGTTAGATCACATGACCTTGGAGGCCAATTGAGATCTGCATTTCGTGAAATTACACGTTGAGGAAATTTTGATCGCAAAAGCGTAATGTTTTCTCGAGTTGTGTGACATGTAACACTATCTTGCTGGAAATAGACGTCATACACATCAATATGATTCAACTGTGTCCATAAAGAGTCTCTCAACATTGATTGGTATCGCTCAGCATTCACAGTAACAGTATTTCCAACATCATCTTCGAAGAAAAATGGCCCAATGATTCCATTTGCCCAAAATGCACACCAAACAGTAACTTTTTGTGGGTGTAGAGATTTTTCATGAATAACACGAGGATTTTCATCACCTCAGATACGAAAATTTTGCTTATTGACGAATCCATCCATTCTGAAATGAGCTTCGTCACTAAACAAAATTTTGCTTGAAAACAATGGATCTGTTGTTCGATGATGTAAACGCGTTGTTGCAGTGTGTACCTATCCATGGTTAAAACTGTACTACCTTCTAATAAAACAAAATGGCTTATGTCATTTGAAAAGATGTCACGTGTAAAAATTATATAGTGCTGACATCTAGGCGTCACATTTGGATGACCCTTTACAATTAGATAAAATAAAGGACAAACAAAAATGTATGGGAATTTTCAGTTTTCTATGTTTTTAATAAAATTCAATAATCAATTGTTATTATTCACATGCCGCAGACTTAGGTTGTATTTCAATTTATAATCCCTACTGTGGTCTGTTGCGGCACAGAGAGATTTAAAAAAAAATTTGAATTAAATTTGCTGTTTTGAAGCGAGCAAACAGTTTTCAATAAAATTTAACATGGCTACAGAAGAGAAATAACTGGCAGCAGATGTTTTCTGTAACTAAAAAATTTTGACTATATTTATCTTGGAAAAGATATATTTTTTAGATAATAAGTTTTTTGAAGATTAAGAAAATTACCATTTAAAAAAAAAAAGGATGTTACGACAGCAGATGAAGTTGTATTCATCTGCTATAATAACTGTGCTTGTCTATCTTCAAGAGAAGTAGTTAAAAGTTTTAAAGTTAATTATTTTATTTAATAATTTATTTATTAGTAGTCAAGTTAATAAAACAACCCATAGCAAAAGGCAGATACTTAAATATGTTTCTTGTAAAAACTAATTTAATTTTTAAATCTGTTGTTTATTTATATTTCTAATACTAAAGCGAAAGTTAAATAAAATTTTAATTCGAACCAGCTTTAACTAGATGAGTTGTCAAATAAAAAAAAAATAAAAAATTTTTTTTTGACACAGTCGTGTAGGTTATCCAACTCTGTTCTGCTGATTATGATATTTCTTAATGAAATCAAAAACATTAAAGCAAAAATATTTATTTTTTATTTTATTAAATAAAAAATGCGGAAGTAAATTTAAGGAATATGTTCAAAATAAATTTAAATAAATTCATAATTAATAGAAGAAATGAATTGAATAATCTTGTCATAGCATAAAGGTACGGTCATATTATTTAAATATTTATTCAAAAAGACGTAATCACTAAATTATAAAAAAATTTTATCCTTTTCAAATATTTATTAAAATATTTAAAATCTAATTCAATATAAAAGGTATAATATCACAATTTTTATATTATAAATTGTTATTTGTAATGACACGTGCCAGTAAAAATTAAATAATCCTAATAAGCCTATGTAAAAATAGTGGTTACGCTTTTTTCGTCAAATATTTTTACTAATCTGAACGCACTAATATTCTGATTCAGTTAAAAACAACTTCAGAGTTTTTAATAAATTTTTTAAAAGTGAAATATAAAATTTGTACTCAAAAACTGTTCAGTGTAATAAGCTGAAGACCTGCAGTTGATAAACATATAATGTAATTTTTGGATCTGAACTAATAATTTTAAAAACTCTTACAAGAAATCCGACTTCAAAGAAGACATTATGTCTAATTTTTAAGTGTTTGCCTTTAAAGGTTTAAGATATCGCGCCAAATAGATCAAACTACATCAATTATTAAAATACTCTTTATTTTCTAAATTCAAATGCTATACTTTTTCTTAAGCTGTCTTCCTATAACAGTTCAAAAGTTTAGACAAAGACATCAAATGACATCAAGCAAAACTGTTTTTAAAGAAAAAATTTTAGAATTGGTTCAGAAATAACTTATAATCTCCTTTTTTTGAAGTTGGTTTAAAAACAAATTTTTTAGCGAGAAACTTCCTTCTCTGATTATTTTTCAAATAGAAAGTGTTGCACACTTTTTCAAAATTATTTCAATCTTAGAAATTTAATGGTATTCCAAGCCAATGAAGTTCAGAAAATGATTTTGAATTTAAATTTAACCACAAGTATCGAATGTGAAAAATGTTAAATATATATATATATATATATATATATATATATATATATATATATATATATATATATATAGCAAATCCTTATATAACTTAGTAAAAGAGCTGTGACACTCGAATTAAAACTTGAGTACGTACTCGTAACAAATCATACGGCAGTATATTGGAAAGTTAAAAAGTCATGTGTTATTCCAAGTTATATAACTGAAGATATGTGGCCATTAAGGCGCTAATGGAAGAATATATGACAGTTTGCTAAATCTTTTTTTACTGAAGTTATAAGTTAGTCTTTTAACAATTACTTTTAATTGGGTAAAAAAATCTTATTTAGGTTGCAGATTTAATATACGACATTTAAAATAACAAAAAAATATAACAGAAAAATTTTATACAAGAATAATAAAGAAATTTTATATTCATAAATTATAATTAAAATAATATTTATATTTTATACAAAAAAATAAAATATTCAATTTTTAATAAAGAAAATTTTTTCTTTTTTTTTGCCTTTATTTTCAAATGAGCAAATAAATGAAACTCGAAACTTTCCTCAATACACAAGAGCACATCATGATTTGTATACAAACTCTTTGAAATGCCATTTGCATTTTCCAACTTTAAAATTAAATAAATATGAGCTGCATGCATAGTTTTATATTAAATAATCTTGAATTAAAACTTAATGGTTTTCTAACAAGTTTGTTTTGCGAAAATGTTTCTATTAATGGAAAATAATTTGAAAATTTGTATGCAATACAAAGTTAAAAAAAATCAAACAAAATTTTTAAGTTGTTATTTCATTTTTTATTTAATAGTAAAATATAATTTATTAAATTATTACCCGTATGAACGTAAAAAAGTTATTTAATTTTAATTAAAATTAAAGTTAAATAATTCGAAAACTTTTTTTAAATGATATAAACATTGACTGTCAAGCAAATTTTAAATTCCTAAAGTTTTTAAAGTTTGTTGTTTTTTTAATAGGCAGCAAAATCTTGTAGTTTTTTTGCTATTGACTTTTATTTTTTGCAATTGTAATTCTAAAAGTAAAAACTTGTTTTTTACTAATTGAATTTATTTAAACTTTTAAAATAATTTGTACTAATAAAAACCTTACTAAAAGCTAATGCAGCATATGTAAAAGTAAACTTAATATTATGTGACAAAAAAGTTTTGAACTTAAAAGTTTTGCTAATGGGATATTTTGCTTGGAGATATACTTGACCTTGACAAAATAAATAAGATTTTTTTTACACTGAATGTTCTTTAGAGAGAATGTCTAAATGGGCTTTAGGTAAAATACCTTTAAGTGTTGAGCAATGAAAGTGTTTTTTTAAAAGGAGAAGAGAAGAGTGAATAGGTGTTCGTAGGTATTGAAAATCCGCAAGATCGTTCCATGGCCTTTAAGGCATCGGCCAAAACACCAAGTCTGCCTTTAATTGTTCCATTACATGTAGAACAAATCTAACTAAGCGAAATAACTCTAAACACAAACAAAAAAAAAAATTTGATCGATAGAGAATTAAAAAAATATTTAAAAAAAACATCAAGTGATTTCTTCCGAGTTAAAGTCCTCTGAAGTGTTCATTGAAAAAAAAAAAAACGATTGTAAATCATATTAATTAAGGCATCAATATTGGTATCAATATTGGCATTGGCTATTAAAAGCCAATGCCAAGTACCAAGCCAATAATAGCCAATGACATTCGTTTGTTTGTTTTTTTTTTTTTGCTCATTGGATCTTCTTCACTTAACTAGATTTACGTATATGAAGCAGGGTATATAAGATTCGGCATAGCACTCCTACTTGCTTTTAAATCAAATTTGAAATAAAAAAAATAAACTTAAATCTTAATAAAAGATTTTCAGTTATTATCAATTTTAATATTAAATTATCCGCCATTTTATCTAATTTTATCCATTATTTTTTAAGAAGAAATTTTTGATAAGAAAAGAGGACTTTGTGTGCATATACTTCTTTAAGGATACTTTCAAATATTTTATCTTTTAGTAAATAAGATTTAAGATAAACTTTTACTTTAATTATTAATTAAAATATTTTTAGCTCAACATTTCAAAACATAAGAAATTACATAGAAATGTAGACACAGCTACAAAAAAAAAACTTCATCCTTAAGTTTCCTTTTAAAACAAACAAGTATTTTATCTCAACATTAAATGCAACAAAAGGACTGACTTAATGTATTTAAACAATTTAAGCAAATTGATAAGAACAAATAACTTTTAGTATTTTTATTCTTTTTTTTTATAGGATTTTGATGTCTGTATGTCAATGATGTAAATTCCCACGATACGATTAAAAAATTCCTATTTTCTTTCATTGCAAAGATGTTTCACAATTTTATGGTATTTTGGTTTCCTTTTCTTTTTATTTTATGACCGCCTTCTTTTTCGTTTTTTCCTTTTTGCTGTTAAGAAACATTAGTTGTTCTTGTTACAAGGAAAAATAAAATAAAGAAAATTTTAAACAGCATTATTGACACAAATCAGAATTTAACATTAAAGGCTAAGAAGCTGGTAAGACTAATACACTAGGGAATGTGAGCAATGGAGAGTGATTCCTGTTTATATAATTTACAAGGATATTTTCACCAGCAAACACAACACAATTCTTGACAATATGATGAATTCCCACATGTGGGAATTATTTTAATGTATGATTTTTTTTATTTGTTTAAGCTATTAAAATGAACAGTCAAATTTCTTTGTATAATTTTATTGTAAATAGAACAATTTTAATATGTAATTTAGTTTTAAAGAGCATTTAATTAATAAGATATTTAAGTGACTTTTATAACAGCACAATGTTAGCAGTAACGGCATACAGTAAAACCTAGAAAGAAATTCATATAAACAGCGATGCTTTACCATATGAAAACTATTGTTTCTGCTTTTGGTTTAATGAATATTTTCGCTTGCAATATCTCCTGAAATTCAAAACCAACCAAATCAAATTTTAAAATGAACAGTGCCTGTTATATGATATCTGATCTGTAAGTAAGGGGGTGGGGATTCACAACGAAAATATATTTAAGACGTGCGTTAATGTGTCTTTTCACTCAGGGGTAACTGATGAGTAGGCATTTTATCATTAAGAATTATTTATTGGACCCTTATCAAATTAAAAACAAATTATATGTGAGTTAATAAACGGCAAAAGGCTACGTACTTTTGGTAACCACCAATCGTTTACACAACATGTGGTATGAAGAAAGAAAATTGTACCGTTAGCGCACAGAAAACTTGACTAACCAACATATCGCTGAATAACACATAAAAAAATTTTTACATCCCTTAAAGTTTTAGTTGTTTTGAAATTGAAAATCAATTAATTTTTTAATCCATGCAATTATTGTTTTAATTATAATTTTTTAACTAAACTTACGATTGATGCAATAAATTATATAAATAAAATATCAAATCTGTAATCAAATTAATCCGTTAACAGATGCAAATATAATTCTATATGTAGGCGATTCTTGTGAATGCTTTTTATTACAACGCAGCACCCACGTAATTGCACGTGATTGTATGCGAATTCACTTGGACAGCAAGAAAAACAAAAATGCAGGGGGACTTGCAAGACAAACACAGTCGAATGTAAAAGGGTCAGAAACTAGCCCAACAGTAGTCACGGTTATTTTATTATTTGTGGAAGATAGGTTGGAATATCGATCACACGAGTTCAATACTTTCGAACATTCAAATACAATCCAATCAAATAAACACATGAAACCTCTTTAAAAGCTTGTTTATGGCTAAACTGGTGATGAGATTTCAAGAAAATTAAAAAAGAGGTGAGAATAGTCCATCATTTGGAGGGATGATGAGGGGAAATATCATCTGTTCTATATGAATCAATAGTTTTTAGAAGGCATTATTAAAGGGCAAGTGCCCTATGTTTTTTTGTATACTTTTATTCACACATTTTACGGAATGTCTATACTGTTATTTTGATGCGTTTAGAGTGGGGCACTTGTCAAAAAACCCTACGAGGTTATTCATTAAAGCAGTGCCTAGAAAGATCCAAAACAGGATCAGTACAATGCTGAGTATAATCACTTGTCACAAATAAATGACTTAAAATTAAAGGATTTATAGATTTGGTCATTGGCTTAATAAATAAAGAGCTAAACAGCAACCGCTCGTGAGCAATACTGCTGGTGTATCCTAATAATTGTAGGCTAAGGAAGATGATAACTTTGAAGTATCTGATATTCCGTGGCATGTTTAGTATAGTTTCGTTAATGTTCCACTATATACGGATAAGCAGTTGATTTAATTTTTTTTGGGTAATTGAAGCAAACAATTTTGCACATCTTCTTTTTGGAATCCAGGTTGTAAGGAAAAAAAGTATCCTAAAATAAAAATCTCTTTCGAAAAGTGATGTTCTGATTCATTGCAGCAGAAGCCATTTAATGTGCCCAATTGTATAGTTTGCCTCCAGATATCCATCAGGACCTACGATAATGGTATAGAAAGCCGTGATGCTTTATATAATTCTTTTGTTTAAAAAACATGAGATAAACAAAGCAAATATAAATCCGAATTACAGTTCCTTTTGCCAAAAGTGTGACTTTTTTTCATGCGCAAACGAGTGACCAAAAAGCTTTAGACGTATATACGTTTTTATATATATTTTTTGCTTTTTCCCAGCCTGACGCAATAGGCACTGGGTAAGAGATCTAATGCAGTCAATATGATATCTTGAAATACAGCGGTCTGTTGAAATTGTCACTCTTCATGTTATTGAAATATGAAGGAAATTTCTGCTGAGAGTATCTTTTTGTTATAAAAATGATTTAAAAATACATCCTCTGTTTAATAAATGTAAAAGTTAAACAAATTAGCATCATCCCTCACTGCTTTACCGCTCAAGTAAATCATTTACATTTTGCATTTAAAATGAAGTTATTGTACTTTCTCTTACATTAAAAACGTAAAAGAGACAAATGTAAGAAAAGTTTCATTTTATCTATTAATAATTTTTCTTCCCTACTTCAAAAGCAGAGAAAGAGAGTAAGGGAAACGATGTAGATAAAGTATGTGACAAATACAACAGGATATTGAAATTTCACAGTTTGTAAACAAGTAATGAAGAAGATTGGGTTTCAAGGACGTAACGAAAATATATCGAAATGGTAAAGTTTATTTGCCTCAACTAAGTAAAAACTGTAAAAAAGCTGAGAAGGCAAAAATAAAAATAATAAGGAAAAGACAAGATAAATCAAATTTCTTTTCCACTTTAAACTGAATAACTTTACACAACATTGTTTGATAATGAAGAAAGTTTTTAAAATACGAGAGTAGTACTTTTGGCTTGGTGAAGAAGAATTATTTAAATTAATTTACTATCTAAAATAGGATTACGCAAATAACATCTGGATTTTATAATAGAATGCAAAATAGCCTCTGCATTTATATTTTTGAGATTTGTGGGTGAATTATCATTATATTACAATAGATTACTAATAACTCAAATTATTTTTTTACGCATCTCAAGCTGCTTTAGCTTTATAACTTTCACAAAAAAATTCCTCGTTGGTTGAGCTCAGAGATACAACACATAAGATAAAAGTTTATTGTCTTTGCATTTAAACGATCTACGTATTTACAACATGATTTCACTAATTGAAATTAAAAATAAATTAATTGAAATGATTTAATTTTTTTTTCCAAAATTGTTTTTTTTTTTGCGTCCACTTATCGTTGAAGAGGTCTTCTTATGAGCTCTTATTTTATATCTAGTTCGTAACTGTTCTTATTATGACCACCATTCCCGGACAGCATGGACGACATTAATTTTGTTAACATTTGTTTTTAGCGTTTTTTAGGAAATTTATTTTTCCCAGAAGCTCACATTTACAAAACGTGTACCATTTAAATTCAGAATTTTAAGAAATTAATACCACTTTAATGTAGACATTTTCTTACTATGTAGCTGCAGTTTCCCAAATAAAAAAGTAGCTGACTATACCTGTACAATTAACGTAGGCAGATTTTGTGGCCATTTAGTCTGATATCGGTTATGCATGTAGTTCACTACCGTTTTGAACAGAGCTCTTCATTATTTTAAAGGCTCACTTTTCCAAAAGATTACTTTTTATTAAAAGTAAGGCAATGACTTTTAAAAATATTTCTAAATTAAATTAATTTTTTAGGTACTTTTTAAAAATCTATATTTCATAAGGTACTATTTTTTCTAAAATGTCCTTTTTTTTAAAGATACTCGTTTAAGAAAGTACCTTCTTAGAAAATCTTTTAAGAAGTACTTCTATAATCCGATTTTTCAAGGATTATAGAAAAACTTCTAAGATCTAAATAGGACTTTGGAATAAAGTTTATCGGATACTTTTTTAATTTCCTTACTTGCATTCACAAGCACTTGTTAAGCTGTTTTTAAGTCCGTTTTAAAATGTTTCGTCTGTGTTTTGTAATGGTACTTTTTTTCAAATTTTTTATTGAGTGTTTTAAACGTGTTTAATAGTAACTTTTATAAGCAGATGTCTAAGCGATTTTCAAAAGTTGATATTTTAAACTTTTCATGGGGAACTTTTTAAATTGTGGTTATTAAAAAAAATATTTAAAAAAAATGTTTTTTACAAATAGTTTTAAGAAGCATTTGTAATTAATTTCAGTTTTTCAAGGCCCTTATTGAGGAGTTTCTATGATTGAAAATTATTTAAGCATTTCAAGTACTTAGGTGAGAGATTGTGTTTTTTGTTAAATCATTTTACACGCATTTGTTTTATAGGTACTTTTCTTAAAGGTATTTATATTTTTATACTTTTTGCGAGTATTATCGTTTTGGAATGCACTTTTATTAATCAGGTTTTTGTTAATGCCGGCCGTTAAAAGAATGTTTCATTACAGTCTATGTGCTTAGGAATTTATTTTTTTTAAGTTTTATTTATTAAAAGATTTCGATTTAATGCCAATTTTTTTTAAAGAAATTTACTAAAAGGTACCTTTTTCTAATGTATTATTTATAAAGTTTTTTTTTTATTATTTCAAGCAGATAATGTAATCAAAAGAATTTTGTTGAATGCACGTTTATGAAGTCAGTTTCGAAAAAGTAATTTTTTTAATGCACTTTTTAAAGGTAATTTCTTAAAGGTTTTTTAAAAGTACTTTTATTTGTATTTAATTTTTAAGAAGGTAATTTGTTTATTTAATAGTGTATGGAATGTTTTAAGAAATCATATTTAATAGGTTCTTTTCTAAATGATATATCTATTTTAATATTCTTTTTTAAATGATCTTTGTTTTTTGAAATACCATGTGAGAGCATGTTAAAAATTTCAATTTAAAAATGTGTTTTGTTTTTTAGAGGTATTTCTCTTTTTCAAAAGTCTTTACTTTTTAAGGATTCATTTCAAAATTTGTATAAGATAATGTTTGTTTTTTTTTCAACTTATTTCTTATGAAAATAATTTTTTTTATTTAAATTACGAAAAAGCTATTTAAATACAATTTTTTTTATTGATTTTAAAGTTAATATTTTTAAGTGGGCTTTAGCATGGATGATTTTATGAAACCCAGTGTAATTAAAAAAATTTATTTTTCTTTAAAACTGTCGATTAATGTAACTTTAAAGCCATTCTGCAAAATATAAAATCATACAGTTCATCTGTTTAATACTTTGTTTTTTTTTATTCGGTGTTAATTTTAAATAAGTAGTTATTTTTATTTAAAAATAAAGTTAATTAATTTTGTGTGTCTTTATACAGAAACAACATTTAAAACATTTCGATATTGTTTTTTTTTCACTTATTTTCCACTTTTACTTTTGAAAATTATATTATTGTTATTGTGTCAGTTTTATACAGACATAAACTATCGTAAAACAAACAAAAAAAAATTTAATGTTTTTAAGAAAAATGATAATGTACTTACATAATTTTGAGCAAGGTCAGGATGGTTTGTTTGTATGCCATCGTCCAATATTGAAACAACTACACCCTTGCCAGTATATCCCTTTTGCCAAGCTGGTCCAACATTCATATCCAAACCGTCTTTGGCGCCACCATTCTGTTGTTTTTCATTTTCGCAGCAACCATATTTATATAACACGTTTGTATTTTTTTTTTCATTTTGGCATGACCGTGTAAAGCAAAACACATATAATTGGGCACATCCGTTTTAAAGCGGGAGCCAATACAGACATTATGGTGCGAGGTATTCGTATGTGTTTAGTTGTTTTCAGTGCGAGTAAAAGAAGTCATCGTTGTGCATTAATAAATGGATTTGGTTGTATGAAAAGCAAACGACAAGAAATATAAAGAACAGTAAGAAAAATAAACGAGGTTATGAAAAACATATATAAATTAAAAACTAATTTATTTTTTAAAGTTACTTTCCCATAAATTAGTTGTTTTTATTTCTTCTTTTTTTCCAAATTGTAATAATTTCTTATACTTTAAAAAAATCGTTAGTGTTTAGTAGTAGTTGTTATATAAGTTTGTATTGGTGGTGTTGAACGTGTATGAGATTTTACTCTGCTCTTAGAGTAACATTCATTTTATTAGTAGAAGCAAGCAATAGTGGAAAAATAAATTTTAAAAGAGGGTTTACACTGAGGATGTCCAGAACACTATTGAAGTAATTTTGTTTTAATGGAAAAGGGATAGACGAAAATATGCTAAAGCCTAAAACCCTTAAAGTACAAAACCTATGGGGAAAACCCTTTATATAACCTTCTGTTATTATGAGCTATAGTGGTCCAAGCTTTTTAAATTCGGTTAAAAATTGAAAAATATAAATATCAGACCAATTGATAAATTTCTCTTTCTTTAAAGTTGATGAAAAACACAGGAACATTTAGTCATTTACATTGAGTACTTTAGTTTTTTTTAGATCGTTAGATCATTTTCCTTACGATTAATTATTTACGATTTAAGTACAGTTGTGTAAAATTAAAAAAATTTCCTACTACCTTTTCTTAAACTAAAATATTTAAAAGGGTTTTTTCTTACTATAAAACTGAGTCTTAAGAATTGTCCTGAAAAAGTGTTATAGTGTGAAAGAAAAACAGATTGTCATAAAATACGAAAAAAAAATTGAAATCACATAATACAAGCTCATTTAAAAAAAATTTCTAAATACTCCGATTTTTAATTTTATAAGGGTTGTTTTGATGCTTAGCCAACCACTCAAAAAAAAAAAAAAAAAAAAAAAATAAAAGAATACAAAAAAAAAAAAAAAAAACAAATCCGAAACGAACTACCTTGAGAGCTTTTCATAAGCATTCCATAAAATGGCTCACGCCACGACTCCTATATCACACTCAAAAATAGTTATCTTCGTAGCTACAAATATAAGAGCTGGCTTAGAGGCAAAAAAATTAAGTCTTTTCTAAAATAAATTAAAAGCTCTTTAGGCTGAACAAGATCGAAAAAAATCTGCATTTGTGAAAGTTTAACGGATGACAAGAGATTGTTTTTTGTATCCTTTATGAGGGTTAAACCTTCGAGAAATGAGTTAGCAAAGTTTACTTTTTGGTTTATTGGGAATTTTCATTCTACTTAAAGCTACTAACCACTACTTAATGTAGAAACAAAATGTTATATTACGTTGGATTTTTTAACAATCACAACAATTTTTATTGGATTTCTATCTTACAAAATCAAATATAAATCTTCTGACAATTAAAAGAATAACATTTGAATTGAAATTTTTACTTTTCAAAAATCGTACATTTTGGTTTAAATTTTGCTGTTTAATTTTTCTTTAAAACTATACATAATATAGTGCACACGTATTTTAATTAACTCATAATTGTACGGTCTAGGAATATCTGAAAAAAATAAATTTGTCCTTTGTATATTTTTTAGGTTTTTGCATAGAACTTTTATCTAACATCTTTCATTCACAATTCATTTTCTGACCAAATAGAAACTTCTATTCCAAGCACATGTTATGGTATTCAACGAGCATAGCTATCAGAGCAGAATGAGATATCATTAAAATTACTTTTTCAAACATCTTTCAAAGCAATGATGGTTAACTTAGCCTACTTGTCAGTCTGTCTATCTCTATTCTAAATTTATTTGACTTGTCAAATGCAAGTGAAAAATAAAATAATAATAATTGTTGTTTTCACAAGGATTTTTTTATAAGTTTTTATTTTGTTTTTAATAAAAACAAACACACACACATATGTCATTATAATTTGTTTACACAAATGTGCATGTACACGCATGCAGAAATTTCATTTGTAAATCATTTGAGGTTTTTGATGATTCTCTTTAGTTGTTTATTAAAAATATTTAACAAGATTTTCATTGGAAAACCACAGAATACATGCTGGTAACAAGACCTCATAATGTTCAATCATGCAAATGTTTATGTGTGTGTATGTGTGTGTTTTTAATTCTTCCAATAAATAATTGTACTTTTATAAACCAAAAAACAAATACCCAGATATTATTGTGATAATTGTTGATTCAATTAAAAACCTTAAATAAAATAAGGACCACTAAGTTTCAAGAGTTTTGTTCATTTTCTGCTTTTAGAAATATCCATTTTATAAATGTTATTTTTTTTTTTTTTTGTTTTTTTTTTTGTAGTGATTAATATAATTTATTTGCAAACCCTAGCTTTCTGGACAAAAAATTTAATTTTTTTTACCTTCGTATTTCATTTAAACCAAATTACCAATATATTTGTCGAAAAATAGTACAATAAAACGAAGATGAATATTATAAATATTTATCACCTCTGCCACCTAATAAAAATTCTAACTAATGGGAAAAACCTTGCCACACTATAAACAAGGTATAATTTTAAAATAAATAAAAAAGAAGAAGAAGCATTAAGGTTTTGCTTTGAAACCAAAATTTTATAAAAATGTGTATCAGTTAATTTCTAAATTGAAACAATGCTCAGGCTTCTTGCTGCCATTGCATTAAGATAATTAATTTCTTTATTTGGAATTCCGTAGCCAAATCTGTAAGAGCCAAGTTTTATTACTAAAGCCGATCTAACAGTGAGAACAAAAATTGAAAGGGTGTGCTGAAAGTGCTGCAATGTTCACAAAAATATTGCTTTTTTTTAACAATAAATAAAACTTAAATTTAAAGGGTACCCATTAGTGACGTGATTTTGACGCAGGTGACCTTGTGTTTGAATCAAGATTGGAACACATTTTAAATTGAGGTATTTTTATGTATACAACTACAACAAATAAAAAACAAACGCGAAAACATAAAGGGTATTCATACAGTGACGCAATTTGAACTTTCATTGATTTAGTTTTATAACTGTGATAGGCAGATATTTAGAACTTATAAAGGTATGTGCTATAAAATTAGAGTAAATCACAAGGGTCATCTAAATGTGACGCCTAGATGTCAGCACTATATAATTTTTACACATGACATCTTTTCAAATGACATAAGCCATATTTTTTTATTAGAAGGTAGTACAGTTTTAACCATGTACAGGTACACATTGCAGTTGGATTATTGAACAACGAACAACAGATCCCATGTTTTCAAGCAAAATTTTCTTTAGTGACGAAGCTCATTTCAGAATGGATGGATTCGTCAATAAGCAAAATTGTCGTATTTGGGGTGATGAAAATCCTCGTGTTATTCATGAAAAATCTCTACATCCACAAAAAGTTACTGTTTGGTGTGCATTTTGGGCAAATGGAATCATTGGGCCATTTTTCTTCGAAGATGATGCTGGAAATGCTGTTACTGTGAATGCTGAGCGATACCAATCAATGTTGAGAGACTTTTGATGGACACAGTTGAATCATACTGATGTGTCTGACGTCTATTTCCAGCAAGACGGTGCTACATGTCACACAACTCGAGAAAACATTACGCTTTTGCGATTAAAATTTCCTCTACGTGTAATTTCACGAAATGCAGATTTCAATTGGCCTCCAAGGTCATGTGTTCTAACACCATTAGATTTTTTTTGTGGCGTTTTTTGAAAAGTCGAGTGTATGCTAACAAGCCACAAGCAATTAATGACCTAAAGAACAACATTCAAGTTGCAATTCGTGAAATAACACCAGCAACATGTCGGAAAGTCATTGAAAATTTCGATATTCGGATTGATCTACAGACGCAGTCATAATGGACATTTGAATGATATTCTATTCCACTTATAATTGTAGTGGATCATACTTTTAATAAAAAAAAACAGCTTGAAAAAATTACAAATAGTTTGTGTTTTATTTCAAAGAAACATGTAAGCGCGTTTTTTGGATGACCCTTTATATTTAAAAATTAAAATGTGCTTTATATTTTTAACTCTTATAGACAGATGCTTAAAATTTGTAGAGACTATGTTTTGCTTTGTCGGCTAAAGGTACAAAGAAAAAAATTTAAGGGGTGTCACTGTCGTCATATTAGGCATATGTTTATATACTGTGAGCGTACATTATATGAAACCCTTTATGTGTCCAGTATGCACTCGACTGGTATATTCTATAGTGCGAATTCCACAAATTTTGGCTAATATTGCAATTTTAAAGAGGTGTTTTAGTTTTTTCAATCAATATTTAAATCCTTCTTGACTTAGCAACATAAAAATTTTATATTTTATATACTTTTTGCATTTTTCTTTAGTTTATTAAAAAACCTTCATGTTATAACACATTGCATTCATGATATGATTGCATATTAAGTTTGTCAGAGTCAAACTATGAAAGTGTTCTTTTTTATTACTTTTGTTTTTATATTGTTTGTCTCGAAAGTAGAGAAGTTCATATGCAAATATTATGCTGTTTAAATTTTTTTGATAGCAATAAAAAATTTTATAACAAACGCAATAAAATCATAAAAATTTTAATGTATTTAAAATCCTAAAATATCATAATACGAGTAATGAAAAAATTATAATAAAAATATAAATTAAAATTTGTCGTACACAAAGTTTTTATTTTTCACATAAAACATAATTAGAAATATAGTCAAGTTTAAGCAACACTAGGACGTAAAAAGAAGTCACAGCAAACTCGTACAAACTACTTATTTAGTTTTTTTTTTTATTTTCAAAAGGATTAAATCGAAAAAAGTAGCAAAAAAAAAAAAAAAAACTACTGCAAGCGAAAAGCTTTAGTATAACTTCTTTTTTGGTTTCAATTTCAACACAAGCACTTTAACCGGCCTTGGGAAATGATAAAAACTTAAGAGAATAAGGACAAGAACTTTGAGACTTAAGAACGTAAATAAAGAGTTAATGGATAAACATCCACTGCTTATTATAATAAAGTTGATCCGTTCAGTTGAATCAAGGGGTTAACCCCTTTTATGGTTGTGCTTTTTTCTTTGTAACTTTTTTCTTGGTAAAAATTCTGTAGTCGTGTTAGTACTCTGTTTATTTGTTACATTCATTTTCCTTGTAGTGAAGGGCCACAATTCCTGTGACCGATAAATTTAAATTTTCTTTCGCAGCGACAATATTCTCTTCTGTATGCACATTCCTTGAACACGTTAGTATTATTGCACCTCATTAAAAATATATGTGGTATGAAATCTATCCTCAGCTTGCTCTTATGAAAGATTATGTGTTCCATACAAGTTACGAACCCTTCTTTAAGTTCCCTACATTCAAAACCGATTTAAAAGTAAATTTGTGTAATTTAGTAGCACTGCTTAAGTGTCAGTCTATTCATGATGTTTTGCTAAAGTGTATCGAACATAAGTGTCAGCAAATGAGAGCGCAGTTTTAATACTTAAGAATGTAAAATTAAAAAAAAAATATAACAGCTATCGAATACTAACTTTTTGTTACTTTTCGTTGGTCGCTGCTATTATACATGTGGTCATCTATAGGCGCCATCAACTATAGAATAAAGTAATTATTTTTAGCTCAACTCTGACTTATACTTACGGCTGCGTTCGTGACATGAACAAGATGCAAGTTTAAAACTGAGCTGTCTATTAGACTCTAGTACTTAGTTGTCTTTGTGTTATACAAAATATTGTACGTGTCATAGTTACTGCACAAAGAATATGTCCAACACGACAAAAAAGGACAGAACTTAAAAAATAATATATTTAAAACAAAAATTTATAACTTCAAAGAGAAACTTCAAAAATTTTTCTCCTGACAGAAATATTTATTCAGTTTACTTAAGAAAAAAAAAACGGAAAAGACTTATGAGGCGACAATTTCAAAACAATATTTATATTTTATCAGGCATGTAGCACATTCCGATCGGAATGGTATTAATTCCATATTAACCATTCCGATCGATTTTGTTTTACCTTCATCAGATTCGGAAAGATTTTGTTTATTCCTGAAAAGTTTTATTTAATTTAAATGTGACAATATTTTTCACACCAAAGTAAACAACAAGGCTAATCTAAGTAGGACGCATCATATAAGTAAATTTAAGAGCCGCAAATAACAAAATTTCAAAGAAACTAAATACCACTTTGAAATTTGAAAGTGGTTTCATTCCTAAGAAATTTTTTGTTTTTAGTTTTCCGAAGAAGCGATTTGCGGAATTGAAACCACTTTCGATCGGAATTGAGTTCTGTGACATGCCTGTATATTTAATATTTATTTTTAATTTAATAATTTTAACTGACTTAAAAAAAAGGAGAATATCAATTCATCTGAAATTTGTTTTTCATGTTTATGTCCATATAACTAAGTCGTTTCTGAAGCGATTTTGAAAAATATTTCCCTTATTTAAAAGGCTATGTCTAGAAATTAGTCTCGCTTAAAAACAATTTATAAGTCTCGCTTAAAAACAATTTATATTTTAAATGTATAATGAACCGTAAATGGCACTACTTTAAATTAAAAAAAAAAAAAATATCACTTTAGCTCCCAATAGCAGAAATTAATACAAAAATCTAAAAATTAAAGGGTTTTCCCGTAGATGACCTATCTATAAGACTGTTATAAACAAACGCTTAAAAATTGGACAGAATGTCGATTACTATGAAGTATAGAATAAAAAGTATAAATATTTAAAATTATAAATTGATGGGTGCTACAATCGTTCATTAAATTTCATGTATATGGCTACACTTTTGAACGGTTTTATACTGACAGTCAAAAAGGACCTGTTTTATTAAGTCCGCTATAACAACAAAATTATAATTTGACATTATGTTAATTGGTTTTGGTCTGGCAGTAAATATTATACTATTATCATATCCTTCGGTAAAGGCCGTCGTCACTAGCTGTTTGTTAAGTACATCTGGCGAAAACTTTTGATGTGAGAACATCATTTTCAAACCATATTTTGATTAGTACTGGAGTGATCGTGTTAGGATATTTGTTGTATAAGTATTGGTAGGTTTAGATAATTTTGTCTGTTCGCCAAACGTACCAAACAAACAGCCAGCGACAACGGTCTTCACCGAAAGGTGTGACAATAACGAAAGATATGACAACAGTATAAATTTTAATTTGGAAATTAAAGGGTGTTCCCATAATTTTATTTGACTTATATGACCGTTATGTACAAAATATCAGAATATTTTTAACTTTGCTTGGTATATAAAGAAGTAAAAATATTTAAAATTATGAATGAAAGGGTGCTACAATTGTTTTTGTAATTTGATATATATGGTCAAACTGTGTAACAGTTATAGGCAGACGGCTGAAGTTAACAAAGAACATTTATTGCTAAGCCCGCTTCAAAAGTAAAAATAATATACGGATTTGGAAATAAAAGAGTGTCCCTAAAGTTTATTTCTCTGTTTTTAAGTCTATTCTTTTATTGCAAAAATTGATTTTAGTACGAAAAAATGGGGTCTAATTTTCTTTCGCGCTTAATTTTATACTCTTACCTTTTCTTATTTATTTAGGAAAATCCTAAGCAACAAAAAAAAAAAAAAAAATTACACAAAAAAAAGGTGCTGCCTGTTCTTTCAAGACTAGTAAAAACTGAGCAATAGCGAAAATGAAATTACAAAAAAAGAAAGAATTTAAGAATAGTTTAAAAGTATTTCAAGATTTCCGAATTTTCTATTTGCAAATTGTGTTGTGAATCTCATAATGCGCAGAGGTTTGAAAACGATTTTTTGGAAAAAATTCGCAATCTCATTTCATTTAAAAGTTACAAGCCTCCCAATTGACAAAATTTAAAAAGTACCGTTTTTAAGGATTTTCCAAAAGAAATGTGGTATTCTTTTTTTTTTTTTTTTTGCTCCTTTAATTTATTTTTATTTTGGTACTTGCAATTTTTTAAACCATTTTAAAGAAAACCTATAGCAAATGCGAATAAAAGGATATTTAGGTCAAAAATTATAACAGTTCTCCCTCCAGCTCTATCCAAACATAGGAAATTGTGAAACAAAATTTAAAAATCATTGCAGAATTCCTTGGAGATTAAAGCACCGACTAAAAGAAAGTAAGCGGGCTTTTAAGTCCACGGTTGTTGGCTACACAGTCTAAAAGTTATTTGAGAGCCTTGTGAAAGGTAGGTAGCTTCCAGAGTTCTTATTTCATACATTAAGTTCTATTAAGTCTAAAGTATATTTTGAGAATATGGGATATTAAAATTATAAATTAATCAAAGTCAATATATTTGAAATATAATTAGAACCAAATTAATAAAAAATTAAAATAAATAAAAAATAAAATGTAGTTAAACAAATGCCCTCTATAATATTTCCTTAAATATTAATATAGCTGTGTTCAACAATATTTTAATTATACGTATTAATAAATTCAAAGAAAGCATACCATTTATTAGTTGTTATAAATTAAGCATTTCCATTTGCCATTTAGCTACTTTGTGTTTACTTTATGTTTGTTAGCAAGCAAAAATATAAATCAAATCTTACACATACTTTACTCACCAAATACCATTGATCTTTGTACAAGGGATCGGGAAATATATTATGAGAACTGGCATCACGGTATTGTATGCGTGGTGCTCGCGGCATTAGAGGACGAAAAATAGAGGTGGGATTATATGATAAACGTGTTGATGTCATACCGCCAAAACCAGTCGAAGGGCGGACAACATCATATGGACTATAGCCAACTATACTGCTAAATGAGCCATCACGTTTATGTCGGACTTTTTCATGTTGCTGTTCTAACCATCTGACCTGAAAGTTTGTAAAAAGAATAATTTATTATTATTAAAATAAAGATTAGATTTCATAACCGAATGAATAATTTTTAGTTATCAGGCTTTTTGGTTTCTATATTTTTTTTTTACAAAAAAATTAATTAAAAATAGGGTCAGTTTTAAAAGGAACAAGAAATATAATTTTAAGGAAAATCTAATCATGTTTACTGTAAATTGAATTTTTTTCCTGATGAAACTACTGATGCAGCACGATAGCAAAATAATTACAAATAAAACAGAACTTTAAATCTAAACGTTTTTAGAAATAAGAAAGGCAAATTAAAATAAAGAATTGTCATTTGCACTAGCCATGGAAAATGGTACCCGCATACAATGAAATTATACATATACGTCGTCAATTTTGAACCAGCACCACTTTTAGGGCAACGTCAATATAATTTTGAAGACGAGGCTAATCATGCTTTGAGTGTATTTAATCCAAAAATTTTTCAAATGCTAAGAATAATAAAAACAAAATGCTAAGTTAAATGACAAGAGATTCCGAACTCCTCGAACTTCAATTGAAATTATGGAACTTGAATTCCTAATAGCCTGGCTTTATCATTAGTATATCTCTCGGTACCTTTTCGACCTAATTTGTTTATGGCCATTCTTACTTTTAATTTTAGGTTTCACAAAATTTATAAAAAGAATTCTATCGTAAGCACATGAAACACACGTTTATTAAGCATCTTTTCTCATCCATCATCTTCATTTTGCCAAAACAAAAGCTAGATTGAAAGGAAAACGTTAATTTTCATCATCGTTATCCTTTTGTGGTTGTATAATCAAAAAATAAGTCTTCTTTTTTAATAAAAATTGCTTATGTTCTTGCCGTTTTTTTCAAGGGTTGGGGAAGAAATTTAAATCTTAGTTTTAAAAATATTTCATTAGATTCAAAAGTTTTTTTTATATTTAGTACTTACTTCTGGCTCAGAATTTAAGGCGTTATGGTGTTCATCACTTGTTCTTAGAGAACGTTTTGAGATGCGTTTGTGGTGGAATAAATAGTAGTCTTTTAGTGAACCGATCTAAAAGTAAAAAAAAAATTGATTATAGAAAACAATTAAATTTGCATCTTATTTAAGTTAAAAATATTATTTGTTCAGTTTATAATATTTGTACAAATGTTGTTATTAATATCCAACAACAACAACTTTAATGTTTTTTATATCGACCTTTTAATGTAAAAAACTCTTAACATAATATTGCAATAAAGCCTCACACAACTACTCTGGTTGTGTTTTGTAGATTAAGTATTTTTATCCTTAAAAATATAATTTTAGCCACTTAATTACTTTTAATAAAATACTTATTTAATTATTATGTTTGCAATCAAAGTAACCACAATATAAGGCACCCTTCTTTTATTCTTATAACCTTTGCCAGCTGTTAAATCATTAAAAATATTAAAAGCTTTCCCTTTATAACATTTTGTTGTATGTTAAATAAAAAGTCATATTTAATTATTTTGTCAAAACAATAAAATGAATTCAACTCAAACCCTAACAGTATGCTACGGTTTTTAAATTTAACAATTTCTTGTTTTGCGGTTTCCTTAACCATCTTTTTTTAATTAAATTATAATAAAAGCTTACATTAAAAATGTTGTGTATGTGTGTGTGTGTGTGGGTGTGGGTGTGTGCGTGTATACATAAAAAGAAAAAGCAAAATCAATTTCAAATTAAATGAAACCTTATAAAAGATGTTCGTTAGAAATAGCACAAAGAAAATTTTCCAAGTAAATGTTATAATTACAACAAATAAAGAAATTTAATTAAACTCTTACAAAAAAGTCATTAGGTTAAATATTCTTAAAAAAAAGAAAGCAATTAGTAACTATGTTAAAAATTAAAAGAAAATTCGAATAAATGTGAGTTAATAAAAACGAGACTTTATTATTTATGTAATAATTTCTATATGTGCAAAAGAGGTTATGCATTTAGTGTTCAATATTTTAGTAACAATAAAAAACAAATATTGGGCGACAGAGAATTAAAAAATAAGAAAAAAATTAAGTCTATTTAAAATTTTACATAAAAATGTCACTTACTCTTCATGGGTTAAACATTTTTTTAGAAATTGTAGTATTTCTTTAATGATCTTTTAAAAAGCTTCAAAATATTATTCATATTGATGTAAAAAAAATATGGTGAAATATCCAACTTTTCTATAAAAAGTTCAGAGGCCCATAACTCGGCAAATATGGACCAGCGCAAGTTTTTTCACTTCATGTTTTTTTTCATTTTTTTTTTTTTTTATTTTCTATCACCCTATATATTTTGATTGGCGTTACTTCACTCAATAAGATCTGTTCCAAATAATATGAAAAAATTAGTGGCAGGCGTAGTGTTTTTCCCACTTCCTCGCTGATTTTCAATAGCAACATTTTTGAAACAATGTCTGACCGATTGGCTTATTTTAATTTTCTGTAGCTCACCTACAGCCTTCGTAAGCTTAATTTTCATCACAACGCGGACGAGCAGGAGGAGCAACTCATGGCAAAACAGCAGATCTGGCTTAAATTTTTCCATTGAGGAACAATGAAGTAACTCCAATTAAAAAAAAAAAAACAAATTTATGGGGCAATAGAGGATTAAAAAATAGGAAAAAACCTCAAATGAAAAAATTGGTCCTCGCCTAAGTTATGGGCCTCTGAACTTTTCATATAAAGTACGACTATGCACCATATTTTTTAGACATCAATATGGGTATCATTTAAAAACTTTTAAAAATATCTTTCAAGAGGTACTAAAATTTAAAAAAACGCTTAAACCATTAAAAACCTGTGCCATTTTAATTTAAAATTGTATAAAGACCTAAAATTTTTCTTAGTTTTTAATTCTCTGCTACCCCAATATTTATTTTTTTGGAGTTACTTCACTAAACTAGATTTTCATATATGGTGAAGGGTATATAAGATTCGGCATAGCCGTATATAGCTCTTTTATTTGTTTATAAATTAAATTAAATTTGAGTTATCAGACGCAATATCTGTTATTTATAATATTTCTTCTATTTTTAGAGAAATATATTTATGGTAAAATTTATGAATAATCTTGCAATTCAATACACGTTTCAATAAAAAAGATAAATATAATATAATAAATCAACAACAAATTGTATAAATTTTTCGTGCAATTGTATTAAAGGAATCCACGAAAAAAAGCGGATATAAAACAACATCCAATAAAATTCATAGATTTTGAAATTTGATTTTGCGATTGTCAATTTTTTTTCTATTGTTCTCTGCCAGCATTAATCCAACAAACATAAAGAAGAGATCCATATTAAATTTAAAGTTATTTCTTATTGGCAATAGATATTGTTGTACGCATTTCCGTCTTGTTTTTTTTGCGTTTACACACTCTAAATAAGAAGGACAAAGTTTTCCGTTTTTCTATGAAGTTTCCTTTTTTTCTCTTTCAAATCCTTTAAGATTATAACACGCATTTGTATTGACATTTTCAACAAGCCACAAAAAAATCTAAAAATAAAAAGAAAACTTCTTGAAGTACGTTGTTTTCTTTTTCAAGTTTCTTTTTTCTTTCTTTTTGTAGGATATTGTATTATAAATACAGCATTGTAGTCCAGACTGTTGCTAGGATGTTTAAAAATACTTTAATTTGTAGGGTGTCTACTGACAAAATGATGATGCTGGCATGTAATGGTAATGTATGTTTACCTTATTGGTTTTCACGTTGAATTGGTTTTGTATTAGATTTATTATCCTGAAGATACGAAATAATTGAAATTTTTAAGAAGCCTCACCTTTCGGTTGGTTCCAAATTAAAAACTGACATAATTCAGATAAGCGAAAAACAGTTATGAGAAAAAGTATACAAATATCTTGATTTTTAGAGAGTTGCGGCTAAATAATTTAAATATAATTGTCATCAATTAATTTTTAAAAGTTTTTTTATGAAAAGATTTTCATATATGGAACATGAACGAAATTAAATATTTTGTTTGCTTTTAAACTGACTTTAAAAGAAAGGAAAATTTTATTAAAATATCTTTACTTTTTTTCGCATATTTTTTATGTCAGTACTTAATTTCAGTATCTTAAGTGACTAATTTCTCACTAGAAAATAATGTAGACATTGTTTCACAATAAAAACGTTTATGATTTAACCTGGTTCATCCCATGTGAGAAATTTCTCACTTATATTACAGAAACTAGACTTTTAACATCATGAGATCTGTAAAGTTTTTAATTTCTTTTTTTTTTTGTTTTGAAAGTTTTGTTTGCAGATTGGTTCCACTCAGATTTTTTTATAAAATTTAAAAATTAGGAGTGCCCCTAAATAACAAAAGTAATTTTAGCGTACCCTTTGAATGGCAAGGGGCAAGAATTTGAAAAGAGTGGTAATATAAAAAACGTAAAACTTAAAGGGTGTCCCTATAGATGGATTTATTAAACGTATACAACCTTATCTTTTGAACCGCTATAAGGGAGACACTTGCAAATCACATACAATATGCATGACTTTATCCGCAAAAAAAACTTATAGAAATTTAAAATTGTCCCCTTAGTAAGCAGGTGAACTTGACGTACTCTTATAGAAAGACGCTTTATACTTGTAATAATAATAACGCATTTATAGCACTGCATTTGATATAAGATGACCCTCACTCAGTCTGCCTGCCGGCTTTTAAGTCAATGTTTTGTTTAAGATTTTTGATCACGTGATAATAATCGTAGGCAGTTAGAATTTTATGAAACCACTAAGAGAAAAACATACAAATGATCTTATTAAAAACAAGTTAGAGTGCCATATTCGGCTATGCCGAAACTTCAGCCCATAGTTTTGCACTAAACGTTGTATTTATCTAAGTTTTTAATTCCCTATCGCTTTATATATGTCTTTTTTTGATTGAAGTTGCTCCACTTAACTAGATTTGTTCAATATTATATGAAGAAATTAGAGGCAGGCGTTTTGTTTTGCCTACTATCTTGAGGGACATGGAACGATCTTGCTAATTTTCAATAGCAAATCTTTCATAAGTATGGCTGATCGATTGGCATATTTAAATTTTCTATATCTCACCCATTGCGTTGGCAAAGTTGATTTTAGTTAGTTAGAAAAGAATATGTTGGAAAATAGTGAATTTAAAGTTTATGATAGATATTCCCTACCTGATGTGGTTTTTGTAAAATAGATGAAATAAACATTAAAAACAGCTGTAGAATGTTTCCAGATCTAGCGCTACAATGGTAATTAATTTTTGTTTAGATTTAAACACAACTCTGGAGGAACATTCACACCAAAAGATCATCTCTACATATAATAAAACAGCAACTGGGTCACTTTTGTACATAAAATATTTTTTTGAAATGTTGATGTTGGTGTAGAGAGTAATCGGTGTTAAATACAAAATACCTATTTTTAAAATTTTTGTGTGTCTGTCTGTGTTCGCATTACGTACAAACAGCTGGACAGATTTGAGAAACATTTTATGAGAAGTTCCCTTTGTACCTTGATTTAAATATGAAATGTTTTTTTAGTTTAATAAAAATAAGTTATTTCGTAGAGAAAATAGAGATACAAATGTTAAGTCATTCCATTTTACCGGTATAAATGGTTCTAGAATATTTATCAGTACATTTTATTTTTGTAAAGGGAAAATTTTTAAGCCGGTTTACAAAGCTCTACAACAAAGTTTTTAAAAACACATTATTCTTAGTTTTAATTTCAAGAAAATTAGAAATGATACGCAGATGAAGTCGTAGCCACTGCTAACTTTAATAAAAAAGCCTTGAACTTAAAATACTTTTTAAAATAAAAAGTGAACTAGTTCATTCTTAAACTTTGAACTGAAAAGAGCGGTCACTAACGTAAACTATTTGTTACAAGTCTACTAACAAATAATAGCGGCTTCTTTTTTGGCCTGAATTTATTTATACATTTTACTGGTTTTTCTATACAACTATTTTTTTCTATTTTAAGATTGCAGTTATATCTTATTTCAGCTTAAAACTTTTTGCTCCATTTACGTAAACATTTTTGCAATTGACCTTCTAAACCTCATGTGTCTTATCCATGACGTCAAAGTTTAATATAAATATATTTTTAAATATTGATGTTTATGGTTAATATTTACCACAACAAAATACAATAAACTACTAGAAGGAGGTTAAAATCCAATTGCTTGAAAATAACCTAGCAAAGATTTTTACAAAAATTAATATTAAAACAAATTTGACCTTAACTTTTGAGAGTTAAAATAATAAATTTGTTTTTCCTAAGCAGAAACTGAAAATTTAAAACTAAGAAATAAAATTGTCAGTTTATTTAACTGGGATATTTATTTAAGCATTTTTATAAATAAGAATAACAAAGTTTTATTTATACTTCAAGCTATTTAAAGTCTATCTTTTCGTTCTTTACTCTACAAAAGTGTAAAGTAGCTGAGCACAAAAATCTTATGGAAAAGAATTTGAAAGTACAAGTGCAGTGAAAACTTTTTAGTTGTTGAAGGAATTTGTGTATACAAACAAGTTTAGCTTTTGAAATCTTCTTTACACTTCCACATTCTTAATCAATAAGATTTTCTGGTATTTACTGTTAAGTTAAGGACTTTTTTCAGCATTCTGTCTTCTTTCAGCTTATCTGTTTTATATTTATATTAAAAAAACGAGAACTGAGTGTAATTTAAAAAAGGAAAAAAAACATTTTTTATTTCTCGTTAAGTTTAAGTTGTAAGATTGCACCACAAAAATAACTTCTTTTCGTTTGACTTGAATATCATTTTGTAGTCACAAAGTATAATACAAGATTAACAAAAATAGCTTAAAATCACCACTCACAAATAAGATTAGATAAGAAGATCTTAAACGAATGTAATTTGCTCTCCAAAAACTATTTTTCTTGTAGTTCTTAAGGACTTGTATTAACTTTTTTTTAGTTCAAGAAAAAATCATGTTGTTAATTTTCTCGTGATACAAATTATTATTAGTCGAGTTTGAAGTCGTAATTTATAATCATAATAAACTTGACTTTTTATTTCCAATATTTTGCTATTACAGCGAGAAATATTATCAGGTGTAAATATAAGTTATAAAATGCTCCTGATCCTGAATTGATCCAGATGAATTCTGCTTACAGTTTAATAGCCCTCTAAATGCCCTTCATTTTCCAATAGGTTTGATTCGCCTTGATCAAAGGGTTTGGCCGCAGTAACAAAAACCCTCACAGAACTCATTGTATATGAGTTAAGTTTCCGCATCTTATAAAAAAATTCTCAAAGTTAGTTTGAACAAACTGTGATTACAGTTTAATAGCTCTATTTGTGCCCTTTTCGGATATCGAAGGGTTTTGTTGCTGTGATCGTATTGGTTAAAAAAAACACTGAATTTACCACACAATTTGTACTGTATGTAGGGGGGGAAAATTTTATCGCATACTAAATTTTTTTAAAAGACGTATTTAAATTGACGTATTTATCTTCCCACACATGTGCTCTGAGTACTTATGCAGAGCGACCTCGATTGAGTGATGACAGTCTCTTCGTCCGTGTTGGAGTTGAAATCATTTTTGCTAAGGCAATAGACTAGCTATAGAATATTTAAATATGACAATTGATCAGACGTAGTTTTGCATCATCCATATCATTTGGAACAAATCTAGTTAGCGAATAACTCCAATCAAAAGGCAGATACAAAGGGCAACAGAAAATAAAAAAATAAGAAAATAAAAGAAAAGAAACATCAAGTGAAAAAAAAATTAGCGCTGGCCTATATTTTCCGAACAATTGGCATCTGAACTCTTAATAGAAAAGTACGATTGTGCACTATATTTTATGTAATAAATTATAACCTTGTTTTTAATGGGAATCTCTTCCAGACTCATGGGAAATCCATCAAATTGCTTTGGATAATGTATATTGAATTTTATATTTATATTAAATATCTTAACAATCTGATTTTATTGTGATCGGTTTATATTCATTAAATTGCGTATTTGTCCGCTCCCCCACTCCTGTTTCCTCGAAATAAAATCAGAATATTCTACCCTTTTCACAAATATCTATGTTTAAAATTTTATTGCATTTGTCTTTTATCTAGCACATAGCTCTTGAAACAGATATAGATGAGAACCTATCTAAGTTTTAAATTAGTACTCAGGCCAAAAATAAAATTTAATTCATTTATATTCACAGTTCAACTACTATTTTCAAAAAAATTTAATTTCAAATTTCATTAAAATCGATTAGTAGAAATTTTTATAAATTAATACAGATGCATAAAAATGCCCGCTTCTCTCATTTCTCTCCCCTGGTCTAGTATTTGAGACGAGAACTATTTTACCACGAGAACAAATATCAATCCGCGTTTAGAAAATCATAAAACCGGTTTAGTCGTGTAGCCGTGATTGACTGCTTGTCAAGAAATTTTCTTTCTCCTTTATAGACCTTTCAACCGAGTCAACCCGTGAAACTCTTAACTATGTTTAGATTAGGTTGTCTTAATGGCCAATAAAGAACAGGAATGTATTTACTTTTAATAATTTTTTTACAGCTCTAGCGTATGTAGAGTAAAATTATTCTATTGTAGAATCTATAAGATCCTTTCAAAAAATTACATTTTGTTTAGTAAACCCTAAATTACGCACAGTTTTATAGGCTTCTTTAATGATCCTGCCGCTTGGAAATTGTAATTCAATGCCATAGAACTGTCTTCTTTGCTGATGTGGCGGCTTAGACACAGCACCTCTTTTCTCAAATTATAGAAATAGCTTTTATTTCATCAAGGATATTCTTGACTTGTTTTATTCTCTTTATACGCTTTCCCGTTTGCTTGTCTTCTTCAATTTGCCTTCGCAAATTTTCACAGTTTATGGTGGCTCTGCAGCAAGATTTTGATTTTACTTTTGTTGCCTAAATGCTTAAGTTTGATGGAGTTCTGGCAACTTTTTTCGTTTTTGTTAAAGTTAAAAATGTAACCACTCTTCTTCTATTATTTTGTCTAAAGACTTTCTTGATTTCCATGTGTCAGAGTACAGATTTTTTTGATTTTGTCCACCTTCATGGCCGAACGCACACAGGATTAATTTAACGACAAGTCTACCTGTGTTTGAGATCTTTCCGCTTCAATTAGAATTTTAGTTTTATTTAAAATCAACAGCTCTAAATAAAAATTAATAACTTTCATCAGCGTAAATCTTAATGTGGCAATCACGGTCTGCTATTTAAATAGCAGTTTTTTTCATTTTCAGCAAAAAATCATGGTGATTGCAGGTCACTTTCTCCGTGATTAATATTTAACGTTAGAAGTAATACAAAGTAATTATATTTCATTTTTGCTTTAAACGATATATAAAGATAAATTTTCTTAGTTCCCTTTGTTGCGTAGTCAGCTTTAAAATAATTTAATACTAAAAATTAATCCTTTTTGACATCATGTAAAAATATGTGGAGTATTAAATCTTAAAAATTAAAAAAAAAAATCCATTATTTTAATTACAAAAAACTTCATTAAAATTAATCTTCAGTAAATTGGAAAAATAAATATTTTTTCAAATAAACTGTTTTGCAACAGTTAAAGAATTTTATAGTTGCAAACAAAAAGAATTATTGCCATATTTATTTGAGTATAAACTTAACAATTTAGTGCATATCTAACGCTGTAAACAAATGACAAAAATATCTTGCATACCCTAAGGAGTTATTTTAATTTGAATTTTCTTAGTTTTCTTCTCTTTTTTCTTACTTTACATCACATAAAATATCTTACCTCAATATAAATTATATTGTTCACATTCTTATTGCTGACATTTACCATTAATTCGTGGAAAATAATTTTATTTACATGTCTTCAGTGTGTCTTGGAGGAAAAAGTAAAATATTCAAATTGTGGTGCCTTTCCTTTTCACGTGCTCACTTTATTTTATGTTTTCTGTTGGTTTAATTTATTTATTGTAGATGTGTGTTTCTATATGTTATTTTAGTACCGCGAGCGTCGTTAATTTATGGTTTAGTTGTAGACAAAGAAGAAATGCTAGTACGCAAAGTAGTCGTGGTATTTTTATTCAGGTTTATTTAGAAGAACTTATTTTCAATCCTCTTAATTTGTAACATTGTTAAATTATTGTTCTGAAGGCTGGGTTAAAATTCTTAGAACAAAAATGCATTTAATTGTTTTTTTTTTTTTTAAATAAAACAAAGAAAGTAATTTTTTTATCAGCTCATGCAACAAATGGAAGGCTGAGTAAAAAATTTGTGAACAATTTTCGAAAATTGGGATAACTCAACGTTTATTTGTATAACAATGACAAAAACAGCTGTTAGGTAACATAGGGAACAGTGGAAAATTTTAGTTTTTATACATCTAAAAGCAGAGCGAAGAAGTAAATAGATGATTTTTTGCAGACTTGTGTCAAGATATAATTAAAGGCCTTTGTAGCTTCATCTAAATATAAAAAATGTGAACTCCGTAATTGAATAAATTTTAAAATAGAATATGAGATCAGTCTTGTAAGATTGTCTGTTTTATTGGAGCTTTTTTTAATTAAAAAATAATTTTTATTCGAAAGATGGCATTCGAAAATAATTTCGGTTATCTGGCCATCGGGGCTGGTCTTGATGAGAGGCTTATAGCTATCACTGGAAGCCCACGACCTTCCGTGGCACCTCAGGAAATAATAAAGTAGCGTCAAGTCACACAACCTGCAAGATCATTGCTTAAAATCAGCTAATCGCCAAGGTATCATTTTTTAATTGGTTACGGTCACCGAATGGCACTTAACGCCCTCCTGTTGAAAACTTATCTCACACCTATTCAATGTCAATATCACTTTCAAACAAAAAATCAGTTCTTATGTTTCGGTAACTATCTCCATCGATCAAAACAAGACCTTTCCGGGCTTTATTTTTGTAGAAGTAAGGTCAATTTTTATTTTGACCGTTTGACCATGAACGTAAACGAAAATAATGATGAAGGACAATGTTTATAATTACACTCTAAGAAAATGTCAAAATCACGAACTTTTTTATATATTTGATGTCAGTAGAATACAGCGTTGCCATTATTTTTTGTAAAATAATTAATACAAATTTAGCAAAATTTTGGGAACAGGTTTAATTACGAAACATTTTAAGGCAACAAATTGGATGTAGTTTGCTAAAAGAGTTCAATACCATATTAACACGAAAAATGCTGCAACGACAACGCCGTTCAATATTAAATTGCTGCAAATGCATTAGAACAAAATTGTGTATGTTTCATTTCGAGTTATACATTTCTTGCTGGGCTGATTAAAATGTGAGCACAGTATTACAGTTCGTTTGCTTGATAGTTAGCCCTCTCATAAACTCTATCGAGCTAAAAAAAAGCAGTCGGTACAGATATTACGGTTTAAGACTATTGGCAGTTTAGAACGTTAGAGATTTTTTTTAAACTGCATTGGATAACCATATCAAGAGAAATTAATTTAGATCGGATGCAAGAACTTTAGGCAGAGCCCACATTTATTTAGCTGCACTTAAGCTTTTGTATAATTTTAAAACTCTTGTTTTGAAATAATATTGTGAGTTTGCACGATGTATAAGTTGTAATTAGCAAGAAAATAAAAACATTTAAGAAATACTAAAAATCCACTTAAATTTCTTTTAATTTGTAAACCGTAGACATAACCAAAAATAGTAAATTTATTATTTGGTATTGAAGAAAAATTTCCCTTTAAAAAAGGCATTCTACCTCCCAATTACATTACAACTGTTTCTTTTGATGTTTTAGAAATTAAGATATTATTATGGGCTGGCATATTAAAGTTGAAAACTAGAGCAAAGAATTTTTTTTTCTTTTGAAATTGATTTTTCCCGCTGCACTTTTAAAAGTTTTCACAGTAAAATCAGTAGTTAGATTTTATAGTTTCCTTTTACAAAAGTGTAATTGCTTAATATGTGAACATATTTTGTTTGTAAAAGCATAAATATGCATCCATGTGAAAGAACAAGGTAAAATATTTATGGAGTAGAAAGTTAAATAAAAATTACTGCCTTTTTTTCTTCATTTGCATGAATGTTGTTTTTCTTTAGGAAGAAAAAACAATATTTGGCATGAAAATTGTTTGAGTATTTATTTAACAGTTCATATGTTCAGCAGAGTTTATGTAGAAATTACGACCTTTTAGTTCTGAGGGTGCATTCTTGGCTATAGAAATTTAAGTATTAAACCTAATAATCTTTTGAAGAGTGCTACATTCGGCTGTGCAGCACATATAAGAAAATCGAGTTTAGTGAACGAAAAAAAAGAAAAATAAATAAATAAATTAAAATTAAAGAAACGTTTGGCTAATAAAGAATTAAAAAAAATCGGTTGCATTGAAATGTTTTGGTTTTTTATTGGGTTAAGTATTTTCAAAAAACTTTGAGTATTTACTAAAAAATCTCTTCAAAAGCTTTTAAATGATACCCATTTATCTCAAAATATATGTTGCACAATCGTACATTTTCTGTGAAGAGTTCAAACGCCCATAATTTGGAAAATATAGGCGGGTGCCAATTTCTTTACTAGCGGTTTTTTTTCCTTATATTCTAGATCTCCACACACCAATTCATTTCTAAAAATTTTAAAATATCAAGTATTTCTTAATTCCTACGAGTCTGCTACACAAACTGTTGGGTATGTTCAAAACCTACAAATAAATGCTGCTTGTGTATGTTCGCTATAACATTGTTTTTATAGATCTGCGGGAACTTGTTTATTTGTGTGTATGGATTTGCACAATATTTGTTTACGTGTGCTGCATGAACAAATTTTTGTATGTTTTGAAAATTACTTTGCAAAGGATTTTGTTCTTTTATATTTTTCTTTTTGCTTCTTAAATAAACTGTACAACTTCAAGAATGTTTTCGATTTTAAAACATTTGAAATTTTGTTAACTATTTGTGTATGACACTGCTTTTATTGGTTTAATATGTATGTATGTTCGGTAATTGAATTTTGAAACTAATAATTTTGTATCACAAATTGCAAGCACAAGATTTTATGCTAAAATAAAAAAAGTTCAGAAAACAAAATTTAACTTAAAAAAAGAATGAGTCTGTTTTTTAAAATAATTTTTTTTTTTCAATATTTCGCCACACCGTTTCAGAGTTACTATTGAGTAGAAAAGTTAAATAAAAATAAAAAAGTTACTTAATTGTGGCTCATCCTTATTCTGTATGGCGTAGGCAATAACGTCATCAGTTTTGAGGCAACATTACTTTAACACAACATCAATGCTTATTTCGCATTCCCTAACAGTTTAATGACGACATTGTTTGTTTATCAAAAATGTTAATAAAAAATAACGCACATATTTTATTTTTAAGTCAGTAATTTATTTTTTTTACAATTTTTAAGACTCCAGTGATAAAAAAAATGAATGTGTGTGAAGTTAAATTTTAAAATTTTTAGATTTGCCACAAACCTTTTTAGTTAACAGAGCTCTGTTAAAAAGATAACATAGCCCTGTTAAGGGAATAAAAATTCGATTTATGCAACTAAACTGTAATTTTCATGGAAACAACAAAAGATGGCAAAATCAAATTTAATGGGATTTATTTGCGAGGTATCCCTCTACAATTCTCCATATTTGGAACTTTTAACAGCGCCAGTTGAAACGGGTTTTGGGCAAATTAACATTTTAAAATTTGAGTTTCTCTGAGGGATGATGTTTTTATGATGATGATGATTTTTATGGAAACATTTACGTCACAAGCGACAATATCAACAGCAATTCGAGGAAATTTCAACGTCACATTTCCTTACAAAACACCAAATATTGACAACGAGAATACCTAAAAAAACGATTAAAATTGTTGTTGCCTTGAATTGCCGACGCCTTACAGAATAAGGGTGACTGTACTTTTTAATAAAGAGTTTTTGAGGTTATCTTGTCTTTTTGCTTTGTTGGTTGAAGATGATTCTCATTTAATTCATTAAGATTGAAATATAAGACTCCAGAAGTTTCCATGCAAAACTTGGGTAGAATTTCATGATGAACTATATGAGCTGCAGGAAAAGGGCAATATGAGTTTGGTTCCCTCGCAGGTATATATTAAATGTTTATTATAAAAATATTATGAAATATTTATATTTAAAGGAATCAAGTGCAATCAACTTAGAATAACATAAAAAAGAATTGCTAGTTATAATTTTTCATTTATTTTACAATATATAATTGAATTAACTAAAAATTTAATTAAACTTTATGCTTTAAAAGAAGGTTTCAATAAATTATAACCAAGAAAATTAAAAAATTAAATATTCTTACTTTCAACAAAACTTCATTAATAGCCAAATCCGGCTATAGTCTTCAAGGTTCAAAAATAAGCAATCTTTTCAACCGCCAGGATAAGAATTTGTAGAAATAAACCTAAACGGAAATTAATGTTCACTCAAGCTACTTCAATAAATTTAAACAATTTCTATTTGCACAAATATTTTTTTAACTGATTATCCCTTAGGTAATTTTATTTATCAAAGCAAGTTGATTAAACTAAAACCAGTATTTAAATCTTTTTGCAAAAGATTTTGATAATTTGAATAAATTTAATAACATTTATTATAATAATTTTTCACATAATAATTTATAGAACAATCTCTAATTGGTAATTAGGTTTTAAAACTAAAGGTCCCTTAGGTGTAACGACTCAAATTATGTAATCAAATGTTAAAGTTGTAAAGTAGATGTTTAATGATTTTATTTATGTTATAAATTTGCACGTATGAGTTAATTTAATTTTTTTATATTTTCTCAATTTTAATAAATATTTATTCGTAGAATTATTCAAAGTATTTGTTAAATTAATGTGAAAATAAATTTACTTACAAAACAAAATAAATTTAAATAACGAAAAATATGAAAAAGCTTCAAAATGGTTAAAATTTTTATTTCAGTTAAATAATAAATATTTACATAATGTAATATTTAAACAATATTTACATAATGTAATGTTGAAAGAGCTTTTCTCTTCAAAAAAAAAAAAAAAAAAAAAAAAAAAAAGAAAATTGTTACGATTTCTGTTCCAATTTTGTAAATGAAAAGATTGCTCTTTTTGGTGATTGGTGAGCTTTCAAACGATAGTTGAAAAAAAAAAAATATGGATAAATTAAGGGCAGGCATGGTGTTTTGCCTACTGTCTCCAAGTACATGAACCAAAATTAGTTTATTTACTTTATATTTTTTTAGTAAATTATTAGGCGAAATTTAATTTTTTTTTTATTTATTGAAAAAATTATGGTAACTTAGTTCTACTTTCATAAATTTATATATCGAGTATTTAAGTTGCTTGAAAGCTTATTTGTTAAAAATAATCTATTTTATTGAAACAACTAAAAGTCAACATAAAAGCAATTAATTTTATCATATTTTGCTTATTTCAGGGAATTTAATACAGAAAACGCTTGCGTTTTTATTGAAAATAATTTTTTTTCACTCATAAAAATATACGATTTCGTGTTGCATTTTTTGTTTTTTTTTTGTATTTTTGTAACAAAAAGTGCAATCAAGATAATTAATGTAAAAAAAATTGTTTATTATGGACTAAAAATTATTTTTATAAATGCATAAATTTTACAAATTTTGTTTATGTTTGACTAAAGTAAATTTTAGCAAAGAGAATAAAATCAACAAATAAATGAATTGTAATCGATTGTTTATATTAATGTTCTTTTCTAAAAAAAAAAATATTCTGCTTAATATTCACATTTAAAATAATTTTAGGCGCTAAAGTCATTGTTGGCTCTGGCTCTAACAACATTGCCATGGCGTCCACGGTATGCGGTAAATATATATTATTTATTTCCATCATCCTGCTGTGAAGGCATCTTCTATACTGAAGTTATTTTTCAAAAAGCTCAGCTTGATGATCTATACGTGTTTGTAAACAATGCGGATACAAACTGTGAGAAATATCATTTAGTTTTAAACAAAATTATAGCGCAACATTGTAAATAAAAAATAAAAATTTTTTTAAGTGAAACAAGCACTTTAAAATGGCTGAGACAAAAAATATAAAGTCTTTGACAGAAATTTTTACTTCGATAAAAACAATCATTCTTTTACAGAAACGGGTGGGATGGGAGTGAAATTTATTTCAAAAAGCTAATTTATTTCAAGCTGTAAGATACTTTTATACGATTCTTTCAACTGTAACTGTGAAATATTAAATCAACGTAAATATTGACGGCAACTAGCGCAGTCAACTTAGAGAAAAAAAAATTATAGTAAAACATACGGAATATCACTGATAAATTTACAACAATACAGCTTGGAATATTGGTAAAAAAAATTATTAGTTTTAAAATATTTTTTAAAATGAAATTTGTTTTTTACTTTATAATCACGATGCGATTCACTGTAGTAATCCAACCAGCTTTTTAATTGGATATTTGCGATAAAATTTAAGCACTCTGCCTATTAAAGTGTTCTAGACTTATGGTAATAATTATTTACTTTATATGAGAGGTACCATGCCCACTATTTCATTTCAGTCTATGTTTCGCTAAACAAAGCTTATTAATATGGGGGTTACTGACGCAAATATTCAAGAGTCTAACTATTATAGTTTTCTAGCTACGTCGTCAAAATTGTTTACATTTGTATAGAAGGTACCACGCCCATTATTTAAATTTTGCCAGATTCACGATACATTATGCATATTAACTTTTCATAAAAAAAACGATCGTCAATGTATTCAGCATGAGTATCGGAGTTACTTTAATAAACTAGAATTACAAATATGGTAAAGGGTATATAAGACTCGGCATAGCCGATTATAGCACTCTAATTTGTTATCTATCAGTTTCAATTGAAATTATATAAAATATGTTTTTGTGTATTTAAAACAAAACAAAAAAAAAAAAAAAAAAAAATAATCGCCAAAAATAACGAGTGAGGGTGTCGTATATCAGATTTTCATTGCAAAAAAGCGTAAAAGCGTAGTAAATGATAATGGTTGCCTTTAATACTTAGTATTCCTGCAGGTGGTCATCTTTACTACTTTGTAAAGACTAATTATACCAGCTGGCCACACCCTAATCAAAACTTATAGCTGTAGGTAGTAAAGAAAACCTAATGCAGGAATAAAAAAAAACAGTTGGAAAAGTAAGAGGCTGACACGGTGTTTTGCTCGCTGCCTGATGGGTTGTGCACTGATCTTGCTGATTTTAAACAGACAAATTTTCGAAACTATATCAGATGAATTGCCGTCTTTAAATTTTTTCTAGATAATCTAGTTCCTTGGAAAAATTAATGTCAGCACGAACACAGATGGACTTTGATATTTTATTATTATTTTTTTAATTTTTCCTGTTCTTCATCTAATATTATTTTTTTTAATAAAAAGGTTAACTTATAACTAAAAGTTAATAACAAGAAAGAAGACTTTAAAATTATTTAATCGGACATATCGTACGCTAAAATTTAATTAAATATTAATTATAAGTAATTAACAATGAAATAAATAAAAGGAGTTATCATATTGTATTGTTATATTTTCTTTGTTTTTTTCTCTCTATCTTTCACTGCACAGAGTCGTAAAAAGTCAGCCGTATGCCGAAGTAAGAAAAGAATCATTATTTTTGGTGATTTTGTAAACATGAATTGTTTTTAAATCATTGATTTTTATCTATATTATTTTACTAATTTTCTAGTTAAGTAAGTTTTGAATTGAATTTATCTAAAAAGTATTGAGTAATTATTTGAAGAGCTAAGTAAGCGCTAGTGAAATGCTCATCTCTCTAAGTAAATTTTTGTAAATTTTAAGTTATTAGTTTGGGGAATCAAACACGCGTCAAACTAGTTTATATAAGTTATTTGAATTTAACAAAATTTCTTCAACTTTACAAATTTTTTGTTAACTTATTCGCCTTTTTTTCAGCTTAATAAAATATATTTTGTATTTTAGATATCATTTTATATTTTAAACAATAATAATCTTAATAAAGCAGCCCTTAATTGACCTAATTAAGAATAATTCTGAGGACTTCAGTAAATTTTGTGTTAAACAGAATTTCTAATTTATTTGATTAATTGCTTTTAAGGAAAATAAACTCTATTGGAATAAATCTCTTCAAAGTTATTACCCTTAAATATTCATCAGGTATACGACTACTTTATATTCAATTAAAATGCCAACATATGCAGTCATTAGATAATAAAATATTAAATATTCAAATTCATATGAAAATCAAAATATTTTTTAATTTGCTACTTAAACACTTGTTTATACAAACAGAACAATACATTCTAAAATTTGTTTTTTTTTTTGTTGTATGAGCGTTTAATACTTGGATTTCGAAGCAAGTTGTGAAAATTCCTCAAAAACACTAGCACACATTAACTTCAACTACGAATACCATCCCAATTTTATTTTGTATATTAAAGAAGTAATTACACTGAAAATATTAAAAAGAAGGATGTTGAATGTAAAATAAAAAATTTGTTTTATTTTTATTTTTAAATCTTTTTTTTTTTTAAATTTTATCTGGGGAGTTTTAATAAAAATATTTAATCTAAACAAATAAAAATTAATTGTGATCCAAAATTTACGTCAGTTTTGAATGAAATAAAAATAAGAGTTATTTTTTTCCTTCTTCTTTTTTGGTGGGTTATGTACATAACATCAGGTTATTCATTATAGAACAACCCAAAAAATTACTTTGATCAAAAATATATCGTTACCTTAATAAGTAAATGCCCTAACTCGTTATTTTAATACACGTTTTATACACATTTCGTTAAATGATTCTCTTATGAACCACAAAAAGATTAAAAAAGTTGTAACAGTATTAAATTGTTTAGAGAAATAAATAACACAACGCGTTTATAAAAATTTTCTAACTTTTTATTAAGTTTTTTTTCTATATTAAGGTAACGATAATTTCAGGCAATAGCTAGCTCTATAATATGTCTGATTCATACTGCTGCAGCCGTAAGCGTAACTAAAGCATTTTTTTCAGTAGATGTTTATAGCACTCTAACGAAGAGGAAATTTTTTCTAATGATGAAAAATTTGAAGGATCTTTATTTTATTCTTGTGGTGGCTTAGCCGTTCCTAGACGGTTCAACTTTTCTGCAATTCTATTTGAAAAGAAGCCTTGGTCTATTATGCGGGGTTGCTGGGCTCCAAGGTACACAGCCACGATTTACACACACTGTCACACTAAAGCTCCTCAAATCTTTGGACCACTACTTCCTTGTTTTATATTAAAGTTATTTTAAGGATCTCGTAAACAATTTTATATACACAGGCTCCTAAGCTATCTGAGCTGATATTTCAGTACACAGACGTCTTATTTACTGCGACTTAAAACCAATTATTTTGCCTCTAATTTTAAAGACCTATCAGTCTTGAAATAATCTTTTTCAATTACACATCTTTTGCAAAATTTATATGTTGCAGTTACTTAAATAAAATTAATTTTGTCTATTCATGGAACAAACAACCACCACGTTGAATTGTAAAACTATTACCACATTTGTTGTGTTGAAATTAAACAACTTGTTCTGACATACTCTTACTTAGCTAAGAAATAAAACGAAATTTTCAAGGCACAGCATAAGCTGTTTTTGGTGCAGATAAATAAAGGGTTGCTAAATTTATTTTTTATAGTTTCCTTTATTAAAAATTAGAAGTATTTTAAAAGGCGTTGGGAGCCTTTTTACTTAGCTCGCTGAAAAATAACTCACAACTGCAATAACATCCATTAAAATTATGTCGGATTTTTTTTTACATTTTTACTTTTTATTTAGAGTCACTTAATTTTGTTTGTAGAATGTTGCAGTTAGAAAAATTAAAGTTTTTCTTGTATTCTTTGAAAAACGTCCGCCTACATTTGAAAAATAATTTTTCTTAACAAAAGTTAAATCAAAAAACGGACCACGGCCGCAAAAGTAAATTTTTATTGATTTTTAAAGATCACTGATTCAATCCCTGGCTGGGAAAAATATTAAAAGACAATTTAAAATTCGCAAGGCACAGCGCATATACATTTATACCTAACTCATCAACAGTTGATATGATACTGGAACAGCATCTATTATGTTGTGAGGAAACAAGTATGAATGAATAAAAATAAAAATTTGCATTTCATGACTATACCGACGGTGTAGTACAAAATTACAACAAATGTACAGGACGGGTTGTAGAAAAGACAACAAGAAATGCTTTGAGTTATGTGTGTATTTCGTCCAACCAAATTAATATTGATTAGTTGGTTAAATGGATGATACTTACAATGGACGCAACTTAAGATAGATAGATGCGAAGAATGCTGATAATGGATTTGGCGGTCATGACAATGCAGCATTACAATCTGCCAGCGCCTAATTTTTCTTGTTTTCTTTTGAAAACGTCCGCGTTCATTTGGAACCAAAGCCGAAATATTAAATTTTTATTGATTTTTAAAAATTAAATTGTTAAATTTTTGGAGTTTGATGCTTCTGCGGCTGTTATATAACGGTCACAATCCCCTTTGGGTGAAATGTTCTTATCGAAGGTATATAAAAATTAAATAACGTTTGCAAACAAATAAAAAACAGCATTCAAAAGTTAAGGACAGGCAGAAAATTATTGCATAAAAATTAATATCTTGACAGCCTTTAATTTTAATTTTTTTTTATTTTAAGAATATAAAGTAACTTATATTTTACTTGAATTTCAAATGTCTGTTTTCAACGGTTCAAGAGATCACGTGAAATATGTTTAATATTTAGACATATAGGGATACTCTTTAATTTTAGAATTATTTTTAACCCTAATTATTGAGTGCTATAATTTAATGCATCTTGTAAACATGTTATCATTCGTCACATGTGTTAAGATTACATATGTTTTATGGGGACACCCTTTGTTTTGTAAATTTATAACTATGTTTTCTAAAAAACAGCCTTTTGAACATAATACAAAATTTAAAATCTGTTGAGATATCACAAAGTTTAAAAGTAACAGGTATACAAATAAAACCTACGACTTTATTATGGTTGAGAGAAGTTCTCCACTTTGTAAAAATTCTCTCGCTGTGTAGTCATAAAATATAATTTAAGTTTTGGGAAATTATTTCGTTGGAAATTCTTTACTTCTAAAAAAATATCGTGCTATTTTTTTATCCCTATAATTTTTTTAAATAATTCCTTCCTTTAAAATCTATTAGTGGCTTTTTTGCAAGGTCTACAGAAGATGTTATGAGAGAAGGCTATATATTAGTCACAACAGATGTAAAAAATGTTTTTTTAAAATAAAGTTTTAAATGAAAAATTTCTCATCGTTGAAAGGTAATACAAACCACAATATTAAAAGCAGCATCAAGGTACTTTAACAGAAGAACAAATTTGTAATAAATATACTTTTTTTCTCAATCTCGGAATTTCAAAAATCCCTATGCCAGACAGACCGAAGACATTCATTTAGTTAGATGTGCATGCGTACGGAATGAGGGATAATTGCAGAATTAAAATTTGTGATATCATCCTTTTGGTCTTCGAAAAATTGATATAAAATGTTATTCATAATGAAGCTAGGGCAAAGAAAACAAACTTCTAACTGATCGGAAAGTATCAAAACTAAAAAAAAATCTGAAAGTGTGAATTTCTTTCTGACTTTATTACAGTAAGAAAATTTTAAGATAAATAATTATCATCATAAATTCTTTTGTACAGTGTTTTCTAGTAAAAAAGGAAGATGCGTGTGACAATGTGTAGTCAGAGTTCAAGGCAATAAAAAATACCATAAACCAACAGAACTTTTAGTATTGAGTTGGTAAAATCTTAATATTAAAGTAAGGAAATTACATACGTTTTTGCTGTATAGTGAAAGTAAATAAATATATATATATTTTTTTTTTCATAAATATTTGCATGCAAATAGAGAAATGAACAAAATAGAAAAGCATACTGGAATGTGAGAAAATAAAAAAGAGGAACTATACAGGAACACTGGTTGTGGTGTTAGTACAAATATTGTGGTAGTTAAATGTTCACTATTTTGTTTTAACACGTATACACGTAACACTTAAACAAATAAACTTGCACATATTTGTTTTAAACAATCTATGCACTGTTCAGTATTTTAATTCTGCTTATTAAACTAACAATTGCATGTACAGACACAACTTGCATGCAGATTTAATTGTTGACATATTCAACAGCAAATACAGAAATGTGCGTACAAATACAAATCCATACAGACCAATCTAATACACAAATATATGCATATGTGTGTCTGTGTGTCTGTGTGTCTGTAAAATAAAACAGGAACTTGTAAGAACTTCATATTACATGTATGCATGTACATACAAAAACAATCTATTAGGAGACACACAAACATTTTAGTATTTACAGTAAAAACAGAATTATTTAACATGCGAAAGGGTGTGTACACGTTTGAGTTCGTTTATTTGATACAAAGAGAGCTGTCCTTTTTCTATGTTCATGTTGTTACTATTGTTATTATGTTTTATTATTATTATTATTTTTTTTTTTAATAAGGAAAAAGAGTTTTAAACAAATACTAATCGGAATACGAAATAATTGTTGAAAATCTTATTTATAATTTAATTTTTATGAAATTATTATTTTATTTATTTGAAATCAGGAAAAATTAGATACCAGCAAAATGTCATGCTGCATTTTTTGAAATGCTACATCCTTCATTAGCATTCTTCGCATATATTTAACTAAGATTGTGTTAGTTTTAAACATAATCTATTTAATCAACTAATTTTGTAAATAAAAATAGGAGGAATATCCCTAATCAATGAATATTAATTTGTTTAAATAAAGCCCGCACACAACCTAAAGCATTTCTTACCTGTTCTCCGCGTAAGTCGTCGGCCATTAAGTTCGAGTTTTGTTTTAAAAATTTCATAATTGTTTTCTCGCAAAATTAAGATGCTGCTTCAGTATCATATTTACCTTTGATTTGACCATATTTTTCTTTATTTTAAAAATTTTACTGAAGAAATGTAGACATGAAGAAACGTTGTGGTTTTATTGAAGGAAAATATAACATATATTTTCGATATTAATAAAATTGAAAAAATTATTTCAAAAAATATTTTGAGTACGATGTAGAATAGAAATAGTTTTTAATTTTTCTTTTCACTTTTTTTGTCGCAGTTTTTCTTTTATTTTAATTTTAATTCCTGAAATATTTTTAATTTTTTTTTGTAGGTGCGAAGAGTGCTGGTGAAAGATGTATCGATCTGCTAGTGTCTAATTTTTTTTGTTTTCTTAAGAAATTGTCCGCATACATTTGTAAATAATTTTTTCTTTCTGAGAATTTTTTGAAAATTAAATTAAAAAAATGAACCTATGCCGAAAACGTAAATTTTAATTCTTTTTATTTTAGTTGGTTCGACATAGAATCAATCATTAAAGAGAGTCAATAATAATTAAAGTAAAATTATTTTTATATTCTGCAATACAGACAGACGGTGTAGCTTTAATAGCACATGTTCATGATACCATGACGGGTTAATGGTAGATTCGATTTTTTTGCCCAATAAAGCAAAGAAGACATGAGTCGTCAAGTAACCAATGATGGTCTATTATATAAATATATAAATGCTGATGAGGGATTTGGCGGTTCTGAAAATGCAGCATTACATTCCGCCAGCGTCTAGTTTTTCTTGTGTTTTTTTTTAAAACATCCGCATGCATTTGAAAGATAATATTTCTTTGTAAAAATTAAGTTAAAAAATGAACCAAAGCCGAAAAAATAAAATTTTAATTGATTTATAAAAATCCACGGTTTAACCCCTGGCTGGGAAAAATTTAAAAAATAATAAAAAAAAATTATATAAATTATTGTTTTAATTTTTATATCGTAGCTATAAAAACACTTAACCAATGAGTGTATTAAAATACAATAAAATATATAAATTATTTGTTGTCATAATATTTTTTTATTTCCCTCTGTTAGTTTTTCTTTTATAGATTTCTATATTTATTAAACAAAAAAACAAAAAACCTTTATTTAAATTTCCAAAATTTATGATTCAGTTTTAATTTTAGTTTGAAAATCCCAATTTTATTGTAACGGAAATGTAATTAAATATTGCACATGTTTTAACTCATCAACATTTAGACATACATAAACACAGCAAAACAACTTGTGCATTAAAATAGAAATAAAATTCCCAAGAAAAATTTTAAATTATATGAATATTCATTTGTATTTTTTCTTCTATACATAAATATACAAAATTATTTCTGAAGCTAAAAATTTATATTTCAAAAATACTTTAAAAGGGACTAGATAAATTTCAGGGAAATAGCACTAACTTCTGGTATTTTAATGTTTTACGGAAGTGTTGCATATTTATGTGCATAAACACTATTTATTTTTTGTTTGTTTTTGTTGTTTTTGTGATGCACACAAGCATTAGAAAAACATACATATTAATACGAGCTTAAATATTCCAAAGGAGATAAATTTGCTTGACATATTACTGTTTAGAAGTGTGTACTGTATGTTGGGCCACTGTCTGACTAGTCAAGTCAAGTTTAAGTTCCATTTTGAGGGTGCGTTAGAGTGAAAAGTTTATTAAAAAAATGGAAAAAAAACATTGAGAATGAGAAATTAAACATCGTGACAGTTTTAATTATTAAATATTAGTTTTTTTTCCTTACTCAAAGGATTTATTTTCAACATGCATTATGTATGCATTTTATGTCTACGTCACTCGAATATGTTGACATTTTTCCAGAAAAATGTGAAAAACTAAATAAATTACTTTAAGCGACGACATGTGTGTAATGTAGTTTTTAATTTTTAAAATGAAATATGAATAAATTTTAAGAAAATTTAAATAATAATTATACGTTAGTTAATTAAATTTGCAAGTAAATAGTTTTAAAAATAGCTCCTAAAAGTATGCTTTAATAACAAGTAGTAAATAATCCTATGTTAAATTTAAGAATTTTAATATATTTCAATTGAATAAAAAAATATTTGCAAAAATTATACAAATAAAAAAGAATTTTAGATTTTTAGTTTTAGATGAAAGCATTTGCAGCATCTTAATCAATAACAGTTCAAAAGGTTTGAAATTATATGCTATAAAATTAAGATCACAAAATTTTCAAAGACTCCAAAGAGAAACGGTCATTTGAAGCAAAATCATGTGATATACGAAAATGTATTAAAAGAATCCTGTCCTTAACATGTTAAATGGATATGGCTACAGGAGACTAAATAAAAATAAATCTTTCTCTTGGTTTTACCACAGAGTGGTGACAACGGCAACTTTGTAATTTATTACTGGTTCTTATTAAAAAAAAACAATCACTTTGAATTTAAAGCTCTCTTCATTTGTGTTACTTCATTCCATTTTTTTTTTTTTGCTTAGTACAATCTTTTATTTGTTTTTTATTATTAGCTTCGCTAATAAAACCATATTTAAGGTTAACCTTTAATAGCAAAAAAATTGTTTAAAGGTGTATCTTCATTCTTCAAATCAAATAACAATATTAAAAGTTTTAACTTTTCGAGTTTAATTTTTTTAAATATCTTTACAATCTGATGCGATATTTTATTTATTTATTTGTTTTCTGTGCAACAAAATCGTGTCTTATGTTTACAGCACACAAACGTGGTTTTTTCACAATTGGTTTGGGTTCTACGAAACAAAATTAAATAAAAACAAACATGAATACAATTATAATAATTAAAAAGAAATCATATGTAATTTCTTAAAAAAAATATGTATAACAAAAAAGTTATTTATAAAAGTTGAATAAAATTTTTGCTGCTTAGTTATTGATTTAGTAGAAGATTGTTCCAAAGACGAGCAATACTTACATATTCGTAAAACTTTCATTCTAATAATTGATATTGATGCCAAGGTATTTCAATGTTTTTGTGTCGTAGCGATTAAAGAGAATCCTACTTGTTTAAAAATATATTTTGAAGTTTGTGTAATAATAATCTTACATAGAAAAATAAGTTTGCAAATTATTAGAAGACTCCGTAAAGCTTGCTAAAATATAAGGAAACATTCTCAAACCTTCTCAATCCCTAAACACATCTTACAATGTTATTATTATATTGACACAAAGCTTACTTTTACTTACTAAGTCATAACTTGCAAATATTCTTTACTTTTAATATTCTGATTTTGATAAGTATTTAATATTGTGTGGATCAAAGGGCTTGCAATCTTTTATAACTTTGACCACCAAGTGAGTTTATATTATAAGTCCATGTCAGGTTGCTATTAAAAAGTATTCTTTGATTTTTTGCTGAATTTACAATTTAAATTTTCTTATCATTTAAAAAAATATGATTATAAATTACAGTAGTTGCACTCTTTTTATATGTTATTACACATTTAGATTTTTGCGGATTGAGACAGAGTCCGCTGCAATGAGTAACTTTGTGTAAATCTTTATTTATAGCGAATACGCCCGAACTTATGTGCTAACTGGGCAGTTTAAAATAAGTTGTATTTAAAACAAGTTGTACATCACCTGCATATAAATGAGCCTTGCATTTCGTGAGATATCTTGGTAGGTTATTTGAATAAAGAGAGAATAATAACGGTACTAAGATAGAACCCTGAAGCACGCCTTTTATGAAGGGTAGGCTGTTTAAGCATGCGTTATTCAAAAAATACTGTTCGTGGCCGACTAGAAAGATATAAAAATATTAAATATCAAATGCCTTGGGGTGGTATAGAAGCACCAGAAAGTTAATATGTCCTTTCCAAGCCCTTGACTTCACTAACTTCTACAAGAACTGTTATGTAGCTGTAATTCTGTTAAAAACCAGATTGCCTACAAGATAGCAAACTGTGTTAACTAACATATTCAATAATCTGGTAAATTTTTTTCTAATAACTTTGATAGAAAAAACAAGACTTTCTCATAAAATATTTTAAAAATAACCAGTAAGATTAGTTTCTTAAGCCTTGTGATCCAGTTTAATTTATTCGAGCAAGCAAAGACAAACGTTTAATTGGAAATAAAAAAAAACACCTGACTGCAAAACAGTTTTTTAGCTGTCTGCCTATAACGGTGTTAACATAACATTAAAATAATATTAATTTAAAATTTATGCTTTTTATAGCAATAGATTAATTGTTGTTTCACAACTGTTCAAAAGTATGGCTACATACCTTAAATTAAATACACTATTGGGGCAATCTTTAGATTATTAAAATTATGTCCCTGAAGGCAAATTAACGTCACCTACGGAGACACCCTAAAATTTTGAGATTTCATTTTTTTGAATGTTTATTTTTTTTTTATTTATTTATTTATTTTATTTATTACTTTTTTTTTGGCTATTTCGAAATGTAGTGACACACAGTTTTTTTAATTTTAAAATGGTAGCCCTTATAGTTCATAAAAAGATCACTAAGGGATACCCTTTAATTTTTAAAATAAAAATTAAATATTTTTGAAACGGGGCCAATCTATAAGCATAAGCTTTCAAACAAAGAAAACATTCAGCCAGCGTCTAATTTTTCTTGTTTCCTTTGGAAAACGTGGACGTGTATTTGAATAATAATATTTTCTTTGTAAAAATTGAATGAAAAAAGTAAACCAAAGCCAAAAAAGTAAATTTTAATTGATTTATAATAACCCATGGTACAATCGCTGATTGGGAAAATATTAAAAAATAATTTCAAAATCGGTTCAAAATTGGCTAAGCTCTGCCGGCACAAATATAAAAAGCAACATTCAGACGAGTTGATAACCTCTCGGCAAAAAAACTTAAAAATGGTAGTCGAGTGTGGAATTAAAAATTTTGGTGGAAGGACTTTCCAACTGGTTTACCAATCTAATGATTTAAGCAAGGCATGGACCTTTATAATCAATTATTGAGAATTGATTGCATTGACTATTGCAGGAAATAATAACAATCATTAGTACGCATTTTAAAGTACTCTTTTTTTACTTGAAGAACTAGTTCAATTGCCACTTCCTTTACGTGCGAACTAATATAATGTGTTTTGTAAGCGAGTAACAAAATTGTCAATCACAAAAGTAAGTCATTATATGGCAAGTACTTTTTAAGGTAATGTATAATTTTTTGCTGGGCTGCTTCTTTTTAAAAATAGAATTTAAAATACGGTTGTATGTTATAATTGAAGTTAACAAATAACAGCTTTTTGAAATAAAATAAAAAATTAAAAGTTTTCAATACATTCTCCGTTCGATGGCAATTTCTTTTAATGATTTTAGGTTGATGTGATTTTCAAAAATAAAGTGTTGGCGATCGCTGACAGTCATTACCTGAAAGAGTACAAGGCACTTCTGGCTTAGGTTGAGACTAAAATAATAATAGCTCAATAAATATAAACCTGGAAAACCTTTTAGTGTTTGATACTGATGTTAAAATTAGATATTGCATTACAATAATTTTGTCTAAACAAGAAATGATTTTAAAAAGACGGTATTGCAAACCATACAGCCCTTGTTACAGTTCAGTTAATATATGAGGTATTTTTGTCTATATGTTGTGTGATTCAAATGCAGACATTAAAAATAATTTTTTATCTTGCAGTGGGTAGATTTAATAACGTAGCGCTGTTGGATACAAGATTTCAGCGAGTTAATTTATTTTAAATGTTCAAGCAATAGAGTTGCTTTTTAATGACAGTTTCTTTGAATGAAAAGATATTGCCGGTAAACTTGCAAACACCTTTCTATAAAATAGGAATCAGGAACTTCAGCAAAAAGCTGCGTATTCGCTACTTAATAATATAAGGGTTGAAGAAGTTAATCCATTTTTGTAAAATATGTAAAAATTCTCTTCTTCATTTCTATCATAATTCATATTTGCTTTTCTTTTTTTATTAAAATCATACCGAAATTCACAAATAATACTTCTATTATAAGAGTTTATTTTTAGCAATAAATTTTATTTAAATTCAATAAAACTTTTATATATGTTCTCATATTTTTGTTAGTGAGGTTTATAATATGTTTCTTAAAACATTTCTATAACTGAGTTATAACTTTCTGTAAGTAAAACTCAAACATTTCCCTAGAGTTTTCACTAAATATGAAAATAACACTTAAACTTTTTTTGTTATTTACAACAATATAAGTTACAGTTACATTTGGTTTTTTAACATTGAAATGTAACATGAAAAATTTTTTCTTTACTGTATTTTTTATTTTTATTTTTTTTCGACAGAATAAAAATGATATTCTCACTTCCTTATCATATGAGTAAATTCAAGAAATATATTTAAGTTCTATGGTGGCCTTTCATATAATTGCCGTTATGAAATTCTATGCATGTGGGAATTGTTGCTTCCATTACCTTTCAAATTATTACCTCGATTTAGAGAAAGTAATGTTGGGTTTAAATAATTTTCTTAATGCAAAATATTTTTTGCTAACTTTAGCTACTGAAGTAGTTTAGGATTTTAATCAACATAAGTCTTGGCAAACTTAAAGCCGTAATACCACATAAATATAAAAAAGTGCTTGTTTTAAATTGTACTTGTTACTAATTTTATGCAACGCAAAATTTTATTTCACCATTTCTTAAAGTTTTTTTGTATTCAGATTGAAAATTATTTACATCTTAAAATGATTAAATATTTATTTTTTATAGAAAATTAATTTCTTCGTTTTTAATTAAATATAAGATTGATTCAATTAAAATTTATATCGTTTCAATTAATTTTTTAATTAAAAATATTTTTTTAATATTTTTTTAATTAAATATATAATTAAGACAATTAAAAATTTAATTAACAATCGATGTAAAAAAACTGTTGTCAGTAATTGGTTGCTTAAAGATTCTTTTAACTTTAATACCTATATTTGAGTTACGCTGTGAAAAACTCCAGAGATTTATTATGATTTTTAAATGGAGTCTCAGTGTCCTTTCCAAAATTGCACATGAAGTAATCATTTTAAATTTCAAAGTTAAGTATAGAGCTTTAAAATTTTAGCCTATTATCTTCATTATAACTTTCGCGTGGTTTTAGTGAAATGAAATTTACGTATTAAGCTGCTGTAGTGTCGAGTCTTTGTAAAATCCTTGAAATATCGATTCTGTTACGGTTTCTCTTTCCAAACGTACGCGCTCTTTTAATTTAAAATCCAGGAGGTAATTATTTCTATTATTTTTTCTCCCATATCTAGTCCTGCGTTTCTTACTCTGTGTATTCTCAATATTTTCTTTATCTACAAAGCCTGTGTATGGCACAACCTGTAGCTGTTGCGAGCCTCGATCAAATCGATACCTTGTTTGACAAACAAGGACCTCTTACGAGAACAACTGTCCAGACTGCAATATACCTAATCCATATAAAGACTTTAATTTTGTCTTATTTGCCAAGCAGAACAGGAACGACTGCCCCACACTGTTATGTTATTCCTCCCTTCGAATTTTAGATCATGATTGCCTTATTCATCTCTTAATTGAAAAAATTCCTCTACCCACTTATTTACCACAAGATTTCGTTTTGTTTGTAAAATTTTTCACCTTTTAAGGAATTTAGTTTTTAGCTATGTTCTAATATAAAGTTTTTGCTGGGATTTGAACTCAAGGTTATGATTCTTTTTTTTTTTTAAATAAACAATCTACAAGTGTTAGCTAAGATTTCTTTTTTTCTAGAAGCGTAGCAACAACATCTTTGTTTTCCTCAATAATTAATAACATCATTATCAGCAATTATTGTTAGAGACATGTAAAGGTTTGTCAATCTTATATTTACTGATATCAATATTTTGCTGTGGCTTTTGAGAATCGTTCCTTCACGAAATTGTTATTTAAGAAAAAATTTTATTTGCTGTTATACAATTTGTTAATATTTGTAATTAGGCCAATTTCCTTTAAATTCCCAGCAAAAAATTTTACATTACCTTAAGAAGTACTTGCCATATTAAGACTTACTTTTGTGATTGCCAAATTTTGTTAGTCGCTTATAAGACACATTATATTAGCTCGCAGAAGGGAGTGGTAATTGAACTAGTTCTTCAAGTAAAAAAAGAGTACCTTAAAATACGTACTAATGATTGTTATTATTTCCTGCAATAGTCAATGCAATCAATTCACAGTAATTGATTATAAAAGTCTCATGCCTTGCTAAAATCATAAGGTTGGTAAACCAGTTGGAAAGTCCTTCCACCAAAATGCTTAATTCCACAATCGATTATCTTTCTTGAAATTTTTGCTGCGTTCACACAACCTCAACCAATGAGTGAAATATTAAGCAGACCATGAAAACAAAGAACTCGTTTGCAAACGTTTTGTAAATCACAAAGAAATAATTTTGAATATCAAAATTCAAACGAAACAACTGATTTCTGACTCGGCTATTTACTCTTTGTTTTTTTTAACGCTAAAGAATAGTCTACACTAAGGAGCATATCAATCAGCAATCATGTCCAAAATGTTTTTTCTGGAATCGTTTAACTTTTTTTATTGTTTAATTTCCGGGCTGCGTAGATTTAATTTACTGTATAAATTGCAATTATAAAGAGAAAAGAAAAAAATCCAATACAAAACTTTTCATTGCTTCTGTTTTGTGTTAATTTTATCCACTACAAAAGACAAAACAAAATGAGGCAAACGTTTCGTGCTGTTTATTTTCATACCCTGTTATGACATTTTTGACTTATAACATTGCCTGCTTTAATAACAAAAAATAATAACTTATAGAACTTTAGATACAGATTTGAAAAATATTATTTGTAATTTTTAAAGAGCAATCATGTTACTAGAGGTCATTACACTGCCAGCACTTATTTTATATATATTTTTTAAGCTCTAATTCTAAATTATTTTAACTTTCCAAGTTTTTCTAAAACTCTGAAAACAAAAGCAAACTATTTTTTAAATATTTAATACTTTTTATCTCTCAGTTCTGTCCGTAGTCTCATACAAACTTTTTTCCATAGCTAAACTTTTCCTACACATAAATATTTACACATACACAATCGCATTTAGAAATTTACTGGCAAATCTACAAGTGTGTAGTAGTCGCAGATGTATGTGTAAAAATAGTCTTTTGTTATTATTATGAATGTGTTAGTTGCATGAGTCAGTTTTATTTATGTGAGCAAGTAAGAAAAAAAACTGGAATTTATTGTTGTAAAAATTAAAACCAAAATTTAAATTGAATTGCTAAAAGTAGTTGTAAAAATATTTAATTGTTTTCTATGTTTGTAATTTTCTTTTTACTTAGATTTTTATCAAATTTCAAACTTTTAAGCAATTATTTATATTTGAGAAAAAAAAGATAACAAACACTTAGAACGAGTGAGCATCAGTAGGGATCACAAGGGAAAGATAAAAAACAATATAATAATTTTAATTAAATTGAAAAAAAGAAAAAGAAATATGAATTATTGTTGTAGAGAAGCAAACACCTGTTAAGATAAAGTCAATAAGACAAAATATTGTAAAAAATCTTAATTGGTTTGTTTTTGTTATTTTTCAAATACTTATTCTTGATACTTTTAAAAAAAATTGATAAAAAGATGTCATAATACGAGTTACTCCATTTATCTTGCATAAAATCTTGCCAAATAGGACAAAAATCATCTCTGTTACATCCCAATTCGTTTAACAAAGAGCAATTTTTTAATTTAAAAAAGCTACTACGAATAGATTATGAGCTTAATATAGTTTCAGTTAGGCGAAACTTTGTTAAATATGCCATGTGTTTTACTTAATAAATCATAGACTTTTTGTTTAGAACTTCTTAAAATAATTTTCAAAATCATGAAAAAATTATACTTAAATTTGTAAATTAGTTTGCAATAACGAAACCAGGCAGCTTTTTTAAAGTTAACAAAATAAGAGAAAACACAGAATTTTCTAAAGAGACTTATTTCTCCCAAATTAATTATTTATGCCGTTTTGGGAAATTTTTTTTTTATAAATAAATAACAAATTAATTATTTATGTCGGCTTTTTATGGAAGGTTACAAGACTATTTTTTAATTTATAAAAATTTTTAATAAAGAAAATTATATACAAATGTTTGTATGTGGACGTATTATAAATAAACTTTAATGTTGTATTTTATTTAAATTAATTATATAAATAAATAATTATTTTTCGTTTCGGCTTAAGTTCGATATAAATTGTGATTTATATAATTTTCATACTGTCCGTTTTTTTAACTATCGTTTTCTTCTTATATATCACGAAATATGTGTGAGTTTTTTTTCTTTGTCGGAAAGATATAGCTGCCTACACTAGTGACCCAATTTTTCTGAAACTTTTAAGTTTGTTGTTAGATATGAAATTGGTAAAATAGGGTTCCTTTTTCTTTGATTGTTCAATTATATATATATTTGCATGTTACTTGTTGTAGAAACATAAAATTTTCTTCAAATAACTCTCTCACTAAAATGCATAACGTAGCAAAAAACTAGCCTGATTGGAACAATGGGCGGGGTGCTTTTCACATAAAATAAAAATATTTTTCCGTATAGCTGGGTATAGCAGGTTCTTGAAGTTTTACTCAAGTAAATCAGATATTATTATTTATAGTGTGTCAAAAAATAAAATATATTGGAACAGTAGGTTTGGTGTAATCAGAGAGCAATATTTTTGCTATTAGTGTTTACATATAGAGAAAAAATTTTCTAAATTAAAAAAATAGTCTTGTAACCTTCCATAAAAAGTAAAAAATTTTCGTTGTGTATCTAGAGAATTATAGCACATAGAGGCCTGAGTTATTTTTATTAAAAACTTCTTTATTGAAATGCATAGTCAAGCAAATTACTAGGTGGTTTAGGATAGTGGACATATTATCTTTAGTACAAAGAGAAAAGGTGATGTCGTTTACTTAAGGAACTGTAAGCGGAAAAGTCTTAAAATTTCATTTAAGTAACTTCCATATTCGTGTGTATAATCAAATAAAAAGCTAGCACGATTTATTTCATTATTTGTTTATTTTTTTTTTTTTTTTTTTTTTTTTTTTTTTGGTTTATACATCAATTATTATTTTGCAGTTTTTAATAAAAAAAATAAAAACAATTGCTCAGATAATAATTTCTCGTTGTATTGTATAACGTCTATTAAAAAAAAAACTTTTCATGTATGTGGTTTTGAACCTTAAAATTTTATTTTTTAGTTGTCTAAAAATAATGTAAAATTGAATCAGGCATGGAAATTTTTAAGTGACACATAACATACGTTAAATTTTACTTAAACCTAAATAAAACTGTAGAACAAGCGCACGAGGAATAAATTCATTATTATTATTTCACTTAAATGAAATGGTAAAATATTTTTAAAATATATGAAATGAAACTTTATGACAGTTTTTTCTACAAAAATCACCAACAACAAATATGAGCTATTCTAAAAATAAGTTTACGATAAACACTATAACATGGCAACAGAGGCTTCTGAAGTGAAAAATTACTTCTCTAAAAAAAAGACGTGTAGTTAAAAAAAAAATAGATAAGGAAGGTCAAATAAAGTTGATTATATTTTTGAGTTTGGCTTAAATATTTGAATGGCTAACTTTCGATGTTCTTTCCTTAATAAACATTAGGAAAATCATTTCTGCCTACTTTGCTTAGCAAAAAATTTGACATTACCTTAGAAAGTACTTTATAAAGTACAATGAATTACTTTTGTGATTGCAAAATTTTGCTAATTAATTTAAATTAATTAAGTTAAATTTTGATTTTCTGGTTACATTTTAATTTTTTCATTTTTGGTTTTCATAAGAACAACAAAAATAGATGCAAATGGTGTAAGGAAAGTCCATTGTTTTATTACGCATAATTTTGGATTGAGTATATTGAGATAACTCAAAGAGAACCTGTGTAAGTAAAATAATAAAAATGCAGTCAAGTGTCGAAATTTTTTTTTTTATCTTATTGTTTGTTCGTTTGTTTGTTTGCGTTTTAAGTTACTCCACTAACAGACAACAGCCACTAGTGAAGAGATTATTTGGCCCCGAAGTCTTCATAGAGCCATCACAAATAACAGCCACAGCCCATTAAAAGAAAAGATATAAAACATTCACATCATTACTCAAAAAACTTGATAAAGGAGATAAACAATAAACATCCAAATTAAATAGTTAGATCTATTGCATCCATAAATTCCGCCAGAATAAACACATTATCCATCTTCTCTACTGACAAGAAATCAGTCAAATTATTATAAATTTTAATAAATTTAAGTTGACATATTTTTTTTATTAGAACAAAATTAATTTAAAAATTTTGTGTGTTACTTTTTTAAAAAGAGATTAAGAATTGTGAAGAGAAAATAGCGTAATATACAATTGTTGCTATGCCGAGGGTAAGCAGAAAGCAAGGCAAAATTTCGGTAAGATATTGATAAGGAAAGCAGAGATAAAAAGCTTTATATGGTAAAACAACTAACTAATAATTGTAGAAACTACTTCACAATTAAAATAATACTACAAGAGTCTTCATCATGCTATAATTTCGATCAGAATTATTTAATTCACTGATGTTGATTAATTAGAATGAAAGTTCGTCTCGGTGACCACTTTGCTACCGCTCACATAGTTCTTAAGGACACTTTTCACTTAGTTTTAAATAAACAAAAGATTTTTGTTAACACAATTAAAGCATATTTTGTTTCCTTACTTTAGTTGATTAACCAGATAATATTCAAAATGCACAAAAACCTAAGCTAAACAGGTACGAAGAATGCTGCAAAAAATGCTGCATTACATTCTGCTACTGTAAAAATTATCCACCAATTTTTATAGAAATTATCTTTTTTAATAAAATTATAATTCAAAAAATGTAAACTTAAACAAAATTAATATTATTCATTAGTTATAAAATCTAAAGCCGATATTCATAAAATTTACATGTCAAAGTTATTTTATTTTTGATGAATGCGGCAGTAAAAGTTTGACTAATAATTGATTTCACAGTCAAAAAATTTTTTTTGAAAATTCCGCAAAACTTTATAAAAATTTCTTACTTTCTAGGCAAACGAATCTCAAAATTCCTAATGACATAAAAGAAGTCCGAAAATAATGAATTTTTAAGATTTTTGCCTACTTAGTCAATATTTGATCAGAGGGTGATGAAATACTTTTGAGATTAACTAAGCTCATGTTAAACTTTTTAAAATTGGTTGAAAGTTTTAAAATCAAAATTTTAAGATCTTAACACATATGTGGTAGAATTGAAAAAATAGGTCGATTTTGAAGACGTCTAGGGAAAACTTTTAGTGAATTAGTTTAAAATTGTATGCAGCAATAATTAGCCTATCACAAACCAAAAAAAAAAAAAAAAATATTTTTATCCCAATCTGATAAAAAAGAAAACTGTCAAAAGTTTTACAACATTTTTTGTCTCCGAGCTTTCCTAGTTTGTTGTCGTATTGCGCCGTCTCTGAAAAGCATGGTAAACTCAAAAATCTCAGCTGCCAGCATATGTTATTTTGTGTCAAGCCTTTTAGAAGAGGCTGATTTATTATTTATATATTTTTTATTTGTGCCATAGTACAGTGTGTTTCGAATTTATAATTATTATACATATCAGCACAAAAAGTGGAAAAAGGGTATATCTAAGTTTGTCGTTCTATTTGTAATTTCTATAATATTCGTTTTTGACCCCATAAGAAAAATATATTCTGAGCCCGTATGCATGGCAAAATAATGGATCGGCCTGTCCGTCTGCCCATCATTGTTAGTGTTCAAATCAACTTTGCCAAGGTACTGAATGAGCTAAAGAAATTTTATATGCACCAATCCGTTATATTGAAAATCAGAAAGATTGATTCATGACCTTCGAGGCAGCGGGAAAAAACACCACGGATGTCTTTAATTTTTCCATATTATTTGGAAAAAAATAAATAAAAAACAACAATATAAAGGGTCATCCAAATGTGACGCCTAGATGTCAGCACTATATAATTTTTACACGTGACATCTTTTCAAATGACATAAACCATTTTGTTTTATTAGAAGGTAGTACAGTTTTGACCATGGACAGGTACAAATTGCAACAACGCGTTTACATCATTTACATCAGATCCATTGTTTTCAAGCAAAATTTTGTTTAGTGACGAAGCTCATTTCAGAATGGATGGATTCGTCATAAAGCAAAATTGTCGTACCTGGGGTGATGAAAATCCTCGTGTTATTCATGAATAATCTCTACACCCACAAAAAGTTACTGTTTGGTGTGCATTTTGGGCAAATGGAACCATTGGGCCATTTTTCTTCGAAGATACCAATCAATGTTGAGAGACTTTTTATGGACACAGTTGAATCATATTGATGTGTCTAACATCTATTTCCACCAAGACGGTGCTACATGTCACACAACTCGAGAAAACATTACGCTTTTGCGATCAAAATTTCTTCAACGTGTAATTTCACGAAATGCAGATTTCAATTGCCCTCCAAGGTCATGTGATCTAACACCATTAGATTTTTTTTGTGGGGTTTTTTGAAAAGTCGAGTGTATGCTAACAAGCCAAAAACAATTAGTGATCTAAAGAATAACATTCAAGTTGCAATTCGTGAAATAACACCAGCAACATGTCGGAAAGTCATTGAAAATTTCGACATTCGGATTGATGTCTCCAGACGCAGTCATGGTGGACATTTGAATGATATTCTATTCCACTTATAATTGTAATAGATCATACTTTTAATAAAAAAACAGCTTGCAAATAGTTTGTGTTTTATTTCAAAGAAACACGTGGGCGCGTTTTTTTGATGACCCTTTATATTTGAACCGAAAAAATTAGCTCTCGCCTAAATTTTTCGAGTAAGAGTATAACTTAAAAGCTTTCCTAGATATATTTTAAAAAATACTGAAATTTTTTAAAACTGCTTAGCCCATTAAAAGCATTGAGATTTTTATGCAATTTTCTTTTTTAATTTCTTAATTTTCTGTCACCTCAATATTAGTTTTTTGATTGGAGTAAATTCGCTAATTAAGATTTATATATGTACGTACATGGTGAAGAATATATAAGACTCGGCATAGCCGAACATATCTTTCGTATTTGTTTCTGTTGTTCTTTTTTGTTTTTTTGTGCCTGTATCAAAAGGCTTGATAAAGAGGTTTATTGTTTTAAAATTGGAGACAAACAAACAAACAGTCTATAAAGTCATGGCCAACAATAAAGACAAAATTATTTAATCTTTTACGGTTATAAATATTTTTAATATTTAAATTATCTTAAAACATACACTTTATCCATAAAAGTTGAAAATAACATTGAATGTATTCGTGATAAATAAAATTAATTAAAATTACTTACCTGACCCATATTGATAAAATCATATTTATCGGCAATCATATCGGCAATTTCTTTGCCAGCTGGTATATGAACAGCAAATTCATTTGTATACATGGGTTGATGAGGCAAACTGTGTGTACCTCGAAAACTATCCAAAAGATCATCATGTAGCCGTTTTGCATCCGACTCTATTGATGATGATAAATGATTTGAAATATTTTGCTGCTGTTGTTGTTTAGTCAGGGGCAACAATTCCATGAAGGCATCATTATAATCGTTTAATATTGTTTTAACAGCCAAATTTTCTGTGGTATCGTTGTTTTTATAGTTGTTGTTTTTGTAATTACTAGTACTATTTACACTTTGACTAATTGTGGCAATTTTATCAGTTTTATATTGATGTGTTGTTTCCCTTATTACATTTGCAATAGAAATAGTGTTATTAGTATTTGTGGCCTGAAGACTGGGCAAAGCCATAACGGTGGCAATTGGAAAACTTGTTAATATCACGTAAAACATCACTAGGAAATATTTATAGACATTTTGTAATTTGAACATTTTGTTAATATTTAGTAAATTCCATATCACTGGTTTATTCTGCCCCCGTGGTCTTTGACGCCATTTCTGTAATGGCTGCACATTTTGATGTTGTTCATTATGCAGTTTTTGGTCAGGTCCTTGTTGTCTTTCATCTATTAAAGGGCAGGTGTTAGTTAATATTTTAATTGTTGTTGCTGTGTCTACTTCAATTGAAGTGGTTTCATTTAAATTTGTTATAATATTCTTTTGCAATAACCGACCAGTTTGACAAAACTTACTATAATGGATTTGTTGATGTGCACTGTTGTGTACACATTTGCCTGGACATATTGTGTGGCCATGTTGTTGTTGTTGGTGACCTCTTCTATGCAATTGTACTTTTTTTGATGATATTGAACTGTCACATTCATCATCGTTATTTGGATTTTGATATAAATTCATAGCTAGTTAAGTTTCTGCGGATTGTATTTTGTGGTTTTTGATGTTGGGAATTTTGATGGTATTTTCAATGTGGGACAGTAAATTCTATTTCTTCTTCTCTTTGTCGGAGGGAGAGAATATTTTAGTTGCTTAATTTTATTATAATTTAAAATGAAATTTTAAGGTTTTAAGGGAAAATGGTTGTTACAGTTCATGAGGATAGTTTTTAAGGTTCTTATTTGATATAAAACTGGTAACAACATGCGGGCAAACTTTTATCTTTAAATTTTATTTATTTATTTTTTTATTTTAAATTTTTGATTTTTTTTTAAGTAATTTTTTTTTTTTGTCAATCAATTAATATATTAGACAATCATTGCATTATTGATTGCATAAATCTGTAAAGAGAAGAAAAAATTAAAAATTATTAATTATCAAAAAAATCCTTAAAAATTTTTTTTTGTGAAAAATCAATTTTAAATGTTAGTTTTTAAAAATTATATTTATTTTAAAGGTTCCTACTATGTATATAAAATATTTTTAAATTTAATAGTAAACTTTTTTGTGTAAAATATTTTTAGTTTTATAATTTTTTTTCCTAATGATGCTGCCTAAACACAGACAAAACTGTAAGCGAATACAATTTTTTTTTTTCGAAAAAATTATATTCCCTAAAAAAATACATTTTTTAGTAACTTCAAGTTTTATAAAACATACAATTTCTAAGTGTAAGTTTTGTAAAAAGTACCATTTTAAAAAAGTACCATTTTAGAAAAGTACTTTTTTCAAGTAAATTTTTTATTAACACAAATTTACTGAAACTCCCTTATTCTTAAAAAACCGTTTGCAATATGCATTCTTTATAAAATGTATACCTTTAATTACCTCTATATAAATTTAATCGATGATCACAAAAGAAAATTATATACGGTAAATTATTTTTAAATACGAGTAAATTTCTATTAGATAAATAATGAAAAATAATTTTTACTATTATCTTTTTCTTGAGATCTGCTTCTGGCCGCTGACGAATGATAACTAGAGTAAAAAGAATTGTTAGTAAATCATAATATAAACGTTAATTCGTTTTTTTAAGTTTGTTTGTACATGTGAAAAATATAGCGCTATTTATTTTTTTTAAATTTGCTAATGACACATAAAAGAAAATAACAAGAATAATTTATTTAAGTTTAATTAAAATTTAACATATTGCAGAGCTGACAATGCATTCATTCTTGTAAAAGAATAAAAAAAATTTAAAAAATAAACAATTGTATTTGATTTAAATATTTCATGATATTTTTATTTATTATTTATTATTGAGAACTAAGACAGAAATGTCTAAATGCAAATAAAGCATATCTGTGGATATCCATCTATGGATTGTCAGTGAAAACCAATCTTGAATATTTTTTGTTTCTGGACACTTACAATTTCTCGTCTAAGATTTAACCATTTAAAATTTTTTGAATATAAAAGGGCATTATATTCTATTTTCTTGATAATCATTTGCGATTAAAAAAAAGTAATGCATGAAGAAAAATTTAATAAAAAAGCAATAAAATCACTACAACTGTTTGCACAATGCTCCACATGGTATCTAAGCATCATTTAACACTTTCAAATGCAGACACATAACAATTTGGCACATTCGTTTAGGAAGAAACAATAACCTTTTTCTGCAAAATGTTTCCAAATAAAATTATTTTTATTCTTTTTCTTACACTTTATCTTTTTTTTAATAAAATGTTTAGAAATAAAATTATATTTATCTAAAAAGTATATCTAAGAAACAAGAGTGCCTTTCATAATCGAATCTTCAAACTTCATATTTACATATAAATAGGATTAAGTATTCTAAAACCATAGAGAATTTTGTACATTTATAATAGTTAAAAAAATATTTTTGCAACTTTGTTGTTGATGTCAAAAACGCTGACTAAACAAAAGTTGCTTTCTTCCTTTTGTATATGCTGCAATACATCTTATTTTTTTTTTTTTTTTTTTTTGTTTTGAAATTTAATTTTAAAAAATTTTACAAAATTTACAGTTTTTACTTTTCTAAATTTTTTGAACATCTTTTATTTTTAAAATTATTTTAAAAATTTTGACAGCAATTTTGAACATAACAAAAACCAGCTGGGCTATTAATCCGTTTTGGTTGTTAATGTGGAATCTTGCTGGTGTTAGAACAAGATTTAATGAAAGATTAAAATCAAATCTAGTAGATTTCACTATAATGTAAATAAAGAAGTATAAGAAAGACAAATTGTTTTTAAATTTTTGCATTTTTTTTCAAGAATAATATTTTGGTTGGAAGAAGTCCGCTCATATTTCTTTCAAAAGTGGAATTGTTCGGCTTAAAATTCTAAAAGTTGAATAATGAAACCTTTTCAAAAAATTACTTTTTTTGAAAGGTGCCACTAATAAAATAAATTGTATATAATCAATTTTGAAAACACTCGTTAAAAGTACGTTTTGCTAAGACAATTTTAATTAGAGTTTTAGTATTATTTTATTATTATATTATTTTAGACTTTATTTAAACTTGTTTTAGCCTTTTATTACCTCTTGTGGTAATATTTTAATAAATAATCTTTTAATCAACAAATGCTATTTATTTTATTTACGTTTTTTAATATGAGAGTAAATAAAGCAATTGTGAGTCAGTAACAATACATACAATATGAAACTAATCAAAAACACATGTCTAAAGATAAATATGTCGAGGTAAATATTTTGACGATTTTTTTCTACATTAAAGACTACTTTTTCGACTAGTTTTTTTTTTTTAACAAACAGACAAGTTTTTAATTAAATACGTTTGTATTCAGAATTTTTTTAAGATATTTTGACTAAAGTGGGCGAGCGGAGTTCATAATAATGATATTGCATGAAAAAAACAGCGATTCCAAATGAAATTAGGATAATAAGTGGTCCTCTCGAGTACAAATTTATTATGGCAAATATTATAAAAAAAAATTTAATAAATATTCTCTTTAAATTTCCAAAACTAGACCCGCATTAAAATATTATTAAAAAGCTGACATATTTATCAAATATTAAATTCCGTGCTTTTAAAATATACTTCTTCTATTTCTATCGATACGTTAAAGTCATAAAAACGATCCCTTTCCTTGATGATATTTACCCATTCCCTAAAAATATAATTTTTATTTAATCCAATAACAACACCAATCATTTTATCACACTATTTCTACTGATACTTACTCTGTTTATACGTTAGAAGTTCAAAAATATTATTATTTTCTTAAAATAGTTTCGATCACTTGACCCAGCCATTTTCGAGAAATCCTAAGTACGTGGCAAAAAAATATTAGGTGTGGGATTATTCTGTGAAAATTAAGCTTTATTTGGGATAATACTAATAGCTTTGTGGTGGAGGGCATCATCAAAAAAAAAAAAAAAAAAAAAAAAAAAAAAAAACTTTTACGTCATTCAAAATGTCTTCATTCTAATCCTTTTAAATAAAATACCACAAACCACTTGAACTCAATTTTATTTATATGAAAGACAAAACAAAGATCTTATATAAAAGACGATTTCTTAATTATAATTCCTAGAAGAAGTACGTAACTGCAGATCACAGTTTTGTTAAACCAAGAAAACCATTCTCTTTTATAACAGCTATGTAGTGTCATCAATAAAATTAAAACTGCTCTGTGATCATACTAAGGAACTGTATATGTACATATACCTTGACAATTTTTTTCACTTTAGGCGCATTTAAGAAATTTCCTTTAATTTATTTTTATATGGTTTATAAAAAGTATTTTAAAAATTAAAACAAATACATAAATATTTGAGACGAAAATCTGCAAGAAATCTATTTAGCGTGTCTGATGACATTTTTATTGATTTTGGCGACTTTTTAATTAAATTTATCGAATTCGGTTAAAAAACAAAGTATGGCAATACTAAATGTGAAAAAAATCGTAAGAGATTCTAAAGAGATTTGTAAATATTCCTTAAACATTTCTGACTGTAAGAAAAATCATCAACAGATATAATATTCCCATAAAAAAATATGCAAAAATAGCTGATCAGAGCTAGTCACTACTATTCTATTAAATGTCTAGCAATATTATTTTTTAATTATTTTTATATTTTTAAATAATTTAAAGCCAGCATTAATATATAATTGTTGGTGTATTTAAAATAAAAGTATAGAAAAACATTAAGCTTAAAGAAAAACTAAAAAATAAAAATATCTTAAATACAAAATGAAAAAACTAGTGACATACATACATATGTATGTATGTAATTACAACAATAAAATTTATGTGTCTTTATGTCATTGTATAAGTAGGTAATCTTCAAAGCACATTTACCTTTCTTGTTCACTATAACAAACTCACAAACACATGGGTTTGAGAGTTCTTTTATGCTTTTAAATATTTCTGAATGTTTGTTTTAAAATTTTGTTTCATAAATGGAAAAATATGTAAATGTGTATGTAAATTTCTTTTCTGAAAGTGTTGAATGGGAAAAAATATATTCATAAAAAAAGTGAATGAACAATAAAAAAGCAACAATATATGTGGGTTTTTCTTTTATTTTCCATAACCATTAATGTGTCGGAGTACGTGTAGACGAACACATTAAAGCAAATGTACTGTGCATAAATATATATACAATACATTAAAAACATATTTGTAAAGGTAATAACAATAGTAATGACAATATTTCTGCTACCATTAACACCGCTATTTGAAAGAATTAAAACAAATAATGCTTCTACAGCAAAAGCTTTGTGATTCTCTAGTTTTTGTAGAACAGAAACAAATACATATAAAATCGTAAAGTAGGAAAAGAACAAAACAAAAAGGGAAAATACAATGCGTTTTTTGAATACAACAGGTGTAAGTAAAACAGATAAGAGTGCTACATTCGGCAACGCCGAATCTTATGCACCCTTCTTTATGTACGTAAGTCTAGTTAAGTGTAGTAACTTCAATCCATAAAAAAAATATTAGGGAGAGTGAAAATTTAAAAATAAGAAAAATAAATTAAGTTTTGTATGTAATATTACATAAAAATATCACCGGCTCTTTTTTATAATACCTATATTGTCCTAAAAAATATGGTGCAAAATCGTACTTTCCTATGAACTTCGGAGGCAAATAACTCGAAAAATTTGGACGAGCGCCATATTTCTCTCATTTTTTAATTCTACATATATTGTCCCATATAACTGTTTTTTGATTAGAGTTACTTTATTGTTTCAAGTGATATGGAAAATTAAGAGGCAGGCGTGGTATTTTATCCGCTGCGTCGAAGAACATGAAACGAACTTGCCGATTTTCAATAGCAAAATTTGCGAAACTATGTTTGATCGATTGGAGTATTACATTTTTTTAGCTCATCTAGTGGCTTGGCAAAGTTGATTTAAACACTAACATGGACGCACAGGCGGACATCGCTCAATCGTCTTCGCTATACATAAGGACTCAGAATATATTTACTTTATCGGGTCGGAAATGAAAATTGTAGAAATTACAAATGGAATGAAAAACTTTGTTATACCTTTTTTACACCTGTGACGAAGGGTATAAAAATGAAGACAAAGTTATTTATGTAAGAATTTTCACACAGTATAAGTTATATGAAATGATACACGGTGTTGTAAGCCCGATTTAAAATTGTGAAATATAACAAAAAACTTGTTAATTTTAGTCAACAAATATTTGTTCTGGAAAGTTATTTACTTGACACTAATATATGTAAATTATTTCGAAACTCGTTCTGATCATTCAAATTTGCAAACCTCTTTAGCGGTCATAGCATGAGCTTTGACTTTTTGTTTGGAATAAACGAGATGCCAGTGATGCCACCAAAGTTTAAGCCGGTCCAAGCTGTGCATTTTTTCTGAATAAAATGGTCTGTAGATTCTGTTTTGGATTGGTTTAACTTCTAACGTGGCAAGATTATTCATTTGAAAACACGGTAAGTCAAAACATTGCCTCATCGCTGAACACAAAATTTGTGACAAATTGAAAAATTGAGCTTTTTACTGCTTCGGTAAATAGAGCTAAATAAGTTGGTAGTGCTGTTCAAGGGTGGCACATCATAGTGTCTAAGGACATAATGTTCATGGAATTTATGTTATGTCAACAGACGTTATGAATCTATACTAAAGGACATTATGTCACATCGTAGTATGACATCATGTCCTTGAGCGTTATGACCTGCCACCTATTCAAGTATCAATTCTTTCATGATAATTTGCAAGAGTATACTGATTGTAAAAGTTAAAATGTGTGTGCAGTACGATAGTGCGTTTGAGAAGAAATTCTAAAAGGATAAAAATACCTTTTTTATTTAAAAATCAAGCAATTTTAATTCGTTTAAAGCCAGTTATTTAAAAAAACATACAAAACTACAATTTTAATATTTTTTATTAAATTAAAATTAATTCCCTTTTAGCTCAATCATTAATATTATCAAAGTAATTTTATTTTCTCTAATTATAAATTTCGTGGGAACAAAAAAAAAAAAAGAAAATTTTAAAATTGGCATCACCGTAATTTAAATAGAGCAATTTTGCTTATTTACATTTGATTTCTCCTTCATAATTCGTAATACCTACTTACTTTTCCGATTTTTCTTTTTGCATCCCTCAGCAAACAAATTTGTAATAAAAGAAACGGGAAAAATTACAAAGCTGACGTTTTGTTTGTGATTGGTCCGTTTATTTATTTTTTTAATGTTTCACTTACTCTCAGTTCCACTGTAAGCAAATGATTCGTATTTCTTTTGTTATCAAACTATGCCTATGGCTTCTGAGTGACTTTTGTAGTATTTCTTTGCTGTGAGCAATGATTCTTTGAGTGTCTAAAGTCCAATGCCTTGTCAAAGCAAAAAATATGCATCGATAGTATAAAAAACAGGAAAAGTGCTTTTACACACAGCACGTCAACAGGACATACAATAAGCGAAAATAATAAAATGAACAACATTTTTCTTTTATTGACAAAATGTAATAAATATCTGCAAACATGTTTTGATTTAATTATTAATTTATGTAACAAATACTAAAGTTTAAATAATTTGTGTGCAACACACACGAATAGGTACAAAAGTCAGAAAGAGTTATGTAAAAATTAAGAGAGGGCTGTAAATTTAACGCTAATTTTTGACAAGAACTTGCTAAAGGATTTTTCAATAATATTTTACACTTAGTCATTTAACGTATTTTTTTTTTTGCTCAAAATCCCATTTAAAACACACTCTGAAAATTCATTCAGGAACAGCGAAGCTCATTTTCATATATTAGCGTATGTCAAAAAGCAAATTTGCCGCATTTGGGATCCTTAAATTATTTTTATAACCATACTCAACGACGCTGTATGGTGCCCTATGTGGTCTAGAGACGTGATTGGGCCTTTCTTTTGGAGTTGTCTATAAGTGGTGAAAGACTTTAATGGAAGAATCGACATCTGTCAGGGTGGCCATGAAGGACATTTGCCAGACATAATTTTTAATCAAAATTGCCGAACTATTTTCTTTGTAATAAAATGACAATCTTGAGTCGTCTTCATATTAATTTTCTTTTATTATGTTGTTTTCCAACAAATAAGTTTTTGTTTAAAATGTTTGCAAATAAACCGCTAGCGCAGTAAACTGGTGGGAAAGGTATGGTGGGGAATCGTTTAGATAAAGACGAAAAATTTTAAATAATCATTTTTTGGCCTATTTAAGTTATACACATGAAGTATCATGGGATTTCACTAAAGCTTTAGCAAAAATTATTTGTGTTAATTATTGTGTTATTGATAAAGAGAGCCAATTTTTTCCGGAATCGGAAAGGACTTAAATTGAAAATTTGTATTGATTAAAAAAAAAATCTAAATAATTAGGTATTTGAATCAGTCAACATTTAAAAAACTTAAAATCTGAAAACTATTAAACCTTTAAAAGGTACAAGAAATGTTTTGTGTTCGAACCAACATTTTGTATGCAATCACTATTAAATGATCAGAAGTGTAAAAAGTGGTTTTATTAAGGCTAAATTATTATTAAAAAGAATCATAATTTTTTATCCAAAATCATATGAAATAGAAAATAGGAAAAGGATTTTGTGACCATATCACATAAATATTTTCCATTTGTATTTTTTCTCCATTGATAAGTTTATCATTTATTAAAGGCTCCAGTAATGCTTGAAGCTCGCTTACCATGACTTCTTAAACAGGGTTCTGTTCTTTAACTCGTTGTACTGTTTTTCTGTCATTTTTTCAGGGTTTAAGGCAAACTGTCATGCAAAATGCCAGGATCATTATAAGTCTGATCAGTATTTGTTGATCTGTGGTATGAGAAGTTCTTTTATTTTTTTCCCTGTTACATTTTTTGTTTTTCTTTATTTATACAAGTTTTATTATTTTTGTTTTTAAAAATATATTGAAATTTGCTTCATCTTTGCCAAAAGATATAGTTAACTTAAACCTACGTATACAAGTACATTTCTTATTGCGCATTTTTTTCAAATCTACTTAAATAATAAAATGAGGGTATCCTAAGTATTCTTTTTTATATTTAAAAGCTTAAGCATAACAACATTATCGTAAAAAAATAAGCAAAAAGTTTAATTCTTGTTTGAATTTCCAGATCCTCAGAATATTATTCACTATTTATATGTTAATTTTGAGTATTCGCATCATAAAAGCCACTCTTCTTTTTTAGATTCACTTTTTAGATAAATATGATTATATTTTTAAACTTTTTAATAAAAAAAAATCCAAAACAAAGTAAGTGTAAAAAAAGGAATAAAAATAATTTTATTTGGTAAAATTTTGCATAAAAAGGTTATTGTTCCTTCCTAAACGAATGTGCCAAATTGTTATGTGTCTGCATTTGAAAGTGTTAAATGATGTTTAGATACCATGTGGAGCATTGTGCAAACAGTTGTAGTGATTTTATTGTTTTTTTATTTAAGTTTTCTTCATGCATTACTTTTTTTTTAATCGCAAATGATTATCAAGAAAAAAGAATATAATATCCTTTTTTATATTTAAAAAGTAATAACCTTTTTTATATTTAAAAAAATTCTAAATGATTAAAACTAAGAAGAGGAATTGTGATCAAAGTAAATGTCATGAAACGAAAAATTATTCAAGAATGATTTTTAACTGCAATATAATATTTTATAATTTATTTTTATATAATTTTAGTTCTAGATAATAATTATTTTATTTGAACATTTGAAGGAAGCAATCGCAATTAAAATACAAAGAATCCTGAATTTTATTGACCCAAAATTTTGCGACCTTTTTCTTTGTTATATCGGGATAGAACTTTCGAAAATCTTAATTATCAACCAAAGGCAGCTTGCTTCACTAATTGTTACCAAATTACTCGTATTGTGATTTACTAACACTTCTGTACGCACAATTGTATTCTGAAATGAGCCTTATTTTTGGCTTGCGGTTTTATTTATAAACAAAATTACTCATACGGAGTCAAACCAATGCACAGCAGTCTCTAAGGACGCCATTACATTTAGAAAAACGCATGCGGTTTATACGCTGGTGACAACGCGTGTTCTTATTTCTTTAAAATTAAAGCCAGGGCTTTCGTCGCGGTCAATAAAAAACGCACTATGATCAAAAATGTATTTAAGTTTAAATTCGATAGTTGGCGAAAAGTTTAGTTAAAGACATTGTCAATGGGCCTCCAAGATCGTGCGGTTTGACACCTCTCACTTATTTCCAGTAGGACCATCTGAAGCTACTAATTTATGTTAATAACTAAGCAACAATTTATGCCTTGAGGGCGAACATTGTTCGACTTATTCGTGAAATATGGCCAGCAATGCCAGAAAGTCTAGATGAATTGTATTATTTTCTTTCACAAAATCTATTTATGTATCAAATTTACTGGTGCTGTGCCTGCTGTCGTTGCGTTTCGATAAAAATGATTTCTGTTTAATATTAAAGAAAAAGTCTTAAACAATCCTTGTGTCTTAAAATGTCTACATATAAAAATTCTTGAGAAGGAAAGCTTTGTAAGGCTGACATTAAATACATAAAATAAATCTAATGTTTAATATGAAAAGAGCTAAGCACCCAACAAAAAAACAACTACAAAAATACAAAGCCGTCACATACTCGTATAACAGAACTTTATTTTTTCTTTGTTCTCTAATATATTAAATTGCCAATGTGCGTGTTGCTTTATCTTTAAATCCATAAAAAACAAACACTTTTACCTCATGACACCCAAAGCTACAAAGAAAAACTGCACAAGTCTAAAAATAAGTACAGAAACAAATTATGTTCCATAAAAATTAAAGCAGCAGTACTCATTTACTCACAAACAAAATGTCTGAATATGGAAAGATTTAGAACAAGTAATAAACGAAAAAAAGTCATCATGTCATGCAATAGAGCATAAAACAGAAGAAAAAATAAATGTTCTTGCAAAGAGAAAAAAAATCTTCTAAGAAAAAGTATTAAATAATCCTTAACAAACTCACATGATGTCACATAAGAAGCAGTGATTTAAGTGGAAAAAATCTGTCATTATAAGAGGGGGAAACAAATTGATGCAAAAATTAACCCCCTAACAAAAGCTAAATGAATCGGTGTCTTGCTCTTAAGGTAATAATGGGTGATTTATGAGTTCAGATTTTGATAATAGAAAAAAAATTTTTTTGTGGGTTAGATTTTTAAAGGTGCATGAGTGTGTCGATGAAAAAAGTAAAGCTAAAAGACTTTTTTAAAGAATTATTGAAAGTGCTCTGAAAAGGAAGTTAATTTTAAAAAAGCACTGTCTTTAGACACTTGCCAAGGCACTTACTCAGTTAATTTTTTTTAACTGGGTCTTTTAAGAAATAAATTTTTACTTTTTTTTACACTTTAAAAGGTATAAAAGAACTTTAAAAAAAATTTTAAATTGAATTAAAAATTGATTAAATTCATGTTCGGCTTAGGCTCATGTTTTAATTAAATTTATAAAAATTTTTAGAAAGAAAAATTATTTACAAATGTATGCAGACGTTTTCCAAAGAAATCAAGCAAAACTAGACATCAGCAGAATGTAATGCTGCAGTTTCTGAATCGATACAACCTTTATTAGCATTCGTCGAATTTGTCTACCTTAGGTTGTGTGGATTGTAAACATTATCTATTTAACTAATTAATTTAATCAATAACAAAAACATGTTTTGAAAAAAAAAATTTAAAAAGTTTTTTTTCAACGGTCTTTTTTTAAAAAGGTACTTTTGTGAAAACTTGATATTTAAAAGTAAAGATAAGTCCATAAAGTGAGCTTAAAGAAAGTTTTCACAGTGACTTTAAAAGGCTATTTTGAGAGGTACTTTTTTGAGCCCATATTTCACAGAGTAGTTTTTAAAGAACTTTTTAAAAATATTAAATGGTACTTTTGGGAATAAAAAATTAAAAAAAAAAATTATTAAGTATCTTTCTTAAATAGTTCTTTTTTAAGAGTAATCTCTTAAGAAGCATTTAATTTAAAAAAGTATCTAAAAGAAACATCTATCTTAAAAGGAACTTTTTAACATGTAATGAAATATTTTTATACAAAATGTATTTTTTTACGAACAATTTTTAAAAAGGTATGGTTTTGTAGATGGCGTTTATAAATTTCAGATTTTGGATATAATATTTTTGAAGGGATAAATGTAATTTTTTAACACATCTGAAAGATAATTTTATAAAAAAGCAAGGTACAAAGATATTTTTTAATAAAATATTTTTTCTTTTGTTTAAGGCGATTTCGGTAAGAAACTATGAAAAATTTTTAATGACCTAGAAACTATTTTCATAAGAAATTAAAAAAAAAATTTGTTTTAAAAGCTGCTTTTTAAGAAAGAAAACTTTTTGTTTCCTTTGAAAAAGTACCATTTTTGAAAAGGTACTTTTATAAAAAGTACTTTTACATACTATTTTTTTCCTTATTATTTTATCTTTAGTTGGTTCTTTTATTCTATAAGTACTTTTTTTATCAAAATCTAAAAGTACTCTTTAAAAAGTACTTTTTTGTATGTAAGGGAACTTTTATTTTAAATAGGGTAGCATATAGCTTTAATTTGGTAGTTCAAGAAAAAGTATTATTTTAAAGAACATTGCTTCCTAACGTCTTCTCGCTACCAGACGTTGGAATTCTTCTGCCAGCGGTGAAAGTGGCCATAAAGAACCACCACCTCAATTTGGCTCGCAGATTATGGGTAGAGGAATGTTCCTGTTGTGTCTCCAAATAACTGTGGGCTACATTGGTCCTCCAGCGGACCAGGCAGCCTTGGACTGGACAGGAAATCCATAAGTATCAAGGTCTCGGTACTTACTGGTCACTATCTAATCGGCAGGCATGCTGAAAGACTCGGGCTGCCCTTTTATGATTTCTGTTACAGCTGTGACCCGGAGGATGAGGAAGAGACCGTACTGCACCTACTGTGCCATTGCCCATCCCTGGCTCGAAAAAGATTAAGAATTCTGGGCTCTCCTTTCTTCGAAATTTTTTTTAATTTGTACGAAAGGTACCACTGCCCACGGTTGCAATTATACCGTTCAAGTATGTACAATAATCATTGATTCAAGCCATTTGCAACTGTTTACTTAAACTCACTATGAATTCATTTAAATCAAGTTGTGAGACTTCCGCTTTTGCGGTTCTCAAAATAAAGAAAAATCAACATTCGCCTTGTATGGGAGGTATCATGCCCACTTATGATATTCCACTCGTAATTTAAGTGATGCTTTTTATTGATTTAAAAGACATTCGTATCAAATTTAGGAACTCTACATTAAAATTTTCTCAGAATAAACAAAAATCCACTTTTTTCACATGGTAAGTATCATGCCAATTAGTGCGATAACCCAGTTTTTATTGCTAATTAGTGTTGACTATGAAGCTATTTTGGGCAAGTTAACAGACTCCTTCTTTAACTACTTTTATATTATAAAGAAAAAACATTTACTTTGTATATGCGTGGCATAGTCCAATTGCAATTCTTAATATATTTGTAGCCTAAACTTTTTCCAGTTTAGCTGTAAAAAGATATAATTCAAATTAATTCATCGCTTCTAGAGGTTTAGTTCACTCCATTATCTCTTTGTCGACTTCAACCAAAAAAGAACTAAACAAATTTTACTGTTTTACTTAAAGTTGCTTTCCATTAACGTTAAGTATTGTCTCTGAAACGTGTTAAGCTAATATCTGTCTTCTTAAATTTTTTATTCCTTTTTGGCTTCTTGTCTTTCGTACATTAAAAGGGAATATGTATATGTAAGAATTTTTACGTATGCCATTTCGAGAAGGAAGTGCAAAGTGAAGGTAGAGAAAAAAATACATTTCTTTTTGATACATGATTAGTTTCTTGATAGAAGATGATTTTTACTTACAAAATGGTTGTACAAGACATTTAAACTTTTTTTTTCTATTTTATAATCATTTAATTTTGCATTTTACAACGTTGTAGTTAATACTTTTCATAGCAACCATCATTGTGATGGAGCTAAGAGCACAGCACAGATTAAATTTTAATATTTATTTAAGAGATTAGTTGAAATTAATACAGAGTTAGAAGTCATTATTATTTTAAAACAAACGTGATAATGTCATCGAGATTTGGGTAAGAAAAGTAGCAAAAAATTTAAAATTCAAAAAGTAAATCAACTGTCTTTATAAGAATCACATGATTCAATGATTTTTTTATTTAATTCAAATTACTGTTGGAATGATTTTAGGCTAAATACGAATTTTAGATAAAGAAATTGAAACAGTAATTATAAACTATTTAATTTTCCGATATTTAAGTGTAAATTTGGATGATAAAAAAATATATATTAAAAAATATTGTTTGTCCTTTTAGTAAAGGCACTAAACCGATTTTTTATTTGAAAGATTATTTTACCATATTGGTCCTGTCTTAAAAACAGTTCACAATTTAAAAAATAAAAGGGTGTCCCCATACTATTGTTTGAACTAAAATCAACAGCGATTATGTGCGTTCGAACAAGTTTGATCATTTGATTATAAAGGCTTGTTTTTAGGATGAATACTTTGTGTGAAACTTGTTGCATGGATGTTCTCTGCCTCATACAACAAACATATATTTTACGGGTGTCATAGGCCTTAAAGGGCGAAACAAGTTGACCCATATTGAACACATCGACAGAATGTCCGCCAATAGTTCATTAAATTTGATGTATATGGCCATACTTTTTAACATTTTTAGGCAGAAAATTGATATTAAAAAGAAACCTGTATCATTAAGTCCACTGTACCAATAAGTACACATTTTGGAATTTAGAAATTAAAGTGTTCACATAATTAATGGGATTTGACTTATGAGGGGCTATCTTTTAAACTTTTATATACAAACTTTATATAAATGCCGTAATAGTCATCTTCATATCAGTACTATTACCCAGCAATTTTTCTTTTTTTTATTATTGTGTTATTACTTCTAAGTGAATGATTCATAAAAATATGTATCAGGAATGATAAAATTAGAAGTATTTTGGTAAAATTAAAAAAAAGATTTTCAGTTTTATTTGTAAGGAAGCTTTAAAGGGTATTTAAAAAAGACTTCCTAAAAGCACGATAGTATTAAAAATTACAAATATTTTTGCATTCAACATATTGCATTTCATTACCAGAAATAAAACTTTTTGTTGTCAAACATTATTTAATAATTGTGACAAATCTGAATTTACCATTAAATGTTAAATAAATATAATTGACTATGCATTACAAGTAAAGAGGCCATAGCAATGAAGTAGGTGGACATTTATAATAGATGGCAAGTAGAGCAAGTTCATTATACAAAAAGAAAATTTGCTGAAAGTGCTTACATCATGCAGTAATTCACGTGAATCACTTTTAAATTTTAATGTGATTAATTTTATTCTCGAATTTTTTTACTTTTCTTTAGGGTTAAGTTTTATCGGGGAACTACAAACATTATTCAAGTTTTTATCAAGTATAATGAAAATATTAATATATCTTTTAAGTTTTTTCCAATAAGGATTTGAACCGTGGATATTTTAAATTAATTATAATTTACTTTTTCTGGTTTCGGTTCATTTATTAATGTTATTTCTAAAAATCTTTAGAAAATACATTTAAAATATTAAAATTTAAACATTTTTTTTTTGTTTGTTCAACCCCAGTTTTGCAGTGCACACTGACATTGTGCTCGATAGGATGCAAACCAAAGAGATCTGCTGCTTGTACATTATAAAGATTTTTTATTTTTTTATGGAGATAAAAAATCATATATATAAACATTTATTTTATTGAAATGGGTCAGCAGCAATGCCCCGTGTAACTGCAAAGGGTTACATGCGTCTTGCACATCAATTTTTTATAATAGAATTTTTTATTTGGTCCTCAAAACTTTATTTATTTATTTTTAAACTTCAATTTATCAATTTTTATTAAGCATATTCTTCTTAATATTATATCACGACATTCACTGATTTTGAACAGCTGTTCAAAGAAGGGAAATAATAATTTACTGGGAATCCATGATAGTAATTTTCACTTTGAAGGGAATGAAAATTTCATAAGAAGAAAAATTTCACTTATTTTTTACGATAAGGGTGATGACTCTAGCAAACATGTTTCATATAGTGATATTACGTGTTACCTCTCTATATGTCCTTTTTCGTCAATATATTTTAGACAAAAAAAATTGATAAACTGTCTTTAGATAAAAATAATTTTAATTTATGCGCTTAAAAATAAAAAGCTTTAAAGTCGCTTAAATTGTATTATTTATTAAAAATAAGGCGCAGCGATGGTGAATTCATTCGAAATAATTGTAGGTGGTCTCGATAGCGAATTTATTGATTTTCGTTGAAACGTTAAGTATCAGACATCTTATAAAAAAATTATATTCAATTTTTTATATATGGAGTTTGACATTTCAGGTATCGAGCAAAATTATTGAATTCGCCTTGATCTAGTAGTTATCCGCCTTGGTTCAAAAATTATTTACTAATGTATTTTGAATGTAAAATATATTTGTGCTTTTCTGTAAATGACGTTACGTCAAAAACATATATCGTGTTTTTACAATTAAACTTCATTAGCGACTTATGCTGGGTACTTTGAACTATCTTAGTATATTGCCTTTATTGCCTTGAAAATAAGCGGCAAAAAATTTGCCAATTTTAAAAGACCTGTTGGTCACAGCTAGAGAAGCCTTAAATCTGCAAACCAGTTCTTTTATTATCGTTTCTGTGAAAACTTTATTTTTAGAAAATTAAAAACAAATTACCTTAAACTACCACTCGAAAAAGTTTAAAGTTGTATTTGGAATATTTAAGCAGATTACTTACGTCAAGAGATAAGCACAACACAATATGGCACATTTCTAATTTAGACTTTTTTTATTTTACAATTAGCACATAGGATGAACAAAAAGCATTTTTTTTTATTTTTAGCTAAAAGAAAGGGATATTGTTCAGGAAAAATAAGAGCAAACGCGGCGTGAAAATGATAATCTCACATCGAAAGCGCTCGCCAAATGTACCAAATAAATAGCCAGCGACGATATTCACTTAAGTGGTGAATGGTAATTAACCCTTTGTGTGTGGCTTAAGCTCATACCTGGCGGGTTATTTAAATCTTCTTTTCATGATTGATTGTATAAGTATCACAAAATATTTCCTTAGATGGATGATTGTCATCTTTAAAATTATAATGGCCACTAAAGATTCTTAAATAAATATTTAAATTTTTAACTTCTTTCTCAATCTTGTTTTTATTTAACATTTTCTTCATTTGCAATTGAACACAATATGACAAGCAAATTAAGAAAAAATTTATTTATTTATTTATTTATTGAAAAAATAAAATTTTAATATTAAATTTAATATTTTTGGCTATAAGTGTGTCATCAACATGCTTTTCCTTAAACAGTTGTTTTTGTAAATGTTTACATTTATATTTTTAGATTATTTTTTCACTTTTTCTCCTAAAGCAAAGAGTAAGGAGTAAATGGCAAAAAAACTTTCTTCTTATGAAGGACAGAGTACAGAAAACGATGATGTGTAAATATCCAGAATGTCTGTTGGCAATTGTGCATATGACCGGAATATACAAAAAATAGAAAAATGGTAAAAATAATAAACCTACAATAAGAAATATGAAAATTTTAAATCTTTAAACTGAGTTTATTTTGAATGAATTTTTTTTTAATACATATTGTGAATGAAGTATTTGTTTGCTGTGGAATCATAATGTTGCTATGACATATGAAAATTATACTGCTATTAGAGCTATATTGTGATCAATATTAATAAAAAATTTTAATACAGCAATAACTATGCTAAAATATTTTGTTGTTATAATAATTGTGACATTACATTCTGCTAGTGTCTACATATTCTTTTCTTCTTCGGAAAACAGCCGCATACATTTGTAAATTATTCTTCTTTCTAAAATTTTTAAGGAATTAAATTTAAAAATTAATCGAAGACGAAAAAAATAAGAACATAAAAAATATTTTTGTGTCTAAAGTTCTTTTTAAAACAACTTTAATTTGTTCACCGCAACCATATATTTTTACAACAAATATTATATGATTCATGTGACCGTACCATAGAAATGTCTTATTTAAAGTGTTTTTGCTGGAAATCAAAACAAAGATTAATTTCTTTTCTTAAGCCTTTCCAAACCGCTCTAATAGCAATTTGTATTATTCATCAATTTTAATTTGTTGATATTTATATTGATTAAAAAACAATATACAATATTTGAATATTATTTTTATAATATAAGGAAGATAATTTTAAGATATTTTCTCAACTTTTAAATAACTTTTCAACTCGAATAAAAGAAGGTGAAAACAAAAACGAAGTGAAAAGTTATCTTCAACATATTATCCAAATAAACTCCTTCAACTTCTCAGCAATTTTCGTAAGTTCAAGCATATGATTATGTTCGTTTTTTTGTGCGTTGACTCAAAATAATAATAATAATAAAAATGAAATTTTAGCACCTGCACATTTACAGCATAAATGAAACACATACACATACGCAATACTAAACACAAGTATAACAAAAGAATATAAAATTTTCTATTTCCTTCCCACCTTCAAACGCTTAGTGTTTCGTTGCTGTAAAATAACAATAAAAATAACATTCGATATTCGAAAACAATAATAATATCCTTTTACATTTAGCAACCATTTAAATACAATCTAATAACAATTTAGCGCATATGAAAAAGAAATGAACAAAAAAAAAATACACATAAAAACTTATAAAAGTTTGTTTCCAAATGTGTCCTTTTTACAAAATGTGATGAGTGAAATAAAATGTACGGGATGATAATAAGTTTTGTTTTGCTTAAAAATACTTTCAGAAAGTGTTAAATTTTATATAAAGACACATTTAGAATGCGTAGAATTGAACATTCAAACAAATAGAAATGGATATTTTACTTAAGTTATATGACCAATTTATTCAAAGTCATTTGCCAAAATGTCGCGACTAAGTGCTTTGGACAAGACACTTTAAAACAAATAATGACAAAAATCTAAATAATTGTACAGAATGTAAATACAAATTTAAATTCAATGTCATAAAAATTTTAAACTTTTAAACTAAAAAACCTAAAAATATCTCCTAAAATAAATAGCGAGGAATCTTTTTTGTTTCCAAGTTCATCCAGGATTAACGAATTTTGTAGAAGCTGTTAAAGTCAAAATGACCAGAAAGACATTTTTTAAATACTCTCTCTTACGAAATCCGAAATACTTTGCTTTGTTTCGTTAACAGACAAATAATTAAAAAATAAGAAGAAATCAAGTAACAAATTTTCGCTCGCCCATGTTTTTTAAAATATGGACCTCTGAACTTTCCATAGAAAAGTACATAATTTTTAAGATGTCAATAAAAGTATCATTTAAAAGCTTTTGAAAAGATATTTTAGCAAATTCAAAAAAATTTTGTAAATGCTTAACCCATTTAGAGCCGATGATATTTTTATTTAATTTTTTTTTTAATTTTTTTTTTGTATTTATTGAAGTTACTACTTACTCACTTCTCACACTATTCAAGTTCTGCAATGTGAGTTTGAAAATTTTTAAATGTTGAAAACACACTTCAATTCTATCAAGTCCCTTAATATAGAAAGCGTGAGAATCTTTTGAATAGATTTAATTTCGATCAATCCATAATATTTAATATTAAGTATACCTAGGCACGCTTCTCTTATCACGACAAGGTCATTTGTCGGCAGAGTTTAAAGGTTGTGGAACTGCTTTGTGATCTACTAAATCTTTTAAACACTGTGTCAAACTTTGGGGAAATATTACCTGCGAAATTTGATGTGTCACACAATTTAACTGGATAAAGGATTTAAAATCAATACTGAATACATTCATAACCCAATCAACATAAAATATATTTTATACTTTAATTTTCAAATCAAATCCCAAAATATTGACCCTGACCAAAAAAAAAATCATTGGTGCTTATTAGAAAATCTGACTGTATTCAAAATTACCACATCAAGCAAAAGTAAAAGCTTATGTCATCTTTGTACCATCAAATATATTTCTGTGTCATAAAATAATTTTCATATTTTAATAACATAAATAAAAATAACAAAAAACGTTATTATTTGGCCATGATTTCGAGTGGGTTTGAATTCCCATAAATACTCTTTTCTTTCTTTGCAAACACTTGTAAATGAGGATAATAATTGAATCAAATGTAACTTTTTATTATGTTGTTTTCTTTGTTCCTTTTGCAACATTTGTATTTTTCTTAAATAAAAATAACTTTTTTTATTTCATTTCTTTCAGCTGTTAAATAATATTTCATAAAAATTATCATAAACAGTTATGACCTTTTAAAAACTTTTTTGTGTTTTGTTTTTTAAATGTATTAACGAATCATTTATTTTTAATTTTTTTTGTTTTCTGCTTAGTATTTGTAAGGACAAAGTCAAATTAATAACAACAGAAATGTTTGAAAGTAAAGAGTTTGAGGATGATCGTAGAACTAACTGTTTTAGTGAAATACATAAAGGCTGGTTTTAAGAGTAGAAATAATTAAAGGTTTGGTCTAGTCAAGCTTGTAAATGCCATTTTGGTGAGAATATTTTTAATTTATGAATTTAAAGTAGTGCGAGCTATAGGTTTGTAAGTCAGATATGAATAAAGATTGTAACAAAATAACTTTTAGAATTAGCGACTGAAAGACCTTTTCCAATATGATATGAAGTGCATCATTAATTGCTTTAAGGCTCGTTTAAGACAATAACCCATTAATTTAAATATCGTTGAGTACAGGCGGAAGATACTCTGATATCGTAAAAATTCCTACTTGAGTAGCCGCACTTTGTAAGAAATTATGCACAAAATATTTACCAACGAAATAAACGTTTTTATTTAATTTTTATTTTTTTTAATTCTTATAATTAAGGTAGGATTATTTTTCGCTGTAGAATTGTTAATTTTTGAAGCACTCTCTTTAAATTGTAAATTGTTTTTAAATTCCTTTTTCAATATCACAAATTTCCGTTATGAACTAATTATCTTAGTAACGATACGAGGGCCTAATAGTGAAAATGCGAATATTTATAATCAAAAATGGTTTTATTGATTTTCAAAGTATTCTCTAGCATGATTTATACACTTTTGCATGCGTTCAAACCAGTTGTCGAAGCACTTTTTCCACTCCGATTGAGACACCTCTAAAACATGGTTTTTGAACACTTCAACAGCTTCTTCTGGCGACGAAAATCGTTGACCACGCATTTTTTTCTTGGAGTGCGGAAACAGGAAGAAGTCATTAGGTGCCAAGTCAGGGCTGTACGGCGGGTGACCCATTAATTCGACGTTTTGGCCGGTCAAAAACGCTCTGGTTTGAGCCGATGTGTGAGAGCTCGCATTGTCATGGTGAACAATGATTCGTCTTCTCTTGTTGGTTTTTCGAATTTCCCCGATGACTTCAGGCAAACAAATTGTAGTGTACCACACAGAAGTGGCCGTCCTACGTTTCTCAAGCGGAACAGTCGCCACATTACCAGTTTTGCCGAAGAAACAGGCAACCATTTGCTTCGAAGTTCTTCTTCCACGAACAATTTTCGTTGGATTTTTCTCGTCTTTGAAGACCCACACGGTCGATAATTTTTTCGTTTCGGGCTCATACTCATAAATCCATGATTCGTCACCTGTGACGATCTTATAAACGTCTTTTGAAGCGCCGCAATCGTTTTTTTGAAACATTTCTTTCTACCAATCGACACGAGCCTTTTTTTGAGCGACTTTTCAATTGTGTGGGATCCAACGAGAACAAACCTTGTTTACGGCCAGGTGCTCATGAAGTATCGAATGTATGCTGGTGGAAGAAATGTCCAAGGATGTCTCTATGTATCGGTATTTCGCATGTCGATCTTGCATTATGAGTTCACGCACGGCATAAATGTTCTCTGGCACAACAGCCGTTTTTGGACGACCTTCACGGAGTTCGTCTTTGAGCAAGCTTCGGCCACGATTAAATTCATTATACCAATGTTTCACAGTGCTATAGGATGGTGCTTCATCGCCATACAAAGATTTAAGTTCATCAATGCACTCTTGTCGTGATAATCCACGTCGAAATTTGTAAAAAATGATGGCACGAAAATGTTCACGAGTTAATTCCATTTTTTTCTATATTAATTTTTTCAAGTCACTGTAAACAACACAAATAATGGTCGTACGTCAAAACGTTTTGAGTACGATTATGTTTAAAAATGACAAACTTTCCAATGGAAATGTCTGATTGCACTTGGCAGCACTGCGTGTTGCCAGGTCAGAAATATATATAGCAGCCCTCGTATACAAATTTTAATTAAGCTGAATGAATGGCCTGGCTTTTTCACATACGAAAAAAGCATATATCGTAGTTTGTCATTCCGTTTTGTAATTTCTAAGATATCCATTTCCGACTCCACAAAGTATATATATTCTAAGTCCTAATAATTAGCGAAGTCGATTGAGCGATGTCCATCTGTCCGTCCGTATTCGGGTTAAAATCAAAATTTTTAAGGCAGTAGATAAGCTAAAGGAAATTAAAATATGGCAGATGATCAGACATAGTTTTGATATTAAAAATCAGCAAGATCGGTCCATGTCCTTTGAGGCAGCAAGCAAAACTTCACATCTACCTCTAATTTTTCATATCATTTGGAAAAAATCTAGTTAAGTGAAGTAAATCCAATCAAAACATTAAATATTTGGGGCGATAGAGAATTAAAAATAACAAAACAGCATTACGTGAAACATTTGGCGCTCAACCATATTTTCCGAGTTATCGGCCTCTGAACTTTTAATAGAAGAGTATTATTTTCCATCATATTTCTTAAGAAATCATAATAGGTATCATTTTAAAGTTTTTGAAGAGATCTTTAAGGAAATACTAAATTTTTATAAAATACTTAACCCATTAAGAGCCGAGGTCATTTTAATGTTTACAATTTTTCTTTTCCTTTTTAAATTCTCTGCCAATCCAACATTTATTTTTTTTATTGAAGTTATTTGTCTAAACTGGATTTATATTTATGGAGAAGGGTATGTAAGATGCGGCATAGCTAAATAAAGCATTCTTAATTGTTTTTATTTACCACTCGATGTAATAATTTTTAAACAACGAAATTAATGCTTTTATCGTATTTGCTTTATTAAAAAGTCGTAAATTTAAATACTATGGAATATTGCTGCAAATTATATAAAATTTATTTGCCAATTAATGTTCTTTCTCTCTTCTCGTAAAAAAATTTTTTTAGTGTTTTAATTTAGTTGCAGATTTATTACTTGTCAAATTTTGCTGGTGGAGTATTAGAGAAAAGTTAATAAATTATTTTAAAGAACATTTCTACCCTAAAATTATATGTGAGAGCGAGTCATTATCTTAAGTATTTTACTGGAAAAAAAAGAATCAGGTATTTAGTGTTTAAATGGGGAAAAACACACAAAGACATTATTATTTTAAGGGGAGTTTAGCTAAGTAGAAAAATGGGTAGAAATAATAAAAATGACTTCATTTCGCAAATTGGAACCTAGAATACGTATTTATTTAAATCTGCTTAAGACAGCATATTCAGAAAAAGTTAAACAAGAAGCGAAACTCCTCTTTTTTATACAAAGAACTGAGATGTCTGTTGAAATGTTATGCACTAGATCGTTACTTATTTGTGAACAATATTAAGATGAGTTGAAACATCGAGATTGTTCATTTAAGTTCTTTCTTTTGTACAAGTAATAACTGAAATGTGTGTATAAGACTAACACAAAAATCACAACTAATAGAAATTTATTTCATCATTTGATTATTATGTTTTAATTATATTTGTGGATACAATGGAAAATTTGAACAAAACTTTTGTGTTTCGGTAGCCTGTAAATTATCTTTTTCTCTCAGCAGTGTAAAGGTATTAAATCATCTTTTTGTAACTTTTTTTTCCAATAATGTTACGTAAAAAAAACCAAAAATAAAATTGGATTTTTGTGCCGAATAAATTTTTTAAATATTTTCGTTATCAATATTTTTTAACAAAGTCGTAATTATAGAAAAAATACGGCCAACTTATGAAGTTTTTAGAACTCTCAAAATTATTTTGAAAATATCCACAGTTTAATTTTTAAATATTGTTGCTGTGGCACCACCGAATGGTGGAAAGAATATCCTAATTAATTTTAAGTGAAAACATACTGAAGCACTGAAAAACGATTATAATTTTTTATTTAAAAGGGTGGCCATTATTATCCAATTTGATTTTCTTGCGCAAAAATATTTATTTTTGATTTACCAATCAAACTTATCCTTTCGAAACAGAATTAACCGAGATTAAAGGTTTTGATAAATTTTTGAGCAGAATTTAAATTTAAGTTTTTATTTTTTTCGTGAAAAATATTTTTTCAATAACATTCACAAATTTATAGCCCTCGAAAAACCCCAAAATTACGTGTCCTAAGTGCACCATTCCCGAACTACGGCAATCTGGAACTGTAAGATTAAGCTCTGAATTCTTCTGATGCTAACATATAATATTTTGTTCTATGTACTGAGCACGTTTAGTTAGTTTTGATTCATTTTGAACGTATTTTGTTTCCGCCCTACCCGCTTAGAAAATATAAAATTGTTTTCAGTTTTAGCAAAATCCCTCAATTCAAACATTTTCCTGATACATATTCATTATACGTGAAGGTCGTTGAATCATCATAAGATTTGATAAACAACAGCATTAAAGAGTGCATTTGGTTGTAGAGTAATATATTCTAAAGCTTTTTTCATTAAATTAAAAACGATTAAGTGAAATTTTATTAAATCCCACAAAATTATAATTCAACAAATTAAAGAGCCTTAGGGCTACTACGTGAATGTTAAAAGTTATTTATATTTGAAGTTGTTAAACAGTAACAGCGATTATCAACAACATAATAATCAGCACGGAATCATCTCTTTAACATCAACAACATTTATAGATATAAAAACAACGAGTTATAATTTTATGACACGATAAAATCAACACAATTTTTGTTTGTTAAATATTTTAATAAAATATTAATGCTAACCAGCAGCAGCAGCAAAAAAAAAGAAGTAAATGACATATTTCGTGACAACATGACAACATGTTCGACATAAGCAACAACATTTTATTAGATTCTTTTTTTTTAATTGTATATTTTGTTTACTTTCAGATTTAGCTTTCTGCCGTTAGTAAAAATTAATGAAAAAAAGTTTCAAAAAATGTAACGAGATGTATAAGCTTGATATAAGATAAAATATTTAATATTTGACATTAAAAAATATTTGTTTTGTCACCAACTGACCGGTGAATTATGAAATTGTGTTTGTAATATCATGAATTTTGTTTATTTCTCTAAGGATTCTTGAATAAATTTTTACTCAAATGCATAAAACTTCCACCCTTTAAAATAAATGGTTCAACAAAGTTTATTTTATATTGAAGGAAGTGTAAATTTAACTACATTGGAGCATACTTTTAGGCTCTTAGTAATAGTTCTTTACAAAAGAATGGGGGAAACAGTAAAATAATATTTTTTCAAACTTAATCCTTTTCTTCACACAAACATTGTACAGTTTTTAAATTTCATTTAAGTGATAAATTTTCTAAAGTTTTCCTTTTAAGTGATAAATTTATTTTATAAATGCACAAACTAGATTTATTGAACATATTTTGCCTCACCAGCAAATTTAAAAATAAATGGATTTTTTTTATTTCATACAACCCCTACTGCCTATTAAAAGTTGCTTAGTATGTAAAAAAAAATATATTTTACATTCTACAATATCAATTTATCAACTATTAATGTAATAAAAATTTCACTTTGATAAACATTTAATATACTTTTTTAAAGGTTCATTTTCTTGTTAAATGTCACGTTTAGTGTTAGCGAAATGATGCTTAAGATAAAAATAATTTCTTATAGTTAAGTTTTTATTTATTTAAGGGCTAGGAAAGGAAAGGATTATATTTATGGTGAAGTCCTGTCAAAGTATTTAAGTATGTTTAATATGTTGCCTAATATTCTACAAGTTTATTTATGCTATAATAAAGTCTGTAAAGGACACATATGGCAATAGGACACTTTTCGATAGATAATTCACTATTATATTCAGAAATATTCTAACCATATATCGAAATTTTGTAAGTAAGAGTTTCCAATTATGAAAACAATTTATTGGCACCTTGAATGCCTGGTAGTTTCATGCCTTTAAAAACTTGCTGTGCGCTAAAATATTTTACTTCTGCATGCGTATGATAAACAGTATTACAAAAGTTGATATTTTTCACCACTTACATGTGCGGTATAAACAGAATAAAAAGAAATTTGCTCAACAAAAAAAATATAGATTGTGAGTTCAAATCCCAACAAAGATATGATTTTTCTTGAGCAGCCTTAATTACGCCATTGCAGAGTTCAAATGCCAATAAAATTTCGAAAAAATAGCATTCGTAATCATTCCAGGATTGGTACAATGCAAAACCAAATGTACAAGACAAGGAACGGAGAGAACTGCAAAGAAATACTTTGTTTTGTGTGTCGACTTCGTCTAAACAAATCAATATTGATATGAATACTTCTCGTTCTCTTATTAAAAAAATTAGTTAGTTAAATAGATGTGTAAACATCATGTACACAAACTGTGGTAGATCGATGCGAAAAATGCTGATCAAGGATGTTGCCGTCCAGCAAATGCAGCATTACATACTGCTGGTGTCTAATTGTTCTTATAATTCTTTGAAAAATGACCGCATACATTTGTAAAATAATTTTTCTTCCTAAAAAATTGTTTTCAGAAATAAAAAAATGAACTTAATCCAAAAATAAATTTTTATTTATTTATGTCCACATCTCAGCTCCTAACTTTGATAAAATTAAATTAAAATCTAAAATATTCAGAAAAAAAAACTTGTTGTTAAGGAAAACAAGGTATCATGAGTATGAGTTCAAATCCCGACATTGACCTGAGAAGAAAGAAAAATAACTGTTAGGTATAAGGCGCTGTAGAAATAAATGGGAAATATAATTTCAAGACTTCAGAGTCGCGATTAGACAAGGAATACAATTATTCTGTGGCCACGATAAATGAACTCTTAGACACTTTTGTATAAGAACAAGAGATAGTTAAGGCGCCTGTAAAGTTAAAAAAAAGAAACAGTGATACAAAACTGAATAGAGCCTTAGTTAGTTCAAGTTGATTGGTTAAAAAAATTAAGATAGTAAGTTCAAGCCCCAATGCAGACATTATTTGTCTTGAGTTCAATTTCCAAAAAATAAATATTTAGATATGTAATTGTTTTTAAGAAAAACGTATAGTATGAGCATGAGTTCAAATCCCAACAGCAACTTGAATATGCTGAAAAATAATTTTTGAAGATAAGCCGCAGTGGAAAATTTAATAGCACCGGGACCGCTTTAGATAAAGAATACAAATCTTGTGCAGCCTCGGTTGATTAGTAAGAGACAGCTCCTTTGCATGTTTTAGGTTAAACGATGAGGCTCATTTTATCTGCCATATGTGAAGTGAAGCAAATCCATAATAGACTCTATATACTCTATTACATTTAAAAAAGCGAAGCGGCATCATCGGACCATAGTTTTTCAAAAATGAAGCCGGAGTTCAAGTTATGGTCGACGTAAGCTGTAACATTGACTTTTTGTTGGAAAATATGGATAACATCGATACAGGCGAGATAGGCTTCGCCAGGATGGCACTACGTAACATATGGCGACACCAGCCATGGACTTTTTGAGATCAAAATATGGCAATAAATTGATAACGAGAAACGGAGTTGTCAATTAGTATTCATATTTCTATTATTTACTTGGTTTTTACTTTAGAACTAATTAAGTTTTATTTTTTTTTTTATAAAAAATATCCATTCAAAACCAGACTATCCCTTCAACTATATGGTGATGCAACTTATAGCGTGCAAAGCAATTCGCTACAACTTAACAATTTGCAATTTACTACGCAGTTAAATTTCTATTTATTTATTTTATTAATACATTTTTTTCGTTCGTCTTTTTCTGTTGTTGTCATTGTTGTTCTATTTTAATAAATAAATTGAAAAATAACGTGTTGTTAATTTGATTGATTTGAATTGTATGTGACAACTAATAAAGGCACTGATATTAAAGGTACGTTTTTCAGCTCAACTAAATACAAGCGAGCAAGAAAAAAAAAATCACAAAATTAATTTATTGATTGTTAAATCTAATGAATAACTAACTAATGAAATTAAATTGAATTTGTCACTCTTATTTAAGGTTGTTGTAAAGAGTAAAATGGCAAAAATTAATCAGTTTTAGGTCAACATTTACTTTAGAATTAAAAAGAATTATATAAAAGGCGGGCAAGAAAGTTTTAAATGTATTAAATTAAGTTTTTATTAAACTTAATATAATTAAAACAGAAAAAAAAAATTCGAAAACGAAAAAGCAAGAAATTCTAGTTCATTTTTGTACTCAAACATTGTCTGCATTTTTATTTTACTTTTATATTTTGCGTGATGTGATAATAAACTTTGTTACAAGATTAAAAAATTTTACAAGCCAACAAACTTCAATTTTATTCGATTAAAAATTATTTTTAATGTATTCATTTTTAAAAATTTTTAGAATTTTATTAATAATTTTTTATTAAATTTTTCTTGTCTGTTTTTTCCAATTTTATTTTTTTATATTTTTTACGGCTAAAAATGCGATTAAAGGATGTTAAAAAATAACGAAACTCCAAAAAAACTTTTTAACGTTATCCACTTTGACTGAAAGCTCTTTTATGTTATTTTTAATAGCATTTCAGTTGCTTTTTTGTTAGAAAAGTTTTTAAACAAGTACAGACATTAGCAAAAATTGAGACTAAACATTGTTAGTTGTATTGCTGCACAAAAAAAAAAAAAAGAAAACTAATAAGAAATAATCTCTCAGCTTTTAATATTTTTTAAGTTTGAGTTAAATTTATTTCAAACTAAAATTTACTATCAACAAAATTTAACACGTAGAAGCCTCCGTTTAAAAGAAAACTAACACTTAAATACTTCTAATATGAATCAATTTCTTAAATTGGTGCAGTAAGTGTATATCCCTGTACATATGTGTGTCTTTGTTAGCTTTTAAGATAGCTTGTAACCTGATCATCGAAATGGAATACAAAACACCTATTTCTCAAAATATTGTCTGTCCATATGCGTTAGAATCACGTAAGAACTGTTGGACAGATATAAGTAAAATTTTGTCAGAACGTTCCTTAGAACCTTGGTTCAGATATAGAATACTTTTTGTGTCGTAAAACTAAGTTATTTCGTAGAGAAAATGGAGATACACATGAGAAGTCATCTAATTTTATCGGTATAATTGTACTCAAATAGTTGTCAGCACATTTTATTTTTACAGATTGAAAATTTTTAACACTGTTTACAGAACTCTGCAATTAATTACTAAAAACACATTTTTATAAATTTGAATTTTAAGAAAATTATAAATGACAAGTGGACGAAGTCGTGGGCACTGCTAGTTTAAAATAAAAAAGCAAAGACAGATAAATATTTTAAAATTTGACTTTCTAATATTTGATAAATAAATAAATATTTAAAAAAATTTAAATCGGATTATACTTTAGCGCAACTAACACTAATACCTTTTGAAATGCAGAGAACGCAAACGAGACAATTGCCATTTTACTCATATGAATGCTTTAAAATAGAAACATAAAATTGTGTTTTTCGGTTCGTTGAGGGATAAATGTTTGTTGTTAAGTGATAACGCATTCTCTTCCTTAATGAGCAAATTAAACAACAATCGTTTCCGAAACGGTTTTACCCAAGGCTTTTTAATATTTTTTTTTTCATTATTAATACATACATTTAATTTAATTTCAATTTTTTAATTTTGCAGCTTTAAATAAAAACAGCAACTCCATAAATTTTATACTTTTTTCACATATAAACAAGGTACAGGACAATAACTTTTTGGTCGTTTGAGTTGTTAAAAAAAATCGTTTTTAACTGCTTGTTTTGTTTATGTTATAAAAATAATAACTTTACGTCTGTGTGTTTAACATTTTTGGAGTTTTAAATCGTATTTTTTGATTTTATAGTATTTTGGATTTTTTCAACATAAAATATTTTTTATTTCTTTTAAAAATTTTCTAACACTTTATCTACAATTTTATTTTCTGCATCCAATATTTTTAATTTCAAGCCCTCTACTTGTTTTTATGGGTGTCTGTCAGTCATAAATTTTTAATTTTTATTTTATCTTAAGAATTTTTATCTTAAGCGGATTTTCTTGTTTCATTTTCTTGTTTCATTTTCATTTTGTATATTTTTTGTGTTGCTGTCATGGATTTTTCTATACAACTTAATTGTTCTCATTTTATTTTGTATTTAATTTTTCTTTCCTCTTTTGGGTTTTTTTTTAAATGATTTTTTTTATAAAATATTTAATTTCCGTTAAACACATCAATGCTTTTGGCAGCAAATATAAAAAGAGTGGAAATCAAATTTATAATTTATTGAATATTTTAGAACGATTCTTTGGCTGTATGAATAAAGATGAATTAGATTAATCAAATAGAATTAATCTTAGTTTCAACAAAAATATAAAAAGAAAAAATGGAGAAAAGGAGAAAAGCATTAAATAAAAATAATATGCAAAGAGAAGAAAGCGTCAGTTGTTTGTTTTCAACTGGCTGATATTTCAATTCTTCATATTGTGTCGTAAAAATATTTTTTCAGTGTTCAACGGATACTTGTAACGTTGAAATTTAAGTTACCTCATCCTTTTAAGTTTACTACCTGCAACCGATTAAAAAGTGTCTTCTGTTTTTTTTTAAGTTTCTAGCCTTACATCACCTATTTTTAACCGATTTCAGAAGAAGAAGAAGAATATAAATTTGTAAGGTTGTTGGTTCTTTTATATTTATAAATAAGAAACAGGTAGCACTATAGCACCCATTAGCAAAAAGTATTAGAAAAAAGCATCTAGAAATTAAGGGAGGTCAACACAGGTCATGTATATCGAGTACCTTATTTGGCATATTAGGAAGTATCAATATTTAAAAAAACAAACAAAATGGTGCTACAACAGCTAATGTAATTTGATGTATACGGCCGAACTCTTGATAATTTACACACGGGTAAAACTTGCAAAGAACCTGTTTTGTTAAGTGCATTACAACGGTAAGTAAAAATTTGACATTGGATATAAAAGGGTATTCCTATAGTTATTGTTTGTTATGAAATATTGTATTTGGCAAAAATTATTCTAAGCAAGTTCTACAAAAATAAAATGAATTTTATGTATAAAGTCTTGACCGCTCCACATCTTCGAGATAAAAAACCTTTTATTCTAGTTAAGCCCTTTCCCTAGACTTTTGAATTTTTAAGTCATGATCTCTAAAATATAAGTCCTCGTTAGAATGATGGTAATAAGAATGGATTTTAAAAATATTTTTAAGAGTCGCTGTAATTTTTTTTTCTAATTTTTATATCCTTCACCACAAAAATCGTCTGCCAGTTTTAGTGTTGAAATTAACTTTACCAAGGCACTAGATGAGCTACAGAAAATTAAAATACGTTAATCGATCAAGATCGTTCTATGTCCTTCGAGGCAGTGGGCTGAAAATCACGCCTGCCTATAATTTTTCCATATCCTTTTGAAATATGAAGTAACTGCAATCAAAAACTCAAAAAATGGAGCGACAGAAAATTAAAAAAAAAACCAAGAAATAAAATATCAAATGAAAAAATTGACGCTCGCCCATATCTTCCCAGTTATGGGCCTATGAAATTTTAATAAAAAAGTTCGATTGTCAATATGGTCAATATAGGTATCACTTAAAAGCTTTTGAAGATGTCCTTAAGGAAATACTAAAACTTATAAAAAATGCTTAGACCATTATGAGGCGTTAAATGTATGATTTTGTAAAGTAATAAACTTTTTTTTAATTCTCTGCCACTCAGTATTTGTTTTTGATAGGAGCTACTTTACTAAACTATGTTCACATGGTGAAGGGTATATAAGATTTAGCATAATTTGTTATAGCACTCCTACTTGTTTTCTTTAAAAATAATGTTAATTATAAGTTTCTGTTCACATGACTGATAATATTTCTAAACATTTTTAAAATTGACGTAAAAAGGCACAATTGGAATAAATTAATAAATAAATAAGAGTTTTGATCGATTAAAAATCCTTTAAAAGCTTGAAATTTCTTTCTTACATTAAACAAAGTTTAACCAATTTTCTCAATGCCTTAATTTAAAAAAAAAATATTTTTATGAGATCGTTAGATTCGAAAAGTTCTAAAAGATTCTAGAAGGGAACCATTTTTATTAAAAAATAAATTTCTTTACCTTTATTACTCTTCTAATTTTATTTATTTTTTGTTAATATTTTTATACATCCAATGTCATATTGTATTTTTTAATAAATTCCAACAACTCTAACTCTGAGTGATGTACCACAATCACTTTTAGAAGGCTGATGGATGGCAAAAAAATTCTACAAAAAATATGTGCAGAAATAAAACAACAAAAACAACTTTATTGACAGACTTTTTTGTCACAAAATCCTTTATTTCCTTTTTTGTAGATTATTTTCAGTCAAAAAATTAAAAGCGAAGTGCAAGACTTTTTGTGTGGTCTATTTGAGATTTAAAAAAAGTTTTGGTTTTAGGAAAAGCCGGCTGCAAAAAATTAGAAAGTTTTGATGGGAAGCAGTTGGAGCTGCACAAATAGGAAAAAGGCTTAAAAACAAAATCAGAAATTGCAGCAATTCAATTTTTAGAGAAAAACTTATTACAAAAATATTTTAAATGGTTGTATTTTTAAAAGTTTCTGACCTGTCGATTACAGACCATCAGTTTGTTGCTGTTTATGTAAAACTAATAATTTTTGCAGGTTTTGCTACAGTAAACGGAAAGAAATGTGAAAACTTATTCCCTTTTACCTACATTTTTTTTCTTTTAAAAACTTGAAAATCAAAATCTCAATGAAAAGTCCAAATTTCTCTAAAAGTTTTGTTAAAGTCGAAACATAAGTAAAATCTGCAAAAAGAATGTTTAATCTCGGAAGTCTTGACAAGATCAAAAAAGCCATTTATAGATTAAGAAAATTCCAAAAAAGGACATAAGTCTAAGATTTTTGAAATGGGCTAATATAAAAAAAACTCTTTATATTGTAAAAAGAAAAATAGGAAATGGAAAAAATATGTGTTTAAGATATCACTTAAAAGCTCCAAAATTAAAAAAAAAAAAAACAAAAAAAAAAAAAAACATAAACTAAAACTAAAACTAAAACGTTTGCAAAATGCATTTTTATAACTGGAAAAAATTTAATTTCATAAAAATGATTATTCACTAAAAATTTCAAAACGTGGTAGAAATTTCCTAGAAATTAGTAAAATTAACGATCAGTTAAAGGTTTTGATATTGATATCCAAATAGATAACTAATAACGCACCTTAAGTTTACGTATATTTTAATTTCTAAATTTGCAAAAAAAAAATTATTTTTGAAAATTATTTTTGAAAATGTTTTTGGAACTAGCTGAATGTAATGCAGTATCTTGTGGGTCGCTTTATACGTCATCGAACTTCTTCCAATGTAATATAACACAACTCACATAAAATACAATTTTTTTTTAAATTTGTGGAATATTTCAAATAAATGTCCTTGTCAAAGTCATTCATATAAATTTAACACTTACTAATTAATTTTTTTAGGCTTCATACCTGTAAAGAAAAACAGAATAAAAATAAATCGTTAAAAAGAATTAAAAATAAGGCAGAGTTATAAATTCCGTTAAAAATTACTAATTAAAAAAAAAAAAAAAAATTAAAAATTGGGTTACCAAGATTTAAAGAGTAGATATGAAAGTGAAATTTGCTTCATAGATTTATAAATATTACAATTTTTGTTTTTTATTTTTTTTGCATTGCATTTTTCTAGATTAATGAGCAGGTCACAAAAAAACTCCATTTTATTTTGCTTATTATCCAAGTATTTTGTGTTTTTGTATATTCAATTCTCTTTTAAGCGTCATTAAAATTTTACTAAATTTTGCGTGGAACGATGGCAAATTTTTGATGAGATAAAGATGTAGATGTAGTCGTTCTAGAAGCTTATTTAAAAAAAAAATAATTACAAAATTTACAGTTGTATGATTTTCTTATTTAGTAAAATTGGTTTCGTACATTTTGAGACATAAAAATACTCTTATAATTATTTATATAAAAAACAAAAATCAAAGCCAAAACAGATTTAACCTGTCTGTCTATAATGGTTTAAAAATTTGGCTCTATAAACCAACCATTCGAACACCATTTAATTTCCAAATCCAACTTTAATACCTGCTGTTATAGCGGACTTAGCAATACAGGCTCTTCGTGAATTTCAACCGTCTCTTTAAGTCTGTTCAAAAGTATGGTCATATACACCGCAGTAAATGAAGTATTAGGGCACTTTTTAATTTATAATTTTAAATATTAATACTTGTAATGAAAATAAATTAAATAATAATCTATCCTTCACAAAAATTGTAAATTTTATATTTTGTTTGCCTTCCACTTAAGTTCAATTTTTGCTGCACCAGTTATAAGTCGGTTAGAAATGCATTAAATACGAAAATAGAAAACTAATTAAGATTAAACCAATACATTTGATAAATTTAATATAAAGCTACTTAAATTCAATTTTACATTCTTGGTATTGAAACATAAATTTATAATAAAATAAAAATACACTCACAATGGAAGCAGAATTATAACTTTATTAGTAAAGAAACAATAACATGCGATAAACTAAAGCATTTTATTAAAGAAAACTAATTTAAAAATTATTTTAGTTGAATATAAAAAAAATTATTAAATCAAAACTTCAAACCAGAAGAGAATAAAAGTGATTTATGCCAATAGCAGCTAAAACAAAACTTAAAAAAAAAAATAAATATCATAAAATATTAAAAAATAAACACACACACACAAATTGGAATTGTAAGTACGGTTGCTCTAAAAATGAGATGAGAAAAAAACTAAAAAATTTATTTAACTACTGCAAAACTAAACGACTAACTTTTACCCAAAAGGATAACTGACCCCTATAGAGAGTACTGGTCAATTTAAACACACTTAGAAGAATATTTTCTAGAAAAAATAAGAATCCAAAAGATTATCTAAATATGATAAATGATAATGACCATTGCGTTATGTAAAAAATAAAAGAAAAATGCGAAAAATACTTACACTGGCACCTAAGTGACTGTGGCAAAAAAAGAGAGCATATAAATGAAAAGTAAGAGTGAAAGCTCCCTGAAGGTATGCTGCAATATTTATCACTGTTACAACATTGTACTATGTGGTATTCGGTAATGCATATTACAAATTGTAAAACCGTATGTGTGTATGTTAAGAAAATTTACAACATGTAAAAACCACATAAAAAATGTTGGCATGAAACCAGCGACATTAATGTCAGCCGCAGCATTGAAATCAAAATAAGCTGAAAGTTCAAAAGAAACATGGTGTGTGTGTGGAACATTAAGAATAGAGTGATAACTTAACCGAGTGTTAAAAACTTAAACAGAAAAATATAATTCATTTTAACTATAAAAAATTTCACACAATCAGGATTAATAGTTTTTTTTGTTCTTTATGTTATCGATACGATTTCACAGTAAAATAAAATAATGCTTTGAAAATTAAAATATTTAATAAATAATTATTTTTTATTTTAACTTAGCATACTGTTATATTAGAAAAATTTTTGTTACTGTCGAAAATTTAATTTAGAATTCAGTGAAATTTTTAAACCGATTAAAGAATTAATTGAATTAATTATTTATATATTAAAATTTTTATTGATTCAATTATTTATATGTTTAAACCAATTAAATATTTCATTAAATTTTAATTTAAAAAAAGCTATTCCTATGCATTAATATAAAATGTTTTTAAGATCTACATTTGAATTTATTTATTATTATTTTTTTATTTTAATTTTTCAATAGGTTGCCACTCATTTTTGTAGTATCATCGGGATAATCATGTATTTATTTATATATTTTTTTTTTAAAGAGAATGCACTTCAGGCATTTAGTGCCTATTTACTTAACATGTAACCGTGCCACATTCTTTAGGAAAGGTATAGAGAAGAGAAAAGAAAAGAACAGGTGGTAAAAGTATAGCGATTTTATTAGCTTTTCTACTTCGCCGGCGACTATGCTATGAAGAAGTACCGATGCAGGAGGCTGCTTGTTTAATGTTAATTCTAAATATGTATTTATACCATTCAACCGAAAAAACCATTTTTATTTTTTGGTTGCCGCAGGGCTTGAACCGTGGCCAACTAGGTTTGTAGTCAACGTGCCAACCACCTTGACTACAGCAGCCTGAATATAAAAGAGTTGAAAAATATTTAAAAATTAAAAAAAAGAATGTTTGAAAAATTAAATAAAAATAATTTTATTAACATTTTAAGTGATAAAACTATTTTTTTGTTCAATAAAAATTTATGAAAATTTCTAACTAAACAATCGAATCAATTATGAAAAAATATAAGAGAGGAAATTTTTGAAGCAAATCAATGATTGGAACAATTTAAAATTTAATTAAATTTAAATTTAATATGTGCAAAATATATTTTAGTCTGAGGGCAAATTACGGCATTCGATATCGAACGAAATTTCCATTTAAGTCTTATTGAGATTTCGATCGATATCGAATGCTGCAATTTGGCCTCTGGACAAATCTTTAATGAATTTATAAGACTTTTATCAAGTGTCTTTACAACTAATGTTTATAACATTAGTACATGAATCTGGATATGTCTTCCTCTTTGCGGCTAAACAAATGCGCATAAAAATGTTTATTATAGGTCAATCAGTAGGCTTGAACACCTTTTACAAATTACCCATCCATGAATTTAAAATTTCTCTTCCTACTAAAAAAGAAACTTTTCTAAGCAGACTTGGAAAGGTTGTCTAGCTTACAGCTTTTGCGAGACCTTAAGCATAACACGACCCTTTTTAATAAAAAGAAATTTAAATTATACTGACCAGGTGGACATATTTACCATTTTGGATATACAAAAACAAAAGAAAAGAAAAAGAGTTGTTCTAGTTTTTATCTAAATCTCTAGCTAGTGGTCTAATATTTAAATCAACCTTAAAAATATCTGCTTGAGAACTTTCATCGATACAATGCCCATCAGTTATGATATTAAATTAACTTTTAATACTCCTGTTATATACTTGCAACTGCGAAGAGTGTCCTGAGCTTTATTTACGAATATCAGTCCTTGTCAATGCCCCACAGAAAAAAATGTATCTAGGTCAAATCAAAGCTCCAAGGTGGTCATTCGACATCGGCAGCTTAAACCTCTTCAATTATATATCTTTCATTTCACGTCATTAAAATTCTTAAGCTTGGCTTTTCAGTGTTAACCGTGAATTGAAGTGATGACTGGAGCATGGAGCATATGGCTTCTCTCCAGATGCAACAATTTTATTAGAAAAAGAAACGTAAAAACGCCCCTTTTTGGAAAGTTTGATTGTTCGTCTGATCTCGATAGCCGACTGGGGCTGCTGAGAGGACCCAGTAAAATTTCTTAAGCAAAGTGAGTAGTTGCTTGATATAAATTACTTAAACAATAAGATTTTGCAAGCGAACAATCTGAGGTCTTTTGCAAAAAATCCCATAAAGCTGATGCCTTCTTGCAAAGATGGAATTTCTATTATCAAGCTGCACGCTTTCAGCAACAGTAGGCAATTTTCGTCCGTATGCACTTTACGACATTAGGGACCTTCGCTGTTAGCAAAAAACCAAAAGTGTCAAATTAGAATGAGATTATAGAAACATGTATACGAGGCATGTTCAAAACATTGTAGGATAAAGAAGTTTTCTGGAAAAATATTCATTCACGAAAAATGATAAAAATGTACTTCGCCAACAGGATTTATTTTGTATAAAATTTTTGAAAATAAAAGAAGGTATAAAGTCAAGTATGTATTGATTGATATATTGCAAGGATCTCTCTGTTGTGAGAAGAATCTAAATTAAACTAATGTAAGTGAAAAAAACCTTTTTCCTAAATTAAATTTCCTTTAAAACTATTTGAAAAAATGCAAGGACTAACTTTTTTTTAACGAAAGTATTTGCTAAAACTACTAAAATAATTAAACAAACAGTGTAAAAGAATTCCTAGAAATTTATAAAATTTTAATGTAGAAACCAACTGCAAGTCAAACTTACATAACCAAATTCTAGAAAACTAAATAAAGCATAAAGATTTTTTTCCAAAAAAAAAAGAGAAATAATAATTAAAGCTGAATATTTTTTTTTGTTGTAGCAAAAACACACACAAACAAAAGAAAATTTCTTTAAAAACAAAAAAGTTGTGCATAAATTAAACTAAAGAAAGTCCAGAATTTTTGTTTTATTTTTCTTCTTCAGCTTTGAATTACTTGCGGTCATTTGTTTAAAGTAGAAAGAAGAAAAAAAAAGTAGAAAAATATGCAGGAGTATAATAATAAAAATGTTGCAATTTTTCTTAACATTTATTTTGTGTTTTACAACATTTTTATTTTCCTACAGATATTTCTCTACTTAAATTTCATGTCATAATTGTTATTTTTTAGATGCAGCAAAATGTACATGTGTTGCATGAATTATGAAAAAGTATAATTGTTTGTGGCAAGAAAAGCACTTAAATTGAAAGGCACGGAAATGCTCAAAATTCAAGAAGCTTTTAAAACTAAATAATTTTTATTTTAAATAGCCATAGACCATTACACAGTAGTGCACTTGTGTGTTTAAAATAGAGAAAGTATTTTTGTGACACAAGTTTTAAGGTTAAATATTTTTTTTCATTCAGAAAAAAAAAACTTTGCAATAAATTATACAGAATAATAAATTATATGTATTTTTTCTAGTTATATTTTTCTCTTCTTTGTTTTACGAAGAATAATTGTTTAAGATGTATTTTAAAAAATAACAAAATATTAAATTTTATTCTAATGACACTTAAAAAAAAATCGTTTGTTTGTGAATATGTAAAATTTATTTTCGTTTATATTGCAAGATTTTTTCAAGACACATATTTTTAACCGACTGCTTTTTTATGTTTGTGAACGCAACACCAATCATCTCTGAAAATGGAAATGTTTTTTTTCACTTGCAAGTTATGCACTCAGACTGGTGCCGTTTAAACAACCTCTCAAAATTTGAATCACAGATTTTTTACGTGCATTGTGAGCCGTAAAGTGTATCTTTAAAAAAATCTTATCGCAACAGCTCTTAAAAGCAAAATTTATTAAAAAAAAAATCTTTAATCTAATTGATCTATATTGGCCTATTTTGGAACCGTTATAGGCAGTTCGGTTTTTGTCGTTTTTTTATTTTTTAAATATTAAATTTAGATTGTGTAAAAATTTTTATTTAACAGCTTTTTCGAAGTTTGATGTTTTTCTTTTTTTTTTTTTTTTTTTTTTTTGAAAATTCTGTCTTTCATGGTACGAGTATGAGAAAAAAATTTTTACTAGAATTCCTTTAGAAACTTTTATCCTTTTGCTGATATTTCATTTATTTCTTTAAAAATTTAAAGTTTTTGTTAAATTTATAGTGAATTATATTTTCTGGAAAAATATTAAATTTTTGCGGAAAATAACGAACTTCGGGTGATATCGTTTTAGCCACCTTTATTAAGTATAAATTATTTTTATTTAAATAGATAGTTTTTAATTTCAGTATTTTGTTTTATCAATCTCTCACTTTGGGTGACATGACGATATCAGGTTTTTTCAGAAATTAATTTTTTTTTAATTTTAATTTTCATGTTGATCTTCAATTCCTATTACATTAAGTATTATGTTCCTTGTTGATTTACGAGAAGATAATTGTTGTAACTGATGTCCTTCATACTATCTTAGTCCTCTTATAGCTGAGCATTAATCTGTGAAAAAACTCTACTGAGGACCATTTGCTAATTTTATATTGCTGTCATTAAATTAATCATAATTTTTAACTAAAGGATGTTTTTTGTTATAATAGGATGTTATTTTTAGCATTATGATCACTTTAAATATTGTGATTCTATCCCTTATGTTTCAGGAATTACTATAATTTATCAGGTATATGAGTAATGTTTTTTGATATTGTTTAGTTTACTTGTTCCACTTATTATTGATTTTTAACTGTCCAGAATAAAAATTTGTTGTTTTGTTCTTGCGAAAAAACCTACTTCAAAACGGTTTAAGCGTATGACCATATACATCAGATTACATTAACTATTGGGGCACACTTAAATTTATAGTCTTAAATATTAGTACTTGTTACTGTAAAGGTTATAGCAATTGACATTCTGTCCAAATTGCAAGCGATTATCTATCACGGTTCAAAAGCTAGGCTCATATAAGTCAACTTACATCAATTATGGTGACACTATTTAATTTTCAGTTTTATTTTTGTATTACTTTCTGCCAATGGAAGCTATAGTGATACGCAGTTTTTTAATTTTAAAGTGGTGCCTTTTACGGCTGATAATACACGAAAAAAAAACAAGTGTGTTGTATGATAACACCCTTGGAAGCATCACCTTTCAAACAAAAAAATTTTCAAAATCGATCAAGAAATTGCTGAGTTATGGAGCCACAAATTTAAAAAAGTAACATTCAGTCGAATTGATAACCTGTTTCTTATTTTAAAGTCGGTTTGTAATGGATGCAACTTGTCTAGTCTATACGAAACTGTAATTTTCTTTCTGTTCTTAAATCGGTTTTGTCTGTCATTCCATTTACTAGAATTGGTTTTCCTTGATCGGCAGTGAACCAAAAAAATGTAATCTGACAATTAGTTTATTTGTACTATGACAATCAAGCAAAGCTGATTGTTCGTAAACAAATTCTACGTAACTATTAAAAATAACAATAACATCGAAGAGAATAGGTCTGCAAATGGTTGACTTTCTTTGCGAATTAAAATGTCTGCATTAATTTAAATCACGAGCATCGCCTTTTTAACGTCTGAATAATTTCCTTTGCATCGAGTTTATTTTAAAATATTTATATTTTAAAAACTTTCCAAGGTATAGGATTATTTTAACAAGCTCAAAATAAATAAAACGTCTTATCATAAATTTATTTTCATCAATATAACAATGCAGCAAAAATTTTAAGCTTTTACAGATTTAAAAACAATTTCTTTCCTTCATCACTTTAACCTTACACTTGGCTGCTTTCAATAAAACACGTTCGTCGTTTAGGTTTTAATGGCAAGAAGATGTGCATTGTTATGAAAAATGTAGAGAAAAATTTACTAAGAAATTTGCCAAAGCAAAAAAAAAAAAAAAAAAATAAAAATAAAATAAAAGAATAAATCTGAATATTTTATAAAGACAAGGTTTTCTTTGCAGTGTTGGCTTCTGTCTAGTAAATGACTAAAACGTCTATGTATTTTATAAGCATCTCAAGAGCATCTAAAGTTTAGGTTATCGAGAGGTTATCACAACGTAACATAGTTTAGCACGCGTACATCATTCTAAAGTGTATAAATTTGTTTTATTTCAAGTGCAACAACAACAATAGCAATAATTATAATAATATTTGTTACAAGTTCAAGGTTATTAGTTATTGATATTTTTATTAAATATAATGTACTAAAGAAAAAAAAAAACTAATTTAAAAAAGATACATGAGTTAAAAAAACTATAGAGATTTTTCAGACAGGCACTTTGAATTTGACATAATTAACTAAGTATCAAAATTTTATAGTAAATATTACTTTTTAAGCCAAATAGTGTCCTAAGGTATTAAAAGCAATGCATTTTTAAGATCTAGATGATAGTAAGTTACTCAGATATAAAATTTGTGATCTGTTTCCGAAATAGGCTGAATTGGAAGCGCAAATAGTGTTTCCGGCACTAGCGTAAGACTTAGTATTAGCGTTTTTAGCTTGTTTAATGTGGATGCTATGAAGGTTCTTAGTTTTTGACGCCTTTCAATTATTTCCTCTAATGCCACTTGAAGCCACCTTTTACGCTAATAAATCAGTAACAATTAATCTGTAAAGACTAATATTGTTCGTGTTATTCGTGACATATGGCCAGCAATGCTCAAAAAAGGAGTAATTAATTGGCTGCTGTGACGGTATATCTGAAATTGTTTTCGAGTGTGAGTGCCATGTGGTGTTCTTTCGAATAAGAATATTTTTTTATTAATAATTAATTAAATGTGTTATTTTTTATAATGTTTAGTGTGAAAATTTGGTGGAAATTGTTATTTAGTTTCCATTAAATGGCATAAATAAGGTTCTTAAATTTACTTTGGTAATTCAGGAAGGTAGGTCATTGCCTAATTAGAGAATACGCAAGCGGCAGAAATAACTGCAAAAATCATTCTTACAATTACAACTTAAAATTTATTTGCCATAAACTGAATGAGAATTATAAGGTAGAAATAAATATAAAAGTATACCTTTATAGTTAAGAATTATATTACTAATTATTTTTAGCAGCCTGATTGTTGTATTGGAAAATACGAATTTTTGTTTATTTAGCTTGAGATGCATGTAATTTTTTGTTTACTTTATGTTTTTTTTTTTTTTTTTGTGTGCTTAAACCTTAAGTTGATTAAGCAAAACTCATTGATGAACTAAATGAATTTATAAGTAATTTCTTGTTGAGTAATTCCCTAAAGTCTGTTCAAAAAAAAAAAAACTATATAAAATCGAAGAAATATTGTAAGAAAAAAATATACATTCATTTTATTAAAGAAAATTCAAACCAAACGAGAAATCCTTTTAGCAGCAATTCCTAACATTTTAAATGAATAAGTTTTAGATTTTATTCAAGCATAGAATTTTAACAAGCTTCTAGAAAATAGAAAACTTTTTGTTTTTCTCAAACTTTCTTTTTAATTGAACTTAAAAATTACAGGAGAAAAGTCTTGCAAAAAATATATAAAGTTTGAAAGAAATATTGTTTGTTGCTTAAATATATAACAGTATTTACATCAATATATAAAGTTACTTTTTTACTTCTTTGGTCTTAAAAACACAGAAGTTTTTTTCTTTAACTACACATTTAGAAGAAATTAGAAAAATTGAACAAATAAAATTCTCTTGAAAGAACCGTAAATATTCATTGAATATTTAAACTACTAAACAATTTGATGTAAATTCTTTTTAAAAACAAATATTTTTTGTATTTTTGTTTTAAGAAATTTTTTCAAGGTTTTGCCCAGGGCAGATTTAAGTTCAGTTTAGATAAAACTGGGGAAAACAAAAATGGAAAATTTATTACTAAAAGTTAAATAAGGATTTTTGGTGAATGATTCTTCTATTTGCAAAGAAAAAGTAAGAAAATTGTTTTTAATTTACTTAGTTGAATTTGTACACAATTGTTATGATCCATTTTATTATATTATTAGTAAATGAAAAATATTTTTACCTGAATTGAATGATTGACAAATAGAAATAACAATAATTAGGATACAAATAAGTATTATTGGCTAGATGATCCTACTAAGAATTAAAGTTTTCTCTTGGCCATTTCATCATTGATATCCTAAGGGTATCAATATTTCCTTAAAGATCATTAACTGAGTTATGGGAATCTTTCATATTGTACAGCATTTATTTAAAACTTTGAGCAAAATAAAATTATACTTATCAGGTGAAAGGCATAAAAAAATTTTAAAAGAACCTTACTTGCCAGTAAGATCATAAGTATGAGTTCGAATCCCAAAAGGGCTTTGAGAAGAATGTCAGTATGGGCTTAAATGGCCAGCGTATTGACTACGTATGTGCTTCAGATTTAATGGCTTTGGTCCCTTACCAAGTAAATCTAGTTTAGTGAAGCAACTTCAAATAAAAAAAAAAACATATATTGAGGGGGCAGGGAATTAAAAAATTAAAAAAAAAATACATAAAAATGTCATCGGCTAATTATTTATTATTAATTATTATTAAAAAATTAAGCCTTTCCTGAAAGATCCCTCAAACGCATTTTTTATTTTTAGCAAAGTTTTAGAAACTAATTTTGATCGATAGGTGTTTTTAAATTATATCTACATTATCTAGCGCCAGACAGATGGACATCAATTAATCGTTTTCATTATGCTTTATAGGATACGAAATGGAAATTGTAAAAATTACAAAGGAAACGACAAAATTTAGATGTTCCCCTTTCCACCTGTGGTGAAGGACTGTATCACCTTGACTAAACATTAATGGAACTACCACAAACAGAGGCACTGCAACATTGTTCTTTAAATAAAAATGATGTGCATTACAGTGACATAAAAAAGAAAACTTTCTTTATAGTTTGAAAAATCGAAAATAGCAGTTGAAGCCTTCTGGTATCTGAATTAAAAAATATCAAAAATTGTTGTGAGTCCACGATAAATTAATTGTTAATTACAACAGCAACCAAGCCTCGGGCGATGAAATTGATTAAGGTGCCTGTGCATTAGAACAGAAGATGAGATGGTTAAGGAGATTATTTTCGAAAACTGAGCGGAGCAATGGTTATGAAAGAATGTCACAAAAGAACAACATCGCTTGAAATTCCGTAGCTGAACTCGACAAAAAATATGTGCTTTAAAAAAAGCAAGTGGTGAGTAAGAGTCACAGCATAATTTGAACTAAATAGCCCTTTCAGTAAGATATGCATATATAGAAAACAACCGATTTTAAAATTTTTTACTTTGTTTGAAAGTTTGAAAGTGCCTACAGGTTGATCCTGTTTTTAAAACATTTCATTTTTTTGAAAACTGAAGGTCGTCCCTACACAACACATATTTTTTTAACGTGTAATACGACTCGTTAAGGCCACCCCTATAAAAAAAATTCTGCTTAACACTTTAGCTCCCAATAAGAAAAGTAAAACAAAGATAGACATACAGGTTGAAGGTGAACTTTATTTGACAAACGATTGAAAGTTCCAATTTTATGTCGACTAACATCACCGTTAAAGTAACATAAAATTCATTTAATTTTATGTAAATATATGGCCACACTTTTGTACAATTGTAGACAGACGCTTGAAATTCGATACTAAACTGTATTGCTAACTCCGCTATAGCAACAAGTATAAATATTAATTTAAAAATTAACGGGTATTGCCATAATTGAAATAATTAATCCCTATCTTTGAACCACTATATACAAACACTTAGAATGAATGACAGAATGACCACTACTTTGTGTAGTGTTGTCTGTTGTGAAGGAAATAATAATTTTTTTTGAGCAAACAATACCCACACTATCGGTGTTAAAGTTCTATCAGGAATATTTCTCTTTAATTATTTCTCCAAATCACAGCCATGCTCTTTGTCTAAAATATAAAATTCAAAATAAAAACGTCTAGAATAGAATAAAAAAAACTATTTTTTTACTTCTTTTAAAGCCAACTTTTTAACATTTAGTTTCTTGCTGTTCTTTTTCTTTCAACTTAAAGCACACAAAGAAGTAAAAACATTAATAAAAATTTTAAAGTTTTAGCTTTTTGCTACAAAATCTACAAATTGCTGCTGTTTTATTTGTGGTTTACCTGGTATCTGTGTAAATTCAACTTTAGATAAAAAAAAACTGTAATAAAATTTTATTTAAGGTAAAAAACTATAAAAAAAACATTTTTAGTACTATACGCGTTTCTTGCGTTAAATTAATGGAAAATTATATAAAAAGTTTAGTAAAAAAAGAAGAAGAAAATGCAACAAAGTTTTGTTATGTTGCCGCAAAAGCAAAGTTGTTAATAAAAATTTATTGGTTTTTAAATCAAAATTTTTACAAGGCGTCTTCTGCATTAGGGAATTTAATAAATGCCTTAATTTATAATCAAATTCCAATTTGTGATTGAAGCGCTTACCAATTTCATAAAATAACATTGTAAGTTTTAGGCATTTCTTGATAATAAGTTATTCTTGCAAAAAAAAAGTAAAACAGTGTTTGGAAAGCGAATAAGTGAGTAACGAATCTAGCCCGTCTACAGGCGGTTGTGGGTACTAGAGGGTTAGGTAAAGTTATTTTAAAATTCAAAAATTTAAAGCAAATATTAGTCGACTTAATGGGGACACCCTTTAATTTCTTTTTTAAAATTTGCCACATGCTATAGAGGACTTAGCAATGCTGGTTCCTTGAAAACTTCAACTTTCTGTCTATAAACGTTTAACAGTTAGACCATATACATCAAATTACATCAACTATTGTTTCACCCTTTAATTTATAATTGTAATTGTTAATGCTTCTTATAATAGCAAAACTGAACTGTTTTTTTTTTTCTAAGAGTCCAATTTGTCATTAAATCTTCCAAATAAAAAAAAAATATCAAAATGGGATTTAAAAAAAAAAATAATGTTGAAAACTATAATTTTATAAACTTGTCGAGATAATAGTAGAAAGTAAACGTTTAATATTTTTTGTTATCGTATTCTGATCTCAGGTGAAGCCTTAATAAATTTTTAAAACTGGGTGAGATTGGGCTCGACACACCTCACAGAGGATGTAAATACGAAAGGCATTTAATGTCCGGACTAAAAGGTCTTTTAAATCAGTTTTGATTAAACATCACAAACATCATTCTATATCTTTACTTAAAGCAGTTCTATAGACTTTAAAATATGTGCAATGTAAGATGTAAGTGGTCCTATAAGCCTTTATTTTGTTAGCATTCAGGCAACGCTCAAGTTTTTGAAGGGTCACCAAGTCAAAAGTCATAGCAGAAAAGCAAGAAGGATTCTGCACTGGGTTACCGAAATTAAGATTAATTATAGACTTTTCTCTTTTTTAACTATCTCAGATAATAGACATCGCACAGTGGGGTATTTCAAAGAAAATCAAAATTATTTCTTAGTTCCTTTACAACTAGCTCGATTGAATTTAAACTTCACATGGCTATAAAAGAGTCAAAGTTAAGAGCGTGAACCTAACAGAGGTAATAAAGCTGGTGCTGAGATTCTCTTAAATAAAAAATTACTCTCAGTGGGTTATAAAATCATGGACTTAATGAAGATTTTAATTTTTACTCTTTAAATCAACGGTTCTCAAATAGGGGTTGGTGGACCCCTGAGGGTCCGTACCAACCATCCAAGGGGTCCGCGTGAAGAACCGAAGAAACAGTGTTTTCAAAAATAATAAAAGTTTATTTTGAACTTGGGTTTTAAAGGGGTCTGCGGAAAAAAATAGTTTTCTAGGGGTCCGTGAGCAGGAATTTGATGAGAACCCCTGCTTTAAATTTTAGAAAATAAACATTGCTGAGTAGGGTATTTCGTAAAAAAATGAAAATTATTCCTAGCATGATTAAATTTTAACTTCACACGGCTATGGTAAAGGCATATGTGAGTTAAAGTTTTGAATGTGAACCTCACAAGGGTTGTAGAGGTGATGCTAAGGTTCTCTAAATAAATTACCTCGAATGTATAAAAAATTAATCATAAAAATTTTTAAATTAATTTTTATTTTTGCTCTGTTTCTAAAACTTAATTTCTGATGATAGCTGTACATCTGTTATAATTAAAGAATTACTCGGCTTTTAAAATTAAAACTTTTACTTTTTGTTCTAACTTTGTATAAATTTTAGCTTCTAGCGTAGCCTTACGATCTTTCTCAATGGTTTATTTTTATTGGCAAAAAACCTTCTAAAAATATAATTTTGAAATTCTTTTCCAAATCAAAATTTCTCTAAAGAATTTTTAAAAAATTCAAAAAAGTCGTCTATTCCTCTACTGTAACAGTGTGAAATATTAATTAAATTGGACTAACTGTACTTTCTACTTGTACACTGTGCATCATCCTGCTTAAAAAATAAAATTTTTTCTATCAGTATGTCTTATGCGATACTTTAAACATTATAAAAATGTGAACCAATATCACATAAGTGTTTCGTTTAGAATTTAGAATTTTAAATCTTTAGTTTATTATACAACAAAAGAAAGTCATGGCAGTGAAGCATTTATAAATTTTCTAAGGAAATGCCTAACAATTGTGCTCAAACAAAAGATAAACTATTTATAGATGTATTTAATTTATAAATTATTAACACTTGAATGCCTTGAATTCAAGACCATAAGGTCCTAAATAAATACATCCCCTTGACATGAAATCAAAATCAAACAGCTTATAAAATAACTAATAGAAACTAAAAAGTGTAAATAAAATTCAGGAAAAGGACCTGTTAAAACTATACAAACATTTGAGTCAAATAATTTGACAATATTTTTATTTCTTTTCCTTTTCTGTATTCATTTAATAAACACACACTCATTGCCTTAGATATTTCCATTGTGGGTTGATGTGTAAGTTGGGGATACAATAAAACCACATTTACTCACAAAGTTAATCGCACATCAATAGACATTTATTTTTATTTTATTTTATTTTATTTTATTTTATCTTTTCTTTGTTAAATACCCAAATAATATAAAAGGCCGGAATGAAGGACATTGCATTTAGAACTTAAAAAGAAAAAAGGATTTTCTAAACTTTTATATAAACATTTAAACACTAACACTATAACACCATTTAATATTTATTTATAGAATCTTTTGATTTTGGTCTTTTTCCTGTTTAAACTTTCTCAACAAGTAAAATCTTTCAAATCGTTTTTTATTTTTTTTATTTTAACTACAATTTTCGTTAGAAGAGTTTTAACATAAGAATGCTAAATAAAATTATAAAATCAATATGATACAAGATTTTTGTATTGTTTTTAATAACTTTAAAGGGAGAATATTGCATGGTGTCTTGCTATTTATTTTAAGTTTATAATTTTCTTGTTGTTGTTGTCGTTATTTGGTAAGGAAACAAAACTAATTGACTGTAATAAAGACAAAGGATTAAATTCAAGAACTTCATTAGTCGGACATCTTTAACACTCTGATATCTATTTTCGTTTGGTAACAAAAGCTTAAGTTTTGCATTTAATTAAGAAAGAAAATACTTGGTTTAATAATGTTTAACATAGGAAGGAGTACTGTTGTTGGAATAAGAGTGTTAAAGGATTTTGTGGAAGGAATAGACAGATTTCTATAGATTTTGTGAGGACTATTTTTAGCTTAGTTTTTTTTAGTACCAAAGAGTCGTGTAACAATGTGTTCATTTTCAATAAATTATTCAGATTTTGGTTTTGAAATAATTCACCGAAGTGTTAGTTATCGAAATACAAAGCAAGTGAGTAAAGCTTGTTAAGAAATTTTAATTGTAATTATCTGTTTATTTCTTAATATACTGAACTAAATTTCATAGGTAATATTAACTGCCAGTCCCACGATATCGCAATCGTTCGTTCGTTCGCATAATTACATTCAAAACAAAAACAATTTTTAAGAATTTGTCTTAAATGTAATTTTGCGAACGAACGAACGTTTGCGACATCGTGGGACTGGCAGTAAGAAAAAAAAATTTATTATACCTTGGCGTTAAAAAATAAAATCAAATTAATTTTCATTCAAATCTGTTTGCGATTAATGAAAATTAAGAATCATTATTCACGTTTGAAAACACACACACATTACTAAACTCAAAAATATTTAAGTAATTAAGAAAAATTTTGTTAAAGTTACAAAACTTTTTTCCAGCAGTGGTAACATATCGTAAGAAAATCAATTTGCTGAATGTTGCAAAATTCAGTCATTTTTAAGCCGACTTTGAAATTCTTTTCTTCATTTGAAAGGTTATGCTTACAGATTGGCTGTTTATTACTTTAAAAATAAAAGGGTGTCCCAAAAAAAATCATGTGTATCAATATAGCACCCTACAGCAAAAACTAATTTAAAAATGAATTTAAAAATTAGAGGGTGTCCCGTAGGTGATCCAAATTAGAGGGTTCCCTAATAGTTCATTTAATTCGATGTATATGGCCATTCTTTTAAACAGTTGTAGACAGACACTTGAAATTTACAGAGAACCTGTATGACTTAGTCTACTTTAACAAAATATTTAAAATTTAAATTTGGAGATTAAAGGGTGTCTTAAAAGTTGAGTTGTCAAATAGATGTATTTGGTCAAACTTTTTAATCATTCAACACAAACAGCTGAAATTTACAAAGAGCCTAATTTGCTAAGTCCGCTATAACAACAAGTATACAATTTGAATTGAAGTATTAAAGGGTGATCCAATAATTGATGTCATTTGACCTTTATATCCCTAACCGTTGAACCGCTATATACAAACACTAGAAAGTTAGACAGAATATCCTCTATTTTGTCTGGTATAGCAAGAAGGATAAATACTTAGTTATTTACTAAAGGGTGTTAAAATAATTGATGTAATTTTATGAATACGGCCAAAGTGTTGAACTATTATAGACAGGTAGTTAAAATTTACACAGATGCTTTTTGCTAAACTTCTATAACAAAAAAAATTTTAAATAAATAAATTTAAGGGTGTCGCCATAAATTGTTCAATTCCAAAATATCTTTGTTTTGAATCAGCAATTAATTTTTTTTCACGATTTTTAAAAAATCCTACCGCAATTTTTTTCGAATATAATACCCCTATAATTAATAAATAAGATCCTTTTTAAAGAAATATTTTTAATTATATAATTATATAATTTTAAGTTTGCTTGGAATTCGGTTCTTTTTGCAAGAATGTTTTTACTAAGTGCTTCTGTTTCATAAAGTTTAATTAATTATAATTTTCCGTACTGCGCAATGACATATAAATTTAAAAAATTCTGTAAAGTTAAAGAAATTTGGTTAAAACAAACTTAATAACTTCACTAATATAATTTCACAACAAAAATAAATATCTTGTCACTAATCGACTATATACAGAAATATTTGTCAAATTTTCCTATTAATGATCGAGGTCCTTTTGATAATGACTGAATTGAATTAAAAAGATAATATTTTTTGGTTTGATTTTATTTTTTTATTTATTTATTTATTTATTTATTTTTTATTTTTTTTTTTTTTTTTTTTTTTTTTTTTTTGATTAAAGATTTTTATCTAATAAAGATATCTTCTATTTAATATGACAAATAATTGAAATAGTCTCTGCTGGGTACCAGCGTATGTTGGGTTAGAGGGCAGCAAAATCGCTGATGGGCTTGCCGGAAGAGGAGCCAGTGCTCTAATTCATCTATCGAACCATTTTTGTGGACTTGTAACATAACAAACCCGACAATTAATTGAGACTAAAAGCATAAGAGAAAATTACTGGGCTAACTTCGCCGAAATTAGACATATGGGAAGTATAGAAAACAGGCTTTGAAACAGTCATGTCAGCGATTTCTTATAGATCATATCAGAGTGAGAAGCATCTGAAAAAATTTGATATTAAGAAATGTATCCGGTGTAGATTGTTTGGTTATGACGATAAAGCATATTATGTCACAGCAGATGTGACCAGCTGGGCAAACACCTACTGAAAGGGGGAAAACTGGTAACACAAGAACCAATCTCAAACCTTAGATACCTTAAGATTACAGTTCTAGATAAATACCTGTGAGTAAACACAATAGATCATCATATTTTATTCGACTTTAAATTTTAATTAATTATTTTGTTAAATTCTCATCATATTTCGAGGCTGTGCAACAAAGTAGAGCGAATAGTCAATATTTAAGATATTTCGTCTTTATAACTCATTTTTATAATAATTATTTTTTTTTTTCTAAAAAACATCTAAAGAATGAAACAAAAAGTTAGAAGTTGAACACTTTAAGTCTTTACCCCATTTTTTGCATTTTTAATTAAATTTTTTGTTTCAATTGTACTGCTACAAATTCCTTGACTTTTATTAAAATCCGCTAAACAACTTAACGTTGAAATTCAATTTCAATTTCTTCGAAAATATATCTTCAACATAATAGCGATTTTTTACATTTTGTTAAAATATTAAAAGATTTAAACATTTACAATTGCAAGCCATTTATTTTGTATGTCAATTTTTTTTTCAGCTTAATCACTTTTAAACATCCATCCATATGACTCCCATATTTTATTGTAAAAGAATTTTCTTTTCTACTTTTTTTTACCAAAAAAAAAAAACTAAACTATAAAACATAGTTTAACAAATCCATAAAAATCGATTTTAGCAACAACGAATTGAGACGATAAAATTACCTTAATACAATTTTCTATACGTTAGAGAAAAAAAACCCGCAAATCCAGCTAAGAACGAAACTGCAGCAAGTTAAAAAAAACTACTGTTACAAGAATTTATATCCCTGAAAATCTGTGTAAACATGTGTGTAAAGCAGTAAATAACTTAAAGAAAAAAATTTCTTATACAAGCAATAAATTTTATAGAAATAAGGGGAAAGCTTTGAAAAATTGAATATAAATAGAAATTGTAAATGAAAATGAAAATAAAGTGCCAATGCATTTTTATTAGATAAAATGGTAACAACTACAATAGCGAGCACATAACAAAATGTACTCCTACGGACCACTCCTAGTTGTCCCTGTCGTTAAAAATAAAAATATTTGATTTGGTATATTATTTAAAATATTCTGATTTTTAAAGGTTTAATTGGACATTTGCTTTAGACTAGTTACCATTAATTAGCATCCTTTGACGTCTTTTAGAGCTGTCATTTATAGCTCTCTTTTACCTCCTACTTTCCATAGGTCAAAGCAACAAGAACCATAATAATCATAAACAAAAATATTTAAAAATTAAAGGGTGTCCACATAGGTAACTTAAATTAACCAACGTGGGCCCATCTTTTCAACCGTTATGGACAAACGCTTAAAAATTGGACAGAATGTCAATTACTATGATTGTTATAATAACATAAATAAATACTCAAAATTATAAATTAGAGGATGCCCCAACTGTTTATTTTATTTGATGTATATGGCCATATTATCAAACAGTTGCAGACAGGTGTTTGAAATTTACGAAGAAACTGTATTGTTTTGTCAACTATAAAAACAAGTGTGCAATTTGATTTAATTTGATTCCTATGGCCATGCTGTTAAACAGTTGTAGACAGAAGGTTAAAATTTACAAAGAGCTCTATTGCCAAGTCCACTACATTAAAAAGTATAAAATATTTATTTAAAAATAAAAGGGTTTGTGGGTTTGGAAGTTGGATTTGTTTTAAGAATTATTATTTTTACTGCTTTAGGTCATAATGTTTTCTCCTCAACAATATTTTTTTTATAAATATAAGCAGGACTACAAAATTTCTCGGGAGTGCCGAATAGCCCTTAGTCGAGAAGAAAAATTGTGTCATGTAACAGAAATACCTTAAGAAGAAAAGATTCTCGTGGAAGCTAAATGTTTTTATCTATTGGAGGTTTAACTTACCCCTAGACAGGCCTATTTTCGCCGATATATATAGTAATAAATTATACAAAAATTAAACTGATTTGAATAAAAGCTTTTCCTTAAAATAAGCAAGTTTGGTTTAGACCACCCTCCCATCAATATCCAGCTCTTTATAACATATCTTCTAATTTACACTTCCTAAATAATGTTATAAAAATAATTTGCAAAGTATCAGTTGTTTTAGGGAAAACAAATATTAATAAAATCTTTGCATTGAATTATCCAACTCTTAAATGTGAATTGTAAGATCAAGAACAGTAATTGAACTTAGAACACGACTTTATGTGACTTCATGAAATCCGACATTTATTGTCTAAAACAAAGGGTTTTTCAAACTTACGAAAAGAATTAAATACAATTATTATTTTTAGTTGTATTTATAAGAATCCTGGGCAAATGGCATTTATCCTTTTTCTTGCACGTCCACCTTCTTTTGATATAATTGTCCATGATTACTTTGCAGGCATGCAACCCTCTTTTAAGGATTTAAAATATTTCCTCTTTCAGGGCAGGAGTTATTGTTTGTTGACATTCATCTTTGGACCTCAAATATTTTTGAAAAAACTTCAAAAAAACAAAAAAAAAAAAATTCATCATATGATATATATGTCCAATTATAATCTCTGATAGGAAAAGGTAATTTTTTATCACAGACAAAAAAGTTGGCGGTGTAACAAGGAGTTTCAAGTTGAGTTAAAAGATATTTTTTTTAACCACAGAAAAACAATTTTGCAGCTATCGAACTATAATCTTTAATTTATTCAGTTAAAATTAATTAAAAAATAAATTAAAAGTTTTTTAACTGAAAGAAAAGAAAACAGTTTCCTAGTTAAATAATTGAATCAATTAAACGTTTAATAAAATTTTAACTTGATGAAATAAAACCTCTGATAGACGCAAAAGCTTTCTTTATTAAAAAAACGCTTTAATATTATGAATGAATATCTTTAAGATATTTTCGTTTTCAAGGAGTGCTTTATATAAATTGTAAGATGTTTTGATCAAGCTTTGACCTTAAAGATGATTGTATATGATTAAAAAAAAAAAACTAAATAACTTATTAATTCCACAACTAACAAGTGTAAAATGTTTAAATATATTAAGAAGAAAACTTATGCCTTCTGTGACAAGATCTCGAGACGTTAGTTCAAATCCCAACAGCCCCTTAAATATAAAAATATATTTGTTTTTGAATAGCTGCAGTAGCTGTGTTGCTTAGAAGATGAACTGATGGTAAAGAGGTCTTCAAACCTCCAGAAGTAAGTAGAAATTGTTTTTCTAAAACCTAGATGCATGAGTTGGCAAAGGCGCCTATTTAAAATCAACTGATTTATTTAACAAAAGATCACTAGCCTTAAGTTCAAATCCCAGCAGTTATATATAAATATTAAAAAATTGCAATTAATGAACACATAAGGTTATGAAGCAAAGTCTTAAGACACTTTAAAGTTATAGAGAGAAAAGTTAAAAGTAACATTGCTCTGCAAAAAACTCCTTTTTGGCTCTCCTTTAAATAAACTATGTGGACTACATGGTATTTGATGTGCTGAACATAAATCCTTTTTCCCTTTTTCTTCACCACGCAGGGTTTTTTCTTTTGAAGGGCGTGCAATAATTTTCCCTTAAAATTAGTTGGGTACGCAGATCTATTTTAGCTTTATTTGAGAATGAATCAAACTATTTTAATAAAAAATTTTTTAAAAGATGCGTAACAAAATTATATTGAAATTAATTCTAAATAATTTTTTTCTATATATTATCATTTCGGAATTATTTGAAAATTTAAGAGGGAAAAACTTTTTTCTTACAAAATTTTTCATTTTTTGAGTGTAAAATACAATAAGAAAAAAAACTTATATTTTTTACTTTGCACATTTTTCTGTGAACTAAATATCTCAAGAATAAAATAAAAATAAAAATCGAATAACAAATAGGGATTTTATTCTCAATTTACGGCAGGTATCCAATATTTAATTCATACATTAGGAAATGAATTAAATTGGCATCTTTGTAGTTCTACAAATGCAGGAGCTTTTTAGAACGAAATTGAACAATGTAGGAGTAAAAGCCTAGACGGCTTTCGTGAATATTCTTAAACAGTTTTTGGGACACAGAAAAGCTAAAAACTACCATGAAATTATTGAAGAACTGCTTTCTGCCTACAAAAGCTTTTAAATGTAATATGACTTTTAAATTTTTTTGGACTCGTATCTAGATATTTTTTGCTCTGTGTGTGGAACAATAAAATAGATATGCTGTCGGTATTTGCCATGATAACAATTCCTACAAAAATTTACAATCAAGCTTAATGTGAAAACATTGTTGTAATATTTCTACTGTTAAAATTCTAAAAACGTTTAAACTATTACCAACTAAGTCCAGATTTACACTATGCAATTTTTTGAGGCATTTTTTTCTCAATTCCTTATTTAAGTTGCAGCGATATGCGTTATTTAAATATAAACATAAGCAAAAATAATATACCCTCAAAATCCCAGTAATACCATATTGCTTACTCCTCTTGCTTCACCAACAAGCAAAAATTTCATGCAAGTTTCACGAAGAATTGCCTAGTCTAAATGCGGTATAAAACAATAAATTGTAAATTATAAAAAGCTGAGTATATCTTTACTATAATATTCATATATTCTTTCTATGACATTTAAAAATATTGGACGAAATGTTGTGCAATTCGTAGGAAACTTTTACATGGAATTTATCAACAATATTTGCACGATCCAATCATTTATACGCATGTAATTGAAATATAAATTAAATATGGTTTTGTTAGATTTTATTTTAATTTGTTTAATATTTCTTTTTATTTTATTTTCCCCTTAACTCATTTCTATTTTAAAGGATAAACATAAGTTTTTACTCAAAATCTAGTTTTTGCTTTAAAATTGATGCTGCATAAAATATTTAATGTATTAAAACCTTAAGATAAATTTATCATTAGTTGAACATAAAAAAGGATAAAAAACAGCAAATGTCATAAAACATTTAACATACAGACCAACACACGCTCAAACTCACATTATTATTTCTATTACTGGCATGACTTTGTATTTCGTTGAAGGAGGAGGATAAAGAGAGTTAAATATTTAGCAAAAACTAGAAATGTGTATTTAGGTTAAAAGGAAAATAAAATTAATTGAAAAAGTTTTAAATAGTTTATTTTTTAGCAATGCTACTCTATTTGGAATGTATAAAATAAAAGAAGGTCATGCTGCTTTTCCAAAAAAAAAAAAAAAAAAAAAAAAACAAAAAGGAAAACTTACCACAAACACAAGATTCAATTATTCAAAAAACTATACCTGAAAATAAATTAAAAGAAAAAAAGTCAATTAGTACTTTAATTCTTTTGTTCTCTAAATAATTTGAAATTAATTGATATTGTAAAATATGTTTTCTTTTGGAAACTAACAAAACTGCTTTTCGTATGACACTACTGCTATAAACAATCATTTAATAAGTTTTTGAAGCACAAAAAGAAAGTTTTCCTTATCAACTCTTTGTTCCCAGTGTGACTATAGCTTTTTCAACTTTGTTTCCATTTCAATGGAGTTATGATATATTGCAGCAGTTCAAATTGAGTTCAAATTTTTTACTTAGTTGAGCTTAACTATGTTTTTGTGTGCACTTAAGAAAATGTATCAAAACAGCTGCTTAAAGTTATTAAATTACAATTTCAATTATAATTCTATCAATAATATTTTTGCCAACACCCAAATGTACTGATGAACAATGGAGTGCAAAAAGTTAAAGAAAACTTCATTCCTTCCGTTCTTGTTCTAAGTTTTTGTGTTTAATGTCCTTTTTTTCGTACATTTTGCTAAACAATTAGGAGACTTCGAGTCAAAGTTACAATGGAAATGGAAACATAAATTTTAAGTCTGTTAAAAAAAAGGGGAAGGTATGCCGAGATGTAGATGTAGAAACAGTAGTCAAGTAAAAGACATTAGCAGAAGAAGAAGAAGAAAGTTTCATTTAAAGCTCTTTCAATTTTGAACTAATAACAATGTTTGCGAATTTTCCCAAATTATGTTAGATAAAATAATCACACACGTTTGGAGCAGAAAGTTATATATCATATAGCAGTCTAAGAATAATGTTAAGAGGCTAAAAGAAATATAACGTTTTGTTTAGAAAATGTTTTTAAAATACTTAGGGTTCCGAGCCCAAAGGCTTAGAATTAAAATTTCCATCTGTCTGGAACAGCGTTCTGTCTTTAAAACCGTATTAGGTGGTTCCTTCAAATGTATAAAAAAAAGCTATATTTAAATAGCTGCTACAAGAAAAATTACAACAACAAAAAATAAAGGGTGTGCCAATAGTGATGTGTTATTAAAAAAAAATTTAGTACTCTGTTAGGCAAACGCATCAAATTTGAACAGTACAAGTCAAACTATAGCAAATAGTGCAATATATAAATTAAAATAATTAAAGGGTGTCCCAATAGTGACGCGATTTTCACGAACGTGTTCCATTTTTGAACTGCAATAGACACTTTAAATAGTTATATAACCGGCAGAAAAACATTGATATAAAATTTAAAATAAAGGATGGTCACAAAATAACGTGATTTTATTGTATAGAGTTTTAATTTTTCTTCCGTAAAAAATAGAAAAATAGAATTTACACAGACCACTTATGTTCTCGTCAAAAAAAATCTGTGTGAAAAATAAATTTCATTATTAAGGGTGTTTCCATATAGAAAATGGTTTTGACACTTATGTCCTTAACTTTTAAAGCGTAGTAGCTAGACACTTGGGATTTTACGAGAGAGTAGCGCTATTTACGCTTTAATGACAAGTATAAAAATTAAAAAATGCAGGGCCTATAAAGACAAGAATTTTATTTTATTTTTCATAAAGAAACACATGAAATTTTCAATAACAAATAATTAAAAATAAAAATAAGAATTATAGAGTAGACCATACATAGACTCTGGAAAAGTATAAATGAAAACTTAACATGCTCCCCTTATTAACATAAATAACTCTTTATATAAAGTTTTGATAATTCAATTTGAATTTCAATTTATTAGAAGCAGCATCCTTCCTTCATGAGACATGCTAAAGAGTATTTAAATTAAAAGGAGCTTCCATTGAACACAAATTAACTTAAGTATGAGAACTTCAATTAAACTTTTGTTCAACCTAAAAAACAGATTTAGCAAAAACTTTTAAATCTCAAATAAATAATTGCAAAAATAAACGAAAGCAGAGTGTATATAAAAAGAACATGAAACCGGACAGATGCATATTAAATATTTTATTTAATAAATAAAAAAGAAAAGTTGATGATAAGATTTACACTAGCTTAGGTTCGTTAAGAATAATTTTTTAGACAGTAATTTCCTTTTAAATTTTCTTTAAGAGTTTCTTTAGAAAAAAAAACAAAATATAATTGTGGTTCTTTGTAACAATATATAGTTTCGATAAACTAATTATAGTAGCCTTGAACAACACTCACGTTACGTTAAACAAGTTTTGTCTGTAGATTTATATAAAGAACGCTAATGAAGTTCTTAGTGAAATAAAAAGTGCGTTTCATTTTGCTGGTGTTTAAATTTTACTGTTCTCTTGATTATAGCTGAAAAATATTAGTTCTTGAATAAATATTGATTAAAATTCTAACTTTAGCTAAATTTTTAAAAATATCCTTAAGTAATTCTCTTTTTACATAGCACAGGACACCAAGAGTTTTGTCCTAAAGAAGCTGCTTAGTAATTAGATTTTTAATTTCTGGATTTTTTTACAACGTCTTAATTCCTTGGGAAAGCTGACCGAGTATATTTGATACACAGCACCTTTTAATGCACGACGATATTAATAATCTAGAGCTTAATTTTCATTTGTCTAAAAAGCAGATTGAAATCTTAGAATTACGATTAAAGGGTTGGAAATTGCTAGATTTTAATAAAAAATTTTACTATAACGATTACTATAAATAATAATAGTATTCTCTCTGTTATGGATTTTTTAATATTTTATACAAAATAGTTGATTAGTTCTCTTTTCCTTTTTTGGAACAAAAATTCCCTTCCTAAGTACTAAAAGATATGAAGTTTTAACAGCAAATAATTTCAAAGGAAAGAAGTGCGTGTAGTTTATAGAAAATATTTTCTCTTGGAGATATTACCTAAGAAAATTGAATTCGCTTGTCCTAAGTAACAAAATTAATACGAAAAGACCACTTAAAATCTACAATTTTTTCTTAACCATTTAAAATTTATTTTTACAAAAAAAAAAAAAAATAGTTTTAAAAATAAGATATTTGTAAATCTAGTTAAATGAAGTAACTCCAATTAAAAAAATAAATATTGGGTTGATAGAGAAAATAAGACTTATAAACTTTTACATGAAAAGTTCACCGGCTCTTAATGGCATTTAAAAAATTTTTTTGCATTTCCTAAAAAAATCTCTTTAAAAGCTTTGAAATGATACCCATATTGACGTCTTAAAAAATATGGCGCAGAATCGTACTTTTCAATTAAAAGTTCAATGGGCCAAAAATAAAATATGGAAAAAATGAGCGAGCGCTATTTTTTCACTTGATGTTTTTTTTTTAATTCTCTGTGGCCACGTCATTTGTTTTTTTGATTAAGTTGCATTCGAACAGTGGGCGTGACACCACCCATAAAAAAGCTAAAAGTTATTACTTATAGCAAGAAATAATAATAGTCTGGATTATCTTAGTTGGGTTATTGAAGAGTACGGGGAATAGTTACCATAAAAATAAAATGATTAGAATGTGTTATGTTGACGCTTTAATAGTTGTTCGAGATTTGAAAGCAGTACTTTGGAGCCAATAATGTGAAAATCTAGTTCAACGAAATAAGAAATAATGAAATACCCGCGTGTTGTATTCATCGTTGATGTTTAAAGTGGTGTTAATATCTTTATCAAAAGACAACATATGAGCTGTTTTCTCACCAAATCGTTTAAGTGGTTTTACATACCTTCTTGATTTAAATTCACGTGATTTTCAGAACAGGCCTGTTTGTCTGTGGTTACATTGTTTTTTTTTCACTATTAATCAAGAGTAAAAACCCTTCTTTGCTCTAAAACTAACGAACTAATGTTTTTCTTTCTTATGGTCTTTAGATGATTACAAAAATGTATCACAATATAACAATTTTATAAAAAAAACTCCCTTACCTTCTCTTAATCTGTTCATCTTTAAATTTATTTTTCTCAAATACGTAAAACATATAGGAAAACAAACACACACACACACATATTCACAAACTCTCTTACAAATTCAATGAGTCACTAGAGAATTCATGCCAATACGAATAGCAACAATAATATTATTTATGACAGGTTACCAATTCTCACTTGCTGTCATTGTTGATTTAGCTGGACATTTCTTAAAATAATTCTCCCAAAAGGATTTAATTTAAACATTAACACGAACACACACACACACACACACACATATTTGTAAATTAGCAAGAGTGTATTTAATAACGATATAAAGCCCATAGTCAGGCACACTTTTGGTGGTAAGCGGTTTTCTGTGTGAATAAGTCCCTGGCTGTGTGTATGTGTTATGTGTATGCATGCATGTGTGTGTATATGTATCATTTAATAATATACTTGTATGTGAGCTTACTAACAAATAACTCCTTTATGATTACGTATCATCTTTCTTGTATTTACTGTTGCTTTAATATTGCTGCTGGTGTTTTGCCTTCGGTTTAGTCGCGTGTGAGCTGTTAATCAAAGCAACGTACGGAAAGGATAATAAGGAATTATAAACATTGCTGTTGTATAGTGTGTAGTTTTTTTTTTCTTTTGTAACCCAAATCAACATGTCATCATAAACAGTAGTTTATATTGAAATATATTTTATTTACAATGGAGTATTAAAGAACAGATATGCATGCGTTTTATATGTTTTAAATTAAGACCAATTGTCATTAGTTGGTGAAGTTAAGAAATTATATAAATGAGTATAACATTAAAATTAATCGTAATTAATTTAAGCAATATTTAAATATAATGGGTGAAAAAAAAAGGAAAGGACTAGTAAAACGAATTAAAACGGAAAGATATGTGACATCCCATAATACAAATTCGTTTTTAGAAATTTTGCTAAACGCTATAATTTTTTATATAATCAGGGTTGGTTTGCTGCTCATAGCGCAGCCAACCAATAAATGAGCACTTAATAAAAAAGACTTTTAAAAAGTCCCCAGGAAGCTCTATCTTAAATAGCCCACACGATGACTCTTAGATGCCATTGAAATATGTAAATCTTCGGAGCTTTATATATAAGAGTTCTTTTAGAGGCAAAAATTTTATCAAAAATTAGACCTTTCTAAAATAAATTAGAAGCCTTTTAAGCTGCATCACTTTAGTAGAAAAAGTAGAAAAATAAAACCTCATTTCTGAAGGTTTTCATATGGCAAAAGTTTTTTTTTTGTACCCTTTATAATCGTACAAGCTCCGAGAAATATTGTTGTAAAATTTTTTATTCAAATTTGTATGATTTGCTGAGAATTTCCATTCTACTTAAAGAGTGATAGTGTAGAAACACAATTTAATGTTACGTTGGATTTTTTTGACAATCCCAACAATTCTCATTTGATTTCTTTTTTACAAAATATAATACAAATCTTAAGACTTGTATGATAGTGTAAACGGTCCTTAAGTAATAAGACCTGTTAGCTGGGTTGTTAGGTGACAGTAAATATCAGATATTAAGTTTTACACCTGTCTCAATTGAAAGTGATAAATTAGAAAACAGTTTAAATAAATATTTATCTAAAAGAGGGCTAAGATTTATTTTATGCATAGACCTTTTTGAAGGTTCTTCTTTCATAGATTTTTTTTAGGTAAAAAAAATTGTTTTTTTTTTTTCAATTGTAATTGTTATTTAAAATTATTTCATCATAATTAAAATAAATTAATTGGTAATTCAATTTTTTTCGTTGTCTTTGTTTTAAAGAATGGTAATGAAATTTTAAAGGTAATAAAAAAATTTCAAATACGATTTTATTATGATTTCAAATTACGTGATTTTCAAACGTGATTTAAAATCACGACAACAATTTGGTGCTGTTCTGAAAATCCAGCGATTTGCAATTTTTCGGTGTGGTTTAAAGTGTCTAAAAACACAAGAAAACAACTGAATGTTCAGTTCTGCTAAAATTTTTTTCATTATGAACTTAGGATGAAATTTATATAATTCATTTGTTTTAATTTTAACTTATCTAAACTAATGATTTTCATAAAAACTTTTTTAATTTACATGAAACGAAATATTTATTTATTTATTTTCTTATTTAAAACGAGGACTTTTGAAGAATTATTAATTTGTTAATGGTTTTGTAATAAATATTGGGGTAAATACTGCGCACACATTCTTCACAACTTCGGTTGGCACATTCTACACCTGAGTCGCATATTAGCGCGCGAACTCAAATATTGGACAAACTCTTTTAACCGCGTAGACTGGTCAACAAAACAAACGTGCCGCGATATTTGTATTCAGGCTTGGAATATAATGCAACTTAATAAATAAGTACTGCCGGAATTCTTTATTATGCCTTGTGAGCTACGGTCAATATTTTTGACCGGCTTTCGTTCTATTTTTATCAATATTGGTGATCACAATAATCATATAAATGACATCTCCGTGAGAAATACGATCAAATACATTGCCAACAGAACTGATGTGCTTTTCATGTGATATTTATTAGTATCCCCTTTATGTATAATGATTTGTAATGAATTGTATTCAGTTTAATCTTTTCCGATACTAGCAATTGCAGTAATCGCCTATAGCTTTGTGTTAATATCGTCATCACTTTCGGATGCTTGTTTCACATTCTGATAAAAAATCTTCATCCTCGAATAACGATCTGACTGAATACTCATCGTTAACATCTTATTGATTGATAGCTTCTTCCATATCAATTTCCTCAACTATGCTTTTTCTTGGTGTTACTAAATGTGATTTGCGAATGAAAAAGTTCTTGCGACAAAGTGGGGCGGATGGTAGAATTTTTAAAATTTCTTCAAACTTACGCAATTTTTTTTTAATTTGGAATTCTATATTCAATTTTGTACAAACAAATTAATTCAGTTTTTCTAAATTTTCCTCAAGCCTGTTTTAACTGAAATTATTTTGGTATTGAGTTAAACGGATTTGTAAATATTATACTGTTGTCATACCTTTCGGTGAAGACCGTCGGCATCGTCTGTTTATTTGGTACGTATGGTGAGCGCTTTCGATGTGAGAACCTCATTTTTTAGCCGCGTTTTGATTATTGCCAGGACCAGTACCAGTTTTCTTAACTTTTTAACTTCTTAATTTTTTTTGTCAAATAAACGATTTTATTAAATAATATTTTTTACACTAAAATGCCTATTAATTAAAAAAAATGTTAATTTGCATAAACTGCTTTTGGATTTAAATAACTTAATTTTACTTTTTTAATCGTTAAAGGTTTGACCAATTTCAATTTTTTTTTCAATGTACCTTTTGCCACAAAAATTTATTATAACTAAAATCATTAACTATGACCTATTTTCCATGAAACTCCTTTTAAAAATGATTTGTTAAATAAATTTATGCAGAGAAAAAAGTAAGCGCCCAAAATAGCAGCCAACAAAACTTATGCAGATCATGCAATTCCATTAAAAAAATTTAGCCGTTAAGCACGTTTCAAAAATGAATTTAGCAAATTGATAAAAGAAGAAAAAAAAAATACCTACAATTTTATTATCAATTCAATTCGTTTTAGTATTTTAAAATTTTTAGTGTTCTTTTTCATTTTTTTTTGTAGTTTGGTCGGTATAATTCTATTAAAAAAACAAACCTCCCTCCATCGAATGCAATTGCTTTTGAGTAGCATTTGCATTTAGTCAATAACGTCAACAGCTTGGCTCTATTGAAGAGTACTCAAAGTTATAGTCAGCGTTACAATAACATCGTCGTCAACACGTTAAAGTAAAAAAATTTATCATTTTTTATGCAAAAGCCTTGATATGCAAAGCTTTTAGTCAATGGATATTGAAAAATGTTAAAAGAATTGTCAAGTACTATCACCAGCATCTAAATATATAAAGACTTTTAACGTTCAATAAAGTTTTTTATTTCGGAAATAAACAAAACAATAAAAAAACACTGTTTCTTAAATTCTTAAAAGGCTTTTCGTAAAAACTATGACACTTAGTATGATAATACTAAATTTAGTTCATAATAATGAACTTCAGTAGAAACTATTTTGATCACAGTAATGTGTCTGCAAACAAAGTATAATTTTAAAATTGTTGCAATTTCTTTTTAAAAGTAAAAAAATAAAAATAATAAAAAAAATTTTACGTCAGTTTGCGTGCAGGAAATTTCATCAGATTTTTTCCTGATGAATAAAGTAACTGAATCAATTAAAATTTGAATTAGAAAAGAAAAAGATATTTTACTAATTAAATCAATAATAGGGTCAATTAAAAACTTTATGAAATTTCCATTTAAAAGCAAAAAAAACTTTTTTTCAACAATAACAAGACAAGATTGTCTTAAAAATAAACTGTCAACTGCCAACTAAATATAAGATTAGTAAGAACTGTTTACTTAACTTGGTATTATACATTAAGAGGAGAATATCCTAAAACGCGCCTTAAGTGAGAATAAATTCCAGGCCACTTAATATTTAAACGAGAAGTATTGGCAATCTAATCTAATTTTTGTTAACAGAGTCGTATGGTCTCCAGAAGACATTTTTTTTGAGATACAGTTGAGCTGGTTCAAAATTAAATGCTGCAAAGTAAAAGAAAGTTTTGACTAAATTTACTCAACCCAATGACTTTTAAGTATCAGTACAAGAACTGGAATTTTTCAGGGAACCTTTGGGAATAAAGACAATATCATTCCTCTTTATTTGTAAGAGAATCCTTTAATTGCAAATACCATCAAATAATTTTTTTTTAAATCTTCTTTGATATTTCAAATGTTCACTGTAGTGTTGGCTAGATTTACTGCTACTATCTACTGTTTACTAAAAAGGGGCTTTACAGAAATCAAATAGCTATCCATATCACAGCATTTGGTAACTCCAGCAAGACTCAAAACACTCGATGTGTTATTTACTAAATATACGCGCCTTTAACTTGCGCTGCCAATAAAACAAATGAGACTGAAGCTAATGGTTTCCTTTCTTACCTACCAAACGCCTTTTAATTCATCCGTTACTTCCACTTACAGTTGTTTTATGTTGTCACCTACTGAACTAATACTTCGTTAAGGTTTTCGATTGTGATTCCCTTATTTTTACCATATAGGCGGCTTAACAATATAGTTTTCGTTTTTCTAGTTTACAGTAACAACCAACCCATTTTCCAAGGCTAAACAATAGCAGTTTTCCTAAACTAGTTTATCTTTTAATGAGTCTGAACACGATTACTCTACAACAAATATTTTTTCTTAACCTTTTATTCGCTGTTGGGACTCGAACTCATGACTTGTGATGATCCCTTTTAGATAAAATATTTTAAACCACTTAACACTTTGTTAGTCGGGGAAGTTACAACAACAACATTACCTCATATTGTTATAGATATGTAAAAGGTTTCTTAAACTTATTTTATTAACGAACATGAATTGAAGGTTGATTAATTAATTTTTGCATTCTATTTAAGGAAAACGAATCTAAATAGGCTGTGAATATGAAACAATCAAGTGAACTGTAATGGAATTAGTGGAGATTTTAGGTTCTGTCTGGGAATATGATGGCTTTTGTTAGTAATTTCAAGCAGCAAAGCCAGTCCTATGGTAACATTTGAAAATGATTAAATGTTTTAGTTGGATTTTGAAATGCTTTTCAATTGGATCCTGGAAAACCTCTTAGTTCAACTAATCCGTCTTTTTTAAAATAAAGGCTTTTTTTGGCAATCATATGAATTTAATTAAAATAAGTAAGAGTGCTTTGAAAAATCTTATATACCCTTCATCATAACTGTAAATCTAGTTTAATAAAGAAACTACAATTAAAAAAGGCAATAAGTATTAAGATGACAGAGTATAAAAAAATTAAAAAAAAAAAAAAATACACAAAAAATGTCACCAGCTTTTAATGGTTTAACCATTAAAAAAAAAATTTGTATATCCTGAAGACCTCTTTAAAAGATTTTGCTTATTCTGACCGTATTGACAATCGAATTTTTTTAAATTTCAGAGGCCATTATCACCAATTTTTTTACTTAATTTTTGTTTTATTTTCTAATTCTCAATCGCTCCATATATTTGTTTTTTTTTTTTTTTTTACTGGAGTTAACTTATTGTTCCAAACGATATGTAAAAATTAGAGGCAGGCGTGGTGTTTAGCCTACTGCTTCAAAGGACATAGACCGATCTTGCTGATTTTCAGCAGTAAAATTTTTTGTTGATATTTTCTGGTTGTCTTTGGCAATCCAGGTATTTTGGCAAAGACATTTCAGATTGTGGCAAAAAAATGTTACATTCAAAACGATTGATTAGTAAGAACGTATGATTTCTACGGAGCCTTTAAAACATTTTCTTTGAGTATCATACAAAATCCTACACACCCAACTACTTGCTACAATTGTAGTGCTTCTCGATGAAAAGACAACCAAAATATTTGCTACAAATGTAGAACAAGCAACAAAAATAATAAGATTATGCCTCATTTAGTTTTATCCGTTGCAACAGTGTATATTTTTAAAATGTGCCTAAAATGTATTTTTTATTTCATGCCAAAAACAAATTGAAATTCCAAACTCTGCGAATATCAAATAAAAACCATTAAAGTAGAAAAGTAGTAAAGAAAAATAATAAAAATAAAAAATAATTTTAATGGCTGTAATTTAAAGGTATAGTTTTTTATGATTCTATTAAATATTTTGCTCAAGCATGACTGTCATAAAACTATTGACATTCACTCTGTTGACTTACTGCTTTTAGGTTTTTATGATTGTCAATAACTAGGCCTGCAAGCCTTTTATGGCTTTAGAAAGACAAAAGACAAAAAAAGAAAAACTAAAGTGAAAAAATAAAACAAAATTGAATCATAATCGCATAGAAATTATTTAATAATATATTTTTATTGTTTGTGTTTGTCGAAGCTCAGTGAACATGTCCCAAATAATAAAATTCTACAATTATTAATTTAAAATGTTGCTATTGTGTGACAGCATGTATGACATGAGTCTGAATGTATGCCGAAGGTGTGCTGGTACTTAAAAACCATAAAAAACACATTTATATTGCACATATTTTCTTGCCACAAATGTTGCAAGTATTTACAATTGTTACTGATTGCCACACTTTAGTCATTACATTTTGATATCATTTTCTTTGTCTTTAACAGTTTCTTTTTTAAGTTTTATATTTCAAAATATTTTTTTATTTGCACGTTTTGTGTTTATTTTTCTCCTCACATTTAATCGTGTTACTTTTTATTTTTAATTTATATATTTGTAAGTGTGTGGTATGTTTTTTATTTGCAAATGTTTTTTTACATATTTGTTTTTGTTTTGTTTTTAATTTGGACTTCCTCAATGGCGTTGCTGCAAAAATGCTTGGTTGCGCACGCTCTTTTGTGTTCCACAATTAGTGTCTCAGTATTTTTAATAAAATTTAGTGCACTGAGCTGTTTATTGCACTTTGTATGCGGGTATGTATCTGGTTTTAAATTTTATTTATATATTTTCTTTAATAGTAGGAGCATGGTGAAAGTAATATGATGTTAACAAAATTGTTGTTACCGGCATGAAATGAAGAGATGCCACAGATTTTAAAAGTAAAACAAAAATTACAGGGAAGTTTAAATAACGAGAGTTTAAATGTAACAAGTTTGCTTTAAAAAATGTTATGTATCGTGAATTCTAATGTTAAAGACAAATATCTAAAATTGAAGCAATAGTTTAATTGGCCATAATATATTGGGTCACCGGCACAGAAATGGATAGGCCACCATTAAGCGTTTATATTTTTATATTTGCTGTAAAAAATTTCTTTGGGACACCCTTAGAAATTATTTTTTTTTTTTTTTAAGAGAAGTAGCACTTCAGGCAATAATGCCTATTTAGTTATTTTTGTAACCGTACCACATTCTTTAGGAAAGGGATAGATGAGAGATAAGACAGGTGGTGAAAAGAGAAAGATAGATTATAGCCATTTTATTAGTTATTTTACTTCACCGCCGAATATGCAGACATAGTGTGTACTAATTCTAGCTAACTATCTGTAATTGTTAAATATGCATACTGCCATGAAAGTAGAAATGAAGTCTCTATAGGTATACCTTTTCACTGTAAGAGCTCCATAGCCAGATGGTAAAGACGTAGCCCTATATATATTTCAACGTCTGTCCTTCTGTGGCAGCTCTCTGTTTCTAGAAGAAACTTGAAACTTTCACAGAAGTTATATTACTATAGTCGCTACAACAGCAAATATTAAAAATTAAAGGGTTTGCCAAAAGTGATGTGATATTACTAGCAACAAATCTTAAAAGTAAAATTTTATTAAAGGGTCTCTCAAAAGAAATGTGATTTACATGAGTGTGACTTATTTGGGAACCTTAAAAGGCAGACACTTTATGTTGAAATGTTTTTATATCCGCTATAAGAATAAGCAAAAGAATTTTTTTAAATCGAACTAAAATATATAAAGGGTGTGGCATGATAGTGGCGTAATTTCTACGTTTTTAGCAATAGTTTCTTAACTGTAGTTGGCAGACATATAGGATTTAAACAGAGATAAGTGTGAGCAATAAATTTAAATTATTAAAGGCTGATCCCAAGGGACTAAGATTTGTGCGAATATTATTTAAATTTTCAACACTTATAAGCAAAAAAAATAATAAAAAAATATAAAATTAAAGGGTGTACCCACACAAAACATAATAACACTTTGTTGGTCTATAACAGCTGTTACAATAAATCTGCTGTAAAAAAGTCATATCAAACTTGAATTTGTTTGTTTCCTAATACCAAAGTGTTATATTCCATTAAAGGGTCATAACTACCTGGTATTTTGGAATTTTTTAAACTCCTTATCAGAATACAACACTTCACGCTGATCTGGCTTACTGTGTCAACATTTGAAACCAGTTAACCAGGCAAATGAAAATATAAAAAAATATATATTTTTTGCACATTTGCTAGATAATGCACAACTTTATCGTCACCACTACTGCCACTATTAAAAGTAAATAAAAGAGGAGAAAAAAAACATATTTAACAAATATTATGTAAGCAACCAATTTAACCAAACTGGCTACAGTATGAATTAAAAACTGGAAATAAAAAACATTAAAGGTATTTTGATATGTTGTTTAAGTGAAGGCGTCGCTAATGACGAAACAAGGCTAAAATTTAGGTAACACTTTTAAATAATGCATAAAATACAAAGCAATTTTTATTTCCTTCTTTCCTACTTAGGATTTTTTGTTTTTTACTTTTATGAAACAAACATAAAACGGCGGGTAAGACACATTAAAAGTATTATATTTCAGTAATAACTTTACCTGAAATTTATATATTTTAGCCTACTGCAGAAAATAAATTAAATTTTTAACTTTTTGCTTGATCTAAAAAAAATTATGTAGAAATAAAGCAGGTCAATATTCTGTAAAATTTTTCCAGCAGAAATTTAGCATCACATTTAGCACCTGTCATAAAAAAATTTTTAAATGAAAATAAAAAATGTCTACAGAAATTTACTTAAAGCAATATAAACGTAAATTTAAAATAAATTTCATAAATATTTGTACTAATAATAATATTTTTGTTATTAATTTATTTTCACACTCAGCAAATTTCTGCAATATTTTTTTTTAATATAATTAAAAATTTGCTCTTAAAAGCTAGAATATTATTTTGTGTGATAAAAAATTAAACATGCATTTATTTAATGTGAAAAAATTTAAATTATTTTAATTTAATTAAAATTTTTTTTATTTTTAACACTATAAAAATTTCTGTGAAATATTTTTTTGCGTGTTAAATAATTTAAAAGACATTTATTTGATGTGATTAAAAAATAAGTTTTTTTAATAAAAAATTTAATTATTTCTTGTATTTATTATAAACAAATTTCTATGGAAATTTTTTTCATCACTCTAAACAATTTTTTCTGGATAAATTTTTCTCATTCTAAATTATTTTCTAAAAAAAAATTAAATAAATTTATAGACGTTTATTTAATGTGATAAAAACTAATATTTTTTATTGAAAATTAATGGGTTTTTTTATTTAATTTTTTTACATTTTTGTTGTGATGACATTTTTCAATGCGATAAAAAAAAAAAATTTGTTTATTTAAAAATCAATTTTTTTCTTGTACTTTTTTTTAAATAAATTTCTATAAAAACTTTATTTGTCTTTCTAAACAAGACTTTCTAAATTTTTTTTGTCATTCCAAATAATGTTTTGTAAAAATTTATTAATAAAATTTAATAATTTTTTTTTTTCGAAATGAACTTTTAATACACGAAAAAGTTTTCTATAGAAAAATAATAAATAATAATTAAAATTTTATCATCAGTGTTTTGTGATGTTTTATTGTTGTTTTTATTTTATTTTTCAACATCTTTTAACTATATAAAAGAGCCGAAAAAAAGTCAGCCGTATACAGTGGATAAAGAAAAATAAAATCAATGTTGATTATTGTTGTTTTTGCTTAAACTTTGATTTTTGTCTTTACTTTATTGTTTGGATAAAAATCTTTAGTTTATTTAAAATATAAGTGAGAAGTTTCCTGAAGAGCTAAGTAAGCGGTAGCGAAATAGCCATCGAAACGTGCTTTCACCTTCAATAGTCAATATCGGTGATTTAATTAATACGGTCGGGATAATTAGTACGAATTTGAAAGTTTAAAAATAATAAATAATGTTGACTAGAAAATTTTATATTATAATAGAGATTTTTTTACAATTAACAATTTTCTGTTGCAAAATTTTTATCACAGTTAACTAATTTTGGTAGAAAATACTTTACTACACTAAAAAATATCGATGCAGTATATTTTATGCCATTATGGAAATTTGGTACAATATTTTATATCAAACCAACAATTTTTAGTAAAAAAAATTTTTTTTTAATCTTTTTGTCACAATAAAAAATTTTCTGCAAAAAGATTTTTATCACACTTAGTAATTTATAAGAAAACCAAAAATATTTTTACCACACTAAACAATTTTCTGTAGAAATATTTTTTTACCACTTAACAATACTTTGTGGACAATTTTTTTCACATTTAATGATTTTCTGTAAAGAATTTCTTCTATAGGGAAATTTTTTTTACTCTGAAATAAATTCGTTAGTAATTATTTAATCACTCTGGCCAAATTTCGGTACAATAGTTTGTGTCACAATGATCATTTTGCTACAGAAAAACTGTTTTCATCAGAGTAAGTGATTTGTAGAATATTTTTTTTTATTAAAGTTAACAATTACAATTAAAGGTACTACTACGCTCACCTTTTTGAAAAAAAAAAAAAACAAAAATTAAACCACTGTGGCGTTTGTGATAATTTTTCATCACATTGTTTTTTTATGAAACAGATTTGTTCTTTAATGAATAATGGAATATACACTGTTTTAATTATAAATAAAATTTATCACAGTGATACATTTTTTGTTGGATTTATTTTTATCAAAATCTTATATTTTTCTTAAGATAAATTTTATTTAATTTTTTTAAAAGATGAATTTCGTAACACTACATTTTTGTGTTTTACAGTTTATTAGTTTGACAAATTTCTATTTTCATTATACGTAGTGATATATTTTCTGCAGAAGGTTTTGATTTTATCAATATGTTTTGTATAACAAATATTTTTTTAAGGGAACTAATTGTTGAAACCAAATCATTTTTTCATAATGATACATTTTCGATGCGAGTTTTTCTAATTAATTGCAGAAAACTTATCATAATAACTATTTAAATAGAAATTTTTATTGTGATGTTTAGGTAAAAATTTTGTTAACTTAAAGAGTGTTTTTTTTTTAAAGATTTTAATTACCATGTGGCAATTTTTGTTTAAAAATTTGTATAATTTTAAAATTTTTTTTAATACTTTTTTAATTACTATTATAACTACTTTTTAAGTTATGTTATCCCTGTGCTTTAAAATTTTCAAGATGCCTTTTTTGTGAAAACTAGTTTTCTATGAAATACTTCTCGCTTGTCTGCTTAATTAATTCAATGAAAGTTCAATTAACTTTTATGGTGGCATTAAAATGTAATCAACCATTTTTAACAGCCATTCAAAGTAGCTTTTAGAATGTCAGTTGTGAGGTTCATTTAATTGAGAATTTATAAACAACGGTAAAAGTACTCCTTTTATGACATCAAACATTTTATGCTTAACTCTCATTCTAGGCTTTTAGAACATTATGATTTTCCATTAATATTGTAAGTTATTTTGAAATTATAACCCTTCAAGTAATTTTCCCTATTAAAAATGCATAAAACAATGCAACTAGCTACTTCAACTTGTTTTACACTCAATTTGTATTTGTATGTAAGTGTGTGTGCAAGCAAAATCTGCAAAAATAATATTACTAACACTTTATTCAACAAAATACAAACTTATGTAATACAAAAAAAAAAAAAAAATGCTGCAATAAACATAAAAATGAAAAAAAAGATACTAAAAGCCACCAACTGGTAAATGGCACAAAAAAAAAACGAGCCAACCAACTAAAAGTGAATTGCACTTAAGGAGCTCAACAACAACAAATTGACCACATTAAACAAAACAAAAAACTAAAAAAAAAAACTCTTTGTTGTTGGTAAATGACAGACAAATAGTGCATAATGTTATATTGTTTGGCAGGCCTGCAGACAATGGATTTGCCAGCCACTCAGACAACCGACTAATTTATGTGTGCTAGTTGTGGCATGTTACATATAGAAAAAGAGTGTGAGGTGACTTTTGCTAAATATGCGATGACTTGACTTATTACTTAATTGTTTTAATTAAACAATTTTTATATACAACGAAATATTTTTACATTAGAAGAATAATAATTTTATATGAGAAAGGCGAAGGCATGATACTTATAAACCAGTGTAAAATACGTAAATTGAAAGAAAGCAATGATTTCAATGATTTCCTTACTATCTATGTCACCTTTATCAGACCGAAAATGGAATACAACTCTCATGTATAGGCCGGTGCTTCAAAGTCTATTTTGGAGTTACTCGAGCGCGGAGAGAGCGAACAAACTCATGGGTGACAGTAGAGTATCCAGCTCTATTGACTCACTGGAGCATGGACACAATACGGGGTGTGTTTCACTGTTACTACAACGGAATGTGCTCTTATGAAATCAGGGAACTTGTTCCTGAAAACCGTAATTTCATACGCGCACCGCGATCTGCATCAAGAGCGCATTCCTTTGTGGTCGATTGGCCAGTGAATCGCACAATGCGTTACAGAGAAAATTCGTTTTTTAGCCGAACAGTTCGTATGTGGAATAAACTCCCTGTAGAGATCTTTTCTGCCACTTTCAATGTGCAAAGATTCAAATCAAATGTTTACAAGCACTACTCCCTCTATCCCCCATCCCATAACCTAATTTTCTAGCTCTGGCACAGTGCATTGCATAAGTAGGGGTTATCTCTTGAGTGCTCGTCCTAATTAAAAAAATATAAATGTTTTACATCTATAATTGACAAAAGATTGTGAAAAAATCTATTTGAATTACATAAATTTTTCGGCATCAGGTAAAAGAATATTTGACTGCTGATTATCATTAACTGTATTCATTTGTTTTACACAAGGTTTTCGCGTAAATAGGAAAAATATTTGCTAATAGAATTTTATTTTTTCTTAGGCTTTTTTATTTCCTTCGCGAAAGCACATTTTTTATGTTCCTTCCCTGAAATCAAATACGAGGGCTCCTATATATATTTCTGGCCTGGCAACACTGAGTGCTGCCAAGTGCAATCTGACATTTCCATTGGAAAGTTTGTGATTTTTAAGCATAATCGTACTCAAAATGTTTTGACGTACGACCATTATTTGTGTTTTTTACAGTGACTTGAAAAAAATAATATAAAAAAAAATTGAATTAACTCGTGAACATTTTCGTGCCATAATTTTTTACAACTTTTGACGTGGGTTATCAAAACAAGAGTGCATTGATGAACTTAAATCTTTGTATGGCGATGAAGCACCATCCTATAGCACTGTGAAAAATTGATATAATGAATTTAATCGTGGCCGAAGCTCGCTCAAAGACGAATTCCGTAAAGGTCGTCCAAAAACGGCTGTTGTGCCAGAGAAAATGATGCTGTGCGTATACTCATAATGCAAGATCGACATGCGACATACCGAGAGATAGAGACATCCTTGGACATTTCTTCCACTAGCATACATTCGATACTGCATGAACACCTGGCCATAAAAAATGCTTCTTCTCGTTGGATCCCGCACAATTTGAAAGCCGCTAAAAAAAAAGGCTCGTGTCGATTGGTGCAAAGAAATGTTGCAAAAATACGATCGCGGTGCTTTAAAAGACGTTTATAAGATCATCACAGGTGACGAATCATGGATCTTACGTATGAGCCCGAAACGAAACAACAATCGACCGTGTGAGTCTTCAAAGACGAGCAAAATCCAACGAAAGTTGTTCGTGAAAGAAGCACTTCGAAGCAAATGGTCGCCTGTTTCTTCGGCAAAACTGGTCATTTGACGACTGTTCCGCTTGAGCAACGTAGGACGGTCACTTCTGAGTGGTACACTACAATTTGTTTGCCTGAAGTCATCGGAGAAATTCGAAAAACCAACAAGAGAAGACGAATCATTGTTCACCATGACAATGCGAGCTCTCACACATCGGCTCAAACCAGAGCGTTTTTGACCGGCCGAAACGTCGAATTAATGGGTCATCCGCCGTACAGCCCTGACTTGGCACCTAATGACTTCTTCTTGTTTCCGCACATCAAGAAAAAAATGCCTGGTCAACGATTTTCGTCGCTAGAAGAAGCTGTTGAAGTATTCAAATACCATGTTTTAGAGGTGTCTCAATCGGAGTGGAAAAAGTGCTTCGACAACTGATTTGAGCGCATGCTAAAGTGTATAAATCATGCTGGAGAATACTTTGAAAAACAATAAAACCATTTTTGAAAATATTCCTTGAAATCTTTATAAATGCAAACAAATGAATAAAAATTAGCAAGAGCGAAATAGTTATTTTTGCAACTATTTTACTGCCGCCTGTTATATTCTGGGGTACTTCGGATTTAGAAAATTTCGTGGCTAAGAAATGCATACACCATTAATTTGTACATATAACGATATGAGCGTTAGCAAGTAAGAGTGTGTGAAAAAAAATCATAAAAATAAAACAAATAAAAATAAATCATATACGCGGAAAACCAAATTGTTTTTTAAATCGTTTTAAAAATTGACGAATGTAAAAAAAAATTTTCGCGAATAAGATGTCATTTTTAATTCCTGAAATATTTTATTTGATCGCAAAAAATCATCTAAATACAGCTTGCATATTTTTAAAATACCTTGTTCTTGAAAAAACTTCAGTGGAAAGTAAAAGGTGTAGGATTTTTAAAAATTCTCCCAATATGAAACTCCCCTTATAATATATAAAAAAATATTATAAAATCTGTTGTACTCGTAAAAACCAAAATTAAACTCTATCATTTATAAACCAGTTAAATCAGGCTTTAAATATTATAGCCGGTTTAAAATAAATGTCGTCGTTTAACATCTTTGGTTTGCTTTTTTTGTATTAATACTCGTGTTTTATTTTTATTACGAACTTGATTGCATCGTTTAGTGTAAGTGAATATACGTATACTTATGTAAGCATTTTTGTATGTGTGTATTAGTCTCTTTATTAGAGGATTTGTTGTAAATGCAAGCATGTGTGTATGAGCTTGAGGACTTGTTTTTAGCTTTTAGTGGCTTAAGTTTATTTATTTGATATTTGTGGTTTTCAAAAGCACACATTTTTTTATTGCAGCGAGTTTTTATCGTCACTTATTTTCTGTTTTGTGTTTTTGGTGAACTTATTTTCATTTTTCTGCTTTTTTTTTAATATATTACCAACTGCGGTTTCTAAAAAAACAAAAAAAAAAAATAATAATAATAATAAATAATAATCGAAAATAAACAAAAAAAGGATGAACAATTTTTAAAATGTGTTGACAACCAGGGGGCACATTACGGCATTCGATATCGATCGAAATTTGTGTAGAATTTAAATGTAAATTTCGATCGATATCGAACGCCATAATTTGCCCCCAGATTGAGACAGTAACGAAAAGTAAAGATTTGTTTGGGCCGCATCTTGTTTTTAAATTAAATTATTTCTGATATTAATAACGATATCAAGTTTGCAGTTGATCATTCCGCTTGGAATTTCTACAATAGCCCTCTCCGACCTCATAAAGTCTTTCCGTCGGTATTGAAGTTGAAATCAACTTTGTTAAGGCACTAAATGAGCTAGAAAATATTTAAATATGCCAATCGATCAGACATAGTTTCAAAAATTTTGCTATTGAAAGTCTGCAAGATCGATCAATGTCTTTTGCCGCAGCGGGAAAAACACCAAGGCTGCCTGTAATGTTTCCATATCATTTAGAATGAATTTAGTTAAGTAAAGAATCTCTTGTAAAAAAAAAACATATCAGGCAATAGATTATTAAAAAATAAGACACAACATCAAGTGTCGAAATTGGTGCTCGTCCATATTTTAGGAGTTATAGGCCTCTGAACATTTCATAGAAAAAAGCTATTTTGAACCATATTTTTCAAGATATTATTATGGGTCTCATTAAAAAACTTTTGAAAAGATCTTTCAGGATATAATAAAATTTAAAAAATGCTTCACCCATTAAGATTCGATGATTTTTTTTAATTAGTTTATAAAAAACAATCACGCTTATTATGAAAAAAAAAATATTTTTTAATTTTAGTCCCAGCCAGGGGTTGAACCAGTGATCTTCATAAATCAATTAAAATTTTACTTTTTCGGCTTTGGTTCATTTTTAATTTAACTTTTATTAAGAAAAATTATTTTTCAAATGTACGCGGAAGTTTTCCAAACAAAACAAGAAAATTTAGACACTGGCAGAATGTAATGCTGCATTTTCAGGACCGCCAAATCCATCTTCAGCATTCTTTGCATCTAACACCTTGATTTGCTTATATTGTAAATATCATCCATTTAACCAACTAATCAATATTAATTTGATTGGACGAAATTCACACACAACTCAAAGCATTTTTTGTTGTCTTTTCTGAAAAATAATTTTTCTTAATAAAAGTTAAATTAAAAATGAACCAAAGCCGAAAAAGTAAAATTTTAATTGATTTATGAAAATTTTCGAACGTGTGAATGATTAGTATCATAAATAAAATGCCATGTGAATATTTTCAAATAATAACATTTTTAAACTCCGAAAAAAATGCATGTAAATTTGTTTGCTTTAAAAAAATTTTACACTTCATACTTTATACATTTACAATTTATAAAGAATATCATTCACAAAGTTTTGTTCGGAATTGAAATTATTCCAAAGTTACTATTACGATCGAAATGGTTTTTAGCTTCTATAGATTCCGTACGGTCTTAGTTAACCGAAGAAAGTACAAAACCAATTATGTTTGTTCAAAATATGGCGACATAACAACAAATGTAGCAAAACAAAAAACAATAAAAATTCAAGAAATATTTGTGTTTCAGTTTGAATTGCTAAAAAAGTTAAATTAATAAATATCAAACATGCCCTGAGTATCTATAATTGATGCGGTAGAAGAAAATAAAAGGAATATTGTTTCGTGTGCTGTCACTACGGAATTTTTTGAAAAATAATAAAAGTACGGCAATATCTTTTAAACAAATTCCGTTTATTTGTTTGTTTTTTTTATAAAGGATTATGAAAAAGTTTTTTTAATAACATCATATTAAAATAAATTTATTTCGGATCAATAAGCAAATAAAGAATAGCCTTACCTATAAAAGATGTTTTCAATGGTTCTTATGTTAACAAAATGCTCAAAATATCAATTCCAAATAGCAAACTGAAAGCGGTGTCATTTCGAATATTTTTTTCGTTTTACGTTTTCTAAAGAAGCGAAATACGGAATCAATTCTACTTCCGAACGGAATTTTGTTCTGTAACATGGCTGATATATTAAAAAAATTTTATTAATTTCATTACGAAAGGAGTAAAATGGTAAATTAGGAGCAGATTAATATTTTTTACAAAGAAATGCTAGAAAATACGGACATTAAAAGAGCATTTCTCTAAGAGAATAAAGCAATAGTGTCTGATTTTTGAAAATGAATCACAGAAAAATTATATAGCGTTACTCCGATGGAAAAGTGTAGAAAGTCTTAATATTAACTTTATTCGCTAATACAAATGACTGAAAATAATAAAAAGAATTAATTGACAAGTTTGGTAAAATATAAACAGTATTAAGCATTTGCAATGGATTGAACTTATACCGCAGACTTCGTCTTTCAGCACGTTTGTTCATAAATATTTTCCTTCTCAGTAATTTAAAGAATATCCGATAAATACAGAGCTTTGTTTTTAATTTATTAGTTATTTAGCTTACCGAAATTCAATTGTTAGATACTCCGAAAAACAGGTATGTTATTCACATGGAATTAACAACACGAAATTAACATTCATGTGAACAAAAATTTTTATTCGGAAATTTTTTACATGTGATATTCATGACAACTGTAAATATATTTGTTTTTTTTTTATTGTAATTCTAATCACTAGACTAGATTTACGTATATGGTAAAGAGGGTATACGAGATTTGGCAAAGCCGGATATAGCGGTCTTACTTGTTTGAATTTAAATAGAGGGCGGCATAACCATGAAAACAGGTAATTTAAGAAAAATATTACTTTATTAATATTAAGAGAATTACAGTGTCTTTACTGTTAGCAAATTGCAAAAAAAAATTATTTTTAAAATTAGAAACATTAAAATTATTTTTTCTAAAAACTATCAAACATAAAACTTTTTTGAAGAAAATAATGTTTTAATAAATAAATGCTGAATAAAAATCAACTTTTGCAATTTTGAAATTATTTATCAATTTGCGATCTGTTGTTATTTAGCTAAATCGTCAAATCTTATTATAGCTATAGTGGTTTCTCCTGAATATCATGCAAGGAAATTAATATAAAGGGTCATCCAAATGTGACGCCTAAATGTCAGCACTATATAATTTTTACACGTGACATCTTTTCAAATGACATAAGGCATTTTGTTTTATTAGAAGGTAGTACAGTTTTAACCATGGACAGGTAAACACTGCAACAACGCGTTTACATCATTCAAAATTATTATGAAAATGGGCATTCTTTGAAAAATACCCATCGAAAAATTTTGTTTAGTGACGAAGCTCATTTCAGAATGGATGAATTCGTCAATAAGCAAAATTTTCGTATCTGGGGTGATGAAAATCCTCGTGTTATTCATGAAAAATCTCTTTACCCACAAAAAGTTACTTTTTAGTGTGCATGTTGGGCAAATGGAATTACTGGGCCATTTTTCTTCGAAGATGATGCTGGAAATGCTGTTACTGTGAATGCTGAGCGATACCAATCAATGTTGAGAAACTTTTTATGGACACAGTTGAATCATATTGATGTGTCTGACGTCTCTTTCCATCAAGACGGTGCTACATGTCACACAACTCGGGAAAACATTACGGTTTTTCGATCAAAATTTCCAAAACGTGTAATTTCACGAAATGCAGATTTCAATTGGCCTCCAAGGCCATGTGATCTAACACCATTAGATTTTTTGTGGGGTTTTTTGAAAAGTCGAGTGTATGCTAACAAGCCACAAACAATTAATTATCTAAAGAACAACATTCAAGTTGCAATTCGTGAAATAACACCAGCAACATGTCGGAAAGTCATTGAAAATTTCGATATTCGGATTGATGTCTGCAGACGCAGTCATGGTGGACATTTGAATGATATTCTATTCCACTTATAATTGTAATGGATCATACTTTTAATAAAAAAACAGCTTGAAAAAATTGCAAATAGTTTGTGTTTTATATCAAAGAAACATGTAGGCGCGTTTTTTGGACGACCCTTTATTTGTGAAAAAATTAAATAATAAAAAAAAAACAGATAGAAGTTTTGTAGTTTTTAATTGAATTTAATTTTTTAAATTTATCAATCATTTTTTTTTTAAATTGTGGACGTTTCTAGCAGCTTAACAAATGGAAAATACAATAAAAAAAGAAGATTTAAATTTGTTGATTCGTTGACGGCTTCAGGAATATGGTTCTGCCTGCAAACGTATTGACCTGAACCACAGAACTGCGCAGCTTTTTTTTTGTAATTCCGCTCTAATGCAGTAGAAGCCCGATACGAGTTCTTATCATAAAATTTTATTCAGTGACCTTAAAAAATTGCCGCATATGAAGTGAAACTAATATACAGGTTGCGCTATTGACTCAGTCCAGATTTACATCCAGAAGATAGGCACCCTTAAGTGCGGTTTATGTGGCATCATCCAATCTTCCTTCTTCAAAACTGAAGCTGAAGCTCGTTACTGAACCAGGATCAATTATTTTTTGTTTTAAATTATGGTTGACATTGATCCAGAAAAGATGTGATTTAAAAATGATGGTGACACCAATTGTCGTTTTACTAAAACCGAAATTCGGCGATAAGTTTTTTTCAAGAAATAACTACCAAGGTCGTGCACTTTGACACCTCTCAATTATTTACACTAAGGCCAAGTAAAGTCACTGGATTATAATGTTTAACTAACAACAATTGATGGCTTGGAGGCCAACATTGTTTTCATTATTCGTTATATACGGCGAGTATAAAAAATTATTTGATTAAAAAGCTAAATTGCTATTATTGTGCCCTTTATTATAAAATGTTACCAACAAAAATATAAGACGGCGTCTAAGTCTACATGAAAAATTTTAAGTCAAACCAATAATATTTGGTACATTTAACTTATGTACACTCTCGTTCCCTAATTTCTTAAGCAATTAAATAATAATTTTTTATTTACCTCATTCTTTTTTTTTGGTTGTTGTTACTTTAAGTTTTGAATTATTTGCAATGTATTTTTCCAAAGTTTTTGTGTTTATGTTGTTGTTGTTTCTTAATTGCTTGTAATGTTAATGAAATTTTTGTGGCTTCAATAAATTTCATTTGCAGAGCAATTAAATAAATGAAACATTTACAAAAACATACCAAGAAACTAAAAGAAATAATAAACAATTACACTCAGATACACAAAATGCGGTTTTATATAAAACAAAACTAAATTTCCCATTTTTTTTAATTTTTTGCAGCAACTACGATTGTTTAAAAAACATTAAAAAGTAACAAAAATTAAGACTTGTTTCTTCTCAACCAGGGAAGAAGAAGCAATAAATTAAGCTTATTGAAAAATATAGTAAGAAATGGAAAAACTTAAACAACAACCAGTTTGAAAAATTGTATTGTTAACACACTAGAGTTAAGCGAAACTAAAAATATTCAAAGAAAGAAAGAAACAAGGAAAGAGTGATATTACAAGAGAGAAAGAGAGAGGAAGCTACAGGAAATACAGGAAATGTAGTTTAAATAACGCGGATATAACACTCGTAAAGACACACCTCTCTTCCTTAAACGTTTAGATTTTTATTACCTGTATTTACAGAAAAATATCTTTGAAAAACAATAAATGTATGAAAATAATTTTCCACCTAGTTTTTGTTATTTCCACTACAGCTAAAACAACAACAGATAACAAAGATGATTTCTTGTTTTATTTACCTGTTTTTTTTTCGAATCGTTTATGAACGATTGCACAATATGTGAAGTTCAAAGCCAAGTTTAAAATCAAAAATTTGTTTTTTTTTGCATGTAATAATTTTTACAAACTTCAACAAAAAATAAAAAAAATGATTTATAAAACTTCACTTTTTTTTTTGTGTATACGTACTCGTACATATGAGTGTCTGTTAATATGTGACTTTTTTATAACTAGAGAAATGAAAAAATATAAATCGTAAGAAATGAAAAGTAAAAGTAAGCAATTTGTTATTTGGCTTGTGGCATATAAATTCATATGTATTATATAATACTTTTTTTCTTATCGAGTTAATTTACATTGACATTGAATTACTGATAAACGAAACTTAAACGAAAAATGACAGCTTTTGTTTTTTTTTTTAAGTTGTGGCGCTATTAAGAAAAAAAAGATAGGAAAAAAAATAATTAAGTAATTTTGGTGTTACGCAAGCAGGGAAACCAACATATGGCACGATAAAAAAGCTAAAAGAGAGTGTTACCCGATAATTAAGAAAACTCCTGCGATTGTCATTGTTTAAATATTATTACAATTTCAAATGAACTAACTACCGAATTTTTTCAAATATAAATTATTTTGCAAATTAATTATTTTTATGAGACTGAAATTTATGAAAGCGAAAACCAAATGAAAAAAATAAATATGTTTTAGAAGCACAGTTTCCTTTTTCAGCACAGACGAGAAACATTTGAGGAAATAGCAGTTCTGCCTGCAACATTTTTTATTAGCAAAGTATTGTTAAAAGAGGAAAAGGTAAAACTAAGAACGAAAAGAAGTTTATGGTACAACAAATTGAAGTTTAAATAATTCTTGAAAAAAAAAACCAACTGCAATCCCTTTTGCCTGTCTATAACGGTTCAAAAGTTAAGCCACATACATCCAATAACATCAACTATTGGAACATCCTTTAGTTTCCAAATTCAAATTCTAAACTTGTTGTTATTTCGATATAGCAATGAGCAACACAAATTCTTTGTCAAGTTTAACTGTCTGTATACAAATGTTTAATATTATCGTCATATAAATATATTAAATTGGATGAACTATCGGCATCCTTTAATTTTTAATTTTGAATATTCATACTTGTTATTATAACGATCACAGTAACTGACATTCTACGCAATTTTAAAAAATTTGTCCAAAGCGGTTAAAGAACTAGGCAGATATATGTCAATTTACGTCACCTATGAGGATACTCTTTATTTTAAGATTTCTTTGTATTACTCTTTGCAATTAGGAGTTATTATTACACGTAGTTTTTTTTAATTTTAAAACTGCACCTTTTATAGTTCATAATACATGTATGTATGTTGTATAGAGACACCCTCTAATTTTTTAAATTATGAGCCGCTTTTAAAACGGAAACAATCTGCAAGCAAAACCTTTAAACGAATTTAATCGGTTCAGAAATGCCCGAGTTCTGCAAGCACAAACACTAAAAAAGCAACATTCAGACGAATTGGTAAAAAAGGATTTTTAAATTAAAGATTATTAAAACAATAAAAGATACGAGTTAAATTACTACAAATTTTTTCGTACCAATTAAAAGCATTATTTGATGCACTCAGTATTAAATTTAACAAAATTTTTAATTGATGCAATTAAGTATTTAGTTAAAAAATAAACACAAAATTTTATTCTTAAAAAATTAATTAAATCAATTTAATATTTAATTTAATAAGAGGAAAATATATTTTTATGTTTGTAAATAATTTAATTAATTATAACTTTATTTATTTTTCAATGTAAGAAATAAAAACTTTAAGTTTTAAATATTTTAAGTGCTTCAGCAAGCTTTTTGCTAAAATGAGTAGCAGCTACATTTGCCAGTTTTTTATATAGCTGAGTCAAATATATATAAAATAAAAATATATATAACAAAATAAATAATTAAATCAATCAAAAATTTAATAAAACTGCAATCCGAAAGCAAGTAAAACTTTTAATAGGTGTAATGAATTTTTCTGTGTACGAAAAAAACCTATGCGAACTTCAAGCAGAGCGTAGGCAAGATATAATACTGAGGAAGTTAGTTTAATTATCCTACATTTATAATTAACTTTTACCCTAAATGTATTTAACGACATAACTAAATTTACTCTTCGATATGTTGACAAGGCAATTATTTAACTAAATTCTAAGAAAGTTTGTGGTATTGTCAAGGCAAATAATTGGATGCTTAGAGCTAAATAAGTTGCAGTCATAATAATCCCACCAAAAAAAAAAAAAAAAAATAATGAGGAAAAACCTGTAATGAAATCATGGCATCAACTACTAAGGAAGTGGTACAAATTCAGGTGAATATTACATAGGCATGTCATTGAAGGCTTGTCGTTGGTTTTTCACAGCATTGAACTACTTCTTATCCGCTTTCCAAGTACTGAAAAAAAAAACTTAAGTTTTATTCAAAAATATTATCGCTATGCAAGGAAAAATGTAAATGTAAGAAGTAGGTCAACATGTTATTCCAAAAAAATATTTAAAAATTAGTTTACAAAACCTACAACATGTGTAGAAGCTTTTTAGAATGTAAATATGATGCCCTTCTATTACTTTTTACTGTGCTTTTATGCCTTACTTCACCTTGACGAAATGGAAGATTTCGTCCATGACTGTTTAAACCAGGAAAAGAGCACACAAAGGTAGAATTTTATATACCAAACTGTTCGAGAAAGTATTTAAAATTGGTTAAACTTTAGTTTTAATGAGAAACGAGGAATTTTATCTTTCATATTGAATTTAAAAGATTTTTTAGCACTATAGAATTAACACACAGGTAAGTAAATATAATCGAAAAAGCTCTTGACGAAAGAGTTTTGTTTTACGCTTTTCAATTATGTGTGCGTCACAAGCATTATTAAGTTACGATATCAAGACTTAATATCCAGTCTGAAGCAAAACATTAATAAAAACTTTTATAAACTTTTAGAAATATATTTAAATTTGTTGTTAAATACATTTAGCATGCCAACCAGCTTTTGTGTCTACACATCGACCTCTGCTGACCACACAGCTTTTCTCAGTATTCGCAACAGCTACAATGAAACATCTAGATTTTGGCAAGACCATATAAAATGATCAAATATGTACTTATATAATTTTAAATTCTATGCAGAATTTCGTTTCTCTCTATTTGAGTGATAACCGAATAAAAGCGTACCTCTCATAAGCTAAACGCCTTAGCATTTTTCCGGATATATTTTTATTTAGGGACAGCGTAATGGAATCGAAGCTAAGGCAAATAACTTCAAAAGCAATTCAAATAAGCTATAGAAACTGTACACTTAGACTAGTTGGCAAATTTCTACTTTTAACTTAGTTCTTAAACTTTACGGTTTTAGAATAGAATACAGATTTAAGTAATGGAACCGTTTCAACTTTAATAATATTTTAACGGCACCAAATAAATTTTATATTTATTTAAATTGCAGCCGCCTTTTAAAGCAAAAAATATGTAAATATACAATAGTCACGACCTCTCTTTGAATTCGTGTGCAATCATAATTCTTTTGAAAACAAAAATAATGAAATCTTGCCAAAATTTAAAAGCATTTGAAAATTTATTAGACACGCACCTTTAAACTCACAAGCAGAATACGTTCTTATTTTAGCATTCGTCTTTTGAAAAGCACAAAATCAAACCTTTTTCATAACACATACTTTTTTGTATTTCAACTTTATTCTATAATTTTTAATAATTTTTTTTGTTTGCCACTTTATTTCTATTTTTCTCTGAGGAGTTCTTTTTCAGTTCTATATTTGAATTAAATTATGACTTCATATTTATATGTTCTGTTCGTGTTTAATGTTTGTAATTAATTAATTAAACTCTTTGTGTTGTTTTTATTATTTTTTTATAGAAAGTAAGCTGATTGTTGTTTGTGCTGTTGCGTGCATATTGAAACCCTTAAAGATATTCAATTTTACTAATTGGAGCTAATAATTGAAAAGTAACTCTTGTTATTGTTTTCATGTTTCTTTTTGTTTTTCCCTTTCCATTACAATTTTTTTGTTATTTTTTTATTTGCTCTTTAGTTATTACATTTGCTTGGTTTACTTTTCATTATTTTTAATTGATGTATATTTTTACATTAAATATTTATATTTAAAAGAAGTTTTTGAGTCCCTATTGTTGTTTACGGAAGAAAGCTGCGTAAGATTTTTTTGTGATCCATAAATTTGTTAAATATGTGAATTCGAAATATTTTCGGTATTTTTTATATAATTCGGGGTTCTTGTGGTAGACAAATATAAAAATGTTAATGATCATTTTTTATACTTCGGGCAGTTCTTTAAATTTATATAATTTTTTTTTTTATATTTTGCGCGCATAAAAATTATTAATTATTTATTTGCCATCAATTATAATTTTTTATATATTTAAATATTTTTTGTTATCTATGCACATGTGATAATAACTAGATTTGTGATAAAAAGTATAATGAAATTATTTAGTTTGAATTGAATTTCTTTTAGTTCATATTTTTTTTCCTTGATATCTTCACTAGAGAGCCATTTAAGTGACCAACACACGCTATAATTATTAGTTCTAAATAATTTTCTAATCAGTTCAATCTCTGCTTAACGACCACCCCCCTTTGCTAACACGGGTACTTCACGAGCACTTCTTTTATACCGATTTAATGCTGTGATGATTAGTAGTAACATATGATACTATTTGGGTTTCATTGTTGCATAGCTTAGTAATGGTCATTACAGATTTTGGTACACAGATGCCGTTGCATAAAAAACAAAGGTTCGTAAAATTTGTTAAGTAATTTGTCTAAATTTGAAATTAACCAAACATAAGAAAATTAAATAATATTTTTAAACAATAGAAAGTACCACAAATTCGAATAAATTTAACCGATTTGTCCATCTATTTAAAACGATTACTTTCTTAAGCCGAAGACTAATCGCTAAGTTTGTTGATTTGAACTTAAAAAAAATTCTGTTTTCGCATGTCAGACTTGCGATCCAGATTTAAAAGGCAGAAAGGTCTATATGTTTTCGCAAGTGTCAGAAAAAAAACCAAAACTATTTTTTATACCCAAACACTAAGATTAAATATTATATAATAACAAAAATTAAAATTTACTTTTTTGACTTCGGTTCATTTTTTTAATTCAATCTTTATAAAGAAAATTATTTTTCAAATAGATGCGTATGTTTTCCAAAAAAAAAAAAAATAAATAAATAAAAAAACAAGAAAAATTAGACGCTGACAGAATGTACTTCCGCATTTTCCAGACCGCCAAAGCCTTAATCAGCATTCTTCGCATCTCCCTACCTCAAGTTGTGTATATTTTAAATATCATCCATTTAACCAACTAATCATATTAATTTGGCTGAAGCGAAATTCACACCCAACTCAAAGCATTTCTTCGTTGTTTTCTCTAAAACACGTCTCATATAATTATTTTTGATCTTTTGTACCACAACATGTAACACAAAATGTAAATTTTTATTTTTATTCATTCGTACTTGTTTTCTCACAACATTGCAGATGCTGTTTCAGTATCATATTAACTGTTGATGAGTTAGATATGAATGTATAGGTGCGGTGCCTTGCGTGTTTTTAATAATTTCCTTTGTGTACCTATTAGTAAAGCATGGTGAGTTCGAGTCAGTAGTTTGTTTATGCTTGATTAGAATATCTAATCTTAAAATTATTAACTGAACTCTTTAGTATTCTAACAAAAGATTTGTTTTAATAAGGCTTAATCTTACGTCTAAATTTTAAAACAAAAAACATTTTTAACATTTTAGTTTAACTTTTAGAGAAAACAAAAAAAGCATTAAAAATAGCAGAATGTAATGAAGCATTTTCTTAATCGCTTCATTCATGACTTATATGTTCCTATCTTTCGAACTATTTAGACAAACGAATGGAAATTGAACAGAACGTCAGTTAAAATGAACGTTATAGTAACAAGTATAAATATTTAAAATTATAAATTACAGGGTGTTGTAGTAATCTCTTTATCTTTGAGAAGTTGTAGATAGACGGTTGATATTTACAAGAAATCTGTATTGCTAAGTTCGCTATAACAGCAAGCATAAACTTTTAATTTGGAAACTAAAAGGAACAATTAATGGACCCAAGTGGTCTGTGGCAACACGGCTGCCTGTAAGCAAACTTTTTACACCTAAAAATTGGAAGAAATGTCCACTACTTTGTTTGGTATATTAAAAATTATAAATAATTAATATTTTAAATTAAGGCTGTCCTAATAGTTAATGTAGAACTAAACATGTGGTCAAAGTTTTGAACCGTTATAAACAGACAGCTAAAATTAGTTTTGAGTTCAGGGTTTTTTTTTTTGTCAGAGGTATTAATAGACACATTTGTATCCTCTAGCTCTTCTCTAACAAATGGTTTGGCCACGAATGCATTTTTTGTAACTATAGAAGAAAACTTGAAAAACCTTTGATTAGTTTTCCTTTACCGCTTTTTTAATTACACCCTTTACCACAAAAAATGGAAAAAGGGTAAAAATAATTTTTTATTCCATTTGTTAATTTTACCCCATAAAGTATAAACATTCTATATTCTTATGCATAGCGAAGTCTGTTGAGCGATGTCCGTCTGTTCGTCCGAGTTGGTATTGAAAACAAATTTGCCGAGTTATTAGATCAGCTAGAAAAAAAATTTTAAAACGATAGTCGATCAGATATAGTGTCGAGAAAAGTGCTATTGGAAATCATCAAGATCGGTCCATGTCTTTCGACGCAGCGGGCAAAAAAACACGTCTACCTCTTGTTAGTCTTTATTATGTGAAACCATAAAGTAAATCCAATAAAAAAATGTATGGGGTGATAGAGAAGAAAAAAAATTTGCACTCGCTCATATTTTCCGAATTATGGACCTCTGAACTTTTCATAGAAAAATAAGATTTTCCGTCATATTTTTTCAGATATCAATATGTGTATCATTAAAAGCTTTTGAAGAGATTATTAGAAAATACTAATTTTTATTTTCAAAATTAGACATATTTATGTTAAATTGTTTTTTTATTTTTGTTTTATTTTTTAGATCTTTGTCTACTTCACTAAACTAAATTTGCATACATGATGAAGGGTATTTAAGATTTGGCGTAGCCGAATATGGAACTCTTAATTATTTTAATTTTATTTTTTTTTTAAACGTAGAGTTTGCTTACTATCCACAAACATATCACGAGCATTTAAATTTACAGAAACTTTTAACGATAAATGGAGGTCTTTGGTAAAGTCTACACAAAATAATTTTGTCTTTAAATAATAAATTGAGTGTTTATAGTAAAATATTTAGTAAATTATTAATAACAAATATTAAATTTAGCACCACATGACTTAATTGTATTTAATATAATTACGCAATATCTTAATTCGTGTTTAAAGTTGAAGTATAAAAAATATGTAAAGACGTGCTATTTTCAAAAAATTCTTCATTTATTTTTAATTCTTGAATAAAATAAATGTAAAAAAAAATTAAAAAATAAAATTCAAAAGTTTGTTTATATCATGAATAAATGCTTTATTTATATATAATTATAATCAGTATTTATTGGTGGCAGAAGTGCTTAAAGTTTTACAAGGTTTTAGTATTGATTGTGAAAATGTACTCATGTGGTGCAGGGCTGTGTTTACGTTGCAACATTGTCGACTAGATAGGAGTTCCAAATTTAAATATAATTATATCATGTTAAGAGAACCCATTAAATTATTTCATTTCAGCTTTTTTTAAAAAACCAAAAAAAAAATATTTTTTTTCTTGCTTAATTACTTAACGAACGTAAAAGAATTAAACGCAAATAAAATAGAACCACAATATTTACATTTGCTATATAAAATTTTATTCGACTAGTACACAAATATAGGTTTTTATATAAATTTTCTGCATTTGTGGTTTTAAGTGGTTGCAAGAGGGTAGAGAAAAGGACTGTGATCAATCAGATATGTGTATCTAATGTTGTTTGCCAAACAATTTTCTCCCTTTTAAGCCAATAATTTTGTTCTAGAACCATGGTATGTCAGTAATAAAAAAATTTTATAAAATTTAGTTCTCCCATTATACCAGTGTAATCGAATTGCGTTTAAGAATGTTTATTTAAACCAATGAACGATAATAATCTATGATTATAATAGTTTTTATTTTATAATTTTTTTTAATACTTTAAAAAATAAACTGTTTTAAATGCGATTGTGTGTATGTGTTTTTGTGTCAGTAAATACAAGTTTTAGCAACTATTTTATATCTGCCAGCAACAGCTTAAAATTTTAATGTGTATTTTTTTCGTTAAATTTTACTGCAAATTGTTACAATTGAATGAACATATAGAAATGTACACACATACTTATACATGTGCACGTATGTGTTTATTCATAAGTAACATATGTAAATATTACATTAAATACATGTGTGTGAACATGTGTAATCAGCAGGAATACAGAAGAGTGTGTATTATTTCTTAATGTAAATATTTGTGTGCATTTGTAAGTTAAAATAGTCAGCCAGCAGATTATATTTAAGCAATTTTAAAAGTTTAAGTATTTTAAAAAGTTTTTGTGAAAATAAAAGAAATAAACTGGAGTGCGGTTTAGATTTAATTTAGAAAAGTATAAAAAGGAAACTAAAACTGTTTGTAAGTATTTTAATAATTAAAATTATTTTGCTCTTAGAGAACCACATTTATAGCTTATAAATTTTGCATATAATTTTTTATTCTTACAGACTCTAATGAAGCATAGCAGTGATAAAAATATATTTAGAGGTACGTTATATAGAACCTCCGTTAAGTTTTATTTTGTAAAAATATTTTTAAAATAATTTTTTTAAGTACTTTTTTTGAAAATTTATTTATGTAAATATTTTTTTTAAAGAAATATTATAAAAGTACTTTTTTCGAAACTATCACTTAGAGTTTTTTCTTTAAGCAATTTTGTTAAGAAACATCTTGCTCAAAGAAACAGTTATTGAAGCTAGAACTTTGTTAATTTTTTTTTACAATTTTAATAGTTATTTGATAAAAGAAAATGTTTAAGATTCCTTTTAAAGACTAATTTTTCTAAAATTTAAAAATTAATCTTTCTTTAATTTTTAAAAGGATGCCTTTTTAATAGGAATTTTTTAAAAGGACTTTTTAAAAGGTACTTTTTTAAAAGGTGCTTTTTTAAAACGTACTTTTTTAAAGATACTTTTGTTAAAGAGGCACTTTTTAAAAGTTTTTTTTTTAAAGAAAAACTGCAAAATAATAATTTTATTTATTAGGTATTTTCTCGTTAATAATTCTAGCGATAAAATAATTAAATAAATGTTATTTTTTCTATTGCTTTTACTTTATTTGTATGTGCTGCACGTTTCAAAACATATAAATTGAAGGTGCTTTAAACGGTTCTCCTTAAAATCGTATTTTTTAAAAAGACAACGTTTGCAGATGTATATTTCAAAACATACTTTTTTAAGATAACTTTTTAAAATAAGTAAATTTCTAAAAATACTTTTATGTTTTTATTTGTGATTACTACGCAGATTAACGTTAAGAAGTACTTTTTAAATGTACTTTTTAAATGTCCCTACTTATATCTGTGTTAGTTTGTTAAATCGTACTAAATACAAAACATTTTTTGAAACACACTTTTTTTATTATTTTATTTTATGGGCATTTTTCAAGCCACTTTTTTGAGAAGAAATATTTGCTAAACGATATTTTAAAGCACTTTTCTTAAATGTTTAGTTTCAAGGGTTTTTTACTTTTCGAACACTTTTTTTACTTTAGTTTTGAAGTGTGTTTTAATTTAACACATACAAAATCCTGTAGCCCTCAGATCATATAGAAAGTATTTTGTTTAAACCATCGATGAATAATAGAAGACTTCTAACATTCAAAAATTGATAGTGTAAAATGGCAGCTTTTCTAAAATTATATATCAAGTAAAACACTAATAATAATTTAATAAATACTCTGCAGCTTTAAATGTTTTGAATATTACCATCTCATGAAAGGTGACAAATGAACGTGCTAGACTTAATTAATTATAAAAGCAGAGAATCAAATTTACAAAATTTGCAGAAAACCACTAAAATTTCAAGCGTTAGTGGATAAAATTAAAAAAAAAAAACTCACAAATGTAACCTAAAAAAGAAGGTTTTTGTTTCACCACTCTTCAAACTGTAGGCTTTCGACTTATTTAATATTTTGACATCTGTAATTGAGCCGCTTATTTTTAAAGTGGCATAAGTCACTTATTAAAAAAAAAAAAAAAAAAAAAAACAGAAAAAAAAATAAATAAGAAGAGTTGCTTTGATTTCATGTTGACCCAAGTTCTTATTAGGGAATCAAAATCCACAGCTAGAAGTGCCAGTAAATCTTCTCTAGACTTAGCATCAATACTTTCATAACCTTTAAAACACAATCCTTTAAATATGTCTATCAACTCAAAAGCAGGGTGAGTTATGCCACTTTCAAAATAAACGGCTGAATTGTCCTTTGTTTTTAATTTCTTTCAGTTATTTCGTCAGGTTCGGTAAGTGTTAAGGAACGGACTGAATAATATTTTTTGTTTAATGGAGATGACCATGTATAAAATCTTAAATGAAGCCTTAATGAGTTCTTTATCACATATTTTCCAAACATTACGTAAATTATATGTTTATTTTTGCAAGGAGCTGTCACTTTCATTTAAAGGAAGAAGAATTATAATTATTATTTTTATCATAAAACAAACATAACCTTATTACCCACAATATTTTAATCGTTTCATTATGTTATACTTGTTTAATATCTACAAACACATACAATTAATCTAAACTTTCGTAGTTGGTCATTAAAAGTAATTTTATTAAATGAACTTTTAAATAACTTTTATATGAAGAATTAAATAGAATATTACAACAAGAAAAGTTTAATAATTATTATTTTATTTCAAATAAATGAAGAGGACTTAAGTGCTTCCGCTTGTACTTGAACAGTTTAGTAAACAATTTAATGAAAACTCTTTGTCATTTAAAACAATAAAATAATATTTTCTCATAAAAGAGAAAAAAAACGAAATAAATAAAAGAACAATTGTTATGATGTCAAAGATACAAATGGAAATTAAATAAAAAACAGATTTTTTTAATGGCATCTCTGTTCTTTTTATGTTAAAAAAAAACATTTTAAAGACTGAAATGACATTAAGACAAACATTAAATGAGTCTTCGCAAAATATTACGCTTTGATAATATATTGGCTGATTAATTATTATTCGAATTAATATTCGAATAATTTTAATTCGATAAAATAGTCGATTCATTTTTAATCGATTATATAGTCGATTCATTTTTAATCGATTAAAAAGTCGATTCTTTTTTAATCGATTAAATATTCTATTAATAAAAATTTACTTTCTCCCAAAATTAAAAAAATATAAAAAAATAAATAAAGTTTTTTTAAAAAGTGTAGTGTGTTAAGTGCACTTTAAAAACAGAAAAATGAAAAAAAAATTTATTGTTTTTATGGTATTAATTTTTAATTTACTAGTTTTTAGACTAATCGTAACTTAAAGTGGATTATTTTAAATTAAACTAAAATTAAGTTTATAGCAATATCTTGGACATTTTAATAAATATAACGTTAAAGGAATCTATCTCCAAAATTTGCACGAGAGCTAACTGTAAATATTTTAAATTATGCTTAGATTGCTAATTTATTAAGAACGCAATTAGTAGGGTTAAAAAAATAGAAAAATAGAAGCATTACTTTGTTGCAGGAAAATTAATCGATCCAAAATACATTCCCTGTCACATTAGTAGCACCCCATTCTTGTATTTCGTAAAACAATTATTCTGTTCGATATTTGCAAACAATAACCGGTGGTTTGGTTTCTGTTTTATATGTCATTTACTTTAGAGAAATTTATTTGTTCCAGTGCCTTGTAGTTTTGCAATTTATAACACGTTTAATTTACGAGACCATAAATACCCCTTTCTGCTGAGCATGCTATAGAAAAATAATTTTTTTTCTAGTACTAAATAAAATTTCTTTCCGTCTCTAAAACCCATAGTATGTCCATCAATAATATGACCTTTTACTTGAATATTCCGTATCATTTGCCTTCATAATCTCAGCTATCTAAAGCTTACGATGACTTTTTTGTACCGTTGAAATCTTTGCCTGGATACCAGCACAAGATTAGATTTTTCGTGGTGAAGGAGAAGAATTTGTCAAAACTCTCAAAATTTCAATCTCTTTTGGTAAAAGATAAAGCCATTGGGATCCTTTACAATTTATATTGTTATTTTCGATATTTGTTAAATATTTAAATGTGATTTGGTGACTTCGGTAGAATTTCTGCACAGTGGTCTAATAGAATTATGAATATTGACTATTTTGCAACTTTTTCAAATAATTTTTTTTTACAATTTTTATCTAATGCTTAAAAGAAAATAAAATAATTTTTAATAGAACCTAAACATATTAAACAATTTTAAAAACGTGAAAAATGAAAAAATCAAAATCGTTTTGATAATAGAAAAAAAATTTTATAATTGATACTTGTGTAATCTTAAGAAAATTTTCTTTTTGGTGGTTCTCAAATTTAAGCTGTCTAGAAATTTTTAAAAATGTTATAGCCTGCTAAAAACTGAAATTAAAATAGTCCTTTCCATTCATAATCGATAGTATACAAGCTCTATGATCCAACTAACTTGGATCGCTTTAAATATTTTATAACTAAACATTGTTGTTGAAGAGTCGTAAGAATTGTAAATGGGTTCTAAAAACTTGATAAAGATTCTACTAATTTGAAAAATTTATACCGTATTAGTTTACTATCATTTAAAAATAAAATAAGTCTAAAATAATTTAATTTATTTCTTATTTTTTCTTTAATTTTGAACAATTACTCGGTTATTGAAACTTATTAATTTTAAAAAATTAAAGTTTAACTATATTCGTATCATAGGAAATAAATAATAAAAATTTAACTTAAGTTTATTTTAATTTCTTAAACTATTAAGAAAGAACAATTATATTTAAATTTTATAGTTATATTCTTAAACATCATCTATTTTACAATTTGACAAAAAAAAATTTCTCTAATTAGACAACGAATTAGTCCATTTGCCATATTAATGTGCAGTACACTTAATATTCAATAGTTTTCTATACTAAAAACATGTCAAGAATACACAATGTTCTCTCAAACCTAATTAATTATTAATCCTTAAACAGAAAGCCTATTAATGCCAGCACCCAAGTAAATAACATTAAAATACTGCGAAACTATTACCAACTCTTAGGCCAACATTTAAAAATAAAAATATTGCGTTAATCGTATTTAAAGCTTAACAAAACTAATCTTTTAGAAAGCCTGGCAGTATTAATGTTGCGGTAAAGTTATAATAAAACGAACAACTAATATGTAGTTAGCTATCCTTGAGCTCTAATGAAACTCTACAACAAATAATAAAAAAGCAACTCTTCTGAATGCAAACCAACAACAATAATAGAAACTTATTAACTAAACAATAACCACTTTTAAGTTTTCCTTTAACTAACATAAAATTTTAGCTTCAATATCCTTATGTTGCTCTAGGAAAAAAAAACATCTAAATAGAATTTAACGACTTAAGCCTTATAAGGGTATTTAATATTAAATTTAGGAAGCCATATCTCTTTTACATCGAATACTTTTACGAAATATGTTTGGGTTTTATCTGTTTTATTTTTCTTTTCTATTTAACCTTTTTTAACATTGTCTATTAAACTTTAAGAGATAATATTATTGTTCATTTAAGGAACAAAATAGAATAGAAGCGTAACAGGCGAAGAAAGGAAAAACTGTAAATATTTGTTTAGTGTTAGTTTTTAGTTGATTTTAGTTTTCATTTATTTTAAGTAGAGATACCAGAAGAAAATAATAATAAAAAGGGGAAAAATAAAGGAAGAGTATAATTTAACGTTTAAGATCATTAACCCATTGGGCGAAAAATTAGCCTTTGTTGAATATGGTGAGGTTTTGTAGTAATAGTTATTTTCTTATCTCTATGACATTTATGACTATTATATTCTTGTAAATCTTTATGAATAGATTAAAGCTTGATTAATAATGCTAAATTATATATTATAGATTCACTTTTAAAATCAGTCATGAGTCGCACATCTTATAAATGACTTCGTGATTTTTCTGGCAGACAATATCGTTCATCTGAGCAAGCCGATCGTTGAACTGTAAATACATTTTATACCAGACACTCACTAACTGATTTAGGTATATCTAAGCGACTATGGAAAGTGCGTATTGTAGATAAAGTCGCCGCTGTAAATGGAAGTGTGCAAGGGGATCAAAATTTATCGTACGTTATCGGTCTTAGGAATTGGAGACCTCTCATTCCAATACGTAAAAAAGATCATGATCTGCACCCGTATTAGATACAGCTGATCTAAATATAAAAGCTACGAAAAAGTGGCAAAAAATTAGAACTGCCGCAATGGATATATGCCCGAAAATTTTTTCAAAAGGTCTTTCAAATAATTCGTTTGATTAAAATATAAGTTTTAAGTCTAGACTTTTACCATTTATACCATGCTATTTTTTAATAAACAAATGGAACATTAATTATTCACGGACAGGTGTAAAGGTTTCCCTTAATTTATCAACCACAAATTTCACAATAGCATAGCAAAGCTTCTCTAGTCATCTTTAATGTCTTTACCACACATTACTGGTCTTCAAACAGGTAAGAAGGTTTTCTCATCTGGATCATGTGGATAATGGCTTCTTTATTTCAAATTTATCAAATTATTTTAATTTTAAATGAGAATGGAAAAATATAATTCAGACTCTAGTCGAATGTAATGCATTTTCTAGACTGTTTTGACCTTCTTTAAAAATTTTCTAATATAATAACCTCTTTGCGTGCACGCTCGTCAATTTAAATAATAAAATTCAGTTTAAAAAGATCCCATATGGTAAAAAGAAATTCTGGTTTCTGTGATTTATAATAAAAAATTTTAATTTAAAATAAAAATAAAATAAAGAACTTAAGCCGGAGTAGGTTTTAAGTTGGTAGGTTTTAAGTGTATACTTTTTGGGATCATATAATATTATTAAGTATTTTGAAATGAAAATTCGATGCAAACTTGAAGAGAACAAATAAGAACGCTATATTCGGCAATGCCGAATCTTATAGACCCTTCACCATGTATGTAAATCTAGTTTAATAACTTCAATAATAAAAAAAAATAAATTATATTATTATATATAGTTCCACATAACGCTTCTTAATGGGTTAAGCATTTTTTTTAAATTTTTTAAAAACCTCTTCAAAAGCTTTAAATGATACACATTGATTTCTTAAAAAATATGGTGCACAATCGTACTTTTCTATGAAAAATTAAGAGGCCCATAAGTCGGAAATTGCGGGCGAAAGCCAACTTGTTCACTTGATGTTTTTTTTCTTTTTTTTTTTTGTTGTCATTTTCAATGATTTGGGAAAATCACAGACAGTCGTGATGTTTTGTCCTCTACACGACAGACATTGACCAATCTAGTTGATTCTGAAGAGCAACTCTATCAACCCTATGTCTGATCGATTGGCATATTTACATTTATTTTTGCTGATCTAGTGCCTCGGTAAATTTGATTTCAACACTTACACGGACGGACAGACGGGCATTGTTCAATATACTTTGCTTTGTATAAGGACTCAGAATATATGGATATTGTAGAAATTACAAACGGAATGAAAGACTTAGATATACCCTTTCTCCACTTTTTTGTAGTGAGGGGTATAAAAATTAAGTTATTTGCGATTTTTTTAATTGCTTTTATCAGGACTTTAATTTTTGTTAGCTTTTCTGAAAGGAGAAGAAAGGAAAAAAGGGATACCCAAAAAAGTTAATAATCCCATTTTAGTAAAATTTTTAAAATATTTTTGAACCTGTACGAGTAGTTTTATAAAATTATTAAATTTTATTTTATTTAAAAAATTTATATTTTATTTTAAAATGACATTAAAAAAGATCTCTGTAAATTGAAAATAATAAATATCTCCATTACTGTAAAAAGCCTTCAAAAATTCATATATTGCATTAAAAATTGTAAATATTTATTAAAAGAGATATAATTTCAAAGTAATTGAAATGAAAATTATTTCATTTTTTATTTTGAGAACACTCAAAATTGGCATCATTGAATCACACTACTTTGAAAAGGAGAATGTGGATGGAACGGTTGTTTAATTGCTTAAATGATATTTCGATAACACAATTCAATATTTAATTTTTCCTAGACTATTATCCTTCCGGTAATCAAAATAGGCTTTGCAGCTACTGGTAATAAACATTATTCGGTTTCTTTTAATGGGGTTACTCTCAAGGTCGCAAGCATTTGATAACTATTATACGACAATTCTTGCTATAAAATGATTTAAAGTTGTATATGTAAAAAGTTTTCAATAATTTACTTGAATCGTGCTTGATTCCTTCAAATATAAATATTTCATGATATTCTTATAAAATATTTATCATTTAAGATTACAAAATGAAAGGTATTATTGCGAAAAAGCATATCCATATAGCCATTTCGCTACTGCTCATCAGTGGATTTTACCCAAATTTTCTGTTCAAAACTAGAAAGTCTTATATCTATCGCCAAATCAACTTAATGAGAACTATATTGAATCAACAAAGCAAAAGACAATAAAAACTCAACAGGTTTTTTATACAAAAACACAGCAAACATTCAGTAACTATTTTTATTTTTTCTTCCATTTTTCTACATAAGGGTTTCCCTTGGAAACCTTTCATATGTATTTGAAATAAATAAATAATAAATAAATTTTCATATTATATAAAGTTTTCCATATTTTGTGGCCATTTGCCCTACATGACGTGACGTAACTATTGTAAAACGCCATAAAAAACAAAAGTTTAAAGAAAAAAACATCTCTGTCTATTTAACTAAAATGTGGGGTTTTTAACAATACAGTTTGGTACACCGTAGTTTTTTGGGTTAAATCTTAGGTAAATAGCCAAAGGATTGACGTATAAGTGTTTTAACATTTTCCTTTATACCTACAAAAGCTCAATTTTCTTTTATGGCTTTAAGAAAAAAGAACAGAACAAAGTAGGTAAAAAGTGAGGAGGGAAGTAATAAACTTTAATTTGTTTAAAAGTTTTTTACATGATATTTCTTCCAAAATTACTGTTTGTGTTATTTAAGCTGTTCTATGCCATAATTTATAGTTGATTGTTATTTGCTGATGATGTTTTTCTAGCTAAAAGTCTTTTATTTCATAAGAATTACTAATTTTTGAAAGTTTTTTGTTTTTAAAGCTTGAGAAATTGGTTTGTACTTTATTTAAATTTGGTTTGTTTAGAATTTCAAATGGGCGTCTTGTTTAAAATTAATAGCTTAAATTGTGTATTTTTAGCAACAATCAGGTAATAAATTTTATAACAATATTTTAGGTATGTTTTTGAAAGCAAGAAAAAAAAAGAAGAAATGAAACAGATAATAAGAACAAATTTTGAAATAATTTATGTTTTTACAGAAAATATGTTTTATTTTATTTTCCCCACCCAAAAGGAGTGAAATAAAGGAAATACTTAAAATTTTAATATCTTCGGAGGCATGTAAGTTGTCTTAAAAATGGCTATAAAAGCTTCATTGTTTATTTTACAATTTATATGTTTTGGTTTCTGCTAAATAATCACCTGGTGAATTATAAAAAAACTGAAAAATTTAAGCAAATCTAATTTAACGCACAAACGAGCACTGTGGGTAGGAAGCTAAGAATTTTCGATCAAAATTCTACTTTCGATCAAATAGTAAACGATTTTTTTTTCAAACTTGAAAGCAATCAGTTTTCTTTTACTTGATTTGTATTATAAAATTGGCGACATATTTATAGTAAGGAAATTTATAGAAAATCACAGTGTAGGGGTAAATAGCCAATTCAAAAATAAAAGTATGTTTGTGCTTAGACTGCAATGGATATTGAAAGATTCTCAAGGCATTCATAGAAATAACAAAAGCGAAAAATATCTAAAAAAAATTCATTGAGGCATAAACTCTCTTGTCTACATTTTCTTATAAATGTGAATTTCAGTAATTCATCCCAAAAGGCACGGCTGTTTGTAGATTTACACCTTAAATAATCTTGAGATAAAACCCAGTGGCGCTTAACAACATGCTAAATTTGTCACATCTGTCGCCATTTATTACAAAAGAAGAAGAATAGAGTAAATGAAGAATAGAATAATCTATCACAAAATTTATAATTCAGATTAAAAATTTTTTCAAAGACTATTTTGCAAGTCCCATTATATTAACGAAATAAATTTTAATAAAAATAAATCTAGTAAATTGATACGACGAGAATCAATTCCATAACATATTTTGTCTTCTTGGTTTTTAACAAGCGCATGTGGCAAACATTAGCTGATCCATCTTGGTAAAAATAATCTTGACTGCCTAATATTTCTGATGTTTTATAATCACATCCAATTTTTTTTTTCACATCATTTTTGTACAAATCAAATTCAAAAATATAAATCGAAATATTTTAAAACGCCTTTTTTATTAAAAAGATTTTGGACAAGTTTCTTTAAAGTCTACAAAAAAACGCTGCACATATTTTCTAATTTAATTGAACACAATGATCTTTTATTTTTAATAAGGAGTCGATAACTTGCTTGGGAAATACTAAGTTTGTTATTATTCTTTAGATATGGGCTCGTATTCCAGCCACTGCTAATTTAACTATTTTATTTTTAAAAATTGTTACTGTTATACTATCGTCTTTCATTCTTAGTATGACTTAGCAGCATTTAAACGTCGTAGAAGTATAATGAACATAATACTATATATTTCGCTGTAAAATTATTCGAAAATTATCAAAAATATGCAACTTAAAGATTTTTTCTCTTTCTTTATATACTTTAATCTGTCCCTTTCCAAAGAAAGCAGTACAGGCATCAAGTGTTGAATATTTTTCCCTATAAAAGAAACTTATTTAACTCACATTCCATTCATTTCTTTAATAGCAAGATCTTAAAATTACAGTGCTCCATTTTAGTTTGCCGTACACTAAGTGTAAAGACTTAAAATTGTCTGTACCCTTGTCCGTCTTTTACAGTCCTTATTCTCTGGAATCATAATATGTAGGTTTTTGAAGTCTTAACGATACCAAAAATTTAAAGGTGACACTATATTCTTAAAAATATTTTAATTATTGCAAACGGTTCTAGGCTGTCAAGTCAAATTTTTTTCAGCGTATGTAAAGCCATGTCCGCTATAACAAAAATGAAACATTTAAGGGATTTCATAATGGTAGCATTATTTTCACTAATGTGACCTTGCTTTTAGTCCACAATAAAAAAAGATGTTCCTTTCTAGCAAGAAATTAAAAAAAAAATGTAATCGAGTGTGGAATTAAGCATTTTTGGCGGAACGACTTCCGATTTAGATTGCCCAAATAATGACTTTATTAAGGCAACTACTGAGAATAGACTATTGTAGGAAATAATAAAAATCATTAGTACGTTTTTTAAGGTACTCTTTTTTACTTAAAGAGCCAGTTCAGCTACTACTTCCATTATTTGCAAACTAATGTAATGTATTTTGTAAGCGAGTAACAAAATTTGCCAATCACAAAAGTAAGTCATTATATGGCAAGTACTTCTTAAGGTAATGTCTAATTTTTTTTTTTTGGGTAGTATGACATAATTTTAAAGAAAGTGGCTTTAGTTTGAGCATCGTAGTAGGCTGTCATTACACAAAAAATTTAAAAATTTGTCTGCTATTAAAATAAATTTAGAAACAAGTAAGAGTGCTGTATTCGGCTATGCCAAATCTTATACACAACTTCACTATTAATAAAAATCTGGTTAAGAAAAGAAATTCCATTAAAAAAAAAAATAAAATAAAATAAATAAATAAATAAAAAAATATTGGGGTGACAGAGCTAAAAATAAGAACAAAAATAAACAAAATAAGTACTGTATAGAGTTTAATATGCAAATGTTCTTCTTGTTCGTCTTTTAATGGGTTAAACAATTTAAAAAGTTTTAATTTTTTTAAAGATCTCTTCAAATGATACCACATTAAAATATTAACAAATATGGTGGACAATCGTACTTTTCTATTAAAAGTTCAGATGCCCATAATACGGAAAATAGTTGTATTTGTGATTGTAGTGACTTCACTAAGCTTACTTTGTTTCAAAAGTTATGGAACATTCAAAGGCAAGTGTGGTGTTTTGCCCATTGCCTCGAAAAAAAGGAGCAATCTTTCTGATTTTCAATAGCAAGATTTTCGAAACAATGTTTGATCGATTGGCGTATTTTAGTTTTCTTTATCTCATATAGTACCTTAACAAAGTTGATTTTAACAGTAACACGGACGGACAGACGACTTCGCTTTGCGTTTGGACTTAGAATGTATTTACTTTATGGGGTCGAAAATGGGAATTGTAAAAGTTACAAAGGGAATGACAAACTAAGATATACCCTTTTTCCACCTGTGGTGAAGGTAATAATATTGTTTCCTTAGAGGACAAGATTTTGACGAATATGGATTTTTTATACTGCTTTAGGTAGAAACTTGCTATGAAAATAAAATTAAACAAGGGGTGCCCCTTGATAACGTGACTTTTAGATATTTAGCCTTATTTTTTAAACTAAAAGAGTTAATGTATGTAGAGTATAATTTGTAATTTTAAAAGCTGTCGCAACTGTGAACATGTTTTAAAAGAGACTTATTTTAAACGTACCTAAACTATATATTGATATGCCCGATGTAACAAATTTAAAAAGTTTAAAATAAAAACTAAATATACGAAATGAGTCTGTAACTTGAATTCGCATTTGATGGGCTTTAAATTTTATAACGCACACTTTGGTAACTCAAACGCTCTCAAAGCGCTGCATTCTAAAGTATAAAGATTCTAGATTCTAGATTAAATATCACAAGCCCTGAAGAAGGCGTTTGGCGCTTCATAGTTTTCTGTTTAGATCGCAAGCAGGTGGATTGTAAAATATGACAAGTTATTGAAAATATTCATAGTGATATTTTTAAAAGGAGGGTGACACAATTACAACTGTTGATTTAAAGCGCAATAACTTTAAATGCATGAATCCCTTTTAAAAGAAAATAGCCGTAAGACAATATAAGAATAATTACATGGGTTTTGCTACATAAAGCTGATTTAAAAGGTCATATTCAACTTGTCAAGATCTCACTTATTTGAACAATTAATATCATAGCAATAATATAACTGAAAGTACAAAATTGTGTAACGTTTTTATTTATAATAAAAACTCTCCAACAATTCCCACTGTATATTCTTTGTTTATTTTACCCTCTTTTTTAATATTTCAGAATTTACCCTAAATATAGCTAAGGTTTTTGACCTGCATAATTTATATTCTACGGTTTACATTTATCAAACATTTCGTCTATTTATCACTCTTGTTTGGATGTTTAATTAACACATTCATAGTTGTTAACAAAATGTTTGCTTAAATAAGTGTTAATTTCTTTGTTATTATATTTTTATTTATTTATTTAATTTTTTTTGATGAGGTATATTTTTACATCTTTACTTTTAATTTGTTTTAGACATTGATGTGGGTAGGCAGAACGTATAAAATGACACCTGGCTCTTAATGTAACATTTAATGATTTGTTTATAGAAACTTACTCTTTTGTGTTTTCATGACCTTTTCAGTTATTTATTTTTTTTTTTGCTTCGTTTTTGTTTAGTAACGCACAACACATGTTGGCAGCTAAGATAATGAAATTTTTGTTTACAAAATGTTAAGTGAACATACCTGAAAATATAAAAGAAGAACAAATTTTACATTAGATCTTTTAGAATTAAATTTTCTGATGTTTATTTATTATAAAAGGTAAAATGGTGTTAATTAAATATTAAATATAATTTTAAAAAATAATAAAACGTATTTCAGTAATACAACAGATTTCATTTAATATCATCATGGACTAAAGAGCAGGTGCTAAAAAGATTCTAAATATTAAATGTTTTTCCACTTAACTTTTTTCTCTACTTCAGTGAAATAATAAAGTAAAATAAAAAGTCTAAAATCAAATTTTTAGGAAGTTAAAAAAAAAATTTACCCAACTGCACAACAGAAAAAAAGTGTTTAGATTAAAAAAAAAAAAAATAAATAAAAAAATAAGTAAAAAATGAACACTTATTTTGTGCTCGCAGAAAAAATATTTAAAATAATCGTGAATTTAGATAATATGAAGTATTGGCCAGAAAACTTGATCAAGGCTGTTCAGGAGAAGCAGTAAATTTACGACAAAAAAGGAAGCGAAAATTATATCATACGCAGTTTGTCGTGTCACCAACTCTAAGAAATCATCGTATTGTCGATAACTCATTTAGGAAAATATATATTGTTTATTTTTTTTTATTCGATATTTATACTATAAATTTATTTTTTTAAAGTTTTATCTTTGCTTGAGTTGAATTTTGAAATCATACAAACCACGATCTTTCCGCAAAATCTTCCATAAAGTGGACATATGCAAATCCAATTGAATATTTTTATTTTAAATTCATTTTTTTTCCTTTTTTCATTAATTTTTCAACTTTACACTAATTGTTTTTTAATAAGCGCAAAAAACTAAAAAATTATTTTTATTTATACAAAATTTAACATAGAACAAGCTTCAATTACTTGCTACAAAATGTTCATTGTAGCGGTTTCCCTGTTGCAGCTAATGACAAATTCATAGTCATATCAACATAATAATTATTGCAATCTGAAGATGTTACGGGTTCTAGTGAGCGGTTAATTATGGTGACTAAGCCCATATTTCTCTCTCGATCATATTAGCATATTAGGAGCACAGAGCTTAGTTTTGAGAAAAGTTTTCCAATTGGGTTTAGCATAGGGAAGTATGTAGGAAGAAAGACTAAAATCTGACCGGAATCATTAATTTTATCTTTCACCACTTGCGTTTTGTGAATCTTTGCATTGTCAAGGATCAGCCAACCACCTGTAATGTTGGATTCAGCATATATATAAAAATTCTTCAAGGAAAGGTGTGAAAATGTTGGTATTAACCGAGGAATTAGCAATTACTTTTTATGTAAAATGACACGTATGTTCAGAGCTGCAATAAGGGAAACATTGCGTCCTCTAGCAGTAGGAACAATTACATGTGTTGCGGTGTTTACATTGGATCTAGCCGTGTTTCTCCGAAGGTGGAAATTGAAACCGGATTCGTCAATGAATATTATTTTTTCTCTTATTTCTGGAGCGTTTTGGGCAAAATTCATTGCATACGGTATTCGTCGTTGAATTGTAGCATCGGAAATCAAACGATCTATGTTAATTGTCGCAGTTTTTAAGGTAATTTGCAAAGACTTGAATGCAGTATGTATGATAATTGTACTTAAATCTACATTATGAATTTCTAGAATCTTTCCGCGAATAACTTTTAATGTTAAACATCGATTTCTTTCTATAATCTCTTAAATTTTTTCCAATATTTTGGGAGTCAATTTGGAGTGACGTCTTCTACCACGGTTTTTCATGATAACGCACCCTTCCGATTAGCGATTTATAATGGATGTAGCTGTATTTTCGTTTATACCAGCTATTTTGGCTTATTCAACAATGGTTTTTCCTTCGTTATAAAATTTGATAAAAATATTTTATTTGGTTATATTTTCCACGTCTTCCGCGATGACGATTAGCTGATGTTATTTCACATATATTTTCCTCGGAAGAACTATCTATTAGAAAATGATAATTTCGTACATTCGATACACTAGAACTAGCAGCGTAAATACTTCTTCTCTAGATGACGTTTGAACTTCTTTAAAATTGTAAGGACTTTAATTTAATTCTGTCTACCAACTAATTGACTCAGTATTCAAACACTTTAATGTTTACCGTTACAAAATGTTTTTTATTATTTACTAGATATATTTTCCAGTGTTGTAAATAACTCAATAATTGAAAAGGAATCACGAATAAAACAAAAAAAAAAAAAGTTTTAAAATATTTCTGCATTGAATTTGTGGAAAAATTAATTTGAAATGGAAAAAATTGAATTTGAAAAAAATAAAATTTAATTATAAAAGAAAAAAAAAATTAATTTGAAACAAAACAAAAATGAATGTGTTGAAAATAATATAATTTAATCTAAATAAAATTGCAGTTGCTTTAAAAAAAATTGAATTTGAGTTGAAAAAAAATTTAATTTGAATGCAAAAAGTGTTAATTTGAGAGTAAACACCTATATTCAGTTTTAAAGAGGTTCCAGAAAATTTTGTTCGCTTTAAATACTTATAACGAAATTATAATTTTAAATCTTAAAATACACCCGAAATATTTATAAAAGTTATTCAAGCATAATTTAATTATTTTATTTTGTCCCATCATTTATAAACAAATTAGCTTTCATTTGGTTTTTCTATATTTGGCTTCTACCATAAAAAACAAAGTCATTCAACTTTAAACAGAACATTTTTGCTAAATACTTTTTTTTTATTTCAAGTTGAATCATCACCATTTGAATATTGATTGTGTCGCGTCAATGTTATTACACCAGACTAGATTATTAAGCAAAGCGGGTGGCTTTTTAATCTTTACACATACAAATACATGCTTTCGCACACAATAATGCCTTGTAGATGAACAGACTGTAATCAAATTTTATCACGTATTTTGTTGATAAAATGTTGCTTGTCAAAAAAAGGATTAATAAAACAAGTATAAAATTTATATACTCACAATATAAAAACACATTCTATACCACACACACAGCCATACATATACACATGCTTAGTCAAATTTAATGACGTAAACATATATTATACATGAAACTTTATAACGCCAACAATAATGTCACCATCATCTTTACAAATTATTATGAACATGTTCCTAAATTATCCTCCATAAATGATTAAAAGCCAGTGTTCAAACTTTATTCTGTTTTAACTTTATTTTCTTATATGATCGAATATGTGTGTGTGTATGGGTGAGCGTGCCTGTTTGCATCTGTGGAATTACTTGCGTTTGAGTGAATTTATATTCACAAATAATTTTGCTAAAACAGTTTGTTTTTTAATGGCAGAATAATTTAACTACGGCTTTGGTTGTGTTGAAAAATTTTCCAATGAATAAAAGAAAAGATTAAAGGAATAAAAATTTTATACCATTCGGATTATAAATATATACCCTGTTTTAGATTTTAATTTAGGAAAGGAAATATAATTAAGAAAAAACCGATAAAACCCCAATTTTAATTACTCTGATTGTAGGATAGCAATAATTTAGTATTATTATCAAGGCAAGAATTAAAAAATATACTACTCTAGCATTTTTTATTATAAAGTAAGAGCAAAAGAATTTGTTTGCACTCACACTTAGTAATATACTATTTAATGTTCTTTTTTCATTTCTGTCATCCCTTAACTGTCGCTTTTTATGTTTATGTTATGTATGAGGAATCTTTGAGAAATTCTTAACAATTATCTGTTTTTTTTTCCATCACAATACAAGTACGAAGGCTGCTATATATATTTCTGGCTTGGCGACACTGAGTGCTGCCAAGTGCAATCTGAGATTTCCATTGGAAAGTTTGTCATTTTGAAGCATAATCGTACTCAAAACGTTTTGACGTACGACCATTATTTGTGTTGTTTACAGTGACTTGAAAAAATTAATATAGAAAAAAAATGGAATTATCTCGTGAACATTTTCGTGCCATAATTTTTCACAACTTACGACGTGGATTATCACAACAAGAGTGCATTAATGAACTTAAGTCTTTGTATGGCGATGAAACACCATCCTATAGCACTGTGAAAAATTGGTATAATGAATTTAATCGTGGCCGAAGCTCGCTCAAAGACGAATTCCGTGAAGGTCGTCCAAAAACGGCTGTTGCGACAGAGAACATTGATGCCGTGCGTGAACTCATAATGCAAGATCGACATGCGACATACCGAGAGATAGAGACATCCTTGGACATGTCTTCCACCAGCATACATTCGATACTGCATGAACACCTGGCCGTAAAAAAGGTTTCTTCTCGTTGGATCCCGCACAATTTGAAAGTCGTTCAAAAAAAGGCTCGTGTCGATTGGTGCAAAGAAATGTTGCAGAAATACGATTGTGGTGCTTCAAAAGACGTTTATAAGATCGTCACAGGTGACGAATCATGGAACTATGCGTATGCGCCCGAAACAAGACAACAATCGACCGTGTGGGTCTTCAAAGACGAGCAAAATCCAACGAAAGTTGTTCGTGGAAGAAGCACTTCGAAGCAAATGGTCGCCAGTTTCTTCGGCAAAACTTGTCATGTGGCGAGTGTTCCGCTTGCGCAACGTAGGACGGTCACTTCTGAGTGGCACACTACAATTTGTTTGCCTGAAATCATCGGGGAAATTCAAAAAAACCAACAAAAGAAGACGAATCATTGTTCACCATGACACCATGACCATGGCTCTCCCACATCGGCTTAAGCCAGAGCGTTTTTGACCGGCCAAAACGTCGAATTAATGGGTCATCCGCCGTACAGTCCTGACTTGGCACATAATGACTTCTTCTTGTTTCCGCACATCAAGAAAAAATTGCGTGGTCAACGATTTTCGTCGCCAGAAGAAGCTGTTGAAATGTTCAAAAACCATGTTTTAGAGGTGTCTCAATCGGAGGGGAAAAAGTGATTCGACAACTGGTTTGAGAGCATGCAAAAGTGTATAAATCACGTTGGAGAATACTTTGAAAAACAATAAAACCATTTTTGATTATAAATATTCGCATTTTCACTATTAGGCCAGAAATATATAGAGCAGCCCTCGTAAATAATTTTTATCATGTTTTTAAAATCATTTGAGGCGCTGTGCATTCCTGCTCATATAACAAAAATCAGTATGACATTGAAGCAACATATACTGTGTTGTGAATTTGAAGACAAAACTGCATTCGTGATTGAACCGATTTGGACTTTTTTTGTTTAACTTAGACAAAAATTTAAAAACTAAATAAACATGAAAACAAACTTAATTAAAATTATTTATTTGTTATAATGTAAATTGATTTTATATTAAAATTTAATTAACTATTTAATTGATTTGATTATTTATTTTATTAAAAAAAAATATTTTTTCTTCCGCTTTGAACAAATAATCAATTGATTAAATTATTTGTTAAAATATTTAACTCATTAGATTATTTATTTGATTGAAAAAATATTTTTGCTTATGCTTTAAATAAATAATTAATTGATTTCAATATTTGCTGAATCGATTTTTTATTTAATGAAAAAAAAAATAATTTTTCTTTCGTTTTTTATAAATAATGAACTGATTTAATTAATAGTTTAATTTTGTTTTATTTTCTTATAAGTGCATTCTTGAAACAACTAAAAACCTTAAGGAATTTTAATAAAAGTCTAAATAATTTTGTTATATTCACTATTTGAGGTTATCCACCAACAATTTTATTAATAAATTTTATTTTAAATTAATATAAATTAAAATTTTAATTTCTTAAAACATAAATTCTTAAAATTACAATTTGTTCAAACCTCATTTTATGTGATGTTTTCTTTTATTACCAATACAAACAACAGATCCTAGGTACTCTACATATGTATATCCTTATTTAAATGAACAAGCAATTATATGATATAACAAATTACTTTACAGAGATATCTTTGGTTGGAGGTTAGAGGTACAAATGAAAATAATGAGAATGGAAGTTTGTATGAAAAGGCGCAGAAATCGCATGTGTGGGTGCTTATTTGAAGATACTTGAAGCAATATGTTAGTGTACGTACGTAAATATGTGTGTATTTGAATAAATTAAATGTAAAATTCCATGATTTCAAGCACATTATGTTATACAAGCTGCTATGTATAATTATTGTTATTATTAATTAAATTATTGATTTTAATACGATTTTTTGTGGGTGTTACATGTATATCAATGAATAACTTAATTAAATGTTTAAATAATGAACACAAAAGAACGGGAAAGAAAGAAAATGTTGTTAATCTGATTTTAATAATTGAAGTGGGATTTTTTTTATTGATAAAGGAATTCAATAGGGACTAAAGTATAATCTCTTATGTAATTTTTAGAACTTAACAAAAAATGATAAATTTTGTTATATAAATAAACACTTAAGTGACAGAAAATAAAATAATATGAACAAAAAATAATTTTGTATATAACTTTACATAGGAATGGCGTCGGCACTTTACAGGTTAAAATTTTTTGAAAAATTTTGGTGTTTCCTGAAAGATTTCTTTAGAAGCTTTCAAATGACTTCCATATTATTAGCTTAAAAAATATGCTGGATAACCGTAGTTTTATACGAGCACTTTTTTCACTTTTTTTTTTCTTTTTTAATTTTTAAATTTTCTATCGTCTCATATATTTCTTTTTTAGATGGGAGTTACTTCACTTAGCTAGATTTGTTCCAAATGATAAAAAAAAAATTATAGGCAGGCGTGGTGTTTTACCCGCTGCCACGCAGGTCATGACCCGATTTGATTTTTAACATAAACATTTTCAAAACTATGTTTGATCGATTTACCTATTTAAATTTTTTCTAGCTTATCTACTGCCTTGGCAAAGTTGACACGGACGGACAGACAGAGAACACTTAATCAACTTCGCTATGCAAAACAACTCAGAATAAATACTTTATGAAATGGGAAATGGATATTATAGAAATTGAAGTGACAAACTTAAATATATGTTTTTTCAATGGTATTAAACGAATGAGAGTTACTTCTGCTTTGTAATTAAAATTTGTAAAATGATGTCCATAGAGTTGCAAGAAATTTTTTGATGACCTGCAGTTATGAGAAAGAATTAAAGAAGAGAATAATGAGCTAGCAGTGTGTTTGAATAATCTGTTTAAAAATATCCTTGGTAGGCGATACAAGAGGGAATGTGGCGTTAAAATATCGGCCACTAGTAGATGGATTGTTGGACAGACACTTCAAAGTTGTGGGTTGTTTTATTAAAATTTGAATTTGGCAAATATGGGTTTTTTCTTTATAATGTAATAAACCGACATTGGGAAAGACTTATACTGCAACAAAAATTCAAAATTAAATTTTAATTGATTCATTTAAAAATGTACGTTGGATTTATTGACCGTCTCTTTCTATCAGTCTATTTTTAAGTAAAATTTTTTTGCTAAAAATTATTTAATAAATAAATTTAAATGAACAGAAATTTAATATACAAATTTTTAGCTTCATCTTTTTATTTTTTTTTCAGAGACAAGTTGTTGTTTTTTAACCTAATACTGACTTTGAATGTCTTCCATCAAATTTAATACCCAATGGCCATAGGTATTGAAAGCCTCAATGATTGCAAATTAAGAAACGCCGACTATCATAAATATTTAAAAGAAAATTAGAAAACAAAATAAATGAAAAATGCCTTAAAAAATATCCAATAACTTAGAAACTAACAGCCTATTAAAATGTTCATCATCTAGCCTTCAAGGATGCTTAAATATAAAAAAATCTTCTTTAAGGAACGAAACCAAATTTTATGGAAGTTAAATTTAACAAAAATTTTTCTTTTGTAACAGAATTTTATAGCACAATATTTACTGTTGTTCTAGCTCTTGAATTTGATTTCGTAAAAATTCATTTCATTTTATGAAGGCATTAACATAGAAAATACTTGAAGCTTAATAACTAAAGAAGAATAAAAAAACAAAATATAACAAAAAATATGAAAATCAAGAACAACAAAACATTAAAGAAATGAGGATATAAAAAGATGTTAAGCTATAAAAATAAACAAAATGAAATAGAAAAATAATAAAATTTTTGTAACATACTAACACATACATATAAACACTTGTACTCACACACACACACACACACCAAACTTTAAAGCCTAACTTACGGTCCGTCTACGTATATGCAGTTCAAAATAAAAAAGTAAGGCAGCCAATAAACAATTCAATGTTAAGAGGTATGCGAGTGTTTCCATTTAAGCCTTTTTGTATAGAGATTATATGCACTAGTGTTAGTATTTTATAGTTAAAGTCCTGTTTACTACAACTGTCTGTGTTTGGGTGAGTTTCTGTTAAATCTTGTTATAATATGGAATGTTGACTCTACTGCTCTATTTAAAGTTTTTTTTTTTTCTTACTGCAATTTTTTCATTTTTTTCATGCTAATTTTTCTATTTATTTAACCCAGTATTAGTTTAAAGTGTGTGCAAATAGAAAAATGCTTATAAAAGTATTTTGTATTTAAATACAGAGATGTTAACATTTTTAGCTATAACCACAGAAAAAATATTGAATAAAGATGAATAAAGATTGATTGAAAAAAGATTGAATCACTCCAAATTTTTTATTTATTTTATGATTTTTTTAAATTTCCTAAAAAGTGTGGCAATATGGAAAACAAAATAAATGAAAAATGCCTTAAAAAATATCCAATAACTTAGAAACTAACAGCCTATTAAAATGTTCATCATCTAGCCTTCAAGGATGCTTAAATATAAAAAAATCTTCTTTAAGGAACGAAACCAAATTTTATGGAAGTTAAATTTAACAAAAATTTTTCTTTTGTAACAGAATTTTATAGCACAATATTTACTGTTGTTCTAGCTCTTGAATTTGATTTCGTAAAAATTCATTTCATTTTATGAAGGCATTAACATAGAAAATACTTGAAGCTTAATAACTAAAGAAGAATAAAAAAACAAAATATAACAAAAAATATGAAAATCAAGAACAACAAAACATTAAAGAAATGAGGATATAAAAAGATGTTAAGCTATAAAAATAAACAAAATGAAATAGAAAAATAATAAAATTTTTGTAACATACTAACACATACATATAAACACTTGTACTCACACACACACACACACACCAAACTTTAAAGCCTAACTTACGGTCCGTCTACGTATATGCAGTTCAAAATAAAAAAGTAAGGCAGCCAATAAACAATTCAATGTTAAGAGGTATGCGAGTGTTTCCATTTAAGCCTTTTTGTATAGAGATTATATGCACTAGTGTTAGTATTTTATAGTTAAAGTCCTGTTTACTACAACTGTCTGTGTTTGGGTGAGTTTCTGTTAAATCTTGTTATAATATGGAATGTTGACTCTACTGCTCTATTTAAAGTTTTTTTTTTTTCTTACTGCAATTTTTTCATTTTTTTCATGCTAATTTTTCTATTTATTTAACCCAGTATTAGTTTAAAGTGTGTGCAAATAGAAAAATGCTTATAAAAGTATTTTGTATTTAAATACAGAGATGTTAACATTTTTAGCTATAACCACAGAAAAAATATTGAATAAAGATGAATAAAGATTGATTGAAAAAAGATTGAATCACTCCAAATTTTTTATTTATTTTATGATTTTTTTAAATTTCCTAAAAAGTGTGGCAATATGGAATTTTTTATCAGCTTAAATAGTTTTAATTTTTATTACAAATAAATAAATTCGGTTAAATGTTATTTTGATTTTACTAAATATAACTAAAATTTTTTAGTACTAAAAGTACAAAATTTTTAAAGTTATTTCTATAAAAAATTTTTAGACGAGTTGATCGCTTGTAATACAGAAACAGCACAAAAAATAAAAATTAGTTGCATGTGTTTAAGAACTTTTGCTTAAAGATTTAAAATAAAAATAATTGAATTAATTTCTAGACGATTGTTTTTATTAAAAGAAATGGTTTAAATAGGACAAGTCACCAAAAATATTAAGGCAATACTGAAAGAGCTCAGTAAATGTCTCTAGAAGGCATTGTCGTTCATGCGTTTTGTTTTCAAAATCTATAGCATTTATTGTGATCAAACTTAAGCCCCCAAAATGCTGCAATTTTAAAAGTTTAAGGTCATCATGTAGATGTATTTTTCTAAAGTCACTACCGATTTGTTCCATAAATATTTGGGATGATATTCACGCACCAGTACTGTGCAATAATAATAATTGTTGATTTCTTTTTATTTAATATATAAAAGACCAAGTTTAAAACCTCCCACTGTAGTCTTGATGCATTAAAGATGGCCAATAAGTTCCCACACTAGAAGTCAAAATATGCGTTTTCACAGTTTTTAAGCAGGGATCGAAAATAAAGATCACAAAATGTTTGCTTGCACTCTATCTTAAAAACAGAAGCATAGAAAAGGATTATGACATTTAGTCCAAATTTACACTATGCAATTTTTCGAGGCATTTTTTTTTCTCAATTCCTTATTTAAGTTGCAGCGATATGCGTTATTTAAAAATAAACATAAGCAAAAATAATATACCCTCAAAATCCCAGTAATACCATATTGCTTACTCCTCTTGCTTCACCAACAAGCAAAAATTTCATGCAAGTTTCATGAAAAATTGCCTAGTCTAAATGCGGTATTAGTTTTGTACGCATCTAGAAAGAACAAAATTGAAAGATTTTGAAAAAAAAAAATTATTGCAATTATAAGCGTCGTAAAATACAAAAGTTATTTCTTAGCGAGCTACACAATGCAGCCATTCATTGAGCGAAAAGCCAGATATTCATTTGCGCCCCTTATCTTTAACAAGTGAGTGCTCTGTTTGGCTATTCTTATTCTTATACGCTCTTCATCATGTATGTAAATCAAGTTTAGTGAAGAAAATTCAATAAAAAAGCAAATATTTGGGTGAAAGAGAATAAAAAATGAAGTACTTTTCAGAAGACAACCAAAAAAAAAAAAAACACATTATTAATCCGTTTCTAAGCCGAGTTAAAAGTAAATTAAAAAAAAAACAAAATCAGCAGCAGATATTTACTGTGGGATGATGTATAGAAATCAAAGATATGGAAATTATTTTTCATTAAAAAAAAATTAAATTTAATTTCTTGCTTTCTTTGGAAAACGTCCGCATACATTTGAAAAATTATTTTTCTTTGCAAAAATTTAATTAAGAAGTTAATCAAAGCAGAAAAAGTAATTTTTAATTGATTTATGATTATCCACGGTTCAGCCCCTGGCTTGGAAATGGTTGAAGAAATAATTTAAAAAAAAATAGTATCCCGATTTTTTTGCGAGTTAATAGTTGTCAACCTGTGACCGACGATATGTTATTTTACATTAAAATGCCACCAACTCTTAATGGTCTGAGCATTTTTAAGAAATTTCCGTATTTCCTAAAAGATCTCTTCAAAAGCTCTAAAATGATGTCCCTATTAATGTCTTTAAAAATATAACGTACAACCGTACTTTTCTATGAAAGGTTCAGAGGACCAGAACTCAGAAAATGTGGGCCAGCGGCAATTTTTTACTTGATGTTTTAATTATTTTTGGTTCTGAATGATATGGAAAAATCAAGGCAAGAGTTGTGTTTTTCCCACTGCATTTAAGGACATGAACTGATCTTGCTGATTTTCAATTGCAAAATTATTGAAACAATGTCTGATCTGATTGAAATTTTCTCTAGTGTCTTGGAAAAGTTGATTTCAACACTGACACGGATGGACAGACGGACATTGCCTAATCGACTTCGCTTTGCATATAGACTCAGAATATACATACTTTATGAGGTCGGAAATGGAATTGTAGAAACGGAGTAACAAGCTTAGATACACTTCGGATAGAAAAAAATTTTTGTTTTTTATTTTCCCCCCTGTTCAAAACGCTAAGAAATTAGTTAGAATTTATTGTGTTTTCATATACTGGTCTTAAACAACCACTTCAGTCTTATATATCTACCAAATTGTGAATTTTCAAGATGGGATTTTTTTATATTCCCATGCTATTATTTTGCTCTCACTTTTATATTTAACATCAGTCAGCAACTGAAGTAAAATTTGCTAAAGCGAAAGGGTTTTTTTATTTGGAATTCTATTTTATTTTACTTTACTATTTTTTGGTTTACGTATTTTTTTTTTAATGCTTTGACCTAAATTTAATACCATGATGATGCGGCTGAATTATATTTGTTCTAGGAGAGCAAAAAAAATGGTTAATGTTAAATAGCAAAGTGTTGAAAATAAGCTGCTGCAAATTAAACTGACACTACAAACAGAATATACCGACATTGATTACCGCTACAACAACTACTAAATACAACAACAGCAGACATGTGTAGAAAACTGCTTACAACTGAAACAAACTATGTTTCTGATGTTGTTGATTTAGCTGTGGCTTTTAATTCAACAACTACTGCGAACACTTCAACGTACATGATATTTTCAGAAATGTAGTGAGTGCATACGTATGAGCATGTGTGTAACGTAGTTGCGTGTAATATAATTTTTTTGTTCCTTTATTCATTACTATCACACTAAATTGCCTAAATTAACGCACAGATCTACTTTGATGAAGTTTAAGACTAAAAGTGCTGTTAATAAATTTTTTAGTTTATTATACTACTCCTTTGTATTATTTTGTTTTTTAAAGTAACTGTTTGAAAGGCCCTCGTTTAAACTAATAATGTAAAAGTTTAATTTTTTTTGGTGTTTGTTGAGTGTGCCAAACTTGAAATTTTTGGTATTTTCTAATTTTAAATATTTTCTGCACGTACAGACAACCGCACAAAAATCCAACTGTTTGCAATTCTTTATAGTAAAAGAACTTTTTTAAAACTACTGCTTTATTTTCATAGCTTTTCAAATAGCAAAGAATGAAAACAATGCGGCGTAACGACGCTTTAGTAATAATTTTACCCAAAACTAGCTGGTAAATCTCAAAAAAGTAAGTGAAATATTTTTTTATTTGGTTTTTGTTAAGGTGTTTAAACATTAGATGCTCTTTGTTAGAAAAACTGCAATTCGTGCTGGTAATTTACTGATTTGCAAATAAGTATTTTACAACTTTAGACACATACAAATTTTAACGCATTTATTTTAAATTGTAATACTTTTTAAATGGGGTTATATGGGAATTTAAGGGGAATCTAGTGAAAAAATGCTGTAGGATTAATAGTAACAAAAAATATTCATTTGAAATTGTAGAACAAGGTAGTTTTATTCTGGAGTTTAATACTCTTTAGTAAGTTTAAACCGTATGTTTTTGTCATTAGAAAAATTATTTTATAAATTTATTAACAGACTTAAAGTAGGAAAATTAATAAAAATACCAAACATGAGAGTAATTAATTGGCTTATGTAGCTAATTAATAATTTCATTACCATTAAAAGATAAATATTGCCAATGATTTCTTTAGCATTACCATTATTTCATGAACTGTAATGCAATCAATCATTATCATTGACTAGTATGTAAATGATATTAAGGCATAACCATCAAAAAACTCCTTGCTTTTGTACACTAACTAAACACCTTTAAGTATGTTAGAATATTAATTTGATGTGTTACAAAAATTTCAAAAATGTTTATGTTTTAACATTGTCAGGAAATATAAGACTGTATGGAAATAAATTTTCGTTTTGTGTAATAAGATCTGTAAGCTGGGGAGTAAGCTGCCTTAGACATGTTTAAATATCAAAATTTTAAAATATAAATCCATCTTAATAAGGGTGAAGTTTGAAAGCTTGTGTTATCATTAATTAATTTTTTTAAAATTTACTGTATTAAAGTTTTACTACCACTAGTTAAAACTATTATAATTAAAATAAAATCATTACGATTTGGTTGTAGTTCAATTCTTTTCATTGTTAGTAATTAAACAAGTATGAGTGCTATATTCAATATATATAATCTTACATACCCTTCATCATTGGGATGACACAGAATTAAAAAAATAAATGCAGTGGAGAGCGACATTGAAAAAGATTTTTTTTTTAATTTAATAGAAAATGTAAAAAAGAGAAGGGTTTATATGAGAGAAAATGATGCGTTTTTATTATAACAATTCGCTATAATTTTTTTTAATTGCTTTCAAATTAAATCAGTGACACCGTTGCATCTTTTGGTACTTTTGACCAAAAATACATAAAAAAACATGCAATTTTTTATCGAATTTAATTGAAAACTAGTAAAAGAAAGAACATTTATTTAAATCAATGTTATTAAATATATGTAATATATTTTTTCGATGCCTTTTTCTTTACAAGTTTTATTTATTTAAAAATATATATATTTTTGGGAAAGTACGATTTAAACATGAATGTGCAACTGTGGCAAATTATTTTTTAAATTTATGTAAGTACATTGTAGCCACATAAAAATCTTTAAAGAATTACCTAAGCATTTGACAGACTTTTCGTTGGGTTTTTGATATAAGCTCAAGCTAGCTTATGCACATTATAGTTGGGCCTTAAACCTTAAGACCTTTTGATAACTACAACAACAACGAAAATCCCCCAAAATAAAAGCCTTAAAAATTTAATCAGAATCTGTTTACTAAAGTGAAAAAGAGTGTAGCCCACAATTATTGTGTAGTCTTAGTGGTTAGTGTGTTAAAAGCCTTTGTATTTTAAGCGGCGATCCTGAGTTCAAATCCCAATGTTGCTTTAGTTGAAATGAAAAATTAGTATTGTAAAAACCCCTCAGTTACTGATGTTATTAAGATACGAGGGGAAAAGGGAAATACTAAATAAAAGACTCAGAATTCATTTAAGGCATGATAATAGAAATAACATTTAAGGCATGATAATAGACGGAAATCAGGTGTGATAAAGAATTGAAAAATACTACGAGACGAACAAAGAAGCTAAATAGCAGAAGCAGAGTCCTTCCCAGAAATGACAATAGGAAAATCTTCAGAGATAGAAATAAGGCGAAGTTTTTGAATTCAAATCTCACCCCAGGCATAAAGAATTCATGTCAGGAATATAACTCAGGCACAGAGTATTGATTTAAGGAGTAATGAGTGGAATAGAAAATGTGTTCGGTAAACTACAAATCGCATATGAGAGCTACAGAGTGTAAAAATTAATTTTTTTTTATATTCGCCATTAAAATTATCCCACAGCTTTGAAAACTGTGAGAACTGTCTAATACCTTTCGATTTTAAAACTTCAGGCTTAAGACGTTTTCTTTGATTTATATAAACAAAATTAAGGAAAGGTAGTAAGAAATAGAAAAAAACTAACGAAAGTTAAAGTTAAAATAAAAAATTGCGGCAATTTGTTTGAAAGCAAAAGTCAACTTGAAAATGTTTTCATAATTTTTTTAACGTTATTTTTTAATTGAATAAATTTTTTTTAACTGTCTTTGGTATCTAAAAATATCTTTATAAGTTAAAAAATATGAATATTTAAATTAAAATTTTCAGTTGCAAATGATTTATCAAAAAAAAAAAAAAAAAATTCAAAATTAATTAAAAACCCCAAATTCTGTGAAAAGTGATATTTATTAATAGTAAATTATAAATTAAATATTTGTCTATTTAATTTTAAACCTTTTAACCTTAGCTGACTGTGCTTTCCTTTTTCCTTAGACTTTACTCTGCTTTTATCCCTTTTCAAATTTGAAGCACATTTTTGGTATTCGTACTTTGTAATTCGATTGTAAATTACTTTAAGATTAAAATCCCTTTAGATGCATAAATAAATAAGTAGATATAATATTATTGCTTACAATGTTGTATACATATTTATGTTGACTTTTGCCATTTTATCTCTTTTATTATTTTTGTTTTTTTTTTAATTGATTAAAGAAATGCTTTAACTTTATTTACCCCTGTATTAAATTAAGGCGTAAGGGATAGAAATAAAATATAAATTTTCCTTGGCTGTGATAAAAAGGAAATTATAATTTCTTTCTCTGTTTTCTTTTAAAAAATGAATAAATATTTTCATTTATCAAGAAGTTGACTTTACTGTGCTCATACTGGGTTTCATCTAGTTTCAAAAAGTAACGTTTGGTTAGAGACAGATTAGGCTAAAAAAGACCAGTTTAGTTAGGCCTTAAGAATTCGACTTTTAGTAAGCTTCATTAAGGTTGGAGTAGGATTAGTCTTAGATTAGACTAAGTAACACTTGTCTTACATTAGCGACTAATTTAATCCTATATAAAAATAATTAAATAACAAGTCTTAGAAAGGACTTGGGCTTAAGTACTGCTACTCTGGGCGTAGTCTTATTTTAGCTTCAGGCTAAGCTAATACTAAAGCTTAGCTAGAGTCAGGCAAGTCTTCCTGTATAGGCTCACTATTAATAGAGTGCTGTCATTACGTCCGAAGTAAGTTTACTTTAAGATTACATTTGGGCTGGCGGAAGGTTGGGTCTTAACCAGTTTAAGTTTTATTATCTTAAAGCTGGAGTTATAGTCATTTTAGACAAGCTTCAAATGGACTAGTCTAGGGCTTAAATAAAACTAAAGTATGACTTGATTATAATTGCTTTCAAACAAGATTAAGATAAATGAATTTCGACTTAAGTTAATTTTAGGCTTAGCCTGCACTTCGATTTAATTAGACTAATTTTTAAAGAAATCAAATGAAAATTTAATATCATCAATTAAATACATTAAAATAATTTTAACTCCAATTCATTTTCAAATACAATAAGCTGGATTTAAACTAACTAACCTTAAGTATGTAAATCATATCTAAAGTAAACAAACATTTATCTAACGAGATTAAGCCACAAAGTAAAGATTAGAATTTCTTCTTCATCTTAAATAAAAAAATTCTTTAGATTGAATCAAGTAGTAATATTTACATCTGCTTTCACAAAATTCATTTCTCTATAAAAAGTATTAAAATTTATTTGTTTGCAATTTCACTTTGATTAAATAGTATTTTATCTTACGTTTTGCATTTAAATCTTGGCCAGAAAACCTAATGCCATTACAAATTAGTAAAGAAAAAAATAGCAAAAAATGTATACAAATTTCTCCACGCAACTGTTTAATGCTCTTAAGTTTTTGAAACCAGCAAAAAAGAAAAAATGCAAAAATATTACCAGAATAGCTAAGAAAAAATGTGGCTTCTATATACTACAGCTTGCTAAAATAAGGAAATATTAACAAGAATATTCTTTGGCAAATAAATTGTTTAAACACAAATCATTGAAGTAACATTGTGGTGTTTGCATTGCATGTTCACTTTTCCTTAGTCTTTAACAAACAAATATTTTTCTCTAAAATATATTTTTTATTTCTTCTTATTTTACGTTTGGATAATTTTAATTAATTAACAAAAACCATTAAGATATCAACAATCTTTTTAAAATAATTTAATTAAAATTGTTTTGATTTGTAAGCTATTGCAAATAGCAGGACTTTACAACTTTTGTTTTTCATAAATAAGAAATGAGAATTTTTCCTTTTGCCGTCGCTTCGATGGTCATGTCGTATAATAAATATTAATTGGAGAAACTGTTTTTATTAATATAAATCATACGCACGGGAAGGGAGGATAATTAATTAAGTTCAATGAAATTAAATTGTACTTTTGAAGGGTTTTGCAGGTATTTTATATAATTAAGTTGTTTATGTTGAGAGTGGATTAATAAAAGTTGTAAATTTAATTTAAATTTGTCTTATTTACTTTTGGGTGGAAGCCATAGTTTTGTTGAATGTTATTATTTCTTACCATTTTTATAAATGGTTTACCGATGTTAAATAATGGCCTGAATAAAACTAGATGTTACAAATATTAGTCGATTTATGTCATTAATGATTTTTATCAGTTTTTGTTAAAAATTTTCATTTATCTTGCCACTTCTTTTTTTATTCGATTTTTCCAAAAAACAAATATTTTTATTTCATTTTAAACAACGAACTCAATTCAATTACCTTCTGCTTTAAATGATATTTTATAAAATTTGCTTAAATTAATTCAGAAATTAAACACAAAACTGTTAGCAATTTTCCTTTGAGTCTTAAATACGAAATGAGTAAAAATATAGTGAAAAAAACACACAATATTTTACGGTTGATTTAATTGCTGGGCTTTTGTTGCATACATTTTTTTAAAGCATTAAATAGATTTGCATTATAATAAATTTAAAAGTCGTGAAGTATGTAATAGCAGAAACTTAATTTGATATTTTGCACGGATGTCAGTGTGATGTTGTTAACTTTTAAGTCAATACCTATATTTTGTTCATGCACTGGCACAATGCAAAAAAAAAAAAAATAGATAGGCCATATTTGTGAAAATATAAGTTTAGAACTTCACACCTGACTTTTCTTATAGGTAGATTAAAATTTAAATAAATAGTGACAGCGTTGAATATCCTATTGTACTAGAATACTATTTAAATATTTTTTGAAATTGAAAACTATTAAAAGGTAACTTTTTTTAGCCAGCGGCTGCTTATAAAGTAAGAAGTGGTTTTGTTTAACGATTAATGTCTTCTTAGAATTTTCTTTCAACATTCTTCACCTTAATAAGTCCTTACCATTATTAATCTGATCATCAATAATAACTGCCAAGGATAAAGGCAATTGTTTTTTTTTTTTTTTAATTGAATATTTATGATTGCTTACTATTGATGAGCTAAAAGAAGTCTTTTTTTTAATTTATTATAAAGATAAAGATAAAGATAAAGATTAAGACATGATATATTTTGCGTAAAAAAACAATTTTTTTAACAGAATTTTGTTTTAAAAATAATATTTTCACAAAATTAAATTAAAGGAGGTTCCCAAAGTAACAGGAAAATAAAAAAATACTGTTACTTTTTAACTGTGACAGACACGTCAATGTGATCGCTTAAAAAAAAAGTACAAAACCTAAAACTTAGTTGTGTGATTTTGTCAGACGTTGCCTTGTTTTTTAACCGTAATTTGTGCATAATTTAATTTTATATTTGCTATGAGAACAATTAAAAAATAAAAATTAAATAAATTTGAAATAAACAAGGTGTGACCAAAGTGCTGTGATTTTAAAATATATTTCTTAGTTTTTTACTGTAATAGGCAGAAGGCATTTATTTACACACTTTATGCTTAAATATGTCATCTTTAAAAAAGTGCGAAAAATAAATTTGGAAGTAAAAAGGTGTTTCCATAGAAGACGTTATTTCGACGTATAAGGCCCTATCTGGTAAATACTTATAGGTAGATCTATGAAATTCGCACGTATCAGATATAAGGACAAAAAATATAAGGTGTCCCGCTATTAATGTAATATTGACGTATATTAGCTTATTTTTTAAATAGTAAGTAAATACTCTAAATTTTTAAAACCTATAAATAAAAATAAAAAAAAAAAAACTAAAAGTTGGCTTATATATGAAAGGCAACACTTTAAGTGCTCGTTTGACACCACCGTGGCTAATTTATTTTATTTGATTTTTGTTTTTCTTCATATAACTTTCCATTCATTAACTGTACAAAATCGCATTATTCTGCTTAATTATTACGGTAGAGCAGCGTTGCTAAAAATGATATCAGCTATGGTTATTTTGTATGATTTTTTTCTGTGCACTGGATAACAATTTTTAAAGTTTTAAAAACTTTATATTTTACTTTTGGCTAAGAAACGACAAAATCCTATAGTGCACTTCGGAAAATTTTTGTTCGCCCCCTTTAATATAAAAATACAATAATTTTTTTTAATTGTATCACAAAATTGTAAATTTATTCCATTTTATATTGACATTTAAAATATAAATATAAATATTCTGCAGTCATATAACTTGAAAAGGATACCTACATTTTCAAAAAGATAGAATACATATTAAATCTCGATTGCTATTTGTAAAATGGAAAATACAAAAAAAAAAACTTAAAGAAGAAAAAAGTGTTATTATTATGATGACAAAAGAACTGCTAGCATTTGAGTGCTGTTGCAGTTATTTACCATTAATGCAAAAAAAAAAAACTATTAAACAAATTCAATAAATTCCTAGTGGCCTAGTTTTTTGCGATATTAAAAAAAAAAATTTTTTTCTTGAAAAAAGACACATACGAAATTCATAAACAGAAAAGGCTCCATAACGAAAATTAATTGGATTTGTAACTAATATGAACATAAAGTAAAAGTTCAACGTTTTTTTTTTTATGATTCAATAATTTACTTTGTAATTAAATGCTCTTTTTATAGCCTTTGTACTGAAAAGTTTTTCATAGCGGTAGGCCTTGTTAATTTGCCTACGGAAAAATTGCAAAATACTTTGTTAGCAATATGTGACATTGATTAAATTAAAATTGAGGCTACACACAATGAAACAATTTTATGTCTGATTAGTTATATGAGCAATTTTTTAATGCTTTTAATAATATTTTAATAATATTTTTGCGATACCATATTAATTTTCAACAAACCTCAAGAAGTAAATTAAATAATACCAGTCAAAGAACTTTTCTTTCTCTCTCTTACTTTACTTAAATTTAAATAAACAAACCGACGTATGCTTAACAATAAGCAAATAAATCATACGCCCACAGCAGTTTATAAATAGTATTAGTTATACGTAAAGCAGCACAAACTAAATTTCTATAAATAACAAATTTATTAGAAATTCTCTTTAATTCGAAAACTATTTATTTCTCTAGATCTCAAGAAAACTTAAATAATTCAACCTAAATTTTTAAAGATATTTAAATGCCCAACCAAAAGAAGAACCCACATTTTTAAAATAATATTAAAAAAAATAAAACTAATTGGGATCTCGTACAATAGAACTTAAAAGAAAAAACTTAATGATGATTTGTATTTTCTAGCAATTATCCACCTATTTTTTGCCTTCATCAGCCTTTGAAGCCAGAGTTGTTAAGGCAGCTGTTATTACTGTTAGATTTGTGTTGAGTTTCCACTTAAATTATTTAGTCTTTAGCTTTTTGAAGTTAATTTGTGATACAAATTAGAATTTTATAAACACATCACTGAACAAGTAAATCATATAAACTGGGTCAAGTTTTTAATTCATACAAACTATGCAAATGAGAATTCAATGGAGTATTCGATTGGCAGTGTATACAACCATCATAATGAGCTCGAAAAAAACCTAATTTTTTGCTCTTTAGAAAGTAGCACAGGCTATTGAAAGCATGGAAAAATTTTCCTTAAATACAGAGTTTGCATTTTTTTTTTCTAGATAATTTGAAGAGTACATTTTTCGATAATTGGTTTTGAAATGTAATTTCTTTTTCATAATGCTATACAAAAGGTTGTAAGTGATTGTTAATTTTTAATTAAAATAAGTTAAGTGTCATATAATTTTAAAAATTAAAATTTGTTAAAAAATATTTTATTTATTGTTGCTTACAAATTTTTAACAAAATTTGTTTTCAATGTTTTTTCGCTAGAAAAGCAAAGCACTTTTGTGTTCTCTTTTTACAGAAAAAAAACTTTTCAATAATAAAATTTGCCATTTAATGTTGATTACAATTTATCAAGTATTTTTCTTTTAATTCTTTAAACAGCATTTATGCACTCCTTGGTTCTGTTACTTATAGAAAAAACGTAAAACAAAGTAAATGAAAAATTTCATTAAATATTTTTGACACAATAAATATATTTGCAGCAGCAACAAGTAGTAACTATAACAACTAACATTAAATAACAACATCACCAAAAATAAAAACAACAAAACAATATTCTGTTTTACAACTAAAATTGTATTATTTATTTTTAAATTGTTGCAGGCAACAGTATAACATACCAAATGAAATAAAGAATTTATACACTCCAATATCTACTCAAACATATGTTAACGCAACCAAGCAAATATTTTATTATTCATGAGTATTTGTTGAACCAAATATATCAAAATTATACCACATTTTATATACAATTCATTTTTTTTTCTATATGAACGCGCGTGTGCCTGTGTTTGTTTATGAAGAGATGCATGTGTAAGCAAGAGAGGATACAAATATTTAATGTACAGATGATATGCAAATATTGTTTGTCTGTGTGTTCGTGTGTAGCGTTATGGGTGGTGCATTTATTCAAGGATGAAAAAATAGCAATCATACAAATGCGCTTCTGTAAAAGAATAAAAATCTTTATAAAGGTCATTGTTAAAGAAATGCTGCAAATATTGAAGCTCTGGAATTTTCGCGCAATCAAAAAAAAACTATTGAACATGGATGGTAGTGTTCCAAGCTCCTTTGATTAGTGTGTTTGTGTTGGTTGCTCAGAAATTTTTTTTTCGTAATTTTATAAAACAAGCAAAACACAAATGAGATTGTATTAAAATAAACTACAGCACCGTAAAGTTATAAATGAAAATAATCACCTTTCTTTTTTACTATTTGAATAACTTCTCATTAGTCTTAGATAATTGAAAATTAATTTTGATGACCTGGGTTCACATCCCAACAACAGCTACGTTTTAAATAACTTGTAATAAGACTTAGATGGCTTGAGATTTTATTTTAATGACCCCGATTCCTATTTCAATATCAGTTTCTGTGTTATCGCTAATTTATAACTCAAATAACACATTGTATTTTGGAATAACACATCGAATATCTAGCAAAGACAAAAATATTTGAATAGTTAAAAAAAATTGGTTGTGAATTTTATGGAAAATTGCTTACGCAGCAATAACTCCATTTTACATATTTATTGCGTCTTGCTTGCAATACAAAATTTAATTTCATTCACGGCATGTCCGTGACTTCTTATAAAGAAGGAGGTTATAAATCCAACTGAATGTTGCTTTTTTATGTTTTTGCCTGCATAACTCAGTCATTTCTAAAACGATTTCAAATATTATTTGAAGCTTGATATATTGTGCTTACAGATTTGTCCCACTTTAATAGTTTATAATTTTAAAAATTAAAGGGTGTCTCCATACAACATTCCTTGTTTTTTAAGTGTATTATGAACCGTAAAGCGCACTTTTTTAAAACTAAAAAATGTACATTTTACTATGGCTCCCAATTGCGAAAAGTATTACAAAAATAAATCAAAAAAATTAAAGGGTGCCCCAAAGGTCACGTAAGTTGACTTAAATGCGCCTATCTTTTGAACCGTTATAGACAAACGCTTGAAAATTTTACAGGAAATCTATTACTAAAACCGTTACAATAAAAAGTATAAACATTCAAAATTAAATCTAAAGGGTGTCCGATAAGTTAATTTAATTTTATATTTGTGACCAAATAATTGAAATTTTTAAAGAACGTGTGTTGCTTACTCCGCTATAACAACAAGTAAAAAATTTAAATTTAAAAATTAAAGAGTATTCCCATATTTGAAGTTAGTTGACTTATATGGCCCTATCGTTTGAACCGTTATATACAAACATTAAAAAATTAAACAGAATGTCTACTAACTCGTCTTGTATATTTTGATGTATAAATTTTTAGAATTATAAATTATAGGATGTTACAATAGTTGCTGTTAATTGATGTATATGACCAAACTGTTAAATAGTTTTAGACAGTTTATTGAAATTTGCATAGAAGTTCTGTTGCTAAGTCCGCTATAACAAGTAGCTAACTTTAAATTAGAAATTAAAGGGTTTCCCTATAACTGATGTAATTTAGCCTATACGGCTCTATCTTTGAAACCGTTACAGACAAACTTTTGAAAATAAGACAGAATGTTCATTACTATATCTGAATTTTTTGTTTAATCTGCATTAATATTTTGTTTTCGACTTACAGAAAATCTTGACATAATCTTTCTCGAATAAAATAGAATATAATTAATTACCATCCTAAAGAAATACGACTTTTAGTTTGTCTGTTTTCAAGTCAGTTTTGTTTTGCAGGAATTATTTTTAGTTATTATTTATACAAATTCGACCACAGTGTTTTAGTTTTAGTTTTAAAACATAAAATGTTTCTCCTGGAAAATCACAATTTTTAATATTTTGACACATACTACTGTTTCCCCTCCTGCTTAATCATTTGCTTAAAATAACAAAAAATAAACTATTAAAAAATTTATTAAATGTTTTGCTTGTTTTTAGATTAAAATTAAATTAAACTATTAATTGATTCAATTATTAAGTTAGTCTGAAAACTATATTTCTCTTTTTTTATTTAACTTAACGATTGCTTTAATAAATTACTCAATTAGAAAAAATTTTCTTTTTTTTTAAATTAAATATATGGTTTAAGAAATTTAAAACTTGGTTAGAATTTAAGCTTTATCAGTGCTAATGCGATACTATTCTTTACTGCCCACTGGTACTGACAAATCTATTCACACTTTTCTATTGACGGCAATAATTAATTATTAAAAAAATAACACAAAATTCTAGATATTTTACAAACACACCTCGTACATACTTGTTGTAATTTTCAAGTTATGTCATCACTTACAAATTAATTTGATTTTTGGCAACAAAATAATAAAAAAAACTGAAAAAAAATTTTTTCTGTTTAAAAAACATTCATCAATGACAAAATGTTTGTACACGTTCAACAAAAAATGTCAAGAACAGCGCTAATGGCAACAAACATTGCCACATGACCACTCTAATGGCGAAAACAGAATTTCTGAAAATACATGTAGTTTTACAAACACAAACACACATATCTTCTCTTGCATACAAAAAACGACATAAGCCCAAAAAAAAGGACTCTACTTGACATCTTAACGACACAATAAATCAAATGCATGTTATTTACGGGCACTCATTTCAACATAGAAATTTATAGAATTTCATTTCGTTACTGTTAAAAGATTAAGAAGAGCAAATGAGGTAGAGGGGTGGAGGGGAGTAAAACAGTTGTGTGATAAAACAAAAAGTGCCTTGTAAAAGGTGTCATCAATTCAGGTTTATAATTTATTTGTAATGACAAACAATTTTTGTAGGAGAAACCTCACCTTCTTTGCATTTTCCAAGAGGTCAGGGGTGTTATAAATTTTGTGGTCACTAAAAAAGTTGAACTGTGGCTTGCCTACAGGTAAACAATGTTGTTTTGCCAAGGACACTGTGATTATACGAGTAATTTACTTTTTTTCGCCTATGGGCTTTTTATTAATGACACTTGTTAAGTAGTTTTCTTTACGAAATAAATCATTTTTAATTTACTTATGAGTGTTTATTTTGTCAGTGACAACAAAACAAGTTTTACCTGAAGGTTTTAAAATTTTATAAATAATATTAAATTAATTTTATCAGTTTGATAATATGTTGCAAAATTTAATAAAATATAGTAAACAACTGTAACATGTATATGTAACAGTGTACAGTTGGGCAGATGCATTTAATTTCAATAATAAATAAGGAATTTCTAAACAAAACTTCACACACTGATCACAGAGAAGTATTCGAGTTTTCGATTTTAAGGAGTTACGCAATAGGACTTAGGCAGACCTTTAGATAAGTGTTTATTTTTAAGGCTATTTAGATTAAGAAAAATAAATATGTAACTGAAAAAAATTAAATTTAAGATTTTTAATAATCTGAATCCAATTCTATTAAATATTTAGTACTTTTTTTTAATTCTAAAAATATTTTTATTTATTTTGTTTTACAGTGAAATTTAAATCAAATCTTTAGACACAAGAAGTCCCCATAATAAGATATATTTTTACTTCAGATAAGTTTAAGACTGCAAGTTATGTGGCACTTTTAAAAATTTGTTTTTTTAAAATTCATACGCTATGTCAACTGACAAAAGTGCAATCAGAAAAAACAGCTGATGTGTGTCAAAATGGAATCCAAAAATCTACGCTACATAAGAACCGCTTAAGTCGTTTAGCTATTGGCGGTAGCATTAGCTGGTCTTATGTAAAATTTTATTATAAAAATATATAAAATCTTTACATGATTTATTTAAATTAGAATTAAAAAATTATTATTTATTAAAATCTGTTAGTTAAAAAAAAAAACCTAAAGAAATTCTGTAAAACTAAAGAAATTCCAGTTAATAAAATACTGAAAAATAATATTGCTTAACTTAAATAATTTTTTAGGGAAACTAATTCTGGTTTTTCAAGCTGAAGATTTTTCGCAATATTTATATTATTTATCTCTACAAGATAATTTAAGGAGACATTTAGAAAAAAAAAAATTTTTTAATTTTTCTTCTAACAGTTTGACACTTTGCAGTTGTTTTTATATTTCTTAATATAACAAATAAACTAAAAAAACCTAAAAGGATTTTCAAAGGAAAGGCTTGATGAAGCAAGCTAAATTGGATTGATCAATAATAATGTCAGACCGTAAAGCGATCGATAAAATGAGTAACATTTTTATGAGTTCTCTTATGAAATGTTAAGTAAACAGCTACTCTTCCATTTTTCCTTGAAAATTTTAAGACAAGTATAATATTTATTTTTCAGAGACGGGAGTTTCAACACTGATTGTCATCTCAATATGAATGGATCTATCATTTTCTAATTATTTAATATTATTTATTTAAAATTCTAGTCATGGGATAATAATATGCGGTGTTGTAATTTTTATCACTGCACAAAATATTTTTTTTTTACTTATATTTATTTTAAATGATGAGTGAGAATGTAATACATTATTAAGTTGGTTAATTTTTCATAAGGAAAATCATAAAATTTATTAATTTTTTCGCTTAAAAATTTTCATAAATACAAAAAATAAAACTGGTGAACATCAAAGGAGTCAGGATAGAAAAAAAACATTAAATAATTGATTTTTGGTACTTAAGGCTATACGAATTTAATATAATTAAAATTCATGCAACTAACAGTAACGCTAAGGAAATACACATGGTTTGAAAAAAAAGAACACTAGACAAATTAAAAACCCTTAAAAAAATAATAACAGAATAAAATTAAATTAAAAAATTTTTTCTAATCAACCGTATATCATATTAATAGTACAGGGGAAAAATTTTTATTTTTATATTTATTTTTTTAAATTCAAATAAAAATATAACTGCAATAATAACAATAACCACAAATACAAATATTTTTAATAAACAGAAAAACAGAGAAAAATCAGTTATTTGTGTTTTTTTTGCTGTGTGTGTTAATTAAAAAAAAACTAGAATTCGCCCAGAGTATAAACAACAACAAAAAAAATACAACAAAATGTGCAGGGAAAACTTCAAAGGCAAGTACTTTATTTTCCAAATGAATTGATATTAAAAATGTGAAAAAAATGTAATAATAACAGAACTATAGTTACCAGAGCGTTCACAAATAATAATATATTTAATTTAAACATACACATACACATTTCCACACACGTATTCAACTGAACAAACTCATTCATACATAAGAAGTAAAAATACAACGTAACTATGGTTTGAATGAGAATTGTAGTATTGGGCTTGACTTTTTACCACAATAGAGAGACAAAAAATGGAAAACTAATTAAAAATGTTATATTTGTGTTTAAAAAAACTAAATATATAAAATATATTTTTAAATAAATGATGACCAAATGACCTTTTTTCTCTCTGATCAAAAATAATTAAGGGAACAAGAATATACCCAACTAAGTGGAACTTAAAAAATGTTGTTATTTTAAATAAGAAATACTTGTTCGGCTATGCAAAATTTTATATTCTCTTAACCATGTGTGTAAATCTACAAACAAAAAAAAAAAAAATATTGGGATGAGAGAAAAAAAATTACATAAAAATATCACCAGATTTTACTAAGTTAAACCTTTAAAAAAAATTAGTATTGTCAGAAATATCTCTTCACAAGGTTTTAAATGATACCTATATTGACATTTTAAAAAATATGGTGTTCAATTGTACTTTTCTATAAAAAGTTTAGAAGCCCTTAATTTGAAAAATATGACAACTGCCAATTTTTTTACTAGATGTTTGTTTTTTATTTTTAATTCTATATCACTCCACATACATGTTTTCTTATTTGTGTTACTTCACTAAGCTAGGTTTCAAATAATATGAAAAAGTTTGAGACAGGCGTGGTGTTTTGCTCACTGACTTTAAGAACATGGACCAATCTTGCTGATTTTCGACACCAAAATTTTGTTTAGTTGACTACAACGTTAACACGGACAGACAGATGGACATCGCTCAATAGAATTCGATATATATAACTCAGAATACAAATACTTTATGGAGTTGGAATTAGATATTGTAGAAATTACAAACCCAATGACAAACTTAGATATACCCTTTGGCCATCTGTGGTGTTGGGTACGAGTATAATCAATTGACTAAAATTCTAAACAAATATTTTCTCTATAAAAAATGTCAAACTCGATGACTACAATAAGTAACTATATAAATCACATCGACTTAAGAAAATTCATAAAAGATTTTAAACCTGCTGAAAAACCTGATTATTCACTATGCGCTGTAAGTAGTAGCCTTTAATGATCAGTTGAAAATAAAAACTTAACTTATTTATTCAACATTCAAAAATATCTTTACCCCAAATTAATATCAACTAATATTGCTAAAGTACCGTCAGTCAATCTCGAAGCAGCAGTCTTCTTATCCCAATATATTGAAAAGGAAAATGTAAATACAACTTAGAAGACATGAAAATAATTATTTTATTGTTGTCTCATATGACTGAAGCCAAGCAAAAAAAAATGTTCTTAATTAAACAACACGGAGATATTTTTACAGGTTCAAATTTTTAAGCTTTTTTTCTTGCTTTTCAAATTAAAGTATTGATTTTCGGAATATTGTTGAATATTTCGTTAAAAACTTTTAATATGATAACATATGAATTATTTTAATTCGGTTTAAGTTTAACAATATTTTAGATTCTTAGTTTATTAAGGAGAAAATTATTTAAAAATTTTTGTTCTAAATTTTAAAGAAGGCAAGAAAATTTAGACACTTTTAGATCATAGTGCAAACTTTTCTAGAACGCTTCATACATCATCAGCATTCCGTGCATATATCTATCTTTAGTTGTGTACATTGTAAATATCATCTATTTAGCCGACTGATCAATAACAATTTGGTTCTTGTTTTCCGCTATTTTTGGCTTTGTTAGGAAAACTGTTTATGTGAGGAAATATCTATTTAAAAAAAAACAATAAAACTGATTAAATAAAAAATCAATTTTTTTAATACTGAATTCAGAAAAAATGCTAAGTTCCTTAGCCTTGAATTATTAAAACAAAAATTTTAAATTTTAACTAAAAGGCGAATATTAAAAAAAAAAAAACATTAAATTCGAGGACTGGGAAATCAGTATTTTATAAAGTTGTTATCTACTAAAATCATAAACTTACAACTGAATTTCTAAAGTGAAATTTATCCGACTGTAGTCCTTAATTTAACAATAAGAAAATGTTAGAGGGTGGTGAAATTTTACACAAGTCTTCTTTGTTATAAATATAAGCTCTGTTCCAGGATACTTTTAGAAGTATAGCGAAGATTAGTAATTGAAGTCTGTCATAACTCAAAACCACCTTTATTGGGGGTGCACCGATATTCCGACGACATTTTTTTATATTTATTTTTTTTTTTATTTTTAAAGTTCATATTCATATTCGAGTGAAACATTGAAATGAACACTTAATTGGTTTAAATTATGATCTTCCTCTTTTTTTTTTCTTTTTCATAATTAATTACCGTGGTTGAAAATATTCTAAACATTAGAAAGTTAAACCAAACTAATGCAGTTCGATATTATTAAAAATGAATTCTTTTAGAATTTATTTCAAAACATTTTCTTCTACTTAAGCGATCATAAACCTCGCTCTTCAAATCTCTCCGAGCTTGATAATGTTAATTGTTAAAGTATTTTTTTTTTTCACTTTTGCCTAAATATCACACACTCATCTCTAGAGATATTCTCATGTAAGCTAATATATCCACACGAATTTAATGGCATAACATTGACTACCGACAGTTGCTGCTTTGCTGCTGCTACTGCTTTAGCTTAAGCCCTAGCAACGGCTGTAATCAACCGTAAAATTTTGTGTGGACCATAAACTTCAATTAAAGTTAACTTTAGTGGATTTATATGGAGATTGAGTGCGTAGACATGGCTTTTACGTGTGTGTGTGTGTATATGTGTATGCATGTAACAGCAAGTATACAAATAGGAAAATATAACGATACATAGACAGCATTAAAAATTATTAACGGCAGGAATTATAAAAGCATGCGAATATACAAAATGTTATACTACCACACACATACACACTCACACACACTCACACACATACTCTCACACAAAAACACATTTGTGTAAAGATAATGTTAAAAACATTAATGAAAATATATGCAAATTACTGCAGGCTATAAGGCATAAGGTAATTGCAAGTATGAAATTATAATATACGTATTCATACTTTACATATATTTAAATAATCTTATATGTATGTTTAATGTATGTTTCATAATACACATACATGTGTTATAACAAATATGAATTTTAAGCCATTTTTTATAAGCTTTTGTACGTTTGGTGAAAATATTAAAATTTTAAATACTTTTATTAATAAAATTATACAAAAATACACTCAGAAGTGTGTTTATGTATGAATGAATATATGCACCAACGGATTTATTTACAAACATTTTAACAGATGTTTCAATGGGTTTTTATACCCTTCATCATAATAAGTGGAAAAATAGCTTATATAAGTTTGTCACTCCTTTTGTAATGTACAAAATATCCATTTCCGACCCCATAAAGTATATGAAGTCTTCTGAGTCCTTATGCATAGAAATAGATAGCGCAATGTTCACCTGGTTCGTCTCTCTCTCTCTCTCTCTCTCTCACCAAGCTCGTGTTGAAATCAAATTTGCCAAGACACTAGGTGAGCTATAGATCATTTTGATCAACCAGACATAGTCTCAAAAATTTTCCTATTGAAAATCAGCAAGATCGGTCCATGCCCATTGAGGCAAAGGGAAAAAAACCACGCTTGCCTCTAATTTGTCTATATTATAGAAAACTAAAAAATGAGCAAAAAAGATCGGGCGGGAAAATTGGTATTCGACCATTACTTCCGAATTATGGACTTTGAACTTTTCATAGATAATTACGATTTGGCACCATATTTTTTTAGGATATCAATATGGGTATCATTTAAAAGCTTTTGAATAGATTTTTCGGGAAATGCTAAAATTTAAAAAAAATTCTATTTAGATCTGGTATAATTTTTATATACAATCAATATAGTACTAACTTTTGCTGTTTCTTTTATTTTAATTATATGTCACCCAAATATTTGTTTTTTTGGTTTGGAATTACTTCACTAAACTACATTTACATGCATGGTAAAGGTATATAAGATTCGGCATAGCCGCATATAGCACTCTTACTTGTTATAATTATTATGTTTTGTAACAACAAAAAAATCAGTATTTTATTTAAAATTTAATTTTTCACTATTTTTCTTGCAGATCACTGATGGGTAAGAAAATAATACAAAACAAAATAAAATCAATTAAAATAATTTTAATTATAAAGTGTAAAAAGAGTTTGAATAGGAAGGCATATTTTTTTATCGTCTGTTACATATCAATTTTTATATTTCATAATTTAAATAACCATTGCAAAATAAAGAAATTTAACTTAAATTATAAAATTTTTTAATTTCTTATTTATTTTTTTATTATTTGACTCTATTTATCCACCTTAATAACTACCCAGCAAATGCCCGGCACTAATATAAAAAAAACAACATTCAGGCGAATTGATAACCTCCCAGCTTAAAATTTAAAAAAAGGTAATCGAGTGTGGAATTAAGCATATTTGGTGGAAGGACCTCTCAACTGGATTACCTACCTAATGATTTTAACAAGGCATAAGACTTTTGTAATGAATTACCGAGAATTGATTACATTGACTATTGCAGGAAATAACAATAATCATTAGTTTGTATTTTAAAATATTTTTTTTAACTTAAAGAACTAGTTTAAGTACTGCTTCCTTTAATTACGAACTAACGTAATAAGTTTTGCAAGCGAGTAATAAAATTTGGCATTCACTAAAGTAAGTTATTATTTGGCAAGAAGTTTTTAAGGCAATGTCTAATTCTTTGTTGGATAATAACTGCCACCGACTGATATTTTATGTAGTCTCATTAACCATCATTTAAACTATCATGTTCATACCCTGAACCAAATTTTATAGGTGATATTAGCGCAAAAATAAAGCAAAAGCTAAACCTTAAAAATAGTTTAATCAATTTAAATTTATGCAAGTCTACACAGGATTTCTTAAACTTTAGAGTCGACTCTAACTCATTCATAGACAATTTAAAATATATTTTTGGCGTTGAAGTCAACTCTAAATTTAAAAATAGCTAGAGCTGTTTTTAACTCATTTTTCCATAATTATGTTATTTGGTTTAAGAACACAATACTCTTTATCTGATTTTTAAACCAAAGTGAACAAAATCACAACAGGGTTACTTGTTTCTAATGTTTGATTAGAAATTGCATGAAAACATTTATCAAACTTAAGTTGACACCCAGTTAAAGTCTATTCGACTTAAAGTATGTTTTATTTTCGACTATGAAAGCAAAAAAGATAATAAGAGCTTTTTAGTTTAGAGTATACTTTAGCAAGAGTCGACTTTAGTATATGACTATGAATATAGGCCAATATTGTTTAATAAGAAAATCTGATTTGATAAAAAAAAATAATTTAAAAATTAAATTAAATTCTATTAAATTAAAACTTCGATTAAAACTGCAGTTACGCATCGTAAAAAAAATTAAAATATTGATAAAAATTACTTCGCAAAATAATGTTAAAATTAATAAATAATTTGATGGCTTAACTAAATTCCGTTTTATTTCCATTAATGTTTTTATTTAACTAGATGGCCATGTAGACTTAAGAAAATTTTGTAAAATATCCCTATTGTATTTTAGTCAAATTAAATATGGCTTCTAAAGCTGCTTAAGGGTACTTAGAATAAAAAAACATTCTGTGAAGTTAACGAAATTTTCTTATTTAATTTATTTACTTTAAAAAAACTAATTTGTGGAGACATGTTATCGGTAAAAATTTTTAATTTTTTCTTTCAGTTAATTCTTCATCAAAATTTTACACGTTTGATTATTTAAAGTTTAAAGTCTGTATAACTGGCTAAATAATTTTGTTGTTAGTTTTTCGGCGTCTTTTTCAAAATTTTAAAGAAAAGTTAACATCTACTTTAAGCCATTCGAAGGGGGAATATTTTTTAATTTAATGGCAGTATAACGTTAAACCAGAATCATAGGAGAACGACTACGGCCTGTTTTAAAAACATCATAATTTGCAATTATTTAGAGTTTTACAATCCCATGTATGAACTATTTCAATGTTAACACCACAATAATCGGTATATTTTTAGGTATAAGAAATATCCAAATTATATGATCTGCCTTCTAAAAGAAACAGGAATAAAAACATAAAAATTTAAAAATCAATTTTATAAAATAAAAAGGGCTGCTAAAAAACTTAAATTTTAATTGAAATAAATTCTTTGTTTAATAACAACTTTAATGCAATCAGCCCTTTTAAATGTAACATGCCACAGACTTTTTTACACTTATACTTAAATATTCACATTAAGCCGGCCTTAATTTATATCGCTAGAGGGACAGCCAGCCCACATTCACATGAAAAGTTGACCATAGAATTAAAAAGGAAATTATTTTTGTACAACAACATGTGTAAGCAAATTGTAAGTAATTGGAAAAACGTTTTTGTACATCACTATTAATATGAAATTGTTTAAAAGTTATTAACATGATTTTTGCTTGTGTGCAAAAATAAAAAATTAAATAACGTAAAATTAAATCAGTATTTCAGGCCAAATTATGTTCACTTTGTTGATTTAAATAACTAATAGACCATGATGTTGAAAATTTCTTGCCAATCAGTTTTGTCTGGCTTAAAGAATATAATAATGATGAATGTCTTACATTTTTAAATTAATTTTTTATCTTTAATTTTAAATATATGTAAGAATATTTTTAAAATTTTTAAGGACAAAAAAATATAAATTAAAGCAAAAAAAAAAAAAAAAATAAATAAAAAAAAATAAAGCCACATTAAACTAGAAAAAAACGTTTAAAATATTTTGGGTTTGAATATCTGAATATTATAAAATTTTCAAAAATTTATGTTTCGTTATATTATTTGAGCATTATAAGCAAATATGTAATATTTATTCGGTTTAAGTTCATAAATATATTTATTTTTAAAGTTTTTAAAATTCCAGTTTAAAATTATATAGTCGATCATAAACTATTTCATTATACGTTAAAAATAATTATTTTAAACAAATAATTTATTTTACTTAAAATCCTATTCGGCTGTGCTCCTCCATCAATCGAGAATGTACAGTCATGCATAAAAATTTTTATCTTATATTAGCTACTCCTAAAAGCTTTTCTTTCTTCTTCCATTTTTAATTTTGTATCCTTATGCCCAGATGTAATTGACAAAGGCAGAAAAATAATTTTTTTGTCATTTTTCAATTTACAAATACTCACCTGTATGGAGAATACTATTCCCACGAAATATTTTTTCTTTCCCTAAGGTCCTAATAAAAAATTTTCTTATTGAAAAAATCCTTGGCAAATCTACAGATAAATTTTTCACTTTTACTTCCTTTAATGTAATATGTTTTTTTTCTAACGATTTATTATTTATGTTTTAAATAAAATTTATTTGTTGGTTTACCGGAACTCAATTTCTTAAATGTTTTTTATTTTAATAAACCATATTTTTTACAAAGACATATCTGTTAATTTGAGTAAACTTTATTGATTTGAATAAATCGTACGTAGATTCGAATTAAGATTTAATCGATTTAACAATTTTTATTGTTAAGGTTTTGTTCAATTTTTTCAATAATCTATTTATGAAATTTGGCACAGAGGAAATTTTGTAAAAAAATGTGTATCCACGTTATTTGTCTTATTTACATTTCCTATTTGAAAAGCTGTTAATGAAGGCAGCAAAAAACCCACCGAAAATTTGATACTTATTTTGGATGCCAACACTTTTTTGTTTATTCACAAAAAAGTAGCCAAAAACCCGAAATAAATTTAAAATGTTTTTGCCATGTATTGATCTCTTGATCCTTCTAAATTCATTCACATTTAAATTTACTATAACTCTTGAACTATTGATATAGTGCGTCGCTTTTTTTTGCAAGTTTTGCAATTTGCCAATCAGCTGAATGATTAGCACAAATAATTTTCTGTCTCTCCTCTTCAGACATTATTCTAACCTTTGGTGTTTGTTCAGAAAAAGTGATTACCTTAGTTTTTGTATTTTTTATTTTACCACAGTGTACTTAAAAAATGGAACCCTCATTTAATCCTAAACAAAAAGGATAACCAAAAAGAAAAAATTTAAGGCTCCTGTGAGAATAAAATAACCGACACAAGAATTACAAAGACATTTTCGGCCTGCGAATAAAACACCCAAATTTATGAAAAAAGTGCATTTTTTTACTTTAGATAATTTTCAGTTCGAGGAGTGACTGTCTTTACTAATGAGCATAAGAATTAATAATGTACTGAAATATCTACTGCTTTAATTTTTTGTAATTTTTAAAATATTTTAAATCAAGTTAAAGACTTTCCACATTCATTCAGATTGAGATGGAACAAATTGGGTTACATTTTTCTTTACTTATTTGAAAAGGAAAACCTTAGTTTTAATTTAGCTTCAATTTTTATGTATTTAATGATAATAATACTAAAAATAAAAATAAAATAACATATATTATTTTTTATATTTTATGCGAGTGTTACGTGAGTACATTTTCACGCCATAAAGAAATACAATTTTATTGTTTTATTTTAAGAAAGATTAAGACAATTCACGCAACAGCCACTAAAGCCTTTAAAAGCACTTATTTTTAGCCATAACAGTAGAAAGAAGAAATAAATATAGTTTAAATGACTGGCCAGGCCAGCAATACAAAAAAAAAAAAAAAAATAAGAAAATATGTAATAGAATTTGAATTATAGAATAAATACGTGAGCACTTATTCTCGTTTAACTTGCAGACTACAAAACTGATTTATTGCAATAATTAATTTTTAAATAAATCATTTTAAGTTGTATTTTAATAAGAGCTTTCAATATTTTACTCACATCATTTTAAGCTTTTAACAAAATGTTTATTCAGTTATTAAAGTTTTTTTTATTATACGCTGTAATATTTTAAATAAAAATTAAATAAAAACAAATATGTGGTCTTTAATAAATGTCACCAGTATCTGTTTGCTAAAATGAAATTAATATTAAAAAATATATACAATAATTAATTAAAAAATATAAATCATTATTAAAATGTTTACACAATACAAGTTACAAGTATTTAATAAAAAATGTCATCAACTTCATGCTGATGTTTATTTAAAACAGAGAAAAAAGGTTTAATAGTATCAATGTCCGAATATGTTTGTTTATTTACAGCATTAATTATATATTAATGCTATAAATAAAAAAGGGCATCAATATTTATAGCATAAATATTTTTATAATTAATTTTTGAATAGCCTTTTTAAATTTTGCCTGATTAAAGTTTTTAAATTCAATGGAGTTATTCGCTTATTACATAATTCCATGCAGATATTTTTCATCGAATAATCTATTTAAGAAATCATTATCTTTTGTATCAACTCAAATTCTGAGATGTGTTGCTATTGGGTGTTTTTTTAATTTCGATATTAAGTTTCGTCAAACTGTTAACTGTCAAATAAACTGTCAAAGAGACTGTTGTTTTGCCTTCACTTTCTCCTTATATAATGAGTATTCTCTAGTAAATGAACATGAATAGAATGACATCTGAACAAGTCTACCAAATAACTAAGACCTACTTTGAAAAACAGCAACTATTGTCGATTAACAGTAAAATAAGGCTCATTACCGTTTTGTGGGTATTACAAGATGACATTATTGGATTTTATTTTTAAAATGAACAACAGCTTGTGTTACGAGCAGTGAATATCATAAACTTATCCTGATCAATGATTTTATGCTTGAAGCTATGGATGCCTTTGATGCTAACGAACAGAAAAAGCGTTACGTGACATATGGCAACCTTAACCATCGATATATAAAAACTCAAAATTTTAATATTAAACAATCTAAAAAATATGACTGGTAATTTGCCTCCAAGGTCGTAGGATGTGCCACATTATAATTATTTTCTGCATGGTCGCGTGAGGTCACTGGTTTGTGCTGATCAACAAGCAATATTTGATGTCTTGAAGGGCAATATTACGCGTGAAATTTTAGACATACGGTTACCAATGCACGAAGAAGTGGCATAAAATTGGCCGCAATTTTCTTATGCCCAAAAATAATTTCAGATTTTTATTTAAAAAAAAATAATTAAAACTTATTTTTCAGAATTATCTTTTACGATTTGAAATTTGAATGGAAAAAACAAAAAAAGAAAACACAAATTACTATTTCCTCTAGTTTCATTATAGGTATTCGAACTGTTTGAGACCCGGCTTTTGTCAAGGTTTTCCCCTCAGTTATCTTAGGATTTGGTTTTCAAACTGCAACAGCTGATACTCCTTTTTGTAGAGAGAGCTTTTAATTCATTTATCATTAAAATAAAATCTTTTGCCTACAACTTCATTAAAGCCTGCTTTAATTTAAGCAATTAACATTTTAGGGCTTTTATTCGAATATTAAAAATCATAATTACTTACAATTTTAAGTTGCCAAAGTCAAAAATTTATTAATTATTTACTTAAAATTTTAAAGTTCCTTCCTCCTTTTTAATAAACTTGCGTAATTTTTATGTTTTTTTTTTATACATAAATATTTACATCTGATTTCATGCTTTGTTAACTTTAACAAAAAAATAATTAAAAAATACTCGTGTATGCCACCTGTCTCAACAGCTTTTATTTTTAATTTTTTCTCTTTAATTTTAAACAGAAAGAATTAAAATTTTGTATAACGATAATTATGCTTGACAAGCCGTAACATCAAGGGAAACGTTAACAACAATCATTTCACTCACTTCTGCTGTCTTGTATGTTTTGCACGAGTTTTTTGTCCATCATTTTCTTTTTTTGCACTTAAAAATGAAAAAAGTTTCAAACAACGGCGTTTAAAAAAAATATATATTAAAAATAAAGCTTCAAGCAGAAAAAAAAAAACATTCATGTCGTTAAAAGTTTTTCAAGCTGAACAAGAAATAAACTGAAAATGTATAGAAAAACATTAAAAAAATAAAATTTAAGAACAGAGGAAGAAAATTAAAAAGTAAAGCTAGAGTTGAAAATTTAATATGTTGGAATCTTAATAAGACCTGAGGCTTTTATGACCTAGAACTTATACTCGTATACCATTCAGGCTTCTTTGTATCTTTAACGCAATTTCAATGTTTAAACATGTTGCTTTGGAAAAGAGTTTTCTTCTTCCTTTTAATTGAAGATTTTCTTTTCTTTGAAAAGAATTAAAATAAAGGAAAAATGAGGAAAAACGAGGGATTATAATTAAAAGAAACTTATTTGCACATAAATATACATCAAGTCAGAAATGATACGGATACACTTTTTTTCTAATTAATTCTACTTAATTATAATCTATACAAGATCAAGCATGTTAGCACTTCTTGAATACTTTCTGTGGAGTCAAGTGTAGTTGCCGATTCGGTGTTGGCCTTAGTGGCAAACACTTTTCATGTTATTTAGGACGTACGGTAAACAGTACTCGAAAAAGTAGCTTAATACTCGAAATAAATTTAAAATTGTTATAAATTTAAATTTACTATTAGTCCTGGGCTATAAGCGTAGTGTGTCGATTTTTTTAATTTGTGCAAGCTGCCAACCAGCTGAATAATTAGCACAAATAATTTTTTGCCTTTCTTATTCAAATTTTATCCTAATTTTTAATGTTTTAGCAACAAAAAAAATTATTACCTCATTTTTTTTATGTTTCCACAGTGAACTTAAAAAACTAAACCCTCGTTTAGTCATAGACAAGAGGGATAAGAAAAAAAAAAACAGCCCATAATTTTAATAAAAATTTAAGGCTCCTCTGAGAATGAAATAAGCGACCCACGAATTACAAACACATTTTCGGCATGCGAATATAACACCTCAATTTAAGTAAAAAGGTGCATTAACTTTGACTTTAGATAAAAAAAAGGTTTTTCCCTAAAAAAAATGTATAAGCTAGATGTTGCCATTAAGATATGATTATACTCTGCTTGCTGTCTGTGTTGCCTGTTACCATAAAACTCATTTCACGGCACACATTTCTTTTAAAATAAACTTTTTATTTATTTTTTTTTTTTTCAAGGTAAAACTTCTACTGTTTGCTTTTAAAATTTTTCGCTGTCTGCTTTTTGTTCAAAATAAAAACAGTTGATAGAGGCTGCAAGTACATTTGTGTATGTGGTGTACAAAGAATTTAGTATTTGTAGCCTTAAGGGAACCCAAAAAGATGCTATCATAAATAATCTTATTTCAATAATCTGACATAACAAGGGAAACAAGTGAAAAAAAAAACAAACACACAAACACACCTTTAAGTCTAAAGGCAGTAGAAATAATAGAAAACTGCCTGCCACTTTAAGCCAAAAGTACACTTAAAGCCAATGTGACCACCTTTAACAGTCAAAGTTATTATTAAAAACAAAAAAAAAAAAAAAAAAAATATAGAAAAGAACAAAATGGGATGTGAAATTGCTAAAAGAGAAGTTTTAGAAAAGTGGCTTTAGCATTTGTTTGTTTTCTATATTCCTTAAATTTAACTATAGGATTTTAAGCTTAAATACTGACATTTTCCCTAGCGTGTCTAAAAACGACCTTTATGTAAAATATTGCTTTTAAAATGTGAAAGCAAAATTTAAGAAAAAAAAATTTAAGAACGCAGATTATATAAATGACAGTAATGATTGTACAATATTCATTCTTAGTGTAACTAAACAACGTTGCCTCTATATAAATTTAGGGGTTTATTTTAACACTGGTGTGTTGAATAATCCATTTTTTAAACATTTGAAATATTTTAAAATACTGCCACCTGTTGGGTCAGTAAATGATGGAATTCGTTAACCAGGGACAGTACAGTAAAAAGCTCTATTGACTCACTGGTGCACCGATATGTGGAATATGTTTCACTGTTTCATCTTTAATAAAATGGAGTATGTTCTGATGGAATCAGGGTACTTGTTTTGGAACACCGTAAATTCATACGGACAGCACGTTCCTCATAGAGAGCGGATTCCTATATAGTCGATTGGCCAATATATAGCAATAAGCATTACAAAAAAAAAATCGCTTTTAAACAAAAAATTTTTATGTGAACTAAAATCCATGCAAAGGTCTTTTCTGTCACTTTCAGAGTGCCAAGATTCAAACAAAAAAGTTCACAAGCATAACTCTGTGATACTGGATATCCTGCTTCCCATAACCTAATTTGCTAGTTTTTATTAAAAAAAATCAAATCCTATTTAAATAAATTAAAATATGTAGAAATCGCAACTAAGTCGAAACTTAGAAAACAGTCAGATTTCCTTCCGATCTCTTCATCAGTCTAACAGTGATTTGTTTCTAAGCATACAGTTATTTTATTCCATTAAAAAAAATGTTTGTCTTGTAGGTAAATCTTCTTAAGTCAAATATTTTAATTTCGTTCTTATAAAAAAAATTAAATAATTCTTAAAACTTAATCACAATCGAAATATTTTACTAATATGATGACTTTTGTATTTTATAATAGTTTTTTTTAGTGTGATGGTGTTTCGTTGGACTTGGCAGATAGTCCTCCTTTACAAGGTGTGGCTCTTTTAAGCAATCCATACACCCATGTTGGTTCCAATTTGTGAGGTGAACACTTGCCACAGACCTGTAAAAAGAGTTCTGTTAAAATTTTTTCTTGTTATTTATCGCGATTTTGGTGATCGTTAAACTGAGGTAACAGGTTTTTAAAATTGTTTACACATTGGCCAAGTTCCTACTGGTCTAAAAGCTTCAGGGCGAAGATAAGTTTCATGCAGTAATGTAAAAATCAAAACGCGTGAAGCTTTTCCAATGCAAATTGATGGCAAGCCAGCCCTGCACGGTGAGATTTTGTTGTGTTTTTTTTTCTGCAACACATACATACTCAGTTTGTTTGTTCGACTTGCTGTTTATATCGGTCATACTGTTCGCAAATGCTATTTCTATTTATAGGCGTTTTAAATCGTCTATATTTTAATATTATGGAACGATCTGGTAACTTTTTTTTGTTATTAATTAACTTGTATAGATATAGGTGTAAATATTTATCAATCAAAAGAATTCTTTAAAAAAAAATAAGCAGAAACAGTTGCACAGTTTTTTATATTTTTTTCAAGTTTTGAAAAACTATTTAAAGTATTTACTGTTTCAGTTGTTTTAAAACATTAAACCTTCTTTTAAAACAATATTATTTTTAAAGATGAAATCACTTTTCGAAAGAAAACCGTAATTTTTTTTCTAACTGTTTTCTTGCATTTACAGTTAAGAGTCACCCACAAAATATGACGTTCGTATGGTAATGGCTCCACGCTCTGAAAAGGGTAAAAGTTTTTTTAGATCAAAAGTGTTAGTCGTAGGAATTAGTTTTAATAAATATAAATTTAAGGGGCTTATTTTATCGTGAAGTACTTTACTGATATATTTCTTTAGAATAAGACTTGAGCTTTTTAACTATACTAATAATTTTGTAACCCATGGGTTAATTAACTATTTTTTGCTTTATACAGTTTTTGCAGAAGCTTAAATTAAATGAATCCTTTATAGTACTTTGTGACTGACCGTCCTAGTGAGCTTCAACATTAAAATATTAATGTCATACCAAAAGATTAATATGAGTTGGCTATCAGTTGGTTAATTTCACAAGTGTCGATAAAATAATAAAATACACCCCATATTATTTCGATGCTAAGGTAAGATATCACGGATGAAAAACTAGCTGTCAAAGATAAAATTTTCGACACACTGTGTCAGGAGTTATGAGCTGGACTTAGCGTAAAAGTTGTATACGATTTTGTGTTTAAAAAAGGCATAGTTAAAGTTAGAAAGATCTATTAAACTAAGAATTTTCAATTAATATTAAAAAATGACGTTCCACTAATGAAATCCAATTATTTTTATAGATAAAAATTTTTCTTTGTAAAAATAAAATTAAGAAATTAACCAAAGCCGAAAAAGAAAATTTAAATTGATTTATGAAAATTCACGGTTCCACCACTGGATGGGAAAAATTAAAAAAATAATTAATCAAACACGCAAAGCACAGAATCTATAATGTTGTGAGGAAACAAGTATGAATGTTTAAAAATAAGAATTTGCATTTCGTGGCTATACCGAAGTTGTAGTACAAGAGCAACAAATGTATAAGACGTGTTGTAGAGAAGACAAAAAAGAAATGCTTTGAGTTGTATGTGAATTTCGTCCAATGTACTTAAGCTAGATAAATGAAATGATGGTGATGAGGGATTTGTTGGTCCTGAAAATGCGGCATTGCATTCTGCCAGCGTCTAATTTTTCTCGTTTTCTTTGGAAAACGTTCGCATACATATGAAAAATAATTTTTCTTTGTAAAAATTAAATTAAAAAATATACCAAAAGTAAATTTTAATTGACTTAAAAAAATAAAAAAAAATAACTTTGATGAAAATGTCCTTTTTAATAGTACATAATTTATTAAAATTAATAAAATTAAATAATTCAAAAAAGTTCTCTCGTAAGCTGTCATTTTCTAAATAATGTCATTTTAAAGACTATCTGTTAAGTACAAGTATGTTGAAAAAAAAATCTTTAAAAATTACATAAATTATAACTTTTTGTTAAACCAACATTTATTCGTGGTAAAATTTTAATAAAATAGAAGCAGCTCCCTGGTGTCAATTATCCTTTTTAACTTAATTATCTGCTTTATTTCCTTTTTAACTATTAAGCTTGAAAACTAAACTTACTGCCATTTTCTCTTCCAATCCTGGTTAGTTTAAAAGAAAGGCAATCTGGAGCTGAAAAGCAACCATTTAGAAACTGTAACAGACATCTCTATTAAAATGACAATGGCCTTGAGTAAACGAAGGGATGACGATGTTTGACTCAAACAACAATGATTAAAAAAAAATCTATAAAACAGTTTAACTGACATAACTGTGTACGTCTTTACAATAGGGATTAATTAAGTTTATGAATATTTGCCATTAAATAAACTGAAATAATATATTTGCGAACTTGGTAGAGCAACAGGCGAAGCGAAAAAAAAAATTACGTCTGATTGACGCAAGCAGCTAAGAAAAGAAATATTTCACCTTTGATAAAGCGAAAGTCGCTAGTTCATTGAAAAGAAATAAACATAAAGCATGAATTTTAATTGATTACAAAGCAATCTTGTAGAAACCTTGGCATCAACGGTGTTGCATAAATGTTCCACTTTACTGTTTTATCCAAACATTAAATGTATCTTTTGTAAATATTTGTAAATTAAAATGGAAATCCGATAGAACAGACTAAATTTTTTTAATATGTACCAGATTGTAGTGTATTTTAAACAATTTTAAAGACAAATTTATTTTAATTTTTGTAATATTTTTGACACAAAGGTAAAAGAATTTCTTAGAGCAGAGAAAAATTGCTTTAAATGAGATTTTTCTTTAAATTAATATATCATGCAGTAACCTTAATGAGAATGAGTCTATTTGAAGTTAATCTCACAGTTCCCAAATAGATTTTAAAAATCTCCAAAAACGAGGTTTATTGAAATGTTAAAAATGGATATACATTTTTTAATACCAGCATTGTAAAGAAGACAACAAAGAAACGCTTTGAGTTGTGTGTGAATTCCGTCCAACGAAATTAATATTGATTAGTTGGTTAAATGGATGATATTTACAATATACGCAAATCAAGGTGTTGGATGCAAAGAATGCTGAAGATGGATTTGGCGGTCCTGAAAATGCAGCATTACATTCTGCCAGCGTCTAATTTTTCTTGTTTTCTTTGGAAAACGTCCGCGTACATTTGAAATATAATTGTTCTTAATAAAAGATAAATTAAAAGTTAAATTAAAAATTAACCAAAGCAGAAAAAGTAAAATTTTAATTGATATAAAAAATTTTTTTTAATAAAAATGTCGTTCTAAAATAATGCTCTACTGTACTTTAATATGCTCATTTAGAGTACAAATACAAGGAGCGAAGTCTTCCTTGAAAGTATTTAATTATTAATCAAAAAAAAAAACTTTTTATTAAAAATAATGGCAGTTCTAGAAAAAAAAAACATTATCATTATTTATTATTTAATGCTACCGAAATTGACAATTATTTAGTTCATATAACTAAGAACTCCCATACATTATGGGGCTCTTTCCTCGTAAGTTTCTTTGAATATTTATTTTATTTAAAAACCACAGATGGTTAAAAACTGTCTAGTTTCAAAGCTTTTTATTTTAAAAACCAGAATATATTTTAAATCCTAAGAAGCAAAATATAAGTAAAAAAAATGAAAAAATTATCAAGAAAAAGTTTTAATAAAATATTTATAATATTTAAAAAAAGGATTAAATACGTAAAAAAATTCTTAAAGTTACACGCAAGAAGGAATTTTAAAAATTTCGACAACAACGACAACAACAAAAATAAGCATAAAAATGCTGTCAATAAATCTGCGTTTGTTATACCAACAAGACCGCGAATATTTTTTAACATTAAAAAAATTGTTTCTCAATTTTTAATATTTGTAATGTTTGTAATTTAATGCTGCTGATTTTATTATATGGCTGCCACAAGCCAGGAGCAGACTTTGTTGGGATGTCATCACTCCAGTGCTGTTGAGAAATCCTTATTCATTACGTTTTTATGTGAAAACTTACATACAAAAAACATAGCCGGATGTTTAATGAGTTTAATTAACATAACAATGTATGTTAATTACATTTTTAATGTTTTTAATTTTTTTTAACGGTAAAAACAACAAATATTATGCGTGAAAACTTGAGTGTGGGTTGACATTCGAAATAAATTCATGACCAAAACATTGTATTAATCGAATATTTAATGAAGTAGTTGTACTAAAATGAAAGTGTAGGAAATTTAATTAATTCTTTTTGATTATCGGTCATAGAAAAAGACCTCGTAAGGCCTTTAAATATCTTTATTTACGCTTAACTTTTTATGAATTTTAATAGGCTGTTTGTGGGGGATTAAAAAAAGCAACTTCCTTGCATTGCGACGAAGCGGCTTTCAATATTTAATTTGGCCTCTGTTAATTATCTGTTAACTGAAGATCTAAATAGTTACTGTAGAATGTACATTTTAGAATTGAAGTTATAACTGCTTCTCAACTAAGTAAAGAGAATCATGCTAAGACATCTCAACGACTTATTTTGATATGTTTTAACTACATGTTTTTAAGTCAATGTCTAATGGAAACGAAGCATTAAATTCGATTGGATTTTAGTTACAAATGTAGTCCTGTCCAAAATAGAACCCTTTGCAATTCTTAAAACGTTAGAAGTTTAGCCAAAAAATAGCACAATCAAATGTCAGGATTTTTATAATTTATCACACTGTACAAAAGTTAATAATTTATTAATAATTGTTTTTTGAAGAAAAAATTTTTACTTTTCTTAGCAAAACTAAAGTCAGAAGATAAATCCTTTTTGTTTTTTCTTGAAAAGATCCTTTAATTTATTTTGGTTAATTCTAGATATTTTTATTCAAATAGTAAGAACATGTAAGTGATTATCATGGTCCCTTTTATTGTAAATTGTTTTGCTTGCATATTGTATATCTTGCATTATGATTTCACGCACGGCATCAATGTTCTCTGGCACAACAGCCGTTTTTGGACGACCTTCACGGAATGCGTCTTTGAGCGAGCTTCGGCCACGATTAAATTCATGATACCAATTTTTCACAGTGCTATAGGATGGTGCTTCATCGCCATACAAAGATTTAAGTTCATCAATGCACTCTTGTCGTGATAATCCACGTCGAAAGTTGTGAAAAATGATGGCACGAAAATGTTCACGAGTTAAATCCATTTTTTTTTCTATATTAGTTTTTTCACGTCACTGTAAACAACACAAATAATGGTCGTACGTCAAAACGTTTTGAGTACAATTATGCTTAAAAATGACAAACTTTCCACTGGAAATGTCAGATTGCACTTGGCAGCACTCAGTGTTGCCAGGCCAGAAATATATATAGCAGCCCTCGTATCTCATTCTCGATTTTCAATAAAATCTGTTTTTCTTTCATTTGCGCCCTTCTTTCTTTACATTTTTTTTACATTTCTATGCAAGTTAGAACATGCTGCTTTTCACTATGATAAAGGCCGTCTCAAAAAGTATCCGAACTAAACAAAAGTGAAAATAATTTTTTGGGTCATAAGCCACATTTTTATTTTTTTAAATTATTTGTGTGTAACCTAAGTAAACCATATATGGGAGTAAGTAATTAGACGAACTTATAAACTGATGATTTCATTACCATTGAATGATAAATAATGTTAATTCGTTTTTAGCATTACCATTATTTTTACTAATGGCAATGGTTTTTAATAAAAAAGTTATATTTAAAATAAGTTAAAAACAAAATAATTTCCATTTACTAATGACTTAATGGTTTCAAATATATGTTTAAACTTTTTTTTAGGAAAGATGAGACTCTATTAAATCTACTAATTGGACTGTTAGGCGATCTTAGATCTCAGACATCAATTTTTACAACTATCTTAATAAAATTGATAAATTATTAAATTTTTTAAATAACGATCTGTCAGCAAGAGTGCTAAGATTTAGTTATTTATGCATAGCATTTTTGTGATTCTGTGAACAAAAATAAAAATAAAAAATATTCAATACAAAGCCAATGAACATGTAATAGTAATCAAAAAAATCCAAGCATGAAATGAACACTGTTAATAAAATTTAAAATAAATTAATTATTAGTCATGAAAGGCTCCTATTGAATACGTGTATAAATTTTTAAAAGGAAAGGCAATTCGGAAATATATAATTAAAAATGAAGTTAAATCAAATAACTTAATTTTCTATGCTACAAAATTTTAAAGCACTAGTTTTTTTAAAATACAGAATTAAAAATTAATAAAAAGATTCAATAATTTGACGTTAAAATATTAAAATAAAGAGAGTTTATATTTAAATATTGATAAAATAAATAAATTAAAATTTTTAAGTTTTTTTTATGAATTAAAAATTAATTTTGCTTTAGTTCATTTATTTATTTTAATTTTTAAAAATCTTTTTTTAGAAAGAAAAATTGTTTTACAAATTAGATTTTTTTAATTGAATTTTTTAATTGTAATCAATCATTTAAGTTTTAAAGAAAAATGAATTTGTAAATAAAAAATTATTTTAAATACTCGTACTTAAAATTAAGAAAAATTTATTTACATATATTTGTAAACGTTTTACAAAAAAAAAAAAAAAAAAAAAAAAAAAAAAAAAAACAGAAAAACTAAATACTTATTCCTCTGGTGTTTAATTTTTCTGTTTTTGCTCATTTAGCCACATCAAGGTTTCAAAAAAATATGGTTAAAATTTTTGAAGCACATATTTCTTAAACAATAGATTTATGAAAATAGACATAGTAAGAAACGATACAATAAATAAAAGAGAAAAATAAAAATTGTTGCAAATAAAAAATTATTTTATCAATACCGACTGATTGTCTGGTTCAGATTTTCTTTGCAATAAAATTTATTTTAGTGATGTTTGGTTATGAGAGGTCTTCAAAAAACCTTTTGTTTTGGACAAAAAAGATTATATTTAATTACTTTTTTTTTTTTGTCAACTTGCTTTGAGAAATGTGGGATATATATTTTAAATGTAAATAATTTCATTAATGCCAACAGCTTTAAAAATTATCTCATTTCTTGGCATGTTGCTTTAAAAACTAGAGATAACATTCTCTCTTAAAAATATTCGCTTTATAAATTTTCAAATCAATTACAAAATTTTTAAAAGCGATTTTGGTTAGAAAATAGGAAATAAATAGGTAATATAATAAAAATAATAATATAATAATAATGTTAAAATTAATTATTAAATTATTTACCTGTTTAAGCTCTTAGCAACTGTACAAGAATTTAAAAAATTTACCTTAAATAAAAAAGAAAGGAAGTTGGTATTGAAATATATATATATAATTTTTTTATATAAGAATTTAAAATTTTTAATGTAAGCATTTTGCAATTAATCATTTTAAAACTAAAATTAGTTTCAAACTTAAATTTTGCATAATCTGACCTAAACAGTTTGAAAGGATTAAAATAGATTTAAACTATTTAAAATTGTGAATAAAACTTTTTTACAAAAGTATTTATTTAAAACTTTGCAAGGCCAATATAACAAAAAACATAAAAAATACACTAAATTTGTAGAAGTTAACATGAATAGCGAGTATAAAATTCTGTTCATAAAGTCCATTTGTTAAACATTACGTTTGGGGCTAAAAAAACAACAATTCGTTGGCGTATACAAGCATCAGTGTGTTATTTGTTTAAAAAGAACTCGGGTTCTGTTACGCGTATTTTACTATTTTTATTTGCAATTTTCAAGTTTATTCTGTTGAACAGCAACACCAGTTCTTTCTCATCCTATAGAAAGAACTCTTTTGTGTAAGTGGCTAAAGCAAGAATGCACACCATGTTTTTAAAATAACCCACAGCATTAAATAGTTACAAGAACTATTATTATCATCCATATAAATTCTGTTTCTCTTGACCTAAATTTCACTTGCAAATACTCCACTAAAATCCTTGAATTAAGAGTAACCTGATTCATATATATTATACAGCACACACAAAACAGAATAGAAAATAAAATAAAATTAGGGAAATCGTTTTGTTTGCTTTTTACTTTAAAAAGTTCAAATATATAAGGGATGTTTTTTTTTTTTAATTAAATAAGGAATAATTTTACCCTCACAATGATAAGGCATCAACGTAAAAAATAGAAATATATGATAGATACGTATGGGAACGTATAAGTAATATTTATTGACTTTGCTGTTAAATAAATAAAAAATAAAATTAATCATACGCATCGTTTAATAAGTTAAATGTAAGCAAAATAAAGATTTTTAGCATTCTTTCTTTTAGACTTCGAAGGCAAAAATTACATTTACATTTATTACTATTTATTGTATTTATTGTATTCTACTGGCTTATATTGTGACCAAAAAAAATATAAATAACTAAATAAAAATTGTCGAACCATATGAATCATGTGTTATGTTGGTTTCATAATTTGTTGAATAAACAACTGTGCAGGTGTTTTGATTTGTTGAATGAAATGAAAAAGCTAACCGCAGTAGGAAAACCCTTCAAGAAATTAGTAAGCGAAACCACTAACAAATTTGCTATAATTTTATACTGAAACCGCGTTACCGTTGCATTGCTTATGGTGTTAAATTGAAATGATTTTTTTAAATCTAAGTTTAAGTATGTGTTTATACATACTTAGTTAGCAAAGTTCAAGGTGCAGCTTAGCTGTTCCAAAGATCAGGCAAAATTTAAATTTCATTATTTGTAAAAAAAAGTCTTTGTAAAAAAATCACACGTATACAAATGTTTAAATCATCTTTTCCTTTTTTCTATTAAGAATATGATAGAAACTTTGCTCTCTGCAGTGATGGATAATTTTATCATCAAATGGATTAAATGATGGATGTATCAAAGATAATCGCTGTCCTGATAGGGAAAGGTTGTTTAAATATAAATTTTACTTACACATTAAACATCCTTTTTATAAATTTTATTACTGCTGCTCTTTTTGTCAAAGCCCTATGCAAATACATCAGTGTGTTTAACAGCGAAGTGCTCTTAATATAATGGATTACGAGTCTTATGTAAGGATCGGTGCTTCAAATTTGTTTTGCAGTTACTCGACCGCGTATAGGAGAGGCAGAAGAAGCTCAAAGGTGTCAGTATGGTATCCAGCTCCATTGACTCTCTTGAACACCGACGCAATGTGGGTTGTGTTTCTCGGTTTTATCGATACTACAATATAATGTATTCAAATGAGACAAGGGTTCCCAATATCTGCACATTATGCGTACAACACGCTCTTTATTAGGAGCTCATCTATTTGTGGTCGATTGCATTACAAACTTAATTGATTTTTTAGCCAAACAGTTCGTATGTGGAACCATCTACTTGTAGAGGTCTTTCATGTCAATGTTGGAAATTTACAAACTAATTTCCAAGAACACTACTTCCTCTATTCTTCCACCCATCTCTTAGTTTTGGTACAATGCATTGCATGAGTAGGGGTCATACCCTAATTGCTGTTTCGAGATAAAAAAAGCCAGCGGAAAATAAATTATTTCTTCAGCTTAAATTCAAATTCTAGAGTTTGATGAATTCAAAGCTTAGGTTTCGTATACAAGGTCTAAAAATTCAATTGTTTTCGCTGTGACTCGCACAGCCCACCGACTATAGCAGCAAGTACTAGAAATAAAAGGGATTTTTCGAACGGTGCGTTCTATTCATACAAACGTTTTTGTTATACCCTTCACAATAGATGGAAAAAGGGTAAATCTACGTTTGTCATTTTGTTTGTAATTTTTCCGGTATCCATTTCCGATTATATGAAGTGTTTTTATTCTGAGTTCTTATGTATAGCGAAGTCGATTACGCAATGTCCGTCTGTCAACCGGTCTGTTCGTGTTCGGGTTGAAATCAATATTGCTAAGGCACTGGATGAATAAATTCCAACAACAAAGTACAAAGTTTATTTCAATGGAATTTTAAAGGCCCTTTCGAAAAAAAAGACAAGCTCTCTTATCCCCGTTAGACCATGATCCCAGTAGCTTAGCTTCAGGTCTAAGAGCACAAATAACATTAGTGATAAGCGTACGACAAAACTATTTTAAATACAACGGAGTTACAAGGATATTCCTATCAAGGCACTGCGCACAAAATATACCGAGATACTTAAAATCTTTTTAAATATTTAGAAAGAATTAAAACAGAAGGATTTTGTCGTCTATAACTCCAAACGATTAAAAAAATTATTGAAAATTTCGTTGCACACAGCTCTCCCATAACAAAAATCAGATTTCACGCTAGTTTTGAGGTATAAAATGTGAAATCCTTATAAATAAAAAAAAAATTTGAATTCGGTTAAGATATATCTGAGTTCTGCAGGCACAAACATAAAAAAGACGAAATGATAATCTCTTATTATTTCATTGAAGTTGGTTATGTGTTCTTGACATCTAACATTTGTATAGTCTAAAACATACTGAACACTTTCCTGTAGTTAAGAAAAACAGCACTTCGCTTTGTTTTAACATACTGTCAGAACTTTGTTGGATACAAAGCTTAAATCAGTTTACACAAAGAAAAATCATGATTTGAGAACCATAATCAAAGAGAAACATATTAGGTTTTTAAGCAAAAAATAACACTGTTATATTTAATAATAGAATAGTTGGTCATGGAACCATATTATTGACTACCACAATAATAACATATAAATTGCCAACATAATTTTGTTTAAAATGTAAAAAAGTGGTATAATTAAATGTAATAATATTAGCGCGTAACAAACTATAGTCGGATTTTTTAAGAAAGTACTTTAATTTTTAATTTCTTTAGTAAAAAAAATTTATTTTAAGTTACAAACTAGAATAGTGACACATCAAATAAAGAAAATTTTTGTTTATAATTTGTAACAAAATATAGTCAAATAGACCTTCGATCCTTGATCAGTTGCTAGTATTTTTTTTCTGTTAAAAATAAAACAAGCAAATATAAAAATGTAAGTTTGTAAATTTAAAAAATACAAAACTTTATTGAATTTGTGCACATTAAAAATTGCAGAATTAACAAATTTAAGCACACAAAATTAAAACATAATTTATGTCATAGAATTGTCTTGGATAAAGTCGATACTAAAACGTTTATAAACAACTTTAGGTAGTTTTCAATTTAAAACCGAGTTTTACTTCTCAAATATACTTTTATGTGTCTGTAGTATACAAAAAGTGCACTACAAAGAAAACTATATTTTAAAAGTCGAAAAGTACACTTTGAGACTTTGATTATGGGCCATTATAATTATATAGAAATTAAAAGATTATATTATATAGTATGAATCAAAATTTCATGTAATGAAATTGAGTCATAATATGGTTTCATAAGTGCAAAAATTTTGTGAAACAAATGACATTTCATAAAATATTTTTTCCAACAATAGAGATCTATTCCAATTTAAAGCGTTATCACACCAGCTAACAAACCCCAAATCTAAAAGAAAAGCATTTTGTTAGGGCTTAGAACAAATATTTTTAATATTTTTTGCTTTTTTTGTTTATAATAATATACTATATTAAACATGTTATGTTACAAGAATAAAGAAATAAAGTACAATTTATAATGTTTCTTGAAAATTTTTTATTCAGGCACTTTTTAAATTTGAAATGTGGAAGATAGTGGCCTTGGCACCCCCCTACATATCAAAGAAAAAATAAAATATTTTATAAAAATTAAATTTATTTAAAAGAAAATTCGATTTTAATTTTTTATACTTGAATTAAACAAAATATTTCTCTAGTGCATAAAAATAAAAACCAATTAAAACTATATTTCTATGAATTGGGTTAATTGAAGTTCAGTGGCAATAGCAAGAAATTATTTAAAGTTCAAAACAATTTTAAAATAAATTACATTTATTTGGTTTAGTAAATACTCAAACTGAAAACAACAAAAATTTGTTTACAAGTGCAACAAAAAACATACATAAATATGTAAATAATAAATAATGTTGCTAAAAGTATTGAGTCAACAATATTTTTCCAAAAAACATCTACACTTAAATACAAAGTTTTTCAATACTAAAAGCAAAAATCAATTAATATTGCTTATACGTATGATGTACAGCAGAATTTATTATTTAAAAATACTCATACGTTCGTTGAACTTTTAAAGTTATTTTGTTAAACTAAGCGAGCAATAACAATAACAGGAATAAAGACAGGCAACTGTTGCGAGGGTCACCATGAATCTAAATTGAATATTGTAAAACTTGAGAAAAGAAATAACTCGAAAATATAATAGCTCGAGACATATTTACAAACTTGCTTAAGAAACCATAGCCAGCATTTGATCGATGCATAAATGAGTATTATAAAAATATTTATAAATTTTGTAATGTGAATGTGATTCATTCAAATATTCTTGGACTTATTTTCTGTTGAACATAGAATGGATGCTTTTCGTCAAATTACGCTTCCAATTTTTTATAAATCATATACGCACAAAAACCATGTTAAAAAAAACTTCAAATTGGTTAGCTAATATTTTTTTTTCACGGTACATCTATCCATCCTCGTAGCTGAAACAAGACACAACCAATAAATTATAAAAGCCAAGCAGGCGAGCACACTAAAAATTGTTTTTGATAACTTTTTAACTTTTCCGATGGCTGCCTGGGCATGGTTTACACTTGAAAAGAAGCCATAAAGACACACAAATAATTCGGTATAAAAAGCGAAGCCACAAATACCATCAGTTAAGATACAAAAGTATGAGATGAAGCCTTAACGAAAGTTTTTATTAAAAGCTACTCTAGAAAAATATACAATGAAACAAAATACAAATTTAAACTAAATAAAGTAAGAAATTTTATAATTCTAAACCTTTGAAAAAAATCTTAATATGCAACAAAAAAATATTTTCCAAGACGTATTTTGTATTAACAGAATACTCGTACAAGTACTAAAATGAATTTTTCTTTGAATAGAAATACAAAATATAAGAAATAACTTTAAACAGGCGTAATTAAATCGTCTTACTCGATCAAGCGATGCATAATAATTCAAAACAACAGACTTATGGACATTAATGCGGGGATGTGTCAAAAAACTCGATTGGAGTGCTTCTGTTAACAATTAAAAATTGCGCAAGGTGAGAGAAATTATCGGCAGTTGAGTTTTTGAAAATATATATTTTTTTTTTGTTTTCAAATTAAATTAAATTTTAAATTGATTTAATTGAGCCAAATTACAAAATAAACTATATTTTATTTACTGCTACCTTTTTTTTACTAAGTACATCCATCATTCGCAAAGTAGTTATAACCTTTTTTGTTTGCTTTTTTAAATTTTGCTGCTTTTCAGTGTGATCACACACACAAATGCAGCAGAAGTGCAGACGGAGCTCAGGTATAAATATGGCCTATATTTTTTATTCAAGGTTGGTTTATGTTAAAATTATGTTTTAATCTTTAAAAACTTTCAGATTTTGTTTAGAAAGTTAAAATTTTTTTTTCAATCCTTTTTTATATATTCGCGATACACTTTTGTAATAAAAGTCATGTTTATCGCACATAGATTTACCATAATGAAATTCATTTTTTAAATACTGAACAGACGTGCTTGAATTAATGCAAGAGCTGTTTCCTTGTTTCTATTAAGTTCTAATTATTAATCGAAGCTGCCTTGGTTTTATACTTTTGTGTTTTTATTTAAATTGTTAAAAAAAAACTAAAATAAATTAGTGTGAGTTTAAATTACACAAGAGGAGTCCGTAACATGTACACGTCATCCTTTAATAAATAATTTTATCTTTAAAACTGGACATAGTAAAACATACTTTGGGTGAATTTAATGGCCCTGTGAAAATGACGTAGCGATTAGGACCGCTTTTAATTTTTTATACCTGCTTTTATAGCGACTGCAATGCAAGTCCTCGATAGATTATGGTCTCAGCCTATTTAGGTTTGAAAAATAAGATCATACATAATAAAATCAAGTTACTATCGGCATACTCTTTATTTCCGTACAAAGTTTTAACGTCTATTTATAACGGTTGAAAAATTATGGCAATATTCGTCAAGTGCATTGCCTTTTGGAAACCCACTTTAAATTCTAAATTTTATGTCTAAAGATTATTTTTATAGTGTTTATATTCGCACATCTCTGTGTGAGTTCTAAGTGTCTACCTTCTATGGTAAAATAAGTGAAAATAACGTCAATGTTGGGACAACCTTTAATATAATTGTACTGATATTGTGCAAATAAGATTTGTCTGCCTATCATATTTAAATAAAATAACTGTTTTACAAATATCACGTCACTTTCAAAATACCATTTAATTGTTTGTATTTGTTGATCTCGTTATCATAGTGATACACTTTGTGTGAAAATTTCATGATTCTACCCATTTTGGTTCCAGAGATAGAAGACAGTGACAAAATGAAAGACGGGCAGACAAAAAATGTGTAGAAATTACAGACATTTATCAATTTGTTCATATATTGCAAATTTTTGATCAACTTTGCTGCAAATTAAAGTCTTCATAAGTTTTCCTTTGAAATTCTCTTTGCAAATTAAAATGGAAATACATCCCACTTATATACAGTTTCATTTTACCTGGTCAAATATTGATATTTAAGAAATGAAATGGAAAACTTTCTCAAACCGCTTTTAATTATCTATCTAAGCTGGTTAATATTTCTCATAAAAGAATTTTTACACTCTGGACTTACACAACTTTTTTTTTTTTCATATTTCTTATTTTCTAACGCACATCAACACATTTCAATTTACTTAATACTTTAAGTGATAAACTTTAAAAAAATATAATTTTCAATTTATCTGACAACTAAGTTTTCAATAAAATTTTTCTATGTAGTTATCGCCATTTTGTTCAATTGCCAACATTGTTTTTTTTCATATTTACTATTTCTCTTTTTACCACCATTAAAGTTTTTCAACCAACAATTTTTAGCATTTAGCAAATTTAAGAGTTTCTGTCAAAAGCCATGTTATAAGGACAAATTGTTGTTAAAAGTAGAGCAAAGTAATGTGGCAGCATAGTCGTAAATTTAGTACTGCACTATTGAATGGGCGAAAATCATTAATTAAGTTGTTTTTTTAACTTTCTGAAAATTTCAGTTTAACAATGAAAAATGAATAAAGTTAAAGATTTTATTTTTTCGTTTCATGTGACATAACAAATTTGTTTAATCATTGATTTGTCTTATAATCGCAATCAAATGAAATTAATTGTTTTATGCAAAATAAGAATAGAGTATTAAGTTTATTTGGAAAGATCAGGCGTCAGAATTTTTAATGAATTTCTAGCAGAGTTGCTATTTCTTCACATATATTTTTTTTCACTTACCTTCAATGTTACATTTTTTTTATTTAGAGTACGATCTTGTCAAAACCGCAGATACGCTTAATTCTTTACCAACTTAAAAACTTTTAAACAGTAGTAAAACCAGAATGAGAAGAATTCATATCTGGCCTGTTAAAGTACATTTCCACAATAATAAATAAAAGGTTTATTTTGAAAGTGGCATGTGCCACAAATCCTGATTGGGAAAAGTTAAAAGTAATAAAAAAAGAATTTTGCGAATTCTATTTCCCTTCACCATATATAAAATCTAGTTTAGTAGTGTAGCTCCAATAAAAAAAAAACAAATATTGGGGTGACAGAAAATTAAAAAATAATATAAAAAATTAAGTGCTTAGTATTTTTTACATAAAATTTCAACGGCTCTTAAAGGGTTAAGCAATATAAAAAAATTTAGCATCTTCTTAAAGATCCCTCCAAAAGCTTTTAAATGATATGCATAATGACCATATTGAAAATCGATATGTTTTATGAATATTTCAACGGCCCAGAGCTCGGACAATCTGCGCGAGCGTCAGATTTTTTTCTTCATCAATTTTTCATATTTTTTAATTACCTCTCGCCCCATCTATTTGTTTTTTTTTTATTGGAGTAACTTCATTTTTCTAAATGATATGGAAAGAGGCAGGATTGGTGTTTTACCCGCTGCCTCGAAGGATATGGACCGATCTGATGATTTATAGTAGAAAGATTTTCGAAACTTTGTCTAATTGACCAGCGTGCTTACATTTTCTCTAGTCGTCTAGTGCCATAGCAAAGTTAATTTTAATACTAACACGTACTTCGCTATGCATAAAAACTAAAAAAAAAATATTGTAGAAATTACAAATGGAGTGACAAACTAAAATAAACCCTTTTTCCACCTGAGGGGAATGATACAAAAATTAAGAAAAAATGATTCCATCGACTTGTGAGGTACATTTTCCGCATTTTAAACTTAACCCTTTTACTTGCTTTGTTCCTATTGAATTGGGACACACTAATAATTATAATATTAATATTGGAAGAATATTTAAGGCAAAAGCTTAGTATTTGGTTCTAGCTCTTGCACTAGCTGGATCTAGTAAATTAGCAATCTAACATTTACTCAACATGCTGCTACTTGCAGGCTCGGTATAAGGCAATTTATAATGGTCTTGTTTTTCAAGTAAAAATTTAAAAGGACAAATTAAAAAATTTGCTAAAAACCGATTAAGTTTCTGGAACAAAAAGCTTTTTTCTTAGTTTTAAATATAAAGATCAATGGAAGTTTCGCTGCGCTAGAGAAAAAGTTTCTTATATGCAACATTTGCTAATGTTCAAATAATTTACCTTTCATTAGCAGTTTAAAGAACAAAATAAAAAAAAAACATTTGATTATCACATTTAATATTAATATTTGAAAAAACGATTTAAGTGAACATATTTTACAAAAATTTTATACAATAAGAACAAATCTGTTTTATTATTAAATGCCTTGATAATTACAATATTCATATTTGCTTTGTGTGGCATATGTGGTGAAAAAACTTTTATAATGCAAAATAGTTGAGAACGAATATTAAAATTATGAGTAATAAAATTTTTTTTATTTATTTCTTTTATTTTTATAAAAAATTTTTGTACTCTGTTCTAACTGTGATAGATATTTTTTTATTATAAAGGGTGTTCCACATAATTACACATATTCTCGTGTAAATAATAATACTAAAACAGTACGTCAGTGCTTAACTTAAAATTCAGAAACACAACTCCAAATAATTCCATAATTCAAGGAGCTGCTTCTATCATTTGCTCACAAAGGATTTTGGCAATAATCATGGCATAAAAATTAAGGTAGAGAAGCTTTTTCTTACATTTAAAATATAATCTTAAATTAAAAACAAAGTTTAACATAAAAGTTAACTGATAATAAATTTTCTTGATATCAATAAAAATAGTTTAATTGACTTGTATAATTTTTAACTTTAGTAAAATTTTTATAAATTCTTGCAGTAATTGTGGCTGTATTTTCTCAATATTTCACCTAATGTTGTTGACTGGCTTATATCTTGGATAAGCGATTGGTGTACCCGAAAGGAAAACTAACTTAATGATGACAATGTTATTCCTAGTAAATTAGTGTATCGCACGTGAAGGTGTATCTAAACAAGCACGCTAACTACATCATTTTGTGCATTATCGTTTATAAAACATATACAAGCCAGTGACTCCGCCAGCATAAAAATTGCACTCAAAAGAGTGACGGCTTTTTACGGATGCAATAATTATTTTCCGGTGAAATTTTCCTACCACAATTGTAGCCCTTCCACCGTAAAAGAACATTTACCTAAACAAAAATTTTAATTCTTTTCTTTTGATGAAAAATTAACATGTGAATGTGAACAATTTGAAATGGGTGACAAGTAACACAGAATGTCTTTTTTATCAGAAGGCTTTAGCTGCCTGCACTAACTGGACGACCTGATCTGATGGTAAAATAAGAAAAGTGTTTTTTTCCAAGCAGGCGTGACAGTTTCTATATTAAGTAAAGACTTATCATCGCGTTACTGTGAAAATGTAACACGTAAAATCTTGAAATTATGAACCTGAACCACATATATTAACGTGCATAGCATTGCAGAGAATAAGCTGGATTGGAACAGTGGGCATGATACCTCACATACAAAGTTAAATATCATTTTCGTTAACTAGAGAATATTAGTCATCTTTTAACTTGGCAACTGTTAAAGATAGAAGCCTCGCAGTGTTACACTAATATATAAAACGGCTCAAAATTGCATACTTAAGAGAAACACTGGCTCAGTTAGAACAGTGGGCTACTTTTCTTTAATATTCAGCGAAAACTTATTATTTTTTAGGGAGCGAAATACACCGGGTAGAGCTAGTGCATTATAAAAATGAAAGCTTGACAACCCGCAATTATACTGACTGCTGTCAAATTGTTTGTAAAACAATACTCTGTTACCAACAAAAACAGTAAATAAAGTTTGTTTTTAGTTATCATTTTTAGGAGACTATTTCAAAGCAATGAAAATATATATTTTTTTTTTTTGGTGGTCATCTAAAAGTTTTATTTGCGAGTCGTTGCTTGATATGCATCTTATTTTGGACCAACCACTTCACAATACTCCTCAAAAGTGATTTTAACTCGTTAATGATTTCACTACATAAAAAACGTAATTAAAGACTAGAGACTCTCTGTTCACGAAACAAAGACAAATACAATTGGAAGAAAAAATTTTAATATTTTGTGTTAAAACTTTGTTAGTATTGGGACACCCTTTTTATGCATAGCTGCTTAGAGAATTTTAATTAAAAATTTTTTGCCTTTTAATATTAAAAACAAAACTATTAAATATAAAATGGATTAAAAGATACAAAATTTTAATATATATTTTTTTATTCAATTAAAACTCCTTAAATAGAATCCTTAAAAAGCATTAAGGTTAATAAATATTTTTGAGGCACTCTAATAATTGTCAAAAAGGGATTTCCATTAATTTAAGAAACACTATCGCAAATGAATATATAATGGTGATGAAGCCATTGGCACCCTGCCAGCAAAGGGAACTAAGTTAAGCACTTGAAGACTTTCTACTGTCCCCCTTAGTATGTATAAAAAAATGAAAGTAAGATTAAAAAATAAAAATCTATGGTTCCCGTATTTGTATACACTTCACCACAAAAAGTGGAAAACGGATATATATAAGTTTGTAACCCTTTTTGTAATTTTTATAGTATACATTTCCGACTAAATAAAGAATATATATTCTGAGTTCCTAAACATAACGAAGTCAGTTCAGCGATGTCCGTCTTTATGTGTTACTGTTGAAGTCAACATTGCCAAGGGCACTAGAAGAGCTACAAAAACTTTAAATTATCGATCAGAAATAGTTAAAAAAGAGTTAATATTGAAAACAAGCAGGATCGGTCCAAGTCCCTCGTAGCACATCTGCTTCTAATTTTTCCATATCATTTGGTACAATGAAGTAAATCCATTCACAAAAAAAAAAAAAAAAAAAAAACAAATAAATCAAGCGAAGCGAAGAACAATGAAAGAAAAAGGACGTGAAGAAATCGGCGATCGCCCATATTTTATGAACTATGGACCTCTAAAATTTTCATTAAAAATTCGATTGTCAATATGATCAATATGGGTATCATTTAAAAGCCTTCGGAGAGATCTGTCAGGAAATACTAAATTTTTAAAAATGCTTAACCCATTAAAAGCCGATGACATTTTTACTTACAGTTGTGTGCAAAAAAATAGGAGTGCCCTAAATAAAAATATAAATTTTTAGTTTGATATTAAAAATACAAATTTTATTTTATTCTTTTTTACTTTAAATAAGTTTTTGGTAAATTCTGTAGTTTGCACATAGTAAGTTATCACAATAAAGCTAAAAAAGCTGAAACAATTTCATGTAAACAAAAAAAAATTCTAAATTCGTTGTTCAAAATAATAGGAGTATTAGTTTTGTCCTAATAGTTTCGAAACAAAAGGCATTAAATACTTAAATTGTCAAAGAAAAAGCTAAATAGATTTAATATTTAGTGAAATAGCCATGGTTTTTAAAAAATTCAGCACATCTACGGTGCATTGAGTCAATAAGATCCTGGCAACGCTTCAACGGTATTCGATGCCAGCCATCACGCACTGTGTTCCATAGCTCTTCGGAATTCGATGGTTTATTCTCTGTCACATACTTCTTAACATCTCCCCATAAATGTTCTATGGGGTTGAGATCAGGTGACTGAGCAGGCCACAACATAACCTCAACCCCATTGACCCGAAACCAATCCTTTGCCAACTTACTTGTATGTTTCGGGTCGCTATCTTGTTGGAAGACCCATTTAATCGGCATATGCCACTCTGCATATGGTAGCATTACTTTGCTTAAAATTTCCACGTAGACATGCTTATCCATGATGCTTTCTATTCGGTGTATTGGACCTACACCATTATAAGAAAAGCATCCCCATATCATTATTTTTGCTCCACCTTGTTTAACTGTGTTTTTGGTAAATTTTAATAATAATTCTGTATTTGGTGGGCGTCGGACATACTCTCTGGAGCCAGTTCCACCAAATAATACGATTTTGCTTTCGTCTGTCCAATCAATATGTTTCTCCATTTTTCATTCGGCCAGTCGATATGTTCTTTTGCGAAGTTTAAACGCGCAGTTGCCTGTTTCTTAGTCAATAACGGCACCTTTCGCGGACTTCTTGCAAACAAATAATTTTCAATCAGACGTCTGCGAATCGTAGAGGTACTTACAGGAAGTTCCAGCTCTTTTTGAATCTTATTTGAGGACGCAAAAGGGTCTCCCTTGCTACAACGTACGATTCGCCGGTCATCAACCTTTAAAGTTTTTCGCTTGCGGCCACGTGTTTCAGCTTTTTGCATATATTTTAGGGCATAAACGATCATTTAAGCAGAGCACCCCAAATTTTCCTGAATTTCTTTATAAGTTTTTCCTTTTTTTCGCAGATTTTTTATTAAATTCCGTTTTTCCTCTGAGCAGTGCTTTCCTCGTCCCACTGGTAAAAAAAAATAAATTTTTTGTTTTTATTTCAAAAAAACATTTTTATTCTATTTTCCTATATTTACTTTTTATTTTCTTCCACTTTTATGCCGTATTTTATTTTTAATTTTTAAGAAATCGATCACACTCCTATTTTTTTTGAACAAGTCAATCAAAGGGCGAATATAGAAATGAGTCAATTACATCTTAAATATGATAATTATTTTTAGTCTCTCTTTTGTATTTTACTTCTTACGTACCGTTGTAAATGCCGTTAGAATAAAACTTCGTTTACTAGTTGATACACTAAAAGAAATAACTTATGTAAATATTATGTGTCAGCACTCCTATTATTTTGCACACAGCTGTAAATTATATATCGTACTTAATTTTGTTTTTTTTTTTATTCCCTGCCACCGCAATATAGATGCTACTTCACTAAACTAAATTTACATACATGGTTAAGGGTGTATAAGATTGGGCATCTCCGAATTTAGCACTCTTCCTTGTTGTAAAAAAATTAGAATTTTATTAATTCTAAGGGCATAATTTCAGTCCTGCTTAAGTTCGCTTAAATTTTTGATTCGAAAGTTACGAAGTAATAAAATTGCTTGACAAATTTTAGTGTTAATTCTTAAAGGAAGCAGTAAAAAGTAAAGAGTAGCAGAAACTTGTGCAAATTAAGTATTTTCAATTTCTCTCCGAATTTTTGGTCGCTCATAAGCTTTGAAAGCTGTGTGTGGAAAATCCTGTGCGCGGTATTATATATTTTATATAATTTTGTATTAACTTATTTATGATTTTTTTTATCATGGTGAAGAATCTCATAATATGGGATTTTTTAACTTAAGCTATTTTAATACTGATCTCACTAATATTTTTTTGGCCAGTCTTTAATTATGATTCTATAAATAAAATCGGAAAATTAAGATTAATCGAGATAATTTGATAGTTATATTTAAAGTTACTGCTTTCCTTACGCAATTGGATTACTTAAAAAACGTCAGGAATTTTTTTTTAAGCTTTTTTAAGAAGGTAACAATCAGCATGATAGTGATCTGGAAAACGAATACTGAGTTTCTACTGTGATGGAAAGAAATAAATATGAAAAATAAAAACTGTATTATTTGCTTACCGATATATATGGGGGCTTTTATAAAATAAAATGAATATAATTTTTTGGCATTAAAAATAATTTTTTTTTTAAAAAATCATGTAAACATATTTCTTTTCAGTCTTCTGAAAACTTTGTTATTATAACAAATTATATACACCTTTTAAAAGAATGCATGAGTATGACAAAATTATGAAATTATTTTAAATAATTTTTTATTCTACGAGCAGAAACTTATATTCTTTTTTAAATGTTTTTACACCAAGGAAATTCTCTTATTTAATATTTTCGTACTTATTGGATATAAGCTACAAGTTAGGTGCCTTTGAAAAAAAGTGTATTGTGACAATAAAAAGGAAAAATATAAAAAAAATTAATTAAAATAAGATTTACTTTTGAAAAATTATTCTATTTCTTCAGTTATATTGTTGTATTAATCGCTCTATTTATAGTTTTAAAAATAATAAATATTCACACTTATGTAACCTTTTCAAAAAGTCAAATTTCATGCAGTCAACGTGTTAACACTATATAATTAAAACAATGTCATATTTGTTGTTAAAAAGTTCAATTCATTTAATTTATATTCTGTTATTATAAAATATTTATAATGATAGTTTTTGAAAACTAAACACGAAATAAAAATAAAATAAATTAAAATTTTTTACAAGCAAATAACAGCAGTCATGCAAATATTTGCCCACCAAATGATATAAAAAAAGTAACGCGACTACGAATAATAAAAATGACACAACGATTAATGAATTTTAGATAAACAAAAAACAACATCCGTTTTAAATTAGCAGTCATGATTTAGAAGTGATAATACAGTGACAAAAACGAATTAAATTTTTGCTTTTTGAAACTTTAGTAAGAGAGCCGTTAGTTTGCTTGAAATTAAAATATTTTAAATAAATTTTGAAAACATATTACTATCAGTATCTAAAAAAAGAATTGTTGATATTAATTAATTACTTTGTGACTGCTTTAGTTAGTGTGTTTTTCCAGTCCGATGTATGTTACGAAAGGGTCAGCTCTCAAAAAAAAACTATCAAATCTGCTCAGTTTTTCACATCTATAATCAGCATTCCTTAGAAAATCATAGTGAATAGACTGACGCTTCAAGAACGCCAAAATTTTTCGAGGCTGTAAAGTCGGCTTTTTAAAGTCGTCCCTAAATTACGCAAGTTAACTTCGTGAATTTTGTGTCATTCCGTACTGTACATCGGAACAAGCTATGCCTCAAACAGTGGATTGATTTCCTACCATAATCTCTCTAGATGTTACAATAACACCAACACATTGTAGGAATAGGCATATAGAAGGGAATATCGCCACTTTATACGAATATGTTAAAAAAGATGATGCAAATTTATCGATTAGTCGTCGTTTGTAGACATTGGGACACAGTCCGTTTACTTTACTTCAAGAGTTGCAAAAAGATTTTCGCCTGCAATCGTTTAAGATTCAGCTAATGCAGGTATCAAACTAACTAGACGATCATATGCATAGTTCTTTCACTATTTGCCCTCTAGGATTGATAAAAGCTGATCTGATAATTTTTTGCATAAATGTGTTCAGGGATAAAGCTTCTTTTTAGCTTAACGGATGTATTAACTAACAAAATTGCCGTACGTTCAGGAAACCCGATTCGCAACCGACCCTACAGAATCCATTGTATCCAAAATTATTCACCTCTTGTGGCAGTTTATTCGCTGGTGCCATAAATGGATATTTTTTTCAAAAATCAATAGAAGCTCACACTACACAAAATGAAGATTGTTACCGCACGATGGTAAATGATTTTAATTTAATTGATTTTTTGTTCCGCCAGTAAATACAGTTGTCATACCTTTTGGTGAAGACCATCGTTACTTGTTATTTGGAGAGCACTTCCGATGTGAGAACATAATTTTCAACTCGCGTTTTGATTAGTACTGCCCGTTAGGATCGTGTTAACATGGAAATTTTACTATAAATGTAGATTGCTTGATATCAGTCATGTTTATCGGGGGTATATAGTTTTACTATTTCTATCTTTTATTTTAAGAAAGGTAAGTGGACCATCTGTAGGTGTTTTTTGCTTGTAAGAATGTTTTAATAATTTTGGTGAAATAAAAATTGCGTCAAAAGTTCTTTTTATCTGTTCGTTAATAATGTCTCTTTTAAAAGTTCAAGTTGTGTATATACCTCATTCTTTTTTATTAGGATATAGCAATGTCATAGATTCACCTATTTCTCCATGTTTTAGGGTGTATTGGTTGGAGTCTTATCTCTTCGGTTTGTATGATCGTATTTGTTCTGTAAAACTTGTTTTTAATGTTCGTCCAGTTTAAACTAAGTATGTAAGGTTACAAGTGCGAGTAAGTCTGTTTTCTCCGCTGGTATTAAATTTATCGGTTGTTTTTGTTGACTTCTTGAATTTATTTCGTAGAGTGTTGTTCGTTTTTAGTGTTGAGTGTAAACCTTCTTTTTGAAAAATTTTAGTTAATCTATATATTTCTGGTACTGGGTATGTAAAAATGTGTCATCATGTTGTATCGTATGTCTCTTTATCCTTTTCTTCCCTTTTTCTGAAGTTGGGTTGTCTAAGTAGTTTGTCGATAGTAGTGCGGTTGTGACCGTTATTTTTAGTTAAAGTCGACGAAATGCAGTTTCAGAAGGATATCATTTCGAGTAATACGGCTACTGCAGCTATCAGTTTATTGAAATCAAAATTTGGCAATAAGTTAAGATAAAAATGTCAATTAGATTTCAAGGTCATGCGATTAGACAATGTCTTCTGCTGATAAAACAGACAGCAATGTTACATTTACAGCCAACGTTTTTTGTATAATTCGTGACATACGGCCAGCAGTGCTCGATTATTGGCACAAAATTAGACGGTCAGAAAGGCACTTCGGCAGGGAAAACTGTTGTGGCCGTATGTCAGAGGTTATTTTTAAATGTTAAAGTTATGCACTAATTTATGAAACTAAAAAGTTTTTACAATTGAATAAAATTTTTTTGTTACTTTTATAAATCTCAGATTCTATAGGAGCTTAGAAATTTTTTTGCTTAATTTAAATCCCTAATTTTTTTGGCTATAACATAAAGTAAAAATTGATAAATATTACTAAGAGACTTTTTTGAGTTAAAAAATGTCACAAGGAGCAGTTTTCATAAGAAATTTACAAAAACTTTAGAATTTTTTTCTTTCACATACAACGAGTTCTCTAAAAAAATAAAACTTTTCTACCACTTGAAGTTAAAAACATTTAGCGATAATTTTTTTTTTTTTTTTTTTTTTTTTTTTTTTTTGACGCACAATATAAATTTAATATGATACCGACAAACAACATGTTTAATTAAGCATTGTCAAACAATAATAATTTTGTGTGTTTTTAATTTTAATATTTTTCTCATAGCAAATATAAAAACATTTTAATAGTAAAACAAATTTGGTTAAAAAAAGGCAAAACAAAAATACGCTGAAATGTTTTCAGGCTACAAAAAATGCGGTCAATGCAATGTTCGATTATTTAGCTGTCTGTGTGAAATAATCATTGTACTTTTTTTAGCTAAACAATAAAATAATAATTTAAATAAATCATATAAATAAAAAATTATTAATGAATTGAAGAATTAAACTTGTGTGGTTTTTTGTAATAAATGTTTTACACCTTAACCCCAAACCAACAACATTTAACAAAGAACTGTATTCAAATCTTTGCAAATAGAAAATCTATATTTTTTTTTTTATTTATTCGTTTACTTATTCACTAATTTCAGCACTCATTCATTTATCTAATTTGGCCATAATAAATTAAATGATTACTTTTTTGTATTGTTTGGTGGGTTAAGGTTCTTCGTAGCTTGAAAACTGGGCGTTGTATTTTAGTATTCGTGTTTTTATGAGCAAAATAAAAAAACCTAACTTTTGTTGTTAAAAGTTTTGCGATAAAATTTGTAAATACCTGCTATTTTAAATTGTTTCCAACAAGGTTATTTGTGGTAAAAAGTGGAAAAACACCTTATTGTTAACTGTAGGTACAAAATAAATTTTTTATTAAACTTTTTTACTGTAACAAACTGGCGCTCAAATACATAATTAGCATTAACATGTTTTGGAAAAAAAATAACTTGGCCGCATAAATCTGCGTAAATATAATAAAATGTTTTTACAACAACATTAGCTTATAATTTTTAACAGTATCCTAGTGTTAATAGACGCTTTGGAATATAAGTTTTTACACTTTTTTTTACACATGAGTGCCAGTTTAACTGACGCACTAATGATTTCGCATAAACTATTGGGCACCTTTTATTTTTTTACTTTATCTTTTTCTTGACTATTGTTGAATATTTAAGGTATCTGTTTAAAATGATTTAAAAAATAAGGACACATTCGTTAGAATCACGGTCTCTATGAAAACATCATTTGATTTTTAAATTCACTGTTTAAGTTTATGTTTATAGTGGACAGACCTGTAAAAACTCCGTGTTAAGTCCAAACGTCTGCCTTATTTTAAACGAAAAGAGCTAGACCCTTGAAATTTGGTACATATATATCTTGAAGGATAGGGCAGGCTAAGTTCGTAAATGGGCCAAGTCGGACCAGGGGAAAAATTCCCCTAAGAAGAACTAAACGAACCCCTGAAAAACTACACATTTTTACAAGTTTTTTTGTAAATTTGTTAAGGAAATGAAACATTTTTATGTCAAAGAAGGTTCAAGGTCTTTACCCTGGAGCCAGAAAATCATAAAAATTTGTTTATGGACCCCGCCCGCTTTTTGTGGGCGTTTATGTAGCATAAGCAATAACAACGATACTATAGGAACACCCTTTAAATTTTAGTTTTTTGTTAATTTATTGTACTTGTTCTCAAAGCGGTCATGAAAATATTTCAAAATAAGCTGTCCACTTACAGCAGTTTAAAACCAAGACCATTATGCTATCGGGACACCTTTTAATTTACAGTTTTTCTTTTAAACTTATTTGCTATAGCGCACATAGTTTAATATTAACCAAGCCAAATACAGTTCTTAAGATAATAATTTTTTTTCATTAATTTTATATCACTATAGGGACACCCTTTGATTTTTTTTTTTTATGTTATAGTAATCGATTAAAATTTATTTAAGAGCTTTCTCGGGTAAAGTGCTGTGACAAAAGAAGTGACAGCAAGACCTTGTATCCTTTGGCTACGGAACCCTCAAACCGAATACTAAAGGTACAATCAGATATAACCAAAAAGATATAACCACTAAAACATGGAAATATTTTTTATTGTTCTCAAATACTTATTAAGAAATATAAGACCCTACGCAATAAAAAATGTTAAGACATTTTATTTATTAAATTATAAATTGTTATTTGTAGTGAAATGTGTCAGGAAAGATTGAATAATCGATTGTTAAAAAAGTGGTTACGGTTTTTCGGTCAAAACTTTGATTAATCTGAGCGTACCTTAAGACGTACCTTCAGGCTGATCGCAAAGCAACTGTTAATATGGAGTCTTTAAAAAGTAATTAAAAAAAAAAAAAAAAAAAAATAACGTAAAAACTGGGATTTGCAAAATATAATAAATTTTCAAAAAACTTGAAGAATGAAATATAAAACTTTGTTACAGGACTTAATAAATTTTTACTTGAATTAATAATTTTGTAATAAACTAAAGAAGATCAGTTGTCTAACTTTAATCCTTTTTTCTTATGTGTAAAAGCTGCGGTACATAGAATCCATCATACGTTATTCTTTGACGTATTCAAATGAAAACAAAGTAACGACGAATGAGATTGACACAATGAGTACACTTTGTTAACGGAAAAAGAACCATTAAAACACAACGCGAGCGAAAACCAAACAAGAAAAAGAAGAAGAAGCAAATGATAGCGGTCAAAATATTTAACGTATGCTTATCACTTAAACTATAAAAACTATGGACTAAATATTTTGTCCTCAAAAGTGATTTTCGTTCACAAAACGTTTTGCAATCCACTGAAAATACTGGTACTTTTTTTTATATAGTTCTATAATCCACTCTACACATTTTAAAAGACTGTCCGTAAATTTTTCCACTTTCAACTCTTTTTCTGATCATCTCTCGCGACCTTTCAAGACTTTACTCTACAATCAGTCGCTTACAATGATGATTATTGTTATAGTTAAGGGCAGCAAGTTGCTAAATTGCGTCTTTTCTTGCTCTCTTCGTAATCATTATTAACAAAAAAAATTAAAATAAAAAGTTTACTAAAGAAGACACAATCCTTACAAATCTATCCATTCGATTTATTTTAAATTAATTTGCTAGCATTTGTAGTTGAAAAAAATTTATTGTATCGATCAGTAAAAGATGATGGAAAATACGATTTCTTCCATTTGATTACAAAATGTTAAATACAACTGTTGAAGAAGACTTTAATTTAACTTTAACTAAATTAGGATAACCTTCATTTGGTTTAGAGTATTCTTCCTAACAGCTTTAATATATCATTATTTTAATATGCCTTGTTTTTTATTGCATCTTCTTAAGCGAAATCTAAAAAAAGTGGTTTCAAACATAAAGAAAGACAAGGGATTTTATTTTTTTCTTCAACTTTCTGCTGCCTTTTAGAAAAACATGTTCAATATGTGTTATTTTTTGCATATTGTGTAAATTTCCCTTTTTCTGATTTATATTGTTTAAAAAATAAAACTAAAAAGGTCAAATTGCTAAATTGCAAAAAAAAAAAAAAAATAAAAACTAGGGCGGAGGATTTAACAAAGGTTAACTCACAAAACGAGGTTGTTACCAACTATTGCAAATACTCATCCAAAATAAATTGAGGGCGTATATTTAACATGTCAAAATATATTAAAATGCTTTTAAGCGTATTTTGAGATACTTTTAAATAAACATTATCTTTAATGTTGGTTGTGTTTGTTGAAGGATAAGTGTGTAATCACATGTGTATAACCTTTTATATAAAACCAAACAACATTTAATGTTAAATAAAAATAAAAACTAACAAAGAGGAAAAAGAAGAATGAGAAAAAAAAAACAAAATGTGAGTTAAGAACAAAAGGGATAACATTTTCGAAAAGTTTTTAGTTAATTTTGAATTTTATAGCCAAATAAAATTGTACATAAATGTGCTCTTTTGTAATCAAGAAAAGGCAGTTATAAATCTAAAGAACATTACATCCAGATTAATCCAGCAAATGTGGGGGCTTGTTTTCAAGATAGCGAAGAATTCGAAATTAAACCCACTCTCAAACTATAGACTTTTAGAAATAATTACAAAAATTTTTTTTTACTTTTTTTAACTTAAAAAATATTTTTATTTTCAACTTGTGATCCAAAGTTTTTCTTAAATTTGTTCAAAGATCTATCGTACATAAGTAGGAGACATAAAGGAAATTTATTTTTTATAATTTTTATTTTTTAATTACTCAAGCACTATTTTTAATTTCTTTAGGAAACAGATGTCATTTAAAGGGGTGGCGAAATATTTAAAAAAATAATAAATAATAATATTTTAATTTTAAAAACTGACCTATTGCTTGGGTAATTAAAAATTAGAAATAACAAAAAAAGATCAAAGAAATAGAAAAGGTTGTTTTTTATATGTACAATTTATATTTTTCATGGAATTATTTCTGTAAATATAAATTTTCAAATCTCTGAAGTCTTAAAAAGAAAATAAACCCTTCAAGTCCAAGTAAGACGCATACGCGAAGGGTGCCATTGCGATAGTATATCTGCCCCACATTTTTACTCATTTTCTTATTATTTGTTGTTTGAAATTTAAAGTACCTACCTTTTGCTATTCACTATCGGGACACTCATTGCCTATAGCAATGTAAAAGAATAGGCCATATTTTCAAGATCACAGCCTCGATGGAAACATCCTTTATTTACATCTTAAATTTTAAATTATTAAATAATTTACATCTTAAATGTATGTCCTTGAAAATCAAGTCACTATGGCCATACACTTAGATTTAAAATCTATTTTCCAGGATCATTTTTCAAAGACTTACTGTCCAGTGCAAGCAATCAGCTCTATTGAGAAAGTCGTTGTCGACGTCATTGTCGAATTTTAGACACAGTCAATCTTGGTCGACGCAAACGTCAACTCGACACTCACTTAGTATTAATTTGCGAGCTTGTGTTGACGTCGACATGTTATCGATAATTTTGAAAAAATGAGATGAAAAAAGGAGATGATAATCTCCATTTATTGCCAATTATTAACCATATTTTTTTAATATTTGTGAAAAAAGTTGTCTATGTTTGAATCAAGTGGAAGCAGTGATAAATAAAATAAAGAAATGCTTAGGGTTCAGAGAAAAGTAGGGGGACAAAGATCATACATTTTTATTTTTCAGGACAGCACGTAAGTAATCGAACAGCTTGTCACGTATTTGTAATAAGAAGGAAACTGTTTATTTTTGGGCCTTTTGAACAGTTTTATTGAATATTTTCGACTGAAAAAAACAACATTTAAATTCGCATTAAAAAATATTAAGCCTTTAATGAGAAGCGTTCAACATGCGTTCAACATTAATTTCCAACACGCTAAAGTTAGCTACAACATGGCGGTTCTTGGCTCAACGCTCTTACCAATAAAGTGTTAGTAATGATTTTAAGCTTGGATTATCGCAACTAACTGTATCCTTAGTTTTGGAAGAAATACTCGATGTTTTGGAAAGAGTCATCTGCGCCCTTTTTATTAAATTTGAAATGACTGAGGAAGAGAAGACTGAATGTAAGTTTTATTTCTTTGAGAAAACGGGATTTCCTGCAATAATAGGCTGCATAGACGGCTCCCATATAAAGATTCAAGTTTTGAAGAAGGATAATCAAAATATACTACATTTGCTACAATAGAAAGGTTTTGTCATTAGTTTAAATGTCACGCTTATAAGATTTAAAAAAAACAATTAAAAATTTACTATGGCGGCACTAAAAATTTTGTTGAAAACTTAATACTGCCTTCATTAATATAAATTTGACGCAGATAACTCTCAATTACTCTCAATGTTGACGACGACAATACAGTGAGAGTGCCGTCGACAGCACTTGTAACGATGTCTACATTCGTAAAAAGGGTGAATATTATTCTTGGTAACCTTCAAGCACAAATTTTCTTAGTGTAATCTTTGTTTTTGCTAAAGTTAAGCGACAATTGACACGATATGAGAATCAGCATTTTAATACACAGGAAAAAGTTTTTGTAACTATTAAAAGTATTATTTATTTCCACCTGAAATTATAATTAAATATTTATTTGTCTTGATTATATATTTTATTGCATAATAAATAAAAAATTGTCTAATTAAATAATTAATTGAAACAATTAAATATTTAATTAATTTGTAATCTGGAAACAATTAAAACATTTAATAGATGCAAACAACTGTTCTCTGTGTAGGTAGTTTACGCAATTTATTACTGTTGCGTTGAAAACTTCGCTTTAATTACATAAAACGTTGCTTTAATTAAATTTTTTTATTATAAAACATTTAAAAGTTACAATTTTTATAACTCGCTTTAACAGCATTTTTAATACAAATCCATTTTCAGATTTTGTTGCAAATGATTGGATGTTTTATTTTAATTACATTATCTTTTTTTAAAGCTAAGTTTTCCTTTCAAAGTCATTTCCATATTAAAGACACACTTAAACATGACTGTTAATTAGAGTATTTTCAAACATTTAATTATTTATTTCTTTTTTCTCTTATTTTTAAAAAGATTTTTATTGTGAAGCCACATATCATAAACTGAACATTGAATGTTACATAAACTACTTTAAAAAGTTAAAAAAAAATATTTTTGCAAATCCTGAGTATTAAAAAAAGCAACAACAACAACTCAAGCATAAAACACATTTCATTTCTTGTTGGCTTTATTTGCAAATTTTAATTTATTGAATTCATTTCGATTTGTTAATTAATGACTGTATTATTGTGTTGGGTTTTTGCTTTTATTTTTAAATCAAAAATACTTTTGTGTGATAATGTGGTAATAAAATACTTTGCGCCAGCAGTTTTCTCATTCACCCAATCATTTTGTTCAGAAGGGACAGAGACATAGGCTACAGTAATAAAAAAACCAAACATGTTTCAACAACTTTGTTTTAGCTTAAAACTAAACAAGCAAACATCAATAATCAACTGCTAAAGTTAATCTTATAAACTAATTAATTTCAAATACAAACAAATATGTTGAATAGAAAATTATAAGGCATAAAGTAAATAAGTACTAAATGCTACTAAGCATGATTGTTGAAAATGTAAGAAAAAACTTTGAAGTTTATTAAATACTAATATGTGTGTTTATAATAAGTTGAAGGACACTATGGGTTGGAAGAAAGGAAAGCAAAAAAAAAAACTCATAATGCTATATACGGCTATGTCGAATCTTATATACCCTTCAACATGTCCGAAAATCTAATTTAATGAAGTAATTCTATAAAAAAACAAATTTTAGGCTGACAAAGAATTAAAAAATAAAAAGTTTTAAAAAACAATATAGTTTTAAATAAAAACGGCATCGACTCTTAATGGGTTGAGCATTTTTAAAAAAAATTTTGCATTTCCTAAAAGACCTCTTCAAAAGCTTCTAAATGATACCCATATTGTTAAAATAAAAATATGTGGCGCACAATCGTAATTTTCTAAGAAATGTTCAGAGGCCCTTAGCTCGAAATATATGGGCGAGCGCCAATTTGATGTTTTTTTCTTAATTTTTGATTCTCTATTGCCCCATTTTCGTATTTATTTTGTTTTCTTTCATTAGAATTACTTTATTATTCCCAGTGAAATGGAAAAGCTAGATGCAGGCATGGTGTTTTGTTCGCTGCCTCGAAGGAGATGGCCCGATCTTGTAGATTTTCAATAGAAAATTTTAAAACTATGTCTGATCGATTGGCGTAATAAAATTTTCTCTAGCTCTTCTAATGCCCTGGCAAAGTTGATTTCAATACCACCACGGACAGACAGATAGACGGACAAACATCGCTTAATCAACTTCGCTATGAATAAAAGCTCAGAAAACGTACACTCTAAAGGGTTGGCAATCAATATTATAAAAATTACAAAAAGAATGACGAACCTAAATATACCCATTTTGCACTCTTTATGGCGAAGGGTATAAAATGTGCAGATTTCTTAGGAATAAAGTAACTCGATTGGAAAATCTGTAAAAGCTTATAGAAAATCTATTGGAATAGTTTAATATTGGAATAGTGTAATAAATTCTAAATTCTCAATTGTTCTTTATTATGATGATTTAGTTTGATGTTTGATGGTGAAGTAAACAAGTGAGAATGAATAAAAATTAAAAAACTGCATTCGTGATCATCCGAAGGCTGATACAATTTCAAAAACAAATGTACGGGACAAATTACAAAGAAACGGTGAAGAAATACTCTGGTTTGTATGTCGACTTCGTCTAACCAAATTATTATTTATATAAATACTCCTCGTATTCTAATTTACTAAATTAGTTGGTTAAATAGATGATGTTTACAATGTACACAAACTAAGGTAGATAGATGCGAAGAATGCTGATGATGGATTTGGCGGTCCTGAAAATGCGGTATTACATTCTGCCAGGGTCTATGTTTCTTGCATTCTTTGGAAACCATCCGCATACATTTGTAAATAATTTTTCTTTCTAAAAAAATTAAATTGAAAATGAACCTTAAGCCGAAAAATTAAAATCCTATTTCATTTAAAGTTTCTCTTGTTTTTCTAATAACTTTTGAGAGCAAAGTAAGCGGTAGCGAAATGGCCACAATAATTATAAATCGGTAAACTTTCTCTATAACATTAAGAATTCTGCATGCATCAAGCTTACTTATCCACTGTGCAACGCCCTCTTTATTATTTGTAATAAAATTCATCAAATAGTCTGCCTAAAAACATAAATCATAACTTGTGTTAACAAAAACTCCATGTGAATACTTAACACAAGAGGTGCAGCAATCTATCACCCAATTAAAAAGTTTTTTAAGTAAAGTTTTTCCATCATTCCTTTTACTCATCTTAAATACTACAGCAATATTTTATGTAGTCTAAATATTCATGTAAAATTTTTATACTTATTTTTCAAAATCAAAATAAGAAAAATAAAATAAAAACCAACATCATTATCAATATTTTATATTCAAAGCTTTTAACTTTTACTATTTTTACGCCACTACTTCTATTTACATCCTCTGCTTGTCTTTAGAATTTATGAAAAGCATTCAGACTCTGACACGTAGTATATAGAGAAAAAATATTTTTTTTATTTTACACAATACTTCAATTCTGGTCTCTGTAATGAAGTAATGGAATATATAAAAGAATTTTTTTTATTTGTAAAAAATATAAAAAATTATGTTTTCATAGAAAACATTTGTTGTATTGGATAATGATGCCTGGTGATGTTAAAAGATTTTTATTTTTATTTCTTCCTTCTTTTTCTGTTATTTATTTTTATATTTTTTTAGTCTGCTACTATTTATGATTTTGTAGTAAAACTCTGTATGAGAAGTACTATACAATTAGGTTTAATTAATGAAAATCTAATTATGATTAAAGAGGCCTTAACAAATACTTACAACATTTTATACAATAAAGTAAAACTCAATGTGGTATTTGTATCACAACAAGTCTAATAATTATGTTTATGTACAAAAAAAGGAAAAAAAAAGAAAATAAAATACTTCTTTATAAATATCATAATTTTTGCAATTCAGTAATATTCGTTTGCAATTAGTTGTTGTATTTGTGGAATAAACATATTAAATAACTGACAGTTAATATTTCAATATAAATATTTTTTGGAAAATACATTAATTATAAAAAAATATAATTTATACACAGTAAATATGAAGACATACAAAACCAAGTATTAGATATTAATACGTATTTCCAAAAGTTTCTGTTTAATGTATGGAGATATAGGAAATAGTTCAATTCATAAGCTGTTGTATTTGTTGTATTAACTACTGACTCGTTAAAATTATATCATAATGGCAAACTATAGTTTAAGAGGTTCCGCGTCTACAAAGATTTCATTTAAAATGATTTGCTTTCAAAAGTAAAATCAGATATTATTTATTTATTTGTTTCTTATGCAATCTACAATTAACTAGAGGTTTGTTTCTTAAATGGTGAGGAAGAACAGCAGAATTGTTTAAACAGAACTGAATGAAAAGAAGTAAAAGTTCTATATTCGACAATACCTAATTTTATATACCCTTCACCCTACCCTGGTAGCACCACAATACCGGTTCAGATGTCCTTGGTTTAGACAATGTGCTCTCGGGGTATAGGGAGAACCAGTCCCCCAGTGTGCATGCAAAAAATCTGAATAGACAAGTTGGGTACCTGGCAAAGTACTGACCACTATTCTTATTTATACTGGAGCCAAGGGAATCGCTAGCCCATCCGGGCCGGTGGTAAGACCACGAATACACTTCACCATGTATGAAAATTCAGTTTAGTAAAGTATCTCTTATCAAATAAATAAATGTTTGGGGTAACAGGAAATCAAATAAATGCAAAAAAAAAAAATTAAGGACTACAAAAAATTTCACCGGCTCTTAATGGGTTAAGCATTTTGTTTAATTTTAGCTTTTTCGAACAAATCTTTAAAAAAGCGTTTAAATGATACCCATGTTAATGTTTTAAAAGATATGATGCACAACCGTACGTTTCTATGAAAAGTTCAGAGGACCATAACTCTGAAAATATGGTCAAACGCATACTTTTTACGGATTGTTATTTTAACGGTCTATCGCTTCATATATTTGTTTGTTTTTTTTTTTTTTTTTTTTTTTTTTTTTGTTGGTTGATTAGAGCTACCACATGTAAAATAAGAATTAGAGGTGGGCGTAATATTTTCCTGCATCATCGAAGGGCATGGAGCCATCTTACTGATATTCAATAGCAAAATTTTCGAAAAAAAAAAATGTTTGATCGATCGGCGTACTTAAATTTTCTCCAGCTAATTTAGTGCCTTGGCAATCGACTTCGTTATGCATAAGAACTTAGAATATATATATTAAAACTATATTTTTTATATAACACATCAAACAAAATATTTGCCTTCTTTAGGTATAGTGAAATTTAGTAATGGTCATACCAGATTTTTTTAAAAGCAACAACAAGGACATTAGGAGTTAAACTGTTGATATTAATGAATTAAAATTTATTTTTTGGTTGAGTTTATTTTTAAATATCTAAAAACCTTTCTTAGAAAGAAAAATTATTTTAAAAATGTCGTTGGTCGTTTTTCAAAGAAAATAGAAAAAATTAAACACTACCCAGCAAAAAATTGGACGTTTCCTTAATAAGTAATAAGTAGAAATTGAACTAGTTCTTTAAGTTTAAAAAGGAATAATTTAAAAGGAAATACGTATTAATGATTATTTTTATTTCCTGTAATAATTACAATGATCATGCCTTGCCAAAAATGCTGAATTCCACAATCGAATAAATTTTCTAAAATTTTTTGCAGGGTAGCAGAATGTAATGCGTTTTCTGCACCGCTATATCCTTCATCAGCATTCTTCGTATATATCTACCTTAGATTGTGTACATTGTAAATATCATCTATTTAACCAAATAATTTTGAACGCGAGGAGTATCAATATCAATATTAATATCACTATTTCTTCGCTGTTACCTTTGTAACTTGCCTTGTACCTTTTTTATCTAGAAACTGCAGTATTAAATTCTGCTGGTGTCTAATCTTACTAATGTTTTTTTTTTTTTATTTTTTTTTTTTTTTTTAAAGTCCGCATACATTTGTAAAAATAGTTTTTCTTTCTAAAAAAGGTTTTTAGAAATTAAAAAATAAACTTAAGCCAAAAAAAATTTAATTTAAATAAAAAATTCTGACTTTCATGTAGGTTTTTTCTGGTACTTGCCCATATTCAGTAAACTGCATGTATGCCATCATACCAGAAGTGTATTTTACGATGATCAATTTACAAAATCACTTCTACAAAAAAAAAAATATTCATGGAAAATTTCCTTATGGCGGACAAAATATTTATTAAGATAAAAGTAAATTAAATTTTTAAGAAATTAAAAGACATCACTTTTACCCAAATTTCGTAAAATTAATGTATTCTTTCAAATATATCTTCTTTATTGTTTTAAACTGCATTGTTTCCATTTGATGATATGTACAAAACTGTAAAATAATGACAGTTTTCTTATTTTGTGCAATTTTTTCCTTTGATTTTCATAATTGTTCTATAAAAATTATCACTTTAACTCTCAGTATTTATATTATTTTATTCAGATATTTTCTAATTTAGTAACTTCACCACTTCCAAGGAAATTGTTCCATTAACATACCTGAAAGTATAAGAAAAAACAGAATTGTTGTTACTTGTGTGTTGATGTAAAGAGTGTTCAATAAGATAAGTAAAAAAAAAACAAATTAATTTTTATTTTTATAAAGGAGATATAATGAAGTAGATCCCTTGCTTTTTCGATCTATTCGCAATTAACCCAAATTTAATCCACGTTCTATCAACAGCCTGTACTCGTTATATTAGTAATTTCAGACTGTCGACTAGTAACTGTCAGCCTTATTCCTTATCGTGAAGTTCTTAATTGATGGTATTTGTTCAAGGCTTAGATTTCCCACGGAATCGTCATTTAACAAGGTTTTTTCTGTGGAAATAAATCTTATGCCAGTCAGTGCCGATCATTCAGATACTATGTACGCTACCGTCTTAGCCTCTTTGAGGCACAGTCTACAAGCGTTATTTTCTTTAGTCCTGAGCCTGATCATACTTGAAATTTCTGTTACTTCTAACGCCGTTATTCAGCTTAAGCTACGTCAATTATATCTGAGCTCCTTACAGCCCTTTCTACGAAGGGGCTCCATTAGAACCCAGTCTTTATATAGTTGCCTGTTTTAAACATTAAGTTAATGGGCTTTGTTCTGCAATTTCATAAAAATTTTTTGTCATACAGTCCCATGAAAATTTTTATAACTAATTGTTTGTTGAGTCTGTTGAGTGATCACAACCGTTTTATGCTGCACAAACTCAGCAATTTTATATAAATCTGAAGACCTCTACACAACTACTTAAAAAAAGCTTGATACAGTAAAAACTTCAGGGGCACCACTATTAAAAAAAGACTCTAATAATACAATTTCTTTTAGAGTTTTGTAGCCGGCTGAAGTAGATCTGCGGTGTCTGGGTCGACTTGAGGATTTTCAAACATTAAGTTATACCTCGATTGACTTATCCCTTTCTAAAGCTAAATAAATAATTATAGATTTATAGCTTTAATTATACTACAAATATTTACTTTGATAAATTACTAACAGCTGTAATGATATTGGAAATCAGTCAGAAATAACTTGACTCAACACTATGGCTACAGATAACAAGCAAATGCCTGCCAAATCTGCTGTGTGAAAACAGAAAGTAAAAGCAGTTGTCTGATAAAATGATCATGTGAAGCCATTATGGAATTAAGCTGACATAATCGACTTTTTTATACAAAATTTAAGTTCTTTCATTGTCAATTTTATAAATAAAAAAATTTTTTCGTGATTTTTTAATTATGATTTTTTTACACAAACTTTTAATTTTTAAATTTTTTTAGAAAGTTTTTAACAACTATTTAGAAGATTTTTACATGAGATTCCTACAAAAAAATTGTGGTAATGTGTTTCTCGCTTTACATAAATTTAGGTTTAGTTCTTGTTAAAATATATTTACAGCAAACAAAAAAGCTCACTTGATAAAACATTTCTTTTAATAATTTTTCTTAAAATTACTCTCATGAATAAAATATCAATTTTTCGTTAAAAATTAAATTTGCTAAAAAAATTAAAAAATAATACGTTTTAATTTCTTCACACAAATTTTATTATATTTACTTAAGAAATCTCTCTATTAAAAAAAAAAAAAAACTCCTTCTACAAGAAATATTTTGTTACAAATAACACAATTTGCAATTTGCTTTTCATCACAAATTGGTTTTTGTAGAACAAAAATATTTATTTAATTTAGTTAAAGGGCATTTTATTTTTACTTATCATTTTACTTTCATATTTTTTTAAATTTCCATAACTTTTATTTTAAACTAAAGACACAAACAAACAAATATCAGAAATTAAGTTTAAAGCTTGAGGCTATTATTATTTGAATGTACATATTTCGTAAAATACAAAAAGACAAGAAAAAAAAGCAAAATGAAACCAAAACATAATGTTAAAGTTAAAATATAGCCTCAGAGAAACACATTATAATATTTCATTTTAGAATTTTAATTTCAAGTATATTGAACATTCTAGGAAATGAAAGGGAAAAGTAATGCAAAAGGAAAAGAAAAAGCAAAAATTTGCAATAAAAGTTAAATAAATGGAATAAGAATAAGATGTGAGTCTCTCTATAAAATTATAAATTTAATGTATTTAAAGTATTTCCTATTAATTAGTGTAAAAAAGATGATTTTAAAGGATTTTGTGCAAGATCTCAAAATTAATATAATTTTTTATTAAAATTAAATTCTTTCTTAATTCAATTTTTTTTTTTTTTTTTTTTTTTTTTTTTTTTTGTTAAAGATTTTTCATTAAATTTATAATGATTTTTATTTGGTTTTTTTTTTTTCAAATTAATATTTTCAATTTTTGTTCGACTAAAAATTTTAAAAATTAAAAATATTAAATTTCACGCAAGTCACCGCGCATTCATACTTACTTCACAACAATCAGTATGTACTCAAAAGGTACTGAAGAAGAAAAACCGCTTAGTTGAAAGAAAAAAAATGTATGTGACGAATACAATCTTTGGATTGTGTGCTCACTCCTTTCAATCAACTTGAAAGTTTTTGTTCATAAATATTCCCGTTAGTTTTACTTGAAAATTTTCGTTACTTAAAAAGGTGAAGTTTACAATGTAATTAAAAACATTGTCTTTAATAAGTAAACTACAAATACAAAGAACAACAAATAAAGAGAAAAGTGTTAATCTGCGTTTGTAACATATTCGTGGCTGCTGATTATTTTATGTATTAAAACATTTTTCTATTACAGCTCGATGCAACTTTTATACCTTTCTCAGTGTTTCGCGAAAAAAAATATTCCAAAGGTCCTCTGAAATTAGTTTTTGTTTTACAGAAAAGGTTTGCATTCACCTTCAAGTATTTTTTAGAAATTTAGCAGTAAAAAGGAAAAAAAACCTGTTTAAAAACGTAAACACAAAAAATTGTGAACCTAAATTTTATTGAATTGAAAAATAGCGTTCTGTTGCTTAATTAATAAAAGCCTTTTTTTGTGTAGTTTCAATATGATTTTTAGTTACATCAAACAGCAAAAATTTCTTATTTCCATATCTTCTAGTTGTATTTGTATTTTCAATATCTTGGCAGGTTCTATAAGAAAGTCTGCTGCACTTTAGTAATCAGATTTCGCTTCAAAGTCAATTTTATTTACTTTTCTCAGTGTAACAGCTCTTCTGGTTTATATTTGTTCACGAAGCATTTCTTAAAACTCATCAAGCTATTTTTATGTTGATGAGAATTATTCAGTTGTCAACTATCATTTATCTGTTGTGATACGTCATGGAAGCAACAAATTATGATTATAATATCCACATTGTATGAAAAGTGCTTTCGTTTATTAGTAGAAAAATTTATTGTTAAACAACTGTTTTCATCTACATTCCCACATTTTCGGCTGAGCAAAATGGCTTGAGTTGGAACATAACAGGTGCATGCAAAATGCATCCTTACTTCGTAGAGGTTCTTGGCTGGACACACTTCTCTTATCACCTAGTTTGTGACACGTGGCATCGTCGAAGTTTGATAAGGGAATAGAAGGCGTAAAAAGCAGTATATACTCAATGAATATTTAATATTTTATTAGGAAACTTGTAACACAATATTTCAGAATAGTCATATAAAAAGTATTAAACAAAATGTTTTTAATTTCCAGTAAAGCAGCATATTTTTTTACGCTAAATACTATAAAAAATAAAAATCTTAACAAATAATTAATTAATGTTCTGCCCGCTAAGTTCAGAAAATTTTATTTCTTTCGTTATAAAAAAATCGTTTTTTTTTTTTAAATAACTTTTCACTTCTTTAACTTAAAAATAAAAGTAACTATATTTTTCATAAATATTTTCTTTTATACACCTGTCGCAATTGTTAATTACTTCTCTTAGTAGTTCATTATTCTCAGTAAACACGAAAAAACTGGAAAACTATAAAAGATTTGTTAACAATTCTTAGTAAATATACGAAAGCTTAAATTTTTTTTTAAATTTTTTCCGCTAGCCAGGAAACAAAGTGCTCTTTTTACAACAGCAACAACAAAAAATAAATAAAAAATAAAATAATAATAATAATTTAAAAAAAAGCGTTATGATAATGATGATGGCTACATTCTTTCTTTACCAGGTTTATTATTCTGGGTTGTTTATTTACTTTTTTTTTACAAAAATAAAACTAAAACACGACTACTTTTACTAATCAACACTTAAGGGAAATGAAAGTACATTGAGGATTATAAAAAAAGAGAATAAAAAAGTAGAAAAATGTTAAATAAAATACAATAGCAATAACAACAATATTGTAAAAGTAAAACCGCCAATTGTTTCCGTTTCCTATGCTAACGGGATACAACACAAAAAATATTTGGAACAATAGAAACATGTTTTAGCCTGGCGAGTTGTTAAACAACAACAACTTAAATATGTAAAAACAACTATTCCAAATAAAAGGGATATTACAATAACGTTAACGACAACTTTAAATAATAAAAATTTAATATTTTTAAAAGTTACTAAAGTACAAAATAAAGGACAGAGCATTAATTTTATATTTTACAGTTTAATAAAAATAGGAAAAAGAAAACCTTAAGCTTTTAAAGGTTTGTTTTTAGATTTTTCACCCTCCTAAATCGTCGTTAATAAATGTTATATATATGAGGAGAAAGACATTGTTCTGCATTTCACTCAAATTATAACGCGTTGAAATTTTCAAAGCATTTTGCTATAAAAATTTAATTTACAGCAATAACGCCTTAAATATATCAAACGTTTTTATTTTGAATAAAATTTAAAACAGTAGATACTACTTTTATTTTTATCTCACCCTCTTCTGTGAAGAAAAAAAGTCTATTGCAAGGAGCACTCATTGGATATATTCGCCTCAGAACACTGAATAGATTACACTTAATACCTATTTACCTCTAACTTCCATCCAAAAGGGACTAAGCTCGCGTGTACCTTATGAAAGAACTCTTGGACCTTTCTTTCAAATAGGTATAGTAGTGACAAAATGATAATGCATTTTCGGGAATTAGTCAAATTGTATTTGTAGCCTTAGAGTACATTTTTCTTAGGAAAAAACTGTTCTCGACTGTCCTCAAATCTCTAAATAAATTGACTAAACAGTTTTACTCTGGATTTTTTAGATCATGAGATGGCAGAGAATTAATGGCCACATTCAAATACGTGATAAAGTCAGATTCCACTTTAAGGAATCATTCCACTTATTATATAGTTGGTATATTAATGCTTTCATGTAGTTTCATACTTTGGCGCAACCCTTTAAAGAGGCCTATAGAACATGACAGCAAAATTGACTAACATCACAGGCAGATAATGACCTTGATGACTGTTACTGTTACGAGGTCTATTTTTATCAGACACTCTCTCATTAGGCGATATACACAACGTTTAGGAATATTTTGTATTTATTTTTTAATTCAACAATATATCTGGCTCGAATAATTATTTAATTAGAGAATTTTGTGTTTATTTTTTCAATTAAATATGTAATTGAAACAATTAAAAATTTTGTGTTTATTTTTTCAATTAAACATGTAATTGAAACAATTAAAACTTTTTACAAATTTCGGTCTAAAAACACAATAAGTCCTTTAAGTGTTGGAAAAGTTTTTCTTTTCCTTTTTTTTTTTTTGTTTGTGCGGGTATATATTTATACATATTCACTGAACTTGACACTGTATAATGAAATCTTTTTATACCAGGAATCTTTAGTACTAAAACAGGCCCACAAGTATTATTACGTCGCAAAAGCTTTATGCCAACCAAAAAGCCAATTTATGGTGAATGGATCAGAAGTAGATCATTAAATATGTCTACTGGTCATTTGCTATTGCTTGTCTCTACTTATGATTGTAACGATTTAAAAATATTAACTAGCCGATTATAGAGACTTCCGCTTGCATGTATTTCAAACTATTATTCCTCACACTATCAACAGTAAATGCGTCTGTCTACGGTATTTATTCTAATGTTAGACTGTGCTTGATATTCGCACAATATATAAAGGGGACCCCTATATAATTTGTTTAAAAATCTATTTTTAATATTTAATATTAAATAGAAAAATAAAACCCAAATACCTTGAAAACTATTAAGTTTTCAAGTAAGAACGGGTTAGTTTTTAATAAAAAAAATATTTTTATATGAAAATTTTAATGAAAACTTAAAGCCATTTATTTTAAAAGTAGCATAAACCAATTTGCCTTTAAGCTGATGCACATATTTAAAATATTATGTTTCAAGGTTTTAAAAATTATTTATTTTTTATTTAAAAATCTCGACATACTTGCACTTATTATCACAGAATGTTTAAATTTCCCCAATAGATACTTTAGCCAACATATAACTGTAGCAGCTCCTAACCTTTTATTTTTTTTTTATGAAAAAGCGACTTATGCCAGTTTTAAAATAAACAGCTCATATATCTCAAGGAAAATATTTTAAATAAAATTATATATTTTATAAGAAAATTATGCAAAATAAAAATATTGAGCTTTCAACCAAAGCATGAAAAATAAATTTATTTAGAATCATTTAACATTGTAAATGTATAACGTGCTTGACGACTTTATTCAAAATTTATATAATTTAAAAATTTTTGTCATATTTAAAATTAATACATTTAAATAAAATATTTAATTAAATTAATTATTTATTTAATCAAAAAATTTAATAAGATTAAATATTGTTGTAAAAGTATTTACTAAATAAATACATAAATATTTTTTTTCTTTAAAAGAAGGAAAAATTGTAAATGTATAATTAAAATTAAGACACAGGTGTGTTTTATTGACATTAGTCAGGTTTATATGTGCTGTTAATTTTGTTTACAACAACTCATTTCGTGATATTCTCACGTCAGAAAATAAACGGCACCCTGAATTATTGTGGGAAAAAAAGTACTGATAAACTATGTAAGACATAGCGAAATGGTTACATGGATGTGCTTTCAACACAGTACTGTGTATAAAACTCTCATTTATTTGGCATTAGAGTTTTATTAAATGAAGAAAAACAACAAAAGCGTAATTGTTACTTTAAAAAAAAAATGAATAACAAAAGAAACCAGTAGCAATAAGAAAAACTGAAAATAGTATGGTGTGAATTATATTCATAATAAGCAGTAATGCTTATGGAATACACAAACACACCCTGGTACATTTAGTTATATGTTTGTGTTGAAATGCATTCATAAGTATGAATTATATTCATAATAAAACATACGTATGTGAGTTGCAACATTGTAAAACATTTTATTTTCATCTTTATTCACACACACATAAAGAAACGCATACATATATAGCTCTAAGTTTATACATATTTATATAAAACTAAGGATATTTTTGTTTTTTATTTATTTTTTATCTTTTCTTGTTTTTTCTCCATCGTAAACAACAGCATGGCTGGCATAAAAATACTTGTGCTGCAAATGTGTTGCAAATGACATATTTTACTCTTGTTTATATTGTGAGTATGAGCACATTATTATTTTCTTGCATAGCATTTTTATGTTTCTTCATTTTTGTATGCTTTTCATTTTTTTTTTTTTTTTACTTCATCTTTTTGTCACAGCTTTTTTATCTTATGAAATGTGTGAAAATATGAATTTATGTTCTAATACCAGAAATAATACAAAACACTATTTACAGTAAAATGCAAAAAAAAAAACTTAAGTGAAATAAGGCAGTGTGTTGAATGTGACTACAACGAAGCTTATTTAACTTAAATTACTCCCTATAGGAAATTTTACATTACTGCTTACATTTCTAGAAGTATTTGTGAGATGTAAAATATTTTCTGAAAAAAGTTAAAGAAGATTATTAGCACAAAGTTTAAAGTTGGATTTGAAAGTTAAAATTAGAAAATATTTGATAAGAATATTAATAAGAATAAAGAATTGCAAGATTTTGTTTATTTTAAAGAGACTTAAAAAACGTTAACGCTTTTATCTGTCAAAGAGTTCCATTTAAAAATATTTCTTTTTTATACAGTGGAAATATTGAATAAATACAGCACAACCGAATAAGCTCCAACAGAAAAAAACTTAGCGCTGTTGTTAGTGACATCAAAGCTACGTTATGCCGTAAAAAACGAGAGAGTGTATAATGATCAGGAAGTTCAACAGTCTTCAGTGCACAACTTCAATAAAGATTCGACATCAGTATCTTGTTATGTTCATATCTGATAACGGTCTATCATTGGCTGGAAATCGTGTGAACAATAGCGTCTCTGCAACCTATGATTAGCAGGACAATGCTGTTACTTGCTGGTGAGCTGCAGACTATTTAAAATTATACCGCACCAATTTTGCCTCTGGGTCCTCCTAGAGATTCACACTAAAGAAATTCCACACTAAAATTCAATACATAAGGCGTAGTCCATGCAGCCTATTGGTCGCCGATTTACTACTAGTTAAGCACCGGTCCAATTTGAAAGTTCCAATTTATATTAAAGACTCAGGCACTTGAAAGACCATATAGGCCAGGTGAAATAGTACCAAGAAATCGGTCTCCCCAAGACAAACATGTAATTGAATAAGTTGTTAGTTTAATTTTTAATCTATTTAATCATCTATTTAATAAGAATTCTTTTCGCTTTTTCAATTAAATATTTAATTAATTCCACTCATTATTATGAATAAAAATTAATTTAATTCCAATCTAAAAGCAATTAAACAATTTAATAGCGGCAATATCTTTTATATGAGTGGAAATACATTGGGGACGCGTCTTAGTTTCTCGTAACCAAGAAGCAAGGCATGACTGACCCATAGCACCCAGTAGTTTGACAAGTTTTTTTGCTCCTTATTTAAAAAAAATGCTTTTGGCCACATTAGCCAAAGTCCTTCATTAAAGTCAGAAATTGCACAAATTGATTTTCCAAATAGTGTTTATATTGTGGCATGTTACCTATCTATAAAGTGATTGTAGCAAAAAAAACATCTAAGAAACAAAAAAACAAAAAAATTTAATAAAAATTCAAATTTTTACATTAAAATCAAACACATTTAAAACTACTTGAACTTAATTTTAGTTTTTAAAAAATTTTTAAAAATATTTTAAGTGTTACGAAGTTTATATTTATTATTAAGAAGTTGAAAAAATTGTAGTTAGTCAGTTTTAATACATAACGTACATTGCATGTAATTTAAGTTCTTGACTGTAAATTTATATGAGTGTGCGAAAAAAGGTATTTGCTATTATATATGTATTTATGTAAGAGTATGATTTTCAAATACATGATAAGAAACCTTATAGAGATGAGTTTCTTTTATGAATTGACAATAGTTCAAAAATATTTGTAATTTATAAAATGAGAACAAAGTTATTGTTGTATGAACAATAGTCAGGGAGATACAAAGTTATTTTATAATATGAAAAAGAAAAAATGGTACGATGAGAAACCTACTATTATTCCACACCAATTATGTAAGAGTATAAAAGATGAATGAAATGTAATGTAATTGATAAAAAGAATTTATGTGGTTAATAAGTAGCAAAAGGTAACTATGGCAAGTTTTAATTATTTTGGTGACGTTTAATTTTGTTTCGTAAATTAGAATACTAATTTACTAGTAAAAAAAATACTTATTGCTTATATAATTAATTCATTCAATTTCTTTAAATTATAATTTTAATTATTACTTAATAAATAATTCAAATAATTTAACAACTATTTTCTTTTTTTATTATTTTTATTTTATTTTACTTTTTATTTTGGATAAATAATGCATGCAAAGCGCCGCCTACATCAATATTTCTTCTATATTTTTGTCAAAATTCCAAAAGAAAATTAGTTTTTAATTCTCAAGGTCATGCAAAAGCCTACAGTAAAATTTAGACTTCTAACAATTTGGCGACTATGAATCGGTCAAGTGAAAGATTATTTTCGTAGTGTTAGCATTAAACATATAAACTGTGTGTCATGGATTTTACTTTTAAGCCGAGAGGGTTAACTGTTCAACAAACTGTCATTAACATTATTTATGAATGTGTGTGAAAGTAAATTTAAAAATTTATAACTGTAGCCATATTCTTTTTCATATCCTACTACAATAATTACTTAACATAACCGTATAAATACTGCTTAACATTATGTTTTTTTACGAAATTATTACACTTGCGAGAAAAGGACCAACGTTTTTTTTTTTGCAAATTCAAAAAAAGTATTTTTTTTAATCTCTATTTCTTAAAAAACGTAATGGTGATATATTTGACAATTGGAGTTTAAAAAAGATACTACTAAAAGTTATCTCCAATAATATTTTTTGCCCATTCTATTTTATTTACGAGAAAAGGACCAAAGTGCTTTTTGAAATTTCAAGAGTCGTACTTTTGAAAAAAATATTTTTAATGTCTTAAATTTTAATAAATTTGACTATTTGAGTTTAAGAAAGACAATAATAGAAATCTTCTCCAACTATTTTCCACTTTAATTTAATTTAAAAATCGCCCGGAAACTCTTATTTTACTTTTATTTTTTATTGTTGTATTAACATTGGTTACGTTAAGCGATTAACAAAGCTCTGTTATTATAACAGAATGTAGCTACGCTACGGTTAAAACTTTTAAAATTTATCTTCAAACACATGATTTACTTTCAAAATCAGTCACCAACTCGCGCAACTTTTAGACGATTTCGTAATTTTTCTTGCGCACACATAATCGTCCATCTAAGCAAGCGTGCCATTAAACTGTTGATATATTACTTACCACATACTCTCTAAATATTGCAGCAACACCATTAAGTCGGAGGAATTTGTGTACTAAAAAGATAGCGCAAATTGGGGCTCTGAGCCGCCACTATGAGGAAAACATTGCGCAAGTGTTCTGCCTTATAAATTTCTATAAAATCAAGGTTGCACAGCAATCATATGCGTCGTTCATTCTCCAATTGGATTTTAGGGCAGTTTGAACATTACTTGATGTTTTATGGCAAAATTATGTCCAGCGATGAGACTCATTTTTGGCTTAGCGGGTTTGCCAATAAATAAAACTGCGACTTATAGAGACTTAACATGAGAAATACACCGACACTTGCGCTACGCACCATGATCAAAGATTTTTTTGTTGGAAAATTTTGCTGACATTGAGTAGGGGAGATGTGATTTTATTAGAATTGCGCTACTTAGCAATTTTTTTCACATTTTAATCGGGAGCCCTTATTTTTCGACAGTTGGAAAAAAAGGTTACATTGATTTAAAAATTGGAAATATTCTGAATTTATGTATGTAAAGACACATATGTAGAGTTGCATACGTAAATATAGCACGCGATAAAAATTTTGTTTCTATAGTAAACCAGCGACCTCGGAGAATAAAATCTATTGGAAAATAAAGCCAAAATATTGTGCAGTTAGGGCTTGCACAGCTTATTCAAATTAAGTTTGAGAAGTTTTTTTATTAGACGACAAAAATTTACTTCATGCAAAAGCTTTCGATTTCGGTGACTAAAGTCTGCTTGAGTAGCTTAAGTGTCAGTTTTACAAGACCCCATCTAGAAGCTTGTAGGATTCTTAAGCTCCTTACGTTAATGCCAAAGATTGTATTTAAAAAAACAAATAAAATTGTGTTCTTTATTTTGAACAACTTCAATCGAAACTACTAAATTGTTTTCAAATTTTTAACAAGAAAAACAATTCAAAGTAGATCAAATAATATTTAAAATTTAATTTTTAATAAAGTATTTTATGTTAAGGTATACGCCACATTACCCCCCTTCTAGCCGAAGGTGGCACATTTAAAGATGTTGATGGTATAGTTTCCAAGGTGTTCTCAACATAGGCGGCTTTCAACCGATCTATAGTTACTGTTTCTTCACGATTTTTCACCAAAATTTTAAAATACTTGTTAGTTTTATCCAAAACTTTAAATGGTCCTTGATATTTTGGACGAAGTGGCTTTTGTGGCGCGTCTATTTTTAACCAAACATGTGTTGAAGCCAATAGATCTTTCGATACAAATGGTTTTTCGGAAGAGTGATGTAAAACTTGTTGAGGTTGCAATTTAAAAATTATTTCCCGAAGATTTTCTAAAAAAAATTCAGTTGATTGTTGCTCTTTGGTATTACCCACAAAAAAATCGCCAGGAAGTTTTAATGGTTCACCGTATAACATTTCTGCTGTGGTTGCATGTAAGTCGTCTTTATAAGCAGCTCTTAAGCCAAGTAAAACTATAGGAAGGGATTTTGTCCACTGTTCCTCATTTTGGCATGTCAATGCAGTCTTGAGTGTACGATGAAATCGTTCCACCATTCCATTGCATTGTGGATGAAAAGCAGTTGTATGTTGACATTTTGCACCGAGAAAAATGCAAAGCTCTTTAAAAAGTTTTGAGGTAAATTGCCTTCCGCGGTCACATATAATTTTTCTCGGACATCCAAATCTTGAAACCCACTGTTCAAAAAAAACTCGGCTTATTGTTTCTGCAGTTATGTCACAAATAGGCACAGCTTCTGGCCATCTTGAAAAACGATCTATCATAGTAAATATATACAGAAAACCTTCCGAAGGTGGATATGGTCCCAAGATGTCTACGTGTACTTCAGAAAAACGTTCTGATGTTATTGAAAACTTCCCAATTGTCGACTTAGTGTGCTTCGATATTTTTGATTTTTGACATGATTCGCACAGTCTTGTCCAATTGTTGATGTCTTTCATCATAGAAGGCCAAACAAAACGTTCGGAAATAATTCTCCTTGTTGCTCTTATTCCAGGGTGTGATAAACCATGCAGTAAATCAAATGCAGATTTCCGAAAGGTTTTAGGAAGAAAAGGTCTAGTGTGTTCTTGGGACACATCACAATACAACTTCAATTTTGTTCCAGGGATTTCAATCTGCTGAAGTTTAAGTCCTGTATTATTATTTAAAATTTGCTTAAGTTCCTCGTCTGTTTTTTGAATATTACTAATTTTTAAAAAATCGATAGCATCAATTTCGTCGATACGTGATAAAGCATCAGCCACTATATTGCTTTCACCAGCGATGTGAACGATTTTCGTTGTGAACTGACTTAAAAAATCTAAGTGACGAAACTGTCTTGGTGAGGCTTTATTAGGGTTTTGAGAAAATGCGTATGTTAACGGCTTGTGATCCGTATAAAGTGTAAAATCTCTACCCTCCAATAAGTGCTTAAAATGCTTAACTGCTGAATAAGCTGCGAGAAGTTCCCTATCATAAGCACTATACTTACATTCAGCGGAACTTAATTTTTTTGAATAAAACGCAAGAGGTTGAGCATGTCCATTGATAACTTGTTCAACCACTGCTCCAATTGCAAAATTTGATGCGTCTACTTTAAGATTTATTTCTGCATCCTCATGTGGGTGTGCGAGAAGACTTGCATTGACAATCATTTTTTTGCATGTTTCAAAGGCAGCTTCTGCTTCAGAAGTCCACTTAATACTTCGTTTGTCTTTTTTGGTAGCTCCTTTCATGTATTCATTAAGAGGTATCTGGTACTGAGCAGCGTTTTTAAGAAAACGTCGATAAAAATTTATCATGCACAGAAATCTACGCAAGTCCATAATAGACTGCGGTTTTTTGTAATTAATGATCGCTTCTGCTTTTGATTTTGATGGATAACTACCTTCGGGTGTAATATGAAAACCAAGAAATTCAACATTTGTTACACCGAATTCACACTTCGCAGGGTTTATAACGATTCCATATTCCCGAAAACGTGTAAAAAGTATTTTCAGGTGGTTAAAATGCTCTACCTCATTGCAGGAAGCGACGAGAACGTCATCGATGTACACAAAAACGAAATTCAATCCTCGTACGATTTCATCCATGAGACGTTGAAAAGTCTGTGCAGCATTTCGCAAACCAAATGGCATTCTCAGAAATTCATAAAGCCCAAAAGGTGTGATGATAGCTGTCTTTGGAATGTCGGCCGGGTTCATTGCTATTTGATGATATGCACGCACAAGGTCAATTTTAGAAAATATGCTACAGCCGCTGAGTGTCGTCGAATAGTTGGTAATAAAAGGTATGGGATATCGATCAGGAATAGTAACCTTATTCAAAAATCGATAATCTCCGCATGGACGCCATTCGCCGTTCTTTTTTGCTGCCATATGGAGCGGATTAGACCACATACTTTTCGAAGGGCGAATTATTTCATTGTCAAGCATAAACTTGAATTCTCTTTTAGCAATGTTTAATCTCTTTGTATCTAATTTCCTTACCTTAGCGTGAACAGGGGGTCCAGTCGTTTCGATGTGATGATAAACTCCATGTTTTTTAGCTCCCAACGATAGTGAAACGTTATGTATTTCTGGGAATTGTTCCAGAAGTTTGTGAAAACGGGAGTTGTCTTTTAAAATTGTTGTTATATTTAAAGAAGGTTCACGGGTAAGCAATGCGCTAGTAGACAACAAAGTTGTACCATCTACTAATCTCCTGTTTTTAAGATCAGGAAGTAGGTTGAAATGTTTTAAAAAATCAGAACCAATTATACATTTTGTGACATCTGCAATCACAAAGAGCCAGGAAAATGTTCTTCGCAAACCTAAGTCGAGCTGAAGGATCATCGTGCCAAACGTTGGAATTTGTGTACCGTTTGCTGCAAATAAACTAGAAGATGAATTAAAATTCTTACTGATACTATGTCCTTCTTTTGGTATAACAGAAATGTCGGCGCCTGTGTCGATTAAAAAAGTTCTTTTAGAAGTTTTGTCTGTGATAAAAAGGCGGCCAGATGTTGAGTTAGCGATTTCGGCTGCCGCAATATCCGAAACGCATACTAGTTTTTTGAAAAACTGCAAGGCTGGATGCATTTCGTTGCTTTGTCACCAAAGCGATTGTGATACCAACAATATTGGGAGTCTCGTCTGTTTGACTTAGATCTTCGACGAGATGAGTTGCGACCCGACGAGTGGTGACGTATTGAGTCTTTGTTTTTGTTCCTACATCTGCAGCAATGTAAGCTTTGCAGTTTGTTTTCGATAGCTTCAATTTGTGCTACGATTGTATTCTGAGTCTGCATTTCAACAGACGCTACATTAGAAGGTTGCATCATATCCATAATTTTATCTGCTTGGACAGCGAGCTTGTTAATATCTTGCTGTTCACTTATAGCGAGTATAGCACGTACATTATCCGGTAATTGCTCGAGAAAAAGTGAACGGATTACTTTGTCACCTACTTGACCTTGTCCAAGGTTTTGCATTGTTCGCAAAAATTGCGATGGTCGCTGATCGCCAAGTACCTGACCACTTAACAAGCGTTTTAACTTTCTCTCATCTGATTCTGAGAATAAGGAAATGATTCTTGATTTGAGGCTTTCATACCGACTTCCCGCTGGAGCATTCTCCAGAATATCGCATACTAAACCCAGTGTACTTGGATCTACATTCGCTACTAAGTGGCGAAACTTTGTTTCGTCTGAAGTTATGCGTGTGAGTTCGAAAATTGTTTCTACTTGAAAAAACCAGATTTTTGGATTCTTTTGCCAAAATGGAGGTAATTTGTGAACCGTGTTAACTTCGATTTGCGATGTGTTGCTTCCGGTCGCGTTAAATGAAGGCTCCGTTGGGTTTAACTGACCATCTCCCCTATCCTGATGTAAATCTGAAGGTCTATCTGCGCGTGGGCTGTGTAGCAAAGCCATGTTCTTTATTTGGGGTCACCAATGTAGGATTCTTAAGCTCCTTACGTTAATGCCAAAGATTGTATTTAAAAAAACAAATAAAATTGTGTTCTTTATTTTGAACAACTTCAATCGAAACTACTAAATTGTTTTCAAATTTTTAACAAGAAAAACAATTCAAAGTAGATCAAATAATATTTAAAATTTAATTTTTAATAAAGTATTTTATGTTAAGGTATACGCCACAAGCTCATCGAAATTTTTGTATGACGAAGGAGAGTTATTTCTTGCCATACGATGACAGACTACAGCCGGACTTTAGTGGTTAATCTTTCTTTATCACTAAATATTTTCCTTGTATCATAAAAAATAAATTATTTGTTTTAAATCTTTCTAGGAAAAGCTTTAAATTGTTAATAACTTCTTAAATACGCCGCCAGCAGAGAAAACAATATTTCTTCTATTCTATAAACGCCAGCAGTTTCATAAATAAGACTTCAAAAAATAATACTAATTATCTGTTGTTAGATCTAATACCTTAAATAGATGTCTAGCAACAGCAACTTAATTGAAAATATTAAATTGGATTGTAAATAAAGCAATTTAGTAAAATCTCGGTCAAAATATATCCCCTTCATGCTTTCAAATGGTTATACTTACAGCCACAAAATATATTTATAATAAACATATATCTTGACGTGTTCTTTTCCATTTTCCTTTCTGAGTGCAAAAAGCACACATGACATGCACTCCATATAGTCATGTTTTTGGCATCAATTTCATTTTCTACTACAAAATATTAATATCGTCTTTCGATATAAAATTCATGCTTGAAGCCATTACCATGAAAACAAGAATTGTAAATTACCCGACTGGCTCATAGAAATATTATCAAAAAAGTGTGTTTCTAATAAAAGTATACCAAAAATAAGAAATAAAACTGATCTTAAAGCAAAACAAATTTAAAAGAATAGAAGAAACTCAAAAGAAAGAAATTTAATAGAGAAAATAAAACAAAAGAAATAAATTGTATAATTAAAAAAAAATCTGGGTATGTGAAAAAATAAGTATCACTGGCTTCCAAAATGAACTAATTCAGTTTCTTTGTTTGTTATTTTTTGCACTTTAATTGCAACGAGTTGGAATGTTCTTTCAGTCCACCCGTAATTTAGCGTCCAGTTTTTACGCTGTAATGAGTAACTTAAATACGAGCGCCAACGTTGTGAAACGAACAATATTGTTTACTTATCTTATTTGCTAAAAACCACAAAATTAAAATAATTAAGAGAGATAAAATGCGAAATTGACCTTAAAGTAGCTGTAATGTCATTACTGTTGGAATTACTTTTGTATATACCACAAGAAAAAACAAAAACAACACTTCTTTTGCAGCCAACTTCACTTTTTACGCGCGTCAAAATTGGATTTTTTCAATTGTTTAACGTTAGCGTCGCGCTATTTGGGTTGGTCTCATACATTTTGTATGGACATGAGAATTTTTGACAGTTAAATAACGTCTTACGCTCGTATTTAGGGTGGACTGTTTTTTAGAATTTTCGAACTATCGCGACATAAAAAAATGCCAAAAAGATTACGAAGTACAAAAATAAAAATTACAAGCTGCCAAATCAGTGCGTATTAGAAGAATGTTGACGTTTTAACTCGCCTATATATAGAAATTGCATTTTCTAGCGTACGGCAGCTTAAAATAAAGCTTTTTACGGAGTGCAGTGATATTGCTAAACAAAGAAATAAAATTTTACTGAGCTGGTCACCAAAACAAATAAATCCTTGTTTGTTTTTTTACTTTTTTTATTTTATGCATTACAAAGAAGAAAATAAATGTTGAAGGCATAAAAATAATACGAATTTACAACAAACAAAAATAATATTTTTTGAAAAAAATTCTTTCAGTACTTTTATACTTTTACATAAATTATCATCTTCAAAAAAAAAAAAAAAAAAAAAGGAAACAATAATAATAAAAAATACATTTATATATCGGTTCTGGGCGCGATACAAAAATATATAATTTCCAGATTATAATATAACTAAGGAATTAGTAATTAGTTATTTACTCATTGTTCTCCTTAGTGTTAGAATAAAAGAAACAACAACCTGCCAGATTATTTCATATTAAAATGATATAGACGTGTTAACTCGCCTATACATACAATTTGCCGTTGCGAGCAGCATGTCATTATTAAACAAAACGCCGAATAGCGTGTGTTTTATTTAATTAACGTTACGCTTTATACTGTAATTAGCAGAACCAAACGACTAAACAAAATATGAAATGAGAAAAAAGTAAATAGAATTTCAAGACATTTATTGTTTAAATCAAAATAATAAAAAAAAGTCAAAATAATGTATTTCTTTTGTACCACTTTTTTTATTTTGTTGTAATTTTGTGACCTCTTTCAAATGTAATCAGACGTCTAAAATTCATTACTTTTAAATAACAGATTGGCAGTCTTGTTTTTCTTTGTAATTCTTCTGGGCGCCAATACAACAAATATACCATGTCACTATATGGGAAATTTCTTAACGAATGTGTGAATGAATTTTTCAATATGTATGTATGTATGTGTGTGTGTGTGTGTGCGTTTGTGTGTGTGTGTAGGAGTGTTTTGCACACTATTTATGCCATATTTACATAAGTTTATTTTTGTTGCTTGTAAAACGTTGGCAACATTACCATTTTTCTTTCTTTTATGAAAACAAAATCAATGTGTTTGTATGTGGGAGTGAGTGCAGCTATAACTTGTTGTTGCTCATCTGCTAAAAATTTCTTTTTCTAAATAAAATTTTCTTAAATAAAAAGAAACAGAAAACGTTGTTTATGAAACGCACGTACAATTTACGTGGATGTCTTTTATTTGTCGTATATTTCATTTTAAAAGTAAATACATATTTGTAAGTGTTTGTGTGTGTATGTATGTTTAGGTTTTATTTTGTCACATTGATGTACATATGTGTGCTATTTAAGGCACGTGTTTTTATTAGTATACAATATTGTATTATTTTACTTTAAACAACAATTCGCACTAATATTTGGTAATATTTTGTTGCAGACAGTAAAAAATAAACTGTTCGAAAGCTTTTTAGATCGGTTAATAAAACAGTTGTTTGTGTTCCATTTTTTTCCTTCCTTCTCTGGTAGTTGCTGATTTTTTCTTTGCATTATTAAGTATTTCTATTAAGAATTTATTTTTAGTGCCATATTGGTAAATGACAACAATGAAACTTGTACCTATCGAGTGTAAATGAAGTGAAGGTCTTTAAAATTTACCACATGTAAAAGAAAAGTTCCAATGAAAAAAGGACTTCTTTCTCATTTAATTTTTTTAAATTATAATGGATTTTTTTTAGTTTTTGTTTTAGTTTCTAAATTATTTAATAAGTGATAAACTAGTATTTTTTCACCACTGCACAGTGGTTAAGAAATGAATTATTTTAGGTAGAGTTCGGTATCTCGTGAACTACTGAAGATATGTCAATGAACCTTTAGAGAAGCAAAGCAGAGGTGGTTTTGAACGGAGGTTCACGCTTATGTCATCTGCAGTGTATCGAATGAAATCATATATTACACTGTTTTTAATGTATTAATTCTTGTGATTAAAAATAAAATCATGAAAATTTAATTTTTTATTTGTATTGCTATTGTGGCTCAGTCCACATTCTTTCTCACGATCTCCTATTTACTACACATGTGCTTCAACCAATTTAAGAAGCCATTCACATCACGAAAATTACGATATATAAGAATTACTCGACAATTTGTTTTGCAAACGTGCGTCTTTATCCAACACGTAGAGATATATGTTTATTTATAAATATTTTTTTGTGGCTGTAAGTATAACCATTCGAAAGCATGAAGGGGATATATTTTGACAGAGATTTTATTAAATTATTTTTTCACAATCCAATTTAATATTTTCAATTTAAGTTGCTGTGGCTAGGCATCTATTTAAGGTACTAATACCACTGAAACAATTTACCACGAAAACAAAATTATTTTAGATAAGTGATCACACAGTTTTGCTTTATTATTTTTTGAAGACTTATTTAAGAAACTATTTCCTATTATAGAATTTTCATGGAAAGAAATATTGTTTTCTCTGCAGGCGGCGTATTTAAGTAGTTATTACTAATTAAAAGATTTTCCTAGAAAGTATTAAAACAAATAATTTGGTTTTAAGGATACAAAGAAAATAGTTTCTTATTAAGAAAATTTAATCACTGAAGTCTGGCTGTAGTCGGACATTTTATGGCAAAAAATAACTCTCCTTTGTCATACAGAAATTGCCAGTCCACAAAATGCTGCACTTCTAGAGGCACTCAGACTCACAACTATTATTCCGGCTTTATCACCCACAAATTTTTAACAAATTTAGTCACTACTTCTATTCAGTATTTAGTAGCTTCTGCTCTAGTTCAGGTTTCCTCTAAATTTCGATTATAATTTCTTGTTTTCAATTAAAACCTCCTTTATTATTTCATCCGCCTTTATTACCTTATTTACCGTCACTAACCAAGAATTGCTTTTCTTTTCTAATCGAGACATCAGTTGATTTAAAATGATCCTCTTTACAAACTTGCACATGAAACAACTCACCCAGCGAAGCCTATCACAACTGTTATTTATTTTTGTATTCCAGACTTTGATGTCACTTGAGCCCGCGACATTCTTTTCTATTTTAAATAATCGACAAATTTAGCCAAGGCATCAACTACCACTTTTTTAGGGCTTCGCATATAAAGGTTGAAGACATACCCAATTTTAATCGCTACCATATCTGTCCATCCGTCTGTGACAGCTCTCTATAAATCTATACTTAAAATATTTACAGAAGATGTATTACTATAGCCACAACAACAACAAAAAGAACATAAAATTAAAGGGCTTATCCAAGGTGACATAATATTCATTTAAATTTGACATTTTTAAAACTGCTAGTGACTAGATTTTTACATATTTTTTAGGGATAAACAGACAATTGAAATGTTTACAGAATATATTCAAGGCAATAAGAAAAATATAAAAAATATAAACAAAAGATGGGTCCAAGACAGCTTTGCTTTGAGTCAAACTGGCACTTGGCAGGTTTTGTGACTTTCAACACTTAAAAAAATTTTTTTTTTTGTAATTTAAAGGTTCATAAAGAAGTAAAATTTCGTTCTTAGGTAGTGAGTTATGTAAATTTTAAAATTAAAAAATCTGAATTTTTTAAGAAATTTTTGAATTTTTTTTTCAAAAACTTTGCTTTTAACGTATGAAATTTTGTTACAGGCGATTAGAAATTATTGACTTATTTCAAAAAGAGAAACAACCCTTTTTGTCTTTTTAATTGTCTAATTATTTAATTAAATAAATGCCTTCAAGGAAAATATTGTTTCATAATTAAATTTTCACTTAAACAAAACAAATGAAAGTACTTTTTGTATTAAAAAAATTATTTTTAATTTCAAAATCAATTAAAAATATTTCTTGAATTTAATATTGTAAGATGTTCATATTAACATACACATTTGATTTAGTGGATGACTGTGTGTGTAGTAATACGTTAATTTATGCTAAGGCTTTGTTACATTATCTTCTAAGTACATGTGTGTGGGAGTGTGCTTTGCAACAGCCATAAGAATTTTATACATGTTTTTGTTGTAAACTGTTGAATTTTAATATACATTTCACCTTAAAGCTATTCATTCATTTACACTGAAATATATTTAAATGTAGTTTTATGTATCTACATATTTGTTTAACGCATTTCTACATAGACTTTTATAATCGTGTTAGTGATGTCCCCAAATATTTAAACAAAAAAATTTAAAAGTCATAGAGTAAAAAGGACAAAATTTTTCATATGAATATCAAATATAATCGTGCTTACATCTTAAATATGTTAATATATTTATGTGAATAGTTTAAACAAATGTATATTTTTATTGCATGTTTTTGTAGTGTATGTGTGTATGTGTAAAAGACAACATTTTTTCATTATCACTGCTTATTGTTTGAGTGTGTTTGTAGGGTTAATGTACAAAGGTTTCTTGCAAAGACTTTAACTTTTGTAACAGTTTAAGATCTAGAATTTTGTTGTGTTTAAAATTTAAATTTTTATTTTATATTTTAAAAGTGGTCCAAACCACTTTTTTAGTAGCATTAATTTTGTTCATTAACGACACAGTTTTTAATTAAAAATTTAATAACAACAATTAAAATTCAAACTTGCTTAACAATTTTAGTCAGAGTAGAAATACAACCTACCGATTGCGGATACGGGTTTTTTGTCTACTCAGCGAATCCCCAGAATATCATTAATTAAATCAAGCTCTCAATTTTCAATATTTTTCTCTTTCACCATATTGTCACAGTTTTATTATCTACGTGTAAATAGTTTCTTGTGAATGACTTGGAAAAAAGAAAAAAAAAGAACCTGAATGTCATACAAAATAAATAAAGAAGAAAATAGCATCAGTAATTACATTAATAATTCGATGGCACTGTTCTGGAGTACCATGTTTGCTGCGAAATCTAAATTGAAAGTCTGGTATTATATTTTATTCATCTAGAATAGGTTTTATTCTACATAAAAATAAACGTTTAAATATTTTTGAAAAGGTTGGTAACAAACTTATTGGCCTGTAAGACAATAATTCACGTTCCGGTTTATTCGGTTTCAGAATCATAATGATTTCAGCGCATTTCCACTGGGTCGGGAAATGGTATAAGCGCACAATCGTATTAAATAACAGCGTTAAAAATACAATACTCTTTTTGGATAATAATTTTATTACTTTTGTATCAACTTTATCATATCCAGGGCTTTTATTATTTCCAAGATTGTTTATTTCCATTTTCACTTCAGTTGGTGTAAAAGGACGTATTGGAAGACTCATTTGGTATGGAGAATCAAGTAATTCTAGTATTTCACAATCAGTAAATGTATTGTTTTGTGTATTTGGCTAAAAAATATTCTTTAAATGTTCAGAAAAAGCTTCTGCTTTACTTTTGTCTGCCCTACACCAAGTGTTATTTAAATCTCTAACTGGAATATTTCGTTGAGTTGGCCTTTTGAGGTATTTTGTAGCATTCCATATACTGTTTTCATGCTTATTAGTATCTAGACATTTCAAATATTGACCAGTTTTTTTCATTTCAATAAATTTTTGTTTAAGCTGCTTGCATAAACGGTTGAAGTCTCTCTTGTCACTTGGATTTCTACTTAAATGGCAAGTTTTTCGAATTCTTCTTTTATTACAAATAAAAAAATCTTATTTCAGCAGAGACATAACTATAAGCTGATACCTGATGTACTAGATTCGTGAAATTTTTAATAGCTTTGTCTAATTCATGGCCATTATTTATTACCAAATTTAGGTCTATATTTTTATCTATCCAGTAGTTAAATGATTTGATGTCTGTTTGATTAGAAATAAGTTTTACTTTTTTTGAAACAGTATGCAATGATGTATTATAGGTTGTTATATCGGAGTGTGGTCTGAGCTAAGATCATCACTGTCAATTACGCTTAAGCAATTACTAGGTATTCCAGAATAAGAAAAGAAGTCTAGTAGGTCAGGTACTTTAGCTATATCGAAGGCCAGTATGTTGGACTGCCGAAGGAGTGAATATTATAAGATTTTTTTTAAAATACACTTGTAAAGCTTACGACCCTTTGGGTTTATTAATCTGGATCCCCAACATGGGTGCTTAGCATTAAAATCCCCTCCTACTAGAAAGCGGCCTTCTATATTATTAAAAAAGTCTTCATAATCTTGACATAAAAATGAATGTGGAAGTAATTGGCATAGACTGAAACCTCTCCAGTTTGTGTTTATCTCTATTCCAGCAGCTTGCATATAGTTGTGACAAATTTGTGGAAGCGCCTCGTCCTTAATGCTGGATTTGATTATTACTGCAGAGGCAGCGTGGGCTCTGTTATCTGGGTAATTTGCTGTTATTATATCATAACCTCTTATGTGAAAAGAGTTGTGAAATGAGTTTCAGAAATCAAAAGAATATCGATTCAGTTTCCTATGTATGATTGCAAAGCCCGTTTGCATTCCATACTGCTACTCTAATATTTATTTGCATATTTTGGTTACTTTTTTAGCTTCGTTACTAATTGGGTATTTACATACAGTACACGTTTGTTAATTTTTGGAATTCTTTGCCAGTTGTATAAAGAGTCATTTTCACTGACATCATTATCATCATCATCGGCAGCATTCAAGCTGTATGATTTTTTTTAATTTTTTTTCTTTTCTCACTTAATTTGTATTTAGTTATTGTTTTTGTTTAGTTTAAGGTTTAAAATTTTTTTTAGGATTAACGTTCCTATTTTTTTTAAATATTTTTATTTTGTTATTGTTTTGAATAAGATTTGATTTGAAAATTAAAAACTTGTTTTTGTTTTTAATAGTTAAGTAAAGAAAGAAATTGTCTCAAAATAAACCACTGCACTTGCTAACACACGTCTTATTGCAATCACTGTCAATAGAAGACTATGATATGTCTTCTGAGCAATATATTTTTCTATTAAACTTCGTTGCTGAAAAGGTAATGCAATTAATTTGAGGATTATATTATGCCAAATTTTATATACCCTTCTCCATGTACGTAAGTCTATTTTAGAGAAGTAATTCCAATAAAAAGAAAGAAATCTTAGGATAACAGAGAATTAAAAAATAAGAACAAAAAAAAAAACCCAGGTCTATACATAATTTTACATCAAAATGTTATCGGTTCTTAATTTTCTGAAAGATCTCTTCAAAAGATTTTATATGATATATGAGTTCAAAATCGTACTTTTCTATAAGAAGTTCAGATGTCCATGCTGGAAAAGTATGGTTGAGCGCCATTTTTTAATTCCCTATTGACCCACATATTTTTATTTATTATTATTTTTTTTTTTTTTTTTTTTTTTTTGTTGTTTGCTGAACTAGACGTTTTTAAATGATATGGAAAAATTAGAGGCAGGCGTGGTGTTTTTCCCGCTGCCTCAAAGGACATGTCTGATCGATTGGCGTTTTTGAATTTTCTTTAGCTCATCTAGTGGCTTGGCAAAGTTTATTTAAACACTAACACGGACGGACAGACGGAAATCGTTCAATCGACTTCAGTTTTCATAAGAAATAAGAATATGTATACTTTATGGTGTCGAAAATGGATATTGATGAATAACACAACAATGGAATAAAACGATTTCGTTAACGTGTCATTTCTAATTTTCTCAAAATCAAATTTATATGTGTAGAAATTTTTGTTGTTTTGTGTTTGCAAAATAAAATTATATTTACGACAACATATCTACTTACACTTGTTTTAAATAAATGTCATTTGCGATAGCGACTTACCTGTAAAAAAAAAGAAGAAAGTTATAATTAATTTAAATATAAAAACTTCAAAAATACATAAAAGCAATTTAGAACAACAAACCTAAAGTATTTTAAAATAATTTTTTTTTATTCTTGAAAAAGTGTTATTTGTTTTAAAAATTTTATCAGAAACAAAAGACAACAACTGTTCTTTATATTTTATCGAATAACAAACTTTTTGTTTTCATTACTTTAATTGAATTTTTATCTTGAAAGTAATTATAGCGAAAATATGAAACAAAAATTATTTAGAGCATTTTGCAATAGTTGATTTTTTTTTTTTTTTATCTTGAATTACTTTTAGTTACTGTTGCTTTTGAAGAAACCTTTTTTTTAACATTTATATAAGATATTGTGGTAATTTTTTTGGTTTTTTTTAGCAGTTTCCTTATATAATTATTGTTTAATTAATGGTTTTCAAATATCATTATTTGTTTGGTTCATATTTTTTCCGTTTTGTTGAATGTGTTAATTATATTTTGCTTTGAATTTTAAACCTGTTTGTCATTTAGAACATTAATAAAATTGTTCACTTTTGGCATTACTGAAAATAATTTAATTATTATTTGCGTTTAAAAGAGGCCCAGTTGAAAACTTATTTATTTTAAAATAAGCACAAAATCTAGAAATTCAGGCGAGTTGTGATAAACGGAAAAGCCTTCTTTTTTTACAAAAGTAATTTTAAAACACTCATGGAACTGTCACAAAGGGAGTAGAATGATAGTCTTATGATAGTCTATTCTTCTTACTCCTACAATTTTCTCTATGAGAATTATTTTGATTTATCATACTTTTAATATTTTTCTTTTAGCAAATAATATCATAGAAAATCGCCGGCAAATAATAAAATTTGTGAACTAAAATGGTATTTCATCTAAGCAGATGCTTATTATGAGGCATATTATATTTAAATTTTTAACACACATTATCATATCTGCTGGTCTCAACGAAATAAAAGATTCTTTAAAATACAAAATTAATCTAAGAGAATTAAGGTTCGTTATCATAAAAACTTTAGTAAAATAATATGAACTTCATGTGATTCTATTGGATCAGCAATAAGTAAAATTTAAGGCTACATCAATCCTGCTAACAAAAACTGTCTTAACAACTGTATAATGATAAATTAGCCAAATTTGCTTAGTGGTCTCATTTCCTAATTTTCCGACTTCAAAAAAGAAGAAGGTTTTTAATTAATCACAACTTTTATTTATATTTATGCCCGCAGAACTCAATAATTTTAAAACAGATTTGAAATTTATTCTTTTCACTGTAAGGTGATGCTCACAGAAAAAAAGTTTAAAATACCAACAATTAAAGGGGTCCCCAAACGACAGCTGACTTTTACATTTTCATGTAAAATTTTTGTAAAGCGAGTCTTACTCTAGCTCCCAATTTTAAACATTGATATAAAAATAAACCTTTAAATTAAAGGGTGTCTCAATAAGTAATGTAATTTGATTTCTTTGTGACCTTATTCTCTGAGTCCTTTTAGTCAAACACTTGACAATTACATAGAATGTGTACATCTATGTCCGTGATAATAACAAGTTTAAGTATTTTAAATTACAAACTAAAGGGTGTCCCCATAGTAAATGTAATTTGATTTATTTGGCGTTATATTTGGAACCGTTAGAAACTGACACACAGGAAATGCCATGTGTAGTAACAAGCTGATAATCTTTAACTAAAGATTAAAGATTAAGAGTGTAGGTGATGTTATTTATTTTTATATAGCCTCGTTTATTTAAACATTTTAGACTGAATCTTGAAATTTAAATAAAGTGTGTGTTATTTTATTCACAGTTTCAAGTATAAAGAATTTAAAGGGTGTCCTCATAACTAACGCAGTTTGGTATAAATGGACTAATCCTTTAAACCGCTATGAACACACACGTCTGTATTAACCAGAGCTTTAAACTTTAACTCGTGCGTCTGTTTTGAATTCGATATATTTTTTTCAAAAATTTTTTTCTATTCAATTTTCAAATAAAAAAATTAAATAAATTTAAAAAATTCAAAGAAGTTACCTAGCAATGGTTACTTTGGAAATTACTTGAATGATGATTGCCACATATGGACACATGCATTACTTTTAATAAAATTACATATTTAAAAGAAAGAAGAAAAAGATATGAATTAACCAACAAGCCTTGAGTTGTAAGACTCTTTTAATTTTTAAATAAATAATTTTTCTCACTGCCCTGCTAAGAGTATGTGCGACTGTATATGTCTTTACATAATACCTGCCATTACTATATTAAGTTAAATTAGATTTTGTAAATTCAGTTTTTTCTTGCACGTTATAAATGTCATCAACATTTGCGTGCTAGTTTAAAGTTAATGATCTAAACCACAAAAAAAATCATTTTTTTTTAAATCATTTGCTAACCTTGAATTAACTCCATTTTAACTTAATTACTTTTAAATAAATAATTGCAAGAATTATTTTTTTCAGCTACAGCAGTAATTTTTAATGTCGGTTTACATTTAAAACTAATTTTCATGAACTCAAAGGGTAATTACTTGTGAAGTAGCACATTAATAATAAAGATATCCGCCAAATAACACACGAATCAGGTAAAGAAAAAACGCCAGGCAGGAAATTCAAAATTTTTTTATTAAAAGCAATAAAAAGTATGGTTCAAAATTTAGAAGCACCCATTATCAGGTTTTTTTTTTTTTTTTTGTTTTCATTTGTATCAACAATATTTTAGAAATATGCAATTTCACTTAATGTTTATCAATAATATGCTTGGGATTTTTTCATTTATCTGGCTAACATGAAAGCTTCTTGCAATTATTTTGAGATTTGACCCCTTAGGAATTAAAATTTTATATTGTGTGAGAACTATTTGTCCATAAGTTAAGTTTTCCAATCATCTTAAAAAGTAAAAATTATATACGATAAATAAAGCAAAGGGTGCTTGTAATTCGATCATTCTTCAATTGTGAAATATTTATAATAATCATGTGTCCTTACTCTCCCATAAGATTATAAAATTTTCCTGTGTAACAAACAAAACTAAAAAAGACCAATAATAATTGATCTTACGATGGCGACACTAATCTCATTCAGTCAACAGCCTAGGGATGAACAAAAAACATCGATGTTTTAAAAACACTGGATGCATTGTGTCGACACATCGATATAATCCGACGTTTTTGTTTTTTTGTGCTCATATACGAGTACAATCCGAAAATACCGATGTTTTCTTTCGATGCATTGAAATGACAAATTGTATACAGAACGTGTAGATTGATATATAAACGTGTTTATAGAAATTGGAAAAGTAATAAGAGTAAAGATATTTGAGGACTCCTGTTAGAAGACTGAACTAAAATCCGTTGGATATTTGGAAAGATTATAAATCGCATTTTCCTAAACATTACAAGATCGCTTTTAAATATCTTACAAAGGTGGGAATATCGGTTCCGTCTGAAAGACTTTTTTCACAAGCGGCGCAGGTAATGACGCAATAAAGAAACGGATTAAGAGGTGAAAGACTTTGTAAACTTTTATTTCTTCACTTCATCATTAACTGCCAGTCTAACGATGTCGCAATCGTTCGTTCGTTCGCACAATTACATTCAAAACAAAAACAAACTCTTAAAAATTGTTTTTGTTTTGAATGTAATTATGCGAACGAACGATTAATTGCGATATCGTGGGACTGGCAGTAAATATAAATATATTTTTTATACTGTTCAGTTTTTTTTTCTTATTTAAATTAAAAAGTATACACATATCTCCGTTTTGGTAACACATGGGGTTACGAACCATATCGACTTCGATGATAAGTACAAACTAAAAATTTAAAGTCAAATTTTTACAAAATTGAAGCTAATCGTCGGTGGCGCAGGCTCTAATTTACTTTATCAATATTGAATTGAAATGTAGCGCCTTCACGGCTTAAAATTGTAGACTTGAAATTATCAAAATATTTGATGACAATGTGTGTTTTCTCTTTTAATGCACGAGTAGTTATGGGCTTGTGTCCATATTTATTTGTCTCCAAATAGCTGATTTAAATCGTATTGTATTGCATCTGTCAGGTGAAAGGACAGAGTAAATAGACAGAATGTGCATCGTATACTAGTTACACTTGTAAACTGTATGTGTTGTTGAAACCAAATGCCATCCGCAGAAATCTTACGCAAGAAGGAGTTCTATTATAATGTCACAATACTGAATATCAATGACTATCACTAATTGGTCAGCCCCGTTTTGAAGGAATTGAGGTTCAGTGATGCCTTTATCAAACAGTGACGCCTTCATCAAACAGTTCATTAATTTCAGTCATTAATATTCCTACAAACTGTGGAATCCTGAAGTCCCCACGTAATTGGCGATAAGCTCATGTTATTAGTTTTAAAAATGTTCACCAATTATAACCAATTGTTCTAGCGTTTAGAGCTCTTTTTGCTAGCCTTTAATTGTAGCGGGAAATATTTGTACAGATTTTAGGATAAATGTTTACAGAAGATGGATAAAAAACGCAAAAAAAAAAAAATAAAATTTCTTATGCAATACCCAGCAAGAAATGAGGGACTGAAACTTATACAAAAACATTTATTTACTAACACACTTGCAGCTATTTTAAACTAAACGGTGTTGCCGTCGTACTGCTTTTGTTATAAAATGTTAATGAATTTTGTTTCTGTTAACTAAATCTAAGTTTCAACTTATGTTTATACAATCTTGATTAGCAAAGTTCAAAATAAAATATATAAAAAGTTTTGTAATTAAATTTGTTCCAAAGATCAGGCAAAATTAAAAAAAATTCACTGGCAACGCTGTTTGCTATAGGAATCATACGTATACAAATATTTACTACATTTTTTTCGTATTACCTTTAAGAATGTGATAAAAAGTTTGTTCTACGCAGTGACAGATATTTCCTTCATCAGTGATTGTCATTTGATGGATCAAATGATGGTTACTGTTCTTGTAGGATAAATTTAGAAAATTTAGAATCAAATACGATGCTGCTAAGGAAACCTTAATGTGACAGTCTTTCACTCACTTGCGTTTTTAAAATTATTATTTTTCTTTTTTGTAAAGTACCTGCATTTGTTGCAAAATATCCAAGATCCTCTGTAGATGATATACTCATGTATGAAAACATTTAATAATTCAATTTAAAGAGTATCCTTTAGGTAGGATTTTTTTATTAAAACTACGAAATTTTCTCTGCTGCACATTTTGTTTGTTTTTAATAATTTCTACTACAATAATCCAAAATTGACTACGTGCTTTCTTATCTTTACCCTTTCTAATTTAAATATATTCACAATAATCGTATACTTTATTATTTGGCTTAATTTGAAATATGTATATAATTATTACAATTTATTGCAGGAACACCATCAAAAATTCCTATTTAGTCATCCCTTCCTCTCTGAGACAACACATTTTCTAAATAATTAAAAACGACAACAATAAATCAATTTCTTTAGCTTTAATGCCAGGTTTAAAGCACTTTAATATGATCTAGTAAATGTAAAGCTACCATTTCCATTATATAAATTTTTATTCATGTTAGATGTAAATAACTTGGTGAGGTAAACGATAACGAGATAACAATACAACTTCTTCTACATAAAACAATATCAAATTACACTTTTAAAAGTACTTAAGGTAAAAGTATGTTGGTTTGTGGAGAAAGGGAGAGGCAAACAGAGAACTGGTACTGAAAAAACATAAATTTAAATTTTAAATGAAGGAAACGTTCCACAGAGTGATGTTGTTACTGCTACAGTTTCATCTTGTTAAGCAATACTTAAGATGTTAGTGGTACCAGCAAAGGCAAGTGAATAATTGTTACAATTACAAAAGGGTTCATTATGATTACTGGGACAGACATTTTTTAATTTTTAATTAACGAGAGTAAGATAAACTCTCCTCACAAAATCGTACAGACACCAAAACAAAATTAGTTAGTTCTTCGTCTTATTTTAAATATTATTGAAGGTAATTGCTTATAAGGGTTCAGAAAAAGACAATAGGAACATTCCACGGTAACGTAGAGACAAATTCAACTATTTCTAGCGCTAATATTACATATAATTCTTAATTGACAAAGAAGATATCTAATGTTTTTGCTATTATTTAATAGAATGCATATCAGTCCTTAATCCTATCTAGAAACTTTTTATATAATTAATGAAATACTAAAGGAAAAAAGTAAACAGACAGATTCCTCTTTTTCATGGAATCCTTCAATAGACCTTCATTGTTAATTTAATAAAAATTAATTTATTTTTTTACACTGGTTATAGCCAACTAAATACTTTTTGTTAGATTGAGCACCTGCCTCTAACGATTAGAAACAGGCCACACATGTAAAAATCTCGTCTCTATGAGGACATTATTAAATTTGTAACTTCATATTATTACCCGCACTAAGGTTTTGAAACCTCATAATTTCTTTTTTACATGTGTGTGAAGATAAATATGTCGAGCTATATATGTTTTTGACGTAACGACTTACGTAAAACATATATAAGTGTGAAGTTAAATATGTTTGACGTAACGACATACAAAGAAAAACACGAATTGTTTTACATTTAAAAATAAATTTAAGAATAATTGTTTAACAAATAATAAAATTAAAGAGATTTCAAGACCTTCTGAAGTATATCCATACAAATTAAAATTATTTTTAATAAAAATCAGTTCATCAAATTTTTGTCTCCAATATATTTTGACCAACTTGGCCAAATGGAGAGGTGGCATGCAATATCACCTTATGGATAGTGTTTACTAGGGTCAGTACTTTTGCCCCATATAAACACTTTTTCCAAATTGAGTTTGTGAATAGTGAAAAAATCACGAAAACTAAATTTGGTCCATATGTGTAATTTCTGTGAAGGATTTTGGCCAGTATGGCCAAATGGAGAGGTGGCATGCAATACCACCTTATGGATAGTGTTTAATAGTGTCAGTACTATTGCCCCATATAAACACTTTTTCCAAATTGAGTTTGTGAAGTCGTTACGTCAAAAACATATATAACTCGACATATTTATCTATGACTATTGTGCCCTAAGTGTGATCTCCAATAAATCTAAGTCTTGGCTGCAGATTAGTGCAGTCTCTTATTGTTCAGCGCTACGGCGAAAATTTTTTCATATGAGAAGGTTTTCTTTCCTTAAAAATTTTTTATTTGAAGAGCTTGTGAGTTTTGTGGAATAAAATATTTAAATTTAATAAAAAGGCCTTCTCTGTAGGAAAAGCTTTCTTTAAAGAGCCTACGAGATTTTTTTCTTTTTTGGGAAAGAACCTAACTCTTTTGAAAGTATTTTTTTAAGAGGACAGGATTCAACACCTGCGGCAAATTAATAGTATAAGTAAATACTCAGAATTTAACAATACAGCACGCAGCCTCCTTCGTCGATACTTCTACGCAGTAAAATAACTAATAAAATAGCTTTACTTTCACCAGCTGTTCCTTTCTCTCTTCTATCCTTTCCGAAAAAATGTAGCACGGCTACACTTTAAATTCATTATTGCCTGAAGTGCTACTGCTCTTTTGTAAAAAAAAAATATTTTATTTAAAAGATTTATTGAACCTCCCTCGTATAGTATCAAAATTTTTCTTTAGTTTATTTTTAATTATATTCGATATAGAACATTAATTGAAACAGTTACGTTTTCACTACAGCACTTACTGGCTTTCCCAATTAACAATGATTCAAATGGAAATTTTGAAAATCTTCATAAAAAAAATACTGTTTTGCTTGTTGCGCAATTCTAATGAATAATATAATGGTGTGTATGTATGTATGTATGTGTAACATATTTATGTTTAAAGTTTTATCTAAAACGTATAACAACAATAGTCAATTTCAGACAACTGCAGAGTTTTGTATGTATTCAATAATAGATAAGAGAAGATCTGATGTTGAACAACAAAAGGGCTTATGATTTAACAGTTGCCACACAACATCTTTAGCTTTTGTTTGCTAGTTTTCTAACTCACAAATTAGCTTAGTTTCAGAAGGATTTCTTATGCAAAATCCTTTATGTACAAGAATTCTTTATTATTGTTATTGTGTAAGTGTTATTAAATGCATACGTTACTCTATGGATGAGTATGGTTTCATTACTGCTTTTATTAGCAAAATATTGAACGAACAACATCAAAAAGATATTTACAAATATTTTCCAGAATACATTTGCTTGTGCTTAGGTAGTGAAAGAAGAAAAAATCACTTCATTTTAATTAGAAATGTTAAAGAAGTTTATACTGCTGTACGTCATAAGTAAAGCAATCCTGCACAAAATTTAATCTTTGTCCAAAATGGTCACATTTTTTTAAACAATTTTTAATGAAAATAACAATTTTATTTCAGAAATTCGACTTATAGATTTTTGTTAATATTTTTTATAGTGATCATTTTACGCCAAAGACAAATTCTAAAATTCTTCAAAAATTTTTTGAAATTTTATTTAAGTTTCTTATAGGAATTGGTTTTAAAAATTAACAAAAAATACAATCATCGCAAAATATCAGAACAACAATATTTGCAGTGCAATCAAATTAAAAATTAAAAAAAAACCTTAAATACAGTTCAAAGAAGAAAGAATTTGCTTTCGTAGTAGTTTTTTATTGATTACAGGGCAAAAATTTAGCCATTACTTGCTCAACTGCAAGGAATTTGTCATATTCAATAGTCAAGTTAGTTAATATTGACTGATATTAGTTTTTTTTTTGTGCAGGTCTTCTAAGTTTTTTACTCTTTAACAACTGTGATTCTCGGCATTGCCTAAGTCTATTACTGCACTACTGAGAGAGATTGCTCTTGAATAATCTATGACTCTACTCCTAAAATACTAAAAGTCATTTTAAAATCTTTTCCACAACAATAAAAATAATTTCGTGCGAAAACGTCACATAATTGTTGACAAATTTAAATTTTTTTTTTATAATGTTATACAACAAAAACACATTGAAGCAGAAAAATGTTGTGACAATTTTAGAAGGAATTTATACTTAAAAACAGCTACGCTCAAAAAAACCAAAACATGGTATAAAAACATTTTCTAATAAAATACTGTTCAAAGTTAAAAATCAAAAACGATGAGCCTATTGCTAGACACACACGAGGGAACATTGAAACAAGAGCATGTTACCTTGTGTGTAGCAATGTTTCTTTTTAATATTGCCCTAAATATCAAAATATGTTTCATATTTCATGTTTCCTCAATGTTAACAAGTGTGATCTAAGAATAGTTTTATGGATCATGGATAATCGCAACTTTTATTTTTTGATATTTTCATAACTTTAAAAACGCTGCTTCGTCAATTCTTCCATAATTTTGGTAGCCTTTTGTCTTATTGAAGATGTGTAAAAATAAAAACGATTGTTTTTTTCTACTCTGTTGCTTCACTCGCAACATCCAAAAAAAATTTTTTTTTTGAAATTATAATATTAACTTCAGATACAAAAGATTTAAGGTCTGAGAAAGGGCTTCACCAGTTTTTTTCTAATCTTAAAAGGCTGGAGCCAAAGGTATGCGAAGATAAAAATTTTTATTCAAATCTGTTGGCGGCTTACAGCTAACGTTGAATAGATAATGGGAACTTTATCAATGTGACTGTGCTGGAATATATATAAAATATAACAGGAAAAAGTGTAAAAATTCGCTTTTAAATTTTACTTTCATAAAAAAACTATATTAAAAATCTAAAACCTTAGATAGAATTAATAGAAAGCTGATAGATGAACTAGAGGGAAGTGAAAGATGAAAAAAAAAATTTAAAAAGCATGCGAAAATTTTTTTTCCGTACAACATATACAAAAAAAATAATTGCGGAGAAAAAAAACCTATTGGAAAAATCAAAATAATATTTCGTGCTATTAAGCTGTATACACAGCTTGTTCAAATAAAATTTTAGAAATTTTTTACAAGAAGCAAAATTTTAATGCAAATTTTTCATAAATGAAGACTTCTGCGAAGGATTACGTTTTTGAGGCCAAGCCCTTTGAACTCGGAGAATCTAAAGCAATGGGAAATAAAAGTAACGTACAGTGCTTTTTGGAAAATACGGAAAATTTTCTTACAGATTTTATAAATTCTGTGAGAAATTCTTTTACTGCTTTCAAAGTTATCAAATCCCCCAATCTCGGAGGAAATAACATATTAGAAAATCAAAGCTATTAGACTGTTAACACAATTTATTAATATTAAATTTGAGAAATTTTTTATAAGGCGCGAAACATTGAGTTAGTGCAAATTTCTTACATATAAACTTATCACACACAAAAATTTTGCGTTAACTTTATTTTCAAAAAGAATTTATTCTTCGGGATCGAAAGTTTTTTTTTGCATTATATATTTAAGGGAAAAAATTATCGCATGCTATATTTTTTCATCGTTTTTGTTTCCTCACACATTTAAAAAAGAAAAAATTATTTTTTTTCGTAAAATTTAATTTAATTTATTTAAGCCGTTTATTTTGAAAATGGCATAAGTCACTTTGGTTTTCAGCTGATGAATATACGAGGGCTGCTATATATATTTCTGGCCTGGTAACACTGAGTGCAATCTGACATTTCCATTGGAAAGTTTGTCATTTTAAGGCATTATCGTACTCAAAACGTTTTGACGTACGACCATTATTTGTGTTGTTTACAGTGTCTTGAAAAAATTAATATAGAAAAAAATGGAATTAACTCGTGAACATTTTCGTGCCATCATTTTTTACAACTTTCGACGTGGATTATCACAACAAGAGTACATTGATGAACTTAAATCTTTGTATGGCGATGAAGCACCATCCTCTAGCACTGTGAAAAATTGGTATAATGAATTTAATCGTGGCCGAAGCTCGCTCAAAAACGAATTCCGTGAAGGTCGTCCAAAAACGGCTGTTGTGCCAGAGAACATTGATGCTGTGCGTGAACTCATAATGCAAGATCGACATGCGACATACCGAGAGATAGACATCCTTGGACATTTCTTCCACCAGCATACATTCGATACTGCATGAACACCTGGCCGTAAAAAAGGTTTGTTCTCGTTGGATCCCGCGCAATTTGAAAGTCGCTCAAAAAAAGGCTCGTGTCGATTGGTGCAAAGAAATGTTGCAAAAATACGATTGCGGTACTTCAAAAGACGTTTATAAGATCATCACAGGTGACGAATCATGGATCTATGCGTATGAGCTCGAAACGAAACAACAATCGACCGTGTGGGTCTTTAAAGACGAGCAAAATCCAACGAATGTTGTTCGTGGAAGAAGCACTTCGAATCAAATGGTCGCCTGTTTCTTCGGCAAAACTGGTCATGTGGCGACTGTTCCGCTTGAGCAACGTAGGACAGTCACTTTTGAGCGGTACACTACAATTTGTTTGCCTGAAGTCATCGGAGAAATTCAAAAAACCAACAAGAGAAGACGAATCATTGTTCACCATGACAATGCGAGGTCTCACACATCGGCTCAAACTAGAGCGTTTTTGACCGGCCAAAACGTCGAATTAATGGGTCATCCGCCGTACAGCCCTGACTTGGCACCTAATGACTTCTTCTTGTTTCCGCACATCCAGAAAAAAATGGGTGGTCAACGATTTTCGTCGCCAGAAGAAGCTGTTGAAGTGTTTAAAAGCCATGTTTTAGAGGTGTCTCAATCGGAGTGGAAAAAGTGCTTCTGCAACTGGTTGGAGCGCATGCAAAAGTGTATAAATCATGCTGGAGAATACTTTGAAAAACAATAAAACCATTTTTGATTATAAATATTCGCATTTTCACTATTAGGCCAGAAATATATAGAGCAGCCCTCGTATTTAAAGGATCGTTTTTCAAAGGTTTTGAAAATATTGAGGCTACATCTATATCAGACATATTTACAGCTATTATCTCAGGATGCTTATTTTTTTTTCATAATAAAACTTCAATCAACATATAACAAGAGCAACCTTCAACTCTCAACATTTAATTTTTTTTTTTTTTTTTTCAAAAAAGTAACTTGTGCCACTTTCTAATTAGCAGCTCATTTTATTCTGTATTTTATAATTTTAACTATAATTTTACTGCCACACACAAATAAATAGAAAAACTTCAAATGACTTAAAAATCACCTCTTAACCTGACATCGTATGTCATTTAAAAGACTGTATAAATGGGTGGTTATGTACTTCTTTATGTTACTGCCAGTGTGTGCTGCAAAAATGAAACTTGTGGTTTTAACACTGAAACTTGTTCTTTTTTAAGGACTTTTTCTTGGGTTTTAGTGGTGTTGTGGGTTTTTTACTAGAAAATTTTAGGCTAATAAATGAGTGGGTTGCTCTTGCTCATCTTGCCAAAAAAGTGGGACATTACCAGATAGCAATGTACTTGTGTTTTTAAGTATATTTTAAAAGGCATATTAAATATGCAAATTGTATACTTAAGTCATATTTATCAGTATAAAAATGCTGATGTTTATATAGAAATAAAATTATTTTGTGCACAGCAACAAAAGTAGATACAAATTTGAATACATACATACATCTTAAAGAAATTGCTTAAAGTTTCAAAATAAAAATATTTATTAAAGAAATTGTTTTAAAAATTTAATTTTTATACCAAAAACTATAATAAGAACCCTTAAATTTTAGGAAAAAATAGTTTATTAATAAATAATTGGAATAAGAAGGTCAAAACTCAAGTATTTTAAAGCATCCAACAATTAAGTTTATTTTTAGTGCTTTTCATCTTCATTTTATAATTTAATTTAATTTTTTTTTTTGTTAATTTTGATTTATTAATTGTTTCAATGAATTTCTTATAGATTTTATTTTTCTGTTTTTAAGGTTGTTGCAGTACGTCTTTAGCATTATATTATCATATCACATTGTCATCGTTTTTGTTTTTGTTTTTATTTTTTTTGGTCACTATAAAGATGATGATTTTTAGATTTTTAATGAAATTGATTAAAAAAATTTGCATTTCCTTTTTAACTTCTAGAATTTTAAATTTTTTTTTTTTAGTTTTCGCTTTTCGCTACATTTCGATTTTGTTTTTTCAATTTATCGTTTAACAAATAAATTGCAGTTGTTATGCAAAGTTTTCATGCCAACGAAATCATTTATTTAAGAAGTAAATTTTGTATTATTTATACGATAAAATTATAATTTATTTATTTTTTTCAACGATTTCGATCCTTAAGGGATGTCTTTTACCTTCCCAGTTTTTTCGCATTCTTTTTCTCGTCATGCTAGTGTTTTTATTGTAGTTTAAACCAGTTAACGAAAAATTATCGTAAAAGGTTTTAGTTATATTTTTCACCTTTTAGCGGTAACATGCAGGCTGCAACAGCTGGAGAGATGAAGCTCTTTAGTAATAATTTATGTTTACTTTTCTACATCCCCTGAGGCCAGCGTTTCGCAATCACAACACATAAAATATGATACTCAACTAAAATTTTATTTATATTTTTAAAATTAAACTATCCTTGTTAAATTTTTTTAATTGAAGAAATTTATTTCAGTACAATCTGTTTAATTTTTTAATAAATGAAATAATATTTACAAATACAAAGCATTTATTTAAAAAATTTACTATTTTAAAACGTGATTTAAGAAGACAAAAACAAAACAAAGAAAATTTTCTTTTACTATTTCCTCTGTCAGTTTTACACGTTTTATTCAGATTAAATTTTCTGAAATATTATCTAAATCAATTTGAGAAATTAATTAAACTCAAAGCCTGATGATAGTGACCTTAAGTGAAAATAAAAGATAATAATGTTTGTTTTGCTCAAAAATATTCTAAGCTTTTTATGTAAAAAAATTTCTATCATATTTTCATAAGTTCAAGTAAATGATATTTTCAGTCCATTCATACAACATTCTCGCTAAGGAAATTACTTAAATATAATTAATTTTTTTCAATATTTTTTTTACGAAAAACATCTTTAAAATAAACTAAAAATCATATACCCCATTTTACCGTATTTAGGTAAATTTTCGCTTCGGAGTAGCTTAATTTCTAATTTTTATGAATAAAGTTGTTTATATCCTGCATAACCAAAAACTAAGAACGAGAACAACTTAAGAAAGCAAACTTATGGAAACCACTACACAGAAACAAACCTAAAAACAGAAAAATTAAGAATTACTTAAGTAACAACAAATACCAACAATGAAAAGTAAAAATAAAGACGCAAAAAAACGTAAAATAAAACAAATATTACATCACAATAGTCTGTTAACTGTAATACGAAATATGAAACCAACCAACCATCCATTCAGTGAAGCATTCAACCAACAATATCGACCACCAACACCACTATCACCAATAGCTACACCCACCATTTGAGCAAAACAAAAAAAACACAAGACAGCAGACCAACTAAATAATTTCCAAATAGAAGTATGACAAAAACTGTTTATAAAATTGCAGGAAAAGAAATGAAGAAGAAGAAGAAAAAAAAAGTGAAAAAATAATAATCAACAACAGCTATAAATAAAAGAAATGATTACAAGCATAAAAACTTACTGAAGTGCGAAACTTTTGTTTAAATCAAAAACAACAACAGCAATAATAGCAGCAGCAGAAATATTACCATGAGCAACACAAGATTATATTTGTTGTATTAAGTCATAAATAGATGGCTGCTTTTCTTTTTCTTCTTTATTTTTATTTTCATTTTGACTTACATTTGCTATTTTACTTTGACTTAAAAAGTCTTAGAGCCCTACATTCCTGTTAAAAGATAAATAAACTTTAAGATTTAGGAAAAAAGTTCACACGCGACGTCTAAAACTCTTTCCAGCCAAATAAATACGAATTTCAATTTTTGTTTCATTTCAAACTAAAAAATTAATCTAAAATTAAAGAAAAATATTTCATGTGATAAAGACCTTCAAATTTATATTCAAAGAAAAAATCGATGCTGCAATCATGCGGAAAGTATAAGTTTTTAATCTGTAAAAATGAAATGCAAGCAAGTGTTATTGTGAACATATTAAGAACTTGCCAAGAAAAGCGAAAGAGATTTTTATTCAGTGAAAGGGAGATGGTAAACTAGATTGACGTAATGGCGTGAGAACTGCATTTGAAGCATGTTTTTTTTTTCGTTTTCTCTTTCAATAGCAGAGCTGGGTTACAATAGATAATACATGGGCCAAAATAGACTTATCGAAGCGGATAATGAAAGGGACTGCTACATTTTGGAATTTATACACAAAGAGATCGGAATTCGTCAAATGCCCATTGTACGTTAATGGCCACTTAGACGTTAAATAAATAAAAGTCGACATTAATATTTATGAATAATTTGTGAAAAATAGAGCGGACACAGCGGCTTAAATGTATGTGAAGATAACTCCATCAGTTAACTTATTTATTTTAAACCATGTGTTCATTAACATATAGCTAACACCAAGCCTGTTACATTAACAGCGTTAAATCACTTTAACATTTTTAAACAAAATAATTAAAAACATATAAGAAGATGGCATCAAATATACTAAAGAAATATATTTATTACAATTATATTTAAAAGAAAATAAACAATCTTGACTATCGTGTTTAATTACGTGTTATAGCTGACTGTAAAACAGTGAGTAGATAAAAATTTATAAAATAGAGAATTGTGCTACAATTAACTATGATTTAAGAGATTTCAGAACTGCATACATCAGTAATATTCAAAACACATTTTTAATAAACTATTTTCTTCTATTTTAAATAACATATAAAACTTGTTTTTTAATGAATTCTTATTTTTATTGAGGAGCGAAGTATGAACATAAATTTGCTAAAGAAAATTTCCTTGATATAAAATAAAAGTTATCAATTCAAGGTGAGTATAAATAACAAAAATAATTATCTGAAACAAATATTTAAATTAAAGATTTAAAATTTTTTTAAATATCTTTAACTCACAAGAAACATAAGATATTATTAGAAAAAGCAGTACAATTTATTTAAATCTTTATTCAACCCGCAAATGAAGGAAATTCATGAAAAAAAAACAAAAAATCAGTGGCTGCTGTAAAGCACGTTAACTGCAAACCCGGTTGACCAGGGTTCAACCCCTGCGGCAGCCAAAAAAAAAAATATGTTTCTCTACTTAATAGTATGAATACATATTCAGCTTTCTTTGCCGGTACTTCTTCATAGCATATCCGCTGGCGAAGTAAAATAACTAATAAAATAGCTATATCTATCTATCTCTTTTTACGACCTTTCTTATCTCTCAACGATCCCTTTCCTAAAAAATTTAGTACGGTTACATAGATAACTAAATAGGCATTATTGCCTGAAGTCCTATTTCTTCTAAAAAAATTTAGCCTCATTAATCGAGAAGAAAAAATCAACAAGTCATTGTATAGTTGAATTTTTATCACATAATAATTATTTTGGTAACAAAATTTCAAATTAAAAAAAATCATTTTAAAATTAATTTTACCACAACCGACAAAAATTTCTCTTAAAATTTTAGTTGACTTAAGTCGAATGTTAAAAAATGCAAGTTCATTAAGAAATCAAAATTATATATGAAAAAATTTATTTCTTTTAAAAAAGAATATTCAAAAATTAGAATTAAATTAATAAAAAAAAATTATTTCATAAAACATTGAGCAATTAAAACAGAAGAGAGAGATAGAGAGAAACTATAAAATTTTCAATGGTTTACCAAAAACAAATTTGTGTTTCTAAAAAAAATTATTACACCAAAAAAAAAAAAAAAAAAAAAAAAAAAAAAAAAAACAAAAATATTTGCAAACTTCACAAGAAACCCAGATCTAAAAATATTACTTAAGATTTTTAAGTTTAGCAACATAATAAAATTTATTAAGATATTAATTAATAATTTTCTTTTAACTTTGTTCGTGGAAAATATATTAAAAAATTCTCTTATGGAAATATAAATTATTTGCCCTATGAGTAATGAAAATATGAAATATTGAAAATATATTATAAATTAATCCATTAGCCAAACTTTGCATTAAAAGTTAGATCTTTAATAGACCAAATTGGAAATTGAGTTTTTTTAATTAATTTTATTTGAGTAAATCGAAAATAAAAAATGTAAAATTTACAAAAATTAAAAATCATTAAAAAACAAAATAATTCACTACAGGATTTAAATTTTTTCAAAACATTAAACACTAAGAATAAACAAATATTTTCAACACTCAGAGGCTTGTTTACATTGAATGTATTTCTTATAGAAAAATTCTTGCAAAACAAAAAAAAAAAAAAAAACGACATCAAAACAGATTTTAGCTCTCTATCTATAACAGTTCATTAGTTTAGCCTTATACGTCAAATTGCCGCTCAATTACGATTTTAAATATTAAAAATTCTTCTTATATCAGACAAACTAGTGGACATTGTGTTTAATTTAATGTTTTTAAGAAACGATTTAAAACGGTGGGATCAAATTACATCATTTATGGGACAACCCTTTAATTTCTAAATCCTTATCTATAAAGCGGCCTTACTAAAATTAGTCCCTTGTAAATTTCAGCTGTATATCATGGGGCTCTCTTTAATTTCCAAAAGCCAATTTTATACTTGTTGTGATAGAGGTCACAAACATCAAATCACATCAACTATTCAAAATTTTGTACTTCCTAATATAAAGGACTAAGCAAAAGAGATTGTTTCAATTTCAACCTTCTATTTATAACTATTCAAAATTATGGCTATATGCATCAAACTAAAAGAACTATTGAAGCACCCTTTAATTTATTCTTGTTATTATTCTTTGCATCTCTCTATCTTAAGGCTTAATGTTCATCTGACCAGGTTGAGCATCGAAAATAATGATGTGTACAAACTGTGCCTGGAAGAGACTGAAACGGTAGCGAATACTGTGCGTGAATATCTGGCACTTGCTGGCAGAAGACTTAGTTAGTAGCTTATTAAATGTCTCAAATCTTCAAAACTAATATTAAATCCTTTAGTTAACTAGTTGGTGGTTATGTCCTTTTATTAATGAACTTTGACTTTAGTTTTTCAAGTGAAGGCAAAAAATAAAATAACACAATAATGTCTCGTGCTGTAATTTAATTATTTTGGGTTTTTACAATAAACAAAAAATGGTTAAACAATTTATAGTTCACACCATCCTCAAAAAACTCTGCTTTCATCAGGCATTTTAAAAAACCCATCATATAGTGGCTCGTGTTATTTTTAAAAAGAATCTCATTTAAGTCGATGTCACCAGCTGTAATTAACAAGTTTCCTTTTAACAATGTTTTTCTAAAATAACAAACCACAAAGTGGGGTAAAAATATATTATTGATATTATTTAAGCTTAACAACACCAAAAAAGAAAAATCATAACAAACAAAAAAAAATTAAAAAAAAATACAAAAAAACATAAACTCAAATTTCATTTGAAAAAAGACTTAAGCATTAAGTAAAACTTAAAAATTTAAAGGAAACAGCTACAATTTTGAACAAAAATTAAGAGCGCTTTTTAACCATAAATTTTTAGATTGCAAACTAGTGAAAGGGAAATAATAAAAGCAACACCAACAGAAACAACAAAATTGAATGAAACTGAAAGATCTAAAATACAACAGTGGATAGTTATAAATACGTTTAATACATATATGTATGTACGAATAAAGCTGCTGTGGTCTTGTTTCTGTATTAAAGTGTATCTGAGTGACTGTGTTAATGTTACTAAATATCACAAGTCAGTCGTTTTATAGATTTTTTTTTTTTAACTAGGTTTTTCTTGTCGGTCGTTTTTTAAGTAGATTTTTTTTCTTATTTGTTTTTATTACACTTCTCAACTCATTTTACTTTGTGTTGTCGTGACGAAAGCTTAAATGTCAGCAAGCTGTCAAGAGCTGTAACAAAAAACTATATTTCCGTGATTAACAATATTCGCCACAGTTACACTAGTTGGTAAAAAATATCTAAACAAGTATTTTAATTAAAATATTTTTGTACATATAAAATGCGAAGATTTGAATATAAAACGAAAAAAAAAATTATATTTAAAATGGTGAAAAGATGAATCAGGATTAGCTCTTCACTGATGGCAATATTTGTAATAAAGACGATTGCGGATTCGTTATTTAGTTTAAAAAACCTTCCTACGACTTAATTTTTATTTCTGTGTTATACAATACAACCCAGTAAGAAAAAGTAAGGAAAAAATCTAATGAAAACACCGCATGTACTTCTAATGAAGTGGTGCAAATTCGGGTAAAAACCTATAATTTTACACAGGCATGTCATTGACAGCATGTCCTTGGTTTTTAAAAACATTGTACTTCTTTTGTCCGCTTTCTTAAACTAAAAAAAATCTAAGAATGACATACATTATCTCTTACTGGGAAGTTGATTCAGAAAACGTGGGTAATGCTTAAGTTGTAAAAAATTGTCAGATATGTTTATTTATTATTATTTTTTTTTTTCTTTTTTTATTTTTAAAGAATGAATTGGTGTTAATGGAGTATATATTTCACTGAATGGAAATTAGAAGTAAATTTTTACCCACACTTTTAGGATATAAAAAATTAAATCATATTCGTTGAAGTGTAAACCTTAAAATATTAATCGTGGCGTCTTTGTAAACGTCAAGTATTTTGAAAAAAATTCTGTTTTTATGAAAAAATAGTTTAGTTGGAAATATAATGTCTTTTGTTTTAATCCATTCACTTCAAAGAAAATTTTCAGATTTTATTGCAACGGCACCTTTAGAAAATAAGTTTTTTTTCATAAGACTTTCCTCATTTGTGACAACAAAAAAAGATATACATCGTGAATAAAACATTCCTTGTGTTACATACGTGTATAAGAAAACGTACGAAATATTTTCATTAAGAGCGTATTTTATTTTAATATAAAAAAGCCACTTACTTTCAGTGGTTTAACTTTTTCTTTTTTAAATGAAAAAAAAAAAAAAAAATAAAAGTTTAAAAAGGGCTAAATCGAAGAATGCATTACCTACCTACCTGGTAGATTGTATCAGGCCTAATTTGCACCTACGATTAATAGCAAAATTTTAAGACATGAGTAAAAATGACAGCTTTGACGTACATGAGGAACTATGTGTAGATTTTTTAAGTTAAAATAGTTTTTGCAAATAAATGGACAGGCCGAATAAATAAAATTACATTAACTATAGGGGCACTCTTTAATTTCTAAATTCAAATTTTTAACTTGCTGTTCCAGTGGACTTAGCAATACAGGTTCTTTTTATATTTTAATCATCTGCCTAGAACTGTTCAACAGTTTGTGCATTTACATCAAATTACATTAACTATTGTAACACCCTTTGATTTTTAATTCCACATGTTTAAGCTTCGCATTATTCTAGACAAATTAGTACACATTCCGTCTAAGTTTCAAGTGTTTGTATTAGGATACGGATTTTCCCGAAATTTTTTCATTCTCGCATTCCCGAAAAAATCAGTTCTTGAAGAAAACAAATTTATTTAATAAAATAATATTAAAAAATAGTTTTATCAGAACATAAGTAAGCAATAATAATAAATTTCAAATAATAGTATTAACAGCTTCTAAAACTTAAAAACGATTCAGGTGACAAAACACACGTCTGTACATTTGTGAAACAAAGCGAGAGATAACAAAGATTTTAAATAATGAAAAAATATTTTATTAATTATTTTATGAAATAAGTGATTTTAGATCTGTTACTGCGTTTAATAATTCACTGCACATTCTATTTCTTATTTTCGTTGAAAAATTTCCACTAATCGAAAAAAAACCCTTTCACTTTCTACTAAGGTAGGTTTTTTTTGTCAACAATGCATTATGACGATTATCCATGTTTGTTGGTCGAATGTTAGCAGCTACGAATAAGTCAAATTTCTTTTCAAAGAAATAAGTAAGGTTTTGCTTTATATCTTATGTAGTAACGAAAGAAGATAATTAAGAAATTTTTATAAGTCAATTTTTAAAAGTTTTTTTTTTAAACTTCCCATTTTTCGGGCATTCAGCCTAAAAGCTGTTCATAATTTCTCGGGCATTCCCGTTTCCAAATCCCTGGTTTGTTCAAAACGGTTCAAAAGATGGACCATATAGATCAAATTTCATCAAATATGGAAACAGCAGTTAGTTTTTAAATTTAAATTATAAACATGTTGTTACATCAAACTTAACAATACAGGCTCCTTTTAAATTTTAGCTTTCTATCTAAAACAGTTCAAAGGGATGGCCATATTCATTAAATTAACTATAGAAGCACTCTTTGATATAAAACTTCGGACATTTATGATAACGATCATAGTTTTAGACCTTCTGTTCAATTTTTAAGTGTTTTTTCTATAACGGTTCAAAAGATAGACCCATAAAAATTAATTTACGTCACTTGTGGGGTCCCTCTTTAATGTTTAGATTAATTTTTGTATTACTTTGAGCCATTAAGTACTATAAGAGTTCGCAGTTTTTTTAATTTAAAGTGCTGCTGTTGTATGCACAATCTTTCAAATAATGGAAAATGTTTTAAAATCGTTTTAAAAATAGTTGAGTTTTTCAGGCACCAGCATTAAAACAAAACAATGTACAGACGAATTTAAAACCTGCTATTTTTTTTAAGTCGACTAAACAGAAATATATTTTTCAAGGCCTGTGGAAGACTAATCCGATTTTTAGTTGTTTCATTTATTTATTTAAGCTTCATATGGTCTTCGGGTCAAATTTGATTCATTTTGGAAGAAAAATTTATATTTGCTTAAGTAGGGGCTTAGATTTTAGATATCTAATACTTTAATTTAATTTTAAACGTTAATAACTATTTTTGTTGTTGTTCTAAAAAAATAATTTAAAAAAACCAATATACAGTTTTTAGCACTTAAGATCTTCGGGTGAAATTTAACCTGGAACAAAATCGTTGAGTTTTCGCACGTACAGTTTCTTTAAATAACTTTTTTGTCAAAATAAATATCAAATGTGTTTTATACTAAAGGTGTGTTTAATATTAATTAGACTGAAATTGACGACACCGGAATGTTCGCATTTATTGGTTTTGTAAGCTGGAGTGTGTAGGTCAAATAATGAAAGTACGAAAAGTTTATGGGACTCTGAAAAAGGAAGACAGATTCTTAGAAAAATTATTCCGATTAAAATATTCAAAAGTTTTTCTAGAGTGATAAGTTTTGACAATAAGGATAAGTGGATTGAAACTTTACAATCAATTTCCAGATGTAAAAGAAATTGAGCAATTGGTTGCATTCAGAGGAAGGTATCCATTCCGGCAGTATATAACAATATACCATTAAAACCATCTAAGTATTTTATAAAATTTGGGTACTCTGCGATTAGAGTACCAGTTATGTCTGGAATATACACCCACATGTATACAGGCAAAGAATTTAGAGCTATGCCAGAAAAAAATCAAAGTACGCGGGTAGTTCTAAAAACTAAAAAAAGCAACTCCGAAGGTCCTGATTTTCTATAAAAAAATGTTCTTATGAGAAAGACATAAAGAATAAATAGTGGCGAAAACAACGCCATCCCATGCATATCTCGGTTAACTCAAAACAAACATTGGCATCACCATCAACTAATTGACAGGGTTGAAATTTTAAAGGATGGAAGAACTTTTACATTTTAATTTTTTTTATTGTGATTTTATCCCTCTTCACAAAAGTGTTTGTCATTCAATTAACACTACACTATTCTCTAGTCTGCCTAAATAAATACAATATTAAAACTCTAAAACAGTTTAAGACCCTTTTTATCTTTTTCCATGACGTTGTTATTGTCCTCGATTTATACATTTTTCTTGAGCAATAAACCTTTTCCTTAACCTTTATGTTGAGGTCATGTTCAAACAGTGTTTCTTGTCTTTATTAATTTAACCGCCTGTACATTTAATAGTTGGATTTTTCTAGCAAAATAATTACAATTTTCATCCCTTCGTTTATATTTTTTTTTTCCTTTTTTATCATTTTCTCTTTAAGCATAAAAGTTTATTTTCTTCCAACTGTCTATCATCTGAAGATAAATCTGTTTTAACTGTGTTGCTTTGCATTTTTGCATTGTTCTCTCCTTTGCTGTCATCAACATGTTCTTCAACCTTAATTTTATAAAACTGAAAATGTAAAATCAACAGCTCTTTTTTTTTTTGTAATTTTGTCATATTGTTGTATTTTTTGGTATCCTGAGTCTTAATGATTGGCCTTGTGTTGACATTTTTGTTAATGTCGTGTCCTACTACTGCATGTAGCCTTTTTCTCCATTAACTTAAATTTCTATTTTGTTTTCATTTGCCTTAAAATTTTAATTAAGTTTCTTAATTTGAAGGTCTACATTTTCCTGCTGTCTGTGATAATATTTCTTCTTATTTGCTGGTTTATCTCGTTATGGAAATATTCTGTTGTCAATTACATTTTATTAAAACCGAAAAATTATGTCTTTTCATCTTCTTTAACATTTTTATATCATTAACACTCATCCTTGTTTTAAATTTACATTTATTTTTGCTTCCAGTTTGTGTGTGTGTATGTGTGTGTAGTCATAAAAATTTTGACATTTAGTTGGGTTGTAAAATTATGCTATCAGTTGTAATTTAAAAATAAATTATATTTTTGTTGGAATGTTTATTTAAGTAGTAAAGTTTAGTGCCTACTTTAAGAGGTTTAATGACGTTAGCAACTTTTCTACTACTGTTTTCCTTGATCCATCAACATCTTAATTTGTTTATGTTAATATGAGGTTAATAAACTAAGTTAATGTTTTTTTCTTAATCTTATTAATCTGTTCAACAATAAAAGGCAAAGAAATATTTATCTTTATAGAAGAGTTAAAGAAATTTATTTCATTAAAGAAGAAAAAGGAAATAGCATAATTATAACAAAAGATGCAAAATTATTCAAAACTTTTAGCTGACGGATAAAAGAAGAAAGTAGCAATCAAGCTTCAGGGATATGTATGAAGTTAAATAATTCACGTTAAATATTTTTTTTAATTATAGCATGCGATAAAATTGTTTTGTTTTACAAATCCCAAATTCTGGTTTTATATTAATAAATACAAATACAGCTACAAAACTATATTATTTTGGGGAACTAGACTTAATCTAGACATTGTATTTACAATCTTGTTCTATTAAACTGTAAACTAAAAATGGGTATTTAAAAGTATTGTGTCCAATACTTTCAAAAATTTAAAGGAAAAGTCTATTCCTTAATGCTAATCGTTTTTTATTTGGTAAACCTGACTTAAAAGAAGGTAAAGCAGCCACGTATGAGTTTGACCTACAAGCAAAAATTTTTAGAAAGTCCTTTCATTTTAAATTTTATGTTTCTATATTTACAATTTTTAATATTGTGAATAAAATTTCATTTGTTGCTCAAGTTCACTTTTTAATTCCTAAAAACTTTTTTATAAAGAAAATTTATTTTACAAATGAATGCTGACGTTTTCCAAAGAAAACAAGAAAAATTTGCAACCAATATAATTTAATTATGCATTTTCTGTGTCGCTGCATCCTTCACCAGCATTCTTCGCATCTATCTCCCTAAGGTTGTGTATATTGTAATTTAATTTAACCAGCTAATTTGAAGGAGTATTCGTATAAATTATAATTTGTTAGACGAAGTCGACACACCAAAGAATTTATTCAGTGTTCTTTTTGTAACTTGTCTTTACATTTGTTTTTGCTTTGTTCCAATCATCGGTTGATCACGAATTCAATTTTTATTTTTAACCACTCTATGTTGTTTACTCATAACATTATAGATGCTGTTTCAGTACCATATTAATTGCTATGAGTTAAGCCTGAATGTACTTGCACTGTTCCTTGCGTTTATTCGTTTAATTTTTATGAAATAAGGAGTTGAACTGTAGATATGGAGTAAAATTGTTCATTTTTTAATTCATTTATACTCATGGTTCAACTCCTTATTTCAAAAAAATTAAATTTAAATTTTTTTAAGGTTTTTAAATGAACATGAATAGATGAATGTAATGAAGCATTTTTTGCATGTCATTAGCATTTTTCGAACTGTATGGAAATACTCTTAAATTTTTTAAATCTCTTTTAACACATTTTTTTAAGAGTATACTTTGTTTCAATTGTAAATTTCTGCAAATTGCGATTAAAAAACTAAAGCCATATTCGTTATAATTACATCACTATTGGGACTCCCTTTATATTATAGTTTTTTTATAATTTTTCTTAAAGCAGACATAAAAATAATTAATTTTAAGGTTGTACATTACAATAACATCACGATTGGGACACCCTTTATCAGAAAATTTGATTCTTTTTACATACTCTGTGCATGTTTTGACATGTTTGCCTTTTACAATTTAAAAAATTACAATATATTTGTTAATATCACGTCACTTAGGTAACACCCTTTAATTTTAAATACTTATTTGCTTTAGCAGGCTTAGGAATATACCTTATAAGAACATAATAAGTTTCTCATTGTTATGGTTCCCGAGATAGAGGGCTGTGACACACGGACAAAGGAAAACAATAGGGTCACGCTATTATCCTTTGACTATGGAACCCTAAGCAATATTTAGCATTACATACTCTATTTTGCGAGCCTTTTATGCCACTTTTGAAAATAATTTAAAAATTTATCATAATTACTGTTGTGTGAGAAATTTGTATTCAATCGATTCAGCCCTTAGGAATTGCTGTTTCATATCCAAATTATTTCTTTTTGCAAACTCTAAAGCGTAGATAATGTAACAGAAAGGAGACCTTTGCTTTATAAATTTTTTATTGGTTCACTGTTTATGATCTCTTTTTTTGAGCATTATTATCTGCTTAAGCCATAAAAAGAGAAGAAGGATTAATTTTAATTTTCACATTAAATTTTTTATCTTTAAAAAAGTTTTATTGGTTCTTGGGGAAAACACACATTAAAGTTTTGAATTTGTATTATAATAGTGATAGTAATGTGCAATGAAAAAGAATTATATGATTTATATAAAAACATACAGTCCTACTTAAAAACAAATTGATTTGAAAATGATTCTTATGCGCCTACTTTAATTTGCTATAAAAAAGAATTTTTAATGTACTATTTGTTAATATCGTTTATATAAATAAAAATTTTTACCGAAAATAGTAAATCATTTAAAGAAACATATAACAAGATAACATCCTAAAAGTATGCTTCAAAAAATATTTTCTATTAGTGCTAACAGTTATGCTACAAATAAAAAACTTGTTGTTGAAGCAGTCAAACAATTAAAGAAAAATGTTTTATAATTATTTTTTCTCAAAATAACTTGATATTAATTCCTGTTTATTTAATGTACATTGCTGGGAAGGCACGTGTATTTTTTTTATAGAATATATTTCTTTGCTTCTTTCTATTTAAGAGCGTGTTTAGCATAAATTGTCTTATGTTATACATAACAAATAAATGTAAAAAATCCGGCAAAGATTCCTACATATCTTTCTCACAAGGAAAGAGAAAAACAAAATATTTATTTGACAACAAAATAAACAAAATATTTTTATTTAAAAAAATTTTTTTTTTCGTACCAAAACAAAGCAGGCTCTGTAGCACATTCTAAATAAAATAATAACAAACAAAAATGTGCAATAAGAGAAACATCTATCTAAATAAGAGGAGCATAGTTTTGTACTGCCAAGCACGTTTTATAACGCATACAAATGCCGAATATGAATAAGAAAACATGCCAAACATGCTTTAACACACATGCATACATATATAGTTTTGCACACTCAGACGCAGATAATGTTTATCTTTAACACGTAATACAACATGATTTCTTACCACAATTCGGCACGCTAGAAATCTTAATACAAAAGAAGAAAATGAAACTTAATCAAGTAGGAAGAAATCTCAGAAGAAAAAAAAACAAAAAATATAACTTGCATGACTTTGAAATTTATGTAGGAAAATTTTTAATAATTCCATATGTACAAAGCTTATTTAACATGCATACAATACGTGCAAGTACTTTCCATACATCCTTAACAATATACTTAAAATTAATAAGGTCTTCATTTATTTGTTTGTTACTACGTTTTAATGAATTCCTTCAGGATAAGGAAGAGAAAAATTTCATCACAAAAATATTTGTGCAAAGTTCTTTTTCTTTTTTAGTTTATTAACAAAAAAAAATTGTCAATTTACACCCATTTAATATTTTACTTCAAGATAATTTCATATGTGTACAGATAAGTTTATTAAACTTCTGAAAGTTTTATATTCTAACTTGTAGCATGTTCACTATCAATAAAAATTTCTTTAGTCAGAGTGATTTAAAATCAAACGTATGTATTTTGCTTACACTACAATCATTACTTTTGTTTTGAAAAATTTACAAGAAAACACCCTGAAAAAGTGTAATCATGATGACTTTCCTTCTTTCTGTTAGAAAACAACTATTGTAACAAAAAGTTGCTTCATGCTTTAAAAAGTTTTTTCGAACTAACGTAATAACTATCAAAAAGATACTTTTTCCAAAATAATTATTTTTTAACAAACGCCATTAAAAGGATTATTTAGTTAATAATCTTTTAAGAAAATGCAGATTTGTTATTAAAATAAAGTGATGTAAACATTTAGCACTTAAGGCAGCCGGTATAAAACTTAAAGTATTCAAAGGACATTATGTTACATAGACGCAGTGATTGGCCTCACTCTTTAACCGATTTAAAAAAAAAAAGAATTTTTTTTGGTTCATCTGATTTTTTTACTTGTTCCCGCAGGACAAAGGGGTACCCCTTTATTTTTAATAATATGACCTTTTTTTAAAATAATAAAAACGCGGTTACTCAACGCACATGATTATGTATTTCTATTGAACCTGTAATGGACACTATAGTTCTTAACATTAAATTAATAAAAAAAATATACTCAAGTACTACAGGGTAACCCCTTAGATGTTATAATTTGACATTTATAACTCTATCTTCTTAACCATGCTCAAATTACATGGAAAGTGTAACTCGATATAATTTATAACACCAAGTCTTCAAACCTAAATTAAAGGGTGCCCCATGTATGATTTTATATTATGAACATCGCATTATCCTTGATACCATTGTATATAGACAAAACACCGTCTGTGTTGAATTAAAGGCCTCAGTAGCAGAAATATAAAATATAAAATTGGCAGTTACAGGGTGTCCCTATAGGCAATGTTATGTTATGTATTATTGCCCTATTTTCTGAACCGTTACAATTAAGCACTTGTAAATTACAAAGAGTATGTAATTCTGTGTCTGATGTAATAAATATAAAATGCCCCATCATAAATGGAATGCCCCATCATAAATAAATATTTAAAATTTAAGCAAAGTGTGTAATATTTTGTCCACAATTAGGGATATAAAAAACTAAAGGGTACCCTGCAGCTAATGTAATTTTAGTTAAAAGGCCCTATCTCTTGATATATATGGAATTATACTTTTAATTTTTTGTTTCATACTTAATGAGCCTCTGCCAGTCTGTCTCTTTTGCATTAATTAATTATAAAATTTAAGTTGTTTAAGAAAACACTTAAGAATAATTATTATTGATAACCGAAACGTACCCCCTTTATTATTACCAGAAATAAGACTGACAAAAGTATATTTTTTAAAAACATGATGAAAAAGTTTGTATTAGAACAAAAAAAAAAATACCCACAATTTCAAACATAAAGTTTTTTTTTTTTTACAAAAAGGTACTTTTTCACAAAAAGATACTTTTTCACAACAAGGTGAATTTTAACAAAAAAAGTACTTTTTTTACAAAAAGTTATTTTTTGGTATTTCCACGTCCTGTTCTAGAAAAATATAAATTTTACAGAAAAGAGGTACTTTTTCATAAAAATATCTTTTTTAACAAAAAGGTTTAAAAAATAATAATTTGTTCCAAGAAACATAATTTTCTATATTTGCAAAAAAAAAAAAAAAACGAACAAATAGAAGTAAATACTTGTGTATAAATATTTCCTTTAATTCGTACTTTTTTCAAAAGATCCTTTTTGTTGTGTAGGAAAGGAGACTTTCACACTGAAGAAGAAATTTAATGAATATTAATATTAAGCTCACATGCATTCCTACACACACGCTTTGTAATTATTTTAAAATGTTTTAAAAACTTTTGGCAAAATTTTAAAAGCAGATTGACTTAACATAATTGAATGAAAATTTTAAACATATTAAGACATGTAACGGGATCATTTCTGTACATAGAATATTTTTGGAAAAATTTTCTGTAGGTGTAAATCGTTATCGATTTGGAATAATAATAATACGTAAAAATTTCTGGATGAGTTTGAATAAAATTTTGTAAGGAGGTCCCTTAGAACCTTGTTTCAAATATATTTTTTTTCTTTTTAATAAATCAGTTAATAGAGGACATATATGAAAATATGAAAGCAGCCAATTTTTACTAAAAAGTTGTCAGTACCATTTCACATTTTTTAACACTGTTAATAGAACTGTACAAAAAATAAATTTTTCTAAATTTGAATTTTAAGAAGACTGAACCTGACACATTGGCGATGTCGTGGGCCCTGTAAATGAGTTAATAAAAATTTTGGAAGCAAAATTTTCAGTCTTGTATCAGTAGCACAATTTCAATTAATTAATTTTTCCTTGTTAATATTCACTTTTATGTTCTCTTCATTAATCTTTCAATTTCACAAGTTTTAAAACTTTATACTCGTATAATTAAAAAATGCCTTTTTCTCTTTCTGCAGCATATGTAGGATATTTTATGCATAAAACTATGAATTTTTTCTACATTATAAATTTTTGTCTTAGTTTAACCAAAACTTGTTTACAGACTTTGTCTATAGCTCATATATACATTATTTTTAACTCAGTTTATGCAACCTGAACATATTTCACTTTAGATTTATGTTGAAGTCGTAAAGTAGTTTATTTTATTTTCTTGTTTTTGATAAATTAATTAATTTTGTGTTAAGCTTCCATTTTTTTGAAAGGAAAGAAATCCGAAGGAAGAAAAATGTGGTTTTATTTAACATAAATATAATATTTTTAAAATATTTTTTTAACATTAAAAACATAATAAATAATTTATTGAATTTAAGTTCGAGTTTGATGCTTAAAACAATTCAACACTGAATAAACGCCTAATCATGTGTGGAAAATTTTTCTTGTAGTTGGATGTACTGTTTCATTGCAATAAATATATGTTTTTCTTAATTTTAAACATTGTTGCTTTCGAAAAATATATTTACATCTTTTGTGAGGGTGGTCACTCCATTGTGTGGTGGTAACATATTATGATTTTGTCAGAAAGTTTCTGAGGATGATTATGGGTATGATCAGTTACTTTGAAAATCGTTGCTTTAGCAAAATATATTTACATATTTTTTAAGATCGCCACACTATTGTGTGACATCACTGGTGCCAACATATTATGCATTTGAAAGGCATGTTTTGAGGATAAGGATAAGATAAATATATCTGAATTTTTTGTGAGAGTCGCCAACTCATTGGGTGGTATCACTGGTGACAACAAATCGTATTCTGAGAATGGTTGTTAGTATGATCACTTAGGAAATCGCTGCGTTTGCAGATTATGTGAGGATCGCCACACCATTGTGTGGCATCATTGTAGGCGACATATCAAAGGCTTGTAAAACACATTTTGAGGATGGTTATAGGTATGCTAACTTTCTTTGGAAATCGTTGTTTAAAAAATATATTTGTGATTTTTGTAGGAGTCACCACCACACCATTTGTTGGCGCAACAGTTGGCGAAATACTATGGGTTTGTAAGACGCATTCGGCGGATTATTATTGTTACGTTTACTTTGGAAATCTCTGCATTAAAAATATGTTTGCATCTTTTGTGAAGGTCACCACACTATTGTGTGGAGGCAACATATTATGGATTCTTAAGAAAATTTTAGAGGATAGTTATGGATATGATCACATACTTTAAAAATCTTTGCTTTAAAAATATATGTTTACATCTTTTGTGTTGGTTGCCACACTATTTAGTGGCTTCGTCATGTGTGGCGAAAATTGTTTGTATAAAAGGTTCTGTTAATAGTTACAGGTATGATTACTCACGGCTTTTTCATTAAGCAAGGTTCAGCAGAAGAGGGGACCATGAATCAGATTTTGTGTGATGAAAATGAAAAATTTTAGCATGTTATTTGTCACTACCCTGTATTAAAGATTTACAGGCTCAAATAGCTGAATGAAAAGTTTTGCAATGGTTCAACTGATATCTTAAAATATACTATAAAGGGTATCGCCAGTTTGATCAATAGGACTTGTCTAAGTAAAGCATTGTAATATGCTGGTGAATCGCTGAAAAGTTTTTTGCCTTTTAAAGGAAATCTCAATGGGGCCTTTAAATCTCCGATTGGAAGTATCAAAGCTAACCTTGACTTTTCTTATGATCTAGTCATTTCCGAAATATTTTTACTGTCAGGCATGTTGCATTGTTAAATTGGCTACTGTGGCACTTTTTGTAAAAATCACCATGCATTTTCTGTAGGCCAAAAAAAAAAACTCTTTTAAATTATTTTAACAGCTTCAAAAACCCTTCTTGCGGAAAACGGTTCAATGCCCATGGTAGCAAGTACATTAGCTAGTTGATTTACTTCAAGAATATCTGAAAACTCTGCAATAGACTTAAAATCGCATTTTAAGTTATAAGGGACCATAGTTTATGTTTAACTATTATTATGAATCAAATAACAAGCCAAAGATATTTCACAGCATCGTCTCGGGACATGGATGGATGAAAATATCCCATTTTTTTAAGCTTCTTCTTGGAAGATTATGTTTTAAATTTCTTGCTTATCTCATAACTGCTTTGGTCTTGCTCGGCACAATTATATAATGTATTAATAACTTTTTTAAATAACTACTGCAACAACAAAAAAACACACTTCAGAATATTTAGAATGTTTTTTTTGTAACATAAAGTACACAAAAATGTAATTATAAATAATTTAGACACTGATAACACAAACTAAAAGCAAAACTTACTTTTTGCCTTTGACATTATCCAACAGCAAACTACAAATGTTGGTTGGTCTACTGAAGCACTTTATCAGCAACACCCTCATGCACATGCCCAACCAAACTATGCGTATAATCATGTAACAACACATAAGCAACAACAGCAGAAATTGTTAGTGGCAAAGTGTTTTATTAAAGCATTTATAGCATTAAAAAAAGAAGCTTTGCAACAAAAGGAACATATAATAGTTATTATTGTTGTCATTTACTCATTCATATTATAAAAAAAATGCATTAATGTACGAGGGAAATTTTAAAATTATTTTTATTTGACAAAATTTTCACATTTAAGGAAAATAAGGCATTTTACAGAGGCTCAACCAGGTGCTTTGTATTCCTCTTATTGAACAATGAGCTATACATAAACATATTGCGCGCCACGGCCTGCCATTGAATGCTTTTTATGAAAACTAATACCCATTATTATAACGTGCCGTAGACCGCAGGCCGAACTAGAGGAAAAAATCTTGTATCTAACATTTTCAATAATTAATAATGTAAGAATTTTAGAGAAAACAAATAAAATTTGTATGCGTATGGGGACACCAGGCCAACAACTCGCGTAGGTGTCGAATGTAAAACCGTTTTATGCAAAAATTTACAGCCCATTTATAAACAGAAGTTTTGTACGAAATTTCTCACTTTTCCCTTTCCTCCAATAATAGATTTGTTCCCTATTTTATTGCCTACGGCAAGCGAAAAAAATTCGGGAAAAAAGTAGGTATTATGAAAGAGAAATTATATGTTAAAAAGCAAAATAGCTCCCTTCAAATTACGGTGATGCCACATTTTTTGTTCTTTTGTTCCCACGGATTTTTTTCCGTAAGAAAGAAATTCTGTGAGAATATTTATGATTCTGCTGTTAGTTTTTAATATTTTTTTCTTTATGTCTTTAAAGAACATTTGTCGTTTTATCGCCATAAGAGGACTGCCAGTATGGAAGCGATTTAAAAATAAATTACTGTTCATTGCAAGGAATAAAAAAACTTGGGACAAAGAATAAGTCCAAAAGAGTACATTGAGAATATGAGTCCCTTTAAGGTAAGATCAGATTAGTTAAATATTTGACCCAAAAAAATGTAACAAATATTTTAACAAATATTTATTCAATCTTTCCTGATGCGTAGCATTACGAACGACGATTTATAACATAATGAATTTTATGTCTTATCATTTATATTGCGTAAACCTTATATTTCTAAAGGGCGGTTTACATGGTCACAGAAGTCTTACGACATGTCAAATTTTTGTACAGAATATTACCAGTAGAATCGTCTAAACCAAATATGTTATGAATCTGCCCAAATTGAGAGCAATTACAGACGAAAATTTCTCAGTCGTATGGCTCTCTATGTTTTTTTAAAATTTTCAAAAGACTATTACGATTCATTAGATCAGGAATGCATTTTTCTGCAAACCGCCCTAAAATCTATGTATATTAATTGTGTAAATGCGAAAAAATCTGTCGTAAGATTTTTACTTTCATTTTTAAAATAAGGATGGAATTTCATATTATTTTCTCCTGGATTTTACGTACGTAAAGTCGTACCGTCTAAACCACCCTTTAGTTAGTATTTCAGAAGGACAAAATTTTTTTCTATAATTAAGTGGTTACGTCTTTTCGTCCAATGTTTGACTAATTTGACCATACGTTTAGGCTTTTGCTGTCACCGTTTTATTCACCAATTGATATGCCCTATTAATGTGGTGATTAGTCCGTTATCTAAGACTAAAAGCTAGTAGAGGAGTATTTTCTTGGTTCAAATGATTATTTAACAAACAGGTACGGGTTTACAATGAATCCTTGTTTAACAAAAAAACAAATAGTTTGAATATCGGCTTTTCGTATTGCATTACGCATGGCTGTATAAGTTTGCAATAGCAAATATCTATTAAACAGAAGAATATCATTAAAATGAACTTTTGTTAAAGGATAAACATAACAATATGCAATTCTTGACTCAAAACTATTGTTTTGTAATACCAATTCCACCTTCGTATGTATGTATATATGTATGTGCGTTGTTGGGTATTTTAAAATCATGAGCAATGAGTAAATAATACAAGATGAGCATTAAAAAAAAACAAGAAATTATACACACGCAATTTTATACAGAAAGTAAACTAACCATAATATAACACAGTGTATAAGGAAGAGAAAGGGGAAATGAAAGAAACGTTTATTATGTACAAAAATTTAAAACTTGAAAAAAAAACAAATGTGTAATAGAAATCAACAAAAAAAACAGGAAAAAAAACAAAAGAGGATAAAGAAAATGGGTAACAACTCACACAGCGACGTAATAAAAAAGCAAAGATATAAACGTATACACACATATATTGTCCTATATGGGTCTTTGGAGAATTTTTTTCTTTACGATGCTTACGCTATAAAAGAGTTGCACTTTTTATTTTTTTGTATGAGTAATTTAGTTACCAAATTAAAACGACTTTGAGCACACAGTCAACTAACTTTAGCTACGCAAGCAGGTTGGAAATCATTTTAAAAAGAAAACTTATGTTCAAAAAAATAACTTTAAAGAAAAAATTATATTTTTAAGGAAAAAACTTGCACTTTATTAATTTATCAAATGAATATAAAGAAAAACATGGCGAGGTTACTTTAACTTAAGAATACCATATTATGATTAAATTATTTAGTGCATGGTTACATTCAACTCATATTATGATTTAATATTATGATTTAATATTTATTTCTTAACTACTAAAGAAACTAAAAATAAAAGACTTTTAGCCGGCTTAAAATTATTCATTTCGTTAAAACACCAAAATATTTATAAATAATTTAAAAAATCAGAAAATTCAACAAATATTTGTAGTTTAAAAAATAAAAAACATGAACTTTTTGTGCCAAGAAAAAATGGAAAAATGGTCAAATTTGTACAAAATTTTGTTTTTCGTAGTTAAGGTATTGTTTATACCAACTATAATTTGTTCACCGCAAACATATATTGTTACAAAGAACATTACATGGTTCTTGTAACCATAACGCAGAAAGATTTTTTTCTGTTTAATAGATTAACTCTTGTTATGAACGATAAGCAAGAAGCAATTATTCTTTATGTTTTTAATACGTATGTGCTTTCTTTTTTCTTCTGCGATATAAATTTTTTATGTAGCCACAGGTTTTAGACATAACGAAGAAAATCAGAAAACTTAGCGAAACATCGAGAAAGCTCATAATTTCTATAAACAAAATTTTTGAATAGAAAGAACCAAGAATTGTATAATTATTTTAGCAGCACGCAAAAATAACCGCAAAATATCCTTCAAAGATTTATGTTGTCACACATGTTGCCAGTTCCATATATTTTTATAAAATTTTAAGAAATTTAATGTATTATTTTAATTTTTAAAAGTTTTCACATTCTTACCAATTTTCATTTCATTTCTATTAATTTTAAAATCCTTATGAGATTGTCTACAAAACAAACAACCAGCCAACTAATATGTTACAATTGTATCATTCTCAAAATTCCGAAACAAAAGACAATAATGCTGCCTCTCACTATCAGTACAGATGCTGTTCTTTATAAATGTTGTTGTATAAATGTTGCAAGCAGAATGTAGCAACAAAAATAAAATTAAATAAAAAGTAGACCAAAAAAGGAACCAAACATTAGATGAAAAATAAAAAAAGTTAAAAATTAGAGCAATGCAAGTTATGTTGGGTGGGGTTTGGAATTTTTTGCAAATTTTTTTTTTTTTTTTTTTGGTTTTCTTCTCAAGAATGAAAATAGTTTATATACAAAATAGTTTTTCCCTTAATATTGTATATATATGAAGACAAAGAGAAGAAAATGTTTGTTTTTGTTGTTTATAAAATAGTGTCTTTAGCTTTAATAGCACTATATATTTTACACAGCATATTTTTATGTTAAATTTTTTAAACATTAAATATAAACTAGAAAGAAAAAATTAGTCGAAATGCGCAGACCAAAGCTTTGTTGAATATAACCTCACGTACAAACGAACTCCTGCCTGCAGATTTTAAGATCATGATTTTCTTTAACATTTATTATTTTTAGTGATTCTTACCGGAAGGGTTAAAAATGTAACTTTACTGTTTTTTTTCCACAAAGCCTTGCCGTCTAAATCCCTCGAAATTAAAAAACTGAACTCTACCACTACAACAAATATAACAAGTAAATGTTCTATATTCGGCTATGCCGAATCTTATGTACCCTTCACCATGTATGTAAATCTAGTTTAGTGAATAAGCTCCTATCCAAAAAGCAAATACTGGGGTGACATAGAATTGTATAAGGACTCACAACATATACACTTTGTGGGGTCGAAATTGGATATTGTAGAAATTTAAAACGGAAGGGTATAATAATGAAATTAGATTAAGAGGTGGTCTCCACATATCTCCCTCCGTAGAATATCACAGCAAAACACCTAAGGCATTATTTTCACGCCGAAGACAAGTTTAAATAAAAACTTCTATATTAAAGTTTGTTTAAATAAAGACAGTACCCATTTTTATAACTATAAAAGGATTTTTCAAAATTATTTACGGAGTTTGCCCCTCATAAAAAGTAGTCAATTATAGGGTTTTCCCTTAAAAAAACCTGATTTTTAATCATATTGTCTTTTCGTTTTAACTCTAACAAGTAACAAAAACATAATATTTAAAATGGAAAGGTGGATGCTAATTGGTATAAAACTCTTCGTGTTTGAGTCAAACTCTTCGTTTTTAAGTGCAACTCGCAATTGCTAATTTATTTTTAGGCTGCAGACACTAGTAGTTTTAGGTCTTCGGAACATGCTCCATATTATCCTTCTTAAGATCAAATTATAAGGCAAATTGTTTCAATCATTATGCAGAAAGATTTATTCAAACCAATTATGAAGATTCTCACGGAATTTCTATGTCAAGGAAAAAAAGTTTTCTCGATAAAAGATTCCTCCAATTATGAATTCCATGGGAACAAAACAATTAAAAAGTAGCATCATCGTAATTTGAAGGAAGCTATTTTGCTATTTTACGTATCATTTCCCTTTTTATAAATTATATTACCTACTTTTTTCCCCCGAATTTTTTTCACTTTTCGCAGTCAATAAAAACGGAAAAATATTTATAATAGGAAAAAAGGGGAAAAGTGAAAAAACTCGCACAAAATTTTTGTTTATAATTGGGCTGTATATTTTTATTTTCTGCTTCAATAGAAAGAAGTAGTTTTAAGCATTAAATACATTTAAAATAAAATAGTTAGAAAAAAGCATTTCACATCTCAATTTTCCTTTTGAATATAAAAAATCAGCAGCTTAAAAGCATCGAATGCTTTCTAATTATTAAAACTCACACCAACCGAGGCTATTAAAGCTCATAAACTACACCTTCCTTAAAGACTTAAAAACATGTTCAGAAATTACATTCGATGTAAATTGAACTGCTAAAATTTCTGATCATATTATAGTTCTACTTGGTTACAATTCATACTATAAAAATCATTAATAGGTAAATATTTATGTTGAGTGTTATCGTTCAAAGAAGAACGTGTAAGAAGAATCTTCAGGCTTTAAATATTCTTCAAAAACTGGAAAGAAACCGGTTGCCGTATGAGTTTTGTTCATTGGCAACTGAAGACCTTCAAACTCTTGCTTCCATCCCTACTTCTACCAGTACCTGCAGTGCAGTTCTTTCTAACATTAAAACCGAAGTTGGCTTGAAATACAACATCTCTGTTTAACAAATTCTTATGCTACAACAAAATATATTAAGAATCGCGTCAATGTTTTGCAATTGCAAAATACATCTTAGACAGCGAGTTACGTAGTGAAAATGGCTGTAGGTTTTTTTCTTTTGTATGTGGAATGGTAATGACAATTTACTTATTCTCAAGGCAATCTAGCGATTTTTTCTTTGGTTCTTATTTCCATTCAGGAGTTTTATAAAGCATAAGACATTCTAACGTAAAAGCTCATGGGTCGTTGTGTTACCAGTTTTGTGGCCATTATACTTATCAGCAACCATTTAAAAAGTAGATTTCTAATAATTTCTTTGCAGCATTTTAAACTTTCAAGAAAAGAATACTTGCCATGCTTACATATTTATGACAGAAAGTACAGTAACTTCGTAATGAGTGTTCTGTTTCTAACCATTTTTTCGTCTCTGCAGATTACGATGATTTCCTTTATGCTGCATCTCCTTTATTTCCATTTAAATTTTCGGCTACTATATGTTAAGTATAAAGAAACTGTGTCTACTCTAGTCTTGCAACATTTTCTACTCAGCTACTTGCTTCATGCCAATCTACTTCACGCTAATTTATTCGCTTTTTTACGGAAAAACATAAGTTTAAAAGCCTTTGGTCTCTGGCTAAACTGAATTAATCCTGCAAAACATTAAAAACAGCAAACATTAAAAAAAATCGCCAAAAGCGAGACAGTATGTGAAAATCGAGTCTTTCATGAGGCCACACTTTAAATTTAAGTTTAAATTTTAGGTATTTTTAAAGAGCCTTCGTATTGTTATTCAATTCGTAAACCTATAAATTCACCTCTTTTTTGAGTCATCCACAGATTTTTCATATTTCTTTTAATTCCTGTAAGTATGAACAAAACTTACGTAGCTAAACTTCCAGAGATAGACGATGGTGATAGACAGAAAAGATATATTAGCGATATTAATACGGTTACCTTTTAAGTACGTAACTATTAAAATGTTTTATCGTCGATAAAAAAATGGGTAGAGGAAATATCTAATATTATAATTCTTTATATGCTTAAGTTGCATACAAATACATTCTTGATTTTAATATTTGAACTGCTCGGACTTAAGTCTTAATCAGCATATTTTTAGAACTGAGTAGGTCAAATCAGACTAAGAGTCTCTATTTGATAAACTTAAGCAAAAAAAAAACTCCATTTTGTTAAATGACTAACAAAGTTATTTGAGTGTTTCTATGAACTAAATTACTGTCAGAGGATTTTGAAAATACAAAAAACTACAGCCAACTATCTACTAAACTAAAAGATATCAAGTTGTTTGGTCATTATAGAAACACAAAGAGTGCGATACTTATTTTGTTGTTGTTGCCAACATGTAAAATAGTACGTGTTCACTGTTGGTCTTCATTTTATTAAGCATGTTTATCTTAAGCTTTAAATAATGTCACTGTGTAATTAGAAAATGTATGTAACATTGCTTATTTTGTACTTTTATTTTTCTTGCACTTAATGGTACAAACAAATTTTGCTTTAAAAACAGTAACAGCATGAATGTTATACACACGAGTACATTTTTCTTGTCTTATCTAAACATGAAAAAGCATTAAAAATGAAAACAGATTTATTATTGTTAATTTACTACAGAATACGCCTAATTTTGTTAATCTTAAAATAAATAATATTTATATTTATATTCATATTACAACAACTAAAAGTTGAACATTTTTATGATGATAAATAATGTAGAGGTTGTATATCTGGTTGGTTGGTTGGTTGGTATCTCCATCATTTATTATGTCAACAATGAACATAAAAGTTCAAAAGATAAGAATTAACATTTGTGTTGTAAATTGTAATAAATTTGTTGTGGATTATTTAAAAGCCATGGTAACCTATTTTAGTAATTTAATTGGGGGGCACTTAGTTTCAATATAATAAAAAAATATTAGTAAAAATGTTCGTCTTAAAACTGAAATTCAACAAATTAAAAAGAATTTATTTTTTCTATATACAGGTATAAAAAATATTTGACGTTATATTCACACATTGGGTTCTTTAAATTAACAAAAAAAAATTAAATATGTTTCAAAAAAATTTCAGTGTCGCAACACTATAAACGTAGCTCCGTTTTATTTTCTGATAACAAATATGCTACTTTGAATAACCAACTGTACTGTATGAATTTTTATTTAATAATGCCCCACCACTGGCAACTGTGTTTTTTAGTTATAGACGGGTTAAAACGCCTAGATTTAGCTAATATAAAATGATCTGGCAGCTTCCTCTAGTTTTTTAATTTTATGTGTGTACGTGTCAGTAGCATAAATAATTTAAGAAGCATTTATTTCTAACCTAACCTAACCTTAATGCTTAGGGCATTTTTTATCTATTTACTATTGTAGAGTCAGTTTTTATTATACATTTAGCCAACCAATTAATAGAAACTTTTGTAAAGGTGGTCGCAAAATTACCCTGAATGTCGTTTGTATAAAGGCTCTATGAAAATTTTGGTAATAATGGCAACAAACGAATATTTCGAGATTTCCCGAAAAGGTACTTCTAGATTATTCAGTTACTTTGTAGAGAAATTCGCATAACAATTTTAACTAATCGGGTGTCGTACGCTTTGTAAATCTTAGAACACATTTGCTAAGAAAAAAAATTTTTTAATTTTGTTTAATTAACGGAAAATTATTTAAGCCCATAATAAATAGGACAATGTAAGAAAAAAAACATAAAATTAGTTAATTAGTTAAATTGCAATAAATGTACAAGACGTTTTGTAGAGAAGACACCAAAGAAATGCTTTGAGTTGTGTGTGAATTTCGTCCAACCAAATTAATATTGATTAGTTGGTTAAATGGATGATATTTACAATATACGCAAGTCAAGGTTATGGATGGATGCAAAGAATGATGATGATTTGGTGGTCCTGAAAATGAAGCATTACATTTTGCTAGCGTCTAATTTTTCTTGTTTTTTTTGGAAAACGTCCGCGTACATTTGAAACAATTTTTCTTAATAAAATTAAATTAAAAATGAACCAAAGCCGAAAAAGTAAAATTTTAATTAATTTATGAAGATCACTGGTTCAACCCCTGGCTGGGACTAAAACTAAAAAATAAAATTAGTTAACCTTACAACCTTAGGGAAGATAAGTGAATAGTTTATTCGTTAGTTAAACTCTCCTTCTATCTGACTTAATATTCTTGTTTGACTACTGCGTTTTGGTCTTGAAAAATTTTTGTAGAACATAACTAATTTATTTTAGTCAAATTGATTATAGTTTTGAAATAGTCACGTAAAACATAATAAAATTCCCTAATTTTAAAACTTATTTACTTCAAAAAAATAATTAAAGGAGACACGCAGAGCAGAGAATAACTTCAAAATTTTTCTAAAATTATTTTGTTAAACTTTAAACGTTTTAAGCTAAAAGCCTTTAGAAAGAGAAATAACTTCCAAATCAATGCCAAAATATTACTCAACCGATTCCCTTTTATTATGATCACAAGTAAAATTAAAAAATAATTATTTTTTCGGATTTCGTTGAAGCTTTTTTTGCGGCTCACAAATGGTAGTCTTTATGGGTTTCCAATTTATAAAAAAATTACAGTGAACAATTCAAATTATATTTTAAACTAATCACACTCGTTATAAAAAATTTTTTACAAAAATTAATTTAAACAAATCTCAAATTGTAAAAAACTTTTTTCTGTTTTTGTACACAAAAATGTTACAATTGATATTTAGGGCTGTTATATCTTTTAATTTTAAACGCCTCCAGGACACAAGTTTGTTAATAAGATTATGATAATTTTCAATTATATGCAAACGCTTTGTAAACTTTATTTGCAACATTATTATTCGGTGTAAAGTGTTCTTTCCCTCCCCCCAAAAAAAAAAAAAAAAGAAAACTCTTCCAGATATTTTCCTTAACATTTGATTAATGTTAAATAACCCTAAAGTAAATCCCTTTTCTTTATTTAATTTTCGTTTGTAATTCAATATTAAAGGCAATAAACTTCGAGGTTGATCGTCATCATCATCAATCAATAAAAATGCTTTTTTGTCTTTCATAACGTTATGTGTTATTTTATAAAACGTATTTAAATGGCCAAGAATGTTTGAGTTGCTAGTAGAACGTTTTGTAAAAAGCACGTACGCACTTTCAAGTAAATTTGAAAATAAAACATAAAAAAATTGTCAACATAGAAAACTGCAACGGTTCTCAGTGCCAATAAATTGAAAAAGACATTGAAACTGTTGAGAGGGATATCGTAAAATTACCCTGAATTGGGGTTTATGCCAAAAAAGCACTAGGAAAGTTGTCACAATAAGGGAAGTTCTGAATTATTTCTGTGTAACTTTGTCAAGAAGTTCGCACGATTTTTTCGAATAATTTTTATAAAATATAAATTTTTTTCTCAAAAAATTTCACCGATTTTTACGCTAAAATTATTTTGAGTATTTCATATAATTATTCCACATCTAAGCGTTTTTTTTGAATTTTTTTTTTTTTTTACTTGGGCATTTTTTCTAGGTTATGGCTCCTTGATCAGTGCAGAGAAAAATATTTGTAACAAAAATAAAATTTTAAACTTTCCAAAAGATTTCTACACAGACCTTAAAGCTAATGTTGTTGTTGTCCATAGGCATGTGGTAAAAAAATTGCATAATTATTACTCTTACCACCAATAAGTGTGGCTTTTGTGAAAACCCGAACAACAGCAAGCTTGCAAATGTTGTGAAGACGCGGTGTCTTTTTGTTTTTTAAGTAGAATATCAGGAACATGAGTTCACATCCCAAGAGCTTAAACCGCCTGAAGTAAAAAAAATATTGTGTATTCGCAGCAAGTAAAGTCTTGTCTATTTTATAAAATAAGAGAGGAGATGGTTAAAGTGCCTTTATGGCAAACCAAAATTAGAAATAAAAGAGTTCTACTTCAGTTAGATAGAAAGTTAAATATAAAAGTGTGGCGCAGTTGCCACTAAATTGGTTGAAGGGCATCATTGGCTTTGTGGCCTATCCTAGGCATCGAGTAACGGAAAACATTTAACAAAAATATGAAATTTAAGTAAATATCAGTGCTCTGGTTGTTATAAAATTAAAGCTTTTGCGCTAAAAATAGCAAGCATTCTTGATCTATTAACATTATTCTGCAACTCCCTTCGTACAAACGTATTTTTGTATTTAGAGAAAGACAAGCGACTGTGATTGACAACAGACCCTACTAAAATAAAAAAATATTTTTTATTTTTTTATTTTTTACTTAAACATAGTCATTTGTTTGTGCGTTTAAATGGTGTCACGTAAGAAAAGTGAAAGGGCTTAAAGCAGCAAGAATAAAATGCGCACATAAAGTAAACGGTGATAATGACATATCGATAAGAATAGTTTTTTTAAAGCACGTGGAATTCATTTACAATCAGTCATACATACAATAAGTACTACAAGCATACATACATACATCCATACATACAAACAAGCTTCAAATTTTTTTTAAATTTAATTATAATTAAATCTGTAATTATTTCGTTCTATTTTCTAATTGGCAGAAGTATGAAAAATTTGAATCTACTTTTATTGAGCACAATATTGTTTTATTTTCTTTTACACGCTTTATCACAGGTCGAAAGCGTGGTATCTCTTAGTTTCTAATCCCTTTTGTAAATTCTACAATATCCACTTCCGACCCAAGAGAGTATATGTATTTTTATGCATAGCGAAGTCTATTGCGCGATGTTTGTCTATCCCTCCGTGTTAGTGTTGAAATCTTATTTGCTAAGGCACTAGATGAGCTTGATAAAATTGAGATGCGCCAATTACATAGAGATCATTTTGAAAATTTTGATATTGAAAATCAGCTAGATCGACCAATCTCCTTTGGGGCGACAAAGAATTAAAAAATCAGAAAAACATTAAGTAAAAAAATTAGCGCTTATCCGAGTTATGGAGCCCTGAGCGGTCCATAGAAAAGTACGATTGTGCACCATATCTGTTAAGGTATCAATATGGGCACCAATTAAAAGCTTTGGAAAACTTCCTTAAGGAAATAACAAAATTTTTTATAACTGCTTAACCCATTAAGAGCCGACAAAATTTTTACGTAGAATTATATATTTTTTATTTTTAAATTCTCCATCACCTCAATATTTGTTTTTTTGATTGGAGTTTCTTCACTAAACTAGATTTACTTACATGGTGAAGGATATATAGGACTCAGCATTTTATTTTTTTATTTTACTAAAAATCGGATTTATGTGGTTCAAAAATAGCAATATATTATCATTAATTGTTTTTACCTCGTTATAAAGGAAAATGATTTAATAAAGGAAAATAATTTATTTTCAGTACATTCTCGGTTTTGACTACTAGGTTCCTTGACTCCTAATCTACTTATAGTCTTTTATATAGGAGATCACAGCAAGTATTGGAAAATATTCGTTATTACCAATCACTTTTGATTAAAAACCCTTGCAGAAATTAAACATAGATTGTCCGTAAATATTACTGTCTCGCTTTTTTATCGTCAGTTTTTTCATAACGTACCTTTCAAGTTTCATTACAATTTAATACATGATAATAATAATAATTATAGCCGTTACTTACAGACTCTAAAACCAAAAAAACTCCTGTGACTTTATTTGTTATAAACAACATTCGTAGTTGTAGCCATTTACTAAAAGACAATTTAAAATCAGAATTAAAAGAAATTCTGTGTGCGTGTTTCTATTCTTTCCACTGATGGTAAGTGGGGTATAATAAAAATAAATCAAAATCATTCACTTAAATTTGTATTATGTATTCACATGATTTATACAGACGATTTACCATCATTCAAGCGTGAGTCAACTGAAAACTTCAAAATAAAACTGAAATAAACAATTTTTTTTTCATGCAAAGTATGGAAAAAATAAAAAAAGAGAAGAAACAGCTCAATCGAATGTGTGTTGGAATCTACAAACTCAATAAAATGACACCCTTCCAAATAAATCAATAAACATATTTCTATTATTTAATATTTTTTGAAAACAATAATAAACAAAAAATGCTAAAATATACCAACCTTTTGATTTTAATATTTTCAGCTTTTGCTGTGTTGCTTTACGTGCTTCTTTTTTCCTCTTAGTTTAATTCAATAATCAAAAACCTCCCGCTTTTTAGTTGTCTCTTTTCGTGGTATTTTTCCAAAATATGCAAATTGTTAATTTTTTTATTTTGAATTGAACTTTTGATTATCACTTTTTTTCTTTAATTTTTTTATTCAACTTTTTTTATGTTTATTTCCCATTTAGCTTTTTTACAACTTTTTCTATTGACACACAAACTTATTTCTATTTTTGATATAGCAAATTTAATTTTAATTTAAATGTTTTGTTTTTTGTTTTCTTTTGTTGTTATGTTTTGTCGATATAAAATAAAAGTTTGTTTTTTTCTTTTTTGTATTTTGTTTTTCTTATTTATCCATAAATTTTCTTTTTGACAATTATATTTATTAATGCATAGAAAAATTAAGGGCTGCCAAGGTTTTTAAATAAAGGAATGTAGCAACATCTGCAAGAAAATAAATTAAGTATCAGTATCATGAAATTATTGTAAATTCTTTTTATGAAATTGTCTACATACATGTTTAAAACATAAGATGTGTGGTAAAATACAATAAATGATGAGTTATATAAGACAAATCATATTCTTAAACTTATAAATCGTGACTGGAAATTTTAATGATTGGAATTTTTTAGAATTTTTAACATCATAATGGAATTTTTTTAAGCTCGCTATAACTTTAAGCTGAAAAAGATATAAATTAATTTAAATCTAAACAAGTAAGAGTGCTTTATTCGTCTATGTTGAATCTACTACACCCTTCACCATGTATGTAAACTTAGTTTAGTTAATTATCTCCAATCAAAACAAATATTGGGATAACAAAGAATTCAAAAACAAGAAAAAAATTAAGTGCTTCATAATATTTTAAATAAAAATATAATCGGTTTTTAATAGGTTAAGCATTTTAGGAACATTTTAGTTTTTTAAAAGATCTCTTTAAAAGCCTTTAAACGACACCCATATTTATATCTCAAAAATTATGGTGCAAAATCGTACTTTTCTATGAAAAGTTCAGAAGTCCATAATTTAAAAAGTAAAGGCGAGCACAAATTTTTTTACTTGATGTTTTTTTATTTTTAATTTTCTATCGCCCCGTATATTTGTTCTCTTAATTGCTGTTATTTCATTGTTTTAAATGATATGAAAAAATTAGGCAGGCGTGGTGTTTGCTGTCTCGAAGGACTTGAACCGATCTTGTTGATTTTCAGTAGCAAATCTCAGAAAACTAACTGATCGATTGGCGTGTTGTTTTTTTTTAAATCAATTTATTATTCAGTATCATCTTAAGATAAGATAAGTTAAGTTTGTAATTATTAATTTATTTAAGAAAATCCGCTAAGCCTTACAGCTTGTCAGCTCATCTATTGCATTTGCAAAGTTGAATTCAACACAAACACAGATGCGCAGGCGAACAGACATCGATTTTGTTATTCATAACAACTTTGAAATGGATACTGCATAAATTGTAAAGAAGCTCTTTTTTGAGCGATATTGGTGTCCAATAGGAATTAATTTAGAATTTTTTAGTTACACGATCTTGAAAGTTAATTGACTGATCCATTTATCAAAATAAATTTATCGCCAAAATTTTTTTTATATATCGACGGTTGAAGTGCCATTCATATTTTTAAATAAAAAACAATGTTCATTACGCGTTAATGATTTCATCGACTGTAACACGGGCTCCAGCTAATTTTATAAGAAATAAAAACCGATCAATTTTCTGGATGCAATGGAGCCCGTAGAGTCAATTTTGAACTAACTTCACTATATAGTAGTGTCGTGGCCTTAGTTCCTGCACCGTAGATATCTATTATCTATCCATTTACACGTTAATAATATTCTTCTATTCATTTGTAGAGTATGCGATATTAAAGTTATACACAGTTTGACACATGTATTGCTCAGATAGACGATTATATGCACCATTGAAATTACAGGTCGTTTTAAGGTTGCCGAAATTGGAGTCTGATTTTTAAAGAAAACCTAAATAATTTGGTACCGCTTTTAAAGCGTCAATCTATTTATGATGATTTGCCGGGGTAATTTTCTGTTTAAGGCACATGGTGCATTTTAAGCCAGGTATTTGGACCAAATTTGCAATTTCGTGGCAATATAGATAAATTTAGAAAGGTTTGATCTAAGGAGGCATAATTTTACGATATTTTCTTATTTAACTGAAAGGAATAACAACCAAGATAAGAAAACAAAGACAGTTTTATTTAAAACTCTTTTCGGTTTCTGTAACTTGCTGTAAATTTGATTAAAATTTATTTTTTTCCAAGGAACGGCAAATATTTAACAGGCACTAAAATGTTTATTTGTAAAGACACTCCAATAAAATGTTTTACGTATTTAATAAGTGATAAGAACAAAACACAATGGTAAGATCTTGCGAATCCCGAAATTCCCAAATAATGCATTATAAATCCCATAAAATCAATATATGGTCCTAGTTTCTTGAAACTCTTTTGGGAGTAATTGAAGAGATTTTTAAACAGGTTTTACTTTTTGTTAGAAATTTTGTAAAAAATTTATAGAGTTTGAAGAAAACCAAAGACAAATTATGTGACAAATTGTTTTAGTTTTATTTTTTTTTTGTGCAGCGATCATCTCCCTTATTGTATCTTTCTAAACAGTAGAAAAAAGTAACGGGTTGATTAAGAAATTTTCTTTTTATGAAGGTATAATTTATATTGCTTTATTGACAGAAATTTCGAAAAATATAATAATTGTATTTTGGAAACCAACTACTTTTCAATCTATTAGAGTTGTTGAGCTTAAATTATTTAAATATTTAACAAGTTCGCTAGAAAGCTAACTGCAGAATAAATTATTAAAAATCTGAAAAAAATATTAAATATTAAAAAAAAAAAACTGAACTAAAATATTGAAAATATAGAAATTTCAATTGTTTAAATGCAAATAACTCTTAAAATATAAACAGGGCAAATAAAATTAAAAAAAATGTTCTTAATAAAATTAAAAGATTACAACTCTCTCAGAAATGTGCATCTCCGAGATATTGTATTTTTTAACCTAAACCAAACTAAAATCTTAAAATCGAGTAATCCTCTGCAATTAGATCGTGGAATTTAGTTTTAATCAGTGCAGTCGTTTAGAAACTGCTAAATTATTTTCAAAATATTTCTTTGCTATGCCCTGTGGGTCTAAGGTCCCTTCTTTTTTATGATGGTAGAAGCCTTGATTCATTGGTTTGATGCCCTCTAGGTCTAGTTAACTAAAAGGTGAGTTTTTCTATAAATTTATAAAATTAAAATAAAGTTATATCCTGTTCGCCACAATTGAAAACTTTAAAACTTAATAAAGTTTAAATTTAGGCATTAAAGGCACTCTCGTAACCACTTTGAATTGAGTCACAACATATAACAAAATCTTTACAGTTAAAAAAAAAACAGTAAATAAAATGTACTTTATTTGCCAAAAAAATTAGCTATTATTTTTGATCTACTTACTCAGTCTTATTTGTTGTTATTATAAATAATTAAAATCAATTAACATATAAATTATTAACGAATATATATACGAGGCCTGCTATATATATTTCTGGCCTGGCAACACTGAGTGCTGCCAAGTGCAATCTGACATTTCCATTGGAAAGTTTGTCATTTTTAAGCATGACCGTACTCAAAACGTTTTGACGTACGACCATTATTTGTGTTGTTGTTAACTCGAGAACATTTTCGTGCCATCATTTTTCACAAATTTCGACGTGGATTATCACGACAAGAGTGCATTGATGAACTTAAATCTTTGTATGGCGATAAAGCACCATCCTATAGCACTGTGAAAAATTGGTATAATGAATTTAATCGTGGCCGAAGCTCGCTCAAAAACGAATTCCGTGAAGGTCGTCCAAAAACGGCTGTTGTGCCAGAGAACATTGATGCTGTGCGTGAACTCATAATGCAAGATGGACATGCGACATACCGAGAGATAGACGTCCTTGGACATTTCTTCCACCAGCATACATTCGATACTGCATGAACACCTGGCCGTAAAAAAGGTTTGTTCTCGTTGGATCCCGCACAATTTGCAAGTCGCTCAAAAAAAAGGCTCGTGTCGATTGGTGCAAAGAAATGTTGCAAAAATACGATTGCGGTGCTTCAAAAGACGTTTATAAGATCATCACAGGTGACGAATCATGGATCTATGCGTATGAGCCCGAAACGAAACAACAATCGACTGTGTGGGTCTTCAAAGACGAGCAAAATCCAACGAAAGTTGTTCGTGGAAGAAGCACTTCGAAGCAAATGGTCACCTGTTTCTTCGGCAAAACTGGTCATGTGGCGACTTTTCCACTTGAGCAACGTAGGACGGTCACTTTTGAGTGGTACACTACAATTTGTTTGCCTGAAGTCATCGGAGAAATTCGAAAAACCAACAAGAGAAGACGAATCATTGTTCACCATGACAATGCGAGCTCTTACACATCAGCTTAAACCAGAGCGTATTTGACCGGCCAAAACGTCGAATTAATGGGTCATCCGCCGTACAGCCCTGACTTGGCACCTAATGACTTCTCCTTGTTTCCGCACATCAAGATAAAATGCGTGGTCAACGATTTTCGTCGCCAGAAGAAGCTGTTGAAGTGTTCAAAAACCATGTTTTAGAGGTGTCTCAATCGGAGTGGAAAAAGTGCTTCGACAACTGGTTTAAGCGCATGCAAAAGTGTATAAATCATGCTGGAGAATACTTTGAAAAACAATAAAATCATTTTTAATTATAAATATTCGCATTTTCACTATAAGGTCAGAAATATATAGAGCAGCCCTCGTATCTGCTATTTAAAATAAATTTCAATTGAAAACTTTTATTTAAACGCCCCAAATTAAAAAATTAAAAAAAAAATAAACTTCAATTAAATAGAAAATGATGTTTAATGGCACAAAATTGAAAGGTAAAAGTTCGATTTACAATTTACGATTTACAATTTGGTCCAAATTACATGTAAAACTCATTCAAACAAATGCAAACAAAACAAAAAACTGGTGCATGACCTCGACATAATGGTTGGTACTTCAATAGAAAACAACACACATAAATAAATAAATACAATTACACTAACACAACAACGCTAAAATAAAAATTAAACAAATAATGGAAAAGTAACAGAAAATTAAACAATTCAATGATTTTTTTTTTTGTTTCTGCTTAAAACATTTGTTCTAGAAAACCAGATTTTTGTAGCTTTTTATTCAATTTTACACTGCAAACAAAGCAATGTGCAAGTGATTTTTTATTTGTAAGTTTTTTTTTTTTTTTTTATTGTTGTCTGTGTTTCTTGGCTAAGTTTTGGTGGCAAGTTGTACAATGAGCCTGTTTTCCAAAAAATGGATACATTAAACAACAATATAAGCAGCGACAACAAAATAAACTCGTGAAAATATCTAAAACTTCAATAGTTTCTTAACAAATGAACGAAACCATAACGACAGTTTTTTTTTCTTTACTTTACTTTGTTGGCCTGTATTTTTCTTAAAAAAGCTGTGTATGTGTGTATGTTTACGAATGGGTAAGATTTTTATTCAATGGCTTTTGAAACTTTTTAAAATCATATTTTGAGTCATTTTGAATCATTTTTGATCTGTTCTTTTTTTATACAAAACTGAAAATTGCCAATGAATAATAATGTAATTTTCATCAATAATTTCAAAAAGCGTATGAAAAACTTTTTTAAATATTTTTTTTCACACACTTTTTTTCCATATTTGGCCTTTAATAATAATTTGTTGCTCTCTTCCAGATAAAAAGAAAGTGAGAACTTTCACACAGAAATAGGAAATATTTAATTTCTAAAGGCTTCAAAATCTAATAGAATCGCAGGAAAAAGCTGCCACTCCACCGTGGGGCAGAACCAAAATATTTTTAAGATGACTCAGCTATTTTTAAGACACAACGCTGGTTGTTCCAAAATTCAACATGAGCAAAGCTTTAAGCTTAAGTCTTAAAGCTGGGTACCACATCCACTTTTTACGGATGGTGCTAAGTGGTCTAAATTTGGATACCTCGCACCTGCAGATTTTTTTAATAATTGGCATTTCTTAAATTTTTGTCTGATTTTTAAAAATTAAACATGGTCTTTAAGGCTTAGTTAATACCCATAAAAAAGTGCTTTAATTTGCATGTTAGTATTTTAAAATGAGAATGAACATTGTTGATTTTCGATACTCTGGTTGAGTTTTTTTTAAATTTTTTTGAGTTTACTAACGCAGTTTGTGAGCAAAATTTAAAATATTTTGAAATTCATTTAAGGATTATATCTCTTATGAATTAAAAACTACACGATTATCTATTAACAAATTAAAATATATTGCGGTTTTGTGTATTTTGGTTAAAAAACGGCTACAGGGGCCAACAAAAAAATTTTTTATGAAAACTTTTTTAACTTTATAGATTTTTATATGCTAAATCTAAATCTGACATTAGTTTTTTTTATAACCCATAGATTCCTAGCACCATCCTTTGAGTTAAAAACCCCTATACGGTGTACGAGGGAATTAATGGAACACCGTGCAACATCATTAGCATGGTTTGTATTTCACTGGCTACTTAAAACAGTGACAGGTTTCACTTGTCGACTGGAAATATTAAAGCTCGTCAGTTCTGTAAAAATCGCTTAATTTAATAAGTTAAACTATAAAATGTGAAGAAATTGTGGGTGATACAGCTTTTTTAGTATCATATTTGGGTTCAGCACCTTTAATAGGTACTTTTAGTATAAAAGTTTTTTCGTCGTTGGCATGTGCTATCAATAAATTTTTTTTTATAGAAAAAATTTTCTTAAGAATAGTTTCGCATAAAATTGATCATCCTCTTAGAAGATGGAGGTCCTTCAATTTGGTCTATTTTACATGAAAATTTTGACTTTGCCCTTAATTTTCTAAAATCATAAGGCTGGGATGGATAAAAAAGACTACGATAAAAAAGCTTTATAAACTCCAAAATGTTTTTCAAAATATTGCATGAGCCCTAGTCTTTGTGGACTTCATAAGCAAAAGAGTTTAAAAAAATCTACGTTTAGGATTTTTGGTCTATATATTGGAAGTTATAGGATTTCATTTTTCTTAATATAGCAGCTTTTTTGCCATTTGATTTAAATTGACCAGCTACACTGGCACAGGCACCTTTATTTGAGTTGCTTACTTTATAAAATATTAATTGCATATTTAATATTTTTATTTTCCTCATATTGAAAAATAGAGGCAGGCCTGATGTTTTGCCATGGCATGAATCAATCTTATTGATTTTTAATAGCAAAATTTTCGAAACTATGTAAGATTGATTGGCGTATTTAAATTTTCTCTAGCTCATCTAGTGCCTTGGCAAAGTTGATTTCAAGATAAACACGGACGGGAAAATGGACGTCACTCATTCGAATTCGCTATACATAAGGACTCAGTATTTATATACTTTATGGGAACGGAAATTGATATCGTAAAAATTATGAACAGTTTGATAATCTTAGATATACCCCTTGGCCACTTGCGATGAAGGGTATAAAAAACGCACACAATTTTATCACCGTAAGAAGCAAAAACCTAGACCAAGAGCAGACGGAAATAATTCTTTGATTATTAAGGTCGAATATCTTCTAAGCTTTAAAATGGCTAAGAATGTAAATGATCATGCTGAGCCATTTTTTAGAGCTTAATCAAAGCTATCATTAGAGCGAGCATAAGAATTGATCAAGGGTTTTCATTTGTCACACAGTGGTAGTGAAATTACCCTTAAGTTTAAAGTGATTCCCTAAAATAAATCATTTTCTAGACGAGGATTACCACAAATTCAATTATTTAAATCCTTTATTAAATATTTAAAATTATATCTGAAGGTTCTGATAAAGAGCGAAATTTATGTCATATTTTTTTTTTATTAAAAAATGGTTTGATTAGAAATGATCTAATATTCTTCTTATGAAACTGAATGAAAACTTATTTGTTTAAGCCGCAAAATTTTTCAGAAGCAGTTAGAGACAAAGCTCCTTTTACCTCTAATGCCTTGATTTCCAAATACGAAAGTTCTTGTTGACACCAGCTAAAAGTAAATATGACTGAAATTGGTACTTGAACACTCTTAAACCATTAATACAAAGTAGCTGCTTGATGCCATCCATATAGTAATACAGGCTTTATATATCTACCATAGGAGCTCCAATTATTTATATTTTATTTTAAACTAACGGTGCCTACGACTTTATCCGCATATCAATTCAAATAAAAAATTTTTTTAAACATTTGTTTTAGAGATCTGCATTTCCATTTATAAAAATATGCTGACAACTGTTTAAGTACCATTAGAGAGAGGGCAGACACACAGAAAAAAATTCCGAAAATTGCTGTTTTATAGCCCACTAACACCAAAAATTTAAAAAAAAATTTTCATATACAGAAATCACCCCGTCACTGTTTTACTATATGTTTAGATATTTTCTGTAAGATATCGGCTATCTTAAAATAATTTGGTTTTGTATGCCCAAATCGAGCACTAGAAAACTTTGTTTTTACTTTCAATTGCCTTGACCAATACTTAATGGATGAATATGTCAATATGTCTACTAAAACTTTTAAAACTTTTAAAACATTTAAGTGACATTATTTCCGCCAGTGTTTTTTTTTTTCTACTTATTGTTTTTGCTAACCCGAAGATATTCTGCTTTTTTTTTTTTTTGTATAGAAATAAAACTCATTGTCTGTCAGTTGGTTGGTTTCTGTTAAAAGCTGTAGACACGAAATAAAAACTTGAAAAAAACTTTTGAAGTATAAAAACCAACATTTAAAAATAATCGTTAAGAATAAGAAACAAAAATAAAAAAACAGCGAAAACTTTAACGTTTTATTTTAAATTTTTAAAACTTTTTTCTTTAATTTTTTCACAATGACTTACAAACTTAAAATAACATTTTCATAAACTTAAACTTTTGCAATTTAAATTTTTGGCTTCTTTTTAAATATTGATTAAACAAATTGTATAATTTAAGTTTTTCTTGTTAATGACTTAAGCTGGAAATTTGTGGTAAAATGTTAAAATTAAATGGAGTAAAAAAAAAACAGCAAAGTTAAGTAACCACAAACAAGCCCTTAAAAAACTTCAGACGAAAAGTTGAATAAGTTGCTGAAAAAGGAAAAAGGATGGAAAATACATTTTTTAGTTATTTGCAAAAACTATCTTCAATTCTATTTACAAAGTTCAATTCAATAATTTGCTATCAGGAAAGTGTGATAGTCAATTGTTCAGTGCCACACAATGTGGAATGCGATTTACTTTTTGTTCGCTAGTAAATGGAAAGTAATAACGAACAAAGTAACGTCACGTTTTCCCGAAAGATTACAGCAATTACTAGTACTTTTGTATGATCTCCTTCATTTTTAGACGAATAGCTGGAAACATGTCCTATTAGTTGAAAATTCAAATGTTCATACATATTGTAGAGCGACGTGTTGAGTGAAGTTGGAGGCTTTTTTGTTTGCTGGCTTTTTAGAATTCCTTTTGTTGTTGCAAAAAGTTAATGACAATTTAGTTTTTCTTTTACAGATCAATAGAGCGATTTAACATATTTTCTTTTTTAAATCCTCTTTTTGGTTTTAATTTAACTTAAGCTAAGTTCTCTATTAAAATTTGCAACATTTGTTTAATAATTTTACAGTATCATTTAAAAATTTTGACAACAAACTTGTGGTGCTAAAAGATCAAGTTACATGTTACATGGCCTTTAAGTATGCAACATTGTTTTCTTGTTTACAGTTTTGAACAAAATAAATGCAACTTTTATTATTTTGCAGCTGAAAAAAAATGTTGCCAGAAACATTTAGTTGTTACTAAACATGAAGCCAGATACATTTCATGACTGCTCACAAATCGAACAGAGTAAAAATTTATATAATGTTTTATTTTAAAAAAGCGTGATATTTTAATGTTATTTTTTATTTATTTTACAGAAAATTTTTATATTGGCCAGCGAAAGCATTGGGCACCAGCGTTAAAAGCAGGTACTACACAATTTTGCACTCGACGCGTTGATCTTGAAGCTAAAACTTTTTGCAGTAGCAACACTTGTAATAAGTAATTTATTAACTTTAAGGTATCTCTAGAATATTTCATTGCATGTTTTTACAAAAAAACAGAAAAAACTATAAAATCTTAAGATTTTAATTACAAAGTTTTGTCAATGTCGCTGATGCATTTTAATTTGCTGTCACTAGAATGCAAAAATATTATGAAGCTGACTCTATTTTTACGACTTGTACTTAAGGAATATTTTTTAAGGTGCTGGTTAATTCAACTATTTATCTATAAATAGTTTGTTCAGCTCACAACTTGTTGTAGGTGTACTAAATCGTAAGGATTCCTCAATAGATGTAAAAAATTTTTTGTTATTATTTTATAAATATTTTTACAGTACTAACAATATTTTCTTAATATAACTATTTCTTGAAGAGGCTTAAAAATAGAAATTACAACTTCATATTCACAACTAGTGTAATTGTAATTAATACAACATACAATTTTCCAATAGGTTTTGAACTTCACAAATATTATCATAAAGTTTTTGTAAAATACCTGATAACTTTTTTAGTAATCAAACGCAAAATACATTTTCATTCTACGCTTATAATGATAACTTTTTTAAACAAAGAAATAAATAACAAAACACTTATTTGACCTTAAATGCTCAACAACAAACAAAAATTTACATAAACAATTAAATATTATTAACAAAACAAAAAAGCGAAAAATAAAAACTGCAAAATTGTTAAACACTTTGTTGCTATACTACGTGACTTTTGTTTAAAATTAAAATCTAAGAAACGTTTAATTCATGTTTTTGTAAATTTTTTTATTAATTGTAATAAATTTGAGTTGTATTGTATTCAAAGTGTAATTTCAGGGAGATATTTAATGATTTTCCAAAAGTAGTACCTGAAAAGAATTTTTATATTCATGAAAATATTCCAAATGGACTGCTAATGATTATAGCGTTCGTGCTATAGTTCGAAAGTTAAATATTTTTCCTTTAAAATAAAAAAGTTAAAATTGACATGTACTAGTTTTACGTGTAAAGTGGGAATTTTAATCAATTTAAAATAAATATTTTTTTTCTAAACTTGCGATTTATTTCGAAAAATAAGTTTGAAAAAAAATATTTGAAAAAAAATTTTATTCGGATAAAAGTATTCGATTAATCGTTAAAAAATTATTAATGAAATTTATTAAAATTGATAGTGTAAAAGAAAAATTTTTCGATGAATTTTCCGAACAATCGAATAATGTTTTTTAGTAATTTATTTTTTAATAAATACAAAAATAAATTTTCCAGTATATTTATTTTCACTTAAAATATTAAAGAAAAATGCTTAAAATGATCATCCATTTTTTGTTAAAGTCCAAGATATAACAGCTACATTTATGTTTTATATTAAATTAAAACAAAAATTTATAATAAACCCAATTTTAATATAACAATTGATATAACAGTTGTAAATTTGGTAAAGAAAATAAATCCGTAACTTATTTACATTTAACCAATTTGGACTTTTAGTCAATTTAAGGCTTTGAACTTGAAAAGTAAACTATTTAGGAGGACATCAAACTGTCTGCAATTTACATTAATTAATTGTGTTCGATGTCTTTTTAGTTTTAAAGAAATCATTCAAAATTAATTTAAATTATATTATGTATATTAAAAAATTTTATTTACTTTAAAAATAAAAAAGTCCTAGTCATCTTCTGTATTTCACTAAAGCGATCCTTCGAAATAAATTTTCTTTTTACAAGAAAAATTTACTTTAACCAAATGCTTTAAATGTCATTCTTTCATTTGCAGTAGTTCATTATTAAAATGTAATTCTTTCAAACAACCTTGATTTTATTCTTTAAATTTTGTGCTTTTTTAGTATAGTTATTTGTTGCTTTTTTAGTGTCCAAAACCAGGTTTGTTTTTTTTTTCTTGTTTTTTTTTTTCAAACTTAATTTAAAAATTTTTTTTTTGCAGTGAAAAAAAAATATTTGTTAACAACATTTATTTAAGGAAAACAAGTTCTAAGACATAAAGTAGTTAGAATGACAAACAAAACGAACTTGACCAACAAAACAAGAATACTAAAACAGCCTTAAGTTTTTAAGAATAAAATTGTATAAAAATCTATACAAAAAACTATGTTAGCATGTTCAACTTTAGAAAGACACCAGGCAACATCAAATGAAACAAGGCCGTGCATGGTACAGTCTACACTAGTCATTAAGAAGAGAGCATTTAAATGATTGAGCAGCTATTGAATGAAATTAAGGAAAATGTGCCGAAAATCTTCCGAAATAATTATACTTTTTATAGTTTTTTTAAATTCATAGAATCGTAAAAAACCTTCACACTACATCTGTTTTTGAATAAATTAAATAATGAATCCTTTAAATATCGATGCAGAAGAGGAACCATCGTCATTGAAAAACTAAAGAAATAATACGACAATTTGTAACCTAGTTTACTTGGGGCTTAATACATTACTGCTAATATTCTGTTTCAAAGAAAAAAATATTCGAATAAAATTTTTTTATTCGGATAAAAAATTTTCGCTTAATCGTTAAAAATATTCACGCAAAAAATAGCAAATTTTTAATGTTAAACAAAAATTATTCGATTAATTTTTGGCAAATAATCGTATGAGTTCTTTTTTTTAATAAAAAAATATAAAAGCAAAATGATTATAATTAAAATATTTTTGTATTTAAATTAATTTTAAATTAAAAATTTTAAAACAGGTATGTCATATTTTCTCAATAAAATGCTACATTTTTTGTGTGTTGAGGGTTTTAAAAGCTCTTACAAGGATGTTTCTAAACACTTAAAAATAAATCATTTTTTATTTATTTATTACTTTTTTTTTTTTTTTGTTTTATGCAAGGATGTTAAAATAAAATTTTTGATGAAGTTGAAGTTTGCTATTCGAATATATTTCTTAACAATAAAAACCCTTTAATTTTGAGTTTTAAGTTTAAAACGATTTTTATTGCTTTCAGACTTCTATTTATTCAAGTGTTGATAAAAGTTAAATAACAAAAAAACAAAACTTTTAAAACTAAATCAAACAAATAATTAATAAAATAATAAAAGCTTAAAAAAATTATGAAATATTAATAATATTATTTCGAATTCGTTTGTTAAACAATTCAACAGAAAACAGCTGCTATTGTTGCCAAATCTTTATGGCCAAATACTACTTTAAGTTGTTAAAAAAACTTGTTTTATTTTTTTTTTTCCTTAATATTTTTCAATTTTAAAGCATAATCTAGAAAACAGAAATTAAGAAAGAAAAACTACCAAGAATTATTTGGGTAATTAAGCTTATTATTGTTAACAAAATGTCGTGTTGTTTTTATTATTATTATTTTTTTTTTTTTGTTGTGTTTGTTTAATTTTTATTTCTAAATAAAATTATAATAACAAATATTTTGTATTCAAAATTAACTAATAAACTTTTTATCAAAAAGATATGAATTTATAACAACTCTTTTTTAAGTTTTAATCCTGAAGATTTCCTTAAATTGAAAAATTTGTCTTTAAAGATTGGGAAGTAAATGCTGTTTCTCCATTAAGAGTAATTGATACGATTTCTGTAAATTCGTAAAAATAATAATAATAATAATAATAATAATAATAATAATAATAATAATAATAATAACAATAATAATAATAAAACCTAAAATACCTGTACTTAACATTAAAATCACAAATTTCTTTAGCATAACAATGGCACAAAAAGCTTCTGTAAATCCATAAAATATTGCCAAAAACGGACTTTTATAATTTCGCAATAACAATAAATTCGGAAAATACATATGCATTATAAAATTCAGAGAAGTATTATAAATCTAATAAAGAAAATCAAATCATCTCATCACAAAATAAATCTGCACCATGTAAGAGCCGCCCCTTAATTTGTTATTTATTTTTTTAATTGATACAGCGGACATAGTAAAATACGCTTTAAAAAATTTAAAATAAGGCCTTTTTAATAATCATTTTAAATATTTGCTTGTACAGTGTACTAGCAATAAATACGTTGCATTAATTTATAGCCTCAGCCTATTATAATAAAAATGTAAAATTCACGTTGCCATTGGCACACCCTTTATTTAGTTTAATTTTAATTTTTATGGCACTTGTCCATCTAGCAGACCTATGAAGTAGTTAATACTCTTTAGAGATTTTGAGCACTTGCCTTTAACAGTTTAAAATATAATGTGATATCGGTTAAATATATGACCTCTATGGAAATGCTCTTAAATCTAAAAATTTATTGTTAACAATTATTTTTATAGAGGACATATTCTGTGTAAATACTAAATGTCTGCCTACCGCAGTTAAAAAGGTTAAATTGACGGCACTATAGAAAAATCCTTTACATTTAATTCATATTTTTATTCATTTTTTATTTTTTTCTAGTGGATATTAAAATACTTTAAGTGTCTGATTATTGCGGTTTACAAAGACACGTATAGTAAAATTACGTCACTATTGGGACATACTTTTCTACTCGTTTTTGTAATTGTTTTTTCTACATGTTGCTATAGCGCGCATAGTTTTACTGACACTGTGCAAATTTAATCGGCTTCCTATCACAGCTCAAAAAATAACAATATTATTAAAAATATTACGACACTTTTCGAACACTCTTTGATTTGTAGCATTTGTTGTTACAGCAGCTAAATCTTTGTTGAAAAATTTAAAACCCTTTCTATTACGGTTGTAGAGATACAGGCCTTTGACGGGCCGTCAGATAATGAGCGAAGAACTTCAAAATATTTTAGGTCATAAAGTCGTTTATTTAATCTGATTCAAATTATCGATCAAATTAATCATTATCTTCGCAAGCAAAAAATTTTCAACTTCAATTTATAATTATCTATTTATTATGTAAATTTTCTGTGTTGTTATACTTTTAATTTAACAATTATACAATGATAAAATGTGATACAATTTCTCTGTGTTACTCGTAATAGTCTCTGTGTCAGAAAACCCATAAGTTTATGTGAGATTAAATAATACTCATTCTTGCAAAGCTAAAGTTGCTATTTCACGTAATACAAAACATAACGAAAGATATCATAAAAATAATAACATTATGAGAGTCTTTTGAAATTACTTTATCAATCGAATAAAAATAATAATTCCCAGCAAACACTAAATGAAAAGACAGTACGTTTTGTGTTCCTTTTGTATTTTTTATAGTTTGTTTGCCATTCCGTTTGTAATTTCTGCAATCTCCATATCTTAGCAGCTCAGGACTTCTTAGGCTAGACAATAATTCGGAAAGACACAATGAAAAGTAGCTCAAATGGTGGATTGTTTGACCTCTAAAAATAATTCTGAAGCAATAATCATTCGGCAGGATCCATGTTGCTCGGGTGTAAACAAGTTATTTTAAGTTGGACATCTGCGTTACTAACAGATCATGGCAATTTTTTTTTTATTATGGGTCCAATACGAAAATCGAAAAAGTGATTCGCAGATTATGCCTGAAAGAGGCTGGGATGGTAGAGCATACTTAATGCAAAATTTCATTACTGGTCACCATTCGGCTTGTAAATACAGGCAGATACTTTAAAGGTGGATATTATGAAAGATACTAACCTCAAAAATGTTAGCAAAGACAAGGGACTCTGTGACAAAAATAATGTCAACAGTTGTCAGTTTATAGTCGGAAAGCAAAACAGTCGGTAGTAAAGACTGTTTACAGCATGAAACTAATTAAAAGTAAGTTATGTAGCAATCGCGTACCACAAATTATTTAAGAACATGGAAGGGTGAAAAGAGTCCCATAATAAATGGTTTGCTTCAGTTGTCCCCTCACTTGCATATGGTATAAACCTGAAAATCTATTATTCTTAAAATAAGTAACGTTCAAGAAAAAGCTGTCTTTAAATAGTTAAGAAATTTAATTATTTTGCAGGGCTACGTAAGTTCTATATATAAACGTCAGTAATATGCTTAAAAAAATATTAATTAGCTTTCTGTAAATGTGTGAAAATTACGGTTTTTTAATTGCCACTATTTGAGTCAAATAGTTTTAGAAATATTCCACAATTATATTATTTTATCTAATAAAAAGGCCAGGGTTAATTTTTCTAAAAAATAAAAATTAAAAGCTCTCACACCTTGAAATAAATTGTTCAAATACAAAACCGTTTTTCAATAATTTCCGAGAAAAAAAAACATTTGAATTAATTATTCATGGTTGCTGATTCTGTTAATAAAGTTTACGAATGACAGAAAAAACAAAAAAATAATTTTTTATGTTATATATGAATTGTAAAAAATATTTTAATTTTAATAAAACCAAGTTCATTGAACTATTTTAGACCTTTATACTGTGCGAACTTTGAAGAAATGGTGTGTAATTTATTAGCGATTTTTAGTCAATATATAAATAAAGCTGTCAAAAAGAAATTAACAAAAAAATTTTTTTGAATTTCCAAAAACGATTAATAGAGTATAAAAGTTAGTTGTCGATGTTGAGGATAAACTTCAAATATTTAAGCTTTCTCGAATGTTTCAAATCAATTAATTTTAGGGCCATCTGATGCTTTTTAACAAGAACTTTGTTTTTCAATTTTGGCAACACCAATAAAGTGATAGTTTGACATTTAGTTTTTGTGACGTATTTGTAGTAGATTCATTGGCAATTGTGAGAGCCATTTTACACCGCAGCATTTTTTATGCAACTAGTTTCAAGAAGTTTATTTTGTAGGCGAGAGGTGAGTGACACAAGCGAAGTAAGCAAAACCACGTTCGGCTTGAATTTTGAGAGAATGTTTTTACACCTTTGCATACGTTCGCTATACACGTTTTGTTTATTTAAAATAACACAAATATTTACAATAACGAAAATGAAATTAAGAGCCAAAGGTAAAAATTCCGATGCCATGAAAAATTTCATCGTATACGGAAGCGATGAAGCTCGCTAAAACTTTTGAGAAGAATTAAAAAAAGGGCATGAAAAAAGTCATGTTCTAAATATGAACTGAAAATCGCATTAAGGTAATTCAAATCAAAATTTAAATTCATTTAGGTACAACTCTTTAGTTGTTCTAAAAAAATCATATTCTAGACGAAGCCCATTTTCATTTGTCAGGATAAGTCAACAGGCGCTATCGCCGCATTTGTACTTCTAAAAACCTTAGAACGATAATGTAGAAGCCTTTTCTGTATAAATGTGTCATCGTATGATGTCATCGGATTATGTGGAGATGTGGTTGGTCCGTTTTTTTGCGGATGATGTGTTTTTGCGGATAATAAAAGAATCGACATCTGCTATATGGTCGTAGTAGACATTTGCCAGATTCCATTTTTCATTCATAACTATCATTCTTCTCTAATTTTTTGAAAACCCCGTTCTGATATAATTTAATAAGCCTCTTCTTATAAACCTGCATACTAAGAGCCTGCCTCCTATAAGGCACGTACACTATTAGAATGTAATAGATTAAGCCAAGTAATGCGGGACTGGTGCATGCAGCGCTTTTAACTGAAAGCAAAGTTTCAGCACAAATTTTGTTATTTACTGCTATTTGGTAAATTAAACTGTCTTTTTGATTCACACATGTGTGGTATAGTTGCTAAGTCGTCACGTTAAAAAAATTAAGCAAGTTGAAATAAAAAAACAAGAATAGTAATAATAATGAAAATAATAGACGTCATTTGCAGGCATTTTTTGTGAAAATATACTTGCACATCTGGTTCTAAATAACACATGAATGAAATTACGAGGGGTGTCTAAAAAAATGTCACTTCTTATATTTAAAATTTAGCCTTGAAAAAGCCAACGTAAAGGTCTGTAAAATATGAAAAAACATTTTTTTAAAATCCAAAACAAATTATGAAATTTTGTTAATTTTTGAAATTTTTCAGCACAACTCGTAAAGTAAAACAATTTACTGAAGTTCATTAAAATGTATTTAAATTTCCACCGAAATTTAACGTGATAAGCAAAACAAAACAATTTTGCCTTTATTTGCTGACTAGATTTTTTTTATAATTTTTTTAGTGCCTTTTGCAAAATGTGATTGCTGTTGTTTACAAGTATTTAAATAGCAAATTTTTTTCGTTCATTTAAAAAATAATAACACAATAAAAATAAAAATAAAAAAATTATAATAATGAATGAATGAAACTTATCGCATAAATAAAAATAATTTAGAAGCGACAGCATTAAGAAATAAATTTGTGAAGGCAGCAGGGATGGGCTAACTAAAATAAAACAAGTTTTTTTTACAATAAACTGATAAAAACTAAGAAAAACATCAGCCCCATACTGTAATAAAAAATTTTTATTTAGCGATATTTTATCGTTATTAGAAGTATTATCAAATTGCTTGAAGAAGAATTTGAACGTATAGCTGCCCGTTTAGGTGATTTTAGCTTTAAGTGATCCATTCCTTCGTAAACCTTATTTTTTAATGCAACTGAGTGATTCTATTGGCACTTCTTTTTTTATTTTACTGGGACGAACTTTAGGAAAAAATCTTTTGAGTTGCAATTTTTTGTAATAAATTTAAAGTTTTACGCATTTTTTAAAATTTTTACCAAATGCCTTAAACAATGTAATTTATTTTTTAAATGATCAAAACAAAAATAAGCTTGAAACTAAATTTCGTATAAAATTTAGTATAACATTTTCACTCCTGTGCAAAAATATGTGTAAAATGTATTAAACTGAATGATATAAAAACACAACTTTGCAACAAATAGTTTAATTAAGAGCCATTTAACAACATACCATTCCTTTATGCCACACCACAGGTGAAAAAAGTTTATATCTAAGTTTGTCATTCCGTTTTTAATTTCTACAATAACCATTTTCGATCAGTCGATTAAGCGTTATCCGTCCGTACTAATATTGAAACAGTATTTGCCAAGGCACTAGATGAGCAAGGGAAAATTTAAATATGCCAATCGATCAGACATAGTTTCGAAAATTTTGTCATTTAAAATCAGCCAGGTCGGTTCATGTCATTCATGCACTCTTTTTCTTTAAAAGTTCAGCGTGTTTCATCGCTTCTCTTAACGATGACATTTTTTATGACGTCAAAATTTTTACATTTTGCTTTTAATTTGATTTTCTTTATTGTTGTTGCTTTTATTATTTAAAAAAAAATACACAAACAAAAAATGTGTGTAGCAACCTTAGAGGAAGTGAAAAAAACTTCCCCACAAAATTCAAGCCAAGCCGTTTTGCTGACCGCTATTGCCTAACGACACCTCTTGCCAACAAACAAAAATTTCATGAAACTAGTTGCATAAAAAATACCGTGGTTTAAAATGGCTCTAAATAAACATCCCCTTACAAATAAAGAAAAAAAAAGCCATGTGAAACACTGACACGAAAAAACATGTAGATATTTTATACAAAAGAATACCTGCTACTGAGAATGAATAAATGTGATGATAAATTTTAAAAATAATAATGCAAGCGAAAATATTTAAAGTGATGTAAAGAAATTAAAAGATTGTAAAAAAAATTTTTTGTTTTTTTTTTTTTCTTGCTTTAAGTAACAGAGTCTGAGTATAGAAAATGTGTTCATTTTTCATTAAGCAAGACTTTTGAATGATGAACTACTGATAATAAATAAATTATAAAACATTAAAATTAATTAAAACAAATGATTTAAGTATCAAATGTACTAAGAAAAATTTGCATTCCAAGTGCAGATAAAAATGTCATTGAAAATAAAATTATTTAATACAAGTTTGTAAAACATAAAATAAATTGCACAATTAAAGAAAATTTACAAAATTTAATTAAGTGAAAAAGTTAGCAAATAACCTTGAGAAATAATTCAATACATTTAAATTACATCTGTCTAGACATTTTTAAAAATTCAAAAGGTTTCAATAAAGTTTTTGGTACTTAAAATTGTTAAAACAAAAGTGAAAAAAAATCCTTATACTTTTTAAATTATAACAAATTATTATTTAAAGAAAATGAGAGCTGCGGAACAATTTTAAAATTTGATCCCTTTATTTTTGCATCTTTTTAAAAAAATCCTTTGGAACTTTTTACGTTTCTTTATAAATTTTTGTACCGAGAATAATTTTTTAATTCGTGTTTTATATTTTCGTCAGTTTTGTTATACCGCTTGTTCCGAAACAAATTCCGTATATTTTTTTTTAATTTCTAAGGGAAATGTAGGTCTTAAAATCTATATTTTAGAAAAAAGTTTGAGGGATAAGTGATCAGTTTGGAAAATTTAATTCAGTATAAATTTCAAAATTTTTCTTTCTTTTCAATAGTGTCAGATATTCAATTATCTTGATTGAAATAAGCCGCTCTGCGGAGCTCCACAGCTTGAGTAAAACATTTATTCCGTATAAGGTTAAGTCTTTTCACATTACTCCGTCCAGAAATCACTGAAAATTCGTAATTAAGTTTATAATTCATTTGTGAATAACGACAGCTGTTATCATTTAAAGACGAGTAGATATTGTTGGATATTTGAAAACAGATTTTTTGAAACCATAATAAATATAAATGAAACCATGTAATAACGCTAAATATTTCCTTGGCTGGTTTATGAAATTTAACTTTTTATGATTAAAAACGGATGAACCTTTTAAAAGCTCAATAAGATCGAGAGAAAATATTTTTTATTTAAAATGCTATAATAATTGCCTTTCTATAGCTAGAATTTTTTGGGTTGTTACATATTCGACAAAGTATTTATTAATTAAGTCAATGCCCTGCACCCCTGAAACTTAAATAATAGTAAAGTTTGCTAAAATAATACCCTACAAGAACAGTGACCATCATTTGATCCATCAAGTGACAATCTCTGATGATGGAAATATCCATCACAGCGAGAACAAAGTTTCTATCACATTCTTAAAGGAAAAATTAAAAACTTGATATAAACATTTGTATACGTGTGATGTCTGCAGCAAACAGCGATACCAGTGACTTTTTTTACATAAAAATATAATGAAAAATTTGCCTGATTTTTGAAACAGATTTAATTACAAAACTTTTTGTAAGCTATATTTTGAAATTTGCTATTCAAGTTTGAATAAAAAAAAGTAAAAACTTAGATTTAATTAACAAGAAAAATCATTTATATTTAATACCAAAAGAATTGCAACGGCAACGCTGTTTTAGTATAAAATTATTGCAGATGTGTTTGTAGATAATTGTGTATTTATAAGTCTTCCTCACCCACTTACTAAATATTAATTTTTCTTATTATAATAAATATTATTTTGTGAGAAAATTATGAAATATTTATTGGAAAAAACCAAATTTCGAGGAATTGAGTACAAATAACATAAAAAAATATATAAACATTTCAATTGATTAACACATTTTAATTGAACTGTTGAAGCTTAAAAGTTTATAAAAAAAATTCTTAATCAGGCTTAAGCTAATTGACTTTTTATTTATAATATTATTAAAATTAAAATTTTAGTACATTGCTTGAAATAATACTAAAAATAAAATTAAATAAATAAAGTCGAATTAAAAATGATGAGAAAAATTTGTTATTTATTTTTAAAATATATTAAATAATTTAATAAATAAATAATTTAAATGACAGAAGCTTGTTTAAGCCTCTCATCATAATTGCTCTCAAACACCTCTCTCAAAGCTACTGTGAAATGCTTAGTTAAAATTTGCGCCTGGAGGCTGTGATTTATTTAGTTAAAAAAAGCCACTCATTCAATTCTCAAAACAGTTCGCGTTGTTTTTATAATTTCAAAGTTTAGCCAAAAATAAATTATTTTCTATAAGCAAAAAATTACTTATTAAAATTCTATTTTTAGACCTAATTTATTTTATATATATTTCTGTTAGCAATTTTTTTTAATCCAGCTGGGAAAATTTATGTGAGTAAAAGTTTTCAACAGAGACCACAATAAACAACTACTTAATATTATTTGAAGGTTTTTTTATGAACTTTGCTAAGCACACAATAAATGTAAACATCTCTTAAGAAAAGTTTCTTTGACAGGCAATTTCGTTTAAGCAATTAAATATAATTAACACTGTTTTTTTTTTTCTTGATAAATATACAACCGTTTAAACTTTTGTAGGCAGCCCTAAGTTATGGTAATTTAATTTACTGTTTTACAGGGTTGAATTTTTCAAGCAAATATTTGGGTAATAAAAAGGAAAATAATTTAATTTGTTTATTTTAAAAAGGAATTAGTTTCCATTGTAAATGGGATTGGAAAAGTTTTCCTTATTTTCTCAAGTTAATATTTTAAATACATTTTACAAAAAAAAAACCTGTAAAGAAATATTAACAACATTTGATTAACAATTTTGTTTATATCTCTGTTTCTCTTTGCCTTTTTTCTGTCATGGCCGTAAGAAAAAAATTATTAATATAAGATTTCTTTCAGAATGTCGCAAAGTAGTAAACCAAGAAAATATCTGCTACGGCTTCGCTGGCCCAAAAAAACTCCCAGGTCTTAATTTTATGTGAAATATTATATTATTTTGTCAAATTTCGTTGATAAATCACCATTCTTTATTAAACTTCATACAGTCACATACAAAAATTCTTAAGAATTTACCATCAATAGAGCATCGGCAGATGTTGCTTACTACAGATAAGTTACTTTGCGTCCTATGAGCTATGCCTTGTTGCAAAACATATAGTCGAGATCGACGTCATAGTTGGGCACTTTACAGTCACAGTAGAGTTGCATTAAACATAACTTTTATTAATGCAAAATAACTTTCGTTATTAGTTAAATGTTACAGTTTGTAATACAGTAAAAATATACTGCAGTGTGCTCATGTATAGTCGACATTATTCAATTTAGATGGTAACAATTCCATTTGCACTATTAAAATGCCCTGCCTTACAGTTATAAGTTAACGAAAAATTTTTTAAATGAAGCCACCTGCTACAAACGCGCAATTATCGGTAAAACTTCGCCAACGCTTTTTTTCGACAATCACATGTATATTTTTCCAAACCATATGCTGGAATATTCAGTTTTAAAATTTTTTATAACAAATAAATTTTTTCATTTACCTTCAAATATCATCTTTTAAATTATATTCAATGATCCACTAACACATTATTGAAACAAAGGATGTTAAAATAAAATTTTTTGAAGTCCTAATACAATTTAAACTTTTTTTGTATAAAAAAATATTAGTAATACATTTGAAATTTAATTATAAATAAAATTTAATTATTTATTTTTAATTATAGTCATTCTTATATTCTGCTATATATTTAATGAAGTAGTTATTGGTTTTTTTTTTCAAATAATCAGTCAACATAAAACACTAATTTGAGTTATAAAACCTCAATTTATTACCCATCGTTATCTTGATGAGAATATTTAATTGCTATTTTCGTCATGTACAGTGTAGTATAATTTAATTTATTGAGCGAGATTTTTGAAAAAAAATATCTTTAACATATTGAAAAACAGCTACTTGAAAATTTGTTTTATAAATCACATGTTCGAAATTGCTAAAATAAATTTTTTTAAATTTTTGCTAAACAGATTTTTATAATCACTGTGAGCTATTTGCTGTTGGTTTTATTAACTATCAAGTTTTCTTCTGAGTAGAAATAGAATTAAAATTGGTACCATTTGCAGTCTTAATATTAAAAGAATATATGTGTTTTCCAATTGGGTATTGCATTATCGCTATTTAGTTTCAATGTATTAGAACTTAGCTAAACCTTTTTGTTTAATACCGAACTTGAGGTGACGGAATAAGAACGACTAAACAAATTTAATCCAACTTTCGGCCCTTCCGACAGTTAAATTCCACATTAATCCGGTAAGAGAAGAGAGCCATGAGTAGAAAATAGATCGAGCAGAGTATCCACGCATTTTTCTCGACTATTTTTTTTACTTTTATCGCTCTCGTATCCAAGGGTTTTATACACACCCTATTATAATAGCGCTGCAGTATCAGTTCGTGTATTGGTACATTATTAAAAGGCCTCTTTATCTAGAACTCTTAAAGCTAGACAATAAAAAATAATAAAATTTGGAAAAAAAATAACGGATATGACAGGTGTCCTGACAGTGACGTTGGGCTTTATCTTTTAAACCGTTGCTGTGCCCCCTATAACGACAAGTTGAAAAAATAAATTAATAGATTTAAGGGTGTCCCCACAGAGACGCTACTTTTGGACATATAACTTTTTCTTTTAAAAAATTGTAGAGAATTACTTAAAATTAAAATAAAGTTTGCACCTGTTATAACAAGAAGTATAAAAATGAAAAATTAAATTAAAAGGGTGCCACTGGACAGATCTGATTTTGATCTATGATTTCATATATCTTTTGAATAGGACTAGGCGGACAATTTAAATGATCAGCAACTAATAATTAAAACACCAGCTTGTATCTGACTCCATTTAGCACTTTTGCACATTATTTTTTTTTTCGTAACTTTTTATTTGTGATATTTGACAAGACGCGTACAAGGTATTTATCAAAGCATAATTAACTCACTGCTGCCTTGAACCTACTGAATACTACAATAACTTAATGAGTTTTATTTAAGTTCTTCTTAGTTCAAACCATGTTAAGAACTCTTTGTTTTTTATTAAATTTTCTGGCAATAATTCACTTAAAGCAGCTGTTAAGTTTCTAAACAAATTTTTACTTAAATTTTAACAGAAAAATAAAAATTATTTCTTCTATTGCAGAGATTTTATTGTCCATGTTTTAAAAAACTAAACTCTAAATTGATTTAAACCTCTTTTATTATAATAAGTTGCACCAATTGGTCTCAGTATACACTTTCAGTATGAAGCCAACATTTTTCCAGCTTTGTGTGAATTTAAAATTAATTTAAAAAATAAAAAAAAAAAGTATATTTATCGTCAAGACAAATTTTTAAACAAATTGGGCAAACACTAAAAACTTGATTTTTATAAAAAAAATATTTTTAATTATAAATACTTTTAGGTTCTTGGATTTATTATTAGACAACTCTGCTTCATCAAAACTCAAACACATTATTTAAATATTAAAAAATACTAATTTTGCTAATTATCAATAATGTTCCATAAATTAAAACACGGTTTGAAAATTATAAAAAAAAAATAGTTTTTTTAAGTCGCTTTACTTTTGATTTTAAAACTTAATTATGAAGTAGCGAGTATCAGATTAATTTTTAAGATTTTGAAATTATTCATTCAACCGGTAACAAGTTTCTTAAATTCAACCGTTTACTTTTTGTATTAACTTTTTGCACAAATAAAAAAAAATCGAAAGGTTACTTGGCCTAAAAAAAAAAACAAGTTTTTTTATGACATGATTGTCTGAGAGCTCTTAACTCGTACTTAAGGTTGACCAATACAGCCAAGCTGCCTGTTTTCTTGTATTAAATCATTTTCAAACAATTAAGAAAGTGATGAAAAAGTAGACAAAACATAAAAATAATACAAACAACAAGCAACACTTGTGAAACGAACAACAATAACAACAACATTAAGACTTGTTTAAGGTAGAGATGTTTATTTAAGAACCGTAAATATTAAAAGAGCAGAGTATCAGTTAATTTAAGAGAGAAAAGGTCAAAAGAAATATAAATTCAATGTTATTATTGTTGTAATAATAGACCATAATAACTGTACGAGGCCAGTGTCAGAAATATATACAACCTTGCGTTAAGTTACGCTTAAATAATTTGATGCTTTGAAAAAGTAAATGTTTTTCTAAGCTGGAGATGAATAAGAAATTTTCACAAGTTTTTTGGGAGAAAATTTCAACACCATCGCATTATCGTTGAAGCAAACGAAATCATTTTATTGATTAAAATTTCTCAGTAATAAAATCTTTAATTAAAAATAATTAATTATTCTTTTTCAGTTAGGCTATCCACACTATCCATAAGGTGGTATTGCATGCCACCTCTCCATTTGGCCAAGTTGGTCAAAATATATTGGAGACAAAAATTTGATGAACTGATTTTTAATAAAAATAATTTTAATTTGTATGGATATACTTCAGAAGGTCTTGAAATCTCTTAAATTTTATTATTTGTTAAGCAATTATTCTTAAATTTATTTTTAAATGTAAAACAATTCGTGTTTTTCTTTGTATGTCGTTACGTCAAACATATATAACTTCACACTTATATATGCTTTACGTAAGTCGTTACGTCAAAAAAATATATAACTCGACATATTTATCTTCACACACATAAAGTTTGGCAGAAAATAGCAAGCTGACAAGAGATTGTTGAAACATCATGAAACGCAGAGATCAAAATCGACCAAGGAAATTTTCAAGGGTCCATGCAAAATATTCGTCGTTGGAAAAAATTTAAATTTTTAATTGAATAAATTTTAATGTTAATATTGGGATTTAAATCTTTTTTCTTCTTTGCTAAACTATCATAAGTCACTTTACTTTCAAACTGCTGCACACATTAAGAGAATGGTGTTTTCAGGGTTTTAAAAATATTGAGGCCAAATTGTAAGAAGACATACTTGCGCTTATTTTATCAGGATGTTTATTTTTTCCCAATCAAAACTTCGTTCAAAGTTAAACCACTTCTTAATAAAATCAAAAATAATAAAATAACTTCTTAACATTTAAGATTTATTTATTTATTTTTCATTTATTTATTTATTTTTTTTTTTTGTGGAAAAAGTGACTTATGCCACTTTCAAAATATCGGCTCACATTTTGTTTCTAAATTATTTTAAAAAAAAATTTTTTTAGCACATTTTTTAATCATACTATCTATCATCAATCGATTAACAAGCCGCCTGTTGTAAAAACTTTAACTTTAACAATTGCAAGTCTAAAAAAACTTCAAGCTTGAGTTAAAAAAATGCAAAAAGAAAATTTTGAAATAATTATTTGGCATAACAATTAAGAATAAATCGCTCTGACATCTACTAATTGTCAAACTGAAACTGTCTTTTTGTTATTTGAAAATTTAAGATGGGGAAAAAAGCAATTGTACTTCTTTCGCTGGGCCTCGTAAAATGACTTTTTAGTAAAATGACTTTTTTTAAAATTGATTGTTTTCCAGAAATCCCATAAAAATATTTATAACAATTTATACTAAAAAATTTTAGTATCGAAAGAAAATGATCTAAGTGTTTATTGTCATATAGAATGAAACGTGTGTCATTTCAGTAATGCCGCAAAAATGTTAGTAAAACGGAAGCAATCATTATTGCCAAAAAGAGAAAAGTGCAATTTAGAGATAAATCAAAAAAAAAAAAAAAAATGAAACCCGTTGCTTTTGTTTTTATACAATAAATATTTTCAAACGTTATTGAGAATCAACATAAAAAACTTTCAAACATTTACAAATCTGGACTTAATTGGCAGAAGAAGAAAATGTATTAGAAGTTGGTTAAAAGGTAAACGAGCTTATCAGTGCAAAAGTTTTAGTGGTAAAACCTTTCACCCTGAACCATTTACACCGGAACAAGGATTAATGTAGAATATATTTTTTATTTTATGTTTGATAAGACATTGTAAGGCATAGAGCATATGTGTCATGCAAAATATTTAGAGTCTTTTATTTTAATTCCTTCATCTTTCAATTAAGTCTATGTATACCCAGCTATTAAAAAGCTTTCAAACTACAAATTTATTTTCGAAAAAAAAATGGTTCAGTGATAAAAAACTGTTGTTGAGATGATTCTTTACAAACTTTTAACTTAAAACTTTTTTCGTAACAATCATTAAAAAACCTTTAGCTTAAGGTTGACTACATGAAGAAAATGTAATTTTCGAGGTTTTTTTTTGTAATTTGGTTCTTAAGTCGAATGCTTCTGGAGCAACGCTATTAAATTTTACCTTTCCTTATAAGTTAATTTTGTAATTGCCCTCATAAATTTGTTAATTAGAAAAAGTAAAACTAAAATTTGTTGTAGTTTTTTGTTACAATTATTTCAGAAGTCACCGTTAAACTAAATTAAATATTTATAATTTCTGCAAATATTTCCTTTACACACACAAAACTAATTTCACTTTTTTAATTTTGATTGTGCGTCACTTTTTTAATATATTTTTGCATGTAAATATAGATTTTGTTTTATTTTAATTTGATTTATATAAAAAAAGTATAAAACACTTACAATATGTTTTGATTTTTTTTTATTTAATTTATTAAATTTTACACTAAGACTTTGATTTTCGTTGAAAAAACACTTTTCGCGATTTGAGACGCAATCGAAATAAAAATCATACACAGCAACGAATCAAGAAATTAAAAAAAAAGTAAACGGAAAGAAAAACAAAAACAATACGATTTTTACAACGAATTGTTTCTTGACACAGGACTGATGAAGCAACCGAGAGTAACAAAAAGTGGTCGTAGAATGTGGTAAAACAAGGCAAAATACAAATAACGAGGAAATCACGATTTTATTTTGAGCTTAACAAACACGACAAAACACTTAAATAATTTTTCGATTTCTTTAATTATTTGATTTCTTTTAAAAACAATTTTTTCTTATAAATTTTTTTCAACAAAAAGAAAAAAATTTTCACGCCTTTTTTTCTCTCGACACGATTAGCGCTTTAACACTTATTTTGTAACTAAAACCCGTCCGTATAAATTTTGTTGTTATACAAAATAGTAAAAACAACAACATTAAGTGGTAACACGAAGAAGAAAACGTTAAAGGGGATTCGAAAACAAATTGGCAAGCGCCGCTTTTAAACGTACCGTTTGGCTATACGCTCCAACTACAACTGAAGTTATCAAATTGGATTTCATTTGGTTGGTGTCTGTCACCCAACAGCTCTACTCTGTTAAATAGACAAATACACACATATTCATGGAAAATAAAATACCCCAATACATGGCAGCACAATACAGTAATATCATCACAAACATGCTCTACGTACCATATTCGTGTTTGAGCATGCACTTTTACTTACGTTTATGCATGATAATGAAGTTCACATTGATAATAATGTTATTGTGGGTTTTAACAGAATGAGCTGTTAAATTTTTTAACGAACCTTAAAGCTTCTCTTTATTAATAGAAACAATAAGAGAATTTTTTTAGAAGAGTAATTTACAGCTGAAAGAAATTTTACTATTAATTAGTTGAAAACAATATCACAATTATATGATTCATCTTACAAGTGAAATAAAAAACTAGCAAAACAATAGTTAAAAATAAAAAATAAACAAATCCTAACACAAATTAGATCATAATTGCTCCCAATTGAACTTTAAAGAAATCGTTTTAAGAAAACATTGACACCCCCACAAATAGGGCAGCAGCGTTAGATTTTAAATGTATATTTTTTATATTGCAAAAATATTTTGATTAGTTAATAAATTGTTTTTAAACTTGTTATAAAACCTAAAAATTATGAAACATTTCGTAAAGGAGGATCTTATTTCCGCTAAGCATTATTATTTGAAATATTTGCTTTAGACACATCTGATGAGGCAGCTAAATTGCCGCCATTTGTCAGCAGATCCTCTGTGCCTCTAAATTTAAATTTCCGAGATGTTGAAAATGCTACTTGTAACCTAAAACTAATTAAATCTCCAGGTATTGATAAAATTAGCAGCAAAATGCTTTCGCAGTTACCTAGAGAAGCTAAAAGAATTATACTCTTCAACGCTATTTTACGAGTATTTTCCTGCAGAATGGAAATTATCTATGATTACAATGATACCTAAATCCGGAAAGGATCCCACCAAAGTAAAATCCTATAGGCCAATAAGTTTATTGCCAACGATTTCTAAACTGTTCGAAAAATAACTGATGATGAAATTGACTCCCGTACTAAATGATGTAGGATGTATCCGCAACCATCAATTCGGTTTTAAGGCTAAGCACAGCACCATTGAACAAACACACAGATTAGTGAATGTCATAAAAAAGTCGTTTAAAGACAAAACATATTGCTCAGCTATCTTCATTGACGATTTTCAAGTTTGTGATAAAGTGTGGCACGACGGCTTACTTCACAAAATAAAGTAAAATTTGCCTACAAACACCTATAAACTTCTGGAAAGTTTTTTATGTGGTCGCCAATTTATCATTAGAGAAGATGACTTCAAAAGCCTCTCTCAGGCTATTAAAGCAGGATTCCCTTAAGGTAGCATATTGGGTCCTACTGTGTATTTAATTTATGCATCTGACATGCCAAGAGGATCCTAAATTCACACTTCAATTTTTGCTGATGATACTGCATTTCTTAAAGCAGAAATATATTTAAAAATTTTGAAAGTGGCTAAAACTCTGGAGAATCAGGGTAAACGAACAGAAATCTATTCATTTAACATTTACACTACACAGGGTAACATGTTTGCCAATCAAGATCAACAATCAAGTAATTCTGCAGCACAATGAAGTTAAGTACCTTGCCATTCATGGTGTTATGGAATTCAATTATGGGGTACCGCTTTGGCATCAGATGTTTAAAAATTCAAAAGCATCAAAACAAAATTCTCCGTATGATTACAGCAGCTCCATGGTATATTAAAATCTCCCGAATTTACGAACACCTAAGCGTACCCCCGGTTAGAGCAGAATTCACCAGATACGCGATATATCGATATCGAAAAACTTTAAACACACTCTAACCCATTCGCACGTTACATCCTTAATTTTAGCGGCCATGCATTGTTTAAAAAATGGAAGACCATTGCTATCATCCGAGCACGAGACAGATGAATTTGCACCCGTTGAAACATAACTTTGGTGTCTAGCATTGGCTAACTTTAAATAAAATTTTAGAATTAAAATTTGCATACTTTTTGTAAGTTCATATTTGAAAATTAAATAAATAAATAAATGTATGTATATATAAAAAAAATTTGGTCACATTGTCAGTGATTATAACAAACCAGTTTTACAATTCTCTCTACGTCTGTCCCTCTCCCTCTCTCATCCTCCTTCGCTTGTTTAATTAGTTACCGGTATATATTATCATCTAATAAAAAATGCAAAATAGTTAGGGAGTTAAAAAAAGTTAATTGTTGTTTACTTCCGCTTTGCTTAAACAAGCAGGTGGGTCTGATATACATGTTTCGGTGTGTGCATTCAATCCACCAATAATTTGTTTGCCAACATGTATGTATACATTTACTCATTTCTCTTTCTAAATAGATGCTATAAAAATTTAACGAATTTTTAGAGAATATTTTATCAAAATGTTAAGAGAGCGCAATATTTTGTATACATATATGATTACGTTATTTGACAATGATAGTCTGATTTGTATGCAACTTAAAATTTCGATAATAATTTGTTGTACTTTTACAATGTTTTATTAGAAGATAAAGCTAGAATAAACCATAATGCAGCATCTAAGATATAAGAATTATTTCATAACTTCGAATTTATTAACTGACTAAAAGGATGTAACGCTTTGCTCTCTGCTTAAAAAAACAGGATACAACTCAGCGTCAACAAATAAATTTTTGATGGATTTTTAAGCGAAATTCAACATATCAAAATTTTTTGGTCTTTAAAAAAAGAGTAACACTGTTTGGTAAACAATGTACTGTAACGAAAATAAATCTGGCAACACCTACATATCTAAAAACAACAGCTTAGGGCCAGGATTCACTATCATACACAATCGTACGATCTAATCGCACAAAAATCTGACAGAATTCTATTCTACTTTGAAAATCGTTTCAAAATGGCGTCGTATGTGCCACACTATTATACAAAAAAGATGCAAATTACAGCTGCTCTAATATTTTGTTGTTGCTTTCTCCTTCGCATAGAAAAAATCATTTTATGAATTATTTTAAAAGACTATAAAATCGTACAGATGTGTCAAGAAATCTGTCACACACATGCAATTTTAATTCACACTATCATACTTTTTGAGCACACATACAATTTTTGACAGATCGTAGGACTGAGTATAATAGTCAATCCTGGCCTTTAGAAGAATAAATTATTTCCACAAAAGTAAGTATAAGGAATAACAAGACAAATAGCTAATGCCAGTTGAGCAACCTGAATGGTTGGTGGAAGTGCGTGCTTTCTGTAAAACAAAAAAATCAACATTAAAATTATTATGCTACTTTCCCGATATTGATTATTGGAGGTGCAAGCACGTCTCGATGGCCATTTCGCTACTGCTTACTTAGCTCTTCAGGAAATTTTATACAAATATAAAGCATAAGACTGTTGAATTATAGTTTTTAATAAATTAACAGCTGATAACATGGTCTGGGCGGAGCCACAGAAGAATAAAATAAAAATTTATTAAATTAAAATAACTCGTACATTAAACCTGAAATTGTCTTAGCAAAGTTCTTACCAGATATTATGAACGTAGAATTTTTTTTTTTTGCAAACTGTGTACTCAAGTAAAATTGTAAACTCAAAAACCTTAAATTAAGCATTTATATTTCTCTTCACTTTTAACTTAATAATACAAACAAATAATATACATTTATAATAAAACACATCTCACCGACGCTGGTCAACAGAAAACAATACCTTTGATATTTCTGCAAAATTAAAACTGCTGCTTTTTAGTAGAATAACTTTTCACATTTTTTAAAACAAACTATTTTTTTTTTTTTTTTTGTAATTAGAGACCATAACAAACAGCAAACCCCAAAAACAACTCACAACAACAATAAATGACAAGAAAGCCTGAAGGCATCAAAAAATTTATAAACAATTTGTTGTTTTTGTTGCTGTTGTTTCCTCAACTACAACTAAAGTATCAAATACTATTTCTCATTTTATGTTCTTTTATTTTTTTTTTTTTTTTTTTCATAGAGTTGTGTGCACAAGAGAAATGCAAAAATTAGGTCAAATTTGCATCACTTTTGGTTTCAAACTACATTTTTAAGTAGTAATGACAGGCGGCCAAAACCCTCACAAACCCATCTACATACATACATCTGCACTACCACCATTAACATTGTTTGCAACATCCTTGCTTGTTCCTGTCATATCCCAGAAATTCGATTAAATATTTGTTATATGCAGCGAGAAAAATATGTGAACATTCTGTTGGTATTAAAGAGCTACAAAAGTTTTTTTAGTTTAAAATTTTATTTAAATAATTCAACAGTTAAATTATAGAGTAAATTGTTTGATTATTGGCTTTAAAAAATAAGAACACTTTAATATTTAATGTTTTGAATTCAACCCGAAAAAAAGTTATTTTTATAAAAAATGATTTAATTAAACTAATATACTCACTTAAGCAACTTTAAGATTTACTTACGCAACCTTAATAATATTGTAAGCATGTCCGTTTGTTATAGGGATAAAGCCTAGAAACATTAAAATACTAATGTGCTTTTGCTTTTTGATCAACGTACGGGTTCTTTTTAATTCCAAACACGACTGTTGCTATATTATAAAGGATATATTTCCTACTTTGCAGTTCTGTTTGTATTTGAGTCCTATGGTCGATCTATTTATTGCTTACTAAACAGGCATCCATTTACGCTACAGTATTGTGTTACTCTGAAGAGTCATAAACAGCTTACTTACACTTACGCAGTACATCTAAGCCAGTCGTAATCTCTTTTTATTCAATAGCCACAACCACACATTTGTCATTCACTGATGCTAGACTGTTACTTCCTTGCACTAATAGCTAGAGCTCTTTTATTAAATAGACGTCTTTGATAATTTATCTAAACCACGGCTTCACAAAATAATTGTTTTTTTTTTTCTTTCCCGGAGATTGTACTGGTGTTTCTCATTTTTAATTGACATAGAATATTATAATTATTGTTTTTCCTTTGTACTCATGGCTTGGTAATATTCTGCGTTACAGCTAGCCCGCGCTTCTGCCAAGGCCGTCGTTAAGGCTGCTTAACCTATGTTAGCTAATTGTCGTATAATTCTTTACTCACACCACTAGTTGAAGTAAATTATTTATCAAAATAAAATACTTTTATTTAGTAGCTACTTCTGATGGGTTTTGCTACCCCAATAGGAATATTGATACCACATACTCTTTTTCAATCAACTTATTGATCCCATATAATCTCTTTCAATCAAGCTATATATTCAATTAGCTATTTTTTGATTGTAAACTCTAATAAGATTTTAAATTTCCTTTTTGTTTTAGAACTTTTGTTACACGATAATAACTTTTCACTTTGCATGTTAAGTACCATGCCCACTATTTACAAAAAATTTTGGGCAGCTATGCTTATTAATACAGTGGTTTTATATATAAAAATTAAAACCTTTACTTAATATAATTATAAAGTTATATGGTTATTAATATTTACTATATACCACGCCCACTGTCTCAATCCAGCAAGTTCTTTTGTCTGACTATGCACAATAATAAATGCGGTAATTGTTCAGAATGCTTACATTTTATAGTTTCTATTTATACGATGATAATTTTAACTTTGAATGTGAGGCATCACGCCCACTGCTTCAATCCATTTAATTTTTTTTTTTTTTGCCTTCCTCCTCTCAGTAATATGATGGTTACTTGTACAGTATAATTTTAGTTCCTAGGTTACACGAATAAAAATATTTACTTTGCAAGACGTGGCTCGCCTTCTTCCAATTCGAAAATATAAATATTTTTTTAGTTTAAAGTCCAAAACAGAATTTCTTGATAAAGGTTTCTCCCAATTGCATTTACACTCAAGAGAAGATCCCTGCTCATGGGATTCATTATGTCCAAAACTAAGAAATTAAATTAGGAAAATAGTTAAAGTAAATTACACGGTCATTCGATTAGAACTCTTACATTCTAAATGTGAAAATTCTGTGGGAGTTTATCTTATATGTGATTTGTTCGGGAAGATACCAAATTTTCCTTGTGCAGAACGTATTGTGTGCAAATAATAATGGTTTTTAGTAATAAGATCCATTATTTCAGTTCAGCGCTTTCGGTTGCAGTGACAATTAAATACTGAAATACATCCTAGATTGCGTCAATGATCCCTACTGTTACTGATGAGCATGACCAATTACATTTGTACAGAGTTGAATATATTTATTTCTTAAAAAAATCTTTTTGTTTATATCCATAAGGCAACCGATTTTGACAGTGGCAAATATTTTAAATTTTCTACAAAAATTTCTTTAGTGATTGTCTTAATATTTATAAAACTAATATTTATAAAACAGCTTTTTATATACTTCATATGTATGTACATATGCGACCTTGAAACAGTTAGACTTAAGTACAAAAAAATAATATTGGAAACACACTCAATTAGCTAAATGAAACTTGTCACACTTTAGCTGGCGCTGGGTTTTATCGGAAAAGCAAATTTTGCCTAACTTCATTCTAAGCAATAAACACCAAGTCAAATTTTACGCATTAAAAAAAAGCAAAAATTATGACAGACATTTCCCAATAAAAACAAAATTTTAAGAGAATAAAGTCTTTCAAAGCTAATTAGAATAAATCACGTGGAAACGTAAATTTTGTGAATCAAATGATTGATGCATTCAAATACCAAAAGGCATAACATTTAAAGCTTAAAATACCATCTGATTAAGGCCAACATTTTTTTAGTTCAGCGTCAAAATAATAATATTTACAAAAAAAAAAAATTAAACTAAATATCAACATTTTACCTGTCACTTATAAAAATTGCTGAGATTCCTTAAGTATATTTTGTTTGTTTATTTTCTCACATTACGATGCTTCATATTATATGGGTGTTGTTAGTTGTTTGTAAGGGCGCATGTTGCGTTTGTATACTCTTCGTATGAATTTCTCTCTTTCGCTCTTTTTTAAACTGCTAGAAAAATCACTGTATCTTAATTCTCTCAAAAAGAAAACCTGTTTTATTTTTGTTACTTTTTCACTGACATTCCAAATGTTTCATATTCAGTTTCGCCAATTCTGTTTCAGTTAATGACCACAGTTAAGAATTTTTATATTCTTCTTTTTAACATTTGTAAACAATGTGACTGTTAGGGAGGGTGTATACGATATGTTATATTGCTAAGGGGTTAAAAACAAAAGTAAAATCTTTAAAGGTTGTATTACAGAGTTGTATAGAATGTTAGCAGCAAAATATTTACGCCTAAAATAAAACAGTGATAAATTTGTTTTTTCTGACAGAGACAAAAATTAAAAATTTTATTTTACTATAGTAATATTTTGGCATTTTTATTCTATGTATATGTTAAAAAATTTTAAAAATAATATTAAAAGTTTAAAAGTTCGACGCAATTCAGGAATGTGGCTTAAACTTTCAGTGAAGCAGAGAGTATAATGAAAAATAATTATTAAAAAGAGTATGCTAAACAGGGAAGTACTTTTCCAACAATAAAAAATGGATGTATTACTAATCTAAGAGACCAATTTGAAAATTCTTGGACTTTTTGAATAAAAGATTTTTTCTTTCCCCTTCATTTTTTTTTTTTTTTTGTCCTGCAATTTTAGTTTCTCCAAGTAAGAAGGTTTCTCAGTAACAAAATTTGTTTGTAAAAGATATGATATTTACAATTTACGCAGACTAATGTAAATAGACGCAAGTAATGCTGATGACGAATGTAACGATCGCGAAAACGCTGCTAGTGTCTAATTATAACTGTGTTTCTTAAAAGACGGCTGCATATATTTTTAAATCATTTTTTTTTTTCTAACAAAAATTTAAGAATTTAAATTAACTTAAATCAAATTAATCAATTAATTGGTTATTTCTCAAGGCTGATAAAATTAACAATTTTCCAGTGGTGACCTTAAATTTAGTTTGTCTATTGTAAACTATTTACAATACCGTGATACTATAATATGGAAATGCAGTTTTTGTAATTGTTCTCAGCTTATGTCCAGCTTTTCTAGTTTAAATTTAATTTTATTTATTGCAAAGAATTTGGTAAACTAAAATCAGTTTTTTTTTTATTTAATCCTGTGTTATGGTCATAATTTTGCCAATAATTTAAGTGAGTTATTTAGAAAAAGTATAAAAAGCAGAAAAAGTGAGATGTCAAATGTTCTTTTTTTCTTTTTGTTGATTAGGAGTAGCACTCAGGGGATGACCCCTACTTTTGCAATGCAGTGTGCCAAAACTAGAAAGTTGTTGTGCTTGTGGGAATTTGATTACAATCATTGCAAACTAAAGGTGACAGAAAGGACCTCTGCAGGAAGTTTATTCTACATACGAACTGTTCAACTAAAAAACAAATTTTCTCTGTAATGCGCTGTGCGAATCACTGGCCAATCGACCACAAGAGAACGCGCTCTTGATGCAAAGCGCGTTGCGCGTACGAAATTGCAGTTTTTAGAAACAAGTTCCCTGATTTTATAAGAGCACATTCCGTTGTAGCAACGATAAAACAGTGAAGTACATCCCACATTGCGTCGATAATCGTGTAAATCAATAGAACTGGGTATCCTACTATCACCGATGGACATCTTCGCTCTCTCCTACATGCATTCGAACAACTCCAAAATGATCTTTGCAGCCCCGGTCTATACATGACAGTTTCTTCGGTTTGATAAAGGTGACATAGATAACGAAAAGATCAGACGGAGTGAAGCATTTTTTGCACCGTTTCAGAAAACCTAAGCACTTGAATGCTTCTATTGCTACATGGAAAATATTATTCTATCACTATTGTTCGGTAAGAAAATCAAGAGCTTCATGTCAAGAGTCCATGGCCTTGTGCTATTGCGAAATAAATATGAACTTTAAACTAGAATAGCCAAGTGTAAATCGTATTAGAAATACAGAAAAGGTATTTACACACATGCTAAAGCACTAATTTCGTCCTCGTAATTAAATTTATTTATTTGGTGCGAATAAAACTGTTTAAAATAAAGAAATTAATTTTCCAAAATAGATGTAGTTTATTTATTTTAAATCGAACATATAAGAGCAAATAGTACATTATGCATTACTTAACTTTAGAGTCAAAGCCAAAACACTTTTCTACTATGGTTAAAATCACCAGCACGTTAATTTCTTGTTATTGCCTCTTCATTCTTGTTATCTACCATAAAACTACTAAGCCTGTAGTTTTATGGTCTCAGGCGTCCAGTTATACTACAAATTGAGACACAAATATGACTCGAACTACTAGATTTCTTTCTTAACAAACATTCGTCTTTAAACAGGGTAGCAATCAGGAACAATAATCCACATTCGCTCTGTCGAGGTTTAAATTTACGATGTCTTGGCCCTTTGTCACAAGTGGCACGTACTTGTATGTTTTCACTTTCTTCACTCACCAGAGCTTTATCGAGGTTTGGTAATTAATTTTCTTGCTTTTGCTTTACAGGCGTTGTACCATGTCAGTTGGTATTTTTATATACAGACGACCTTTCAGATGCATCTACCGCAAGCATCCATTGAATTTTTTCAACAACAATTATATTTCTTTCCGTTCAAGGCTCCGTCATAATTTAGTTTAAATGCTTACTTTGTGGGCCTATTATGCTGCTCGTAAAAGGTTTCAAAACTTTAGATTTAAAATTTATGCTCGGCTACAAGCATATGAAATTTTAAATCAGTCTAATTGTACAACCAATAGTTAAGCACTTGCAACGCACATATTGAAGTTATTGGCAAAATTTTTAAAATTTAAACACCACAAAAAAATTTCTAAAGAATTACACATTTCTAGTTGGCACCAACTGACCACAAATTCTGTATGCTTTTTTACAAATCACTCTTAATTTGACACAAACAGCAATCTCAATTTATGGATTTACTTAAATACACCAACTTCCATTGTATAATTTCTTGAAGTGTATAAATTACTGTGCAATTTCTAAAGCTCATATATTTGCAACCAAATTGTCAACAATGTTGCATACATACAAGCTACTTAAACAACAAAATCAATAAAAAAAATAGTGTGAAATATTTTCCACAAAAATCTTGTTATCAGTTACAAACAACATTTTGAAATCATCTTATCAGTAATAATTTTTGCACTAATGATATCGTTTTATAACATCTTCATTACAAATGTTATAGAAGTGTATCAGTACCATCATCAATGTCATAGTCGTCGCCGTCGTCAGCAACATCACTTTCGTCCTTTTCAGCATAAAAATTTTCTTCATCAGCATCAATATTATTGTCGGCAACATCATGACAAAAGTTATAATCGATGCTAGCCGTATCATCGCATCAGCCAACATGCCATTACAATGGCAAATGGAAATTAAACAAGGGTTCATTTAAAATATAAATATTTTGGGTGTTTTTTTAATTTACATTTAATAACAATTCGATGCAAGGAAGTTAACAGCGGCTATAAAACGCATTTTAGTGTCATGATATTACTATTGACTTTGAAACTGAATGTAGATTAGTCATCAGATCCACTTAAAACTATACTGAAGACATGTAAATAATTATGGGTAGAAAAGCTGATTAATTTTAAGTGTTTTCTGGCGAAAGATTGAAGATTAAACAAAATATAAACAAGAAGATTATCTCTTTAACCAAATGTTGAAAATTGTGTCGGCATAAAAACATCTACTGTTAATAATCGATTGTAGTTTAGTTTCATCGTCCGCTGCCATATAGTTATAAAATCTTTAATATTAATTCCAATTTAATAGCAGGTTTAACATCAGTTCCTTATTTAAGCTCTGTGAAAAATTGGCATCAATTGTTCCCTTTGTTTTCTGACTGTGTGAATAGAAACAGTAAAAAGGTTTATAATTCAACACTGTCGAAAAGTTAACACCTCACGTACTGAAAATGTTTGAACACTGGCATCAAAAAATTTTGTTAAGTTAAAATGTAATGAGTAGTACTAAGCATAAGTTGACCCTCTACAATAACATTGCCATCTGAGGGTAACAGTTTTCCTTAACGTAAAGTGTTGGTACTCGAACACTTCTCCTTCATTTAAGCAGTTCTAACTTGACATCTTTGTCAATTATTTTTAATTATTCGTATTCATTCAACATTGTTTTTGTAATGTTTAAAAAATTAATCGTAAAACTTTTGAACGAAGCGGATTAATGTTTTATTATTTACTCACTTTTTTCTCGATATGCACTGTTATTTCAGCCTACCTAGACGTTTTTACTCGTCTATAAAAAGAGAGTGCATAAGTTGGAAGTATGGCATTATTACAAAAAAAGTAGAGCAGTAAAACTACGTATAAGCAGAATTAAGCGTCTAATTTTTAACAGTTTGAAAATATTTCTTGGCGTTTTTTTTTTCACTGGCTATATGTTAAAAATTTTTTTTTTCAAGCCGTTTTTTTTTGGATGTGCCTGTTTAAACTTTATGGCCTCTAAATTTCTGCTACACATCTTTGAAATATCTCTAATGGTGCATCCGCATTTAAAGTGGACCGTTTTTGTATTGAAGTTCTCAGACCACCAAAAGAGACACACATTTCCGAAACATTAAATCTAACAATATAACCAGACAACTCACTTTAGTTATCCTGCAACAAATGCCGTTAAAATGGCCACCTAGGCCCGCAACTGAAAATATGAGACTGTACGTTTTTATTAGAGTGATTTATATTGATAGCAGCCGCAAACCTTAAATGGGAAAACACAAACTTTTGCTTATTTGTCCGCTTGTTCATTTGCTCATTTATTCGAATTAGTTGGAAAATTTAATGGCCAGAGTCTGTTGTATTATTTTCTACATCTTTAGAAAAAACATGAGTATGTATGATGTAAAGGTAATTATATTTCTGAAAGGCGTAGGACTTACTAATTTTAGCGGTTGATGAATTTTAAAAACGACTCCTATTTTTTTCTAAACGGCAACCTTTAAAACCTCTTCTACTTTTATTTTACAATATAATAATAATTTTCAAACTTTCAATTATAAATCATTAAAATTTTAACTTTTTAAATAATTGAAAATAAAATAAATGAAATAATTTATCAAAAAATACAAAATAGAAAGTCTGTTTACTCTGCAGCGTTTAGCAACATGGGTCATTTAAAAATGTACTGAAGCAAAATACCGCTAATAAATGAGGGTTGACACCCTTTCATTTAAATGTAGTTAGTGGGAGTTTTAACGTCATCAAAAACTGTCAACAATAAAAATGTGAAAGAAAATATGAAAAAACGAATACAAAAAAACCTGAAAAATGGAAGTGATATTTGATGAAAATTGATATCTTTGACACACAGACACACATTGAAAAACAATCATTTATATAACTGAAAATACACAAGTACACAAATGTAGACTAACAAAACCCACATTGAGGTGGACAGTAGAATGGCATTAAAACCGCAGTCGTTTGGTACAAACTATTAAGCCAGTACTTTCGTTTAACTTTAGTTTTTAGCTCAAACAAATGTACAAAAATAAAATGCTATAGAATGTCAACACACAGTCACACCAGTTGTTGTAAAACATAGACATCTAGACTGGGGCAAATGCTTTAACATGCAATTCTAGTAATCAGTAATAATATTCGTAGCAATAATTGGTTGCTTTTTACTATTTTGCCACTTTAGACTTTTCCATCATAAAGGCAATTAAGTAAATATTAGTTTTTTAGAAATGATCATTTTATATTAATAGAAAAACCTTTTATAAAGTAAATAATCAAAACTGTCAAAACAAAAATGGTGATAAAGGTCAGGTAGTAAAGTGATGAGTTTAAGGCAGAAGGTGATTTTAAAATTATGAATATTTATTGAAGCGTTGGTCCTTTATCTAAAGATAAACATTCTAAATAAAGAATTGATAAACCTCTAGTTTACGCATTTTTCAAAAGGTTATATGTTTTGTTACAATAACTACAGTTGTTTCAATGGCTTATGGGCTCTTTCAATATTTATAAAAGATAATAATATTTGGCGTACACATTTTTGAGAGAAATTCGTATTAAAATTATGTACTTAAAAATTTTTAAAAATAAATAAATCCGCCAGGTGCGTGTTTGACTCCCATACGAAGGCTTTCGTATCATCACCACCACCCTTTAAAAATTTTACTTTATTTTTTTTTTTACTAGTAAAAATACTTTGAAAAAATTTCCGGGCTACAGATATAAATAGATCTGAAAATAAAAAGCAGATCACCTCAGCTTAGTAGATCATAATTATAATTAGTGCTAGGGATATTCCTCAACAAGTTTTCTGTTGGCCTCCACAGCATATTCGTTATACTTTTCGGGAACAATTTTAAGTCCACAATTTATAGCTTCCATAATAGTGGAACATCTTTGCAAAATATCCTTATGAATTCATGTTATTTCTGGTGAAAGATCGACATTTTGAAAAAATCTTAAAATAAATAGTCAAAACGAAATGCTTTTCTTCGGTGGACTTTGTAAATCACATCCATTTGCGAAAATATGCAAAAACCCGGGGCCACAATATTTCCTAAGTTAAAGAGGGTAAAAAATCTAAATGTATGTAAAGAAGTTGGATGAGGGCCAAATAACTTAAAGTCTACGTGAAAAAGTATCGGGGGATTTTTTAAGTCCGATATAACTTTAAATTATAAAAAATAACACTAACAAAAATAAAATAAAATTTGTTCTTATTATTTGTAGTAAACTCTGGCAAATCATTATGAAGAGACTCACGCTTGAACAACGCTTTCAAATCCTCCAAGTTAACTTTGAAAAGCATTCATCAATTCGAGCAACTTATAAACGACTTCGCGATTTTACGGTGCATATAATCGTCCGTCTGAGCAAGTTATCTATCAAACTGTGGATGCAATAACTAGAGGATGCAATAACACCAACACGCCGAAGAAATGTGCGTACTAAGGAGGATATAGCTGCTGTAAACGAAAGTAAGGAAGAATATCAAAATTGACTGATTCGTCGTCGGTCGAAGGAATTTGGGCTCTGTTCATCCACTAGGTGGAAAATTTTACACAAACATCTTGGCTTACTCCTGTAAGACCCATCTAGTGTAGGAGTTAAAGCCACGAGACCATTATATGCATCGGTCTTTCGCCAATTGGATTTTCAAGCAGTTAGTAACTGGCCCGTTATTTTATCGCCAAATTGTGTTCAGCGATGAGGCTCATTTTCGGCTTAACGGGTTTGCTAATAACCAAAATTGCCGCATATGGAGTGAGACTAATCCACAACATACCCTACAGACTCCACTGCATCCAGAAAAATGCACCATTTACTGTGGTTTACATGCTGGTGGCAATTACCGGACCTTATTTCCTCAAAAATGAGGCCGGATCTCACGCTACAATCAATGTAGTTGTCATCCATATTGATCCGGACGTAATATGGTTTCAACAAGATGGCGCTATTTGCCATACGGCGAACGCAACCATCGAGTTATTGAAATCAATTTGGCGATAAGTTAATTTCGAGACATTGACCTGTCAATTGGCTTCAAAGGTCATGCGATTTGGGACCTCTCGATTATTTTCTATGGGCCGGCTACGTACATGGTCACTGGTTTTGCTGATAAAGCAGCAACAATTGGCGCTTTGAAGGCCAATATTGTTCGTGTTTTTCGTGACATACGGCCAGCAGTACTCAGAAAATTGACCCAAAATTGGACGTCAAAAATGCACTTCGAAATTAGCAGCCGCGGTAGCCATTTGCCGAAATAATTTTTAAATATAAATGTCATGTTCTTATCTTTCGTATAAAAAAAGTTCCCTATTACAATTTTATTTTTTGTTATTTTTTATAGTTTAAAGTTGTGAAAGCACCTTTAATTTTTTAAATTATTTATGACAGTTTATTTTAAAAGCAGATATATGTTCACACACTCTGTGCGAATTTTCAATGTTTGCCTTCTACAGTTGAAAAAATAAAGCTAAATATGTAAGTGAAAGCCAAGTCTTTATTGGAACATTCATTAATTTAAATTTTTACTATAGCGCATTTATTTTACTGTCGTGTCTGCCTATCACAGTTCAAACAGTAACAATATTTAAATGCCTATTCAAGAGTCTACCTATTTTAGCTCTGGAGAGGTAGGACTGTGACAATAATATTGCGTTTTTACACTAAGTTTATGGAAACCTAAAAATCTATAAATCAATAAATATCAATTTTTAGGTTAGATTAGGTTAAGTTGATCTGGCAGCCTTGGTCGGCTTAATTAAATCCACCTGGTGATTGATTTTTGACACCTTCAGAGGTGTTGAAGAGTTAAAATAAGAAAATAATAGAGGAAAAAGGGAGTAGGAACAAGTGAGAAAGAAAGCGAGCCGGGTACCAGTAGCAGCCACCCATTGTACCTTATAAAAAAACTAATTTTACTCGTGCTCTAAACTAAAATTTTGGACAAGTTAGCAAGATACCCAAGCGTGAAAAAGTAAATGCTCTTCTGCTGGCTTAGGACAGGGACAGAGAAGATGACCAATATAATTCCATCCTTCGTTTTGATGTGTGGACCTAAACGAAACTAAAATATTTTTGTAGCTTTGTAGATGAAGTCGTATTTAAAAGAATTTAAGCTGAGAGAAATTCATTTACATTTTTGAATGCTGTTTGAACTCTTTGGGTGGCAATAGATTATTCTTTACACCATAAGCTTCTTTATTAAAGGAAAAGGTATATTCCTCAAGAACGTTTCTGCATGATCAACTTAGAAAATTAAAATTTTTTTTGTGACTTTGATGCAGCAAAAGCTCAAAGTAAATATGCATTGTTACATACATTCACATATAAATACATATGTGCATATGTATGTAGTATATTTAGTATAGTTGATGCCTAAAAAACTACCTTTCTCAGTGTCTGACGCTTTTTTCGCAACACTATTTATAAAGTTGTCAATAAGGCAACAAGAACAGAGCACAAGCATGAGCAAGTGCTTTTGTTTCTATTTTCGAATTAATGTTTATTTGTTTATAATACATTAAACCAGTTTTATTCATCTTCTTTTTTAAACAAACAAAAAACAGGAAGCTTTTAATTTTCTGTTACTTTTAAAATTCGTTTTTATTGTTTGCCGTTGTGCACGATTTTAAATTATCAAAATAAAAACAAAATATATAAATGAAATAATACTCACTTTTATATAAGCTACCAAACAGCAACAACAACAGGAACATAAAAACAAATATACAAAAAAGCAAGACATTGCCAAAACGTGAATTTATTTTGTACACATACACAACCATATACATGCAATTGTACTCACGTAACACACACGAACACACTTTAGCTTTGGAGGCTCAAATTTTTTGTAATAAAACGTAAACACAATAATTTATTTTTATTTCCAGCATTAAGTTGGGTTATTTTAATTTTGGTGTAACTCCTTTTTTAGTTACTGTAAACAGGTTTAAATTGTATTATAAAATTATATAAATCGATTAAAAGATTATTTTTAACAATAACACAACAAGTCCGCAGTCATAATTTTTATTTCAGTTTTACAATTTACAGCTGTTTCTAGCTAAACTGTCAAAATACTTGCAAAGAAGCGAAGAACATAAGAAAATACACAAGAAAAAAGATAAACAAATTGAACTAAACATCTTTTCATCTCTCTTTCAAATGACTTTTGACATTTGCCCAAACGTTTAAGTGAGACATAATAGAAAATCACAAGAAAATATTAATAAAATGCCTCTGAGAAGCTTTAATTATTTGTCTAGCAGTCATGCACATTTTATTTAAGTTCCAATTAAATCAAAACTAGTTTAGGTTTAAAGAGAATTTTTACACAACAAAACTAAAATATAGTTTCAGAGCCTAAAACAACACGTGATTTTTTAAAAGAAGAGCTTATTTATAATTTTATTTAAAAGGGTAAGAGAAAATATATATGTGCCACACTAACATTGAATTAAACTCTTAATAAAGGTGGTATTAAACATCGCGCTATAATTTTCAAATGTTGATTCGTTAAAAAATATTGTTGAAGAAACATGTTGATAAGCAATAGATGTATATAAGTTGCATGTAAGTATTGTTATGGAAAATAGAAAAGTAAACTTAATTTTAATTTTTTAAGTCGATCTTCTGTGGCAATGATAACTTCTGCTATTGTTTGCCTTTGCTGTTGTTGAGAAAAAATAAGATAATAAACACAATACAAGGAATATTTTTAACCTAACTTTTTTGAAATTCTTTTATTAACTATTATACGTCTAGATTTATGCACTTAAAGTGGTCTCACGCTCAAGATTGTTTATAAACAAATTAACTGCTAAATTTTACAATTATTTTAAAAATAACTGTACTTCATGTTTTGTTAAACAATCATTTGAAATAATGATGCTTGATCTGGATGTCTCTTTATAAAGTGAATAAATAAAATTAAAATCCAAAACGTAAAAAGAAAATTTGTTAAGGCTACTCATTTTTGTGCCCTTCCGACTTCACAGAGTATATATTTTGACTTCTTATGTATAGTGAAGTCGATTGTCTGGCTGTGTTAGTTTAGAAATCAGGTTTCAGGCACTAGATCAGCTAGAAACAATTAAAATACGCCAGCCGATCAGAAAAGTTTTGAAAGATATGCTGTTGGAAATTAGCAAGATTGGTCTATATCCTTTGACACAGTGGTCAAAAGACCGTGCCTGCTTCTAGTTTTTCCATATCATTTGGAACAATGAAGTAACTCCAATCAAAAAAAAAAAAAATACGGAGCCATAGAGAATTAAAAAATAAAAAAAAAGATTAATTGAAAAATGGGTATCACTATAAAGCTTTTGAAGAGATCTTTAATACTTAAATTTTAAAAAATGCTTAACCCATGAAAAGCCTATAGCAATTTTACCTAATTTTTTTTTAATTTTTTTTAATTCTTTTAATGGAGTTTATTCATTAAACTAGATTTAGATAAATGGTAAAGGGTATATAAGATTTGGCATAGCCAAATATAGCACTCTTACTTTTTTAATCAGATTTTTACTGAGACCGTTTATAAGATCTTTAAATATTCAATTTCCAAAAAAAATTAAATATAAAAACAATACAATGACTTCTACTTAACTCTCAGTTAGTTAAAAAAAAAGTTTTAATATAAACAAAAATATTCTTTTTCAAAATGTGTGTAGACAAATTTTATGAGCCGGCTAATAAAACAAAGTGACAGATCACAAAAACGCACGCTGTCATTATGATGCATTTTTTCCCAATTTTACGTGTTTTAAAGATAAAGCGCCTTCAAGTAAAACCAAAGTACAAATATTTTTGTTATTATCTTTAGCATTTTTTAAATTTTGAAGAAACAATAAAAATTTTTGCAGTACTTTAAAATCAAACCATTCAAAACAGAACAGAGGCAGAAAATTAATTAAACAAATCTCTTTAACATCTGTAGAATTAACCAAAACGTTTTTAATTGTATTATAGTCTACTTATCTTTGATTCTAGAGAATTTTACCTAATTCCATTCACTAAAATGGATTGGTTGTAAAAATGAGGTTTAAAGAGTCCACTATCTATCGCGAAAAAGTAACATGAATGTCATTAAAAATTTGTGTTCCTTTTAGAGAATAATTTTTTTTCAAGAAGCGTTGAAAGTTAAACTACGAACTTAGGCCTAACTGCAAAGAAAACTATTTAAAATTAATAATACAAAAATCAATAAAAATTTATTTCAAACTGAAAGTCATTGGTGACGATATATAGTAAAAACAGGTAACCGTGTGTATTAAAAAGAAACTGGAAAAGCTTTTAGATCGATCAGCTGAAGCTGAAGAACAACCAACCAATGCTGGACTAATGTCATGCTCTTTTTATTTTTATGAACTCAGAAATCTTTACTTTCTAATACAATGAAAAATCTGATTATTTTTATTATTAAAAAATATATTTATTATTCTAAGAAAAGATTCTTACTCAATCTAAGTAAAAGCAGTATCAACTGTCTTCTTTCATAATAAAAATAAAATTTTGTTCTTACGATTATTGTACATTAAAAATATTTAAATATAAATATCTTCATATTTCTATTAAAATGCTAATCAAAATGAGCTTGGATATATTTTTTTTTTTTGCATATTTCTTAATTTTTGTTTTTGCATTTAAAATGCTTTTGCTGTACTAGTAAAATTCTATTCAAAAGTACCTGGTCAATAGCAACAGCATCTTTAAAAGAAGAATTGTTAAAAGAACATAATATAAGTTAGTAAGTATTTGTTATAAATTGGGGTCATGTAGAATTATTTGTGTTAGTTTGTTGTTTTACTCAAGGACTGACATTCGCTTTTGAAGGATTACATAACTATTTTCTTTTCGAATGGTGACTTTTCGTCTCCATTTACATAGAGTTTTTATTAAAACGAGAAATTATTTTAGTTTTGATTCCTGGCTGTTTCAAAACATTTTAGGTAAAGATTTTGTGACTTAAGTAGTAAAAAGTACCAGCAATGAATAAACTTATGCTTCGTGGTCGAATTATTGGGAGGGGTGATATCAATATCATATAATAATATTAATTATATTTTTTAATATCCGCCAGTGTTCTTTTTATACCCTTTACCACAGCTGGGAAAAGGGCATATCTAAGTTTGGCATTCCGTTTGTAATTTCTGCAACATGCATTTTTGACCCTATAAAGTCTATATATTTTGTTCGTCCGTTCGTTCGTCTGTCTGTTCATCCGTGTTAGTGTAGAAATCAACTTTTCCAAGGCACTAAATGAGCCAGAGAAAATTAAAGTACACCGATCGAGTAGATACAGTTTCGATTTTTTTTTTTTTTTTTTAATCAGCAAGATCGGTCCGTATTCTTCAAGGCAGAGGGCAAAACACCACGGCTGCCTCTAGTTTTTCCATATTCAATCAATAAAACAAATTTATTAGGCGATAGAGAATTAAGAATTAAAAAAAAGCAGCAAGTAAAAAATTTGCGCACCCTTAATTGTTTACAATTTATGTTGAACGCTCAGAATAAAACACATAACTTTTTCGATATATCTAAAAGAGTAACTGTCAATTTATGTAGCCTAAAAGAATGCTCAATGTTTATAAAGGGTCATCCAAAAAAACGCGCCTACATGTTACTTTGAAATAAAACACAAACTATTTGCAATTTTTTCAAGCTGTTTTTTTATTAAAAGTATGATCCTTTACAATTATAAGTGGAATAGAATATCATTCAAATGTCCATCATGACTGCGTCTGCAGACATCAATCCGAATATCGAAATTTTCAATGACTTTCCGACATGTTTCACGAATTGCAACTTGAATGTTGTTCTTTAGATCATTAATTGTTTGTGGCTTGTTAGCGACTTTTCAAAAAACCCCACAAAAAAAAAACTAATGATGTTAGATCACATGACCTTGGAGGCCAATTGAAATCTGCATTTCGTGAAATTACACGTTGAGGAAATTTCGATCGCAAAAGCGTAATGTTTTCTCGAGGTGTGTGACATGTAGCACCGTCTTGCTGGAAACAGACGTCAGACACATCAATTTGATTCAACTGTGTCCATAAAAAGTCTCTCAACATTGATTGGTAACGCTCAGCATTCACAGTAACAGCATTTCCAGCATCATCTTCGAAGAAAAATGGCCCAATGATTCCATTTGCCCAAAATGCACACCAAACAGTAACTTTTTGTCGGTGTAGAGATTTTTCATGAATAACATGAGGATTTTCATCACCCCAGAAATGAGCTTCCTCACCAAACAAAATTTTGCTTGAAAACAATGGATCTGGTGTTCGTTGTTCAATAATCCAACTAGTGAAATAAGAAGCCATAAGATATGCCCAGTTCTTGCGAACGACACGAAATTAATGTTGTCGTACAGTTTTTGGTCTTTCACTTTTTGGTTTATCAATAACACAACCAGTTTCTTCGAATTTTTTCACTAATCTTTGAATTGAAGATTGATTTGGCCGATTATTTACACCAAAAAAAATACGAATTTTGCCATGGGTATTTTTCAATGAACGCTCATTTTCATAATAACTTTGAATGATGTAAACGCGTTGTTGCAATGTGTACCTGTCCATGGGTAAGACTGTACTACCTTCTAATAAAACAAAATGGCTTATGTCATTTGAGAAGATGTCACGTGTAAAAATTATATAGTGCTGACATCTAGGCATCACATTTAGATGACCCTTTACATACAGATATTATCAGCAAGTAAAGGGTCCGCCAAATAACTTTTTTCTGTTTGAAAATGTTATAAAAAAACACATTGGGTGATCAGTTGGTGGCTTCAACTCCTGAACCAATCGGACTTTGTATAGCGTCATACCATGCTAAATTCGTCTCAATGATGTCTCCGAAATGTTCAATTGTTTAGAACGACGGTGAATTAATGTACTTATCTTCTTCCAAAATCTGTACGCAATTTTCAGACAAATTCTGCAACATTGCCATGATTTTCAAAGTAATGTCGCAATATTTCCCAGCGGAAGGATAAAACTAATTATTTGTCGAACCAGACATGAGCTAATGCCACCATTCACGAAATAAGCACTAGTTAAAAAAAAAAAAAACGTTAGATGGCGGACCCTTTATTTAGTGTCAGCACGAAAAGCTAATAATAATTAATTACTTTGCTGGAACTAATAATTATATGTATTGAAATTTTTCTTTTGGTTAACTGAGGTATAAATAGATTATTTACAAAATAATAGATGAAGGATGAAAACAATTTAATTTTTTTCTGCTTATGTTTTTATCTTAAATATAAATTAAGTCAAGATGCTGTGTAAGTAATACAAACATCAGAAGAAATTTCATGTCTTTTGACCCTCGGGTCTTATACTTAAAATTTAAAAAAACATGAGAAACAAAGTGACATAAATTTCTGGTTTAGACAGCAGTACTCAGAGTAATGGAAATCGACAAATTTCTATGTGATGTTGAGTTTAATTTATTGGCCCATAAAAAGCGCATCATATATTACAAATTACCAATGAATTTAATTCTGTTCCTAAAGAAAAAATTTTTCTTCATTTTTGTAGCCTAGATTAATTAGTCATACGAAGATAATAATTATTAATTGAAAATTTATCGATTTCTTACTACTAAAATTTATTTACTTAAGATTTTTATGACATTCTTCCACAATAAAACAAAAAAAAAAAAACAAAAAAAAAAAAGATTTTTTGGTAACGAACTCCCACAAAAAAAAAGGTTGGTCATGAAAAATCGTTCGCATGAATATATGTATATAAAATAAAAGCATAGCAATTATTGTTTTCCTAATTTATCTGATTAACAGAAATTATACTAAGCTTACGCAACTCTACATTTCTTCAATATTCCAAACTAAAATAAAAATTAACAACTCCAGAAAAAGTATTTAAAATGTTTGCTGGGAAAGAATAAAATTTTTTTTAGTAAATTCATGCTGAAAATAAAATAAGGTGATAAAAATACCTCCTCACGAATTACTCTTTGGTACATTTGAATTTTTGGCATCTCAATTCATAAAATGCAACATTTCCTGGCATTTTTTTTTTTTTTTTTTGATGCATCTATAGCTACTCCCCACAAATTTTATTTTAAAGCCACATGCAAACTTCTGTATTTTGACTTTTTCTCCAAGGAATAAAAAAAATATAATAAATAATTTTGAGGTAAACAAGCATACAATTCTTAACAGCAACCTGCTATAACCTTTAAATTTATAAATATTTACATGTATGTGTACGAATAAATGCATGAATGTTTGTTGTTATATTTACTTTTCATACAAACATTGAAAAAGGAAATGGGATATTTTTACATATTTTTTTTTTTTATATCCTCAAGTGATGTACCACATCCGTTATATATAAAAAAAAGTTTTCTTGTTCAAATTATATTCTGTGATATGATGTGATTGTATTATATATTTTGTGTGACATATACACACACAGTGTTTGTAATTGTATATTGTTAAATTAACATTTTGGTACTTGAGGGTTTGCCTGAAAATTGTAGCCGTTTTTCATTGTGTAATTTTGTTCTCACAAAATATATATTTATTTTTATTATTTTTTTTCTTTTATATTTCCTTATTCATATAATCATAAATCATATTTCATTTATTTATACCTTAAGTGTTACACATGCACCCACATGTATTTGCATGTATGAAGTAAAATTATGGTTATAATAAGTAAAATTAGGAGGTGTTTTATTCATTTTTTTATGATTTTTTTTTATACAAAAAAATTAAATTAAATATTGACATTTGGCTTTGAGATTGAAAATTAAACTTAAAGTTATTTTAAGATAAAAAAATTTAATTTTTAATATACACATTTTTTTAATTATTGCATCTTGAAATATGAACTAACAAATATGAACTACAAATCTTAAGACTAAAAAATTTATTTGAAACTAGCCAATGCTACACAACAAAGTTATGTTTTAACGAATGCTATATCGTAAAATTCATCTTTCTTGTGTTCGAATGATGGGGTATCCGTCCTTTTCCACAGAGCATGGACGCCAAAATTAGGGATGTTACTTTATCGCGTATCTGGCGAATTCTGCTCTTAGCAGGGACAGGCTAAGGTCTTCGTGAATTCGGGAGTTTTTAATATACCACGGAGCTCCTGTTATCATACGGAGAATTTTGTGTTGTTGCTTTTGAATTTTTAAAATATGTGTGCGGCACCCCATAGTTGAATTCTATAACACCATGAATGCCGAGGTACTTAACTTCATTGTCTTGCGGGATTACTTGATAGTTGATCTTGATTGGCAAGCATGTTTCCATGCGCAGTGTAAATGTTACATGAATAGACTTCTGTTCATTAACCTTGAGTTTTAGCCATTTCTCTAAATTTTTAATATATTTCTGCATATGTGGCGAGGCTAATTGATGATTTCCGTGGAGGCTAAGAAATACAATATCATCAGCAAATGTAGAAGCGTAGATTTAGGATTCTTTTACCATGTCAGATGCATAAATTAACTACAAATTAGGACCCAATATGCTACCTTGAGGGACTCCTGCTTTAATAGGCTGAGAGGGGCTTGTGAAGTCACCTTTTCTAATGATAAATTGGCAGCCACATAAGTCACTTTCTAGAAGTTTGTGGGTGTTTGTAGGCAAATTTAGCTTTATTCTTTGAAGTAAGCCGTTGTGACGCACTTTGCCAGAAGCTTGAGAAACGTCTATTTTTTGTCATCAAAACACTTTCTTATGATATTCACTAATCTGTGTGTTTGTTCAGTGGTGCTGTGCTTAGCCTTAAAACCGAATTGATGGTTGGGGATACATCCTACAGCATTTAGTGCGGAAGTCAATTTCGTCATGAGTTATTTTTCGAACAATTTAGAAATCGTCGGCAGTAAGCTTATTGGCCTATAGGATTCCACTTTAGTGGGATCCCTCCCGGATTTAAGTATCATTGTAATCATAGATAATTTCCATTCTGCAGGAAAATACTCGTAAAATAGCGTAAAATAGCGTTGAAGAGTATAACTCTCTTAGCTTCTCTAGGTAATTGCAAAAGCATTTTGCTGCTAATTTTATTAATACCTGGAGGTTTTGTGAGTTTTCGGTTACAAGTAGCATTTTCGACATCTCGAAAATTTAAATTTAGAGGCACAGGTGATCTGCTGACAAATGGCGGCAATTCAGATGCCTCATCAGATGTGTTTAAAGCAAAAACATTACTTAGAAGGTTAACAAATAAGTTTCCCTTTTCGGAATCACCAGTTGATTTTCGCGAAGACGGCTTTGTTCTAACTGGTCGTTTTAAACCTCTTGTCGCACGCCATACTGTAATGAAGAAAGTTAAAAAGGCAAGTGAATACAAGAATACAAGGAAACATTTATGCCATAAAAATCAAGACGACATTTGTGTGTGAAGAATAAAATATCCACAACGTACCACTGTTTGGTGGGAATTCTTTCAACGTTTCGTCAGCTTTTTTCCAACTTCTGCAGGAGAGGTTTTTTATTATTAGTTATACATTTGTTTTTAGAAAATTATTTTTCTCTTTTTTTTTTAGAAAATAGTTTCTTTCTTTTCTTAAAAAAAAAATAACACAAAATTTGTTAAAAATTTTCTTTCATAAAAATTTTAAAAATTAACATTAAGAATTAAATTAATTATTTGTTAGTTTTAAAATTAAAAGTAAAAACTACGCGCAAGGAACAGCGTATTAATGCTTCCTATACAATAATCAGTAGGAGATACTAAAACAGCATCTACTGTGATGTGAAAAAGGTATAAAATAAAAGTAAAATCTCATTCAGAATTAAAGTGACAGTGAATAAAAAACAAGAACAACTATATGGGACGATTAATAAAGAGAACAACGAAAAAAACAGATTTATATTTATTTATTTATAAAAATTTTATGTTTCTTATTTACAAAATTAATTGGTTAAACAAATGGTGTTAACAACGAACACAAATGCGGAGAACATTAATGACAGATGTAACGAGATAGAAAATGCTGCACTACATTTTGTTTGTTTTTAATTTTTCCTGTTTTCCTTAAAAAAATATTACTCATATTTAATTGACATTTTCACAGAAGTAATAATCACTTATGGGTTCTGTAAAATATTTTATTTTAAAGCATTTATTTAAAAAGTTTCCTAGCAAAATGCTAACTTTAAGTTTCTCTGCAGCGTTACATCTCGTTTGTGTTTTAAACAAAAATCACATAATCAACAGTTATTTTGAGATGCTGGGAAAAGGAAGTCCTTGCGAAATACATTTAATAACTCGTTAAACATTTCATATTCTTGTTAACATTAAATGGCCACAATAATGTTAAAAGAGGCACTAAAAAATTTCCAAAAAAAAAAAAAATCCAAAGGAAATATGTATCTAATTCTTTTAAAAGGGGTCACATTGCATGTTATTCTTTTTGTCGTTAGACACGAAGTTTCTTTTTATGGCAGACACATAAAAGGAAGAAATATAATAACGATAATAAAAATTGCCATTTTCAACAGCTCACAATTTTTGGCCAATTTAAGGCTTTGCAAAACCTTTGTTGAGCATAAAATTTATGACACCTTAAAGGCCACTAAAGCAGTGTTTTGTTTTTCTCGTCTCATACGACGAAAGCATTTAAACTTAACACACTGACTTACATTCATAAAATAAAATACACATGAATGTTTGCACCCCTACTTCTTGGTTTTTTCTCTTAGGTTTAAGGAAAATTTTAATAAAAGTCCTCAAAGTTGTATGTGAGGTTGTGTGTTATTCGTTAATATTTGGGGTGTGTCATGTTGTTGTACGTTTATTAGAATATTTATTTGAACGTTTTGTACTTTAACTCCTTATAAAAACATGTATTAATTTTTTTTTTTTTTTTTTTTGTTTGCTTTTGTCATAACAGGAAGGGAAGTGTTTGTGAAGAAATACAACCTGTAGTTTGTTCTAAATAAGATTACCATAGGAGTTGATGTCATGTATGGTGAACTAAAGGAAAATAAGCTTTTTAAACAAGATTTGGTTAATGACCCATAGTATTTTATTTAGTTTAATTAATATCATTGTTATGCAAATATTTTCTTTTATATTTTGGAAAATTCTCTTAAGGAACATAAAAGAATATTGGGTTTATTCTAAGATTTGCTGTTTCTGGAATCTTAAATTTTAACTTTAAAAAATATTGAATTTTTTAATATGATGTTTAAATTGCTAGGAGCTTAGTTTATTACAAAAAATAAGACAGTAGATAACGTCATTGACAAAAATTTATAATTGTTGTATTATTAGTTCAAAAGGTGTAGGACTAAAAATAATTTTAGTTTTGGATTCACCAGCACTGTTATTCACTTAAATATTATTACGCAGATTAGAACGCAATCGCTCTTCTGGATTTCATACTGCAAATAAAACATATCGGGATTTTTCTGCAGTAATTTGACTGCGGTCAATTTGTAAATCTGTCCACGATTTTACCTTCATACATCTTCGATAGAAAATTATTATTCTTCTCGTTTTATCACAGGTGGAAAAAGATTTTATATTTAAGTTTGTCTTTCCTTTTGTTATTTCTACAATATTTATTTCCAATCACATAAAGTATTAATATTCTGGGTTCTTATGTACAGCGAAGTCGATTGAGCGATGTCCGTCTGTCTGTCCGTGTTGGTATTAAAACAATTTTATACGCCATTCGATCAAACATAGTTTCGAAAATTTTGCTGTCGAAAATCAACAAGGTCGGTCCATGTCCTTCGAGCAGCGGGCAAGGGTTCATGAATGCCTCGATATTTCCATATCATTTGGAGCACTGCATTGCTCCATTAAAAAAAAAATGGAGCGACAGAGAACTAAAAAATAAGAAAGAAACATCAAGAAAAAAATGTTGCTTTCGCTTGTATTTTCTGAGTTCTCACCCTTTTAACTTTTTATAGAAAAGTACGATTGTGCACCATATTTTTTAAAGCATCAATATGGTTATCGTTTGAAATCCTATGAAAAGGTCTTTAAAGAAATATTAATTTTTTTTAATATTAACCCATTACGAGCCATACATATAATACTTAACTTTTTTTTAAGTTTTGTTCTCTGTCACCCCAATATTTGTTTTTCATTGGAGTTACTTCACTTAACTAGAATAACATATATGATGGAGGGTACATAAGATTGGGCAAAGCCGAATTTAGCACTCTCACTAGTTTTTGTTGGTTTATTATAAAACACATAGCGGGCAGAGAAAAGTTTTCGATAGAGTGAAGTTTGAAACTGCTTGTGTTGTGGCAACAACATCGACGTTTAAAAAAATCGATGTTTTCATGAAAAACATGGATGTTAAAATACATCGCTAATAGAAACGATGCATCTATGTCTTACCAATGTTTTAAGTTTCTCCAATAATTTTCATGTACAGTAAAGGAAAAGATGTTTGTATAATCTATACCCCAGATGCTTATTTCTGTTAAGCACAGATGTGGCAACGATTGGAAGATATTGCATTGCAATTTTTTCCGGTTTGAGAAACAGATATTTTATATCCTTCCATATATCAGTAGCGTCACTTTTTTCTGGTGTAAAGAGAAGATGACAAGTACATCTGTACTACCGTTTCACTTATAGTGTTTGCGGTAAAAAGATCAATTATTGTAAAGCAAACGTAAACAGAAGTACTTAGTAAAGTAAATAACAGAGATACTTAACAATACTGTTACAAATATTTATTTAAAGTAATAAAAGTAATAAAACTACATAAACATGTGTTTTAAGACAGAAGAGTAAAAATACACGATGTCGATGGTTTTTAGTTTTGGCGCCGATGTATTGCCGATATATCGATGTAAAATTTGCTTATATCTTAATATAGGTCATCCGCATAACTTTTCCTTTTTCTAGAACCCGCTTTTCTACTCTTAAGTGTATATCCTTTGCATTTTTGTTGAAAATTGAGCCAAATAAATTTAGACCGAGACGCACAAAAGAAAAGGTTTACTACAAAACCAAAAAGATTTTTTGTTTTAACATACTGTAAATGCGGATCGTTGATAGAGGCGGGTACAAATATTTTTAACTTAATATTCGTAAATATATTATTCAGTTCTTTCAGCGAATTTTAGAACTTTTAAAAGATTTACATATAACTTTATTATGAAATTTTATTTTTTTAATTCAATGTTTAGAGAGAAAATTTTAAAATTAATATTAAATTTTTCCAAAAGTTATATTTTTTTCAAAATTTAAGTTTCTTTTTTAAAATTGTAATTTATTTTTTAAATTTTCGTGAATTCTTGATTTTTATTTCAAGATTTGTTTTTTTGTTAATAAAATGTTTTATAAATTTTTCCACTATCTATTAAAATTTTAATGTTTGCTAATATTTGCTTAATGTTGCTTAATATTTTTTTAATGACTAAAATAGAATATTTGAGCACAAAGAACACTGTGCAGACATCAGCAGCAAAAACCGTCGACGATACTCCGAGGCTTTTAGTATTATTATAGAAATCAGATTTCACATATAGCTCAGCTTATTTGATATTTGAAAAATTTTTAAGTAACAAAAATAAAACAGTTTGTCTTTTCGATGATGGTTTGGCGCTTAGGCTGAAACAGAGCTCCCTTTTTGTGGGTAAATTTTAATCCCTTCAAAACTTCTCTTGGCATAAAAGCTTCGAAAAAATTTTTGGCAGCCTCCTTTAAAATAATAAAATAAGTGTCCCAAAGATGATCCCTTATTTGCCAGATAAAACACAATTTCTGCTAACGTATTCCTTTTTACAGATACAATCTATGGGCAACATCATCTTAAATATGAAAGTTAGAGAGATGTCAATAAAATATACCATGGTCTCTTATAAGTGACGTTAGACAATGACGGATAATTTTTATGTTGTTAAGAACCGTTTTCAACTTCGTGCCTTGAGGATACCTGTGTAACCACTTAGAATGTTTTGAAGAGATTAACTTTTCCTATCATTTCAGATTCTCGAAGTTCAATTAATAGCCGAGCTTTGTCTTTTAGTTGTGTGCACAAAAAAAAAACAGATGTAGACACTTTCCAAGACCATTCTCTGTTTGTCTCCGATAAATATCACATAAGTTTGACAGCATTCACACACACACATGTGTTTAGTTCTTGGACCTCATGCGTTTGTTTACCGATTTTTTTTTTTTTCGGTGTGATTTTAATTCTTAATGCTTAAGAACACCAACTAAATAATAAGAATACCAACTAATCAATAGTGGATCAGAAAATATAAAACTTATTTAATATCATACATTTCGTGAATCTGTATACTCTAGTCTTAAATAGCCATCTTAATTTGTAAACGTCTGTGCTATCTGTGCAGCTCTTGATAAATGTTTTTAATAATATTAATAGGTCTTCATTGGAAATGTATCAGCTGTTTTTATGTTTGTTGAGTAAACATCACGTCCCGATATTTCGGAATCAACCTCGTATATTTATAAAGACTACAGAAAATTCAAAATTCAAAATTAAATTAAACTACTTTTTCACTAAATTCATTGTCTGCATATTTAGTTTATGTGATCAATTATTTATACAGACTAAATTAATCAATTAATTGTCTAAACAAACCATCAAGCATAATAAAGATAAAAAAATAATTAAATAGGTGTCAAATGGTTATATATCTTAATATTTACTGTTACTTTTACTTTGTCTGTGGACAAGACGTATTGGACTATATGGCTGTGGCTCTATTCTTTTTTTCCCACTTTTTATCATACACTGGATAATTTGTGGTATGTGGGCATAGTTATCGCCATTAGAAAACGTTTCGAGGTGATTAATAAAGCCTTCATAATGGAGTCCTTAATTATTGAACAAACACATGTCAAGCAGAAAGTATTCAGTTATGCAAACAAATTAAAAAATTAGAAAAAATTTAAGAAACCTGTTTTTAAAAATCAAATACGGCCAGGTAAAAATAAAAAACATTTTATTAAAAATTTATTTAAAAAAATATGTAACAATTTTTTAGTACCTAAAAATCTCTCTATGATTTTGGTGACACTGTTATAAATCCTCCCTTATTTTATGAAACATTTAAAGAAAAATCCCATTCTCCTCCCAAGGTTTTTACAACTTTCACTGATACCTTAACTGCAGACATCTCAACTTTTGACGCTTTAGAAACAAAATTTGTTAAATATTGTCAACTGCATGACACCTTGTGTAATGTGTCCAAGCAGTTAAATGGAGTTTATGATTTTCTTCTTCTAATGTTAATGGATATGTATTAATTTTCACTATAGCACACATGTATTATTGTCTTTTTACATACTTTTTATAATATTTTTAATTTTTATTTAAAAACACTCTAGACAATTCCATCAATATTTCGTACCTCAGGTAGGTGGTGGATAACTGCTCTTCAGATATATTATATTGCCTCAAAATATATAAGTATTTTATATGGAAATTGGTTGACAACTTTGGGATCTAAAAAAACTGGTATCTGTATACATCGCTGTGCAATGGCGGCTGATAAAAACGAGACATATGATATGGCATGATTTTACTTTAACACAATTAAGAAATAAATAATAAAAAAAAAACTTTAAAATATATTTTTAAATGAAACAACATTATTATTAATCGTTAACTAATAACTTATATATTTTTCCCTTATTTACTTTTATCCAAAGATAAATCATCTTTCATTGAAATTGTTCAATCATCAATTGAACTTTAATGCTTGTGGTTATTTTCCCCTGAATATGACAACATTATTTAGTGTAAGTAATTTATTCTATTTCTATAAATCTCCTTAAAACATGTCTTATCTTATTGTTTTATCAACTTATGTGGTGGTGTAACAACATATTTGATCATATTGATACAATTTAATGTCGAAGAACAACAAGCAAAATTCAAAACTATAAATAGCAATCGAATGACATTAACGCGTAATGACACACACGACAGTTTAATGTTAGAAAATGTGGTAAATGGAATACACATTCAAAATGTAAACTCATTTAAAGGTGTTTTCTATCAAACTTCAAATAATTACTTTAAGAATGTGTAAATTATGATTAAAATCTCTTTAATAATGTAGTTTTGCGAATTGATTATTTGCTAAAGAAATTAAACTATAAAACAACTTAGTCGCTCTAAGTATTTTTCTAAAATAAGAAACTAAGCCTAACTTAGGTTATTAAGATAAAACAAATTAATAATTTTCAATCTACTAAAATGCGCAAAATGCAAGTTAGAAGGGTCTTGTCCACCATGCCCTTCAATGCAGGAAGCAAAACACCACGCCTACGTCTAATTTTTCTATATTAAAAAAATGGGGCGATAGAGAATAAAAATATAAGAAAAAACATCACGAGAAAAAATTGACGCTCGCCCGTATTTTCCGAATTACGGGCCTCTAAAATTTTCAAAAATTTTTAAATATCAATATGTGTATCATTTTAAAACTTTTGGAGAGATTTTTAAGGAAATACTATTATTTTTTTAAAAATGCTTAACCCATTAAGAGCCGATGGCATTTTGAAGTAACTTCACTTAACTAGGTTTAAATAAATGTTAAAGGGTATATAAATTTTGGCAGAGCCGAATATAGCACTTTAACCTGTTTTTAATTTTATTTGTTACAACCGACATAGAAATATAAATACATTTCACGAAATTATTTATAATAAAAAAAAAAAAATAAATAAAATAAATCTGCTATTGGAGCACCTTCTAATTTTTTTCTTGTTTTAGTTCTCCACTAGCAATACATACTCTTTGTAGATTTATTGCTACAGCTAATTACGGTTAAAAAAGCAAGTCTTTATATAAGCGGTTTATTTTAAAAATGACATAAGTCACTTTGCTTTTAAGCTGATACACACATTTAAATGATTATGTTTCAAAGGTTTTAAAGCTAAATCTCGAGAAGACTTACTTGCATTTCTATCTCGCCAATGAACACGTTGGTCAACATAAAATGGTAGCATCTCTTGACATTAAAATTTATTACTTTTAATTTTTTCAAAAAATTACTTATGCCACTTTTAAAATAAACGACTCATATGTGAAAATCACGTTATTTTCTGCATACCCTTTACTTAGTTTTATTTTTAAGTTTTTTAGTTGTCTGTATAGCAGAAATTTTGGCACATGAGCAAATTTCAAGCGCCTGCCTGTAAGAGTTTAAAAAGTTAAGCCATCGCCCCTAAAATCATGGCCTCTATAGAAACAATCTTAAATTTTTAATTATATTGTTAAGACATTTTTATTTTTTGTATTGAAATTTTTTAAACACTCATTAAATAAATTATAAATATCTGCCTACTACGGTAACAAGACGGTAGCCAAATACGTTACAATCTGGGCTCTATAGAAACATCCTTTAAAATTTAGTTTTATTATTAATTTTTTGCTTTTGTTTCTATAGCGGACTTCAAGTGTTTGAGGTTTGGGGTTCAAAAATATAGCCATTTACATAAAAATTACATCACTGTTGCTAATGCGAGCTAAGTTTCAAATCCCTGTGCTAATATCACAATAAAAAAAAAACAAAAAGAATAATAATAATAATAACAACACTTTCAGAACACCCTTTTATCACTTTTGTTTAACTAAACATATAATTTTTTTCTGTGCAACGTAATATTATTTTGGAAAAAGCCATAGTTGCATCGTGAGGTACTAAAAGATTTTAAATATTTTTTTTTTTAAATGTTTTCGTCAACATTTTTGAGGCACTTTGTGACAAAAGAGGAAAAATAACATTAATCTCCTAACGACTTCAAGCAAATTCTATTTTAGGTTCTCTTTCTTATTTAAAATTTTATTCATATACCAGAGACCATAAAAATTTTATCAAAAAAAAACTCTGAGCATCGCTATTTTATTTTAAATCCTTTAGTTTTAAATAGAAATTTATTCAAAAACAAAATTTTAAATTTTAGTTCTTTAAAAAAGTTTTAGTTCTTTAAAAAAGTTGAGGAAATAAAAATCCTCTGTGTGTAAAATATTTAATATAATAACATCCTCCGAAAAATATTTGAACAAAAATGAACATATGAAGAAACAATCTGCTGATCGTTATTTCAATATTGACAAAATACAAACTCATTTACCCAAAACATAAATTTCTTAAAACTTAATAAAATTACTAATTTAATGTATTTCTTTAACACCCAGGTAATGCTGCAAGGTAATTCTGCTAGAACAGCTGTTAAAATTAGTGTAATTTGTATTCGTAACCATTTTATTACGATTTACAATTTTTATACGCGTAGATTTTTATTCAATCAAGGGGAAGATTTTTTTTAGTACTTTTTCTTTAAAAAAAAATGTACAAAAAGGAATTTGTTATTTCAAGAAATTAATTCTAAGGTTTATGTCAAAAGACCTGAAGATTAAAAATCAAGAGGGTGAAACAAAATGAAAAATTGCCGCCCTATCAATGACTTGACAACAGCAAAACAAAAAAAATGTGTGTTTATTTTCAATTTGTTAACAAAATATACGATAGACAAACATTATTATTTAAATATATCGTTACTGTCTTAAAAGCCCGCAAGCATTTAATAAATGGGAAAAATATACATACCTTGTCAAAGTTACAATTACTACCACGTGCTACTAACCACAAAGATAAATTGTTCGTAATAACTTTTTATGAAAATTTAAAAACGATTTTTCAATTTTAAATTAAAAAAGAAATTCTAATACTTTAATTACTTTTTTAGGAGAAGCTAAACATATAATACTTTATAATAAAAAAAAATATTTTAATATACATTTTCGGTGAACGATAAGTGAAACAAAAAAATGAAGTTTTTCTTTTAAGGGCAGCTCGTTTGCAAATAGTCTTTCTAGCTCAAAAACCTCTGATAAAATCTGCTTAAGAAGAATGACAGAAAGGCTTAATTATTTTCTATTGGGCAAATTTGATGCCTCTTCTTAAGTGTTGTATAATATATACCTGGTCCTATAGGTCAGACAGTCAAACTGTGCTAAAGGTCTTCAATTCGCTTAGACTGAGTTGAACGTGAATTGTAAAGCATCTCTAAATGAACACTCTTCTCTTAGTATATGTTTAATGAGTGTTGAGTTCCCGGTGATTGGGTCATTTAGTTTATAGGCGGGCTGATCGTTTAGCCAATTTAGCTGACCAAATTTTCTGAGCCGGAACCATTCTATGGCATATTTGGTAAAAAAAACTGAATTCTCTATCAAATTTTTTTAATATCTTGAAAATTTAATAGTTTAATATGAATTCGATAAGCTACTACTTTTTAAAATAAATATTTAAAAGCAAAGAGTTCGCAAATCGTCCGGCGCATTTATTGTAGCCTCTTCTATCGTCAACTATTTAATCCATTGATAGGAAAGAATGAACAATTTTTTTCTAACGATAAATACTCTTTGTATAAAATGCCGAAGCTATTTATTATTTTCTGTGCCTCCCTCAAGTTGCGTACTTGTTGTTTTCATCTTGTTTTTCCCGCATGCGGTTAAGAGGTGGGGTTGTTTTTAGGTTTCTGTGTTGTAACAAATATTTAAACACAAATAAAAACAAAATTCTAAACAATTTGCCCTCTAATAAAACGAAACACAAAGGCAGCAAAAAATTTACTCCAGCATACAAACAAATGGAGGTGTATTACTTGTGAATACAAACACCACATTTTACAACAACAAACATTCTAAACGTTATAAACTTGTGCTTCACTTAATGGTTTCAAATGTCAAAACAAAATTCTATAAAAGGAAAAAAAAATAAATAAAGAATTAGCTTCTACGGTTACCATCATCGATAATTTTACTTTGAAGTTTTCAGAAAATTTGCATATTCTTTGTACAGCTTGAAGTATGAGAAAACTCATTTTACTTTTAAATTATTCAAAACAATTTTATAAAAAATAAAAATGTGGGTGCAAAAAAAAATAACATGAAAATCGTTACTTGAGTCTTAAGATGTTGAAAAAATGTAATAAATTATAAGAAAATGATTTATTTTGTTTTATCACATCAAACATCACGTCAACATTATCTGACCCGTAAGAATATTAAAAGAAATTGCAGGTCATTGCGTGAGTTGCTTTGCAATATGACATTAATGAAATATTTGCTTGGGATAAAAACTGTTCATCACTTCCTTAAAAAAAAGTAAAAACTAGGGGGAATTAGGAATGGAGTTTGGATAAGCAGTGGCATCAGAAAAATTTGATAATCATCAATGCTGTCATTAAAAATAAAAAAGTAAAATAGTTTATATACTAAGAAATAAAAAACGCTGCTAATTTAGCAGATAATGCGGCGTCATATGGCCTGCGCTCTTGCAAGCTAATTTAAGCTTGCAAGAGCGCTTTGCAAACTACTACTGCCATATTGCTCCAGGTTTGAATCTTATATATTTAAAAGTCTAGTTTTCTGCAGTGTAGATACAACAACTCCAAGGTTAAACAGTAGAATATAATGATAAGAAGCTCAAGTTTTCGGCATGATTGCTCATTACATTCAGAATTCTGTCTTGGGCTTGATACAATGAAGGCATGATTATTATGATTGATTTGCACGCCGGCAAGTATAGTGCGCGCCAAATTTCCAAAATGCTTATCAAATATCATCAAAAACGAACGTATAATACATTCTAATTTTTCTACCAATCCTGTTCAATATAGTTATTTTACTTAAACATAGGCTGTAATATTTTCAATAGGAATAAAAAAATTATTCAAAAGGAATAAAAAAAACAAAATTCTTGTTGAAACTACTTTTAGTCCGGAGCAATGTCATCCATATTTTCAAACAAAAAATCGTTAATCATGGTACGTTAATGGTGTCCATTGACCGTAACGTGAGATCCAGCCTCATTTTTAAATAAATAAGGTGTGATGATGGCACCAGTGTGTAAACCACACCAAACAATGAATATGCGACAATTTTGCTTGTTAATAAAACCGTTAAGCCAAAAATGAGTCATATCTCTGAACATAGTTTGGCGATAAAACAACGGGTCAGTTACTTACTTCCCAAGAACCCAAGCGGCGAAAGAACGCGCACATATTGGTCTCGTAACTTTAATTGCTGCACTAGCTGGATCTTATACGGGTGTAGACCAACATCTTCACGCAAAATTATCCACGTAGTGGACTGCGATCGATGACAAATCGATAAATTTGGATTTTCTTCTACACTTTTATTTACAGCAGCGATATTCTCTTCAGTATGCAAATTCCTTCGACGTGTTGGTGTTATTGCATCCTCTGTTGAGTATGTAGTACGAAATCTATCCACAGTTCGACGGATGGCTTTCTTAGACAGACGATTATGTGCGCCATAAAAATCAGTCGTGTATAAGTTGCTCGAATTGATGACTGAGTTTCAAAGTAAACTTGGATGATTTGAAAGCGTTGTTCAAGCGTAAGTCTATTAATAATAATTTTCCAGAGTTTACTGAAAATAATTAAAAAAAAGTATTTGTCAAAATTTAATTTAAAGAGTTATTTTTTATAACTTAAAGTTCTCTTGGGCTTAAAAACACCCGATACTATATTTAGCTTTTGCATGATTAAATGCAACCACTAACATTCAAACAACAAAATTTAAAGTCATGCTCTCGAAGTATTACATTTAAATCGAAATATATGGCTTACGGAATCAATTTAGTTTGAGACATAAGTATCTTGAATTTTTATCCAAAAATTGTATAAAATTCATTAAGAAGAGAGCAATCGGTTTACCTTCTCCTTTGTAATATAATTTAATTTTGCAAGATTATTTCACGAGAATTTTATGAAATGTTTGTTTTTGAAGCAATCAGACATTATTGAAAAAGATGTTAAAACAAACATAAGAAAAACTTTTTGTAAATGTTGTTATAAATGTTTTTAAAGAAAGTACAATTCCCATTTCCACAACTTTTATAATAATATATCTTTATTCTTGTCATGCTTGCACAGAAATATAAGTTTTTCTTGGGATAGTTTTTCCCTATCATTAAAAAACAAGATGAAAATTATTTGCGTAAATATTTTATTAGCATGTGTTATTCCATTAAAATTAAAATTAATTTTATTTTAGATCTATTATGATTAAAAAAAATAATTTGTATTTCCTTGCACGCATCATCACCACGCTTCATGTTTATTCATGACTGAAGTTAGTTAAATACATATATTCTGATTCACCCTACAAACATTTTTTGTGAAAAGCTACTGACTTGATCAAATAAATTGCTTTTAATTTTAAAAGCTCTGCTGCTTGAGAAAAAAAGACCCTTTTTTAATTGTTACTTTATCGACTTGAAAAAATCACTTCAAAAGATTACTGTTTGATATTATAATTCAGAAGAGACTAATTTGCGATGTTTTCTGATCATTAATCTTACAAAACCTTACATGAATACATCATTGAATAATATTGTTACAAGTAAACTTTCTTTCTTGCTCGAAATTTTTGGAAATATTCAAGAGGGTATGAATAATAAAATATCACATATATTTCTAAATGAAATAGAATCATAAAAATTTATAACATTTTTATTTATATGTTTACTATTACTACTGCTTCTAGTTGCTTAAGTCACATAATCTGACATTGTTGTTATAATTATTTAGTTAAATAACATTCTTGTTTATCCAATCGTCTTTCTATATCTGACTGATATCTTTACGTAATTTTTCATTTCGTTTCCTTTTTTTCACTGTGTGAGGAGATGCTGTTGATTGTTAATGTCTGCCCAAAGTTGGTTGTGATGGTTGTAGAAGTGCGTTAAAATGAAAATAAGATTATTTATTAAATGCGAGTTTCTTTCTCCGTCTTTTCTTATGTATTTATTTGTTTTTGTTTTTTTGTTCATCTTTATTTATACAAATATTTTTTTCCTTTAATATTTAAAGTTCATCATAAATTGTTATTGGTTGACATTGTTGCCGTAAATAATGCAACAAATAACAATTTATCATTAATAGCAATATCAAGGGCAAATATTTATCCATAATAATATACTAAGTGATAACAGTTTTTAAAAGAATTAAGTGGTTTAAAATCTTGAAATGGGGAAAAACAGGTTTTACAGTAATAACATAATAAAAATTAATATTTGGAAAATTCGGCTAAACTCGCATTTTATCACTTTTTAAAGAGAAACGATTTTTTTACATATAAAAACTGTAGGAATCTAATGGATTTTTTTTGATTCTTCTGTATTTTTTACATCAAATCCGCCAAACATTTCTTATTCTTAGATTATCGTACAGCGTCTGATATATCAGACATTACTCTAAGTGTTCATGTGCTGTTAATCAGCTTAATAAGTTAAATCAATGTTAATAAGCTTACATAGCATCGTCTTACACTTGCTTGACTAAGGGCTTCTTGAACATCATTTAAGCTTGGCCCTCGGCCCTTAAAATTACTTCATGCTGGCTTCCTTCTATCATTAAGTAGGAAATGGAAAAATTACTTGTTCCAGAGTGTCTGTATCAACAGTGGCTAAAGAATGGTACTCAGCAACATTTTCTCCCGTCGAAAATAAGATATGTTTCCTGTTCATTGGAAATTAAAGTAAAGCTGGGGCATCGCTGCCCTTGAACACCAAAAATTATCATAAATATTCTAAAAGCATTTCTTCAACGCTATTTATGTGTAAGTAAAGTGTAGCCTACTTTACAACTAAATATTATTCTTTATAGTTGAGGAAATTCCATTAAGTGATTTAATACTGTAACTTTGTTTTTTTAAGGCTAAAATTTGCTGAAATAGAAATCACTCCTTTAGTTTTTCGTTTGTTTTAATATTATAAAAATCAATGATTTTTATTTGTTCCAAATAGGAAAATATTTACTCTAGTTTATATTCATAAATGATTATTAAAAGATAAATTAATTTTTTATTCATTATTCTAAAAATAATATTTATTAAGGCAAAAAAAAGTTACAAATAGATTTTTATAACATTGTTGTTCTTGACAAGGTATATTTTGGCTAAACAATCATTTATCTATCACGAATATAAATATTTACTTTTGTATAACTTTCTGCTAGTAATTTTTTATTTGTTTCATAAGGAAGTCTTTTGATTATTTTTTTTCGTAAGAAAAAACTAAAACTAATTTTTCAATACGTTTTCTTATTTAAAATAAAAATGTTTCTTCACTTACTCACTGATTTGTAGAATTCATTATAGGGATACCCTGTATATGTTTTGAACCAATAAACGATAGTATAGAGAAAACATTTTTATCTCTTTTGTTGTAAATTAGGACGATTATTTAATATTACTTACAATAACACGATAAGTAATCAGGAGTAAACATGTCATAAACAATGAAAGGATATATTTTTTCCATAACTGATCTGGTTAAAGCAAACTTGATCAATCTTATAAACGCTATACAGGTTTGAAGAAATTTCGCATTTTGCTTTAAAGCAGCTTTAAACTTGATAAAACCACACATATGTATATAGTTAGTTTTGCTCACTTAAGCTAAAATCTTTTTCAAATGGCTTTAGAAATAAGTTATTTTCTAATAACTCAAGAACTAGGTCAGTTTTTAAAATAAAAATATTTGCTTAATTCACAAAACCCCTTGTATCCGTGTATACTGTGTATTGTTCAATTAAAAAACAATAGTGTATGCTTGTTGTTGGTAATTTTCATATACAATTTTAATAAACCAATACACTTTTATTTTGCATGCTTTTGAAAAGTTGTATTGGTAATCGTGTTATCAACTACATGTGAATTTCATATCACATTGAATAAGAAAATAAACAAAAGACATTTGTATTGTTGGTATTAAAAATATGTTAACAAAAAAGAAAAATGCTTTTTTCAGTCCTTTTGTCCGTTTTACTTCCTGAAAACCTTCTTCTGAATACTTATTTTCTACATCTTATTTGCTTTTTGACGTTTAATATACAGAATAAATTGATACAATAATACACTGCGTGTTCACAAGCATATAAATAGAAAGTGTATTCAATACAAAATACACCATACAAGATTTTGTGAATTAAGCAATTGTTTACTTTTTTCAATATTTCGCCACACCATTGGATGGCATCTGCAGAAAACACGAAACAAAAATATTTAAATTATGTTTTTTCGAATACAAATTATATCATAATATTTAAAATTAAAATGTGTAAAAAAACAAAATTGTCGGTTAATTTTAGTACTAGAAAAGGACAACTTACCCAACATTTTTGTTTTTCTTGTCTTTTATCTTAACCAAGACGACAATGAAATTATAGTTTAAAGTTATTGTACGAAACATTTTTTAATCAGCTCGCTCATTTAAATAAAAATTAATGGAAAGGCCCAGCAATATTCCAAATACTATATCTTGTATATTAACAAATGATTTTTGATCCAATTGAGTTTGTTTTTTTAATAAAACTCTCGTGAAATACAGTTTTTTTTGAGAGTGTTGCATTCAAAATACAGCTGGAAGTAGTTGAATTCCCCCAAATTATCGCCTATGATTATTGAAGTTTTATATGGTTCGCAGGTTCATTTTTAACTTTTATATAAACAAAATGACGAAATGTATCAACTGAAAAAAATAATATCAAATAAACATACAAAAGTAATGCATTTTTAAAACAGAAGTTTTAATTATTACAATATTATTCATAAAGAAAAAATTTGTTTCAATTATAACTGATAATATAGAGGGAAAGTTTTGAAATAATTTACAGAACTCTAACATTTTACAAATATTTGTTTAAACAATAGTAAATCTAAATGTTTTTAAAGCTTCCTGGTGAATCAAATTCCTAAGGGAATATGTTGCAGTCGATGTTATAATTTGAACTAGCAGTATACTAATAATATCACAATAATAATTCCATGTTGTAATTGATAATTATCACAGTTTTTGATTTGTTTAAATGGCTGAGTAATTCTTTGCATATTTTCAATTGTTAAATTAACTTCATTATGCATGAGAGAACATCATTTATTTGTGCAAGATAATAAAGTTAAATGTTTTATACTTTATATATAAAATTTATATTTGTTTAAGAGTTTAATAATTGCCCTTTTTTGTTAATGCTCATGTGTGTTCTACGAATTAGTTGTAATAAAACTTTTTTTTAACAATTTATTGAATTGTGTATAAAATTAAAGAAAATATATTATTTTATTAATTCAGATTTAATTTTTGCCATAGATACAAATGTGTTAAACTAAAAACTTAATTTATTGTTATATGTATTTATTTTTTGTTATTATAAAGAATTTCATATAGTTGACCTCAAGTTTTATTTCAACAAATTTGTGGTATTCTTTTAACCCACTTTTCAATTAAAGGTGTAACATTGAAATTAAATATTCTTTAAATTGCAATCACTTTTTTGTTACATTTTTTACCTGTAAAGAAAAACATGGTTAACGTAACCATAGTCGAAAAATAAAATATTATGATTGTGTATGTTGTGAAAACCATATTGTTGTCATGAATAAAAATAACATTGTTAGATATAAAAATATTAAAATATAACTTGATGAAATGTATTAAACATATTTTGAGATTTTTATATTATTTTCTTATTTATATAACTTAAATTTATTTACTATTAATAACCTTTCTACTTTTTGAAATTAATTTATTATTTGATGATTTTTACTATGCTCAAGCAAAAAAACATCTGGCCGAAAGGAAAACCAAAAAATTTTTAAAATCTATTAAATCATATTATGTTTATTGAAAATTAATTATGATTATAAATGTTGTATTTAATTGAATTTATTAATTATTGATTAACAATACCCTGGCTTATTAAACTACTCCTAATGACAACCATGGTTTATTTTTATATGACCATTTATTGTTACAGTGATCATAGTATAGATCTTGTGACCATAAACTTGGTTTTGACTTAGATTGTCAAGAAACAAAAGACAATTTTAAATTAAATAAATGCAGGTTAATAGTTTAAAGGTAGTTGGTAAAAAAGGCCAGTAAATATTTTAGAATATTATGGACACAATTTCATAGCGGAGAATATTATGGACACAATTTCATAGCTTCACAAATTCATCTACTGTGGTTAGCTGTCTGTAAAAAAAAAATAAAATTATTATTAACTGTGTGGGTGAGAAAAAAAACAACTGTATGTTTCAGTCATAAGTGAATTAAATGGAAATGATCTTGTTAAGTTAACGTAAATTCTGAGTTCCGAAACTCGCTAAAGCTGCAATAAACGTGGCTCAGAGGCCACACACGTTTTCTTCCTTTAAATTCTAATAGTTTAAGTCTTATAAAAATAATTCAGTATTTTAGTGAGGACGGCTACATAAGAGAATATAAGGAAAGCTCTGGGTGGTGTATAGCTTTCGCTTAACTAAATTAGAATTTTTTGTTAATATCCTAATGCAACAATACATTTTGCTAAACTCAAATTTTTCATGTTTTCTTTGAAATTATGCATAACAATTTGTAAATAAGTTTTCTTTCATCATAAATTCACAAACTAAAATGTTCACGAGCTTAAGCCAAAGTTATTTTATTTATTATTTTAAAATATTTTAAAAATTAAAACAGAATATATAGAAACAATAAAATCGCATTTAATTAACCACCAGAACAAGCATTTAAGAAAATTAACATTTTTGGTTTGATATATTTGTAAACCAGAAAAAAATTGCTCACTTTAATATTAACTTTTAATAAATTTCATTCCTTTTAATTAAAACCTTAAATTGATGGTATGTAAATGTTGTAAATAAAATTTTTTTATATATTTTTATTCATTTATCTTTTCTATAATTACGTTTCTTTAAATTAAAAATGTATGTTACGCTGCTGTAAACGTGACATAAATATTGGTTGCTGTTGGTGATGATTGCATGTGTAATTAGTAATAATATTTTTTTTTTTTTGTTTGTTTTTGCACACATACAAATTTCTCTTTTTTTGTTGTAAAAAATAGGAAAATTTTACATACGCGAGTATTAAATATTGTTGATGTAACATTTCTTTAAGAATTTAAATAAAAGCGTTTTACGTAAAAATATGTATGTGTGAGTTTCTGTGAGTTTTTCTGTTATATAATAAATAAATTTTCTTCATTCAAAACGATGTTATCTTTACCGTTGCACAATATCGCATTTTAAAAACAACATGATATAAAAATAAAAACCCAAACTGAATCGATATGGATTTGAAAAAGATATCTAGAGGCTCTTTAGAATCGGGGTTGTAAGATGTGAGAAATTTATGTTATTTTGACGATTGATAATTTTTATTTTAAAACACCTGACATATTGGCGATTTTATGGCATCACTCACACACACTTCGGCAAAATCTGATTTTGTTATTAAAGACAATTAACATCACGAAATTTTTCACGAAAATAGAAAGGGCTGGGTATTCTCAGATTATTATTATTAATTTGAATCTAAGAAACATAGTTGCTGGTAAAATTTATGGAATTATATGCAGCGTTAAAAATTTATTCTAAATTTGCTGCTCTTTCTATAACAGCAGTGTCGCTAAGTATATTTTTGAAAAATACTTAATAAAATTCCTAGAAAAATTATTTTTCCTAGGAATTTTATTAAGTAAAAAAGTGATAGCTTGCATACAAGTAATTAAAACCTCAAAAAAGCGTAAATTGCTTTGGGAATGAACTTAAGGTAGAATTGGAAACTTTTGGTACAAAAAATTCTTCCCTTTTGGTTTATAATAAAAGTAAAATTATTTTCAGCTTAACATTAGAGCTTAATTACTATTTTAAGAATTAGAAAAAAAAAAAACAATTCGAATTGCATTCTGGAGTTGACGATGTCGCAAGATCACAATATATTCATTATTTACTTGTATTTCCAGTTCTTTAAGCGTTCTGTTTCTAAAATATGCCTAATATTTTTTGTTCGTAGTATTTTTTTGTGACTAAATGATTTTAATATTTTAGAAAAATTTGATATTTTTATTTTCTTATTATTCGCATTTAAGCTTTTCATTTTTGTAAATATTTGCTATGGATAAGAATGCTGAAACCACGGATTCCATCATATTCTTAACCATTTAATCTAAAGGGAAGCTCGATGATGATTTCAAATTTATTTTATATATTTTTTTTTTGTTAAGCAATGTTTTCGTTGCTAAACCTAAAGATATTTAGTTTAAATTAACTGATATTTATCTATTCTTTGTTTTCACAACCTTCCCTTTAGTTAAATTTTATAATCTTAAAATTATGGCAACGTCACAAATTTGAGAAAGAACGTAGTGGTAACTTGAAAAAACTGGAGAATGTAATACGTGGTTTTGATAACTAGAAAAAATCTTAATACGCCAATCGATCAGACATAGTTTCGGAAACTTTTTTATTGAAAATCATCAAGGTCGGTCCATGTCCTTCGACGCAACTGGCAAAACAACACGCCTGTCTAAGTTTTCCATATCATTTGGAACAATAAAGTAACTCCAATCAAAAAAATAAATATATAAGACGAAAGAGAATTTAAAAGAAAAAAAAAAAAAAACATAAGAAAAAAGATTGGTTCTAGCCAATATTTTTCAAATTATGGGTCTCTGAACTTTTCATAGAAAAGTACGATTGTGCACCATATTTTTTAAGACGTTAATATGGGTATCATTTAAAAGCCTTTGAAGGGATTTTTTGGGAAATTCTAGAATTTTTAAAAAATGCTTAACCCATTAGAGACATTGACATTTTCATGTATATATACTACTTTATTTCTGTTTTTATTTTTTAATTCCTTGTCACCCGAATATTTTTTATTCTTTTCGATTGGAGTTACTTCACTAAACTAAATTTTTTATATATAATGAAGCGCATATAAACTTCAACATAGTAGAATATAGAACTCTACTTGTTATTATTACTATTTATTTCGAACTACTTAATTCTATTTTTCTTCATAACGGGGAAAATTTAGCAACTACAAAAAAAAATATACAACACGTTAAACGTTAAAAGAAGTACAATCTGTCCGATAGATTATCGGAAATATTAAGCTTAACAGGTACTTTAAGTAATCGAAAACGTTTAGCTGTCCATCAAATCCTACCTTAAGCTATTGACAAGTATGAAAGCCACCTTAAAATATTTAAAAAATTTTTATGCCCAAGCAAGTTATGCCGTAGTATGACAACTTTTATATGCTGTAAAAAACATAATATGTAGCATACTTTAAGGATTAACATAAGTATAACAGATTACAAACTCAGTAAACCAAATGGATGTTATCGAATTGTTTGCTTTTAAATATCTCAAAATCTTAACAGGGAGTCCACACCTGATGAATTTATATCTTGATGAAAGTCAAATTTATATCATGATGAAAATTCATCCTGTGTAGACTTCATTTATTAGTATTATATCATCGTTATGATATAATTATCAGAGCTCATAGACTAATAAATTCATCATGATATGAAAAGTCATTTTATATGTAATTTTGTTTTTGACGTATAATTTTTTAATAAAATTTTAAATTATTATAGCTTAGGCATTTTTTATTATGTTTTTATTATAAAAACCAACCGAAAGTTAAAAAAATAACATTTAGACAGAATTATTTGAACATGTTGACTTCACAGTGACCAATAAAGAATTATTCATCATAATATTAAATCATCAACGTCTACCCCTTTGAACTGATATTAATATAAATTTGACAATTGTTCTGCCGGCGTTTTATTAGGCATTATGATGAAAATTCGTCTCGTGTGGACATAGTGTAAATTGTGGGTTTTGGATCTAATAATTTTAGTGATTAAAAAATTCACTTAGGGAAAAGAAAGCTAGAACTAGTTGATAAGCCGAAGATTTTGGGTTTAGTTATAGATAAGAGGCTTGATTATTCCTACTACATTGATAATAACGTAGAAATATGTACTTATGTACATTTTTAACATAATCGATATAAAGTAGCTCATGCTTTGATGATGTCTCAGGCGTCCCATTGAATAAAAATATATCTTTGTTCGACGGCTTGTAATATTAATAAAATAAAACTTCTGATTAATAATGTTGAAAGATTTGTGTTTGATATAAGGCACCGAAATCCTGTTCATGACCAACATGAATATGGATATTATAACCACATATCGCCGTATGTCAACAGTGAGCTCGTTCGCTCACCTTGTAACTATAAAATATCTCTTGTATTTTTACAAAATTTTCAAGAAGGGTAACCCACAGTTTCTAGTACAGAGGTGTCATTTCTTCTATTCGATAAAAAATTGCCCATTGTTCATCCCCTTAATTATTGTTTTAGTTTTTTTTTTAGAAAACATTCCTAATTACAGAAGTATTTGCAAAATAATTTAAGAGTATTTTCCCTTCTGTTATGTTTGTATTGCAGCATTATAACAGCAATTATCGTCTAATGCTAGACTAATATTAAAATTCTTCTTTCTTTTTTATTCCAAAACATTTATTAGTATTAATTGAAGCTATTAACAAAACATTAGTTCTTAAGCGAGTTTTTATTTTAATTTAAATTTAGAGCTGTCAACAAACTACACAAATTGATTTTATATTAAACAACGATTAGAAAATAAAATTAAATTAACTAAATTTCCAACACCATTAAAAAATATTGTCAAAGTCGTTGCTTTGACAGTTCTCGAATATAACTTATTTATTCATATAAAAATTTATTTTGAACTTTATTCTTTCAAAAAATCATTATAATATATTCGTGTTTCACTTTTATATATTTTTTTTACCTTAAGTTTATGATATTTAATATTTCACAATATTGTTATATTATTATGTGCTTTTACTGCAATTTTTTTTAAGAAAACATAAAATAAAATAAATTTAATGCCTTTTACTTGCACAAAGAAAACTGTTTGCTCTTTTAAATACACAATGTCTATATTTGCTTTTACGATGCACTTTAGTATTTTTAAAGAAATGACGCCAACTTAAAAGGAGCAAGCAGCCAACCAAACGTCCAACTCCTACCAAGTGTTCTTTAAATAAAAGTACCAGTATGTGTTCAAAGCAGAGTTTCTTAAATAAAATAATTTTTATTTTTACTTAACGTTATTTCTAGCACATTAACTTTAAGTCTTCTACTTTATAGTTTTGACACCTTATAGACACCTTTTTTAGTTAAGAAACGGTTTCTTTGATGATTGCTACGAAATATTTTAAGAATTTTATAGAAACTCTGGTTTTGTTTTTATTGTTTTTGCCACAGCGCATCCGCTGAAAAACTGTCATTTTGTGCCTTCCTTTTAGCAGTTTTTATACTACAGTTTGTTGAAACAATCTTTTGTAAAATATAAAATTTATATGTCTTTTTCATATACATTTCTTGTGGTTATTTATTCGCTTAAACTTATTTTTGCTGATGGCATTGAAATTGTCTTTCCCATGCACTGATCATTTTTTTTTTCTTTTAGTGAACAAAATTTGTTTTCCGTTATTTTTTACTGCCCAACTTTGGCTTACTCTTGATATAGAGATGAAGAGGCTGGTTTTATTTTATTAGTATATTGAACTCCTACTAATATTAAAGAGGTAAGCTATAGAATTACCGATTAGTCATACTAAACATAACATTTAAAAGAAAACAATATTGTAAATTAAAAGGGGACTGTAAAAAATTTTTATATTGTAAAAATATAAAATTAAAAAATAATCTTAACCTTCTTTTGTGCCAACAATTAAATTTTCTGTTTAAATTCATGGATGTAACTCTCATTTGGTTGATAAGATTTTTTTTAAAAACATTAGATTGAAGGCAACTGAATACCTTTCTTTTCACAATAAGCGCGCTGGCAAAGGTTCTATTCCCAAAAAAAGTATGTGTTATAGTACCTATTATTTTTTGACAAAGTTCTTCTGATTGGATGACTCAAATCTTAAGGCAACGAAATTTTTCTACAATAATAATAACCTGTAAAAAATATATTTCCATAAACTTAATTCTATTTCACTTTTTTGTAATATGAGGAATTTTTTCTTATTCTTCAAATAACAGGTTCTTTACCTAAAACCTTGTAGCACCAAGCAAACCCTCGTGATACTATAAAACAAAATAGTACTTTAACAAACTTTTGATCTTAAAACTATATTGTAAGCACGCAGAATTTAAAGTCTTTTAACGAGTTGTCGTAATATCCTAAGAAATAAAATTTTTAAAACAAAAATCGCATATTTAATTACTTCATAAGGAAATTTAAAATTTATAAAAGTTGAAAGTTTTTAGAGCGTTAAACATAAAATAAAAGTTGTCTTAATTTTGTTTCTCATAATGTAAAGTACAAAAAAGTATCCAATAAAACTCTTTATTTTTATATTCATCTTAAAACTTTATATAAAAAATCACAAGCATTCAGATAAATTTTCATAATTAAATGCAGCAATAAACAGCAAGCAAGACAAAGTACAAATTAAGAAACTCAAAGATTTGGAGTTAAAAAAAGTGTATGTTAGTACTTATGTATGTGTGAATAGATAAATGTGGCATGAAAACATACGCAGCAGCGTTGTATTTACAAAATAAAAAATGACACAAAAAACCTAAAGAAAATTGAAATGGATGAAGCAAAACGAGAAAACAAACAACGGAAATATATGCAAAGAATGAAAGCAGACAACAACCAACAATAACAATGAGCACAATAATTCAACCATTTTAGACTTTTCTAGACCGGAAATGGTATAATAAAGTGACAGTAAGAACATCCGTTTCAAAGTCATCTTCTTTAGATGCAATTGTAAGGAACTGGTTGCTAACGTCTGACTGAGAGTATGTTTTTCAAGGCTTTCTACATGTTGTCGCATATTTTAACTTTTGCAAAAGAGCAAATGTATTTGATAATTTGAGGATTTAATGAAACATTTGGTCCGCGTGACTTTTTTACTTTTTTACTTGAAGCATTAACGTTATAAAACAGGAAACTTTTTAAGGTTGCAAAATATTTAAATGTCTTTAAAATTTCGACTTACAAGTTCGCTGTGAATTAATAGCTGAAACCTTGCGAAGAATTGCTAAGGCTTTTAATTGTTGAAAAATAAAGAAAGTGTTTTTTAGGTAAATAATAATTGTACTTTCAAACACATTTGAACATACGGCAGATTATATATTTCTCAAATTCAAAATTGAATTAATTTATTAATTAATAAAAAATTTTATTTTTATTTTTAAGGCTCACTAGTGATTCAAGTCTCTTAAAAGAGTGTTCTTTGTTGTATGTTATCTTTGTTTTATTAAAAATATAAATTTTCAAAAAAAAAAAACCAAATAACCAAGAAATCTAAAATTTAATAAACTATAAAAATTTTAACAAAATATCTCAAGTACATTAGATCCTTAATCTACTAAAAAAAAACAAAAAAAAAAAAAAACATTTAACCAAAAAATTGTACTTGCAATCACAACATTAAAATTTCTTTTAAAACCAAAAAATCATATAAAAACTATCAATAAATCAAAAGATCATTAAAAATTATTAATCAAAATTTCACGTAAATATGACATGTTCACCGAAATTTCCAAAAAAAAAAAAAAAAACCTAAAACAACCTGAAACTTCATTAAAAACCAAAACTTTCCAAAAAAATTAATAATTCGAAAGTTCGCCAAAAAAATTCTAATGTAAATTTTACCAAAGTATCACATTTGTCAACTGACATTTGCAAAAAAGTTCATCTTATAAAAAAGTTAAGAGCACTAAGAAAATAATACTCCCCTGAAATATTTAATTTCATCATAATTTCTCAAAAAAAAATTAATTTTGGAAAATCTGTACCTGCAAAATAAATATGTAAACTTCATTCAAAACCAAAAATGCACACAAAAAAAAAACTTAAAATTATCATCAATTGAAAGTCTCGCTACAGTTTCACTAAAATTTTAACACATCTATATCGAATAATTGCGAAAAAAATCAGCTCTAAATAACGCACGACAATTATTTGGGTCCGAGCTCATCTCGACTTAAGAAGATTATTTAAAATATTTTTTTATTTTTTAATTTTTTTTATTTTTGTATTTATTTTAAATTATTTAAAATATTTTGAACTATTTAAACTTTTCTTATTTCCCTTGTAATCACCACAATATCCATTTGCGACCCCACAAAGTCCCTATATTCTGAACTCTTACGCATAGCGAAGTCGATTAAGCGATGTTCGTCCATGTTTGGGTCGAAAAAAACTTTGTCAAAGAACTAGAGGGGCTAGATAAAATTTAAATACGCCAATCGATCAGTCATAGTTACGAAAATTTTGCTACTCAAAATTAGCTAGATCGGTCCAATGAAGCAACTTCATTGTTAAAATTTATAAGAAAAAATTAGAGGCGGGCGTGGTGTTTTGCTGCCTCAAATGACTGATATAGATTGGACCATACAGAATTAAAAAATAAGAGAAACACGAGTAAAAAAATTGGCACCCATCTTTTTTTTAAAATATGTGTCTCTGAACTTTTCATAGAAGGTACGATTTTTCACCATATTTTTTAAGACATAAAAACTTTTGAATAGATCTTTCAGGAAATAATAAAATTTTTAAAAAAAATTTTAACCCATTAGAGCCGCTGACATTTTTTATGTATATATTTTTTAATTACCAATATTTGTTTTATTTTTTTTTATTTACTTTACTAAAGTAGATTTACATATATGGTGAAATTTATATAAGATTCGGCTTTGCTAAATGTATCTTTCTAATTTCATTGCTTTAAAATTATCTTGTTTACAAAAAATATTTTTTTTGTAAATATCTACTTCTGTTTATTTATTTTATTTTTTTAATAGATAATAAAGCAGATTATAATATTTTGGGAAAATAAATTTAAAACATTTATGTCAAATTTAGTAAACATGTAAAATATTAAGGGTATTCACACCGAGTCTGTTAATCCGGTAATTTGTTAGTTGGTAATTTGTTGAAACACTTTACTGTGAACACACTTTTTGTTCTATCTCAGTAGTGCGGTAACTTTTGCTACAAAACAGGTGATTTAAATTTATTAAAAAGCAAAAATGCCTCGAGAAAATGCAAAAACAAAAATAGTAAAAAATTTAATTGAAAATTCTTTGGAGGAAATAAAATTTATTACTGGTAAGTATTTAAAATAGGTAATCAGAAAGACATGGGACTAATTTTATAATTCTTTTAAGACGTATTTAGTGATGATGAAGATTTGGTGGAGGATACCATTGACGAGCTTCCAGTAGCGGACTTTGCAGCGCAGCATTTCGGGAGACGCATCAATTTGGGTTCTCTCTATCATCTTCCTGTAGTACAGCTGCGCGTTCGGCTTCTATAAGTAATTAATAAAATCATTTGGCTTTATCTTAATATATTGTATAAACAAATACCTCAATTTCCACGTTCTTCAACAAATATTCCAAAATCAGGCTATTTTCTTTCTCGCTCCATTTCTTTTGCGGTTTTTCCCGCTTGCGCATTTTCTTTAGCGGCTCCACTGAAAATTAGTTAATAATCAAAGCGAATGCAACAATTTTGTTAAAAAAAAAAAGAAAAATTACTTACTTTTGCAAAAATTTTCCTTTTTTGCAGTAATGAGAATATAAACACAAATAAACACAGCTGTTGTTTTTTGTTACCGAGTAACAAGAAAATTACCAAGCTTGCCAGACTGGTACTTTGTTACTCGGCAGTTCGATAATTTGTTAATTTTACAAAAACAAAATACACGTAAAAAACTATCGAATAACGACTAACGAATTAACAAGGCCGGTGTGAACAACCCTATTATTTTTTTTTGTTAAATTTTGTTGTTATTTGACAAAACAAATCAATTGTTTACTTTTCAACATGCTGTATAAATAACTTTGTGCTTTTTATTTTGTTAAAAAACAAACAAGGAAAATTTTAATAATCATAAATTTATACGCAAGGACTTGAAAGTAAAAATAAATATTTTCCATTTTGCACAAAAATCTCTTTCTATTTTTTTGTTTTATATTTATTCATGTAAACATTGTAAAAATAATAGAAAATTCTGTAACAATATTTGTACAAGTCGTAGGCACTGATGATATTCAAGTATAGCTTGTCATCATTTATGTATGTCAACAAAATTCCTGAAAATAAAATTGCTAAAAAAAATAATTTCTAGACAAAAAATGTGTGTCAAAAAAAAGAATATTAGTAAGGTTTATATTTTCCGGGATTCGCAAAATTGAAACTTTATTTTAAGGCTATTTTAATATTTTTGTACTATTAGAATTGTTTATTTATGTACATATCTAAATATGTATGTATAGATTTATTTGTACATACATACATATATTATTATTAATATACAGTGGCTCACAGCTTATTAGATGCAGTGACATTTTTTAATTTTAAATCTCTATGAAAACGAAACTAGCATAAAATTAATTAAAAAAGTATTTTGCACCATTTTAAACAGAAAATGTTCAGGCTAAACAAACAAAAATCATTTACTGCAATAATCTACATTTAAATAAATTAAATATAATAAAATAAAAAATACTCCTGTTTTTCCACCTCACAGCTTATATTATGCAGCCATTTGTTTCTGTAACGGTACCTCAATGCATCGCTATTATTATTTACCTTTTCTTTATTTTACGGCGATGTCTTGCATTGAATTTTCAGTCTGATTTTTTTACGTGAAGTGTCAGTTTTAAAAAATTCAAATGAGTCCGCGTACATCGATAGAACAACGATAATGTGTTTTAAACCATTTCAAAAACAACTACTCACAGCGAAAAATAGCAGAAAGGGTTAACGTTAATGCTTCTACAGCCCAAAAGAATCATCGAGCGTACCAAATAAAATTTTCACTGAACATGACGAGCGATATATTTTAGGGAAAATAACGGCAAATCCAAAGCTCTCTGCGCCAAAGCTGAACGAGAGAAACAATGTTGCGTCGAAACTGTTCGTCGTGTTTTGCGCCAACATGATTTTCATTACCGAATTGCACGTCAGAAACCTTTTATCAACCCAAAAAATAGACTTCGTAGATAAAATTTCGCCAAAGAACATGTATCCAAGGATTCCGTATTTTGGAATTCGGTTATCTTTGACGACGAATTAAAATTCAACATATTCGGTTCAAATGGCATGTCCTATGTATGGCGAAAACCAAATACGTAGGTAAAAATAGAAAACCTGAAGGCAACAATGACACATGGTGGTGGCAGTGTTATGGTTTGGACATGTATGTCGACTGCTGGTAGTGGAAATTTGACATTTATTGAAAAAATTATGGACAAATTTAGGTACCTTGAGATCTTAAAGGATAACTTATTGGAGAGTACAGAAAATATTGATATAAAGAATTATTTTAGATTTTACTAGGATAACGACCCTAAGCACAAATCGGGTATTGTTCAAACTTGGTTAATTTATAACTGTTCACATTTGATAACGCCGCCACCACAGTCACCCTACCTTAACGTCATTGAAAATGTATGGTCAATATTGGAAACCAACGTAAGGAAACACAAAATTTCAGACAAAAATAATTTGAAGGAAGTGCTAAAGACAGAGTGGAAGAATATTTCGCCCAATGTTACACAAAAACTGGTAGCATGCCAAGCCGCCTAAAATCTGTCATACACAATTAAGGCTGCCACACTAAATTTTAATTCATTTAGTTATCGTTCCTAAGCTCGAGCTGTATAAAATTATAAGTACATACACAGAATAAGCTGTGGGGTAAAAAAATTAAGTGTTGTTTGATTTCTTAGTTTTAAAACTACTGAACGTAGATTTTTCCAATAAATTATATATACATATTTATATATATATATATATATATATATATATATATATATATATATATATATATATATATATATTGAATGATGTCAATTTTTTTATGTTCCTGTTAGTTTTGTTTTTATAGATCGTTGAAAAGCACATAAGCTACTGCATAAAATAAGCTGTGAGGCACTGTATATAAGTACATATGCATTTACGATATCGTCAATTTACAAAAATGTGGCGTAACGTAATGATAAGCCAGACTAGTGCTTATATAACACTTATCTGTAGATATATTAAAAAAATACGGATTCATTTCTGTAGATGAAATATTTTTTGAAAATGTTGATGCTGGTGTAGATAGCCATCGATATGGTATACAAAACACCTATTTTTGGAAGTTCTGCCTGTCTATCTGTCTGTCTGTCTGTCTGTCTGTCTGTGTTCATGAAAAAACTGCTGAATAAATTTGAACAAAATTTTTTGAGAATGTGCCTTAGAACGCAGTTCAAATACAGAATACATTTTTTCATAAAAATATGTAATTTCCTAGAGAAAATAGAGAAATATGAAAGTATGCAATTTTCTCTATAATAAGACCGTATAAAAAATGTGTATAAAATATTTTTGAATAATTTTGGTGTTGGTGTAGACAGAATTTGTGTCTGTCTGTCAGTGTTTGCATCACGTAAAAACTGCTAGACGTATTTGAATATGGAGGTCTCCTAAAACTTTGATTCAAATAAATAGAATATTTTGGTTTCGTAAAAATAAGTTCTTCCGTCACCCAATTTTATCGGCACATATCAATTTTGTCACCACATATCATTTTTAAAGATGGAAAATTTATAATACAATAAATATTTAAAAACACGTTTTTCTAAATTTGAATTTTAAGAAAATTATAAATACCACGTAGATGAAGTCGTGGGTACTGCTAGGGTCAAATAAATATAAATAAAATTAAATATGATGTCAGATAATAGTTAAAGGGCATAAATGTCTACCAAAAGGTTAAAATCTCTAGCTTTGTAAGTCAAATAAGTACCAGTAAATCAAATATGTCCTTGTTATCTTCTAAATTGCAGAAGGTTATGGAGTCACTGTATTGTTACTATATTGTCTGGCTTTTTAGTCAAGTAGGTTACTTCGCGGCTTTATTAAAATGTTCATTATAAGGCGTTAGCAATTTTTTGCAAGCAGAGGCATCATAGTTCAGAACTTTTCCTTACGTTCTTTCACTTCCAATAATATATTTTTGTATTATAACTTATACTTGGTATTTTTTTATTACTATTGAAATATCATCGGCAATATTTGAAATAATGACAATCAAAGAATTTTGACTACCATTTTATGATTTTATTTTAATTATAATTGTTTTCACTAGTAATAAAATTTTAATGAAATTCTTTAATTACTAATAACAATTGAATCTAACATAACTGTTGTAATGGAACACAAAATTTTGATCGTAAGAACATAAAAAACTATGCATAAAATGAATAAATCTTAACAGTCTTGTAGATAGATTGTCAATATTTGAACATTTTTATTATTTTTCAATATTAAGTGAGGTAGATGTAAGACTAAATGCCCGGGAAGCTGGCAGATCTATTATTTTAACGGAGACAAGAACATAATACTTAATTAATATAATTCTTTTAAAAATTGCATCGTTTTAATTAAAAAATAAATTTAAAAAAAGGTTTTGTTTTAACTAAGCTCTAGGAAAGTGATCCCAGGTTATTTTTACTCAAATGCGCAACGCTAAATAAATAGGTAGAGAATTAGAATACCGAAAAATGAATTATTAATATTATTGCTCTTCTTTCGTTAGTTTTTTTTTTAAAGAAACTTAAAAAAATATTTACAAAAGCATTCAGTTCATATAAGAAATTTCACAAATTAGGTTCTTCAGAAAATGACAAACGAAAATTTTCTTCGGCATGGAACCGAATTAAAATTTCAAATTGGACTTCATTGTTTGCGTTTTTTAATATTATTTTTTTTATTTGTTTTGTTTTTGTTTATTTATTTTTTTGTATTAGATCAGTTTTGTTAAGACTAGGATTCACTATCATACACAATCGTGCGACTTAATCAAATTTAAATCTGATAGAATTTTGTCCTACTTTAAAAATCGATTTAAAAAAGACGCAAAAAACAGATGCCTTTAATATTTTCTTGGTTTTTTCTCCTCATATTCTAAAAAAATCAACTCTGAGCGCATAGAAAAAATCATTTTATGATATATTTCAAAAGATTATAATATCGTACAGATCTGTCAAAAAGTCTGTCATACACATAAACTTTTAACCCACATTATCATACTTTTTGAGCATACATGCAATTTCTGACAGATCGTACGGCTCAGTATGGCCTTTAAGGGCGGTTTACATGGTCATAGAAGTCTTACGACAAGTCAAATTTTTGTGCAGAAAAGTACTAGTGGGATCGTCTAAACAAAATATGTAATGAATCTGCACAAATTGAGAGAAATTACGGATGAAAATTTGACAGTCGTATGGCTCTCTATGTTTTCTGAAAATTTTCAAAAGACAATTACGAATCATTAATTCAGGGATGCATTTTTCTGCAAACCGATCAAAAACCTGTATATACCAATTGTGTAAACGCGAAAAAAGCTGTCGTAAGATTTTTACTCTCATTTTTTAAAATACGGATGGATTTTCATATTAATTTCTCTTGAATTTTACGTACGTAAAGTCGTACCGTCTAAACCCCCCTTGGTAATGAAAAAACTAACCGTGCCCAATATTGATACGTCAATTTTAGAAAATAACAAACTCTAAAAATTTCCTTAAAATAAAAAACGCCAACTTTTTTAAATTTTATTTTCAACTGTCATACCAACTTAAAAAGGAAACATTTTTTATATTGTTTTATATTATTTTAACCCTGATTTTAAACAATTTGTATAAACTTAGAAAAAATGTAGAGGGTGTCCCCATAAAAAACATACAGTTCCAATTTTAAAAATGTTGCCATGCTCACAATAATAAAAAATAATAACAAATTTAATTTAAATATTACGGGTTTTGCTCAAAGGTTAAATAATAAGACTTTATCTCTTGAAGCCTTATAGTCAAACATTTGAAAATTACACGGCCTAAGTCTTTCTATGTCTTTTATAAGAAAAAGTCTAAAAATCGATTTCAAAGAGTTTCCCCATATGCCATATTTTTTGAACCATTACAGACAGACAGTTGAAATTTACACAGAACGTATTTTATTAAGTCCTCTATGATATAAAAACTAAAAAGTGTCCCGTTGGCGATGTTATTTGATGTATATAAAATCAGTTTTTAACCTTTATAATCAGATACTGGAGATTTAAATAAAATGTAATGTTATGTTTACAAATATAATTATTCAACAGTAAAGGGTGTACTTTTAGCTGATGTAATTTGACTTGTGTGGCCCTATCTTTGAAACTATTATAGTTAAATACAATAAAATTCTACAGAATGTGTCCTTCTATGCGTAAAAAAGTTTAACTAGAAAATAAAGGATGTCCCAATAGGTGATGTTATTTAATGTATATGGACTTATCTTTTGAATTGTCATTGATAGAAAAAATAAATTTTGCAGAGTGTGTTATAAAACTTTTATTTCATCCTCTCATCTGTATGTTTGGAAAAAGTATTTTTCGCAAGCATTTCTTAATTTCCTTATGTTTAATGGTTCCAAATAAATTTGTTATTTATATCATACTTGTGGTTACAATTTTAGCAAACATTGTTTAGTTCAAACAAACTATATTTTTTATTTTTAATTTTTTTTTTTTTTGTGTAGATAACAACCGTTAAACTATTAAATTTTAAAAATAAACAAATGTAGCAAAAATAATTTGGTTCTTGTTCTCACAGTGCAATCACATTTTATCTCTGCGTTTAGTACCATCGCACTTTTTCAAAAATATTTGGAACAGAAGACTTAAAAATATTTTTAAATAAATTTATTATCTCTTAAAATTTTTACATTTTAAAACAAAGCTAAAATAAGGTTTAGTATACTAATGTTATGTATTGTCTTTGGTTGCTTATCAGTTCTAGTTATAGTGACCGAATTTCTAGTAGAATTTTAAGACCTGCCAAAAATCTTCTCTCATCAAAATCATGTAAAAAATTCTTTCATTTTGTTGTTTTAACATACGAATGTGTTTTTCATTTCTGTGACAGTAGCAAGTGTTGTTGCTGTCATTGCTGTTACGAGTCCTGTCAGCAACAAATCAACACTTATGACTATGATGTAGAATCTTTCACTGGATTTGAAAATAAAACAAATATTTTCTAATGTGAGAAATAGAAGTTTAATGAAGTTTAAGTTTTTGTGCAGCATTTTCTCTGCAAAAAAATTTAATAAAATTCGAAATATTTTCCTATAATAAATAAATGGAAATAAATACGAGGGTCTTATTGTCACGTACATTAAGATTTAGTGATATGAAGCAAAGTGTGTAGTTTCCCTGTTTAAATGTTTTAAACTTTCCAGGGATTTTATAGCGTACTTACATAAGGACTTTTCTATTACCAAATACAAAGTTCTTTATAATTTGCATATTTTCTTTGTATCATCCCCTTAAAATTATGAAAGAATTTAAAAGCAGTTCTTTTTGTTCACAGTTTCATTGCTCTTAAAATCATCATATAAAATTATCTTAAATTGAAATTACAATACAATTGTTGTTTGTCACTTTTTATTATTTTTTTAAATTTTTTTTTACCACCCAACGAGATTCAGATAAAAGATAAGAGACATCCATTACATAAATGTTAGCGAGCGCATATGTTGGCTTTATGACTCTATATTACTTTCCTCAAGAATATCAATTTAATGCTTTCTTATGGTATAAAATTTGTTTTCAACTAACTTTGAAATGATTTTTATTTTATCTCTCTGACACATTTCTACACATAAAAATGAATAACTTGTGTAGATATCAAACTAAAATGAGAAATAGAAAAGTTCAAATTGTACACTTATATTTATCATTTTCCTACAGTCATCTTAATAATTCTTAAAAATGTCTGAGATTTTAAGTTGTTTGTCAGGAACGGTCGGTAGGAGGAAAAGAAAAAAAAAGGAAAAACAAACTTCAAACAAATGAAACACATCATATGTGGTTTTATACAATTTAAAAACTTTTCTTTCCACCAATTTACATACACATCAACTTGGCAGTAGAGGAAAAATTCATAATAAACTTTGAGAGTGATAAAATCTTTATAATACAACATTAATCCGATGTTTAAAAGAGTAGAATTGTATTCTGGGTGAATTACGGCAACTCAAAAAATAAAATCAGATGATACTCTAATCCATGCAGAGAAAATCGATGATTTTGTAAGATTTATGAAAACCTTATTTAATCAACATATAATTGCGGTGAACAAATTAAAATTATAATAAACAATACTTTAGGGTCAATGAACATATTTTAATGAACATTAAATGTGTATCAAACGCAAAACTCGCAAAATAATGGAATTAAGCCAAATGATTTTTGTCTCCAACATAAATATATTTTTTAAAACCATAAAATATTATTAAAAATCACAATTTTGTATTAAATTAATTTACTTAAAAAAATCTTATTTGTACTATTTTATATTATCCCCATTTCTTAATTAAATCACCGACATTGGTTATTGAGGGTGAAAGCACGTCTCGATAATATGTTTATGTAATGTATGACTAACAGCAAACATGTAAAGAATAGTTTGCAAATATTATGGTTTTGCCCTCATAAAGGTACCCATACACGACATGTTTTTTACATCTGACTTTTTATCTGTGTAAGTCATATGTAACTCTGCATGTTTGTCAAAATTGGTATTTAACAGAAGACTTTTAATATTTGGTCACAAACGTACATGTATAATTACGTCTGACATAATTATTATTTGTTTACAACAGCTGATCTGCTCGCAAATTTTATTAAAATTGTTTTTTGTTAAAAGTGATTATTAAAAAAAATGGATTTAGAAACTAAAACAATTGAACTGTGTGTAACAGCAATTATATTAAAATCAAAAATAAAAGAATTTCCTTTTTTATTAATCCTCTATTTTTACTGTACAAATATCCAAGCCGTCCGGTTTTAAAATGGCTTGTAGTCGCCTTAAAATATTTTTGCGTGCGTTGCGGAATTACTGAAGACTTGTCAATTTTAATTATATTTTTTACTAAAAAAAAATATGTAGAAGATCAGTGTGCATTGAATAATGAAATAAAATTTACATAATTGTTGCTAAATAGTAAAAGCAATTTCAAATTTTGGTCGTATAAAATATTATCTTCAGTCGGCTAATGCTACCGCCAATTCTCAACCGCCGTTGATTGTTTTCATACGGCATAGATTCATAAAAACAGCTGATGTCAGATGGTTTGTCAGATCAAAATAGAACACGTTCTAAATGAAATTTTGTCAGATGACTTTTCACATGTGTTTTACAGAAGTAATGTTTTAACAGCCTTACACGACATGTATGTGTTTTACAGTGACAAATTTGACATGTCAGATGTAAAAAACATGTCGTGTATGGGTACCTTAAGTTCAGTAAAAATTGTGTAACTGTTGGTGATTTGAGGATGGTCGCTGGAAATATCAGCTCTTGAGCTGCTATATCTTTTCTATAGTCTTCATCAAAATTGTTTTATTGGCTTCACAAAAAAAAATAAAAAAATAAAAAAAAAAAAAAAAACAAAAAAAGAAAAGAGTACAGAAGAAAAAAATAAGCCTTTAATTATGCCCCACAATTCTTTATGTATCCACACTTTCAAATAAAAATGTTTAAAAAAAAACTATTCGGGATCATAAAACCAAACGGAATCTAAAGCAATAAACGAAACTCTTTTGGTATCCTTTAAAAGGACGCAAAGTCGAATAATTGCGATTTTATAGAAGAGGATAAAAACAATGTCATGTTTAAAATGCAAATGCATTGAAAATTTATTCAAATTTAGTGACGAAAATTATCTGGGCGTACTGTATTGAAATCATGAAAAACCGAATTTCGAAAAATTTCGAGTTAGGGTCTTTTTATATAAGACTAGATATTCTTGGTACAGGTGCAGGTATAACTGAATTTTTATTTTGCTACTATTAACAGGGAAAAAATTTGGAATTTGTACCCATTTTTATCTAAGTACAATTAACCGACTCAGATTTTTGTAAAGAATCTGAGCCTTACTCTCCCTACCTTTGCATACATTTACTTTACACGGTGGCCAATCAGTTTTCCTTTATGAAACGCATTCAGTAAACATTTTGATTTTGATAAAATAGGAAACGTATCTTGAACATTTTCAACCTTATAAAAAATAAAATTAACTTTAAAGAAAGAAGCCTTTTTGTGTTATAAAGAATTGATATAATTGATTTTAAACTAGGAATTACTTACTTATAATACAATAAATCATCTGCCTCCCCATTAAGATAAAAGGTATAAAAATAAATTTTATTAATTATTGAAATACCCTTATATTTCATCTGCAAACTTTATACTTGTTTTAGCGGACTAAGTTTTACAGCTTCTTGCTAATTTGAAAGGTCTGCCTACAACTGTTCAATAGTTTGGCAATATACTTTAAAGTACGTCAACTATAGGGGCACCCATTAATTTTCAAATTCAAATTATTTACTTGTTGTTGTGGTACACTTAGCAACTGTTAAAATGTATGGCCATATACATGAAATTAAATGAATTATTAGGGCACCCTTTAATTTGCATTTTCAATATTAATACTTGTTGCTATAACGGTCATAGCAATCGTCATTCAATTTGCAAGCATTTGCTCATAACGGTTCAAAAGATAAGCCCATATAGATCAACTTACCTCACCTAAGGGGACACCATTTAGTTTTTAGATTTGGTTTTGTATTACGTTTTGCCATTGGAAGCTTTAATAATACGCAGTTTTTTTTTTTAATTTTAAAGTGGTGCCCTTTACGGTTCATAATACAACCAAAAAAACATGTATGTTGTATGGGGACACCCCTTAACTTTAAACCATATGGACTGTTTTTAAAATGGGACTAATCCTTGAGCAACACCTTTATAGAGAAGCAAATATAAAAAAGCAACATTCAGTCAAATTTATAAACCCCTCCTTTTTTGGAAGCCGGTTAAAAATGAAAACAAAATTATATGTTCTTAATAATCCCTTCTACTTTACGTAAAGACTTATTATTCCTTGTTTTTTTTTTTTTTTTTTTTTTTGTATATGAAATATAATAACTAGTATTTTCTCAAATATGTCTAATTTTTGTCGGCAAGTCGAAGTTTAATTATCTGAAAACTTTTTTTTTTAGCAACAATATTTTCATCTTAACAAATTAATTCATTTTCCACATACAACAGCTAAAGAATTCATACTTTTGACGCTCTGATGTTAAACTAAATAAAAACATTTATTCACACTAGACTGAGCTGATAATGCAACCAGCCAAAACATTCGCATTTTAGTTTTACTTAAATATTTTAAATTACAATTGTCAGCTTAAGATGAAAAATAATTTTAATAAATTCAGGAAATTGTACAAATTTTTAAAACATTTAATAGAAATCAAAATCATTTAGAAAAAGAAATGAAAACAAATTTTAGAGTTATTTAACGAGAGGAGGAAGTTGTTATTATTCTTAAAAAGTAAAATTGTAAACAAATATTATTACCGAATTTATTATTTGGAATTCTTAAATTGTGTAGCCTTTGCTGTTTGACTACAATACAATCTATTTCGGCTTAGACTTACAAGAGGGTAATATATGGCAAATTTCTTTAACACAACTTTGTGATAATTTAAAACTTGCTCATGATATGTGGAAATGTGAGTGGTACAATAGAAGACTAAAAAATAAGACGCCAAAAACAAAAAAAACTTATTTTTCGAAATGAGCCGTTTATTTGGAAAGTGGAAAAATTGACTTGGCTTTAAGCAGATACACATTCTCAAAGGATTGTTTATCAAAGGCTTTAAGAGAATTGAGGTTAAATCTCGAGAAGACTTAAATGCACTTCTAACTCTTGATCCTTATTTCCCAATAAAAACGTCTGGCAACATTAAATCGTACCAGCTCTTAACATTTAAGTTTTTTTCTTTTATTATTATTTTTTCAAAAGTGACTTATGCCACTTTCAAAATAAAAAAAACGGTTTAAATATTTCACATTTTATGCATCAAGATATACACTTTTCAATATTATTACATACTTAAGTATAGTGAATTGCAGTGTTCGTTGTTATAGCCTACATTCCGCACGGGGGTACCACAAGTCTGGCCGAGCTAAAATAGGTTCTAACATAGTGCTCTTGGAGTATAGGAGGAACCAGTCCCCCAATGTGGTGCAACAAATCTGGATAGATAATTTGGGTATTTGACGAAGGACTGACCAGTGTTTTTAAATACACCGGAGCCACGGGAACCGGTAGCCCATATAAAGAGCTGCCCATCTCCGTTCTTGGAAATTGGTGAATTCCATTCGGGTTACATGCGGTGGCTGTTGGTTAAGGTCTGTGTCCGCAGTAAAGGTGCAGTGCATTCAGCAGAGGGGCTGTTGCCTTTAACAGAGGGGGTGGGTCGTCTCCACCCTCTTAGTCAAGGGGAAGTTCATGTTCCTGACAACCATGTTCCCGAATTTGCAACTGTTTTGGCTACGCTTATGAAGGGCGCTAGTCGAAGCTTTATATTTCACTTAGTTAAAAGACCACCGTCGCACTTGGTGCAAAATTTAAATCTAAATAACATTTCGTTAAACGTCCAAACAAAATCTTCAATTGGTCAGCCAAGATGTTTCTTAGGTTTTTATACAGAATAGCTCTTAGTCATACATGGGAGTAACTAACTAAATGGACTAATAAATTTACGATTTCATTAGCATTGAATTAAAAATAATGCTTGTAATATCATTATTTTCCTTAATAGCAATGCTTTCTAATCAAAAGGTTTCATTATAATTAGTTAAAAAACAAATTCATTACCATTCGGTAATGATTAAATGGCTTCAAATCATTATCAATAATGAATGTATTACTTCATTATTATTTTAAAATGGTATTTTGGTCACAAAAATTTGATCAAATATATTTGTTTTAACTTTGTCAGGAAAAATGAGACACTTTGGGAACATATTATTGTTTTTGTGTTAGTAATAATATTTGCCAGCTGGGGTGTTAGGTGACTTTAGATCTGGGACATTAAGTTTAACATCTATCTCACTTAAAATTGATAAAATAAAATTTTCAAATTAAGATCTATCAACAAGAGTACTAAGATTTATTTATTTTATGTATAGTTTTTTAAGTTTTTTCGATCAAATTTTTTTTTTTATAAAAAAATAATTTTAAATTCAACTAAAGTTAGTAATTCAACGATTGAAATTTAATTTTAATAAGCAAAAAAAAAATTAAAAATGAAATTAAATTATTAGCATTAAATGGTAATTTAATCTTTACATTGTTATTATTTCAAACAATGCCAATGAAATTTTAATAGTAGTGAGAAAATCCTAAGTACAGGTAAAATTCGAAAACAAATTTATTAATTTTTTTCTAATAAAATAAATAATAAAAGAGTTATTCAGAAAGCAGAATCGAATGAATCGAATAATCGATCAGTCATTATTAAATTTAAGGTTAAATTTCATATTTGTAGAAGTTATAGCTTGCGTTTAACATTAAATAAAATTAGATTCAATACGTCATCATTATTAAAGAAAATTAAGTCATTTTTGAAGACATTCTACTTAACAAAAGCAACAAAACTTAAGACCTTTAATTTGATTATGTTAATATTTTTTTGTACAACATTTTAAGATTAGTAGTTATTATGAATTTTTGCTGTAGGTCGTAGCAGATTAATGTAATTTGTTACTCCGGTGCGTTTCACACGCCAAGGTGAATGTGAAAATATCCCAGTTCCTACATTCTTGACGAATTTCTGTATCGTACAGAAATCACCCAAATGTTTAGGCCCTAAGATCATTAAAATAGTTCTATGCTTTGTGGACACTTACCAGTTTTAATGGAAAAATACAGGAACAATAATATTTAATAATTTATAATTTATTTATTTTTAATAATTTTTGAATGAAGGCTAAGAGACTATTTTCTGCTGTAGTCAAGGTGGTAAGCACATTGACTACAAACCGCAGGGATTTAACCCTGGCCAACAAAAAAATAAAAATATTTTTTCTGTTTAATGGTATAAATACATATTCAGCCTCCTTCTTTGGTACTTCTTAATAGAATATTCGCCGGCGAAGTAAAATAACTAATAACATGGCTATATCATCTATCTTTCTCCCTTCATCACCTGTCTTATCTCTCATCTATCCCTTTCCTAAAGAATGTAGCACGGTAACCAAAAAACAACTAAATAGGCAGTGCTACTTTCTTTAAAAAAAATTAAAGCGTGAGTTTTTCGGAAAAAAACTCAAATAAGATAAACATATTTTTTTTTAATTTTTTCCCAATCAGGATTTAAATCGATTATTTGAAATGTATGTGGAGATTCCATTTGAAAAAGTACTCTGTCATTTAAAAATCATCTTTCACTTTTTCACAAGCTTGTCCTGTCTAACTTTAAATTTGTAATTACAACAATATAATTAGAATTAATATTATTAAAAACAGAAAATTTATATCAAGATTGCGATTAACAATAAACAGATTTTAAGTTTATAAAATTATATGTTTGCTTTATTTTTGGAATAAGTTATAGACGTCCCTCATGTATTTGTATCAACAACTTTGCTTAGAATTTTTTACCTTTTTATATTTATTTATGTTTGAATTTTATTTTTTTTAATATTAGAAAAAAATAATAATAATTACCATGTATTTAGCCTAAAAGCATGCTATGGATATATCAAACACTCTTTTTACTTGTATTTCAAAATGCATTAAGCTGTTTGTTTGCATTTGTAAGTGTTGCGCTGGTTTGTGTTATGTTTTTGAAGAGCTTAATTCTAAATAATTAATTTCCTATTTATAAATTATACCCAATTGTACCACAGTTCATGATATTGATAATAAGTTATGAAAAGAAAGCAAAAAAAAAAACTTCAAATATAACAAACATAGCACAGTTTGCGTTAATTAAAGAAAATAACCATGAGAAGCCTACGTGTTGTTATGGTTAATGTGATGTTAACATTTTATTGCAAATTACTTTAAAAATCAAACATACATAAGATGTTTAATATATAATGACAAAACAATATATGGCAAACAAGCAACTACGCTTAACTATCGAAATTTGAGCAGAGTCACAGTCGAAAATGGATCGAATCGCTTTGAATCTGGTACCATGGAAGCACATAACCAATACAAATTGTCAACCTAAGTTCGATAGCGAGTGATTTTGTTGTGTTAGTGCACTATCCCATTAATCACAATACCGGCAGGAAAAAGCATATAACCGATGCGATGAAGGTCATTGAATAGACAGGAAGTTTGCTTTAAGTTTGAGCATTGTATGGCAACTCAACATACAGCCTCTGTTTAGTTTTCTCAAAGATTTTCGAGTCCCGAAAAAAATTATTCACATACTTACTCCTTACAAGATTAACGGAAATCGAGGGTTTTACTTTGAAAAGTTATAAAAAAGTTAAAAATTTAATGCTTTTTAACCTCCTACTTACTTCTTTAAAAAAAATTAGATTTTGAATTTTGTTTAATTTTAAACATTTTTGCATCTTGCTTGGAAATCATTTTAATAAAAAAACTAGTAAATTAACTATTAACTGTAAAAGTAGATCATGTAAAATATTCACTAATGCTCCGTAAATGTTATTTTATTCTGAAAACTCTTGCTTTCGTTTTTCAAAATTTAATTTTTGGAAAGAATATTAATATTTCTAAAGCATCAACTTTTTTTTGTATTAAAAAAATTTAGTTCTAGTTTTTTTATTTACTACTTTTTTTAGGGAGTCAGATTTTTTATTTTTGCATTTTTGATATTTTTCTTTAAAAAATTTGATCAATTTTTTTTCTAAATTTTAATTAAGTAAATGCTTTGTGTTGTTTTTTAATTTTTTTAAGCACTATGTAAGTTTTTTTTTAAAAAAAAATATTGTGTATTATTTTTTATTTCTTCTTAATTATTTTTTTTTCTGTTTGCTGAAGATGCCACCAAACGGTTTGGCGAAATATTGCAGAAATAAAAAACAATAATATTTTTGTTTAAGAAAACTGACGACCTAGTGTCTTTTTTGCAGATTAAAAAAAAATATTAATGCTTTTTAAATTTAAGTTCACTCTAAATACAATTCTTTCTTCTTTCTGTAGCAAATTTAGTTTTTTATTTTTTCCATCAATTTTTTTTCCATCAATTGGCTATAAAGTGCCTTAAACAATTGAAAATTTTCTGCTAATAATTTTTTGATGAAATTTTGAGGTTTTAAAGCCGTAGAACATATAACATTATTTTTACCTAATACCATTTTCTTGATAATTACTTTAGTTTTGGATTATCTTAAACATTTTTGCTTGTTGCGAGGAAATTATTTATCTGGAAAAAAAAGGAGTGAATTTAGTACTAAATTCTAATGTTAAATTTATTGTTTTAACTCCTACTTTTAAAGAATTATTTTTTAATTTTCTTTTCTGTAAAGCATGGAAAATATTTAGTTTTGTTCTGTAAATTTAATTTTATTCTGAAAAATTTTCTTGCTTTCTTTTTTAAAAATTTATTATTAATTATTTATTATTTTGAAGCACTAAAAATGTAATAATTCTGCTACTTATTGTTTATTATTTTTTTCTTTAGTTTTAAAAAAATGTTCAATAATTGTTTGTAGATTTTAATTTGCACATAAAATAATTCTCGCTTCTTTTTCGCAAATCTAACTTTTTTGAAAATAGTATTAAATCTAGTTTTGAAATTCTAAAAACGTAATAATTCTGTTTCTTTTTTGCCTGCTACCTTTTTCAAAAATCTAGATTTTAATATTTTGTAAATTCTAAAAATGTTTGCTTGTTGCGAAACAGAAAAAGGGGCATATTTACTACTAATTTAATTCAGGTCGTTTAGCAGGTCTATCGTTAGGAGGTAAAGTATTGCCTTCATTGTATATGTAGGAGTACTGTAAAGGACAATAAAAATTAATAAATAGCGAGGATAGCCTTCCTAATTTTAAAGTTATTTCACAGCTTATCCGTATTTGAAAGATTATAATTTTTACTAAAAAGTATTTCCGCTATTCTTATGTTTAATTATTTCAAAGCTTTATATTTTTTAATGGCAATAATTTCTCGCCAACTTCAAGTAACCTCAAAATTTATTACTGAGAAAAACAAAGTAGAAAAATGAATTTTGTAGAAAATTTTTTTAACTTATTTTACAAATAGAATTTTCATATTTTGCCTTAACGAAAAATCAATTTGAATAAAAAAACAAGTGAGAGTGCTAAAGTCGGCTATGCCGAATCTTATATGCCCTTCACTATGTATGTAAATCTAGTTTGGTATAGAAGTCCAAACAAAAAACAAATATTGAGGTGACAAGAATTAAAAAATGAAAAAAAAGCTTTTTACCTAAAAATGTCATGAGCTCTAATGGATTAAGCATTTTTTTAAAATTTTTCTATTTCCTAAAAGATATTTTCAAAAGCTTTTAAATGATATCCGTACGATATCTTAAAATGTTGTGCATCAGCATACTCTTCATTGAAAATTTCAGAGGCCCATAACTCGGAAAATACAGGCGAGTGACAATTTTTTACTTGCTGTTTTATTTATTTGTTTATTTTTTTTTTTAATTCTGTGTTGCCCAGATATTTGTTTTTTTTAATATAAAAATAGAGGCAAGCATGATGTTTTGCCTACTGCCTCGAAAGATACAATCTTGCTAATTTTCGAGAGCAAAATTTCCGAAACTATGTCTGATAGATTGGCATTTTTGAATTTTTTCTAGCTTATCTAGTGCCTCGGCAAAGTTGATTTCAACACTAACACAGACGAACATCACTATTCTAAAGGACTCAGTAAAAATATACTTTAGAAGGTCGAAATGGAAATTGTAGAAAGTACAAATAGCATGACAAACCTAGATGTACAATTTTCCACCTGTCATGAAGGACATAAAAAAGCTTTGAGTGTAATCCAAATAGAACAAAAACTGAAAAAAAAATAATAAGAAAATAAACAGGTGTTGCTTAGTAAGAAATCAACGCCAACATTTTGATTAATATTTGCTTTGATCTAAACAAAAATTAAAATTAAAACATAAATTATAATGATGTCACGCTAGAAAACATTTTAAATAAATTTCAAATAGATATTGTCCTTGACATCAAAACACTATTTGGCTTTATATTTATAATGTACATGATAACTTTTGAAGTTATTTACATTTAAAGAAATATTAAATTTTCATGATGTTTAAGCTTTATTAATTCCTTTCGAAATAATCACAATAACAACTGTTTGCCTAATAATAATATAGACAAATTTTAAAGCGTATTATTTATTAAGTCTTGCTCTTCACAGGAAGCAGCATTTTAACAGAAGGCATTTCAATACTTACACACTGGGATCATATTCTGACAGCCATTTATTTTAAACAGTTTTTAGGTTTCTTTTTTCATACAAGAGTTCACAGTTAACTTCAAGGTTGCTTATATTTTGTGGTTGTTGGTTTCATGGTTTAACACTCCCTATTTATTAAGAGTCATCGACTTTTTTTTTGTTTGTTTTATAATTAATGATTTAAAATAAGGAGATAGTTTTCTACCTCTGGTCCTTAGTTTTGTGTTTTTCTTACAAAGTAATTTTAAGGACATGAAAACTTCTTATTGTATATTATTAAAAATATACACACGCACACATACACCTTTATATATAAATATAAAAAAACACTTTTATTTTTGTATTTTGTTACTTTGAAACATCATTTATCATTTACTAGGATTTTAATGGAATTATTTACAATAAAGTTTAATGTTTAAGGGTGTGTTTGTTTATTTTGATTTAATTTGTTTAATTTTAGAATAATTATTTGATATCTACAACTTATTTCTTATCATTGGAATTCCAAATGAAATTCTAGGATAAAACAACAAATGAAAAGTTCCATTAAAAACAAATTGAAATAAAAAAAAAATCGAAATCAGCTATTTCTAAAATAGAAGGGACCTTAGTTTAGTGAAGTCACTCCATTCAAAAACAAAAAAATATATGTTCCATTATTAAAAAGCTTTTAAAAAGATCCTTCTAAAAATATTTTTTTTATTATTATTTATGCTTAACCCGTTAAGAAACGGCAACATTTATATATAAAGAAAATTTTAATTTTTTTAATATCTTTTATTTTAATATTTTTTTTTTTTATTGGAATTTCTTTATTGAACTAAATTTTTTTTACATGGTGAAGGGAACATACGACCACGGCGTATCCAAGTATAGCGCTTTTACTTGTTTTCTAAATAAAATTAACAAATTTTATCAATAAATTAGAATTTACTTTCTTGGCTTAGGTTTATTTTTTAATTGAATTTCAAAAAAATTTTATAAAGAAATATTATTTTTAAATGTATGCGGACGTTTTCCAAAGAAAAGAAGAAATATTAGATGGGGAAAAATTTTTTAAATTAACAGATTTTATTAAAAAGATTTTTTTCGCCAAAAAATTTTTGTTGATCAATTTAATTTTTTAATTTAAATACATCCTGTAAAAATTTGAAAAAAATTTTTTTAATTTTTTTTAAATTTTTTTTTTTTTTTGGGTTTTATCTATATTTTCTCATTTCATTCATTCAGTGTAAAAGTGATTAATTGCTTGTACCGGTATCATTTTGGAATCTCCTAATTTTATCACAAGAGCCTTTTTCCCAAAAAAATATTTTTTCTAGGCCAAATCCTATATCATTTTTATTAAGAAATTTTTGTTTAATCTGACAGAAAACAATTGCAACTTATATGATGTTTAGTATCTCTACACATGAATTGCTATGATTTCAAGAGGACAAGATGGGAGTGTTTAAGCACTTTACTCTATATCCATATTGCTCATGCTCCAGCTTTTATAGTCGCTACGCTAATTTCAGCCTAGTTGGGTTTTTGTGTTAGAAACTATCGTTGCCTTAGAATATAGGCTCACTTTTCCGCTTAAATCCTAACACTATAGTTCTTCTGATACAGTTTTATAAATTTTTCTCAAGACCCTTAGATTTTTTGGCAGTTTAGTGACTTAGACTTTTGTACTTATTAACTGATTTGGAGATTATTTTTAAAAAATGTTTTGATTTTTTAACTAAAATCCTTGAATTTGTTAAATATATGAGCAGTTTATTTCGAAAGTGGCATAAATCACTTTTATGAAAAAATAAAAAAAAAATATGTTTTAAGAGGTTTTATGTTGACTGAAATTTTTGTTGTGGAAAAAATAAGGACCCTGAGCCTTGATGGTTTAAAAACCTTTGAAATACAAACCTTTAAATAAGTACATCAGCTTAAAAACAAAGTGACTTATGTCACTTTTAAAATAAACGGCTCATATATAAAAATTTACTCCTGAGACTATACTAAAATTCCTTAATTTAAAATTTAATTTTATTACTTTTAGCAAATCCTTTGGCTTTACTTTACATATAAAGCTAACTGTGGCGGCTTGATATTTATTATTTTCACAATGCAATTTTTTTATTACATTATAAAAATTAACTGGTCTGAGTTATAAATTTAAATAATGACTTATACCGCATTTAGACTATGCAATTTTTCATGAAACTTGCATGAAATTTTTCTTTGTTGGTAAAGCAAGAAGAGTAAGCAATACGGTACTGCTGAAATTTTGAGGAGATGTTACTGTTACTTATGTTCATTGTTAAATAACGCATATCGCTGCAACTTAAATAAAGAATTGAGAAAAAAATGCCTCAAAAAATTGCATAGTGTAAATCTGGACTTATTGTACTAACTTGCAACAAAATGGAAAAACATTTTCTAATTATTAAATAAATTATATAGTTTTTAATGAAAATCATATGCTATTATTTAGTGTATGATTTATTAGTATTTGAAATATTTGAATGTGTTTTTAATACATATTTTATTTATTTAATTTTCTCTACCATTTCTCAATATTATTTAAATAACAATAAAAGATGATACACTTGACCCAGGTTCATTATAAACTGAACAAAGTTCGCATCAATTAAGTCAATCTACATTTGAAACAAATAACAAATTATAACAATGGAATTGAAAATAAATACAAATAAACCAAAATGTTTGGTAATTCAAATAATTCGTCTATTTAAATATTAGAACCAGAAAAGAACACAAAAAAATAAAACATTTTAAATTTATGAGTAACTAAATCAGTTGGTTTATTAACTACAATGTATAAGAATCATCAATTTTCTAATTCAAAATTATTGCAAACAAAAACAACAACAAAATGTGTAGAAGCTGTTGAAACAAAAAAAGGTTGAAGGTTTATAACAATAATTAAGATTCATTTTATCAAACACAAGAGATGAATTTTTTGTATCTTTAATATTGTAACTTACAATATTATCCTGTTTGTCTCGGGACACAAATTGAAAAAATTACTATAAACTGTCACATTCTGTTTCCAAAAATTAAAAACATTTGTGATTTTGGTAATAAGTTAATTGAATTTGTTGTGCCAATAAATATTATACTGTTGTCATAACTTTCCGTGCAGACCGTCGTCACCGGCTATTTATTTGGTACGTTTGGGGAGAGGTTTTGATGTGAGAACATATTTTTCAAGTATTAAAAAAAAACAGTATTTGTGATATTCTTTAAAGCAATACTTTCCCTTAACGTTTAATAAGCTGCCCCCTGTTTTTCATCCATAACAAACTTATTTGCCTTCAGCATCACAACCTCAGCAAATATACTTGCCTCCTGTCACACAACCCCAGCAATCTTATTTATTATCCGCTCAGCCACAACCAGAACAAACCTACTTGCCACCTCACGAAAATTTTGCTGAAGATGGCTATCGCTACTGTGCTGTCAAACATTATCGTTTCAGGTCTCACTAACTCATTATACAATTTAAAATAAAAAATTTGATAGATTATTAAAGCAAAACTTTCGTTTAACTTTTAATAAGCTGCTAAAAATAAACAAGTCGTAAGTTCTTGACTGAAGAGATAAAGTTTTTAAATTAGCGGCAGCCAATGTATATATTGGAGACCATCTTAACTTTCTGTATACACTTAATATACCAATTGCCATGCCATTCTTTTCCCCAAATGTCACTTTTTTAAATAAATTAATAAATTTATATTCAGGTTTTATGATCTCAACAATTTGTTTTCTTATCATTAATATTAATAAAGTTAAAAAAACTTACAAATATTCCAATTATTGTATTTATAATATTTTTTTTTATATTAAAATTGAATAAATCATTAAATGAGATCATAAAAGAAAAGGTGAAGAGAATGCAATAAACAATGAATAATAACTATGAATAAAAGGCAAAAATTAAAGTCCACATAACAAGTTATTTTTGATATTTGGCGTCGTTTTTATTTATGTTTGAAGACAAAAAAATTGTAGTTCTTTTGCGCAAGATGAATACACCGTTTTTGGTTTATATTTCATGCCATCATTCGTCATGGAGAAACAGTCAATAAAAATAATATAATTAAAATATTTTTTCGGTGACAAGGGTAATAAAATATTTAATATTTTTTTTACAAGCCAGCAGTATAATTTTGAATATTTAAGATTGAAGAGAATTTTATATGCAGATAAAAACAGAAAAGGCCAAAATTCTATTTTATGTTGGGATACTCTTTAATTTTTAATTAAATTTTTTTCACAAGAAGAAGCTCTGCGGCTAAAATTCCTAGAAAATTTCGTTCGACAATATTAAAGCAGAGACTTGAATTGATTGACAACCACAAAAAATGATAACTAAAACAAATTAAACGATTTAACAAAAAATAGATTTAGTTAATGTAAAAAAATATAAAAATCAGAAAAATAAAATAAAATTTATTGAATTTTAAGATTTTAACAAAAAATGAAGTTGCAATACTATTTTTAAAAGGTTTGTTTGTCTCGGCTGCCTTTTGTTATGTAAATGTTGAGTTGTGTATTGTATCATGTTAGCTTTTCAATAGCAATCCTATTAAAAAAGAAAGAAAACAACAATACTCAAGCAACTTGTATAAGTCTTACTTAAATTATAATATGAAAGCAAACTGAAATCACTAAAATCATAACAAATCAATTTTATATTTTGTATTAAAAAGTGCATTAATAAAATGGTACATGTTAAAATTTAAATTAAAATTAATTTTGAAAATTTTTCATTAATTTCTATGTAAATTTATGATTTATTTTATAGAAATACTTTTGTGTTGTTGTAGTTGGTGTTTTGGGCTTAACAGCGGCTGATGTATCTCATTTAGATGATGGCTACAATTATGTTAAACATCCTAATAGTTTTCATTATAGTCAACCCACTCATGATGAAGGTTACCATAACAATCAGCCAGTACCACAACAAAACTACTTACCTCCTGTTTTAAGACCTCAACAAACTTATGTACCGCCTACTCAACCACAACAAGAGTATTTGCCACCTATTTTGCCCCCTGTTTTTAATCCACAACAAACTTATTTGCCTTCTGAACCACAACATCAGGAAATATACTTGCCCCCTGTCATACAACCCCAGCAATCTTATTTACCATCCGCTCAGCCACAACCAGAACAAACCTACTTACCACCTTACGAAAATTTTGCTGAAGATGGCTATCGTTACCGTACTGTCAAACATTATCGTTTCAGGTCTCACTAAAGATTCAAAAAAAAAATTAAGACTAATAGCCTTTTCATAATTTTTCAAATTAAAATCATTATAAAATTATAAAAGAATATGATAAATTATAGAAAATAAAGTTTTAAGAAAAAGACTATTTAAAAGTTTGTTTAACAAATTAGTCACTGAGTCCCTACAAAACAAAAACCACCAACCAAAAGGTTTTAGTAGTCCACTTACATTAAGAATGCTGAGTTACCTACACAATTCGTAATGAAAGTTTATGCCAGCGTGAGATTCAAAGACGCTTGGGGTAGCAAAAGCAGGATGAAATTAAAATTTCTGTCTTTTTTATTATTGTCATCTTTTGTATGGGCAATGTTGCCAGAGCACTCATTTTTGATATTTTTAAATCGGTTTAAACAGATCAGGTAGCGAAAAAATTGAATCAAATAAGGTGTTCACTGTAAAAATCATTTTTGTTTAAGTGTTGCATTAAGTAAATTGGCCAAGTACTTGTTGGAAAAATACACACAAAAGTTGCCTACCACCCTTTAGTTTCAAATTGCATATTTACCATCTTCTTTAAAATAAAGTTATCTGCGTGATAATGCATGATTTTTCAATCTGAAAACGTTAGAACCTCTCAATTTGCTCTGTTAGAAAGATATATGCTTAGAGTATAAAGGGTTAAAGATGAAGGTAAAATGGTAAAAATCCACAAAAGTCTCACAACTTAGAAGGATAAAATATAAGAAACGCCTGTATTAAATTTTTCCTTCCAGTATTTTTCCGCATATACCCAGACCCCGTCTCCACTTCTTACTTTTTTCTGTCTTCTTCAAATACATGAATTGCATTTGTTATTTTTCGCTATACATCACAGAAAATGTTTGAGCCATATTTTAATCTAACAAATCTTGTTACCAGCGAAAATTTTGTTACTGAGATCGCACATCTTATGGGGGCAGCATTATATTCTAATTTTTAAAGAACAGCCATCAATACTTATTTATCCGGTTAATTAAGCAGATTATATGGAAACTTTTCTCATTTTTTTTTCAAATTTAAATCTAGCAACCTAAGAATTGGAACAAGAATTATTTTTGAAGTCCATTATAAAATTAAAAAGCTCTTAAAAGTTTTACACAAAACCTTCGTTTAATGCCTAAAATAATCTGCTAATCCGATTAGAACTACAGGAGGTCCTACTCAGAAAACATACGCCTTAATTAGCTATTCTATGGCGTATGGCCTTAATAATCCTATACAGCCATCTTCAAAATATTCTGGGACTGCGGCCAAGTCGTATCTACTCGTCTGATTTATAAAACATATGCCTTTAAAAGCCATTTCAGTGGCTTCTACTAGTTTTTTTTCCAGAATCTCTTACTTGCTAAATATGCACCGTAATACACTTAAGCATTCATTCATGCAAAAATCTGTTAACTCCATGAGACTTGAATTACTTGATGTCTTGTTTAGCTAAAACTATTGCCCTAAACCACGTTAGCTATGACTGCACTTTACTGTATACTCTAACTAAAACTGAGTGGAATTTTGGTGTGTAATTATCAGCTCATCTCCTAAGTAGTTGTTTTCTTTTTCTAATCGAGACTCAGGTAGTTTTCCACAGTTGATTTTATATTTTTTTGCGTTTCAAGCCACTGCTTATCAACAAGAATTAACTTTCTTTTTCTGTTCACACATAAATTACTTGTTCGTCGAAGAACTAAGAACTTGTTCAACTCCTTTTTTATCTAAGATTCAACTCAACATTTTGAACGGACAATCAAACAATCTCACCTATGAGCTCTCCCCCAACAAACGTGAAGATCACATTTAAAAAAATAAACAGCCAGCGACAACGGTCTTCCCCGAAAGGCATGAAAACAGTATTTTATTTACTGGCGGAATAAATCCAATTAACTTGGTTTTTTATGTTTGTGGCAGCCAAACTCAGTTATTTTTTAACTGATTTAAATTTTTTATTTTTTATTTAAAGGGTCTACTATTAGTCCTGTTTTAAATGCAGTATGCAATTTTAGAACCTAGAGGGTGTCCCCATGAAATAAAAATGTATACAAAAGTAAATTTATAAATTGGGGGGCGTTCCCATAGTTGACTCGAATTTACCAATATGGGCCTATTTTTTGATAGACAAACTGTAGGTTACTATACCCCATATACTAAATAATTTAAATATCTAAAATCATAGATTATAGGGTGCCCCAAGAGTTCTTTTTATTTAATTATATGGTCATACTATTGAAAAGTTGTAGACAGACAGTTGAAATTTACAAAGAGCCTTTTTCTTAAGTCCGCTTAAACAACAAGTACAAAATTTGGAATTTAAAGTTAAAGGGTGTCCCAATAGTGCTCATGTAACTTGACGTATGTGGCCAAATTTTTAAACCGTTATAAGCAGAAGCTGAAATTTTCAAGGAACCTGTATTTCAAAGTCTGCTTTAATTACAACTATGTACTTGGCCAAATTTTTGAACTTAGAATTAGAATTTTAAAATATAGAAATTAAATGGTGTTCCCATAATTGATGTAATTTGACCTATTAAGTCCTATCTTTTGAACCGTTGTATATAAACACAAAATGCCCACTACTTTGTCTGTATAATAAGTATAAATTTCTAAAACACAAAGTTAAAGGGTGCCTCAATAGTTGATGTAATTTGATGTATATTGCCAATCTCTTTGAACAATTACAGGCAAAAGATTTGAACTTTCTATGTCAGCAATAAAAGAAACATTATTTTAGGTGTGTCTGTTTTGAAGTCCGATTTTTTGCAGGAATTATTTTTAAATTACTTTGAAACTGGTTCATACAAAAATACATTGAGTTTTTAATGAATTAAAAAATAACTAAACCATCTCGCTTACTACCCTTGATTGGTATTTATTATAAATACGATTGTTCATTTTGAATGATTTTTTTATTCGAGTCGCCGAACTCTTTATGACAGAGAAATTAATTATAAAAGCAAGTTTTTATAATTATTAATTTAATATTTAATTGTAGTTCACATTAAAAGCTGCACTTATATTTCAATGTTTCTCGATATAATAAGGAAAATTAATTTACTTCTTAATAATGATTATTCAAAATCTTCCTAATTATTTCTTAATACTTTGAATACATTTCAATCTTATGCGCAAATAATTCAATCTGTAAATCCTTTTTGTAAATTGTTTGTTATAAGGCCTTTGGGCACAATTTATAAACGCTTACATTTCTATTCATATGATTACAATCTTAAACAACTGTCTGCTGTGTTGGACAAGTTGTAGTCAGTCCCTTTGTAGGCAACAACTGTCCATATGGAATGTATAAAAATGATGTTGGTCATGTTATCAATTTAAATTGGGTAAAATGATAAACGCATTTTGTTATCAGTGAATAAAATAAATCATTACATGTACGAGGGGAGATTATTTGTCTTCATACTTTTTTAAACATTTACCTCCTGTTTTGTTTTTTTTTTTTTTGAATATGATTTTTATCTTTTGTGTAGTCTAAGGCTGAGGAATTTTTACAATATCTGACAGTTCAATTTTTCAAACTGCATTTTTGATTTTTAGAAAAAAAAAAAATGATTTTTCAAATGTATGCGGACGTTTTCCAACAAAAAAAAATTGAATGAAATGTAATGCTGCATTTTCCGGACAGCCGAATCCCTCAACATCTACTTCACTGATGATATATAGACGAATGAACCTCAAGTCCTAAAATAACTAAATTTATCATTTGTAAGCAAACAGTTGCAATACGTTAATGCCTATCAAATCAAATCAAAACGCTCAAATTTGAGCAATAGTTTTCGAAGCGTATCACAACTATCCTCGTATCCACAATGACTAAAGATGCTTTTATTTTGTAACGATTTCATTTTACGTCTTATAGGATATTCAATTCACTAACTAAAACCGGTTATACGATTAGTTTAAATAAGCGCGCTTTGATAAAGGAATAAATTGAATTTGACTAAGAAAACAAACTCTAATGTCTTATAAAGAGCCTGATAATTTTTATTTTTTTTATTTATATTTTGTAAAAGCACCAAACTATACTTTACGTGCAAACTTTATGAAACTTTCTTTAACCCAAAAGGGGACAATAAATCCCCTATGTTACCTATTTTTAAGCGGTAAAAAAAGGAAGGAGTTTATTAAGTCTTCTGAATGTTGCTTTTTTATGCTTGTGCTCGGATAACTCTTTCATTTTTAAACAGATTTTAAAAATTTTATCTTTAATAAAAAGAGTATACTTACAGATTGGTCCCGCTTTGAAAACAGTTTTAAAAATTTTAAAAATTTTTAGGGTGTCCCTATCGATAAAATAAATTGATCCATATGCGCCTAATTTTTGAACCTTTATATAACAATGCTTGAAAATTTGACAGAATTTCGTGTACTATGATCGTTATAATAACAGGTATAAATATTCAAAGTTATAAATTAAAGAGTGTGGCCATACTTTTTTGTACAAACAATCTGTATTGCTATGTCATCCAACAAATAAGTACACATTATCTTTAAAAGTATTTTACATACAATATCTTAATTTTGTGATTGCCAAATTTTGTTACTTGCTTACAAAACACATTACTTCTTTCTTTAAGTTAAAAGATAATTATTTCCTGCATTTATCAATGTAATAAATTCTTAGCAATTGATTGTAAAAGTCTCATGTTTTGTAAAAATCATTAGGTTGATAGTCTAGTTGGATAGCCAAAAAATTAATAATTCTACACTCAATTGCCTTTTCTAAAATTTTTTGCAAGGCCTCTATAACAGGAAATATGAAATTTGGATTTGGAAATTTAAAGATGTCCCAATAATGAAAATAACTTGATGTATGTGGCCAAAATAAAACAAAAAGTTTGTTGTATGCCTATTTGCTCTTTTTATTGAATTGCTATCACAAGGTTCGACTTGAGGTCCTATTTGTTAATAAATAATATAAAAAACAAAAGCTTTTTTTCAAAGTGTTTTCATAAACAACGGACGATGCTGAAAATTAATTAGTATTAATTCCCTGAAGATGACCAACAAAATTGGTTGAACAATGAAAAATTCTTGTTTTTTATTTTATTTATTAACAAATGTGGCCAAAATTTTTAAAAGAACCTGAATTGCTAGTCTGCTATCAGAACAAATACACAATTTCGATATAAAAATTAAAGGGTGTTCCCATAATCAATGTAATTTGTTTTATATAGCCCTATCATTTGAATCATTATTTAGAAATACAGACGGTTGAAATTTACCGGGAATCTGTATTGCTACGTCCGCTAAATTAAAAGAAATTAACCTTAACCAAATCAATTAAATCTTTCAAATACAAGTGAATAGTTTCCAATGGTAACACTCATGTAGAAAACTGAAACAAAAAATAAAAATTGGTACTTAATGGGTTTTGTATTTTTGTAATAAAAATGTTGTAGTTTTTATTGTGTTTTTGACTTGTTAAATCAATGTAGTTCTCAGTTAATTTATTTTTTTTATTTTAATACAAAATTGTTGTAGAATCCACTATTGTGCTTTATGAGCAGTAGCAAAATGACCATATAAATATGCTTTCTCCACAGATATAGATCTCGATTTTTAATTTTAAATAATTAATCCTTCATGAGAATAATCTGTTATCCAAAATATTGTTTATTAATTTAAGCTTTTTATAAGTAAAGGTTATTTTTGTTAGACAAATTTTATATTTTTATTTTGGGGAGTTCAGAGGTCTAAAATAAAAAAAAAAAATTTTTTAAGATATTTCTTTTGACTTTTCTTTTTGTTCAATTTTTTATCGTACTAACATTACATATTTAAAAATCAATTTTATTATATGTTTGAAGGTAAATTACGGCTACACATTCAAAGCAATTTTAACATAAATTTGATTAGAGATACCCTTCTTTTCAGAGGAATAACACACAGATTTCTAAGCCAAAAGTGAGCTAAAATAGATAAAAGCTTAAACTGTGTATACTTTTTGGCGTTGCTCTAATTCGAAAATAAATTTTAAAAGATTTAATCAGTTAGAAAATAGACTTATCCGGTCTTACCAAATTACGACCAAAACTGACAAAGTCGTGGGTAGACGCCAGTATTTACATATTCTTCTCCAATTTAATTTTTATATAGTTAACGTTTTTAAATAAAGCTTTTTTTTGGTGCTCAGTAGAAATTTTAGTTAAGAAAGAAATAACACAAAAAATTAGTTTTATTAAAAAAGCGTTTTAAATCAAAATATTAATACATAACATTAACATTGGAAAATTAATTCGGGCATATGGCCACGGTGCGACTGTTCTATATGAGGGGCATACTAAACGTCTACTTTTGTGCTATTTTTTAAAATAATGTTGGACGCATGTTCCAAATACCATCAACAATATTAGATTCAAAATTATCAATTGTGACTGGTATATTAATTTTAGCCCGTAACTTCATCTAGACGCAACAGAAATAGCCTAGAGGTTACACAATGCATGATTTTGAATGCTAATAAAACGGTACATTTTTCTCAACTTTTATTTTAAAAACTCGATCGTTTGAGTCCGAAATGTCTAAATAGAGATTATAAAATAAATTACCAATAATTTTTTCGCCTATTCGACGACTAATCTTGAAACCCGATTAATTGTGTAACCTAATCTGCATTTTTATGGACATCTGTTTACCATTTTCAAATTCATTTATAACTGTAAATGTGTGTCGATGTATGTATTATTGTGAGAATAGAATATTCAATAAAATATCCTTTCTCCATTTGTATACAAATTTGTACAAAAGCAAAATATATAATTTTTTTTTTGTACAATCTACATCAAAGATGCTGTAAATAAGGATAAGTAAGACCCTCAAGTGGAATGAATGTATATGTAGGAACATAAGTATGGAATTGTAAGTATAACCAAAATATAAAAAAAAAAACATGATTAATGTTCATGTTAAGGATAATTGCACATTTACCATAAATCAAGATGTGGACCCACATTTGTCCAACTATTACATTTTATTACATGTTGTAGTATAATGGCCGGCAAATCCATGTATGTTCTTCTTTACATGTAAAAAACATACACAAAGGCATGCACAATACAGCTTATATGAAAGAGTTTAAAATTTAGAATGAAATACGTTTACAGTTATGCATACAAGATGCTTAAAAGAGTCTGGTTATATTTCTCTTAAAGGACCTATTGTTAAAATGATAGAAAGATTAAGAAGTATCAGAATAATTCCTCTTAATAAATATTTCATATTTTATGTGCCAAATAAATAAAATTTCTATTTCCTTAAAATTCCTCTTGTTGGAGACTAAAGAATATTAACAAAAAATAGTTCAACGTTTTCGTAAGTGTTAAGTGTATCACAAAGAAAGAATAAAGAGTGAGCTATAGAAATTATTGTACACAGTTTGTAAGTGTGCCATGTTCGTTATTTAATTTATATGTGACTAAATTGAGTTTAGAGGAATTTTTAATATTCTAGTGCTACATATATGCGATGAAAATAATTGAATAATCCAACTATAGAAATATTTTTTTTTTGTCAAATTTTTGTACCAGATAAAAGTTTTTTTAATTAAAATAAATTAAACTAAATTAAATTAATTTACAAAATAATTTTTGTTTTGTTTTTTGTACGCTTAGAAATAAACATGAATGAGTTAACCATAATCTATGGTTGTAAGTAAAGTAAAGTATTGTTACATTTAACTATAACATAATTGGTCGTGGGACCTTGTTGCAGAGTTCAGAATTTTTCATTTATGATCATTCAACATTTTCGATATTTTTCATAAATTACATTTTTAAGATTTTTTATTTTTCATGTTGATAAACGACCATCAAAATATATTCTGCCTGTTTCGTGTTTAAGCATTCAGATATGAAAGAGTGAATAAAAGATATCCCTATTATTCATACATGATAGGTATTTTTTCAGGGTTGAAAAGTTTTGATTTATGAGAATTCAAAGATGAGATTTATGAAATTTCTCAGAAAAGAAAAAAAAAAATTTATGTCTTTTTGACGGTCGTTAACGACCAACAAAAAATTTTCCTGCCTACTATCCCACAAGAATGTGTGTATTAGCATTGATACAAGTAGGGTGAAAAACAAAGCAAATCCGTATTATTAAAGACAAATTTATAATAAAATTTGTTAATAATTAAATCATTTTTTATTGTACACGCCCGCAGTTGCGTGAAAAAAAAACAATTGAAAATTTACATAGTCAAACATGATTGAGAAGTGAACGTTTGATGAAAAAACTTTTCTAGGGTCCTTTTACTCATTTTTTCACTTTTGAATAAAAAGAAAAAAAAGTCATTCCTTTCATGAATGAAAAGACCAAAATATTTTCAAGCCTCTCACACATTTATGAAAAGAAGCAACAAAAACAAAAATGCCTCACTGCTCTCTCTCATGTGTGAGAAGTGAGAGATCATTTCGGTACTCTGCCTTGTTGTTATCTAACATAACATAGTAAAATATTAATATATTTATGTTTAAAAATGCTTACATTTTACATGCTAATTAAATGTAATAAAGTTATGTTCAAATAAAACCATTAAATGGTTAAATGAAAAAGTCGTAAAATTATTGAAAGTGTCATGTCATTTACTGTTTAGTTTATTTATGATTTGTTACAAAAATTATCTAAAAATAAAAAGATCTCTCAGGAAAAACAAAAAATTTTTCAATACGCTCTTAAGAGAGGAACTCTAATCAAAAAAAAAAAAACATCAATATTGAGGTGACAGAGAATTGAAAAACTCACAAAAAAAATTACATAAAAATGGGTTACGCATTTTTAAAATATTTTATTTTCTAAATTTCTTTTCTATGAAAAGTTAAGAGACCCATAACTCGGAAAATATGGGCGAACGCAAATGTTTTCACCGGATGCTATTTTCTTATTTGTTAAACTCTCTATCGCCCTATACATTTGTTATTTTGATTGGAGTCACTTCATTTTTCCAAATGATATGAAATAATTAGAGACAGATTGGTCGGGTTTTGCCCACTGCCTCGAAGGACATGAACCTGATTTTTAATAGCAAAATTTGGAAACTATGTCTGATCGATTGGCGTATTAAAATTTTCTCTAGCTCATTTAGAGCATTGGCAAATTTTATTTCAACACTAACACGGACTGACAGACGGACATCGCTTAAACGACTTTGCTATACATAAGGACGCAGAATATATCGTTACCTTAATATAGAAAGGCCTTAACTCGTTTTTTTTTTTAATGAAGTTTTATACAGTTTTCGATAAATAATTCCTTAATGCACCACTAAAAGATTAAAAAAGTTTTAGCAGTATTAAATTGCTTAGAGAACTTAATAACACAATGCGTTAATAAAAAATTTCCAACTAAAAAAATGTACTTTTTATTAAGTTTTTTTTTCTGTGAAGAAGGCCAAACATTAGTTAGGGCCTTTCTGTATTAATGTAACGTAATATACTTTATAGTATCGGAAATAAATATTGTAAAAATTACAAACTTTTCGTGGTAAAGGATTTAAAAAATATGGTTTTGATTTAAAATTTTGTTAAGAGTAAAATTATATAATGGCTTCAGGTATTTAGACAATGATTGTTTAATTTAATTCATATAAAAGCGATTTAAAGAAATAAAATAATTACATAGGTTCGAGTACATTCAGTATATATTTAACAGAATTTATTACAGAAGCTTAAGTATGCTTATGCATATTATAGTTGGCCTTAAGTAATTTGCAAAAGTTGCTTGCCGGCAGCAAAATGTATTTTCTGCTATAAACCATCCACCAAAGTAGTTATACTTCTATTATAATCATATTTAGTTGTAATAATATAAACTATTTTTAAGTTTGTACTTATTTATCGTTTACCTATTCTGTCGTCATTGATTTTGAATACATAAATCTTCTGCACATTTCCTTGTGCATTATAATTTTATTTTATTTTCTAGATTAAAGAGATGAAATTTTTTCCACGGTTTTAAACAAATCATATCTGCAAAATAAAATACGAAAATGTATGTTTATTTTTAGCAATAATATTTGCAATACTATTTCCTAAGCTTTCAGTCAATCAATGTTATTTTGAAACAATGTAACAACAATTTGCACTGTATTATTCTTTATTTCATTGTAATGTGGAAATATTATATTCTAATATGGTGAAAAACAGATAACCTTAAAAATAACAAGATATTGTAATGCTGATTCTGTAATAAATTCCAAGAAATTTTGTTTCAGCTAAATACACAAAATAAGCAGGAAAAACATTTTTTCATTTTTGCACATATTGAAATTTCAAACATGCATGACAAAGGTATCACATACATTTAGGAGTTAGAATAATAGCCAAATGCACTTGATTCCAAATAGCATAAAATCTAAACACTATCATAACAATGGTAATAAAATGAACAACAATATAATAAAACGTCTAAAAGTATGTTATAGAATGTAACAAAAGATTACAATAAGATTGTGTAACAAACTAAGCAACCGAAAATTGTAGTAAATCCATGAGACACAAAGCGAATTGCAGCGACAAACATGTGCGGTGGAAAAGTGTTGCCAGGTAGATTCAACAACTGGCCTGTTGACGTTTGTTGCTTGAAATTTAATGATTTTTTAATATGTGTACAATCTTTATCTCTATAGACACTCCTGTGTGACAAATTATATATTATTTCTTGATGAAGCGTATTCTGGACGTCCACTTTTACAAGTATTGCCTTTCTAGGCGTTGATTGCTGATGCTTTATCGGCATAAACCAGAGACTTGACGTAACCCATTAACAAACATTTAAGATGTTTCAAATTTTACGACATTGGAGATCAACTGACAGGTCCACTTCTCAAAATAAATTTATAGTCAAATTTGTATTTTCTTAAGACTCTGATTGCGGTCGCGGTCCATATTTTCGAACAAAAAACATCATTAACAGTAGTGCGGTACTGACCTTCATCGACCATAACGCGATACCTTATTTATTAACCAACCCTTTAAGCCAAAAGTGATTCTCGTCGATGAAGCCGATCACCGATTTTTTTTTAATTAAATCTGAATAATTTGATAGCATTGTTCAAGCGTCAGTCTTTTCAAAATGATTTGTAAGGGTGTACTAATCATAAATAATAAGCGCAATTTAAACGTCTGCCAAGGTAAATATCTATGTAAAAAATCGGAAGAGCTGTCCGATATTTTTTAAAAAGGTAATAAAAGTTAAAAAGTTGTTTCTGGTACTATTTCGTAGCGCACGGTCTTCTTAAAAATAAGCAAGAATGTAATTTAAATTGTATTGTTTTTCAAACCGTTTCCCTTTCTATAGTGTCATTCATATCAACCCTGATATATTTTGATGTTACTAAAGTACCAAAAATTACAAAAAGTGCTCACATTTTCTTTATTTCTTATGCATAATGTATGAAAAAAAAATACCTAATTTTTTTATCATTTATCTCATGTTCCTAAAGTTACTTTGACTAAAATAATACAGTGTTTTTCAGAAAGTTTATATAAATTTTGGTACTTTTTTTTAAAATAATAATATGGGTAAATTTTGGTACTTTTTTTAACATAGTTTTAAAATTGTGAAATGTTTACTAAGATAATTAAAATTGTTTTTGCCTAAAAAAAATATTTAAAAATGTAAAAATTTAAAAAAAAAATGTCAAAAAGCCAGCAATGAGATTTTGGTACTATTTTGGCTTTTCCTCTATTTTTCAGTTTAGCAATAAACTTTTTTCCTAACCAACCAAGCAACAATAATTATTAAACGAAGAAATGTTCATTTAAAAAGTGCAAAATTAAACAAAAGGCAAAAAGTGCTTTTTTGTTTTTGGTACTTTTTAAATTTTTTAAACTAACAAAGAAACAACTAATAAATGAGATAAAAATAATGTCGAGTTAAGTAAGAATATTACTGTGAATAAAATCAACAAATCGATTAATGAAACTCTTTCATTTTCATTGTTTCGATGCTGCTTATTCTAAAGTACCAAGTACCAATACTTCTTAATAATATAATTCTTAATAATAATACAAGTCTCTGAAGAAAATTTACGATAAATCATGCTATTCTTGCCACAAAAAGGAAGGAGATTAACCTCTAAGGATTTATAAAAAAAAATATATGTGAAAGGTCCGCCCCTTTTAAGTTCGATAGAGATCATTTGATCCATTTTTTAAGACCCAGTAATACCAAGCACACGAATATATGCCTTAACATAAAACATGTTAAAGACAAACACTTAGTTTATTTTAACTGATAAAATCAAAATATTTTAGGAAAATAAGTTTTTACTTAGCAAAAAGTAGAAATCGAAAACCTAATGAACGCAATAGCTAAGATTTTAAATCATCATATTTTCTGAACAAACTACTTACAAATACGAGTAAATATCTTCTTTTTATAAAACTTTTGTGGTGTTAATGTGTTATTTTAGCTAAAAAAATAAAGAATTTTATTTCTCACATGCTTTAAAATAAAATTTCATGATGAAATAAAACTCATAAATTTACTTTGTAAAGAAGCCAAAAGTAGTAGAAGATTTAAAATAAATTTACAAAATTTGTTAAATTCAATTTTCTTAATATGCAAATAAATGCATCATAGTATCATCGTTATCTTAACTTTTTTGATTTGAAATAAACATGAATTACTTTTATAACATTCATTTACTTGCTTGCCTTAAGCATCTTTTTGTAAACTTGTGCTTTAGTTAATAACAAATTATACGATTTTTTACTTTCATATTAAGAAATCTACATTAAACTTGTGACAGTCAACCAAGCAAGAAGTTGCTAAAATTTATCTACTGCAACTGAATATCTTTTGTTTCAAGAGCAGGGAAAGATGCAACTAAAAGTCTTGGTTGACTTTAATTTGATATAAATAAAAAAGAAGATTTACATACACAAACGAGCAAAAATACAAGCAAGATATGCAAATTATTTCAAGTTAGATTTACTATCACAGATAAGAGCCACTTCACTTTTGGGTTGTACATTTTAAAGATAAGAAATGCAAAGAGCTCGTTACAGTTTTGAGTGCGTATTAGTTTAATTTATACAAGTAACAACTACAAGTGCAACCACTACTGCAAACTAAGAAAAGATTAGGTGGTATTTTATTTGTACTGTTGCCAGCAAGTAAAGGGTGTCCACCGAGAAGGTATACCATTTGATTTCGCCATCATTTTTGTAAATATTAGTCTTGACAGTTCATATTTGGCAGTCTTAAAGTAGACATGTGGCAAATTTATCATGGAAAAAATATTCGATAAACTAACGTGTTTTTATGAAAATCAATCATTGATTACTGTGAATGAAGTGAGAAAGTTACTTAAAATTGTTGGGAGAAAAAGCGTGCCAATAAAACGCACTATTTCTTGTGTAGTGAAGAATTTCGAAGAAAGAGGGTCTGCGGATATAGGCCCATGCGAAAACCACATGGTACTGCCAGATCGGCTGAGGACATTACTGCTGCTTAAGAAAGAGTTTTAGAAGCATCAGTCAACTTGAATTCGAGGCCGTGCTCAGGAGTTTGGTCTTCAACAATTGTGTTAAAACAAAGCTTCTTCTACAAGAAATTTAAGCCGCCGCACATTTGCTAATAGGATTTTACAGCCCGCCCATGACAACCCTGATTTTCGTGTAAAAATCGTAATGAGTGACGAAGCACATATTCATTTCGATGGGTATGTGAATAAAGTTAATTGTCGTTCCTGGGCAATGCAAATCATTCAAATTATTCATCAGTTCCATTTGCCTGCATTAAAAGTGACAGTCTGGTGTACAATTCGTTCAGGAATCATTGGACCTTTGTTCCTTGATATCGTGATATGAGCAAAAACTCTTTAACGCAACGATTGCATGCTTTGGGCTTAATTACAATGAAAACAAAGAAAATAGTATACCCCCTGGCGGACACCCTGTATATTGGCTGATACGAAAAGCTTTACAATAAGTTCTTTTTTTTGCTAAGAAACGAATTTTCTCTGTAATGCGTTGTGCGATTCATTGACCAATCGACCACAAAGTGATCTGCTCTTGATGCATAGCACGTTGCGCGTACGAAATTACGGTTTTCAGTTACAATTTCCCTGATTTCATAAGAGCACATTCCGTTGTTGTAACGATAAAACAGTGAAACATATCTCACATTTCGTCGTTGCTCCAGTGAATCAATAGAGCTGGATCCGTCACCGTTCCGTCACCGATGAGCTTCTTCGCTTTCTTCTGCACGCGGTCGAATAACCGGGCCATACATGAGAAATGCATTCCATATTCGGTCGGATAATAGTGACATAGATAGCATAGAGATCAAATAGAGTAAAGTATTTCTTCTACCGTTTCAAAAGATCTAGAGGATTGAATGCTTCTTTTGACACATGAAAAATATGCTTGTAACAACAAACATCTCATTGAATTTTCATGCCAAGAAAATCGAGAGCTTCTGATTCTTTAATATTTTTTAATATCCTTTATGTCCATAAGTACAGTTGAGGCAACATATTCAGCCATACGCCTGTGAGAAAGCACATAGCACTGGCTGTTACGAGCATTAAATTGAACCCTGTTCACGAGACCCCATTCGCAGATCACCAAAACGTATCGATTAAGGTTATCGTTCATATACCTTCGCATAGCCCAAATTTCCCGAAGCCTTGGTCGATTGCGAAATAAAAATGAATGATATAATGACTTAAAGTAAGCCAATCATTACGGTCGCCATATGTCACGTAGCGCCATAATAGTAAAACTACATCTCAAACAAAAAATCATTAATATTTATTGACCATAATGGGAGCCTTAGCTTTATCTTTGACAAAATAATATACAGTGATTCAAACAGCGTGTAAGCTGCACATTTTTCTTGATGTAATAGAGTCTGTAGGTTCTGCTGTGGATTAGTTTCGTTCTTTATGCGGCAATATTGTTTATTAACAAACCCATCGCGCTGAGTAAACTTTTGGGATAAATTGTTGAATAATTTTCCATCTGCTCTACAGCCTACACTCAGCGAGCAAACGAACGAACTGAACAAAAATTCCTGCTACTAACAACGAATCATAAAATTTGGAACTTCTTACATACTTTTGTTTGTAGCGACGATATTCTCTTGATGGAATGTCACAGTGTCCAGGGACAAAATGTCCATTAACTTTATGTCACACTCAAAAGTGACATAATTTTCATGGACATAGTGTCGTTTGAAGTATGAATATCGTTTCATTTATGAAGGTATCAAAATGTCCGCACTAAAAACAACAAATCTTTCGCTTAGCAAAAGTTTTCTGCTCTGTAGTATAACCAATACTGGCTTCGCTTACGAAAGATTTGCTTCAAGCCAGTTTATTAAAATGTTGCATTTTTTTTTTACATATAATAAGAATAAAATATATCTATAATACCCATGGACGTAATGAGTCTACGTTGACATTATGGCCACGGACATTATGTCACTTTTGAGTGCGACATAAAATCCATGGACATTTGGTCCTTGGACACTGTGAAATTCTACCAAGAGAATATCGTCGCAGCAAGCTAAAATGTGTAAGAAGATCAAAAATACGTGTCAATGGACGTATGTCCTTAAAAACATTCACATGTCACTCACTGTTCTTTCGCAAGTTTCACTGGACTTGAGAAAACACCAATTACTAATATGAACGCTTTATTCATCACCACTCCCTTCCCTCATTTTTAACTTACATCTGCTTGAGTATGATTTCTCTGCAGCACAGTGTGTTTGTCAAAGTTAATTAAAGGCCCCCAGCAAGAATTCGTCAACTTAAAAACACATCATAGATCAGACATTTTTGTTTTATAATTTAAAACATTGTATTTCATATTTGATTTATATTAGATTTGTTTTTCGATATTGTTTTGTAAATTCGTTTTGAATTGTTTGCCATCCAAATGAAGCACAACATTCATAATGTTGTTTGAAATTCAAGTTAATGAAGCTTTTGGAGAAATAACAAACGCGCAGATACCAAACTTATTTATAACCAGACATAAAATATAAATGCACACATAGACAATTTTATGATGTTGCACAAATGTATTTGTTTCATTTAAATTATGTAGATTAAATTTAGTTTGTTTTTAACATTTTACTTGTATATAATTTTCTACAAAAATATATTTCTTTGTTTAAGCACGTTGTTAAATTTTTCATCAAAAATATTTGATTTAATAAAATTGTTATATTTTATTAAAGCTTTTGAAGGAAACTAGCAAAACTATAAATAAATTCAATAAACTAAATAAAATTAACTTGATTTAATAATTAAAACTTTTTTGTGTTGTCATAATTTTATTACAAAAAAGTTTTACTTTTTCACATGAAATGTATTGCTTTTTGTTTGCCCAGCAAAAAAAAAAAAGACATTCAAAAGAAGAAGGTAATTTATGGCTTCTACGTAAGAAAAACTGGTTCAATAAAAAGGAAAAAAACGCATATTAATTTTAGCTTTTCACTGGCGAGTGAAAATTCGCTGACCAATATACGTTTTTTCATGAACTTTCATGAGTCTTTCATGAGTTCAAAAGTTATAAATTTACTAAAAAAGATCTGACCCTGACTTTATACAGGGCTAACTTAACAGAGAATAAGCTGTCACCTGGCATTCCTGGTGTGTATACTATTATACGATGAGTTAAAGTTTATTATTTCAAAAATTTCCCTTCTCTTCGCCTGAATTATAATGCGGTTTTAATGTGACTAGGAGGTGGAAGTTTCAAGCTGCATATCTGCCAAACACTAATTGACGTCCAGAATAATGTATAAATTCCAACTGGTTCTAAAATTAGATCAGACAGGTTATTGAACAGCTGATTAGTTAATGGCCAAATAATGAAGTAGATGGGTCTGAATGCAGGTTTTTCAGTTTCAAGCTAAATTTTAAATTTTGCGATTGCCAAACATTGCTGTGCGGAGTTTTTTTTCATGGTAGTAATGTATAATTTCTTGCAGTTGCAACCGGGTCGCCTTTTAAAAATCTATGCAAGTCCAACAAAAGTTTTTTTTACTAATGAGTTGTCAATGTCTCGTGTCTTATTTTATTCCAGGAACCTCAACACTTAACTTTAATTCCCCCATCGTTTAGCCACCTTATTAAGAACTAGAAAAAAAGATCTAAGCTAAACAAATTTATGTTTAGGACTTAATTAAGTCTGCTGCAATATTAGACCACATAAAGCCCCCACAACAAACAAGTATTTGGATTAGAACAAAAGACTCCTTCATCCATAAAATAACTTTTAATTGATTTTTTAAAAATAATAATTTTGCCAGATAGAGCCCTGACAACTGGGAGTAAAACAAAGAATTTGAAATAAAAAAATATGAATAACAAAAGAATAATGAAACGAATTTAAATCGATGGCATGATCATATTTGTTTAATCTTAATTTCAATTATAAATTTAATTGATGTTGTTGTTTTCATTTATTTTACATGAATAAAATTGATCGAAATCCACTTTAAAACAAAAATTAATAAACATCAATGTCTTGTATGTTTCGTTGATTGCTTTGGCGTTAGCGGCATTTCGTCGCAGTTTTAATGGATGTTGTGCTGTGTGTAACTTTTTGTTGTTTTGCCTTCTCAGAATAAAATTCAGAATTAATAAAAATATAATGTTCAGGACACTAAATGTTATAAAATTAAACAAATCTTAACTGAAATTTTTGACAGAAGCTCTGTTTTGGAAATAAATTTTTATTATTTTTAAATTTAATTTTCCTAGATTTTTTTTGTATTAAAAATCTGTTTCGGTCTTAGGGAACTCTATATATCAGTTTACACTGTATAGTTTTTTTTTTTTTTTTTTTTATTTTTGTAAAATTTTTCTTGTCATTGGGCGTCAATTGAAATGTTAGTTAATTATAGAAAAATGTCAATAATTTTTGTCATTTTTTGTAAGATTGTAAGAATTTCAACCCTGAGAATAATATTAAATTCTTAATATTATTTATTGACACAGTGTATGTATTTTTACCCGACTTAAAAGCCAGACCAGGTTCAGTGTTCCGTTTTATTTAGTTGTTTACCAATATTTGTCTTAAGGTAGTTTTTCTTTTGTTCCATCGAGCCCGGATCTGACTTCTCTCGGTTTTCAAACGTTTATTATTTGCGATAAGAAACTAAAAATGTTTTATAAATATATTTAATATAAGTAATAATTTAAACTCCTTTAACTAAAATTTTAAGTTAAAAACAAAACTGGAACTTGAAATATTAAATTTCAGATTAAATAGTGATCTAATGGACTTGAAGGTAGTGCTGGGAAGGAGAAAAATTAAAAGATTTCAAACTTAACGAAGAAGTAAAATGAAAGTCTGGTCTGGCAACCTTATCAAATCATGTTAGGAGAACTGGAGTACAATTTAAAATTTATATAACGCCAAAATTATTTACCTTCTCGGCACTTACTTTAAGTTTAGGTAAAAATACCATAATTAAGAAACCTTACCCGCAAGTTTTATTTTGAATCAAATTTGCATTTTTTTATTATTATTTTTTTTTTTTTTGAAGCTGATAAATTTTTTTAATATTTTCCTTATTCATTTTCAAAATTACTGTTTTATGACCAAATTCATTGTGATCTGCTACAGAGTGTGATTTAAAGGGTGTTATTTAAGCCCGATAAAACTTTAAATTGTAAAAAAGAACGCAAAAAATTAAATTGTTGTGAAGAATATTTTTATACGAAAGATCAGACTTTGGCATTAATATTTAAAAATTATTTCGGGGCTATGGCCACAGCGGCTGCTCATGACACTTTTTCACTTTTTCAAGTATTGCTGGCCGAATATCACGAGTAACACGAAAAATTTTAGCCTCCAAAGCCTCTATTATTGTTAGTTTATTAGCATAAGCCAGTGACTTTACGCGACCATACAGGAAATAATCGAGTGAAGTCAAATCGCCCAAACTTGGAGGCCAATTGACAGGTCCATTTCTCGAAATCAACTTATCGCTAAATTTTGATTTCAATAACTCAATGATTGCGGTCGCCATATGGCACGTAGCGGCATCTTGTTGAAACCACATTCCGTGCGGATCAATGTCATCCATATTTTTAAACAAAAAATCATCATTAATCATAGGGCGGTTACGATCTTCATTGACCTTAACGTGAGATCCGGCCTCGTTTTTGAAGAAATAAGGTCCGATGCCGTCGGCATGTAAACCACACAAAACGGTGCATTTTTCTGAATGAAATAGAGTCTGTGGGGTGTGTTAAGAATTGGACTCACTCTATATGCGATAATTAAGCCAAAATTGAGCCCTATCGCTGAACACAATGTGGAGATTAAAGAACGACCCTAGCCCTGAATAAAGTTATAAAAATGCATTATAATGCAAGAGAAGCAATGAAAATACTCATGATTTTTGAACAACTTTATGTTTCTTTCGTGTTTTTGTTAACAAAAAATAATAACGACAACAATGTTAAAAATACTCTAAAAGAGGACAATCCCTAACTGCTGCAAGCATTCACGGAACTCCAAACCATAGCTATGTGTTCTATAACATCTTGGCTATAAAAACTAATTAGAAAGATCATTTTACAACAATAGCAACAACTACTTTAAGCACTATTTCTTTCGCTAATGACTGTGCCTATGTGCAACTGTCCATCGGACACAGCGAGATTTTTGAAATTTTTACAAAAGTTATATTAAACGCTATAACAATAAATACCTTAAATAACAAACATGTTGAAAGTGACCCGAAAGTGAAAACGGACATCTAAAATTTTTTCAGTTCACAGTGTGGCAGAATTAAAATACTTTGAAAATAACTTGGCTATTTGTAAAGGGCTTGGTCGATTGATCTAAACTAGAATATGAGCATAGCACACGAGTATCTGAGATTATGTTTTGAAACTAGGTACCATGCACTTTTCAGAGATGACGCTATGTGGTCTCAAAATTGGGTACCTCCCACCTGAACATTTTTCTAATGCTTGGCATTTGAAGTCAATTGTTGGTGCTATTTTTAATACAAATCAGAATTATTTCGATGGAACCAAAATGGCATAGAAACAAAAGAAAAGGTAATAAAAAGATTTTATTTAAGAAAAAAAGTTTCCAATTTTTCTATACTTTTTTATAGTATGATTGGACTAGAGCCTGGTATGAATGTGTTCGTAATGATGCCCGACGAGTTGAAAACGAAGAAAAAAATCATATTTTAATGATGTAACTAAAAACTATAGATGGTAATTTGTTGATAAAATGAAGAATCACAGCATATTCAAATTTAATATTTCTTGTTTTGTTTAGACAAAACCAACAATTTTTGGATTGGTGGTGAATCGGTGTACACCCAAATAATCTATAGTTGGAGTGCTAAAAATGAAGAATTTACTTTTACTAATTGGGCCACAAATGATATACGAAAATTTGCTCCTACAAGAATGTGTGTTTATCTCATGAGAGATAGGGATAACATGCCTTGGGAATTTGTTGATTGTGATAAAAAAAAACAATATGGTTTCATATGTGAAGAAACAAGCATAACAAGCCATAGGGTAAGAAAACTTGGATCAATATATAAAGACAGTATTTACAATTTAATGGGACAAGGCATTTAAAGAGTTGAGATGCAAATATAATTTTATTTTTGATAGAAAGTAGACCAAAGTAATTAAGGCTGTCATTCGGGCTGATAAAAAAAATTAAAAAAATTTTTTTAATTAAATAATTACCTCAGTTACTTAAACACTTAATTAAATATGTATCTTAAATTAAATAAAACCTTCCAAAGCTGAAAAATTTTTTTTTATTAAATTGTTATAAACTTAGTTTTTCACCTTAAACCTATAAAGAATGAAATGTCTACTTTAGCTTTAAGAATTATTTATTAAGTTTAAACCACAATCATCAGTCAAAGTTGTATCAATGTTTATTTAATATTTTTTATGCAAGAAATCAAATACTTTTTTATTAAAAAATAAAATAATAAATATTTTTAACTTTACAGAAAATCCTTGAAAAAATTTCTAACTCAAATCCGTACGTGCACTGAGACTTCAAACAAAATAAATTTTCTTGATTTTCACCATTTGTTGGTTAAACTTTTCGTGAGAGTTGCCAATTAAAGTATACAAATACTCTTGAGTAAAATGTCATGTTATTTATTTAACTTATAAAATATTTACTACAAAAAGTAAATTAGAAGAAAAAAAAAAATTTTTTATATAAACTCTTCGACTCACATGGCCACCAGAAGAAAGTAGAGAAACAAAAAAATTACTTGAAACTTGACTACTAAAACTAAATTTTTCTTATTGGTTTTTTTTATGCTCAAGAAGGAAAAAGTTTTGTGTGGGTTTTAAATAAAACTGAATTCAATGGACATTTATTAGAGTGAAATAACTTGAAAACTTTTCTGAAACTAAAATCGTAAGAGACAATAACACATGAAATAATAATAAAACAATAAGAAAATCAAATAATATTTTGTAAAAAGCTTAAATTTTTTCTCAAAATACTACAAAATTTTAAGTTGAATAAAACAGTAGGGTGGTACGCTTGTGATGAAAAAATTCCAATTTTTTGTTAAAATAGTTTAAGAAAGATGAGACAAGAAATATGTGATGTTTTCATTTTTATTATCAAATAATAAAAACTTTATCTTGCCGTCTATAATTTTCTATAATTGATCATAATTTTAATAAATAAACGATAAATAAACGATGTTTCCGTGCAGCATACATGATTTTCAGAAACAATACAGCCATATAAAATTTTGACAAAGTTTGTATCACTTTGGTTCCAAATAACAAAATAAACATAAAATTAAAGGCTGTCCCCATGGATAATGTGAAAAATCAAATTACCAGGCCCAATCTTTTGAATTATTATATTGAAGCACTTAAAAATTACCCATAAATTCGACTTCTGTGTCAGCCTAAAAGTATTGAAATGAATATTAAAGGTTTATCTCTTGACCTTGATAGTTCAGTGAAATTTAAACAAATTGGGTATTTCGATTTTTATTTCATATTCCTCTTACATCTGCTCACTATTTTCTTTAAATTATTAAGTGACTTTTCAAAAATTTTTCGTTTTCTAAATTTCGCTGTTATTATTGTAACAGTGCTACACAAGCAAATAGCTCATTGAGTTGTACTTATACAAGCTCAGTGCGCTATCATTTATGTGTAACAGTATGTGTCAAAGGGGACACCCTCTAAATTTTTATATTTTAATTTTAAGCGGACACAGCATTTTATACTCTGTACAAAATTCTACGGTTTCTGAGATAGAAACATGCGAGAGGAGGTCAAACTCTATAGCGATATTATTCTTTAAGTATGGATATTCGTAAATGATCGAATTTTTGATATTACAGGAGGCTACAGTGCTTCCACTATACTGCTATATACCGAGGAGTTAGAAATTTAATTAATTTTTATTTAGTTATATAATCCACTGAAAAAATAACTATTTTTATAAAATATGTAATTGAATCAATTAAAACTTTAATTAAATTTTGCCCTGAAATCAAATCAAAACTTAAATTAATGCACAAATTTTTTTCTGTTAAGGAAAGCTGCACTGCTACGAATGGTGATTGGCATTACAGATGTAAAAAATTGGTCTCAAGATTCTATCTTTACTAACCCCATTTTCCATTAGCTGAGACTACTCCAAAAAATATACGTATTTTGTTACGACCAGTAAAATAAATTTATAGAAATATTTTTGAGAGCACTGATTTCTCTTTAAATATAAAAAGAATTTTAAAGCGTCACAATTAATTTTTTGGAACGAATAGAGTTACTCTTTACTATGGTAATTCAAACGGGCCACTATTAAAAACAAAGATCAACAAAATAATATTATCAATTTATACTCTCATCATAAACTTTTAGTAGACTTTCAATTTTTATTAAAATGAAAAAAAGCCAAACTAGATGAAGAACTGAAGTCCTTATTTAATACACTTGTTCTTGTAAAAAAAAACCGACTTTAAAATAGACAAATTTCAAATCATAGGCCCATATTCATAGTCATATACTAAAGTCGACTCTTGCTAAAGTATACTCTAAACTAAAAAGCTCTTATTATCTTTTTTGCTTTCATAGTCGAAAATAAAGCATACTTTAAGTCGAATAGACTTTAACTGGGTGTCAACTTAAGTTTGATAAATGTTTTCATACAATTTCTAATCAAACATTAGAAAAAAATAACCCTGTTATTATTTTGTTCACTTTGGTTTAAAATCAGATAAAGAGTATTGTGTTCTTAAACCAAATAAAATAATTATGGAAAAATGAGTTAAAAACAGCTTTAGCTATTTTTAAATTTAGCGTCGAATTCAACGCCAAAAATATATTTTAAATTGTCTATGAATGAGTTAGAGTCGACTCTAAAGTAAGGCCGACTTTAGCTCCCTAAAAGTAGACTTTATTTTAACTATGAATATGGGCCATATTTTTTTAAACGGTCGGGATTTTTTTATTTGTCGAAGTACAAATATGAATGAATTTATGCTCAATAAAAAAAATTCATCAGTTTCATCACAGTTTTCATTTAATTTAAAATAGGTTTATAATATGCCTAAAAGTCTTATATGTTATATAGGGTCACCCTTTAATTTTTAAAATCATGTACTGTTTCTTAAAAGGGCTAAACTTTAAGCATTATTCTTTAATTAAAGAACAAGATTTTATAATCGATACTTAAACGACTGAGTTCTGCGGGCACAAACACAAGAAGCAACATTCAGAGGAATTAATAACCTCCTTCGCTTTTCTAAAAACGGATAAAAAAATTTTTATATGAATAGAAGTTTTATAATTTTACTCAATTAATAAAAATAAGCAAATTCTACAAGTTTCAGAGCTTCAATTGTTGATAAATTATTTTTGTGAGTTTTTGGCAGAATTTTAGTTCTTTAACAACAGCAAAATGATGCCGATAGTTATTAAAATTTACAACAGATTGTATGAATACACTTCACAAATTTGTTCAAAAATTTTTTAATTTTTATTGTTTTATTTATATTTTGGCAACACTACGAATATATTACAAAAAAAAAAAAAAGAAAACTTAAGAAATTTACAAAAAAATAATGGTATAGAGTTTATAAAATAAATATTTGTTTTATATTTACGATTACTAAACATGCTTTTCATGTCATATTCATTTTCTGAAAATATGAATTAAAATTGTTTTAGGCAATAAAAAAAAGTTGTTAAAAGTTATGGAAAACATAAACTTTTTATTCCAAAAAATAAAAAACACACATCAATTTTCAAAGTAGAAGAGTAAGAGCTTTAAATCTGCCTTTTTTTGAATTTAAATTATACAAAAAATATCAAACAAATTGTAAAATCTCTTTGCATTAAAGCGAAAATACAGCCGACTCAAATTATTATTTAATAAACTTTTAGAAGAACTTAATATTATGGGCCATAACACGTTCATTTGTAGGGTACATTTCTCAGCCTTAAAAAACTAGCTAAATCTTAGACAAACTCTTATTGAACTTAAAAGTTTTGTAAAAATCTATTATTAAAATTTTAATAAAACAAATATTTTCTTTTAAACCAGAAATGATTCAAGAAAAAATTGCAATAAAAAATTACTAACAAGAAACAAAATCTCTAGGAATATGGAAAGAAAGAAATAAAAAAGTTTTCAAACATGTTCTTAACTTCAATAAATTTATGTCTTCTAGGACATATAGGAAATAATAAATGTTCATGTGTGTGATAAGAAAACATTTTGTGGGCATTACAGCTTTTTGGTTTGAAATAAGTTGCAGCAGTTATTTTATTTATTTATTTTTCTGGATTTTATGTTGCACGTTTATTGTTTTTATATACTTTATGTTGTATTTTGTTATTACTGGTGGACAAGTACATTATTTATTTGTACTTGACAATGTTGTACGTGCATCACTTAAATGCATTCACAATAAAGTTGCCAATGTTGCGTTAAGGGATCTTGTTATGACAACAGTTGATACAAGAAAAAGAAGATTCTTTTATTTTGTTTTTATTAATATTAGTTATGTCCTTTGTATAAATTATTTTATTTTTTATTTATTTTTAGGCAATGGCGTCAAAGAATCTTTCAAATTTTGCCTTAAAAAGAATTCAGAAATTTTCTTTAGAAGAAAATCTTGTATTACGAGACGACAAAGGAAATTTGCCAGCGGAAAAATAAATCGTTCTTGAATCGTATCGCTACGTGCCTATAAATCCGTATGAAACAATTACAAAATCACGAATCACCATTTGAAAATATTTTTACTTTCCCAAATTATTGCTGCTTTTAGTCATCAGTTGCTTCGATCGAGGATGTCTGTGATAGCTGAGCAGAACTTCCTTTATTTTACAAGCTAAAAAATTAACATTTCTTTAACCGGCTAAAAAAACGAGTCCTTTTTGGAGCTTGAATGTTGTGTTTAAAAAAGAATGAAAAAAGTAGTGGATAACTATCGTCAGTGTTTGTTAAGTCTTTTTTCCAGTCCTAAAATATGCCTGTGAATATTTTATTATGTTTTTTCTTGAAAATTTCCAATAATTATTTACTTCTAGGGTTTTATATCGCGTTTAAGGTATTTTTTCAACTCGTAACCAATGCCACCAGTCATGAATATCTGCAACTAATACAAGTGGTACCGTGTTACCATTGTTATTTCCAAGTCCAGTTTCGGTACATTCAATAGAAGCTGAAATTCACTTCTAAATCCTTTTTTCTTCACATACAACATCCTTTAAACACGTTATTAAGTGAATTACAGTAGGAACATCTATATACAATTATAAAAAATTATTCAAGGTGATCAAAAATAGAAAAAAAAGTGGAATTTAAGTTACCCATACACGACATGTTTTTTACATCTGACATGTTAAATTTGCCACTGTAAAGCACATACATGTCGTGTAGTGCTGTTAAAATATTCCATCTGTAAAATACATGTGGACAGTCATCTGACAAAATATCATTTAGAATGTATTCTATTTTGATCTGACAAACCATCTGACATCAGCTGTTTTTATAAATCTATGCGGTATGAAAACAATCAACGGCGGATGAGCATTGGCGGTAGCATTAGCCGACTGAAGATAATATTTTATATGACCAAAATTTGAAATTACTTTTAACTATTTAGCAACAATTATGTAAATTTTGTATCATTATTCAATGCAAGCTGATCTTCATATTTTTTTAGTAAAAAAAATAATTAAAATTGACAAGTCTTCTGTAAATCCGCAACGCACGCAAAACTATTTTAAGACGACTACAAGCCATTTTAAAACCGGACGGCTTTGATATTTGTACAGTGAAAAAAGCAAATTAATTAAAAAAGGAAATTCTTCTATTATTTTTGATTTTAATTTAATTGCTGTTACAATTTAAATAACACTACACAATTCAATTGTTTTAGTTTTTAAATCCATTTTTTTAGTTGTCACTTTTAACAAAAAACAATTTTAATAAAATTTGCCAGCAGATCAGCTGTTGTAAACAAATAATAATTATGTCAGACGTAATTTTACATGTACGTTTGTGACCAAATATTAAAAGTCTTCTGTAAAACACCAGTTTTGACACACATGCAGAATTACATATGACTTACACATATAAGAAGTCAGATGTAAAAAACACGTCGTGTATGGGTACCTTTATAAGAAATCCGAAAAACAAATTGTTTCAAAATGTGAAACGTTTCTTCAACATTATTAAATTAGAAACCCCAAATTTTATAGTGATTTAAAATAATTTTTAGGATCCCGACTGCCTTCAGTCTTAAAAAAAGTGAAGAAAAAAATTATATAATTGTTTTTGTATTTTAGAACGAAATTTTTCATCATTAAAGCTAAAAAAAATCTAAAAATTAATATAAGTAGTTGCAAATATAGCCTTTTATAGAAAAAAACCACACAAAATCTATATTCGCAAGCCTCACAAAACCGTAAAGAGTTCTTAAATGCGTATGCAGTTTACTCATGTTCCCCGATATTAACAATGTCTCAAAACACAATCTTTTAGTCTGTAGAGCTACGCAATTAAATTTGTATATTACTTAAATTCAATTTTTGCCCCAATGTCCAGCTTGATTGGCGAAATTACTCTCTGTGCAGCGTTAAAAATATCTACTTTTGTAAAATAAATTTCGCTACAATTTATCCTAAGAGAAATTTTCAGTTAATTCTAAAAAATCGAAAATGTACTTTATGTTTGTAAATACTGCAAATTTATTAAAAACAAAAAATTGCTTATAATATTATATTAATGAGAAAGAGATTTATTCATGCGTAATATAAGTAAAAAAAATTTAAAACTCTGGCCTAAGTAATTAATATTATCTTAAATCAAGTTAATAATTCTAATATATCAAATACATTTCATGTTGGCAACACTCTAATGTTAACATACTCATGCACCAATGAAATAATTTTAAAAGACAACATTTGACTTTTTTAATGATTTTTATATTTAAACTTGCAAACAAAAAAAAATTCGTACAAAAAAAGAAATAACACAAATTCGAATAGTTTTTGTTTGTTACATATTCACGTATTGTGTATATCCTTGTTTTATAACCAGTTTTTTATTTTTTAATATAAGTTTTTGTCACTCTTTGTAATGTTTTTTTATATTTTAAAATAAATATAAACAAAAACATGTAAATCAAACATGAGCTACTATAGAGTACTTGTAGGCAATTAAATTTAGCAGACCATTAAACCGTCAGCATTTATCTGCGTTAATATTTAAAAAAATATAAATATTCTTTTTACTAATTTAAAATTTTCGAATTAACATAGATTAAAATTAACATCCTTCATAAATGTTTAATTTTATATTTTATTTGACCTTAAAAAATTATATTTTTTGTTCACTTAGTCCTTCTTTGAAGAAGACACCAGTTGTTTGAAATATTGAAGAATATAAATGTATTTTAATAAAACAAAAAAGAGTTTTTACAAATACAAAACGTGCACATACAAATACTTTAACAAGAAAATTTATTATTTGGAATCTTTATTATAATAATTTACTTTATTTGTGCCTGATTCCTTCAAATATAAATGTTTCATGATATTCTCATGAAACATTTATATTTGAAGGAATCAGGCACAAATAAAGTAAATTATTAAAACAAAAAAGAGTTTTATTTAAATAAATATACCGACCTAGATGCCAAAAAAGACTAAGTGAACAAAAAATTCTGCATAAATTGTACGGCCAGAAAAACATTTTCTTTTAACAAAATATATACGTATACATTAATTCATTATTTTGTGTCAACACAAAAGAAAATTCTGTACCTATTAAAAAGTTTAATTGGTTTCGTATTAATATTTAACAAAGTGTTTAATTTAATTAAATATTTGATTAATTAAAAAAATTGTGTTTATATTTTTTAATTGAATATAATTTAATAATTTTTTTCTATTTATATTAATTATTATTTTTATTCGAATCAACTAAATATTAAAAAAAAACCCTGGAACCTAAAAAAGTCTAACAATTACAATTATTAAGGCCGGGCCACAAAGAATCCGTCACACGTTATTTTTTTACGCATACAACTTAAAACAAAGTAACGACGATTGAGGCGGACATAATGAGTACTTTGTTGACGGATAAAATATCATTGAAACACAGCAAGAATGAAAGCAAAACAAGTAGAATAACCAACTGATGACAGTCAAAGTATTCAACGCACGTCAAAAGTAAAAACTTCCTCAACCTTTGTACTTTACGTTAGCGGAGACTTACTAATTGTGACAATACTCATAAGAAAACATGTATTTTAACACAATTGCCAGGTGAAAATGACAAATTGTAACGTATAACGGATTCTTTGTACCCCGATCTTTAAGGTCCAGCCAATAAAACAAATTATTCTCCCTTTTGCTGCCAACATTTTATGTTCGTCTTTAGTAAAGAGAGTAAATACGATCAAGAAAATAAAATTTCTACTTCATGGTCAAAATTGATCACAATTAATAAAGATGTTGATCACAATAACGGCACGTTAAAAACGTTAAAAACGTTAGAAAACGTTAGCTAATAAATGAACTTTTTCACTACCATTTCTTCAAAACGTTCGTTAAGATCGTATATTTATGACAGGTTCTTTAAGGTATTTAATTGTTCGCCATGAAGAAGAAGCCGATTGTAGAGATGATTCGATTTTTTTTGTTATTGTGTTGAGGATTTTAGTAGCTATTTAAAGCGCACATGAGCACATGAACTCCTTAAAACCATTTTTATATTAAAGAGTACAATGAAGTTATTGCTACTTCTATTTTTCAATCAAAATATGTTCAGCTTTCACAGAAGAAAATTTATTTTTTCTAAAATGTCATGAGGTATTTTTTTGAGATTCTTATTAAATGCAAATGAAAAAAAATTTGTAAACGCCTATAAATCACTAATATTTTATTTTCAAAATTCTATAAAGAAAGAAGAATTATTTAAAATTTGCATTTCAACAAAAAAAAAAAAAAATCAAAAAGTGTTTGTAGATCACTTGAAATGTAAGATAATCTTGGCAAGGGAAATCTGCCACTTACTCTTCGGATTGTTGCAACTGCTTCTAAGCTCTATGGATGCTAGCTAAAGAGATAATGTCCAGTCAAAATATAGATCTTGGGAAATAAAAAAAATAAGAAACATTGTTTTTTTTTCGCTCAGGTTATTTAATACAAAAACTTATTTCGGTGTTTATTTTGAAGAGTTATTTTCTTCTAAACAAAATGGGATATAAATTAGGGATGGAAACGGTAATAAAATATAGGTGTTTTATTCCATGCGATGCATTGCAAACATGCATCGATGTTGCATCGATATTTCGTAAAATACGTCGATGTTTTTTACTCATCGATTGTTTTTTTTTTAATTATTTATTATTAAAGTTTTAATGTTTTCTTATTTATTATTATTATATTTTCGAAAAATCTGAAGTTTATTTTACATCTCTCAATACTTTTTTTCAATACTGTTTAGAAATAAAAGTTTCTTTGTTCAGTCATCACCTGAGCTGCGCCGCTTGTAAAAATAGTCTTTCTTTAGACGGAACCGATGTTGCCACCATTGTTAAGCATTTAAAAACGATCTTGTAAAGCTTAGTTAGTTAGGAATGGTAGCCTCTCGCGACGAAGCTCACTTGAGCACAAACGAATGGCCCGTTGTGATACCACAAAGAAGGCGGCATGACTCCCATTACCCAGCAGAGAACCATGAGGATTAACGGATGAACTTCGCTATGTCCCTTATAGAGTGAGATGAAAGCTCCGTAAGAGTTCCAAAGAAAGGAGAGCCCAGAATTCTTAGTCTTCTTCGAGCCAGGGATGGGCAGTGGCACAGGAGGTGCAGTACGGTCTCTTCCTTATCCTCCGAGTCACAGCTGCGGCAGAAATCACTAAAAGGCAGACCAAGTCTTTCAGCATGCCTACCGATTAGACAGTGTCCAGTAAGTACCGAGACCGTGATACTTATGGATTTTCTGTCCAGTCTGAGCAGCTGCCTGGTCCGCTTGAGGTCCAGTGTAGTCCACAGTTGTCTGGAGACACAGCAGGAACTTTCATCTACGCATAATTCGCGAGCCAAATTTAGGTAGTGGTTCTTTATGGCCATTTTCACCCTTGCCAGAGAAACTCCAACGTCTGGTAGCGGGGAGACAATAGGGAGCAATGTGCCCCGTTTAGCGAGATCATCGGCCTCACAGTTACCCTGGATATCCCTCTGACCAGGGACCCAACACAGGCTCAGGACTAGCTTAGATGTACTATGTGCACCAGCAAGCGCTCTGATTGCCGCCTGACTGTCCGAAAATATCCGAATAGCATGACCAGAAAGATCATCCCTGAGCGCTATTTCGGATGTTTTCAGAATGGCCATTACCTCGGCTTGAAAGACACTGCAGTAGTCAGGGAGTCTAAGGGAGAGTCTTAGGCCAAGATTATTGGAGAAGATTCCGCAACCGACTCTGTCGTCCAGTTTCGAGCCATCGGTGTAGATGTCAACAGTACCACCCACAACCACTTCGTTACGGACCCATATCTCCTTATTTAGAATATGGATCCAAATATCTAAGGGATTTTTGTTCAGTCTTTCAACAGGAATTCTTTAATAAACTGAAAGTTTATCAGAGAAAATATCGTCATTCTTATTGCTTTTCCAATTTCTATGAACACGTTTATATATCAATCCTTACGTTCTGTATAGAATTTGTCATTTCGATGCATCGAAAGTAAACATCGATGTTTTCCGATTGTTTAGAAGCAAAGAAACATCGCATAATATCGATGTTTCGACACAATACATCGAGTGTTTTTAAAACAACGATATTTTTTAGCTATCCCTATTATAAATACGATCTGGCATCTATTTAATAATCGTATTTTCTCTTTAATTTCCTGAATTTTTATAATAGGCTTCCCTTTAAGATAAAAAAGATAATTGTATTTGTTGTAGGGTATTTTAGCTAAACAAGAACTATTCAAATACTTGCATGACACTTTGACTAGTTTTTAATGCACCAAAACGAACAAATATAAATAAAAGTCACCATGAATAGATTTTAAAACTTTATTTTATTTAAACTACATTTTTATTTTCCTTCAACAAACACACACATGCTCACTTTGTCGTATTGTTTTATTCTGTGTTTCTAAATATTGTTCATTTTTAAATCAGACGCTATATTTTATTGTTTAGTAAAATATTAGATTACGTGTTGCAGATTTTATATTTACAGGATATTTTTAAAACAAAATAACATATAAATAACAATATATGTTGCATAGGTATTTTTGTTTGTTTTAGAGTTGTGTGTGTGTGTATGTGTTTGTGTGTAAATGAATTTATGTGTTTAAGTTTAAACGCCTGCCATGCCTCTAAAATTGATAAATCGTTGTAACCTCATTTAATGTTTGATTTTTCTATTCTATTTTAACACTCGCAGCTAGTGAGTTCTTTAGGTTTTTTTTTGTATCTTTTATTAGAATAAGAGTTTTTGTGAACAGGCATTACAGGTAACACATTGTTTATTGTACAGTTGACACTTTTGCGCATTGTCATTTGTATTGTATTTGAAACTATAATAAATAAAATAAAGTTTTTTTTTTTGTTGAAAATAGCCAGAGTGATGAAGTATTTTAATGATATTTTGTATTCGCATGTGGACAGGTTTTATGGGCAAGAAATATTTCCAAAGAAGTTTTAATTTATGCAATGCAGGCAGTTAAAACATTTTTAAAATAAAAAGAATTTGTTCTTTGCAAAATAAAAACAACAAAATCTTTTAAAATTTATACGGAGTAAAAAAAAGAATTATGTAGGTGGGCATTTTGCCGCAGAATATTGTTATGATTTTTCTCATTTTAGCAAATTTATGGGCTCTGCTTGATTGCAAAAACCACAATACTAATTCTCTATTTCTTAGTCTAAGGCTTTTTCAATGTTCGAATCGTATGATCTATTTATTTCATACTGAACAAGCGCAGACATCCACTTTGCACTATTGTGTTACTTCGGTGAGAACTTCTCGGTGCCTTGTTTTAGTTAACCAAACCATTCACAGAACATTTAAACTGCAAGGCCTAGCCAGTACTGCCGAATTCATTTAAGAGCCACAACACACTTTCGTACTGTTGTTATGCTGTTGCTACCCGGTGCTAACAGCTAAAGGTCTTTTGGGTTTTATAAAGGGAGATTTGACAATTATCTTCTTGTTAAATAGACTTACATCTCCAATTTTTAATTGCCTTATTTATAATATTACAATTATTGTAATATTATAAATAAGGCAACGGTGGGCTTGAGAACTTATGAAATTGGTGATCTTTTTTTTACAAAAAGCTATGCTCTGACAGAAGTAACTTATTCATCTCTGCTCTTTACAACGTCTATACGAACCCTAACAACGCTGTTGTTTTTAAGACTTTTAGAGGTTGCCAGATCCTATTTTCGTTACAACAAAATTGGTCTAAATATATTTTGCAAACTCATTAGATTCCAAGTAATTTCCTTTTTTAAATGTTTGTTATTCTAAATTGCTATTTACTTACAGATCCTTTTTTTCTTTTTTTTTTTGGGAGAACAGACTCCTCCTCTGCGATAGGAGACCCTGACTTTATAGTCTGATAGTGGTGCAGATATTAAAATAGAATAAGATGACTCCAACATTCGTATATTCTGAAGGAATTTAATATTCTGTGTCACTGACAATAAAACTTACTGTAGTTTCCGGAGCTTTGGAGTTTTCTAAGCAGAGCAGGTCTGAAAAAGGTGCCTTAGCACAACTTACTGCTACCATTCCCCTCAATAGACTTTAGTTAATATACAAATTAGCTAACTTTTGCAAAAGGTGTTACAACCAACATTTAGATGCAAATATTAAATATATTAAATATATATTTATTAAAAAAAATTATATTATGAACATATTGATGAAATTTTTGCAGTCTTTTTTCTGAGTGTAGAAAAGTTTATTTACAATTATTTTTTACAGATATATTTTCCTTTTAAAATGCCTCGGAAAGGAGTTATTATCAAAAAACTCTTTTTAGGGACCGTTTGCCAATATGGCGGAGCGAGCAGTAAAGATACAAGGTGCAAACTTAAAACTCGGAAAGAGCGCGCCAAAATCTTTAGAATTGCCAATTTTCAAAACTTCTGGAAAACCTTCCGGTTAACCTTGATTTTTTTAAACGAATGATTGCACTACCAAAGATTCCTTAAATTGCAGTATGTTATGATATTAAAGCGTTAAATATACTTGTAATACTCATCAAAAGGACTTTTACTTTAAAACGCTCAATATTTGCAGAATGTTACGCAACATTGTTCTGGCCTGTTGTGGTCAGCTCAACTAGGTCATTTCTATTACCCTCCTCACTGACCTATAGCAAAATATCATATATATTGTAACGAGAAACACATTAAAAATATCAATTTGTTAACTTTTTAAATTTTTCATATTTTTGTTTAAAAGCTGACAAATTAAAAACCACTTTGATGTTACTAACAACCAACAGTTTTTAATATTAAAACCTAAAAACAAAACAAAGAATTGAATTTTTTATTAAATCAAATATATATTTTTTTTTGTTTAAATTAAACGAAAAATTAATTTCGAAACCAATAACAAGAACAATTTTTGTAATAAATGAAACCTCAAACAACTTGTGACTGTTGTAGAGTTTTTCATAAAAAAAATGTGTCATTTAAACAATCACCATAACAATTGTTACAACAAATATGAAAACAAAAAAATAAAACATTCTAAATGAAAGTGAGGATATAGGTACATCAACAATAATAAAAACAACTGCGAGAAAATAAACACATACAAGGCAGGGATGGGAAACTTAATATATCTTAGATTATTAAAATGTAGATAATGAATAAAGTGATAAAAAGTAAAAAAAGCTATAAAGGTTTTAAATATTATCAGGTGCACAAGATGTTAAAAACTTTTAAATCAATCATTTTTATGTTTATAAACTTTCTAAATACTGTCCGTGCATCATTTCACATTTATTTATAATTTCCTTTGAGTGAAAATGGACATAACTTTAAGTTCTTGTAGTTTAACTTTAACTTTCTAAGTGATATATGTAGTCAATATCATATAATTAACCAATGAATTGAAATTAATCAGTTTCAATAAGTTTTTGATCCAAAGCTCATGCTGACTATTTAAAGAAAAAATATTATTTTTAATCATTTCTTTACATATAAAATTTCAATTCTTGCTCTATTTTTAGGAAAATTATATTTAGAAAACTCTTATATATTTAAAAATAGATGACGCTGTTGTTGTTTATAGTAAAGCGAAGGTGAGTAAGATCATTTCCACCACAATAGCGTATTATGTGCAGGGGTGCCAGATTAATTTGGAATATATGCACAAAAAATCTGCATTATCGGAAATTTAGTTTAATTAAATATGCGAAAATCTTACTTATGCCGATTTTCTACTTTTTCCTTTTTCATATTTATTAATTCAAAATCACATTCATTTTGAAGAAGCGAGTTACAAGATACCAAAAATTTGTGATCTATTATTTTAATATTATTTGACGATTTTAAACTATTTAAAGCTTAAAAAGGTCTGTTTTTAATGTAATATATTACATTGGAACAAACAAAGTGTTCGTGTTTTAAACGAGTCTAACGAAAAATCGGTATTTTTTAAGCAAAAATCGCCAAAACGACACTTTGATAGTTTTGTGACTAAAAATCCGTAAATGTAGAAGGCTCGATTGATAAATATAAAAATAAGTTAACAAATATTAACCAATGATTGCTGCAGGAAATAAAACCTCGAAGTTTATAAGTTCAACTCTACTAGCCGGCTTGTTATATAAAGTGTTTAAAATAAAAAGCGTTTATTAAGTAGACACAAAATTCTAAATTAAAGATAAAAATTTAACAATTGTTATGAATTCGTATGCAGATAATAAAAGCCACCTTAAAACAGAAAGAAGGAGCATTTGTGATTTATTGACTAAGTTGGATAAAAGAGTTTGGTTAATTAAGGAGTTTTAAGTCTCTGCCAGGAGCCACAGCGTAAAATGAGAGTTGCATGAATGCCTGGGTAAGTAAGAGACACATCTTTACTAAACAAGGCATCGTGAAGGCTGCGTTATAATTCCCTGTATGTTAAAAAGGAAGTAAGCAAAGAAACTGTAGGATCACAGAGTAAAAAATAAAGGAGAATAGTCGACAATTATATGCGCCCCGCATGAGAGTAAAACAAAAAATGTTGATGCTGGTGGTATTTTCAATCAAAGAGAACCGCTGCATTTTACTACGGGCAAAAAAGTAACAATTATACATCAAACCACTAAATAAGGTCTGCTACTAACCGGTTTGCCAATACATGTTGAGACATATCCTTCAGTCAATTGCTGTTTTTTTTTAGCAAAGATTGGATTTTAAAATTAAACAAGTTATTATAACCGGAATTTTATTTATCTTCTTCTTATGAGCAAATTAGATTCTCTGATTTTAAATTAAATTGAAAGCTTAACGTCAATAGGATATAAAATGGAAGTGTTACTAGAGAAAAAAAAACGAAATTCAGTTTCTAAATGAAATGTAGGAAAAACAACGATGGTTTAATTTTGCCTGATTTTTTTAAAGAACTTTAAGCTCAATTGAGACATGATGTGCAAATGGAAAAAAAGTTTAGATACTCGATATTCACAAACACAGAAAAAAATTTTGAACAATTTATTTTATTTTAGGAATATTTTTGTAATATAATTTTTTAATCATTTCAATAAATGATGATACCTTTCTTCTTTTTTATCATATTCGCTATGAACAGGTTTTTTCTTTTATTTGAATAAAAAAAGTTTATGAATTTAATTAATAACAATGATTTAATATTACTCTGTGACTTAAGTCCTAAAAATTTTTCACTTGTAGAAATTATTAGTACTTTCGCATCCCTGTTTTTCAATTAAAAACAAAAAATGTCAACTACATGTTAAAATAATAATAAATGAATATACAATGAATATTTAAACGAGTGAAAGAAAGGAGAAAAGTATTCATTTTACAAAAATATATTGAAATCAAAGTGCTATTACAAAAAAATCTTTAAAGGGGTAAAATAATTCAATAAGAAAAAATGAAAAAAGCAAAGAGGAATTTCCAATTGAATTGAATATCCAACAAGCCTGTTATCAGTTGCTAATAACTTTTATCACTAAATGAACAAATTAAATATAGCCTGACATTTAAAATAAAAGGTTCAAATAAAATTTTAATTTAGACAACAAGTCATAGTGCAATTTTCAGTGGAATAAAATGAATGTAATATTAATTTGATATAATGAAACTTACAAGTTTGTGGTACAGGTAGTGTAAATAGTGCGGGGAAAAATGCTATCGTTCTATAACCTAAAATTCCTTTTAAAACTTTTTTATTAGCACAACTTTAGAAAAGTATGGTAAAGAAGAATATTAAGCATTTCTAAAAAGGTCTCTATAATGTACAAAAAAAAAATGTTTAAAATGGTGTCATTAGCAAAACAAGGGTCATTGAAATTCGATATGTTTTTAAGGAAAAAAAAAATTAAATTGCATTTGCAATCAAGATTTTGTAATAAATTTTTAACGATCCTATGTGTTCCTAATAGCCCTGTAAAATACAACAAAAATAATATAAATTTTAATTTTTAGGATTGGTAAAGTTTTAATATACTATCAGTAATAACAGAAGAAGTACCGGCACTGGCTGATGATGTAATCTGAGAATCAAAAGAATGAGCGCCATGAACTGTAGTGTCTATTGAAGTTTTCGTGATTTCACTTATAGATCCAAGTGAGGAAGAAGAATCTAGTGGTAAGCCAGATGATGTACCGGATTTTTTTTGGGACTGGTAAAGTTTTAATAGGAATTGTGTGATTTGTATAGAACAAAATATTTGTTTTTTATTGTTAAATTTTATTTAATAACTAATTCAATTCACGGAGATTTACATAAAAATTTCTTATAATATGCTTTGATGTCAAGTATTGCCATTTGCATACTTGTTAAAACTGTCAACAATTTGAATAATTATTTTTTCATTAAATCTTTTCATACATTTGAATGGTTTCCAGTGGCAACTTTTGTGTAGAAAAATTAAAGATAAAATTTTTTATTGTGTTTTTGTATAAAAGGATTATATGGTTAAATATACAACTTATAAAGGCTTGAGTTATAAGACCTTAATTTTTCTATACCATTTTTGCTTAGAATCCACTGATGAACTATAAAAGCAGTAGCGAAATGAGCATATGGATATGCTTATTCATTAGTAATGCATTTCATATTTAATTTTAAATATTAAATGTTTCATAAGAAGATCATGAAATATTAATATTTTAAGGAATCCAGCACAATTAACAAAGAAAAACAAACATTTACATATTTATGTAAATCTAGTTTAGTGAATTCACTTCAACAAAAAATTACTGGGCTGACTCAGAATTAAAAAATAAATACCAACTAAACATGTATCATAGATTCTTAATGGGTTAAACATTTTTAAAAATTTTTAGTATTTTTTAAAACATCTTTTGAAAAGCTCTTAAATGTTTACTTCTTTTGATAGTTAAAAAAATGTGCTGCAAATTCGTAAATTTGTATAAAAAATTTAGGGGCGTATAACTCGGATAATATGAGCGAGTTCTAACTTTTTCACTTGATTTTTTCTTATTTTTACTCCTTTAAACTTTAAATATAATTTTTTTTTTATTGGAGTTATTTCATTGTGTCAAATGATATGGAAATATTATAGGCAGGCGTGATGTCTTTCCCGCTACCTCAAAGGAAGCTCTTGTTATTAGTTTCATTGTAAAATTTTTCCATGTTGAAAATTTTAAACTTTTAAATATAAAATTTAATATCTGGTTAAATTTTAAAATTTCTCTCACAGTACTATCAATCGTGCTTTAACCCACATCCAAACAAACCATCTTCTGATGTGCAAACCACTCTTTCCTCATGTACAAACTGCTTTTTATCATCTACTCTACAACCAAAACTATTGCCTAGCAAAAGCATTAATATTACAATAAATTTATATAAAGGATTTGATGGTAAAACCATCATACCAATTCCATTTTTATAATTTTAATTTTTTTTATTTTGTATTTTTTTTTTTTTTTTTTTTTTAACTATAAAATGATAATTTTGTTTATTTTACTTACTTCTTTTTATTGCTCACTTATTTAAAAATAAGTTGATCAATTTAATTTTTATATCAGTCCCTGTTTACTTATTCTGTAACATTTATAATAAAAAATTGTATTTGCTCTACTAGCACTCATGTATTTTGTATGAATATTTGTATTTTAAATACTCCAATTATTGACAAGAATACTAGCAATAAAATTATAAGTACAACTGTGTTTAATTGTTTTTTTTTTTTTCTTTTTTTTAATTTAATAACTATTTAATATTTTTTTAGATGACACTGTTTGTTTAATGACACAAAATTTTTAAATGGTTTAGATTTTTGTCATTTTATCCAAGCGATAGTTAACTTTTAACTTTATTTAAAAATATTAAAATAGATAATGTTTTTCTAAATTAGTGCTTTAAAATAGTTTTATTTGTAAAGTTAAAAATTTTAAATCTAAATAAATTTTTTTTGCCATAATTAACAAAAAAGTCTTATTTAAATATTTATTGCCACTTAGGCATAGAAAGTATAAAAATTTTAACATTATTTAACGCCCAAGTACAAGACCAAGACCCCCAGAAATAGATCCATATGATGAGCTCGAACTAGCTGAGGCACTGGCACCAGTATTTAAATTACCCTTATAGTTACCTTTATGACCTGGAGAATATCCTTCCAACGAACTGGTTGCGGAACCTTTATAACTGCCGGTGCTACCTGCTAATGGTTGCGAGTTGGCACCACTCGAACTATAACTACCAACAGATGCATGAGCACCTAATAGACCACCTAAAACACCTAAAGATTCTGCTGAATTTTTAGAAACTATGTTACGATCATGAGATGTATTAATTGAACTGGTACCACCATAGCCCTCAGTTGATACGGTAATACTTTTATGTATACCTCCTATCAAACCATTAATATGGCTTAAGATACCAGAAGATCCTGAATTATGAACACCACCACTAGCTTTAGAATAGATTGTTGACAATGTTGTACCATATCCTCCTTCTTTCGGGCTGCTATTAATGACTCCGTCACCCGCAAGTCTGGTATTGCTAGCAATAGAACTTGAGCTACCTAAAAAGCCTGTAGAATGAACTACAGCAGATCCATTATCATCATTAGCGTTAGCGCCAAAACCCCCAGATATACTATCAGTAATAACAGAAGAAGTACCGGCACTGGCTGATGATGTAATCTGAGAATCAGAAGAATGAGCGTCATGAACTTTAGTGTCAATTGAAGCTTTCGATATTTCACTCTTAGATCCAAGTGAGGAAGGAGAATCTAGTATTATGCCAGATGATGTACTGGAAAGACCAAGACCTACCCCGAACCCAATTTGTTTTTTAACGTTGAAGCTGCCTGCGGCCAAAGTTCCTGATGAGTCGGCAGACGACGCACTAGATAAGATTGTGGGTGAACTGCCCTTAACTGAAAGGACATATTTAGAATTAACAAAATATTGAGAAATATATTTATTAACAATACCTAATCCAACATCAGCCGTATCACTTGCTGTAGCAGTAGAGCCTCCGCTGCTTAAACTTAAAGATCCCTGCAAACCCGGCGAAGCAATTAACTCTATAGATTTTGAACCTAAGAGACCAAGGCCAGTACCGACTCCAATTTTCGCAGCAGCATGTTGTGAATGAGCAGCTCCGAGAGATTCCTTGGACAATGCAGAATGACCAACACTATTGATACCTTTTAATTCAGAGCTCGCTGCAGCACTACCTTGTATTGAGGAGCTGCCATATGATCCAGATATCACCTTTATTAAATAATATAAAAATTAAAAAATATCTCAGCTAGATAAATTTTTGCATTTACCTTGGAACTACTAACAGTTTTACTTGAGTCTACTTTCGCACTAACTTCAGTGCTTCCGCTTAAGCCTGCATTTGAATTGTGGTCAGTTTCGTGTTTAGCGACCTTTATAGAAAACGAATTAATTTGAGTAAAAACTCGAGTAAAAAAATATTTTTACAAACCTTTAAACCAGAACTCGAAGAAGAACCATCGCTTCCTAAGTTACCACTAACACCAGCTTTTACTAAGCTCATACTTCCTGCAGCTAAAGAACCTCCGATACCTATTGAGTGACCGTGTGTATTTTTATAACCTTCATTTGAGATCGTTGGGTTAAGTAAATGACTGCTACCGCTAAGATAACCTTCAAAGCCTACAACAAGGCCACTGTCATGACTTCCAGCAACTTCGGATACTGAACTAGCTAGTGAATCACTAGATGAGGCGTGTTGTAAATGGGCGGCACTATGACTTGTGCTGAAGCTGCTTCTATGACCATTCTTGTTGCCACCAACTCTAATGGTACTTCTTACCCCAGAAGATGATTTGTCTAAAGAACCTCTACTGCCTTTTTCGCTAGATAATAAAGTTTGTGTTGAGCTACCAGCAATAGCACTACCAGGATTTAGCCTGCCCTCTAATGTTGTGCTACCACTAGATGAATGCCTAAAGGCATGCTCTCTCTTACGATCACTATCACTAGCAATTACACGCAATAAACCAATCTCAGTACTCTGGCTGGAGCCTGATAACGTGCTGCTACCGTGACCATGGTTATTACCAACTAATTTATGAGATGCACCTCCAGATGATGAGATGTGTAACGAGCTACTTGCTTCGTTTTTGCGGTTGGAACTTATAGCTTCTTCTTCAACGCCACTAGCACTTACGCTATGGCTGCCGTCAATATTTAGTGCCAAGCTACCAGCTAAATCAGCATTCGATAATCCACTTATTGAACCGCCTGCACTGGAGCCGCCCTTACCACCACCACTTGTAACTGCACCTGAGCTGCCACCTGCAGTACTTGAAGCACCGCTGGACAGAGAACCCCCAGCAAAATGATCGCTTTGGCTGCGGATATTATTTGCAGCACTTGCTGCGGCACTTGATGATGACTCGGTTGAACCAACAATACCAAAGCCAACATCTAATAAACCTGGGCCACCTTTGTGGTGGCCTAAAGTATTTCCACGGCCGTTTCCATTACTTTGAGCTCCAGAATTAATGTCAAGGCCTAGTTCCAATCCCAAACCACTGGATTCAGCTCTACTATTACTATGACCGAAAGCACTACTAGCAGTACCGCCACCAGCAAAACCAACTATAGCTCCACTGCCATCACCGCCAAAACCACTATCAGGCGATAATGATGAAGCTGAAGCAATATTTAATGCACTACTGCCACCAATACCAGCTCTAAAATCGGCGCCAATATCGCCATGCTTATAGTAACCATAATTGTTACTTGCGGAAGATTGGCGAGAGCCTAAACCAATATTAAGATCTGCCCCTAAGCCTCCCAAACTTCCAATGAGACCAATGCTATGGGCTGCAATAATAATCAAAAATCTATAGACATTTGCCTTTCATTTAAAAAAAAACCGCTTACCGTTCGAAAGCAAAACTACAACTGTTAAATAACCCAAAATAAGTACGACTGCCATGGTTCAAAGTGATTATATGTACGCATTCACAATTCACACTTCTTTTTATAGATTTCAGCAAGCAAATCAAAAACAAATATTGATCGTTAATGTGTGAGAGTGTCTTTTACTTTGATTTTATTTTTAAATAATTCTATATTATTCTAAAATAATATTGCAAAAAAAATTTACTTTTCTTCTTTTATGGTGTGTGAATGTGTATGTTTTCTTGTACATCATTTGCATTCTCCAATCATTCTTCCCAAAATGATTTAAGCTGTTTAACATATTTTTCGATTTAAATTAATGAGACATTATAGAAACAATTTTATTTTGGTTTTTGTTTATTTTTATTAGAATTATTTTGAACTACTTCAGTTTCAGGCAGTGTTTTGAGTGCTTTTAGATTGCTGCTCAGACTAAAGAATATTTGAAAATTATAAACGACATAAAAATAAAATAAATTATTTCAAAGTTTATTAATACTTAAGTTTAGACTCTTATTTTTATGGCTCGCGCTTTTAAGAATAATAGTGAATAAATATCTACCAAAAACGTTTTCATTAAGATTTCAAGAAATAAACTTGCTTTAAATTTTCTATTAAAAATTTGTATCTCAGCTTTTCATAGATATCTTTTTGTTAGCTCTTAAATGACCTCAAAAAAGCTATTGTTTAGACTGCGGTGTTTCTAATTGTAAGAAGTAAATAAGAAGCTTAAGCCTTTCTTGAGAAAGGAAATAACTATTTGCCAGTATTTTAAATAAATTTTCTTTTTCTTCGCTCTAAAAAAGCTTTCATAACCTTAAGCTAAATAAGAGTTTTGTTGCTAGGATTTTTCATTAAAAGTATTATATCCATGTTAAGCTTGTCCTGAACGGGATTTCTCCTCTCCCATAAACATAATATTTCCGTATTTGAAAAAAAAAAATGATTTTATAGAAAAAAGCTACTAGTGAAAAAATTGTCCCTCAGCTTTAATTTAAAAAAAAACTTCGCAACCAAATTTTTTTATAGAAATAAGATGTTGTTTGTTTTTTCTAATAGTGTAAATTTTTCTATTACAAGTTTTTTATTGCCAAAAATTTTTTTATCAAAAAACTCTTCAAAGAGAAAAATTCTGATTAATTGTTTTCCTTACAGCCATCCGTCGCTAGCTCCAGCTTCCATGTAATCCCTCTCTCTTCCTGCATAAAGTCTTACCTTTTCTAATTCGCTTGTTTAAGATATTCTCCATAGCATAGCCCCTAACTTTAACCACTTTTCTATAGAAAACCTTTCTCAGCTTTTACTTAAATTTCTAATAAGATTTAAAATTAAGCCACTGAAATTTACTTAAACAGATTGTCTCTATTTCCGAATTTTCTTTAAAGAACTCTCGAATTGTTATCGTAATGAAACTCAAGCTTTTTTCAACCAATCATATTTTTCTTTAAATGCAACTATGCCTTTTTTCGACACCAGTTTTTCTTAACTTAAGCATTTTTTAAAGAGAAATAAAGCTACATTTAATAAAGTTTTTGAGGCTAAAAAAATTAACTTTTCCTAAAAAAAAAAGCTAATTTTTTCTTAAATAAAAACACTAAATTGTTGGCCTTAAATATTAGATAATGTCCTATTCTAGTGCTTGAAGCCAACAATTCTTTTTAAAAATTTAAAAAAAAAAGCCTCAAATATTTTGAGTAATTTTTATATAAATTTAAAGAAAAATTATCAATAGGAATCTTTCAGAACCATTCACTAAAAACCTTATATTTTTTCTACGGAAAATTAAGGGTTTTTCTTAAAAAAAAATGTTTTTTCAAAAGCTTCTTGGCAAAATCTTTCCAAATATAGATAAAAAACGCTAAAATTTTTCCTTTAAATGAAGTTAATTTAAAAAATTTTATTTCATATATTTAACTGAACTTTTTTAATACAATTTTAAAGTTCTCAGTAAAACTTTAAGCTAAATAAAGCTATTTAAAGTTAATAATTATTAAACTAGCTTTAGAATTTCTATATTAATTTCAAAAGAATACAAGCTCTTTCAACTATACTAAAGGTTCAATCTTTTTTTTTATAACTTCCAAATTCTCTCTAGTTTACAGGTTTCTGCATTATAGAGTGCAAGTGTTTAAATGCATCTTCAAGATTTCAATTATTTTCCAGTTGCTTTTTAATAGATGTTAAAAAACTCATTTGCTTTTTTTCATTAAGAATATGTGTTTGTTATTTGATTAAAACAAATTTTATTAAAATTTTTTGAGATTAAAAGATTTGTTTGTTTTTTCTATTTTATTTATTTTCATTAAGCTTGTCGTTGCTTTTTTCGTATTTATTTTGTTATTGAATCGGTGAATATTTACAATCATACTTTCTAACAGTTTAACTAAAACAACCCTGAGTATAAAATAAATCTTTATCAATAATTAAAAATATATTTTATTTTACCTTAGAGATTTTTATAACTCAATAAATAGTCCCTGGGAAAATAAAGTGATTAAACGCGTAATTAAGAGTAATTGATTGGTATTTAACACCCCTTTAATAAGTTAAACACAAGCTAAAGGCCTTTCGTTTTTATTTGACTTCAAACTAAAAGCTTAATATAAAACCTATTTCTTTTTTATTTGAAGCAAAAGACTAATGGTTTAGCAGGTTTTACTTTGTTTTAATAAACGTGACTTAGGTTATCAATCATATTTATCGTATCTTTATTTGTTATTTTGCTATATTCGGCTATGTCGTACATTCTATACCCTGCACCACTAGTACAATACTGCAGATTTCCCATTGAAAAATTTAAATAAGAAATTCATTTCTACCACAAAGTTTTTCCGTTAAAAAAATTTTTTTTCCGAAAATTTTGTGCTTATTTCGTGAATGGTAACACTTGGCTCATGTCTGATTTGACAGATAATTAGCTTTAACCTTCCGCTGAACGAATATGGTTGTGTATACGCTTGAACAACGCTGGGAAATATTGCAACATTACTTTGAAAATCATGGTAATGTTGCACAATGTGTGCGAAAATTGCGTATGGAATTTAAAAGAAGAGAAGCACCGTCAGCTCCGTACCGATAAACCAAAGCGTAAAAAGCTGCTGTGGCAGAAAGTGTGCGTGAAGTGCCATCAACGTCAATTCACCGTCGTTCTCAACAACTGAACATTTCGGAGACATCATTGAGACGAATTTTGCATAAAGACCTTGGTATGACGCCATACAAAGTCCAATTGGTTCAGGAGTTGAAGCTGACTGATATCCAATGCGTTCTCGCTTCGCTCAGTGGGCCTGCGATCAACTTACAGAAGATGCCGTTTGTGCCAAAAAAGATCATCTTTTCAGATGAAGCTCATTTTTATTTTGGCGGGTATGTAAACAAGCAAAATTCTCGCATTTGGGGCACAAAAAACCCGCACGCATACATGGAAAAGCCGGTGCACCCAAAACGAGTCACTGTTTAGTGCGGATTTTGGTCTAGAGGCATAATTGGGTCATTTTTCTTAGAATATGAACAAGGAGTGACCGTTACAGCAATGGCGATCGTTATAGGGCCATGTTGAATGAATTTTGTTCGCAAAAATTGAAGAGGAGGATATTGGCAACGTTTGCCGTTACAGTCAATGGCGATCGTTATCGGCCCATGTTGAATAAATTTTTGTTCATAAAAATTGATGAGGAGGATACTGACAACATTTGGTTTTAACAGGACGGCGCAACGTGCCACACGGCCGGAGCTACACTCGATGTTTTGTGCCCTGTTTTTTAAGATCGTAGTATCAACCGCACGGCTGATGTCGTTTGGCCACCACGGAGCTGCGATTTGACACCGTTGTACTATTATTTGTGGGGTGCCATCAAAGATAAGTGTTAACCCGACAAGCCAGAGACAATTGACGCTTTAAAGGACAATATTCGTGAAGATATTGGAGAAATACAGCTGCGCGATAATGTGCTTAAAAATTGGACCGATCGTGTAGGCTATTGCATGGCCAGCCGAGGCAGCCATGTGAATGAAATTATTTTGCATTATTAACCGCAAGGATTGTACTTTCAAATAAAAAAGGAAATTTGAGAAATATTCAATAGTTTCAAAAAGAAAGTTATTTGGCGGACACTTTGTTTATAATTTTACATAAAAATGTTATCGGCTCTTAATGGGTTAAGCATGTTTTATTAATTTTTAAATGACCATATTGACAATCGAACTTTTTAATGAAAATTTCAGAGTCAAGTGCCAATTTTTTCACTTGGTGTTTTCCTCTTATTTTTTAACTCTATATCGACCCATATAATTGTTTTTTTTTTATTGGAGTTTCTTCATTTTTTCAAGTGATATGGAAAAATTAGAGACAGGCTTGCAAATAATTTTTCAATTTAGTTTTTATGAGTTGAACATCAGATACCAATGAAATTAATTTTGTTTTTAGCAATTAAAAAAAATTAAGCCTAAAATTAATTTTATTTCACAAATAATTTTTTGTTAAGAATGCCAGGAATATTTACAACTCGATTTAATTCGATTAGACCAAATTTAATAATAATCAATAACTAGCAATTAACTGAAGCTTTAATTTAATTTAAGCTTTTTTCAATTATTTCACAAATGGTTAGCGACTAATACCGGGTGCTAGCTGAAATAAAAATAATGAACAAAGTTTGTGTATTTTTGTCGTATTTTCAAACGATTTAATGCATGACGTAACATAGAACAACAACAAAAAGTAAATATGTACATATTTATGTTATTTTTCATTAACAGAAGCATTAACGATTAATCATTTCAAATTCTAATCACGTAAACTTTTTTCTTTATTAAATATTTTATTTTGTTTTTTGTTTGTTTTTGATTAAAAAGCCAGAAAAAATTCTATAAATATTTGTTTTAGGGAAAAACACAAAAAGTTTTAATTAAAATATTTTATAAAAAAGAATTTTGTGAATTTTGAGAAATTGTTATTTATGTCTAAATATATCTTGAATTATAATCAATTTTTTGTTTTGATCAAAAATGCAAATATATTTTTTTTTTTTTTCATTTTTTACTTAATATAATTTGCCTATTTATTTTAAATATATGGAGTTGCCTCTGTAAAGCCACAACATTTTTTCTCTTTGTAATAATATTTGCAAATTATTTATTTACATCTGCAAAGAACACGTGCGTAACTATCAAGTGAAGAAAAACTTAAATAGACCTGTTTTTTTTTTAAATCGTGTTTCTTCTCTGTTCTTTTCTTAGTGTTAAGTAAGGCAATTCTGGACATAAAAATGAATTGATAAAATTTTGGTCTTTTGGCGATGAACGAATAATACCTTTCTCATTTAGTGGTGCCAAATAATATGTTGTATTCTTAGGGTACTTGGGCTGTTATTTAGTATCGTAACTGATTTTTTGCCTAAATACTTTTAAGGCTCTGACTTTGTATATTTGAAGGGAGATTAAAGATGCCACAGAAGACCAATTTTTCACAGTATGCTCTAAGATGCTGGAATTATTATTCTTCTATGCTTCAATGCAAATTCAATAATCGACAGATTTATCAAAGCGCATTGAACAGGTGACTGCATTAGATCATGCGGTCAACAAATGTTTTAGCTTTTACGTGTATTTTGTTTTTGTAAAAACTTTGAGCTGTCAAAAACGTCTAGCAATATGTGTGTATGTATTTGTGAAAAATAAGAAAGCAACTAAAAATATATTGATTTACATACACATATATTGCCAGACGTTTTTGACAGCTCAAAAGTTTTTACAAAAACAAAATATACGTAAAAGTTAATGCATTTACCTGGTATTAATGCGCCTTGAGATTTATATTAGTCAATGTTAGCAATGCCTTTGCACAGACGCCATCGGTCAAGCCCTCGGATGCTTCTTAAATAATTTGCAAACAAAACATAAGTTGTTCTCTTCAGACAATGTAATTATGCCTCCCTTTTTTTAATTCCACAATGTAAATAAATTAATTAAAAAATAAAATACCAAAAAAATTTCTAATAACTCTGATTTAATTAATTAAAGTATTGATAGACTAAAAAACAAAATTTAGGTCGTTTCTATATGATTATTTGGTAAATAGGATGTATCTCTGTGCCTTTATATTGATAAATGAGCTTTTGACGAATAAGAGCGCTGGGATGAAGACCGAATTTCGTCTAACACGACTAGTGAAGTACAAAAACGACGGAAAAACACAGCTATTATAATTTTTGTTGTTATTTACTTTTTGTAAGCTGATAGGGTGACCATATAAAATTAATATATATATAATTTCACATAAAAAATTCACTGGCCAAGCACTGTTTAAAAATTTTAGTTTTTTTTTAAAAGCTTTTAAATGATATTGATGTCCTAGAAAATATGGTGCACAATTGTACTTTTCTATTGAAAGTTTAGAGGCCCATAACTCGGAAAATGTGTGCTAGCGCCATTTTTTTCACTCAATGTGTTTTTTATTTTTCAATTCTCGATCACTCCATATATTTGCTTATTTTTTTTTTTTTTTGTTTTTTTATTGGAGTTACTTCGTTGAAAAATTAGAGGCAGGCGTGGTGTGTTGCCCACTTCCTCGAAGGATATAGACCTATCTTGCTGATTTTCAACAGAAAAATATTCGAAACTTTGTCTGGTCGGTTAATTTCAGCACTAACACGGACTGACAGACGGACAGATGGACATCGCTCAAACGACTTTGCTATGCATTAGGACTCAGAATATATACACTTTCTGGGGTTTGGAAATGGATATTGTAAAAATTACAAACGGAACGGCAAATTTAGATATACCCTTAGATATATTTAAAAAATTTAACATTAACATTAAACACAATTAAAAATTATTTTTATATTTAAAGAACAATAATCTGTAAATTTAGTTTAAATGCTGATAAATAAAAATAAATACATTTCTTAAGTTAAATTACTTTTTATATTAAAACACTCCAAAACTCAATCTACATTATTCTGTTTTTTTTCTTCTGCATAAGAAATAAAAATCAATGAATTGTTAATTTCATAACGTATGACGTATTACGTCCGACGTCATGAGTAAGAGTTCTTTTATTTTTCACAGCGAATATTCGTAACCATTAATTCGCCATTCGTTCCAGTTGTGATTGTATCAACCATTTTTTCATTAAAACTGTAAGATTTCTTCGATGTATTTTACTCACTATCCTCAAAAGCAAGAATTTCACTCTCTCGAGTAATTCCTACTTGCTTTTTAGTGCCAAAGATCATTAGTGTCATATAAAATAAAAGTCGTGTTTAAATAATCAATTCTATTTAAATTTAATTCCAATTATTCCTGTTTTATAATATTTATTTACAAACAAATTAACGATTTATACTCTAACTAGTAGACGTCATAGTTAGTACTTATTTAAAGCAGTTATTAATATAATTATATTAATCTATTGCTGATTAAAACCGTAGATATATTTTTCAGATATAGTAAAAATATTGTTTGCTGCTGTTATTATTATTTTTATTTTTGTTTTCAGATTTAAGTTTAATTTTATAAAAATAAACTATTTTTCCAATTAAATAATTTATTAACTTTACAAATTAATTTAATTAAGAAAACAAGAAACTAATTTTACAAAAAAAATAAAAAGTTTAAACAAATAAAGTAAGAGCCATTTAATTTTCAATTGTCAAAGCGTTTCGTGCTCGTGCTATTTTTAATAAAAGTAAAATATAAGAAACTTTGACTGAATAAGAAAAAAAAGTCAAAATTTCGCAAATTTGAAATATCTGATGAGAATAAAAAAGTTATAATGTACTTCTTTCTTAATTTTTTGATGTTTTTAAAATAATTAGGCGAGCTTGAGGATAACATTTGTATTCTTAAATGTTTTTTTTTACTCTTTTTTTCTTTTTTTATTTGCTTCTGTCATCTAGAAAAAGCATACAGAAAATCTGCTTTAAAGTTGGCATTTTTATTACAAATCTTGAAAAATATGACCGGGTTTTATATAAAAAGTTTTCAGAGATAAAGCGATGTACTTATGTAAAACTACGATGTCTGTAGGACTCCCTTTAATAAAAATTTGAGTTTCTTTTCCTGCTGTTAGAATAAATTTGATTGTATGTGGTCTTTGGAAATTCTACGTCTCTCTATATAAAGGCTCACGAGATGTGGTCACACAGCACCTTTTTTGTAACTTTTATTGTTCGAAGCTTTAGGGTTATGCAACTTGTAAATGTTTAATATTCCTTTGGTTTTTCGTACGTATATAGTTTGGGAAAGACTATTTATTTTTTAAATTTTAATTAAAAAAAAGGTTTTCAACACCGTTTCAGAAATGACAAAGTTCTATTGTAAAAATAGAAGAAACAATTTTTTTACGAAAACTCCTTTCACTTTAAACACTATGGCCCATATTCATAGTTATAAACTAAAGTCGACCCTTGCCAAAGTATACTCTAAACTAAAAGGCTCTTATTATCTTTTTTGCTTTCATAGTCGAAAATAAAACATACTTTAACTCGAATCGACTTCAACTGGGTGTCAACTCTAGTTTGATAAATGTTTTCATACAATTTCTAAACAAGCATAGGAAAAAGTAACCCTGTTGTTATTTTGTTCACTTTGGTATAAAAATCAGATAAAGAGTATTGTGCTCTTAGGCTAAATAAAATAAATATGGAAAAATGAGTTAAAAACAGCTTAAACTAGTTTTAAATTTAAAGTTGATTTTAACGCCAAAAGTATATTTTAATTGTCTATGAATGAATAAGAGTTAACTCTAAAGTAAAACCGACTTTAGTTCCTTTAAATTATATTTTATTTATAACAAAAATATACCATTTTAATTCATTTTGAAATTTGTTTTCTTATAATTTCACCTGTTAGTAAGTAAAAGTTTTAGTTTAAAATATGTTAGGTCTCCTAAGCTTTGCAAGCTAAATTTTATATTAGTTTTATTTTAGAATATGTAACACAGACTGCCAGTTCGTTTAATTAATTATAAGGGGGTCATTGAAACTAAGTGGTGAGTATTCATATGGCTTTAAATTCTGTTCAAATGAGCTTAATTCTCGTTGCTGAAAATATATTAAAAATATTTTTGAATTATGAAATTGTCACCTGTTTTTGTATATGGTGATAAAAAATTGATTTTTTTTTACATTTTGAATCAATTTTTTATATGATGAAAAAGAGTAACATGATTGCTTTATGGTCGCAGGAACCATATTATGCTATTGGCACCTATATATGTTTGCTTTAAGTTAGTCAAGATAAAAAAGATTTTGTTCAAATTTGCTCGCTTAGTGCTTAAAACTCGCAAGGACAGCAACCTTGAGACATAAAATAAATTTTTCTAAAATTACAATCGCACACACAACTAAATAAAAATTAAATATCATTTTTGCCATAAAATATTGTAATAAAAAAATATTTTTTTCTTTACGTATCAACAAAAGTATTTTAGCTTTATAACTTTTTAAGAATCTAAAGCGTTTTTATTTACTACATCCTCAAGGTATTTTCTAGATTTTAAATCTTTTTATATTTAAATGGAAATGAAAGTCGAGTTTTAAAACACATTTATATTTCCTGTTTTATTAAAAAGTTAAACACTTACAAATAAGCAACATGTAAATAAAATAAGTTTTTAGCTTGCATCATTTATTTTTCTTTTACTGTTGTAAACTTATTTTAAAAATCTAAATTTTTTGTTATAATATTTTGTATATTCCTAGAAAATAATGTTATAAACGTGTTGCTTTTATTTTTCTCAAAGCCGGATCTGTATTATTATTTTTATTAACACTTTTTATTTTGGCTTTTCCAAATACAATGTTAAAATGTCTCCAAAAATACTGACTCATTAATCACATAAAAAAATTAAATATTCCTGCTGTAAAGTTAAACTAAAAGTTGAAACAATAAAAAATTTATTTAATGAAAACTGTGATGCAATATTATAATTTAAATGTTTTCAAATTTCTATTTGTAATAAAACGTTGAACTTAAGTTTTATTTGCAACAAAATTGATTACGACTATTAAAATATCTTCTCGTTTGGTACGTAACATCTAAATAATTTAAATACAGATACTACAGGCAGTAAGGAGGGGTAATAAGTAAAATTTAAATTTAAATCATTAAATATAATGAAGGTTAAGTAAAATTGATTAGTATACCTGCAGTTAGTTAATAATTAAAACAAATTTTACAGAGAAAGAAAATGAATAATTAAACTCAAAAAGAGAAAAAAATGTTAATAAATGTTTTGAAGAAATTTTGATTATTGTTTCCTCATTACACTTTTGTCGTGAAGGCAATACTGTTCGTTTAAAGTGTAACGGTTTTTAAATATTCATTACCGATATTATAGTTTCTCATCACCTATAATCTCTGACGAAATATTCATTTCTTTGATGATAAAATTTTATAGTGACGCGTAGAAGATAGAAATTTTTATTATAGATCTAAAATTGTACATGGTCTACTAAAAGGCACAATTTAATAAGATGTATGCAAGGCTAATTCATTGCTGTGTTAAGAAAAAAAGAGACTGAAATACAGGGAAATAAAAAATTGATGCAATAAATCCGTAATCAAATTCTTGAAATAAAATTCTAAATAAATTAAGCAAATTTTTTTTCCTTTACAAAATTTTATAAAATTTATTTTTAAGTCCATTTTTAAATTTTTAAAAACTTTTTTTTGAAAGAAAAATTATTAATAACCTGAAGCATATGGACGAGCGCTAATTTTTTCACGTATTGTTTTTTCTCATAGTTTATATTACCCCAATTTTTTTTTTTTAAGTTACTTCATTGTTCCAAATGATATTGACAAATTAAAGGCAGGCGTAGTATTTTGCCCGATGCCACGAAGGACATGGACCGATCTTGCTGATTTTTAGTGGCATAATTTTCAATCGATTGGTGTCTTTAAATTGTTTCTAGCTTGTATGGTGTCTTGGCAAAGTTTATTTCAACATTAACACGGACGGACAAAAGGACGGGTTCATTCAAATACGCTATGCATAAGAACTCAGAACATATAGACTTTATGGAGTCAAAAATGGATATTATAGAAATTAAAAACGAAATGACAAACTTAGATACTCCTTTTTCGCCTATGGTGAAGGGTAAGAAAAAACACTAAACATTTATTAACGAACGATTTTTTAGGTCATAGATTTCTGCAGTTCAAGATAATCACCACGATAATATTAACTGTAAAATTATTGAGGGCTTATTAAAACAGAGGAATTAAAGGATAAAGCTTGAATGATGAAAAGTGCATGAGATCGCTTTTTTGGTGTTTTTACAAACGCGAAAACGTTTAGGCAGACCATTTCCAAAATAAAAGTTGTAAAAAATTAAATTGATTAATTTTGCATTGTAAATACGTTGTTACAACTTTTTTGAAGGACTGTTGAAATACGCAAAATGTAGCATGTGTAGCGCTTAACTCCTTTTGAGATTCCGGAGTAACTTTCAATAAACGACAGTCAAAAGACAAAAAAAATGATCGCATTAGTTTTAAAACATATTTTCAAGAATTTTTATATATATATTTTTTTTAATAATCGCCCCTAATGCCGTTATCTAACGTCGAGGTAGTCGACTGCCACCGGCTTGGGTCGATTCGATATTTTTATTGACAATTTGTTGTAATATTGTAAATAAAAATATTACTCGACATAAAACGACATAAATAAGTCAACATTCATGAAGTTAAAATTGTAATAAAATCTTCGATGTTCGTCTATACTTGAACTGGGCGATACCAAATAACTACTCTACAGCATTTGACAATACAGCTTAAACATAACAAAGAAATATTAAATCAAATTCTTTTGCCATTACTAGGATCAGAATCAGAATCACGAATAAAATTAAATTTTACACAAAAGACTTTTGACAATAGCAGTTTTCCAACAACTTGTGAAATTTTCAATTATTTCTTAATTTTACTATTTGAAAGTTATTAACAGACAAGCCCACTTTGAACACATAAGGCGTAGCCAATATTGTAATTTTGCCAAAGTTTAGCGTTTTTTTTTAATAAAAAAATGTTATTATTGTATTTTTTTTTTTATTATTATTTTATGCATTCTGTAGTTTATTAAAAATAGAAATACATTACAATAATGTGAGAGTTTTTTCAGTTGATTATTGTTAATTGACTTTTTTTTTTAAATGGTTATTGTAGAAAAAATTTTATGACATTCTTAAAATAAAATTTCTTATAACCAACGCTAAAGTAATTCAAAATGTAACAAATTTCATTCCGCATTCCGCAAAGTAATTCTTATTATTATTATTTTTTTTTTTTTAATATACATAAATACTTAACTAAAAAATCCAATTGTTATGCGTAACACTAGTCTGACTTATCAAAAAAAAAAAAAAATGAATTTAATATGAACAGTTATATTTACTTCGGTGATACAGACATAATTAGCAAACAAATTTTTTCTTCTTCTTGAACAAAAATAATATTTCTTTGACGACCGAATTGAAACAAAATTCATGAAATTGTTAAAATGGTTTGTTTCATTTTAACATGTTTACTCTGAATTTTGTTAAAGCAATTTTGTTGTATAATTAACGCTAGTTTTTCTTTTCTTTTAATTATATTTATATTCTCAATTTAAATGTAATAAATTTTTATAATAATATTTTTTTGTCAATAACTAATTGATTTCTTTTAACTATAAATAATCATTTGTGACAAGTCTTGTAACACATGCCAATACTTACAACACCTTCAGTTTCCGACAGTACAGCTAAAAATATATAATTTAAAATTAATTTATTTATTACAGAGACTGTTAATATTATTCTCAGTGTTTTAGCGAGTAATAATTTCTAAGAACAGATGTTAGGCGATGAGGTACCATAACAATTTATTAAACTTTTTGTGGCATGTAGTTTGCGACAGGTTATAATGTATGATAAATATAAATAAATAAATAAATATTTTTTACTTAAGAAATTTGATATTTTTGGTATTTATTTGATAAAATAAAGTGGCTACAATAAAAACGTTATTAAAAAATATCAGAAAGTTTGAAACTCAAGATCCACTCCTCAGAATAATATATGATTGTATTAATTTTTAAAGTAGAAGCATTACCCTCTTTCAAAGCTCGAGGATAAAAAATAAAATTTAAGAGAAAATAAAAAGTATTACGAACTTGTAAAAATTAGTTATTTTATTTACCATACCCTTGTATTATTTTATTATAATACAACATTATACAATTTTTGGTAGGAATTTTCATTGTAAAACGAATTATAATTTTACAATTTCATTTCATATATTTTTGGGTAGCAAAGCTTTTCTAGGGATCAACTTATTTAGCTCTGACCTACTTTATACATTCAATTGTAAAACTGTTTTAATATAAATTGATATGAATTGCCTTAATTTGAAATTATGTGCGATTATACTAGAAATCAACATTGTTATTTTTTAATGTTTTATTATGTCAAAATAATGATTCATTTTCATACTTTAGCGAAACAATTATACAGTCATATAACTATGCAACCATACAACTATACTACTTTTTAACTACACAAATATAAAGATGTACAACTTTACGACTATACAACATTACACGAATACAACTGATACAACGTCAGTATAGCAATGATTGCAAATTAATTTTCTTTTCTTTTAATTTAAAAACAAAATACTTTTTTATTTAATTTTAAAGTAATCAAAAAAATCGATTTTTGAAATTCCTTATATTTTATAAATTTTGAGAATGATTTTTATAGAGGGTACTCGTAATTCGTCATAGCCGATATAATTATTCTCGTTTGTTTCTGTTGCTTCTTATAACTGGATGCTGATTATTATTATTTTTTGTTTTGTTTATTTTACTTCAAACAATTAAAATAATGTTCGATTATTAATCTGTCTGTGCAAAAAGTTTTTTTGTTTTTTAATTTTCTTACGTTTTTTCCCATATTCCTATGCACAAAAAAATACAGCGTAAAACAAACAAACAACAAAGAAGGTACTGTAATTTAAAAATGTAAAAAATACTAGAAATAAAAAATAAACTAGAAAAAAAATACGTTTTTGATGCCTCTTTACAGCATGACAAAGGGGGATAGCAAGATTTTTATTATAAAAAAATTTTAGAACTCTTGATGAGGTACAAAAAGTTTAAATTGAAACTGAAACTGAACTTCCAACGACAAGTATAAATGGAAATTGTAAATGGTTTGCTAAAATCAATTGTATTTGAAACATGACACGAATGAGTAGTAGTTTTAGTAACGGACCATCATGTAGAAGCCGAATATCCTCCAGTGACTGGAGGAATCAAAGGAATTTGTTAAAAGCAGCCACAGTGATACTAGTGATTAGCAGCAAAGAGTTTTGTGGTAAGTTGTGGTCCAGTGTGATTGATGAACAAAAAATTTGTAGCCAAGAAATAGTTGACAATAATGTAAAATATTTTAATTTAACTTTTAGTACTGGCTGGTGGTTATGGTGGCTATGGCGGAAGTTTGGCTGGCAGTTCAGCTAGTGCTAGTAGTTTTGCTTCAAGTGGCGCAAGTAGTAGTGGTTTCGTTGGAGGAAATCCATTTTTGCCTGGTGGTAGTAATGCGGACCATAATGGAGCTGTGGTTACATTTCACAAAGAAGTTAACTTGCATAATCTTAAGCAAGGTGTTGATGGTATATTAAGTGGCATTTTCGATGGAGTTGGCAAACTGCATGGTGCAGCAGCAAATAGTGGTGGTGGCGGCGGCTTGTTTTCTGGAGGTGGAGGTGGTTTTGGAGGTGGTTTAGGTTTTGGAGGTGGTGGTGGTGGTGGTGGCACTGCTTACGGCAGTAGTGTTTCTGGTAAACCTGGCAATCCTTTCCTTCATAAAGGTACCGCAGCTCCTATTGGTTCTGGTGGATACGGTGGCTATGGTGGCAAAGGAGGTGCAGGAGGTTATGGCGGCGAACATGGAAGTCCTGGCAGTCCAGGTGGTTACGGTGGAGGCGCCGGTGGTGGTGGTGGCGGCGGAGGCGGTGCTGGTGGAGGAGGTGGCGCAGGCGGTTATGGTGGTAAAGGAGGTGCTGGAAGTTTCATTGGTGGTCCTGGTGGTAACGGTGGTACTGGTACAGGTATCGGTGCAGATGGCGGTATTGGCGGGGGTGTTGGTGGTGGTATTGGTGGAGGAGCAGGCGGTAATCGAGGTAAAGGAGAAGCTGTAATTATCGCAGGTAGACCTAGTGCCCCTGGTATCCCAGGGGGTTATGGTGTATCAGGTGCCGCTGGTGGTGGTGGTGCAGGTGGCGGAGGAGGTGCAGGCTATGGAGGAGGTGCAGGTAAATATGGTGGTAAAGGAGGTGCTGGAGGTTTTGCTGGTGAGCCAGGAGGTCCTGGCAGCCCAGGCGGTTATGGTGGTAGTGGCGGCGGAGGCGGAGGCCGTGGCGCTGGAGGAGGAGGTGGTAGTGCAGGCGGTTATGCCGGTAAGGGAGGAGCTGTAGGTTATACTGGCGAACCTGGAGGCCCTGGTAGCCCAGGAGGTCATGGTGGATTAAGTGGCGGTGGTGATGCGGGTGGCGGATATAATGACGGTGAAGGTGGTTATGGTGGTAAGGGAAGTGATAGAGGTATTCCTAGTAAACCTGAAAGTCCTAGCCGCCCAGGCGGTTTTGGTTCTGGTGGCGGAGGCGGTTATGGTGGTGGTGGCGGAGGCGGTAGTGGCGGCGGAGGAGGTGTTGGCTCAGGTGCATTTGGAGGTAAGGAAGGTACTGGAGGTTATCACGGTTTATTTGATGGTCCCGGCAGTCCAGGTAAAGACAGTGCTGGCGACTATGCTGGTGGGCTTGGTGGTCCGGGAGGCCATGGCGGTCCAGGTACACATGTTGGTGGAAGTGCTGGCTTTGGGGCAAATTCAGGAGCAGGCGGTTATGGTGGCAAGGGAGGTGCTGGGGGTTATGCTGGTAGACCTGGTAGTACTGGTGGCTCAGGAGGTTACGGTGCCGGTGGAGGTGGTGGTGGAGGCGGTGGCGGAGGCGGGGGTGCGGGCGCTGGCGGTTATGGTGGTAAAGGGAGCGGTAGAGGTTATGCTGGTGGAATTGGAAATTCTGGCAGCCCCAGAGAACATAGTGGTTCTGCAGGTCATGGAGGTACCGGTAGTTATGATGATTCTGAAAATAATGGTGGTTCTGGCGGAAAAGGACATTCTGGTTCTGCTGCTGGGCCTGGAACTGGAGGTTTAGGTGCTGGAGGAAAAGATTTTCTGAGTTCTTTTATACCTGGTTTAAGTGGTTCAGGTGCGTTTAGCGGCGCTAGTGCATCTAGTTTTTCAGGTGCAGGTGCAGGTGCTTTTGGATTTGGATCTCCGCAGGGAATTGGTACCGGCGATCATAATGGCGATTGTGCCAAATGTGGTAACGTTGGCGGCGGTTATGGTAAATCTGGTGCTTTTGCCAGTGCTTCAGCTTCATCATCAGCATATGCAAAGAGCTATTAGCAATATTTATATCTGATATTTAATATGATTCAAAAATCTGTCATTACAGCGTTCCATTAAAAATCTTTGTTTAAGAGCGTTATAGTGCTTGTAGAAATTAATAATGTATTTGAATGTTTAATTGTGTACCTGTGTATGTGTAGGTTACAAGGAATAATTACGTATGTGTATTATTATAACTGATAGTTTTAATTAATTTCTTTTCTACCTTGTAATAAAAGCAATTTTATTTGTATAAAGTCTTATTAATTTTGTAATAAACTCATTTTTTTATGCTAAACATTACGAGTTCATGGTTATATTTTATGAGAAAAATATAGTGCATTATTAGGAAATAACCGTAATCGTCAAATTGAAATAAATGGTGTTAGAATATTTAAGTATCGAAACTAAATTCTTTTGCAACTCTTATTTCTTATTTTTAAAATTTAGTGTTTTTCTTGAAAATTTTTTCCCTCACTTTACGTTATATAATTGTTAACTTAAAGAAAACATATGAATACTTATTACTATTCACTCTAAAATAAACTTTATATTGACTTTGTAAACGTAAAATAAATAAACTCAAGTTAAACTTACAAAAGTGAAAACTAAACAATTCTAATAAAAATAGAAAATGTTTTATACATACAAACACACATCCACGCACAGCACACAAAACCAATCATTAGCTCACATACACATACACACCTGGATAAGTTTTCTATTATTTTTGAAAAGGAAAACTTTAACAAATACACAAACACACATTTTCTCTCAGTTGGTGTAATGCGTAAGAAAACGAGTATTTCCAATAAAAATCTGCAATTACTTTTGACTACAAATTACCACTTTAACTACTGACTTAAGGCTGCAACTGATGCAGCTGTGTAATTGTAGTGCAACATCAGTGAGTTTAAAATTTTGAATCAGAAAAAGAAACAAAGGAAACATACCATCGTTATCAACTTTCTCAATAACAAAGGAAGACAATACAATAAGCCCAGAATTTAATGTGGCTTTAAAAGCTAATTAGCAGCTTATCATGAATTACCTTTATCAACTTTTTCTGCTTTCATTTGTTTCAATATTTTCAGCTTTCTGATGATTGCAAGTGGTGGCAATGGAAATAATTGAGAAGATCGTGTTGCAGAATAAATAAGTAAAAAACCTGTACAGTTGGTTTTTTTTAGAGGTATTCACGTGTTACGACAATTGAAAAGAAATATTTAATATTAACAAAAACACATTAAATATTTTCACAAGAAGTTTTGAAATTAAAAAAAAAAAATAAATAAACATTTGATTTCAAGGGGACCCAAAAAATTATGCAAAATTTAAAATTAAAGAAATTTAATAATTTAAGTCCATGACGGTTTTTTTTAGTGATGAGAGTGAAGAGCAATGTCTCTTCCTTAGAGTAATTTTCTTTTTTTTTTACACAAAATTTAATTTTTGAATTCATTATTTTGTCTCAAAACTTCTTTTAAATATTTATCGCCATTTTTGAACTCGATACAACTTAAAGATTTATAATATGGAAGTCCTTATTTATTTCATAATAATCTTAGACATCCTAGGTCTACTGAATAATTCTATTAATTTCTTTTAGCCGTATAGCGAATAAGCCTTGACATAAGCAGCCATATGTATAACAAAAACATAGCTTTAGGTGATCATGATTAAACTAAGCAGGTTCTAATTGAGCATCCACAAAAAGGTTGACACAGAAACACAATTTTCAATCAAGTAGGAAAAATACGCTAAGACACTGATTAATCACATTACTCATTCCAAATTCAAATCATTCGATGGTTTATATTTTGTTTCAAAATTGCTCCTTAAAGTATACTACACAACAAAAACCATTTCAACCAGGAAAACTGACGAATTTCGCACAGCACTACAAATTCGTCACCAAAAAATTTTTACGTTAATTGTTCGACTGAAGCTCAAAATAGTATTTTTGTTTACATGTGCCAGTTGATAATGTGTGAAGTAACTCCAATCAAAAACACAAATATTGAGGTGACAAAGAATAAAAAACTTAAAAAAAGGTTACACTAAAATGTCACCGGCTCTTAATGGGTTAAGAATTTTTTAATTTTAGTATTTTCCGAAAATCCCTTCAAAAGATTTTATATGATTCCCATATTAACCAACTTGACAATCAAACTGTTTTATAAATATTTTAAAGCCCACAACTTGAAAATATGGGCGAAAGCCAATTTTTTCATTAGATGCTTTTGATTATGTTTGAGATCTCTATCGCCCCACACATTTGTTTTTTGAATAGAGTAACTTCATTGGTCCAAATGGCATTGAAAATTAGAAACAGGTGTGTTGTTTAACCCACTACCTTGAAGGGCATAGACCTTTCTTGCTGATTTCCAATAGCATTTTTTTCGACAGTATGTCTGAGCGATTGGCGTGTTTAAATTTTCTTTAACTCTAGTTGATTTCAACACTAACGGCGATGGCCAAGCGGACATCGCTCAATCAATTTCGCTATGCACAAGGACTCAAAAAAATACTTTATGGGGTCGGAAATGAATATTTTAGAAACCACAAACAGAATGACCCTTTTTTCACTTTTTGTGGTGAAGGGTATAAAAAAATGATTTTTCTTTTACTTGCTTTAAAAAAATAGATAACAATTTTTGGAGTGAAAAGAAATTAAAAAAACTAATTGTAAATTAACCAATCGCAGAGTTCGTTACGCGTTACGAAATACGTTCGACACACTAATTGTGTTCCTTTTCATCCAGAAAAATGTATTTTTACTTTGGCGACGAATATTAGCAAAGGAAATAATAACATGTGCATGTTCCCAGTCAAGTTTCAAATTGTTGACTCCAAAAATCCTCAAAATTCCCAAATTTATTTTAATCCAAAATCCCCTTTAAAATAATATCATTTTTATTCAAACTCATTGTGGGTCTTAATTTTGTTCATTGTGAAAAAATCTTTCTGTCTTATTGTCAGGTCTTTTAATGGCCTTAATCCTGGGTCATCGTAAAAGACACAATTTTGTAAAAAAGCTCGCATTTGCTAGGATCAAGTTGTTTATTTGTTTTCAAAAATCAATTCTTTTTTTCTTTTAATGACAAGTGATTCCATGTGACCATTTTTAGAGAAGCATTTTTTATCCCAAATTGAATATTTCTTTGTCCCAGAAGCCAATGTTCAAAAAATATTGTGGTCCTTTTAAAGAAAGAACTTTACTTTCAGTTTAAAAACATTTGTATAAAACCAACCAAGGCATTCGATTTTCGATATATCGGTAAAGAACTCTTTAATATTACCAATTGCAGATTTTTATTTCTTATATTTTACAACTTAAAGTGAAACCCCTTATGGCGGAAATTTAAACAAAAGAAAACCCTTTATTAACATGTTGTAAAAAACGTGAAGAATAATTATTTGCTTAAAGCTGAAAAAGCAAAATGGATGTGCTTTGTGTTGTTAACTATTAATTCAAGTCAATACAGAACAAAAATAAAAAAGAAAACTTCTGCATAATAAAACTTTAAGTAGAAAACCCACAGCAAAATTATTTAAACAAACAAAAAAAAGTACAATGAGTAAACTTGAACTACAGGATCTATTTTACTTTTATTGCATAAGAGCTTTTAGTCTACATAAGTAAAAGTCTTTGTGTCATTTGACTTAAGTTGTTTCCAAATCTGAGTTATTTATTTGCTGCAATTTTAATTTCAAATTATAAGTGTATTAAAATTAAATTAATAAAATCACAATTCATATATTTATCAGTATAAAATCAAATATCAATTTATTCCTATTATGGTTTATTATTTAGTCCTTTTTAAGATTCCGTAAACGAAGTGTAAAAATGTAACCCTTGTTACAATGCATATCTGTCTTTCCATCTGTCGATCCATCCATCTGGTACACCATTTTGTCTTTCTAAACAACAAATACCTAAAAAGATTGACCCCAGAGTGATACGATATTAAAAAAATATGTGATAGACAGACAGACGTCAAATTATTATATTTGCTATAGCAACAAATATAAAAAATAAAATTTTGAATTAAAGAACGTCCCAATATTAACGTGATTTATACTTATATGGCTTTAGTTTTTTAACCGTAGTACGCATACGTTTAGAATTCACACAGAGTATGTATAAATATATCCGTTGTCAAACTAAATTAAATACAGCAAATAAAGAAATGAAAGAGTATTTACAAAAGGCCGTGAATTAAACAAATATATTGCCTTATCTTTTAAACTGTTATTGACAAACACTTGAAACAAAGAAATATTGCTTTGTCTGCTATAAGAATTAGTACAAAAAAATCAAGTGAAATATAGGGTTTTCCGATGAAATTGTGATTTTTCAAGTGTGGCCTCACGTTTTCAAACTGTAATGGGCTGAGACTATCAATTTACGCTAAATCGATATAAAAGCCCTACCAGTAACGTAGTTATCACAGCCCTTATTTTTAAATGACTGAGATTATATTTTACTATATCCGGTGTAACAATTTTAAAAAGAAAATTAAAAATTAAAGGATGAATCTTACATGGTCTGAAACCCTTTGTGTGGAAGTCAAAGTCACAATTGGTGGATTTTTATATTATCAATACTTATGCAATCCGCCCAACGAAAAGGAAATTAAGAATTACTGTTCAATTCACAAACTGATATAAGAAAGTTTACTACTAGAAACAATTGTCGGGTCTGCTGCCCTTTCATGACATGATGCGAGATATTTTTGGTGCATGGAAGTAAAGCAAAAAAATGGAATGATTTGAGCATTATAGTAAGTCTTTTGACCACCCCTCTTTCTTATGAAATGTTACGAAATTTTTTCTATAAAAAAGTTGCTTAAAGTTTTTTACAAATAAAATTAAGTAAATTAAATAAAAGTAATAAAATTTAAATTACAGCCAAAGAATTACAAAAATATTTAATTTATTTTTATGATAAGAAGAAAGAAATTGGCTTTTCTTCCATACAACTTAAATGGTGCGAAATGATTTAATGTAATAACAACGTAAGCCAGTTTATATTTAAGTTTTTCTTTCTTGAGTTAGCACACATTGCATAAGCAGTCGTTCTCAGAGCTTTATGGCTAGCGAGCTGTTACTTAAAATAGGCCCAATATTTTGTAAAAATATTCACTTATATTTTCAACAGAAGCCTAAGGATTATTAGCGAGAATGCCTAAATAATCTTCCTAGCACATTGTTTCTTTTGTTTTGCAGTTTATCCAAATGGTGTGATTGGTCATGTTCCGTTACAAAACTCAAAGCTTTTTCATCGAAATCAAAGCGATTTTTTTTTTTCATTGGATTTAAATATTTACAAAACAGATTTAAAAACTCTTATTCTAATAAAAAATACTTGATTTTTAATTTAGAGATTTCAGAAGTTTTTCAAAACACGTACATTTTAAAGTAATTTTTTCTTTCCCTTGAAAGTTAGCTTTTTTCTCTTAAGCCTTTATATCAATGCTTTTTAAATGATCCTTGAACCATCCACCTACGTTTTTTGCTGCAAAGAAAAGCAGCCACTTTTCACGCTTCAAACTGCAGTAATTTTCTTGGCCAGCCTATTTTTGACGTAGGAATTTGAGTATTTATGGATAAATTTAACGATAGATGTTTTATTTTTTTATAACTAGCTTATTGTACCCGGCGTTTCCTGCATTGAATTTTAGGGCCTATCAGGTACTGTGAAATGAATCATACCTTGGATTACTATATTTTTTTAATCGAAAGATTAATTTCGAAATCTCACAAGAGGCATGATCTTTCAGATCCAATCTATCAATTCAATATTTGAATGGATTTGCACCTTCAAAAATAGTATTACGATATTGTTTATAAAATGATATTTTACTTATATTTTTTATATTATAAACTACTTATTATAAACTACTTAGTAATTCACACAACTTACTATCACCTACATAAATAATATTTCAAGAAAGGATTTTACTTCAATTATAAAGCTTAAATTGACCATTTTATTTTTTGACAGCAGATAATAAAGTTTTCGGTTACAAAATACTCAATGTTTCAATGTGGGTAACAATAAAGTAATACTTTAACAACCGTCCATGCTTTTGCTCTAAAATTTTCTAAAAAGCAGGTAAGGAAAAAAAGCCAATCACTCATTGAATAGACAATTCTTCTTCTTTCTGTTTTAAGCACAATTGACGCACTGTATAAAACTAATAGCCAGGACGATTCCGTTTTTCTAATTATATACTAATTTTATCCAAATATTTTTAAAACTTTAATTTTAAATTTAAATATTTTTTGAGCTTTATAGTTAATTTTCTTTTCTTGTTTATTAAGCACTAGGTCAGGTTTTAAAATAAAAATATTTTTTTTCAATACTTTGCCACACTGCTGGAAATTATTTTTATTTTAAAACCTGACCTAGTGCTTAATAAAAAGAAATTTTCTTTTCTTTAATTTAATTTCATTATTCCTAATGTTCTTAAAAATAAACCAAAAATTCTAACTTTTTAATTATGATTAGTTTTAATACTTGATGAACTCTTCTTTACATATCAAATTCGTCATATGCAGAATACCGACAGAGTTTTATTTTTATTTTTTTATTTTAAAATATTTTATTATTGCATTACATGTTCTCTTTCTTTACTTTTGTTTTATGTCAATCATTCTTAACTTTATTTTCTTTCAACTTCTTAACTTTAATAAAGTCAATAATAACGAGCATGTTTATGACTTTACTGTAAGTTAAAATGATTATAATTATGCTCGATACCAGAGGCAAAGAACATTTGATGTTCACCATCATATAATAAAATAAAAAAATTAAAAAATATTTATTAGAAATTGAATGACATTTATGACTGTTACCGTTACTTAGTTATTACACGCTATTAAACGATAATGGATGTTACTTTGGTTTTTAAATTATCTTTTGGAGCTAAAAATTTTATTAAAAGAATATAAAATGTCATTTTCAGAATTTGCAAAGAGAAGTATTCATTTCACATGACTTTTGTAGAATAAAGTCATTAAAATTTGTTTGTAAAGTAATAAAATGAAAAATGTATAATGAAAAATCGAATATGTCAGTAAAATTAAATGAAAACTTCAAAGAAAATCAATTATTTCGCTCATGTTTGTTACTGTTTAATTAAATAAAAGATTTTATTTTAAGGAAATGTATTTTCATTTTTACATTAGACTTTAATGTACAATCTACTCCTGATAACATTTTAAAATTGTTTAAATAAGAAGAAAAGGAAAAGGGGCTGGGTGCCAATGAACACAAATTTCCCCAATCTAAGTGGATTGTTGTATGGAACCATCTTGCACCTGAAATAAATAAACTATTATTATGGTCATATGATTTCTTACGTTAATCAGGTCGATTCATTCGACCATCTTATCATGGCAAGATCTTAAAGCACATCTAAGATACATTTACCAAAGGGCGAGTGAAAAATTTGAGATAAAAAACAATTAAGTCATTCGCATATCCATGTATTGATTTTAGAGCGATGCTAATGTGCCTTTCGGCTGTATAGAAGTTTAATTTCAAAAAATAATACAAAAATTTAAATTTAGTCCAAAAAAATTTTTTTTTGAAAATTCGTTTCACGCCATTAACATTTCAAAATAATATCAAGCACATGGCCACTGTGGCTTTTCTTGATGAAGTACATTTGAACGTCAATTTTTCGAACCAATCTGGCCGAGTGTCACGAATAACATGAACAGTAATGACCTCTCCGAGGCATCAATCGTTGAATGTTTAACTGCATAGGAAAAACCGGCGTGATGTTATATTGCACAAACTAAGAGGTAAACGTACAGGCCCGTTTCGCTATATTATCTTACTTTAAAATTATAATGTTCAGAAGTTGAAGATTGCGCTTACCATCCTTTCAAGACCACATCGCATCTAAATGAACAACATGCAATTTTTAAATAACAGTTAAGTAATCATGTTTAGGCAGCGATCTCCAGTGACCGTAGAACAATCTGCAGCTTTTTGTTTTGAATAAAATTAAATCCAATGATGCCGCCAAGCTTAAAACGGCATTATACAGTGACTTTTTATGGATATAGTGCAGTTCGTTGAAATTAATTAAAAAAGCAGTTAAGCCAAAAATAAGTATCATCGCTAAGAACTATTTTACGGTAAAACATTAAATCAGTTTCCAATAGTCTAAAAATGAATCGGTGAAACAACAACACATATAATGGTCTCCTTTCCGTAATTTCTAGATCTTATACGGAATCGTACCAAAATCTTTGCCCAAAATTTTGTAGGTAGTGGGCAGACAGAGCTCTAACTCCTGCAAATCTCATTGAATAGATAAATTCTGTTCTCATTTCACACATTCGTGATAATCGCTTCAATATGCACATCCGAAATGTTGGCGTTATTGCATCAGTAAAAGACGGTGTTATGAAATATATCGTCAGGTAGATAAATGGCTTGGTCAGATATCCCATAAATATCACGTCGTCTTTAAGCTGCGCGAAGAGATGACTGGTCAATTTTAAATCAAATCATAATCTGCCAGGCCCACGATGTTGCAATCGTTTGTTCGTTCGCATAATTACATTTTAAACAAAAACAATTTTTTAGAATTAGTTTTTGTTTTGAATGTATTTGTGCGAACGAACGAACGATTGCGACATCGTGGGCCTGGCAGAATGATTTTCCTAATTTTTTTTTACTATGCTTTTCATTACAATTGTAATTATAAATTACTACGTAATGTAAAAACGTATTTGCTCTTTGTCATTTGCTCTATTGTAGCTGCAGGGAATTTTTAACCTCTTTTCTTTAAAAGAATCACAACAAATATCCTTATCAAACAGTTGGCATAAGAATTTAATTACTTTTCTATTTATTTTCTAGCAGGAAATGAATTTGTGTTAAAATAAACTGATATATAAAACAATGAGAGTTGGCCGGACAAATAATTTGAATTTGATACTTAAATGAAATCGATATACCAAAAGCACATGTTGAGGTATTTCAGTTTCACTAATAATTTATTGTTGCATATTTTAAAATTTTAAGAAATAAAATACTTTTCAATTCAAAAGTACTTTTAACAAGTGCTATATTTGTCAATGCCGAATCTTATATACCCTTCACCATATGTGTTAATCTAGCTTATGAAAAATAGTTACCGGCAAGAATACAAACAGAAGTTGAAAAAACGATATGGAAAAATTAGAGGTAGACGTGGTGTTTTCTCCACAGCCTTAAAGAACATGAGTCAAACTTGCTGATTTTAATAGCAAAATTTTTGAAACTACAACTAGTGTATTTTAATTTTCTCTAACTCGGCAAATTTGATTTCGACAGTAACACTGACGGACAGACGGATCGAATTCGCTATGCATAAGAAGTCAGAACTATATACTTTATTGAATCGAAAATGGATATTGTAGAAAGTACAAACTAAATAACAAACTTAGATATACATTTTTGTACTTTTTGTGGTATAAAAATAAAACTGGTTGATATCTCAACTATATTTAGCAGTCGCTTTTTTTCAATTTTAAGAATTATGGAGGTTTTCAAATCGTTTGAGTGTGGATTTTTTTTGCGCCCCCAAAACTCCTTAATTTCTCTTCCAATATAAATTTTTTTTTAACTGAAAGTTTATCGTTACGACTGGTCCCGTTTAGAAAACAGTTCATAATTTTAAAAATTAAAGGGTGCCATTAGCGCTACCAATTTAAAATAAAAAAACTGCATATCACTACAGCTCTCAACAAATAAAAAGGAAAACAAAAATAAATTTAAAAATTAAAACGTGACGTGAATTGAACTATATAGGCCCCTCTTCTGATTCGTTATGTACAAATTTTTTAAACAATAAAGGTAAAAAGATAAACATTTTAAATTTTAAATAAAATGGTGCCCCAATAATTCTTAATGTTAGTGGCCAAATTTTTAAACTGTTCGAGACTGGCGCTTAAATCCACAAAGAATCTTCTATGCTGAGTCTGCACTAACAACAAATATGAAATATATGAAAGCGTGTGCCTTAACTATTTAATCGTTATAGCCTGACAGCTAACTCTTTCAAGGGACCGTATTACTAAGTCTGCTTTAGCAAAAAGTATAGAATTTTAATTTAGAAATTGAAGAGTGTGCCCAAAATTTTTATAATTTGATCTATTTGGCCCTATTTTTTTTAATTTCATGTTAAAAAAACCTGCAGAATGTCCACTGATTTATCTGGTATAATAAGAAATATATATTTTTTTAATTATATATTGAAGGGTGTTATAATGGTTAATGTGATTTGATGTATATGGCCAAACTCTTGGACCCTTATACACAGACTGTTAAAATTTACAAAGAACCTGTATTGCTAAATCTACTACAACAATCAATATAAAATTTGAAAAGCTGTCTTTATTTCTAAATTTGTTTTGAAGGCGTGGCTCTGAAGATACCACCTTATAAGCCAACATTGTTTTGCTGAAATGTATCTAACAACCTGCTTCTTCAAGTATAAATTTAAGCCTTTTAAGAGAATATGATTATTTTTTGGTACGCAACTAAAATGTTAAGAACTGATGATATCGCATGTTAAACATCGATACAAGTGGCAGACCAATATCATTTTTCTCGAAGGATTATTTACAACGTTTCCTTATATTTGTGATCACTGCTAAATCTGAACATTTGGTTCGAAAAACAACTCCTTTCGCTCAGAATTATGCTATCTTTTGCTATCAAACAGTTTTGAAACATTTATTAAAAGGCTAGCAAGCCTATGTTTGATCATTTCCTCTTGTTGATTTCTCTGAAAGGCGATTGAGTAAAAAACATAGGTTTTAACCCAGAGTAGAGATAGAAAACTTTATATAAGATTACGACTGTATGTAATATTCATTATAAAACAGTATTTAATCCTGCTCTAGTGGTAAATAAGGCCATTAATATCTCAAAGCTTATAAAGCCACTTTAGTTATAATTTTAATGCGCTGATGATTTAATACTGTAAAGAAACTCCAATTATGGGCTTCAAGCTGCTCCTGGAATCTTATTATTAGTATTTTTTATTACTTTCGTAGAATTAAAAACAGTTATTGCTTTAAAGATTATATCGAAATTAAACTGTGTGCTTTTACGTTACCAGGCGGCAACTCAGCTTAATGAAGCGAAATGAGCGGGGTAAAAAATGCTCTCAAATAGTCAATAAATAAGCTGCTTTATCCATACATAATTTCGTTTGCAATATAGAAGAGTATTTTCGGAATCATGAAGTTACTTTTTGAATGTACAATTCTTTTGGATTAAAATAGCTCTCTTATCCATTGGATACATTCCTTAAATCTGTTATATTTAGGAGACCTGTGTATTTCTTTTTAACTATTTTTTTTTAGTCGGTCTACATGCATACATCTAAAGAATAAATTTTAAGCTGGCAAGTTTCTTCTAATTACGTTAAGAATGTGTTGTATGTAACTGACAAAAAAAAAAAAAATAAACGAAATAATGACATGCAAATAGCAGAAAACTTTAACATTTTACATACAGTTTATTTCGGTTGTTTTAAAATAAAGAAAAAAAAATGAAATTAAATAACTTGAAAGTAATTAGATATTAGAGAAAATTAAAAGGAAAAACAAATGAAATAAAGAAAAATTTGAATGAGAGATATTACAATGGTTACATTAATGTTTAGAAACATTTAGTTTAACAAAACCAGAATCAAGGAGACAAGAATGAATAAAAAATGTCATGGAAAATTATTTCTATGGTTTAACAAACAGTGAACCTTAAGGAAAATCAAAGATTAATATTATTTTATTATTTGTTATTTCTTGCAAAAATTGGATTAAAATTTGCCTAAAATTAAATTAATCAGAACAACGTAGATTAGATTTAAATGAATAATATATATATGCACATGGCGATTGAAGTCGGTTTTTTTGTCTTCCTATCTTTGCCAGTGTTCTCTTGCTTTGCTAGTTGATTATCATTTTGTGCCGATTTTTCTTGATTAAACCTTTTTAAATAGTAAAAATATAAAAAACCAAGCTATCTGTTATATTGCTGCTCTATACTATTAACAGCGGTGCTCTAAATAGCCCTCTACGAAGCACTGAATTAAAAATTGTGGCCTTTTCAACAAGCAACACTTCTATATTCGGCTATACTATAAATTCTTTATCCTTCACCATGTATGTAAATCTAGTTTAGTGAAGTAACGACAATAAAAAAAAAAAAAATATCGGGATTACGAAAAATTAAAAAATTAAAAAGTAAAAAAAAATAAAAAATACATCAAAATATTAAAGGTTCCTAATGGGTTAAGTATTTTCTGGAAGATCTTTGTAAAAGCTTCTAAATGATATCCATATTGATATCTAATGACACAATCGTACTTTTGTATGAAAAATTAAGTGGCCCATAACTCAGAAAATATGGGCGAGAGAAAGTTCGTTTCACTTCACTTTTTTTTTATTCTTTATCGCCCATTTATTTGTTGTTTTTTTTTTTTTATTAGAGTTACTTTATTTTTTCAAACTTAGTTACAGCCTCTTTCCACTTTTCGATGTGACGGGCACGAAAATATTATTGGTTTTGTTTGTGAGCAAATAGAAAAGGAAAATTAATAACAACTTAACCGGATATATTTCCCAAAATTTTGTTTTCCTTAATGAAAAAAGAACTGGTGAATTTCAAAATTTTTTTCATAATCTTTACTAGAAAAAAGCTGTAGCTTACTCTGCAGTGGGTCTAACTGCCCTTAAAATAATAAGCTCAAGGAATAAAAAAATTTTAAAAAATCCTTCATTCTTTTTAAAATTAAATACGTTTTTGGAGATAATTAAAACCTTAAATTTAATAGAATAAAATGTTTTCATTGCTGTTTTATACTCTGACAAAACCACTGTTCCTTTTAAAACAAAAATGTTTAATGTTTATAAGAATCGTAGAATCATGTAGATTAAAGCCAAAGGAATGTATTTTTTATGCACTTAATTGTTCATGCAGGAATTTTTTGAAACTTAATGTCCTGCAAAAAAAGAAGGATTACTTACTAAAACTAAATACCTGAGTAATGGCAGATAATGGTGCGGACTTTGTTTCTGAAAAAACAAAAAAAATGTTAATGAGTATTTACATTTGACCATAATTAATTTCTTTAATGTAATTAACCCTTCCTCTGTTTGCTTTATTTACTAAAATAGAAAAGGATTTGCTTTCTAATCAAAACCCCAAAAATCACAAAAATCTGTGAATAGAAAAAAATAATAATAAACTAGCAGGAAAAAGGGAAGAATGAAAGGTTTGTATTTGCTTTGTTACTAATGTAAAATACTGCACCTATGGTTGTTTTTCTTTATTATTAGATTTAACATTTTTTTAAATTAGTTTTTGAGTGACGACTACAAAAAACCATAATAGATTTGTATTTAATGTGTGATTAAAAAGTACAAACAGTTTAAGATGTTGAAACAAAAGTTCGTAATTAGGATCGAAGCACATAATATACAACCCTTAGTAAATTTAAATAGGGTTGTTATTTTATTTGTAAAGGAAGAAAATATCCGTATGCGTTACAAAAGAAATTTATTTGAAGTAGACTTAACTCTTGAATTAGATTTTGTTGGATTATGGTTATTTTTATTGAAGACCTTATGACATTTAAATGAGAACAGAAAAAGCTTTAATATTTTTTCTGAAGCTTGTTTTAGCCACCATGTAAAAACATTTAAGGTGAAATTACTTTTATTGCTGCACACAAAAACAACGTGCTCGGTATGCTACCGAAAAGATTAAGCCGCAAAGTTCCGTTATAACAAATTAGTTATGTGATTTTTGCTTGAACAAATAATTCTCTGTGTTTAGGTGAACCTATTTGTTAAAGAGCAGTTTGAGGATTTAATATCAGGCACATCATTTGTTGCTACTTTTTTATGCCCAAGAATTAAAGAAAACGCGAGATCTTCGTGACCCAGAAAAGTGAGGAACGAAAAAACTTTATACGAGCAGCGCCAGAGGACGTCTTTCATAGGGGATGCTCTACCGGTGACTTACTGACCTTCTTTAACAAATAAATAGTGTCGACTTCACTCCATCTGATCCCCCTGCTACCTATGTGACGTTTATCAGACTGAAAATGGAATACAACTCTTCTGTTTGTCCGGTGCTTCAAAGACTATTTTAGAGCTAATGAATCGCGTGCAGGAAATAGCGAAAAAGTTCATCGGTGACAAAAGGGTATACAGCTTTATTGATTCACTGGAGTATTGACGCCACGTGGGGTGTTTTTAACTGTTTTTTCGTAACTACAAAGGAATGTGCTCTTATGAAATCAAAATCTAGACGGCGATTTGCAAAAGTTTTGGAACTCTGACCCATCATTCTACGGCACCTGTCATGGATCATTTAACAATAGTAATAATAATAATTTAATCGAAAAGAATGATTTCAACAATATACAATAAAAAAAAATTAATTGTTAAATTGTTTGATTTTTTAAAATAATTGTTTATTATACTTAACAATTATCTGCGCTGCTCCTTGCGTTTCTTAATATAATTTTTATGAATTTAGGACTTGAAAAATGTCCGCATACATTTGTAAAATAATTTTTCTTTCTAAAAAAAACATTTTTAGAAATTAAAAAATTAATTTCAGGTAAAAAAGAATTTTAATAAAAAAAAAAATTTTAAGCCATTAACTTTATATTTGATTAGCTAACTAAGCCGTCATGTCATCCCTCTGTAAATCTGTACAATAATCTATTGCCAACGTCAAAGGCTGGCGGTTACATTATTTCCTTGTGCCTGAATTAAACACCCTTATTTTATTTTTATAATTCTAAACCCTTCATTAATTTATCACAATAATTACAGTTAACATACAGTCCTCTCTCGTAATAGTATTTTTAAATATACTAAATTTACTCTTAACTATATAAACTGTATTATTAATACGTACATACACAGCCAAACGAATTTAGAGATTTCGAATTTGGCCTAAAAAAAGTTAAAAACCCCAGCATATGACGCTTATTAAGATTTATTATTTTAAAAAATCATAGCCCACATCGCTCAAATACACAAACACTACAACATTCCTTACACACATATATAAACGTCAACATATAAAGTTATTTTAAATAAAGTGACCAGTTTAAAAGTATTTTATTGATTGAAAAGCTAAAGCTATTTGAAAAAAAATTAAAAAAAATCACTGAAAATGGCTACTGAATGGGTGGTGAGAAAGATGTTTCGTTAAGTAACTTTGTTAGTTGTTCAAGTTAACTGATTGCGAAACAAGCTCAGATATCCTTAATATTTGGTGCATCATGTTAGTGCATGACAAAAATTTAAAAATATATTTCTTCATCACTTTGATTAAACTTTAAGGCAAAAATGATAGTAGAACTTTTTCAGAAATTACTTTCAGTGAACTTATCACGAAATATAAATTCGAATGATAATATTAGCGCCTGAACATAATTTTTGCTGACGACACATCTTATTACGAGTATTGTTATTATTTTTTAATTGGGAAGGTAAGTGGAAAAAAAAGAAGTACAAAAGCATATAATATTTTTTACTTCATACAGAAAATAACTTTCTCCTCCTCGAATTGTAAGACAATCAATACTCCAACTACTGGGAGTCAAAAATCTTCATAGAAAAAAATAAAGTTTTTACTTGTTTTCGGATAGAAATTGAATGAACTTTTTAATACTATTTATTAAATCCTTAATTAAAAATTCACAATTTTTTAATTGAATAAATAAAATTTTTAATGGAAACAATTAAAAATTTAATTAAATTAATTAAAAATATTATCAAATCAATTAAAAATTTAATTGAATAAAAAAAATAATGATCCAATTTCTATCTAAAAACAAATAAAACTTAGCAGGTTAATTAGTGATATTATTTAAAGATGAAATCGCGAAACACATCCTTTAAAAAGCTTTAATCGAAAATTCAAAGATCTTTACTAGATTCGACTATCAAAAAAGTGTATATGTGCATGCTCAAACAAAAGACTCTAAATGAATGCAAAAACTATTATAGAAGTAATTATCTTCTTTCATAAAATAAAATTCAAGGTCGATGTCGATATTGTCACCATACTGTTCTTATTTGTAGTGGCTTACAAATAACGATAGTAAAAACATATTTTCTTTTGGATATTAATTACATACACTCACATAATTTTTCGTTGACGTTTTAATTATTATAAAACTTTGTTGACAATACGGTTCTCTCCTATGTTATTTGCAAAATATTGTCATTTTGCTTAAAACCATGATTTCTATTTTTAGGCGAGTAAAAGAGTCTAGATTCTTGCAAGATGAAAAGATATGACAAGCTTGTTTCGTTTAATTCTATTAAACTTACATGCATGTTAGTATGATCCAGTTGAAATAATTAAAACGATTTAACTACATTGTTTATAAGATGTATGCGGATGCTAGTTATTTTTTGTTACTTTTGAAAAAATAGAAATCATAAAATGGTCACACTGGTAGTTGTAATCAAATAAAATTTTGTACGTATCAGATTCGTTCGTGTGTCCTACTTTGTAAAAGATGATAATATTAATGCTTTAATACATATAAAATTTAATTATAAACGGATATGTGTGTGTTTAAGGAATATTTATGTGTATATTAAATTTAAAATGTTGTGTGTGCTCTTCTAGTGGTCTACAATTGTCTAGATTTTCTAATCAAGGGTTTTCTTATAAACTCTGTTTTTTAATTGTGGCATCATCAACAACACGAGAGATTTGACATTCAGGTTCTTAACGTAATCGCAACAGATGCATTTGAAATTGTTACAGTGGATTCATTTCACTCGATAGTTGAATTAATATATCTAAATTCCACTATGAAGATTTGTTCAGGAATAACCGCCGGTTTTTCTAAGAAAATTACCATTCAGATGAGGCCCATTTTCACTTTTCAAAACGAAATATAATGGCTTTAATGCAAGAAACATTTTAACAACAACAATGCAAAAAAAATTTTTTTTTATTAAAATTAAAATCAAATAAATTTTGATCAAATAAAAAGCATCAACAAAATTTGAAAAACAAACATCATTATCTTTCCATTTCGCTTGCGGTCATTAGAAAGCTCTTTGTTTAAATTATTTTCTGACATTAATTCGAAGTATATTTCTTTTTTTAATGGCTTTTAGTTAAAATATTGCAAGACTTTTTATTTATGTCTTTAAAATTAAGAGAAATATGTCATATGACCGCAAAATATATCAATTATGAGCCAGTTTTAAAGGTTTTAAATTATAAAACTCGATAAATTGTTACAAAGTTAAAAACTTTTCTCTTGCATTTGTCTCCTATAATTATTATTATTACCCAGCAAAAAAGGACCTACAAAAGAAGTAGAAAATTTATGGGTTCTACTTAAAATGAACTGGTTCTATTTAGGGAAAAAACACATGACTTTAACATTAGCTCGTCATTGGTGAGCAGGGGCTCACATTAACAAAACGGCTTGACATTTAAGTGAAAATTCCATGATATGGAAACCTTTGCTCATTAATTTTTTATTTTTAAAATGTTTTTAAGTAAATGCAAGCAACTCGTTAAAATTATAAGCTTAAATACTCTTTAAAATAAGCCACGGGAATATTAATTAATTAATTTTTAAAAAACTTCGTGCTATTTTTTATTCCGATATAATTATTAAATCACCGATTTTGATTATTGGTTAACAAAAATAAATTTAAATTGTGTTGTTGTGATATATTATTTTTCAACATCTGTATAAAAGAACCGAAATAAGGTGGATAAGGAAAAATAAAATTCAATGCTTTCACTTTTGTCTTTACTTTATTGTTTAGATAAAAATTTTTAGTTTATTTAAGATATTTGGAGAAGTTTCCTGAAGAGCTAAGTAAGCAGTAGCGTAATGGCCATCGAGACGTGCTTTCACCTTTAATAAACAATATCGGTGATATAATAGTTGAATCGGGATAAAAAATAGCACGATATTTTTTAAAAATTGAATGCTTTTTATTAATATTTATTTATTGTAATAAAAAGAAACTAAATTAAAAATTTTTTTATTGAAACGGTTAATACATTTTATTTTATCTTGCTTGGTCTTAAACGCAGTTTTTAGTAATAGAATTTTCATGAATTTTTATGAATTTTTTATAAGTTCAAAGGTTATCGCTTAACTAGAATAATAGAACTTATTAGAAATGCATTATAGAAAATAAGAGCAAGAGAAGCAATGAAAATGCCCATAATTTTTAAACCACTTCATTTTTGTTTGCTGGGTATTATATTTTTTTAATTACATTTCATCTTTCTTCAAGCTTACAAAATCTACATGCATTTTTTTCTGTTTGAAAAAACTCTTCCATTTTACAAAGTCCAGATTAACACTGCATTTTTCGAGGCATTTTTTTCAATGCTCTATTTAATTTGTAGCGGTAAGTGCTATTTAAAAATAAATTTAAGGAATAGTAACATATCCTAAAAATTATAGCAATACCATATTACTTACCCTTCTTGCTTCACCAACAAACAAAAACTTAATGATAGATTCGTGAAGAGTTGCATAGTGTAAAAACCGTACAAAATAAATTAGTTAATTTCTTTACAATTTCTTCAGATCTTTATGCCTTTAGTTATATAAAGGAAACGTTTCGTAAAATAGTGTTAATAAGATCAAATAAAATTTAATTTCTTTTTGTGATACAACTTTAAATAGTTTCATGTGTTATTTTTCTTACGTTGTGATATCGCTAAAACTAAAATTTTGTTATTTAATAAGTATCGTTTTTATTTTTCTTAAATATATTTTAGTCAAATTAATAGATTTTTCGACAAAAAAAATTAATTAGTTAATTCGACACTTTCATCTAGAGTCATCAACTAGTTCGAAAGAATAAGTTATATCTCATTCCAAAGCTTCTAAATTGGGTGTTAAAGCCCGTTTTATACTATTAATGAGATTTGCTAAATATCTAAGTATTATGAAAAAGTGTGATAGTGTAAAAGCAAATACAATACGAAAGGGAAATTCCTTCATTTTCGTATCCCATAATACAAATTAATATTTAGAAATTTTACTAGACACTATAATTTTTTATTTTATCAGGACACTCCGAAAAAAGACTCTAAAAGGAAACCACCAAGGATGCTTTTTCTGAGCTTGCCTTAAAGTGGCTTACGCCATGACTCCTATATGACACTCAAATATATGTATCTTCGGAGCTATACATGTATTAGTTCTTAGAGACTAAAGATCGATTGGTTTTCTTAATAAACTAAGAGCTTTCTAAGCTGAACCACCTTAGTAGAAAATAGCCCTCATTTCTGAAGGTTTAAGGATATCAAATGATTGTTCTTTGAACCCTTACTGAGTGTAAAGGCTACAAAAATAATTTTCCTTTCTGAATTATATGTTTTGCTGAGAATTTTTTATTCAACTTGAAATGTGATAGTGTAGAAACCGTTACGTTACGTTGGATTTTTTAATAATCACAACAATTATCATTAGATTTCTTAGTTACAAGGTCTAACGCAAATCTTAAAATATGTATTATAGTGTGAATGGGCCTTAAACGGTGGCTTACTTGCTTTGATTGAATAAAACGTGACTAAGCTGTGGTAAATACAAATTAAATTTTCATAAAAAATTCAAAAAAGCTATTTTTTAATAAACTATAACAGCCTATAGTTTTATAATTTTCATAATTAGTCCATTTGGTTTTAAAGATTATATTATATTTTGTAACAATATTCAACTTAAGTTTTTTGAATTTGTTATTATTTGATTTATTATATTTAACTTAATATCATTTCCAACTCGCCTCAATAATGTCTTCGGACGCTGAGGCAATTTGGATTGTTAGATAAAATTACAGTAAATAAATAAATAAAATTCCAAATTGCGAAAGTCGTTGTCGACGTCGTTGTTAATTTTTAGTCACAGTCAAATTTCGTCGATGCAGACGTCAAGTCGACTTTCAGTTGGTATTATTTTGCACGCATAATTTTAAAGAAAAAATATTATCCCAAATTATTTTGGCGGTTATTAAAATTAATTTTTTAAATTTTTGTGAAAAAATATTGTTTGTGCTTAAATAAATTAGATGCAGTAATGAAGAAAATAAAGACATATTCAGGGTTCGGAGAAAAGTAGCGAGACAAAAATCAGACATTTTTAATTTTCCGAATACCACATAAGTAATCGAACAGTTTGCCATATATTTGTAATAAAAAGCAAACTTTTTATTTTTGTGCCTTTTGAACAGTTTTGTTGAATGTTTTCGACTGAATTAAACAGCATTTAAATTCATATTTAAAAAATGAACCTTTCATGAGAGGCGACATTCGTTTAAAATCGATTTCCAATACGTTAGCAACAACATTGCGGTTTTTGGCTCAAGGCTTATACCAATCGAATGTTGGTATTGATTTTAATCTTGGATTATCGCCACCAATAGTCTCCTTAATTTTGGAAGAAATGCTTGATGTTTTGGAAAGAGTCATCTGCCCCCTTTTTATTAAATTTGAAATGACTGAGAAAGAGAAGGCTGAATGTAAGTTGTATTTCTTTGATAAGACGTGATTTCCTGGCATTAAAGTCTGCATAGGCGGCTCGCTTATAAAGATTCAAGCTCCTAAGAAGGATGATGAAAATATGTACTACAATAGAAAGGTTCTCTTTTAGTTTAAATGTCACGCTTGTAAAAAAACTTTGTTGACAAAAACAAATTCAATTTCGGTCAACGTCGACGTAATATTGCAAATTTGCCGCTGATAACTCCTAATTACTCCCAATTACAATGATTGTGCCGTCGACATTACTTGTAATGACGTCGGCATTCGCAATAAGGATGAATATCCATCAAGGAATATTTGGTGACTGTAATAATTCTTCTTTAAAGAGTCAAAAACAGATCTAAAATCATATAATACCGTTCTGTATTGCAACTTGATATTTTGTTACATAAATCAACCTAAGAGTAGCGTTACAGTGTTATAGTAAAATAATTAAATTCAATCGAAAATATTAACTGTGCAACTCTTTAGGCATTTAATTGAATTGAATTTAAGTGCAAATTTCATATATTTCATCATCAAGTGAGCCCAAGACTCAAGGTTATCCGCATTTAAGCTAAAACATTATGAGGTAACCTTCATTAACGAAAACTATTCTTTCTTCCAAAATAAATGAAATTTATTTTCATATTTTCTTGCAATAACATTCAATTATCTGTGTTATTTGAAAAACCAAATAAGCTTGACTTTTTTATTGTTAAATTTTTCTCTTATTTAAATTGCTTTCATAAAATATTTTTTATAGTTTCTTGCATAACTTTATACATATTTTGTAGCCGTTTTCGTATTGCACAATTTTTAATTTCATTTTCTATTATAAATTCAAGAAAAAATAAAAATGAAACTTATATTTCGCTGCAATAAAAAACAAATTTTAATGGCAAGTTTGTGCAAAGTTTTAACATTTCGAAACTATTTCATTTTTAATTTTTATCTATGTGTGTATAAAATTCGCGTGCAGTTGCAGTTTATGGCTGAGTGTGTTAGTGAATTTAATATAGAAAATTTTAAATTTAAGCAACTTGCAATTTTTTCTATGCCAGCCTTAAAAAAATAAACGCCAAATGGATTTTCTACTTCCTATTTTTCTTTAGCTTTGGCTTTAATCCAAAATAATAATAATAGTAATGATAATAAGACATAAATTCCTTAGACTTAAGGAGTAAGAATAATAAAAGAGGGCCATTAAAAAGCAGAATATAAAATTAAAAAAATTAAAACTACGAAAATTTTGTGTCATAATACTATTTCATGTAAATGAATGAAAATAATGTAACATACAAAAATTCCTCAATCGTTAGACCTAAAGAAACACAAACACACATATCACCAAGGCCCTGAGGTATTCTTTGGTAATTTAATTCCTAGAAAATTGTTTGTCTTTCCTACATAATGTTTATGGGAAAGAATCATAATGGCCTAAGTTCTCTTCAAATTGCTTCACTTAACTCTGAACAAAGTGCAACTAAAGAATTTATTTTTGTTTATTTTATTTAAATGAAAAAAAAATAAACTTTAAAAAATGCACAGTAAAAGGAACAAAAGCAAATAAATATAATATTTTCTTCAAACTTCAAAAAAAAAAACATCACAGTTTGAGTTTGAGTTTAAAAATTAAATGACAAAGAAAGCTAGTTAAAAGAAAATAGCACTTGAAATGTAAACATTTTGTTGGCAAATTATTTCAAGTACCTTAAACAGTTAAATAAATAAATAATACAAGGCAACATAAATGCCAACTCATCTTGCAACAGTGATAGTGGTAACAAAAATGTCTCCAAACTGTAAAAGGAACCAGTAGCCAGACAACATTTTCATTTTTTTTCAGACGAAATATGAGTTAGAATATACAGTTTATATTTATGTACTTTTCAGCAGAGGAGATACTTAAACACCACATTATACGGTGCTTCAACTAAGACAAACAAAGTGAAATCATGTTAGAGTTTATATACATTTTTGCTACCAACACAAAAGCTGGTGGTTGCAGTATCTGATCGCTATGGTTCTAAACTAAGGGTTTTCAACATAGTGCTTTTAGTACTAATTTTAGTACTTTGGAAAATTTTCGAGTTAGTGCTCAGTTCATTCCTAGTACTTTTTTCGAACAACTGTGACACTTGAGATCATCTAAAAAGAAAAAAAATTAATGATGTGTTTTACATCAACAATTGTTGCTTTAAGCTTTAAGATTCTCTTTCTAAAATTTTTTAAACTTAATTCGAACCAAATTAGATACGAAGCTCGAAACTTATAGAAACCATATTTTAAAATTAACTTTAAATAAATTTTTGAAAAATCTTTCAGTCAAATCAATTTCATTAAAAATGCATGCGAGGCGTCTTGAGTGCCATAAATATTATAAAAAGCCAAGGGATTTGCAATCTGTCTTCTAAAATATCTAAAAGAAATAAAATTTCTATAAAAAAGAAACAACACAAAGTAGTCTTTGTATTTAACAATTATAACAAATATAGATTAGGTAGGCAGCTGTGTTACCACAGCCCAGTTAGTTCTATTGATTGATCAATTTTTGTTGCAAATAAATTCTTGCAGCAGACATTTTTTATAAAAATTTTAGAGCCTCAATAATTAAGCTCATAATTTCTAAAATGACCCACATGTCAAGAGATATTAAGTTTTAATATACACAACATTTCTTGGATTTTCTTTTTGCCAGGCTCAAGTTCGTAGAGTCCAGTTTATCATTATTTTTATACTCTCCACCACAAAAAGTAAAAAAAAAAAACTTAAACCTTAGTTTGTCATTTCGTTTGTAATTTTTTCAATATCCATTTTCTAACCTCGTGTGGGCGCCGTCGATTGTGTAATGTTTGTGTGCCCGTCCGTGCTAGTGTTGAAATCAACCTTGCCAAGGTACTAGATGAGCTAGAGAAAAGTTAAATATGTCAATCGATCAGATATAGTGTCGAAGGAGGTACTATTGAAAATCAGTAAGATCGGTGCATGTCTCTCGAGGCAGTAGGCTTAACACCACGCCTTCGCCTATTTTTTCCATGTCACTTGGGACGACAAAATAACTCCAATAAAAAAAAAACAAAAATATGGAGCTACGGAGAATTTAAAAATAAGAAAAAAACATTAAGTGAAAATGTTGGCGCTCACCCATATTTACTGAGAAATGGGTCTCTGAAATTTTCATGGAAAAGTACGATTGTGCACCATATTTTTTTAAATATCAAAATGGATATCATTTTAAAGTTCTTTTAGGAAATGCTAAAAAATTTCTAAAGTGCTTACTCTAAAAGAAGTTGATGGCGTATATAGTTTTAATTCTTTTTTTAAATTTCTTATTTTTCTCTCATCCCGATATTTTTTTTTTTTTTTGGAGTAACTCACTACATTATGTGATCAAGATTAACGTCGGTACCTGGCTGCGAAGCCCTAACCCGACGGTGGTCTTACCACTGAGTGAAGACAAAGCGTCGACTAGCGCCCCCTGCTAGGCGTAGCCAACAGAGTTGCAATTTCAAGAACATGGCTTGCAGGACCATGTCCTTCCCCTTGCTTGAGGGTTGGAGACTTTCCAACTCCTCTGTTGAATATGCAACAGCACATTCGTTTAGCACCGCACCTTCCCTGCGGACATCAAACTTAAACCGACAGCCACCACGTGTACCCCGAAGGGACCTCACCAATAACCGGCTACAGAGATGGGCGGCTCTCTGTATGGGCCACCGGTTCCCATGGCGCCAGTATTTTAAGGACACTGGTAAGACCTTCGACAATGACCCACGTCTTGTCTATCCAGATTCAGTGCCTGCACACCGGGGGGTTGGTTCCCCCTATACCCCGAGTGTTCTATATCTGTGTCTAGGTTAGAATCAGCCAGACTTCTTGTAGTTCCCCTGGGGGTAGTAACTCACTACACTCGATTAACACATATGTTGAAGGGTATATAATATTTGGCATAGACGAATTTAGCACTATGCTTTCTTAATTTTAAAATTATTAGCCGAACAATTTTACAGTTACAACCAAGTAATTAATTAAAATTCGACTTAAGTTCACATATAATTTACATTCTTAATATTTGCTTAGCCGCAAATCAAAATCTAAAGTTAAATAATCTAGTATAATTTTTTGAAAACTTAGTTTGTTATAACTTAATTAATGGTTAAAATAAAAGTTTTTATCACATATTAAATTAACTTCAACAACAATAATTTCTGTAAATTAAGTCAGACTTTATTGATATGAAAATATTATTGTCAATTGGTTTTAAGCATGGTAATCAAAAGTAAATTGTAAAAATTTTTATAAGATTATGTTAAAAAATTCATTATGTACCTGCTCTACTCACCCTGTGTAAAATTTCTAAAAAATTTTAAAAAGAAAAATTATTCACAAATGTATGCACACGTTTTTCAAGTTAATATTGATTAGTTGGGTTAATAGATGATGTTTACAATATAAACGACCTAAGATGGATATAGATGCAAAGAATTCTAATGAAGTATGCTGCATTTCACTCTGCTAGTATCTAAATATCCTTGTTTATTTGGAATACGTCCTTATTCATTTTTAAATTATTTTTCTTTCTAAAAATTTTTAGAAATTAAATTAAAAAATAAACCTTAAGCCGGAAGAGTAAATATTAGATCACTGTAAATACATACGGTTCAAATCCTGATTGGGAAAATAAAATTGTAATATATTTTTGTGAAATTTGGTTCACTCAAGTTACAGAAACGAATCACAAAAGTAAGCTGCAAATTATAAAATATCATTATATCTCTGATAGAAGTACAGCAAGTACAAAAATATTGTTACAAATTAAAGGATGTCTATATAATGACGTGGCTCTTACATACGAGGCCTTGATTTTAAAACGCAATGTACAAAAAATTATAATATTAAGGGGTGGCTTGGCTTTACTTCCTTAACCGCAGACATTTATATATTTTAAAAAATAAAAATAAAAAAAATTTGAAAACTATATTTTTTTCAATTTGCACAGAGTAAAAATTTATAAAATTAAATAAGGGGTGTTCTGATAGTAACGTTTATTGTCTTGACGTTAAAAGGTTAAATTTATAATTAGACACTAAAATTTTTAACAAAAAATAATAAAATGATAAAACTTAAAATTAAAAATTAAAAGAAAGCTAAAACATAGAATAGAACCCCTCGTCTATAAGTATTTGATTAAATAAACAAACTCTATATTTCTCTACCAAAGTTCAATAGTTTTAAAATACAAATTCCTATGGAATATAAAGCGCTGACATTTAGCTCAAAAGCTGGTTTTAAATAACCTAAAACTTTTTAAAATTAAATGGCGAAATATTTAACAAAGAAACTTTCTTTGACACCAGATGATTACAACCAATCTTAAAATATCAAAACATAGAAAATATTTCGTTTACATAAAAAAAGAATTTCAAGAAGATGTTTTATATTATGACACTTAAAAAAATTACTCTTTCATCATTATTTTACACTCGCTGCTCTTGTATAACAAAATAATGAACATTAATTTTTATGACTTTCAACTTTGATGTCATTAAACAGCACAACTTTTAGCACAACACGCTCCATCACTTTTTGCAGTCATCACTAGTACCACAGCAATTGTTGTTATCGTCAGCGGCATCTTCAGCATCATCAAAATTGTTTTGATATGTAAATGATGTTGGCTACTGCTTAAATGTCTGGGTCTTCCTCTTTGCCCTTTGCTATTGTGATGCCATTTTTGCTTAATTTTTAATTTAAAAATATTGTTCTTCATTTTCTTCTTTTTTTGCATTTTTAATACTTAAAATACCGCAACCCGCTTTTAGGAGTAGAAAAGACAAAAAAGGACACAAACAAATCTTTGCTAAGTTTTAATTAAAGAATTTTGTTTTGTTGATTATTTTTTATGTTGCTCGTTTTTAATTTTTTGGTTTTATTTCCTTAGAGTGGAATGCAAATTCTAACTGACCATTAGTAGTTAGTTTTTTTTTTAATACAGTGGTGTACAATCCTCAAGGTTATGTAAATTAAAATTTTTTTAATTTTCTAAGATTATTTTTGCAAAGTGCAACAGTGAACAGTCTGTCTTATGTGGTATTGTGGACAGGTTTTGTTACTTGAACTAACGATTATGCGATTCAGTATCGTTTTCTTAGTGATATACAAGTATCTATGTCAAGTGGCACCTCTCCTAAAAACAAAATTAAATAAAATCTAGCGTAATGAACAAGAAAGAATAAAGAGAGAACTAACAAAATCTTTATTTAAATCTGTTTAATTTTCAGTTATTTATTGGCTCCTCCCGAGACATATTATTTTCCAAATAATCAAAATTCATTGTACATACAAAATAAAATTGCAAAATTTGTTATTTTAATAAAATAAAATAACAAATTTGCTGCCATATGAAAGCCTTTGTGTGTTACGATGGTGTCAAAAAAATCACATCGATTTTGGGAGTTCGAAAACCCGGGAAGTACATGCTTCACCAGAATTATATATTTTGAATCAAAAACCTAAATCAGCTTCTATAAAGTAAAACAAAAGAATTTTGCAAACAAAAAAAATTTACATCAATTAAAAGGGTGTTCCGAAAGTGATGTTTTTTTCATAGAAATTTTGTTAGTTTTATAACTGTTATACGCAGACTTATCAAATTCGCACAGTGTATGTAAAATTAAAAGGTTAAATAAAATTTTAAAACAAAGAGTGTCTCAATATTGACATGATTTTAAACTAAATGTCATTTTTTTAGAACGCAATTATCCGACATTTTAGGCTAAATTCTTTTTATGTCCGCTATAAAAACAATTACAAGAAATTAAAATTAAAAATATATTTAAAGGGTGTTCCTATTGTGACGTAACTTTAGCTTGTCAACCGTAAAGTTGAGACATTTAGAGTTTGCACGGGAACTGTAAAAATATGTACGTTCTAAAAATAAGTGTAAACAGTAATTCTAAAATTAAAGGGTGTTTCTATAGAGTCCTTGATTTCGGTGAATATGACCTTATATTTTAAACCCTTTTGGGTAAACACCTTACATTTTTAACAACAAAGCCCTTCGCGTATGATTTATATAAAATTTAGAGAGTATGGCAATATTTTTGTACTTTAATTCGATTGAATTATTAACTATGGGCCTTGCGTAGGCCTTTGCAGAGCCCTTACTGAACATGGACAGATGGCCTGTAAAGAAAATAGAAAACATGTCTTAATAAGTTTTACTTGTTTTCAATAAAACTTGTGGTCATTTGTGCTGAAAACTTGTTAAAATGTTTACAAAAAAAATCCTAAAATTGTAAGATTCTTTTGTTGGTTTTCTGTTTCTGCTTCTTTACTATTGCATTTGTTTTATGTTGAATGTATTTTATTTACTCTGTTCTCTTGAATTTATTTGTACTGCTACTTTTTTCAGATCCAGTTACTGTTCGGCACAAATTTTATTACAGACATTATAAATACAAAATCTTTGCTATAGTTTCCATCGACAGCAATATGTTGTTACAATTAAATATTTCTTATATTTCTTTATTTTTTATTTCTTCTAACTCTGTTTTATGTCAGCAAAAATAAAAAAATGTGACCACAAAAACAAGCCGCAACAATACAACCACATATCAAGAATTGGTTAAGATTTGATGTTGTTGATTTCAAGGAATAACAACAAAAACAGCAACAATTAGAACACATAGATTTGTCAACAACAGAAAAGAAAAGAACAGAACACAACAACAGAATCATCCAGTGTAACAATAACTTTTCTCCTCCCACTTTTTCTTTAACATGACTTTAAGCTGTTACGAGGTTTCTATGGATTTAAAGCTGAGAAGGACACAACATTGATTTTCTTTAATACACAATAAAAAAACGGGAGGATGTTTTTTAAATTATAACTGTGGACTGGACAATTGCTTGTCCGTATATTGCAATTGTTTATAACTAGCTGATGTTGTTTTTGTTCTTGTTCCAGTAAAATGTTTAGTGTTATAGTTTTGTCAACAGTTAATTTTTACTAACTCGACATTTAACATGAAAAAGGTTGACATTTATTTTTTTTATTTTTCTTGTGGTTTTAAAAATTATGTTAAAAAAATATATTTGTTTTTTTTTTTAGTAAATCAAATGCAACAGCTACTTGGGCACAATGCAACTTAAATTGAAAAATATGGAATTTAACTTGAATTTAGAAGCAAATTTTAAATCCTTATCAACAGTGGTGATCAAAACATTTTTAGTACAACCATATTTAATCATTAGCTTTACAAGTAACTAATATTTATGCTCTCGAAGAATAATAGCGATAATAAAGGGTCATCCAAATGTGACGCCTAGATGTCAGCACTATATAATTTTTACATGTGTTCAAATGACTTAAGCCATTTTGTTTTATTAGAAGGTAGTACAGTTTTAACCATGGACAGGTAATTTCTCTAGTTGGATTATAGAACAACGAACAATAGATCCATTGTTTTCAAGCAAAATTTTGTTTAGTGACGAAGCTCATTTCAGAATGGATGGATTCGTCAATAAGCAAAATTGTCGTATCTGGGGTGATGAAAATCCTCGTGTTATTCACAAAAAATCTCTACACCCACAAAAAGTTACTGTTTGGTGTGCATTTTGGGCAAATGGAATCATTGGGCCATTTTTCTTCAAAGATGATGCTGGAAATGCTGTTACTGTGAATGCTGAGCGATACCAATCAATGTTGAGAGACTCTTTATGGACACAGTTGAATCATATTGATGTGTCCGACATCTATTTCCAGCACACAACTCGAGAAAACATTACGCTTTTGCGATCAAAATTTCCTCAACGTGTAATTTCACGAAATGCAGATTTCAATTGGCCTTCAAGGTCATGTGATCTAATACCATTAGTTTTTTTTTTTTTTTTGGGGTTTTTTGAAAAGTCGAGTGTATGCTAAAAAGCCACAAACAATTAATGATCTAAAGAACAACATTCAAGTTGCAATTCGTGAAATAAAACCAGCAACATGTCGGAAAGTCATAGAAAATTTTGATATTCGGATTGATGTCTGCAGACGCAGTCATGGTGGACATTTGAATGATATTCTATTCCACTAATACTTTTAATAAAAAAAACAGCTTGAAAAAATTGCAAATAGTTTGTGTTTTATTTCAAAGAAACACGTAGGCGCGTTTTTTGGATGACCCTTTATAAAGCGGAATTATGGCTGCGATTATATTCTGTGGATTTGAATTCTTTGGCACTTAAAATTTAATGATTGTTAAGGATATTTATTTTAGTTTTAAATCTTTTAAAATAACACAAAAAATTTAATTTTAATAAGAAAAATTTTTATATTCGAAAATTCAATAAATTTTATTAATATCAGAAAATTATTTCGTGCATATGGGTAAAATTTTTGACCATTTGCTTAAACAAACAATCGAAAGGTGTCAAATTGCACAACCTTTGAGGTCTATTCACAGGTCCATTTCTCGAAATTAACTTAATGCCAATTTTGATTACAAAAAATCAGTTAAAACCTCATCACGGCTGGATAACTATTGTCCACACTTTTAAACAAAATAACGCGAGCTACGGCTTTAGTTACGAAAAAAAAGGTCCAATATTGCCATCAGCATATCAACCGTACTCAACGGTGCGGTCTGCTTTAGATATGTTTTATTTGAAATACTGCACTTTTCTTTATAAGCAAATCCGTTAAGCCAAAAATGAGCTTCATCGCTGAACACAAAAGTTACGATAAAACATCGGATGCATTTCTAACTATTTTCAAGCCAAATTGCAGTTGAAACGCGCATATAATAATTTTGTGACTTTGGTTTCTTTACCAGTTGAAGCTTGTATTCATGTTGGCCAAAATACTGCAGCAAAATGTTCCATTTAGTGAACAAAAAAAGTTCTAATTTCTGCGACTCATGACGAATCGATATATTTAGATCTATTTTCACACTTTCGGTTACAGGGGCGGTAATCCTGGCAGTAAGTAGATTCTTTCGACGTTTTTTTGTCATTAAATTATTCAAAAATAATGTGATATGAAATGCAAGAATGTAGAAAAGGCATATTTTTCATGTCGCAAAAGAAGCATTCAATTGCCCAGGTTTTCTGAAACGGTGTACAAAATACCTCACTCCATCTGATTTCCTCGCTTTCTGTATCACCACAGTGACAGTAGGGTATCCAGCTCTGTTGATTCACTCGAGCATCGACGCAATGTAGGGTGTATATCACTGTGTTATCGTTACAACAACGAAATGTGCTCTTATTTCTGAATACCATAATTTCGTACGCGCTCTGCATCAAGAGCGCATTCCTTTGTTGTCGATTGGCCAGTGAATCGCACTACGCTTTACAGAGAAAATTTGTTTTTCAGTCGAAGAGTTTGTATGTGGAATAAACTTCTTGCACTTTCAAAGTGCTAGAATTCAAATAAAATAACCACAAGCACTATTTCCTTTATCCCCCTTCCCCCAACCGTATTTCCTAGTTCTGGCACAAAGCATTGCATAAGCAGGGGTCATTCCCTTAAGTACTGGTCCTAAAATAAAAAAATGGTTGGCTCAAGTGAACGATTATGGGCGCAATAAGAAATCACTTTATTTTAATTAAAACTAAAAATGTTTTGTTGAATCCTTTTAAAAAATTATTCCAGTTTATTGTCCTTGTAAACGCAGATGTGGCCTTTGTTTTATCTTTATTTATTTATTGCACGAAAGATCTTATAATTATCGTGAAGGATTTTTGAAAGTAGTTGATATCTTTTATTTTTTTTATTGTTGATTATATTATAATAAATTGTTATAACTACAAATTACTACTAAAATTGAAAACGAGAAACTTTTTTCTCCCTAATTCTTGCTTAAGGAAAACGATAAAAAATTTGAGTTGAAAAATCGTTCGTGCCTTTTCTTATTTACCTGTATGCGTTTAATAAAAAATAAGTAGGAAATATCCCTCATTAATTATAATTAAAACAAAAAATATTCAGCTACTAGCTGCGCAGTAACCAACCATCCAAACAGTCTATCATCTTGATGCTGCCCATAAATTTCGATATAATTTTATTTTTTATTTCTTTATAAATATGAGGCACCGCACAAATCTCTGGTTGAGGCGATTTATTTAGTTTATATTTCATATTATTATTTTTGTAAAATGATAGAAGATACACTGAGAAAATTAATTTCTTAATTAAATATCTTATCTGATATTTAAGTTTCAAAGTTTACTTAAGACTTTATAAACAGTTTTTCCATTAAAACAAAGCCAGCTTAACAAATATTTAATTTCTTTATAGTTTTTGATTTTGTTGATTTTCTGACTGAATGTTATTCTCGTTTTATAAATTAGTAAACATCGTAAACTTGATCCTAAAAAGTAACAAGAATGGACGTTTGAAAGACTTAAAAATTTTTTTAATTCGAACTCTTCAATACTCCTTCTATTTCTTGTTTTGTTATGAATTAAAACTTTAATGAATACTCTTAAGATTTCTTAGCCAACTTAAGATATTGTGCCACATATACATAACTGCAGGTGATTTATAACATTTAAACTATTCAAAATTTACTAAAGCAAAATTTAAGAGAATTTGAAATTCTAATAAAGGCTCTAAAACAATATTGTTTTTTATGTAGAGTAAGATTTTAAGCTAATAGGATATTCGAATTTTAAATTTTGTTTTTTCTCTTACTAGTTGTAACTGTTGGCTTCTAGCGAAGCTTAGACCTTTCTGCTGTTCAGTTTGTTACTTGATTTGATAAAAGACTTTTTTATTAAGAAAAACATTTTTTAATATTCTCTCAATCAAAAGTTACCCGAAAATACATTTTAAATTAAAAAAAGATTTTTTTGTAGAAAAATCCATGTGTTCTTTTTGGGTGATTCAAAAACTTGTAACAACAATTGAAAAGTTGATGCTATTTTTATTAACAAAAAATTCTCAACTCATATTATTGTTGATCTTTTTACTTTAAAGAATGTAAATCATTTTGATAATGATGATTTATTTCTGCTATTCGTGTATGGAGCAAATAGTCTTGATACAAGGTTTTTTTCCGTCGTTCTAACCACAGCCTGATACCTTTATTTCCCTTATAATTGGGGAACGGCACATATGGTGTTTGACAACCTTCTTTTATGACATATCCTTTTGACAATTTATTAACACATTTAATAAAAAAGTACCATTTTTAATTTAAGCGAAAAAAATTATACCCTTCACAACAAAGAGTGTAAAATGAGTCTAACTAAGTTTGGCATTCCATTTGTAGTTTTTACAATATCCATTATTATATTCTGAGTTTTTATGCATAGCAAAGTCAATTGTCGATGTCCTTCTGTCCGTACTTGTTAGTGCTGCAATCAAGGCGCTAGGTGAGCTAGAGAAAATTTAAATACGCCAATTGATCAGACTCTAATCAAAAAAGCAAATATATGTATGGAGAAATATAGAATAAGAAAATCACATTAAGAAAAAAAATTGGCGCTCGCTAATATTTTCCGAGTTATGGGCCTTTTAAACTTTTCATAGAAAAGTGCGACTGTGCACCATATTTTAGAGATCTTTCAGGAAGTATTAAAATTTTGTGAAAATGTTTAACCCATTAAGAGCCGATGACATTTTTATGTAAAGTTATATAAATTACTTAATTTTTTTTTTCATATATTCTTATTCTCCGTCATCCCAATATATTTTAAATTTTTATTTTCAAATATGGTGAAAGGTATATATGATTCGGAATAACCGAGTATAAGATATAATCGATTAAACATTATTAAAAGTCTAGTCTACTTTATGATATATTTTGGATATTTTTACAATTAGTTTGGGAATTGCGAGACTTACATGAGTTTTACTATTCTAAGGAATCTAATTTACATATATTATTTTATAAATATTTATCAGGGAGCTATTCTTACGCTACTTTCAAGAGTATTGAAAAAAATATCGATATTGAAATCGATAACTATAACTATTATATCGTAAGATTTGGAAATCATCATAAATTAACCTTAAAAAGAATAAGTTCACAGAGCAATTTGTCCACTTCACGTCAATGTTGTTGGCCCCATTTCTGTTTATAAAGTTACGCGAATAAGAAAATTTTCACGGAGACAATAATCATTCCGTTAAAATGGATCATGATTACACTAATTAAAGTTGACTGCATTGTCGGTTTACATGCTGGTGGCATCCTCGCTTCTTATATGTTTTTAAATGTGCAACAAGCTACTGACTGAATTTTTGTTTCCAGAAGTGTTCCTGTTCACCGGCCTCCTCGTTCGTGTGAATTACTTTCTATTGGGACAAGGAAATTCGTTGGTTTATAACAATTAACCAGCAACTTTGGAAACATTCGAACCCAATATTGGATTTGCTTTATGACCAGATTTATTATTTAATAAAACATAAAATCTGTAGCCGCGATTGCAAAATAAATGCCATGAAATTATCTAACAGATTATGATACAAAATTATTTCTGTCTTGTATAAAATGTTAGAAATTCTTCTCATACAGCTAAAAAATACTCTTACTAATCTTGGCATTACAATCATATTGGCCACAGTATCAGATGGAAAATTGAGTTTTTCTTTTTTTAACCAATAAAAAGCAAAAAAAAAAAATTAAATCCATAATTTAATTAGTTAACAAAGCCAAGATTTAAATATAAATCTTTCGCTTAAATACTAATGATTTATTCTTACACATTTTCCTTGGGTTGAATTGTTTTTAAATCTAAAGTATTAGTAACAAAGGTATTCTAACAATTTATGATAAATGATTGTTTCCTTTTACTTTCACATTTATATTTTATGTGAACAATTATTTTTGTACTTGAAGCAATATCTCATCTGTAAGCTAAAGACTAAGCAAATGTTATTGTATTCTTTTATGTTATAATAAGAGAGAGTTGGGGAGAAGAGAAAATAAATAACAAAACACCACAAATTTTGCATATAACAGGGTATTCAATTACGCCATATCCACGTTAAGAATTTAGAGTTCAATCTTTGTTATATAAAGAGTTGAGAGCAAAATACACTTCACAAGCCGATTGTCAAACTACACAAGTAGATTTCCGTTTGTAGAAACATATTGTGTGTGTTTGATGGTGCTTTTAAATGTTTGTAGAGCCACTTGTTGCTGTAAAACTCTAATTTTATTTTGTTTTGCTGTTTGCAATTATGAAAAATTTGTCAAGCCGTTTGTTGAGGGTACTGTCAATTTGTTTCAAAGAAATAAAATAATTGCAAACATGCAGTAAGGAAGTGAAAGGCGAGAGACTCTGAAACTTAAGATTGCAATGCTTTAGTTGAGAGAACTCTTAATCATTTAAAGTCAGCAAAACAGCCGCATAACAATCGTTTTCTACACCAATCGTAAGCATAATATTGTCTAGTACAGGTGGCAATCCGCTTGCCTTAAAATGAGAAACAAAAAAAGGTACGATTTATAGTTTACCAATAAGTTGACCAAAAGTAAGCACGTAATAAATATTTAGCCGTATCTGTGCAGAAGAGTCATCAAAATTAGATCCTTCTAAATCCAGTTGTTTTGAGAAAGCCTTAAGGATGTCACAACATATTAAAAACTGTGATCTTCTATTTATATTCTTCCACTTGAACGTCGACCAGTTGTTATTGGAACACCCTTTATATCATTTAAGTTTACTAGAAAAATATTTGAAACAAAACAGTAACTAAAAACTTTCGAAAGAATCAGCTTTTGTGGAAACAACATTTATCTGTATGTTTTTTAATAAATGTGTGAGTGGAAGTGTGTTGGAGTATTAATCCAAGACTTAATGGTTACACACAGAATATACTTGTATATATACACACACACCCATGAGTAGATATGTGCATTACTTCTAAAACGGTAGTTACATTTTGTAAATTGTTGTTGTTTGTCTTTCGATGTACCAGTTTAAATTGTTTTTTTTTTTTTTTCTTTTAATACTGCTCGCACATTCCACTTTTTGGTTGAGTTAATAACTCATCATAATCACAAAATTTATCATTTGTTTTTCATGTTTTACATCTACGTACGTCATTTAAGCTGACATACACACTACAGCTTGGCATACATATGAAACATTTTACACATCAGAAGCGTAACTTATATAACGGAATGTGAATGGGGTCTTTGTATTTTAAATCACATTTAATTGTAGTTTTAATTAAAATCACAAAATTTATTAACAGTTTAATTCGTAAATGTAATTTAAGAGCTTAAAAGCCTTTAATAAGCAGAAGTCGACAAAAGAGTATTCATAAATGTTTAATAGTCTAATAAATCTTTTACAAACCTTCAACATCTATTAATGTTTTATTGTAGCTTCTATCCCACTTTTAAATAAAAATAAAATAAATTTTGTAATTAAGATTTTTTTCTAATAAAAATTTGTCCTGAGATAGAAAAAATAATTTTAAGAAGAAAACGTGAACTGACAAAATCGTTCGTAACCCATATTTTCAAAGTTACGTATCACTTAAGTGTTTATGAACATTTTGTGACATCTGAAACAATTTGTTCTGAAATGAGAGAATACCGATATCATGGGAGTTCCTATCAAAATTCCTATCAAGCGCTATACATAAAAATCTCAAGCAATAAAAATGAAAAACTAGCCCTTAAATCTAGTTTTAGAAAGTACCCCGAAATTCATACATTGACATGTACATCTAGCAAACATTTTTTGGTACAAAAAGAAGCCAATTTTTTTAACAAAGTGAAAATATTAGTAAAATTAATAATAAAAATTTTAACCCTAAAAAACTAAACCTTTGTTTTAAACGCTTTAAACTTAAGCTCGCCTGTGAGGCTACTTTTTAAAAAATAAGAGCTTTTTTAAATTGTATATGTTTTTTTTTTCTTTTAAAAAACAGTTTACATTTACATTTTTGTATTTTTAATGATAAAATAAAAAATAATTCATTAAGTTTTTTTAATAGTCATTAAAATTTAAAGAAAAAAAATTAAATTCACATTTTTCTTATAGCTATTTGTACTAGTATTCATAAAAATAAAAAATATTTAAAATATCATTTACATTTTGGTTTGTACATAAAAATTACTTCAAGCTTTCTTTCCGATAACACATTGATAGCAATTTGGAGATCGATGCTCCATACAATATGTTTTATTGCATTTTGCGCAATAATAAACGCTCATTCGCTTTTTGTTCGATGGACAGTAGATGCACATTGATCTTTTACCTTTTTTATTTGTGGGTCAGTGTTTTTTTCCTCCTCTTCAAAAGTTTCAATCGAGTCGGTTATTGCCTCACGAACTTGTTTTCTCATAGACGGTCTTTCCGCAAGCCTCATAGCGCGCCACCCTTGGCATAAATCCTTACTAAGATCCTTCATAAAATCCCTTCTGCTCATAGGATTTATTTTCTGTTGGTCACAATTGGTAACGTATAGAATATAACTATTTAGTACGGCCATATTTATCATTCCATAAAACATACATAATCGCCAACGTCTAGTTCTACGACTACAGCTGGCGTTACAACACATCTGATCGTAGGTGTCAACAGCACCTTTTGTTGCATTGTATGACTCAAATATTACAGGTTTTTTTGATACTGAGTTTACGGTGGGTTCATTGTGCATAGTTGAAATTAAAAAGACAGTTTTATGAGGCTTTGCTTTGCAGCTAACCAGACATAACTTGTCATGGAAACCAAACATAGATGTGCCAATAAGACGAAATGCTTTGTGCTTGAACTCTTCTGGAATTTCTTTTTTGTTAGTTTTTAAAGTTGCAATTAAGGTTAGTATATAAGGATCTTCTAAAAGCTGTTCTGCTAATGGTATAGAAGAAAACCAGTTATCTGCAGTTATATTTCGGTTTGTTCCATATATCGTTCTAGTAAGAAGCTTACAATAATAAGAACCTAAAGGCTCACTAACTGCAACGTTAGAATTTTTTCCCGAAAATGGAGAGGCGTCGAGCATATATTTGGTTCTAGCGTCACAGAATAATACAATTTTGATTCCGTACTTCGCCGGTTTGTTTGGAATGTACATCTGAAAACAACATCGACCTCTTAATGCTAGGAGCTGTTCATCGATTGTCACATATGACCCCGGTGTGAAATTATCGCTACATTGCCGAATGAAGATCTCTCATATATTTCTAATTGGAGCAAACTTATCCGTCTTCCTTCTATATTCTCGTGTACTTCAATCATCGAATTGGAGGCAATTTACATACTCATTGTAGCAATGTTTTGAGATCCACAAAGCAGGGGATCAAAAAGCTCTTTGGTGGATAAATGGATATTTTTAAGCGCACCACTTAAAAATTCCTACAAGAGCATAAAGTTCTTCTATTCTAGTTAATGATGTAGTGGTAGTTTGTTTTTTGTACTTATTTGCTTTAATCTGAATGTCTTCATTAATGTGAAGAAGAATTTCTTCAAACATATTTGATGTGAAAAATAACTTATTAAATAACTCTATAGGCTTGATTATACATTTTAGTTCTTTTTTCGAACCTGGGACAATATGTACAACATTCCTCGCTGGAGTTCTGTTCGAGGTTTTTCTTGCAGAAGACGGTTCTGTTGGCCATATATAGTGGTTTCCACCTTTTACAACAATCTCTGAAGGCTTGATTATTAGAGAATCATTGCTCTGTTCCTTTTTTTGTGGATTGCCTATATCTAAAACTTCAAATATATTTTCTACTTCATCCTCAAATTTGACTTGAAAATTTGGATCAACTTAACTGTCATCTGAATCGAAATCTTTTTCCAAATTATCCTCTATTCGCTTCCATTTAACGAAAGCTTTTCCAGCCATTTTTCTATTTGGGAATCAGATGTGCACATATCTAAATAAAATAAAAGTCCAAATAATTTTGCAAGCAAAAAAAGTCTCTATCGTTTAGTCAAAAATATACCTTTAACACTAAACCTCGCCTCTCAGGCACCACGAAATCGTATATCTCCGCAACAAACAAATTTTTGCAACTACCGTCCACTGACAAGCTCACGCGATTGATTACTGCGATGATTTGAAAGCTCGTGTTGTTACTTGCACTCTATCAAAACAAAATACGTAAAACTAGAATACTTTGCGCATCTAAGGCGGGGCTTAGTTTTCTAGGGTTAATAACACTCAACTGGTTTTTAATAATAGTTTATTTAAAAAATTTCAATTTCGCCATAGAATACTTGTAATTTCATACAGAAACTTTAAGGGTCCACAATTGTGAAAATATGAGGTTTCGCAGGATTTACAGGTTTTATACATAATAATTGCGGCTTAAGTTTCCGTTTTCTAGACCCCAGACAAATTTATTTGAATAGTGAAGTATATAAAACATAAACGTAACATATTCAAATAAAACTTATCAATTTTGGTTTAAGTTCTTCTTTATTTAATTTTTTTTTTTTTTATTATTTACACTTGTTTGCTAATGCTTTCCAAAGAAAAGAGAAAAAATCAGACACCAGCAGAATCATACATTTTTTCGTTCGTAAAAAATTTTTAGAAAATAAAATATAAATCAAGCAGTTTAACTAATTATTTCATAAAAATTGAAATGGAATTAGACGCAAAGCACAGAACGCATTCTTGCTTATTTCAGAACAATCAGTGTGAAACTGGAACATCATTTACTGAGTGTTGGCACAATGTTAAATCAAAATGTACATCATCGATGAACAGAGAGATCAACGAAGAAATTCGTTATACTGTGTGTTGACTTGTTTTAACCAAATTAATATTCTTCGTATTTTTATTTATAAAAATTATTTGATTAAGTAGATGATGTTTAGAATGCACTCAACCTAAGGGAGATAGATGCGAAGATGCAAAGAATGATAAAGTATGTAGGGACACAGAAAATACATCATTACATTCTACTGGCGTCTAAATGTTCATGTCTGCCTTGGAAAAAATTTTCTGTTCTGAAATTTTTTAGAAATTGAAATTAAACAGAATCTAAACCAACATCATTTTAATTTATTTGTTAAAAAAAAAATTAATATTGGGAAAAGTCGCATTTAGGTTTTATTAAAAATTGTTCATAATATTACCTTTGAAATTTGTTCATTAAACATGTTCTTATGTTCTTACAAGCCCTAGTGTTGAGCTTGCCCAAGGCAACATGAAGCAAAAATACTACACAAACATGCCATCGGCTCTTAATAGGTTAAACATTAAAAAAAATGTATTTTTGGAAAGATCTCTTTAAAAGGCTTTAAATTATATGCATTTGATATTTCATAAAAATATGGTCCACAATCGTACTTTTCTATGAAAAAATCAAAAGCCGATATCCCGGGAAATATGGGCGAGCGCAAATTTTTCCACTTGATGTTTTTTTTCTTAGCTTTTAATTTTCTTTCCCCCTATATATTTCTCTTTTTGATTGGAGTTACTTCATTGTTCTAAATGATGTGAAAATTTAGAGACTGACGTGGTGTTTTATTTGTTGCCTCTAAGGACATGCACCGATCTTGCTGGTGTTAAATAGCAAAATTTTCGAAATTATTTTTGACTAATTGTCGTATTAGATTTTTTTTACCTCCCCTAGAGTGTTGACAAAGTTTTAGCACTAGGACGGACGGATAGATGGACATCGCTCAAACGACTTCGCTTTGCATTAGGACTCAGAACTAATATTCTTTATGGGGTTAGAAATGAATATTGTAGAAATTACAAGTGGAATGACAAACAAAAACACTCTCTCTTTCTACTTTTTGTAGTGAAAGGGTGTAATAAAAAGAAGAATCAGAATTTTGACATAGAATGAATAAACAAGAAAAACAATTATAAAAAACAAAGTCTTCATTAACAATATAAAATGTCAGAAAAGTCATTACCAACACCAAAATTTTTAGATGTACATAAAATAATAAAAAATCTAATTTAAAATTAAACTTATTTTTAATAATGAGCTGAGAATCGTTGGATTTTGCTCGTCTTTGAAGACCCACACGGTCGATTGTTGTTTCGTTTCGAGATCATAAGCATAGATCCATGATTCGTCACCTCTGACGATCTTATAACCGTCTTTTGAAGCACCGCAATCGTATTTTTGCAACATTTCTTTGCACGAATCGACACTAGCCTTTTTTTGAGCGACTTTCAAATTGTGCGGGATCCAACGAGAAGAAACCTTTTTTACGGCCAGGTGTTCATGCAGTATCGAATGTATGCTGGTGGATGAAATGTCCAAGGATGTCTCTATCTCCCGGTATGTCGCATGTCGATCTTGCATTATGAGTTCACGCACGGCATCAATGTTCTCTGGTACAACAGCCGTTTTTGGACGACCTTCACGGAATTCGTCTTTGAGCGAGCTTCGGCCACGATTAAGTTCATTGTAACAAATTTTTGCAGTACTATAGGATGGTAGTTCATCGCCATACAAAGATTTAAGTTCATCAGTACACTCTTGTCGTGATAATCCACGTCGAAAGTTGTGAAAAATGATGGCACGAAAATGTTCACGAGTTAATTCCATTTTTTTTTCTATATTAATTTTTTCAAGTCACTGTAAACAACACAAATAATGGTCGTACGTCAAAACGTTTTGAGTAGGATTATCCTCAAAAATGACAAACTTTCCAATGGAAATGTCAGATTGCACTTGGCAGCACTCAGTGTTGCCAGGCCAGAAATATATATAGCAGCCCTCCTATTTATAGCAGACATTGTCGCCCGAAGTCTGAAAAACATCAAATTTAAAATCACTTTAATTCCCCTGTTAGAACAAACCGTATCTAGAGAAAGAGTGTTCGCTGTGATTTGCATATTACGACATTTAGTAGGTTGTACCGATATTCCGAACATTATTTTGTATTAACACGACTCTGCTATTTACTGACAAAATTTGATATGAAAAGTTTTTGTTTTTGTGTTGTGTGATTGTCAGCTCTGTGATATGTAGACCTTCATTTTCATTAGTGTTGCTTAGATTGTATTCGTTTTTGTTTGTTCTCTTTTTTTTTTGTTTTTTTTTTATTTTTTGCAAATATTAAACACTTTTTCATTTTTGATTTTTTTGTATGTTGTTGCTACACGCTATTGTTGCTGTTTTATTGTTTACATGAAATGTACAATATTTCATTGTTTCTGTCTAAGTTTGAAGTGGAGACAGTTGATTGTGGTGATATATTTCTGTAAAACTTTATCGTTATTGCTTTTACAATTTTTTTTTGTTTGCCAAAATATCAAAAAATTTCTAGGTAGTTCCAGCTGCAACTCCTAGCTTTTTTTAGTTGTTAATTTAATGTTTTCTTTTGCTTATTTATTGGAATAAACGTTTGTTAGATTTAATCCCTAGTGCAATCAAAAATAATTTTTTCTTTGGTTTATTTTTTATTTGTTTTTAGCATATGTTGTTTGTTTTATTTACAGCTTTTTTATTTTTCTCCTGTTTGCATACAATCGTATGTGTTAGTTATCATTGCTGTTGTAACTCTTGTAATTTTATTATTGATTAAAATACTTTTTTTTTAATCAGCTTAATGAAACACCATTTTTAGTTGTAGCATTTGCGTGTTATTTAAAGTTAATGAAAAAATTTAACCCTTGAAATACTGATATAATAATATTTGTGTTGATGTTTTAATTTGTCTTATGCCAAATCAGAATGCATTTGAATTTAACTAAAAAATATTCCTAAAATCAGCCGAATTATAGACGTAATTGGTGGTTTCGAAAAAAGAAAAAAAACAAGCAAATCAAAGAAACAAATATTCATATGAGTAAAAAATTGGAAATCGTAAGTTTATTATAAATTTACTGAATATATAATGTACATCAGATTTTTTATACCATTTGCCTGATTTTTTCGTGTATTCGAAAAAAAATTCAATTATTGGAAAATAACAGATTTTTCAAGATTAATTTCTTCTTCTCGCCAACACCAGAATTAAGTTCCACAGTAAAAATTTGTCAATTTTTAAGGAAAGCAAGGAATCTGTCTTTTTCAGTTTTAAGATGAATTCTTTTAGTGCAGTGCCTTTATAATTTTGCTTATTCTCAAAAATATCTTTTGTTTACGAATTAAAACAAATTAATTATTCTTATTTTAACAAGATGTGTTTTAATTTAAAACCTGCGAGACTCACTAAGGAATTCTTTAGATCCATGTCGCCTATTTGAGGATGGTACTCATTAGTAAGACTTGAGTGGGCGATAAGGCTTATATGGCTGACTGGCAATATTGTTTCTCTTAATTGAATTATAAAAATAAATACAAAACATAATTTTTCATATCTAGTGCTTTTCTGCAAGGTTATGATGATGTCGAACTAAAAAAAACCCACGTAGGACATGAATATTTTTTTTTTGGAAATTTTTCTTTTTTCTCAGATTTAATTTGGTCACTTTTAAAGGCGTGTAAAAGGTAAAAAACATCTGAGGTTTCTCTTCAATCGGTCCAATTTTTTTATTTTTGTAATATTTCACTTTTAACCCAATGTGCAGATTTAACTTACAAATTTTACCCTGTTTGCGACACTCTGATTTTAAAATATCTTTATAAACTTACTTTCTTAAGAGAAAATATAAAACTTTTTATAAAATTTGTTGGCTGCAGCTTCCATCCATAGAGCAACTTTGGCTCTAGTGTATATTTGAAATAGAAAAATTTGCAATTTACTGCTGACGAAAATTTGTAATTTTTCTTCCAATGCAGAGGATTTTTAGCTGGCATAAATCAAGAACAACGTTCAAAGCATATACCTGTGTTTCAGGACATAATTTATTTTTTTGATATTGAATTGAAACTCTGAAAAAAAATACGTTGCTAAATTTAGTACGAAAAATATGATTGAAATTCTCTATAATTTTTTTAACTTGTACACACAATTATCTCAGTCCTGTGTTGTTCAATAAACGACTAACAAAAATATTTACTCAAATAAGAGAATTTCAATCAGCCAATAATTTAAATTCTCGATCTGATTATGTTTATTTCGTACAAGAGCAGTTTCATTTGCCTCCATCACAATGAAACAGAAAAAGAAATAAAGAACTGCTCATAATTATATTTTGAACAGCAAACCTATTATTCCTTGGAGGTAAACTTATCAACTGTATCTCTGAGGGTTTTATTTATAAGCCTGAGTCCTCTTAGTCGCCGATTGCCCACTGCTATTCGGTTAATGGAAAATATTAAAAAACTGGTTTTAATCCGTTAACAAATTCAAAACCCAAACTGTTGACAAATTTTAAATATCCTGGAAAAAAAAGGAATATCCAAGTTTGTCATTCCGTTTGTAATTTTTTGCAATACCCATTTTCGACCTCTTGAAGTATAAATATTATGAGTCCTTATGAATAGGGAAGTCGACTAAGCTATGTCTCTCTCTTCATTCGTTTTTGTGTTGTTGTTGTTAGTGCCAAGGCACTTGATAATTGGAAAAAGCTTAAAGACACCAATCGATATTTAAAATCAGCAAAACCGGTGTTTGGCCTTCGAAGCAACGGCAAAAACAATACGCCTGTATCTGATTTTTCCATATAAAAAAAACAAATATTAAGAGCGATAGAGAGTGAAAAATTAAGAAGAAAAAACGTCAAGTGAAGAAATTAGCGATCGCCCATATATTCCGAATTATGAGCTTCTAGACTTTTCATACAAAGGTACTATCGTGTGTTTCACTGATCGGTCTTTTTCAGTCATTTATCAAGGACTGTTTCGTGCGTTCAATTCGTTCAATATTTCGTGAAAATATAAAATTTAATTATTAAATTGCTTAACTTTGATCTTAACAGATAATTCCAGCATATGCAAGTCCTTAAATTCGCAGTATTTTTTCAGCGCAGAAATTGTGATCTGTGGCAGAATTGCACCATTATTGTTTATGTGTTAACATACTAAATATTACAAAATTTGGATTCTCCATCCTCTATAAAATGCTACCAGATTTTGTTTCTTTTTCTCTGTGCCATTTGTTTAGGTTATTTATAATACAAATTTTTCATTAAAAACAAAACTCTAAATTTAAAAACTAAACTTTTTGAAAAAAGTCTGTTAATTCAAATAAAACTAAAATATGTACTTACATATGTACGTATATATATATGTACAAGAAATGCTTTTACTACACAAAAAATCAACTGAAATTAAAGAAGATGACAAAAAACACGAAAACTAACACCTGAAAGAAAGTAAACCATACACCATATTATAATCCGCACACTATTACAAGAAAAGAACCGATTAAATGTCTGGCTCATTCCGTTCACTTAAATCATTTGTGAAATTTAACCCGTACACTATTGAAAGGCCTCAGTTGAATGACAGGATCATTCCGTTCATTTCGAACAACACAGCTCTATAAGGTATCAATATGGGTATTATTTAAAAGCTTTTGAAATTTTTTAAAAAAAGCTTAACCTATTAAAAGCCGGTGATGTTTCTATTCAAAGTTATATTTAATAATTAATTTTTATTTTTTTTTATTCGCTGTTACTCCAATATTTGTTTATTTGATTGGAGTCACCTCATTAAACTAAATTTACGTACATGATGAAGGGTGTGAAATATTCGAATGTAGCACTCTTACTTGTTTTTAATTTAATTTCAAGTAGAACACAGATAGTTATTAATTGCTTTTTGTACTGAGCTCTCGATATTGATATTGTTCGATACCAAATTTTATAAAAGTTAAAAGATTTGATCCTTGCATTTAATATATGTTTTACTATGTAGAATATGACTTTTAGATGACACTCTGTAGACAGTCGTAATTTATAAAGGAATAAGTAGTTGTAACCAAATGTAGCTATTTGAATGAAATTACAACATAATAAAAAATAATGCCTGCCTGTTATATGTACAGTAATTTAAATTAAGTTTAACCACGCAAAAATAAGAAACAAACGAAGATAAGAAATAAAAACTGCCGAGAAATATACTGCTCGAAATGCACTCGAATGTAATAAAGATCGACGAACACTACCGCTCATGTAGTAGACCAATAAATCTTTTTTAATGGGGGCATACGCATAAGCGATAGATTCAGAATACTTTGATTTGTGGAGCTGTCGGTTAAGCCGGTAGACTCAAAACCCTGCAGGAGTTTTTGCTTATTTATGTAATTTATGTGCGTTATTAATACAGCTCAGTGTATATTTCCTAGAGCAACGGTTCTCAAATGGGGCTCCGTGAACCCCTGGGGGTCCGTAGAAACCATCCAAGGGGTCCGCATGAAGAGCCAAAAAATCAGTGTTTTCAAAAATAATAAAAGTTTTATTATGCATTTGGGCTTTAGAGGGGTCCGCGAAAAAAGATTAGTTTACTAGGGGTCCGTGAACAGGAATTTGATGAGAACCCCTGTCCTAGAGTATACAAAATTATTAAATTTATATTAATTATACGCCATATAATTTTCTTAGTTTATATAAACGATAATGGCGACGTATGGGTTATAACAAATTAAATTTATTTTATACGTATTATTAGGAAATAGAAAATATTTCAATTTTTAATAAGGATATTTTTAATTGTCATTACTAGACTTAAAAAGTATACATTTTATGCCTCTATAAAATTACACATATTTAAATGCCTTTCACTGTTTAAAATGGATTTTATAACAAAATAAAAAAATAAAAAATTCAAGACAATTTGTGGTCCACTCACAGTCGCACACTTTCACACAAAATATTTTGATTTATAATTGTATTTTTCTAGCTCCTTGACTTGGTGTACAAATATAAAATTCTATCCCATTTGCAGCAGTTTTATTGATTTTGTTGATGAAACTCTCACGCATTGTGGCAATAACATTATTAACAACATTACGTTGCAAGAGTGTTACAGTGCAACCACCAAAACCACCGCCAGTCATACGTGATCCCAAAACACCAGAGCAATTAATGGCTGATTCAACAAGAACATCAAGTTCTCTGCATGATACTTGAAAATCATCACGTAGTGACACATGTGACTGCGTCATTAGTTCACCCATCTGTAATAAAAAAAAAAAGAAAAAAGCTAATAAATTGCAAATAAAAAGAAAAGAGAGTAAAAAGAAAAATCAAAGAGTTGTTTTTAGTATTGGTCAAACAATAAAGTTGTGGTTGTAAGTACTTACAGCATCACAATGACGACACAAAAAATATTTCTTAAAAGTTTAAAGAAATTCAAGACGACTTGATTTTGAATTTCAGTTGTAATTTTTTATTGGCTTGGAATTCTTAATAGACTGTTTACCTGCGTAACTTTAGCTTACATATAGACTTATATCTGCTCAGGTGGACAGTTTTTTCCAATACTTGATAATTTAAGATAGAAAGTATAATTAAATTCTCAGAAAAGCAATAAAGACAACGATATATTGCAAAAAGTAGAGAGGTAAATGATGTTGCAGGAATGACGGACCCAACTTATTAATTCTGATCAACTAGCAAAAATATAAATGGGAGAAGCAGCGATGTCAGATTGGGATCTGCAGTTACCTCCACACAATTCGGTGAATATTCTATTCCAGAATCCTCATAAATATTGAATTTCGTTGCATTAAAAATATGGCGGAAGAGATCTACATGTAGGCAGGCTCTTATGGTTCTTAAGGAGGCCTTTGGCTGCTCTAAGACGAGGCGAATGTTAAACACTGGACAACATAAGATTCTTTCCGAGGGACCCGTGTTCTTAGTTAACTGTAGCCATGGGAACCAGTAGCACATACAGAGGGCCGCCTATATCTGAAGACGGTTATTGGTGAGGTCCCTCTACGCTTTGTATGTCACTTAGTGAGAAGACCACCGTCAGGTTAGGGCCTCACGGACAGGTACTGATGTTAATCTGTATCACGTAGAACAAAAAAGAGTTGATCATCGGCAGAAACATATAGGCTGTGGATAGCAATACACGGGATACAGTGTAGAGTAAAAGCTATACGACACCAGAAATATTGCAGTGGAATATTGCTCGCTAATTACTGGAAAACATAAGACAATGAAAAAAATGATCCAAAAAGATAACGACCGGCTTTAATATTTCTCCTAAAAAGTTACAATTAAGATTCTTCACTAGCATTAGACCAGAACTTTGAAATTATGCCCGACTAGAAAATTTTTTCGTCATAAGAAAAATTAATCCAAAATTTCTAAACTTAATCGCTACTGCCGATGGGGAGTAATTTCCCTGCATTCCTGTGTTTATCGAATGTACAAATTGAAAAGTAAAAAGTTGAAAATTTTATACGGTCAAATAATGTGTTCAAAAATAATTGAGTGTGAATAATAACTTCCCTTCTTTGATGGATATTTTTGAAACTCCAGGTGGGTGTCCTTTTCAAAAGAAATATTTGTCTGCCCGACATTTAATGTGATATTTACATTAACTATAAAAATTGCTCTGTATTTTCTCTTCACTTTTAGTGAAGTATAAAATTTTTCTTATAGTTAAAAATGTTCAGTAGATTAATCAGGTATTTGCTTGTTATTGGGAAAAGCAACATCAACACAACATGAAAGAAATTAAAAAAGTAAAGAAACAATTGCATCAACATATTGGTAGAATTGGTTCCTGAGAGATTTTAAATACAATTTCCTTTTAAATTAAATACTTTTTTTTCAAGTACAATCAAACAAACGGTGTTGCCAGTCAACAAAGCCCACGATTTGTAAGTGTTTTGTTTTTGTTTCTGTTTTTATCTCAATGTTGATTCGACAACAAATAACAAAAAGAAAAAAAAAAAACGTTAGAATATTATTAAATTATAAACTTTGTGGTTTTTAGTTGTTGTTGTTATTTTTGTTCTAGTCGCTAAACTCGGCATGTGGTTTTAATATTAGAAAATATATAAATCTCAATTTAAACAACACAGTGCCGCACAAAATATAAAAACAAGATGAGAAAGGGAGATTGGAGACTACAAACATCCTTTAGACTTAAAAAGTTACTTACCACAACTAATAAATTAAATTATATTGTTTAATTTAAAAGCAACACACATTTTTCTATACATAATCCCTTTAGAAAAGTTTAACCTTCATGGGTGTGTGTGAGTGTGTGTGTGTATTAGTACGTTAGTTAAGAGTCATATTTTTTGTTAAAGAAATTTGTTTTCTTACTAAACAGCAAGTAATAAAATTATGATCTTAATAACAAATAAAATATGTAAATAAATTATGTTTATGATGTCACTATTTTTCTTTTTTTCTTTTTATTTTTCGTGGTATTTTTGCTATTTGGATATTTTAATTTCATACTCTATAGAATTTAATTTTTTTCAGTTTTTTGTATCAAACAAAAGTTTATCTAATAAACAAAACTGTTTTAGATATTTAGATACTAAATTATTTGAATTTCGTTAATTAAGTGCAAAAATGGTAAAGTCATATCCCTATTGTTTTCTTCACAATGTCTATCCGTATGTCTCAGCCCCCCCTATCTTTCGAAACTCGATAGGTAGACTCATGAAATTTTGAAAGAAGAGGTATTGAAATAAGCGCTAAAAAAACATATACTGAAAATTAATTAAACTAAAAGGGTGTTCCACAAAAACGTAATGTTCATAAAAATATTGTTATTTTTTTAACTGTGAGGGTCAGACAATTTAACGTACAGTGTCAGTAAAGTTAAGTGCCAATAGTAACAAATAATAAAAATAAAATTTTAAGTTAAAGGGTGCTCCAATACAGACGTGATTTTTACTTATATGGTCTTAGTTTTTCAACTGCATTAGGTTATAAAAAAATTGTAAACAATAAACTTAGAAATTAAAGGGTGTTAACAAAATGTCGTGAAATTGACGTATGTGACCATATCTTTGAATTTTTATAGGTAGACGCTTGAAATTTGTACACAGTATGCATTATTATGTCTGCTGTAAGAATAAGTATAACAATTAAAATGAAATAAAGGGTATTCCAATAGTAACATATTAGACAGAGACTATATGAACGCAATTATAAAAAATAAAAATTAAAAGTTTTGCTTTTACTAGCGCCATTCTGTATGTTTTACGGTCCGCTATAGCAAGTTTAAAAAATAAAACTTAAAATTGAAGAGTAACCCCTGCGAAACCCTTCGTGTGCGTATCAAACTCACACTTGTTGGATTCGTTTCTAAGCTGAAATCCTCAAGTATAATTACTCTTGATTATTTTGCTGCCACTTAGACTTGATGATTTACTTCATATTTCTAAACATTGTTGTGCAACATTGATTTTTTTAATTTTAAAACAGAACATCGTCGAGCACAAGTTGACAACTCTTAACATGTTTTTGTACTTTTAAGAAGACCAAAAAAAAAAGTTATTATCCCGTTGCTAAACCGTGCTAAAAGTTAATTATGGGATGATGTAAAGAAAACAAAGCTACTGAAATTATTTTTAAAAAAATAAATAAATAATAACCCGATTCGATTTTTTTGCGAGTAAAAAGCTGTCAACTTGTGACCAACGATATTTAACATTCGATTTCTATCTTGCGATTTAGAAGTTTTTTTCGTAATATTTTCATCAGATATTTGTAGTTTATTAGTCGTTCCCAATTCATTTTAACATCATAAAAGTACAATGATCAGATGATTATTTATAGATTGAAAAACTTCACAGGGTATAATTACTAATTACGTTGTTTTACAGCTTTTAGAAAATGTTACTAAAAATGTGTTGAAAATTATTTTGCTGCAAAAATAGCAGAATACATTTTTTTATGTAAAATAAACTTTTTGATTATAAAAGAAACATTCAAATGCTTTGATTTTCTGAAATGGTGCAAGAGATACTATTTTGATCTTCTGATATCACTCCTATAAGAGTAAAAAAGGAATGCAACTCTCATGTATGGGTTAATGCTTCAACGACTGTATAGAGTACTCGATCAAGAAGCTTATGGAAGAAGAAATACAGGGTACTTTGCTTTATTGACTTGAAAAAATATTTTATGGTTACTTATATAATTCAAAAAGTTGTTTCTACAAATTCCCCTTATTTTCAAAAGACACAAATTTTAGTAGGAAGGGTCAATCCAATGGTGGTCAATTAGCCGCAAATATTTGCAAAATTTGCAATATGATCAAAGTTTTCTGTTTTTTTTTTCTTTTAATATGGACAGTTTTAATTTACAAACAAAATTAAAATTCATAAAAATCTTCTTAATGAAGTTACGACAGTTATTAAAAAAAAGTTTTTACTAAACAAAGAGTCACCTTTGACTTAAAATTAATGTCTTTTTATACATACTCTGTATCTTGAGGTACTTTTTAACTTAAGGTTATTTAGAAAGACTGGGAGGCCAGTCTTGAAAGAAATAATATAAAGACCCTAATAGATAAGATGTAAATCGTGAAAGCGAGAGTTGCCTGAGCCGCAGTGTATTGTAGCTTGGAAGGCCGTGCTGGTAAAACACAAATGTTTTCTTAAGTATCAAGTTGAATTATTACCATAGTACTCACAGACTATTAAAGTGTAGATGGCTGCCTAAATATATTAATTAAAAAAGACGATAGGAGAATAAATATATATCAAGCCAAAAAGCAAGAAACATTTGATATCATATTAGAAAAAAAGGAAAATTCGATTGCTTGTTTTAAGAAATCAAAAATAATTCAACATTTGAAAGAGAAAAATTAAAAAAAAATTTTAATACATAAAGATACGCGTTCGTTTAACCAAAGAAAATTTCTAATTTTTTAGTATCAATTTTAGTTATTTTTTTTTTTTTTTTTAATAATAATTGAATATTTTTTAAAAGCATAGTTTTCTCTCTAACCTTACAAATTGTAATACTCTGCACTATTCGAATATTTTAGTAGTTTACACTTTAAAACAAAAATTCCAAACTTAAAAGGATTGAGTGTTGAATCAATTCAAGTCAATTAAGTTCTAAAGAGCTTTCTTTTTTCCCCAATTTTTTTTTTTTTATTCATTTTAATATTCATATATATTTTTTTATATCCTTCCATCCACTTCTTTTTATTTGACGAGCAGGAAAAAAATCAAACAAAGTGGAAACCTTTTTGCAATTGAGTGTGGAGAACTAAACAAATTACTTTGAAATATTTTTGCATAACGAATTCGATACAAAGAAAGAAACGCATTTTCGGCTTTGGCAAACATATTCCATTTTTTTCAAGTTGCTTAGGATATAGCATGTGATTCAAAAGGATATTCAGTCACTTGCTTTGAAAAGATTTTCTAAAATGGAACTTTAATTAATGAATAACTTTAAAAAACTTAAAATTAAACTAAGACAATTTCACGGACCAGTTGCAAGAGTTTACTTTAAATTATAAATTAAAAAGGAACTCTGTTAGATTCTAAGTGTGCCTTACGTATTTTATACCACCTTTGTACTGATGTAATCCCGAACGATTACACGCATTAAGCCGAATATTCTAGACTAAATTAAGTATCGTTCATGCAATTACCAGCATTAACCTGAATACTACAGACCGGTTTCAGTGCAAACCGAGCCGTTAAAAATATAACCTGAATTCTAATGACTGATCAACTTGTAATTTTACTGAAGTAAATAATCGTATACTATTCAAGCTGTAAATAGAGAATTGCCTATATGTTTCAATTACCAGAAGGGGGAAAATCAATCGAGTTAGAACTTGAGATTTTTGGATCCGTAAGTCGACCCTAAACAATATTGATCTACCTCAGCCGACGATATAATCCACCTTATAACTCCATAGGTTTCAGTCGATCTATTCTAAAAATCCCATCGCAAATATCTAAATATAGAACCACACAGCTTGAACAGTTTTGTTTAATACTTTTGTAATATAATATTTTGAAAATCCATAACGTCAAAACTGAGGTACTTATTCACCTTTAAGTTTTCTACTTATCTTTCTAATTATATGCACTTTCAATATTTTTAAGAAGAAAGAAGATACTTTATAGTCTTCTTCAATTTAATAAAGGGTCATCCAAATGTGACGCCTAGATGTCAGCACTATATAATTTTTACACGTGACGTCTTTTCAAATGACATAAGCCATTTCGTTTTATTAGAAGGTAGTACAGTTTTAAGCATGGACAGATACACATTGCTACAACGTCGTAATTTCGCTAGTCGGATTATTGAACAACGAACAACAGATCAATTGTTTTCAAGCAATATTTTGTTTAGTGACGAAGCTCATTTCAGAATGGATGGATTCGTCACTAAGCAAAATTGTCGTATCTGGGGTGATGAAAATCCTCGTGTTATTCATGAAAAATCTCTATACCCACAAAAAGTTACTGTTTGGTGTGCATTTTGGGCAAATGGAATCATTGGTCCATTTTTCTTCGAAGATGATGCTGGAAATACTGTTACTGTGAATGCTGAGCGATATCAATTAATGTTGAGAGACTTTTTATGGACACAGTTGAATCATATTCATGTGTCTGACGTCTATTTCCAGCAAGACAGTGCTACATGTCACACAACTCGAGAAAACATTACGCTTTTGCGATCAAAATTTCCTCAACATGTAATTTGACGAAATGCAGATTTCAATTGGCCTCCAAGGTCATGTGATCTAACACCATTAGATTTTTTTTGTGGGGTTTTTTGAAAAGTCGAGTGTATGCTAACAAGCCACAAACAATTAATGATCTAAAGAACAACATTCAAGTTGCAATTCGTGAAATAACACCAGCAACATGTCGGAAAGTCATTGAAAATTTCGATATTCGGATTGATGTCTGCATACGGAGTCATGGTGGACATTTGAATGATATTCTATTCCACTTATAATTGTAATGAATCATACTTTTAATAAAAAAAAACAGCTTAAAAAAATTGCAAATAGTTTGTGTTTTATTTCAAAGAAACATGTAGGCGCGTTTTGTAGATGACCCTTTATGTGTGTGGTCCGTGCTTATCGCTTACCGAAGACGTTCAAATAACCTCTTCAATCACCATATAAATATTGTTTTCGTAGTGTTTGTGTATAAACATATGTCATCAAATGATTATTTATTATTACTGACGTGTTGTGAAGAAGAAGAAAAATATGAAAAAGAAAATAAAAAGAGGAAAATTAAATATATTAATTCTCATCAAATGCTACTGACAAAACATACAATTAACTGAAAGAGCACGACTAAACACACGATTAGACTTAAGTTGATCATCGCATGGGCACTTAAGTGATTATTGGTGACTTCTATGTTATCTTCTGCATATTATTTTAACATAAATAATCCATTCCGGATGCAGCGACCGATCTTTATTTCTGACCTTCTAGTGCATTTGCTTGAAGCTAAGAATAAATATTTCACTCTGTGACAGCTAAAGACCCCAATTTAGTTAGATGGTGCAGTAAAGTAAAGTTTGTAAAATGTCTTTTTTACTAAAAACTTTAAAGTTCACACAGGCAATTATTTTCTATATTTCTTCAGACTGTAGATTTGCGAAAGCAATTCTCAGTTCACACTCGCTCGGACTTTTCTTCTTGGTGATATATTATGTTGCAGTTTGTGCAGTCTATTAAATCCTCTCGTGGACTTCTTAGTTCTCGATTCATTTCTTCTCTTACTTACTTACTAAAGAAGAAAAATGCCTAGAGGCGCTAGATTTTTTTTCTGTGATGGCTTTAGCGCTCCTTGGACAGGCCTATTAAAGCAAGTGTTTGTTGATAATATTTCTGACAGATTGATACAATATTTAATATTTTTCCACTTCATTAATAAAATTAATCGCCTTATGAAGGAGGTGAAGTTATTTTCAACGGACTGTAGCCCACTTCCAGAATCCAATGAGTAGTAATAAAATTATAATAGATTGTGCCTTGAATCGTTCAGTCACTCCAACTATTGAGATGAACCCACCAACGGCTACTATATTTAAATGTTCAAAAGCCTTGCATTCTCCTTTGAATACCCCTACTACGTATTCAAATATACTTGAATATTGCACAATTGTAACAAGGAGAGAATACACATACAATCATTAGCTTAATTTTTTGGTACTTTGAATCAATGGCTTTTAATGACTTTATGTATGAACGAATGAACGAATAAACGAATAAAAGAATGAATGAATGAATAACAAATGAAAAAGAAACGAGCCATCTGGCATTTAACTCACACAAAAAAATGCAACGAAAAAAGAAATATATAACGTTAGTGAAAAATCTAAAAATAAAAAGCGTTCACAAAAGATAGTTTTATTTAAAGAAGCGTGCGCGCCTACAAAGGAATTGCTTACAAATAGCGATGACAGCAAAAAAAGTAACGACAACGAATTTTTGTATGGCTGGAAGCTTTTTATATTCCCAAAAGTATTTGAGAGTATTTGATATGTGAGGCACAAAATAAATACGTTTATGTGATGATATTGTATGTGTGAGTTTGTGTTTGTGTGTATTATTGTCTGTATATAAAGGAGGCCTTTATTAGTACATTGAACAGAAAAGTAAAATATGCATGAACAAAAAAAAAAAAGAAATCTTGTGTTTGAGTACGTTTGCATATGGAACCTTAAAATACATAAATCAAATTTGCTGATTGCAGTTGAATTTGCTCTTGTAATTGTTGGTACGATTGTCGCTATTTTATGGGAAATGGAAATCCATAGATTGCAACCAAGACTAACGACAATTCAGTTGTTGTACTCTCTTTTTTTTATTTTTCATATTTCCAGCTGAACATCACACACAGCGAAAGACATACTCTTTCCTAGTTGTTGCATAAAATAAAATGTGGGTTGCTAGCATTTACAGTGCCTTGGATTCGATATTATGCCATCAGTAAAAGTTATTGTTTAAAGACTAAAACTTTCTTAACAAACCCAAGAGGACCGTTATATTTTAGTAGCAAATAATATGTTGCAACTTGGAAATATTGGAGATTTTAATCCAACACTTCTCGAACTACTGTTCCGTCAAGGTTAATAATTCTTGTAGCATATATTTGCTTTGCATAAATACGATATATATAATCTATGTTTATGCAGCATAAATAATACCATACAAAAGAAAAAAAGGTTTACTCTGTAAATATTAACATCACACTACCATCAACAGCACCGTCATCATAATCACCTCCATCAGCACCAACACATTGTAAAGCAAATTTAAACATACGACTGCCATCATACCTTATGCATCGCAAATGCTTTTTTTCTATGAAAATGTTTGGCAATAGTAAAATAAATGTTTCATGTAACTCATAGCAGGCATCAGCTTTGTTCGCTTGTTGAAATCGGAAAATATATAAAGACGTCACAAAAAAAATAAAATTCTGCATAAATTAGTTGAATATATTTTGTTTTCTTTTCAACACTATTTCTCTTTTGATTTTGTTTTTTCCCGCTAAAAAAATTTTTGAAGGCTGTTAAACATTTTCAATGATTTTTCTATAATTTTCAGATTATTTTTGTGGCTAAAATTTCATTCAATTTTTTTTTTGCATTTGTGGCAGAGCACTGTGGGGAAAAAATAACATGACATGATACTACTACACTCAAAAAGAAAGGTTATGGTATTATCACAAAATTCATATGTTCACCTCAGTATTAAATAATTACAGTTGACAAATTGTAGTTGATTTTAAAAATAGATTCTACGTGTTAAAAAATATTTTGTTTGTTAAAAAATTATAGTAAACAAAAACTGTACGTAGGCTGGCTAGAAGTAATTTTTTTAATACTATTGTTTTCTTTATTGTTATTTTTTTGTCGCTATTATTGCAAAATATCATAAAATGTTTATTACCAAATGGACTACTACTTAGGAAACTTATAAAAAAAATCTTTAAAATAGGGACTGGAACAATAATAATGAATGAAAATGTTCTAAAATTTCATGAAAATTTATTTTTGATACGCTACAGTTATATCACGTTTTATCCGATTGTTTGACGCTTCAACTATGGTTACCGCAACCATACTTTATTGCGTGAAAATAAAATTAAACAATCAGCAACAAATTCACACATACTTTTCAGAGAGAACGTTAGAACGTTTTACCTCACGTGGAACGTAGTTTATAGATTTGCATGGATCTCTAGTAAAGGCATGTTTATGTGCAAAAAGTAAAAGTAATCTTTTTTTTATGCTACAATGTCCGTCCGTCTATCAAAATCCCATATCTGCGACCATAATAGGTAGACTCTTGAATTTAAAAGAAGAGGTATTACAATAGCCACTACAACGAAATATACAAACAATTAAAGGGTGTTCCGAAAAACTAAAAAAAATGTGTGCCCATTGTAATAAAATTTTCTCGTACGTGGCTTCGTTTTTGGACTGTAATAGGCAGACAACTTGGGTTTAATATTTTTATGCACGCGATATAACAATTAAAAAAAAATAATTTATAACTTTTGTGTAAAGGATTTGTCTACAGTGACGTGATTAAACATTTATGGATTTAGTTTTTTACTACTGTAAGCAAATATTCAGACTTTGCACAGAGTGTGTACAAATATGTCCGCTATAAAAATAAGTATAAATAAATAATTTAAAAAATTAAAATTGTTTTTATAGAGATCGTTATTTTGAACAAAATGGCCTTATTTTTTTAATTATTACGGGTAGATTCTTAAAATGTGCACAGAACACTTACTGTGAAGAGAAGTTGAGAAAATTGTAAATAAAATTAAGTAAAGGGTGTCCGAATACTATAATTATTTTCACAGGGCCTTATTTTCAATTCACTTAAAATATGTTTTACTTTTTCCGCAGTAAAAAATTTTAAAAATTAAATTAAAAATTAAAGGGTGGCCAATAGATGATACAAAAGCCTTAGTTTACAAGTCCAACTCGCACCTGGCGGTTTTTATAGCCTTTCACTACAGGGGGAAAAAGAATATATCAAATAATAATATATACAATTGCTTAGTTCGCAAAATCTTGTATGGTGTATTTTGTATTGAATACACTTTCTGTTTATATGCTTTTGAACACGCAGTGTATAATTGTATCAAATTATTTTGTACATTAACGTCAAAAGCAAATAAAAAGAAGAAAATAAGTATTCAGAAGAAGGTTTTTGGAAGTAAAATGGACAATAGGACTGAAAAAGCAATTTTTTTTTGTTAACAAATTTTTAACATCAGCAATGCAAATGTCTTTTGTTTATTTTCTTCTTATCAATGTGATATGGAATTCACATGTAGTTGATAACACGATTGCCAATACAACTTTTCAAAAAATGCAAAATTGAAATTTTATATGAAAATTTCCAACAACAAGCATAAACTATTGTATTTGAATTGAACAATACACAGTATACACGAATACAAGGGGTTTTGGGAATTAAGCAAATATCTATTTCCAACCCCATATACAATGTACATTCTTAGCTTTTATGCACAGCGAAGCAATAGATAAGCTAGAGAAAATTTAAATTCGCCAATCGATCAGACATAGCTTTGAAAATTATGTTATTGAAAATCAGCAAGATCGGTCAATATTTTTAAAGGCAGCGGACGAACCATCACGCCTGCCAATAATTTTTCCGTATCATTTGGAACAATGCAGTAACTCCAATCAAAAAACAAATACAAGCAGCGATAGAAAATTGAAAAAAAGAAATATTTGAAAACATATGCGGCCATATTTTCCGAGTTTTGAGCCTCTGAACTTTTAATAGAAAAATACGATTGTGCACCACATTTTAATGATATCAATATGAGTATTATTTAAAAGCTATTGAAAAAATCATTCAGAAAACGCTAAAAAAATTAAAAAATGCTTAATCCATTAAGAGCTGGTGATATTTTTATGCAAAATTTCTTTTCTTATTTTTCAATTCTCTATCAAGCCGATATATTTTTTTAATTAGAGTTACTTCACTAAACTAGATTTACATTTATGGTGAAGGATATATAAGATTCGGCTTAGCTAAATATTTCACTCTTACTTGTTTCATTTTAATTGCTTTTTATAAGTATTAATTCCAGCTAACTATTAAACTACATATGGCCAAATTGTACTTGATTATCAGTCACAAAGTCGATACAAAATAAGCCCGCTTAAACGCTAAAAAAATTTGAATCGAAATTTAAAATATTGCATCCTATTTAGCTAAAGCCACGATGAAAATTGAGAATGCAACTATTTTAATTCTAATTTTTTACTCTAAATCTAGCTAAAGCTACATACGTCTTTACACAAGTCTTTATTTAAAATGAACTGATTACATATGAAACTCCTAATGAAAACGTTTTTTCTAGCTCACTGCAGGCTTTACAATAAAACATTAATATCATTTTAAGCAATCAATTAACTTAAAGAAACATAAACACTCTAGTTTCTTCAGCAAATTTTTTTTATGTCTTACGATTGGAAGCATCAACGTTTGTAAAATCGCTGCTTAGATCACACAGTTATATCACAATAAAGCTTAGATTAACATTTAATACTTAAAACTAGTCAATTGACAATTCGAAAGTTACTGACTAAATAATTTAATCTATAAATCTATTAGGTGGAGCTGTTAATTACCAAATATGTCATATGTTCGTATTCCAGCCACTGCCCATTGGAAAAATTTTCTGATAGATTTAGATTACAATTTGTGTACTACTGTAAGCTTTCTAGAGGGTAAGGTTCTGGGCGATTATTGAGCGTTCCTTTTCACTAAAAGTACTGCAATATCCCAGCAAGAAATGAGTGACCGAAACTTATACATACACAATTATCTACTAAAACATTTGCAGCAATTTTATACTGAAACGTTTTACTGCTTTTGGTATTAAATTTGAATGAATTTATTTTTGCTAATTAAATCTAATTTGCATTTTATTTTTTGAAAAAAAAGAAACTGGCAACTCTGTTTGCTACAGGCATCCCACGTATACAAATGTTTACATCATTTTCTTCATTTCCCGATTAAGAATGTGAAAGAAAGTTTTTTCCACGCAGTGATGAATATTTCCATCATCAGTGATTGTCATTTATTGGATCGAATGTTGATTACAGTTTTTGTAGGGATCCTAATAAAAATAACATGTAACTCTTCTTCACAACCTTTCTTTCCAAAAAAAAAGTACACAATTCCTTAGTAGATATTATAGTTTGTGTTACTTTTCTTAAAAAACTTGTTATCATTTTAATCTTTCAGAAAAATAAGCGTAATTTTGCTATGAATGTATTATTTTCCACTGTAAAAGCAATAATAAAAAGCAATAAAAATAGCTGTATGCTGCACATTACACGAATTACCAAAATTATGTTGACTGAACTCGTAATGCTCGCATTATGCAAAATTACAAAAACAAACCATAAGTGCAGCATAATAAAAAATACGCTAATGATCACTGTTCGTTTCTTGATAAAAATTCACTTGATTGCATATGCTGGCATTGCAATACAGCTACGGCTCTACAATAATGTGCAAAAATACTTAAACAATTTTTTTAAAGCTTTATTCAATGTTAGTATAGCAAGTAAACACTATCACCCATAAACATATAAAAAGTCTTTCTAACTATACAAACTTACACAAACTCATGGCTCATAGCATAGATAATTTCACTTAAATATCACACCATTCGCTTTTGGTAACAAATACGAAAATATGGCATTTTTAGTAAAACGCAATATGAGCTTTGTGTGATATTGGTTGTCAGTTGACATTGTTGGCTACTGATTATATTAGTCTGCCAGCAATTGCTTAAATATATTTTTTATTGCATATTTTTAGGGTTGATATGCAAGAACCGGTGACTATAATGCTAATTATGATAATGATAATGATGACGACGTTAACGACATTTGACTTTGTCCTCATTATATTTAGAGCAAATATTATAATGACAGGCTAATGATACCAGGATTTTTAACTGACTTTATTAGTAAAACATAAATACAAAAAATACGTTTGTTTATTGTCGTAGTGCTTTAAGGGTTTATTTTTTAATGCAGATGAGTGTACTAAAACTTAAAAAAGGGTTTTTAAAAATTTTACCAAGAAACTCTTAAACTAATTTATAAATATTTTATTCCATTTACAATTATAGCAAAATTTATATTTCACAGATATAAACTGGCTTAGATAGTTTCACTGTAGAGTAAGGAGTATTTTCATGGTTCCCACACAAAGTGTGAAAATGTAACCCTATTGTTCTTTTATAATAGCCGTCCGTTTGTCACAGAACCATGATAGATAAGCTCTTGATATTTTAACAAAAAAAATTTTTGCGATATTGCAATAAAAACCTATATAAATATTTTTTAGGCTTTTAAATTTTCACAGTGTGAGAAAAATTATGTTCGCAACTTGAAAAAATAAAACTTTAAGTTAAAGGGTGTTCCAATATTGACGTGATTTTTAGTTATATGTATTTAGTTTTTCAACCGCAATAGGCAGACATTTAGAATTTAAAAGGATATATGTAAAAATGTCGGCTATAAAAATTATTTGTAAACAATCAGTTCAGAAATTAAAGGGTGTTTCTAAAATGTTGTAAAATTGACACAAATGGCTTTGTATTAAATATGTTATATGCAAAAGCTATAAATTTGTACACAGGATGTACAATTATATCTGCTACACGAATAAATACTAAAAATTAAAATAGAATGAAGGGTATTTCATCAGTAACGTTACTTTTATACGACCTTACTTCTTTGAATCGTAACACACTCAAAATATATATTTGCGAAGGGCTCGTATTGCAACTACAAAAAAATTAAATTAGAAGGTGTCCTAATAGTAACGTCATTTTCATGAGACCTTAATTTGCATTTTGTTTTACTATGTCTGCTGTAACAAGTTCAAAAAATAATATTAAAAATTAAAGGGCGACCCATACATGTTGCGAAACCCTCCGTTGTGAGTCAAACTTCTAGTAATCGTTTTTATTATTTTTTTTTTTTTTTTTTTTTGGAAAAGAAACATGAATTTGTTTTATAAATTGAAATAAATAAAGTTAAAAAATATTGATTTCATTTTTTTATAAAATATGGAGTTGCACTGTGGATATTACGGAGACAAAATATTTTTTGTCTATAGCAACAATTCCGTAAAGATTTTTAATACACAATACAATTATCAAAAGCGAAAAATTTTGGAAATAAATCAACAGTGTTAAAATGACTAAATCAATCAAAGCAACATTTAACATGATTGTAGATAAGAAAAGTTTTATATTGGAGCATTCCAAATCTTTCAAAATCTACCAGTAGGAGGCTACAAATTGGGACATATGAGTCATGTAAATTTTCATAATTCTTGGAATTAATTTTTTTTTTCATCCGATTAAAACTTCTTTGCAGTTTCTTAGTCCCTTAAAATTATTTGTGACAATTTCCTTTTAGTTTTATTTCAATTGACTTAGCTCATAAGCAATGCATTTCTCTAATTTCTTAATTAAATTAATAAATGAACAAAAACCAAACTCACTTTTAATAACATGCTCTCTTAGTCACTTTGTAATTTAAATATTAAGTTTTTGTTTTATTATTTCATTTTAAATTATATTTCTATTTCTTACCTTTTTAAAATCATGATTTTTCAATGCATCAGCAGCCTCTTGTGTTCGCTTAATTTCCGTAATAACATGACGTGCCCGTTTTAATAAAACCTCCTCACATTTGGCATTGCGTTGTAAATCTGTAATTTAATTAAAATAAAAAATATAACAGAACGTTAGAATAAGAAATAAAAATAAATAAATGCAAGTGAATTTTAGTTTATGTTTTCTTTAAAAAAAAAGTAATGAATGTTTGTGTGTTTTAGCAAGAGTTAACCTAAGTGGTGGAAAAATTATTTTAAATTGCTAGATGTGTGTGTTTGTGTGTGTGTGTATTGGTGTGTGGTTTTTTTGAAAGTTTATTTTTTAATGAGCACCTGTGTGGCAAAACTTCCTGCTAGTATATGCCTCATGAGTAATACGAAAAAACACACCAGTGAGACATGTTTTTTAATTCTTCTGAAAAGCTAGTGACCTTTTTTCTTGCCCTTTGTACTGTAGTTACTTATTAAGGTTTTATAGCTTCAAGTAACGCATTAATTATAATTTAGAATAAAAGTTAGCGGAATGGCAACAAAATTACAAATCTTAAATGCTAATATGCAACTGTTTATGTGACACACTCAGTAAAAAATATTAGCAGAAACAAAAGAAATTTTTATGGTTGTGTTTTTAAGCTTTTAAAGAGTTTTCTATCCACACACATCAAAGGCATTGCAAAATCCTTAAAATTTTTGTCATTATTACAATTATCAATTTCAATTTTTGAGTCATTATTGATATTGTGCTCATTATTGATATGTTGCCGAAAACAAAAAATTCCTATTTTTTAAATACAAAAAAATGTAAAAAAACAAAGCAAAAAGTGAAAATTTAAAGTAAGAAAAAAAAAGTAAAAGTTTTATATTTGGCTATGCCACCAAATCTTATATACCCTTCACCATTTATGTAAATCTAGTTTAGTGAAGTAACTCCAATAAAACATAGCAAATATGGAGTTGACAAAATTAAAAAATATCATTGGGTAAAGCATTTTTAAAGATGGAATTACTTTCTGAAAGATTTCTTCAAAAGCTTATAAATGATACCCATAATTATATCTTAAAAATGATGGTGCACAATCGTACTTTTCTATGAAAAGTTCAAAGGCCCATAACTCGGATAATATCGGCGAGAGCAAATTTTTTCACCTGATATTTTTTTTCTAGGAAAAGAGAATAATTTCAACAATTATTTTGTACATCTGCAGAGACTTTGTACTTTAAGACAAGTAGCTTTCTATTTATTTGTTAAAGTTGTACTAACATTTTAACTTGAGAGTAAAAGCAAGTTAGAGAATAACATAACATTGCGAGGGATAGCAAGGCAATACATGTCGATGATTATCAACGCTTAATTTTTTTAAAGCAATAATAAGTTAGAAGTCCATCTGCTTACCACCTAAACGACAGCAAAAACAGCATAAGTTCACATACTTAAATGGAGGCCAAACTGCTAAGTAGGACAGTATCTTTAACAGCGGATAGTTGTTTGTCATGATTTAAATTGATGACGATTCATGGACGAAGCTATATTCACAATATATATATATATATATATATGTATATATATCACAATGTGTTAGCGAAATACCATTATAATCAAGTAACCGTCTCTATTTATACCTTTAATATGCCGGGGTAATATGTCTTTCAAAAAATCGTTGAGAAGAATTTAAAAGTCCTGAGAGATTTTTAATATTTTATCGTACCCCAATTGTTGACAAACTAATGAAGCTGAGATGTGGTTTTGACTTAAATAAAGAAAAATTTTATAAATTATTTATCCAAGCTTTTGCGAGCTACCCTTATAAGATTGTTGTTTTGTTTTTTCAGAGGCCACATAATAAAATACTTATTAAAATTATTAAACATATGTTAGTGGCATTAAATTATTTTTCCAATATAACCAGTTTAATGTTTTTATGTTAAATTTGATGACCTACTGTACTGATAACGGGGACAAACAAAAAACAATTCGATTAGTCCTTGTCATAATGAATACAGTACTGTGCTGCCTAGCATACATTTTATTTCTTTAGACACGGTGATATTAATCAAATATTTGACCAAAAATACGTAACCACTAAATTATCAAAAATTAAGGATCCTCCTCAATATAAAAGGTAAGTTATCAGAATTATTGTATTATAAATCGTCGTAATCATATTGATGTGTATTAGGAAAGATTGAATAAACATTTATAAAAATAGTTGTTTAAATAAATGACTAATCTGTTCACACGTCTAGTTGCACTCTTCATAATAATTTTTATTACACTCAAAGCTAATCATGAAATTCAATAATCTAAAATCTATTCTTGTAGCTCAACAAATTAGCTTTTTATATTCAAATACTGCATGGCATGTTCGTCACAAAGTCGCGTCTATAAGTTGCACGCTACACTATTCGAAAGAATCACCTTTGTTAATCATTTTGACGAAAGCAGGGTGATGCCTCTAGTTATTTCCAAGGCATTAATAGAGTGTGGCATGATGTACCTCTTTTAAGATTCATTGCTTTTGGAGCTGCTTTAAATTTTTATCGAACTTTCTAACGGATTACACTATTCGAGTTATTAGAGATGAGATCTCAGCAAACAAGTTGAAAAGAAATTCGGAGATACCTTAAGGTTCCATGCTTTCTCCCACTCCATTTTTTTGAATAGCACGTATGTGGAATAAGCTCCCAGCAAAGGTCCTTCCTGCGACTTTCAATAGGCAATGATTCAAATCGAACTTTACATATACTATACTCTCTATCCTCCCTTCTACAACTTAATTTCCTTGTTCTGCCACAATGCATTGCATGAGTAGGGTTTATCCCATGAGTGCTCGTTGAGGTAATGGTTTAACTCTTTTAAAGTCACCCTCGTATAGTTGTTTAATTACTAACCTGCACGAAAGTCTTGAAGTTTATATGAGTTATTTTATTTAGTGTTATATTATTTTTTTTACAAAAGTAAAATTACATGCATTTGTTAAACACAGCTCGACCTCTTGCAGTTTGTGAAAGTTATAACTTTACACTTCACACTTAATGATTTCCGATTAAGACCATGAAGTAAAAAACTCTTAAAAAACAATTATTATTTAAACACTTAAAAGTTCATGGGAGTATTAAAATGAAATTAAAGTTACTAGAAATAAAATATAAATTATAATATATAAATAATTTAAAGGAATGAAATGTTGATCAAAACTGTAACAATTACGGGCCTGTACATTAAATATTTATTTATTTTTTTTTTTTTTTTGTCATTGATTCAAAATACAAAAAAATAATATTTTGCAATTTTAAGAATATTAAATTAAAAAAAATATTGAAGATGTACCTCATCATCAATATACACAAATTATTTTAACTAAAAGAAAAAAAAAAAAAAACAATTGCATTCCTGATCAACCGATGGTTGATACAATAGCAAAAACAAGTGTTCAAGTAAAGTTACAAAGAGAACAGAGAGACGACTTCGTCAAATCATATTAATATTGATATGAATACATCTCATATGAATACATCTCGTATTCATATTTTCTAAATTAGTTGGTTTAATAGACCATGTTTACAATGTACACATTTTAAGGTAGATAGATACGAAAAAATCTGATGAAGGATGTAGCGATCCAGAAAATGCAGCATTACATTCTGCTAGTGTCTAATTTTTCTTTCGAAAACGTCCCCATTTTTTTTTAATAATTTTTCTTTCTAAAAAGTGCTTAGAATTTAAATTAAAAAATGAACCTTCAGCCAAAAAAGTAAAATTTTAGTTCATTTAAAAATAATTATTATTTTCTTTATAGCTGGTGGGACCATTTGAACTACAATTTAACGTTAAAAACTCTTTTGTAAATTTGCAAATCTTTTTCCGCTTGTCACAAACATAAAACACAATATTTCCGCAACCCCAATAAGAAATTATCACAAAACGCCGGAAATTCAAAATATTATACTCAATTGCTTTTACAATTTTATGTTTTTTTTTTTACTTTTTATTATAATTTTTTTGAGGTGGATTTTATTCAAACTATATAAATAGCTTTTAGGTTTTTTTGGCATTTAAGATTTCGATAATTGTTTTGGCTTAAGTCCAATTAAAAAAAAGAGACAATAAATTATATATTGCCATTTGAAGTAGGTGTTGTTGTTGCAACAACACAACTACCGCCGCACAACTACCACCAACAACAATGTCATTTCAATTATAAAGACATTTTCTTTATAAATAAATAAATAAAAGTAAATAGAAAAATATTTTATTGTAACTATAAAGCAGTTAATAAAGTCCTTTATCTCCAGGATATTTTGTTGAACTTTTTTTATGTTTTTGTAACTCATGTAACAGTGTCATGTGATTTTTAGGAAGTAGCATCACAAAACATTCAATTAACTGGCATGGGAATGTTATTTCTTTGTATTTGTTGTTGCTCCAATATAAATGTTCGGAAGTATTTTTGTACCAATAGCATTTTTGTTTGTTAGTTATTCTTCTATAGGGTGATTTTTTAGTAGTTTTTTTTTTCCTTTTCTTAAATTATTTTGAAGTTTATTTGCTTTTTAGATTGATTCTTCAAAAAAAAAAAAGATAATAATAAAGGATTACTTTGGCAATATTCCCACAAAGTATTCAATTGTTAAAACAAAAATGCATCAATATTTCTTTTAAAGGGACTAAAATTATAACTGCTGCATTAGAATTTGCTTCGATCGCTGTCGCCATTTCTCTTCTTTTTAGCTTTTTTTTTTCTCTCTTTTCGCTCAGCTTAATAGAATGATTATTTGCTGATTTCTTTCCTTGCAAAATTTTTATAGAAAAGGCATGGCCTTTCTTAAGCATTATGAAAACTTCGCTAGCAAATCCATGCAAAAAAAATCACCATTTATAATTTTAATTCTCTGACTTCACTTTTTGTCTGTTTCCCAACAAATAAAACTATTTTTCTTTAATCAACGAAGTTATAGAAGAAAATTTCCACAATACTAAAGCAGAGTTGTTAATTAAACAAGGCCTTTGCAAAGTAACAATAAAATTATTCAGGGCATTAGATTGTGATCATATGTAAAACAACTGAGAAGAAAATTAGATAAATATTTTAATTATCAAAAAGAAGAAAACAAGGCCTTTGCGAAGTAAAAATAAAATTATTCAGGGCATTAGATTGTGATCATATGTAAAATAACTGAGAAGAGAATTAGATAAATATTTTAATTATCAAAAAGAAAAAAATTGATTTTGTCATCATACGAGTAATATTTGAATATCAATCCTAAATATTAAAAAGAATCTTAAAGGCCCTTAGTTTTATATTCCAACTAAAAATATTCCTTCTTCCACATTCATACATGAATTACATGGAATATTATTGTTGGCTTTGAATAGAACTGTAACAAACTGGGAAAAAAAGAAAAGAAGAAAAAAAAGAGAGATCAAGATTTCATTTCTGATAGACTTTTTCATTTAATTTTCTATACGTATTTATTTTTGTTGCAGCTTGGGGTAACAAAGTCTTAGTTATTTTTTTAATTTTTTTTTTTTTATATATTTTTTGTGGTTCATTGCAGAATAAAAAAGAGAATGAACATATAAAAGAATTTCGATGGCTTTTATTGTGTGTCAACAGACTCTTTAGTGTTTATTGTTATAGTAACTTTAGACGCTAAAAAATTTAGGAATGCTTTTCAGTTTTTTTTAATTTTTTAAATATTTTTTTACTTGGTTAAATTGCTTTTAGGAAAAATCTTGGTGTGTGTGTGTGTTTATTATTTTGTTGGCTTCTATTAACTTTTCATATTTTATGTAAGAAAAAGTGCACAGTTGTGGCCATAAAAAAGGAGAAATTGTGGCTCGTTAGAGACGTTTTGTTTTATTTTCTAAAGCCATATTTCAGGATCTCTACAAAAGTAGATTTTTCGTATGTTCAATTAATTAAAGAAACATTCTTAAGTGGAAAATCAAACTAAATATACTACTCTTAATTACAGGATCAAATAATACGCGCTTGACAAGAATTTTTGGCATCCCAAAACTGTGCAACAATTCACTATTATCAAAAAAAAAACTATTATATATATTATATTTAGAAAGTAATAAGAATTTTTGTGTTTAAGACGGATTCTTTTTTGTATTAAAATTTTTATCCAAAATTTTTTTGTTCATATTCTTTAAAAATATTGCACAATATGAGTTATACGCATTCATCATTCACATTTAATACTTCATCCGATAACTGAAGCTGATAATAAACGTATGTATTTGTATATCTGCGATAAGCAGAAGTATATAACACTCAATCATATTCAAAGTTTTAACGTATTTTAGTGGGTATCTTACGAGCACTTAAAGAGTATGATACGATTTTATCATAAATTGATATCCGTTACCATAAAAAGTAGAAAAATGGTAAATATAATTTGGCCATTACATTTCTAATATCAACAATATCACAACATCCATTACCGACCTCATAAAGTATATATATTCTAAATTCTTATGCATAGAAAAGTAAATTGAGCGATGTATTAGTGTTGAAATTATCTTTTCCCAGGCACTAGATAAGCCAATCGATCAGACATAATTTCGAAAAATTTTCTTTTATAGATCATTTAGAATTTTACTTTTTCGCCTTTGGTTCATTTTTAATTTAACTTTTATTAAGAAAAATTATTTTTCAAATGTACGCGGATGTTTTCCAAAGAAAACAAGAAAAATTAGACGCTGGCAGAATGTAATGCTGCATTTTCAGGACCGCCAAATCCATCTTCAGCATTCTTTGCATCCAACACCTTGATTTGCGGATATTGTAAATATCATCCATTTAACCAACTAATCAATATTAATTTGGTTGGACGAAATTCAAAATTCTTCTTTACAACACGACTTGTACATTTGTTGCAATTTTGTTCTTTTAATAATCAGCGAGATCGGTCCTCTAATTTTTCCATATCATTTGGAACAAATCTAGTTTAGTAAAGTAAATCCAATTATAGCAAAAAAAAATCAAATAAATAGTGCGATAGAGGATTAAAAAAATAAGAATAAGCAATAAGTAAAGAAATTGGCGCTCCCCATATTTTCCGAGTTATGGCCCTTTATCTTTTCGTAGAAAAGAACAATTGTGCACCATATTTTTTAAGATTTAAATATAGTTATCACTTGAAATCTTTTGAAAAGATCTTTCGGAAAATACTAAAAATTTAAAAAAAATGCTTAACTCGTTAAAAGCCGATAACATATTAATCTTAAATTATATATGATAAATTTTGTTTCTTATTTTTCCCTGTCACTTGTTTAGTGACAGTAAGATTTGGCATAGCCGAATATAGCACTCTTATTTGTTTTCTATTAAGACGTTTAATAATTGAGATAGGACTTTGTATGCAACACAATTTTAGTACGAGGGCTGCTATATATATTTCTGGCCTGGCAACACTGAGTGCTGCCAAGTGCAATCTGACATTTCCATTGGAAAGTTTGTCATTTTTAAGAATAATCGTAATCAAAACGTTTTGACGTAGGACCATTATTTGTTTTGTTTACAGTGACTTGAAAAAATTAATATAGAATAAAATGGAATTAACTCGTGAACATTTTCGTGCCATCATTTTTCACAATTTTCGACGTGGATTATCACGACAAGAGTGCATTGATGAACTTAAATCTTTGTATGGCGATGAATAACCATCTTATAGCACTGTAAAAAATTGGTATAATGAATTTAATCGTGGCCAAAGCTCGCTCAAAGACGAATTCCGTGAAGGTCGTCCAAAAACGGCTGTTGTGCCAGAGAACATTGATGCCGTGCGTGAACTAATAATGCAAGATCGACATGCGACATACCGAGAGATAGAGACATCCTTGGACATTTCTTCCACCAGCATAATTAATGGGACATCCGCCGTACAGCCCTGACTTGGCACCTAATGACTTCTTTTTGTTTCCGCACATCAAGAAAAAAATGAGTGGTCAACGATTTTCGTCGCCAGAAGAAGCTGTTGAAGTGTTCAAAAACCATGTTTTAGAGGTGTCTCAATCGGAGTGGAAAAGAGCCGGGACAACTGGTTTGAGCGCATGCAAAAGTGTATAAATCATGCTGGAGAATACTTCGAAAAACAATAAAACCATTTTTGATTATAAATATTCGCATTTTCACTATTAGGCCAGAAATATATAGAGCAGCCCTCGTAAATAGATTTTTTATGGCCGACTTGCTGAACTTAAATGCTTCAGGTTTGAATCTTAACTTTTTAACTTTAATAAGACCGATGAAAAGATACCAATTTTGTTGTATATATATTATCCGCCACAAATTTTGATTACTGAAGAGAGAGCGTTTTTGGACAAGAAATGGCTAGCGAAATAATTAAATTTATTTGGCATATATTTTCGTGACTAAAAAGCAATAAATTTGATAAACATGGTAACCTGGCTTTTTGCGACTCAAGGTAGAGTAAAAATTCAAATACAAGAAAAGCCAAAAACCTTGAAATTTAAAATTAAGTTAGATTTTTGCGTTATTTAGCAACTACTTCGTGGTCAGTCTAATTTTTTAGATGTATGACAATTCTATAGTAAAAAAGACATAAAAAAGATTCAATCTCTGGATGAATTTGCTTCAGAACAAACGGATGTAAAGTAGATGTAAGCGTTAAGGCTTAGGATGATTTTGTTTAAAAGACATAATTCTGGATTTTATTAAATTATAATTTTATTTTCCTATTCAAGCGCTGGCACATTACAATTAGGTTCTTGAGACAATATTTATTTATAAAATTTCAATGCAGATTTTTAGTATTTTAATGTTATAGTAAACCTAAGACTTTATCCTGGTACAGCAGAAGTTTCGCCGAAACCTTAAATTATGAATGTCGAAAAATGATATGATTAGTATCACCTATTAACTCAGTTTCCATCAATACTGTATTGTAAATTAATTTAAAAAAAACTATAGCAGCGAAAATTTAATTTTTTCTTTTCTTGTTTTTTAATATTTATCAATAATGATAGCTTTTTTTACATTAGTTTATTGCACAATTTTCAAAACCTTTTGGTTATAAGGATTTAGTTAATGCAAGATATTGTAACCCTTAACTATTTGACTGATGGTTGTGAAGATATGGGCCTCAGAAAAAATTAACAGAAATGTGGAATTGAAATTAAATGGAAGTAGAACTTCTTTGTATAAGTTTTAATTAATTAACTGAATAATTATTTCAGTTAAGTTTTTACAAAAGCTAAAGTTATATTTAAAAATCAAGTATAATATTTATTCCTTTTCTAATACTTATGCTTGTTTAATTAAAACTGCATAATATGTAGCATTTTCGATTTTGCTTAATAATAATTAAAATACTAAAAAAATTTTGTCCTCTACTGTTTCGGTCAAGATGCAAGTATTTTCATTTTAGATTACGTTTATTTCTTATTTTTTCTTTCAACTTTTGTGGCCAGATAATCACTTAATAATGGATTTAATTTTTTTTTTTTGCTTCTTCTTAAGTTTCTTTCTTTGCTTACTTTTGATTATAGTAAGACATTTTTTTCTATAGTTATTCAATCTTTTACATTTAGTTTGATTAAACAAAATTGTGATTTTATCTGTTTACAAAGTTTAAAAACTTGTAAAGTTTGCACATGAAGTAACTAAATGCAACGTAATGTAAAACTCATTTTAACGATGCAAAGTGCAGCAAAAAATATTCAAATAAAACAGATTAATCAATTATTTCTTAAAACATTTATTCAAAATTAATATGGATAAATTGGATATTTTTAGATCTTTAAAAGAAAATGAATTGGAACTTTGATTGGAATGACAGCATCTGATTACTTCCGTTCTTTATTTGATTGCAATATTCATAGATAATAAATATATCGGATACTAAGGATACCATAGCATATCAAGGGAGACTTTGTTAGGTTTTCTTATTACGAGAGTAGAAAAGTTCGTCTAAGCAAATTAATACTGATCGTTTATTAATACTTTTCGTATTCTTATTCTACAAATTAATATAATAAATAGATAATGTTTACGGCGTAAATTAGAAAAAGGATGATGACAGATGTGGCTTTCAATATGCTTATTTACATTTGTTGACGTCTGTTATTTGCTACATTCTTTAAAAAAAATTTTCCTGTCACTTTCAATGTTGGAAAGTTCAAGTCGAATACCCAAAAACACTACTCCCTCGATTTTCCTTCCCATATACAAAATTCCTAGTTCTGGCACAAAGCATTGCTTGAGCAGGAGTCATCACTAAAATACACGCAACCTTAGGCCGGCTTAAAACTATTCATTTGAACATTTTATTTAGGAATTCGACATCAATTTTAAAAATTAAAAATGCTAAAAGTCTTAGAGACAAACAACGTTATTGCCTTTCTTTCTTCTTCTAGTTAACGTAGCGTAACAGAAATCCACATTATTATTACTAAGATTAAACAAGGCCAGCTATGCACTTAAATACGCGAGCAAAAAAAAATACTATTAAAAAAAAATAATTTTGTTTCATTTTAATAATTCACTGCACAGTGGGGCAGAATCAAAATATTTTGGAAATAATTCAGCCATTTGAAAACGGCTAGGCCGATTGATTCAAAACTTGGCACGAGCATAGTAGAGGAGTACCTGAGCTTAAGTTTTGGAGGTGGTTACCCTCCACTTTCCTGGGATGGCGCTATGTGGTCTCAAAGTTGGACACCTCGCTCCTGAAAATTTTTCTAACGCTTGGCATTTCTTCAATTTTTGTCTGATTTTTAAATATTTTACATGGTCTTAAAGCTCTCGTAAATACCTACAAAACGGTGCTTTAAACTGCATGTTTATGTTTAAAAATGATCGAGTTATAAGCATTTTAAAATTAAAATTTTTGATTTTTGATTTTTTCCATACCCTGGTCCAGTTTTTTCGAAATATTGGGTACAATTTGCAGCAAATTTTTTTGAATTTTTTACCGTAGATAGCAAACAAAATTTAAGATTTTCTAAAAAAAAATTTGAAAGTAATATCTTGTCTGGCTTAAAAATTATACGATTTTCAATTTAACCCATTTAGACCCAAACAAAAACCATCAGTGTTAAAATATATTTTTTTGTATTTTATTAATAAATTCAATATAAACAAACAAAAAAATAAAAAAAAATATTAAAAAAGGTTCGTTTTGAAAATTAAGAGGGGTGTTCCCAAAGTGGTACAACGGGCACTTTACTATAAAAATTTGCAAAACAACTTTTGTCAATGCAAAGAGTTTTTTTGTAGTTTTTGCAGCACCAACGGCTTCTGTTGTGGCAAACAACACATCGCACACGTTTTGGTAGCTTGTCAGGGACGCGATCACTGCCATCTAATTTTAAGCCTTCGATACTTGATGATGATCGGCGAGCAGAGTACTTCTGTGACAACTGACGTAGATAAAATCTAGCTATATTTCTTCGAAATAATAACTGATCCATGCCATTTTTATTAGTAGCTACATGAAGTCGCCACGCATTTAATATGGCCATATCAGCCATATAGGTAAATATTTTTTTTTATTTTTTTTCATGTATGGGAATTCTATATAATGAGATCGGCTGGTCCATTTCAACGGATTTTCATATCCGTTTTTTGTTTTTTTTTTTCTGAATTCCATCTTTTAACAATTCTTGTAGGATTATACGAATCGTAGTTGGTTTCCATTGTGCAGATACTATTGTCCTTCCATCAGACCAGCAGTATCTCACTATTTGTATCGAACCTATAATCAAAGTCGGCTACGGTTTTTTCATCATTTCTTTTATAGTGGGGAGTGGGCCTTTCTTTATTCGATTGTCACGAATTGTACCCGTGGCACGATATCCCGAATCGCGTAACTCCCGAAGAAGGTCACAACTGGTGAAAAACTATATCAAAAAATATTTTGCGATTAGCAGGACTCGTTTCTAGTTTGTTTAGCAGCATTTTCACAACTTTGGCACCGAATGGCTCATAAGTTTTACCACCTGATTTGCCACAATATATGTGAAATCAATAGCAGTATCCAGTTGAACTTGCAGCAACCCAATTCGTATAATCGAAATAACTATGTTGCTTTATTACTTTTTATCTTTTTTCTTTTGAATACAATTCTTATAACTACATATTTAGCATTCTTGTGCCCGTTGTGCCCAAATTGGCACAGCAATATTTCAAGTGGTGTAAAATCATATTACTTTGTTTCAATACATTTGAAAGTTTTTTACTTGTTTTGTTATATTTTGAATTTATAACAAAATTCGAAATTGTGAGAACTTACATTTGGCATAAGAAATAATAACCAAAAATGCAAACCCACCTCCACATCTGGCTTTCTAGTAAAACTCAAAAGCACATTTCTTCTAAATCACGTAATGCAAAAAAAATTAATTATATTACATAAAATATTTGATCTTTCAGATAATCAATAAGGCGAAAATATTTTGAATAATGCAAACAGATTTTTTATATGCCCGCTAGAACCAAGTGTTCCTAAATTGGCACAGCGAGTCCAAATGGGTTAAAAAATCCAAAATTATTGCATTTTTGTGTATTTTAGCCTAAAATGGGACACTAATCTAATTTTATAGATAGAAAAAAATTTTCTTAAGGAATATATAAAATTTTTTTATTTTTATTAAAGCTAACTATATGTGTGTACGTTTAAACCAAATTTCGTATAAAACTGATCATTCTTGTAGAAGATGTAAGTCTTTCAACTTGACCTATTTTACATCGAAATTTTGACTTTACCCCATATTTTCTAAAATCCCAAAGCTGGGATCGGAAAAAGAAGAATACTATAAAAAAGCTATATATACTCCAAATTGTTTCAAAAAGTATTTCGTGAGCCCTAGTCCATATGTGGACTTTATGGGCAAAAGAGTTAAAAATTCTAATTTTGGGATTTTTCGTCTTTATTTTGGGTATTATGGGATTTCCTTTAGCTTAATGTTGCAGATTTTTTTACCGTTTGATTTTAGTTCACAAACTGCATATGCACAGAAAATTTTATTTGATTTGCTTAATTAATAAAAGTTTTATAGCATATTTAATATTTTTACTTTTCTCAAATTGGACCGTTTTTACCATAATTTTTCGAAATTTTCGAAGCTCAGCAACGAATATTAAAATTTTGTTCCATTTTTTATTTTTTTAATGCATGTGAACAAAGATGACGCAATTTCCTATTAAATAAAAAAAGATTCACCTCAATATCATTCTTACGTGCAAAACTATGCGTTCTTAAATATGAGTGTTTCAATATGTATCTCACTTTTATACATTTATGTTACGGAAGTAAAAATTTTCATGCCTGTGCAAAAAATTGTGTAAAAAAACAATTATACCTGAATAGAGGATAACCAAGAGACATATCTTAAATTAATAATCATTATAAAAAACATCAGATGAAAAATAAAATTTTCTGTTAATTTTTATTTACGAAAAGTCGTTAAAAGTATTTTTACTTACACTTACACTCATATTTAAGAACGCATAGTTTTGCACGTAAGAATGATATTGAGGTGAATCTTTTTTTATTTAATAGGAAATTGCGTCATCTTTATTCACATGCATAAAAAAAATAAAAAATGGAACAAAATTTTAATATTCGTTGCTGAGCTCCGAAAATTTCGAAAAATTATGGTAAAAACGGTTCAATTTGAGAAAAGTAAAAATATTAAATATGCTATAAAACTTTTATTAATTAAGCAAATCAAATAAAATTTTCTGTGCATATGCAGTTTGTTAACTAAAATCAAACGGTAAAAAAATCTGCAACATTAAGCTAAAGGAAATCCCATAATTCCCAAAATAAAGACGAAAAATCCCAAAATTAGAATTTTTTACTTTTTTGCCCATAAAGTCCACATATGGACTAGGGCTCACGAAATACTTTTTGAAACAATTTGGAGTATATATAGCTTTTTTATAGTATTCTTCTTTTTCCAATCCCAGCTTTGGGATTTTAGAAAATATGGGAGAAAGTCAAAATTTCGATGTAAAATAGGTCAAGTTGAAAGACTTACATCTTCTACAAGAATGATCAGTTTTATACGAAATTTGGTTTAAACGTACACACATATAGTTAGCTTTAATAAAAATAAAAAATTTTTATATATTCCTTAAGAAAATTTTTTTCTATCTAAAAAATTAGATTAGTGTCCCATTTTAGGCTAAAATACACAAAAATGCAATAATTTTGGATTTTTTAAATTGAAAATCGTATAATTTTTAAGCCAGACAAGATATTACTTTCAAATTTTTTTCGGAAAATCTTAAATTTTGTTTGCTATCTACGGTAAAAAAGTCAAAAAAATTTGCTGCAAATTGTACCCAATATTTCAAAAAACTGGACCAGGGTATGGAAAAAATCAAAAATTTTAATTTTAAAATGCTTATAACTCGATCATTTTTAAACATAAACATGCAGTTTAAAGCACCGTTTTGTAGGTATTTACGAGAGCTTTAAGACGATGTAAAATATTTAAAAATCAGACAAAAATTGAAGAAATGCCAAGCGTTAGAAAAAATTTCAGGAGCGAGGTATCCAACTTTGAGACCACATAGCGCCATCCCAGGAAAGTGGAGGGTAACCACCTCCAAAACTTAAGCTCAAGTACTCCTCTACTATGCTCGTGCCAAATTTTGAATCAATCGGCCTAGTCGTTTTCAAATGGCTGAATTATTTCCAAAATATTTTTATTCTGCCCCACTGTGCACTGTAGCATTAAAATAATTAAAAAAAAAATTTAAATTTCTACCATATTTTTTTATAAAGCCTCCAAATTCAATGACCTTAGTTGTGATGTTGAAAGTAAAGAGTCTTATACAAGTAATCATACAATAGCAGTGAATGGCATTGAAAAAAAAACAAGAGTTAAAAAGATTATGCTATCGCACTTTAGTTTTTCACATCATAAAAAAAAAGTTGTTAAAGGTTTTATATTGAATTTCAATTCAATTCTTAATTGATTCAAATTTATATTTAAATGAAAAATAAATGCAAAAAGTAATAGTTAATAACTAATGAACTATAATACATACTTAATTAAAAAAGAAAAAATTTTAATTCAACAAATGATTAAGTTAATTACAATTTTAATTATAAAATAAATAAAACTTTGAGTAGGTACAATAGCTTGATTTGTAACAATTTCTAAGGCCTATTAAAACGTAATTATTAGCATTTAAATCATATATTTAATGACCATCAATGAAAATTAAACTCTATTAAATAGTAAAGAAAATTTACAAAAATATTTTAAATGACCAGATATTAAAAATATATAAATAACCAGATAGATTTTTAAATGATTCTACGCATTATATATTTGCTTAAAATTTTCTACCCGTTGGGCAAGCTATTCGTGAATGACGAAATATAGATCTAACAATTGTTGGTAGTTGTAGCTGAAGATTTTCAATGGCCTTTCAAACAAAAAAAAAATAATTCAAAGCTACTACTATAAAGCCCGTTACTAAAGCTTGCCTGAACATTTAAATATTTTTGACAAGATATAGGCAAGATAGTTGAAAATTCAAATTTTAGGGGTTTTCCGTCCCTATATTGGGAATTTTGGAATGTCCGCTAAAAAAGTCTGCACACGCACAGAAAATTGTATTTAATTTGCCTAAATTATCAATATATATTGCATGTTAAATATTTTTTTTCCTCAATTTGAACAGTTAAAACTTTATTCTATTAATTTTTTTTTCTATGAAACAAAAGTAGATTCACCTCAATATGAGCAATTTATTTTAAAAATGGTATACGTAACTTAAAAAAAAATTCATTAAGTAGATATAAAAAACTGCTACAGTTTTATGTGGACCGAAGTTTTATTGGCAAAAAATAAACATTCTGAGATAAAAAGTGCAAGTAAATCTTCTTGAGACTTAACCTCAAATACTTTCAAAACCTTAGAAACGCAATGCCTTAAATATGTGCATCAGTTTAAAAACAAGGTGACTTATCCCACTTAAAAAAACGGCTCAGATCATTCTTTAGTTATATTACGGAAGATAAAAATTTGTAGGCGCAGACAGGGCTAACCAAAGATCATTAATAAGAAATAAAAAATTTTTTTTATATATTTGTAAAGAAATTTCTTTCTTATCAAAAAATAAGATGGCCCTTTTTAGGCAAAAAAAGAAAACAAAATGAAATAAATTTGAAAATTTTAAGTTAAAAATGGTATAATCTTTAAGTCATAGAATTAATTATCTTTTTATATATTAAATTTTACTGGCTAACTACGCTAATAATTTAAAAAACATTTGTGGACAATTGTACCTAATATTCTGAAAAAAACTGGACCAAATCAGCGAAAAATAAAAATACTTTAAAACGCTTGTGCGTCGATCATTTTAAAACATTAACATGCAGATTAAGGCACAATTTTTAGTTATTGACCAAACCTTAAAGACCATGAAAAGCTTTTTTTTAATCAGCCAAAAATTAAAGAAATGCCAATCATTAAAGAAATTTTCAGATACGAGGTATCTAATTTTTAACGGCATCCCTGAAAACTGGATGGAATCCACAAATGCTTCTCATGTAAAATTTTCAATAAATCAGGTGAACCGCTTACAAAAAGGTGAGTTATTTCAAAACTATTTTGATTTTGCCTTACTGCATGTTTGTAACTAAAACTTAGTATTGTATGCTTTCGCTTAAGCGTTTGGATGAATCTGTTACCTAACCTTCTTTGTAAATAGCGTGGCACCAATGTGGGGTAGAAAGCCATATGACAAAACCATCAGTGCTGTTCAAAGTCCTATTGTATCGTTTTTGGCGTTGGGTGAAGGCTGCCACAACTATCATTATGTATTTTCCTGGGACTATAAAAATGGAGAGTTTGGCATTTATAAATTAAATGTTGGCTCGGGGTTTAAAAATTTAGATTTGGTTTGACTAAAGGAAGAAAATTTGTGTCACAAGAAATGATCAAAAGACGCGCCTTAAAATTTAGTGACGGCACTCGTTTCCTTAGCGAAGAATTTTCCTACAAAAATCAGGTCTGGGGTTATGGCGATAAGGACTTACCACAGGAATATTTACAAGAACTAAGCGAAATGAAGTTTTTATTGTTGTTGCTCTACTTATTATATTTCGTGTTAAATTGCAATTATTTAATTTCAATATTTTGTTAAGTTTAATAGATTTTATAAGTCTATGATTAATTTGAAAGAGTATAAAAAAGAAAAAGAAATTAACAATGTTAATAGAATCAATAAACCTGTAATTATGGGTGATATAGATATTAAAGAATCAGAAGCTTGACATGAAGATTCAGTGCAATATTCGGTGGAACCAGCATATTTTTCACATCGCAAAGGAAGCGTTCAAGTGCCTGGGTTTTTTTTTTTTAATACCTTACTCTATCTAAAATATTCACTATCTACATCACCTTTAATAGATTAAAAAAAAAATTGATATACAACTCTCATTTAATGGCCCGTGGTCCAAAAACTGCTTCAAAGTCACTCTATCGCGTACAGGAGAGAACGAAGAAGCTTATCGGTGAATGATTTTGTGTCCAAATTTTGTATTATTTTCTTCTCCTGGGGATGTTGGGAAATCAGCGAAAAATCTATTAGATTTAAAGCACTTCTCTAACAAATCTTTCTTACCCAACAATAAAAAAAAAACTTGCGCGAAAAAAATATATTTCTTACAAATTGCTTCATATGCACTCCAAAATCATACCAGAAGGTTCTTAAATTTATACAACTTTTAATATAAATAATTATTGTTGGTTGTCGAAACGTTACAAATAAAAAATTAAATTTTTATGTCTAGTAATTTTTTCTTTTGGAATTTAAAAACCATAAATATTTTTTAGTCTTTGTTGCCTTGACTATTTTAATGAATGCGAATGCAATCAAAAGAAAAATATATAAAAAAGGTTTGAATGCAAAAATATCTTTTTGCCGTACCTTTCATTATTTGTATTTCTTTACAATATCAATTTGTATAAAAATATTTAATACAACAGAAAAAAATTATACACAAAACGCGCAGTATCAATTTTATTTTATTTTTGCATAAAGGCATAATTTAAAAAAATGTTCTGGCAGCATTAAATGTCCTGTTGTCTTGTCATATTTGTATTTTTTTTTTTTTTTTTTTTTTTGTTTGTTTGTTTGTTTGCTGAAATGGGAGTAGCTTTCAATTTGTGCTGTTTGCAATAAAAACAGTTATTTATAAAACTCTTATACAAAATCGGATATATTTAAAACAGAAATTCATCATATATTTTTTTCGGATTTCTTTCTTAATTACATAAAACCAAGGCTGATGCATTGATAACTTTACCACAAAAAAGTGTGGTGTATGTGTCTGCGGAAGGAATAAATTAACATAACAGTTTTATTAATTTAACTAATGTAAGTTAAGCAGACATGGTGACTGCATTGTTAAAAGTGTCAAGTTGTTTGTTTAACAGGAGGTCATAAACAGCTTTGTTGTTTGGTTGAGGTGCCTGTATATTATGACAAGGAAATCATAAGTTTTACCTTGAAGGGACCTTCCTTCTACATCGGAAAACAACTACATAAGAAAGTGTGGCAGTTGTGGGCGAGTTCGTAAAAACGGCGGTGAAAGAAGACTGGAGTGCTTGATATAAAATTTTGCCTAAGCCACAGAGTATACTGGCTGCGCACATTCGCCAGGTATTAGTTTAGTAATCAAAACATCATCAGTACTTTTTCAACCTTAGCCACAAAACAAAGAATACACAAGACAATACAAAAATAAAACAAATATGTACATCTAGTTATGTGAAGAAGCTCCTATCAAAAAAAAAAATATTGCGGTGATAAAAGAATAAAAAAATAAAAAAAATAAGGACTTTGTATAATTTTACCCCAAAATTTCATCGGCTCATAATGGGTTAACCATTTTTTTTTTTATTTTTTTTGTAATTTTGGTATTTCCTAAAAGATCTCTCCAAAAGATTTAGAATGATACCCATATTAACCATATTGCCAATCGAACTTTTTTATGAAAATTTCAGAGGTACATAATTCTGTGAATTTGGATAAGCGCCAATTTTTTTCAGTGGATAATTTTTTCTAATTTTTTAATTCTCTTATAGCTCAATATTTTTTTTTTTTTTTTTATTGGAGTTACTTTATTGTTCCTAATGATATGGAAAATTTAGAGACGGGCTTGGTGCTACGCCCGGTGCCTCGAGGGATATGCACCGATCTGCCTAATTTTCAATGGCAAAATTTATGAATCTATGTCTGATGAATTGGCGTATTTAAATTTTCTCTAGCTGATCTAGTATCTTGGCAAAGTTGATTTCAACGCTAACACGGACCGACAGAAATTACAAATGGGATGACAAACTTAAATATACCTTTTTCCACCTGTAATGAAGGGTATAAATCATCTTCTAAAACCTTTTAATATGGTGAACTATTGTACACAAAAAAATAAATTTGACAGGAATTTATAACTTTTTTATATATAACTTTTTTATTCATATAGTCCAGATTTACACTATGCAATTTTTTGAGGCATTTTTTTCTCAATTCCTTATTTAAGTTGCAGCGATATGCGTTATTTAAAAATAAACATAAGCAAAAATAATATACCCTCAAAATCCCAGTAATACCATATTGCTTACTCCTCTTGCTTCACCAACAAGCAAAAATTTCATGCAAGTTTCATGAAAAATTGCCTAGTCTAAATGCGGTAATAGTAAAATTTAATGCACAAATTCGTAAACAATTATTTGTATAAAATAAATCTTTATAGTAAACTTTAAATGAAATAAAAAATTAACAACAATATTTGTTAAAGTGATTAAATCAGTATTAAAACATAAAGTTATGTTAAAACAAAAGTTTGTTAAAATGAAATCTTTTTATAATTTTTTTACTTTACGAAGAGTATTAATAATGAACTCATAAAGAATTATCTAAAGTCATTAAGATATAGGCAGGAAATACAATTAATTTTTAAAAATTCGTTAAAAACAGCTTTATCATGTTTAAATGGGAAATAAAACTGCTGCTATGAAATTTACATCTGAATCGTAAAATGTGAAAATTGTTGGCTTTAGAATAAAAAGACCAAATTGTGGTGATTTACTAATGTTAAAAAGTGTGACCAAGAACGTTTATTGACTTATTGTTAACATCTTCTTAATATTGATTAACTTCTAGAAAATGTTGACTACGTCAGCTTTTTATTTTTCTTCAATTTTAAGTTGCAGAACATTACTTTCGCATTCAGCCAAGCGTTAAATTTTTTTTACTAAGACTTATCGAATTATTATATTTTGTTAAATAACACCTCTAAACAGACTATTTTGCAGCATAAATTGCTATTTGATGTCTTAGAAACTTTTTTAAGGCTGTAATCCAATCTTTTGTTGGCTTAGAGATGAGAAAATAATCAAACAATATTAAAATGATTCTTTACGTCTTTCTTCTGTCTGTGTTTTTGCTTAAAAGCGTTATTTAAGACGGAAATTATGTCTTGGGGTTTTGTGGACAAAAAAAAACTTAAGGTAATATATTTCTTTAATGCAAAAACAAAAACAAACAGAAATTTGTGTATTGTATCTTTGTAATAAAAAATTTTATTTGGATATTTAATATATTTTGATGAAAACAAATAAAATTGATTATTTTAACGCTATGGTTATTTAGTTCACAGCGTTTTGTATGTGTGTGCTAAAACTTGTAGGTTATTTCTGTAAAAATAGTTGCTACCAAATCTGAGTTACTTTTTTTTAAATATATTTTTATTAAAGTTTAGAGGCATGTAAAGTTATTTGTCTTTTACGTATTTTTTAATTTCATAATTTATTAAAAATTAAAAATTATTTTAACGAAAACAAGAAAAATTAATCACCAGTAAAATGTAATGTAAATTTTTTGGTATTGCTACATCCGTCATCAGCACTTTATACATCTGCAAAGATTTTGGAGACGTCTAAGCAGAGCGAGATAATAATTTCAAAGACAAAGCCTTTAGCAAGACAGTCGTAACGCCGTTATAACTCTTAATAAAAGTAGTATTTTAATATTACGCATTCCGAAATTAAAGAACATGCATGGAAATACTGTGACGAATAATATTCACAAGATTATTAAAATTTAATTAGTAACACAGAATTTGTATAATAGGTACAGTAAAATTGCTATACTTTTTTAAATGTTTGGCATACTCTCAATAAAAAACCATGTCCAAAACCTTTATTTCCTTTTTAACTGTTCTTGAAAATTAAAAATTAAAAAAAAAATCGTATCATTCTTTTTCTAAATTGCTTTTGAAGGTGCAAGCATGTTTTTGTTATCATTTTTTAGGGTTTTTTCTTAAACTGACTTCATTTCTACGTGTAACGTTGATATCAAAATACTGTAATTTTCTCTTCCCCAATTGAATGTATCGATATAAGAACTATTTTATGGATTAAACAACTTTTAGAATCGTCAGCAATAGAGTAGTTAAAAAAAAATTATTGAGAGTCAACTTTATTGATGTACAAGTAAAATATTCTAATAAAGCAGTTACGATAAGACAACAGTTGTGTCAAAAAATGAAGTTTTCCCTAATGATATTTAATAGTAAGAGGAATTTATATTAAAAAACAAAAAGGAGTTTTTTTTCGTATAAAAAGTTTTACTTGATTTCAGATTAAAATTTTGTTACATTTAATAAGAACTTAATAAATTATATAATTATAAATGTTCTTGTTACATATAGACAATTTCATACTGTCGTACGGGACAATCGTACGCACTTAAAGTGGAAAAAAGATCAAAATAAAATATATTTTTGTTTTTATTATTTGCTTAAGTAATAGCCCGTGATTAGATCTATTTATTGCCAATTATAATCCATATGTAGTGTTAAGGATAATTGCGAAATACTAAGACTGTCGTACGGGACAAAAAACTCAAGTAGGTTTAAAAGCGAACAATTAAAATGCTTATTTCAGTGAAACCTGAAACAATAAATTAATGTGAATGATTTTAGAATGAGGTAGGTCAATGTTGCTTATACTCATAATGAGCCAGTTTTTACAAAAAAAAACTTATTAAACTCTACTTATAGTCGAACATTCAATTTCCATTTTTTAGTCATTTAGTCATGACATAATAAATTAATTTTTAAACTGAGAGCGGCTTCCATCAGAAAAGATTAATGTTTTTTGTAAATCCTCCCTGAGTTTTTCCATATTAGTTTGGATGATCATTAAAAAAATAAAAACGTCATGTATGTTATGCTATTAGTCATGATTGCAAAAACTGTGTAACTCCTGCCAACAAAGCCACACAAATTAAAACGGTTACCTGGCCATAGTTAAAAGGAGCACTTCATTTTATTTTAATTTTTATTCTGCAGCGTTTAAAATTCTTGCTGCTTTTATTCATCTCGATGTAAATAATTGAATTATAGAATGTTCTTCCAAAAATAATCAGTTAAAAAGAAAGTATTTTTATTATATTAATTTTTATACTATTTATGTCGTACGGGACAAATTTTGAATGGTCGCATAGATCTCAATTCTTTGTATTTTCAAAAAAAAATATTTTTCTTTTATTTTAATTACAACATAAATATCTGTTTGTGATTATTACTTGATGAAATTTCTTCAAGCAATTTCAATGTAATAACACAAAGTGGTGTTTTTCAATGTCGTACTGTTCATTGAATTAACGGATAATGCAAGCAAAATGTTTAGCTATTTTTAATTGCAACGAATCTTATGCATAATTTTCTAAATCTTGATATCCTAAAGGAGATCTAAGGGAGAAAAACTCAATCTTTACCGACAAGCACCAAAAACATTTTTGAAATCAAAACTGGCTCTTCAAATTTAAAAAAAAAAAAAAAAGAAAAAAGTATTACTTGCTTGTCTCTGAACATGAATATCTAGAAATATCCATATCAATTGCATATTTGATTGAGACGGTTAAAAATTTATTTAAACTTTAATTTGAAAACAAACAAAAAACGTATAAAAAGCTCTAAAAGTTTTTTGTATAAAGTTAAAAAGTATTTTTGGCATGAAAAAAAGTGAATAAATAATTAAGTTAGAACAAAATTACTTTAAATAAAGTTTCTTTAACATCAAGTGCAAAACTCTTAATTAAGTTACGAACAGATCAAGCCTTAAGTTCTAAGCCCCAGTTATAAAGCTCAGGATTTTTTCCCAATTTTAATCAATTCTTAGATTAATTCTAAGATGCAATCTAAATTTAGTACGAGCTTTTTCTTCCTGTATAGGGTCTGACCATCGAAATCATTAGCTAATCAATGGTCTTTTGAACTACCTGTGTTCAAAAATCCCGAGCTTGACATTTGACAATAATTTATATGTTTTTTCTCCGAGCATTGCGAGTAGAGGGACACAATTCGAACTAGGAAATGGCAATTGGGTATTACGATTTTATTTTTGAGTTATAACAAAGAATAATTTGGTATGATATTTTTTAAACAAATCGTCTCTTCGACGTAAAATCTGCATGTACTACTAGAACTATGAAAAAATATTTTCAGGTAGCTACTATATTTTGTATGAAATTCTAAATGATTATATTTATTAATTAACTAATTTAAATTATCTTATTTTAATTCTAATGCTTTTTTTGATATTTTCTATTATTTAATTTTTTTTTCTTTTGAAAACCTTATTTTTGCATTAACTAAGAAGTTAATTTACAAATTCCGTTTCAGTTTTTTTTTTTAATAATAAAAAACTAAAAACACAATTGGATGTGTAAGAAATTTCCACAAAACCAAAAATGGAGAAAACTAGTAATTGAAAATTTAATTTCCAAAATATGTACATGAAATTGATGTTTATTGTTATCATATATTTTGTTAGAATTTCAAAGAAAAAATGGTTATAGACATGAAACAAACAAATTATACATTTATATTAGTTTTAAAAGTTCTGACCAATCATGTAAAGTCTCTTTAAAGTAAGCCATTGCGTTCAATTAAGGTAAAGTTAATTGAAATGGCTTCTAAAAAGATTTAAATAATATTCAATATTTTTAATAAAAAATTTTTATATAATGGAAAAACAAAAATGTTTGGAGAATTCACAGCTGGATTTAGGACTTTTAGCTTCTGAAACATTTTTTTGAGAGTTTTTTTTCTATGACTGCTGAATATTGATTAAAATAAAAAATCTATGTTCTGTAGTTCTTTACTTATTACAGTAATAATAAAAATTAGGTTAAAAAAAATATGTGCAAGCTAATCAAACAATGGGAATCAACAAGAAAAATAATACAAAAATGTTAAAGTAGTGCTAAGTAAATAGCTAACAGATTTTATGTGATATGGAAAATAATCATTAATGTGGTATTTGATGCTATATATATATATAATATTATAGCTTTTAATCACAGAAATACCCAGAGGAAGAACATGTAAGTGTGCCAAATTAAAATATGTTAAGCTGCGAACGTATGAATGACCCGTTTGTTAATTAAACAAAATTTGTAGCTAACGTTGATAACAGTGAGCCAAAGAAAAAAAAAAATAATTACAAATCTCTCTAAATAGTAAAACTGTTAGAAACCTTTTTCTAGAAGTTACCAAATAGACTGTTTAACTGATATACGTTTTTGTTTACACCGGGGATATATTAATAACATAAGCATTAATTACCTGACAAGTCGCCTTTTGTTGCATCTCTATAGCTCTCAAGTCCCATTAACTTGAGTGCCTCCAAGCATTGTTTGCGCCTTGTTGGATATTCACTGTCGGATAACTCATGCCGCACATCAGAATTGCAAATTAAAACCACGAGATCCTTTTCACCAGCAACAAATGGAATTTGGAACGTTTCCAAAGAGCTACAAAGACAACAAAATATGAAAACGAAAATGTTAAAAAAAACACACATAAACACACCTTAAACAAAGAGACAAATAATAGAAAAACATTTGCATATTTGCAAACATAAATACACACACACATCTATACAAGAATGCAAGCAACAATTTACACGTTTCATAGAAACAATAGAAGAAAAAGGACAAAGTTTAAAATAAAGGATTCTAAAAAAATATTAAAATGGAGAATATTTTTAACACAATAACGTTCGAGCGTTTTAAAAAATTGAATACAGTGGACTAAAATAATTCTAAATTTATTTCACTATGCAATTAAAATATATTTTCTTTATAAAGTTTTACTAGAACACAAAACTGTATCGTACTATGCACATCAAAGCTTTTCTTGGTAGCACACACATGCTTATACGTACATACTTATATAAGAGAAACAGCTAAAAAGGTTGCCAGATGTTTCCACATTAGTAGAATATAGTCGTTTTATATCGCCTAAAAAGTGAAATCGCAATTTCGATAGGATACTTTAGACTTCTGTCAGTAATATTTCTTAAGCAAACTTTGGTTTTGTCAACGATAATTGTTTGCTATTTTATTATAAGATGAGGTTTCTCTAAAATCTAAATCCTCAATATTGCATATTTTATATTAAAAAGCATTGTGATTTATTTAACAAAATTTGACGCCAAATTAACCAAAACCCAAAGGTGCGAAATATGCTGTTTTAGCATTGGCTTTTTGCCGTTCGCTTAAAATGAATTTGTTATGAAAATCTTAAGCGAAAATTTACCCACATTAAAACAAGATCAGGGTTGCCGTTACCTTAGATTTTAATATTATAGTTGATCGCTTTTAAATGAAATTATTGCTAAATCTAACGACATTATTATTGTTATGGGAAGTACACGGTAGTCTTACTGCACTATAATCTTTTTAAAATGTATTTTAACACAATATGATCATAATATAATAACAAATTTCATATTATGATCAAAGATAAAACAGAACACGAATTAATTTTAATAAATTTTAATAATTATATTTAATAAAGATCTTATTACATTTTAAATAAAAAAAATATATTTTTTAAATCAAACAAACAGCTTAATATATTATATTTTTTGATAACATACTATAGTTAGAAATGCAGGATTTCCGCCGGGAAGTTAAACTACAATGTATGAAAGATTTTATCAAAATCAATCTTCGCTTCTGTGAAATTGAGAAAGTTACATAAACTTTTTGGAAGAAACAACGTGTCAACAAACACACTATTTATCGTGCAGTGAATGATTTCGAACTGCAAGCGTTACCCCCAAGCATGGACCACAACTTACTGCAAGATCGACTGAAAACATTAATGCTGCTCAAGAAAGTGTTCAAAACAATACATCAAGCTCAATTCGGCGACGTTGTTAGGAGCATGGTCTTTAAAGAATATTATTAGCCACCATTTTGCAAAAGGATTTACATTGCTTTTTATTAATGATTCAGTTAATACAAGAGCTTCTTCCACAAAAATATTTACGCCGTCATAAGTATGCTAAACGGATGTCTCAGCTCGCCCATGACAATCCGAATTTTTACGAAAAAATCATAATGAGTCACGAGGCACATTTTTCATTTGGATGGATTCCGGGTAATGAAAAACCCTTAAATTATTCATCATTTCCTTGCATCAATTTAAAGTGACAGTCTGGTTTGCAATATGTTCAGGAGGAATTATTAGACCTTACTTTTTTGAAAATGAAACCGGCGTAAAGGTAACTATGAATAGGGACCGATATCGTGATATGATTGAAAAATGTTTAAAACTACAACTGCATGCTTTGGGCTTGATTAACAAGTAGTATCGACCAGATGGTGTCACATCGCATAAAGCGAGGATTGCAATTGAATTGCTGTCATACCTCTTATTACAACAAGTTACTAAAAACAACACAAGTTATTAAAAAATAACGTTGCTTTGCCTCCACGGTCGCCTGATTTGACTGCTCCGGACTTCTTTTTGTACGGGCGTCTGAAAAGCAAGGTTTATGCAAACAAACTTGAAATGCTTAAGCACCTTCAACAAAATATTCGTGGTGAAATTACTGAAATACTGCGTGAAATATGTGAGAATGTAACTAAAAAAGGGCTCAAAATGGCTCGTTTGTGAGACTAACAGTGGGGGATATTTATCTAATATAATTACCGACATTAAATAAAACATTTATCAATACAAGATCTATTCTGCTTTTATTTAAAAAAATATATAAACAAACAAACTAGTACATCTTCCCGGCGGACAGGGTGTATTACATTATTTAAGCATAGTTTTTATTGCAATGTTAATTAAATTAAATAAGACAAGTTACACCTTTTCTTCAAATAAAAATTAATTCCAAAAACTTATGCAGCTTTACTCAACAATTGGTTAATAAAAGTATAGTTTGGTATTAAGTTAATTGGATTTATTCCGCCAGTAAATAAAATACTGTTGTCATACCTTTCGGTAAAGACCGTCGTCACTGGCTGTTTATTTAATACGATTGGCGAGCGCTTTCGATGTAAAGACATCATTTTCAAGCCGCGTTTTGGTTAGTACTGGTTAGATAGTGTAAGGTGTTTGTTGCATAGATAGTGGTGGGTTCAGGTAGTTTTGTCCGTTAGGATGGTGTCTATTTAAAAATGGTATTATGCAGGTAGATTGCCTGATATCTGTCATCTTTACTATTAGGTAGGTAAGTGTGACCATCTGTGGGTGTTTTGCGTTTGTATGTTTGTTTTAATAGTTTAAGTGGTGTAAAAATTGTGTCCGAGGTTGTATTTACCTGTTCGTTAATAATATATCCGTTAAACGTTCGTGTTTTGTATATTTCCATGTTTTCAAGAATGTCCAGTCTTCGTCCTTTTTTACTAGGATGTATGTAAAATCTACTGAAGGGATTTGAATAAAATTTTGTAAGGAGGACCATTAGAACCCTGGCTCGAATATTTAGCGTAATATAAGTCTCAAAAAAATAGAGATAAAATGATAATAGCATCTAATTTTACCGGCATAATGGTACTAACACAGCTGTCAGCATTTTTTATTTTCTTAAGATGGCAAATTTTTAACACTGTCCACAAAACCCTTGAGTAAATATTTAAAAATATATATATTTTTTTTAAATTTGATTAAAAAAATTTAGAAATGACACGGTGACGAAGTCGTGGGCACTGCTAGTAAATTTTTTTGGTTAGAACTTCAGCGAATCGAATCAATTATGCTACACTATTTATGCGTAAAAACAACTTAATTGCCAAATGTTTTAAAAAATTTGTTTATCGTAACTAAAATATTGCTTCAAATAATTGTAGCATGATAATTAAAATTATGAATTTTGATGGTGGGTGCACAGTCTGTTTTACCAGACCTAAAGACCAATTATTATCTCTTCTGGCATGGCATCGACAATTGCCTTGACTTTTGCTTAATCTTAAATAAAGGAAGTTTTGGTATATAATCCACAGTTTACCGGTAACTATAATGAAATAAGGGTTCGTTTTTAATGTTTCTGTCGAGACTTTATTTTGAAATATTTTTATGAGTATATGACAATATAGACTGAACAAGAAAAAAGTGTACCTGGAATTCTACTAGTGAATGTATGAAAATTGGTCACATACATTTGTTCTTGACAAAATAATTAATTTATTTGATATTTTATCATAAAGATCGACTAATTATTAAAAAAAAAATATTAAAAAATTTAAAACTGCACGCAGGTCACAGCGCGCATTCGTGCTTACTTTGTAATATGCAGAATAACACGGCAACGCCATTTAAAATGTGATGAAGAAAGAAGTATGAACGAATAAACATTAAAATTAGAGTTGTTGCTAGCGGAAAGCAAGAGCAAATATATGTAGCGATTTGCAAAGATAACAACAACAACAAAACGCATTGGATTGTCTATGGACTTTGTTTATTCAAGTTAATATTGCTTGATTATGAATATTCTTCGTATTCTTAGTTAAAAATTAGGTGGATCAATCGATCAGACATAGAGTCCGATGAGGTGCTATTGGAAATCAGCAAGATTGGTCCATATCCTTCGACGCAGCGGGCAAAACACCACGCTTAACTCTAATTTTTCTACATCATTCGGAAAAATGAAATAACTCCAATCAAAAAAAAAAAAAAAAAAAACAAAAATATGGGAAGATAGAGATTTAAAAAATAAGAAAAAAAATATCCAGTGAAAAAATTTTCTCTCGCTCATATTTCCCAAATTACGATCCTCTGAACTTTTCAAATTTTTTAAAATGTCATTATGGGTATCATTTTAAAGTCTTTGAAGAGATCTTTAAGAAAATAAAAATGTTTGTTCGAAAGAAAGTCGAATATAGCACTCTAAGCCTTAATGGCAATTTTCGTTTCGAAATTCGTTATTAACGAATACAGTTAAGCGTTCATAGTTTATTTGAAAATGTTAACAGGACTTTTACAAAGAGCTGCGAAAACCACTGTAATCTATAACTAATAAAACTACCCTCTATTTTCAACTGTCGTACATATGTAAATAATTGTATACATGTGTATTTTACTTTTAAAAGGAAATATGTAAATTGAATATAATGACTTCGTAACACCAACAAGCATTCACTCATACATATTTAAATACACAAACGTGTGTACGTACATCCGTGGTATGAAAATAGTAATTTAACATAGAAAATCCAATAAGAAATTAAAAAAAGAAATTGTAATAAAATTGCTATGTACAGCAGACATATTTTCTAAAACATATTTCTTATTCCTAGTAGTTGTTGCTGTTGTCTACATTTTTCTATTAGCATCATGGGATTTTGCTCGTTTAGACCGGAAATAGGTATTGTAATGCAATTTATAACATAAATACTATGAGTATTTACAACAACAACCGCAGCAAAAAGGAAGCATAAAAAAATATTCTATACATTTGAACAATCATTTTGTACATTAGTTTAAAATATGTTATTTTTGGCCAAAAGGGACTACGATTTCAGTTTTTGTCTTTTTGAAAACAATAGAATTTTAGCTGTATTGTCTTTATAGGTTTGTTAAGTTTTTACTTTTATTTCAAACAAAAATGGTTAAGGGAAAATTTAAAAGGAATAAAACGAAAATAATGTTAGTGCATGCGATTGTATATTAATTTTGTGGGCAAAAAAAAAATTTATTTGCTAAAGTTAATATTCTCTAGAAAATACCATAATTTGCTAATATTATTCTTCTTTTGTTCTGGGTTTTTTTTTCTTTTATTATTTCAAAAATTGCTTGAATATTTATTTCTCTCAATTGTTTAATTTTATTTCACCTGTGCTCATCATTTATCATAATTTGTTCTAGTTTTCTGTGGTTTTCTTTTAAAGTTGTCTGTCCTTTTTTATTTGAATTAAACATTTTGGCAAATAATTTTGTCGCAAAATTTAAAAAAAATTTTTTAAATTTATAATTCTTTTGTTTGTGGATTTCATTGTATTGAATAAGAAAAGCTGAACAACTTTAAAGGTAATAATTTGAACAAAATTTTTATGTTGTTGCTGGTGTGATATTTCGAGATTATGATCAAATTATTTATTGTGTTTCTATATTTTATTTTTATTGTAACAATAAAAATTCATATCTCTAAAAATTATTCTTAATTAAGTCTAGACAGTTTTTTAATGTTGCTGGTATAATTAAGACTAAATCTCTCATTCATATTCAAATACGAATACATTCATTAGGATGTAAATTTATTCATTAAAATTTTCCATTACTTAGTTTCATTTTTAAATGAAATATTACTTTGTAAATATAATTTTGCTCTTTGTATGGATACTTAAATAACCCTGTATCGTCATCCTATGTCGATATTAGAGAAACTTCAAAAACAATGTAAAATTTTATTTCCTTAAAGGCAGATTATGCCACTTTTAAAATTTATTTTCAATTAGTGTTTCCTCTACTTATTCTAAACCTTCTATTTAGAATATGTTTTTTCTTGCTCCGATTTTGATTCAGTTTAAACTTTTTCTTTGATACAAGGTCAACGAACGCGATTCCTAGCTTCGTTATAATTTATGGAAAAAATACCTAAACGAAAACGTTTTCATCTGTCATGTAGACATTTATTTATGAATTTGAATAAAAAAAAATAAATTAAAGTTTTTATGCTTTAAAGACAATAGGAAGATATAATAAATATAGTCTTGATTCTGATTCGAATCCTATAGGGGTTGTAAGGGTAATAGGGACAACGAACACCGCCCTTTCCACTTGTGCGATCTTTCTCGACCCTTCGAGTATTAATTCGTAAAATTGTATGCCTGCACTTCGGGATGATTTGACACTGGACCATGTTTGACGAGATCCTAAAGACATTCTTTCACTTTGCGCAAGTCAATAAAAATATTTGTTTTGCATGAAGTAAGAAACAATAACTTTGTAAGAAAGGATTATATATTTAATAAATACTTAACTGATCAACACTTAATACGATACTGGAACAGCATCTGTAATGTTGTGAAGAAACAAGTTTGAATGATTAAAAAATATTAATTGCATTTGTGACCATACCCATGGTTTGATACAAAAGCAAAAACAGGATGAGTTACAGAGATAACAACAAAGAAATGCTTTAGGTTATGTGTGAACTTCGGCCAAATCAAATAAATATTAATAAGTTGGTTAAATGGATGATGTTTAGAATATACACAACCTAAGATAAATGCGAAGAATGCTGATGAAGGTTGTATCATTTCAAAAAATGCGTCATTTCATTCTAATTTTTCTTGTTTTTGTTTTTTTTACGGCATTCAATATAGATGAAAATTTATTTTAAATTCTATAGAAATTTCGATCGACATGGAATGCCGTAGTTTGCCCCCTGATTTACAAAAAAAATTAAACTTTTAAAAAATACTTTTTTTATTATATTTTATTCCTTTTTTTTTTTTTTTTGAACCGTGGATTATTATAAATCAATTAAAATTTACTTTTTTGGCTTTGGTTCATTTTTTTAATTTATTTTTTTTTTTTAAAGAATAATTATTTTTTAAATGTATGCGGACGTTTTCCAAAAGAATTAAAAAATGAACCGAATCCTAAAAAGGAAATTTTAATTAAATTAAAATATTTTTTTTATAAATTTTTTTAATATCTGGAAATTGTTTTTTAAGAAAATTTTTGCATTTTCTTCAGTTAAAAATTTTTAATTTTTTCCTTCTTCTTAACTAAATTAGTAAATATTAAATTAATAATTTCTTGTTAAGAAACCACAATTCTAAATTGCTAATTTATCAAAAATCTGTTGGCAAATCAAAAGCTTAAAATCAAATTAAAAAAATTTGAAATAATTTAAAAATAATCATTGTTTAATTTTAAACTATTAAGATAATAAAGCTAAATCACACAAACGAAAAAGTAAATAAAAACTAATTTAATACAGCTGCTAGAAAAGAACAAAAAAATCTTTATTTCAAGATAAACACATTGTTTTTTATTTCATAAAGGAATAAAACTTGAAAAAGACAAATAAATTCTTATTTTTATTTCTTAGTCAAAATCCAGGCAGAACTCATATACAATTTTATATAAATATTTCCCAAAACAAAATCCATCTATGCCACAAAATGCAATCTAGCATAAAATCCATTTGAATATGATATTACAAATCTAATTTGAAATTTATGGAAATTCAAACAAAACAACGTCTCTCTATTCAAGTTCTTTATTGCAAGTCGTGTGAGTTTTTCTTGCTAACTTCTTCTGTGCCTTTAGATAAAAAAAAAGATAGTATGCAAATAACTTATTTTATTTTTAATAAAATATAAGGTGGGTTAAGCTTTACTTATCGTAATAGGAAAATTTTTTAAACTGTCAAATAAAGTTATAATGAATATTTATAATGAAAAATGAATCAAATTAAAGACAACCTTAGAAAACTATTAGCTATTTCATATATCAGTGTAAGTGTCTGAAAAGTTGCTTTTTTAGTAAAATAATACTTAAGCAAAATAATTTCTAATCTTAACCCTTAAAATTCATTTTATTTAGGCTTCACTGTATTGCAGTATTTATTATTTTATATAATACTTTTGAGCTCATGTTATGATATGAGCAACAAACATTAAGCAGTAATAGTCCCAGTCACAGCAAGAACTTATAAAGAAATATATGACTTTCTTAAAAAAACAACAAAAAGCTAAATAAATAAATAAATAAGTAAGACTAAGAAGTTTAAATATAAAAGTTTTGTAATTAATACGACCACATGATACCCTTTTAAAAATTCTTTTTAAATTTTTATTTAAAAAATTGAAACAAAAATTTAAAAATAATTTTTCTCTTGTAACAAAATTAAAAATTAACGTATACAAGAACATAAGCCGGAATAAAAATAATTAATTCCAAAAATTATTTAATACTGTATTTTGTATGCTGCTGTACGGTTAATTCTAATGAAGATTGCAATGAGTCTTTTCATTTGAATTGCTTTTATATGACTAATTAACAAGAGGTATTTAATTCCATGAGCTCATATATTATTCGATTATTTTCTGGAATAAAAGGATAAGAGTCTTTAGCCTCCTCTTTTAAAATCGGATTGCTTGTATGGAGCTTCCGTGAATGTAAGAACTCTATTTCGTATTGGCACGTCAGATGTAATTTTTTGGGGTCTTTCGCTTCATTTTTTTGGTGCGAGTTTAGGAAATTCCCTCATATTATTATGAACCTGCGATCAGCCAAAATCTCTACTAACATTTAGCTTTAGGCCTGCCCTTACAAAAGCTTGAGAAACATCGATATAAAGCGCTAAATAATTTTGTTTTTTTACTTAACCTGTGTGTTATTTGTTATTATTATAGGTATGTTTTTTAACGCTTGAAATACTGATCTATTTTAAAAGGAACAGATAGATTAAGGATCTTTTGATAACAAAAAATTTTAAAGCATTTACTTTTGAACCAGTCAGTGAAGACTGGGAGCAACTCGAAGTCTTATTGGGGTTAATGTTTTGGTAAATATTTTTGTAATGCGCCTTTAGTTAAAAAAAAATGCTGCAAATTTAGCTATTGCACTTCTAATGGTTTAAAGCTTTATTTTTTTTTTTTGTATTTATTTTTTTGTCTGCAGCTTATTGCCATCAAAACGACGTAGCTGGGAATTCACAAAAGTTTTACTTCCTTGATCATTTGAAATCAAAATTGTTAAATGCTGGCTATTATTAACATGGCCAGATCAGGCTTTAGATCCTTACATACCATATCAATAGACAATTTAAGTGCAAGAGAGGGCCCTGTGTCCCTAAATGTTCAAGGGAAATAATTAATTTAATTTACAAATCTTTCTATAACAGATCAACACTACCGCTTACTTACACTCAAAAACTACAAAGAAGAAAATGTGTACTCCAATATTCTTTAGCACTCTCTTAAATTTTTCAAATTGTAAGTAGACGAAAATTGAAACCGCCGTCAGAACACCATCTCCCCGGTTACAACAATCATATTTTCATAAGAAAGATATGAAGGCTTTGAAAAAAAATTCAATCAGTTAAAATATTAAAAAGACAAGTGGATGTTAATGTGCACAGATGGATCTAAAATAATAACCCATGTAGGGTTCAAAGGGCCTAACGTTTGCCAACTACCTCTGCATGCAACTGTTTCAAAAGCGAGGGAGCAGTAATGCTAGAAGCTTTTATATTCGAGCAGGAAATTTCCCCCAACTTTAAGCCAAATGAAGTTATAACAAATCTTGTGACGAACTGATAAAAATTCAACAAATAAATATTATATTGAAGGGTGTAAAAACAATGCAGCAACAGCAGCATCTTAACTCAGGCATGCAAAGAATATCAACAACAAAAATAAAAAACTTTAACCAGAGAAGCGAACAAAATTTTTGTACATAATTTTATGTACAAATTTGAAACAGAATACAATATACTTATTCATACGAAAAAATATTTTTTTTTGTTAAAGCTGTCTCCTAAAAAAATATGCAAAAATATTAAAAAAAATGTTTCTTTTTTTTTTTTGTTGGTTGAAGAGGGAGTTGGCCTTTAAATATTCACACATACTTGAAATAGTAAAAATAAAAATAATAAAAAAAATATTAAATCCAAAATATAAAAGAGTTGATGTTGACTTTTCTAACAATGCAAAATTGTTGACTACTGTTGTTGTTGTTGCTGTTACTGTCAATGCTATTTTTTGTTTTGTTGCCATTTCAGTGGTGATGTTGTATGCAGTTGGTGCAGTGCAATGAGAAAGCATTGTTGTTGGTTTTTTTGTTTTTCTCGACTGTCAACAACAATACATTTTTATTTGTTCGTGTTTTGTTAAGCAACTGTCGCGTAAAGAGCCTTACGCGTGTCGTATTTGTTTTAAATAAATTTTATTTAAAAAAAAATAAAAACTGCTAACAAAAAGAAGTTTTCGTTGTCTTTTTTTTCATTCTTCTTCTTCTTCTTAAAAAATTTACCATACAACATTTATGGTTATTTGTTTTTGTGTTGACAGTTTTTAGATTCTTATTTGTTTGCTAAGTATATTTTTATTTCCGTTAGTTTGGTGGCAGCAACAGCTTAGTAATAATTTAAAGTTTCTGCTTACAAACTTAGAGCGAGCTGAAAAAAATTTCTTTTCTTAGTTGTGGCAGTAACGATAGTTTTAAGAACAAAATACTCAATTGTCTTAAAAATGTTGTTTGGATTGCAAAAATTTTACTAATAAGATTTGTTAATATGACACCATAATAAAGTGTTAAAAACAAATTTTTATAATGTTGTTATTAAAAAATCTTATATATTAAACTTTCAAAAATCAAAAATAAAGATATAAAAAAATCAAATTAAATTAGCTGCTGTTATAAATTCGACATCTTGTTGACATATCCTACCATATTGTATTATTTGGGTATATAAAAATTTACATACCAGCAGCAGTTAGTCAAAGAAATAGTCTTAAATGGTTTTCTTATTGTAAAAAAAAATTTTAATGTTTTTAACAAAAATATTTTTTACATTAACATTTGAAAATTGTTTTAGGTCAGGCCTACCATCAATGTTCCTTACGGAGATCATTCTAAACGTAAAATTTAGAAAAAAATTTCGAACAATGTTTCCTGGTTTATGACCATATACTAGTAACTCCACGTGACCTAACAGGAAATATTAAAGAGGTGTCAAATTTCATACCTCAGATACTAATTTCAGTTTTAATAAATCGATATTTACGATCACCGTAGCGGCAACCTGTTAAATTAGCTTTTCATCCAGGCATTTTAATCACAGAGCGCTGTCTATCGACCGTAACGCTAAGTCAGTTGCTTCAAGGAAAGTCATAAGGAGCATTGGTATAGTTTAACAAATAAAGAACTGCCGAGCTTGCAACCTTAGATCCAAGCACGCTAATGATAATTTTCTCACAATACCCTCACTAACTGCAGATCAATCGTATTATAGCGGCTTACAACATGACGAATTACCCGTAAAATTATCCAGTCTTGACTGTGTTAGTGATATTGATGTCATCACTAGCTGACCTAATATTAAATCTAATTTTGTAATAGCTACTAGCATCTATCCAAAACGATGGAGGTAAGTATCTCAAAGTCAACATCAGACAATTTTTCCATAGCTATTTTATCATACTTTTCAAAAGAATTTAGGAAAATTCTTCATCAGCAGATAACAACACACCTTGCAGAAAATAATTTACTAACATCAAAATAATCTGGATTTTGTGCTAATCATAGTTCTGTCACTGCTCTAGCCGATATGGCTGAAGATTCAAGGAAAGGGAATTTAACAGCAGACATATGACAATATTAGTTCTGTTAGGTCATTCCAAGGCATTCGACAGTTTCGACTAAACTATCAAACATCTTGCAAATTTATGCAGTCCTATCTGACTGGTAGAGAACACGCTTAAGCTGCCATCAATTGTATGTTGCTTCATAAAGGACTCTATCGCTTTCTTGAAGCACCAAATTGAAGTCGGGTGGGAAGAAAATCTCCATGCTTTATAGCTTCTGGTTAACACTCTATTTAGTATCCGACTACTTCTGGCAAAATGTTAACTGATTCCTAAATCAACATATACCAGTAAAATTTGCTCAAACGCGATGCAATAAGCAGCTCAAAGCTAAGCGTTACATTTAAAAATATAAAAAGATACATCTGTGGCCTCATGTCCTATGGGAATCGTCAATACTTTAGCTACTATTCTAGGCAAACCTGTAGGGTTTCTCTCGATGATCTAATGAAATTAAAAAGGCTACAACTTCTTCACGGAATAATCAGCACTCATTAAAATGAAAAAATTCACAATCGTGTTAACTTCACACGATCTGAAAGGAATAAAACATTAATATTCTAATATCGGAACGAAAGTTCTTTATTCCCTCTGTATGTCTCTGGAATACTATTCCATCACTATTTCGGCAGAAGGCAACGCATAAGATTTTAATAAGAAAACTTTTGAATGCAACATTTACTTATACATTCTACTGCTTTCAAAGTAAATCTGGACAATTTTGTAGCCTTTTTTTAATGTCAATCTATTCATGATGGTTCGACTGTCACCTCTTTTGCATGATCTATCTGGCGTCAAATATACCAACCAAGCAATAAGATACCATTAAAAAATTTGAACAGATCTTTGTGATTGAATTTTAGTCCCTTTGAGTTTTTCTAATATCAGTCAACAAACGTTTAGAGCTCTCTTCGAGTCAGAGTTACACATTAGGCAGCTTGTTTGAAAAGATAGCAGAGAGCTTTACATCTTCTGGTGTTTGTAGCGTTACATTTTTTGGAAAATAAGTACTGAGGTATTTTTAAGTGTTTGTTGTCATCACCAGACAATTTGCCGACGATGATATTTTTTGGGGTTTCCCTATACACTGAATCAAATTTCATATGTGATTTGAATGAAAAAAAATGTTATTAATATGATATGCTATAATTATTTAACTCGTTTATTTTGAAATTGTCAGTTTTTCAACACAAAAATACATTAAATAATTAAAGCAGCTGCGGTTTTATCTTGACCAAAGTTTTTATTGGACCAAAAATAAGCTTCCTAAGGTAGTAAATGGAAGTATGTCTTCTTGAGATTTAGCCTCAATATTTTTAAAATCGTTAAAACACAATACTTTAATAATGTGCATCAGCTTAAAAGCAAAGTGACTTATGCCTCTTGAAAATAAACGTTGGGTAGTATTTTTTTTGTGGGGTTATTTTATTCACATTTTTCTAAATATTAATGACAATCGCACACATATGCGTTCAAATATAAGCCGTTAGCAAAAGTAACATTTTTTACATCAATAGTTGAAAATCATTTAATAAAAACCGAAAGTGAAATTTAAAGATATTATTGTTTGCTTTTTCAGATTTGATTAAAGCTTGTTATTTAATTTAATTTTAATATTTAGATATGTCTTATAAACGGCTAATTTAACTATTTAATTAATTTGATTAAATGGAATTGTTGTCATATTTACAGACTATTCAGTAAAAAGGCGAGTATATTTTTACTGGAGTATTTTTATTTTAATATAAACAATTTTCTGAAGCTATTATTTTTTAAAAAAGCATCTGTTAACTTTAATAAAACATTTGTTGATTTTATTGCAGCCCTGTTTTCTATAATTTTACTCCGAATTTAGGTAATTTTTTGGTTCAGTGTAGGAGCCATAGTAAAAAATGCTCTTAAATAATTTTAGTTCTACTTTAATAAATTCAACTGAAATTTTAATACCAAACAGGCAATAACATTTGGTACTTCTAGTTGATTAATAGCCAACCCTTGTAACAATGATTTAATTATTTTTAATTTTTTTATTTATTTTATTTTTATTTTTTTTTATTTTTTTTATTTTTTTTTTTTTTTTTTTTTTGTTTTGCTAAAAATAATTTTACTCAATGTCATAGTCAAGTCCAAGGCAAGTATTATGTAATACTTTAATTTACTTTTTACTAAAATTTTCCACACAGTTAATTTGTGCATCAAAAAATTCTTGAAAAAAATCATAAAGTTTTAAAATAAAATCAACTTAACCGTTAATAGTTTATCTACTTTAAAATCCTTCTTTTTAAGCAATTTTTGCAAAATTAAAAAAAAACACAATTAAAAAAAACTGTAAAGGTTAATAAATTATAAAACCTTTCAGACATTTACAACTTACCGACAGTCTAACATTAAAGTATGATTCTTTTGTCCAGCAACCGAAATCATTTGATCCATGATACCACAAGGCATACCAGCAAATTTATGCTCAGCTGCTTGGCAAATCAAGGCACGCTTGGCATCACTTAAATAAAACATAAAAATACAAATAATGAACAAGAAAACAAATTTAAATAAAACCGGCCATATTAATGAAAAAGCTCGTTAAATAAATGAAAATATAGAGAGAGAAGAGAAAAGTATTTTATATTTAAATCTGTGGCCAGTAGTAAAATAAAAAATATTCGTATTGTTTTGTTAGGCAAAAAAAAAACTAAAAATCGTAAAAAAACATAAGTTTAATTACAATGAAAAAGTACTACAAACCTTTCCACCTTGTGACCGGTAAAATATTCTAGAAATGTCAATGTGGCCACTTCAATGGCAGCACTGGACGATAAGCCAGCCCCAACTGGCACATTACTCACAATGACCGCATTAAAACCAGTGAATATATTACTACCACTGCCACCACTAACATCACCACTAGTAATGCCAACCGTTTCCATGAAACTATGAATTACACCTTTTATATAGTTCGACCATCTAGAAAATTAAAAGCAAAATAAAAATAAAAAACACCACAAAAAAACATAAACTATTATCCAAAATACTTTTGTAAAATAATGGTTGTTGTAGAACAAGAAGAGTTTTATTTTTTTTATTTAAAACTTAAAGTCTACTTGTAGGTTTTCCCTCTATCAAACTTGAAAAGATTTTAAAGCAAAAAGTTTATTAAATGTTCACTTTAAAGTTAAAATTACCATCTCAAATAACAAGGAGAACACCAAAAATAGCAGCAATTTAACATGTTTTTTTTCACATCATCCTTTCATTCATTCAGTAACAATTTTTATGTTTGCGGGTTTCCAGTGTTTTGTTTCAGTTTGAATGCAAATTTCTTTTCCTCCAAAAAATAAAAAAACGAAAAAACAACAAAAGCAGGAGAATGAATAAAGTTTACCTGTAAACTTTATTCCTCGACACTTTGTAGGATAAATGTTCGTTTTCTGGTCGTTTTCCTTATAAAACAAAACTTTTGTTTTGTTTATTTTTTATTTTTGTCGGTGGTGGGTGTTTGTTTTGTAAATTTGTGTTTGCGTTGTACAGAGAGATGCGTGAGTATTCAAACAGACATAAATATGAAATTGAAGATGCCTTAGCTAAATTTAAAAAGCGTTTATCAAAAATTAAAGGATTTTTTAAAGGCGATATCTGCAATAGTTTACAGTGGGGCTTAATCAAAATATTTTAGAAATTTATCAGCAAATTCTCAATCATTAGAATGATTAAAAAACATTGCAGTTTTTATAAAACGTGTAACATTTTTCACTGAAGGAGATACATTGTATCCAATATTTTTTTTAAGCAAGTTTAGGGAAAATTTTTTTCGATTTCTTAAATTAACTTAAAATTTTACAAAAATTCTCATCTTCGATACAACTATGAATACTTAATATACAATAAAATATTTAAGACATTTAAAAAAAATTTTTGAATACAGAATTAAAAAAAATTAGGGGGCAAATTACGCCATTGGCAATCGATCGAAATTTACATTTAAATTCTATAGAAATTTCGATCGATATCCAATGCCGTAATTTGCCCCCAGGTTTGGACTAACTGCATCTGTAAATTTCCATATCATTCACAAAAAATTAAAATTTTAAGATTATTGCCCATAAATCATTTTGTTTTAGGGCAACGAAACGCTCTTGAGAATATTTAAAAAGAGGCTTGTAAGGCATTTTTAAGCTAGTGTCAGTTTCTGAATGCCAGTTTAAAAATTGTTAATTTTATGGGCGAGTAAAAAATAAATCGGTTTCGAGTAGATTAAGATGGCTAATAGGGCAATTATTTTCATAATAGCGCGCCTTTGATAATAATAAAAAAGTATCCGTACAAATATTTATTAATTTATTTTTTAATTATAAGTAAAATTAAAATTTTAAAATATGTGTTATAAAATATTTACTGCTGAATTCAGTGTTAGAACTTTTCTATTTACAAGAATAAAATGTGCTGACAACTCTATAAGAACAATTATACCGACAAAAATTGTGGATTTTACGGTTGTATCTCTTTTTTTTCTGCGAAGTGAAATACTTTTGCAAAAACAAGTATTCTATATTTGAACAAGGTTCTAAGGAACCTTTTCAAAAAGTCTTATTCGACTTTATCCAGCATTTTTTACGTAATGCGAACAAAGACAAACAGACAAAAATTCCAAAAAAAAAATATTTTACGTGCAAAGTAACGAAGTCACAATTTCATTTTAAAATATTAGAATAAAATCTTATGTGTTTTGCTTGTTCTTTATTACTTTACTAAAAGAAATTTATAAAAATATATAAACCAGTATGTAAAATATTTTGACAAAACTTTACTTATACTCTGAAGTAGTCGTGATTTGATAATGCAAAGTACTCGGTGACTATAAACCGATTTGATTTTTAAGAATCAAAAGACTTTTTAAATCTAATGAAAATCAAAATCAAATTTATTTCAGGCCTAAGAAAAATTATTTTTGTCCAAGGTGTCTTAATGTGAACTTTTTAAGCACTTTATTAAATACCAGCGGTGCCCGCGACTTCGTCCGCTTAATGTTTCTAATGTTCTTAATATTAAAGAAATATGTATTTAAACATTTGTCGAAGAGCTATGCTAACAGTGGTCAAAATTTTTTATCTACAAAAAAATTTACTGTAAACTGTTCTGGTACCATTATACCGGTCAAATTAAGAGCTTTCACATTTTCATCTCTAGTTCTTTTTATGAAAAAAAAAATATTTTAAAAATAAACCCAGGTTCTAAGGGACCTCTTTACAAAATTTTATTCAATTCCACCTAGCAGTTTATACGTGATGTGAACAGACAGACAGACAAAAATTCCAAAGAATTTGTATTGTATTTTACATCGATTACTATCTACACCAACATCAAAATTTTCAAAAATATTTTATGTGCAGAAATGGCCTCTATACTGTTTTATTAAATGTCAATTCTTTAAGTTCCCTTCTAAGTGCAAAAGAATTTTTTTTTATTTCAATATTAATACATGCGAACCATTACTTCGTCTACAGTGACAATACTTAAATCATGCATCAAAATCAATGCCATGTAATATAACTCAGATCAAGACTGTCATTTATAACATTTTGTCGAAATCAAGTGTAGAATTGTAGGCATAGGTTGCACTTAAGAACTCTGTAAGTAACCGCGATAAGTTCGAAATTTATAAATTTATTAGAGATAAAGCCTAGAATGTATTGCTTGATGAGTTCGTTCTTGGCTTAAAAGTATTGTGCTTGATTAACGAAAATTTAACCGTACCATACTTCAACACATTTTTTTATTTATTTGGGTTACGGTTATTTTTCATTTGAACCCCTTTAATGCTTACAAAATATTTATTTTAAAACTATTTATAACAAAATCATCAAGAACTTAAGAAGAGTCTTTTAAAATAGTCTTTAGCCTTTTAAAATAAATCCGATTAGAAGTGTATATTAGTAAGGTGTTGTATCTTAAGCACTGCTTTATAGAACTCCACATATCCTTTGTATCATATTTACAACTCATATAAAAGTCCTCTTCTAACTTTAACGAAACCCTTAGCAATTGCTAAAATAATAAAATAATATTTTAAAGGATTTTCGTATCTCACCAATTTAAAACTTTTCATTCTTGACTGTTCGCTTCATGCCCTTCAAGAAACCCAAGCTAATGAACTAACAAAACACGCGTTTATTTATCAACGAAATTTTGTTCTTCTGATTTATTCTTCAAATAATTTTGAAAAACATGGGAATAAGTAAATTGATTTTGCAATTATTAAGGGTGTTGATTAGTTTCAGTTTAAATTTTGATTAAATTTTTAATTAATTGAATTATATATTTAATGAAAAAAAATAATAAAAAAATAATTTTGTAATTATAATAATAAATGAATCAATTAAAAGTTTAATTAAAAAAATAAGTAATAATAACTTATTTTTGTAAATGATATTTTAAAGTCGACTTACATGTTTCTGGCTTTATATCATTTGAGACGTCTGGACCGATCACTTAATTTAATTTTTTATTCGCGTACGATTAAGTGATTAGAGTGCATTCCTCCAGATTATTTTGATATTTTCTCTTCTTAAAATGTTTGCTTATGCCAACTAGCAAGAATTTGTGCTCAAAATTTCTTTGTACACTTCACTTTGTTCAAAACAATTGTTACGTATGAGTTGAGCATGTCAGAGAGTTTAAATGAACAGTCTTTTTTATTTGATTTACTTTTTGCAACTTTGGGGTCAGTTGTTAGTTCAGTTCATTAGAATGAAAACAACGTATATCTGATAAATCATAATTTTTTATGTTTGTTTAAAGTATAATAAATGATAAATACACTTGAAAAAAATTGTTAATCTTCTTCCGTTGAATAAAGAGTGAAAAAGTGAATAGACAAAAAGGATTTTAAAAAGTTTTTACAAAAAAAAAAGAAAATTGGCTAAAGTGGATCCACAATTTGTCCAAAGTCTTTCAACGAAAAATTTTAATGTTTAAGGAGTGATTATTTCACTAATTAGAAACAATGTCCAATAACAATAAAATAATTTTATAAATGTAATTCCTGAAAAGACTGGTTTATTATTGAATTAAAATTTTATTCCGAACTGTAAGATTTCTTGAAATTGTTTTTTTAATCAATCTTTTAGTTCAACCACAAAAAACTTTGACAAAAAATTTTTTTGTTCTTTCAAAAACAATCACTTGTCCAAACAATTCACCCAAGAAAATTTAAGAAAGTGAACATTTAGTAACCTGACAAAAACCCAAAGAAGAATGATTTTTCATTGTAAACAATTGTATGTGTCTGAAAGTGTATGACTTTTTATGTCTGAACGTTTGCATAAAATGTTAATGTCAGGCGAAAAAAATAAAAAGTAACCGAAAAACCAAATCAACATTAAGTATGAAAAAAAATTAAATAAGTTTCCCAAAAGAAAACCAGAAATAGAAAAGGACAGGAAACGTAGAAATTAACAAGGAAGCATAATAATATGCAACACAGAAGCAAAGCCTGACGCACGGATATAAGTATTTACATGCAGACACTAACAAACCTTACAATGACATGACAACTGGATGCAAAACGTTAAAACGTTGGAACATTACTGTATAAAGAACTGTAAAACTTTTTTAGGAAAATTAACAAAAAAAAAACTTTTGTTTATTTTGCATGTCTTTTTCAGTTTAAGCAGTTGCAGTTCTACATTTTCTTTTAATGTGCGCCAGGTAAGACAGGTGATGAACGCTTAGAGCATTTAGTAAGTAATATAAAACTTTTAAACAGTCGTCCATTGACAAAAGAAATAGAGAAATTATGAACGAAGATAAGAAAATATAAAATTCGCATAGAATTTTTAATTCAAAAAAGTTAGTTTTTTATTCTTCGCTACAGTCAATAATTAAGTTTATTTTATGCTTGCATAACTTTTTCTAGTTAAAGCTTTAGTTTCTAAATGTAAATTGCAGTTTGCTTTGCGGAAGGAAAGCCTCAAGATTATTTAAAAATTTTAATTATTATAATTATTTAAATAAGAGAGTTTGTTTTTTGATTCGAATGGATTTACCAGCACCCAGTTTTGAATGTCGAGAATTTTACAAGACAAAAATAAAATCTAAGAAAGTTAGTACTAATTTTTATAATTTTGATCACAACTAATACATAAACAATTTTAAGCTAGCTCATTTACAGCAGTTTTATATTGAACGACGTTGCCATTGTTGCGTTTTTGGTATTAAAGTGGGTTTCTCTTTAAAGTAAAGTTAAAAATGCAGTCTATTAAATATTTAATAATCAATTCTGTGCTGATGTTCAAGATAAACTTGTATCTAATTTTTAGTGAATAAAAGCCAGCGGCAACGCTGTCATCTATAGCCATCACATATAAATATATATATTTTTTATTTGCTTCTTAAAATGTTATGGAAACTTAATTCTACGCAATGTACGGTATTTTATTGAATACCGAAGGACTGGGTGAAATGACTGCAACTCTTCTGATAAGGCTGCCTTCATGTTTTGAAGAGCTTTACTTGCTTTACAAAAAAGGTACCTCAAAACCATTTTATTACCCGACAAAAATTAAGCCGAAAATAATACAATTTTGATTCAAATCCATTAAACCTTAAACATAAAAATATAATTTAATAAAAAATTGTAACATTTAAATTTTAATGTTCTTCACTTTTTCTTGTGTTCAAGTTTATTATACAATTTTATACAATTCTTAATTATAGGTATTTTTATATAAAGTCTGGAAATACCATCAAATTAAAAAAAAAAATTTTTCAAATCACACGATTCCCAAAATGTTTGAAAATCCCAAGATGTTTTTTACTTGCTAACAAATTACCTTAAAAACCTACATGGCAGCAATATGAATTTAAAAAAAAAAAAATGATAATGATTTATGTAGAAAAAATAATATTTCTTTTAAGAGAATGTCTGTATATAATTTTGATTTCAATAAATGTTTCTTTAACTTAAAAAAATGTTTCATTTAAATATTTCCAAAAATTGATCTCTGTTCATTTTAATTTTTATTTTGTTATTTTATTTTATTTTTTTTTTTTTTGCAATAACTTTAAAATTTTTTCCTACACAATATTTCTTAACAAAACTTGCCTCTGATATTATGAAAACTGTAGTTTTAGCTCAGCATAAGAATACATCCTGTAAATTATTTAAAATTTGTTTTCGCCGATAGAAAATTAGATCAAGACAGAAAATTCTAATCTTTACCTCTCGAATATGTTGCAAGCCTTTAGTCTCTTTTTTACAAGAATCAGTAAATGTAATTTTCTTACAGGCGCATAAAAAGTACCAATTTGGTACAGATTTTTTTTTTTAATTCACGACGAGACCAAGCGGATGGGACTTAGTGGTCCTTCTCTTAGATACTGTTATTTCTTTTCTAAAGCATTTAAAAATTGTAACAAAATCGGTTTATTTGCTCAGAAGCAGCAGATTTATTTCCTTTTTTTATTGTTCCCACTGTGTTGTTCTTTAAATGCCTAAATAATTTTTTCTTTAAATTGAATAATAAATTTAGAAAAAACTAGTGCGAAAAGAATTAAGAGGAGTTTATATTTCTTACTGATGTCATACCATTCGGTGAAAACCGCCGTCACTGGCGTTTTGATTAGTACTGAACAGCCAGTGACGATTGTCTTTACAGAAAGGTATGACAACAGTATAATATTTACAGGTGAAACAAATCTGATTAACTGAATACTTATTTTTTATATTGAATTATCTTTTCTTCTTCTTTATTTTGCCTTGCACTCTCTTCTTCTATCTGTCCGCCTGTCCGTCCGTGTTCGACTTAAAATCTACTTTGTTAAGGCACTAGATCAGCTAGAGAAAAACTAAATTTGCCAATCGATCAGACATAGTTTCGAAAATTTTGCCATTAAAAATATCCAAAATTGTTTTATGTTCTTCGATGCAGCAGGCATAACAACATCCTGCCTCTAATTTAACCATATCATTTGAATTAAATCTAGTTTTGTATAGTAAAACCAATTAAAACAACAAATGTATGGGGGGATAGAGAATTAAAAATTAAGAAAAAACATCAAGTAAAGAAATCGCGGTTCGCCCATATTTTTATAATAATGGGCCTCTAAACTTTTCATATAAAAATACGATTGTGCACCATTTTTTTTAAATATCAGTAGGAGTATAATTAAAAGTTTTTAAAGAGATCTTTCAGGAAATACTAAAATTTTTTTAAACTGCTTAACCCATTAAGAGCCGATGACATTTTTATGTAAAAAAGTTTTCTTATTTTTTGTTCTCTGTCTCCCCAATATTTAATTTTTTAATAGGAGTTACTTCACTTAACTAGATTTACATAAAGTGTTTTTAAGATTCGACATAACCAAATACAACACTTGATTTAAATTATTTTTTTATATTTCCTTTCCGCATATTCAATTAAGCCGATTTGTAAGAAAATTTTCTAAAACATAATTTTTTTATTAATTAAAACTTTTTAAATCACGGGAATATTTTTTAATTTAACTTTAAACTTTAAAAATCGTGCTGATTATCCCGACCGAATTATTAAAATCACCGATATTGACTATTGAAGGTGAAAGCACGTTTCGATGGCCATTTCGCTACAGATTACTTAGCTCTTCAGGAAACTTCTCACTTACATTTTAAATAAACTAAAGATTTTTGTCCAAACAATAAAGTAAAGACAAAAATCAAAGTTTAAGCAAAAACAACAATAATCAACATTGATTTTATTTTTCTTTATCCACTGTATACGGCTGACTTTTTTTCGGCTCTTTTATACAGTTAAAAGATGTTGAAAAATAAAATGAAAACAACAATAAAACATCATAAAACACTATGATAATTTATTTTTGTTTTTTACACGGGCACTTGCAATTTAATAATTAAAACTTTTTAAATCACGGGAATATTTTTTAAATTAACTTTAAACTTTAAAAATCGTGCTGATTATCCCGACCGAATTATTAAAATCACCGAATTTTTTCCCCTAAATCATCTTTATAAAGTAATGCCTAATTAAAAAATTCATTTATTATTTTAATCCATATTCTTTTATTATATAAAATTATTAAATAAACTTACTTTGGTTTCTCACCAGGTTGCAAATTTGCTTTAGAAAATTTACAACGCTTGGGCTCATCGACAGCATCGCAGCAGGTAATTACATCGACTTCATTACCAGATAAACCACCACCTTTGCCTCCTACAATTACCGTTACCATTGGCAAAGCCTTTTTAAAGCAAACAAAAAAAGAACAAGAAATGTAAAAAAAATGTAAAAAAATAAATTAGTCATTAATTTCTTTTCTAATAAAATTTTTTTATTAAAACCTGACTAATTAGTTTGTAATTTTCCAAACCTGATGACAAAATACTAAAAAGAAAGAACAGATACTAACCATTGGCAAGACATAACCATCATTGTAATCTACATGTTCACCAATCAAATTAACACGTCCTGGTGCACAACAGGCCAATTCTGGCTCTTGGCCAAAATTTTGACAAAACGTCTCTTTGGCAGTTTGTAAAATTTCTTCAAATGTTGATAATTTCGTTGTAGACGTTGACGGCATCTTTTACTTTACGTTTTTAGTTAAATTCTTTTTCTGCCCTTTTGTGTTTTTTTTTTAATTTATTTTTATTTAGTCACTTGTCACTAATGATGATGAAGAAGATGTCGTTGATGCTTTTTGGCTGCCTCAAGTGCTGGTTGTGTTTTTGAGGGTAGAAATTTATTTAATTTCTGTAATTATAAAAAATAAACTTAGGTTTAACTTTAAGCAGAAGGTTTTTATGGCTAAACAATAACAATTATATTCAAATTTAGTTTGCAAACGGTACTTAAGTGAATAATAATACATTTGCATATTCAGGTCACCGAAATTATAAAAGGTAAAAATTATATTCTTTTTTAAATTGAGATTTAAAGTTAAATTATTAATTAGCTTATGATTAAACATGTAAAATTAAAAGGTAAAAACAAAAATTAATAAAATAATTAGAATATTTTAGCATTAAAAGTGGCATAAGTTTATGATGTGGGTACTTCCAAAGTGTCAAACGTAACAAAACAAACAAAACATATTTTTAAGTTCATTGTCCCACTTAAATAGTGAACGATGTTACAATTTTGGATCAAACATAATGGCAGTTAGAAAAAGTGCTATATTCGGCGATACCAAATCTTATATACCCTTCACCATGTACGTAAATCTACTTTAGTGAAGCAACTCTTGTCACATAAACAAATATTGAGGTGACACAGAATAAAAAAATAAAAAAAATACACAAATTTTTCACCGCCTCTAAATAGGTTAAACATTTTTAAAAATTTTTTGTATTTTCTGAAAGATCTCTTCAAAAGCTTTCAATTGATGTCCTAAAAAATATGGTACAAAATTGTGCTTTTCAATGAAATTTTCAAGGCCCATAACCCGGAACAATGGGCAAGCGCCTTTTTTACTTTTGTTTTTTTATTTTTTTAATTTCTATCGCTGCATTTATTTGCTTTTTTTGTTGGAGCCACTTTATTGTTCCAAAAAATAAGGAAAAATTAGAGGCAGCCGTGTCTTGCCGGCTGTCCGAAGGTCATGGATCGATGTTGCTGATTTTCAAGAGCAAAATTACTGCGTCTGATCGATTGGCAAATTTAAATTTTCTCCAGCTCATCTTATGTCTAGCAAAGTTGATTTAAACACGAACACGGGCGGACGGACGGAATAGCCCATATGCTACAAAACGTTTTAGTATTTTAAACTTTAACAAGAGAAAAGTGTAAATTTTTAAAAATATATAATTTATGCAAGAATGTTTTCGCACAGCAGTAGACTGTATAAACGGCAGACAGAAACGGAAAATTCAACAACTTTGAGCAAAAAAAAAATTGTATTTGATATAGAGAATATAACAAAAATAATCTTCAGCCGATAAGGTTTATCAAGTGATCAAATTGGGATTAAATCTAATAATTTCGAAAGGCTTTAAATCATTCTTAAGATTAAGGATACAAAAATGGGTCTAGCATCCCTATCACAATTGCAATAAAATTTTGCACGCACTTTTGCTAATTTTTCCTTATAGAAAATTATGGTATTAAACACTTCTATTAAATTTATAAAAAACTTGTTAAGTTTTTATTGTCTTTTTGCTTTGTTAATTCAATGTGGTTTCTTTTTAATCAACTTGGCATTAGATAAAAGCCTTTCTAGTTTTGAATACAAAGTTTGGGTAAAATACACTGATGAGCTGTATGAGCAGTAGTGAAATTGCCTTATGGATATGCTTTCCTCAAAGTAAAACATTTCATTTTTTAGTTTTAAATAATAAATATTTCATGAGAATAACATGAAATATTTATATTTAAAGGAACCAAGCATGATTAAAGTAAATGAATATAAAAAAGATTACGATTAATAAATTTTCATATCGAAAATATTTTTTTTTTTTTAGCTAAACCATGCAACAAATTTAAGAACACCGAGTAATCGCCGTTTATTTTTGTCTAATCGTTATATGGCAATAAAAACTATGTTTCCATACGGGGATGCAATGACCGCTTCAAGTTCGTTTTGTTTATCTCGAGATGGTTCTTTCCCATCCTGAGAATCCTTTTGCGGCCCATTAGAAAATTTCTCAATTCAGCTTCACGGACCCTATGAGACTTTGCGTCTTGTAATGATACTTCATTACTTTCAGGGCCAGCCAACAATATACCTACAGAATCATGCCCACCTAATTAATATACTGAAAAAAAATTCGCAACAAAGGAAGACTAAGCTGAAAAAGAAGGCCACCAAATCTACTTCTTCTGTCAAAAATTATAAATGAACGATTAAGCTGTCATGCTTGTGTTATGAGATTCTTAATTCATATTTCTCATCTGGTCAATACAATTTACAGCAAAAACGTACGAACAGCAAAAATACGAGGTGGCAAAATTGAAAGAGAACAACAAGATGTTTATAATTGCCAATTTTTAAAACTCCTTTAAAACTTTCCAGGTAACTTTCATTTTTTCAACGAAAAGAGTGCACTAAAAATATTATTTTAAGCAATTTTTCTTTTGAATGACTGTTATGAGAAGCTAATTTCTGGTCAGTTGTTTGCCGATTTAGAAAATAATTTGTTTCTATTTAAATTTTTTCAATAATCTAAACACGTTTTTGTTAAAAGGCCCATTAAATATAAATATAAATATTCCTCCTTAAAAAAGACATTAAAATTTAAAACAAGTTATTTACAGATTTTCTTAAAAAGACAAAATTGCGGGTAAAGGGGTAGCTTTAAAATCTCTAGAACAGAAAATAAATAATAAAAAAATGATGATAATATTTAGTTAAAATTGTGAGAAAACAATATTTATTTTCACTTAAAATTTAATAGATATGTACAATTCGTTTCATCATTTTAAAACACAAATACATACATAGGTAAATACATACATTGCTATAATTTTATTTTGTATCATAAATTTAAGATACATTTAATAAAATGTATTTGAACTAATAACAACAAGGTTTCCAACTTTACTATTTAAAGAACTATACTATTACAAAATACGAGCTACATTATGTTTCATGCATTTCAGCTTATTTTATTAACACATATTTTATTATCTTTTTATATATTCCTTTCCCACAGTGCAATACTTAAAGAGAAAAATTATGAATGAAAAAAGAGTAAAAATCGCACAAAAATCAAACAGAAGAGCGCAAAACTCTCATTAAAGAACTTGTCATAACAAATAATATCTTCTTTAAATATATAAATAAAAAAACAAATATTCCCACACAACAAAACAAACGATTGATACTTGTCTTTTTGCCCGTATTAACCTTTTTAAAGTCAAATGTAAATTTTCTTAGTTTACAATTAAAACAATTAGATTTTTGTTTGAAATTATAAATATGGCACTTTTCTGTTAATATTTGTAATATTTTAAGCAAGAATTTTTGCACAGACTAAAATTAGATTTGATGTCCCTTTATTAAAGAAATATTTTTGTTACACTCACGCGTTTAGAGCAGAACAACAACTAACTAAAATCGGAGTACGTTAGAGAAAGCTTATTCGAGAAATTGAATGAAGCAAATAAAAATAATTGTTTATTATCAATATTGTGTGAACAGTGATTAATTGCAGAACCCTTATAGTTGTCGGGTTTTTGTTTCTTTTTTTATATTCGTTAAAAAGTTTCATTATTTAAGTACTTGTAAATTGTATGGTTTTTTTTTTTTTTAACTTTTGCCTACTTAAACACTTGTTAATAAGAGCTAAATTAAAAGGCCTGCCAGATTGTTGTGAAAGTACGTCAAAGCACGCCTCTCGCTAGCGATACAAATTTTAGTAATATATAAATGTAAATCTTGATCGATATTGAATTCCATAATCTGTCTCTTAGTTAAAAGAACATTTTATGCGGCTTGCATGAGTTAAATTTTAGAGTGAAGTTTTTTTCGCGAAATGTAAATGGAGAGCTGCGTAAATTAATTCTGGAATAGAAAGTTGATTTTTTTAATCTTTAAAAACACATCTTTATAATTTAAATCAAATGAAGCTATGAAAATAAAAAAATTAATATTTTCCTATTTGCCTTAAAAATTAACATACTATTTAACAATTTTTTTTACTTTATCATATATATAATACAAATTATCAGAGTAGGAATTTACCCATGAATGTGCAGCACACGTGCCAAAATATACATGCACATGAATAAGAGCTAATTTTTTGTGTGCCAACTAAAAGCACACGTGCAAGTTTAATTTACATAGGCAGTTTCATGTGCCACTATTAAAATTAATAGCACATGAAGGCTTACGTCCTTGCACTTTAATATTTGTATATCGAAGACGAAGAAGTACAATGATAACAACAAAAAATTGTGATGTTTTGCTGTTATTGTATGAAAATATTTTTAACTGCGTAGTTTTACAAATAAAACAAGTTTTTTTATCTTTCATCAACAGGCAGTAAATAACTGGTTAAAAATACAGTATGAAAAATCGATATTCGTACACCACTATATTCTTTATATATTTTGCTTTTATATTCAAATTGTCTTGATATAATTAACAATCAGAGTAGGAATAAATTAGTTTTTTTATTAATTACAGATCATTTTTAAATATGACAGTACAAGATATGAATGTAGAATAAATACTTAGAAGATATTCCGCTATTTTACTAAAAATGTTAGTTATGATAAAACAATCTTAATAGAAGAACAAAATAAAGAATATCATTGGTCATGGAAAAGACAAAATTTATATTTAATTCTCATAATTTTGTCAGCTGTTGTCGGCTTTATGGAATTCTAAAAGTAGAGAATACAGCAGTAGATGTAAAATTTCATTTTTCAGCTAATTCACAATTTTATGTCCCATAAAATAGAAAAAATATGTAAAATACTTTAACAGATATATAACCCGTTCGATTTGAAATTTACATAAAAAGCATGTTTGGTATTCCACCTCAAGCGCACTTATATATGTGTGTATATCATGTTCACTAACAAGGTTTGGACATATGACAAATCGTTACCTGAATATCCTCAATAAACAAGAAGAAAGTTTCTACAAATTTACTTTTAAGTAATCGTTATTTTAGCTACGCTAAGAAAAGAAAAAACTACTTGTATTTATGTTAAAATTTTAAATTTATTTTTGTTTTTTTTTCATAACGCAAAAAAGATAAATATTAATAATATTAATACTGCAATTCTACGATAATTATGTTAAAAACATTTGGCATCACTTTCATAAACAAATAGAAACCATTTAAAAGTCATTCACGCTATCTTTCAAGTTTAAACTCTTATTCTCTGAACACAGACAGCATGCTCTCTCATAATTTGTGAGCGTGTTTATTAAAAAGTTATATTAAAGAAAGTACACACAAATATGAATAAACACGGGTGGTAGATCCGACTCTTTTATATCCCTAAAAATTTTTCTATTCTTTTGTTATCTACGTTTAAAAATTTTAAAACTTTTAAAAGTTGTTGCTTGTTTAAAAACCAATCTCTGAATTTTAGCAAGTTTTACTTAAAATCATTTGCTAGATTGAAAGCCTGTTTGTCATATGAATGTCATAAAAGGCAGACGTTGAAAAGCTTTTTGACTTTATTACAATTTCATACACCCAAATCATATAGCATTGCTACCGTTGCTTGTAATTCGTAATAAAAGAGAAGAAAATTATGAAACAACATAATAATTAAGGCGGGTTTTATTTAATAGTTGAGCTGTGTTTTTAAATATGAAAAATTAAAGTGAAACAAAATATGTTTATTGTTTTTCGTTTTTATTATTTTAACATTAGCTTAAGCCGAACCAAATCTTATCAACAAAATTATAATTTTTTACTTAAGTAATAAGTAAATAAAAAATTTACTTTGGCTTAAGTTCATCAAAAATTAATTTTCTTTTTTTATAAAAAATACTACTTACAAATTTTGTCTTAATTTAAAAGGAAAAATAGAAAAAATAAGATAAAAGCTGGTATAATATAGTGGTTTATGAATCGTTACATACAAACGTCACCAGGATTTTCCTATTCATATTACGAAACTGGTTTGTTGTTTACTCTATTAATTGTTACGTATGCTTTTCACGTGTAGAGTTTCCAATTTTTTACCTTTTCCTAAAAACTAAAACAAAAAATTTTAAAATAAATAATTTTTCTTTCTAATTAAAATTAAACTCTTTAATAACAATGCACTTAACTTACACTTTTGTTCTAAATTTTAAGATAACAAAAAATTTTCTAAATTTTCTCGTAAAAAGTTATAGTATCAGTATGATACCAAAGAATAGAACTAAAGATGCATTTTTGTGTAGGGTAAACAAACTATCATTATTCTTAAATTTCTATAGCTCTTATCAGTACTCTTAGCTTGTAAACATTTCAAAGTAAAAATATGAAAACAAAGACATGATTGCACAAGTTGTCGTTGAAGAAACAAAACGATATAAAATTTTGTGTTATCAGAGCACTTACCGATTGTTATATTGATTATTTAAGAAATGCTTACAATTTGTTATTTTTAGTGACATTTTATTTTATTATTATTTTAGGTTTAAGATTTTTAAACTAAAGCATCAAACACTATGTTTGTATGTGCATTTGTTTCCAAAACAAAGTGTCACACCCGTATGAATAAAGAACATCAAAATCGATTTTAATATTGCAGATAAAAATTGTGCGATATCAGGTTCTTTGGAACTTTAATTGCATGCATTTGGTAGGGAATCTATCTAAAACCAGTTTGAAATCTGTTTAACATAACAAATTAAAGCAAAATCTAAACATTTATTTATAAAGAAAAAAAAAATTGTAGTGGTTTCTACAAATCGCCAAAATTTTAAGATAACAGTATTGCCAGATTTTCAAATTTACATTATGACGCTTTATATTTGGAAGTCTATTTATATAATAAAACTGTAACAAGATCATTTCTGTACATGAAAAATGTTTGTAAAATTTTGTTGTTATTGTTGATAGTAATCGTTATGGAATACAAAACACCTGTTTTTGTATTTTGGTTTCTCTGTCTGTGTTCGCAAAGCTAGTTGAATTTGAATAAAATTTTCTGAGAAGGTCCTAAGAAACTTAGTTCCAACAAAGAATAAACAGTCAGCAACAAAATTTATTTTGTACATGGAGTCTTTAGAACTCTACAATAAATATTTTAAAGCATATTTTTTAAGTTTTAGTAAAACTCGAAATGAAACGCTGACGAAGTCGTTGGCACTGTTAGTTATAACTAAAACTTACTATTGGAGTCATGTGCTTCATACCACCATGGGCATATTAGTCATTTATCATATTCTAAAATTTCACAGAACTAGGTGTAGTTAAATTAGCATCAAAATCTAATGACAATTGATGTTAAAAATTACAAAAATAAACTGGCTTTCAGTAGCTGAAATGTTACTTTGGCTTTAAAGAACTTTTTGTTTTTTTTTTTTTTTTTAATTTTGAAGCTTTCAAAATCAAGATTCTATTTTCCTATGATCCCAGTTTTTTACACAACAAGTTAACCTGCGTTTTTTGACTCAGGTGCAAATGTAAAAACTTTATCATTTTAATTTAAATTCGCTCTCCCCTAAAGTATGCAATAAAATTTCAAAATATTTTTACATCACCACTTAATTTTAGCAAAATACACAAACTTCATTAAAACTCATACAAATAATTTCACAATATTTATTTATCCTTTTTCAATTTATTCCAATACCCAATCAATTTTGACTTTTAACCTTTTAAAATAAAAAATACAACAATAAAAAATATAACATCATACAGCGACATAACTGACACAGAATAAAAACTGCTACAGTAAACCATTGTATTTACCTAAGGCTACAACATACAACACCAGCAGCCATAAAAAACCACCTGAAAGAAAACGAAAATTAAGAAAAAATAAAAATTAATTTAAATTTGTTATTACAATATGCTGCGTATTTTAATTTTTTTCATATTGAGTTTGAAATTTTGGACAGTGGAGCTAGTTAAGATAAAGGTAAAAAACATTAAAATACCAAAATATTCTTAAGCAGAGAAGACAGTGGTCTTAAAAACTATATTCATTAAATAGTATTTATGGAAGGGAGTGAAGGGCGTACAAACCGTTTCTTAATATTTCAATTTTCATTATTACTAAGCAATTTCCATTTGGATTTTTGTGGATGCTTGCGCTACCTGCCAATTTATATTTAATAGTAACCTCATAACGAAAGATCATAAAAAGTATATACCAAAATACAAATTAGTTAAAATGTTATCAAAGCTTCAATCAGTTATTTTATTACTATTTGTAAGCCTTCCATAAAGTATGATTTTGACTTTTGACTTTTGACAAGTCATTTTGTAAATGTAAAATTTATTTAAAAAATTGCCACCTTTAATTATTCAATCCTAAAATTGTGTATTTTTATAAAAGTGCAGGAGTGTACAATAGTGTTTCCAAGAATAGCAGAAGAATGTGATCTAAAATCTAATTTGCCGTTTTTCTTCACTGGAATCTGGCATCTACAACGTCTTGAATGCAAATAATTTGAATAATTTTTTGTTAAAATTATTTAACAAATTAAAATAAAACGTATTTTTTTTAAATAAAAACCTGTAAGGAAATGTGAAAAATAACAAAATATCATAGACTTTTAATTTTACTTGCGGCCATTATTGAGTTGGAGTTAAATAATTTCTGTCATTGAATTTAAAAATATTACTACTTCAAATGGCTTAAAGTTAAAGTAATCCAAAAAATATATTAAAGTATTTAAAATTAAGAAAAACGCACGATTGACTTATAGTCCAACTTTAAAGGCTTTTAATTACAAAATTTAAAAAAATATTGTTTTCCAAGAAGCGAAGTCAAATTTAACAAATTTCTTTTATCTAAGATGATTTTTGAATCAAAGTGCTTTTATTTTAGTATTAAAAACTACATTACAAAAAAGCTTTTGAACTAGCCTTTAACCTTTATTAAAATTTTAATTGAGTCATTTATTTAGTTAATAAGAATTTTTTTTAATTGAATATAAAATTGATTTAACATTTAATTAAAATAATTTGTATCTGCTTTTAATTAAAAATATAATTGACTTTATTAATAATTTAATTCAGCCAATTAATAGGTTAACTGAATTTAAAATTGAAAAAAAAAAAAAAAAAAATTAAAATTATTAATAGATGCATTTGTAAGTTCACTAAAATAATTAATTAGGTATAAAAAAAAATCTTCAAGTCCAAAAATAAAATAGGATGTAAATTTAAATAATTTAATGTGTTACTGCTGGTTTTACTAAAATTTTGTTAGTTAAACGGATTTTTTTACTTTCTTAAATTTTTTCAGTAAAATTACTAGATTTTATAAAAAAAATATTTCCTGCAGCTTTTTATTTGTTTAATTTTATTAAATTGTGATTTTAGAAAGAATAATTTTTTTATTTTTTTAATGTTTTACTAAAATTTTGCTTTAAACTAACCATGAAATTTTGTTCAGTGTAATTTTTTATTTAATAGGAAGTCCTAGCAGAAGATTCCTGCGTAGTTTTTTATCTTCTTTACTTTTTAATTTGATTTTTTTTTTAATTTCTTCTATTCACTCCTCTTAAATGTCACTTCCCTCTTCTCTTTTATTCTATCGCCCTGTTTTAAAGGTAGCCGAACGAGTTAAGTGTCTTGGATCTGTGGTACGAAATAAGGAAATCATTCTTGGCAAACTAATAGACAATGGTTTTTTAACTCATTTGTATATTATTGACAGTAAATTCTTGTAATTTGTTTAATTCTCTATTCATAATCCCATTGTAACAAGCGTGATGTTTCGAGAGAATACAAAAGCCAATATTTTTTAAGTTTTCTCCTGACAGCTATTTTCCAAGAATTTAAAAAAAATACCTTTCTGAAGTCACTTATATTCTTGTGAAAATTCGTTTGATAAAATTCTTATTCCACTGTTCTGCCCTTTAAAATATTTAAATAGAAAATCTTGTCAAAGTAAAAGAACAGCACCACATAGTACACATTCCATTTCCATTGTCTCCATAAATTTAATTTAAAAAAAGTTTAAAAAATGTTTGAAACAAAAACATTTAAATAAATAAATTAAAAACACCATATTTTATCAACGTCCAATGCAGTCAGCCAGTTGTTCAGTCATCAGCATCATCGACATCAGCAACAGTAGAACAACAGTCCTTTAAAAGCATATGTCAGTGTAAACGCATTTGACCGCAAGAGGTCGTTATCTTTATTCTCTTCATTTACCTACTGGCTTTACCATTCACTTATTTCTGCACTCTTTCGTTCATATCTACGTTCTGTGAGTCATTCGTCCATACAGTTGTTCAGTATTCAACCATTTAATGTTGTTCCTCTTGCAATATGCATTCGCAATACAATATTATTTAGGTTGTTTTAAAATGTTCTGTCGACTCTTATTTTTATATTTTCCTTTTTATTGTCCTTTTTATGTATTTTGGTCTTGATTTGACCATTTTATAAAGGAGTGAGTTTGTGAGATTTCTGTGGTGTTTTCAAATGAACGCAATAAAATGATTTATTTAAAATACTCACACATGTTTAAAGGTTGCTTTCTTGCTTGCGGTACTGATATTTTAGCTAGAAACAGGACCCCAAGTATAGAGAAGTCTGGTATTACTGAGACATAAAAAAGTCCATTAAATTCAAGATTTAAATTTTTACAGCTTATTTCTACTTCTCGGAGCACAATATTATGTGCGAAGTTTTTAAAGTTTCAGCGTTAGCAAATGTGTCGTGTATAAATTTTTATAAAATTCTTTCTTAAAACTCATACATATATGGGTCCTAATCGCAGCTTTAAAAACAGTCTTTGCTCGTATTATTTCACACAAGTGGAATAAGAAAGCTTTTAATATTTATTTTAATTTAATCGACTGTAAATTGTTTGCTTGGGTCATTGCTGGCCGATAATCGATAAAAAAAATGTTTTCTCTCTGTTTGAGTTTAAAAAGCAACAGGCGATAATCCCATCAATCTTATCAGTAAATTAGTCTGCATATAATTTGACATTACAGAAGAAGAAATAAGCTGATGGCGTATGTAGCGATCCATAAAATTCTGTAAAATTTTATTGCAATTTACGCGTTAAAAACATGCAAGACGTACAAGTCGAATAAGCTTTTCTATAATTTTTCTGGCAAAGTTAGTATTGTGAACCAGAAGTCAATTTTCTTATTTTACTATTTGAAGATGTCGAAGGTTGTTCGCCTGAATGAAAAATGGTGTACTAAAAATACAGAATCTCACCTTAATAAACAAGACCGACTTGCCATAAGACGTAAGCATTAACTCCTGATATGTCAATAATATTGCAAAGCAATGCATAGGGCCAGCAATTAGTCAGGAATAGTACTCTCCAACTGATTTAAAGTGTCAACACCTACTTTAGTTTTATTGTAAAATGATATAATCTCTGGGAACTGTTTTCTTCTATGCAACACTGTTTGTTTCACATTAAAAAGTACATGGACAATTTTGTACTATTTTGGAATGTATTGCACCAGTAAAATTTTATTCTTAAAAAAAATATCAGAAAAATAAAAGATTATTTTTCGGAATATTTTCTCATTTTAGAAGTTGCTAAAGGAAGAAAAGGTGTATTATTTGTTAAACTCTTCGCTAGACGAAATTGAATTCTGCCAAAAAGCACCCCCTCTGCTTTAATCCCATGACGCGCTTAATATAAAATCTTATTAATTTTTTACCAAATATCTGAAGTGTCCAAATATTGAGTTTCTAAAATAGAAGCTATAAATAGTATCCAACTGATTTTTATATCCTGTGAAAGGTAGGCAAGTGCAGATTTATTTTGATTTTATTTCCAACAGCATCGCAGGGGGTGAAAATCCATACTAGATGGAAAAGAATGAAATTACTATTTTACTTCTTTAAATAAATATATTTCTTAGAAATGTTTAGATCGCTACTACATTAAAAAGTCAAAGGTCGTGAACCTTATACTTTAAAAATTAATTCTAGCAAACAGTTTGAGATAATAGCTATCACTCGTCTGCTGATCTTAGAGACACAGAGCCGAAAATTCATAGACTTTAAGACCACATTTGACATGCTAATTTAAAAAAATATAAAGGGTCATCCAAAACACGCGCCTACATGTTTCTTTGAAATAAAACACAAACTATTTGCAATTATTTTAAGCTGTTTTTTTTTATTAAAAATATGATCCATTACAATTATAAGTGGAATAGAATATCATTCAAATGTCCACCATGACTCCGTCTGCAGACATCAATCCGAATATTGAAATTTTCAATGACTTTCCTGACATGTTGCTGGTGTTATTTCACGAATTGCAACTTGAATGTTGTTCTTTAGATCATTAATTGTTTGTGGCTTGTTAGCATACACTCGACTTTTCAAAAAAACCCCACAAAAAAAATCTAATGGTGTTAGATCACATGGCCTTGGAGGCCAATTGAAATCTGCATTTCGTGAAATTATACGTTGAGGAAATTTTGATCGCAAAAGCGTAATGTTTTCCCGAGTTGTGTGACATGTAGCACCGTCTTGCTAGAAATATATGTCAGACACATCAATATGATTCAACTGCGTCCATAAAAAGTCTCTCAACATTGATTGGTATCGCTCAACATTCACAGTAACAGCATTTCCAGCATCATCTTCGAAGAAAAATGGCCCAATAATTCCATTTGCCCAAAATGCACACCAAATAGTAACTTTTTGTGCGTGTAGAGATTTTTCATGAATAACACGAGGATTTTCATCACCCCAGATACGACAATTTTGCTTATTGACGAATCCATCCATTCTGAAATGAGCTTCGTCACTAAACAAAATTTTGCTTGAAAACAATGGATCTGTTGTTCGTTGTTCGATAATCCAACTAGCAAAATTACGATGTTGTAAATGGTCTCTTTCTTTCAATTCCTGGGATAATTGAATTTTATAAGCATGTAAATGTTAATCTTTATACAAAATCCTCCATAAGGAGTCATAAGATATGCCCAATTCTTGCGAACGACGCGAAATTGATGTTGTCGGTTTATTTTCAACACTTTCACCAACAGCTGCAATATTTTCATTTGTGCGTACAGTTTTTGGTTTTCCACTTTTTGGTTTATCAGTAACACAACCAGTTTCTTAGAATTTTTTCACTAATCTTTGAATTGAAGATTGATTTGGCCGATTATTTACACCAAAAAAATCACGAATTTTGCGATGGGTATTTTTCAAAGAACGCCCATTTTCATAACAACTTTGAATGATGTAAACGCGTTATTGCAATGTGTACCTGTCCATGGTTAAAACTGTACTACCTTCTAATAAAACAAAATGGCTTATATCATTTGAAAAGATGTCACGTGTAAAAATTATATAGTGCTGACATCTAGGCGTCACATTTGGATGACCCTTTATTTTGCTTTGGCTTATTAGACTATAAAACAACACTCAAGGTTTAAATAATAAACCTTAAAATACACAGTTTTTAAAAATTCCTAATATAAATATGTCTAACAAATTCATTACTAACAAATTAAATAGAAATTTTGAGAAATTAAATGTGAGTATCAGAAATCCGTCATGAAAGCTTTTATGGCCTTATCACACCCTATTCCAATTTTTAACAATTTATGTGTGTTTTAATAGTCTCTAAATTGAAAAGGCCACAAAATCACCCGTTATATACATATCGGAACAAACACTATGTTGTATGTACTCGTAACAATATGAACACTTAAATATATAAACATTTGGGTATATGTCCGGTTAGTAAAAGATGTACTTTTGCCCAGATCACTGCGTACAAAAAATCTTAATTGTCCATTTGTATGCAATTTTTATTTCTGTACAAGAAAACACAATATATAATTTTTGTTGGATTCAATGAAGTGAAATTAATAAATTAAATAAATGACCAGTCGTCGTCTGTGTGTGTCACAATGCATGTGTAGTTAGTGAATGTAACGAATTCCCTGACATTTTGTTACACACGCTCTTCTTTTTAATGTGTAAGAGAAATGTGTTTTTGTCACGATGCAAGTGCGATAATTTTCTGCTGTGCAAGCAAAGTAATGGACATATTATTTTTTTTTTTACTTTTTAAAACCTTTTAAATTGCTACTGCAGACAGACAGAAAATATTCTTTTGATTTCATTTAAGAATGATGAAATTTTTAAATCACTCTTAATGCCGTAAGAGACCTACAACCAGATAATTTGATAACTTAATGATCTATTAACACGTAATCAATTTAACACTGTGTGGTTAATGTTGCTACAATAAGATTTTAATGTTTTCATTAACCACAAACTGATAATGTTAAGGCGTTAAGCTTTTAAGTTTCGTAAGTCACAATTACAAATCCTTACCACATTCTGTGGTGCAAGAAAAAGTATGACTCTTTAGTGCCAACGCTGAATGCAAAAAGAAATTAAAGTAGTTGATATAACATGTGGTTTAAAACAGAATTTTAAATAATTTCTCAGAAAATATTTTTCGCTTTAACATTAAATATGTAAAAATTTACATTTTTGGATGTTTGTTGCTGCATCACTTCTTAATAGCGGATCATAGAACAAATAGAATACCTTTTTTGTGTTTTAAACCTGTAGGAGACTAGAAGTAGTAACAACAAAATTGAAACATATTCTCAGGCACTTAAAATAAAATTGTTTTATATACAAAGGTCTACATCAGACAACGCTATAATTAAATTATTTTGAAACTTTTTTAAATTTTTAGCTCTTTAAGACAGATTAGGTGGCAAGCAAAAGGATGTATAAAATGATGCTCACATAACCTGCAAAAACAAAATGGTGTTAATGCTATTCCTGCTATTTAAAACAAAGAATATCGTAGAAATATCTGCGTCTTTTTTGTGATTTTTGAAACGTAATCAAATCAATTAAGGAATTTTTTTTACACAAATGTAAAACTGTTAGCTTTAGTAAAAATTAGGCATGAAAATTTAACAGTAATTTTTTTAACAATTGACAGAAACAATTAATTAATTGTTATAGTATTCTGCTTTATTTTACCTTGCACCATGGGGTGAAAATGTAACAAAAACAATTATATACTAGATGAATGCTTCTTTAAAAATTTACCCATTTTTTGAAAAAATTAGTTTACTTTTTTTACAAAGTTAGGAATCACGAGGTTAGAATTTGATTTATAGCTTCTCAACCATAAGACTGACTATTTTTTTTTTTCAACGACAAATTAAATCATGCATAACTCTAGTCCAACTTAACTTGACGTCCATCTTTATTTTAACATTTGTGAGAAAGAATAGTTATTTACAATTTTTTTTTATAAAGTTTTTAAAGAAAAAATTAAACATGTTTTAGATCGTTACAACTGTCATCAGTATTCAGGTTATGTACATTGTGAATATTATTTATTTAACCAACTAATTTAATGCATAACAGCTCGATTAATAGTTATAAGAAATCAATATTAATTTACTTTAAGTTTAGAATTTGTTTAAATTTATAATTAATTATAAATAAATTAGATAAATAAGAATCTTAAAAATTTTATCTACAACAGGTAATCGGTCTAAAGTTATCAATTTTATATGAGCCGATATTTCCTTTAAAAATAGTCACATATCTAATGCTCTTGCTCTCTGCTTCTCGTCATAGTGAATGCTGTGCCATGCTGTAACATGCTGATCGTTGTGATGAAATTATGAGTAGCCACAAGAAAATATCCTGGCAATTATATTTTAATATTGTTTCAATTTTAAAACAATTCAAAAAATTCACATATTAATTTTCTTGATAAAGTAGCATCAACACGAATATACTATCCGTACATCCAGGAAATGGTACACATAAAATCGTTTAATTTTTATTTTTAATCATTCACAAAGTACATTGGACTTGTTCGAGCAAATATAATCTCTTGTTGAAAATTCAAGAACTTTTTGTTGTATTGTTAGCAAAGACTTTAAATAAAATTGTGATAAGAAATCTACTCTAATTGGCACTAGAGTCTCATTGTCCAAATTTTTAAGCTAAAAAGTCCATATTTAAACTCAACATATTTCTAATTTTAATCATTATAATTTTTGTCATGGTGTATGATTGTATGATCTAGCTTGTGTGCACCATCCTGTTGAAATTTCATACATAGGTGTTGGACTGGGAGTCTTGCCTTTTCCAACTAAATGTGTGTCTTTCAACAAAAAACAAATGCACCCAATATTTCAATGTAAATTAAAAGGTTTATTAACAGCTTCTTGCTGATGTGCATTTATTAACAAGTTCTTAAAGACTAACATAAAAAAACTAAATACCGTTGAAGATTAAAATTCAGGTAGACAAAAATTCAAGTAAAAAGGTTTACAATAAGAGTAAGAAAACAAATGAGAATGACTAATAAATGGAGAAAAAGAATGAGTGTTTTTAGTACACTTACAGAAAAAAAGTAAGCAAAATATAATAAAAAAACTTGTTGAACTCGCTTCAACATACTCCCGCGGGCAGATAGCAGGCTTTTACTTCTCACTGTTGGTGGCGTGTGCTCTGTGGTGGTGTTTCGCCGAGAAGGCTGTAAATACCGCCTATAATCAGCTCTTCACCCTCCACATAGTTGAGTGGGGTTGACAAAGCCCATGGGATACGGCTAAGAATTCCGCCAACATGACCCTCGTCGTCGTCACTATCTTCTGGTTAAATATTGGGTTTTGCTTCAGGGAGAAGGCTATCAGTCTCGCTAAGGGTACTGTTGTCGTTTATATCGTCAAATGGGAATGGTGCTGTATCTTCAAAACTAGAAGAGAGGGGATCTCGCTCTTCACGATGCAGGATGGTGTGGTGTCTCGCATTACACAACTTATTTGGCCCGTATTCATATTCGCATCGTCCGCGAGATGGACACCAGTGTCGCACATGGTCGAATGCCAAACAGTTTAGGCAGTACCCTTTGTTGATGATGGTAAGTCGTCTGATCTCGGGACTCCATTCCTTAAATTTGCGGCAATATTTTAACGGATGGTTGAGGCCACACATATGACATTTAGGTTTGCCAGTCGTCTATATTAGGTAGGAAAAGAAAAGAGAAACAAAGAAAGTATACACAGTACTAAAGAACACTCAGTGCAATTGAGAATTATAATTTATATTGTGGGGAATTGTGTTATTAAGCGGCTGGAAGCTTAACCTCGTTTTGAGTACGGTTTCCTTGCGGCAGTAAAACCAATTTTACTACTGGACGCAATATAGGACCATTTTTAGTTCGTACTTCAGCTACTCTTATTTTGCTATCTCGTCCGAAAATAACTTTTGTAACCCGGCCTAAAAGCCACTCAGTAGGTGGTAGAAAGTCTTCTTTGACTATAACAATATCATTTGGCTTTAAATTATCTCGTTCTGTTTTCCATTTAAACCGGCGTTGAAGGTTAGTAATGTATTCTGATTTCCATCTTCGTGCGAAAATATGCTGGAGTGCCTTAAGGCGTTCCCATCTTTTTAAATAGGGCACATCTTCGATAGGAGGTTCGGCTGGCGCTTCAGGTAGAGCAATTAATGGAGCTCCACGAAGTAGATGACCTGGCGTAAGGGGTAAAAGTTCATTTGGGTTTTCGGTTATGGGTGACAGTGGTCTTGAGTTTAAAACTGCTTCGATCCGCACAAGTAGAGTGGAGAACTCCTCGTAGGTGAACGATAGATTAGCAGCAACCTTTTTTAGATGGGATTTCATGCTTTTCACTGCCGCCTCCCAGAGGCCGCCCATGTGAGGTGCATATGGTGGTATGAATGACCAAGTAAATCCATGGGTGGAGTATTTCTCTACCAGAGCCTTTTCTGCAGACTTGAGAAATTCATTATGACTTTTGAGGAGTGCATAGCTTGCACCAAGAAAGTTGCGACCGTTGTCGGAATACATTGTCTTAGGAAGACCTCGTCGCCCTATAAACCGGTCAAAGCATGCAAGGAAGGCGTCTGTGGAGAGGTCTGAACAGATTTCCAAATGTACAGCGCGCGTAGAAAAACAGACGAAGACAGCTGCATAGCCTTTCAGAATTTTAGCATTTCTTAGGCTAGACGATTTTATGTTAAAGGGGCCAGCGAAGTCAACTCCAGTGTAGGTAAATAGCAGGGAGAAGTTCACTCGTTCTGGGGGGAGTGCAGCCATTATTTGATGTTGGAACTTGTGTTTATAAACGGTGCAAGTTTTGCACCCTCTTATGCATTTTCGGATGAGATTTTTTAATCTTGGAATATAAAATCCTTGCCTAATTGCTCGCAACATGATGTGATGCTCAGAGTGGAGCAGGATGCGATGCGTGAAATTAACAAAAAGTTTAGCAAACTGCGATTTTTCGGGTATAATAATAGGATGACGCTCTTCATAAGTTAAAGCTGAATTGCCGAGCCTGCCGCCAACACGTAAAAGATCATCCTTATCTATAAAAGGATTAAGAGTTATCAACCTGCTTTTTCGACTTAAAGGTTTCTTGTTTGCTAGACAATGGTATTCTTGACCAAAGTAGATTTTTTGCGCGATAGATATGAGTTTACGTTTCATGTGGTCTATTTCTTCTGAGGTTATGAATTTTTCAGTTGAAAATGGTTTCTTTAGAATTCGATTTATAAAGCGAAGTCGGTAACAGAGGACTCGTAGCGCTCGTTCAAAGGATGAGAATTCTTCCAGCAAATCACAATTTAAAACTTCTAAGTGAAAAAAGTGCGTGGTATTGGCCAAAGTGATTCTGGGAGTTTTAGCCAAGTAGGCCCATGCCACCATAGTTGATTTTCCGCTAACTCCTGGGGGGAACAGCCACGTGTACCCAAGTCAGCAGGATTTTCCTCAGTTTTTATATGTTTCCAATGTTGAGTACTAACAATATCGATTATTTGTGCAACTCTGTTTGCGACAAACGTTTTCAAAGTGTTTGTTGGTTTCTGTAGCCAACCTAAGACGATCGACGAATCTGTCCACAAGAATAATTCATAGGGGAATTGACAGTTCCCGACAAGACTTTTTATTAATTTCGCAAGCAATAAAGCTCCACATAACTCGAGCTTCGGTATTGTAGTCCGTTTAATGGGGGCTACCTTAGTTTTTGCAACCAGCAAATGACAACTTATTTTACCTTCGGAGCTTTCTGCTCTCATGTAGATGCAACCACAGTAAGCCTTCTCAGAGGCATCACTAAAGCCATGGATCTGGATGCGATAATGTGGTGAGAAACCTACCCATCTAGGTATTTGTATTTTCGAAATAAATGGCAAATTCTTCAAGAATGACTTCCATTTCAAAAGTATTTGTTGATTTATACCTTCATCCCAATCTGATTTCTGTTCCCACAACTCTTGCATTAGAACTTTAACAATAATGACTACTGGACCGAGCCAGCCTAGGGGGTCAAACAATCTTGCTATTACTGACAAAATTTTTCTTTTTGTGGTGGAGGGTGTAATTTCAACTGATTCAACAGCATAGTAAAATGAGTCCAGCAACGCGTTCCAGCGTATTCCTAAGGTTTTTATAGTACTGGAATCGTCAAACTTCAAGAAGTCTTCGTCCAGAAGATCCTCCCGGGGCAAATTTTCAAGTAGAGACTGATCATTAGCGGTTATTTTCTTTAATGGAAATCCTGCAGATTTTAGGACATTTGAAAGTTCGTATTGTTTGAGTTTCACTTCTTCAAGACTATGTCCACCAGACAGGATATCATCCACGTATACATCATTTTTCAAAATGGCGGATGCTAAGGGGTGTAAGTTTCTACAATCTTCGCTTAACTCAAGAAGAGTTCTAATCGCCAGGAATGGCGCGCAATTCACACCAAATGTTACGGTTTTTAATTGAAAGGAATTCACATACCCGTCTGCTTTGTCACGAAACAAAATTCTCTGATATGAACGATCTTCTTCGTGGATCAAAATCTGGCGGTACATTTTTTGAATGTCCCCAGTAAACACGTACTTATAATTTCGCCAACGTAATACAGTCTGCATTAAGTCTGCTTGCAAAGTTGGGCCTTGGTGTAAGACATCATTCAAGGAGAAACCGCTACCCGTCTTCTTCGACGCATTGAAGACTACTCGTACCTTGGTCGTCTTGCTATCGGGCTTTACAACGGCATGATGTGGGAGAAAAAATGATGCGTGTTTTTCGGTTTTGGGCTCATAGTGTACAATGGGTTCCATGCGATCCATATCTATATATTCTTGGAGAACGTTCCTGTATTGAGCCTTCAAATCAGGGGATTTTTCTAAAGTCTTTTCCATCCTATGGTATTGTGCAAGAGCCATGTTTCTGGATGGACCCAAAAATATTTCTTGAGGAAAGTTTTCTTTAAAAGGAAGCCGAACCATGTATCGGCCATCAGGTTGACGATTTCTGGTCCGTTGAAAGAAGTTCTCACAATAAATATCAGCTTCAGACTCAGTCTTGCTTTTTTCAACCTCTTCCAGTTCCCAAAATTTCCTCATTTCTTCGCGAAGAAGTACATCTTCTGTAGGTGAAATAGTTGTGTGAAACGATGTAATTTCATTTATTGGCTCTGGTCCTGACAAATACCAGCCAAAATGAGACTCTCTAGCTTCTAAGCAAGACCCTATATTGGACTTTACCCCGTCTAAGTTTATAAATGGCAAATAGTCGCTACCAATAACCATATCTATGGCAGCCGGTTTAAAAAAGTAGGGGTCAGCAAGAGTTAGGTTTTTTATTTCTGCTAAATTGTGAATTTTAATCGGCCTAGAGGGCAAGAAATGCGCCAATTTTGGAACCACAATCGCTGTTATTTTAATGGCGAAATTTGATTCTCGGGATCTGATCGAGACACTGCATCTACCTTTTAAATTGCCTACAACAGTCCCACCAAGTCCAGATATTTTTAAACTACAGGCCTCCAAAGGTAAGGCAAGACTTTGTTGAACACGTTTTGAAATAAAACTGGACTCTGAACCGCCATCTAACAAAGTGCGGATTGTAAATTTCTCTCCTAAATGTTCCAAATGAACTAAAGCGGTTGGTAAGATCGTTGTTCCCCTACGCTGGGAAAAATAAACTTGGGATGTTTCAGTAGAACTAATAGGTGCAGATTGCGCTGGGTAAAAATTATTTTGAGTTCCGGACCCGGATGGTTTCTCATAATTTTGCAGAAATGGTGGAGTGGTCTTCAGAGTGGGACCCAGATTCACCTTTTCGTTGCTATCCAAATGTAGCATAGTATGATGTCTTTGATTGCATCGGGAGCAATTGCTTGCACTTGGGCATTTAGACTTAAAGTGGCTAGTTGAAAAACAATTCGCACAGTATTTATTGGCGTATACAAATTTTATCCGATCGTTTATCGATAATGACTTAAAATGTTTGCAGAATTTCAAGGGATGATTCTGCTTACACTTCTTGCAGCTAAAATTGCCTTTTGTGGAGTCACTTTGAGAGTAAAAGGCTTGCGATTTTGAAATATTGTTATCTCTATTCGATGGTTTTCTCAAATTTGTGAAAGTTTCTAGAGTCTCAGTTCTTTTGGATAAAAAATCATTAAGCTGTTGCCAAGTGGGCAGCTCCTTATGATTGGTCAAAGAGTCTTCCCAGGCACGAGAGGTTTCTTCAGGAAGTTTGGAAGTACAAATGTGCATAAGGAAAGGGTCATTGTTCGCTACTTCGACCTCATATGATTCTATAATAGACAAAGCATCGCTGACTGTATTCTTAAGCAAACGCAAAAATTTCAAAGTTTCTGTCGGTGGAGACTGGATACCGTAAATCTTCTTGATTTGATTATTGATTAAAATTCGCTTATTCTCATACCGATTTTTCAAAGCCTTCCAGGCTAGATCAAAATTAGCATCTACCAACTCATAGTCCTTAATGAGTTGGTAGGCCTCCCCCCTCGTCTTTGAATGTAGGTAATACAATTTATGAGCTGGAGCTACGGAAGGCTCATTACCTACCACTGCCATAAACATGTCCCTGAACGCTGGCCATTTTTCATAACCTCCTTCAAATTGTTGGATTTCAATTGGTGGCAGTTTAAGCGTTGAATGACGAACTGTTTTTTTATCACTATTTTCAGGAGCTGTAGCTCTTAACATCTCCAATATTTTTGCCTTTAGTATTTGGGACTGTTCACTAACCTCTTCATATTTAAGAAAAATTTCGTCCTTAGTCTCGTCTTCGTCCTTTACCTCTTCGCACCCCAAAACATATTCCTCAAAGGCATCTACCACTTTCGACCACCTTCTGTCTAGTTCCGATTTCTTGACTTCCAACAATGACAGTGTAAATGATTCTATTGTAGTTTTTTCGAAATTCTTGCAGAATGTTGCTAGTTGTTGAATATCGTATTTACACTTTCTTTTAGAACTCATTTTGAAAGCTCGAGAAGAAAGCCAGTACTAAATGACACAAAAATTTTTTAAATGTTCTTGTAGAAACTTTTCCCTTTTTTTTTTTCTGCCAAACAAAGAAACACAAAAAAAAATTTTGGTGTTCGAGGAGAATTTTACTCCAGTAATTTTCTCTATTTGTAACTAAAAATGTTTTGGTTTTGTTAATCGTTATAAAAATATTCAATTTTTGTTCACTTTTGTTTGTTTTTATATTGAATGATTTTTTTTTACAACCCGTTTTTTTACTTTTGATTTATTGGAGCAACCTTAATCATTTTTATTTTTCAGCTGTTTAAAAAAATGCATGTCTCAGCCATACATACATATGTATATGTGTACGTATGTGAATGTATGTATGTACCTACTTCCAATAAAACGAGTTGCTTTTTTCAGGCCACTTTATTGTCTAACAAATTTTGTATAAAAATTAAATTTTTAATGAACAATTCTGCCACTTACCATTTTCTTTTCACTAAACTGTTTATTTTAATGTTTGTTTGATCACTTTTAATTGAAAATTTTATATTTATATTGTTTTTACACACACTTCACTGGTTTTTGTTCTTAAATGTTCTTTTTTAATGTGGTGGCTAGTTATGCTGCATAACTATGTTCTTGTTGTCTTGTTTTGTCTTTTGTAATTATAGTTATGGGAACGATCGCAAATGAAACACAATTAATGGCGCTAGTAAGAATATGGTAAGTGGGAGTAGTGTGACATGTTACTTGTTGAATATGTAGATGTGTGTGTGTGTTCTTTATTTATCAGTGATGGCACTTATGGATAGTGATGGTACAAAGGGGGATTTTTTATTGAAGTTGAGGTTATGTTAATTTGATAATGGAATGTGATTTTAAGAGTTTTCTTTCGAAGATTTCGACTCCTTTTACCTTATTTTGCACAGAATTTTTACACAATTGCACTAAATGTAATTAAAATACTGTACATACCCAATTATTTCCTTTTTATGATGACCTAATATCATCAATATAATTATCAAGGAGAGACTTTCCTGGTGGATTCACTGCCTTGTTGATTCTTCCTTCTTGTGCTAAGATGCACCTGCTGTATACGGGATACGCCTTCTTCAGTAGAAAGGGATGCTGACTGAAGTTCTTGTTTTAACAGACCTCTTGCCTGTTGTTGAGTTTGATGCTTCTGTTGTTCTGGTATAACAACTTTGCTGCCAAAATGTGGACAAATTCCACTGGTTTAATCCAGCCCTAGCTCCTCTAGGACTTCTCGAAGGACCAAAATGTTGGACTGGGAGTCTTGCCTTTTCCAACTAAATATGTGTCTTTCAACAAAAAACAAATGCACCCAATATTTCAATGTAAATTAAAAGGTTTATTAACAGCTTCTTGCTGATGTGCATTTATTAACAAGTTCTTAAAGACTAACATAAAAAAACTAAATACTGTTGAAGATTAAAATTCAGGTAGACAAAAATTCAAGTAAAAAGGTTTACAATAAGAGTAAGAAAACAAATGAGAATGACTAATAAATGGAGAAAAAGAATGAGTGTTTTTAGTACACTAACAGAAAAAAAGTAAGCAAAATATAATAAAAAAACTTGTTGAACTCGCTTCAACAATAGGTTTTTTTTGAAAGGTTTTTCTTAAGCAGAATTACTTTAGAAGATAAAAGGGGGCAAGTTATTGTTAGAAAAAAGGCCACCAAACAGCGTTGCCCTTCGCCGACTACAGTCGTATTTTAACCATTATTTTGAGGTCTGTGATGTTTTTGTGATAAATTTAAACACTAAGGCAAAATTTTACAATTTTAATTGCGACTGTTTTGTGTGAGTTTACTTAATAAAATAAATTTTGTATCCTTGCATTGCAAAAACAAGACAGTGGGATCTCTAGTTCAAATGAATAAGCAAAACGAAGAGACAAAGTAGTCTTTTTGCTTTGCCTACTTTTATTTTGCGTCTTTATTTAATTTAACACCACTTTTTGTGACACTTTTTGAAAATTTACAACGGTAACCCCGATAAAATTTTTTTTATTTTGCCCCCAAGTTTCTTTAAATTTGTATGTCATATGTGGTCTTAAAGTCAATGAATCTCTGGAGTGTCCCTAGGATCAGGCCAAATACCAGGACAAATACCTCACTCATATCGAGAGAATGCTATTATCTCGAACTGTGTGCCAAAATTCTTGACTTTTATAATGTAGTAGAGTTTTAGGACTGGACTGTCACATATATTCCTTCAAAGTAGTAAAAGAGTAATTCCAATTATTTCGAATTAGTTTGGATTTTTATCCTCAACGATGTTCTTTAAAATAGATGCGCGAAATCTGCACTTGCTGGAGTTTCACAAGATACATAAACCAATTGGATACCATTTATAGATTCTATTTTATAGCCTCCAAATTTTGACACTTCAAATATTTTTGTGAAAAATGAATAAGATTTAAGATTGAATAACTTTGAAGTGCATCATCTGATTAAAGTAAATGCATTTTAAAAGAATTCAATTTGGTCTAGTGAAATGTTTAACAAAAAGTATATCTCTTTTTGTTCAAACAACCTTTAAAATGAGAAAATATTCAAAAAAAAGAATCTTATGTTTTTCTAATATTTTAACAAGTAGGCAGCAATCACTTCTTAACTGTCGAAGAGCAACAAATTCGGCTGCCGTAACGAATCTGTGTAAAATATAATCTCAACAGTCGATATCATATTTTAATAAGAAATTTCTGCATCATTAACTTTATTTTTGTTTTTTTTCTCGTTTTTAATTTTCACTTTTCTATTTTTTTTTAAATTTTTTAACACAAAAAAATTAAATCAAAACAAACGGTCTGAAAATATTGCCAAAAATTCCGTACCAAGGCGAATTGATAACAGGTTAACTCACGGCAGAAATAAATACAACTCTGCGAATGATATATGTACATTTTGTTTTTGTAAAAGTCGTTTTTGGCTATCAAAAACAAAGAAGTACAATAGGTGATTTTAACTTTTGACATTTAAAGAATGAAAAATCACAAAGTCACCTGGGCTATTAAGGCTGCCTGTTATGATTTCGCCTTGTTCCCTACGGTAAAAATGCTGCTTCTTTTATTTCGTAGTTGAAAAAAAATATTGCCAGAAACATTATTTAGTTTGAAAAAATGCTGCGTGAAACATTTCGTGACTTTTTCAAAAATAAACAGAGTGCTACTTTAGCAACAATATTTTTTTTATTTATTTCGCAGTAATCCAAATTTTTATATGGACTTTTGACAACATTGCGCACGAAACAATGAACAGAGTACTATACTTCAGTGTGGACAAATTTTTGAATTATCCATAATATAATTTCACTCAATTAAATTATTTTATTATGTTATAAGTAAAGTTGAGCTTAAAAGTTTACTTTTTATGACCCTACAACTTCAACCAAAATACAAAAGCAAAATTACAGTTTTAGCAGTTAAATTTAAGTTCTTTTAAATTTAAAAATCTGTACTGTGACCATTAAAATCTGTGAAGTTGTGCGCAATAAAAATACTTTCGAACGAAAATAGCCTGTGGACACTTAAATCTCAAATAATGTCACAAATATCAATACAAAATAACCACAAATGCCAATATTTATTTACCAAATACAACACCACAATTAGAACCAAACCTCGAAAATCCGTAGCTACAATTGAAACACCACAAATAAATGTTCACAACCAACAACAAAAGAATCTTTATGTTAGAAGTAATAAAAATTAATGGCTAAATGTTAATTATTACTTGTCACTCTTAATAAATTGAGAATGAAAAATACATTTTATTTAAAACAATTGTCATTTGCCTGGTTTCAAGAAGAAAGAAAAAAAATCGTCACGACTTTTTTGCAGGAAAAGCACACAATGGGATAAAAGTGCTTGCAAAAAAAGTTTATTTTTAACAAATACAAACAACGGGGTATACTGTCATGAAATAGAAATGAATACTAATAAAAAAGGACAATTGCGTCAAGGATAAACTGTAAGAATAAATAGTAATAAACACCTAAAAAACCAAGCAATCGAAACAACAAACCTATGCATCAGTAAATAAAACACACTTAAGACGCTAGTCCCGGTTAAACATTCAATGAAATGAAGATAAATAATTATAAATAATCGACTTCAAGCCAACTTACAAAAACTAAATTATTTTAAAGACACTAATTAAAATGAAACCAATACAAATTACAACATCTACAAAAAATACTTAATTAAAATTAACGTTTGCAATAGCTAAACAAATATACCACCCCTCGTAAAGTACAGCCAACAAGAAACTCAATATTAAATTTATAATTATTTAAGCTCGATTTACCACCCGGGCAGTAAAATAAACATTGTTGGTGACTGAAGGCGTTTGACAGAAATAATAACAATAAACAGAATGATAATCAACAATCAGTTTGCGTGGCATTTAATAATTAAACAAAAGGTCATCGTAAAACATACAAACATCCAAAATAATTATTACTCAAAAAGCGGCACCCTCATAATGAAATAAAATTAGAGTAAATAATGAAAAATGAAGAATGAAAAGGAAAAACTAACGTAATTAGTTAATAAATTAATACAAATTAACACAATGACTGGGTTTAACATCATTTGTTATATTTATTTTTTTTTTAATTTTTTTTTATTTTTTTTTTTATTTTTTGTTTTTTTTTTTTTTGTTAATTGTTTATTATAGCCAGCGTCAGTGTCATCATCCCACTAATTGCTTATATTGTGATTACTTACGTCAGCATTTATTTCATCTTTATTTAGCAGTTAAAAGTTTATCATCACTATCATTAAGCGTCAGGGAATACTAACAATAGCCCTGTCACTCTTGATCCATCAATATTCTTTAATTATTATTAACAAAAGATTAAACTAATAACAAGATTAAGAAAATATTATTTAGAAAAGCAATGACTTTTCCAGTATTAATAAAAAAAAACTTCAAATTATGTATGTTAATAGTCGTATTTTAATGCACAATAATGTTTTTAAAAGCTTTTATTTGTTTTAAGATTGTAATTGAATTAAAATTTTAATTGAATTAATTATATTATAATTAAATAATTATTTGATTTAATTTATATTTTATTAAAGAAGAAAATAATTTGCTGATTAAATAAATAATTGAGTTGATTAAAACTTTAAATTAATTTTAGCCAAATAAAAACACAATATTTATTTTAAAAAAGGTATTGGCCCATATTCATAGTCATATACTAAAGTCGACTCTTGCTAAAGTATACTCTAAAATAAAAAGCTCTTATTATCTTTTTTGCTTTCATAGTCGAAAATAAAGCATACATTAAGTCGAATAGACTTTAACTGGGTGTCAACTTAAGTTTGATAAATGTTTTCATACAATTTCTAATCAAACATTAGAAACAAGTAACCCTGTTGTTATTTTGTTCACTTTGGTTTAAAAATCAGATAAAGGGTATTGTGTTAAACCAAATAAAATAATTATGGAAAAATGAGTTAAAAACAGCTCTAGCTATTTTTAAATTTAGAGTTGACTTCAACGCAAAAAATATATTTTAAATTGTCTATGAACGAGTTAGAGTCGACTCTAAAGTAAAACCGACTTTAGCTCCCTAAAAGTAGACTTTATTTTAACTATTAATATGGGCCATTAAGTCCCAACTGTTGTAGGAAATACAGGCAATAATTGTGTTGATATATCTTACATTTCAAAAAATGTAAAATTATTTTCAATTTATTTGTTTCATATAAAACTTCAAACTAAACGCATAGTTTCTACTTCAAAAAAAAGAAGGAGGTTATCAATTCATCTGAATGTTGCTTTTTTTAATGTTTGTGCCTATAGAACTCAGTCATTTCTGAACCGATTTTGAAAAGTTTTTGTAATTTGATAGAACATGCTTACGGATTGGTTCCGTTTGAAAAGCAGTTCATAGTCCTAAAAATTAAAGGGTATCGCCATACATGCTTTTAACGCGAATTATGAACTGTAGAGACTTTAAAATTTAGAAAAAAAAACTATCCATTACTATAGCTTCAAATAGAATATAAATAAAATAATAAAAATAAATCTAAAAATTAAAAGGTGTTCCCATAAATGAAGTAAATTGTGCTTTATGGGCCTATCTTTTGAACCCTTATAGACAAACGCCTGAAAATTAAACAGAATACACATTACTATGATCGTTATAATAACAAGTATTCATATTTACAATTATAAATTAAAGGGTGCCCCAATAGTGCATTAAATTTGGTGTACATGACCAAACTTTTTAAAACTTATAGAAAGATGGTTGAATTTTACAAATACCTGTATTGCTAAATCTGCTATAACAGCGAGTATAAAATATGGATTTATACATTAAAGGGTGAACCAGTAGATGCTGTAATAAGATGTATGTAGGCAAACTTTTGAACCTTTTTGGACAGACAGCTGAAATTTACAAGGAACCTGTTTTGCTAAGTCCGCTATAATAAAAAGTGTAAGCTTTAAATTTAGAACTTAAAGGGTGTTCCTATAATTGATGTAATTTGGCCTGTATAGCCCTTTTGTTTGAACAGTTATTTACAAACACTTGAAAACTAGACAGAATGTCCACTACATTTTCTGGTATATTAAAAAGTATAAATATAAAAAAATTATAATTATTATTATATAAAAGGGTGTTACAACAGTTGATGAAATTTGAAGTTGTGTAGAAGCCATTGGACAATTTTAGACAACTAGGTAATATTTAAAAAAAAAAATTGTATTGCTTCATCCACAACAATAGCAAGTATAAAACTTGATTTAGGAAAATAAAAAGTGCACCGTTATAGACAGACAGTTTAAATCTGTATTGAAAATGTTTTTTTTTCAAGAATTATTCTCTTAATTTATGAATAATTGATAATTATATTGCACCAACCAAGCATAAAGGCAACAAATTCCAAGATTATTTAATACAACAACATAGCAATCATTAAGAAACAGTTATAATTATTATTTTTTTTTTTTTTTTCATTAAGTATTTTTTAAAGCATATGAATGAATGGTTTTCCAATGTCTATATCTATGTTAAAAAGGACGTCTTAAAAGAATGTTAAAGCGAATAATTGATCCGTTGATGTTACTTAATTAACCTTTAGTTTACTAAATTTTTTCTTCCTTACTTAACGCAAGTAGACGTGAAGAAACTTTATAAAACTGAAATAATTTTTTATTTAAATTTAATATATTTTTAAAATTAAATAAAGGCAGATAAACCTAAAAGGATTTTCTAAGGTTAAAAAAATTTGGTTAAGTTTAACTTATTTACTTGAAAAAAGTAAATAAAATTGAGGCAACATATGGAACAGTAATTCTATTTTTAATTAGCTCTAAATATTATCGGTCTTTTTTTTATTTATTTAAAGCCTTTGAAGTTGGACACAAGTTTAAAAATCTTTGCATTTATTTTGAAATCTTTAAACTAAATTTTGTAATGCCTCAACTATACGCAGAAAATTTTTTTCCAAATCAATGGACAAAATCATTCAACCAAAATTGCTTGACAACAACCGCTCATAATAATTAAATTTGAGTTACTTACTTAACCAAAAAAAAATAAATATTTTAAGCAGATATGTAAAACTACAAACAAGTTTCTTCTTTGTTACAATTTTAAAAGTTTTGTGATTAAAAGTCTTTAAAGTTGGAGAATTATTAAAAAAAAAAATCTGCGTTTATTTTGTCATCTTTTTCTAAATTTTTAGCACGCAAATAAATTTTTTGCAATACCTAAACTAGGAGCCATTAGAAATAGGAATATCACTAAACCAAAACCTCTTGATAACGATCGAAATTTATTTTGTAAGAGAATAATGTTTGCTTTTTAATATCTCGTTTCTTCTTTTTATGTAATTTTACAACTTTAATTTTATCCAATAATTTAAATAACCGCTATAATTACCATCTAGTTTTTAAAATTAAATTTTCATAATATATACAGCATATTGAGTAACGAAGGGATAAATGTCATGCTTAAGAAATTTCCTTAATACAACTGATTCTCTTATTTTCCTTTTAATAACATTTGTAAAATTAATTAAAATGTCTGTTATTTTTTATAAATTTAACTGAGTTTAAAAAACAATTTTTCATTTTTTAAATAAATTTTTTCCTCTAGTTAACAAGTGGAACAATTAGGCCTTATGTGGCCTCCTTTCTAATCCTTTAGTTTGAGTATCCATTACTTCAAAAGGTTTTAAAAAAACTAAGTACTAAAATGTTTTTAAAATTTCCTTTCTTCTATTCTGGCTGGTACATCAAAAACACTTATTTATGCTTGATTAATGTATAGAAATAATCCAATGAATCAGAACAGTTGCATTTGATTTTGTCTTTGGTTAACTTAACATAAACACTGTAGTACTAAGACAACAATGTAAGCAGTATAATACAAACAAAATGTTGCACAGCAAAATTTCTTGGCAATTATCAATACAATTGCATTGTAACATCAAAAAAATATGTTTTTTAATAATCGTTCCCACACTACTGATAGTATCCATTTTTTATTGTAATTAAAAAAAATTTCCATCCACAATGTGTTACCTTTTGATGCGCAGTAATTAGTGACCGTAACTGGAACTCTATTAACATAAAGTCTTTTAGCCTAAATAGGATCATTAAGTTTTCACATGCAAATACTGCTTAACTCAAAAAGCCATAGACGAACGATAATTGATGATCTAAAGCTAGAAGATTAATATTTATAGAGTTGTTTGGCAAGAAACCTAAAAAAACTCTGTATGAAGAAGATGTAAATGAGTATTCAAAGAATTTAAGCCACATTTATGCAGATTAGTACTTGAAAATAAAATTTAAAAAAGTGAAATAATGCAAGCAAATTTTATTTCCCCGATTCCTGAGTGACAGCAATGCGCACAGAGAAAAAATAAATGAATTTGAGAATTTATAAAGAACAAAACATCAGAAATTTTGGATTGTCTGTGGCCTAAGTCTAATTAATTTAATTATTAATAAATAATAAATTATTTCTCGAACACTAATTTCCTTAAACGGAAGAGAGTAAAACTTTTACTTTTAAAATTTAATTAACGTTAACTACAGTCATATCAAAATTATTCAGTTAGTTATAGTTATCAAAGTATATTTTTTATGGTTGCTATAACAACAAATTTATTTTGTTCGTTTTATTTTATCTTTTTATTTTAATTTATTTTATTTTATTTAATAATTTTTATTATAATTTTTATATTTTTTTTTTTTTTTTGCTGTGAACACCAAAGAGAATGCACGCAAAAATAACCGATTACACTTAATATACTTTTACCAGGCGGCATCGTTGCGGTAGCTAACTGTTTTTTGCTTTTCCTTTTTTATATTCTTTAAAATAGAACTTTAACAAGTTTAAGGTCAATTTAAAAAGAAAAACTTGATAGAAACCTTATTAAAGGTGGCAAAATTAGCAGTTGTTAATTGTGTTTTGAAGCTTTTGCTTTATTTATTGTTGTATAATTGTGTGCGGCCCTGCCACTTTATATGAATTTGCCTTGGGGCAGTAAGAGCTCATGTTATTGATTGCAGCACTATGGTTTTTATTAGTGAAACGACGTTTAAATTTTGTGGACCTGATGGCTACAAGTATTAGTTGTACGATACAAGAAAAAAATATGTATAACGTATTTTAACACAATCAATTTACAACTTCAAAGTGGAGAATGTAATAAGTTTATTATTTCTTTAGTTTTTAATTTACCATAGCTCTTTTCACTGTTGAGAAACTAACCTAGATTCCAGTTAACACCTGGGATTTGGTGCGGGCTAAGAAGATCTTAAGGAAAGTCTTTTTTGAGTGAAGCTAAAGCGGGTGAAATTCTCCTTTTTAAGTTCTCTTTCCGATGGTAATTAAGTTTAAGCTGTCGACAAAAATTATTTACAGATATGGCCTTCTCAGTAACAGTTATTTTGTGGGTCTAATTAATTTAACAGGATAAGATTTGGTCATAATAGCAAAGAGAGATTTGATTTCCAAAAGATTCTTATTTATATTTTAAGTTTGTAAGTTAATAATGTTATACACTGAAAGGAAAACCTAAAAAAAATTGTTCAGATTTCTTTTTTGTTGGAAACCACAGTCAACTTTTAAATTTTCAACTTACTTACTTATTTTTATCTCAAACAAAATGCAACAATTAAAAAATGTATAAATTTATTAATATTTATTATTACATTTTATTAAAAAGTTTACAGCAAATATTTTTTATTGCTTAATTTACAAGAGTATTTTGCGAACTTATTCTTAATATTTCCTCATATTTTGTGTTAAAAAAAAACTTTAAGTTTTCCTATTATATTTTTGCGTTTTTAATTTTGTTGCTTTTTTTATTGCACTTAAAAACTAAATTTAGTTAAGAAAAAAAATTTTTTTTTAATTTTCTGCACAAGCATGATAAAGCAAGCTTTTTGCTTTTCAAAGATTTATAATTCTTAGCGCTCTTGCTTTTTACATTTTTATTATTATCTAAGCTTTTGTGTTTTAAAGAAGATTTTACAAAATTCTTTTGTAAGAAATAAGTATCAAAAAAAAACAGAAATTATTTAAAAATACAAAAAAATTGTTTAAAAAAAATTTGCAACAAACGGGGAGTGCAGGCACAAAAAATAAAGTAAAAAGATGAAAACAATATATGCAAAAAAGATTAAAAGAAAATGAAGCAGAATTAAGAGGTAAGGAAAAAAAGAAACAAAACAGCTTAATAAAAGTGGAAAAATTTTAACACATAAAAAATTAACAAAAATTACAAAAGTTTTTTATCCTTAAAATATTATGGGAAAATACAAAAAAAGAATAAAGAAAACAAATAAATAAACAAATTTTAATACATAAGATGATTTTTTTAATGTTTGATTTTTTATTTAAAAAAAAATTTACTTTATTAGGTGTGTGTGTCTGATAGAACTTAAACAGGGCCGTTTTAAATTGTGATTAAAAAGAGTCACATTTTGTTTAATGAATATATATTTTCCATACATTTAAACCATAACCGTCAAGTAAAAATGTATGAATTGTGATAAACGGGGGTACTGTAAGGACTTAAACCTCCTTGCGGCAGTGCCAGAAAACAGTTTCTTCGCTAAGAAACTGGCTAAATTAAGTCACATGAAACTGTATGGGTATGGAATTTTTCAAGTTCCAAATTTGACTAAATTAAACAGGACTGTGAGAATTGGGCGGGGATAGATAGGGAATTGTAGCAAGAATTGGGTAGGTGGGTAGTAAAAAATCCCGGAAGACGATGTCTAAAATTGTATTTAGTCATGTTACCTTAAACTAAAGAACGATGTAAGTAATTGACAAGGCAAATATTGTGTGGTCAAAATAAAAATTAATGAAGCGAACATTGTTTGTGAATGTTGATGTGAATGCTATATTGAACTCATGTCTTAGTAAATTTTTATTTATTACAGGAGACTCTGTAATGAGAAATAAGGTCAGCAGCTATTTGACGACAGTCTAAAATCGTTATTGCATAAAGTCGAGTGTTGGCTTAATGCTCCGTGAAATTAAGGCAGTCGTGATAACAGAACGGGAAGCAAAAATTATTGCGGAAATTTGGTGGTCAAAAAGAGATCCATATAATAAATGGTCTCCTTTAGTATCATTCCCTTCACATATAAAATTAGTTTAACGGTTTTGAAGATATTGTGAATTGAATATACTTTTGTGGAAGTCAAAAATTATTTTCAGTTAAAAATAATCGCAACTCTCTTTCAGTCGCGAAAAGCATGGCAAAATCCTGTAACAGATCAAGGTGAATCAATCGTGAGGTTGTACCGATAACAAATGCTGTAATTTTCGTCTTAAGACCGAACGCTACTGATAAAAATTAGTAAATTCGCCATCGCTACCACCTTATAACTAGTTCACCTTGATACCAGCTGATAGCACTGTCCAAAGCGAATCAGTCACAAGCTGGCAGCAAGGTTAAGTTCTGTCAATTTCGCAGGAATTAATTTTGTCAAACTCTATACAAAAAAATATATATAAAATTTTTTATATGGAGTTAAATAATAATGGCTGCCAGCAAAAAATAATGAATTTGCCTACGCTGCCAACTGATTTTATTATTCGCCTTTTAATTGACGAATTCTGAAATTTTTGCTGACACCCTAAATGTTAAACACCATAAAAATAATCACATATATCCTTTACATATTCAGTTTGATATTTATGATTTCGGTGAAAATTAATGAATTTGCCATTACGACCACCTAGTAGTTGATTGGCCTTGATCTTCAAATAAAAAAATCTGTTACAGTTTGCCTTTTCGAGTGACTGCGGGAGTAAATGAATTAATGGCTTGAAGTTCTTTTTCTTACCGATACATTTGCGGATATTTTTTTAATTTTGTGCAAAAAAAATAAAAATCACAATTTATTCTTATGACATGCTTAAAAAGAATGAAATTGCTGTTTGGTGTAGAAATGACTATAATAATAATATTTCCGAGAATGATAAACGTTTTCATTGTATACTTTTTTCAAGAAGCAAATTTACTGTACATTTGCCTTATCTTGTCCCTTAGTCTCACACTATTTGAAAACAGTTCTCTGTAGAACCCTTTTCATTCGGAGCACTGCAAAATAGTTTACTTGATAGCAAATATCGCCATAATGCCCACTGCATTCAAAAAAGTATTTCAAAATCATTAACAACAAAATTCATATAAACATTTTTTTAAATTCAAACCAAACAATTAAAAAATCACCCTGTAGCTGTATGTAGCAGTTGCTTATCTAAATGGTTGATTGAGGGAAAGAAAAAGTGATGTTTTACATATTGTTGTTGTTGCCATTGTCGAAAACAGATGTTCTTATGCCACAATATTCCCAGTATGAAATAATGTTGTTGATAGCAATTATGCTGATGTTGGTGTTGACGACAATGATTCCTTTTATCACCTTTAACTGATGTTGGGTATAAAAATGTCATGTAAAAATTTCTGTTATTTTCCATCTTCTCTTTTTTTCCTTTTTTTTATTTGAAAATTATTGTTGCTGTTGAAAATTTCTTAAGTCACTGAAGCGGTCTTAACTAATTGCGGCATAATGTCCATCGTTAGAAAATGGGCCAGAATAAAAAAATGAAGAAGAAAAAAACCGATAAAATTATATCTTTTTTTTTTTTTTTTTGTTGCCTTCGCTCATCAGCAACATCATCATCATAAAAATAAAAATTTGTGCTTTAGACAAGTTATTTTCTTGGGTACAAAATTTGTAATGCGAAAAAGAATGTAAAGAAATAGTGTATGTAAATGTGATTTATGCAAATGACATTGTGATTTGATGACTATCTTAAATGTTGGTTGGTTGGTTGTTTTGAAAATGATGTCCATTCTCCCCGGCTTCTCAATCCATTTTAATGCTGTTTAAATTATTTCCTTTTTCTTTCTTGCTGCTGCTATCGATGAACGCTGGTATTTTTTTTTTTTTTTGCTTACGTTACCATCGTCATCATCACCATTTAAGTTAAATTATTATGTTGAAAAGTTTTTTTGTTTTTGTTGAAAAATTTTATATTTTTAAAAGAATTCTTTTTTTTTTTTTTTTTGTATAAAATTGCTTTTCTCTACAAGTTTTAGCCTTTTCTTGTTGTAGAGTTCTTTGTTGCTGCTATTTATGTTAAATTTTAGTTTCTGGCTCTTTGGAAATTTTTACCTTGTAAAGGCAATGGTGGTACACCCTCATTGGCCAACTGAAATGCGAAACAAAAAAAGAAACATTAGAATAAAATTTGTGACAAAAAAAAAAAAAATTTTTTTTAGAAAATGAAAAAACAAATTTAAATATAAAACAAATAAAAATAAATATTCAAATAAGAATATAAGTATAATTTTTCTTATAGAAAATATAATTTTACTTGTAGAATATATTTAAAATGACCGCTACGATAACACGTAATTGACTTATATCCAGATTTAATTTAATGCAGAGACTCATATCTAAAAGGTCATTTAATTCATATTCTATTACTAAAATGTATTGCAATAACTTTCATATTAAACTTTATTTTATTTTCATAAATTCGCTACACTGTAGCACTTTGAAGCTGTGTGTAACTGAGCTTAACTCTATTTTTAGGGAGACAGTTACTTCGTTCAAGAGAAGTAAATATTGTGTATCTGAGCCATTAAGGTATGTTTGAATATAACAAACAGAAAAAACGTTTATTAACACATTTTGGGTTTGTTTGTTAAGCACAAGGTCATAAGTTCATATCCCAACAGGGACTTGAAATGAATGTAAATGAATTATCTTTTAGTAGTGACGGTAGGTGAAACAGCAGTTTAAACCTTTCAAAGTCTTATTAAAAAATTCTATAAAAATTAAAACTCCTCAATCATGGACACACCCTCTAAAAGAAGTTTTTTAATATTTCTACTTGTCGTTAGAGCGGACGTAGAAACTTATATTTTAAATAATTTTGAGGCTCAACTACAACTGCTTGAAATACAGGTCCAAGTAAGAAAAATTACGTTAAATTTAGGGGCACCCTTTAATTTATATTTTTTTTTTCTTAATACTTTCTGGTATTACGAGCTACTAAAATATAAACGGTACTAAAATTTTATTTGGGTGACATTTATGGTTCCATAGATACCTTAAAATCATGTATGTTGTATGGGGACACCCTTTAATTTTTATAATTGTTTACTTATTTGTGTTAATAGGACCATTAGTATTCAATAAAACAAAAAATTTTCAAAATCCGTTCAGAAATTAACAAATTCTTTGGGCAAAAACATAAGAAAGGAAAACAGACAATTTACTAAAGGGGAAGTGGTTTTTGAACTCGATAAATAAACGTCAGCTTTTTTAAGTGCTATTAGAAGCGAAAAGTATTTCTTGATACTTATTTACGGCTAAAGAATTAAAAAAAATCTATAATTACAAAAATTAAATGCGACCAACATTTTTATTTAAACTTTCATTCAGAATTATGAACAACATTTTTCCTCCTTGTTTCTCTCAGCCTATTTTTTTTTTTTTATTACACAAACCTTAAAAAGAATTTATATTTACGGCAATTAACCATAAAAATACTAAAAAGAACTGCTACAGAGAAAAATATCTTATTTATTTAAAAAGGCGAAAAGCAAAAATTCAAACATAAATTTATGTTTTTCCTCTGTTTTTTAAGGAAATGGAAATTGTTTGCAGCTTTCACTGAGCTCTACTAATTCTATCACTAATTAAGATTTCATTTTCTTTTCCAGTCCTTTTTTTTTCTAATTTAGTCAAACCACTTGTAACTTGTTTTAATTCTGTGTGCCATTTAATTAAGATTTAATAAATAAAAAAAATAAAAATTAAAAATTCATTTCATCATAAGGCTGGTTGCTGTTACAAGTTTTTAATTTTAACTCTTTTTTGTGAATTTCTGTTTTTCTCTTAACAATTTTAATTGGTGTTAATTAGTATTAAAATAAACCATCATAAACAACAAGTTTGCTAAACATAAGAATGCGCTAGAGATGACACCAACATGATGAATTTGAAATTAAAAAAAAACGTCTCCAACAGTACTTCGTTGCCTTGTGGTTCTTGTAACTTGGTTTTATATATAAAATATCAACATTATTTTATTTGGGGTAAAATTATTTTGCTTGCATTGGGTTAGCAAAAAGGTTAAGCGTCATAAAGTTTTTAAGTAAAAATGTTAATTTATTAACACATGTTGAATAAAACTGGAGTTAACAACTAGCAAATAGCAAAAATTTTTGGCAATAGTTAATGACATTTTCAGAACTCTACATTGTGTATTCAATTTGTTTAAATATGTTAAACAAAATTTTCTCGAATACGTTTTTTTTCACACATACATGTACAGGTGTTAATATGCTGTCCTCATTACCCGTGGCAAAGTATAATTAACAAGGCTTAAACCAAGTTTCTTGCTGGACTGAGTCTGTCAAATAAAATCTGACTAAAATACAGGAAATAAAGGGTTCGCTTATTTCGTGAATGGTAACACTTAGCTCCTATCTGATTTTACATATAATTAGCTGTATCCTTCCGCTGAACGAATATGGCTATGTTTACGCTTGATTAACGCTGGAAAATATTGCGACATTACTTTGAAAATCATGGTAATGTTGCACAATGTGTGCGAAAGTTGCGTACAGATTTTGGAAGAAGATAAGCATCGTCAGCTCCGTATGTTCGTTAAAGCGTGAAAAGCCAAAAACACTGCGTACACCCGAGAATATTGCTGCTGTGGCAGAAAGTGTGCGTGAAGCTCCATCAACATCAATTTACCGTCGTTCTCAACAATAGAACATTTCGGAGACATCATTGAGATGAATTTTGCATAAGAAATTTCGCAAAGTCCAATTGGTTCAGGAGCTTAAGCCAAGTGACCATGCAATACGTTTTCGCTTCGCTAAGTGGGCCTGCGATCGACTTACAGAAGATGTCAATTTTGCCAAAAAAAAAATCATATTTTTAGATGAGGCTCATTTTGATCTTGGCGGGTATGTAAACAAGCAAAATTGTCGCATTTGCGACACAGAAAACCTGCACGCATACATTGAAAAGCCAGTGCAACCAAAACGAGTCACTGTTTGGTGCGGATTTTGGTCCAATGGCATAATTGGGCCATTTTTCTTCGAAAATGAGCAAGAAGTGGCCGTTACAGTCAAAGGCGATCGTTAACGGGCCATGTTGAACGAATTTTTGCTCACAAAAATTGAAGAAGAGGATATTGGCAACATTTGGATTTAACAGGAAGGCACTACATGCTACACAGCCGAAACTACACTTGATGTTTTGCGCTCTGTTTTTGAAGATCGCATTTACGGCTGCAGAGCTGATGTATTTTGGCCAACTCGGAGCTGCAATTTGACATCGTTGGACTGTTATGTGTGGAGTGCCGTCAAAGATAAGTGTTAAGCCGACAAGCCAGAGACAATTGACGTGAAGCTATTAGTGAAATACAGCTGCAAACAATTGATAATGTGCTTAAAAATTGGACCGATCGTGTAGGCTACTGCAAGGCCAGCCGAGGCAGCCATTTGAATGAAATTATTTTCCATCATTAAGCGGAATGATTATACTTTCAAATAAAAAAGAAATTTGAGAAAATATTCAGTAGTTTTTTGTACAGCATTTTCAAAAAAAATATTTGTCGGACCCTTCAGTTCTTGCAAAAAAAAAGCAGACTTTAAAAATAAATTTCCAAATGCCGTAGAAGAAAATATGAATGCAGATAAAAAACTTTTTAAGTACATTAATTATGGGGACACCCTTTAGTTTTGGCTTCAGTGCATAACGGTTCTAAATGTTAGCCACATGTATCAAATTGCACGAATTTTTAGGACACCCTTTAATTTTCAAATAACATTTTTAAGGCTGTTGTTATTGCGGTCTTAGAGTCTTTGTAAATTTCAACCGTCTGTATACAATCGTTTAAAAGTATGATTTAATACATCAAGTCAAATGAACTATTGGGGCATCCTTTAATTTCTAATTTTGAATGATTATAATTCTGTCGAATTTTAAATCGTTTATCTATTGCGGATCAAGAGATAATCCCATATTGCTCAATTTATTTGACGCATGGCGGCACTCTTTAATTTTAAGATATTTTTTTATTACTTTTCGCTATTGGAAGTTGTAATGATGCGAAATTTTTTTTTAACTTTCAAGCGGTGCTCTTTCGGTTCACAATACAACTTAAAAATCATCAACTGTTTCAGATAAAGAAAAATATTTAAAAATCGGTTCAGAAATGTCTGAGTTCGGCGAACACGAACATAAAAATGTAACATACAGACGAACTAATGATCTTTTATTTTTGAAGTCGGTAAAAAATAAATTGTAAACGCCAAGAATTTTATAAAATATTGAAAAAATTTACGTAATTTAAATTAATTTTGACAACTGCTGGTTAAATAGCTTAAAGGTTTTGCTTAAATGTAAATCTGCCTAATTAAAGTATTAAAAAAATTTATTTGTATCTTTAAAATTAAGCAAAAACCTCCAAAAATAACAGCAAAGGTTTCTAAATTCTTCCACTGCTTTAAATTACATAGGGTGTAAAATTTTGATGAAGAAAAAGATTAAAAGATAAATATACAAATTTGCTCCCTGCACGTCTCCTCAAATTATTTCTTTGAGGTAAATAAATTTAATAAATTTTTTTTTTAATTCACAGGAGTTTGGATTTTAAATCTACGTGCCCTTATTTAGCTTGAATAAGAAATTAGTTTATTTCTACCATTTTTTTTTTCTTAATCTACATGCATAAAGCAAATTTACTTAAATCAAAGAAAAAATAATTTGATTTAACTTCCCTTTAGAATGTTCATTAACAAGTTTCATGTGTTGTTCCCTTTACGATGTGTTACTAACGTTTTGTTAATATTTTGTTTGAAATTAACATCAATTAATAAATAATTTTATTCCAAAAATTAAAAAAACATGTCTGTTAATTTGAATAACTTGTAATAAGTTTTGAATAAAAATTGTTATCAATTAACTATTTTTATCATTAAGGTTTTACTAAATGACGGTCTGTGACTGACAGACATAGCACCAATTTCAAAAGGAAAACTTTTTCAAAATTGCATACACAAAATGTTAAAATACAACTCTAGTGCTATCGCCAAAAAGCCTATACTTCTGTCCGGCTTTTGCTCGCTGTACCCAAAAAAAAATTTTTTTAAATAAAGGGTGTACCGCAATGACGCAAAACCTATTTGTTTAGCTATGATAAGAAGGAAAATCCTCCAGTACAAAAAATATAACTTTGATTTAAAGGGTGTCCCAATAGTGACGCAACTTTCCCACAAGTGGCCTTAGTTTTAAACCGCACACAACCGCATTAAGTAATATAATTGCGCGCTATAAGAGTAGGTACAAAAAATAAAAATGAAACTGAAACATAAAGGGTGTGGCAATAGTTCCGTAATTTTAGTTTTTCAACCATAGCTGCCAGACTTTTCGAATTTACACCGAATATTTACAAATACTTCCAGTAAAAAAATAACTGTAAACAAAAAATTGAAAAATTAAAGGAAGTTTTCACACCGTTATAGGCAGACTTTTGGAATTTGCTATAAAAAAATTAAAGGGTGTCCTTCTAAACATGAGGTTCTTTTAAATCAATATATAAAGACTCTTGAAATGTTCAACAATAAAAATCTAAGCATAAAACAATTAATGTGTGGCTTATGCAAAATAAGAAACCCTTTCTGTGTAAGTCCAGTCCACACTTGACCGATTTATTTATCTTTGAAAATGGAAACCCAAAAAACCTGATATCAATTTTTTTTTTAATTTCATGCTTAGAAACGTAAAAGCTGAAGGAATGCTGAACTTATTTTTTCTTAGTTTTTTGTTCTAATCACACAAATTTATTAGAAAGTTTTATTTATTTTTTATAATTTTTTAAATTAACAACGAATATACTTGACCATTAAATTTTGCAAAATGCATTAGAAAAGAAAAAATAATTTTGTATAAAATTTAAATAATTAAAAAAAAAACACACATTTTCTTTTTTATAAATACAAAGACCTCAATTTCTATCGCAGCTCTGACATGAAAAGCAGACAAAGAATATAAATATTTCTTTTAATTTACTTTAATATCATCCTTTATTCATTTGAAAGAAAAAAATCAACAGCAACTACAACTACAACACCAGCACCAGTGCGAGCAATATACAATGTTGCACAAAATAATCAAATAGAATAAAATAAATAATACAAAATTAAAATGTATAGAAAGAAATATCAAATATCGCTGTTATCGTCGCCTGTATACGGAAATTGAAAATTTTTCTCCTTTGAGAAAATTTTCAACTTGATAACATTGTGTGTTATATACAATTCAAAGCTTTTTAATTTGTTTTTGTTGTTGTTGCTGTTTTTGCTAGAATTCTATACTATTTTTGTTTCCATTTTCTTCTATAAGAATTCTCTTGAACATTGCAACGATGACAGTATCGACAACGTCAACATCGTTGCAATGATGTTGTTATTGAACAAATGTTACAATTTATGGAACTGATTTTTGTCGACACCTTGTGATGTTGCTTGCACACACAGGTGCTTTTATTAAAGTTGTATTGAATAGAAAAAGGAGGTAAAAAAATCAACAAAAAATAAATATTTTAAAGCACTTCTTTTCACTGCAGCGATTTCATTTACTATTTCTACTGCATTTACAATATCTCTCAATCTTTCTGTTATTTCGAATGTTATTGCTTAATTCACTACGTATTAACGAATTTGATTTTCAATAATGATGTAAGATAGATGAAGTTTTTTTTAATTTTTTTTATTTTGTTTTTTTATTTTTATGTGCGTCAGAAAATGTGGGTTGTCATGAAAGAAAGATTTCTATTTGCAAAATTTATTTTTAGTTTTCACAGATTGCTTTTTATCATGTTGTCTTAATTTTTAATATTTTTAAAGTTTTATAATATTTTTGTTGTTAATAAATATTTTTCTTCAAGTGCAATTTGTAGCAAAGTTTAAATAAAAAAATCTATAAACATGCAGCAGTAAAGAAACTTTTCAAATGAAGAAAGAAAAGTAATAACATTTTGCTTATTTTTAGTATTTTTTATTTAACTTCTCAAAAACTCTCAGTTAGTTAAAATAAAATTTAAAAGAAATAATTTTGAAGGATTGAATGGATTTTAATTTAAAAATCGAGGCTTTTTGAATGATAAACAAAAATAAAATAGAAGAATGAAAACATATGAAGCGTTTAGGCATTTTTAGTAATTAATCAAACTTAGACGAAAAATTTATAAAACCTTCTTTTTCAATACTATTGAAGTTTTTTTAATCCAATAGAGCTTTAAAGTGTAAAAAATAATACAAAAAATTTAATTTTAATAAAATATTTTTTTTTATTTAAAAGTTCGTTATATGACTTTAAGGTCATTGGCAAAATATAGGGTGGATGTTTTATTTTGATCTACCTCTTCAAGCATTTCTGGCGATTATTTTAATCAATAGCGGTCATTATTTAAATTATATATAACAAATACCACTAATAATAAATTGTAAAAAATTCAATAGAAATTGTTTTTGAATTGATTCTATTTAATTTATAACAATTTTATGTTGTTCAACGAACCCTGCATATTCTAAAATAAGTTCAATGTATAAAACTCTTTGGTGATGTGAGGTTCAGTGATTTCTACAGACTTTACTTGATCTCTTAAACATGTAATCACGTGTATCTATCTGTAAATAGTCATTTTTTCCTGGTCTAAATAGCTTTCCAATATTAAAAAATGTGGATGTTCTTTAAAGTGATAAAAGCTAAGACTCTAGCGTCTATTATTGCGCAAATAAAATTTATTAAAAAATTAGGTGACCCTGCAAATGTTGTACCGTCTACTCTAAGTGTATTGAAAAAAGCATAAGCCATATGTGTTCTAAGGTACGCAGATCTGTCTTAGTTCGAAATTTTATTGAAGTCATTAATTTATTTAGGCACAAATAGTCCCTTCGGGTGAGTCATCTTAACACTTAGGATTATAAAAAATAGATGTTGACCGATTTTCAAACATTGATTTCTGCATTAGCTGGGCTATAAATACTGCACAATTTATAGAAAAATACCAATAATTATATCTATAGTACATAATCAAAAAAGGTGCGTTAAATCAATCGTGGTAAAAAAAATATCCTTTTAATCCCACCATAGTCTTAGTTATATTTTGTGAAAAAGAAAATCATGAAAACCTGTCTAGCAGTCTGGCCTTCCTGCGAAGGCTTGAAAATATGCGTGGCATGAAGGTGTATGAAAAATCGATGTTGACCTATTCTTAGACTTACCCAATATGCAACAAAAGTTTCATGAAAGTCGGTCGTGTCATTTCGGAAAAGCTTAATCACAAAAACCGAAATATAAATTAATAAAAATAAATTTTTATATAAGATAAAAAATACTATTTTTGTAATGAAAAAAGTTGTGCTAAGAGACTTTGTCTTCATTGACCATTGTAATGAAAAGTTATAATTTTATTTTTAAAAATGTTCCAAAACATTAAACTTTAGAATCGTCTGATACTGAAGTCAATATATTGAGTCTTTTGTTGCAAATGACTTATAATTTAAAATTTCCCAGTTGAGTAAGCCTCTCTCTCAGTTTGACTTTATCTTCAAACGTGTAAGTTCTAAAGAAAGAAATATCTCAATGACCTACAAAGTGTTAAAATAAATTTTAAAGCTTTTATCTCAATTTGAATGTTTTTCAGATAAAAGAATGCTTGAATTTGGTTTTTATGTCTTTTAGTTGCTTTCCACAAAGTTATTTTTTCATAATTCCAAACCCCTAATTTTTCCTAAATAAAGGTCTTTCTATATCTTTTTTATGCCACTGAAAATGTTTGTGTAACATTTTGTAACAAGCAGGGTGTGAAAGAGTAATAAACAAATAGACAAACAAAAGTTCTTATTCAATAGAAATTATTAGAATAGTACTAATTAGCATGGTCATGAAAAGCTTAAAATATTTCTGTGTTTAAATGAAGTACCTTTGCCTCAATTTCAATACCCCAAGTTAAAAATTCCACCTTAAAAAAATAATCACAAACGAACCACTTAAACTAATTCTATTTTACTTAAGCATTTTGTTGTAAAAAATCAACTTTATTTATTTAAACTCTTAGAAATGATACAAGATTTAAATATTCTTATTTTCTTTCTTCATTACTTTTACCTCAGTCATCAAACTCATACATTTTTTATCTTCAATCACACTTGATATTATTATTACAAGATCGTTGCTAAAACAAAAAAAAAAAAACTTTTATTGAATTTTCTTTTCAACTTCAAACAAAATATTGATAAACTTTTTTGCATTATTTTTTTCTCTTTTGCTAAAGGCCTTTTAAACGCAACAATGGATAATGAGAAAACTTCTATAGTTTCAATATGCTAAAGTTACGTTCTTTCCAAACAAGTGCAGTGTCGCACAGTGGAAAGTTTTTAGAAAAAAATCTTTGACACAAAATTAGGTTTTAATATTTTTGTACATTTTACCACAGTTTAAAAAAGGGTATATCTAAGTTTATCATTCCGCTTGTTATATCTACAATATCCATTTCCGACCCCATAAAATACGTATATTTTAAGTCCTTTTGCAAGCCGAAGTTGATTAAAATCACCGAGCCACTAGATGAGTTAGATAATATGGAAAAACGCCAATCGATTAAGCATATTTTCAGGGTTTTTGGTATTGTAAATCAACAGTATTGGTCCTTGTCTTTGAGGCAGCGGGCAAAACACCACGCCTGCTTCTAATTTTTTCATATTATTTGGAACAAATATTATTTAGTGAAGTAACTCTAATCATATAGAGAAAAAAAGAAATTAAAAAATTAGCACCTGTCCATATTTTCCGAATTATGGGCCTCTGATCTTCTCATTAAACAACTACAATTGTGCACCATATTTTTTAAGACATCTATAGAGGTATAATTAAAAAACTTTTAAAGCGATCTTTCAGGTAATACTAAATTTTTTTTAATGTTAAACCCATTAAGAGCCGATGACATTTTTTTGATGCAAAATTTTTTTCTTAATTTTTAGTTCTCTAAACTTGTATATGGTAAAGTGTATATAAGATTTGTCGTAGCCGTACTCTAACTTGTTCAGCTGAATATTTTCAAATCAATTAAAAGATTGCACAAATATAAAATTTTAGAAATTGACATTATTTTTTTTTATTTGTATTCTTTTTCATACTTTATTTTATGCGAAGAAGACTAACATAATATGTTTACTTATAATATAATATGATTTTAAAAATTTGTTTGTGATAAGATATTTAACAGAATTTATTTAGTTCAAATCAATCATATTGGACTTTTTTGCGCAATGAGCATAAAATGATCACAAACTTGCTTATCGTGACAGATACAATCAAACAATCCTTTTTAATACAATTATTATTTTTTCACTATAACCAAATTTTGTAACAAAAAGAAAAATATGGTTCCTGCGTCCATACTAAAAACATTCTTATTTCTTTTTAAAGCAGCATCCCCGCAATTAATTTTCGAATGGAATCTGGCTTTTGGTTATTTCTTACATGCACAGTTTTATTGTTTTGAGCTGGAAATAAGACTGGTTATATATTTAACCAGCTTAAGCTTTCATATAGCCACTTTAAGTCTTAAGTTTTTTTTTTTCTTTTATAGGGTTCTGTATCAAAAGGCTAAAACGTAACTCTATTGTTGTCGCTACCATGTCTGGCTCTCTACTCATCTATCTTTAGGATTTTTATGTAGACTCCTGGAAATTTCCCAGCAGATATATAACCTAGTCTGCTTTTAACAAGTAATATCAGAATTAAAGGGTGCTCCGCTAGTGTCGTGAAATTCATTAAAAATATTGTTGATTTTTAAATAAATTTACACAATATATTTAAAACTATGGCCATTATAACAATAACTATAAAAAATGAAAATTTAAATCAAAGGGTGTCCCAATAGAAACAGGATTTTTACATACGTGGCCTAGTTTTTAAGACGTAACAGGCAGTTTAAGTTTTTTATGTTCACTATGAAAAATAAAAAAACTTTATACATAAAATATAAAGGGTGTTCCTGCAGTGACAAGATTTTAGCTAATAATGTTTTAGTTTTTCATTTTTAATTGAATAAAAAAAAACTTGCACAGAATATGTATAAAAATATTTGCTTTGAAAACAGTGTGAACAATAATTTCAAAATTTAAAGGTTGTTTCAACAGGAATGGCAATTTCGACGAACGAGGCCATAACTTTAAAAGCGTTTTAGGCAGACGTTTGTAATTTTCCCAGGGTATGTATCGCTATCTTTAGTAAAAGTAAATGGTTTAAAATAAAACTAGAACTGAAGGGATGTTTCCCACAACACATGAATCTTTTAAACGGTTATCATCACATTTAATACCTAATACAAGGTGTACCCTCCATTAAACGAATAAAAAATAAAAATTAGATATTAAAGGAAATTCCTTTAAAAGATTTAATGTCTACCTATAATGTCTTATCTGCTGAACTGCTTGGGCAGACGCCTTACGTTTTCTATAACAAAAATTAACAACATAAAATTTACTTTTCGTTTGTAAGTCTACCTCATACTTGACAGAGTTATTTTTAAAAGATTGAAATAACACATTTAAGTTTTTTAGTGCAGTTTCTAAAAATTCTAAGCTTGCTACGAAGCTTCACTGGCTGTCAGAATAAGTGAATGCTAATATGTTTTTTAAAACTTCTAATGAACAGAGATTTTGTTGCTAAAAATGGCGAAAATCCATTTGAATATTTTTGGAATTTAAAGAAGGCTTAACCGATTAATAATTATTTACACACGTTTAAAGTTAAAAAAAATATACACTTGTAGTTTTATAGAAATTGGCCCCTTTCAAAATTTTAAGCTTAAATATTTTTTTTTGCTTTTTTTTTGCAAAAATTTTCCACTGTGCCTATAACTGTCAAAGTTGTTTTCTTTTATTAAATACAATGCGCCTCCTTGTAATGCTTGAGAAGCCTGAAACAGCCAAACATTTAAACTGTTGCTATTAGTAACAGCTATGAAGAAAAATGCAAAATATTGCACTGATTATTTCTATAGTTGTTTTGGTACGTTTGCTTATTTCAAACTCTCGCTCTCTCTCTCTCTCTCCCTTTCATGCAAGTACATGCAAGTATTTTTAACATCTTTAAATATTTCTTTAGCCCAGCAGGCATCGATTCAACTTTATTCAATATAGATTTATCCTCAAATGTAGATGTGTAGTATTTTGTTAACATTTTACAGATTTCAGAAATATTTTAGAAACAGCTGTAGAAGAAGTAAAGAGACCCTTCATATTGTTGCATGCTTTGATGCCGCTTTGTGCTAAAAACATAATGACATGTTTGTAGTTTTGTGTATAAAGTACACGTTTGCAAGCACCAGTATGTTCATGTTATCTGTATGACAGTAAAGATTTCTACCGTGATATGAATATTTCGTTTTTAATTTCTTTTTTTTTTTTTTTGTTCTTTCTACGGAAGTTTTGTTTTTATGTTGGCAAGGCAAACTTAAATCAATCTTTATAGTTGAGTAAAATAAACTAAGGTTACATCAATAAACAGAGAAGGGAAAAATTGTAGCAGTATTAAAAAAAATCAAAACGGGGTTTCTTAACGAGTGATTACACAGAAAAAAGCTTTTTTTACAGATTGAAAATTCTTAAATTTTAAATGTTTCCAGTATTCATTTACTTGGAGAATATTTTATTTTTTAATATATTATTGATTTAATTAATTATTTAATTAGAAAATTTTGTATTTATTTGTTTTTTTTTTCAATTAAAAATATAATCGACTCAATAAAAATTAATTAAAATTTCAATGTGAAAACAAACAAAGCTTTAAAAAAGTGAAAATATTTTTTTCTATGTATAAATATACTTAGAGGACTGAGACAAAAGATAAATTTAGGTTCTTACATTTTCAGAAATATTTTTTTTTTTTTAATTTTTGAAACCTGATTTTCTTTAATGTTTAGCATTAGCACAAATAAAGGCTGCAAGTTTTGTTGTAATGATTGTAAAAAGCCACATTATGGAAAAGAGATATTAAATTTTGTTTTTTCTTAAAGGTGTTGATATGCCTCACAATACCCTTATGCACGTGTCTTTAAGCTCATTAAGGCCTACTGAATATAACTCATTAATTCAATTTATTTTTTTTTTTATTATTGAGCTGCTTATTTTGAAAGAAGCATAACTAACTTTAAAAAAAATGAGTTAGTTATTAAGTTTGTTTTATGTTGACCTAAGTTTTTATTGGGAATAAATAAGCGTCCTGAGATAATAAGTAAAAATATGTCTTCTCGAGATTTATCCTTAATACTTTTAAAGCCTTGGAAACACCATCCTTAAAACATGTGTATTAGCTTAAAAGCAAAGTGACTTATGTCACATTTAAAACAAACGGATCAATGGTTTTTATTAGAATTTTAAGCAAACTCTAGAAAACTTAAATATTTTTTGCTGAACACTACTGTACATTTTGTGCAGAGTTCTTCTGTGAATTTACTATGAATTTATTTAAAATATTTTTTCCTTATTCCTTTAGTTAGTTTTATTTTATTATATAGATATAGATTTTTTTTTTTTTTGTTTTGCATTTCTTGTTGGAAGTTTTAAATTGTCTCAATCGGTTGTGAAAATGTTGTAGGAAATACTTTATTTCTACTTTGACACGTTTTCCTTTCGTTATTATTTATATTTGTTATACAATGAGACATTTTTTTTTATTATTAAAAAAAGAAGTTAAAATCAATCTATTTTATTCTTTCCCAATAATATTCGTGTTTGTTATTCTATCCCCTAAAGATATAAATAAGAGATGAACATCACTCACCTTTTTACAACAAATCACGCCTAATCACATTTGGTCTGAAGTACTTTTATCTAGTCGCTTTAACGAGTATAACAAGAAGAATTTACAAATAATCGAAAATGAACACAAAAAGCTTTTTTTGACTTTTTGGAAATTTTTTACATTTTGAGTTTTTTCGAGCCTTTAAAAAATGTATTAAGAGAAAAAAAACTTTCCGAAAAGTGATGAAAATATGAAAGAAATTTTTGTTAAATAATTCAAAATTAGTTATTTCTGAAAATTCCTCAAAAATTTCTTAAATATATGGGTTTTACGGAGGGTGAAACAGATTAACGTTTAAAAACTAGTTTCTAATTTAAATTTATTTTTTAAAGCTAAAATCATATGATTCCTCGCTTATAAATTTACAGGCTACTATAAATGCCTTATCAAAGCTGGCTTATCTCACTGCCTTGTGTCAATAGGCTCTTAGAAAAGATGGAAGATACCAACAGCGATCACAGTAAATTAAATTAAAGATCATCACTGAGATGAAATTTTAGGTTTTCTCTGGAAGATACTTAAATTGATAGAATTAAGATGGCAGATTGTTGTGGACTTTACGGAAAATGCAGCCTTTAGAAAATTGTTTATAAAGGAGATGTAATAAATTCCCTTCGACCAACATTGAACTTTGACGATTGCCAAGGCCAAACTAAAAACTCTAAAGGACCCAAAAAAAACTCATTCAATTTAATTCATCGCAATGTCGAAGGGTACGTAAGGATATTTCAAAAATTTTGAGGCTTTTAATAAATTCGTGGATTATATTTTAGTAAGAGTCTTAGTTCTATTTGCTTTGCAGAAATGAGAAAAATTTGCTTAAACTCAATACAAGATATTTTTATTTTTTGAACTATTAATAATTTTTACTTTATCTATGATTTATTACATAAAATTTTAATAATAATTTTTGTTATAAAAGTTTCACGATCCATTACGTCTTGAATAAATATAATGGCAACTACTACTTTACTAAACTGATCTCATTAAAAATATTACTCTCGAATGTCTTTTTTTAAGCGATAGACTGAAACAATTATCTTTTGGCTTTTTTACTCACTTCAACATGCTTGTGGATAAACCATATAAAAACATTTAAATTTTTTTGTGTAACATTACTACTGTATCGTGACTGTTTCACATTTCCATCTCAAAAATAAATTGATTTTTGTTTTATAGAAATTCTACTTTTAAAACAACTAGTAACGAGTTAACTTGAACAAAAGTAAATGTATAAAAAATTGAATATGTAAATTATGTAAAATATTTTTTATAATCAAAAAAAATATATATTTTACTGTCTTTTCTCATCATTTTAAATATAAAATTCAAGCTACATTTATGTCATAATTTAATTTTGAATAAAATATTTGTAGACTTTTAAATGACATCAAGTTTTATTTGATACAGATTTTGAATGAAAGTAGATTGGAAAATGTCATTTTTGATAAAAGTCAATTAAGTAACAACAATCTTTTTTGGAAAAAGATATGTGTTATATTTTGTAGATAAGAATTTATGAAACATATTAAAGAATTGAATTATTTAAATTTTAATTTTTTTTTTTGTGGCGACCCCTTACAGATTTTGTTGTATTCGTTAATAATTTTTAAATATAAAATAAAAATAAATCTATATGCCGGGCTTGTAAGTAAAGGAGTCCATAATATTTAAATTTAAATACAGTAAAAATTCCTATGTCTCTCTTAGAGAACTCGTTGAATTTAACGCGTTAGGCAGCGAGTATCTAATGCAGTTTTTTTACTCAGGGCCTTTGTTAGCGTGTGGCTTTCTTAGAAGCCTGTCCCAACTACTTAGACCTAAGCGTTATAGTAATCGAACTTTAAAATAAGAATAGTAAATTTCAGGATGAGAAAAGTTAATTTCAATATTTAAAATTAAACCTTGCAATGGTTTTCAATGTATTCTTTAAATTTTATAGCAGATTCCCTATTTTTTTTTTTTTAATACAACAAAAAGCCTATTAAAATGTCTACATTTTTTTTTTTAAGATTATCAAACTTTACTGAGCAATAATTAAAAAATTTCCTCTCAGTTTAAGTAAAAAAATAATCATTTTTGTTAATTTGAGTAAATCGTTTATAAAATTCCCTAAAAATAAGCTTCCTTTATCGTTAAGATTTTACAAAAATTTTTCTTTAATATAATTTTTTAAATTTGGTTCAGTGCATTTGCTTTAGTTTTCATGTAAAAAGAAACTAAATAATTTTTTTATTTATTTTTTTAAATAATATAAATAAAGATTTAAACATCTAACACATCCAATAAAAGGTGTTAATTGAGAAATTCAATTCTAAAATTGATTGAGTTGTTAAACACGTCATGTATAACTCAATTATATACCAGCTGCCCAAATGCAACAGCTTTACAATTCTCAACTAGTGCAACATTAAAGAAGACATTTAAAGTGGCCAACATCAATATGCAACTTATCTACAAATAACATACACACACAGACACCCACATACACACAAACACACATTAAATAAAATTAGAAAGCTTAACACAATGACTACAATATTTTCAACATATTGAATACTAAAACTCATCTATTATGTGGCCTGTGCTGATGCCTGTGTAGCTAATATTGTCGATGGCTGAACAGGCTTGGAGTTGCTGCTAAAGTGTAACAATTTTCCAACATGCACTAGCTACATGCTGCTGTAAACTATGAATTAATTTACAACTTCTCTACTACGTAAGTATTTGGATTAGCCCGAGATGCAGTCAGAACAGAGCAATGACATCTAAAGCAGCATTAGCAAAGGCAACAATGTTTGAACTTTTTCACATGCAATTGATTTGCTAATACTAAAAGTATCCTGAGAGGTTAAATCGGTTATTGATGACTACATGCTGAGTGAAATGATTTTCTTTTTTCTTTTTCTTTTTGGTATTAAAAGAAAGGAACAACAGTTGCAGTCAGTTCTGTTTATCTGTTCACAAACAAAGACTTTAAAGATTTTGTTAGCTCAACGTATCATTAAATAGTTTTTCCTTTTGTTTTTGCTTTGAAGCAACAGTTTTGAGTTTTTGTCTATGGCCTCTATTAGGTTGCTGCTTGTGCACAATATATTTTTTATATTGCAGACAACATTAATCGGTTTTTGTAATTTGTCTGTTGCTGATGGTTTTTCTTTTCATGCCTGACAGTAACAGCATTAATTTTTTCTTTTTTCTCTAAGACTACAGTAGAGATTTAATAATTTAAATGTCATTATTAAGAACAGTTGCTTGGTTGGTTATTTAAATAATAGGCTTTAGAATGTTATTCTTCATCACCAGCAACATCATCACTTCTAATACTATTTTTCCATTATCATTTGTCTCGATTTGAACATAAAAATTCTTTTTATTCATTTAAGTCTAACACTGTTTAAGTCACTTTGGTAACAACATTATTATTCTTAGCAGAATATCAACAACAACATTGACATCTTTATCAGCATCATTATGTCTTCAAAAGCTTAAGTTTATATGTTTTTTTTTTTGCATCTTTGTTGCCTGTTATGCAACCATGAAGCTGCAGCAATTCTTTAATATTAAAGTGCATTAGACTTTGGCATTTTTAGTCCAGCACTAAACTTCTATCTTATTCTCTACTATTTTGTACTATTTTGTTTTAGTATGATAAGTTAAGTAAGACAAACCTGCTGCGGTGCATTTACTCAATAAAGATTCAAAAGTTATAAAAGGTTCCTCTTTAAGAGGAGTTTTTTTCATTTTCTTTTAGAAGGTTTAGGTTTCTATTTTAAATAAAAAAAAAAACTTTTTTGGAGTCTTGAAAGGTCAATCAAGGATACCTGTATGGTTTATAAAAGAGATCGTAAATATTTTAATTAATTTGCAAATTTAGCCTTTTAAAGTCACAGTGAATATGTTTAATATAAATTTCTTTCTCTCCTATGAAACAAAAAAAAAAAACTCTTGTAAAGAAGGCAGGTGATCGTATTAGAAATCAGGTACACTTTTAGAAAATTTCTCCTGAAGCAATCATTTACAACAGTTAATCTAAGAAAATTCTCTATATCTCATCCACATCGTAGATGGGCACTGTTAAGTACAAGTGAAATTTCAATAAATTTTTACTGATACCGCAGTTTTGAATGCAACTAAAATATAATGCAGTATTTTTTTTTTAATGCACATGGCGAGCTTTAGTTAGTGTAGGAGAATGAGAAGATTTATTTATTTTCTTTTGTTTTATGGAATAAACTCTAGAAAATCGTTTCACCTTGTAATGTAGGAAGTGGAATATTTTAAGAATATTTTTGTAACAACTAAACAAATAATTATTAATGCATCTCAAGATCGTGGAGTGATAATTATCCATTTATTTAATTATAAAAAAATATTTTTCATTTCTATTTTAAATTTTTGTTTCATTAAATACTCGTAATAGTTATAATTATTTTCGTTAAATATTTCAGACACCTTTGGTGTAGGTAAAAAATTAAAAAAAAAATTTTTTTTGAACCTAAAAAGTGCTTTTTATTATTGAAAACTTTAAAACTCAATTATCTTGTAAACTATAAGTCCTAGAGGCTTAAAACCAATATTTTCTGATCACAGTTTAAATTTATTTTATGCATTTTATATGATAGAAAAAGAAAAAATTAAAAAATCTCAAAATTATTTGCCTTGTAAAAAGGTTATGATTGTTTACTTCATTCGGTAAAAAAAACATCTATCTTTTTTTACATGCAATGTACCGCAAACATACATCGCTGATGCATCGATATTTCATAAAATGCATCGATTGTTTTTTTTTTATTACTGATTATTGAATTTTTGATGTTTTTTTATTTATTATTATTATATTTTCGAAAAACTTAAGTTTATTTTACATCTCCCAATACTTTTTTCCAATACTGTTTAGAAATAAAAGTTTACCAAGTCTTTCGTCTCTCAATCTGTTTCTTTGTTGAGTCATTACCTGTGCCGCTTGTGAACGGAACCGATGTTCCCACCATTGCAAAGTGTTCTTGTAAAGCTTAGGAAACTGCGATTTGTTACTTTTCCAAATATTCAACGGATTTTCGTTCAGTCTTCCAACAGGAGTCCTCGAATAAACTGAAAGTTCACCATACAATATATCTTCACTCTTATGCTTTTCAAATTTCTATGAACACCTTTATATATCAATCTACACGTTCTGTATACAATTTGTCATTTCGATGCATCGATAGAAAACATCGATATTTTCCGATTGTTTAGGACCAAAAAAAAAACATCGGATTATATCGATGTTTCGACAAAATACTACGAGTGTTTTTAAAACAACGATATTTTTTGTCCATCTCTACTTTGGTGTCCTTCCTTAGGAATTTAAGTAAAGGCGTCAATCACTTTCAGGGTATATTATGTCTTAGATATAGAGTAAATAATAATAGTTACATAGAAGCCAAAGTCAAAAATAGAAATTTACTTTCTTAAAAGTTAAATAAAATAACCAAAACAAAAAAATTATTAAAAAATATTGACCCATTATAAAAATGGCATAACTCATTTTTTAGTGAAAAAAATCAAATTAAATTGAGGATTTTTTCGTATTTAAAAAAAAAATCGACTAATATTTATTCTAAAACTAAAAGTATTTAAGAGCCTATTTATATCTTAACAGTATTTTTTTAGAAAACAAATATCCATGAAGTGCTAATAATTACAGCAATTTTATTTTATTTTTTTTTTTTTGGAGAAAATTTTTGATAAAAAATTAACAAATTTCAAAACAAAGTTGTTTGTAATCCGCTTAATTTGAAAAAAATGTTGAAATCTGTGTTTATAATTTTAAAATTGGAATTATTTCATTAAAACTATTAATATTAAATGCGGTCGAAAGAAATAATATATTCAGTGATATAAAAAAGCATTAGCCCCTCAAAAACACGCATTGACCTTTTGCAGAAGAGACAAATCTCAAATAAGCTGATTCTTAAATAAAATCATTTAAAATTTTGAATGTTTGTAACTTTTAAAAATAGGTTAAAATATACAAGCAATTTAGCCAAATGAATAATTTTAATTCGGCTTAAGTTCATTAAAAATTTTTAAATTTATTTAAAAAAAAATTAAAGAACTAGATTAAAGCAGAGAGTAGTGAAGTATTTTTTGAATCACTACATTCGCCGATAACATTCTTAGAATTTTTCTTAAAAAGTGTATGTTGTTCATATCATCAATTGAAAAAAATATAAGTTGGTTAAACGACATCAACCTAAAGTTTTATTCGTTGATCTTTTTATTATTCTTCACATATATTTATTCTTTCTTTCTGCTAAACATCGGCTTAGAAACAAATGCGATTTTATTCTTAACTCTTATTTTTTAGGTCATTAACACATTTTTCGTTTCTAAGTCATACTTTTGAAGGTAAAATCATGGTCCTTTGCTTAACCATAGCAAGAATATTTCTGCAGGCTTAAATCAATAATTTTAAACTTTGTCTTATAACTGTATAGCAGTAAAAGGTAGATACACGGAATAGTATTTTTGTTGCTAATAATAGATTTGTTTCTTTTCAGATTAAAATTTCAAAAAATTTTGAACAGAATCAATAATATAAATGTGTGGCCAGATTTGTCCAATATTTGATCAACAAACGAAATTATTAATTCTGGAAATATTTCTTTGGCCTTCTCGTATACTCATTAAGAAATATAAGATACTGCTCAATATAAAAAGTTAGATATCATATTTATTATATTAAAATTCGTCATTCGTAATGATACGTGTCCGAAAAGATTATATACGAGGTGTGGCTTCTAAATAACGAGACTGACGCTGTAAAACATTTTATTTTAATATCATACATTTTTACTTATTATCACCCTCAATATGCATCCCCCCCCCCCTCCCTCCCTAGAACGCTGCATGCCAGCTACTTCAGCACGCATGTCGCTTTCTTTTTCACAGCTTCAACAGACTCATATCTTGTTCCTTTTAATGCAGATTTCATCTTAGCAAACAGATAGAAATCGCACGGCGCAAGATCCGGCGAATAAGGCGGATGGTCTAACACTGGGATGCTGAATTTGGCTAGAAACCTCTTAACAGACAATGCGAAATGAGCCGGCGCATTGTCTTGGTGGAGAACCCATGACTTGTCCTTCCACAATTCAGGTTGTTTTTTCCTTATTCTTTCGCGGAGTTCAGCAAGAACGTGAAGGTAGTAATGCTGATTCATCGCTTGACCTTCAGGAACCCAGTGAGGGTACACAATCCCATGAATATCGAAAAAAAACAATCAACATTGCCTTGAATTTTGATTTGCTCATTCGAGCTTTTTTGGCTCTCGCTTAAACCACTCAAAATTACGTGCATGCGATAAACATTCACTGCCATACACTTCTGTCAATAAATTATAAGTTTCAGTAGCGTTTTTTCCAAGTTTCACATGAAATTTCACAACAATTCATTGCTCTACTATTACACTCAACATTTTTCCGGCGAAACAAAAAAACAACTCTAATGCGAACGAAGGCTGAACTGATTTGTTTACAGAAGCGAGGGGCACTACATTCGAAAGAGAAGGCTTCACGATAACAACTGTTGGTTGCTGGCGTTTGGCGCATGCGCACTTTTTCTGCAATAGCGTCATTCTCTTTATTTAATAGCGACACCTCGTATACATTTGTAAAACCCGTAGTTACGTCTTATTGGTGAAATATTTGACTAACCTGACCGCACCTTAAGCAAATAAAAAATAAAAAAACATAAAATTTTTCCAATTAAATAACTAAATGAATCAATTTTATGTTTATTTAGAAAAAAAAAAAACATTTTTTTTAATAAATAAATAATATAACGTTTTATGAAAAATAATAATAAAAGTTAACTTCGAAAACAGATAAAACTATTTAAGGACTTTTTCTGATTGAATTATATTATCTGATAAGATCGACTTTTATGCAGTTGGAAATATGAATAGACACTTAGAACGTGCAATAAATATCTTTTTCGAAGCTTGATCCCAGTGGAAATATATCGATGAAAACGAACATAATTTAAAATAAAAACTTTGGTTTAAAATTTGGCGTTCACCAATATAAGAAATACACAATAGTTTCAACAAGTGCGTAAAGCCCACCTCAAAAATTCAGTTTATTATAACAAATATTTAGCAATCATAGGCTTACATTAATATATAAATAACAATCTTATCACAGCATAAAATTCTTTTAAAAATTTTACACAAAAATCTACTTTTTACCATTTTTTTAAACACCCTCTACTTAACACATTTCTTCTTGAGCTGACGATAGACGAAAACATTTGTATGTGTGCCTGTGTGTGTTTGCATCCTTTGCATGTTTTACAAATAATAGGATTTTAAATAATGCGCATTTAAGTCACAAGCTTGTATTTAACAAATACACTTTCACCTTTTAGGATCCTTTGTCTTTTCAAATGATTCAAAGTTTTTTTATTGTAGAATTTCACTCACATACGAAGGTGGGAAAAGAAGTCTTCGGAAAGTAAAAGTAACTAAAATTTTAAATGATTGTCTTTTCAGTTTTCAGTTAAATCTCTTTTTATTACAAAATACACAGACAAAAAGAAAATTGTTTTTCATTTTTCGATTTTTAAAACATTGAAAATTTTTTATTTAAAATATTATGACATTTTTCAGTTGCCTTTTATAATTTGATATTTTACAAAAAATATGAAACTACTCTCGTATAAAAAGTACAATCTATACCTTTGCAGTGTACAAGTTACAGATTTTTAGATTTCTTAATTTTGTTTCTTTGAACTTTTGAAAATTTTACAGAACAATAAGCTGTTCGTTTAGACACAAAATTTTTAGTCTAGAAATTCCTTTGTTTTTGTTGCATAAGTTTTCTATCCAGTATGATTTTATTGTTCATCGAGATGCTTATTTTTGTTATTTTTAGTTTCTACTTTTTTTTAGTATTATTGGAGCTGATGTAATAGTGATGTTGCACTTTTTGATAGTTTTTCTGTGTTTTATTTGACTGTTTTGTTGTCGTTAAGCGAAAGTCGTTTATTATAAGTCACCTTCGAGCTATATTGCCACGAATTAAATTGTGTTTTTTTTTTACCTTGATATATTTTTCCATATCTCCTTAAATTTTAAATAAAAAATTTAGAGTAAACTTAAACAATTATAACCAGTGGTCGCCATTCAGAGCGTGTGCTTTATAACTGTGTTAAGATTGTAATAATATATATTGGAAGGGTGTTTTATAACTATAAGAGTTAAAAAACATCAATAAATAGTAAAAAAAAATTATATTTGTTGATTATTTTAAAATATTAAAGGCTTACGTTTTGTTCTTCTTGTAAGCACGAATGGGTTTGTTTGGCGATCATTGTTTATAATTTAAGTGAAGTCATCATAGCTATGACTATCGTTATTTGAACAACAGTAATGCTATATGCCGATTTATTAGAAACTTATATTTTAGTTAAATAACCTTAAGGTATAGTTCGATTAATTAAATAATTGACCCAATAGACGTAACCACTAAATATTGAAAAAAAATTTTTTTTTTTTTGTTTTTCTCTAACACTTATCAAAAAATATAAGCTGCCAGTCAATACAAAAGATAAGGTATCACAATTATTTTGTTACAAGTCTTCATTCGTAACGACATGTGTCCGGAAAAATTGAATAAATAATTGTTCAAATATTCATTACGTCTTTTTGGTCAAATATTTTACTAATCTGATCGTACCTTCAAAAACAAAAAAGAGTAGTGATTTATTATTTTTCATAGAATAATACTTTAGTGAAATAGTAAAAAAAAAAAAATACTAATATTTGTTCTAAATAAAATATTTTTAATCAAAGTATTTGGAAGTGGGTATCGAGCACCGAACGATAACACACAATACTTGGTTGCAAAAAGAAATAAATGAACTAGTAACAATTTCTGATCAAAAAAATTTTCAATAAACACAAATAAGAAGAAAAAAAAAAAAATTCAAAGGTGGCATAAATGACTTTAAATAAATTCAAAAAAATTTTATTTTAAGAGTTGCTAAGGTTTATGTTGACAAAGTTTTTATTAGGGAAAAATAAGCATCCTGAGACAATTAATGCAAGTACGCCTTCTCTGGACTTAGCCTCAAAACTTTAAAAACCTTAGAAACACAATTCTTAAAATATGAAAATCAGCTTAAAAGTTAAGTGACTTATACCACTTTCCAAATAAACGGCTCATAAATTAGTAGCATAATTTTTGTCTATATAAAGAAGTATTACAAGGATAATCTTTCTTAATACAGAAAAAATATTAGACCGTGTTTTTTCTAAGCGAAAAAAATTTATAAAATGAATAATTTATAATTTTTTATGTTAAGAAAATATATAACTTTTTAAATAGAAAATAATACATCACAATGGTAATTTTGCTGCATGGAAAAAAATATCACAATGATAAACTTTTTAGGTAAGGAAATATATTTATTTTATAAATAAAGAAATATTAGCTTTTCCCATTAGGATACATGTCTCATGATAGTAATAATGGTGGCAATAGATATTGTTTATATGCGAAAGAACATATCACAGGACATTACGAATTTTCTCTATACGGAGATAAATATAACAAAGTTATAAATTTTTTCCATATGGAGAATATAATTACGGAAGTGTATACTATCATGCTCGTTTTAATACTGCATTCACTTTTTGAAATCCATGATTAGTATATTCTGGCAAACCATCGTAAAAAAACTGACGCTTCAACAACGCTACAAAACTATTAAGATTTATTTAAATAATCAGTCTCAGACGGCTTTTGTGTGTTCAACAATGAGGCTTATTAACAAATTTTATTATAAAAATTGATGTTTATAAGGCAATAACAATCAACAATGACCCCTTCAAATTCTATTACACTCAAAAAAATGAACCTTTTCGTGCTGTTTACACACTAATGGCATCAATAAACCAAAATTGATTTTGCTCAACTCGGTATTCGACTAGCTTTGTTTTAAAAATATTTATATGAAGCAAAATGTCGAAGGTTTTTATACAAAAAACTTATTTTAGAACAATAACTCAATCAATTTAAGTTTTCGAGCGTTAAAGTTTTTTATATGGAGTACCACTCACTAAATTAATAAATCAAAAATAGTTCACTTAAGTGAACTTTTTTTTACTAAGATTTCAGAAAAGGCTTAAAACTAAGAAATTTTTAATGAAGCCTGTCAAAAAATTTAGTACAAAAATTGACTTTTGAAGGAAGAATACAATATGATGCTGAGGCAGGTATTTCTACAACATAATGACTTCGAAGCCACCATAAATCTTTAAGCTTTACTTTAAAAATTAATTGGTAAAACGATTTTGCAATTTATTTTTAAAAATAGTACATTTTGTCGATGACCAGGTACTTTTATAAAAACCAAAATTTATATTAAATAGTTTTTTCTATAAATGACTTGTGGTCTGTTGAACTCCATTGGCAAATGTTTTTCACCATTGAATACAATTTTCCATTCGTAAGGCTTACAATAACCGGTAGTCATTTTGATAAAATTTAAATATTAAGTGTTTGGTAGAAGCCGATGAAAGCTATATAAATATCGAAAGAAGTTTTCATTACAAAATATTTGGTAGAAATCAGATGCTCTCTATTAAACTCATTGTAGTCAAGGACTGATTTATTTCACAAGACTCGAGGTTTAAAAATACCAAAAAAAAAATTATTAATTATTCTTTTGAGCACTTGAAAAAAAAAACATTTTCTGAGCTATTTTTTTTTTTTTTTTGCATCAGTTATTGTTGAATATGCAGGAAAGGACAAGTACAATTATACCAAAAGAAGAGTTAATTTTCAAGAATTTTGGTAAAATAAAATTTTTATTAAATATAATTCCTTTAAATTGAAGTTAAGAATGAAGCCATTAGAATGCTTGTTGCAGTATACATATTTCTTGAATACTACTCTACTTATGTTAAAAAATATTTAACATATGGCAATGTTGTTGCCATTCAATATTTACTTCATGTAAAAATTAATAAAAAGAAAAATCACAAAATAAACACTACGCTTTTTGTTGTCTTCTTCTCATTTGCCAAAGTTATTAAATGCTTAAATAACGTAACATTTCATTAAACAAAATACTCATTCATTTTATATCTTTCTTTTGCACTCACCTTACGTTCCTGTTCATCTTTGGCTAGCTGGCCACCATTAACATTATTGTTTTCACCATCGCCATCTAGAGGAGCTGGTGTTGTTGGTATATCACATTCTTCGGTTGGTGGTACGACACAGCGCAATGAATGCCTATCGAAGACAAGCATGGCTGGACAACGTTGCAAACGTGGATAACCGCCCTGACATTGCCAATAACGATTGCAAGATTTACCCAAAGGAACATTACCGTTCGCATCCTCATTGCAAAGAGCTTCATTTTGTATGGTGGTGATTATGACGATGACATGGTCACGCCGTCATGATTGTTATTTTTATTTTTTTAACATTGTAGTTGTTGTCATTGTTGTTTATAGCATTTCATTTATGGCCAGTTGAATACAGCAAATAGTACATGCGGCACAAATGCAAAAAGAGCACAAAAGAAAAAGAGAATGAAGAAAAAAATGAAATTGAAAAATGTGTTTATACAAAATTTACATAAATCTTGAAAATATTTTAAGGTACCAACAACAGCAACAACTTGTGTTACTTAAATACACAAGCAATATAAAACAATAACTCTGACTGCTGCTACAAATTGTTGGTAGTCGAACAGTTTATGCCTCAAGAATTTTCCTGATTCTGTTTCTGTAATTTTTCCTCTGTTCTGTTTAATATTTTTAAAAGACTTGTCAACGAATATGGCGTATGATTAATATTAATTGTATGTAAAAATCCAATGATCATACGCATGGTGTTACTGTATTATTTTTTAAAGGTTGTTGAGTAACGCAGAGGAATGAAGGTTTAATGCAATAAATAAGAATAATTGAAAAGCTTGCAATAAAAATTAAGTAGGATTGTCTGACTTAATTTCAAGTCAAATAAATTTTAAGGTTCTCAATACAGTTGTATGACTAAAGTTAAATAATTGTTTTTAATAAAATTCATTAGAACGGCTAAAAAGTTTTCTGCTTTTATAAACAAATGGATAATGTAAGTCCGGCTTAGGTTCAGGTTATTGAAATTTTCTTTTAAGTTTCGGCTTGTTTAAGGTCCTCTTTACTTAATAAAAACAGAAGCTTTGTTAGTCGAAATATTGGAAAATAAATTATATAAAAAAAAAATATGAAAATTGGAGAACCTTAAAAACATAATTAAAAACAAATAATTTACACATCAAAGTTATTGAAGTTTCTAAATTCATTAAGAAAAGAAATTGCTTGAAAATGTATGTGTTAATTTTCTAGGAAAAAACGACAATTTATGCAATAACTAAATATAATGAAGCCTTTTTTTTGATCGCTCTGATCTCCTGATCCCTCGCACTTGCAAAAGAAATTACACAAAAATTACAAATACTTCCCTTAAAAGGTTTTCCCATAATGGTGAAGTATCACTTATTTAGATTTTAACTACAATTTAAATTAAAGTCTTCTTAATTAAAATTTGTTTAAAAACGGGAATATTTTTTAATTTAACTTTAAACTTTAAAAATCGTGCTGATTATCCTGACCAAATTATTTTTGAAGGTGAAAGCACGTTTCGATGGCCATTTCGCTACCGCTCGTTTAGCTCTTCAAGAAACTTCTCACTTATATTTTAAATAAACTAAAAATTTTTGTCCAATCAAAATTTAAGCAAAAACAACAATAATCAAAATTGATTTTATTTTTCTTTATCCACCGCATACGGCTGACTTTTTTTTTTTGGATCCAAAAGACCAAAAAAATAAACATAAATTTATAAAGGTTATACAGATAGTAATGTGACTTCCACTTATGCGTTTTTGCTTTCGAACAGCAAAGTTTGGATTTTATGAACTTAATCAGATTGTCTATCGCTAGTTCGCTATTACAGCAAGTAGAAAAAATTTTTAATTAAAAGGTATGCCAATAATAACGTTATTTTTAAGTCTATCCAAAGAAGATTTTACTATATCCGCTGTAGGAAGTGTAACAAATAAAATTTAAAATAAAAGGTGGCCCATACCCTTCATGTGTCTAACTCGAAACTGGCTGACTTATTTTTCAATGAATAAAAATTTACTTTTTTTGGCTTAGGTTAAATTAAAGAATGAATTTAATTTTTTTAGATTTTTAGATAAAAAAAAATTACTTATTTTTTGCTGTTCTCTTGATTAACTCTCACAAAAAGTTGCTCTTGCCTTGTATTTAAAAAAATATATGTGACGATTAAAAATGTTCGACTAACAAATATATTTTTTTTTTTAAATTAAAAATATAACAAAGTATTGATTCCTAGTTTTAATAACTAAAAAACAGAAAAATTATTTGTTGTTTTACAAAATCTGCTGCACTACAAGGAGAACCATCCACCTGATTAACTGTTCCATATGTAAGAAAACAACAGTCACTTTGGTAGCCAACAAACGTTTAAAAAAAACAAACAAAAAACAATTAAAAGACTTAAATAAAACCTGTTACTTACGATGTTTCTGACAACCTTCGACATTTTCAGGCCAATCACAGCTGTGAGCATTCTCATTATAAAGCAGGCCACCAATACATAACTGCTCTGTCGCTGTACCATTCCAACAAGTCCAATAACGTGTGCATGATGTTTCATGGCCAAAAATGCCATACAACCAGTCACAATGTTCAGTGGAAATCGGACCATCTGTTGATGATAAAAAAAAATTTAAATTAAAAATACAGAAACAGAAACTGAAACAATATTGAAATGAGGTTTTTGAATTAATAAAAACCGCTGCTACAATTTCAAATTACAAATTTTATGTGACTATTCACACAAACACACACACACATACTTCTGCTTCAAATGCATTGCTGTGGACATATAGGTGCACGTAAGCAGTAAATGCCAGCCTAATGTAAGCCCAAAGATTACTAAACGAAGAGTAAAGCGAAATTTAGCAAAGCACAATCCAGTTATGGAAGATCAGGGGTAAACAATTAAAGCTGCATTGCTTGCATCATGAGATATATTCAGGTGAATAGTTTTTTTTTTTTTTGTCATTTAATTTACTATTAACAACATCTATAGTTCTTACAACTTGACAATAGGTTTTGATTAGATGGCATTTGATCAGCGTTTCTTAATGTGTTACATGTCAAGTTTAGTTAGAAATATTGATTACAGAAAAAGCGAAAATTTTTCATTTTTTATGTGCTAAATAAAAATATTTCTTTTGAGTTATTTTATTTTATTTCATTATATTATTATTATTATTTTTTTAATTAACAGCTACTATTTGGGAATCGCCTTTTTTATTCAAACAGATATATTTAAAAAAAAAATCAGTCATATCGAACCTTAACTGATCTCTACTAAAGCAAACATAAATGTCATTTGCCCAATGAAAGATAAGGCAATCACTTTTGGATTTGTTCTAATTCTTGTCTTATTTTATGAAGACAGACTAATTCCTGCTTAAAAATACTGCTGCAGATATTTGAGCTTTCTCAAAGGAAGAGTCTATTTTAATCTGATTTCATATTTCGGCTTCAGATATTTATAGAAAAATAGTATGAATCGATGAATGAATTAATTGAAAATAAAAAATCAAGAAAAGCAGTGATACTTTTTAGCAACTGTTCCTTTTAATTGAACAACTGGAGCGGCAAAAAATCAGCCCAGTTCATTTTGAAAGTTTGTATGGCCTTGCTTTTGCCGTTTTCATGACGAGTTTAACTATCAAACAAAATGTCACACTGCACTTACTTCGTGAAATTTATGATCACTATGCTCTGGCAAATTACTTCTTATAGATTGAAGCTAAAGCAACGCTACCAAATTATTTAAATTTACTTTAAAAATCAGTCACCAATCATTTTTTCAAACACAAGTCAAATCATAATAAAGGGTCCGCCCTTTAACGTTTTTTTTTTTTTCAAATAGTGCTTATTCTGTGAGTGGTAACACTTACCTCATGTCTGATTTGATAGATAATTAGTTTTACCCTTCCGCTGAACGAATATGCTTGATTAACGCTGGAAAATATTGCGACATTACTTTGAAAATCATGGTAATGTTGCAGAATGTGTGCGAAAATTGCATACAGATTTTGAAATAAGATAAACACCGTCAGCTCCGTTTGTTCGTTATCTTGTGAAAAAAGTGAAAGAAACTGGCATCCTCATCTATAAACCAAAGCGTGGAAGCCAAAAACACTGCGTACACACGAGAACATTGCTGCTGTGGTAGAAAGTGTGCGTGAAGCGCCATCAACATCAATTCACTGTCGTTCTCATTAATATAACATTTCGGATACAACATTGAGCTGAATTTTGCATAAGGAATTTTGCAAACTCCAATTGGTTCAGGAGTTGAAGCCAACTGACCATCCAATACGTTTTCGCTTCGCTAAGTGGGCCTGCGATCGGCTTACAGAAGATGTCAATTTTGCAAAAAAAAAATCATCTTTTTAGATGAAGCTCATTTTGACCTTGGCGGGTATGTAAAGAAGCAATTTTTTCGCATTTGCGATAAAGAAAACCCGCACGCATACATTGAAAGGCCAGTGCAACCAAAACTAGTCACTGTTGGGTGCGGATTTTGGTACAGAGGCATAATTGGGCCATTTTTCTTCAAAAATGAACAAGGAGTGCCCGTTACAGTCAATAGCAATCGTTATCGGGCCATGTTTAATGAACTTTTGTTCACAAAAATTGAAGAGGAGGCTATTGGCAACATTTGGTTTTAACAGGACGGCACTACATTCTACACAGCCGAAGCTACACTCGATGTTTTGTGCACTGTTTTTGAAGATCGCATTATCATCCGCAGTGCTAATGTCGTTTGGCCACCTCGGAGCTGCAATTTGACACCGTTGGACTATTTCTTGTGGGGTGCCGTCAAAGGCAAGTGTTACACCGACAAGCCAGAGACACAATCAATAATGTGCTTAAAAATTGGACCGATCGCGTAGGCTACTGCATGGCCAACCGAGTCAGCGATTTGAATGAAATTATTTTCCATATTAAACGGAAGAATTGCACTTTCAAAAAAAAGAAGTCTGAGAAAATGTTTAGTAGTTTTTTTATAAAATTTTCAAAAAAAAAAAAGAAAGTTATTTGGCGGACCCTTTATATGAAGTGAAACCAACTCACAACAGATACTTAAGTCTCTTTTACATAAGGAAAATGATTCAGTCTGAACGCTTTACACAAAAATAGCTGTTGGTTTTTTTTTTTTATTACACTGGATTTCACGTTATATATAATGGATATCGCTACCATGATCAACGATTTTTTGTTTGTAATTATGAACGAAAAAGATTGCGCTACTTGCCAAAGAGCGATCGCAACCATCGACTTATTGAAATCATGCTTTGGTGGTAACTTAGTTTCGAAAAATAAATCTTACCAGTGGCCTTCAAGGTCATGGTATGGACATATAATCGAGACATAGGCTTGTTTAGCCACGTGAAGTTGCTGGTTTATGCTGATAAAATCAGCAGCAATTTGCGGCTTGGAGACCCTTGTTGGTCGTGTTATTTATAACATAAGACCAAAGATGCTCGAAAATGATGGCCAATGCTTATGTTATCTCAAATGTGGCGCAAATTTATGTTATGTCTTTATCTCGTGAATAAAAAAGTTTTTTTTTAATTATGTCATTGTGCTATTTATTAGAATTAAAGGTTTGTGTTATGAGGCTAAAAATTACTCTTTAAGGAAGGGATCAAAGTTATTACTAACATAAAATAAGACAATAAAAAAAGCACCGAAAAATTAAAAACGAACTTTATTGGCTTTTACTGAATCGTGCCATCACTAGCTCCAGCTTGCTAAAAAATTTTAATATTTGCATTTTTAAAGTATAAGACATCAGATCATTGAATTTTTAAATTCCTTCTCTTTACGTTAATTACAAAGTTACCATTTCTTTTTATTGAATTAAAAATTATTTTTCGGCTTTAGGTTCATTTATTAATTCAATTTCTTAAAATTTTTAGGAAGAGAAATTATTTACAAATGTAGGCGGGTGCTTTCTAAAGAAAACAAAAAAAATTAGACGCATGCAGAATGAATTTATTTTTATTTTAATGTACTAGCGTTCAGGTACTTTTCTAATCCTTAAATTTTTAACTTCTTTCTTTTCGGAAATTTCTATTCGTATTTGGTGCCTACAACAACTATTTTTATTTGTTACAAACGAAATGACAAAAGCAAAACACTTTTATTACTGTAAAACTAAAATACAATTTCGTTCGTTGAATGTTCTCTCATGTAATTTTTGGGATTTGTGTTATTCTTCTTGTTACAATTGGTTTATTGGTTGCCATAAATTGTCACTTTTAATAAGTTTTACTTTTGCAATAAAAGCGATTCAAAATTCGAAAAAGTAGAGCAGACAATCGTAAGAAAAATTTACGGGAATACAATATGTCATAAAACACAAGTAATTTTCTGCAAATATATTTATTCGTCGATTTATACACAAACTGTACCTAATCATTTCTTCTTGTGCTATTTATAGTTTTGTTTTTATTTGCTGCAAGCCAACAACAACAACACCAAAAAAAGAACATCTTTTATCTATTAAAGCAATTGAATTCTATTCAATTCAATTCGAAATTAAATTTTCTTTACAATTTTTGTTGTTTAAACTGATTTTGTATTGAAACGTTACTCTTTGGTCTTTGTGTTGCTTTTGTAAATCTTATTGACCATTAACCATTTTATAGCTGTGAGAAATAAAATCAATTCAATGTTTCTTGAAAAGCTAAACCTGAAAAATGTTTCTCGGGTCTTGTTTTTCTTTTAGACTTTTTTAATGGACAATGTTATCATGAGCTTGATTTTATGTTGAACTATTTTCAAATAGCTTTTGGGTGTAGAATGCATAGTAGGGTTAAGCGTTGGTTGAATAGATTTCAAAAGATAGCTTCTATGAGTATAAGTGGCGTAATGCTTACGGCTTCAAAGCAATCAGTTGAGACAATGTAGGGACTGCTGCTATTAGACTAATTAATTAGGTCAACTGCTGTTCTAACAGCTTAACGAATAAAGAGCGATACCATTTGTCTTAGCTTTGGGCAGAACATTGCACTTAATGGCATTGGTTAGTAAAGAAAGTTAGTTAAGCTCAAACACCTATGGAACGCATGAGAAGAAGAAAGAGTCGAAATACTGCATCAGACAATCATTGCGAAAAGTATTATACACCATTAGTGCAGGAAGAACGACATCAGTATTTGTACTGACACTTCTCTTATGGATGGTAAACGTCGAAGCGGGTGTATACTTTGCTGAGCTGAACTGTGCTTGGTGGAGTATATCTCAATTTATCAGGTAGAATTGCTTGGATGGGTGCGTGCTAGAGAATGGATGTATGCGGGTAAAGGTTCTCTTTGCATGTGATAAACATTTGATTATAAAATGCGTGAGGCAAGTGAACGTTCACTCAAATCTAGTGCTTGAGTAAGTCCTTAAACTTAAAAAATATTCCTCAGTTAGGAAGTAACATTGATGTTGGTTGAAGGGCACTTAGGCACATCTGAAAATGAAGCAGGATACCAGCGGGGAAAATAAGAATCTGCTAGGAATTTCTGTAGACCAGAACTTAGAGTAACACTCGAAAATGAAAAAATGCGAGTGAAGTTTCTACAGAGGGTGAGTTCACTCAAACTAAAAAGGTGAAGGGAGGGCCAGTAAGGTAATCGGATATTGTAGATGTAACTTTAGCTGGATAACTATTTTATTAACAGGTCATAAAAATTACAAATATCGTCTGGTAGAAATTAAAATCGAAAAAGCTGATGCTTGCAAACTGTCGCTGAAAGAGGTTGAGAAAACAAGCGCACATAGAATGTCAAGCTGCTTAAATATAGATGCCATGGAGGGCCTAAGCCTTGGCCAAATGCTTCTTATTACTCGACATTCGGGAATTACTAAAGTGTAAAGTCTTGACTCAATAAGGTTAGGGTTGTCATAAATTCCGAATAGAAGGCATTAAATCATTGAAAGAAATAATGTGTCAGGCATTGAAAATATTATATCCTGATAGCAAAATTCTCTATTTACCTTGCGCATCGTCATAAGAAAAATCAGTTTATTCTTAACCGTTCAGTGTTTTCAACGAACTTTTCCTTTTAAATTTGTTTACTTATACCCTTTACCATGATTCCGTTTGTAATTTCTAGCGAGGGCTGAAGGAAATTTAAATATGCCAATCGATCAGACATAATTTCGAAAATTTTTCTATTGAAAATCAGCCAATTCGATCCATGTTCTTTGGGTCATCGGGCAAAACATCATATCTTATTATTTTATATATTCTTCGTCCTGTAAAAAATGATTCTCGCCCATATTTTTCGAGTTATGGGCCTCTGAGAAAAGTACAATTGTGAATAATATTTTTAAGATATCAAAATGGCTACAATTTAAACGCTTTTGAATAGATATTTGATTTTTAAAAACGCTTAACCCGCTAAGAACCACGACATTTTCATCTTTAATTTTTTGTTTTTTAATTCTCTGTCTACCATATATTTGTTTTCTTGATTGGAGTTATTTCACTTAAATAAAGCACTCTTACATGTTTTTATTTCACTCGAAATATTCGAGTTCAAGGGAATCTTTTTGTACAACTGAACGTATAAATTCAATTGAAAAAATGTTTTTTATGAAATTAATTTCTGAAATAGATTTATTAATACGACTACAAAACATTTATAATTCTGTTATCTTTTTTTAAAATAAAATTTTAACAAATTAAAAAAAAACAAATAAATACTCACTTGCTGTTTGCTTGTCCTCACAATAATTGGCGCGCCATGGATAATCACAGCCTTCCGTTACACCGCGATGTTTACCAGCAAAGACAAGACCATTTGGACAGTCATACAATTCCGGTTGGTTGTTGATACACTCCCAATAGCGGTCACAATATGTTACATCGCCAACGACACGACCTTTAACTTTACAAGGATCCTCTTGATTTGGTTTCAATTGTTGGGCCAGTGTTGAGAAAACTGTTTCGGTTAAATGGACAAAAATAGGAAAATTATTGCAAAAAAAAAAAAAAAAATACACAAAACACCTATAATATTTCCTACTATTGTTGTTAAATATTGTTGTTTTAGATATTGAGCAATACAAGTTTACAATTTCTAGACTCTATTGTTAAAGTTTTTTCTTTTTTTTTTTGGTTTGTGATGCTGGTTGTTTTTTTTTTTTTACAAAAACATGCCCAGGTAGTAACAACTGGTTTGAAATGCTTGTAAAATTGTCATTTTAAACGGATTTGGGTCATGGATTTTTGCTTGCTTTATATTCTTTTCTATTTTTTGGTTTAAACACGGCTTCAATTGCTTTGTGCGGTCATTTATATTTATAACTGTGTGGTGCTGCAAATTGTACATCTAAACTAATTGAACCATGTCTGTGTGGTTTTTATAGAATTCCACGAAATTTTGGGTAACTTTATTGTTGTGTAAAGAAAAAAGATGAACAAAAGGTAACTAAAAAGATTATAACTTGTAGTAAAGGTGAAGCTTAAACTGGCAGAATCATAAAGTAAATTTTAAATGATAATTTGTTTTTTAAATGTTGCTAACACATTAATCTATAATTTTAAATTCTTTAACGTTATTTTTGTTAATTATGAAATATCAAAAACTACCTAAATAAAATGCATCAAAACTTATCGAATGTTAGCCCAATCAAACTTATCTGGTCTTATTCGGTATCCTTTTCAATCACTGCGAGAGCTTTCAGCGTTAATAATATAATTCAATTAAATATTAAATGACAATGCTGTCAGCCTCACCATAACAGAGAATTACTCCATATTCTTAAAACCAAATTTTAATTGATCTGCCAGTGTAGGGAAGAAATAAAATATTTTGGATATAAAACACCAATTTATAACGGCCGGATCAACTGAAAAATACAATAAAAAGGGCTTCTATATTAGGTCACCTGGACATGCAAATTCTCGAGGGCTTAAGGTTTTTTTACAAATGTGTACCTAGAGAACCCTTCAAAATGCAGTATAGATCGTTGAGTTATTGTTTATAATCAAACCTAAAACCTAAATGCAGCTTAAGAGACGTATATTTTAGTTTTTAAATATGAAAAGAAAACTATACAAAATTATTTAAAAAAAAAATTAATTTGTTGCAAGACCGAAAGATAGTTAACAGAAGGCAACAACAACAAATGTTTGTGGCCTTCATCTAACAAAACAAATATTGACTGATTATGAGCTATTTATTGTAATCGAATTTTTTAACTTTGTTGATTAAATAGGTGATAATAATAAAGTAGACAAACTAAGTTTAATTCTTAAGAAGAATCCTGGTGATGGACGCAGCAACAGGGAATAAGTTTGACTACATTCTGCCACTGGTAAAATTTTTTTGCTTTCTTTAAAAATAAATAATTTTGCTTTCTTACTAAATTAAGATATTACAATAAATCTGACTTGGACCAAATTAAAATTCTTTATATGTTTTTAATGCTAAAATAGTTCGACTAAAATTAATTTCAAAATACAAAATATTAAAATTTTTTACTGAGAGTAAGGAAGTCGTTACGTTTGAAAATAATTGTTGCAAAAAGAAACCACCTTCAAAACAGATTTCTTTTATCTGTCTGTAACGGTTGAACAGTTTGGCCATATAAATTAAATAGTGGGTCACCCTTTAATTAAGAAGCATAAACTTAAACACTTTTTATTATAGCGACCATAGTAAACGACATTCTATCCAAATTTCAAACGTTTGTATATAACGCTTCAAAAGATAACCCCATGTAGGTCAACTTAAGTCACCTATGGATACACCCTTTAACTTTTAAAATTATTTTTCCAACACTTCGTGCTATTAGAGCTACAATGATACGCAGTTTTTCTTATTTTAAATTGGTGACCTTTACGATATATAAAACACGTAAAAAGCGTGTAACTGGCTGTAAACGGTCACCCTCTAATTTTTAAAATTATGAACTGATTTTAAAACGGGACCAATATGTAAGTACAACCTTTGAAATAAAAAGAAATTTTTAAATTTGGTTTAGAAATAACAAACATAAGAAAATAAACATTCTGACAAAATCATAACTTCCGTTTTTTTTTAAGTTGGCTATAAATATAAATTTGCTGAATATTTAAGGATAAAATTCAGCTGGTTCAAAATATTGGTCACTATTTTGAAAAATGTTCTATAACTTTGAAATTTTAAAAATGTCATAACTTTTATATAAATTTTTTTAATTACGAAAGTATCATCAATCATTCTTCAGAGACTTTACAACCACGCGGAACACAATAGCTGAGCCATCCAAATTACAACTAATCTTCAAGTATTTGAATACCATCGTTTCTGCTTTTCGTGACATGACTGCAATTGTATGAATATTATTGCTTTTGGTCTTTTGGCTTTTGGCTTCTCTCGACTGATATCTAGCATTTAAGTGTTATAGATGAGATATCATCAAACCAGTTCAAGGTAAATTCAGGGGTACCGCAAGGTACCGTCCTTTCTCCCACCCTATTTCTTAGTTTTCTTTACAATCTTCTACATCAGATTTCTAACCCTTTCTATTCTTTCATTGCCCTTTTAATTATTTCACAATCGGCCAAGCCATCCAGGAATCGGGACAATGCGAAAGCACATAGACGATACCCTTTATCGCGATTCTTGGAAATATCCGAATGGTGCCCTGCGAACAGAATTCAATTAAATGCGTAGAACTCCCAGTGCTGTGAGCTTTTGCACAGGCTTACGGCGTACCACATCTATAATTATGGGTGATGTATATATATTAAGAAATCAGAATCTCTCGATGTTCTTGGCATGAAAATTCATATTTTTCTGTTGCAAAAGAAGCATTCAAGTGCTTAAGTTTTCTAAAACGATATAAGGAATACTTCACTCAATCTGATCTTCTTGCTATCTATGTCACCTTTATCAGACTGAAAATGGAATAAAACTCTCATGTATAGGCCGTTGTTCGGAAGACTATTTTGGAGTTACTCGGACGCTTGCAGGAGAGAGCGAAGAAGCTCAACGGTGACAGTAGGATATCCAGCTCTATAGATTCACTAGAGCATCAACTCATTGGTATGTTTCACTGTTTTATCGTTACTACAACAGAATGTGCTCTTAAAACTTAAACTTGTTCCTAAAGACCGTATTTTCGTACGCTTAACGCGCTCAAGAGCACATTCCTTTACTGACGATTGGCCAGTGAATCGCACTACGCATTATAGAGAAAATTAGTTTTTTAGCCGAACATTTCGTTAGTGGAATAAACTCTTTGTAAATGTCTTTAGTGCCACTTTCAATGTGCAAAAATTCAAATCAAATCAGTTTTTCTCCGTTAAGGTGTGAAACTTGGCAAACTACAAATTAAACAAGAACCATCACGATCTAAATGGTTACCTGAACACAGTGACCGCTTCCTCTGATGGCTCTATTGCTGCACATTTAGTGGCAAAGATTCCAATTCTCTTTTGTGGGGTTTTATTAAGTACTTGTACAATTTAGAACACATCGATATCATCAATGCATTACATTTTTCCGAATTTATACTGCTTGTGTGTTGCTTATGATCTCTTCAAGAAAATTCTCGTTTGGCTTGCAAGAAAGCTGTTCACGAACTTCAGCTTAACTTTGTTTCAAACGTTTCCAAGAACCACTAAGCACAGTGCTTGTCTTTTGCTTGGTCTACTGATGGTCAAACATTATTCTCCGGCTTCTCTGACAATACCGTATGTGTATGGCAAGTCTTTTTTCTTCTTGTTAAGCCTAGACAGCATCATCATGCTTTTTCAACTTTTAAGAAAAGACTTCCTAGTGGCCAATGGCAAACATGTTTTTAAGAAAGAAAAGTATAGAAAGTAAATAAAATAAGATAATGAATTTATTTTGAGCTTTGTTTTGCTTAACAAAACTGCAACAAAACTGTGTTTGTTCATGAAATATTTTTTTCAAAATTTGTTGGTCATTTTTTTTTTATAAATCGTGATTTGTTTTCTTTATCAATTTAATTTTCTTCTAATACTTAAAGATTAATTTTCCCTGACAAATAAAGTTTTTTTTCGAAACAGAGCTTTAATTCGGAAATGATTTAAATATATTGAGAAAACGTAAACCTAAATATCCTTGAATATTTTTCTATCTCCTTTCCTTTCCTTTAATTTAATATGATTTTTATTAGTAAATCCTTTTATCCTGTACAAAAACAGTTTGCTATTTCTATCACAAAACTTTAACTAAACAGGAATTTGTGTTTTTTTTTAAGTTTTTATACCTTTAATTGTGGTTAAAATCTCAAACTCTGACAAATTGATTGATTGATGGTTTTTGCCAGCAACAACATAAACCAAAAAACTTTCCACTTTCATTAGTTATGTATATAAAGAAAAAATATATTAAATTGAATATAAAAAAAGTTTAAATAAGATATTAAGAAGATTAAGTTACAAGACTCATCTATTAAATGTTTAGTTTCGTATAAAATTTTAGTACCCGGATTTAGTCTGTGGGTACATGGTGAGCGTGTGAGTGAATAATGGTGATATTTAATTGACATGACATTGATGATGGTCTTGTGACCTTTCATGTTGACATGAAATTTTCTAGTTTTTTTTTATTCTTAGGTAGCAAAAGTATATGTGTTTTATTCATAATAAAAAAAAACTTTGTTATACCATAAACCATGCAAAATTAATTTCAATAAAAAGGAAAAGTTTTTCTATAATTCCCTTAATAAAAATTACTCAACTTAATTCAATAACTTAAATCTTGCCTTTATGCACTCACGCACACATTTTCCCAACAAAAACGAACGGGGGTAAATTAAAAAGTTTTAGTCGGGGATTTTAGTAAATGCTATACAATCTGAATTATAGCACAGCGTTTCATTACAACAATATTGTAGTATAACACTTTTCAATCTATCCTCGTTTCTTAACAGTTCATATAACTCAACTGTTAGCTAAATTTTGAAAATAGTTTTTATACTTCAGCTCCATTTATAATATTTTGATAGCCTGCCTTACACAAAAACATTTATATTCAGTTTTTTGCCCCTGGTGTCTTTCAAACTTTATTTGCTTTTGCACTTAAATTATTAAAACTTAAATAAAAGTTTTGCGAACAACTTTTGTCTGTTTCAAGTTGATTGTTTGTTTGCATTTCGTCTCCTTATTTAAATTTTAAAAAAGTTTGTTTATTTGCATTTTATTTGCTTATTTTAAATTTTGGTCAGCTAAATTTAATAAATCGAATACAGTCTTAATACGTATGAAAATTATATCCAGAGCATATTAAGCTTCCCTAGAATAAAACTAGTTTGCCTTTTTCTCCCACTTAAAATTTTTAAAAGTAAACGTGATATTTTGTGAGTATTTAATTAATTTGAAAACACTGCTAAAAACATACTTAATATCATAACCATCGCACCTGCGATTAATCGTTATAGCGATTAAAATCGTCTAAATCATACTTATTTTAAAAGATCTGGCAATATTAAACTTTTTTTTTATTTTATACGTATGGATATGAGCCAATTTATAAAATGATATAACAATGACAATTAAAAACTTCCCAGCAAAAAATTAGATATAACCTTAAAATGTACTTGCCATATATTGATTTACTTTTGTGATTGCAAATTTGTTTACTCGTTTTCAAAAATTATTACATTAGTTTGCAAGTAAAGGAAGCAGTAACTATACTACAGTGGATAAAGAAAAATAAAATTATTTTTAATTACTGTTGTTTTTTGCTTAAACTTTGATTTTTGCCTTTACTTAATTGTTTCGACAAAAATCTTTCGTTTATTTTAAATATCTGTGAGGAGTTTCCTGAAGAGCTAAGTCAGCGGTAGCGAAATGGCCATCGAGACGTGCTTTTACCCTCAATTATCAATGACGGTTATTTATTTATTCAATCGGGATAAAAAAATAGCACAATTTATTTTTTTTTAATTTTTCAGTAATTGATTATACAAGTCTCATGCCTTGTTATAATCGTTAGGTTGGTAATCAAGTTGGGAAGTCCTTCCACCAATTATGCTTAATTCCACACTCGATTACCTTTTTTGAAATTTTTTGCTGTTTTTTGAAAATTTTTTATAAGTGTCGGAATACCACCGAATGTGCTTGTTTATAAAAACTTCATAAAGAGTATATTTGTCTCAACAATAACTTAGACGACACCAAAATTCCAAAACTTCCTGGGCATGAGCTTTTTCACTTAAATAGGGCGAATTAGGTACTGCTCAAATTTGAAAAAATAAACTAGAAGAGGTTAGGCTTTGCTGCCTTTTTTGGCATAATAATTGCCAATATTTCTTATAAACGCATTTGGCTAAACAAAATTGCTTAGACAACAGTTTAAAAAAATATTTTGTCTTTTTATAAATTTCTCTGAAACTACAATGGCAGTATCTCTTAATTTAATTTACCATTGTTATTGTTAAAAGAGACAAAAAGTTTTAACAAGTTATAATATCGCCCAATGACATCTTGTTTTAATTAATAAGGCTAAAAAATAGTTAAGATAAAATATGCTCTCACATAAATATCAAATTCAACTTTTGTTGTAGAAAATTAAATTTTTTTGTTATTTTTAAAAATTCCTCGTCAATTAATTTACCAAGCTTTTTTTCATTTTCTATTGTTTAAGAAAATTCTTTCCTTCCACACTATTTAACAAATTAATTAAGTGTATTATAAAATATATCAACAAGTAACATACACATAGATTCTCACGCCAACTACTAAGAAAATTCTTATTTAACGTTATCTTTCTTTTTGATTTATTCACTTGGATGATTCACATTTAAAATCACTCAAGGTAAAAGAATTTTTAATCTTAAAAATAATGTGACATTTTTATTATTAGAAATTGCAACAATCTTAGAAAATAAATTAAAAAAGAAATAAGGACCAAGAGGACTTAACGAGAATACGTGTTATGAAATGAAATACAGATGTTATGTTATTTAATGTGATTTTATATCAATACAGCTTTATAAATAAACGAATTCTGTACAGGTAATTTATCAACAAAAAATAAATGATGTAAAACATAACGAGGCTGCACCAAATAAGTGACTTAAAAGTTTGGTGAAAAGTACTAGATCAGCGTACAAACTTTTAAAACATGAAGTAATAAGTTTAATGCCAAAGAATGTGATCATATCAGACCCTATCGTCTATAGGATAATATATTCCAGCAACAAATCCTTAAATGAAACGTCACATTGTTAATTACTTTCACCAATCAATTCAAAGGGGGATAAGAAAGAAGTAAGGAGGTGTACATAATCACATTGTTGCTCTTTAGATACACTTAGCCAAATTTCACAGGTAATATTAAAGAAATAATATGAAGAAAGCTTAATGATAAAAATAATTTAATTGTTACGGAAGTCTATACGCGATTAATTTAAATAATTTTGTTTTGAAGTAAGTTATTGTTTAATAAATTCATTTATTTGACAAAAACCAATTTAAGAAATCAATTTTTAATTTAAATAGTTTATAAAAGAAATTTAATATAACAAAAATCACACATCAGCAGAACAACACACGGAAAAGTGTGTTTGTTAATCTGAGTAATTTATTAATTGATTTGATAATACTTTTTTTTATTCTACTGAACGTTTTTTGTTTTTTTTTTTCACTAAATGGCATGCAGATCCGAAGTAGTTATGTGGAACTTAACTAATTTCTTTTTGTAAGATTGATTATAGTTTTTCAAACTGAAAACAGGCAGGCAGATAAAAATAATCCTGTAAAATTGAAGAAATTTCGTAAAACCTAAATTGTTTGCTTAAAAAAATAATTTAAGCAGATACGTAGAACAGTTAAAATTTAAATATTTTCTTCGAAAGTTTTTTTTTGCCACTATTTTATTAGTTTTTCAATTAAAAGCCTTTTAAAAATGGAATATAATATAAATGTTTTTGCTGCTATTTTTTTAATAATTCAACTATAAGGCTTAAGAACAGGACTAAACTTCAAATTAATGGCAGAAAATATTTTAACTAAAAGCTCTTTTTTTAAGAGAAGCAGCACTTCAGGCATTATTACCTATTTAGTTATTTTGGTAACCGTGCTACATTCTTTAGGAAAGGGATAAATGAGAGATAAAACAGGTGGTGAACGGAGAGAGATAGTTAGATATTTTTCTTCGCCGCCGAATTTGCTATGAAGAAGTACCGACAAAGGAGGCTTCACGTTTTCATGTTAATTCTGAATATGTATTTATACCATTAAACAGAAAAATAATTTCTTTTTTTGAATGCCGCTGGGGTTGAACCCTAGACAACCAAGTTCGCAGTCATTGTGTTTAGCACTTCTACTACAGCAGATAAGCAACGCAAGAGAAATAGAAATTTATTAATTTAATCGGAATAAAAAATAGCACGATATTTTTTAAAAATTTTAAACATAAGATTAATTTTAACTAATTTAAAAGAATTGTGTTATACACTTCTATTAAAACAATAACGAGGTCATTTCTGGACATAAAACATTTTTGAAAATTTTAATTTTGGTGTAGATAGTAATCGTATGTAATACAAAACGCCTTTTTTGGAAGTTTTATATGTCTGTGTTCGCATCACGTAAAAACTACTGGATAGAATTAAGCGAAATTTTGTTATGATGTCCCTTAATACTTTCGTTTAAATATAGAATGCCTTTTTCATAAAAATGTGTCATTTCGTAAAGAAACTAGAGATTAAAATGTGAAAAAACCGGTATGATGGTACTAGAACAATCCAATTAATGTTTATAGATGGAAAGTTTTTGACACTGTTTACAGAACTCTACAACAAATGTTAAAAACACATTTTTCTAAATTTTAAGAAAATTAAAAATGATACTCGAACGAAGTCGTGGGTACTGCTAGTACAATAATAATTTTTCGATATAAATTCAACTATTCAAAATTATTTTATATGTTATCTAAATTAGCCAAAAAGTTTATTAGTTGTATAATAACCAGCTTCACTTTAACTTTATACCCCATTTTACCTGATGTAGGTACATTTTTAGGTGATGATGACGCTTTAAGAGCTCTTTTAAGAAATCACGAGAATACAAATCAGAGTAGAAGTGATAATACAAATAGTAACTCAAAAGAAACGATTTTTTAATTAATGTGATCAAAAAATTATTATTTAATTTTCTATTAAATAAATCACAGCGTAATAACTCAAAACCCTTTTGTCGCCTTAAGAGCAAATGGGGATTTTTTTCTTGGCAAACATATTTTTCATGCAGCTTGAAATTGACGCAAACAATTTTACTAGATTCTATATTTCTTACTAGCAGCAGAATTAAGTGACGTAACATACACTGTACAATAAAATTATTATATTAAAGGAAACATCTTATAAACAAATAATTTTATTTAGGTAAAGTTCCCGCTAGACAGATACTAAAGTCCTGCGAGATAATTTTCTCCAGAGGTGTGTTAAGTCACTTCTCTACCCTAACAAACCAAAGACGTTTAAATACTTGAAACACAATATTTCAATACTTTGAGAAGAAATAATTCGGCAATTGCTGTGAAAAATATGTAAAAACTGCATAAAATGGTTGGGTCATCTACAAACAGTCATAACGTCCTCGTAAGCGAACTGAAACATTAATTAAATACAAGTATTTTCGCATAGAATCAGTTTTATTTTATTTATTTTTTATTTTCTTTTATTTTTTATTAATTTATTTTTATATTTATTTAAATCTATAGATAAGATTATAAAATTGCGAACTTTATGAATTAATAGCCACTCAAAAAAAAAAAACATTTAAGAATTAACGTTGTGGCATCGCCACTGACACTTGCGCACTTAATGTAGATGATTTCATTAGAGTTGATAAAGTAATCGCCAAGTCGAGAATAGACCCCTTTATTAACACACAGAATTAAACTGGGCAATAAGGGTCAACTCTTCAAAGATTTCTGGGGGTATATCATGAAAAAACGAGAATAATGTTGGCCCATAAGGCGTCTATTATTGCTAATTTCTTAGTGTACAATAGTATTTTCATAGGCCCACATAAATTAATCGAATTGCGACAAATCGTACGAACTTGAAGAGTAATTGTAAGGTAGATTCCCGAAATCAATTTTTATACAAAAAAGTCCTCCATTGCGATCGCCTTTTAACAAGCACCGCCATCTTTTGGAAACACTTTTCATCCAGATCAACACCATAAATGTTTTCAAACAAAAGATCATGCGGTAACTCGAATTTAAGCTTTATTTTTTAAGAAACAAATTCCAAATATGCTATTATCATATAAACCTTAACAATTTTTTGCTTAATTTAATAGAGGCATTAGAGTCCACTGTGAACTGGTTTCCCTCAATTTGCGTCAACTTTAGTCCGTTAAGCCAAAAATGAGCCTCATTACTGAACGCAATTTTGCGATTAAAAATATCTTTCCAAATTTGTGGCATTGTTCAATCATCTTTCTATTCATAAAGATCAGACAGATCATAAATGTTAAAAAACTACCACTGCATGACAGTTCCTTCGACAGTTAAACCTTTCGTAAGTTGTAGCGGTGTTCAAAAAACTCAATTTTGCCTAAAAAACTCGAGGAAATTATTTAAAATTTTTGACAAAAATTATTTAAAAAAAAAAACACAAAATTAATCAAAATTATTTTCTTTATGGTTTTAAGGTAATAAAAAAATCAAGCAATAAAACTTACTTAATGCCTCCTGCTAAGCAGTTTTTGTTTAAATATCATGATCATATGTATGTGTGTGAGAGAATCATTTGTGTAAAGATATTATGCAGGCAAATATCTTAAATATATAGAAAATGATTAATGAATCCACGTTGATTTGACGTATTTTAAACAAGTTTATTGTTGCTTTATTTTACAAAACCATAGATACACCCACACACGCAAAGCATAACCGCACACTAACATGAAGGTTCGTACATCCACATGGAATTTTTAAAATCTAAAAAGTTTTCTTAGTGTAAAAAATTTACATGCTTGAAAGTGAATGAATGAATAAAATAAAATTAAATAAAATAAAGAAAACTTACAACAAATTCCTCCTCTAGACAATGATGATGATAAAAATTTCTCTATGAACTTGTTGTGGATTATTTTCTTTTATTTATTTTTGTTTTTTAAAATTCAACACAAACATTTGCACCCTGTACAATCAATGATTCGTTTATATGTTTATGTTTTTTAGCTCATTCGTACATATGTACATTGTATTATGAGATTTATTATAGAATCACAAACACACACAAATCCGTACATCATCATTATTCTTTCACTGAAGCAATGATGCTGAAAAAATAATTTATACGCCATGATGCACATCTATTCATATTAATTATTTGCATTATTTTATTTGAATTTGTTTAGTTTATTTTTGCTTTTCTCTCGGAAAGCAGTCAGAGAATGTGGAAGCTCAGAGACGTATAGAAAATAAAGTGTTCTATGGAAATTTAAAATTATTAACCGAAATTTGACAACAGGGCAACGTAGCCAAAAATTCTGTCATAAATTTCTATGCCTGTATTCATAATAACTAAACACTTTTACACAAAATGTACTATTATAGCTTCTACAACAATAAATAATTATATAAATTTAAAGATTAAGAGGTGTCCTATAGAGACTTAATTTTTAGTGTTTAAGCTTTTATTAAAATCACAGCAGCTGTAAATTCCCATTTTTTCCCTTTTTCTTTCATGTTTGAACTAGTTCTTGAATGTATCTTTTTATCAAAATTCATGTGGTCTTTTAAATGGGTTTGGACCCATAAAACTTTCTGTAAAGGATGTAGATCTTCTTTTAACCTGGTCCGCTGTTTAAAAATATAAATAATCTATTTAACAATATGGACAAATGTCTATCCGTGTTTTTATTATATTAATAATATCGGTTCAGCAGAACGATATATAAGACACTCAACACATACTAACTTTGTTTTCCTTTTCTTGTAAAGTCCCGCTCATAAAAATTAAGCTAAAAAAATCACATATAATTTTTAGAATTTATTTAAGGGCTTTTTTAAGGAAAAGAAAGGGTTCGATCAGTAGTCCCAAAACCTTTAAGTGTTTCAATGCCTGTTGCCGAAAAGCTTTTGGAAAAGTCTTATAACTCAAATGAAATTTCAGCCTTGCATAAGAATCAATATTGCTGGAGGATGTCATTTTGAAACCTCATTACTGCACGAGAGCATGTCGTAGCAGCCATTATGATCAAATTGCCATACATGCAAATAAATTTAGACAACGAGAGGGGTGAATTCCAGACTGCTTGTTTTGATTTAGATTTATTCTACTAAAGCAAAGGAGGCTTTGCAGAGTTTTCGTCTTCTAATTAGTAGCAATCCTTTCTCCCAGTAGCTGATTCCTTGTCAGCGATTAGTCAAAAGACGTCATCAAGATTGAAGTCAATATCTTGCCCTGTGAAATACAAAGCGAAGACTAGTGCCTTCTGCATGCTTGGCAACCCAGTTGCAATTTCAAAGACAAAGCTTGCAGGACCAGGCTCTGCCCCTTGCTTGAGGGTTGGAGACTATCCAACCCCGTCTGTTAAGAGTGCAACAGCACACTTGTACGGCACCGCACCTTCCCTGCGGACACTGATCCTACCAACAGCCAGCACGTGTACCCCGAATGGAACCCCACCAATAACCTGCTACCGAGATGGGCGGCTCTATGTATAGGCTTCCGGTTCCCATGGCTGCAGTCTTTTAAAGGGCACTGGTTTGTTTTCGACAAGTACCCAACTTTTCTATCCTGATTTGGTGCCTGCAAGCCAGGGGATTGGTTTCCCATATATCCATAGAGCACTTGTGTCAAGCCGTAGGTTAGAATAGCCAGACTTTTAAAACCCCCGGGGGGTTAATTAGTCAACATTCAGCTTTAGAGGTACGTTTACTGCCACTTCGCAAATAACAGAACATATTGAGCAACAAAAAAAATCGCTATAAATAAAGACAATGCCAGAACCATTTAACGAAGGAAGAGCAGCAATTACCAGGCCAGCAAGTCATTACAAAAAAATGCTACAGAAATTTCGCTAGTAATTTAGTCCACCTCTGAATATTAAATCATTAATTCTTTTTTAATGCAAATAACTGCGCCTCTGTTATATTAGAAACCAAATGATAAAAATAAAAAAAGAACGATAGTTATCAAACAACAGTTTGCAAATTTGTACACTCGTAAGGGAGCAAATTTATTTAGATGAAAAACATCACTGAAATATTAGAATGAAGAGTAAAATTTTTAGTTTTATTTTACAACTTCCTCTATGATGAGTTTTGTTAATAGAAGTGACTTGACATAATCTATAGACAACAGATTATTTGCAAGTGTGTGGTGTTGTTCATCTCTATTATTTTTTCTTTATCTCTACACAGAATTATATGGTTTGTGAAGCCAATAATGTAGTTGAAAATTATTTCAGTTTTTTTTATTTTTTCAAGTTATTTAAACTTTTTTATCACACCAAAATTTTTTAGTATTAAATTCTGGTGTATCTCAATTTAATTAGAACTTCTTCCAAATTTTTTTTATTATTCTGTTCAGTTTCTACATACTTTCTTTTTATTTCGTAGTATTTATGCAAATACATATTGGTAAACATAGTGCTAAAAAGTATTTAGAACTTTTTGTTTAATTCTCTTTTGTTAGTAACCAAGAACCCCAAAAAATTTATAATTTACATGAGAAAATTTGATTAGAAAATTAGATTTGAGAAACAAACAAAAAAATAATTTTTTGAAAGAGAAGTTTTTAATGGCTAAAAAAATGTTGTTCGAATTCCTCGAGGCAAATAAGATAACAAGAATCCTTAAAGTGTTTTATATTTGTTAATTCGTAACTTTTGTCAAAAAAAATAATAATAAAACAAAAATAATAAAACAAAAGCCAGCTAAGAATCTTGATGATATTTTTAAATTAAATTCTATAAAATTTATTACCAATAAGTTTTTTTTTCTTTTTTCCACTTATTTAATCCGAACTTTGAAGGATCTCTACAAAAAAATTTCTTACTAGAATTGTGCTTGTTAGTTTCTTAAATTTAGCGCTCCTTTTAATTTAGATTACTTTATGGACCCATGACGGACTTGGGTCCATAAAGTAATCTAAACGATCAGAAATTATTTGCACAAGTATTGTAGAACAGTTCTCTCTCAGCTCAATTTGAGTCAGTCAGTATCAGCGTTGCCATATTAGTTTTTAAAATAACAAAAAATTAAAAATAAAAATTTTTTTTCAGAAGAAAATTTATTAGCAAAAATTGTGTTTATCAATTATAAAAAGTAAGAGTGCTATGTATTCGTCTATGCCAAATATACCATGTATCTAAATCTTGTAAAGTGAATTAACTCCAATAAAAAAACGAATTTGGAGGTGACAGAAAATTAACAAATTAAAAAAAATTACATAAAAATGCCATTGGATATTAATGAGTTAAGTATTTAAAAAATTAGAGTATTTCCTAAAAGTTATCTTCAAAAGCTTTAAAATAAAGCCAATATTAATATTTTAAAAGGTTTGAAAATCTCAAAAGCCTTACTGGCGCATAAAATAAATGAGAATATATAAACTTTATGGGGTCAGAAATGTACATTGTAGAAATTACAAGCGGAATGACAAACTGCTGCTGTAGCTAAAGTGGTGAGCACGTTGACTATAACCCTGGTTGGCCAGGGTTCAAGCCCTGCGGCAATCAAAAAATTACAAATGTTTTTTTTCTGTTTAATGGTATAAATACGTATTCAGAATTAACTCTAAAACGGGCAGCCTCCTTCGTCGGTACTTCTTCATAGCATATTCGCCGGCGAAGTAAAATAACTAACTCTCGATCTTTCTCCTTTTACCACCTGTCTTATCTCTCATCTATCCCTTTCCTAAGGAATGTAGCACGGTTATAGAAAATAACTAAATAGATGATATCGCCTGAAAAGCTACTTTTCTTTACAAAAAAAAAAAAATCTTCTTTGTATTTTTTAATGTTCATAAATTGTGGGGACAGCAGTCATAACACTAACTTTTCCATACCATTTGACAAAAATTTAGTTCAGTGAACTCCAACCAAAAAAAAAGAAATAATAATAAAAAGTAAGAAAAATGTATCAAGTGCAAAAATCTGCGCTCGCCCATATTTTCAGAGTTTTGGCCCTCTGAGCCTTTTCATAGAAAAGCACGATTGTGCACTATATTTTTTTAAATATCAATATGAGTATCATTTAAAAGCTTTTGAATAGATCTTTCAGAAAATGATAAAAAATTTTAAAAATTCTTAACCCATTAATATTCAGTAACATTTCTATATAGTTCTTCTTTTTTTATTTATTTCTGTCACCCTAATATTTGGTTTCTGTTTTTGGTCACAGTTTGTAGCACTTAATTTTTTTCGCTCTTTGTAATTTTTTTTTTTTCTAAGCAAAACATTTTATGACTGGCTTTGCGTCTGTATTGTTTATTTTTTGTAGAACTAGAAGGTCTGATACCTTGTGGGTACTACTTCTATCTTTTTCTGTTTATCAAAACTATTAACAAATTGTCCGTTGTAAAATAGAATTTAAAAAACATAAAACTTTATTTTATATTGTTCATGTTTATTTTATAACCTCCAGTAAATTAAGTTTTGTAAGCAAAATTGCTTAATGGTTTTAAAGTTGTTAAACAACTACTTAAAAATGCACACATGTCCTTAAAGGACTTTAACATATCCTTTTTCATCATTTCTATTTTATATTTTTTTTCAAGGTTGCTTTTTATTTTTTTTTTTTTTGCATTCTATTTGGGATGGATTTTTTGTTTTAAAACAAGCAAAGCATTTTCTTACAAGTGCTACCAGAAATTAAGTTATGAAGTATATTTGCTTTTATCCTTTTTACTGAGTTTTTGTTGTCTTCTTTTTAATATATCTTTCTGTCTAAATTATCCGTCTTCAGTTAAAACTTCAGTTGAAAACTTTTACACTTAGCAATCTTAAAACGGCTTAAAGCTGGCTGCATAATTTAAAAATAATTAAATAAATAAAAACAATGTTAAATGGTTTTCGTTTTTTTTTTCAAAGAAAATATTGTTAGAATTAAATTTAATTTTTGATCACTTATTTAGTATAAAATATTTATACGTTTTATAAGTCACTAGTTTCTTTACTTTGTTTTCCTTTTCTTTTCTATCACGCACACGTATGATTGACTAACAAGAAAAGTCCATTTGCAAACTGTTAATCCTTTGAAGAAATAAAAGAATCTAATACAGCCATACAAACACACAGACAATTTCTAATAAATTATTCAAAAGGACTTTCATTTGTAAGAGATGGAAAACAGAAAAATGTGACATTAAAGACACAGCAATGTCGTGAATTTATATGTTGCAGGAAGTTTCCCTTAAAATTGTTTTCCAACAGCAAATGTAACAATAAATCCTTATGTGCGAATAAAGTATGATTTCATAGTCTTGTTGAAACTAAAAGGATGAAAAGTATTATTGCAAAATATTTGTTTTCTTATTTCTAAGAAAACCTTAACTCCTGCTACGATTATGGAAAGATACAGGATTTCGAGAACTTTTTTTAATGGAAATTGCTTTTAAGAGTGGAGAAACACAAATTGATGAAATTAGGGTGTCACTAACGTAATCAGTAGCCTTGAATTCCACACCCTTTTTGCAGTAAATTACGCTATATTTTAGCAATAAACTGTCGAATTTTTCCTTTTTTCTTCTGTTATTTCCTCATGACTGCAAAAATTAATGCTGTTAATTCGAGGCGCAAAAATCAGGTCATCATGTCTCTGTGATACTTGAAGTCTAAACAGCTAACAGTCACTGTTTCACTTGCTTTCGCAACGTTAAGCATTTTGTGCAAAAGTTTATTGTTACTTCATTAGCCGATGGCCACAATTGGAAGGTGTATGTTCTTTTTTGTAGTTATGGTCAGAAATGACTCTTTTATGGAACGTACATATGTCTGGCAGGGGTACTGACTCAATAAGCCCTTAAAAGTGAAGTAGACAATTAAAAATAACAACAGAGAGCACGTAAGACCAGCATGTGACAAAAGCGCGTGAAATACAAACTGTAGAAAGTCTTACAATCGAAGTCACTTAAAAATCTTGTTGGGGACGAAATTACGAAGGCAAAAAACGAAAAATAAAAGATGGAGAGGCTAGACTCTGAATTTATACTGGCTATATGAATAAACGAACCTACTCAAACGTCATTGGCATCAACAGTGCACAGTGAGGGATTTGGTACAAGAAATGAAAAGTATTCTGTAGTTTCAAAGCAGCTAGAGTAGAGGTATAGACACGTTTAATATATAAATGTGGACCGTATACTGCTTATGGACCCGTATTTAATATAGAGTACCTCAGGCACAGCTCTTTACAATTAAATTTTGACACTATTTTTATGTTTTTTTTTTTTTTTTTTGCAAATAATTGACTTTTTTCAATTTTTGCTTGTAGCAGGGCCAAAACCTATCAAATATTTTTTTTATAATAGTATTGAAGAAAAAACTGTAAAGAGCTCTTTTCTAGATCAAAATTTTTATTGTTTCAAACTTAATAAATAATAATAAATTTAAAATTGTATATAATTTCCGAGCCATAGTCTTCTGCAAGAGAAGAAATTTCTTTGTAAACATTAAAATTAAAATCTGATTTTCTCTTATGATGGTTTACCCTATAAATCAAATATATCCCTAAACTTTTTTTATGACAGTTACATCAGTAATACTTAAAAATTCCATTTTTGGATATTTTTAAAACTTTTCTGGGAATCGTGGGATTTAAAGACACAGCGCATATACATTCATAGCTAACTCGTTAACAGTTAATATGATATTGGAATAGCATCTTTAATGTTGCGAGGAAACAAATATGAATGATCAAAAATAAAATTTTCATTTAGTGGCTATACCGATGGTGTAGTGCAAAAGCAACAAATGTACAAGACGTGTTGAAGAGAAAATAACAAAGAATTGCTTTGAGCTGTATGTGAATTTCGTCACACCTAATTAATATTGATAAGTTGGTTAAATGGATGATATTTACAATATTCACAACTTAAGGCAGATAGAAGCAAAGAATGCTGGTGATGGATTTGGCGGTCCTGAAAATGCTGCATTGCATTCTGCGGGCGAAATTAAATATAAATATGAACCAAAGCCGAAAAAGTAAATTTTAATTAACTTACTATATCTCTACTTTAAAATTGTTTCCTAACAATTACTCTTCGAAACTTCCTTTTTAAGCTTTAAATATATAAATTTTTATTTTTAGCTATGGAGCTTAATTCTTTCCTAAAAAAATATTAAGGGACTTTGTTTATTTTGAAAAGAACATATTTTGGTATTCTGCAATAATAATCGTTTCTTTGGTCCACAGTTATCAACTTTTGAATCACTTCCCTTTTTGACGTGCCAAGGGATTTCTTATTTTAATTATATTTTATTTATTATTTTCTTTAAAATTAAAGCATTTTAAAGAAAAACAAACATATTATCACAACAGCATTTTTACAACTTAATACAAGAGTTTGTGCATCAGCTCCAGTTTTAAAAATTCCAAACAACTGTGTAAATAATAATAAAAATTTATGCATACATCAAATACAAGAAAATAAAGCATTTATTATTTTTTTTTTAAATATGCAATAATTAATATTAATGTCATAAGCCTAAAAGTAGGCATTAAACATTTTAATAATTATGAATTATACATATAGGAAATTATTATACTTAAAAACACTAGAATGTATAACCATTTTAAAATTAATTATAAAATATGAGACCAATTATGTAGCAAAACAAAAACAAATGCAAACACATTCATTTAAAGCAAATAAAAAACGGATTATTAAGGAAACGTAAAAATAAGAAATAAAGATACAACAGCAAAAATAATGTAAATGGCTTTAATTTATATTTTAAGAAGCTTAAACAACTTTTATTTGAGAAAAATTAAAATTGTTATAAATTCAGTGCATACTCTCAGGAGCCTTGAGAATTTTAAATGAAAAGCATACTTTTGGGTGATAAAATATTTTTTAATAAAATAATTCCTAAGATAAAATAATAAGGTTTTTAATAATTTTGAGAACTTAACGACAGGCTATTTATTTTAATAACGGCCTAGATATCTAACAGTTAACAAAATTATTCTACCGAATGCCCTCAAATCATTGTACGATCGTAAAATGAAGGACAGTTTTTTTTCCAAGCTTTTAAGATCTTTTGAATCGGTCATTTTTAAAAAGAAATTCTCTCACTTTTGGTTATAGATGATTACTATGCTGTAGCAAATTATTATGAATAGATTGATAATTGAACAATTATACCAAATTGTAGACATTTGCTTTGAAAACCCACCATCGATTTAGCCATCAATGAATTAAATTATTTAGCGATGGGTTTCATTTTTAGGGTTAAGTAATAAATAATATTACTACATGTGTAGTAAACCGAACCTAAAATAGACCCTATAGCCTGTGTTACATCCAGAAAAATGCGTCATTAAAAGTACATCATTGGACCTTATTTTCTCAAAAATGAAATCGGAGCTTGCGAATAGGTCGATGAATATCGCTATCGTAAGATAATCAATGACTTCTTAATTTTTTTTTTCATAGAGATGACACTGATCTGAGCGGAGTATGATGCTACGCATTATGGCGATCGTAACTAACGACTTACTAACACTAAAGTTTTGCGATAAGCTGATTTTTACAAAAAACCTCTAAATTGGCCTCCAAGCTAATGCGACTTGACGCATCTCGATTATTTTTTGTTGGCGCATGTGAAGTTACTAATTTATGCTGACGCCTTAAAGGCCAACAATGTGCGTGTTCTCCTTGGCATATGCCTAAAACTAAACGTCCAGAACAACCCCGGGGTCTGTATATTCGAAATATCATTCTAATATTAGTGCAATGAACTGAACGTATGAATAAAAGTTTTTATGATTAAGATATTTTTTTTTTTTTTTGTGAACCTAAAGGGTCTTAAAAAGACTTCCTTTAAAAGAATATTTATTGAAAAAAGCGGTAAAAATTTTGCTTATTAAATTCATTTTATTGTGAGTGCATTTTTGTAAAAAAAAATAATTTATTATTGTGGTAGGGAAAAATTTCTGTTTAACAACTTGTGACACTTATTTAAATTTATCTAAAGTATAAGTATTTTGTCGTCCTAATTGTAGCTAAGCAAAGGATTTTTAGAATAAGATAACATCTTTTTATAACACTAAAGAAACACAAGTTGTTCAATACATTAATTTTGAATCTTAAGATACTGTTGTTGATGTAAAGGTTTCAAAGGAAATATTAAAAACTGCTGATTATTAAAATACATAAATATTTGTTTGTTTACTTCATATATTTTGTTTAAAAAAAAACACACAAAAAAAGTTTTCAAATAAATCTCTAGATTAAAAATATTTACTTTCAGCCATTTAACAACAGCTGTAATGCCTGTGACAAAAGTGTTTTTTTTTTATTTGTGAAAATATAAAGAATTAACTTGTGTTGCTTGCAGAGACATGTGCTATTTATTCTATACCTCTTCCTTCTGTTATCGTTTAGCTGTATATAAATATTACAAAATGTTATTAAAATATTTGCCTGAATAAATAAATACCAGTTGGAGGCTGAAAACAAGGCAGCCATCTAGCCCATCTAGCGACACAACAAATCTCTGTCAAGTATTATGACGGCAACAACCGTTGATGTGACATAAACTCATGAACATATTTGCAAAATAAAAAAAAAATATATTTGAAAAATTTTACAATATTTTCATTGATCCTTAATACAAACAAACAAGTCTCTGTGCATATGAGAGTTACACGTTTAACACATGTAAGAAATTCATGTTTATGTACTGTTAATAACTACATGTGTAGCATGGCAAGTGTCAGAATAGAAGAGTATGAGCCGGTATTATAATCGTGTCAATAACGACACATTCATAAAATTTTGCAAATTTTATGGTTTAATAAATGCCGACTTTTATATTTGGGAACAATTTTTTGTTTTCTATTTTTTTAAAGAATATACACATTCTTAAAATACAACCCAAAAACCTTAGACGTTTACTCACACTTTTACAAAATTGTATGAATATTTATAGAAATTATGTTAAAATTATTTTGGTATGTGTTCAACAAAATATCATAAGCAGATTTAGTCTTATTTCAAATTTATGTAAATAAACGTGAAATTTTTTATATCTACAATACACTCACACAAACTAATAAAAAGAATGTCAGTCATATTAGGGAAAAGTGACTACAAATGCTTTAATTTTTTTACAAATACAACTATTCATAGCAGGCAGCAAATTTGAAACATATTTTTATGTGCACTTGTGTAGGCATACTAATACATGTACACATTTGCAAATACATTCATAATAAACAAAGAAAAATAAAAAGATTAGCAAGCGAAAAATCCTGCCATCAGTCTTGAGAAATTTTGTTGTAAACAACTAGACAAAACTAAAGTATGACAAAAGTAAAAATAAAGACAAAAAGATGTCAGGAAGGATCTGGCAGGTATTTGTGAAATTTGAACAAAATTTATTTACAAAATATTTGTATGTCAATGATTGAAATATGCGGCAGATTTTTTAACTAAAGCATATTAGCACACATTTTTTGAGAATGTTTCATGCAAACAGTAGTGGTTAAAAAGTAGCATTAACAAATTTGTATGTTTTAAAAATCATTCTTTAAAAGAATTTTAAGTGCGTATCTAACACTAATTAAATTGAACTTTATGCCCTGTTAAACAATTTTCCTAACTGCAAAAAAATATAAAGTTCGTAGCATAATTTTAGTTATGAAGTAACCACTTTTATAAAAAAAGAGTAATCAGAATTTCGAAAACTATATTCTGTACGATATTCAAACTTTGTACTACTTGGTTCATTACTTTATAAAATCTGCAAAAAGCTGCTGCTTATTAACTTCAATTATAAAAAAAAATTCAAAACATTAAATTAAAGCATCTGAGAGATATATCTTAAGGCCAATAGAACTTTAAACTTTAAAAAAATAAACAAAGAACAGGAAATAATCGAGTAGCAACAAACCACATAAACTTGAAGGTCAGGTAAAATATTTATTGCTTAAATTCAACTTATCGCCAAACTTTGATTCAAAGTCCATTCTTGCGAATGCTTTGTGGTATGTAGTGACACTCCAATGAAACAACATATCGACCGGATCAATAACCATGGTACTAAACAATTTCCATCCACCTAAACGACAGCTCCTACTTCATTTTTGAAAAAAAAGGTTCAATAATGTTACCAGCTCGCCAGCCACAACAAACTTTGTGCTTCGGTAAAGCAAACGACATTTTATTCCAAGTCTTTGTCCGTGCGGTTATTTTCGCCATATTTTTTTGTTAGTTTTTATTTTATTCGATTAATCAGTTATGTATTGCAATAATAGCTAATCGGTTTTATTATGTTAAAACTTTTATTCGATTAACACCAGATTATTTGTTTAACCGATTAATTAGAGGTCTATTAGCTTGCAATAAAGAGTGGAAGGAAAATGTTCTACAACTACACGGATCCGGAATGCTGGAAGGGTTAGCGGTGGAGTAGTAGGACTGAGATTTACCTCATATGAGTCTTCAGGAAAAACTTTACCATTTATCAATCGCAAATTTTTTCCATTAAAAAGTGTGCTCCATATAATTCATACGGTCCCTCTGTCCAGATAGGCCACTAAAGTAGTAAGTCCATATGAGCTTATTTTCAAGCTAACTTGTGGACGACGTTAAAATCCTAATCGCTTTCACAGACATATCAAAGAAAGTACTATTTTGTAAACTTGGGTAAAGAAAAAATTTGTTTGGAGATCAAAAACATCAAGGGGTACCACCAGGTAACTATACTCAACGTGAGAATTACCATACTTTTAATTGGGACCTATGATCAAAATCATTTAAGAGTCCTTAAAGGACTAAGCATCGTGAGCAAAAGCTGTACATGATTTTCTAGTATGATGAAGAGACAATAAGTTGTATTTTGAAAGACTGTAACAACAAATTTAAGCCTTTAAAGAGATCTCTAACTAGAACTGATGAGATTCTTGAAATTCCTTAGTAAATCACATCTAGATAGGGTGCGAAGGACCTCATGTAATCAGAAATGGCAATCCTTAAAAAGTTAATATATCCGAGGTGTTTTATATTTAGACCATATTGCGCAGATCCCTAAAATTCTGAAAGCTCAAGTTTAAAACTAAAATATATATGTAATCTTACGGTGTAAGCTCGTGTTAGTAAATCTATGATTATAGGCAAATTTAATATGGAGTTTTTGCGTTTTGCATATGCGCTAGTACTTGCTAACCATAACAAAAGTTAGAATAATTGCAAAAAACAGCCAATAGAAACAAATTAATATTTCGGCTAGAGAAGCTTTGAAAATTTATGTTCTTCTTATAGGTTTCAACAACATAAGCTGAATTATAAGAGATTTCAAAATGTGAACTGCAGTAAAGGCAGACATTTCGCTGAACCCAATATTCTGATTTCAATTTTATTTCTGCTCAAAAAAGGCTAGCGAAAAGATTTTAAAAGAAAAAGCTGTTTCGTTTTAAAAATCCTGATAGTTGTTGGCGAAAAATTTAAAAGTGAGCAATAGTACATTCGGTTATCAAACAAGTCGTTAAGACCAGCTTGCATACAACGACTGTCCTGCTGAGAAACTTTCCATGGCGAATTGAGAATTCCAAGAGTCAGACAACGATTAAAGTGCGCCTATCTCCTAAAGAACTAATGTATTAAATTACCAAGCTAATATTACATTTAAGACACCTCGTAGAAAAATTAATATTTGCCATACAGTTGCATGCCAACAATTTTTCATTAGTTGTGCTTAAAAAAAAATCAGCAGGATATTTAAATTATTTATTCCTTTTTTAAGTCTATCCTTGAGTTACTATCATCAATCAGCCTTGAAAAACTGCCATATGTCTTAGTTATTTTTGGCTTTGCAAATGTAGATTTTTTAAATCTTTTTTTCATTTTGGGAATCGACAAAATATTTTATGTTAAAAAAATATTCATAGAAATGTGAAGGAATTTATTTATTATTATTAAGGAATTTATCCAATGAATAACAAAAAGGTATAAACTGTCATCTTATCCCACCATCATCATAATCATAGTTGTCACATGTTGCTAAAAAAATTCTCTACCTTGTTGGCATTGACGTGGTGTTTTATTATGAAATTCTGATTTTTATTTCGTTTTTTTTTTTATTTCGTTTTTTTATTTATTACTGTCGTTAATATTTTCATTTTTATATTTTTATTTCCCCATTTTTATTACTTTATACTTTTAGCATAAAGTGAATATTTAAGTGTGTGCTTTTATAAGACGGGAAGTAAATCTTTATATCCTCTTAATAAAACCTTTGTGGACACATATACAGTGCAAGTGAGCATTAATTTACAGTGTAAATCAAAACTGTATATGTTTCTTTTTTTGTCTGTAATGGAACTGCATAAAATAAGTTATTGCTTCTAGAGTTCTTAGCAACTTTATATATGAGTAATTAGTTTTCGTGCAGCCCGCGAAGATTATTTTTTTTTTTTTTTTTCATTAAAAATGAATCTACTTTCTTTTAATTGTTTTTAAAATTATGAGTTGCACTGTTTGATGTAAAACAAATGAATTAATTAATTTGGCTTAAGTTCGTTTTAATTTTTAAATTTGTTTAAGAAAGAAAAATTATTTAAAAATTGTTACGGACGTTCTCTAAAGCAAACAAGAAAAACTAGATACCCACAGAATGTAATTCATTATATTCTAGATCGCTGCATCCTTCATCAGCATTTTTTACATCTACTTAATTAAGTTGTCTTGTAACTAAGAATACGGGAAAGGCTCATAATCAATACTAATTAGATCAATTTTTTTGGCACGACGTTTGTTTGATAATCAAAAGACTCTGCTGTAACAAGCTCACGCAATCATTTTAGCTGCACCGTTATGTTGCTGCGGCGAGAAACAAACTACTTGATTTTAGTTCGGCATCCAGACCACAATACGCTATGACTTCGTTGAGATTCAAAGTGCAGATCTGCCATATTGTTTTTATAACCAGATCCTTTTGAACCAACTTAACCAACTTACACTCCGTTAAGGTTTTGACCACCACATCTGCTATTCTAATGTACAGGCGCTTTTGACAACTCATCGATTAAGGGATACACAACAACAAACTGCCCTTATCGTTTTAGTTAGCAGTAGAATTAAAATAGAAAACTTTTGATCCCTGAACGACACCTTCAGCTGTGAAGCTCACCTTTACTATGGTAAGTCATGGAAAAGATCGATGTAGTAGACATCTCATAACTCATGGGCACAACTGGCTTGATAATTTACACGACTGCCTGTAGGAAACATAAAGTTGTACATTATGGCAACCGGTGTAATTTTATACACAAACAATTAAGCTGTCATTGATACCTGGGAGTCCCTATTTTTAAGGAAAATGAAGGCCACTGACTGCGACTCATCTGTAATCTATGAGGTGACCATTTCAACATCAGGATTTTTAGAATCCAGGGTACAGGAACATTTAGAAGAACACAGTAGAGGATGAGCTCGCTAGACTTGAATTTACCGCGAGGTCCATACTTGTCCTAGATATCGTTCCTCTTTATTATCAGACTACGACACGGATATGAATTAGTATTGAGCTGTTGGATGTGAAGAGTGCTCTCTCTCTGTTTGATAATTGGCATCTCCGTAATGGTCTTATATTTAACAGAACACTGCACAGTGGGGCAGAATCAAAATATTTCGGAAATAATTCAACCATTTGTAAGCAACTAGGCCACTTGATCCCTGGAAAGTGGATGGTACCTAACATCAAGAGTTAGGCTCAAATACTTCTCGAGCTCAAGTAAAATTTTGGAGCAATTGTTCTAGCCTTTGAAAAATGGGTGAGTTCTTTTCAAAATATTTGCTATGGAGTCATTGTTTTCAACGATTTTCCAACTATTTTCTATTGCATCAGAATAGTTCTACTTTGGAATTTACAATATTTTCCTTGGTATTAAAATAAATATGATGATCTGCGGATGATATAAAATCTACTGATGAAACTTTTAGACAAAATTTATCTACAAGTAAACTTTTTACATATTTACATGTAAAATTCACTAAACGGCATCGACACATACATATGACCAATAAAGTCTATGTCCTGACAAGCCCGCCTTTTCAACTTCTAAAACATTAAACTTTTTTTGAGAAAGTTTTCAAAGATTTTTGCGTTAAAGATCAATTTTAACAAGTTGTATCAGCCCCTCTCAGTATATACTGCAACTACGATTGACATCTATTCTGCCATTTTAAATCTCAATCGTCAATTTTATGTGATATGCGTTTGTTGGATAAGGGCGATACTGTAATCGCACAAACGCAAAAAAAATTTATTCTTATTTAAACCATATTTTTACACTTTCAATTCATCTTATTGCTCATATTGTGTCAATGTTTAAAATTTTCTCTTATTTCCTTTCGTTTTAACTCGCAACAAAAAAAAACTCTTTTATAAACGAGAACTTATCATCCCTGTATTGTTAAATGCGTTCGACTTTATATGTTTGTGCATTGTAAAATATTTCCTTATTTTTTATTCGCATGCATTATTGTTGTTGTTATTTTCTTTCAAGTTTTCTTAAGGCAACAGGAAAATATATACATGGAAACTTTAATACATCAATAATATAATTTCCTATTTTATTATTGCAAAGGTGTAACACACACAAACATACACACACGCACATAAATACATATTTACACATACTCATTTAAACAAAAGTACCATAAACGCATATAAATGTGGCAAAATAAATGCGATTATTTTTCTTTTTCAACAGCTGTATGAGTGCTAAAAGCCACAGAAATAAACATAAAACCCAAATGAAAATTATTGACGAATATAAGTTTTCTTAAAAAGGAACTTATTCAAGACATAGAATTTGACCAATTTCTGAAAATTTTATTAAACAAAAATTTTATTTTTGTAACAGGGCAAGCGTAAAAATAACAAAAGCGTCCACCATTGCTTAAAGGGTAGTTATTTTGAAAGACAATCAGGCTGCATGTAGGCCAAGTATTTAAGCTTCAGTCGTTTTAATCTTTAGGGCTAGAAACTAGCTGCTGGTGATCTTATAAAATCCGTCGAACTTAAGCTAAACATAATGAAGACTTCTTGGACAGCGTACAACGAAACAATGCTCAGTACAATCATACACATGGATTTCTTCTGATTTATTTTGTAAATTCACCCAATAAAGTAATTGTGGTGTTTCCTAATAGATTTTTGTATACTTAAACTGATTTAAAATGTTCTTAAATTTTTTTTTCAAAAACTCAACTTTCAAAAGGTTTTTCTCTCGTGGAAAAAAACGAACTCAAAAGGGAAAGATCCGGTTTGAATATTTCAATGTCCTTTCTTACAGGTGTAGATTAAATTTCTTTTCTTTCTTGTTTGTATTAAAAATACAGCAGAAAAAACTGGAAATCCCATTTTTGGACATTTTCGAAATTTTTCTAGGAATTGTGGGATTTTGATTTTTCAATATTTTTTTTACTCTTTTTTTATGTATTTATTAAGTATATAAATTTTACAACATTTTTTAATATTTAATATTGATAATAAAATATTTTTTAACATTAAAAACCGTTATAATTCGCACAAAAACTAAATTTAAAAAATATTTCTTCCCCGTTTTTTTATCACTAACGCAGAAGCTATGCTAATTACTTATAAATTACAAAGGACAGAAATTATAAAATTTTAATTTTTCTTTTGTAGTTTGTGACTAAGAAAACGGTTTTAAAATATTCTTTCAGAAACCTAGAAAATTTTTCAATCCAAAAAAAATTACTTTAGTAAAATTGAAAGGTTTTTGTCTCTGCTAGAAGAAAAGAGCTAGACAAAGCTTAAATAAAAAAATTTAAAAGCTAAATATCTTCTAAACAACACTTTACATCTTCACAAGAATATCGCCAGAGTTTTAAATTTTCAAAATGTGTAAAATAATAATTTTTAATTTTTCATACTTTAAAACATATCGGTTTAGGCTCTCTAAGCACTTCAACTTCCACACTTAAAAATTAAACTCAACAATACCTCGACAAGCCATGTCAAGTTTTTATATAAACGAATTACAAAATTATCACCATTTTTCCTAATTAAATGAAAAACAAGAAGAGGGACTGGGTCAAATTTAGACGTTTGATTCGATTCTTACGTTTAATGCAAATGTACCTGCGCAGTGATGTGTTCCTAAGAAATGAGAAATAGCCATTATGAAGGCTTATTTGTGATGTAATCAGTGTTTTTTTAAGCCCAATAGAAATTTTATTTAAAATAAATAACATTAAAAATTAAATTTTAATGATAAATTTTTTCTAATAATTTTCACTAAACTCTTGCAAATCATTATGAATAGACTCATGCTTGAAAAATGCTTTCATATCATCCAAGTTTACTTTGAAAATCAGTCATCAATTCGAGCAACTTAAAGACGTCTTCGTGATTTTTATGTTGCACAATATCGTCTATCCGTCGAACTGTGGAAGATTACGTAACACATCCTCTTGTGGATGCAATAACACCGACACGTCAAATAAATCTGCGTACTGAAAAGAATAGCGCTGCTGTAAGCGAAAGTGTGGAAGAAAATACAAATTTATCGTTTCGTTGTCGGTCGCAGGAATTGGGGTTCTGTCTGGTCTGGTCGCAAAGATCACCCGTATTAGATCCAGCTACTGCAGGATTTAAAGCCACGAGACCATTATATGCGTCGTTCTTTCGCCGATTGGGCTTTAGGACAGTTAGTAACTGACCCGTCTTTTTATCGACAAATTATGTTCAACGATGAGGCTTAATGTATTTAAAAATAAGCAAAATTTCCACATATGGAGTGAGACCAATCCATAACGTACCCTACAGACTCCATTGTATCCAGAAAAATGCACAGTTTGGTGTGGTTTACATGCTGCATGCATCATCAGACCCTATTTCTTTAAAAATGAGGCCGGATCTCACGTTTCGATCAACGAAGACCGTTACCCCACCATGATTAATAATTTTTTGTTTTAAAATATAGATGGATGGCCAAGATTGTTCGTTTTATTGGTGACATAAGGTCAGAGGTACTTGAAAAAGTGACCGAAAATTCAACGTCTAGAATGCCATTCGTTCTGAGCAGCCACCGTGGCCAAAAATAATTTTTTAATATTAATGCATTATTCTGATCTTTCGTGTAAAAAAAATTCTTCAGTACAATTAAATTTTTTGTGTTGTTTTTTTTTTTAAATTTAAAGTTTTATTGGGCTTAAGGCATCCTATATTTTTAGTAAACACTGCTGTTAATGTAAGCGAAATTAAAGTTCTTTAAGATTGTGATGACACGAAAGTTCTTCACTCTTAAGAAAATGTTTGATGAAATAATAGTGATTTGTTAAATTTGAGCAAGTGTAGATCACAAAAGAATTTATTATAAATTCAATTATTTTCTCACTTGGTTATAACTCATTCAAATTTAAACTACATATCATCGCTTTTTATTGTTCTCTTCTTCTTCTTTTTTCACAGTTTCTTTTATTAAACTCATACACTATTATTACTTTTCCTGGATCCTATTGTTGTCATAAAATCATTTTAATATTATTTTTTTCTTATTTTATTATAAAGCATGAAGCAACATGCAGCGAAATATAAGAATCATTCCTTTTGCATTATTTTTTATTTTCTTTTTTTTTAAGCTTGACTTTTTATGTGTTCTTGTTGTAAACTAAGTGATAGCTTTATTGTCATTTTTCTTGATTGACTTGTCAAATGTTCAATTTTAAATTTTTCTTTTCTTCTTTTTTTTTGGCCTCAAATGGTGTGTTGCCTTTTCGTGTTATTTTTTTTTATTAAACTTTCTTTCTCTATCTTTTCTTTTTTCAATCACTACAACTTGAAAGGCTGTTAACAAAGTCAGTCAAATAAATGAAAATATTGGTTGCACTCGCTGCAGTCGAGTGTAAAAAATGATCGAAATGATAGCAGTGATAGAAATATGTTGAATGATGATGAGTAGCAACTGAAGTGATGAACAATTTAGCAATGATGCATTTGACATGAGGAAAATAAAAAGAGTTTAAGGAAATGTTGTAGACCTGTGTAAGAGAATATAAATGAGTGTCGAAATTTACTATCGATATTTATATTTATTGTAATTAACTATAAAAATTGCAAATCAAAAATGAAAAAGTTACAAATAAATGTTAAAGGTAAAGCTCTCTAAATGTTATAAAAAAGAATCTAACATTTTTCTGACGATAAAAAACAAAATAGCAGCATAAAACTTTAAGGAGATGTGTTACGCCTTCGATACAAAACCAGCCACTACAATAAATATGCAAACCACAACAGAATTCATTTTAAATACAGGTTTGCTGATTAGACATTATTTAAGTTTTATGTTTGTTGGTTGTTTGCTTAACATATTAACTGGTTTCACGCCAGCAATCAGTTTAAATCTGATTCACGATATCTTGGTTATCATACGACCACTCAACAGAGTTGAGTTATCAGATCAATCTCTTTACATTAGTAATTGGGATTGTAGGCCACCCTGTGGACTAATTTAATCTAATCCAATTATTTCAAAACGGTTATTCAGAATGAGTTTACTCATGTACGTTCTAATACTGATGGCGCAGAGTAACTTTTACAGAAAAGATTTTTCATGATCTCAACGAAAAATATCCATGCGTCAGCAGGCTCCATTATGTTTTAAAAGTTACGATAATCTGCTAATTAAATGCTAATTAAACATTAATTTACAATCTCGCCTGCAGTTGACTCACAAAAAAAAACTATTCTAACACCTAAAAGTATGCTTGGATATTTTTTTCACGTTTGTCCCGATTCGTTCCAAATGTTAAGAAAAGTTTATCTATTATCCCAATCCATGTTATTATCTATCTGTGGTCCAAATTTGAGGACAAGCAGTTTGTTCGTTTAGGCGTATTTAAGCAACAAACATTCAGAAATAATAATTATTGATACATGTTATTAGTAGGAATGCTTTAAAAAGGCTAAAAACACGGTTTTCTTCAAATTCTTCAGTACTCCAATGAAACATCTAACAAAAAAAGTGCTGACTTAAGCCTTCCACGCAAAAAAGGAGAAGTCACAAAATTGTTAAACTGCCTCCTTCAATAGACTTTTCCTATTTTTATTTATTTCCCCATAATTTTTCATAAAAAATCGAACTATAAGAAATAAACTATTTTTTTTTTTGCTTGGGGATTGTAAACTTTTTTGATTCAAATGCTCTCACAATCGTTTTAGGACTTGAAGTCCTTCGATTTTTGCATCAGTTTTCTAAAAGAATATAATTTTTTTAAAGACAGATATTCTGGTTAGAGAAAAGGTATTAGAATCTTATTTTCATTTTCACACACTACTCGTAGATATCAGTGCTACCTTAATGACTAAGGTTGGTCTATTTGATCGACTAAAAAAGTTTAATATTTTTCCTTGCTGTCACTGGGAGATTTGAGAAATGGAACGAAAAATGAAAAACTAACAACTTTTGGTATATCACCACAAAACAAAAATATACAGGCATGTCACAGAACTCAATTTTGATGGAAAGTTTCGCACCCTTTTAAAGTACTTATGTTCTGAGTTCTTGTGCATAGCGAAGTTGATTAAGCGACGTCCGTCTGACCGTCTCTCCGTCCGTGTTAGTGTTAAAATCAACCAAAGCACTAGAGGAGCTAGTGAAAATTTAAATGCGGAAATCCATCAGACAAAGTTTCGAAAATGTTGCTATTGAAAATCTGCACAATTGGTTCATGTCCTTCGGGGTAGCGTGCAAAATACCACGCCTGCCACTAACTTTTTCATATCATTTTGAACAATAAAGTAACTTCAAGCAAAACACAAAATAGATAAAGCAAAAAATAAAATAAGAAAAAACATCCGGCAAAAAAATTGGAGCTCGTCCATATTTTCCGAGTTATGGGCGCTTGAACTTTTCATGGAAGAGTAGGATATTGCACCATATTTTTGAAAACATCAATATGAATATCATTTGAAAGCTTTTTATGAGATCTTTGAGGAAACACTAAAATTTTTTATAAATGCTTAATCCATTAAGAACCGATAACATTTCTATGTGAATCAGGATTTGATTTTATAACCGTAGTTTCTGAGTCAATTTTTCTTAGAATTTATTGCAGACTAGCAGCGACCACGACTCGTCCGCATTTTATTTCCTATTTTCTTAAAATTAAAATTTAGAAAAATGAGTTTTTAAACACATGGTGTATAGTTCTGTATGCTTTCACATTTTTTTACGGAATGACATATTTGAATCAAGGTTCTGAGGGACCTCCACACAAAATTTTATTCAAATCCATCCAACAGTTATTACGTGATGCGAACGCAAACAGACAAACAGACAAAAATTCCAAAAATTGCTGTTTTGTATTCCATATCGATTACTATTTGCAACTGGTTTATTATATTTATAGATTATGTAAAATTGGGCCAACCTAATGCAGAAACTTATTTATTTCATTAACATCTGGCTTTAAAATAATTTTATTACAATAAATAATTACATTGTTTACATTTTATTTACTTTAAAAAAGTTTTACCGATTTACATTAGTGGCTTAAAAAAACAATGAAATTTTTTTTAAATTATTTTCTAATGCTGTTATGTACAAATGAATTAAAACAAAAGCAATATTTTATGAAATAAATGTTAGCAAACCATTAGAAAATTTTTAAAGAAAAATTAAAAACTCAAGGAAAATAAGTACGAAATATGAATAACAGAACCCATTTTCATTTTAACTTTGATAATAGTTTTCATCTTAATCTTGTTTAAAACTATTAAAATTTTTATAGAAAGCTGTTACAATTTTCATAGTTTCTTTAAATAGAATCGTTAACTTTTTTCTCTTTGGTTTTTTTATATTTTATTATATTAAACCACTTACAATGCTGTTGTATAATAATTTTTACAACACACATGTGCGTCACTATCAATACAAAACATGAGTACCAGCGTGTTAAGTTGAATATGAAAAAGCATATAAAAATAAAAAAACCGTGCACAAGTACAATTGTATTTTTATAAGCATTAAAATTTCAAAAAAATATTTTTTTTATATTTTAAGTACACAGAATTGTTAAAAATTTCTTGAATTTTGAAAAGAAAGAAAAAACACTTAATATAAAATTTTAACAGCTCACATATAATTCATGTTATTTTCCACCATCATTTTAAAACAATACTTTTTTATGCTCGCATTTTAAGTGATTCCAAGTTAAAGAAAAAATTATTATATTATTATGTCACATGTAATGTGACGAAAATAAATGAAAAGAAGTTGTAGATGAATTTTACTATTTCACTGTTGATTTAACTATTTTCAGTACATTGGGAGAAGTCATTAAAGGGTGAGTAAATTAAAGAAAACGTATGTGTGTGGTAATTAACTGCACAATGTTTCATCTGCTATTAGCTTTTCTTATGAGGCTTGTAATATGAAATATATTCGATTAATATGAATTTTGAGAAAATATTATTTTTATTAATTTTTAATATTAAATTTTTTTTGTTTTACCGTGTATGTAAATATAGTTTAGTGAAGTAACTACAATTAAAATTGAGGTGACAGAAAATTAAAAAGAAACAAAATTTATTATTTCCTGAAAGATCTCTTCAAAAGCTTTTAAATGGTTATTTAAAAAATTATGACGCATAATCGCACTTTTCTATGAAAAGTTTAGAGGCCCATAACCCGGAAAATATGGGAGTGCGCAAATTTTTTCACTTGGTGTTTTTTCTTATTTTTTTTTTCAATTCTCTATCGCCCCACATGTATGTTTTTTTTTTTTATTTTTTATTAGAGTCACTTCATTATTATTACAAATGACATGCAAAAATTAGAGGCCTGAATTGCCTGCTGCCTCGAAGAACATAAGCCGAGCTTTCTGATTTTCAATAACAAAATTTTCGAAATTATGTCTGATCGATTGGCATATTTTAATTTTCTCTAGCTCATCTAATGCCTTGGTTGATTTTAATACTAACACGGACGGATAGACGGACACCGCTCAATCGACTTCGCTATGTATAATAGAAATTACAATCGGAATGACAAACCTGTACAACATACCTATACCTATATAACAAAAAGGTTTGTTTTACCATCTAAATTAAACAAACGAAATTTCTTAAACATTTTTTTAATGTCGCTTAGCGCACCAAATTCGCGTCTTGTTACTTTTTTGTGCCTTTTGCAAAATCTTCTGCCTAAATAAATCATTTTTTTTTTTTCATTATTGACTGTGTTGCTTTTTAGAAAAGAGGGAACACAATGGCAGTAAGACTAAAGATTTTTAAGTGGTGAAAAGGAAAGAAAGTGTTAAAACTTTTAAAGAAAATTTAAAAAAATGTGTCAATTAAGCCACCGCCACTATTATTGACGCAGTTCATTATAGACGTCTAATTTGGACCATTTTTACGTGCATTGTTGGCCATGTGTCACAAACAAGTTACAGCGCTCCTCAGGTCGGTCAGATGATAAAAAAATGGATGTTTGCAATTAACATTGATATTACTTACATATAACTTATCTGAGTTCTGTGTAAATTTCCAGTATCTGCCTAGTTTCTAAGGGTACACCCTTTAGTTATTACACTTTTAATAGCCAAAATGGTGTCACTATTCTGTGTGAATTACAATTTATTATTTACGAAAGTTCAAAAAGTTAAGGCTACATTCTTGTATATAACAACTCTTTAAGGACACCCTTTAATTTTTGTCTTCCTTAAAAATTTGTGTACGGAAGCCTAAACCTAAAAAGCGGCTGTTTAATAATAATGAACAAGCAGAGTAACAAAAACTGTTTACTGCATAAAACACAGCGTTGGATTTTTTATACTCACAGGAACCCACTTAGCAACAAAATATTTACTTTAATTTTTAAATTCTTCTACGAACAAATAATTCACCTCATTTAATTTAAAAACAGTTTGTTTGTTTTAAGCCTTCTTACAATACAAACGTCTGTACGTTTATTTATTTTACACAGTGTTATGATTCGTATGCTGTGGTATTGTAAAATATTTTTATTTCATATAAAGCAATACTGTTGTTTTCTTAATGCTATACCCTGCACTTAGCATCAGTTGTTGTTGTTATTGTTTTCTTTCTGTATCTTAAAACTGTTTTTGTTGTGCAGGGATTTGCTGTTGAGAATACTTTATTTCATTTTAATTTTTTTTTACACATTTTTACAATACTTTTGGTTAATGTAGATTTTATTGTTTTATAAAGCTGATGTTTCATATAAATAGAGAATATAAAGGCAACAGGAATTAATTTTATTAAAATGTGTTCTATTTGTTAACAAGTAAAATACATAAATAGATTTTTTTTACTCGGTTTCATAAAATATTGTAATTAAGATTCTGAATTAAAGCAATAAAATAAAATCATTTTACGAGGACAAAAATTTATCTATTAAAATAAAAAATATTTTATTGACAATATAAAGTAAATATTAGGCTATTAGGAATTAAGAGATTAAGAGCAGAGGAAAGAAAAAAATTTGAAAGTTTTAAAAAAACATTCTTTTAAAGACAACTGCAAAGTACCTACAAAATAATTTTTAAAAGTCATTTAGATATAAATTTTAAGAAATCAAAGGCCCTGAATGTTCTCGCCAGGAATATTCTATTAGAAGATCGATTGCTAATTTAACTTGTGTAAAAGTTTCTTCACAGTATTCGATCTGATATATATCGGACTTATAGTCCATCGACAGTAAAAAATGGCACTGACGTATGAAGCAACCAGTCTTTCAAAATATTTTTAGAGCCATTTCGAATTGTACAGCAAGGGGTAACGAAGTTTATCGCTTATAGTAGAGTGTTGAACGGCACTAATTTTTTACCGTTATCTAAGTAAAATTAGAACTGTTATGGGAGCATTTCAGTAAATAAAATATTTTTTGAAAATTTGTTGCAGTGATTAGAATGGAATGCAAAACATCAATTTGTGGAATAATCGTTTGTATGTCTGTGTTTGCATCACATGAAAACTGCTGGATGAATTTGAATAAAGTTTTGTGGGAAGTTTCCTTACATTCCCTTGACTCAAAAATAAAGTACTTTTTTCCTAAAAATATATCATTTCGTAAAAAAAATAGAGACAGAGATGAAAGCACTTTTTTTCAAAATTTATACATAATAAAACTAGAAATTATATGCAAACGAAGACGTGGGCACTGCTAGTTGTTAATAAAAAACATATTAGGGAATACAATCTCGAAACGTGTATTTCCTTTCGTACAACTTGTTTTTCAGTAACGATCCAACTATTTGAGATCAATTGAGGACACTTTTATTCACATCAAATAACTTCTGTTTCTTTACATGTAAAAGTATTTAAATCTAAAGACAACAGTGACTGCTCTTCGTAAGGAGAAGAATAAAATTTGATGACTTATTGGTCGCATTAGTATAGATGTTTTCATATTGGATAAACAAAAGATCGTGGATAAAATCCCACCATACCCTTGTGTACAAATAAAAATATAATTATTGTTGAAAATGGCGAAAAATGAAATAAAAAAACATCTGATAAAATCTCCTAGAGTCACGATTATAAAAGAATATTTATTGTGTAGTTACGCTGGCAGGTGAAATGTTGAAGGCGCTTTACTTAGCACTGGTCAGTAAAAAAGTAGCAACACAACATCAATGGTTTGTGGCAGTCATGTATGAGTTATTTGGTTTGTTGAAAATAGAGATTTGGCATATTGCAGTCTGTAGGACTGCGCTAGGTAAAAATACCTTACCGTGATTCTCGTCAGAGTAACAGAGTACCGCATTATAGGTAATTAGAAATATTTTTTTTTTGGCAAAAATTAACTGCAGCCAAACGACTGGACTGCTTCATAAAGTGTATTAGGATTCTATCTTTTTAAACCAATAAAGATTTTAGACACTAAAACTTATGTACTCTTACAAACAGGAATCTGTTACCTCACATGCACTCATAATTCATCACGATTATCAAAAATTAAGTAATAAACACTCACGCACCCTTACGCGTGACAATCAAAATTCTTATTTTTTAATCCAGAAAAAGAAAGTTTTATTTTGAGTAAAATTTTGTTTATAATTTGGATTTTCGAGATCGAAATTGTTAGCTAAAATTAAAGAATTCGAATTAAAAATGTCCAGCTTCGCCAATTCTTCATCTTTATTTTTACATAATATTATAATAAAACAGCAACGGGGTTATTTCTGTATATAAAATTTCTGTATATAAAATGAAAACAATCAATGATAATCTTAAAAAAGTTTCATAATAATTTAAATTAAGACAACTTTCACTAAGTCACTTTTTACCCAATAAACAAAAAGCAGCCATTGCTCGACCTGCATTCAGTTGCCCATACAAAGGGGTTCAATTTGTTTTAATAAAACCAGACCTTAAATCCTAACGCAACTTAGTAGAGAAGAATAAATCAAATAACACAAATCTGCACAATTACCGAAATGAGAATAAAACATATATGTAATTTGTTTTTTTCGATAATTAATCCGGGAGAAATGCAATACAATATTTTGTCATTTTGCCTGTAAGCCAGTCTTATGAAATGTGATTAATTGTAAAGAAAACAATAAACTTTAAACCAAATCAATATAATGACTGGTTCGCTACAACCTTCCTCAATATTCTTCCATCAATCTACAAGGCAACAATCAAATTTAAAATTTTTCTATATGAATTTTTAGTTTTTATACCCTTTACATACATATCCTTATGAAAAGCGAAGTCGAGAGAAAATAAAAATACGCCAATCGATCAGATATAGTTTCGAAACAGTTGCTATTAAAAATCAGCAAGATCGGTCCATGTTCCTCGGGGCAGTCGGCTAGACACCACGCCTGCCTCTACTTTTTCCATATCATTTGAAACAATGAAGTAACTCCAATCAAAAAATAAAATATATGAAGCAATAGAGAATCAAAAAATAAGAAAAAAAAACATCAAGTGAAAAATTGGTGTTCACCCATATTTCGAGTTATGGGCCTCTAAGCTTTTCATAGAAAAGTACGATTTTGCACCATATTTTTTAAGATGTCGATATTGTTATCATTTAAAAGCTTTTGAAGAGATCTTTCAAGAAATGCTAAGATGTTATAGAAATGCTTATCCCATTGTTTATTTTTTTAATTCTCTGTTTTTTATTGAAGTTATTTTACAAGTTAACTAGATTTACATACATGGTGAAGGGTATATAAGATTCGGCATACCCGAATATAGCACTCTTTCATGTTATTTTATATTTTTAAAATATTTATTTCTGTTATTGTTCATTAGTTACATTATTCATTATAATTTACATACACTAGCAGAAGCTATCATCTTTTATCATAATTTTTTCTATTAGCTATGCTAGAGCATATTTGGTGAGCAATCACAGCATTTAAATAAAGAAAATAAAAATTAAAATTCTGTAACGAAAACAATTTTCTGCAGTGTAAGTTAAACAGCGTTTTTAAAAATATTTTCAAAAGATGAAATTATTTATTTTTTTTTCTTTTTTTAATTTTAACTAGAGGAAGTCAACAAGAAAATTTACTTGTATGAATTATGTTTTTACATTGCACTTTTTTGTTGCAATTGTGTTCGTGTTATTTCATAATATTCAGCACTTATTAACACATTCTTACTATTTTTTATATGTTAAAAAAAACTAGTTACAAAATGCTTAAATACCCGCTTATAACACTTTTATTCAAATAACACTTATTTGTTTAACAACCTTCATTAGAAGTGTCGCAGTGCTGCCATATCAGCAACATACTTACACTTATCTATATGTTGTATAAATATGTAACTGTAATATATAAAAAATGTTAATATTAGGGGCGTTAACTTCAAATTACATTTTTAAATTTAACGATTTTTTCTTAATTCTAAAAGCTCTGAATTATTCAGAAAATGTATAAAATAATTGTTAAAGTCAATAAAGAATCAACCACATCACTGGGAGTGTGATTAAATAGCCAACGATTTATAGGCCCATTGGGCACATACCACAAGCGAAACTTGAATTGAATTGATAGCATTAGCTATGGCTTCACCCTTTAATTTTTCATTTTAAATTTTGTTGCTCTTATAGTGAACTACTGTGTACATTTAAAAAGATGATGTTTTATACATACAACAATTTGCGTCAGCACTACGGACACCCTTTGATTTCTAACTTTATATTTTTATTATAGCGGACATAGCAATACACATTCTGTGTAAATTTCAAGTGACTGCCTAGATGGATTCAAAAGTTAAAACGATAACATCAAACAACATTCACTAAGGGGACACCCTTTAGTAAACAACTTTATATTTGTGTCATATCGGATAAGGAAGTACATATTCTGTGAAAATTTCAAGTGTATGATGTAAAGGATTCAAAGTTACGGTCACATAAATCAAATAATATTAGCAATGGGGACACCCTTTAGTTTCCAACTTCATACTTTTGTTAAAACAGACACAGAAGCTTAGATTCTGTGTATTTTTGAGTATTTGATTACAGTGTTTCAGTAAATAAGACCATATGCATCAAAAATCATTTGCTAATGGGACACCCTTTAGTTGCCAAGTATAAAATTGTAGTCATATTCAATATAATATTCAATTGTACAACTATAACAGTTCAAAGATGCAGTCATAAAAATCAAAGATCAGCAATAGGGACACCCTTTAGTTTCCAATTTTATACTTTTTGTTGAAACAAACACAGACGTTTATATTCTGTGTAGTTTTTAAGAGTGTGACTACAACAGCTCAAAAGATGCGGTCATATAAATCAAACATCAGCAATGGAGACACCCTTTAGTTTCCAATTTTATGCCCTTTTTTATAGCAGACACAGAAGTAAACATTCTGTGCAATTTTTAAGTGTTTGAATATTACAGTTCTTAATACACTGTCAGATAAATCAAATAACATCAGCAACGGGGACACCCTTTAATTTCCAATTTTATTCTTTTTGATATAGCATATACAAAAGTTAACATTCTGTGTATTTTTTAGGTTCATGACGAATTAAAAGACACGGCCACGTGTATCAAATTACCTCAGCTATGGGACATCCTTTAATATTTGAGCTAATTTTTTATTACTTTCTAATACTGGGAGCCATAGGGATTCCAAAATTATTAAAATGTTATGTGGATGTCTGTTATGATTCAATAGACGTGTAAAAATCATGTGTGTAATATGAAGACACCCTTTAATATTTAAAATAATTCATTTCTGTAATCAATCATCTTTCAATAAATAACTGAGTTCTGCAAGCTCAAATTAAAAAAAAAAATTGTCATACGAATTGATAAACTTTTCCTTTTTTTGATTTTGGTTGAAACGTTTTTAGTCTTAACAGAAATATATTGTAAGTTACCACCCTATTGAAAAACCAATGCGATCTATAGTTTTCTATCGTATGCAAACACTTATAGTCCTATGCATTCATACATACATTTAAACAAAATGTAAATACTAGAATAGTCGGAAATGTTAAAGGAATCAAATGCATTTTAAGTGCAAACAATTGAAAACGATGTTAAATCATTTGATGATTTCCGTTGTGAAATGCAACTATAAATACGACAAAAGGTAGACAAGCTTGTATACGAGTAGAAAAAACATATTCCTGTTTAATATCCTTGCAGTTTGTGGGACAGGGAATGATTTGCTTTACTTACTTGCTTTATGAAATATAATACCTGTGACTAAATATTCTAGTAGATGGTTGATGTAAAAAATATCAATTCTTTGTAATTTGCTTGAAAAAAGGTAGAGATATAATATGTTCACACGCCCCGGCAAGACAGTAGAAGAAAATAAAAATTATAAAAACAATTCTAGAAGCTCTTTATTTAAGGAAATGTTTAAAGACTATTTTATTTTAAATGTTGTTACTTTCCAAAGAGGAAGCTTTTGGCTTGGGCACCCTAAAGGTGACACTTAACGAGAGATCCGTCCCTGAGTTAGCACAGGCCTAGAAAAATGCTGAATACGGAAAAACCCCATTCATACCGATGGTCAAAATTGAGCTCATTAGAGCAAGAAATAATACCAAAAAGGCAAACGGTAAAAAACTGTTGAGAAGATAAATAATGACTCGACAGATTAACAAACGAAGGCATTACTACGAATGTAAGCAAATCGTCAAGATAGTTCACTTAATAAAAGTTGGAAACCGCTCCACCGAAAAAGGTGAAGGTGTAGTTGTATAATTGCTGTACAAGCTGCGAGTTGGCAGGAAGCAGAAGTTGAGGTCAACATAGGAGCAACAATTACTGAAAACTGGTAGACTTCTTACTCTGGCACCTAAGCAAAATGAAGCTGATTTTATGCAAGCCAAGGTGACACAATTATTGGATTTAAATAAGACGTTACGTTTATATTCTCAATAAGTTGGAAAATATTGAAATATATACGACGTGCTTTAAACAAAATAGTGACAAATGCTTTGAAACAGAAAACACAAGTCCAAAGTTGCTAAAACTAAGACACTATTGTAAAAAATAGTCATTAATTCACTGCAAAGACGTTAAGGCTTCAGTGTTTAAATTAAAAAACCCATGTAAGGAAACGCTGTTTCTATTTAATCTTTTTTTTTTTTTTGGTTTTAATTTTCGGGTGCCCCTTTATTAATTTAACAGATCACTGCCAATTTCCCAAAAAAAACACCTAAAAACATATTTTTTTAATATTAAAAAGTGATTAAAATAATGATAAACAACTTTGTCCTAAAAGTACTTTAAGATTCATTCAAAAAAGTTGTTGCACCTATTAAATGTTTAATTCGTTGTCAGATTGAAATTTAGTTAATTTTTTAACTGACTCAATTATTTATTTAATTAAAAACTATGCAGAAAAAATATTTAATTAAATTATTAATTGAACCACTTATGTATTTAATAAGAAAACAACAAAATACTTTTGAACAAAATATATAATTGAAATAATTAAAATTTTAATAAAATTTAAATTTTTAAACAACAAATAACCTTAAATAGGTGTAAAACTATTTTGTATTTAAAACAGTTTTTAAAACCATATGAAAACAAATGCTTGGTATTACTTTTGAAAAATAAAGTTACAAAAAACCATCCTTGTAACACAAAAAAACAGATGAAATATAAAAGCAAAGTAAATAGAAGTAGAATCGTTTTATTATTATTGAACTCTGAATTTAGCACTTTAAAAATAAAAAAAAAATGGGTGTTTTATTTTGGATTTTATGTTTGAAATTTAATACAAAAAATTCTTTGCTTTGTAAGGAAATGCTAAAGGTGACATGTGTCTGCATAACGTCTCTACAAAAAAGGATGAAAAAGTTATTGTTACACTATTTTCAGTAGAAGTAGCAATTAAACGTCTGTATGTATAAACAAGTAAATATTATTGGGTAGAAATTTTTAGATTAATTTAAAAGCAAAAGAGCAGCCAATCGAAGTATTAAATAAAGTATATAATAATTTATTAAAAATATGTTTTTTGTTTTAATTAAAAAAGTGTTTATGATTTTTTTAACAATGAGTTTTGAATTTCTTAAATCTTACGGTTCAAAAAAAAATTAATTAAAAAATGCAAAAAATAACACATCCTATCGATTTTTTCTTTGATTAGTTGACATTTTATAATAAAAAACTAAGAAATAATATCTGCACCTTTAACACACGAGCGTGAGTGGAATAGATACTTGATTGTATGTGTATTTCCTGTTAAATATTTTTGGTTTAAAGTTTGTCAGGATGTAAAATTTTAAGTTTGCGCCAATGGACTTCCTCACATTTTTTTATTCTCTAAAATTTGGTTAAATAATGTCTCTAATGGTTGAATGTTGAATTGGATATTGTCTCTGGCACAAAAAAGTCATGAATTTTGTATGTTTAAAATACACTGACAAATAAATGAAAAAATTACAAAATTTCAACAGTTTCAAATTGTTTTTAACCTGGTTAATTCTACTTATTTAAATCTGATTTGAAGTGTCTAAAAGAAATGCTTTAAAGCAGAGATGAAATCACAATATATTTATACATCGATCGCATTCAGTTTAGGGGTTGGGTCTCAAGTAATCAATATATCAATCTTTGAAGAAACTAAAGCTTTGTTAAACAAAACGTTTTACAGAAAGGTAGAATCACAATAGAAATTCGTACTTTGTACCTGCAAATTGTTGCAGAGCTTGGCAGTTCTTTAATTTTAAAGATCTTATTAATTGTTTTTTGGAACAACTGGAAAAAATACTATAATTAAATTTTAATGGATAAATCAAAAGGAATTCAAAACAGAATGCAGAGATTTAACATTTTCCCAATTACCTGATATCAGACTTGTTTTATTAAGGGGATGACCCCTACTTATGCAATATATTGTTCCAGAACTAGGAAATTAGATTGAGGGAAGGGGGTGAAGGGAGTAGTGCTTGTGGACATTTGATCTGAATCTTTGCACACTGAAAGTGACAGGAAAGCCCTCTGCAGGGAGTTTATTTCACATACGAAACGTTCGGCTAAAAAGCGAATTTTCTCTGTAATGCGTTTTGCGGTTCAGTGGCCAATCGACCACAAAGGAATGCGCTCTTGATGCAGATCGCGTTGCGCGTATGAAATTACGGTTTTCAGGAACGAGTTCCCTGATTTCTTAAGAGCACATTCCGTTATAGTAACGATAAAACAGTGAAACATACCCTACATTGCGTCGATGCTCCAGTGAGTCAATAGTGCTGGATATCCTACTGCCACCGATGAGTTTCTTCGCTCTCTCCTGTACGTAGTCAAGTAACTCTAAAACAGAATATGCAGCATTGGCCCATATATAAGAGTTGTATTCCATTCAGATGGAGTGAAGTTTTTTTTACACCGTTTCAGAAAACCTAGGCACTTGAATGCTTCTTTTGTGACATGAAATATATGCTTGTTCCAATGTCAAGAATATCGATATCTTTTGATTCCTTAATATACATATATGCAAATTCAGCCGTACGCCTATGCGAAAGCACAGAACACTGGGTTTTACGAGCATTAAATTGAACCCTGTTCGCAACGCCCCATTCGGAGATTGCTTTTGCATAGACCCAATTCCTGGAAAGCCTATTGCAAAATAAATTAGAATAGCATATGCTACTGTCACCTGCGAAAGAATACAAAGAGTTGGAAGTCTGACGTAGAAGGTTGTTAAGAAAAATAAGAATTTACCTTAAAATCGTCTCATGAGATCCTATCTATAACAACTCGTTGAAAAAGCTTTATATAAGTCGAGAGAAGCTATCACCGACACCAAAAGCAATTAGTTTTGATATGAGTGCACCATGTAACACTTTATCAACTGCCTTGGAAAAATCTAAAGCCACCCCCTTACTTTTGCCGAAATGGTGAATGAATTGACACCATTTTTCAGAAAGGAAGGCCAGTAAGTCACGCGTAGAGCAACCCCAACGGAAGTCATACAGTCGATCACTAAATAAGCTGTTGCACTCCAAATATTTCACAAACTGAAAATTAATCATATTTTCAATTACTTTGGAAAGTGCAGAACAAATTGCGATTGGGCGATAATTTTTAGTATTACTATCCTCCTTCTTTTTAGGGATTTGTGTTACATTAGCAATCTTCCAACATGATGGGAATTCACATGGTACAAAATGCTGAAAAGTTTTGCTAATTAGCATGCTAACGTGGAAGAGCACTGCTTCAAGGCCATTGCTGGAATTTCAATCGGACCAAGGGACTTGTAGGAAAAAAATAGAAAGAGAAAAATAGAGGTGGGCTCGACAAAGAAAAGAAATTGTCAAAAATGCGCACTGGCCGTAGATTATTACCAATCAAAAAACATATTTGAAACATCTGGCAGTGGCTTAGAGAACCAATCGCGGCACCTGAAAGTGGAACAAATTCTTTCGGGTTTTACTGATGAAATATCAAATAGGATCCCAAAATCCGAAGTTCGAGTTGCCTCAGCCAATGGCGTATGGGCAGAGAAGTTGCTCAATCATCTCCTTCTGTCGTTCGTTCTGATAGATTCCTTAAAATTCATTGTATGGGAGACCCATCCTTCTCGCGTGGGCTCCAAATAGGCAGTTTAAAGTTATTGCAGCTATCAAGTTGTAGCACAGCCGCTTTCCTGCTATCTAACGAAAGCCAGTTTATTCTAGTAGTGGGAATTTAAATTCTCTCAGTAACAGAATATTTCTGATAAGTTTAGTTGTTTTTTCATGTCTGCATGATAAAACTCCTTAATAAAATTCTTTATTTTTCGGTGTAAAATTTGAAAGGATGTAAGTGTGTATTTGTGTATTTTTGTTGATGACGTGGGCATCGTATGTCGTAGTGGACCCACATATGAGACATTCCACACATGTTAATTTTTTATATCCTTAAGTGGGTTTTTCTTGTTTTTTTTTAACTACAGAGAAGATTTCTCTTAAAAAACTGAAGTTTAAAAATTCGTACATATTTTTTTTAAATTTTTTAAGCGTGTTGCTTGGGGTTTAAAGGTAAAAGAACGGAACGGAATTTTGAGAGTTTAAGCACTGGTCGCAAGAGTACGAGATCTCTGAATGGTTATTGTTTCGAGATATCTTAGAAAGAGTTTCATAGTCATACTTGCAAAGAAATTAATATTAAGACAGCCGCGCATCTTTGTGTTTAATTAGAGATTCGAGTAAGACTTTTGTGACTTTATAAAAAGCTTTCTAAAAACAAATTTTGGATATTATAAGAGGAATTTTTTTTTAGAATTTATACTACTGTTAAGTGAACTGAGAAAAAATCTTTTACATCTAATTACAAGCATTCCTTCCTTTTGGATACTGATTTCTAATAAACATTTAGACAACATACCGTTTTACAGACACATTATCTGCCACTGGATTGTGAGAGTTTTTTTTTTAGTTTAGTAAGGACAATGATGATGGAGATGACGATGACGTTAAAACCTTGATGACATTGGAGGCCATTGTAGAGAGGTTTGAAAAAAAAAATCATTAAAAGAAAAAATGATACATTTCTAACATGTATTTGATTTGATTGTAAAGTGCTTGTGAAATTCCCACGTTTTATTAGAATTGAAAATAAAAAATTTGTGCTTTATTTTTTTGTTATTCCATTTTCTCGTAGGTATGTATGAATGAATGTAATAAAATTGTTTTTGCTTTTAAAATAAAAAATAGTTAACTTTTTTTCTGCAATTGCCACTGCTGTGTTTTTTTGAAATGCAGGTAAAGAAAGTTGTAAAGAATTAAAAATAATTGAAAATGTAATCAAGAAAACAACATCACTTAAACAAAATAAAAAATTTAATAAACAAAATAAAAGCAAAGAAGAAAAGTAAAGTTAAAAAGATAAATGAAAATTGTAACTACTGATTATATTTTGCTTTTCAATAAAACTTGTTAAGTTTAAAACAAAATAATTAATTAAACATTTTCTAAATATCTGCTTCAGTTCTTAGTTATGGGGAGAAATAAACTTAAGAAAACAATTAATTTTGTTGTTCTTTTGTAAATATTTGAAATTCTTTTGCACCGCTCCTGGCTTTTGTTTCTGAAAGCATTTTGCTTTAAATTAATCTACTTGTCAAACTTTAAAGTTTCAAATCATTAACAAACTTTTGGGTATTGACAAGCTGTACGAAATAGTTAATAGAACAATAAAGACTCAATGAATAAATTTATTGGGTTGAATTTTTTTGGAAATGTTTTGGGGTTTTGTTGTCATAGGAAAGCCTGTAAAGCTTTGACTACTTTTTGATAAGTCAAACAACTAATTAATTTTAAAATATGCATGTATTAATTACAAATTAGTTTTAGTCAAAAATAAAACTTTGTTAGTGAAATTAATTACTTTGGAAGTTTTTCATAATTTCAGTGGGAGAATGAGGCATTAACTAACATTACGTTCAAATATCCAGTGCTGGCTGTTATTAAGTTTAGAATCGCAAGCAGACACAAAAACCTTAACTTTAGAAAAATGTTAGCAATTATTACAGCCTACTGAAAGATGATCGTCAATTATCATTCATTCGGAAGCCTGATACAATAGCAGTCCAGAGAGAAGTTTATTGACAAAGTGAGCCATCAAGAACGAAAAGGAACCCAAAATATTAGTGGTCTACTTTTGTACATCCCTAAACCAGATACCAGTATCAACAATTTTGACTTAAAACTTTGAACAAGCTGCTTAACATGAAGCATTTTCTTCTCAAAAGATCAGATTAGGCGTTTAGAGGGAGTCGAAAGTTAAAAGATCTTGTCAGCATCGAGGTAGCAGAGGAACTCATTTACCGCTGATTCACCATAAACCAAAAGAACGATGTCAGCATAAATATAAAAAGTGATCACTAGGACATAATCGAATCTAAAGAAACCCTTCAGCCAAAAAAGGATTAAATGATAAATGTTACAGTGAAAGCAGACATGAAAGATCGATATTCTTGTGGGAGGCGTAATTCCATCATGAAAAGTAACTCCAATTAAAAAAAACAAAATCGCAGTAACAGAAAATTAAAAGAAGAAAAAAATTTAAAAAAAATTTACAAAAAAATGTCATCGGCTCTTAATCGGTTAAGCATTTTTTTAAATTTATAACTTTTTTATTTTATGAAGGATATCTTCAAAAGCTTTCAAATGATACCCGTATTGATATCTTAAAAAATTATGGGGCAAAATCGTATTTTTCTATGAAACTCGGAAAATATGGACAGAGCAATTTTTTCACTTGATGTTTTTTCTTAATTTTAATTATTATTTATCGCCGCTGTTATTTTATTTTTATTTGGAGTTACTTCATTGTTTCAAATTATATGGAAAATTAGAGGCAGACGTGGTGTTTTGCCTCGAAGGACATGGATCGATCTTGCTGTTTTCAATAGCAAAATTTTCGAAACTATGTCTAGTCGATTGGCATATTTAAATTTTCTCTAGCTGATCTAGTACCTAAGCAAAGTATATTTCGACACTAACACGGACGGACAGATGGACAGACGGATATAGCTCTCTTAATTTTATTTATATGGGCATACTTTTGAACACTTTTAGACAGACGGTTGAAATTTACAAAGAACCTGCATTGCTGTTCGTTATAACAACAAGTATAAAATTCGAATTTATAGATTAAAGGGTGTTCCCATAATTAACATAATTTGACTTATGTGGCCCCATTTTTGAACATTAGACATCTTATTAGACAGAATGTTTAATACTTCGTCCGGCATGATGATTAGTTGAGGTAATTTGGTGTATATGGCCAAACTGTTGAAATGTTATAGGTACACGATTGAAACTTACAATCATTTTTGAATATAATAAAATATAAAAAAGTCTGTTAAAGGTTGGGGCCAGGCGGACAAATATAAATTATACGCTTAGTGAGGATCACTTAAAAATATTTATTGGGGGTCGGCCGAATAGAGTCGATTTTAGTGCTCGCAAGGCGTAATGTTGTATGCTTACGCACAGACGCTCGACCGAAAGTGATGTTTCATTTATAGGTATTAAGGATTCAAAAGCTCTTAATCTTTTTGGCATGCAAATTCAGTGTGATGTTTGATGAACTAAACACATCTTTCAAGTCTCAAAAGAAAATTTCAAGTGCCTCGGTCTTTTGAAACGATGTAAAAGATATTTTACTCCATCTGATCTCCTTGTAATCTATATGACTTTTATTAGACCGAAGATAATTGAATATAACGCTCATGTATGGGTTGTAGCTGCAAAGTCTGTTTTGAAGTTACTTGACCGCGTGCAGGAGAGAGAGAAGAAGCTCATCGGTGACAGTAGAGTACCCAACTCTATTGACTCTCTTGAATATCGACGTAATGTGGGTTGTGTTTTGCTGTTTTATCAATACAACAATGGAATGTGTTCGTAAGTTTTTGCGTACAACATGCTTTTAATTAAGACTTCTTCTTCTTCTTTTTAGCCGAACAGTTTGTATGTGGAATTATCTTTCTGCAGAGGTCTCTCCTGGCATTTTTATTTTTGGAAAGTTCAAATCGGATGTCCCCAAACAGTACACCCTCTATCCTCCTTCCCATAACCTCATTTTCTAATTCTAGCACAAAGCAATGCTTAATTAAAGGTCATCCCCTGAGTGCTTTTTCAAGATATAAAAAACCTAGTTTCATTTATTACAACTTTAATATAAAAATTTTTGTATAAATTTTATTTTTTTAACTCAATTTATTAGCCACACGAATCTTGAGTTATTTTCATTAAAACCACAAAAAGGTTTTAATGATATCTAATCGTTTATTTGCTATTTATCATGCAAATACATTAACTAACTTGGAATAAATTACTAATGTATTTCCTATCCTCTCTTCAAATGAATCACATGTTGCACAGTCTGACAGTTGATCACACAGTTTAAGTGAAACTCTTAATGTTTTCAAAAATTTACAATTACTAAGAATGTTATTAACTAAAATTAGTTTCTTATTATGCATCATATCATATCATATTATTAGCAATCACATTATATTATTTAGCAATTAAAAATATAAAATAAATTAAAGTACAACCCAGTACTCTTAATACAATTTGTAAGCTGTATAAAGTTGGTGAATAAATATACCTGACTTTCATTTTATTATACACAAAAAAAAAATCTACACCCAACCAAACTTTTTTAGTACCATTGAATTCAATTAAATTTTTTTTCCTGCTGTCAAACACTAAATATAGAAATAAATTTTATGAAATCTTTTTTACTTGTGACTTCATAGTTTTTTTTTTCTGTTGGTCTTCGTTGGCAGAAATGATACTATCATTTATTTTAATTAAGTTTTCTAAATACTTTGGAGAACAAATAAATTTCAATAGGGAAAAAGTGTTTTTCAGGAATTGTTTTTGTTTTTTGCAACTAATTAGCACAACTTAGCTTTTGTGTTAAAGTACAGCAAAAAAAAAAAAAAAGAAACAAGTACAGAAAATATAAATGGAAAAAATAAAATCGTTTCAAATAAATATGAAAACATAAAAACAAAAAAGAAAGAATTCATTAAAGAAAATAATATCTTTAAAATACCAAACTGTAGCAGGAGGCTTTTAAAGCCTTCGGAATTATGATTTATAATAAATTTTTTTAACAAAATTATATTCAACTACTAAAATTAAAATTCTAAGTCATCAAGTAATTCATAAGAAATTTATAATAAAATAAGAATTTGTTTTTCTTTAGAGGTTTTTTTAATATCTTGCATAAACTACTTCGCTGAAATAATGGATTTTCTTTATAACAACGAGAGGAGATTTAAGTGCAATGACACACAATAGTTAGGAAGAAAAAAATTTGTGAATAAAATATAAAAGAAAAAAAACAGAATTAAGTATCAGCATATTTTTTAAGACACCTTGCAAAAGGTAAGCGGCATTTAAATTTATGGGATGAAAAGTAACATACGAATTAATAAGGCAGACAGACAGTTAAACGGTAATTTGTGAAGCTAAACTAAAACTTTAAAAGAGACCAAACCTTTAGCAAATGTTAAAAAAGTTTATCCTGGGCCAAGAAATCTTGTTTACAACTTGTGTAAATTTCAACAGTCTGCCCCTTATGTCTCAAAGCATACTGACAACTTTTTGACTTAAATTTTTTTTTAATTATTTTGTAGTTATACGAACTCTGTACAATCACGTACTTTATACAGCAACCCTCAGTCATCAAGCGAGTTAAAGTTATTTTCAGGGGTACCGCGAGGTTTCATTTCTTCTTCTATTCTATTAATTATTCTTTTTAACAGCCTTCGTTGTCAAATTTTTAACCCTTCACATTCATTTCGCCATAGGCCAAGCCTTTTGAAAACTGGAGCTATGCGAAGGCACACGGAACCTAAATCACAATTTTTTGGCAATCGCCGAATAGGGTGTTTCATATATGAATCCACTTTACACTCGAATAATTCAATGATGTGCCTTTTCACGCAAGCGTACGCTAACTATTGAAGCATCAGAAGCCGTCATCATTTTTACTAAGAAAATTTAATGCGATGTGAAACAAGAATAATTTTTAGATCTCAAAAGAAGTGCTTTGGATTTCCAAAACAGAGCAAGAGATATTTTTCTTCATTGATCTTCTTACTATCGGACCGAAAACGGAATACAACACTCATGTAGAGTTGGTGCTTCAAAGAAAATTGGCAGTTACTTAACCACGGACAGGAAAAAGTGAAAAGGCTCATTTGTGAAAGAAGTGTATTGAATCACTAAAGCTTCGACGCAATGTGAGATCTGCATCACTGTTTTATCGAAATGAATTCTGATAAAATCAAATTACTCTTTAATGTAAAGCGTAGTTTCGTATGCTGAATATATTCTTTACCAAGAGCGCATCCCTTTGTGGTCCATGGTTCAGTGAACCGCACTATTAAAATTTCATTAAGTAATAAATATTTAATATTTTAAGAAATGATATTATTCTAGTCAACTGTAGTATGTATCTAAAACGACACTGCTCACATAAAATATTTTAAAAGCTTTAAAACTGCTCTCTATTCAAAAATCCATCAACTTAACCCAACAATTGCTTGATATTTTCTAAAGAACACTTCACTATAAATAACACTGATACCATGACAAAATTTCTTTTCTTTAAAAAAATGAATTGAAAAGTCAAGTTAACAACAGAATAAAAATAATCAAAAAAAAAAGGAAAAAACCTCGCACACTCAAGTTATTTTTCATTCCGTTATTTAATAATTAAGTTTCGTATTTTAATATTAAGAAACATAGCAGGACATCAGCCATTAGAAAAAATATAGAGTTTTATAAAAATACTTTTGTAATAAAGTTAAACCGAAATAAGAAGATAAGAAATTCTTTAATTTGAATAACAGTTTATCTTGCACACGAAAAAATATACTCTAAATAATATTATTAATTTTTTTAAATAAAAAAAAAAGATTCTTACAATAATTTTTTAACTAAAAACTTGATTTTTACATATTCGTCTGAAAGTATGCAGAAAGACTCAAGTAAATGTGACTTTACTCGACATTGTTCAACTTTGTTGTTTAATCAACTTAAATATTTTAATACCCAACTTTGTAGTTCTTTCTTTAATTTCTCTCTATTCTTCCGTATTTTACGCAAGACAAATAAATTTTTTTTATCTAACCACTTCTCTACTCTGCGCATCACTATTTAAAATATTTTACTTTTTACTACACTATCTTTTCAACTTTATTTTTCTGATTTTCTCTGCTCGTTGCAAATTTACTGTACTGTTTTTTACTGTACTGTATTGTATTGTATGGTGTGTATTGTGCCGTACTGCATCGCAGTGTACTGAATTGTACTATATTGTCCTGTTATGTATTGTACTGTACTGTATCGTACTGAGCAGTATTGTACTGTATTGTACTGTTTTCTTCTGTACTGTTCTGTATTGAAATATAACATTTTATACCATACATTGGTGTACTGTACTGTATTAAACTGTACTGCAGTGTTCCATACTGTGCTCTTTTGCACTGAACTGTATTGTGTTGCAAAATATTTTACTGTATTTTACGGTACTGTATTGCTCTATATTGTACTGCACTGTATTATAGGATTAGACTTTATATTGAAATGTTCTGTCCAGTACTGTAATGTACTTAACTGTACTTCAGTTAACTGTTTTTGTGCTGTTTTCTTTTTTTGTCACTCAATTTTTTTAATGCGCTCTATTCTTTTAACTTCAAAATTCATAACATTCTCAAAATTCATTCCTTCCTATTCTATTTTACTGTTTAGTCAGCTCAGCTTTATAACACTTCAGTCTATGATAATCTGTTTTCCTGTTTTTCCACTCTATTTTATAAAAAAAAAATGAAAAGTTATTTCAACTTTTTTGAGGCCTTATGCATAGCAAAGTCGATTAAGCGATGCCCGTCTGTCTATCCGTGTTAGTGCCTTAATCAACTTTACCAAGGCACTAGATGAACTTAAGATAATTTAAATACCCCAATCGATCAGATATAGTTTCCAAAAGGTTGCTACTGAAAATAAGCAAGATCAGTCCATGTGCCTCGAGGCAGTGGACTAAACACAACGCCCGCCTCAAATTTTTTCACTTCATTTCGAACAATGAAGTAACCCCAATAAAAAAAATTATGGAGCGATAGAGAATTGAAAAATAAAAAAACATCAAGTGATAAAATTGGCTGCTATATCTTCCTATGGGCCTAAAAAATTTTCATAACAAAGTTTGGTTATGCTTAAACTTTTAAAAAATGTGTAACCCATTAAGAGCCGTTGACATTTTGAAGTAAAATTATATATGATACTTAACTTTTTGTTTTATTTTTTTCTTAGTTCTTTAAATTTAATTTTTATGAAATTAGGGGTTGAGGTGTTGACATAAATGAATTAAAATTTATTTTTTGCTTAAGTTCGTTTTTTAATTTCTAAAAACATTTTTTTATGGAAAGAAAAATTAATTCACAAACGTATGCAGACGTTTTTCAAAGAAAACAAGAAAAATTAAACAAGTTCAAAGGACAAAAAATAAAAGTTACATTCGTGATTAACCGAAGGCTGATACAAAAGCAAAAACAAATGTACAAGACAAAGTTACAAAGAGAAGATGAAAGATATACTTTGGTTTGTGTGTAGACTTTGTCTAACCAAATTAATATCGATATAAATATTCCTCGTATTCTTACGAGGTCTGCTCTATATATTTCTGGCCTAATAGTGAAAATGCGAATATTTATAATCAAAAATGGTTCTATTGTTTTTCAAAGTATTCTCCAGCATGATTTATACACTTTTGCATGCGCTCAAACAGTTGTCGAAACACTTTTTCCACTCCGATTGAGACACCTATAAAACATGGCTTTTGAACACTTCAACAGCTTCTTCTGGCGACGAAAATCGTTGACCACGCATTTTTTTCTTGACGTGCGGAAACAAGAAGAAGTCACTAGGGGCCAAGTCAGGGCTGTACGGCGGATGACCCATTAATTCGACGTTTTGGCCGGTCAAAAACGCTCTGGTTTGAGCCGATGTGTGAGAGCTCGCATTGTCATGGTGAACAATGATTCGTCTTCTCTTGTTGGTTTTTCGACTTTCTCCGATGACTTCAGGCAAACAAATTGTAGTGTACCACTCAGAAGTGACCGTCCTACGTTGCTCAAGCGCAACAGTCGCCATATGACCAGTTTTGCCAAAGAAACAGGCGACCATTGGCTTCGAAGTGCTTCTTCCACGAACAACTTTCGTTGGATTTTGCTCGTCTTTGAAGACCCACATGGTCGATTGGTGTTTCGTTTCGGGCTCATACGCATAGTTCCATGATTCATCACCTGTGACGATCTTATAAACGTCTTTTGAAGCACCGCAATCGTATTTTTGCAGCATTTCTTTGCACCAATCGACACGAGCCTTTATTTTGAGCGACTTTCAAATTGTGCGGGATACAACGAGAACAAACCTTTTTTACGCCCAGGTGTTCATGCAGTGTCGAATGTATGCTGGTGGAAGTAATGTCCAAGGATATCTCTATCTCTCGGTATGTCGCATGTCGATCTTGCATTATGAGTTCACGCACGGCATCAATGTTCTCTGGCACAACAGCCGTTTTTGGATGACTTTCACAGAGTTCGTCTTTGAGCGAGCTTCGGCCACGATTAAATTCATTATACCAATTTTCCACAGTTCTATAGGATGGTGCTTCATCGCCATACAAAGATTTAAGTTCATCAATGCACTCTTGTCCTAATAATCCACGTCGAAAATTGTAAAAAATGATGGCACGAAAATGTTCACGAGTTAATTCCATTTTTTTTCTATATTAATTTTTTTTCAAGTTACTATAAACAACACAAATAATGGTCGTACGTCAAAACGTTTTGAGTACGATTATGCTTAAAAATGATACACTTTCCAATGGAAATGTCAGATTGCACTTGGCAGCACTCAGTGTTGCCAGGCCAGAAATATATATAGCAGCCCTCGTATATACAAAACTAGTTGGTTAAATAGATGTTGTTTACAATGTACACTTTTAAAGATGCGAAGAATGCTGATGAAGAATGTAGCGATCCAGAAAATGCATTTAATTCTGCTACTGTATAATTTTTTTTTGTTTTCTTTAAAAAAAAACTTCTGCATGCATTTGTAAATTAATTTCTCTTTCTAAAAAAAAGTTTTTAGAAATTAAAAATCGAACTTAAGCCAAAAATAAATTTTAATTCATTTTTTAGTTCTGTCACTGCAATTTAATTCAATTCAATTCAATTTTTTTTTTTTTTTTTTTTTTTTTTTTTTTGATAGGAGTTTCATTACTAAACCAGATTCACATGCATAGTTAAGGGTGTATAAGATTCAGCATAACGGAACACAGCACTCTTATTTGTTCTTTATTCTACTTCTTCCTACCCTACTATATTCTACTATCTTAACACTTCCCTATTCAAGATTGATACTTACAACTTTAGTTAACTCGTCTTTTATTCGTGCTACTTTTAGTTTTCTAATACTATTTTCTAATTTATTCTTCCCGAGACAAATCTATTTTCTTACTGCACAACTCCAGTAAATTATTAAGTTAACCCTACTATTTTCTCTCTATGCTGAACTTTGATCTCTATTGTACGAGTATTGAAATCTTTACACACTATCGGTGTTCAACAATATTTTTCACTTTTTTTTCCCTTAATCAAATCTCAATCTTTATCTATCTATATGTCTCTGCTCTAATTTTTATAATTTCTAACCCCTATCTACTTTTATCTAATATTCTATTACATTTTGAAATACTCTAATTTGCTACTTTATATCAACACAACTTTGACACATGCAACATAAACCTTTTTTATTCTGTTTCATAATTAAATAGCAGTTGATTTTCTAATGAAATTTTAAAACTTAAAATTCATTTAACTTCTTAGTATAATTTTAATCTATACCAATTTAGTCACATAGAAAAAAATAAAAATGTTGTTTTCTATTTCTTGTTCATACACATGTTAAAACAAATTGAAGACAGTATAAAAACTATTTCAAAAAAAAAAATCTTGTGTATACTTTCTCATAAATGTTTGTGAAAATTGTTTCAAATAAATTAATTAAATGTGTAAAAGTCACTTTAACAAGTGGTAAAACACTTTGTAGTGGTTTGATATATTAAAACAATAATTTTATTTTCTAAACAAACAAATATAAACACACACACACATTGCTTACACTTACGAAAATAAAATTATACCTGCTGTGTTTGAAAAAAGAAGAGACTTAAAACTGGCAAGATTTTCTTTTGCATAAACTAACAAACAATTGTCTGTTAAGCACACAAACACTTTTAAATTTGTAAAATATCTACACGTATAAACTTTACACACATGCACTAATGCAAAAAGGTATGTGTGTTTATAAAAACTTTATGCGGCCTTAAATCCTTAGCAAGTTGTATACACGTGAAAATTTTTAAATTCTTTAACTAAATGAAATTATTTCTCAAGTCTCCACAATAGACTTGAACTAATAAAATAAACTCTTACACTAATACATGCACAAAATTTTCATAGAGGCATATTCATTTGTATGCTAAAGAAATATAAAAAGAAACAGTCTTGATACTTTTAAACAAATTTCTTAAGACACTGGAAAAGTGATAAAAAAGATTTTCATACTCTCACATGCCCTCGTACATTGAACATGTTCGTTTACTTGTTAAGAATTTCAATTTTAACAATATGGATTCTCAAGTACCTGTAAAACACTATGGGATAAAATTTGTAATGTGTGTTTGGTTGAGTCTATGTGACTCGTTGTTTTTATACAGTAAAATCACATTAATTTTGTGTCAAAAGAAAGAACAGTGTTTCCAGCAACAAACATGTTTTAAACTCCCGTACGCAAAAAGTAAAAACGTAATCCTTGTTTCCGTCGGTTATAGCTCTCTATCTCAAGGTACAAGCTAGACTTTTGAAATTTTTACACGAGGTAGTACTACATTACCTATATAACAAAATAAGTAAAAATTAAAGAGTGTATCTAAAGTAACGTGATATTCATAAAAGTATTTTTATTTTTGGAACTGTGATAGGCAAACACGTTCAATTTGCCCTGTGTATGTAAAACTATTCTAGATATGGCAGCAATGGCAAGTATTAAGACTTTAAATCAAAGGGTCTCCCAATATTGACGTGATTTTTACATATATAGTTTTTTACATATATAGTTTAAGAACAAGTACAATTATAAAAATAAGTCGAAAAAAGGGTACTCCAATAGTAATGTAATTTTGACAGTAGGCAGGCATTTAAAATTTAAAGTGGCTGAGTATGTACAAGAATGTGTGTTATAAAAATATTAAATTTATAAATTAAAGGGTGTGTTCGTTGATGCGGCACGTTTTTTTTATTATTCGGACCAGCACTCCTGGTGACCCCTACTTATGCAATGCATTGGGCCAGAACTAGGAAATTAGGTTGAGAGAGGGGGATAGAGGCAGTTGTGCTTGCGGACATTTGATTTGAATCTTTGCACACTAAAAGTGGTAGAAAACACCTCTGCAGGGAGTTTATTCCACATACGAACTGTTCGGCTAAAAAACGAATTTTCTCTGTAATGCGCAGTGCGATTCACTGGCCAATCGACCAAAAAGGAATGCGCTCTTGATGCAGAGCACGTTGCGCGTATGAAATTACGGTTTTCAGGAAAGAGTTCCCTGACTTCATAAAAGCACATTCCGTTTTAGTAACGATAAAACAGTCAAACATACCCCACATTGCTTCGATGCTCCAGTGATTCAATAGAGCTGGATATTCTACTGTCAACGATGAGCTTCTTCGCTCTCTCCTGTACGCGGTTGACTAACTCCAAAATAGACTTTGAATCATACATGAGAGTTGTATTCCATTATCGGTCCGATAAAGGTGACATATACAGCACGGAAATCATATGGAGTGAAGTATTTCTTACACCGTTTTAGAAAACGTAGGAAAAATATGTTTTTTCCAACAAACATCGCATTGAATTTTCATGCCAAGAACATCAAGAGCTTCTGATTCCTTAATATATATATCACCCATAATTATAGATGAGGTAGCACCAAAGGGTAAGACTATAAATTTAAGCAAGATATGTATAGCTAAGTCGGTTTAAAAGCATATAAAATTATACAAAACTCCAACAGTGTTTTAAAAGTAACAATATTTTCACAGGGGGTCATTTTAAGTTTACAAAAAAAAAACCTACTAGTATGGCACGGAACCCTTTGTGTATGAGTCCAATTCGCAAAATTTTGTAAAATTCGTGAATTTTATGAAAGGTTTGGTGCCATAATTTTTTTATAATTCTCATTTAGTTTTTTTTTTTTTTTTTTTTTGTAAAAAAAGATGTTGTACTAATATCCCATCAGATTTTATAATAAATTGTGTTAGTTAACGTGCCATACGTCTGCATTAAGAGCTGGCATTTAGACAATCTAATGCAGAAAACAATGTGAAAAAATTAAATATTAAGCCTTAAACTTTTTTTCTGGTAATTCAAAAGCAATTTCAATTCCAATTTCCACTCTTTCAAAAAAAAAAGAAAATGGATGATGAGCTGGCTTAAATAACGGGCTAAACATTTAATGATACCAGCTAACAAATGATTTACACTTCAATTTTAAAATTTTATGGGTTATATTTTTAATAATTCTCATTCAGTTGTATATAAAATTTTTAAAGACATTTTAATATATTTTAATTATATTTTTTCTCGTTTAATGCAGTTATACCAGCGGCATTCATAATGAGAAAAATTGTAAGGACGGAGAATTGAGGAATCAGTTTTATGTACTTAAGAACTAGAGAGTAAAAAAAATTTAACCGTAATGAAAACTTGATTATATCGATAACTATGGGTCCAAGAGTTTCAATAAGCAAAATCTGTGATCAGCTATAAAATGTATAGAAGTGGGTTTATATTACAAAAAAAAAAATTAAAAATTAAATTTTGACCCCAAAAAATAAAATGACTTGTTTTCTAACAGTTACAATATTCCTTTTCATTTTGACATTGCAAGTGAATGGGCTTTCGGTTAAGACTGGTTATAGACGATCATGTACTGTATTTCTTTTCTATGATCAGAGCTCAATTACATTATACTTCTTTTTAAAAAAGGAAAGGTGTTGATGCAACAGAGAATCTCACCCAAATTCATAAAACTTGGTTATTCAAAATTTAAATTAGAATGCATATGTTCAGTTAAGCTATGAAGACCGTTTGGCTAATGGACTAATCCATATTTAAACATATTCTTTGTAATAATCCAAGAAACAATTACGTTTCCAGTTGCCCTAAAATCTTACACTTATTTCGAAACATCTTTAAAATCATAATGTTAAAGAGTTACAAATTACTACAGCAAAAAAGGAAATTTTTTAATATTTTCTTTTTCTTTTACAAATATAGCGCAATTATGCTCAAAACAAAGAAATTAATAACATTTTAATAAGAACCAGTGTAATTTACCTTCCCACATTTACCACTTACAAGAACTTGAAAATGCCATAAGGGTTATAAATGACTTTTCAAGGGTTTAAAGTTGCATGTTTCGTTTATTGTATTCTGTTTTTTGTGCTACGCTGTCTAAGTTTTTGTCATTAAGCCACACACATACACATAATCAAAAGTACATGAACGATTCCTAAGAATATAAAGGCAACTTGTTGTCGTTTAAAATATTCTTGCCCTTTTTTTAGTTTCTTAGTTTCACCACAGTTTATGTTAAAGCCACATGTAGCAAAGACAACAACACATACATATGTATATTATTAAGGCAGCAAAGAAGACTTACCTGAAAAGAAAAAAAAAACAAAAATGAGGAAAACTTGAGATATAAAAATTATTTCAAACTATTAATTAAGCAAAAAAATATAAGAAGTTAAAGAAAGTTGAAGAAAAAGAAGAGCTGTCGGAGTAAATAGACACAACATTCCAGCACCTGCAGGTATTAAGAAAAGAGCATATTCTACTTAAATGCTTTAAATGCTATTAATTAACTTTCAAAGCGGTGGAAAGTTTTGTACACAGAAATATTTTACATCTTGTTATAGATTGAGCTTATAAAATGTTTCAAGTGGCATTTCTCCTTATACTTGTCGCATGACTTTTGCCTGCTAGTTTTTTTTAAAGCAATTTCATCAAAAGAAGACATAAAGTTCTTTGATCGTTAAAATCACAACAGATTTCTTAGAGCAATAGAAGGAAATGTTCTGTTTGAAATACGTTCCCAAACGTTTGTATCTGTTTTAAGGTGTTCACAATGTGAAAGAAGTGTGCTGAGGGCAGTCACGACGCTCTTTAGCCGTGTTTTTTCATCTACACGTACACGCTGTTGGAAATACTCGATAAATAATGATTTGATTGTCTCCAGTTGTGATAGACACAAACACGTCGAATTGTTCTGTAAACGAGAGTCTGATGTGTAGTAAAGAACAATATTACCAGACGCTAGAAAAATCAGGGATCTTCGTTTTTATAGCTTCCTTCTTCTTCATTAGAAAATCATTTAATCATCATGTGATGCTGCAGACATATTTAAAAACAGAAGCTGCGAAATCAAAATGTAGAAAAGCAGATGAGCGAAAGGCTTAAATACAACACACAAGCAAACATTTTACATGTCAACTTGATCGTCTCCAGGGCACTTAAAGCAATGCAATTTTTTCACTAATAAAATTTTGAATACTGATCTACTAACAACTTGCCAATCAAGACAAAATTTTGACATTGTCATATTTCTGTCATTTTGTTTAAAATGATTTTTTTCCCCAACCAATTAATTTCTAAAAGTTTTTTAAAGACGAAAAATTATTTACAAATGTATGCGGACGTTTTCCAAAAATAAACAAGAAAAATCAAACACTAGTAGAATGAAATGCAGCATTTTCTGGATCGCTTTATCCTTCATCAGCATTCTTCGCATCTATATAACTTAGGTGGTGTATATTGTAAACATCATTCGTGTTTGTTAAATACGCCAATCGATCAGACATAGTTTCGGAAATTTGTTATTAAAAATCAGCAAGAGCGGTCCAGTTCTTTAGAGGCAGCGGGAAAAACTCCACACCTGCCTCTAATTTTTCATATCATTTAAAACTAATCTTGCTTAGTAAAATTACGCCAATTTAAAAATATATTTATGGGGCAATAGAGAATTAAAAAAATAAGAAAAGAAGAACCAAGCGAAAAAATTGTTGCTCTCCTACATTTTCCGAGTTAGGGCCATCTGAAATTTTCAAATTTTTTTAAAACATCAATATGGGTACCATTTTAAAGGTTTTGAAGAGATCTTTAAGGAAATAATAAAATTTTTAAAAATGCTAAACCTATAAAGAGCCGATGGCATTTTTGTATAAAATTATATGTATGTCGAACTTGAAATTTTTTTCTCTTTGCTTTTTTAATTGGAGTTACTTTACTAAACTAGATTTACATAGATGTTGAAGGGTATATAAGATTCGACATAGCCATATATCACTCTTACTTATTTAAATTAAAATTTTAATTAATTTTCAAACCTTTATTCAGCTTTGACATTTGAGATGTATTTTCAATCTTTTTGCACAAAAATTCGAATGTGTATCTCATAAACATGTGCAGGTGTGACGTTAAAAACAATGTTTTTTGATGGCGATAGTAATAAACAGAAGCTAGAGATAGCAAGTCAAACATTCTGATGTATTAAATTGCAACAATTTTTTTCTCTTCTTCATATCGAATAAAGAGTGGCACATAAGTAGATGTAAAATTTTTTAGCTCGAAAATGATATGAAAAAAAATGTAAACAAGTTATTCTTTTGTAATTTTTAGCGAAAACGTTGCAATTGTTACTTGTTAGCAATTAAAAAATAAATTTTTTATTGGGACCAGCACTCAGGGGATGCAATGCATTGTGCCAGAACTAGGAAATAAAGTTGTGCGATGGGGGATAGAAAGAGTAGTTCTTGTGGACATTTGATTTGAATCTTTGCACATTGAAAGTGGCAGGAAAGACCTCTGCAGGACGTTTATTCCACATACGAACTGTACGGCCAAAAAACGAGTTTTCTCTGTAATGCGTCGTGTGATTTACTGGCCAATCGACCACAAAGGAATGCGCTCTTAATGCAGATCGCGTTGCCCATATGAAATTACGGTTTTCAGAAAAGTGTTCCCTGATTTCATAAAAGCACATTCCGTTGCAGTAACGATAAAACAGTGAAACACACCCCACATTGTGTCGATGCTCCAATGAGTCAATAGAGCTGGATACCCTACTGTCACCGATGAGTTTCTTCGCTCTCTCCTGTACGCGGTCAAGTAACTCCAAAATAGAATTTGAAGCACCGGCTCATACATGAGAGTTGGGTTTCATTTTCCGTCTGATAGATAGTAAGGAGATCAGATGGAGTAAAGTATTTCTTACACCGTTTCAGTAAACTTAGACACTTGAATTTTCATGCCAAGAACATCGAGAGCTTCTGATTCCTTAATATATATATCACCCATAATTACAGATGACGTAGCATGTTCAGCAGTACACCTGTGCGAAAGCACACAGCACTGAGTTCTATGAGCGTTAAACTGAACCCTGTTCGCCGGGCCCCATTCGGAAATTACCAAAAGGTCGCGAATAAGGGTATCGTCTATGTGCTTTCTCATAGCCTTAATTTCCCGAAGGCTTGGTCTACTGCGTAACGAAAATTATTGGCATATGCTACTGGATCTGCAAAAGAAAAGATAGGGATGGAAGTCTGACGTAAAATAAGAAATAAGGTAGGGGAAAGGACAGAACCTTGCGGTGCCCCTGAACTTACCTTGAGCTCATTTGATGAGATCCAATCTATAACAACTCGTATAGTGCGATCCCTAAGAAAGCTCGATATAAGTCGAGTGAGTCTATTACTGACACCAAAAGCAATAAGTTTTGATATGAGTGCACCATGACACACTCTATCAAATGCCTTGTAAATATCTAAAGCCACCACCTTACTTTCGCCGAAATGGTGAATGGATTGACACCATTTTTCTGAAAGGAAACCGTACTGCCGATCACTAAGTATAAAATATCTATACTGCTTCGAGGACAGATTAAAAAAAATTAACTAATTCTCGACCAATTTTTTTTTACAAAAAAATTAAAAACTTTAAGGATTTGAAGTCATTTCTTAATGTGCAATTGGAATTTCTATCCCAGCAAGGCTTATAAAAATTTTAATTTTAATAAATATTTATAAAAAAAAATCTAACAAATTCTATTTTTGGAAATCTTAAAAAATTTATTGGGAATTGTGGGATTTCATTAGTCAATCTTAATATAAATATTTTGTTTTTAATTTCGTTATAATAAATTAATAATATAAAATTAGTTTAGTTTTAATTCCCACAAAAATAAATTTTAAAATATTTTTTCCCTATTTTATAAAATAGTAAATAAAAAATGTTGACCTTTTAAAAGAAGAGAAATTTTTCTTAAAAAAAAAATTAATGTATTGAAATATCATATCACCCATTATTTCATATCAATATTATTTCAATATTTTAATTTTTAGTTACTGAAAGGAGGTATCCTAGACATTACAAAATGGCTTTTAAGTATTTCTAATCTATTAGAATTCCAAATAGTATTTTAGGTGTTAAATTTAAATTCTCTTTAAACTATTTTAAAACTAAAATTTATTAAAGATTGAAAGTTTTCTCATACCGATTTTTATAATCAGCAAAACTGCGCACTAACTTTTTTATACCCTTCACCACAGGTGGAAAAAGGGCAAACGAGTATTTAAATTTATTATTCCGTTGGTAATTTCTACTGTATCCTTTTCCGACCCTATAAAGTATATATATTCCGAGTTCTTATGCATTGTGAAGTCAAATGAGCGACGTTCGTCTGTCCGTCCGTGTTGATGTTGAAATCAACTTTGCCTAGGCACGAGATGAGCTAGAGAAAATTTAAGTACACCAATCGATCAAACAAAATGTCAGACTCCAATCTTAAAAAACAAATATATGAGGCAATAGAGAATTAAAAAATAATAATAAAACATCAAGAGCAAAAAATTGCGCTCGCCCATATTTTCCGAGTTATGAGTCTAAACTTTTCATAGACAAGTACGATTGTGCACCATATGTTTTAAGATATCAATATGGGTATCATTTAAAAGCTTTTAAACAGATCTTTTTTAAGGAAATTGGAAAATTTGTTTAAAAATACTTAACCTATTACGAGCCGGAGATATTTCATATTCTTTTTTTAAATCTTTATTAGAGATTCCGCAAAGCACTTTCGTTGTTATTTATTAATGATTTTTAGTATTTTTTAATAAAATTTAATATTTAAATAATTTTGATTGTAAAGAAAAATGTGCAACACCTTGTTTTTACACACTCTTATTACAAAAATATTTCTTTTACACAAAATTTTAACTTTTAAGCAACCATATTGATTTCAAATAGAAATTGCACGAGTAGAAAAGTATTTAATACCATCATAAGATACATAGAAAACTTTTGTTTTTAATTTTTAAATTTTATAGATAAACCCCAGTTTATTTATGACATTAAAAGTTTACGATATAAAGTGAAATTAATCAGTGGTATGTGCACATGTTTAAGTAAGTGTTGGCTTTTTATATCTTTTTATAGGTGAGAAGAATTTATAAGTGTGTGTTGTATGTTCTACAAAACCAGAAATTTTGAAATATATTTCAATACAAGCAGCATTTGGTATTCTTCTATATTTAAGCAAAAGCTTTTCATATTCAAGATTAAAGCCAAAAGGAAATTTTTGAATAAGACACAACATCGTCGAATTGATATTTTATGCTTCTACGGCTCAAATATTTGGTGAGTAAATAAAAATATACGAACCAATAAGCCGCCTTAAATGTTGGTGCGGATTAAGTTTTTATGAAGAAATCAAATGATCTTCATGTTCTTCAAAGCCATTTTAAGAAGAATTGATAAGATACTTAAGACTCAGAAAAGTATTTATGTTTTTCTTTTTTTTAGTTAACTCAGATTACATTACTCTGTGGCACTGGCGAGATTTTTAACTCACCATAACTTGTTTGCGAAGCAGCAACTTTCTCCATCATAACCGCAACTGCCGCGACAAGCTACAACGGCGACTTAACAATTGTTTTCTTTTTTTTTTTTTTGATGATTTCTGAACTAATGTTTATTATTATAGACGCCTTAAATACAACTCACTTATCGGCCTCGTAACAAAAATGATTTTCTTAACGTTTAAGGCTTTCTTGGGATTTGAACTAAAACTCCTAAGTTTTTAAAATAGTTATAAATTTGCGTACCAGCCTTGAGATATCAAGATGTAAATTTCGTAAAACAAATATATCGACAGGGAAAAGATCTAGCAGGCGGCATAAAATAAGTCCCCAAGAAATAAGTCACTGAATTCGAAATGGAATAAGTCCCAAAAAAAATGTACAGAAGGCAACAACAACAATTATTGGGGTTTTATTTTGAGGCTGCTGTAGTCAAGGTGGTAAGCACGTTGACTAAAAACCTGTTGGTTCAACACCTGCGGCAACAAAAAAATAAAAATGTTTTTTTTTTTGTTTAATGGTATAAATACATATTTAGAATTAACATTAAACATGCAGCCTCCTTCGTCGGAACTTCTTTATAGCATATTCGCCGGCGAAGAAATATAATTAATAAAAGGGCTATATCATCTATCCTTCTCCTTTCACCACCTGTCTTATGTCTCATATATCACTTTCGAAAGAATGTAGCACGGTTACGAAGATAACTAAATAGACATTATTGCCTGAAGTGCTACTTCTATTAATAGAAAAAAAAATAAATCCCTAAACAAAATTTTGTGATGCAGAAAATACTTAGAAAGCGAAGCCGGTGTTGGTCATACCACAGGGAAGAAAATCTTTGCGCCAGGCCGGGGCGTTATATCATTTCATGTTGGACTTATTTAATTTTCAAAATTAAGGACTTATTTCATAAGAAATAAAACCCCAAAAGTTGGGCACCAGTTTCATTTTGGATTTAGGGACTTATTTCGTGAAGACTTATTTCATGACGCTGATCCAGCATTTAGTTCGAAAGTTGTAAATTTTAAAAGAGTGGAAATTATTTTATAAGAAGAAAGGATAAGTGGTTGTTTTTTAAAAGACAAAATTATGTATAAATATATCAGTTTTTAAACATTTATTTTTAAAATCTCATGCCTTCTAATCTAGTAAAAATATTGGACTGTTTTTTTTTTTCAGTTAAAAAAATGCTGAAAATTTTTTAAAATTAAACTAATTTACACCATACAATTTTTCATGAAATTAGTATGAAATTTTTGTTTGATAGCGAAGCAAGAAGGGTTAGCAATATGTTATGGCTTAAATTTTGAGGGGCTGTTACTGTTGCTTATGTTTTTTTAAGTAACGCGTATTGCTGAAACTTTAAAACAGAAATGAAATAAATTGCATAAAAAATGCCACGGTAAAAAGGTGACCATAGTGTTCAAGATTTTGAAATTTTTATGAAAACTCTCAATTTTTAAATTTTAAACGGAAATTACTCTTGTTATAGCCGATAACTTTTCCATATACTTTTCTGTTTTGAAACCTTTAACTAAAAATCTGATACAAAAATAGAAAATGTTAGCTTAACAGAAATTTGTGTATCTAAGGTTTCCAACATTGGATCTTTTCGCTCTGCTCCTAAGAGAACTCAACCTGACGACCCTGGCTCAAGAAACCCCTTAATCGGCACAGCCATTTAAAATAGCTAAGTTATTTCAAAATATTTCCTTTTTGTTTTACTGTGCATTTGATAAGGTTCTTTGCCAGTGATCATTTTTTTTATCTGGCCGACGATCTCGATAAATAGAGCTATACAGGTATGAGACGGAATTGAAAGATTTAAAATATGTGTTTTCGAGTTTGTTTTCATGCATTATAACAATTTTAGTATTTCCTTTTTTCTTGCAGACGGATGAAGTTTATTACACTCTTCATAAACAATCACTTTCACATCGATCAATTTCTCTCACATACAAGATAATTTCTTCTTCGCTGTATTTCTACGCTCTGATATTATCTAAGGTAATTCCAGATTAATTTGAATTAATCGCAACGTTGTAAAATTATGCAAGAGATTGACAATTTAAAACATAAGCCGCACATATTGAGTACGTAGAGTACATTAGCTGATGACCACAGATAACAATCACTTACACGAACTGTAGGGTATTTTGTCCATGAAACTATTAAAATGTCTTTACAATAGTTTGCCTTACCTTTCCTTGTTTTAAGTAGTTAAATGGAGAGTAATATAACTTTTAATGATGTTGTTAAAAGTTGTGTAAAAGAGCATCCACAAAGAAAAATCTTTCTTCAATATGTTGTTGCGTATAAACGTTAATTGCTACATTTAATTACGTAATAGAAGAAAAAAGGAAAACATTGCTTTTGTTTAAATAGTAAAATTGTGGAAAATAACATTAAAGTTGTGTGAGTATAACAAAACACTTTTTTTGGTAAATTAGATTTTTTTTAAACATTGCTATAAAAAGTTCCTTTTGTAAGATGAGAAAAAATAAAATAAACTAAAACTAAAACTTCTCTAAATAAACATATTTCTGCTCTTTTTCTCGTTTCTTAATTTTAAAATTTTTTATTTTTCTTTTTATTGTTTTTAATTTCAAATGGGTCTGTTTCCCGATAAGCAGTTTAAATACAATGTATTACAATGTAATATATATATTCTTCTTTAAAGAAACTTAGTTTAATGTATGAAAATAAACAAAACGTTTCGCAAACGTTTTCAATTAAAAAATGTTTAACCATTTTGCATGGAAAAAAAATAACAAAAAATATTTTTTGAATGGCAAAGACCGCAAACAAAACACTTAACTATTGACATATATATGCAATAGTAAAACTGCACAATTTTAGTAGCAAAATGATTCGTTCTGCTTATTGACATACCCTGGCTTTATGAAGTTTACTCCAATCAGTATGAATTATCGTACAAATTCTTTTGTAGAAATAATTAATTTTATACTTATCCTAGATTGATTCTAGAACTTAAAGATTAAATCATTGTTAAAAAAAAATAAAAAATAAATAAAATGTCTTCATCAGCTTCAAGAACTACAATGCGCATGCAACATTGTTCTCGAGATTATCATTGAACACGCTTGCAAAGACAAAATATTTATTGAAGTGTAAATGCTGTTATTTATTTTATTTATATATTTTATATTTTTAGTTTTTAGCGCATGAAAGTAACAATAAAAGAACAGTGCATGGAACAACAGTGGCTTGGATTGTAAACAATAAAAGTGTGCTGGATTGCTAAGCAGGTTTAGAGGATCATATCTATTTACAAAACAAGACATCGAGTATTTCGTCTTTCGTCGGAATAACACAGTGGTGTAACGTGGATGGCTGCAGTCAGTATAGTGCATGTTTAGTAAACAAGAGACTGAAGCCCCAAAAATAGCCAAGACCATAGAGAAAGAAATAGAGAATTTATAATGCGCTACAGTAGAGTAAAAGATGTATGAACAAAGTTGGTTGGTTGGTTGCATAATATCTTAACATAATATAAAACTAACTATAGAAAACTAATTTTTTTTCTAAATTTCTTTGAGTAATTTGAATAAAATAGATGATTGTTGCGAAGCAATTGCTGTGACGAACACAATTTAAAGAAATAAACTTTTTTTCTTTATTTTTTGCAAAAGATTCTAAATTTCAACATAAAATATTTTTCATCCCTTAAGTCAACATTGTTCCACCCAATACATAACACAAGTTTCATATGTCTGCAAGGCATAATCATGTCTGTCCCCATTTACAAATAAGAATATTTAAAAGGTAATTCGTCAGTTATGATTTTATATCCCAAAAGTGCATAAGCTCTTAACAACATTACAGTTTTTATTTCTAATTAAAAGACAAATGCAAAAAAGTATCAAAAAGTTCAGTTATAGTTTATTTCAACAATTAATAAGGTCAATAAAAATCTCTATTTAAAACAAGATCCCTTCGACATGTGTTATAAAATGCACTTAATGGTTGTTATAAAAATGAAATAACGAAATATATAAATGTTGCTTTATAAAATTTTGTTGTAATTAATTTGGAATCTTGTTTAAATATTTAATATTCTCATTTCATGCATTCTTTTTTAACGTTTGTAATATATTTTTTTGTATTTTTTTTTTTTTTTTTTTATTTTTTTAACGCTTGTGTAAAATTTTATGATACATCGCCACTGTGAGGTCGTAAAACGTTAAAAATTTTATCACCTCATTTATGTGAAAAACTATGAAATAAAGGTGTAATTATACTTCTCACTCCTAGTTGAAGTGCTTGTTGCGAGGTGTATTAAAGGAAATTTTGAAAGATGTTTCAACTAAATTCATAATATATTTCTTTGCTTCATTTGAAGTTTCTTTTTATGAAAATTTAAAAAAAGTTTGTTTTAGTAAAACATGTTGCCCAAACTAAATGCAAATTGTGTCTAAAAAAGAAATTTTTAAGGATATTTTAATTTCCCCGGCTACCGTTGCACATTGGTTGAAGTTCATAGCACGAGCGGCTAGTAATAGAAAAAGTTGGTGAAGGACAATCAAACTGTGCACATCGGCAAAAAAAGGGAAAAATCAAAATGACCTGCCCGCTTTTACGCCCACCTCCCTTAAAAGTGAGAAATTAAATGTTAACCTACGGCATTGTTTTTCTTTGGGATTAAGCATTCCTAATCCCTAAGAATCATTTGTGTGAAATTTGAAAACTATCAGCCCATTTTTACGTCCACTTCCCACACAGCATCGACTCATTTTTTCCCAAAAAAAAAATATGTTATAATTGTTATTGTTGTTGTAAATGCTCAGCTGCTGGCGAGAGTTTTTTCCTGAGGAAAAAAAGTTTCAGTTTTTACAGCTGTTGCTGGGCTGACAATCTTTGGCCGAGAAAGACTCGGATCGTTCCGGAGCGAAGATCCATTTGTCGTGGTAACAGGCTCCTGAAAATAAATACCTGATCCGCCCACTTTTCCTAGTCTTTTAATAATTTTCAACGTCACTTTCGTACTCCAATTTTTTATATACAGCTTTAAACAAAATCTGAAGACAATAAAATATTTTTAATTGTGTCTTTATTAGTGGCTACACGTTTAGTTCTTCTCGACTTAAGTTATCTATAGGGTCTACAGTCTTTATTCGTTCCTTCCTGAGCTTCTTTGGACAGCACACCTGATATATATAACTAATTATAATGTAAAAAATAAAAATTAAACCATTAAATATTGGCCTTTAAATAGAGACATACCTATTGAAAGAATAGCTTCTGGTATAATATTGCTACCATGCACCAGAATCGTATGCACAGTGACAGGCATGAAGTACCAGCCATAGAGATCAAAAAACAACTTGGCAGTAACCGTGCAATAAATATGAAATTTGTTAGAATCGGTCGCTGCACTACAAATAATAGCGGCCAAAATAATTTGAAATCTATGTGTTAACTCTTCTTTTATGCCAATTACGTCCCCAGTTTTGGCTGGATTTTCGAAAAACCTTCGTGCCGTATTGCCATCGTTTGTTGCGCATTTGCCTTGCTTCACTACATCCACATTTATGTCTAGTGGCAACTTTAATCTTTTATTTCTCAATTTGTTTGCCGCCATTTCAATTTTTGAAACTTACACTTGAATTATGGCAACAACAACATGCATGAACGAATATTCATGTTTTGTTATTTTGTCACTTTATAGTTTTTACTGCTTAAAAAAAAAAAAGAACAGATAGGAGAAGCTAAATTTAATTTTCTTGCTTTTAGCTAAGACTTCAAGCTGTAATTTGACATCCTTCGTTAAGCAGCGCTCCACAGCGCTAAAAAGACGCGGTCTACTGAAGTTGAGGAATACTGAAATTTTGGTGTTGTTTATATTTTGTTCTACAAAATTATTTAGTTGAAAAAATTGAACTTTTTTTCATGCATCTCTCATCTATGACAATTGTCATTTTCGAAACTATACAGCAAAGTCAAATGATAAGTTTACTGTGATTGTACCACAAGATTGAATATACAGAAAATTTGCATGCCATTTTCAATGAACGAACTTCGAGCGCGTCTGTCCAATCAATAAATATATCAGACTTTTATTACAAGGTCATAATATTCAGATATTGGACAACAAAATAGCAAAAAATTATACAAATCGGCGAACATAAAAAAAATGAATTTCGGAAATTCTTCTTTGGCATAAAAAATTTTATTAGCTTTCACACACAGAGAAAAAATATGATTGAAGTTATCATATTCTAAAAATTATATGGTTCAAGCAAACAATATTATTTTTAAATGTTATAATAATATTGTTATTGGCGACACAAAGTTTTTTAGGTTTGTTTAATAAATACTTTTAAACAGACGGACGCTTAGATGGCATCGAATATGAAATGAAAATTCTGTTATAACTCACTTTGTTTAAATTTCAATTTTCAATCTACAATGGTTTGAAATATAAGTTCTTGTACATCAAAATGCATCACTTATGGGGACACCCTTTCATTTCTAAATTTAAGTAATTTTACTTATTAAAGATATAGACAAGACGTTCTAAAACGTAAGATCATATACATAAAGTAAGATGAACTATTGGGACACCCTTTATATTTTTATTTTAAATTGTAAATTGTTGTTATAGCGGACGTAGCAATACATGTTCTGTGTAAATTTCAACTGTCTGTCGAAAGATAATGCCGTAGATATCAAGTTATATCACCTATGGGGACACCCTTTGATTTTACATTGTATACTTAGTGTAGCAGAAGGCACAGAAGAACACATTCTATGTTATTTTTGAGTGCTTGATTCTAAAAATTTAAGAAATAGTGTCATATTAGTCAAATTGCGTCACTTCAGGGTACACCCTTTAATATTTAGTTTAGTTTTTTATGACTTTCTGTTATTGTCAGGCTTAGTGGTACCACTTTTGCTTAAATTTGATACTGGTGTGCGTTACGAATCCATACACTTTTACAAATCATATTTGTAGTTGGGGGCACCCTTTAATTTTAAATGTAATGAATTTTTATGCTTTAAGGCAACTATAATTTGTTTACTGTAACCATATGTTGTTACAAAGAACATAATATGGCTTTTGTAACGATACAGTCATCATTTTTTTCTCCTTTCGCTGATATTTATTCTGACTAATGCTTGAGTCAACTGTCACTTACGAAAAAGAAATTAGTTTATTCAGATATAGAATTGCTAGACCACTTAAGAAATTAACCCAGATATAGATAATTTCCCAAATTATTTCCAAGTTTAACAACAAAGATATGTAATGCTACGAAAAATAAGACAACTTTTCAAAAATCATAAAAAAAATGCTCATAAAGGTTGAAAATTATCAGCAGCACTTTAGATACACAATTTTTTTTTTTCTTAAAAAAAGCAAAACAACGAAAAATAACTAAAATAAACGCTACAACAACTAGGTTTTCAAGCTTCATATTTATAACCAATAACAATCACATTAATTTTTGAGCACATATACACAACAAAAATTTTAACGAAATGTCTATTACATTATAAAAAATATTACAACATAAAATACCATTTAAAACTTTCACCACCACTCACTGTTATCTACAAAAAGGGGAAAACAAAAGTCGTAAGGAAAGAATAATTTATGAAATTAATAGAAATAAAATTAGCGATTCCCAACCATACATACAAAATAATACAAACACTTACACCAATATTTATTTGTAAACACATTTACTACACGAATACAAAAATTAATGATAAAGTTAACTATAAAGAACTCATGCTTTAAGATACCATGGAGTAATCATCAAGTACATCAAAACTTTTTTCATATTACTATGTTTGTTTTACAAACAAAATTAATATACACTTGAAGAAATTTTAATTGCAAACAACTTTATAGAATTTTTAATTTTCTTAGAAAGGTAGCCTCATTATTTTATAGCAGGCACATTTCCCTAAAAGAAACAAATCTATTAGCATTCCTTATTTCTGCTAAGACTTAAACACGCGTTTCTTAGTACAACAAAACTTTCTTTTAAATAGCAAGGATCCATGTTCTACAATTGCAAGAGAAAATTTGTATAAACTTACATACATTAAACTCTTGAAAAAAAATATTATTGTAAATGATACAATTTTTCTTCGTTAACCAACATTTCTTTAAGTCTAAATCTCTTCCTTGACAAACAGAAAACAAACTTTTACAAAAATTTTACAAAAAAAGTATTTTTTAAACACGGTTAGCTATTGCACGAACATTTTTTGCTTTAAAAAAGGGACCAAGGTTAAATTGCTCACTTCTTATGAAAAATGGCTTAACTATAGCGATAATAGTTTTTTTTCAGAATACTATTCTCACCTCTACGATTTGGGCTCATTAAAATATTTTTACAAAAAATCTACGTTTCTCTAAAAAGTACTTTTTCAAAAGGACTTTTTCCAATTAGTACTTTTTTACAAAATGTAAAATATTGTCTAGAGTTAGTTTTTTCAGCATAAAAACTTCTTTTCTCAAAAAGTTCCTAATTTTAGAAAAGTACTTTTTCGCAAAAATATCCGCTTTTCATTATTCGCAAAAAAATTTCCTTTTGTACTTTTTTTACTCTTTAATAAAGAGTATCTTCTTCGGAAAAATGTATGTTTCCAAAAATTCCGCTTTTCAGATATATCATTTAAAATAGTCAATTTAAGAGAAGTTGCTTAAAAATAGCTCTTTTTTCGCAAAAAACCTCTTATTCACAAAACATTTCTATAAAGTTTTTATTTCAAAAAATATGTAAAAAAAATATTTTTGCTTATCTAAAAATGTTTAAAAGAAAATAATTTCTAACAAAAAGTATTTTTGTGCACAAAATTAATTAATTAAAATTTTTTAAACCAGGACTTGTACCGTGAATATTTAGAAATGAATTAAAATTTATTTTTTTGGCTTAGGTTCATTTTTTTATTTTAATTTCTAAAAAATCGGAAAAATTAGACGCCAGTAGAATGTAATGCTTCCTTGCTTTCCTGTTTTCTTTGGAAAATGTCGGCACTTGTAAACAATTTTCTTTCTTAACATTTTTAAAAATTAAAATAAAAAAAACAAACCTAAGCCGAAAAAATTAATTTTACTTCAGTTTTAAAGTTCTTAATATTTTTTTTAAATTAAATTTTTTTTTTAAACTCTTTCATTAACTGGGGCTTAAAAATTGCCCTTTTTAACGTACCATTTTGCTCAAACTAAATCTCTTTCGTAGAAAACCACCTTTAAGTCAAAAGTACCTTTTTAAGAAAGCTAAATTTATAAAGTATTTTTTTTATATATTTTTTTACTTTATTAAATAAAATCTCTTAATATTAGAAAAAGTCCTTTAAAATATATTCTGCTGTACAGCAAGTCCAGTTTCGGTGCACTATTTTTTTTTTTTTTTTTTTTTTTTGCAAAAAGTACCAAAGGCAATATTTTTTAAACCATTTGCGAATTGCCAAAAGATTTCAAAGTTATCTGTTGAAATTTATGAAGTGATATTGTGAAAACAAAACTTTTCCAAACGTTAATTTTTTTACTTTAGTTTTTTTAACTTCTAAAATATTTAAAAAAGATACATTTTACAAAATTAGGCCTTGAATTGTAAATTTTTAACTTGTATATTTCAAAACCTTATTATTTTTTTTCGATAAATTATTTCTCTGTGTGTATTTAACCTTTTAAATATGAATGTTCGTTTAATAAGAATGTGTGCTTGCGTATGTTATATACAAGTCATGTAAGGGTCTGCTTTCATGAACATATAAACAAATAAGTTAAATATTATTTCATTACTTTCGACTCTGGGGTCTTTTTCTATGTCTCTGCCAGTTAAGTTTTGTGGAAAATTTGTTTTCACATTAATACCTTAAATCACTAAATAAGAGGCAGAAAAAACAGTTAAAATACCCTTAAGATTATTTAATGGTAGATTGTTTTATTATGAATAACAAGATTTCATATCTAAATTAGGTGCGTAATGTAGTCAATGCAAATAGTATTTGAAAACATTATGAACGAAATGAGTTGGAAAATATTTTTTCTTTATAATAAAAGCTCTCTGTAATAGAGTTTGTAGTTTTGTAGTTTCTAGTTGTGACCTTTTCAATGTTAATATTTTTAGCATCATTTACTTATATTTTTTGCTTTTCCTTCAGTTTCAATGGTTATCAATTTTTCTAAAAGCTTTTGATAGAATGTGGTCATAATAGATGGGAAGGAGGGGCAAACTAAACTGTGAAAATACTTACTATCAATTTCAAGGATGAAAAATATATATAAAAATTTTTATATCCTTGATCATATTACAGTGGAACAGAATAAAAATATTTTAGAAATAATTGAGCCATTTCAGAGGAATATTTGGAATGAAGTTTTGAAGCTGGATACAATCCACTTTCTAGAGACAGTGCTATGTTGTCTCAAGCACATTTCTTAAATTTTAATCTGTTTTGTAAAATTTATACATGGTTCTTTATGTTTGAAAATTATCGAGTTATAAGCATTTTAAAATTAAAATTTTTGATTTTTTAAAAATGGACACAATTTTCATCAGACTTTCTTAAGTTTTTTCCAATATAGTTAGCGAGCAAAATTTAAAATATTTCGGAATACATTTGGAGTCTGTATGAGATCAATGAGTAAAATCCACCAATCTAAATTTTTGATAGAAAAATATTTTCCTTAAGGAATATATACAAAATTTTTGTTTTTGTTTGGTCCAATTTAAAAAGGTAAAAAAATTCTTGGCGATAATTTTTTTTTTTTTTTTTGTAAATTAAGCAAATCAAATCAAATTTTCTGTTCATGTGTACTGGGTCAAATAAAATCAAATGATAAAAGATAAAAGAAATCCCACAATTCCCAAAATACCGACCATAAATCCAAGCATAGATATTTTTGCTTTTTTGCTCATAGAGTTCACATAGACCTTGTCCCTCATGAAATACTTTCAGAACAATTCGGAATATAAATTCAAAATTTCGATATAAAATAGGTCAAATTGAAGGACCTCTATCTGCTACAAGACTAATCAATTTTATACGAAAATAAATCATTTTTATACATCCCCTCAGAAAATTTTTTCTGTTAGATTGATTGCCCTTTTAAAGCCAAAATACACAAAAAAGCAATAATTTTCGATTTTCAATTAGAAAATCTTAATATTTTTAATCCAGAAAAGATATTTTTTTTTAATTTTTATTTAATTTAAATTTTAAAAAACACAAAAAAGTTTGTTTAAAATTGTTCCCAAGATTTTGAAAAAACTAGGACCAGAGTATTAAAAAAATCAAAATTTTGAAAAACTTATGATTAAATCACCATTTTCTAGGTAGTTACTACCCCTTTAAGGCCATGTATTATATACAAAATCAGACAAAAACTAAAAAAATGTTAAGACTTAGGAGAGTTTGCGTGGCATTCAAGTTTGAGGCCACATAGCGCCATCCCTGGAAAGTAGAAGGTACCCAGCTTCAAAACTTAAGTTAAAATACACGGCGCAGCCGTTTACAAATGGCTCAGTAATTTCCAAAATATTTTGATTCTGCTCTACTGTGCACTTTTAAATTAAGAAGTATTTTTTTTTTTTTCAAAAAAAACTCTGTTTATGTAAAATCTTCGATTTCGCTATCATAATCTTTATTTAAACTGCAAGATAACGAGAACATTTAAAAGAAAAAGACTTTTTTAAAATACAGATTTTTGCCGGAATATGCAAAGTATATTTTTTTGTGACAGTGAAGTTCTTTAGAAAACTTTTTACTTCTTTTTTCGCATTTTTGGTTTTGAATTAAATTTCAAACTTTTTTTCTCAAGTACAATTTTTTAGAAAATTTAAATTTTTAAGAAAATAAAATTTTGCTGAGATCTTAATTGCTTAGCAAAATTCTAATGTTTTGCTGATTTTTAATTTTTTTCGGATTTTCTATTTTAAACGAAATTTCCGATTTTTGCCTGCAAAAATTATTTTAAGCAAAGTTTAAAATTTTTAGTGAGTGTTGATTTACAGTTTTTTATTTTTTTTTTTCTGAAATTTCGATTTTCATTACAAAAGTAAACCACAGTAATAACCAACAAAAAGGCACAACTTAACCTGAAAAAAGTAGAGAGCCTCTGGTCTTTTTTTTTTTCTTAATACCTGCACTATTTATGGACCAATGTTACTAAATTTTAAACGCATTCCTTTGAAATTATGCCTGAGAGAATGGTGGTCATAAATTTTCTGTAGCCCATCTGTGACTACAGTCGGACTGACAGATAGACGGACATCACTAAGTCGACAACCCTTTGTGTTTCAGCTCTAGGCCGCTTAGCTTACGAATAAATCAAGTCTAAAAGTTATTATTATAAAAATATATATTTTTATGTTTTAAGGATCAGAATCGATTGGTAGGCAATGGGCAGCTTCCAAAAAATATTTATGCAACAATTAAAAAGTGAAAATAAAAGAACGATTGTTTGTTGTTGCTGTTTATGGGCCTTAAATAAAAAAGTACTTGTAAGCGAAACATAGTATTGTTACAAATAATAAAAAATATAGCTGAATTTGCACCCGTATTGTTGTCTAGAATAACAATAACATAGTAAAGTATAAATATAATTATGTTTAGAATGTTGCCATTTGTTTCGAAATTTTGTGTAATATTTTTAATTTATTTTCTATATTTATATTATAATTTTTTTCTACAAACAAAAACAAAAAAATAATTGAAAGAAAAGCATTTTGTCAGGTATTAAAACAACATATTTTTAAAATCAATTATTGCCTGTTAACTTTTAATCATACTTTGATTAATGATAATATATTATGGTTAAATATATTAATATATTTTATTATAAAAATTAAATCCGTTTCGCATAAAAATGGTGAAAAACAGTTAAAATATGTTTACTGTAACTAAACATTGTTACAGAGAACATAATATAGTTGTTGTGATCATATTATAATCATTGTTTTTTCTTTGCTTATATAATGTTTTACTGTGAAATTCAATATTAGGAATTTTCTTCGGCCGAAATACGGTGATAAGCAAGAAAAATAGTAGCTGTATCATTGTCGTATGGAGTAGTTCATGGATCAAAAAATAGTGTTAAAAGTTTGTACGTTTTTTTGTTTAAAAATAAAACTCAGTTTTACAGCCCAGCTTGATAGCATTTACAAGACAAAAGCTTCTTAAGCAGAATGTTAATTAAAATTATAAAAAAGAAAATTAAAAAATTTATATCAGTTTTTTAAAAATTTTAAATTGTAATTTTTTGTTATTCGTCGTTTATCTGTTACAATAATAAAAGCAAAAATTCAACTGCGACTATAGTTTAGTAGCTTATGTGTATGTGAGTGCATGTGCCAACAAAACAAAAAACGTAAAATGCTTTGAGCATTTTAGCCTAAAGTCAGTTGTTGCAGTGGTTAACCATTGTTGCATGAGGTGGCAGGTTATTTTGCCAAAGTTTTTCTTAAAAATTTTTTATTTTTTATATATCCAGCATTCTTTTTAAAATGTTTGCACCACTGATTGATGATCAAGGTCAAGTAGAAAAGTAATTAAAATTGTGTTGCTTAATTAAAATTTTATAACGATTAAAAATATTTTTTTTGCTTTTTCATTGTTGCATACATGACTGGTAGTACAGAAAATTATTAACAATTTTAAACGATTTAAATTTTTATAAAAATAAATAAAATTGTTTAATTGGCTTAAAGCTATCATGTAATTTAAACAATGAATTAATCTTTTTTAATTAAAAAGTAATTTAACATTTAAATAATTAATGGGATTCTGCTTGTTTTTATAACTCATGCCAATTTTATGCTACATTTTCGTTATGCATACAGTCGAAAATCTTTACAAATCCATAATTTCCGTAGGGAATTTTAATAATTTTCATTTTGTTTTTAAGCCCTTTTTATTTTTATAGAAACTATTTTTTTCTTTTTTAAAAATATAAATTTTCTTGAAAATATTTTTTTTGTGTTGATCTTGAAAAACAGGTGTTTGTTTAAATAATTCCTACTGGGAATTATCTACAGTTTTTTGCTTTTTGTAAAAGTTATAATAAATATGCTTATTATATGTTTTGTATTAATTAGCAACTTAAAGTAGATTAAGATATCAATAACACAATGTCAAATTAAAATGAATGCCAATAAAATTACAAGAAAAGTGGCAATTAAATTTTAATTAGTCATTATTTCTATTTCAAATAATAATTAACTAAAACTTAACCCAAGACGGAAATTATTTATAATGGTAATTAAAAAGAAATATAAATTAATCTCACCCACGCAACAAAAACCGCAAATAGAAAAAAGGCATTCAAACTCATTCCAATAAAACAAGAGAAACAAACAATCAACCCAAAATTGTATGTTGATTACTAAAGTTTATATATATTTTACTTATTTGAAATGTTATTTGCACTTATAACAGCCTCACCGCACACATCTAGCCACACACAACACATCATGCACTCTAATAGGCAAAATATTTCCAAATTTAAATTTGCATTTGAATTCTGCTCACATGCACTTCATATGCACACAAATATGCACTCGTAAGAGTAATAAAACCTTAAGGACATGCATGTTTAAACACTTTGTCAAATTTATGCATTATTTACATGCATCTGAGTTTTTCTTTTCCTTAACAGCAAAAATGCCATTAACGTAAACAGTCAACAGTTACAAATAAACATGGAGTAGGAAAAAAAATTTTTTTTCGATTTAATAAAACATTAGACAATAGAAACAGAGCTGATGGCGAATACCTTTCGTACTTTTTATACTTTTGTCTAAAATATGGTCGTGTCAGATACGGGTTTGTAATAGTTTTATCTAGTTTTATTAAATGTATAACTAAACACGTAAAACACGTTGGCTACAAAACTGGTTGACCAGGGTTCAACCCCTGCGGCAACCAAAAATAAAAAATGTTTTTTTTCTGTTTAATGGTATAAATACATATTCAGAATTACCATTAAACATGCAGCCTCCTTCGTCGGTACTTCTTAATAGCATATTCGCCGGCGAAGTAAAACAACTAATATCTATCTAATCTATCTTTCTCCTTTCACCACCTGTCTTATCTTTCATATAGCCCTTTTTTTTTTTTTGAAAAGAGAAGTATCACATAAGGCAATAATGCCTATTTAGCTATTTTTGTAACCGTGCTACATTCTTTAGGAAAGGGCTATATGAAAGATAAGACAGGTAGTGAAAGGAGAAAGATAGATTATTAGTTATTTTACTTCGCCGGCGAATATGCTATGAACAGGTACCGACGTGCCTCTTTCCCCTAACCAATAGTGCAAAATAAACAACTGCTTATAAAACTCATATAAAAAAACAACTTGAACAGAAATTACTAAGTTTCTTTAGTGTTCATAAGCAATTCTGAAGTCATTTAAAATGCGTATTTAACGCACACTTAGACGTTGCTGTCATTCATTAACATAAACAATTGCAACTTACACAGACAAAAAGGCTAAATAAAAATATGAATAATAAGAAATTTATTTTTTTTTTTTGAATGCAAAAAAGGCAAATGTTGAAAATAATTATTTTGCAATAAAAACATTTGTCAAGTATTCTTAAGTTTGCATTATGCCAACCCGGATGATGCTGACTCAATTGGGTAATTGAAAAAAATTGCAAGAAAAACAATTAAAAAAACAATTTTAAATAAGATGCCTAAGGAATTATTTATGACAGGGATGGTTGGTAGTGGTGTTGTATATTACAAGCTTTGGGCTAGAAAGTTTCTCATATGTGTTCATGCCATCACAAACCAATGAACAAATCATTATCATAATCATGAGGATTGTGCCACAAATGTACAAAGCACTCATTCATTCATGCATGTCATTATCTTATTGAATTTACAAGTGTTTTATTCGTTGTATGTAAATTTTGTTCTCGATAGTGTGAGAAATTTATGCCCAAATTCTAATTTACGTATTTGAAATTGTTCATGGAAAACCCCTCAACAGGAAATATTCACTCAAGTGAACAAACTTGGCCACTTAGTGTTGATTAAAAAAAATAAATTTTTGCCTACCACTTTCGAATGCATGTAATCAAACAAAGGATATTCAAGTGCTTTTTGGTATTAACAAAAATGCCTTGTCAATCCCTTAATATTTTAATTAAACACAAGTATCTATTAAACACTTAAAATGGAAGAGTTTTAGTTTTTATGAATATTTGTAATTGTAATTTTACAAAAAGTTGTTTGAGATTTTGTAAACTACAAAAAAAAAATATTTTAAAAAGGTAAAATATTTAGAGGTACTTTTATACCCTGCCTATTTGCTAATAATGTAGCAGCAGTTAACCAATTTAAAAATATATTCTTCAGGACTGCCAGACATCTCATATATGCTTTGCGTCTTAGGGCACTTAACATTTTTTGATTTAAAGTCGCATAAAACTTGTTAAGCAGAGATATAAATCCCAGCCCTTTTGGTTTCTGCACAATCTCGTGAAATCATTGTGTTTATTCTCAACTTCGCTAAATATTAGCTCTTGAAAGTTAAAGCAAGTAAACGAAAATAGTTTTACAATTAAAATTGCTTTTTTAAATCCTTTTTTTGTGAAAATCAGAGGGCATGCAATGTTTCTTATTTACAGAGAAACTAAAAAAAAATTGTTTGGTACTTTTGTAAATGACGAAACGTACGTAAGAAAACAAACAAAAATGCCCATCCATAATTTTAATTAATGGAAGGTATATGGAGGATATTTAAGAGAGAAAAAGTATCTTTTTTGCAAGCAATTGAAAGATTCTGGCAATCCAGTAACTAATCAACCAAAATACGGCGCTAAGCGTAACGTTGTCTTACGCTCAGCTTTAGCCAGGGAATGCATTACTTAAGTAAGACCAAAAACGTTGCGTTCTAAACAGTAATCTCAACTTATTTTGATTTATAAGACCCACTAAATAAAAATAAAAAATTGGGGAAAAATCGCTAGATAAAAATTCTCATGACTTTTCTATAATTAGAATACTTCTAAAAAAGACAAGCAGCCAACTTTACCACCTGAACACAAGACCGCTCTTTAAACTTTAAGACTTCCGAAAATTGTAAAGCAACTTATTTCATTTAACACCAGCGCCATCACTTCGTTTAAAGCATAGTACTCTATTTACCATTTCGTGCTAAATGTTTTCAAGAGTTCATTTAAAAAATTTCTAAGAAATAAATAAAGGCCGGAGCACATAGAATCCGTCATATGTTAAACTTTGACAAATTCAACTGACAAGTCAGTTAAAATACATGTTTTCTTATAAGCGTTGTCACAATCAATACGTGTCCGTCAACGCAAAGTACGAAAGTTGGTCAACTTTTAACTTTTGACGTATGTTGAATATTTTGACAACTATTAACTGCTTCTTCTTCTCTGTTTTCTTTTTACTCTTGCTGTGTTTCAATTGCGGTTTGTGATTTTAATAAAACAATTTTGGTGGCAAACAATAAAATACAAATTTAATTAAATTTAAAAGTGAATAAAAATAGGGAGCAAACTTTGATTAAACATCCGTCAGCAAAGTATTCTTTATGCCAACCTCATCCGTCGTAACTTTGACTTTAGTTGAATTTCTCAAAGTACAACTTATGAGGGATTCTATGTGCCCCGGCCTTAAGAAATTATGTTGCTAAAGTAGTGCTCTGTTTATTAGTGAAAAAGTCGCGAAATGTTTTTTGCAGCATGTTTTTCTAACTAAAAAGTGTTTCTGGCAACATTTTTTTCAACAACAAAATAACATTAGCAGCATTTTTCTCGTACAGAATTTTTGACAAACATTTTTTCAGACCGTTTGTTTTTTTTTTAATTTAATTTTGTTGTGTTCAAAAAATTCAAGAATAGAAAATTTAAAAGGAGTAAAAAAAGTAAATTTAAAAAGAGACAAAAATAGTTAAGCTAATGATGCAGTAAAACTTGTGCTCCGTAAATGTTATCAATTAAGCCGCTGTATTGTCACCACTAACAAATTGTAGAACTTTTCAAGCAAAATAATGCATGTTGCTCAACATTTTTTGCAAAATCAAACAAAGTACTAGGCTTAAGGTAAATTTTTCGTTTTTCTTTCCCTTAAAGGTGAAAATTTAATTTTTCAAATAAATGTTGCTTGAAATATTTCGTGATTTCCTAGCTTTTTACAAAAAGAACAGAGTATAACTTTAGCAACTTTATACAATGTTGCAATTAAATGTTGTTGCAACTTATTTAATTTATTTTATGATTATTTCATGGATAAATTTGACATTTAAAATGCAGTGTCTATAATGCGATTTGAAATAATTTTAGGTTTTATTGGTTTAAGGTACACTGAATTGTTTTAAAAATGTAAGCAAAAGACATATGATCAGCTGTTGTTTGAAAAATTTGCATGAATTAATGCCTATTTGCTTGATTTCACAGCTTTGTTAAAATGTTGCTAGAAACATTTTATATGTTTACCACAGTAAAATAGAGTACTACTTCTGCAACATTTTTGCATTAATATTTCATACAAATTTTTATGTATGAAAATTGACAGCATGAAAAGTTGAACAGATTACAAGGCTTTAGATAAAAAATTTTCTTTTTTCTTTCCCTTAACAGTGCAACTTTATTTAACGTTGCAAATAAATGTTGTTGGAAACCTTTTGTAATTTCCTAAATTTTTTCAAAAAGAACAGAGTATAATTTTGGCAAAATTGTTTCTTAATTATATAGCACTAATTTTTAGAATTTGCACTAAAGGTGTTAGAAAGGTTACGTTACGTTATTTCCACTATAATTTCTGTCCGTATCTCTCAGCCCTTTATCTTTGAAATCGTAATAGGTAAGCTTTCGAAATTTTTACAGAAGGTATATTGCTTTAGCGCTGGATACTTAAGATTAAAGGGTGTTCCGAAAGTAACGTGATGTTCATAATAATATGGTTATTTTTAAATCGTGTAGGCAAGCAAGTCAAATGTTGCACAGTGTCAATAAAACAATATACACTATTGCAACAGGTAGGAGCATAGTAAATATAAAACGATTTTTACAGAGGTGGTTTTTCTTAGAACCACAATAAGCAGACACTTTAAGTTTTAGCATTTTTATCACTGCCTTCAGACTAAATACAAAAAAATTAAAAATATAACTAATAAAAGGATTGTTTCTATAGTTGCGTTCTTATAATTTTTTTAATAAAGTAGGCAGGCAGACATATAAAATTTAATAAGAGTAAGTAAATAATGTCTGATATGAAAGTAAGCTTGTTGAGCAAATATAAAAAAACTAAAGGGTATTCCCTAGAGAACATGATTTTGGTCTTATCCCTTAAATCTTTATAGAAAGAAGAGAGAATATTCTTTAAGTTCGTCTGCTATAAGGACAAGTACGAAAAATTAAACTAAATGAAGGCTGCTACGATAGTAACGTGTACTTTGTGCAAGGGAAAGATTTTAAAAATCATCGTAAGGACCAGAAAATGTGTAATATTTATCAATTGTCTTAAAACTGATGAGTTTTCTTAAGGGTAAAATACGCGACTTATTCTGCAGTACTTTGAATTTTTGCTACTCTTTATAAATCATTAAAAATAGACTAAATTGTGACAACATGTCTTCTGCATCTTTTTAAAAGAATGTTTAGGTCTTCGCTTGTTCAATCAACCAGCTTTTTGCGGTGATAAATTGCCTACATATAGGATGCTGTGTTAAGCCCGACATCACTTAGGTTTCACTGTCAAACCAAGTGTCATATTGCACTCACTTTTTGATATTTGTGATCCGACGCTAATACAACCCTAAAAAATTGCCCGAATTTACTTTGAAAATCAGTCATTAAATTGTGTTCGGCTAGTTTATTGGATGAACAAATTTGTTCACAAACAAAATTGGCGCATATTCAGTAAATTAAATCTCGAGCAGGTCATACTGAATCCTTTGTATTCAGAAAAATGCGTTGTTTGGTGTTGGTAAAACGCTGGTGGCTTCATTAAACCTCATTTCTTAAAAAATGAAGCTGGTGCTCTTGTTACAGTCACCGAAGTTCGTTACCGCATTATGATTGTATCATGAAAACATGGTGGACACTGACCAGCACGATAGATGTTTTCAACAGATTGGCCCTACGTGCTATACCATCGACTTGTTGAAAACACCATGTGATGGTAGATTAAAATGGACCTGTCATTTGACCTCTTAGATCATATGATTTAAAATATCTTAATTAGTTTTCCGAGAAGCCACATAAAGTTACTGATTTATGCTGATAAACAAACCACAGTTGAAACTTTGTAAGCCACGATGGCCGTATGCCTGAAATTGTTTTTAAATATTATTATTTAATTAAAATCTATGATTTTCTTTTTATTATTTTTTATAATTTAAAATTCTATTTGTTTTCAAAAAAATAATAAAAAACTGCTTGCAAATTAAATAATATTAAAGCACATTTATGCAACCTCAAATCAATTACGTAATTTTATATTCAAATTTAAGTTTCTTTTTCACTCAGAAATTAAAAAAAAAAAAACAACTTAATATAAAAATACTTGGGTAACCAATTTACCACATAAAACTTTTTTACTTAATGGTAGAATTAAAACTCTTTTTTTTAAAACACTTTAAGAGATATTAATTTACTTGTCAGTTGAGTAAATTTAAATATTTAACTTAAAATTATTTCTCGATAAATTGTTTCCCTTTAAGAATTTCTTTGTGTGAAATTTACAAATTTCAAATATTTACCATTTACTTAATTGTCTTATGTTGACATGTGTTGCCCACACGATAGCAACAATAATAAAAACAATACTCTCATTATCCAAATTAAAATTCTTTCAAAATTCAATATTTCTTTGTACACAGTTAAAAAATAAATAAAAATTGTTTTTAATCAATTAGTTAGAACTTATAATTCACCAAAAAAATATAGAGCACATTCGTACTCGTACTTTATGAAATTTTAGAGGCCCATAATTCGGAAAATATGAAAAAGCGCCCTTTTTTTGCACATGAATGGTCCGATCTTGCTGATTTTCAATAGCAAAATTTTCAGAACTTTGTCTGACTGATTGAAGTACTTAAATTTTTCTCTAGCTCATCTAGTGCCTTGGCAAAGTTGATTTCAACACGAACACCGACGGACAGGCGCACATCGCTCAGTAGACTTCTCCATGACTAAACACGCAGAATATCTAGAAATTACAAACTGAATGACAAGCTTAGAGAGACATTTTTTCTATCTGTGTTGGCGAAATAACTCAAGCTTACTTCACTATAGATTACTTTGAGACTAGGTTAAAGGGTTAGGGGTGATAAATAAATAGGATCCAATTTTAAGCATAGTTCCATTCCAACGCTGCACTTAAGATAAACATTGGAAGACAATATTTTATAAGAACAAAACTCCATAGAAAAAAATAAAAATTTCAAAAATTATATTTTTTTCTCTCTGTGTACATTTGCGAATATCCCTTGCATTTGCAATTCTATGTGAAAGACATTAATTTAACAATTATTTTCGAATAACCAATAACACGCAAACATGCACTACACTCAATATAAAAATAAACTATATAAATTTGTACGATACATTAATGTGGTAAGAGTCGGAATACTTAAAACAATATGTTGCATGGTTTTTATATTTTTTGCAATAACTGGAAGAAGCATATGTACATAAACCTGGCCTAGACGCATGTTGGCAAAATAAGTTAATACTAACAATATATGTACAATATAAAAATACTCATACGCTATATAATAAATTAATACCACTGACAACAACAACAACATCAACAAAAAATCCTTAAGGCAAAAATCAATGTTGAATGCAATAAAATATTAACATTTTGTTTTTATTAATACTAAAGTATATATGGGTACAAAAGCAACACATACCCACATTACAATTAATTTAAACCCACACAAAGTTGTCCATATACTTCAACATACACATACAAATACACATGCACATGCACATACAAATTAAGATCAGGAAATGTTTTAATTCAATTAATTCCTTTTAAGAAAAAAAAAATGTAATAAAACACGAACAGGGGAGTGAAATAAAAAAAAATAATAAAGATAAAAAAGTAATAAATGCAATTGTAAAGTCAATTAAATGAAATTGCAAAAACATACATTGTTTCTATGTGTTAAGAATACATGAATTATAAAGATGTTTTTAGCTGGGGTAAATGTATAAAAAGTCAGTGCTGAAAGCGAGAGATTGTTAGGTAGACAATGGATAAGTAGAACACTATTCATTAACAAAAATTCGATTCACTTAATTTAATATCCAGTGTTGTTTTTCTTTTAAAAATATTAACAATTAAGAAGGAACTAACAAATATCTTACAAAGCGTTAAGCTACAAAATATCACTATGCGATTCGATTAACTTTTTAATCGATTAATATTATACGAATAAATTTTTTATTCGAATTTAATTTTAATTACTAATTTAATTTTTTGTACCTCGCCCGCTTTACAATATTATTTAAGACCATGCATGCATTCGATTGACTTTTTTTATTCGAATAAATGTCAACTAATAAATTTTTTTTTTTTTTTTTTGCTATGATCAGGTCTATAGTATTTAAAATATGTATATAAATTATTCGATTAACACTTTTTGTTCGAATAAATTTATGCGAATAAAATTTTTGTTTGGATTAAAATTTTATTTTTAAACAATGTCATTTCTACTGTAATAAAAATATATATTTGATTTTTTCGATTAATTTTTTTTGTATATTGTATAAATTGGTCTACAAAGAACAAAAAAAATTTTATCCGAATTTAAAACTAACAGTTCTGATCTAAATATTTTCTTATTCCAACAATATCAACTAGAAATGTTTAACCGTTATCATGAAAATAAAAATATTAATAAAATTTTTTTTTAATATTTTAAACAATATTGCCTACTTTAGGGCGCTTGTAATATTAAATAACAACCGAATGAAATAAACTTGTAAGTCGAAACTGTGCATGGCGTGTGAATTAAAGGTAAACACCACGTAATATTAAATAATTACCTTTTGACAATTGATTTATAGATGTATTTTCTTTAAGTGATATTAATACGACAAACACACCGGCAAATTTATTCGTACGCTTTATTTAGTGTGAGAAATTGCGTACGTGTGATGGAGTGAATGTGTTTACTCAAAGTAAATGTGTTTATTATATTATCACAAGACAAACTACTCGTGTGTATTTAATGGTAATGCGAATATGTTTGTAAATATTAGAATTTGTAGATTCGTAGGTAATCTTTAAATTACTTTAAATATTGAAGAAATTAATTCGTCCCACAGGCGGAATTTATCAGAAATGCGTTATACATTTCTTTGTAAAGATTATTAAGACCGGATTTCTAGTAGATCGTTTTTTTGCTTAAGGCTGCTGGCTTAATACACTAAATGAATCCACTAAAATTTAAAGCAGCGTATGCCAAACATGCCTATCGTTTTGATTACAACAAGCTCTAAAACAGGAGTTACGATTGTTAAAAGGTCACTTGCTCGTTCTGCCACAAACACGCTATAGGCCGATCGTATATCTATTCTCCTTAAGTAAAATCTAACTCAAGTACCTATAAACCGTTCTTTGTTGCTGTATTCATGGGTTCTGCTTTTAACTTCCTATCCAGGTGGCTCTCCGTGACCTTGTTGTTTAAAGAGACAATATTCTTTTCAAGATCTTCATCTAGTCTGTTGACCTCTGACTCACTTTTATCGAATCATTAAGTCTTACGAAACTCCTTGAAAACGCTTTTGGTACCAAATATCCTTAAGGTCGCCTTTAAGGCAACTGCAACGTACATCTCTTAGAATTCCGTCCCCGAAGAGTGAAAGAGCTTTCACTACAATGTCTGTCAAGGCCCTCTATTTCTAAAACCGCAAAAATTTGGCTGTGAATATATTGAACGTGTAAAACTATACCCGCTATAACAGCAAATATTTAAAATTAAAGGGTCATCCGATAGTGACAAAATATTTATAACAATATTATCGTTTTTTAAACTGTTAAAATCAGTTATAAAGTATTTTCCCAAAGCAAGACATGTTCAAAAAATAAAATTTTAAATTAAAGGGTGTCCCAATAGTCATGTAATGTTAATGTACGTAACAATTTTAGTTTAATTATTTTTTAATCCGCTTTAAAAACAAACAAAAATAAAATTTAAATTAAGTTGAAATTGAAAGGGTGTTCCTATAGTAACGTGATTTTCAACTGCGGTTTTTAATAGTAGTAGGCAGCCATATACAGTTTAACCAGAGATTATATTAATATGTGTGACAAAAAAAATAAGTATAAAGAAGGACTTTTAAAATTAAGGGGTGTTTCCATAGAGTCCGTCGCTTTATCGCCGTTATAGGAAGACACTTGGAAATGCGTATACTGCCTTTTTTTGAATCTGCATCTGAGCTGGACATTTTAAACTTTTAACAATAATCAATAAATAACGAATTAAGAACTAAAGTTTAGTTTGCGGATTTATTTATTACTCGCAGTGTCTACGACTTTGTCTGCTTGCCATTTCTAATTTTCTTAAATTCAAATTTAGCAATATACGTTTTTAAATATTTATTACAAATTTCTGTTAACAGAGTTAAAAATGTTCCTTAAACAAAAATAAAATGTACTGACAATTGCTTTTGTATCATTTCCCCGGTAAAATTGAGTGCTTTCTCATTTGTATCTCTAGTTTCTCTACGAAATGACTTGTTTTTACGACAAAAGGGTATTCTATATTCGAGCTGAGGTTCTAAGGGACTCCTTCACAAAATCTTATTTAAATCGATCCAGTAGTTTTTACGTGATGCAAACACAAACAAACAGACAGACAATAATTTAAAAAATTAGTGTTTTGTATTCTATAAGATTACTTTTTACACCAGTATCAAAATTTTATGTACAGAAATTACCCCGTTACAATTTCATTAAATTTATAGAGTGTTCAATAAATATCTGACAAAAAAATTTGAAATGAATTGTTTATAAATTGTAGATAAAAGATAAGCCAGGCACAAAAAAAAACAAAGTTTATTTTTAATATAATATTTCATTGTTTTCGAATACCTTTTCTATCTGCCATCATTAGAATAAAATAATGTTTGTATTTATTATTTTATTTATAGTTGTTTACACCTTAATGGATATTAATTTTGAGACAAAAGAAAAACGTGAGCAATAAAACCACAATATTAAATAGAAATAAAGTTTCCTTTGTTTTTGTTTTGTTATTTTCATTGCGTTTATAATCTGCAAATATTAAGATACAACATGCAGCAATAAAAAGTTTTAAACAATCCCTCACGTAAATAGAATACAAAGGCTACTGAAACTACTTACTGACTACTGCTTATTGTTCATTGTTTAAATTGACAATTCTAAAATCTCCTGTAAATTCATATAAATTGGTTTTTAAATGTTTTCTTTTTTTTCATCAACATCTTTCATAGTCTAGTGTTTTCAGAATATATAAATCTAAATCAAAATCTCCATTAATTCATTTATTCATTCTGTAGTGCTTTTCTAGAAATGTTGTTTAGTTTTGTTACTCTATTTCTTCAATTACTTTTTTTTCTACCGCTTTAAATACCAGCAGCAAAAAAGGGAAGAAACAAAGAAATCGTTACAAAGTTGTTTCTAATCCACTTTTTGTTTTATTACATGTGTTGGCGTTGAATGGGTGGAGGCAAATAAACTTAAATTTGTTTTCGACGTACACAGGAAATCTAGTGAAATAAAAAATAATTGAGCAAACAAATGCTCGATTAAGTGTAAATTTTATAATATGCGGGCAGCAGTTTTAGGATGAAAAGGAAATAAAAATTTAAGTTTTATTAAATAACAAACTCAAACAAAAAGAGAGGTTGCAATAATAATAAATAATACTATTTTCACAGTCTCCTCCCAGCCAGATACACTGTTTCAGGCAATTGTTTAACTTTGAAAAGCTCTCCGTAAGTTAAGGTTTTAGAAGACTCTTAAAATAACCAGTTATAAATCAAATTATTATCGGCTAAGCTATTTTTTTTAATCTAAACAGACATTAACAGAGAAGAAAACTGATATGTTAATTATTCAAACATACAAGAAAAAGTTTTTGCTCTTGCTAACTTTCTTATTTGTTTTTAGATAAAAAATTTTAAAATATTTAATTGATTTAATTAATTATTAATTTTTTTATTGCCTTAATTAATTATTCATTACTATTCTATTAAATATATAATCAAATCAATTAAAAATTTAATTAAACGTGAAAATATAAAAAACAAAACCTATTAAGAGCCAATAATATTTTTAGAAAATTTATTTCTTTTTTATCTCTGCCACCCCCATATTTTTTGTGTTTATTTTTTATTATTTTTTTTATTTTTTTATTGGAGTTACTTCAGTCTAAAATATATTTACATACTTGGTGAAGGGTATATAAAATTCAACATAGCCGAATAAGGCCCTCTTACTTGTTTTATTTTGTATTTGATACTTAAGAACTTCGTAATTATTAGGCCTTCAAATTATGTATGGAACAAGATATCGTGCAGATGGACGCCGCGGCTTTGCTGGCACAAACGCGATCTCTTAATGAAATTTTCACTGACCTTTTTGCATAAATGCTGCGGTATTTCATTAATGCAGCGTCAAATTTCCTCTTTTAAGGCTTGAGTTGTCATCGGCCGATTCGCGTAAACCATCGACTTCAAAAAACCCCAAAGAAAAAATCTAAAGGTGATAAATCGCACGATCTAGGTGGCCAATTCTGGTCTCTAAGACGCGAAAAAACACGACCGAGAAATGATTGATACAACAATTGAATTGTTTCTCTGGCTGTATGACATGTGGCGCCGTCTTGTTGAAACCACATGCCTTCCACATTCATTTCTTCAATTCTAGGCAAGAAAAAACTGGTTATCATTTCACGATACCGAACACCATTGACTGTTTGCGCTTGACCTGCCTCATTTTCATAAAAAAAAGATCCAATAATTCCTCCAGCCCAAAAACCACACCACACAGTGACACGTTTGCTTCTCGTGAATCACTCGGGGATTTTCCTCACCCCAAATGCGAAAATCTGCCTATTGATGAAGCTATCAAGATGGAAATGGGCCTTGTCACTGAAGATGATTTTATCGGCAAAATCAGCATTTTTGTGTTGTCTCTCCAAAATCCAATTAACAAACTCCCTTCGCTATCCATGATCAGCTGGCTTCAGTTCCTGAGTCAATTGAACTTTTTATGCATGAAGATGCAAATCTTTCGTCAAATTTCGCTGCATAGTGGATTTGGAGACACCAATTTGCTAAGCTCGGTGTCGAATTGAGGTGGATGGAGTTTAAACGACATCATCACGTACAGCTGCGACATTTTCGGTCAGTCGACCTGGTCGAAGGCGCGTTGTTGTCTTTACATCACTAACCGACCCAGTTTCGGCAAATTTATCTATTAATCTCTTTACAGTTGACTCTCTTGGAGCATTATTATCACCCCAAAATGATCGCAATTTGCGAACTGTAGCCGCAAATCTTTTACTATTTTGGTAAAACAATTTCATAATGAGAATGCGTTGTTCATTCGTGTAGCGCTCCATTTTTACTAACCTCGTACCTTCTACTAGCAAACAATAACAATTGTTCAAATGTCAAACAATGACACTTCGAATCGCGCCAAATTTAAAAGTTGCGTTCTAGTTGTGACACCCGGTATATAAGCAAAAACATTAGATTTCTTCTTTGTCAATTAAGAGTTAGTTGAATTTGTCTGTACGTGACCGTAGAATGCTCCCTAATTTAAAACACTGCGCGTATAAATATATTCGTTCAACAATAATAAAAAACAAAACTTGAATTTATATCGTTCGTATTTTAGCTTTTGGACCGTAACTGATACTTAAGTGTTGGTCCTACTAAACGTTTTACTTTAAATTTAATGACCGTTTGCACATCTATCCGTTTTGAAATAGTTTTTGTAAGAATTATTCTTTTAAGTCGTGGTATTCAATATTGTTAATCAACTGTCCCACATTTTCAATCGTGCTAAGTTGGTGATAGTTTGTTGACCTTTATTTAAAGTAACAAAACCTTTACCTTCTACGTGTAAAATTAAGTGAATGCTTTCGTAAATATTTTTGTTAAAACCTTTTTCTTAAAGTGACATGAAAAAGCAATACGAGTTTAATTTGCGATTTTTGCTTCTCTGCCCTGTAAATCAGTAATCGTGAAGTTCAAGACTTTTTACTAGAAAATCTTCATAAATATAATATTTCTTTTTTTTTCTGCAATTAACTTTTTACTTGATAACAAGAAGCTTAAGCCTAAAATATCGTCTGCTAAGAATAATCAAAAGTCACAATATAAAACCAAATAAAAACCCTTTTAATCATTCCTTTTTCTCTGGTCTAACGCATCATTACCATTATCATCCAGTTAAATGATTATAATTATCATAATAATAATATTTATTTACCAAATTAGCTAACGAAATGAAAGGAAACCTCTTATTTGAACTAAATAACTGAACGCTATAATAAAATGGTGATAAGAAATGTTGAAAAATAGTTTTTATTTACAGCCGCAACAATAAAATAAAATAGAAATCAAACACATACGCACAGTCACAGACACAGACACTCATAGCAAAAAAGGATACTTTTTGTTACAGTTAATAAATAGTAAAAACAAGAAAACTTTTCTAAAGCGTTGAAGACAATAAATCAGAGTGTTAATAAATTATACACATGATACTTTATTTCTCGTATGTACAGCAGAAAACATACAGATACGATTTCAAGCAAACAGACGAAAAAGATGGACGGGAAGAAACTACAACTACTGACAGTCATTCAGTCAGACACACCACAAACCATATGATATCTGTTATTTTTTTCTGGTTCCTTTTTTGGTATGTGGTACAAACAAAAGCGGTGAAGTTGTTACTAAAGTTGGTGGCGTTTTGACATTCCTCAAAAATCTTATAATATCATCATTTATGTTTGCTGCTTGGTATTTGTAAGTTCTACGAAAAGTTTTTAATATTTTAAGGTTTGTCATAACTTTTATAATTTTTTTTTGTGTTGTAATGTTATCATTAATAACAGTTCAGTTTATGTTACAACATATTTTGACTTCATTTGATAAACTCATTTCTTCTACGGTTTGGAATTTCATTTAGTAATTTTAATTTATTTCCAAAAACATACGATAATAACTAAATTATGCCAGAGACAAGAGCTTATTAGTTTGTAAACTTTGACATAACACACTGAGAAAATATTCTCTTATTAACTGCAGAGCTGATTAACCAGTGCAAATCTGCAAAGACTGTGAATTATATCACCTCCTGGTGACGTTGGCAAGCGAACTCTTGTGATAACGAGAACTTCTTCAATAAATTAAACACAAGGAGTCTCTAAAATAAAAACTTAGACCACAGTGTAACAGCATAATTTAGGGATTCGTGCTTAGGAGGGAACTTGCGATCTACCATGCCAAGTCTGTATGCCTGTTTACCTCCATTTCAAATACACACTTATTTGCGTCACTAGAGCTTTAGACAGTCGGGTTTTTTATTTCAATATTCTAAATTAGAGTTTTAAATACTATTAAAGTCACAAAAAAGGTTGGCCGCTACACAATAAAAAAAAGTAAAGGACACCATAACGTCGAATTGGCCAATAATGACGCTAGAGAAGTAAAAGACCTGCCCAGTTGAGTGTAGAAAAGTCTATTCCAACAGCAATCACGACAACTAATACCCACGACATTAACTCAAATTTGAATCTGAGCGTGTGTAAAAAATGAGAAGCAGAGTTAAAAGGGGAAATGCCAGAAAGTGACGATGCTATCCCGTATGTGACTAATGAATCTACAAAAGTGAGCGAACTGGCTTTGTAGTTCATTGGTACTAACTCTGGTTGTTTATATTTGATCTAATTATGGAAGTGGCACTGAAGTCGTATAACTAACGTGTAATCTGGAGGCAACTAACACATGGGATAAAACTGGAAATAGCAGCAACTACTGTGCAAAATGGCAGATATTCTTATTACGGTTGGATTCAATAGATCTAAAGAAAGATAGCAGGAGCAAATCTCATGTTGACAGTGTCGAATGTTATTCAAAAAGCCTTTAGTCTGATTCTCTATAGGCAGGCTCAAATGATGCTACGGGAGCCTTTGTATCTGCCTGAAGGTTTCTAAGGACGGCGATGGAGTCGAATATCGTGTGTGAATTTTGTTTGAAGTCATGCTCGTCTTTGATATTCCACATCTTTAAAGCTTTTGTTTTTGGAATATTAGGCAGCACCATTCATCTGTGCTTGTATGCGCTGGAAACTTGAAGGTAAGAAATTTAAAAGTTTTCCTGAAGCTCTTTAGGAAGTTAGGTTGTTTCCATGGCTAAATCCCAAATCTCGGGGAAGAAACTGGCAGCCAATATGCTGGCGACACGCCAGTGGTAAGGTGTGAGTTTAAAAAGTCGTTAAATTTTAAGCAAGAAGAACGAGCATGATTTTTTAATATCATTGCTAAAACTTCTTATTTGGATGTCTCTATGCATTTCATTGTCCTTACCCAGTGTTAAAAACAGGTAAAGACCAACAAGCCTAGATACTGTCAGAATCCTGAGCACTGCACTGTCTGGCATCAAAATCTGTACATTAACCTCAAGAAGAAACTCACTCGAAATCGAATTCTAAAAATAATGCTACACTCTGTTATTAAAAAGGAGTCTACCAAAATTAATTGACAATTAAAAATAATTAGTTTAAATTAAATTCCTTATAAACGGCCTAGGATAATAATTACAGAGTTTTCAGGTAAAATATCTCTTAATACTTCTTACATTTTAGGCCGTTATAACGAAAAAAATATTTTTTATATTTCTAATTAATAAAAATTTGATTTTTTTAAGTGTCTTTCCATATAACAGTATCTTAATAGTAGCATAACAATATAGAAACCAGCAAACAAAATTGGCAAAATATGAAGTCATTCATAAAACTTACAGCTGAAAAAATGACAACGAGAACATAAGAAATTATTAAAGTTTTGCTTCCTTATCAAGACTGCTTCATTCATGAACAAGATATGATGCATTCACATACATCATTGTATGCAAATACAAACCTTTAACATTTTTGCGATATTTCAAAAATCAAACTAAATTACTGCCAACACGCATGCATGATAGTGCATGCATCAATACACACGCACCATGAATTATTAATGTACATGTGCATAGAAAGAAAAACTAAAATAAGGGAAAGGACGAAGATCAGTTAGAAAATCAAAATATTTTTAAGCACAAAAAAAAAGAAATAGATTTTTAGAGTTCCCTACCACAAGAATAAAAATGTACGCTATTGTTATTGCTGCAAAGCCTGTCTGTTATAGGTAGAATTTTTCACAGCACGTGTAAAGCCGCTATAACTACAAATTCTGTAAATTAAAAGGTGTTCCAATAGTGATGTTATGTCCTTAAAAATATTGTTTTCTTTCAAACTCTGATAGGCACGACGTATAATTAATTACAATTTAAATTAAAGGGTGTACCTAAAGTCACATTATTTTTTTTTTGTATAATGACGACACCTTAAATTCAAGGATGCTTACGTGCATTCTAAAAACAAGTATAAAAATATAAATATAAAAGGTGTTCCGATAGTGACGAGATTTTGATGCTTATGGTTTTAGTTTTTTAACTTTAATGGGCAGACACTTAGAAATTTAACAAAATTTTCATAAATATGTTCTGTATAAAAAAAAGTACTAGGAACAATACAATTAAAAACAAGTAAGATTGCTATATTCGGCTATGCCGAATCTTATATACCCTTCACTAAATATGTAAGACTAGTTTAGTGAAGTATCTTTAAACAAAAATAAAAATTCGAGGTGGCAGAGAATTTAAAAATAAGTTAAAAATTCAGGACGATATATAATTTGCCATAAAAATGTCATCGGCTCCAAATGGGTTAAGCATTTATGAAAAGTTTTAGTATTTCCTGAAAAATCTCTTTAAAAGCTTTCAAATGAAATCCATATTGACCATATTTACAATCGAAAATTTTAATAAAAACTTCAGAGGCCCATAGCTCAGAAAATATGGGCGAGCACCAATTTTTTACTTGAATTTTTTTTTTCTTATTTTAAAATTTTTTCTATTACATAAATTTTTTTTTTTTGATGTGAGCTACTTAATTTTTCTAAATGAGAGGCAGGCATGGTGTTTAGCCCACTTTCTCGAGGGACATGGACCGATCTTGCTGATTTTCACTAGCAACTTTTTCGAAACTTTGTCTGATCGATTGGCAGAGCCATCGGCTCCTAATGTGTTAGGCATTTATGAAAATTTTTAACATTTCCTATAAGATCGCTTTAAAGCTTTTAAATAATAATTTATTTATTTATAAAAACTTCAGAGGTCCATAACACGAAAAATATGAGCGAGCGCAAATTTTTTCACTTCAAATACTTTTCTTGTTTTTTTTAATCTCTATCGCCTCATATATTTGTTATTTTAATTGGAGTTACTGCACTAGGAAGATTTGTTTCAAATGGTATGGAAAAATTAAAAGCCGGCATTGAGCTTTGCCAGCTACCTCCAAGAACATGGACCGATAATGCTGATTTTCAGTAGCAAAATTTTCAAAATTATGACTGATCGATTGGCGTATTAAGATTTTTTTAAGCTTATTTAGTGCCTTGGCAAAGTTGATTTAAGCCTAAACACTTAAAAATACCCTTCTACCACTTTTTGTGCTGAAAGGTATAAAAAGGGTGTTTCTTAAGAGGACCTGTCATATCTATGAAACCGTAAACTTAAACTTAAACTTTTCAACCACCAATAAAACAAAAACTTCAAAACTTGACTGATATACTTATTTTATTACTTGTTTTATTTATTTAATTTTTTTACATTGAAATGAAAACCAAATTTAATTTTTTCTAGTCCTTATCTGTGAACTAATAGATAGAAAAAACTCTTTCACATATAAGAAAATTTATTGCGACATACGACCACAAAAATCAGAAAGTTTTACACTTCTAGCAAAAACGTATATAAAACAAAATAAATGTCGTAAAAAGTTTTTCTACAAAATATTCGCAATTGCATGCACTATGGCACGCATACTTTATTATTCCATTAGGGTGGTTCGAAAAGAGGTTTGCTCAAGTCATGTACTGGGATTAAAAACGATTGAAAAAAGGTTACGAAAAAATTTAAAAATTTCTTTTAAAAGCCGCTGTTTCTGTTTTTATTTATATAAAACAATTTATATTTATTTTTAATGAAAGAAGAAAAATCTTCTTTTTTAGAAACCCCTTATTATTCCCTGATAAAGAAGGGGCAAAAAGTCTATAGCAGCACTAGTTTATATGTTACGAGGTTTGTCTTAAAAATACCCAAATAATGTTTAGATAGTGCAAAGTTATTGGATTGAAGTTTATTCGATATCTAAGGACATGCAATATAAAAGTTAACTAGAATGCTTTCACATTTGTATCTCTCTTCTCTACGAAACGAGTAATTTGTACAGAAAAAAAGTATTCTATATTTGAACCAAGACTATAGGGGAGCTCCTTTAAAAATTTTTATTCAAATCCAATCAGCACTTTTGGCGCGATGCGAACACAAACAGACAGACAAATATTCCAAAAATATTCAGTTCCGAATACTATATATACCAAAACGAAAAAATTCAAAAATATTTCATGTACAATAATGATAGTTTTATTACGTGTATAGATAACACTAAATATGGGGCCACCCTTTAATTTTATTTAATATTTTTATTTTATCGTATTAAAAAATTTAACCATCTGTCTACAACGAATCTAGGCCACATACTTTAAATTATATCACCTATGGAACACCCTTTAATTTATATTTTTAAATAATTATTGTTCTTGTTACAGCGTTTTGTGTAATTTTTAAGTGTTTCACAATAAAAGTTCAGAAAGTAAAGGCATATAAGTACAATTATGTCACCTATGGGGACACCCTTTAATATATAATTTAAATAATTATACATGACATAGAAGTACAGGTTCTGAAAAATTTTCAAGTGTTTAACAGTTCGAAAGATAACAGTATATAAGTAAGACTACGTCACCTATGGGGACACCCTTTAAATTTTAAGTAAATTTTTTAACTAATTTCTATTATTGAAAGCTTTAATAAGACCAGCTCTGCATGAATTTTAGATGAGTTTCCGTTACCGTTCATTTGATATGTAAAAGTATATTGATTGGGAAAACCCTTTAATTTTTAGAATTATAAATTTCTATTTTAAGTGGAATCAATCTTTAAGCGTCAACTTTCAATTAAGAAAAAAAATTAAATAAATACAGAATTGACTGAGTTCTAGGGGCGCAAACGTAAAAAATATACGTACAAATTGAGAGCCTTCTCCCCTTTGAAGTCGGTTAAAATTTTGATTTGGGTAATGGAAGTTCCATAATTCCATTTTATAATTTAGTATCTTATCATACTAAATTGACTTTTAAAATGGTACCAAAGTTGTGCATTTCAGGTAATTAAAGGTTTAAATTTCTTTTAGAAACTTCTTGAACATCAATAAGTTAAGTCGATTTAGTATAAAAAACGGTAACCTAAGCACATCAAAGAATTTGTGCCAGAGTTTTGTTTTTCTTTGAATAAAGTTTCTAAGTAATCAGAGTTGCATCTTGGATTGCACTTTTTTGTGACGGTTTGGCACATTTTCTTGCAAAGATTTACTTGTGAATCCATCATAAAATTATGTAAGAAGAGATATCAAGGCCTTTAAAAGAAGGCATAATTATGGAACTGCCCTGGCAGGTTAATGTTTTCATAACTTCTTTATATGAACATGCGTGCTTGTGCGTGTGCATGTGCATGTGTTAAATAAAACTTTGTTATTTGACCATTTACCCTGGGTTTCATATTTTAACAGACTCGAGGTTAATAAAACAAAGTTGTTCCTGAATGGTTACAGCAACAAACAGCGAATATCAAATTAAATAAAAGAAACAAAGCAGTGGTGAGAATTTTATGGCTTTATTTTGGTATTAAACTTTGTTTTCTATCATATTTTGTGCGTGCGTGTGTGTGTGAGTTTCAGTATGTGCATGTTCCTGTAAAGTAAAAGTTATGTTTTATAATTTTTTCTATTTTATGTTTGTGTGGGTTTTCTTAAAAAAAAGTTTGTTAAGGAAAAAAAAACTCTTCATTTTTTCTTTCAAGTTTTTTAAATTAAATATGAGTTTTAGTCTTCTTTTAAGACTTATAAGTCCTATTCAATTAAAGTTAACAGTTTTCATAATGGCTGGTAGACTAAAGACTTAATACTTCTTTTTAAAGAAGCCCTAATATTTGTTAAGGCAAATTTTTTTAATTTTACTTAAATGTTACAAGAATAAATAGAAATTTTAAAAGCAAAAATTGTTTTAATACCGCGAAATTAGGACACACCTTTTTGCATTAAATTTAGGGTTCTTTTTGTTTAACTTTTCAATGTCCTTATAATTTTATGCATAAAATTCATAAGCTTTGCCAATTGTTTTTTTCAAATCTTAAGTGAATTAAATTTTTAATTGATTTAGTTATTTAAATGATAAGCTAATTGTTGTTTTGTTTTTAAACTAAATATATAATTTAATTAAAAAGTTTTGTATATATTTTTGAATTAAATATTTAATTAAGACAAACAAAAATTTTTTTGAATTTAAATCAGTAAACAAACTTTTAATAGGTGCTTTTTTTAATCCTTAACTTAAACTTCATAGTTGTTGTTATACCGGAATTAGCATTACAGGTCCTTTTTAAATTTCAACCGGCAGTTTTATAAATTTTAAAGTTCATAATACAGGTAAAACCATGTGTGTTGTAAGGGGACACCCTTTAGTTTTTAAATATATGAACTATTTTTGAAAGCGGGATCAATCTGTTAGCATACCCTTTGAAATAAAGCAAAGAAATCGGAAAAAATCGGAAACAACAGAGTTGTGCGGGCACAAACATTCCAAGTGATAACTACCGTCTTTTTTGAAGTCAGTCGAAAAACCGGACTATCTTTTAATATTACTTGCGCTCATTATCAAGATGTTTCGGTTATAAATATCTAACATTGACTTGGAAACTATACTTGTTTCCAATGGCTTACGGTTGTGTTATTGCAAAAAGTAAAAAATATTTTTTTTTTTAAATTTTGAAAAATATTTTAAAAATACTCAAAGACTTTGAGTTATTAAACATGCAAAATAGTGATAAAGGAAAATTTTAAGAAAAATTTCCAAAGTTAAATCCAACAAAATTTCTTCAGCTTTATAGAACTATTTTTAATTCTGCGTGCCTCTTTTTAGTTTGAAAACCATATTCAATTTTACTTAAAACTAGTTAAGTTCTAAAAAATTCCTTAAAAAGGAATATAGACCTTTTTTTAAATAAAAGCATTTAGTAAGACAACGACAATTTTGTTAAACCAACAAAACAGAATACAACTTTCAAAATTTTCAAGTGTCGCAGTGTGTTACAGAATTTTTTGTCTATTCATTAACTATTTTTTAGTGAAATAAAATTATAACTTTTAAAACAAAAATTGATTGAAATAGAGTTTTACTTTTTCGGCTTTAGGTTAATTTTAATTTATTTTCTAAAATTCTATTTCATTAATAATATTCACGGTTTAAGTTCCAGTTAGAAAAAATTAATTTGAATAAAAATTAAATAATTTGAATAAAAATTAATTCAATTTAACTCTTTTAGTCATTAAAATTTAACTAAATTTTTTCTTATCTATAAATTTTGTTTTGTGTAATAAAATAATTTAACTGTTTCACAAGCTTTGCGACATGCGATACAGTCTGTTGCAATCACATGTAGTGCACATCAATATAATTTCTTTTAGTTAGAAATTACTCCCGCTTCAGCATAATTCTTAGTTGACCTGCCGCTTGCCTAAAAGCTGCATTAAACAGTGATACTTAACAAAAGATCAAAAAAATAAAAATGAGCTGCAACGCTTAAAGTGAAATTTTTTATAAAGTCATCATGGCCTTATGCTTCATACTTAAGAAAAGATAGTATCATTAAGTTATTAGAAGCATTGTTTTCTAAAAGGTACTGAAAAAGTGACGATTAATTAAGGGCGCATTAAATTTTCAACATCCCTTGTAAATAGATTATATTGAATGATATCAAATGATAAGAGTCTGATGCGCTTGCTTATCCATTACCGGGTTAAAAAAATAATTTAATTTCTTCTTTTTATTTTTTTACTTTGGCAAAACATTTTTTTTTTTTTTTTTTTTTTTTTGTTAAAAATCTCTCTCCATAACCGAAAAAATTTGAAACAAAATAAAACAAAAGTTTGACTGTCTTTTAAATCCAAAATTAGCTTACCACAACTCTTATGTTAATTTCAAATCAATTTCCAATTTAATTACATTTTCATGTTATTTGGATAAATTTCAACTTTCTCGCCGCTACTCCAGAGTTGTCAATAAATAAGAGAAAAAAAAATTGCATTAATTTTGTTTTGTTGTATTGGTTTGGGCTTAACATTAAAATTGTTTACAAAACAAAAAGAAAAAATAAAAATTTTACAAATAATTCAAATAATATGGTTTTGTTTTTCTTCTACAGTGTTTCCTCCTTAAGTAGTTGTTGTGAGCAACATTTTAAAATAGACGGTAGAGGAAAGAAAAAAAGTTTATTTATCACAAAATTCATTTAATTGATGGCCATAAGCTACTTAAGTTTTGTTTACCTTTTTTTCTATATTTTTTTTTAAAGACAAAAACATTTTTACATTTTTCATAAACAAAAAAAAATTCAGTCACATAAAGTTTCCAATGAATTTAATGCCAATAGAAGTTAAAATAAAAAATAAAAAAAGATAAAAGGACAAACAAATAGAAGAAAACAGCACGTTATTGTACGTGGCATAAATAATGTCCTTGTATTTGATAAATAAATTCTTTCAACATCTTAGGAATAAGAAAATTTTAGTGTCATTTTTTGTAATCTTCTTATTAGATTAATTCATTATATTTTTAAATGATTTCTTGTGGTTTTTCTTTCTTTTCATGGCACACTTGTCACAATAATATATTTATAAGCCAAATCACGTCTCTAAATGACTAAAATATTGTGTCGAAGAGAAATGATTGGAAATATTTTAACATGAAAAAGAAAATGCTTTTAAAAAGCGTGCTTAGTAAAAGTTATAGCAATTTAAGCTCAACTTAAAATATTTTTTTTTATTTTTCTTAAAAAACTCATTTAAAAATAAGCGCCCTAAAATATGCTCTATTAAATGTCTAATAACAACAGCCTCTTGCTTAGTCTTAAAAAACCTCACTTCTTTTTTACAGCCTCAATATATGCTACACAAAAACAACAGTTCTTCATTTTGTTTTAAATTAAATAAAACTAATTTGTTCTAATAATTAGTTTTTCATTTGTTTCTACTCATGAACAAAAAATTGTAATTTTATGTAAAGAATCCTGTTTATGCTCGTAGAGCGGCTATTATTTTACTTCTATTTTTTTGTTAATTTTTACTTGGATTTTTAGATATTTTAAGTTTTTGTTCATTCAATGTTATTTCTGTATTTCCTTCCAAACAAATAATGCATTTCATGTCATGTCTTGTTTCATAGTAAATACATACATATGTATATATGACACGCTTGTTTTGACTTAATGATGTGCCAGAGGTTTCTCGCTTAAAAAATAACAAAAAAATTAGGGGAAGTGTTCTTTTATATATTGGGATTTAGGAAGTTTGATTTCAAGTAAAAATTCCAAAACATTAAATTCTATTGGGATGTAGTTAAATCTTTGAAGAAACATGTGCAAAATTTGTCAAGTGCGCGTTGATGCAAAACATGAAAAATTCTGTAAGATGTTTGGGGAACCCTTTAATATTTAATTTAATTTTAAAAATTTTAAATTTTTAGATAAGTTGTGGAATAAAAGTTAGTTTTGCGACAATTTAAAATATATATTTTTTAATTCTTTTTGTTCTTTTTTGAACGCAATAGTACGTACCCTGTATAAATTTCAAGCGTCTGCCTCTAACGGTTTGAAAGGTAAGGTCATATTCCCCAAAATCACGAACCTTAATTTTTTCTCACTTTTTTTGGTATACATATTTCCACATACTCAACGTTAATTCTAAAAGTATGTCAACTAAGTTTTAAAACTAAGCCTTAATAACTTTAGAACACGTCAGAAATAAAAAAAAAATTTTTTATTATTGTAGCGGACATAAAGATATTTGAATATGAAGTGTTTGCCTATTGCTCTTTATTAATTTTAATTTTGACTTTGACTCACAGCTGAAAAAATAACAATATTTGTGTGAATAATTGGTCACTTTCGGAGTATTTAATACTCGATCTTCGATGAAAATATCAATTTCAAGAGTCAGAACAGATGAAATTCTAAAAACATTTTTTTTCTTGTGACTATCCACAACTTCCTGGGAAAATTTTGGCTAAACTCCCGGAAAGCTGATAGTTCAAAATCATTAACACTTTTAAAAAATACACTGATTGTTTTTCAAACATTTTGGTTTGACATTTAAAGTTTTAAATATCTCTCTTGGGGTGAATTCTACTACATCTTTACATCAGTACATGAAATATTTTTTGAAAACTTTGATGTTGGTATAGACAGCAATCGACATGGAATACAAAAAACATATTTTTTGTCTGTCCGTGTGTTTGTGTTCGCATCACGTAAAAACTTCTGGATGGTTTTAACTAAAATTTTGTGAGGAGGTTCCTTAGAACCCTAATTCAAATATAGAACACTTTTTATTTCATCAAAATATGTCACTTCGTAGAGAAACTAGAGATACCAATGTGAAGTTACCCAATTTTATTGATATAATGGTACTAGAACAGTTGTCAGTATATTTTATTTTTGTGGATGGGAAGCTCTTAACCCTGTTTATAAAAACCTACAACAAAGATTTAAAAATACATTTTTCTAAATTTTAATTTTAAAAAAATTAGAAATGACACGCGGACGAATTCGTGGGCAATACTAGTAAATTATTAAAGAGAATAAACGATTACGAATATGTTTAAAAAGGAATTTGAGTTGTTCAAAGCCACTTACAGTTGAAACATGAACGTGGACATCCTTTATAACCCATTGTTGACAACAAAACCTGCCTCAGTGGAAAGTGAAGGGGTTTTTTCTATTATTGAAAATTTTGCAACGAAAACAAGAAACAGAATGTCTAGTGAATTGTTACATGCAGTTTTAAAATCATATATTTTAAAAAATAATTAATAAAATACTTTTTCAGTATTGTTATCTTTGTTATCTCTCGCTATATAGTACAAAAGTACAGACGTATGTCTTGTCACCTGAAATGTTTTTAAGTTTTATAAACTGTTAAAACTATTATTTAACAGGTATTTTATTGTTTATTTATGTTTTAATAAAACTTTGAATTTTTTGATATTATTTCATTAAATAAACCTGTTTTCCTCAAGAATTGCTCTTTTCCCGGGAAATATAAAATTCCGGGAAATCCCAAACCCTACCTATGACTCAAGTCCTTCAATATCGTCAGAAGTGAATGGGGTCATAATCTAACCATTCAAAGGAACAAAACCCTGTAATAAATTTATTGTGTTATTATTATTATTATTATTATTATTATTATTATTATTTATTTATTTATTTATTTATTTATTTTATTTATTTTTTTTTTTTTTTTTTTTTTGTAAAGATAAATTTATTTTTTTTTACGTATCAGAGTGAAAACACATCAAGGATAAGCTCTGCTCGAACTATTAATGCAGTCCAACTTTTCAGTCATGCCGGAATTTTTTATATTTAAATAATATTAATTTAAAGAGAGAACCATATAGCTTATTTACCAAAACAACGTCATAACTGAAAATAATTGATTTCGAGAAAAAAGAGCTCAAAGTTTTTAATTCATGTGTAGGTCCTATGAACGACACGGCAGTATTTTCGTTCGTATATGGAGATTATAAGAGATATTAATCTGATTTTTTTTTACAATATGAATTACTGTATGGCGAATAATTTTGCATGATTTTATCAAAAATTATATTTTTTTAAGTTATGATGTTGTTCTAGTAAATGAGCGATATTATCTTCCAGTCTTAATAGAACGCTTTCCGCTTGTTCCTTTTTCTTGGTAAACGTTATTTTTCGCACTTGCAATACGATTTTTTTCCGTAACTGCTATTCGATGGAATAGGAAAGGAACCTAAAGCTTACAAAAGACAACAGATTTTTTTTCTCGGAAAGTGATTTTTTTATTTTTTTTTTTTTTTTATTACAAATGGACAAATTTTGACACAAAAAGTAGGCAGTAAAGCACTTTGTAATTTTCCATTTTTAAGAAGCCTTAAAAAATATTTTGCATGCTGGTTATTTAAAATATCAACATTTTGTATCCAACAACCCTTTCGCTTGACTGTTACAAGTTTTTGCTACAAGTAACCCCAAAATCAACATGCTAAAAAGAAACCCCTTTATTGAATTGCTAATAAAAATTAAAGGGTTAAAAGGGAAACTTTTTAAAATTATTATGCGTGACAAATCGTAAGCCTGAGCTATTAATTATGTAACTCAATTTATAAATTTAATGATGAAAAATTTTGAGGTCCTTCATCACCTTAATCTGCCCAGCCATGTAGCTGGGATAAATTTTTTGCCACAAGGTGGGGTAAAACCTCGTCTAGAATAATAAATATGGCTATATTTATTAGGTACAAGAAAATCTATGCAAGATCTGCAGTTACTACAAATCCATCACTGAAGAGTAACTATTATGATCAGGAAATGATGCTCTAATTTTTTTATTATTTATCTCAGAAATTTCTACTCACCCCAGAATCAATAATATTTAAAATTTCTGTGTGCCAGTGTATTGGTTGTTTATATAAGATTTATCACCAAACAAATAACGAGCTTGAGGAGTGACTGCCGTATATTTTGGTTTGTAGTCACCAGCTGCAAGTCAACGAGGTCAAATTGTGTAACTGAATTTTCAGCAATATTTTTGAGATATTGAAAATTTTGCATGGTGAATGAACAAAAAAATCGATAAATAAGACTCGATGATATTTTCACATAACAAATAGCGTTTGAGTCATACTCCGTTCATGCTTAGCATCATATAACACAGCGCCATTTATTTTTAACAAGCTACTTGACTATAAATGACTTAATGAAGTATAAATGATTCAAGTCTAGTATAATTTCTATAACAGCCGGTGACTTGGAACTATATTATGGCCTCCATCAAGTGATAACTTACATACTGCTCTTAAATATATAAAAAACTATTTCTTTTTATGTTCATGAGACTTTTAGCACAAAACAAAAAATAATCATTACGAATTTTTACACAAATTCTTTCATTATCCAAAACTTAAAAATCCTGTTTTACTTTATGGTCTATTTTCTAAGAATTTTTTTTATTTTTCCTCCTGTCAGTAACCATGTTGTCACATTGTTTCCTTGCAATAGGATTTTTATTTTTTTCATATGCTTCTATGTGATTTTCAATATTCTCCATTATTATTGTTTTTCTAAATAGTTGCTGTCATTGTTATTGCATTTCAACAATTTTTTTTAAACAATGAATGTATAGACAAAAAAAACTGCAAATTCTTTTTTAAGAGAAAAGTCTTAAACGCATATTTTGTATGCTTTTTGGGTTATAAAAATCAGCCTAAAAATATACTTGATGTATAAAAACCCTTAATAGATATTAAATCCGTTAATGATGGTTACTTAAACATAGTCCAAAAGAGTCTCTTTATATCTTGTATACTATGGTGAGGCCGTTGCTAGATATATCATGTAGCCATGCGAATCTTAGAAGATCAATAGGCCTAGCAGAAACAATCTCACTATAGTCAATCATCTATTCCTTGACAGGCTCCTGGGGTACTAAGAGTCTGGCTGATCTAACCTAGGCTCGGATAAAGTGCTTTCGTTGTATAAGGGAAACCAGCTCCCTTGTATGTCGAAGGACTTAGGTATACTAGTGCCAAGGAACCGGTAGCCCAAAGAGAGAGCCGCCCATCTCTGTAGAGGGTTATTGGTGAGCTCCCTACGTAATACAAGAGGTGGTTGTTAGTTAAGGTCAGTGTCTGTAGGGAAAATGCGGTGCCAACCAAATATGCTGTTGCACTTGGAACAGACCGGGTGTAATAATCTCTAATCCTCAAGCAACGGGTAGTTCGTGGTCCTGAGAGCCATGTTTTTAGACTTGCAACTCTGTTGGCTACGCCACTGGATGTGCAAGTTGACGCTTTGTATTTCACTCAGTGGTAACACCGCTGTCAGGTTAGACCATCATGGCAGGTACTGACGTGAATCTGTATCACACTTTTTCCTTGACAGGTATTTGAAAAAAATTTGAAATTCCGTCTAACTCTCTGCAAAGAAGTCAATATTTTGCCTGACAATCCCGACATAAATAAATCACAAACCTCCTTAATATCAAAAATTGAAACATTAAAATCACTGCACTCATCCAGATAGTTTGATTCAGAGTGAGAGGCAAAATGCCCATAAATCTCGCATGTATATGCTTCTCCGATATTCAACATCTAAAAGGTTTAAGCCTCTCTTCGTTGCAGGAAGAATTTGTCGGTATACAAAAGACAATGAACACAATGTACAGCATAGGATTCAGTGCTACCAAAGGACTAACCTGAGGTGCACCAGGCATCCAAAAGCTTCTTAGTAGGACTACAAATTTACATCATGTCCACGGCTCTTGTGTGCCCTTCCCTTAATTGTTTACAACAAATATTCGATAGTTCTTCGCGTAGCGTAGCGTCATTTTATAAAAGTCGAAAAAAGTAGCTACCGCTCAGTCTCTCTTTCTCGTAGCCTTCATTGTGGAATAGTATAATCAATATTTACCTCTCCTGAAAGATCATACTCGTACGGTTTTTTTATTGAATGCAGTAGTTGTTTCTCGCAATGACGAGATCAAATTCAACTTTATAGCATGGTAATATTTGCGTTATTTTAAACACAATCCCTGCCATGTATCACTCTCCGACTTGTTCAATATCCTCAAGTTATTCTCCCGCTCTCTCTCTCTCTCTGTCATTTTAAATTTAGCATTGTAATATAATTAGTTTTACTCAGTCACGGAGGTGGAACCCCATTAAAAGCAGAATTTTAGAAAAGAACTGAGGGTCAACAGCCATTTAAGCCCCAATAATTAGAGCCCTCTTTGGCACACATTCCTAGTGTATGCTGTTTTAACACTGATTAAGTGAATTTTATTTACTAAAACCTTTAGCAAACTTTTTTACCCAGCCTTTCTAGCAAAAACACAAACTTACTAGAAACCATGCCACAGTTCCCGGTGCCTCTAGTATCCAGCAACCAACCACCTCTTAAATAAATAAAACTTGTATTGCTGTATTTAAAGGACTTTACAGACTTGAACTTTTTTTGACTAAACTTATTATTGTGAAGCGAAGCAGGCACTGAAAAAATTTTGGACAAAAACAAAAAATTCCCTTTTAAACTAAATTACTTTGCTGGCTTCAAAAAAATTTTAGAAATTCAATATGATCTCTTTGACAAGCTACAAAAAAATCATTACTGTTACATTTCACCTGGTTAACGAAACATACACAACCAAAAAAATGTTGCCAAGCAAATTTGCTTTCACAAACAGAAAAAATCATGTTGATGGGTTTGGTGTTGAAATTTTAATTTCGATTCTGCCGCTGCTGTTATAATTTTTTCCATTTTTAGTTAGAAAAAACATCATGAACCAGCATCCTTTTTTAATAATTGTTTAAGGACCTTTGTCCTTCTGTTATCCTTTTAATAATAAGAATTTAGTTTGTGCATGTAAGACTCGTATTAGAAAATAAAAAACACAGACACACAGAAGAAGAAACAAAAAATCTATTGTTTTTGACAGAAATATTTGCAACAAAAAAAAAGGAAAACAGATCGAAAGAATGTAATTTAACCAGAGCAGTTTTAGTTTTCACATTTTTTTGTGTTTTCTTTTTCTCGTTTTAAGTTTACTTCATTCGCTACGCCATTCAGTCATTCGTTCATTTATGCAACATTCAACAAAATACAATATCCTTAAAAGAAACACAAAATATCAATTGTTTTGTGGCAATTTATTTTGTTACAAAATCAAATGGCCAACTCGCCAAAAACAACAGAAGCAAAAAAAGTTAAAAGCAAAAACTGAAACTAAAAGAAGACAATCTTGTTGAAGATATTTTTCATTTACTTTATTTGTCTAAAGTGACAATTGCATTGAAAGCAAATGCTTATACAAGCAGAGATGAATGCTGATGCCTGCATGTTGCCATTATCGAAAATAACTTCCCATTCTTACTGTCTGATTAACTCTTCCCGCAAAGTATACAAACAATTAGATGAAACCCAGAATGTCATGTCAAGCAAAATATATATTTTTTTTTTATTTTTTGCTTTTTGCTCATGTTTCTTTAATAATTTTTTTGATTGTTGTCCTAAAATGTTTGTTTAAAAAAGCCAACACACAATTACGTGACTGAAATTTTTATGAATTCATTTTAAGGTTTTTGTCTTTTATACATTATTTCCTAAAAAAAAATAAACAAATAGAAACACAATTAAAATCACAATCACATGACACAAAAAATGTTTGACAGGCACTTTTTGGACTTGAAAAGGTTAAAGTAAAATTAAAATTGAATTATAAGATCAAAACGAGTTTTCATTTAAGGCTTCCAAAGAAACATAAAAGAAGTGACTTGTAAAATAAGCAACTGATTTTGTTGTAGAAATTAACAACTTTTAATAAAACAATATAGGAACTTTTTTTATTAATAACAAATTAATAAATGTCCATGTCCATTTAAGGTATTTTCGTTCGTTAGTGACACCTTTTACCGAACTTTCTGGTTACATAAAAATTTCGCATCAATAAAATTAATTTTCTTTTGAATGTCTTTTTGATGGGAACAGGATGTCTTCTCAACATTCCGCTTAAGAGTAGTCCGCTTCATTACGACAACCCTTACCCTAATGGATTCACGTGCTACCATCAGCCTTTACTCTTGACTTTAGTGATTCCAAGCTGTCGACTTGTAACTTTCGGCCTTCTTTTTTATCACGGTGTCCGTAGCAGGTGCCAGCATTGCCTATCCTGACCATTTTGTATTTTGATTTGCCATTTTGTATTTTGTATTTTGACTAAAGCTGTCAGCTGGCATTTGATGAAAGTAAGACTTATATTTTTATATGGTAATAGATGGAGCATAGAACTTGTAAAAAATAACAAACGAATCCCCTGTAGAGTAGCATATGCTTTGATTGGCAGAAGGCAACTTAATCTATAGTCCACTGGACCTTAAATTTTAACCAAGACTTTCCAGTGAAATTGGAGCACTACGCAGTTGAAGCAAATTTTCTCCATTTCAAGTGTGACGTAGATAGAAAATGACTTTAAGGTCACTGAAAAAGAGACTAATAAAAATACTTCTCCAGAAGATAGTGAAGCCTCAATAAAGTTTAAGGGCACTAACACTTTTCATTGACTTATAGTCTGGCAGACAGACTTTGGTTCAACCAGAAAGTAATAAATAACACTATGCAACCTGACAGTTACTCTGTTTCACTCGCTTTATAATAGTTGGATTCCATATTTTTTAACAGATTGTAGGATCTTACTTTAGTAATGCAAGCTAGAATCATGCTCAAAGAGGACTTCGGTTTTGCCGTGAGGATGCCAAAAGAAAAAAAGAAAGAAAATCAGCTTTAAATTCTTAAAGATTGGAGTTATAATCGATGTTTTAATTACTACAAACCTTTTCCACCCTAGAGATTTAAGAATTTTCTTTTAATAAAGAATATTTAAATTTTTTAATTAAAGTGCCGGTTTCAAAAAGGAGAAGTTTATGATATCGTATTTTTTATATTTGTGCCATCAGAACTCAGACACTTCTTAAAGGATTGTGATTTTTTCATATTTAAAAGGCGGTGCTTAAAGTTTTTCTTAATTTCTCAAGAGTTTTTACTACTAGAACTAAAGGGTGACCCCCAAACAACACACATGATTTTAACTTGTCTATTAAGACGTAACGGAAAACTATTAAAGAATAAGAAAAGATAAAAAATAAACTTGAATGTTAAAGGGTGTCCCCATAGGTGACGAAATTTGACTTAAATGGCCTGTTATGGACCATTGAAATATTGAACATTATGTGTTAACAAGTATAAAATTGAAAACTAAAGGGTATTCCCAAAGGTGATGTTATTTGATGTATAAAGACTAATCTTCTGAACCGTTATAGCCAGACATTTGAAATTTAAGCAAAGTATGTAAAACTCTATGTCCACAATTACAAGAATAAAAAAAAAGGGTATCCTCATTGCTGACGTAAGAAAACTTATATCGCCCCGTCTCCTAAATAGTTATAGTCAAGTGCTTGTATACTACTATGTCCGCTATAACAACAAGTAAAAAAATTGTAAATTGAAGGGTGTTCCCATATGTAGTATAATTTATTGTGTTTCGATGCTTTTAAGATAGGAAATTAAAATTTAAAAAAAATTGTATCAATGACAAGCTGTCCGGCTATTTATTTTTTTAGTCGATTTTTTTTGGCAATTAATTTTATTTTTTTATTTGAACAACTTGTTGCAAAATTTCTCGTTTGTCTTCTACTCTATTAAAATTTTTCAACGACCGATGCTTAGCTCAGATTAATTTTTAATAAATTAATTATATAAATAATTAAATTTAAATAAATTAAATATTCCATTTTTTTAGTTAACATTTGTCTTAAGAATTTATTATTAACAAAATGTCACCCACCATCTCTGTTGATGTGACAAAGTTTAGCAGTTTCAAAAGAAAACAAGCAGAGCACTAACGCTTCCTGTCATGTATTGTAATTTATGAAAAGGGTATTTTAAAAAGAGTGGAAATAATATTTTTTTTATTCAAAGTTTTCAGCTCATGAGCTTTTCAATTAAAACTTTTATTGCCTCCTCCAACAATACCCTTTTTATAAGGAAGTAAAATGAGTCTTAATTAATTTTTCTTAAGAAAAAAATTTAAAGATTTCAACTCATTTAGCAAACATTAAAAAGTCACCCTTTTTATTATTATTAGTTCTTTAAATGTTTTATTTATTTTTTTTTTTTCCAAAATCATTATCATTATTAGATTAAGAGTCTTAACAAGTTTTAACGGCGCTTACACGATGATTTTTTGCAGACTAACTAAAGGCAGGAAAGTGCTTTCTCAAAATAAAAGTACGAAAAAACAAGTAGAAAGCATTTTACGATTAACAACCGAAAAATCTCACGAAGAAAAAGCATCGTACAAATGTACATGATATTTAATATTAGATTTAAGAGGGATTTAAAAAACATTCATGTTCTAAATTTTATTTTATAAATCCTGTATTGTCTTGAAAATTTAAATGTGAAAGGACTTTAATTTTGACATGTGTCTAAATTTTAGCTTTCAAAGTTTCTATTTATTTTTTGGTGTAAATTTATGTACAGAGTTTACTTGCATTAAAAGTCATATTTAAAAACCTTAGAGCAACATAAATAAAAAAGAAAATATTTTTAAATTGTTTTCGCTTAAGAACATCACAAAATTATTTTTGCGAGCAAAGCTCCATAAACAAATTAGACAGTTCGACTCTGAAAACTCTACATAAAATTATCCTGTTTAGATTTTAGCCACATAATTACTCTACTCCTTCTTTTATTTAATTTTATAACATTGAATGCCTGCTTTGTCAACAATTCTCAGGTTTGTATGTACGTTTGAAGTTAAAAAGTTTGTAACAAAAATTCATTTAAAATTATTCTCTTGAGACATTATTTTTAGCTTAAGACTTTATAAAATATATTGTTCAAATTAAATAAAAATTACCATCATATGTTAAGCACACACACACACACATATATAAATTTCAAACATATTTTCAAACATCATTAAACAATTAAAGTAACATGTAAAGTAAACAATGTGTAAACTATAACAATGACATTCTTAACAAATTGTCTCGCCTCTGAAATGCTTTTATTGAAAGAACGACTAACAGTTGATATGGCTGGAATGTTGTAAATTGCGTCCATTTATTGTTGTTTCCATTTTAGAGGCCAACAAAGCTGAAAGAGTTTCTTTCTTACTATAAACGAAGAAAAAGAAAACATCCACAAAATTAGCCCTTAAAAACTATCACAAATATCCTATCGAGAAATTAAAATTTTTACTTAGAGAAACTTGCAAAAACATTTTGACAATCAACAACAACTACGAAAACAATGTCTGTTAAAAAGTCTTTGAAGTGAAATAATGAATGCAAACAATGCTTGATCTTTTGTTAAATAGGACTACAACCACTTTCGTACTATTCAGGTTTTATTTCCCCATTTTTTTTTTACATTTCATTTGTTTGGAGTGCGTTTTAAAGACAAGGCCAAAGGCAAGGGAATCTGCAAAAACTAAAATGGTCTCAAAAACAAATAAAACATGAACAAAAACCACTACATCCAAAAACCTTTGTGTAACTTTTGTAGCGGATGTGCTGCAAAAACAACCACAAAAAAAATTGAGGTCGTAACGGAAGTAACTGTAACTTTATCATAGTCATTCATACACAGCGACAAACAAAATTTTACACACAAACATTCTATTACATGCAATGGTGCGCTTGTTGATAAAAACCAAAACTTTTTCTTACGTGCAAATTATATGCAACACAGTCAGTTCGTCAGTCAGTCGTTACTGTAAAAAGTTTGAGTTACTAATTTTGCATACATTGAGTTGTTTGTTTCTAGAACTTTTTTAACAACAACAACAACGACAATTTTACAACAAAAATATTTAATTACAAGGATTACTAAAAATACTAACTCACAATCACACCACTTATACTCTTACAAATGGCTATAAAAGCGCCAACAACAAAAACAATTAACAAAAAGATTTACGGTTGGTTTACGAATGCAGTTAGTCATCCTAAATGGGAAGGAAACACAGACAAAATTAAAATTATTGGTTAAATGTAAAGTCGTCTGTTTTTCCTTAGAATAACTGTTTGCTTTCAGAAGCAACATTCTTCTATACAGCAAGGATGTTCATTTCCTAACAGATACATAAGAAAAAGTCATTTTAGAAGCAACATTTTGAAATAAAAAAAAATCTATAAAAGTATTGTTAATTTCAAAAGCAGCAACATTTATCCAAATAGAAAATTGATGCTTTGAAAGAAATTGCTTTCAATGCAGTAGATTTTTTCCACTAACAAAACTTTTATTGATCCTAGAATTGTTCGTATCGTTTATAACTCATTTAAAAATAGGAAGGTTATAATCTTGCATGCAACAGTTGTTTTTGGTATCAACAGCAACATTTTTAAAGATTTTTGTATAACAAGAAGAATTTTTTATATCGTGCAACGTTATTAACTTAACTTTATCTATATTATATTTTCAAGCAACATGTTACCTTAAAAGAAGTTGCTTATCCCAAGAGAGTAAATTATTTACAGTGCAAAAATTTTTGTTATAAACAACATATTGTGCAATTTAGGAGAGCGGAATCCATGCAACAATTCAGTTTTGCATTGATGTTGGTAATATCACCAGCAACATTTTCAAATGTAGCAAGTTAACTGTATATTACAGTTTTTTTCCAGCAACACGTTTCTTTAAAAGAAGGACATTTATATTTCAACAGAGAAAATTACTTGTAGTGCACAGCTTTTGTAACCTGTAGTATTGTTTAATTCATTAGCAACATTTTGTAATTTAGAAAAGCGGAATATGTATACAAGCGTTTATTCTTTAAAAGATACCTGTTGGTATTAAAAATTTTTTAACTAAAGTTTCTAACATAGCTAGCAACAAATATTCAATCTAGAAACGTTAAATATATAAAAAATATTTGTTACCAACCAGTTCCAATAAAAGAATATTATTTAAATCACGAGATATTTCTGTGCAGTGCCATAACTTTTATATCACAAGCAACATTTTTTATAATTTTATATTATATAGGAAAAATGTTAATTTTTCTCTAAGAGATACATATTCGTATTATAAGAGCAATACGTATGTTTTTTTTTTTTTATTTCTGCAAAATTTTTAAATCTAGAGAGTTAATTGATATTAAATGTTTTTCCAGCGAAAGATAAATGTTTGTAGTGCACCGCTTCTGTAAATTGAAATATTATTTATATCACTAACAACATTTTGCAATTTAGGAAAACGGATTATGTATACAAACATTTTTTTAAAATATACCCATTTGTATCAAAATTATTTTTTTAACTAAAGTTTTAAGTATCCCATGTAACATTTTGCAATCTAGAAAAATTAATGTATTGAAAATATTTTTCAACTATATATTCCTATTAAAAAAAATTCTTTACTTCAAGAGAAAATTTTGTCTACTGCAACACTTCTGTATCACTAGCAATATTTTCTATATTTAAGTATTGTATAAGAGATACATATTCGTATTCCAAGAAAAAGACTTGTATGTCATGCAACATATTTTATTTTTCAATTAATGTGTTAAATATTACCAGCAACATGTTTTTTTTTTTTTAAGAAAAACACTTATATCTTAAGAGAGATAATTGTTTGCAATGCACTGCGTTTGTAAATTGGAGTATTGTTTATACCACCAATAACATTTTGTAATTTATGTATACAAACATTTTTTTCTGTAAAATATGCCTTTTTGTATCAACATTTTTTTTAACAAAAAATTTTAACATTTTAAAGTTTTTTAATCTAGGAAAGCCGCTGATGAATACAAACATTTTCTCTTTTAAAGAAAATTTTCAAAAAAGCTAGCAACATCTTCCAATCTAGAAAAGTTTAATGTAGAGAAAATATTTTTAACTAACCTTTTCTTTTAAAAGAAAATTCCTTATATCACGAAATAATTGTGTGCACTACAACACTTCTGTATCATTAGCAACATTCTCTTTATTTTAATATTGAATAGGAAAGTTGTTAATGTCATAGCAATATTTTTTTTAAAAGATACAAATTCGTGTTACAAGAGAAATACTTAAATATTATGCAACATATTTTTTTCTTGCAATTAATGTTGCTAATATTACTAGCTACATTCTTAAATCTGAAGAGTTGATTGTATATTGAATTATTTTTCAGCAACATGTTTCTGTAAAAGAAGAAACAAATTTATTTCCCAGGAGAGATAATTGTTTGCAGTGTACCGCTTTTGTAAATTTGAGTATTGCTTTTATCATCAGCCGATTATGTATAAAAACATTTTTTATTTTAACAATGTTTTTAATATCGCTAGCAACATTTTTAATATAAAAAAATTAAATATATAGAAAATATTTTTAACCAACCTTGTTTCTTTAAAAGAAAATTATTTGTTTCAAAAGGAAGATAATTGTGTACAGTGCAACACACTTTTTTACCCCTAGCAACATTTTCTAATTTTCATTATTGTATGGAAAATGTGTCACAGCAACACTTTGCCTTTAAAAGTTACATATTTGTATAACAAGAGAAATACTTGTATATCATGACACATTTTTATAATTTTTTTTTTTTTTTTTTCAATTCATCCTGTTGATATTACTAGCAACACTTTTAAAGGTAAAAACTGTATATTGAAATTATTTTTCAGCAACATGTTTTTATTAAAGAATTTAGTAGAACTTTTTGTTTTGCTCTAATGTTGTTTGTGCTAGCAACATTTTCAATTAAAATTAGTTAAATGTAGAAAAAATTTTAATTGACAAGAAATCAAATTAATTTTAAATTGTTTGTATCATTAACAACACAGGTATATATAAGAGAATTAATCAAGTCCTAAGAAACTTTTCTATGCAGAACTTTTCTATTTTCATAGTCCAAATTATCGACATAACATTATCAGTTTTCCTTCTCCGTAGAATGTCCTTATTATATAAAAAAAACTCAGGGTATTTTAAGTTCGAGTCTTAATGTGACTGTTAATGTATGTCTGTGTGCAGGAAAAATATTAAAGGATTTCCGTTGTACATATGGTTAGACTAACATTCCCTCTCACATCACTTTCATGTCTAATGATTTTACTTTTTTCTTCTAAAGTCTTCCGGTTTAAATTTTTGTTGTTGTTTCTACTTTTCTGCATAATTACTTTAAGTTTTTTAGGCAAATACGTACTAGTATTTAGACAAACTTCAATGACAAATAAAGTTATTTTGCATTTTGTATAGCAATAACAATAAAAAGTTTCTACTTTTTGTTTAAATTTTTTTATATTCTGAAAAAAACAGAGAGCCAAATATGAAAAAAGTCACAAAACTGAAATCAATTAAAAGTATTTTTGTATTTAGAAGTTTTTGTTAAAATTAAGAAAGTTTTATGCAAAATAATGTAAGTTTTGTGCTCAGCTTTTAGACCTGTTTATTAATTTTACTAATGGGTAACTATGACCATATATCACATCTTCGGCAGCAAAATTAATTTAAAGCCTTAAGATCCAGTCTTTCTTTGTCGTCTTGTTATTTTTTTTCGTATTTTATTTCTATAGTTTAGAATGTATTTAAAAATATGTTTTTTTTTATTTTTTTGTTTTTTTTAAGTATTTAGAAGAATTTAATTTTATGTTAAACTTTTATAAGAAGCTTAAGTTGATAAGAAACTTTTTCTGTGCTTTTTTTTATTTCCTTAGCATTGGACAGGAAATGGGCAAAAAGCTTTAACGGTCTTAAATTGAGTCGTTTATTTTGAAAAGAGGATAAGTCAATTTTTCGAAAAAAATATTTTATTTTGTGTATTCATTTGGTCACTTACTTTGTTGTTGGTTTTTTTAGTTTCTTAACTCCTTGCTGTTTAGAACTTAATTTTTTTGTCATAAGTAAAAGTACCTTTTATTTACAATTTTTCCCGACGTTTCGTAGATCTTTTGTCTACTTTTTCAAGGGATCGTAAAATTGTGGGACTTTACATTTAAACAAAAATGTTCAAATGTTTTAAATTTTTGTTTAAATGTAAAATCCCACAATTTTACGATCCCTTGAAAAAGTAGACAAAAGATCTACAAAACGTCGGGAAAAATTGTAAATAAAAGGTATTTTTATTTATAACAAAAAAATTCAGGTCTAAACAGCAAGGAGTTAAGAAACTAAAAAAACCAACAAAAATATTTTATGTTAAGAGCTGCTACTGTTTTGACTGAAGTTTTTATTAGGGAAAAAATAAGCATCCTGAGATAATAAGTAAAAGTGTTTCTTCTCAAGACTTAACCTCAACACTTTTAAAACCTTTGTAACACAATCTTTAAAGCATGTGCATCAGCTTTAAAGCAAAGTAACTTATAGCACTTTCAAAATAAACCGCTCAATGAATTAAGGCTTTCAATGGGGTTTGTCCTAATTTTTCTTCTGTAAATAAGGTTTGTCCAGAAGAAGGTAAACGGGAGATTTCGGTAGGTCTTACATCTTAAATTTAGGACTTCAGATTTTTTTATATATTGTTACGGATTATCAACTCATTGCAAATTAAAACACTTCAACAGTTTTTTTCTTCAATGAAAATGTTATTTACCCAGCTCTGTATAACTTTTTCGATAACCAAGCTGTGTATGTGTTTTGCTTACTAATGACAAATCGCTTTCAAGTATAATTTTTTACAGGCGAGTTTAAACGTCTAATTTATTCTAATATGGAATAAAGTGGCAACTGTTTTACTGTGTCTTTTCAATTTATGGGAAAATTAAAATAATGCTGCTTTTCTAATCAGGTCCTCTATGGGAACAACATACTTACATTAACTTTAAGAAAGAAAAATAATTTTCAATTTCTAATTTGAATTTGAATTGCTTTTTTAATTGAAAGCCTTTGTTAACAGATTATTCCCATTTATTAATTGTTTCTATAAATTTCAAAACTATATAATGTCTTCAAATAAAATAAGTGGTCTAGAAGTATTTTTTAAAAGGTAAAGCGGGATGAGTTTAAAATGTTCACACCGATATTCTTCAATATATATGAACCATTGGCCATTGACCTTTTAATATCATTCATGAATATTTCTTCGTGAAACTTAAAATGACGAGTCTCGATATAGAAAGTGAAAATTCAGTGCCGCAAAATATAATTTATCTTTCCGTAAAGACTTTTGTCGAAAATTTTTAAACTCAAATTATATTAAAAACAACTGAAGTTCTTTTACTAAATTAAATTTTTTTAATTCACAATGACATTTATCTTAAGAATTTATTATTAACAAAATGTCACCCACCATCCCTGTTGATGTGACAGTGTTTAGCAATTTCAAAAGAAAACAAAAAGAGCTTTTACGCTTCCTTTCATGTATTATAATTTATAAAAAGGGTGTTCTTAAAAGAGCGGAAATAATATTTTATTTATGTTAAGTTTTCATTTCATTAGCTTTTCACAACAAAACTTTTTTTGCCTTTTCTATAATCCCCTCTTTATAAAGAGTTAAAAAAATTCTGAAAAATTATTTCTTCTTTAGAGCAAAAAAATTTAAAGATTTTAACTCATTTAGCAAATATTTAAAAGTCACCCTTTCATTATTATTATTAGTTCTTTAAATGTTTTTCTTTAGCTTTTTCCTCAAATCATTATCATCATCATCATACATCACTGTCAAAGTAAAACTCTAGTGACACAAAAAGAAAATTATGAAACTGAATATGTGTTGTAATGCTGTTGTTATTGTTGCTGTTGTCATAGTTGCATTGTAATGCACTTAAGTAACAATATGATTAAAAATGAAGATGTCTTTAAAAAGTTTTACAACAAAACTGTTTTAGTACAACAACTACAACTTAAATTGTCCTTCCATTTCTTCTTCTACTAAAACAATTTCAATTTTATACTTCTTATTGTCGTCGTCATTGTTGTTTACTTACTCGGTGTCAAAAGTTTACTTATATATACGCACACACACACACACATACATTAATTTAGAGATAAATAGAAATGTACAATTGTGTCGGTGACAATTGTTAAATAATCAATAAAGAAAACTTTTCTTGAGAAATAAATTCAGTCATGATTATTGTTGGCGTAGAAGTGTCTTTGTTTTTTAAGTGATAAAAGATTAAACGAGGGTGGTGGGGGTAGTCTTTGTTAAAAAAGAAAACAAAACACCTGCACTTTGTAAAACATATTTTTGCACATGGTCCCTTCATAAAACCAAACTTCGCCATAATAGTGTTCAAAAACTGAACCCTATCGATTATTACACAACATAAAAAGTTAAAATATATATTGCAGTTCTTAAAATTATAATTGGATCCGTAAGGAAAAAGTATAATTGGTAATTGAAAAAAATGTTACTGCAATCTAAGCTGACTTCATTGCTTAAGCGAGACATTTTTAATTGACTTCGAAAATAGAAGGATGTTGTCAACTCATCTGAATGCTGCTTTTGATGTTTGTGCCCGCAGAACTTAGACATTTTTGAACCGATTTTGATAATTTTTTCTTTACCTAAGCCATTCAACTTACAGATTGGTCTCGCTTTAGAAACAGTTCATGTTTTTAAAATTAAAGGGTGTCACAATACAACATAAAAATTTTTACATTTATTATGAACCTTAAAGGGCAATACTTTAAAATTAAACAACAAAAATTCGTATAAAATAAATTTAAAAATTAAAGGGTGTCCTCATAGGTGACGTTAAATTATATGGGTAACTTTTTTTAACAAAAAACGTTTGAAAATTGAAAAAAATTTTGATAGTTATAATAGCAACTAAAAACGTAAAATTGTAAATCAAAGGGTTCTCCAATAGTTATTTTAATTTGAAGTATTTAGTAATTTTTGTGAGCAGCTGTATACAGAAATCCTGTAGTGCTAAGTCCACTATAACAATTAGTATAAAATTTAGATTTGGAAATTAAAGGGTGTTCCAATAATTAATGTAATTTGATGTATTGTATGATGTAGTTTTACACAGACAGCTGAAATTTACAAGGAACGTGTACTGCTAAGTCCGCTTTAACAGAAAGTATAAAATCTTAAATTAATAAATTAAAGGGTGTGCCAATAGTTTATATAATTTGATGTATATTACCAAACTTTTAAAGCGCTATACAAAGACAGCTAAAGTTAACAAGGAACTTGTATTTGCTAAGTCCGTTATAAGAGAACAAGTATACAATTGGAACTTAGAAATTAAAGGGTGTTCCCATAATTTATGTAATTTGACCTATAATGCCCTTTCTTTTGAACATTTATATAAAAACGTTTAAAAATTAAAAAGAATGGTCACTTCTTTATCTGGTGTAGTAAAGAGTATAAATCCCTTAAATTATAAATTAAAGGGTGTTACAACAGCTTATGTAATTTGATGTATATGGCCATTCATAATTACCGTCCTAAATAAACAAGATTTAAAGTTTGTCTGATTTGAAGTTAATTTTTTGCAAGAATAATTGTCTGTTTTAATACGAAACGAAAATATTTTATTTGTCCTTTTGCTGTTAATAATTGGGGATGCTAATTTTAATGGTCGGATTAAGAAAAATGATTTTTTTTAAGATTTGTATTTTATTTATTTTATACTTATTTTTGCAGTGTAGTTATCTGTAGAGCAATAAATCATAAAATTCATTCAGAATCCTTTTTCAAAGCGAGAGTTCTAGTTCCAAAAGTATTTTACTAATTCAACAGAATAAAATTCTTCAAAAAAATTCTTCACTTTAATTTTCTCTAAGTGTTAAGAAATTTAATTAACTGATATTTTGATATACTGAAATGAAAGAATTTTCTTTTACTTCGATTATATTATTCCCCAATAAAAGCAGCTTTGAAGAAAAAAAAAAAAAATACCAATAAAAAAAGTGTATTCTCTGTCTTTGAAATTCAGCTATGAATGGCTGCTGTGTTTCTTTTCTGAGCAGTTAAAAAGAAAGAAAATATCCAGCTCAAAAGAAAGAGTATAAAAGCATCTTCTTGTCTGTAAGTTAAACACAAAACTGTCAAGACAGTTAGTTGAACTAATATAAGAAATAATGCAATTTATGAAAGAACAAGCAGACACAAACATTTATAACTCCTGCTTTACGAGCAAACAAACAAAATAAAATAGTTTTTATTTTGTAAGTATTTTCTTTTTAAATCTATAAATGTTTTTATAAAGTTAAAAAATTTTTGGTTTACTCGTCATAATGCCATGTAATTTCTTGAACGAAATAAAAACAAAAAAAAAATAAAAGAAAAGTTTTACAAACAGATTCCTTCTCCATTGACTAAATATGAATTTTTCAAAGATAATAAAAATACACAACAACTGCTTAAGTTGTCATCATTGATTTTTAATGGTGTTAAGCGATAGAATAACTTTAAAATCCATTGTAAATGATAATAAAAATGTGGAAGAAAAATATATTCTTCTTTAAAGGAGTGTAAAACAAGAAAACTTGGAAGTTTTTAAAGATTTTTGATAAAAAAGAAATAATGAAAACTTTATTTTTCATAAAGTGGATGTACTTACTTAGAATTAATTAAAATTATGCTAATTAAATCTGTCACTTCTACTCACCTGTAAAGAAAATAATAATAAAAAAGAGAACAATTTAGTAATGTATAAATTATTATTAGTAATAATAATTTCACATTCATTAAAAATTCAACAAATAGTTTGAAAAGGAAAATAAAAAATTCATACAAAATATGCACCGTTAGGAAATCAATAGATTTAAATAAACAAAAAGTCATTCAAGGATTTGCTAAAAGTGAATAAATAATGTTTGGCTTTGCAATGATTTAAAAATATTCACCCCTATCGTAAAAAAGAAGTGAAATTGTTATCATGAAATTCTCATTTTTCTCGAAGTAAAAACTGCTATCATGAATTTCCCATGAAATATTTGTTCATTTCATTGGACAGCTGTTTAAAATTAAAAAGCTATCAGTGCACATTGAATGTAAAGAAGAAGAACAAGCTTAGAAAAATTTGTAAATTGAAGTTCAAAAATAAATAAATAGAATTTTTATTACAAAAACGTGTTGTGCAAGAAGCGTTTAACCCCTTGAAGTTACCCGAGACATTGCTGACCCATTTCAACAAAAAAATTTATTAAATATTTTAATATCTCCCTTTTTCATTTAATGACATTTTTAATAAAAAATCTTTATAAATCTACAGGCAGTAAATCTCTTTATTTTGGCTCTAGTCGAGTATAAAGTCAGTCTGCGCTGCAGAAACTGATCTTGAATAAAAAAATGCATTAATAATTTTAATATTCTAATTATTAGTGATAAGAATTTGCATAATGTATGCAGTTCCCGAGAAAAATTTAAGGAAACAAATCCAAGGGAAAATTGAAAAAATTCGAGGGAAAAAATCAATCACGCTAAGGGGAATATTTGTTTACGTGAAAAATTATTCATGTGAATTATTCACGATTGTAATTTGGGGAGAAGGGAAAACATTTTAAGTGAAAAGATATTCATATTAGGGGTGATTAATTTCTTTAAAAAAAAATTAAAAAAAAATTATAAATAAAAATTAAATTTCTTTAAAAAAATAAAATAAAAAAAAAATATTTTTTTACATTCTTTGTTTCCAATCTATTTATTTATAAGCAATATGTAAATTTGATGCAGTAAAAATCATATAAAATGTTGAGCAACGTTGAGAACTGCATTGTACTAATAAAACAAAATTAATTCATATACAAAAGTAACAAAGGAAAATAAAAAAGTTATAATTAAATAAGAGTTATTATGTTGGTGTTAAAAGTAGGGTTGTTTTGCTATAGATATTAATAACCGACAAGTGCCACAATTCCATGGGTTAATGTTTTTACTCCTCATTCGAGAGCAGTGTCTAAACGAACGAAAACTCGCTTTGTTATATCCTACTTTTTGTTGCTTTTAATTAATTTTTTATTTTTGTTTATTCAAAGTCAACAAAAGTTTTATAAATAAATATTACACATGAGCCGTAGTCTTCAATAAATATTTGAATATTAATTATACGTACAATAAACCGAATTTATCACTCAAAATCATAGGTCGCTATCCAGTAAGTAGGTTTTACATAAAAAAATTATTTTTTTTTTGATGCGAATCAAATTTTGGCGTTACATTTAGAATTATAATTTATAAGATTAAATTTTTATATTGTTTAATATAAACAAACACAAACACAATTAATATTTAATAATTATATTACTGAATAGTTAAATGCGTGTTTTTTTGATCCTAGTGATTAAAAAAACATCGATAAATAGAAAAAAAATATTTTATGATTGTTTTAAAATATTCAAAGTGCTAGCATGTGAACTCTAAGCTCTCTTTGTTGAGAGTTTCTACAATATTTATGTTTCATTGTTGCTGGTTATCACTTAAAATTTATTTTAAAAAAATAGCCACCTGTGTAAAGGCTAAATAAGAACAGATTTACACTATGCAATTTTTTGAGACACTTTTTTTCAATTCTCTATTTAAGTTGAAGCGATATGCGTTATTTAAATATAAACCTAAGCAACAGTAATATCCTCTCAAAATTCAAATAATACCATATTGATTACCACTCTTGCTTCATTAACAAAAGCAAAAAAATTTCATGTAAGTTTCATGAACAATTTCATAATGTAAATGCAATTATATTCAGTTTATTTCAATTCTACTCCTATAGCATATATAAAATTGATCAGTTTTTGTTTTAGCAATAATTTAAAAATTATTATTTCTATCGTTTGAAGTAAAACAAGTGAAAACCCTCCAAAGTTTCAAGTGATTTAGAATATTTTTAATAATTCTTGTAAAAAAACCAACTTCAAAACAAACTTAAAATTATATTTTTTAGGACAGAAATTTTACATTAACTGTCTTATAACATATTCGAGGAACAATTGCGTCAGGATTTTTTATGTGTCATAGAATAAAATATGAATGCAGATGAAACAATAACATTCAGCAGTTATGTGGTCATCCTTTATTTTTTTACACTCTTTATTGCTGACACAGTAAAACATAATTTTTTTAATTCTAAGCGTTAGTCTATAACGTTCAAAAGATTGGTCATATACATCAAATAACAACCCTTTAATTTATAATTTTAAATATTTATACTTCTTAATATACCAGACAAAGTAACGGACATTCTGTTTAAATTTCAAACGATATCGCCGTACAGGTCAATTTCTTTCAAATATGGGAACACCCTTAAATTAAGATATTTAAATTTTATACGTATTGTTAAAGCGGACTTAGCAATACAGGTTTTTTTTTTTGTCAATTTCAGCTGTCTGTTTATAACAGTTCATAAGTTCGGCCGCATATTTGCATTAAATTACATGAACTATTTTGACACCCTTTAATTACCAAATCCAAATTTTACATTTTTTGTTTTAGCGGCGTTTGCAACAACTGTTCAAAGGTATGTACATCAAATTAAATGTACTATTGAGGTACCCTTTAATTTATAATTTTGAAATTTAATACTTGTTAATATAACGGACATAGCATTCTGTCAAATTATCAAGCTTTTGTCTATAACGATTCAAAAGATAAGCGCACATAAGTAAACTTACGTCACCTATGGGCACACCCTTTAATTTTTAGATTTATTTTTGTTTTACTTGTTACTATTGAGAGCTATAGTAGTACGCATATTTTTTAATTTTAAAGGAGTGCGTTTTACGGTTCATAATACTCTTAAAAAACGTGTATGTTGAATGGGAACACCCTTTAATTTTCAAGATTATGAATTTTTTTTAAAACGGGACCAATCTGTCAGCATAACCAAGCAAATTACAAAAACTTTTCAAAATCGGTTTAGAAATTACTGAGTTCTGCAGGCACAAACATAAAAAATCAATATTCAATATGAAGGTATTAACTGGAGCTGTATAATTTGTCGCAAAGTAACGGGTTTTCTTATTTCTATATTTTTTTAATTAGGACCAGCACTCAGGGGATAACCCCTACTTATGCAATGCATTGTGCCAGAACTAGAAAATTAGGTTGTGGGATTGGGGATAGAAGGAGTAGTGCTTGTGAACATTTGATTTGAATCTTTGAACATTGAAAGTGACAGGAAAGACCTCTGCAGGGAGTTTATTATACTTACGAACTGTTCGGCTAAAAAACAAATTTTCTCTCTAATGCATTGTGCGATTCACTGGCCAAACGACCACAAAGGAATGCGCCTTTGATGCAGATCACATTGCGCGTATGAAATTATGGTTTTCAGGAACGAGCTCCCTGATTTCATTCCGTTGTAGTAACGATAAAATAGTGAAACATACCTCACATTGCGTCGATGCTCCAGTGAGTCAATAGAGCTGGATACTCTACTGTCACCGATGAGCTTCTTCGCTCTCTCCTGTACGCAGTCGAGTAACTCTAAAATAGACTTTGAAGCACCGGCCCATACATGAGAGTTGTATTCCATTTTCGGTCTGATAAAGGTGACATAGATAGTAAGGAGATCAGATGGAGTGAAGTATTTCTTACACCGTTTCAGAAAACCTAGGCAATTGAATGATTCTTTTGCAATATGAAAAATGTGCTTGTTCCAACGAACATCACATTGAATCTTCATGCCAAGAACATCGAGAGCTTCTGATTTCTTAATATATATATCAGCTATAATTACAGATGACATAGCATGCTCAGCAGTATGCCTGTGCGAAAGCACACAGCACTGGGGCACTATTTCAAAATGGCACTCTTTTTAAATAAAAAATATCTTTTTACTTTGGAATTTATGTTATTTAAATATTAAAAATTTTTTATTTGAAAAATTTTAACTTTTTTATTATTATTATTTCGGGATTTAACAAATATACTCATGTATGCAAGTTTTACAAGAGAAGATCCAAGAATTTCGTTCTATGCATGGCACATAGAAAAAAACAATATATAAAATTATAAAATTTTACGAATTGTAAAGTTTCCTGCATATTTAAGAAAGTCATTCTATTAAAGGTTAAGATTTCATCTGCGCTATGTTGTTAGTAAAATCATATTAAACAACCTTACAAACATCGCCCTTAAAACTCTGTGTATGTGATAATCCAAGTACTTGCTATAACTTCAATATACAGCCTATTACTTAGGGGTGTTCGTTCCCTTAATTTGTATTTGCAAAAACCATTTGCTAGTTGAATTCTATCTGTCTTAGAGTTTGTTGATAACTTAGGCTAGAATCGCAGAATTTCCTACATTTACCCAAACTTTTATTATTAAACAATTGTTCAGTTGCAAGTTTTATCCTTACAAAATTTTCTTTTAGCTTGAACAATTCTCAATAAAAGTCTGTTTTGTGGCGAAATCTTTTTTTAATCAAAACCTTTAACTTGCTAAAGCTTGTCTGGTTAAAAACTCTTTCCCATTTAAAATTACTGAAAAAAACATTTTGCAAGCTTTCACCTGCTGCAGTTAAAATATTTATATTTTTTTATTATATAAATACGAGTATCAATTAAATTAAAAAAATGTTACACAGAAATAAATAATTGTATTTATATGCATGTGTTTTTGTTATATATGACCATTGTTGCTACTTTATTATTTAAACAAAATACAACAATCTGCAGCAGGAAGTTGGTGGTAAAGCAATTTCAAGGCAAACTTTATGCCTGGACAGTTTTTAATATAAATTTTTTTTATGAAACCCTGGAGTGGGAAATCATTTAAAGTGAGAAACCTTTTGATAAATTGTAAATAAGATCTTCTAATGAAGAAGAGATTTTTGACTTTAACTTTTGTTTTGTGAAAGAATTTAAGATCTGAAGGGAAAATATGACATTTCTTATTTAACGAAATTTTAACTTAACTGTATTTGTAACAGAGACTAGAATACTGCATATTCACTTTTATTGCTCATTCATATGTTCATTGCTTTTGCCATTCATTGAACTGCCTAAAATGATCAATGCACTTGCTTGTTTTTAACTCTCCATTTGCTTTGACTGTTTTTTTTTCGCACTACTTTTATTATGCCAACACAAGTTAATCAACCATTTCATTCATGCCATTTAAAATTTTTGAAAACTGCTCGAGACTTTGGTACCTATTCATTGCTAACCATCATATTTCATAGTATTCACCATGGTATTCATAGTATTCATGCATATATAAAGAAAATAAGAAATGAAAAAATCTATGCTTGCACGAACAAAAACCATAAATTGTGCGTATGTACATACATATATATGTATGTATATTGTACATACACAGAAATATAGACAGTGTTGCCAATTTAACTGATTTGTTTTTAAATACAAGCAAGCCTAATGTAATACGCTATTTATGTATCTAATTTTTTATTTAACCTTGTTTTTAAACCTATTTTGTATAATCGCACTTATTTTCTGAAATACATTTGACAGTTGACAACACTCATCCTACGTACAATACTAAAATTCTCTTTTATGTGTTTTAATATAGTTTTTGGTACCCTTCATTCATGGTATTCACAAATGATTCATGAATACAGCGCGGTATTCATGAATCTTTGTGAATGTTTCTTGTCATTTAGGTAACACATGCAATACACACATCATATTTCATCATACGATCTCTGTGTGAATGTGTTTTCATTCGCTTCATTAGCCTAGTGTGTAGTAATGTCAACAACATTATTTTTGTGTGAATGTATTCAAAGCAATAAAACCAAAGCAATTTCTTTTCTCTGATTTGTAATTTAGATAAAATTTTATCAAAAAAGTCCAATTATATATACGTCTAAACCGATTTTGAATCAGATTTAAAAGCTTGAACCTACAAGGGGAAAAACCAGCATTTTGACAGGACAGAGTCAATTTAAATTAAATTTAAAAAATTATTAGCCTGAGGATACAGTTAATTGGCCATTTCTTTTTGAAAAACTTGTACTCAGAAAAAGTAAAAAGCGCAAAAAATAAATATTTTTTGTATTGACGAAACCGATAAAGACGATATTTGGAATGTATGTGTAAAAATTACATTTTAATGTTTTACAAAATGCTAAATTTCGAAAGTACACATTCAATATCAATTAAATTTTTCATTGTTTAACTATATCGATCATATTGAACTCAAGAGTTGAAGTTTTTTAAAAGTTTTATCTTCGAAATATTGTTACTTTTTAAAATATTTTTGCTTCTGAGTGTAAAATGGAGTCACTGGGTAGATTAACGATATAAAGGAATATATCAATGAGATCCTAGAAAATCAATAAGTTAGTTTAGCATAATATTATAATAATACTATATTGTTAATTACGATTACGAAGAAAAATCTTATTAAAATTAAAAAAAATGCTATAAAATTTTTATAAGAATTTTATATTTTACTGGGGCCAAAGACTCGTCACTTAAAATATTCATATGACAAATAAACAACGAAGCAGATGAAAAAATGTATATAAAACACTTCTTTAATATAAATATATTGTGTTACTTAGCAAAAATACATTTAATAAAAAAATGCAGAATTATGACGCATATGTAAATGTAAAAGCTATGAATTTGCAAACTTTTAAATTTAAAGAAATTGTAATATCATGACAAAGTTGCTATACTTACAAGGATATTGGTATGCAAAGAAGCATTTTTTGAAGCTATAGAAGAGCTAAATGTGTACAGTTTTCTAATTCTTAGAATAAGACTCGATGTGCAGCCACTGATTAAAAATGTTCGAACTCGGATATAAGAAAATTCTTTAATGCCAAATAAATACATTTTAAAAGGACGTTATCCTTAAGCTGTTTTCCAAAAAAACTAAAGTTATGATGAATATTTCCAACAAGGACGTTGGTATACATATTAATTAAGTAATCAACTCCATGACATTGAGTTATCCCGGCAACATTTAAAGTATTAAACGTCTTGTTCAGCCAACTTTCGTCATTCACCTGCATAACCATACGGGCCACAATTAACTGTGGCTCTGGCAAGACTCGAATTCACGATATATTGCCTACTGACCAGGCAACTTAAAACAACTTATTCACTTTGGATAGACAACGATTGTCTTGTTTTACCTAATAAGTGCCTTAAACATCCCATCTGCTGCTTAATATACACGCGCCATCATCAACTTATTCACCGCACCTTTTTTTATTTTAAGTATTTTTTTAAAGTTGCCTTATCTATTCCTTTGCTATTCGAATATACAGGCGCCTGTATTAAGTCATTTTTCATTTTGACCTTGAACTGATGTTTTTCTTATATTTAGATTTTAAATAAATTTATCGTGGTTGATGGGGTTTGAACTTATGACTCGTGACATTTTGTATTACAACAAGTAAAGATTTTTAACATCACAGCCATCAAACTTGCTTAACTTCCTTTTCTCGTCACAAATACCACAGTTGTTAGTGCTAAGTACAGCAACTTAACCTTACTAACATAACCTATAATTTCAAAATCAATCTTATTTAATTTTTATCACATTTTATAAATTTTTAGTTATAAAAGCTGGACTCAAATTTACAAAAAACTTAAATTTAACAAAAAACTGAATTTTCAAAAAAATTTTATTTATGTTAATTGAAATACATAGTCTACTAAACAGTGTTAAAGACGAAATAGTACATCGACCATATTGCCTTCACAAGACTGTTGCAACATTTTCACAATTTGGTTGCAAAATTTCCATAAACATTTTGCATAAATGTTTCTAAACTTTGATGATATAGTTTTAAGTTTTCTACTACAATGCACAATTCTTAGTGTCTTATTGCTCTGAATAGTTAATTTAAAATATTCCTATAACAAGAAATTCAAAGGCACTAAAGCACACAATCTATTAACCAAGTTTCTTCACCCACAATGGGGGAGGAAATATTTTATGCGCTGATTAAAATCTTTTACTGGCTGTATGTCGCCTTTGAAAACAATCTGTGGTTCATCACCCACCTATCAGTACCATTGAATTTCGTCAGATTGAAGTAACAACCATCAGCCTAAAACCACAAAAACAACAAGTAGTAATAGACTGATAAGGAATAACTACTTAGAATCTTTAACCTTAAATTTTAGCGATTACCAAAAATATTAGGATAAAATGGCATTCCATGACTGAAGATTATTTTAGTTGAAAAATCATCAAATACTTTCTACCAACTTATTTCGTAAAATACATAATTTTTTAAGTAATTATTTAAAAATTAAAGTTTATTGCATATAGTTTTTAAATATTTAGTTTAATAAATTAAATCCATATTTATTTAAGTTTGTCTTTTATTTAAAATTTTAATAAATTATGTAAAATTTCTTGAACAACAGCAAAAACAATGGAAAGTTTTCCGTTCTGCCATTCGCATTATTATTTTGATAATCATATTAAAAACTTTAGCAATTAAACAACAATTCGGTAAAAGTTTCTTTCTTTTTTTCTACTTAAAGTTAAGACAAATAAACAAATGCTATTATATGCCGCAAACAAATATGAAGGCAGAAAAACTAGAACAGATATTAGAAAAAAGATGTACACTGATCGAAAATTGAAGTAACTCTAGTCTAAAAAAAATATTTGGGTGACAGATAATAAAAAAAAATAGTTATTTATATAATTTTAAATAGAAATAATAGGTTAAACATTTTTTTAAAACTTTGGTATTTTCTGAAAGATTTCTTCAACAGCATTTAAGCGATACCCATATTGAAAATTTCATAAGCCCATAACTCTTATTTTTTAATTCTCAATCGGTGCTTCGAAAGACAGGAACTGATCTTGCTGATTTCCAATTCAAAAATTTTTGAAAAATTCTGATCGATTGAGGTATTTAAATTTTCTCTAGCTTTCTGCGGACGCATAAGAATATTTAAATTTTATGGGGTCGAAAATGAATATCGTAAAAATTACAAACGGAATGACAAACCTATATATTACCGTTTTCCACCTATGGTGAAGGGTATAAATAGGAAAAATGTAAAATATGTTAAAGTAAAAAAACTCAGTTAAGAAATTGATGACACAAGCCAAGGAAGAGCAATGTAGCTTTTTCATGAAATCATAGATATTAAACCAAAATAATACAAAATTAGCTAAAGGCCAGGATTCACTATCATACTCAATCGTACGATCTGTCAAAAATTCCATGTGTGCTCAAAAAGTATGATAATGTGGACTAATAGTGTATGTGTGTGACAGACTTTTTGACAGATCTGTACGATTTTATAATCTTTTGAAATAATTCATAAAATGATTTTTTCCGTGCGATCAGAGTTGATTTTTTTGAAGATAAGGAGAAAGGTACAACAAAATATTAAAAGCATCTGTTTTTTCCATCTTTTTTGTATAATAGTGTGGCACGTACGACACCATTTTGAAACGATTTTTAAAGTAGGACAGAATTTTGTCAGATTTTTGTGTGATTAAATCGTACGATTGTGTATGATAGTGAATCCTGGCCTTGAGAAGCGTTAGTAGTCAAGAAATTAACAAAATAAAATAGTGAGTGGCTGTGACTGATTTGATTAATAAGGTCTAGGTTGTTAAGCAAGAGATCTCTAACGAAATTGCAGCATAGTGTGGTGTGGACGGCTGTGCAATTCAAGGCTGTCATGTTTGCTAATGAAGACATCAAGTAGTTCGAGTCTCTTACGAGAACTGCATAAGTTTTTAAGGAAGAGAAGAAAAAGAATTAAAAAAAATCGGCATATTTCTTTTGTCAAGTAAATTTTTTTTAATAATAAGACTAACAAAAGACTGAAGATTATTTATTAAAAAAATTTAAGAAAAGAAAGGTACTGGGCAAACCTCTGTTTGTTATTTTCGTATTGATGAAAGTTTTCTCATCAAAAAAGTAGAATTTAAATTATTCTTTAAGTGGATCTTAATCCTTCAGCAATATTTGCTGTTGGCTATAATTGGACACGTATTTTACTGATTTAAAACAGGATGTTGTTGGAAATATTTTACAGCTGATAAGCATGCTCCCAGAAAATATTATCATTTTTACGAGACGATAAGAGTAGATCTTTGGTAACATTATTTCCTATTATTTCGCAAAAAAACTCTTTATATAGACTTTTGAAAAACTTTACAAGAAATGGTGTACAAATTTCCAAACCTAACAAGCGATCAACTCGTCGGAGAAATTTGTATAAAAAGCGCTTAGTTTTTTGAGTCTTTTATACATAAATTTTCTCAACTGTTTCATTACTACAGGCACAAGGAATTAAAAAAACAAAACTAATCATAAGGCAAATAAATACAAAATAGATAGATAGATACTAAAAACCTTTAAAGTTACATAACTATTAAAAACAAAATAAACATTTAGAAATTATGAAAAGGTTATCGCCGAAAATAAAATTAGTGCGTATTTGTGTAAGTGATTGTATGAAAAACTATAAGCTTAAAAGTAAACAACAAACTTACATTTATCCTTTTATATATGTTTGAATTTATCATATGATTCACTTGGGCATAAAACTACCTTCATTTAAATTATATTTGAATATTACGTTTTATATTTGAATATTACGTTTTTTTTAATTAGTTTTTATATTTCGAAAAATACAAAAATATTAGCTGAAAAAGAAGGTTATAAGCAAAAACATGTCAGACTTTTTGAAGGTAATAATAATTAATTCTACCTGTGTCAAAAATAATTTTCAAACTTTAAATTGAACAAAAAGAATAAATAATAAACACGACAACAACTTGATAAACAAAAATTACAAAAAGAATGTTTCCAATAGAAATTATTCTTTAGTGGAATTTTGAAGATTATGGACAGCAGCTTAATAGACGTGGATGCCAGGAGTGAAATAGGTCTAAAGCAAATGCTGGTATCGCAAGACTTTGTGATAACAAAATCGACATTTGTTAACGAATGTTTTTTTTTCATTACTAAAGAACGAAAAGTTATTAAGCACTACCTTATTTTTTATAAGACTTCAACAGCTAAGAAGTTCGCTCCTAATAAAACTTGCTTAGTTTTAATTTTAAAATTTGTTTAAGATTTTATTTTTTTTATTTTGCTTTAAAATTTTCCATAATTTGATAAAAATTGGAACTCCTCAAGTAAATTTTTTTCTAACCTGTACCGCGTTTCTCTAATTTAAGTGAGTAATTTCTCACATAAAAACGTTGTGGTTGCATACATTTTTTTATATAAAATTAGAAAGTTCACTTCTAGTTCTAGCTCACCCTGTGTAAAAATAAGATGAATAAAACAATATCATGTGAGAAATTTCTCATATGTTACAGAAATAAAGTTCTGTTTTATATTTCTTTAATGTTGTTAACATATCAACAAACAATTATATTACTTTGAGTATGAAGAAAATTAATTAACATTTTTGGGGTTCCGTACACAAAATAAAAAAAAAAACGGCTCTGAAACTGTAAAAGGTAGGCTCTTTAAATTTTCACAGTTAGTGCACTTAAAGGGTGTTCCGAAAGTGACGTGATATTCATAAAAATATTGTAATTTTTTGTACTTTGATAGGCACCTACTTTAAATTTCCACAGTATTAGCAAAACTACGTGCGCTATCGCAATAAGTGCACAAGATAGAACTTTAAGCTAAAGGGTGCCTTAATAGTGACATGATTTTCACTTATGTGACATTTTTCAAACCGTATGAGGCAGTTTAAGAATTTTTGTGTCCGCTCTAAAAACAAATACAAAAAATTAAAAGTAAAACTGAAATTTAAAGAGTGTAGCTATAGTAACGTGCGATTGTAATGTACATGGCTTTTGATTTTAAGCTATAGTGGACAGATACACTGTTGATAAAAGTTTGTCTCCTATAAAAAAAAAGTGTGAATAAGAAATTCAACTTTTAAAATTTTCGACATATACTCGTATGACTTTATCTTCTAAGCTGTTATAAGCAAGCGCTTGAACTTTGCACATAGTATGTACGGCTATGTCTGCCGTATAAATAAAAATAAAATTTAATAAAAAGTGTCCCGCTAAAACGTGATTTTCACTTAAATGACTTATTATTTTTTTTTTCTTTTAACCTGAGACCAAGAATATCGAATAAAGTAAGTATTGCTAATTCGCTTTGAAAGCAGGAATAAAAATTTAAATTAAAAGGTGTTCCAATTGTAACGTTATTTTCACAGGGCCCTTTTTTAATTTTACTTAAAGTCCAGATTTACACTATACAATTTTTTGAGACAGCTTTTTTCCATTCTCTATTTAAGTTGCAGCAATATCCGTTATTAAAGAAAAAACATAAGCAACAGTAACAGTAACATCCTCTCAAAATTCAAGCAATAACATATTGCTTATTCCTCTTGCTTTACCAACAAACAAAATTTTCAGGCCATTTTTATGAAAAATTGCATAGTGTAAATGCCGCCAAACTGTGTATAACTATATCCGCTGTAACAACTTGAAAAAATAAAATTGAAAATTTAAAGGTGGCATAAAACTTTCTTGTATAAGTCTAGCTAACACTTTGCGAACTTATTTCATTAACTTTTATTTATTATGCAAATAAAATGACCTTAAAAACTGCAGAGTAAAGCACAGTTGATTTCGGCTTTAATTTACGCTCTTCACTCAATATTTAGACATAAGCTGAACAAATATTGACAAACAGTTGTTGATTGCTTAACATTATTGATGTATGAAATCTTTTATTTATTGAATAGTTTTATCTCAAATTTAACTTTTAACTTTAGTGTGGAATTTTAAATTTGCACTTTTGAACACAACCATGAATTAAGATAAAATATTTATTTAATAATAATAATTTAATAATAATTGATGATTTAACATATAACAAAACAGTAACGGGGTCATTTAATTACATGAAATATTTTTTTTAAAATATTGATGTTGGTGTAGATAGTAATCAAAATGGAAATTTTTAGAATTTTTGTCTGTCTGTTTGTTTGTGTTTGCATCAAGTAAAAACCGCTAGATGGATTTGTGTCAAATTTTGTGAGTAGGTCCCTTAGAACATTGGTTCAAATATAGAATACTTTTTGTTTCGTAAAAATAAGTTTTTTCGTAGAGAAAATAAAGATATAAATGTGAAGTCCCCGTATTTTATTGATATAATGGGACTAAAGCAGTTGTAAGTAAGCACTATTTACAGAACCCTACAGCAAATATTTAAAAACACATTATTCTAAATTTGAATTTTAAGAACATTATAGGTGACACGCGGAGGAAGCCGTGACTAGTCGTAGGCATTGCTAGTGAGAATATAAGTAGCACTGTTGATTTTAGCTTATACTTTTTAAATATGCACTCTTACGCTCTTCACCTAATAATTAGACATAAACTAAACAAATATTAAAAATCAAGCGTTGATTGCTTAGCATTATTGAAGTTTAAAATCTTTTATTTATTTAATTAAAAGAATTAGCTCATCTTTTACTTTTAAACTCAATCTGAAATTATAAATTTAAGCTGCTGTACACACACATGATTAAAATATTTATTTATTAACAAATAAAGTTATACGGCATTTACACTATGTAATTTTATTAGCAAGCTGGCATGAAATTTTTGTTTCTTGATGAAGCAAGAGGGGTAAGCAATTTTGCAAGGCTTGAAATAACGAATATTTCTGTAACTTAAACCAAGAAATGAAAAAAAAATGTATAAAAAAATGGCATAGTGTAAATGTGGACTTAAGCTAGTTTAATAAGTGCAATAAATCGAACTAAAAAAAATATGAATTTAATTTCACTTATTTTTACACTCCATATGAAATATTTAAGGTTAAGAGTGGCTATAAAAAACATTTACTCAAATTACATGAACAAAATGATGTTTTCACAATTTAAGTTATAGAAGAGTGGAGGACAAAAAATTTCATGAAAAGAGTGTGCTAAAGTCAATATAAAATTTAGTGATTGAGTCGTATATGAGTTTTATATTTAAATTTTTCAGTAGCATTTTTTATAATCTGCTTAAGTTCATAAAAGAAATTGATAACATGGTTGCGTAACAGCCAGCACCAGAACCAGTAGTAATCCAGGGCTTCCTTGGGGTAGCAAGTATATATGAACTGCTCCTGGCAGTGTATACAATCTAGTGTCCTACAATACTCTTTAAATTATTTTCTTGTAGTTTATTCAAATTCAAAAATATTTTATTTTTTAATTAATTGATGTTAATTTTAGGAATTATTTCAACTTACTAATTTTATTAAAATATATCAAGATCCTTTCAAATAAATTAAATATTTTCTTTTCAAATCTTTGTCTAAATTTGTATCATGTGTGCATGTGTGTGTATGTGTTTTCTTTTATTTCAACTTAAGTAATAACATTTTTACGTTATCAATAATATCTTAAATTAAAAAGTATTTCTTATCTAAAGCTATAATTTGCATAGAAATGGAAAATTCATTTAAATTACAACTGTTTCCTTATAATTTGTTATAAATTTAAGAAGAATATTTTAATGCGGAAAATACAAATGTGTTATTATGTTTAACATATGATGTAAATACACAAACAATACGATATTCATTTTGTAAATAGTTTGTTTTTTGTGTGTAAAATAAAATTTATGTTTAAACATTTGTAGAGACTTGTTAATAATGTGTAGAATAAGTGTTTTATGAATGTGTTAACAAATGTTCAATTTACAGGTCGAAAACAAACAAATATAATGACCATTAGGAAATGGAATTTTCTGAAGTACTTTAAATGAGCCTAAAATTAAGAAATGTTATTATGATAGAAAATCAATCATTTCTTACAAACGCATATCGCTTAAAACTGGCGATTGCAATTTAATATGGCTAAATACGTTTCAATGAATCGCAATCCTTAAAAAGTTATTCGCTCAAATCGCGTGTATCTACAAAAACAAACTGATGCAACTTGTTACTATTGAACTTAAGGGCAAAAATCTCCAAGAACGTTTACAAATAAATTTAGCGTTTTGTGACGCGATTGTTTTGGGATGCGATTTTGTCAGAATATGGGCGATAAAAATGTTTTTTTAGTTGATCCTTTTCTTAGAGTAAAACTTCGTTAAAACATCAAAATTAATTTTTGCCACAGAGATGACCTTCTTATACCATTTGAATATTTTTTTATTGATCTATTTCTTATAATTTTAAAACATATTGGGTGACAAATTTGTAGTTCAAGGTGGATGCCTTAACACAGAATCTGGTTCAGATAATTTTACCACTGAAAAGGCACAGAAGTCTACTCCAACTTCATTTTTATAAATCACCATTTATTCATATCCAAAAAAAGCTAAATAAGGTGTAGATTACTTTTCTCATAAATTACGTTTGCATAAAAAGACAATGACAGTAACAAACAATACAATTGATTTCACTTAAATGTTCTCTAAGAAGAACGCATTATGGAAAAGGTCTATCCTTCATATGTTATTAATAAATTTACTCAAATGTTATTAAAGCATCCCTCATATTGCCTCATGCTTACACGAACAGAAATATAAGTATTAAAAAATAAAAAGGGCTGCCAGATCTTTTCATACTGAAGGAATCTTGACGTTTTAACTCGCCTACAAGTAAAAATTGCAGTTGCGAGTGGTACGGCAGTGTTGAGCTAAACGTGGGATAGACAAGTTTTTAAAAGAAAGAATACCAAAGGCCATCTACTAGTTCTAAGAATATTCTTCCAGGATTTGTCCAGGTTATCAACTAAAACCAAAAATGAGCCCAACATTAAAAAAAACGGTTATTATCAATCTATTGATCAATTTTTGATAGTTGCAATAACGAAATTTTATTTAACTAGTTTTGATCGTAATCGTATGTATTGCTTCAAACCTCTACCACCACCAAAGACATACAGTTGAAGCAGTTGGCGTCTTGGATGCATTAAATAAACTACTTTACCTTCTACTTCTATTAGATCTAACACGAAAAGAAATGGCTACAATACATGATTTTCGTACGTACTGTACTTTTGCAGCAAAGTAAATACGCTATTGATAAAAAAAAAAATTAACAACAAAATGACAGTATCAGGTCGCACCATACTCCTAGTTGCCGTAAATTATGATCGCACTTACTTAATACGAGTACTCTTATACAGATAAGTATAATAATTTGTAGTCAGGGCTTCTTACAGCGACAGTTATTCAAAATGCTATTGTGTTCTCAAAGTTCATATTCCTCACTTTGATTATCTATTACTTTTTAACGAGGGTTTTTATGCAAAGAAGCGTACAGGGAAATATCAATGCAGAACAAGTGGGTCGACTTTGTAGTATCCCATGCATTGCAACAGTATATGGATGTCAACTAAAAACTAAGAGCAAAGCTGAAATGAGGCTAATTAAAGACAGATCACTACTGCTTAATGTAGAGTTGCCAGGCATATGAGATCATGGCTAAGATTAAAGCTTTCTCCCTCTATTCTGTTGATAATCAGAAGAAATAACACAATAATGATATCTATTGTGTCCGAACCAAGTCGTTTGAGAGAGGTATTTAACGGTTTCTGTCAAGGTTGCTATGAACCGGAGAAATAAAACACTGCCACTGTCTTACACAAAAAGGACAGCGAATAAATTTCATTTGCGCACTGGGATCAATCGCTATCTTAAATCTTTCGCCAATATCGAATAAAACCGCATTTATGCTTTTTATTTTAACGCATGTTGATTCTGGTGTCTAGATTCTTTATAAATCAGAAGCTCTTACTAGCAGTTTTATTCTTTCTTTTTTAAACAGATTTTGAAACAACGCCGTGTAATTTTATCTTGGAAAATTTGAGTGCAATAACAGCTTTAAGATTAAAGAAAAATTTTTTATACCGGTGCCTAACTTTTTTGGTTTTAACTAGTGCTGATTTTCCAATTGGGTCTTAACCACATGTGTTTATTTGTTAAAATTAAATAAATTTCTTAATTAATAAGTTCTTCGTATTTGAAAATTTAGTAGTCATTTAAATACATTTGCAAGATAGGAATTATTTGCTTACCTTAACATATGTTTATGACATACGAGGTATGTTCGAAAATTCATTGAAATTTTAAAAGTTCCATATAATCTCTAATACGCATTTAATCGCTTGCATGCATAATTAATATTATGGATAAAGGATTTAAAAAAGTAGCTTTACGTTATTAAATACAATTGCTAGAATTTAAAAATGAATATTTATTATTTGGAAAACGTGTGCATACATTTGTAAATATTTTTTCTTTCTAAAAATTTTTAGAAATTAATTTAAAAAATAAATTTAAGTCGAAAAAAATAAATTTTAATTCCTTTATTTATTAGTTGTTATTATTTGTTCTATTATAATAAAAACTTAATAAATTTTTTGTAATTTTGAAAAAACAAAAAATCAAAAAAAAACTTTTTTTGATTACCTTGTAAAATTTTAAACACTTTTGCATTTCATACACTCTAAAGCTCTACTAACACATTGCAAAATATTTAATTTTAGTCTTTACGATTTTAAATTGGGCTTAATTAATTTCTAAACAAATGCATGCAAAAGAAGATTTATTTCTAAAACTAAAATTACTAAATTACTTGCTTCTTTTTTAAACTCTTTGCTTATTTAACTTAAACAAAATAAGCAATTAAGAAGATAAAATGTATCTAAAAGATGTATAATTTGCTAACAAAAATTTATGAAAATTTAAAGTTTGGAATTTTCCTGAATTTTTAACTTTAAAATGTAGTTTTTTTTTAACAAAAAATCTCAGAAAATTATTTTTTAACTTCGAACAGCAATAAATGATGGATGAGACTCAGCGTTACCGTTCGCCGACTAAATTCGTATTTTGACCTTTTTTGGGCGGTCTGCCACTTTTTGTGAGATATTTTTGAATTAAGAGAATTTTTTTTTTATTTTGTCGCAACTTACCCTTTCCTACTGTTTTTGCGAGCTTACCCACAAAAGCATTTCGAATTTCCGTATCACTTTTATTTTTCAAAAAATCTTTACGAATTCGAATATCGATCAAGAAGATTGGCATGATATAAATTAAAAAGCAATCAAAATTTATTTTTACTTACTTTGCAGCTTTTTTACAATTTTTTATAACATTTGCATAAACTATTGGTATATTTAACCATTAGAGAGCTTTCAACAATGTTGTCTTGGAAATAAAGTATAAAATCTTTTACAACAAGTGATTATTTATTGACAAAAGGCACATTCAAAGAAAGCCAATAAATTTAATTCGAAAAATGGCAACATCGCTTCATGTTCTTCCTTTAAGAAACATAATATTTCGCGCTATTATTCCGGAGAATGGGAATATAAATGTAAATGGCTCAAATAAGAAAAAGAGACAAAGAGGCCTTGGTGCATTACCTGCTTTTATTTTTGAAATGACTCTTTGTGCGACTTTATTAATACTAAACGACCTTTTGTGGCACTTTGGAACAATTCTCGTATGGTCCATGTCTAAAGAAAATCATAAATTAATTAGAGAGTTTAATTTTAATCAAGATTATTTTATGCCACCAAAAAAGATTTCAGAAAATGAATATTGTTTTGCCAGCAACCAAGAACGAAATAAAAATAACTATAATTCCATTGAAATGATTCAACACCGTTCAAAATTTAAATATAAATATTATTGTAATCGATATCGATTACCACGGCTGATGTTCTATTTTTATTCGCAAAATTCATGACACATATAAAGTGAGTTGTTAACCGACTTAAAAAAAGGGAGGTTGTCAATTCGCCTTTTTTAAAGTTTTTGTCTACAGAACTCAGTCATTTCCAAACCAATTTTAAAATTTTTTTCTTAATTTAAAAGATTATTTTTATAGATTGGTACCGTTTTGAAAGCATTTCATAATTTTAAAACTTAAAGGGTGTCTCCTACTTGTATTAATATGAACCACAGATTTAAAATTTTTAAAAACTGTGTATTACTATGGCTCCCAATAGGAAAAATGGATAAAAAACGAATCTAAAAATTAAAGAGTGTCTCCAGTCGTCACGAAAATTGATCTATGTGGGCCTATCTTTTAAACTATTATAGACAAACGCTTCAAATATTGACAGAATGTCAATTACTATGACTTTTATACAACAAGTATAATTATTTAAAATTATAAATTAAAGGGTTCCCCATTAGTTCATATAATTTGCTTTTGAACAGTTGTAGACAGACGGCTAAAATCTACAAGGAACTTGTATTGTTATATCCACTATAAAAAGTATTAAATTTGTATTTGGAAAATAAAGAGTGACCCGATAATTGATGTATCTTGATGTATGTGACCTGATTTAAAACCGTTGTAGTAAGACAGCTTATACAAGGAACCTGTATTGCTAGGTCTGTTATAAGAACAAGTATACAATTTGAACTTGGAAATTAAAGGGTGTTCCCATGAATAATGTAATTTGACTTAAATGGCCATATCTTTTTTTAAATGTTATATTCAAACACTTGAAAATTAGACAGAATTTCAACTACTTTCTCTGGTATAATACGAATTAAAAATATTTAAAATTACTAATTAAAGGGTGTTAAAATAGTTAGTGTAATTTCATGAAAATTTCTAAAGTCTTAAGCCGTTACAGACAGACGGTTCAAATTTACAAAGAACCTGTAATGCTACATCATCTACCACAGCAGGCATAAAATTTAAACTTGGAAATTAAAGGGTGTCCCTATAGTTGATGCGATTTGTTGTGTATGTGCAATCTGTTGAACACTTGTAGACAGACAGTAGAAGTTTACAAGGAGATGTACTGCTAAGTATGCTATAACAACAATTATAAAATTGGGTTTTGGAAATTAAAGGGTGTCCCAACATTTTGTGTGATTTGATTTATTTTGCTAAAAGGTTCACCCTTATAGACAGAAAGTTGAAATTTGTTTTAAAGTCTGTTTTATTTGCAAAACTTATTTTTATTTTCTTTTTTAAAAAAGCAATTTTCGTATATTATCCATTTAAAGAAAAGCTTAATTACTATAATTGTAAAAATGAGAATGAATTGTTATTTATAGTAAACATATTACAAAAGTTTTACTAAAATTTACAGCGGTTAAAAATTTTATTACTTTCTTTTTTATAAAAATGTTTTAATTTAAGCTTTGCCTTTACCGTTTTATCTTCTTGTATAATTCTGTTTAATTGATTTCTTAATAGTTTTATAGCTTGTTGCTTTTAGAAGTACCTAAGGGAAATTACTCACAGTGGGACGTTACTAAAAAGCTGTTAAACGTCTTTGTCGATTTATAAAATAATTGGCCTTTTTTACAAAGGCCTTAATGAGCAATAAATTAAACTTAACAAATTTCAGTATGAAAAATTTTTCGTTTATTATCAGTGATAGTAAAGTTAATTTTATTTTATCTCTTTTTTACGTTCTGAAACTATTAGCTCATTTAGTACCCAGCAAAAAAAGACACTGAAAAGAGGTAAATAATGGGTTCAATTTAGAGGTAAAAGACATTATTTTAATATTAGCGTGTCATTGTAGTGCATGGCTTGGCATTAAAATTAATGCTTAAAGCCGGTAAAAATTCAATGATAAGGATACGTTTTTTCACAAATTTTGGTTTTTTACAATTTATTTTTTCATGAGCTTGCATGAGTTTTTTATAAATTTAAAATTTATATCTTAACTAAAATAAATGAAGTTATAAAAAATGCATTTTAGAAAATTAGAGAGAATTAGCAATTAAAATACCCATGATTTTTTAAATAGTTAATTTTTTTTTTTTTTTTTTTTTTTTGTATGATGTAGTTTTTCGAAAAAAAATTAACTCCTTCATAAATTTCTTTTAAAATTTATATTTGACTATGTTCTACATTCTATAATAGTCATCTTTTATATATATAAACTAGCTATTTTAGATACGCTTCGCTTACGTAATGAGAATAATCGTATCACGACCATTCTTCCAATTCCGCAAGTTTTTTAATTGTATTTAATCTCCTTTTGCCAATATTACATTATTTTTTTTACATAATTTTTAAGTATTTTTAATTAAAATAAAAAATATATTTATTTACAAAACCTAACAGAAAATATTTTAGCGATTTGTCGATATTTTAAATTGATTTTAGCTACTTCGTTATAAATGAATCATTCTATTTTGATTTTAATTCGTTACGAATTAACTAAATTTTGAATTATTTCTTTGCACAACAAAAATAAATTAAATGTTTAAATAAATTCAAATGAATTCTGAGAAATTAATTTCAGTTCGTCTTTAATTCAAAGGAATTTTCCAAAGTGAATTACAATTAATTTCCAATTCATTTGAAATAAATTGATTTTGAATTCATATAAATTAGATAGAACAAAGAATTGTAATTCAAAAAAATCAAGTCAAAAATGAAATTTCTTTTACTTAAGTGAAAATATTCAATCACCAAAGAAATGAATGTAAATGTTTACCGAGTATTTACTTACAAAAATAATTCAAATTTTAATCAATGAGTTGATATGGAATTGCTAATTCCATTTATAATTTATTTGAATTATTTCAAAGTTAATTCAATTCAATTCAATTCAAAATTGGAACTTAATTGCAATTCACTTTGACAAATTTATTAAAATTAGAAGCGAATTGCAATTTATGTTTACCAAATTATTTGAATTGACTCAAAATTTATTTAACTCATTTTTTGTGTGAAAAAAATCTGGTTACCCAGGGCAGAATAAAAGTTTTTTAATGTTAACTTTTTTTATATTTTGTTATTAATACAAGTATAGGCAAAAAGTGTACACACATTGATCAGAGATAGTTTCGAAAATTTTGTTTTTGAAAATCAGCAAGATCGTGCTGTGTCTTTCAAGGCAGAGGGCAAAACGACACGCCTGCCTTAAATATATCTATATCGTTTGGAACAAATCTAGTTTAGTGAAAAAAAAAATACGTTAAGAGCTGGTGACATTTTTAGTTATTTTTTTTTAATTCTCTGTCACCCCAATATATGTTTTTTTTTTTTAAATTTTGAAATTAATATAAATGTGATTTAACACCATATTAAAAATTATTAACTAAATTATGAAAATAGTTCCAGTATTAATTATCTTCAAAATAAAAATATTAAAACAAAAATGTTCAATAAGAATTATAAAATTTATGCATTTTGTATCACCATGTAAAAACGAATTAAATATTTACTTTAATAAATAATAAATACTTTCAAGACTTTTAGCAACTTTTTAATTGAATGCGCCACAGTGCAACTGGCAGTAGCTTTAATTTTCAAGGAAACAACTGCTGGTGTTTTTTCCTTGATATCAGATTTTTATATAAATTTTATTTCATTCAAACATGCAACAGTTTCTGAGGGTTCGAATAGTTTATGGTTTGATTTTATTTGCATTTATGCAACACTTTATTAAACAATTTTACGTATCATGTTAAGAGCAGAAACGTAGTAACGAAATAATTAAATTAAAATTTTAAATTTCAGCTTTACAAACACGTAATAAAGTTGCTTATGCACACACACACTTGTATACTTTCAGTATAATCCAGTGACAAATAAAAGAAAATCTATTGTAAAAATTAAATTAGATTTTGAGAGGTTGTAGTATAAAAATCATCATAAATTTGTTCGAAAGAAAAAGTATTTTTTCTACGTGTCCTTTGACGTATTCAACAAAAGTCGAAGTAACGACGAATGAGGTTGGCACAATGAGTACTTTGCTGGTGGAAATTAAATCAAAATTTGCTTTCTATTTTTATTCACTTGTGATTTAAATTTAATTGATTTTTTTTTTGTGCCACCAAAGTTATTTCGTTAAAATCACAAAATACAATTGAAACACAACAAGATTTTAAGAAGAAGAAGAAGCAACTGCAGCTGTCAAAGTATTGACCAACTTGTGTATTTTGCATTGACGGATACGTACTGATTGTGACATCGCTTATAAAAAAAACATGCTTTTTAACTGACTTGCAATTGAGTAATTCAAAATTTAACGTATGAAGGATTCTATGTGACCCCGCCCTTAACGCTGACTCTTTCAGAAAAAACTGTTATGAAATGGCAAAATATGGCGAAAGGAAAATAGCTGAAGCCTTAAATTTTTCCAACTAAAAATATTAAATTGGAGTGATATCAAACTGTGTGAGAAAATTTTCTCACAGTCCACTTAAGCTTGATCTTCCTCAACATTTATCAATTTTAAGGAAAAATTTAAATTTTTAACAATAATTAATTAATTTTAATAGCGTCTGCTTTAAAAAAAATAAGCCAGAAGCTGCTTTTATAATTCAATTAAAACTGAAGACTCGTTTTAATATATTCATCCCACCTTAACACGTTAATATCAGTTTTTTATTGTTGTTTTTTCATGTTGCTGATTACGCTTCCTGCTTGAAAGCGTATGATGTAAAGACCTCCTTTTTAGTGTTAGTTTTGTTGTGAAAGCTTATGTAAACGTTAAAACCCTAATTGACAGATTTACTTACACTTTAAACACAACACGCACTTATAGCTCCACACATACGCACACACACACACATTAAGGCATTTATACTTAATCACTGACAGGCTCAAACGTGTACCGACTTGCATGCAAATATGATTTATGTATGATTTTTTTTATGAGTGTAAGTAAAACAGTAAGGAAACACATACATTCATGTTAAATTAAATACAACAATAATGTTGCGAATGACATTTACATGGCGCTGGTATGTACACAGCTGTGGTATGTTTGTTTGTGGAAATCGTGTTTTTTCTAAAATAATCACGTTACTGCGGGTGGATATAATTTTTAAAGCGCTGCTGCCAATCAGTTTTCTCTTCTCAGTTAATTTGTCAAGCTTTTGTTCTTGTTTTTGTTGTGTTTCCTGTTTTATGTAAATTTTTCGCCATAAAATTGAATAAGCATATAAATTATATTCATACAAAAAAATTCTGTTATTTTTACAACTCAGAGACATTTCTATGAGTATTTTATTGTCTTCATTTAAGCAAAAATATGAGACTTTAAATGCATTTCATTTCGAAATTTTTGTTTTATATTCAGATCCATCTCTACTTTCATTTCTTCTTATTAAATGTAATTAAATTTATTAGTGAAAAGGATGTGTAAGGCAAATAGAATATTCATTGTCAAAAGAAAAAGTATCAGTATGGTACCACGACTATTCGCTTATATTTTTTTTAAAAGTACCTTTTATTTTTTAATTTTTATTTTGAATTAGTTATCAACTTTAACTCTACCAATGTTGTTTTTTATACACCCGCACACTGCATTATAATTTAACTGCATTTAAAATCTGAGTACCCAGTAAATTTTTACTGATCATAGAATTTAGTTTGCACTACCAATAAATTTTTAATGATTACAAAAGAGGCAGTAATCAGTAAATTTTACATAAGAATTAAAAATTTATTTTTAATGCAAAATGCCCATCCATGAGTGTACCTAACGGGTACTAGTTCGATAAGACCTACAAAGTATTTCTTAAACGATGCTCAAAACAAAGTTTTTTGTCATAAATGACCGTCGTTGGACGAAAAGACATTTTATTTTTTAAATACTCAAGTTATATATTCTTTAAAAAGAGTCATCTGGAAATCTTATTTTTGCATTCATTAGTGACCCAAATATTTATTTACCACCTCAAGGGTTTCGAGAAGGTTCAGTGCCCCTCAAAAAATTCATTTTACGCTATGAGAGTCAAACTCTCTGCCATCTGAGCTCTACGGATTACAGAAGACAAAATATCCTTAAGTTGCATTAGCCATTATGTGATTAGATTTTCCACCTCGTATTCGATTTTCGGGCCAATGGAGTCGACTTAGATCCATTTTATCCATTAAGGAATTTTTTCACATAACAATGCCACCCAAAACTTAAGAACCTGAAACACACACATTTTACTATAAAATCTCAATAAAAAGTTTACTCCGCTTTCTCATTCCCATGGGACCCAGTTTTATTTCATATCAAAAATAAATCATTACAGCCTCAAACAAACTTTTTAAATAATAATCAGTATCTATTAATCCTTTAGGTCCCATTGCACTCCTACATCTTCGACAGACTTTTTTCTAAAGTGGATATGCTTTCCTTCTTGACTTCCACTTCCCGAACCCCTTGGTCGCCTATGTTGCCCACTTAATTTACTCTTTCCATTACGTCCTTCGTAAGCCTTCCAAATATATTAAAGCAGGAAAAATGCATTACAATCTGAAAAAAGAATAAAATAACAATGGCCTACGGAAGTGTATAGGCTCTGCTTAAATTTCTTTATCGCCTCGTAAAGGCCTATGTGGTGTAAGTAAACCTCCCTATAGGGGTCTTAAACTTAAAATTATATTTCGAATGCAAAATAATTCATTCTGTATTAAAAATCTGGGACTAGCATTATGAATATTACATAATGGCAGCTAATTGGGATAATACCTTCAGGTTATACGCCGTATAAATTGCACTGCACTTGTTTGGATATTATTTCACCATTTACACGATAATGATTTTTTTTGTGTTGTAATCAACGACGCTCGAAACAGTCATGAAAAGATGCATAACTTGATAAAAGTCCAATTGTTCCCAATAAAAGCTTGCAGCATCATTAGTAGCAACATAGCAATCATTTTCAGTATGACTTAAATCCAAATACACAACTAACAAAAATTCTTAGAAACTGAATTCGAAAGATATTGAAAGACGGACAGGAGCTTGAAATTAAAAAAAATAAAATTGTTTTGTATTGTACCTGGAGTTGAAAAGAAGATATTCTATGATAATCTTAACCCCGGTCCATCGTCCCCATTTAGGTTAACATCTACCTTCAAATCAGGAAGATATTGTAATTTACGTGTTGTTCAAATTTAAAGATTTCATCAAAGGCTACCATACCTGGTTTGATAATTATTCTATTGCAATACGTCACTTGTCTCCATGACATAAAGTCTGGGAAAATTTTCTTCTTTGGTTTACTGCCTTTTTCGACTGTTCTGTAAAAAATTACTTGAGAGGTGAAAAGGTACATTGGCCAGCGACAAACAACACATCGATTATTTATGTTGCCTCCTAATTTTTCATAAAAAAGTACGATTGCGCACCATATATTTTAAGATATCAATATGGGTATCATTTAAAAGCGTTTGAAAAGATCTTTCAGCAATTTTTTTTTTTTTTTTTTTAATTGCTTAACCTGTTAAGAGCCAATGACATTTTAATGAAAAATTTTACATAGAATTTTTTCTTATTTTTTATTTAGTTCTTTGTCGCATAAATAGTAAAGGGCTTATAAGATTCGGCATACCCGAATATACCACTCTTATTTGTTCTTTCTAAAAGCGTACTACAACAGTACTAAATTTATTCTACTCATTCCTGTTTCTTGCACATTTAATAAGTGTAAATAAATTTGTATCTCTTATTACAACTTTTTTGTTTAACGCACGTATGAGATTTTAATTTCTGTTATTTTTTCGCTGGCTGTAATAAAATCTACTTTAAATTTTTAAATAATTAAATCAAGTTGACTTGATTATGAAAAAAACATGATGTTTTTTAATGAGATGAAAAATATCCATACACGCAAGTAAATTTTCGTTTTAATTTTAAAGGCGTGTCTGTGTGAGTATGCATGTACGCACATATAATGTATATGAATTATTTGCTGTGGTACTAAACTGAGGAAGTGTCAGTTGTATTACTTAACTAAAAATTTACATGTAATTAAAACTCGAATGTGAAATGGGATTTTCTTTTTATACTCGTAATTTTACTGTAATATTTTTTTTACATATGGAAACGAATTATGTATGGAAAAGTAAAAGTAAATATATTTAAAGATATCAGCCCGTGATATATTTTTGTTTTAATTAGTTACAACTTTGTATTATTGTTGTTGAGTAATTAATAAAAAGAACTTACGAGCTTTGCTGGATGATGAAAAAATAAATTTTTACTTTAAATACTGCTGTGTTATATTCTTTTAATTAGCAAAAATCTTACGTCAGGTTAAAAAGTATAACAAGATATTATTAAAAAAAAATTTTTGTATTTCCTTTACAAAGACAAATTATAACATCGAGAAAAAGATCTTATTAACTTCTCAATAAAAAAAAATGAAATGTACATTTTGAGTCTTAAATTGGTTAAATTTATTAGAAAAGCCTCTGCTTATCTCAGTTCCCTCCTTAACTTTTTAAAGCAGCAAATGTCATATAAATTGAATTTAGTGATTTTATATTCTTTTTCCATTGCCTGCCTTTTGTAACTAAAGTGAGAAATTTCTCACATGAAAATATTGTAGTCATCTTGTTTTACACAGGCCGAGCTAGACTAATTTATAACCGTTATTATTTTTTATATTATAGCGAAAACTTTTAACTCTAATTCAACCTGTGTAAAACAAGACGAATACAATATTTTTATATCAGAAAATTTTTCACTCTAATTACAGGAACGAGATACAAATAATAGACAAATATTATACATTTAATTTTATATTCGTAATAAATTTTTCTTCATAAATTTTCGTTTTATAACAACAAATTGTAAACGGCGACAACACAAATCAAAACATTTTTTTCTATTTTCAGGTATAGAACCGACCATTACATCGCTGCAAGATCACTTTCTTGGCAACTATAGAAGCCATATTACTTACATACAAAAAAACATGGTTAAGGTAACCATAATATGATATTTCTCTAACTTTTGGTTGGGTAATACGGTTGTAAGCCAAACATATTATTGTTACATTTAATAATTAAGATGATTTTAAAGCATAGCTAAAATTTTGGTAAAGTATAAACATGATTATGTTTAAAATGTAAAAATACTATAATTAATTTTAATAATATTATGATCAAGTTTAAACATAAAATTGTTAAATTAAAATCTCATAATACGATTCAAAATTATCTATTATGTATTTGAAAAATAATGTCTCATTAAAGCAAAAGGTTCTTAAAATGAAAGACTTAGTTTTTTATTGTTTTATTCATTAACGATTTGTTAAAAAAAATAATTTAAAAATATAATTTAACACGAAAAGACAAGTATTCATTTATTTCTTTTTTATATTTTGTACATTATTTTTACTTATTTATTTTGTATATTAATTTTCACTTTCTTCAACTATTAATAACTATTAAGATATTAAACGCTTTCACATAAGCTAATAAAAAATCACAAATAACTAAACTAAACAAAAACATTCTCTCAAGTCTTAGAAATAAATTTAAAACTTAACATTATTTAGTTGCTTTTAATCATACCTTGATAGTATTTTTAATAAGTTATAAAACTTTGGTTATGGCTATAAAACTTTGATTGTGGTGGCTATGTTTACAAAGTGTTAAAAAAAATGTTTATCGTGACTGAAATATTGTTGAAAATAACTATAGTTTGTTTGTAGCTGCTAAACATTTTCACGGAGCACATATTTGTGATCATACCACAACCTTCTTTACTCCACATGTAGGAACTTAATTTTACAAAATTTATCTTTTATTCTTTTCTATTTTCTACAGTAACTAATATTAACTAATGCTGTAGAAGTGTGTTAACAAATATTTATCTTATGCTGAAGTTGCCTCGATTACGGCTGAAACATTTCATATTTTTAATTTCAATTAAACAAAAAGATAATAAACAAAAAAAATTTACTAATATGATCCTTAAATTTTGTGATATAATTTTAATTTCGATGGGTGGGAGCATGTTTCCTGTTTTAATCTTGCTTATTTCTAACAAGGCATAAGTACAAATATAATTATGTTATTACAAATATAATTACGTAATTTTTTAGAAAAAGCATGCAAATCATTGCACATTCGATCATACGTGTGTCTGAAGTAAGCCTCCTTTTTGCTCACATTAATAAAGTAATTAGTCGCACATAATTAAAGGACTTTTGCTTTATTGTTATAATTAAGACCGTATTGATCAAAGCCCACCGTTTCAATTTGCATATTTTTCGTGTCCGACTGTACACTTTACAAAGAGAGCGACTCACATAAAATTTCAGATTTCTCACTTGTAATTCTTTTCAGATAGGCAATGCAAAGAATTTCGTTGGATTAAAGATAACATGTGCACTTTTCCACTTGTGTCAGTTGTAAAAGTTCAGAGACTTTCTTCAAATCTTAAAATGTTTAGTACTTTCTTTTAATTACAGTGCTCACATCGACTGTACCAATCGAACCATGCTTTTTGTTAAGATATACAAAAATAAAATAAATATTTTTTTTTTCTTTTTTTGTACGCGGAGTACATTTCAAAAATTATTTTTCTTAATAAAAGTTAAATTAAAAATTAACCAAAGCCGAAAAAGTAAAATTTTAATTGATTAATGAAGATCACTGGTTCAACACCTGGCTGTGACTAAAATTAAAAAATAATTTAAAAACACGCAAGGCACAGCGCATTAACATTCATACCTAACTCATCAACAGTTGATATGATACTGGAACAGCATCTATAATGTTGTAAGAAAAACAAGTATGAATGATTAAAAATAAAATTTGAATTTCGTGACTATACCAACGGTGTAGTAGAAAATTGCAACAAATGTACAAGACGTGTTGTAGAGAAGACAAGAAAGACATGCTTTGAGAATGAATGAGAGAATGCTAAAGATGGATTTGGCGGTCCTGAAAAGGCAGCAATACATTTTGCCAGGGTCTTATTTTTTCTAGTTTTCTTTAAAAAACATCCGCGTACATTTGAAAAATAATTTTTCTTAATAAAAGTTAAATTAAAAATGAACCAAAGCCGAAAAAGTAAAATTTTAATTGATTTACAAAAATAAAACCCACAAACTTTTTAAACTCTTTTGTGCTTCTCTATTTAGAAGTTAATTAAAATAGGTGCGGCCAAATTGAAGTGTTTAAAAAAAAAAAATTGTTTATTTAACCTTCCCACAGGTGCAGGCAATTAGTATAAGATATTTTTAAAAATGAGAGAAGTGGTGCCCGACCACAATATATGTATTTATTAAAAAAAATTAAAAGAAGTATTTAAATACTTTCCATTAACCATTCCTTAGCGAAATTTTGTTCATATATAACAGGCTTTAAATAACAGGGCTATTTGATAAAAAAAAATTAAATTCAATGTAAGTTAAAGTACGAAGTTACAATGTAATATTTGAAACATTTTTCTATAATCGATTTTTAATGAATTCCACCGCCAACTTCAAAAAGTGAACACACCAGTAAAACACAGTGATATCAGCAGAATGTAGGCGCAGGATGACAAAAGGTGTTGTAACAACTATCGCGACAATTTCAATATTTAATGACCAAACGAATGACAAATAGTTGACCCTCAGGAGACATGTGTTAAAAGTGAATGGATGTGTGTATAAAAGTTCACAATGGAAGAGAAATTAAAAGGAATTCGAAAAAACAATTATTGCCTAAAAATTTTAAGTCAATTATTCAAAAAATAATCAAATGAAAATCCCATCACATTTGTTTTATATTTACGAGTTAGAAAATGCTTGTGAAAACACTCTACCGGAAAGTTAAACACTCTCAGAAGAGCTCTCTACTTATTTGTTTGAAATTTATTTATTTTTTTATTTAAATATAAAATATTAGATTTTTTCTAGTAAAAGACATTTAAAAGTATGTTGCTGCCACTATGTATTATAAAAAAATTAATTTATGGCACCGCCAAATTATAAAAAAAATTTAATTTAATTTTAGAAGGAAATTGTAATAACGAATAATAGTTAAACTTCAGCTGCTTCTCTTACTTTATCTAATGTTAGCTTCTGCCAACAAAAACTTTCAAGCAGGGGTCGTCATTCAGAGAGTCTGTTTTAAGAATGAATGTTATTTCGTTAAAATTATAATATTTTTGTACGTTAATAAACACAAACTCAAAAACATTAAATATTTAATGAGATATGGAGTAGCTCTTTTGCATGTTCTTCTGGTTATTAGACCAAAAACACATCAATAAATATTAATTATAAATATTTAAAGCATATGCCTTTTCTTTAAAACTGCCTTTTTTGTTGATAGGTAGTATGTGTGGAGTACGTATTTTGTTTTCTTTGTTATTTTTTTTTTTATACATTGTGTAGATGATCCCGCATCGGATTGTTTGGCGATCTTTGCTTTTAAGGCAAGTTGAAATAACGGACCTTAAGGACTTACATTTACTTCTACAGACCCCTAGTCTTTTTTTAAAATAATTATTATTCTTTAGTCTATAGTTTTTCCAGATTCTCACATCCTCTAAATAATACCTGAAGTATTATTATCACATGATGTAGCAGACGATAAGTCCTCTCAGTCGCAAGCCCTTTAAATAACCAGCATTATTTATCTTTATTTTATGAAGAGTAATAGGCGTACTGTATGATATTTTTCTCTTATGTTATGTAAGACAACCTGTGAATGTGCATTATCTGCTGAGCTCATTTCAACGATATGCTAATGTTGTTTTTTTTTTATTAGGACCAGCAGTCAGGGTATGACCCCTATTTATACAATACATTGTGCCAGAACTAGGAAATTAGGTTGTGGACATTTGATTTAAATCTTTGCACATTCAAAGTGACAGGAAAAATCTAAGCAGAGAGTTTATTCCACATATGAACTGTTTGGCTAAAAAACGAATTTTCTCTGTAGGAATACGCTCTTGATGCAGAGCGCGTTGCGCCTACGAAATAACTGTTTTCAGGAACAAGTTTCCTGATTTCATAGGAGCACATTCCTTTGTAGTAATGATAAAATACTAAAACAGACCTAATGTCACTGGTAAGCTTTTTCGCTCTCTGCTGCGCACGGTCGAGTTACTCCAAAACAGACTTTGAAGCACCGGCCCAAACATGAGAATTGTATTTAAGTTAAGAATCCAACACTTCAACTGCAAGGCATATTTTAAGAACGAAGGGCGAAAGAAATTACATAAAGTAAATTTTAAGAAATTTCGAAAGGAATATATAAGAAGAGGACATAAAAATAGTTGAAATTGTTTCTATTATTTTTTAAAAATTATAATGAAAAAGAAACACTTCAAGTAAAATATAAATTGTTTTAGGGAATACAAAACAATCAAATCTTGCAACACTGTGCAGTTTTTTTTTTATTGTTGTTGTAATTTTGTCCCAATGTAAAATGTTTGAATTAATTGCCTCAGTTAAAATTACCCTGACTGTTGCTTTGTTTGCCAGATCTCAAATGTTGACTGAAAGTTATTGTCATTGTTACTTAAACCACAAAAATATTACCAGGCAACAAAATCATAGTCATTACCAAGAGCTGTTCATAGTGTAATTGTTATTGTGGCTTTTGTTTTTGTTGTTATTGCAATAAACGTTTTGTAAAGTGAAGCAAAATAAAATTGGAATTTGAAAATATATAAAAGCTGGAATATTTGAATACTGTTCAACTTTCAAGTTAATAAATACTTTCTGAGACACATTAAATTTTTTTAATAAGAAAACTGAAAAAAAATATTACTAAAATCGCATCATGTTACAAAATGAATTAGTTTTTTACTATCTACATAAGAGATTAATTTCAGCCAAAGAAATCGCAAGACTAATTACTTTAGCCATGAAGAGCATGAATGGATTTAATTAGTCATATAATGTTTTAAGTTTTAAATTACATTCATTCATCTAAACCTCATTCAAGAGCATGTGTAATCGATTAAACAAATTGAGTTTTGAAAAAATATTTTTCTTGTACGTATTTGATATATTTATTAAAGATGCCAAAGTCTTTTATTTTAATATGACAACTAAGAAATTCTTTGCTATGGACTTTTCTTCTGTTCGCATAATAAGTCTTAGGCTAAGATCAATGCTAATGGATTAAATATAAACAGTAAGGAATTTCCTTCCATAAGACCCCAAAGCAGAACAAGAACATGCTACGGGATCTAATGATTTTTTCACGAAAAATATATTAACGAACTCAAAACATTTCAAAGCTTAAATTACAGATTTCAAACCAATTTTTAACGGTTACCCACTTTGAGAAATTTTTTTTATCGAATCTGAATCTATCGAATCTGAATCAACCATATAATTTATAACTAATCTAATGAGAATTTAATTTAATGCATTTTAGGAGGTTTTTTTACTATCCAACTTGGTTTTAAAAAAAATTCAACTGAAGAATTGGAATGCTATCCGAAATCGGTTCGATTTTCGATTATAATCCTAGATACAGTATAAAACTTAGCTTCTGCGGCCACAATTCTTGTAGCCGTTTTTGAATTTAATTTTTATTTCCTTTTTATCGGTCGCTTCTTCATCAACTTGAAGTCATCCTCTAAAATTGAAGATTAACATCATCAAACAGTGATTTCGCTGGCATGCAATTCCATGTCTTGTGTTTCCTAGGAACTCAATCGCAAGCACTCTTTAATAGCCAGCGCGCCCCTGTGCAAGGTAGCAATCGGTTCAAGTCTGTAATCTTTTATTTAACGAGTTATTTCCGTTGTTATCAACTACTCTCTAACAACCTAATATAGAGGTGTAAAAAAATATTATTAAAATAAATTTAAATTTTGTCACAAAATTTTTTTAACTATATTAAATATGATCCCTATATATCAGTTTCCAAAATGGTAGCAAACAATAGCTCTTGTCATATTTTCAAAACTCTGATAAATCTCCTATAAAAAAAACAATTGGTCGGTAACATCCAGCTGAGTTTTAAATTGACTAATCCGCAGACAATTACAGAGTTGTTCTTCAATGTTTTTATTCAACTCGTTCATAAGTCTTTTCGATAAATCCATACTATACCGCTGCCTCTTCTTTTTTGTTTTCAAAATTTAAATAAAAAATATTTAAAGAAATTCGAATTTTTAGAAATACAAACCATCCGGCGGTCAAAGTTATTATAGTTTTTAAGATTCTTCTGTATAAAAAACAATATCAAATATTAAACAGTATTAAAGTTTACTTTAGTTAGTACATGATTAGCGTGTTTATAATCTGCGCCCTCTTTGCGATATCTTTGGCCCTTAATTTTGTCTGCGGTCCTACTACCTTCCATAGGTCCATGTTAAGAACTTATGAATTGCAGTAATGAGCAACCGGAGGTACTTCTTGTTGGATGTCAATGGCTTTCTAGGACGAGCCTTGAACTTGCTTAATCAAATGCTTAACTTGTCTGAGTCCAGTTGATGCCGTCCACTGACTAAAAAATTTGGTTTTGACTTTTGGGTTAGTTTCATTTAAAATAAAAAATTTATATACGAAATTGAATTGAAATTAAATATTTCGAAATTTTTTAATTATTACAAAAAACATAAGCCTTTCAAATCTACTAACAATAGACAAAGATTATTTTTTTCAGGTTCATAACAATATTTATCTACCAAATATTGTATAGTTAAACTGTAGAATTTTTCCACTTTTTTGAAAGATAAGCATGATTGACTTTGTTGGCAAATTATAGTTAAAACAAAATTTATGCACATCGTAACTGATCCAGTGTTAAATAAGTCATTCATCCACACACCCATTAAAACATTTACCACAACCTGAATCACTATTATCTTTTCACGATTAAACGCATGGTTTTGTGGTAAATTATAAATGCGCTGAAATCATTTTAAGCTCGAAAATTTAGTAAGATTTAAGGTTTAACGTTGTTGCATGTTTCAGTATAAAATTTATTATTTTGAATCAGTATTATATAGTATTTGATCTAAGCATTCTTGATTCCTTAAAAAATATTTTCTAACAAGAAAGATTTTCCTGATATTCTCCAATCCTTCGTAAGAAAAAAAAGAGCGAAATAAAATCCTGTGGGGAAGCATACTTACGTGGTCATTTAGCTACTGCGGGTTTTTTTTATCTGGGCAAAAATTGATTTTTTGACCGGTAACAGTCGAAACTTCCATGGCTTTTACATCTTATAACACACTGCCCGTGATCATTGCTCGACATTCGAGCTTATTGAACTCCATACGAGCCTGTCGCCCGCTGTTTTTTAACAATTTTTAATCCCAACATTATGAAATCTAAGTTCCAAAAAAAAAAGCATCAAAAAAGCTATTTTAGCTTCTGGTACACAAAATGTAGAAGAAAAACCTACTTTTGCTAGGGCATCTGCTGTAATGAACCTCTAACAAACTTTTTTTCCTAGAATCCGACTTGGAGTAATTTTGTCTTCAAGGTTGACAATAAATTGAGCGTGTGTACCGAATTGCGCAGCAGTTATGCGACAGCTCTTCCCTTTCCTTCATTGAACCACATTATAACTCTCAGATTCTAACCCTTGAGCTTAATTGCCGGTTTGCTTACTTCTGGAGCTGCATCACTGTCTATTTTTCTACTTATTATTACTTACGATATTTAATCTTCGCCTCTGCTTGTCATACATTGCGTTCACTCATCTTACTCACTAAACTTGAGTTCATACCGTTGGTACCATTTAACGTTTATGCTGTTGAAACTAAATTTGTTATTCATAATTGTGTAGACTATCTACTTTTGCTCCATCTAATAAATATGCCTGGGGTGACTTCAAAGGTATACCTTACCAATTGGTGCTTCCCTTATTGGTCCTTTACCAATTTTCTCTGTCGGTTCAATGATATCTTTTACCTACGTCGATCGTTTATTAAAGAAATCATACTCACTTTTGCAAAGCTCCATTAAGCAATTAAATCTGTATTTGAATCGGAGGTCGACAGTTGTCCATGGTCAAGCATAGTTGAATTTCTTACCAGGTGTCTCTTGAGTTTGTTATACCAATACAAAGAGACCAATTTATGGACCCAAGTGGGCTGTGGTAACACGGCTGCCTGCTTAACCTAACCTTATTATACCAACGTGAATTAGTACATTATTTTAAATACTCGTCCTTCTTTAATCTTTTTGGCTTACAGACCGTTTTGACCGGATCTATATGTCACTATTCCGCCATATCTTTGTTGAAAGCGACGATCATTTATGAGAAAAAAGTTGAATCCTGCAACAAATCAAAACTTTAAATCTGGGCTTTTTCTTTATCAATACCAGCACTCAGGGGATGACCCCTACTTATGCATTGTGCCACTACCAAGAAATTAGGTTGAGGGAAGGGGGATAAAGGGAGTAGTGATTGTAGAAATTTGATTGAATTTTTTTACCTTAAAAGTGAATGGAAAGACCACTGCAAGGAGTTTATCCTACAGACGAACTGTTCGGTTAAGAAACGAATTTTCTCTCTAATGCGTAGTGCGAATAACTGGCCAACCGACCATAAAGGAATGCGCCCTTGATGCAGAGCGCATTGCGCGTACGAAATAACTGTTTTCAGGATCAAGTTCCCTGATTTCATAGGAGCACATTCCGTTATAGTAACGATAAAATACCGAAACACACCTACTGTCACTGAAGAGCTTCTTCGCTCTCTCCTGCACGCGGTCTAGACTTTGGAGCACCGATCTATACATAAGAGTTGTATTCCATTTTCGGTCTGATAAAGATGACATAGAAAGCAAGGAAATCATATGGAGCAAAGTGTTTCCTACACCGTTTCAGCAAACATAGGCACTTGAATGCTTCTTTTGCGACATGAAAAACGTGCTTGTTCCAACGAACCTCGCATTGTGCTTGAAAGGGCACCGGTCTTCGTTTGGTCAATATTTTAACAATATTTAATGTATTTCAGCAAAATAAAAATCTCTGGAATTTTTCTCGAAATATGTTAACGAAAAAAACAGGCGATTGGATTAATTATCGATTGTTCAACAATTTTCTCCCAATTTTTACTTGTACAATTTAAGTCAATGACCCATATAATATGCCTGTGACTTTAAGCCATCAAATTGAACAAGACAATTGAACAAGAGTAACGGTGTTAAATTGTCCATGTTCTTGTATGTTGCAAAAACGCGCTGATGTTTATGCTCTGATTGGCCATAATTTTCTGTTTGTCGTCATGTTTGTTTTTATGTTCTTAAAAAAGAAGATGGTGTTTGCACTGTTGATCAATAGATGGCGTTAAATCCAAATTAAAAATTGCTCAGTCAAATATTCGGACAACGATGGTTGCACAAAACATGAACATTGAGAGTCTACCTTAGCCAAATTCATGTGGGTTAAGGATAACACTATATTTTTTTTTTTTTATTGTCATTTTTTCTGAGTGTAGTTAATGTTTACAATTATGTATGTAAAGTTTTGTGCGTGTGTGTGTCTCAGTGTCCAAGTATGAACATGAAATTCGCCATACACATACATTTTAACACACTTTTACATACATTACATGCACTTAACCAAGATGAATTGCTGCAATTAAAGGAGTTCGTTTCTCTTTTTTTATCTTTAACAATTTTAATATATTTAGTCATTTATATGTGCATTCGCTTAAACGTCCGTTCAATTAAACATTTGTGTGTGCGTGTGTACGCTGCAAAGCTAAAGGCAAGAGGGCAGGATAAAGGAATATGTGGTAGAGTTTGTTGGCCATGCCATCATACATTTATATCATGGCAATTAATTGATTGGAATTTTCATTTCTTTTGCACATACACTGAAACATATACAAACACACACATACATTCAGATATAAAACTAATTTACAAATACCCCTGTAGTTCAAGTGATTACAAAAGACTAGACAAGTTTATAAATTGTAATAGAAGTAAAAATTCACAAATACTTGTTTTCTCGTAAATGACTTCAAGGATCAATGAATTTTTAGTGGATTAGCCGTTAGTTGTTTAACTTATTAATTTTGTTTGACCAACTGTTTAATTCTTTAAATTATTTTATTTTATAAATATTTATTATTTTGATCAGCAAATTGCAATAATAAAATTGTCTAAACTATACTGACCGATTGGCGTATTTAAATTTGCATTAATTCATCTAGTGCCTTGGCGAAATGAATTTTACCCCGAGCATGGACTCACAGACGGACAAACTTAAATATAACCTTTTGCGACTTGTAGTGAGGAGTATAAAAAAAGGTTTAAAATAAAAAGTACCGAAAACTTTAGATTTAATTGTAAAGAAAAATTTTAACAAATAAATCATGATTGTACCCAAAATTTCGAATTAATAAAAGATTTTGATTTTGTTATTAATTCAAAATTAAAGTGGATAATTTTCTTCAAAACCAGAATTTAAATTAATTTTAATATGTCGCAAAGAAAAATACCTAAAGTTTTTAATTGCTAAAAAAAAAGAAACATCAACAATGTAGCTCTATTTACCTGTTTTAATTTCAACTCTGTTAAAGAGCACTTTTTTGTTTAAAGTTTTGCTTTAAACTGTCATATCGCTTGCAAATAATATTTCTTTTTATAGGCGATTTTAAACGTCTAAGTTCTTGTAATATGTAAACATCTAGCATCACTTCTTGTAGAGCATTTCAAACTTGTATTTATGTACGTGTTAATATGACCAAATTTTTTTTAAATAATTCATCCTTTGGTAACAAGATTTTTGTTTCTCGCTTTAATTCAATTAACACGACTGCTAAATTTGAAAAACTTAAATTTCGTGAAATTACTATTTTGCAGGCAAGAGCTCAAAAAAAATTCGTAAAACCCTTGCACTATGATAATTTACACAAAAAAAAAAAAAAAACCTTAAAAAAATTAAATCTCGAGCACATCTTTTACAAGACAGCAAACAGTGCATTTCTTAAAGTTTATTATCCCTCAGCAATCAAAAGAACTAATGGGTCATTTTGTGCTTAATGTTATAAAAATGTTAAAGAGTGTGTTTGTGAGCGTACAAACTTAAACACTTGACCACTTTACGACAGACATTATGTCACATTGCGTGTTTATAATTGTTTGTATGTGAATGTGCATTTCAAGATATCAATGTCCGTGAAATGTTTGAATAAAAAATTTCTTTATTTTTTAATTTTAATAAATTATAATGCCTCCCTGTTTGTTGATGACGGAAAGAATCGTTTCAATACAATTTATTTATTAAAATAAAAAAAAATGGCTAAAGTGTTGATAAACAGGAAAAGGAAGTGGATGAATTAAGATGGATGTATAAATTAATATGCCCTGAAGTTAAATGAAAACGATTGTATTTTTTTTTTTCTGTAATTTTATTCATTTTTAATATTTCAAAGTATTATGCAGGGGGGAATGGTTCTTTTTTAATTGCTTTAAGGATATTTTTAAGGAATTGTTTACTTTTATTAAACGCAAAATATTTAAGGGTTTGTGTTAAATGAGGTAAAGTTTAAAACATAATGTCTCAAACTTGTTAAAAAAAAAAGAAAAATAAGAGAAATTTAAAGTTTAGAAAACACTTAAAATATTTTATTTGGGATTTAACTATGCAACAGAAATGTTTGAAATTTGGAACATCCATAAAAGAGAAATATTGCTTAGATCTCTAAAATGTGATTTCCTTAACACAATGCCATGCAATGAAATTCATGGATTGTTGAAACAGTAATGTCAAAACAACTTTTTAGATTAAACAATCACCCGGCAGAAGGCCACAGAGTAAGTATTAATAATTTTTGCTGCCAAAGTCCCAGCAATATTGCTAGGAGGAAGAACGATCAATACTGTTAATTTTTGAAGCCTTGCCTTCACGATTTGGATGAGCCTTTTTCCACAGAAGTTAATTTTCTATCGGAACTCGTCTTACCATGGTTGTCTGGTTTTTCCTTCGGCAACTACGTTTAGAACCCACAGAGGTTATTTCTCTACAAATGCTGGACTCGTTTTACAAGGGTTGTCTGGTCTTTCTGTCAGGAACTGTGTTCAGAATCCACAGAGATTAATTCTGTATAAAAAAACTGTGTTCGGCTGCTCAAGCTATCATTGTTGCGCAGCTACCGTAGATGTACATCATCTGCCACCGCAACCAAACACTCGGAGAGAGATATCCTCAACAGGAAACTGTTGCTGGCCACTTTAAGCCATCAAAGTTATTCTATTAACCGAGGTTTAATAATACTTACAGGGGTATTTCTCTGATCGTTGCGCCATCAGTGAAATAGTAACTTTAAGACTGTAGAATATTATCTGCAAAAGTGCGTTCTTAAGTTATGAATGGCGATACAATAGATAAACTGGATCACTTTGTTTATATAAAACAACCTTTCCCTTTTTGTAACTTTGGTAAACAAGAACTTATAAAAACTGAATTTTACACTGTTAATTTGATAAGAAAAGATGAAGAAACATAATGCGTAAGTAGAGTTAATACCTTTACATATCTGAAAGAAAATTGACGAAAAAAAGCTTTAAAAAAATGCATAAAATCTCTACGATGTCGTAAATTTTGATTCTATCCATCATTTACTGTTAATGTCGCTCAATATCGAAAATTTATAATAAAGTTCTTTCTACCCAAATAAGAAGAAAATAATTTGGTAAGCATGTGATATCATTACGACGGCATCACATGGCCTACGAGTCGTGAAACACTGCTGTAAGAGATATTCTTCGTCGTTTACTCTCTCGTTTCGATGACCAAAATTTCACGACCATATCAAATGAGACTTGTTGCTGGATACTTTTTTAGTTTAAAAAAACGAGTAATTTTGTTTAAGAAAACTTGCAGAAAACTGTGCCTGAACAAAACTATTCCCGTGTTTTAATGAATAAAAAAAAATTATAAAAATCCAAAGATTTGCTTTTTAAACGACAAGCTGGGAAAAAAAATTTTTTATGCACTGGTATCAAAAACTAATTTTTGTTATCTGAAACATTAAAAAAAATAGTTTTACGATTTTTACCTTTTAAACGTATGAATTCTTTTGATTACAAATACAACCAATTTAATTACTTTCAATGTTCTAGTTCTAGACTTTTTCTTCTGTTGCTCTGGCTAAATATGCGATTCAAAATACTTACACATCTGTCCACTATACAATATTCTATTAATCCAATGAGACCCGAATTACTCGATTTTTTTTTTTGCCGAAATCCTTCAGACCATAATACGCTACGTATTCGGTAAGATTCTCTACTCAAGACTGTATTGGGACTTGAACTTTTACTTATTATATTGTGTTTTGCAAACAAGCAAACACCTCTGCCAATTAGCCATCGAGGCTGTTGTGCGGTGTTTAGCTAACTTCAACTTTAATTCTATTCTCATACGCACACCACACTTTTTAGTGATTGAAGAATATATTTCTCTTTTGCAGATGTGGAATATAATTATTTTTCTCTGCTCAAAATTAAGCAGTTTTTACTTTAAAAAAAGAAGGAGGTTATCAATTTGTTCGGATTTTGCTTCTTTATGTTTGTGCTTGAAGAACTCAGTCATTTCTGAAGCGATTTTGCACATTTTTTCTTTATTTTAAAATTTTTGCTTACAGATTGTTCCCATTTAAAAAACATTTTTAAATTTAAAAAATAAAATGGGTTGTGCATACAACTTAAAGCTAATTTACACTATAGAATTTTTATTTGGAAGTAAATCAAGAGCAAGAGGGGTAAGCAGTATGGTAGAGCTTGAATTTTGAGGAGATGTTACTGTAGCTTTTGTTTTGTTTAAAATGACGCATATCGCTGAAACCTTTAAAGATAAATAAAACAATTGCATCTAAAAAAGGCATGGTGTAAATCTGGACATACATCTTATTTACGGTTATTTTAACCTTTAAAATTAAAAAATAAAATCATATTATTTTAGCTTCCAATGGAAAAAATTAAAGTAACGATAAATTTAAAAATTAAAGGGTGTCCCCATATTAGTCGTTAAATGATATATATGGCCCCATCTTTATACAAACTCTTAAAAATTAGACAGAATATCGATTGCTATGACCGCAATATTATAACTTAAAGGGTATCCCATTAGTTCGATTAATTTAATAAATATAACCATAATTTTAAACAGCAGTAGACCAATGGTTAAAGCTTCAAAGGAACCTATATTGCTAAGTCTGCTGTACCAACAAGTATTAAATTTGGATTTGGAAATTAAAGGGTGGTCCGTCCCATGATTAATGTTACTTAAAAAAAATTTAATTTGAAACTTTGTTTTGTTCTGCGATATTAAAAAAACCCTGTAGCAATCTTTCTGGGGTATAATAAATTTGATGTAAATTTATCGCCTTAAAAGACCTAATTTTAAGTTTGTCTATTTTTTCAATCATTATCCATTTACTTACAAAAATTAAAGTTTTATATATTAAAATTCAAATAACCTTTAAAAAAGCATTAAGCAAAATAAAATAATTTAATTTTATATTTTATTAAGTTTAGTAAATCAGTTCTGTAAATTTGTTGTGAGTGGAACACAACTTTTGTTTTTAACAAAAAAAAGTTTACAAAAAAAAGAAGTATTAAAATAGAATAAAATAAAAAGTTGTTTATTATGCCATTGAATATTTATTTTGTTTTTAATCTTGTTGTATCTTATTTTTTTTTTACTTTAAATCTTTCGAAAAACAAGTTTTCTTATTTTAAACGTAATAAATATCATTAGCAACATCATAATTATATCGTCATCATCCAGCAAACTTATTTGCATTTTTCATCTCAACAATTTTCTAACTTGGATTTCATGGCAATTTTTTTTATTGTTACAATATCAAAATATTTATCACGGTCTTCTTCTTTTTGTCTTCTAATTGTTGTATTGCAATTGAATTTTGTTTAATTTAAGCGCTTTTTTTTCCTCTTTTGTAGTTTTAATTCGTTTAAAAAATTCAATTATTTATTACCAAACTGTACATTGAAACTGCACAATATTTAAAAGAAAACGATTTTTCTGCTTTTTTCGATTTGTTGTTCAAGTGAATGAGATGATGAAGAAGTCATTGTGGTCGAAACAAAAAAAAATAAAAATTATTTACAAATTTACTCTTTGTTTTTTTAATATGAAAATTATTTACAATTTTTGTTTTGATAACACGAAATGGATTCTGTTGAGAAAAAAACCAAGTTCATTTTTAATGTCTTAGTCATTATCTCATATCATGATTATCCGTCTGACGGTGTTCTTAAGTCTGATTAAATCATGTTCTAGCATGCGCTTGACTGCTTCTATATGTCAAAGCAAAGTTACCACACTACTTTTCGAAAGTCTTTTCGAAACGCTAAAAAAGAGAATTAAGGTTTATACGCATCCCTGGTTCACGGTTCATTACCGTTAACCTCTAGTTAAAACTGAAAAGTTTGTATTTTCCCTTTTCAATGTTCTTTAAAGCTTAAGTACTGGTTCACCCAAATACCATAGAGGCAGAAGCTATACGAAATGAATGATCTCAAAGACAACTTTTCGCTATCGGTCGTGAAAAATAAGATCTAAGTTTAAGGCGAATGAATAATTTTTGATGTTACAGCTCTACAAAAATAAGAAAAGTCACGGTGTTAAGTTATGGCTTCGTGACTTCTGTCATATTATTTATTCTCTTTATTAGTTGTCTGTACAGTTCTCTTGCGACAGTCAGTAGCTCAAAATACACAAAAAATCTAAATTTCTGTGACATTTACGAAACAAAAACTGTAATGAAAAGAATCTCACTAGGCCAAAGAAGGTCAAGTTAGCATCAGCTGTACTAATCGGAAATTTATCAACCAGAGAGGAGCTTCTGCTATAACAAACATAGAACAATCTTTTTATTTCTGGATATGCAAAATGCGAAATTTCAAAAAAAAAAAAAATAATAAGAAATTTTTCCACAAAATTAAAATTTTAAAGTTCGAACTTTTACCTAAAAAAAATTGATACTCCCTAGAAGGCAGATACTCATTTTAAGTAAAGAAAAACCTCAACATTTAATACAAAAATGTAACGTGTTAAAAAAAAAATAAAAATAAAAATGAAGCAAATCAAATGTCAAAAATTTCCAGTAGAAACAAAAATTTTACATTTTGACGAATTAATACGGAAAACCGCGGTTTAAACGCAAAACTGTTAATCGAACTTGAATCACCAAAAAACAAAAATATACTATAAACAAATAAATCACAAAAAATCTATATTTAATAAAATATTTTGTTAAAAACGAAAAAAAAATGAAATAACGAAATAAAAATTTTCCAAAAAAAACAAAAAAAATTTTAATTGCACCAAAACATTGATGTTTAAAAATGTAAATTATTATCGATAATATTTCTAAAGCATCACAATCCAAAAATAACTTTAAAGTTTATATTTCACCAAAAACTTAAAAGTTAAAAATTTCGTAAATTTCCAAAAAAAAAAAAAAAAAAAAAAAAATAAAGAAGAAATAAATTGCAAGTAGATATTATAGACTTACCAGCACCCTTGATATTAACTTAACCCCCCCCCCCCCCCTCTCTTACGTTTCATTTTCTATGAAGTACATTGACCACTTCCTAAGACACATTGACAGCCTCTTGGATTCCTTTGGACTTTTAAAAAAAGTAGATGCCTTCCATTCATATCAAAGTAAGTATTTATAACAACCTTAAAATATTAACAACTATTTGCCACACCATAGAAACCCTTCGTCCTCCTTGGGTCTATTGTGGTTTTGTGGATCTTTTGTGTTCATTGGTCATTTCCTCAGCATTTGTCTGTCACCTGTAATGCGTTAGCCTCCTTTAATGTTGCAACACATACTAAAGAAAAAGCAAACGTAACAACCTAAAGAATTAAAGAATTTATCTCTATCAGAAGGTCCATTATTCACTTAAAACTTTTACTTCTATATCATCTTGCTTTTCCCTGAGGTAGATTTCGACACCCTAGCGTTCATTGAAGACTATCATGGACTTCATTAATAGTCGGGTGTGGTCCGCTGGATGCACATTGAAGGCTTTAGCTAGTAATGTTTTCTTCATGTTAATTCAAACAATTGCCTGTTTTGAGAATGTTTGCTTTCTTTTTCTTCTGAAACCGTTAATGCCCAGAACTAATTAATATTTCAAACGTTTTGTATCGACAAAACCTGAATGTAATTATCAGTTAACCAATTCTGATAGAGTTTTTTCAAGTCGCAATCTAGTGACAGTAAGTTATTAAACTCAACTTGATCCTTGCAACCTCTTCAACATTCTCTTATCCATTGAGAGAGTCATCGATGAGCTGTTGCAGTAATTTTGACGAGGATTCATTTTATACATAATTTCATTAAAACCAAAAAAATTAAATTTACATTTTCAGTGACAAAAACCTGAGTGTTATGCATTAAACGAATTAGGAATTGAGACTTTTTTTTTGCAGATTTTTGTTTTCATCTCAAAGTTAACAAATTTTACCAGAAAATCTCTTTAATTCAATCAATATTCTTAACTAAAACACATACCTCTCTCTTGTCATTTTTCAAATTTAACACAAAATAGAGTTTTTCATTTAAAAATAAAAAATAAAATGTTTATTTAAATTTCACATTGGACTTGTTTTATAGTCGTTATTAGCTTTGTTCTAATTTTGGTAGGAAATTCTTCTTTAAATCTCTGGAATCTTTAAAACTTAAAACAGAATTTGAACTGCTATTTGCCATGTTGCAAACGATTTATCGACCTCATAACTTTTTTAATCCTTAAATAAATTTGTTTTTAAATACAAAAATTCATTCTTTTTTTCTATTGTGATACTAATCGATTGATTGATATCAAAATGCACTGTGTAGGAGAGTAGCAAGTTGAAAGAAACTTAAATTTCAACAACTGTGCTGAAGGTCTTCAATAATTTATTCGTTGCGTTCATAAAAAATATGTTGCTTTTTTTTGTGCTGACGATGAGAATGATGACTTCGTTAATAAAATTCAAATTGAATAATTGGTTTTTCATTTGAAAGATGTTACAAAATGAATGGAATTTTAAATATCTTCCAACGTAAAAGAGAATAAAGAAAACGGTTACAATAGTTAAGAATTGAAGTACATTTAAATAAAATATAAATTTTTTGTTGTATTTTTTGAAATCGGTTTTAGAAAGTATGAATTTTTAATTAATATTTTATATTTTATGATTAATCTTTATTAATGGAATTTATTAAAAATTCAAGTCACAAAATGGAAGAATAAAAACATTTAAAAAAATCTTTAAGTAAAAGGAAAAAATGTGATAAAGATTTAATTGTAACACGCTTTTGATTTTAAATATTTTAAAGAAAATATATTTGGTTAAATAAGTTGAACCCTGACTTAACTAAACTACCTTTGCCGTCCAAAAAAATTGTGTAGTGTGACTGTGCCTGTTGTAGTTCTACTTCATCTGTTATTGTGGATAATAACGATATTAAGGAATTACAAACTTTCGATTTTCTTGGCATGAAAATTTATTCAAGCGCCATAGTTTTCGGAAGTAGTGTAAGGGATTCATCGCTTCATCTGATCTTCTTACTATCTATGCTAACTTTAGCAAAGAAAAATTGGAATACATCTCTCAATAAGGGTACTTCACGGTACTTCACTTACCACTTTGGAGTTTTCCTTACCGTGAAGAAAATTATCGATGACAGTAGGGTATCCAGCTCTGTTGACTGCTTTATCGTTACTACAACGAAATGTGACCAACGAAACCAAAGTATTGATTCCTAAAAACGGTAATTTCGTATGCCTTACGAATTTTTTATTAAAAGCGCATGCCTTTGTGATCGATTGGCCAGTAAATCACACTACGTATTACAGCGAAAATTTGCTTTTTAACTAAAAAGTTCGTATGTAGAATAAACTCTTTGCCGACTTCTTTCCTCTCACTTTCAATATGCAAAGATTGCAATCTAATGTCCATAAGCACTTCTCCTTTTCACAACCTAATTTTCCAGTTCAGGCACAATGCGTTGCATAAGTAAAGCAAAAATTATAAAGTTGCACAAGAAAATCGATTACACAGACTGAAACGACTGCAGAGGTACAGTATACTACGTCGTTGCGAACAAGCAGGATTCACATCGTAATTGTGAAACCAGACAAATATTCAACGCAATACAGTACAGAGTACTTGGCCCCTGTACGTGGTATTTTTGTACTTTAAAAACGCCTTTCAAATGGGGCAGTGAGATTTGATTGGCAAATCAGAAATTGTATGTGCTTTCGAATAGCATGACCAGCGGTGACTTTTAATGAGGGAATCACCTTATCATGGCTTTTTTTGCAGCTCCTTTAGATAAAATAATGTTAAACCTCTCGAAGAAAAGAAGAAATCTACATCGTCACCAAGAAGACCTCAATTAGGCAGATGCTATTGGCCCCATGTCTCACAAGTTAGCAGATATGCAGAATAAATTAATCGTACCGACAATCCACCTTTAAATAGAGCTTCGTAAATAAATATCTGCGCATAACATGCATTTTATTCTTGCCGAAGAAAATCACACAGCCAGAAGAGTGCAGAAATGTTTATGACATTTATTGCGAAACGCCCATGATAGCACTACAAGAGAAGCGTGAGAGTAAACTTCCTGCAATTTCCATCGTCAGCTTTACGACCTTCACTTTACGTTTATATCTTTCTCATGTCTCAAAAGTTCACTCATATGCAGTATCAAATAAGCGAACTATTTTTAAGGGCAAGCGCAGCGTGTGAGAAATCCATCCTTTTTTTTGTAGCAGAAACTTGAAAAATGACGACTGCGATAGCAAAAAAGTTAAAGGGTTATTCCTGCGCATAATAAGTTGGACATTCTGGCCGAACACAATTGCAGGTCTAGCGCTTAGATAAGACATATACGGAAGCAGCATGACAACATCACTAGAGAAACTTTGAAGTGAAATTTTCAAGGCAGCCGTAGCCTTGGTTGTCCGAAAAATACCTGGCGAAGAACGGTTTACAAGGACTGCAACAACAAGACAAAAGTTAAGATTATGAGAATTAATAGTGCTAGGAAAATAAGATCTGAAAACTCATGTTGTTGTTGTCCGTATGTAAGTAGAGAAAAAAAGCAGAGGTGAACAAGTTACTTTCACCAAAATTAGCCAACACAAGTTAAGCAACCTCAATGGCTGCGTTAGTAGAGGTGCTTGCTGTGAAACAGAATATTATGAGTTCGAGCCCTTTTCCTTACATGCGTACAAAGGAAATATAATAATTGTAAAAGGCAATTAAAAATTAAGGAACAGGAGTATAAGCCTCCTGGAAAGAAAAAGACAATTATTGTGTGTAAAGCCCTGGTCAGATAAAATAAATAAAGATGTCTGGTTAATACAAGAGTAGCAGATAATTGTCAACACGCCCTTTTTAATAAAGAGAAAAAACTCTAGCTGTTGGCGCAAGTATAATAACAGTGAACGGCAAATGTGTGTTGTAGCTATTGGATTAAAGAGAATAATTGGCTTGGATATGAAGCAAAGTGGAGTGGTCTGCGGTAGTTTATGTGTTCCCGGAATAACAAAGTAATGTGTTTAATAAATACCAAGATCATGGAATGCAGGATCAAGTAGTGTAGCCAGAAGCCATAGAATAGTAAAAAAAGTACAGAATTTAAAATGTGTCAAAGAGGTATTTGTAATCAATAAATATAAAATACCATGGACTGACTTATCTTATTGAAGCCCTGTGTTCCTAAGTGGAATGAAATAAAGGCAGAAAGTAAAATAGTTTCAAGACAATAAGAGCAAGGAAGTAACACAGCAATATTATGTCTTCCCGGAATAACACAGTAATGTAGAGTATGTTTTATAAATACTGAGATCATGGAATCCAGGATCAAGAAGTGTAGCCAGAAGCCATAGAATAGTAAAGAAAGCAGAGAATTTAAAATGTGTCAAAGAGGTATTCGCAATCAAAAAATACTTAACAATAGAATACCATGGACTAACTTATCTTACAGGAGCCCTATGCTATCAAGTGGAATGAAATAAAGGCAGAAAGTAAAACAGTCTCAAGCCAATAACAGCTTTTAGTGTGCCACTATTTGAACAGTCGATACTAGTTTTAAATTCTTCTTAATTTTAAAATTGAAAACCTAATAAAAAACACTGCCAAAAATCCCGCCATCTTTTTAATCTTAGCAACTTTGGCGAGGATATGAATTTGCAGTTGGACCACAGACATACGTTGTTGTATAACAAACAGCAAATAACCTTGTAGTTTATTTCTATTTATTTTAATATCTTCCTCTACAAGCAACTACAAAATTTTTTTAGGGAAGTGGAGGGAAAAAGGTAAAAGTCATATGAAAAGAAATATATAAAATGCCAACCTTTTTTTTAAGTGCCTGGTTGCACAAGACCAAAATAACCAAACTACTAGACAACTACAAAAACTAAGTACCTACTAAAAACTTTTAACAAAGTATTTACTCGTACTCAGGTAAATATATATTTTATACAGTGTTTAATATATTTTTCCACCTCTTTTTTTTATGTTCTTTTATACACTTTATTTTTTTAGTTTCCAACGAGAAAAAAACCACAAAATGTTGGTAATTTTTCTAAACAAACAACCAAATTATTGTACATTTTTTTGTTTGTTTTGTGTATCAGCAACATTTTTGCTACATTTCAAAAAGGCAATTTGGTATTGTAGTCTTTGTTGTTGTTATTGCTGTTGTTGAGTTACTTATAGTAATATTTGCTAAAAGTAGAAAATATTTATTTTATAGTGATTCCAAAAACACCAGTGTAATTACACATAGAAATGTCCACACATGTACAATTTTTGCTAAAAACAGAAGAATAAAAAAAAGAAGAGTCCGATCATATTTTACTCTACATAAAGATAATGTCATTTGATGAAAATTAATATAATAGGCAAATAACAAAAATATTTGTCGATTTAAACAAAATTTTTATCAAAATATTTAAAACATTTTTAAAAGTTGCAAAGTGATTTCGTTCAAGGCTTAATAAAACTAAACTACAAGTTCTCTTAAAAACTTTGGAAAATTATAATTTACAATAGATGCAAGTGAACCATCATAAAATAATTCCTACTAACTTAATGAGGACTTTAAGGAGGACTGATTTTTTTTTTTTTTTGTAATTTCTATTGCCAGGCTTTCTCACTAGAAGTCTGCTATGTCTTTAAGAATATTTATAGCAACTGTAGCTTCTATAGTTACAAGGATTCATCTTTTTGGAGTAGGAGAGGTAATACTCAGGCAATAATGCCGTCTAATTTTGTTACCTTCATTGGACAGAATTATACAGTAGATAAAATAAATAAATTTGCTAAAAATTTAAATAATCCAATTACTTGAAGAAGAGTGTTACAAATACCATCACCAACAAAAAATGCCTTCTTTGAATAAGTAAGGCGGTATAAAACTGGTAATATTTATAAATAAAAAAAAAAGGATAAACAAGTAATAGTGGAAATTTCGACTATGCCGAATTTTATATACCCTTCACCGTATATCTAAACTAGTGAAGTAAAATTAATCAAAAAATCAAATATTGCGATGAAAGACAATTGGAAAATAAGAAAAAAACATAAAGGACGATATAAAATTTTCCATAAAAATGTCATCAGCTCTTAATGGGTTAAGCATTTTTAGAAAATTTTTGTATTTCCTGAAAACCCTTTTCAAGCGCCAATTTTTTCATTTGATCTTTTTCCTTATTTTTAATTCTCTATCGACCTAAATATTTTTTTTATTGGAGTTAGTTCTCAATCGCTCCATATATTTGTTCTTTTGATTGGAGTTACTTTACTAAGCTAGACTTGTTTAAAATGAAATAGTAAAATTAAAAATAGGCGTGGTGTTTTGCCCGCTGCCTCGCAAAATACGGCTGATCTTGCTGATTTTTGATATCAAAATTTTCGGCACTATGTCAAACCGATTGGAGTATTTTAATTTTCTCTTGCTCGGCAAAGTTGATTAAAACCCTTAAACGGACAGACAGACGGACATCACTCAATCGACTTTGCTATGCATAAGGACTCAAAATATTTATACTTTATGGGGTCGGAAATGGATATTGTAGAAATAACAAACGGAATAACAAACTTATAAAGACCCTTTTTCCACCTGTAGTGAAGGGTATAAAAAGAAGGAAAATGTTGTTATAAAATAAAAAAGAAAAAAATTTTTTTACAAAACCAAAAAAAAAAAAGAGTTCAGCAGTAATAGCTTTCGCTTAGTGCATTTATCGTCATCTATATTGATGTGGCCACTGCAGCGATTTTTTTAATTCGGCTGAGGTTTTTTTTCAACTTTTAAACTTGTGTTAAAAAAATTATTCACAAATTTTACAGATGTTTTCTAAAGGTAAAAATAAATATATGTGTGACAATTTAAGAAGACAACAACAAAACAAGCTACGAGTTGTGTGTGGACTTTTTCAAAAAACATTAATAATTAATTGATTATGAATATTCCTTGTATTCTAAGTGATAAACTTAGTTTGGTGAAATAGATGGTGTTCACAATGAACACTTTCTAAATTAGATAGTAGCGAACGGTTGTAGCAATCTAGAAAATGATTCATCGCATTCTGCTCGTATCTAGTTTTTACTTTCTGCTTTAGAAAAATTTTTGTAAAATAATTTTTCTTTCTTAATAAAAATTAAAAATATTAAATTAATAATGAACCTAAGCCCAATTTTTTTTACTTATTTTTTATATTATGAAATACTTCAGTTATTAATTTTTATAAATTTAAAATTTAATTAATAAAAATTCACTTTTTTCTGTTGTTTAGAACAACAATTTTTTTTAACATACAAATAAATTTTACAGAACGACACTTATTTTGATTCCAATGAAATACGTTTTTTAGAACAAAAGCGGCACTTTCTTGGCCTATAGCAAATTTTATTTGGTGGAGAACTAGTAGGCATTCAGCGAAAAGTATTTTTTTTTACTCAATCAGATGGTAACATCGCTTGGTGGTAAAAGTAGTGACGGATCCGTGTGATTGTGCTCACATATTTAGTCAGTATTTTGTCCATATAATTGTTGTTAAAAGAATGTTGGGTTATTATTAAAACATAGACACATTCAAGGGTGGCCCTTGTTTAATTGCCAAAATATTTCAACTCCTTTTTCAGTTATGTGATAATTAACATTACCGGCAGGGGTACTATTTTAATGACTCAATTGTCTTTCTTTAACTAGTTATTCTGCTTAGAATTTAAAAGCTATTTTATGCCTTAGAATGTTACAGTTTGGCCCAGCAAAGGCGAAATAGTTAACCTACCTAACAAGTGACTAGAGTAATGTAGTCTAAAAAGTATTTTCAAGAATTATTTAGACTTAGAAGGGGCAAATTACTATTCATGAAATTAACCGGGCGCTAAAATAAAAAGACTAATGCGATGCTTTTAAGTAAAAATTTTAATAATGCATGATAATAAAGAGGAGACATCTTATTGTTTAGTGCATGAAACTTTAACCGCGTATAGACGTTTTAATAAATATTCAATTAAAAAAGGCTTATCGTTTTTCTTAAGATTACAAAATGGCTTGGTTTTAATAAGGCACAACTATAGTGGCGGCTATTAGAGCTGTCTTGGGGCTATGGGGTATCGCTATGAGACCGTTATAAGAAAGACTATTAAGCTAGAATTATTTGGTGGTCAAGCTGTCTCAAACATATATTAATTATTCCTATTTTGCAATCAAATTTAAAGTAGGAAATAGTGTTTTTTAAGCCTCCGTTATTTCTTAATTTTTTATCCCATTTAGAAAAGATTTTTATAATTTTTAAAAATTAAATTTCAAATTATCACGGTAAAGCTCCTAATAAAAAAACGTTATAAAAATATAAACTTGAACTTGAACTTACCTGTTCAATCTTCATATACACAGACTGTTAAATGACCATAAATTTAAATTAAGCATAATTAACGAAAAATAACTTAGAAAGATTCCAAATAATAAATTTTTATATCAAAGAACTATAATTAAAGATTTAAGCGTTTTTTTAACAAATTGACCTCACTGTCATAGATTATTATTAGTATTGTCTTTCCATTTGCAGTGCACTCCAAATGTTCATAGCAATAGAGTCTTTTTATAAAAATACTTAGGTAGACTTAATAAAAAACACAACCATTCGCGCTCTTTGTACTCGTGCGCTAAGTAAATATTTAGTACCTTAATAATAAAACTAAACCCAATTAAATGTTATAAAATACGAAAGTGGTTAAATTTCAAAATTTTGTTATTACACTAATTTCAAATGTAAGGCCTTAACTATACCGGCAAATGCACCAAAGTATACACATGTTTATGCTCAAAATATTTCAATTTGTTTGTGTATGGTTTTGTAGAAATTGTGCCAGAAATTGGTACTAAAAATATATAAAATTTTATTTATACTCAAGGTATGCAAATATAAAGTCTTTGGTATTTTTTTGTTTGCGTTTTTTACAGTAACCACAATAAAAAGCCATTTAATTAATGAACCATTTCCAAATGTTATAAAATTTTATATGAAAATGCAAAGTGGTTTTACTTTTATGTTGCTTTAAAATGGAGAATTAAGTTCATTTTAATTCGTAAAAGGTTCCATAATGTTATATTCTCTTTTTTTTTTGTCAGTCTCAATAAAATATTTTAGTTGGTTTGCAAGTATAATTTAGTTTATAATTTTAGTTTTATTTTTAAATAATTATTCTTTACTTTTCTTTAATGTTTTATTTGTGTATGAAGACTCAAAAAATTCATTAAAAAAATATTTCTTCAAAATAAGTATTTCAAAAATACTGTTGTCATACCTTTCGGTGAAGACCGTCGTCACTGGCTGTTTATTTAGTACGATTGGCGAGCGCTTTCGATGTAAAGACATCATTTTCAAGCCGCGTTTTGATGACGACGGTCTTCACCGAAAGGTATGACAACAGTATTTTTTTTACTGGCGGAATAAATCCAATTAACTTAATATTTCAAAAATATTTGCAATTTTTTTTTGTACTTTAAACCATTTTTTATGTTTAAACTTTTAATCCTTTTTAATGTTTCCTATGTTGGCACCATATTCTTCATTAAGCAACAACATCGTCATCGTTAGCGTCATCATTGATTACAATCATTAAAATGATTTTTGTTTCCTTTAATTCCATTTAACCCTGAAGCAAAAAGTCAGAATGAAAATAGACATTAAAAAAAGGAAAAAAATTATTTGTTAACCAACGGCTGTGAAAAACAAAATAAAAATCTTGCTTTTTTTATTGTCACAATCGTTAAATTTGAACCATTTCATAGCAAAGTATAATTACACTGTAATTGAAATATTTTTTAACTGACCGGAAAATTAATCCGTATCCTAAAACAATATGATAAATTTAAGCTTCACTTTTTTCCTTTTTCGTGTAAAGAAAATTATTTTACTGCTGCTCAATATTTTATTAAATGAGTTCTTTTATTGCAGCGTATAATATGTCCCTTAAGAAACATTAAATTATTTTTATAGTCATAAGAAATATCTAGATGGTCATTTTTATAAATTGGAAAAATTAAAAAAAAGAGATTTTTTACCGTGATTATTTTTTTAATTTAATTACCGGCATTAGAAAAATGTTATTTTTTCGTTGTGATTTGAACTTAGGCTCTTATTTCAAGTTAGCAGAAGCATCAGTTAGCAAAAGCAACCATCTCAATTGCTTAACAGTTATTGACTTATTTTTTGCTTTAATTTTCTTAAAGGTGCCCTGGAGACGATCAAATAAACCCGTCAAATTTTTCTTAGTGTTTTGTGCTGGACGCTTACCGCAGACGTACAAATAGCGAGTTCAAACTCTTTCGTATGCAAGCATTTGTAATCGAATTGTGATTTATTGTAATTTATGAGTTGTGTAATTTTATTGAAGAAAATGGAAAATATAAAAAAGATATTTGGTATAAAAAGTTGGTAAAAAAAAAGTTTTACAAACAAAATATTGATAAAAAAAATTAAAAAAACATTGAAAAATTTTTTTATCTACACCATCGACATCAATCACAATTCTAGACGATTAAATATTTACTCGTCAAGAAATAAACAATCAAAACATTTTGATTCGCATCAAATATTGCCAACAACGCTTGAAGAAGCGCGAACACACACTCGACTTCAGAAATTTGATGAGTTTATTTGATCGTCTCCCGGGCACTTGAAACATATTTATACTGCTTAGAGATGGAACGTTAATATTTATTCAACGCAATTTATCTAAAATACAACTCAACATTTTAACAGGAAATATCAACTTTATCTTTGATGTAACAGTTATAATTATAGATTTTGTTTGCAGATTCTTTTACCAACAAGCTCTGGGTCAATAAGTTAAAAGCTTAAAAAGTAGCATAGCATCCATCCGATGTTCGGTGGAACAATTATTTTTCATATTGCAAAAGAAGCATTCAAGTGCCTTGGAACGGTGCAAGAGATACTTTACTCCATCTGATCTCCTTGCTATTTCTGCTGCCTTTATCAGACGAAAAACTGAATATAACCCTAATGCATGGGCCTGGACTAATTTGGAGTTACTCGAACGTGTAGAGGAGAGAGAAAAAAAGCTTATTGCTACTACAACGGAATGTGCGCCGATGAAACCAGGCAATGTGATCCTAAAAACCGTATATTCGTACGCGCAACGTGTTTTTTATCAAAAACGTATTCCTTTATAGTCTATTGGTAATTAGTTCGGTTTTTAGAACAGTACTTTTGTCAAATAAACTCCCTAAAGAAGTCTTTCTTCTCATTTTCAATGTGCAAAAATTCAAGCCAAATGTCCACAAGTGCTGTTTCCTATATTCTCTTTCCCACAGCTAAGACAAAATTAAGTTCTAACATAATTCTTTGCACAAGTAGGGGTCTTCCCTGAGTTCTGGTCCTAACAAAAAAAAAATAATCCAGACTGGATATTTCTTTAAGATATCGACACCATATTAAATACTTCCCCATTCTTAATACATGCCATCGTAAAATTTTTTTGAAAACTTCGAAAACATGCAAACAATATTTACTGACTTAAGATAAATATTATGATTATAATGCTGTATGACAGAATATCTTGAAATGCTTATTCTATGTATATTCTGGCCTGAAAAACTAAGTAACAGTAATACCAGCCATCAAATACTAAACCGGTTGCATATACATAAAGAGAATGACCAATGACGTATTAGAGGGCCTGCTTATACTTCAAAGAGACAGCTGGATACCGAAATAATATTAACACGACTTAGCTGGAGCAAAACGAAACTTTTTTTGTCTTTGTTGTGGGCCTATGTTGCTTAAGGTGCCTCTAGATTACGTGTTTTTTATATATGACTTTTTAAATTTTTCCTTGTACATATGTATTATCTTAACTAGGGATGCAACCGATACCGATATATCGGCGATACATCTGGTTTTCCGATATATCGATATCGATCCGATATCCGATATACCGATGCTGTCGATACGCCGATACTTATTATACTTTTCTTTAGAGTTTTTTGAACAAAATATTAAATTTTTAATTCTTGTTTTTGCATGACAACCATGATAAATAACATATTAAAAGCAGAAAATAAAATTCAAATGAATTCTGTCGCATCTGAGAGACTATTTTCCACTGCAGGTCTGGTTCAAACGGATTTGAGAAATCGCAATCTCCGCAAAACTTAAAAACACTTTGTTTTTTAAACAAAAATCTTATTAATGTCAATTTTAAATAACAATCTTTTTTTTTACAGACGTTTTATAGTTTAAAAATTTGAATTTTAGAAACTGAAAAGTATTGAAAATTTTGATGATTTGAATGGCTCATTAATAAACACTGTTATTTTTTATAATAGAAGAATTACTCTACTTGAGTTTTGTTATATTACTTGAGCTTAATTTTAATATGCGTACTCGTATCTGTATTGGAATCGGTATCGGCGATATTTATTTTTCAGTATCGTTATCGGATCGGCGAAATGTTGTATCGTTACATCCCTAATCTAAATGGTTAAAACAAGTTTTGTGTTAAATACATGTGCAAAAAACATATGACATATATTCATTTAGAGCTCATTCTATTTTTGTATGACAAACCATCTGACTTTCAGTGGTGCAACTTTTTCTTTCTCTTCTTATACCGCTTTTAAATCACTAAAACGTACAAAAAGTAATTAAATTTATAAAAGCTGATTAGAGTGAACAACTTTATTTTCATTAACAGAACCGTTTACTGAAACAGCTGTTGTTAACAATGATTTACTTTGAAGGTTATATCAGGCATAATTTGCACGTGTGTATGCTGTAAATGAAAGTGTGGAAGGAGATCCAAATTTATCGATTCGTCGTCAGTTGCAGGAATTGAGGCTCTATCCGTCCACTACGTAGAAAATTTTGAGCAAAGATCTTGGCCTACACATGTATAAGATCGAGCTAGTGTAGCAATTAAAGCCACGAGACCATTATATGCGTCATTCTTTCGCCGATTGGGCTCTAGAGCAGTTAGTAGCTGACCCGTTGTTTTATCGCCAAATTGTGTTCAGCAATCAGGCTCATTTTTGGCTCAACGCGTTTGTTAATAAGCAAAATCGCCGCATATTGAGTGAGACCAAACCACAACATAACCTACACACTTCCCTGAATCCAGAAAAATGCACCGTTTTGTGTGGTTTAAATGCTGCTGGCATCATCGGAACTTATTTCTTTAAAAATCAGGCCAATTATTACGTTTCGGTCAATGAAGATTGTTACCGCACCATATGGATGACATTGATTCGGACGAAATGTGGTTTCAACAAGATAGGGCAACGTGCCATGCGGCAACCATCGAGTTATTGAAATCAAAGTTTGGCGATATGTTGATTTTGGAAAGTCGTGCGATTTGACACCTCTCGATCATTCCTATGGTGCCACGTGAAATCACTGCTTTATGCTGATAAACCAGCAGCAATTGATGCTTTGGAGGCCAACATTGTTGGTGTTATTCGTGATATACGGCCAACAGTACTTGAAAAAATTACGTCCTAAATGCGCTTTGTCATGAGCAGGCGCGTTGGCCATACGCCCGAAATCATCTTTTAATATTAATGCTATGTTCTGATCTTTCGTATAAAAAAACTCTTCATTACAATTTAATTTTCTGTGTTACATACGTCTGAACACAAATGTAAAAATTACAACCTTGACATATTTATGTAAGGATTTTTGACGAACTCGTAACTCGATTTTAAAAAAGAAACATATAGTCTAAAGGCACCTTTATATGAATTACAGGATGTTGTGGCAAGTAAGTTGGTTGTGAGGAGCGCTAAGTACAGCTAGAAAGCATTTAGTATGTGAAGAGTTAAAAATTTTAACCTAACATTAAAATTTTATTTCATTTCAAAAATTAAGTCGCTTATAAATAAAAATTTATCAACCTCAAAAATTTGATTTATAATTTCTTACTAGAAAATCTCTACATCATCTTAATTTCAGTTTGCCATTTGTTTTTATGTCATTAAAGTTTTCTATAAAAATACTTTTTCTGACTTTCTTATAGCATGAAGCAGTAGACCAAAGAATGAACAATGTATCTATTACACTCAATAAAACTAAAGAAATAATTAAGGAACATTATAAAACTTTGGGTTGGCCAATAGTTTAATGAATTACATTTTATCACTTCTTTTATTGCAGTTGTTGTTAATGCTTTGGTGGAAGAATATAAAAACTTTTTTGACTTTTTGAAAAATGACAATTAAATTTAATTCAATAAAAGATCGTTAAGGCAAAAAAAAGGCTTATCTCTATTAAAAGAAGAATAAGAAAAAATAAAAAATCAAAAAAAAAGAAATACTTGTTCTGTCAGTTAACAAGTTGTTTTCAAGTGGTTTTTAATGTAAAACTTTTTTTCTGCAAAAAAATGGAAAAACAATTAAAATTTAATTGCATTTTGTGGATATGTTTTTTTTTTATTCAAGCTCAAGATGCCATTTGAACTCCTTCATCGCTTTACCAAATCAATTTGTACTTGGTTTTGCTTGTTGATGCTTTAACGAGTATTATTTCGTGTGGTTTCTTCTAGTGAATGTGGACGTTTTATGAAAATAAAAAAAGAAATCATACAAAAAAATGGAATACAAAATAAAAAGTCATAAATTACAGTAAATAATAAAGGAAGAAGAATTTAAGAGACAACTTGAACAACTGGTTAAAGGATATGCAACAGATTTTGAAAAGTATACATCCCGTTTTAAAATAAAAGGTGCCGTTAGTTGAACAAGATATTGGTGTCACTGTTAACATTTTGCAATGATAGGAAAATCAGTGCCATATTTTGCGAACATATATTTGTAACAACAAAGTCAAACGGTAATGTTGTTCGTTAAAACATAAACGTTAGATTGTGTCTGAAATATCCGCCACTAACAAGGATATTTCAGACACAATGTGTAAAATAAAATAAAGAGAAACAGATAGCATGTTAAGTAGCCACGGTTGCCGTGTAGGTAAGGTGTCTGCTTGTTTATTGAACAGAAGATCATAAGTTCAGTTCCCAACAGATATTTGAGCTTAAAAAAAACCGATGTTAAAAGCCTTTTTTTAGCCACATTTAATGAGTTTTGAAGGGTAATAAATAGTAAAAGTAACCTCAGCGGAGTATTGTGTAGAAAAGAAAAACAAATATCGTCTATTGATGATTTACAGTTAAACAAAGAAATCGCATTCTTAACCTCGACGAAGCCTAAGTTAAAGAGAAAAGTAACAATACAATAATGTTGTGGGGTGACTGATTTGGTTCAAGATTCTGTTTAGTAAAACCAGAGATCGTGTTATGGAAATTCGCGAGGTACAGCTTAGGTGTAGCCTGGGCCTGTGAAAGGCGCATATCTATCATAGTCACAGTATTTTTGTATGTTTCGATGCCTGTTATACAAGATATCGTTAATTGAAGTGTGGTCGAAGTCACAGAAAATTAAATTTATTCAAACCAATGCGTTTATGTCTGCAGAACAAGATATCCTAAGTTCAAATCCCGTTGAAAAAACAGAGAATTTTCGTTTGGATGGCTTCGTAAATTTTATTTGAACTTATTTTTAATAAATAAAGATGTCGTTAGCGCAAATATAACGAAAGTCACATAGTAAGTAACATAAGGCAAGTGTAAGGGGTACAAAAAAATACGTAACAAGCGAAAAAATAGAACACCGAAATACAGTTTTAGTTTTCCCTAAAATTGTATCACCAATAAAAAAAATACCCAAGACATTACAAAAAATGGGCCAACCAGACATAGATTTCGTTATAGCTTGATTAAACCAAGATGACAAAGAGTTTCAAACGGTTTTTGAAAATAATCGCTCTATTTGTTTAAAGCCGAGTCATTCTAAAGCTTTGATACGTTTGTAATGTCACTACTTTTCCGAAGGACAATTTAGATTGGAATTTGATGGGGCACTAGAATAAACCCAGCAAGAAATGAGTGGGGGAAACTTGATACATACACAATTATCTACTATAACATTTGTAATAATTTTATACTAAAACAGCGTTGCCGTTGTACAGCTTTTCGTATTAAATTTAAATGTTTTATTTTGTTAATTAAATCTATGTTTTAAGTTGTGCTAATTCAAACTTAATTAGCAAAGCTCAAAATGCAGCTTTAAAGAGTTTTGTAATTAAATCTGTTCTAAAAAACAGGCAAAAATTGTTTAATAAAAATTCACTGGCAACGCTGTTTGCTACAGACATCACACGTATACAAATGTTTACATCATTTTTTTTTTGTTCTACGCAGTGATGGATATTTCCATCATCAGTGATTGTCATTTAATGGATCAAATGATGGTCACTGGTCTTGTAGAGAAGTCTAAGTAGCTGAAACTAAATTTAGCCTACCTGTTGGGTGTTTAGGTTTTCCTTTCCAGATCACATTGAAACCCATCTCTAATCCTCCAAAAAAATACTTATTTTTGGAGTGAATGAATGATTGTTTCGCTCTTAAACGGGACCTATGGAAATTTAAGACCGTAATCTGATGATGAGATGTTTAGTGAGAAATAAACCTGATAAATAACTCTCGATGACTTAAGGCAGATATTTGTAGCTGAACACAGGGCTTCACAAAAACTCTATTGCCAAGCGCATTTTGAAATTCTATATTCAATTTTAAGACTCAATAGATGACTCCTTACATTTTAAACCTTTAAACAATGCATGACCCTATAATTTCAGCTCAAAGTACACAGTTTTTTTTTATTTTATTTCTCTTATCTTTAAAAAAATCTGCTTGCTTCCTACTGGTTTAATGATTTTCATTGCATTCGACTTTGTGTGAATAAGATTTATTATATTTGTAGCTTTTATTGTGTGAAATCATCTTTTAGCATCAATGCCTCAGTGACTGACTATCTGACTGACTTCTGATATTTCTTTGTTTTACTTTTAATGACTTCCAGCACACCTTTTTTTTCTTTTCGTATTTTCTAAACATCTCTTTTTACCTAAAAAAATAAAAAAATAAAAAAAACAAATAATGTTTCCTTAACTTTATATTTAACGATGGTATTCCGTAGCGTAAATGCAACTTAAGAAATGTATTAAATAACAGCTTAATGAACAAAACACAGCATTGGCATTGATGGATACTTTTAATTGCTTACATTGGACACTTTAGTGTATTTATTGTGAACATATAAAATAGTGTGTGGAAAAAAACATCTTTATTGTATTTACTTTCTATTGTTTCTGTTAAGTTTCACGATAAAGTAAGTGTCATCATATATATTTGATTACATTTGTAGTGTTTTTTTTTTTTTAAAAACGCTTAATGATTTATAGAAACCGGATACATATAATCATTATAAAACAGCACTTCTTAAAATTTAAGTCAAAATTTTTTTAAAATAAATATTACAAATCTACTAAAATATTCACAGGAACTTACAGAGTTGCTAAGAATAGTTTAGACGAAAAGAGCGTTATGATTTTGTTTTTTGTTTTTATATGAATTTTCATTATTAAATACACAAAATCTAATTTAAGTTTTTCAAAAAAAAAAAAAATTTTTAAATAAGGAAGAATGCTCTATTCGGCTATTCCGAATCTTATATACCCTTCACCATGTATTTAAATCCAGTTTAGTGAAGAAGCTCCTATCAAAAAACAAATATTGAAGTACCATAAAATTTTATATAAAAATGCCATCAGCTCTTAATGGGTTAAGAAATTTTTTTTAAATTTTAGCATTTCCTAAAAGATCCTTTCAAAAGCTTTTAAATAATACCCACTTTTATATCTTAAAAAAATATGATCCGCAATTGAGGCTCATAACTCGTACAATATGGGTGAGCGCTAACTTTTTCATTCCATGTTTTCTTGATTTGATTGATTTTCTTGATCATATATTAGTTTTCTTGATTGAACGATTGGCCTATTAAATTTTCTTTAGCTCATCTAGGGCTTGGCAGAATTGATTTCAATCGAAACACTGAAGGATAAACGGACATTGCTCGATCGACTTCGCTATGTATAAGGACTCAGAATATATGTACTTTATAGGGTCGGAAATAGATGTTGCAGAAATTACAAACAGAATGGCAAATTTAGAAATACTCTTTTTCACCTGTGGTGAAGCGTATTTTAAATAGAGATGCAACCGATACCGATACCGATGTATCGATATCGGCGATATTTTTGTCGATACGCCGATACTTCTTATATTTTTCTTTAGTTTTTTGAACAAAATATTAAATTTTAAACTCTCTTTTCTGCATAACAACTATGAGAAATAACTATGAGAATATAAAATTCAAATGAGTTCTGTCGCATCTGAGAGAGTATTTTCCAATGCAGGTATGCCTGAAACGGATTTGAGAAATCGCCTATCTCCGCAAAATTAGAAAACACTTTGTTTTTTACACAAAAATTTTAATTAATATCAATTTTAAGTAACAATCTTTTGCAGTGTTGTTTTTATAATTTGAATTTAATTTTAACATGATCTCAAATTTAATTCGTTATCTTTTAAATCTTATTAATATTAATTTTAAATCTTGAGCCAATCCATCGTCTATTTTGTAAAATTATAAATATTGCAGACGTTTTGTAGTTTGAAAATTTCAATTTAAGAAACTGAAAAGTATTCAAAATTTTGATGATTTAAATGGCTCATTAATGATCACTGTTATTTTGTATAATAGAAGAATTACTCTACTTGAGTTTTGTTAAATTTTACTTAAGCTCAATTTCAATATGCGTATCAGTATCGAAATCGGTATCGGTTATATGGTGAAATCGGCGAAATGGCGTATCGTTACTTCCCTAATTTTAAGGTTTAACATCTAAATAAATAATTGGATTTTCTTATTACGAAGAAAATTTTCTGGTGGTCTGCTGAAGAAATTTAACAAATTAAAAAACCAAGTGGATCCCAGTAGTTTTGGTTAAAGTTAACCTCATGTTTTTAAGTGTCTTACAGCTGTTAAAAACGGTTAAACATACTTTTGTTTTGTGTGTTATTTTAAAAAATTATTGAAAAAATAGTAAATTTAAAATTTTAGTCACGAAATAATCAAAAACAAAATTTTTTCTTTAATTTATAAGTGCTTAAAAGTGAGTGACACTTGAGAAATTCGAAAAGCATTTCTTTATACACAAAAAAAGGTTAATGACTTCACAATTATATGCAGTTTCAATCATTTGTAAAAAAAATTAATGTTTTCTTCACCGCTCACTTAAAACAAGACGACCAATGAATAAAAATTAAAATTAGATAATAATAAAACATCAACTTACCCATTAAAACTGAAGTGAATAAAAATGTTGATTTGAGTTGAAGCGGAGACATGTTGTTAAACTTTGTTTCCAAGTCTATTAAAAATGTTGATAATGTTGTTTTTACTGATGCTTATGACACACAAAAAAGCACAATGATTAAATTAAAAATATTTTTATAAACGAAACTAAAAGAAAAAATAAATAAAAGAAAAAAAAGAAAAATTACCACATAATTTTGCACGATTTCTTTTTATTTTTGTTGGGAGAAATTTTCTTAAAAACCTAAAGTAATAAAAAATAATTATACAATTATTTTTTTGTTTTATGAGATTAATTAAATCAACACAGTGGAATTTAAATTAAATAATACGATAGATTAAATAAAACGATAAAAAAGGAAGAAATTGAAATTAAAGCAATCAACTTTTACATTACGAAACTATATTCCAAATGGTTAAATTTTATTCCCCAAAATATTAGATAATGAGTACTTATAAGCTATTTATTTATATCTTTACTTTACTTTTATATGTATGAAATAATTAGGAAAAAAACTCCGAAATCTGAAAGATTTAATAAATTTAAAAAAATCAGAAAACAAACAAATGTTTATCATTGAAAAAAAAACGCTCAGATTAAAAAAAAACTTAAAAATCTTTAAATTAAAATAATTCTCGAATATTCCCTATAAAGAAAATTTAAAAAAAAATCTCTTATATTATAAAAACTAGAAAATTTGGCAGCAGTTCTAAAACTTAACTTAAAATTGCCAACAGTGTTTTAAATTAAAAGAAATAAACGTAAAATTTCGATATAAATAATAAAAATACCTATAAAGCAACGTCATCGCTTAAATTAAAATCAAAATTAAAAACATCAAAATAATAAATTATAAGAAAATGTTGAAAGCAGTGTTTTATTACAGAAACATCACTAAAATCAATAAAAACAAAGTAAATTATTTTTTAATAGTAAAATAAATCAATAACAAATAAAAAAATTAAAAAAAAATTCTTAAATATGAAAAAAAGATAAAATATAATAAATCTGATACCTGCTTAAGTTGCTAAAAACTCCCAAAAAAAAAAACTAAATTGCAAATATTACTCAAACAGCAAGTGAAATAAATTTCAATAGAATAGTAAATTTGTACTAGAAATATTTGACAGCGCTTCCAACAAACTCCCCGTCTCATGACGTGTGAGTAAGACACTTGAATATCTAGAGTACACGAATTGCATAGATTTGTTCTCGCACTCACACTAGCAACCCCCGGGGGCACCAAGAGTCTGGCTGAGTCTAACCTAGGCACAGACGAGGGTCCTTCGGGGTATAAGGAGAACCAGTCCCCCGGCGTGCAGGCCCTGAATCTGGATAGACAAGTCGGGTACTTGTCGAAGGGCTGACCAGTGCCCTTTAAGAAACTAGCGCCTCGTGAACCGATGGCCCATACAGGGAGCCGCCCATCTTTATAGCCGGTTATTTTTGAGGACATAATTAGCTAGTGAAGAAACGAAAATAAAACTTAAGAGCTTTATAAACCATTGGCTTTGAAATATTCTCCAAATATGGTGACTCAGAATCATGAAGAATTAGGATCTATGAATAACTAACCACCAGCAGAATATCAACGCCGATATAAGGAAAAGAAAATAAAGATAGATTAAGGACACTCTGTGACGCTTAACCTCCTTAACATGCAGAGAAGAAATACTTGGACTGAATAAAGTGATAAAAGTAGTTGAATTTAAAGAAATCTAAATTAAGCTCCGAAATAAAACCCATAAAACTGTAAGAATTGATACAAAAAAAGAACGATTAAAATTGACAGATCGCTCTACCTGAAATTCATTTAAATTTGGAAACGTTTTTACCAAAAAAAAAACACCAATTTTTTTAACAGTACGTACAAAAATTATACAACAACACAATTTCAATGTGTTAATCACATACCGCACTATGGCTCTTTATTTGAAAAAGTGGCTAAAAGTTTGAAATTTTTTTTTATATCACTGATTTTAGAAATGTTTATTATTAATAAAAGTTAACATTTGAAAATCTTAAGAGTTAAAAATTTTATAGGATTAGGAACACAACAATGTGAAAAAAGGTGTATTTTCATTAGTATTTTTTTCTGCAATTTCGGGCTTGATTGCTTAGATGAATAAGAAAACAAAAGAGAATTGCAAGTACATGAAACAGTGTACCCTTTCTACTCGTCTTTTTTTTCTCACCTCCAAACTCAAAAGTTGCAGGATATATTTAATTTTTTGATTAAATATATTCTGCTTTCAATCATCAAAAACAAAAAAAAAAATGTTATTTAATTTAAACCACTTGTCTCTTAACTCTGAAAAAAAACCTTCTCCTAAGAAGGTCTTGTTGACAGTCGCGGTTGAATGAATAACGAGATTGTGACTTCGAGTCTTACCAGAGCATACAGCATATTTTAATCTGATTGACTTATTGGATTAAACACATATACTTCATAAACCAGACATCAAGTAGTTCGCTAAAGTCGCAGAGATTTGGAGTGTGGATGGCTGCGTATGTTTGTAAAATCGCATGTTAAGTCAACAATAGATCGAAATTAAAAATATAAACGTAGCCATAGGGCAAATTAAAATTTACTTGCTTGTACTTAAAATCTGCATTTTCAATAAATTTCCTACAGTGCGTTAACACAATCTATTATATTTTTATTCGAATCTATTATATTTTTATTCGAATTTAAGGTGCAAATTTATAATCATATTAATTTTTTTTTTTTTTTTTTTTTTTTGTTGTCCAAATATCCCACTGTGCATAAAATACAAAAGGTAGTTCATACAACCGCAAGTAGTGTTGCAAAGTAAGTAGCTTTTGGAGCAACACGTTTTACTTTCTTTCATTTAAGATAAAAGCTAAAAAAAAACTGAAGACTTAACGAATTATAAGAAAGAGATCGTTATAATGAACCAAAACATAAAAAAACATAAAACGTAAAACATAATTAAAATCATTGTAAAGCAACAAAAAAAAATTTAATAGGAGAAACTTTTAACACAAGCAGTATTAAAAACTGACATAAACATTCACATTATTGACATTTCAATGAGTTTATTCGACTTATTATTTCTTAAACATTTTAATGTCACTTGCAACTATTTAATACTTTCAGTTTTATTTTTTTTTTTTTCTATATTTTTTTTATTTCTTTTTTATTTTTTATTTTTTTTTTTAAGTTTTTGCAATTTATATAAATGTAGTTATATGTTCATTTATAAACCACATTCCTTTATTGCAAATTATATTTTTTCTTAATAAATATTTGTTTTTATTACTCTTTTTCTGTTTTGCTTTTTATTTGCTTTATAGCACATTTTGTTTAAAGTTGAAAGCAAATGCAAGACGTTTAATGAACTGAAAAACAAAATTTAACAGAATGTGAGCGAGTGAAAGTTTAATATTAACTGCATATTATTGCCTGGACGTCCTTCACAATTTTTATAAGGCTTTTTTAAACCCTTCACAGCAGGTTGAAGAAAGGTATATCTAAGTTCGTTGCTTTGTTTTTTATTTCTACAATATCCATTTCCGATCCCCTATAGTATAAAAATTATGAATTATTAGGCATAGCGAAGTCGATTGAGTGATAACCGTTTATCCTTCCATCCGTCTGTGTTTGTGTTGAAATTAACTTTGCAAATGCACTAGGCAAGCTACAAGAAATTAAAATACGTCAATCGATAAGATATAATTTTGCTATTGAAAATTAGCAAGATCGTTCCCTCGAGGCCACATGCAACACCATGCTTGGCTCTAATTTTAGCATAATTTTTCTCTTGCTTCGTTTATATTCTGGTATCATTTCTGTATATGAAATATCTTTTGAAAATTTTGACGTTAGTGTGGATAGTCGATATGAAATACAAAACACTTTTTTTAGAATTTTTGTCCGTCTGTGTTCGCATCACATAAAAACTGCTGCATGGATTTGAATAAAATTGTGTGAGGACGTGCCGTAGAGCCTAGGCTCAAATATAGAATACATTTTTTTTTCATTAAAATATATCATTCCGTAGAAAAACTAGAGATAAAAATATGAAAGCACCTAATTTTACCGGTATAATGGTACTAAAACAGTTGCCATTACATTTTATTTTTGTAAATTGAAAATTTTAAACGCTGTTTACAGAGCTCTACACTAATTGTTTAAAAACATATTTTTCTAAATTTTAATTTTAATAAAATTAAAAATGATACTCGGAGGACGTCGTGGGCACTGCTAGTTAACACATAAAATCATAAATTTTGCTAAGGGTGTTGCCAGCTAGTAAAATTAGTCTTTGCAAATTAGTCTTTGCAGATAGACAACCACCTGCATAAATACTAAAGGGGGGTTTGGACGGTACGACCTTATGTACGTAAAATCTAAGAGAAAATAATATGAAATTCTATCCGTATTTTAAAAATGAGAGTAAAAATCTTACGACAGATTTTTTCGCTTTTAAACAATTGGTATACATAGGTTTTTGGGCGGTTTGCAGAAAAATGATCTAATGATTCGTAATTGTCTTTTGAAAAGTTTTATAAAACATAGAGAGCCATACGACTGTCAAATTTTCATCCGTATTTGCTCTCAATTTGTGAAGAATTATTACATATTTGATTAAGACGATTCCACTGGTAATATTCTGCACAAAAATTTGACATGTCGTAAGATTTCTGTGACCGTGTAACCGCCCTTAAGTAGTAAAGACAGCCATTACACGTGTTGGCAACAGCCACAAGCAAAATTTCAAATTTTTAGCTTTTTTTTTTTTTGTAACAGAAAAACTTAATAATAGGAGAGTATTTGTTATGCCAAAGTATATGTACATGCTTTAATACATACATGATGAAGGGTATATAATATTCAGCAAAGCCGAATATAGCACCCTTACATTTTTAATGTTTAGGTTTCTTTTTAACGTTGTTCTGGCGACCACTAAAAATATTTTTTATCTTGCGTTGACTTTGTTAGACTCCAGATATTATTAGGAAAAAAGATTTGGCAACTCTTTACATGTCTATAACAACAAAATGTAATGTTGTTTTTTCGTGTCTAATAATCATACGTGGATAAGTGGTAACTTCCACTACTATCAAAGTGTCGTGTATATAAACTGAATAAAGTTGGGAGTCTCTAAATTAAAAAAAGAAAATTAATTCTTGGCCTACAATCAGTGTTACCATTCGTCGACTAAAGTCGTAAATTGAACGTTTTTTGTAAATTTGTGTGAGAGGCTTTTTTTAAATCAGCTAATTTTTCGACTTTTTATTTTGTTACGACTTTACCCCTATTTTTTGTGAATTTACCCTCAAAAACAACTACTGTTATCAACACCTTGCATTTCTCTATCGATGTAGGCTGGCATCGATAAAAAAAATTAAGTCTTTCGCAAAAAGTGACGTAAGTTTTAAAAATTTAAGCAATTTATATTTGATTTTGACACTGCTTTCTTAATAAGTCATTTACAAGAAGAAAATGAAAAACAAAATAAAACCATTGATACCTGGTCAAACTCTGAGAAAGCCACTAAGTTCGAATCGGATAGTTAAAACAACGCTACATGTTCTCCCAAGAAATGTAATATTTCGCGGTATTATTCCATAGAATGGGAACTAAAGTATTTAATCAAGACACAGAAACAAAGAGACAGTTTTGCATTAACTTCGTTTATCTTCGACAACTAAATTTTTGTTTTGTTGTTTGTTTTAAACGTCCAAGTTAAGACAATGTTGAGTTATTGTTATTGTTGTAATTCTAACATTTTATAATTTTAGCTCAAAAGATGAGTAATTTATATTTTAAAATCTAAAGTCTTAACCCTCTACTACCCAAATTTTTTTCTGGATAAAAAATTATTTTTGTGATCTAAACTTTTCTTAAAAAAATATTTTAAAAAAAATTTATTAAATTAAAAGCAATTTTTAGAGTTAGAATTAGAATTAGACAAAATGGAAAAAAAAATAAAACGGTGTTTTGAAAGCGAATATTTGAGTAACGAATCTAAACCATCTACAGGCGCTTTTGTGTACTAGAGGGTTAAGCAGATAGTCTTTGGCTTAATTTGAAACAAGTAAGAGTGCTATATTTGGCTATACCGAATAACCATATATTTTAATGAAGTAACACCAATCAAAAAAAAAAAAAAAAAAAAAAAAAAAAATGGGTGACAGAGAATTAAAAAATAAGAAGAAAAAATTTTATTAAAAATATCATCGGCTTTCAATGGAATAAGTATTTTTCAGAAATTTCAGAATTTCAGTTTCAGTCTCTTTAAACGCTGTCAAATGATAACCACATTGGTATTCAAAAAAATATGGTGAACGTTCGTACTTTTCTATGAAAAGTTCTGAGACCTATAACGCGAAAAATAGAGGCAAGCGCAAATGCTTATACTTGTTTCAAATGATATAGAAGAAATAGAGGCAGGTGTGGTAGTCTGCCCGCTGCTTCGAAGGACAGGGATATTTTTTGCTAATTTTCAACAGCAAATTTTTCGAAACTATGTCTGATCGATTGGCGTACCTTAATTTCCTCTAGCTTGTCTAGTGCTTTGGAAAAGTTGGTTAAAAAGAGCCTAGTTGATAAAAGAGATATCGTGAGTTCGGATCTCGTTGGAACTAAGGAATTAATTAAGTAAAAATTAACGTGCTGGTGTTTGCAATTAAAAGAACCTCTATCTTTAAAATAAGAAAAACTTTACAAAATTGCTAATAAAAAAACGTTATAGCTTTGAAATATTAAATTCGTTGGGTATTTATTCCTTTTTTTTCTTTTTGCAAACAGCACTTTACTTGAAAACACTTGCAAGTATTTAGATAACTTTAGTACTCTGACAACTAATGAGTTTTAAGCAACTTTTTCTAGTTATGGGCACAACGTTACACAAGAAAAATTAAAAAAAAAATTAAATATAATTTGATATACTTAAGTGTGTATACGTTTTAACTTAAACCAATTTCCCGAAAGTCCTGTTTAGTTAATTTATTTAAAAGTTTGTATATTCACGCACTTAAGCCTGATCTGGCGATCACTGCTTTAATAGTAAAAAGTAATTAAAGCTTTTCCTAAACGACAACAAAAAGAAATTTAATATAATTTTTTTTCATCTCAGTATCAACAGTAGAAAAAAAAACTTAAGATGTAAAAATCTTAAACCTGTTGGTCATTTATTTGCAAAGGAAACCGGATTCTCTTCACCTGCTTATTTAACAAAAACAAAATAGGTAAGAGAAAACGTAGTTTATATAATAAATTTTAACACATATGTATGCAATTAAAAATAGAAGGATTTTTATCAAAAACACAAAAAAATATATTTTAAACTTTTTTTAATTTTCTGAACTAAGAAAATGATAATTAAATAATGAAAAAAATTTTTTTTTATAAAATACTAAAAAAACACATACAACTATTTTTTTCCTTTCAAATGATTTTTGAATTATAAATTTAATATATTTTTTTAGTATATATTTGTTATAAACTACAACAAAAGCGTATTATATCCGTTAAGTGGTAGCGAACAGTTTGAAAACACGTCTGCAACTAAAGTAAAAGTTGGTAGCAGCAGTAGTTGGTCTCTCCAAAACAACTCTTAATTTAAAGCACCTTGTTTCCAGATTTGTTTTAATTCATCTTGGAGTTTTAGCCACAAAACGCGATTTACTATAAAAGCACAGCAGAAAAAAAGGCAATATTAGCTTTTTTTGTAGTTATAGATGGTACTAAATTACTTGTACTTAAAAAAATCCCGCAATGTTTAGTACTCAAACAATATTTGTAAGCAGAGCAGAGAGTTTGAATTCAGTACAACATGTTGTGCATGCGCAATGCTCAAAAATTACATTTACACACCAGACATAATTTAATTTCATTTTTGATCGAAATGAGTAAAGATAGCTATTTTATATATTTTTTAAATAAAAAATATTCAATTAACAATAAAAAATATTACGTTAATGATTTAAGTTAAATTAGGTTTTTTATAATCTCTCAAAGTTATTAAATCATTTTCTTGAACATTTAATTCATTTAAATAAAATATTAATTAATATATTTGAAATTGTATTCTGAGAATTTTGTTGATTAATTATTAAGTTTTTTCCAATCAGGATTTGAACCGTGAATATTAATAATGAATTAAAATTTATTTCTTCGGCTTATGTTCATTTTTAGTTTAGTTTTTAAAAATTTGAATTGATAAAATTTTATTTTTAATTAATTAAATTTATTGAGTTCATGTATTTTTCATTTAGTGTTTAATAAGAAAGAAAATGATGTTATAAATGGCTTTAATTTTCTAAGATCACAACAAAAATTTAGCTATTAGCTGAATGTAATAAACTTTCTTGAACCCAACATCCTCGATCAGCATTATTCGTATCCATTTACTTCAAGTAGGATATGCTGCAAATATCGTATGCAATTTAACTTACCAATCAAACATTTTTAATGCTTTTACTCAATTTTTCCATAATTTTCCCTAACTTGTTTTATCCTGTGTAAGGGTATGATATCCTTTTCTAATCTGTGAATCAGATTGCTCTAAACACAATGCGTGTACCAACTCGTCCACAAAAAATGTGAGTATCAATTTGCGTTTCCTCTGGGTTAGAGGCGTAGCCCATCTAAAACTCCTGCCGATAAATGGGACAGGACATCCGATTGTAATGCAATACCACTTTGAGTTTGGGCTCTCCCCGCGATTCGGGTATAAAACACAGCCAATAAGTTGCAGCCAGAAGGGCTACACCTTCGTTACGGCAACTGAAACCAGTGGTGCCAAAATTAAGAAAAACTAAGACAACAACAAACACAGTTTTCTTCACGAACAAACTTGGTCATCAAAATGGCACAGCAATAAAAACAACGAAGACAAAACAATATTTAACCAGAAACCAGCTACCAGCGGCAGATTGGATAATACGGATTTAATTTGGGAACATGCATTTAACTTCTGTCCAAGTTATGAGTGATTCTCAAAAATTTCTAGCAAAAGCGACGGAATATGCTGCCGGCTTAAGGCCGGGGCACATAGAATCCGTCATACGTTGTACTTTGACAAATTCAACTACAGTCAAAGTAACGACGGATGAGGTTGGATCAATGAATACTTTGCTGACGGATGTTAAATAAAAATTAGCTCTCTATTTTTATCAACTTTTAAATTTTATTTGTATTTTATTCACTTGTTAATTTAATTAAATTTATATTTTATTGCTTTCCACCAAAATTATTTTATTACAATCACAAAACAAAATTTAAATACAGCAAGAGTTAGAAGAAAACAGAGAAAGAGAAGCAGTTGATAGTTGTCAAAGTATTCAACATACGTCAAAAGTTAAAAGTTGACCAACTTTCATATTTTGCGTTGACGGACACGTATTGATTGTGACAACGCTCATAAGAAAACATGTATTTTAACTGACTTGTCAGTTGAATTTGTCAAAGTTTAACATATGACGGATTCTATGTGCCCCGGCCTTTAATTGTATGACATTTATTTGATACTCAAGCTCAACAGGTGACTGCATTAGATTTTAGTGTATTCTGTTTTTGTAAAATCTTGCCAATATTTATGTACATATGTTTTCCAATTTATTTTTTTAGTCAACTTATTTTTCACAAATACATACACACATATTGCCAGACGTTTTGACAGCTCAACAAAGTTTTACAAAAACAATGTACGCGTAAAAGCTAAAACATATGTTGACCGCATGATCTAATGCAGTCACCTGTTTAATTCGCCTTGCTTCTTGTCAGAGCCATAATTTTATAAAGATGATGACTTTTCCAGAAACTTGAATTACGCGACATAAGGATATTTCTTGATTGTTTATTAAAACCTGTCTCCTTGAATTTGACAACCACAAAAAATGGGTACGAAAACAGTCGCATCGAAAAATCCCTTTTTTACAATGAAATTAATTTACGTACATTGCTCAAAACAGGTAAATGTAACATAACCTTCAAACACCAAACCAAAAAAAAACATTAAAAAATGATATTTGAAACAAAAACAAAAATAAATGAAATAATAATAATTTTCTATTATAATAAATCACGGCTATAATTACTTAAAAAAAGAAACATCTGATAAATTAACGGATATTGCACTAAAAGTTAAGCCATTGTTTGTTGTTATTCACATTTTGTGATGTTTTAAGAAAACAAAACAATAAGATAATTTGTTAACTCAAACTTTTGAACTGTTGTACATGCACAGTGTGTTGTAAAATATAACATTCCTCGCTGCATGCAGATGTCTGGTATAATCGTTACAAATTTTATGTAAAACCACAACCAAATTGATTAAGATTTGAAACAAACTAATGGATTTCGTATTTTCAAAAACACCAAATACAATAGAGTTGTTGAGGTTTTCATTTTCTTGCTTTTTTTCTGTTTTATTTATTTGCAACAATTAACGCATTTGCATATTTTGAAGGAAAGCAACAATAGTTAAGACAAAGTACCTCCAAATTGTAAACAGGAAAAAGTTATTAAAGTTAATACGAGTCATGGCTCATAGTGACCAGGTTTCGAGGCTTGGGAAAATAATATTTTAGCCAATTTTGCACAAGAGGGATGAACAAGTCTGAAGACTCGCCCACAGTGTAAATAAGTCGCCATTTATGTAATTAAGTGTTGGCAACTCCAAAAAAGTGGGACAAGTGTTGTTTAATTGGTTTTTTTGTCTTTAAAAAAGCAACATTCAGATGTTAGTAGCGCCAATTGTGTTTCCTTCTTTTGAAAGATAAAGAATAGCAGAGGAGTTACGTGGAAAAAAAGTGAAATTTTTAGGTTATGTTCACTTTTCAAACAGTATTGTAATACCTCTGGTATTAAGTAGGCACATTATGGTTTTTTAATACATTTAATACATAGATCCAGCCTGGCAGCTGGCACTACGATGCTTTAGAATATTTTTTTATTTACAAACCGTGGAACTATGACACCCTAAAATATTTTTGGCACAGAACCCACTACCCCGCCCTTAACCACACAAAATACTTCTAATACATACAACAGCAGAATAAATTACAGATACCCTAAGCTCACTGGGAGAGAAACTATCTCCCATCCCCAAGAATGTGCTCCGTTGTTTCGCCCTATTCCAGGCAGCATCAACACGGCGATACTTTCAGCCTCATCCTACAAAGATGGTAATTAAAACCGAAATTTTTCAGAAGAAGTTCTTTAATAATCTTAAGAAGAGTTGATTGAGCAGCCTTGAATGCCGTAGCCCTAAAGAACTTAGCCGGGTACACCTATTTTTCAATATCTTTTTTTTTAATTAGGAACAAAAGAGTTTTAAAATTCACACTGCAGAGTTTTTTGCGCCCATAAAAAGCATGGCCGAAGCAAGCCTCGCCAATTCATCCACCCCTTCTTTTTCGTTTAGTCCCCCATATTCTAGAATCCATAATCACTTTATTACCTGTAAAGCCGATTGGCTATCGGAAAATATGTGATTCCTACTAATCAATGCCAATGTTGTGATTAGGACACAATTAAATAGTACGAATTTCGGCCTGAAAAACTCCTTCTATTTGGTTTGAGAAAAAATATATATTTTTTCTTAAAGTCGATTCCTGTTATCTTTTTTTGTGGTTGCAAAATTAATTCTTAAAATATCTGAATGCTTAATGTATAAACTGTGTTAATATTCATCAGACTTCTTTAAATACAAGGCTACCTGAAGTACTAAAGCTTATTTATCTGGCTAAAATATTTAAGATGTATTTCCTTTCATTAAGTATTAAGTTCTTATCAAGGTACATTTATTTTACTAGGTAATAGCGGCTCTACAACAAATACAACATTTGTAAAAACAACATGGCATTTTATTGTTGCTTTGTGAGTAGAAATGTCAAATATAGAAAAAGAAATTAAAAAGAATTGGTCTAAAACAAACGCTCTCTTTGTTCTGCATAGGCTTGTTGTTAGTGTTTATTTGAAATTCGTAAACAAAAGTAGGAAAATATAAACAACTTTTGACATGTCCAACTACAAACCAGCTGGGCGGACGACACTACCTAGTAAAATAAATGTACCTTGTTTCTTATTCTCATAACGAGAAGTTTATGTACATTTTAAAACTGCCACTATAAAATATAAAAAAATATATATTTTTACAATATAAATTTAATTATGTAAAATTGCAAAATATTTCTATTGTTTTCTGCAGCGCATAAAAATAACACAAGAGTTAATTAATTAAGTGTTACTTTATTATTAAAGAATAAAATATAAAACAAAAGAAAAAATTTGAAATTTATTTAATTTTTGAATAGTAAATTTCATTTGTACCATTGGCACAAATTCGGTCGAGTAAAACACAATAGGTGAGTTCACACTTAATTGGGTTAAAGTTTACTCGTTTAATTGGTTAAATTTTCAATATGTTTTGTTTTTTATTGCTGTTTATTTTCAATGTTACAGAATGAAATATGTAGAAAATTTTAACAATTTCTGCAAGTAAAGAGATATGAACTCATATAATAATTTGTGTGAGCAACATGTTACCAGATGATATAACAACACCTTCGAAATGTAAAATTAGTTACAAATTTATGATCAGGATTAAACATTTTTTATTTCTTATTTGTTTAAAAAAAAGTCTTATGGCATAAAAACTAAATTTCGGACTGTTTTAAATTTGTTGTCTTTTTTTTCTTTGTTTGCTTCGATAGCATATACACGTGAGCATTTTGCTGCTGCTTACCTTGTTAATTAATGAGTTTTATTAAAAGCTGCAGATACCTAAACCTAAAATTTAATTGATTGCGTAAGAATTGTCGCCCAATCTCAATTTGCTCTGCGCTTTCCCAAGTAATGGAAAGTCTACTTAATTTTCATCTTGTGAAATATCTGGAGTCCAACAGCTTACTTAGTGATCGGCAGTGTGGCTTCCGTAGGGGTCGCTCTACGGGTGACTTACTGGCCTTCCTTTCGGAAAAATGATTTTAATCCATTCACCATTTCACCGAAAGTAAGGTGGTGGCGTTTGATAAAGTGTGATATAGTGCACTCATATCTAAACTTATTGCTTTTGGTGTCGGTGATAGCTTATCTCGACTTATATCGATTTCTTCAAACGAGGTCAAGGTATATTCAGGGGTACCGCAATGTTCCGTCCTTTCTCCTACCCTATTTCTTATTTTTCTTAACGACCTTCAACATCAGACTTCTAACTTTATCTTTTTTTTGCAGATGACAGTAGCATATGCCATTCATTTTCATTTCGCAATAGACTAAGCCTTCCGGAGATTGGGGCTATGCGAAAGCACATGGATGATACCCTTAATCACGACCTTTTTTATAATCTCCGAATGGGGCCTTACGAACAGGGCTCAATTTAATGCTCATAAAACCCAGTGCTAAGTGCTTTCGCACAGGTGTAAGGCTGAATATGCTGTAATTATGGGTGAAAGAGATATTAAGGAATCAGAAGCTCTCGATGTTATTGGCATGAAAATTCAATGCGATGTTCATTGAAACAAGCATATTTTTCATGTAGCAAAAGAAGCCTTCAAGTGTCTAGGTTTTCTGAAACGAAGAAAATGGAATATAACTCTCATCGGCAACAGTAAGGTACCCAGCTCTATTGATTCACTGAAGCATCGACGCAATGTAGGGAGTGTTTCACTGTTTTTCGTTGGTACAACAGAATGTTCTCTTGTGAGATCAGAGAACTTGTTCTGTGTGAACGCGCAAAGTGCTCTGCGTCAAGAGCGCATTCCTTTGTAGTCGATTGGCTCGTAAATCGCACTACGCATTACAGAGATAATTCGTTTTTTGACCGAACAGTTGGTATGTGGAATAAACTTCCTGCAGAGGTCTGTCTTTCCTATCACTTTCAATATGCAAATATTCAAATTAAATGTCCACAAGCACTACTCCCTATATCCCCCTTCCCACAACCTTCTTGCCTCGTTCTGGCACAATACGTTGCATAACTACGGGTCATCCCTTCAGTGCTAGTCCTAATAAAAAAAACGTTATTAGCAATTAAAAAAGTAAAAAAGCAAAAATATAAAAATCGAAGAAGATGGTGTGTACAGACTGTAACAAATAATTGATTGTGGATGCCATGACAAAGCGATTAAAAGACCAAAATGTCGTACATTGCGTACAGCAAAGGTTCTATGATTTCCAAAAAGGAGAAATTAAAAAAAAGACCCAAACTTTTGTATATATGTGATTTTTGCAGCAAACGGCGTTGCCAATAATTTTAAAAAAAATAGTAAAATTCCTGTAAACCCATTACATTTAAAAAAAAAAAAGTTTAAATACAAATTTATCTTTAGATTTGCAACAGATTTAATTTTTAGCTTTTCTAAACAAATATCAATAAACAAAAGCTAGAAATTAGATTTAGTCTACTGGAAAAAATTTCATTGAAATTAAGTACCAAAAGAGTTACAACGGCAACACCCTTCAGTATAAAATTGTTGCAATTGTGTAAAATTAGTTTCAGTCACCCTGAAAGTTGGTAGTTATAAGTCTACGACTAGAACTTAAAAGTCTACAAGCACTTTATACTATTAAAATTGTTACATTACTGATCATTAGGCGTCCTAAGCAAAACGCTGTCGGTGTCGAAATTTTCATTTTAAGTACTTAGCGTTTAATTACATAATATTTAAATTATTTTAAATCGTTAGCTATAGCTATTGTAAAAAAAAGTACCGTAAATTATTCCCATAACATTTATTTCAAATGTAAAATATTTTCTTCAAAACACTAAATTTTGCAATAAAATATTTTTTTGACTTTAATTAAAATCATACTTTTATGTAAATTAAAATTGGTTGATAAAAAAAAAACTGTTGCAAAAAAAAAAATAAAACACCTAAGTGTTGAAGTCGTATTAAAAATAATAAATACTAACGACCTTCAACACCGTGAGACTCACAATGCTCTGCTGGAGCATTCAATTTATTATAAATTTAAACGTAACGTTTGTTTTGTTTGGTTATGTGTATGATTTGAACCAGTAAAGATCAATAAAAACATTTGAACACATTTTTCTTTGAGATACCTATGTGACTTTTAAGTTATGACTTTTAAAACGGTTTTTCTTAACTAAGGCAAGCTAAACAAGTAAGTATATGCCGAATCTTATATACCCTTCACCATTTATATAAATCTAGTTTAGTGAAGTAACTCCAATCAAAAAAACAAAATACTGAAGTGACAGAGAATTAATAATGTCATCGGCTTTTAATGGCTTGAGCATTTTTTTTTAATCTTTAGCATTTCCTGAAAGAGCTCTTCAAAAGCTTTTAAAGGATACCCATATTGATGTCTTAAAAATATGGTGCACAGTTGTATTTTTCTAAGAAAAGTTCAGAGGCCTATAACTAGGAAAATATTGGCGAGCGCCAATTTTTTCACTTGATGTTTTTTTCTTTATTTTTTAATTCTCTGTCGCTCCATGATTGGAGTCACTTAATTGTTCCAAATGATATGGAAAAAATAGTGGTAGGCTTGGGGCTTTGCCCGCTGCCTCGAAGGACATGGACTGGTCTTCATTTTCAATAGCAAAATTTTCCAAACTATGTCTGATTGATTGGCGCATTTAAATTTTCTCTAGCTCATCTAGTGCCGTGGCAGATGATTTCAACGCTTACACGAACGGACAGACGGACATTGCTCATGCATTGAGACTCAGAATTTATAGACTTTTTGGGGTTTGGGAATGGATATTGTAGAACTTACAAAAGGAATAACAAATTTAGATAAACTCTTTTTCTACTTTTTGTGGTGAAAGGTATAAAAATGGGGACCGTACAACAAGTTTGCATGAAGTACAATGGCACGGTCAGTTGTTTATTAACGCCGCTATAAATTGAAATATAGCGTTAATGTTTAGTCCATCATCCAAATGAACGGAAAGATGTTCCAGAATGAAAAAAAAAATATGGAAAATATCAAAGCTTTATATTTGTAATCAAAAATATAATTGTGGAATAAATTTTTTTATCGGCTTTAATTGCTTTTATCGTAACTAAAATGAGGTGGCTGGCTTAAAACTGACAAGGGTCACTAATTTTGAATTGTACATAATTAAATAATTTTAATCACTTTATTTACATTCTTTAAGCTTGATTCCTTTTAAAGATTTTATGTTTGACAAATTTCTAGCTACTTCAGATACTTAATCTTCAAGTTTAATTGATTAAATGAGAAATTTATTTAATCAAGAAAGTAAAAAATAAAATCCGAAACAGTGTCGAAATCATGTATCAGGTGATTTTCACCTTCGCTGGAAATGTCAAACTACACATCAAATCTGTGTCAACTTTCTTAAATAAAATTTTATAGTTCTGGCAATTTCAGAAATCATGAATTCTCGAACACTACCAACTGGTACATAATTTGGCCATGTCCGCAATTTTGAATAAAAAACATTTCACTTGAATATAAAAAACAATTTTCTATGGTTACTGTGATTACTGGTTTTTTTATTTTTATTTATTTTTTTTTTGTTGCTTTTTTTACTTTCTTAACTGAATATAATTCTCGTTTAATCAAATTCATGCTCTTGAAGAATGTTCAATTTTTTTAAGAAAATAAATCATTTCAAAAAGTGAATTGGTTTATTGTAAAGCATACCTTTCATTATGCGTCGTTAGATGAATTATGGACTTGTACAACAACACATACAAAAATTACTCTAGTTTGCACTCTACTGACATCAGTTGAAACATTGCAACTTCTATAAACTAAACAATTTTAGTTAACAGCTTTTAAGACCTCGATACAGTGGGTTAAAAATATTTATTAAAAAGAAAAAAGTGACTAAACACAAAAGTAAAAGGAGCTGCTTTTGATTTTTCTTGTCGGGCTTAAGTTCATTTTTATAAAACATTGAAAAAGCTAATGTATTAAACAGTTGCATAATTAAAGCCTTCTTTGGGCCGCTTTTAATTTATTATGTTTTATTTAATTTTCGTCTTTGCCTTTAAGGCTACAAACAAGTAAACTTCTCATTATGAATGCTCATGATGATACAGTGCAGTGAATAAAAACTTTTATACATTTTTCTATTTTTTCACCTTTCACCACAAAAAGTAAAAAAAAATATATATATAATTTTGTTACTGCGCCTGTAATTTCTACCATATCCATATTCGACCCAATAAAGTATATTAATTCCGTCCGTCTGTCCATCTGTGTAAGTGTTGAAACAACTTTACTAGAAGAGCTACAGAAAATTTAAATACGCCAATCGATCAGTTCCGAAAGAGTTGCTATTGAAAATCAGCAAGATCTGTCCATGTCCCTAGAGGCAATGTGCTAAACACCACGCCTGCCTAATTTTTCCATATCATTTAGAAAAATTGTCGCTCGACCATATTTTTCAAGTTATGTGCATTTGAAAAAAAGCACGATTGTGCACCATATTTTTTTAGCATATTATATTGGGTATCACTTGAAAGCTTTTGAAAACATCTTTCAGGAAAAATTTTAATTTTTTAAAATGCTTATCCCATTAAAAGCCAATGACATTTTTGTGCAAAAAAAAAAAATTTTTATTCTCTGTCACTCCAATATATATTTTTGATAGGAGTTACTTCACTAAACTTGATTTACTTTCATCGTGAAGGGTATATAAGATTCGCCATAACCGAATATAGCACTCTTCCTTGTTTTTATTTGATACTAGCAGTGTCCACGACTTCGTTTGCTTGTCATTTCTAATTTTCTTAGAATTAAAATTTAGAAAAATGTGTTTTTCAACATTTGTTGTCCTAAAAAAATGTACTGACATACTGTTCTTCTACCACTATATCCGTAAAATTGGGTGCTTTCACATTTGTATCTCTAGTTACTCTACGGAATGACATTTTTTATGACTTAGGTTCTAAGAGATCCCCTCACAAAATTTTATTTAAATCCATCCAGCAGTTCTTACGTGATGCGAACACAGACAGACAGAGGAACAGACGGACAGAAAGATATCAAAAATAGGCATTTTTTCAAAATTTTCAAAAAATATTTCATGTACACAAATGACCTCGTTACTAATAAATATGTAGAGATTATTATTAGCGTATTTTGTTTGATTTTAACGATTTTTTAATTTTTTTTTTTTTTTTTTTTTTTGTCAAATATATTCTGAATATTTTTCCAAAAAAATTTAAAATTTTTTATTTAAGATATCAAAAATTTAAAGCAATTTTAATAAGTAGATGCAAGCGTTTAAAATGAGCTTTTTACATAACATTAAATACCTTCTGAATTTAAGGATTTTTAAAACCAGTAAAAAAAAGACAAACATAAATTTATGATACACGGTTTTTGCTTACACATCAGTCATTTTTTTTTTTTTTTTCATTTTTTAAAGCGAAGTTCTGAAAAGCCTATTTAAACCATTGATCAAATATAAATATCGACAAGCCTTAAGTTATCTACTTCTTAAAAATTCCATTAATTCCTTTTAACAAATGCTCGTTTTTTCGCTCCACTGTTGGAATTTTTTTACTGTTATTTTTACTCATATGAGTGCATGTTGGTTAGTAAATCTGTATGTCAAGACCACTTTTGACATTTCGCTAAAGACTCCTCGATGTGAATTTATTGAATTTATTTATTTTGTACAGCCTCCGTATTTTTGTGCTATCGATTTGCTTACGATTCTATTTAATATGCTTGCAGCATACATTGCTGCAACCACAGCACATGTGGCATCAATAACTTACACATTTTCGTTCGACTGGTTTTGTTGTTTGTAAAATTTAGTATTTATGGTTTTATTGTTAAGTGTTTTAAATGTTTTCAATTCAGTTTTCTTGTTTTTTTTTTTATAAAATAACTTAAACTAACAAGTTACTACACATTATCTAATTTTGTTGGTTTTATATTGTGACGTACATGGAAATTTACAATATAATCAATTGTTGCAAGAAAGAATTCAAACAAATATGACTTTTTATTATTATAAATTGGGTTTATAATACTTTATGATACTTTGGTGCTCTATGCAGTACAATTAATTTTCAGAATGAAACGTTAGTAAGCCCCGACTGTTTTATGCCACTTTTCAAACTATTTTCCTTCCTGAAAATTTCCAGCTGTCTACCAAGTACTTATAACTGAGTCCGTCTCAGGCAAGTTCCTATTTTTATTTAGGTAAAATTATGTTTAAAGTTTTTCGTTTCTGTCACTATTGGAATTATGCAAAAAAGATACTCCTGCGTATGTTAACTTTAACAAATTTTGTTTAATTTTCTGGTAGTTCTTTTGTGTTTAAATAAAAATTTTAAATTTAGCCTGGACTTACGACATGCTATTTTTTCAAACAATTTCTATACCCTTTAACACAAAAAGTGGAAAAAAGGTATAACTAATTTTGTCAATCCGTTTGTGATTTCTACAATATCCATTTCCGACCCCCATTAAATAAATATATTCTGACTTCTTATGCATAGCGAAGTCGATTTAGCTATGTCCGTCTGTCCGTCCGTATCAGTGTTGAAATCAAGTTTGTCAAGGAACTAGATCAGCTAGAAAAAGTTTAAATACGCTAATTGATCAGACATAGTGTCGAAAGAGGTGCTAATAGAAATCAGCAAGATCGGTCCATGCCTTTCGACGCAGAGGGCAAAACACCATGCCATTTGGAGCAGTGAAGTAACTCTAATCAAAACAAAGCAAATATATAGAACGCTAGAGAATTAAAAAATAAGACAAAAAAACATCAAGTAAAAAATTGGTGGTCTTCCATATTTTCAGAGTTACGGGCCTCTGAAATTTTCAAAATATCAATATGGGTATCATTTTTAAGCTTTTGAAGTTATCTTTGAGGAAATACTAAAATTTTTTTTAAAAATGTTTAACCTATTAAGAGCCGATAGCATTTTATGTAAAATTATATAAATATGTAGTGTACTAGAGCCCCGATTCGCGTCGTTAATGCGAAACGGAGAAACGCGACGCAAATCCAATCACCTTTTTCTATATAAATGAACTGAAATTTAATTTATTGAGAAAAATATTCAAAACAAAGCAAGAAAAAATTTTTTTTTAATAAAAAACCTGTATGAATACATTTTTATATATTTCGTTTACTTTTAAAAACATAGAGAATTCCCCTTATTTCACGCAATTTGAAAACTGTTTAACACACAGGTGACGATCAGTGTTGCTAGAAGTTATAAAAATTCTATAAGAGAAAAAAGATGCTAAATAAGACACTACAGATGCGGAGAATGGTAATGCAAAATGCTGCAGAGCGACGCAAATTGAAATCAAAACGACGCAAATCGGAACCACAATGATGCAAACCAAAATCAAAAGGATGCAAATCGAGGTAAAAACGACGCAACTTTAAGTTGCAACGAAACAAATCGAATTTTTTCCAGTTTTTAAAAAGCGACGCAAATCGGAATGACGGAAATCGAAACGACGCAATTCGTGACTCTAGTGTACTTAATTTTTTTTTTAATTCTGTCACCCCAATATTTGCTTTTTTGCTTGGAGTTGACTTAGCCGAGTGTAGAACTCTTACTTGTTTTCAATTCTCTTTTAAAGTTTTAGTGAGTTTCATCGCGTCCCTATAATGGCATCGGAATTTTTACATTTTGCTTCTAGTTTGATATTCCTTATTGTAGTTGTTTGATTGCAGCGATCGTACACAAAGCAAGTGAAAAAATATCTCCTCAAAATTCTACTACGCCATTTTGCTTGCCCCGCTTGCAACTCCACACCTCTTGCCAAAAAAAAAATAGTTTTACGAAAAATTTCGTGGTGTAAAACAACTCTAAGAAAGTTTTGCTTTTTAAATATGTATGCGTTTATGCACGATTTTGCTAGCAAAAGAACGTTTTCAATCACATTTATTCTACTTTGCTCTATCTTCAATAAACTCAAAACATCGGGTAAAATTAAGCCACATGAATGTCCTTTAAAAATATATAAGTCCTATTTTCTATTACTCCCTTTGGATTTTTTTTTTAACAAAAAATATTCAGGTATGTGATGGAAATCGATTTCGAAATCGAGACGACTTAAAACCGTAAATGGTTGCGATATCCTTACTATTTTCATTTTTTTAATACCTTCAATATATATTTCAATAACTCTCCATTCAGTTTCTACAATTAATTTTGAGTAACTTCTTTACTTTTGTTTAAAATTTATCTCAAAACGAATCGTTTTCAAATTGATCGATTTCCATCACATACCTGATTATATTTTTTATATTTTAGTATTTATATTATGTCTGTTGCTTTATTTATTTTTTGGATATTATTTTCTTTTTGTAAAAACTTGACCTAAATTACACGGAAAAAAGAAACGTAATATTAAAGTTATTTCAAAATTAAATCTTGTAAATACATTTTGAATATTTTTATGGTATATAAGGAATATTATATAGTGTTGCAAGAAAATGTTGTTGTTTTGTTAAGAGCTAAATACCGACATTTAAAACATACACACACATACATATGTATTCAAATGCTGTATTTTTTTGTGTTGTATTTGTTAATTTACGTACATTTAAAACTAAAGAAATTATTAACTTAAAATTCACGACGATGATATTTGTCTGGATCGAAATATGACGTGACCACAACACGATCACTGAATTTCCGGCCCGTTAATGCTTGTTGAGCCTTCTGACAATCAATAACCGAGTTAAATTCGACAAAGACTTTACCGCAGCCAGGGACGTCGACACCTTCAATGGGGCGTGGTATCTCAACACTACGTACGACACCATATTTATTACACTCTTCCTTAATATCTTCCAAGATGTCTTCGTATTCGTCTTCGTCACGCAATTCATCTGGGGTCACCATATTAAGAAGACAGAGAACTTCTGTGGGTGGACCAGAAATACCCAACATGGGTAGACCGGGTACTTGTATGGTAACAGGTGCTGCTGCCGCTGGATTATTTTGAGCATTTTTAGCTCCCACACTGGCTCGTTGAACGATCAGTTTTTTGTCACCCAACTGCATGCCATTTAGCCCAGCAATAGCCTAAAACAAATCAAAATTTAAACAATTCCAAAAATTTTTATAACAAAGCAATATTTTTAACAAATCAAACTTACTTGATCTGTTATGCTATGGTCTACATATTCAGTGAAAGCATAACCTTTACTCAGACCAGTACCAGTATCTTTTACCAAATTAAAGGCTCTCAAAGCGCCAAAGGACAGAAGCAACTCTTTAACCTATTAAAGTATTAAAAAATAAATATTCAGCCGTTAGAATTTTAAAATGGAGTTTTCTGTTTTGTTTCAATTTGTTAAATTTAAAATATGTAAAAGAAAAGTAATGTACATCTTGTTAAAAACACCGCGCTGGCAGCATAATTCTCTAAATGGTAACCTAAAAACAAAAATCGAACCCATTGGGTTTTCGTGAATATTTTTGTAGTTGTAGCTGTATTGATTGTGAGTGTGTAATAAAGGCATAATTGTTTTTTTTTTCTATCTTTCTTTGCGTTTTTACCTTTATAGAGCTAGAGCTAAATTTTCCGGGAAAAAGTTTTATGTATACATGGATTGCTGTAAATCAAGATAAAGAAACTTGCCTTTGTTTGGGTTGAAATTATTCAAAAGTGTTTATGCAGTGTCATTATAAATCTGCTTTTTAGTTGGATGCTTTGGCTGACGTGTAGTGCGTACATAAGGACTCAAGGAGACAATTTTAAGCATTTTCTATTTTGTTTTTACAACTTGAATATTACAGCACAACAACACCACCTAAGCTACAAGAACACAAGGTAAACAATTAATAAAACAATTCAATACCATATTTCTTGTTATAATTGTAATATCCTGCAAAAAATATATATTTTTTTATACATATACAAAGAAGAAATTAGTTTCCATTTATTCTTGCTGTAAAAAAAAATAATTTAAAAAAGAAAATATATCTTTTGCCATCACAGTAGTGGCTAGAAAAAACAACGAAAAGTTACTGGAAATTGATAATAAAATTTGCTAAAAATGTGTTATAAGCAACATTTTAAAAATATTCCTAAAAAGAAATATACAAATACAAATGACGGGGAACTGGTCATTTCATCGTCCTTTTCCACCATAATCTAAATTTCCACTATATCAGGTGCTTGAGTCCATTAAATTGTTGCTGAAACAGACATTTTATAATTCATATTGATATTATAATAAAAAAAAGTCTTAAGCTACATTTAGTTAAGCCGGCTAAAAAGGAATATGTATCTAAGAGGAAAAGTTTTTACTTCTACTTATATACAGTGTTACAAAAATAATTTTACGAAAGCGAAAATATTCAATTTTGAAAATCTCCTAATGTGTTTATACGTTGATTTTTAAGCCATTTTTTCAAATTCGAATTCCGAATTTTCGATTTTTCATTCTTCGAATTGCATGTGTTCACATTCGCAGAAAAAAAGAAAGTAAAGATAAATAAATTTTGCAGATTGGGAAAAAATAATTTCTATCATATTGAAAAACTTCTAGTACTTAATTTAGAATCAAGGAGGATAGAATTGGTGGTTTGACGTTTTGCACAGTAGCCGTAGCATCTTTCAGATTATTATGCTTTTTTTTAATTAAACATCAGCGGACCACAGAAAGCTAATAATAGAACACTTTAAGGTGGTCAATGATAAACATCAGAAGATACACAGCTACGCAGATTATGAAGGCGACCAATAGCAATTTTTTATAGCTTGCTCGCTTTCTTTGGAGTTGGTATCGATTCAGAGAGTACAGTGAGTTTCAAGGTGTGGTCAATGAGACTTTACGTTGGAGGCCAAAGAAGCCAATGTTAAGTTTGAAATTTCAGACATGGTTCAATGAAACCCAAAGGTCGGGCGGTAAAAAAAGGAGCAAACCTGAACCATGAATTTGACCCAGAGACAATAAATTCAGCAACAGAAGAGTATTGACTGCTCGTAACGCAAATGATCGATTGGTCGTAGCTACCGGGTACATGGTACTTAACAGTGCTTAACCTTTTAGAAGGTAGAATAAATATTTAATAGACACTTCTTTATATGAAAACATAAATCTCTTTGTAGTTTTGCTTGCTTGTTGGTGCGCCAATCACGACTAAACGACTAAACCGATTTTAAGGAAATTTGAAACACGGGTACATATTTGTCTTCTTGGTAAAATAGGGTATTTATATTTTCAAACAACGGGGAGAGGAAAAAGCTCCCTACTATTCTGGAATTTTTATTCTCGGAACGAATTTAAAATCTAAACTGCTTTTAATGAAATTTTAAAAATAGACGAGTCCTCAAGTAGAAGGTTTAATATGTAATGTGCTTCTTTCCAAAGCTAGGACCCAGATAAAAGGAAAAGGCGGAAAACACGAGCAGTAAGTGGGTTTAAAAAAAAAGCTATTTTAAGGATATTTGAAATATAGAAAAGTTCCTATACATAAGACAGAAAGAAATCTGTTGTATCTTTCATAAATAAATAAAAAACTGGCTTTGAAGTGATACGATTTTTTTCATTAGGGTCGCGAAGCGCATCGGGAAAAGCTGGGATGTTTATAAAGTACAGTACTAAATAAGCGAATGACCATTTCATAGTATTGAATAAAGAATACATACATTCACTAAAAAATTAAAGAGATACTAAAAATTGAATTATGGATGATCGAAAAATATAAAATTTATTTAAAACACACAAAACTAAAATTACTGTCTTAAGTATTAATACCTATGCAGAACCGACTAAAAAATTTTCAGCGGCAAAAATTACTTTTCTGCTTTCGTAAAATATATTTTTTGTCACACTGTATATAAAGGTATAAACTGCAAAAAAAGTAACAATGTAGCGATATGTTTTAATCAAATTTTGCTGAAAAAAAGTGATATATCTGAAAATTTAAAAATAAGTTTAAATATCTAAAACAAATAAAACATTTTGCCCTAAAGTTTATAACAGCATCCAGTCTATATTTAATTGCATAGCTTGTACTGAATTTCAGTGAATCAAATACCGATCAATTTCGTAAAAAATGACGTTATTTTGTTTAAACAGATTTTTATTTAAAATTGCTGGTGCCACATTTTAAAATATCGACTAAAGTAATTATAAAAATAGGAGACTCGTCACAAAGTCTTAGAAACGAGAGCTTTTTTAAAATAGCTTGTCATTTATGGCAGTATTTTCAAATAAAATTTAAAAGTTAAATAGAAGTTTTCAGTGGAGAGTACAGAATGGATAATTTAAATTGCAATGTAACAATGGAACTACCAGTGCTAGTGCGTATTGGTTCATTCTCGTTAACTATGAGCAAGAGAAACTGTTTTATTTGTAAATTACGGAAGAAAAATGTTCAGTTTTAGAGCAAAAGATAAATTATAGAACAAATAGCCTGGCAGATTTTTTTACCATTTTTCTAGTTGATGCTTTAGTACAATATAAATAAGTACATTTGTCTTTATTTCCTATTGTAATTCAACATTATTTTTCGAAACACACGGCTTTACAATACCGAAGCAAATCTTTTTTTTTTTTTTTAACTCATGCTGCCGAGTGACAAATTAATTAATCTTGTTTTTTAAGAGTTAGCTTCTAGACAATATTGCCGCTTATAAAATATACACAGGGTTCCAGAAAGCAAGTTAAATTTTTAAATAATTTGTGCTGTGTTAATGTTCGTTTGCGATTTTTTCGTAAATATGTTCTGATCGTATACTTAAAGTTGTAGTAATTTTAAATGTTTAATTTATAGCCGATAATAAAAAATAGTTTTAAAAAAATAGTTCTCTTTTCAGTTACTCTTAATTATGTTTCTTTGTAATTTCAAAACCACAATATCAACATTTTGCTGCAACGTAATACATTTGGTAGGCTAAGAATTCTTACATGTAAATCGTTTGATGAAATAAAAACTGCAACGTTAATGAATCTGGGCTAAACGGGTTATTTTAAGCCTAATTTTGAAGTGTTTCCTTAATTAGTAATAGCGGTTATGGAAGTTTGTTGTTATTGAAGATGGCAATCAATCAATAAAAAGATGTAAAACAACCTTTTGCACAAAATGTAAAAGTACTCTACGAGCCTGTTTTGGCAATAAGAATTTAAAACAGGGGCCGCAAATTTTACCAAAAAAAAAAAAATCATAATGAAGGAGAATAGCTACAAAATGTAGAACGACATCCATAAAATCGTTGTTGCAGGCACAAATTTTGCCTGCATTTTTTATTTTTGTATAATAAACAATACCTATTTTATGTTGGATTTTAATTCACAATACATATCTCTGATAAATTTGGTTGAGACCATCTAACGAAATGTTGGATGCAAAATAAACGAATAATTTTTTATTTAGTTTAAAAGGAAGTACTTCTTTAGAATAACATGGGAAAGTGTCAGAGAAAAAATGAAATATAGTTATTTAAATAAACAAAGCTTTTGCGTTACGATTTATATAGATTCAACGTAATAAATTTTCCTGTATATAAATCGCAATTAATCAATTTATTAGGTGATAGTGCTATAGAGCTCAATCCAGTTTTAAAATTATTTAAGTATATTTTTATATTATCGAATACCTGTTCTTCGTTAAGATAATTGGGTAGGCCACCTATAAATATTTTATGTGGTGAATCTGGTACCACAGTAGAAATAACGCCATTTGCTAAAAAGTATTTATTTTGTTAATTAATAAATACAAATGCACCTTAAATTTTGTATACTTACTAACTGGTTGTGGTATAGGTGATGTGTCTACCACTCCAGGCATAGGCTGATAATCGTGCGGCCTTCGTATCTTCAAACTTTGTCCCTTAAAATTTATGCCATCAAAAGCCATAGCCTGTGTTGTTTCATCGGTAGAACGAAATTCAAGGAAAGCGAAATTTTTGTCTAAATTAATTTGACAAGCAAGAACTGGATTGCCAGCCGCCTGTGCAAGTCCCGTCAAATGCATTTGCTGGTTAAAAAATTCCATCATTTCATCTTCAGTTACACCAAATGGTATATTTCCCACATACAAACGTCTGGCCTGGCGGGTGATAGTGGATCCAACTACAGGTACAGCCGCCTGCGGAATATCGGGAACTGTATTTGCTGGGATTTGACCAGATGCCTGCATAGCTTTATATTGCAATGGTGTAATGTGTTCAAATCCGGGTGGTGGTACATCCCAATATAGAGATGGCTTACGACGTCTAGTTCCTTTTATACGCGCCCCGGATCCTCTGAAATCAACTCCAGGAACATCACGCCCACGACGCTCGCGTGATCTTGAACGACGTCTATCTCGAGATCGAGAACGGGATTTGTGGCGGCGCCTATCACGGTCTTAAAGTTATAAATTACAAATTTTATTAGTGATGTACCAGCGTGGTGTATTTACAATGCGTAAGTGTACACAATTTTTTCTTCATAACAAAATTTCATTTTAGAAACGCAACCACTTACCATCTGATCTCATTTTTAAAATATTTATGGAACTAATAGAAAGTAGAAGACTTTAAATATCTTTGTATTTGAAGTTTTTTAAAGATCTTATTTGCAATATCTCGACAAGTAAAAAATTATATATCTTGACAACATATAGCACCGCTTTAAAGAAAATATAACATGGGGTGATTCAAAAATATTTATTTTTGAGCAATCTATTACAATTTAGGTTGTCATGCTGTCAGCCATATTTGTTTAGTTTATGTAGAAAAACAAGCAAAAATATTTCATCTATTTTACAATACTCTAAAACCTGTGAAAAAATTGTGTGAATATTTCCAAAATATTTTGAATATTCTTAGAGGCATTAGATTATTAAAAGACGAACTAATTTTATAAATATTACAATAAATACATAGATTTTTAGATTAAGTGCAAACAAATCTATAGTTCACATAATTATGGGTTATGAAGGTAAGTCAAAGATTGTCTAATTTTTTAAGAAACGTAGTTTTGGAAATAGTAAAAATATTTGTTAGTAGAACGACGCCGTCACCGTACTAAGTCTCGCTCAAGATCACGTTCTCCGCACTCACGTGAACATCACCACCGTAGCCATGGCAAATCTCGGGATCGTGAACGACATTATCATAAATCCTATCGCCGTAAACCGTCCTTATATTGGGATGTACCACCCCCTGGTTTTGAACATATTACTCCAATGCAATATAAAGCCATGCAAGCATCAGGTCAAATACCAGCTACTGATACTCCCGATATACCACAAGCTGCGGTACCGGTAGTTGGTTCAACAATCACCCGCCAAGCTAGGCGTTTATACGTAGGCAACATACCTTTTGGTGTGACTGAAGATGAAATGATGGATTTTTTCAATCAACAAATGCATTTGGTGGGCTTAGCACAAGCCGATGGCAATCCTGTATTGGCTTGTCAAATAAATTTGGATAAAAATTTCGCTTTCTTGGAATTTCGCTCAATAGACGAGACTACTCAAGCTATGGCTTTTGATGGTATTAACTTTAAGGGACAAAGTTTAAAAATACGAAGGCCACATGATTATCAGCCCATGCCAGGAATGAGTGAATCTCCAACTATTAAGCCTTCTATTGGTAATTTCATATGTTTGTAAAAGTACACCCATAAAATTTTTAATACCTATTTTATTTATAGTTTCTCCAGGTGTTATATCAACTGTTGTACCAGATTCCCCCAATAAAATATTTATTGGTGGCTTGCCCAATTATCTCAGTGATGATCAGGTCAGTTTATGGTTAATATCATTTTACATTTGATTTAAGATTGCAGTTTGAAAAACTAAACGGATCTTACTCTATACGACGCATCGGTGAATAAGTAAGAGTAGTAATTTTAACAAGTAAGAGTGCTATGCCGAATTTATATACCCTTCACCATTTATGTAAATATTGGGGTGATATATATTTAGTAGCCGAATATAGCACTTTTACTTGTTATTAATGCTTACTGCAAGTTAATCATATCCTGATTCTGTTATTGCAGAAATCAATTATTTTTTATGAATTGAATATGAAGTTAATAGATATATTTAGTTTGTAATTTGCAGCAAGATAGCGTACAAACCTTCTGTTTTCAGCTTTTTTTTTTTATTAAAACTGTTTGGTAATAAAATTAACACTTGTGTTCCATAAAAAATGCTAATTTTAAAATTTGCTCTTAGTGCTTATTTTTATAGCTTTCAGCTGTTTTTTTAAACAACTTATTTCTGTTTTTTCAGCAAACAACCAATTCTTTAAATTTCAGCCTTTTTTTGCAGCAAACTGTCTTATTTCAATTTACTTATCGATTTCTATCCCTTGTATAATTATAGATTAGTTTGAGCCGTGATGCTCCCATAAACCACACACCTTCTGTGACAACTGCCCTTATTGCAATTTATATTGCTGTTAACATTGTTAAATATAAAACGTTTTTGTAAATGCAAAGAATAAAGCCTTAAATTTTTCGAATAGTAAAAACGTTTTGTAAAATGCACAAATGTTTACTCTAACTGAGCTTAAGAATTTCCAATTAAAAATACACTTTAAAAGGCAAGTTTATTTAAAAACAAACAAAACACTATTTTGTTTTTGATTTTCAGATCAAGGTCAAGGGGTTAAGTATCTAACTAACCGACTAATAATAAATCGATAGAAATGTGTTCTTTTATTTTTAAATACTTATTTAATAACAAATTTATTTAAAACTTATAATTTTCTTTGTTTAATTAATATTCTGTTTTAAATAATCTCTAGGTTAAAGAGCTGTTGCTTTCATTTGGCCAATTAAAAGCATTTAATTTGGTCAAGGATGCAGCTACTGGTCTGAGCAAAGGCTATGCTTTCTGTGAATATGTCGATTTGAGTATTACTGATCAAGTGAGTTTTTTCGGAGGAAAAATTAAAAACTTTTTTTTAAATATATTTATTTATATTTAGGCTATAGCTGGCCTGCATGGCATGCAATTGGGCGATAAGAAGCTTATAGTACAAAGAGCCAGTGTTGGTGCCAAGAATGCACAAAATAATGCATCTTCTGCTGCTCCAGTAACAATACAGGTGAGTTGTGCATATTATTACCTTTGAATATGAAATGCAAACTAAATAAATTTTTAGGTCCCTGGCTTGTCTGCTGTCATTTTAACCGGTCCACCTACAGAAGTTTTATGCCTATTAAATATGGTCACCGCTGAAGAGTTACGCGATGAGGAAGAATACGAAGAAATTCTTGAAGACATTAAAGAAGAATGTAATAAATATGGTGTGGTTCGCAGTGTTGAAATACCGCGACCCATTGACGGTGTTGATGTTCCCGGTTTGGGAAAAGTATTTGTTGAATTCAATTCTGTAATTGATTGTCAAAAGGCCCAACAAGCTTTAACGGGTCGAAAGTTTAGCGAGCGTGTTGTTGTTACTTCCTACTATGATCCAGACAAATATCATAGACGTGAATTTTAAAAAGACTACCAAACTTGTGTCATTTAAAAGATTTTAATCATTTTATTTCTTATTATAATAATTTTGAAAACTTAGATTTGTATAAAATGATAAACACTAATGCAAACATTTTAAATTACGATAGGAACATTTTTTAGATATCTTTCAAAATATCATATTCAAATAAAAGATATATGTATATGTAAGTGATGAAAAAGTTTCCATAATTTTTTTTATAATTTTTTACAGTAAGTACTAAACGAACGCAAAGGGACCAGTAAATGGACCCGAGCGGGCTGTGGCAGCACAGCTGCCTGCCTAACCTAACCTACTAAACTATTTAAAGCCTAAAATTTCCTTAAGACATCATTGTGTTTTAAAAAAGGAAAATATTTTTACTTCTAATAACAAATTATGGCATTCGAAATTTTGATAGATATCGATAGTCATAATTTAACCTCTGTATATCAAACAAATCAAGACTCCCTTTTTTCATTTTATACTGCTAATAATGACCATTCCTAAATAATTTTATTCATTACCATCCATTTTTAAAATCTCTTATTTTTTATATGCAGATCTCCCTGTTTGCCACGGCGTTTTTACACTAAAATCATAACGTCATTATCAGCTGCTAAAACAAAATTTACCAAATTTGTTTTAACAATTTTTTAGGTTTTCGTTTACGTGGAATTGTAAACTTTCTATACAAATTTATTAATGTAATTGATATAATTTTAGGAACAATTTCATAAGAATAACTTGAAAACACAATTATCAACATGATCGAAGTAACGGATTTACAAAGTAAGTACAAGTTTAGACTCAGCGTCAATATATAAGCGACAATTACTGGCAATGTCGTTATTCTCGGGAAATTGTTTATATTTTGTTTATCTATTTTTAGAAATTGGCATCGGTTTATCCGGCATGGGCATAGGTTTTCTTTTCCTGGGAGTATTATTTTTGTTCGATAAAGGATTGTTGGCCATAGGAAATGTAAGCTCGTTTATTCTAGTCAATTTTCTTTTTAAAACTTTTTTAAATTTTAGATTCTCTTCTTATCTGGCTTGGCCTGTGTTATTGGCATAGAACGCACATTTCGCTTCTTTTTCCAGCGTCACAAAATTAAGGGTTCAATAGCATTTTTTGGTGGTATTTTTGTGGTTCTATTGGGTTTTCCTATCATTGGTATGGTTATAGAATCTTATGGATTCTTTGCCTTATTTAGTGGTTTCTTCCCGGTGGCAATTAGTTTTCTAAGCAGAGTACCCCTTTTGGGTTCAATTATCAACACACCGTTTATACAAAAGGTAACAATACTAATGAAAAATGCAATTTTAATAATTTAAATCAACAGTATAGATTTTTTGTTTCCGTTTTGTATTTACGAATATCGAAATTTCTTTAGTATATTTGGTTATTTCGTAACATCGAATTTGAAAGAAAATACTTAAGATAATTTTGCTCCTGCCCCTTGAGGTGGGTCTTCAAAGCAGCTTAGTGATTTTTGATCCATTCTTCACGTTCTTCGCGCTCTTTGATAACTTCATTTAGATAGGGCTCCAAATATTTAACATCCTCCTCATATTTGGTCCATTGCTCTTTGGGCAAAATAGTTTTTGTCATAGACAAGTGCAAGGCGCGCATAATACGGAAGTTACGTTCATCATACAACTGACGTGGAAGTCGACGAATCGCTTCCTTAACATCTTCGTTTTCGTACAAGCAGTCATCACGGTGTAAACCTAAAATAAGTAGATTTGTGAGGTTAAATTTGTTTGCCTCTTTAAACTTGTATTAAATACAAAATAATGTTTTTCTTACCATATTGATTAAAACCAGACAGATTGTAAGCCCATCTTCCTAAGCTAGCTGTTAAAGAAACATTTTAATGTTATTTCTATTGTTTACGTAATCACTATCAATTGAAATTTGCTTGCTTTATATTTTAAACAAAATGGGTAACTTTAATCATTTAATACTTACAGCATACTTTGGGACCAACTCTGGCAACGTAAGCGGACATTTTTTACTTTATTGTTTCTTTAAAACTAAAAACTTTCCTTAAAATTGATTATTACAGTCCTCGCGAATTTTCCAAGATTTTATAATCTCTTTTTGTAATGAAATGTCAAAAAGATGTGTATTAGGTTTTGTAATAGAATAAAGTAATGGATTATGATGACAGCTAATGTAGTGTTGTATTTTTTAACCTATTGCGGCACACAAGTTCGAGTGATATCTTTACAATATTTGCTTGCAGCGCCAGAATTAAATTAAATTTTTTTAAACTACAACATTCTAGCAAATACACGTAAATATTGTAAGTTAACGAAGTCTACTAGCAGCGCGCTCTTGATGATATAGAGTTATAAAAAAACATACATACATATTAAAAACTGTAACGGGGTCATTTCTGTACATGAAATTTTTCTAAATGCTGTGTGTATAGTAATCGTTATGGAATACAAAACACCTATTTTTGTTTATTAGGACCTTGGTTCAAATAAAAATGTGTCATTTCGTAGAAAAAATTGAGATACAAATGTGAAAGCAACCATTTTTACCTGTATAATGGTACTAAAACAGTTGTCCACACATTTTTCTAGATTTTAATTTTAAGAAAATTAAAAATTACACGCAGCCGAAGTCGTGGGCGTACTTGCAGGCCTCTACCATTTAAAAATGTAACATTAGAGAAACTAATAATTACAGGCGAACAAAAATTAAACATTCTTTATTTATGAGTTTGAAGAACAGAAGTGAATAGAAATGAAACTTCATATTTGTAAAAATTTTTTATTATTTTACAAATATCATACAAATAATTTACTCTTAAAGATAATCTTACCTAAATTTCAAACATACTGAAGTATTTTTTAAGAACTTTCTAAATTTAATGTATTTACTTTTTTTATTTCAGCTCGTTGAAAAACTTGGCGGCGATTCTAATCGGACGAGGGTATAGTTTTAATAAAAATTTGTTTTCTAATTTTATTTTCACTTCTAAGGATTTATCAATGTAAAATATAGTTTAAATTTACTAAAAAGAAAGCAAAAATAACTCTTGTAGAAAAATAAGTAAAATATTATCGGTTTAAATCGTTTTTGCTATAAATAAAAAGGGTTTATATATGAGCAGTAAGTTAAAATTTATTTAAAAATGTATGTTGTTAATTGCCTGCCTAACCTTATTGCTTGAATATTGCGATGTTTTTAAATTTGCTTTTATTTCTACTTTATTAATTTTACAATATCAACAAATCAGCAAATATTTTTTTTACCGGATGTGTCTATACTTTGTTCTTAAATTTTTGGTTTTAAAAATTCCAGCTCGTGTGGCCTAAGTTTATTGATTGTAAAAGAATTTTTACTTTTTTTTAACAAAATTAATTTTAATAACACTTTTAAAAAATATCAAATCCATGCATCTCGTGAAGTTTAATTGAACGTTGAATTTTTTTATAAACAGGCGGTTTTTATTTATTATTTCTGATAGTATAGATAACAATCTGTTTATCACAACATGAAAATACTTAATAACTAAAATTCAGTTTTCAAAAATGCTATTATTAATTTGAAATAAACACAAATTGATTTTACATTTCTTAAAATGTTCCTTGTAATATTTTTTGACATATACTTTTAATAGAGTTTTCTTCTTTGGCTACTAATTCTTGCAGGATTCCACTTTGGCATAGAAAGACCTGACCTAAGGAAGTGGAGCTAACATCTAATTTGAAAACACACATTTGAATTTCAGTTTCCGATTGTAGTAGAGGAGAAGGTGTATGTTGTAAAAACTCGAGTTGTAAAGAACCTTTAAAAATTAAATAAAAGTTATAAAAAAATATAAATTATAATATATTATAAATACCTGTATCGTAAAATTGGCCCATACACCAACGCAATAACATTTCTAAAGGGAATTCTAAAATTTTTCTACGCATAGATTTTAATGTAAAATTAATCAGTGTTATACAAAGTCGAAGCTGCAATGAAATTGAAATAATATAAGTTTTATTCCTTAAAAATATTTGATTTTTAACATTCAACAATTTCACAAAATATTGCCAGACGGTTGACCGTGTCTGCAAAACATAAACACAAATAAACCAATTAACTTACGGAGGTAAATACCACGTAATAAGTGAGCACTGTTGGAAAAAGAAAGAGTAAAGATGTAAAAAATACTGTTGCCAAGTACAACTGACGATTCATGTAGTTATGGGACTCTACACGATCTGTAATATATACACGCACATGTTATTTGCAAATGTCAAAACAATTGTAAGTTACTACAAACTTTTTAAAACATTTTTACGCTTGCCCAGAACGACTTTCCACAGCACTTGCAAACCTTTTATCTCTACCTTATACAGCCTGAAAATAAAAAATATTTTATTACGATGAAATTAAATAATAAAATACTTACACTGCAGCATATATACTAAAACAATGTGCATGCAAACCCATAACAGATATTAAATCTGTAAGAAGCGCCAGCTGATACGAAAAGCCAATAAAGCCCAATAATATAATGGGTATAAATAACTGTCTAATACAAGGTTCAATAATGGCTGCAAATAATAATAAATTATGAATGTTAAGTTTTTAATTTCTTTTAATTATAAATACTTAAAAATACTGCCCATAATTCTACATGATAACCGAAAAAATCGATTAAAAATTTATTCAGTTGCACATTTAATTTTAAGCCCACTGGAGATCCTTTCAACGATTGCAACAGTATACGAAAGTTTGTTACAACACTCTAAAAGAGAATAATATTTTTTAAATTATAATAAAAAAATATAAAAAATAACTTACATTGGAAGCACCTATTATATACTCTCCTGGATTTTCAATATATAATATCAATAATATATTGACAGATAGACCTATCATGGTATCCAAAGCAATATTATAATTTCGTTTCCTGAAAATACAGGTACAGAGTTATAAAATAATAATTATGTTACGATTTGGAAAAAGTATTTTTAAGAAAAAAGTTAAATATGTATCAGAAAACATTAAGATCATTGTTTTACTACGCTTTCTTGTTTTCAGTTAGGCTGACTTCCAAAATGTTAATTGCTTTGCATTCGAACAAAGTATACTGTTTCATAAAGCCGCTGTACAAAATATTTACAATGTATACGATTTCAAAACGTCAACAATGAGTATTTTTAAGGCAGTAAAAAAGCAACCAGGAATTAGTTTTTTAGTTGATGCTTTGTTTGGTATTCGTTTATTTACTCATAAAAAATAAAAAAAAAAACCACAAAACGTTTTTGCTGGCAAAGAAAAAAAATTAATTTGTTTTTAATAATTAATATATATAAATAGCAAAAATTTATTTTTAACATATTGCAGCGAAAAAATGAAATCATGAGCAAACAAAAATTGCTTCTAATAACAAGGTTGCGAAATAAACCTGATTTTTGCGCAAAGCGCAAGAAGCGCACCGTTTTGTAGGAAAGTCTTGAGAGAAATTAAGGATGTGGATGAGACCTTTCCCTTCTCGAGGGATGATGTCACCAGAAAGTTTTTAAAATTCTGTGAGACTTATAAAAGAATTAAAAAGCGCAACAACACTTCTGGAGAAGCAGCCACATCTTAGCATCCGGCATTTTTGCAATAACTTTTTAAAAATTAACAATTTTTTGTATTTTTCTGCACTGTGTTTTGGCTTCACTAAAAAATTCCTTTTTCTTTTCATAGATTTTATTACAGCGACTAAATTTTGTGCAGTTTCCACTTGAATTTTCTGATAGTTTAAAAAAATTACCAAATAAAAATTTTACTCCCGAACTTTCCATTTTCGTGTTTGTCAATAATAAAAATGGTGCATTGCAACATTCCTGTTTCATAATGAAAATTTAAACAAAGCATAAAGTTGCGTTGTATCGGAACTTTGCATATGAAAAAAGTTTAAATGCCGCAGTAAAACTGTATACAAACTTTGTATTCATACATTTTGGAAGTCAGCCATACTTCAATGGTAAATAACTACACAACTTACCCAGACTTTTTAAATTTTAACCATTCTTTATAATATTCACACACTACTGTATATTGGAAAATAAACTTAAATGGCGGTTGAGTCATAAGAAATCCAAATAATCTCATAAATACATCAAATGGAAACTTTAACAAATAACCAAAGAAACGTTTAAAGTCATCATCAATATCACCATCATCACACTCCAATTGAAAGCATTCTTTTGCTTGCAGCAGTTGATATAGCAAATGCATATCGTCATCGGGACAAGAAACGTGTTGACTTGTTCCCAATTTGTGAGTTGAATTTTGATGGAGGTTTTTATTTAAGTCTTGCAGTTTTAGTATTGATTTTTCATTATAAAGAAAAACATTGACCTTCTCCTTTTGTTGCGGTCTAATACTTAGTTTGCTTAAATAAATATTTGGCGTTTTGTTATCATAAAGAAAAACTAATGCTACATCTTGACAATGCAACCGAATACCGCTGGCTGCATCAGCTATATAACCCAAATGTCTCAATTCATTCTTAAAAGACAAGTCCTTTTTATATTGAAATATCTCGTCGTTTTCTTCGGGTTGTGACATGTCCACCGCACTGATAACATAATAAGAGATGCAATTTTGTTCTCCAATTTTAATTTCTCCATAAATATTATAATTATTTTTCGAATAAAATAATTTTTCCGGCAGGAATAATTTTATAGTCATTTTCTATGTAAACAAAACGAATTAAAACAAAAACAATTCTCAGCTGTTGCAGTCGCAGAGTTGTATGACAGTTGTGTTTAATTTATAAAAGATTTCAAAATAAAGAAATTTTAAAAAGGTAATTTAGCGAATAGTTAGTTTCAAAAATGCAAAGTATTTCAGGTTTGAAGAAAATCTATATATAAGCAAGAAGTTGAAAATTTAATAATAAATCCATGGCGAAATAGAACTAGGTGGTCTCGATAGTGAATTTTTTAATTTTCGCCGAAAAGCTAAATGTTAAACTCCATATATAAAAAATTTGTATATTTTTTATATATATTGTAGGCTGTAAAATTAGGTTATTTAGGAAGTTTCAGATTTTTCGCTAAGGTACCTTGTGAGTTATTTAACAGTAAAGTTGGGAAAAGACAAGAATTTCGGGAGAGGTTACCATCTTAAGATGATAATCAGCCCTATAGTATTTCGAGTAGGTGTATTTTGAGTACGACAATTTTGTAATAGATTAATGATAACTGTTGCGAGCTGTCTTTAATCTATTACAAATTTTGTAAAAACAAATAATTTTCGCCGTAAAAACGCCAACCACGATAAGGGTTGACATGAAATTTGGCCAAATTATAGCTTTTTAAATAAACTGCTTTAAATATGCATTTCAAGTACTTTTGAAAATAAAAAGTTTTTTATACAAAAAAGTTTTTTTATAAAAGCAATTAAAAAAACCACCTTCTATAATTTTAAAAAATATATGCAAGCAATCTAAGAAGTTTTTAAGTTATTAACAAATAAGTACATGGACGTTGTCAAGATTTTCGCACCTGTCAAAACATAATAAAGGTGAAATAAAATTTGTGGAGTTTTCGAGTAAAGATATGTTGGAAGATATTAAAAAATTCTATGAAACAGTAAATAGCCAGATGTTGAAAAATAACAAAACAAAGGGTTTTTTCAGATAATTGATTTACTATTGTAGTTTTAAGTCATTAAATAGCCAGATGTTTGGAAAAAACCTAATACAGGGCAAGGCGAATCGATTACCAGGTGGCAGCGTAGGCGAATTCAATACTTTTTGCTGGCGTACACCACTGTCAAACTCTATATAAAAAATTTGTGTATATTTTTTATATATGGAGTTTGACAGTCGTATATACCAGCAAAAAATACTGAATTGGCCTACGCTGCCACCTGGTAATTTATTCTTCTTGATACAGGGCTTAGTTTTATTTTTAATTTTTTTATTTTAATTTTTTATATATTGGAAAATCCAAGAGATTTTATGCCAACTTTATTAGTTTTAAGACTCTTATGAGTAGTATTTAGTCATACTTGAGCAAAATTATGTTCTGAAAACATGAGGTTGAAAAAGCATAATTTCTGTGATTTTATATGCAGGCATGACTGACCCAATCATCTAAACATATGAGATTTCTATTTCTTGCCAATTATTTGAGTTATAATCGATTAAACTACTAATATTTCGAAAACGAAAAATAAATTATCTGTCGTTGAAATATGCTTTAAAAGCTGCCGTTGTCAAATCGATCGATTTCTATTACATACTTGCATAAAGCCAATTTCAGTTAAATTAAAATCAGAGATTTGGAATTAAAAAGTTATAAAAATAAAAAAACAACAACTGATTAAAAAAGTAACTATTAAACAACAATTTAACCTTTTATATTTATTAATTACTATAATATAGCTCAGCTTTATGAATTTGATTTGTATTTTAATTGTTTATTATCGGGTTGTTTGTTATCAATACAGGGGGTACAAATTAGGCTATGCAAACAATAACCAGGCTATGCACAAAAAGGCCAAATATAAAAATAATTTGGAAAGTTGCTGCTCATCTTCGTACTGAGTTGTTCCACGATTAGCAGCTGTAAATAAACATACAGAAACAAAATTATTTTATTAAGAGTAAAAATAAAAGTATATTTAACTTACGCGCCGGACGTGGTTCACTAAAGTTTAGAGACGATGCAAAATAACCAAATGGAAAAGCTCCAATACCAAAAGACATATGAAAACCGTCACCAAAACTAAATCCCTGAAAGCCCTGTTGCGGCTCAGGTTCTGTACGTTGTCCAGCTGGACGAGGTGGTACTTTATTTCTGAAAACATTAAAAATTCATGGATAATAGTATGTGATGTGTACAAAAAATTTAAACTTTAAAATCTTACCGGGGATCTTCTTGCTTGGTGCTATTACGTCCATATAGTGGTATAACTTTGTCTTTACCAATGGCTGCCTTACACACAGGACACAATTTGCGACTTGGTCGAGTTTCTAACCACTGATGGAGACAGGGCCAACAGAACAAGTGACCACATAAACTAACAACAGCATCCTTTGCTGTATCCAAACATATATTGCATTCAAACATAGAATCATCATTTTTATCATTTTCTTTATCACCGCCAGCCGTTTTATTGGCATCATTTGTATCCGTATTATCCTTTTTAATATTAACTGTTTCACTGCCTAAAGCACTGCCAGAAAAGGAGTATGCTGTTGATGAAGTTGTTGCTGTTGTTTTAATATTTTGTGTCATTTTATCGTTTAATAGCGGAGCTTGTGCAGCTCCATTTGTTGTACTATTTGTTTCATTCTGGTCATTGAAAGCGGCATTCCACGCTTCACCTTCTGCAGTAGTATGAGGTGTATTTGGCAGTTCTGGTGCCGTTGCCAAAGGTGTATCTGTTGACATATTTCACTATTGTATTTTAAACTAAAAAATCGGAAGTGAAGAAAAAATATGTAGTATTTAAAATCGGTATTAGTAAATTAAAGAATCAGTGTCATACGAAATTTTTTTATTTATCATATCATGAAAAGAGAGGTGTATTTCGAAACTATCGGGCATGGCACACATTCCGATCGGAATGGTTTTAATTCCCTATTAACAATTCCGATCGATTTTGTTTTATCTCCTTCAGATCCCGATCGATTTTGTTTATTCCTGAAAAGTATTGAATCTCCACTATTTTATTTAAATGTGGCAATATTTGGCACACCAAAGTAAACAACAAGGCTAATCTAAGTAAGACACATCATAGAAAAATTTCAAAGAAACTTAATTCCACTTTGAAATTTGAATGTGGTTTCATTCCGAAGAAATTTTTCGTTTTTAGATTTCTGAAGAAGCAATTTTCGGAATTGAAACCACTTTCGATCGGAATTGAGTTATGTGACATGCCTGTATATTTAAAATATATTTATTTGCGTTTTAATAAGATATAAAATGATATAAAATTGTTTCTTTTTAAACTTTGCAAGACACTTTATGTACAAATATAAACAAAACTTGTAGGGGTCGCACTAAAATGCTAATAATCAGAGATGAGAAATAACTAAATACTAAAGAAATATTAAGAATTTATTAACAAATTTATTTTTGCACATAAAGCGTTTTATTATTATTTATTTAAAAGCAATTTCGTTTTTAATTTACACAAAATGACCCTTTTACTTTCACTTAAAAAAAATTAAATGTTATGAGCTGCTTTTTTTATTGGGGAAAAAATAAGCATCCTGAGATAAAAAGTCTCGAGTTTAAGTCTCAATATTTTAAAAGATTTGAAACACAATCCTTTAAATGTGTACATCAGCTTACAAGCAAAGTGACTTACGGCTATTTCAAAATAAACGACTCAAATATTAAAATGCTGGCGAAAATTTTTGGTTGTTTACTTTTTTTAATTGTTTACGTTTTCAATAATTTAGATGATTTCCAGAAAAATAAGGTAGAAAACAGAACAGAAATTATAGACGTGCGCCAAGATAACGTCGAAGAAATAGCGTAGATTTTTGGAAGTTTAAAAACCGGGAAGTAAAAATTCCCCAATAATAATAATAATAATAATTATAAATAAATAAAACATTTGTGATTTTAAAAAATATTTATAAAAAAAGCGTTTTTACTGAACACAAAAAAAGATTTTTCTCACGGAAACTATGATACTCTCGCCCAAAATGGCCATACATTATGTGAACCTTCCAAAAATTCTGCAGATTGACTTTATTCTTAGCGGGCACAAAAAAAAGTGTTGCTAATTATTTCTATGGAAACTATGATGCTCTCGCCCAAAATTGCCATACATTATGGAGTATAAACCGACACAAACAAAATTTGCCAACCGTGCAAAAATTCCGCCAAGCCAATTCCAATAATAAAAGTGGCTTCATCCTTCTTTATGCCCACTCAAGATGAAGCCACTTTTATCGAAATGTTATAAATTCGCCTGGGCTGAAGCTAAATCTCGATTGATAAAAAGATATTGTGCTATTAAAAAAAGCAATAAATTAATTTTTTGTGTAAAAATATTATAAAACTTTTATATAGTTATTTTTAAAGGACCAATCTTCCTAATCTAGTATTTAATATACTAAATTGGCAACGCTGCTTATGCTATACATTCCCTATTCATACACTCTTTAGTAAGATTATAATTGGCCTCCTTATTCCTATGGGGTATAATGTGATAGAAAATAAAAATAGAATTGCGCATGTGCCAGCAAAGCTGTGAGGGTTTGTAAGCTTACCTTACCCTCTATACCAATTGTGTTTCCTGCTGATGTTTTGATTAAATAAAAATCTCTCAATGATTTTACTTATGAAATTAACACTATTCTTAGCCTGCAAGGAAATCATAGTATTTCAAGAAATAAATATTTAAAAATTATGTTAATCAATATCCCTTTTTATTACATAAAAGATTAAATCCTTATAATTATATATTGCTCATGTCAAAGTATACAAAAAATTGCTCTTTACATGTTGGCAGCTAATATAATGTCGATTACAAACATACCGTTACTCGCTATTCTTTTTTTTTTATAAAAAAAAAAACTTAAAGAGTTTTTAAGTGTTGACAAGAAAAATATTTAGTTTTATTTATTTATTTACCCGAGCCCATGTGGGTTTTATTAAATTAATGCAAATTCGAAAGTCTAACGCAAAGTAAATTTAGTTTTAATTAATGCGAATAACAATAATCCTGTCAAATTACACCTTGTGATTCAGATTGATTGCATACACCACATAAAAAAATAGCAGGCAATATCAGTCCACTGCACTTGTTAAAACAGAAGTTCAACTATGACTTGGGATGTAGATAAATAAAGTTGCAATTATTGAGTTTCGGTAACAATATGCTGGTTCTGACACTCAAGTAAAAAACCGTTTAATATCGTTTCCAATATTAGTATTATTTATGTTCAAAATCAATTTGAGCCTTTTAACAGGACCACGTCAATTTATTAAAAGCAAAACCACTGACGTGTTATTAAATATAAGAAAGAAAAAATATTTACCTCTAATTCCAATAGTTAATTAAAGGAAAGTAATTAGTATTAACATATAATAGATGCACTTTTTAAGAGACACATCAGAATTATATGAACTTTGAAGTTTTTTTTTTTGTTTGCAAAACATTTGCATATGTATTAACAGCATACGTCCAGTGTTTTTGCGTTGTATTGTGGGGAGTTAACCTTATTATTTTGGAACTGTTATAAGTTTAATCTGTTCTCTTGTTGGTTTTACTTGCCTGCTTTGTTCGTTTAAAAGTTGTTATTTCCTTATCAATATTTACACAATATTTAATCAGCACCAATATTTTTTATTTTTTCTGCTAATTCAATTAAATACGTGTTTTGTTGTTTATTCTTGTTTTATGTTGTTTTTTTCCACTCAGTTTTGCTTTTTCGTATGACGTTTTATATACTTTTAACTTTCTTACCTATTTTTGTTTTTTTGTTTTGTTATTATAAAGGAAGTAAGTTTCAATTTTTTCAATTATTTTATATATTTATTTTTTTATAATTTTTATTTTCATTAAGTATATTTTATGATTTTTATGAAAACTTTTTAATAAATTTTAAGCAATATTATCGTTCTTTTTTTGTAAAAATTCCAAACCAATGAAAAAAAAATAAGTTGCTGTCAAAAGTAACAAAGCCTTGTGATTAGTGCTGTAAAGTGTTCTTTTATAAAATCAATCGAGTAACGGGTACTTGTGTAACTATGGCACATATAATTACAATTTTCAGCCTTCAAAATATACTTTACATTTTAGCCTTCATATCACTTCCATACACGTAAGAATATACCTTTTTAAATATTCTTGGTCAATAATGGAGGAATATTATTCATGATACAACAATTCATTAGGTAAATGAAGTTTTTACAATTAGTTTATTTTATTCAGAAAATTGTTGATATATTTAAGCTAAATTAGAACAAATTGAAGAAATATAAGTACTTCCTAAAAGACATCTTCAAAAGCTCTTTCATGACACGAATGTTGGTCTGCATTATTGCTTCGCAGAAGTCGAAAAATATGGACGTCCGCCATTTTTGTTCTTTACTTTTATATTTTACAATTCTTTATCACCCTGACCACCACTTTTTTAACCTTTTGTAATTTCTACAATATCTATATCCGACATCATTAACTATATATATATTCTGAGTTGTTATGCATAGTGAAGTCGATAGATCGAAAACCGCCTGGTCGCCCGTGCTCTTGTTGAAATCAACTTTGCCAAGACACTAGATAAGCTTTAGAAAATTTAAATCGATCAGACATATTTTAGAATATTTTACCATTGACAATCTGCAAGATCGGTCCACGTACTTAGAGGGAGCAGGCAAAATACCACGCCTGGAACAAATCTAGTGAAAAGAAGTAATTTTAATAAAAAAAATAGAAAATTAAAAAACAAGAAAAAAAAACAAGAAGTGAAAAGGTCGACGTTTGCCCATTCCGAGTGATGGCCCTCTGAACTTTTAATTGAAAAGTACGATTGTACACTACTGCTTTTAAGATATCAATATGGGTATCATTTAAGAGATCTTTCAGAAAATACTTAAAAATACTTAACCCATTTTATGTAAAATTTAGGAAAAAAAAATTAGAAAGTTTAGCATGGTCTTGATCAAGGCTAATTGATTCTACGAAGTATCAGTAGTACATTGTTTTGTATGTATGTACATATATTGATTGTGCTCATATGTTATTAAAATTGTTGTGATTGTTAGAGTTCTGCCTTTACTTGATATAGTTAATTTGTTTCGATTTTGGGTGCTCGATATATTTATAAATTTCAGTAAATGCATGCATGCATGAAACTAAAATAAAAGCCCGATTCATATTTTCTTTTATAACGACATTATCATATATGTTCAAACAATATGGCAAGCTCAAACTTTGTGCTTCATAAACTGTTGCCAACTTTTCATTACTGTCATTTGCTGCCAACTATTAATAAATTCCATGTTATACTTACCGTTATCCTCTCATTAATAAAGAAATCAAACAAATATTATTTTTTTTTGCTTTTTATCAGGAATTTTAATTATATAGTTAATTTATATGGTAAAACTTATATACTTTTTGTGTGTATGTGTTTTTTTTTTTTAATTTTACTGAAAGCACTTACTATTATTTCTTAATTGAAACTTTGGGTTTTTTTAGTTTTTCTTACTCACTATATGTTTTTGACTTTTAATTTAAATATTAATTCAACAGCATGTTTTTGTATTCTTAAGAACTTTATAATTTATTCATTTTTGTTTCTTCGATTATCTTGTTTAAATTTTTGTTTTTATATTGTTCTCAACTTATTGCAATTTGTTATCGTTTCATTTATATTTTTGAAAATGTATTCACTCGTTATTTAAATATTACTTGTTGTATAATATTTTAGTTAATTATTTAATAGCAAGAAATTCAAAACTGCTATGGGCAAACTTTATATTGCAGAAGACGAATTTTGTCTTGGTTATTCTTTAACTTAATTGATTATTGATTTTCTTTTGGTCTTATTTGATTTAATGTATTTATTTTTATTTTTTTTTTTGTATAATTCATTTATGAATCTATTAGTAACTGCAATTTTAAATGAATTAAATTATAGTGTTTTGTTCCCAAACTAATATTTTTTTAGTTTTTCAAGTGGCTTGTAAATAAAAGAAACTTGTTTTTTTGTAGTTTTGATTAATGCATATTTTTGAAAATGCTTTTCAATATATCTATTTTTAATTCTTGCAAATTAACTGAAATCATTTGATTTCGATAGATACATAGTTAATGAATTTACACTATGCATTTGAATGTAAATATCAAAAAAATAAAGCATTCAATTAAAAGTATATTTTATACATATTTTTAATAATAATATTTTAAAATATAAACTTTCAAAAACATTTATGTAATTATTAAATAAAATTATTAATTAAAAAACTAAGAAAAACTGATATTAGTGACTTAAGACAGTTTATTAGGGAAACTCTGAGTTAGATTAATATTATTTCTCACTTAATATATATTTTTATTAAGATATTTAATATTATTATTAATTTTCACTAATTTTTAACAGTCACACTCATACTTATATATCTATTTTGTTCAACCTACTGCTTATCAATTTTCCGATTTCGTTTTTTTTTTCTTTTTGTCAACTTGCTAAAGGCCTTTATATTGCTAAAATCATTTTTATCCTAATACATGTAATTTAATTGAAAATAAATTATTTTGTTTGGTATAAAGCAGTCTTTACGGCAACAAAAAATCAAACATTTTATCGATATATACATATGAACATATATATCGATTAATAAAAAACTTTTTTTTTGTAAAATAAATTTACATTTAAATTGACTTTTCTTAACACTACGTGATTCTTTTTTTTAGCTTTTAAGGCATAATTTCAATATTTTTGTTTAATGAAAATAAAGTAAACAATAACGAATATGTTAAATACAATTTTTGTAGTACCTATGTATTTATTTTAATAAAACTACCAATGTTTTTATCATTTAACACCAATACAAAAAGTACAACTCTGCAAATGGGTCTTCGTTAAATAGGTAAATACACTGAAAGAAATCTTCAAAACAAAAATTAAAAATGTGTTTACTGTTTTTAAAATTAAATTTAAAGTATAAGCAAGTAATGTGAAAAGTTTAATTCTCGACTCATTTTCGGCACAGCGAAATGCGAAAATAAAAATATCACAGTGGAGGTTTTACCTGCAGAGCTTGTTAGTGGGACACTTTAAGAAAGCCGAAACCTGTAAGATGTTGCCACACTTTATATTTGAAATGTAACTTTCTTGGATGTTAACTTACGATAATAATCGCTGACAAATGGCGAGAATAGTAGAAGCTTGATTTAGGAAACCTCAAATTAATTTGATGCTGGGTTCTTCTAGTCCTAGTTTTGTTTTCACAGGCTAAATGAAAATTGTATCTTTTCAAATGAATTTGTTGTTGAAGTAGAAACGGTTCGAATTAAAAAATCAAATTAATGGTTTCCTTTACGGGTACTTAATGTCAGTTTAGTTAAGATTATTTGCATTATTGTGAAATGCAATATTGACATTAAATTATTGCAAAATGATAAAGTGCTGATAATTTATTTTAACCTATTGTGTAGAAAAGTTGCAACATTTTTAAATTAAAGTCACAAAACAGATATGCAAAAGAGAAGTCAAGACTAAATTTGAATATTTAGCTTCCTTAAAGAATGAAAGTTTTTTACATATTTTAATTTTTATATAAATTTAATAAAAATATGAACAAGAAATTAAAATTGTTTTAAATAGAGAAAATGAAAATTGAAAGTGATAAATTGCACACTTTTTTAACAATAATAGTATTTAAGATTTTTTAAGGCAGAAGAAACCAAGCGACCGCGAGTCCATATTTAAAAAATATAATTAATAATACGTTAAAAAATACAAAATACAAATTTAAAAAAATGTAATACCAAAATTCAGTTCAATATAATTTTTTATATATTTCGAACAGCGTTTTACTAATTTGTTCACTCATGCACTGAATTAGCATACTTTGAATTAATTCTTATCACACAAAAAGAAGTGAATGAAATTTGAGTGAATTTAAATAAATTTGTCAAAGTTAATAGCAATTCCTATTCATCTTATTTGAATTGAATTGATTTTGAATTAGTTCAAATAAAATATTAAAAAATAATTAGTAATTCATTACCAATTCATTGGTTAAAATTTTAATCGATTTTTAAACTAAATAAGCATCAAGCATCTTCATGTTTTCGGTTTGGTAGGAGAAATTTCCATTTTTCATTCCTCCTAGATCTGTTTTTTAGTTTGATTGATTGCAACTCATTTTTTATTTCATTCATTCTATTTATTCAGTTGGAATTCATTGTTTTAACTCGCTTGAATGTATTCAAAATCAATTCAACTCAAATGAATTGAAAATAAATTTTAATTCACTTGAAAAAATAAATTAAATTGAAAACAAATTGAAATTCTGAATTTATTGAAATTTCATTTGATTATTTTTTTTTTTTTTGTGAAACGAATTAATTAAAAGTTGAATTGATTTTTAATGAATTAAAATCAAAAAAGAATGATTCATTTACAGTTCTATAACTTCCTTTTTAACAGATATAACTTATTGCTTATTAATTTTTTGATTTTCTTTTTTACCGTGAAATAATTTGACTTGAAGCACAGTGCGCGTTTTTTCTTTCGCAATTAACAATGAATAATTTACTACGAAAAAAATTCTACTTGAAAAGTAGTTTTTAACTGGCCTTGAAACACGATATTATTACACATATAAAAACTCTTATTAGTTTTGGTTGCTTAACTTTCACAAAATCTTTACGACTCTTAATATACTTCTAAATAAAAAATTGCTCGAATATAATTACCCTGAACATTAAAAGGAAGTGTACTCTACCAAGTAAACAAATTATACAAAAATTTGAAATTTATAAAGTCAATATAAACTGTACAAATTGCTTTTAAGAAGGAATCTTTTACCGTTAACAATTCTTTTCTATTTATTCAGCTTTGCCAGATTGATAGTTTTATTATATTTTGTTACCTGACGTTTTTACGATAAAAAATGTATAAAATCCAATAAAATTTAAAATTTTTATTGTAAAAAAATATTTTTTTGTAATTTTGTAATTTTTATTGTAACCAGCATTGAGAAATTGAAAATGTTCAAATTTAAAATGGTTTTTTTCCTTAAACTTTGTTTATATTGTACAAATAATTTTTTATTTGAGATCGGTTAGTTTTAAAACACATTACAAAAAATCCTTGATCACGATCTTATTTAAAATCTAGCTTTAACAAAAATTTCTTAGAGTATTCAGAGCTTAACACTGTTATTTTTTAAAATCAAATTAATTAAGAGCTTTTAGAATCAATTTAAGACTGTGTTTATATTGCTTTTTTTAAATAAAATAAGAATTTTATTTGTTATAATTTTTCTTTTGTTCACTTGTTATACAAAAGGATTTTTTTATTTCGTAGTCGTGCCAAAATAGCAATGATAGTTGAAAAACCACTATTTTTAAAACATGAAGGCTTAACTAAAGGGCCAAATCAAATCTGATGAAATTTAAGATTACATTTTCTTAACAATTTAAACCGAGAGGATACTACAATTGGTAAAAACCAAAAAGCATACTTTTAGGCGTTGAAATTATAATTATTTCATAAACATCAGATGACGCTGATTTAAGGTCTGGGCACTTAGAATCCGTCATACGTTAAACATTGACAAATTCAACTGACAAGTCAGTTAAAATACATGTTTTCTTATGAGCGTTGTCACAATTAATACGTGTCCGTCAACGCAAAGTACGAAAGTTGTCCAACTTTTAACTTTTGACGTATGTTGAAAACTTTGACAACTATTAACTGCTTTTTCTTCTCGGCTTTCTTTTAACTCTTGCTGTGTTGTAATTGTGTTTTGTGATTTTAACAAAACAATTGCGGTGGCAAACAATAAAATACAAATTTAATTAAATTAACAAGTGAATAAAATACAATTTAAATTTAAAAGTGAATAAAAATAGAGAGCAAACTTTGATTTAACATCCGTCAGCGAAGTATCCATTATGCCAACCTCATCCGTCGTTACTTTGACTTTAGTTGAATTTGTCAAAGTACAAAGTATGGCGGATTCTATGTGTCCCGGCCTTTAATCAGGAAATTGATTTCGAAATTGGAATTGATTTAATCAGGAAATCGTTCGGAATTGGAATGATTTTCAATTTTACTATTCCGATCGAAATGGTTTTAGCTTCTATAGATTCCGTTCGATTTTAGCAAACCGAAGAAAGTTCAAAATCACTTATGTTTGTTCAAAATCTGGCAACATAACATCGAATGTAGCAAAACAAAAAACAGAAAAATTAAAAAAACAATAAAAAATTTGAAAAATTTGTATTGATAAAAAAGTTAAAATAAAAAATATCAAACATGCAAACAAAAACAGAAGCAATATTGTTTGTGTGCTCTTACTACGGAATTTTTTGAAAAAAAATAAAAGTACGGCAATGCTCAAAATAACAATTGCACATAGCAAACTGAAAATGGTTTCATTCCGAAGACACGGGCAGAAATTGACAGCATTTGAAAATCTAAAATGATATTTTTCTCTCAAAATTTATGTAAATTGATTTCAAATTAAGAAGCCGCTTAAAGAAGGCATTCGAACGAGGATATTGGAGAGATTTATTATTGTAAATTGGACCTGTTTGTAAATGCATCACTGTACTGCATATGATGCGCAGTACGTTCGTAAATGCAAACAGTGGCAGCACTGCAAATGTCAAATGTTCGTAAATGCATCACTAAAGTAAATAAAAGCAAAAAGCTAATCATAAAAATGGCTGATGCAATGAACGTGTGAGTATAAATTTTTAAAGTTTTTATTGTTTATTTCTTTTGTTTAATATTTTTTTTATTATTATTTTTACACAAATTTTTATAATTTTTTATCATGTAATTCACAAATCAAATTTATTATTAATTTTTCAATTTTCACAGTGTTTCTTCGTTCCTAAATGCAAACTAAAATGAGCAAAACAAAGCATACGCAACAGCTGATTAGCAGTGGCAGTGCAAAATAAACAGAATAAAAATTATGCAGCGCAATGATGCATTTACGAACAGGTCCATTGCTTCATTACTTTACTTTTTTTGTTTAAGTATGCAGGTTTTTAAAATAAAATTAAATCATCGTGGGATGAGTCTATAAGCCATAAGTAACACTATTAAAAATAATTAATAACTACAAAAAGTTTAATATATAAAATCCGAAATGAATAATTTACGCAGTCGAAATGTTCCTTCCGTATAAAGTTTTACTTTGTCAAAACGGAGCCGCCATTATATAATAGGATAAAACGAAGGCAAATAAATTCAATTCGAAGTCTTAAAGATTTGAGAAGAAAGAGATCAGAATAAAAAAATCTCTAAAAGTTTAACTGCCGTGTTCATAAAAAATAAAATAATTTAAAATGTGTTTTATGACAGAATTTCTATACAAATTTGTCCTAAAATACATTTCAAATAAATTTTATTATTACATGAACATGGCAGTAAAAATTCAATTGTTTATAAATATCAATGATTTAATTTTTTTCTCAAACACTGAAGCATATGAAAAGCTTTTGTTTTTAATTTTTTTTAAGGATAATCAACTCAACTTATGGAAACAAATATTGAAATATAAATTGCATTACATTATTTATAAAGAATTTCATTATTAAATTTTTTATTTTGAAAATTTTCACATTATTAAATATTTTTTTTTTAATTTAATTTAAATCTGTAAAAATTCCATAATTTTTTTTTGCGAATAAATTAAAAAAAACTCTAATATATTTTATTTGATTGGTATTTTTATTTGATTTTATTACTTATTTAAATATATTTTCTTTAAATATACATTTGATCCCATTTGCTTATCTTTTGAAAAACAAACAAACAAAAAATATACAAACTAAAAATATTTACTTTAAAAATAATTAAATAACATACAAAAAAAAAATTATAATTTTTATTTAGTAATAAATTTGGTTTTAGTTATTATGAATTTCATAAAATTTTATTAACATTTTTTTTATGTTCAAAACGTGGTTGATTGGTTTTTCTTACTAGCCATCTTATCACTTACATGCTAAAGAAAAACTTAAAACTTTTTCTTTTTATTTATGTAGAATTAAACAATTGTTTAGGCGGTTTTGTTACAAACTAGATTTTTCTTATCTTATTAATTTGTTTTTTTTTTTATTATTCTTTAACACTTCCCTAATGTTTTATTTTTCTTTATTTTGTTTATAATTTGTATATACAAAATAAGCAAGTTTTAGTTTTTGTTTTTAAATTTAAACCCTCTGCTGTCATTAAAGTCTCACTATTAAATATCTGAACATTCGTTATTAATTCTGTTGTTATGATTCAACATTCAAATGCATACCTTTAGGGTACTTTGCATACAAGTATCATCTCTCTCTCTCTGTTAACACAACAGCACTGCTATCGTTCAGTTAAAAGAAGCATGTACTGTACATAAGTTTTTTTTTATTAATTTAAGGCAGAAGCCATTTTCAAAAATTTGTTTTAGTTTTAAAGTTTTATAAATTTTTAATAACTTGAGTCATTTTTGATCACAGGGCTGCCAGACTTGGGATTAAGGCCATCAGAAATTTTCTATTTCTTTTGATAAAAAGGACGGAAAAAAATTAATTAAAATTCTCAATTAAAAATAAATTTAGCATTAATAGCTATGAAGCCTACCGTAATGCCAGATTAGAGATTTTTACGCTAAAATTTTTGGGAAGGACGGAAATTATAGGTTTTAGAAAGCAGCAAATTCAAACTTTTGTTTTAAAAATCTATCAGTACGACTTCGAGTTTCTTCAAGCAAGTAAATTAATATTAGAATTCCTTGGGACAAGAAAACAAATACCTTCTTAAATCATATATTATTTTTGCACTGATATATTTCTTTTGTCTGAAAATATTATCAGTGTATATCATTCCTTCGTGAATCACAGGCAGTTGCTTTACACTTGCACAACATTGATAAATACTAAAAACTTGTTTCCAAAGTGAGTGCTGTGTGGCCAAAACTGTGCGTTTGTTAAAAAGTTATAGCTAAAGTAAAGCATCCACCAAAAGTGCTGTAAGCAAGTTTGAAAAGTTCGTGAGACTGGCCTGCCAGTAAACAGAAATCATGGTTCCCGTCGTTGAATGTGGCATCTCAATCCAACAACGTTTATTAGCCGTCAAACTTAGCGATTAGGTTTTTACCAAAAATATCACATTTTCTGTAGAGCGCATTTTCGCTGGTTATGTTAACAAACAAAACTGTCGGGTCTAGGGACTGGAAAACCTGCAAGCTATTGTCAAGTAGCTAGTTCATCCACAGAGAGCGATAGTTTGATGTGGATTTTGGAGGGATGACAAAATTGGTTTATTTCTCATTCGATATTTTACTTCAGTTAATGGCGAGTTCTACAGATTGATGATTGCCGACATTTTATCGTTTGAAATGTCACACACAGACCTTATCAAAAAACAATATTTTGGGCTTTAAGTTCAGTTATTGTGATATCAGCCGTCCTTGCATTGTTAATTGCGCGCCTCGAAAATGCTTCTTTAGAGACTTGGAAAATTGAAGTACCAACGAATCAAATCGTATTCCACAAATAATGAGAACATTTCTTATTTCTAAGTCCCTTTCCACACTTTGCAACTTTTTTTGTGCAACTTTAGAGTTTGTGTGTGAGAGAGGAAAGACGAAAAAAAAACTGGCGAACCGTTTTATGTACATGAAATTCTCTTTTGTTTTGTCATTCGTAATTAAAGCAAATACAAAATTAAGGCCAAAATTGCAGAAACAAATAAAAATCTGTGGACAACAAATGAAATTTTAAAAGAGAATTTTAGAAAATGGTAGAAACAAAAATTGCTTGTGCGGACGGGGAGTAATAAACTCATAATATACTAAAAGAAATTAAGTTTAGTCAATTTTAATTTTCAAAAAATTTTTTTATCTTTGAGCCACCCGGTAATTTTAACTAGAAAAGCAGTGCTGTTTTTTAACAGATATTGAAGAACTTAATTGAAGAATTGAGATTTTTTCCTATTTACCTTATAACTTTTTTATTTAATTATTTTCCTTTATATTTATGATTTTTCTAACTTAAAATGTACTTTGGGAGTGGTGTTACTATTTTTGACAGCAGCTTTAATTCTTTTTCAGCAAATTTAAGTTTTAATTTCATTTTTACAATAAAATGAATTCAAGTTTTTTTTCAGTTTTAAATTGTTTAGTTTTTCTTGATCTTAATCATTTAATAAATTTTTAAAATTGATTGGCTATATGTTTTATTTATACCTTTTACCTCTTGATGTGCTAGAGATATGTTTTAAATGAATTTTGTATGGCATTATATTGAGGGGACGATTCCAGAATTATATTAACAGGCAAATAAAAAATTTGTTTGTATAGAAAGAATTTGACTTTAAAAACTAAAAATTCTCATACAATCAATGATATTCTCACGGAATTTCTTTCTTGCGAAAGAAAATTTTCTTTCTTTCCTCCAATTATGAATTCCGTAGGAACAAAAAAAAAAGTGGCACACCGTAATTTGAAGGGTGCAATTTTGCTTTTTTACATATAATTTCTCTGTTATAATTCAAAACACCTACTTTTGTTCCCCGAATTTTTTTCACTTTCCGTAGGCAATGAAAAGGGAAACAAATTTGTAATAGGAGAAAAGGGAAAAGTGAGAAAACTCTCACGGAATTTCTAATCACAATTGGGCGGAGTATAAAATCAGCTGTTTGACTGCAATTTCCTTGTAAATAAATATTTTTGTTTAGCATTATGGTGTCTACTTTTATTTAATGGCCGTTACTCTAGCGAGCACTTTAAAAGAACTAAAAGAAAACTTTATTCTCCATGGTAAATTTATAACAGATGAATGAATGCATTTGGTCTAAATTTATTCTTTTTGTATTGTAAGTGTTTAACAACTGAACTGAATTTTACGAACGCAAATTGCGTTGTAAGCTAATGCTATCACTAAGGCGGATCGACATTAAGGGTTTTAACTAAAATTAATGAATTCGCCATCGCGACCAGCTGGTATTGATTCGTTTTGGTTATAGCACAAGGCGAATTTATAACAGGTGGCCTTGACAGCCCAGGTGACTATTTTTTGCGCTTGTGGTTTTTCTTCAAATGTCAAAAGATATAATCTCCTATTGTATTTGACAGCCGAAAACGATTTGTACAAAAACAAAATGTACATATTTTATTCACAGTGTTGCATTCATTATCGCCGTGAGTATACCTGTTATTAATTCGCCTTGGTTATAGCATTAGCGTAAAACGCAATTCACTTTTGCAAAATTTAGTTCATAACAGGAGGCCTTGACAACCCAAGTGACTATTTTTTGCGCTTGTGATTTTTTCTTCTTCATAAGTTATAATCTCCTATTGTCCTTTTTTCTTTTTGACAGCCGAAAAAAATGTACATGTTTTATTCGCAGTGTTGTATTCATTGTATCTGTTATAAATTCGCCTTGGCTACCACCTTCTATAAATTCGCTTTGCTTCACATAACCTGCTGCTAAGGCTGTTTTACACGGCATGTTTTTGCGTCCAATATGTCAATTTCGTGACCTAAATATTATTTAGCATTTTATTAAAAATTTGTGGTTTACAGGCGATTGATTAAGGCGCTCTTGTCATCTGATCTAGTCATCTGACTTTACAGATGAGATGCTTCGAAAAGCTAACCTGCAGGTATAAATTTTGAAGTAAAAAATTTAACAAGTCAAATGCAAAAAATATTACTTGTAATACCAGCATCAAATGGCCTTAGAAGTGCTCTAAAGCTATTACAGACATTAAAAATAAAAATACAGTTGAACTTCTATAATTTGAATTAGCATTATCTAAACTAATATCTTCAAGTTATGGAGTAAGTTTCGAAAGTTTTGCATATAATCAAAAAATATTTTTCATTAACTGTAGTCGGTGCAATACCATATTTTTCAGCCACGTCGTTTTTCTTCGATCCCTTGTCAATTTCATTTATTAACTTAACAATTCGCCTTGAGTCAATCGTAACAACTTGAACGCAATAATTCTATTGTCATTTCGGGACTTTACCCAACTTTAAACAGAAATCATCAAGGCGAATAAATATACGGTGGGAGCGGTGGCGAATTCATCGATTTTCGCCAGTAGCCTAACTGTCAAACTCCAAATATATGTAGTTTGACATTCGGGCTAACGGTGAAAATTAACGAATTCGCCATCACCCCACACGGTATATTATTGCGCCATGGAAATCATATTGCCACCAAGGCGAATACGCCTTGATATTATTTCTTTTTAAACTTCAGTAATTGACTTCGGTTCATGAATGAAGAGAGGATGTAATTATAGAATCATCTTCGTATATCCGCCTTTAATTTGTTCATAAATTCTAAAAAAGTTTGTTGTATTCAGTTGGATATTGAACATAAGGCAAAATTGAAAAAGAAATCGTATGTATTGTCATTAATCAAATTGATTTTTTTTTTTTTTTTTTGTTTATTTCAGTCGAAATCAATTTTACTTATTAGACAATTTACTTTGGTATCTAAAGGTATAAGGTATAAAAAAGTCGGCTAAGCCGAATATTTATATTTTGTTTTAATTTTCAAATTGTGTGTATGTGTTGTGTATGTTGTTTGTTATAAATATAAGATTTCCTTATAAACTAAATAATTATTCATACAATATGTTTTAGTTCATTGTTTTAAATTAAATTATTAATAATTTACTTTTCAATTGATTATGTTTAGGTGATTAATGATACATATTTTTGAATTTAGTTATATGTAACAGTTTGATTTGTATTCATTTATTTAAAAATAAATTTAATTGTAATTTTGATATTTTTTTGTGATAGTAAAATATAAAATGAATGATATAGTGTATTTTTTAAATCCTATTGCTTCTTTAATGCAACACTGTTTATCATAAGAAAAAAAAACAAACTCGAAAAAAGGCCTTTAAAGGTTTTCAAATATAAGCTAATCTTTAAAAAACCGTACTGATATTTTTTATATCTTTCAATAATTTATTTTACTGAAAAAGAAATAGACCCTTTTTCTTTGCAATTGCATTTTTTTTTTTTTTAAGATTATGTCTATGTTGCATTAAAGGAGCATGTTTATCAAAAGTTTTAAAACTAAACGAAGGAAATGTTTATAATAAAGCAGAATAATAATTTTTGGCTTTTATGCTAAAAAAAAGCATTTTAAATTAATTAAGACTTCAAACAAATTACTTTTCTAGAAAATTGTATAAAACTTATTTTAAAACAAGAAATCTTTTAAAAGATGTCATATTAAAAAAAAATTATTTAATAATAAATTTTTAAAATAAGAAAAATTTCTTTCTACAAAAGGAACGTTTTTTTAATATATTTGCTTAATTCACAAAACCACTTGTATCCGCGTATACTGTGTATTGTTTAATTAAAATACAATAGTGTTTGCTTGTTGTTGGAAATTTTCATATAAAATTTCAATACACCAATACACTTTTATTTTGCATGTTTTTGAAAAGCTGTATTGGTAATCGTGTTATCATCTACTTGTGAATTCTTTATCACATTAAGAAGAAGAAAATAAACAAAAGGGATTTGTATTGTTTAGCATATCAAAGGTATACTTTTCGCATAACAAATTTAAAATTTTGCTTTTTTCAGTCCTATTGTCCATTTTACTTCCTGAAAACCTTCTTCTGAATACTTATTTTCTTCTTATTTGCTTTTTGACGTTTAATATACAAAATAAATTGATACAATAATACACTGCGTGTTCACAAGCATATAAACAGAAAGTGTATTCAATACAAAATACACCATACAAGATTTTGTGAATTAAGCAATTTGGTCTTTTTAAATTTTTTATTTTACTTACTTTTTGCAAATGAGTTTTATTTAGAAAATGGTTTAAAAAAAAGTTATTTTAAAAATATTCATAAAGCCCGTAGTGTGAAAGCAAATACACAGGCATGTCACACATTCCGATCGGAATGAATTTTATTCCTTATTAACAATTCCGATCGATTTTGTTTTACCATTCCGATCGATTTTGTTTATTACTGAAAAGTATTGAATTTCCACTATTTAATTTAAATGTGGCAATATTTAGCACACCAAAGTAAACAACAAGTCTAATCGAAGTAAGACACATAATAAAAATTAATTTAAAAAACGCGAATAACAAAATTTCAAAGAAACTAAATTCCACTTTGAAATTTGAAAGTGGTTTCATTCCGAAGAAATTTTTCGTTTTTAGATTTCTGAAGAAGCAATTTTTGGAATTGAAACCACTTTCGATCGGAATTGATCGATATATGTACATTGACATGCCTGATAATGTACATATATGTCAAATAATATGGAAAGAAATTTGACATCCCATAATACAAATTTTTAGAAATTTTTCTAAACACTATGATTTTTCATTGTATCAGGGTTGTTATGCTGCTCATATCCCAGTCAACCGTAAAATGAGCACTCAAAAAAGACTGCTAGAAGAACCCAACTAGGAAGCATTTGTAAGCATGCCACGACTCCTTCATGATACTCAAATATTTGTATCTTTAGAGCTATAAATTTAAGAACTCTCTTAGAGACAGAAAAAGTCGGATGGCAAATAATTGTTTTTTGTACTCTTTACGAGCGTATAAGCTTCTAGATTAAGTGAGTAAATTTTCTTTTCTAATTTATATGGCTTGCTGGGAATTTTCAATCTAGTTTCATTCCACTTACGCAGAATTTTTGACAATCACAATAATTCTCATTAGGTTTCTGTCTTATAAAATCTATTGCAAGTGTTAAGACTTGTATGATAGTGTGAATGGACCTTAAATAAAGTTACTAGAAATTATATATAGATATAAATTTAAAATAATACAAATTATATTTTATTTGTATTCTTTTAATGTCGATTCAAAAAAAGGATTTTTAAAAAAGTACTTTTTACAAAGCTTTGAGAAAAAGTACTTTTAAATAAGGTATATATGTATATTCAAAGTATGCAGGTATTATAGTTTAAAAAAATATTATTTTTTTAAAACATATTAAAAAGAACCTTCAAATATGACTTGATTATTTTTGAGAAAATTTTTTTAATATTTTTTTCCAAAGAGAGTACTTTGTGAGAAAATTTACAAAAGAAAAGAGTACCTAAAATAATAATAACTTTTCTTAAAAAGTTACTTAAAAAAATATTTAAAGTGAAAATTATAATAAAATGTGTTTTATTGCAAACAACTTGAAAGTAAAAAGCTTTTAACAATAAACGTTTTTATTTACTGCCATACCTACACAAGAGCGAAAAGCGTTTTTTTTTTTGCTGTCAAAAGTTCTCATGCGCGTTCATTTTGTATTTAGCTCATTTTGTATCGCCGCAAAGCAAGGACAACTCTTTGCAATTGGAAAATCCGGTTTTTAAAAGGCGTTTAAAAAAAATTTAAAACAAACAACAGTTCAAATAACTCATTCTTCTTTTTTTAATAAAATTAAAATTTTCACAACACAAATTGAATTTTAATTCTTGTTAAAATTATTAAAAAAATATAACCCTGTTTTAATTGCTTTGACGTAGCGTTAGTGCTTTTGTTTAATTATGGCATTTCAGCGTAAAAGCTATACGGTAGAAAACGTTCCGCCTTCCGCTTTTGTTTAGACATATCTGCTAGTGTTAAAAAAATGTTTTTATTAAATAATTATTGATTAAAAACATTAAATTTCTTTTATGAACTGATATTTAATTTAAAAATTCTGAAATTTAAATATTGAAAATTTTCAATATTTGGTTTTAATTTTAACAAAAAAAAAAAAAAAAAAGACAGAAGAAATGTAAGTAAAAACGATTTTTATTCCTTTTTATGATAAACAAACACAATTTTTTTTTTCTTTTTTAACAATCAAATAATGTTTTTATTAAATAATAAGAAAAAAATCATCTGATTGTTCTGATAATTAAAAACATCTTTTTTTCTTTTTTAACAAACAAATAATATTTTTATCAAATAAATTAATAAAAGTCACCTGATTGTTCTGATTTCATTCATTTTTCTTTTATGCATTTTGCTAAAATAAAATAGTTTACTTTTCCAATTTCAAAGTTTTTATTTCTGTATAATCTTTTTGAAACCAAATAAAATGTAATTTGTTTGAAAGCAATTCGAGTTAAAATTAAAATCAAACTCTGCTTTATATCAAAGATTAGTTTTAAAACTGAAAACACAATGTTTGTCTCTTAGGTTGTGGATGTGTTTTATTATTTTAAGGTACATTTAAGTATTACGGTAATGGATGGCGTTGAAATTAATCTTTCGATTTGCAATAGTTTAATTCATTTTTTGTTTCTAGTTTGACCTTATTAAAACATTGTGTTTTTTTATAATTGAATAAATATTGCTTAAAGGATTCAATTTTATTTTTAATATATATATTTTTTTATTACATTTTTACAAAAAAAAAAAAACATTTGTTCGTTTTAAATGAAAATAAAAATAAAAACCATTTACTATTAAAAAATAAAAAAAAATAAAAATAAACAGGAACAATGCAGTAAAATTATATATATATAAATTTGTATTTTTATCATTAAATAAATAATAAAATAAAATGAAATGAAATGAAAGAAAAGGAAAGGAAAGCAAAAAATTATAATTCAAATTAATTCAAACTAATTAAACAAAAGAAAAAGAATTAAATAATAGTTATTATTAATTAATAGGTAAATTATCATATATGTATATGAATATTGAGAAATTAATTTAATGTATGTTTATTTTGTTGTTAGTGTGTAAATAATTAAGGGTATTGTATTGTTTTGTATTAAAATGGATTTTGTATTTATTTGTTATTTTTATTTTTCTTGTTTAAGAACAAACATTGCTTACAAGTTCTAATTAGAAAACTATGATAATAGTTTCATTAAAACAATAAGAAGAAATGTATTTAATATAAATTTTTTTATTAATTGATAATGTTGTATTTGTTTAATGCTATTTAATGTTAATTTAATTTTCTTATTGAAGTAATAATATATAAGTTTCTTTATTTTTTTCAGTTTAGTTAATTTGCGTTATTAATTGGTTTTCATGTGACCAGATAAAGTAAAACATAAAAAATGATTAATTTTTTATAAAAAAATTAAAAAATTAAAAGAATAAAAATAATTTCACAATTTATTCAATTAATAATGAAATATTGTTATTTATTACAATATATCTGTTATTTCATAAAGCATTGTAATGGAAACCATATTTCATAGCTTTTACTTTAAAAAGAAAAGTTAAAAAAAAAATTAAATGAATAACAGATGAAACTAATAAACACTTAAATTAAATATTTATTTTAAACTAAAAATTATTAGTAATTTTCTTTTTTCAAAAAAAAAAAAAAAAAAAAGGCGGTGGTTCCTTTCAAACTAACTGAATTCAAATTTAAAAATTAATTGTTTTAAATAGATTACACATTATGTTTTTTTTTTTAGTTTTTGTTTAACCTTGTTAAACTAATTATTCAATTATATATAAATATGTATATGATCATTTTTAAAATGGTTAAATTTTGTTGTTTACAAGTGTTTGTTTTGCAACAAAAAGAAAAATAGTTTTATAAATAATAATAATAACTTATCCTTCATTTTCTAATTTTAAAAAGAGAAAATAAAAAAGCACACACTGGCAGCAGTTTAAAATAGTATCTAAAATAAAAAAATTTATATATGAGATTTTTTTAATATTTAAAATAATAATTATTATAATTGTAAAATTTAATGCTATTAAAATAAAAAAAAGATTAACAAAATAAATAAAATATTCTTGTAGACATCTCCAGGAATTCATTTAAAACAGCTTTTAAATCATTCGGTTTGTTTTCATGCCACGATTTGTTTTGTGCCAAAGTTTTTGTAACGAATAAAACAAATCATGCATTACAAAACTAAGAAACGAATCAAATGAAAAAATAACATGAATCAAATGTAAAGTCAATTTTATACTAAACAAAGAAAAGTGATATATTCGGCTGTACCGAAACTTACATACCCTTCAGCATTTATGTAAATCTAGTTTAGTGAAGTAACTTCATTCAAAATAACAAATATTGGGGTGACAGAGAATTAAAAATTATAAAAAAAATTTACGTTAAAACGTCATTGACTCTTAATGGGTTAAGCATTTAAAAAAAAATAGTAATTCCTGAAAGATCTCTGAAAACTCTTCTAAATGATACCCATATTTATACCTTTAAATTAAGATGCACAATCGTATTTTTCTATAAAAAGTTCAGAGGCCCATATCTCAGAAAATATGGGCGACCAATAATTTTTACACTTGATGTTTTTGTCTATTTTTTAATTCTTTATTTCCCCATATGTTTGTTTTTTTTTATTGGAGTTACTTAATTGTTCCAAACGATATGGAATAATTAGAGGCAGATGTGGTGTTTTGCCCGCTGCCTCGAAGGACTTGAACCGATCTTACTGATTTTCAATAGGAAATTTTTTAAAACTAAACTTGATCGATTGGCGTATTTAAATTTTCTCTTGCTGTTTTAGTGCCTTGGCAAAGTTGATTTCAACACTAACACGGACGGACAGACGGACATCGCTTAATCGACTTTGCTGTGCATAAGAATTAAGAATACATATATACTTTATGGGGTCGCAAATGGATATTATAGAAATTACAAACGGAATGACAAACTAAGATATATGTGTGAAGATAAATACGTCAAGTTAAATACGTTTTAAAAAAAAATGTAGCATGCGATAAAATTCCCCCACCATACATAAATTTTTCCCCCTACATACAGTACAAATTGTATGGTAAATTATGTGGGCAAATTACGGCATTCGATATCGATCGAAATTTACATTTAAATTCTATAGAAATTTCGATCGATATCGAATGCCGTAATTTGCCCACAGAATTTACCATACAATTTGTACTGTATGTAGTGGAAAAATTTATCGCATGATACATTTAAACAAATACGTCGTTGTTATACAGCTTTCGTAAAAATAGTTTTAAAAATAGAAATTCTAAGCAAAAATCATTAGTCGCAATATCAAATCATAAGGATAATATAATAATAAACAAGTGTATAAAATATAAAAAACATCATTTAACTTACCTTAAGATTAAATTTCTATTTGCATTTAAATTTTTGGCTCCAAATTTCACTAGATAGTAAAAATAAAGTCGATTGTTGATTTATTTCGTCTTTGTTTTCTTTAAAAATATGTGTGTTTAGTTGTTCTTTATGACGATTATAATATTGTAGTTTGGTATTTTTTAATAGATAATGACTCCTTTTTCAATACTGGATGCAAAAGAGAAGTCTTCAGTTGTTCGTTTATTTAATTTAATTAATAAATGTGTGTTGATTTTTGGTCTTTAGATATGCTTCTTATTTTTATAAGAAAAAGAAGTAATGAATCTATACATTCACAATTAATGTGTGTATTTTATCTACACAATCAATGCATATAAATATTTGTTTGTATATAATCTTATAAATCACCCTCATCATCGCCATTATCATCATCTGGACCTTCTATTATTGATTCGTTGGGATCATACATAACCATATCATCTTCATCGTCACCAACCCCACCAATTGACTGTGGATCATCAGCATCCAATTCTTCTGTTGTATCATCAATACGCTTTCGTTTGGCATTTGGGAATTTGTTAAAAGTATTTGAAATGCGTCGACGTTGCAATGTCGACACGGTGGGTACCACACTGCCGCCAGGATTTGTTCCCAATACAGTGCCACCTCTGTTAGCAACAACATCTTCAACTTCCGTTATATCTTCAAACGTAGCATTTTGTAACTGTTTTAAACGTAATTGTTCCAATTCTTCTGGCGAACGTTTTTTACGAAATTCATAAACAAGCGGAAATATATGCTCAATGGCACACTGAACATGCGCAACACTAGCAGCTAAAAAATAAATTAGGTTGAACCAAAATTAGTTAATTTTTTTTTTTGAGTCGTTAAATTGTGGCTACTCACCAGTTACTGTAATGCTACCAGTTGAGAAAATTTTCAATGTAGCTTTGGGATAACGCAGCTTATATGTTACACCAGGATGTAATTCAGGTTCATAACTTGCTTCTTCTCTATATTTCTCAGAAAAGTTTACAATTTTTATTGCCCACGGCATGCTGCATGTTCCCAAAACGTTTACAACACGAAAATTATTAAAGCGTGCACGAAAGCCTAATTTTTCTAAACAGCGAGCATAACGACGAGCAGCAATTTTTGCCTAAAAGTTAAAAGAATAATAAAAATTATTTCACTCATTCAAGTTAGTTTGCTCTATAAAATATAAACATAAATAAAAATATTCGGCTATTTCGAATCTTATATACCCTTTACCATATACAAGGTGGCGCAAAAGTAATCCTCCTATCAGAAAATGCTATAAATTTTGCGATTGACCCCTAATGTCAGTTCTGTTTTGACATTTGTGTAGTAAACACATGCGAAATACACGTTAATAAACAATGTTACGCTACACTGCTCCAGAACGCGGAATATTGGTGACTATTTAATCACCACCAACAGGAAGATGATTTTTCATCCAAAATAATCATGGCAAAATTTACGCTTCTGGGGCACTGAAAATCCACGTGTAACCCACGAAGAGCCATTACACCCGCTCAAAGTCAATGTAAGGTGTGCTGTTTTCGCTGGAGGAGTCATCGGACCTTTTTCCTTCGTAAACGTCGCGGGCCAAACGGTTACTGTGAATGGTGAACGCTACAGAGCAATGATCAACGAGTTCTTTTTGCCGCAACTTGATGAAATGGGATTGGAAAATATGTGGTTCCAACAGGACGGTGCAACGGCAAACACAGCACGTGTCACAACCGAAATGCTGAAGGATGCATTTCCCGGGCGCCTAATCTCCCGTTTTGGCGATTTGCACTGGCCAGCAAGATCGCCTGATTTGACCGTCGCAGACTTCTTTTTGTGAAGTCGCGGGTTTATGTCAACAAGCCTCAGACTCTTGCAGCTCTTAAAGACAATATCCGTCAAGAATGTGAGGACCTATCGCCGGAAGTTTTGGCCAAACTGATGGAAAATGCCATTAAAAGGGCTTAAATGACAATCAACTGTGGCGGCGGCCATTTACATGACATCAGATTCTCGACATGATGTAAAAAAAATTATAAGATCAAATAAGAATAATCCGCAAGAAGAATCAAAGTTTTTCATTTTTTTTTAAATTACACACAAAAAACATCGGAAGGTTATTTTTGCGCTACCTTGTATGTACATCCACATATATATAAATCGGCATAGGAAAATTTTTCCCACCATGAAGTTTTTCTGTTCAAAAAAAGTGTGAAAAATTTCGCTTTGCTGAAGGATTGTTGTCCCGTCAAGTTTGTATTCTTAGCAATTAGTAAAGACAACCACCTGCAGGAATACAAAAGAAAGGTTAAAAAAAAATATGGAAAAATTAGAGGCAGACGTGGTGCGTTTTGCCCTCTGGCTCGAAGGACATGTCTGATCGATTGGCGTACCTCATCTAGTGCCTTGACAAAGTTGATTTCAACACGAATGAATAGACTGACATCACTCAACCGATTTAAAGCCAGGATTCACTATCATACACAATCGTACGATTTAATCACACAAAAATCTGACAGAATTCTGTCCTACTTTAAATATCGGTTCAAAATGGCTTCGTACGTGCCACACTATTTTACAAAAAATATGCAAAAAACAGATGCTTTAATTTTTTGTTATTTTTTCTTCCCATCTTCAAAAAAATCAACTCTTATCTCATAAAGAAAAACATTTCATCAATTATTTAATTTATTATAAAATCGTACAGATCTGTCAAAAAAAGTATGTTACATATATTTTTAATCCCCACTCCCGTAGTCTTTGCACACAGATGCAATTTTTTACGGGTCATACGACTGAGTACTCGTATTATAGCCAATCCCAATAGAGTCGTAAAGGGATATCCCTGCCAGCATTTTGCACAGCATTTTTCGATAGAAGTAACTTGTTTGTTACTTCTTTAGATCAAAAACTCAATTTTACAAAAACAAAATACATTATTGTCGAATTAAGATCTAACAATAACTATTTCGTGCCTGCCGGAAGTTAATTGGACAAAAAGAACCGTTATATTAATATTATAGAACTTCCCCTTAAATCTGTTATATTAATAGAAACTTTATATCAACTACCTGAAGATAATAAGTTGATTGCTCAAAAATTTACAAAAACAAATTGCATGGGCATCGCATATTGATCTCTTGTAGGTTACAACTTTGACTCTACTAAGAATGAATTAATTAATATAACAGTTAAAAAAGAACACTAATGTCATTTAGTTTGACTTGTGCAGCGTTCGATTATGTTAAATGAGTGTGAAAAATGTTAAGAAAATTTACAAAAAAAAATTTGATAAAAATAAAATAAAAAGATATATGAAGTTGTAAGTAAATTTATGCTAGCAAATTTGTTATTTATTTAAAAAAAAAATATATTTAAGGTAAGAATTTTCCTAATCTCTAGCTTTTTAAATTGAAACCCTTCCATTATGTTAAAATTTACATTTTATGTGTTGATAAAGCTGAACTCCGTTACTGTTAAAAGTTTTGTACTCGATACTGTTAAAGAAACACTTTTTACACTTTTAACAGATACATATTCGACACTACCAGAATACTCAATTTTAATCCTTTTTAGAGATGTTAAATAGTTTCCCATTAGTTGTATAACTGAAGTGGTACGTTTCTTTTCGACTGGTGATACTAATTAGATCAGAATTCGATATTATTTGCGATAAATTTCAAGGCCATGAAGTAACGATGCAGTGACTTTTTCGATAGAAAATGCTGGCAGGGATTGTAGAAATTACTAACGGAATGACAAACTTAGATATACCCTTTTCTACTTGTAGTGAAGGATATAAAAAAAGCTTTAAAGACTTTATATTATTTTTACCCCCTCGTGAGGTTGGATTAAAATTCAATTCAAAAAACTTTTAAAAATAATTCATTTCATTGGAAGAAAAGAAATACACTCATGTTAAAATATGAAAAAAAAAAAGACAACACTTACTTGCTCCTCAGATGTAGCACCAGTACAAGTTATTCTACCCGACGACCATATGGAAGCGGTAGTATATGGACGACGTAATTTCATTGTAACCATACCATTTTCGCGGCGATATTCAACGTTGGCACCATTCAGGGCAATCTCACGCAAATTCAAATGGCAACGAACACTAAACGAACACACAACATTGTTAATGACAATATCAATTTCAGGCTCAGGTTCTTCTTGTTCGGTGGCAGGGGTTGCTGTTGCACCTGTTGCCGTACTTGCTACTGCTGCAGTCGAGGTGGCAGAGGAGGCGCTTTTTGAATCTGTAGTAGGTGGATTAGAAGGATTATGAGCTGAAGTTGTACTACTAGCATCAGCTGTTGCAACGCTACTCAAAGTTGAAGTAGTGTATTGATGTTGAGAGTTTGTTAGAGTTGTAGGCATATAAGATGTATTTGGATTTGTTAAAGCTAATGTTGATGTTGTTGGTGTAACTGTTTTTGAATTGGACAAGGAAGATGTAGAGGAGATGGTGGAGTTGGAAGTGGATAATAAAGCTACGGAAGATGAGGTGGAGTTAACAAAATTATTATTTATATTGTTGTTGTTATTAGTGTTGTTAGTAGTGTTCTGTCCATTAGGAACTAATTTTGAGGCGGGTTGTTGTTGTTGTTGTTGTTGTAAATTTGTAAGTTTATGATTAAAAATATGACCATTAAATTTCTGTTGTTGCTGTGTCGCTTGTTTTTGAGAAAATGTTGTTGAGATATTTTTATTTGTTGTTGTGGTGGCCGTTACAGCTGTAGTTGTTGTAGTTGTTGCTTTATTTAAATTAACTATTTTAGTTGTAGTTATTGTATTACTATTGTTGTTGTTATTACTTAGAATATGATTTTTGGTAATTGTATTAGAATTTATAATTGTGGCACGTTGTGGTATCGTTTGATGATTATTGGCAGCAACAACTTTTAACTGTTGATGTTTGATTTGTTGTATATTGGTAGTACCATAACGTTGTTTTTGTAACTGTTGTTGAGGCAAGTTGGCAGTCGTTGTTTGTTGTATAGATTTTGCTGTTATATTTTTATTTATCTGCTGCTGCTGTTGTTGTTGCTGGGTTGTTTTAACCAAATTAATTATTTGTCCATTGCTATTATTTATAACCTGTTGAACTGCCATATTATTAACCATAATTGTTCCCTGGTGATGTTGTGGCTGGGTTGTTTTTACTAAATTCGCAGGGGATTTTGTTAAAATGGTGGCATGTTGCAGACGCTGTGTTGTATTGCCAGCAATAATTGTTTTGTTATTACGGTTTATCAAAACAGTTGTAGTACGTTGTTGTTGTTGCTGCTGCTGCTGGTTGTTACTGTTGTTTGGTGTACCAGTAGTGTTGGTAAGAACATTTATAGTGTTGGCGGGTTGTTGTTGAGAAAATTGTGAAAAGTGTCTTATAGTGGTCGTATTATTATTATTATTATTGTTGTTATTGTTACCAGCATTACCACCTGCCGTTGTAGCTATCAATCTTTGCTGCTGTTGGCTGCCTGATTGCTGCAAATACGATGATGTTGTTGGGGTGGTGAGAGTTGTACAGCTAGACGATGTGTTAGTCGTAACATTTTGGGAGTTTTGTAAATTTGTCAATTGCTGTTGAAACTGCTGTTGAAATGAAGACGTACCCGAAGAAGAAGAAGAAGCAATAGTGGAAGCAGCTGAAGAAGAGGCCACCAAAAAACTACCTGGAGTAGTTGACGTGTTAACCGAGGTGGAGGAGGAAGCGTTATGATTACTAGAACTATCGGTTATCACAGTTAAACCACCATTGCCGGTACTTACTAAATTGCTTATCGGTACGTTAACTAAGTTTTGAGAAACCAATAGACGTTGTTGCTGTTGTTGCTGCTGTTGCTGCAACAATTGCTGATATTGCTGATAGGTTAGTATAGTAGAAGCACCAGTTGCACCATTTGTTAACAGAATAGTTTGGGTTTGTGCCGGCAATACCAAATTGCCACCCAAAGTAGTTATAGCATTTGTACCACCTAATCCTCCCTGAGTTGAGGTGGCTATAGTTTGTGTTGGCACATTCGTTGATGTTACAATGCCTACTTGATGATGATTAGCCTGTTGAGCTACTGTTTGTGCATTTACAACATTGCCCACAATAATGTGGTTGGTTCCAGCCGAGCCCACACCCACCACACTCGTACCATTTGACAAAGTTTTCATGCAGTTTTTATTGTTTTGCAACAACGTGGCCATACCAATGTTGCTGCTATTGCTAATATACATTTGTAAAAGCTGTGCACTTAACACGAGCTTTTAGGTTTTGTTCGAAAAACGTCACGAGAGTTTAAGCGATTTTTTCTAGTGGCCAAAATTTTTGCTGGAAACGTTTTAATATACTTTTTTAGGATTCTGCCGTTTTTTTTATTTATTCTCTTTAATTATTTTTTAAAGTTCTTGTCTTTTGCAATATTTTTTTATGTTTGTTTACTAAGATAAAAATTTAAGAGATATTTGATATTCATTTCCCAGAAAAAGTAAATTTCTTGATTTGTTTTTCTATATTGTTATTTTTTTTCTATATTATTTTGTTTTGTTTTTATATTTAAAGTCTTTCTGTTCTTTCTCCTTTAGTTTTGGTATTTATTGTTTTTATATTTTTTATTTTTTTTTTAGTTTTTTGCTTTAGTATTTGTTCTTTATAAACAGTCTGAAAGAAAAAATAAAGTAAAGAAAAACATTAGATATTTTTTAATTTATTGAATAATTAATAAATTATAAACAGAATTACGCACAATATTTTTAAATCAATAATATTCATTTCAATTGATTATTGATTTATTCAATTCATTATTTGTATCATTTAAAGAAGTTGCCAGATTTTATTTCTCTGAACTATTTTATTTTTTTTAGGCAGCAGGCAAAACACCACCCCTGACTCAAATTTTTCCTTTTCATTTGGAACAAATGTAGTTTAGTAAAGTAACTCTAATCTAAAAAACAAGTATACCGGATGCTAGCGAATAAAAAAATTTACGCTTACCCATATTTTCCAAATTATGGGCCTCTGAACTTTTTATAGAATTGTACAATTGTGCACCATGTTTCTTAAGATATGAAAATGGGTATCATTTAAAAGATTATAAAGAGATCTTTCAGGAAATATTAAATGTGTTTAAAAATGCTTAACCCATTAAGAACTGATGACATTTTTATGTAAATTTCGTACAGTACTTTTTTTATTTTTTAATTCTCTGTCATCCCAATATATTTTTTTTTTATTGGAGTTACAAAAAACAAATATTGGGGTAACAGTGATTAAAAAAATAAAAAATAAATACTTATATCAAAATGTCATTGGATCTAAATCGATTTAGCATTTTTTTTTTTTTTTTTGTTGGAAAATATAGGCGAGAGCCAATATCGTTCCATATACTTTTATTTATTTTTGATTGGAGTTACTTCATTGTTACAAATAATATAGAAAAATAAGAGGCTGGCGTGTTGTTTCGCCCGCTGCCTCACAGGACATGGACCGATTTTGCTGATTTACGATAACAAAGTTTAGAAACTTTGTATGATTGATTGGCGTATTTAAATTTTCTCTAGCTCATCTAGTTCATCTAGTCAAAGTTGATTTCAACACTAACATGGACGTACAGACGGACATCGCTCAATCGACTTCGCTATGCATAAGAATTCAGAGGTCGGAAATGAATATTTTAAAAATTACAAACGGAATGTCAAACTTGGATATACCCTTTTTTCCACCTGTGGTGAAAGGTATAAAAATAGATTTATTTTTTTTATTTCAAGAATTTTACTAAAACAAAAATAAAATAGTAAGAATTAAAAAAAAAAAATTTGTTGTGTGCTTAGTTTTGCAACACACTGTTAATAATTACTCAAAAATAAATGCAATGGACTATGAATAAATTAGAAATACAATTTCATTGAACTACATAACATTTAAAGGCGCTAAATGTATAAGTGATGTATACGATACACATGCTGCAACAATAAAAATAGACTAAGCAACATCAGCTGCAACAGCAACAATTGTAATTGTACATTTAACTTCTGTACTCGTAGTTGTATGTAAGTATGTACAACTCAGTAGTTTACAATTTTCAAATTATTTAGTTTCGTATTTTTTACGACAAAACGGAAAAAGATTCGGAAAATTGTGTACATATATATGTATTGATGTATATACTTACATACCTACATAAGCATGAATACATTTTTATATGTGCATGTGTATATAAAACATACAGAATTTACTACATGGCAGCTACAATTGCTGCTGGCTGTTTTTATGTATTGGGTCAAGGACAAAAACATGCTACGATAGATATAATTCATAATTATTTTATATATCATTATATGCATGTATCTACATACACATATGCAAGTAAATAAACGTATTTAAATATATATTCATAAATATGAATAAATTAAGCAATTAAAATGTTCTATGAATTAATAAATTTACCACAAATTAGTATGCACAGTGGACGATATACATATAAAATATATACATAATTCTTTAGCCATGTGCAAGAAAATATTAAAAAAAAAAAATCCATTAAATTTTTTATATTTAATCAGATCTTATCATGGTAATACTATTTTTAAAATTGCACAAGGTTTGAATAAATCATACATTTTTTGAAAAGGCTAATAGAGGAAGAAACAAATAAATGAGCACAATAAACAAGTGATAGAAGCATGTGTGCCTAAATTAAGACGTCATGTACAAAAAAACACAAAAAAAATAAATAACAACGAAAGAGTAAAACAGAAATTTTCTTAATTATTCTCCCAAATGTAAAAAAATTAAATAATCGCTTTTTAATCAAAAAATAGCAAAGAAAACTGTAGTGACTTTGATATGTAAAGTAAAACTTAAAAACTGTACAGTGTGCACTAAGTGAAAAAAAAAATTATTAAACAATAAGCCACTTGACTCATGTCACCCACAAGGAAAAATTGTAAATAATACTTTAAGTAACCAAATAGCAAAAATATGTACATAAAGTGTACTCGTATAACATTTTTAAAAACTTTTATGATGTTTAAGAGCATCATAAATATAAAACTTATTTATAATTGTACTTAAAAATAGTACTATTCGTATTAAATTTGTACCGAAAAATAGTACGTTGCATTAAATAGGTGCGTTCTCGTACTCAATTTTGGGATCTCGCGTGATCCCAATGTCACCGAAAACTGTTCCCGTACTACAAATTTAGGTAGAAGAGAAAGCTTCTGAGAGAATAAAATTCTTCTTCTTTCTACGCGAAACAGTCCAGACTTTTTCTTTGGGTAGATCATGTAAACTGAAAAACAATCAGCTGGTTGAAAAGTAAACAGTCTAAATGTCTACCAAAAGTGTTATTTACAAGTTTTATCCCAAAAATATATTAAAAATCTAAGAACATACAAAATATTTGTGTTTTTATGTTTACAATCGTATGTTTATTATGATTGACATTTTGTTTTGCGAAAGAAGTTTGGTTTCCCGTACTTTTTGGCATTTTTGCCTTCAAATGAGAATAGTTTATGTTTACTCTCATTTTACCGAACTTTACACAAACAATACGGGAACGAAGGTAACGTTTCTTCTATGGCTTGTCTACTTTTGATTCTAAAAAAAAAAAACAAAAAAAAAAAGATAAACAAAAACACCTGTGAAGCTAGAAAATTCTAACCCAAATTTCCTTTATTTCAAACTTTTTTGCTGTACACTTCCTAAGCGAAATTAAAAGAAAATTATTTATATTCTTCTAATTGCCAAATATTTGCATCTTTTACAATGCTAGAAAAATTTCTTTTATCAAACTTTTTAAGCAAATTATTTTGTAAACAAAAGTAGAAAACAGCTGGTTGAATAATTTTTGCTAGTAAATATTTTACTAGCGAAAAAAAAATAAAAAAAAATATTATTTCTTTCTCATATTTTAACGCTCTTTTTTCACTCTCTCGTTGCAAGTTTTTCTAGTACGTGAACATGTTCTAGTAACAATTAGCAAAAATTAGTAACAATTTTTAGTTACTGAACAAACCTAACTAAAAGCTATAAACAAAATAACAATTATGAATAGACAGACGTCTGACGTTTGTTTGACGATTCAAATTCTAGAATACTCGTGCAACAAAAAGTGTGTACGAAACAAAAGCAAATCTCAATATAAAATTGACTTATTTACTAGTTGAAAATTTAAGAGCGTATTTTTTTATTTTGGTCTCTCAATATAATATATGTATGTATGTATGTTTGTCTTTATATAAAATAAGTTGACATCAATAATCTCATTCATATTTACTTTTTTACATACACACGGGCACAAAATTTATTACAAAAATAAAATTAAAGTTTTCTTTAGAGAAACTTAGGCGGCGATACAAAATTAAAAACTTGTTTGTTCATAAATTTGTCATATAGCATGTCAAGGTAAAAAGCGTGTCCTTGTGTGAAAATGACACATACATGTGTCAACAAAAAATAAATAAAATCAGAAGCAAATTTTTTGTAAAAAAACACAACAAGGAAATGGTAAATAATAATTGCAAAGTCAGGATGTTACTAAAAACAACAAATAGAAGAATTTAAAAAAGGCGTTGCCACACAGTGATAATATTAAAAATACACAATTATTTATTGAGTAGCGTTTATTTTATTTTTTGTTCAAGTAAAGGCCAGGATTGACTATCATACTCAGTCGTACGATCTGTCAAAAATTGCATGTGTGGATTAAAGGTGTATGTGTGTGACAGACTTTTAGAAAGATCTGTAAGATTTTATAATCTTTTGAAATAATTCATAAAATGAGTTTTTCTATGCGATCAGAGTTGATTTTTTTGAAGATGACGAGAAAGCAACAACAAAATATTAAAAGCATCTGTTTTTTGCATAATTTTTGTATAATAGTGTGGCACGTACAATGCCATTTTATAACGATTTTTAAAGTAGGACAGAATTCTGTCAGATTTGTGTGTAATCAAATCGTAAGATTGTGTATGATAGGGAAACCTGGCCTTAGAGTGAAAAGAAATCACCGAACAATGTTGCCAGCTCTAAAGAAGAAAAAAAAAGCAAATCAAAAACTAAGAATGTTTGATAAGTTAAAAAATTATTAAGTGTGAGCGAGATGCCGAATCAAAAGAATCTCATTATATTTAGCTTCAATCTTCTGACACATATTTTCATAAAGAACTATCTGCTAAACATCCAAACTTTTCTAACTTGCGGCTAAAAAATCTAAATTTCCAGTTTTAGAAAACGGTGTTTGGTAAACTATTGTTGCTGATTTATCAGCCTAAAACAGTGACTTCAAGTGGCTCAACAGGAAATAATCGAAAGGTATCAGAACGCATGAACTTGTATTGGGATGACAGAGAATTAAAAAATACAAAAACAAAAAAAAAAGAAATAAAAATAATTTTACATAAAAATGTCATTAGCTCATAACCCCTTAAGCATTTTTAAAAATTAGTTTAGTATTTCTGATGCACAATCGTACTTTTTTGTGAAAAGTTCACTGACCCATAACTCGATAAATATGGGCAAGTGCAAATTTTTTCACTAAATATTTTTTATAATGTTTCAATTCCCTATCGCTCCATATATATTTTTTTTTTTTATTGGAGTTACTGTATTGTTCCAAATGAAATGGAAATATTAGAGGTAGGGGTGGTGTTTTTCCCGCTGCCTCAAAGCACATAGACCGATCCTGCTGATTTTCAATAGAAACATTTTCGAAACTATGTCTGATCGATTGACGTATTTAAATTTATCAATCACTAGATAAGCCCTGGCAAAATTGATTTTAACACGAACACGGACGGACAGACGCGTAGGCGGACATCGCTCAACATACGTCTACTGCATAAATATTAAAAAATATATAAATTTTTAAGTTAATTTTATGAAATTTCAAAACTGCTAAAACAAATGCTAAATTTATTTCGATAAAGATCTAAAAAAAGGTGCCAAAATTAGCACTAAAAGTGCTAAAATGGTCACACTGGTTATGTAAAAAATAACGTTCATTTAGAAGGAATTAAAAATATAAAAAATGAATTTTTTACATTATTGCATTCTCGCTTTTATTCAAGTCTGTTTTATTTTTTCTATACATATCTACATATTTTCTTAGCGAAAAAAAGCTCATCATTCAAACAAATAGAAAAAATCACACAATTAATGGGAACAAGGCAATACACACACAGTCAATCAAATAAATTTTTCATTTGTAGTGCAGGCATCAATTGTATATACGTGTGTATGTAAATAGACAATTAAGACAGACGTTGGCTGTTCTATGTATAGAAATGTAGACGAGTGTGTGTATACATAATTGGACGACAACCAATATTTATTTGTGGCAATTTCCAGATTATACATTGATCGGACATGTGCAGAAATATATTGATCAACTGAAATATTTTGACACTACTTCATTTTGTAGGTACGTACATACTTACATATGTAAGTATATATTTTTTAAGTTGGAAAACTTCCTTGTTATTTTAAGATTTTTTCCGGTTTTGTTTAGTGTAATTTTTTTACGTTATCTTTTCAACTGAAGAGTTTGTTCATGTGAGTGAGCCATGAAAGTGATAAAAGTATATTAAAAATTTTTCTGGAAAACAGTTAACGACAGATAGCCAGTTTTGCGCATAATCTGGCTTTTAATGGGTTAAGCATTTTTAAAAATTTGTTTGTATTTCCTGAATCATCTCTTCAAAAGCTTTTAAATGATACCCTTATTGATATTAAAAAAAAATATGGTGTGCAATCTTTAAAAAGTTTAGAGGTCCATAACTCAGAAATATAGGCGAACGCCAATTTTTTCACTTGATGTTTTTTTCTTATTTTTTAATTCTTTATCGCTCCATATATTGTTTTTTTAGAGTTACTTCGCTAAACGAGATTTGTTCCAAATCATACGGAAAAATTAAAGGTAGCCTTAGTGTTTTAGCCGCTGCCTGAGAGGACATGGTCCAATCTTGGCAATATTCAATAGCAAATTTTTTTAATCGATTGGCGTATTTAAATCAACTGCTTTGGCAAAGTTGATTTTAACCCAAAAGAGGAAAGACAGACAGACGGATATCGCTATGCGTAAGAACTCGGAAAAAATATATTTTAAAGGGTCCAAAATGGATATTGTAGAAATTAAAAATGGAATGACAAACTTAAATATACATTTTTTCTACCTGTGGTAAAAGGTATAAAAGTAAGTGAATGTACTATTTTATGATACCGTACAGATTTATAATCTTATATAATATTTCCAAAGCCACATTTTTTTGTTGTTAATTTTTGCTAGTAAATCGTTAATTACTTTTTTTTACATTTGGGATAATAATTTTGAAAGTTTCGGTTTTATTATCTCTTGCTGCTAGTTTTTGCTAGTAAATTTACTGAACAGACCTATTGTCTTTCAAATTTAAGTTCTACTGCCATTTTCTAAATCCTGTTGGATATAAATTTCCTATTTTTCTTTATGTGTACCAAAAACGGTTTTTTAATTAATATTTTTTATTTAACTGCAATTGAGAAGTAAAATAAAACCTGTCAACGTAAATATGAAGCTTTCCCACAGTTACGTAAATTTTTTGCTTCAAATACTTAATTGGAGCATATTTTTCTTATCTCTATCAATTAAATAAGAACGTGTTCTCATTTATACAATTTTACATTTGTCATTTAGCAAACAAAAACAAAAAACGCAAATGTTTCTAGAAATACATACACATATACGATTATAAGTATGAGTGTTTGTAAATCTATTATTTATTACACAGTTTCAAAAAGTTGTCTTCACTAGAAGAAATACTGCAAATTGGGTTATAATTTATACTTTAATAATATACTTTAATTAATTGGCTAAAATAAATAACAAAAGCTTTAATTTAATTATATTAATGATTTTTAAGTTAATGACGTTGATGATGGCAAAACAAGATAATGGTCGTAAGTATAATTATCATTATCTAAAAGTGCAAGTGTTTAAAACGGGTACACACAAATATACATATTTTCAAAATTTTTTTATTTGCCTTAATTTAAGAAGAGACGTTTTTTTATGTTTTTTTTACGTTTATGTGAATAATGGAGGTTTAAGCGTTTAGGTGGCTGTTGGGTGTTGGCATTAAAATTTTGGTTAATGATTAATTTTTGTGTTGTTGTTGTATAAACAATGAAATAAAGTAAATGTTATTGAACTTGAGTTATTTCTCATTTGTGTGAATTTTAATTTTTTTACTTTTATTAGTGTATGCAAGTATACAAATATTTTTTTAAGAAATGGCGCATTTAAACTTTTGCTTTTATTCTAACTTTTAAAACATTTTTATTAATTTAAAAAAAATTAAATAATTTGATTTACACAAAATGCTATTGTTTGAAACCGAATTTATTTATTTGAACAGCATTTTTTTATTTAATCCATTAGATTCGAAATTGTATTAAAAATTTAAAGAACAAAGAAAATCCATTTGCCCTTGGTAGTGTGTATGGCAAGAATCAAATCTGCAATGAGAAGTCTGACAGATAATGTTGCCAGATTTGCGACTTTTTGATCATATAATTCTAATCAACCATTTTCCGATTTTTGTATCCCAAAATGACGATTTCTCTAAGTCTTTTTAAGTCTTAATTACATGTGTATGTAAGTAGTACACTTCTGTTAAATTGATTGACCCATATAATTTTAATTGTTTTGTTTTTACCAGGCCATTTTTCATTAATATTTATTAGATAGCAATTATTTTACACCCTGCAGAAACGAAACTGTTTCTAAAAAACCAATATACGAATTTATTAAAAGTAAAATAAGTTCTTGAATTCAGAAACCAGACTTCTTTATAAAAGCTAAAGTTCATAATTCTGAGCTTGATAAATTCGTTCATGAGTTTAAAGTTTTGTTTTATTTTACTTGTGACACCGTTAAAAAAAAGTAGAAATTTGGATGTATCAAAGCTATGACATTGTAGATTTTGGAACTATAAGGGTTAAATTCAAAATTTCTATAGGTTTTTAAAAACAGAATTTTTGTAGTTTTGTATTTTTTTGTATTATTATAAATTATATTTGTTATTAAGTAATAAAAAACTGAATGTTAAAATAATTCAATTCTGTTAACTTAACAGGTATGTAAAGTATAACAGGGTTGTCTTAAATAAAGCTTACTAACAGAACTATCTTCACACACTTCTATCATCACACTTGTGTTTATACGATAAGTTCTCATAATAAATATGTAAATAACTGTTTTTTATTTTGTGTAACAACCATAAAAAAACTTACACGTTTTCATAACCGACAGTAGTCTCTACACATCTCAGTAGGAATTTCATGCAACTTTATATAAAAGAAATATTCTCTGTACCTTTTCTACTCTTCCTTTTCCATGCGACAACTTTTCTGTTAGCAATTGGTAGAACTCCAAAAAAAAGACGATAAAAATTATTTAAAAACAATACAATTCACTCTTTTGCCAATATACAGGAAGTTTAACTAAACGCAAATATTTAAATTGCTACGTGCAGACGTGCGGTGAAGAATCTGCGTAAAGTAGTGTTTCTTATTTAATATGTTCTACTATTTGCAAAATAAATAAATAAAAAAAAAAGAACAATTTTTGTTCAAAATTTTCTTCAGAATAAACAAGAAAATAAACTACAAATTTCTTTCAACTTGTTGTTGGGTGAAATAAGAATCTTAAAAGCATATGTGCAAATTATAACAGCTTATAAATACACATCCCTTAACATGTCCAAAACCTTTTCACACGATGTTTCTTACAGTTATGTTTATAAAAAAAAAAAACAGCTGATATTTAACACATTAAATTCAATACATTGTGTGTTGCTTCCGGCGGATGAGAAATATGAAGCTCAAGTATTTAGTAGATTGTCTGACCACTGTGAAATATTTATTGCATGAGAAAGACATACAGCTGTTGACAGCTAATTAGAAACATTGCTTTAAAATTGGAGATTAATGATCGCTGATAATTTTGTAAGCCATTTTTTTTTTGCTTTATAAACTTTATTGTTCTTTTTAATTCTTTTTATTTACGAAATGCATTCAACTAAGCTGAGTGCAACAACTTGTTGAAAAACGCAAAATCGGTGTCCCTGCAAATGTTTGATATTCGCAAATTGTGTAAAATATTTTAATAAAAATCAGAGCAGTTAAAGTTTTCCATGAATTGGTTTCTAATAATGCACAGCATAACATATGTGACATTAAAGTTTTATTTAGTAAGACTTCAGTTCCTTTGCGGAATAGATTCTAATCTGAATATTTAAATGTCCGTTCATAATATTTCAAGACGTTTGATAGAACCCTAAAAGGAGGCATAACATCTCGCAAGATCCTCTTTTGAACAGAATGAAAAGTTGCATATAATTTTGTCTGCAAGTTGTAAATAGTAAAAATGTGTGAAATAGTCCGACGTAACGACATCGAAATAATTAAGAAATGATTCATTTTATAACAAAGAATGGAACTTATATTATTTATATGTTTTTCAAGAGTTTCGCAAGTCAAATCATCAGGCAGTCACATTTTTTAAGGGAAAAATTACCTCTTGTATAATTTCAATAGGATAACGAATCGAGGCATAAAGCAAATTTAACAACAAATTACGGACACTAGTCCAACATTTGTCAGAAAACATAGTGAAGATAGTATAGAGCGATGTCTGTAGAGAGATACCGTCATATCCTCAACAACAATGCGATAGATGCGAGGCATTAATAAAACCATGATCATTTTTACTGTCTTTGATTTGTCATTTTATGATAGAAATAAAAAAATAATGTTAAAGCTGCGCAAGAAAATTTCGCATCTGTATTTCAAAAATAATTACAAGTGCTGAGCATATTTTATAGTCGATACAACCGCCCATCCGAGTGATGTTTTCACACATATTCGAAACGACAATACCCAAAGGCAAGTTTTGCTGTCCAATGAAGAAACAATCGTAGCTACAGTGTCTTTAAATCATCGCACGCAGTAGTTTGAGCTGTGCCAATTCGCTTAAAAGAATTTGTGCCTACCACATGCAAATATCTCTCATTTGCTCCATAATTTCAGTCAGCGGAAAGTTATAGCCAAATTATCGTAGTGAGAAAATGCCAGAGATATTTTCTAGGTATCCAGCTATATTTTCAGGCTTACGGACTGGCGAGAAGATTAACTTTAATGTCTACCGGTAAGGTGCCATTTTTACGAACACGATGGCTCTATATGCCACATTTTGTGATTGTGTTATATCCCGGACTAATAGGATTTAAAGCTTTCGAATGAATTTACTGGATTATGCGGAGAGACCAACCAAAATAGACTTCCAGAATGTACATAAATTTATTCTTCTTATAAATCCAGCTCAAAGTTTTGCACCATTAAAAAAACTTTATTTATTTATTAGATTAAATAAACTCTTAGACGTTTTTCTTACTATTATTAATTCAATATTAAATACATAAAAAAGAATCAAGGCAAATCGATGTTATGTAGGTGAATTTATTAGCTCATGCGGCCTAAGACAAATTGATTTTGAAGCTATAAATTTGCCTTACAAAAATAAAATAATCACAGAAATTAAAAATATCAAATGCCTATAAAGCGTTTCTAATCAGTTGTCAACAACTGTAAGTATATGTACGAGAACTTGAGATGGCTTCGAAAGAAAAAACAAAAAAAACTTTGTTATTATTTGGCAGAAAATTATCAACGCACAATATCACTTATATGTGTGTGTACATAAACATATGTATGTGTTTAAACTTAAAAAATATTGAATCATGCAGTGAAAATATCTCACATAAATTTTTATAACAAAGTGTCTTTGGCAATGTATCATTTACGTATGTATGTATCTACTATTTATATTTTTAGGAAGAGTTGCTCAACACAATCCCAAACAGAAAGTTCTTGCTTTCGTAATTAAGAGAAAAGTAATATTAAAACAAAATTTTTTTCTTTTATATAAACAGAGTGAGGTAAAAGTGTAGTGTAATTTAGACATTTTTAAATCTTTTGAATCTTTTTCTTTAAACAGTTGCTGCAAAGATTGAGTATTCATTAACAGCGTTAATTTTTTAATTAAAAATAAGATATTTTGAAAATTCCATTTATATTTTAAAATATAGTTAAAGCAAACAGAAAATGTAAGTAGAACTGTGGCTTTAACAAGAGAGATTTCATTTGTTTTGTTTCAAGGCGAATTAATAACAGGTGGCCTTAACAGCCCAGGTGACTTTGTGATTTTTCCTTCTTCGAATGTCAAGTTATATTCTCCTATTGTACTTCTTTTTTTTTTTGACAGCCGAAGACGGTTTTTACTAAAACAAAATGTACATATTTCTATCCCAGTGTTGTATTCATTTTCGCCGTGAGTATACCTGTTATTAATTCGCCTTGGTTTTGTTTTAATTTTTGTTTTGTTCAAGGCGAATCAATTTCGCCGTTGCAGAGCACCACGTTGATGTTGACTAAATAAAAATTAGCCGAATTTAATTTATCTCTTTATTATCATTTGGTACTTTAAATTAAGTTGCACTAGTTGATTTCTTTCGCCTGCATATGCAGTATAACTCGCATCTCATTTTTTTTTTAATTAAAATTTATTTTATAAAATTAAAAATTTTCTTACTTTTTCAAATTGTTTAAAAAAAATATATTTTAAGATTTTGACAGCAACGTTGAGCATAAACAAAAATCAGCTGGGCTGTTAAGAGCATCTGTAAATTAATTCGCCTTGGTTTTGATATTGATTGGAAAATATCAGTACTTTTACAAAAAGTAAGTTGGGATAATAAACTTTTTAGAATTCTATCAGGCCAATCGGGAAAAAAATTATTGGATAAATCAAAAAAACTAATAAGCGAACGAAGATGTGGGCACCCAAGTACAGTATTTAAAGCTCAAAAAGGTTTTTTGGTTATGGGAAATCGAAAAAGATTCAAAATAACTGGCTACAAAAATTACTGAAACCTTCAACATAAAGTTTGGTTACACTATTTATGTTAATAAACTTCACAATTTGCTTTATAAAGCTGGTTTCCACGATAGCAAAAAAAAAACGTCTTAACTATGCTAAAACCCATTAAAACAAGTCCATGGAATATTGAATTCGCCTCAGTTTTACGGTTGGAAATAAAAGTAATTTGCAATGACGGAGGATGAAAGGTATGAAAAAGCCTAAACAAGAATTAAATGCTGCTATACTAGTGGTGTCTGAAATTTACAGAATATAGATGGCATTATGACCGACAAAAAATATATTGATATTTTAAAACCTCATTTGGTCATTTGATTTGACTGTCTTCAAATTATATTTCTTACATAAGACGACGACCCCAAAAATACAGCCATCAATACTAAGCTGTGGCTCTTGTATAACTTTTCGAAATGGATCAAAACACCTCCTCAATCTTCAGATACAAAGCAGATAGAAGATCTCTGGGATCTTTTAAATAGAAAAATTAGACAACGGAGAATTCATAACGAAAATGATTTGATATAGACTTTACAAGAAGAATGAGCAAATATTTCATTAGAGGTGTCCCAAAATTTGGTCAGTTCTCTTCCTAAAAGATTAAAACCCATAATTAAAAATAAGGGAGAACGGACCAAATATTTAATTATTAAAAACTGTGTTCTAAGCAATTCTTTTTTATATCAATCAAATGGAGGTGGAAATTGAGTTTTATTTTTATTTTAGTTTTCTTATAAAATCCGCCTAATTACGGTTGGCGTAGGCGTTTATATATAACTTTTTGGTACCACGAAAATAAATCAACGGTAAATATTTTGTAGTAGATAAAATTAAAAAAAAGTGTTGTGAATATTTAATAAAACTGTGCAGCACTGTTTAAAAATGTCAAAAATAAAATTAAAATTCTTGTTTGTTAAAGAAAACTTTTGAACGAAATGCTGTTGAGCGTAGCTGCATTTTCATCATCTGACTATATCTTTCTATTTAAAAAAGTGATCGCTTCAGCCCGGTATATAATTCGGACTATATCTTTAACTGCTGCTCGAGAAGTTTTTTTTTTATTTATTTTGTTGTTTCTTTGGTTTGTGAAGTTGCACGTTCATCAATTACAACACAACTTCCTTCGGTTAGAGACTCATCCATATTACAACCCGCGGTTTCATTTTTTTCACATAATATTGCGCCGCCAAATGTTTTTGCAGCAGGAGTTATAGTGGAGTGCAATTGCAAGAAGCAAGCAGCTGCTTCTTTAGTTGACGCTAGTGTAAACTGTTTGTTGGGACCTTCTCCGGTGGCTCGACATTCAGATTTATTATGAATTAGCTTTTTTTTAATTTACACTTGAAGTCGGCCCATACCTCCTGAACTTCATATAGAAAGACTCAATACATCAAGCTCTTCGCCATCAACTCCACCAGCTTTTCAAATTTTATTTAATTACTTCGTGACTTTTTCAAAAAGGGCGTGAACAAAATGTTTAACGACAGATTCAAGGCGAATCAATTACCGGGTGGCAGCATAGGTGAATTCAGTATTTTTTGCTGGTACACCGGCTGACGAACTCCATATATAAAAAACGTACACATATTTTTTATATATGGAGTTTGGCAGTCATGTATACCAGCAAAAATACTGAATTAGCCTACGCTGCTACCTGGTAATTGATTCATCTTGGTAAGAATTTTTACTATTTGACAGGCAAATTCGCCTGACATAATACCGTGAATTGTAATAGATTGTATAACGTGATGTATTTTTGTCGTTTTCGCCGATTGTAATACCACTTTTAAAAATCGCTTCATTTCCTACTCGAATACGCCAATCGTAATCAGGCTAAATAATATGATTTTAATTTCGTTTTTAAGTATATAATTTTACACTTTAGTAAATAAAAAATATTATCAAATAATGTGTTTTAAATAAAACTAGACGCTTACAAACTGGAGGTAGCTGTGAGCTATTACTTTTTACAGCAACTGTATTTTGACTTTTTAAAACTGGTTGGCAACATTCTATAGAGTGATTTACACGAGGAGAAAGAGAAAGGTTGTTATTTAAGGAATGTAAGCAAAAAGTTTGTTCAAGTGCTCAAAAAGGCAGTAGAAACTGTTTGAGACGTAGCGATATAGAAAATGCGTTACTTTGAGTTGGTGTCTAATTTTTTCAAGTTTCTTTAAAAACGAACAAATAATTTTTTTCTTAAAAATAGCAATGCATAAATATTGAACTTAAGCCTGAGTAAAAAATATTTGTATTTAGTTCAAGTCAAATTTAAAATTTTGGAAACAGAAAGTTTTTAAATATTAAGCCTCTGTCTAAGTTTGAGAAAAGTTTGATAATTTATTTTAACATCAATTATATTAAATTGATTGATTCTTGTCTTTACTTAATTGTTTGGACAAAAATCTTTAGTTTATTTAAAATGTTTGTGAGAAATTTCCTGAAGGAAGCGGTAGCGATTGGCCATCGAGACGTGCTTTCACCCTTAATAATCAATCAATATCGGTGATTTATTAATTTCACCGGGATATATTAAATTAAATTTTATTGAAAACATTTAAATTTGTATAAAAAAAATTGTTGGCATTTTCTGAGTGTCAACATGCAACTTGTAACAGTACACAAACAAATAATGTATGTAGAAAAAAGGCTTCAGGTCTAACATTAACTTTAAGCCCTACTACTTCCAAATTGTTATCACGTTCAATGGAAAGTTGTAAAACTTATAAATTTTTTCTATACATGTGTCACGCGTACGAGTAAGATGCAGCAAACTTTTTTTCTTCTTTACATACCCCTTTGTGTGCGTGTGAATTACATAAAGAATATTGTGAATGACGAAGTTGCCAATTGTTGGTTAACAGTTATTTACAGTTTATCAAGAAAAAAGGTAGGTTATGTTTATGACATATTTATAAAAAAGTGACATTGATAAAACCCAAAGTCACACAACTTGATAAAAATACGTCAGTAATTTTCCATTTTTCAATCAGTTTAAGCTTTAAATTTTTTATTATTTAAATTTGTTACCAATTTAAATTTTGATGAAGTCTTAAATTTGCAAACAAATTTATTATTCGTCATTATAATACCAGTTGTTGCTAGAACAAGAACCACGATTAAGTGTTATTAAAAAAATTTAAATACTTCTATCAAATAAAAATGGATGTAAACTTGAAGCAAAACAAAATTTTTAATGTAAAAAGAGTAAAAAAAAAGAATGTTAAAGATTTTGCTGTTTCTTTTAAACGTCGGCTGGCTCGAGAACATCATTACAATCAACATTCAAGATATTTTCTGTTAAGTTTTATTTTTGGGAATTTTTACTTTGCTTCATTCTTTAATCTACATTCACTATACCCATGTTTTTGTAACTTAAGTGAGAAATATCTCACATGGAGATATTGTAGTCACTTTGTCTTGTATAGCGTGATCTTGAGTAATTTATGAACGTTTTTATTATTTTGTTTAGTAAAAAAATAATTAACTGTAGCTCACCCTGTATACAACAGTGTAAATATAATCACCTCTATCGTAAATAAGAAGTGACATTTTTGTTTCTATGAAATTTTCATTCCCCTCGAAGTGAAAATTGCTATCATGGATTTCTCATGAAAGTTTTATTCACTTCATTGAACAGCTGTTCAAAATTATTAAGCTATCAGTGCACATTGAATGTGAGTAAGAAGAATAAGCTTAGTGAAAATTTGTAAACTGAAGTTGAAAGACGCGTATAACTCCTTGAAGTTACTCGAGACATTGCAGACCCATTTCAACAACAAAAAATTTATTAAATTTTTTTATATTTCCATTTTTATTAAATAACATTTTTAATAAAAAATCTTTAAAAATTTACAAGCAGTAGATCTCTTTGTTTTGCATCTTGTCGAGTTTAATGTCAGTCTGTAGAAACTGATCTGTAGAAACTGATCTTGAGTTAAAAAATGTATTAATAATTTTAATATTCTAATTATAAGTATTAAAAACTTGAATAATGTATGCAGTTCTCCAGTAAAATTTAAGTGAAAAAATCCAAGGAAAACGTAAAAAATCCGAGGGAAAAAATCAATCACGATAAGGGGAATTCTAGTTTACGTGAAAATTTGTTGATGTGAATTATTCACGATTGTAATTCAGGGAAAAGGGAAAACTTTTCAACTGAAAAAATATTCATGACAAAGGTGAATATTTTTAAGTGAGAAATTTCTCACTTTAGTTACAGAAACGAAGTACGTTTCCTGCTTGGTACATTTCTCAAAAAAAAAAAACAGATGTAAAAAATCAAGATCTTACTGTAATTTGTAAGAAACTTGACACCAAAATGAAGATTAAAATTATTTTATACAAAAAAATAAATAAAAAAAAGTAAATCCACCCTCAACATGATATTTTCTTAAAATAGATACTTTACGACACTGTTGGTTTTTAAGACATATCAATACGTAACGTTAAAAAGTAAAGATGACAACAGCTGCATTTTGAAATACTAATTCACGACAGACACGAGGTCAATGAATGAAGGAATCTGAATTTAAAAACTTTAGGAAAGTACTTTGACTGATAAACTTACCTCTTAATTCCTTTTGTTTTAAATTTTTATTTAAAGTAAATTATCAAAAACTGGCGCAAATTCTGCAAAAGAAATAAGAAAGAGAAAAATAATTTTTAATGCATAAAGTAATGTAAAACAAGTTAATCAGTAATACAATATTTAATAAATACTTAAACGTTTTGCTACATGCGTAAGTAGATAAGAACCACAAAATTTTAAAAAATAAAAGCAAAAGCGTGAGATGTTTTAAACAAAAAAAAAATCCATGTGTCATACAAAGAATAACTGAAATTGAGAAAAAGTAAAAAAAGCATGTCTGCACTTAATTACCAGGTGTGAGTAAGTAACGTAAAGCAACAGCCGCAGACGTAACAAAGTTTTGTGCCCCCAGTAACAGTAATTTGTTTTCAAAACATCTTCAAATATTAAATGATCCAAGAGCAGAGGTTAATAAACTTGTCTCGAAAATTACAAAATAGAATTGATTTTAATACATGTGTGCAGTATGTATATGAATACATACATACATATGTACACATTTGTGGCTTTGTCGCTTGGGGTTAATTTTTGACACTGAGCGGATATTGCAGCATATAAAGTTCGCGTGATGCAGAAAATACAAAAGTCTAGGTTTAAACTGCAGAGGGGAAAATACATGAAATCTTTAATTTGAAATTAATTTATTAAAGGGATACAAACAGCTCCGGATACAAACAAACATATTGAGCTCAAATTCTTAACGTTAACTTTGACTATAGTTTATATGTTTAGAGAATCTGCTGTGAACCAAGAACCACAGTAGCACTGGGCTTAATACAAGCAAAGGTCCTACGGAGAATGGACTCACGTAACCTGAAAACGTTGGTGCTCAAAGAGCCCCTCGGCAAAAAGGCTTTCCTGAAGCTAGATAAACTGCGTTAGTCACAAGGTCATGACAATTTTAAGTATGATCTGGCCAAGATGGAGGTTATAGAAGATGATATTTGCCGACTGTGCCTGGAAAAGGCTGAAACGGTAGAATAGAATGTGTGTGAGTATATCCGGTTCTCGCTGACATAAGACTTAGGACCACAAAGGTAAAAGCTTATTAAATATGAATGCCATGAGGGATCTAAGCATTGGAACAAAGCAAGCAATTATTAGGGACTCCGTAAATAAGGAAGTAGGCCGACAGTTACCAGTCGACAAGCTGTAATCACGGAGGTCAAGAGTAAAGACTAGTAGTAAAAACTGGGGGTAAATTACGGCATTTGATATCGATCGAAATTTCTATAGAATTTAAATGTAAATTTCGATCGATATCGAATGCCGTAATTTGCTCCCTGACTCTTTGAAGGTAGGGTTGCCGTAAGAGGTCTGATTTAATATCCCCCCCCCCCCCTACATGAATAAATTTGCTCCGCAGGTCAGAAAATGCAATTAATGTGCTGCTAATGTCATATAATTTTTTTAATTCAAATATCATTTATTTTTATAAATACAAGACTTTTATAATTTTTGGAAGAAAACAAACAGGATTTAAGGTACAAATTATTGACGTATGTATCCAACCAGTTTCCAGTGACTCGTTTCTGCAATAAGCGTGATAAACAGTTCACACGAAATATTATAAATTTTACACAATCGCGTGAGAGCCTCCTACTGTCACCGAGACAGTAATACAAGTCTTCAAAGTTATGTATTGCAATGCGGAAGTGCAGGTTCTACACAACAGGATAATTAGTGATACCTTTGCGGCCAATATAGGCGTCCGACATGGATGCCCTCTATCGCGTTTTCTCCTTGTTGTGGTAATGGACCGTTGTAATGGGGAACTGTGTAAAAAGAGAAGGAGTATTGCGTGAAGTTTGCTGGAAGCTTTGGAATATAAAAATCAGGAAGAAAAAAAGGAAATAGTTCTTCAAGCGAGTATGTATATACACACGTGTGTGCATCTAAGTATATTTAAACAAAATTTATTTTTAATTTAATTTAATTATTTAATTGCTTTTTAGTCTGACTCATAGACAAAATCGCCATCAATTTTAAATGAAAAACAAGATTTTATTATTTGCTTAAAATTCAAGTTTTAAATATTTTGTGACAAACTGTAAAAATGTTTACGTTTTAGCAATGTTGATTTAAAGTTATTATATAAATAAATCAAAAAAATATTCCAGTCATCATTTTTAAATTATCCCCCTAAAGCATTGAACTTTATTCGCAGGCATTGAAAAATGTTTATCACAAATGTTATAACAACACAATTGTATTTGAAAGTCTGCAGCGTAGTTAAGGATTTCGTACTGCGTAAAGATACCATAGATTAAAATATAACAATAAATTTTAGGAGTAGTTAACAGCACAGAGAGTGAGAGAGAACGGGAGAGCATGAGTATTAAATAAAATAAGCAAAACATTTCGCACACACAAAGAAATGGTGATGACCTTGAATCTGGACAATAGCATTTGCTAAATATTTCTGCAAAGAAATAAAAAAAAAACACACACACACACACTAATACTCTTACATACGGTTCTACGAACTTAGAAGAAATTTAAGTTAAAATTGTTTAGAGTTAAGTAACCTTTTGCAAAACGAAAAAAAGTCAACAAACTAAGGCTAACATTTCTTGTCTAGCAACAGCAAAGGAAAAAAAAGTAAAAAAGACACAGAGCACTGCAGCAGACAAAAGGATCAAATTTTTTCAAAAGAAAAATTTAGTGACCGGGATGGGTATGTGGTACATGCGAATGGAAAATAACCCTTTATGTATAACAAATTAAAAATATAAGTTTCTTCTTAAGCATTTTCAAATTGTATTTAAATCTATAGGTATTAATACTATAAAGACTGAATGCTTGTCTGTTGTTAACTTGTACGTAGGAATGTATGTGTGTATGTTCGCAATAACCTCTAAAACTACTCACTCGGCATCCGATTAAAAAACATCCTCAAATTTTTAAGTGGCCATCTTATACTCTTCACCACAAAAAAGTGGAAAAAGGGTACGTGTGAGTTTGTCATTCCATTTGTAATGGAATGCAAAGCGAAGTCGCTTTAGCGATGTCCGTCTGTGTTAGTGTTGAAATCAACTTTGCCAAGGCACTAGATGAACAAGAAAAAATTTAAATACTCCGATCGATCAGACAAAGTTTTGAAAACTTTGCTATTGAACATCAGCTAGATCGGTCCTTTGAGGCAGCGGGCAAAACACAACGCCTGCCTCTAATGAAGTAACTCCAATCAAAAAAAAAAAAAAAACGAACAAATGGGGCGATAGAGAATTAAAAAATTAGAAAAAAGCATTCAGTTAAAAACTCGGCGCTCAGCCATTTTTTCCGAGTTACGGGCCTCTGAACGTTTCATAGAAAATAATGATTGCCAACCATTTTTTTAAGATATCAATATGGGTATCACTTAAAAGTTTTTAAAGAAATCTTTCAAGAAATGCTAAATTATTTCAAAAATGCTTAACGCATTAGGAGCCGGTGACTTTTTTTTTTTTTAAAATTTTAGTAATTTTAGTGCTTAATTTTTTTTTTTCTTATTTTTTAATTATCTGTCACCCCAATACTTTACTAAACTAAACATACATAGTGAAGATTCTGCATGGCCGAATATAACATTCTTGTTATTATAGTTATGGTTGAATTTTCCGTAAAAAGGCGAAGTAGAAGACGTAGCATGTGTCTTAACATTTTCAAAATAAACAAATCCCTTTATTTAAAGATAAGTTTTTTTTGGTCAAATATTTAATTAATCTGATCGTATCTTAAGTTAAAAATATGTAGTTAAAGTTAAGATTTTGTAACCATTTAATCCACAAGATGCCGATAAGCTAAAGATGATTTGTCGCCTAACAAAATTTTTTCTTAATCTATGGCCAATTTACAATAACAGGCCCAAATATTAAATTAGACGTGCCATAACCATATAAAACATCTGTGTTATTATATTTAACGTTCGCTACGATTGTATTGGTGAGTATTACTTTTTATTTTTTTATTTCGTTTTTTTTAGAGATGACAAAATAAAATGAAGTTGCTTATGATTATGACTCCACTATTCAATAACGGCAAATATGGTTATGTTTACGGGCACGGTTACGGCTATAGCGGTATGGTATGGCACGTTTACTAATTGAAACTTAAATCTGACAAATTGGTTAACAATGAAAAACGTTAGAAATATTCATCCCTGTCGTGAATATTTCTTCCCTCGAAATGTTTTCCCTTTTTCATTAATTGCAATCGTGAATAATTTACGTAAAAAAATTCTCTTAAAAATTCTCTTAATCGTGAAAGATTTTTAACCTCAGATTTTTTTTAAGTTTTCCTTTTGAATTGTTTACTTTAATTTTGGTAGAGAACTGCATACATTATGCATTTTTTTCATCTATTTAATTTAGAATATTAAAATCATCATTACATTTTTTAATTCAATTTCAGTTACTACAGTGTAAAGTAGCATAATGCTCGACAGCATGCAAAACAAAGTGATCTTTTGCCTGTAAATTTGTGAAGATTTCTACAGTCGTTATAACAGAGTGTAGAAACGAATGCCAAAGTGTAGCTTTTCATCAAAGAAGAAGAAGATATTTAGTTTAGAAATTGTCTAATAAATCGAATAAAAAAATAAATTTCATTCAAATGGATCATTAGCAGTGTCTACTCTCACTTTACATTTACTACGAATTGATTGAATTAAGAAACGGTTTTCGTGAAATTCACAATAGCGAATTTCCCTTTTTTGGGATTGAAAACTAATGGGAATAAAAATGTAGCATTTTATTACGAATAAAGGTGATTACTACAGATCTTTGATTTACTTAAGTAGGAATTTAAGCTTAATAAATAGCTTAACGAAAGCTTAAATAAAGCCATTTATGCATGGAAGCACACGGGCAAAACACATAAGGGGCAAAATTTATTGGCATTGAAAATTTCAACTTATACAGTAGTCCAGTACTCTAACCAAGTAATTAATAAATAAATAATAATAAATAAATAAAATAAATAAATCTCCCACTGTGTTGTGCGAAAAAAAAAACTAGATCATTGTGCTAGAGAGAGAATCTTGTTTATACAGTTCAAGCACAATCAAGTAATTTTCAAATCAACGAACATGATAAAAAACAAAAGTCTAGAACTGGCATGTAAGACTATTTTTTTTTTTCGAAAACAAAAGGCTATTCGAAGCAGAAAATTATGTAAAGACACGTACATACAAACGTATGTATGTATGTATATAAATCAAGCAGCCTTTTTTTGTCCGATAATTATTTTAATTTGAATAAAAAACTATAACAATACATATTGTTAAATTTTTTAAAACTCTATACGTATTTAAATATTTACACTATTTAACTCATATTACAAACCCATACAATATGTTTGTATATAGTCAAATATTTCATATTTTATATCAGGAAAACAAAAATTATGAGTCTCTTTATATATAAGTTTTTGATACTCTCTCTTAAAACCCCACTACATCTTATCATGGATTATTTTTTTTTTTTGTTTATTTATTTAATTTCCACAACAAAAAGAAAAAGAACAAAATCACTTACTGTACTTTTATAGTGGTGATGACATACTTTAGAAATAAAAGTAAATAAGTTTTATATGTTATTTCATGAAAGAAATACATACTTAATTAATTTGTTTTTTTGTTTGTATTTTGTTGTTTAATTGCTGGCTTTGTTTGTGTTAAGTACTTAACTTACTAATGTGAGAGATGTAAAGAGAAGTAGAAATTAAATATAAAAAATATGTATGTATATAAACAACTTATCAGAGGAATTAAAAATATCAGAACAGTGTTGCCAGTTACAGTGCATTTTACATATGTGCAACACTTTTACTTATTCATTTGATTGTAATTGTTTATTCAAATAAAAAACGAAATTTCTACTTATTTAGGATAAATAGGGCCTCAAAACAACTGCATACTTCGATTAAATTAAAATTTTTAACTAAAGATTTCTAAGAGTCATTATCTAAACACAAACATGCACGCTTTACAAGTAAAAAAAAATTCATCATATGTACATGTTACTACAACTCCTTTTGGTTTTCGTAAATAAATTATTTTTGAAGTAGTTAATAACAACTTGTATTTTTATGTTTTCAAATTATTTTTTTAAATGTCTTGTTCGTTTTTAAATTAATATTTTTTAAACAAAAATGTAAATTATTAAAATACCATCGGCCACATTTATAAAAAATATATGTATAAGTAGGTATTTCTAGTTCAAAAACTTTTGTACCTTTTATTAATCAAAAATATTTTGTTTTTTGTCCTGAATTATATACATTAGAATTATTGAAAAATCAGAAAATAGTAGGTGTAATTTGAACATTCACGTGACAAACAGTGAAAAATATTGTTTTGTTACAATTACGTGTTAATTCTCTAAACGCAAATAAGTGCAGGTAGTCTGGTAAACACATGTTATTTGTATCGTACGTGTACCTATTACAATTAGCCAGCACATGGACTGAAGCATTATTTAAACTGTTGACAATAATAATTTTAATTCTACACTTCAAACAGCAGATACAAAAATGCCAGAAAGGCTTCACATGTAACTTAAAATTTGTAGTTTTTAGTAGAAATATTTAAAAGTTTTAACATTAATCATTGATGTTAAAATTTTTCAATGTGTAAATAAATAAGCAAAATGTTTATTTTATATACGTAAAACAAATTGATGAATGGTATTAAATATTTTCAAAATCAAGTCGTGATAATAAATTTATAAAAACCGATCATTTGTTTACATATGAATAACTTAGTACTTATTACAGTTATGGTAGAAAAAGTCAAAAAAATAAATAAGTTTTTTAAAAAATTATAAATATTCTATTTCTGACTATTTCAAAATTGTCAATCAAAAATTTTCTGTATACAACTGCTACAGTAATAATTCTCTTCAGAAAACTGAATTTCACTATTATTTATTTATTTATTCGGATATAAGTCCCATTTCGCACGATGCAAAAAAATAAGACTGCTTTTTTTCATTTTCTTCTTTGAACTTAAATTGGCGTTCGCACAGTACAAGTCTTATTGCTTAAATTGTTCAGATTTTTGCATGAATGTACACACACACATCTGTGTTTTTTGACATTACGAATATGGAAGCAAACCGAATTGCAAGTAAAAGCAAGTCTGTACTCATTTAATTTTACCTCACCCCGTTGCCTACAACCTAATCAGCTCAGCTTAAATACTTGCATCGTGCGAATTGGGACCAAGCATATTTATGAATCGTATGTAAATTACACATCCGGGAAAAAGTTACACATAAATTAAGCGTGAAATGGCAGCACTTGTCAAAAAGAAAGTAAAAGTTTCTTTTATTATTTTAATTTCTTAATTTAGGTCTGCTTTATTTATTTTTTCCAAGTTTTTGTATAAAAAAAATATTACAAATTTAATTCATATGACGGATCTGAAATAAACGTTTAAACCAAAAAGATTATTTATCGATTTACATGGCGAGTTCAGTTCATAAAATATGTTTGTTGGATAAGACTGGGAGAATTTGCCATAACGGTAAACGTTGTTTTCGAGTCAAGCCTTAGTAAGTGTCAGATGACGACCACTGACAGATACATAGTTACATATTAAATAAGGTTTGCATTGAGTGCCACCTTAGACTAAAACGATTATATGATGATGAAAATTAACTTTAGCATGCCCGCTCTCCCCATTCTATCGATTTTTTGCGGCAATAACACATTCACCAAATAAGAAATACCATAATTATATTTTACTTCATACGGGGAGTACTACACCCGCTTAATCTTTTCCAATTAATATATGTATGTACATATTGTTTAGCTCAATTATCTTTATATTATCAGAAATTTTTGATAAAACGTAATGTGCTTATTGATTTACCTAATTAAATTTGCTACATGTAAAAAATCTTTTTTTTAACCGACTTTAAGAAAGAAGGTTGCCAATTCGCTTGATTTTTTTTTTTTTTGTATTTCTGCCCGCAGAACAGACGTTTTTGGAAAGTTTTTTTTTTTTAATTAAAAGGCGATGCTTACAGACTGGTCTTTATTAAAAAAGTTTATAATTTTAAAAATTTAACATACATGACAATTTTTACATGTTACCATTATAAGAAAGAAATAAAAAAGAAAGAAATAAAAATAAACTAAATGTTACTAATAAATTAAAGGGTGTACCCATAGTTAGTGGGATTTAAAGTATATGACATTTGCTTTTAAACGGTTATTGACAAACACTTACTGTCATTTTCATTAAAAATTAAAAAAATTAAATGTGTTTTATGAAATTTTTTTTTTTACACATTTGTCCTAAAATACATTAAAATCTATTTTAATATTTTTTGAATACGGCAGTATGTCCGATGTACTAGAAAGTATGAAAAATAAAAAGTTGAAGTTAAAGGCTCACAAGTGACTTAGTTTGACTATATGACATTGTCTTTTGAACCATTTTAGTAAAAATTTGATTTTCATACGCTATAAAACAAGTATAAAATCAGAAACTAAAGGGGTTCTCCATAGATGATGTAGTTTAATGTATATATGCACATGTATGAAATTATCTATTAAACCGTTATAAATAAACAACAAAGTGTTTCCTATTTCATATTCGATGACCCTCTGCCACTGTGTCTGTTTTTAAGTTGGTTTTTTGCAAGAATTATTCATTTTCTTACGGAAATACCTACCTATATACACAATTGTAAAATAAGTTTTCTCTTTTGTTTTAATTCGTACTTTTCATCGTTCCCTTTAGTTGCAATTCGTTAATTCTGTTGAATTATACACGCATTAAACCTGTCCCAATACAAAACTGTTATTGCAATGTTTCTTTTATGTCTTTTCGTTTGTCTACTTTATACAGGTTTCGATTTGTTTAACGTTAAAACAGCTGTTCGTTCAATGGTTTGTTTTGTTTTTTTTTTTTATTACGAGTTTTTTTTCTTTATTTTTGCCAGTCTATATACCTGTGTGTTGGTAAAAGAAAAAGATGCAAGAAAATAAAATTTACGCACATCTGCTGCAGATTATTTAAATTTGTTTACCCTTTTCATACATTTAGTATTCAAACTTAAATTATGTATTTAGACACATTATATACATAGTATGTGTGTATGTTTGTATCTTTCTTTTTCTTTAAGCCGTTATGTGTAGTTAATAAATGTTTTTAAAACAACGGGATTTTGTTAGAAAAATTATATTTTACCTATTAATTTATATGTGTATGTTTATATGTATGTATGTACATATATCGGAATAAAAACACTGTAATATAGCTTCATATAGGTTTGGTAATATACATACATATGTGTATGTATGAATTAATGTAGGTACGTAGTTTTTTGGTTAATTTGTGCATTATTTAGGCCGGCGCACCATAGAATCTGTCATACGTTATACTTTATCATTTTCAACTGATAAGTAAGTTAGAATACCTATGAACATTATTTCTTGTGAGTGTTGTCATAATCAGCACGTCTTTGTCAACTTAAAGTACGAAAGTTGACCAACTTTTGACATACGTTAAATACCTTGTTTGCTATCACTTGCTTTTTCTTTTTGTTTTTTTTTCGCTCTTGCTGTGTTTTAACGAATTTTTTTATACGTCAACAAAGTTTTTATTGTGTCAAACTCATCCGCCGTAATTGTATTCAATTGAATACGTAAAACTATAACGTATGACGGATTTTATGTGCCCCAGCCTTCAATAATTAATTCCAAAAAAAGTTTTTTACTCTTAAGGTAGATCGAATAACTATACTAACAACTAATTATATAATCATTAAGTTTTATTGAAATGCCTTGTGAAAAATAACGAGAATAAAAAGAAGCATTTAGAAAATTGTCAAATAACTGATTTTGCTAAATATTATACTGAAAGAAAAAAGTAATTAATTTTTTTTTTCATTTTGCCAGGCATGTTTAAAGACAGACATATCAACATTCACACATATAGGGAAAACTGGCAATTTTTTTCTTCTTTAGTTGACCTGAAAAGTTTAGATGGAAGAAGAAGAGCAGCAAAATAAAATAATGACCAACAATTTTTTAAAAATTATAAAATGCCAAGACAAGAAAAAATATTTTTGTGTAAGTAGGTATGTAAAAACTTTGGAATAGAACGGGTGACCAACAATCAAATGTTTGACTCACACCTCTTTGTAAGACAATAATAAGTTTGACAAAAATACGCAACGGTACTTAAAAAGAGAACACGAAATGTATTTATTTATTTTTTGTTGGACATTAAAGCCGGAAAATAATGTTTTTGTAGTATTTCTTTTTAAATTACAGCCGTAAAAGTACAAAATTAGCATTTTATTTGTGACCACTACCAAGTGCAATATATTTAAAAGAATGCAGACATAAATAAACATTAAGTTATTAAGACAATCTAAGTTATTTAAATGTTCATATTTTTTTATGTTGAAAATGCATTAATGAAATATAAAACAGTACTATTTAAACAAGTCTTTACTTTGTCAAAACTTGAAAGTAAGTAAAATTTAAAAAAAGAGGTTATTTTAATTTGAAAAGATTGCATTATTTGTGAACATCTAGAAGTACTAAGCGAGAGTTTGTAATTATTTCTCTCTAAAAGGTATAACTGGATTAATTCAGTACACCACGCATCGTGAATTGCATCTTTTTACATAACTCTTAAAATTATTTTACAACTCCTTTAACTTTTAATAAACCATGTTTAAAGTTTAAAACAAAAGTATTTTTATTTTCTTTTCATTAAGAGACGTGAACGGAAATGCAGTGTTTATTTTTTAAATTTCTACAGACAGAAATAAAACAATTTTTGTGCTTAACGAATATATGTAAGTATTCAGTAAAATAACAGAACTCTTAATTTAAAAATGCAAAGCACATACATAAATTTTATTAAAAGCCTTTCATAGTTAACGCTTAAACACTCTGTTAATACCCCACTGGCTACATAAGTTCGGAAATAAATTTTCCAAATTTTAAGTAATTTCATTTAAAAAACCAAATATTAAACGAGTGTGAAACTCCTAAATGTAATCTTAAGAATTGTTACTTCTATGGGTAATAATTCTATATTTGGAATTCTATTATTGGAAATTTTTTGCAACACTTGCGTCGTTAATATTATTATCTTACACCTTTTTCGGGTTCGTGTTACACGAAAATTACTATAAGCGTTCGCACGTCCCGTAACGTAAAAATATTCGTGCAATTGAAGAACACTTGTCAAACGTGTCACAAACCAAAAAATTTTAGCAAAAAAATTAGAAAGAGTACGAAGCCAAGAGCAAATGATGATCGGCGGCATCTATAAAGAAATATACACAGCCGCTAAGCCGATACTTCTTTCTTTCTTTATTTAAAAGTTTAAAAAATTTTTCATCATGAAAAATAATTCTATTACAAAATTTTACTTGAAAACAAATGAGACGAATTTGGAAGTTACAGTTATTCGACTTGTTCTCTTTTAAGTCTTCACTCAAAAAGTTTTGTGTACAAAATATAGCATATTTAAAACCATTAAATAACAAAACATGAAATGAAAAAATGTTCTGCTTATACTAATTCTGTTATAATATTTAGCCGTAATGACCTCTAACACTTTAGCAATAATCACCCCCAGGTAATTTAATCTCGGCATTGCCTTAAATGTATAATTTCACATTTAACGGAATGACTAAAACAAGCAAGCTCGCTATCGCTATCACTCATGGCGCAATAATACCAGGTGAATGCATTACCTTTTACGTGTATTTTGTTTTTGTAAAAACTAATTCGAGCTGTCAAAAACGTCTGGCAAGATGTGTGTATGTATTCTTATATATTTTTAGTGGCTTTCTTATTTTTTACAAATACATACACACATTACTAGACGTTTTTGACACCTCGAATTAGTTTTTACAAAAACAAAATACACGCAAAAGCTAAAACATATGATGAACACATGTTCGGATGCAGTCACCTGTTTGATGCGCCTTGGCTATCACTGTTAAGATATTCGCTTTGATTTTGATCAACATTTTTTTTAATCAATAAAACGAATTTTGTTTCTCAACCAGCGTTTGATTTGTAATTACATATTTTTCAGGCAGAAAATTACTCTATTTTCCTGGCGTTTGACGAAAAATAATTAAGCAGAAAGAAAAAATTATTCAACAAAAAATTTAAGAGTTAACAAGTTAAATGTTTGTATTATCCTTAGTTACAAAAGAAAGGACAAAAATAAAAAATGAAAAATTATTAATAAACAAGTAAGAATGCTATATTTGGCTATGCCGAATCTTATATATCCTTCGCTGTGTAAATAAATCTAGTTTAGTGAAGTAGCTCCTATCAAAAAAATAAATATTGCGGTGACAAAGAATTCAAAAGAAAGAAAAAAAATTAAGTACGATATATAATTTTACATAAAAATGTCATCGGCTTTTAATGGGTTAAGCATTTTTTTTTTAATTTAGAATTTCTTAAAAGAGCCATTCAAAAGCTATCAAATGGTACCCATATTGACAGTCGAGCTTTTTTATGAAAATTTCAGAAGCCCATAACTCTGTAAATATGGAAGAGCGTCAATTTTTTCACTTAATGTTTTTTCTTAATTTTTATTTCTCTATCGCATTATATTTTTGTTTTTCTGACTGGAGTTACTACATTATTCCAAATGATATTGAAAAACTAGAGGGAGGCGTGGTGTTAAGCCCATTGCCTCGAGGGACATGGAACGATCTTGCTGATTATTAATAGCACCTCTTTCGACTCATTCTGTCTAATCGATTGGCGTATTTAAATTTTCTCTAGCTAATCTAGTGCCTTGGCAAAGTTGATTTTAACACTAACACGGTCGGAAAGACGGACATTGCTCAATCATCTTCGCTATGCATAAGGACTCAGAATATATATTTACTTTATGGGGTCGGAAATGGATATTAAAGAAATTACAAACGGAATGACACTTTTTGTGGTAACGGGTATAAAAAGCTACTGCTGCACTTATCTGATGAGTTAGTGTGCCATGTGTATACCAGCATAAAATCGAACGTTCTCAGGGATTGATAAATATCTGGCTTTTCAATCTCTGAGAGGACTTAGTTAATTATTTAGTAAATTTAAATGTTGCTGTCAAATGATAAAGATAAGAACAAATGCATGTAAAAAAGTAAAGAAAGTTCTTGTTTATATGTAAGAGTAGGCGATAAAAATGTTATCTTCTTCTTTTATGGTCTTTAAAAAAAATCTTGAGATGTAAATGTTATCATGTGCAACAAAATAAGAATAAATGTACAAAGATGCAATGTATATATTTATATGTTTAAATATGTATGTATGTATGATAATTTTTAAGAAAAAAAACTTATTACACATACAGTGTGCGACAAAACATATGCACGAAATTCTGACTAATGCAATAATTATGTCCCAAGAACTAAGCCAAACGCATTTTGATTTGTAATTATTTTATTTATTTACAAAACTAATAAATCTAATTTACTAAAAAAAAAAAAAACAAGAAAAAATTCCTGCTACACTTAAAAAAATTCATATTATACGTTGAGTGTAGTGTTTTTTGTGCGAAAAAACATAAGCACTTCTTGAAGAAATTCTATATAAATAATAATTTTACTAATATTTAGTTGCGTAACCCTTACTTTTTTAAAACTTCTTTACATCTTCGTGGCATAGACTGGATTAAATTCGATAAAATTTCACCATAAATTTCATTCCATATAATTTCCACTTGTCGAAAAAGTTCTTCCGCATTTCTGCAATCATCGCGGTTTATTTTGCGATCTATTATATCCCATAGATTTTCTATAGGATTGAGAACAGGCGATTGCGCTGGCTATTTCAAAACGATGATTTTATTGTTTTTAAGCCACTCTTTCACACATTTAGCTTTGTTTCGGATTAATGTTCTGTTGATATCTTCACTTAAGCGGCATTTTCTCTTCTGCATGTGGTAGCATTATTTTTTCCAGGATATCCTTGTAGACGAAACGATCCATTGCACCATTTATTTTATGTATTTACCCGATGCCATGACCAAAAAAGCATTCATAGACTAAAACATTTCCTCTTCCATGTTTTGCCGTACCTCAGGTATACCGAGGATTAAGGCGTTGTCCTTTTGGTCTGCGTATGAACCTAAATCCATCAGAACTTTCTATAATAAACCTGGACTCATAGGAGAAGAGTACGGTTTTCCCTTGGGTCGCACTACAGTTTACGTGCTCCTCTGTTTTTGGCAGAAATAAATGTTTTTTTTTCACATTTCGAATGTTTTTAATCCACCTTCAACAGACCGTCTTTGGATGGATCTAATAGTCATTTATTGCATTTATTACCTTTTCTTTTAACTGGACAGAGTACTTGCCGTTGGCCATTTTTCTTTTTTTATATTGCAAAATATGACCGATGACGTTAAAAGCTTTGGAATCACTGAATAAACGTGAACATTTATATACATATATAATTATTCTTATAAAGTTAAAAATATTATTTTTGTAATTTAACGGTTCTTGTTGTTGGTTTTTTGCTTACAAGTAATGAAGATCATAAATATTAACCACTTCGTGCTTTTGTTTTGTCGCATTTAGTATAGCGGTTTTGTAAATTTAACATAAATGTTTACAGTTAAATTTGTTTTTTTGTTTTGTTTCTATCTTGTTTTAGTAAAAGTAGTTTTTTATTGTTATAAAATTACAAACAAACAAAATTAAAATTTATGTAAGCTTTTCTATGTTATGAGGACACGTGTGCATATGTTTTGTCGCATACTGTATATAGAAAAGTTAAAAAGTGTTATATTATTATCGTTGTATTATGGTCGATGGTGCTTTAAAGATAATATGTGATCATTTCTGTAAATGTGATTAGTTTTGTGATATTTTGTTGTCATGGAAAATTAAAAAAATGTTTCGTAGGATAGTGTGTTGCTGCTACAGAAAAAATAAATTCAGGATAGAAATGCAACAAGAACGATCGACATTAAAAACGGAGAATTTTCGCTTATGCTAAAAAAATAACGCAAAAAATGCTACAAAATAGCAATTGTATCCAAAAATCGCTAAGAAGATTTTTTTAGACTTTTAGCGGTTGTAATTTCAGCACTAGCGATTTAAAGAATAAGGCTGCAGATTTTCGTAGCAAACACCTACATACATACATATATCAACTAAATCGTGATAAATAAGTTTTATCAAATTATTTAAACGACCCCACCACTACAAAAATTTACAAACGTGATACTAACGGCAAAATTATTAGTTCTTCATTTGCTTAAAAGATTTCAATACAAAAACAACAAAGTGTGTTTAATATGTGATCAACTTGTCATTAAACACACGTTCTGCTTACGTGTTATTTTATTTTCATATAGCGAGGAGTAAGGACGATGTAACTGTAAAGTAGCTAGAAAAAAATATTAAACAAGAAAGAGTGCTATGTTCGGCTATATTAAATCGTATACACCCTACACTATATATTCGCAACCTCATTTACATAAAATTTGGCATAAGAAATTCTTTCTTTTCATTTAATTTTTTCTGTTCAAAACAAGCGGCGAAAATATTAAGTTTTGCTTAGGGTTTTCGTCCCAAATAATTTAATTGTGATGAATAAATAGTAAGATGTAAATAAATAGTTAAGACAACAACCTGCAAACGAAAGTTAAAAAAAAAAAAAAAAAAAAGGTAATGGAAAAATTAGAGGCAGGCGTGATATTGTTTCCGCTGCCTCGAAGAACACGGACCACCGATCTTGCTGATGTTCAATTGCAAAATTTTCGAAACTATGTCTGATCGATTGGCGTTTTTAATTAGCTCATCTATTGCCTTGGCAAAGTTGATTTCAACACGAACATTGATGGAAAGACAGACAGATGGACATCGCTCAATGGACTTCGCTGTGCATAAGAACCCAGAATATTTATACTATATAATGGATATTATGGTGAAGAGTATAAAAATATGATATATTTGGCTACTAAAATGGGGAGTTTGTATACAAATTTATCTTCACTAAACTTTAATTGTAAAAAATTTATTGATACTGGTGTTTAATTAACTGGTCACCTAATACCAACCCGTTTAAATAATTTATCGAAACAGAGTCAATCACCCTAAGATTCGAACGTCAGTTTAACCTTTGGTATTTTTGTTTAAAATTTATAGAAACCAAAAGTGGCTGTCGGAAAAATAAATGTTTGTTACGGATGTGGTGCTAAGGGCAATATCGGTCATGTTTTTGAGGTTAGTCAACCAGTAAAAGTCATTAGTCTTCAATAACGCAGTAACTAATTGGCTTAAAATACCTATATCGTGTTGACATTTGATTTCAACTACACGATGCGTCATTTCATACTATTAGGGAATGACTTAAAATGCATGGATATGTCTTCTTTTCTGACCAACTACTCTTTGGTTTCGTTAATCACAAATGCTAATTTGAAATCCTTGGATTTTTGTAGAGGAATTATTTTAAAGGTTTATAATTACTTTTATGAGTACATTTGCTCTACTTGCTATTTAAATAAAATTTATTCAGGGGCGAGTTAAGGTTTTATTTAATACAACAAAAGCTATTTTTGTACAAAATTAAAGCACAGATAAGTTTTTGTTCAATTTTTAATGAAATATTAAAATAGTTGTTTTAAATAAAAAATTAGTCAGTTTTAATTGAAAAATTTAAAGATTTGACCTTAACAATATTCTACACAAAGTATAATGATTTAATCTGGCAACTTCGCTGAAAATTTTTTCCTTCTTTTTAAATAATTGTTTTCATAATTTTCGTTTGCTGTGTTAATTATTCAACTACCGATATATGTATGTATGTATGCATGTATGTATAAGTTACATGAAAATGGAGGTCAAAAATAAGCAGTAGAGTGAACTTGTAGACAAAAAATATTGTTTGTACTACACCCACTTCCGCTTCATGAAAAAAACACAATTAAATTAAATAGAAATTCTAATTGCTTGCGAATTTTTTTATAACAAAAAGTTTAAATAAAAATAATAATATAAATATTAAATTTTGTGATCACATCGGCATTAATTATTATTAAGTAAAATTATATTTTAATAAAATTTAAGTAGAAATTGTATACTCCTAAAGCAAAGCAAATAAATATGAATAAAACTTCGAATAAAAGGACAGGAAAAAATTTTTTGTAAAAAACATGTGGCCTAATTTCGTGCACTTGTTACGGCAAAAATATCAAAAGTTTGCAAACATTTGCTGACCACTTGGCAACATAATTGTCAATGTGTATTAAAATAGCATTTTTAAGCAAATTTATATATCCAAAGCAAAATTAAATTCATTAGCTTTGTCATAGTAAAATTAAAAAAGGATGTATAAAACATTAGTTTTCTTTATATAGGGTTGCCACTAAGACTGGATAGATGCTGAAATTGTTTAGGAACAATTTAGACTTCGTACAGGCAACCAAAAAATAACGCAACATAAAAAACCGCAAATTCACAAAGAAATTAAATAAAACAAGTTAAGAGTGCTATATTCTTTGAGGTAAAAATTTGGCATAAAAATGTCATCGGCGCTTAATGGGTTAAGCATTTAAAAAAAATTTTGTATTTTCTCAAAAATCTCTTTAAAAGCTTTTTAATGATACATGTATTGATGTTTAAAAATTTGAAAAGTTCAGAGGCCCGTAACCCGGAAAATATGGGCGAGCTGCCTCGAAGAACATGGATCGATCTTGCTGATTTTTAATAGCAAAATTTTCGAAGCTATGTCTGATCGATTAGCGTATTTTTAAATTTTTTCAAGCTCATATAGTGCCTTGGCAAAGTTAATTTTAACACTAGCACGAACGGATCGATGGACTTCGCTCAATCGACTACGCTATGCATAAGAACGATTATTTACACTTTATGGGGTCGGAAATGAATATTGTAGAAATTACAAACGAAATGACAAACAAAGAAATGCCCTTTTTCACCTGTGGTGAAGTCTATAAAAAAGGAAAATAAAACATAAAAATTAAAATTTCATCAAAAGTCAATATCTATAAATTTTGTAACAAAAATGATATTTATTTTCTAACTTTTTTAAATTTTTTAAAAAATAGATAAATAATTATTTTAATTTCTATTTCGGAAAAAGCAATAAAACTCTGTAAAAAATAATAAAGTGTGAAGGGTTCCGTACTCTGTAGTAGGCCACCCTGTAATTTTTAATTTTATTAATTGTTGTTGCAAATTTTCTATGGAGCGGCGAGTCAATAGGGACACCCTTTAATTTCAAACTGTTTTATTATAATTAATTTTAGGTATCTAGTAATAATAAACACTTTCCCAGACAAGCAGACATTTATTGTAGCGACATTAATACAGTTACGTTTTAATCCTATGATTTCGCAGCCTTTAAAAGGGTTGAATATTGCCACAATCAATAATTTTTGCTATAATCCGAAATTTATGTAAAAAACGTATTTACATTTTAAAAAAAGATATATATAAATTTAATTTGTCACAGCCAAATGTCAACATTGTATTTTAATTGTTTATTCAATTTTGATTATTGATTAGCAGAAGTGACCTTGATTTTATGTTTCTTTAAATTTTAAAATATTCTTAGTAAACAGAAAACTAATAATATTAATAAACATTAAAAAAACAGGCAACAGTTCTATTTCGAGCTGTGTAAAATTGTGTATAATTTTTTCACATGATTGTTTTTCAATTAGATGCCACAATTCGTGAAATAATTTTATTTTTATTTTTAAAGGCCGTGTTCACACTTATGAAAATACTATAGATATTTATATGCTACTTTTGAAAAAAAAAATCAGCTAATGAGATCGATATTTTTAAAATTAAAAATTTATTTGAGCGGCAAGTGTATTTGTCCATGATCTAAGTTTGCTTAATCTATTTATAGATTTAACACATCCATTAAATATGTGTGTTTTTTAATTTTTTTGAACATCTGTTTAGAAACACTAACAATGCTATAAAAATGTTTGTCTTAAATTTTATTTTGAATATTAAAGTATTTTTTAACACCACATTTGCATTTGACAGTACTGTCATGACAATCATGTATTGTTGTAGCGACGCTGCCACCTAATATGAATTCGTCTTGCTACCTTGTTTATTAAAGAACGTTTCTTAGATCAGGGCTGGTGAACCTAATACAAGCCTGATTTAGGATATTTGATTTCGTATATGGGCATTATAGAAATTACAAGCGGAATAACCAACCTGGATATACCCTTTTTCCACCTTGTGGTGAAGGGTATAAAAACCACGAAATATGTAGGTTGCCTCATTCTGTGCCAGAACGTTAAGAAGTTTTGTTAAGAAATATGTAGATATGTATGTAAAAACGGATTGTGCGAAGAAAATGTGACGTTTTCAAGTCACAAAAATTAAACTTTTTTACAGCAAATGCGTCCACATTGCATCACGTGCCTTTTTTATTTATATACTTAATAATGAAAAATTAAACTATTTTATCGTTCTATGGTTAAAAAGTTCATACATACATACAATCTATATGGGTTCGTAGTTTAAAGTTCTTTTTGTAACAAAAATATTGTGAGTGGCTGTATGAATAAGTAATTAAATAAACACATACTCTTGTACTTTGATATTTTAAATAAATAAAAAACACTTTGTAACTTAATTTAGAGGACAACCTACAAAAAAAAAAAACAAACAAAAATATACACAGCTACAAACATACACACACACACAACTATATGTATGTATGTAGTTATATGGACTTCATTTTAATGACAGACACGCCACACAATGAAAAAAAAACGAAAATACACGTAATCCATTTAATTTTTTTCAATTTACAGCAAATGAAAAAACGCACTTTTTCAACAAAATAAATCAAACAATATTATTTAAAATATTTCTTAAAAATAATACATAACAATCAATCAGATGAATAAGAAAACAACAATCTTAGAAATAACGATTTATTTTATATGAAATAAAACGGTCTACAGCCAAATCAAATATGAAGAACAAATAATATTTTACTTAAACCCAGAGATATTCTATTTTTAAAAACAGAAATAAATACAAATAAAAAAATATACAGTAGATATACACATATCAGACATGGAAAATATAAATTTTTATACGGTACTCTTTTACCATCGCAAAAAGTACTGAAATATATTTCTCTAGTTTTTTATCTGTTTAAATAAGGAAATATTTAAATCGAATAGGATATGATGTTACCTGCGCATTACAGGATATAAAATATTTTCTTTCCTCCTCAGCCAGTTGACCATTAGTTATATTCTTGTTCCTATCACTATCTATGCAAATTTCAATGGAGAAAATTAATTTTTATTCAAAATATCAATATCAAAAATTTAAAATTTTTAATTGAAGTAATTCATTAAAAACATAGTTGTAGACAGAAATTAACTTAACCTTAAAAAAAAATCAAACTGTATTAGTTTGTTGTGAACAGAAAAGCCTAGAAACCGGTTTTCTAATTAATTAAAAAAGCAACGAAAAAACTTTTCTTTTGACTTAGCCAAACATATAAATTTTTGAAGAGATTATTATATCATGATTTTTATTTTTTTTCAAATAGCTGCTAATTTTGTTTGAATTTTTACAGAGCCGACTGTTATAAAGTATTTAGCTGAGAACAAACTTACACAATGATAATTTTCATGAAACTAATGGTATGAAATTTCTTCATTATGATGGAAAAAACCATCACCTCTTAAAAAGTACGCATAAATTTTTTAGTACTGAATTTTCCATCCCTGACACATATCTTTATTTCGAGAGTAAATTGCAAGTGAGCATGTTCTTAATAGTTATTTATTGAGAACATAAAGAAACATTAAGAGAACATCATAGAGAAAGAGATTATTGTAAAACTTTCAGTACGTTAAACCGAGAGAAGCAAAAAACTGGTTTTTAGTTCGGCTATTTTTATTTATAGTGGTAGCAATAGAAGTGTAAATAAATATGTTCACAATACCATTAACATTATTCTATACTTGTTTTGTGATATTTTCGATGTTCCGTTGAGTAAATGTACGTTCAAAATTTTTAGTCTTTGGCTGCTATGCCAGCAGCTCTCTACAAAAAATTAACGATAAAAAGTTGGGTCTGTAAACGATGATGAACGAATATAAAAACGGCGTGGTCGCCACTCATTATATTTTTTATTGTATTCATTTCGTACGTAAAAAAAACAAAAGATTAAACTCTAGTAAAAAAAACATAAAGAAGAAGAATCAACTAACAGTCGTATAATAATACGCAGTATATGTGTATATTTATACATTCATATGCGATATAGGTACATACATACATATATTGAAATTCTTTTGTTTTGGTTTAATTCCCCTGCTACTCCTACTTGCCGTCTTCATATATTGCTTTTACCCATATACACTGCAATATAATTATATAGAAAAGCATTTCGATTTTGTAAGTTATTTTCGCTTTTTTCTAGTGTCACATATTGAATTGAAGAACAAAAGATGGTGAATAAGAGACTGTGCACAAAGTGACAATAGTGAGAGGGAAGTCGCAATAAATTATTGTATAAAATAAAAATAATGACAAAGAAATTTTGTTTAAATAGTTTAAGGTTTGATACAAGAGAATTTTCTTAAAATTCTTTCATGTTTTCAATTTTTATGAGAAATTTCAAGTAAAAGTTTATTTTTATCTAAAAATGTGACAACTAGTGAAAAACGTCACAGGTATACACACATATGTATGTAAGTGTGTACCTGCTAAGAAAATACACATCCATACATACATTAATTGCAACAACGAATTGCAGCATTCGTAAATGACGTCACTAAGAATGAAACTGCAATTTGTTCCCACCCAAAACCTGTTCCAATTTATTATTTTTTGTACCCACTACCTAAGCCTACATAAACATATGTATGTATGTAGGTATAATAAAAGGAAGCTATTTCTTTAAGGCTGAATAACCTTGATAACAAATCTGTTTACAACTAATTTTTATAAATGTTTAAATACTAAAGCAAAACAATTGATTGATAGCTTTGTATGTACGTTCTTATGCTCATTTAAATTAATTCGCCCTCATCACTTTCATCTTCTCTCTTTTTCATTTGACTTTTCTTAAGGAAAACATCGTTTTTTTACAATATGTAAATAAATACATTTGCATACATATATACGTGAGTACGTACGTTTATATGTATTTATTTTGTTAAAAGCAAAACTTATACTCACCGACAAGCAAAACTAATTTTAATTAAATAAACGATAAAATTCTTTAATTTATATACATACACACATACATATTTTGAACAATAAAAAATGATTTTAGTGACTATTTAGCTAGCGCGTCGTGCTATACACTTATTAATTTAAGGGTTGCCGAAGCTTTGTTTGCGTATACTTCTGAACTTAAAAAAACTACGTTTGAATTTTAAATTACAATTCTTCATTTTTATTTTTTTTTATTTTAAAATATGAAATTTGTTAATCACATACAAAATTTTTATTCTAAAAATTATATTCTATCGTAACGAAATCATGCACTCACTAGGTGATAGCGGAGGGAATTCATTCACGTTTGTCGTCGCTGAAAATGTAAAATTTCATACATAAAAAATCTGCATCTTTTTTTAAATAAAGTTTAATATTTCGAACAAAGGCGAAAATGTCAATTTGCAACTGCTATCACCAGTGTTGCCGGTTATGGCGATTTCTCGCCAAACATGACAATAAAAAATCCTTTTTGGCGATAAATATTTTAAAAAAGCGAGAGGCGAGATATCAGGCGGTTTTTGAAATTTTTGGCTATTTTTTATGATTTTCTCTACGATAACATTGTATTAAAAATATATAAAAAATTTAGCACCTTTGTTTTATATATTAAAGGTTGGCAAAAACTGTATGTATATCAGCTAATTAAACAAATTAGTTTTGATTTCTATATTTGTACGTAGCTTTTTATCCGCCAAACTTATTTTAAAAGGCAGTAGGTATAATGCAAAAATTAAAGCTATTAAAATTAAATGGTATCGACAAACATGAAAAGTAATAATAAAGAAAACAGCGATAAATTAATAAATAAGAAATAATGATGAATGAATATACAGGAAATGCATCTAAGAAATTCGTTTTTAAATATGCATAACTTTCATTTTGGAAAAGAGTTTCAAACTGAACTGAACAAGACTGCTTTAAATGTGTAACGTATTAGTTGCTTTTATAAGAATTTTTTTCTTCACATTTAAAACAGTTGCAAAGAAAATGTTTGATCGGCTTTCAAAAAACATGTCTATTTTTTAAGTTTATTGTAAATTTTTATTTTAAAATGCTGTAACTCTGTATCTCAAATTAAATTTTCTGCAGTTTAAGAATTTTTTAAAGGATTTGCAGACCCTAATTACGCACTTGGTATTTATGAAGAACAGTTTTTATAACTAATATTCCATATTTGTGCATATTTGGCGATATTCGACAAGACATTTGGCGTTAAATCTCGAAAAAGAGGTGGCAACACTGGCTATCACCAAGTAGAAGACGAATCAACTACCAGGTGGCAGCTTTAATTTTTGGCGAAAATAATATAGCTGCCTCATTTAATGGCATAATCATGCAGTATTGTACCTTTCTTTGCCAAGTAATAACCTGCAACTCTGTTGCCAAATTAAGGCAAATCAATTATTAGGTGGTAGCGATGGTGAATTCGTTAATTTTCAATTAAAAATAATAACATTGTGCTAGCGTTTTTTAACAAAATAACATCTAAGCTATAAAGATAAATAAAATCACATATAAAATAACTAATAAATTGATTAGTCTATGAGCTCTGACTATTATATTATAACAAGATTAATTTTCATCATGATATAAACTTGACATTCATTAAGATATAAATTCATCAGGTGTGGATTCCCTGTTAAGAGCATGAAGCTGTTTAAATAAGTCAAGACTAAAAATAAATAATTCCCTAACTGTGGTTAGGCAGTGAAAGAGAATAGTAATTGAACAAAGGATACTTTAGACTTTAAATGTTTTGACCACGACTGTAAGCATGTTTTATAAAAATAGTTCCCAGTTTAAAAAAAAAGTTTAAAAATTTTAAAGGCCATTTTTTTACTTTGTATTTAAATGTCAAATATTATATTATAACGATGATATAATATTATTAAATAAATTCTACACAAGATTAATTTTCATCATGATATAAACTTGACATTCATTAAAATATAAATTCATCAGGTGTGGATTCCCTGTTAAGAGCATGAGGCTGTTTAAATAAGTCAAGACTAAAAATAAATAATTCCCTAACTGTGGTTAAGCAGTGAAAGAGAATAGTAATTGAACAAAGGATACTTAAGACTTTAAATGTTTTGACCACGACTGTAAGCATGTTTTATAAAAATAGTTCCCAGTTTAAAAAAAAAAAAAGTTTAAAAATTTTAACGGCCAATTTTTTACTTCGTATTTAAATGTCATTTATCTTTAAGTTCTATTTAAATACGAAATTCAGTTTTTCAGTACACACTTAAATGCAACTTAAATGTCCAATCTTGTGCGTTTAAACTTCATTTAAATAATACAGGGTTACCATATGGTTATAGCATTTTTTTGTTGGTGTATCGCAAAACAAAACAAAAGTAAACAAACATTTTAGCCTTTGATAGAACAGAACTTTATTTTTTGCATACATTTCTTATTTAAAAGTAGTTTTTGGTAGTAAACAGTTAAATAAATAAAAAAAAAATAAGTTAAGGTAGTGAATACATAAGTTTGGCAGATTTTTTAAAAATATTTTTAACAAGATCTGCATGGTGTTTGTTAAGGCCAGGATTCACCATCATACACAAAAGTACGATTTAATCACACAAAAATCTGACAGAATTCTGTCCTACTTTAAAAATCGTTTCAAAATGGCTTCGTAAGTACGACACTATTACACAAAAAAGATGCAAAAACAGATGCTTTTAATATTTTGTTGATGCTTTCTCCTCATCTTCAAAAAAATCAATTCTGATCGCATAGAAAAAATAGTTTTATGAATTATTTCAAAATATTATGAAATCGTACAGATCTGTCAAAAAGTCTATCACACACATACATTTTTAGTCCAAACTATCATACTTTTTGAGCACACATGCAATTTTTGACAGATAGTACGACTGAGTATCAATCCTGGCCTTTAGCAGCTAATTTTCATAAACTTTTTCGATATTTCGTAATGCTGCCATATTTTTTTTCATAGTTAGATAAGAACCAACATGGAAGACTGAAAAACTGAAACTGTATTTAAATACAACTTAAATTAAAATGCGTATTTAGCCATGAAGTCAAAAACTGGCCAAAAGATCTTAAGATACCATACAAACATACGTACAAGAAAATTTAGGCGCATGATGTAAGTATTTACACTTGCATAGGTACATATGTATGTATGTATTTTAGGATAGGTAAATAAAGATTGAAACTAAAAATGTTCACAAAAGCAATGTCAAGTACTCACAATTTTAATAACACGATGTCACAAAAATTTTACTGAGTCATCAATGAGAAATTAAACTTTACAAATTGGCCACTTCACAAAAGGCAATACCTTGTCATGTATTTACATACCTACAGATATACTACAGAGTACGTAAATCCTGAAGTAGGTAGGTACATATATTGCAATTTTAAATATTAAAATAAAGAGTTGCATATTTTTAAGCCCTTCAAACTTTACATAGCTATTACATCATCTGTTTTTATTACATCATGAAAAATATACATAAATATTTTAAACCACTACACAAAATGTAATAAATATATTTTCTTATAAAAATACAAAAAATAGATAGGTATTTGCCTATATACAGAAAATAGTATTTTAAATACATATTTGAACATATGTATATACATACATATGTATATGTAACTGCAGTTTTTCATATAAGAGAACAAAATGAAACGGAAGAAATTTCATAACGACGACATAAAGAACAAATGAACAGCGGAAAATGCAAATGCAGTGCTGTAAGTCAGTCATTCGTTTGGTGGGATTTGATTTGCCATATTAAAAAAATGAGCACAAATAAATGGGGAAATAAGAACGAACGTAATATACAATAATAAAACAACAAAGTTAACAAATGTATGCCCCAGAACACGTTGAAACCGTTGGTAGAAAAATGCATATATTTTTATAAAAATCAAACTCAATTCTAGAATACAACTCATTTACTATAAAGAGAATTTGACGAGAAAATCTAAAAGAAACTATCTCATTCTATTAAACCTTAAAAACTTGTTTATTATGTTTACATTTAATATTTAGATAGGAACCCAATTACATACATACATATATGAAAAATGTCTTTAGAAAAATAGGGAAATTCTGCCATACTCATTGCTAGAATTTTAAATTGTCTTAACTGGCTCACAAGAAACGCAAATCAAGAGTACTGTGATTTTAAATAAAACGAATATACACATAAAATATAAAAACTAAAGAATACTTAATTATGTCTCATCATTTTATGTATATTTTCTTATAATCTGAATTTTTTTTGCAGCGAAGCTGCCAGTATATAAAACAAATTTGTGTTACTTTATTAAAATGTTATGTTTATTTAAGGTTTAAAAAAGTAAAATTAAAAGATTACATACAAGGTTCACAATTAGTGTTCTACTTAAGCAGTTTTAAATTTCAATTTAAATAATTATAAATCATCACCTTTATGTGTTCAGTTCTTTAGGACTTCTATTGTTGTTTTAATTTTACTCAGCTGCTTCGGAGATGGAGTGAAGAATTAAAACAATGACTTTGTGAATAAGGCAAAAATTGACGCCTTTTTTAAGTTCAATATCTTATACGATTTGGGGACTTTTTTGTATTTTTTAAACGTTGTTCTTGTTGCTATTTTAAATATAATCGCAAAAGTAATAGTACACTTAATAAATCATTAAATATTCAAGCCGTTTTCTGTTATGCCTTTAACTTTTTTTAAACATGGAAGAGAAAATTAACGAAAAAAAAACACATTAAATTTCTCTCACAATTTTGAGCACTTGACATTTATTTTCATCTCTTTTAAATCTCTTGGATTTTCCGAGAGAGTTATGAACTTTTTGTTTTTGCACAGATCCCTCTCTCTCTCTTGTAGCAGGTTTTATATCTTTTATTTTTAACAATTATTTGAATCGTTTTAGATACGAAGTTGGCTTAATCGGGTTTTGTTGTTTTTGCTTTACTGTTTAGTAGATTGTATACTCTATTCACTAACGAGCAACGAACAAACGAGCGTTTACTAAAGGTAGACAGTTGAATTTTGCCTCAGCGGCGTTACGCGACGTTAAAATTTCGTGCGAAGACACAAGTTAACACCAGCAAATCTACGCGATTCGAACACACAAGCAAAAAACCGAACGAATAAATTTCATGCTGCTTGTTCTTCTTAATATTATTCATCCGTTCGTAGCATAAAAAAATATTGTGAATTTCTTTTTTTTTTATTTCCTACTTTCGTTTTAGAAAGAATTGTTATTAACTAATTTGACAAGAAAATATAAAAGTTTAAACAGAATCTCAAAGAAATTTTAGAATAAAAGACAAAATTTACAAAGAAAATATCGCTTTTCACTTTAAGAAATTTTGTAAAATAGTTAATTGCTTGTTTGTCCCTGTGTGTTTCTCTTCAGTTAAAAATTTGCATGATTTTACATTTGTGAAAATAAAAAAAAAAATAAAATATAACTCATAAATTTGCAAACAAAAACGTGTTTAAGTTTTGTAAATTTATTATATTTTTAATTGCATATTATTTTTTCATTATTAAATTTTTTTTGTTCTCATTCCTCTCTCACGCTCTTTATCTAATTTTCTCTTTGTAACAATGTGTTTATATAAATATTTTTTTATTTAAATCAAGAAAAAGAATATTTTAGCGGAGCGCACTTACGACACACAACTGGCAACGAACGACAACGAACACAACATCGTCGCAAGTGCTACAGCCATTTTGTACTTTGAATTCACAAGAAGAAATTTACAGCGCTTGACAATGATTTTCAGCTAATCAGCTAGGACGCAGAGTTGCACCAACATGTACTATGCTGAATTAATAACAAACATGAATATTGTACATTAGGAGCAAAAAAAGGAACAAATGTATAAACTATATTCAAAAAATTTATTGTGAAATGCTTGTCAATAGGAAATTATAAATGGAAATAAAACTCAATATTTGTTTCTTTAATATTATTCCTGATCTAATAAAATTCTGTGCATATAAACAGCTACATAAACATTATTTTAGTACGAATTTACATCATAGTTGATGCGCTTTAAAGATTACTAAAAAATCTACCTCTAAATAGTTAAAACCAAGGCGAATAAATTACCAGGTGGCAGCGCAGGCGAATTCGGTATTTTTTGCTGGTATACACGACTGTCAAACTCCATATATAAAAAATGTACACAAATTTTTTATATATGGAGTTTGACAGTGGTGTACGCCAGCAAAAAATACTGAATTCGCCTATGCTGCCACCTTGTAAATTATTTCGCCATGGTTAAAACCATAGATTATGTCCAAGGCGAATAAATTACCAGGTGGCAGCGTAGGCGAATTCAGTATTTTTTGCTGGTATACACGACTGTCAAACTCCATATATAAAAAATGTACTCAAATTTTTTATATATGGAGTTTGACTGTGGTGTACGCCAGCAAAAAATACTGAATTCGCCTATGCTGCCACCTGGTAAATTATTTCGCCATGATTATGTCTGTGGTTAAAACTAACTATGGCAAATTAGTTTTGTAAAAACGCTGTTTTTGACATTTAAAATATTTTTTATATGTATGTACTCTGACATTTGAATAAAAAAAAATCATATAAAACATGATATAACAATAGAAGGTAGTTCTATTATTATTATATTGTTGGAAATTTCCGGAATTTTTTTTTTAATTAGAAAACAATATTTTGGAAATATATAAAAAATGTATAAATTTTTAAATAAGTTTGCATAAATGTAAATAAAACTCTAATGAATTTTGACACAAATATAAAATTGAACAGAAATAAATCATTTTTTAGTTTACAGTGAATGTTTTTAATAGATTTTGTAATAAAAACACATTTGTGTTTAATAAAGGATGGCTAAATATTGTTTAAATTTTTTGTTTAAGAAACGCATACGACAAAATGTGTTTCCAAAAAAATCGTTTTTAAAACTATTTATTTTAATTAATTTAGTTTATTTCTGATATAAAAATAATAACATTATTAAATAAAATTTTAATTGCCAAACAAATTATGTATATTGTTGCGAGCGGTATATAAATTGCTTTTGTAGAGGGATAAATTTATTTTTTCAATTCTTTTCAAAAAATCTTTGCTATAGTTTTAACTGAAAAATATTAATTTTTTTAACTGAAAATTATTAATTATTATATTATTTTAATCGCATGTTCCTTTTTTATAAAAAAAAATTAAAAGATACAAATTTAAAATTTTATGTTTCCAGACGATACAAAACAAAGGAGTAAAAAATATTGAAAATAAAAATAATATTTTGGTTAAGAAAATACCTTGTGCTTTAAATAAATAAAAAATATTTTTTCCATATATTACTTTTATTGTCTTTAAAAACACTTTTTCAATCATATTTTTTTTTTTGCTTTTTTTCGAATAAATGAAATTGTAGAAATTTAAAAAATCTTTCATCATAATCCTCGCAAAAATGTCTGCTACAGTAAGGACAAAGGCGACTCGTATTTTTTTATTTATTTTTTTAACATGTTTCATAAAGTCAATATTAATAATATTGTACAATGATAATCGCTAGCTAGACAAGACTCTTCTTCACTAATGTGACTAAACATTCAATTATTTAATGCCAAATTACTTAATATTTTTAATTAAAAATAATTTTGTTATATGAAAAAATATATCTGTGTGAATAGTTTTGTTTAATTTTCATACATGTATATGAAAATTCCAAAAAACAACATTGCGCCATTTTTGCTTTAAAATATTGATAAAATTATTGAGTAGTGTGGATCATAACGACAATAATTAAAGCATGGCGAAATAATACAGGTGAACGCACGGGCGAAAAATCTCATCAGCTGTATACGTTGTAGTTGTCAAGGCGAATTGAGCTTGCCTACGAAAATTGTCAAAAACACATTATATGTTGAAAAAAATTCAAAAAATGTTATGTTTTAATTGCTTATAAAAAATAAAATATTTTAATTGCTAAAAAAAAAAAAATTGTACAATAAGGAATCGTAGCCACATACATATTCCTTATGTGATAGAAATAGTGACAATATTGTTAAGAACTTCGTGAGTGCTGTGCAGGATTTTGTGGCCTCCGTTTGTGATGTTTCGGATATGAATTTTGCTGTTGGTGTAGATAGTAGTCGATATGGAGTATAAAACACGTATTTTTGTTTGTCTGTCCGTCTGTCTCTCTGTGTTTGCATCACGGAAAAACTGCTAGATGGATTTGAATAAAATTTTGTAAGGAGGTTCCGTAGAACCTTGGCTGTAATATAGAATATTTTTTTTTCATAAAAATACGTCGTTTCGTAGAAAAAATAGAGATACAAATGAGAAAGGGCCCAACTTTACCGGTAAAATGGTAATATAACAGTTGTCGGTACATTATATTTTTATAGATTTTGGATGGAAATTTTTTAACACTGCTTACAGAACTCTCCAACAAACGTTTAAAACCCCATTTTTCTAAATATTAATTTAAAAAAAATTAGAAATGATACACGGATGAAGTAGTGGGCATTGCTAGTCATAAATAATTTTATGCACAATTTGAGAATTTTTACTGTCCCCCTACACAAGGGGCATTCATCGCATTCGTCTAACGAATCCAAAATACAGCTCCAACAAAAAAATGGCTACATGGCACTAGATTAGTATTCTTATGTGTTTCCAAGCTCAATATACGCTGGGGAACATTTTGTTATTTTCCTATTTGTCCCGTAAATGTCTGCTTATGGAAAAATCATTTAGGAGACATCAAGTTCATAACGTTTTCTGTTTATTTTCAAGTTTCGTATGCTGCTATAGAAAGAGAAAAACTCTTTTGTAGAACCGTAACAACACCCAAAACCTTTTAGCTATGTAAGGAGAATTCTGGCTGTAACCAATGTCGAATAAAAACATAATTAATGCCAGTAGCTCCTTTAGACATTTGATATTTATTCGCATCTAAATAGAATAAAGATCTATGTAAGGCTTTCAAGTAGGTGGGCGAGCATCGCATAAAGTTTATAATCGTTTTTTTAAGATTCTTTTTTGCTTCGGGTACTACTTCATCTTGCTCTTCAATATATTCCTCTAGTTTTTGAAGACTGATTCTAGTAAAAATTAAAATAACTTTTGTTTAATTTTTTTTCAATTTGTTATGTTTTGTTTTTTTTTAACAATTATTTTTGACAACATACATAGATTTTGTAGCAACAATTTCCCTGTTGTTTTTTGTGTTGTTGCATTGTTGTAGCCGTGCAATCACCTGTATTAATTCGCCTTGAATTAAAGCAATCAAGTTCTCAATATAATTGTGTAGTGTTACATATACATATAATTTTTTTAGATAAAAAACTAAAATAACAACAGAAAATTGTGATTTGAAAAAATAATACGGTAGCACAAATGTCAAACTAGCTGTTATAATAATTAATAAATACTTAATTATATTAAATTAATTAAAAAGCTAATTTTTCCAATATTAAATGTATTTGTAAAGTTGTCATACATTTTAACAACTAACTATGCAAATAATGTTTAATAATGAACGTTTGTTCTGATTTGTATCTCACAATATGTAACTATCAGTTGCAATTCCAAATCAGGAGTTTTGCAGATACCACACAGAAAGGACGTTGTGTTTTAATATCCCATATGATATTTAAAAACTTCCGGTACCTACTTTTGCTTTCTTTGAATCTCAACTTTCCGAACCTACACCATATATGGTTTTCATATTTCCATTTTAGACAACCACGTAAGTATTTGAATTATTCAGGGGTGTCATAGAAAACGATATTATTGGAATTGGATTTGAAACCGACAAAAAAATCTTGTTGGTGTCATGCAATCCAATGTTATCGGTTTTGTGTTCGAACTTGAATTTTTATCGGTTTTAGGTGTCACAGAAACCAATGTTATCGGTTTGTTATTGGAAATAAACCAAGCAGCAAACAGCTGTCGGTTTTTTTTATTTTTGTAAACAAATTAAAAAAGTTCACGGCCATTTTCATTTAAATGTTGTTTTATTTTTGAACATGACTTGTTTTTTTAATTTTGATACAAGGTATTAGCTACTTCATTTCTAATCCTCTGGCTATACTAATGTTCCATATAAACGCATCATGACTAGAGCCGGGATACCGTGTATCTACTGCTCGTATTTTCATATCATGATCACAGATCTGAATATAAATATATCAAAAGGAATACAATATTACTTTAACAACCTACAAATCTGCAAAGCAGATTTAAGTATGTTTGTATATAAAATATAAGAGGACTACTTACGTTGTCTCCGACAGCTCAAGGGAATTGCTATAGTCACGTAAAATTTTTCTTTTTACCTTTTCTGAACGCTCTTTCTCTAATAGTAAGAACGCAAGAACAGCAGCGGCCATTTCATTTATTTACTTATAAGTTTCTTTTATTTCGTCAATTTAATTAATTAAACACTAAATTTTTATATTTTATATTGATAAAACCACAAATTTTTAATATTTTTGATAAACACAGTTTATATTTGAGAAAAAAATAAAACTAAAATGTAAACATTTACATAAACATTCAAAGCAGCTGATTCGAACATCGGTTTTATTTGCATTCGAAAATAACAAAACCGACTTGGTTTCATGACACCAAATGAAACCAATATTGTTTTGCAAAACCGACAATTAGTAAAACCGACTTGGATTCTATGACACCCCTGATTCTTTGGATATTGCCACATTTGTAGAAGGTGAGGCAGAAGTTTACAGTTCAACAAGTCAGACCAACAGAAGTTGGCACCACAATTTTTTTACAAACTGAAACTGAAAATTTTTTTATTGTACTATATGGTTTACTGATAGTTGAAAATTTAATTTTAACTTTTTATACTAACAAAACGTTATATTTGTGTACTTGTAAAGTCGCATATACTGTTATACGTTTTAATAAATGCCTTTATAAAAATCAATGATAGATAACCTTACAAGCACAAATATATATCAACTTTGACAATTTGCAAGTAAATTGATGAAAACTAAAATCAGCTGTAAACGAAACCTTACCTGACAAGTTAGTTCTCATTGACACAAAAAGTTGACCTAGAAAGCTTTTACACAGACAACATATGATAAGGCCAACTTAGTTGCAATCACAAGGCCTGTCTCTTTCTAATCCATTAATTCAGCCGTTGAGTATTACAATAACAGCTACTCTTAGAAAATTACAAAGCATAAATTTTTAAGTGTGGTAGCACAACATGCAGTCTACAGGTCAAGGTACATTTATTTTACTAGGTAGTGTCGTCCGCCCAGCTGGTTTGTAGTTGGAGATGTCAAAAGTTGTTTATATTTTCCTACTTTTGTTTACGAATTTCAAAAAAACACTAACAACAAGCATATGTAGCACAGATAAATGTGATATGTAGAACAAAGAGAGCGTTTGTTTTTAGATCAATTCTCTTTTATTTTCTTTTTCTATTTTTGACATTTCCACTCACAAATCAACAATAAAATGCCATGTTGTTTTTACAAATGTTGTATTTGTTGTAGAGCCGCTATTACCTAGTAAAATAAATGTACCTTGCTACAGGTTATATAATTGTAAAAATTGTTGTATTTTTGTTACTAAGTTGCAGCGTAGGTGAGTTCATTATTTTTTGTATGTAATCGTTACTGTCAAACTCCATATATAAAAATCTGTATATATTTTTTATAAATAAAAAATCTGCAGATCAATTACCAGGTGGCAGCATGAGCTATTTCATAACTTTTTGCTAATATTTATTATTGTCAAGCTCCAAATAAAAAAAGATTTACAGATTTTTTTATATATGGATCTTGACAGTAATGTTTACCGCGAAAATTAATGCATTCACTTACCTACCAAGACAAATTGAATACTAGGTAACCGCATCAGGACAAAACAAAAAACGCGTGTATGTTGTTTGTGTAGATTTACGTATACGTGTCAGTAAACAGCTATGAATAATATAAAAAAAGAGAAAAAATGATATTTACTGAGCAAATTCTACTTCATTTAATTTTTTCTTTGGCGTCTTTTGGCATATTGAACAAAATTCCATTCCGCACTTCCTTTTTTGAAAACCACTTAAATATTTCTTCAAATATTTTTTATAAATGTACATACATACATAAACAATTTCCTCAGAGAAACATTTTCTTTTCAATAAATGTTGTTTTTTATTTATTTTAATTTATATTTTGACTGCAACTGGGTGTCTCTTGTTACTTATCACACAATGGTTTATTTGCGCATTCACTATTTTCTTAAGAATTAATTATTTAAAATTTTTATCGGATTTTAAAATTGAACATTTTTTTTTGCGTTTTTAAATAGCGCGTCAACAAAATGTAAACAATTTTTGACTTTGGTTAGGAAAAATTTGTAAAGCGAATTCGATCACCTGTTTTACAGTATCAAGGCAAATCAATTACCGGGTGGCAGCGCAGGCGAGTTCTGTATTTTTTGCTGGTATACATCACTGTGGAACTCCATATATAAAAAATATGTGTATATTTTTTATATACATACACATATATTTTTTATGGGGCTTGGCAGTCATGTATACCAGAAAAAAATACTGAATTCGTCTATGCTGTCACCTGGTAATTAATTCGCCTTGAGTGCAGTAGTTAATTGAGTTTTGAAGCATGGCGAAATAATACTACGTGGTCGCAATGGCGAATTTAAGACTTTTCGCCAAAACTTGAAATGTCAAATCAATCAATGAATTCGCCATGTTTTGAAGTTTACCATACACTTAAGTGCTTGTTTTTCTTTTTATTGTTGTCAAGGCGAATTAATAACAGATATACTCATGGCGAAAATTAATACAACAATGCGAAAGAAATATGTATAATTTGTTTTTATAAAACCGTCTTCGGCTGTCAAAAAAGAAAGAAGTACAACAGGAGAATATAACTTTTGACATTCGAAAAAGAAAAAATCAAAAAGTCACCTGGGCTGTTAAGGCCACCTGTTATTCATATTGTGTTGCTGTATTGTTGTAGCGGTCCTGCCACCTTTTAAAATTTTGATTTGTTGTAAAGTAAGCTTTTTTACATAATATGGCAACACTATTACTTTAAGGCATATGTTATTTAACTTTTCCTTCCTAAACAAACCTTTTAAAAAGGCCATTACTAAGATATGATATTGTAAATAAATAATAATGTATATAAAAGGTATTACTTCTCTTTTAACAATAATTATTTGTGTTGTGAAATCAACCGAATTAAATAGAGAACAAACAGTATTAGATGACACTTTAAAAAAGCCGACTGAAACGTCACCAAAACCAAACAGTAACGAAGAATACCACGAAGAAATAGTTGTGCATCCATTGGCGTCTGGATTTATCAACACCTACTTTCAATTTACCACAAGGTGGTACTATGGCAATAAGAAGAACTGTAAGTATATAATTTATTTAACCCTAAAGAGGACTCTTCACCGCAAGGTATGACAACAGTATAATATATACTAGCGGAACAAATCAGATTAACTTAATACCAAATACAGCTAGTCAAGCTAAGGTACTATTAACTAGACTTACTAACAATACACTACATCTATCAGCCAGTGACGACGGTCTCCACCGAAAGGTATGACAACAATTTTGAATATGGTTAAATACTTGTACCAGTTATCACACGCGATAAAATATTTTATAAAGTCTTTAAGTCATTTGCACAGAAAATTCAAGGTAAAATTTTTTATTTACATATCTAAAGGCTTAAATCTATTTTGATTTATTGTTTCAATAAATTAAAAAGCTTTATAGGGGTGTAAACGTAAAAGAAAACATATTGAGGCATCCCTAATTTAGGAGTTACCAGTTGTCAAAATTTCTGTATAATTATGGAATATATCGAGTGTCTTATGATAGCCGAAGGCCTGCTATGCACGAAATATTTAGAGAGCTAAGCCGGTGTAAATATTAATTACTATTTATGTGATACTATTATTTTTCCATTCCACCATTTTGTTTTAAAAAAATTTATTTTACTCAAAATCGCAATCAATAAAAAATTTCTTCGATTAACGCAGCATTAGCTAGAAGGACAATCTATACAAAAACGCAAGAATTTGTTTGAATAGTAAAACATTAAAACAAATCTTGATTTATTAAGAATTTTAATCAGAAACAACTGATAATTTACTACATTGAAAATTAAATATAAACTATTTTTAGTGCACAATACCAGATTAGTACCCAGAGCAATTGCAGAAATACTTCTACATTCGGATGTGAAAGAATTTCACATATCCCTTACCCAAGGATTGTGGCGTTACGAGTCTTGGGGATATCCTATTGTCGATAATGCTCCTGGTGCTGAGGCTTGGGCTTGGTTTGCTGGCGAAAATTTAACCGATACTTCTGTAGATGAGCAATGGAAAAGTATGACTAGCAAGTTTTCGGGTATATTGTGTGCCTCTCTAAACTTTATGGACAAATCAAACACAATTACACCGAAATATGGATTTCAGCCACACTTTGTTGTTAGCCCATCAAATAAGAAACTAAAAAAACATGTGAGATACTCAAGTCTGCCGCGTGAAATCGTATGTACAGAGAACTTAACACCCTGGAAAAAACTGCTGCCGTGTAATAGTAGAAATGGTTTTGCTTCTTTACTTAATTCTGGTTATGTTCACAATACCAATTATCACTCGCTGGCCATAAAAGTACGTACCCTGTGCAATGCCAAAGAGGAGTGCATATTAGAGCTTGTGGAGTCGGCGAATTTGGTATACGATCCAAAATTGTTAGGTGCACCAAACGATTACGATTTCTCTTTACGACGCATGTTTGGTCAAGGTTTAAACGGTTACTGTGCTCTAGCTGTTTCAAGTAAAATATATGTAAATTTGCAGTCACCCTTGCCGTACGAAATGACTCCACTACCCAGTTACAATACCACAACTACACGTGGTGGTTATACCACGCAGTATGGAGTTTATGATTTACAAGAATCTAAAGAATCGCGCCTTTTTAATATAGCTTGGGTTTTGCGCAAGCCACAAAAAACCGTCCTTATACCGTCACCACCACCCCTGCTAGCACATCGTTATATTGTGGGCTACGGCCAGGAAAGGGGCAAAGTTATTACTCATGTCACCAATACACACTACAACATCTTGCCCATCATAGTACAGGAAAATATACCCTGGTATATGCCCATTTATATGCATACGCTAAAGATACGTGATCGACAAACTGGCAAAGAAATTGAAGCAAAAACTATTAAGTATCGGCCTGGTGTGCAACGCGAAAGACCCTACTATTTAGAGTTTGCCTTCAAATTGCCTGGTAAAACATCAGTGGAAATATCATTTGATTTCGATTATATCTTTTTGAAATGGCTAGAATACCCACCAGATGCTAATCATGGTCACTATGTGGGCTCGGCTGTTATAACCACCCAATTACCAATTGCTCGTAATTATTCATCTATACCTTTGTCTGGTTATCGTTTTGCTGATTCCTTTAATGCGTCACGCAATTCATACATTTTAACATTGCGCACGGAAACTTTAATACTTTCACTGCCCACACCCGATTTTAGTATGCCCTACAATGTTATTTGTTTGGCTTGCACAGTGGTGGCATTAGCTTTTGGACCCATACATAGTGTAGCCACGAAACGTATTGTGGTCGAGCATCAGGATTCTGAGGCTGTACAGTCGCTATTTAGTAAAATTTTAAATAAATTTCGTAGGACAACAAACAAAAAACCTGTTGTCGATTCGACACCAGACGACGTTACGTTAATGGAAGATAACTTAAACATATGCGAGTGAGTAAAATAAACATCGGTATTTTATATTGTTTAATGCATAATTCTAATGTACTAGTCTTTAAATTAATGAAAAACAATTCCATATTCTTAGATTTTGTTTAAAATAATAATAATAATATTTTTTTTTAATAAAAGTAACAAGAAAGAAAAAAAAAGCAAAAAAATTACAAAGTTAAAATTAAAGGAAAATGTAAGTATTAAGTCACTCACCTAAGGAACGTATTAAGCAAATTTTCAAGTGGCTTTCTGGAACGTATTAATTAGTATTTAATTTTTGGCTGACTTCCAAAATGTATTAATACAGAGTTTGTATAGTTTTTCTGCGGTGTTTTGATTTTGTACATTTAAAAAGTTGCGAAACAAAGCATCAATTTAGAAACTGATGCGCTAGTTGCTCGGTTCTAACGTTTCTAATACTTGTCTTCGACATTTTGTAATGGTACGCATTGTAAACATTTCGTACCACGACATTAAGAAACACAATACAGTGTTCGAATATATAGCAGCTGTCTGTTGTTTTCATTTTATGTCCTACACGCAATTTGATGCTCTTCGAGGTCAATTACTTTCCCAAGTTCTTTATTGGTATAACAGCAACAATAAATTGTGGACAAGTAAAATCGTTTTGTAAACTATTGTATTTAAGGGATTTGATGAATTTCGTGCAATACCAAAATATAGACCAAAAGTACAATAACAAGTAAGAGTGCTATATTCGGCTATGTCGAGTCTTATATACCCTTCATCATATATGTAAATCTAGTCTAGTGAAATAACTCCAATAAAAAAATTATAGGGAGGCTGAGAGTTAAAAATTAAAAAAAAAATACATAAAAATGTCATTGCCTCTTAATGAGTTAAGCTTTTTTTTAATATATGTATTTCCTGAAAGATTTCTGCAAAAGCTTTTAAATGATACCCATATTGATATCTTAAAAATTTTGGTGTACATTTGTAATTTTCTTTGAAAAGTTTAAAAGCCCATAATTTGGAAAATATGTGCGAACGCCAATTTTTTCAAATAATGTTTTTTCCTTTAATTCTGTATGGCCCTAATATTTGTTTTTTTTTTCTTTTGTTTGGAGTTACTTCACCAAACTAGATTTGTTTCAAATGATATGGAAAAGTTAGAGGCTGCCTCGAAGGACATGGACCGATCTTGCTAATTCTCAATAGCAAAATTTTCAAAACTATCTGATCAATTGAATTATTTAAATTTTATCTAGCTCATCTAGTGCCTGGGTAAAGTTGATTTTAACACTAACTCTGACGGACAGACGGACATCGTTCAATCGACTTTGCTATGCATAAGAACTCAGAATATACCTTATGGGTCGGGAAAGAATCTAATCGAATTACAGGTCGTATCGTATCGTTTCATGTTTAATTTTTTATTTTCAAAAATTAACGTGATACTCAAATATTTAATTCAGTAGGAAAAATTTATAAATAACAAAAATTTGACAAAATTCAATTAATGATAGAAAATTCTAACGATCAATTTCACCAAACACAATATCAAGCGTGCCAATAATTGCCACTATATCAGCCAGCATATGTTGACGTCCTATATGATTAAGAGCGGCCAAATGAGCGTAACCGGGAGGCTTAATCTTGCAACGATATGGACGACTTGTTCCATCGGATACTAAAAAGACACCAAATTCACCTTTGGGAGCTTCAATAGCAGTATACGTCGTACCAGGAGGCACACAATAACCTTGAGTGAAAAATTTAAAGTGATGAATCAACCCCTCCATGGAGGTTTTCATTTCTGCACGTTTAGGTGGTGTAGCTTTGCAATCATCTGTTTTTATCTCACCAGCAGGCATTTGATTAAGACACTGTTCTATGATACGTAAAGATTGTCGCATTTCTTGAATGCGACACAAAAACCGATCGTAGCAGTCTCCTTTAGAACCAATGGGCACATCGAACTCAACCAAATTGTAAGCATCATAGGGCTGTTGTTTACGTAGATCCCATTTAATGCCACTACCTCTTAACATAACGCCACTAAAACCATAATTAATAGCATCTTCAGCAGTAACAACTCCTATGCCAATTGTGCGCTGCAACCAAATTCTGTTGTGTGTTAAAACATCTTCTACCTCGTCCAGACGTTCACCGAACTTTGATGAAAATTCATAGATATCATCCATTAAACCCAAAGGCATATCTAAGTAAACACCTCCCGGACGTATGTAAGCAGCATGCATGCGTGCACCTGACACCCGTTCATAAAATTCAAGCATTTTTTCGCGCTCCTCAAACAGCCAGAAATAGGGCGTAAGAGCACCAATATCTAAAGCATGTGTACCAATAGCCATTATATGATTAAGGAGACGAGTTATCTCCGCAAATAAAGTTCTTATATATTTAGCTCGTAGCGGGACCTCAATATTAAGCAGCTTTTCGACAGCAATTGAATAACACTGTTCATTACACATCATCGACACATAATCCAAACGATCAAAGTATGGCAGTGCTTGTGTATAAGTTTTATATTCAATTAGTTTTTCGGTACCACGATGCAAAAGTCCAATATGAGGATCGCAACGCATAACTGTTTCGCCATCTAATTCCATAACCAAACGTAAAACACCATGAGCTGCTGGATGTTGAGGACCAAAATTTATTGTCAAATTACGCACCTTTTTCTCAGTTGGATACATTTGATAATTCCATGGTGGCAGTTTCCATTTTGATGTTACTTCATCCGGATACACGACTGCACCAGAATATTTTCTCATAAATTCCGGATCGGGATACCAATTTTCCGCATAACGTTTTTGAGTTACAATATATTGTTGTAATTTTAAAACATTGTTTAAACCCCGTCTTCTCCAGTTAACAAACATTTTTCTCTGATTAAAAATAAAATGAAAACTTGAGATTGCAACTTTAAAAAAGGGTATTTTTGACGCATGTACAGTGTTGGAAAAAAAGTAAGAGAGATAAAAATTATAAAAAAAGGATGTTAAAACAATTTTTGATTTACAAGATTTAACGCAATTTCGTGTTTAGAGAATGTGTTTCTCTAAGGGATTTCATAATAAAGGGAGAAGAAACGAAACTCCAAATTAATTATCGCATAAATTTGGTTTTTGTTATAAGGACATCATTAAATATAAATGTACTGCCAAAACCTGTCCCTGAAACTTTATCTTTTAAGCTGATAAATATTAAAAAAAAATCGGCTTATTACTAACGCCCAGTGGCGGATTGAAAACACAAAGTGAAAACAATTTTGTAGTTTCTAAACGGCTTGTCCGTTTGTATTAAAACTTCTCTCGGCTATAGTAAAGGTGTAGACAAGCTTAAATTTGGTCATCAACTTGCTTACAGAACCGGCGCCGTGATGCTTTAAAACAACACACTTTGGGTGGATGAAAAATTAAAACCGTTGCTTAATTCTTATTTTTTTTCATGATTTTTGAAAATTTAAATTCTGCCGAGCTCTAAAAATGTTGCTAACCATATGCAATATCTTTTAATTTTTTGAAGACTTCGGAAAAATGAGGAAGAAACATTTTTAATTAATTTTTTGGGGGCGGGAATTAAATTTATTTTTGTACCCTTCGCCACAAAAAGTAGAATAAGGTTAGTTATGTCTAAGTTTGTCATTCCGTTTGTAATTTCCGCAATATCCTTCTCCGACCCCAAAAAGTATATATATTATGAGTCCTTCTGCATAGCGAAGTCTATTGAGCGATGTCTGTCTGTGTTAGTGTTGTAATCAATATTGCCAAGGCACTATATTATGAGCTAAAGAAAATTTAAATACACCAATCGATCGGACAGAGTTTCGAAAATTTTTCTATTGAAAATCATCAAGATCGCTCCAAGTCTTTTGATGCAGCGGCAAAACACTACTTCTGCCTCTAATTTTTCCTTACCATTTGAACAATGAAGTAACTCCAAACAAAAAAAAAATAAATATATGGAAGGATAAAGAATTAAAAAATAAGAAAAAAACAGCAAATGAAAAAATTGGCGCTCGCCTATATTTTCCGAGTTATGGGCCTCTAAAATTTTCGTAAAAAAGTTCGATTGTGAATATGGGTATCATTTAAAAGGTTATAAAGAGATCTTTTTGGAAATGCTAAAAATTTAAAAATGTTTAACCTATTAAAAGCCAATGACATTTTAATTAATTTTTTTTTTAATTCTCTGTCACCTGTATTTTTTTTTTTTTTTTTTTTTTTTTTGATAGGAGCTACTTCACTCATAGCGGAATATAGCACTCTTACTTGTTAAAGCTATAACATTTTTTATTATCAATCTTATGTAATGAAATTTTCTAGTTTTATAGAAAGTTATGCAGTATTTGGATAAATTAAACAAAATCGAACGATTAAAATTCTTAAAAATTATTGAAAACGCGATTTTTCAGTTTTCCAATTAGTATTTAATCCAGGTCCTAGTCTATTGATTTTGTTTGATCAATGAGAGAAATTCTGGATTAAATTTGATTTTTTTACAAAACATGGTCTATTTATTGGAAAAAATTTAAATTTATCCCTTTATAAAATATTTTGCATAAAAATATACAGTAAAAATATTTTATTCTTTTTTTTTTTTTTTTGAAATCTGAATTAGTAGATGGCAAGGGTACAAAACCACAGCGCCAGGGTATCCCACAAGTTTTTAAATATTCGTAAAAATTCTCCAGGAACTGCACATCGACCTATATCTTTATATAGGAAGTGAGAAATCCTGAAAGTGGTATTGTAATAGGTTATCGAAGTATAGACAATTGTTCTAATCCAAAATTTGTTTAAACGGTGGGCATTGAAAAATGCCTACTTCCAGTGAAAGTCTTTAAAATTAAAACGTGGGTAAATGTTATTATAGCAAATCTGCCAATTTGGCCTCATGAATAAAATTAGCGAGTTTAGCAAAAATATCAATGTTGTGTGTGTTAAGCAAGGAAAATAAGTCTGTAAATTCACCAATAACAGGATGTTTCTGTCGAACAGAAGTGTATTCCTGGCATTGAAAGATAACATGTTCAGAATTAGCAACCGTATTACAAGAAGGACATAGATTAGAATCCTTTCTGCCAATCATATGTAAATAAACATGGTCATAAGCGTGGCCAGTGAGAAGACGATTGATTATCTTAATACTGACCACATCTAAATTTGTATGCGAGAACCATGGTTTTGTTGGTATGTCTGGAAATAGTGAAAAAAAGAAAGCACCTTTTGTGCGTGACTGATCAGCAAACTGCTCTTTCCATTGATTTTTCAGTTAATTTTTAAATTCCTTTACCGCTTCAGTATGTGTCAGCAATGCCTCTTCAAAAATACCTATATCAATAGCCCGTTTGGCCATATGATGAACTTTCTCATTGAAAGTAACTCCTATATGCAGTTTTAATTTTGCAAATTGGTTCTTCAGAAAATGAAAACTGAAAATTTTCTTACTGCAGTTACTTTTATTTGAATACTTTTAAATTAAACTAAATTAATAATTAATTAAATTAACTTTAAAATTGAAAGTGAAGGGTTTAGGAATAAAAAAAATCGTTCGGAACATGAACAAGATAAAACAAAATTGTTTGAAATGGTTAATACGGAATTAAAACCATTACGATCGGAATGTGCCTGCTTAACTAACAAGAAATAGACTTTCTTAATTTTGTAATTTATATTCCTATAATTATTGATCTAAAAAATTTTTTTAACAAGTTTAGTACTAAAAAAGCTTGCTGTCAATAAAAAAAAAAGTGAGAAACAAAAAGCTACTGGACAAAAAATTAATTTTTTTTATATATTATTGTTTATTTATTTATTTTTTATAATAAGCGATATTTTTTTTATTTTAAAAACTGACCTAGTGCTTAATAAATTAAAATAGAAAATTAAATTTTTATTTTAAAAGCCGAATATATTCTAAACTATGAAAGATAATGCCAGAATTTAACATTTGCAAATTTTAAAACATCACCTCGTCTACTAACTGTGCGAAGTTTTAATACAATAGAACTAACCATTTGGACACTACAGAATTATTTTTTTATTTTAAACCCCCCAATTCAGCTGCAGTCTCTTCTTGTACATCAAACATTTTCTTATTACTGTTGAAGTATGCAAATAGTGCTTTCTAACACGCTCACACAATTAAAATTATTACCGACAGCGAAAAGACTATTTTATTTTTTATTTAGAATATTTTTGCCTTTTTTTTTTTTTACCAAAAATTCGTTCAATTATACAGCTAAATATATTTCGTTTAAATTGATTTTTAGGAATAATGCATAGCAAAAAGTTTTATTGAATAGATGAATAAAGTTGACACATATTATTGTATTGTATATTATTTTAATATTTAGTTTTTTTATTTTAATTTTTAACGTTACTAAACATGTTTCAATTAAGAAAAAAAAAACTATTTAAACCAACTTGTTTATCTAACTAAAAATTTTGTAAAACCCAGATATTACGTTCGTATAATTAAAATTAAAAATTAAATTAAAACCACAAAAAAACATTTATTATTAATTTCTTTAGACTTAAAACATTAAACTTAGAAAAAAACTTAAGGTGGAAGTCACAAATATACCAGAGAAAAAAAGTATAATTTGAAGCTAAAAAGTTAAAAGGTATGAAGAAGCTAGAAGATGAAGGATTTTTTATCAAGAAAAAGAAATTTATAATTTAGGAGTAGAGAATTATTTAGCATAAAATAAATTATAAATTACTTTAGATTTAAATAAAATCGTTTAAAATGCAAGACGGTTTTTAAAGCAATATTTAAAAATTCGAATTTAAAGAAACTGGTTTTATAACTGTAAAAACTAAAATTTTGGAGTAGACAAAGAAAGTTATTTATGTTTGGGCCGAATTGATTTCAAAGTTATCCCTTAATATTAAATGAAACTATTGTTAGTTATATTATAAGTAATGGCAGACAATAATATTATAACAATCTCTCCATTCCAAAATTATACAACTTGTCATTTTTCAGATGGTTTTTGTTATGATAAAGTTGTGTTTTATTTTTATTGTGGCGGTTGATTGCTGTAATAGGAATATGCACCAGGAGGTGGACCTTGTGGTGGAGCGCCTGGAGGCGGCATTTGTTGAGCACCAGCTGGACGATATCCTTGATAGCCCTGAGGCGTGGGTGGTGGGTATTGCCCTTGAGGTGGCATTGAACCATAGCCGCCCTGCGGCTGGTGATAGCTATGTTGTGGATAACCACTTCCAGGTGGTGGTGGGCCGTAACCCTGAGGTGGTGGCGCACCATAGGGTGGCTGTGGAGCTCCTGGAGGAGGTTGATATTGACTGGGTGCCATTGGAGGAGGAGGACCCTGTCCTGGACCACCATTTGTTGAACTTGGGGGAGCTGTGCTATTAGGGGGTCCTGAACCAGGTGCCCCTTGTTGACCATAGGGTGATGGAGCTCCACTTGGGCCTGTTGTTGGCGGTGATGAGTACGTAGGTTGCGGACCAGATGGCGGTGGTCCACTGTTTGAAGCTGGCGGATAATTCTGCTGAGTGTGTTGTTGCTGCTGTTGTTGTGATGAAGGGGGAGGTGGCCCCTGTACAGGCGGCGGGGCTTGTTGAGGACCTGTCGCTTGTGCTTGTGGTGGTTGTACCGACCCGGTTGTCACGGCGGAGACAGCACTACTTGCTGGCGGTTGAGTAGTGGGGGGTGTAGATTGTGCACTTGTGGGTGGTGGTTGTGTTTGTGGTCCATTTGCACCACTAACTGCCGGTTGTTGATTAGGTGGCGGTGTTTGCCCAGGGCTGGGTGAAGAACTGTAGCTACTTCCAGGTGGAGCATTGGGTCCACTCGGCTGTTGTTGCGGCTGCGGGGGTGGTTGTCCTCCTTGTGGTGGCGGGGCTTGACCTGGATACCCTTGAGGTCCTGGTCCCGCCTGCTGATATGGTTGGTATGGCGATTGAGCACTACTCGTAGGTGGTGGTCCGTAAGTGCTTGGTGGCGTATTGCTTGCCTGTCCATAGTTGTTTGGAGGTGGAGCACCATAACCTCCGTAACCCATAGGAGGTGGAGGACCACCACTACCACTCTGAGGTGGACCGTACTGATTAGGAGGTGGCCCTTGACCACCCGTAGGTGGTCCATATATCTGCCCTGGGGGTGGTTGTTGACCGGGAGGCAATTGTTGATTAGGTGGTGGAGCATATGAACCTGGCGGTCCTTGTTGCCCTGGACCACTTCCACCATAAGGATGCTGTTGAGGAGGGCCACTGGCAGCAGATGTTGGTGGCATTCCTCCATGTGGTTGATATCCAGTTTGTGTGTTTGGTGGAGGGGGTCCATAGCCATGTGTTGGAGGTCCATAAGGGTAACCACCTTGTGGTGGATACTGTGGTTGCTGCTGAGGTGGATAGCCAGGGTAATGAGAATGCTGCTGTTGTGGTTGTTGATATGCACCCCTGTATTGACCCTGTTGTGGTGGTGGAGGACCTTGCTGCTGAGGTTGTTGTGAACCTTGTTGATTTGGAACCTGTTGCTGCTGTTGTTGCTGTGGTCCTTGCCCTGGAGGTGGAGCTCCTGGTCCTGTGGGTCCGTTATTCGGACGTTGCTGATCTGGAATTAAATATTTACATTTAAGGTTTAGTTTTTTTTTTCTTCTTTTGGTATAGAAAAATAATGCCTAAAAAACAATCTGTAACGCTACCTCAAGAATAGCTTTCATTAGTAAGAAAAGTCAATTGATATTTTCAGATGCAAGCACTATAGTAAAAAGAAGTTTGTATAGTCGGACACAGTTAATTACAAAAATGTTTAATTGAAATTAAATATTAAATAACTATTAATGTTGGAACATTTTGAATGTATTTAGTCCTCACGGAAAAACACATCATCACAGTACAAGGACATTAGATTCGATAAAACGACAAAAGCAAGCTAAAGAGATTAAAAATACCGGGAGTTTCAATTCAATTCTCTTATGTTATTTATTGTCCCTACTTTTATTGAAACAATTATTTTATTAATTAATAATAGATCTAGGTTAAAAATAAATAAAATAACAATTAAAAAGTTTTAATCGATTATTTTTTCCAACTGGAACAGTTTTTTTTTTTTTTTTTTTTGCTTATTTGAAATACTTTTTTCGAATATTATAAAGAAAAATAATACTTTAAATTAATCAAATTTCACTCCGTATGTTAAATTACATACAAATGTGTGTAATATAAAGCATTTAAAAAAAATGTATACAAAGGTGTCTGGTGTTTAGACCACATGCGTAAGTATTAAAAAAAAGTAAAAAAAAAATTAAATCGATGATTAAGTCTAAAATAGTTAAGTGTATATGGTCACATACCTATATAGTCTTTATTTTCTCCTAGTTAATGGGTCACGAAAAAGTTATTAAAAAGATAAATGATGTATCGAGATATAGTTTGTTAAATAGTCTGTTTTTTTTTTTTAATTAAAAGAAATATTTTTATTTTAAATCCTACTGAGTTTAAATGCTATGTAAATGCATTTGACTTATAACTTTTTAATTCAGGACGAATCAGTAGTTTGTTCATAAGGGAGTGTGTTTATCGATTAATCAAATTATTTGCTAAACTTATTTGTAATAACAGTTTAACTTACTTCCTTGAGTGTTAGTATTATTCTGTTGCTGTTGTTGCTGCTGCTGAGGACCGCCTACGGGTTGGGGCTGTTGTTGAGGACCCGGACCTTGAGGACCGCCACGATAAGGTCCTTGCTGAGGTGGTGGTCCTCCTTGCGGACCACCTGGTTGTTGGGGACCTGTGGGAGGGGGACCTTGTTGCGATTGATTGCCATTTGGTGGCATGCCAGGATGTTGTGGTGGTCCTTGGCCATATGGCATTTGTCCACCAGATGGTGGTTGGCCAGAATTATCATGTTGCATGGGTGGCATACCAGGAGCACCAGGCGGACCACCCATTTGTGGAGGAGGACCTGTTGGTGGACCTCCTTGTGGTTGTTGCTGCTGCGGCGGTGGAGGACCCCCAGATCCCATCATTCCATGAGGACCTTGTTGATTAGCTTGGGCTTGAAGAATATGTGGCGGCGGCAAGATTTGATTGATGTTCATAGTAGGATCAGCGAGTTGAGCCAAATAGACAAGATTTCTATGCAAAGCAATATGATACGATGTGCATTCATACGATTTACCAATAACTTGGAAACTTTGTATAGTTTGTATAATTTTACAGTTCTCATCGAGAATCTTCTGTATATGGGCTGGACTGGAGGGTGGTGGAACAGCACCACCATGCTGACCCGGAGGTCCTCCCATCATACTGTCGGGACCACCTGGAGGACCACCCATGACACCCATTGGTGGACCTCTTTGCATTGAAGGGCCTCCTGGACCTCCCATACTCATTACAGGTGGCATACCAGGAGCTCCACCTCCTGGACCCATCATGCCACCTGGCCCTTGACCACCGACAACTGACTGCTGTTGAAGAGGTTGCATTGAATTGGGAGTAGTAGACTGCGGAGGTTGCATCATGCCCCCCGGAGGTGGTTGGCCAGCCGCCTGCTGTTGTGGCGGTGGTTGCGGCGAAAAGACTGCAGTCATTTTACTGGCTGCAGCCTTCTTCTTCCGCTTGGGAGTTTTTTCTTGTTTTTCCACAATTTTGGCTGATTTCAATTCACTTAAAGAAAAAAAGTGTTCCAAAGTAGTTTTTTTTACAAAAATCTAGTGATATACAACAATAAATTGCTTAGCTTTTTGCCTAGTAAATTTTCACATTAATTAGTGATTAACACCTTTGCGGCTTTTGCATCACTCGTTTTATGTCCGGTTTTTTCTGTATCAATAATTTTGTAATATCAAAATAACTTTACTTTCCTGTATAATCAATGCACTTTTACACTATTCTCACTATTTCGAATGATTCGTTCTACAATATTTTACTAGACTAAAATAAAAATTGTTAAATTTTTAGAAATAAAAAACGACGCCTATACACGAGTCTAGCATTATCGTTTGCAAAATAAGAATTCGCTTCGGTTTTTGTGCAATTTTCGCCGACAAATAGTCAATGCTGCCAGATAGGCAAATACATATCTTTTTACATATTCAAATCAAAGTATAGAAAGGAAATTTTTTAAGAAAAATCAAGGCATTAATATGCCTTGGGTAACATTTTAGTAGAATGTATATATTTTGCAATATTAAACAGAACTTATAAACAAACTATTTATGATATAATATGTCGTATGTTATGCTGTTATTTAATGCTGTTCAATTTCAATTTATTTCAATTTGATATCAATACAAGGAAGCCTTCAAGGACAATTTACATGTACTGTAGTATAATTACTATGTATAGTGGTTGAAATAATTCTAACATAGTTCATAACTTAAATCAAAAGTTTGGCTTCCCAGCCATACAAATGACATGCCTTAAGAACAATAAGTTATTTAGTTTTTATATAATACAGTATTCCAAAGAATATATAAAAGCATCTATCCTTGGTTTATGAAATAAAAAATAATGGTTATTTTTTAATTAAAATTTCCTAACATCTACTGAAACCGCTGCTGTTACTTCTATTATTTTTATGGCCCTAATATCTTTTTTTGGTTTTATCAGAATACTGTAATTACTTGTGACAGAGTTTTTTTTTCTTTTCTTAACGGTGATCTCATTTTTATTATAGGTAATTATATGCATATGCTTCTATTATTTCTTTTAGTTTTGGTATAAATTTAAGTACTTTTCTTATATATAATTTTTTTAACCAAAAATTTTAATATTTGTTAATTGTTAAAAATTTAAAGAAGAATATTGTAACCGATGATGGCCAAGAGGCTAGGTACTTCAAAATAAATAAATAAAAAAATTCTCTTTCAAGTTAAAAACATATATATTTATTTATTTATCAGTAATATACTTTATAAAGTAAATTTACAAAATATAGAAAAAACAAATGCGCCGGGTAACAGGACCAAATTCGCATGTATTGAAATCAAATTAAAAGTAATAATACTACATTTATGGAACTACTAAACAGTGGAACATTTGTAGTTTTTAAATTGAATTAGCAAGAAAATTTAATAGAATAAAATTCAAGTGGCAAGATGATTGTGTGATTAATGTTAATCGAAATAAATTAAATCTGTAAAATATTGTGTTTCTGCAGACTTCTTTTGATCGTTCTTAAGTTCCCATCACTGTTGCAATCAAGCAATTTATCCAAAAATATATTTGTTTTATACAAGTGACATTCATAATTTTATATAATTTTTTTTTATATTTATAGTTCAATTGTTTCCATTTTATTTGGTTTTTTATTACCAAAAATTTAGATATATGTTCATTTGCGAAATAAGTGTTTGTAATTTCTAGGAATTTGTTAAAAATACAACACTGTAAGCATTTCATTTGTAAATCTATTGGTGTTGAGATCGGCGAGAAGAAAACAAACTTTTTAGCAAACTTTTTGTTTGTTTTGGCAAACTTTTTTCAGAGTTGCATGGAACGTACTTTTTCTGTATACGTGTGAGCACGTTTTTTTTTTTTGAGAGTGTATGGGTACAACGTGCTTTGTAAAAACAAATTATGATCAAAAATGTACATTATTTAACATTAATTTTCACATTAATTTGTTAATGTTTTTTAAAATAAAAAATTGAATTAGATGCGTCCAAATTGGTAAAATCAAATTTAATGGTAGTCACTTAAATGATTTTAGTAATATATAAGCTACATGGAAGACAAATTATTGCTTAGTTAAAACCTTTGGATACACTTTTTTGCTAATAACTCCAAAACTATTTCGCGCGCACATATCCCACTACCCAGAATCGATAGGGGACAAAAATACAAATAAAACCTGGTATAAGTTGTTTTCTGAAAAACTTTCTGAAAAAAGTTATTAAACAGCAAACTTTGAAAAATTAGTAAAAGTCGTCAAAATATTTTAAACTAGTATTTCGTTCATTACTCCAAAACGAGATCGCGCGCACATATCCCACTACCCAGAATCGATAGGGGACAAAAATACGAATAAAACGTGGTATAAGTTATTTTTCGAAAAACTTTCTGAAAAAAGTTATTAAACAGCAAACTTTGAAAAATTAGTAAAAGTCGTCAAAATATTTTAAACTAGTATTTCGCTCATTACTCCAAAACGAGATCGCGCGCACATATCCCACTACCCAGAATCGATAGGGGACAAAAATACGAATAAAACGTGGTATAAGTTATTTTTCGGAAAACTTTCTGAAAAAAGTTATTAAACAGCAAACTTTGAAAAATTAGTAAAAGTCGTCAAAATATTTTAAACTAGTATTTCGCTCATTACTCCAAAACGAGATCGCGCGCACATATCCCACTACCCAGAATCGATAGGGGACAAAAATACGAATAAAACGTGGTATAAGTTATTTTTCGAAAAACTTTCTGAAAAAAGTTATTAAACAGCAAACTTTGAAAAATTAGTAAAAGTCGTCAAAATATTTTAAACTAGTATTTCGCTCATTACTCCAAAACGAGATCGCGCGCACATATCCCACTACCCAGAATCGATAGGGGACAAAAATACGAATAAAACGTGGTATAAGTTATTTTTCGAAAAACTTTCTGCTTTCCGTATAAAGCATTCAAAATTATTTTAATGTTAAAAATAATAAATGTTCTATAATTATTTATTTTTTCAGTGTATGGTGAGTTTATTGTTTTCAGTCCCATTCATTAAAATTTAGGTCTGGCAATGTTAGGTCTGGCCTGTCAAAAACATTTGATGTTTAAGCGATTGTATTTATTATGTTTAACTAATTGATAAGACTAGAAGTGTTTTAGTTGTTTTTAGCAGCAAGGTTTTATATGTATTTAATAATAAAAACCTTAACTACATTACAGAATTGTCCCCACGTTCGTCCTAAAATGCGGCACCTTACCCAGCAAGAAATGTGTGAGGGAAACTTATACATACACAATTATCTACTAACCTACTTGCAATAATTTTATACTGAAACAATTTTGCCGTTGTATGGCTTTTCGTATTAAATAAAAATTAATTTTTTGTTTGTTAATTAAATTTAAGTTTTTACTGAAACTTTATTATAAATGTTCAAAATATAGCTAATAAAAAGTTTTGTAAAAATCTGTTTCAAAAATCAAGCAAAATTTTCATTATATTTTTTGTAAAAAAGTCACTGGTAACGCTGTTTGCTACAGACATCACACGTATACAAATGTTTACATCAAGTTTTTCATTTTCCCTTTAAGAATGTGATAGAAACTTTGTTCTACGCAGTGATGGATATTTCCATCATCAGTGATTGTCATTTGATGGATCAAATGATGGTCACTGTTCTTGCAGGGTTATTAACACAGCAATGCCAGTAAATGATGCACAACAGTTGTATGATTTCTTTTTTGGTACGATCCTCTTCTGGAACATGTGCTACTCCAGGCATATAACGCTCCTATCACTACAATTAATAGCTCTAAAAATTCATCAATCATGGACAGTTGCCGTATGAAATCATCATCCGTTGTCGGTTCGGTTGTGGTATCTTCATATTCCGGCTGTATTCAATCAATAAGATTGAACTTGTTAAGCAAATGAATTAAATATTGATTGCTTTCAATAAGAGAAGCTCCAATCTGCATACCCACAATATCACGATCTAACATTTCGGTGCGACATCGTACATTACGATAGAAGTACAACTGATGAAGTAGAGAATAACCATTGCGACGCCACATGCCTGAATTACCCTAAAAACAAGCAAAAGTATTTTTATTTTGTGTCCACAAGTTTTAAAATGTCTGTTTGCGAAACAAACCTGGGCAATCATCACTTGGGTACACAGTATGGGCTCCATTATTTCTTCAGGTGTCTTTTTACTAGTAACCAAAACGAAATTTAAACCATATTGACCCAAATGTAGCCACGCTGTTAATGCTTGTAGTAGAATATTTAAAAAGCAAATTCCAGAAGGAAAAGATATTTACCTTAATGATCTACATTGCCAGACCTAAACTTTAATGAATGGAATTGAAACCAATGAACTCACCATACACTGAAAAAATAAATAATTATAGAGTATTTATTATATTTAACATTAAAATAACTGTGAATGCTTTATACGGAAAGCAGAAAGTTTTTCGAAAAATAACTTATACCACGTTTTATTCGTATTTTTGTCCCCTACCGATTCTGGGTAGCGGGATATGTGCGCGCGATCTCGTTTTGGAGTAATGAATGAAAAACTAATTTGATATATTATAAATGCTTTTTTGTAATTTTCTAAAGTTTGCTACCCTATAACTTTTTCCAGAAAGTTTTTTAGAAAATAATGTGAACCACGTTTGATTCGTATTTTGGTCCTCTATTGATCGCGCGTGGTGCGATATGTGCGCGCGAAATCGTTTTCGAGTAATGAATGAAAAACTAATTTGATATATTATAAATGCTTTTTTGTAATTTTCTAAAGTTTGCTACCCTATAACTTTTTCCAGAAAGTTTGTTAGAAAATAATGTGGACTACGTTTGATTCGTATTTTGGTCCTCTATCGATCGCGCATGGTGCGGTATGTGCGCGCGAAATCGTTTTCGAGTAATGAATGAAAAACTAATTTGATATATTATAAATGCTTTTTTGTAATTTTCTAAAGTTTGCTACCCTATAACTTTTTCCAGAAAGTTTTTTAGAAAATAATGTGGACCACGTTTGATTCGTATTTTGGTCCTCTATTGATCGCGCGTGGTGCGATATGTGCGCGCGAAATCGTTTTCGAGTAATGAATGAAAAACTAATTTGATATATTATAAATGCTTTTTTGTAATTTTCTAAAGTTTGCTACCCTATAACTTTTTCCAGAAAGTTTTTTAGAAAATAATGTGGACCACGTTTGATTCGTATTTTGGTCCTCTATCGATCGCTCGTGGTGCGATATGTGCGCGCGAAATCGTTTTCGAGTAATGAATGAAAAACTAACTTGATATATTATAAATGCTTTTTTGTATTTTTCTTAAGTTTGCTACCCTATAACTTTTTCCAGAAAGTTTTTTAGAAATTAATGTGGACCACGTTTGATTCGTATTTTGGTCCTCTATCGATCGCTCGTGGTGCGATATGTGCGCGCGAAATCGTTTTCTAGTAATGAATGAAAAACTAATTTGATATATGATAAATGTTTTTTTTTTTAATTTTCTAAAGTTTGCTACCCTATAACTTTTTTCAGAAAGTTTTTTAGAAAATAATGTGGACCACGTTTGATTCGTATTTTGGTCCTCTATCGATCGCTCGTAGTGCGATATGTGCGCGCAAAATCGTTTTCGAGTAATGAATGAAAAACTAATTTGATATATTATAAATGCTTTTTTGTAATTTTCTAAAGTTTGCTACCCTATAACTTTTTCCAGAAAGTTTTTTAGAAAATAATGTGGACCATGTTTGATTCGTATTTTGGTCCTCTATTGATCGCGCGTGGTGCGATATGTGCGCGCGAAATCGTTTTCGAGTAATGAATGAAAAACTAATTTGATATATTATAAATGCTTTTTTGTAATTTTCTAAAGTTTGCTACCCTATAACTTTTTCCAGAAAGTTTTTTAGAAAATAGTGTGGACTACGTTTGATTCGTATTTTGGTCCTCTATCGATCGCGCGTGGTGCGATATGTGCGCGTGAAATCGTTTTCGAGTAATGAATGAAAAACTAATTAAATATATTATAAATGCTTTTTTGTAATTTTCTAAAGTTTGCTACCCTATAACTTTTTCCAGAAAGTTTTTTAGAAAATAATGTGGACCACGTTTGATTCGTATTTTGGTCCTCTATCGATCGCTCGTGGTGCGATATGTGCGCGCGAAATCGTTTTCGAGTAATGAATGAAAAACTAACTTGATATATTATAAATGCTTTTTTGTATTTTTCTAAAGTTTGCTACCCTATAACTTTTTCCAGAAAGTTTTTTAGAAAATAATGTGGACCACGTTTGATTCGTATTTTGGTCCTCTATCGATCGCTCGCGGTGCGATATGTGCGCGCGAAATCGTTTTTGAGTAATGAATGAAAAACTAATTTGATATATGATAGATGTTTTTTTTTTAATTTTCTAAAGTTTGCTACCCTATAACTTTTTCCAGAAAGTTTCTTACAAAACAATTGGGACCACGTTTTACTCGTATTTTTAGCCTCTATCGATTGGCGTTAGTCGCTGTGATGCATGGCTCTTAGTTTGGATCTTATAACTAAGAAACCATTACATTTGATGACTAAATGTTTTAGGTACAACTCATGTATTTCTAAAATGGCGAAAGTGACAACCGAAAAATCTGATTCTGCAAGCTTAGAGCTTTCTATTTCAAGTTTTTATTTTTCAATCCATTAAAAATTAATGAGTTGTGATCGCTTTTAAAAACGCTTATTTTTTGTCAAATATTGTTTACGTTTTTGTTATGCACAACAAAAATACTCCGTTTTTTGCAACCCTGTTAAAAAAGTTTGCCATTTCTCAGAGTTTGTTTTCTTCTCTTGCGTGGTGTTGAGTACTTTATAATTTTACAACCCTAAAGTAAATAGCATGCAACACGGCAGAAAAAAGCAAAGTTCAAGCGGGTAGTGAAAATTTTGTTAATAATGCACTAAAAAATATCTTAGCAAAAAATCTTAATGCACAAAAAAGTTTTTTTATTCTAAAACATGTGATAAATATAAATCAAGCATAAATTCTAAACAAAAAATCAAGTGAAAATTTTAATAAAAGTAGACGAATACAAACATAAATCCCTTGGACGAATGTCGACGTCAAAGAAAAATCTTTAAAAGCTGAAAAGAAGTGTTAAAAAAAATAACAAACTTTTTAATGAGAGAGAAAATAATTACGCCAAGAGAGTGTAAAAAATTTGTAAATTTCATAATTCAAGGGTTGCATAGTATTCTTTAAATTTTGGATTTTAGCCAATATTTAAAACAAAAAGTTACATTTTTGTTTTTCTAAATATTTATGTAATTGATAATTCAGCGACTGCTGTCATAATTTTATTTAGCCGCTTTATTACCTGGTCTTTTTGTGAGTATATTTTAGTTAAAGAAGAGATATAGTAGCTGCTTTTTCGTTCTCTTAAAAAAAACGAGAGTTGCCAATAACTATTTTTTTCTAAAATTATCTCCACTTAGTCAAAGTGCACAAGATAGGTTTTCAAATGCGAGTGGCACATTATTAGCATTCTTTATTCATTTATATTTTAAATGGGGTGTTTGAGTTTGTTTACGTAAATAAATCTTTGGCTTCAATTACACCAATTGAAGGAAATAGATATTAAATACCATTAACCAAAGGATAAATTCCGCTCGCCGATCAAAAGTCAACACGATCAGGGGGGTTACTCTATATTTCGATTTGAAATGCAGTGCTTTCTTTCGAATCGAAAAACAGAGTAACCTCCCTGGAAATATCTCGAGCATTGGTAAAATTGCACGAGCTATATGGCATATGACACCACTTTAATAAAACCTTATGATTGAAGTAATCACATTTTTGAAGAGAACTGACACAATTACGCTTTTAGTTAAAATTCTCCTTAAATTTTTCTAGAATTCTCTGAACTCTAAATGTGGAATTTTGATTCAAACTAGCATGCATTTTTGTTAGATAATATTAGCATTGAAAACTCGTAGCAAGGCAATGAAAACTCGTAGAAGGAAAATTTTAGTAAATATTTTAATGAAATGGAAAATTTAATTTTAGTGATAGAATTAAAAATTACTTTTTGTGGAAAATATATTATCAGTTATCCGGCGATTTTAATATTATACTTTACGTATTTATATTACGAGTATTGTATATACAAATTAATTAATATTACTTACTTTTTTAATTCATGATAATATATATCATATGCTATTTAATGGAATATACAAGATAAAAAGGAAAGTAATTATTTAAGGTTTTAATATTGAAAACATAATCACATGCATGATTATTTACAAATATTAATCAAAGTTCGTTTAGCGAAGAGTAGATTATAAATATTGGATTAAGTTGTACTTTCCGAGCCATGATTAGTCGATTACCAATCTCAGACATTATGCATCCATTTGAAAAATGGGAAAACCGGCTGTACATCAGGGTGATATAATTTAATTTAAATAAACTTAAAAGAATTCAAATTAACAAGTTTCTCAATCGCTGGAAAGTTTTTTTTTACTACGATTGTTTTATTTTGCATCACTGTCAATTGGCTTAAATGATTAGCGATTAATAGAAACATTATCTTAAAAAACGCTTTAAATAATTTCGAAAACATTGGCACTCTGTTTGCTCCAATTCCTTAATTTGGACAACACTGAATTCTCACAAAAGCAAAAAAGCCGCGTTTATCTCTAAAAACAATTGGCAAAATTCGTATGCAACCGTATCATTTGCAGACTGTGAAATGTGTATTATTAAGTTTTTGATTAATTTTATAAAATACCTTTGCTAAATTAAACAAATTAAACGAACATTAAGTAATAACAAATTTATGGCGAAAGAAAAATCAAGGAAATAAAATATTGTAAATAAATTTGTGAACTCCTATGCGAAATTCACGGCGAAATTTAACAGGTGTAACTATTAGCACAGCAGTTACAATTTTTGGTCTGAAAACGTCAATATTTCTTCAAATGTTTGTGAAAAACTTAAAAGTTTTAAAAAGTTGGTGTTCAAAAGTGTTTGAAATTTATTTCACAAAATTAATTACAAATTTTATTTGTATTTTGGTCTGCTTTTTATGACACTCTCAGTCCACCAATAAACAGTGAATTTGTTTTGCATACTCCTTGTTAAATGTGCCTTGAAAAATTCAAAGAAAATATTTTTTATTGATTTTATTATTAATTGCTGCAATACACATTTATAGTGCAATAGTTTTTTCTCCTATACTTAGACAAATTTTAAACATACTTTTCATTCAATATTCTAAGCGCGCGCTTTATCTACTCCGTACACCTTATTTCTCTTTAAATTCAAACTTCTCTTAGGGTTTGTTTATTTACAATTCACCCAGCAAGCAATTTTATTTTTGTTTCTATTTTTTTAGCTTAACAACTAAAAACTTTTAACAAAACAATTAAATTTTGATTTTATAAAAAATATATAGTGCTTTAATGAAATAAATAAAACGTTAATTTTATTAATAAATTTACAAGATACTTAATTTATGTTGTACATTGGTAAGTTCGAAGCTTACCAATGTTTTCCCTCGTTCAAATGAAATTTCGTGCATTATTGGTACTATTATCAAAAGTATGGACCTGCATATGTTTTATGTTTAATCGTCAAGTCAGAGCTGTAAGTATTTGTAATTTATATCATTTATTTTTTTTATAAGTGTTTAGGAAAAATGAAAATTTGATATTTGTTTCAAACTGCGATATATAAACTAGAACAGATACAGTGTGTCAAGAGTGACTTTACGCACTAAAAATAATTAATAATTTTGAATTGTTTTAGTTCATAAATTTTATTTGTTGTTCTTCGTTTATAAGTTGAAAGCAAAAAATTTTCCTATTTAAGCAAGTCATATCGTAAAGTAAATATTTCAAAGTTTATACATCTTCATCTGTCACATTTCTTATCCGGTCTGACGTTATTGAAATAAATCTGTCAGCGAAGTCTCGAGACAATTATTACGGTCGCAGAAACTTCTTGCGTTTAGTGAAATAAATATTTGTAGCCATTATTTTGACACTGGATACCTATAAAACTGTTTATTTTTAACGAAATGATATTTAATAAGTCTGGGCACACAAGTAAAAACAAAAAACTATTTTTCATGACAGTAATTCGCCGTAATAAGTGCTTAACATTCTATTTTTAATTTTAATCGTTGCCTTGAGTCGGGGAATGCCGACTTAGTTGTTTAGATTTTAAAGAATTAAATGTAAAATGTTCAGTCGACAATGATAAAGTACTGTGCGGCGTTTACCAGATAACAATAACTCAACTTTGTCCAAACTCGACCGTACCTGTTCCTTGGGGACAAAAGTTTATTCAATGGCAATTTTTGTGGTGAAAGGGAGTGCTTTACTTACCTTTTAAAGTTTCGATTTGTCTTGTATAAATAATACATAGCAATTTTTAACGATTTTCATTTTTTCGGATAAACAATATTTTATTTTAAATTTTATCTATCTTTTTTTAACTGCAAAAAAGAAAAAAATCTTTTAATTTTATTAAAGTTTAATTATAAAATAAGATAAAGATTAAAAAATAAAAAGAAACACTGATATGAACCACTTTAGTTTGTCCAGTATCAACCTGTCAAATATGAACTCTTCCCATTGTCACCGGTATCACGGCATCGCCTAAGCATTGTCCAGCGTAAGACATTAGTTTTGGATTTGGACGAGACACTAATACATTCACATCACAATGCCATGCCTAGGAATACGGTTAAACCAGGAACACCTCATGATTTTACTGTTAAAGTGACAATAGATCGTCATCCAGTAAGATTTTTTGTGCACAAAAGGCCGCACGTTGATTTCTTTTTAGATGTAGTAAGTAATGAGAAATGTTTTTAATTATAAATAAATATATCTCTGGTCTAATGTAGAAAGGCCCTAACTCGCATAATCAAGATTTTATAGAAGAAAGTAAAAACATAATAAAAAACTGTATTTATCACAATGTAATATTTAAAATACAAATGCTTGTAAAATAGCTGATTTTTGTACTATTGAATCATGGCGAAATAATACTAGGTGGTCTCGATAGAGCGAATTCATTGATTTTCTCCGAAACGTTAATACATCATATAGAAAAAAATTATACACATTTTTTATGTATGGAGTTTGACATTTCAGGTTTTAAGCAAACTTAATGAATTCGCCATTGCGACCACCTGGTATTGATTCGCCTTGGTATGGAGTTTGACATATCAGGTTTTCGCGAAAATGATTGAATTCGCAATTGCGACCACCTAGTAATGATTCGCCTTCCTATTGTTTTAAAATTTTGTGACAAAGTATATCTCAAAGCGAATAAATATACGGTAGGAGCGATAGCGAATTCGTTAATTTTCGCCGTTAGCCCAAATGTCAAACTATATATAAAAAAAATAGTAAACAGATTTTTTCATGGCGAAATCATATACCAGTTGATGGTAGTGGTGAATTCATTCATTTTCGCCGTTGCCGAAAATGTCAAACTCCATATATAAAAAATTAGGGAAAATTTTTTATATGAAGTTTGACATTTTCTGCAACGGCGAAAATGAATGAATTCGTCACTGCCACCACCTGGTACGTGATTACACCCAAGGCGAATCAATTTACCAGGTGGCAGCGTAGGCGAATTCAGTATATTTTGCTGGTATACACGACTGTCAAACTCCATATATAAAAAATATGTGTAAATTTTTTATATATGGAGTTTGACAGTCGTGTATACCAACAAAAATAAAACAGAATTACCCTACGCTGCCACCTGGTAAATTAATTCGCCTTGATTACACCATTGATTTTTTAAATAATGAGATTGACAGTTAGGCTACCGACGAAAATCATTGAATTCGCCATCGCTCCCACCGTATATTATTTCGCCATGATATATTTGTTTGAAATGTATTAGAATCAGAAAAAAAACTCAATTTCGAAAGAAATCGAATTAGGGCCTAAAACCAGCGATATGTATATTGTTTTCCTTTAAATAGAAATAACATAATAAAATTGCAATCTCATTATTTTATCATTTCTTATTTCTTTAAATAAGGTTTCGCAATGGTATGACTTGGTAGTTTTTACCGCCAGTATGGAAATTTATGGCGCAGCGGTCGCTGACAAATTAGACAATGGCCGTAATATATTACGTCGCCGCTATTATCGTCAACATTGTACGCCAGATTATGGTTCATATACCAAAGATTTATCAGCTATTTGTAATGATTTAAATAGAGTATGTATATTCAATCATGATTATATTTTATTTTATAATTAATATTTTTTATTTATTTTAAGATATTTATAATTGACAATTCTCCTGCTGCATATCGCTGTTTTCCCAATAATGCTATACCAATAAAAAGTTGGTTTTCGGATCCTATGGATGTTTCATTATTATCATTATTACCCATGTTGGATGCATTGAGGTTTACGAATGATGTGCGTTCGGTTTTGTCGAGAAATTTACATTTGCACGGTTTATGGTAGCAGGTGAGTGTCTTTTCAAATAGGAAATAGTTCATAATTTTTTTATTCAGGGGTCAAATTATGGCATTCGATATCAGTCGAAATTTACATTTAAATTCCATTGAAATTTTGATCGATATTGAGTGCCGTAATTTGCCCCCGGAATTAATCTTTTTTTTATTATTTTTTTATTTTTATTTTATTAATTAGTACTAAACATACATATTTTACAAAAAAAAATCGTATTGATATAATATAAAAACAAATCAAATTAATTTAATACACATTCTCTGAAATGTTCTTAAAATTTGAACACATTTGTTATTAAAAATTATTTCATTCCTTTCATTCTTAATTTCCATAAGAATCCTATTATAAAGGCCTAGACCCTTAAAAAAAAGAGATCTCTGCATTGCAGTTGTGTACACCCTATCCAATCTGAAATCTTGATCTTCTCGTAGCTAATAATGTTGCACTTGTCCCACCAAATTTAGTTGATCTCACAGATATTGTGGTGCGTTTTCCAATTTAATTTTGCATATGAATTTTAGAGTGTTTAGTTGTATTCGCTGTTGAATATTGAGCCATTTTAAACTGAATTGATGTGTAGCGGTTGCATTTTAAAATCGTTCGCATTGCCTTATTTTGCAGTTTTTGGAGTCTTTCTTTTTTTATTTTTGTAGAACAAGTATATAAAATTGTGAACTCGTATTCAAAATAAGGCTTGATAATTACATTTTATATGTTAATCGCTGTAGTTATCGATATTTTATTTCTTATCCGTTTAAAATAGCCAATTTTTTTACCAACCTTTTTACAAATAATTGCAATGTGATCATTAAATTTTAAGTCACTGTCTATCACAAAGCTTAAGTGTTTTATAATTTTTACTTTTTCTATTTCTTTATTATTAATCTTTATTATAATATCCCCGTGCGCATTAATTTCCATTAATTTTGTGTTGTTTTCATTTAGTTTTAGTTTATTCATTTTTAACCATTAACTGTTTCGAAGTCGTTCATCATATTTTCTTGACAGCTTCTTTCTTTCTTTTCTTCTTTCTTTTTTTTTCTGTAGTTGTATAAATTAAAGTATCATCGGTGTATAATACTATTTCACATTTTTCTATCACAATTGGCAAATCATTAAAATACATAATGAACAGTAGTGCACCAAGAATTGATCCTTGAGGAACTCTAAAGTCATTATTTGTTGTATCTGATATTACCTGATTTATTCTTGTTTTTTGCCTTCTGTTCGTTAAATAAGATTGAAATTAGGGATGCAACCGATACCGATATATCGGCGATACTTATGGTTTTCCGATATATCGATTTCGGCGATATTTTACTGTCGATACGCCGATATTTCTTATAGTTTTTTTTAGATTTTTTTGAACAAAATATTCAATTTTCAACTCTTTTTTTTCGCATGACAACTATGAGAAATAACATATTAAAAGCAGAACATAAAATTTAAATGAGTTCTGTCGCATCTAAAAGACTATTGTCCACTGCAGATCTGCTTCAAACGGATTTGAGAAATCGTCTATCTCTGCAAAATTTGAAAACACTTTGTTTTTTAATCAAAAATCTTATTAATGTCAATTTTAAATATTAATCTTTTGCAAAATTGTTTTTATTATTTTAATTTAATTTTAACATGAACTTAAATTCAATTCGTTGTCTTTTAAATCTTATTAATATCAATTTTAAATCTTGAGCCAATCTAAACTGAATGCCATCGTTTATTTTGTAAAATCATAAATTTTGCAGACATTTTGTAGTTTAAAAATTTTAATTTTAGAAACTGAAATGTATTAAAAATTTAGATGATTTGAATAGCTCATGAATAAACACTGTTATTTTATATAATAGAATTACTCTACTTGAGTTTTGTTAATTTTTACTTGAGCTTAATTTCAATATGCATGTCGGAATCGGTATCGGCGATATTTATTTTTGAGTACTGGTATCGGATCGGCGAAATGGCGTATCGTTACATCCCTTATTGAAACCTCCGTAGTTCCTTATACCGTATGCCATACATATGTAACTTTTCCAGCAGTATTTCGCTATCTATGAGATAGAGTTCGCACTAGAAATAGCTCTAACACGAATTACTCTCATATAGTTTTCATTCCCACACCTATTTGCTTAATAAACTGGTCAAAAGTCAAATTTTACAAGGGTGCTATATTCGGTCATGCCAAATCTTATACAGTTTAGTGAAGAAGCTTTTATGAAAAAAAAAACAAATATTAGGATGACAGAGAATGAAAAAAATTTCAATTGCAAAATTTTTGAGACTATGTCTGATCGATTGGCATATTTAAATTTTCTCTAACGCATCCTAGTGCCTTTTCAGTTGATTTCAACACGATAGTCATCGTCCGATCTATTTTTCTACTTGCTTTTCAATTTTGGTTCCATGAGTTTGACCGTAGAAAACGACGTCCTATACAATGACCACACACATGAACTAGACTACAAATCACAACCGAATCCGTGGCAAAGCGTATGAGGGGAGCCGTTCTTCTTTAGTCTTCCTTAGCCAATAAGAAGGTACTCAAGTAGTCGACAATGCTGCCGACCTTTTAACTTTTTTAATGTCACCAATTTTGTTCTAATTTATTTTAATTACTAATCACAAGCCTTGTATTTTCTCTCGTATTTGATACCTAATGACGACACCCTCATTGAGAGATGGGTCACTGCATACGAGAGTTTTTACAAAGGTATAAGTTGAACATTTCCCTGCAAGCATTTTCTATGGGAACAGTTACTTCATCGTTACTTCATATCGCAAATAATATCGAATTCTGAATTGTAAATTGTATTCCCAGTCGGGAAGGAATGTGCAACAACAGTAATATAACTAATGGGAACCTATTTAACCTTTCTAATAAGGATTAAAATTTAGTATTCTAATAGTGTCGAATATGTGTCTGTTAGAAGTGTAAAAAGGGTGTCTTTAACAGTATCGAATATTTAACTGTTAAAAGTAACGGAATTCTGTAAATCTCAACATAATAGAAAGGTTTACAGTTTTAAGAATTTATAAAACTAGAATGCAAAATACGATATAGAGGTTAAGAAAATTCTGACCTTAAAAATGTTTTTTGTTTACTTGCAGCTAATTTTCTTTACTTTATTTTTATCAATTAATATTTTGTAATTTTTCTTGAAACTTTTCACACGCATATAACATAACCGAACACTGCACAAGTCAAACTAAATGACATTAAGGCCGGGGCACATGGAATCCGTCAAACGTTAAACTTTGACAAATTCAACTGACAAGTCTGTTAAAATACATGTTTTCTTATGAGCGTTGTCACAATCAATACGTGTCCGTCAACGCAAAGTACGAAAGTTGGTCAACTTTTAAATTTTGACACATGTTGAATACTTTGACAACTATCAACTGCTTCTTCTTCTCTGTTTTCTTTTAACTCTTGCTGTGTTTTAATTGTGTTTTGTGATTTTAATAAAACAATTTTAATGGCAAACAATAAAATACAAATTTAATTAAATTAACAAGTGAATAAAATACAAATTAAATTTAAAAGTGAATAAAAATAGGGAGCAAACTTTGATTTAACATCCGTCAGCAAAGTTTTCATTGTGCCCACCTCATCCGTCGTTACTTTGACTTTAGTTGAATTTGTCAAAGTACAACGTATGACGGATTCTGTGTGTCCCGGCCTTTAGTGTTTTTATTTGTTGCATTAATTCACTTTTAGTAGAGTCCATCTTGTGACCTATAAGAGATCAATATGCGATGCCTATGCAATTTATTTATTTTAAATATATTTTATAAATTAATTTATAAAATATACAAAGGCGCCGTAACTAATAATCTATTTATATTTAAAAAATAATAATTATATTCTAATTGATTTTAAATTATGAATATCGAACTATCTAAACGGTAAAAACACGCAAGTCGTGCAGTCCATAATTTCCTCCAGTCGATCACCAATCTTAGAGATTGGACATTCAGTCAAAAGATAAGCTAGCGATAAAACAACACCACTGTTAAAACACCTGGCCTGATCCGTATGGTTAAAATAATGTTGTGTATTGAAAAGACCCTTGCCAACTCTAATGCGACTTAACATGACGCAATCGGATCTAATAAAGTTAGAGTTATATGTGGGTCTTGGTCTTGGATACTTCGAAACTGATTAAAAATTACTTATGGTGTAAATGGAACGTCAGTTATTTCTGTAAGAACTTGAACACTTTTGGCTACTCTGTCCGAATACTCGTTACCTTCAATCCCAATATGTGATGGGATCTATAAAAATAATACCTCGGATTTATCGCTGGACAACTTAATGATGGAGCTGTAAGTCCCCTTATGGTTTTTCTTCAATGTCTTTACAACGCTGAGACTGTCAATGCAAATAATTGTTTTGACCTTTTTCTCACTTGCAAAAGATATGGCGGCTTTGACAGCCCTCAATTCAGCAACAAAAACTCCCACATTGTCTGGCAAACGTGTAATTTGTTTTTGTAAATTTTTAAGCAATCAGTTTATTATTATCCGGTAGTTGAAAAAAAGTTACTCCTAATATAACAAATTTAAGGGGAAGTGTTTTTGTATTAAAATAACGGTTCTTTTTGTTCAATTAACTTTTGATAGAGAAGAAAAAGTGATTGTTAGAGGATCTTAATTCAATAATAATGTATTTTGTTTTTGTAAAATTGAGTTTTTAATGTAAAGAAGTAACCAGCGAAATCATGTACCAAGTGGTGGCAGTGGCGAATTCATAAAGTTTCGCCGTTGCAGAAAGTGTCAAACTCCATATATAAAAACTCAGCGAATATTTATTTTATATTAAGTTTGATATTTTCTGCAACGACGAAAAAAATAATTCGCCACTGCCACCACCTGGTACATAATTTCGCCATGGAAGTAACAAAGAAGTGACTTCTGTCTAAAAATGCTCTGTAAAATGTTGGCAGGGTTTGAATGTATATAAGTTTTTCTGAATGTGTTAGACAAAAACTGTTACTTTAAAATCTAATTCAATATTTTATTGTTTAATGGAAAACAAAATTTTTTTAATTTAATATATGGATTTCGTAAAAAGTTGCAAGCATAATTTTTGTTTTGTGTTGTTCATTTTATTTTCAAAAAACCGTTTTATTTTTTTTTATTTATTTTTAATTTTCAGAGCCTATTTTTACTGCATATTTAATGCGTCATAAAATAAATTTTTTAAAGCATATTTTTCGATTCCCTAAATATTACCAATTTGATCTTCTCTTCTTTTCTTTACAGATTAACAAATTGAAAATTTGGTGCTGTGACACTTAAACGAATTTTTTGTTTGTTTCATTACATAAACTTAAAATGATAATTTTTTAATTAGTTTTTAATGCTAAGGATTATAAACATTATATTTATAAATCTAAAAACTTATGAAATAAATTAAAATTTTGTTTATAAAAATTAATTAGAAATATTAAAAGAGAATAACAAAGAAAAAAAAAACAAATATTAAATCTATTGCTCTTGACTTGTACTGTGTAGATTATAGTACACACACACACCCACATATTAATAAATAATATATAAGAACAAAAAAAAAAAAAAAAAAACAAAAAACAAAATAAAAGAAAAAACATTAATTTTTCACTTACTATAATTAAAAAAAAAAACAAAATGCTAAGGACATATTTTTATAATCGTTGTAAGCGATTAAATACTATTAAAACATTTTTATTTATTTCAACAAAACGTTGATTTGCAGAAAAAAAATATTTTTTTTTAAATAATGTAAAATAAAAATTAATTATTATGAATCTAATTTATTTATGGGCATTATAAAATTTCAAAAATTTTATTTAATGTATATGATTACATTTTTATTTGTTTAAACTTTTTTTACAAATAAAAAGAAAATCTTCCATTCATCTACTTATAGTGTATTGCTTCATCTTTGCCTTTTCTTTTCTATTCTATTTTCAACATTTAACAACTTTTATTTTATTTTTTCTTATTCATAGAGAATAAAACTATTGTTTGTACATTGTTCTTTTTAAATACTTATGTATGTATGTTTTTTTTTACAAATTGTTAGTATTTAATAATTAAAAAAAGGCTATAAAACAAACAAGAATATTAATGAATCAAAGGAGAAAATATTTAGTTATATTGCTTAAGTACAATATTTATGTTTATTATTATAATGATTATTTTGATTTTTCCTTACATCATTAAATTTAAATTAGAAGTTTAGATTCGTAAGTAAAATTGGCCCTAAAAAAGTCATAAATAAAAATGTAAATTTGAAGAAAAAGAAATATTTTAGTTTTTGTATTAAATCGGGGGGTTCTCATCAAATACCTGCCCACGGACCCCTAGTAAACTAATTTTTCTTCGCGGACCCCCTGAAGCACAAATTCAAAATAAAACTTTTTTTGAAAACACTGTTTTTCGGTTTTTCATGCGGACCCTTTGGATGGTTGCTACGGACCCCCATTTGAGAACCGTTGTATTAAATGATATTATAGAGAAAAATTAAATGTTTTTAAACACCTCCATAGCTGCTAATATATTGTCAGCTGTAAGTTTTTTTAAAAAAATCAGTCAAATAAGAGTTGGATTCTGTACTGAACGTTACATAAATAACATGTAACAACAACGCGTTAGAACTTGATCTATATTTGAAGCCTGCCGTTTGCATTATTTATTGTAATTTTACTATAATTCAAAGTTCAATACAAAATACTACTTTAATAGTTTTAAATCAGGTAAAATGTTCTTTTTGTTATCCTTTCAGTCACATATATTTCAAGGGAATGCGAAATCTCCAAAATAGACGAATTATTGGAAAATGTCATTAATTTCTCTATTAACAAAATACTAGCATAATATCAAACATTTATAATTAAGTTCATTACCCATTATTTTAATTTTTATAAATTTAGTATTTCAAAATTTTTAATTTTTTTCCCAGTCAGGATTTAAACCGTGGATATTAAACATGAATTAAAATTTACTTTTTTTGGCTTAGGTCCATTTTTTAATTTAATTTTTTAATCAGAAAAATTATTTAAAAATATATGCAGACGTTTTACAAAGAAAACAAGAAAATTTTGACACCAGCAGAATGCAGTGCCACATTTTTTTGGATCGCTACATCATTTATCAGCATTCTTCGCAACCATCTACTTTAGGTTGTGTACTATATTGTAAACCAACAACACAAACCATTTCTTCGTTGTTCTCTCTGCAACTCGTCTTGAACATTTGTTTTTGCTTCGTATCAACCTTTGCATAGCCACGAAATGCAAACGTCTGCATACATTTTTAAATAATTTGAATTTGGAAAAATTTTTAGAAACATTAAAAATTACTTTTTTCGGCTTATGTTCTTTTTTTAATTGAATTTCTAAAAAAAGGACCTAAGCCGAAAAAAGTTAATTTTAATTCATGTATTTAGTATTTTATTTAAATTTTCTGCAAATAAATTCACTCCTATCGTGAATAAGAAGTGAAATTTTTGTTCGCATGAAATTTTTATTCCCCTCAAAGTGAAAATTGCTATCACGGATTTCCCATGAAATATTTGTTCACTTAATTTTTAACCGTACTTTTATTTTTATATTAATTTAGTCTGCATTCAAGAAAGAGATACAGCCAACGAATAGATGGGCAGATGTAAATATTGCCCGTCGATTCAAAGCAAATATTGCGCTATTAAAGATTGATAACTAGTGGTTATGTCACCCATAAAGTCATTTAAACAAGAGTGCTATATTTGGCTATGCCGAATCTTATATAGCCTTCACCATGTAGTAAATCTAGTTAAGTAAAATATTGGGCTGACGGAGAATTAAAGAATTAGGCGCATTATATAATTTTACTGAGCTCTTCAAGCTCCAATAACTGAGCGCCTGTGCTTGTTCAACATTATTCATATTGAAACAAAATTGTAGTTCATATTTTATTTTGCGCATATCGCTCATTTACTAAAACAATGTCATAACTCAAAAAATTAAATTTTTGAGAAAATCATAAAAAATTATTCGCTTTACAGTAATTCATATTGTAAAATAAATTCAGATTAATATCTCTTATAATCTCCACATACGAACGAAAATACTGCCATGTCGTACAAAGGACCTACCGATAAATTAAAAACTTTGAACTCGTTTTTCTCGAAATTAATTTTTTTGAGTTATGACGTTGTTCTAGTAAATGAGCGATATGGTCTAGTTATTCAGTGAATTTATAATACACTTTCTAAATTTAGTTTATAGAATATAAAATAATTAATAATCATTCGGAATGTTTTAATGTTAACGTTACTAAAAGTTTTAATAAAAAACGACAAATATAACTAATATAGTTTATATCAAAAGGCCGATATTATCAGACATATCACAGAACTCAATTCCGATCGAAAGTACTTTAAATTCCGCAAATTGGTTCTATTGAACACAACGATAAATTTTTCGAAACAATACCACTATTAAACTTAAAAATAGAAGTGCTTTTCTTTCAAATTTTATATTTTGCCTTTTTTAAATTTACTTTTATTTAGTATCCTTTTATATGCCGTTCACACTTATGTATGTGTTTACAACGTGTTTAAGCGAGATGTTTAATAAACTAAACACAAGGGTTCACACTGTAATTATAGTGTTTTAGTTTGACATTTGGTCAGTTGTTTAAACAGATAGTAAATATTAAATTAAAGCTGGATTCACCCATTGTTTGGGAACAAAATTTTTGTTCCGAAATATTTTTTTTATATGTAGTTTGACGTTTTTCTTTTTGAGAGAGAGAGAGAGAGAGACACGTCAAACTACATATAAAAAAAATGTTTCGGAATAAAAATTTTGTTCGGAAACAATGGGTGAATCCAGCTTAAAGAATCTAACTTCCAGCAAAGTGATAAAAGCTTTAAGGCCGGGGCACATAGAATCCGTCATACGTTAAACTTTGACAAATTCAACTGACATGTTTTCTTATGAGCGTTGTCACAATCAATACGTGTCCATCAACGCAAAGTACGAAAGTTGGTCAACTTTTGACGTATGTTGAATACTTTGACAACTATCAACTGCTTCTTCTTCTCTGTTTTCTTTTAACTCTTGCTGTGTTTCAATTGTGTTTTTTGATTTTAATAAAACAATTTTGTTGGCAAACAATAAAATATAAATTTAATTAAATTAAATTACCAAGTGAATAAAATACAAATTAAATTTAAAATTGAATAAAAATAAAAAGCAAACTTTTATTTAACATCCGTCAGCAAAGTGTTCATTGTGCCAACCTCATCCGTCGTTACTTTGACTTTAGTTGAATTTGTCAAAGTTCAACGTATGACGGATTCTATGTGCCCGGCCTTTAAAATGGATATTATAAGTACATATATACATAAATTAAGTGATGAATTTTAAATAAGAAGAAAGATCTATTCTTATAGACGTTGTGGCTTAAATAAAACTGTAATGAATTAGAAAACGGAACAATTGAAAATGGTAATATCTTTGAGTTACTATTATCAGAAAAAATAATCTTGTTATTCTTAGGACTACACAAACTCATTTTGCTAAGTGAAGAAGGGTTTAACAACTATTTTTGGACAAATCGACATATATTTCACGTAATTTACAACAAATTGGGATGTTAGCAAAAATAACAAATGCAATTTCGGACGACAAAATTACTGGAAAAGTGTTAATATCCTCCTCAGCAGAGGATCATAGAGAATACACACAGTTTGTGCACGTTTGCTAGAGTTTTGTAAAACATCTTGGAAATTCTTAGGCCCACAATATTTAAATCAATTTTCATTAAGCGAAAATAAAATATAATAAATAAATTCATTTTTCTAATTGCAAATTAATGTTTTTAAAATTATTTTTGTATTTACTTTGTTTACGCTTTTTGACATAACGCTTCAATTTTGATTTGCCGCCATTAAACATCCTGTTCAGTGAAACACAAAATTTAAAAAAAAAAAAAAACAACTGAATGTACGGGAAAACATCTCAAAAGCAACTTGTTTTGCACTAAAACACTTAAAACTTGCTTAAACACATAAGTGTGAACACCATATTATTAGGTCCGTCTGGGTACTTTTACAGTAGCTAATACTCAGTAACTTTTTTTTGGGAGAGTAAGACCAATTTTACTCTGTCGGCTCAAAATATATCAAAAAGTACGCAGACAGTATCCAGTAAAATCTTGCAAGAAAACAGCTGATCGGTAAACAATTAAAATAACAAAACAAAAGAAATGCGCAAAAGTGAATTTTCGCGGTAATTTAAAAAAATTATTAATTAAAGTGCGCCTAAATAGTGTTGTAAATAAAAAAAAAAAAAACTTGTTTATTACACTGTTTATTACACTTGTTTATTACACGGTTCTGCCATCTCCAATTTATAAACATCACAGTCGCACTGTATATTTGGACGTTTCTAGCATAAAATAAAATGTTTTATTTATTATTATTTATTATAAACATTAAAAATCAACACAATTCTAACTACTTACCTCTGCCATTGTTAAATTTTAATTTTTATTTTTTCACAAAAAACATTTCATTAAAAAAGTAAATAAAAACAGCTGTTCAAACTAGTTGCAAAATCTTGCAAGCAGAAATTTCTCCAGCAACATTTTGCAAGTTCTCTAACTGCCAACTGTCAAAAAATTCTCTTTTTGGCTCTCTCGCTGCAAGAGATTTGGAGTACACAGACAACATTTTGCAAAATATGTGTACGCAGACAGATTATTATTTAAAAAATTAAAAAATTATTTAGATTAGCCTGTTGGTTTCTTTGGTGTGACCAATGTTGCCATTTAAAATTTAAAAAGTAAAAAATCAGCTTTTATTTTTAAAAACACAAAATCGATCGGAATCTGAAGAAGGTAACACAAATTCGATGAAAATTATTAAAACGGAATTAAAACCATTCTGATCGGGATGTAAGACATGCCTGTATAATTTTAAACATTATATTATGGAAATATTTTTTGCAATTATTATGGCGGTGTTATATTTTTGATTAAAAAAATCTTTGCAAAAAATAAAATGTTATTTTTATTTCATTCAGGTGAAGTTTGAACCATCATAAATTAATAAAATAAGTAAAATAAAATATACAAAAGCAATGAGCACATGCTATTTAAATACTAAATTTACTTGGAATCATTACAAATTATTTTTATTAATTGACAGCATTAAAATAGAAAGACTGCGCCTGGGTCATACCAGTTTGACCCATGAGACTTTATTGAACCATATCTTCACACATTTTTCCAACTGTGTTATTACATATCCCACAACACCTACCCACCTCCTTTGTGATTGCCCTAAAATCCTTAACGTTAGAAACAAAATTTTTAATAACTCTGATCCCCTTTTTACACTACTCTACCCTACTGTCGACAATATTACACTATTAATTAAATTTCTTAAAATATCAAATCTGTATAATTTCATTAAATTTTTTTGAAAGATGTACAGGAGAGTTACGTACATTTAGCTTAGAATTGGGAAGTTCTTGAAAAATACTTTAGTAGAAAAAATTCTGTTTTTTTATTGTTTGTTTTTAATTTTATTGTTTAAGTTTTTCTAAAAATATTTGGGAAAATAAATTTGGACTTGAAAGTTCTCGTAAAAGCCTCCCCATTTTTATCCTAATTTGGGGAATTAAATATTAATTTTTTTGAAGATTTTATGGTAAAAGATGAGCATTACAAATGTAGAATTATTTTAACATGAAAAGTTTTTAAATTCTTTTTTATAAAATGAGCTATTAAAGCGATGGCGAAATAGCCATATGAATATGCCGTCTCCACATTAATCTGTTTTCTAAGAAAATCATGAAACTAAAAAAATCAGAATTATTAAAAAATGCTCCTTCTGTCTTGTAGTTTTAGAGAAAGAAAAAAAAAAATACATTTAGTAACAACATTAATAATTTGTTGAGCACTTCATAGATTTTTTTTTATTTTATATACATACATTTTTTGCAAACACTTCTTTCTCTTCATATTCATTTAAAAGTACTGTAGAAATTTTTAAAATATTTTAAAAATTTATAACAAATGTATTCATAAAACACTATTCTATTTCGATAAGTAAATTAATTAACTTAATTTAAAATTGATAAAAATGAAATTTACAAAGTAAAAGGTATATCTTTAAAATCGGGATCATTAGTTGGTTTAACGTAGACATCACCATATTTAGCCATGTATTTCTTAATAAATTCACGTGATTTACTTTTAACAGATTCCGTAACAACTAATGTCTGACCCACTGATTCACAGTATTTTAATTCCTTAATCATAACAAAATGGGTTAACTGCAATTAAGAAATAAAATAGTTTAGTTTATCAAAGTTTTAATTAAGAAAACTATAATTTTTACCTTGCGTGCTAAATGATTAAAATCTTCATTTGATTGTATGCGTCCCGCAATACAGGTTTCTTTAAGATATGGTTTTAAATGATGCACAATAATACCAGCAATTTCACAGCGGAATTTCTCTTTATTTTTGCGATATTTAGCATCTTGTTCTTTGGGTTTTCTAAAGGATGAAAAAAAGTAAGTCGTGTGTTAAAAGCCTGACTGACTTTTTGTGTAAAAGAATGTTTATTTTTACCTTTTTTCTTTCTTTTCTAATTTTCGTTTTTTGTATTCTTGTTTGGCAGAAAGAGTGCTGAGCACAGATGCTGAAGTTGATGCTGAAGAAGACGATGTTGAGTGTTCGTAAAGATCACGATGCGGCGGCAAGGGTCTTTTTAACTGTCTTTTAGTAGTTAAAGCATCCAATTCGTCAACAATCTTATCGCCCTCAACTATCTTGTCTATCAAAGGGCTATTCACTTCAGCTTTAATATCAATTTCTTCATCAGATGACAAAAGATAATCCTGTATGGGTAATGCTCCCACTTCTTCATCATCTTCGGCATTCGATTTGTTGTTATTGGGATTGGAATTTGGATTTGTTTCTGTTATACTACCTAGAGTACACATATTAAGTGACGTTTGACGTAAAGCTTCTGCCCGCTTACGACGAATATCCTCTTTTCGTTTACGTATTTTTTCTTTATTTTCCTTATATTTACGCACCTCTATCTGATTATAAATGCGATCTTCTTCACGTCGTGGCTAAATAAAAAAATGGGTGAGTGTATTTCTTGTATACAGCTCATAAAAATAAAAACTAACAAGTAAGAGTATTATTTTCGGCTATGCCGAACCTTATATACCCTTCACCCTGTATGTCAATCTAATTTAGTGAAATAACGCCAATCAAGAAACCAAATATTGAGGTGACAGAGAATGGAAAAATAAGATAAAAAATTTACATTAAAATGTCAGTGGCTCTTAGGTTAGAATAGGTTGCACAGGCTGTCGCCGTAGTGAGACCGACTCACTTGGATCCTAAAGATCCCGTTGTGTCACCTGGAGTAGGATGTGCAAGGATCAGACTCAGGTCCCTACGGTACCATCAAAGATCCATATCCAAACCACATTGAGGACCAGATAAAAGAGTTTATCCTAGCAACATCGCAGATCGATAAGTCTGCAAGACCATGCAGTTTTGGACTGCCAAAAATGACCGCTCTATTCCCAGAAAGAGCTGGACAATCGCAGAGCAGATGCTCCACCGTTACCTCCTCCTCCTCATTATGACAACTTCTACAGTAGTCATGATGCGGAAGATTCAGTCTCCTAGCATGGGTACTAATGACACAGTGCCCTGTCAGCAAAGCCACCAGTGTACCCAGCTGCCCTCGAGGAAACCTTAGTAGATTTGCGGATCTCCCACTATCATACTGAGGCCACAATGTCCTCGAGAACGTGCAGGTGACCTCTTCAGACCATTTAGTCTGCGCGGCCCTAAAGAGTTCCTGCTGAAATAAAGCCCTACAGCAGCTTAACGGGACTCCCACCACATCTGGTGAGTTCGTCCGCGACTATGTTTCCGCATATGCCCGAGTGAGCCGGCGCCCAAAATAGTTCCAGGTTCGAATGTCTCGCCATCTCGTCCAGAGATGTCTGGCATTTAGTTGCTCTTAATGGGTTAAGCATCTTTATAAAATTTTAGTGTTTTCAGAAAGATCTCTTTAAAAGCTTTTAAATGATACCCATATTTATATGTTTAAAAAATATGGTGCCCAATTGTAATTTTCTATGAAAACTTCAGAGTCCCTTAATTCGGAAAATATGGGCAAGCGCCAATTTTTTAACTTGATGCTTTTTATTTATTTTCTTATTATCCATCGCCCCATTTATGTTTTTTTTAATAGAATAATAATTATAATTAAACTAGATTTGATCTAAATGATATGGAAAAATTAGAGGCAGGCGTGGCGTTTTGTCCGTTGCCTTGAAGAACATGGACCGGTCTGGCAGATTTTTAATACCAACATTTGCTATACTATGTTTGATTTATTGGCGTATTTTAATTTTCTTGAGCTCATCTACATCACTATGCATAAGAGTTCAGAATATATACGCTTTATGGGGTAGAAGTTACAAACGGAATGATAAAAAAAAAGTACAAAAAGTACGTTGGAAGGATCTTATTCCTTTTTTTCCTGCCCCACTGTGCAGTATTTATTAGAATATTTTGTTAAGCAAGTAAACTAATAGAAAATAAAACGAAAATGACTCTTACTACTTACACTTATTGAACGTTCATCAACCAAACGTTGATAACGTTTCTGACGTCGAATCTCCACTTTGCGATCGATATAGGCCTTCAGTTGAGCAGCATCCATGCCAACAAGAACATCATCATCATCATCACTGCTATCTTCACCGGCCGTTGTCGTAAGTTCACTTCCAGAATCTTCTTCCCTGGCCTCCAGTTCACATTGTTGCAGCTGGGCTGCCGATGGCGGCTCCCATTGCGGTATGCGATGCTTAACATGATAATAGTATATTTTACCCTGTGGGGTAATGGCATATTTCCACTGAGGTGGTAAGGTGCTGCAAACAGCTGGCAATTGATAGTCATTGGGATCGGTGGACTTTGGTTTAACGGGTACTTGAACATGAGCATAGCTGGGAGGTGTGGTTATAGGTTTGCGTTCAATTGAAAACCATTGACCCGTAGCTGGATTAACACAAAAAGGTATATCTTGTGTGCGTGTCTTTTTTGGATCCAAACCAAAGAATCTGCATTTGGTTTCGAATTCTCGTCGCTCTTCGGCTAAACGTTTTTCAGCCTCATCTCTGGCAACTTTGGCTGCAAACATTTCACGTCTCTGGGCCTTAGAAAGATTTTTATTACTTTCTGGTGTTGTATTCGTAGTTCGATGTGGATTTCCATTGTTGGGCTTAACGAAACGATTTGAAGTGCTTGGTGTATTGAGGCCGCGACCAAAGCGATCTCTGCGATAGCGATCAGTACTCGTAGTATTTTTTTGTGCTTCAGCATTGGCGGCATATTGCCTATCCGCTTCACGTTCATGCTCTTTCATTTGTTCTATTCTTTCTTTTTTGGGTATCCGGAATATTTCCGGCAATCCCTCCCAAGTGGTCATAAGCTTAAGGGCTAGTTTTTGCAATTCAGCCATAACAGAGTCCTCTTCAAGGCTGGGGGTGCCTTGCACTGGAGCATCTTGAGAGTTACTGTTGCTGCTGGAAGAATCTTCGTTTGGTGAAAGGTTTGTATTGGTGCCACACCAATTGCGTACTGCCTGCATCACCTTACTATCGGTTAAAACTGTTTTGTTAGGTATTGGCAACGTTTCTAAAGTTTGTAAAAGAGCTAAACGTATTTGCATGTTGCCTGCATCTTCACTCATCCATCCGTGTAACAAACGCAAGCCGTGATAATCCAAAAACAAACGTCTGCAGGGAAAGTCTCCTTTACGTAGTATTTCAAGCAGATTGAGACGAGTTTGCACCAACTTCGCTCTAACCATTAAACGGGACAAACGTAACGTATCCGACTGATTTTTGAGACCACATTCTTTAAGGAATTCAACTTCATCTTCTATATCGGGATCTTCCAAAAATCTCAATTTGTTTGCTAAATCTGAAGAAGATTCCTTCGATTTCTTTTTTCGCTGTAACTTTTGCTGACGTTTATTTTGTTTCTGTTTAGCCGCAACTTTTTCTGCCATTTTTGATAATAGTTTTTTGAATTTACTCTTAGAATCCTCTTCATTGTCGGATTTATTTAAGTCTTGGATTGATTTGCCTTCATTGGCTGCGATTTCTGCTTGTTTAGCCTTTTCGTCTAACAGCTGCAAGGGAGCCAATTCAACTTCAGCTTGGGCGGCAGCCATTTCCAATTGTTTTTGCACTTCTTCTGGATCTGTTACGCTAGCATCACTTTCTTCGTCATCATCATGTACAAGAAGATTTGAAGTATCGGTCTCCTCTTCTTCATCTTCTGATTCATCGTCTTCGTCGTCATCGTCCAGTTGTTCGCCTTCATCGGAAGTAGGCTCTTGGCCAATCCAGCCTCTACAGTTTGATGATTCACAATAACAGCGCTGGGCTTCTCGACCATATCTTTGATACTGATAATTAAATGTTATTTCTTCCCCCGGCATTATCGATTTACGGCTAAAAAATCCAATTCTTAACTCTCCATTGACAGTCCATTTTTGCGTTTCAGCATTTGGATCGCAAGAGTGATTAATAAAACGCGATATGTTGCCTTTAATGGTGGCATCAATAATGGCATCACTTCTTAAAGCCATAAAATAATAATGTCGATTTTTGTCCTGTGAATAAGCGACACGACGTTTTTCAAACTCTTCGGTGTCAATAACTTCACCCACATATTCCATTATAAATTCTCCCGGCAATATTTCTATATCCGCCATTATACCAAATCCTTTTTTCTCTGTGCGAAAAACTCGACAGGGGGAACACAACAATTTCTGAAAACGTTTATTCGTACAACGTTCCTTAACATTGCACTCGGGACCGCATTCAATCATAAGCAAACGATTGAGGCAATCTTCACCACAGCCCAGTTCACCACGTTCTTCTTCCTCGTGTGTAAGGAAACAATCACAAATCATTTTTCTAGCCTCTCTGCTGATTATACGTTCACATAAATAATCATTTTCTTTGATGACCTGGAAATTACTGAGTCTTTCTTCCATTTCTTTCAGAAATTTGGCATTTTTGGCCTCGACCTCAGCCAAGTCCGTAAGATGATCATCCAGAGTATAGTGGCTTTTAGTTTCCACATCATCTTTTATGGAAAAACGTTCTTTGTCTCTAACTAAACCTCTACCAACTAAAGCTTTAGGTGTCTTTGTTATTAATTTAATACGATGGGATCTACGAACACCAGAATTTTCATCTGATGCAGACAACTCCATGGACGTTGGACTTTTAGGTGGAGGTGTAGCACTGGGTGTATTTAAAGGCGTATCGGCAGGTGTTTCAAATGTATTAAAAATAATTTTGGATTCTTCTGTACTACTTTTAATAGGTTCCTCTACTAATTGTGTTGTCTTGGGTGGTGTGGATTGTATAACATCATCGACACTATCCTCCTCTAGTTTATAATCCTTCTTTAAAAGGTTGACACCATCTGCTATAAACTTTTCTATATCTTTCAGGGGATCTGGTTCTTCTTCAGTCTCCACTGGTGTTATGCAAGTAAATTTTACGGCTTCATTTATCTCTTTATTAGAAGTTGTTTGATTACTTTCTGGTGGTGGAGAATTTTTGAAAAGTGTAACACCAAGGCTAGAATTACTTGTCGGACTGTTAGTTTCTGTTTGCGGAGTTAAGGTAGCTTTTTCTACACCATCAATTAATGCAGCTTCAAAGGCCTCTTTTAATTTCTTTTGGCGTTTCTTTTTGGCCAATTTCTCATCGAAAGATTTGTCTAAAGAAGCGTTTAAACAGTCACTCTCTGACTCTAAAAGTTGTTCCTTATTCTCTAGGTCAATGTCTTCTTCTTCGTTCTTTGTATTAGAATCTTTTTTTTGGTTTTTCTTTTTAGAACTTGTTGTATTCTGTGGAGTATCAGGTTGTTGATTTTTAGGTTTTCTGCCTCTCTTAGAGGATGGTGGTGTAGTTGTTGCTGTTTTGTTAACGGTTTCTTCCTTTTGTAAGTTTAATGACTCTTCTTCTTCATTTTTGGTTTTTTTATTTTGTTTTTTTCCCACTGATTTTGTTTCACTTTTAGTCAAAGATACATCCCGTTTTTTTATTGCATGTTTAGGACTTTGAACTTCCTCTTCTTCTTTGTTTTTGCAAATATCAACAACATTAGAGAGTGAAGTGTCTTCTTCTGCTGCTGTTTTAGTATCACGTTTTTTATAGGATTTTTTGCTGGATTTACTCTCACTTATATTTTCGGCGGGAGGTAAAGAAATAACGGTTGAAGTTTGTGATGAATCCAGACTCTCTTTAGCGTCAACTTGCAGTGCACTTGCCAGAGGTGGTGAGGAATTTTTAGCCTCCGATAAATCTTCAGTTGTAGCACTTTCTGGGGGTTCATTGATCTTCTCTGATTTATTTGTGCCATTATTATTCATTGTTTCCTTCTTAGCTACCTTTACAGTGTCAGGCTCAATTTTGGCCTCTTGGGCTACCTCTTTGCCAGTAATCTCCGTTTCAGCTTGTAATGAATCTGTTACTTCCAATATTTCTTTGGCCTCTGCCCCTGTTGCTTCTAAGACTCGATTTTTTGGTTTACGACCTCTTTTTGCTGGAGTTGTTTTTGCCGTTTCCACTTCGACTACATTATCAGTCGCTTGAATTTCTACTTCTTCTTCTTCTTTTGAAACGTCTGCAGTTTTTTCTACATCTTGAAGAACATTCAATAAACTCTCATCATCATTTTTAATAACATTACAAAGCGTCATTTCAGAATGTGTTGATTTCTCAAAATCTACAACATTTTCTTTTGTTTGTTCTTTTTCCATATCAGTATCAGTGTTTACATTGGCTGGTTCTTTAGAAGACTTTTCTGTTGCCAGCTCCTCATTTGTATCAAATTCTTTAGCTGCTAAAACTGCCTTCGAACTTTGTGCAGCAATTTCGGCAAATGTTTCTTCCAAAGTTTTGTGTGCAGCATCGTCGCCGCGACGACTTCGTCTTTCATAACGTCTCGTAACTTTTTTCAGAGTCAAGGGCGATGAAGATTCGGAACGTGTTGGTGAAGATGTAACTTTTTTTAGTGTCAATGGTGACGATGTATCAGAACGTGCTGGCGATAAATTAGTTATTTTTGCAGTTAATGGAGATTGAGCGTCGAGACGCGTTGGCGTAGCTGGTTTTGATTCTTGTTGTATCTTCAATAAATCAGGGGTTGTTTCGACTTGCACTTTAGTTGCGCTCTCACTGAAATATTCATTATCTTTTTTATCGATGTTTGTTGTAGGAGATTTGCTGTTTTTTAAGGCAGCTTCTGTATTTGACTGAACTCTGCGTAAAATATCCAATAAAGTATTTGTTTCAATGCTTACATTTTTTATTTGAGAACTTGAAAGATTTGACTGGGATTGTTCCTGAGAACTTGAAGGTTGTTCTGTAAAATTATCATCTTCAAGTTGTTGCCTGATCTCAGAGACATTTGTATTTGTTTCCAAACATATTTTTTGACTTTGTGTTTCCTTGTCTTCCGCCTGTTCTTTTTGTGTTGTTTTTGTTTCCATTTTAAGTTTTTTAAGTGTTACTTCGTCGACTGGTGTTGTTTTTCCATTATTATCAGTTTCTGAATCAACCTCAGGACCATGCAGATTTTTAAAACGTGACTTTTTGACCCGGCGTTTTGTCAACACGGGATTTACTGAAATTTGTTCTCTGTTCTCCTCTGAAGCGTTCTCTGGATGTGTATTTGTTGTGAAAGTTTCTTTTATTAGTTTTTCTGTTTCACTATCTTTGTTCGTATTATGTGATTCAGGAGCTAAGCTAGACTCTGGAAGAGATTTAGAAGAATCTGCATTCTTGGAGGGAATGCTTTTTTCCAAAGAGATCAATTTAGGGGATGATTTTGCTGGAGTATGTGGATCGGTGTGCTGAGTAGTTTGCTTAGAAATTTCCTCCTGTAAATTTATAGACTGGGAAGATTTAGAATTTTCAATAAGCATTTCTGTCGTTGTTTTTGAAATTGAGCTAGACGAGTCCATTTTATTGCTTGTTGTTAAATTAGAACCACTTTGAGCTGCAGTTTTAAGGGCGGTTGGAGAAGTCCGATTTTTATTTGATTTACTTTTAATAACATTTGAGTCCCTTTTATGTGTTGTGGCCTCTGTTTCTGTTTCTTTTAGTTTTTTTGTAGAACTTTTAATTGCTTTTGTTTCTGAAGCTTCTTTCAATAACTTATCATCAGGCTTGTTTTCTGGAATCTTGATTTCTTTTGCTAAATGTTCTTCTTTAGTTTTCGCCTCACTTGACTGACTTCTGTCTGTCATTTCTACTTTCTTCAACTTATCCTTTGTGTCAGCTTCATGTTGTGTTAGACATTTTATTTGCTTACTTGATTCCTTTAAAGAAACTTCTTCTTTATCTTTTCTTCCTTTAATTGATGTGGTTTTGATGGCTTTTCCTATTTGAGTAGCTTCTGTGCCTTCAAGGGCTGTGATCGACTTTTGATTAGAAGTTTCGATTTTATCTTGAGTTTTGTCCTTTTTATGTTTTCGAGATCCTTTGTTTAAGCTTGCATCTTTTTCATCAACAATTAATCGTTTTTCTTGATCTTTAATTTCTTTTGTTGAAATCTTTTCTTTGATAATTTTATTATCAGTTGATGTAATCGTGTTGTTATCTTCTTTGTCAGCATTTGACTCTTTTTTGGCTGGAACTGACTTTTCATTAGATGATTTAGTTTTGCCTTGAGTACTCTTTACTTCACTTTTACCCTTTGGACTAGATATATTTTTCGTAATTTGTAAGTCATCTTGTAGGAACTCCACTTTTTCTAACTCATCATCATTAAGTTTTTTATTGAAATCTGTATTTTTTATTGTTGATTTTTTGTCAGCTCCACTTGGACATTGACTGGGCGATTTTATTTTGTTTCGAGTGCCTTCAAAAGTTTCTAATTGTGTTGATTCGTTTATTTCACCAGTTTTATTTTTTGATGAATTCTTTATGTGAAGTTTTTCGTCTTGAGCTTTTGCTTTAATTGTAACATCCTGTTTGCTTTTTGCTGATGCAGTTTTGTTGGGTTTTTCTTTATCATTTTTATTTGATTTTTTACTGGGAGACGAAGTTTTGTTTTGAGTGTTTTCTATCTCTAAAGTTTTTATTTCTATTTCTTTCGATATTGAGCCAATCTGAATATCATCTTTGTTTTTAGGGAATAATTGTGCAGGGAGTTGTTTTAGTGTTGTGTCTTTTATTTGAAGATCAGTATTTATTCTAGTTGGAACATTTATATCTTCACGGGAGAAGTCCTCTTTATTTGTTAAACTTGTAATTGGTAAATCTTTTGTTGATATTTCAGATTTTATTCTATCAGCATTATTTTCACATGCTTTAACTTTCTGTTCGTTAGTATTTGGTTCATTAAAACTGCTTGATTTATTTTCGTTAGACAATTTCTTTTTGTTTTCTAGGATCGCAGTTTCTTCGACCATTTCTGTGGTTAAACTTTCTGTTTGAAGATTAGTTTTTTCACAGGCCATTATTATTTTAGTTTCATCCTCTGCAAAAAGCTTTTGCTCTTCTATGACTGATGATGATTTTTGAACTTGTTTTGATACTTGAGCTTTTTTAGATTTTGGTCTTTGGCTGTCAATGGCCTCGTTGCTTTGGTCGCTTCCTGAGCTCATCTCAGGTTTCAGCTTAATTTCGACAGCTTGCTTTTCCTCGGCATTCTCGAAAATAATTTCCTTTTGTTTATTTTCTTCAGACGAGTTTGATTTTAATTTCTGTTCTGTTTGCACCTGTTGTTTTACTATTTCCGAGTCTTTCGAAAGCAACATATGTTTATTTATATTTGAAATATTGAGCAGAGATTGTTCTTTTCTATCATTTTCCATTTCTGTTTGCTTTTCGTTTTCTTTAGACTTATAAGATTGTGTATCTTTATCGTGACTTCTCCGAGTTCTCAAGGATTTTCTTTTTACAATTTTTTCTTTACCTCCTGACAAATTTTCCAAATTCGAGGATTCATTCGATGCTGAATCATTTGTTTCTGTTGCTGTACAACTTTCATAGGAATCTTGTCTGGTCTCCTGCATTATTAATTTGACTTCTTCGACCAATTCAGGTGATTTATCCTCTTCGATATTTGCCGCACAAATTTCTTCTTTATTTTCTGCTCTACACAATTCACTTTGCTCCATATTTATTTGTTTATTAAGATTGCTTTGCTCTTTGTTTTCATCAGTTGGAGTTTTTTGCAAACAGTCAATAACTTCAATAGCATTTTCATTTTTAAGCGTTTCTTCAAATTTTTTCTGCAATTTCTTTGAGCGTTTAGCCATTGGCGGTTTCCTCTTGAGTATGGCGGTTGTGTTATTAAGTTCCTCTGAGGTTGAAGTTTGTGATGAAGTAGATGGACTTTTTGGTAAAGAGATGCGTTTGACGGAAACTTTTAAGTTATTACTAGATTTGTAAGACCGCGGTGAGGATGAAGACGTTGTAGAAAATGGCTCGGATGAGTAAGAACTTCGTTCAAATGCATTTTCTGATTCTGATGAGCTAGAGGTACGTGAAAGTGATGATTTTGTTTCTTCTGAAGGTGTCGATGGTTGAATTTGAGACGTTTGATTTGTAGAGAGGAAAATATCGTTTGTTGTGATTTTAGTATTCGGTGTGGATTCTTCCTTGGTTTTAGTGGTTTTTGTTAAAACATCAGGATTTTTCAATTCACTTTGGATTTCATGTACTGTTAGAATATTCTTAGCTTCCTCCGGTTTTATTTCTGTACTTTGTTTTTCAGGTTCCATTGGTGCTTTAAGAACGTCCTTTCGCAGTTTTGGTGTCGATATATTAGCTTCGTAATTCTCAATCTTGACACTATCGGATGTAGGATCTCTGTTATCTTTCTTGTCAAGTTCTATGATTCTTTTTGTAATGGTAATATCAAACCCTTCTGTTTCAGTTTTATGTGAAGAAGCAAAACTTTTCTGAACTTCCTGAGATTCATCTACTCTCTCGGAGATTTTATCCTGAACAATTTTTTCTTCTATTGTGGTTGTTTGATTTTTATTTGTATTGCTTTTAATTTCTGTTTTTTCATTTCGAAAGAACTCTGTTGGTTCTTTACTTATTACGAAAGATTTCTTTTTGACTTGGTCATCTGAATTTGAATCCGGTTGTTTACTATCTGTAGTTTTATTAAAAATTTCATTTAGAAGTTCCACTTCTGAAGTTTGATTTTGAAATTCCTCCTCAATTTTAACTTCTTTTGAAAGATCCAGTTCTAAAGTTTTATTTGCAATTTCTCCTTGATTTTTAATTTCGTTCGATATTTCCGTTTCCACATTTGCTAAATCTTTTTCATCAATCTGTGTTTGCTTCTTTTCAGAAGTCTTTTTAAGTGTGATTGTGGAACAGATTTTTTCACTTTTATTTGATTCTTTATCCTTTAATGTAGTATCTATATTTTGGTCTGTCTTATTCAGTCTTCTGGGCTCCTTTTCGTTCGAGTCTTTGAAGATTTGGGTTTCAAAAACTTTCGTGGTATCATCATTTTTTGCCTCAATATTTTTATTATTGTCTAGTTGCGAGCTTCTTAAAGATTGTATAACACAAACATCTTCACTCAAAGATTTGTTTGCTAATACTGGTGAATCACAACTAATATCGTCTTTACTGGTCTGAAAGCCACTAAAGTTTCCATCATCATCTGATCTTGAAAGGTCTGATTGTAAGGCATCATCAGAAATTTTCTCTTCCTGTTTTTCAATTAAAATACATGATCGATCTCTTTGATCCTGAGATGATAAAATTGCTTTATCTTTTATGTTACATATTTTTTTCCCTTCACAGCTACTGCCAGACTGTTGTGCTAGGCAAGCTTTATATTCTTTCCAATTTTTTGCTTTTTCTGGTGTTATAGCTTTCTTGGCAGCCTCCTCCAGAACAGCTGCCTTAAAAGTTTCAACAGAAATTTGTGTTTTAGTTTTAGATGGTCTGCCCCTTTTCTTTTGTTGTACAGCTGGAGGAGAGTCACTTTCAGCAGTAGTGTTAACTTTGATTAACTCTGCAGGTTTATACGGATTTTTACGCTTGGCAGCAACAGTTGAACAAGGTGTATTGCTTTCAATTTGCGCTACAATAAGACTTGTGGTTTGTTTTGGCTTAATCATGACATTACTAAAAAATTCCTGGGTACGACTTAATCGCCTAGAACTCGAGTTTCCGGACACACCAACTTCTTTGCTGTCATTTGTCTTTCCCAATAAAGGTGGTATTGGTAATGGTGGTGGTGGTTTATGTTCCTGTGATATAGAGTAACGCCTAAATATAGCAGACTTTTCTAAGAACGTTTTTTGTTTTGATAACAAGTCTTCTCTTGCCGTTAGAGATGTTTGCGTGTTGGTTGCTTGAACACCACCAGCTGCAGCGGCTTTAGAAGTGGTAGGAGCATTTGAATCAATTCTTGCTTCAATCTGTATTTTGTGAGTTTTACGATTTTTGTTTAATAAATCGCGTACATCGAATTTAATAATTTTTTTACGTGAACTACGCCTACATTCGGCCGTTGGTGCATTTGCTGCAGTTTCAGCTTCCTCTAATGTGGGAGATATGGCAACAGCTGCCACTTGTATGTCCTCATCATTATCGATATTTTGTGGTTGTGAGTTTTCATTAAAGTTTGCATTTTTTGACGTTCGACCTCCCCGTTTTCTCTGATTTGCATTTAAATCCATTTTTTTACATCGACAGCATCTACAGTCTTTTATCGCTTTTTCAATTATTTTCTTTTTCCAGATTCTTTTGAAAAATACATATAAAAAATTTAATGGCTTATTTCTACAGATGTTTATAACATTTTTATTATGATTTGAAAGTCTTAAAAAAGTTTTTTAACTTACAATATGTTATATCTTCATTTCTAATTTCTTTATAACATTACTATTAATTTTTTCACGAATTGTATTATTCTCTATTTAACTTTTTTTCCTTGTGAGCACAAAGTACATCACTTTAACGCAAGGCAAATTGATACCAGGTGAATGCATGAGCTTTTACGTGTATTGTGATTTGTTTAAAACGTTTGAGCTGTCAAAAACGTCTGGATATATGTGTGTATGCATTTGAATATATTTTTAGTGGCTTATTTTTCACAAATGCATGCACACATATTGCCATACGTTTTTGACAGCTCAAAAGTTTTTACAAAAACTAAATACAAGTAAAAGCTAAAACATATGTTGATCGCATAATCTGATGCAGTCTTCTGTTCAATGCGACCTGCTTTTATGTTTAGATATCAGCTGATTAATTTTGAAATGTATATAAATGCTGATTGCTGAGAAATTTTTAATATTAAATTTTATTTTTAATGATGAACCATTACAATTCAATAAAATATATGTTACATTAAAAGAAGATTTAACATATTTGTTAGGCAATAAGATAATGTCCAGGAAAAAAAAAAACAGTTTGTATGTTCTATTAATATAATTAAACAATATTGTAATTCTATAAAAAGAAGATAATTGAGAAAAAATTTATTTTCAATGCTGTTTCAATTCGATAAATTGTTACGAATCCTCGGCTGTTATTATACTTGGGGTTAGGGATGCCACCTCGGCCAGCTCAAATCCTCGGCGTGGGAACTCAACCCGCAAACACCTACCCAAAGGACCGCACAACAAAACCTAACACTATTAAAAATGAACATAACCCAGACAAATATAACATGGGAAAGGTGAAACTCCCAGGAACGCAACCCTCCCAACCGTAGTCAACAACATAATTTGGAATGACCCCTTCTATACATAACACCGCAAGTTTTTTTACCAAATTTTCTCACTTGACCACATTTCCCAGCTCGACCCACTGTGCCAAAATTCTATAATACAATTTAAGCACTCATATCTATATATTTTCTCTTTCAACACAATCACATAGTTTATTAACAATTAAACTTAAACTAAACAAACACACTTAAACATACATTTATCCTAAAAAAAATATAAGTAAATAATGTAAGACAAATTAAGGTATAGACAATAAATACTTAAAACAAATAAAAAAAACTTAAACAGAATATTTCTTCTAATCTTGTTGTTTTCTTGTTTCCTTTTTTTTTTTTTATATCTTGGAATTTTAAATTCGATTTGAAATTTTACTTTCTTTTTCTTTTATCTTTTTTTTTTTTTTTTTTACGAACGGTTTTCGACTTTTAATCTTTTTGACATACTCCACCTCGATAGTGGTTTCACCTAAATATCTTTACTTAAACTATCTCCTTTTTCTATAATTTTTATTTTTTTATATGTAGTTAATTTAAAAATTTGGTTCTAACAAATTTGAAACAACTATACATTTTATATATTAAAACTTATTCTAAACAAACATAACGACTATACAGATTAAAAAAAAAAAATATTCAAGGATTAACTACGTTGTAAAAAAAAATAGGTATTCATGTAATTTAACTTTTTTTTTTTTTTTTTTTTTTTTTTTAAAGACTTTACTTTTTTCTTGTCCCTACCTTAAAAGAGCTCTCTTACGGCGGTTTTATCTGATGGCCCACAAAACTCAGCCTCTTATTCTGACTTTAACCCTATCTTTTCTTTTAGCGAAGTTTATCCTTTTACATAAAAAAAATTATACTTTAATCTATTAAAAATTATATATACGTATGCCTATAACATAAAATTAACCTATACGAACTTACTCTACCCTATTACTTTTTTCCTATAATTCCTTTTTCGAAGTACTCTGACTATAAAATATTCGGGTTCTCGCCTTCACTCTCTGGTTTGTAATCCACAAAGTGGATTGCAACTAAATATGAATATTCTCCGCCAGATGACTCTAAGTTGTTTTATTTCTTTTAATATGGCACTGACTAGTTTTCCATCAATGCATTCAAATTCAACAAAGTTATAAATATTCTTAAATAACTTAGTCCAGAGCTACTCAACTTAATTCAATTCGCCGGGTTCCTTCTTCCTTTGCTCGATAGATAGTAACGATTTCTACATAATAAATAAATACCTTGAATTTTTTTTATACACACAAAAAAAATTTAATTTTGATTTAACTTACATTAAAAAATTTTTTTTTTCTTTTATTTTTTTTTTTATTAATTTCAATTATCGGTTTTTTTTTTTTTTTCTCTACCCTTTTGAATTATACAAATAAGACTTCTACTGGACACATAAAATTCAAACAAACAGAAATAACTTATTTAATTTTGAACTTTTCTCTTTGGCGGACACTTTATAACTGTCACTATCATATTAAATTGTCTAACAGAAACTCATACCTACAGAAACTAAAAAAAACGAAAAACCGATATGTGAACTTGAACATTGAACACACAAGTAAACAGAGTCAATGCCCTTCAGAATTTAACCTTGAATTTTCTTCTTGTTATTGCAATTTATGGTGGACAGTCGTGCCTTTTATAAAGAGAAATTTTTTTCTTACAGTTTTTCTCTTTCTTGATTTTCTCGGCACCCATCAAATGTATGGCAATACTAAATAAACTTTTACTAGCAATGATAAAACCGTCTGTTCCACAATCACAATAACAATTATAGCAGAGTTTTAACAGCTGTTTTACATCATCCGAGACAAAAATTATTTTTTTGGTAAACAAGGCACTATAAAAATTGTCAACATTGACTTAAACACCACAAAAAATAGACACATAAAAATCTATATAAAATTAAAAATATACATATATAAGAATACGTCGCAGCAAAACAAATAACTACACAGGAAACAATCCAGCCACCCGCCTCCACACATTTTAGTGCTATAAGATCTGCCACTGGTACAATTTAGCTACCTTAACAAAACTCTGACGGTACAAGACCTGATACAGGAACGTCAGTGGGAGGTAGCTGTACTTTACGGAGTTAGCCGGGCAATTCACAACCAAAATAAAACTTCCAGAGAAGTGTTCTGTGAATAAATTGATGACACTTTGTCATATTATTAATTTCGTTTTCTCTTATTTTTTTTCAGGTACTATGTGTGACACTACTGACATTAAACGTAAAAATAAAACAATATACATATGTGTTAATAAGGAAAATAATTGAATACAACAGACAGAAGCACAAACCTTAAACTAGTATTGCACAACTTAATAATATTGCACAGGTAATTTAAAATTTGTTTTATCTATCTCTACATATTGCACCATTAACCCTAAAACTACAATATATTGTTCATTCACCCTTTCTTTCTACTGTTTAATGTCTTTGGCATGATAAACTCCCAACGGAACACCGGACAGACTTTCTAGTTCGTACATATTGTTTCCCTTTACTCTCAAAATTCGACACTTTGTAAATTTTCGGCTGAATTTAAAATTAATGTTGTTTTTAAAATCGCTTAATATAAAGTTTCGCTTAAAAACTTCCTGCCCAGGAATAAACTTCACCGTTCTTGCTCCCCGATTGTATCGTAAGGCACTTTTTTCGTAAGCTTTCTTCAGATTGTCCTTAATACTTTCCCTAATCAATTTTATTCTATCGGCGTTTTCAATGATTATTTCGTTATCTTCTAGAGCTTTCAGTTGTCTTGCTAATTTATAATCTGTACCACAAGTAAACATATTCTGACCAAATAAGGCAAAAAATGGACTACATCCTGTTGCCGAATGTACTGCAGTTCGCAATGCTATTTCTATTGATGGCAGGTTAATGTCCCATTCCCTGTGGTCGTCGTTCAAGTAGGCTCTTATGGCTGACAATACACTCTGATTCACCCTTTCCGAAGCATTCGACTGTGGAGCATGTACAGCCGTTCGCATATGGTTTATTTTGTAGGCTTCAATCATTTTAGCAAATTCTTTGGCAACAAATTGCTGTCCATTGTCAGAATGTATTATTTCCGGTACCCCAAACACGTGAAAAACTTGATCTTTTAAAAACTTAACTACATTTGCTGAGGTTGCTTCTCTCATAGCCTTTAGGAAAACAAACTTCGTCATATGATCGACAACTATAAATATATAGGCGTTTCCACTCTTTGACCTGGGATATTTACCAAGAAAGTCCACATAAATCTTCTGGAACGGTCTGTAAGTTATCACCTGGTTTCCTATTTCGGGCTTTAATATCTCATTAGTGGGTTTCGTTTCCTTACATATGATGCAGTTGTTGATAAAATGTTTTACCTGGGTTATCATATTAGGCCAGTAATACTTTGTTTTTAGACGATTCAACGTTTTGGTAATACCCCCATGAGCTTTGTCTTCTGGCTCATGCGCTTCTTGGATTAAGACATTGGTCAATGTACTCGGGACCCATAATTTCCATTTGAATTCGCCTGTATCTTGTAATTCTGTATCTGTTTTTGTGCGTTTAAAGACTAAACCATTTTTCACTTTCATATCGGGTAATCTGTCTTTATTTTCAGTCACCGTTTTCATTAAGTCTTTATACTCTTCAGATTCGAATTCTACGGTTTCGAATCCCAAAATATCTTGTGTGCTTAATTCAATTTCATCTACCATTCTAGATAATGTGTCGGCCACAATATTTTCTGCACCTTTTCTATGCTCGATCACAAAATCATAATTTTGCAGCTGTAACGCCCATCTAGCTAACCTTCCGTTCAGGTCCTTGAGCGACATGAGCCATTTAAGACTTGCATGATCAGTGATCACTGTAAACGGCATAAGCTCAATGTAAGGTCTAAATCGTTTTACAGCTAAAACTGCAGCTAAACACTCCTTCTCAGTAACGCTGTAGTTTTTCTGGGCTTCATTCAGCTTTTGGGAAAAGAAGGAAATTGGGTTTTCATTTCCTTGGTCATCCTTCTGGAATAAGACAGCTCCTACGCCGTAGCCTGAAGCATCACACTGTACAAAGAATCTTTTCCTAAAGTCTGGATGTGCAAGTACCGGAGCCGTTGTTAACGCTTGTTTAAGTTTGTTAAAACTTTCAACCGCTTCTTTGGTCATTTGGAAATTTTTTCCCTTTTTGATCAGGTCGGTCAATGGGGCAGTCAATGTTAAAAAATCCTTAATAAATCTGCGGTACCAACCTGCTGTACCCAAGAAACTACGCACCCCTCTAACCGATTTTGGTAATGCTATGTTCTTTATTGCTTCAATCTTACGAGGGTCGGTTCTCATCGCACCACCTCCTACAATAAACCCTAGGTAATATAGCTCTTTGAAGCAAAACTTCGATTTATTCAAACCTATTGTTAAATTGGCTCTATTCAAACATTCTGCTACTTTTTCCAACAAATTCATATGGTCATTAAAATTAGAAGAAATTACTAAGAGATCATCTAGATAAACAAAAACGTTTTGCTTCAATTCTTGCGGTATTACTTTGTCCATCAATCTACACAACCTTTGTGCGGCATTGCATAATCCAAATGGCATAACTACATATTGATATAATGGTCTGCCTGGTACCGTAAAGGCTGTATACGACCGGGATTTTTTTTCAAGCTGAATCTGCCAAAAAGCAAATTTTAAATCTACGCTGCTTATGTAAAACGTTTCATCCAGTCTACTTAATATGCCCTCTATATGTTGAATCGGGTATGCATCCTTTATCGTTCTTTCATTTAATTTTCTAGCGTCTAAACATAACCTATTTTTCCCAGGCTTTCTTACTAAAGTACACCTGTTACTCCACGGGCTATTGCTTTCTTCGATAACACCTAATCTAAGCATGTTATCCACTTCATCATAAATCAGTTTTTGCACCGCCGGCGAAACTGGATAATGCCTTTCTTTAACTGGAATTGTTCCTTCTACAAGTTCAATAGTGTGCACTTCCAGGTCAGTTTTTCCAAGCCCATGTTGTTCAAACGTTCGAAATTTAGACTTCACTTCCTCTAATTTATTTATCTGATCCTCATTGAGTGTATGTTGCTCTACCTCATTTAAATTCAGTGGAAAGTTTTCAGAAATAATCTCTGGATTTATTTCTTCAACATTGAACAACTGCGGAGCAATCCTAAACTTTTCCCAAAAGTCAACACCTAAGTAAGCTTCCTGAGTTAAATTTGGACATAAATAAAATTCTATAATACGTTTTTCTCCATTATATTCAACTAAAACTTCTATTTTTCCTAAGACTTGATATATCTTACCTCCAGCTGTTTTTATTTCGGAAAACGCAGGCTTAATTTCAAACGTAGAATTTTCTATTAAATCGTCACAATTTCTCCCCAGTAAACTCACAGATGATCCACTGTCTAGCAGTCCTTTCACCACTATATCTCCTATCTTTAATTCTACAAAAGCTCTAGGGTCATAATCTTCAGGAGCAATAGCTTCACATTTCCGAACAGACTTTAAAACCTTATCATATTTTATTTTCTTATTTTTAAACCTACCTCTTGTTTCTTTAACTTTTTCTAATTTGGCCCTATCCTGTTTGTTACTATTAAATATTTTATTCCTGGTTTCGTTGTACCTTTCCAGACGCTCCTCGTAGGCACCTGTTGTTTGCTGAAACTTGTTATATTCTGGTTTTGTTTTTCTTCTATGTATGTCATTTTTTAGTAATAAATACGTTGTTTCTGTTTTTTTAATTTCCGGCTCCGTCTGTGTACCTATTGATTGGCGGGTGTTTGGGTGGAGCGTGACTCCGCCACTTTCGACACACTCCCTACTCGGTTTCCCGAACACTTTGGACATGTAGGAGTTATGGCACCTTTTAGGCCGCACCGGTAACAAAACAAGTTCCTTTGCTTGCTCATGCAATCCATAAACACATGACCAGGTAACCTACAGTTCCAACACAACAGATTGTTCTGAATTTCATCTAAAAACTGTACTTGATCTTCATCTTCAGGTAAATTCATTTTCACTTCCTCTACTTGTCGCCTAGGTGGTAAAACCCGTGACTGTGGAGCTGAAGTATTTTCCTTTCGAAAATAGTTTTTTTCCACTTCTTTACATGCCTCCCTTAAATGTTCTACCGAAAAAACTTGCACCGGGTATACAATTTGTGATATATTTTGACGTACGTTTCGTTTCATTATTCTGACGACTTCGTACTCAGGCAATGGATTTCTCAACCTTGCCCTTAATTTTCTCATTGCCTGAAAATAATCATCAATTGGTTCTCCAACCCGCTGACGTCGCTCTTCAAAATCTCTCAGTCTCTCGTATTCGCTTCGGTTTGAATCGTATTGAATTTTTAGGGCTTTCTTCATTTCTTCCCAGGTGGCAATATTTTTATGCTGGACTAACAGCCAGTACCAATCTTTGGCATCACCCTTTAACAATTTATGGAATTCACCTTGCAAATTAAGCCATGATAAAGAATGATATTTCAGCATATATTCAATCCGAAAAATAAAATCATCAATGTGAAGCTTGTCCACATTGCCATCGAAACTTATGTCCCATTTGTCCACTCCTACTGGCTGCCGCATTTGCTGTAGATGAGCTGACATATTTTCCGGCGAAGAATTGTTAGAGTTTCTAAAGTTCAACCTTCGTTGTGGATTCCGCTGAGCTTCGGCATTTTCATTTGTCGGAACATTCCGGAACAGCATTGCTCCCCTGACAATTTCTTCACTATTCAATGACTCTACTCCATCACTATTTTTCTCATTAATATTCATATTTTTTAATTCCTTAATCATCCTAGAAAAACCTTCCTGTAAACTGCTTTGAATTTTGTGATCTAATTTTGTTTCCAATTCCGCCTGATATTCTTTATTTGTTTCAGTTATTAATTCTCTAATCAGTCCAGCATATGCTTTAGGACTATTCCCCTTTTGTTTCTGTGTAATATTGGGTGGAGGAAAATTATAAACATGAGGTAAATTTTTTGGAATCGTTCCTGTCTGACGACTCGCAGCCTCCCCACGTTCCCCGGAATTTTGATTGTCTGTCTGGTATGTACTCTGAACCATAATTGTTTCTGACATATCTATAATATTCCCTGTCTCTCTAGGAATGCTGTTACCACTCACTGGGGTTCTATCTACTGGCATTTTTAATCAGAACAAACACACACAATCTATCTATATTACAATATCTATGTTTATCAATGAACTTTGAAATTCAAAAAAATGTTTTTTCTTCTTTTTTTTTTTTTAAAGGACAAACAAAATCACGTAATTAATGATAACCTAAAATTCGAACTAAATCAAAAGAATATTAAAAAAAATAAAATATAATAAAATATATAAAATTAACGTACAACCAAATACTCAACAAAAAAAAATAATAATAAACATATAAAAAAAAACAATAAAAAAACTAAGAATTATAATCATAAATAACTATTAAACTTTTGCTAGTTTTGCAGAAGTTATAACAAATTATTCACAAACAAACTACAACAGTTTAGACATATACTAGAATTTTTGGTACAGTGGTATACTCGTAGCTATAGGTCAATGGTTTCGAAGTACTTGCTGGCATTTCTACAAGCGCTTTCCTTTTTATCTGTTTTATGATCAATTAAAAAAAATATTAATGTTGTATTTACTCTATAATATAGATTTCTAAAACTTGCAAACTAACCTTTTTTAGTTAGGACAACTCCAATATCTATATATTATAATAAAATTTTAAATTCGAAATATGCTACTAACTTTTACATATGCTTAGGACAATTTCAAATTCTATAAAAAAAAATTCTATGCAACAAATTTTCTTTAATTTAATGTTTAATTCAACTCAGAACGCAAACTAATCACTCTATAATCTTAGGACGTCTAAGCAGTACTAAACAAAAAAAAAACTAATTCTAAAATATTATTGTTTTTTTTTTTTTTTTTTTTTTATCATTCTCTCGCAACACACAAACTAATCACATGTGATGTATTAGGACGATTGCGAATAACAAAAAACAAAACACAAAGTCCTGTTTTTAATTTTGGGCGCCATTTATTGTTACGAATCCTCGGCTGTTATTATACTTGGGGTTAGGGATGCCACCTCGGCCAGCTCAAATCCTCGGCGTGGGAACTCAACCCGCAAACACCTACCCAAAGGACCGCACAACAAAACCTAACACTATTAAAAATGAACATAACCCAGACAAATATAACATGGGAAAGGTGAAACTCCCAGGAACGCAACCCTCCCAACCGTAGTCAACAACATAATTTGGAATGACCCCTTCTATACATAACACCGCAAGTTTTTTTACCAAATTTTCTCACTTGACCACATTTCCCAGCTCGACCCACTGTGCCAAAATTCTATAATACAATTTAAGCACTCATATCTATATATTTTCTCTTTCAACACAACCACATAGTTTATTAACAATTAAACTTAAACTAAACAAACACACTTAAACATACATTTATCCTAAAAAAAATATAAGTAAATAATGTAAGACAAATTAAGGTATAGACAATAAATACTTAAAACAAATAAAAAAAACTTAAACAGAATATTTCTTCTAATCTTGTTGTTTTCTTGTTTCCTTTTTTTTTTTTTTTATATCTTGGAATTTTAAATTCGATTTGAAATTTTACTTTCTTTTTCTTTTATCTTTTTTTTTTTTTTTTTTACGAACGGTTTTCGACTTTTAATCTTTTTGACATACTCCACCTCGATAGTGGTTTCACCTAAATATCTTTACTTAAACTATCTCCTTTTTCTATAATTTTTATTTTTTTATATGTAGTTAATTTAAAAATTTGGTTCTAACAAATTTGAAACAACTATACATTTTATATATTAAAACTTATTCTAAACAAACATAACGACTATACAGATTAAAAAAAAAAAATATTCAAGGATTAACTACGTTGTAAAAAAAAATAGGTATTCATGTAATTTAACTTTTTTTTTTTTTTTTTTTTTTTTTTTTAAAGACTTTACTTTTTTCTTGTCCCTACCTTAAAAGAGCTCTCTTACGGCGGTTTTATCTGATGGCCCACAAAACTCAGCCTCTTATTCTGACTTTAACCCTATCTTTTCTTTTAGCGAAGTTTATCCTTTTACATAAAAAAAATTATACTTTAATCTATTAAAAATTATATATACGTATGCCTATAACATAAAATTAACCTATACGAACTTACTCTACCCTATTACTTTTTTCCTATAATTCCTTTTTCGAAGTACTCTGACTATAAAATATTCGGGTTCTCGCCTTCACTCTCTGGTTTGTAATCCACAAAGTGGATTGCAACTAAATATGAATATTCTCCGCCAGATGACTCTAAGTTGTTTTATTTCTTTTAATATGGCACTGACTAGTTTTCCATCAATGCATTCAAATTCAACAAAGTTATAAATATTCTTAAATAACTTAGTCCAGAGCTACTCAACTTAATTCAATTCGCCGGGTTCCTTCTTCCTTTGCTCGATAGATAGTAACGATTTCTACATAATAAATAAATACCTTGAATTTTTTTTATACACACAAAAAAAATTTAATTTTGATTTAACTTACATTAAAAAATTTTTTTTTTCTTTTATTTTTTTTTTTATTAATTTCAATTATCGGTTTTTTTTTTTTTTTCTCTACCCTTTTGAATTATACAAATAAGACTTCTACTGGACACATAAAATTCAAACAAACAGAAATAACTTATTTAATTTTGAACTTTTCTCTTTGGCGGACACTTTATAACTGTCACTATCATATTAAATTGTCTAACAGAAACTCATACCTACAGAAACTAAAAAAAACGAAAAACCGATATGTGAACTTGAACATTGAACACACAAGTAAACAGAGTCAATGCCCTTCAGAATTTAACCTTGAATTTTCTTCTTGTTATTGCAATTTATGGTGGACAGTCGTGCCTTTTATAAAGAGAAATTTTTTTCTTACAGTTTTTCTCTTTCTTGATTTTCTCGGCACCCATCAAATGTATGGCAATACTAAATAAACTTTTACTAGCAATGATAAAACCGTCTGTTCCACAATCACAATAACAATTATAGCAGAGTTTTAACAGCTGTTTTACATCATCCGAGACAAAAATTATTTTTTTGGTAAACAAGGCACTATAAAAATTGTCAACATTGACTTAAACACCACAAAAAATAGACACATAAAAATCTATATAAAATTAAAAATATACATATATAAGAATACGTCGCAGCAAAACAAATAACTACACAGGAAACAATCCAGCCACCCGCCTCCACACATTTTAGTGCTATAAGATCTGCCACTGGTACAATTTAGCTACCTTAACAAAATCGTACTTTGAGCTACAAGATTCAGAATTTTCTAGTGTTACGGATGAATATTAGTTTTAAGCCTCTTTTTTCTTTATTCATATTAAGAAAATATTTTTCAAAACTTTTGACAGATTTGTAAAAAAATTGTTATGTATCAATATGAAATTTCGTATTTGGAATCGAATTAATTTTTAATTACTTCAGTAAAGATTGATTCCTTCAAAATTATCATACTTTATATCCTACATTTACATCTCATATTAGTCAATTTTATTAAACTAGTCATGAAATATATGTTATTTGAAGAAATCGAGCACAACTAAAAGAAGAAAATTAAGCGTTTCGAAAAGAAGCAAGTGTTTTTATTTTTTAACAAAATAGAAGACCAAAATAAAATAATAAACATTAGCACTCCTTAGGTTTTTTTTCTTAAGAAAATATCTTATTTTTAAAGTTAATTTAGTAAAAACAAAACATTTTTAACTTTCCCATTTAATTCAGTCACTTTCACTTTTTTTGTAAGATGTTAAAAGTGTTCATTTTTAGTCATTTTCAAGATATTAAAGAAACTTTATTTTTCTTTATACTTTACAAAATTTGTCTTATATTTTGGAAAAATAAACTATTGCGGGAAAGAAAAAAACACATACTTTGCGAGAAAGTAAAATTGGTAATTAGAGAAAATGCTTTAAATTAATTAAAGATTAATTAATTTTAAAAGTGAGCAGCAAAGTAAAAAAAAAAAACTTTTAATGTTTTTTCTCTTCTATATTATTTAATTCGGCTGGATGGACACGGTTTGGGTCATCTGGCTTCATAGCAGGGAACAACAAAACTTCCTGAAAAGAAAAGAAACTGAATTGTTATTTGTTTCTAGGATTATTGAGTTGTAAAACGCACCTTAATATTATTAGCATCTGTAAGGAACATTGTTAACCTGTCAATACCCATACCCCAACCACCAGTGGGTGGCAATCCATATTCCAAGGCTGTGCAAAAGTTTTCATCCACCAATTGAGCTTCGTCATCCCCAGCAGCCTTGTCACTGGCTTGTTGTTCAAATCGCTCCCTCTGAACCATAGGATCATTTAATTCAGTATATGCATTACAAACTTCCTTTTTCATTACAAACAATTCAAACCGCTCTGTTAGACCAGGTTCACTGCGATGATATTTAGCCAGTGGGGACATGACTTGGGGATGATCACATATAAAAGTAGGATTAATACAAGTTTCCTCAATAAATTCACCCACCAATTTATCTAACAAGCGCGCTGTTGTTCTAGGAGCAGGACACTCAACGTTATGTTTAATACATAGCTGCGATAGGAAATCATTGGTTTCCTTAGTATTGAGAGTTGTTGCCGGAGGAAATTTCACATTTAATATATCTTCCAACGTCTTAATCATGCTAACCCTTTTAAAGGGAGGTGTAAAATCAATTTCTTCTTCAGGTCCCTCTGGGCCTTCAGGATGATATTTTATTTTATAGGTACCATGTATGGCCTTTACCATGCCTGATATCATTTGTTCAGTCATTTCAATTAGGTCATGGTAATCAGCATAAGCCATATAAAATTCACATGTTGTAAATTCTGGATTATGTGTTAAATCGATGCCTTCGTTACGGAACTGTCTGCCGATTTCATAGACACGATCTAAGCCACCTACCACCAACATTTTATGATACAATTCGGGGGCAATACGCATAAACAAGTCCATATTTAATTCGTTGTGATGTGTAACAAAGGGTTTTGCTGTAGCACCTCCTGCAATCATATTCATCATCGGAGTTTCTATTTCAAGGAAACCCATTCGATCCAAAAACTGACGAACATAAGAAATTATCTAAAAAAAAAAAAAAAAAATATAAAAATAACTGAACAATAGTTTAAATAATAAAACAAGTTTTATTATCTGAAAACTAAAAATAATGTGCTGTTTCAAATACATTGTGTGTTATTATGTGAACAGTACTTATCCCGAAACCTATATGACTTAGGATATTCAAACATAAATAGGTATTGATAAAGAACTTTACCTTTGCCCGTATTTGAAAAGTTTCTCGAACTTTACTGTTCAATATTAAATCCAAATAACGTTGGCGGAAACGTGTCTCCTTGTCCTTTAAACCATAGTGTAAATGCGGCAACATATGTAAACAGGGAGACAATAATTTGATCTAAGACAAGAAAAAAATATTAAAATAAATAAAACATAAAAAAATCCATACAAACCTCTTTCGGAACAATAGATAATTCACCCTTTTTCGTTTTAGCTGGGCAACCATTAATGCCGATAATGTCACCACGTCTTATTTTACCTGTATCAATTTCAAAATCTTGTTCACTTTTATATAACTTAGCATTGGCCATAACTTGTAGTTTAACACCCTCCCCACGTAAATCATAAAAAATTAATTTGGCTCCAGACTCACGTATAGCATGGATACGACCAGCAATGCTAACAGAAAAAAATCTTAAATTGTTTTAAACGTATGTAATTTCATTTTACAACTTACCTTAATTTATCGTTTTCTAACATTTCACCATCTTTAAGACTGTTATATTTATTAATGTAGTTTTCTAAAGAAATACTGACATGAAACTTGTGTGGATAAGGATGCGTTTCAGGCGATTTTTTCAACTCGGCTACGGAGGCTGTGCGTAATTTGAAATACTCATTGGGTGAGACTTCTTCAGCATCAGCTGCAGATATTTTCTTTTTACTCTCTCCAGTTACAGGCTCGGAGGCTACTTTATTAGCTTCCTTTTCTAACTTTTCTTTAGCCTTTTGTTCTGCCTTTAAGCGGCGTTTAAGTTCACTAGATTTAAATGAAAAACACCAATATTATTTAAAATTAAATATATAACATTTTTTTAAATTACAGTTTAGTATTTCTGCTAGGCTGTTGTAAACTAGCACTTGTATAAAATAAACAAGATGCATTTTGTATATTACTGCGCTGTATCCAAGATGTATTAACAAATTTTTTCAAACCTTTTATAATACTCAGCATTATTTTCTTATTTATCAAAATATTTTTTATTTAAAAGATTTCTTAAGCATTTTTCTTTTGCCAATTTAATTAAGTCTATAAAATCCCATGTGATGCTTTTTAACCTCACTATTCTGCCAACATTCTGGGAGATAAACTCACTGAATCCATTATTTGACAACACGGCACACTGTATTTTATGTAAATTTTGTAGTTTTCTTATTCATACTTAACTTACTTTTTTGAGATTTGACCAGATTCTGTCATAGCTTATTTATTAATTGTATAATTTATTATTATTTCCTAATAATAGTAATCTTTTTTGCCAAGACCAACGGCACAGTAGATTTTCCGACAACGACACGCTCAAAAATTATTTTCGTAAAGTGTCAATAATGTTGGCGCATGCTTCGGGTTAAAGATTGCCAGATTTAATTTAAGCGATCAAAAAGGTTATGAATTAAGGCCGGATAATGTAGAGTCCGTCATACGTTGTACTTTGATAAATTCAACTAAAGTCAAGGTAACGACGGATGAGGTTAGCACAATAAATAATTTGCTGACGGATGTTAAATCAAAGTTTGCTTTCTATTTTTATTCACTTTTAAATTTAATATGTATTTTATTCACTTGTTAATTTAATTAAATTTGTATTTTATTGTCAGCCATTAAAATTATTTAATAAAATCACAAAACACAATTAAAACACAGCAAGAGTTAAAAGAAAACAGAGAAGAAGAAGAAGCAGTTGATAGTTGTCAAAGTATTGAACATACGTCAAAAGTTGACCAACTTTCGTACTTTGCGGTGACGGGCACGTATTGATTGTGACAACGCTCATAAGAAAACATATGTTTTAACTAATTTGACAGTTGAATTTCTCCAAGTTTAACGTATGACGGATTCTATGTGCCCCGGCCATTACTCTGGAACTAAGGGTTTCTAAAAAATTTTTAACTTTACATTTTTTTTATTTAAATTTACTTTACACTCCCTAGACAACTGTTCATTTTTTTAAGCATTGTCACTAAATTAGAAGCAAGCCGCAGCTTATTATCGCATTTTTATTAACACCTCGAAGTTTGCAAAACAGCTTTGCCTACACAAGATTTTGGCAACACTGGAGACGTCAAATATTGAATAATTTTTCTGGCGTTGAGTTGCTAAAAAAGATTGCTGAAAAATAGAATTACTACTGAAAAATTCAATATTTTCTAATAAAATTAATAAAAACAAAGTAGTAAAACTATTTAAAGTGTTAAAAATATGAAAAATATAAAGAAATAAAAGAATTTAAAAGCATCAAGTGACATGAAGACAAAATATGAGGCAATTAACAACCAGGAAATAAATAAGTACAAAGAAAATCTAATATACAATAACAGACTAAAAGAGGAGGCTTTATGTCAAATTAATAACTTTTATTAATTTTTTGTGCGACTTTTTTTATTTTTAATGTAATTACATTACAATAAAAGTGATGTGTAATAATCAGAACACAGTAGGAAAAATCTATAAATCAAAAGAAGTGTTAAAAGGAAAGTATAAAAAAGCTAGTAAAAGAATATGGCAATCAAAACAAAAATAATACTTGTGTTTTTTTTAAGTAAATAATTTACAGAAAAATATGACGTAGTAAATGAAATTTAATTAAACAAGAGTTAACTAAAAAGACTTTAATAAACTACCAGAAAAATGAGAGTAACTTTTCACTATCAATTAGTTTATTTTAAAATTACAAGAAACAAATTTTAACATGGCAGAGGGTGGTATTCGTAATTGTAAACAACTTTCTCCGACACCGGCAACAAGTAGCGAATGTGCCGATAACAACACAGAAACGAATAAAAACAAAGAACAGTCAAAGACATTCACTGACAGCAGCAGCTGTTCCATAAATATAGCAAGCACACAAACAACAAGTAATGCTAACGCCTCCGTCGTCACGACAAATAGCATTAATTACAGTACTAGTAGAAAAAACAACAATGATAATGATGACGAAGACGACGATGAGAGTAATCAAACATTTTATGAAGCTGCCGGTGAACCGGAACTAGAAGTCGCATTTGAAAAATCTTTAAAAATTATACATGACGTCACACCACCCCAGCCGCCACAACATTCTCGACTTGATATGAATGCAGACACTGCTAACAATGTGCAAAAACATCAATTGCAGTGGGATACGAATTTTTCAACTGCTAAAATGGACGGAAAAGTCAATGGCATCGATGATATTGATGAAGACTGCGAAGGTGCGGTTGGTGTAACTTCTGCCATAAAGAATACTTTAGGTGAAAATGAAGAAGAATTAAATCGTTTGTATACAACAAATGATGATTTTATTCAAATCGAGATAGAAAAGCATCCTGTAGTAATGAGAAGAAACCGGGACAAGTGTAAGTTAATATATGTATCTACAAACAAAATAAAAAAACGACAGATGTTGATAATTTTTTTTTAATGTTTCCTTGGCTGAAGAGCTTGAAGTAAAATTTTACATATAATATTGTATTGAATTTTTATAAACATATTTTCCACATGTAGTGTCCATAATTTGGAAAATATGGGGGAGCGCCAACTGAATCAATTGATATTTTTTTCTTATTTTTTAATTCTCTACCGCTCCATATATATTTTTTTATTGGAGTTACTTCATTGTTTCAAATGGTATGGAAAAGTTAGAGGCATTCGTGTGTTTTGCCCGCTGCCTCGAAAGACACGGACCGAACTTGCTGATTTTCAATAGCAACATTTTAGAAACTGCTTTTGATCGATTGACGTATTAAAATTTTCTCTAGCTCGTATATTGCCTTCCTAAAGTTGATTTCAACGCTACCACGGACTGACAAACGGACATGGCTCAATCTACTTCGCTAAGCATAAGAACTTAGAATATATACAGTATGTCAATAATGTCTTTACACACATAAAAATTTTAGTTTTTTCATATTTTGTGAGAAAGCAACTCTTTTTATTTTATGAAATGTAAAGTTTTTTTATTTATTATAATTATTTACACTATTTGTAAGAGTATAAAACAAACAAAAAAAAATAAAAAAAAAACGCAATTTTTACAAAAAGAAAGAAACTCTACATAAAACACATTTTCCTTCTTTTTTGCACTTACTTTATGATCAACTTTAATTAACCGTTATCTATCACGTACGTTGTTATATTTCTGTAATATTTGATCTCAGTTGACGATAAAAATTTTCTGTGCTCGTATCATTTTTAAAATTATTGTGAATAAATAATGGCAGGCAAAAGATTATCGTACGACGTGATTCAACTGATTTACTACAACCACCAATTGGGTGCAAGTGCTCAGGATCTGTCAGAAATATTTTCGGTAGATTGCAAGAATAGTGTGGAGGTGGCCCTAAGTCTAAAATAAACGAGCAGAGCACCTAATTATTAGAAAAAATGTACAGAATCTTTAAATTTCTACAAGAGTACTTTCAAGAAAGCTTGAAGAAGTGTGCGGAATAGTTGTTTGCTATGAGACAAAAACTCTTCAAGAGTTGCACGCAAAAAACCATTACTCTCTTTTCTTTGCCACTACGAATATCTCGCATCCGGCAGGCTATTGGGACGACGTCATATTTTGCGACGAGACAAAAATTGTGTTGTATTACAACGATGGGCCTAATAGAGTGTGGCGAAAGCCCCTAACATCGCTAGAAAACTGCAACATCATTCCTACAGTCAAATTTGGAAAAATGTCTGTGATAAGTTCGGTGGTGCATATCCAGCAAAGGAGTGGGTGATTTGGCTTTCATGGAAACAACAATGGATGCGCGACATTATTTAAGCATTTTACAGACCCATTTAGTTAAAATAGTGCTAAGAAATTTGGATTTGTAAGAGAGAATAAGTCTGCATTTAAATTTTAAGATAACGATCCCATACATAAATCACATGTGGTACGGATGTGGTTGCTTTACAATTGCGGCAAAGTCATTGATACACCTGCTCAAAGTCTGGATCTAAATCCTATCGAAAATTTGTGTTTTTTTTAAAAGGTTGCTAACGCCAGCCATCTAATATGATTGCTTAAAAAAAATAATTTTTGAAGAGTGGAAAAATATACCATCCAACTACGACTTAAAGAAGTTAATCAGTTCTATGAAAAAGAGAATGCAATGCGTGATAGATGCAAACGGTGGCCATACAAAATTATTATTATTATTATTATTATTTATTAGTAGTATTTTTTTAATACTTTTTTATGTAACTTTACATGTACTTTTACAAATTACATCAACTCTGGTTCAGATTAAATATTTTTTTATAAAGGTTACAATTTTTCTTCTAAAAATTTTTGGATTAATTTCATTCTTAATAATATTTGGCATCATGTTGTATAGATTTAATCCTTTGTAAAACAGTGATCTTTGCATTGTGGTATTATCAGGTCGTTGTAGTCTAAAATCTGTAGCATTTCTTAAGTTGTATGGTTGAATATCTCCAACGTATCTTAGTTGTTCTACTAAATAATCAGGCGCCTCCCCTATTTTCATTTTCTGAATAAAATGAATTGTGTTCAATTCCAATCTCTGTTGTATATTAAGCCATTTGAGCGTATCCAACATATATACTATTGAAGTAAATCGATTGCATTTGAGTATTGTGCGCATAGCTCTATTTTGTAGTTTTTGCATCCTTGATATCTGCTTTTCTGAGCAGCATGTATATAACACGGTAGATCCAAATTCAAAATGTGGTTTAATCGTAGTATTGTAAATGTTTATTGCTGTTATAATTGATATTTTGTTCCTTATACGTTTAAAGAACCCGATTTTTTTTACCAATTTGTTTACATATGTATTCTATATGTTCTTTAAATTTTAAGTCCTTGTCTATCAGAAAACCCAGAAAACCTAAAATTTTCTAATGTATTTTTTTTTTTAATAACTTAAATTTAACAAAAGTGTCAATATTATGATTTTTTGTTTGTTTGTTTATGACCAATTAGTCAACAATTGAGTAAAGAGTTTCTTGACATTAAAAAAAAAATGGGGTAGTGTTTGTTTTTGTTTAAAATTTTTGTTACGTTTTTGTAAGAATTGCATTTTTGTTTGTTTTATACTTTTACAAATAGTGTAAATAATTACAATAAAGAAAAAAATCTTTATATTTCATAAAATAAAAAGCGTTTTTTTTTATACGAAATATAAAAAAAACTAGATTTTGTTTCGTGTGTAAAGACATTATTGACATACTGTATATTTTATAAAATATATACATATGTAGGTTATCACAAATCAAATTTATTTTCTGAAAAGTAATAGGGGGTCCACACCTGATGAATTTATATCTTGATGAAAGTCAAATTTATATCATGATGAAAATTCATCCTGTGTAGACTTCATTTATTAGTATTATATCATCGTTATGATATAATCATCAGAGCTCATAGACTAATAAATTTATCATGATATGAAAAGTCATTATATATGTAATTTTATTTTTGACGTATAATTTTTTTAATAAAATTTAATTTATTATAGGTTAGGCATTTTTTTATTATATTATTTTTATGAAAATCAATCGAAAGTTCAAAAAATAACATTTAGACAGAATTGTTTGGATCTATTGCCTTCAGAATGACCAATAAAGAATTATTCATCATAATATTAAATCATCAACGTCTACCCCTTTGAACTGATATTAATATAAACTTAACAATTGTTCTGCCAGCGTTATATTAGGCATTATGATGAAAATTCGTCTCGTGTGGACATAGTGTAACAGGGAGTCCACACCTGATGAATTTATATCTTGATGAAAGTCAAATTTATATCATGATGAAAATTCATCCTGTGTAGACTTCATTTATTAGTATTATATCATCGTTATGATATAATTATCAGAGCTCATAGACTAATAAATTCATCATGATATGAAAAGTCATTTTATATGTCATTTAATTTCTGACGTATAATTTTTTCAATAAAAATTTTAAATTATCTATACATTATTAAAAAGGTAAGCAAATTTTTATTATTTTTAATTGAATTGTTCTTATTTAAAACTTTTTTTTCATTTTATAGACAAAAAGAAGTAAATTAACATTTAGTTTCGCTGTAAAGAGGTGGGAAAAGAAAGTTTGAAAAATTTGGGCAAAGCAATAAAATTAATAAGTTTAACAAAAAAGGTAAGTTAATAGTTATGTATATGTACAAAAAGTGATAGTAAAAACAACCGGCCACAGAAGATACTGTGTGTGAAATCTTTTGTAGGCTATGCCGGTGTTTTAAAAATTGAAAATATGTATGTATGTACAATTGTAATTTTGACCTTATGATTTTCAGTTCAATTTTTGCATTATGGATTGGGGAGTGCAGGACGTTTTTAAAGTCATTGCCCTCTATAAGCAATTTCCGTGCCTGTGGGACTATAAATCTCCAGAGTATAAAAGAGTGGATTTAAAAAAAAATGCATGGGGTGAAATTTCAAAAAACATGGGGAAAGATGAGGCTGATGTGAAAAAAAAAATTAAAAACCTTCGAGGTGCCTATGTGTCCGAAAAAAAAGGTTGCTGAATCCAAAAAGTCAGGCACATCAACTGATGACGTTTATCATCCTCATTTATTTTATTTTGACGAGCTAAGCTTTTTGGAAAATGTCGTTGTTTTACGAAAAACAACAAGCAATTTATCAGAAGTAAGTTTGTTGTTTTTTAAATTTGCTTTATTTTAATGTTAGCCATAATATATTTTTTTCAGAATGTTCATACAAGTGATTTGATAGAGTTTAGCCCTAGTTTGCAATGCAGCTCAAATCTCGAAGATAGCCAAGAAAGTGCCTCTGACATTTCTTACATAGATGTAACACCATCTAGTTGCGGAAAATTTAATCAAGCGAAAAAAGCAAGAATCGAAAGGGACAAAAAATTTCATAGTACCCTAGATTCAATATTAAAAAGTGCCACTGAACAGGAAACAATATATTCAGCCTTTGCTAAATCGGTAGAACTGCAACTGTCGCAGTTGCCTCTTACTTTAGCAATAAACGCCATGGCTGAATTGCAGCAAGTTTTGGCAAATTATATTCAGAAAGGAAACCAAAACGACTTACTGCATACAGCTCTAACTGATGCTAATATATTGTAATATTAACAATTTTTTTTCTAAATATACCTACATATCTTTAAAATAAAATATTTAAAATGAAATTTATGTATTATTTATCTTATATTCAGTGTTTGCTAGGTTTTTTCTCCGAAGACTTAATTTATAAGTATACATACATTATTACCTTAAGTTTCTTCTGAAAAAAAGTTTTTGTTTGAACAAAAGCAATCTCTTTAATATTTTTTGATGGCCCTGAAAAGGGCCGATTGTTGCTTTTAAAAATTTGTTTTAATTTATTGTTACACTAACAGGATTCGCCACTTGTTTTTTTATTTTTCGCCATTGGAATGCTACATCTCCATCTGTAACAAGATATTTTGTTACATTTTCCCTCACTTCATTGGCAAATCTAATTGTATCATAGGCTTGCGGGGGAAGTGAAGTCATTGTCTGTGGTAGATTTGATGTAATTCCTTCCAATAGTTGAGGTTCCATCACATCTTTACATAAGTAATTATGTAAAATACAACATGTTTTCACCAACAAATCAGATGTTTCAATTTGTACCTCAATTGGCCTGTGGAAAATCCTAAATCTTGACGCAAGTCTTCCAAAGGCCATTTCAACTGGCATTCTGGCTCGGCTTAGCCTATAATTAAAAATTTCTTGTGGTGTTGACAATGCAGAATTGCGATTGTAAGCCTTCATTACATGACGAGCTAGCCCGAAAATATCATCTCCAATAAAAAAAATGGGGTTTTGAATACTTGCCCTTTTAAAGGTCTGTCGCTTGGTATATTAAGCTTCCCCTCCTTCAAAGAGTTATAGAGCGTACAATTTTTAAAGATGACTGCATCTGAGGCTCTGCCATTTCCACCAACATCTATATACAAAAATCTACTATTTGCATCTACCACCGCAAACAAAACTAGACTAAAAAACCCTTTGTAGTTGAAAAAATCAGATCCGGAATGAGGTGGAGCTTTTATTCTGATATGCTTGCCATCCATTGCTCCCAACGTATGTGGAAATTGCCACAATCGTTCAAAGCCCTCTGCCACAGCAATCCAATCATTTTCATTTGAGGGAAACTGTAAAAAATTTGAGTTAAAATTTTCTCAACGATTTTAATTATAAATCTTACTTGTAAATAGTCAGTTTGCAATGATTCAATGATTGCTCTCAACACTTCTGGTATGAACTGACTTATTGTTTTTCTTGAAATGCGAGTTAGAAATTCTAATGATCTAAACGAGTCTCCAGTAGCCAAATAACGCAGTGTAATTGCTAAACGAATTCGTGCGCTTATAGCATACCTCATTACTGTGTTTTGTTTTTCAATTTTATAATTGACCTACAAATCGCATTTTATTGAATTTTTGTTCTAAAAACTTGAAAAAATAAAAAGCACAACTCGCAATACTCTTCTGTACGAAGCATGAACTTACCAAATTAAGTATTTTCTCAAAATCGCTAACATTTAAACGGCAGAAGTTTCGGTACTCCTTCTCCTCCCACAAAATGTCCTTTAAAAGGTGTGCTTCCAAGCAATAAATTTCTCTTTTTGCCAAAAACGGGTTCACCCACATATTTCGGTTCCTTCCTAATTCTTCATCGGAAACTTCCATTAATGCACTTAGTTGCTTTAAAGCAACCAAAATACGCAGATTTTTTTTCTTCGCACTCATTATTTTCTAAAAAAAAAACAAACCGAAAATTCAAAAAAACAACCACACAAAATTATTTTAACATATTACCTTCACAACGACTAATGAAAAATGATTCATCATAATATTAAATCATCAACGTCTACCCCTTTGAACTGATATTAATATAAATTTGACAGTTGTTCTGCCAGCGTTATATTAGGCATTATGATGAAAATTCGTCTCGTGTGGACATAGTGTAATGGAAATCGAATGAATTTTATTCGATTAAAAAAAAAAAATTGTAATTTAATCAAACGTAAATTGTAGAAAGTTTTCTTTTATAATTAGTTTTTTATATTATTATAATTTTTTAGCTCTTAAGGACTTAAATCAAATCAATAAAATTGGTCATGCACACACTGAAGAAGACAAAGATCAAAAGGAAAGACAACAAACTTTGCTCACTACAAAGTCTTGTGAAACACCAGTTGCTATAACCACACTATCACCCACCAATTCGTACAATGGAAGTATTGGAAGTGATGGTGGTGGTAGTGTAGGCGGTGGGGCCAGAAGAAAATCTTGGACGCTATCACCACAAAGTGGCACGTCAACACCAGTAGGTGGTGCTAAAAAGAAAGAAAAACGGTCGAACGTAAAATCGCCAGCATCATCTACGCCAACTGCGGCCCCTGCAACGGATTCCTTCAATTTATGGATAGCGCGTGAATGTTATGAAACAATACCGGCAGAGACTGTTTTCGAAGTAGATGACAGTTGTCAGAGTATTGTAAGACCAGCCAGTTTTACAATCGACGAAGAGGCCGATGAAGAAACAGCTGCTGTTGAAAGTTTATTGGGAGCAGCTGCTGCTTTGCATGCATCAGCTAGTGCAAATAAGGATGCACAGATACAGAGAAGACAAAAACATTTAAGACAGCCCCAACATCGACCTTTAGAAAGATCTTGGCCACCTAGAGCCTTGGCTAAAGATTTTCGTCTACAAGGGGATGTTTTTAAATTTGATATTTTGGATACAGATGATTGTATAGAAGATTCATATGGTTTGCCAAATAGCTTTGTCAGCACTTCAAATAGCTGTAACAATTCCTCTTTAAATTCAAGTCCACAATATGAGTTAAATAATGCCACGCCTTCACCACCAGCTGTGAAATTTAAGCCACTGATCAAAAAGAAAATTGGGCCGGACAGTTACATCAACACTATAACCACAAAAAAAGTGCCAGCTACGGAAACTTACGAATTCCCAGCATTTCCTACAAAAGAAATTACTTCCCTGAACCAATTTCCACAAACGTTATCAAATTCTTCCGCAGTGTCATTGAGACAACATCGACCTTTAACGAGAACTTTATCAAATGGCAAAGCGAGTTACGATGAGCAATCATCGCCCAGTAGTCTAATGTTGTCACCAAAACGTCATCGTAGTCCACCGTCAGGCTGTTCTACGCGTAGTGCTTCACCTTTGGATTTTCAACTGTCACCAGAAGCCCAAGTCCTTAATAGCACTCAACAAGTTTGTACTACGCCTCACTCAACAACAACTTCCACCCCTATATTACATAATCGGCCACAACAGCGGCTATTAAAACGTGTGGGAGGCGTAGGTGCTGGCGCTGTGGCATCAAATATAATGTGCCCTCCAACACCAACGCACCATGCTCGTCGTCATGCACGAATACAGGCTTCAGCTGCTAATATTTTAACCAACAACAATCTGGATGATACTTATATTGGTTCTCTGCCAAGGAGTAGTGGGTCGGGTTCTGAAGCCTTAGGTGGTGCAGTCAACAGTAGTCTTTTAGATTATAATTATTTATCGTCACGTACACCGCCTTTGTCTCCGGCCTTTCATGGATCCACTACGCGTACAGAGGAACGCGTACATACTGCTGATATTGTTAACTTGGCTGCTACGTCCAATGCTAGTCATGATATTATAGAAGGAGCAGACAATGAGGATGATGAAGATAATGCCTCTGATGAAATGGATGTTGTACACCTAACAAGTACTCGATTGCCTTCTATACCTGAAAGAGGTGCTGCAGGTGGCCTTTTACGCACTAGTGCAATATTTTCAGCCGAATCTGATCCTTCAAATGTACAAGGTTGTGCTGAACCCTTGCCACCCGCATGGGAAGCCAGAATGGATAGTCATGGTCGTATTTTTTATATAGATCATACGACTCGAACAACATCTTGGCAAAGGCCAGGATCAAATGGTTCATCTTTCAATGGTCCAGGAGGCAGGGAGCAACATCATCGTCAACAATTAGATCGCAGATATCAATCTATTCGTCGCACTATAACAAATGATAATCGTTTAGCATCTACTACTGCCTCTATAAACAACACTGCCCCCACAAACGCAATAACTCAACAGACCTCGCAATACTTTTCGCTTCATAACAACAATAATCAAGCAACACAGTCTGCTTTAAATTTTCATCATGTCAACCTTTCGGTGCACCCAGCTGTTCTAATGTTATGCCGTCCAGATTTTTATTCTATGCTTCATACTAACGAAGATGCATTAGCAATTTATAATCGTAATGCTGCCTTAAAACACATGGTCATACGCATACGTCGCGATCCTTCCAGTTTCCAACGTTATCAGTACAATAAAGATTTAGTTGCCTTAGTAAATTCATTTGCTCAACTCAATCGCGATTTACCCTCTTGTTGGGAGACCAAACTAGATCAGTCGGGCAAACAATTCTTTATTGATCACAGTAATCGCCAGACATCATTTATGGATCCACGTTTGCCTATTGAGTGCCCACGCATTATTCGACATCGTCATCAACAACAACAACTTGATTCAATCGATGGCAATTGTATGTCATCGGGCAATCCGCCTTTGCCACCACCACGTCCCATATCCACATCGATATCATCATCATCATCAACAGCGACAAATCGCCAAAGTCAATTTTTGCAAAGTGATAATGCGTCAGCTTATGCTACATCGTCAACATTTAATAACAGCCCTAGTACGTCTACGGTTTTAGCTAATAATGGTTATAACGAGGTTCCTGTTGCTTATAATGAAAAGGTGAGTCAGTTCACCTACTAAACTACTAAATGATAGTTCCGCCAATTTTGATTCATAAAAAGCGCATAAATGTAAAACGACATCCTTTAAATTTAATTTTTCATATTCTATGTAATTTTTTAGCGTAATTTCTTTGAGAGACAAGATAATCCCACATATAACATAACTAGCAGTGCCCACGATTTCGTCTGCGTGTCAATCAAGCTTCATGCAACTAAATTCTTTTTATCTAACTGAAAGAAAATAATTTTTGTAGGAGTTCGTTATACTTGTTCTTCTGTAACTGAAAATTGTTATTAATCGTTACCAGTGTTGCCAGAAATATTCTCTTGGCTCTTGTTCCCAATTTGACGTGTGATGTCCCCGAAAATCTCAATTTCTAAACGAAAATCCCCAATTTTGTTCCCAAGCAGAAAAAATTAAAAATACCCAACTTCATTTAAAAAAATTTAATTTATTGCTTTTGTATACATACATACTCAGTCAGTAATTTTAATATTTTGAACTGAATAATATATAATTATTACTGTCAAACTCCATATAAAAACCAGATATTTATATATAGAGTTGACAGCAATGATTAGCAGCAAAAAATAGTAAATTCGCCTGCGCTAACACCTGGTAATGAATTCGACTTAAAATTAATGAATTTGTACCTTTTGTTCAACCTTTTTTAAATTTTTTCAAACTTAAAACTTATGATTGCTTTAGGCACTTCAAACTTTTAATAGCAGATTTTATTCTTGTCAGTTATTCCAACAAATCATACTGTAGCTTATTCCTCAGTTTGGTTTTCGTAGTGTTCATACATTAATATTTTCTTTCTACAAATGCATTATTAACATAATTAATAGATTGAACACAGAGGTAGCGATTTCATGAAAAAAAAATTTTTATCATGTTCTTCCTTTGCACAAACTATTGCCCAAAAGCTAAAATGTCTTTTGAAATGGAATTTTTTGTGTGTGTCTGCCAATGAACATGTGCAGTTTTATTCAACTTCAACTTTTGAGTCTGAATGTCTATACACGTAATCAAATTTATTAATGGTTTTAATATTCCTAAATTGTACGCTTGTGAGGAGTTCGTAGTTTTTCATATTTTCGGGGAATCTTTTAAGCATTTCTTTTGCTAGTAAATGTTATAAACAATTTTCTTTAAAAGTAATTTTGACCGAAGTGGTAACAATTGCAATTCTTTAGAATATTTTATGCCAACATCTATGTCGGTGTTTGCTTTATCAATATCCAATTTAAAGAAAAGTGCCAGAAGTACTTGTACAATTCCTTAACAAGAAATTTGACAAAGTTGGGATTTTGCTGGTTTAAAGTAAACCACTAACAAGTGTCTATACCTATGAGTTTATATCGTGGTACTTTTAAAATGTTAATTCGACTAGACAGTAGAAAAAACATTCAAAATATAAAATTTAATGCCTGTTAATCAAACAAGTGTCGATAATGAAAAAAGCTAAGAATGAAAAATTCCCAAAACCCTCTCCACGAATTTCTGTCCCCAAACTTATGTTGAAATCCCCAATTTGGGGAGAAATCACCTTGTCTGGCTACACTCTTTGCTGATTAGTCCTTTAAACACGATAATTCGAAGCCACTATGCATTCTCTGCATTGAGTAGAGATCCTCAGGTTGTCTTTCAACCCTTTTATTTAAAATCTTTATTATGAAGTACTGTAAAACAAATTTTCTTTTTAATAAATGATATTTTGTTCATTTTATATTTGTATTAATTTACAGCATATTTTGTTGTTCTTTTTTATGTTTATTTATATTTTAAAGTACGAACAAATATATGTAAATAAATTGAATTATTTCCTTGGTCTTATCTCATATGAATTTATCATTTCAGGTTATTGCATTTTTAAGACAGCCCAACATAATAGAAATTTTACGTGAGCGTCAAGGACAAAATAATGTTTCTCGCTCTTTAAGAGAGAAAATTAATATATTAAGAGTAGAAGGTGTGCCAGCCCTAGAAAGATTAGCTCACGATTTGCAATTAACAATGTTATTAAGGTAAGTTTTTCTAATGCTTGAATGAAATTATGAACGTTTATCTAGGAAAAACATTAGGGGTATTCACTAATACTACAAATAAAAAATTCTAAGCGTGAGTGACCTTTTCTTTTATATTAAAAAGAAATTAAAATAGCAAAAAGGCAATATGGCGCCAAATATACATGGTGCAAACATAACAAATTAAAAACGTATGCCTTTTACTATATTCGTATTTTAAATTTATCATGACTTACAAAGGTACAAAATGTAACAGGTCTACAATAACAAGCCCTGACTTCCGCTGTTATGTAAAAAAATGCTAGCAAGGCGAATTAATTGTAGGTGAACTGCATTAGCTTTAAATGCAATTATCCTTTGCGAAATTCGGATTAGTTTTCAAACAATTACAATACAAAACAAGTAAGAATGAATGTGCCGAATCTTATATACCCTTCACCATACCATGCTCCAGATTTTCCATTCCTAACTTAGTAAATAAAAAAGTTGCTGTATCAGGTGCTGCAGGAATACAACAAAATTTAAAAAAAAATATTGCGGTAACAGAGCATTAAAAAAAAAAATTAACTGCAAGTTTCACGATATCGTAATCGTTCGTTAGTTTTTGAGAATTTGTTTTTGTTTTAAATATTATTATGCGAAGGAACAAAGGATTGCGACATCGTGAAACTGGCAGTAAGTACTTGATATAATTTTACATAAAAAATGTAGTTGGCTCTTAAAAAATTAAGCATTTGTAAACATTATTGTATTCACTGAAAAATCTCGCCAAAAGCTTTTAAATGATACTCATATTGATATCTTAAAAATATGGTGGACAATCATACTTTTCTTTAAAAAGTTCAGAGGCAAATAATTCGAAAATGTGGGTGCTCGCCAATTTTTTTACCTTAATATTTTTTTTTTCTTATCTTTCAATTCTTTATCGCCCTGTATATTTGTTTTTTTGATTGGAGTTACTTCAGTAAACTCCATTTATTTCAAAAGATATGAAAAAATAGAGACTAGCTCATCTAGTGCCTTGGCAAAATTGATTTCACCACGAACACGGACAGACATCGCTAAATCGACTTCTCTATGCACAAGAATTCAGAATATATAACTTTATCGGAACGGAAATGGATATTGTAGAAACTACAAATGGAATGACAAGTTTAGACATACCCTTTTCCCATAATAAAAAAAAAAAAAAATAAAAAGATTGGATTGCTAGAGAAATAGAAAAAGATGAATTTTAGAAGGCGAATTCCGCAAAGCAAAATTAAAATTAGTAATTAAAACTCTTGTAAAAATTAATAATAACATTAAATAATTCTAAAAAGAAATTTTATTGATTGGAAATTTCGCTTATTAAAATCGCTTGTTAATAAAACATTAACAAATTTTGGAGTATCAAATACTCTAGCTTCGATCGGTGATATGAAATCGATATTAGGTTTACCTAATAATCCTGCCCTTTCAAGTGACCCCTATCGCTGCCTATTTTATGGAATTAAAATATGCTAAAATTCTTTTTGACAAGGAAAATAAATAAAGGACAAAATTTCAATTAAAATAGAAGAAAAATACCTTTTGCCAAATAAATAAGGAAAGAAAATTTAAATCAAAAGGTCAAAAAAATATTAATATTGAAACAATTTTTATTTTTAAAAATGTTTGTGCTCAAAAAGTGAAACATAAACGAACATAAAACTAATAATAATATAAATTATGTACTTTAATTGTGTAAAAATATTATCCATATGGCTATTGCGTTAATGCTTACATAGCTGGTTATTACCTTTTATCATAATTTCGCTGTAAAACTGTAGATACTTTAGTAACTAAATGAGAATAATAATTAATCAACTAATAAAGAAAATCATTTTTATTAAGAAAAACCACTGTAACCTATGGAAACCAATTGAAAAATAGAACCATTTCGAACAACAAAATAATTTTTAATTATTAATTTTTCTGTTTAAAAATTAGAACTTGGAAAAATAAATTTTTTTTCTGAATAAAAAAAAAAAAAAAAACAAAAGGGTATCATATTAAAATCTTAGAACATTTTGATCTAAACGAAATATGGCATCATATGCCGTACGGCGACCGCAACCCTCGACTTATTAAAATTAAAATTTGGCGATAAGCTTATTACGAAAAAATGGACCTGTCAGTTGGCTTCCAAGATTGTGCGATTTCGCACCTCTAGATTGTTTTCTGTGAGCTCCTGTAATGTTATTGACTTATGCTAATAAACCTGCAACAATTGACGCCCTGGAGGTCAACATTGTTTGTCCCAGCAATGCTCGAAAAAGTGGAATGCGCTTTGTCAAAAACAGCCGCGGTGTTCTTATACTCGAAATTACTTTAAATGTTAGCCATGTATTTTGTCTGTACGTTATTTTTTGCAATTGAAAATCAGCAAGATTGGTCCATGTCCTTTAGGCAGCAGGCAAAACGCTACATCTGCCTCTAACTTTTCCCTATTTGAACAGATCTAGTTTAGAGTAACTCTAATCAAGAAAAGAAGTATATGGAGGGATAGAGAATTAAAAATAAGAAAAAAAAACATCAAGAGAAAAAATTAGCGCTCGCCCATATTTTCCGAGTCATGGACCTCTGAACTTTTTGTAGAAAAGTACGAGTCACTTAAAAACTTTTAAAGAGATCTTTCAGGAAATACTAAAATTCTTAACCCATTAAAAACCGATGACATTTTAATGTAAACATTTTTTTCTTTTTTTTTTAATTTTCTGCCACCCCAATATTTAGTTTTTGATCAGAGTTACTTCACTAAACTAGATTTACATACATGGTGAAGGGTATATAAGATTCGGCATAGCCAAATATAGCACTCATACTCTTTTATATATAAAGTTTGACATTAAAAACAACGGCGAAATTTAATAACCACCTGGTAATTAATTTGGCTTGGATTTGTCAATTTAAAAAATTAGATTAATTTTGTTTAAAAATACAAAAAATATAAATTATTAAAAATAATTGCCAATTTGTTGCAATTTTATCTAGATTTATTCTGGAGACGGCTGTTAATTAAGAAACTTTTTTATATTTTTCAAATACATAAATATTAAACGATTTAACGACAAAAATTTTTAACAAAAAGTTGCCTGCGCTTCCATTGTTTTTTTAATATTTCACTTTACGCCTACATTAACTTACATTAAATTTCATAGTATCCCTACAACGTTATTATTGTATAAAAACCGATTTTTTAATGATTTTTTTTTATGAAGCGAAACTATTAAAATATAATTAAACAGAACAAATTGATTTTTGCCAGAGTTTATCGCGAATAAGTAAGAAAGTTTTTTTTGTTTTGCTTTCAGAAAGAAATTTTAGACTATAATTATCGTTATAGGGGAATAAACTTTAGTTAATTATAATTTTGTAATTTATTGCAATTGCGTTTTAATGAATATTTTGTGCTAAATATAGTGACATCATGTTGGATAAAAAAACTGTTTAATGAAATTGCTGTTTGTAAAAATGAGATAAATTTAAAAGAAATTCGAAATAAAATTTGATTAAATTTTCAAAATTTAAGATGTTTATAAAATAAAAGGACAGCTTTAAAACTGTGTAAATTTATGAACCACTGCGCAATGGTGCTTTTGGAATGCTAATACCTTTTTAACATGATGTAATATATTTATTGACATGCGCTGTAGAGATCTAAGCGGGATAAGAAAAATCGCACGACACAAGTTTTCAGGTAATTTTTTCGAAACTTGTTTCGTAAGTCAGAGTTGTATTTGTACATTTGATTCTAAGTAACAGTACGTTATCGATAGTATCTGATTTTACATTAAAGAGAAATGAATAAGTGTAAACATGAGATAGATCCCCACTTACCTTAAAAGAGGACTAAAAAAATTGCACGAAAAAATTGCATCGTGTAAATCTAGTATTTAAGAGATTTAATTTAATTAATGTTCTATTGCGAGAAGTCGTTTTTATGGAAGCAAACTGAAATACCAGTAGCGTTCCAATAAAATTTATAGCGCTGCAGTCTTTTGTTTATTAAACTAGAGACACATGGCAAAGATAGCCATAGGAAATATTTTTTAATTAGAAAGTGAAAAAAATATTATCGCCTTTTTCTAAACTAAGCGACATTTATTTACTGTTTTATTGGAAACTGAAATGACTGCAATCATTTGAAACTTATTATTTTCCAATAGCCTGTAAGGTAAAACAAAAAAAAATCTTTAAATAATTTTTTAAAAACTGATGTATCCCTAGCGTGAATAAAAAGTTAAAATAATGTTTTCATGAAATTTCAACACCCTCGTACTGAAAATATTTGTTTCCTTCATTCAACAGCTGTTGAAAGTTATAAGCTGTCAGTGAACATTGAATGTCAATAAGAAGAATTTACTTTAAAAAAATTGTTAAATAAAAGTTTTAAAATAAACAAGACGAGTTTATAAGAATTGAATAAACGGACCGCTAAATATTTCTGAACTAATCTAATATAAGAAAAAAATTTTGGCGAAAAAGGACAAAATAAATAAATGATAGCCCCGTGAAAAAACATCAAATTAGTAATCGGACATGTGGCAACTACAATACTTTAGCGTCATTAAAACGGAACTTGTTTTTAATGAAATGCTGATGTTATAGTTGAAAAAGATAAAATAAATCTATCAACGTTACCAATTTTTATTTAAAACATATATTTTAAGAAAACAATTAATATGAGTAACAAACGAGTGGAAACATTATTGGAAGTAAGAGAATGAATAATCAAACACTATAAAAATGGCTTATCTGTGCGTAAGATAAGTGCTGTTGTTAGCAGAAATCATTCCACTGTCCCGATATCTTTAACCGCTATATAAAGACTAATTCTGTGGAAAATAAGACAAAGCATGGACAACCAAAAAAGTTGTCTGCTTCAGATGAGCGATGGATTGTGAACCAAATTTATAAAACCCGAAGCTTAGTGCACCCATATTAACAAAACTGGTGTTCGAAAGTCTAAAGGTAACCGTTAACCCCGAAACAGTTCGAAATGTTTTTTGTCGAAACAGTTTTCATGGTAGAGATTCGCGAAAGAAACCATACGTAAATAACATCAATCGTATAAAGAGATTAAATTTCGTTAAGGAACACAAAAAACATGACTTTTCATACTGGAGCACTATTCTGTTTACCGACAAAAGCAAATTTAATGTTTTCCACTCGGATGGGCAATCATACGTTTGGAGAAAACCAAATAAAGAGCTTAAATCTTGCAATATTCGTTCTACAGTTAAGCATAGCTGTGGAAGTGTGATGGTTTGGGGGTCTATGTCAGCTGCGGGTCCGGGACAGCTGATTTTTATAAATCGAATAATAGACCAGTACAAATGTATAACAATATTGAAAGAAAATTTGGCAGCAAGCGTTAGAAAGTTGGGTATTTTGGATAATTTTAAATTCTACCAGGACAATGACACAAAGCATAAAGCGCATAATACTCACATGTGGTTGTTGCATAACTGTCCTAAAGTTATGTAAAACCACCACAATATGGACATACCTGGAGAACAAACTAAAATCGCGTTCGATTTCTACCGTCACAGAATCAAAGATATGAATGAAGGAAGCATGGGACAAAATTGAGCTCGATTACTGCCAAAAACTAGTGGAATCGGTTCCAAAGATATTAAATGCCATTCGTAACAACAAACAACACGAAATATTAGTCAGAGTATATATGATTGTAGTGTCCGGTTATTAATTTGATATAATATTTTTGGATATGACAATATTTTTGTTTGTAAAGCTTCCCTGAAATATTTTTTTTTTATTGTTCTTTAAGTTTTTTAAAAGGTATATTTAAGTAAATAAAAAACTGAATTAGTTTTTAATTACTCCAAAATATATTAAGTTTTATTGAAAAATCTCTTTGTTACCTTGCTGTCCGGTTATGAAATTGAGCCACTGTATGTGCAACCGCATGCACGGACGTACAAACGGACAGACAGACATCTCTTAATCGACCTCGTTTTGCATTAGAACTCAGAATAAATATATGTTTCATGGGGTTAAAAATTTATATTGTTGAAGTTTCAAACGAAATGACAAACTTAGATATACCATTTTTCCACTTGTGAAACAAGAACTCGCTTGATGTATGCAGTTACCTAGCAAAATTTAAGTAAAGAAATGAGAGGGAAAAATGAAAAGCGAAATATAAATTTTTTATTTGAATTTGTAAATGATTAAAAATTAATGGAAAAAAAAATAGAGGGAAAAATATCACCTATCAATCTTGTGGCTTCCGCCATTCAAGACATCGAAAAAAGGTTGTACATGTTGTTCTGCCTTTATGGCAATGTTTTCTTATTTAAAAATTACATTCTTTATTCACTTTTTATAATTTTGAATGTTCTTATTTAACTATAAATATTTTCTTTCCCCTTAAATTTCATTAAAATATTAATATTAATTATAAGTTTAAAATTAATAAAAAAATTACTTCCCATAATTAAAAAATAACCACAATTCTTTTTTATTTAATTCACAATTAGATTAAGTTACTACATTTATATTAAAAAAAAAAAACAAAAAATTATTTATCATTTTAACCGATCTAAACTGGGCAAGTTACTAACTACCAAACGTTTATTCATATCATTTTTGTTTAAATCTATATTTTTTTATATTAATAAAGCATTTTGCTTATAACTTTGTCCTGCTTGAATGATTTTAAAGTTAAAAGGTGTAAAATAAATTTTCTTGAAATAGATTTTAACAAGGTCAATAACTATTTTAATTAAAATGTTTAAATAATGTAAGAAAACAAAAAAAAATTGTGTTTTGAAGGTTAAAGAACAGAACATTTTTACTTGACCCCAAACTTTAAGGAAATTTTTGCTAAGAACTTTATTTATCTTGAAAAGTATTTACAAACATAAAGATTGATTATGAAATCAATTAATCTTTAAATTAAAATTATAAAAAGATTTAACTTTAAAGGAAATAACAGTTTTGAGCTTAAAAGCTTTTGCTTGGATGAAATGAAGCCGTTTATTTTGAAAGTTGCATAAGTCACATATTTGAAGGATTGTGTTTAAAAGGTTTAAAAAGCATTGAGGCTAAGTCTCAAGAAGACATACATACTTGTACCTATTATCTCAGGATGCTTTTTCCCCAATAAAAACTTAATATATTTTTTTTATTTTGAAAAAAAAAGAAAATTAACCCACTTTTAACTTAAAATTTAATAACCAACTTTAAATAAAATAGTAATAGTAAATTTAGATAGAAGATGCTAACTTTAGTCTATGACAAATTTTTCTATCAACCTTCTTCTTGCACATTAAATTTTATTTTTGACTTCTGGCTGTCGACTGATTGTGGGTAACAGCTACTACAGATTCCTATTGTGTTTTCCACATGTGTTTTCCACACCCGGCAGTGGTACCCATTTAGCTATATCTTAAAGTGGAGTTGAAAATAGAAAAATAAGTTATTTTATCAAATTATTGGTTGAATTGTTTGATATCATAACAAATAAATTAAATTCATTTTGGCTTAAGTACAATGTATGTATGATATTCAAAGAAAAGCATACTGTAATTAAAAATGACACAATTATACATTAAGAACTGCAAAGTCAATTTTTCAAAATTTCTACAAACAACAACAAATCTTCGCTTAGTAAAAAAAGTTGTAAATAAAAATTTAATCATCACACAACTTCATTAACCATTCAAGTTTTATCATCATTTTAAATATCTGCATCAGCAAAATACTGCATCCACATTGTCATTATCTTAAAAAAAGCTAAACATTGTCATAACGTCATCATATAATTTCTGATCGCATTACGGCAACAATAAAATAAAATGAATAAATAGTAAGAAACAATAAACAATTTTTAATGTTCAAAACAACAATTAAAGTATCAGCGTTTTTTATTTTTAATATTTTAAACAAATAGAACTATTGAAAACTGTTAAATGTTTTTATACTGACCCGACCCATTCATATGTTAGTAATACTCTCAAGTGAACACCCTTCTCTCCCTCACACATCCACTCACACCTTTGTATAAACACGGTGAATAAACGTGAGACATCATCCATCGTAATAATGATCGTTATTATTAATGTATCGATCGCATTTAAATGTATATTTGAGTTTGTCTTTTAGTTATTTATTCGCCTGTTTACCTCTTAAATTCACAAATATTTGGACGCATGCTTGTGCATATATTTTAACTGTATGTGTGTGAGATAATTAATCAACTGCTCGTATTAAGAGCAGGTATGGAAAATTTTATTTTTAAATACATATTAGGTTTCAATATAACTGTAACCTAATGAGTCAAATTAATGAGCCTTCCTAGCTAATTTTACAGATACAGAAACTATTCTAAATAAATTGTTTTTCAAAATCTAATATCTAATGTACGTGCATACATATGTATATTATAAATCTCTTTATAAGTTTGCTTGTTTGCGTTGGCATCAATCACTGCTAAACCGATTTTATTGAAATATGAAACACATGCAGATATTTTCCCTCTCGGTTAAATAGGGTATTTATGTAATCGAATAGTGGAGCAGAAGGAAAGAAAAGGGGTTAACGGACATTTTTATGCATCTGAATTATTTTCAACAAAGTCCCTGCTAATTAATTTTAATAAAACTCGAAACATTTATCTATATTTGTTTTCAGAGCTAAATGCGAGAAAAAAGGGAGAAAACGGGCATTTACGATTGTACTGATTACAAAAAAAAGTTTGAAACATAATTATATACTTATGAAAAAGGTAAAATATTTATTTTTATTAAAAAAAAAAATTAATACAAAAAGGGATTCACATTCTAAACACATTTAAAATATATATATTCCCTGATTCAAACTGAGTAGACCTCCATAGCAAAAGGGACTATAATATATTATCCAGTGCCTAGAAAGTCCCTAAAATTATAACCAGGTAACGCGGGGTACAATAAGCAAGAGTTTTAAGGGTTGACATATTCATGGAATTGCCCAATTATTAGAGGATTCGATGTTGTCTATTTATTCAGGAAAAATTTTCCAACAAATTTATAATTTTTCTTCACAAAAAGAAAGGCATGTCCTAGAAGCTTAAAAAATAAAAATTCCAAATATCTTTAATTTTTATTCGTTGAAGTTGAAAAAAAATATTTACGATTTCATTTCTCTAAATTTTCTTTCTACATCGAGATTTTTTCCTAACTCTCAATGTTGTTTTCTTTTTTTATTTCATTATATTAACTAAATTTTTCCAACCCTGATCATTACTAAAATATCACCAATGCTAACCTTGTGTGTGTGTGTGTGTTGTGAAACAATTATGTATAACATGCGAGCGAATAATTTTTTAAACGGTTGGTATTAGTAATTGCACCTAAATGACTCTATTTTATGTTTGTCTTGATATTGTTGTTATGACATAAAATACTTGTGTTTTATTGCTGTAATTTTCAACAGTGATATAATGTCAATATCTTTAACCAAAATGACTGATATTCACCCTTATTCTAGTTGTCAGCGTCGTCATATTTCAATGTTGATATGTGTCGACGCATTCGAATTATTATTCTACTTGTCGTTATTGACACTTATCGATTACTGCTCAAAGATTTTTTGTATTCTATAACAAATGTGACGTGACTTTGTTTCTTGTCGACGCCATTTTGCATAACGACAGGAAGTTATTTAAACCAAACATAACATTAAAAATGGAAAAAAGTAAAAATTGAAGGTTACAAATGCAAATCAATTTGAAATACTAGGGGATTGATTGCAGAACAAAAATGGGAAGAAATTAAAAAAATACTAAAATCTCTTGGTCCACCTGGAAGATTGTCAGATGGATGGCAAAAAATAACAAAATAAAGAATCGAATAGTAATTTATAAAAAAGTTTGTAAAAATTACTTTTAAGGTATGGCGAGATTTAAAATTCAAAGTGAAAAAAGATGGTTGCTGATAAAGCGGAGTGTAAAGCCGCTGGTGGCGAAATGTTGGAAGAAGCTGTGGCAAACCTTTTAAACTTCAGAAGCATTTCAGTTCAAAGACTTTAAATGGTTCACATGGGAAACGATTCTTATGAAATGGAACTTGCGTAGGTCAAATTTGTTGTTGAACAATCAGTAAAAGTCAACCAACAGTTAAAAATCTTTGCACGTCTAATGCTTCTACCAATGATACCAGTTCTGCTCAGCCTGTTCCGTTGAAAGTAGTTAAACAGAAAGCAAAAAAACCATTCTATAATCAAACTAATTTACTGCAGAAGCACAGCCAGAAACAGGTAAAACTACTTTTCGACATTTAAAATTCGATGTTCCAGTAAAAGGCACCCTTAGAGATGTTGATAAGCGACAAAAACATTATTAGAGGTTGAAAATAAGAAGCTCAAATTATTGACAAAGAAAGCAGAGATAGATAGAGCTCGAAACAAAAGAGAAAAGGAGATACACGAAAGCGAGTAAAAATTAAGAAAATAAATAAAATTAAAAATAAAAAAATAAAATAAAAATAAAGGCTTAAAATAATGATAGAAGAAAAGGTACTTGAAATTTTAAATAAAAAAATTTAACAAAAAAACTTAGTGATGTGCATTTTCATTTGATAAAATTCGATAAACCGTCGACGTCGTCACAGAGATGTTATAGAATGCAAATTTTTTATCAAATTGACGACAACATTGATACGAAGTGATATTGATAATAAAACGATGACGACGCCGAAAACTAGAATAAGGGTGATTATTTTTGTTTAATATAAAAACAACTATCAAAACTCATATTTTTTCTTAAAGATTGTCCAACTTTTTATTTATTTTTTAGTGCAAGCGTTGTCAAATAACCCTCTGTTAAAGGGTTTTTCGAATTTCACGCGAATTCGCGTCAAAAATAAAGCTCTTAACCAGGTAAACAGTTGGGTTCTTAATCAACCTTCGCAACGTCTTCTATTTTTTATGCAAAATTAAATCGTTGACGCATGTTATACGCCCGTGGCCTCAAATAATCCGTTTACTTCAAATTGTGGGTTCCCAAAATTAAAAACCTGAGTATTTTAAACAATGTTCATCACATTTAAATTAATTTTCCCGATTGAAGCTTTAAACTGCAGCATAGGTCGTCCATTTGTGTGTCTTTCTTACATTTGAATCCTTGATGTCCTTTTTATTTTAATTAGAAGCATTTGCAGACACAGAGAAAAACATGTCTTTTTTATTTTAAAAAAGTGCAAAAAATTTTTTTAACCAATTGATTTCATTTAAATTATGAAATTTCATAACAATTTTAATTCTTAAAAAATCCAGTTTCTTTGTTATTTATTAGATTTTATATTGGCTTTTTGACTTCCATTCTATGTAAAATTTTGTAATTTTTTCCTTTAGAAAATATGTTTTTTTAATTCAAGCAAGATTTAAAGTTTTCGTCGATTTGTGGAGTCACACAATTAAATTATTGCATGAGACATTTTTTGATCGTATCTGTCTCATTTCGGCAAGCTGCCTAAAACATGTGATTTAATAATTCATTGAGCTAGTACACCACTGTCAAACTCCATATATAAAAAATTTGTGTATATTTTTATATATGGAGTTTGACAGTCGTGTATACCAGCAAAAAATACTGAATTCGCCTACGCTGCCACCTGATAATCGATTCGCCTTGGCTAGAATATTAAATTTTTTTGTGTAATTTAATATTGAAAAATAGAGGGGGATTAAAATTCCCAAAGCCAAAAATTTAAACTGCTTAAATACGGCGCCTTTTTTAATGTTATCTTTTCGAAAAGAACAAATTTTAAAACTAAAGCTCAACTTTTCTTCCTCGACATTTAGAGTTTTGATGAAATCGGATTAGAAACTACTCATTAATTTTAATCCCCCACTGTGCAAGAAGAGAGTTATCAAAATATTCTAGTACTATCAATTAAAAACATGTTTATTTTGTTATTATTCACCCTTAAGTGTTTAGTTCCATTAAAATATTGCATGTCTAACGCTTGTTATTTTGTTCTTGTTTTTCGTTTTTCATTTTATATCACAAGATGTTATAATCATATTAATTAACACTTCATATACAAAATGAATAAGATTAATAGATTAATTTTTATTATTTTTAAATATAACAACAAAATATGAAATTCCATTGTTATTTTTTTTATTTAACACCTGCTAATTTTCTTAGTTAAATTGAAATTAATTAAAAAAAATTAAAGAATGGAAGCTTTTCATTCTTTGAATTTTGCAAGTTAGTGCAAATTAGTATTAATTTTAAAAAATATTTCCTTAATATTTCATATTTATTTTTAAGTAAAAATAGAGAATCGTTGTATTCACTAAATAATTAAGACTTTATATATAAAATAAATTGTTTTTATCAATTTGCAAGATATTTTGAAAATGATAAAGAAAGTAGATTATGCTTATTTGTGTTTGAACATTAAAAAATTAGTGTGACCAGATTTTAAAAATTATAACGCTCAATCAATGGCAAAAATTAAAAAAAAATAAATTTTAATAGTACCAGGCAAAAATGAATTTTTGCATTATCACTTCGGCTATGCGCTTTCTCAACTGGCTTCAGTCAATTTTTAATTTTTATGGTCAATATACTCCAGCAAATTATCATGAATAGATTAAAGCTTTATCAAATTTGTCAAGATAAATTGGTGATATTGAGTCGGGCGAGATGTGGATTCATTAGGATGGCGCTACATACTCTACGATGACCACATTCGTTTTCTTATTGAAATCGAAATTTGGCAATAAGTTGATTTCGAGAATCGGCCTTCAAGGTCGTGATGTCACTGGTTGATGCTGATAAACACAGCAACAGTACACGTCGTGGAGGCTAATATTGTTTGTATTATTTGTGACATAATGCAATACTTGGAAAAAAAGGCCCAAAGTTGGACTCCATAATGTGCTTCGTCGTGAAAAGTCGCAGTGTGGCCATATGTTAATTTCATGTATTTATCCTCCGAAAAATATTTTTTTTATTTAAATTTAATTTTTTTGTTACTTTTTACTATTAAAAGTTCTATCGGGCTTAAAAATATCCTTTACTATTTACAATGAACAACAAATAAAAATAAAACTTCATTAGTACATAAAATATAAATAAATAACTCTGGCTGATAACTTGTTACTTAACAACTTTTAAAGGTCTAGACGTTCAAATATTTTACTTCAAGCAGTCGCATATATATTTGACTCGATATATCAAATTTTCTACCATTCCTTGGCATTACCAGGTAGCAAAGCCAAATTGATTTAACAATGATTACTTAACACATCATATTATAAAAATGTTTAAAAAGAAATAAAAAAAAAAAATATTTAAATATTCGAGAATAATCGTTACATTTTTTTTCAAATTTAATTTCATTCGATTGGACAAAAATGTAAAAAAAAATTATTTGAATATTCGAATTATTCTTTTCTGAAAGACAACTCTAATTTTCAGTATAAGACTTTCGATTAATAAATCTAATAAAATTACAGTGTGCCCGTTTATGGGTACTTTAAAAAACAAAACATTAGAGTTGAGTTCCTTCACCTACAATAATCAATATCGTTGTATTTTAATTATTACTTCGGATTTTTAGACTGTCTAATAACAATTTAAACTAATTTAATATATGGATGTTTTTTGTTAACGTTTTTGTTTTTTTTTTCATAAAATTATTAAAGAAAACCATAAGCGTGTTCCTATTTCTTTCGTTTGGCGAGCCAATTTAGTTTGTATTAAACCAAAAAAAAAAATTGCGGAACTAAATCTTGTTATTAGTTCCTTTCTAATCTAAAAGTTACTTAAAGCGTCCGGGTTTTAAGAATGATTTTATTTTTATTTTATTAAAATTACAAACGCTTTACTGATAAAAAATATTAACAAAGTATTTAAATAAAAAGAAAAAAATAAACAATAACAAACACTGCCGCACTTCATGCCGTCTTCAAAGACAGCATCTAAAGGATTCGTTTTAGATCATATTTTTTTAATGATCGTCATGTGTCATTTTATTTCTAACTCAATATCATTTATTTCGTGCATTTAATTATTCGTTCGTTCATTTAAAATACTCTAACACGCCTTTTGCCACTTCTAATTCATGTGCACCCGAAACATGTGATTGTGAATGTATTAGTGCAAGTATAAATAACCCAGCAAACAAATATGTTTAAATCTAAGTTACCATTTTGATAAAAGTTTGTAGTAACAATAATAAAGTTAGTTACCATTTGGATGCAAGTTTATAGCAACAATAATAAAATTAAGTAAAAAGTAGTTAAAGAAAAATCCAAGGGCTGTTATTTTCGAAACTGAAAAAATTAAAAGACTGACGGTCAATAATCACCCTCATTCTAGTTGTCGGCGACGACTTTACGTTATTGACACTTATAGATTACTGCTCAAAAATATTTTATAAAAAATTTAACGACGATATTGTATTGACGCGACTCTGTTTTTTGTCGACACAATTTTGCATAACGATTGGAAGTGATTTAAAGCAACCATAACATTGAAAATGGAAAAAAGTAAAGGTTACAAATGCAAATCAATTTTAATAATTAGTGAAAGAATTGCAGAAAAATCCATATTTTGCACTGGCACTAATCCATGCAATTAAAAAAAGGGAAAATATTACTAAAATTCTAAATTCTCATAATTACCAGGTGGATGGCAAACGCTAACAAAATGAAGAATCGAATAGTGATTTATAAAAAAAATTTGTACAAATTACTTATACGGTATGACGAGATTTAAAATTCAAAATGAAAAAAAGATGGTTGCTAATAAAGCGGAGTGTAAATCCGTGCACTCAATCCGCTGAAAGAAGTTGTGGCAAACCTTCTAAATTTCCAGAAGCATTTGGACTAGTTTAAGGACTTCAAATGGTTGACATGGAAAAAGATTGTAATGACATGAAACTTGCTAAAGTCGAATTTATCGTTAGAAAACCAGTGGAAGTCAATCAAAAGTTAAGTAAAATCCCTTACGTGCCTTATGCTGTTACTACCAATGATACCAGTTCTGCTCAGCCAGTTCCCTCGAAAGTACCATCAAACTGATTTACTGCAGAAGCACAGCCAGGAACAAGCAAAACTACTTTCTGACATTTCAAATTCGATGTCCTCAGAAAAACGCACTCTTAAAGATGTTGATAAGCGACAAAAACAATTATAGGATGTTTAGGAAAAGTAGCTGAAATTATTAAAAGATCTCGAAACAAAGGAGAGGAGGAGATATATGAAAGCAAGTCAAAAAAAAAAAAAAAAAATAAAAAAATCAATATAAAATAAAAAAAAAAAAAATGTAAAAAAAAAGGAACTTGAAATTTTAAATCGATAAAATTTAACAAAATAAGTGATTTTGGTATGATTTTGACGTTTTTGTTTTTGTAACTTAGTGCTTTTTGTGAAGTAAAAAACTTTTTGCAAATCAAGTTAAAGGCAAGTAATTTTGTTTGATTGCTTGATACACATAGTTGAAACAAAGGGGAAGGGCATATCATTAGATTTTTTTACACAACATAGTGATTTTTTGTGATTTTGACGTTTTTTGTAGTGTATGCTCTTTTTTTTAATAAAAAACATTCATAGATCAAGTCAAAAGCTCTTTAGTATATGTCGAAGGATGACATGAGACTTGCCTAATATATACGAGGGTAGATCAAATGTTCCTTGATTCCTTAAGTACAAGTTTTTTATAACGAAAATAAAAATACATACCTCATAATTTGTTTTAAACTCTAAAAAATTTCTTAAAGTATTTACGAAGACATTCGAAGTAGGAATTCGTTGTTGAGTGACCTTATTACTAACTCATGTATAATTCCTTCTTTCGATCGATTAAATAACAAATAAAAAATTTTCAAATTTGGGTTTGTTTTGAAAGCAATCTTTTGAAATCGCGGGCCAGGCAAAAATTGAAATCTTCTTTAAAAAAGAATTTCCAAAGTTTTAAATTAGATAGCTGTAACTAAATCCAAGATATACAAATGTTTAGATAGGAGTTCATGAAGACCACAGCTGTGATTTAATAACTGGTCAAAACAAAAAAGACTTTCTTCTTAGCCAAATGGTGTAATTGAAATCATCGCTAAATCGGTCCAATAATAATTTTTATTGTAAAATTTTTTAAATGTAATTAGTTTTTTCAGAAAGTTGTTGCCCAACCTTGCTTGCCGATAAACCCATCATCATTTTTTAGGAGTTGATTCTCCTGAATAAATCCGTTGCATATACATTAAGATCATTGCCTGCACTTCGGATATATTTTAATGTGATATACTAAAAACTAGAAATACGAAAAAAAATTTCGATTTACTTCCAAATATAACACATAAACTATAAGTTTTTAGATTCAAGTGCTGTATATTAATCCATACGAACAATTCGTCTAAATAATTTATATGACAAGCACTTAGTTTTTTAAGTTTTTTTTCATGCAAATTTTCTAGACGAATTATTCGTTTGAAATATAAAAGGAGCACTTTTTTTAAATATTTTTAAATATTTACATATAAATTAGAAATATTTTCAAACGGTAAATTTTTTTGTTTGCTGGGTGTGTGAATACCCCAAAGTTGACATTTTGAATACTTCATAGAAGTTTGATTAAATATCGTAGTGTATGTCCGTATGTCAGTCGATTGCTTCTGCCGGCAGTTTTACTTCTAAATTACTATAACAACAACAACAAAATCCAGCACCAATAGCAACACATTGCAGTGCATGTATGTGTGTGTGTGTGTGATTCTATGTTTAGCTAAAATAATAATTAAATAATACGCGGTTGCTAATTTGTTTTAGTTCTTTAACGAAAAAAAAATAATAAAAAAAATTTATCATTTATTGTTTACAACAATAACATTCGTTCATTCAATAGTGAAAACTAATGGAGTACGCGCGCGCCTTTCAATCGGAAGTTTAGTTCAGTTATTTTTTTTATGTTCTGCCGCTGCTGCTTCTGTTTTTGTTTGTTATTTCAATTTTTTCCCTCGCAGGGCTTTGAATAATTTTGCTACTGTTTGCTGAGTGAATGAGTGACTGAGTGGTGCGCATATTTAAACGCCAATTTGTTTGAATTCTAAATTAAAAACAATTTGTTTGAGTACCAAAATCGGAAGAATATTATCGTCATCATCAAACGCACCATTAAAAAATCATTAATAGTTTAATAATTTTAATAAAACAATAAACGTTCTAAAAAATAATAAATAATTATTACATATCTAAGAACTAAAAAAATCACTTAAGTACTTAAACATTCTAAAGCTTGATAGCGAAACTTAAAAGAATCAAAAGTGGAAAAGAAATAAAATAAAAAATTTTTTAATTTTGCAAGACCAGTTAATATTTAGATCAAAATATTGTTTGTGTAAAAACAGAAGTGTTTTAAATTAAAAAAAATAATTGAAAAAACTGCAGTAAATTTGAAAATAATATAAGAATATGTTGAGATTAAGATAATATAAAAATCGATAAAGATTCTTAAATAACATCTATAGAACAAGTGCCAACACAAATTTATTATTTGGAACTGTAAAATATTGTGATTGCTTTTATTTATATAAATTAGCAGACAACCAGCTCACTGTATTGATATGACTTGAAGTCCACCTAATTTTAATTTTGTCTAAAATTTTCCTCATAATCCTTCGGTTTTAAGAGAATAACATTTTTTTATTTATTTTTGTTAAATGCACATATAATGGCAGGTTTGAATTGTTGCCACATTTATTTTATTCTTTTTAAGCAAAAGTCTCTTTTATAACCATTTCGAAATTTTCGTTAGTTGAGGTTGAAAAAAAAAAAAAATATTGTAAAATCGATGACTAAAGTGTGTCAACTGAAAAAAGACAAGACTGAAGAAATTAACCTTTGTTTTTGAAAGAAAATTTTTTTCCACACACATTTAATTAAAAAAGGCATGCAAACTTTGTTAAAAAATATTCCAAATTTTCGATTTGAATATATAATTTTGGTTTTAGAAAAATTGATTAAAAACTCGTTCAACGCAAATAACAGAAAGGTTTTTAAAATAAGAAATCACCACACATAAAGCGTGGTATGTATGAGCTATCCTTTAATTGCAAATTTTATGTTTTTATTATTTTTTATTGCGCGTCACTCCCCGCTAGTATAAAAATTAAAATTAAAAGGGTGTCCCCGTAAAAAACCTTTAGAACTGCCATGAATAGACCTACTTCATTTTCAGCAACAACTTACTCCTCATGTATTTTTTGCTTTCTTTTTCCGTGCTTGTACTTGCATTCGATCTACAAAGAGCTTCATCAAACGCAATCGTTTGATGGACTTAAACTAAATTAAATGAAACTTTCCCTGTAGATCAGCGTTCTTAAAGAGTTGAAATTATTTGCAGAAGTTTAATTTTGACCGTGGATGTGTTTGAAGTAATTTGTATATAATTTTCTTTTATAATTTATGTATTAAAAATGCAGATAAATTTTTTTATTATTATTTATATATATTTTCAATCTAAAATTCTTTACTCAACTTTTGTAGTTTTCCAAATTTATGTTCTTTCCCTTTTTTTGTATTTCATATCAATATTTTTTTTTTTGAACATTCGTGGCAAATTAAAAAAATATATAAAGGCTTGCTTTCTATTTATTGGACCTTATTTATTATTTATTTTGAAAATGTAATTAATTAAAGTTGGCATGTTTCTTGATAGTTTAAGAAAAATGCTCCACGAGTATCAGGGTCAATTTTAATGATAAGAAAACAATTTCATATAAAAAGAAAGCAAAACAAAGTCAATTAATCTTTTCTTAGCTTTCTTCTATTCATAAAGTTATTTTCTTATTTGGGTTTCCAACTAAATAAATAAAATTTTGTTAAAAAATATTATTTTAAATACTTAGTTTTGTTATTTTATGAAAAATATAAAGAACTATGCATTAAATAAATATATGAATCCATATTTGAAAGTTTTAATAATTTATCAATTTTAAGTGAGATACGTGTAAAATTAAATGTCTGGGATCTAAACTTACCCCTGATAAAAGGTCTTATTACTAACACGAAAATAAAAATATGTTGCAAAAGCGTCTCGTTTCCCATTGGTCAAATGCCTGACAGTTTTAAATAATGCTCTGCTATAACTTAAGGTGTTTATTTCGAATACAAAGAAAAAGAGTAACTTTAATTAATGGTTATGCTTTGAAATCATTATTTCATCAGTCAATGATAATGAATTTGATTTTTAACTAATTTTCAATGAAACTTTTTCATTAGAAAACATTACTATTAGTGAAAAAATTGGTGAAGGGAAAAAATTATTAGCATTATTTATCTTTAAATTCTAATGAAATTTTCAATTAATTAGTCCATCTAAGTCATTACTCCCATGTAAGAGTTAGTTAATTTTGCAACTCCTACGAAAAACTTATAACAAGAATAACAATTAAGAGTGCTATATTCGGCTATGCCGTATCTTATATACCCTCCACCATGTATGTAAATCTAGTTTAGTAAAGTAACTCCAATAAAAAAAAAAAAACAAATATTGGGGTGACAGGTAGTTAAAAAATAAGAAAATCGGCGTATTTAAAATTTCTCTAGCTCATTTAGTGTCGGCGTATTCAAAATTTCTCTAGCTCATTCAGTGTCTTGGCAAAGTTGATTAATTAATCACGAACAAGGACGGACAGATGGAAAGACGGACACCGCTCACTTGACTTTGCTATAAATAAATAGTCAGAATTTGTACTTTATCGGGTCGGAAATGGATATTTTGGAAATTGAAAAAGGAATGAAAAACTTAGAAGGGGTGAAGGGTATAAAAAACAAAATTTCTTTAAGCTTTTGTTTTCTTAACATGACCGGTATTAGCGCATTACATTGTTCTTCAAAAATCAAATTATAATAAAAAATTGTTTTGAACTTTCCTTCATTAATAATCATATGGAGATTGTTCCACATACGCATTGTGGAGCTTTGTTTAACCAGATCAGATACAAATTAATACTCGCTACAAATTGCTCAATATTATTGTAGTGGTAAATAAATAATAATAATTTTTTTCTTGATATTTTTTCATGTGTCTATTATTTTAATACTTGATTCTTTCCTATCCCTGTAGCATCAACAAAAAATAACCAATATTTCAATATTAAAAAAAGTAATAAGAAATTACAAAAAGAAATAAATTTATTATTTTCTGATGATGCTCCACAAAGGAGTAGCAAAATATCGAGTATAAAAATAATGGCATGAACACAACTGGGGCGAACGACGAATTTCGCACAGCACTTCATTATCAAAATATCTCTGCTCACGGGAAAAGGACAACAAAACTATGCACAAATTCGCTACCCATTTATTTAAAAACAAAAAATAATTAAATAAATATAATAACAGAAAAGATTTAATGTTGAATATGTTATTAAAAATAATTTACTTTCCATATATGTGCTATAAATAAAAAGAATACAACTCTTAAAGTAAAAAGAAATAGAAACCTTAAAAAAATAAATAAATAGAAAAACCGTCACTCTACACAAAAGCATTTGTCGTTCGTTGACATAAAAAAATATAATTAAAATTTTGCAGAGTTTGTTACTCATAACGAATTTCGTTCGACGCACTTATTGTGTGCGCCTTCATATGCATAAATGCGTTTTATTTCTGACGACGAATATTTGTAACGAATAATTCGTCGTTCGTTTTAAATGTGTTTACTAGATAAAAGAGAACTTAAGCTTAAAAAATTTTCAAATCTATTTCAAATGTTTTATTTAATAAGATTTCGGCAGATTCTTTAATAGCTTATTAACCAAACTATTTCTTCAAAGTTAAAATAGCAAAATTACACTGGCATTTAGATATAAAGAATAAAGAGGACACAAAAATAATTCTATTTTTATACGTAGACTGTCAGTCAATAAGAACGCTCCTGTATTTTATTTTCAAAAATTATTACATCTTAATTTTGATTTCATTGCATTCTGTTGATTTTTCTTTCTTTGGAGATGTGTTTTTTAAAATTTATTTCAAGAACTTCTAAAAAAGTACTTGGCAAAATGCAAAAGTTTAAGTTTATATTTTTATACTTTATTGAAGTTTTTTCTGCAGTGCAGTAAATTTTCACACATTCGTAACATCCAAAATTTTTAGCGAAACAATTTTTGTAACTTCGTTTTTGTGTTTTGCAAAAGGTTTTTGAAAGTGGTTTCAATTCCAACATTTTTTAGATAGTAAATAAAATACTTATTGGTCTTTTCATTTATTATTTTTAAAAATTATTTTTATCATCAATAAGTATTAAATACTTTTTACAAATAATTGCTTATTTTATCACTCATTCATAGAAAAACTTTATTTTTCTCTAAAAACTCAAGCGAAAATAAATCTCGTAATTTTTTCTGCTGCACTCCCACTTATCAATGTTAAAGTTAAACAATATTTTCAAAACTTCAATAAATTAAATAGAATAGAAATATTTTAATTATTGTTCTTATCTTAAATGACTTGGAATTAATGAACTAAACCCTTCATAATCAATTAATACAACAAATGAAATGAAATAAAATAAATAACAAAAATTAAAAACATAACACAAGTATAAATATAAATAAAGTGACTTAAAAGTACTACATTCTGTGTTATAAGAAAGAATAAAAATCGAGTTCGTTCAATAATCGGAGTTACTCTTTGTAAAACAGTTATAAGGTTGGGACTTTGTGGTGCGTATCAGTCATTTGCAAGAACACACAAAAAAAAAAACAAAATTGTAATCGAACAAAATAATTAAATGAAAATAACAATGAATTAATTGAATTAAAACGCTTAACTATTGAGAAATGCTTTCAACATCAATAACAATAACGTTTTTACAAACAAATAAACATTTAATACAACATTGACGCAACAAAGAAATTTAAAAAAAGAACGACATAAATTATGAAACATGTTAAAGTAAATATTGATGAAATTTTAAATAAAAACAATTTAATGTAAATCGTTTTGCCGCACCCATCATAAGAATATTTATATTTGATTGTTTTTGTTAATATATATTTTTCAACATCGATTTTATTCTAATAAAATAATTAACAAACGCGTTTTTTTTAAATGAAAAGTGTTAATTTTAATGTAAAACTAATTAAAAAAACATGAACTTTTAAAATAAAATTTTTGACTTTTTGTCATGTGTTTTTTAAAAAAATGTCGAAAGTGTGCGATTTTTTTAAAACTTTTTTAATTTAAAAACATCCATTTCCAACCACATGAGTTCTTGTTCATAGCAAAGTCGATTGAGCGATGTTCGTCTATCTGTCCGTGTTCCGGTTGAAATCTAATTTGCCAAAACTCTAGATGCGCCAGAGAAAATTTAAATACGCCAGTCGATTTTTGTTTTTGAAAATCGGGAAGATCTGTCGTATGTCTCTTAAGGCAGTGGGCAAAACAACACCTACCTCTAATTTTTGCATATCTTTTTATAGTTTGTCATTCCATTTGTAATTTCTACAATATCCATTTCCGATAAAGTACATATATTCTCAGTTCCTATGCATAGTGAAGTTGATTGTGCGATATCCGTCTGTTCGTCCGTGTCCGTGTTTAAATCAACTTTGTTAAGCCAATCAATCAGTCTTAGTTTAACAAATTTTTCTATTAACAATTAGCAAGATCAGTCTGTGTCCTTCGAGGCAGCGGGCAAAGCTCTATGCCTGCCTCTAATTTTTCCATATCATTTAAACAAATTTAGTTTAATGCAGTAGCGATAGAAAATGAAAATAATAAGAAAAAAAAAAAAAATAAAGTGATTTGGTTCTGGGCCTCTGAACTTTTCATACAAAGATACGATTATGCACCATATTTTGCTTGATATCAACATGGGTATCATTTATAAAAGCTTTTAAAGAGATCTTTCAGAAAAGGCAAATTTTTTTTTAATGCTTAACCCATAAGAGCCTATGACGTTTTTATGTAAAAATTTATTTTCTCTTATTTTTGAATTCTCAGTCACCCGAATATTTTTTCTGATTTGACATACCTCACTTAACTAGATTTACATATATGCTGAAGAGTAAATAAGATTTCGCATAGCTGAATATAGCACTCATACTTGATTTCAATAGTCGTTTATATTGCTGCAGGTGGTTGTTTTTATGTTGAAAAATTGGAGTGCTTTTACCTGCTACAGCAATATTTTCATTTACTAAGTCGGGACAACAACCCTGAGCAAAACTAACAATTTTCGAAAAAAGCCTTCTTTTGAACAGAAAAACTCTATGGTAGGAAAGAGTTCCTTATAACGAGTTTTATTTAAACTATTTAATGGGAAATCTGCAGTATGTTACATTTAGCTAAACATATATGGTGAAGGGTATATAAGATTCGGATTAGCCGATTATATATTACTCTTATTTGTTTTGGCATCAAATTAAGGAAAGGTGTTTGGCCAGCAAATCAATCTTTGTTTTTATGCCTTTCGGTAAGGATCATCGGGAATCTGTTGTAGTGCTTTTTATTGCCCGGCGATAACAGCATTTTTCTTTTAAATTGCCAAATTTAAAACAATACAGAACAATGCCATCAGTTTAAGGCTTTTAGTTTAGTCCCTTTTACTTTAGCATTCGAAAAAAATCCGTGTAAATGTTTGGTTAATTAAATCAGTTAAATTATGCCTGAATGGAGAAAATTTATTTAATAATTTTTAAAATTATTTATAAAAAGAATATTACAGAAAGCAAAACTAAAAATTTTATATGATTCAAAGAATTCGGTAATTAAAACTTATTGATTTTTTCTGTGTAACAAGTCACCGTCGCATTAAAAAGGGGAAAAAAATAATATAAAAAAAACACCATGAGCTTGTTGTCGTAAAATGTTTTTCTATGCGAAATAAAACATACAATTTTTAACGAGGGTAAGTCAACATGTCTCCTTTAAAAATTCTATACAAATTCTTATTAAAATTAGTACCTCGTAAATTTAGTTGAAAAAACAAGATGACTACAAATTTCGTGTTAAAAATGTTATTGATAATATAAAATAATTAAAACATTCATGAGTTACTTGAAGCTTACAAAATAACTACAATATATTTATGTGAGAAATTTCTCACTTAAGTTACAGAAACTAGGCACAGATTTCGAAAAAGTTCGTCGAGTCTCAAAAGAAGTCTAGGTAATTTCGAAACAAATTTGTTTATCAGTTGAGTTTACTGATTGAAGTAATTTTTGTTATTTGTAAAAAACATCTGAAAAAATAAAACTCGAGTAAGATAAAGTAATAAGAACCTCGTTCTCGATGTCTAAAAATTTTTATTTTGTTAACTTCCCATAATAACTTTGACAGCATTTGGTTGGTCGACCGCTTAAGTTGCATTAACTAGTTGAGGTAAGCGTGGAGACCAATTGAATGATTCTTCTATAAAGTTATTCTATTGTAAATCGCACAGATTTCTTTGTTGAGGCAAGACCTTTTCAATACGCCAATATACGTCAACTCCTGTCCGTCTCGAAAAAAGTAAAGGCAGTAAAATCAACTGGAAAGGTTATAACCACGCTTTAGTGGAATGTGAGAGAGATTGTCGAAATGTTTGAATAACGATTAACGAAAAACACAACTATAAAAAAAAAGAAAACCGCGTGTTCCTCAATACCTGTTCACTTTTAGTGTCTGTTTCTGTAAATGTGAGTGAAAATCTTTTAAAATTACAGAAACAGGTAGTTAGTGACAATAATACAAGAATTAAGCTTCGAATACTTTATTATGCAAATTTTATTTGCTGTTTTTAAATTTCATCAGATAAGTGGCGGCAAAAGCCTCAAGTGAAATGGAAGGGAAGGCTGGACTAAAATTTTTTAGGAAAGCTAGATAAATGCAGTCGTTTGTAGAAAAGTATTTTTTATTTTTTTATTTTAAGAACTTTTTGAGTTGCCATCGTACAATACAATAATTCATAGTGTATTGAATCATATGTTTTGAAATTAGAACTTCTTACTTAAGTTTAGTTGACTTCAAAGGCTTTGAGAGTAAATTTTTGTGTTTCTTAAAACCGACAAAATGTTGAATATTTTATTAAAAATATAGAAAATGTAAATATAAAATATAAAAAATAATAAAAATTGAATAAATATGTGCTGTTTTAATTAAAATAATAAAATAATATTTCAAATGTATTGAAAGATCAAAAAATAAAATAAATTTAAATTTCCTATATTGAAGTTAAATCATAAAACTCAACCAACATTTTACAACTCTACTTAGAATGCTAATAATGAACATTATTCTTAATTCTAAAAAACATAAAAAGTGTTGCACGAGTTCTACTAAACTACCAAGTGCTGCTTTATGCGTACAGCATTTGAAGAGTTTTTGGAATTTTTATGATTTCAAAACAACTTTAAAAAGTAATGGGATTTTTCTCAAAAGCTGCTTATATTGTTTGGGCTGTGTAAGTATTTTTTTCTTTTTTTATGTTTAATTCTTTTCATTAAGTAAATTAAGCAATTCAATAGTTTCCTACTCCATTTAAGAATGTTTTTCCTATTTAAATATATTTAACCTTGAACTATAATTTACCAAACTAAAACGAATTGTATTCTTGCAAATGTTTGTATGATTCAAACATTATTATGCTGGCATAATTATAAATTTAATATTTTCTTATGGTACGATTTATATTATGTTTAATTGTTTATTTTCTTTATCAAGTTAATATTAATCATTTTTATCGCTTTCTTCATATTTGTAAAACTTTTTAAGGAGTTACAGTCTTCCTAAAGAAAGAAAATAAATGAAGTTTGCGTTATTTAAAAAGTGATAGGCAGACATGTTAAATTTTCACAGTGTCAGTAAAATTATGTGGGCTTTAGCAACATGTAGAAAAATTAAACTTTAATTGGTGTCCCAATATTGACGTAATATTCTCTTATATTGTTGAAGCTTTTTAGAGATTTCTCGCAAAGTATGTAAAAATATGTCCGCTATTAAAATAAACAATAAAAGTAAACAATAAATAAAGAAATTAAAGGGCGTTTCAAAAAGGCCGTGATTTTAAATAATAAAGCTTGAAATTTGTACAAAGAATATTTTGCTTAGTCTGCTATATAAATAGGTACAAAAGATAAGAATAAAAGGTATCCCGATAGTAACATGGTTTTCACATGTATGGTCTAATATATTTTTGATTCGTAATAGGCTGAGACTATAAACTTACGTAGGGTATTGCTGATTTACTATAAAAATAAGTACAAGAATACCTCGTGAAGTACAGACAATTGGTGTCACCATTTTGCCGTACTATTTAAAATCGGACTAATCGAGGCACTCGGCTCCTATGCCCCTAAAAACGATTAAGGGACATTATAATGATAATCGAGAAAAAAAGCGATAATTTGTAACATATATTTTTTATAATTTTGTTACATATAATTTATAAACAAATATTTTACTTAAAAAATTTAATGTAATGATTTTTTTCGAAAATTTTTTTTAAAGAGCAAATAAATTTTTTTGTGTGGAAATTTCGAGACCGTACGAGTGTGATCAAGATTTGCGTCAATACATGTCATAAAGGCCTAACCTGACGGTGGTCTTAGCACTGAGTGAAATACAAAGCGTCGACTATCGCCCCCTGCAAGCGTAGCCAACAGAGTTGTCATTTCAAGAACATGGCTTGCGGGACCATGAACTTCCCCTTGCTTGAGGAATGCATAATACCCAAAATACCACCCAGCCACCACCTGCACCGCAAAGGGATCTCACCAAAAAACGGCTACAGAGATGGGTGGCTATCTGTATGTGCTACCGGTTCCCGTGGCTTCAGTATTTTTTAGGACATTGGGCAGTCCTTCGACAAGTAATTAACTTGTCTATCCAGATTTTGTGCCCCTATATCCCGAGTGCACTATGTCTGAACTTAGGATAGCTCGGCCAGACTTGTACCCCCGGGGGGGAAAGGGAGAGAAAAACCGTACAGATCGAAGCAGTACTATGCGAGGTTTTCCTGTGTAAAAAAAAAAAATAAATAATTTACGTAATTGCATTCGGTGGCCCACTTATGGTATGAAACCCTTCGTGAGTGACTCAAACTCACATATGGCGGATTTATTTATATTTAGGCTTTTGTATTAAAACATAATTTTGCTCTCAACAAATAAATAATTACACACCCTGTTGTTTTTAAAATTTTAATTTGCTTTTTGTTCTAAATATTTAAGGGTCAGTTAATTCTCCTGTGGATATACTACTCGCATAAAACTTTTTCCATCTGTGTCTATTTGTTTACATTTCCTGAAACCAAAAAGTGTTTTCCACATTCGTCTTGTTCCATTTTTCTTTTATTCTTTTTAAAATTAATGCGTGACTTTTGCCAAACGCCTAACATTAATAAGTTTATATTAGCAATAATTTTTTGTAGCATAACTTTTTATTTACATTTTTATACTGAACATCTGGTTTTCAAAAGTTAGCAAAAGTTTGAAATATTTATATTAGCAAGATTTTAAAAATTGAAATATAGATTGCTTAAATGACAAAAGCAAACTTTATGCTAATTAATATTAATTTTTAAACAAATTCAAAATAAATTCATATCCTCAAACGGTTTCTTTTAGAACAAAAATAAAAATCGATTAAATATAAATTTCTAACATTAATATTTGTAAGTAAACCTTTTTAAATGTCTTAATTTTATTTGACCTTCATTAGTTTAACATTTTTTTTAATATTAAATAAATGTTTTGTTAATAATTTTAAACACTTTATTTGGCATTTATAAAACATGTATAATTTACACTTGCTTTTTTGTTATTAAAAATAATTCAAACGGAAGTGACTAATTTTATAATTGATTTAGAAGGGTTTTTAACAAAAAAAAAAAAAAAAAAATATTAGATGTCTATAATTAATTATTAATTTTAAATTGGCAAGTATTTGCAAATTTATTAATTATTTGGGTGAATAAACCGCTGTTTATATAAAAATAGAATAGAATTTGATTTTTTGTTCACACCAACATTAGCTGTTGCTTGTGATTTTACTGGCAACAATATTGCCACAAAGCTTTTTTTTTATAAAAAGTTCCTAAGAGGACAACTCTGAAAGCGTTTGCTTAATAAATAAATTATTTTTCAGCTAATTTTAATTTTTTTCCCAGCTGTTAGAAGTTTTAGCGAACCACATTAATCATAAAAAATACATACTTTTGATTTTTTTAAATATTTTTAATTTGCGAGTTTTGTTTTTTATAAATTAAAAAATTTTAAGGTTTCGGCAAAAAACGATTGGTTTGCGTGTATAGTTAATTGAGAGCGGCACTCATTTTGCTGACAGCGGAAATGGGTTCATCACAAAAATGTATGTGCAACCAATCAAATTTAACATTTAAAGTTAAAATCCTTGTGACATGTTAATTAAAAAAAACACGGTAGCGAAATAAATAATTGCTTTGTAAAGTTCATGAGCGTGTCACATATGTAATTAGCATGTATTTCTTATAACACATATGTATGTATATCCGTCTCATCTTGTTGTTAGAACATCTTAAGAAAAATAAATTATTTAAATACAAAACAAACAATTTAATATGTTATGCAAAATATTTTCTTTTGGAACAATGGAAAACTTTCTGAATTTTTGATTTCTTAGGTGTTGTAGGTCATACTCAATTTTTCAGTTTTCTCTGGAAAATTATCTTGAATAGATTGGTGATTGAAAAACGCTACCAATTTATCTAGATTTACTTTGAAAATCAGTTATCACTTCGTGCAACTTATAAACTTAAAACCATTTTCAGCAATGAGGTTCACTTTAGTTTAAACGAGTTTATTAGTAAACAAAATGAACGGACTTGGAGTGAAACCAAGTCGCAAGAAACTCTACAGATTCAATTACATACAGAAAAATGCATCGTATGGTGCGGTTTATACCCTGGTGACATCATTTGACTTTATTTCTTCAAAAATCAAGTCAAAGCTGTGCTACAGTAGGTCATTGCATCATGACCAATGATTTATTTATTCGGGCCAGATATGGTTCCAACGGAATGATGCTACATGCCATACCGTGACCGCAACCATTGACTTCTTAAAATCAAAATTTGGCGAAAAGTTAATTTTGACAAGTGGACCCGTCGGTTGGCCTTTAAAATCGTGCGATTAGACACCTCTCAATTATTTGCTTTGAGGTCATGTAAAGTTACTGGCTTATGCTGATAAACTACCCATGGAGGTGAACATTGTTCGTGTTATTTATGACACACCGACGACCGAAAGGCGCTTTGTAAGAAACAGCCGCGGTGGCTTCATGCTCAAAATAATTTTTGAATGTTAATATCGTGTGCTGATTGGTCTTAAAAAATATCCTTTAATCCCCTACAGAGTTTTTTTTAATTTAAAGAAAAATTTTAACGGTCCCAAATAAATATTCAAAATTTTTTACATGCAAAGACATGGTCTCTTTATAATTTCTATGTAAAGATTTACAGGTTTTCAATTTGCAAATAAACAAAAATGAATAAAACTTTTAACTCAAATCCACGGTTCAAATCCTGAATGCGAAAAAAAACTTAAAAATTAATAAATAATAAATAACAATTTTATATATTTATCTAAATCCTAACTCTATTTTCTAAATATAATCAAACTTAACTGTTTTTTATTTTTAGTCTGTTCGAACAAGAGATTATGAGTTATGTGCCCATAGAAGAACGCAGCCCTCAGGGTTCGCCCATACTCAATTCACGTATGTTACAAAGGGCACCACCGCCATTTCGACGTGATTTTGAAGCAAAATTAAGATGCTTCTATCGAAAGTTGGAGTCCAAGGGCTACGGCCAAGGTCCACACAAATTAAAGTGAGTTTACAAACAACAGTCTAATTTTAATAAAATAATCATGATCGATAAAAAAAACTGTCTTGTAGATTACAAATTCGTCGTACACATTTGCTGGAAGATGCATTTCGTCGTATTATGTCGGCCAATAAAAAAGACTTGCAAAGAGGCCGTTTAGCGGTTTTATGGGATACCGAAGAGGGTCTCGATTATGGAGGACCATCTAGGTAAGTTAAATAAAAGTTATATGCAACAACAGAAGGTTTAAAACTTTAAATTCCTTTAATCTTTTCAGAGAGTTTTTCTTTTTATTATCACGCGAACTGTTCAATCCTTATTATGGCCTTTTTGAATATTCAGCCAATGATACTTACACCGTACAAGTGTCACCGTTATCGGCCTTTGTCGACAACTGTCACGATTGGTTCCGATTCAGTGGTCGAGTTTTAGGCTTGGCCTTGGTCCATCAATATCTTTTGGATGCCTTTTTTACTCGACCGTTTTACAAAGCTTTATTAAGACTTCCCGTAGCTTTAAGTGATTTAGAATCTTTAGATAATGAATTCCATCAGTCATTACAATGGATACGTGATAATGACATTGGAACCGGCATAGACTTGGGCTTAACATTCTGTGTAACAGAGGAGCTATTAGGACGGGTCGTGGAACGAGAACTTAAGCCCGGTGGCAAAAATATTATAGTCAATGAAAAGAATAAAAAAGAATACCTTGAACGTATGATCAAATGGCGTTTAGAGCGGGGTGTACAAGAACAAACTGAATCCTTAGTACGTGGCTTCTATGAAGTCGTTGATTCGCGTTTGGTTTCGGTATTCGATGCTCGAGAATTGGAATTAGTTATAGCTGGTACGGCCGAAATTGATATAAACGATTGGCGTTTAAACACCGAATATCGTTCGGGTTATCATGACAATCATCAAGTCATTATATGGTTTTGGCAGGTGATTGAGAAATTTACCAATGAACAAAGACTAAGACTTTTACAGTTTGTCACCGGCACCTCTAGCATACCCTATGAAGGGTTTTCGGCTCTCAGAGGTTCCACTGGTCCGCGAAGATTTTGCATTGAAAAATGGGGAAAACCGAATGCTTTGCCCAGAGCTCATACCTGTTTTAATCGTTTAGATTTACCACCATATCCAACACCAGAATTACTCTATGAAAAATTATTATTGGCTGTTGAAGAAACAAATACTTTTGGTATAGAGTAAGTTAAAAGTAATAAAAATTCGGAATCAAACTTTTTAAGTCAATTTAAAATTTATTTCGGTTTGGTTTACTTATTTTATAAATTCTATTTCAAATGCATTAGAAGAATAGAATTTCTTAAAAAACAACGTGATATTTTAAATATTTCATTAATTTGTATTTATTAAATCTTAACCCCGTATGTGTAATTATAATATTATTTATTTTTAAATTCCCTGACTTTCCTAAATTATACAATGAAAGTGTTAGAGAAGTTACAATATTTTTTATATTTATTAAAAAATATATAATTTAACACTTAAACCGTGATTTGCATAAACCCTTACGTGTCCAAACAATAAAACAACTTTAATTTATTTTGGAATAGTTAAACTTAGTTTTATGGTGAATTAAATATTGAAATATAAATATATTTCTAAACTCAAAGTGCAAATAAATGCAAATCAAGGTTTTATTATAATATTTTTTTTTAATTTTCTTATTCTTGTCGTCTTAGTCATTAGAAATTAGGTGGTAGTCATACATACATACGTATATTTCTTACTATCTGTATTCCTTTTAAAACAATAACAAAATAATTATTTATGGTCCATAGTTACTCTTGAACAAGTCCGGAAAATAACTGCAATGTTTTCAAAATCAAATAAAATTAAAAGAAAATTTGTCTCTCTTTTTGTATGACTTGAACTTTAAAAACCCTTGGAAATTGATTTTCTCCAACCCTTAAAATATTAATTTCCTATTTAATCTTATAACCTGTATCTTTTAATGATAAAAATCCTTAACAAAATATGCGCTTGAAACTTCACGGTACTGTGATATTGGAATCTTTATGACTTATCTCCCTTTGACAGTTACAAATGTACAGAATATTAAAAGGAAAAGAACTCTGATATTAAAAAATTTTCTAAATTGTGAAAACAAATCTTGCGCACTGCAATAAACATACTTTTAGAAAATATTCTCTTACGAAGTTGTATCCATTTCCAAAGAGTGGAAAGCGTTCTTTTTTTTTCTACTCTGGTTAGTTCAATTAAACTTATATTTTTTAGTCAAACAACTCACCAAAAATTTATATTATTTATAACCTGAAAGAAAGCACAATAGTAATATTTCTGGTATTTCACTCTATAATAATAACAAATGAAAATTTGTTATTATAAGTCTAAGATCGATCATCTTAATTTTACATTTTTTTCAGCTAATTTTATATTAGTATTTTCGTGAAAGCAAAGTCGATTAAGCGATGTCCGTCTGTCCGTCCGTGTAAGTGTTGAAATCATCGTTGCCAAGGCTCTAGATGAGCTAGAGAAAATTTAAATACGCCAATCGATTGGAAATAGTTTCGAAAAAATTGCTATTGAAAATCAGCAAGATCGGTCCATGTCCCTGCAGGCAATGGACTAAACACCATGCCTGCCTTTAATTTTTCCATATCATTTCGAACAATGAAGTTATTCCAATCAAAAAAAAAAAAAAAACAAATATATGGAGCAATTGAGAATTAACAAATAAGAAATAAACATCAAATGGAAAAATTGGCGCTTGCCCATATTTTCCGAGTTATGGGGCTATTGAAATTTTCATAAAAAAGTTCGATTGTCAATATGGTACTTAAATATGATGAATAAAATGGATTGGCAATAATTTTTGTTTAACAAATATTCATCACTTTGGTTATCGTTTTGCTTTTTCAAGTATAGTTATTCCTTTATATTCAGCACTCGGAAGTATTTAATTCAAGACACATCACAAATAAAAACACTTTTATTCACTGTGCTTTCTTCGAGTTAAATTAACGTTGTAAAGTCCCTTGCATTGACTTTTGTTGTACTGTGATGAAAGGATGTTTCATAAGTAAAATAGAAACTATAAAGCTTCAAGCGAGCTACTAAGTCAGTCATATCTACATCTCAACCAAAGCTTATCAAATACCAGGTGGCAGCGTAGGCGAATTTACTATTTTTTGCCAACTTTTTTAACTTCTAAACTCTATTTATAAAAATCACGTACTCTGCCACCTGGTAATTGACTCGCCTTGTTCAACCCTTAAGTATATTAAGGATTTTATATATAATAATCAATAGCTCGCCTTTAATTTCCTTTTCCCAATTGTGTGAATTTCGTGTACCTTTGCTATCAAAAAATAGCAAAATTTACCTCTACCAATCAACTGTTAAACGAGAGTTAATCTTGGATTTACCTTTTGAATCTTGATTTGGACTATTTTATTTTTTAATATTTTTTTTTTACTATTTACATTTCTGAAATATCTATTTGCTTTACCGTCAAAGAGGCAGCCCATAATTTGAATTCATACTATGAATTTCTTTTTAATATTTTCGAAAGAATTTCTATCTTTAATATTGACATATTAATTAATTTATAACTTCCTTGAATTCATTTCTCATGAAACTTTTGAAAACAATGCAGTTTATTTTCCTTGCTTTTCGAATCTGTTATAAAAAATATGTAGAATAGTTAAGTATTATCTTATACGATGTAGATCTTAAATAAAACTTGCTAAATAAAATAAAAACATTCCCTTAAAGACAAAAAAAATTAAACAAATCATTCCATACAAATGCATTTAAAAAAATGTCTTAGAAAATTTTAACTTTAACATGCTATTAAAATCCTGCCGTTATTAAAAAAAAATTTAAAAATAAAAGAATTATATAATTTAAAAGAAATAGTTTAAAAAAATTAAGATAATTTTGTGCAAAAAAATATTTCTCTCCCTCTATCTCTTAAATTACCTTTAAGAAAGACTTGATATTATTTGTTTTAATAAAAAAAATTAAGCTTTTATTGTTATTCTACAGCTTTTTTTAATCTTATTTTTATATAAAGTTTTTAATTTTTTTCGTAAAGTCTGATTATAAACTTAAATGCAAATGAAAAAAAAAAAATTAACAAACAGAATAATAAAAAAAAAAAATAAATAAATAATACTTAATATATACTAAAGATAAAAAAAATACATAACAATAAATTATTAAAATACGTAACAAAAACTACTCATTAAAAATAAATGGAAAATAAGTAAAAAACCCGAAAGTAAAAATTTATAGCAATAATTAAAAAGATTTATTTTATTTGAAAAATTTTTAAATTATCATTTTAAGTATAAGCAAAAGAAGATTGAAAACCGGCCTAAAAGTTTTTAAAAAAATTTTCAAATTGAGAAAAAAAAAATAAACTTTGCAGTTTGAAATAAAATCTTTTCCCTTCAAAATAGCGTTTACTAACAAATATAGTATTCTTTTAGCTCTGATACTTACATATAATAAAATAATAATAAAAAAGTCTTTCAGTTTCACGTTTCTAATACGCATGTTGTATTCTGTTGAATCAAACGTAGCGCTGAACAAAAAAAAGTCATCTCAACAAACGTCAGTAGTTTCTTATAAAAAAAAATAATAAATAAGTGGATTGAAAAGCAAATAGTCGCAATGGCGAATTCGTTAATTTTCGCCGTTGTAGAGCACCTTGCTGATGTCAAAAATTGTTGACTAAACAAAAGGAAGCCGAATTTAATTTATCCTTTTATTATTATTTGGTAGTTTAAATGAATTTGTACAAGTTGGTTTCTTTCTCCTTTTTTGTGTGGGTTTGAAATTTTATTTAATAAAATATAAAATTTTCTTACTTTTTTAAAATTGTTTAAGAATTTTTTTAAGTCTCAAATTATTTTTAAATTTTGACAGCAACGTCGAACGTAAACAAAAATTAGCTCCGTTCCCGTAAAGTTCGGTAAAATGAGAGAAAACATAAATTATTCTCAATTAAAGAGAAAAATGCCCGAAAGTACGGGAACACAAAAAACCAAATTTCTAACCCAAAACAAGAGGTCGAACAAAATATACATGCAGTTGTTTTTATTAAACATAAGAACGCAAATATTTTGTATGTTCTTGAATTTATTTAATATTTATAGGAATAAAACTTACAAATAACAGTTTTGCGAAACATTTGCGTGTATGAAACATAGAATTTTTGTATTTGCTACTGTTTACTTTTCAATCAGCTGATTGTTTTTTAGTTTACACAAACTTACCCAAAGAAAAAGTCTGGGCTGTTTCGTGCAGAAAGAAGAAGAATTTTGTTCTCTCAAAAGCTCTCTCTTCTAGCCGAACTTGTAGTACGGGAACAGTTTTCGGTAACATTGGGATCCCGCGGGATCCCAAAATTGAGTAAGGGAACGCACCTATTAGCTGGGTTATTAAGACCACTTGTAAATTAATTCGACTTGCATCAATTAAATATTTTCTTTTCTAACTTTACTATCGCTTTTAAATAATTGTGTATGTTTTGATTTTATATATGGCTCAGAAATTAAAATATAGACCGTCTAAAAATGTATATATTGTTTAATTTCTGGTATTTCCCCTTTTATATGACTTTTTTAGATTCAATTTTAAAAGTAAATGTTATTTGCGTTCCTTGCACTTGTCTGTTTTTGCAACCTTTTTTGCGCAATCTCTTTTTGTGCCTAATTTTCCATTTAAATGCAATAAAAATCCTTCTGTATCTTTAAAATATCATATCTGTATCATTAACAGTTTTAGAGTTACCATCGTTCATCTCAATGAGGCTCATTCATCTTAGTTTTTAAATTCTGCCAGAAATATTTAAAATAAGTTTTAATATTGCAATCAAACTTTAAACTTATGATTTCTTATGCCAGTTTTTAAAAATTTTCTCTTATTCGCGTTAATATTCTTAATATTTTATACGAAATACTCAATGCTTCTAATAAAGCTTATTAATTTCTTTAATAGTAAAAATCTGTTTCATGTATAATATTTAAAATAAAAAGTAGAGAAAATAAACAAATAGTTTTCATTTCATTGTTTTAACTTAACCCCACATTAGAATAAATTTTTGTACCAGCCAATATTTGAAACATCCAAATAATTTTCAAAAAATTTTGTTCTTAAAATAATTTTATTTATTTTCCTTAAAAATAATTACTAAAAGAAAAAACATAACCTTAAATAATTTAAAATGTGATGTTAGCTTGCGCAATAATTTATTATAAGCAAAAATTATGATATAAATATACATATTTGTATGTTCAGTCCAATATTTATACATATATTAAATTATTAATATTTATTTATTTAAAATTTTTATTTAAGCCACATTAAGCCATAATGAATATATTATTAAATAAAAATAAATTACAAAAAAAAAAAAAATAAATAAATAAATTTAAAAGTAATAAATTAAAAAAATTGTCTCAATATGTTTTTAAATTTTTTTTTTTAATATTTTAAGGTGCGGTCATATTGGTCAAATTTTTCACCGAAAAAGCCTAATAACTCTTTACAAATGTTTTTTTCATCTTTTCCTGACAAAGTATCATTGCGAATGAAAATTATAAATAATAAATATAATATCTAACTTTTTATATTGAGCAGAAGTGTTTGAGAAGAATAATTTTTTTTCCATAATTTAGTGTTTACCTCTTTTTGATCAAATAACTGACTAATCTAACTGCACCTTTACTCACAGGTACCAACGTTTTACTTGCACCATGATTTTTTTCATGGCTTTTTTATTTGTAGAAAAACGAATTTGAGAAGTAAGGGGGTAAGTAAGTAGTAGACAAGACTTTATTTTTGTTTTATTTATATTTAAAATTTAATTACTTTATTTTTGTATCGACATTTAAAAGACTTAAAAGTTAAAAAGAAAAAAAAATAAATAATAGAAAAAAATAAATAAATATATGTGGAGTGCAAATAAAAAATAATTATTTTTCCGTAATAGACAAACAAACAAAGAGATTTTATAACAATAATAAAATAACTAAAAATTCATCGTTTAAGTGTACGCGTTTCTTGGGCAGTCTTTAGAAGGGAATTAAAAATTATATGTCTCAAAAATCATCGTGTAAATTCTCCTTAATTTTCACTGCTTTCTAAACCAAAGGCAAACTAAATTTACACTTCAGTATAAAGACGTGACTTTTACGTAAACATATACGCACTTAAAATTAGCAATTGCGATGACAAAATAGGTATTTGTACATCAAAATCGCTGGAAATCTAGCGGCTTTGAACCTTAAGTTAATACTGAGACGACTAATGGAAATTGCAACAATTGAATTTTGAGTCGATAATCTTTGAAAACATGCTCAAAGAGGTTTTTCGATTTAAAAACTCGGTTTTGTTAGAACTTATTATTTTGAAGCCCAGGAAGACCTTTAAAAAGATGAAATTTAAAGGACTTCCCTATAGAACACCTTAATTCGACATTTGGATATTTCCATGGTTCTTGGAGTAAAAGCACTGGATATAAAACAAAAAGGATTTTGGGGCACAACTAAAGTTATGCTAAATTCTGCGAATTTAAAAGGGGTAACTTTTCTTGTTTTTATTCTTGTACTAAACCAAATATGGATGATTTTGTAATAAATAAAATGCAACATCGTTCGTCAGATACTGTACGCTACAAATTTTTCGTTTATATGTAGTACTTAAGTCGTGCTTCGAACTTTAATTTCGTAGAACAGTGTTGGCGCCAGTGGGGATTTTTTAATGGAAATAAATTCTGTTTAAGGTCTGAGCGTTGCTCTGGGAAAGTTTCAAATGTTTTGGGTTTGTTTTTAGGTTGGTATTTTACATAATTTTTACATTATGGCAATTTAATTTGATTTCAATGTTTTACATTTTTTTTTAATAGTTGAGTCAATAAAAAATTTAATTAAACTTCTATCTGAAAACAAATACAACTTTCATAGCCGAAAGAGCTTTTTTCTCTTTACGAGGGCTGCTCTATATATTTCTGGCCTAATAGTGAAAATGCGATCATTTATAATCAAAAATGGTTTTATTTTTTTTCAAAGTATTCTCCAGCATGATTTATACACTTTTGCATGCGCTCAAACCAGTTGTCGAAGCACTTTTTCCACTCCGATTGAGACACCTCTAAAACATGGTTTTTGAACACTTCAACAGCTTCTTCTGGCGACGAAAATCGTTGACCACGCATTTTTTTTGTCATTAGGTGCCAAGTCAGGGCTGTACGGCGGATTACTCATAAATTCGACGTTTTGGCCGGTCAAAAACGCTCTGGCTTTAGCCGATGTGTGAGAGCTCGCATTGTCATGGTGAACAATGATTCGTCTTCTCTTGTTGGTTTTTCCAATTTCTCCGATGACTTCAGGCAAACAAATTGTAGTGTACCACTCAGAAGTGACCGTCCTACGTTGCTTAAGCGGAACAGTCGCCGCATGGCCAGTTTTGCCGAGGAAACAGGCGACCATTTGCTTCGAAGTGTTTCTTCCACGAACAACTTTCGTTGGATTTTGCTCGTCTTTGAAGACCCACACGGTCGATTGTTGTTTCGTTTCGGGCTCATACGCATAGATCCATGATTCGTCACCTGTGACGATCTTATAAACGTCTTTTGAAGCATCGCAATCGTATTTTTGCAACATTTCTTTGCACCAATCGACATGAGCCTTTTTTTAACGATTTTCAAATTGTGCGGGATGCAACGAGAACAAACCTTTTTTACGGCCAGGTGTTTATGCAGTATCGACTGTATGCTGGTGAAAGAAATGTCCAAGGATGTCTCTATCTCTCGGTATGTCGCATGTCGATCTTGCATTATGAGTTCACGCACAGTATCAATGTTCTCTGGCACAACAGCCGTTTTTGGACGACCTTCACGGAATTCGTCTTTGAGCGAGCTTCGGCCACGATTAAATTCATTATACCAATTTTTCACAGTGCTATAGGATGGTGCTTCAACTCCATACAACGATTTAAGTTCATCAATGTACTCTTGTCGTGATAATCCACGTCGAAAGTTGTAAAAAATGATGCCACGAATATGTTCACGAGTTAATTCCATTTTTTTCTATATTAATTTTTTCAAGTCACTGTAAACAACACAAATAATGGTCGTACGTCAAAACGTTTTCAGTACGATTATGCTTAAAAATGACAAACTTTCCAATGGAAATGTCAGATTGCACTTGGCAGCACTCAGTGTTGCCAGGCCAGAAATATATATTGCAGCCCTCGTATGTTTATTAGCTTTTTTAGTATTAAATGTTGTGGAAGGCATTGCTAAAGCCCTGTCATACATACGGTTTTTAAGCTATATATTATTTGGATGTGATTAATCAAAGAATAAAGCCTAATCATAAATAAAACTCTTTTCATAAAATTTCTTATTTTAAGAATTATAAAAATCCATCAAAAACTTTTTAATCATCATTACTTCAGATTATTTATTTGAAATATAAAAATAACTGTATTAACAGAGAATCATCTTTAATGAAGGGACTGTCAATCAAGGCACTATTAGGTATCGAGAAGCCAGTATCATAATTGTCAAACTCTTGGGAAACCAAATCCGAAGAATGTTTTTTATTCTATAAATAAAAAAAATTCAAATTTCTTAAAGAATTTCTCAGTCAATATTAAATAAATATGCACCTGATCTAATATGGACATTTTGTATTTAAAATTGTCACTGTCTATTTGCTTGAACATGCCACCCGTATCCAATATTATACTGTTGCCTGAACTCATCTGAGGCACAGAGGAATAGTCCTCCAGTTGTAGAAAGAGATAATCACGATGTAAATGTTGAAAATGAGCTTTGATTTTAAAAGCTTTGCCTGCAATTGAAATAATAAATTAAATAAGTTTTATTTTAAGTTAAAATTTTTAAAAATTCTTTTACCTCTTATAGAAAACAAGGGACTTTCCATACTTAAACTTTTAGCACTTTTAATGTTCTGGGTAAAATTTTCCATTCGCCAGTAATATGTATAGACCTTGACGTTCTTATTTGTAATGGCAGTGCCTTCCTTAGGCGACAATGATTTTAATTTTGGAGTCAAATAATTGTTTTTATTTTGTTCAATAGTCTTTTGTAATTTATTTTGGACTGGAATAGATTGCAACTTGAAAGTGGCTGGTGTAACAACATAATTGCTGCTTATACCAGCTGATGTTACTGGTTCTACTGAGCTTTTATTAGGAATTGGTTTTATAAAATGATGGTACAGTTCTTGCATTAGTTTTTGTATATTTTCTAATTCTTTTTTTAAATTATTTTCTAAATCATTAAAGGCTTTAAACATTTCTGAAGAGCCACAGACACCTTTAAGTTCACGTGTTGTAAAAGCTTCAGCACTGGCCCGAACATCACCAGATGTTACAGTACAGACAGCCTTTTGCACTTCACTAGGCTTTAATGCTTCAATGTTTGAATCGGAAAATTCTAGAAATATTTTTAAAAATGTTAAATTTATACAAAAAATTATTTGAGGAATAAATTACCTGTAGGTATTTGAGTTTCTGGTGCGTCTCTCGTTATTGTTATTTCATTGATTGGTCTTCCATACACCATATTAATTATTAGCAGATATTTTAAATAATTTAAAAAAAATATTTCAAACACAAGCATTTTAAGTATCTTAAATAGTTATTTGTGTTTTGGTTTTTTATTTAAATTAAAGAATTTTAGAATTTAATCGTTTAAAATTAATTAAATTAGAATAATTTTAAGTTAAATTTAATAAATTATTCCATTATATTTTTGAATGTAAAAATAATTTTTTATAATTTCTGAGCAAATGTTGTAAAGAAAAACCTATGAAAAAAAATTAAATCAAATAAATATTAATTGATTATAAATATTTCTGGTATTCTGCAATGTACACAACCTAATGTATATAGATTCAATACTGATGATGGATGCAGCGATCTAGAAAATTCTGCATTATATTCTGTTGGTGTTTAATTTTCCTGCTTTCCTTGAAAAACGTTAGAAAAAAAAATTTTAAACAAGTTTTTCTTCTTAATAAAAATTTAGAAATTAAGAAGTAAGAGTGCTATATTCGGCAATGCTATATTTTATACACCCTTCACAATATATAAGCCGTTTATTTTGAAAGTGGCATAAGTCACTTTTTCAAAAAAAAAAAAAAAAAAAAATTAAATGTTAAGAGCTGCTAGAACTTTATTTTGACCGAAGTTTTTATTGGGGAATAATTATCCTGAGATAGAAGCGGGAGTAAGTCTTTTCGAGACTTAGCTTTGAACCTTAAAAAAAACTTTAAATATGTGTATCTGCTTAAAAGCAAAGTGACTTATGCCACTTTCAAAATTAACGATTCATATGAAAGTCTGGTTGAGTAAAGTATCCCTAATCAGATAAATGTTAGGATGACAGAGAATTAAAAAAATAGGAAAAATATTTTTTTACATAAAAATGTAATCGGCTCTTAATAGGTTAACAATTTCTAAAAAGTTTAAATATTTCCTAAAAGATTTCTTCAAAAGCTTTTAAATGACACCCATATTGATACCTTAAAAAATATGGTGTACAATCGTGCTTTTCTATGAAGAGTTCAGAGACCCATAACTCGGAAATTATGGGCGAGTTCCAATTTTTGTTTTTTTTTCTTATTTTTTAATTTTCTCTCTACCTATATACTTGCTCCTTTTTTGATAGAAATTACTTCACTTAACTAGATTCGTTCTAAATGATATGGAAAATTTTGAGGCAGGCGTGGTGTCTTACCTGCTGCCTCGAAGGACATGGACCGATCTTGCTCATTGTTAATAACAAAATTTTTGAAATTCTCATCTAATCGATTTAAATTTTCTCTAGTTATTTAGTGTCTTGACAAAGTTAATTTTAACCCGGACATGGACAGACAGACGGGTATCGCTCAATCGACTTTGCTATGCATAAGAAGTCAGAATATATAAACTATATGGGGTCGGAGATGAATACTGTAGAAATTACAAACGGAATGACAAACTTAGATACATATATTCCTTTTCCAATTTTTGTGGTGAGGGGTATAAAAATGAACTTTAGCCGAACTAATTAATTTATTTGTTACAATTTTTTTTTATTAAATATTATTTATTTCTAACGTCAGGCCAGAATAAAATGGCTGCACAAAAAAGTTGTTACTTTTCTTTTTTAAAATAACATAATTAATAAAGTTTACGAAGTGAATTGTATTTATGTCGTTTGTTTGTTCTGTATCGATTAAAGCAAAAATAGATGGATGCTAAAAGGCGCATTAGCTTTCCCATCTACGATTTTTGAAATAGTTTTCTACTGTTTACGGTGTCATAAGAACATGGTCCGAAATTGTAGTCACAAACCGATAGAAAAAGCTTTGAAATGTTTTCTGTTCGATACACGAAATCGTAGTTTGATATCCCTCAGCTTAACTTCCTGTGGCATCTAATTTCCTTTCTTTTAAAGGAATTTCAATGGCGCGTTAAATAAGGATCTTCAACGTGAATTGTTTCGTATTTTTTTACCTTCCAAGTTTTTTAGCCTTAAGAATGAAGTAAAACTGACACATAAAAATCGTCACAGAGAACAGGAGTGAGAATCTAATTTAGTTTGAGATCGTTTTCTCTTGTTAAAGGCCGGGGCACATAGAATCCGTTATACGTTTTACTTTGACAAATTCAACTAAAGTTAAAGTAACGACGGATAAGGTTGGCACAATGAATACTTTGCTGACGGATGTTAAATAAAAGTTTGCTCTCTATTTTTATTCAATTTTAAATTTAATTTGTATTTTATTCACTTGTTAATTTAATTAAATTTGTATTTTATTGTTTGCCACCAAAATTGTTTTATTAAAATCATAAAACACAATTGAAACACAGCAAGAGTTAAAAGAAAACAGAGAAGAAGAAGCAGTTGATAGTTGTCAAAGTATTCAACATACGTCAAAAGTTAAAAGTTGACCAACTTTTGTACTTTGCGTTGACGGACACTTATTGATTGTTACAACGCTCATAAGAAATCATTTATTTTAACTGACTTATCAGTTGAATTTGTCAAAGCTTAACGTATGACGGATTCTATGTGCCCCGGCCTTAACTCATTAGCGCCGTTCCCGTACTTTTTGCGTAAAGTTTGGTAAAACGAGAGTAAACATGAAATATTCTCAATTGAAGAGAGAAATGACCGAAAAAAAACCAAACTTCTATCCCAAAACAAGATGTCAACCAAAACAAACATGCGGTTGTTTATTGTAAACATAAAAACACAAATATTTTACATGTTCTTAAATTATTAATATTTTTTGGGATGAAACTTGTAAATAACAATTTTGGAAGACATTTACGTGCATGAAACATAGAATTTTTTGTATTTGCTACTATTTACTTTTTAACCAGCTGATTGTTTTTCAGTTCACACAATCTTCCCAAAGAAAAAGTCTGGGCTGTTTCGTGCAGAAAGCAGAAGAATTTTATTCTCTCAAAAGCTCTCTCTTCTACGCAAACTTGTAGTACAGGAACAGTTTTCGGTAACATTGGGAACCTGCGGATTCCCAAAATTGAGTACGGGAACGCACCTTTTATGAAATAAGCGTTTTCTTAACAATGTTGCCATATTTAAAAAAATTAATTGCTTTTATTATTTTTGCTTTTTATTATTTCACCAAAGAGTCCGAAAAAACAAGAATTGTATTTTGAAAGTAGTTGCTGACGACGATCCAATGATGTGTCTCTGCTTGAAGTTGTGGTCTTGTTGTGTTTCATCACTTTAACATCGAAAACAGTATCTTCGAAGGGTAGAAAATAATCTGCATACTTAAGTTTCATAGAAAAGGAATACAATGACTTTCTGCAGCACTTTTCTCCACAAAAAAAAAAAAAAAAAAACAAAAAGATGTTGAAGCATAAGTTTTCGTAAAATATAAAAATATTTCTTAGGCTTAAAATAGTTAATTTTCAATTCAACACAAATTTATGTTATGAAAAAGCGAATTTGTTTTGTTAAAACACTACTGACAGCTGCCTCAACATTTTGATTTAAAAAAAAATGTGTCACAGTGCATCACAGACCAGCAAACAGAGTCGACATTTGTTGTAAAACACAGAAAACTCTTTAATACAGTCAATTTAAATATTTTTTTATTATTTTTATTTTGTTTTTATCTGTTTATCCTCCAAAGAAATTTTAAAAATTTCTTTTGCTTCTAAAGCTATTTCTATGTTTGCATTATTAAAATTAAGAAATTACTTTAATTTATTGCGCTTAAAATTTTAATATTTCGTACTTCACGTGGCTCACACAACTAAATAAGTGGTGGATTATCATTTAGTAAATTTGTATTTATTTTTTGAAATAAATAAATCAAAATGTGGGCATAAATAATGTTCTCATTTGTGTACCGTTTTGCTTCATGTCGTCTTGGTTGTTTTTTATATTTTATTTTTAAGTGAACAAAAATAAAAATAGATCATTAAAAGTGTTATACGTTTTAAGTATCTTTTAGTTGATTTTTTTTTATTCTTAACAAACGATTTCAATACGTGTTTTGCACTTTTCAGGAACCATGTTGTCTACCATATGCACCCATATGCATTTCCGCAAAAATGTTTTAATATAATTGTCAAAAAGTGATAAGTTTACAGTGTGGGCAAAAAAAAAAAAGAATGTTTTTATTGATCTTAAGGAAATTTATAAATTTTAAAATTTCATATTTCTATTTTTTTTTCATATCCAATTTTTTGTTTTACTCCTAATTAATTGCTTTCAAACTAATACGCATTATCATTCTCTTACAAAACATGAAGTATTAAAAATTATAGACATTTAATTAATTTATTATTAAAAACAAATAAAAAGACTTCAGCAAGCTAAGCGTAACTTATTCACCTGGTGTTTATCAACTTTATCAGTGCATTTTACAAAAAATTTGAGTAGAAAACCAAAATTCGTATGCCTTAGCTTAACTGACTAAATGAGAATTATATTTAGTGTAGAATTGAAAAACACAAAATCTAAAGTTCTAAAAAATAAACAAATGAATCTAAAATTCACTTTTATATCATGAAATATTAATTATCTTATTTTTTAAGGAATTAAACACAAAAAAGTAAATAAATAGTAAATTATTTTATTAAACAATATTATGCTAATAATCTGTAACATTTTATAACAAAAATGCAATTTATTTATACCCTTCATCATGTATGTAAATCTAGCTAAGTTTAGTAACTCCTATTAAAAAAACAAATGGTAGGATTACATAGAATTAACAAAAAAATGTATAATTTTACTTAAAAATGTCAACGGCTCTTAATGGGTTAAGCATTTTTTTAAAATAAACTCAATAGTTATTATAAAAAAATTTTATTTTTTATTATTTTATTCTGAAAGATCTTTTTAAAAGCTTTAAAATGATACCATATTAACCATATTGACAATCGAACTTTTTTATGAAAATTTCAGAGACCCATAACTCGATAAATATGGGCAAGAGCCAATTTTTTCCTCCAATTTTATTTTTTATTTTTAATTCTCTATCGCCCCACATATTTGTTTTTTTTATTGGAGTTACTTCATTTTTGTAAATTATATTGAATAATTAAAGGCAGACGTGCTGTTTTGACCACTGCCTCGAAGGACATGGACCGATCTTGCTGAGTCAGAATATTTAAACTTTATTGGGGCAGGAATGAATATTGTAGAAATTACAAACGGAATGACAAGTTTTGACATCGCATTTTTCCGATTTTTGTGGTGAAGTGTATAAAACTTCTTTTTAATTCAAGCCATCTTTTAAATTTGTTTCTGTAAACATTGAAGGTTGCAGGTCATTTGTTTTCTCTCTTTTTTATTTTTATTGTTTTTTTTACTTCAATCTTGTACGTTTCATTTCGGCGTTACGCTTGATGCGCTGATTGTAACTGCATACGATTAATTCGAATTCCACATATCGAAAAAAATTGTGTTTTTTCAATCCGTTTATAAAGTGTAAAAACCTTATTCTATTGCTTTCGTTACAATGTCTGTCCATCCGCCTGCCCGCCTGTTACAGCCCTCTAATTATAGAATAGTAATAGGTAGACTCTTAAATTTTTTACAGAAGAAAGCCAGTAAACACATTATACTTAACTTGTCGTCAAAGCATTTAAACTAAAGTGCTCAACTTTTTTAATTTAAATATTTTTTAATTTTTTTTTTTTTTTTGAGTTTAAAAATATTAATTTCCCCTAAAAAAGAATCATGTTGACATAATAAAAATTTAATAAATAACTTTTGCTTGTTGGGCTACAGTTAAATGTTAATTCGAAAATGTATTGCCTACTTTAAGGCGCAAGTAAAATCTCTGATTATTATACAGGGCGACTCATATTATTTTTATAACATATCAACCATTTACACCACTCCCACCTCATATTTTGTTTTTTTAAATAAAACTCTTTTTAAACATTGAACACTTGTTTTAAAAGTATTTATTATAATATATTATGTTTAAAATTAAATTATGATAATAATTATTTATTTAATTATCATTAACTAACTAAATAAAGCTTAAAGGAGCAATAGGTATTTCAAGTATTTTCTTTTGGATAAATTAAAGCAATTTTTGTGTAATGAAATTTTGAGAAATAGGAATAAAATTATAATAAATCTATTCGCTTAGAAAAGGTACGTTTTTTTTGTTTGAACATGAGGAAATAATCGAAACCAGGCCAAAGTGTTGTGGATTATTTTTTAAATTTTCAGTACAATTTTGTTTTGTTTTTCTTTTGTCTTAAAACTATCATTAACATTTTTATTTTAACATTCAATATTTTAATTTAAAATTTGTTTATATACGCACGTTATTAACATTTATGTTTGTAATTTAATATATTTTGAGCTTTTTTATTAAGGCTCCTTAAAATTTCCAAATTTATTTGTGTTTTTTTTAAGATTTTGTGTAAATATTTTCTAAAATTTTATTTAAAAATCCAGTCGTTTAAGGTAAATATATTTTTTTTAAATAAATTGAATTGAAATATATATAAATATATTTATATTTTAAATAAATAAATACATCAAAAATGTTTTAATAATTATTTGAAAGAAATAAATAAAAGTTTAAGAAACCGACATTTAAAAGTATTTATTTTTGTGTTTTTTTGGTACGCATTATAATTAAAATTTAATTTGATAAATTGACACATAAAGTTAATTATTTCAACGATTTCCAATTTTATTTACACTTTCAGATTTATCTTTTTTAAATTTGCTTTGTAAACATTAACAATTTATATTCTGTTAAACGATTTTGTTTTTTGTTTAATGATTAAAAATGTTTTGATATGTTTAAGCGATGTTTTTTTTGTTTATTTATAATGAATACAACAACAACATTTATTCAATTAACTTTTTTAACTAATTTCATATTTTATTTGCATTCTAATTTTTCATACCTTTCACCACAAAAAAATGGAAAAAGGAGATATCAAGGTTTGCCATTTCATTTGTAATTTCTACAATATTCATTTTCCATCCCATAAAGTCAATATATTCTGACTTCTTTTTCTTTTTCTATATCAATTGAACAATAAAGTAACTCCAATAAAAAAAAAAAAAAAACAAATATTTGGAGCGATTGAAAATTAAAAAAAAAAATCTACTGATAAAAATCGCGCTCGTCCATATTTTTTCAACTTTTCATGGAAAAGTAGGATTGCGCATCATTTATTTTAAGACCTCAGTATGGAAATTAATTAAAAGCTTTTGGAGAGATCTTTCAGGAAATGCTTAACCCATTAAGAGCCGGTGATATTTTTATATATCTTTTTAATTTTTAAATTCTCTGGCACCCCAATTGTTTTTTTTTTAACAACTTAAATATTTAATATTAAAATGTGATTTAAAATAATTGCGAGCCCAGCATTTCTTCTACCATCGTTTTTGTTGAAGACAAGATATCTGTGATAAAAACTGGGGCCAAATTATGTCATTCGTTATCGATCGAAATTTCAATAAGATTTAAATTGAAATTTCGTTCGATATCAAATGTCATAATTTGTCCTCTGATCTAATAAATTTAATTTTGATAACTTTCAAAAATCAACTGGAGTAACAATCAGTATCATTTAAAATTATCATGGCAATTTGTGTTTATATACCAGCTAAAAGGAAAATGATTTAATAACTCTTGATTTTTCTTATTTCAATTCCTTTGCACCAAAAGTGATTCTTAATTTCCAAACATATAAAAAATATTCAGAGTATTTAAATAAAGTGTAAAACGTTAAACGATTCGTGGAATGCTTTCAATTGAGCCGTTTGCTTCGTAAGTGGCATAAGTCACTTTAAAAAAATTAAATGTGAAGAGCTGCTAAGAATTTTTGTTGGCTGATGTTTTTATTGCGGAAAACTTAGCATCCTGAGATAATAAGTGCAAGTATGTCTTTTCGAAATTTAGCCTCAATACTTCTAAAAACTTTAAATATGTGCATCAGCTTAAAAGCAAAGTAACTCAATTATTTATACGGCTCAATTATTTATACGCATGTGCTACGGCCGCTTTAGAGCCAAACCCAAATCAGTACGTAAAGCGAAAAAATTTCATATTCATAGAAAATTTATATAACCCAAACTTCATCGCGTCAATGCTTTGAAATGGGAAAATTCTATTTTGGCTGCTAAAAAAATTCTTTTGTTATTGTTGAAACGCTAGTTATTTTCCGGGTTAAGGTAAGGCGTTACCCAGCAAGAAATGAGTGAGCGATTTATCATTGCCACAGACATCACACGTATACAAATGTTTACATCATTTTTTTCATTTTCTTATTAAGAATGTGATAGAAACTCTTTCCATCATCAGTGATTGTCATTTGATGGATCAAATAATGATCACTGCTCTTTAAACTTATACCATATAGTTCTACTTAGTGATCGCTTTGTTTAGTTCAAAGTTTGAAAATGAACTAGTTCAAATTTTAGTTCAAAGGTTCTCTTTAGTTCAAAATCTCTCTTAGTTCAAATGTTGACGTATTCGTAGTTTTCAAGTTTTACTTCAAACGCTTTGTTTAGTTCAAAAGTTCTATTTAATATATGATGGCAATAACACCGTAGCATTGCCAAAACGAATGTTAAATAAAATGCGTGGCAGCACTAATTTCATGTCCAAAATAGCCAACAAGAAAACACAGTCCTAAATTATAGTTCATCTTGTCTGGTAGTTAAATTACAAATTATAGTTCAAAAACGAACTAGGTATACTTAAAAGTATGAACTAGGTCACTTAGTTCGAATGAATCGTTTATATGAACTAGTTCGTTTATGATCTACACAATTCTACTGTTCTTGTAGGATAGACACCGCTACACTTGACGCGTTAATCAAGATTGATCTGTTAAAAAAATTATGAAAGAATACAGAATACAACAATACAGCACTTTAAAACGATACATTTCGTTTAAGTTTTAAAACTGCAATTAAATTCGAAGAAGAATGGTATAAACATTGGAAGTTACTTGAAAAAAAAAGTACGTTTCTAAACTTAAAAATAATAAATTAACTGAAATCACGCGCTTATTATGACAAACACGCATTTTTAAATCGCACGTTCCTTAACCAGTTGGGCGCGGAATTTAGTTTTAAAAATCCTCCACCGTGTGCGGAATTTAATTCAGGCTACGACGTCGAACGCAGGGCAAAATTGTCCTATGACAAGTTTTATGAAAAACGAGGAAGAACTTTATTTTTATTTTGATAATAACTTCGAAAATACACATTTTTGGATCGAATGCTTCGAACTATTTGTGTTGATACTGTTTCCCGCTAAAAACTGAAGAAAGCTGTTGTCGCAAAACGGGATAGTATGTCACCGGCCTTACAAAGAAGAAGAGATCATTGAATTCTGTGAAAAATGAAATGATGCTCGTAATGAGGTCTGAATCTTTATCTAAGTTAAAAACGGCATTGCACAACCTGTCAGAGCTTTCATTTGTGTGCGTAATTCCCAGTCTTTAATGTAGAGACCAAACATGTACTAACAATTTATCATCCCAACACCCTCTCTGTATAAAATACTCAGCAGTTCTATTGGTAATATAAAGCAAACATTCCATCAAATAATATTCGTATGGGATTTCTTAAAATTTAGAGATTTTATAGTCAGTGATAAGTTTTTATTTCTCACGACGTGTATACATGTCGAACGCACTTAACTGGTTAAAGTTCAACTGTAACAAGTTGTAACAGATAGTTTTAGTATATTATTGCGGCTTAAAGCCCCTACATTTTTAATGATTGCAATTTTAAAACGATGACTTAAGCATTATTTACTTATTTAATACTTTCAAAAACTTTTGAGTTTAGCGAGTGATATAAGGACTTTGGGTGATGTATGAATTAAAGCCTAAAAACGATGGTCCACTTACTGAAACTAAAAACTTTTCTTACATGTTGTTGTGACTGGCGATTAAAAATGGTTAAAGAAAAGTAATGCCAGCCTTTATAAAGGAAAATAGTTTATGGTTTGGCTGCTCAAATAAAGAATGCTATCGCTGTCAAATGCAATAGCTGCCACTGCATGAAAGAAAGACTGACTTCCAAAACGTCAGTTGCCTTGTTTTCGAACAATGAATTGTGTTTTATAATGTCGTGGTACTAAATGTTTAAAATGAATGCTATTCCAAAATATCGCAGACAAGTAAACGTTGCAACCGAGCAACTAGCGCATCAGTTTCTAAATTGACGCTTTGTTTCGCAAAATCTAAATACCGCAGCAAAACTGTATGAAAATTCCTAAAAAGTTTTTATCGTTAAAAAAAAATTGTTATCGTAACAAACATGCTAATGGTTAGACTGGGATATACTGTGTAATTAAAACGACCCCAAAACTAACATCTTGGCGATTTAACACGTTAGGGATGGCCGCATTGAAATATTATAACTGGCGCATACACAAAGAAATAACCGGAGAATGCCTTGCTATACATCTCATCAATAACAAGAAAAAGTGCAAATTTAGTTTAGTGGAGTGACTCCAATCAAAAAGACAAATATTGGGGTAACAAAAAAATTAAGAAATAAGACATTTTTTTAATATAAAAATTTTATCGGCTCATAATGTGTTAAACATTTAAAAAAAAATTTTGGTATTTCCTGAAAGATCTCTTTAAGAGTAGAAATACAACCTTACGGTTGCGGTGCCGGACTTTTTTCCAAGTCATTCACAAAAAATGTTAACACATATGAATTTTCGTACTAAAAATAATAAAACCGTGGCAACATGATGAAAGAGAAAAAATCGAGAGTTTGAGAAAAAACGCATAGAAATTAAAATAGATTCTAATTTCGTGCGGATTCGTTGAGCGTTTTATATTGTAAAAACTTCATATAAAAAAAACAACCGCATCCGCAACCTTGAGGTTGTATTTATACTCTAAAAGCTTTAAAATTATACTTATATTGATAACTTAAAAACTATAATGCACAATAGTACTTTTCTATAAAAAGTTCAGAGGCCCATAACTCGAAAAATATGGGCGAGCGCAAATTTTTTTATTTTTGTTTTTTTTTTTTTTTTAAATTCTCTATTGCTCCATGTAATTCTTTTTTTTATTAGAGTTACTTCACTAAACTAGATTTGTTCCAAATAATATGGAAAAAATTGAGGCAAGCGTGGTGTTTTACACGCTACCTCAAGGGACATGGATCGATCTTGCTGATTTTTAATAGCAAAATTTTCTTTTTTGCCTTAGAAAAGTTGATTTAAACACAAATGCGGACGGACAGACGAACATTGCTCTTTCTACTACGCTTTGCATAAGAACTCAGAATATAATATATACTTTATGGGATCAGAAATGGATATTATAGATATAACAAAGGGAATGACAAACTTATATACCCTTTCTCCACCTGTGTTGAAGGGTAAAAAAACATTTAATTTATTCTTTTCTTGACAATAACAGTCTTAAAGCAGTGTGTGTCCTTTCTTGTGGAAGTTTCTTCTAGAAGTCAGGGATGGTAGAAGTTACATGCAGAAATAATTTGGAAACACGTGTTTGTTGCTTGTTAAAAGTAATTTAAACGATTTTTTGTGAAGTGCAAGTGTTTTAAAGACTTGCAAAAGTCAGATAGACGTCAGATAATTGGGTCCATTTAACGCCAATAGTACAATGCTATGAGTGCCTTTATAATCAAAGTCAAACTGCCTTTTTTCTTAAAAAAAGAGCAAACTTTACTGCAAGCTGTTCTCACATTATGCTAAAACACGTCTGCAATTTCCTGCAGCAAGTTTGTCCTAATAACTTCCACAAACTAGTTTTAAAAGACTTTCGCAAGTTTCAGTTTGAGTGGAATTACTTCAGCAAATATTTGCAGAAGTTCTTCCACAAGTGACTTGCTAGTGGACACACACGACTTTACAAAATGTTGTGTTAAAAGAAGTTTTGTCTGTTACATAGGCAGGCTGTTAATGTTATATATTCATTAAAGACTTAAAGTATGCTGTATTTTATATAAATTTATTTCATTGTTTTATATTTATGTTTGGGTAAATTTGATTAAAATCAATTTATTTATATTTGGTTGAAGTTTGTATTTTGTTTTCTTTTGCTATATGTTTTATTTAAGCTCTTTTAAATATAATAATCAATTATTTATTCGCAATAATTTTGTATAATTTTTATTATCATCTCATTGTCTCGTTTATAGTTTATTCTTGTTGTTTGTTCTTTATTATTGTATAATTTTGTTTGTGCGTTTTCAAGACTTATTTGAGAAGGTATTCGAGGCTTTTAAATGTAATATCGAATTTCTTTAATCTTTCTATTACCACTACCTCGTTTAAAAAACCTTAATTTCTTTCTAACAAATTTATCAATAAATTTTTTAAGATTTTTTTAAAATAAATTATAAAACCTTTTTTTATAATTCTAAGTTTAGTTTTTAATTAAAAAGAAAATTTAATTAATTTTAGCACAGACCATGATTTCAAAATATAAAAAGAGAAATATATACAGGCGTGTCACACATTCCGATTGAATTTATTTTGCCTTTTTCAGATTCCGATTTTTTTTTTATATTATTTAAAAATGGCAACATTGGCTAAAGATACTAAAGGTGCAGTTGAAAACCTGCAAAAAATTATTTTTTAAAGAAAATCAATTTTACTTTGGAATTAAAAAGGGGTTCATTCCGTGAGAAATTTTTCGCTTTTTGAAGAACCAATTTCGGAATGAATTCTGTAACATGCCTGATAAAGTAAAAGACAGGTAAGTGTAGGAACATGGGGCAAGACAGTTAACGCTGCAATATTAAAAAGAAATTTAATTTTTATGAAATTAGGAGTTGAACTTGTGGACATAAATTTATTTAATTTTTACTTCTGGCTCAAGTTTTTTTTTTAATTTCTAAAAAATTTTTGTTTTAGAAAGAAAACATAATTTACAAACGTATGAGAACGTTTTTACATAAATTTTAATTCATTAAAAAAAAGATTTAAATTTCCTGTGAAATCAACAATTTTCGCTTCTGTGATTTCTACTCCCTCATAATAGCAAACACCTCATATTTTTAAATAAATCAATTGGTCACTTTATTGTGCTTCCTTGCTCAAAAATAAAAATCGAAACTAAAAAGGTTACTCAATGTATGAGTTATTATGAACTGTTTGTGGAATCAGTAAAATTTGTCTGGCAACATTAAATTTGAAATTCCCTTAATGAGTTTTTACATTTGTAAATATTTCTATTTTTTTTCCTTTCATTTTTTTTATTAATATTTCATTACATGTTTATTTGTATAACATTTAAAATTTTCTTTAAATTTCAGTTTTTAGCAAATGAATAATTATAATAATTAATTTTTATTTATATTTTATTAACTTAAAAACAATTAATGAAAACTAAATACTATAATTTTTTCTTTTTTTAATATTATATAAATTATTTTAATTTATTTATATATTTAAATTTTTTTTTATATAGTTGATTTTTTTATCATCATTTAACATTTAGCTAAAAAATATTTATGTTTTAAAATAAAAACATAAAGAAAGAAAATTATAAGAAAACAGAGTTGTTTTTTTTTCAAATAATTTGTTTTTAACATATTTAATGTTTTAAATTATAAACTAAAATCAGTTATAAAAAACAAATTACTAATAAATAAATTCAAATAATAATGCCATCATAATAAAAAAAATTATTATTATTGTATTTTTAAATAAAGAAAAAAATTAAGTTTAATTTTCAATTAGAAATAAAATTAAAAGAAAAAATTCCAAACATGGAATTCATGTCTTTATTTAGTGTACAACTTTGCTTTCCACATTTTCATTATTGGCGATAAGTAGTACTCAACATTAATGGTTGCTATGGCATCATTAGACTGTCTGTCAACATGTTCCTACACAACCTACAAAGCCATAATGTCTCTGCAACATAATATTGTTTACGACACAAAGTGTCGGGGTTTAATGAGCGGAAATTTCATAATTTTTTAAAGTAAATTTACTGTTTCTTTAGAAACCTGAGGCTGAAGCTCATCACCTCTTATAATGTGACCGCTATTAATAAAAGAAAATAAGAAAGAAGTTGTCTAACAGCCAACTTTAAAGAAATGGGAAAAAGTTTCAAAGCAAATGTTGATTGATGCTTTTAAGTAAAAAAGCGGGAAGAATTTTCTTAAGTAAAAAAGGGTTCTTGAAGGTTAAGGCAAAACATAAAACTCGTAATGATTACTCCTCGACTGCAAAACAGACTATAGACTGTTTAAGGATGCAAACTGCAAACATGACATAAGATTCTTTAAGTGTTCTTAAACACAATTAAAGCGTCGGCGATTAAGTAAAAGAGGCATGATTCAGGGATTTAGTTCAGCCTCTTAAAAACGTATCGTTGGATTCATATGCATGTTTCTATCGCTTAGTAGATCTTGCAGCATGATAACTATATTTGGTCTCATATTATGAAAATGAAAAAATTGAAATGACTTGAAAGGAGAAAAGCCAGTTGTACAACTTTTTTTTTTAATAAAAACTAAATGAAAATTTTAATTATTTTAACAAATAAGTTTTTTCAATACACTTTATTAAAGAAATAAAATAATTCAAGACTGTAAAAAAAAAAACAAAGAAATAATAAAAAAATAAATGAAGATCGAAAATAAATTGAAATAATAAAATTATTAAGTATTAATAAGATAAAAAACAATCACACAAAAGAAAGAGACCTTTATAAATGAGTAGAGTAGGAGATGTGAAAATAGTGTATAAGAAAATAATTCATTTTAAGGATTACAATTATTACCAAAGGACGTTTCAAACTAGGGACGATTTTAAGTTTCAGTTGTATTTTTTAAATAATTTTGAAATTAACAAAAAACTATAATATAAAAGGAATACAACGTTTCCGTTTATATCGTTTTTTTTAATTTTTTTACTTAACAAAATGGTGGTGTTGAATGCAAGAAACTTCAGTTAGTTTTTCCAATACTTTAGTAAACCGGCTAAAGTTTTGATTACATCTTTTCAATGTTTTCTTTGTATAATTGCCAGATGTAGAGGTTAGCGTCTATAGAAAAATACAGGATAATTTATAACTTCAGTGTTGCAGTTCAAAAATCCTTCTTTTTAAATCTAATTTCAATTTTAAGATCTGAAGAAATGATTTATTTTTTATTCAAGTTAACTAATTCTTTTTTTAAATAACAAAAATTGTAGTTGTTTTTGTAACAGCTCTGCTGCTGTCAAAAAATTTGTCTGTGGAGAAAAATGAACGATACACCTACTGCTGAGTTGTAAATCTTTGGTCGGGTAGTTTTGGAGCAAAAATCCAAGTCTGTATGGAAAATGATAAAATTGTATAGAATTCCATTTGTGAAAATTAAGAAAAAGAAAACATTTTTATTATTTCTTTGAGGGTCAATGAGACTTTTTTGTTTTTTGAATTGTTACCTTCAAAACTATAATAAAATATATTGTTCGAAAATTTTATTGTTACGAAAACTAGGTCAATAACATGTAAGGATTTTAATAAAGTTTAAAAATTTATTATATCAGATTTTTCTTTATGTTCGTTAGCGATTTCGAAATTATAGTTTCATTTCTAACACTGACTTTTTAAAAAGCTTTTGATTAAACTAAAAAAAAAAAAAATAATAATAATAATAAAATACTTTATTTAGCCTCTCGTTTATTTGAAACAATATTGGCTCTATTAAATTGTTTTAAACGAGTATCAAAACCGTAATAAAACTGCTAAAAAGTCCACTTTGCTAGAACAAACCCTTTTTCTGTTTCTATTGTTTGTTTCTGCTAATCGTTAATTTATAAAAAAGTTTGTGTACGAACTGAAACTCTTCAATAGGGAAACCAATTTATAAAAACTAATTTTGCTTAAGCAATGACAGTTGCATACACTGTTTTTGTTAGCATTTTATGACATTTCGAATTTGAAGAAAATATCGAAAGACTTTAAATGAATTTTTCAAAAATTTCTTAATTGGCGAAAAGCTTTAAATATCTATCAAATAAATTTGAATGCTGTAGGACATTAACTTTGCTTGACAGACTTCAACTTTATTGTTTGCTCAACAATAACCCGAAAACAAGCTTTACAACATATATTTGATTTAAGCTTCATATTAACACGCGTAACATTTCTCCAGAGAAGAGAATTTTAAAACAAACCTTTAAGCAAGTTCTTTTTTAATGATCTAAAATTAAACTTTTCACATTTCTATTAAATAGACAAATGATGGACAAAGAAAATTTTTAAAAGGCCTACATTTAATAGAGATGACAAAAGTTTAATTTCCATCAGAACACGACACAGTTTGTTTTATTTGAGTTTGAACAACATTGAAAAAATTTGTTTTCTTTTAAATAAATTCTTCATATTGAACACCACCATCGGAACAACATAAAAAGTAATTGAAATACTTTTTCTTTCTTGTTAAGTAACTGTTCGTCGTATTACGTTTATAATTATTATGATTATGATTATTGTAACTATTGCTATTACTACTGATAATAATATTTTTATAGTTTTTCACCCTATACTACATACAACATAAGAAACGATGAAAGAAACTTTTGGCATTCCTTCGCGCCCTAGAGGCCCTTAGCTAACAAATAATACCCTGATCTAAACTTAAACCATTTGCTGAAGTGGCAGCGCTCTTCACAACACCATGATGATGTTGTAAATGATGATGATGATTGTGGTGGTGATGAGGATGATGATGCGAATGATGCGAATGCTGCTGTTGCTGCTGGTGGGAATTTAACAAATGCTGAGAATGCGAATGTTGCTGCTGATGTTGATCATATAATAAAGCTGTTGTTGATGATGAGGTAGAACCATTACCGCTGGTTGAAGTAATAAGACTACCACTACCACCATTGCTGGTGCTGCCATTAATTAGGGTGCAAGCATTTTTTATTGTTGTCGTTGTTGTAGCAGCGGCAGTTAAGGAGGTGCTGATGTTGTTTGTAGAGGAATTAGGATGCCAGCATCCATTTTTAGAGGAATTTGTACAGGAAACACAATACACGCATGTTGTCTTATAGTTTTGAGCAGCTGAAGCTGGTATAGATACTGGAGCCGATGAGGAAGTAATATTTTGTTTTTTGTTTGTGTGTAAAGCGTTTATAGGCTCGGAAGCTCTTCTGGCCGAATTTGCTATGGTAATTGCTGAAGAATGTGCTAAAGTTGGTGGGGACATTGAAGGTCTACTGACATTTGCATTATACTTTAATTGACTTAAATTGTGCGTTTGCTGTGCCTGCTGTTGCTGTTGTTGTTGATACTGTGTCCGACTGCCATTGGTTGCAAATTCGGGTGGTGTTATGGGTTGTTCGCCTCCCTCAAGTTGAAATTTTTTAACTAAAGCCTTAACCGAGGTGGGTGATGCATCTGTGCTTGGTGTCTTGCGTATAACTTTAGGCGTAGTGGGAGCATCTGGAAATAAAGAATGATGATTGCCGTTGCTAACTGAAACCTTTGTATTATTATCTGTTGTTAAATTTGTAGCATTTGATGTGGGGGGTAGTGTTATGGTGGCCACTATATTGGAAGTGTTGTGAGTAGCTGAAGGTGTTATGTGTATAGTGGCGGTGGACGATTGTGTGACTGCAGATGGTGGGCAGGATAATGAAGAGGTTTTCTTTAAAGTTGTTGTGCTTCCATTGCAATTGCTGGCTGTTATTTTTTTGGTCGTTAAAAATGTATTTTCTTTATTGGACTCTGATGAATGACGTCTGGCCGGTATGTGTAACAATTGTTGTTCTTGAGGTGTTTGCTGTTGTTGTTGTTGTTGTACTGATGATGTTGGCTGTACACTGCACAGTGGTATCGTAATAGCTTTTGTAGCCGGTACATTATGTACAACAGTAGTTTTTGTTGTTGTTGTGGTGGTGGCATTCGCTTGTTTTGCATTTGAAAATTTAATGCATTTTTCGTGTTGTAAATCATCATGCAATTTGTTAAAATTAGTAGCCGAATGACCCTTCGTCAGAACTGAAATATGACCATTAGAATGACCATTTAGAAAACCGTTTGTATGTCCATTGCTAAGGCCGCTTATATATCCATTTGCAAAGCCATTAGCATGACCGTTTTTATAAGTAGCTGAGTGACCATTAACATGGCCATTAGTTTGACTGTTTTCTGTTTTATTTAAAGTATTTTGTGTTATTTTATTAAATGAATTATGGACGATATTATCTTCCTCTTCTGAATTATCAACACTAATAGCTTGTGGTTTGTCTTTAAATAATTGTATCTTATCATCGGCATTTACTTGAAGTTCTGCATCAACTTCCTGTTTATGATTTTCATCAACGTCAACTTCATCATCAACATCAAGATTATCTTCATCTTCATCATTATCATGATCATCTTCCTCATCGTCATGATCATTTCCATCATCATCTTGTTCCAATTGTTGTTTATTTTGTATCGCATTAAAAATATGTCTATCGATGTTACATTCGTCTTTAAGCCAAATGTGTTCGAGACATCCTGCAGCAGTCATGCGATCACTGGATGAAAATAAAAACAATTTTTTTAGTTTTTTTTTTATTTAGAATTAAATTAAATAATAAACTTAAACTTACTTTGGCTTTATTCGCAATGCTCTACGTATAAAATCAATGGCTGCGGATGAGACGCCTCCAAATAATTTATCCGGAAATGTCAATGCGCATTGTGATATATTAAGGAAGGTTTCCTGTTTTGTTTCACCTCCGAACGGTGAGAAGCCCGATAGCAGTACATAAGCTAAGACACCGACTGACCAAATATCGGTACACAGGGATAAGGGTTCATATTGTAAAACTTCAGGTGCCACATAGTCGGGTGTACCAACGATCTCACGGACATTAGTACCCTCGGCTACCACACGTGAAATACCAAAATCACACAATTTCAAACCATCTGTAAGAAAAAAATTTTTCTATTTTAAATTGTTACATTATTGTAAAGTTGAGATAAAGAGTAACCTTCTATGTGTTCACCGGCCAATAAAATATTTTGCGGTTTTAAATCTAAGTGTACTATAGAACGTTTATGTAAAAACTGCAATGCTTTAAGTACTTCACGCATACAAATGCGGGCCTGGGCTTCTGTAAGACATTCTTCATTATCCAAAAATGTTTGTAGTTCACCGCCAGTCGCTCTGAAAAAAAGTGATAAAAAAATAATGATTATCTTTAGGTCAGCCTGTACAAATACTTTTGAAAAAAATCATGATTTTAGATATTTATTTTGCGTGAGCGTGCTTGATAGTAAAATTGAGAATTTTAAAATTTGTCATGCAATAATATGCGTGTTGTGTTTTTCGTGAAAAAAATCACTCATGGCTTCATCTCTATATAAAACGTACTGCTTTGATTTAAGTCTTTAAAGATAAATGTTAAACATTCAAGGATTCCTGTGCTTATTTCCGTTGGTCAACCATGGCGAAATGGAAATGCTTATGAACAAAAAAGTCAAAAAGTAGTCTAGAGACTTGAACACACTATGGAACACACACGTGATTTTCCTACTGCGTCACTGCTATGGATATTGTAAAAAACTGGTCATTATTGTTTTGGCTTGCAAGAATCAATCGACTTAGAGCTTTTTTGTTATTAAAACAGAGCAGTCTCTTAATAATTGGAAGTAGCACAACTGAGGAATAACTTAACGAAGTCAAGATAACATATTTTTACGTTTTTCCTTTTTGGATAATCGTACGTATTCTTCTGATTGCAAATACCACTGTGGCACATCGCTGTTTTCTTAACTTCTTATGGCTCTATCTGGCTACATACTTTATCCTACCCGTCCTATGGTCTCGTATTTACTAAACATGCGTTATTACAAACGCAGCCATCCACGCACACTACTGTGTTACTCCGGGGAGACATGAACTACTCGTTGCCTTGTTTAGTAACCTAAACCACACACAGATCTCTCCACTTTGCTTTACATCCAAGCCAGTCCGTCCCTATTAATCCAATCGCTACAACTCTTTTCTTTTTCTGATAACTATCTACTACTACTTTTATTAAATAGAAGTTTTCACTAATTTATCTGGCCGTGGCTATACACAATAGTGTCTTTCTCTTTCCGGGAGGTTTGAACTTCAGTTTCTTAATTTTAAATTACCTTAACTTTCCTTTTGTACGAACTCACGATCTTCTGTTTTACAGCACGCACCTCTACCAACGCAGCCATTAAGTTCGCTTAATTTGTGTTAGCTAATTTTAGTATTATTCTATACACACATCTAAAGGTGGTGAAAGTAACTTATTCACCTTCTGTTTTTGCCACGCACGTACCGACAACGACAACTACAGAGGTTGCCAGATCTTATGTTCGTAACAATATATTTACGAACAATACTAGCGAGGGCAGAAAAATTACTATAAAAGACTGCGAGAGCAGACTTGATGCAGGGAGACAGGATAGATAGATTGTTTCTTGGTAAGAAAGGCGAATACGGTAACAGACAGGACATGACAACTTCAAATATCATCTAGCGAAGGCAAACATCGAGCACAACGATATTTGTAGGCTTTGATTGGGAGACGCTGAGATAATAGATCGTGTTAAAATCACCTTCTAGTATAACAATGAGGGTCAAATCACATTAGTCATTTCAGCAAAATCGAGCTTTAGCAATTATATTTATCCTTGTGATAAAAAGGGAAGAGTATCTGTTAGATTTTGTAAAAGTTGGCAAGAAGATTGAAGTTAAATATTATTAGTTGAACTTTTTAATATCATCATTACTAAAAAACTAACAGGGTTGTTACCCTATATTTCCATTCGAAAGAAAACACTTTGGAAACGTAATTTATAGGCCATAGAAATTCCTGGTGTTTTTGGAAAAACCTCTTTAAATCAAAAGAAAAATATAACATAATATATTTGACAATTGGTGTTTAATGAAGACACTACAAGAAGTTTTTTCCAATAATTTTTTATCTATCCTTTTTAATTTGATTTAAAAATTGTCCGGAAAATCTTCTATTAGATTTTTTATATTAACATTTGTTATGTTAAGTGATTAACATAGCACTGTTAGCGCAACACAATGTGACTCACTTTACACATTTTCCATAATTTAGAGAATTTTCGCTTTATATTAAAATTATTTAAAAAAAATTAAAATCCAACTTACAATTCCAATAATAGCGCTGTATCTGAACGTGACTCGTGCACTGCATTTAATTTAACAATATTATCAGCTTCATTACACAGCATCAACACGGCAATTTCATGTTTAATCTCTTTATCTGAAGATTGGGCTCGACGGCGTCGTTTTAAAAATTTTGCTGCAAAATGTGTACCCGAATTTTTGTGTATTGCACGGCGTACAGCAGCGAATTTACCTCTGAAATAAAAATAATTTAGAAAGAAAAAATTTATTAATCTGTAATAGGAAGAAAAAAATATTTTATTGTAAAGTAATTAAATATTAAAATTTATTTATTTTTTTTTTTTCAATACATTTCAACCTATAAAAAGTTCATTGATGTGTTACAATAATTAAATTATTCATTCAATCATAAAAATTTTCTATTTTAGCAAAAAAACATTTTTTTTAATTTTATTTTTGGGTTATGCCATGATTATAATAAACAAACTATCGACAGACAAAAGGCGTAGAAAATAAACCGGTAAAATTATTCATTAATTGTATACTTATATTTGTACAGTCGAAGTCGGCTATAACGTACACAAGCTAAAATATTAACCGTATAAATACTTCATGCACTTAAGTACGCTTACAAAAAACAATCTAAATTATTCTTGAGTAGAATTTTGACAGTATAAAAAAGTAAGCATAAAACAATCGTTGATTTATGGGAATGAACTAATATTTTTTTCTTCAAAAATAAGCAGGATAAATTCGATAAAAAAAGGCAAGTCAAAATAAAACAAATATGTTTCTACAAATTGACTCGTTTAACAAAAAAGGTATTTAGTCATAAACAAACACAAAATAGAAAAAAAAAAATAATTGACTGAAATTTTATAGAGAAATCAATGATAATTAATTTTTAAAACGAATTTTGTTAAAACAAAAGAATTCATTTCTTGCCGTTTTAGATAACAAACAATCTCTATACCTCAGATGAAGGTTGAATAACGGCTGGGATAACAAAATTGTAATGTGTATTTGCCGTAGTAAATGACTTCATGCTTCAAAATCAAATCTTAGTTCCTCAGTTAGAAGGAATACTGTGAAATCCCCGGAATGCATTAATTGTTTTCCCGTTTTCCGAGAAATAAAAAAACTCCGAGAAATCCCAAAACCTAGATGAAACACGCTTGGATTTATTGCCTGGCCCGCGATGTCAAAAGATTTCTTTCAAAACAAACACAAATTCTAAAATTTTGTATTTGAAAGAAGGAATTATTCATTGGCTAGTAAGTTATTGCAGAAGTCATTTAACAAAAAAATTTTTACTTCAAAGGTCTTGATAAACACTATTTCTTAAAAGGTATTAGTATTTTAAGCAAATTTATCATGTTTTTTCAAGTTTAAAGCAAATTATGAGGTTTTTTATTTTCTTTACAAAAAACTGATACTTAAGAAATCAGAGAACATTTGATCTACCCTCGTATATATTAGGCAAGTCTCATGTCATGCTTCGAGATATAGTAAAAAGCTTTAGACTTTAGTTTTTTACTTAAAAAAAAAAAAAAAAAGAGCTTACACTGTGAAAAACGTCAAAATCATAAAAAAATCACTATTTTGTGTGAAAAAAATCTTAAAAAATATCGACCAACGACTTTTTTTCTTTTTAATTATTAATTTTTTATATTTAATTATTAATTTTTTTATTATGGTTATATCAAGCACGTCAAACTACGTTAATGACTTTTAACTTGATTGGCAAAAAGGTTTTTACTTCACAAAAAGCTCTAATGTCCAAAAAAAAAAAACGTCAAAATCATAACAAAATCACTAATTTTAACTGGGTCAAATATTTTTAAACTTTTTTTTTATTATTTCATATAATATACTTGTTTTCTCCAAGAACTGCTTTTTTCTCGGGAATACCGAGAAATCCTGGGAATGCGATAATTTTTTTTCTGTTTCCTGGAAAATAGCTCCGGTATATCCCAAACCCCAGTGCTGATCCATAATTTTTTTTCTAATACTGGATAATGGTTCTGTACATCCTTTAGCAAATAATTCTTAGACCTATTGTCAACAAACCTGGCTCTAATAACCTATTAAATTGAAATAATAATATCTTTCGTTAAAACCGTGTTTTACTGTATGCGTTCTTTATTTTTGGCAAGTTTTCCAAGTTGTTCTTTTTATTTTTTGTTTGTTTATACTTTTACGTTATTCTTTTGTTTTGCCAGCTGGACATTGGGTTGTTGTATGAATGAATTTATTTTTGTTGTTATTTTATTTTACTATAAGTAGCGGTCGCTAATGGCAACAGTGTTGGTTTCAATATTTTGTGTATAATATTTAGGCGTCATGTTTGCAATAATCAACAAGTTGTTGCTTATAAACACTATTTGTTGTTGTTGTTTTCTTTAATTTTAAATATATATATATATATATATTGATATATACATATGTGTATATCTACCTATATATTTTTATATATTTATATTTATCTTTTTATTTATTAGTTGGGGCACTGAAATCAAGAAAACCAGACAGTTTGGGATGTTTTCAAATTGTTTACATACGTGATGAAAGAATCGGGTCTTTTAATATGGTTTTAAATTTTCCTTTTTTTGGTAGTTTTTTTTTACTGGCACAAAATTATTAATTAATTACATGATATAATTATAAATCAACTACATTAATTTTTAACATAATTTTATGCAAAAATTGATTTTTTAGGGTTTGTTATTAATTTGACATGATCTTGTGGTACCCATTTAATTTTTAATTAGAAAAAAAAATTTATTTATTTATTTGATTATAACAAAAAAAAAAAAAAAAAAAGAATAATGTAAACATGTAAAAATAATTTGCTAAGTAAATTAAATTTTCCACGCTTAACAGTTTTTAAAACAAAATGTTTGAAGCGGTGTTGCAAATACATAATTGTGAAAGTCAGTCAATTGAAAGCGTTCATCAACTAACACCATAAAACATAAAATTCTGCCTGTTTTACATACATACATAGTCATCTTTCTTTATTATTAATAAATTTTTGGAGTCGAAATCTTGCCGCTTGATTTCGTGAGTGAGCAGCAAACGAAACGTAAATTCTCTCGAAAACATCGCTCTGCCTGAAAGTGCTTTCCGGCGTATCATGATAGTGACAGTCAATTCATTGTGATATAGAAAGTAACCCCATTTAATTATTTTAATCTAAAATTTTTTTCGCAATTTTTATACCCATCACCACAGATGGAAAAAGTGTACCGTTTGTGATTTCTGAAATTACCATTTCCGACCCTATAAAGTATATTTCGAGTCCTTATGCAAAGCAAAGTAAGTCGATTAAGAAATGTCTGTCTGTCCATTCGTGTTAGTATTAAAATGAATTTTGCCAAGGCACTGGAATTAAAGAAAAAAATAGATAAATACGCCAATCGATCAGACATAGTTTCCAAAATTTTAATATTGAAGATGGGTCCATGTCCTTCGAGACAGTGGGAAAAACACCACATCAGCCTCTCCAATAAAAAAAAACAAATAAATAGGGCAATAGGAAATTAAACAAAAAAAAAAAAACATCAAGTGAAAAAATTAGCGCTCGTCTATATTTTCCGATTTTTGGGCCTCTAAACTTTGCATAGAAAAGTAAGATTATGCACCACATTTTTAAGACATCAATATGGATATCATTTAATACCTTTTGAAGAGGTCTTTCAGAAATTTTTTTTTTAATGCTTAACCCATTAAGAGCCGCTAAACAAGATTTGTTCCAAATGATATGGAGAAATTAAGTCAGTTTTTTAAATAAAAATATATTGATTATTATTTCTTCAATATTCCGCCACACCATTGGGTGGCATCTTCAGAAAACAATAAATAATTTTGCTTCCTGTTTTCAATGCCACGTTCATAATAAGTCAGTACAAAATCTGTACTAGAAGTCTTTGATCTGAAATGATGAGACACAGTAAACATTGAAAAAATATTTTGTTGATGGAAAAAACAAGTGTGAGCAGCATGAACGAAATATATCATTAATATATGAGCAGAGGTGAAAGGTAGTTAATTAAGTTTAAAATTTTGTGACCGCGGTTATTTTTTTTTTTTTTTAAATTACATGCTTATTTTAGGGCGATTTCGATACCTCGGAACGTAGCAATGTTGGATTAAAAAAAAAATTTATAGCGAACCATTTCTTCGATCAAACGTATCTGTAAGAATGCTATATTCGGCTATGCCAAATCTTATATGCCCTTCTCATTTATCAAAATCTAGTTTAGTGAAGTCACTACAACAAAACAAAAAAAAATTGAGGTGCCAAAGAATTAAAAAAATTATATATATATATATATATATATATATATATATATATATATATATAATTGTCATCGGCTCTTAATGGGATAAATATTTTTTTAATTTTATTATTATTTCCTTAAAGATCTCTTCAAAAGCTTTAAAATGATACCCAAATTGATATTTTACAAATTTTAAAAATTTCAGAGGCCCGTAGTTTAGAAAATATGGGCGAGCGCCAATTGTTTTTTATTTGTTGTTTTTTTTTTCTTATTTTTTAATTCTGTATCGCCCCATATATTTGTTTTTTTATTGAAGTTTATTTATTGTTCCAAATGATACAGAAAAATTAGAGGTAGGCGTGATGTTTTGCCGCTGCTTTAAAGGACAAGGACCGATCTTGCTGATTTTCAATAGCACCTCTTTCTACACTTCGTCTGATCGATTGGCGTATTTAATTTTTTTCTAGCTGATCTAGTACCAAACAAACTTGATTTTAACACTAACACGGACGAACATCGCTCAATCGACTTCGCTATGCATAAGAAGCCAAAATATATATATTTTATGGGGTCGGAATATACCCTTTTTCCACTTTTTGTGGTGAAGATAATAAGCCGCCTGAAAGTAATTGTATATAAGAAGCGCTCCTAACCAAAGGCAGAGTTTGTTACAACTTTAAAAGAAATTTTCGTTTTTAAATTGTGAGAACTTTTAAAATTTTCAATATTTTTAAGTTCTTATTAAAAGTAAAGTGAATTCCCAAAAAAAAAAAAAGGAAAAACAAGGAACTTAAACCAATTAGAAAATACAAGACTGACTTTGACAACAAATAATAGTAACAGTAAAGACGACAACAGCAACAACATCTACAAATAAACAGATTTAAAAATATGTTTTCCTGATTTGTATGGTTCACTGTTCACTAATATTTTTTAAAGTGCCCCCCTCTATGAGCATCACGAGTCTATATTTTTGTGCGACGGTTTGTTCGTTCGTCTGTTTGTTTGTTCTGTTTGTTTAAATTTAAGTGTTTGTTGTTACAATGACCATTTGGTTTTTGTTGACTTGTTTTTTCTACCCATTTCATTTCAAATAGACACTTGTGTAACCATTATTTTATGGGCTCTTAAAAACGTTTCCTTTAAAGCAATTACGTCTGCCGGTTAAGTAAGAACAACTCCTTCATACAAAACTGCTAGATGGCTGGCTGTGGCTGGTTGGCTGATTGGGCCGGCTGCCTGGATGGCCGTTTGCTTTCTTATGCTTTACAAACATTTACAACTATTTGTCTTTTCAATTTCGAGTTTATTTATTTATTGCTGTTGTTGTTGTGGTTGCTGTTATTGCAAGTTGCAAACTACTTGACGAGGAGGTGGAGTACTATTATATTGCTTGCTAATCAATGTTTATTTTATTTTCTTATGGCCTGTCATAGAATACAATAGAAAGAATGAAATATTATTTCTTAAGTTTTTACTCCCAACAAAAATCTTCTTGTTCATTTTGGCCACTTTGTAAGAAAGAATCTCTTTTCGCACAGACTTTCTTGAACAACAACTGTAGCTGACTAGTATTATTTGTTGTTGTTGTTGTAGCAAATGTTATTTGCCGGAAGCATTCAACACTTAGTCGCCGCTTTATTAAGGTGGCACGTACTTTGTCAAAGGCGTCGCTTTTGTCGTTTTGTTTGTGGCAAAAAAAAAAAAAAAATTCAACTACAAGAAATATAAATTGTTGCTTTCTTTTACTTGTTATTGTTGTTGTTTTAGCCAGTTAGTTATGGCCTGCATTTTGTTGGCTAGTTGCAATACTTTTTTGTTGTTGTTGCTGTAGTTGTTGTCACAGCAACAAATACAAGATGTATTTACGATGCGTCATTCATTAGCGCAATGGAATCTTTCGCGTTAGCGGTGTTTGTACTCGTATCATTGCATGCCTTGCTTTTCAGGAATGAATGAATGAATGCTAAAAAACACTTTAAAAAATCTTGATAATAAAAATTAAATATATTTTTAAAATAGAAAATTAAAAAGATTTAAACACCAACACAATGATCAAAGGTGCTGACGAAATAAAAAAATACAAACTTTGAATAGGGTGAACGCATTTATTGATATTAAAGCAAGGTTTCAGTCCCTACTAAAGAAATTCGAACTAGGCCATTTTGGAAGTTCCCAGCTTATCTAATAATTATAATTCTTCATATATTTTTCGAGTGTATTTAAAGTCTTTTAAAACTTTTATTAAATTATTTAATAATAAAACTCGTATTTCGGTTTTAAGACTTCTTCTTAAAATTTTCTTTTTATACACTTTTTTCACATTCCACTTCAAAGTTATTTGTGTGTGAAAATATTATAAAATTCTCTTGGAAAATAATTGTTTTATACAATTTAATTTAATTCTTTTCATTAGTTTCCAGCAAAACGTTAATTGACAGTAATTTTTTGTGTTTAAAACTTGCAATTGTGTTGTTGCTTTAGCGTTGAAGCTTTTGTTTCCAATTGCTTTGGTAGTCGGTAGAAGCAACAAAGAATTAGCAACAATTTCTTAGAAACTATTATTCAATATTAAAGTTACTTTAAAAATGAATGAATGAGAAAACGCGGTTGCGGTGAGAATATAAGTTAAATTATGTTTGCTATTTTAAAAATAAGAAGTAAAAATTTAATTTTAATGTTTTCAAGGAAAAAAGTTATTTAATTTCACACCAAAAAATTTTGTGTGTGAAAATTTAACATCAAAGTAACATTATTAGCCAATTATTATACAAGTTGGTTGTTTAATAGCTGGAGGAACGTTATATTCATAACGCTACCAAAATTTTTAAATTCACATTCTCATAAAATAAGTTAAATATTACGGGACAACATTTGTCAAGTCTTCCTCTTAGTTATGCCAATGAGTTTAAGATCTTGCAAGTTCTTATAGAATAGTATTACCTAGAGATCCCATAAGAATTATTATGAAAGGAATGCTTTTAGTAATAATTTTTTCGACAGAAACTTAATTTTTTAACGGTTGTAAGATCTGGCAACTCTTCTATCTCTTGAGTGTTATGACATGATATAATGAATAACCTCAAATTTTTGAAAGGATGGACGAAAGGTGAGCTAAAAAAAAAAAACGCTACATTCGACTCAACTGTTAGAGCCACATGCCCGAAATTATAATGAAACCTTTTTTATATTTTATTTAGTTTTTCAGTAGTATTTCGCTTCTTCTTTGTAAAGCATCATCAGAAATATCAAGTATTCATTAAAACATAAAATAAAACAACAATAAATATGTAATAACAAATTTTTTTCAGACTAAGAAATTAAAAAAAAAAATTATTTTGTCTTATAAGAAAATTTTTAAAACAAATGCAAAGTACAAAATTGTTTCGTATTTACTAAATGTTTGTAAATCTGAGTCACATAATAATAAAGTTAATTTTTTTGGTAAAATTTTAATAAAATTTTTTTGGTACTGCAAAGTGCTCATTTATGTTAAAAACTATAACTTGCTTATAGCCTGTTCACACATTGCTCAATATTCAGCTTTTCTCAATAAAAGCCATTGTTTAGCTCAATAGTCCATACAAAATTTCAATAATTTATTCCGCAATATGTATGAAATTGTTATAATACTGAGTAGAAATTAAAATACAACACTGTTTAGATGTGTGTGAAACAAAATTCCAAAATCTAAACCTCAGACACACACCAATTGTGTGCAAACTAAGCAAAATATTTTAAATTTAAACCTCAGACACAAACCAATTTCGTCTAAACCGAACTAATTTTGTCAATACACAGAATATTCCTCAACAAAGAATAGCAGTTATAATGAAAGGTAAGCTGTTTTTGAAACCAAGTACCAACGTATAAATTATATATTAATTTTTTGTTTGTTTTTATAGCTTATTAATTTTTTGTTTGTTTTTATAGCTGTAATTCAATTATCAATCGGGTCAAAATAGATTGCATGACATGCACAGGTTTATTATGAACAGTAACGTGCAGTTGATGAAAGAACTGTTTTCAACAAAGTTGATAAATCAGTATTCCGAAATTCCAGCGGTTGAAAAGAAGTATTAACTCTAACTTAACTAACAGAGTGAGTATTACATGCAACGAAAAGCTAGTTGAAAGACTTGTTAGCCTGATGGAAGCAAACTCGTATATCGGAAGGGTAGTCTGCTCAAAGTGGCTGGAATGGGATCAATATACGACAGAGTTACATAGCTTAAATCCACTTGTAAAAAAATACCAAAAATGGCAGCTTGCTTGGAAGAATCTAAAATGCAAAACAAAGAAAAAATACGAAAACATTTAAATCATTCAAGTCTGGAGGATTGAAAGTGTCCCCTATACATCATTTCATTCTTCTGAGATCACACTCTGACTCTCAAAATGGTCATCGTCTGAATGAAAAAATAATTCTGTTGAGCTCATTTTGAAAATAAAATTTTTGTTACTAATTTTTAAACGAATTTCGCACATTTAATGCTTCTTCTTTTTTGTCAGCTGTTATATATTTTTGAAATGCATATTCACAATAGCGACTGCTTACTTATTCATTCACAACTTTATCAACTGGCTTTCGTAATAACTATTTTAAGCTTAGTTGACAAAATTTTTCAATTTTCAACCAGTTAATGCTTGCTGTTCACAATTGACCTGACATTTTTGGGAGACGCTTAAAAAACTTGCTTTATAAATTTTTCACTTAGATAATTTTTTAATTTTGACAATTTTTTTAATGGCTCAAGAACAGCAATAAAAAAAACTTTAATTCAACGGAAAAATATTAAAAAGATGATAAGTCGACCGCATTGAGTATTGCAAAGTAAAAACACACGATGAATGCGCTTTGCGGTACCTAAAAAATTGCATTGTGTAAGTCTGGTCTTAAAAATCAATTTGAAACAATAGAAACTTTTTTGATCTTATGATATAAATTTTAAGTTAAATATTTTTTAATGCTATTTTTTAATTTTACTTTGTCTTTATTTAATAATATAATTTTGGCATTGAAGTATTCAAACGGGAAAATACGATATGTTCTCTAGATTTAAATTTACTTTAATGTTAAGCAAATTCCGTTTTCAAATTTTAACTAACAGTCTTGTCTCCTACCCACAAAAAGGTACATTTAAAATAAAAAATATCTGATTTCATTTTAAATTAAAACCTGCACCAAAACTTCTAAACCGATTGAAAGTCTTGAAATAAATGCAGTAAGAAAGGAAGTGCGTGTTTTCATTTTTTTTTAAATAAAAACCAAAACAAAATCTGGCCATTAAATAAACACAACCGGCCTTTATTCATTAGCATTTTACCAACTAAGTTAAGGATGTAGAATTTTTGATAAGTTTTTAAAACTGCTGCTTTCTTTTAAACAAAGAAATATGCAATCTTAAGCAAATAAAAACAAAATGTAAAATAATTTCGAATATCGCATGTTTAAAATGATGATAAAAATGTCATTTGTGTTGGAAGTTTATTTAAAAATTATTAAGAAGCACAAACTTTTTCAAAGTGAAGTCCAATATCATCATGTGTCTGGTATTGAAAAAGCCACGCAAAATTGCTTTTGTCAACAACAGTCATTTGCAACTTTTAAAGTTGCAGATGATTTTTATTGTTTTTTGTTTAAATTGTGCTGATGATAATTCAATTAAATATGAAAGCATTTTAACAAAAAAAAAAAAAAAAAAAAAAAAAAAACAAAGCGCCTTTGATCTGACTTGTGTGAAGTTTTTTTTTTCTTCTTTTTTTATCAAAGTAAAATCTATGTGTTTATTTAAAAAATTTTTTGATTCTGGAAATAAAATTTGAAATTGCAATTACTCAGTGGGTGGTTGCTAATGGAATTATTAGGAAAACGTTAGCTAAAGATTACACTGTTACGAAAATAATATTTTAAAGCTTTACATGTTAGTAACACCAAAGCTCTAAAGCTAATGTTTTACGTTAAGAATGTTAGACGGTTTCTAAGCTAAAAGAACAGCGTTAAGTTCACAACAAAAAGGTGTGATGTGGGAAAGTAAAAGGAAATGTTAACTAATTCATATAAGGCAGCTGCGATAATTCTGAATTGGCTGTAAGGACAAAACCGGACAAAGGAGAGTCCTACCTTACCACTAAATGAAGCAGTAAAAGTTCTGGTATATTCAATTCTAAGCATCAAAATATAAGCCTTGTATTGTAAATCGCTAAAGCTAAATTTTCATGGCTTAAAATCTAAAAAAAAACTATTTCTCGATTTTTGGCTACAAATTCTATTCTGTGAAACTTTTTGCCGAAATTTATTTTCAGCTTTTTTTTCGATAGAGATTTAAAATTAGCCACGAGGAATACAGAATACTTTACAAATTTTACATGGTTTAAAAACCATTTAATTTCATTCAAACTTACAATTTGAAATAGTATTCGGCTACGCGAAGTTGCACTTGGAGCTGCAGAGTAAAGGAGTGCTTCAAAACGATTTTCCCATCGTGTGTGACGTTAAGTTTTAAAATTTAAAACACTAGCCACATTCTGTTACGATTACAGAGCTATGTTAATCATTTAACATAACCAATGTTAATACAATAATATCTGGACGATATTTAAATAATATTAAAGTCGATAAAAAAATATTTAAAGCACTTAAGAAATTTGAAAAAGGACCTGGGTTGTTTTCTCGCAAATGAAAGAGACCGGAAACTATTATATTAGATTTTTTTTTGTATTAACATCGGTTATGTTAAGTGATTAACATAGCTCTGTTATTGTAACAGAATGTGGCTAGAGTTATAAGTTTTAAAATTTAACTTTACACACATAAATTTCACTTACAAAAGAGAATGATAAGAAGCCTAAAAAGGTAAATCAGTTTTTTATTCTAGAAAATTTACCGCATTTGGTTTCAAGTACAGGGGTGAATGAGTCCTGTAGAGCTTTGCAATAAAATAAGAAAGAGGAGATGAAGAGGTATGTAGTATCTTCCTTCTTATTTAATTGTCTGTATCCGAGGAGCTGTCAGTTTAGCTATAAAATTGAAGAGCACTAACAGCACTACTACGATCGCGGCACCAAAACCAAACAATGAGTCCAATACAACTGTGACTGCCCGTTTCAATGCAAAAACTTTGTCTATTTAAAAAAGTAACAGTACAAATTTTACAAAATTTATATTTATTTGTTGCTGTCAACTAAAAAAAAACTGGCTTTTTTGATTTTGAAAGATTTTAAAAGTATCTATTTTTTTTGTTATTTGATGCTGGTTTTAAAGAACACAACAGTTTCTATGAAGATTGCAAAAAATCTGTTTAAAATCCTTGTATTAATTTACTGCCTTTTCAACATTAAATTTTATTAATGATTGATAAAACATGACTCGACAAGAACAAGAAGGCTAAATAAAAAATACAAAACAAAAATTAAGTAAAAAAAGTACTTAAACAGCAGAGGAAAAACAAAAGTAGTAGTACTTGTTGTTGCAACCTCAATTATACAGCATAAGTAGCCAACCAGTTAGTCAGACAGTTAGTCAGCCAGCAAACCTGCTAGACAATAAAACAAGCAGGTCTGTATAAAAAGAAATCATACGAATTAAAGACAAGATGAATGACATCTTAACATTAAGGTGACTGGCTGCAGTGTTTTGTCTTTCGTTTTTTCCCATTTTTTGGTTTTTGTAATATTCTTGTCTCATGTGAGTTTCGTTCTTTTTATTTATTAACATCTAATTGGACAAGGTCTAGTATTAATGTTATTACGTGATGATGAAGTTTTATTCAATTTTGATAAAATGAAAAAATTTTTAACAACAAGAAATTACGTAACATGGTTAACGAAATCTATAAGCAGAGTGTAGGTGTTGCAGACTTAAAAAAAACATGATTCTCATATTTTTTTTTGTATCAAATTTGACAAAAAATTATTGTAAATTAAAGGTTTACAAAACTAATCCAGCATAAAATCTGTTCTTACTGTTTCCAATATAACTGATAGGAAATGATTTCAAATCTTGGCTGAAGAAAGCCAAAGTTGGCAGCATGTGTTATGTTATCGCTTTAAAGATTTATATTTTTGAAAGTATTAAAAAAAGAAAAAAATAAAAATAAAAAAAAATCATTATGAAGGTTTTATATCTGCTAACGATCTAAACTCCACCCACTGAAAACAAAACAAAAAAAAAAAATTTTTTTTTATAAAATCAAAATTCACTTGGTGATAAAATAAAATACATTTTAGCACGTTTTGCCATTAACAGATATAAACAAAATTTACAATAAAACAATAGCAAATATAACAACCATAAATGGTAAGATTTAAATGTTATTTATACATTAAAAAAAAAAAAACAATCTTAAATCATTAAAAATAAAATCAAAAAACGTTTATTATCTAAATAAAGAGTTTAAATCACTTGATTTAATTCAATTCCAAAATCTATTGATCAATCGCTTGTTTGTATTTGATTTAAATATTCTATTTTTATTCTATTCTATTCTACTTTACTTTATGCTAACTTTAAATGGTAAGATTTATTTAATATTTCTTGAATCTTAAGTTTCCATAATTTTTACACGATTTGCTTTTGCTTTTTAGCTTTAAGCTAGAAATTGTAATATTTTTATTCTTTGTTCCCTAATCTAACCATAAAAGGCAGTATAAATATACTTTTTTCTTTCAATCTAAAGAACAATGGAAGATAATTTAAATTAAATCCGAATAATTATAAGTTGGATTAATAATAAAAAAAAAGATGTTGGTTTTTCCGATTTTTGTTAAAATTATAAGTTTTAAAAAATTAGTTTTTTTAGAGTTATTGGGTTTTTTAATTATCTATTTTTAATACAAATTTCTTAAATAAATAGACACTTCTAATACGGAGAAAAAATTATTGTACAAATATAAGATATAAAATGCCTCACACATCTGTAAAAATAAAGCTTCAAGCTAATTTTGCTTTTGTTTTTGGTTATTACATTTGCTGAATTTTGTATTTCTGTGTGTTAAACACAGCAAAAATATTATGTTCCGCCACCAAAAAGTGTGGTTTGTCTGAAAGAATAACATAAATTTTTATCTACCGAGTCTGATTTTATTAATAGAGAAAGGAGTATAAACACATAAAACTTAACCCAAAATATTTTTTAATGTAGGGGGAATATCTAGGCAGACCTGTTCGCAGAAGGGTTCCTTTTCGACCCCTCCCTTCCTCAACGATTGTGTGTAACCGGTTCGTAATTTAATGCAATCATATTCAGTAAGGTGCTACTACAAGCCTTTACTCTCGATCTTGACCTTATTGTTTTTAGACTGCGGACGGGCTACTGTCGGTCTTCTTCTTTACCACGGGGCTTTTAGTCATTGCTAGCATTTGTCCAAAGCTTAGATCCCCAATTGCATCTACTTCAGCAAGCTTTTGCTCGTGCCAGGTCTTATGCCAGTTAGTGCCGGACATTTACACACAATGTGTGCTGCAAGCTGTCTCTTCCAGGCACAGTGTGTTAGTACCATGTTCTACGTCCCCCGTCTTGGCTACAATAAGAAATACTGGCTAGTGGAATAAGAATAAATATCCTGCGCAGCCGTGGTGTGTGAATTAGTAGATTTGTCTGACAGTTTTTAAAACAGATGATCATGAGTTCAAATACCAACAGAGCATGAACAGAAAGATAAATAACTGAAGTCTTGTGGCCGGGCTAAAATATTCGCTTTAAAGACGAATAAGTGAACAGCAGGTCAAGCCTTATTGTTATCTAGAGTAGGAAAAAGAAAACAATTGCTTAACTAGCCGCGATGTGAATAAAAACATCACTGTAAACCACCCGAGTTCTCAAAGTGGAAAGGAAAATAAATCTTGAGTAGACGCGGGTTTATAAGTTGATACAGACTTCTGCATGTTCGAACATCAGTAAGGAGTATTAAGGCGCTTGCATAGTAAAACCAAGAAATCAGGATTTAAAGCTTTACCAGCTTATTATTGGGAGAGGATCATGACAGTAAAACAGTGGCAGTCGTGAATTAGTTGGTTAAAAAAATAGCAGGGCGTGATTTCGTTTCTAGCGATATTCACTGGCATAGCTGTTCGAGTTAAAGGTATAAGCTACCTTAACAATACATCGAATAATTCGAGTGTCTCATAAGAGGCCAGAAGGGAGTAAGAAACAGAAGAATTATCGTATTAAAAGTAGATAATAAATAAAGTACCATAAATAAAAATTTAAATATTGACGTACTACCATTTCTAATCAAAATAACCCCTACAATTGCAAAGAATAAAACCATAACAATAATCTAATTAAAGTATCAACTGAAAGTATCACCTTCCATATAAAGAATTGATCAGAATCGGGGCTTCATATTATGTTTTAAAAATATCGTAAAAAATAAGAAATTCAGATTGAGAAAAGAGGAGATAGAGCGAGCCTAGGAGCAGGCGGGTTACCTTTCATCAAAAGTAAATATTAAATTTTAGCGCACAAGAAATAAGAACTTAGCTTTTTTTCGGCAAGTGTTCAACCACACTTTTGAAGTTTAAACCATTTTGTAAAATTAGAGAACATCGACTTAAGTTGTTTAGATTTTAAGGTATAAAATACTAATCTTTTTGAACTAAAATGTTGCAATTTTGAATGCACTACGACATCAAAATCTTACGAATACAACACTAGCAATAACTCAGATTCGTTCTAACTCGACTTTCGCTCTTATTCCTTGTCAATACAGGACAATAGTTTATCTAAAGGACAACGGTAGCTAAGAACTTTAAATTTTGTATGGAATTGTTTAAAATAAAGTGGCAAATTTTATTAAAATATGTATTTATAAAATTCATTAAATGGCCATGGCTTCCCTTACAAAGAAAATTTTAGTTAAGGTATATTAAAAAAAAACAATATATGACTTCAAACCTTGTAATGGTATAGTCAGATTAGACAAATATTTGAATAAAGGACCTAACCACTAAATGATGGAAAAAAATTTTTGTCCTTCTTAAATTCCTACGTAGAAATAAGATCCTACTCAACATAAAAGGAAGATATCACATTTATTAAATTGTAAATCGTCAGTCGTAATGATACGTTTCATGAGGGATTCCTTAATCCTTTGAAAAAATAGTAGTTACGCATTTTTGGTCAAATATTTGACTAATCTGACCGCACCTTAAGACTTATTTTATACAAAATTGAGATGCTTTTACAAAAATTGGTCACAGAACTAAAAGACTGAATCCGAAATTTCTCTTCCGGTTTAATAAATTGTTTTATTTTTAATGCACTGAATTTACAAAATGCTCAAATACATTTCACTGTATTGCATTTAGTAAATAGCCGCTATTTAAATTTGTTAGTGTCTTTTGGTTTAAAATTAGCTAAAAGGAATTACTTTTGCCAAATTGTTCAGTTTTATTAAAAAAGATATTAGCATAAAAAATATGTATAAAATAGTATTCAGTTTTGTCTTTAAAAGTAACACATCTACACATCAGGAAAAAAAAAACGCTGTTCAACATTTACGTCAACAATGTTGAGTGTGCCACCAAAAAGTGTGGTGTAGCTGAACAGAATAAAAAGAGACATTATTTTATAACTTGATTGCTTATAATAAAATTTAAAAAATGACACAGAAAGCTACTACACTTCTTCTCTTTTATTACATTTAAGAATTTATTCCCTCATAAATTAACACATAAAAACAAATGGATTTTATTATTATGTTTATTTGTTCTAACATTTATTTTTTTCTTACTTCCCCACTATGAGCTGCAATTGCATTTAAAACTTCATAGTTCTTTAAATACTGTCAATTGTTTTATTTCAAAGATTTATGTCAATTAGCACAGATGTAAAGAGAATTTTGTTTATAAAAAATTACAAAAAAAAAAAATCTAGAACAACAAAGTTCAAAGCTTATTACGAAATTATTTTCTTGATCAATTAACAAATCTTTACAACAATTAGGGCCAATATGTAAATTTGATTTTCTTGATAGAAATGATTTAGGTCATAGAATTTTAAATACGAAATGAAAATATTGCCACATTAATCTAAATAAACAATAGAGGACTAGATATGAATAATAAATTGATTTTGTTTTTAAATTGTGATGACTCCATTTCTTTAACACTAGATTTACGGATGTTGAATATATACCTATTTTTACTGAAGTGAGCCAATTTGACTCATACAAGAAAATTGAAGTTTTTCGCAAAGAAACCAAGCATAATATGCCTTTTAGCATAGGCAGTTGGACCAGAAATGTCTCTGAATATGGTATAAATCGGTGATCTACCTACGTTTCTACCTTCATTCAGTCTTTCCCATAAAGTCCCGTCAGCAGCTTTTTCGGCTAAAATTTCTTTATCAGAAGATGTATCGATAGCATCTAGATCATTTTCAGTTTCAAAATCAAAAATCACTCTAGCTCTTTTTTTACTAGGAGTTGTGTAACGAAAAATTTCACCTTCACTTTCAGTTTCAGAATCAGAAGTAACCCTGGCTCTTTTTTTGTTACAAGCTATATAACAAAGATCTTCATCTTCACTGCTAGAAGATTCAATTTTATTGACTTCGTCCTCTAATTCAATTTCGTTATCACTTTGGTCTATATCAATTGCATCCGATTCATTATCTGATTGGTCTTTCTTTAGTTTGATTAGTTTTTTCAGCAAAAGACAATTTTTCTGATTCTTTCCCATAATAAAAACCCTAGATAATCACATAAAGTAAATATCAGTTGTAATACCTTTTACAAATAAATTACGAAATTACCTTTGTGGATCAATTTTTCTGGCAAAAAATGAATTTTATGAAATTATAAATTATATATTACTTCACTGCACTGCTCACACGCGATGTATAAATCGAAATGACGACAGAAGTAACGGAGTAACGAAAACAAGTGATAATTACTCCAACATACACACAAATATTGTATGTGAGTATTGCCAAATGAGAAGAGGTAACGGAGTTACGAAAACAAGTGATAAATACTCCAACATACACACAAATATTGTATGTGAGTATTGCCAAATGAGAAGAGAAACAAATCACGTGCGACTTGACTGTTGTCCAGGCCTGATAGGACCAGTAAATTTCATGTTATGCGATTAACTGCTAAACCATTCTACGAGTCAAATTAGCTCACAATCGTGAAAATAGGTATACCACATTCGATAATGCGAAATGAAGGGGTCTGCGAGGAAGAGGAATAAGCGTTTACATATATTTCATTACTTTAATTAAAAACCAACGTATGTTTTTAAAAAGTAATATTAAAGTTTTATGTATATATAGTGATCAAATTTTGAATGAGTCAAATTGGCTCGGTCCGTAAATCTAGTGTTAAAAGCTGTTGGTGGTGAAAAAAGTTTGTTGTTTTTTGCCATGATAATATTTTAAGACATGGGAGAGATGTTAACACAGCAATTATTATTTTATGCTTGCAACTAGTTTTGACGCTATATCTATCGTATGTTAGGTTTGATGATTTAAACATTGTAGCAATGACACAGCATACCAATATTAGAAACTTCTAACACAAAAAAATTCTTCTTATTAGCATCAGAACGGACCAAATGAACCCGAACAGAAATGTAGCTATCAACTTAAAAGTTCTCATTATACCTCGTATCATAAAACACACCTCGTACCATAATAATTTCTTTTAGAAAAAAAAAGAAACCTTTTACCTGTCTCAAGTAGTCGTCACATTTAAAACTTGAAGGAATTTTTACAAATAATAACTGGCAACAATAAGAAAATGTTTTTTTTTTCAAGTTTTTATTTCCCTTGAGTAAAAATCATACTTTTCTATTGTAAAAACATGAAATCATAACAGAAAAAAAAAACAAATGTTCAAACAAATAAAATATATGCTTCCGTTTAAAATGGCAGTTTATATTAAAAAAAACCATGATCAACAAATATATAAAAACTTATGAGGATGAATGAGTTACTTTTAGTTGCTGATTTGCTTTCGTGCACGTTTTTTTTCTAAAACAAAAAAGTTGCAGATTCTGCCTTTTCGCACTTTACAGCAACATTAAAGAACAGTTCACTTGAAATACGGAAGTAAGTAAAATTGTTGCTTTTTTTATTGGAAATAAAATAATATTTATGAATGTATGAAAATAAAATACGTTTTTGGACTTAACAATACGATTCCCCTAAAGTCTTTGTACAGTGCTGTTAAAAATTATAGCACTGTAACAAGTTATTTGCTTAAAATCGTTTTGTAATGTGCAAAAGGTGAAAGTTCAAATGTTAAGGGATCTTCGAATGCAGTATATGATTCAAGAGTTACGTCCAATATCATAAAGCATGGAAGTTCAAGCATAATGTTATGGACATGCTTTTTATATAGCGAAGTAATTTATATAGAATAAGAAATTTTTCTGTTGTGACTCTTCCAATAAGATAACGATTTAAAACATACGAGCAGAAAAAATCCTACTCAAGGCCAAGATTCACTATCAACACAATCGTACGATTTAATCACACAAAAATCTGACAGAATTCTGTCCTACTTTAAAAATCGTTTCAAAATGGCGTCGTACATGCCACACTATTATACAAAAAAGATGCAAAAACAGATGCTTTGAATATTTTGTTGTTGCTTTCTTCTCATCTTAAAAAAAAAATCATCTCTGATCGCAAAGAATAAATTAATTATTTCAAAAAATTTTTAAATAATACAGATCTGTCAAAAAGTCTGACACACACATACACTTTTAATCCATACTATCATACTTTTTGAGGGCAAATGCAATTTTTGACAGATCGTACAACTAAGTGTGATAGTCAATCCTGGCAGTTTATGACTATAATTTATCAGCATGGAATGGTGTGCACAAATATCTGACTTAAGCTCGATAAAGAATCTTTAGACTGACGTTAAGAAAAAATGTCTTTGAATCAAAAGATGCATAAAGCAAACTTTAGATTCGTGGACCTAAAAAATGTGAGGCGCCAACTTCATTAAATGTTTATTTTAAATATTGTTTTTTTTTTTAGTTTTTTAATTAGAATAGTGCTATTAATTTTACCGTCAAAATTTTCACTGTTGACCGTAATTTGTAATTTATTTTAAGAAAAATTTATTAATCTAATAGATATTCTTCTGATGTGGCATTAATGTTTCTATTATTCCAATTATGCATTTCTTAAATATTTATACAACTAAAAAAGAGGTAAGATTGCTACACGAAGATTATTGTTTCCTTTAGTAATATTTTTTTCGTGGCGGTATGTTTTTTCTACGCTTTTCTGATCAGTAATGTTTCGTTTTTAATATCTTTGACACTTTTTTTTAAGATTCAAGCAATCACTTATTTTATTTTTCTGAATTTGCAACGCTGTAGACAGTTAAGTGTGTTTGGAGTTTCTTGCAGGTGTACAGCTAGTTGCCAGATCTTTTTAAAACATATTTAAGACGCACTAAATCTAATAAATGAGATCATTCTTTATCTAAGTGAAAATATTTTTTGTGTTGGCTTGTTCGTAAATGCTTATGTTCGTTTAATTATTTAACACTAAAAGTGCCATATATGTTTCTGTTTCATAATTTTTGTGATTCAACTCAATTTCAAACAATTTTTATAAACAACTGAAACCTGTAATTTTCTCATTAGGTCTCTACATAAATAAACTATTTTTATTGTGCAGCCTTAACTCGTACAAGTGGCAACTCTGACATTTAACAGCTGTCACTGTTTCGATAAAAAAAAATAAGAGGTACAAATTATGGAAAGCCAAGACGTGGATATTTACCCTGAGACCGCTGGCAAACCAATAATTCTACGAATGGTAAGAAAATCTCAAATCTTACCAAACTGTTGAATTTGTGAATCAAGAAAGTCTCACAGGATTAATGAGAGACAAATCAGACTTGCGGTGACTTTTAACGGCATTCGTTACATAAGCATGACAATGAAATTATTGTGGCCTCAACTAGACAGCGTGGATAAGAACAACACGTAGTTTCAGCAGGACGTCTCAAAAATCAACCACAAAAATCTTAATAGAAACGCAGCCCATAATAGAAATGCTTTCGAAATTTAATGTGCAAAAGCGAGCAAAAGTCAAACTCGACATGGGTCAAATAAATCTGGTTAATTTTTTAGGGATCTTGACATAATTGCCGTGATATTTTTTACAGCTACCCAAAAATGTTGCCATATGACGGTTTATATTATTTATTGAAGTCAATACAATACAAAGAAGAGTGCGTCCAGATTTTAAAAGAGCACTAATTTGTACGCGTAATGTTGTTGTTATTTGTAATTTTTCTCTCTATTAAATGTCGTTTTTTATTAAAAAAAAAACAAAAAAAAATGTTTTTTACAAACATTGCAAGAAACACAAACTTAAAATAATAAAAAAATACATCTTCTACAAAAAACTGACTGACTAAAAGCTAAATTAGTGAAATAAACACAAGAGAAAACTTTAAATAAAATTGTGTAGAAGAAGTTGGTTAACATTTGTTGTTCTACTGTTATGTTTATTTTTCCATCATGTATTTGTTGCTGTTGTTTTTAAGTAAAAAAAAGCGAGTTCATTCAACTTGATATTTTTGCTGTTTAATTCTGTAGTAACTCTTTTTTTGCCGAAACGATTGAAGAAATCATAAAGTATTTTTTTTTATTTCTTTTATAAAATCTTAAGGTTGGTTTTGTTGTTATTACTATTTTTTGTTTTGTAGTTCTGTGGTAGTTGTTGCTACTACATAATGTCCTAAAAGTGCAGGAGGGTTCATGCTTAAAAAAAAGCGGAAGTATGAATGTACTAAAATATGGACAGAGATGCCAGATAATTATGGTGTTAGATTATATTTTTTTTAACTGCTTTATTGCAGTTTAAGTGTTTTTAAAAAAATGGAAAGAAAGCCGTGATGCTCAATTAACCTATTTGAAAGATTTTTAAAACTAAAAACGCCAAGATTTTCAATTCTGATTAACAGTCTTTCTTCTGACATTAGTAAGCAACAGTTTCACAAGAAAACAAATGTAAAAATAGTTTTGCAAGCATAAGCTCTTGACTTAACAAGTTAAAAACTAATGAGATTTTAGGTCAAATCATGAACTTAGAAGAGTAAATTTAATTTAGATTCCACGGAAATAAAACATTTTTCTCGGCCTTTTTATAGATCTTCAAGTTAGAGAAAAAGAAAAATATTCAAGCTTGAGGCCAATGTGTGAAATGTTTTATGTAAAAACTGTTAAACGTTTTTTATTTTAAATTTTTACTCATTTTGTGGATAATGATTTCCGAGGGATATCGAAATATTAGAAGAAAAAATAAAATAATGGAAATATTTTATAAAAAACAAAATTGCCTCAAGCTTGAATGTTTTTTTGAAGATAATTTTATATTTCTGTAAGCATTTAATTCTTTACTAAGAAAAATAGAAATAATTCATTGGTCATTTTTTTAAATAATGACAGCTCACAACACAAACCGATGAATAGCGATGCAGAAACTGAAATGTTATAGAAATAAATTAGCAATTTTTAAACGGACAGACTGATTGACAAAAATTCCACATGCAGATTTCAGAGAAATGTTTTGTATTTGGTTTTTAACAGTTGAAAATTTTATTATTTTTGCAAAACCAATGACAAAATTTACTAAAAACTTTGACATTTTTCAAAATACGTATTTTTATAGTGTTCAGTAAAATCTCTAATTTCTAACATAAAGGGTGATTTTTTTTAGCTATTATCTTTTTGGCAACATTGGTTTAAACAGCTGACACACGTTTCGTGTTTTGTTTCATTGTCAAACATCTCTATTTGGTCTAAAACTTAACCTTACAGTCATACAAACGAACAGCGCTTGCAAATCATTGAATTTAATTATCAAAATGCGTGTTCTGTTAAGAAAGTTCATCGCACGCTTATTCCATTTTATTGTCAGTTTAATCGACCCACTGAGGCCGCTATTCGACCTATTGTGATTAATTTTGCATCAAATTTACATTGTTGGACATTAAACCATCAATACGCTTACGTACAGTGCGAACTGAAGAAAATATCGCAGCTGTATCGGCCAGTGTTAGTGATGACCTTCAATTATCGATTCGTCGCCGTTCGCAGCAATTGGGCCTCTGTTACTCACCAACGTCGAAAATTTTGTGGATGGATTTACGTGTGATGCCATTCAAAATACAGCTAACGTGAAATTTTTGGTGAATGGGCTCTCGGAAAGTTGGCCGAAGATCCACTTTTTTATCGAAAAATTGCGTTCAGCGACGAAGCTAAATTTTGGCTCAATGGGTACGTAAATAAGCAGAATTGTCGATTTAGGAGTGAATATCAGCCAGAAGCATTGCTACCAATGCATCCAGAAAAAGTCAGAGTTTAGTGTGGTTTATGGGCTGGTAGCATCATTAGACCGTACTTCTTTAAAGATGATGCGAATCGTAACGTAACTGTGAATGGCGAGCGCTACCGTGAGATGATATCCAACTTTGTTTTGCCTAAAATGCAAGAGCTTGACTTGCATGACATGTGGTTTCAACAAGACGGTGCCACATGCCACACAGCACGCGCAACAATGGAGTTATTAAGAGGCGAGTTCGGTGAACATTTTTTTTCACGTTCGGGACCAGTCAATTTGCCAGTTAGATCATGCGATTTAAATCCTTTAGACTATCTTTTGTGCGGTTATGATAAAGCTCATGCCTATACAGACAAGCTCGCTTCAATTGACGTATTGGAAGACAATTTTGAAGTATTTATTTGTGAGATACCGGCCGAAATGTTGGAAAGAGTATGCCAAAATTGGACTAAGCAGATGGACTGTTTGAGGCGCAGTCAAGGTCAACATTTGCATTAAATAATCTTCAAACATTAAATTATATGGACCGCACTATCGATCCAAATAAAGATTTCCTGCATTTATCTGAATTTTATGTGTTTTTTTTTTAACTTTTCTATAGCTTTTAAACAATCACCCTGTATAATGTCTATTCTTATATATTTTGTTATATTTGCATTAGATTTGATTAAAAAAAATCAAAAAGTGTCTTTAGTTTTTCTGTTTTTTTTTGTTTGCCTTTCTTTGTGCTGGCGATAATAATGATAAAAAGTGTATTTCTTTATTATCATAAAGATTTTACGAATGAAATTTTTTTAACCACTAAAATAACTTAAAAGTTTGCAGAAATTTGTTCGACATTTAAATTATTTCATGTTATAGAAAAAGAGAATCGTTAAAAAATTGTGCATAAATGTGTTAAAGAATTTGACTTGGTCACATTCAATGGCCAAACAAGTATCCATCAAAAATTGTGATTGCAAAAACAGTATAAATTTATGTTGTATAAAAGCCGGACTTGATATTCTAAGAAAATTTAATTTAAACAAAAAAATGAAAAAAAAAAAATGTTTATAGTGGAATATAACTTTAACTGAAAAAAGGTAAATTTTCATGTTCACATATTATTTTGGGAACAGAAATATTTAAAAAGTATTTAAAAAAATTTTAAAACATAAATACTTTAAATCTGTTTAAACAAGCAATGCTAAGTTATCTAGAATGTCCTGATTTCAATTCTACAGTTCTTTCCTAAGTTTTAACCTAAATTTCTTTTTCGTTTAAGCCAGAGGTGATACACTTTCAATCCATAATATCAATAAAATGGCTTCAAAATAAATGTTAAGATAATAAACTGTAAGAAGTCTTCTTTTTCACATTTTATAACCTCATGTAATAAAAATTCTATTCTTTTAAGAGAATTTCAAAACATTTATTAAGTTAAAATATTTAAATATTTTTTTTTTTATTTTTTAGATACAAAGAAAAAAATTTTTAAAAAATTTTTCGGCAAATCTGGCATTCCTAGAGTAGTCTTTTTTTTTATTATTATGAATGTTTTGAATCAATAGCCTCTTCTTGTTTCTTCTTCTACAGTAATACTTTTTGTCAAAAATTTTTACTTAACGTGACCAAATATTGGACCTATTTAATTCAAAATATTTATGCTTTGAGTAAAATTTTTTATAACAGTTGGCAAAATAATTTGTTTTTATAAAAATCTCTTTTCGTTTATTTATATTTACCCAAGAGGATGTTTTATTAAACAAATTTATAAGGTGGAACTCTAGCTGATGAAAATATTATTTAAGAAAGTTATATCTCATGTTTGGGATTTTTTTATTATAATTGAAAACACTACTTAAAATAATTATGCTTAGGAAGGCCTACCATAACTTTTTACCTATTATGGGATTTCCTATACATAACAAATTAGGCGGGACTGGAATGGTAGTAGTGGAACCATGTATAGAAAACTCTGAGAGCCAAGACCATCAAGCTCCATATGACTGCTAAGTTTAGCAAACAAATTACGCTGTTAAAATAAAAGGCATGACACCACTCAGACAAGGTAAATATTTCTTTATATCTAAAGATTTATAATATGCCGAGCATTGATAATTATCATCGATACCAAGAGAACTCTAACAGCTAGAGTCTTAACATTCTTACAAAGTAACTCCCTAAATAATGTGGCTTCATCTTGGCGAAAAATTGTCGAAATTTCGAAGGAAGTCACTTTTTTTAATAGAATTTATTTTAATTAAAAATTAGGTTTTCTCCGTTTTCTATTTACTTTTATTTATTTTTTTTATCGATATACAGATTCGCTTTGTCAATTAGTTAAGGATGCACAATATTGCTACATTAAAATTAAAAAGTTGAAATTTAGAATTTTTTTTAGGAATTAACAAAATCAATATGAATGGTTAATATGGAGGAATTAAACCATTCCGATCGGAATGTGTATCACGCCCAGTTATTCATGATTAGAAAATGTCAAGACTTCATCTTCTATAAAAATCTTACTTTTGTTCAATTCTGCTTTATGTAAAAAAAAAAAAAAAAACAGTTGGTCACGTTAGGCATCATGGTAATAACATAAAGTTTCATTACATTTCGTGTTGTTATTGTTTGCTTACAATGAATAAAATGAAGTAAATTATCATGTTGATTAAGTATTTTTGTGCCTCTATGGATGTATATTTTCTCTTTTGTTTATGCTTCTGTTTTTGGTTTTAGCCATGTGGTCACTAAAAATATTGCAGTATGAATTTAAATTATGACTTTTGAAGCTACACACAACTAAAATAATATAAAGAAATTTAATAGTACATTTTGGGAATTAAACCAATGCAGTTTTAAACATTGATGACAGATATGCAAAATATTCATGTTTACGTGAAATATACAAACTTACGTTCAATTAGCATGCAAAAAGGTCTGAGACTTCATTTATACCATGTAGTTTTACAACTAGTTTTCGATATGACAAAATAAACGAAAACTTGATGTTAAATGGGGAAGGTGAAAGATGAATAAGTGTTTATAGTCCGAAGAATGGGTTGACTAAAAAATCTATACTGTGGCTGTGAAAATCATTTGTAAAGATTCATTGGGTTTTTGTAAAGCAAAAATGCCTTTGATAGAACTCTTTATTACACTACGTATTATCGTGGAATCTTTGGCCTTAAAATAGCTGGAAACAACAGCTGGCTGTATACAAACAGATAAAGGTGCAAAATGCCATTTCAAAGTTAAATGAAAAATATATATTAAAAAAAACATCGAGAAGTGACAGGTACGAAGAAAGATGACGTAGCTTGGCTGCTAAGATAGAAGTGAAGTACTATTAGTTGATGTCTAGAACTGGATGGTTTAAGGCTGAGTTACGTCTACTTAATTTTATTTAAATATTTCTTGAGCCTTCTTAATTTAAATGTCACTAATTACGCCAAAATCATTCATAAAGAAAAGGTTATCAACCACTAGCAGACAGCAAGAAATAAGGTGAATCGAAAGTACATCTAATGATAAGTCAGTATTTCTCAGTCAAAAATCATTAAGGAAAGAAATAGGTTAAAAAGTGTACCAAACATTAAGTATTTTCCTGTTTAGCGTGTTGTGTTTAAAAGCATAGGGATGAGCAAATGGAGACGATTTTCGTAAATATATTTAAAACTAGCCGTACCCACGACTTCGACAGCGTGTCATTTTAAATTAAATAAAAATTCAAATTTGGAAAAATGTTCTCTAAACAGTATAAAAAATTTTCCATCTAACAAAAAAAAAAAACGAATAAAATAAAATAAAACGAATAAAAACTGGGTACTTTCACATTTGTATCTCTAGTTTTTCTAAGAATTGACAAATTTTTATGACAAAAAAAGTATTCTATATTTCAATCAAGGTTCTGTGGAACCTCCTCACAAAATTATATTCAAAACCATTTAGCGGTTTTTACGTGATTCGAACACAAACAAAGGTGTTTTTCATTTCATATCGATTACTTTCTTGACCAACAAGAAATTTTTTTAAATATTATTTGTACAGAAAACACCCTGTTACAGTGTTAATATATGTAAAGATATTTTTTTTAATACTCGTAGTTATTGTTAATTATGCAACTTTTAACGTGTTTAAATTGAGAAATATTGAATGTTTAGCAAAAATATAAATTTCCAACTCTGATTGGTAAATAGCTTTCTTAACATGCTTTGTTTTTTAAGCTAAGCATTGTATTTTTTAAGAATTTCTGCTGAAATGTTGTTTTCTATTGCTAAATAGCAAAACAGTTCAAAAATAATTATAACTTGCTGCGTAGGTTTGAAAAAGGCTAGAAAATTACACTTAATATGCAATAACTTATTCATAAAATTTTTAAGCTCTAACCTATTGATTAGATGTGAAAAAGGTTTCTTCCTAAGTGTTTCGCCAGTAAATATTATACTGCTGTCATACCTTTCGGAAAGATCGTCTTCACTGGCTGTTTATTTGGTACGTCTGGCGAGCGCTTTCGGTGTTAACATCATTTAATTAGTTCTAATCAATACGCGACTTAAAAATAAGTTTCTCACATCAAAAGCGCTCGCCAAACCGTTAATGACGACGGTCTTCGCCGAAAGGTATGACAACAGGTTTGTTTATAAATTTGAGAAAGTTTTAAGAATTTCACTTAATAAAAAATAACAAATCAAACGAACTCTAAACTCCAACCTTCAATTTTGGTTTTGGAAAAGGTTTGAAAATTTGTGTTTTTTAAATAGGACCTGCACCCAGGGGATGACCCCTAATAATGCAAGGCATTGTGCTAAACCAGGAAATTAGGTTATGGGTAGAGGCATAGAGGGAGTAGTGCTTGTGGAAATTTGATGTTAAATTTTGCACAATGAATGTAATAGAAAAGACCTCTGCAGGAAGTTTATTCTACATACGAACGGTTTGGCTAAAACACGAATTCTCCCCATAATGCGTAGTGCTATTTACTGGCCAATCGGCTACAAAGAAATGCGCTCTTGATAATAAACGAAATCATGGTTTTCAGGAATAAGCTTCTTGAGATCTTTCTAGCAAAGGTAAAACAGTGAAACACATCTCACATCGCGTCGATGCTTCAGTGAGTCATTAAAGCTAAGTACCATACTGTCACCGATGATCTTCTTAGCTTTCTCCTAAACGCGGTCGTTTAACTTTAAAATAGCCTTTAAAGCACCGGCCAATACATGAGAGTTGAATTCAATTTTACGACTGATAAGGGAAACATAGATAGCGAAGAGATCAGATGGAGTAGAATATCTTCTGTACCGCTTCAGAAAACCTTGAATAATATCAATTTAATTATCAATCCTATGTTAAGGCATGAAAAGGTGTAAGAATTGCGTGATAATATTTTAAGGGTTTAATTTAGTGTTCGCAGTTTGATAAAATTAAAATTTCTGTAAACATTTTCATAATTTAATTATTATTTTTCTAAATTTTATTATTTCAAAGTCGATATTGAATTTAAACTTTTCTTAACCTTAAAAATTCATGTTTTTTTTTTCAAATTTTTAAAGCATGAATAACGACTCAATTATTATTAAATTAAACGATTAAAAAAATAATAGTAGTTTTTATTATTGTAATTATAAATTATGTTTTTTTCTCTGTTGTAATTTCCTTGTCTCGTTAACCAAAAATGGGAAATTGAGAATCTGTTACAACAATGGCAACAAAATAATTACAAAACACCCATGCAAAAATAAATGTTTTCTAAAGTAATTAATTTCAAATACACATCATGCCAAAAATTAATTAAATATCAACAACTAATTAGTTAAAGTTTCAAATTAAACAAATAGTCATAGTTATAACCTGAAAAACAAAAACAACAATAATTTATTTATTATATAAAATGACTAGTTATATTTGTTTTAATATAAATGTGATTTACTAAGCCAAAAAAAAAAACGGTTATTGACATTCAAAATAATTTAATTCACAACAAAAAAAAATTTATTTATAATTTATTTATTTATTTTCAATTTGTAGTGCCTCGAAATAGTTGAAAGTTTTAGAAGATGCAGTAAAGCATTTTGAAAGTCGTTTAAATTTAGAAAGCAGAGCACCCCCACAGTTATTTTCAAAAACATTTAAAATGTAACAATACTAATTCTAAACAAATTATTTCTAATGCATTTTGTTTGCCAATTTTGTTTTTTTTTTATTTGATTTGTAGATTTTTTATGATTTTTCAATGTTACTTCCTGAAGTTTGTTTTTTAATTGTGGTTACAACTAGCAGTAGCAGTAGCAGTCTACTAAGTAGTTTTAATAATAAAGCAATAATTTTTATTTTATTTTATTTATTTTATTTTTTCAGTTAAATATAGTTTTGTTACCTCAATTTTTTATTTTGCAAAAAATAAACTGTTTACAAAAAAAAGGTGTAAATTTGGTTGGCAAATAACATTTCTATATTTCGCATTACTTGTACAGCAACAAACAATTATAGTGACTATATTTTTTATAGATTACTGGCAGAAATACATTCATACACATGCTGGCTGTCAATAACTTGCGGGTGTAAATTTGCCAAAAAGGTCACTTTTATTATAGTTTCATTGATCTTGTTTTTAATTTAAAATTTATTTAAAAGAAATTTTTTGTTTCAAATAATAAAATTTATATGAGAGAATAAAAAGTGGCATAAACATTTACTTTTTTTGTGATTTTGAAAACTCCACTCAGTGATGAGACAGATAAATAAACATTAACAAGGTCAATGTAAGAAAAAAAAAAAAAATACAATACAATAATAAAAATGTAAAAATGTATTGAATGCATTATTCACATTTCATTAAGCGTTCAAATTGTTTATTTCGATTTCCACTTTTAAAAGAAATAAAAAAAAATTTATTAAAGTTACCACAAGAGTTTAAGTTCAAAAAGAAATTTTAAAAGTTAAAAAAAAGGTCGGTAATTTTTATTGCTTTAACAATATAAAAAAGGAAATTTAAGTTTAATTTTTTCGCTATTTCCTTTATTAATAGCATACTTTAAAGTTGGTGTGTATGATGGTGCATTAAAAATAGAGAAAACCTTTACAGCAGTTGCAAAATTTATTTGTTACACTTTCAAACATTTCCGTTTAATGACCTGATGTCCTTTTACAGTAGCAATTTGTAGAAATGCAATTAAAAACAAGTAAGAGTGGTATATTCGGTTATGCCAAATCTTATATACCCTTCACCATTTATCTGAATCTAGTTAAGTGAAGTAACTGCAATCAAAAAAACAAATACAGACGTAAAAGAGAATTAAAAAATAATAAAAAAATTTACATAAAAATGTCATCGACTCTTAATGGGTTAAGCATTAAAAAAAATTTGATATTTCTTTAAAGTTCTCTTCAAAAGCTTTAAAATGATACCCATATTGATATTTTAAACAATTTGAAAAGTTCAGAGGCCCGTAACTCGGAAAATATAGCCGAGCGCCAATTGTTTCACTTGATGTTTTTTTTTTAAATTCTCTATCGCTCTATATATTTGTTTTCTGATTGGGGTTTTGCCCGCTGCGTCGAAGGACATGGACCGATCTTGTTGATTTCAAATAGCACTTTTTTCGACATAATGTCACAGTCAGCGATTTTCTTTTGACAGTAATATCTACTGTATTAAACAATTAAATAAACGTCATCAAGGAATGTGATTTACGTGCAAACAATGCAGCTACAGGCCCTGAAAGGTGAATGCATTACGACAGTTCTAAGCGCAATAAATTGTGGGGTATGCATAACAATGTATCAACATCGTCTGCTAAGTCGAATAATTAGTCTAAGCTGGGTGAGTTATCGACTAGTTATTGCATTAAGCTGAACATTATCTAAATAGGACTAGAACACGAGCAAATATTATATGTTAGAACGACAGTTGTAAAAGCCAATCACGTTCAATACGATAAAAAATATATCGTGCGATAAATTTTTCTACTTTTTTTTAACAAATACGATTGTGCTGCAATAACAGTTTATTTAAATTTAGGAAATTAAAAAAAAATTATAAAATGTTTTAATATTTTATCAACTCCAATTTGATTAAAATCTGTTTACATCTTAGAAGTAAAATAGTTATCATTGATTTTCCTATATGTGTGGGAAAAAATTTTATTGCATGCTATATTTAATTAAATAAAAAAACAAAGTCATTTAATTGACGTTTTATGTTTGAGTCGGTGATCGAACGCCTATTTTTTGGAGTTACTCGACCGCGTGCAGGAGAGAGCGAAGAAGCTCATCGGTGACATTAGGGTATCCAGCTCTACTGATTCACTGGGGCATCAACGCAATGTAACGCATTTCACCTTTTTATCGTTACTATACGAGGGCTGCTATATATATTTCTGGCCTGGCAACACTGAGTGCTGCCAAGTGCAATCTGACATTTCCGTTGGAAAGTTTGTCATTTTTAAGCATAATCGTACTCAAAACGTTTTGACGTATGACCATTATTTGTGTTGTTTACAGTGACTTGAAAAAATTAATATAGAAAACAATGGAATTAACTCGTGAACATTTTCGTGCCATCATTTTTCACAACTTTCGATGTGGATTATCACGACAAGAGTGCATTGATTGGTATAATGAAATTAATCGTGGCCGAAGCTCGCTCAAAGACGAATTCCGTGAAAGTCGTCCAAAAACGGCTGTTGTGCCAGAGAACATTGATCCCGTGCGTGAACTCATAATGCAAGATCGACATGCGACATACCGAGAGATAGAGACATCCTTGGACATTTCTTCCACCAGCATACATTCGATACTGCATGAACACCTGGCCGTAAAAAATGATTGTTCTCGTTGGATCCCGCACAATTTGAAAGTCGCTCAAAAAAAGGCTCGTGTCGATTGGTGCAAAGAAATGTTGCGAAAATACGGTTGCGGTGCTTCAAAAGACGTTTATAAGATCGTTACAGGTGACGAATCATGGATCTATGCGTATGAGCCCAAAACGAAACAACAGTCGACCGTGTGAGTCTTCAAAGACGAGCAAAATCCAACGAAAGTTGTTCGTGGAAGAAGCACTTCGAAGCAAATGGTCGCCTGTTTCTTCGGCAAAACTGGTCATGTGGCGACTGTTGCGCTTGAGCAACGTAGGACGGTCACTTCTGAGTGGTACACTACAATTTGTTTGCCTGAAGTCATCGAAGAAATTCGAAAAACCAACAACAGAAGACGAATCATTGTTCACCATGACAATGCGAGCTCTCACACATCGGCTCCAACCAGAGCGTTTTTGACCGGCCAAAACGTCAAATTAATGGGTCATCCGCCGTACAGCCCTGACTTGGCACCTAATGACTTGTTCTTGCTTCCGCACATCAAGAAAAAAATGCGTGGTCAACGATTTTCGTCGCCAGAAGAAGCTGCTGAAGTGTTCAAAAACCATGTTTTAGAGGTGTCTCAATCGGAGTGGAAAAAGTGCTTCGACAACTGGTTTGAGCGCATGCAAAAGTGTATAAATCATGCTGGAGAATACTTTGAAAAATAATAAAACCATTTTTGATTATAAATATTCGCATTTTCACTATTAGGCCAGATATATATAGAGCAGCCCTCGTAATGGAATCAGCTCTTATGAAATCGGGGAACTTTTTCCGGAAACCATATTTTCGAACGCGCAACGCGCTCTATATCAAGACCGCATTCCTTTGTGGTCGATTGGCCAGTCAGTCGCACTACGCATTACAAAGAAAATTCGTTTTTTAGCCGTAAAGTTCGTATGTGGAATAAGCTCTCTGCAGAGGTCTTTCCTGTCACTTTCAATGTGCAAAAATTCAAATTAAATTTCCACAAGCATTACTGCCTCTATCCTCCTTTCCACAACTTAATTTTTTAGTTCTGGCACAATGCATTGCATCAGTAGTGGTCATCCCTCAATTGAAAAAAATGCCTAGCCATATGTTGCAGAATTCTTTACCGGTCACTTATTCAAACTACAATAAAATGACCTTCACTCCTCTTCTAATACCCTCCATGGTCCAGTCCATGACACATGACTTATCTGAGAAGAACCTTTTCTCGTTAACGAAAAAAAGTGGATCGGTTATTAGATCACCTTAAAAGACAAGCAGTTTTCCGATTTGGTGAACTTGTGGCTAACAAAAATTAATAACTTTCCTCATTATGATAAAGAACTATTAAAACATACAAAAATTGGACAATATTTATATTTATGTCAAGTGCTACACAAACCACAAATGACCCCACAATAGAAACTTTGCTCAGGCGATTTAAGAATATGGTACTCCTACGCTGTGCCTTAGTCATTGAATTGATAGTGGAGTGCTCCTTGTGCATTTTTCCTGGCTCAAAGGCCAATGCTATAAATCGCTAATGTCAGGATAAATAGTCAATGCAATGCGTTAAATTCAGTCTCGGGATGCTCGCAGTTTAGTGAATCCACTACATCTATTAGCACATTTCATTTAAAGACTTATTATTAAAAATTTCTACAAAATTTTATACTTACAACCATAATGAATCACTAACAGTGACAGAGAAAAAATGATTTGTTACCTAAAAAAAGAGAAAAAATACTATTTAATCAATTTGATAAAATATAAATAAAATTAAATATAAAATTTCAAAGTGACTTTAAATTAAAGCAGAGTTAAAATTATATTTGTTTACTAAAATATAAAATATAGAATTTTTTATAAAAATTGCAAGTTATGTTAATCCTTACATCCTTCAATTCAGACACTTATTCTAATTAAACTCTTGACATTTTAACGAAGCATATAAATATTAAGTATGTATTTCTTTTTTTTATTATTCTGTTATCTCATAGAATATGTATATTTCCATTTAATAGAATTTATGTCATTTGAAGGATTAAAACAAGAAGAGATACAATTAAAACCACAGCTCCGCAGTGATACATTTCCTGTGTTTTTTTATTTCTTTATTTAACTTTTTCTTTTCTTTTTCTGTCATCTCAATTAATTTTTCAAAAGTTCTTTTCAAATTCAAAAACCCTTCACATGTGATGTCAGTAACTGAAAAATGGGTTAAAAGGTCTAAAAAAATGCAAAAATAAAGAAATAAAGAAATAAACAAGACTAACTGACGCCCACCCATCAGGAAATACAAATTCAAAATGACAGAATTAAACACATTTACACCTTTTTTGTAAGGAAATGCAAATAAGAAATAAAAAAATTATTTCATGAATAGAAAAATTCTTTAGATAATTGTGACAGTATATTTTTATGTGCAATTTGTAGAGCAAGCAGTTATAAAAAATAACATACGAAGGCTGTTCTAGCAGCGAAAAAGCACAAGAAGCAATAAAGTAGCCCTTAACCGTGGATTTCAGTTAAATATTTTGCATATGTTGGCAACTCAAATCTGACGGATACAGCGCTACGTTACATTTTCACATACAAAAGTTTGTGTTATAGTGGACCTTTTGTTTCTCTTTTAAAGGATCTTCGAAGAGGACAAAAATTATTATATAGATGTTGTGCAACATCTTTCACACAAAAGAAATTTTGAAATAATTTGGAAATATATATTAAAGAATAAATTAATGTTAATCCCATAATTCCCAAAACTTTTTTAAAAATTTCCAAAAATGGGATTTCGATGTTTTTTTTTTGTTGTATTAACTAAACATTTCAACTGAAGGATAATAAAATTAATAATAAAGCATTTAGAACAAGAGAACAAGATGAGAGAAACTAAATCTGATTCAAGGTTGAGATTCCCATAAAAAAACTGGCCAATCTCGGGAGCTTGTGGTTTAAGCAATAACATAAATTTTAAATTTATTTATTGTACATAAATACATACACTTCTGACAAAAAATTCTGGAATAAATAAAAATAGGACAGAGGTTTAATTTTTTGTAAAAACCTTTTTTTCTTAATAGTAGAAAATTTGTTGTCATTTAAAAAAACTTCTAGAGAAAAAGGTGCCATACTGTCAGAAATAACTTTTTTAAAGTAAAGTTTTATCAATTTTTATTTTTTTTCCTAATCAGGATTTGAACCGTGGATATTATAAATGAATTAAAATATTCTTGTTCGGCTTAAGATTAATTTTTTAATTTTATTTCTGCGAATTCTGCTTTTTGGAAAGAAAACCAAAAAAGTAAAGTTTTATCATAGTGACGCTATCTGTCTAAATTTAAGAAAGAAGAGTTAAGGAACTAACCTCGCAACAATGTTTATTCAGATATACATAACTGTACACAGAAAAGGGATGGATTAAAAAAGAAATCTAAAAGTATGTCATCAAGGTTTTTGTTTTCTGATTTCAATATACCAACTGTTTTATAACGCAAAAGTCTCATTAAAATATAAAGTTTAAATTAGTTTTTACAAAGTTCTAATATTTTTCTTAAGGCTCACATTTGTAATTGAAGTCGTGAAAAATTAAATAATTTTTTCTTAATTTTAAAATTTAATTTTTTTATACCGTTGACTGGAGCTGTCATGTTGCATTTGTTAAATGGACTTGAGTCTCGAAAATATTAATTTTTTTTGTTTAATTTAAACTGTCCAGTTTTATTGCTTGACAAATTGAACATTAAACGAAACCCAAATAAAGTTCTAATTTCTAGTTTTTTTTTATTTTGTTGCAATTTTGTTATTTATTACTCAAACTCTATAAAACGTTGGTGGTAAAAGTCGTTTGTAAAACATAAATACCCTGTCATTTTGAATTTAAAGGTTTAAGGAAACATTAAACAATTGGATACAAAGAAACACAATGCATTTTTGTTAGGGTTCTAAAAGATTTTATGGTTTTTACAACATAACTGTTACAGAATCATTAATCTTTCAAAAGTTTGTTTTAACTAAGAAAAAAAAAATTATTTAACATTTTTTAAGTTCAAATTTTCTGTTGAAAAGAAAAAAAAATGTTGGGAGATTTTTTTCTTTTAATAAAATAAAATAATCAAATAAAAAGTAAGCATTAGAGGTTGAAAATAAAAATAAAAACATGGTTAGGGCAACCATAACCATTATTGTTTTACCTTTTTTTATTTCAACCGTATTATTAACTTAAACATTGTATGCCGTTTAGTTTTTAATGTGGAATGCGGAGTTTAACACCGTTCATTAAAAATGTGTATAAAAAATTCATGAAAAAATGTTGCAGAAGTATTACTCTGCTTTTAATGAGAAAAAGATATAAAATGTTTCTGGCAACATTTTATTTAAGCTGTGAAATAATGCAAGTGGAAATTATTTCGTTTGGAATTTTCAAAAAAATACGGCTGGTCACCTGTCCATTTTTTATTCTTGGTGATGAAGCAAATTGAAAGCTGCCAAATAATTTTAAATGTCTAAATAAAATTTATAAAAATTTTTTTCAAAAATAAAAAAGTTTCTTTCGTTAATGTTTCTTAAACAAACCAGGATATGAATTAATCAATGTGGCGCGACAATTTCTCCAAATTCGAACAGAGTATTACGCTTTAGGAATAGTATTCTGATCACCTTTTTCTACAAAATGCTTTCAGAAGTCTATACAAAAAATAAGTACCAAAGAAGTAAAGATACAATGTTGCCGTAGTTGTAAAAATTACGAAATATGGCAGCATGTTTAATCAATGAAAAAATGTTTCTAACCTATCAAATTAAAGTCCGTACAATCTGTCCAATTTTATAATCTTTTAAATAATTCATAAAATGTTTTTCTCTACGCGATCAGAGTTGATCTATTTTAAATAAGAATACAAAAACAACAAAGTAATAAAACCATATGTTTTTTTTTAATATTTTTGTGTAAGAATTCGGCACCTATGACGCCATTTTGAAAAGAGTTTTAAAGTATGACAGAATTCTGTCAAATTTTTTTGCGACTAAATTGTATATTTGTGTATGATGGCGAATTCTGGCCTTTAATGATTAAATGTTAACAAAATTTAATTTTATCTTGACTACAGTATTGTTATAACCGTAAAAATATAATTTTGCAGAGATCATAATATGACCGGTGCGTAGAGGATGAATAAATGAAATATTAAAATAAAAGTTTAAATTTTTATTTAATTAAAAATTCAACTTAAATAGCTGAGGACATTATATTAGTCTTGTAATCATACCAAACAAACAAAGACAATACATGGTTAAGATAACCAAGCAAGATGGAATGTTTGAACCATACAGGTTTGAGTGACGGAAGTCAATTGACTTAAAACAATCGTTTTTAAATTTGTTTTCATTTTTAAAACCTTGCTTTCATACATTTTTCAAAATTTATTTTTGATTTGTAGGAGGAAATCGAGCGAGGTTCATTACTTCCTTTGTAAACAAACGTGCTTGTATTTTTATTACATTAAATTCTGTTTGAATTATTTTTTACAAATAAATAAATGTTGCTCAAGAACTCTGTAAAAAAATTATTAATAATTATAATCTAAATGCCGATATTTTTATTTTATAGAGCTCTTGTCTGGTGGAAGGCAATGGATACACTGGCGAACATCTTCACTTTAGAAAGGGTCGTGTGTATTATGATGACCTTTGTGACGGGAGCCATTAGGTTAACGCGTACGAAAGCACTTTTGCTATCTCCACTAGTTGCCGGTAGATCTACAGGCCAGAAAGCTGGCACTGAGAAAGGCAGTAAGACTAAATATGTTGTAGATGCATGGAGTAAAAGCTTATGGAGATATGTAACCGCTCACGAATAATGAATGTCATTTCTGATCTCATTGATTATTGTACCCCAGAACCCTTCTTTACAACCAGATTTCTTTTAGATTTTACGAGGGGTTACATTTGCTTTTGTTTTTGCAAGAAAATACTACTTTACATTTGTAGAATAAATTAAATAAATGAAGAACTCGGTAACTTGTTTATTAAAATTGAAAGAAAAATATTCACAAAATATTTGAAAATAAAAGTTGTCGTTTTTAGTCATACTTTGACTATAAAGGAACAAACTTCACATATTATGTGTAATAATAGCACATTATATTGAAAGTAATATAAATAATATTTATTTTCATTATAATATTATTCTGGATTTTTGTTTGTGATAAAATTTATTTTAAATTGTTTTACTCAACACAACCATGTTGCAATCTCCGTGAGTAATAAAAGACAAACATTTTCATAAATTTTTATCAATCATAATTTGTTCACCACATCCATATATTGTTACAGAAAACATAATATGGTTCTTACGACAAAAGAAGCATGGTCGTAGAAACAATTCTTTTAACAGCCACAAAAGAAACACAAGGCAAGAATAAAGACTAAAAATAAAGATGATATTTCCTGTATTTGCAAACAAATTCCCACATTTCAGAAGTAAAGAAATAAGAATCAGTAATAAGTTCCTTTTTTAAGAGATCTTTATTTAATTTGAAATACTTTTGTTTTTTTTTGTGGGAGATAGATGATACCGCACAAGCGCTGACGTTTTTTTCATAATTTTCTAGAGTGACGGTAAATAAGAGTTTTTTAATAATTTAAAAATAATGCAATAAAGCTTTTTCGTTGCCAGTGTGACTGAATGGTACGGCAAACTATATAACATTTTACAAAGTTCATGTGTGCAGAACATATTTCAATATCTCTTTCTTTTCTGATAAAAAAAAAAAAACATAAACTGTTGTAGGTTCGAAGTTGTGTAAATATAAATATTCCAATCTGTGTCAAAGTATAACAAAAAGAAAAGGTTTGAGTCTTATTTAAATACAAATATGTTACCATATAAAAAACTTGAGGTAAATGATTGATATTTAATCCCTGGAATCAAGGTTTTTATGTTTTAAAAATTAAAAAGTAAAAAAAAAACGAATTTAAAACTGTTGTGCAGTTTGTTTAGTTTTTAGTTTTACTTTGATTTTATATCGTCGTTTTTATTTTGCTAAAGAATTTCTGTCGTATGTGTTGTTAATTTTAGACGAACACTCCCAGATTTAGTTGTTGTATCAATTCATTGGCAACAAACAAATATTCGTTTATAACAAGATTTAAAGTCCGCTTATTTTATGTCCAAAGCTGCTTGTGCAAACATACATTTTTATTTAAGTCTTGCAATTTTTATTGTAATTAAATTTGTTTTATTTCTCAAATATATTTTTCATCTCATGCATTTAATGTTTATCTAAAGAATTTCGTTGATTTATTTACAGCAAAAAGGATTTATTACTGTTTAAATACAAATTGATAATAATAAATTAAAAATAATTTCGACTTAATTGTTATTTGTTCAAGGTTGTTAACGCAAAATAATAAGCAAAATATAAAATAAATAATAGAAATTAAAATACAGAAATGAAGCTGAAATTTTTTTAATTCTCATACCTCTCTAAATCTCAAGTATTTAAAAACTATTTAAGTTTAATTTTATTTATTTAAAAAAAATGGCAACACTGTATGCATAGTGATGCCAGATTAAATAAATATAAATATAGGAGAAACTATGAGCATAATGAGCAACGATTACTCACTGCGACCTGGACATGGAGATTATCTAACTTTGATGAAATAACCATTCTACCATGACAATTCCGGATAACATTGATATCTGGGGTCATCTTTCTAATAATTTTACTTACACTACGATAGAGCCGAAATCAAAAAACTTTTACGATCGTAGATCCTAGTCGACATAATGAAATTTCCTATGTTTGCACACATGGATTAAGGTATCTGAATTCATAGATTTTTTAAACTGAAAAAAGTTTGGGCTGAGAAATCATTACAGCGTCATTCATCCCTTAAAAGAGCGATAAGCTTTCTAAAATACTATAGGATATACAGGTTTGATATTTGAATAATTAATGACAGTTAGACCACGATGGGGTTTATTTGAGAGGCAGAAAGGTTTATTGATCTTTAAACAAAGTGGAGAAACCTCTCAAACTAGAACTCTTATAGGTCCAGCGTATAACTGATTATATTAGGAAGCCACCTGCAAGATGATGAGATTGTTGACCTTTAGGAGTCCTACAAGTTCAACTTTAAGCTCGTATAACTCCTGTTAGACTTGTCATTAAAAAGAGGAGTGGAACTCTGGCTCTGCTATTGGCTGAAATAGAATGACTTGTTTGGCATTTCGAGGCTGCAGGCCTTGAAAACCTTTCAGTCAACGATATAAGATGATATTTGTTTTAGAAGGTTTTGATGTGAAATATTTCCGTTTGTAATTTCTACAATATCCATTTCCGACCCCATATTTCTTATGCATATTCGATTGAGCGATGTCCCTCTGTCCGTCAGTCCGTCCGAGTTAATGTTGAAATCAAGTTTGCCGTGGCAATAGATCAGCCAGAAAAAATTGAAATACGCCAATCGATCAGACAAATTGTCGAAGGATGTGCTATTGGAAATCAGCAAGATCGGTCCATGTCCTTTGACGCAACGGGCAAAACACCATGCCTGCACCTAAGTTTTCTATATCATTTGGAACAATAAAGGAACTCCAATCAAAAAACAAATATATGGCACGATAAAAAATAAGAAAAAAAAGATTAAGTGAAAAAAGTGGCGCTCGCCCATATATTCCGAGTTACGGGCCTCTAAAATTTTTTAAATTTTTAAAATATCAATATGGGTATCATTTTAAAGCTTTTAAAGAAATCTTTAAGAAAATACTACATTTTTTGAAAATTTTTAACCCGTTAAGAACCGATGGCATTTTTAAGTATTTTTTTTTTTTTTGTTGTAATTCTCTGTCACCTCTGTTTTTGTTCGAGTTACTTCACTAAACTAGAATTAGTTAGGTTTAGGACCTTTTTTTTTAAATTCCAATTTTGGAGATTAAAATTTTAAGATTTTGATGAGCGATTTGGCATATTCTAATATTGTCAAGTTAAACAATATAAAAATTGTTTCCAATTTTTAACGCAGTGTTATCCATACGATTTACTAAAAAAAACACACTGTGCTGTTCCTAAGTTTTCATTATCGGTCATTTCTCTCTTTAACAAAATATTTTTGTTTGTTTAATTAATGAATGATTTTTTTTTTAAACAAAACATGCAAATATTTATGAATTCTCTAAATGAAGCTGTTTATATCTAAAGATTTTTGAACTTTTAATCCTTTTTAAGAGTAATTTTACGCTTTTGAAAATCATAAGAAAGCATTTTTAAATGTCTGGGGTTTTTTGTATTAAAATTATATTTTTTTAAGAAAAAATTAAAAAAAAGAAAGACAAGAATTTAAAATTAGCCATTTAATAAATCATTAGAATCTGTTTTTTTTTTTTTTTTTTTTTTTTTTTTTTTTGTAAATTTCTCATTTCTCATCTTTTCAGAATTTATGCACAAAATAATAATTAAAACAAAATAATACATCAACTGCAAATACATACATTTTTGGTGCAAAAATAATCCTTTGTTTTGTTATTGTTGTCATTAATTAATTTGTCATCATTTTGTGTAATAAAACACTTTTAACAATAAATTAAAGTTTATTAACAAATTTCAAGGTTAAAATTTATTTTACACATCAGTTGTCATCAGTTCGATAAGAATGAGAATTATTTGTTGTTGTAATAAAATTAAGCTGTGTTGTCGTCTTAAATTTAATGAACAAATAATTGTAATAAATTTTATTATTTTGATAAAAGTAATAAAATCGAAAAGAAGCTTTTTAATAAAATTTAACAAAATTGTTGACAGATAATTTAAATTTTGCAACGATTAATATAAATTTTGAAAATGATCAAAAATAATGAATTAAAATTTTATTCCTTTGAAGCTAATTGTTTTAATAAAGAATTCTTCTTTTACAACTTTTAATAATTTTATCTTTAAATCCGGTTAGTAGAGGATTGATTTGTTCAGAAACGTTTTTTTTTTATTTTTTGAAATATCGAAATTATTATTTTGTGCTGTCATTAAAGTTAATTTAAATAGGAGTTCATTGCTCATCTACACTAGTCCTTACATTCCCAAATAATGATCTTTGTCCTGTAGAAGCATCAACACTAATTACAAAAAAGTGTGCGTGTTAGTTGCAGTCACAGGAATATGATGTCACGAATACTCACAATAGAATATAAATGCAATTGATTGCAATTGTTAGAAGCTTTTTCATTCAGCTACTTAGTTAGTTTTAGTCGATAAATAACTTTAAGTGAAACATGGTCACAAGAACCATATTATGTTCTATGTGACAATATATATGGTTGCAGTTAACAATTCAAATAAAAAGGCAGTAAGCAACGGTAACTTTTAAATAGTTCCGTTCTTTTAAAATTTCTCAAATGATGACAAATTATAAGTACAGTTTTTTCCCCAAAAAATCCAGTTCTTATTCTTTTTAATGGTTTGTTCTTTGTTTAAAAAAATTCTATTTCATATTTATATGGTGGCAGTGTGCGTTGTCTCAATTTCATTTCAAGTTTTTAATTACAAAATCTTTAATCTGTTCAGTTTAAGTATTCAAATTGTTTATTTATTTATTTTTTAATTATTTTTGCGTGTTATTTATCTTTGATTAAGCTACGTAACAAATTAAAAAAGTCAAATCAAACTTGCTCCATAATTCGCAGTTTGTTTTTTTTAAGTTTATTTATTCAAATGGTTGATTATTTACAAATTTGTAAAAATTTTTGTTTGTGATTTAGTTGTTTTTGTTTATTTAAGACCGATTACTTTAGTTTGGGTTTTTTTTTTAAATTTCTTTATAAACAAATTTGCCTCTACTATGAACGGGTGACTAATTAATTCTTTACAAGTTTAAATAATTTGAAAATTTGGGTGGGACATTCAATTTTTCCGGTTGTTTGGAAAAAGTTGCTTTTTGCGTTTAAGTTTGGATTTGAAAAAAAAATTATTATCAGTTACTATTTAGATTATTAACTTAATTTTGTGCAATAAATTAAAAACTTGTTTTCCGTAAAATATTGTAAGGTTTCACCGAGTAATTACAATTCTTTTTGATACTCAAAACCCAGAAGTAATTACTCAAGAGTTTTAGAGTTTATGGCTGACTTCCAAACCGTATCAACACAAAGTTTATATACAGTTGTGCTACCGTATTTAAATCATGTACGTATGCAAAGTTGCGAAATAAAGTATCAACTTTGAAACTGAGATGATCCTGATTCCTTTTTTATTGCGTTGCTAATACTTGTTAACGGTGTTTTGAAACGACAAACATACATTGTCAATGTTTTGGACAGCGGCATTACAAGACAGAATACTTTCTTTGATTACAAAGCAATTGACGTATTGAAGGTCAGAATTTTCATTTTAATTTTATTAAGATTTTTGGTTGATATTCAGCTCTGTTAAAACCAACACATTACCTGTGTGTAAAAATGTATAAATAAATTTCAATATAAAAAAATTAGTACCGAGTACCAAAATGATATGTACTGAATAATTAAAAAGTATTCAATTTTGACACCACTAATAGGTCTGATCTGATTTCACTTTAACTTCAAATGACTATGTAAGAGTTGTAGTCGCGCTTAAGTTTTAAGTTTAGATCTCAGAGAAAAGGCGTACCCAAAGGGTAAAAAGGTGAACCTATTGTTTTTGCCACCATGTCTGACCAGCTGTCACAGGCCACCATCTCTGAAATCCTAATAATAAGAAGACATTTTTTTCACAAATGTTGCATTAAATGGCCGCTACAATCACAAATAATTAATTTAAGTTAAAAAATTAAGGTGCCGCCATAGGGACGTTATTTTCATTGTTTTAACCGTTAAAAGCAGGCTTTTTTATTTATGCTATTAGTGCGTGCTCACTTCAATAACAAGTCTTAAAAAATTAAATTCCATTTCAAAGGGTGTCCCCAAAGAAAATCTGATTTTGACTTTGTTTTGTTTTATGCAACCGTAATTGGCAGACACCTAAAATTGTAACAATCAGTATAAACAAGAAATTTAGAATTAAAGGGTGTCTCTATAGAGACGTTACTTAAACTTTGAAGTTATTATTTTAAGTATTATGAAGTTTTATACCCGCTGTAGGGACGAGTTTAAAAAAATTAGCTTAAAGGGTGTCCCATAAAAAAAACAGGTTTTTATGTACGTTCCTCATTTCAAAATAGTTGCAGGCAGTCATTGAATTTAATACACCAGTGTGTGTGATTTTTAAATAAATAAAATTAAAACTCAAAGGGTGTGCCAATAGAACTTTATTTTGACATATATTGACTTATTTATAAACCTTAATTGGCAGACATCTTAAATTGTAATAAATAATATGAACACAAAATTATGGATGGCCCCATGTGCTAGGAAATTCTTTGTGTGTGTGAGGTCCTCTCACAGTTATTATTGAATAAAATGTCATATTAATTCTTGACACTTTTGTTCAATGTTATAGTCATATAAAAAATTAGCTTACAACAAGCAGTAAAAATCACAACAAGCGTACGTTCCCATGACAATTGAATGAGTACCAGAGGTAAACACGACCGAAGACAGTCAACAAGGCCAACCGAAAGTTTTTTTCACAACAGCAGAAATTACAGACTTTACAACAACAACAAGTTTGAAATTACTGCTATTTCCATGTTTTCGTCCTATATTTTTTAACTCAGCATGACTTTTGTTGTAAATTTGTTTTCCTTGACGTTGGGCCGCATCTTTTACTTGCGAGTTTTTTTTTAAATCTCACAACGAACCACATACCCTGCAACACTGAAAAGGAAATCATAAATGTGGAGTCAGACATCAGACCATCAAAACTTTTACAACTTAATGTCATAAATTTGACGTCTTCAAATTAAATTTTATTTAAACGGGGAAAACTTTTTTATTTCTAACAAAATATTAGCGAATTCGTATCAGAACTTTTGCGCTATCTGCTACATAAAGAATCTTCAAGACTTCAAGAATCTTCATAGATTGTTTTTATATTTTGTTTCAGGATCTCATAATACGCCACATGTGTTCTTTTCATAAATATTCGTTCTGGCTGTCGAAGTTACAGAATTGGCCTTCCTCTTTCATTACGTGATTATATGATCAAAGAGCTATTTAGTTAACTGGTTGACAATCAAAGGTGGCAAATCGGTATTAATCATTTTTAATCCAACTGATTTAAGTGATGAAGTACTGAATCTTGCGTGCTCTTTTAAATGTTCTTCAAACTTTGCATTTTCTTCTGTTTAAGGTCATCTGATAATTTAATTGTTTGCGTCGATCTTATGAAATTGTTACAAGTAAAGCAAACAGTTTATAGATACACAAACTAAAAATTTAATTTTTACTTTAGTCTTAATTTTATATAACTGGAAAAAAAATAAAATAAAATTCTCACAAATGCATGCTTTATTATTCAACCATGTTTCCTTTCATATTTTGTTTTTTAATATTAAACGATTAGTCAGACGTTAAGAATGTTGACTTGTATTTACAAAACGTTTAAAAATTTAAAAGCCATTTTGTACAACAATACCTTCAGTTCCAGATGAGGTAGATAAGCAACAAGAAAAAGATATTATCAATGTGTTCAAACATATAATTGTACAGTTAGAAAAACTAAAATTAAAAGCTATTAAATAAAGCAAATAACTATCACACTGTATTGCCAAGTTAAATAGATACGGTGAATAAAGCAGGTCATATAGTGAAGTACAAAAAATAAAATGAATGCAACACAAAATAATTAAATAGTTTCCCATCTCTGTTTTATTTTATTATATGAGGCACTTGGAGCACAAGGGGTGCTAGTGTCACTTATATAAGATAACAAATGATTACATTTATGTAGCTTAAGCGCGCATTTACTCACCAGAGTTATGATGTCTCATTAATCGAATCTAATTGAAGATCCAATTCTCATTTAGTTAATAAAATTTGAAACATAAAAGTAGTACGTACTAATTTTTAGTTTGAACCAAATCTACTGGCAACTTATAAGCGCACAAGCGATTTGCTGATGTAATAATATTGTGGGAATTATACAAAATGTATTTGAAATGTATCTTTTTTAAGAAATCAAGCTTGACTAATTTAAATAAAATTGAATAACTATTTAAAAGAAATGTTTTATCAACATCTATAAAACTAACAATCGCCCTTTGGCGTCGGCAATACAAGGCGACGGCAATTTTAATCATTTTTTTAAATCGGTATTCTCGTTGTCAATATTGCCATTTATCAATGACTGGCAATATTAACTTAGTATTGTGTAAGGAAATTTGACGTTGATATTGCCTCGAATTGCCGTTGATATTGTCGTCTGTGATTTAGTGTCGTGTAAAAAAAATTAAATACACTGTAAAAATAGTAAAAATAAAATTGAAAATTAAAATACATATGATTTTTATTTTATTATTAAATAGCAAATTTAACAATGATTCTTGTTACTTAATTTTTTAGAAAGTAGCAAATTGCATGTTTTAGACTTCTACAGTTAGGATCCCAAACTCTAAACTGTCATGGAGACTGAATACACAACATAGGTCGTGAGAGTTACGTTAAACTACTAGACATGACATTGGATATTCGGTGAAATCACTTGGTTAAATAATTCACAGATAACCTACATATAGTTTTAAGATCGGCGCAACTAGGACTAGTCTTTCAGAGGCACTAAATACTATATTGCATATATATTGCAGATTGTAGATTTTTGACACCGGGTACGTGTAAAATTACGCGAATTGTGAACATTTTGCTTCCTATTCTTAATTAACTCTGACTATGTGACTTCTTTCATTGTCGTGATAGAGTGCTTAAAATGTTTGTGCCCTGCAGAACTATTCTACAGACAGCAAAAAAGAAAAAACCATTGTAGTAATAACAGGATATGTACTGGTGATTCTAAGATAATCTACTTCTTTGGACCATTAGTTTTTTCCCACTTTCGTCATTGTCGGAAAAAGTTAATTTTTTCAAATTTTAGTTTTAATTCGAATCCCTAAACTAAAACATCTATCAGCGAATATCTGTTTTGTTATCCTCAAAAATCTCCCCTAAAAATGTACTATTTTAATTTTAATAAAGGGCCGTTCGATGTGTACTGTAATTGATTTTATTTGTACTAATATATCATATTTGTATATTTAAATCAATTCAATCACATTTTTACATTTGAAAGGTTGATACCATTTTTGAAAATTGATTAAACATTTTGCAAAAAAAAATATTTTTAAAGTGTGTTGATTCTCATTGTGTATATTATGTTCAATGCCGAAAAGAGTCTATATACAAAGTAGTGTTAAGTTATGCATTGGCATCTTTGATATAAAGAATATTTTATCAAAGACTTACTCACATTATCTGTTGTTGGGATTATAACATTTTTGGAGCTAATCTTTAAATTCACACTTTAATAATAAAAGTAATTCAAAATACAAATTCCCGCAAAATATTTAAAATTGTCCCAAAAAATCCGCAATTTTCTAACAAACATTTTCAAAAAAAATTACCCATTTTTAAAATAAATCCTCTAATTTAAAAACGCTGGTTTTATAATTATAATTTAATTAATATAAATTTCATATAACAATTGATGTGAAATTTCCAGCTCTGTATTTGCCTTCTTATGTGGCCAGAGTTCAAATATTTTACACCACGTAACGCACTACATTTTTAAGATTTTTGTTGTTGTTGTTTCACTTTAGAATTCAGCAAGACAAGAATAAATTTTTAAAGTTTTCAGTTTTTTATTGAAAAGAATGCCAGAATGTCTTTAGCCAGAGACAGGCTTGAACCAAAAAAAAAAAAAAATGCAATACCAATATTATGAGTCATTTTATGCTATTGTGCTATTGTGTGTGTGTGTATTCTTAAAGCTTGGAAAGCAAAAATACAACAAAAACAAAAAAAAAAACACTGGCTCTCTAAAGCAATAAATTCTTAAACATTTTGTTATAATATAAACATCACATGATGATCGATAAAGGTGAACATTTTCTTTCGTTTAAAATCACGTAATAGAATTGGCATCGTTGAATGTCATGAAAGCGATACATTAACAACGGTTTCAAGTTTTATTAAGTTTCCAGTTAAATCGAATACCCAACAATTTAGTTTGGTCTGTTGGAATACATAAATCACATACAACAAAGGACACGCCCTTAGCTAACTGTTATTGTTTGACATGCAAACTGAACCTGCAGCATTCTAAAAGACAGGCAGATAGACAGACTAAAGCGTATGAGATTTTATTTTTATTTGAAAGGAAAAAAAATGTATGTAACTTTTTACCCTGGTTTAAGAGGAATCGAAATTCTTATGTTGAGTTTTAAGCATTAAAAACGATTGAGGCAAGTGCCTTTAAGCTGTTAACATAATTTATGGTAGCAAATTTATAAAAACAAAATAAAATGGAAGTAAAGGAAGGGAAAGTATCCTCGAAAGAGTTGGCAGATAATTTATGCGCTTCCTATTGAGCGTGACAAAGCAAGATATCAATTTGCCAAAATTTGAGCAGTAGAGTTCGTAAATCAAAATCGTTTTGACAGCTAAGAGCTAAAAAGAAGCAATTCGTGAGAATTGTTTTGAAATTATTTGATTACTCACTACGCCTTCTGAAACAAGAATATTTAGTTTTAACAAGTGCTCTGCAACTAATACTCACGAAAGGTTTGTGTCTCACGAACTCAAGTGACAAAAGAACTGCAGCACAGGTTTCGTTATTAGGATTTTTAAACATCAATCCTCCTCAAGCAAAATTATCCTTATCAATGGATTATTTTAACGACGGATGGATTTTAATTTTTATATATTTTTTATTATTTAAAATTGGCTTAATAGTGAATGAGGGAATTAATATTTAAAAACCGAATAACAAATATATTTACGTGTGCTGCAGTCATTATTGCGTTAGACCAATTCATATTTGGCTATGCCGAATCTTATATACTTCACCATTCAAAAAAAAAAAAAAGTCTTGAGGTGACAGAGAATTAAAAAATTATGTACGATACATAATCTTACAAGAAACTGTCATCGGCTTTTAATGGGTTAAGCATTTTTGAAAAATTTTAGTATTTTCTTTAAAAATCTCTTCAAAAGCTGTAAAATGATACCCATATTGATATTTAAAAAATTTTGACAATTTCAGAGCCCCGTTACTCGGAAAATATGGGCGAGCGCAAATTTTTTTACTTTTTACTTTTTGTTTTTTTTTTTATTTTTTAATTCTCTATCTTTTTTTTTTTTTGATCGGAGTTAATTTTGTTTCAAATGATATAGAAAATTTAGAAGTAGGCGTGGTGTTTTGCGAAGGATCGAAGGATATGGACCGATCTTGCTGATTTCCGATAGGACCTCTTTCGACACTATGTCTGATCGATTAGCGTATTAAAATTTTTTCAAGCTGATCTAGTGCCTCGGCAAACTTGATTTCATGATTTACAAAGACGGACATACGAACATCGCTCAATCGACTTCGCTATGGGGTGGAAGATGAGTATTGTAAGAATTACAATGGAATGACAAAATTAGTTATACCCTTATTCCACTTTTTGTGGTGAAGGGTGTAAGGTGGTAAATCAAGTTCTTACTGTTTTAAATGCAAGAATTTTATGTGGCTACATTGGTTAAAACATCACATCCATTCACTTTACATTTTCAAATTGATGAAAAAAAAAAAATCCTACCAAAAATTACTTTCTTTAATGGCACTTTATTTTCTCTGCTCTGTTAAATTTTGATTTGAACAGCGCACTCTTTACAACATTGCAAGCAACTTTTCTCTTCGACGTTTTGCTTGATACTGACATACTGCTTGCAACTGCGATTTCTATTTATAGGCGATTAAAAACGTCAAAATCAAAATTAAATAAGTGATATTAAAAAAAAAAAAAAAACTAAAATAAACAGAGAGCCGCTCAGATTTCCATGTACTAATATAATCCTTCTTAATTTTGGTCCCACGAGCCATCCCTGTTGATGGTAAAAGTATGAGCATATAGAGCTTTGTTGTTAGCGGTATGGAAAGGATTTAGAATTTGTTTTATTTTAGTAATAAGTCATCAGAAAAACGTATTGTAAGATTTATATCGCTCATTTGTATAAAACTATAGCACTTATACCACAACAACAATAACAACAAAATCCATTACAATTTTGTTTTCAATCTAGTGGTTGATGTACAACAATAAAAAAAAAGATTATTGTTTTTGTAGTTGTTGTCAAACTACTTTAATCGTTAAGTGAATCTCTCAAATGAACAATGAAAAGCTTATGAGCAGCTTAACTTTGCAAAATATGCAAAAACTTAACCTCCACACAAAATAAGGTTACAAATACATTCAGGTCATGAGTGCCATCATCATCTTTGAAGGATTAAAACCCCGCAAATAATTTTACTTTTTTTTTGGTTTTTAATTTTCATAGCTACAGTTAAGGAAACCTTGAACTACAAAGAAAAAAGTTACAAAATAATCGGCTTAAAATATAAATTCCTGTAAAAGGAGTTTTTAAATATAAAATTTCCATTTATGGCAGAATGTGCGAATGACAGTAAACAAACAAATCTGCAGGCATGAAAACGATGACAAGCAAAATTGCATAAAAGTAGCAGTAAATTATGGAAATGGGTAAAAGTACACACGCACACACATACAAATGCACGTTATAAGTATATGTTTCAAAATTTAAAGATTTATTTTAATATCTAAAATTGATTGCAACACTAAATTGTTTAAATATTGCAATCTTTTATAATTTAAAATTCTTTTAAATTTAAGAGTGTTCTAAGAAGAGGAATAGCAAACGTAGTTCTTCAAAACTTTGATTACGCACAACACAAGCTTTTCCTTAAACTAGCGGTAACTTAGCAACAAATTTAAAAGTGTAATAAAAAGGATCTACAAAAAACTGTTATACCGTAAATGGTAGTTTCTGTTGTTGCTATTTTTATTGCCTTAGAATGTACAACATACTTTTTGGAGCTCGGTAGAACTTACGAAACGTTTAACTGTCCAGCGAGCTGTCATACTGCGTTCACTTTTTGACTTTTATGTTCAGTACACTTTCACAGATCATTATGAGTAGATTGTCGCTTTAACATCGCCACTAAATTGGCCAGATTTGCCTTGCCTTTCAACTAATCAATTTTTCAAAAAATTCTATTCATTTTGGGTGGTTTGTTCACAAAGTTCGTTGATAAGTCCACAATTCCGAAAGAACTTTAAATTGTAGAAATTAAGAAACCAAAAAATAAATATAAATTTATTTGAAAGATTAACACATGACATTAACAGTTGAAAATGATATTCTAGACGAGAAATATCGGGCCACTTTTTCGAACATTGCTGGCCGTATGTTACCAGGAACGTAAAAAATTTCGGCTTCCAAAGTCAGTATAAACTAATGATTTCAGAGGAGCGCACAGAAAAGAATAAACATTGAATTGATAAGATCGCACGACCGTTTATGCAAATTGACAGGCACATTTCTCGAAATCAACTGATCTACAAATATTGATTTTAAAAAGTTGATGAATGGCGTCATTCTATCGAAACCACATTTTATCCGCATCAAATGTCATTCATATTTTCAAACTTAAAAATTATTGATTATGATGTAGTAACGATCCACATCGACCGAAATGTGAACTCTGTTTTCGTTTTTGTAGAAAAAAGAAAAATCTTCATTTGTCCAGATTTGCTTTGTAACTTATTAATTTATCCCAAAATTCTATTTATTTTGGGTGGTTTGTTAATAAAAATTGTTTATAAGTCCTCAAAGAAAGACTGTTCAAATCATATGAAAAAAAAATTTATTAAAGTTTACAAGAAAGATTAACACATGGATGGCATTTTTCTGGATTTTCTGGACGTGAAATTTTAGGCCCCTTTTTCTTCCAAAGCCAAGGTTGTAAGCTAATGATTTCACAAGACCGCACAGAAAATAAATAATATTGAATTGATCAAATCGCACGACCGTTAAGGTCAATTGACAGATCCATTTCTAGAAATCACATTTTACCTGCATCAACCGTGATGTTAGCTCAGGTTTCTTTTTTGTAGAAAAATAAGGTCTAATGATGCCACACCCTCAATGGTGTCAGAAATTTTCATAGAAAAATATTCATTTACCGAAAAATTTTTTTTATTTGCAGATAAACAAAGAAGACATATAAAATTATTGCAAACTTTGACAAAGTTGAAAACATTAAGTCACCGCTGTATAAATATTTGACATTATGTGCCAAAACTCTCCCACTGTATCATTTTCTCAATTCTTAAAATTAAATATTTTTCAAATTAATGTGGCGGAGTTCCATAAACTCGTCAACTTAATTTTGTACCTCTGTTCAATTAAATTTGGAAAAAGTTTTATTATTTATTAGACTTATTAGTAAAAAAACTTTTTTAATTATGACGTTTTGAGGTTCAATATAAGAAAGATTTATTAAGTTTGAGTCGTTAAAGTCAAATTGTTTTGTTATTTGTTTACACACCTTAATGCCAATGTCAATATCTACAATTACTAATGAATTCATTTAATTCAGTAGCATTAAACTTTCTATCGGATATATTAGTTTTTAGAAATATGTGTTCCTGGTAAACGTCATCATTATTTTCATATTTTTCCATTAGTGGCAGTGATAATTTTTTTCTTTTAGAGTATTAATTTGAAATAAAATTGTTTCACACAGGTAAATATGTTAAATAAATATAAGTTGTCAAACTACTAAACCAAAAAAAAAAATAATTTTGGGAAAATTATCTTCAATTCTTATTTTGATTAAAAAATCTTTGAAGTTAAGGTAAAATTTTCATTCTGATATCGCTGACCATCATGTAAACCGCATTGGATTTTTCTGAATGTTAGAGACTCTATAGGATCTGTGTTGCATTGGTTTCACTACATATGTGGCCATCATGTTTACAAAGAAACCCGCTAAGCCACAATTGAGCCAATTTTTTGATAAAACAGTCTGTATAAAAGTTACGCGTATTGAAGACTGATCTTCAAAGTGAATCGGTATAATTTGGTAGCTTCAATCTATTCATGATGATATGCCAGAGTATACTGATAATAAATGTAAAAAAGTTAGCATAGTATGTCAGTTTGTTTGACATTTAACACTTGCGTAAGTTCGTTTTCTTCCTTAAAAAATACAGGGTATTGTAATGTGCTACAAAAAGTTTATGGTTTAATTTTAACGCGTACTGCTAAAACAAAATAATTTTTTTAATAGTTTATTTTGCCGCAAAATTTGGCATAATTTTTTAAACACCATAGTTAATGATCTGTTTTGACTTGCAAAATCATTACGATTATTATTATCAGCGTTAAAACACGTTAATTTTGAATGAATTAAATTTTATTATTATTTTTAAACGACGACTTAAAAAATGTAAAAATCTCATCTGAGCACTCTGCAGCGACAAACTAAAGCGGTTTAAGCAGCAAAAAAAAAAAAAAATTGGGTGAAAGTGATGCTAAAATAATTAAGTGTGTCTGGTTATTCCTCAGTGGTCAGTGAGTTTTTGTGTAAAATTTTTGCATTTACACAATATTCGGCAGACACAATTATTTGGCCTTGTTGTCGTCGTCACCTCAAATGGACCTACAAAATAAATGAAGCCGCATTTTATTTTAATTCTTTTTTTTCCAACGTGAGTTAAATTTTGTCGTCAAATGTAAAACAAGAATATAAAACTTGAATTTGTTAAATTTACCCACTAACATCAACTTACATTTTACGCGTTTTTTTGTATTTTTTTAACTAAATGCAACTTTGTTTTTTCAATATTAGTCACGCTTGGCATTTTGTTTTTTTTTTAAGTTCAATAAATATGATGATTATTTTGTCTTGTAAAGAGCACATTCACTTAATTAAGTGTTTCATTTAATCTGAAGATATGTCTTATTATTTTTCATTTTCATTAAACGCCATTTGGTGCGTTTTTTTGGTCATTTAAAAAAAATTAATTATTTTAAGTTTATGTGCGTGCGTGAGAAGGTGTAAAATAAAATTTAAAATAAACATTATTATTTTTTTTTAAATAATTTTGTGTTTTTTTTTTAATGTAATCAATATCTTGCTTTAGAAAAGTTGCTAGTGTAATTTGGCATTAGAAAACAAACTCGCATTAAAACTTCGTTTGAACTCCAAAATACAAGAAATAAAAAATATTATTTTTTTTCCATTTTAAGTCTTCTCTTATTTTTCAACATAAATTTTCTTAACCTTAAAGTTCGTCATCTGTCATTTATTTAATACATTTGCAAGTCCTTCTCTATGTCGAGAGTTGCAGTCGCTGGATGGACGTAGTGCCATCTTTTACATATCGGCCGGTTCATTGATTACAAACCATGCTCTGGCTGCATTTACACAAAAACAAGATCCCATAATGATACTAGCGTGTAAATCGCACTAATTGGTGCATTTCTGTGGATGAAATGTATGACTGTTCGTTTGACAATCAACCCCTCGTAGGTTCTATCAACCTTAAAAATACTATTATGATTTATAAATCTGATAAAATTTTAACAATTCGCCTGAGTTTTGTTACTGGCGGCAATGTCGGCGATTTTAAAACACAAAAAGAAAAAAAAAAAATAGCGGGGTTGACCACACAATCTTAGTGCTTAATTTTTGTGAACCATACCTTTTAAATTGTCCTTGCCAATCCCTCGGGAGTACTGCAAGTCTGGCCAAACTAACCTAGGTTCAGACATACGTGCACTTGGCGTAAAGGGGGATCCAGTCCCGCGGTGTGCAGGCACCAAATCTGGATAAACAAGTTCAGTACTTGTCGAAAGATTGACCAGTATCCTTAAATAGACTGGAGCCATGGGAACCGCTAGCCAATACAGAGAGCCGCTGATCTCTGTAGCCGGTTATTGGTGAGGTAACTTCGCGGTACATGTGGTGGCTGTTGGTAAAGTTCAGTGTTCGCAGAGAAGGTGCGTTGCCGTCTGAATGTGCTGTTGCATTTGACGGCTGGGGTTGGATAGTCTCCAAACATCTGGAAGAGGGAAGAAAATGGTCCATCAAGTCATGTTCTTGAAATCGCAATTCTGTTGGCTCCGTCTGCGGTGTCGCTGGTAGGCGCTTTGTATTTCACTCAGTGGTAAGACAGCCGACAGGTTAGGTTATCATGGCAAGTACTGACGCAAATCTTGATCACAGTTGTCCGTTCCAAACGTCTATTGAAGCATTCTCTATATAGACTTTGCCATTGCCTGAGAACAACGACGTATTCTTTATACATTTTTTTTCTCCGGTTGAAAGTAAAGGATCGACAACGCTGTTTAAAAAAATAAATTAAACCAATGGTCCTGCCGCTCTAAAACTTACTCTGATCAGTACCTTTTATAAGCTGCTGAAAAGCTTTGCATTAATTAACAAGCCCCAGTTTTAAAAATAATTTTCTCACAAAACTGTTTCAAAAAATAAACACTCATATTGATTTTAAACTTTTATCATTTTAACCTTCTGCTCAAGCATGTTAATTTTTATCGTGACTCGGCATCAGTAAATGACAGATTTGGAAGTCAACAGCGGCATTTCTGTTACAAAAAAAGTTTTAAACTGTGATTTAAAATTTAAAACACATTTTTCGGCAACTTCCTCTAATGTTTTCTTAATAACACAATAAAAAGTTATCATGAATTTTGATTTATTAACAAAACATCTGCAACAATCAATGTCAAACAAAATAATTTGTTGTATTTTTATTTAAACAAAACTGTCAAATATTTCCAGAAAAAGAAATATAATCCAGCAGCAAAAGCAGAAAAACTATTTTAACGCTACTTTAACACAGTTTTTTTTTATTTATGCAAATCTTTGAGACGAATATTTGTGGTTTAAGCCGAAACTTTTTAATACATTAAAAGCAGTAGTTGTAAAAATAGACAATATTATCTATCCAACATAAATGTTAGTTCCAGTAAATATGTGCGTTTGTTGGTAGTCACAGAGAAGAAGCATAGTGGCCTAATTCTGTCAATCAATTTAAAAAAAAAATTGCTTTTTTTGTGAGTAACTTGTGGGAGTGTTTACTGCTCTAAGGTGACAAAGATTTTGCCTGTAAAAAAACAAGATTTATAATGGAATGTAAAATTAAAAAGCCAAACGTTATGCCAATCATTCATCCATCTATCAAATCGCTATACGTTATAAAATTCAATTAATATTGATGAATTTAATATTGAAAAAATGCAATAATACTTTTATCGAGTGGAAGAAACTTAAATGAAAAAAATGGTAAAATATTTTTTAAAGGTTGCCCTTACGACAAGCTGGCGACATCATACAATTATGCAACAAACTATGGATGTTTGTCTAAAGGAAATATCAATCGGGACAAACAGTTGAGGAAATTAGCGTAATCGCTACTTTTTAGTTTTTAAAAACGTAATAAACTGTTTAGCTGAAATAAAAAACAATGGAGGATCGATTGTAAATGAATTTATTTTATAGGAGAAAATTGCACTAAGTCAATTTTCTGCGTGTTATAAAAAATTTCTTAAATTCAATTTGAATAAACTTTGTTTACAGTTTAATTGCTCTGTATGTGCCCTTGATTTCCTTATAGGTTTCATTCTCCGAGATCGAAGGGCTTTGTCGCTGTATTTGTTTAAAAAGCCCTGAATTTACCATACAACTTGTACTGTATGTAAGGGGGAAAAATTTTATCGCATTCTACAATTCAAAAAAAAACGTATTAAACTTGACCTTTTTTAATTTTTAAATTTTATGTTTTTTTATTTTTTCCTGTTAAAAAATTTTTAGTGTTTGCCTATTACGGTTTTAAAGGTGTAAAGTTTTTATGTAAGATTCAAGTCTCTATGGGGACGCCCTTTAATTCCTTAACTTCATTTAATTTTAGTTATTATAGTGCAAAGATGTGTATATTTCAATCGTCTTTTTATAACGGTAGGGGCGTGTGGCAAAGGGGTAACGTACTTACACTTTGGCGCTTTGTTGGCTCTTTTGAATCACAGCGCTACAGTCCTTAACGTACTTTTAATTAACTATGTGTACATTAGATTATTGCCCTTCTGCCTTTACGACTTTAGATCCAATAATTTAATTAAAGGAGGGGCAGCAATACTTATCTATTTTTCTTTTTTTTGTAATTCGAACTGTCAGCGAACCATAGACATTAACAATCATGTGAATATATTGGAAGATTTGCCAAAAAAATTGGAAATAATAAACCACAATTTAAAGTTTTTTATGGGATCAAAAATATTGCGCTTAATTTTTTATACACCTCAAACTCGATTGGAGCCATATGAAGCTTTTAGTTCCTAAAAAAGAAACAAAATCTACTGTTTTTTTTTTTTGTCAAATCCTCTAGTCAATACACGTTTGCTGTTCGTGGAAGACTTATTAATTTATACTACAAAATAAAAAACCGGGAAGTACATTTTCTCCGGAATCGGGTGTTTTAAATTTTAGCTTTGATTTTGATATCTTAAAGAATAAAAATTCGTATAAATTAAACTGGTTTACAGCCAAAAAGTACCAAGAACACCACATGGCTAGATAAGTTAATTTGGACCTCCTGAACACGAAAAACGCTATAATATTATGGTTACATTAACTATGTTTTTTTAAGCATTTATCGGTCAAGGCTTCGACTTGAAATAAAGCAAATAACACTATTCAGTAAATTATCTTCTATCGAATCTTAAGGCAGAATAGAGGACAATTATAAACAAAATTATCTGATCAGTAAGCAAAGTCTCATCCGAGCATTGTTAATCGGTATTCGGTACATAATCCAGTAGGCAGATAGATGCGTCACTGTTATTGATAGCTTAATGGACGCCCAATCTTTCATCTTCTTAATATAATATAATATATAATTAATAGAAAACAGGAGGTCTCTGGTTCTGTATAGTCACATTTCGCCTTTAACTTGCACAAGCAAATAGCGCTTTCACTGTTCACTGGGCTGCCGTGACTAGATACATAAAATAGGCCAACTGTAGATTCTTCTTCCTAAACAATTTGTTACCGTAACAGCTTTATTTTTTTTATAACCTTCACCGCAAGAAGTGAAAAAAAGGTATATTTACGTTTGTCATTCCGTTTGTAATTTCTACAATATCCATTTCCGACCCCATACAGTACAGTAGAAAATTTTGCTATTGCAAATGAGCATGATCGAAGCGGCGTGCAAAACACAACGCCTGCCTCTTATTTTTTTCCATATCATTTGGAACAAATCTAGTTTAGTGAGGTAACTCCAATAAAAAAAATATATATGGAGCGATAGAGAATTAAAAAATAATATTTTTGATAGCTACTTCACTAAACTAGATTTACATACATGGTGAAGGGTTTAGAAGATTCGGCATAGCCGAATATAGCACTCTTACTTGATTTATCGTTTTCTTAAAATCATGATTGATTTTTTTTCTTTTTATTGAATAATTGTTATTTGGCAAAGAAGCAAAGAATGATTAAACAAAATCTTAGCAATACTTCTGATATAAAAATTCATATTGCGTAAAAACTTAAACGATTAAAAAAATATACTTAAACGTTAAATTTTGGGGTTTTGTTTAAAAACTACGACGACCACCGCGACCAAACTATTCCATACAGTAAAATTTTTTTAATTGCTTTCATATTGGAATTTAATAAAATTTTTAATTCTGTCAATTATATATTTTATTGAAAAATAAATAAAAAATTTTTCAATTAAATTAATATTTATATCAATTAAATGTTAATGTTTTTTGACCTTTTATTATATTTAATTTTATTTTATAATGAAATAAGCACTAGGTCAGTTTTAGAATAAAAATAAAAATATTGTTTATTATTTTATATTTTTTTCTTTCAATATTTCGCCACACCGTTGGGTGGCATCTTCAGGAAACAGGAAATAATATTATTTCCTGTTTCCTGAAGATGCCACCCAACGGTGTGGCGAAATATTGAAAGAAAAAAATATAAAATAATAAACAATATTTTTATTTTTATTCTAAAACTGACCTAGTGCTTATTTCATTATAAAATAAAATTATTTATATCAATTATTTATTTATTAATTAAATAATTAATTGAACCAATTAAATAATTAATTGAACCAATTAAATAATTAATTGAACCAATTATATTTTTTTAATAAATTTTAAATAATTTTCTAATTAAATAATTAATTAAACCCAGTAAATTTTTAATTTAATTTCTATCTAAAAACAAATAAAACGTTAACAGGTGTAAAAACTTTTCCTGTGCATTTTGGAGAATCAAAGCTTTTGGGAAATTAATGCAGCAGATTGTGTTATTGAACTGACAAAACATTTTTTTTAATAAAACGCAGAAATTCGTCGTAGTCCAAATTTATTATAATTAAGTTTAATAAGGGAGATTGTTACTATTACCAAAACCTTTTTAAAAAAAAGAATGATACCTTTTCTAAATTTTGTAATTTTACTTTTTTTATTGAAAACTTTTTGGTTTTAGTAACCAATCATTCAAGCAATTACACTTTTGATTATGACATTCCAATCTGGCATCCCTCAGCTGATATATGCTAAAATAATAAAAGACACGCAGTATAAATGTCATCGAAATTGCGTGATAAAATTACAACTGTTTGTGTTATAAAATTTTCAATACACACCCAAGTGTTTTTTTGCCCTATTCAAAGTGCTTACAGTATAACTCAATTTATATTCATAATTATTGTAATTAAGTTTATTAAAAAAAAAAACAAACAAGAAAAACTATAAAAAATTATGCATCAAATTGCATATTTTCCAATCTCGAATATTATTTTCAATAATGGATAATTATTATGGAAAAAGAAAAAAAGGGAGAAAGGGGGGGAAGCACAGAAGAAGTAGACGGTGAATAATTGTTGCAATATGTTTTTCATATTGTACTACAATTGCTAGACGCCTTTGTGGTGCTTGAATTATTGTAATAATAATGGTGACAGCGAAAACACATCGTTAACATTGATGCTTGACTTTGAAAAAAATAATGACAATAAAATACAAGCACACACACACATATCTATCTTGGATAAATATGGCTGATGACATGAAAAGAAACTGTAATTAGTGAGATTTGTTTTTTTATTTTCTTTATGTTTTTAAAAAAATAGTTTTTGCTTTTTTTTTCATCGATTTATCAGTTATTGATGACTTTGATTTCTTTTTGTAGCCTTCGGATAATTTCATCTTTAAATCATTTTAATGGAGTGCTTTTTTTTTGGAATTTTTGTAAAGTTTATTTTATAACACCAAGAGGTCAAGGTTTCCTGCTGGCTTTTATTACAGTCATTATTACTCTTGCACTTTATGTGTCTGCCTATTTGACTGCCTGTCATAAGTTTTTTATATTTTTTTCTTACTTGAAAAAAATGTAATTATTTTGATCCCTCTGGTTTGGTTTTAAAATTTTGAAAAATAATAATTCGACTTTATGGCAAGACTCCCTTGGGGGATTATGAATTTAAATAAGACACTTTGTTTATGTTGTTCGACGATAATACATTTGGTGGCAAGCGAACAACACACAAAATGGACAAGAGTTTCTCTTTGTCGCTGGATATTTTCAACAATAATTGCGAGGAAAATAAAAGGAGTATAATTTTGTTTGGATAATTAAGAATTAAAATAAGCTGTTTAATTTAGTGTTCACAAAAAAAAAAATAATATTAAATTAAACAAAACTAAGGCTCCAATATTAATTAATAAAAATAAATTTAGTTTGCAAGCCTTAAGGATAATAAATTGTATCTTGTCCTTGCAATTATGGCAACCTTCACTAAAATTCGAAAAAAGAAATTTATTCGTGCTGAGAATTAAAAGAAATTAAATGTTTGAAACATTTCAACAGAATTAATATTAAACGTTTGTTGAAAGTAAATTAAAAGAATTAAATTAAAATGTAAATAAAAGGAAGTGAGTAGTTTTTTAATGGGAAAATAACGTTTTATTTAATAAAACGATTAAAATGTTTTTTTTTTTTTCAAATTTAAACTAAAGCAGGTAAAAGCTAAAAAGCTTAGAATTTTAGATGGAAAAATTCTGCAAAAAAAAAAAATTTAACTTGAAATTGTTTTCGGTTCAAAAGCCAAGAAAAATGCCAATCGTCGGTCTTCTTTCTTTTTCTTTTTTTCATTTCATTATGTATTTAAAAAATGTTGTCAAGCAATTATGCCAGACTTATGCCATGACTTTTCTCCATGAAAAAAATTCTTATTTTAAGCGGAAAATACATTTTTTTTTGCATTAAGGCAACGAGTATTAAAAGGAAAAATATGTTTGTACAAAAAAACTGTGCGATAAATTCTAAATGATTTTCTATTATTTGGAAAAATGAAAAATCTAGTCAGCAAAAATTTTTTTAGCAGTAAAGTAAGAAAGAGTTAAAGAAGGGGACGAAAGAAAATTTCTTGAGACAGAGAGAAACTGATAAAAATGAAAAAAATATTCCCACACTTTAAAAATTGAATGTTTATTACACATGCAGACCTTAAACGCAAGACTGCTAGTTAGCAACAGCAATATGAAAATGAGTGGATAAATGAATAAATGAATGAATGGTCTTAATGGTGCTGGGGCTGTTGTATATTTATTTAGTTTTTATTAACTTCGTTTACAATCATGCAACAAACTGACCTGATGCAGTTTTAAGCCTTTTAAATTCAAGAAGAGAAAAGTAAATTAAAATACAAAAACTGGCAGCGCTGGAAAAGTAAGTAAGTAAATAAAAAAACAGTAAAAATGGTTGTGGTTGTATAGTTTTGAAAAAGAAAAAAAAAATCATGCTTAAGTTTTTTTTTCTTATTGTTCTTCTCTTTGTTGATTGTTAGTTAGAAATTTTTATAAGCACCCGCATCATTTCCTTAAACAAATTTTAAACATAGTTGTGCTAATGCTTCTAATTAAGATTAAAAGAGAAACCAGTCAAGAGTTTATTTAAAAATGAAAGAATTATGTTAATGTAGAAATAAGCAAATGAAAGAATCATCTATCTATCGGTCGTCGCCATAATAATACTGACTGACTGCTATAGGATTATTTAGCCTGAGAATATTTTCGTTTCTTATACAAAAGCAGTCATGTGTGAATAAAACTATGGCCCTTTATTTATTTTTTTTTTGTAGGTTTTTAATTTTTAAGTCAAATAAATGTTTTTTTCTTGTTTGCTTAAGCTAGTCTTGCACGTTCTCTACTTTAATATAAAGACTTTTAAATTCTATTATGAATCTTGTGAAGGCATTGAATTTAAGAAATCATACTGCATTAGTTGTGTATAAATTTGAAATAATTTAAATTATTAATGTATTTAAAAAATTGAATTAAATAATTTTTATTAAAAACGACGTACTGTGTCGCGACTTCATACTACGTATGCCCAAAAATAGAAGCAGCAAAAGTAGGAATTCGGCATTAAGTTTTTCTTAGTAAAAGAAGTATTTAAGAAAAATTTCGAGTAAATCTAACAAGTGCCACGCCCACCTCTCATACAACCTAAATTTAAAAATTGTCATAATGTAGAGATTAGTGATCTGATAAGATTGAAATTTTGCATGTAATTATATTTAGTAAAATTGTAACTACTGCCATAATTCACAAAAAAATTGGTCAAACGCATCACTCACCTCCATGCAACCAACATTTTTAAAATTTCATAACTTTGAAATGAGTAATCAGATAAGAGCGCCAGTTTGGATGTTAATACATTTGAGAATATTGTAACATATTTTCAATTCTCAAAAAAAAAAAAAAAAAAAAAAAAAAAAAAATCGGACAAGCGCCACGCCTACCTACAACCTTAATTAAAAAATTATTATCACTGCAATCATTATTAGATTCTACCAATGATTTATTCGCTGTTTTTATGCCGTTTATTCTATCGAATTTGATAGCTCTCATAGAGGCAATGCTACTTATTTTTCTTGCATGTCTTAATCTTGCATTTCTTATAATTTTTTGAATTGATTCTATTGCTTCTTCTGACAATTTTCCAATAGGTTTGGTAGAATATTTAATAAAATCTATAGCATAAACTAAAATTTGTAAACAGTTAAAGGCATATAGTACCAAGAATATAACCCGAAATATAAAAGGGCGCCAAATAATTCACTATCTAGTCAGCCATTTAACTCGGTTTCACATCTCTCTCTCTCTCTCTCTCATAAGATGAGATTTCGATCAATTGTTAGAAAAAGAGTAAGCCTTATTTTCTGTTGCTCTCTTTCTTATTATATTCGTTTAAAATGATTTTCTACATAATCTTTAATAGGATGCATAACAACACAGGGTCTGTTTTGCTTTGTCTCTAGCCACAGTTAAAAAATAATACGAATCTGCCACGAGGTTGACTGTAAAAATAACCACAAAAGGAATTCGAGCAATTTTAGGCAGCTCAGCTTTGAATATATTAGAATACAAGCTTGTAGCTGCAAAATAAAAAAAAAAATAGGAAAAGTGTTATTCCTACTTTCTTTTAAATGCTTTACGAAAGTTTATGGTTGCTGAAAAACCTTGGGAATGACACACTACAATCTTTTTTCTAACGGTTCTATACATGTAATAAAACATGGAATATTTTTAAAAAATTTTGATGTTGGTGTAGACAGTAATCGATGTAGAATACAAAACACCTATTTTGGGATTTTTAGTCTGTCTGTCTGTGTTCACATTACGTAAAAACTGCTGGATGGATTTTAATAAAATTTTGTAAGAACGTCGTCCCTTAGAACCATGGCTCAAATATTTTTTTCATAGAAATGTGTTAAAATTCGCAGAGAAACTAAAGATACAAATTTTAAAGTACGCATTAAATTTTTTTGATGGAAATTTTTAACTCTGTTTACAGAACTCCAAAATAAATATGTATTTTAAAACAAATTTGCCTGAATTTCGGTTTTAAGAAAATTAGAAATGATACGCGGACGAAGTCGTGGGCACTGCTATTCTGACATATAATAAATATTCGTAAATAAAAATAATGTTTTAATTACAACTAAAAATATTACTTACAACTCTGTTAAAAATTTTGGTAGCAGTTACACTCAAATAATTAAATTCTTAGTATTATAAATGAATTGGGATTTTCATGTAAATTTACTTAAATTGTGCTTGATTTCTTCTAATATAAATAACTCATGATATTCTCCTAAAATATTTATTATTTAAAGCTACAAAATGAAATCTATTACTGCGTGCAAAGTATATCCATATGATTATTTCGCTGCTGCTCATATAGCTCATCAAAGATTTTTATTAAAACTTTATATAGAAAACCTAAGAGTTAATTAAATGAGAACTCAAAAACTCAAAAATGTTTTATACAACAGCACAGCAAACATTTAGTAACTATTTTTTTTTTCAATTTTTCTACATAAGAGTCTTAAACAACTTTTGGCGACCCCGTAAAACAGTGTGTCGTCGATGTGGAATTTTTGGCGGTGACTTAACAAAAAAACATGTACCAAATTTCCTTGAATTTTAAGTCGTGTAAAATTAAATCAATTGCTATTATAACAAGAAAAAAAGATCGGCGGTTATTTGCCGACTTTTAACTATTTGGATATGTTCCCTGATCAAGACTTAAAAGTGTCGTGAAGTTTTTAGAACATACAGATCAGGCTGTGTACATCAATATGTCTATTGTGTATTTGTTTTGTTAAAGTACTGTTTTTTTTTTGTCGGATGTGAATATGTTTTTTCGAGAAAATGGAGGTTTTTAAAAAACTTTTATTGAGTCCAATCATAAAAAAAATTCCGTGCTAGTTTTTTCACTTTTCTCCTATTATAATCTGAGAAAAGTGAAACAAATCGAGGGAAAAAAGTAGGTATTATGAATTTAAAAAAAAATTTTTGTTTCCATGGAGTTCATAATTAGAGGAACCTTTTTTTTAATAAAATTTTTTCGGTAAGAATATTTATAACTATGAAAATATTTTACAATTTTTTTTTTTTTTTTTGGAGAAATTTAAATGTTTGACGAAATTTTCGTGAAAATAAATATTTTAGTAAAATTTTAATCGTTTTGCTTATTTTGTTTTTAACGAAAATTCTGGTTCTTTTTATTGCAAAAACATTTTTGTTTTTAGAAAAGTTTAATACTTTAGAGGAAATGTTGGTAAAAATACATATATTGCAAATATTATGTTTTCGAAATATGTTTTCAAAAAGCATTAATTTTCGAAATTTAGCTTCATTGTCATTAGACTTTAGCTGCAGAAATGATAATTGTCAAGAAGGGACTGTTCTCTACCCACATAGCAATTAATTAGTGATGACAATCTGTTGTTTCAATAGCACAGACAGCTCGTATAGCAATTACTGCATAAAATATTTTCTGGTGCTGTTACCATTTTGTTTTGGTTTTCAGAATTAGTTTTTAATATTGGAATTTGACACAAAGATGTCTTTTTTAAGAGGCTTTTTGACAAGCAGGCTCACAGCTAACGATTTATTTAAAAAGAAAATTTAAAACTGATGTTTTGTTCAAATCTTACAAAAAATTTTGGGACTCCTTTTAATTTGCTAGCAGTTGCTTTTTATGCTCTTCTAATAATCCTGGACAATTTAAACAATTTTTTCCCCTGAAAGGCAATAAGTAGACACCTATAGTTCTTAAGTATTTGCGTGACATTTTTATTGGTCGCCTTAATTTAACACTTTTTTAATTTACCCGAAAAAAAAAAATAAATATTCCTAATTTTTTGCTTTAAATTAAAAAAAAAAAGTTAAATGGTCACAATAAATTACTTGGCGGATATAGGGCGTTACAGCTTTTATCTTAGAAACAATACATGCATTCGTATTTCATTTCATTGCTTTTCATGCAGGGCAATTCGAATATTCATCGAAAACTAAACATTTTTTCCTGTTATTGTAAAATGTACAGTTCTTAATTTATTTCAAAAATAAACTTTAAATTTTTTCCCATTATTTTTTCTTCCTGTCTCCTGTGTTTAAAATTCAAATCAACAAAAAGAAAAAAAGGAAGTAATTTCGCCATGTTATTTTTTTTTTCATACTAAAATAAAAATTTTCTGTTTCTGTCATGTTTTTAAAGTTGTTTTTTCCTTTATTTATTTAATAGTTAAATTCATTTGCATTCTGTTGTAGAATGAATGTTGTTTGCTTTTGTAACTTGCAAATGTTTTATATAAAACTATCAATCATTTAATATATTTTGTTAAAGTGCAAAAAGTATCATGAAAAGAAGAAGAGGGTCATCGTTTAGACTCTAGTATTTTTTAATGTCATATTTGATCTCGCCCTTTCCCTAAACGATGTTATTTGAAAGTTTTTATTCCCAGGATTGTTTAAAGTAAACATTAAATTTTTTATAGAGAAAATTAAGCTGAATATAGATAAAGGGAAATGATACCTGATTGAGGGTATAGATAGTGACGAAAAAAAAAAGAATACTATAGTATTCTCTAATAGAGACGGGTAGATTTTTTTCTTTAAGCATTATTCTTTTATCAAGCTTTTGATGCCACAGGGTCGCAACCCAACAATATAAATTTTTGAATTGAGCACACAGCAAAATACCAAACTTTATTTTTAAATGTATGAATTCTAGAGATTGAAATGTCTTAATTTATTTTAGTTCAATTTCTTTTTCGAGCTATATCGTCCCTCTTTTTGCAAATACTCTATCAGGCATGTTCTGAATTCCACACGAAACTATCAGTTTATATTTTCTAAGAATTTTTGCTATAAAATTATTTTTTACAAAAACAATGTCTTGAAAATATTCACAGAAAGCCAAAGACAACTACTTCTTTTGTTGAGCATAACAACTCTACCTTGTGCAGAAATAAAATTTAGATCATGTGAAAGTAGCTCTCGCTAGAGTAGTACTCCTAAAAGGATAAGCAGCGTAGCCATCCAAATTATTGTGCTTTGATGAAACTCGAACTGACGATTTCTGTTTCATCAATCCGACTTTTCAACTACTTTAGCCCAGAAGCTGCCATGTATTGGTGTTATGTTACTTTTCCCTCTAACGTAGGCATGATTTAGGTTGCGACCGCAATTTCCTTGTTTACAGGCAACATAAAAAATGTTTTCGCTTTTCTAAGTGAGGCTCTGTGAGATTTAAACTATTATTTTCATTTTTCGCCTTTAAACTCGGCTACTCAATCACAATTAATCTTTTTTTCTACTCTTACTTTTCTCCAAAAGGTTTATTGGGATATGAACTCATGATCCTCTGCGGAATAAATATGTAGATCGAATAACATTGCAACAACCGCTACTGATCGACTTATGTTACTTTGTTTTTAATTTATTCAGCCACACGCTACACTTTGCTGGTGGTGGTAATAAGAACTTATTCAGTTCTGTTTATCAGCTCTTGTTGCTTCAATCCAAATGTTATTTTTATAACAATAAGAATTTAGGGTATGAAACCATGTGGAGACAAGATTAGAGATCCCTGTCTAGGCAACGAAATTCTACTCGCAAGATTTAAGGGACTGGTCCATAAAAACTTTTTGAAAAAATTTTATTAGGAGAAGCAACAGCAGGAGGTAGCTTAAAATTTTTGTTGGAACCGCTCAATTTAGCTGACTGTCATGAAGACTGATGCTCTTTAAAAGAAGCTTATCCGATATATTTCAGAAATAAAATATTACGCATAATTTTAAAAGAGGAAAAACCATGAGTTATAATAGTGGACATTGAGGAATTTGTGACGTTTAAAGAAAGTTAAAAATTCCATTTGTAAATAAAGATAGTGACATTAGTTGTCTCGTTTTTGTAATTTAAGTGAAAAATGTGTTTAAGACATCTTGGCAGTCAGAGTTATTAAAAAAAAATTATATAAAAGAAAAAAAGTTCGTGATTAACTGTAGCTCACGCTCACAATGTGTAAACTAAGATGACTAAAATATTTTCATGTGAAAAATATTTCACTTAAGTTATAAAAACGAAGTACAGTATTTTAATGTAAATAAAATATTAATAATTATAGCGCTTGAATTAAAAATAAAAAAATACCTGGCGACTTTTTAATTACTGAGTTATTTAAGCTATAAATCTGTTTTAAATATTTGATATTGCGAAATTGAAGCAGAATTTTTAGTGTAGTTATTATTGTCATATTAAGTTTTTCAGCCTTTTTTCTCCTCTTTACTGAATAAAGGACGGTGAAAGATTTTTTATCAGCTAAGGTTAAACACATCATTTCTGTAGATTTTAGTATTGGGTTATTCTTGTGACTAAAAGTCGTCGAGTTTCTTACAACGATCCTGGATGCTATAAGCTTTTGTCAAGCGCGCTTTTAAATTACAAAAGGCTAAATTTATTTTTTCTCTTTAAAGTTTTATAAAAATTATTTTGTACATTTCACAAAAAAAAAAAAAAAAAATAAATAAATTAAAAAAAAAATAAAAAATAAACAAAAAATTTCTTTAAGTGCATCGTTGTGCTGCCTGCCACCCTCACATCACAATTTATTGCATTATTTGTTTTAACATTGCCATCATGTTTTTTTAGTTAATTTAATAACTTTTTTTTATAGAGTTATTCGTTTACTTTACAAACACTATATTTTCGTTTAGATTCGCCTCTGTTTTTATTTTATATTTACATTTCTCTCTATGTACTCGATGTAAATAGTGCCAGATGCTTTAGCTGGGATATGTTTGTATTTTTATACTCTTTTTTTTGTATTTTTTTTAATCAGAACTTGTTGATGTTTGATTTGTTGATGATTTAATTGAAAAGCCTTTTCGCTTGATGCTTCAAAAAGTTATACAAACTAACTTTTCGACACCAGATTGTTTATTTTTCCGGCTTTGTAGCAACAGCAATGCAAAAAGGCAGGAAATTAAAGTTCAGAAAAATAAATATTCATAATTTGGAATTTTAAACAAATATACAGTTGTGTCATTATATCTATATGTATGCATATATATCTTTGCTGTTATATGCACAACTTTACAGTTTAAGGGCTTTAAAAATATAAAAAGTTTTTTGCTTTAAATAAAAATTTTCATTAATACACGAGTGTTTCCTTAGACAGCCTCTGGAAAATTGAATAGCTATAAAAACCACTTTAATTTTATTTAATTATTTATAAGGGTGGTCTTCCTCTTAAAGTTCTTTAAATTTTTATTCAAGCACTCTTACGAAAAAACGCAAGCTTACGTCCTCTCACAAAAAAGGTTTTCGGTCACTAACGTAAAATTAAAGTAAATGAATTGAAAATGCGTCGCATGATGAATAACTACAAATTCATAGAGCAAAGCCCGTGAAAAATGACTGTCGATGGCGTATTAAATATTTCCGATGCAGGCGGCTAAGCAAATTCGGTCGGTTAGGGTATAAACTGGCAACAAATTTTCTAGTGTTGCCACATGGATGCAGTATGAAAATTAAATATACGTAAAGTTTGTAATGTTGTCTAAAAACAGAAACTTCACTTTTAAAAATAAATAATTTTTAAAATTTTAATTAACGGGAATATTTATTAATTTAACTTAAAAAAATCGTGCTGATTATGGCCATTTTAATAATTCGGTTGGGATAATCAGCACAATTTTTTAAAGTTAAATTAAAAAACAATCCCGTGATTTAATGTTTTAATTATTAAATTGCAAGTGCCCGTACAAAAAAAAAAACAAAATTAAATTATCATAGTGATTTGTGTTATTTATATTTGTTGTTATTTTATTTTTAACATTTTTTTACTGTGTAGAAGAGCCGAAAAATGTCAGCCGTATACAGTCAATAATCAAGGTTAATTATTGTTGTTTTTGCTAAAACCTTGATTTATGTCTTTATTGTTTAGAAAAAAATCTTAAGTTTATTAGAAATATTTGTGAGAAGTTTCCTGAAGAGCTAAGTGAGCGGTAGCGAAATGGCCATCGAAATGTGCTTTCACCTTTAATGGTCAATATCGGTAATTTTAATAATTCGGTCGGTATTATTTTTGTTTTATAAATTATTCTTGATTAAATGATGTGAAAAATAAGGACCCGGCAAAAACTGATAGCCAAAATCAACCGTGCATTCCGGCAGCAGTGTTCTGCACTCGGCAACGGCTGTTAGGTCGAACGGCTTCGCACTCTAACAAAAGTTTCAATGACATAAATTGCAATTTTTTAGTGTAAAAATAAACTTCAAATTTATAATTCATATAAAATAAGTAATTTATTTTTATGTCACTTTAAGTCTCGGATTTCATTGAGTATGTGAATGAATTCACTAATATTTGACTAAACATTACTTTCGATATTTTACTTCATTTTTAGCTGATTAAGAATTTACATGTTTTTGTACAGTTTCTAAAAAAAGCAATAATGTGTCTTATCAAAATAAATAAAAAACTCGTTTAATTTTGGCCAAAACGATGGAAAAATTTTCTATACCTCATTGTAGTAAAACAGAACAAAAGGTTAAGAGGGATTTAAAACCAAATTTAAAATTACAGTTATAAAAAAATACAATGCAAATAAAAAATTCATGGATTTATAGGGAAATGAATAATTATTAACATAAACTTCCCTACAAAAATTGTGTTTAATTTGTAAAAATAATCCATAAAATTCAAAGACTGTAGCTAAAGTTTAAGTAGCAAGTCAAGCTACTCATTTCCAAGTAAAAATGTTATAAAACTATAAAATAATAATATGCACTTGGCACTACTGGCCTCTATACGACAATCAAAGCGAAAAAAAAAACGCTTTACGCGAATCTCTTCAAACTTAACTGCAACTAACAGCTCCTGCTGGAAAAAATCCAGTTTTATAGCTTTTTAATAAAAATGTATTTATAAGCATAAATTTTAATTGCAGGGTTTTGTTTTCTCTTTCTGGGAAACAAGAAGCAAAAAAAAAAGAGTACACAAAAAATAGACAGTTTGAATAATGAATAGAATACACAAGAAAAAGACATGTTAAACCAAATATTATTGTTGTTGTATTTACTGGCTATTTCTTTAAGTTTCTGGTTTTCGTCATGAATATTAAATAAAATATGTAAGTGTTTGTTAATAAAATATGTTCAAACATTTTTTTTTCATCAACAAATCGAAACGTGAATAGAAAAGGTTGCCAGATTTAAAGAGAATTGCAATATACATTTTGAGGGTAAAAAAATGATTTTGGGATAGTAACAAGACGTATTCGAAACGTAACAAATTAATTATTAATTATTAATAATTAATTTTTTTATAATTATTAATTATCTTCATTTAAGTAAAAACTATAGAACCTTCAAAAGAGTTAACTATCAAACGAACTGTCTTTTCTTACTACTTTTCTTACTCTTTAAAACTTGTGATTAGTATACTCTGTCTAAAGATCATAAATGGATTGACGCCTAAACAACGCTACCGAATTATCCTCATTTTCTTCGAAAATTTGTCATCGATTCCCGAAACTTATAGACAACTGTTTTATCATAAAATTGTATTCAGCGACGCGGTTTGTTTTTGCCTAAAAGGGTTTGTAAATAAATGAAATTTAATATTTAGAAAAAAATAAATCCAAAGACCTCGTAAGAAAAATGCACTGTTTAGTGTGGTTTACACGCTGGTGGCATCACAGGTCCTTATTGTTTAAAAAATTAAGCGAGATCTAGCGTTACGCACGATGAACATCGCTAACGAACCATGAGTAATTGCCGTATATGGAAAAAAATAAATCCACAGCACAATGCATGACATAAAGAAAATTTCAAGCTTGTTGGCATCATTAGACCTTGTTTCCAAAAAATTAAAGTCGGAGTTCAGGTTCAATGGAAATCGTTGTCGCACTATGATCATTCTTTGTTTGAAAATATGGATGACTCGATCCAGGTAAGAAACGTGTGGTTTTAACAGGATGATGCTACGGGTTCTACGGCGATCGCAAGCATTTACATATTGAAATCAAAATTTGCCGATAGTGAACCTGTAAACCCCAGTCTGCGATCGTTCAGCTCAGTGATTTATGACGATAAACCAGCATCAGTTGATGCTTTACAGACCAACATTATCCGTATTATTTGTGATATATGGGCAGCTATTCTTAAAAAAGAGACCCAATTTTGGACGTTTAGAATGCCCTACATTAATAACAGCCGCAGGGGCAAAATTGTTAATCATAATGAAAAATGTGTTGCTAATGAGGTGTCTGACAGCCAAATATAATGACTGGCACCTTTCGTTTCCTCAAAGCTAAAACATGTTCTTAAAAACGCTTTCTACTCAGAACTGGACCCCAAGATCTGGAAATTTCTTATTTTTTATAAAGTAATTTGGAGATTAAGCAGCATGTCGTTAAATCAGCATCAATTTGTATACTGTTTGTAAAAAAAAACTAAACATCATCAACTCGTTAGGCGAAAAATAATCATATCTGGCAACCCCAACGTAGGTAACCTTTTTTCCTTTGTCTTTCTTTAATTCGTTACTCTCTACTTTTAATATTAGTAAAGGAAAAAAGTAAACCATGACTAAAAAACTTATTTAACTTGTCTGATTTAACAAGCATTTAATAATAAATAAAATTCAAACAAACCAAAACTTTTGTAGTTTTAATTTTTGTAATAAAAGCAAAGAAAAAATCATGAAATGAAATGTAAAAGAGTAAAATGATTGAACAGAAAGGTAGACTAATGTAAAATCAATATAACGAATGGTGTGATTTTTTGCTGTTGAATTTTTTGAAAGATTTGTAAAAATTGTTAAAGAAAAGGATATCTGATATCCTTAAATCGCTTTTGAGAGTAATGAATGGCTTCAAGTGATCTTATGGTAAGGCTTTTGACTCTGAAGGCGGCGATTAGGTTAAGAGCGGGCAGGGCGTGGTAATCAGCTGACTTTTTGCCATGAGAATATTTTAGAATACGATCCCGAATTATAATGACCACTACTCCCACATCCTTAAGCTAGAAAAAGATTAAAATTATTAACATAAGGCAGCTCTGTTTGATGTGCACAAGGATGGATCAAAGATAAAGGTAATGTTGAGGCTGTTAGTAAGCAGTGTAGCATCATTCAGCCTGGGATTTCAATCAACAAAAGAGCGGTGCACTAGCCGAAGTATCATAAAAAAATAAGGGACCGATATTTGACTGAAAACCCGCTTTATTGGCTGTATTTAGATTGGTTTGAAAATGACAGCGGTCTTTAAACGAGATGGCAAAGAATTCCAAGCTGTAGCTCTTTAAACTTCCAGTGTATGATACCTTACTCTGTAATATCGGGGGGTAAAAATTTAGTTTAAATCCCACTTAAGTACTGTAAATATCACTTTCAGCTTAAACTACTAAAGACGATGCAGACCAGATGGTCTAAGGTTAACTGCATAACTTTAAAGTAATTTTGACCATAATATTATTGTAAGAGAACAGCAGTTCTTAGGGACCCCGTCGGGCTTAAATTGGCCATTTATTGGCAGTGTTAAGGAAGAGGAACAGTGTGATAAGTCTCCTACTTCTTAGCTGTCCCATTCTAATGGCCAAATAAAGGAGTGCAAGGGAATAGAAAATATTCCATGTAGTAATTGGAATATTGTCGTCCAATTTACAATCGAGCAATTAACAGAAGAAAACTACAATTATGTTGCGAACATTTACTAATTTTTTCACAGTTATATGTGTCTACTATGAAATCTATGATCCTTAAAACCACAAATTTGACATCAAATTCAAATAAAAAAATTATTTAAAATTTCTCTAGTCACTTGAATTCTAATAACTGATCTTTGTAAGCTTGAAGACGCAGATCTTTAGTAATTGTACGCAGAAGAGAGATTACTTTAAAATTTCCAAGTCCCTTCTACGACGCCGAATACCTTTACCTTCTCATTCATGTTCTCTTACGATATTAATTTTTATACTGATCGTTAGCGGGTGGTCAGATTTAATAATTAATTACTTTCAAGAATACACCGAGCATATTTCCTTCTAAATTGTGAAATTTTATTATTTTGAACCGACTTAAAAAAAGCAGGAGGTTGTCAATTCGTCTGAATGTTTCTTTTTCTTAATGTGTTGTTGCCCGTAGAACTCTGTCATTTCTGAATTGATTTTGATAATTTTTTTATTATTAATTTTTATAAATTAAAGGATGTCCCCGTACAACATACATGTTTTTTACGTGTATTATTAACCGTTAAGGGCAAAACTTAGTATCACTATAACTCCAAAAGGCAAAAGTAATGTAAAAATTAATCTTAATAATAAAGAGTGTCCCCATTAGTGAGGTAAATTGACCTATATGGGCCTTTCTTTTGTATCGTTATAGACAAACGCTTAAAAATAGGACAGAACGTCGACTGCTATCACCGTCATAGTAACAAGTTTTAATATTTTAAATTAAAGGGTGCCCCAATAGTTTATTATTTAGTTTGATGCATATGGCCATACTTTTGAACAGTTGTAGACAGGCAGTTAGAATTTACAAAGAATCTGTATATCTTACCGCGCTATAACAACAAGTATAAAATTTGGGTTTGGAAATTAAAGGGTATTCCAATAGTTGATGTATTTTGATGTATGTGTCAAAAATTTTAAACCGTTATATACAGGCAGCTGAACATACAAGGACCTGTGTTACTCAGTCCGTTAGAGCAACAAGTATATACTTTTAAGTTATAAACTACAGGGTGTTCCCCAAAATTAATCCAATTTGACCTATATGGCTGTATCATGGCTGTTTTAACCGTTATATACAAACACTTGATAATTAGACAGAATGTCCACTACTTTGTTTGGTATAAGAAAAAGTATAAATATTTCAAATTATAAATTAAAGAGTGTTACAATAGTTGATGTAATTTGAGGTACATGAATAAACTTTTGAAACGTTTTAGACAGACGGTGGAAGTTTATAAAAAACCTGATTAAAAAGTCTGCTAAAACAGCGAAAATAAAATTTTAATTTGGAAATTAAAGGGTGCCCCCTTTTAGTTGATGATTTTAAATGTACCTTAAAAATTAACAAGGAGCTGTATATTAATTTTTTATTTTAATTAAAAACGTTTGATTGTAAAAAAAAGCATAAAGTTGCTACTTCCTGTCGTTTGAGGTTCGAAGGACCAGCAAATCGAATGCTATAATAAATTCTCACGTACTAAATTTAAACAAAATAGAATTTCCAAAATATTTTGAATGTTAAAATTACAAATATTTTAATAATTAAAAATAAACGCACAAAGTATTTAATGTATTTTTTAACTTTGATGGAATCGATGATAGAATGATGTATTTGCCATCTCTGGTTTGCATTAGCTGTTTGTCACATTCACTTTTTTGCTTTTGAACTCTTTTTGTAATGGTTTCATTTTAGTTTTCCTACAAGAAAGTATTTTCATTTTTATTTGAATTTTTTCTGTTGGTTTTTTTTTTTTTATAAAAAGTGTTAAGACCAACCAACAACCAATTTATTTTTGATAAAGTTGGCTATTTTTTCGTTGCTTATGTGGTATTAAACATGATTGACATAGAAAACGTGTCTATATACTGGCTTATTTGGGTTAAAAAGATAGTTACGTTGTTGCTATTATTGTTGTTTTAGCATTTTCCACTATTAATAACAAAGTTAGTTTTGGCAAGGGATAGCGGCTTACCTAAAAATAAACAAGAAAAAAACAAAGAAATTAGGTTAAAATTGTTAAAAAAAAAAGTGGAAATAAAGAAATTTATAGTGTGAAAAACTAAAATGAACTAAATTCCAGGAATGCGAAAAAACATTAAGACAAATTGAGGGCTTTTGGTTGATTTGGGGCATATAATTTCATGATAAAAAAGTAAATTAAAATAAAACTAAATGTACAACTTTTTTTTAATTTAATTAGAAAAGAAAATATCTAAATATGTCAGGTCCGATAAAACTTACAAAAGGGTTAATTGTCTAACTAACTGTGATACTGCGCTCTCTAACTGACATTTAAGATAAGTATACTCTGGCAAATCATCATATCGATTAACGGTTGCACAACGTTTCGAAATTATGGTGATATATTTTGAAAATCAGTTATCAATTCAAGCAACTAATAGACGACTTTGTGGCGCAAATAATCATCCATATAAGCAAGTCATACGTCAAATTATTAACAGATATCATATCAACATTTTTCTAAATGATTCAATGGAACCTACGCGTCAAAGGAATGGGCGTAGAGAATATCGCCGCTGTATACAACAATGTTGAAGAAGATCCAAACTTATTGATTCGTTGTTTCTTGCAAGAATTGGGGTTTTGTCGTTCTACAACGTGGAAAGTTTTTCATGAAGAGCTTGGCCTACAGCCGCATTAGATCCAGCTGGTGTAGAAATTAACGTAACGAGACCATCATATAAGTCACACATTTGCTGAGTGACCTTTAGAGCAGTTGGAGACTCAGTCGATCTTTTATCGCAAAATTGTGTTCAGCGATGACGCTCATGTTTGGCTTAATGGGTTTGCCTCCTATGGAATAAAACCAATCCATAACAGACTCCATTATATCCACACAAAAATGCATCGCTTGCAGCGGTTTACAGGCTGGCGGCATTATTGGACCCTAATTTTTCAAAAATAAAGTCGTAGCTGGCGTTATAGTCAATAGAGAACGATACCGCACTATGGATAATGAATTTTTTAGATATAAATGATATTGATCTGGGCAAGAAATGTTTTAAACAGAATGATACTACGTGTCTTACTATGACCGCAAAAATCGACTTTTTGAAATCAAAAATTTTCAATAAGTTAATTTCGACAAATAGACCTGTCAATTGGTCGTGAAAGAAATGCGATTTTCACCTCTTGATTGTAAGTTATGAGGCCACGTAAATTCACTAGCTACAATTTAAGCTATGGAGGGCAAAATTGGTCGTGGTATTTAGCAGTGCTCGAAAAATTAGCCCTAAATTAGAAGAACAGAATACGCTTTTTCAAGAACAGTCAAGGAAAAACGTTTAAGCAAATGAAGCACAACTCTCTGTCTTGGTTAGGAAATAAAAAATAAAAAGAAACAACTAAGAATGCTATATTCGGCTATACCGAATCTTATATACCCTTCATCATATCTGTATAACCACATGTGCATATAAATTTCTTTCTACCATTAAGTTTTTTAGTAAGTTTTACTTATGGTCGTTGTCCCAGCTTAGTAAATGAAAAGGTTATTGTATCAGATAATAGCAACAATTCCAGAATAAAGATTTTGCCTGAATTTTAAACATTTTTTGATCAAAATAAGATTTGAAGATTTTTTTTTCCAAAATTAAAATTTTTTTGATTTAGTTGTTTGACAACTTATTTTGCAAATTTTTGTTAAAACTTATTAAACATTTTTACGATTTCATTTGGAATAGTGTAGTTAATTCAATAAAACTATTTCCAAATTTACTTAAAGACAGTGAAATATAAAATATGATGACCAATTAAGGAACCTTCACCGTCTGACTTTAATTTAAATTTTTAATTTAATTTAAAATTTATTTTTGGCTAAGGTTTATTTTAAAATTTCAAAAAACCGTTTTTAGAAAGAAAAATTATTTTTACAAACGTATGCCAACAGTGAAGAAATACTTTGATTTGTGTATCGATCTCGTCTAACCAAATTAATATTGTGATATGAATATTCCACGAATTCTTATTTACAGAATTAGTTGGTTAAATAGATAGATAATGTTTAGAATGTAAACAACCTAAGGTGGATAAATGCAAAGAATACTGATTAAGAATGTAGCGGTCCAGAAAATGCAGCATTACATTCTGCTGGTATCTAACTTTTTTTGTTTTCTTTAAAAAAAAAAAACATTCGCGTACATTTGTAAAATAGTTTTTCTATCTCAAAAAAGTTTTTAGAAATTAAAAATTAAACTTAAACCAAAAATAGATTTTAATTCATTCATATACAAAATTAAGCTCCTAATTTTATAAAAATTAAATTTAATAAATATTTATTAATTTTTTTTTTTTGTAAAAGAGAAGTAGCACTTCAGGCTACAATGCCTAGAGGAGACAAAAGACAGGTGATGAAGGAATAGCACATTTAATTAATTATTTTACTTGGCCGAAGAATGTGCTATGTAGAAGTATCGATGAAGCAGGCTGCGTCCTGTATTGTATTTAAACCATTAAACAGAAAAAAAACATATTTTTTGGTTGCCGCAGGGGTTGAACCCTGGACAACCAGGTTTGTAGTCAACGTGCTTTCTACGATGACTACAGAAAATATTACAGGCGCATAATGAAAAAAATTTCTAGAGCAGACAGGGAGTTAATTTTTTCATCTTTGTTGAAGTTTGCAATAAATTTGATATGTCTCTATGTATGAACAGATATTTTCAAAAGTAAAAAGAATAAAAAATTTTAAAGATTTCTTTTTTTTTCATAAATTAAGATTTTTTACGATAAATGAGGATTTTCTATGAAAATTTCTGGCACCACTGTATCATAGTATAATTTAGTGGTGAATAATAATACTCTTTTTTATCGAAATTTTATCACAAACACAACCATCTGCAGGAGTATAAACGAAATTTAAAAAAAGATGTGGAAAAATTATAGGCAGACGTGGTGTTTTGCCCGCTGCTTGAGGGACATGAACCGATCTTGCTGATTTTTAAAAGCAACATTTTCGAAACTATATCTGATCGATTGGCAAAATTGATTTCAACATGAATACGGATGGAGGCGGACATCGATAAATCAGAATATATACATATATACGAGGTGTGTGAGAAAAGTAATAAGACTGATTTCATACTAAGCAAAGTTTTTATTATTTTCAAACAACAATGTTATCCCCTTCAAAGTAGTTCCCTTGGGCAGCTATAAATCAGCGGAGTCTTCGTTCCCACTCTTGGTAGCAGCGCTGGAGGTTTTCATTGGTATTTCTTTTAACTGGTCGGTCACAGTCTTTCGAATGTTCTCCAGAGTTCCAAAATGACTTCCTTTTTAGGACATGTTTCAATTTCGGGAAGAGATAAAAGTCACAAAGACTTAAATCAGGTGAATAGGGCGGTTGAGATTTGAGGTCAAAAATTCACGGATAAAAATGGCCGTGTAACACGGAGCATTGTCATAATGAAACATCCACCTATCTGCAATTTCTGGTCTTACACGGACCACCCTTTTGCTTAGTTTTTCAAGGACACTTTTATAAAACACTTGGTTGAGAGTTTGTCCTGGTGGAACAAATTCTATGTGTACGATACACTTCCTGCAAAAAAAAAAGAACAAATCAGCAACGTTGCTCTAAATTCCGATGCTCCATTTCTGTGACGCACAATAAAACACAACTTTATTACTGGCGCTGTCAAAACTAATGTGTTAACTGTACGGAGTTGTAACTCGGACTGAGGAAGTGAAAGGGATCAACAATCAGATTTTGCATCGGCCGGTAGACATAACTTTGCCAGATCTTCCGCAGTCTTGCCAATCTCATATTTCTCATGTATGAGAAAATATTTTATGGGTCGGAAATGGATATTGTAGAAATTACAAACAGAATGACAAACTAAGATATATTTCTTTTTTACCTTTTAAGAAGTTTCAGTATTTTGAAATCAGTATTAAAACCCATTTAAATCTATGCTGACTTTTACATCTTCCTGGTCAAAACTTTTTCGTAGAAATAAATAAAAAATCCTTAACTTTTATGCGTTTCATATCAAAGTTGTGTTTAAAAAAATGTATTTTTTTCTGATTATCAAACAATAACTGGTATCATTATGTTGCAAGTTAGTAAGTTCCTAGTTGATTAGCATATTTTATATTTGTCTATATTTGTTTGTTATAACAACTTTAACAAAAAATAAACATCCAACTGACATAAGTCTATCTGAAAATGTTATTTCTGTTTTCGTTTATAAATTGTTATGAAAAATTGTTATGAAATGTAAAACAGTAGCGCCACTATCATTTAAATTATGCAATTTCCTTTTGGCAAAATAATAAAAAGAAAAAAAAAAAAGAAACACTTTTGTTTTATTTTGAAGTATAGCTGACATGATTTGAGTGAAGAAAAATATAGCACAACATTTGCTTGTTATCATTTAATAACAAAGTGGTATTAGAAATAAAGAAGAAAAAACGAGGGGTTTGAAAATAAAATATTTCACTCTCATTACGAAGCATTTTTTATGGTGTAAGTCTAGGCTGTAGTGTTAAAAGACGATCCATACCGTTTTTGGCTTCCTTTGTGTCTCTTTATTGTAATAAATCCCAAATATTATTTTTATGTGCAAACAAATTATTTCAAATTCCGTCTTTTCTTATTTATCAAAAAAAAAAAAAAAAAAAAAAGTTTTAAGCATCTTGAAACAAATTTGAAATTGAAACTATATATTTTGTTCAAACATAATGTTATTGTTGTTGGTGCAACATTAAGCAAAATATTACTTTTACTCTTGTAATCAGCTCTTAACGATGTGCAACAAGCCATGCTGAACAGCAACAACAACAAATCGTTTTACTTTCTGTTTTATTTTTGTTTATGCTAAAGCAACTAATGGTTGCTACTTTCTGACAATCATGCAACATTTACCATGAGGTAAAAACAGGCCAACCAACCAACCAACCAACCAAGCAAACTACTTAACTAACGAGGTGCTCTCGAAATGAAATTGAAATTTTGTGCACTATCATCATCATCATCATCGACAGAAACAACAGCAACAACAAAGCTACGATAAAAGTAAAATTTTTGTTTTCAACAAAAAAAAAAAAAAAAAAAAAAAAAAACAAGCACTTTAGTTTTTTTTATTGTTGTTGTTGTTTAAACAACAAAACCTTTTTGTATTGCTTTTATTGTTGTAATTATAATCAGTTTAAGTAGACTGCTTCTCCTTTTAGTTTGACCCAATTTAAAAAAAAAAGTTTTCGACTGCTGTGCGATTGTTGTTATTGAAGTTTTATTTTTAGTTTTTGTTAAAATATTTTTTTTTTTAAATATTAAAGAAAAAAATTTATATTTAAAGTTAGGTTCCGCCTGCAACACCAAGATACGTAAAGAAAGCGAGAGAGTAAAATGTCATATCCTGATTTATTTTATTTTAGTTTTAATTAAGTCTGAATTTCATTCTTCTTTTAATAGAATATAGTGGCTGTCATACAATAACGATCACTGTCAAGAGCATTTACAGCTCAAAAATACTCAATTTTATTGTTTCACGTTGGCTAAGATGTGAAATAAGAACTAAATTTAAAATCCTGCTCCAAAACAGCCTCAGAAATGCACATCACATGTTTGACTCCTATGAACAAGAAATAAAGTTGTTCAACCAATTTTCTCTTTAAATTCCTTTTCTAAAGTTTTTTTTATGACCAGCCCTCAAGTGATGGCCCTTACTTATGCGAAGCATTGTGCCAGAACTAGGAAATTAGGTTGTGGGAACTGGGATAGAGGGAGTAGTGCTTGCGGAAATTTGATATGAATTTTTGTATATTGGAAGTGACCGGAAAGACCTCTGTAGGGATTTTTTTCCACATACGAACTGTTCGACCAAGAAACGAATTTTCTCTGCAGTGCGTAGTGCGACTGACTGGCCAATCGAACACAAAAGAATGCGCTCTTTATGCAGAGCACATTGCGCGTACGAAATTATGGTTTTCAGGAACAAGTTCCCAGATTTCATAAGAGCAAATTCTTTTGCAGTAACGATAAAACAGTGAAACACACCCCACATTGCTCGATGCTCGAATCAGTAGAGCTGGTTACCCTACTATCGATGACCTTCTTCGCTTTCTCCTGCACGCAGTCGGGAACTCCAAAATGTATCTCTGGCCCATACATAAGAGTTGTATTCCATTTACGGTCTGATAAAGATGACATAGATAGCAAGGAGATCAGATGCAATAGAGCGCGAAAGAAACGATATGGCGTTTGTGGCTGTTGTGTTCCATTATTTTTTTGGTTTTTTATCATTGATCTTGACAAATCGTGTAATAGAAGTAAGAGCGTTCGCTTTTAATTAAAAGCAGCTTCCTACTAAGTCGAATGTTTAGCTCTCGTGTCAGACGACCGGGAATTCTACGTCTTAGTTCAGGCTGCACCAACACCACCGAAGAATTATGCCGAAAAAAACCAAGCAATTATTCTGCGTTTTAAGGAGTATAGCGATTTGTGTATTTTGTAGCATTTACTTCCCAACTGTCAAAGCAGGACTAAAATTTGCCATCATTTGTAAAAGTTTTAGCAGCTTTGCGCCACCTTGTAGAAGCAAACGACATGTAGTCCAAATAAAAATCTTCTAACTCTTTTACTGTGTAAAATCGATGTCACGAACAAGATGCCTTAAATCTATCTATTGCTTTTTAAAAACTCAATGGAAAATGTTTAAATTCAAATTTTGTTTTGATAGCAATAAAAATTGTTCTAAAATTTGGAAATTCCGATTTAAATAAAATGACTGACACAAAAAAAATTCTATTTTAAACTTATCATGAGATTTCTTTTATATTAATTTTACGAAAAAAGAAAATCAGGGTTTGCTTTTAGTTAATTTATTTAAAATTCCAAAATCATTTATATAATCGTTTAAATAACCAAATTATTAACCAATTACACATTAAGTTTTACGGCTGCTGTTTATTGTGCTGCCTGCCGGCCTGCCAGCCTGCTGGTTGTAAGTAAGCAGCTATTGGTGCTGGTTATGAAGCCAACCAATAAATTGATGCAGTGTCACGTATTGACACAAAATATAATGGATTTTAATTGAATTTCCGGTATCGTTGGCATAATGGTAGAGAAGCGCAAGCAAATACCCGTTTAACCAAAAGTTGGGGGTGGGGAAATGAAGTGGAAAATAGCAATTCAAAAAATGACAATGAAACGCATAGTTAACAACAGTAGAAAAAGCAGAAAGATATAACAATGACTAAAGAAAACAATTGAATTTTATACAGATATTCATTCATATCATCCATTTCAATTTATAGCAAACAACTAAAATTCATTTGCAAATCTTTAATATTTACCCAAAAAGCATTAGTGGTTATGGAAATATCGATTTGAAGAGATGGATGCTTAACAAGCATAAACCCTTTTTTAATGCTTTCAAAAGGCTTAATTTAAAAACAAAGAAGAAATTGTCATGGAGCCATGAATGGATGAATGAATGCATGAATAATTGAAGCAAAATCTTTTAACAGCTGCAGTGGATAATCAAAAAAGCAGAAAATAAGGGGAAAAACGTGCCACAGCTTTTAAACCTAAACAGTTCAGAAAATTTTGTTTAAAGAATATTTAAGTTTTTAAAATTTATTTAATTTTTTTTAAATAAAACTCATGTTATGCAAATCACGTAAATAAATTTATATGTTTATGTATTCCATTGAAACGTTAGCATATACAACAAAAATGTAACTTGCAACATGCGTACGTCATAGCACTTTTAAGCAACATGCTTCAGATACCAGTTTAATATCAATTTATTTGTGTAAAATTTCAAGCATAAATTCTACACATTTATTTTCATTTATTTTTTCTGTAAACAAAAAATAAAGAGTTCATGGATTAATAAAATTGAATGCCCACTTTATGCAACGTGCAACAAACAACAAATGCCACTTAAAAGTTTACACACACTTGAGTATTTACACACACACACACACACACATAACTAATTCTACTTTTTTATTATTATTTTGTTAAAAAAAGAGAGAAGTTAAAAACTGAATGAAATTTCTCGAGTGTGTAGGCATATTTTAAAATAGTTCGTTCTTATGTCTGGTATTCAATTAAGTATTCTACAAAAATAATAACAGCAACATCAGCAACGGCAAAAACTAACAAAAACAACAACATATTCATTCATAAACTTAAACTATAGCTGCGCCAAAAGGCTGCTTTCAAAATTTTTTTTTATATGTTGAATGGCCACAAAGGCTTGTTGAATCCAACTATTTCGCGTTTTTTTAACCAGGGAAGTGCAGCCTTGAACTCAGACAACAAATGAAAAAGTAAATAAAAAATTTCTGGAAAATAAAAACAGGGAGTTTAACATTGTTCGGTTAAGAACTTTTTAGCAAAAAGTTTTGAGAAACTTGACTTATTTCACTTAAAACGATTTCTCAATTTGCCAGTGGTGCCAACGCCAACATTAAAAAAGATAAAAACCGTTTGTATTGCCATGCAATATTGTTTGCTATTGCTTAAAGAGCAGCTGTTATCGTTTTAAGCCTGGTACTCTGTTCAGTTTTTCATGCGGAGTGCTGTCAAACTACGTACATAAAAAATTTGTATGAAAAAGTTACAAAAAAAAAAAAAAATGTTGCAGAAGTAGTACTCTGTTTTTACGTACAAAAAAATATGAAATGTTTCTGGCAACATTTTATCAAAGTTGTGAAATAAAGCAAAGAAGCATTATTTCGTATAGAATTTTTCAAACAATAGCTGATGACATGTATTTTGCTAACATTTCTAAAACAATGTAGAATACGTGAAAATAATACAACATTAAATTTTTCCAAATCGCGAGATAGACAACACATTTTAAATTTTAAATTTTTCACATGAAATAATCGATGTTGCTCAACAATTGTCCCAAATTCGAACAGAGTACCAGGCTTTACAGTTAAAAACAAAAATGTTGCTAGCAATATTTTGCAATTGAAAAACATGTTGCGACAGTTCTCAACTTTTTACAAAATGTGGAGAACACAACTTCAGCAATATAATTTTTTTTATTTATTTTGCACTTAAATTTATAATTTGGAATTTGACACAATAAAGAAGGATTGACAACAAAAAAATAAATAAAAATATTTGTTTTGTCAATATGGCAACACTTATATAATAACAAAATAAATTTAAGCATCGAACACCTTTCATAACTAAACTGTAAAATAAACCTTACAAGCGGCTGATTAAGCGACCAAAACATTCGTGTTGTATATTGGGATATTTGTTGGTTTGACAAGCCGTTTGTATCATTTATTCTGCATCTTACAATATTCCTAAGCAATAATTAAGATTAAAATAATTACTTTTAAAGGTTGCCCATGTTGGATTTGCTCCTATTTAAGCAATTATTTATTACTTTTTTTTTGGAACTTACATTTCACAAATCCAATACACGCTCTCTCACTATTCAGGTTTCATCAAATGTTGAAATTAATATATAAAATTAAATAAATGAATGAATAAATGAATTATTATGTTTTAATATGGCTCATGTGTAATTAATTCCATTTATATTTTTTTTAAGATTTCGTATGAATTTTTTTATTATGTTGTCTATGTTTTCCATTAGCACTGATTACGGGCAGCTCGTCTGTCTAGTAGCTTTTTCCGCTTTTTCCGCTGTTTCTTTTTTTGTTTATTTATTAATTTTTTCATTAAAATGTAAAGTGCATAGAAGAAATGAATTGTCTTTTATTAAGTTAGAATTTAAATTAAAAAGTGAAAATTAGCATTTAAATGATTATTGCAAAATTAAAAAAAAAAAAAAAAAACTAAATTAATTAATTAAATTAATGATTAGAAAATACGAGAAATATGGCAACAAATTTAAAGGCAATATTTACAGGTCATTTTTACTAATTTCTTGGGCATCAAAATTGATAAAATAATAATTTGATTTATGAAATGTGGATTAGTTTATACAGCTTTTTATTTAGTTACACAAGTCAGCTTTAAAGGAAACAGTTTTCAAAAAATTTCATACATTTTAAATTGCATTAAAATTTTTTTCAACTAAATGAGAGTTAAAGGACAAAATATTAACGGTTGCTTTAAATATATCTCAACTTATTTAGCTGAAATAAAAATTAATTAAAAAACACTTTTCTTAGGATAATTTTATTTGATTAAATATTAAGTCTTGGGGAAGGGGTTGCGTACAAAATACATAACGCATCGAAGAAATGTTTTCCAAAGTTTTATTGTTGTAAATCTTTTCTCACTTTCTTGTTGACATTACAAGTTGTCCAAATCAACATTATACGTAATCAAGCAGCTAAAGCTCTTCGCTCGACCAGTTTTAATTTCGGAGAGGTATAATTTAATGGTAACTCTGGTCTGAAACTCCTACAATAACAACTGAGCCCTTCAAAAAAAAAAAAAAAAAAAAAAAAATATATAATATCGTCGTCTTAAGTTAATCCAGAATGATTTTTTTAACATTTGGTTTCAACCAAACCCTCTTTGCAGAGAAGCTTGAGGGTCACTAAAACATCTCACTTTCTAACCCAGCGATGAGTTACTAAAAACACAAATTGCAAATAAAAATTAGTCCTAATTATTTAAGTCACTGTTTATACGTCAAGAATATTTTCGTCATCTTAGTGGTACCAGATAGCAATTTTATATTTAACTGGTAAAAAGTGGACAGAAAACATTTGAGAACTTTACAATTATTTACGCCAAAATAATTAATCGCAAAATTTTTTATATTCAGAGATTAATTATGTACAAGTTTTTGTTTTTAAGCCATATTATTTTCTAGTGTTTGGAACGGCAGTAACTTTCTCAAGTACAGATAAGTATACTATAAATCAATTCTAATTATTGCTTGACTGCACCTTGACGCAGATAAATATTGTTAAGGGAGACATGATTGCAAGAGCCTCAATATGTTTTCCTTATCAATAAACGTTGCAGTGAACAATTAAAAGTTATTTTTAGCAATAAAATATATATAATGCTTTTGTTGCATTAGATTGTTGTTATACGCAATAATACGATTTGACTAATATATAAATAAATCATAATATATTACACTAATATAATTACCTCAACCATATTTTTTCTTTGCGTGTTAAAATTCATGTTCATAAAAGACTGGAAGTGAGGAAATATTTCCCACAGGGCTTATAGTCCAAAACGAATATAAATTGTAAACATGTCAAAAAAAAAAACCACACATAGTCAAAAATACCCTTTAAATCGTTTTTCAGCAAACTGAATCCTAAGAGATTGCAACGTGTTGTGTGTTTTTAAATTTTAAATTTCTTTTATTATTTAAGTGGGTGTTACTTAAACAACAAGTAGTAGATGGAATATTTGTTTTTATTTTTTAAATAAATAAATCTTTTTTTTAACAAAGAAATGTGTAACATGTCAACTAAAGATATGCTAATTTGATTTTATAGTCTTTCATAAATTTGTTTAAAGAAATATAACATTTTTATGACAGCTTTTACTAATTTATGGATAACTCACAAATAAATTATTTAATAATATTGACATAATAGTTGGTAGATTGTGGGCAGTATTTGAGTTCTTATAAAATCAAATTTGAAGAATAAAAAAAAATGTAACCTTTGTCAAAATTTTTTTTGGCGATTTAGGTGAAAGAATCAAATAATATCTGGCAACACTGGGTAAGACTATAACTCCTCTTTTTATTTAGTTTATTTATTCATCTTTAATTTTCATTTAGTTAGAACCAAAACTTATTTTTCAGTTTTTTTTTTCTTTTAATGGGTTTTAGAATTGCCAATCGATTAAAACTAATCGAATAACTTTTTAATATTAGTATTTTTATTCGATAAAAAATTTATAGGGTTATTTTTATTTTCTAGATTATATTATAACTGCTAAACTATTAAATGACCAAAATGACCGATTAAATTATAAATGTAAGAATTGTTATTCGATTAAAAATTTATTCGTTTATTTTCTTTTGAATGACCATTCTAATACTTAAAATTTAATCGCTTATTTTTATTCGATTGGCAATTCTAAAAGGGAGAAAAGCTTAAAAAAAAGAATACTTATTCGATTAAAAATTGTATCGATTATTTTCAATCAATACATAATTTTAATACAACCCGTAAGTTAAGAAGAAAAGACGCAATTTTTTAAACGATAAATTATTTGCTTATTTCTAAAACACTAAATTATTGAATTAATATTTGGCGAATAAACGAGTATTAAATTTTTTTTTATTCTATTTTTTCTATTGCTACTTATTTAACATTTTTTGGGAATAAAAAAATAATAAAAGCAACGAATTTCAAGTTGTACAAAAGCTTAGCAAAAAGTTTTTAATTTTTATTTGTTTAGAACAACAAGAATAAATAACGTTTATTTAAAAAAGAATGTTAATTTTTTTTATCAAAATAAATGTTGCTTAATTGACAACACTTGATTTTAATACTTGTTTTTGCTATGTGTAAAATACAACTTACAAAAATTCTGTAAAAAACAAAACTTTTTTGATTACAGGTTTTAAATATTTAGCCGGATGTAATTTTTATTATTTATTTATTCGCTTGCTAAGCAGCAGCATGCTTTTCAAATGCATTTTGGCATTATTAATTTTTTATATGACTTAACTATTTCCGTTTATATTAAACAAGCAATAACAAAAGAAAACAATGATTATTGAATGAATATTTTAACTGTTATCACTCATGTCATGTCATATTGAGTGTAAAGTTGTTTTTTTTTACAATAATTTTGTAGTGGACAAATGGACAGACATGTTTTTAAATAAATAATACTAAAATAACTGATTAGTATGAAAATCTTCGAAATTTAAAAAAAAAAACAATTAATAATTTGTTATCCTAGTACTATTATACATCTTAAAGTTTATATGTTTGTTCCCTAATACCGCCTAAATGGCCATACCGATTCCGTTGGAATCTGAATAAAAAAATGGATCTTTGTATGGAATGATTAATATGATATATTTTATTTACCTCTTTATAAAAATTTTCTATATTTTAACCAAGGTTCTAAGAGACCGCCTTCTTGTAGTTTTACTACACTTAATGATTGTTATTGATACCACTATTTTTTTTTGAACAGCTATTAAAAATTTGTTGTTGGAATTTTTGCCTAAATTATAAAGACGAACCAATCATGTAGCTTTTTTTGAGTATTGGCCATTTAGTGATCAAATATTCAACAAAAACTTGTTTTTGTGACCAAAGTATTGTATAAAACAACCATAATTTGTTCACCGCAACCATATAGTCTGTTACATAGAAAATAACATAGTGCTTGTAATTTTAAAAAACATAGGATAACGTAGAAAAAACTAAGGCCAGTTTTAGTAGCTTTCTATGGCTTCACCAATATTTTCTCATAATTTAAAAACAAAAATATAAGAAAGAGACTGAAAGCTTTGAAGCAGATGAGAAAGGAAGACAAAAAGAATAACGATCGCAGACCTTAACTTGAGTATCGAACTTGGTTTATGTATGGCCGGTATAAGGCACGTGTGTGAGCTGCTAAGCTGTGCAGAATTCTTGTTTTTCAAATAAATAAATCGTATAAAAGAGGATTATTACTCTTAAAAAGCAGTTGAAAAAAGAGAAACAAACTGATTAAAATTTATTTTATGTAAATATTTTTTTCAAATTACCAACATCTTAACTTGCAACCAAGTCACATATTTTCTAAAAACAATTGTCACTCTTAGTAGGATAATTTTTTTTTACCGATTACAAGGCAAAACACATACAAATCACTTTTAACAAGTCATTTGCTGTCTACAAATTACTTTTATTTTTTTAAAAGAATTTACATGAAAAACTAAAATTAAATTAAATGTCGCAAGTTATCGGTGTTAGATTAAAATTGTTTTTAATTTCTCATACTAAATACTCGTATGATTTTTATAAAAATATAAAATTTAGTAAATTTGTGATTTTTCAAACTGACGCTGGTACTTTAAATATAAATAAAAAGATGAATTTCTACAATTAAGTCGTCGCATATACAGATGATGCGGCGATTGTGATTAGGAGGAGATTTCTTTCAGCGTTACAGGATATTCTACAGAGGCGTTAGATACAATCATGTGATTTTTTATTTTTTTTTTAAAGAGAAGTATCACTTCGGACAAGAATGCCCATTTTATTAGTGTAATCGTGCTAAATTCTTTATTAAAGGGATGCAAGAGAGAAAACAACAGGTGGTGAAAGAATAGCACATTCTATTATTTATTTTACTTCGCCGGCGAAATTGCTATGTAAACGTAACGATGAAGAGGCTACGTGCTTTATGGTTAAATTCTAAGTATGTTTTTATACCATTAAACAAGAAAAAAAACATATTTTAATTTTATGGTTACCGCAGGGATTGAACCCTGGCCAACCTGGATTGTAGTCAACGTGCTTAATACTGTAATTACTTTTGTTTGGTATAAAGAGAAGGGAAATAGAACCGATTTTCAAAAAACAGTTTAGAGAGAAAGCATCTGTTACGACCCAGTAACTTGTTTCTGTAATATAAGTGAAAAAATTCTCACATAAAAATATTATTGTCATCTTATTTTGCACAGAGTGAGCTACAGTTCAATATGAATTTTTTTTTATTACTTTTTATACTGATATTTATTTAAAAATGAAAGTGTTTTATATTTGTCGAAGCTTAACAACTAGAAATAGGAAATTGTATAATTTGAAAATGTAAACCTACAAATTTTGCAAAACCAAATTACAGACTTATTGTCCAAAAAAAAAAAAACAGTTAACAAAGTACAAGGAAAGAAATCATTTCATCGTTTTAACAAAATATCAGTGAATGAAAGAAAGTGTAAGTTTATACAATTTTTTTTTTAGTTGGTTGTTATAATAACAATCATGTCTCAGCACAACAAGATGCTCATCAGCAGTGGTAGTTGTAAAAATAGTTGTTGTCTCAATGACTGGATGGTTGGTTAGTTGGCTGCTGTTCACTCCTGGTTTTTTGTTACACAAAGCAGAGACTGGCGTTTGTTTGATTTTTTTTTTAATTTTGATACATGTCGTTACTTTTTAATTTAAGCAAAAAACTTGTTAAAAAGACTTTTTTGTTATCTGCATCCATTGTAAAACTAAGCAAAACAAAAAAGTCACAAATTTTGTTTATGAAAACGCAAAAAGTACGCGTAACAAAAAACTTTTTAACAAAAATTTTCCGGTAAATTATTTATTTTACATTTTTCAACTTAAACCAATCTCTTACATTTTTATCGACGTCATCCTCCTTTTTATCTGAAAATTATTGTCTTTTTTTTTCTATTATTTTTAAGGCATTGTTTGCAAAAAAATAAATAAATAAATTAATAGAAAATAAAAAATAATAATAAAAAACACGATTGTAAAAGTGGCGTTAAAACTTCCTTGTCTCATATTTGAGCTCTTTTTGTCAAACATTTCTACTGAAATCTAATACGATGATGTTGTCTGTTTCTTGATGCAATTTTAGATTAGTAGATTTCAGTTACAAAAATGTGAGGAATTCAATTTAAAAATCAATTTATTCATGTGAAATGGAAAGTTGCCACAAAGATGTTACAATTACTTAGAAAGTAAATAAATTGTAAAATAAAAATATTAATAAAATAATTAAAATTTTTGAATTAAAAAAAAAATTAAAACAACGTGTTTTTCTCTTAGGGTTCAAAACATAAGGCAATATACCGCAATATCAGGTGTTCTAGAGGGACAACCTCGTGTTTTATTTTAATTTTTTAAACTCGAGTAAGATCGAAAAAAATCTTCTATTTATTCTTTGGTATCATTTCTGTTCTTTTCAGTTCACTTTTCACACTTCCACCCATTACCCTTGTCATTATTAATTTTCTATGGTATTTAGCCTGGTTCAAGTTCGTAAAAAATATTGTTCGTATGTATTTTTATTTATTTGTTTTTATTTTCAATTTATGTTTTAAATATTATTGTTGTAGTTGTAGTTTTTCATAAACCGCAAATTGCTATTTAACGAAACAATTGTTAAGTGTCAACCACATTAGAAAATATCACATTACAAACTGAGAAAAAATTAACAACCCCCACAGAGAAGGGAAAACTTGCGGCCTCAAAGATAAAGTAGAATTTAAACTATAAAAAGGAGTTTGAAGAAAAGGTTTTGCACCTATTAACTGTTACATTTGTTTTAATAATAAAATTTAATTAAAAAAATAAATATTTAATTGAACCAAATAAGAATTTAATAAGATATCAATCTGAAAACAAGTGTAAGGTCTTTTGAGAAAAGATTTATATTTTTTTAGGAAAACCATAGAAGGGTGATACGTACTAAAAATATAAAGAAAAACATAAAGGTCTAACCATGCATTTCGCAAAGTCTACACTTTTGGGTTTAATTACGTGGCGTTAAATTTTGCATTCATTGACCTTTGTTTACTTATATTAATCTTTCCAAAACAGCGAAATTTAAGAAAAGCAGAGGCATACAAATTTCTAATAGAAAAGAATTCCACGTTTATTACACAGCCAACACTTTCTTTACTAAACAGACCTCTTAGTTCTAGACGCTCGATACAAGCGAAGTTACTGTATTTTTTCCTTTTGCAAGCGACCAGAGATGTCACAAAATTTTATGACAAGTCTTGGCTTTACTCTGTCTGCCAAGATTATTTGCAACAAAATATTTTCACTACAAAATTTATTTCAATTTTATAAAAAACTTTTGAAACATTTAAACAAAGTATATAAAGATTTTTGTCAATATGTGAGATACCTTTTAGATTTGAAAATGTTTAAGATAAAAACCATTTTTAGCTTGAAGTTAAAAGTTTTGGCTTCAGAAAAACCCCCTTGCTTCAGAAACATTGTGATGATATTCTGGGAAAGATGGACAAAAACCTTTTGTATAGAATAAAATATAATATTTTTGACGAGTCGCTCGTTATCATGAAATAGAAGTTAATTTATTTCGTTATGTCTAATAACTCTGTAAGGATTTCGGATTAAAACCAAGTGGTATTTAACGGTCCGCTCTTGCAAAGGTTAATATGCCAATAATTTTTCTCTTGGAAGCTTGTAATACCCTTGATCATCCGTTTGACACTCTTTGGTAGTTGATTACCGTGCTGATCAGTTTTTTTGCCTTTCCTCTCCTAGCAACCGGGCTCTTAGTAATTTAAAAAACACAATGACATTCTGCTTAATACCAATCACATGAAAAATTCCCTTTATCAAGCTCCTTTTCCCAAAAAAAAAAAAAAAAAAAAAAAATAATATCTGACTCGGCCATATCTAGCCGCCTCTATAAGTTTGAAAATGATGATGAATATTCGCTTTAATTTGAATACACTATGAACTCCTGTGCACACAATTGTTAAGATTTTCATTAATATGGTCCTGCGAATGCTCGTAAGACCAAACACCTTGGTGTTATTGATCTTATCAAATTAAATAGCTTTTGTAGTTCAGAAGTTTACAACATTATTTCAAGTCTACAAAAAACAATTAAATTCGATGAAACATCAAAAAAGACACATTATCCTGTTTTCTTTATCATCTATGTTCAGCCGAGAATGAAAAAAAATTGTAATATATGGACCGATTCTTTGAAATTTAAATGAAGCAACTCGACTGCTTAAGCCTCCGCAGCTCGATTAATTCACTTAAACCTTGGCGCATTGAGAGTATTTCGTTTTTTATCGCTTTTTAATGGAATGTTCTCAAACAAAACAAAGAGAACTTGTCCTCTACATCAACTCCTTTTTGCATATGTCACACGATTCACTACATCCGTCATTGGTCAATTGTCTACTGAATCTCAAAGCAATACAAAAAATATTTTTTTTTCCAGAATTCTTTGGACCATTTACTTAACGTTCTTCCATTAATTTAATAGCCTAATTCCAGCGCAGGGATCTGTATGATTAGGTGCCATACCCAGGGGTAGATCTGAAAGCATCGAGAAAATTGTAATATTCTTACTGACTTCATTCACCATCTTGCCTAATTCCTGAGTGAGTTTTGGTAAAATAGAAATATTGTTTTCATTACCAATTGAGGTGTCAGCGTGTGCTTACCAGTATTGAATATATAAAATTGCTTAAGGGCCACCTCTGTCTGCTCTTAGTAAATATATATTTTCACTTAACATTTTTAGCCCCATCTAAAATTTAAAAAACCCACAAATGTCAAATGGTTTTTAGATGTTGTTGTTTTTTATATGTTATTAAAAAACCTTCACTCACAATTACAAGGGTCGAGTTACATTGAAATAAAAAAAATGAAAAAAAAAAAAACATTGAAACTTAAAATTAATTTAATTACAATTTATTTGAACCAAGTTTAAGCAAAACCTGCGGTTAAAAAAGGTATTAAATGAATTGCAGTTTTTTTTTTGTATTTTGTTAAGAGTAAATTTTTAATTTCATATGAGTGTTTGTATGATATTCAAGAGAATTGAAATTTTATGAATATGCAATTAAAAGAAACCTTAAGCAATCAATTTTTATTTAAAGATTTTAAAATGACGTGTCAAAATAATAATGAATATTTTGAATTTAGCATGAATTGGCAACATTGTAATGTGACTTTAAAGACAGTAAATTTAAAAAATTAAGAAGACTTTCCTTGACTGATAAATAAAACTGGATGAATCATTATTTGTTTAGGGCATATTTAGGCATTAACCAAACCTGGAATGATTGAAAAGGACAGAAAAAAATTTTAAATGACCTGATTTATGAATAAAGTTTATTAAACTGTTGATCATCAATAATCCTTTTTTTATGAGGCAAAATATATATAATTTTTGTAAAATGGCAATAACTGTTAAAAGTGGCAACATCATTTAGCAGAAGTAAAAGAAAATACCAGGAAAAAAAATTACAAGATTGCATTCCGATCAACACACACTTCAATCTTTAGGAAATCTCTAGCGTCCATTCAAATCTAGAGCGACAGGTTTTAGGAGGTGTTTTTTGAGCCCGTTAGAACTAACGAAATTGTTACCTGTCAAATGAACTGTCGTATTGTGCTCACTTTAGAATATTAATTGTCAGGATGCTGTAGCACATCACCATGAATAGAGTGATGGTGCCAAATCGGGCAGATTAACATTGAAAATCAGTCATAAATTTGAGCAACTTATTGAGGATTATTTGATCGAAAAATTATGTTTAGCGGTTAGGTCCATTTTTGGCTTTGCAGGTTTGTTAATAAAAAATGCTGAAGCTGTACAGATTCTATTGCATACAGAAAGATGTACCGTTTGGTGCGCTTCACAAACTGGTGGCATCATTAAGTCTTATTTCTTAAAAAGTGAAGCCAGAGATCGCGTTACGATCAATTGAAATTGTTAGCGCAGCATAATTAATCATTGACTTTTTGTTTGAAAATATTATGAAAGTTATACGGGCGAGTTGTGGTTTTAGCAAAAAAGCGCTACGTGTTATGTTGGCACCCGCCATTATCGTCTGATTGAAAATAAAAGTTGACGATAAATTGGTTTCAAGTAATGAACCTCTTAATTGAACTTCAAGGTCGTGCAGTATGTTAACTCTCAACTATTTCCTGTGGGGCAATGTGAAGTCTCTGATTAAAGCTGATTAACCAGTAACAGTTGATGCTTTTAAGGCCAACTGTCTTCGTATTATTCGTGACTTGTGGCCAGCATTACCCAAAATTGAACTTTCAAAATGTCTCTTGTCAAGCCACAGTGGCCATATTTTCAAAATTATTTTAAAATGCAAATTTTGGAATAAAATAAAATTTTTTTCAATTATGTGCCACAATTTAAAGCCCAATAGAGCTTTAAAAACGTGTATTTTTTTTTTTTTTTTTAACTTAAGATCTTTTGGTTTAGGAAAAATAAGAAACAATTTTTAAACTATGCAAAGAATTTTAATTGATTTTAATACAAATTTACAATAAAACCTTAAATTATTTTCCAAAAAAAAAAAGAATAAAATACACGAAAAATAAAAGAAAAAATACTAAGAAAATTGCGCAATAAATATTTAGTAAAACAAAAAGGTAGAGATTTACCCCATATTAAATTATTAAGAATTAAAATGAATTAAGTCATTCATAGGACGCACTTAGGCAAAAAAAAAAAAAAATAAATAAAAATAAAAAAAAATTTTAAATAAAAAAACAAAAATTTTTTTCTTAGGGTACATTTATTTTTGGCATTGAACCATAAAATAAATGATTATTTGATTTAACCCGCTTTATTTAACTGGGAAAAAAAGTTGTATCACAAATCTAGTGTTTGACACAGTGGATGAGGAGCAGCGGGAGTAAGAGGTAAGTAACTGATGGCTTTAGGGAGGGGCAAATACAATTTAAATGCTTTGATATAATACAATTGTGTTGTATTTATGCAAGTTTCTGTTTGCTTGTTTTGTTTTACCACCGTTTGACAATGTTTTCGAAGACTTCAAAATGTGAACTAAATCTTTCAGCCAGCAGTGGCTACAGGGGCAATTTTCGAATTACTCACATTTTATTGTGCAACAAGCGTAAAAATACCAATTTTTATTTGTTTCTTTTTATCTATTATTACTATTATTGTTGTTGTTACAACTTTCGTTGTTGGTATTTTATGATTTAAATACAATAAGCGTTTGAAAAATAAACATTTCGCGTTACAATAAAAGAAGAATAAAAAAAAGGTTAAATGAATTTCTAAATAGCGGCATTTTTTCTAAATGATTGAAGTGTGACACAGTCTTAAATATGTTTTAAGGTAATATTGGCCATTTTTATAGCGGTTTTACGAGTTTTGTTATTGTCTTGACAAAACCTGATGTTCGCTTTTGCCAAATAATGACTTTTAGTAAAAGGTTTTTATTTAAATAGTTTTAAAAGTTCTCACACTATTCGTCAGTATATAAATAACATGCTTGTACCCTAGGGTTGCCAGATGGCTATTTTACAAAAATTTTTAACGGTCACCAAAAATGGAGATTTTTTAAGGCCCAATGAAAACCAAAATTATTGTTTTAAAAATTTTTCAAAATTTCCTTAAACAAAGTCCGGAAAATATCAAATAACAATTTCACTGAAACATTGTGGTAAAGTGTTTTCTTTTGTTGTATTTGTTTGAGAATCTTAGTCACCTTCCTTAAAAAAATATTTTTTTAAACTTATTTGATGAATGTTAAGGCCGGGGCATATACGTTGTACTTTGACATATTCAACTGAAGTCAAAGTAGCGACGGATGAGGTTGGCACAATAAATTCCTTGCTGGCGGATGTTAAATCAAAGTTTGTTTTTTATTTTTATTCAATTTTAAGTTTACTTTGTATTTTATTCACTTGTTAATTTAATTAAATTTGTATTTTATTGTTCTCCACCAAAATCTTTTTATTAAAATTACAAAACACAACAAGAGTTGAAAGAAAACAAAGAAGAAGAAGAAGAAGAAGCAGTTGATAGTATTCAAACTTTTCAACATACGTCAAAAGTTGACCAACTTTTGCACTTTACGTTGACGGACACGTATTGATTGGACAAGGCTCATAAGAAAACATGTATTTTAACTGACTTTAACGTATGATGGATTCTGTGTGTCCCGGCCTTTAGGCAGTTAAAAATATTGATCTGGCAAGCCTAGCTTACCTTAAATGGCCTCTCAGCTTGAACTTTATACTCATATTGGACCTTTTCGGTAAGTTTTAAATGATTGTTTTAACTTGACATACTGAACTCTGTGTATCATTTCTGGATGTCATCTTTTTATTTCTTTAGGGTTTCTTTCTTTAATGACAGCAGCAAAATCAATGCGTTTTTTCTCTGTATATTTATTCTGTGTAAATTTTAAGCGTTTGATTATAACGATTTATAATATTTGGCCTTATAAAACAAAAAAGGGTACCTATGGGAACACCCTTTAATCATTACTTTCTTTTACCGAAAGCACAATTGTTTGTGTTGTATGAGGCCACCTTTTAATTTTTCATTTTTAGAACCTATTTTAAATGAAAAAGTCGGTTAAAAATACATCAGGGTTAATTAATCTAAATTAACAATCACGTGAATGAAGGACCTTAAAACTGCAAAAATCTTATGAAAAACAAAAAAAAAAAAATTAAAAATCTGGGTTCCGTATCATTAATGGGGCACCCTTTAATATTTAATTTTATTTTTGTTACCTTATCACAGCGGCTATAGTAAAACATACTTTGCGTAAATTTTAAATAAGGCTATGTGAAAATAACGTTACTATTGGTACACCTTTTTATTTTAATCTATCGTATTTGCTTTTGTAGCAAGTTACGTAAAATTTAAATTTCAATTAATTTTCAATCTTGTTAAAAAAGGCCATAATTCTGAAAATCACGTCACTATTGGGCTACCTTTTGTTTTAATTTGTAACCGTCCTTATAGCAGAGACAAATTGTAAACGTTTGTCTATAACGGTTTAAAAGCTAAGGTCATATTCGTCGAATTACAGCCTAAGGAAAACACCCTTTACTTTAAAAATTTATTGTTTAATATTTTTTTATGGCGGATATATTTCTACATATTCTGCGTGAATCTTGAATGCCTTACTGCGGTTGAAAAACTATAGCTATATAAGCGATAATCACATCAGTATTGGGATACCTTTTAATTCAAATTTTTATTTTTTTTTTACTTTCTGACATTGTGCAAATTTGACATGTCTCCCTCTAAAAGTTAAAAAATTACAATACAGTCGACTTTTGATAATTTAAAACTCGTTAATTTGAATCTCTTAATAATTTGAACTGTTTTTCAGGTCCCTTGAAAAACACTCATTATATTAAAAAAAATTCTATGTAATTTGATCCCCTCAATAATTTTATTCCAAGGGAATCTTGATCGACGACTCTCTATAATCTGAATTTTTTAGGTCAACGCTCTATAACTTGATTTGTTTTAATTTTCAAAAATAAAACAATCACTTATTTTTGTTTTTTTGTGATGTGCTACAAAATGACATCTTGCCTGCCAACATTTTATAATTTGAAGTTCGATTTTTTACAACTTATAATTTGAACTCCTAATGTAATTTTGTTTTTGTTTTTAAAAGAAATTTTAGCCGCTTTCTTTGGTTTCTATGCCAGCTGTATAAGCTCTTGTTAATTTGAGTTTTTTTAATCTTTCTTTTGATATTTTGAAGTCTCATTAATATGAAAACTCGATTATTTGAACTTTTTCTCTGGTCCCTTGAGTTTCAAATTATCAAGAGTCGACTGTATTTCTTTAAATATCACGCCACTTTCGCAATACCCTTTAATTTTGTTTTTATAGCGGCTACACCATATATATCGTTTATGAAAATTTCAAGAGTCTACCCTCTACGGTTCCAGAGATGGAGTATCAAAACAACAGGAACCTTAAAAACTATAGACCTTAAAAAAATTACAAGCGCAGCCTATTGCGCTATTGTGGACTCAGAATTGATCTGAAAAGTTATGTTTGAACTGGTACACAAATTGTGATTAATGGGTTTATCCCAAAAACTTGCTAGTTGCCGTTTAAAAGCTGCTATTTTCAGGGATTAATTTTATGTTGACTTTAAAATATTTTATAGCGATGTGTTGACTTAGAAGTTAATTTGGCTATTTTAAGGAAAAACAAATAAACAACTTAATTATCTCTTTATTACCGGACACTCGTTATATCTTTATCATTAATTATAATTATAATTATAATAATTATAGACAACTTTTATAAGAACGCAATTATATTTGAAAAATCATTTTATTTTAAGAAGCGTGTGTTACATGTGACTCATGGGCACTTTTATATATTTTTTTAATAATTTATGCTTAAAAAGATATACGAACAACAACTAATTAGAAACTATTGTTACAAATAATGGCAAATGTTCAATAATTAAATTCACATTATTTTTTAATCCCTCAACAAAGGCAATAACAATTGCGAAATAACTGTGAGCAATAAATCTTGCTGCGACTGTAGCGAAATTGTTTAATTAACTTATCAATTTATTCAAAAAGGCTTAGAAGAAATATATGCAAAAGTTGTTTACAATTTTAATTAAAACTGACATTTCCACATTTCATAAAAAAAGAAGAGGTCAGAAATATAAGAAAGCCTTTAAGAGTTTTTATCTTAAGTGAAATATATATTTTTTAACGAGAAAAACACTTGTATTGTGATCATTTAGAAGGAAAGAGAGAGCTATTAAGGTTAAACCTAAAAATATGAAACACATGAATGTTGCGTAATCACAAAAAAAATTGCAACTCGGGTTTAAAAATTTTTTAATGTGTCTCCTTGCTTTTTTTATAGTTTATTTTGCACCATTTTAAGGAAGCGCACTAACAAAACCTTCAGAATCGTTAACGCAGACAATCAATGATCATTTTTTCGAAAATATGGCTGGCACTGATCCGGGCGAGATATGCTTTAATAGGATGACGCCAAGTTTTATACAACAACTGGAACCATAGTATTTTTAAAATCAAATTTTGAAGACAAGTTGATTTCGACAATCGGACTTGTCAATTAGCCTTCAAGGCCTTGCGATTTGGTACCTTTCAATTGTTTATTCTAGGGAAATGTGAGGGCCTTGGTATATGTTAATAAAAACCTGCAACAATCGACGCCAGCAACGGACAGCAAAACTCAAAAAAGTAGCCCAAGATTGAACAGCCATTACACGTTTCGTTAAGTACAGCCACGGCGGCCTGTACTCTCTCGAGTACGAAAATTTTTTCATTAAAAATTTTTTTTTGTTTTTGTTATTTTTTAAAATATGTTTTAACAGGATTAAAAAACACCCTTTATGTTAGTTACTTTTAATACTAAATTAGTATTACAGAAAAAAAAAACAAAAGTAATTATGAAAAAATCTTCTTCCATTCCTAAAATGTTTAACGTATTCACAAAGAATGAGTGATTTTGTTTCATCCTCTTTGTGCACATTGCCATGCAAATAACTAATATCGCACAGTAGGGCATTAATATCCATAACAGACATTTATACCGATTTCTAAAAAAATAAAATCGACAAAATGAAATGTAAAAAAATATGAAACATGACAGAAACTAGAAATTTATAAAAAAAAAAATTTATATGCATTCAATATTTTTATTTTGCAAATACACAAGTTTCTTATGCTGTTAAATTAAAATTGTGTATTTTAAAACAATTAATTATAATTTATAAAGAAAAATGAAAAAATTAAATATGAACATTTTTGTAGGTTTAAAACATGTCACAGCAAAACGGCAGCAGCAAAAGTTAAAAAAAGATTTTGCAAAAAAAAAGGTGCTCAAGGCTAAATTGCTGTAATAAAGATATTTTTTATTTATTAAAATTTTTGCTTGAAACAGAACAGAACAAATTTAAATAAATGTGCCAACAAACTGTTAAGTATTTCAAAATTGCATAATAATTTGTCTTGTATATAAAAACAAAAAAAGAAAATTTAAAAATCTAGCAATTCTGTTTTGTAGTTTTTTATATTTCGCTTAAGTCAACTAGTGTCAGTCAATGTTTTGAGGCAATTTTATTTTTCTTTTAAATTCGATTAACAAACGTTTTAAATTGTGCTGAGGTCGTGAGGAACTATAAATTCGCTGAATTTACTCACTAGCAAGTGGATACAAATTATAATCGTTAACAGAAATCCAGGCTGCTGAAATACTCACTCTCCAATAACGACTAGCAGAGTGTAATTTAAGGTCAAGCTGTGGATCTTTAAAAACTTTAGGGATATGGGATCATGGGTGAAAAGGAAAGGACAGGTTTTGTGATTAACTCTGCGATAAGGAAACTATTTTAAGGAGGAACTCAATATGATTATTTGCGGTTAAACTGTTCAGTCTTAGAGATGTAGAAAAGATTAAAAGGTTCCAAGGACCATGTGGGCCAGAGAAGAGATTGTAAGGACCAATATATATTTATCTTTGGACACGACAGTTCTAGAGGTTTTTACAGGTGTAACAAAGGAACATTTTTATCTAGAGCATAAGATAAGTTTAAAGAAGAACAATACTACCAATTATTGCATGTGCAAGGCTAAGGAGGCTCATTATCTGTAACTGTCTGGATTTTAAAGCAAAGGTAACATTTCGCAGGTAAACTGTATGTGGTAAATATGGAAGGGAATGCACAAACCTGAGTATGCGATATAATTCATTCGCTGAGTTGAGTGGCTGGACAGCTGGTGTTGCGTACTGCTAAAAAAGGTGTCGAGAATTTTAAAAGTTTCCAACAAAAAAAAAAAAAATAAATAAATAAATAAATAAATAAAAAAACTACCGAATAGAGTTGTGGACAAATGTATTCTCAATCGATTAGACATAGTTTCGAAAGAGTTGCTATTGAAAATCAGTAACGTTGGTCCATGTCCTTTGAGTCAGTGGGCAAAAACCACGCATGCCTTTAATTTTCCATATCATTTGGTTCCAATCTAGTTTAATAAAATAACTTAAATCATAAAAAAAGCAAATATATGGAGCGATAGAAAATAAAAATAAGAAAAAAAAAACATAAGTTAAAAAAATTGGAGTTTGGCCAATTTTTTTCGAGTTATGGCCCTCTGAACTGTCATAGAAAAGTACGATTGTGCACGATATTTTTTAAGGTTTCAATATTGATATAATTTAGAAGCTTTTGAAGAGATCTTTCAGGAAATATTTGAATTTTTAAAAAAATTCAATAACCAATTAAGAGCCGGTGAAATTGTTATGTTAATATTTTTTTTCTTAGTTTTAATTCTTTGTCACACCGATATAGTACTCTTACTTTATTTACTAACTAGAAGTGCCCTTGACTTCATCCGCGCGTTTTTTTTTTTATAATTTTCCTAAAATTAAAATTTAGAAAAGTGTATTTTTAAGCATTTGTTGTAAAAGGTATTCAAATTTTTCCATCTACAAGAATAAAATATACTGACAACTGAACATTATACCGGTAAAATTGGTAGACTTTACATTGGTATCTCTAGTTTCTCTACGAAATGACATATTTTTATTTAAACAAAAGTGTTCTATATTTGAACGAAGGTTCTGAGAGACCTCCTTAAACAATTTTGTTCAAATCCATCCAGTAGTTTTTGCGTGATGCAAACACAAACAAACAGACAGACAGACGAAATTTCCAAAAATAGGAGTTTTGTATTTTATATCGATTACTTTCTACACCAACATCAGAATTTTCAGAAAATATTTTATGTACAGAAATGACCCCGTTAATGTTTTATTATGTTTAAAGATTTTATAAAAAATTTATATGGGTGACCCATAGGGTTCGACAGACATGTTAAAATAGTACGGGGGCACCCTTTACTTTTCAATTAGTATTTTGAACTTCTTATAGCGGATACATACGTTTATTCTGTGTAATTTTCAAGTGTTTGGTTATAACGGTTAAAAAAAATAAGGCCATAATCGAATTAGATCATCCAAGGGGACACCCCTTATTTTAAAAAAATTTTTTAGAAGTTATAATGATAGCAATTTCGTTAAAATTTCATAGGGGTGCTCGTTAAACTTTTAATAGATATGTAAAAATTATATGTGTTGCATGGGGACACCCTTTAAAATTTTAAAATAATTTTTTTTTAACAACAGCAGTAAAGAAATGATTGAGTTTTGTGGGCACAAATTACAGAGGAATTGATAATCTGCTGCTTTTTTGAAGTCGGTTTAACACAATTGTGATACACGAACACAAGTTCGATGCAAATTATTTATTAAAAAAAAAATATTTTTTTTGGAATTTCAGAATGTTGCACAATTTATTATTATATTTAAAATTTTTTTCATCCTTTTATTAATAAGAAATTTTATAACCCTTACAAAATCGGTAAATAAGAAAAAAAAAACACACACACACATAAAACTTGCTTTGAAACACAAGTCTATTTGCTAATGTAAAAAAACAACATTAGCCAATATCACTTGTGATTAGTTGAGGAGAGCGCCGATCACTTAATATACAAATTAGTTTAACAAGTAGTTTAATTGTTTAAAATTTCCTTAAGCAATATTTCGTATTAAATATTCATTAAAAAGACAGATTAAATAATACTCAATAAAAAAGATTGAAAGTTGTTGTAAAAGGCGAGCGTGTGTAATTAATCCATTAATTTTAATAAATTCTAAATAAAATGTTAATTAAATCAATTAGTTATGAATACGGTTGGCTTAAATTATGTAAATTAAATTATTTAAAAAAGTGGAGCCACTACCCCAGTTCTAAAAATTTTAAAGTGTTGAATATTTTTCTGTACAAAAAATAAGGTCCTTTCTAAAAATGAACACAAAATATCTAATAAATCTAGAATTTAAAGTATACCTGAACTTACGCCGAATTAAAAATTATTCATTTGGCTTTAAATGTTAAAAAACTGTGTGACGTTTTAAAAATTAGCGATTCATCTGTTTTAAAACTAAAGAAAGAACTGTTTGTTTTATTTAAACTGACATCCAGTCATTATTTTTCTTCTATAATTTTGTGAAAAAATTACTGAACTATAAACGATCAATTTACTATTTATTTATATTTTTTTTTATATTTATTAGAGAAAAAAAAAACAAAAGCCATAGCTATTAAAAAAAAGATTTATCCTAATAGACACGTTCTTGGCCTACATTTACAGCCGCTCTTATTTCTTTCTTTCTATTTGACTAAATAAATGTCGTCTGTCCATTTAATTTTTTTCGTTTTCTAGTAACAATAATTTACTACGCTATAGAAAATGTATACTTTAACAAAAATGATCATCATTTGCAGCAGAAAAGTTGTCATAATTTTTTTTTTTTTTGAATGACGAGAAGTAAAAGTAAAACGTTTTACTTTTCCAAAAATAAAAACGAGTAACAAAATATATATATTTTTTTTTGGTAATTTATGCTGCAAAAAGTCAATAATAATAAAAATTTAAGTTGGGCAATCAAAACTCTTATGCAGCTGTTAACAAGACTGCATAAGACAGAGTTTACTGCAATGGCCACCAAATTAAAGCAGATGAATCAGTAGGAGATATTAAAAGACAGTCATACGATTTTGTTGGTGTTCAAAGTCAATTGGAAATGTTTGACTGCCTTCTTTACTGAAGTATCAGTAACTAAGAATGAAATAAAAATACTAATTTTTTTTAATAATAAAACAGTTCTTTTCTTTTTTCGCCACTCAAGAAACAGGAACAGCGTAGCCCAATCTGAAAATTAAAACTCACTCTAAGTTTTGATAAACTTTTTTTACCTTAAAAAATTGTAATTAGAATTCACACTAAAATTTTTTTGTAATTAGAATAAAATTCTTGAGTTTAGTACCCAGTTGCTCGTTACTGTAATTTAAGTGAACAATTTGTCACACAAAAATATTAAAGTCATCTTATTTGCACAGGGTGAGCTACAATTAATCATGAACTTTTTTATTACTTTGTATAAATTTTTTTTATAACTCTGACTCAATCTGCGTAAAACAAGGTGACTGCGGCATTTCTTTATAAAGTTACAGAAACGTGCTACCAAAATAATTAAAATCAAATTTCAATTAAAGCATGTCAACGGAAAAATTTTTACAGTATGATTTGCAAATAATGCTTTAAAAATAATGGTGTTTTTTAATTTGTTTTCAGTAAAACATTTATCCACAATATTATTCGGTAGTTTGGAAAGGTTTAAAATTTTCAATACTTTTTTCGCACTACGCTACACCCAACGAATTAGATCGTATACTCAAGTTTATGTATTCTCATCCATATTAACCATCATTAATCCACTAATCCATCTGGAAAATGTGACCTTTGCTTTATAATAGATAATGAGCCTCCTTAGACAGTAAAACAATTAAATAAAAAATACTAATTTTAATTTTAAGCAACAGAGAAAAAAATATTATACTTTTCTAGGCTTTCAGTTTGTGGATAATGAAAAGTACGTGAAATAAATTTAGAAGTGATTTTAAAAGTCTTCAGACAGTCGTAAGAGCCTTGCCACATTTTTTCGATGTGATGACCAGAAAGATGTAGATATCCTGAAAATTATAGCAGACAGATATGAAACCTCTTGATAAGCACCATGTACCGAATAACGTGACAAAACTTAGCCGGAAGTTGGAGGTATAATGACCACCTTTGCCGTTTGAGCCGTTTTAATATTTTATTTATTTATTTAAAAATTTATAAATAATTTTTAAAAACATGGTTTCGAAATAAATTTATTTGTAGAGTAACTCGGGCCCCAATTATGCTACCCGTTGTACTGAACCAAAAAAAAAAAAAAAGAAATTGATTATGGAAAGGAGGATGGAGAAAATTGTGTAAACTAATTCCTAAATATAACGCAGGTAAGAATTCGTTTTTATATATTTTTATAACGAGACATTAACATAAGGAAAAGAAGAGTACTCCCATGGATGAAGAAATTTTATAGTTTTATATCTAGTCGAATTTTGTAGACGTTGATAGTGTTTAAACTGATTATTTATTCAAATCTTATCTCCACACAGTGACCATGAATTAACGTACAAATATCTTATTTTGCCTTATGACGTTGTTTTAATTTTTCCTGGATAACGCTTTGAATTTGTTGTATTACGATTTATTTAACCCTTCTTCTATTGCCATGGACTTTGTACTTCCGAAGTGTAAAATAGGGATTCGACGTTTGTCGTTTTCAATTAATAAACCGTAAAAATTTATGGCCCTTCCGTAGGTTTTTGTTTTTATACATCAAAATAACCAACCTATTCCAATCTCGCCCCAGTTGTCTTCACAGCCAACATTTTCGCTATAAGAGTTCTACAAGAATACGTTGACCTCTAGTGTTACACGGCAACAGATCAATTATTTCACAAAAAATATATTTTAAATACATTTAAAGAATAAATTCTTTTAGCTTTATTTTTCCTATCGGGTGTTTTCTTTAGTAATAAGATCGATCGGTTGTTCATATATAAAATGGTTCATATTACTTGTGTTCGAAAGCTACTGGAATTATTATTTTTTTTTTTTTTTTTTGCTATTTCATCTTAATTTAAGACTTTTCAATATTGAAACGAAATAATAATAATGTTAATGATGATGATGATGAAAATGATGAGACTGTTGTTGCTTTAAAAGTTACAGCTGGTGATTGCTTGCCGGGTTTTTTTTCATGACGATCACTTTCCTTCAGTGGTATTGTATTTCTCTTGTAGCTGCTACTGCCGTTTCTGCTGATTCTGTTGCAGATTTTTTTTGTTCAGCTTCTGTGTTTGGACTATTTATTTCTTTTATTTAAAATGGATGAGAGTTGCATGAATTGGCTAAATGTTACTTTCAGTTATTGCAAAATAATTGACATGAATATTTTTTTAAACGTTTTCTTCTGTTCGATTTTAGTTTGTACATTAAGAAAAAGTAGAAAGTATTTATCTTCTTTATGTTCATGTCAAATGTTCTAGTTTTTTGTTTTATTTTTTGAATCGCTTAAATTTTATATAAACGTTGAGTTTTTGTCAATTCAGATTCTAGCTTCGTAATAGAATTTCTCTCTTGTTTGCTTAATTATTATTAATTTAAAACTATAGGATTATCATACATGCAGAGAAAAAATATACTTTTAATATGATCATGGTTGCGGTGAACAAATTATAGTGAATTAAAAAAAAACTTTACTCCAGATTAAATAAGATTTTGTTAAAAATTTAATCATCACATAGTTGAAACGTGAACTAAAAAATGTTGACTAAATTTCTAACCGCATCTAAAAATTTGTAAAAATATTTAAAAATAATAAAGTACAGGGTCATCCAAATGTGACGCCTAGATGTCAGCACTATATAATTTTTACACGTGACATCTTTTCAAATGACATAAGCCATTTTGTTTTATTAGAATGTAGTAATGTTTTAACCATGGACAGGTACACATTGCAACAACGCGTTTACATCATTCAAAGTTATTATGAAAATGGGCGTTATTTGAAAAATACCCATCGCAAAATTTTGTTTAGTGACGAAGCTCATTTCAGAACGGATGAATTCGTCAACAAGCAAAATTGTCGTATCTGGGGTGATGAAAATCCTCGTTCAATTCATGAAAAATCTCTACACCCACAAAATGTTACTGTTTGGTGTGCATTTTGAGCAAATGGAATCATTGGGCCATTTTTCTTCGAAAATGATGCTGGAAATGCTGTTACTGTGAATGCTGAGCGATACCAATCAATGTTGAGAGGCTTTTTATGGACACAGTTGAATCATATTGATGTGTCAGACGTCTATTTCCAGCAAGACGGTGCTACATGTCACACAACTCGAGAAAACATTACGCTTTTGCGATCAAAATTTCCTCAACGAGTAATTTCACGAAATGCAGATTTCAATTGGCCTTCAAGGTCATGTGATCTAACACCATTAGATTTTTTTTGTGGGGTTTTTTGAAAAGGCGAGTGTATGCTAACAAGCCACAAACAATGAATAATCTTAAGAACAACATTCAAGTTGCAATTCGTGAAATAACACCAGCAACATGCCGGAAAGTCATTGAAAATGTCGATATTCGGATTGATGTCTGCAGACGCAGTCATGGTGGACATTTGAATGATATTATTCTATTCCACTTATAATTGTAATGGATCATACTTTTAATAAAAAAAAAAACAGCTTGAAAAAATTGCAAATAGTTTGTGTTTTATTTCAAAGAAACATGTAGGCGCGTTTTTTGGATGACCCTTTATTTATTTATTCTTAATAAACATTATATGATAAATAAAAAAATTTTTGGTTATTAGTTTTCTTTTCTATAAATTCTAAATTGAAAACAAAAATAATAAATGTATTTAAAAATAACCTAATGCTTTAAGTTGATAGAGAAGGAAATATATTATGCGATCTTATATAATAAAAGAAAAGGGAATTTATTTTGCCCGTTAGAACTGGAAAATGTTAGTCATAAGCTTAACAAAACATGGCATAAACATCTGAAAATGTTGCCGGGTATATCGCCTCCGTGGCTGTTTTTTACGAAGCCGGTTCTGAACGTGTTATTGGGGAATAGTTTTTCAAGTATTGCTAATAGTCGTTCCCTACAAATAACAATTTTAATGTTGATCTTTAAGACGTCAATTGTTGCTGGTTTATAAGCATAAACAAGTGAGTTCCCGTGATTACACAGAAAAATTCTTAGGGTGTTAAATTGCACGACTTTGGAGGCCAACTGAGAGGTCTATCTTACAAAATCAAGTTAAAATGAAACTTTGGATTATAATCAGTCGATGTGTGCGCTCGCCGTGTAGCACGTAGTGCCATATTAATGTTGCATCTCACCCGCATCAATGTCCCACATATTTTTAAACTAATAATTTTTGATCATGGTGTGGTAACGATCTCCATCTATCGTAGCACGACCTCTTACTTCATTCATGAAGAAATAAAATCCAATGATGTCAACAGCTTCAAAAACGCGGCAAGTGGTGCATTTTTATTGATGTTATGGAGTCTGTAGGATCAGTTTTGGATTTGTTTCACTCCCTGTTGTTGAAACTGTATCTCACCCGCATCAAAAACCTACATATTATCAAATAAAAAATTATTGAACATGATGTGATAACGATCTCCATCAATTGTAGCACGATCTCTTGCTTCATTCCTGAAGAAATAAAATCCAGCCTAAAAAAAGGTTTGCAGGGTCAGTTTTAGATTTGTTTCACATATGCGGCAATTTTGTTTATTAACAAACCGTTAGGCAAAAATTTAGCCTAATCGATAACCAACATTTTGGTATAAAACATATGTTTGCGAATTTTTGAAGTAAATTTGTATAATTTGGTACCGTTTCTTAAGCGTCAAGTTATTCATGATGGTTTGCCAGAAGCATAAAATTTTTTTTTTTTTTTTTTTGAAAATTAACCCCTAGGTAAGTTCTTCGGCATTAAAAAAATTACATAGAAAACCAAATTTTTAGTTAAAAGGTATGTAGGCTTCACCCTTTAGAGAATTCTATTTAATCAATTCAGAAATTTGTTTTTAAAAATAAGTAGACAAATAAAACTTATAAATAAATAAAAATTATTAAAACAAAATAAGTTTAATAATATTGTATTATATTATAATCATATTTGTATTCAATCATAATATAGTCTATGGAAAAATGTTATGGTTACTGCAATCATATTTTTTCTTTAAGTGTACTTTTCTTTTTATGGAATTTTATGCACAAAATCTTTATACTTTAATTTATTTAATTATAATTGGCTGGCCATAAATAGATTCTGCTGTAGTTAATTTAAAACAAGTAGACCTGGGAAATGTTGGTTATTTTAAAATTGTTCTAAAAAATTTTTAACCTTCAATTTATGAAGCTCTAAAATAATAAAGTATTTAATAATTTAATTTTTTTATTTTTTAATTAAATATATAAATTTATTTTTATGCTCCAAATTACAGTTTTTTTATTTTTTTCTCTTATTTAGTTCGAACAAATGAAACCATATTTTTAGTTTGGCCTGTTAATAATCATAAATTTGTTGTTCTAAACACACAATTAATTGTAAATGAATAGTGTTAATATGAATTTGTGTTACACAAAAAACAAAATTCATTGTAAAAATATTTTGCCAACTAAAAAATTTCCGCTTAAATTAACAAGAGTTATTTGTATGCAAATCTTCAACAAGTTTCTTAAGAAATAAATAAATAAAAAAAAATTATAAAATATATAATAAATATTTCTTTATTCTAGATGCATTTTTGTTTTGCTGTTTTTAAGGAGAACAAACAACCCACATGCTGTGATCTTGAAAGTTTTACTAGTATTTTAGGTTTTTATTAATTTTTTTTAGATTTCAAGGAATAGCATAAGAAACCATTCACCATCATCGCCAGTATCATGTAGCATTTTTTTTTTTTTGTTAAATATTAAAAAAAAAATTAAAACAAACATTCTTAAAAATGCCAAAATATGCATTTTTTGTTTTGTCTTTTTTTAATATTAATAAAGGAAAAAATATATATTTTACAAATAATAACATTGTGTTGTTGTTGTAAATTCTTTATGGCATGCAGCCGTTTACTTTTTCATAAGTTTTAATTTTCTAATATAAAATTTTTGGTTGCCATTCTATTTTATGTTTGTTGGTTAATTCCACTAACTATTTACACATACTTCATGGCCGGAGTACATGAACATGACAATATTTATTAAAGCCTCCCGCTAAATTTTATCACGATTGTTAACGAAACAAAAAAAAAATCAATAATTATTTTATAAAGTGTTTCATAAAATTTGCCAATTATAAAGGGTGATTTTTTTTGCTAATTGGATTAAGGAGAGTAAATTTTTTTAAAGCTCCTTTGGATTTACTAAATGCATCAGGTTCACTTGGAATATATTTTTAAGTAAAGTAACAATCACATAAAATATTTTGTAGTTACATGATTTGCCCTCATTTGAAGCAGCGTTGCAGAGCTCTTTTGAATTTCTATTCAAACTTAAAATCTCATACACAAATATCAGCAGTAGCGAGATGGTCATGTCGATATGGTTTCTCTTCAGTAGAATATTCGTCCAGTTTAAATTAAATTTATTTCATTAAAAGTCTCGTCAAAACACTTACTTTCATATACGTGAAAAATAAGACCAGGATCTTTATTAATATTTCAATTATTTGTTTAAAATTCTTTGAATAAAAAATCTAAAAATAAAAAAAAAAAAAAACAGAAGACAAGAAAAAAAAGCCAATTCTCTCAAGTCAAAAATCTCATTAATCTTCATAAACATTCAGAGTGGAATTCAATAAATAAACTTAAAAAAAAATTGTTAAAAAATATATTTGTGGACTTTAAACATAAATTATGACATAAAAATGCGGCAGTGTGCAACAGCCAAACGGAAAAAATCTCTTTCAATTAAACTGAAGAAAAAAAAAAACGAAAAAATTTAATAATTTATATTCTTTTCTTTTTGGTGGACGAATAAAGTTTAAATAATTTGTCAATGACTTTTTTTAATTTAAATTTTAACAAAATTAACTAAAAATTTTAAAAATAAAAAAAAACTTTATGACTTATTTGATTTTGATTGGTTTAGCTTAATCATGTACAAACAGATTTAGTGCCAAACATTTGAACAAAAAATAAAAATTTATCATTAATCAGCGTGTTGCCGCAAAAAATTGATATTTTTTGTTGAGAAGAACAGGAGCTTCAAGCAAAAAAAAAAAAAAAAATATTTTTATTATAACGATCGCCATTCTTTACCGCAGATATTGGAACAACATCTGAAATATTTTATTTTAACTAAAAAATGTTTAATTCGTTTTTCCTTATTTCAATCATAAAGGCATCAAATATTTAACCGATTATGCTTTTATAGTCCGTGTGTGAATCTAATAAACATAAATTTAAAAATTTTAAGAAGATCACAATAACTTCTATAGAATTTATTAAGGCACAAAAAAAAAAATTAACAACAATAAACAAGTACGACTGCTGTATATACCTTTCACCATATATGAAAATCTAGTACAACTAGCTACTATCAAAAAAAAAAAAAAAAAAAAAGTGAGAACCGATAAATAATTTTACATAAAAATGTCACCGACTCTTAATGGGTTAATAATTTTTAAAAAATTTTAACATTTCCTGAAAGATCTCTTCAAAAGCTTGTAACTGAAACCCATATTCATGCATCAACAAATATGACGCACAATCGTACTTTTCTATAGAGTTCAGAGGCCCATAACTCGGAAAATATGGGTCAGCACCAATTTTCTTACTTAAGTTTTTTTTATTGCTTTTAATTTTTTTTGCGCCCCATATATTTTTTTTTTTAGTGGAGTTACTTCACTAAACCAGGCAGCCGTTGTATTTTTTTCGCTGCCGCGACAGACATGGACTGATCTTGCTAATTTTCAATAGCATAATTTTCGACACTTTGTCTGATCGATTGGCGTATTTAAATCTTCTCTAGCTCATCTTGATTTCAACACCAGCACGGACGGGTAGACAGACATCGTTCAGTCGACTTCGCTATGCATCAAGACTCGAAATATATATATATATGTATATACTTTTTGGGGTCAAAAAAAGGAATTTTGTATAAAAAAATAGGTTAAAGACATTTTGTGAGCTGTATGGCGCTTCATAGAAGAGAACTGGCAGCTAGTAGGCCTACAAAGATTTCCTGAAAAGTGTTAAAAATCAGGTTAAAAGTGCGAAGCGCTTCTGCTCCGAGACCCAACAGAATGTGCAAGAAAAAATCATCAATCGCTGGATACATTCAGAGATTTGAAAACTCGGCGATTAGTGGACATTAATAATAATGAACGTCCAGTTTCGTGGGTATCAATCCTATATGGATATATGCACAACGTGTTTGCCGTAGGGCATGTGGAAGTAAGCAGACAACGGGTACATTTAAGTCTCCGGCACTGGATGTATTACTCTCTACAGATCAGCAGAAGTAACTGTATCTTGTAACACCCTGGCTCCTGGTTATTAATGCTGGTTGTAAAGCTCGGAAGTACATTCCAGAATAAACTTCATGCAAATGCGGTTGTCCAAAAATTCTTAAGACACTTCAGGATCTATTTTTGTCTCGCTAAACTTTATTATGTGGTCCTGAAGGTCCTCAAGAATTTATTTTGACGCAAAAGTTTTCTCCGAATTGTTTCTTTTAAGCTACAGAAACAAAACGCTTAAAGTAAAATTAGTTAAATAATACAGATGCGGCAACGTACAGTGGAGTCTTGCAAAATAAAAAAGAATAAATTAGGAAACTTCTAAACTGTTTGAAGGCGTTTATCTGAGACTTGAATGGTAGATGGATAAAGAGTCAAGCTTTATAAGCTTTATCTCGGTAGCTTTGAAGCTTAAGCAGAATCGAAGCCATGGTAGGCCAAAGTTGACTACTTCGGGCTCAAAAAATTTTGTAAGGCAATTGGTATCAACACTCTTTTAATTTGAATATGATGTGACTTTTGTAAGGGCAGTTTTGTGATGACCTAAGCTGATTGTAACACACTGATAAAAATTAAGTTAAAAATATTAATGAGAAAGGAGAAAATTAAACATTTAAATTTTAAAGAATAAAATTATTTTTTTTTTTATTTAACAAAATTGCTTTGAAATATATAAAACAAATTGAAACCCAGTTTTAAAATGTTTAACAAAGATCTAAACAAACCAAACTTTGCAGCAAAAGAAAAGAAATGTAACAGATACAACAAAACAATTGTTAAAAAGGCTGCCACATCAAGCAAGGAAATAAATCAGTTACATTATAAGTATTAAACTTAAAGGGTCATAAATCTTTTATTTCACAATAATACTTTTTCAATAAACTTTGCAACAGCATTTCATTATTATTTTTTTTTAATTTTAATAAGTGCAATGTAGTTCTGACGATGATGAGATGATGACGTTGGAACTAAATAATTTATTTATAGTGTGTAGTGACTTAAAAGATTTGGCCTCAATAAAGGTCAAAATTAAGGCAAAGCAAGAAAAAAATATAAAAGAAATCAAAGCAGTGAATTTTACAGTGTTGAGGGAACAGCTAAAAAGCTTTTACAGATTTAGTAAATAACAGCTGATGTTAAACAGGCTGTTAAATTAAATGTCATTCCAATCAAACCAGTTTGAGTTGCAACAATTTATTTATTTTTTTTTTTTTTTTTTTTTTTTTTGGGAATTAAATAAATTTGTTTCAAAAAGATGGAAAACTCCTTTAAATATTCGAAGTTTTCTGCAATAAAAAAAAGTGTTTTATTGACATTTCACTGTCAAACGCTTTATTGTTTTTTAATTTCGCTGCAAATACCAATGAAAAATTTATGACCCGCTGTGCTTTAATAATTTGTTGCTATTTCAAATTATTAGCTTTCATATCTTGTTTTTAATTAAAAAAAAATGTAGTGGATAACTGGTTTGTAGTCTTAACAAAAAATTAGAAACAAATTTGTGACGTCTGCTAGTTGCTAAAGCACTTGAGCCGTGGATCAACTAGTGAAATAGTTTTCAAAAATACAAGAGCATAACAGAGATCAATAAAAGGTTCCTAATTGTAACTTAACTTATTTAGTGGCATAGGTTCACATCCCAGCCGCTGTTAATTTAACAATTAAATTTTTTTAAGAATATTACTCTACAGCATTAAAATGGCAGCAAAATATAAAAATGGCTATTTTAGCTTTAAAAATATATTGCATTTACTTAACACCAGAAGCGCTGCAACAAAGTAAAAGTAAATTTAATATGTAATTTTAATCTTGTGTTAATGTGTCATTATTCCTCGTCATCTATTTCCTCTATTCCATATATTATTAAGGATAAACGTATTTTATTTCGAAAAAATGAGCTCAAAAGGGATTCAAACTTCAATATTAAAAATTATTTACATTCCTACTAGTGAGATAAACACAATCTTACAAAAAAAAACACAAACATTGTCTGTAAACGATATGAGAATAGTGAAAAAAACACACGTTACATAGAAAGTTCTGTGAGCATAAAGCAAGATAATTTGTGTGATTGTTTTGAGGTCCTGAAGGGCTTAATAGTTTGTTGGGGATAAAATTCTGATTATGTTTGCTTAAGAAGATAAGAAACTATATATTTCGTCCAACAAATCATTGCAGTTAGAAGACTGCTTCTGACTCTTGAGTGAAAAATTTCTCACATAAAAAGTTGCAAACACAGGATCAGAGAAAAAAAATTGTTGCAGTTTTAATTAATTAAATTTTTTATTTAATTAAAAAATTGTTGTCTTCTTTTTATATCTTTTACCTCAGTTGGAATGAGCGTATATCCAAGTTTGTCATTTCGTTCGTAATTTCTAAAATATTCATTTTTGACCCCATAAAGTCTATATATTCTGAGTCCTTATGCATAGCGAGGTGAATTGAGCGATGTCCGTCTGTCCGTCCGTTTTAGTGTTGAAATCAACTTTGCCAAGGCACTAGATGAGCTAGAGAAAATTTAAATACGCCAATCGACCAGACATACTTCCAGGAAATGGTAAATGCCCCTCGAGGCAGTGGAAAAAATACCACGCCTGCTTCTAATGTTTTAATATCATTTGGAAAAAAACAAATATATGGGGAGATGGGTAATTTCAAAATAAGATAAAAAACATCAAGTGAACAAATAGCCGCTCGTCCGTTTTTTTTTTTTTGAGTTATGGGCCTCTGAACTTTTCATAGAAAAGTACGGTTGAGCGCCATATTTTGAAGAGATCTTTTAGGAAATGTTAAATTTTTGAAAAATGCTTAACCTATTAAGAACCGATAACATTTTTTTGTAATTTTTTTCTTTCTTATTTTTGAATTTTCAGTCACCCGAATATTTGTTTTTTAATTGTACTTACTTTACTAAACTAGGTTAACACATGGTGAAGGGTGTATAAGATTTTGCATAACCAAATATATCACTTTTACAGGTTTTAATTAAATATAAATTTAATTCAATTATTTATTTAATTGAAAATTTTTTTATTAATTTTTCAGTTAACTATATAATTGAGTTAATTAAAAGTTAAATTAAATTTCCAACTCAGGGTAAACAAATTCTTTAACAATTGCAAAAATATTTTCTGCAATGAGAAATATATTATTTTTTTGTGTTGGAAGATTCAGTAAATAACTTGAAAAGCAATAAAAACATAACTTTTATTTAAAATCTTTTAAAAGTGCGATGGCTTGAAAAATAAGAATTAAAAAAACAGGCTTAATTAAAGCTAAAATTTTGTATTCTTGGATTTATGAGTTTGTTATCAAATTAAAAGTTTTTAACTGGATTTAATAAAACTCCACTTGCAATTTTGTCACCGCTCCAGAACGATTTCTTTACTGGAAACTAAGTACGGAAACGTTTATTGTGTATAGATTTAACGGATGACCTCAGCCGTATGGTGATTGCTTAGCCAGTGCAAAATAAAAAGCTGGAAGACTTCAAGTTAAAAACCAAGAATGAAGCTAAAATAAAATGTTGATAATTGCCTCGAATTCAGTAAATAGTAATTTTGTTTTAGACAAGATCTACTTAAGTAATCTTTTCTGATAGTTATTAAAATTATCACTTATTTCGTTCTATACCAAAAATTAATTGCTGACCATAAGGTTTCATTTAAACTATAAAATTTTAAAAAATTGCCTTTGCCTTTATGAATATTTTACGAATAAGATTTTTTTTAAGAAAACTGATGATGGCAAAAAACAACTGAATTATTAGTGGTTTTATTTGTTAGAATTTAAATACTTTAAAGAAAAATAAAATACTAAGTTTATTAAAAGAAGTAAAACTAAGCTCCTAATAAAACCAATAGAAAAATGAATGCATTCCTTTAAATTTCATAAAACTGTATGAACTTTTAAAATAATTGTAAAATTTTCTTAGATTTATAATTGATCATATAACTTACTCTTAAAAATTGTTAAAACAAACATTTATCAAACGTAAGGGACATACCTGCAAATAGAAGAAAAGAAAAAATAAAGAGTTTAAAATAAATTCAAAGTGAAATTTAAATAAATAAGCAAAAAATGTAAATTAATTTTATCACAAATAAACAACAACAGCAAGTAATACGACAAATTCTTATCAAATCAACAAAAGTGACATTTTAAATGGCAGAAAAATTGTAAAATAACCTAAATTTTAGGACAAAAAACAAAAAAAATAAATAAATAAAAACTTTAGTAGTGCAAAATACTGGCCATGTAACTGGGTGATTTCAAAAGCTTAACAAGTTATACAGCCATATCGAGGAAAAAGTTAACCAATAATCGACAACAACAAAAAATTATTTTTTTATCACTATTTTTCTTAAAAGAAGAAGCAAAAAAAACTCACAGAGCAAAACATACTGCAAACTTCAACAAATAAAAATCATTAAGAATATGTTAATATCCAGCCTTTTATTTTTATACCCTTCACCACAAAAAGTTTGTGTTGAAATTTACTTTGCCAAGGCTCAAGATAAGCTAGAGAAAATTTAAATACGCTAAACGATAAGACATAATTTCGAAAATTTTGCTATTGAAATTGAAAAATCGGTTCATGTCCTACGACGAGGCAGCGGTTAAAATACCACACCTGCCTCTTATTTTTCAATATCATTTGGCACAATAAAGTATTTCCAATCAAAGAAACGAAAATATAGAGCTAAAGAAAATTAAAAAAAAAAAAATCAAAAAAATATTGGCACTTGTCCATATTTTCCGAGTTATGTGCCTCTGAACAATTCAAAGAAGAGTTCAATTGTGCATCCTATTTCTTAAGATATCAACATGGGTATCATTTTGAAGAGACCTGTCGGAAACCAATAAAATTTTTTAAAAACGCATAACCCATTAAAAGCCAATGACAAATTTCTGTAATTTTTTTTCTTATTTTTTAATTTTCTGTCACTCCAATATTTATTAAATTTAATCGAATTTACTTCACTAAACTAGATTTACAAACATGGTGAAGGGTATATAAGATCCGACATAGATGAATATAGCACTCTTATTTGTTTTTATTTGCTTTGAGCACGCTGCTCATATAGAAAAAAAGACTGATTAATTTTTGTATGTTTTGCAAGTAGAATAAATTACGCGCCAATTGTAACCGGCGGTTGTTGTAAGTGGCAGTAGTAAATTTTTGCTCTGGGTTGTTTTTATGGGTCTATGAACTTAAATTAAGATTTGCATATCAACAGGATAAAAAAAATATTTGCAACAATCCATAGCCGCTAGCATCTCCAAACACATCATCATCATCATTTAGTGTTTAAAAATGCAAAAATAAATTAAAATTATATGAAAAACTTAATGTGAAAAAGAGTTCTTATCACTTGGCTTAAGTTGTGAATATGTTATGGGCGCGAAAATTTAGGGGTGGAGGTAAACATTTTGAATTAAGTAAATGAAATAAAACCAGGCAACTAAGCAAATTTAACTTAAGGCCTTTTAACTAAATAAAATAATAATTTTATAGATTTTTTTTTTTCATTGGTACAAAAATTTTATTCAGCTAACTCCACTAAAGAAAAACATGAATAATTATATTTAAAAAATATTACGAGCCTTTAAAATAGAAGAAAAAAATTGTAGCGTGGAGATTATTTACATAAATAAATTAAAGAGATTTTGTTCTTCTTTTACATTGAGTGAAATATGAAAAATTTTCAGCAAGCTGAATTTTATCAATTCAATACTTAACTTAAATAAAATAAAAGTTTAGATGAATTTAGCTCAATTCAGCTGCCTAATTTAGTTTTTTATCTTTTAATCAGATCGCTAAACTAGAGTATTTAAAAGACACTAAAAAAACAATTATCAATTACGCAAGAAAGTTGCTCTATTGAAGTTCTAACAACATATTTAAACTAATTCAGCTATCTGAATAATAAATTATTTGTATTTTTTTCTTATTCAGCAAAATTATTTGTATGTTTCTTACTTAAATTTTTATTTTCTGAATAAAATAATATGCATATTTTTAAAAAATTTAAAAACTTATTAGCATAAATTTATAACTAGTTTAAAAATAAATTAAAAAGTAATAAAAAATTATTTTTATTTATTAATTAATTATTTTATTTTATTTTTTATTTTATTTATTTATTTATTTATTTTTTTGTTTTGTTAAATATGCTTGCTGAATTAGTGATTTAATGCTATTTTATTTACGTAAAAATATTGTGATAATTACCTAGCTAAATTAGGTATAAATAATAAAACGCAACATAAAAAAATGCATTAGCTGAATTAAAAGAACAGGCCAATTAAAATTAAAAGTTATTATTTTTTCTTGCAAATAGCTGAATAAATAAATTAACACTATTATTTTATTTTGTTATTATGATTGCCATTGTTCTATAAGTTTTTAAAATTATTTGCCATTCAGCTAGCTGAAATAGCAAAAGTATAAGCAATAACTTATTAAGCCAGCTGAATTGAAAAAACGCTTATTTGTCAATAAATAAATCGACTATTCAGCTAGCTGAATTGGTAAAACTTTGATGAAAATTTGCTAAAAAAAAAAACTCAGTCAGTCGCTCACATGAAGTTTTTTTTTGTAATTTACTAAGTAGCATATCAATTTATATAAAATGTAGTCAGCATCAGTGGTTGTATGTATACACGTACCAGCTAACTTTTTGCTACGGGTATTAATGATAAAAAATACAAATGCAACACCAAGAACAAAACAAGAACTAGAGAATTGATTAAAACTCAATAACAAAATAGTCACACATCTTTTTGTTTTTGTTTTTTTTTTTCTTCAAGCAACCAAAGAAACAGTGAAATTAAGAACTAAAGATATCAAGTAAAAGTGCTATATTCGGTTATAACGAATGCCATATACCCTTCACCATGTGTGTAGATCTAGTGAACTGATCAAAATTCTTGTCATTGGCTCTTAATGGGTTAAGCATTTTTAAGAATTTTTACATTTCCTCAATAATCTCTTCACTCTTCAGAAGCTTTTAAATGATATCCATATTCATGTCTTTAAAAATGTGCATTCGTTCTTTTCTATGAAAAGTGTAGAGGCCCATAAGTCGGAAAATATGGGCGGACTCTAATATTTTCACTTTGTTTTTTTTTTTTATTTTGTAGTTCTAAATCCCCAATTTATTTGTTTTTTTGATTGAAGTAATTTTTTTTTCCAAATGGTATAGGAAAATTACAGGTAGGCGTGGTGTTTTGCCCTCTGCCTCATAGGACATGGACCGATCTTGCTGACTTCAAAAAGCAAAATTTTCGAAACTATATCTGATATATTGGCGTATTTAAATTTTCTCTACCCCATCTAGCGCCTTGGCGAAGTTGATTTCGACACTAATACAGCCGGACAGGCGGAAAGATGGACATCGCCCAGTCGACTTCACTATGCATAAGGACTCAGAACATGTACATTATAGAGTCGCAAATGGATATTGTGGAAATTAAACGGAATGACAAACTTAAAATACCCTTTTACAACTATTTGTGGTGAAGGGTATAAATAAAGTCACACAACTTTTTGTATTTTTTTTTTCTTAAAACAACTGAAGAAACAGTGAAAAATAAACTAAAGATAAAAATATTGTTGTCTTTTTAAAAAGTAAACAATTTATTTTAAATTTTTTACATACATAATTTCGTTGTATGTTAAATTTTATTTGTATATTAAAAGTGCATTAAAAAACTAAACAAAAAAAATAAATTTTAAATGCAAAAATCTATAAAGTTGATGGAAAAATACAAAATAAACAACCAACAACACTATTTACTTAACAACACAATGTGTGTCTAAAATGAATACTTGACATTAAATTAACATGTACGAAGGCAGTCGTAAAAATAGCCAATTTAAGTTTAAGACAAAAGTTTTCCTTTAAGAAAAATTTTATTTGTAGAAATGACTGAAACCTGAAGTCGAGGTATAAGTGAAGAAAGCAAGAAGGGAACAAAAATTGATTTTGCGTTGTGGAATTGTTTTAGTCTTAACCAATTATGGTAATTGAAAGTCCTTAGAATAGAGATTACAAGCTTTCAAGGTATTACTTAAGGACTTCAATGAAATATCGAACATTTCAGTGTGCATTTACTGGTTCCCCTTCTTTATTTAAAAATTTTAAGCCCAGTCTGTTTAGTAGGATGTAATCCAAAGTCTACCAAAACGGTCTTAGCTGACAGTGGTTTTCTTACTTGTTGAATACATCCATCATACGTGATCAAGATATGCGTTAGGCCCTAACCTGACGGTGGTCTTACAACTGAGTGAAATACAAAGCGTCGACTAGCGCCCTCCATCGGCGTAGCCAACAGAGTTACAATTTCAAGAACACGGCTGTCAGGAACTTTTCCCTGCTTGAAGGTTGGAGACTATCCAACCCCGTCCGTTAAAGGGCAACAGCATACTCAGAAAGGCACCGCACCTTCCCTGCGGACACCGAACCTAACCAACGGATCTCTGTATGGGTTACCGGTTCCCGTGGTTTCTTGAGTATAATTAAGGCCAGTGGTCAGCCCTTCGACAAGTACCCAACTTGTCTATCCAGATTTAGTACCTGCACAACGGAGAACTAGTTCCCCCTTCAACCCGAGAGCACTTTGTTTGAACCTAGGTTAGCTCGACCAGACTTTGGTACCACCGGGGGGAAACATCCGTCATCCTGCTTTTGTGATTGTTAAACCGCTTATTTCCAGTAATTCAGATTAAAATTCTAGCAATCTTACTTTAAAGAACTCTTCCCAACAAGCGGACAAATAGAGCTACCGACTTTCGTCATGGTATCTGTGTGCTAAATCATTTGTAGAAACCTGATATTTCTCTTCAATTGCCTTAGCCTAAATGCCGGTGCACGTAGAATCCGTCATTTTTAATTGACAAGTAAAATAAAATACATATGAGCGTTGTCACAATCAGTGCGTCTTCGCACGTACTTCTGACGTACTTCGAATACTTTGACTGCTATCATTTGCTTCTTCTTCTTGTTTTGTTTTCGTTCTTGCAGTGTTTTAATGTTTTTTATCCTTAAACAAAGAACTCATTGGGTCAACCTCATACATCGTTACTTTGCTTTCAGTTAAATACGTAAGAGTATGACGTATGACGGATTCTAGCTGCCCCGGCCTTTACTCTTCTCTCTTTCCAAGAAAAAGAGGTTACCAAGATATACAATCCGTGAATTTCATGTTCACATTTAGAATTCCTAATCATGAGAAAATGAAATATAAGACTGATAAAATGAAGCTGTGATTTAAGGAAGTCCAAGATAATTTCCTAGCCAGATAAGGATTATTAAAAAAGAACATTGAAGAAAACTACTTTTAGTGTTAAGATAAATAAATACTCCCTTTCAATGTGTTTTAATTGTTTAGCAACTTTCTTATTTCGCTTGAAAAAAATATACAATTAGCTAGCGCTGTAAAAAAATTGCCTTTAGGAATGCAAAATTATTTGCTTATAATATTTTGCAGTTGGATAAAAATGTTGCCAGAAACACTTTACTGTTTATAAACATGAAGCCAGAATATTTTGTAGCTTTTCACAAAATTACTAGTGCACAACTTCAGCACTAATTTTGAATACATTTTCTACTAAATGCTAAATAAAATGTTTTGCTGTAGACTGCTAAATTCAAAATAGATGCTGAGTTTCGCAGCTTAAAAAGAAAGCGTCTATAATAATTTTACTTGTCTGAAAACAAAAATTTAAAAGTTAAACTTATCCTGCAAAAAATACTTTCTCTTTTAAAGGCTTTTAAAATAACGATGACAAACGTGAGAAAAAGAGCTTGAAATATCGAAGGAATAAATTCCGAGGTTGACAAATTGTATAGACGTGAGCGTTCTTACAAAAGGGCGAATATTTCTAATTTGGTTTGGCGCTCTTTTAACAAGTCTTCGTATATGCAATTTTAAAAGTAGTTAATGGTAAGAGGCTACGGCATTCGAAACAATTAAAATTGTTCTATTTAATTGAAGTTTTAAAAAATATTGTAACTGATGTTGGAGCATTCATATCTCTAATTTATTAATGCAGGATAGAAAGATATTCAAAATTATGATAAATTAAATCTTAAATAAATAAGATGCATTTTAAATATATAATGGGACTTTTACAACATATAGTAAATTAATTTAAACTGGAAACACCCTCGTATATACTATTTGTATACAAGTAGTTATTTTTGTTATTATTACAATCAATATTGGCGGTATAACATCAAAGAATTGATTAGTGTAGTCGCAGTTTTTTACAATTGTCTTATAAAAATCTTCACACTCCCATCCACTTAAATAAGGTAATATTTTTATTATTTTTGAATGCAGCATGAAAATATATTTTTTAAAACGCAATGTAAAAAAATAAAAAAACCTTTTTTTAAACGTTTTCTACAAAGACATAAACTTTTTCTAATTTTTAATGATTTTGTTAACCAAAACAGTTTCCAATGGATAACAAAGAGTGCAAATAAAGTAATTGGTGATTCTTTTATATATTTGCCTTTCTTAAAATTAAGAGTTTCTTTTGAAGCGTTAGTACATTATATACTATTAATAGCACATTAATCAGCAAACGTTTAAGAAACGTCTTCTCCAAAACTGTTTCGGTTTTATTTTAATGGCTTTCTCTTTGACTGCTTTTGGCGTTTGACATAAGCAAAACAATACATCTCATAGTTTGCTTTCATTTTACTCACCGAAAAAAACATAACAAATCAAAAGCAAACGTTTCGTTTTGTGAATTTTCGTACCCTGATTTCAGGTTATTAACTTGCTAATATGCAGATAAATTTAAACATTTAGAAAATCACAATTTTGTAGCTATAAGCTAATGGGAATGTTTTGGAAATTTCTCCTCTGCGAGTCAGTTAAATAATGAATGGCTGCTGTGGTTAAGGTGGTAAGCACGTTGACTACAAACCTGGTTGGCCAGGGTTCAACCCCTGCGACAACCAAAAAACAAACATGTTTTTTTCTGTTTAATGGTATAAATGCATATTCAGAATAAACATTAAAACATGCAGACTCCTCCATATTCGCCGGCGAAATAAGATAACTAATAAAGTGGCTATACTTTCACCACCTGTTCTCTTCTCTCCTCTATCCATTTCCTAAAGAATGTAGCATGGTTACACACTAATTAGATAGGCATTGTAGCCTGAAGTGCTACTTCTCTTCAAAAAAAAAAAAAAAATAATGAAGATGTTTGACCAGCTTAAATACCAATCAGGTACAGTAGCAGCGGGTTCGCCTAACATAATGGTAAATTTAAAAGGTCACCAAAATATTTAGCCCAGGCAACCATCATTGTAAAATGGTCGTAGTTTTGATATTATTTTCATGAAGACATTAGGAGACGCCAAGTTGGGCTGTCAATACATCTACTGGCGTTATGGCGTATAAAATAGCTTCAAACCTTGTCTGGTCGGTACATATTCTATTAGCTTTACTTTGGTTGCTTTTTTCTTTTTTTTACCTAATTTTTTTCGTAATGTTTAATGACACAAATAACAAATTTTAATTCATTGCAAGGGAAAAGACAAAATAAACAAAAATTTTCTTAAAGAAATTTTTTTCTATTTTCAAATAGAAAAAAATTTAAATAAAAATGCATTAAACAAAAATTATAAAAATAACTCTCTTCATCTAAATGAATCACAGTGTGTATATTTTGTTCCTGCTTAAAACAACGCAACACACTGCAAAAAAAGATCAAACAACATGGATGAGGGGAAAATCGTGGTTAGATAAGGCCAGCCACAACCAGCCAGCAGAGGAGGGAGTTGAAAAAAAAAACTTTTAATTCAAAAAAATGTAACTGATTATAAATCAATGAATTTAAATACCAAAATAGACATAAAGAGACACAGGGCAAGAATTATAAAAAAAAACTACAAGAATATTTTGCTGTCTAGTTAACACATGAAAAACAATGCCGACTCAAAGATAACAGTTGGTAGACTTTTGTTGCAATAAGTCAAGAAAAGCTGTATGTTAAATAAATAATTAAAACAAATTTACATGATTTTAGCTCCATTACCAATAAAACTTATTTAAAAAGAAGAAAAAAAAAAACATAAGAAACCATGTACTGTTACGGCTACGCGAGAAAAACTAATACAAAATACATGGCCCAGGGGATTGGCTGGTTGGTTGGTTGGTTGTTTTTAAAACATTAAAGGTGAGGTCTTTTAATTTGACTTGAATGATGCAAGAATATTTAAATTCTAGTTTATTTTATATAATTTTAAATTTAGTTTAAGGCCTAAACTAAAGACTATAATTTGAAGTGTGAAAAGTCAAATTAACCAACTCATGCTTAACAAGAACATAAATTCTCAACAAACAAATTTAATTATTAACAAGTAATCAAGCAAAAAAAATAAAAACCGTCAAAATTCCATTGCCTTTTAATGGGTTAAGCCTTTTTTTAAATTTATGCATTTTCTGAAAGATCTCTTTAAAAGCTTTTAAATGATACCCATATTGATATCTAAAAAAAAAAATATGGTGCGTAATCGTACTTTTCTATGAAAAGTTCAGAGGCTCATAACTCGGAAAATACAGGGAGTGAAGTTTTTTTAATTTGATGTTTTTTTCTTATATTTTAATTCTCTTTTGCCTCATAAATCCATTTCCGATCCCATAAATCATAAATATTCTGAGTTCTTATGCATAGCGAAGTCAATAAAGCGATGTGCGACAATCGGTCTGTCCGCCCATGTTAGTGTTGAAATCAACTTTTAGAAAACGCCAGACGAGCTAAAGAAACATTAGAAACGCCAATCGATCAGAAGTATTTTCGTAAATTTTTGCTGTTGGAAATCAGCAACATCGATTCATATCCTTCGAGGCAGCGAACAAAACACCACGCCTTCCTCTATTGTTCCGTATCATTTAAGTTTTCTCTAGCTCATCTTGTGCCTTAGCCAAGTTGATTTCAACCCGAACACGGATGGACAGACGGACATCGTTTGATTTGTTGTATGAATAATCAGTAAATAAATAATTTTTAAAACAATTTAATAAATTAACTCTTCTTATGTATTTTGAATTATTTATTATTGTTTTTTTTTTTTGTGCTTCTCATTTTATTGCAATGCAATAGAAATAGCAAAGCCCGCCTGGTCCTAGTTAGAATGCCACACTATGAAAAGAAACTAATAAATTTATTAAACTTTTGTTATTGATATTTTACAGCAGCATGAAAATTTATGGATTTCATTAGCTGTTTATCTAATAAAATATTATGGATATTCACTTCAGTAAGCAAAACATCAAACACAATTTTAAGGCAGTTTAATGTTTAAAAATCTCCATGTTAATAAAACTTAAATTCTGATTTAATTTTTCTTTTTATTAAAAAATTACTGCTGTTTCATTATTGCGAGTGTTTGTTTACTTTTCAGTCAGTTTTTATTTCATTTACATTCTGGCCCTGTAAGTGTCACTTTTTTATCTCGTTACAGTATTTCGATCATCTTGAAATATATTTTTACGATTGCAAATATAAAAATTAAATTTATAAAGTCCGCCAAATGATTTACGACAGTTTACTTTTCACTTAGTTTTTGTTATAGTTATGATGTTTTAAATTGCATTTAAATAATGATTTGTTGCTATTGCTGTTGTTGTTTTGCTTTGTATGTCAAACTAAAGAAATTATTAGTTTGATTTTTAACAACAAATCTAAATAAAATAAAAAAATTAAAAAAAAATATAATGCATTAGGGAGGTGCTTCTAGATTTAATTATTACAAAAAATCAAGAGTTTAAAAAACATTCACTGATTCATTTGACGCAAGCGTTATTGGTTTATTTCAACACATACACTCCGAAAAAAATATGTGTCTTAAACAATTATTGATGGCTGGCAAATTTGTAACTTAGTTATTTTTTATTATTAAATGCAAGTTGTATTAATGATCAGTTATAAGCTGCAATTTATTGTAATTTTAATTTATTTTTAAATTATTTGTTAAAGAGTATTTCTGTTTTAAAAAATAAATATTTAAAAACAATACATTTCAGCAAGCTGAATAGATTATTTATAGCGTCTTCATTTAAATTTAGTAAGCATCACTCAAAAGCAACAGATATTCTCTAATTCAGCTAGCTGAATGGCGTTAAAAAATTACTAATTCGAAATATTTCTTTATTATTAGAATTCTTACAACTAATCAACTAAATTCAGCCAGCTGGTTTAATAAAAAACTCTATTTTTTACAAATTCAGCTAGTTTATTAGGTTGAAAACATGTCTTATAATCAACAATATAAGCTGGTTATTATAAATTCTGCCAGCTGCATTCTTAGGAAAAAGCAAAACTTTAATAAATCTATTTTTTCGGGGAAAAATGTGTGATGTTACCTTATTCAGCAAGCTGAATTATTGTAGAAAAATTGCAAACCTTAAGATTCGCATAAGAATTATTAAATTAATCTGAAAAATGTAATTCAGCAAGCTGAATAGTTATGAGCTACAAGTTAAGTTTAAGATAAATATTTAAACTTTATTGACTTGTTTTGCATTTCTAAGGAAAAAATATTGTTTTTTAATTCAGTTTATTATAAAAAACTATAATGCATTAATTTAATTTTGCTCTTGTTGAACAACTTCTTCAATAATTTAAACATTCAAATTCAGCTGCCTAAACAGGAAAATAGAACAGGATTCTCATAACAAATAGTTTGATTTTAGTTTTAATTTTGATATTTTAACAAGCTGAATAAACTTTTTGATACATCACTTACATTATATTTTTTTTATTATAATTTAAAGTTTGCTAATAAAATGTTAAATTCAGCTAGCTGAATAGATTAGTTCATACATAATTTTCAATGCAGCCCTAAAAAAAGTAAATAAAACTCTATAGAATTTATTAAAATATTAACAAACGGTCAGCAGAAGTATTTAATTTAATTCAGCTGGCTGAATTGCGGTTAAAAGGCAAAAATTTAAACAAAAAACTTGAGAGACCCATAATATATTTCTATATTTGATGTGTAATTACGACTTTTCATCACTTAGCTTTTAAAAGCGGCTAAATGTGGGTGTTAGAAAAGACAACAAACTGAAGAATCTCCTTCACTTTAACATTTACATTTTTTTTTTTTGCATAATAATTTAATTGAAAATAAGCAGTTATTTACAATTGCAATAAACAAGTTATAGTGCTATCTCGGCAATGCCGAATCTGATGTACTCTTCACCATGTGTTTAAGTCTAGTTTGGTGAACTAACTCCAACCAAAAAAATTAAAAAAAAATTGGGTGGCGGAGAATTAAAAAAATAAGAAAAAACTTGTATTTTCTGAAAGATCTCTTCACAAGCTTTTAATACCCACATTGATATTTTAAAAAATTTTTAAAATTTCAGAAGCCCTTAATTTGGGAAATATGGGCGAGTGCCAAATTTTTCACTTGATGTTTTTTCTTATTTTTTAATTTTCTATTCTCCCATACATTTATTTTTTATTGGAGTTACTCTATTGTTCCAAATGACATGAAAAAATTGGAGGTAGGCGTGGTGTTTTGACTGCTGAGTAGAAGGGCATGTACCGATCTTGCTCATTTCACATAGGACCTCTTTCGACACTATGTCTGATCGATTGGCGTATTTAAATTTTTTTCTAGCTCATCTATTGCCTTGGCAAAGTTGAGCTTAACCCGAATACGCCGGACATACGGACATCGTTCAATCGACTCCACTTGCATAGGACTCAAAATTTACATGTTCTTTGTGGGGTCGAAAATGGATCTTGTAAAAATTACAAACGGAATGATAAACTAAGATACACCCTTTTTTAAAACAATGATATTAAAACAAAAAAGAATTTTAATGAGTGCTGTATTCGTATATTTTATGACTATAAATCCATGCAAATTGTCGGCATTTGTTAATTGATTTAAAAAACAATAACAAAAACGTGCTTTCTAAATTCCTAAGACAAAAATTTTTGTTGTTGTAATATTTCTTTAGTTTCTTGACTAAAATATTCACATTTTATCGTAAAAGCTTAAGTTTCTTTTTGAATTTTTGTTTGTTTTTGTTTTGTTTTTTTTACTGTAATGCTGATGTGTAACTAAAAGAAAAAATCAGACAGTTGTTGTAGGTGTTTATGACCAAATTTAATGTATTTTTATGGCCAATATTTTGCATTCAAGAGACTTTTTTACATTTTTGTACGTCTTTTTGCTATTAATTATTTCAATAACAGTAAATTCACATGGCCAAGTTATTTAGACCGTAAATCTGTTTCAGTTAAAGATAATTTCTTAAGAGTAATATTTTTTTAAATATTTTTTTTTCCACATTTTGTTTTGAATAACTGTACTTGGTAGGACGTTTTAAATAGACTGGAATTACTCTAACAGTGACTATCTGAGTTTAAGTCACTGAAGTCACTGGATCACACGTCTTCAATAAACTCACACACTCAGAGGGAGTGCCTAAAAACATCCCAGTGTAACAAAAATTATAAAACAAATTTTTTAGTACATTTATTTGTTTGTGTTCCAAAAACAAACAAAAAGTATCAAAAATACTAAGAATCTAAAAACATTCTTAGCAATAAAATTGAAAAATAATCCCATCGATACGTTGGAACTAAGATTATTACAACTATCAAAATAATTTACTCTCAAAATTACTGTTTGATTTCCAAAGATCTTTTTCAAGCTTTGTGTGTCTCTCTTTATATTCAATAGACATTAAATCTTCCGTGATTTCCTCTAAGTCTTTACTTTGTTATTTCTACTTCAATAACTTAAAGAATTTTTCAATTCTCATAACTTAAAAAAAATCATAAAAAAATTCTTTAAAAAGTACTTTTCGTAAAATGGTTAAGTTAAAAGTATGAAGTCGATTACATTTAGGTCGAGCATCCATAGAGGCAACTTTAATCTACTAAAATTCCTATTATTTACTTCTCTTTATGTTTCTTCCGCTTCTAACATCAATTGTAACCATTTAATTCAATCAATTCTAGCAATTTTTTTTCTAAGGTTAAAAGCGGTCCTTTTTTTTTTAAGTATTTGTTAATTCTATTTGAATTATTTTTAATTACAAATGAGCCTGAGCCAAACAGAAAACATTGCCAGATTTTCTTATTCTAAAAAAGGTAATTTTTTAAACAAAATTCGCTTTTTATAAAAAGGATTCCTTTTTCAAGAAAAGGTACTTCTTAGGTACTTTTATGAAAACACATAATTTTAGTTAAACAGTTTCTAGAAAATGTAGTTTTTTAAGGCTTTTAAAGGAAGTACTTTTTATAAAAAGTTACTTACGATGACAATTTTTATAATAAAATAATAAAAAAATTTATGCTTTAAAATGCATGTTCACGAAATACTCTTTTAAAAAAAGAAATTCTTATAAAATGTCATGTAACAAGATAAAATTTTAGTAAAAAATACTTTTCTAAAAAATATTTTATTAATTTAAAGTAGTTTTTTAAAACTAATTTTAGTATGAAAGATTTTTAGCTAAAAGTTCTATTGTATAAAAACTTAATTTTATAAAACCAAAATTAACAAAAAAACATTTTTAGATTAAAAAAAGTACCTTTTATAAAAAAAAGTACCTTTTATAAAGAAGTACTTTTTACAAAGAAAAACGTACTTTTTGTAAAAATATACCTAACGCCAGAGACTTTATTACTTATTTTAAAACAAAAGATTTTTGTAAGCGATTATCTCTGAAAAATAAGTAACAACTTAAAAAAGTACTTTTTTAAATTTTTTTTCCTCAAATTGGTTTTTATAAAAAGTATATAAAAAATATGCTTTGTAAATATTGTTCGTTTAATAGAAATCACCTCAGTGAAAAGTGCTTTTTGTAAAACGTACACTTTGAAAAAAAAGTACCAAAAAAAATATTTTTTGTTGAAAGTACTTTTTATAAAACAGTTTTTTAAACAATTTTTTAATATACAGTTTTTTTTAAGTACAAAAGTACTTTATAGAAATAATCTTTAAGTAAAAGTGTCGTAAAAAAACGTACATTTTTTAAAAGTACTTTTTTAAAAATATTTTTTTAATTTTTAATTTATATTTTTAACTTTTACTTCTATGCGTACTACAAATAATGAAAAATGCCTTTTAATCCCAAAAAAAAACTTTCTTTAAAAAGTACCTATAATTTAATTGTATAATGAACCTTTTACAAAGAGGACCAAATTATAATTCTTAAGATTTAAAGTTTTAACCTCACTTTGCAGGCCAGTACGCGATATAGACATTATGTTATTGAAGTTATGTGATTTTCAAAAAGATAAAAAACAGTACATGGAATTTTAATTGCAAAAATACTTCAAAACTTTGGAGTGTCGCCGTATGCAGTTTTGTTTTTTTAATTGCGACTTTTAATTGCAATAAATACTTAATTGGCGATATTTTACACACCACAATGAAAAAGTTTTATGGGATTTTTGTAATTTATTTAACAATTATTAAGACAAATTGAAATGTATATTTAACCACGTCTGAGATTTAAAAACAATAATTACAATCGTAAATAAAACAGTGAATTTCAATACAAAAAGCACGTTCTCAATGAAAAATTATGATACGAGAAATATTTGTAGAATATTTCCTCATACAATAAATTTGAAATTTGTCATAAATTTATGAAGAAGAAAAAGATTAAATTTTATTTCCTGTTAAGCATTTACTTTAAATAAATGTTCCAAATGCTATTTTTCGTTAATGTTGTTAAATTTAAGATTTCTTTTTATTCTTATCTTTTCTGTAGTATTTCATACTTTCTTAGTAATAACAATTTCAAACTAAATATTTTTAATTTATGTCTTTATTTAGTCATGTTTTGTTTTTAGAGGTTTTAAGGTTTCTGTTACACAAATTATTTGTGACACCAAGTAAATTTCATACCAACTGCTCAAGGGGTTTGATAGTCCTGAATAATAGAGCATTCATTTTACTGACATACAAATTACTTTCGCATTGTGCCAAAACTGTCACAAATATTTTTTTGTTTTGTTGTTGTTATTTAAACAATAAACTTTTGTGTCCAACATGAAAAATTGTACATTAAAACAAAAGACTAAGAAAAAAAATCACAAATTAGCGCCAAAGAAAATAGATGTCTATTGAGACAGTTTTATGAAAAATCAATAGCACAATTTGTGGTAGAAAATATATAGTAAATATTTCATGAGAATATCATGATTCATGAGAATATCAAATGTATTACTGCGGGGAATGCATATCCATATAGCCATTTCCTTACTACTCATATACGTAGCTCTTCAGTGGATTCTACCCACATTTTGTATTAAAAACTCAAAATTCTTACATATATTAAATGCCAAACTGAACTACAGCGAACCAATAAAGCTAAAAGGCAAAAAATCCAGTAAGCATTGAGAAACTATTTTAATTTTTTATTTAATTTTTTGCTTTCCCCGCAGTAATACGAGGGCTGCTATATATATTTCTGGCCTGGAAACACTGCGTGCTGCCAAGTGCAATCTGACATTTCCATTGGAAAGTTTGTCATTTTTAAGCATAATCGTACTCAAAACGTTTTGACGTACGACCATTATTTGTGTTGTTTACATTGACTTGAAAAAATTAATATAGAAAAAAATGGAATTAACTCGTAAACATTTTCGTGCCATCATTTTTCACAACTTTCGACGTGGATTATCACAAGAGTGCATTGATGAACTTAAATCTTTGTATGGCGATGAAGCACCATCCTATAGCACTTTGAAAAATTGGTATAATGAATTTAATCTTGGCCGAAGCTCGCTCAAAGACGAATTCCGTGAAAGTCGTCCAAAAACGGCTGTTGTGCCAGAGAACATTGATGCCGTGCGTGAACTCATAATGCAAGATTGACATGCGACATACCGAGAGATAGAGACAACCTTGGACATGTCTTCCACCAGCATACATTCGATACTGCATGAACACCTGGCCGTAAAAAAGGTTTGTTCTCGTTGGATCCCGCACAATTTAAAAGTCGCTCAAAAAAAGGCTCGTGCCGATTAGTGCAAAGAAATGTTGCAAAAATACGATTGCGGTGCTTCAAAAGACGTTTATAAGATCGTCACAGGACGAATCATGGATCTATGCGTATGAGCCCGAAACGAAATAACAATCGACCGTGTGGGTCTTCAAAGACGAGCAAAATCCAACGAAAGTTGTTCGTGGAAGAAGCACCTCAAAGCAAATGGTCGCCTGTTTCTCCGGCAAAACTGGTCATGTGGCGACTGTTTCGCTTGAGCAACGTAGGACGGCCACTTCTGAGTGGTACACTACAATTTGTTTGCCTGAAGTCATCGGAGAAATTCGAAAAACCAACAAGAGAAGACGAATCATTGTTCACCATGACAATGCGAGCACTCACACATCGGCTCAAACGAGAGCGTTTTTGACCGGCCAAAACGTCGAATTAATGGGTCATCCGCCGTACAGCCCTGACTTGGCACCTAATGACATCTTCTTGTTTCCGCACATCAAGAAAAAAATGCGTGGTCAACGATTTTCGTCGCCAGAAGAAGCTGTTGAAGTGTTTAATTAATAATTTAATTTAATTAATTAAAAATTTAATAAAACTTCATTCTGAAGATAATTTTTCTTTCTAAAAATTAAATTAAAAAAATAAACCAAAGCCTAAAAATAAATTTTAATTCATTTATAATATTCGACGATTCAATCCTTGATTGGGAAAAAATTAAAATTAAATAAAATATTTAACTGCCTAATTTTAATAGATTGCGCATTCCTTCTGACAAATCTTATATTATTATTTTCCCTTAACCACTTGACCGTTTTAAGGTCAGCCTAGAGACTTATTCTGAATTGCGATGCGAAAATACATTAATGCGAACAATTGCTATCCTGAACTGCTGTATTCGCAAAGCTCTTTTTTAATCGCATTTCAAAGGCAAAAAGGTGGCAAGTCGATATTCTACATTGCGAAAACAAATGTCAAACACATGTCAAATTCGGAAAATTTATTCGACAACAAAATAGCAGAATTTATGAATAAGCACAGCCAATTGGCTAACATAGCAGGTTAAAAGACTTTTTCGCTAAAATTATTTATAGTTACAAAAAGTACCTTTATAAAGTACCTTTTAAAAAAGTACCTTTTTAAAAAGATTCATGTAGCAAAATTGGTTTTAAAAATTATATATTTTATTAAACTTTTTAAAAGAAAGTATCACAAATTTCACTTTAAAGAAAAGTATCTTTTTTACGACTTAAAGACGTCTTAAACTTTTGACAAAAGTTTTAAAGAAACAGCTTTTTTTTAGAGAAAGTACCTTCTGTAAGTTTTTCCTTGGAAAAGATATGTTTTGAGAAGAAGTATAAAACTACCATAAAAAGAGGGATTTATTCAAAGCAGCTTATTTAAAATAAGGTACTTTTTAAGAAGTAAATTTAATAAAATGGCGTTTTAAGCTGCTTAAAAATTCGTAAAACAAACGACTCAGCTACGAGTTGCTTGCTTTTTTTAGAATATTTTTCTATTTTTAGATTTTTTCCTTGTTCCTCCCCTCGTAAGTACTGAATAAAACTTAAACCTGGAAAATTTTTTATGTCTGTTTTTTACGTACTTTTCGCCGCCCTTAAAGAAGTTTTAGGATATTTTTTTGTTTGTTTCATTTTGTTTTTAATTGTATAGAAAATAAGTTAAGCCGAAAACAATGACATGAATTTTATTTTTTCATTGAATCTTCGTATTTTAAACCAATTACCACAACAGTTTAACTCAAGTGTTTAGAACTCCTAACACTAGAACTGTGTTTCTAAAGTACAAACATTCAATAAACAATTAAAAGTTACGTTATTTGCTAAGTGGGTTTAATTAAAAAAATTATTAAAATAATGACACCAAAGTTTTTAATCAAACAAAAAGGGACTTTAATTTAAATCGAAATAAATTAATTTTTTTTTAAAGAAATTATTTTTTCAAAATAAAACTAAAAATGTTTTTAAATCACGGGAATATTTTTTAATTTAACTTTAAACTTTAAAAATCGTGCTGATAATCCCGACCGAATTATTAAAATCACTGATATTGACTATTGAAAGTGAAAGCACGTTTCGATGACCATTTAGCTACCGCTCGCATAGCTCTTCAGGAAACTTCTCACTTACGTTTTAAATAAACTAAAGATTTTCGTCCAAACAATAAAGTAAAGACAAAAATTAAAGTTTAAGCAAAAACTACAATAATCAACATTGATTTTATTTTTCTTTATCCAAGTGCCGAAAAAAAGTCAGCCGTATACAGTGGATAAAGTAAAACTAAAAATGTTTCAAATTGAATTAAAATGTTTTACTATTTATTTTTTATTAAATCGTATACCCAATTTAGGTCATACTTATTGTACGGCATTACTTTTGTGTCTTGCGTTGAAAAATTTCTGAATTTTAAAATTTAAAAATTTATATTTTGGAATAGGGATTGATATTTCTTCGAATGCAAGTTTTATACAATTTGCTTTAGACGTTTATGAACTTGAAACCAAAATGAGAAATGAGAAAAATGACATTCAAAGTTCATAGATTCCATTTAGGAGAACTGCTTTGAGTTTTTGTTTTTATTTTTCTTTTGAAATAATCCGTTCTATCATTTAAAAAGAAAATTATAGTGGCTCCATTTGGTGCTATGATCCTTACGACTCTTATTTTATTTTTATTTTTTGTTTCTTCTTCAAAGAAGATAAATAAACATGAGTTAGTAATCTTTCAAATTCAAAATTCTTTAAAAAAAAACAAGTTTGATTTTTTATAAATATTAAAGGCAATAAATTGAAAATCCTAACAAATTTTAGCACCTTCACTGAAGTAGTTTATGGCCACGATAAACGAAGAGGGCGAAGAAAAATTAAACCAACTCTTTTTTTTAATAAATTTCCCAACAAATTGCTAAATTTTCTTTAAGTGATTTTCTCTACAAATATTAAAAAGAAAACATTGTTTAAACGTTGCTACATCTGCTTATCGTAATGCAACATGAGAGGTAATAATTTTTTATTGTTTGTTGCTATTTCTTGGGTGCATGAAGTTTTGAAACCAGCAGAAATTTATACAGACGCATAGACAGCCAGAAACAAAATAAATTTTTCTTGAACCTAAATTTTTTTATTTTATTTTTTTGTTTACACCTACCAAAAACAACGAATAGACTGACCAACATCACTACAAGATGTAGTACGGACAACAATGATAAAACAACAGAGTAACAATTTCCTTAATTTCAAATATTTATGAAATAACTTAAATTTTAGAGAAATAAATTTCTTTTCTTTTAAAGAAAATGAAAATTTAAAAACGAAAAGCAAAATTGGCCGCATTATTTTTCATGTAACTTTAACAACGAAAGCAATAACTAACTAGACTTCCAGCCAACTGGTAATCAGTGTAATAATTTAAAGCAATTTAACGTTAAAATTGTTTGTACTGTTGTAGTTATTGTACTTAATTTAAAATGATTTATAGTTTTGTTGTTTAAGGTTTATTAGCAAAAATGTTTAACTAAAATAAACGAAAAAAGCGCATTGTGTAAATAAAAGCAGGACAATATTTTTTAAGGTTTAGATTGAAAAGAAAATATTCAGCAGCAAGTAGTTTTGTTTTTTTTTTTTTAATGCCAAAGCCGTTAGCAGAATTTTCAGGAGAAAAACAATCGGTATTTGTATGAATTCTTAAGAAATTTGTTCGAAATACTGCTATTTAAATAAAAAAATATTAACTATCAATGGGGAAATTTTTTTTGCCGGCCTTAAAGCTTATTAAGTGCAGGACTCTTGTTGTTTGTGTCAACAAAATACACCAGCTGATTTTCTTCTACATTCTTGTTTGCAATAATTTTTATTTTGTTGTGGTCTGGAATTTGCACAGCTTACATGGGTAGTTTGCAGGGACGAGCGATTTCATTTACTTTCTCTATTTAAAAATTTTTGATACCGATGTGTTTATAAATTTTATGAAATCACCATCACTACCACTTAAAAATTGATTCCCCTTTTTACTGCTGCAATCAATGTTTTATTTTTTGTTTTTTGCTCGTAGAAGGCCCCTGACAAATAGTTGATATTTTTTTGAGACCATATGCTTTTTATTTGCAACTTAAAGATTTATTTAGCCAAAAAGGTTAAACAAAGCACCTTGTAATAGTAACAATTTATTAAAACAGTACCTTTAAATGGTAAAAAAATTGCTTTTTAAAAAAATTCTTTCAAAAATACCTTTGAAACAAAAAAGAATTTACTAAAGTGACTTTTTTAAATAATATATTCTTAAGACGTTTCGCTAAAAAATATTAAAAAAAAGTACCTTAAAAAATAATCCATTAAAATAACAGATTAACAAACTTTTTTACTAAAAGTATTTATGTTTCCAAAAATTATATTTACAAAAAGTACCTTTATAAAGTACCTTTTAAAAAGTATCTTTTCAAAAAGTACCTTGCAGCAAAACTGGTTTTAAAAATTATATATTTATTTTAAACTTTAAAAAAAATATATATTTCACAAATGCCACTATAAAGAAAAGTATCTTTTTTAAGGCTTAAAAAAGGCGTCAGAAAAAGCTTTTTTTAAAGAAAGTATCCGTGAAATTGTTACTTTTAAAAGTTTTTCCTTGAAAAATATATTTTTGGAGAAATAGTATGTTTTGAATAAAACTACCTTTTGAACTGGGACTTATTCAAAGCATCTTATTTAAAATAAGGTACTTTTTAAGATGCACATTTAACAAAATGGCGTTACAAATTGATTAAAAATTCTTTCCCGTAATCTTTTCCTAAAAAAGGATTTTAGTTAAAAAGTGAATAACAAAGAGAATTTTTTTAGAAAACTAACAGTTAAAAAATACGTTTATAAAAGTGGGTATGAAAAAATTGTTCCTTCTCTTTTGAAAAAAAGTACGTTTTAAATTTATCTATTCTTTTATTGTAAAGTAACTTTAACCCAAATTGTTTGTCAAAAGATGTCACAGGAATTCGTAAATTCTAAAAATTCTTTAATTTTAAATGTTATTATGTAAAAGAACGAATTCTTGTGAAATCTTGGGACAGGACATTTGGGTTAAAGAATTTTTTTTTTTTTTTTTTTTAATTCTTCTTGAAAAAATTAAAAAATATTTTTGTTTTAATTGTGCAAACGAAAGAATTCTTGTGACATTTTGGGACCGGCAGAAACAGTATTTTGCAGGCACAATTTAAAACGGCTTTAAAAGAAGAATGATTATCTTAAGCATTCTGAAGAAGAGACAAGTGAAATATTTCAGAATACTAAATTTACAAAAAACTTCAGATAAATAAAAAAAAAACTACCAGCTAAAAGTTCATCCGACTGTAAAAACAAAATATTTTCTAAAAAAAGACTTTTGAAAATTAAAATTACAATTATTTTCTATAAAAACTGTAAAATGGAGTCTGTTCTGTTAAAACAAAATAGAAGCAAATTACAAGTGTCTTGGAAGGTCTTGTCCTCTAAAAGGGCATTTCAACTTAATTGTCTACAATAATGAATGCTATTTTTACAGACAGTTCATATAGTCATTTATCATTTTTCCATTTTTCCCTATAAGTAAAATCTACTATTAAAAACTAATCAAACACAGATTAGTCATATAATTTAATTCATTGTGATATTAAGACCAACCATCAATTAAATGAAATTAATTTATTTTGTTTTTGTTTTAATTTTTCTCTTTCGATTTCTTGGAAATTTCTTCAAATAGAAAATGCAAGTAATCACTTCCATTAACAACAATGAAGTTTATTTGTGTCGTTTTTTATTTGTTGTCGTTTATTTTTGCAACTATTTACGTAAATGTGACATGTGTTATTACTTCTCGTAATTCGTAATCAAAATTAGAATTATTATGAATAATAAGAAATAAACAAATGAATAGTGAAAATTGACGGCAAATGACTTTAATCTCCACAAGACCTGACTATAAATGGAAATCTTTTGAATTTAATTCATTTAGTGTGTCTCCAATACGGAAAAGGGTAACGAAATGTAATTTTTATTTCACTGTGTCTTGTAATGACGACTCGTATAAATAAATCAATAAATTTATTTTTATTTATCACCCGCGCATTTTAAATTGCGCTAGTTTTTATTTTAAAAAATATATTAAACTAGAAACACGCGTACCTTAATATTACAACTTTATTACGCCTCTGTATGTCAAAGATTAATAAAAAAAATCAATATAAACATTTCACAAAGGCCTCATGATCATTAAAAAGTTATAAAAACTACAGTTTTTTTACTGCGCAAATTCTTTTCGTTATAAAATTGATTGGTCTAAGATATTTATCAATTCACTAACTTAGACAACTTAATGATTTGGGGTTTTATTTAAAAAAAAGAAACGAGTTTGGAGTTTTTTTTATTAAAGTACCTAGCTTTAATTAATTGGTATTTTAAAAAGTACTTTTCTAAAAAATTTATCTTGATTCTTAATTTTTCATTGTTAAAAATGGCTGTTTTATTAAAAGAAATTTTTTTTGAAATGGTACTTTTGTCGAAATCGATAAGGTACTTTTTAATGGGAACTTTTTAAAATGAGTATTTTTTAAATGTTATTTCCTAGAATCCAGAGTGTAAGCTTCAATTTTTTTAATAGCTCAATAAAGGTACTATTTATATAAAAAAAAATAAGAAGTACATTTGCAACAGACACTTGTTTTGATAAACTTTCATCTGCGATATTTTTCAAGAGGTTCCTTTTAAACTACAAGTAACTTTTTCAAGATTTTTTTAATATTTAAAAAAATATAAATGGTACCTTTTTGAAACTAATATTCCTTTAAATATATATGATTTTTTAGTTTTTAGAAAAGACTATTTCAAAGCTTAAAAACGAGCAAGGTGCTTACTTAATGAAAACTACTTTTTCAAAGGTGTTATAAAATGTTCTGTTTTGGGACATTTTCACATTAAGTGGTCTTTTTCCATACGTAGGGCTCTAAAGCCTCTATTTAAAATGGTACCTTAAAAGTTTTGATAGGCACTTTTCATAAAAAGTTCTTTTTTTAAATAAACTCTTTAAACACGAAACCTTTTTGAAAAGCACTCTTTTCTTAAAAAAAATAAAATTCTTTCAAAAGGTACATTTCGTTAAGGTACTTTTTTAACTGATACTTTCGTGACACCTTCTTTCTTAAAGTTATTCATTTTTAAATTAACACACAGTTTTTTAATGTATAATTTTTTTGAAGGTACTTTTTTGGTTTTAGTAAGTAATCTTGATCAAATAAAATTTATATGTAGCCACTTTGAAAAACATTTTTTTCTTGTTAAGGAACCCTTTCAAAAGTACTTTTCAATAAGGTACTTTTTCAAAAGGTACTTTCGTGAAAGCTATCTTTAAAGAACAGTATATTTTAAGGTTCTGTTTAGAAATACTTTTTAAAAATTATTTGAATTTTTCTAAGTTTAGTTTTTAAACTTTTTTTTAAAGGAACTTTTTTAGTTTCAAAAGGTACTTTTTATAAAATCTCTTTTTTATAATGTAGTTTATTTAAACGTTACATTTTTTTGAAAACATTGTGTGTAACGAACCTCCCTTAAAAGTACTTTTAAATGAAAGACTTTTTAGAAGGTACTTTTTCAAAAAGTACCTTTTCAAAAGGTACTTTTTCCAAAAGTTCCTTTTTAAAATACACGTTTTTATGTAAGCTGTTTAAAAAAATACCCTTTTTAAATCACATTTGTATTAGAATTTTAAAGGGTACCTTTTAAAAGGGTAACCGTTTTTTCTCTATTTTTCAAGGACTCAATCAGTTTAAAATAAAAAAGACCTTAAATCGAAGGCTATTTTAAAACGGCGTATTTTACTTAAGCATGCGTTTTTTTACTCGTTGCTATTAAGGTTGCATTCTGAATTTTTAAGCTTTAACTTCAGAGTGGTGTCAAATATTTGTGGATTTGTGGAGTTTCAATTGTTTAATAAAAAGTTAAACAATTTTTCTTTTTTTCCTTCAAAGTTGGTAACAAAGAAACGTGAAATTAAAGCTTTTATATAAAAAATTGATGGATGTTAAAAAAACTTATTTATTGTAAAAAAAAACATCAAAATAAAATTTTAAAACTATTTTTATCAATATCTGCTTGATGTTTTGTTTATATCAATAATAACTATTCAAATTTCATAACAAAGTTATTATTAGATAAGTGATGAGTTATAAATCATGAATGAGATAAACGTTTGTTTTGTAATTGTCTTCATACATTTTGTTTTGTATCTTAAAAATATCAACATAAAAATGACTTAAAACAGCCATATCAAGTTGAATATAAAATAAAAAGTAAGAAAAAAGTTTAACACATCGACTTATTGAATAGAAGTGGTGCTTGACTAAAGAAACAATAATTTTGCATTTAATTATTACTAAAATTAAAAATTGTATTGTTTTTTTATTATTTTATAATAAATAAAGTTAAGGATCCGTTCACCATTAAAGAAAACCTGTTGTTAAAATGAATGATGTGCTATTTGCCGATGAATAACCAAAAGTGCTGTGTGTTTGTTTTTTCGAAAGCACAATAAACAATTATTGATTTAAAATATGCAAATTTATTTTAATGTTTTTTTCTTTTCATTTTGTTAATTAAAATTTATGTTCTAACTGTATTAAACAACAAATAATGACGGTGACATTCAATGCCAAGTTTGGATATTTAAAGTAAAAAGTTCTTACTTTTTTTAAACGTTGAACCAGTTAGATCTGGTTCAGATGTTTCAAATGTAACAGGCGTTTGATAAGTCCTCTCTTAAAAGAGACTTGATGATCTTGAATGTTTTTGCGGTTTACTGTTTAGCTTTTTTTGGTAACTTTATCAACATTTATCAGATAATTACCCTAACCAGTTACGTCTGCCAACATGTATAAATGATATCACTTTTTAACCGCCTTAAAAAAAAGGAGAAGGTTATCAGTTCGTCTGAATGATGCTTTTTTTATTGTTTGTGCCTGCAGATCTCAGTCGTTATTGAACGGATTTTAAAAATATTTTCTTTATTTTAAAGGTTATGTTTGCAAATTGGTCGCGTTTTAAAAACAGTTTATAATTTTAAAAATTAAAGGGTGCCCCAATACAACATACATGCCTACAAGGCACCAGTCCAAAATTAAAAAAAAAAACTGATTATTACTATAGCTCCCAAGAGCAAAAATTAATAGAAAAATAAATCTGAAAATAAAGGGTGCCCCCATAGGTGAAATATATTGTCCTGTATGGGCCTGCCTTTCGAACCGTTATTAAAAACTTGACAAAATGCTGTTTTCTATGACTGTTGTAATAAAAAGTATAAATTTTCAAAATTATAAATTAAAGGGTGCCCCAATAATGCATTTAATTTAATGTACATGGTCATAATTTAAAACAGTTTTATACAGGCAGTTGAAATTTATAATGAACCTGGACTGCTAACTCCGCTATAAACACAGGTAAAAAAAATTAAAGGGTGTTCTAATAGTTGATGAAATTTGATGTACGCGGCCAAACGTTTGAACCGTTATAGATAAACAGCTGAAACTTAAAAGGGATTTATATTGCTAAGTCATAGGAGACAACAACGAGTATATATTTTGAATTTAGAAATTAAAGGGTGTTCTCAATGTTAATGTGATTTGACAGATAATTCTGTATATTTTGAACCGTTGTCTACAAGCACTTGAAAGATAGACAGAATGTCTACTACTTTGTTTGTATAAAAAGAAGTATAAATATTTTAAATTATAAATTAAAGGGTGTAACAGTAGGCGATTTTATTTGAAATATATGGCCAAACTGTTGAACCGTTATAGACAGACGGTGAAAATTTACAAAGAACCCGATTGCCAAGTCCACTACAACAGCCAATAAAAAATTTGAATTTGTTAATTAAGGGGCGCCCCTTTTCAAGCCTTTTTGATACAAATCTGAAATTTATGCGTATTTCAAACTGGGATCTATTTCTTAAATTTGCTGTTATCCTCGTGGAGAAGTTAAATCATTGAAAATATAAATAGTTCTTGATACTTGAGTTAAGTCTTCTGACACTTGCATTTCGTCAAAAATTTTAAATTCCAGCTTCCTACCGCTCAAAAGACACGTTTAGGTTACATATGTTATACGGTGACACCCTCTATTTTTGAAATTTATAAAATTATTTTTTGAATGGGATCAATTAATAAGCATAGCCTCTCAAATAAAAACAAGATATTCAAAATCGGTTCTGCAAATGAGAGAATAACAACTAGTTTGTGTTTTAAAATCGAAAAATGGTTTTTGACCTGAATATATCGGCTGATGCAGCGGTGTCAAATCCCAAAAGCCAATAGTTGATTTTCCGTAAAGGATTTGACTAAAAAAAATGTTTCAGTAACAAAAAAATCCACATTTATTGTTTGTAGGTTAAAAGAGCTAAATTTGTTGGTTCTACCACTTTCAAAGTGTGGTGTGTGTGAATAAAACAAAAAAACAAAAATTTTAACACATGTTGAGCAGCCACTCTCGCTGAGTTGGTAGAGGTATCCTTAAAAACAGAGGATCATAAGTTCAAATCCCAACAGAGCCGTTAGTAGAGAATAAAATAATTCTTGGATAATCATCCGCGGTGAATAAGTTGCTTAGAAAGCGAATAATAAAAAACAACAGTTCAAACCTTCTGCAGTCTCGATTAGAAAGTAAAAATTATTGTTGTGTAGCCGAGCTAAATGAATTGGCATCAATAAGACGTTTGTGTAGAAAATAGTTACCTCGTGGTCAAAACCTTAATACAGCATTATTTGGCGAAAAAAAAGTTACAAAAAAATAACTCAAGTGTGTGATAGTTATAGCCAAGTTGGAAAAACAGGAGATCATAAGTTCGAATTCCGTTGCAGCCATAGCGTTTCGAGGTCAACATGACTGCACCAAGTTCAAGTTTCACCTGAGTCACAGATATAAAGTGGTTAAGAAAAATAAAGTAGTAAAGAAAAGGAATTAAAGAATATTTACAAGTCCAACAGAAGAGTAAAAAAAGTGAAGCAACATGCTGCTATTTGCAATCAAAAATAATTTCATATGAACTCCTTTAATAAAGAATGCAGTGAATGTTTTGTATAAAAAAATATTTTCTAAAGGTTTGCGTTCAGTTTTGTGGTCTTTATGACCTACAACAACCTCTTACATTTTTTGTTTTTTTTTTTTAAGAAATTACATTTAAAAATTTATTCACTCATTTTAAGTTTTACGTTGTTTTAGACAAATTATTTTAAAGTTAATTACAACAATAAAACCGAGGATATTTTGATAGAAACTACAATCGAAAACTGTCTTCTTTAAATTTTCACACTTTAAGATTTTAAACGAAATTAATCATCAAAAAAAATTTCTGATTTTCATCAAAAACAAGTAAAAGTTTTTTTCAAAATAATTTTCAAATACAATAGTTTTTCTCTTTTTTTATTTAATCTATATAATTAAATGTTAAAAACAAGTCTCACCGATGATTTCTATGTGAACAGTAGTGCAACGTTAAAGTGCCTTTTAAAAAAAAACATGTTGTATTAAGAGAAAAAGTGTTAGTTGTCTGATGACTGGTCAGCCTTGAATGGCCTTGAGGCAGCTGATATGCTGTAGAAGCTGCCGTTTGTTAACTTAATGACGACGATTATTGTGTTGAGAAAAATGTGAAAAAAAAAATATTTCTTTAGTGACTAATATTGATTGATACGCACACACTCCATTTAATATTTAATGATAAAGTTTGTTTCGCTAACAGTTTTGGTCAAAACAGATCTATAAATTGTTAAATTCATATGATTTGCAGTCAGTTTTAGTTGAAAGCCATATTTAACACGACGACAACCACAATAACATATATGTTGGCAACAGGTGTTTTTATTTTAGCCAATGAAACATGCTGACGATGATGGTGATAATGATGACAATGCTGTTGATAATAATGCTGATTTTTCTTTCAACTCGTTAAAAAAAAATGTTGATATTTTGTGTTAAAATTAAAGATTGTGTTTTTTTAAACTTTGGCGATAAGTTGCTGGTTGAAGGTTTTTCGATTTGACAGTTGATTGCTCTTTAAAGCTGAGTTCAGAGTTTTTGGGTGGGTGGTGTTTTACGTCGTCTGTGTTGTTTAATTTTGTTTATTTAACTTTCAATATGGTAAAACCAAACTGCTACTATTCGACACTTAAAACGCCTACTTTCTCTATTATTAATAATAAAACATCTTCAAATATTTGACATTTTATGTTAAAAGGGTCAATTTAAATCAAGATTTTCAAGGTGACATGTTTTATTAATGAAAACATTTATTGTATTCGTTTTTGGAAATTACATGATTTTGCTTTAAACAAAACATTTTTTAAGCTATAATTTGGTTAAATATTATTTTTATGTTTAAAAATACTGTTTTTAGGAAAGCTAAATTATATTTCATATATATAAACAAATTTTAAAACAGTATGAGAATTTCAACAGTTTGGGAAAAGCAAAAACAAAATTAATGTAAGTTTTCTTACGTTTTTATTTACATCTGTTTAGTAAATTATCAACTCTGAAATCGGAAAATATTTGAGCATTCTTTATAATTCTCATTCGGTTTTGGGACTCTTTTTTATTTTGTAATTGGGCTTTAGATATAATTCTCATTTTGTTTTTAAAATAACTCATACTAAAAAAATAATTTTGGCTTTTTAAATAATTAGAATAATATTTTGTTATAACAATAGTTTATTGCTAGTATTAATAGCACGATATTAAAAAAAATTATTTCGAATAAAAGTCAACTGACAATATTTTAATTGGAAGCTATCCTTTCACAAAACATGAAATATTGTATTATTAAAAATAAAGAATACGAAATAAAAAAAAACTGTCTTAAAAAAAAATACAAATTTGGAAATCTTAAAAAGAAATATGGTGGAAATAGTTTTTGCACTTGGAAAAAAGGCAATCAAAAACATAAGAAGGACTAACTTTTAATAATTTCAAACTTTTGCCGTTTTTATATTAGTTTTTACTTTTAATGGAGTTTTTTGTCAAAATTTGATCAAACATGGATTTACTGTCAAAATATAGAAATTGTTTCCGCTTATTTTTGTATCACAACCAATTTACTAGATTTATGTCAGTTTTTTTTGCGTTGCTTTTTGTTACTCTTCCTATTATTGATCATTTCATGACAAAAAAAAAAAAAAAAAAAAAGAAATTAACAGCTTTAGATTTTTCCAACTCAACTTCAGATAAAGCAGAATGTGTTGCTATAAAAGTTTGGTCTTACGAGCAATTAAAGTTCGCAGGACCAAATCTAGTAAATAATTGATTTTATCTTTAATTATTTTAGAGAAATTTTCAATTCTTTTTAAATTAAAAAGCTTGTCTCGAATTCGATAGTTTATAGAATATAGTTCGACCGAAGTTAAGCTGCAGCTAAGTTACTTTGTTTGACAGTAAGTGAAGTTTAACAAAGTTTTGCTACACCACGTTATAGTCAACTTAGAAAATCTATTAAAAGAGGGATGTTTTAAGGTTTAATAAATTTTCTTAACAGTCTTCCTTTTTCTCTCTTTGTATTTCTTTAACTCTATCTTTCTCTCTCTGTCGAGTTATTCGAAAAACTTCTTTAAAATCCATTTTGTTTCTTCACGAAAAAAATCTCACAACTGTTTTGGTTTTCAAACATTATTTTTTTAATAAAATCTTTGTTATTTTTCAACTAAATGTCACTACAACAAATTCATTATTTTGAAGCAGCTTGAACGTGGGCACAGTTATACATGTTTTACAACGCCCCCTTGCCTTCAAATGCAAAAAACCGTCTAGTGATGATGGTTAAAACTAAAAAACAGAATCAAGAAACAAAACATCTAAAATATTAAATGCAGAAAAAAATTGAAGAAAAAATGAAATAATATACATATACGCCTGCTATTCGTTAAAAATGAATTTTTTATACCCTCCTACCGTAACAAAATTTGTATTTGCAAAACAGCAAAAAAAACTTGTAATTTGAAATATATTTTTAAAAACCAGCAAATAATTTTAAGATAATTTAAAATTTTAAAACCAAAATTCCATAAATAAAACGAGCAATAAAAATTTTTTGTTTAATATAAAAGAATTTTTGTAGAACTTGTGGTGATCGGCTATAATTTGACAAGCGCCGTCATAAATCTTGTTTCTTGTTACTCAGTTAAGAAGCTTTTCATTAAAAGATTTATTTCCATCGATCAATTAAAATAAGAAAATAAAAATTATTAGCTGTTTTGTAGTAATTGCGCCTTGTTTCTGTAACTTAAGTGAAAAATTTCTCACATAAACGTCTTGTTTTTTACAGGGTGAGCTAGAGTTGATTATTAACTTTTTCATTATCTTTTATTATAAAATTTGTAATTTATGGCAGCTCAACCTGTGTAAAGCAAGATGTTTATTATATATTTATGTGAGAAATTTCTCACTTAAGTTACAGAAACGAGGTAATGGAAATTTGCTTATAATACTTTGAGGGCTCCTACTATTTCCAGAAATAAAATAAAAAAACAAACAAAATGTATTTATTCATCTTTATTTCGTCCATTTTGTCATATTTGAAAGTGACATAATGTTCTTATAAACAACGAAGCAAAAAAAAAAAAACAATCATAAACTGTAGAATATATTCCGGTACTTTATCATCGATACATCTGTAGTTAGATTTTTTGTTTTGCACATTAAGGCAAATTTTTATATCTTTCTCATACAAAAAGGTTTGCTGGGTTATTCTCTCTACATATTAATTTACAATACAACTTTTGATCTTTATACGAGTCTTTCACTGTTTGTTTTAACTTTTAAATAATACTTTGCACCGGCGCCATAAAATATTTGTTAATAACATTTTATATATTTTTTTATTCAGTTGTTGTTAAAATTAAGTCAAAATCATCAAACTGGTGTCGTAAATGTTAAAAAAACTTAAAACAAAAAAAAAAAAAAAAAACAAAATAATAAAAAGCTATAAAAAATATTGGGAAAAAAAAACTTGAATTTTCCATATTGGTAATATTTTGGTTATAGTAGCACATGTTTTTGTTTGTTTTTTCTTCTTGTTATTGTTGTATTATTTAGTTGTTCTTCTCAACATTATTTGAAGGCGGCAATTGAGTTTTTAAACAAGTTTATTTTGTTTTTGGGCAAAAGAGAAAAAAAAAATATTTTCTTTTGAGACTTTTTAATATTATTTATAAACAATTAATCATTGGAAAATGATAAAAATCTTTTTAAACAATTAATAAATTGTGTGCAAATTTATGGTTACAGATAATAAAATTGATGTGAAGAGAAAAATAATTATTAAATTTTGGAAACAATTGTTCAAAGAAGTTTTTAAAGGGTTCGAATACAAGGATCTTATTAATCTTAATATGAGAAATAAAAAACACGAACTTAATGATACACTAAGAGACAATGTGCTGACTGTCACTATTGTGAATAAAATTTTAGACCTGAGACGAAATACTTGAAATGTTCAAAGCCACCATAGAAAATATTAAGAAATCAAAAATCGATACTAAGAATTAAAAAAATTATTTTTTATACTTCACAATAGTTCTTCAAAGTCACAACAGAATCTCAATAAAGATTAGAGTATATTTACTTTAGTGAATATGTTGTGAATATAGTTTTACACCTGGGACAAAATAGTTATGGATCGATGTGATGAAATTATTACACAATTGAAAACAAATAGATTTTTTTTCTGATAATTCGCAATAGTGATAAAAGTCACCATAGGAAATATGAAAAATCAAGGGCTGAAATCCATAAAATAATTGTGAAATTAAAAAAAAAAATAAAAAAGATTTGTCGTCATTCACAATAGTTTTTCAAAGTCACAATAGAATCACCATAAGGGTTCCAAAATTTGTTTAAACAAATACAATTTTTATTTTAGTTAAAATGACTAAAAAGTTAGACATCTTAGGAATAAAAGTGAGCTATTTGTCTTTTTATACAAATTGTGAGCGCTTAAATACTGATTTCTAAAACAGCTCAGAATATATTCTAAAGAAGTAATTTTTTTATGTTAATATAAAAATTTATATTTTAGGACTTTCATTCAAATACTTGATGAACGACCAAGATGCTGTGTTCTAAGGCAGACTGTTACTATTGCGAACATAATTTTAAACCTGGAGCGAAATCGTGAAGAAGTTATATAGAATCGATGTGATGGAATTATCACACAATTGAAAAGCAATGTTTTCTTGTTCTGATAACTCACAAGAGTGATCAAAGTCACAATAGAATATATAAAAAATCAATCCTATTTTATTTTAATTGATTTTGTTATAAGTTAAAATCCGTGAAATAATTGTGTGTCACATAAAAAAATTATATTTTTATAATTCACAATAGTTTTTTGCAAACAAATTCAATTTTTATTTTAATTAAAATACTGAGAAGTTAGACATCTTGGGAATAAAAGTGAGCCATTTGCCTTCTCGTACAAAGCGCAAGAACTTAAATATAGTCTGTTAATACTGATTTCTAAGCAAGTTTAAAATATTTTCTGAAGAAGTAATTTTTTGGTTTGTGGAAACTTAACTTTTTTGAAGTAAATAAATAAAATAAATAAATAAAACATTAAATGAGACAAGAGACAGTATGATAAAGTAGACTATCACTATTGTGGATAAAAATGTGGATTTAGCCCAAATTCGTAAAATAATATTAAATTTTTTTTTTTGTTAATTGGCAATAGCACTCGAAGTCATAATAGAAAATATTAAAAACCAATTATATTTTTATTTTAGTTTTAGCTCGAAATCGTCATACAGTTATGTACTCACTTAAGGTAATAATCGTAGAATCTCGACGTTTTTGTTAATTCACAATAGTTTTTCAATACTGACTTCTTAAACGAATCAAGGTAAATTTTGAAGGAGTAATTGATGAAAATTTAAAGCTACAAATGTTACTTTTATATGATGCTAGCGACAACGTAACTAAGTATCTGACGAATTTGGATATATTTTGTAGCCAAATTTGTGTAGAATTGAACAAAGACGTAATGTGTTACGTCATTACATATTTTTAAAAATATATAACGTAACATGTTACGTCTTTTCAAGTTTTATTTTATTTTTTAGTTCACAAAAAGGAACATGCCTCTAAATAAGGATACTTCACCTTTTTTTACTATCCTTAAACATTATTCACGACATATAAATTTCGGATTTTGTAGAAACTACAAAAAAAAATTTATCAAAATTTAGATTTAATGATTACAGATTTTGATTAATTTTTTTATAAAAGAAGACGTAATTACGAGGGCTGCTATATATATTTCTGGCCTGGCAACACTGAGTGCTCCCAAGTGCAATCTGACATTTCCATTGGAAAGTTTGTCATTTTTAAGCATTATCGTACTCAAAACGTTTTGACGTACGACCATTATTTGTGTTGTTTACAGTGACTTGAAAAAATTAATATAGAAAAAAATTTAATTAACTCGTGAACATTTTCGTGCCATCATTTTTCACAACTTTCGACGTGGATTATCACGACAAAAGTGCATTGATGAACTTAAATCTTTGTATGGCGATGAAACACCATCCTATAGCACTGTGAAAAATTGGTATAATGAATTTAATCGTGGCCGAAGCTCGCTCAAAGACGAATTCCGTGAAGGTCGTCCAAAAACGGCTGTTGTGCCAGAGAACATTGATGCCGTGCGTGAACTCATAATGCAAGATCGACATGCGACATACCGAGAGATAGAGACATCCTTGGACATTTCTGCTACCAGCATAAATTCGATACTGCATGAACACCTGGCCGTAAAAAAGGTTTGTTCTCGTTGGATCCCGCACAATTTGAAAGTCGCTCAAGAAATGTTGCAAAGAAATGTTGCAAAAATACGATTGAGGTGCTTCAAAAGACGTTTAGAAGATCGTCACAAGTGACGAATCATGGATCTATGCGTATGAGCCCGAAACAACAATCGACCGTGTAGGTCTTCAAAGACGAGCAAAATCAAACGAAAGTTGTTCTCGGAAGAAGCACTTCAAAGCAAATGTTCGCCTGTTTCTTCGGCAAAACTGATCATGTGGCGACTGTTCCGCTTGAGCAACGTAGGACGGTCACTTCTGAGTGGTACACTACAATTTGTTTGCCTGAAGTCATCGGAGAAATTCGAAAAACCAGCAAGAGAAGACGAATCATTGTTCACCATGACAATGCGAGCTCTTACACATCGGCTCAAACCAGAGCGTTTTTGACCGGCCAAAACGTCGAATTAATGGGTCATCCGCCGTACATCCCTGACTTGGCACCTAGTGACTTCTTCTTATTTCCGCACATCAAGAAAAAAATGCGTGGTCAACGATTTTCGTCGCCAAAAGAAGCTGTTGAAGTGTTCAAAAACAATGTTTTAGAGGTGTCTCAATCGGAGTGGAAAAAGTGCTTCGACAACTGGTTTGAGCGCATGCAAAAGTGTATAAATCATGCCGGAGAATACTTTGAAAAACAATAAAACCATTTTTGATTATAAATATTTTCACTATTAGGACAGAAATATATAGAGCAGCCCTCGTATGCCTGCAATTTCGTTGTGATTGGCCTGTTTATTGGTCCTTAATACACGAGGGTGATTTTTAGAGCCCCAGCACTGATTTGCCGCAATGGTACGACGAGTATCATTATCAGAATGATAGTTACTTTAACCATCTCCTAAAGGTGCCCTCCACAATCATTGTTTTTTAAACTTAATTTGATGGAAGTAATGCTATAGCCACCCTGGATTCCTTTCCCTCAGCAAGATATAAAGAAATGGCCTAGGTGATTCAACTTAATTTACATTTTTTAAAAGAATTAATTTGTTCTATTCATTTCTGTATTGAAAGTTTATTAAATATTTTATGAATTTGATGAGTTTCGTTAATTAAATTGTAATTTGAAATCTTTGAATTTTTCGGGGAGTGACGAATTTCGAAACATTAAACAACATCATGTTTTTATAATATTTTTAAAGCATTTAAATAAAATTCAATATTTAAATTGTTAAAATATTTAATAAATCGACTTTAGACTTGTTTTTAATTAGAATTTTTTAATTACACGTTTCATTATACTTCGTTTGTTTAATTAAAAACTTGTTTTAATTTGTTAACAATAATTCTTTTGTGTATTACTCACTCTTTAAAGCATTAACATTTTAATTAATTTTTTTAATGGCAGAGAGAAGCTGTTGAGAATAAAAGTTGCTTGCTTGCTTACCTGCAAAGAAATTAGAAAAAAAAATTTTATTAATTAACAAAAATAAGACGTAAAATTTTATTTATTTAAAAATTTTAATTTTTAAATTATTTTAAATATTTTTTTTTATTATTTTACAATATTTACAATTCGAATCGGCTAAATAAAAAAATTTTTAATTGTTTTTGGAATCCTGACGTTTAAAAAACGGGCAGTGAGCAGTTACAAAATTTGGACTTGGCTCTAATAAATATTAAAGGCCGTCAGTTTATAGAACTCAGATGGGAAAATAGACAAATGTTAGAGGAGCGTAGAGTTGTTCAAGCATCAACCTGCTCATGATGAATTTCAAGCGTTTACTTTTAATTAATTAAAAAAAATAAGGGCAGTATAACAGTTCTTTTTGAAAATTATTTTAGGCTCAAGAAATATTTTTTTTAATTTATTTAATGAATAACATGCGAAAGTAATATAACAGGTTTTCCCTTTGGAAAGTAATTAACTTTTGTGAAACTTATCGCTTTTTAAACCAATAAAAAATTAACTAATGAATGACACACATAACAGTTACATACATACGCATATTAAAAAGGGGGTCAAGATTTAAACAAGAAACTTCAAGTACTTTGAACTTTAAAGAACATAAAACTAAAAGAATAAATAAAAATAAAAAATGTAAAATGTTAACGAAAAAAAAAACTCGCACTATGCTGTTGATGAGTTTGGATCATTATCACCAGTTATAATGAAGACATAAAAAACAGGAAAAAATAATAAAATAAAACATCATCGACTGTTACACAATGGGAAATACCATCACCATCATCATCATCAGTTATGCCATTTATTATTGTGTCGCACTGTTAGGCCTTCTGTGTACCATAATATACAGCTTCATCAAAAAATTTCTGTGTCAATTAGCGGTCTTTTATTTAAATATTCATAATATTTTTCTTTTATTTTAATTTATTATTTACAAAAAGCAAAAATAAAGTACAAAAAAAGAATTCTTCTTGTTAAAGAAACTACAGTTTGCATTGTCTTTCAAAGAAAATTTTTTAACTCACAACAATTTATGCGAAATAAAGCTTGGTATACAAATTATCCGAGGGATATTCAAAAAGTTATTAGAAAATTATATAAAAACTACTTTTAACGAATTTAACGCAAAGTAGGTTGTTTTAAAATTCCAGAAAAATAGTAAAACTCATACAGTAATACGAAAAAACAAACTTTTAGAAGAAACACAATATTTTAGAAAAATGTATTTTTCACTAAATTTGGAAATTGATATCTGTCTCAAATTATTTGCGACCTTATGAAGCCATGCTCACTACAACGGGAATGTGCATGTTTTAGCAAACGGTCCCGCAAAACCAAATCAGCCACACTTGCCAGACATTGTTGTTATATTGTTTATTTTCTCTCACTAACGAATAATACGTTAAGGCCTGAATCATGATTTCTTCATTTACTATAAAAGGTTAATTGCAAATATATCGCGTTTTCACAATTATTTCCTTTTTAATCTCGTGTTTCCTGTGAGGTTTGAACTGATCCAACCTGATTTCAAAACAATAAATATTTTTCTTTGTGTTTGCTCGGTATTTTATTATGTTTTCACCTTACACACCACACTTATTAGTGGTGATGAAAATATAAAATTAATTCAGCGGATTAATTACGGCATTTGATAACGATTGTAATTAAAATTTTAATTCTATTTAAATTTTATTCGATAATCAGAGCCATAATTTTCTCTTAGTTTTTTTTTTTTGTTTTTGTCAAAAACACACAAAAAACAGAAATCCAAAGACAGAATAAGAGAAAGATAAATTTCTCCACTAAGTTTGTTTAATAAGTGAATTAAGAATTACACACATTTACATAACTAAATCGTGAAAAAGAGTTTAATATTTAAAGATGTAATGTATTACGTCATTACGTAACGGGTTACGTCATTCTGCAAATAATATTAAGTCCAATAAAATTCGAAATTTTACACATTTTTACCATAATCTTAAACTTAAATTGAAATTTTCAAAAAAAAAAATAATATTCAGAAAAATTTGAAATTCCAAAAATTCACTAATAAAAGAATAATTTGAAATTCCACCAAATTTTCAGCAAAAATTTTAAATTTCAAAATTAAAATTTAAGAAAGACAAAAGAAAATTCAAAAGATGGCAAAAAAGCGAAATTTCGAGAGTTCACACAGAAGTTAAAAATTTCCATAAAATTTTACTGAAATAAAAAAAGAATCTTACAAAAAAATTTAATTTATAAAATAACTGAGAAAGCAATAAAAATATCAGGAAAATAAAATACTAGAAGATTAATCAGATTTTACTAAATGTTCATTACAATTACGTAAAAAATTACTTGAATAGGGGATCCGAAAAAATCTCATAAATCAGAAAATACAAAAAAAAAAAAAAAATTATAACATTAAAAATTCCTAAGTGCACTAAAAAATCTAAGGTACAAAGAAGAAAAAAAATTTTTTTAATATATTAATTTTTACCTTATAAGGATTTGAACCGTGGAAATTATAAATGAATGAAAATTTACTATTACTTTTTAATTTTTCTTTCTAAAATTTTTTAGAAATTAAATTGAAAAATAAACCGTAGGCCGAAGAAGTACAACTTTTACTTTATTTAGAGAAAATATTTAAATTTTACTTGAGACAATTAAAAAAAATACGGAAAAATATTTTTGTTTTTTTTACTAACATTAGACTTAAGCCAGGCTTCAGTTCGTTTAAAAAACTGTAAATAATGAAAAAAAAAATGCGCTTACATTCTGCACAAATATTAGGACGAAATAGGTGGGTCCAATAGCATATTGACATAACAAAAAAGAATTTAGAGTTTATGCAATGAATGTCTTTAGTGTAAAAAGATTAATTTCTTAGTACCTACTTCCTCTAAATAAATGTTTAAATAGAATAATTTTGTAATTAACAGCTCACCTTGCAGACAGATAGATAAGTGGATGTTGCCAAAGTTTGTAGCGAAGCTGAAAGTGCATTAAGTTCTGCTGGTATCTAAATTTTACTGTCCTTTTTATAATTAATCACAATCAGTTACGAAGAACTTAAGCCTTATTAAAAAAATAATAATTTAATTTCATAACAGAAAAATTTTGCAGGGACTTAAGATGTTCCAGGCATGGACTTAAATTTCACAGGCAAAGGAATTCTAATCAAACAAAATCGTTTTGAAGTAAAGGGTAAAACAGTCTTAAATATTTATAAATTTTAAGTTGAGTAAGAAATGTATTAAAAATGTAATTTTAGCAACCAAAAATTCGATTTTTTACAAACAGTGAGAATAAAAAATCTGTTAGAACTTGAAAATGATAATTTTTCTTTATCAGGTTTTCTTTTCTCTGTAAATCTGTTTTTAACTGAAATTGCATGTGTGTTAAATGTTAATTTCATCTTACTTTACCATGATGAATTTACGAATAATTAGAATTATTAATAATAATATTTTATTACAAAGACGAATTTATTTAGAATGAAAATAAATGGTATACATGAAATTCAATGAAATCTACATATAATAGTTGTATTACAAAGTGAAGTACTTAATACAAAACAGAATTTAGAAGGAATAATTTCATTATACAAATATATTACTAACACCCCTTCTCAATATATTCATATATTGCATATAATAAATTTATATAAATTTGAAAATATGTAAGAAATTAATTTAATTACATAAGCCAATTAACTTTATAAATTTTAATATTTTAATCCTCTGTAAAGGTTTAGTTAAAATATCAGCTAGCATGGAATCCGTTGGACAATAAGTATAAGTAACTTTTGAAGATTTATACAATTCACGAACGAAATAATACTTAACATCCACATGCTTGCTTCTGGGGGATATTTTCTCATCCTGCAGCATTTTTAGACAGCTTTGATTATCTTCATAAATTGTAGAATTCTGCACATCAATTTTTAATTCTTCCATTAGCTGAATAATCCATAAAAGTTCTTGAGATGCCTCAGCTAGAGCAACAAACTCGGCTTCAGTAGATGATAACGTCACTTGTGATTGTTTTCTACTAGCATAGCTAATTACTGCATCACCTAGCTTCAAAATATAACCACTCGTAGACTTTCGGCTATTGATATCACCTGCCCAGTCGGCATCGGCAAACCCTTTCAGCTCCAATTTAGATTTAGATCCCACACACAATTTCAAATTTTTAGTGCCCTTTAGGTATCTAAAAATTCTTTTTACTTCCGTCCAATCGTTATCATTTGGATTATTTATCTTCCGGGATAATATCGACACAGCAACAGCAATATCAGGTCGAGTATTATTGGAAACATACAAAAGTGATCCAATTGCTTTTCGATACATATTATTGCTTTTAAGTAAACTAGTAGTATTTCTCTTGAAATATCCAGGATCCATAGGAACAGATGAACACTTTGCATCCTGCAGGTTAAGTTCATTTAATATTTTATCAATATACTTCTCTTGTGACAAATAAAATAAACCGGCATTGAAACTTACTTCAATTCCTAAGTAAAGCTTCAAATTACCTAGTTCCGTTATCTTAAAATGTGATTTCAGAGTTCTTACTACTTCTTCAATTTGTTCTTCTAATTTTGAAGCTACTATAATATCATCTACGTAAATTAAAATATATATTAAATCAGCATTACCCTTTACATAGAGACAAGGTTCAGCCTTTCCCCTTCTGAATCCCGAATCAATAAAAATTTGATTGATACGAAGATTCCAACAACGTGCTGACTGCTTGAGTCCATACAAACTATGATTTAATTTACAAACTAGACTTTCCTTTCCAGGCGTAATAAAACCTTCTGGTTGTTTCATATATATCTCGGAATCTAACTCACCATAAAGAAACGCCGTCTTAACACCAATATGGCATACTTTCATATTTTTGTTACTTGCAATGGCTAATAAACTTCGAAATGATGTCTGCTTTACAACTGGTGCAAAAACCTCATCGTAGCTTTCGCCATACTTCTGCGAAAATCCTCTTGCAACCAATCTTGCCCTGTAGCGTTTCGCGCCATCAAGTGTTTCTTTTATTTTAAAAACCCATTTGCAGCTAACTAGTTTGCTATTTCGAGGTAGTTCTACCAAGTCCCATGTGTTATTATCTTGCAACGCTTTCATTTCTTCTCTCATAGCATTTAACCATTCTTTGTTGTCAGGTCTTGATACTGCCTCATTATAGCTCATTGGATCATCACTTACACAAACTTTATAACCGTACCTTTTGGCAGGTACACCTTTATTAGATCTCGAAGAAATTCTAGACACAGTATTAGAATCGATTTGTGTTTCTGAGTCAGTTGATGAAAATTCTTCCGCAGATGCAAAACCATACAAATCGTCCGAGCTAATCTTATCTAGATCCTCTGACACTTCTGGTTCTTGCTGTGAAATGTGCTCTAAATTGCTACTTTCAAAAGGAACATTTACCACTTTGTGCTCAGAATTACCATTATCTATAACAATGCCAGACGAAAAAATAAGTTTTGGTTCTAAAAACTTCACATCCCGACTAATAATAATTTTATTGGTATCACAGTTCAATAATCGAAAAGCCTTCGATTCATCAGCATAACCAACTAAATAACATTTGACAGCTACATCATCTAATTTTCTACGCTTTTGCTTGTTTACATGAGCATATGCAACGGTACCAAAAATACGAACTTGACTTAAGTCCGGAGCCTTACCAAACCATAACTCAAATGGTGTCACATTGACTGCCGATGACAAAAAACGATTCTGAACGTAGTTTGCATTATTAATTGCCTCAGCCCAATACTTAATTTGCATGTCTGCATCATACAACATACACCTGGCCATCTCCATTAAGCTTCGATTCTTCCTCTCCGCAACTCCATTCTGTTCGGGTGTATAAGGACAAGTAAGTTGATGAAAAATTCCTTTTTTCTTGAAATAGTTTTGCATCCTGGTATTTACAAATTCACCACCACGATCAGTTCTTATAATTTTTATCCGCTTTCTAAACTGGTTTTGTGTTTGTTCTACAAATTCTTTAATTTTATCGAACGCCAAATCTTTCGATGGAATGAAAAATACAGTACAATACCGACTAAAATCATCAATCAATGTCAGGAAATAGCGGTTACCAGCAGGAGTTATATTTTGCATTGGTCCGCATATATCACAATGTATCAATTCTAAAACTTCTTTTGTTCTTGATTCTGACGCCTTAGGAAATGGATTCCGAGTAAGCTTCGCCCTTAAACACACTTCACAATTTGAAAGGCAGCTACATTTGTTTATGTTTACACCTTTAACCAATCCTCTATTTACAGATAACTTTATAGCATCGATACTTCTGTGCCCAAATCGACGATGCCAAATATGAATGCAATCACTTTTGCAATTTGACAATTTATTTGCTCGATAGAATGAATGATTTTTGAGAAATGCCTTTGCACAAATTTTACCATCTTTTGAAATTAAGCAAATATCCGATTTAAAATGAACATCGAAACCATCACTAGTCAACTTGCGAACAGATAGTAAACTACCATCTAATTCGGGTACATACAAAACATTTCGTACATAAATTTCTTTACCTTCACATAATAGTTGACAATCACCTTTTCCACTAGCTCTCAGCTCAGTGCCATCAGCCAAATAAACTGTCTCAAATTGACTCTTATTAATATTTACAAAATATTTCTCCTCACAACACATATGACAGGTTGCAGCTGAATCAACAAACCAATCGCCATTTGCTTTTTTTTCCATGACACCAAAACAAATATTCATGCTATTATCCTTCACAATTTTTGCATTTACCTTTTGTGGCTTATTATTTGGACAATTTCTTTTGAAATGACCTGGCTTACCACACGTAAAACATTTAGAAGCAAACTTTTTCTTTTGCGTTTTAAATGCAGCTTCAACCTCTTGCTCACACCCTGAGTTTCTCTTAAACTCCTGAAGTAACTTTTCCTTTACTAAATCTAGCGTAAGGTCGGCTTCAGAGCGCATTTCCAATGATGATATTAAAGAATTATAGCTCTCCCCCAATGTTCCTAACAAAAAAGCAACGGATTTATGCTCTTCTACAGTTTCACCTAAGTCTCGTAATCGATCAACAATTGTTAAAAACTCATTGATGTGGTCTTCCATGGATTTTCCATTCAATAAACGCATTGATGACATTTGTCTAAGAAGACTTACTTTGTTGGACATGTTCGATTTTTCATGATGTTTATTCAAGGTCTCCCAAAACTGTTTTGCAGTTTTCAGCTGCTTTATTAGCACTTTTTGTGATTCCTCCACAGCTAGTCCAATAGCAGCTCTTGCCTTTCCATCACGTGTCAGCCACTTATCATCCTGCACCTCCGGAACAGCTCCAACAACAACATCCCACAACTCCCTCTCCAACAATAGCAATTCCATGTTGAATTTCCAAACATGATAATTATTGTTGGACAACTTAGGAAATTGTGCATAAGTTGTATTCATGTTCAACGATTTCTTTTTTTTCTTTTAATACAATTTAATAAAAAAAATTAAACGCGAGACTCTGGGCCCATAACCTATTACAAAGACGAATTTATTTAGAATGAAAATAAATGGTATACATGAAATTCAATGAAATCTACATATAATAGTTGTATTACAAAGTGAAGTACTTAATACAAAACACAATTTAGAAGGAATAATTTCATTATATAAATATATTACTAACATATTTTGATGTCTCTTTTTACTTTAAGTTTTGTTCTTTAAAATACATGATGAGATTTTTTCTTTTTTACTTTGCCACAGATTAAGGAATAGTGATGAAATGTTTATGTACATAAACTTTTTATTAGAAATGCTAGATGCAAGCCAGATAATTAAAAGAAATCTTTCAACATTAACATTTATGAAAAACTAAAATAAATAAAAATTTGGGTTTGAGAAAAATCTGTTTGAATATAGAAATCATCATAAAAAATATTTAAAACTAAAGTAAGTACATCCCGCGATAATTTTATTAGCAGTCTAAGGAAAAGCTTTGCCACCAAAAACCCTTAAAAGAAAAGTTGGGATTTGAACTCATGAACTTTTTATTCAACAAACATCCTTACCAACACAGCTGATCAAAGTGTGTTAGCAACTGCAATACACTTGTGTTGAGTTGAGAAAGAACGATCTTTTTTAGTCCTATTTAAACACACACAGGCAACAACATTAGCTTTGTTGCTACAAATATGTATGTAAAGTGTTGCTAATTTTTATTTTCATTAGACAAGTTTTGTCAAGTTCAAGATATTTTTCTTTCATTGTTTTATAATGAAAAAAAATTATACAAAAAAACCTCTAACAAGTTTATTAAAAAAACATTAAAAATTATAATCATTAAAAAAAATATTTATTTACTTATTTTTACACGGCGTGGGAGATTTTCTAACTTACAATTTGCGTTCATTCTTAATTGTCAATATTTTAACAAATTATTATTATTAATGGTTTGAACAAATTGTAAACACGCAATAGTAATCAGAATAGAAAATTAAGAGATTTGTTAAACTGAGATAAACCATTTTAGTATAAATCAAATCAAATAACAAAAAAAAAAAAAACAAAAGTGAGTCTAGCGTGGTAACAGACAATTCTGCTTCAAATTGTTAAAAAAAAAAAACAATTTGCAAAGCGAAAATTCAAGATGCTAAAACTAAGATTAATTGTTTTAACCATAAAAATTTTTAATAAATATAAATAGAAACCTTAAACTTTGAATATTTCCTGTATAATTATTTATAGAAATAAATAAAAAATGTAATTACTATTGTTAAGATTAGTATTAAATGTTTTACTGTTGAGGTTAAGAAAAAAGGTTATCGATGCAAGGATAATAAAAAAAGAATATAAAAAGATTCGTAATATAAAAAACATAAATACTTTTTTTATAATTTTAATATCTCATTGCAAGCAAAGTATTTTGTGTGTTTTAGAGTGTCAAATATTTCAGAGTAATTAAAGAAAATATTTAAACAACAATGTCTAGCGACCACTTTATGTACCATCCACAAAGAAGCAGAGGAGTCTCAAATACAGTCAAGATCACAAAAAACAAAAAAAAAAACTACAATTAATAGTGTTTTATGCGGCTACAACGAATCTTGTATACCCTGCAGCGTTTATTAAAATAAAATAATAAATGTTGAGAAGACACAGAAAATATAATTTTAAGCATTTTAAAAATTGTTTATCATTTCCTGAAAGATCCCTTGAAAAGCTTTTAAATGATACCCCATTTGATATCTAAAAAAACATGGTGCACAATCGTACTTTTTTATGAAGAGTTCAGAGGCCCTTAACTCGAAAAATATGAATTTCTTCACTTGATTTTTTTTAATTCGCTATTGCTCCATATATTTATTTTTTTTTTACTAGAATTACTTCGCTAAATTAGATTTGTTCCAAATGATATTGAAAAATTAAAAGGCTGGCGTGGTGTTTTGCCCGCTGCCTCAAAGGACATGAAACAATCTCGCTAGTTTTCAATGGCAAAATTTTCGAAACTATGTCTAATCGATTGGGGTATTTAAACTTTCTCTAGCTCATCTAGTGCCGTGGCAAAGTTGATGTTAACGCGAACACGGACGGACATCACTCAATCGACTTCGCTATACATAAGGACTCAGAATATTTTCACTTTATGGGGCCGAAAATTACAAACGCAATGACAATCTTAGATACACACTTTTTCCACCCGTGTTGAAGGATACAAAAATGTTAGTCTTAGTTATCAGCGAAACCATGCACATGCTTTAATTAACAAATTGTTAGAAACTATGCTTTTCAAGTTTCTCTTTATGACAATAATTGAGCAGTTTATTTTAAAAATGGCATAAGTCATCTTGCTTTTAAGCTGATGCACATCTTTTTTTTTAAGTACTGAAGCTTAATCTCCACTTTAAGCTCAAGAAACTTATTTCTCCATAAAAACTTCGGTCAACATAAAATCGTAGCAGCTCTTAACATTTAAGCTTCTTTCTTTTATTGTTTTGAAAAAGTGGCTTATGCCACTTTTAAAATAAACGGCTGAATTATTATTGGGCCTTTCGATGTCTTGAAACTTATACAGCTGAACTCACCTCTATTGTAAAAAATTATGAGTTTTCTTCCCTACGGGTTCAGTACGAATTCAAGTAGTAGTAGTCAACTGTGCTCTGTTTGAAAAAAAACCGGAGATTAATCTGCAGATTTTTATATAAAATTTCATATCGATCATAATTGCATTGAAAAAGGATCTTTTTTGCTTTAATTTTCTTAAGCTAAACACTTTTAAGTTCATTCCTTAATATTGTACAATTTAAAATGTTAACTTGTACTGCCCTTTTCCGTAAAGATGTTAAATAATAATAATTAAATCCCTCTACTCGTTTAAATACTTCAGATTTATTTCTATTTTTTAAGCAATCTGTCCCACTGTGCAATGTGTAGATGCATATCTTAAAAATGAATGTTACATGGTCCTATAGTTGAATTATATAGTGATCTGATACTGACTTCTTTCTACAAACGAAAATATTTTTTTAACGCCTAAAAGTATGCTTCGATTAGGATTTGCTCATTATAGTGGAATAAAGTGCTAAAAAAATATTCTGTTTGTTAACCTGTATTAAGATCTATCGGTGGTCCAAATTTTATCAAAAATAGTTAAGACCGTTTAGGATCGATGGAACAACAAACAAACAAAAATATATTTTTTAAATTAGTTTGCAGGCCTATACATGCTTAGTTTTGTTTTAAGCTTAGTGGGCTGCTAAAACCAAAGATAAAATTATAATTTCGGCACTTAAATATTTTTTCAGTCGTTAAAGGCGCTGACTTTCTATTTGATTAGAATTTTTTAACACTAAAATATCTCATAAATGTTAAATAAAAATTTACTTCAAAACAGAAATTAAAAATTATCATGATCTTTATGTATTAAAAAAAACTAATTAAAATTATTAACATTGTAAAAAAAAACAATTAAAAATGTTTGATTTAAAAAAAAGGACCGCATGAGAAACTTTTTCCTAAAACTTTTATCTAAAGCGCACACGATTCATGACAAACTTTAACTCCCCCACATTGAAATATTTCAATTTTAATAATAATTCATCAACCTCCAACTAAATAAAGTCATACAAAGTCGGTTTTCTATTTCAAATGCCGACACATTTGCTAAATATAATTAATATTTCTAGTAAATATTTAAACGATGTTGTTTTTATATGACAGCTTCAACATGGTATTTATTATTTCTTTATTATTGAATTTATTTAATAATAAATTCTATTCCGTTTATGATTGTTTTATAATTGTAGCTATTAATTTATTTTATTATAAATTAATGTTTGTATGGCTGTTGTTTGAATGAATTAAAGGAAATATATAAAATTTGCATATTCTTTCAAGAATTTTTTTGATTTGTTAAATAAAAAATTTTGGGGAAATTTTGTTCACGCCTTTAACTGCGTATTGGCCCACTGTATTGTAACATATACTGTTTGTTTAGAAGTGGCGTTCTAGAAGTAGTACATCATTTACCGGACTGCATTTTATTTAATTTAAGAACAATCAAAGAAGAGTGCTATATTCGGCTACGCCAAACCTTATATACCCTTCACCATGTATGCAGGGTAGCTGAGTGAAGTAACTCCAATCAAAAAACAAATGAGGGGAGAAAATTTAAAAATTAAAAAAAAAAAAAAAACAAAATTGTTATCAGCTCTTAATGGGTTAAGCATTTTAAGAAAATTTTTGCGTTTCCTGAAAGATCTCTTCAAAAGCTGCTAAATGATACCCACATTGATATCTGAAAACATATGACGCACCTTCGTACTTTTCTGAGAAGAGTTCACAGGCCCATAACTCGGAAAATAAGGGCGAGCGCAAATTTTTTTACTGGATGTTTTTTTTTTCTTGTAAGTCTCTATCGCCCCATATATTAGATTGGAGTTAGTTTATTTTTCCAAATGATATGGAAAAGTTAGTGCAGGTGTGGTGTTTTGCCCGCTGTCCGGTAGGACATACCACGATCAAGCTGATTTTCAATAGAAACATTTTCGTAACTTTGTGTGATCGATTGGGCCTTTTCAAAAGCCTTGGCAAAGTTGATTACAATTTTTCATTCGGTTCTATTCTGTTATATTCTATACCCTTTTGTATCATCCAGGGATATTTTAGCCGGCATAGCATGTGTTATATCTGCTCGAAGTGTTCGGTGACTACACGGGCGAAAAGAAAAAAAAATTGCCTTTACTTCGGAAAAAAAATATGAAAGCGGGACTGGACTTCGCAAGAAGACATTTATTTTGGTTCCTAACATCATATGAAAACAAATGCCATAATATTATTTTTAGTGAAGAAACCAAAATAAACTTGTTCGGTAATGACAATAGCCGTAACGTACGGCGCCTATCGGATAAAGAATTTCATGTACGGTTCACTTAAAAGATGGTCAAGCACGGTGGTGGTAAAATCAGGGTTGTTTTTTATGGTATGGCGTCTATCCAATTTTTCGTATTACTGATACTATGACACGATTTAAGTACAAAAATATATTGGAAAACATAATGCTGCCATATGCCAAGTGAGTGAAGATAAATATGCCGAGTTAAATATGTTTTGACGTAACAACTTACGTCAAAACATATTTGCAAATATGTTTTTAATATTTGTGACATATTTACAAATATGTTTTCGTATTTAGGACAAATATGTAAATATGTTTTCGTATTTGGGACATATTTAAATACTTTAAATATTCGTATAAAAGAGTATGAAGAGGGGTTTTGGTAGTTGTGGACAAACTAAGATAGATTACGGGATGGGACCTACCACATTTTAAAGCTAATAATTCATAGATATGTAATCTATTTAGACATTTTTGGAAAAGTATTTAGGATATATGAAAAAAATCATTGAAAAATTTTTATGACCCCACATCGTTTCTCTGAGGGATTTTGGTAATTGTGGACAAACTAAGATAGATTACAGGATGGGACCTACCACATTTTAAAGCTAATAAATCATAGATATGTAATCTATTTAGACATTTTTGGAAAAGTATTTAGGATATATAAAAAAAATCATTGAAAAATTTTTATGACCCCACATCGTTTCTCTGAGGGATTTTGGTAATTGTGGACAAACTAAGATAGATTACGGGATGGGACCTACCACATTTTAAAGCTAATAAATCATAGATATGTAATCTATTTAGACATTTTTGGAAAAGTATTTAGGATATATGAAAAAAATCATTGAAAAATTTTTATGACCCCACATCGTTTCTCTGAGGGATTTTGGTAATTGTGGACAAACTAAGATAGATTACAGGATGGGACCTACCACATTTTAAAGCTAACAAATCATAGATATGTAATCTATTTAGACATTTTTGGAAAAGTATTTAGGATATATGAAAAAAATCATTGAAAAATTTTTATGACCCCACATCGTTTCTCTGAGGGATTTTGGTAATTGTGGACAAACTAAGATAGATTACAGGATGGGACCTACCACATTTTAAAGCTAATAAATCATAGATATGTAATCTATTTAGACATTTTTGGAAAAGTATTTAGGATATATGAAAAAAATCATTGAAAAATTTTTATGACCCCACATCGTTTCTCTGAGGGATTTTGGTAATTGTGGACAAACTAAGATAGATTACGGGATGGGACCTACCACATTTTAAAGCTAATAAATCATAGATATGTAATCTATTTAGACATTTTTGGAAAAGTATTTAGGATATATGAAAAAAATCATTGAAAAATTTTTATGACCCCACATCGTTTCTCTGAGGGATTTTGGTAATTGTGGACAAACTAAGATAGATTACGGGATGGGACCTACCACATTTTAAAGCTAATAAATCATAGATATGTAATCTATTTAGACATTTTTGGAAAAGTATTTAGGATATATGAAAAAAATCATTGAAAAATTTTTATGACCCCACATCGTTTCTCTGAGGGATTTTGGTAATTGTGGACAAACTAAGATAGATTACGGGATGGGACCTACCACATTTTAAAGCTAATAAATCATAGATATGTAATCTATTTAGACATTTTTGGAAAAGTATTTAGGATATATGAAAAAAATCATTGAAAAATTTTTATGACCCCACATCGTTTCTCTGAGGGATTTTGGTAATTGTGGACAAACTAAGATAGATTACAGGATGGGACCTACCACATTTTAAAGCTAATAAATCATAGATATGTAATCTATTTAGACATTTTTGGAAAAGTATTTAGGATATATGAAAAAAATCATTGAAAAATTTTTATGACCCCACATCGTTTCTCTGAGGGATTTTGGTAATTGTGGACAAACTAAGATAGATTACAGGATGGGACCTACCACATTTTAAAGCTAATAAATCATAGATATGTAATCTATTTAGACATTTTTGGAAAAGTATTTAGGATATATGAAAAAAATCATTGAAAAATTTTTATGACCCCACATCGTTTCTCTGAGGGATTTTGGTAATTGTGGACAAACTAAGATAGATTACGGGATGGGACCTACCACATTTTAAAGCTAATAAATCATAGATATGTAATCTATTTAGACATTTTTGGAAAAGTATTTAGGATATATGAAAAAAATCATTGAAAAATTTTTATGACCCCACATCGTTTCTCTGAGGGATTTTGGTAATTGTGGACAAACTAAGATAGATTACAGGATGGGACCTACCACATTTTAAAGCTAATAAATCATAGATATGTAATCTATTTAGACATTTTTGGAAAAGTATTTAGGATATATGAAAAAAATCATTGAAAAATTTTTATGACCCCACATCGTTTCTCTGAGGGATTTTGGTAATTGTGGACAAACTAAGATAGATTACGGGATGGGACCTACCACATTTTAAAGCTAATAAATCATAGATATGTAATCTATTTAGACATTTTTGGAAAAGTATTTAGGATATATGAAAAAAATTATTGAAAAATTTTTATGACCCCACATCGTTTCTCTGAGGGATTTTGGTAATTGTGGACAAACTAAGATAGATTACGGGATGGGACCTACCACATTTTAAAGCTAATAAATCATAGATATGTAATCTATTTAGACATTTTTGGAAAAGTATTTAGGATATATGAAAAAAATCATTGAAAAATTTTTATGACCCCACATCGTTTCTCTGAGGGATTTTGGTAATTGTGGACAAACTAAGATAGATTACGGGATGGGACCTACCACATTTTAAAGCTAATAAATCATAGATATGTAATCTATTTAGACATTTTTGGAAAAGTATTTAGAATATATGAAAAAAATCATTGAAAAATTTTTATGACCCCACATCGTTTCTCTGAGGGATTTTGGTAATTGTGGACAAACTAAGATAGATTACGGGATGGGACCTACCACATTTTAAAGCTAATAAATCATAGATATGTAATCTATTTAGACATTTTTGGAAAAGTATTTAGGATATATGAAAAAAATCATTGAAAAATTTTTATGACCCCACATCGTTTCTCTGAGGGATTTTGGTAATTGTGGACAAACTAAGATAGATTACAGGATGGGACCTACCACATTTTAAAGCTAATAAATCATAGATATGTAATCTATTTAGACATTTTTGGAAAAGTATTTAGGATATATGAAAAAAATCATTGAAAAATTTTTATGACCCCACATCGTTTCTCTGAGGGATTTTGGTAATTGTGGACAAACTAAGATAGATTACGGGATGGGACCTACCACATTTTAAAGCTAATAAATCATAGATATGTAATCTATTTAGACATTTTTGGAAAAGTATTTAGGATATATGAAAAAAATCATTGAAAAATTTTTATGACCCCACATCGTTTCTCTGAGGGATTTTGGTAATTGTGGACAAACTAAGATAGATTACAGGATGGGACCTACCACATTTTAAAGCTAATAAATCATAGATATGTAATCTATTTAGACATTTTTGGAAAAGTATTTAGGATATATGAAAAAAATCATTGAAAAATTTTTATGACCCCACATCGTTTCTCTGAGGGATTTTGGTAATTGTGGACAAACTAAGATAGATTACGGGATGGGACCTACCACATTTTAAAGCTAATAAATCATAGATATGTAATCTATTTAGACATTTTTGGAAAAGTATTTAGGATATATGAAAAAAATCATTGAATAATTTTTATGACCCCACATCGTTTCTCTGAGGGATTTTGGTAATTGTGGACAAACTAAGATAGATTACGGGATGGGACCTACCACATTTTAAAGCTAATAAATCATAGATATGTAATCTATTTAGACATTTTTGGAAAAGTATTTAGGATATATGAAAAAAATCATTGAAAAATTTTTATGACCCCACATCGTTTCTCTGAGGGATTTTGGTAATTGTGGACAAACTAAGATAGATTACGGGATGGGACCTACCACATTTTAAAGCTAATAAATCAAAGATATGTAATCTATTTAGACATTTTTGGAAAAGTATTTAGGATATATGAAAAAAATCATTGAAAAATTTTTATGACCCCACATCGTTTCTCTGAGGGATTTTGGTAATTGTGGACAAACTAAGATAGATTACGGGATGGGACCTACCACATTTTAAAGCTAATAAATCATAGATATGTAATCTATTTAGACATTTTTGGAAAAGTATTTAGGATATATGAAAAAAATCATTGAAAAATTTTTATGACCCCACATCGTTTCTCTGAGGGATTTTGGTAATTGTGGACAAACTAAGATAGATTACGGGATGGGACCTAGCACATTTTAAAGCTAATAAATCATAGATATGTAATCTATTTAGACATTTTTGGAAAAGTATTTAGGATATATGAAAAAAATCATTGAAAAATTTTTATGACCCCACATCGTTTCTCTGAGGGATTTTGGTAATTGTGGACAAACTAAGATAGATTACGGGATGGGACCTACCACATTTTAAAGCTAATAAATCATAGATATGTAATCTATTTAGACATTTTTGGAAAAGTATTTAGGATATATGAAAAAAATCATTGAAAAATTTTTATGACCCCACATCGTTTCTCTGAGGGATTTTGGTAATTGTGGACAAACTAAGATAGATTACAGGATGGGACCTACCACATTTTAAAGCTAATAAATCATAGATATGTAATCTATTTAGACATTTTGGGAAAAGTATTTAGGATATATGAAAAAAATCATTGAAAAATTTTTATGACCCCACATCGTTTCTCTGAGGGATTTTGGTAATTGTGGACAAACTAAGATAGATTACGGGATGGGACCTACCACATTTTAAAGCTAATAAATCATAGATATGTAATCTATTTAGACATTTTTGGAAAAGTATTTAGGATATATGAAAAAAATCATTGAAAAATTTTTATGACCCCACATCGTTTCTCTGAGGGATTTTGGTAATTGTGGACAAACTAAGATAGATTACAGGATGGGACCTACCACATTTTAAAGCTAATAAATCATAGATATATAATCTATTTAGACATTTTTGGAAAAGTATTTAGGATATATGAAAAAAATCATTGAAAAATTTTTATGACCCCACATCGTTTCTCTGAGGGATTTTGGTAATTGTGGACAAACTAAGATAGATTACGGGATGGGACCTACCACATTTTAAAGCTAATAAATCATAGATATGTAATCTATTTAGACATTTTTGGAAAAGTATTTAGGATATATGAAAAAAATCATTGAAAAATTTTTATGACCCCACATCGTTTCTCTGAGGGATTTTGGTAATTGTGGACAAACTAAGATAGATTACGGGATGGGACCTACCACATTTTAAAGCTAATAAATCATAGATATGTAATCTATTTAGACATTTTTGGAAAAGTATTTAGGATATATGAAAAAAATCATTGAAAAATTTTTATGACCCCACATCGTTTCTCTGAGGGATTTTGGTAATTGTGGACAAACTAAGATAGATTACAGGATGGGACCTACCACATTTTAAAGCTAATAAATCATAGATATGTAATCTATTTAGACATTTTTGGAAAAGTATTTAGGATATATAAAAAAAATCATTGAAAAATTTTTATGACCCCACATCGTTTCTCTGAGGGATTTTGGTAATTGTGGACAAACTAAGATAGATTACGGGATGGGACCTACCACATTTTAAAGCTAATAAATCATAGATATGTAATCTATTTAGACATTTTTGGAAAAGTATTTAGGATATATGAAAAAAATCATTGAAAAATTTTTATGACCCCACATCGTTTCTCTGAGGGATTTTGGTAATTGTGGACAAACTAAGATAGATTACAGGATGGGACCTACCACATTTTAAAGCTAATAAATCATAGATATGTAATCTATTTAGACATTTTTGGAAAAGTATTTAGGATATATGAAAAAAATCATTGAAAAATTTTTATGACCCCACATCGTTTCTCTGAGGGATTTTGGTAATTGTGGACAAACTAAGATAGATTACGGGATGGGACCTACCACATTTTAAAGCTAATAAATCATAGATATGTAATCTATTTAGACATTTTTGGAAAAGTATTTAGGATATATGAAAAAAATCATTGAAAAATTTTTATGACCCCACATCGTTTCTCTGAGGGATTTTGGTAATTGTGGACAAACTAAGATAGATTACAGGATGGGACCTACCACATTTTAAAGCTAATAAATCATAGATATGTAATCTATTTAGACATTTTTGGAAAAGTATTTAGGATATATGAAAAAAATCATTGAAAAATTTTTATGACCCCACATCGTTTCTCTGAGGGATTTTGGTAATTGTGGACAAACTAAGATAGATTACGGGATGGGACCTACCACATTTTAAAGCTAATAAATCATAGATATGTAATCTATTTAGACATTTTTGGAAAAGTATTTAGGATATATGAAAAAAATCATTGAAAAATTTTTATGACCCCACATCGTTTCTCTGAGGGATTTTGGTAATTGTGGACAAACTAAGATAGATTACAGGATGGGACCTACCACATTTTAAAGCTAATAAATCATAGATATGTAATCTATTTAGACATTTTTGGAAAAGTATTTAGGATATATGAAAAAAATCATTGAAAAATTTTTATGACCCCACATCGTTTCTCTGAGGGATTTTGGTAATTGTGGACAAACTAAGATAGATTACGGGATGGGACCTACCACATTTTAAAGCTAATAAATCATAGATATGTAATCTATTTAGACATTTTTGGAAAAGTATTTAGGATATATGAAAAAAATCATTGAATAATTTTTATGACCCCACATCGTTTCTCTGAGGGATTTTGGTAATTGTGGACAAACTAAGATAGATTACGGGATGGGACCTACCACATTTTAAAGCTAATAAATCATAGATATGTAATCTATTTAGACATTTTTGGAAAAGTATTTAGGATATATGAAAAAAATCATTGAAAAATTTTTATGACCCCACATCGTTTCTCTGAGGGATTTTGGTAATTGTGGACAAACTAAGATAGATTACGGGATGGGACCTACCACATTTTAAAGCTAATAAATCAAAGATATGTAATCTATTTAGACATTTTTGGAAAAGTATTTAGGATATATGAAAAAAATCATTGAAAAATTTTTATGACCCCACATCGTTTCTCTGAGGGATTTTGGTAATTGTGGACAAACTAAGATAGATTACGGGATGGGACCTACCACATTTTAAAGCTAATAAATCATAGATATGTAATCTATTTAGACATTTTTGGAAAAGTATTTAGGATATATGAAAAAAATCATTGAAAAATTTTTATGACCCCACATCGTTTCTCTGAGGGATTTTGGTAATTGTGGACAAACTAAGATAGATTACGGGATGGGACCTAGCACATTTTAAAGCTAATAAATCATAGATATGTAATCTATTTAGACATTTTTGGAAAAGTATTTAGGATATATGAAAAAAATCATTGAAAAATTTTTATGACCCCACATCGTTTCTCTGAGGGATTTTGGTAATTGTGGACAAACTAAGATAGATTACGGGATGGGACCTACCACATTTTAAAGCTAATAAATCATAGATATGTAATCTATTTAGACATTTTTGGAAAAGTATTTAGGATATATGAAAAAAATCATTGAAAAATTTTTATGACCCCACATCGTTTCTCTGAGGGATTTTGGTAATTGTGGACAAACTAAGATAGATTACAGGATGGGACCTACCACATTTTAAAGCTAATAAATCATAGATATGTAATCTATTTAGACATTTTGGGAAAAGTATTTAGGATATATGAAAAAAATCATTGAAAAATTTTTATGACCCCACATCGTTTCTCTGAGGGATTTTGGTAATTGTGGACAAACTAAGATAGATTACGGGATGGGACCTACCACATTTTAAAGCTAATAAATCATAGATATGTAATCTATTTAGACATTTTTGGAAAAGTATTTAGGATATATGAAAAAAATCATTGAAAAATTTTTATGACCCCACATCGTTTCTCTGAGGGATTTTGGTAATTGTGGACAAACTAAGATAGATTACAGGATGGGACCTACCACATTTTAAAGCTAATAAATCATAGATATATAATCTATTTAGACATTTTTGGAAAAGTATTTAGGATATATGAAAAAAATCATTGAAAAATTTTTATGACCCCACATCGTTTCTCTGAGGGATTTTGGTAATTGTGGACAAACTAAGATAGATTACGGGATGGGACCTACCACATTTTAAAGCTAATAAATCATAGATATGTAATCTATTTAGACATTTTTGGAAAAGTATTTAGGATATATGAAAAAAATCATTGAAAAATTTTTATGACCCCACATCGTTTCTCTGAGGGATTTTGGTAATTGTGGACAAACTAAGATAGATTACGGGATGGGACCTACCACATTTTAAAGCTAATAAATCATAGATATGTAATCTATTTAGACATTTTTGGAAAAGTATTTAGAATATATGAAAAAAATCATTGAAAAATTTTTATGACCCCACATCGTTTCTCTGAGGGATTTTGGTAATTGTGGACAAACTAAGATAGATTACGGGATGGGACCTACCACATTTTAAAGCTAATAAATCATAGATATGTAATCTATTTAGACATTTTTGGAAAAGTATTTAGGATATATGAAAAAAATCATTGAAAAATTTTTATGACCCCACATCGTTTCTCTGAGGGATTTTGGTAATTGTGGACAAACTAAGATAGATTACAGGATGGGACCTACCACATTTTAAAGCTAATAAATCATAGATATGTAATCTATTTAGACATTTTTGGAGAAGTATTTAGGATATATGAAAAAAATCATTGAAAAATTTTTATGACCCCACATCGTTTCTCTGAGGGATTTTGGTAATTGTGGACAAACTAAGATAGATTACGGGATGGGACCTACCACATTTTAAAGCTAATAAATCATAGATATGTAATCTATTTAGACATTTTTGGAAAAGTATTTGGGATATATGAAAAAAATCATTGAAAAATTTTTATGACCCCACATCGTTTCTCTGAGGGATTTTGGTAATTGTGGACAAACTAAGATAGATTACAGGATGGGACCTACCACATTTTAAAGCTAATAAATCATAGATATGTAATCTATTTAGACATTTTTGGAAAAGTATTTAGGATATATGAAAAAAATCATTGAAAAATTTTTATGACCCCACATCGTTTCTCTGAGGGATTTTGGTAATTGTGGACAAACTAAGATAGATTACGGGATGGGACCTACCACATTTTAAAGCTAATAAATCATAGATATGTAATCTATTTAGACATTTTTGGAAAAGTATTTAGGATATATGAAAAAAATCATTGAAAAATTTTTATGACCCCACATCGTTTCTCTGAGGGATTTTGGTAATTGTGGACAAACTAAGATAGATTACGGGATGGGACCTACCACATTTTAAAGCTAATAAATCAAAGATATGTAATCTATTTAGACATTTTTGGAAAAGTATTTAGGATATATGAAAAAAATCATTGAAAAATTTTTATGACCCCACATCGTTTCTCTGAGGGATTTTGGTAATTGTGGACAAACTAAGATAGATTACGGGATGGGACCTACCACATTTTAAAGCTAATAAATCATAGATATGTAATCTATTTAGACATTTTTGGAAAAGTATTTAGGATATATGAAAAAAATCATTGAAAAATTTTTATGACCCCACATCGTTTCTCTGAGGGATTTTGGTAATTGTGGACAAACTAAGATAGATTACGGGATGGGACCTAGCACATTTTAAAGCTAATAAATCATAGATATGTAATCTATTTAGACATTTTTGGAAAAGTATTTAGGATATATGAAAAAAATCATTGAAAAATTTTTATGACCCCACATCGTTTCTCTGAGGGATTTTGGTAATTGTGGACAAACTAAGATAGATTACGGGATGGGACCTACCACATTTTAAAGCTAATAAATCATAGATATGTAATCTATTTAGACATTTTTGGAAAAGTATTTAGGATATATGAAAAAAATCATTGAAAAATTTTTATGACCCCACATCGTTTCTCTGAGGGATTTTGGTAATTGTGGACAAACTAAGATAGATTACAGGATGGGACCTACCACATTTTAAAGCTAATAAATCATAGATATGTAATCTATTTAGACATTTTGGGAAAAGTATTTAGGATATATGAAAAAAATCATTGAAAAATTTTTATGACCCCACATCGTTTCTCTGAGGGATTTTGGTAATTGTGGACAAACTAAGATAGATTACGGGATGGGACCTACCACATTTTAAAGCTAATAAATCATAGATATGTAATCTATTTAGACATTTTTGGAAAAGTATTTAGGATATATGAAAAAAATCATTGAAAAATTTTTATGACCCCACATCGTTTCTCTGAGGGATTTTGGTAATTGTGGACAAACTAAGATAGATTACAGGATGGGACCTACCACATTTTAAAGCTAATAAATCATAGATATATAATCTATTTAGACATTTTTGGAAAAGTATTTAGGATATATGAAAAAAATCATTGAAAAATTTTTATGACCCCACATCGTTTCTCTGAGGGATTTTGGTAATTGTGGACAAACTAAGATAGATTACGGGATGGGACCTACCACATTTTAAAGCTAATAAATCATAGATATGTAATCTATTTAGACATTTTTGGAAAAGTATTTAGGATATATGAAAAAAATCATTGAAAAATTTTTATGACCCCACATCGTTTCTCTGAGGGATTTTGGTAATTGTGGACAAACTAAGATAGATTACAGGATGGGACCTACCACATTTTAAAGCTAATAAATCATAGATATATAATCTATTTAGACATTTTTGGAAAAGTATTTAGGATATATGAAAAAAATCATTGAAAAATTTTTATGACCCCACATCGTTTCTCTGAGAGATTTTGGTGATTGTGGACAAACTAAGATAGATTACAGGATGGGACCTACCACATTTTAAAGCTAATAAATCATAGATATATAATCTATTTAGACATTTTTGGAAAAGTATTTAGGATATATGAAAAAAATCATTGAAAAATTTTTATGACCCCACATCGTTTCTCTGAGGGATTTTGGTAATTGTGGACAAACTAAGATAGATTACGGGATGGGACCTACCACATTTTAAAGCTAATAAATCATAGATATGTAATCTATTTAGACATTTTTGGAAAAGTATTTAGGATATATGAAAAAAATCATTGAAAAATTTTTATGACCCCACATCGTTTCTCTGAGGGATTTTGGTAATTGTGGACAAACTAAGATAGATTACAGGATGGGACCTACCACATTTTAAAGCTAATAAATCATAGATATGTAATCTATTTAGACATTTTTGGAAAAGTATTTAGGATATATAAAAAAAATCATTGAAAAATTTTTATGACCCCACATCGTTTCTCTGAGGGATTTTGGTAATTGTGGACAAACTAAGATAGATTACGGGATGGGACCTACCACATTTTAAAGCTAATAAATCATAGATATGTAATCTATTTAGACATTTTTGGAAAAGTATTTAGGATATATGAAAAAAATCATTGAAAAATTTTTATGACCCCACATCGTTTCTCTGAGGGATTTTGGTAATTGTGGACAAACTAAGATAGATTACAGGATGGGACCTACCACATTTTAAAGCTAATAAATCATAGATATGTAATCTATTTAGACATTTTTGGAAAAGTATTTAGGATATATGAAAAAAATCATTGAAAAATTTTTATGACCCCACATCGTTTCTCTGAGGGATTTTGGTAATTGTGGACAAACTAAGATAGATTACGGGATGGGACCTACCACATTTTAAAGCTAATAAATCATAGATATGTAATCTATTTAGACATTTTTGGAAAAGTATTTAGGATATATGAAAAAAATCATTGAAAAATTTTTATGACCCCACATCGTTTCTCTGAGGGATTTTGGTAATTGTGGACAAACTAAGATAGATTACAGGATGGGACCTACCACATTTTAAAGCTAATAAATCATAGATATGTAATCTATTTAGACATTTTTGGAAAAGTATTTAGGATATATGAAAAAAATCATTGAAAAATTTTTATGACCCCACATCGTTTCTCTGAGGGATTTTGGTAATTGTGGACAAACTAAGATAGATTACGGGATGGGACCTACCACATTTTAAAGCTAATAAATCATAGATATGTAATCTATTTAGACATTTTTGGAAAAGTATTTAGGATATATGAAAAAAATCATTGAAAAATTTTTATGACCCCACATCGTTTCTCTGAGGGATTTTGGTAATTGTGGACAAACTAAGATAGATTACAGGATGGGACCTACCACATTTTAAAGCTAATAAATCATAGATATGTAATCTATTTAGACATTTTTGGAAAAGTATTTAGGATATATGAAAAAAATCATTGAAAAATTTTTATGACCCCACATCGTTTCTCTGAGGGATTTTGGTAATTGTGGACAAACTAAGATAGATTACGGGATGGGACCTACCACATTTTAAAGCTAATAAATCATAGATATGTAATCTATTTAGACATTTTTGGAAAAGTATTTAGGATATATGAAAAAAATCATTGAAAAATTTTTATGACCCCACATCGTTTCTCTGAGGGATTTTGGTAATTGTGGACAAACTAAGATAGATTACAGGATGGGACCTACCACATTTTAAAGCTAATAAATCATAGATATGTAATCTATTTAGACATTTTTGGAAAAGTATTTAGGATATATGAAAAAAATCATTGAAAAATTTTTATGACCCCACATCGTTTCTCTGAGGGATTTTGGTAATTGTGGACAAACTAAGATAGATTACGGGATGGGACCTACCACATTTTAAAGCTAATAAATCATAGATATGTAATCTATTTAGACATTTTTGGAAAAGTATTTAGGATATATGAAAAAAATCATTGAAAAATTTTTATGACCCCACATCGTTTCTCTGAGGGATTTTGGTAATTGTGGACAAACTAAGATAGATTACGGGATGGGACCTACCACATTTTAAAGCTAATAAATCATAGATATGTAATCTATTTAGACATTTTTGGAAAAGTATTTAGAATATATGAAAAAAATCATTGAAAAATTTTTATGACCCCACATCGTTTCTCTGAGGGATTTTGGTAATTGTGGACAAACTAAGATAGATTACGGGATGGGACCTACCACATTTTAAAGCTAATAAATCATAGATATGTAATCTATTTAGACATTTTTGGAAAAGTATTTAGGATATATGAAAAAAATCATTGAAAAATTTTTATGACCCCACATCGTTTCTCTGAGGGATTTTGGTAATTGTGGACAAACTAAGATAGATTACGGGATGGGACCTACCACATTTTAAAGCTAATAAATCATAGATATGTAATCTATTTAGACATTTTTGGAAAAGTATTTAGGATATATGAAAAAAATCATTGAAAAATTTTTATGACCCCACATCGTTTCTCTGAGGGATTTTGGTAATTGTGGACAAACTAAGATAGATTACAGGATGGGACCTACCACATTTTAAAGCTAATAAATCATAGATATGTAATCTATTTAGACATTTTTGGAAAAGTATTTAGGATATATAAAAAAAATCATTGAAAAATTTTTATGACCCCACATCGTTTCTCTGAGGGATTTTGGTAATTGTGGACAAACTAAGATAGATTACGGGATGGGACCTACCACATTTTAAAGCTAATAAATCATAGATATGTAATCTATTTAGACATTTTTGGAAAAGTATTTAGGATATATGAAAAAAATCATTGAAAAATTTTTATGACCCCACATCGTTTCTCTGAGGGATTTTGGTAATTGTGGACAAACTAAGATAGATTACAGGATGGGACCTACCACATTTTAAAGCTAATAAATCATAGATATGTAATCTATTTAGACATTTTTGGAAAAGTATTTAGGATATATGAAAAAAATCATTGAAAAATTTTTATGACCCCACATCGTTTCTCTGAGGGATTTTGGTAATTGTGGACAAACTAAGATAGATTACGGGATGGGACCTACCACATTTTAAAGCTAATAAATCATAGATATGTAATCTATTTAGACATTTTTGGAAAAGTATTTAGGATATATGAAAAAAATCATTGAAAAATTTTTATGACCCCACATCGTTTCTCTGAGGGATTTTGGTAATTGTGGACAAACTAAGATAGATTACAGGATGGGACCTACCACATTTTAAAGCTAATAAATCATAGATATGTAATCTATTTAGACATTTTTGGAAAAGTATTTAGGATATATGAAAAAAATCATTGAAAAATTTTTATGACCCCACATCGTTTCTCTGAGGGATTTTGGTAATTGTGGACAAACTAAGATAGATTACGGGATGGGACCTACCACATTTTAAAGCTAATAAATCATAGATATGTAATCTATTTAGACATTTTTGGAAAAGTATTTAGGATATATGAAAAAAATCATTGAAAAATTTTTATGACCCCACATCGTTTCTCTGAGGGATTTTGGTAATTGTGGACAAACTAAGATAGATTACAGGATGGGACCTACCACATTTTAAAGCTAATAAATCATAGATATGTAATCTATTTAGACATTTTTGGAAAAGTATTTAGGATATATAAAAAAAATCATTGAAAAATTTTTATGACCCCACATCGTTTCTCTGAGGGATTTTGGTAATTGTGGACAAACTAAGATAGATTACGGGATGGGACCTACCACATTTTAAAGCTAATAAATCATAGATATGTAATCTATTTAGACATTTTTGGAAAAGTATTTAGGATATATGAAAAAAATCATTGAAAAATTTTTATGACCCCACATCGTTTCTCTGAGGGATTTTGGTAATTGTGGACAAACTAAGATAGATTACAGGATGGGACCTACCACATTTTAAAGCTAATAAATCATAGATATGTAATCTATTTAGACATTTTTGGAAAAGTATTTAGGATATATGAAAAAAATCATTGAAAAATTTTTATGACCCCACATCGTTTCTCTGAGGGATTTTGGTAATTGTGGACAAACTAAGATAGATTACGGGATGGGACCTACCACATTTTAAAGCTAATAAATCATAGATATGTAATCTATTTAGACATTTTTGGAAAAGTATTTAGGATATATGAAAAAAATCATTGAAAAATTTTTATGACCCCACATCGTTTCTCTGAGGGATTTTGGTAATTGTGGACAAACTAAGATAGATTACAGGATGGGACCTACCACATTTTAAAGCTAATAAATCATAGATATGTAATCTATTTAGACATTTTTGGAAAAGTATTTAGGATATATGAAAAAAATCATTGAAAAATTTTTATGACCCCACATCGTTTCTCTGAGGGATTTTGGTAATTGTGGACAAACTAAGATAGATTACGGGATGGGACCTACCACATTTTAAAGCTAATAAATCATAGATATGTAATCTATTTAGACATTTTTGGAAAAGTATTTAGGATATATGAAAAAAATCATTGAAAAATTTTTATGACCCCACATCGTTTCTCTGAGGGATTTTGGTAATTGTGGACAAACTAAGATAGATTACAGGATGGGACCTACCACATTTTAAAGCTAATAAATCATAGATATGTAATCTATTTAGACATTTTTGGAAAAGTATTTAGGATATATGAAAAAAATCATTGAAAAATTTTTATGACCCCACATCGTTTCTCTGAGGGATTTTGGTAATTGTGGACAAACTAAGATAGATTACGGGATGGGACCTACCACATTTTAAAGCTAATAAATCATAGATATGTAATCTATTTAGACATTTTTGGAAAAGTATTTAGGATATATGAAAAAAATCATTGAAAAATTTTTATGACCCCACATCGTTTCTCTGAGGGATTTTGGTAATTGTGGACAAACTAAGATAGATTACAGGATGGGACCTACCACATTTTAAAGCTAATAAATCATAGATATGTAATCTATTTAGACATTTTGGGAAAAGTATTTAGGATATATGAAAAAAATCATTGAAAAATTTTTATGACCCCACATCGTTTCTCTGAGGGATTTTGGTAATTGTGGACAAACTAAGATAGATTACGGGATGGGACCTACCACATTTTAAAGCTAATAAATCATAGATATGTAATCTATTTAGACATTTTTGGAAAAGTATTTAGGATATATGAAAAAAATCATTGAAAAATTTTTATGACCCCACATCGTTTCTCTGAGGGATTTTGGTAATTGTGGACAAACTAAGATAGATTACAGGATGGGACCTACCACATTTTAAAGCTAATAAATCATAGATATATAATCTATTTAGACATTTTTGGAAAAGTATTTAGGATATATGAAAAAAATCATTGAAAAATTTTTATGACCCCACATCGTTTCTCTGAGGGATTTTGGTAATTGTGGACAAACTAAGATAGATTACGGGATGGGACCTACCACATTTTAAAGCTAATAAATCATAGATATGTAATCTATTTAGACATTTTTGGAAAAGTATTTAGGATATATGAAAAAAATCATTGAAAAATTTTTATGACCCCACATCGTTTCTCTGAGGGATTTTGGTAATTGTGGACAAACTAAGATAGATTACGGGATGGGACCTACCACATTTCAGAGAAACGATGTGGGGTCATAAAAATTTTTCAATGATTTTTTTCATATATCCAAATACTTTTCCAAAAATGTCTAAATAGATTACATATCTATGATTTATTAGCTTTAAAATGTGGTAGGTCCCATCCCGTAATCTATCTTAGTTTGTCCACAATTACCAAAATCCCTCAGAGAAACGATGTGGGGTCATAAAAATTTTTCAATGATTTTTTTCATATATCCTAAATACTTTTCCAAAAATGTCTAAATAGATTACATATCTATGATTTATTAGCTTTAAAATGTGGTAGGTCCCATCCCGTAATCTATCTTAGTTTGTCCACAATTACCAAAATCCCTCAGAGAAACGATGTGGGGTCATAAAAATTTTTCAATGATTTTTTTCATATATCCTAAATACTTTTCCAAAAATGTCTAAATAGATTATATATCTATGATTTATTAGCTTTAAAATGTGGTAGGTCCCATCCTGTAATCTATCTTAGTTTGTCCACAATTACCAAAATCCCTCAGAGAAACGATGTGGGGTCATAAAAATTTTTCAATGATTTTTTTCATATATCCTAAATACTTTTCCAAAAATGTCTAAATAGATTACATATCTATGATTTATTAGCTTTAAAATGTGGTAGGTCCCATCCTGTAATCTATCTTAGTTTGTCCACAATTACCAAAATCCCTCAGAGAAACGATGTGGGGTCATAAAAATTTTTCAATGATTTTTTTCATATATCCTAAATACTTTTCCAAAAATGTCTAAATAGATTACATATCTATGATTTATTAGCTTTAAAATGTGGTAGGTCCCATCCCGTAATCTGTCTTAGTTTGTCCACAATTACCAAAATCCCTCAGAGAAACGATGTGGGGTCATAAAAATTTTTCAATGATTTTTTTCATATATCCTAAATACTTTTCCAAAAATGTCTAAATAGATTACATATCTATGATTTATTAGCTTTAAAATGTGGTAGGTCCCATCCCGTAATCTATCTTAGTTTGTCCACAATTACCAAAATCCCTCAGAGAAACGATGTGGGGTCATAAAAATTTTTCAATGATTTTTTTCATATATCCTAAATACTTTTCCAAAAATGTCTAAATAGATTACATATCTATGATTTATTAGCTTTAAAATGTGGTAGGTCCCATCCCGTAATCTATCTTAGTTTGTCCACAATTACCAAAATCCCTCAGAGAAACGATGTGGGGTCATAAAAATTTTTCAATGATTTTTTTCATATATCCTAAATACTTTTCCAAAAATGTCTAAATAGATTACATATCTATGATTTATTAGCTTTAAAATGTGGTAGGTCCCATCCCGTAATCTATCTTAGTTTGTCCACAATTACCAAAATCCCTCAGAGAAACGATGTGGGGTCATAAAAATTTTTCAATGATTTTTTTCATATATCCTAAATACTTTTCCAAAAATGTCTAAATAGATTACATATCTATGATTTATTAGCTTTAAAATGTGGTAGGTCCCATCCTGTAATCTATCTTAGTTTGTCCACAATTACCAAAATCCCTCAGAGAAACGATGTGGGGTCATAAAAATTTTTCAATGATTTTTTTCATATATCCTAAATACTTTTCCAAAAATGTCTAAATAGATTACATATCTATGATTTATTAGCTTTAAAATGTGGTAGGTCCCATCCCGTAATCTATCTTAGTTTGTCCACAACTACCAAAACCCCTCTTCAGACTCTTTTATACGAATATTTAAAGTATTTAAATATGTCCCAAATACGAAAACATATTTACATATTTGTCCTAAATACGAAAACATATTTGTAAATATGTCACAAATATTAAAAACATATTTGAAAATATGTTTTGACGTAAGTTTTTACGTCAAAACATATTTAACTCGGCATATTTATCTTCACTCACTTCCATATGCCGACGAAAACATGCCGCTTCGATGGGTCTTTCAGCAGGATAATGACCCGAAGCACTCATCACGCTATGTAAAGGATTGGTTTCATGCCAATAATATTACTTTGCTGGAATTGCCAAGTTAGTCACCGGACATAAATCCGATTGAAAACCTCTGGGGAGACTTAAAGCAAAGAATCCCGAAGAATGTATTTTAAAATGAGCAACAACTTTGGAGATTTGTTCAAGAAACTTGGTATGAAACCCCATTAGACACTTGTCGTAAACTTTTTGGACAGTATTTCAATAAAAAAAAGCCAAAAATTGTTTAAATTGAAGGCGGTTACACTGGATACTAACTAAGAACTAAAACTTTTTATTTAATGATGTACAGAATGTACTTATTATTTTGGCCACTCTTTTTTGTCAGTATTTTTTTCTTTTCAATAACCTGAAAAAGTTGTTTTATGTTTTCAGCTCATAAGTACTTGTTTTTATGACTGACATTTGTTAAAAAATAAAGTTTAAAAAGTTTCATTGTGTTGCAAAAAACACAAAAAAATATTTAGCTATTATAAAGAGTAAGACATACTGGTGTACTTATTATTTTAGCCATATGTGTATATATCAGTGAGACGTAAGATGCTCTTACGGAATAACAGATTGAAAACATTGTTTATAGGTGTGTGTAATAAATTCCACTTTACTGCTTAATTATCGCCAAAATAAGGAACTAAGACAATAAAGTGTTTTAATTAATGTATGAAAAATTAAATGACAATGTTGTTAAAGGGATTTTTTTTATAGCCAATGTAAACCGCTAACAGTAAGAGATTGTAAAAAAAAATTATAAAGTACAGCATGCGACAGCTGCATGATAATTTTAGTTTTTTCATTGAGCGATGAAAATTTGACCATAAAAAAACCATAAAAATTTTATTGATTTTTCTTTCAACAATGTTGCCGTTATTTTGTGTTAGAAAATAGTGTAAAGCCATACAACTTAATTAAATAACGTACAAAGTTTTTTAAAGGAATATCTTGAATTTTTAATTTTATTTTCTCCATTAAAAAAAGGATCTGAAGTGATGATTTGTGTCATGATTTTTTTAGGCGACTTCAAACATTAGTAGGTTAAAGAAGATTTAAATAAGAATCTGAAAAACGAGAAGGTACGACCAGATTTATATATTTTATTACGATTGCTGGAATGGAAGAATAGTTGAATGTTTCAGTGTTTTTGAGCTAGCAACAAACGATCGTAGGGTTTAGTGTACTTGATTTTGCACTTTATTGTACCACCCCCCCCCCCCCCCCCCCACTTTTTTCACACAAATATTTTTATTCTCATAGATTTTTTTTGGTTTAAAACACAGATGTGGAAAATTCCAAAAATTTGGGCATGTCATTTCAATTGTTTAAATATAACTTATATTTTTATATAGGAATTTTCATTTTGCTACACTTGTATAAACGTATGTATGAAGCTTTCCACACCAAATTGTACAGTTTTATAAATCTTAAAAAAGTATACAAAACAAAAGTAATTTTTCAAACTGTCCTTATGGTCATGGAATGCCCCACATATTTTTTTATGTTAACATTTTATTTTTATTTACATATTTTGCAATATTTACACTGTTAAATAGATTTGTACTTCATTCAAACTTTATATTCATCCTTCTTTTAACTTCTAAGAAAATTAATAAGCAGTTTGTATGACGACTTAAAAAAAACATGTGTCGCTCTAAGCCTGTCACTTACCAACTTTAACTTTAAAACATTTTTTTTTTAATTCACAAAACTTTTTTTTTATTTGTTAAAAAAATTTGTATAACAGCAAACTGAAAAGAATTTTTCCTTAGAAATTGTTGATTTTTTTTCTTTGATAATTCTTTTTTCAATATAAAATGACAAAATAAAAAAACGCAAAAAATTCTAATGAAAATATCATTTAAAAAGAATTAAAAAAATACAGAAAAAAACGCTAAAATTAAAAAAAAAAATAACATTGAAAATTTTTACCACGGGAAGCCACTGAGTTTTAACAAAATTGATTGCTTTTTTAGCATAATCTTTTTTAATACAGAGATTCTCAATTTAAAACATAATTCTTATAGATTGGTCTCATTGCTCTCTATCTCTCTCTTTCTCTTTCTCTCTTTCAGCAAAAAAAAGTTCATGATATTTTATATTAAAGGATGTCACCATACAACACTTGATTTTTACACGACTTTCAGCGAACACCCATATATAATTTAAACAAAATTGGTATTACTACAGCTCGCATAAACAGAAGATATTAATAATGTGAACTTAAAAATTAAAGGGTGTGCCCATAGGTGATATAATTGGATTTACATAGCCCTATCTTTTGAACCACTTAAGGTAAACACTAAAAAGACACATAGAGAGCGTTCTTCTATGTCCGATCAGATAAAGAGCATAAATATTAAAAATAATAAATTAAAGGGTGTCCCCATGCGTGATGCAAATTGACATTTAAATCGCTATCGACAGACAGTTAAAATTTATATGAAATATGTATTGTTAGGTCTACTATAAAAACAAGTTAAAAATGTAAAATTGTACATTAAAGGGTGTCCCCATATGTAATGTTATTAAATGTATATGGCATTTTCGCTTTATTCTTTATAGACAGGCATACAGAAGGTGCATTGTCAAGGCCTCCATAACAAGTATAAAATAAAAATAGAAAAATTAAAGGGTGTCACCATAGGTGATGTTAAAAAAAGGTATATAAGAAATCTGCCATCTCTATAAATTTTTTTTAAGTTATGCCTACGGATTGGTCTCGTTCAATTTTTAATTCTTACTAAATGACTTTCTGCCCATTTGTCTGTTTATTAAAACATTTTCATTTAATTTTGTCATTAAAAAGCTTCCTAGAACTATAAAAGATAAACAACAAATTTAAATTGTTTTTTTCTTTAATGAAAATAAACACTCAAACAACCATGAAATATTCCAGTGTAGCAGACTTACATTAAACTTGACAATGACTATTAAAATATGACTATTAAATATTATGACTGTCTTAATGTTGGTATATAATTTTACTTAACGTGTTTGTCCGTTCTTCACCCTTCTTCTGTTCTATTAAAATGCTTTCAAATAATTTTAATAATTTCTAGAATAAACTCGAAGTAAAAATAGTAGAAAATAAATTAAAAGTTATTATTTCCTCTGCATACAGCCGTACAAATATAGACAAAATTATTACTAAAGTTTGATATAAAAGAAGAACTTTCTCTTCGTATTTACTTTAAAGACGTAACAAAAAAAAAAAAAAATAAATAAATAAAAAAGTTAATTTCATTATTATAAGCAAACCATTAAAATCAAATTAATAAAGTTTAGATATTTATAAATTTTAATAACGATCTTGAATATGGATATTTATTTGTTAAATATGTTCATGGAAATATTTGTAATGATTTTAAAAGAATTAAATGCCAACAAATGCATTAAAGCAAATTAAAAAATCTAATAAGAATTTTATGAAAATTTAAATATGAAAGCTGAAGCAAAAATAAGACACAACTCATAAAGTCTTTGAGTTTAAATATTAAAAGAAAATTCACAATTAGTACAGTTTGAAAGAAAATTCTTTTTAATATGCACAGTTTTTAGAAAGTACTTATTAATGAAAGCAGTACACTTTATGTGAAATAATTAACACTGAAACACGGTGACTTATTCTACTACTGCTACTCAACCAAATCATTTTCAAATATTGTCCAGCTAGCACATATTTAATATTCCACGTTTACTTATGCTAATCACTCAACTGTTTAATTGTGTTTATGGCTGGCAACACGTAAAATATTCAAATTTTGGTTAAATTCTGTGACACTCATAAAACTTATATCTTAAACGTGCACAAAAAAATATTAAATTTTTTATAGTTTTATAGTTTTATGGTTGTAAAATTTTCATAAAGATAATTAAAAAAAATGATCATTATGATAATAATGGTGATGACAAACAATAAAACTTTTGAACTTTTGTTAACATTTGTCTTTTTCTTTTCATATATGTGTCAGTGGAAAATGGTGAAAATAAATGTTCTAAAATGTTAATGGGTTTTCTTTTTAATGCATTAACGTGACGTTATTGTTGTTCTTAACCAACGAATAGAAAAATTATGTAAGAATGATTGTGACATTTAAAGAAACTTAATTCTTCACGGTTTAAGAAAATTCATGATAACAGTAAAAAGTTCATTTCATTCATTCTTGGTTTGACTTTTACATTTTGAAAGTGTGTTTTTTGTAGTTTTAATTATTTTTTATGGCTTTTTCTATGCTCGAGCTAATTTTCAAAGCTAATTATTTCACTAGTTGTTAAGGCAGCATACATTTTCAAATATATTTACCACTTATGCTTTATTAAATAACAAAGAATAAATACTTTTTTCTCTTCAAACAGGACTATACATTTTTTTACAATTATTTAAACTTTCGTGCATATCAATCTTAACAAATTTTTTTAATTGGTTAAATTTATTCAAAAGTACATAAATTCTTAAATACTAAACAACAAAATAATAAACTTATGTACTTGTATTCGATTACTACCAGAACGAAATGACAGCATAAAGCCTTTCTGGCACATCATTAAAGTTATTGTTATTTGTTATTTTGTTTTCCAAAGTGACCACGTTCTTAAACAAAAAAAAAACTCTTTGGCATTGATATTGAATAAAAATTCTTTTTTTGTTTTTTATTTAGAAATCCTAACAATGAAATGATGAAAAGACCCAATTTATTTAAGTTGTCATAAGTGTAGTTTTCAAAAGGTTTGAGTATTTTTTTCGATTGTTAATTGTAAACTTATACAATTAAAAGTTGTACAGTGGTGTAAGAAAATTTGTTTCCTCTTCACAATTTTTTTTTGTATAATTACACAGAATACCCAAAATACCCCATGTAGAGTTTTCAGTATTAATTTAACTAGCAGCATTATAATGTAAAACACTTAGTTTTTTTTAAATTAAAACAAAAAATTATTCGATTAATTTATTCGAATAATCGATTATTCGAATAAATTTCTCAAACAAATTTTTTTTTTAATTTAAGTTTATAATGAGTTATAAATTACCCTAAAAACTTATACAGCAAAACTATTATAATTAAAAAGAGCCGAATACTCCCATAAGAGTTCTTAGTAGAACCGAACCGAACGGATATTACAGCACACTTACCATTTTCAAATAATTAATATTTTTTTCTTTAAATTAAGACAAAAAATTTATTCGAAAAATTTTTAATAATAATTAATTAATTATTAATCGAATATTCGAATAAATTTTTTTAGACTAAATTGCTTCTACAATTTATGGTTATAATGAATCACTTCACAACTTGTAACGCTTATACAAGCCTATTACAATTGACAGGAAGATCCAAATACTCCTTGTAGAGTTCTTAGTAAGAATCGAATCGGCAGCCTGATATTATAACACTCTTAGAGTTGTCATTTGAATAAAAAAAATATGCCCATATTTGAAGATTTTTTTTTCAACATTTTATGCAAATAAATAAAATTTTTATATTATGAAAAAAATATTATTCGATATTTTTTATCGAATAATCGAATAAATTTTTTAAACTAATTGCTTCAATAATATATGGTTCTATAGAATAATGTATTATTTTTAAAATTTGAAGTACAAATTAATCAACATGACGATGTGTTATGTAATAATGAAAAACTGCATAAATACACAGAAAGAAATTTCTTATTTTAAATATAAAACTATTCTTCTCTTTTAGTAGGTATCGTAATTAAAAAAAAAACAAGTGCTATTCACACCTAATTTTCATTAATATTTGGCGTTATAAATTAAAAAATTCTATTCAATATTTTTTTGTTTTTTTGAATATTCGAAAAAAAAATTATTTTCTCGAATAATCGGAAAAAAAATTTTTATTCGAATAATTGACATCTATACATCCTTTTAAAAAAATCTTTTCAATATTTATTTGAATATTCCAGAGGTTCCCCAACTATTTTGAATTTTTACAGAACTTTTCATCAATCTTTTTGAAAAATTATTTGCGTTTAATACATCCCATCTATAGAATTGTGAAAAAAAGTTTATTGAGCAAAAAAGGTGGGAGTGTAGTTGAAGAATTAAAAATTTGATCAAATACCTAGCAAATCAAGGTTTGCCAGCATTTTATTAAGAAGAATAATTATGAAAAGGATTTAAGAATTTTTAACAGAAAAAACTTTAAGAAAGAAATATATAGAAAATCAATTAAAATTAATAATGGTATTTAAAAAAACGCATTTATTTAAAAAAAAATCAAATAGGGTTTTTAAAGATGATGATAGGAACCAGGTTAAAGAAAATTGTTCTTTAATGCGAACAAAAAGAAAATGTTAACAATTGAGAGACTCTTCTAACAAACAACACAATTAATAAAAGTAAGAAAACGCTTAAAAATGATTGATGGATGATAATGGTTTAAACTGAAAAGCCATATTAAATAGCTTTATCAGAAGCTTATACAAAATAAAATAAATAAATAAACCTCGAGTTTTAAACTTAAAAAAAAACTTTAAAAATAAAAGACCATAAAAAACTATTTTTTTTAATATTTGAACTACATACAACGAAAATGAAAAAAAAAACTAAGTCAAGATCATCTATCCATCCATTGTAGTGTACTGCTGCACTTCGCTGCATTTATTAATAGAAGTTGAATCAAGCAGCAGAACTTAATAGTTTCAATACACCAACCTAACGAAAAAAAAAAACAAAATATATAGAATTGTATTTTAAACCAAAGTTATTTTTGTTGTTGTTAAGAGTTGTTCATTTTTTTGTCTATATATTCAAAAGAAACCACAAACACTCACTCATTTATTAACACCCATTGCTGGTGAATAATAGATAAATATATAGCAGCCGCACTAGCTTCGGCTAAATTTAATATCGATTTGAAGGTTAAGTTAAACAACAGCAACAACAACAACATGTATAAAATTATAATAATTAACGGCTTTTTCTTTTTTAAATTTGAATTACCAACAAAGAAAATATCTTAAATTACGATAACGATGAGTTCCTTTAAAATCCGGAAGCGCCTCTATAAACCTATGGAATATTTCAAGCACAGATGTACCGTTAAGTGGAAATATCACAATCTTTTTATTTCAACATTTAAATAAAGACAAGTGAAAAAAAATAATTTATAAAAATATTGCGCAAATTTATTGAACGTCTGACATGTGGAAGTTCTACTATAACTTATTTCAGACGCCCTAAAAGTGTAAAACAGAGTATAGAAAGATGTGAGAGGTGGCGAAAGCGATAAGGATCTTGGTTATGCTAAAAACTATATCTCAAGTTTCACTCTTGCTGGTATCGGGTTATTAGACACCAAAACAAGACACAACGGGGTAAATATTAATAGACAATTAAAATCTTTTAATAGCTGATTGTCTTAGGCGACGTGACATGCGTAATACCTTCGTCAAGCCGAGGAAATGTCGCCAAAATTAAATATGCAGAAGTTTAAAAATTGGGCACTAAAAACATGATTTGGTAACTATTTTGTAATTCCTTCAGTTTGAAAAATAAATATTCTTAAAAAGTAAAATCTTATTAATTAAAAGTTTAAACCAAAACTCTTTTACTTCTTATATTAACGGAACAATTCCATTTTTATACCTTAAATCCAAGATAACTCGTCCGAATTTTAAATGCATAATTATTTTTCAATCAATACTGTTTTCAGAATGTTACCAAGAACTTAAGAAGAAGAAAAAAACAAAAACATATAAAATTCAATAGCTGTAGATGTTCTTTCAGCGAAATAACACTACGTGGTCTGACTGAAGCACATACATAGATAAAATAGATTGTTCCTTAACAAATCAATTAAATTTTTAATATATAATTTTTGCAAAAAAAAACCGACTTTAAAACATATTTTTGCTATCTGTCTACAACGTTTCAAATTAGATTAACTATTGGGTCACCCTTTAATTTCCAAATCAAAATTATATAATTGTTGTTATAGCGGACTTAGCAATTTAGCAACTGTTTTACAGTATGTCCATAGGCATCAAATTACATAAACTATGGGGACACCCTTTAATTTCCAAGTCCAAATTTTATACTTGTTGCTATAGCGGATGCAGATTATTTTTAAACGTCAACCATCTGTGTACTACGGTTCAACAGTTTGGCCATATATACATCTAATGACTTCAACTATTACAGCACCCTTTAATAAATAATTTTAAGTATTTAAACTTCTCATTATATCAGACTAGGTGCTGGAAATTCTGTTTAATTTTCAAGTGTTTGTAAATAACGTTTCATACGATAGGTCCGTATAGGTCAAATTACATTAACTATTGAAATACCCTTTAAATTTTAAGTTAAAATTGTTTACTTTTTGTTATAATGGACAATACAAGTTCCTTGTAAATTTCCGCTATCTGTCTATAACGGTTCAAAAGTTTCGCCACATACACAGGATAGCGTCAATTATTGGGACACCCTTTAATTTTTTTAATCCAAATTTTATACTTGGTGTTCTAGCGATCTTAGCAGTACAGGTTCCTTATTAATATGAACAGCCTGTCTGCAACTGTTCAATAGTATGGCCACAAATATCAAATAAAATTAGCTTATGAGGCACCCTTTAATTAGTAAATTCGATATTTATACTTTCATTATAACGAGCATAGTTTTCAACATGCTGTTCAATTTTCAAGCGTTTCTCTATAACGGTTCAGAAGATAGCCCCATATAGGTGAATTTACGTCAACTATGGCGACACCCTTTAATTTTTAGATTTATTTTATTATTACTTTTTGCCGTTGGGGGCTATAATTATGCGCATTTTATTTTCATAACACAAGAAAAAACCGTATATGTTGCATGGGAACACCCTGTAATATTTTTCTTAAAACAGGATACATTTGTAAGCATAACCTTTCAAATAAAGAAAAAATTGTTAAAATCAGTTTAGAAATGACTAAGTTGTGCAGGCACAAACATTTAAACAAAAGCAACATTGAGATGAATTGATAACCCCCTTCTTTTTTTGAAGTCGGTTAAAAAGAATATGAGATTTAAGAATATGAGCCATGTTGTCCTCTTAGAACTCAATTGTTGCTGGTTTATCATCACAAACAAGTGGCTTCAAATGGCACCAGAAAATATTCAAAAGGTGTTTAATCGCACGTTCTTGGAGGCCATTTCACGAATTTAAGTTATCGCTGAATTTTAATCTTAATAAGTCGACAATTATGGGCGCAAAATGGCACCAAAAGCCATCCTGGTAAAACCAGATCTCATTTGGATCAAATTAATTTATATTTTCAAACAGAAATTAAACTTGGTGATTTAACGATCTCTATCGACTGTAACAGCGTCCCCGGCTTCATTTTTGAAGATGTAGGGACTAATAATGCCACCAGTATGTAAAGCACGCGAAACGGTGCATTCTTCTGGCTGTAATGGAGTCTGTAGGATTTTTTGTGGATTTATTTTACTTCATATGCAACAATTTTGTTAGTTTACACACCCGTTAAGCCAAACATAAGCTCAGTTTGCCACTGCTTTAGAGCCAGACCGGGAAAGGAACGACACATGCATATCTTGTAGCGTTAATTTCTACACCAACTAGATCTTTAAAGGGTGGAGACGAAGATCTTTGTGCGTCATTAAGAGAGAAGGCTATGATGGCTTGCATTACATGGACAACTATGTGCCCGAGCGGCCAGGCCGACTATTTCCATCCATTTTATAGACTTTTCACACAAATGAACTGTGTTTAGATTTAAGACGTGACTAGCGGCAACGAATAGTAACTTTCGAGTAGAGACACGACCACTATTTAGGCACTCACGGATCGTCTAAAATTTGAAAATTATCAAAATTTTCTAAGTTTTGGCAACAGTTCTGCATATTTTTAAAAACCATTGAAAGTTAAAAAAAAAAAAACTTCACTAAAGAGTGGAAAATAAAATGAAATTTCCCTAAAAAAAAACTTCAAGATAAGACCTAAATCACGGATGCAATTGTTTGGAAACAATTGAAAAAATAATATTTAGCCAAATGCCTCAAGTTACAAAAAGCAAGCAACAACAAAAAAAAAAAGCACAACAAAACTTTCGCATAAAATTTACACAAAACTATTAAATTTAAAATGTGAAATACTTTCTCAAAACAAAAAAAAAAACAAAATGAAAACGCACAAAAGAAGAAAAATTATGCTTTAAAATCACACATTCATATTTTGCTTTTCCATTTTTTTTTGCCGTTGCCATTCGTACTTTACGCGCTGTCAACTTATTTGCTGATATTGCAGCCACAATCAAAGCGGATGCTTTTGGCATGACTTGGATAAGAAATTCCTCTATGCCATTTAATAAAAAATGTAATAAACGAACAAGACATTAAAGACGCAAAGAGAATGTGAATGTATGGTTGGCTGATAGCTGAGATGTTGCGGCTGCATACAATGAAAATCATCATAATGGCAAAAACAAAAAACAAACACTGAAGATATTTTCACCCATAAGCCTCATTTTTAAGCATAAATTTTGATTAACACGCATAATTGTAAATGTCGCATATAAAATGAGCATCTGTAACTTTGATTTTATTTTGTGAACATGGACGAATGCTTGAAAATTTTCTCTTTTAGAATAAAAACAACCGCCTTATTTTTAGAGATTTTGGGAGGTTGCTAGAACTGTTTTCTAGATTTTTCGTCTGAAATCTAAAACGTTTACTTTTCTCATATAAATTAATTTTTTTTAGGATTTTTGCTTGGTTCGCAATTCTATTTTATATAAAATTATACATTTCCATTTGAAACTTTTTTTATTTACTGAACGAGAGTTTTAAACTTAAAAATAATCATGTAATTTATTTCACAGAGAGTAGAATTATAGTGGTGGAATTATAGGAATTATAGTGTTTGTTTCACATACACAATGGAAAGAAAATTTTACCTGCTGAGTCCTAGGACTGGCATGAAAAATTATTAACAGACCCAAAAAATATCTAATGATAAAGAGGACAAACATTAGATTTTTTCAAGTGGACCAACTAACACCAGCTAAAACTTTTGTTGCCACTTTGGTGAAAGATGTTAAAAAATAATAACGTAACGTAATGCACACATTGTCAAACGTTACATACATTAAATTCCAAATGTGAGTTACAAAAAAAAAAAGAAGAAGAAAAAACAGACAGATACCTGAACAATCTCAAACAACTGCTGATTTAACCAGAGAAAACAAAAACTTTAAGACGAACTTTACATTTTCTGTTTTTAAAAATGCGTTGCTGTAAAAAAAATGAGACAAAGAAAAGAAAAACATATAGCTACCAACAAAAAGAAGAAGAAGAAGAAGAAGAAGAAGAAGAAGAAGAAGAAAAAGAAGACAAAGAAAAGGTAACATAAGATTGACGTTACTAACTTCACATATTTTCAAAGGTCGTTTCAAGTGAGTTGAGTAAGCGACTGAATGAGTTGGTAAGTGAGCATGACAGTCAGCAAGGGAACACACTCGAATACATAAAACACATATGAATTCAAGTATTTTGCTGCTTTAAGGCCATAAAATCAGGCAGCATCTGTTTCATGTTTCATAATGGCAATAATAACGACGATAATGATGATGACGATGATGATAAAGCTCTATAAAGTGTGTTGAACTGTTGTTGTTTTAACGAATAAAGTACATTTAGCGTTAGTTGTTGTTGTTGCTGTTGGTAGTATTTATAACTCTTTAACAGTTGCTATTGCTGTTAGTAACGTTTTTTTTTTCCCCGTCTAAGTTTTTAAGTGCTCTAGTAATAAAGTTTTAAGCCGGCCTTTAATATACAAAAACACTTTAACGCTTTTTATCTTGCGTCATGTTTTTATTTGTTGTGATGAAGATTCTCCAAAAGTCAGTCATCTTTTGGTTTTTATGTGCATGCAACTAAGCTGGCCCTTCATTTCAGTCTGTGTAAATGACACATGATGGAAAAAGTTGGTTAAAGTCAAAGGTGGACAATTAAAATTGAATGTAGCAGTAACATTTAAATATTTCAAAAACATTTGAATTACTTTGTAGAGAAAGGCTTAATTGTAAACTACATAGTTTACACTTAGAGAAAAAAATTTAATAAATTATTTTACCAGTCATTTTTAAAAGAATTAATAGCTTTAAATTTTTCATTCGTTTACTTTTTAATTTAAAAGTTTATTTTGCCATTTTTTTTTTTTATTTTGTTTTAGCAGTTTATCAACATGACTTAGTTCTTGTTATTTATCTTTTTTCATTAAATAAATGTCTTTTCAAGTCTTGACAAATACTTGAAACAAATAGCACTAGTTTTTAAATAATTGCATATCATTTTTGTTTTGCTGTTGTTTCTTTAGTTTTATTTATCTCAACTGCAGAACAATTGTTTTTATTTCAGTATACAACTTTTGAAGTAAAAGTATTTGCGGGCACATGGACTTTGACATGTGTTCTAAATTGAAACTAAAAGAATAAAAAATAATGAAAAGTTTAAGCGAATTAAAAATTTTTTAAAGATTATTTATAATAATAACTTAGAAGTCGTTAAATTATTTAAAGTATAGAAATAAACTAAAATTTTTGCAAGTTTTAAAAGTTTTATAATAGTTTTATAACAGTTTTATAACAGTTTTATTAAATTTTTATAACAGTTTTATAAAAGTTTTATAACAGTGTTATAACCGTTTTTTAACATTTTTATGATTTGAGTATAATAGTAAATAATAATAAATACCAAATACATATATTTCAGTCCATTTCGAAATGTTCTCTTTACCATCAACTGACGTTTCCCGAAAGTGCGGCTTAAGCCTCTTCGCGGTAACGAGACAGCCAGTAAGCTTTATTTCTACTGTGCGCTCTAAAGATAATAGTTAAGTTTTAGTTGAAACAAAGACTTTCATGTGTAATAAAGAACAGCCAATGACACCTTACCTTAAAGGTGCAGAGGTTAATCGTTGAGATCAAGAGGAAAGAAAATGAAATTCCAATGGACTTCTAAAGTTGAAAAAGGGAAAAAAGACCGTAAGGAACAGAAAAATATTGTTAAATTAAACAACAACAAAACAAACAAGTAAGCAGCGGCTTTTCTTTGCATTATAGGGACCACATTTTGTACAAGATCACTGTTTAATTACTAACGGAATGAGGAACGTGTCTAAAGTGATCACCGTCTATCAACTTGGAAGAGCGAAAGGAGAAGGTTTGCTTGTGCGACCTTGAAGGAAACAATAACCCTTTCAGATTTTTAAGCAAGTGTCACATCTTATCCAGAAAAAAATCTCTAGCTGCGATAATGACTCATTAAAAATCAGCAATGGGCGAGCTACTTAAAGGGCTAAAGGCTGCAAAAAACACCGCATTTGTACTTTTTATTACAAGATATAAAACACCCAAGTTCAAACTAGCAATTTAAGATGACATTTCTTTCAAAATTTTTATAAAGACAGTATATTTTAGTATTATTCTAAACTGTAAGCTCTCAACGAGATTCCATTTAATGATGGGATCTTGAAAATAAAAGATTTTGATGTCATAAACCTTTAAGATACACTGGATTTATATGATCGCTATTAAATCAATAACTAGTTTCTCTGTGCTGACGGACATAGAGTAACCAACAAATACAAACTCTTCTACAAAAAAAGGACAGAGTGTTAGTCTTCGAAACATATTTAAAATTGGTGGAAAAAGCTTCCCAATTATTCTCTCAAACCAGCCTTGAATTTTTTCATTCGTATAGATAAGCTTAATTTGGGAGGACCAGGCAATGTTTAGAACATGTTTAGCACACGCTCCCCAGAATTTGTTCCTTCCTTAAGAACATGTAATACATGAGGCACATTTCCTTTTTTTTAAATAGACTCGTTCAGAAAATTTTCTAATTCAGTAACGGATATCGCACATTTTTAAGAGAGGTAGGAAGGCAAATCTTCGCTAAACAGGCATTTATTATACGTCGAAAATCCCATTTAGTATACGTCGCCATTTTGTTAAAATATCAAGCAGAGATGAATGTAGACGACAGTTGATAAAGCAGGCATGGCGTCATTTGTTACGAGGGCTGCTATATATATTTCTGGCCTGGCAACACTGAGTGCTGCCAAGTGCAATCTGACATTTCCATTGGAAAGTTTGTCATTTTTAAGCATAATCGTACTCAAAACGTTTTGACGTACGACCATTATTTGTGTTGTTTACAGTGACTTGAAAAAATTAATATAAAAAAAATGGAATTAGCTCGTGAACATTTTCGTGCCATCATTTTTCACAACTTTCGACGTGGATTATCACGACAAAAGTGCATTGATGAACTTAAATCTTTGTATGGCGATGAAACACCATCCTATAGCACTGTGAAAAATTGGTATAATGAATTTAATCGTGGCCGAAGCTCGCTCAAGGACGAATACCATGAAGGTCGTCCAAAAACGGCTGTTGTGCCAGAGAACATTGATGCCGCGCGTGAACTCATAACGCAAGATCGACATGCGACATACCGAGAGATATCCTTAGACATTTCTTCCACCAGCATACATTCGATACTGCATGAACACCTGGCCGTAAAAAAGGTTTGTTCTCGTTGAATCCCGCACAATTTGAAAGTCGCTCAAAAAAAAGGCTCGTGTCGATTGGTGCAAAGAAATGCTGCAAGAATACGATTGCGGTGCTTCAAAAGACGTTTATAAGATCGTCACAGGTGACGAATCATGGACGAGCAAAATGCAACGAAAGTTGTTCGTGGAAGAAGCACTACGAAGCAAATGGTCGCCTGTTTCTTCGGCAAAACTGGTCATGTGGCGACTGTTCCGCTTGAGCAACGCACGACGGTCACTTCTGAGTGGCACACTACAATTTGTTTGCCTAAAGTCATCGTAGAAATTCGAAAAACCAACAAGAGAAGACGAATCATTGTTCACCATGACAATGCGAGCTCTCACACATCGGCTCAAACCAGAGCGTTTTTGACCGGCCAAAACGTCGAATTAATGGGTCATCCTCCGTACAGCCCTGACTTGGCACCAATTGACTTCTTCTTGTTTTCGCACATCAAGAAAAAAATGCGTGGTCAACGATTTTCGTCGCCAGAAGAAACTATTGAAGTGTTCAAAAACCATGTTTTAGAGGTGTGTCAATCGGATTGGAAAAAGTGCTTCGACAACTAGTTTGAGCGCATTCAAAAGTGTATAAATCATGCTGGAGAATACTTTGAAAAACAATAAAACCATTTGTGATTATAAATATTCGCATTTTCACTATTAGGCCAGAAATATATAGAGCAGCCCCTGTACTTGTTTAGAGAGATAAAAAAGTACCTTCACGTGCTCCCACAGGAAACAATCGAAAGGTGTAAAGTCACACGACCTTGCAAACCAATTGGCAAATCCACTTTCTAAAATCAACTTATTGACAAATTTTTAATGTAAAAAGTCGCTCACGGCATTCGCTTTATAGCACACAGCGCCATTCTATTGAAAAATACATCGCACCTGGTTCAATGTCATCCATATTTTCAAACAAGAAATCACTTCAATGACGGTGATGCGAGCTCTGGCTACATTTTTTAGGAAATAAGGTCCAAAAATGCTACCAGCATGTTAACCGCACTAATCAGGAAACTTGTGGATGTAATAAAGCCTTTTAAGTGTGGATTGGTTTGACTTCATATGCTGCAAGTTTTTTTTTTTTTATTAACAAATTAGTTAAGCGAAAATTTAGTCTCATCGCTAAACATAATTTTACGAGAATTGATAACTGATTTTAAAGTAAATCTATATAATTTGGTAGTATTGTTAAAGAATCAATCTATTCAAAATGATGATTTGCCGGAGTATAGTGAACAAAAATATCAAAAAATGAGCGCTGTATAACAGTTCGTTTGACAAATAAGCCTAGAACTTACGACTTTTGGACTTAGAAAATATCCATAGTTTTAAATAATTATAAAATATTCAATTTTAATTTGAGTTTTTTAGAAAGTGGCAACGAATTAATTTTATTTCATTTTCAAATACTTCCCACTGAATGACAATCTCTTATGCCTCCCCGAAAGGAAGTTTTAAAGTTTCCATTAATGCATAATAAATTAAAACTTATTAAAACCTGAATAAGTTTTATTATAAGAATTAATATTTACAAGCATTTTATTTAATAAAGAGAAAATTTTTGTTACACGTATAACAGTTTCTAAGTACATTGTATTTAATAACTACTTAATATGAATTTATGTCAGTAGTAAGAGAAACTACTTCATTATTTATAGATATTTTTTCTTCACATCTTTCTTAAAATGCCATCAGAAAGAAAAACAAAATAGCAAAGTCAAGACTAGACTTGTTAACAATAAATTTTAGCAAATTTCTTTTAAAAAGATTTTTTTTTCAATTTAACCGCCGACAGCAGCCAACTTTTCTTTAAAAACACAAAAATTACGGTCATGCAAACATAAAAATTGTTGGTATTGGTCGGTTAAAGAAAATTATATAAAACAACAAATACAAGAACAACAACAGCAACAAATAAATATTAATCGTTGATAGTTTCTAAATTGAAGAAATGGAAATTCATATTTGCTTTTTGCACTTGAAATGTTTAGGGAAATGTGCAAAAGAAAATAAAGAAAAAAAAAAAAGAAAAAAGAGAAAATTTATGCACAAATACAGATAAAATAAATGTTTATCACTATTTGATTTTCCCATCTCTTTAGAGCCATGAAAACACAAATAAAAAAAATAACATGGCAACATGAAAGCTTTGCTTTCCAACCATCTTAAATGTGACTGAAAGTCACTTTTTTTCTGTCCTAATGGCGTAGTATAGAAAAATATAACTATATTTGTTCGTTATATGTCGGTCGGTCAATAACTTATGACAAACTTTGACAACTAATAGCAACTACAATAACAACAACTATAACAGTGTAGACAGCATTTGAGACAAAATATAAAAAAAGCATGATACTTTTAAGAAGGAGAGCTGTGACAGCATGATGAGAGTGTCATATTAACCACATGTAACCTAGAGATTCTTTCAGCCATTTGTTTTGTTTGCATTTGTTGTTGTTTTGAATTGCTTAAACCACCAACTCAACAATGTTGCAGAAATATTAAAAGTAAACATAAAAAAAAAATACATAAAGTGGTTGCAAATTCCAAGGCAATGAATTCGAGGAAATTTATGCAAAAATACTCAAATTTTTACACAAATTCTTTTGTGTCTGCTTGCAAATACAGTGATCAATTTTGTGCAACGAGCTTTCTCAGGGATCGCACTAAACGAGATCTTATAGATGGAATCTCATCAAACGAGTTCAAGGTAAATTCAGGGGTACCGCAAGGTTCCGTTCTTTCCCCTACCCTATTTCTCATTTTTCTTAATGACCTTATACGTCAGACTTCCCACCCTATCTATTCTTTTGCAGATGACAGTAGCATATGCCATTCATTTTCGTTTCGCAGTAGACTAAGACTTCGGGAAATTGAGGCTATGAGAAAGCACATGGACGATACCCTTAATCGCGATCATTTGATAATTTCCGAATGGGGACTGGCGAACAGGGTTCAGCTTAACGCTTATAAAACCCAGTGCTGTGTGCTTTTACACAGGCGTACTGAACATGCTACGTCATCTGTAATTATGGGTGATACATATATTAAGGAATCAGAAGCTCTCGATTATCTTGGCATGAAAATTCAATGCGATGTTCGTTGGATCAAGCATATTTTTCATGTCGCAAAAGAAGCATTCAAGTGCCTAGGTTTTCTGAAACGGTGTAAGAAATACTTCACTCCATCTGATCTCCTTACCATCTATATCACCTTTATCAGACCGAAAATGGAATACAACTCTCATGTATGGGCCGGTGCTTCAAGGTCTATTTTGGAGTTACTTGACCGCGTACAGGAGAGAGCGAAGAACCTCACCGGTGACAGTAGGTTATCCAGCTCTATTGACTCACTGGACGCAATATGGGGTGTGTTTCACTGTTTTATCGTTACTACAACGGAATGTGCTCTTATGAAATCAGGGAACTTGTTCCTGAAAACCTATATTTCATACGCGCAATGCGCTTTGCATCAAGAGCGCATTCCTTTGTGGTCGATTGGGCAGTCAGTCGTACTACGCATTACAAAGAAAATTCGTTTTTTAGCCGAACAGATCGATGTGGAATAAACTCCCTGCAGAGGTCTTTCCTGCCACTTTCAATGTGCAAAGAGTAAAATCAAATGTTCACCAGCAATACTCCCTCTATCCCCCTTCCCACAACCTAATTTCCTAGTTCTGACACAATTCATTGCTTAAGTAGGGGTCATTCCCAGAGTGCTGATCCTAATAAAAAAAAAAAAAAAAAAAAAAACGTTGGAGTATGAGGAAACGTTGCAATCATATTTTTTTTTTTAAATTTAAGATGGCACTAACATTTAAATAATTTTCTTTACATCAAAAGCGCTCGCTTAAAGTCATTCAAAAGAAAAGAAATTAACAATTAATAATATCATTAATAAGCAAGCTCTCAGGGAGGATGGCCTTATTCAAAGACAGGGCAGCAAAGGCTTCTTCTCCTCAACTTCGTAATATGTGCACTATAATTGCCGCGCTCTGTCTCATTGCTGTCACCAGTGACTAATCACGGAATTTTACTTCGTGTCCTGAAACAACCCTAAGAATTTCAGATAGAAGTCTCCTGTCACTTCATTTAGAAATGTTCGGCAGTTACAAACCACCTAAAATAACTCACATACTTTAAATAGAGAAATGTTATTGGCTTTGGCATGAGACAAACAAGAATAACCAACTCTCCGTATACCCTAGGGTACCTGCGCTAGTAAGCTGAAATTTAGTATGAAAAATGCTCGATTGCCCAGAGGTGAAATATTTTTCTCGTCTAAACCTTCTTTCTAAGGATTTTTTAGTTTGTAACAAAAGAGTTTTACAATCAACGTTTTTCAAAGAATTTAAACTCTTATATTTCAACATTTTTTATGTTCTAGAATCGAAACGATCCTAAAGTAATTCCATTATAAGACAAGTGACATTCAAGGCCCGTCTAGGTTTAAAGCAGGTACTCCAAGATGTAAGAATGAAACGTTCTTGGTATCGAAAATAGTAAAAATTTATGCAATATGAAGCATTTAAGACGAATGCAAAAAATAACCTCATGGACTCTCGCCTTATCGTTTCGCACTTTATAGCATCTCCCAGAATCCCGAAATATGTCTTAATAGTGTCGCGTGGCGTTGTTTTAAGATTAAAAACTGTGCATGGATTCCATGTCATCACCCTATTTTTTTACCCTCTGCTAAGAAATTTAAGCTTCATCTTTTTTTCTTTGCTGTGTTTTCATTTTATTGCAAAGTAAAGAATGTACACGAACTTTTATGTACTAAAAATTAAAGGCAACAACAATAAAGTCACTTTAACAAATTAAGAAGGTTGTTTTACGATTTTCCAGTAAAGAAATGAAATGCTTGCAAAACGTAGCACGTATTTTACACTTTAGAACTCTCATAAATTTTTGACACATTTCTGTCTCTCAAAGTATCAGTATTTCTCAGTTTTAGCTTTTTAAGATGTATTTAGAAGTAGTGATCTAATTTGAGATAAAAATTTTTCTTTTCAGTGGACAGATTCAAGACAGTTAACTGAATTGCTTTGCTCTTGAAGCATCGCATAATATTATTTTTAAACCACCTGACTAAATGGCTACCAAGTCAGGTCAAACACTATTTAAATGTTTGTTCGATGTAAATCGTAAATCACATGGCTCAAGAATATTGCCAGCAGCTGTTAATGCTTGCCATATTAAAATATTTTTTGTTTTTAAATATTCCCTCTACTCGCAAGTGCAGAATAAAGTTTAACCTGGGAATAATTTTTTTAAAATATTATTTTGCATAATTTTCGTTATTCATAAAAACAGATTTTAAAATAATTGTTTGTATATTTCCAACTTTGGATTATATTAAATTATAAAAACAAGAATAAATTTTTTTTTATTTTATTTCAAAAAAGATGACTTAAACCTAGAAACGAGGCTCTCATTTTATTTTACACTAAAAAGGAGTTTCCTTTTTTTAGATTGCTTTCTTCTACCGTAATATTTCCAATTTAAATTGTACATTTTTTTTCGGTGACATGCTTTAATGTAGAAAAATATTAGTTTATGTAATGGCTGTATCTGAAGCGTGTCCAGCACATGCGTGATTTAATTAAACAGCTTATCTGTCTTTTGTAGCCTTTCCGCCAAGCGCTATTACTGCCGGCAAATTTGTACTGAATCATTAGGATTCGCAATTTAAATTGTAAAAACTTTTTATTTACATACTTTAAAATGTAGCCAAATATTAAATTTTATTTAATGGGTTTAGACGAAGAGTGTTCTACACATGCGTGATACAATTAGACAGCTTATCTGCCTTTTTTATCATTTCAGCAAAGAGTCTTAGTCTTTCCGCAAATACTTACTGGATCACTCGAATAACTTTTTTGTGACTTTGGGCTATTTGGAGCCGTGCAGAAATAACTCTAGTTCTAGAAAATGTGAGTGATAAAAAGAGGAAAGACACATCATCTAACTTGTTTCAGTAGGAAAAAAAAAGAAGGAATTTATAAATTTGGATTTGTTTTCTTGCCACAACAGGTAGGACTAATATTATAGAAACCGGTGCTGAAAATGGTCATTAGGTTAGGTTAGTTCAGGCAGGCGGCCGTGTTGTCATTCTTTAGAACTTTTAATATACTCTGTGCCAGATTTGGGTAAAAAAAAAGAATTCCTACGTGGTGACTTACAAAACTATCATCTAAAGACTAGTTTTGATTGTCCTCACTCTTGGATATCTGCTTAAGAAATGTTGCCATATCGCGGTTCAAAGAGTCTTGGTATTGATAAATTACACATGGATATTTTATCTGTCCAAAGATATTTGAATAATATTGTAGCTTAATAAACCACTGTTCAAAGATGCTAAGCTTTTGGAAATAAATATTGAAATGTTTTCTATTAAAAACGTTTGACATTGACAAAAAAAAAATACACAATGAAATGAATAAATGTCCTCAAAATACATAAATATTGTATAACTAGAAGTGAAATTTAAAACTATGTCTTTTTTATATGAAACAAATCTTTGTTTTTTTTTTTTTTTTCAAAAGCATAAAGTTGATTTCGTTGTCGGTATGACTTATTATTGATTTATTCTAGTTGAGTGTCTAAAAAAGCATAAATTTTTAAACTCAAATATAAACGAGATGTTTAATTTAGGATGTTTTTGCGGCTTTTCTATTGATTTTTGTTGCTGTTACAACAAAACGTTAGTGGCTGCAAACTGTACAGCCGACATTAGTTATTGAAATTTTATACAAAAAACAGTGTATGTTTGTGCAAAGTTGTCATACGTTTTATGAACACCGCCGCTTAAAGGCAACTGCAACAATTTAGCATTAATGTTTTTGTAAAAGACTATTTTTGCCGCTTACAACAACAGCATAAAAAACATCAAGGTATATCGTGCTTGATGACAAAGACTAATACTAATTTATAAATATTTTTTTTTTTTTTCATTTTACATTTAAAGTCTCATTGTCTCTCTCTTTAACAAATCTTAAACATTTTTTCTAATCATTCTCATCACCAAGATCGTCATCATTTTTAATGGCGCCAAATTGCTTCTATAATATAGTGAAGGGGAGGAGAATATAGAATTAATCACTATAATACCACAAACAGACCACAACAATTTCAATGATGCTGTTACTGCCGCCGCCATATGAAATTGACCAGCATCAACAGCAGCGTTTGACATAAAATCAGTTAAAATATGTTGTGTTTATCAGTTGACTTATACTTAAGTCAATTTTACGTAAAGTTGTAGTACTTAGTTGTAGTTTTTGCGGTTACAAAGCAGAAACAAATACAACAATAATTATTTAAAAAAAGAAAAATTGTTTTTCTTTAAACATTTTACAGCCATATTTAAACGTAAATGAGAATTTTATTTTTGTGTACACATAAATATCAACGCTTAACAAACTTGACTAGTTATTTATTGCCAGCTAATTGCTAGTTTAAGTGATTAATTTAGTTAAAAGATAAGATTTAAAATTCCTAATAAAGACTTTAAAAGTTAAAAATATTTTAAATGGATTTTCATTTGTAATCTAGAGTTAAAAAATAAACTGTTATACAAAAATTTTATTTTTTTTTTAAGTTTGTACATTAGAAATGGTTTTGAGTATTACAGTAAAGGTTTTGTAAATAGCACGACAGTTTTGACAATAAAATAACAGTTTTTCAGAGAGTATAACAGTTTGTCGAGAGTATAACAGTTTTTTCAAAAGCATAAAATTTGTTCAACAGCTATCAGTAATCCCAGATTAAAACTTGTTTTCTAGTAGGACGCTTAGTTACCGCTTAAAAAAATATCAGTCCACTTTACCATTCACTTAATGAAGATCTCTTCTAGCACTTGTTCAAAGTTTTAAAATTTTACCTGCAAGAAACCAAAAGAAAAATGTAATTAATAAATCATTTATTATATTTAAGATGATTATTAAAATAAGACTAGCATTAAAAAAATTAATTTACGGATTTAAAAACAAACTAATAGAAAAAATATTAAAAGCAAAATAGGCCTATTGAAAAAAATCCAAACGAAATGCCGACATTTTAAGGTCTTTAGACAATAAAACATTGACACAAATAAATGATCAAGTAGGGTATTGCTTTAATTAAAGCATATTTGTTGAGGAACAAATTAATTCAAGTTTTTTTTAAAGAGATGGGTAGATTAAATGCGTGCGCTTAATTTTAATTTTATAACGCCGTCGTTATAAAATATTATAAAAATTTCCGATGAAATATTGAATTTAGGATTCTCAATAGAAACAATTCAATTAGGTTTATTTTTCACTAACTGTGTAATTTATATTTATATTGATAAAACTATAGTTCCATAGGATTTTTATGGAGAATTTTTTTTTTTTTTTTTTTTTTTTGTTACCATTAAGTAAATATTTGCATTAACTGGATTTAAACAACTATTTGGAAAGCGACTGATATATACTGACATTCCGCTTACAATTATTTCTTAGATTCGAAACAAAGAACCATTAAATATTTTTTTAAGTGCCTTTTAGTCAAAAATGGACTTACACCACTTTTACGGAGAACGGGTCATTAAATAAAAGCTTTCAATTACACATTGCAATATGAATCTCGAGCTATATTTTTTAAAAATTAGAGCAGATTGCATTCGAAGTAATTAAAAAAGTGGACTTATACCACTTTCCTAGAAAACGGCTCAAATATTGACATTCTGCTTTTCTGTAAAGACCTTCTAAGTTCTAAGCCTTCATTTATTGTATTTACTGCTTATAACTACTTCTAAGCGTCAAAAAAGAATCACTATTTTTTCTGTTAAATTACTTTTCGTCAACAGTAGACTCAAGCACTTATAAATGAGGCAGCTAGCTCATGCTTTAAATGCTTTTAATTAAAAGTTGCTTTAATTTTAAAATCTTATAACAGATTGAATTCAAAATATCAGTAACAAACTTTTTGTCAAAAATGGACTTATGCCACTTTCAAAGAAAATGGCTTATTTATTCAACGTTCTAATTGCTTTAATTTTAAAATCTTATAACAGATTGAATTCAAAATATCAGTAACAAACTTTTTGTCAAAAATGGACTTATGCCACTTTCAAAGAAAATGGCTTATTTATTCAACGTTCTATTTTTCTGTAAAGGTTCGTTAATTCAAGTTTATTTTAAAAGCCAAATTCATTTTATATTTCCTGTAAATAAATGAAGTTGTGCCACTTTCGAAGAACACTGCTTAAATATTGAAAGGTAAATTTTTCTTTAAATACTCTTTTATTTAAAAGCCTTCTCTCATTATTTCCAATTATTTCCCAGCTTCGAAACAAAGAATTATTATATTTCCGGATTTTGTGTAAAAAAAGAAACGAAATATGTAAAATGCGTTTGTAAAATAATTAATTGTTATTCTAGACACTTAATTTAAGTTATCACATTCATCACTTTATATGCATCTCGCAGATACAAATATTTATGTATGTGTTAAACAACGGTCTGACTGGATATTAAAGTCGCCGTTTTTTTGAAATAATTATTTTTCAAAAAAAAAAAAAAAAAAAAAAATAGTTCCGTAAAAATTAATTGTATTTATTTACATATTCATTTTTTGTTTTTGAGATCTTAATTGAAGAGAAGATTTATGTAAGTGTCAACGTTAACAAAAACAAATAAACAAAATAAAATAAAAAATACACATCTTTTAAGTAAAAATTTTTAAGTTAAAAAACTGTGAAAAGACATTGAACTTGACGAGTCTGTTTTTATTTACTTCTTATGACGAAAACAAATATTTTTTGTTTAAAAAAAATGCATTCAATAGCATCATTATCTGAGTAAAGTTCGTAGTAAATGACAGTAAACTAAAACTTTTTTGTATTTGTTCCAATAACAACAGTGTGTTGGTAAAGTTAATAGACAAAAAAACATTTATTTTTAAAGTTAAATCAAAAAGGTTACTTAACGTGTTTAAAAAAGCAATTAAATAATTTTGTAAGTGTTTCAAGTCCATTATTTTACAAAACATTATATGAAACTAAATTACCCAACAACCAAATCTAAATTAACTCATCTAGTGTTGAAGGTCTGGCGACAATTCTGATGCTCATATAAACTGTGTGAAACAAACCCAAATAGTACGGAGTCAAAGCTTTGCAATTCAAAAACCCAATTTTGACAGTCCGTTATTTAATGCAACTGGCCGCTAGAAACTGTTACTATTGAAAAGCAATTTAAATATTTTTAATCTTTTAAGTAGATTTTATTAAACAAATAACTTCATAACACAACGTGGACGCTAGTGGCTAGACGACGCTGCTGTTGACGTGCTGATTTAGATTGATCTGTAAATATTATTTAAACTGTGTTGTCAGAAATGAGGATTTTTTATAGTAGTTGCTATACCTGGTGAGCTACCCCATCTATAATTGTTATTACATCCTTGTTCATAATTTCAAGTACCACGCCCACTTTTTCAATTCGGCTAGTTTTTCCTAACGATGTAATTTAATATTGGATTTAGTTAAAAAAATTTGGTGTGCTAAGAATACTGTTCTCCAAATACACGTTAATAATATTTTTTTTATTTTGGCGCTATCACTTCAGCTCTACCAACCCGCCTTTTCACTTTGTACTAGAGGTATCTCGCTCACTATACCGATTCAATCATTTATTTGCCAAACTATCCCCATTGATAAGGAAACTACAGCCGTAGGCATAACAAAAACTTAGAATGAGCTTGGCGTGAATAAAGAAATTGAGCAGGCTCTCAGTGTGTTTTTGCCGAAGGACCAGCCACTTAAAATCATTGAAGATAGTTATCGTGACTCATAACCACATTGTAGAACTATTTTTACTATCAAGTTATGTATAGGGCCTTGCAGAGACCCTGCTTAGTTTCAGCATTATGCCAACAACCTCATGCTAACTTTTTGTTATGCATACGGCCGTTGCTTTTTAAAAACGTCAAGGTTGTAGCTACTATAGTTTCCGAGTTACACGATGTAAAATATCTACTCTTAGCGAGAATTGCCACGCATACTTGATGTATAAAACTAACAAAAGGTGTCAGGATTGATCGGACCACTAGTTAAGGCAGTCATACATTTTCAACAGGCAAACAAACAAAGAACAGTGACAGTCATTTCATCTATCATTTGACAATCAATGATGATAGAAATATCCATCAGCGCATAGAAAAAAGTTTCTATCACATTTATAAGGCAAAAAATAATAGAAACCTTTGTATACATGTGATACCTGTAGCAAACAGCGGAACATTTAATAAAACATTAACGAAGTCATTTCTGTCCATGAAAGATTTTTTGAAAATTTTGATGTTGGTGTAGAAAGTAATCGATATGGTAGACAAAAATATCATTTTTCGAATTTTTGTCTGTTTATCTGCTTGTCTGCCTGCCTGTGTTCGCATCACGTAAAAGCTGCTGGATGGATTTGAATAACATTTTGCGAGGAAGTCCCTTAGAAAAAGTTTCTTTTCATAAAAATATGTCAATTCGTAGAGTCACTAAAGATTCAGATGTGATAGCACTAGAAAAGGTGTCAGTATATTTTATTTCATTTAACTCATTTAAAAAATTTAAATTCTTAGAAAATTAAAAAAAAATCATTTCAAGTACAACGGCAACGCTGTTCGACATGAAATTGTTAAAAATGGATGAGAGCAAAATTGTGCATGGATTAGTTTCGTTAATTCATTTCTTAATTATTCTACAAATCTGTATATAGATATAGATAGCTAGAAGAAGATATTTGAAGAAAAAAATTTTTTTATTAAATTTTATAACCCAAACACGAAAATAAATTAATACAAAACAAACTCAAACTCATTTATAAACAACAAGAGTAAATTATTGTTTCTTCTTGTTTGCTGCATAAAAATCAAACAATGCAGGCCTTCAACCGTTAACCTCTAAACTAAACAAACAAAATGTTCAAACAAAATGTTCAAACAAAATGTCCAAACAAATTTATAAAGTCTTTGATATTTTTGTAAAGTATACAATATTTTTTGAGAAAAGTTTTTGAACTTTGAAAAATTTGTATAAAAAGTATTTGTCTTATAAATATTTTCCATTAAGAAAATATTAGCTGTTTTTTGATTTCAACAAAAAATAAAAAACAATACTCATCAACAATTAAAATTAATTAAATAAGCGGTATTTATTTGTTTATTCAAGTTAATAAAAATAAAGTGATAATCTTTGTAATGACAGTTTTTCAAAGGTCATCACTAAAAAAATGTCGTCGTACATTTTTATTTATAGAGATGCTGCCATCATTTTAATCGTCAGAAATAATTTTTAGAAATACTCGCATATTTGATTATATGAGTTCAAAGAACAAATAGTTTGAATTAAGAATTGGTTTAGTTTTAAGCTTTTAAGCATAAAATAAATATTTACAATTTGGACGGTGGAAAATATTTTTAGAAAGCGGAACATTTTACTGAACCTGTACGGTTTTGGGTTTCTATCAACCGCTGTGCGTTCTTCAGGAATGTCTGGGCTTTTGACTGGTCATAGCCAACTAAGACTAAGCCGGGGACAATTGTAGCCTCTCTAAGAGAGGACTTTTTTGCCTACCAGTTAAGTTTAAGCCCGTTTTCTAAATTAAATCTCCTGAACACTTCCGACATTAATTTCACTTATCACTCACCAACAAATCTTTCCAATTTGAACAAGAAATTTAATCAATAGAAGCAAAATAATCAACTCACATTTAAGGTTAAGGCGAATTCTGTTTTCAATCAAATGTAAGCAGTACAAGAATACCGCCACAGTGCTGTTGTCAAAAGCAATGATAACAAAGACAGTCTAAAGAAACTTTAACATTCTAAGCGGCTCAGCTAAAGCAAATTTAAGTTTCTTAATTATTATAATTATTATTCTTTTTATGTGTGCAATAATTTTACGCAACAGAGCGCGTTGAAGTGTATATTTTTTTGCCTTAATCCCTCCAAGTGTTAGTCATGGTATGGATTCTATTGTTAAAATTTATAAAAAAATTTTTTTTGCTCTTGGCCAAATAATGTGCTTAAAAATATTCAACAAACAAAAAAAAAAGGCAAAAAAAAATAACAACAAAAAGTTAAACAAACATACTCGTATAATGCAACAACAAAATATCTCTGAGGAGGCCATTTAAATATTGCATGGATACTACTCGTATATGTTTAGCTTTCAGTGATTTGTATTTAATTTTTTCATTTCCATTAATCTTGATTCTTGAAAAAAAAATAACAAATATAACAGCAATAAGAACAACAACAACAAAAAATGTTGCATGCATACGTTTGTAGACCAACAATTCAAGGTCGTTTTGTGCCAAGTTTTTTTTTTTGTAATCAACAACAAAAAAAATCAAAATAAGTTAAAACATCATTTTGTCTTAAACTTGCGAGCAATTTTATCTTAACAGATCATCTTTGGTTAAAATAAAAATAAAAACGACGTTAAGCAAAAAATAAACAAATACCAGAGTGGAGCGGAACTGTGCACCATAGAAATATAGAAAAACTTAAACCTTAAAAAAATTTATATAAAAAAGTTTTTACTCAAAAGGTGTAAGGCAAATTAGTTAAGAGCATTTTAAATTCTATAAACCGACAAGTCAGTTAGTCAAGTCAGACGTTCTTTGATCGACTGACAAAAGGCCAGACCAGCCAACAACTTTATAACTTGGCTACAAGATTAAATAAGGGTATGAAAAAAATAGTTATACAAACCCCACTACCACCAACAAACTACCACCAAGCACAAGCATGCATGACACCAGGGTCTGCAGCCACGGAACGGACATTATGAAAAAAGTAGAAAGACAGTTGAGATAGTCAATAAGATACAGACATTAAAAGTTTATTTAAACATAAGAATGCATTTTAAATAAGTTGTTGTTTATCGGGATGAAGAAAAAAAAGACAAATAATATTTATTAGGTGTAAGATTTTGCATTTGTCCTTTTGAAATACTTACAGGTCTCAACATAGACGAACAATTTTGAGCAAATTGACACTTATTAAAGTTCTAATTAATTCAATTCTTCTTTTAATTAAAAAATATTTTAAATTTATGATTAAATCAATTAATTTTTTAATCACAGAATTTTGTATTTATTTATTTCAATTAAATATATAATTAAGCCAATTAAAAATTTAATTAAATTTTTGCACGAAAACAAATTGAACCGTTACATGATATGATTTTAAATATATGACGGTGAGTACAAGCAAAACGTTTATTAACAAAAAAAAAAAAAAAAAGTAATTCATACTCAATTACTGAATTTATAATGCCGACCTACTACCGAATTAATCAAATTACATACACAAATTCGTAAAATTCAATTGAAAATAATCATTTTTATAGTGGGCACAAAATAAAATAAAGAAATAAAACGAATAAAAGTTTATTTTTGGCTTAAATTCTTTTTTTTTAATTTCTAATGTTTACAATCTACACAACTTAAGGTAGATATATGCGAAGAATGCTAATGAAGGATGTAGCGATCCAGAAAAAATTGCATTTCATTCTGCTGGTGTCTAATTTTTCTTATTTTCTTTGCAAAACGACTGCCTACATTTGTAAACTTATTATTCTTTTTTAAAAAGGTTTTTAGAAAAAAAATAAGCTTAAGCCAAAAATAAAATTTTAGTTCATTTATCTCCACAGTTCAGCTCCTTATCTCATAAAAATTAAATTAAAAAATAAAACTTAACAACAACATTTATGAAAACAATTAAAAAAGTTATAAAACCAAAAATTAAGTTCAAACAAAATTTTGTTTAAATAAAAAGAAGTCATATTTTTTTACGCGCACACTCTTTGCAGTATATTTATCTAAATTTCATCAATAATTCGTGAAAGCCTGGCTTCTTAATGCTATATTCCTTGTAATCTATTGGAGTAGAATTGTGAATAAATATTTCTAGAGAAAAGAATCTAATGACAAAACATAAATGTTTGAGCCTACCTGCAACATTTATATTAACCAATGTTTCATTTATTGTTCGAAGAATATATTTGGGTTTTAATGGAATTTTGATTATCGAAATTAGGCAACGCCGCATACTGTTTTTTATAATAAATTTAAGCATTTAATAGTTGTCATATCAGCTGTCACCCAAATTAGTGTTGCCAATTTAAAGTTCTCTACAACCCAAAATAGAGTCAACTTCGAAGATAGTTATTTTGTAATTCCATCAATACGACATAACGTGCCATAAATGTATATCAGGAAATGAAAAGAAATAATGAAGTACCCACATTAAGATGATTTCTTTTCGTGTGCCCTTGTTCTGTAACTAAAGTGACAAATTTCTTACACAAAAATGTGAGTCATCCTGTTTTACACATGGTGTCACGAAGTTTTACTTTACAACTTGTGTAAGCAAAGAAGACTTTAATATTTTCGTGTGAGTAATTTTTCACTTTATTTAGAACAGATGTTGAGTTTCAATATAAAGCTCATCCAGGCTTTATCGGCAAGATTCTTGGGAATAGGGAAAGTCTTTCGTAATAACAGATCCGAAATTACGATGCCTTTTAGACTGTCGTACATAGAATGTAAAAACTAACCCTATTAACATCGCGACATGGTCCGTCTAATAAAAAAAAATAAATTCCATATTACAGGGTGTGGCCATAGAGACCATCTTCACGTACATTACCTTATTTTTTAGTCGTTTAAAGCAGGCGCATAAAATTTTAACAGAGTGCCTACTGTAGTAACATAAAAAAAAACTAAAATTTAAAGGGTGTACCCATAAAAAACCTGATTTTGACCTGTAATAGGCACACATTTGAAATTTGTACCAAAAATAAAAAATAGGGGTGCGTACATAGATGAGACCCCTTCGCGTGTGAGTCCAACTCACAAAATGAGGAATTATTTACATTTACGACACTATTATTCACTGGCAGCCTCACGCAAAGTATTCCGCCTAATATTTTATTTAAATAAAAAAAAGATGAATTCATCAACATGCACACATACATAAAAGGTTTATTGTATTGTTTATTTTTTCGCCCCTTCAAATGTGTCTATTTATGTGTACGTCTGTCAGGCCATCTCTATCAAGATAATAGTACAAAAAAACACAACCTGGCTAAACACAGCACAATTTTCAATTAATCTTTTCGTCTTTTTTTTATCCTTCTTTATATTTAATATCTTTTAAGCTTTTTAAAAGTTAAGAATTTTGTGAAGAATAAACAAAGGCGATTTTCAACCAGTTAAAGTATTTAAGATAAGGAATTTAATCATTTAAATGATGAATTTAAAATATATTTATATCAGTAACAAGAGTGTTTTATTTAACTTTTTTTTATTTGTATTTAAGGAACAATAAAGGGCAATCTGCTAAAAATTACATTTTATTAAAGCATTACGTTGCCAATGTTAAAGCAAAAAAAATTTTAACTGCCATATGAATTTTTTATGCCGTGCATGCATTTCACAAGTTAAGTGCTCAAGTCAGGCACATTTTGTAGTGTAGGGTATGGCGGTATTTGTGATATGTACGCAATTAAAATGAATGAATTCAAACTGATTTTAATATTTGACTTATAGTTTTCTAAGACCATTATACAAATCGATAAAATTTATTACTTCTTCAAATAAATAAAGTACTCTTTAGCTAGGCCATGCGTCACTGGTCGGGACAAATGATAATAACATAATTCCGCCAAGTGAGAAATGGGTTCTATATAAATGCTAACCTTTAGTTTTGAATTTCTTTTTTGTTTGTTTAGTACTGCTGTTTTAAAAATAGAGGGCAAAGGAAAAGAAAAAATTAAACAAAAAAAAAAAATACATAAATAATCCATCGACTCCTAACGAGTTAAGCATGTTTAAAAATTTTAGTATTTCCTTAAAGATCTCTTTAAAAGCTTTAAAATATAGGGCGAGCGCAAGCTTTTTTACTGTACGTTTTTTTTTTTTTCTTATTAATTCTCTATTGCCCCATATAATTTTTTTGATTGGAGTTACTGCGTTGTTTCAAATGATATAGAAAATTTAGAGGTAGGCGTGGTGTTGTGCCCGCTGCGTCAAAGGACATGGACCGATCTTGCTGATTTCCAATAGCACCTCTTTCGACACTATGTCTGATCCATTGGCGTATTTAAATTTTTTTAGCTGATCTAGTGCCTCGGCAAACTTGATTTAAACACGGACGGACCGACGGTCATCGCTCAATCGATTTCGCTATACATAAGGACTCAGAAAAAATATACTTTATGAGGTCGCGAATAGATTTGTAGAAATTACAAACGGAATGACAAAATTAGTTACACCCTTTCTTCACTTTTTGTGGTGAAGGGTATAAAAATTACAATATAAGAGGTCTCTGACCAAGGGGCAGACTGAAACGCATTGTAGCGAAAACAATAGGGTTACGCTTTTGCAGAGCTATAAATGGCAATAACTGTATAATGCATTAAGTTAGCTTTTTCTTTATTAAATTCGTAAATGTGTAAAATAAGATAAAAAAGGAACATCATTGTTGTATGGTCACACGAATCATATTATGTTTCCTGTAACTATATATATATGATTGTAGTGAACAAATTATAATTGTTTTAAAAATTATTTTAGTCACAACAAACTAATATTTGTTAACACTCTATTTAAAAAAATCGTTATTATAAGACAAAAGAACAACATAGTCGGATTTTTGAAAACTATGTTTGCTCCAGTTCTAACCACAACATTAATTTTACAACTATTTTGAAACAAAATAGTCTTTATATTAACGGGCAAAGGCCGCAGCAGCCAGTTAGATAATGTATGAATATTATTAATATGCAAATTTATTTTTTATTATTAGATAAAAATAAATAAAATAAATATTTTTAGTAATATTATTTTTGGTGAATTAAAATTTATTTTTGGCTTGAGTTCATTTTTTAATTTTTTAAAACCTTTTTTAGAAGGAATAATTATTTTACAGATGTATGCGGACGTTTTTCAAAGAAAAATTATACACCAGTAGAATGTAATGCTGCATTTTCTGGACTGCTACATTCTTCATCAGCATTCTTCGATGCTATCTACCTTAATGTAATCAATGTACACAACACATTATAAAAATCATCTATTTAATCAACTATTTTTGTAAATAAGAATACGAGAAGTATTCATAGCAATTTCAATTTGCTTAAACGAAGTCGACAAGTGGATGTATTTAAGCAGACAACAAAATTAAAAAAATCCTAAAATGTGTCAAATTGAATTTGAATAAATTTTGTTTACTTTATTTATTTTAAAAGCTCAATATATAAACTTAATTTTCGATTAGGTTTCATTCTCCGAAATCGAAGAGCTTAATCGCTGTGATCGTTTTTGTTATAGAAACACATAATATAATACACAATTTTTACTAAATGCAAAGGAAAAACTTTTATCGCATGCTATATTCTGTTAAAAATGTATTTAAGTCAACAGATGTATCTTCACCTTAATTTTGATAACTATGTGTCCTAGAAGCAAACGGGCTTTAATCTGTGATCACTTAAAAAAATAAAAAAATACCTAAAATTCAATCTTTTATATGAAAATCTTTAAACCCATTCATCTCGGTAACAATGCGTCCTAGAAGGAAACAGGCTTTAATCTCTGTGATCATTTAAATAAATAAAAAAAAAACAATTTTTGTTCCTAAAATTCAATCTGTTATATTAATGTTCTATTTTATTGTCGATGATTATGTTTTGTTTTTAGGTGTTCCAGCTGCTCTAGCGAAATAGCATTTTTTAATATTCTTGAATAATTTAAAATATGTAATAATTCAGTTTTTATGAATTTGACTTATTTTCTTTAAAATAAATATTAAACATCATAATGTTTACAAAATTTCTTTAAAAAAAACAAGTTAAGAAAAAAAAAACTTAAACAAGAATCAGCTAACAATATGGCCGAATGCAGAAACAAATAAAAAATGTTGTAAAAGTGTAACTGTTCTTTTTTAACAGTTACAGACAAACCAAAAAAAAAAAAAAAACTTTAAAAAGGTAAATAAACTTTTTTTAGTTTATGAGTGTTAATTTTTGTTGTTATTTGTTTCTTAAATGAAAACGTGACTTATTGAAAACGAATAAAAATTAAGCATTAAAATATTTTCATGACTAAACGGGCAATAAACATTTCTTTAAGTAATTTTGTATGTACGAGGGTGCACTAGACAAAGAAATCTAATGAATGCATGTTGGACGGTTAAACAAAAAGTAGCTAAAGTTCACTAGGAAACGATATTCATAACAGGTTGATAGGCTTTTATCCCTTGTTGAGGTAATAGAGGCATATCGAGCGCGTAACACTCTTTCGTTATTGACCGGATCCATTAGTTGGCTACTAGTTAGACCAAGAAAGATTATTTTATGAGCATAGTGACAGAGAATTATTGATCTTTAAAACCAACCATTCCTTTTGAGGTAGGAGACAAAGGGACCATAAAATTCGACCTATCGAAAACAGAAAAGACAGCTCCAATTGCCTTCAACAATTTTGTCGATATCGCGAAACCCAGTGCTTGTGATTGCTCTACGAATCAGGGCCCATCTCTAAATCAGATGCCGTGCCATCTTAACGTGCAATTATTTAGGGTATCGAGAAATTGTCAAAAGCATTATCGCGCAGATGGTAGGCCAACTAACTAGAGTACTACTAACTTATTACACAGCAGGCATAGAGTAGAAATTATTTGAGACCACACAGACATTAATACGACTATTAGAAGATTGCAAATCTGTTGCGAGTCGCCCTGTGATAAATTGACACTCAGGCTGTGTGAAGGGGCACTGCACAAGTTGCACACAAAATAATGATATGTTTTTCATTTTTAAAACAAAAAAGGAATGAAAAGGGAAACAAATTCTTTGCCTTTCTCTCTCTCTCTATCTCGCTCTAACTGCCAATATCACGATTTATTTTGGCAGATTTTGTCTATCGAACATTGAATTTAAAGGATTAACTTTACAAAGAGAGACGATCTAAAATTCTTAACTAATCCTCGTACAATAAACATTAAAACAGAATAGAAAATGATGATAAAATGTTGAGTTTTTTTTATTGCGTTTATGTGATACTAAAATGGTTTTAAAGGGAAATTATAAATTCCCTTAATCTAACGATGCATTATAAGTTCATTATGGTTTGTTGTTTGTTGTTGTTGTTAGTATAAAACTAGATCCCCTTTTCTTTGAAACAAAAATATATCAAAGCACTCAACCATTAAAGTTTAAACATTTTAAAATTGCTGTTTATTTTCAGTTTGTAGTTTAAAGTTGAGGGAAAAAAGCCCCTTGCATACAAACGCTTAAACACTGATGAACATATTTTCCGTTTTTATACCTTTAAATATTTTTTTGTTTTGTTTTTTGTTTTTTCGTTTTTATGTGTCTGGGCTTCCTATGCCCTTTTTGCAACAGGAATTTTTAATATTTCCGCTTTATGTACAAAAAAAAAATTAAATAAAAGATGCAACAGTTATAATGTATGTTTGTCTACTTTAATGTGTTCTTAAACTCCTGTTGTGTGTAATTTGCTGTAATATTCTGAGTAATTTGAAAGAGAAATTGCAACGAAAACTGTCGGCATAAAAAAGGTTTGTTTTAGTTTTTCCCTTTACAATTTTTTGTTAAGTCTTTCTACCACTCTTTGTTGAGTCTTTTTGTTCTCATGATTGCGCTAATTTTTCTTACTTCCCAAAGAGTTGCATTTTTTTCTGCTATTTCAAAGTTCTTTCCCTTTTGTGTTCACTGTTTTTACTTTTGCATTTGACAGTTTTTATTTATCTTTCCTTTAGAATAACAGCAGCAGCGAATATTAAAATTATTTTCTTCTTTGTTAGAAAATTTATCATTAAGCTTTTTTTAAATTGTTCTACTGATTAGTCACTGCAGCCAGCAACAACAATAGAAATATACTTGCATTCCATTCATTAAAATATTATAATAATAAGAAATGAGAAACCAAAGCCTAAATATCAATATACTTTTCGTTTTAAAGGTTTAGAAAATTATAAAAAAAATTATTAAAATTTTGTTGCTTAATTTTAAAAATTAATTAAGATCCTGTTAAAGATTTTTAATATTTTTTTTTTTTTTTTTTTTTTGTTTTAAGTCGAATAGCAGTGAAAGCAACTTTAAGTTTAATTTCGGAAGAAATTCCCCTATTATTTTGTTTTTTTACCGAAATTTTTATTTTCAGTTTTTATTTGCAGTAAACATTATTTTTCATTCTTTATTACTTTTCATTATTACCAGCCCTTCTCATTAAATAATTCATTTAATATATTTAATTAAAAAAGAAAAAACATTTTAATTAAATAATTTAAGTACTTAAGAATATAATTAAATTTTAATCTGAAAGCAAATAAAACCTTTAATAGATTTTAAAATTCTCTCTGTATTTCTATTATTTTGATAAATTTTTTTTTTTGATATTTGAACATAATATGGTTTAACGTAATAATAATATTGTTGGATACAACCATAATTTAGTTTGAGGTATAAACAAATTAAATTATAAAATAATTAATAATTCAATGAAAGGCGTAGAAAAAAATTTATTTTTAAAACCATTATTGCATTCAAATTTTAATTCAGCACTATCAGTGTGACTCTAGACGGAATAAGTCAACTATCGACCAAATCGAGTACGAGTAAAATTGCCCGAAACTGCGTCTGCGTATGAGATTTTTTTTTAAATCTTGTAAGCCTTCGTAAAATGACTCTCTATGACAGTGGATATTTAGTAAAAAAAAAAAAAAAAAAGAAAACGACCTTTTCGAGCCATTTATCACCACAAGAGTTTATTCTCAGGGTGACAGTTTATCAGGCAACTTTTTCGAAATACTAAAAAAAGCCACAGCGAGCACCAAAGGTCTTATTATCCTTGCATATGCAAACGACACTGAAATCTTCGAAAAGATAGAGCGAGATGAAAGTAGTGTCTTTTTTCCAGAATCGAAAAGGAAACGGCAAAGATCGTTCGGATGGTTAATAAGAACCAGATCCGACTTGTGTCTGCAACTTCTATTGCGGCGATGACATAATAAAGGCCGGATATTGTAGTGTCAAGGCAGTAGTAGAATTTTTATAAATCGGCTCTGCCATTAATAGAAACAATGATGTCTGCATAAAAATAAAGCGAAAAATCGTATTGGAAAATAGATACCACTTCGGACTCATCAGAAATTTTAAATAGCAGAGCTAAAATAACATTATACAGCAAGATTATTGTAGCCGAGCTTTATAATTCGCAAAGGCTGATGAACGCTACTGGGTGTTTTTGAGAGAAAAATCCTATGCAAATCTGTGTAAACGAGGTGTATAAACGTTGAACGAACCTTGGACTGTATAAGCTACATTCCAACATGAACGTAGTTACACGTATCAAATTACAGTGATTACGCTGGCCGGGCCACGATAGGTTAGATGAATATATACACTCCAGATAAAAAGACGTTGAATGTCAACTACATGATAGAAGGCACACACGGGAAGACCCCCGGAAAATAGAATAAGTGGAAGATGACATTTAAATTCTTGGCGTAACGAATTAGAGAAAACATGCGCACGATCCAAGTGCGCATGTTCATGGACATTAGTCGCATTATAGGGATTATTCATGGTATTCTATGTAAGAAAGATGTAATGTTTTTATAAACTGGCGTAGCAGTTGTCATTTTAAGAGTGATAATTATGACACTTTCATAAGTGACACCACGTCCACACCAGAAATGATACAATGTTCACGACATTATGACGTTTTTATGAGTCCGTGGACTTTAAGCAATTATTTTGCTTATTTTTGCTTTCTTTGCCACCATATATTGTTACGAAGAACATTATATGGTTGGTGTGACCATACTACAATAATTTCTTTTTTTTTTTCTACGTATAAACAAGAATAATAGAACTTCATCGGTACATTTTAGTGTGATCTGTAATAGACTTGTGTCATATAGTTCAATTAAGTAAGCGCTCTTTTTAGTTCAGTTTGAAAATGAACTAGTTCAAAGGCTCTCTTATATCAAAATCTCTCTAAGTTCAAATGTTCTTCTTTTAAAATTATGATGGCAACAACACTGTCGCATTGCCAAAACGAATGCGTGGCAGCACTTATTTCTTGTCCGAAATCGTCAACAAGGAAACACAGACATGCATTTTAGTTCATCTTGTCTGGTAGTACAAATATAAACTGTAGTTCAAAAAAGAAACGGGGTATACTTAAAAGTATGAACTAGTTCACTTAGTTCAATCGATGGAATCGTTTTAAGGAACTAGTTCGTTTATGAACTATACAAGTCTAATATGTAAGAAATCTAGATATAAGTTTGCCGATTGCCGTTTTTCTAAAGTTGTACGCTAAAACATTAAAAAAATTTCGATAAGCGCCACACAAGTAGCCAAATAAGAGCAAAAACTTCTTATTAAAGTCAACCGATGACACGAAAAAACAAAAGGCTGGCCACATAAAGAGAAGTGACTGCATAAAACTAGTTGTGAGATAAAAACAAAGTTATTTAATTTTAAACCTTAAAATGTTAAATGTTTTGTTGCTCAAGTTTTTTATTTTATTTTTTCTTATTAATGAGACCGCATTCTTTTTCAAATACCTGTTAGTTTTGTTGTTATAAATCGATTTGATGGAAAGTAATAAACTGCATAAAGTATGTGTTGGCCCAAGGTACGTGAAAATGTTTTATATGCAGTAACGCATGCAAATTATGATTGGCAACATGATTTCATTTGGACATTGATAAAATTAGTATCACAGTTGGTTATGTCAAGTGATTGTCGTATTTATGGCAGATTAAGTTTTTTTTTTTAATATAAATTTTATATGGAATTTTGAAACAATAAAATTTCATAAATGAGTAAAAACCCAAATGTGAAACTTTTAATTGTTTTAATTTATAATCATTATTGTTAGGCATTTAATAATCAGATGTTTTACTTTTTAGTTGTTTTCTTGATTATACAATTTTCTGATTAATTTTAACAACTTAGGATTTTAATTGTGATTAATATTTTCAAAACTCTTGAGTTGTAAATTAAATCATATTAATTATATAACATTTATAAAGTAGACACTTTTTTCAATTAACAATTAAAAGAATAAATAAATAGTTAAAAAAAATCTTTGTTCAAATAAAAATAAATAAATAAAAAATCTCCATTCAGTCACAAAAGTTTTACAGAATGAAAACGAGTATTAATGAAAATACTATTTGCTAAATCATAAACAAGCCTTTTTGTTTTTATATTTTTAGCTGTCAATAATAACAATTAAAATTCCTTGCAAGTCTTCTGTGTTGTTGTACGTTTTACGTTTTAAACAGCTGAATTGTCTGCGAGTTGTCATAACATTTATTTATTTATATTTAAATTTATTAAACGCCAATTGAATTTTTGATCTTGTACACAATAAATTTTGTAATAAATTAACAACAAATTTTTAAATGGCGAAGCAGAATAAAAGTTTACAAAGAAATATGTGTGTGAATTTAGAGGAAGTGCAAACAGAACTTATGAAATAATTGTCAACACGCGATTACAATTTTTGTTTTCGCTTGTTTCACAGAATATTAAGTTAATGGGATATGATCAATACTTTTTGTTTTCGTTATTTTAGCAAATTTGGCTTTTAAAAGATATCAGAAGAATTTTAAAAATTGCAGGACAAAGCTTTTTCGTTTACACGTGTTGACAATCAATTAGAAACTCTTTTGTAATTTACAAAAATAACTTTTACGTGCGCTATCAGTTATTTATCTATTTTTTCTTTCGTTTTTCGTAGTTCTTTAGTTTTTGGGGAATTGCGCTTAATTTAAAAAGAAAATATTACTAAAGAAAGTTTATGAAGAACGTGATGCCTCTTAAAGCACTGCTAAAAAATATGCTGATATTAAAGATAAAGAACGTCCGGGAAGACTTTGATTTTTAACAACGCATAAAAATTAGAAATTCATGAGATACCAGCAAACGGTCAAACCAGCGTATTTAGGCAATCAATAGAAGGACGGAAAAAAGGCACAGGACATAATTTTAATAATATTTTCATTTAATATCTATGAGTTTAAAAGTGTTTTGTTTTATTCTTTCTTTTATCGAAGTTAGCTTTGCAGAGATGTAAGGTTTGCGTACAATGATCGTATTTGGAAAAAAACCTACTGCAGAATGTGTAAATAAACTTCTCTATAATATGCTAGATTTTAAAATCGAAGAACTTAACTTCGCACTTATGCACTTATGTTCAATTAAACATTTTGTTACACATTTTGCTAATAAGAGATACACTGCCGTATGTGTCATATGAGAAAACTTTTTTATCGCATGCTAGTTTTGTAAGCGTTTACAAATCAACCTACTTATTTTCGCTTAATTTTATTCTTTGTAACAAAATAGTATTTTGCAACAGTTTTTTATCGCATGCTATATTTTTTCAAATTAAATTTTTTTAGACATTTTATTATTTCTTTAGAAGTCGTGTTTAGTTAAATATTTACAGAATGTATACACAAAAAAAATAGGAAAACTTTTTTATTGCATGCTATTTTTATAAGTTTTTAAATTACCATATACATCTCCTTACTTCCGCCCACAAAAATTTGTGGTAAAAATTTGCTCGGATACTATTTTTTCGGAAACGATTTTTATCGCATGCTATATTTTTCTAAAAAAAAAATTTTTAAATCAGAATTTAAAGTCCGCAAAATGCATTCCTAACTAATAGAAGAACTTTTTTTCTCGTATGCTTTATTTTAAAACACTTGCATTCAATTCCGTTCCGTGCGATAAAATAGTTTATTTCTTTATTTAAGTCATGCTTTATTCTTCTAAACGTTAAAAAATCTACGTCCTTTAATAGGAAAACTTATTTGCTTTTAAAGTCTGCAGAATATATACTAAGAGAATCGTAAAACTTTTTTATCGCATGGTACATTTAAGAAAAAATAACTTAAATCTATACATTTATCTTCTTTTTATTGATTTAAGTTTTACGGAAACCGTATTTGTTTTAAAATTCCACAGAATGTTTACTAAACGAATAGGAAAACTTTTCTATTGCATGCTATATTTTTAAGACGTATTTAAATCAGCACATTTATCTTCTTTTTTTTTTCACTAACTTTAAATCTTTGTTTGGCGCAGTAACAGCGTATCAAAAAAGTTTTTTATCGCATGCGAATTTTTTTTTTTTAATTCATTAAACTCATGACATTTATCTATACACGCTTCAAAAAAATATAAGTCTTACATTAAAATAAATTTGAAAAAAACAAATAAATAATCTTAATTCGGCTTAAGTTCACTGGATCTAGAAAATGGTGCATTACATTTTGCTGGTGACTAATTTTATATTTTGTTCCAAAAACTAACACAAAAATTTGTTAACTATTTTTTTTCTCGATAAATTTAAAAATTAAAATATACGTGAACTCAAGCCGAAATAAAATTATTAATTCGTTTTGTAATAGTAAAATAGTTCGAAAATTATTATTTTAAAAATTAAAAATTATTAGAGAAAATTACCTTCTTTTTTTACTAAAGCATGAGCAAAGCTATTTGTTATTATTAAAATTTATTTATTTTCCTATAATCTTTATTGTGGAGAGTTTTAAAATTTTACATAATATTCCCATTTATCTTTCTCGTTTTTCATGCCTTTAAATTTGAAATAAGTTTCCCGTTTGCACTTAAAGCATTCTATTCTTTTTAGAAAAGAAAATAAAATAAAAAAACTTTTGATAAAATATTTTTATTCCATACATACACACACATACATATGTATACATCTATCGTATAATATTTCAACTTTTTTATTATTCTCTTTGCCATACAACTTACTCCCATCATGTCTTTTCTTTGCCTTTGGCTTAATTGATAAAAATCTATAATCATTTCAACATTATTGCACTTTATACAAGCGCAGCGCACCTGCCAATTTCGAATAGTTGTTTGGGTAAGTTAAATTAATGACTTAAGGTTGGTAACACTCCCTTTGCTTGGGCCATAAACTATGATATCAATTGCTTACACGCACTTACAAATGCACACAGCTTTACATATTGCATACAAATACATTCATATGTATGCAATTGTGCAAATATTTTCTGCATATTTGTTGCATTTGTATTTCAGCCATTGTTGTTACATTTCGTTGTAAAACGTGCCAACAAATTTAATAACAAAACAAAAAAGAAATAAAACAACAGCTACATTCTCATAAACCAAAACAACAAAAAATGACATAAGAATTGTCAACGTAATAAATAACGGCACAACGTTCATTTTGTTGTTATCGTTAAAAAATGTAGAGCAAATATTTGTTAGGTTTTGTTATAAATTAAAGAGGGAGTGTGTAAAAGAGAATAAAGAACTGAAAAATAAAAACTATAAATATTAAAAGCAAATGAAGGGAAACAGTGGGTTATAATATTAATTAACAGATACAAGTGTTCACATATTAGAACTGTTTAGTTTTCTAAGAAATAATCTAGTCATGATTTCAATATATCAGCGGTCGGCAAAAGACGAAAACTAAAAATCATAATGAACAAAAATAATTATAAAGATTATTTCAATCAATGGTCGAGGGTTAAAAACTTGAAAGAGCGGATTTAGTCACCTGGTCCCACTTAAGGCCAGGATTGACTATCATACTCAGTCGTACGATCTGTCAAAAATTGCACGCGTGCTCAAAAAGTATGATAGTGTGGATTAAAAATGTATGTGTGTGACAGACTTTTTGAAAGATAATTCATAAAATGTTTTTTTCTATGCGATCAGAGTAGATTTTTTTTTGAAGATGAGGAGAAAGCAACAATAAAATACTTGTGTTTTTTGCACGTTTTTTGTATAATAGTGTGGCACGAATGACGCCATTTTAAAACGAATTTTAAAGTATGACAGAATTCTTTCAGATTTTTGTGTGATTAAATCGTACACTTGTGTATGAAAGTGAATCCTGGTCTTTAACATGAGTTCTTCGTTGCAAAGCAACACACTTTTATATCTGTTGACGATAAGATTACAGCTTTTTCTCAGACTAAAGATATATTGGACTCAGAATTTAAAAATTTTGTTACGACTATCTTGCAGCAAGGGCTGGATATATTGACTCTCTAGCACTATTATCTTCTTAAATTGTTTTAAAACACACATTTGTTGATGAGCGAATCTTGGTGCACTTTGAGAAAGAAAAGCAAATCGCAGTAGTTAAAGGATGTTTAAAAAGTCAATATTATTTCCCTAAGTTGCAGACCATCGACAAAAATGGCATTGTGGAAAAACCAATTATTGCTATTTAACTTAAGAAAGTCGCTCGTGATCTTTTATTGTTGATTTCTTGGCCAAAAGTAGCATATAGCAGTCAGCTTATTAACAGGACGCGGGCCTGTTTAATTTCCTTGGTTTTGAAAGTAAAATTTTATGTCATATTCCTGCTTCGTTGAAGGCTGAAATAGAGTTGCCAGACTCAAAGTTACAAAATTCTTGAAAGGAAAACACTTCATATTGTAATAAAATTCACATTTGCTTTTTTCAGGACCAGCACTCAGGAAATGACCCCGAATTATGCAATGCATTGTGCCAGAACTAGGAAGTTAGGTTGTGGGAAGGGGGTAGAGAAAACAGTGCTTGTAGACATTTAATTTAAATCTTTGCACATTGAAAGTGACAGGAAAGACCTCTGCCGGGAGTTTATTCAACATACCAACTGTTGGGCTAAAACACGAATTTTCTCTGTAGTGCGTAGTGCGACTGACTAGCCAATCGACCACACAGAAATGCGCTCTTGATGCAGAGCACGTTGCGTGCACTCAATTACAGTTTTCAGGAGCACATTTCTTTATAGTAACGATAAAACAGTGAAACACAACCCACATTGCGTCGATGCTTCAATGAATCAGTAGAGCTGGAAACCCTACTGTCACCGATGAGCTTTTTCGCTCTCTCTTGTACGCAATCGAGTAACTCCAAAATAAACTTTGAAGCCAAACCGTCCAATACATGAGAGTTGTATTCCATTTTCGGTGTGATAAAGGTGACATAGATAGCGAGGAGTTAAGGTGGAGTGAAGTTTTTCTTACACAGTTTCGGAAAACCTAGGCAAGACTTTGTTAAAACCAACACTTGAAAATTCAAGAATTAATTTTGTTTTATGTTCGGCTTTAAAAAATTGTGAATTTTTTGTTTAATTATTGGTGACCATATAAAATTCTTGTAAATAATTTAACACTAAGGCCATCTGGCAACCCTGACAGCATCGCTCATAAATACTTTTTCAATAATGAATCGCGATAAGCAGTGAGTGACTATTATTGATTCTTGACAATATTACATGTCACAGATTTCTTTTTGCCTAAAGAAATGTTAGTTAGAAATCTTTTCCGTTTGGTTCATTTTATACACAACACACTTTTTCAGTGGTGTAAATAACAACAACAAAAGCTTTTACTGCTATAGATATGTCAAACGTAAAAACATTGGATTCTGTCTTCTACAATTATTGCGTACGGATTTTTAATGAACAGTTTATTTTATTTTATTTCTTTTTTATTTTTATAAATCTTAAAATCAATGAATTCAAAAAGAACATCACACGATAGTGATACATGTTATCGAAATATGTATATGTAAAATTATGCTGGACACACGTTTTTAAAAAGCATAGGTATCGAAAACTGAAGAATAAAAATTACAGTTCTTGCAATGAACGTGACATTTTTATTATATTATCTTCCTAGTTGCTCCACGGTAGGTGTAACGTATTTAATTTTTATTGTTTAAATTCTTGCATAATTAAATACACTTAAAAATAAATGCCGCAAAAGACAGTTAAGTTCAAAAAAGAAATTTAACACAAAACCGGAGCACATTATTTTTTTTATTTCTTTTTTTAAGAAGTACCAACAATAAAAGAATTTTTAAAGCGAATATTGCAAAATTTATAAATAATTTAACGGTAAAAACTTGAAATACGGTTTAAAGCCAAGAATTCCGGCAATGGCAAAATAAAGGCATACAAGCAGACATGACACACACACTTACATAATTACAGAAAATATTAAACAACAGGGTGCTTTACTTGCTTGTCTTTATTCTTCTTCTTTAGTCTTTATTATAATTGACTTGTTTTAAAGCCAAGAAAAAAAAGTAAAAGAAAAACAACAATGGATCAACCCAAGATGAAAACAATTCCATTTAACACTTAAACACGCACAGACAAGACTAGAAAAACTGTATGCATGTACACTCATACATATGAACACATGTAATTAAATATCATAATGATGGAATCAAAATTACCCAAAGATTATAATAAAAAGCATAAAGTAAAAAACCCTTTTGATAAATTTCCTCTTTTCTTACGCGGTTTTCAAAGTGAATGACATGTTATTGACTTTGTAATATTAAAACAGACAGTTTTTGCTTGCGGTCGTGCGTGTTTAGGGAGGGGAGTATGTAAAATTAAATGTCATTTTAGTTTTGACACATCATTAGTAAAATCAAAAATCAACAGGAACTAAAGGTTATAATACCATCTGTTATCATGTGCGTTATTGTTAAGTGTGTATTTACATACACTTGCATACACTAACACATTTAAGCGGGGGTCTTTTATTTTCTTGCGTTGATAGTGTTATTGTACAGTGTCTGCTAAAACATTTCGTGCAAGTTATTGTTTTATTTTTAGGGCGATAGCAAAAATGTTAAGTTCCGAATTTATTACAGTTCCATAAAACTTTAAAGATTTACAACATGCAAATGATCTCAAAAGAACTCTTCTTTTTCTCAAGATAAGTTATATAATTAACAAATATTCATTGGTTTTTAATTGATTCTTTAATTTCTAATTTTTTTTTTAATTCCACACCAGTGTCAAGAATTACAACAGTAACACGTAATGTCCCCAAAAGAACTTCTTTTTTTCTCAGATTAATTTATATCATTAAGAAATTTGTTGTTGCACTTATTAATAGTTCTCTTTTTATACCCTTCACCTCTTAAAGTGGAAAAGGAGTATAACTAATTTTGTCATTCCGTTTGTAATTTTTATAAATTTTATTTCCGACCCCCATAGTCGAAGTCAATTGAACGATGTCTGTCTATCCGTCCGTGTCAGTGTTGATAGCAAGTTTGCCGAGGCACTAGATCAGCTAGAAAAAAATTAAATACAGCAATCGTTCAAAAATAGTGTCGAAAGAGGTGCTATTGAAAATCTGCCTTAGGCGAAGCGAGGAAAACACCACGCCTACCTCTTATTTTTCTATATAATTTGAAACAATGAACTAACTCCAATCAAAAAAAACAAATATATGGGGCGATAGAGAATTAAAAAATAAGAAAAAAAAAGAATTGAAAAAAATTGCGCTCGCCCATATTGTCCGAGTTACGGACGTCTGAAATATTCAAATTTTTTTTAAGTATCAATATAGGTATCGTTTTAAAGCTTAACCCCTTAAGAGCAGATGGTATTTTAAAGTATTTTTTTTTTAATTTTTTAATTCTTTGTCACCTCTGTATTTGTTTTTTTGGTTGTAGTTACTTCAATAAACTAGATTTAGATACATTAAGAAGGTTATATAAGATTTGGCATAGCTTATTTGTTTTTATTTTAGATTAAAATTTGATTAAGTTTTTAATTGATTCAATTATATATTTAATCAACAAAGGCAATTTGTTATTTGATTAATTAGATTAATTATATATTTATTATAAGAATAGACATAAACAATTATCTTATTAAAGAAATAACAATTTACATTTTTATTTGAAGAAAAAAATTTATAACTAAAAAATTAATTGAATTTAGTTAAATATTAATTCAACAGCTTCTGTCAAATAATATAAAAATTATTCTTTATCAAAGAAATTACCAGCAATGCCTTAACAGAAAAGAGAGAGAGAAAGAGATAAAGAGTTAAAATGGGCGGATTTTTGAGCAGCAACGCGAACTCGACTTCTTAGTTTTTATTTATTTACTAAAGATCTGATCCAAATAAGTTCGTAAAGTCAGCCAAAATGCACTACTGAAGTACGCTGAAAAAATTAGGTAACCCCTTCTTAAATTAATCCAAAGTAGTAGCATGAATATCAATCTTCTTCAAACTTAATCAAGCCTTGCATTTTAGTTTTAATTCTATTAACTGGCCGTCAGCTGGCGCAAGCACAAGAGTATGGCTTGCCATAAGCAAAGGTACCGCCAGGTTAATCAAATATTTGACCTAAAAGACGTAACTACTAAATTAGGGAAAAAATTTTTGTTCTCAAATAATTGTAAGAAAATATAAGATCCAACTCAATATAAAAGGTAAGATTAATTAATTTATTACGTTAAAATTCGTCATTCTTAATGATAAGTATCGGGAAAGATTAAAAAAGCACTTGTAATAATAGTGGTTACGCATCTTTGGCGAAATATTTGACTTATCTGACCGCTCCTAGCTAAGTCCCGTCTCTGCTAAAAAGCTGCCCAAATTTAACCAAGCGAAATTTGGATTTGTGAAAATAAACACCTGTTTTTCATGATTGGAAATTTCTTACGTTCCGAATTCCACAGAGATTGGCAAGAAGGTTCGCAAGAAGTGTAGAGGTAAGTTCCTACAGGAACTCAGATAGTGTTAGCAAGATAAAGAAACCCGAAAGAGATCTAAAAGAATATCTCGATTAATATTTGAAGGCGCTGCCAATATAGTAAATTCTCACAGACTGTGCCTAAGGCAGCAGCGTCTCTCTGGGAAGAAAAAGTCTGAAAATGTGTTGAGCTACTCTTTGTTCGACAAAATTTGACCAGCACTGTATGTTTGTGTTGTTGTAAATAACTTAAATTATCGAGAGGGCGTGTGTATGTATGATAAGGGATTTAATGCTGTTATTAATTTTATTGCATGATACGAGCATGTAGTTTGATATCATTATCAGTGTTGTTGCATTACTGCCACTTGGTTAGCGTGAGTGTTTATAAATTTGTTGAGTTTAGGATGTAAAGTTTGTTTGTTTGGTGCAGGCAAAATCTTAACTTTTTTAATTGATTCGTAGAATTTTTTTGTTTTATTGAAAAAAAACTTAAGAAAATTTTAATTAAAAGTTTTTATTCAACTAAATAAAAATAAATTGTGTTTTGAACATTTTACACAAAACGGAGAGCGATCTAATATTCGATCACAATAAATTTTATTGTATTTAAAAAAGATATGAATGTAAATGTATGTTTAAGGTTTAAACGTCAACCTACAGGCTAAAAAATTAATTGGTGAAAGAGTTTGTTTGGCAGCTATTTTTCGAATTAAAAAAAAGAATATAGAATTTTATTTGTATAAAATTATAATACGAAATTGGCTGCTCCTTTCAGATTTCAAATCAGCTTCAAAATTGAAAAATTTTGGCAACAAACGTATTATGTTTATGTGTTATGTTATAGTCATAAATACGATATTATGTGGCGATAAACAAAAAATATAGTTGTGTTTAAAGTTTTTTCATGGGCATTATATTTTTTATTTCAATTGTTAACAAAGCCATAGTTTTCTTTGAAATAACTTTAATTTGTTCACCGCAACCATACATAGTTGCAAAGAACATATAAAAAAAGTTTCTATGACCTTTGTAAAATTATATTTTCTCTGCGATTATGAATCTATCGTTTCGGCATATTTCTACAAGAAATGACTTGTTTACACTTTTTGACAGGGTAACAATTTATTATTTTGAGCATTAGTCCGCTATTTAACAGCTGTCGCTGGGGAGAACATCTAAAAAAACGACGTTTAAAATTCGAGATAAAATCTGGAGTCTTAATTAACATTATTATCTGGGGTAATTATTCAAATCATCATTAAATAGCCAAAGTGACGTTAACCTCGATGTTAAAAAACATTAATGGCAGCTACAAGGAATACAAATAAATTATTTAAAACCATTTACATTTTGCTTTAAAGGTGAGAATTTTGTAACACAGTTTTAGATGTTAAGAAACAATTGCAACTAAGAAGACACGTACAAATATTTTCAAATCATAAACATAAATAATTGTTTTTTCTTTAATATTCAAATGTAAGTTTTGTTGAATATGAATATTTTTATGTTTTAAATTGTTCGACGTAATTTCCATGCTTCGTTTAATGTTCAGCTTAACATAAATTTTACAACAAACAGCCTTCAGTATGGCCTCTACCTTTGTAATATATTTTTTCAAACTCTTATTATTGTTATTGTTTGTTAACTTATTTTTTGTTGATTGTTGAAGCTGATGAATGTAATATACGATAGCAGTTAGAAAAGTTTTTGTTTGTTTTTATTTTTATTTTTAACCGAATTTAAAAAAAAGAAGGAGGTTATCAATTCGACTGAATGTTGCTTTTTTGAAGTTTGTGCCTGCAGAACTCTAGTTATTTCTGAACTGATTTTGCTAATTTTTTGTAAATTGATATATAATGCTTACAGATTAGTCCCGTTTTGAAAACAGTTCATAACCGCAAAAATTAAAGGGTGTCCCCATACAACATACATGTGTTTTAAGTGTATTATGAGCCGTAAAGTGCTATAGCTCCTAATAGCAAAAAGTAATACAAAAATAAATCTAAAAATTAAAGGATGTCCCCATAGGTGACGTAAATTTCCTCACATGCGCCTATTTTTTGAATCGTTCAAGACAAACGCTTGCAAATTAGACAGAATGTCGATTGCCATCACCGTTATAATAAAAAGTATGAATATTTAAAATTATTATTACATTATTATTTTAACTAGGACCAGCACTCAGGGGATGACCCCTACTTATGCAATGCACTGTGCCAGAACTAGGAAATTAGATTGTAGGAAGGGGGATAGACATTTGTAAACATTTGTGGACATTTGATTTGAATCTTTGCACATTGAAATTGACAGGAAAGACCTCTGCACATAAATTCCACATACCAACTATTCGACTAAAAGACGAATTTTCTCTGTAATGTGTAGTGCGACTGACTGGCCAATCGACCGTAAAGGAATGCGCTCTTGATGCAGAGCGCGTTGCGCGTATTAAATTACGGTTTTCAGGAACGAGTTCCCTGATTTCATAAGAGCACATTCCGTTGTAGTACCGATAAAGCAGTGAAATACACCCCACATTGCGTCAAAGCTCCAATTAATCAGTAGAGCTGGAAACCCTGCTGTCACCGATGAGCTTCTTCGCTCTCTCCTGCACGCGGTCGAGTAACTCCAACATAGACTTTGAGGCACCGGCCCATACATGAGAGTTGTATTCCATTTTCGGTGTGATTAAGGTGACATAGATAGTAAGGAGATCAGATGGAGTGAAGTATTTCTTACACCGTTTCAGAAAACCTAGGCCCTTGAATGCTTCTTTTGCGACATGAAAAATATGCTTGCTCCAACTAACATCGCATTGAATTTTCATGCCAAGAACATCGAGAGCTTCTGATTCCTTAATATATATACCACCCATAGTTACAGATTAGATAGCATGTTCAGCAGTACTCCTGTGCGAAAGCAGACAGCACTGGGTTTCGTGAGCGTTAAACTGAACTATGTTCGCCAGGCCCCATTCGGAAATTACCAAAAGGACGCGATTAAGGGTATAGTCCATGTGCATTCTCATAGCCCCAATTTCCCGAAGGCCTGGTCTATTGCGAAAATGTATGGCATATGCTACTGTCATCTGCAAAAGAGTTTTATGAAAAAAAATTTTATGAAAAAATTTAATGTATTGCCTTGCTATTTATAACGAGTTCAATACGAAATAATTAACACTGAGTTGCCAAAAAGTACATGAGAGTGTGTAGTAAAGCGGAGTTTAGTGCTGCTAGCACTGTTTTATTTTAAGTAGGGTTCATTTTCAAACTGCCCTCATAGGTGATGATAATGTAAACTTTTTGAAAAAACTGCATACGCATGTAGAGATGTGTACGTAGATTTATGTACGTGTTTATTGGCCTTGAATTTTTGTGTTTATAGTGTTTTTCTAATTTGTTCTTAATATGCTGGCGAAATTATAATATGGTTTGCTTTTTTATCGCTTGTTATATCACAAATAACCATTATAGTATTCAAACCAAACGAGCGCACATCTGCAAATTAATATGACCAACACACAACACAATACGCAACAAATGTGCGTATTGTTGTAATTTTTTTTATAATTCCTCTTTTTAAAGTCATTTTACCTAAACTTTGTATATTATACGAGTATTTTGTTGTGATTGTTTTTTTGATGTTGATAATTTGCATACGGTGGTCTTTTTAATGTTGCTTTTATTGTTGAATTTACTACAAAGTTTATTTCAGTTTCAAACGGTATAAGAAGACCTTAAGAGAAGGGGATTGTTTTACCAGATTTTTATGTTTTTTACTGTGGATGTAATTAAACCGTAGTTATTGTTATTGTAGTGGCTGTTTAACATTGATAACATGCGTAAAAAAATGTGAAGAGAATATTTATTCTTTATTTTCTTTTTCTCTTTTAATTTTTATTGTAATTGTAGTCATGTAAAACTATTAAAACTACCGGTTCTAAAGTTAAGCGTGACTTTATACATTCAGTATTAATAATTGTTGCCTAAAGTAGTGGTAATGCAATACGAGGTGACTTACAGAGTATAATTACTCTGTAGAAAAAGTCTAGAAGTTTGTTAATGCTGATCACTCCCAACCCTTCACAAAACAAACTTTGGCATCTATTACAGATTTTTATTCTTTCGAGACTGAAGATTAATTAAGTTTTTTTATATTAATTTGCTTAATTAAGAATTTTTTCTACGTTTTGAATTAAATATGTAATTGATTTAACAAATTATTTAATCAAAAGATATACTTGAATCAATTAAAAATTTAATTAAAATTTCAATCTTTAATCAACTAAAGCAAAAACTTTTGTCTGCGTCAGACTCTTCTTAAAAAAAATAGTGGAATTAAAGTTATCTAGCAGCACCTGCCTTGTCGGGCTAACCAGAGATGGGAAGTAAGGTTCGGTTTAACTGAAAATACAAAAAGCGTAACACACAAATGCTAACAAATTTTAATGAACTGAATGAATTTAGATCGCGAAAGCCCCTTTCTGAGGCTTAAAGACAGAGGAAAATGAATTTTTGTAACAACATAATAAATTTGTAGAAGTACATTTTTAACCCAGCTGCTCTTGAATTTTATATATTTTGCAAAAAATACAATATAGTTTTTTTTCCAACTTTTTCTAACTGCAAATTTCAATTGAGTTTTATAAATTTTGATAATTGAGCTTTTTATACAGATTTCATTTCCCTGCATCTACACAATTTAAATTGCCAAACAACACGCACATGTCAAATAGAGTAAATATTGTTAAAGTAAGCATTTCTAACACCAACGACAGAGACAAGAGATGTAGATTTTTTTAATAAAAAATGTTTATGATAAAAACCTACAAAAGATTTTTGATTATTTTTTAGAACTTTTTTTCATTTTGGCTGATTTGTTTTTTGTTTATTTATATTTTTTTCATATTCTGCGAGGCATTTGCACGCTTGGTAAATATTTATTTGGAGAAAATTAACCCCCTAATGTTCATTCTGTGACCAAACATATGCCTTCTGTGAGGTTTGTTTGTTCTAACAACAAATTTATTTGTTTAATTTACCAAAGTGATTTTGGTGTTTAAAGCTGCAAACAGCCAACCAGCCAGCCAGCATAAACTGCACGTTAGAAGTTAAACGCACAGTGATGGTAACTGAAAAATATATACAATCAATATCAAATATTTTAATTTACAATAATATTCCACACACTTTGAACGAGAGATGATATTGTGGAACGAAAAATAAATTTTTTTTCTAAATTTAAGTTAATTCTTATTTCTTGAGACTTTTGTAATTGAAATAAGATTATCCGCACTAAGCGAACTATTGACATTGTTAGCAGATAAAAAATACATGGTTGTAGTATGGTCACAATAATCATATTATGTTCTCCGTAACAACATATGGTTGCGGAAAATAATTTATTGAAATGAAATTAAACTTATAAAAAGGAAGAGCATGACATGAAAACTATTTTTTTTACCATAACAATAAAAAAAAATGACGAAACTTATGCAATTTTCAAGACAAAATTAACACAAAATTTCAGTTGAAAATGAGAAGCTCATTTTTACAACAATCTATGCTTTCGACGCAGTTGTAAAGGCTTTTTATTAACTTCCCCTCACACCTATCAACTGTTTAAGGGTTTTTTAAGCCCGAAAGCTTTAACTGTCAAACAAACTGTTATACTTTTTTACATTTTTGATCAATATCCTCTAGCAAAACATCAACGCTTTCAAATTAAGTAAGTTTACTTTGAAGAACAGTCATCAATTCGGGTAACTTATAGACGACTGTTTTATAGCAAAACTACGTTCAGCGATGGCGGTCATTTTTGGATTCGCGGGGCTTTTAATAAGCAAGACTATTACCTATGATGTCAAACTAAATCGCAATTAGGCTCTACAGCAGGGGTTCTCATCAAATTCCTGCTCACGGACCCCTAGTAAACTAATTTTTTTTTCGCGCACCCCTCTAAGCCCAAATTCATAATAAAACTTTTATTATTTTTGAAAACACTGTTTTTTCGGTTCTTTATGCGGACCCCTTGGATGGTTGCTACGGACCCCCATTTGAGAACCGTTGCTCTACAGACCCCCATTACATCCAGAAAAATGCACTGTTTGATGGGGTTTATATGCTGGTGAAAGAATTGGATCTTATTTCTTCAAAAATTAGGCCAGAGCACGCTTATGGTAGATGAAGATCATTACGACACTGTAATTTATTTTTTTTTTTTTTAATATTGACGACATTAACACGAACGAATTACGGATTAACGCGAGCTATACGTTGACCGAAATCATCGACTTATTTAAAACAACAATCGGTGATAAATTGATTTCGAGATATAGGGCCACATACAAAACTGATATCTAAGGTTGTGAGATGTGACACCTCTCGATAAATACCTGTAGGGTCATATGAAATCACTGTTTTACGCTGACAAACCTGCAAAAATTGAGGTGTTAAAGTTCAACATCGTTCAGCGTATTCGTGACGCATGGTCAGCAATTCTAGAAAACGTTAGACGTAATACGCTTCGTCAAGAACAGCCATATGAGCGAAAACATATTTTTTTATAAAAAATTTATTTTTTTTGTTTTTTTTTTAAATTTAATGTTCTACCGGGCTTAAAAACCACTGATTTTCATTGAGAAATTTAAATGGCTATTTTTATTTGAAATTGTTTGCAAGCAGAATCACTGTCTTGATTTTTTTTTTTTTTTTTTTTTTTTTTGTTTAGATTTAATTTCTTTAACCCCAGTGTAAATGCATCAATATTTATTCTACACCATCATTTCTAGCAGTGCGACCGACCGACCCCTATGGGAGTTGGTTTTTTTATTTATTTCTTTTATTATTAATCTTGAATTGGGGTGATACTGAAGATTACAACCAATAAATTTTTAATAAACAGGCAAACTCTTTTTTCTGTATATTGTTTGGTTTGTGACGAGTGTTGCTTTGTGTCTTAATCGCCCTTAAACGGGATAAACAAATTTGGGTTACAAGAGCGTTAGAAGTTTAATGGTGGGGAGGGATGTAAATTAGAAAAATCAAAAAAAAAAAACTTAATGACTGTGGTTAAGGAAAAAATAAAATAAATGGTTTTATTTGACCTGTTCCTCACATTTAAGTTTTTTTTGAGTAGTTTCAGTTTTAATTAGAAGAAGAAAAATAGTTATCTCATTGCTTTGGCATCGAGAGGCAATAAGAGTTCATACCTCTCATCTAAAAATTAAATTTATTTGAATTTTCCTTTCCAATCAAAACCTTTTTCTATTATTGGAATTTAACACATTGAGAAATGGCAAAAATTAATTTATTCGCCATTGCTTTCACCTGGTAATTGATTCGACTTACTCTGCTGTCAAAAATAATAAATCATCATCTGTTAAAATTTTTATAAACATGAAATGTATCTGGCAACATTCAAGCAACATTTGCTCCGAAGTGAGAAAAATATAAACGTTCTTTGTTTATGAAATTTTCTAATAAGTTTTATTTTTATTGTTTTCTTAAATTGAAATATGATTAATCTGCAACATTTGTGAATGTGTAGTACTACCTGCAGCCAAGCTAGTGTTATCCGACTGCCCATTTTGGACGAATATTTTATTTCAAACACCCGCGAAATGAAGAAATACACTTAAGGCATTTTTTACATACGTAAGACCAGTGTTGCATACATAAAAGCAATAAAAATCGCTAAATCCTGTTAAACCGCAAGTAAGATATAAACCGGCTATTAGACGGTCAAACTTTGTATGTGAATGCAGATTGATGAGAGAGGGTTTCAACATCAAAAAATTTTGTAGTCCATCCAGCGTCGCTGACAAGCCCAAATTTTAACCTATTTCACGAGTTTGATGGCATGTCACCAAGCCTTCTCAAGTTAGATATAACTCTTGTACCGTCAAGTTTCAAAGTTTAACTAATTAATGTTGCTCAACAGATTTCCCAAATTTGTAGAAATTGTTTATAAATTTCTTATTTCTTTTGAACGAATTTGACAACCAGTGGCTTATTGTTGTTGTTACTTTTTTTTTGCTTTTATTATGCATCAATGTTTAATTTTCTTTTGCAATTGAGGCTCATATTATTACTAAATTGGGAAAAATGTTGCCAGCAACATTTTGCTGTTAATCAACATGAAGCTAGAAAATTTTTCAGCAACATTTATATGTACTTATTTCGCACTAATTTTTTTATACCCCCGATATTTCGCACGATGCCATGCTTAAGCTGCAAATAATTTTTTTTTTTCATATATCACCTTTTAAACATTTTTTCCGCCTTAGAAATATACAAGCCTAACTTTTAAAATTAAACAGTTATTTTCTTTAATAAATAATAATTTCAGCAATTTTTAAGAATTGATATAAATTAAAATTAATCAAACCTTTAGTTTCAATCCAATTTTGAAGACCATTAATTTCTTACCTAAAACGATATTGAAATAAGATAAAAATAATTAATGAATAATTTAAAACAATTTATTTAATCATAGCTAGTAGTATAGATTAAACTAAAGGCTAATAAATTTAAATAAGATATAATCTAAACATTATAAAATACCGCAAATATTTTCCCATCAAACAAAAAAATAAATAAAAAAAATATAAACATTTTAGTGCTGTAATAGTTCGTATTAAATTTGTAATCGAAATATTTAAAAAAAAAATTGGCTGGTGTGAGTTTTTTGTTGGCTAGTTGCTAAATTCAATTGAATTTGTTTACATTATTTATGATAGTGTTGTATTATGAAATCTATTTAAATGTTGGTCGATCATTAATTTCACGTACAGCCCAGGTAGTACATGATACATGGCAAGCAAGAGTTTTTAAGTAAGCGTTTGTGCAAGAAAAAGAAAAAATGCTTAAACATAAATTTCTTGCTTTTTTTGCACAACTAAAGTTAAAAAAAAGTAATAAAAATCAAATGCCAGTAAATGTAATTTGCCAGTCAAGTTAAACAACGCTAACAACAAACTAGGTAAACTACCTTAATTGGGCCATAATCCCCTTTTAAAATATTTTTCAATATTTTTCGCCATAAATTTAAGTTAACAAAAAAAAAAAAAAAAAAAAAAAATTTAAAATAAATTTAAATCTTACTGCTTTAAGTTGAACTTTTTGTTATTTTTTAGGTTTTGATATGATTGATGCTTTCAACTGTTTGATTTCATGTTTTTTTAATATTTTTTCTAGATTTCATAATTTTATTTAAAAATAAATTTTATAATTTTTATGTATTTTTTTTTTTTTTGCCAAAAAGATATTGAATTTAAAAAACAAGTCATTGAAACGTGGTGTTTAACTTAAGGCGTTGGTGTTATGTGGACTCTTTAATGGTTGGTTGGCAGTAAGAATGTTGTGCTTGTGGTTCTTTGATTGGTCGGTCAAACTTTTCTTTGATTTGCGGTCACAAAGTCTCCTTTATTTATAACAATGTTTAAATTTTTTGTTTTATTTTTAAATGTGCAATTGGTAACGGCCACTAACTTCCACTTTTTTTTGATTTTAATTTAATTCGGTTTAATTTAAAAATAATTAAGGTCATGTTTTAACGCAACATCAGGAAGTAGGAAGCAAGAAGAACAAAAATTCCTGCATTAAAAAGTAATAATAAAATATGTTTTAAATTAGTCTTTTGTGTTTGGGTGAAGTAGATCATATTTAAAATATTTTGAATTTAAATTGTCTGATTTGATTGTATTCGTGCTTAAGTCAAAACTTCCCTGACCTTGTAGGCTCAAGTTACGCGCTTTGGACACGTAAATTTATGTAAGATTTGGCTTTTGTTTATCATATTTTTCATAATAATGGAATAATGTTGCAGAAGTAGTTCTGTGTTAATATTGTTTGAAACATGTAAAATGTTTCTGGCAACATTTAAGCAACATTTATTTCAATGTGTAAACAAATATGAACGGTCTTAATTTGGCATTAAATTTTGTAAAGCCCCTGATACATTTTCTCATTGTGTTCTGCTAATTATATAAACTCTTATGCAGTGGCACCTGCAGTTAACATTAGGATTATCCTGTTTGTTTGTCAATTTCTTGAATTTCGTTGTTGTTGTTGTTGTAGTTGTCAAGCACCACAAATAAAAAACATAAATAAATAGTTTCAAATGCTCGAAAAGGTTACTAGGCTTAATTCATGCATTTCGTTTTTATTGCCTTATGCAACATGTTGAAGAAGGGGAAAAATGTTGCTAGAAACATCTTGCAGTAAAAAAAAATGCTGCGAGAAACATAAAAAAGTTTTTTTTTCATTTTGTGTTACTTTTTTAAATTCTAATTTAATTTTAAATTTTAATTTCTAGCATTGCGCACAAATGATACGGAGCTTTATGCCTCATTTTTTTTTTAAAATCACTGTTTAAAAAAAACTTATAAAATGAAAATTTTATCCAAAATAGAAAAACCAAAAATGCTTTTGTTAAAAAAAAAATATATTAATTGCAGCTCAAGTTACAAAAGTATCAATCCGTAATTTCTCTTAATGCCTGGGTTCAAATCCCAGCCGCTGTCAATCAATTAATAAATGAAACTTCATGGTAGTTGATATCCTAGTATCATTCTTTGTCAGTTGAACTAACTCTACAGCAAAAAATCATCAGCGACATATATTTTTTTATTTTATTCTACTGTTTTTCTGTATTAAAATATTTTTTATTATTTTTTATTTTTCAATATTTCCCCACACCTTTGGGTGGCATCTTCAGGAGACAAAATCATTTAAATTAGGTTTTTTAAACACAAAAAATTATTTTAATTGAAAAAATTTGCCAAACTTACTCAAAACATATCCCTCATTTTGACCCTTTCGAATAATATAAACACAATTAATTGATGACAATAAATGTCTGAGAAAAATAATCGCACATTTTTTTTTTTTTTTTGCCAAACTTAATGACAATTAAATCATTTAAGTGCAAAAAATTTAAGCTTTACTTTCTCAAATACGAACAAATATCTAATTAAAATGGTGATAAAAATCCTCTAAGAGACTTTTTTATTTTGCTATAATTTATCCAATTCATCTAACACCTTCAATGACAACGAAATCGCAACCAAAAAAAAAAACTTAATGAAAAATAATAACTTTACTTTCTCCTTTTTTAATTATTATTTTGTTGGTATTTGTGTTTAACAACAAACAAAAAACAGAGTAATTTAATACATGTGCGTTTCGCAATCATTACTTCTTGCAAATGAACAAGAAAATGAAAGAAATTATTAATTTTGGTGTCTTCCATTATTATTACTTTTTTAATACGATTGGGTTTTATGAGTTTCATTGGCCTGAAGCTAGAAGATAATTGAAATTGAGACCACTTTATAAAAAAAAAAAAAAATGGAGGTTTGTTTTTCCTTTTTTCTTGAGGGAACTTTATATAAAAATTGTTACTTTTGAGTTAAACGCCCTCAAGGAAAATTTGTGCTTAAATTTGCGTAACCTCTTAAAAAGCTTAAACAAGAATATTTAAATATATAATTAAATTTGATTTGTATATATGTAATTGAAGGTTATTTTTCTTTATTTATACCCTTCCACATTTCCAAAGTGTGGCATATTTTCAAATAAACAAAACAAAGAGCAAAAAAAAATGAAAAAAGAAAAAATATCTTATTCCTGGTTTAAACTGGTATTATTCCTTATTTTAGTTAAAACTATAATTTTGTTGTCTTTTAAATTTAAGAAATGAATTATATGGTTTATGGTTTATTTAACTTTCAAATTAGTTTTTGGTCAAAGAAGTAATTGTATATGAGCTTCATTTTTTTAAATATTTTCTTTTATTGTGATATTTCTTTTAGTTGGTTAAAAAAAATTTTTTTATATTTATTTATTTATTTATTTTAAGTACTTAAACTTTCAATAAGTTTCTTGTTGTATTCTTTACTCTACTTACACTTGACATTGACTAACGTCATTGAAATAGAATTCTTTTTAAAGTTTTATCTTTTTTTTTGTTTAATTAAAAAAGAGTAAAATAAAATTAATACATTTTGACACGCAAACTATTTATGATGACATTTGTTAAACAATGTTTAGACATGAAATAATTGTAATAAAGTATGCAACGTGACTGAAAGCTAAAGGGGAGAAAAAATATGTTGATAAAATTACTGTTACTTGATAAAGAGTTTTTATAAAATTTCTTAAAATCGCCGCAAATTACAAGCTTTGTTTGGTTTGTTGGTCGAAACAAAACTTACTCAATACTCTTTACATATTTGCGAAAATTGTTTAGTAACTTTTCTTTTATCGCTTGAAATTTTTATAAATTTAATAATCAGCTAATGGTGACAATAAAGATTTTAAAACAACTTTGGTTTTTATTGCTCTTTTTGCACGAAATAGTAAAATCTTATATTTTTTGCAGTTGGAACAAAATGTTGCCAGAAACATTTTATTGTTTATAAACATGAAGCCAGAAACATTTCGTGACTTTTCACAAAATTAAGATTGCAATTTCAGCAACATAATATTTTTAATTACTTCGCACAAATTTTTTTATATGGGCTTTTGAAAACATATCGCGCAAGAAATGCTAAACTGAATACTGCGCTTAAAGCTTAAACTAGATTTCACCATACCGTATTAAGACTTTAAATTAAAATACAACTCTGAACTCTCTTAATAAAAATGTTTATAATATATTTAATTTATTAAATATTTCCTATACGCATTATTTTTTATAGGCAAATATTGTTTATAAGAAACTTCATTCTTATAGATATTGTTACGAACATAAGATCTGCCAACGCCTGTTGTTGTCCGTATGTGCGTGGTAAGAAAATAGAAGGTGAAAAAGTTACTTCCACAACCATTGGGTGTGTATATAGAATAATACAACAATTAGTTAAAACAATTTGCACAACCTCAATGGCTGCGTTGGCAGAGCTGCGTGCTGTAAAACAGAAGATCGTGAGTTCGAGCCCATCTTCATCCATGCGTACTGAGAATGAATAATAATTGCGTAAAGCAATTTAAAATTAAGAAACTGCAGTACAAACATCCCGAAAAGAGAAAGACAACTATTGTTTGAAGCCATGGGCTAGATAATTAGTGAAGATGTCTATTTAATAAAAGAAGTAGTAGATAGTTGTGAAGACGACCTTTATAAGAGAAGAGTTCTAGCGGAAGGAAGTAACGAAATGATTACAGTGTACGGCAGATGTTAAGTTGTGGCTATTGGATTAATAGGGATGACTGGCTTGAATTTAAAGCAGGTGGAAGAGAGATCTGTGTTATGGTTGAGGTTACTAAAGAAGGCATCGAGTAGTTCATGTCTCGCCGGAGTAACACAGTAGTGTAGCGTAGATGGCTAAGTTTGTAATAACGCATGTTTAGTAAATACGAGACCATAAGATCCTAAAGACGGGTAGGATCAGGATCAAGTATGTAGCCAGATAGAGCCATAAGAAATTAAGAAAATTTATAATTTGCCACAGTGGTATTTGCAATCAAAAGAATGTACATTTATCCTAAAAAGGGATAAACGTAACAATATATAAATAAAAAAATTTGTTTTTCTAATGATGATAACTTATGCATTTAAAGTTGCCACATTAAAAAAATCGTTGATTTTTAGATAATTGCTTTTTTAATAGTTTTTATGAATTACAAATACAAAAAAAATCATTTAAATTGTTTATTAAAAATAAGAACAATAAAATAACTTCTTTTCAAATATTTTAAACTCCTTTCTGTATATTCGCTAAAACAAAAATTATTAAACACTGAAAATATTTGCCATAATATTCTGTATGTTTACAGCTTGCGGCCGACTGACAGAGATCAGTGCAAAGCCAGTGTCTAAAAATATAAAACTGGGTTTGGTTAGACAATCATCTATGTTGAATTGAAAAGAGAAGAGAAATGACACAAAAATGTGTAATAAATATAAATGTTCTTGAAAGAGAAAGGAAGCAAAAAAAAAACACAAAATAACTACTATTAAGCTTAAAGGAATGTCTATAGTAGAAGTTGTTTCCTTTTTTAGACATAATATTTCTACTTTCAATTCTTTAATTTATGGTGATTTGACAAGTAGTTTGGTAAACGCAATTGAAAGCGACTAGAAAGAGAGAGAGAGAGAGAATAGAAAAATTAGCTACAAGGAAAACTTTCCTTAAAAGCAAGTTCCATGGTTATATAAAAAAAATACAAAAAAAAAAAACATTAAAGAAAAAAATTAAAAAATTGCACATTTCATGAAAAACATTAAAGTGAAAAAAATCACTAAAAATATAATTTCACAAAAAACACATTTTATATAAATTACAAAATTTTCCAAAAAAAAAATTAATTGCAAACAATGTCGCAAATGGTACATTGATTTCAAGGTTTTATTAAAGGAAAAATCCAAGCCCATTCTACATGAAACCAAAAAAAATTGACAAAACAACGCAAGATAATAAAACAATAATTTAATTGGTAACAATGTCCCAATTTAATTTTTTTTTTAATTTATTAAAATTCTAATTTCGAAAAAAATGGCTAAATATCCATTAAATTCAAAAACGAAAAACGAATAATCATAAAAAAAACTTGATTACAAAAAAATTGCAAATTAAAAAAAATATATATTTTTAAGTTCTACAAACTAATCATCCTTAAAAATAAAGAATTAGGAAAATAAAGAAAAACAAAAGAAACATCAAATTATATTAAGAAAAATAATCAGCAAAAAAACGCAAAAATGTAAAAGTAAAAAAAATACGCTAAATTTATAGATTTTAATTTAGCGTTTTAGAAAAAATAATTTGGAAAGCAACATTGTTTTGTTTTGGTTAAAATAACGCTCAAAATAAGAGCAGCTCATATTTCTTCTACCGAATTCACACACGTGAATTTTTGTTGCAAATCTAAATTTTGTGGGTGGAAAAAAAGAATAAAATTATTTTGCACTTCTTCCTCTTTCACAAAATTCAGAATTGTTGCAAGAAAAATATACGTGTGTGAACTCGATATTAGCAATTGCGAAAAAAATTTTGTCAGAAACATTTTACTTTGTATAAACATGAAGCCAGAAACATTTTGTGACTTTTCACAAAATAATGAGAGTACAACTCTATTTTTTATTTATTTTGCACAAATTTTTTAAATGGGCTTTTGACAGCATTTCGCACAAACAAAATGATTTAAGAATCACACATAATTAAAAAAATAAAAAAAATCCAACGCAGATACTTAAGGTTTTTTTCTCTATATTAATGGCGAACTTGGGAATTGAACTCATGATTTACGATTTTGTTTTAGAATTTTATTCTTCACACATACTTCATTTTCACTTTGTTTGTTAGTGTTGGAAATAACAATTTTTCTGCTGTGTTCCTTTTTATACAAGACACAATTCAACATTTTTAATGGACTACAATAAGATTAGTTGCAAAAGTAACACCGAAAATCGCCAATTTCACAAAAATCATGTTGTTTTTAGAAAAAAGTGTTTCAAAATTGAAATACAATTTGCACTCAAGTGTTCTTAGAAAATATGTTTTCAAAAATTGACTAAAGCATTTGTTAAGAGTAGAAAAAAATTCTCGAACCAGACTTAACTAAAGTTACACTTCAGAAATCAGGGCTCGCAAGGATCATTGTCAAACTCATAAAGATCCGCACTTAACCTACTTTTACATGGCAGCGGTTTACCCTACAGTGCAGTCACACGGTCAAGTTTTTATTCAATTCTGTTTCAAGAAATTAACACATACTGCTTGTCAATTTACTTTTAAAATTCTCATCTAGATAAAGAAGTATTAAATACGTATACATGTATGTCAAAGACTACATAAACTTTAAAAAAATAGACTTTAAATGACCATCTAAAATAAAAAAAAAAACCGTTACCACGACAGCGACAATTTTGTAGATTAAGAAACGTTAATATTGGTGTGTTTTAATTAATCTACTGTAAAAGAGTCTTCCTCAAAGTACGACAAGATCTAAACTAAAAAGGCTGATTATTTCCGAATAATTATTTAAAAAAAATTGAAAATAGTTAAATCAAAAACAAAGCTTAGCATTCAGTGACAAAAAATCGCTAATTAGAACAAAAAGACCATCTAAACAAGAGTAAAGCCAAGGAAAAGAAAGTCTATCCTCTAATCTTATTAAGTTGTTTATTTTAATTTTATAAAAGGATTTATGTACCTTTAACAAAAAATAATTGCAAAAACAAGCCAACGTTTAGTAACAATTTTATTATCGAGTTGACATCACTTTTGTTGTTTTTTTTTTGTTCATGATCTGGCAAAATGTCAATCAACCTTAAAGTTTGAAAAACACACACAAAATAAAATTATCATCATCAACGTCATTGTCTTTTTAGTTTAAACGCAGGCTGACCGCATTTTTATTATTTTTCTTTTTGTTTTTGTTATTGTTATATTTGCTATTTTTATATACTTAGACCTTTGCTTGTAAAAGTCTAACAACATTTAAAAACCATAGATTTTCTTGCACCATCATCATCATCATGATCTTTATACATGTTTTTTTGTTGTTGTAATTTTGCGTTTTCAAATACAACCAAGACGTTTCTTGTTCATTTGTGTTGTAGTTGTTGTTTTTTTCTCAAAACTCAAATTTTTGTCGATTCTAAAAAATCTCAAGATGTTGCTTGTTGTTACTAAACACTAAACAAGATCCCTTCCTTTTCATGGCGGCTTGGAATTTCCATTGACTTTTCGTTTCTCTATATAAAATTTCATTTTTTCGTTTCTTTATATTTGTTGTTGTTATTGTTTTTGTGGTTTCTTTTTTGTTTTTTACTCATCATATTCTTTTCACTGTTTAAGCTTTTCATTATGGCTGCTACGCTTCTTTCAAAGTTGTTGTCTTTGCAGCTATTCTTATGGTAGTTTTTTTTTTTTGTTGTATCATTGCAACAACTTGCTTGGGTCCAATGACTGTGAAGGTCGTTTGCTTGTTAGGTATGTTGTTGTTATTATTGCTAGTTTCTGTTGTTGTTTAAATTGTTTGGAAAGCAAGAAATTCTTTTAATATTTTCTCTTTTACAACAAATATTTCTTTCTACATTTTTAAGTTTAAATAACATGTATGTGCGTGCAACAACACATACATGCACACATAATCATGTATGACAGATTACTTTTTTTCTTTTCTCTTCTTTTAAATGATGTTCCTTGTTATAGTTTATTACTTATTGTTATTTTTAATTTATTTAACTTTTTTATCATTGTTTTTGTCTGCCACTGCAGTTATGCGTTATTGTTGCATATTAAGTAGAGAAAAGACATGTTATTGTTCCTTTATTTAATTAATGTTCAATTTATCCAAAAGCCAAGCACATGGACATGTTTGTTTGTATTCCATGTTTGTTTGCAAAAAAGTATGAAACGCATCTTCTTCATTGCCATTGCCGTTGTTGCTGTTGTGTATCAGGAAGTTTTAAATGCAAAGACCCAGTTAAGGTAAGAGAAGACACAATGCCTTAATAAACACACACAGACACATACTTTTACACACATTTTAAAGGGCAGATGTTACTTTTGTTTCTTGTCTCCCTACTACAACGAAAAAATTTCTCAAAGATGGCTGTTTTTTCTGATGTCGCAGGGAAAAGAGTCAAAGAAACAAACCACAATGTTAGATACAGGGATGGAAATTTTAAACTTGTATCAGGCGGCTTTTTTTAAATGAGTTTTTAGCTCAAAATATAATTTTAATTGAAATTTCAAAAGAAAATTATTAGCAAAATTTATTATAAAATTTAAAAAAAAAACCAAACCTGGACAACTTAAAAAAGATAAATAGCTGTTAAGTAAGACAAGAAAAAAAATATATAAACAGATGAGAATAACAAAGCAATTTTAAAGTTAAAATTTTAACTCTAAAATGCGTCATACAAAAACATAAAAAATAATTTTTTATATTTTTTGTAGTTGTTTGCAGTTAAGTTGCCTTGTTTTTTTATCTAATTTGAAATTCGTTAAACGTATGCTTGTGCTCTTTTCCTTTTTTAATTCATTTTTAATAACAGTATGAATTTATAAAGAAGCAAAAAGACAAGATGAAATTTAATTAAAACTAGATAAGAATCGACCTCAAGCACAGAAATTGTATACAACAGCAATAAAAGAAATATGTTTAAGAATAAACAAAACGTAAGAAAAAAAACATATAAAAGGAAATGATAAAACTTGTAGCCACGAACAATTCTTAGTAGCTTTGAAAAAGTTCATATCATTCTGTAATTATTTTCAGTGTAGATTTATTACAAATTTCCCTTTAAATTCGCTTTATTTTCTATTGTGCTACTATAGTTGCCAGATCCAAACTTCGCTATAAAAATCGTCAAGATAAAAAATATTAAAATTGAAATTTTAAGTTCATTGTTTTACTATTTTTAAACGATTTTAAATGTGTGTGAAGATAAATACGTCAAGTTAAATACGTTAAAAAAAATGTAGCATGCGATAAATTTCCCCCCTACATTCAGTTCAAATTGTATGGTAAATTCAGTGTTTCTTTAACAAATACGATTACAGCGACAAAACCCTTGATCTCGGAAAATCAAACCTATTGGGAAATCAAATTGAATTTGAGAATTTTTTTAAAAGACGCGGAAAATTGACTTAGTGCAATTTTCTCATATACAATGAGTTCTGTGAGGGATTTTGTTACTGTGGCCAAACCCATGAACACATGGAAACGAACATATTTAAGGTATTAGCATTAAATTATTATTAATTTCGCTTTGACTGGCTCTAAGTCCTCCAAGTTACAACAAATGCCTAAATCTGGCAACCATGATATTTAGACTTTAATCTTAAAGCTTAGAATTGCTTCAGAAAAAACACATTTAAACATTTAACTCTTTCAAAAAATTATTTTTTAGAAACTCTCTCTTAAACTCTTAATAATTCATTAAAGATTAAAGGAAACCTGCTTTATAATAAAATAAAATACAGCGAAACAAATCTTCTCTACAAAAATACCAACAAAAACAATCTAACGTTAGAAAATCGAAAAAAGAAGATAAGAAATAAAAATAAAGAAAATAAATAAATGTGTAGATAAAAAATTAAAAATATCATTTTTGCTCTTTCGCTAAACCGTAGAAAAGGAAAATCTAAGTGGTTAGAAAAAAAAACTGCAATTGAAAGTACAGAAAATATGAGTGTGTTGTCAATGATAATAACAATAATTTTTTATCAATATTTATTGATTATTGATAATGGCAAACACACAAATTATACGCAAAAATAAAACGTAAATATATTGAAAATCCATAAAATGTGACAGATAAGAAAAATAAAAAGTTGTGTTTTTTTTTATGGTAGAATAAATTTTAGCAATATTAATAGAAAAAACAAACTTCAAATGGCAGCACATAAAGAGTTTTTTGTAGATAATAAAATAAATTTACAAAAAAAAATATTAAAAGCTTTTGCGTAATGTATGGATAAAAAAGGTTAGTTTTAGTTTGATTTAAAATAATTCAAGATAATAATTATAATGGTGTACATTAGTTCTTTTCGCGGTATTTAAGGCGAAATTACAACGAACAAAAACTCTAAATTTGTCAAACTTTAAAATTTGTAGTTAAGCAAATTTTATTTTCTATTGTATGAATTTTACAGATAAGAATTTCTTAATGGAATCTAAAGAGTTAAAACAAAATTTTACATTTAAATTGCATTTTTCTCGGTTTGATTGTTTTTAACAAATGTTCCATGTCGACAAATCTGTTGCATTTATTTTAGTGTTGTTATCTTGTAAAGTAAATTCGTACTTTTAGGTTAAGAAGTATTTTAACACAATATTGATCTGGTAAAAAGCGATTATTCCTTTTGCCACAAGAATCCTATGCAGCAGAGCGAATCCGATCACCGAGCAATTCACTCTATAAATACATTTCTCTTAGTCTGGAGCTAATTACTAGTGGCTCTCTAAACCAGGATGTTGGCGACAAATGAGATATTACAATTATAGATGATCTGATTTTATTTACCACACCAAAAAACATACGAGGGCTGCTATATAAATTTCTGGCCTGGCAACACTGAATGCTGCCAAGTGCAACCGACATTTCTATTGGAAAGTTTGTCATTTTTAAGCATAATCGTACTCAAAACGTTTTGACGTACGACTATTATTTGTGTTGTTTACAGTGACTTGAAAAAATTAATATAGAAAAAAATGGAATTAACTCGTGAACATTTTCGTGCCATCATTTTTCACAACTTTCGACGTGGATTATCACGACAAGAGTGCATTGATGAACTTAAATCTTTGTATGGCGATGAAGCACCATCCTATAGCACTGTGAAAAATTGGTATAATGAATTTAATCGCGGCCGAAGCTCGCTCAAAGACAAAATCCGTGAAGGTCGTCCAAAAACGGCTGTTGTGCCAGAGATCATTGATGCCGTGCGTGAACTCATAATGCAAGATCGACATGCGACATACCGAGAGATAGAGACATCCTTGGACAATTCTTCCACCAGCATACATTCGATACTGCATGAACACCTGGCCATAAAAAAGGTTTGTTCTCGTTGGATCCCGCACAATTTGAAAGTCACTCAAAAACAGGCTCATGTCGATCGGTGCAAGGAAATGTTGCAAAAATACGATTATAAGATCGTCACAGGTGACAAAGATCTATGCGTATGAACCCGAAGCGAAACAACAATCGACCGTGTGGATCTTCAAAGACGAGCAAAATCCAACGAAAGTTGGAAATGGTCGCCTGTTTTTTCGGCAAAACTGGTCATGTGGCGACTGTTGCGCTTGAGCAAAGTAGGACGGTCACTTCTGAGTGGCACACTACAATTTGTTTGCCTGAAGTCATCGGAGAAATTCGAAAAACCAACAAGAGAAGACGAATCATTGTTCACTATGACAATGCGAGCTCTTACACATCGGCTCAAACCAGAGCGTTGTTGACCGGCCAAAACGTCGAATTTATGGGTCATCCGCCGTACAGCCCTGACTTGGCACCTAATGACTTCTTCTTGTTTCCGCACATCAAAAAAAAAAATGCGTGGTCAACGATTTTCATCGCCAGAAGAAGCTGTTGAATTGTTCAAAAACCATGTTTTAGAGGTGTCTCAATCGGAGTGGAAAAAGTGCTTCGACAACTGGTTTGAGCGCATGCAAAAGTGTATAAATCATGCTGGAGAATACTTTGAAAAACAATAAATATAAATATTCGAATTTTCACTATTAGGCTAGAAATATATAGAACAGCCCTCGTACTACAGAAAAGGATTTTTCTTCATAGCTTCGATGGTATCACGAAACATATATCAGATGGCTTCATAAGGATAGGAGTCAACGACGGCAACGATATTGTGGTGGCGAGGATCAGAATATTCTTCACACTCTTAAATAAATGTATGTATTTTAAAATGTTTATAAAGGATTAAATGGTATCTTCAATGACAGCCATATCGCTGATTTGGAGTTATGAAAAGCTTTCTTAAATCGTATGGGTGCATAAAGACCATAGCAAAACTAAAGTTCTCAAATGTTGTAAAGAAAGTATCAAAAATTCATGAATCACGTCACGCGACCGAGATTTCCATCAGATGACTATTGTAAAAATAGCAACTACAAGAAGGAGAAATGATCGCAGTCTTACCATAGAAGACCTGCGTTAACATGTCCTGAATTCTAGCAGATTTTTTGACAGCCTTTCAAAATCACAAACGACAAGACTGGAAATATTAAATCTGTACATCAGATGTCTTATTATTAGATAGATTTCATACCACATACTCTCTAGAGGATGGATGCAATAACACCAACACGTGAAAGAAACGTATAAAAAAAAATTATTCATTACAATTTAATTTTTGTGTACAATTTAAAGTTCTTTCGGTCTTTAAAAAAACACCCTTTATAATTACAGGATATTGCAAATTCATGAATCATGTTACAAGACTTGGATATCCATCGAATGACCATTGTAAAAATAACAACTACAAGAAGGAGAGAAAAACTGAAGTGTTGCAGTCCTACCCCAGAAGACCTGCGTTGTCGTTTCCTATTATCAAGCAGATCCCTTTTTGACATCCTTTTAAAGCTGCAAACGGCAAGACTGGAAATATTAAATCTCTACATCAGATGTCTTATTATAAGGAAACTTAGACAATTGTAGAACATCTTTCACCATTCGTGTTGATGATAGAAAAAAGGCGGCAATAAAAATTTAATCGATTTAAAACTTATTGCTTATAAAAACCGAAGAAGATGTTAATGATAATTGATCAAAATTAATTTAAATGTTGTGTTCAAAATTCAAACTACAACAATTATTTAAAGCATTCAAGATTTCAAATAAGTATTTAAAAAATATACACCCTTCTAAAAAAAAGGGTGTTAAATAATGTCAATTTCTAATTGCTTTCATATCGAAATCGTTTTACAACAAATAGTAGAATTAAACGATGAAACCAAAGTTCTAGACTAGTGTATACTAACAAGCACTAGTATATATAAACGTTTTAAAGCTCTATGATTAGAAACGTTTTTCAAGGAACTTTAATAAACAAGATTAGATATTTTTTTTTTCTTCTCCTCAAAAATTTAAAGAATTTTATCTTCTTTTATGATATTTTCTTAATGATAAAACGAGATATTTTTTTTTAAATAAAAGTCTTGCGTGTTTAGAAGTCAACTAAAGATAGTTTTGATGGCTAAATTATATTAATAAATTATACAAAGTTATGAATTAATTATTTGTTAAAAAATTTAATGCAGCAGCCTACTTCAATAGATAAAACATGATACAACCTTTTTTTTACGAATAAAAATTACATTTTACGATATTTTTTAATATTTCGCTAAGAAGAGGTTCAATTTAAAATCTACGCTAAACGTTCTTTTGCATGTAGTGCCTTAAGAGTACAAAAATCTTTAAAAAAGGTAGTGTAAACAATTTGTTTCATTTGAATTTAACACAGGCAATGAAGCAATGTATTACGTCATTACATACTACGTTACGTAATTACATATTAATAAACAATTTTAACGTTACTAACCACATCATTATATAAATTAAAACTTAAACTTTTTTAAACGGTATTTATATAGAAATTTTAATGACGTAATGCGTTACGTTATTTCATGTTTATTGTTTTAAGGTAATTAATGAAATCTTTTACTAATTACGTTATTATATATCTAAAGGCACATTTTTTGTTAGAGCCATCTTTTTATGACATAATGCGTTGCGTCATTTCATGTTTATTGTTTTTAAAGTAATTAATTAAATCTTTTACTTATTACGTCATTACATATTTAAAGGCACATTTTTTTTTTGTTAGAAGCACCTTTTTATGACGTAATGCGTTACGGTATTTCATGTTTATTGTTTTAAGGTAATTAATGAATTTTTTACTTAGTTAAAGGCACGTATTTAAAGGCACATTTTACATCTTTAAAGGCAAATTTTTTTGTTTGGACATATTTTTATGACGTAATGTGTTACGTAATTTCATATTTATTGTTTTTAATGTAATTAATTAAATATTTTACTAATTACGTCATTACATATTTAAAGGCACATTTTTTGGTTGGGACAATCTTTTTGAAACGTAATACGTTACGTCATTACGTATTATTAAACATTTTTAATGTTACTAATTGCATTATTACACATTTTGAGGTACACTTGCTTATATTTAAGACACATTAGCTTTATTAATTCGTTACGTCATTACATATTAATAAATATTTTTGACGTAACTAGTTATCATTCTCATTAACTAATTACGTCATCACATATTTTAAGGTAAATTTTTAAATAACATAGATGTTTAACTTTTTTAAACGTTATGCCTTGCGTCATTACATATTAATCAATGTTTTTAACTTTACTAATTATGTTATAATATATTAATTTTTTTTTTTTATTTTCTCCCAACTGGGATTTGAACCGTGAATATTATAAATGAAATAGAATTTTACTTTTTTATCTTAAGGTACATTTTTAATTTAATTTCTATACATTTTTTAATAAGAAAAATTATTTAAAACTGTATGCGGAAATTTTCCAAAGAAAACAAAAAAAATTTAACGCTAGCAGAATGTAATACCGCATTCTCAGGACCGCCAAATCCATCATCAGCATTCTTCGCAACTATCTACCTTAAGTTGTGTGCATTGAAAACGTCATCTATTTAACCAACTAATTTAGTAAATAAGAATACGAGGAGTCTTGAAATCAATATTAATTTGGTTAGATGAAGGCGACACACAAACCAAAGTATTTTTTAACTATTCTCTTTGTAATTTGTCCCGTACATTTTTTTTTTTGTTTTTTGAAACTGTATCAGCCATCGGAATGCAATTTTTTTTATTCATTCATACTTGTATTATATATATTAATTTATTTATTTAATTTGTTTATTCATTTAAAATATTAATATAAAAGGCACAGTTTTTCATCTCTATTTGCATGTTCAACTCGTTAGTACGTAAGACGATACGTAATTACATATTAATTATTTAATTAAACGTAAATAATTATATGATTAACTTATTATGTCATAAGATATTTAAAGTAGGGATGCAAACGATATCGATACCAATATATCGGCGATACTTTTGATTTTCCGATACATCGATATCGGCGATATTTTAATGTAGATATGCCGATGCATCTTATATTTTTCTTTAGAGTTTTTTGAACAAAATATTCAATTTTCAACTCTGTTTTTTATGACAACTATGAGAAATAACATATTAAAAGTAGAACATAAAATTCAAATGAGTTCTGTCGCATCTGAAAGACTATTTTCCACTGCAGATCTGATTCAAACGGATTTGAGAAATCGTATATTTCCGCAAAATATAAAAACACTTTGTTTTTTAAACAAAAACCTTATTTATATAAATTTTAAATAATAATCTTTTGCAATGTTGTTTTTATATTTTTAATTTAATTTTAACATCATCTCAAATTCAATTCCTTTTCTTTAAAATCTTATTAATATCAATTTTAAATTTTAATGAGCCAATCTAAACTGAATGTTATCGTTTATTTTATAAAATCATAAATTTTGCAGACGTTTTGTAGTTTGAAAACTTGAATTTAGAAAACTGAAATTTTTTTACAATTTTGATGGTTTGAATGGCTCATTAATAAACACTGTCATTTTTTATAATAGAAGAATTACTCTACTTGGGTTTTGTTATTGTTACTTGAGCTCAATTTCAATATGCGTATCGGTATCGGATCAGCGAAATAGCGTATCGTTACATCCCTAATTTAAATGTACTTATTTAACATTTAGGACATACACAAGGTTTTGAGACGTAATGCTTTACGTAATTACATGAAAATAATAAATTATTAATTGAGGCGTTATGTATGCAAAGGTAAGTTCCTTTCATATTTAACATATTAAAACATATTTTGCTTTTTGGGACAAAATTTAAATCTATTTTACGTTTTTTGTAAAAAAAATACCATAGAAATACCCCTATTTAAAAAAGTATTTTTTTTTATTGTTTTCAAACCAAACAAGATTACAAAATAGGTCATAACTAAAATAAAAATTAATCCTTCTTACGTATTCCTTCAGTTATTTAGCAAACAACTTTTAAATTAAAAACTTAATCCAATCAGATTTTAAATGAACTGCTCTATGTCTATATTAAATTATTTATTAAAATTAGAAAAGTCGTCGAATGTGGGTTTGTGGTGTTATTAGAAAAAAAGGCAAGAAATCAGTTCTAAAATACCACCAACTGCTAATGATCATGTTAGTAACAAAACAAGTAAATATTAACTGTCTTTTTAACAAGATTTCATAATTTATACTAATAAATTTATTATATTTTTTTATAACAAAATTAATAGTTAATTGGTAGGTTTCTTAGGTATCAGAGGAAAAAAATAAAAATAAAACAAACCTACGCATAATTATAAAACCAAAAAGACAAAAGAATTGGATTTAGATGATTTCATTTTAAAGAAATCAGGGAAAAGAAAAATGTAAATATTTTACAACATTCTAAAGTCCAGTGTTTTTTTGTTTGAAATACTCAAACTTATTAAGAGAAAATAAAAAATAAAAAATTCTGAGACTTGAAAGGAAACTTCAGTAAGTGCCATCGCCATAAAATTGTATTTTTAATTTGTTTTAAAAAGTTAAATATAATTTTATGTTTTTTATACTATTTTATTTTTTATAATTATTTAGTTTATTTATTTTTTATCTATTAATTCGAAAACAAAAAATTATTTTTATGTGCAAATAAAAATTAAACGAAACTTGTTTTTATTTTTTATACAGACAAAAAGAAAAAATACAACTAGATTATAATTTTATTAATTCTTTTATAAACAAAAAAAAAAAAGATTAAGTGGTATAAATAAAAAGTTTTGCAATAAAAATTAATCTGTCGTTCTTGCCTTCATCAAAATAAATTCAGGTTATGATTGTTGAAGAAGTAATTTAGTGCCTGTTTATGTAAATGGAAATGGAAGTTTCTATCACACATTTGTATCGAAAACAAAGAAATGTTCATTCACATTTACTTAATAAAGCCCTAAAACGGTTCCTAATCGATTTAAAAAAAGAATGAGTTTATCGATTAGTCTTAAAGTCGCCTGTTTATGTTTGTATTCACAGAACTCAGTCATTTCTGAACCGATTTTGAATTTTTTTGTCCATTAAGAATACTGGTCTTGATGTTATTAATGTGAGAGCAATCATAAAGAAAAAGTTTAATGCTGATAGAATAAAATTTGCAAAAGCTGCAATGTTTTAATAAATTGTTATCTAGTGTATGCGAAAGAGTTAAGAGAGTATGACCAAGTCTTGGACTAATTATATTTATTTTTTACTTTCTTGAAAGCTTAAAATTGTCAGAGCCTTTGCAAATACCATATGCAGTTATTTTTTATACCCTTCACCACAAAAAGTGGAAAAAGGTTATAACTAATTTTTTAATTCCGTTTGTAATTTCTACAATATTCATTTCCGACCTCATAAAGTATATACAGTCAACTTTCGTTAATTTAAAACTCGTTAATTTAACTCTCTCAACAATTTGAACTGTTTTCTAGGTCCCTGGAAAAACACTCAATAAATTGAAAAAATTCTATGTAATTTGGTCCCCTCAATAATTTAAAACTATTTTAAGGACATTTTGATCGCCGACCCTCTATAATTTGAATTGTTTTAATTTTCAAAAATAAAACAATCATTTATTTTTTTGTGACATCTTGCCTGCCAACATTTTATAATTTGAAGTTCGATTTTTTTTACACCTTTTAATTTGAGCTCCTAATGTTATTTTGTTTTTGTTTTTAAAAGAAATTTAAACCGTTCCAGCTTTATTAGCTCTTGTTGATTTGAATTTTTTTATCTTTCTTTTGATATTTTCAAGTCTCGTTAATATGAAAACTCGATTATTTGAACTTTTTCTCTGGTCCCTTGAATTTCAAATTATCAAGAGTCGACTTTATATTCTGACTTCTTATTTATAACGACTGATCGATGTCTGTCTGTCCATCCGTGTTAGTGTTGAAATCAACTTTGCCAAGGCACTAGATCAGCTACAAAAAACTTATATACGCCAATCGATCAGACGTAGTGTCGAAAGAAGTGCTTTTGAAAATCCACAAGATTGGTTCACTACGCCTACCTCTGAAATTTCTATATCATTTAGAACAATGCAGTAACTCCAATCAAAAAAAAAAAAAAAAAAATCTGTGGCGATAGAGAATTAAAAAAAAAAGAAAAAACATCATGTGAAAAAATTGCCGCTTGCTCATATTTCCCGAGTTACGGGCCTGTGAAAATTTTAAATTTTTTTTAAATATCAATATTGGTATCATTTAAAAGCTTTTGAAGAGATTTCTAAGGAAATATTTGAATTAAAGGGCATTCTCATTCAAAATACAAGTTTTTTGTGTCATATTAACCGTAAATGGCACTACTTTAAAATTTAACATGTTAGAGTGCTATATTCGGCTATGACGAATCTTATATACCCTTCACCATCTATGTGAATTTAATTTAGTAAAGTTACTCTAAGAAAAAGAATAAAAAAAAAATTAAAAAATAAAACTGTCATCGGCTCTTTATGGGTTAAGCTTATTTCAAAATTTTAGTATTTTTTAAAAGATTTCTTCAAAAGCTTTGAAATAATACCCATATTGATATGTAAAAAAATATGACGCAAAACCGTACTTTTCTATGAAAAGTTCAGAGGCTCTAAAACTCGGAAAATATGCGCGAGCGCCTATTTGTTCATTTGATGTTTTTTCTTATTCTTTTAACTCTCTGACGCCCCGTAAATTTGTTTTTTCGAAATTACTTCTTCAATTGTTCCAATTTGTTCCTCAAAGGATACGGACCGATCTTTTTAATCTTTTAATATCAATATTTTCGAAACTATGTCTGATCGTTTGGCGTAATGATATATTCTTTAGCTCATCTAATTCCTTGGCAAAGTTGATTTCAACACTAACACGGATGGACAGACAGACAGAAAGCGCTCAATCGACTTCAAATATATACATTTTATGGGGTCGGAAATGGATATTTTAGAAATTACAAACGGAATGACAAACTTAGTTATACCATTTTTTCTCTTTTTTGTTCTTAAAAGAACAAATTAGGGCACGTAGATTAAATTGATAAGAAAAATTTTCGACAAGATAATAAAATGAAAAACAAATATTAATTAAAATGCAGCACTTAAGTAGAATTGAAAAAATAAATGAAATGCAAATTTAAATAAGAGTTAATAATTTTTAAAAAGTGAAATATATCCAACGTTAAATAAAATAAATCACAAGACCAATCTCTGCTAGATTTTGGTGTAATGAAAATTAACTATTAAACGCTATACAAACCCAACAAAATTCATTGGCATGCAGAGAAAAAAGAACAGAAGAACCTTTAAAACACTATAGATAGGCCTGATTTGTGGTCTGCGAAAAGACAACTTCTAACACAAAATGTGTAAATTTTAAAACTGAGTTTTTTTCTTTCAATTTAAAATGTTTTCAATATTTGAAATAAAAACTTTTGTAAGACCGTTTTAATAAATTCTATAAAATTATAAACTCAATTCTGAGTATAAATAAACAGGTACCTACAAAAACATCTTAACAAAACCACCTGCCTGCTAAAAAGAGTAAAAATAAAAGGCGACCATGTCACAAATTCATGTTAAAAAAGTTGAAAAGTGCCTTAAAAAACCCAAACTTTTGTTTTTAAAAAATACACATAAACACACACACACATACATAAGTATATAAAGCTCCTAAAATAGGTTGCCAGAAACTGGGACAATATTCTGTATCTACAGGAAAAATCCATAAATTATTATATTTTTTTGTTTTTTTACCTGGCAAATGGAGTTTGTTCAACTTCATAAATTTCGTTGATATCATGAGGAACTAGAAGACCCTTTAAACGTTCCTCATCGATGTCCAGTAAACCGTCTCCAATTGGAAAAATACCTTCAGCAAACATATTCGTTGTGTTGTTTTTGTTTGGGGGGAAAAAAGAGGGAATTTATTATGTTTGTTTTTTTATTCTTTTAGGGCAGCAGTTTTTTTCGTTTCAAGGGACTTTTTCTTCAATACACTTTTTTGCTTTATTTTTTGAAAATCAAACACAAGATAACTATAAATAAAAAACAGAATTAAAGATACAGGAATTAAATAAAAATTTATATTTTAATTTTGACGACAACACAAAAATCTAAGCAGGAGAGTCAAAATGTATATTTTTTGGGATTGTAATCATTGAGTTTTTATTGTTAGTGTTTATTGCATTCACATAAACCAGCAGCACAAATATTAAAACACACTATTAAAACAACAACAAAAAAACACAACTCAGGAAATATAATTTTTTTTTATTTGACATTTGCCTGATGTTATTTTGTTTTGCTTCTTGTTGCTTGATATTCTAGTTACTTTAACATTAACAGCAATAATAACAACACAGGGCTGCCTATATATTTTTACACTTCACTTTGAAACTTATGTTTGTATGTATGTAATCACAATATATTTAAACGTATGTATACTTTCGCAATGTATTAGAAAGAGAAAGCTAACTTTAAAAGGACTGGTAGTAAAGTTTAAATAAAAATAAAATAATCTCAAAAAATTAAACATAAAACTTAAAAAACAGAAGTGGTAAGTAATTTTTGAACAGAATGCACATACACTTAATATTCTCAATAAAAAATTCCATTGTATTTACAGATTGACTTCATTTGGCAAGCTTTTTTTTAATTGAGATTTGTTTTATGGAAAATTATTTAAAACAATTTGTGAAGCAAAATTTTCACTTTCAGCAGCTTGTTTTTATTTTTTCTTGTTGCAATTGTGAAACAAGTTTTTCTTTAACTTTTTTTTCTTTAATTTTTAACAATCACACACACTTTTAACATTTATATACAATATTTTTTTTTAATTCTCTCCTGGTTTTCTTTTTTAAATTTGTTTCGTTTTTGGTTGTGTATTCCTTGTTATTTCTGCACTTCAACACTTTTTATGTTATTCTCTTAAGTTTGTGTGTTTATTCGTTATAAGATTCTTTTCTGTTAACACCAGGGTTTAACAATCGAAATGTTAAGCGTTAAAAATTTTTATTCAACTTCTTTTAGCATTAGAAGTTTGTACACAATATTGCACATGTTTTAGAACAAAGAACAACATTTAAAACAAAATTTATCTTAATATACGTTTTACCTATTCAAAAAAACACACACAGAGATTAAAAAACTCATTTAGGTATTTTAAACAAAACAACAACATGCGCGTCTGTAAAACTTCACTACTCGACTTTTAAAAATTGACTGACGTTTTAACACAAAGCAACAGGGCAATAGTACCAAGTTCACTCAAGATATAAGAAACTACGGCGTCGCCAATTATGCCTATTAAAACGCAACGGCGTTTGTTTAGTATTAAGCTACAAAGGGAATATTGTGCATTAAATGTAATTTACACACAAACACAACACATATTTTTATGCAGTCGTACTGCTTTTCTAAATAATGTAAAATATTATCTAATTTCTTAAGAGATATATTAAATAATATTTGTTAAATCAGCTCAAGCCGCCGTTAATTTAATTACAGGGCCACGCTTAAAGCCAGTAAGCAACACAGTATTACCAACTTAGATTTGTTTTCTAAATGTAAAGATTTTTCATCTTGTCAAAAAACTATAAATCAATAAACATTTAATAATTTATATTAGCTGAGAATAAGAAGGGAAAACAGTACATATATGTTTTAAAATCAATTTCCTTTTTAAAATTTGCTTATTTCCTTTTTATACATGCTAGTTTATGGCGGCATTGCCATTTATAGCAATTTTATTTAAATTACATCTTTTCATATATGAGAACAGTTTTCTTATTGTGAATGGTTTTATGTGGTATTTAAGCGGGTTTTAAAAGTATTGCCAGTTGTGATATTATTCAAACGCTTTGAAACCTTTAATACATAGACTTACAAATTATAATGTTTTTTTTATTTATATCGTTGGTTTGATTATTGTAAAGCTGTTTGTTTAATTAAATCGTAGTTAAATGTTAATTACGGCATAGGAAATAATAACAATAATAATCATAAGAAGAGTTTTGTCTTTCTTGAAGTAAAAGATTCATTTCAAGAATTTTATAAAAAAGACACAGAATTTATAAAACAACAGGTAGTTATTTAATTTCCATTTCTAGAAAAACTTACATGTGTTGTTTATCTGCATAAATAATGTGGATTAGCATTGCAGCTGTTTTCCTGATAAAAATCTCATTGATTCTTTGTCTATGTGTTATTACTGACTACTTAAACACCTCATCTAACGTGGCTACTCCACAACAATTAGATTGCTTTCTATTAAACTCTGCTCGGACTTGAACCCATATTACTTTTCGTTTTTTTAAGCCACTAAACAGGCACCTTCATAAACATTTGTTAGTGATAGAAAGTAACTTAATATTATTCAAATCTATTTATCGCAGACACAATCCCAATCTTTAACGGAATATTTGCTCCTAGCGTCTTTGTTTTTTTTTTTAAGTCTGATTTTCGTAAAAATAATCCTGGAAAACCTTTTGCTAATGGAAGTGCACAATAACATCAGTTCAGAAACATTTTAAGATAAGTATGGACTTAAATTTAAAGCATCACTTCTCTCCGGATGTACGCAAGCGCCGGAAGAGAAGGCAGAAGAACACTTAATCAATGTTTCTACCGTTTCTTAAGCCCATGATACACTATGAGTATCCAAAAAAATAGGAAAATATGTATTAAGATAAAATGTTTGACAGATTTTTCGACAGGTCTCTCTGATATGCTTTCCTTTTAAAATAATAATTTTTATACGATCAGAGTTGTATTTCGGCTCGTTTCTTTATTATCTGACAGTGAGGCACCTGTACACATATTTTCTTGAGATTTTTCAAAATAGGACAGAAATTCCCCAGACTTTCTTGTGAATAAATTATACGATTGTGATAGTAGGTCGTAGCAAAGAGTTTAGATGTAAGTGATGACATGATTTATCTAAAAACGAGTAATAATCAATTAGTTCGTTTTAATTAAAGATTTTATTTTATAGAAATTATTTACTTAGTTTGCTAATCTCCTGCGTTAAATATTTGCTTTTAGAAACAGATCATTTTTCAAAGTAGCTATTAAATATCTCTAACTATTCTTTAGTATTAAGAATAATATTTTATTTTGCATTATTGCACAAAATCAATTAAAAATCTAAAGAAGTGAAATAACTCAACGTCATGCATTTTAAATGGCGCCTTCTCGTTAAGAACTTGTTGACAGCATGTCCGACTAGACAAAAAATAAAGTTTGTAAAGAATCATACAAAACCACAAGAAATAATCCCCCTCTTTTATTTTAATGTTAAGATTTTTTCGCAAAAAAAAAAAATAAACTTAAAATCCTAAATTCTGCTATTTAAGCGTTTATAAGCAAAACAAAAACGAAAAAAAAACAAAATACCATAAAACTAAGAAAGAACAAATAACAATGTAAATCTGTTCAGAAAAAATCATGATATTTTACAGACCCATCAACACACGTAATTACAAACCGCCTTTACACTTTATTGCAGTCAACAACCGGAACACGATACTTAACACTTTATACAATCGATTCAGAAAGAAAAAATAAAGTACAATTAAAATACAAAAAATAATTTATGCACTTCATAAATAAGCAGAGACTTAAAGGAGTGTTTTTAATGAACAGTTTTTTTATTTTTTGTGGCGCATTGTTATTTAACAATCGTAAAGAAAAAAGAACTGACATGAAAGATATTAAACGACTGGGTTGTTTACTGGCATGAATCATGGTTGACTGAAGGAGATGGGTTCTTACCAGGCCTGCCATATTTGCCGATTTTTAACCTCAAAATTATTAAATTGTCGACTTGCCGATTTTTGCTCCAGAAATGCAGATTTTTTTTGTTAAACTCTTTCTACCAAAAGAACGTGATTTTGAATGATAGAAATGACTCATTTTCATTTCAAAGTAGAATTACTTATGTAATGAATGGATTGATCAGTGTAGTAAAAGAAATTTTTTTCATTCAACGAATGTCTCAGCAGTATTTTATTTTAACAAAAGAATCAATAAAAAGAAGAGTGAAAAAACCTCTGGTAAATTTGTATCCAAGTCTTATGGAAAAGATTCCAGAAAAAGAAACCTCAGATTAGATGTTTTATAGAACTGCTTTAAGTAACTCTAGAGACCAAAAATATACGCAAATATTGGATTATTTCCACTATATACGATCAAAAGCTAAAACAATTTTTATGTAACCGGTTATTTTTTTTATAGATTTTGTGTTATTTTATATATTGTTTATATTATCGAATACTGAATTTCTCTGTTTTGTTGTTTTTTGTTATTAAAAAAAATAATTTCAATAACATTTCATCTGCCGATTTGATAAAACTAAATTCCCGATAATGCCGATTTTTTTTTCATTTCTTATCAAAATGATCTGGCAGCCCTGCTTATTACTCTCAGACAAACTGTGACAGTTCTCAGTTGTAGTCTTAATGAACTTATCAATTTCTGTTACTGTAACAATTGTTGTTCAGAACTTTGTAATAAAACCAAGTAAGAGTGCGATATTCAGCTATGCCGAATCTTATATACCCTTCACAATGTATGTAAATATACTTTAGTGAAGTAGTCCATATAAAAAGAACCAAAAAAATATATTGCGGTAACAGAGAATTAAAAATAATGTTACATAAAAATGTAATCGGCTCCTAATGGGTTAAGCAGTTTTAAAAAAATTCAGTATTTCCTGAAAAATCTCTTCAAAAGCTTTGAAATGACATCCATATTGATATTTTAAAAAATTTTAAATTTTAGAAGCCCGTAACTCGGGATATATGGGCGAGCGGCTATTTTTTACTTGACGTTTTTTTCTTATTTTCAATTCTTTATCGCTGCATATATTTGTTTTTTGATTGGAGTTACTTCATTGTTCCGACTGATATAGAAAAATTAGAGGTAGGCGTGGTGTTTACCCCACTTCCTCGAGGGACATAGACCTATCTTGCTGATTTTCAAAACTATGTCTGAGAGATTGACGTATTTAAATTTTTTCTAGCTTATCTATGCCTTGGCAAAGTTGATTTCAACAAAAGACGGACATCGCTCAATCGACTTCGCTATAAAGAATATATATCAGCCGCTTATTTTAAAAGTTGCATAAGTCAGTTTACTTTTAAGCAGATACACATATTTAAATGACTGTGTTTCAAATGTTTTAGAAGTATTGAGGCTTATTCTTGAGAAGACTTACTAGCACTTCTATCTCAGGATACTTATTCTCCAATTAAAACTCAAGTCAACGTAAAATTGTAGCAGATCTTTACATTTAAATTTTTTCTTGTATTTTTTCTAAAATGTGCCTTATGTCACTTTAAAAATAAAACGGCTCATTTATACTTTAAAGGGTCGAAAACGGATATTGTAGAAATTACAAACGGAATGACAAACTTAGATATGAAGGGTATAAAAAATATGATGTAATCCGGTGACATTCCATTTTGTAAAATTTTCAAATGGTGTGGCATCATCAAAAAAAATATGTTTAATTTTTTACAAATATGTTTTAAATATATTTTGAAAAAATAAAAACACCGTTTTAAGACTCTGTCTTTAGACAATTAATAAGGATTTATTCAAAGGGGATAAACGCAATAAAAAATAATAATAATGAAAACTATTATATTTAAATTGAAGGCAGAGGCAAAGTCTAGTGCTTTTGTTTTTTGCATGGAATTTTTGAAATACCAAAAAATATTTTAAAATAACACAACAACATTCCGTTGTAATTTTAGCCATGAAGTGCGATGCAGTTGTTGGAATGGAAAAACAACTACATGTGTTTCCTTTAATTAGCAGTGAGAGTGAATACATTTTTCAGACTTTATTTTTGAATGTTTGATACGCGACTGTTTTGCGTAGAAATTCCTTGCGTGTAAATTGAAAACAAAATCTTTAAGATCTGTTTGCAAATAAAATTGAAATGACGTTTGCAGGTTATTCAACTTAATTATTGTAGCAACTAATTTTTTATTTTCTTTCTTTTATACATACATTTTTCTAATACTTTTCAAATGTCAAGTGTTTATTTTTTTATTTCGTTTATTTTTTATTTTTTTTTTTTTTTTGCTAATTTACTGCAATAAATTGTTGACCCTGAACTTAAACTTGCTTTTGTTAGATTTTTCTATTTTAGTTCAAATCTGTTTCGTTTCAAGTTTAAAACAGAGGCATCATTCATGTATGTTGAATTTTCTTGTGAACTTTTGCACGATAGATAAACAAACAAGAACGAGTATAAATAAATTTTTGGAAAATAAAGTTTAAACAAAAACTTTTTCGTAAATCTTAGAGTAAAAACAGGCAAATATTTTAGTTCTGAAGGTCTGTTTTTCCGAAAAAAATTAATTTTGTTCCTTCTTGCTGTCTGTTAGTTTTTCTCTTAACTTTTAGAGTCAAGAGTAAAGAAATCTTTTTTAATTTTCTTAGATGTAGATAAAAGCGATTTTCGATTCTAAATATTGGGATGAATAAATTTTTGTGTGAAAGTCGCATTGTCGAAGAAGGGCCTCTATAGGGAGGGGCAATAAGCACAAAAAAATTAGCCCCACCCCTAGAACCTCTTGCAAGAGAAAATTTTCCCTTTCCTTAAAAAACTGTAGTCCCCCTCAGATAAATTCACACATTGTGGAGCAAACAAAAAACCAAAAAATTATGGTCATGAAGTTTTTCCTTGATGTTTCAAATATAAAAACTATTGTTTCATAAAGACGGTAGCACAAGGGCATGTTTGGACTGATGGTAACCTGTCTTGATTTCTTCATCTGTTGTTGTGCGTGTCCGTATACTAGACAGTAATTCTTGGATCACCTGGATCTGTAAAGCTCAAGATTTGAATAGATGCTACCACATAGAGACAGGTTCAAATGATGACCAAGGAGCCTGCAAGCAAGGCGAATAAATATACAAGGGAAGCCATGGCTAATTTATCGATTTTCGCCGGTAGCCTGACTGTCAAACTCCATATATAAAAATCTGTATACTATTTTTTTATGTGTAGTTTGACATTCGTGCTAACGGATAAAAACAATGAATTCGCCATCGCTTCCACCGTATATTTATTCGCCTTGTTTCTAAGCAAGTTTAAAGCGGCGAATTTATATTTATTTTTATGAAGTGCTAAACATAATTAAATTATAGGAATTTATGTACCAAGGCGAATAAATTACCAGGTGGCAGCGCAGGCGAATTCAGTATTTTTTGCTGGTATTCACGACTGTCAAACTCCATATATAAAAAATGTACACAAATTTTTTATATATGGAGTTTGACAGTGGTGTACGCCAGCAAAAAATACTGAATTCGCCTACGCTGCCACCTGGTAAATTATTTCGCCATGATAGGAGTCATGGAGTTTTTGAATAATGTTTTTTTAATTTAGTTGGCAATCTACAAATCGGAGACTTAAATTAAAAAAAAACCTGTTTTATGAAGGAGCCACAAAAATATTACAAAGGTCTTATTGTAGGTGTATTTTAAAATTGTCAGGTATTATAAAATGTTTTTTTAGAGAGTCCGTAGACCCCTGAGGGTCCGTAGCAACTATCCAAGGGGTCCGCATAAAGAACCGAAAAAACTGTGTTTTCAAAAACAATAAAAGTTTTATTTTGGACTTGGGCTTCAGAGAGGTCCGCGAAAAAAAATTACTTTACTAGGGGTCTGTGAGCCAGAATTTGATAAGAACCCCTAGACTTAAAATATTTTTCATAAGACTGCGTGACCAAAAAGAATTTTTATTCGTAAGGGTACGTAATACAACAATTTTAGGGACCTTAAGAAAAAGACTGCCAATGATTAGATAAAAAAATCAAACATTGGCCAAGTCCTTCGGCTGTAATAAATTTTGGCTACTAAAAATTTAAATTCCCTTTAGTGCATTGTTATGTAGCTTTAATATCATTGATCGCCATTAAAATTTATAAAATAAAACATTTAATAAACAGTTCGAAATATATGTCAAAATGATTAATTAAAATAAAGAAGACACATAAATTTAAGAAAAATATGCAAGAAAAAAACTACAAATAACTTAATTTACTCAAGAAAAATATTTTTAAAAAATTTCGCATCAACGATTATGCTGCTGCTGATCAACAAGAATTTCTAAAGTGTGAATGACTTTGAAACAGCTCATCTTTACAACAATTGTAATAATAGCAACAGCAATACTAAACGGAATTTACAAACAGAAAAAAAGATAAATAAAAATATATCAAAATTCTAAAAACAGCTTTTCAAATTAGTTTATAATAAAATTTAGAAAACACTTGCGAACTGAAGAATATGAGAAAGGAATGTTGAGTAGAGCAATATGCAAGCAACACTTAATCGTAGGCAAGAAATGTTTGTTTTCTACATAAATACATTCATAAATAAATATTTAATTTAAAATTGAATTATGTAACCTCTCGAGACCATGGGTTCACTTTATGTTACGTTTTAACAGGTAGTGATATTTTGGGGTCAGTTCAGTTACTTTTGTTAGTGATGGCAAAATAAATTTATAATCGCTAAAGGCCAGGATTAACTGTCATACTCAGTCGTACGATCTGTCAAAAATTGCATGTCTGCTATAAGAGTATGATAGTGTAAATTAAAAGTGTACGTGTGTGACAGACTTTTTGACAGATCTGTACGATTTTATAATCTTTTGAAATAATTCATAAAATGATTTTTTCTATGCGATCAGAGTTGATTTTTTTGAAGATGAGGAGAAAGCAAAAACAAAATATTAAAAGCATCTATTTTTTGCATCTTTTTTGTTTAATAGAGTGGCACGTACGACGCCATTTTGAAACGATATTTAAAGTAGGACAGAATTCTGTCAAATTTTTGTATGATTAAATCGTACGAGTGTGTATGATAGTGTGTCCTGGCCTTAACAAATTATTAATTGATCGATTTTATCGTTGCCTACACTTTTTACAGTGTCAAAAAGGCTTGGTTTGTTAAAGTAATTTGCAAAACAGCATTTAAATGAACTGTTAATTTATTTAAAAATTGTATCACCGATAAACTTTTTTTGTTGACAATCTATTTAAATTTGTTGGCAACATTTTTCTTTGACTTGGAAAAAAGATTTCATGGCAGTACAGATGTTGTAATTTATCCTATTTCAAGCTCTAATCAATCGCTTGTGTGCCGAGGAGCCATAAAGGGCCCGAAAAGAAAATCAACACTAAAAGAAAACAAGTTTCATCCACGGCAAGTACTGTTGCCAAGGCTCGACAATTTTTCGTTTTTAAAAACTTTCTGTTAAATTTATTTACAATTTCTAAATTATGGCAAGGCCAGAGCAAAACCGATTACTTTAGGGAAATTAACAGTAAAGGTGACCATACGTTGAAAAAAGGTATTGTTTCCTTTTGTGTGTTATTAAGAATTGTAAATTGCTCTCAGGCGGGAAATATTCTTAATTTTACTTTGTGTCTTTTGAAGCTTTTTGCTAGTTCTGCTACTGTAAAAAATGTATCTTTTTTATGAAGCAACCTTAATTCGCCACATAAACGAAAACTTGAAATCAATCGTTATTAATTTTATTGAGATTGAAGTTCTTCAGTTAATTAAACAATAATTGCGTCCAGCTAAACCAATGTAAAATTGATTCCTCGCTAGATCTTAGATGGCTGTCATTTTATTTCAAAGAGGCACCACATTCACCTCCAGAACCAAGGCTTGATAAAGTAGGTCACTTACCGCTTTTATCATCTAATTGTCGCCATCTTCTTTAACAACTCAGTTAAGTCCGATGTTCACATCTGTGTGCCACAGGTGTTATTCCGTTTGTTTTTTCTACAATATCCACTTCCGACTCCATATATTCTAAGTTCTTATGCATAGAGAAGCCGACTGAGTGATGCACGTCCGTGTTCGTGTTAAGATCAACTTTGCCAAGCAACTAGAAGAGCAAAAAATAAATAGGCCAATGAAAGGGACATATTTTTGAAAATTTTTCCTTTAAAAATCAGCAAAATCGGTCCATGTGCTTCGAGGCAGTGAGAAAAACACTACGCCTTCCTCTAATTTTTCCATTTTTCTTTTTATACCCTTCACCTTTAAATGTGGAAGTCCGTCCGTGTTAGTGTTGAAACCAAGTTTGCCGAAGCAGTAGATTAGCTAGAAAAAATTTAAATGCGCCAATCGATCAGACATAGTGTCGGAAGAGGTGCTATTGAATATCAACAAGATCGGCCTATGTCCTTTAGGGCAGCGGGCAAAATACCACGCCTGCTTCTAATTTTTCCGTATCATTTCAAACAATGAAGTAACTCCAACCCAAAAAAAAAAAACAAATATATGTGGCGATAGAGAATTAAAAAATAAGAAAAAAACATCAAGTGAAAAAATTGTCGCTTGCCCATATTTTCCGAGTTACGGACCTTTGAAGTTTTCAAAATTTTTAAAATATCCATATGGGTATCATTTTAAAGCTTTGGAAGAGAATTTTAAGGAAATACTAAAATTTTTCAAAAATTTAAAAATGCTTAACCCATTAAGAGCTGATGGCATTAATATGTATTTTTTTTTTATTTTTTATTTTTAATTCTCTGTTATCTTTATAATTTTTTGTTTGATTGGAATTACTTCACTAAACTAGATTTACTTACATGGTACATGGTGAAGGTATATAAGATTCGGCATAGCCGAATATAGGACTCTTATTTATTATTACAATAAATAAATAAATAAAAAACCAGGGTTGCCTTAACTCTTTGTTGAACCACTTTGTTGAACAAATTCACTAGATATCATATTTATTTTTTACTTTTAATCCAACTCGTAAGTAATTGGCTGCATACTTTATACCTTGATGTACAACATCACTGTGCTATAAAACTAACTGAGAGTTATAGTTTTTGAGTTATTATTTCGCTGTGTTACAAACAAACTAATGAAATCAATTCAACCCCCACATAAGTATTTTATTGGTGGATAAAAAACAAAACAAATGCGGATGGCGTTATTAAATCACTTATGGAGACGCTGCCGTCGCCATTAAACATAAAATAAAACAAATCCAACAGCAACATAAAACACCGGCAATTTTATTGCAGCTAAATCTCTTTGCTTAATGCAATTCTTCTCCTCAAAATGGGAACGAATAATTTTTAGTAAATATTCGTAACTTTTTTTCCTGTTCTAAATAAAATCTTCTAATAGAATTTTTTCTTTAATTTATTTTTAACACACAAAATTCCTGTGTATACGAATGCAATATATTTTTAAATCCAAAGTCTATTCACTTTTTGAAAAAAAAACAAAAAAAAAATACAATAAAAATTAAAACATCTAAAAAAAGATTTATTTTGTTTCAATGCTGCTTAGTTGCGGCATGTGAACATTTAGGAATTCAGTACAAGTCACTCACTCTTTAGTTTGTATGAATTACAAGTGAATATTATGTCGCCTTTAGTCATTTTTACTACGAGTATCTATTTGTTTTTTGTTTTTTCTTGTGGCTAAAATATTTGTATTAAAAAATTAGAGAATTATTAGGTAGAACAGGTTTTTTAAAGTTTTTGTTTGGATATCAGGCATCAAATAAAGTCTAAAAACTTTTTTTGTGGTTCTATTATGTCAGAATTAAGAGGAAGCACCTAAATTAAAAAAATGAAGAAATATTGGGATGACAGAGAATTTAAAAATTAAAAATTAGTAGGGCATATAATTTTACATAAAATGTCATCGGCTCTTTTGGAGGATCTGTTCAAAAGCTTTTAAATGATATAATTGAATTTATATTGATATCTTAAAAAATATGGTGCGCATTTGTACTTTTCTATGAGAAGTTCAGAACTTCATATCACGGGATTTATGGGCGAGCACCAATATCTTCACTTGATGTTTTTTTATTTTTTCTTAATTCTCTATCGCCCCATTTATTATTATTATTTTTTTTAATGAAGTTACTTCACTAAACAAGATTTGTTCCAAGTGAAATTGAAAAATTAGAGGCAGGCGTGGTGTTTTGCCCGCTGCCTCGAAGGACAAGGATGGAGCTTGCTGATTTTTAAAATCGATTGGCGTATTTAAGTTTTTCCGAGCTCATCTAGTGCCACGAACACAGGTGGGCACAATTTTTGAAAGGATGTTTTTTGTTTGGTAAAATGTCGATCTTCTTGAAAACTCTCGATTTTTGCCGAATTTTTTATTTCTTATAAATTATCTCTTGATTGTATTTCATTTTTAAGTTAAATTTTGGCATTTAGCGTTGCTTCTATTTTTAGTAAAGTTCAAAATTTTAATAGCCGTAATTATTTGGTAAAATTCCATTTTGACAACTTTGGATTTTCTTGAATTAAGCAGAGCTTTAAATAAACCATTCATTTTTTAATTAATTCGCGAATCATTCATGCACTGATTTAGCAATTTTTGAATTTATTCTTTTTACAAAAAGAAAAAAAAAAAATAAATAAATTGAATGAAATGCATTTGGTAAAAATGAATTGCAATTCTTCCCTAATGAATTCGTCAAAGTGAATTGAATTTCATTTTTAATTCAATTAACTTTGAATTAATTAAAATAAATTATAGAAAGCAATAAGCAATTCATTACCAACTCATTGATTGAAATTTGAATTGATCTTGTATGTAAATAAGTATCATAAGCATTTCCATGATTTCTTAGACCTCTGATCGTTGAATATTTTTAGTTTAGTAAAAGAAATTTATATTTTTCATTACCTCTAGATGCAATTCCTTGTTCTAACTCATTTGAATAAATTAAAAATCAATTCCATTTAAATGAATTGGAAATGAATTGCAATTCACTTTGGAAAATCCATTTGAATTAGAAACAAATTGCAAATCTTTTTACAAATTTATTTGAATTGCAAACGAATTGAAATTCATTCATTCATTCAATTTTTTTTTTTTGTTTTGTAATAACAATTAAAATTTTAGTTAATTCGTAACGAATTAAAATCAAAAACGAATGATTCATTTACAGCTCTAGAATTAAGTATCTCGAATTTTTGTAGAACAAAATTGATTTTTTTAAATCCCTCTTTTAAGAAAATTACCAAAATAAACATGCACTAGTAAATATAAAATTTAAAAGTAGAAAGACCGAGTAATAAAAAAAATTTTAAAGGTAAAATAAATTTTCAATTTCGTTTTACGTCAAATAGTGTTTAAAGTCGGAATTATTCTCTGCAGCAGGAAGTCGTCAAATCTGGCATTACTGCTTGTATTATCTTAACCCATGTAATTATAATGATTAAAAAAACTTATTACATCAATTTGTTGTTTCAACGGTTGCCAAGTATGTATGTATAAAGGAACTAAACATGACTACACGTATCATAATCTAAAAGATTAACTGAAAATTTAAATTTCTTGAATGAAAAACAAAAAAAAAAATATATAAATTTTTTTCATTTTTTGTGTTTTGTATTGAGATTTAAGAAAATTTAATGAGTTTTTGGCAACCGTTAATGGCAAATTTATTGAGGTGCGAGCAAGTGCATTCTTTATTAGCAAAAAGTTTTAAATTTTATTTAAAAATTTATTTTTAAGATGACACAAAACTAAATATAAATAGAAACACATTTGTTTGTAAATATTTGAAAATCCACTTGATATTTGTCATACACAAGATTTTCGGTTTAAAGAAAAAGAATTCGAAAAATTCTTAAATGAGTTTGAGTGTTATTATTAGAAATTATTATTTTTTAAAGAAATAATTTCTTTTTTTTATAGACCATTTTACTTGAGAAAAATTTTAAATGCAACAATGTTGTATTCAAAAAGAACTTTGTTTTTTTATTGTGGCAACACTAAAAACATGAGAGTTTTGACATTTAGTTTTTTGACGTATGCATTGCATATATTTTTAATGAATTTAATTTTTTTCGAAAGCCGCATTAAAATAAATAAATTCACTATTAAAACTCACTCTCACTTTTTCACACGAAGCCCACTTTTATTTGTCGAAATATGTCACCAAATAAAATTACCACATGTAAGCATCTGAAAATCCTATATCAAGCTCAACATGTCACTGTATATCTGGAGGCGTGATTGGGCCGTTTTTTTAAAGTTGCCAAAAAGTGATTAAAAAGTTTGATGAAATAGTCGAAATTTGTCAGCGAGGTCGTGGTTGACATTTGCCAGATCTGATTAAACATGTTTTTTAAAAAAATAATAGTTTCTTTACGATTAGACGTGCATTTTAACTAATTTTTAGCTCATTCGATTTAGTCTCGTGTAATGCAATCGATCTCTGACAAATCAATAGAAGCTATTGCCGAAAAAAAACAAAAAGTTTTATTAGAAATGCACCAATCCATACTCCATTGAAAGCCTTTGAAATATCCAGAACCATCACTTTCGCGAAATAGCATTCCACCATTTTTTTCTTTGAAAGGAAAGCTAAAATGTAATGCGTAGTATGTTTATTAAGGAAGCAATACTGGCGGTCGATTAGTATATTTTTGGAATTAAGGTACCTCACAAGAAGATAATTTCCTATATTTTTTCCCACTTTGGAATTACGAAATACAAATTTAAATTTTCAAAGAGCGCTGCTAAAATATTTTTACACTTTGACATATTTTGGCAGTCAACCGCTGAGTGCTTTCCGGCAAGAATGCTTTACTTGCAAACAATTCAATTAAAATCAGTTAATCATCTATTCAAAGAGTCTGATCCGAGGAACTAGCTCTCTTTTAAAAGAAGGCCAAAAACTGAATAAATGTATTTATTCGCATATGTCTGTGTTAAAAAGTTCATTTGGAATGTAAGTAAAAGCTTAAATAAAAATCCCATATGTTAAAAATTCGGGACTTTAAACTGGAATTACCGTTTTTCCGAGATGTTAGAGTTAATCGCATTGAACAGAGCGAAAAAATATGGACATTTTTTTTTGTTTGGTTAAGTTTATACCAATTTCGGATTATGGAAATTTTGAGAAAACTGAGACAGATTTTCACGCACTATCGAAATCAGAATTTCCAATTGGTTAGATTTTACGCCGCGCAATTCTATTTTGCTTTATACGTTTTGTATAAACATAAGAATTTTTGGGAGACAGATTGCGCATTAAGGCCGGAGCACATAGAATCCGTCATACGTTAAACTTTGACAAGTTCAACTGCCAAGTCAGTTAAAATACATGTTTTCTTATGAGCGTTGTCACAATCAACATGTGTCCGTCAACGCAAAGTACGAAAGTTGGTCAACTTTTAACTTTTGACGTATGTTGAATACTTTGACAACTATCAACTGCTTCTTCTTCTTCTTTGTTTTCTTTTAACTCTGTTGTGTTTCAATAGTATTCTGTGATTTTAATGAAACAACTTTGGTGACAAACAATAAAATACAAATTTAATTAAATTAACAAGTGAGTAAAATGCAAACTAAATTTAAAAGTGAATAAAAATAGAGAGCTAACTTTAATTTAACATCCGTCAGCAAAGCATTCATTGTGCAAACTTCATCCGTCTTTACTTTGACTTTAGTTGAATTTGTCAAAGTACAACGTATGACGGATTCTATGCGCCCCAGCCTTTACGCACTTATTTAGGTTTGGCTAAAAACGATTCAGCGGCCGCAGATAGAACGTAAAAGCGAAGAGGTTATCTTAGTGATGCCACCTTGCTTTCGGTGTCTTATAGATGTATCATCTATGCTACGGCGTTACATCAATGTTTTTTGACTTTGGTTTAGACTTTAACACAACGGCTTCGATAGCCAAAGCTAACAAAATATACTTGACTAAAACAGTACATATGTTTCATCTTACTTTTTTAAAATAAAATTCCATCAATAAATTTCCAAGTCCATGATCCAACAATTTAAAGTAACAGTAAAAAAAAATACTTTTTTTTTTAAATCTGTTTCTTAGTTCATTAATGTTTTTTGTCTTAATTCCAACTACACCTGTGGAGTTCATAAAACTTATGAACTTTTATTTGCATACATGTGCGAAATTGAGTCACATTTAGTTGAATATAAAAAAAAAAACAAAAACAAAAAGAGTAAGACGTTAAACATAAAATATTAACAACAATATCAGTTGAAAAGTGTCAAACATCTTCACTAAATGAACAATATTTTTTGTTTATTTTGCTGCAATAATGCGTATTTCCTTATTATTGGTATTTATTTATTTTTCTTTCTTTTTTTCATTTAGTGAGCACCCTACTTTTAGAATAAACAAATCAGTGCCAACGGTACAGTCAATGAAGTACCCATAAGTTTGATAAAGTTTCCTCACCGGAAATGTAACCGATTGAAGCCCAATGAAATTATTTTCCGAAATTTAAATCTTTAGCATGAAGTTAACAAAGTGTTACTGGAAGAATAAAATGAATTTTGTGCAGATGAGTCTCAAAACTTGGCCTATTCAATGTCAAAAGGTATCAATTATGGATCCTAAAGGTGGCCCAACAAAAAATTAGTAGCAGCAATATTTTACAAAACAAAGATCGTTTTTTCTAAAATTCATACTCATTCATACATATTTCGATAAGTAATTCTCTAATGCACCTCTAAAAGATTAAAAAAGCTGTAACAGAATTGAATTGCTTAGAGAATTAAATTACACAATGCGTTAATAAAAAATTTCCAACTACAAAACTGTATATTTTATCAAATTTTTCCTTTTCCTGTAAAGAAGGGCAAATGTTAGTTAGGGCCTTTCTTTATTAAGGCAACGATATGTACGCCTTTCTGTATTTTTAATTAAACAAAAAACTGTAGAATTGTTTTTTAAGTGTTTTGTTTTAAGTAAAATAATGCAATTTTAATAAAAAAAATATCATAATTTTTGCACTTTATGAAGACTTCATTGGGCTGCTGTATGTACTCATGCCACCCGAACTTGATTCCGAAATGACACTGTTACTTGGAATATAATTAAAGTCAACTTTGATTTTTTGCGGATATTTAGAAACTGGAACTTCTTTATGGCCCTCAGCTTTGCTCTATTCATACTTAGTTTGACTTATTTTAATTCTAATGTATAATTATTTATTTTAATTTTTAAAATTGTTTTAAAATCGTTATTTTTAATGTTATTTTAGAGTAAAACCGATTACTTAAGTCTGACGCTTAACAATCTATATAAATCAAAGTGTACAAAAAGACAGCAAGTGTCGAATGTGTAAAAAAATCAATCACGATAGAGAGATTTTATCAAAGTTGCCACACTGATCAAAAGCGTCAATTTTTTTTTTCATCATAAATAAAAACATTTTTTATTAAAAAGAGTAGAGAATATTGAAAACTGTATTTTTCACAACACTGTAAATGCCTTTGGCGTTAGAAGGCGAATATTTTATAGAGGGACTGGAGGATTTTAGCAGACCAGTGTGGTTTAATTTTTTTTTCTTAATTCTACTGATTTATTTCTAACACAAATGGGATCAAGCAACTTGTTAAAGTTATAAAATATTATCAATGGTTTGCTTCTGCTATCTGTAATTAAAGAATTATTTAAGAACTATATTCTATTTTTTGGGCAAAGGTATAGCTTGGATGTTTGGCAAAACAATTGTCAGGCAAATAATTTTGTTAAGCCTTCGTTATACTAAATATCCACTTACAATTTATTCTATACTCTTCGTTGTCATAGGCAGCATTACCAGACAGTTTCATATCTTTAGCAGCTCGAACACAGCCTAATTTAAGCATCATTTACCTACATGTTTTAGCGATGTGGCATCCTTTAACTTAAAATTTTGTTTTTAAACAAAACAAAAAATGTCACTAATATTACACATCCTTTAAAAAATTTTAATAATTTTAAAAATTGGCCACAAAAGAATATTGCTGGGATTTTAATTGAGGCCACCTGTGGTTATCTGGACCTTTAAAAAAAATACCACAAATTTTGTAATCTTAATATGAAGGGTATTTAAAGTAGTTGATATATTTCATTATGACAAAAACTCTTAATATTTATTTTTGCATTTTTTGTAAATAACTTAACACTCTCATTAAAAAAAAAAAAAGTTTATTATGGGACACACCTACAAAGAACGGTATCTTTTATTTATGATTTATTAACATCTTAAATTTCGGTATTTAACGATTAAACAAATGACCGGCAGAATAAATGCTGAGTGTGTGAGTATACAGCCCGCTACACCAGATAGGCGGAACCACAATTCATGCGGCTTAATGAAAAAAAAACTACATTAAACGAAATTAACAAATAAACATTCATACAAATTTAGTCAAATGTTGTTGATGCAAATTTTAGGTACCTTGCATACTTTTGGAAATAAAAATTTTTCTTTAAATATAAAAGTGCAAACAGAAAGTCTTAAAAGCCTGTTAATATTAAAATAAAAATTGTACTTCATTAAGCAACAAAAAAATGTAAAGGCATAAAATTTTAATGTCCTTCAGCGCTTTTAGGGGTTCGTAGGTAAAAACGTAACCCCATAGATTTTGTTAGAATGTATGTACATCTGCAACAGCTCTCTATTACAGAAATATTACAATAGCCACTATAAAAATAAATACTAAAAAGTAAAAGGTGTCCCGAAAGTGACTTAATGTTCATAAAAACATTATTTTTAGAACTGTTGGTAGACTGACACGTCAAATTCGCACGTTGTACATATGAAAGTTACTTACAGCTCCAACTACAAAAAAAAATTAAGTTAAAAGGCCCCCTAAAACTAAAAAATTAAATTGTTAAGACGAAAATCTTGCCGTTTCAACCAGTCCGGTACAAACAAAGTTTATAAATTATTCAAAATTATTGTTTTTGGAGTACAAATCCTCGTTTAAGAATACGTAAACGGATTTTTAAATTTACAATTGTTTGCTACATGTTCAAAAAGGTTTTGACAGCCCTGTGGTTAATAAAGGCAGGAAAGCTACTTTTCTGAAAAGAACCAATTTTTGAAACATTTATCCCATTCCGAAAATTTGTATGTGAAAATAAAAAATATTTTAATTTTTTTAATTAAATTTAATAAATCTTAACATTTTAGTTAAAAATAAACTTTATGACATTTCCAGAAAATTAAATGCCCGATAAACCCAACTTTGATGGCCTACCCAGAAGCCCCCCTTTATCCTAGGGGCCGACCATTCGCAGCTCTACTTAAAAACACCTCTGTTTTGCCTCTGTGAAATTTCAAGAAGATATCTTCAGTGGTTCAGAGATACCGAGTTGTGTCCACTGTGCCATAGTAGGCAGACATTTATTAGTTACACAGAGTACTATGTGTCTTCTATAAAATTAAGTGTTAATAATACATTTAAAAATCAAAGAGTGTTTTTACAGAGGCCGTAATATTGAGGAATATAGATTTATTTTTAAGCCGCTTTTAACACTTGAACAGAGCAAGATATTATCTTTGAAACTGCAGTAGGCGGACACTTTAAATTTTTTACAATAATGAAAATTTTGGCATAAACATTGTATTTTTTTTTAATTATTAGATGTTGAAGTCTTATTTGTTTTTAACCGACTTCAAAACAAGAAGTAGGTTATCAATTCGACTGAATGTTGCTTTTTTATGTTTGTGCTGCAGTAGCTGCTCAATCTCAGTAGCAAACTAATCAAGTGTATACTGATTTTCATTTTAATTATTCCTTTATTATTACTTTTCATGTTGTCGATACCAGTTCTCATTTAATTTTAATTTTGCATTTTATTGCCTTTTAATATGTAATTTGGCGAATAAAAACGTAAGTACAAACTCAAAACGAATTTGGTTAATTCGCTGACAAACATACATCTTTAGTCAATCTTAAATTTATAAAACAAAGATGCTTAGTTTTTATATTTTTTAACGAAATATTATCGTAAAGAAAATCATAAAAAATAGCCACATGTTTTACCAAATATTTTAAAAAACGTCAGGTATCTCGCCTCTCGCCAATTTAAAATATTTATCGACAAAAAGGATTTTTTTATATTATTACGTTTAGCGAAAAATCGCCATAACTGACAACACTAATTATGTTTACAAATTGGTCCCGTTTTAAAAACAGTTCAAAATCTTAAAATTTTAAGAGTGTCCCTATACAACATTCATGTTTTTAAGTGTATTATGAACTGAAAAGCGCACTCCTTTAAAATTAAAAAAATACGTATCGCAATAGCTCCCAATAGCAAAAAGTAATTAAAAAAATAAATCTTAAATAAAAGGATCTCCCCATAGATGACGTAAATTGACTTATATGAGCCTATCGTTTCAACCGTTATAGACAAACGATCGAAAATTGTACAGGATGTCGATTACTATGACTGTTATAATAAACATTCAAAATTATAAATTAAAGGGTGTACGAATAGTTAATATAATTTGATATAAGTAGACAAACTTTTGAACCGTTATAGATAGACAGCTGAAATTTACAAAGAATCTTCGTTGCTAAGTCCGGCATATTTGAAGTAAATTGATCTACATAGCCCTATCGTTTGAACTCTTACATACAAACGCTTGAAAATTCAACAGAATGTCCACTACTTTGTCTGGTATATTAAGAAGTATAAATATTTAAACTATTTATTATAGGGTGTCACAATAGTTGCTGGTTTTCGATGTACACGACCAAACTATTGAACAATTGTAGACAGTTGAGTGAAATTTGCAAAGAATCTTTATTGCTAAGTCCGCTATAACAAGTAGCTAACTTAAAATTAGAAATTAAAGGGTGTTCCCATAACTGATGTTATTTGACCTATATGGCCATATCTTTGAGATCGTTACAAACTCTTGAAAATTAAGCAGAATGTTCATTACTATATGAAGTATAATAAGAAGTAAAAATATTTAAAATTAGATATTAAAGGGTGCCCTAATGGTTGCAATTTTTTTATTGTGTCAGCAATAAAAAGTGTAAAAAATAAAGGGTGACCATAAAGGCTGCTGAATTTTCTTGTTAAATCTGCATTCATATTTTGTTCTACGACATATAAAAAATGCTGACGCAATCTTTCTCGATATAATAAAATATAATCAATCTATAATTACCGTCCTAAATAAATATGATTTTAAGTTTGCCTGTTTTTAAGTCGGTTTTTTTTTAAATTATTAGCTTTTATTTTCGTTATTACGTTTATAGCATTGGATAGCATCACCAACGCCTGATCTGAATATCACATGTTTTGAAATCAAAGTATTTATATGTCATCGCATGGGGCAACGTTTTCAACAGATAGAACTAAGTTTTCTTCTAAAACACTAATGTATCGAGCTGCATTAATGGTGCTTTGTATGAAACAGAGCTGCCAAACAACGCCTTTAGCTGACATTCTCCCATAACACTGGCAGGAAATTTTACTGTTCTTTTCAAATAGTAATTGATTTTGGCAACAAAAATGGTTGCATTTTCTATAGTGCATTGTCGTGCTTTCCTTATAATAATAATTTTATTTATAATATTTTTATCCAGATTAAATTAATCTCCCTTATTCTAGTTGTCGGCATCGTCATATTACTGCTCAAAGATTTTTTGTATTCTATAACAAATGTGACGACGATATTGTATCGACGTGACTCTAGCTTTTGTCGACGCCATTTTATACAACGAATGGAGGGGATTTAAATCAAACATAACAATGAAAATGGAAAAAAATGAAAAATTGAAGGTTACAAAAGCAAATCAATTTGAAAAATTAGTGAAAAAAATGCAAAAGAATCCATCTCTTGCACTGAGTTTTCGCATTGGGTTTTTCCATATAATTTTAAAGCAAAATGGGAAAAAAATGGAAAAATTTTAAATTCTCTTGGTCCACCTAGAAGATGGATGGCAGAAGGTTACAAAATAAAGAATCGAATAGTTATTTATAAAAAAGTTTGTAAAAATTATTTTAAGGTATGACGAGATATAAAATTTAAAGTGAAAAAAGATGGTTACTAATGAAGCGGAGTGTAGAGTCGCTGGCGGCAGAATGTTTAAACAATTTTCACTTAGTCCGCTGGAAGAAGCTCCACAGTTCGTTTAAACTTATAAAAGCACTTGAATCCTGAAGGAGCAGTTCAAAGCGTTCAAATATTTGACAGGGGAATTTGCTGAAATCGAATTTGTCGTTGAGGAACCAGTGGAAGTCAACCAACAGTTAACACCTTGCACGTCTAATACTGTTGTTACCAATGATACCAGTTCTGCTCAGCCTGTTTCGTCGAAAGTAATTTAAAAGAAAGCAAAAATAAAACCATGCAATTAAACCAATATATTGCAGAACCACAGCCAGCAACAGGAAAAACTACCTTCCGACATTTTAAATTTTATATCCTTAATAAAACGCACTCTTGGAGATGTTGATAAGCGACAAAAAAATTATTGGAGGTTGAGGAGAAGAAGCTAAAATTATTGATAGAGAAAGCATAGACAGAAAAAGCTCAAAACAGATGAAAAAAAATGAAAAAATAAAAATTAAGGCTTTAAATAATGAAATTTTAATAAATAAAATGTAATAAAAAAAACTTAGGGAGTGCATTTTTATTTCATAAAAATCGACAAACCGTCAACGTCGTCACAAAATTTTTATTGAATTGACGCCGACATTGATACGAAGTGACATTGATACTAAAACGACGACGACAACTAGAATAAGGGTTAATAAATCACCGATATTGTTTATTGATTATCGATGGCACGAAATATCGTTTTTAAATTAATTAATTTTATATTCCCGTGGTTTATTTTAATATAATTATTAAAATGAAAATTTATTATTTAAATCTTTTTCATGTTAATTTACTTTAACTCTGCTTGATTATGTCAAATAAATAAATTAGAAAAGAACATATTATATTTTATTTTTCAAGCAATAGTTTTTTATTTATTTTTTTCATTTTTTCGCTTCTTCTTTGCGTAGCATCACCAGGAAAATGAAATATTTCTTATAAAATTAAGACACACCAATCGATTGACAAATTAAATAAAATATAATTAATTAAAAGTGTCAAATGAAAAGTATATTAATGAAAGAAAATAATAATTTTATTATTATTATACTTTTATATTAACTTACCTTTCAAAAACAAATATAAAAAAGATAATAATTGAAATATACATACATAGATATGATTTATTGTTTTAAAATTCTTAATAAAAGTTTTTTTTTATTTTTAATAAATTTATTTTTCATAAAATTTTAAGTAACATAGAAAAATATTTAAAAAAGGTGTTATTAAATTATTAATTAAAGTATAACTAATATGTATGCTTTGCAAAAACCCCAGGATAAATAAAATGTGTATATATTTATTTTTAAATTATATAAAAAAAATAATTATGATAAAAAATTTAATGAAACCTTTAATATTTATTTACATAAATTTAAGCATAAAAAATATCTAATTTATATTAAATATAAAATAATAATAATAATAAAATTGTCTATTATGTTTTAAAGAGTCGAACAGAATGTCTTATTTTGTGATTTTTTCATTTGGGATAGTTTTTTGGTTAAAATAAAAATTATATTAAGGGATTTTTCATTTTGGTTTAGAAGCGAAATTAAAAAAAAAATTATTTTAGAATATCTCAACAACAAGAAGTTTCAATTCCAATATGGGCTAAATATTCCAAAATTTTGTTTGTTAAGTTCAAAAACAAAAAGTTTTGAATAAAACATATGAAAAAGTTTAACGATCTCTTGTTTTAGCAAATTCTTTAGGTTTTTTCTTTTTATTTTTTGTTTAATTTGAACCGCCAAATTCCATTTATAAATAATCTGTGTCAAATTATATCATGTTTGATATTTTGAGCAACAGCGAAATTTAATAAATTCGCAATTGTTATCGCTTTTAACGTGATTTTTTTAATCAAATTTTCAATTTACAAAAAACAAAAAAAATACATATATGTATGGTTACGATAAAGGAGCTATTTTGTTTTCACCAACCTACTTTTAAGTGAAAAGTATAAGATTTTTTTGTTCGCAAGTGGAACGTGAAACGTGAATGAGCTCGTTTTCATTTTTGGGCTTGTGCTTCGGAAGCCAGAACACATATCAATGTCTTCGATCTAATGTACTGAATATAATTGCGCTTTAAATTGATTTTTGTCTAAAACTTTTTAAGTTCTTACAAGCTTTCCAACTTTGTTTGTAGCCCTATGACATCTATTTGTAAATATTTTTTGTTTTAGACTAACAGCTAAAATAATAATTTTTTCTTCTTAATTTTTAAGAAAATAAATTCTAAAACCTTAAAATCTTTCCTGGATATTTTCAACATTTCAAAAAGTTTAAATTTGAATTTTTAAAACAAATTGTATTTTTTATAAATTCTTAAAATTTTTGGTTTAAAAAAAATAAATTAAAATAACTGCACAACTATTAGAACTAGGATTTGTTAAAGAATATAATAAAACAAACCATTTAAAACTATATTCAATAAAATGTTAACAATTAAATAAAAATTAATTGAAACTCAATTCAAACTTACAAATATTTACGATAATTACGTAAATCTGCACTATGATCTTCAACCACCGGCTGTAGATTATCAATGACACCTACAGCAGCTGCGGCCGATTCAAAGGAGGGAGGTTCTGCATTACCTGGACTCGGAGGATCACATTTACCTGATGTTCCTGCTTTAGTACGGCGTCTACCACGAGTACCAGTACCGCGAGCACGTCTACCTGTAGTAGTTGTTGTAGTGGGTGTAGCAGTGACATCTGTAGAACTACCAGCTATGCTACCATCTATAGAATCTAAGCCCGTTAAAGAAGTATCAGCAAATGTTGATGTTGCTATAGCATTTGAAGATGAACGACCACGTCCTGCACCGCTGCGACGACGACCCGGTCCCGGACCGGCACCTTCACCCGGCGTTAGTGTAGCCTTTTTGCCACGTCCTCGCTTTCTTCGCTTCTTAGTACCGTAACGTGGATCATAGTCGTATTCATCATCGGCAGGTGATTTTGGTTCTTCCAATGAATCATTATCATTGATATCAATATCATCGTAGAACCATTCTTTTGGCAGGTCTTCTTTTAATTGATGATGCTGATTAACGGTCTGTTGTAATGACTGAGGCTGCTGTTGACTATCCTTACTATCGGATGTATCACCGCCGGCCGCTCCCAAAGATGATGATTCTTCCATTAGGGAGCTATTTAAGTCGGGATCTTGTTGCAGTCCCGTCAATACAGTAGGCGAAGCAGTGCCAGCAGCTCCTGTACCTGTAGTACTGGCTACTAAAGCCTCATGGTCTTTACGCAAAGCCTGGAAAGGACGATCTGGAAATCTGTGAAAATTTAGAAAACTGAATTTAATAACAAAATTTTTATAATTTAATTATAAAAAAAATAAACCTTTTTAATTGGTTTTATATATTTTAGAAAATTAATATCTAAAAAATATTTCGGACAGACAGACGGAAATCGCTATACAAAAGAATTCAGAATGTATACATATACTTATTGGGATCGGAAATAGAAATTGTAGAAATTACAAACGTAATGACATATTTACATACACACTTTCTTCACCAGTGGTGAATAAATATTAACATTAAATTCAGCTCACCATTGTAATTGGAATTTATTATTATGAGAAAATAATTTTAATTAAAGCATTAAAAAAATATTTAATATGCAACCAAAAATTCATATTTGCTCACTTGTACATTTTGTTTAAATATTGACGTCTACTTTTACGCCATCGTGTTGCCGGATACGTATAGATTTGCCCCTGCCTAAAGCCGGGCATTCGTTGTTTCTTGTCCATAAACAAATTGGAATGATTTTGTGCCACACCAGTTTGAGGATCCAGAAAAGGTAAACGAAGACGTCTTTCAATACATAAACGTGTATTGAAATTTGCACTGTATTCAATGGTTTCTCTATAGGAGGCATCTTTTAAATAGTTTTCAATTTTCGCTAAATTCGGAGCTGACACGATTTGTATATCCAATGCAGAAGACATGATTGGAAATTTTAACTATTTTGTGGTCTTCTAAGAAATCTTTTGTCGGACCTTTTTAATGTGATTTTATCACAACTTCCATGTGTACGTTTGCTAAATTGAAATTTTCGCTCTAAATAAGAAAAAAATCTAGATTTTTAAATCTCTATAGAAACTATCACTCCGTCTAATTTATGGTAATTTTTTTTTTCTTATCTAGTTTCGTATTTTTCTGCGTGTTGTTGTTGCTGTTCCCATTCGCTTTCGTACATGTCACATATGTACCTACACACAAACACTTTATTCAATTTTCCGCACCACTTGGCTTGTTATATTAAGAATAATTGAAATTGTTATTTTAAATTAAAATTATTTAAAACTTGTAATTCTTTATAACATTTTCATTAATTTTAATCATTTTTTGCGGTTTTATATAAAAATAATTTATATCGTTCACAAAAATTATTCAACACCTCCCTCAATCAAAAAAAACGTAAGTGCTTGACATTTTCTGTTGTTTTTTTGTTTTGATTTGACGTTCGTAATTGTTGCCGAATATGGGGTTGCAGTATTTTATTAATGAGTACTCAACAGATTAAAACGATTAATTTGGTGTTTTTAAAATTTTTCGTTTCCAAAAGATGGCGCTAGCTGGTAATAAATTAAGTTTTTTTCAAGGGCGTAGCTCTAAAGAAGGTTTCTGTTGGTTAATAATAATAATAAATGTGAAGAAACTCTAAACTTTAATAATAATATTTAGAAAAATTCGTTTTGTTAGTTGGAAGCGCTTGAAACCCTGATTCAGGCCATCAAACATATTTCATACCTAGAATCATGGCGAAATAATTTACTAGGTGGCAGCATAGGCGAATTCAGTATTTTTTGCTGGCGTACACCACTGTCAAACTCCATATATAAAAAATTTGTGTACATTTTTTATATATGGAGTTTGACAGTCGTGTATACCAGCAAAAAATACTGAATTCGCTTACGCTGCCACCTGGTAATTTATTCGCCTTGCCTAGAATTAACTTGTTAACCATCAAATCTACAGCACCCTAAAAAATTTTTTAAGCGAAAACTTTTGAAAGTTACAAATTTTCCGAAAACTTAAAGACAAACTTAAATAAATCCATCAAGTGTCAGTTTGACTCACTTACGAAGGGTTCCGTATCATGCATAAGTCACATTTTTTTTTTATTTAAACTTGTTATAGTGGGCTTAATAAAACATTCTTTGGGTAAATTTAAAATAAGACGAAAAAGTCGTTACGTTGTATTTTTTTAAATGTTTTTATAATGACTCAGCAATACAAACCCTGCGTATATTTATATTCTCAGCTTATTACGGTGCAAGTAAATCTATCGTTATATTCTTCATATCATTTTAATTTTTTGTATTTATTCTTATAGCAGTGCACTCTGAATACAAATCTCCAACGTCTGCCTATAACTGTTTAAAAGATAAGCTCATATTCGTTAAATTTACACTAAGAGTCTTGTTTGTACATACTTTGTGTAAATTCTAAATGTCTGCCTACAATGGTTGAAGAACGATTGTCATATAAATAAATATCAAGTCAATATAGGAGCACTCTTTAATTAAAGTTTTATTTTTTCTACTTGCTATTAAAGTATGATAGTGTGGACTAAAAGTGTATGTGATTGACAGACTTTTTGACAGATCTGTACGATTTTATAATCTTTTAAAATAATTCATAAGATAATTTTTTCTATGCGATCAGAGTTGATTTTTTTTTTCGAAGATGAGGAGAAAGCAACAACAAAATATTAAAAGCATATGTTTTTGCATCTTTTTTGTATAATAGTGTGGCACCTACGACGCCATTTTGAAACGATTTTAAAGTAGGACAGAATTCTGTAAGATTTTTGTGTGATTAAATCGTACGATTGTGTATGATAGTGAATCCTGGCCTTAAGGGGCACATAAACTTACTGATACACTTTGCAAATTTGAAGTGTCTGCCTATCACTGTTCAATAATTAAAAATTTTTTAATGAAATTGAAGTTACTTTTGGAACACCCTTTAATTTTAAATATATGCTGTTATAGTAATACATCATCTGTAAAAATTTTAAAAGTCTTAATTAACGTTCTAGATGTAGAGGGCAATGACGAAAACAATATGGTAATTTTTTTACACTTTGTGTACGAACCCTAAAAAGCTGACATCTGAAAGGGCATAATCGGTCTATGTTTTGCATGAGGCGATAGTGGCATAAATAAAACCCAAGTTGAATAAATTAATAAAAAGTTTTTAGTTACAAAACTGGAGGACAGATCTAGACTTAGTAAAAATAAAAGATTCAGTTCACGATCGACAAGGAAATCGGTTAAAAATTAAGTGTATCCAAGATTTATGCTATTAACATGCTTCTGTACAAACGTACAAAGCTTTAAACTTGTATGTTCATTACTGACTATATCTTCTCAAAACGGATATTTTTAAGGTATTTTGAGGTCGCTATTATTGGAAATAAATTGGAGATGAAAGTGATGTTTTTATTTCTGCTTGTCCAATTTACCTCTAACAACAACGACTACCAGTTACTTTTGTGAAGTATCTAAAAAGCGCCTATTTTTACTCCTGAAAAGTAATAAAATAATTGTAAATTTAAACTACAATACATTATTTTAACAATGTTAGATAGACTAGACTACGTTCTTGTAATTATAAAATTATTCTTAAAACTATTTTAAATATTTGTATAACAGTAATTATTAATATGCGTCAACAAAGAAAAAAAACCGCCACGTGTAAGAACTTACTAAATTACTTTCCACGTTTTCGTAATTAAAAATCTCCCTTTAGACTTATTATAATTTTATGTCCCAAGAGCAAAGAAAATCAATATTTTTTGCACCCTTTTAAATGTTTTACGTTCCTAAAAAATTAAAAATTAACGAAACTAACGACCTGTATAATTTTTGCTTATATGTTTTTTATATAAAATAACGGTCCACAAACAAGTGTTTCAGTTCTCAAACATACGTCATTTGTAGATAGTTTTCTTGTTGTTGTATTTATGCTTTAAGAGCAGCATTTTTTTTAACTTCTTCTATAGTTAAACCTAAATAAATAAAAATTTATAACAAGACCGCTAGAGCATGTTTGACCCAAACCCAGATTTTAGAGACGTCTAGTAATTGTTAGCTTTATATTTTCTATATTTCTTGTTGAAAATGCACGATATCTGCCAATAGCGGTTTAAAAAATAAGACCATTATCCAAAAAATGTTTGCCTTGATGGAAACACCCTCTCATTTTTATACCGAAAAAAATTTATTATTGAATGCAAGAAAACAGAGCAGTGGGACAATTAAATTGGTTAGTCCACTTTGATATTAACCAATTTTTGTCACTGCAATTCTTTTGCTTTTATTATTTAAAATTGCATTCGCTTTTACATTGTACAATTTTAATTGCAGCAATTTTTTATATGTAGATGTATAGATGTGTGTATAAATTTGTTAACTTTATGTTTAAAAATGAAAGAGGAAAAAACGAAGTGCGAGAGTACACGGATATGTCCCTGTCCACACTTTGCAACTTTTGTTGTGCAACTCTTGAGTTTGTGGGCGAGAAAGGAAAGACGAATAGAAACCGGTACACTGTTTTATTACTTGTAATTCTCTTTTGTTTTGTCATTCGTAGTTTAAACTAAAACAAAATCTAAGCAATCAAGGGCAAAATTGTAAAAACAAAATTTTAATGTATGGAAAATGCAATTTGAAAAAAGAATTTCAGAAAATTTCAGAAACAAAAATTGAATGTATGGACGAGGACTATGTTTGCCAATTTTAATTCCTCTTTCACCCACAAAATGTGAATTGTAGCGCAAAAATTGTTTAATGTAAGAGTGGATATAATAAATATGATTTTCAAATAAGTTTTGATGTTATTAGATATACTATTGATATACTGATGATATAAAGACTACTGCTATTCCCTGACTTATGTTAAGTGAAAAACTGGAAAATAAAATATCACCGTGACTTAGTTTGACCCCTGTTAGCTTAATTTTAACAGCTGTTCAAATAAATGTACATATGTTGGCAGTTTTAATGAGAAATTAATCTATCTCCGTTGGCCATTAAAATCTGCAAATAAGTATCATTAAAAGACTAAATCAAAAACTACAAACTGTATTAATTTCACAATCTTCAAATGAAAAAATGACTTAATATTTTTATTTGTTATTGAACTTCATTTTGCTTTTTCCGTGCGACCTTGGAAAAAGGGGGTTTTATTATAATTTTTCCTTTATGTTAATATTTTTCAGTATTGATTTCTCTGCGTGTGACGTTAGATTTTTATATTATCCTTTTAAGCATTTTTTTCTCTTTTGTACTTTCCATAATATATGTATTTATGTGGCTATAAAAAGTGCTGCTAATGCCTTTGAAAGTATTGCAACCTAAGCGTTAATATTGACAAACTAAAGGTGTAAATTGCTTGTTTATTTATCAGTAGAGCAGAATCCGTTTTGTGTTATACTTTTTCAATTATTTAGAACTAAAGTATGATAAAAACTAAGAACTTCTTATTTTCAAAAGCGGCAGAACTAGTTGCTTTTATGTATAGTTTATTATACCTTTAATTTAGTATTTTGTGCGCAACAGGCTGCTACAGGACTGGTAACTGGGCTACTGTTAGACCTCTAAAAATCTTATATTTTTGCTTTGAGTCTCATAAAGCAGATACAGCAAGAACCTACAAGAAGCGTAATGCAGCATAATAATACCTTAAAAGATATCATTTATCGCACTGAACGTAAATGATAGATTATTGTCCTGTGTTAACATTCGTGAGATGTCACACTGAAAAATTTTAAAGATTACATTGCTAAGTATAACAAAATAAAAATTTAAAGCTTAAATCTTATTCAGTGAAGCATTTTTTAAAGATAAGTAAACCTTCAGGCAACCATGCCTATGTAATTGGTGTAACAGTGCTACATTCTTTTCGAAAGGGAGGGAGGAGAGAAAAAACAGGTTGTGAAGGAATAGCCATTTTATTAATTTTTTTACTTCACCGGCGAATAAGCTATGTAGAAGTACCGACGAAGAAGGCCATTAAATAGGAAAAAAAACTACGATGACTACAGCAGCCTCAAAAAGTAAAAAAGTACACAGGGTTGTAGAAAACTGATATTTAAGAAAAAATATATAGGTATGAGATGGAAATCTATCGATTTGAAAACGAGTCGTTTTGGGATATATTTTAAACAATAAAAAAGAAGTACCCCAAAGTAATTGTAGAAATTGAATGAAAAGGCGTAGAAAATTATATTAAAGATGTTTAAAGCACGAAAATAATAATATTATCAGCATCATTATCGGTTTAAGATCGTTTCGATTTCGAAATCGATTTCTATCACATACCTGATAAACTTTAAAAAATCGTGTTCACTACACATTCAGAGTTAAGAGTCTTTGAAGTTTTTATATGAAAGTATCACATTACTGCGTATAACTTTTCTGGGTGTGTCAGGTCAAAATTAACGTCAGTTAAAAGCTTATGAAGACGTCCTTTACGAAAACTACAATTTTTTTAATTAAAAAATGTGTCGGCTTTCAATGGGTTTACAAATTTAAGTAACAGTCCCCCCTACAAAGTACTTTTAAAGGCTTTTACATGATACCAAGATTGATCAAAAACGTTTAAAAATTAAATAATTTTAAATAAAAAATTTAAAAGGCCATAATTCTAAAAGTACAGCCGAGGGCGCATTTTTGTACTTTACACTTTTTTCTCACTTCTTTATTTTCTGTGACTCTTGGCACTTTTTTGATTGAGAATCTTTACTACTTTACATTTGTTCTAAAGAAATTTCTTCTAAACACGCTTGGTGTGCATTACTTTTATGCCTTCAAATTCAGCCAGGAATATCATCAGCTGCTTTTTCTGTGTTTTGTTTTGGTCTCTCTTTTCTCCACAACCTTAAATACTGACACAGTTTGAAAAACATTTTCTAAAACACAACTTGCTGATTTGTTAATACACCGCATAAAATACACTATATAGCCACCATACAATTACTTTTGTATTAAATTTGAAGTGTTTTTTTTTTTTTTTGTTTAACAAAAAATATTTAGTGACGCGAGAATTTTTCTAACGATAACATCACGTTGCTTTATTTAAACAGTGTGCAATGTCGAATAGTATAATCTTAATAAATAAATAAAACCTTAACTAAATTGAAAGAAAAACTAACAAAACCTGTAAAGAAAAGAATTTTGAAGCAAAAATATTTTATAATAATTTAATTATAGCTATTTTCTTAATATTTATTTAAAAGCAATAAAAAAAATTAAAAGTGCCTGAATTGAATTAAGAGCAGTGAAAACGAAAATTGAAGTGATAAAAATAGTTTATGTTTTAACATGTGTTCGTATAAAATATTTATTACGAAATTACACAGATTTGGTATGTAAAACATACAGATAGTAGTCATGCAAAAGTATAATTAACTCTTTAATATTAAATAAACAAATTTACTGCGAAAAGCTCGTGTAAGTTTTCATTTATTAATAATTAAAAATTTATAAAATTATTTCTTATACCTACATTATTAAAATAAAGAGTTTATAATACTTTCTTAGAAATAAGTATTTGACCTAAGATTGTGTACAGGAATGTAGGTATGTGTGCATGTATGTATGTACATATAATAATATTTTTTTGCAAAGTCACGGTCAGTTTGTTTTTTAACAAAAAGGTATTTAAAATTTTATTTCTTTACCGAACAAAAAATGGGTAATAACTGGGTGCTATAAAAGAAGAGCCAAAACAAAAAAAAAATGATTAATTTTTTTTAATATTTGTTTTTATTTTACAATATGTACTACATAAACATGGCAAAGTGTAAAATAAAGATTACATTCACACACTCTCTCTTAGCCCTAACGGTCGCTCTTTTGTAGTTACCAGATGATAACGATAGAAAATCGTCAGAGTAGACGGAAAGTTAAAAAAAGTCGTTCAAAATGCTTTCGAATCATAGAAAGTTCATGTTTGAACTTAATAGCAGACGTGGAATTAAAAGCTTATAACTTGTTGCTATTAAATTTATGTAGTGGAACGGAATTAAAAAAAATAAAAAAGAACAACACAGATTTTGGCATAGATTATGTCTGTGCTATAGGCTCGATTTTACAGCGAAGGAAGATTAAAACTACTCGTTTTGGCGAGTCTGGTGGCCAATTAACGATAAACCTCTCAAATAACAATGTTATCAGTTTTTATACAAATTAGACCTGAATTCTAAAGAAAGAAGCCGATCGATCGTCGTTATTGCCGACTATATTTAGTATATTCGACGCCGGCTGTTATTTACCATCAGCTTCGCTTTCAGGTTGGGACTAGGAAACCATATTTAGCAATAATTAAGCCAAGGCAATCTTACACAAATCTTATTGACATTTTAAGCTTAAAAAATAATGCATTCTAAATATGAGAAATTAATAAATTTTCCTTCCTTAATGCGTGGATGGTTAAAAAACCCTATAAAAAGAAATTGAATGGTATTTAAGCCCCTTTAAGTTTTAAGACTCGTCAAAAACTTTTTTTAAACGCTAACACTTTTAGTTTTATTAGGGTCGTTTTTTTTCAAAAGTAAATAAAGAAAATATCAAAAGCAGCTGTTGAGCAACGAAGCATGCCGACTGCACCGCAGACGATAGCGCGCCGTCGTCTACGCTATCTTTTCTTTGTCTTGCAACTGCTTAAAATTGCACTTATACTTGTCGCTTAGATATGGATTTTGTTTACAATAAAGTACAAATAGCTGCATTTTTTCATAATTTTTTTTATTTTGTAATTTTATTTACCAAGGAGCGGAACGGCCAAAAATTGTCATGAGCCGGCACTTCCGCACCATACATAATATTTTTCAGTCGCCGTTGCTTGAATTATGTACCAGCTTGGTAATTTCCATTTTATTTGAAGTGTGATAGTGTGAAAACAAAATGTACGTTACGTTAGATTTCTTGACAATCACAACAATTCTCATTTGATTTCCTTCTTACAAACTCCAATGAAAATCTTAATACTCAGTGTTATAGTGTGAAAGGGGCTTCAACAACACTGCCTTCGACATCAATGCAGTATACTAAAATGAGTGCGTACACTACAAGTAAATGTCTAAGCTGTTATTAAATTATATCAGCTGTATTGTATATGCCGCCATTTTGTTAAAACTATATGTTGTTCAATTAGATCGAAAAGATATATATTTTCAGGTAGCAAGTTTTAAGTTAAAATCATTGCATAATCTAATGATAATCACTATGCCGTGAATACATTTGATTTTCAAAGATATTTGAAATCTACAAGAGGGATATTTTGGCGATAATAAAAATATCGCCTTTATTAAAATGTTAAAAAATAAAAACGTATTTTTTTTTGTTGAGTTCGTTGTTAGGTTAAAAGTTTTATACTTGATTTAAGAAGAAGAAGAAGAGTTTTGTTGTGTAATTAATTTGCATATTACTACTAATCAAAATTCTAGCTTAAATTAAGTGACAGCTAAAAAATGATTTTGTTGAATTCAGTGACTAAAATCATTCTGAGTTGTAAGCAAAATGTCAAATCTTTACACTTTTCTCACTTGAAACTGTTTTAGTGACGCATAAACAAATTTATTTATGTTCCTTTTATTTTTAAATAACGATAACGTAGACAAAATTTCCAACGTTTTGATACTTGTGGAACAACATTACACATGGCGCCAAAACGAACAAAAACTACTAAAAATAAAAAAGTGCTCTTGTGTTGAACTTTGAAAAGTTATTGTGGGTTGAGTTTTCCAATAAAATTTTCACAAGGTATTTAAATTCCATCTTGACCTATGACGTCAGCATTTTATTTTATTATAGTTCACAAATAAAAGTTTGGCGACAACAGGTCGAGAAAAGTCATCCTCATTTCAATTATAGGACTTGGTAACCCTTTAGATATTTGTAACAATAAAAGTTTATGTTGTTGTTGTCTATTTGTGGTTAGTTTAAAAAATATCAAAATGTATTTTATGTAAATAGAAAAATGATATGCTGGCTTTACAATAATAGTAGGGGTTTTCAGCAAAAACTTTGTTTTTCAATCGTGGCAACACCAACAACATGATAGTTTTGACATTTAGTTTTTTGACGTGTTCGTAGTAGTTGCATTGAAAATTGTTGCAATGAATTCAATTTCGCTCACATTAAAAAAATTTACATCCGCTATGAAAATGATGGTTTTGTTAAAGTTACACTTCGGATTTGTGATATTTTCGGACAACAAGCAAAATTGCCGCATTTGGGCTTCTGAAAATCTAAGAACAATTACTGAAAATCCTTTATATACTCAATGTGTCACTGTATGGTGTGCTATGTGGTCTGGAGGGGTGATTGGGCCGAATATGAAGCTGAAAATGCGGTAACGATCAATAGATCACGCTATCGCAAGATGTAAACAAATCAATTTTGGTATGTTATTAATGATGTAGATATCACTGACATGTGGATTCAACATGTCACACAGTCAGTTAACCGATCAATTTATTGCAACTCAAATTTTCTTATCGCATAATTTCACAAAACTCAGCTGTTAGGGGTCAGCCAGATCGTATGATTTAACGCCACTGGATTATTATTTGTGGGACTATGTTAAAGACAGAGTCTATACGGAGCCAATCGAATTAATTGCAGCCCTAAAACCCAAAATATGTTATATGATGTGATTAAAGAAATAGACGCGCCAATTTGCCAGAAAGTGGCTAAAAACCTCGATAAAAGAACCAAAATCTGTCAGCGTGGTCGTGGTATCATTTTTCATTTTTAACTGCCGAACTTTTTTTTTTGATGAAATTAAAATTTTAATCATCTTCTAAATTTTTTGTTAATTTTTTTTAGAAAACTAAGTTTCTTTTAAATAACTTGTTTCCAAATCAATTGCCAGGTGGCAGTGTAGGCGAACTGTCAAACTCCATTGAAATTTAAGAACTAACTATATTATGCTTAAACTAACTTAAGCTACTGTCAAAAGTCAACGAAAAGCCTGTCAAATACTTAAGAAACTTATTGAAGACTTTTTGGTTTCTATATTATACTTTATGAACGTACCTACTTACTTCACATACTTGCAAACATTTGTCCTTTGAAAGAAACTGTATTCTGTTCATACTTTTCTAGTGCATAAATTTTTTGCCCAAAATATTAATTAATAGGTCTGTTTCTTTACTCTACTTTGGGATCCCGTGGGATCCAAATTTGCACGAAAAGCGTTCCCGTACTTAAAAATTGGGTAAATGAGAGCATTTTTGAGAGAATAAAGTTCTTCTTCTTCTTGCAAGAATCTGCTCAAACTTTTTCTTCGTGCAAGTTATTTATATTTGTGAAACAGCTGTAAAACATAAACAAAATAAAAACAAATAAAAAAGTCATTATCAATATTTAAAAAAGTTAAAAAAGTTATTCTAATATAGAAGAAAATTTGTAATAGCAAATAAAGACGAGTTAAAAAACATTGTTGTAGATATGTTAGAGTGATTCTAGTGATTTTGACGACATCCTGGACCAAATTGAACATGATTCCGACTAAGAAGAATCACTTTTGTTTGAAAATGCCAAAAGAGGAACAGCATTCCAAATTATTTGTATGAATTGTTATATCATATACTAGCAAAGAAGTGAAACAACGCTTCCGCTTATCGCGAGAATTATATTCCACATATGCTTCTTTGCGAGCTGATAAACGCAACAAATTTCTAAAGACTGTTTCTCTTTGGATTTTTTATTATTTTTTTAAATTGATTTTAATTTATTAAAACAGTCAAAACACTTTGACTTTTTATTTTGTGTATAAAAATTATATTTTTTCGTTCCCGTACTTTCATACAATTTTGCCTCTTTATGAGAGAATATTAGTCTTGCTCTCATTTTCACGAACTTTACCCAAAAAGTAAAGAAACAGACCTAATATCTACAATTTAAAAAAATATTAGCAACAATAAATGATTATAAATCATTCATAAATAAATAGAAGAGTACTAAAAAATGCAACAGTGTGTACATTCCTAAAACCATATCGCTCATTTACTACAAAAACGTCATATCTCAAAAAATACAATTTGTGAGAAAATAATGCTAAATTATTCGCTTTACAGTAATTCATATTGTAAAAAAAATCAGATTAATATTTCTTATAATCTCCGCATACGAACGAAAATACTGCCATGTCATGCATAGGACCTACATATGAATTATTAACTTTGAACTCGTTTTTCTTAAAATCAATTTTTTGAGTTATGAGTTATGACGTTGTTTTAGTAAATGAGCGATATATTGATATATGAAAATTTAATATTAATGGGGAATAAAATGAAAAAAAAGCTAAAATCTTTAAAGACTCTGAATTTATAAAATTTGCATTAGATGTTTTATTTGATGATTTATTTTAATTTTCAAAAAAAAAGTATTTTTAGGGTCTATTCCAGTTCGCTTTTTTAAATTTATAAAACAACATCTGATTTCTTAAGCAAAGTAAGGTCGGCTTTGTTTTTTGCTTAAGAAAATCACACTGGACGAAAAGTCTCTTAAGTACATTTTAGTTATACACATTTGATTATGTGTAATCCCACAGTTGCTTAAGCTATCTTAAGCACATTATAGTTAGGTCCTTATACAGGTTTTTTATAAAGAGAGAAAAAGCTTGCCTACGCTGTCACCTGATTATTTATTCGCCTTGCTGAAGCTTTTGGTACTGACAATTACGAAACTAAAACTGGAAATGAAGTTAAAAAGCCAAACAAAATGCTTGATTCTGGTTCTTTGTGTTGGAAGTTTTTTTTAATACAACTATTAAAAAAAAAATAATATACTCCTTTTATAAGAGGTTTTCAATTTAAAAATTATGTTAAAAAAAAATTAGAAATTACCAACGAAAATCTAATTATTTTTCATATGATTCATTCTACTTAAGGAATTTTTTAGTAAAAAAGTCTTAGATTTAATTAAGTTATTGCAATGTGAAATGAGTCATGTGATAAGAAAATTACAAGTTTAGGATTCTCCAATGTACTTTAAAAGCTCTAGTGCTTACAATGTGTAGATAATTCATTTTGTTTATTATAATTGATTGTCATTGAAAAATGTAATAATTAAACTAAAACACACACGAAATTATAAATAACATGAGTAATAGTTATTAGTTAAAACGATAATTTTTGCAATGTAAAGTTTTATATTTCTATTTATAGTTGCGATTAATAAATGCAAAGTTTAAGTGTATCCCCTTGAAAAAACCGCCGGCGCCATATTAACCGTTTTGTTGTTCTTTCATTTTAGACTTCAAAAAAGAGGAGGTTATCAATTCGACTGAGTGTTGCTATTTCTTATATTTGTGGCTTCATAACTCCGTCATTTCTGGATGGATTATGAAAATTTTTTTATTTACAAGATGATGCTTATAAATTGGTCTCGTTTTAAAAACATACAATATACATATTTTTTAAGTGTGTTATGAATCGTAAAGGCACCACTTTGAAATTAATAAAAACTGTTTATCACTGTAGCTCCCAATGAAAAAAATTAATAAAAAAAAAAAAAAAACTAAAAATTAAGGGGTGACCTATAGGGGCTCATCTTTTGAACCGTTGTAGACAAATGCTTGCAAGTTGGACAGAATCTCGATTTGTATGACCGTTATAGTAACAAGAATCAATATTTAAAATTATAAATTAAAGGATGACCCAATAGTTCATTTAATTTGATGTTTATGTAGACAGACGCTTGAAGTTTACAACGAACCTGTATTGCTTATTCTGCTATAACAAGAAGTATAAAATTTGGATTTGAAATTATGTAATTTGATGACTCACAATATTTATACTTTATGGGATCGGAAATATATATTGTAGAAATTACAAACGTCATGACAAACTTAAATACTTTCCACTTTTAGTGGTGAAGGGTATAAAAAGAAATTTGATTCTTCATATTCGTTCTTTGGTTCACCCTTATAAAATAATTATATAACTCTATATTTTTATTCATAAGATTTTCTTTAAATAGCTTAATTTTTGTTTACATAAAATAGAAATTTAATATTTTTAATTGTGTCTACAATAAAAGTAAACGAACAAAAAAACTTAAATATATATATTTACGTACGAATTTCTGTTTGTTTCCCATTAAAAACATGAAAATTACTAACATGCAAACGTGTATCTATTCAACATCCGAGGTATTTTTTTTCAAAATTTGTTTATATTTTCAGTGTATTTTTTGGGTGGCCAATCATAAACAATAAACTTGAATTATATCAATAAATTTCGAAATATGAACTTCGTAGGAATTTTTGCAATGTAAATTTTTTTTTTAAACAATTTTCTTCTTAATACCTATGTTGTTTGTAAGAATGACCAACATGCATTTTTTTGGTAAACATTTTTATTTTAGTAAAATGCATTTTTTAAACATTTATTATGAAGTTCTATAAACATTGTTAAAAATTTTTCATCTACAAAAATAACGTGATGATAGCTGTTCTAGTACCGGCAAAATTGGGTGCTTTTACATTTGAAGCTTTACGAGGCGAATTAATGAAATGTGGCAGCGCCGCTAAAACAATACAACAATAAAAATCAAGCACTAAGTGTGTGGTAAACTTCAATTAGTTACTGCTTTGCTTTTTTAAATTTATTTTAAACTCTTTTTATAATTCTATTTTAAAGAATATAAAAAAGAACTTTTGTAATATAAAATGATACACTTTTGACAGCTGCTCTACACATAATAAAATTAAGCAACAAAAAAATAGTCAGCTGCCGCAATGATGCCACCTGGTGAAATTCGTGTGCCTTGAACCTGTACGTTCTTTTTACCAAAAAAAAAAAGTATTTTTTATTTGTTTCTAACGGACCTCCTCACAAAATTTTATTCAAATCCATCCAGCAGTTTTAACGTGATGCAACATACAGAAAGGTAAAAATTACAAAATTGGTGTTTTGTATTTTATATCAATTACCATCTACATCAACAACAAAAATTTTCAAAAATATTTCATGTACAGAGATGGCTCCGTTTCTTTTATAGATTAAGGGCAATAAAAGTTTAAATAGAGACAATCAAAAAAAAATATATAAAAAAATCGATCCTTCGAGCCGGATTTGAACCAGCGACCTATGGATTTCTACTCAGTTTGACATTCTACAGTCCACCGCTCTACCAACTGAGCTATCGAAGGCTTGATAACGCAGTGAATAATAATGGTATAACAACTGCACACAATTAAATGTGTGTATGTAATAATGGTAAAGAAAAATCTATAAATAAAACACATCTCAAAGAAACTTGACCTCAGAGATTTTAGAACAAAATATGAAATCCTTAATTTTTTTTTTTTTTTTGCATGACAACTATGAGAAATAATATATTAAAAGCAAAACATAAAATTCAAATGAGTTCTGTCGCAGTCGCATCTAAGATATTTTCCACTGCAGGTCTGCTTAAAACGGATTTTAGAAATCATCTATCTCCGCAATATTAATCTTTTGCAATGTTTTTTTTTATAATTTTAATTTAATTTTAACATGATCTCAAATTCGATTCCATTTCTTTAAAATCTTATTAATATCAATTTTAAATCTTGATCCAATCTAAACTGAATAGCATCTTTTATATTGTAAAATCATAAATATTGTAGACGTTTTGTAGTTTGAAAATTTGAATTTTTGAAACTGAAATGTTTTGGAAATTTGATGATTTAAATGGCTCATTAATAAACACTGTTATTTGTTTAATAGAAGAATTACTCTACTTGAGTTTTGTTAATTTTTTCTTGAGCTCAATTTAATATGCGTATCGGTATCGGTATCGCTATCGTATCGGCGAAATGGCTTATCGTTACATACCTAATTTGCAGTACCAAAAATTTTTTTAATTTTTAATTCTCTGATCACCCCAATATTTACGTTTTTGATTGAAGTTACTTCACTAAACTATATTTACATAGATAGTGAAGGGTATATAAGATTCGGCATAGCCGAATATAGCACTCTTACTTTTTAATACAATTAGTGATTCTTATATAAAACAAAATGCTTATTGTTGTTTTAGTGTTGTACTTGCTGTAGACTTGCATTTACTTTATATAGATATTCATACGTTGGTAATAAGGACACATAAAATTGTTGAAGACTGTTATGGGTAAAATAAAGTATTTAATGCTTCTCTCTGTTAATGCCTAATAAAAATAACTCTGTTTTATTTTTAACAAATTCATATATTAAATAAAACTGGCTTTTTAATAATAAAAATGTATGTGTAATTACATTTATACTTGAGAAGAAAAATGTGAATGTTTTTTAATATTTACCTATTGTAATTTTTGTTTTTAATAGTTTGCAGGCTATAGAACCTGTTCACATTTTATTACTCTTTTTTCAATTTCTGCCAACACCTTCGATAGCTCAGTTGGTAGAGCGGTGGACTGTAGAGTAAATTCAACAAAGTAGAAATCCATAGGTCGCTGGTTCAAATCCGGCTCGAAGGATAATTTTTTTGTTTTTTTTTAATTTATTTTTTTTTATTAAAAAAATATTTATTTTAAGAAATTTAATTTAAATTAATTTTAATACAAGTAAAAATTAAATTTTATTTTACAGCAGTCAAACTTTGTACTCTCGTAACGTTTATTGATTATTAATAAAATAAATTAAAATTTAAAGTGCCACGTAATTAATACTCATTACAGTTTAATGGCCCTTCAATGCATCAATTAATTAAATGATGATTAATAATATTTTTTTATGTTAAATTTTGTTTTTCGTTTGTTTGTCAAGGTAAAAGTAATTAAACATACAGTATCATTTTAGTAGTATGTCGATGAAAATCGATTACACCTGATGATATGATTACTCGTGGTTGCTGTAATTTAATAATTGTAATAACTGTAAAATGTGTAAAATTAAGCGCGTGACCACCAAAGCTTGTCAGCTCTTATCTTTTCAGTAAACAAAAAAAAAAAAAAAAAAAAAAAATTATATATATTAAAAAAAATCCTTTTGTTGGTATTAAAAGGTGCTTAATAATTGCAAATAATTATTTGTTAAAAACGAAAAATTCAAAATTTTTAATTCTTTTTTAAACAAAAAACATTATTGAATTAATTAAAAACTTTATCAAGTTACTATTTCGAACCAAACAAAACCTTTAATAGGTTTATAAACTTTTGAATGTTTTTACGAGCAGCATTATTTCAACTTAAAGTTAAAAAAGTACTCGACAAAGTCAGAAGTGCAAAAATAAAAAATACTACCGCGTTTACGTACACGAGTACTTAAAATGATTACAATACTATAATTATTATTCCTACATATTTAGGATATTTGTTACAAATTGTCAAGTGCAAGTGCATAAATAAGTACATATGTATGTATGTACTATCATGGTTTATATTGATTCCATGTAAAAAATTAAATACAAAAGAACACACAATGCAACTAAACACAAGTACTTTCGAGTTTCTTATCGCAACGTCAAATAAATTTCGTTTGTTATCTTACTTTGAAATATAAATTGGAAAAGATATTTATGAATTAGAATAATTAAAAGTATTTGAAAAATATAATTGAACAAGTTTAATAATAAATATACTCAGTTCCCATTTGGATTCGCTACGGAAACAGTTAAAACTTCATCGGTGATAAATAAACGTTGCCAAAAAACAAAACAAAAAAATTTTTTTATTCAATATTTAAATACTTTTACATGTCTGGATATTTGAAACGGTTGTTCAAGTCGCGGAATATATTAAATTTGTATTATAACACTGTGTTTTAGTTATTAGCCCGATTGTAAAAATTAAAATCATTTAATTTAATAATAAAAAATATAAAGTTCTAAAATAAATTAAATAACCAACAAGAAAGGTAATTAATTTATTAAGTAAAAAAAAAAAAATATAATAATTCTTTGTCGATGTTTCGTGATGTTTCTTAACTCTCAATTTGTTAAAGAAGCTTAAAATATATAAAAAACAATTTTTTGTTGTTGCCTAGCTTTATTTCTTAAGTGTATGGCTTCCTTTATTCTTCTTTATGCTGGGAACACAATTGGGACGAACGACGAATTTTTCGTTGCGCATATTCGCCGTCAAAAATAAAACACATTGGTGCATATGAAAATTAACACAACACCGCCGTCGACGAAATTCGTCGTGCGTGACGAACTCTCCGATAGATTTATTTCTATTTCTTACGCCGAAGAACGACGACTAAATTGGAACAGGGTTGCCGTTTCTCCTTTCAGCTTTTGAATATATTAGTAAATAAAGTTATTTTTACTTTAATTATTGTTTATTTCTTAATATACATCATTAAGTTAAACATCCACAATTATTTTCCATAAAATTGCTTTCTGATGGCTTTTTCTTAATGCTTAATTTTTTGTATAACTATTTTTTGTTCTATGGTAACACTGTCATATGCAAAACAAAGCAAATTTTAATATGGACATAGACAGTAAACAATGTTGTTGATTATAACAGCTGTAACTTTTTCGTCCTAATTGTGCGCCACATTGCGAATTTACGCAGCGAACTTTTACAGATGAATTCGTCGTGCTAGACGAAATTCGTTGTTCGTCCCAATTGTGTTCCCAGCATTAGTCAAAAAGAATTATAAATAAAAAATTGTAAATAAAAAATTAGAAATCTTTGGTGATGATTTGTGTAAGCGTAATTGCTTACTATATGTGGCCTTTAATTCTCATTTAGTCAAACAACTTTGAAATATAAATTCATGATTCTCCTTTAGTTCTCATTTAAGGCCCATTCACACTATTATAGAAGTTTAAAGGCCGTGTCAGATAGAACTTTTTCGCTTTGCGTGACGTTTCAAACTTTGAAAAAAAAGTGTAAAACGCAAGAGGTATGTCACAATAAAAACTTTGACAGCGCTTAATTATTGTTTGTTTACGTTAAAAGTGCATAGTAGTTTTTATATTTTCATTAAAATAATATTAAAAAATGTTATTGGAGGACATATTGGAATTGGTTCTAATCCTAATCTTAATGAACGAAGCATTTTTATATAACTACATGTATACATAAGAATATTAAAATAAACTATTTCCTATAGTTAAAATAATTTGTTACAAGTTAATACTAGAAGCCTTTTTCAAAAATAATAAAGGAATAATATTTAATAAAAAAATTACATTTTAAAATACTTACCTCTTTTACTTTAGATTTTGCAAAAAATAATATACAAATGTATAGCAGCTAATTGTCAAAGCGCGCCAAAAGATGAGTGTTGACCAACTTTGCGCTTTGCTTTGCGTTAAAAGTGCTTTATGTGACATGTTTCATATAAGTTCATACATTTTATCTTAAATGTCAAAGCGAATTTGCAACGCAACGCAAAGCAAAAGTTTTATCTGACACGGCCTTAAGAGTAGCTTTAGACGTTATAACAAGGAAATCTAATGAGAATTATTGTGATTGTCAAGAAATACAACGTAACAATACATTTTGTTTCTACACTATGCCACTTTAAGTAGAATGGAAAATCCCAGCAAACCCTATGAATCAGAAAGGAAAATTATTTGCTGGAGCCTTTACGCTCATAAAGAAATAAAAACAACAATAATTTTTCATCTTCAGAAATAAGGCCTGTTTAAGCTTAAAGAGTTCTAAGTTTATTTCAGAAAAAAAAAGAATTTTTTTATAGCTTTTTTGTCTCTAAGAGCTCTTATATTTAGAGCTTCGAAGATACACATATTTGAGTTTCATATAGGAGTCATGGACATGAATCCAAAAAACAAGATTGCGCTGGTCTGTAGTTTGTTGCTCTCTTTTGTGTGACGTAGAAATAGAATATTTTTCGTAAACAAATTAACTTTTGTGTAAAAGTGCAACTAAAAAATCTCTTACACTTTTTACAACAAACTCACAATTTTCATTTTATTGTGACGTAAAAGCGCAGTAGAAAAAATGTTTGAATGGCTGAATGCGCAATCTTGTATTCTTGATTCATGACTCATGGAGTGAGCCACTTGAAGTTATGCTCAAATAAGGCTCCCTTGGTGGGTTCTTCTAACTGTCTTTTTTCAGAAAAATGTCTAAAAATGCATTCCTTTCCATATTATTTGACATATAAATTGTATTTGACAAGTCGTAATACTCAGTATGATAGTGTGAGACGGACTTTAGTCAAACAATTTTCATATATAAAAAACAAACGTCATTTTTAATAATTTTTTTTTTTATCAAAAGGCTCAATTACAGTACAGTTGCTGGGTACGAATAGTTTTAAACGATTACAACATAAAAATCAATTATCTTTAATGTAATGAGGCTGCTGTAGTCGAAGTGGTAAATACATTGGCTACAAACCTGGTTGACTGTCCTGGGTTCAACCCCTGCGGCAACCAAAAATAAAAAATGTTTTTTTGTGCTTAATGGTATAAATACATATTCAGAATTAACATTAAACATGTAGCATCCTTCGTCGGTACTTCTTAATAGCATATTCGCCGGCGAAGTAAAATAACTAATAAAATGGCTATATCTATCTTTCTCTTTTCACCACCTATCTTATCTCTCATCTATCCCTTTCCTAAAGAATGTAGCACGGTTACGAAAATAACTAAATAGGCATTAATGCCTGAAGTGCTACTTCTCTTTAAAAAAAAAATGTTCCCTTAAAGAATAGGAAAATTGCGTTAAGTATTAGATATTCTTATATGTAGAAAAAACAAAGTTGATTTGACTGGTCCTACTTTGATCTCGAAATTATTAAAAATTTATAGTTTATTTTTGGAAATAAAAAAATTATTCCATAAAGTTATATAAACATATCCCAGGTATGGAGAACAGTTTTCATAAATATGGTACGACGTTAAACGTTATGTTAATCATGTTCATAAATATGTAATAACGTAAGGTACTACGTAACGATTTTTTTATTTTTATTTTTCCACATACAAAATGGAAAAAATTTTTAATACAACAACTTGCTAAATTCTAATAAATAAAAATTTCTACGTAGAATGTTGCTTCATTATAAATATTAATTTTTACAATCTAGTATACATATCACACTTGTGCAATAATGTGAACTTACATTAAATTAAAAAAATTTCAGTAGTTAGAAGCAGAACACTTTTTGATTTTACGATAAACAAGCAAAAGTGATATATTCGGCTATGTCGAATTTTACATACCCTTTACCATATATGTAAGACAACCAGGAATGTTCTGAATTCCGCACGAAATTTTCACTTCAGTATTTTTTAAGGCATTGTTTCTGTAAAAGAATAATTTTATATCAACAATGCTTTAAAAAATATGAACTGTAAATTTCGTGTGGATTTCAGAACATGCTTGAACACGTTCCATACAGAAAATTTTCCATTGAATAGTTTAAATAAAAATCGGCATAAGAAATTCTTTCCTACCATTAAAATTTTCTTTTCAAAAAAAGCTTTTCGCCGAAAATTGAAAGTTCTGCTTAGGGTTGTTGTCCTTACTTAGCAAATGAAAAGGCTGCTGTAACAGGTGAAAGCTCGCCAACATAAATTCTGATTAAATCTAGTTTAGTGAAATAACTCTTGTCAAAAAAGTGACAGAGAATTACAAAATAAAAAATTAAGTACCATATCATCGGTCACAGGTTGACAAGTCTCAAAATGTTTTTTGTACTTTTCAGAACGAAACAAAAAAAATTTGTTAGTCCGTGGCTAAACCATTTTAGAAGTAAATAAAAAAAAAACAAAATTAGTAAGAGATATTTATTGTTTGGTGATGTAAAAAAAGGTATTAAAATAATTTATCAAAAAAATTAAAATAAATAATAACCCGAATCAGTTTTTTTTTGCATCTTAAGAGTTGTCAACCTGTGACCGACGATATATAATTTTAAATAAGAACGTCATGGGTTAAGCAGTTTTTGAAAAATTGTATATGTCCTTTAAAAAAGCTTTAATGATATTCATATTGACAGTCGAACATTTGACAGTTTTTATGACAATTTCAGAGGCCCATAACTCGGTTAATATGGCCGAGCGCAAATTTTTCACTTGTTGTTTTTATTTTTATTTTTTGGAGGTACTTCAGTGTTCCAAATGATATGGAAAAATTAAAGGTAGACTTGGTGCTAACCCCGCTGCCTTAAAGGACATGGACTGATCTTGCTGATTTTCAATACCACCTCCTTCGACACCATGTCTGATCGATTGCCGTACTTAAATTTTTTCAAGCTGATACTAGTGCCTCGGCAAACTTGATTTTAACACTAACACGCACGGACAGACTAACATTGCTCAATTGACTTCGCTATGCATAAGAAGTCGGTTTATATACATTTTATGGGATCGGAAATGGATATTGTAGAAGTTACAAATGGAATGACAAAATTAGTTATACCCTTTTTTCCACTTTTTGCGGTGAAGGGTATAAAAATTATGCCAAGTGCAATGTATAATAAGTTATAAAACTTTTTCTTACAAAAAAAAAAAAAAATGAAAAAAAAATTTTTTTCTTTGTATTCAGTAATTGCAGGTTTTACCAGTTTTAAAATTTGTTTGTGCAGCAAAATTTCTTGCAAAACAAGTAAATCTCTATAAAACTGTTTTTAAAAACTTGAGTTACAGCTTATCAAATGTTTACAATTTATTGCTTATGTTTGTTTATTTATTTATTTTTAACAATTCGGTGCAAATTAATTTAATTTTAAAGCTGATTGATATTTTATTTAGATAACTGCACAAAAAAAAAAAAAAAAAGAAACACACAAGTGGACTTTAATTTAAAACAAATAAACTTGCGCTTTGTGGACGACAGTGACGACTCTGATGTACACCCTTCGCCTGAGTGGGAAGCAATTAAATTTTATGTAAAATATTTATTTACTGATTTTGCTAAAACATTGGCAGTTAAATTATATTTTTCTAAATTCACCACATTATTAAAAATTTTTTTTTTGAAATAATATAATTTTGACTTTTTTTAACTGACTTTAAATTATGTTGCAGCCTTTTTTATTTTCTAATAATAGTAATTTTTCAATCAGATAATATTTGTAGTTTAATGAATGAAAATGTGTTGAAAGTTGTAGATAAAAACAAATAAAACGTTTTAAAAACGTTTTTTGTTGTAATTAATCAATCGTTTTATTAATAAGCAAAAACAAAACAAATACTCTTTGAATGACAAAAAAAAGAAAACGAAACAATTCTTGAAAAAAAAACACCAACTTCAAAACAGATTTCATCTGTCCGTCTATAACGGCTCAAAAGCATCCACCCTTATATTCCATCTCCAAACTTAGCGCTAACTGAATTGATAAAAATAAATCTGGATCTGGCCAAAGTCTCAATCTATTTATGATTATTAGCCAGAATATACTGATCTTAAATGATAATTTGTTTGACCGTTAAGCCTAAAGTCAGTTCTTCAGGGCTTAAGAAACAAATCACACATTAATTTCGAAAGCCTAAAAGTATGTTTGGATTAAGGTTTCACTCATTTTAGTCCAATTTAGCTTAAAATATCTGCAAAAAATTTATCCTTAAATGATAATTTTTTTTTTAAAGAGATGGTCTGGATAGGGACCACAAACACCGTTAAAACTAAACTTTTTATATATACACAGATTAATTTAATATATAACGATATTTCTTTCTTTTCTTTCAGCTTTTCAACTTGACCTTAATTCTCATTTGGTTTAACAAGGAAATTGTTAAAAAAACATACAACAACATCCACTTATATTTGAAGTACTTAAATCAACTCAACTTATCTTAATGTCACACTTTAGTCCCAAAAAAAATTAAGTTACTCATAAATAGAAAATGGTGCGTGTTACTAATTGGGAAAAATTTAAATTATTACTTTGGAAAAATTGGATTCTACAGTGGAATCAGAAATGGCAACTTGTCATCGAATTAGTTTTACCGGGTATCTTTTCATTACTGCTGGTATTGGTGCGTACTTTAGTGGATGCAGAACCGAAACCGGCCACCTATTATCAACCGCAAAATATAAGTAATCTCGACTTATTTATGTAAGTAAATTAAAAATATATTTTTAAACTCAAATTCGAAACTTTATCGCAATCTCATAGCGATAGGATATTTTTTAAGGTTTTTATTTTTAATTGCGGCTCCATTGAAATCAAGTAACATCATTTAGAAACTGTCATTTAAAAATATAAACTTTTGGGAAATTTAGTTGCCTCCTTATATGTCCGTCTTGTATTCGGACAGAGTTAATAACATGTTAAAGCTGATCAATGGTTAAACAAGTTAAGGAACGACCAATCATTGCCTTTGTACAGAACAGGTGCTGATAAGATTTGTAATTTACTCCTTCTCTTCTAGTGGAATCAACTATTTGCTGACATGGACTTCGAATTAATAATACCTATGGACCGCATTTACAATATTATATATTTGCATTCTTTGAAGCCTTAGTAACTGTGCTGTTTACTTTCGATCCAAGTCTAGATTTTCTTTGTTGTGATGAAGGCTATTCAATATTCCGCCATCACAATTAAGGATCCTTAGCATTTCTGGTTCAGACCTTAGCACTTTCGTTATCAATAAAAATTCAAATATTCATTGTTTTCTTAAAATTTAAGAACAATTATTCGAAACGATTGCTAGGCAATTTATTAATCGAATGTTTTTCATAATGTCAATAAGGTAATGCCAAAAATTGTTAACTAACATTTTAGCATCCTTGTCTAGCAGCTTAATACATTCGTCACTATTCCGAGTTGGTGACAAAATTACTTCCATTGCGTAAGCCACTGTGCTGTTAGCTCTCGTTGCCACTCCTTCTTTACATTCCATCATTCGTTTTCTTATGATTTGTTTGAATAACGACAGTTCTGTCTTTAGTTCTGGTGGCAGCCTCTTAACTCCATATCAGATTCTTTAAAACATTAAATTAAAATAGATAAAAGGGGAACCAAAGTTTTTCTTACATAATAGAAGACAGTGGGTTAAAACTCTTGTTCTGGATGGATTTTTAAGTACGAGTAGCCAGTGCATTCGTAAAAACTCACCCAGAGTAGTCTTATACGTGATCAAGATCAACATCAGAACCTAGCCGTGTGGCCATAACCTGACGGTGGTCTTACCACTTAGTGAAATACAAAGCGTGGACTAGCGTCCCCTGCAGTCGTATCTAAAAAAGTTGCAATTTCAAAAACATTGTTTGCAGGACCATGTTTTTCCCTTTGCATGAGGGTTGAAGAATGTGCAACAGCAACAGCACACCTCTTCCGAACAGCACCTTTGTTGGGAAAAACGATCTTATCAACAGCCGCCAAGTGTACCCCGAAGGGACCTCACCAATAACCGGCTACAGAGACGGGCGGCTTTCTTTGTTTGCGCAAAGCTACCCTACTTTCCTACACGCTAGTGGAACCCCATTTTTTCTAGTCCCGAGTCATTTAGTTGAGGAGGATAAAATATTTTGAGATCTAATCCGGGCTAGAGTGTCAATCGCAATTACTTTTTGAAAATACAGCAAAAGTAAAAAATATAAAGTCTCAAAAGAATACTCCGATTCTATTTTAGTTAATCCAGGAATTAAGGATTTATCAATCCTTAACAATTCCGGGATACGGAAAAAAATTTTCGATATTTCTGCTCGATTGGAGTATTTAAATTTTTCTAGCTGATCTAGTGCCTCGGCAAACTTGATTTGAGCACTAACACGGACGGACAGACCTCGCTATGCATAAGAAATCAAAATGTTTATAGTTTATGAGATCGGAAATGGTTATTGTAGAAATTACAAACGGAGTGAAAAACTTGGATGGTCGAAATTAATTCTGGGGGCTTAAATTTTTTCTCAAAACACGAAAAACTTCATTTATAAATAGAGTTTTACACTTCGACTGATTGTGTAGTTTGAGGACCGTCATTACCCTAAAAAAATTGAGCGTCTTATTTGTTTTTGCATGTTATAATTTATCAGATTGCGATAAAATTTTGAATGACCAGCTTAAATACTAGAGTTCTTTATCCAAATACACATTTTACAATTTACATTCTAAAGCCTACTCAAACATTCTTATACGAATTTATTTAGAGATTATTAACTATTTCAAATATTTTCTTCTGTTTTTCAAAAAAAAAAAAAAAAAATAATAATAATAATAAAATAAAGTAATTCTGTAGTGCAGGCCCGTGCAATTCGTAACCTTTTATTAAATACTCTGCCCAAGGACAGGTAAAAACTTTTAGTTATTTATTATATATTTTTTTAGTAGAAACTATAGTAGTTTGCTTTTAACTTTTAGTAACATTTCATAATAATAAATAATTAACATCATCGTGGTACAAGAAACAATCTAGTACTCACCAAGTGACTTGCTATTTTGTTTGTGGACCAGTGATTATAGAGCATGTAACATTTTTCTTTCTAAGTTTTGTTAATAACAAATTTAAACCATTTTAATTTTATTATGACGAAATTTTTAAAAACTTTATGAAATAGAATTTTTTTCTTTTTTGTGTAAATTTCAAATGACAATTTAAATGAAGCGTAAAATCAGGTATCTCTGATGATACTCTTTAATATTAAATTTACTTTTATTATTTGTTGTGTTAGTGGACAAAATTATTATCAATAAACCAAAACAAGCGCTAATTCATTTTCTAACGAGCAAATCAATTAGCAAACGTTTGCGAAACGTTTCTTCTTTGCGACAACGAAAGCGAACGTTTCGTTTTGTTTGTTTTCGTACCCTGATATTAATACACCTTTTGTGTGTATAGCTATTCTCGTTCCTCTTATAAAGGCTGCTGACAGATAGATGTATAAGCGATATTAAAAGAGATAACGTTTTTAACCTTTTGGTACGTGAATGAAGCATTATAGCTGCGAGAAACAAGTACTTATTACAGTTAATACAGTTTAGATTTTGATTTTTGGAGTGATTGTCTCACAGGCACGTCAGACAAACATTTATCTTCTCGTAATTGTCGGTAATAGGCTCCTGCTTACACCTTAACCTACTGCTATGTAGTTTAAATAAAGACTTATCTTCACACATCGAATTCTTTTTTGGTGGACATCTCTTCTCCATGTCTGAGAATTTTATGAATTCTTTAATGAAATGTAATATGACACACCATAAGAATCTAACAGAGATGAACAAGGAAAACCTCTAATGGAATTCCGGTTGTTATTAGCCAATGAAGTAACACGGACCGAGAATACCTCGCATAATGTGCGTGATTTCATTTCTAAAGTCACATCTAAGGAGACAGGTCCTTGGAAAAGGTACGGTAATCGAAGAAGTTTATATATGCAAACCTATGGCGGCAAGAGACTAACAATAGCCCTTTTTGTAGAATTGTGCTGCACAGTCTCCAGACATAGAGCAGAAAGAATATTAAAGCTGATCCTCTTTACGTATAACAAATATTACTATTCTTCGCATCTATCTATCATAGATTGTATACAAATCAAAATGATACTGAAACAGCATCTATAATATTGTGAAAAAAAAACAAGTAAGAATGACAAAAATAAAACTTGCATTCGTGATTAGCCGAAGGTTGATACAAAAGCAACAACAAATGTACAAGACAAAGTTACAAAGAGAACAGTGAAGAAATACTCTGGTTTGTGTATCGACTTCGTCTAACCAAATTAATGTTGATATGAATATTTCTCGAACTCTTATTTACAAAACTAGAAAATTCAGAAAATTCATTTCATTTCATTCTGTTAGTGTCTAATTTTTCTTGGTTTCTTTGAAAAATGTCCGCATACATTTGTAAATTAATTTCTCTTTCTAAGAAAAGAATATAGAATTTAAAAAATGAACTTTAGCCAAAAATAAATTTTAATTCAACCCCTAATTACATAAAAATTAAGTTACGAAAAACTCTATAATAAGAAGACCTTTTTTCAATGTTAACAATCGACAATTTGAAATTTATAGACTCAAAAGTAAAGGTTGGTGACAACACGATACTTATGATACAAATGAGTTCCAGAAACTATTGATGGTGGTAAAAAAGGCTTCCCCTGCTTTGTAACATACATTGCTTCGCTTCTTTATCTATTTAATTTCACTTAGAAAAATATCTCTCTTTGGTAAACGGTTAGAACTGCAAAACAATCGTTAGTAATATCGACAATATCGACAGTTTTATTTTTGGCTGACTACCGATAGTTTTTTTCTGATAGCAATAGTATCGGCAAGGTTCTGCTGTCGTTAACACAGTAACCACTATAAAAATTTAATTGATAGTTAAAAAAAACTATCGAAACTTTTGAATATGCATACTATCGAAAGTTTTGCAGCTGTATAAATGGATTAAAAGCAGTAGTGGCCTGAGGTGCCTTTAAAGGCCAGGATTGATTCTCATACTCAGTCGTACGATCTGTCATAAATTGCATATGTGCTCAAAAAGTATGATAGTGTGGATTAAAAGTGTATGTGTGTGACAGACTTTTAGACAGATCTGTACGATTTTATAATCTTTTGAAATAATTCATAAAATTATTTTTTCTATGCGATCAGAGTTGTTTTTTTTTTGAAGATGAGAAGAAAAAAACAACAAAATATTATAAGCATCTGTTTTTGCATCTTTTTTGTACAAAAGTGTGGCACCTATGACGCCATTTTAAGACGATTTTTAAAGTAGGACAGATTTCTGTCAGATTTTTGTGTGATTAAATCGTACAGTTGTGTTTGATAGAGAATCCTGGCCTTAAGCAAATCACACAAAAATTGTTCCGTCAGTCTTCTTATAGCGACGCCGTTAAAAACTTGGTGCGCCTCGGGAATCTTTCCTTTTATTTTGTTCTAAATAATACGCAGTCGCATCAACAAACTTGATTGTTAAAATAAAATTAAAAAATAAACCTAAGATTGGAACAACCGGTAAACAATGTGTTCGAGGTTATTTCTATTTAATTTCAATAATAAGAACATAGTGTAGACTCTTGTTTAGGTCTGGCTCTTTTCGTTTTGTTGTTTGGATCCAATCCACTATTAAGTGTGTTTCATTCTCATTAGACGCTTTCTCATTGGAGGTTTTTAAAGTTAGGAAAAAAGATTTTCGCGTTTTAATTAAATTTTTATTTGCGTTTTGTTTGCTTATATTTTTGAATTTGGCGTTTTTTTTTAAATAAAAGTGCTTTTTCTTTAATAATTTTTATAAATAATAGCGATTTTTTAAACACTAAAAATTTTGGTCAAAACCACTTTATAACGCACATTTTTTAAGACTATAAAATAGTTTATGCAAGTTAGTAAGTAAGCCTATCACTTGTTGAGTACATTATTTACGTTTTTATTTTTTTCTTTATTTTATATTTACATAGAAAATAGCAATTAACAACCTTATTGCACTTATCTTAATTACCGTTTTTGTAGTCTTTTTTTTAATATTCGATATATTTTTAAACAAAATTAACAATACGTATTTATATTCATTGTAAATGTAAAATATTTTTCTGGTATACTGTACTAACTTTCATCAAAGTACTTTAATCGACTATGAAATCTAAACTTTTTACTGGACTTACAAACGAAAGACTACTTGCACTGATCGTTACATGTTTATTTTAAATCATTTACCCTACAATGGCTGCCAAGTTCTTCCAATTCAAAACCAGTTTTGTTTCCTTAATCTTATCAATCGAAGCTTTACCGTATCATCATATCATTCATCATGTATCATAACTTCACCAAAATGTCACAAAAAAATTTTAAATTTTACTCACAAATTTTTGCTGCAACAAAAAATTTCAAAACTTGTTTAAAAGCCTAATTTATCCAAAAATGAGAATATCACTAAACGATTGAAATTTCACCAAAATATGTATTCATTTTTAAATGTTAAAATTTTTAGTCGAACTATTTTAGTATTATAAAAAAGAAATAATTTTAATTTGGCTTAATTTCACATATATTTTAATTTCTAAATTTGTTAAGAAAAAAAAATTATTTACAAATTTTTATGTTTTTATTTTTAAAGAAAAACAGAAAAAGTAAGCTACTAGAGTAGCATCAGCATTCCTTGCATCTATCTAATTTAGGTGACGTCTGTTGTTAACATCGCCTTTTTAACCAACTAAGGTGATAAATGAGAATACCTGGAGTATTCGTAATCAGTCAATATTAATTTGGTTAGCTGGAGTTCATACATAACACAAAATTTATTTCGTTGTTCTCTTTATAAATCGTCACATACATTTTTCTTGCTTTTGGCTGAACGCGATGTAGCAACGAAAGCAATTTTTCTTTTCGTTTTTCTTGACATTACACTAGTAATGGACAACGTTAGGAAGGTCACAAGGGCAGGCTTAAATATCGCAGGTCTTTTAAAGTTTGTACTTTTGACAATTTGTAGAGTTGCGTCGATGTTTACTGGTTGTTTTCTCAGCGATACAATTTTTATAAGTTCTAGTAGCTTTCCACGCCACTTTCTTTAACTTTCTAGCCTTTTTTAATTCCAGAAAAGTCTTGTTTACTAGCCACTCCCTTGAAAATCCCCTTTCCTTCCTGTAAAAGATCGTTCGACATATTTATAACAAATTTTGTTATATTGTGATATCAATTTCATACTCATATTCGGAATAGTTGGTAAACGAATTCCTCATCCTAGACGAAGGTTTAAAGCCAGGAATACAACTGGGACGAATGACGAAGCATTGATACCGCTAGGAATTTTTGAAAAGTCGCACATCTTTTTTTTTAGCATTTTTATTAATTAAAATTATAACAAAATAAAAAAAGGTCACACAAATAGTCGCAGACCGATAAAAAAGGGTCAAATTGCGACTTGCGAATGGTAACCCTGTGACGAAGTTTGCCAATAGCGACAAATTCGTCGGCAAAACTTCGCCGTATGAAGAACAATGTGACGAAAAACTCAGCTGTTATAATTTTTCAAGTTGTTTACTGTTTGTGAGGTGATAGGGTGACCATATAAAAAAAAACAGTACTTAAAAATATTACATTAATAAAAACACAACTAAAAACAATATTTATATTTAACCATTAATTTGTACACTAATTTAAAATGCTATTAAATAAAATAACTTTATTTACTAAAACACTTCGCAACTAAAACCCAACATGGTCACATTGTATTGATTTATCCGTCGTTTGCCGCGGTAAGAAATATAAATTAGCGATGGTCAATTCATTCGTTTTTCCCGATAGTGCTTGACATTTAGGGTTTCGGCGAAAACGTATAAATTCGCTATCGATACCACCTGGAAGTTAATTCGTCTTGTAAATAAATTTATTGCAGAGTTCGCTGCTTATGGCAAAGGTCAACTGATGTCATGATTGTATGCATTTTAACATACACAATCATGTTTTATTGTTGGCGAGAAAATTTTAATGACCAAAAGTTTGTGGTTCACTCCAGTTGTGTTCCTTCCATAATGTCGTTGATAATTTTGAAATCAGACAAATATTTTTTTTACATATATATTTTGTAGAGCTTGTAGTTTTGCCTTAATTTAATGCATTATTTTAATTTGCAAGTAGAACTAATTAACTTCATAATTAAAATACGCGAACCTCTTAGTAATTTGTAATTCATGCATATTTTTTTAACCTTTAGAAATACAATGGCTATTGCACACAACGTCAGACCAGTGTCTTTTACTCTCGGCTATGCACCTCAAAATCCCATTTTAGAAAAGATTGTGCAAGAAGCAGCGAAATCATTACAATTACGAAGTATTCAAGGTTATAGCGATGCAAAAGCAATGCAATATAAATTGGAGGGTGGCGCACATCTGACCGGTGTACAATTCAATGATATGTGGAGCAATATAACAGAATATCCAAAGGATTTCTCTTTTGCCTTGCGATTTCCCAGCGAATTGAGAACATCAATGCGAAGTATACCATTAACCTGGCTGACAATGAAATTATTTATGCCAATTGATTTGTCCGGTCCCAGAAATGCTGATGCACAAGATGGCGGCTTACCGGTGGGTTATTTACGTGAAGGTTTCCTACCCATACAAAATGCTATTTCAATGGCCTACATGAAATTCGTAACGAATAATAGCGAATTGCCGTATGTTTATATGCAACGTTATCCTTATCCCGCTTATATATACGATCCTCTGTTGGAGGGTCTATCATCGATGATGTCGCTGATTATATTATTGAGTTTCATTTACCCCTGCACTTATATTGTGAAAGTAAGTTCAAAGACTTCTTTGCATTTTTAGTTTGTTTTATATTAAAATTTAATTTTTTTTGATTGCAGTATATAACAGCTGAAAAGGAGAAGCAATTAAAGGAAGTTATGAAAATAATGGGCTTAAATAATTGGATCCATTGGACTGCGTGGTTTGTTAAATCATTTTTAATGTTAAGCATTTCGGCTGTTTTAATAACAATTCTTATGAAGGTAAATAAAAAAACAAGTAAGAGTGCTATGCCGAATCTTATATTCTCTTCACCATGTACGAGGGCTGCTATATATATTTCTGGCCTGGCAACACTGAGTGCTGCCAAGTGCAATCTGACATTTCCATTGGAAAATTTGTCATTTTTAAGCATAATCGTACTCAAAACGTTTTGACGTACGACTATTATTTGTGTTGTTTACAGTGGCTTAAAAAAATTAATATAGAAAAAAATGGAATTAACTCGTGAACATTTTCGTGCCATCAATTTTCACAACTTTCGACGTGGATTATCACGACAAGAGTGCATTGATGAACTTAAATCTTTGTATGGCGATGAAGCACCATCCTAAAGCACTGTGAAAAAATGGTATAATAAATTTAATTGTGGCCGAAGCTCGCTCAAAGACGAATTCTGTGAAGGTCGTCCAAAAACGGCTGTTGTGCCAGAGAACATTGATGCCGTGCGTGAACTCATAATGCAAGATCGACATGCGATATACCGAGAGATTGAGACATCCTTGGACATTTCTTTCACCAGCATACATTCGATACTGCATGAACACCTGGCCGTAAAAAAGGTTTGTTCTCGTTGGATCTCGCACAATTTGAAAGTTGCTCAAAACAAGGATCGTGTCGATTGGTGCAAAGAAAATGTTGCAAAACTACGATTGTGGTGCTTCAAAAGACGTTTATAAGATCGTCACAGGTGACGAATTATGGATCTATGCGTATGAGCTCGAAACGTAACAACAATCGACCGTGTGGGTCTTCAAAGACGAGCAACATCCAACGAAAGTTGTTCGTGGAAGAAGCACTTCGAAGCAAACGGTCGCCTGTTTCTTCGGCAAAACTGGTCATGTGGCGACTGTTCCGCTTGAGCAACGTAGGACGGTCACTTCAGAGTGGTACACTACAATTTGTTTGCCTAAAGTCATCGGAAAAATTCGAAAAACCAACAAGAGAAGACGAATCATTGTTCTCCATGACAATGCGAGCTCTCATACATCGGCTCAAACCAGAGCGTTTTTGACCGGCCAAAACGTCGAATTAATGGGTCATCCGCCGTACAGCCCTGACTTGGCACCTAACGACTTCTTCTTGTTTCCGCACATCAAGAAAAAAATGCGTGGTCAACGATTTTCGTCGCCAGAAGAAGCTGTTGAAGTGTTCAAAAACCATGTTTTAGAGGTGTCTCAATCGGAGTGGAAAAAGTGCTTCGACAACTGGTTTGAGCGCATGCAAAAGTGTATAAATCATGCTGGAGAATACTTTGAAAAACAATAACACCATTTTTGATTATAAATATTCGCATTTTCACTATTAGGCCAGAAAAATATATAGAGGAGCCCTCGTATGTATATCTAGTTTAGTTAAGTAACTTCAATGAAAAAAAAAAAAAATACTGCAGCGACGGAGAATTAAAAAATAAGAAAAAAATAAGTACGATATGTAATTTTACATAAAAATGTCAACGGCTCTTAATGGGTTAAGCATTTTTAAAAAATTTTAATATTTCCTGAAAGATCTCTTCAAAAGCTTTAAAATGATACTCATAATGACAATCGAAATTCTTTAATGAAAATTTAAGAGGTCCGTAATTCGGTAAATATGGGCGAGCGTTAATATTTTCACTTGATATTTTTTTCTTTTTTTTTAATTCTCTATCGCTTTATATTTTTGTTTTCTTGATTGGAGGTACTTTATTGTTACAAATGATATGGAAAAATTAAACACAAGTGTGGTGTTAAGCCCACTGCCTCTAGGGACACGATCTTGCTGAATTTCAATAGCTTCTCGATCGATTGACATATATAAATTTTCTCTAGGTCATATAGTGCCCTGGAAAAGTTATACCATTTTCCAGTTTTGCGTTGAAGTGTAGAGAGCGAGTAGTACGAGTAGTTAGTTAGAGGATCATATTAAATTAAACGTGGCATTAATCATATGTTAAGAACTTACAAAAATTCGACATTCGGGCATAGATGTAAAAGCGATTATTGATTTACTGAAACTGCCTAATGCTAATTTTAAAGTTTTATGCTTTTTATAATTTTTGAATTATAACCTTAAAAACTATATAATTTAATTTTTATTTGAAAGTTTTTGGTTAACTGAGCCGTTTTCTTTAAAACTGGACTAAGTCCATTTTATATTAAATTGAGATATTTAGGGTCTTGTACTTGTAAGTTTATTTATATTTAATAAATTTTCAATATAAAATTTATTTAACTTTTTAATGTAAAATTTTTTAAAATTATTATTTTAAAGCAGTTAAAATCCTTGATGATAATAAATGGACTTAAACTAATTTTAAAGTCAAGAAAATATAAAAAAATCATACATTGATTAACAGCGCTATTCTCGATTTCATGACTAGTGATTGTTAGAACATTTAAGACAGCTGTTTAAAAAATACTAGAATTACACAGGCTACAAGGCGACTAGAATAACACATTTCATACTCTGCTCTAAAAATAAAATGAGTCGTGATAGAAATTTAAAGCTTAGAGTCTAGCAGCACATTCTAATGAATTATTCATTACTCTCCTGACCAGAATTTGTTGCCTTAGCATTGATTTGCAAAAAAAAAAAATAGTTTAGCGTTTAGATCAAAAGAGATCTTCCTTTCATTTCCGGTTTCACAGTCCCATGAAAAACCATACCTTATACAGAATTTCCGACATGCTAAATCTTCGTTCTATGTCATGTGACATCCAGTATCGTTGCCTTTGAGCAAATTCAAAGTGCTTAAAAAGATAGAAAATTAACAATTTTGCTGTTTAGTTACCATTCAGTTGGAAGAGGCGCCTGTTTTTTGCAAAACAGAAAAATATGGTTCATAAGTTCAACTCCTATCAGCGACATAAATTTATGAAAAATGGCTGAGAAACAGTTGCTGTTAACCTGCGGTTCGCAAAAGGTGCCTTTAAATAAGAACAACACATGAAAAATTTGAAGCGCTTTTTCTAGCAAAACCAGGAAACCTTAAATGGAGCTTTAATTATTAAGGAAAGTAACGATATAACAGCACTGTGTAACAGTCGGTGCTGACTTAACAAGATCTAGTTGGTAAAACAAAAAATCGTGAATTTCAGTCTCACAAGAGTCACAGCGTATTATTTTTATCGCGGGTTAAAGGCTAATGGTTGCTAAACAAAACCGTATCGTGGCGTAAACAAGAGATCGTAATAACACTTTTAGTTAGAACCTAAATAAAATATGTACGAGCATTAAATATTTTATAGCCTTTATTTAATAATATTTTTAAAATAAATGTTTTTTAAGCTTTGATGCGTTTTTTACTATAATAAGCAAATCCGTCGGCAAACGTTTCCGAAACGCTTCAGGTTTTTTTTCATCTGCCTGGTACGTTTAGTTTAATGTACCATTTAAGCTTAGGAGAAAATACAATTCAAAACTAAATGGGACAATCCTCCTCAATGCTTCTGGTTCCTTTTTATTGTACAAAACAAAAGCAAGCGTTTCGTTTTGCTTATTTTCGTACTCTGGTTATGATACTAGATGGAATCTTTTTAATGTGACATTCTTTGTGTATTTATTTCTACTACTACTAACTGCCAAAGCCATCTGAAAGGAAGCGGTTTTTATTGTCACAATCAATCAATGTTTCCGAAACGTTTCAGTTTTTTTTTCATCTGCTGGATAAACGGGACAATCCTCCTCAATGTTTCTAGTTCCTTATTATTTTACAAAACAAAAGCAAGCGTTTCGTTTTGTTTATTTTCGTACTCTGGTTATGATACTAGATGGAATCTATTTAATATGACATCTTTTGTTTATTTATTTCTACCACTACTAACTGCCAAAGCCATCTAAAAGGAAACGGTTTTTATTGTCACTCCTAATCCACTGTCAAATACAAGAATTAATTATTTGTTAAAAGTTCAAGGATTCATTAAAACTAAACTTTTCCTTTTATGAATTTCAGATCCAGTGGTCTAATGATGTTGCCGTTTTAACTCACGCCGATTGGTCAGTTTTATTTTTCTTTATGTTGATTTATATTACTACCAGCATTTGCTTTTGCTTCATGATGGCCACCTATTTCTCAAAGGCCAGTACAGCAGCTGCCGTTACCGGTTTAGTGTGGTTCGTCGCCTACATGCCATTCTCATTTACCATCCAAACGTACGATGAACTAAGTTTAGGCGCAAAATTGGGTTGGTGTTTAATCTCTAATACTGCCATGGGATTTGCATTTAAATTAATACTGGAATTTGAGGGTACTGGAGAAGGCTTTCAATGGAGTAATCTCTTTACCCCAGTCAATATTGATGACAATCTTACTGTTGGCTATATTATGATTGTTATGTTAGCTTCTTGTGTCATTTATATGGCCATATGTTTGTATGTAGAACAAATATTTCCAGGAGAGTATGGTGTTCCAAAAAAATGGAATTTCATTTTTACAGCCAATTTTTGGTGCAGCGAAAGGGAATACATTGGAGTTGAGGATATACCAAATGGTCACATAGAACGTCATAATCCAGATGCCTTTGAGCCGGAACCATCAGGTAAACATGTCGGCTTACAGGTGAAGAATTTAAAAAAGAAATTTGGTGAAAAAATCGCTGTAAAAGGTTTATCGGTGAATATGTATGAAGATGAAATTACCGTTTTATTGGGTCATAATGGTGCTGGCAAGACCACTACGATTTCTATGCTGACCGGTATGTTTCCTCCTACAGCTGGTACGGCCATTATTAATGGCAGTGATATACGTACCAATATCGAGGGGGCCAGAATGTCTCTGGGCATTTGCCCTCAGCATAATGTACTTTTTGATGATTTAACCGTATCTGAGCACTTGATATTCTTTTGCCGTTTGAAAGGTCTCAGAGACCATGATATTAAACGTGAAGTTGAGAAATATTTGAAAATGATAGAGCTGGAGGATAAAGCTAATGTTGCCTCGAAAAAGTTATCGGGAGGCATGAAACGTAAACTGTCTGTTTGCTGTGCTCTGACAGGCAACACCAAAGTTGTTTTATGTGATGAGCCCAGTTCCGGTATGGATCCATCGGCTCGTCGCCAGTTGTGGGATTTATTGCAAAAAGAGAAAATTGGACGCACCATTTTGTTGACGACTCATTTTATGGACGAAGCTGATGTTTTGGGTGATCGTATTGCTATCATGTGCGATGGTGAATTAAAATGTCATGGTACTTCATTCTTTTTGAAAAAGAAATACGGTTCCGGCTATAGATTGGTGAGTTGAAAATGGACATTTTGCTTATTTAACAAAATTAATTTTATAAAAATCTTTAGATTTGCGTCAAAGGTGATGGTTGTAATGCTGATGAAGTAACAAGTTTATTGCAAAACTATGTACCCGGCTTGCAGCCAGAAGCCGATATTGGCGCAGAGTTATCTTATCAATTGCCTGATGACTATTCCAGTAAATTTGAAGAAATGTTTAGTGCTTTGGAAGAGCAATCCAAAAGTTTAAAACTGAATGGTTACGGCATAGGCATCACATCATTGGAAGAGGTCTTTATGAAGGTGGGAGCCGAAAATTCAAATGATGGCAGTCGAAAACAGGCCAGTGCCATAATGAATGGCAATTCTGGCTATCCAGATGATGATCTAGAATCAATTACCTGTAAGTATTTATTCTTTTATTTAATTACATTTTAATCAAAAATAATAAAAATAAAAATTTTTCTTACAGCTGATCGTTTGTTTTCGGAAAACATTAACCTTCTAAAAGGTGTCAATTTGTTGTCCAATCAATGGCATGCCATGTTATTGAAAAAAATACTCTATACCTATCGCAACAGATTACTCTTCTTTATACAGAACATTATGCCCATATTTTTTGTTACCGTTACTATTCTAATTTCTCATAATCAGGGTACCTTCAGAGAACTAAAACCAATGACTATGAGCTTAACACAATATCCACAGGCAGTGACGATTTTGGATACAGATAATAACGTATCTCCGGACTCTTTACAATATAAAATTGCTAATGAATATAAAAGTATGGCAACATCGTATGGCAGTGATTATAGATTTATCGATACGGGTCAAAAGACTTTCACAAATTATATTCTCAATCAGGGTGAGGATATGCAAGTGCGTATTAATTCCAGATATTTGGCAGCAGCTTCTATAGGAAAAACAAATATTACTGCTTGGTTAAATAATCAGCCATTACATACGGCTCCGTTGACAGTAAACCTGGTACACAATGCCATAATCAAGTGAGTTAAGATTTATCAACAGAATTTTATATAAAAAAAAATCTTTTGTCGTTACCTAATCCAAAATTTGATTCTAAAAAACTGGCAACTTTTGATCTATTCATGAATCTGTTCAACTGTGTGCTGCTCATATAAAGTTATGACCTGGCAGTCAATTAAATGAAAGGCAGGGGAGAGAGAGACTTTCGCTACTGTTGATGTATTAGCAAGTCAGGTGAAATGTTAACCCAATCCTTCTTTAAATTACAAAGTTTATACTTTGGGAGGATAGCGGCTGCAATATAAAGCGATTTGAATCCTAATATATTCGGCATAAAACACTTTTCCTTAGGTTTACCTGTAAATTCTTTTTTAAATGGTGGATGGTTAAACGTTTTCACATCGTTTTCAGCAATATGTTTAATCTTGATGTAAAATTGCTATTTCTGTAGTATTGCCTCTATTCGCAGGACTTTCATTAATATTTCATGGGTTAAGCTCGTAAGATTTATTTGAGTTTTAATCAGGATACAAAATCAAACAAATCGAAACGTTTGTTTTCGTTTTGTTTTTTTGTAGTGAGAAAAACAAAAATAAAACAGAAACAATAAAGAAGTATTGTATCATTTAATTTTGTATTATTTTTACTCCTGAGATTAAAATTTACATTCAATTTTAAGAACGTAGCTTTAATGGAAAGAAAATTAAAAAAATATGATCGAATAATCAGGCTTGAATGAATGTTGACAAAAAGATTTTAAAAGAAGTTAAACCTAAAAAATAAATTTTTACAAAAGGCAGGGTACGAAAATAAACAAAACGAATCGTTTGTTACCATTTTATTTTGTTATTTTTTGTGAGTAAAATAATAACAAAACAGAAACAGTGAAATGGATTTAAACATTTAGCTTTGTGTTGTTATTGATCGTGAGCATAAATTGTAAATTGAGAACCAAATGTTTCTCCCACTCTTCTGTTTATCTCTTATAATTTTTTACATCCTGATTTGCTTTCTCTGTTCTTCTTTCTTTCTTCTATTTTTCTCAAATTGCAGTAGGCACAACGGACCCAAGTGGCCTTTGCCAACACTAACTTCTAGTTTAAGTTAACCTTACCTAAAAATGTTTTCAGAAAAACGTTTCGCATACTTTTGCTGATTAATCTTTTTTTTATTAAATAGAATACACTAGCGAGATAAACAACAAAATTATGCGATTGCATTGGAATATCAAACCAAGTAGATGAGTGAAAAGCCAATTGTTTCGTTTAATTTTTTTTGCCATTCGAGTTGTACAACTAAAAAAATGATGTCTTCGCATGAATCGAAACGTTTTGTTTGCTTTCATAGACTGATTTGCTCATGTACAAACAATTGCACAATTAAAAAAATGATGTCTTCGCATTAATCGTTTGCGAAACGTTTTGTTTGTTTTCAAAGACTGGTTTGAACGGAAGCCCATGTCTATTACGACCATTACTTAATACTTAACCCAGCTATTAGAAGACGGCAAAAGCAAAGTTGTATAAAAAATAATAATTCCTTAAAAATTCAAAACCCATCTAAAATCTCTTTATTATTATTTTAGAGCTCTTAAAGATGATTCCTACAAAATTACCGTTACCAGTGCACCGTTGCCGTACACACCAGAAACTAGACTGACACAGTTAAATGTTGGCAATAATTTGGGTACACAACTTGCTATTAATTTATGTTTTTGCTTCTGTTTTGTGAGCGCCTTGTATATATTGTTTTTGATTAAGGAACGTCAGACACGTTCTAAACTTTTACAATTTGTTAGCGGCGTTAAAGTTTGGACCTTCTGGTTATCGCAATTTGTATGGGATATTTTAACATTTGCTCTTACCGCTATTATTGTCATCGCCAGCATAGCATGTTGGCAGGAGAAGGGCTTTTCTTCATTTGACGATTTGGGTAAGTTAAAAAAAAATCAAGCAAAGTGAGTTTATTAATTGATTGTTTATAAAATTAAACCTTGCAGCTCGCTATTTCCTGGTTGTCATGTTATTCGGCTGTTCTGTGCTTCCATTTACCTATTTGATCTCATTTTATTTCACCGAACCCGCCACTGGTTTTGCACGCATTTCTATTATTAATATATTTGCTGGTAAATAATTTTTATTCCCCTCTTAATTTAAATATTTTGTGTTTAATTTTTTTAATTTTTTTAAAAATCTTTTTTTTTTTTTCCTTAGGCATGGCCTTGTTTATTGTTGTCGTCGTTATGTCGTTTGAGTTTTTTGACACTAAGGATACTGCCATTTTATTGGGTTGGTTTTTTAGAATATTTCCACATTTCTCCTTAGCCATGGGTCTTAATAAATTGTATACTAATGTGGCTACCAGGGAAGCGTGTAGTTCCAAGTTAATTGTAATACTGCCAGACGCCTTGAGATGTCAGCTAATACCAAAGTGTTGCAGTAAGTAGAAAAAAAATTACTTATAATAGAATTAAATGAATAAAACCCTTCGTTAGATTCACCTAAAAACATTCAAATTTTCATTGCTTTTCAAAAGAAATTTTAAAAGAGAAATAAATAATGAAGCAGCCAACTTTATAATTTTACACCGCGCTTCATGTAGACATACCTTAATCAGCGTGTGAAGCCTAGCTTTTACTCGGAAATTTCAAAACGAAATAAGAGCGTCAAATTTGTGTTTGTTTTATGAAACCGTCTGTATAGAAATAAAAAAAGAGTTAAAACTGCTAGATTGCCTTAAAAATAACTAAGCTGTCGTTGCTTTTCAACAATAACAAAACAAACAAACAGCCAACTTCACTACTCTTTGAACTGTCGAAATCAGATTTTCTAATTGCTAAGCGCTGGCGCTGTGCTTTTTACATTTATCTTTTACATTTTGTATGTGTATGAAATTTTTTGGTAGATAGATGGGTTTAAAGCGCTAACTTCGATTTGGCTGATGAATTTTTAAGAACTTGACAGTTAGAAAAAGATCGAGGATTAATAGATTTTAAACTTTTTTGACATCAAGTAAAATACCTTAAATTAGAAAGTTGAAAGAAAAATTAAGACACAAAAGTTTTAGCTTAAATGGTTTCATAAAATTTTAGTCAGATCTTCTTTAGCCTTTCCGCATTAATTCGTTCCTATAAACGAATAATACCCGTAACATAGAGGGTCTGAAAAGGAGGTTTAAGTGTAGAGTAAACATGCAAAAATTGTGTATTAAAAACATAAGTCGATAGACAGGAACTTCTGCGAAATAGCCAAAAGACAGACATAACTTCAATAGCTTTTTATTAATTCTAGAAACGCCACTTGACTTTTTATAAGCTCACAGTGATGAACGCAATGTTGTCTAAATTAATCTATTGCAGGATAAATATTAGAACTATGCGCACCTTAGCTTTATTGATAATGACTTCTAATTACTCTATTCGAAGGCATTCTACATAGACTCTAACCTTATGGCTAATAGCTCCGCAATTAGACTTAGTAAATCATTGGTATTGAGATTGCTAAACAGTAGTCATGCGAGCATTTTGGAATATGTTTCGAAAAATCTGGTAACACTGGTTACCACCCTGTCACTTATTTATCTGAGAAGAGATCTGATCATTGTTACGAGGAATATTTATGGTGATGCACCTTAGTCATCAAAATGTTATGCTCATCAAAGATGGAAGTCAGCAGGCGAAGATATCCATATCTTATGATTTCGAAAGAGTACATCTGAACCTAAGACTAAAGCAAAGCTGCCATAAATTTTTTAGCGACATACAAATGGTTTGCTAGTGACAAATTTTCCTAAACGAAATGGTTTGACATTCCAACTTATAACTCTTCTGGGTTAGCAGGAACTCTTTTGGGTTTAATTTGCTAGATCTTTGACAAATTTACGGAGTGCCAGCTTTAAGGCAAAATGTTAGAAGCAATTATTAGTAGAGGGGGTTCAACCTAGATGAATATATGAGCTTAACTGCACGATTTCGAGGCTTTTAATCATTCCAATATGATCGTAGCAATTAGTTTTACTGCGAGGAATTTAAATTTTCTGTGTAATGATGTGCCCAGAAGTAGTCAAGGTGAAAAGTAGAAGACATCATAACATCTCTGTTAAGGTTTTTTGAACATTATACAGCTTCAGAACTATTGGGCTGTGACTTTATTACGATTTCGTGCGCGTTAAAAGTTTTGAAAAATATTTTTTTTAATTAGGACCAGCACTCACGGGATGACCCTTACTTATGCAATGCATTGTGTTAGAACTAGGAAATTAGGGGGATATAGTAAGTAGTGCTTGTAGACATTTGATTTGAATCCTTGCACATTGAAAGTGGCAGGAAAGACCTCTACAGGGAGTTTATTCCACATAAGAACTGTTCGGCTTAAAAACGAATTTTCTCTATAACGCGTTGTGCAATTCACTGGTCAATCGACCACAAAGGAATGTTTTCTTGATGCAGATCGCGTTGCGCGTATGAAATTACGGTTTTCAAGAACGAGTTCCCTGATTTCATAAGAGCACATTCCGTTGTAGTAACGATAAAACAGTGAAACACACCCCACATTGCGTCGATGCTCCAGTGAGTCAATAGAGCTGGGTACCATACTGTCACCGATGAGCTTCTTCTCTCTCTCTCCTGTACGCATTCGAGTAACTCCAAAACAGACTTTGAAGAACCGGCCCATACATGAGAGTTGTATTCCATTTTCGGTCTGTTAAAGGTGACATAGATAGTAAGGAGATCAGATGGAGTGAAGTATTTCTTACACCATTTCAGAAAACCTAGGCACTTGAATGCTTCTTTTGCAACATTAAAAATTGTGCTGGTTCAAAGAACATCGCATTGAATTTTCATGCCAAGAACATCGAGAGCTTCTGATTCCTAAATATATATCACCCATAATTACAGATGACGTAGCATGTTCAGTAGTACGCCTGTGCGAAAGCACACAGCACTGGGTTTTGTGAGCGTTAAACTGAACCCTTTCGCCAGGCCCCATTCGGAAATTACCAAAAGGACGCGATTAAGGGTATCATCTATGTGCTTTCTCATAGCCTTAATTTCCCGAAGGCCTGGTCTACTGCGAAACGAAAAAGAATGGTATATGCTACTGTCATCTGCAAAAGAATAGATATGGTTGGAAGTCTGACAGGACGGAACCTTGCGGTATCCCTGAAAATATGTTTTTAAACATTTGTTGTAAAGTTCTGTAAACAGTGTTTAAAACTTTCGATCTACAATAATAAAATGTACTGACAAACTGTTCTAGTACCATTATACCGGAATATTTGGGTGACTTTACATTGGTATTTCTAGTTTCTCAACGAAATGGCATAACTTTATGAAATAAAAAGTATTATATATTTGAACCAAGGTTCGAAAGGACCTCCGTACAAAATTTTATTCAAATCAATTCAGCAGTTTTTACGTGATGCGAACACAGATAGACAAAACTTCCAAAGATAAGGTGGAACAAAAACATTAAAATGTTTAAAAAAATATTTCATGTACAGAAATGACCCTGTTACTACTTTTTTATATTCATGATACTCATTTATCCTTGCCTAATCTTAACTCTAATTCTGCTGAGATCAAGATATTAATGTATATTTTTTAAATTTATTTTTCCAGCTACGGTACCTTATTTCGCTTGGGAGGAGCCTGGTATTTTACCAGAAATTACTTACATGGCCGCAACAACTGTTGTATTCTTTTTAATCATTATTGTACGTGATTACAATCTTATAAGTGAATTGATTTATAAAATTAAAAAAAGATATTTGTAAGTTAAGCAAATAATTCAGACATTCGAAAGATGCAATTGAAAATCATGTATTTTAGTAAACCTCCCCCACCACCCGAAGATGGATATTTTGATGAAGATGTTGATCAAGAAAAGCAACGCATTGCAAATATGTCACAATTAGAATTATCAACAACGAATTTAGTATTAGATCGTGTTACAAAATATTATGGTAACTTTTTGGCTGTGAATCAGATTTCATTATGTGTTAAACCGTAAGTTGTTCCAGCTTTTAAATACATAATCTTTTAATTAAAGTCATCTTTTCTTTAAAAAAAGTGTTGAATGTTTTGGCCTTTTGGGTGTGAATGGTGCTGGTAAGACCAGCACTTTTAAAATGATGACCGGAGATGAACGCATCACTTTTGGCAGTGCATATGTGAAAGGTCTTAGTCTTGCCTCCGATATGAATGAGATCTACAAAGAAATCGGCTACTGTCCACAGTTTGACGCCCTTTTAGAAGATTTAACGGGTCGTGAAACTTTAAAAATCTTTTGCCTGTTAAGAGGCATTCGGAAGCAACGCATCAATCAAATATCCGAAGAATTAGCCAAATCTTTTGGCTTTATGAAACATCTAGACAAAGAAACTAAAGCATACAGTGGTGGTAATAAACGTAAACTAAGCACTGCTATTGCTGTTATTGGCAGTCCTTCGGTTATATATTTAGATGAACCTACCACAGGCATGGATCCGGCAGCTAGACGCCAACTATGGAATATGGTTTGTCGTATACGTGACTCAGGAAAATCAATAGTTTTAACCTCACACAGTATGGAAGAGTGTGAGGCGTTGTGTACACGTTTGGCCATTATGGTCAATGGTGAATTTAAATGTATTGGTTCAACCCAACATTTAAAAAATAAATTCTCCAAAGGTCTTATACTCAAGATTAAAGTAAAACGTAGTGCTGAACTGACGAAAACAAGAAAGTAAGTATTTACAAGTATAATCTACATGTTTGAGTAAAGAAGTTAAAAGAATATTGAAGGTTTCTGTTCTGTTTTCGAAGTAAAATGGGATTATGAGAAATTGTAAAAGCATATTTAACATTAATTTCAAGTTAATTGTTTTTTTAAAAATCGTAATAGGAAGTGGAAAATACAGGGTCTATAAGGTCAACGCCCATTCTTCGTCTTACTTATCTGGTAGTTCTGCTGATCTTGGTGCCATGCTCATATCCTGGGTTCAACGGAGCTTATCGTAAATCGAATTGACTGTTACTCCTAAGGAATTTTGATGATAAGATAAACGGTAGCGCTCTCGTTATGTGTGTACAAAGATGGCTCAAAGAAAGGGTTGTTTACTTAGGGAAATTCAACATTAAAATGTCCTTTAGAAGACTTGTGCCACTTATTTTAATGTAGTGAGTGCTCTTTTTAGTTCAGAGTTAAAGAATGAACTAGTTCAAATTTTAATTCAAAGGCTCTCTCAAGTTCAAAATCTCTCTTAGTTCAAATGTTCTGTTGACGTATTGTTCCCACTTTTCCCTTTCTTTAGTTCATAAGGTCTTTTAGTTCAAATGTTGTTCTTTTAAAAATATGATGGCGAAAATTCCGTAGCATTGGCAACACGAATGTTTAATAAAATGTTTGGCAGCACTAATTTCATATCCGAAACAAAGAAATACATACATGGATTGTATTTCATACTGTCTGGTAGTTCATATACAAAGTATCAATCAAAAATAAACTGGGTATACTTTAAAGAATAAACTAGTTCACTTAGTTCAATCGATGGAATCGTTTAAATGAACTAGATTAATTATGAACTACACAAGTCTATCCTTTAGGCTCGCAGATAACATACGAAAATATTGGCCAAAAGCTAGTTAAAGTACAATAAAATATCGATTTGCCATGGCTCTTCTCTCAGTCTTGGACTTTCTTGGTTTTCTATCATGGATGGCGTCAATTAATTCGTCGTCACATTTCAAGCTGGCCTATGGTGATTTTTTTGCAACTATTTCTTTCTTCCTTTAATCCGCTTGTTCTTCTCAACGTCCAGTCTGTCTGGTATCTCATCCTTCCTTTTCTTAACTCTTCTCCTTTCTCTTTCTTCTTTTCTCGACCTTTAGAGGCAACAAATGGAGATTGTTTTGCGAGAACCAAGTGGGCTAGTCGTCAGCTGCCTGCTTACGATTCGAAAGAATGGTTTATTGTTACAAATTTTCTAATCCTATAAAGCGGTCATAGTGAAGTGAAGTAAACGTTTTAAAAACAAAAGACAATGCAATATTTGATGAAGCATCGAGTCAAAAATTCGCAATGGGTATCTTAAATCTTCTAAGTGAGTAAGATTTAAACTAGAAGAAAAAAAAATGAGCTCTCGAAGGAGTTATATTTAGAAAAATGTTAATTTTCTGGTTAAAAATTCTAAATGAGACAAATGCTACAATGGATTAGATAACTTAAACTTTTAACCTCATAATGCCATGATACGAAAACTCAAGTCATGAATAGGATAAGTTTAGATCGGCGACCCGTATGGTACATTGAGATTGACTTAACAATAAGTATTAAAAATATATACAGGGCACCACACCATCAGATAGTGGAAGAGTGAGATAGCAAAACTCTTGAAAAAATAAAAGCAGACAAAGATCTGATCGCTCTTAAGAACTAATGAGAGTCAGTGGTGGGTGTCTTTTTTGTCAATTTAAAGCTACATTACGACTGCAGATCTGTTTGATTAAGTTTTTATTTTCTTGTACTTCTTTTCAAAAAATATTAATTTGTACTTTCTGAAGATAAAGACCATAAGACAATTTTGTTCTGTCCGGTATACTTTCACCTTCTAGCAAAATGAATTATTAAATCATCCATTGTAGTGTGATAACCTTAACAAAGTTCTTTCATTCACTTGCTCTTATTTAAATTTATTTTATTTATCTTGAAAATATCTAAATTAATTTCTCTTTTTTAATTAAAATCATAATATTTAATTTTTTAATTTTAGTTCCTTTATTTTGAATGGCACTGAAAGTTTTGGACCTGATCAAATTTTGGAACAGGACATACAAAATGTTAAGAATTTTGTAGAAAGAGAATTTCTTCAAGCCGTTCTACAGTAAATATCTAATAACTTCTTCTTAAATAAAAACTTGCTCTTAAATTAAAAAATTTTCTTTTACATTTAACAGGGAAGAATACCAAGGTATTCTCACCTTCTACATTCCTCTATCAAGTATTAAATGGTCCAAAATATTTGGTCTCATGGAACGTAATCGCGACAAATTCAATATTGAGGATTATTCAATATCACAAACAACGTTAGAAGAAATATTCTTAGATTTTGCTAAATACCAAAGAGAAGATCCTCGAGAAGTCAAGTGAGCTTTAGCAAAAATTATTATATTTTTTGTTAGCACCTTTGTAAATTATTAAATTAAAATGCACTTCATACTTTCATACATTATTTTTAATTCATACAACATACATTCCTAATTGCATAATTAACACAAAACAAAAATATTCAATTAAACTACAAATAAATATGACTTTTGTAGAGCATAAATTAATTAGTTTAAGTAGTTGAATAAATTAATTTTCTTATTTTTCTATGTACCTAATGCGTTAGTTGTTAAATAAAATTTATTTATTTATGTATTTGATTTACTTATTTTAAATTTATTATTAATGCCTTAATTTAATTTGGTTCTTTTTACACCCTTAACACAGGTGGAAAGGGCCCCATAAGAGCTCCAAATAATTTAAGCTCACCTATCTGACAGGCATAATTTCGAATAAAGTGCCATTTAAATTTGACAACATCCGTCCACAAATGTTAGAAAAAATCATCACAAGACCTTACGTTTTTAAATGTTGTTGTGTTTACTTTTTGTATGTCATTTTTATTTTTTGCTTTGTTGTATTAAAAACCGAAATTGTGAATAAATCTAGATTACCGAAAAAAAGTTAAAATTTCACTAAATTTTTTATCAAAATTTAAACAAACAAAAATTCAAAATATTAGCGATATTTTGTACTTTAAATTTGGTTAAAACGGAAAATTCAGAAAAAAAACTATAGATTACCGAAAACTCTAAATTGCGCTTAACAATTGTAATATTGCAAATTCTCGAAAATTTCCAAAAAAAAAAAAAAAAAAATACTTCATTAAAACCGAAAATTAAAAAAAGAAAACTGTAGGTAACTGAAAGATCCTTGAAAAATTCTCAATTTTAAATTCAACAAGTTTTGTTATTTTCCAGCTTAAATATTTTCATTTATGTGCATTCGAATACGAACATTTGTGATATTTTTCATAAATGAGAAGATTTATTGTTTGGTTTGTTCATACTTTTTTTAAGAAAGCAATTTAAAAAAATGTAGGCAGTTGCCAATTTTTCTAAAACTGTTCTAATATTTTAAATCTTTTAGTAATTTATTAATGTAACAATATTTTAGCCTAAACACTTTCTTTGCTTTCACTTTTAAATAGAAAAAAAAAAAATTATCTCATTCATAGAAGAAAAAACCAAAATGTTTGCTAGCTTTTCAAACATTTATGAAAAGAAGCAGCAAAAAATATGATGTATACATGCTCACACATATTTAAGCAGTAAGAGAGCATTTAGGTACTTTGTTATGTTTACTAAAATTTCACAAAAAAAAAAATAAAAAATAAAAAATTACAAAAATTGTACTTGTATACAAAATTGGGAACATTTAAATATAGGAATACCTCGCATAGTACGATTTACGATTTATCCACCATTATGCTGTAATATAAAAAACCGGACTAATTGAAGCCCTTGAGCCATATGCGCCTATTTATAAAATTTTTATTGTTTTACACATTTTTTCCAATAAGCTGCATATACACAAATCACATGTTAAACGTATCAGATAATTTAGCAAGCGCAAACCGTATGTTTTTATATTAACTTTTTCATTATAAAGGAAAAGTAACGAAAATTGTATGTTATCATAATTAATGGAAATTTTATCAAAAATCTCACCTTTTCATAATAAAGAGAAAGAACTGAATATTTAATGTTTGAAAATATAAAAAAATTAAGAAATTAAGAAATGGAAAGTTCAATTTTATTTTTTTAAACAATTTTTTGAACATTTCAAAACGGTACCATCATAAATCTAAGTTTATCACTCCGTTAGTAATTTCTACAGCATCCATTTTCGACCCCATATATATATATATATATATATTCTGAGTCCTTAAGCATACCGAAGTCCGTGTTAGTGTTAAAATCAACTTTTATAAGGCACTAGATAAGGTAGAGACATGGACATTCGTGATAACATTGAAATATACAAAACACAAACGTTTAACGGAGATATTATTAACGAACAGGTAAATACAACCTCCGACACAATTTTTACACCACTAAAACTATTAAAACAAATCTTACAAACGCCAAGCAGCCACAGATGGTCACACTTACCCACCCAATAATAAAAGACTGAAATATTAAAGTTATATACCTTCAATAAACATGACACATATCAGGCAATCTACCTGCATAATACCATTTAAATAGACACCATCCTAACGGACAAAACTACCTGAACCACCACTATCTATGCAACAAACACTTTGCACGATCTAACCATTACTAATCAAAACGCGGCTTGAAAATTATGTCTTTACATCGAAAGCGCTCGCCAATCGTACCAAATAAACAGCTAGTGACGACGGTCTTCATCGAAAGGTATGACAACAGTATAATATTTATTGGCGGAATAAATTCAATTAACCTAATACCAAGGTAGAGACAATTTAAGTTCGCCAATCGATTGAAATTAGTCTCGAAAAATTAGTTATTCAAAATCAGCAAGATCGGACCATGGGCCTTCGAGGCAGCGGGCCTCCGAATTTTCACAAAAAAGTTCGATTGTCAATATGTGTATCATTTAAAAGCTTTTAAAGAGATTTTTCGGGAAATACTAAAAATTCTTAACCCATTAAGAGCCAGTATTACTTTAATGTGAAATTAGTTATAAAACTTAATTTTTTTTTCTTATTTTTAAATTTTCTGTTATCCCAATATTTGTTTTTTTGTTTAAAGTTACTTCACTAAACTAGATTTTTCATACATGGTAAAGGGTAAATACGATTCGGTATAGACGAATATAACACTCTTATTTGTTTTTTCTCAATTTCAAATTCTCTGTCAACCCAATATTTGTCTGCTCATTGCGGTTCAAAAGAAAGACTTGGTACGTGAAAGTAATCACTCCTATTCCGCATTTACTTCCGTTGCGATCGTAAATTGGTATTCTGAAGAAAAAAGGAATCGAAAGAAAAAGATGAAGACAACAATGTTTGCAAAATTAATAGCATGAGAAAAACGGAGCTCCGATCGTAATGCAGAATTCATACAATCGAAAGAAACTGAGCGGAATCGAAACGTAGATTACAAAAGTTGTCAGACAGAGGAAATTTCAATTCGAATCGAAACGCAGAATAGGGGTGAATATCACTATTTGGATACCGTTTAAATCAAATATTTATTTTTTCTGTTTTCGGTCATGGGATACATAGTTTGTCTTACACTGTGCAAAATTGGTGTGTTCGTCTGTTGCAGTTCAAAATACAGCAATATTTTGTAAGAATATGAAGTAACTTTCGAAGCACCTTTTAATTTTTAGTAATTGTTTAATTTTTAGTAATTGTTGCTTGAAAATTTTTTGTATTTAAAAATTTCAAGAGTCTACCTAATACATATTACTATTACAGAAATTGTAGCGAAAACGTTAAGGTTACGTTTTTACACTTTGTGTACGGAACCCTAAAATTATACAAAAAATTAGTAAATATAATTTTACCCTTTTAATAAAAATTTAATGCTTATAGATTTAAGGCAAAAAATTTTTTAAACGGAAATTTAATTGCAACTAACAACGGTCTAACAGTTACGCTTAGTTTCACGAACTCTGGAGCGAGAGTATATGAAATATTAATTTTGGTTTTCTGTTCAAAATAATTCTTCATTATCCTAATAAAAGCAATAACCGCTCCTTTTAAAAAAGTATTTCGTTTTTTATTTCATAATTCATTTACTCAAATTCACTTTCTGCACCTATAAATAATATAAATATTTAATGGTCGTTTTACACGATGTGTTTTTTACAACAGACTTGTCTTTACACAATGTGTAAACTATTAATATGTAATTAATAGGCCAAAAATTATGAATCGTCTATTAATGACAATTTTGATAGTCTTGCGACCTACAAATGTCAAATGTAAAAAACACATGGTAAAAGACCAGTTTAATTATTATTTAAATAATTCGATTTAATTTATAATTAATAAATTTTTTTTTACTCTAGAAATTCAAAATACTCTGGAATTATCTCAGCATTAAGCTGTGTGAGCTTATGCAACAATAGCTAAGAATAACTTAATGCTCTTTCATCTAGTTTATCAAAAAAGAGTTTAATTAACAGCAGTAAATGATGTACAGAACAACACAGAAGAAGAAGAACACAAAGGCTTTAAATTTTACCTTATTAATATGAATATATAAATTTAACAAGAAGAAGAAGGACTATAATCTCATTAAATTGTCTAAAATTTTTATTCTAATATTTTATAGAATTTTTGTAATTTGTGATCGTCTAATTTTATATTTATTTAGCATTTAAGTGTTAAAGCTTTAATTTAATTTTAACTATCGTCCTATAAGTAAAACTATTCAATTTAATTATGAACTTTAGTGATATGAAAGGAGTATATTAAGTTAAAGGCTAAGATTAACATTAACCGCCATTGATGATTGATAACACTAAAAAACAATTTGACAGCTGTCAGTTTAGGGATATAAAAAATGGAGCATTGCACGAGATAACATTTAACATAGTTAAACAATATTTAAATAAAAGTGGCAACACTTTGACAACAAAATCATCATAAAGGCTGCGGCGTTTCACTTAAGGATTTAGTCTGTTGAAAAAACTATAAATTTGGACATGACAGATTTTATGACAGGTTTGTACGATTTGCTAATCTTTTAAAAATTGTCATAAAATAATAGTTTATACGCTATAAGAGTTGTTTATTGAATTGCATACTTTTTTGTCTGACAAGCAGAATTTAATAAGTCATACGATTTCGTAAGACAGTGAATCAGAGCCTTAAGCGGTGAACCTATTTTCCCTTCCTTGATTTGCTTGTCGTCAAAATTTACCATTTTTAGTATTGAGTAAACTTAAAATTGATAGACGAATTTAAAATTCTTTACTGTATTTTCGGATTTTAAATCTGATGGCAAAATTTGACCAAATCTCTTCTTCGCAATTGAGTTAGGTCGATTAATAGCTGCTACGGTTGATCGATTTCATGACATGGAAACAGATTACTTTTTGGACAACCTGTGACTTAAATAAAACTTTGCAGCCGGTCAAGTGGTAGCTTGGTTGATTTTTGATTTTGTGGCCTGAGTTCGTATCCAAGCTACTGTCAATTTAAGATTAATTTTTCTAATATGTATTAAGGCTTTTACACATTACAGCGCCCTCCTTTGCCGATATTACTTTGAATAGTTGGCGATGTATTCACAGGAAAAATCGCAAGAAAAATTGTGTTCAGTTGCCACACTTTTAAACAAGAAAAATACAACTCTGATGGTATTAAAACTATTATTTTATGAATTTTTTTAAAGATCAACAAATTCCACAGACTTGTCAAAAAATCTTTAATATAGTTTTTCTTAAGACACAGTATTATACTTTTTGGACATTTATGCAGTTTTTAACAAATCTTATGCTTAACATGACTTTAAACAATATTGATTGGTACTTAAATTTTATGCTAAGTGTAAACTTATCTCTTTATAATTATATTTTAGATGTACTTAAACAATTGTATTTTTAACGATGTAAATTCCTAATGTAAAATAAATTTTAAATTTAAAAGTGGTAAAAATGTGTTTATTTCTGTTTTCAAAGCTTTAAAAAAGTTTAAAGTTGTAAATTTTTCAAAATAATAAAAAAAAAAAAAATAAAAAAAAATATCTAAGAAAATAGCGAAATATCGTTATTAACTGTCGGGTAGTTTTTGTTGTTGTTCGTGTAACAGCTCTGCTGCTGTCGACAGTTTTTCTCTAAAAAGATATAAAAAGAACTCAATTATCTATGTTTGTGTGAACAGGTGGTACTGGGAGGTAAAGAAATGGCGCAATTTCAATCGATCGTATCTATAGGTCTTTAGGGCGTAACTTTGTGGGCCTATTGGGACAATTAAATAAATGCACTGTATCGTGAGGGCTTTGGAGGCAGGCTGGGCAACGGTTTAAAGTGCTAGGAACTTTTCGTTAACGATAGCAGTTGAGAATACTGCCCTTAATTGTGATAGAACTGGCCTCGCATGGGGTGTTCGTTAGGTCTTTATTACATCTATAGCCATGCATTGCTTCTGAGACCGGTTTATTGTAGATGGAATAACATCCCGGATGTCATTACGATAACGTCTAAAGTCCTGCCGGATGTTCCGAGGAGCAAGATCTGTAGTTGACTAGGTCAGTTGTTCATTATGTTGTCTGACCTGAAGCAATCTAGTTTCCTCATGGAAATGATCAATTTTTGTCATCTTATCACATCTTTTGGCAATTCTGAGTGCATTATTTGGTGCAGTTTATAAGATTCGTCACTAAGGAACGAGGGGTAAATCGGGCCAGAATAATTAGGGAGGGAGCGATCAATTGCTTTGTACATTTTCACTATTGTCCTCTTAGTCAATTTTCAGGAGGTACTAGCGAGTGCTTTTAGGACTTTGTTTCAAATTTTCACTTTTTGGTGGATGTGGGTGAAGTGCGAAGAGAAGTGATGGAGGCAGTCGTAGACTAAGCCTAAAATTTTTGGGTTTTTACCGTAGGGATACGACGGCCTTCGTCTGAGGTGTTTAATTCCATCCTTGCTTCTTTGGTTCACTAAGTGAAAAGGGATACCGATGACTTTGAAGTTGATAGCACAAGTTTACGTTCCTAAAAAAATTCAAAGATGGTGGCCAACTACTGTAAGATTCTGGTACTTATGTTGCCAATTTTAACACCAGATGAGCAAATAGTACAGTCATCTGCGTACGACACCATCCTGACATCTTGGGATGGTGCAGGTGACTCCTCCTTGTGGAATTTTGACTTCTGGCCTCTGAACTCAACAAACGCTTGTCTATCACTTAAGTAGTTGGCAATCCACCGTTTGATACCGTTGGGAAGTGCAGACTTCGTGATGTCATTTTACGCACAGAGTGATCGACCTTGTCAAAGGCCTTAGTGCTATAGGATTCACTTAAGCCATGTTGGTATGTGGCAGGTAAGAGATGTTCTTTTAGTTGATGTAGATTTGCATTTTTTGTGAATATGCAGTACTCGTATTAAAGAAAAATAAAAAATTTCGAAAAGTGTGAGTTTGACTTTTACCCGAAGGTTCCCGTACTATGTATGAGTCACCTTTTAAGCCCCTTTCACACTTTAATACTGGTTATTAAGACTTGTCAAAAACTTAAATCTTATGAGAAAGTGTGAAAGCAATACGGAAAGAAATTGGACATCCCATAATACTGAACCATTTAAAAAAATTTTTCTCATTTTATCAGGGTTGTTTTTTTTCAAAAGCAAACAAAGAAAATAACAAAAGCAGCTGTTGAGCAAAGAAACATTTCGACTGCATCGGAGAAGATAGCGCGCCGTTGTCTACGCTATCTTTTCTTTGTCTTGCAAATGCTTAAAATTGCCCCTATACTTTTCGCTTACATATGGATTTCGTTTACAACAAAGTGCAAATAGCTGTAATTTTTTATAACTTTTTTTATTTTGTATTTTTATTTACCAAGAAGCTAAACGGCCAAAAATTGTCATCAGGCGGCACTTCCGCACCATACATAACACATATTGTTCAGTCGCCGTTGCTTAAATTACGTACCAGCTAAGTAATTTTTATTTTATTTGAAGTGTGATAGTGTGAAAACAGAATTTAATATTACGTTAGATTTCTTGACAAACACAACAAGTCTCATTTGATTTCCTTCTTACAAAATCCAATGAAAATCTTAATACTCAGTATTATAGTGTTAAAGAGGCTTTAATGGCTGAATTTAATTTTTTAAACTTATTTTAAAACTTATTTTAAACTTATTTTAAAAAAATTTAAAATAAGTTACTGTGGAACACTATTTAATTCAAATTATATATATTTGCTTCTATAGAGACTTAGCGATACATACCCTGCAGAAATTAATGGTGTCAGCACGTTACTATCGGGATTCTCTCTCATCATTTTATTATTTTTTTAATTTATTCTTATAGCAGTACACTTTCTGTAAAAATTTTCAAGCATCTGCCTATAACGGCTGAAAATATAAGGCCACATTCGTCAAACTTAAGACCTTTTCGAAACACCTTTTAATTTCTAAAATTATTGGTTAAAGTCTCTTTTTGTTGTGGATCTGTTTGTTCATACCCTGTGTGAAATCTTAAGGTCTGCCGGTTGGAAAAATAAAGCCAAATAAGTGAAATTACATTAATATTGGGAAACCCTTTAATTTAAAATCTTATCTTTTCTACCCGTAATTATACTGTCACTGAAAATTTTACGTATCTGCCGATCACAGTTCGAAAAATAACAAAACGTTACGAATATCACGTCACTTGCGGAACAACTTCAGTAAATCTTATAAGAAAATTTTAAGAGTCTACCTATTACGGCTGCAGAGATATAGAGCTGTGACAGATGTTGTAACGAAAACAATAGTGATATGTTTTTACACTTTTTGTATGGAATCCTAAAAAGAAGTTAAAAAGCTTAAAAATCTTGCAAATTATTTAAACTGCCTAGAGAAACATTACTTTCGGCTTAAGGTTCATTTATTAACTTAATTTCTAAAAAAACTTAGAAAAATTATTTACAAATGAATGCGGACGTTTTTCAAAGATAACAAGAAAAATTAGACGCCAGCAGAATGAAATGCAGTATTTTCTGGTCCGTCACATCCTTCATCAGCATTTTACACATCTATCCATTTTAATTTGTTAACATTGTTAACGTCATCTATTTAACCAACTTATCAATATTTATTTGGTTGGAACGAAGCTCACACACAACCTAAAGCATTTGTTTGTACCAAACCATCGTTATGGTCACAAATGTAATTTATATATTTTTAATCAATCATCAATTAATCAGTTTTAAAATACAGCAATTTAAGTTTTTTTTCGCATTTCTTATTCCAAATCCATTCCTTTATCTCAAGATTCTCTAGGTAATAAAATAGGACCAATAACATCTCCTTAGTATATTTATAAACGTCACTTATTATATGGTGAGACATCTTACATCTTATGCAAATTATTCCTCCGACGAAATAAAGTCACCAGCCCTATGTGCGTCCAAAACCTTAAACCTGATATTTGAAGTACTTATATTGCCCTCCAAATGCCTTAAATGAGATACTGGGGTGGTGTCAAATAGCGCCAATTTGAACCTACGATGCAAATTACCACCTTTGCTTATGCAACCCACTGACCTCATGAACAGAAGGGAAAAAGTTTACTACTGTTTCTGGTAGTAAAAGGGAATGGAGGCAGACTTCAATACAGAATAACTTTTGGGATGATACAAGTAGGTGGTGCACAGATGGATCTAGAACGTTAAAATGATCCGGCGCGGGAATAGTAGGACAGCGGGTAAAATATTATGAGTCAGTAAGAAACTCCATTACCATTTTACAAGCGCAGATTTACGCCATTACAAGATGTTCTCGTCTTAATATTAACAGGAGCTAAAGGGGAAAGAGAATAGCTATCCTCTCTAAGCGTCAAGCTACTATCAGGGCACTTAGTTCTCATAAATTAACCTAAAAATTAGCCTCGGAATGCCGTACTAACTGAGTTAGTTAGGCAGTACTAGCAGGGTTACAATCTGTTGGGTACCTGGAAATATTTAAGTAAAAGGCAAAGAAATGGCAGATAGGCTGAAAAGAAGGAAAGCAAGTAGACCTATGGCTAAACCGGAACTATTAACCGGATTTGGAATTAACGGCGTCCGAGCAGAAATTTAGATGGAGACTAAGAACACCAGGAAGTATTTCTTAATTAACCTCCCTAGATGCTAACAATTGGGACATATGAATGAAAGAGCAAAAGAGAGAGAAAGCACCTGAATTGGCTTGGCATTGAGAACAATTGCTAGTGTAGATACAGTGATTACAACAAGAGAACTTTAGAATATTCTTAATAATTATGATTCTTCATATCAGAGTAAAAATAACAGGGTGGACAAACATCCACTCCACTCCATCTAATCACCTTGCTAATTATGTCACCTTTATCAGACCGAAAATTGAATACAACTCTAATGTATGGGCCGGTGCTTCAAAGTCTATTTTGGAGTTACTCGACTGCATGCAAGAGAGAGTGAAAAAGCTCATCGGTGACAGTAGGGTATTCAGCTCTACTGTGGGGTGTGTTTAACTATTTTATCGTTACTACAACGGAATGTGCTCTTATAAAATCAGGGAACTTGTTCCTGAAAACCGTAATTTTATACCCGCAATGCGCTCTGCATTAAGAGCGCATTTTTTTGTGGTCGATTGGCCAGTGAATCGCACTACGCGTTACAGAGAAAATTTGGTTTTTCGCCAAACAGTTCGTTTGTGGAATAAACTCCCTGCAAAGGTCTTTCCTATCATTTTCAATGTGCAAAAATTCAAATCAAATGTCCACAAGCACTACTCCCTCTATCCCCCTTCCCACAACCTAATTTTTTAGTTTTAGCACAATCCATTTCATAAGGTCCTGAGTGCCGGTTCAATTAAAAAAAAATAAAAAACACCTCCTAGAAATTGGGTATCTGCCGACACTAAGACCCACTTCAACCCTGAAATTTCTCAGGAGATTAATAATTGATATGGTGCCTTAATATCTGGCAGGGGACACATAAAATCATTTCGGTCACTGTCATGTGTTGACCGACTTACCTTATTCTACTCTATACCTTCCATCATTACCCTAGTACTTTTATGCAATAAAGCACTGAGTTCAGTTCCAATACCAACAACCTCTCCAATTAAATTAAATGCCTGGAAGTCAGCTCGTAAGGTCTGTAAAAATCGGTCAAATTCCTCATTATGAGGAGGAGTTATGCAACATATTCTTGTTTGTGAAAGGTAGACATATTACGACCATAAGAGAGAAAGGAAGAGAGAAAAAAGAGAAAAGAAAAAGAAAGAGAAATCAATAATACGGTTAACGAAACTCTTGTTTGTCAATTCTTTGTTCTTGAAAATTACTTTATCTAAGAACCCACTCGGTTACCAAAACGTTGGATCATATTCCAGCTTAATTTGTCGAGCTTAGCTTTGCAGTGACAATACATAAACTTATTAAAGTAAAGAAACCCAAGTCCCTTAACAATATTTTATTTATTTAAAAGAATAAATTTCTGAGCATTAGAATTTTTTTTGATACTTTTATGTTTTTTTATTTTTTCTCTATTGCTGCAATATACGTTGTCCTTTTATTTTTGTTTAAAATCAACACACTTTTCTGTCAATTTTCTCACTCTTGTAAAGTTTTTTGTTTTCAAACTTCCATTTACTCACTGATAAAATAAAGATAAAATAAAGTAAAAGAAGAACAAAAAACCTTACTTTCTTTATTCTATTAATTTTATTCATGGCTTTGTATCTTTTAGAAACAGAGAGTGTGTAAATTTTTCTGATTTAGGATTTATCCTCGATGTGTTAAGTTATTTTGATATGTGACTGTGTTGTATGTGATACATCTCACATACAGGTTGTTAAGTTTGAAAAGAAATTCAAAAAAAGTTTTACTATTATTTATCCTTTTTTTGGTTCTTGTTTAACAAGTACAAAAAAAAGGGAACAGTTCCTTTTAATTTTGTAAAAACTAAATGTTTTATTATAAAGAATTAGATTAGAGGGGTTTCCCAATAGGAATGGTAAGATAATAAAAAAATAACTCACGTTAAACAAGGAGGATAGCAGCTAGATAACGATATTGCTGAACTCCGAAGAATATAATTTAAATGATTGCAGTCTTGTGGTTTGAGTATGTCCGCCTCTAAATCTTATATGACAAACATTAATTGTTTTAAAAGCAATTTCAGTGAGATGCATTAGAGCACAACATAAGCTTTTGGGCTTTGATCAGTGATGGACAAAAACCTCATTCAAAAAAGAAAATTGACCTTCCTATTCGTTCTTAGTAGGAAATGAATTATTCAAAAGCCATTTACCCTAGATAACCACCCCTACCGTATTTGGCTTGGGCGTATTTTGACTACGAGAATTTTGTAATAGATTAATGATAACTGTTACCAGCTTTCTTTTTTCTATTACAAAAAATTTTAAAAACGACTAATATTCGCCACAAAAACACCAACCATGATCAGAGTGAAGAATTTAATTTATAAATTCACAGCCCCGCTTGGTTCTTGTTGAAGATTTCACCTCTTCTCACCAAAGGATTTTCTTAGAATAGAATAAAGTGTCTGATGTTGTCTGTAGACGTCTAATGCTCGATATACGAAATAAGCCTATCACATCATAGGCGCCTTCTAGCTGTACGAATTTCATTTATGATTACGAACATTAAATGACAAAATCTTTTCGTTCCTACTGAAAAACCCTTTAATTGCATTTTTCAAATATAAAGAAAATACTTTGTTACTTTTATACAAGTGTTAGTGCATGTCGATTCATGTGTCTGGAAAAAAAATTTTTTCTTTTTGTAAAAAATCTCATTTGTATAGATAATCAGATTTATATGTGTGTATGGTTTTAAAGTTGTTTAGAAAATATTTTTTTCTATGCATTTAGAGTAAGTTATTTCTGAGTCTTAGAATAAAATTTTAATTTTAATTTAAAATAAAGCAAATATTTACTTGAATTAAGATTCTTTTATATACATAAGAATGTTCTCAATATGGAGCGTATTTGATCAAAAAACTGTTGAAAACCTTTAGAAATGTTTTAGAATTTATGAACGGGAAAATGTGACCTCTTTAAAAACTAAAAAATTTTCTCTGGTTGTATTTTTGCACAAGGCTTAAATCGCATGTTTCATTAGCAGAATATGCCATGAACTGGGATCCTAAAACTAGAACTGGAAAAATTTCTTTACTACCCGTGTATCCCAAAATTATTTAGCCTTTCAAACAACAAGCGGTAGTTGGCAGAAATATTCAAAAGTAAAATAACAAATCAAAATTTTTTATGTTTTTTAAAACATTCTTTCCAACAGTAATCGTAAGTCTAATTGCTGTTTACACACAGTTATACTCAGGTTTTATCACTTGTGCACAGTTTTTTCTTAAATTTTTATTTGTTTTTAGGCCAAGATTTTACTTACCTTTTAGTAAATTCAATTATTTATTTAATCAGAAAAATGCTTTCTTTTTTTCAATGAAATATATACTTTTCGATTAATTATTTCATTAGTTTAATTTTTTATTTCCTTTAAAATTAAATACGTAATTGGATCATTAAAAATTTTTATTAAATTAATTTCTGAGAATAAATAAAAGCATCCATAGATGACCATAATATAATTAATTTATTTACAGAGAAAGATTTCCATAAAGAATAAGTCAAAAATAAACGTCTAAAAAATTGAGAGAAAGGATATATCAAAATATAAACGATAGGTGGAGGCAGGTGCGACATATTTGCCGATTTATCGTTATTTTGCCGATTTGTAACCTCAAAATTATCAAAGTTCCGCTTTGCTGATTTTTGCTCCAAAAATGCCGATTTTTTTTGTTAAACTTTTTAACGTAGTGAATTTTTGTTTACATTACTTTTGGACATCACTTGTTACATTTAGAAACGACCGTTAATAAGTTTGTTGTTCCCTGAAAAGTTGTATTAATTTAAAAGTGATGTAAATCAAAATACAATGAGCTAATCAGTTCCCTTAAACCAAATTATTTTAATGTGATTTTCAATATATTAATAAAAATTAACCATTTATGTAAATAATAAATGCATAAATATTGAATTAAATTAAATAATATTAAAATGATAGATCACAAATTTGTGGTATCAAGGCATTCCTTTCTACAAAAAGAACGTGTTTTTAAATTTATAGAAATTAAAATGAAATGAACAGTAAAGCGAAAAAACTTTTTTTCAATCAACGAATGTCTCAGCAGTAATTATTTTCCAACGAAAGAGTCAATAAGAAGAAGAGTGAAAATACCACTGGTAAATTTGTCTCCAGGTCTAATGGAAAAATTCCAGATAAAGAAACCTCTTTAGATCTTTTATAGAACTGCTTTAAGTGACTCTAGAGACCAAAAATTTACGAAAATATTAGATTTTTTCCACTATATACGATCAAAAACTAAAACAATTTATTTATAAACTCTTACTTTTATAGATTTTGTGATATTTTAATTTTGTTGACATTATTTTATACTGAATTACTATTTTTTTTTGTTGTATTTTAAATAGGGTTCTTTTACTTGCCGATTTTATAAAACTAAATTGCCGATAATGTCGATTTTTTGTGCAAATATGCCGATTTCATATTAAAAACATCTGGCAACCCTGGGTAAAGGCCATTAGTGTTATTTGCTCATATCTCAAGCGTTCATTGATGGGTCTATAATAGAGTTGTCAATTAGTGAGTTTAAAATTATTAAAAAAAATGAATAATTTTGTTTGAACAAGACGATAAAATTTTAATTTTATTCGAATAAAGTTAAATTAATCGCATATAGAGTAATATAATTTATTCGAATAAAAGAATGTTTATTTGTTTTTTTTTTATAAAAAATAAAAACTTCACTTAGAAATAATAATAAACATTAACAAAAACAAGAATTAAAAAAAAAATAACATTACATTTTTAAAAAATATATTCAAATCATTTTATTTTTTTTTTGCATAAAAATAAAGTTTCATTAGGTATATTTATATAAACAGGCTCATTTAAGTATTTAAAATTTGATATAGTAAGATTACTTAACAAATCATATTTTTTTTAAATATTCGAGTTTACGAAAAATATTTCCAATAATTTTTAATTCTTAACTTAAATGTTTAATTGTTTCGGACGAAAATTACATAAAAATATATGCGAATATTCTAGCTCGACTGAAAACTCTAGTAGTAAAAGTCTACTTTAACCAAAACACGGACTAAGAAGTATTTAGGAAATTTAAAAAAAATTTGTTAAATAAACTAAATTTTAGGTAAAACAGTGGTAACTCATCGTTAGAAAAATAACGTATGAAATAAGATAAACTTTTATCCTAAGACGAATTTAAAGTAAAAAATTTATTTATGGATTTGAATTAATTTTTCTGAATTTCATACGAGGCCTGTTAACTTGATAAAAGTTTTTATACAAGTAATCTTTAAAAATAATAAGAAAAAAAATTCAAGGGTGACCGTATTACAACTGGCAGATTTATTTTCGATAATTTTAAATAAAAAATAAAAAAAATGCTAAAATTACTAAAATTTCTTCACATATATAGCTTATTCTATAACGAAGCTAAAAGAGTTTCTTCGAAATAGCGAATATTCTGAAATAATTTTTCTATTTTTGGTGATGAATTTTGCGGTCCTGAAAATGCGGCATTATATTTTACCAGCGTCTAATTTTGCTTGATTTCTTTGGAAAACGTTCGCGTACATTTGAAAAATAATTTTTCTTGATAAAAGTTAAATTAAAAAATTGTTTTATAAAATCACCGGTTCAACCCTGGCTGGGAAAAAACTAAAAATAATTTAAAATATTTTTTTTACGAAAAACAACCGTAGAATTGAGTAAAATGTTTGTTAGTTGTTTAATAACCCCTACTTTTCTTTAATTTTATGTTCATTGTCAATTACTTTCCTTGTACTGAAGGAGTAAACTTAAAGCTCTTTCAACTTAATTCAGCAGAATTTTAATGTGAAACTTTGGGAGAAGGGTGTGTTTTACGCCCAGGAAAAAATATTTAAAAACTCATGTCCTGAATAAACTTCAAGAGTTCCTTTAAAAAATGCTTTCAAAAGCACAAAAATATCTCAAATCTTTTACGTAGTGGTACGTACACATAATACGTTTTTTTAACAACAAGTACGTAGAGTGAAAATATAAAAAAATAATGATAAAATGTCAGCTGTAAGTATCGTTTTTTAGTTGATTTTAAAAATAAAATGCAGACAAGCAAAATATAATTGACTTTTTTTCTATTAGCAGAAGTAGTACAAGCTGTTCTTAAAATCACAAAACCATATAAAATCCGTTTTTAACAATGACTTTATATGGTAGTAAAAATTCTGTTAATTTCTTACTTCTTTACAAAAAAGGAGATGCATAATGATTATAAAATAAAACCTAGGCAAACAAATTTTTGTTTTAATTTTCCTATTTCTTCCTTCGTATTATTTTCTACTATAAAAGTATTTTGTTGTTTTACGTACTAATTACCTAAACTTTAAAATTTAAAAAAATTTTGTATAGCTAAAACCAAAAAAAAAAAAAAACAAAAGGGACAAAATAAAATTTATAAATAAATAAAAAAAAAAAATTAATACTTGAATTTAAAATATAAAAAAATAATAAATAAATGTAAATATAAAATTCCAGCAAAAATGGTTACATCATTGATTCCACAGATGGAAACTTTGCAATAGCACTAAAGTTGCAAAAGAAAAATTAATTTTTACTGATACTTTAATTTAATAAAAATTTTAAAGTAATCAGTAAATTTTTACTGAGATCGTAACTTAATAAATCAGTATTTTTTTTATTAATAAAATACAATCAGTATGTGATTATGTAGGTTCTCCACAGAAAGAGAGAGATAGAGAAAGAGAGAGAGACAAATATCATGCTTTTACTATAAAGAAAACACAAAGCACAAAAAGTTTTTTTTCCCACAAAGTCAGTTAGTTGGGAGTGGCAGCCTCTCGCGACGAAGCTAACTTGAGCACAAACGAATGGCCCGTTGTGATACCACAAAGAAGGCGGCGTGACTCCCTTTACCCAGCCGAGAACCATTAGGATTCACGGATGAACTTCGCTATGTCCCCCATAGAGTGAGATGATAGTGAGATAGAGTTCCAAAGAAAGGAGAGCCCAGAATTCTTAGTCTTCTTCGATCCAGGGATGGGCAGTGGCACAGAAGGTACAGTACGGTCTCTTCCTTATCCTCCGAGCCACAGGCAGACCAAGTCTCTCAGCATGCCTGCCGATTAGACAGTGTCCAGTAAGTACCGAGACCGTGATACTTATGGATTTTCTGTCCAGTCTGAGCAGCTGCCTGGTCCGCTTGAGGTCCAGTGTAGTCCACAGTTGTGTGGAGTCACAACAGGAACTTTCCTCTACCCATAACTTGCAAGCCAAATTTAGGTAGTGGTTCTTTATGGCCATTTTCACTGTTGCCAGAGGAATTCCAACGTCTGGTAGCGAGGAGACGTTAGGAAGCAATGTGCCTCGTTTAGCAAGATCATCGGCCTCACAGTTACCCTGGATATCCCTGTGACCAGGGACCCAAAAACAGGTCAATCTGTGATGGCTCCGATAAAGTGTTCAGTAATGAGCGACAACTCAGGACTAGCTTAGATGTACTGTATGCACCAGCAAGCGCTCTGATTGCCGCCTGACTGTCCGAAAATATCCGAATGGCTAGACCAGAAAGATCGTCCCTAAGCGCTATTTCGGATGTTTTCAGAATGGCCATTACCTCGGCTTGAAAGACACTGCAGTAGTCAGGGAGTCTACTACAAAAGTAGTAATCGTTTTTTGTGAAAAAATTTAATTATTAAATTGCTTAAAAATGTAATACACTGTGATTTTACGAGATAGTTTTAGCATATGCAAGTGAAGACGTCCTTAAATCTGCAGTGTTTTTTAAATGCAAAAATTTCGGTCTGTTGCAAAAATGCACAATCATTTGTTTAGGTGTAAACATACTAAATTTTACAAAAGTTATATTTTCTCCGACCTCTGTAAAATGCAACTTATATAATCACAAATATTACAACTTTTTCTAAAAAAACTAAACGTTTTGAAAAAAGACAGTTGATTCAAATAAAAATGAAATATATACATGTACAGCAACTCCCTTAAATACACAAAAAATTAACTGAAATTAAAGAACATGACAAAAAAAAAACAAAAAATGAACAATCACTTAAACGAAAGTGTATCCCGTACACTATTGAACGAAAGGAGCCGGTTAAATGTCTGGCTCATTCCGTTCACTTAAATCGTTCGTTCAATTTAACCTGTACAATAATGAAATCCTCAGTAAAATTACTGGATCATTCTGTTTACTTGAGTGATTCGTTCAATTTAACGCGAACGAACGACACAGCTCTAGTCAACAGTAAAGTTCCCGTTTCCACAAAAATATAAGTATGAATCGATTTTTATTTGCTTTCGGAAAAAAATTACAGTAATCAGTAAAGTAATACCATTTCGACTTCAGTAATCAGTAAAAAATTATTGGTTTTTGCATGTGTACGGTTCAAAATTATTTTATATTGTTTGTTTTTTGTTTGAGTAATTTTAATGAAGTATATGATGGTTGCATTGTTATTGCACTGACGAACTCAATTAAAAAGAAAATATAAAAAATAAAATATAATAAAAAAATATTTATTTGTCGTTTTGTTACAAAGCTTCTTGAATTTATTTAACTTTCCAGAAGCAGGCAAACCATGATAAACTTAATTAAATATTATAATAAATTTTTTTCATTCTTCTTTGAACTCCGTGTAACCGAAAATTACTGATGCTGTCACTTCAAAATTAAAACTAAAAATTAAAATTGAAGAACTTATGCGAAAATTACTGCGAAGCTGTGAAAATCAAAAATATTTTCATTTTCGTCAAACTCACATCAAGCAACACATAAAACTTACATTAAATTTCTGCATAGTTTGATGAAAAAATTTGATGTGATGCCTTGTTGCTTTAAAATAAAAGTGACTGATGATGCTTCGATACAGGCTTCACAAAGGCACCTCAGTGCACTTCAGTTAATTGAGGCTCAAAACTTTTAGCGGTTGGCCATTATTATCTAATTCTTTGGAATTGTACTTTATAAAAAAACCCTTATGGTCCCTAGAAATTGTATTGCCATAGTAACAGCTAAGTTGCTTTTTTGGTCATGCCTGCTCATGCATGACAAGATCAAAAGAAATATTATTGTTTTCATTTTGTTGGTCATTTTTAACTGAATTTTTGAATATGAACCTTATAAAAAACCCCTTATGGTCCCTAGAAATTTAATTGCCATAGTAACAACTAAGTTGCTATTTTGGTCATGCCTGCTCATGCATGATAAGTTCTAAATAAATGTTATTATTTTTATTATATTGGCCATTTTTAACTGATTTTTTGGATATGAACTTTATAAAAAACCCCTTATGGTCCCTAAAAATTGTATTGCCATAATAACAACTAAGTTGCTTTTTTGGTCATGCCTGCTAATGCATGACAAGTTTAAAATAAATGCTATTATTTTCATTTCCAAAGAAAATCCTAATTTCCTAAAATTACATATATAAACATGAATTAAATTTAATTATAAAATAAATATATTTCAAACACAATCTCTTAATTAATTCTATCCTCTGAGCATTCGTAACAAACATTTAAAAAGAAAATAATAACATTTTTAGCAATTAAAAAAAAATTTTACGTAAAATTTTTTGTAACCAGGAAGTTGTATCATTTGGTAGATGTTAAAAACAAAATATGTAACTCAAATCTACTAACAACAGTTTGTTGTAATTTACAAGGATGTAACTACACCCTTGTTAAAGTTTCTTATTTTACCATATGTTTTTTTTGTAGTTTTATCTGTTTGCTGGTTTGTCAACCAGAAATTTTATTTTAATTATATTTTTACTTGCATACATTTTAAAAACAAAATAGAAGAAAGAAAGAAGCAGAATAAAACTCATTGAAATATAAAAAACTTTACAAATTAAAATTATAATTGTTAACGGTCTGCATGTAAAAGGAAGTGCACGAAAAACTGTTTTCAAATAAATAAACCAATTTCGTTCTTCCTTGAGTGTTTTTGCAGTGTTAACAAAATGAGGATAAAAATTACTTTTTGGGTTTTGAGAAAATTTGAATACTTTGAGTATTTTTATAAAGCGGGTTTAATCAAATTTGAGGTTATTCATCTCTTATTAACTTTTAAAAAACCCTCTGTTTTCGAAATTGTGTCTACACTTATTTCTTTGCGAGACTAATTAATCGATATGTATCGTTCTCGGAATTGCTTTCTCTTTCGTAGGTTTAGGTTAGAGGTGTTGTTATCCCTTAATCTTCTCTGCTGAAGTTACTTCTAGACTCTTTTTCGCACATCTCCTCCTAAGTTAAGGAATGACCCTTGCGAGTCACTTATATTTACGAGACGTAAACTGCGCGTAAAACTGAAAAGTTTGCATTTAAACAAAATTATCAAGTGGTATCCAGTGTAGATAAGAAGTGTCTTTGCCATGGTACTAGACTTCTGTAGTTCATAAATGAACAATTCCATCGATTGAACTAAGTGAACTAGTTCATACTCCTAAGTATATCTAGTTACTTTTTTAACTTTGTGTTTAAACTTCCAGACAAGATGAACTAGAATCCATGTCTGTGTTGCCCTGTTGACTATTTCGGATATGATATTAGTGCTGTCACGCAGTTTATTAAACATTTGTTTTCGCAGTGTTACGGAGTTGTTGAGATCATATTTTGAAAAGAAAATTTGAACTGAAAGAGCTTTTGAACAACATGTCAACAGAACATTTGAACTAGGAGAGATTTTGAAATAATAAGAGCCTTTAAACTAAAATTTAAGCTAGTTCATTTTTTAACTTTGAACTAAAAAGAACGCTCACTAAATTCTATAGAGCACAAGTCTACATGGTACAGAGTAGCTAAAAGTCAACTGACGACCCTTGTTTAAGTTTTAGTACTATTAAAGTTTTTATTTGAATTAATTTTAAATTTTATATTAATGTAATTGATTTAATTAATTAATTAAAAAAGACGAAAACAGAGTTCAAATTAAATAATTAAATGAATTATATATTTAATTAAAAAATTCTAATTGGATCAGTTAAGCTTTTGACTAAAATTTTACTACAAGTAAAATAAAACTCAAATAAAACCCAAACATACTTGGGCTTTTTCATTACCATTAAAATTTTTTTTGCATTGTTTGAAATAATGAAGATAAAAAAAAATCAAGTACCAGTTTATGGTAATAAAATTTTAATGAAATCGTTTATTAACTAATTACTATTAAATTAAAAATATTGTTTTTAATTGTATTTTTTTTTTTTTTGCTAATGGTAAAGAAATTGAATTACTAATTAGAATTGAATAAAAAATTTAAAAAGAAATAAGGGTTTTAATAAATGTTTTTTATATAAAACTCAAAATTATGATCACAGATGCACAAAAAGAACTACAAATAAAACAAATTAACCTTAAGCCTTTTGATGGTGAATTTATATTTAAAAATTCCAATAGTCTATAAACTTTAAGTAGGACAAGTTAAAAATTGATGACGGAGATCTAAAGTAAACTAACATCCCATCTAGTACATCTCATTGCTCACACAAAAACAAAATAAACATAAACATGTTCCTATGATGTCTTTACAAAATTTTTTTGATAAAAATGCTCTTTGAAAATAAAGTTCTACTAACTATATTTTAAAGTTGTTTATTTATTATACAAAAACAAGGAGAGACGCTTATTAATGGTAATGCTTTAAAACCAATTAATCATTAATTAATAGTAATGATATTGTTTTTTACTATTCATCAATGAAACTTTTTCCTTAAAAAGCATTAGCATTAATGCAAAAAATTGTAAAGCTAAAAAAATAATTAAGCATTGTTTATCATTGAATGGTAATAAATTTGGCAATTAATTATTCCATTTAATTAATTATTCCAATCTATGAACCCAAATAAATAATAAGTGTAAAAACTTCTTCTTGCACATTTTTCTACCCTTCACAACAAAAAGTGGAAAAAAGGGTAAATTTAAGTTTGTCACTCCGTTTGTAATTTTTACAATATTCATTTCTGACTTAATAAAGTATATATATTCTGACTTCTGATGCATAGCGAAGTCGATTGTGCGATGCCCGTCTGCCCTTCTGTGTTAGTGTTGAACTCACGTTGGGCGAGGCACTAGATCAGCTAGAAAAATTTAAATACGCCAATCGATCAGACATAGTGTCGAAAGAGGTGCTATTGAAAATCAGCAAGATTGGTTTATGCTCTAATTTTTTTACATCATTTGGAACAATGAAATAACTCCAATCAAAAAAAGAAATATTTGGGGCGATAGAGAATCAAAAAATTAAAAATCATCAAGTTTAAAAAATTTGCGCTCGCCCATAAAGCTCCTTTAAAAGCATTTGAAGGGATCTTTCAGGAAATACTAAAATTTTTTTAAAATGCTTAACCCATTAAGAGCCGATGGAATTTTTATGTAATGTTTTTTCTTATTTTTTAATTCTCTGTTACCCCAATATTTGTTTTTTTTTTTTTTTTGATTGGAGTTACTCAACTAAATTAGATTTACATTGATGTAAAGGGTATATGAGATTTGACATAGCCGAATATAGCACGCTTACTTGTTAAATTTGGTTTCATTTTAAAACTTGTATATGAGTATGTAAATGTGTGTGTAGACATGTAAAATAAAAATTGTTTCATCCAACAAAGTTTTGCGAACATCGTGGGTATCTCTCCGCATGTGTTTAACATTAAATCTCAATCCCAGTCTCAATTTTATGGCACATTTGTTTAATTTTTAAACAGTTTTGTCGCCATTTTATATTCATTAAAACATGCATTACATCTATTTTATATTTCGTTATCAACTCAAATATTTATAGAAAAAGAACCAAAAAAGGTCAGCAATTACAACAGCACAAATTTTAAAATAATTCTATTTTTAAATATTTAAACTGGTATTGCAAATTTTAACTGGGCGAAAATAAATAAAGAAAAAATTAAAGAAACTATTAAGCAGGTGTGTAGATAACTACAGATAAAGAGTGATTTAACCTCAAATCAAATGTTTTTATACTTTTAGACATGGTGCCTTGAGCATTGGTTTACCAAGAGCTGCAGTTGTTATAAAACACAGCATTTAAAACTTAATTTTATTACAATAAATTAAAAATAATATTTAAAATAATTTATAAAATTGGCTACTTTACGTAGTTTCATCATAAATATAAAAAAATTATATAAATATAATGAAGAATTTAAGGGTCTTTCCGGGCGCTTTATAATATATTAAAGCGTCGTCTCTCAAGTCCAATGTATCAAACTAGCTTCGATTTTATAGACCAGGTCATATTAAATATCTTTAGAATCTAAATTTGTTAAGATGGGCTAAGGTGCATAAAATTGCGCTTTTTTCTCTCCCCTACTCTCTATTCCTTTTTTTCAAAATAAACATTAAATATTCCAGAATGTTCTACACTTTACATAAATATTTAAGTTTTAAAATTTTGTTGATATCGTACAGACGTAAATACCCGTTTTTCTCCTGTTTATCTCGTCTGGTCCTGGGTTTGGAACAAAATTTAGAAGAGGAAATATTTATGTTTCGAGTTTCTTAAAAATTAATTAGCGAATCTTTCTTTAAATTGATTCAGATGGATCAAGATGCCAGCTTTCTCTTGTTCTTCCCTTCTGGTCCGCTATTTGAGAGTATAAATATCCTATTTTACCATGAGGGCAAACATCTGCCGGTGTTTTAAATTTTATTAAAATCGGTTCAGTCGTTTAGCCGTTATTGACGTACAAACAAACAAACTTACAAATGGATTTATTTATTAGGGTAGCATGTCATAGTGTTCAAAAACATAATGCCCGTGCATTTAATGACGCATTCAATCGTGACATAATGCCCATAGACATTATATAGTTTTAAAAGATGCTAAAATGTCACCTTTAAAAGTTTTATTATTTCTGCACGTAAAACAACAATAGCTTCGCTTGCTAAAGATTTCCTGCATAACCGGCCTTCAGTCGGGAGCAAAAATTTTTTCCTCTACGGTTTAACTAACACCGGCTTCTCTTAAAAATCTATTGTGCATGTTTGGCCTTCGACCGAGCACAAGGATTTTCTCTTCTATGGTAACACCAACACCGGCTTCGCTTACCAAAGATTTTCTGCAAGCCAGTTTACAAATAAGTAACATCTTTCTTACATAAAGTACTATAAAATTTGCTTATGAAGGCCATGGACAGTATGTCACTTACTGGTGCGTCATAATGTCAGTGGGCACTATGTTCTTGGACGTTATGACGTGCCACCATTTATTACAGTGTTATTTTCTTTATTTAAGATAAATCGGCAAAAAATTATTTCATGTCTCTTAATTTGTTTCTCCTACCAATTGTCTTTAGTATAACAAACATTAAAATTATTTAAGAAAAAGTATTCTTTGCATTGTTGATTGAGTCTTATCTTTTAATATGCAGACTTTCTTTCACTTTTCTTAATAATCAAGCAAAATTTGTAAAATATTTTCCAACTCAGCAATTTGTCTTAAACTAACAACCCTTCATTAATAAAACCCTTTTTATCTGCCCTTCTAATGCTTTAAAATGTTCTTAAGTTCAAACAGCAAAAAGCAAAAAAGGACGAACTAAATCTTGTAGAATATTTACATTTTCTTTCGTAAGTAAGTGAGTGCGTTTTTATCTCTAATTTTTACATTTTTACTTAATTCAATCTATTAAAGGTTCTTTTTCAAAGTGTAAGGGTTGTGATGTATAAAACTGCTTGGGTTGCGAATTGAAACTTAAGTAAGCCTTTAAAATATGCTACATAAAATGTGCTGACCTGGCAATATTCTATTTAAGGACAACTTTGACATTATTTACTAATTCAAAAATGATGTTACACAAATTTTGGCTTGTACCGGAAAGCTCAAAGAAAAAAACAAAAGTGTGTTAAGTATTATGTGCTCTGAATATATTTAGAATAGATAAACATAAAACTCAATGACAGTGAAAGATTTGTTTACATAAATTATCAACATTCATGAGTTTAAGATGAGTCGGTAAAAGGGCACTCGTTGTACTGTAGCTGGTGACTACGTCATTATGATGGTAACGTAATTTTTTAGCACCACAATCTCTCTCCTCTTGAAAGGCTGAAGCTGTCCACGACAACATTGTAGGATCAATATATTCTTGGAAGAAAAGTACAAAAAAAAACCTCGTAAAATGTATGGTTTATGAAAAACGAATGGACAACGATTTATTAAAGTCATTAAGTAGGACTTCATACGTGTGAAGAAAGTTGTAAAAAGAATTTTCGAAGGACATATACACCAAGGGCAATTTCTTTTTATATTTGAAATAAAAAGCAAGAAAGGTATATTTGTTGTAGTAAGAAAATCTTGGTTAAAAACGTCAGTATGAAAAGCACAAATCGATCGAGTTACAAGTCAATACCAGAAGAAAGTCACAGAATTATTGTGTGATGCCAAGCCACCAGTTTTGTACAATTTAAATCCATGGGAATGTTTCTTCAAGTTTATCTAAAAGATTATTTTAAGATTGTTCTTTAAATATGTGTTGCCAGATTATGGGATTCGATCAGAAAATAGGGAGTTTTTTTTTGATAGTTGGAATTAAAAATATTGTCTTCAGACTTAAGGTTATTTTAAAAATTTATAATGTTTTGAGAATTTGTATTTTTGTGAATTTTATTTTGTTTTATTTTTATAATTTTTTCGATTAAATTTGTTTTATTTCAACCAACTTACAATTAATTGTCATTTCTCTTTCATAAAAAGTTTCAGATAGGAATACCAAATGGAAAATCTCCGAGTAATAAAATCACGGGATTTTAAAGGATTGATAAACCTTAATTTCCAGGATTTAAGAAAATAAAAATTTTAACTTAAAGGGTGTAAGAAAAACTTATAAGTCAATTAAACATTTCAATACTTTTAATAATTGAAAAAAAAAAATATATATATTTAAAATAAAATGGCATTTGAATATATACCTCAAACATTAAAATAAGGAATAAATAAAACCTTTTTGCTAAGAAGAACATCACAGAAATTTGGGCTAAGTTATCGCGTTTATTTTGGTAATTTTTTTGTAAAAAATTAAAACTATTTTTTTATTTTTAAGAAAACTCTGAACTTCTTTTAAAGACAATGACGTCCTTTCGTATAAATAATAGTGATGAAAAATTTTGTAAAAAATCAATATAAATTTCCAGCAAATAATAAAAAAAAAAATCTGAAAAAAGTGACCCTTTATATAAATTCGAAAAGTTTTTTCTATTTGGATATTAAAAAAATTATAGTAAATTAAATCCAGTGATTTGCAAAATATTAAACAAAAAATTCATTAATGAAGTTATTTGCGAAATTTGCAAAAATACTGTCAACTAAAATAAAAACGAAAAGACTAAGAAATTCAGAAAACCTTCTGATCCCGAAAATTCTTGAAAAGCTGGAGACTGAATATAAAAATCGGGGTTTAACAAATTTTTGTTAATTGGTATTTATACGTATGATCAATAAAAAATTTGCTATTTTATCCGATGCATTATGGTGCCCGAGATATTATAGGCCGATGCATTATTGGGCAAGATGATATGTTTACTAATTTTTGCAAAAAAAAAAAAAAAAAAAAAAAAAAAAAAAAATTAAGAAGACACCACTGTACATTGCATGTTTTAGTAATTTAATATTTTAGCAACAATAATCATTGTAAGCCAACACAAAAAAAGTTGCAACATGAGTTAAAAACTAATTTTCTCCCTTGAAAAGTATTAAAACAATTGCAAATTAAATTATTGTGTGACTTGAAGCTGAACAAAAAATTTGGTCTCAATTTGTAATCTAAAACCTGAAATTGGTTGCAATACGAAACTTTCTAAAAGTGTTTACAATTAAATATTCTAAAATGGAAAATGTGTTTATATTTTTACTTAAAAAAGTGCGTAAACCAGGTGATGACACAAGTTTAATTTTTTAAGTTTACCAGGCATGGAATTAATTAATTATTTAATGCTGTTATTCTCAAATGCTTTTCACTTATTAATAATACATTCTATTAGGGGCACTAGATTAAATCATCATAATGGAATTATAATGTGACGTCTGTTGTCCAAAGACTTTTTATACAAAAATAAATTTTCATGTGCTTTCCTTTAGAATTACTTATTCGACTCGTTTAAATTTAGTTACTTTATGACAAGCAAATAATGGCAACACCAGATAAATAAACTTAACGTTTCAAGTAGGGAAGCTTCTGATAGTTTTAAAGTCGATACAACGATACATGAAAACCAAACCCTATTGTTTTCGTTATGATGTCTGTACGTCTGTCACAGTCATCTTTCTTAGGTAGACCCTTAAAATCTTCACAAAAGTTTTTGCTTTAGTACTTTACATTTTTAGGATGTTACAGAAATGAAGTGATAGTAATACAAATATTGCAGACATGCCAAACTTGAATAGTCTCAGTAAAGCCTCCTGCTCTATTTCAATAAATAAATTAAAGGGTGTCCTTATGGTGATTTAATTTTTATGTACGTGGCCATCTCAACAATAATTCCATAGAGGCCCTCATCTTAAATTATATACATTTATAATTTTAACCGTTAAGGCAGACGCCTGAAATCTACACCTGCCTTCTGTAAGAAAAAAAAAATTAAAATTATTTTTTAGTGAGACTAAAATTTTCGTATTGCTATTAAAGCAATATAAAATAATTAAAGTAAAGGGTATTCCAATTTATTATTTAAATATAAAATATAAAATTAAAGGTTGAACCATACATGGCACGGAACCCTTAGTGTTTTAGTCCAGCTTGCTCTTGACGGATTTTTTTTTATTTATATACGTCTACGTTATTAGAATGAAATAACAAAATTCAGTAAAATTGGCATCAAGTTTTTAACTTCAAGAAAAAAGTAAATTCTACTTTTAAGAATTAAACATTTTTAACGACTCTTAAAAATACAAGTTTATTGTTTTCATTTTAACGAATTTTATTTGAAGAAACCTATAAATTTTATGCTTTAAACTTTTGAATGTTGATTAAATGCCCTGTTTAATTGTACAATGAAGATTATTTATCTTCGCAAAAGTAAAATATGAGAAAAAATCTTTTCAAAGAACAAAAAACTCATTTTAAAATTTACTACTGTTGGGGTAATTTACACAACAAACTACTGACATTCGTTACACGACCAACATCACCACTGGTCTGGTCCGGACTGGCTTTGGTCTACATGTTTGCCTTCTTGTGATTTATGCCTTCATGCACAAATAAACATTTTGTTGGCGGAAAAGCGAATAAAGGATCAAGTTGTAAAAAAACTCATTTTTGTTTTGCCTGAAATTGTGTTTCGCGTTTATATCATGTTTTAAAAAGAAGTTAATCATTCAATTTATTTTTTCGTTGTAACTTTTTTTCTTGTTTTAATAAATGTTGGTATTTTTTTATAAATTTAACCAAATTTCTTTGTAGGTTTTTGTATGAATACATTTTGTTTTAACTATACACTTAGCGAAAAATTCTATAACTAAAAACAGAAATAGAGTGGCCGTAATTTGTATGAGAAACAACTTCCGTTACAAAATTATCTAGAATTAAGGATTTAAAGGAGGAAATATCTATCATCTCTTCATCGTTTCAAAATCTGATAAAAGTTAAGTGGATGAAAGTCAGTGTAGCCGTTTAAGCTTTTTAGAAGCAAAACTTAGCTAAAAAATTTGATTTATAAACTGAATAAAACTTTCATTCCATAAATTATGTTTAAGACTTATATATGTACAGTATCTAAATAAAATTTGTAAGAAAAAGAAAATTATGATTAAATTGTAGAAGATTGTACCTTACATTATCACATCATTTGACTAAAAAACTTAGAGGATTTTAAAACTCATGGATATATGCTTAGCCGGAGTCATCGTTGGGTTAACTTTTTTTGTCTTGGATAATTGCAAAAACAACAACAATAATGAAAAGCTTTAATATAATTGATTTTTCGCTTCAAAAATAGTGTATCAAAATTTTTGTTCAATTTAAAAGTTTATATTGTAAAGATTTTTTTTAATCAAAACTGTGTTATAAAAATCGTCAATTTACAGTTTTTTAATTTTTTATTTTGCCTATAAAGACAATTTTTTAACTTCAAAAAGGTAAAACTGGCAACACTGGTCTATTGTAAACTTGTGCCAGCATTTGGTATTGATTGAATTTGTAATTCGTGTGACTACAATTAGCCCTGTTGTATTCAATTATAAATAAACAAAGCTTTCAAATTATATGTATGTATGCGAGAGTTGTAGTAAAATTTATTAAAGGTTTAGATAAAAAAAAAACAATAATAAAAATGAACAAAATGAAAAAACTAACACTTGAATACCCCTTTTTCTTTCGTTTTCCTAAAACTTAGTCTACAAAAAGGAAGGCCGCACATAAGTCCTATTTCCGGAAATTTATTTTAAGGTATCTGTATTAAATAATTAAGGACCAACTGTGTTTGGCCTTAAATGAATCTACACAAAAATCGTTAGCATGTATAAAAATTCTTGCCACTATGAGACAACATCTTGAAGTAGCCTCGTAATAAATTTATATTTATTCACACGAAAAACATGTTTTTTATTTTCTTTTGCTTTTCATTTTTATATTTTTTGCACTGGTAAAACTTTATTTTGACCAACATCGATCAATCAATTTGTCGAATTTGAGCTGGCTGTATCATCGCAAATAAACCAATGTGAAAAAAGTAAAAATAAATGAAAAATTTCAAACGGAAATGTAAAAATTGCAAACAGGAATATAAAGAAAGAGAATCTAAAAAATGTTCTGACGGCCTGGCTGGCTTTTGTAAAAAATATTTAAAATGAGTGGCATATTTTTTTTTTGTTTTAAAAAATTTATTTGTTGTTGTTGTTTTTGTGTGCTTTTTACAAAATTTAGTCTTAAAATATCGTGAACTTATTTTATTACATTTCTTTTATTCGAAAAAAAAGTAAAAACCAAATTTATGGCCAGATAATTTGCATCTGATAACATGTAAGCTAAGAGTGTTATCCATTAGACGAAGAACGAAAGCAGACAAAATAAGAAAAACTTTTCCACATACAGTGTTCTCTATAAGGAACAGGAAGTTTTTCAAATAAAATCTAAGTGTATAAACATGTATACATATTTTGTTACAAGCTTTTTGTGGGCAAGAGAATATAATCCAGGTTAACTTAATATCGCAATAAGTCTTGGGACTACTCCTTGAAGAACAATGTGCCGCACAAGTGCGTCAATGCTTATAAGTAATGATCTCCGAACAAGCCCTAACGAACTCACGTACACCATTCAACCACAAAAAACTCTAACCACAGAGAGAAAAACACATTGCAAATTCATGATAGTTCTTTACAAAAGAGTCATTTTCAAAAAAATAAATATATTTTGAATATTTTGCACCGAGCATGAAATATACATTTGTAACTTATTATTGACGTTTTTTAACTTCAATAATCGTTAAGTTTTTTTAGTGTTTTTTTGTTTGTTAATTTTTAAAAAAATTACAATATAATTATATAATTATTACAATTATAATGCAGATATTTTTTCGGTGCAAAATAACTAATACAAAATGGCGACCTCTGCTTCTAAGAAGAAGCTTTAGTTCTTTCGAGGTGCTAATTGTCTATAAATGCTGGTATTTTTCATGAATTTCTATAGTTAAGTTACTAAGTTAGACGGGGTTATTTTTTCTTATTCAGTTTGGTCAACCCATTAGTACTCTCTAGCGCCCCTTATAAACACATTATGTGAAGAGAAAAAAAAAAAAAACTAAAAATAAAAAAATACTTGCAGTATTGGAGTTCAATTCACAACCTATTGTAAATTGTATGTTACATCAAATACAACCAGAATATTAAAAAAACTCGAGTTTAAAGTTTATATTTTTAATTTCTGAAAAATTTAAAACGTTTAAAAATAGAAGTAAGAAAATAAAAAATTCATACATTTATACATAAATTAGAATTTTATTTTAAATTAATTAATTTTTATTGTTAGCAAAATACATACATACATACGTATAAAAATATCTTTTACCCAAATTATTTCCTTACCCTTTGACGACTTTTTATAAACATGAGCAAAAATATTGCAGGTTTTGTAGTCAATGTTTACATACAAAATCTTATGTTTTTTCCCACATACAATAGTTTGTGAATTGAGTAAATGAAAGGGTTTAAAGTTTTTCAAAAGAAGAATTTTATCTATTAAGAAAACTCGTAAAATTTGAATAGATTTTCTTCCATTTCAGTTTATTTCTTATACTTTTAATTTTCTTTTCCTTGTAGTTGTATATTGGCAATTTTTGTAAATGAATAAGAATACTCGTCTTAAAGACTCACAGTGACGCATAAGAAAAAACAAAAAGATAAAAATGTGAAATAGTTTTTAGCATAAAATTGCACGTTTCTTTGGAAATTACAATATTGTTATTTTCATTCACGACTTTAATATTGCTATTGAATGCTTGAATTTTATTATTTCATTTTTACTACCGTCAGCTTGCAATTATTTTTCTTTTTGTGTTTCAAATTATTTTATTTATTCCTTGAATATAAAATTAAATAAAGAGGTTTGACAATTATAGGTTTTTAACGGAGATTTTAATTTTACTTTTATTATGATGTGTAATCTAATAAACAGCAATTTTGCTTAAGTTTAAAGGTGTTGCAGTCGATTAAATGATGTTTGTTTTTAAATCTGCCTGCTAGTCTGACCGTATGTCCATGTCTACAAAAGACTAAGATGAGCTACAGAAATCAGCACAATGGGTCAAAAAACTACGGGATTATATGAAGAAGAAACTACAAGTGGCACATTTCAACAGTTGTGTGGTCCTAATTTTTCCAAAGTTTATTATATTTTGTTGCTAAATCTAATTAAGAGGCACTCTAGCACGAGAGCGACCTTATATTATATACGACTGTAAACTAATATGGCCAATGCGCTTCAGGTTGGTTAATTACAGAATAAATATTTCACCGAAATGGATTTGAATTTGTATGAAATCCAATTACGGGTGACATTGTAAGCGGTCGTCTAACAGTCTTGAAGAGGTATCAATGTTGAGTATGTGTAGTAGATCGTGTGTGTAGTAAATTATAAGAGCAAAACAAATCTCAGAGGTAAATTTACCTATTGAGGATTATAGTGCTTAATTAGATTCTTTTCGGTTGAATAGTGGATGCCCAATTAACCATAATAGTGGCTAATAGAACTAAAGTTCTGATGGAAAATTCGCATATATATTAATTTTTTATTTCTTTATCCCAAGGCTTCAAACAGGTACAGCATTCTGTCCTTAAATTACTTTACGCTCATTCCTTTAAACGGATATAATGATTTAGAGTTGCACAGCCATCTTACCTTTATTCTGTACTTGGCTGGCTTAGACGGAATGCAATGAAAAAAACATGTATGGCCTCTGTATGAAAATAGTTTCCTGTCCACGGTTAGTGAATCGTGTGGGATGTAAGTTACCTCAAAATTGGTCTTCCACATCGTCGTCAGTAACAGCAATTTTATGTTGATTAATCGCCTCATCGCGAGTTTACAAAATCAAAGTTTTTAAATCAACATAAATCGAACGCTAGATAATGTGGCTTTGCATATAAGAGCATAGTTTGGGTCCTGTAGTTTCTCAGCAGGATCCTTATTTGATTTAGGAAGCCCAGAAAAAAATTAAAAACGATTACAAAAAATGTGATAAATTTTGAAGACTTTTTTTTCCATTTATTCCTAAAACAACTAAATATCAAAAAACCTGAATATAACATAAAATATTGCTCGTTTTGCTTTAATATTATCATTTATCGATTTAACATAATTTTTTTCTGGGCATAAAACCCATAAAGTATTACGGAGTTGTGAGAGTTTAAAAATCAGAAACCTTTTACAATCTGAATGATATTTAAGGCATATTTTTTTTATATTTTAAACTATCAGACTGAAAGAAATAAAAATGATGTTTATAAAAAAAAAAAACACTTTAACGGGTATTTGTAGTTCACTCGTAACGTGTTATCAAGATAATAAGAACAGATGAAAATTATAATTTATGTCAATAAGTTCACAGTAACGCAAAACACTTTCCATTTTAAGTAAACGTAGAAATTAACAGAGTGTAAATCAAAATCAAAAATATAAAATTATGTTCAAATCAATTGACATATAAAGAAACAAGGCAAAAAGAAATTTAGAGCCAAGTAAGCATTGTCAAGCAGCACCAAACTGAAGATGTATTTATTCAGACGACTTAAGCTTGTGTGCTGAAAACTCAAGTCAAATGAAAGGAAAATTTAGTGAAAAGACAATAACGTGATGATATTAAAATGTTAAAGAGTATTAAAATATCAAGAGTAAAAATATGTAAATGACTTTTGTTTGCAAAAAAAAAAATAAGAAGAAGAAAAAAATAAGAATCAAAAAAAAAAAAAAATAATAAATAAGTCGGGTTGGTTGTTTTGTAGAACACACACATTGAATGTTAACATATAATTTTCTTCAATAAGTGAAAGTAAATTTATTCTTTTGAGCTTTCTTCACTATGCTCTTTTGTAAGTAAAAGTTTATTAGATATTAACTAAAGGGTGGAAATAGAGGTCAAAAAGCTAAAAATAATGTGAAAAGAGGCAAAATAAATTAGTTAACATTTTTGTTTTTTGCTTGAAAATTTATTTTTGTATACTTTGTTTTTAAAAGAATATAATAAAAAGAATTTGTATATACAGTTCGGATTAAAAGTTCGAAGCCTACAACACTAACAAGTTTAAAGAATGGTCAGTTTTTAAGGCAGTTGACATCGTTAAGGCGGCTGTGCTTTAAAAAGCAGATCTTAAGTAAATCTAACTGAAGCGCCCTTAGTAAAAAGGAAAAACCAAGCCAAAAAATGAAAACAAACTAAACGTTTTTTCAACGTTTCAGGGATAAACTATTAAATTCTTTACATGTTTCATATAAGAACAAAACTAAATGTGAGTTAATGAAACAAATACCTTTTCAGTAATCTATTTGCGTTCACAAACACAAAAAAAAATCAAGCGTTTCGTTCTTTTTATTCTTGTACCCTGTATCAAATCCAATCTGTTGTAGATGACTTGATTAATCTCAACAGAGCCTAGAAGATCGTTGGTTCTAATATTATACTTAACGCTTTAGTACTTATTTCTATAAAATAAAAGGGTGCGCTCTTATGGTTCAAGTAATTAAACAATAAAAGTTAAAGTGCTATTTTCCCGATATTGATTATTGGAGGTGAAAGCATGTCCCGATGGCCCTTACCGCTTACTTAGCTCTTCAGGAAACTTCTCAAAATTGTTTTAAAGGGACTAACGAATTTTGTCTAAACAATAAAGTAAAGACAAAAATCAAACTTCAAGCAAAAACAACAATTATCAACTTTGATTTTACTTTTTTTTATCCACTGAACGATCGTTATGTTTACTAACCCTAGCAGGATAAAGAAGAGTGAATTTGCTAAAAAAGATGTCCTGAGCTTAAAACTTTCAGGGGTTACAGAATATTTTTTCTATGATGGTTTTGCTGGTGTAGGCGCTTGATAATTGTGCCGGTTAAGACGGCTGATATTTTTATAACAAGAAACTTCTTCAATGCAGATGTCGCCAACGGCACAGAATATTGTGGTCAAGTTAAGGTTAGTCAAGGTGCATTTTGGTTAAGTTATATAAAAAGAGTGAAAAGTAAAAGAACAAAAACCTTTTACGAGTATAAGTCAAATAAAAGAAAAATTTAGTGAACAGACAATAACGTGATGATATTAAAATGTAAAAGAGTATTAAAATATCAAGAGTAAAAATATGTAAATGACTTTTGGTTGCAAATATAAAAAGTAAGAAGAAAAAAGAATCATTTAAATGTTAAAAAAAATCAATAAGTCGAGTCAAACCCTCTAAAATATGCTGCCTTGTTTCGTGAAACTGTGACGACCATTTTTTTGGGTGAATTGCTCATTATTTTTGTTATTAACTGTATCTTCTTTATTACCAGGGTACGTTAACAAACAAAACGAAACGTTTATTTTGAAATGAAAGAATTATTAGGATTGTGCCAACTGTTTATCTTGTAGTTTATTTAAGAGCCTGAGTACAAACTGTAAAGTAAATTAAACGTCCTGACCAGAACACAAAACAATAAGAAAAAAATTGAAACGTTTGGAGAAGAAACGTTGCCAAAACGTTTGATTATTGACTCGCTCCTTACAGTAGGAAATGCATTAATGCTTAAAAAAAACCTTATTTTTCTACCGAACCACACAGCACAATTTTACGCTTGTATTGCTAGATCAAGCAAGCAGATGAGCGAAAGTTCAAATAAACTTTTCTTTTCATTCTTTTTTATTCAAACAAATTTTGCTTCGAATAAAAAACAAATAAAAAATGTAATGTGTTTGCATAAAAAGTTACGAAACGTTTTGATTATTTTTACCCTCTGTTTATCAGTTTATCGCGCTGCGTCTATTACAGCTATTTAAAACTACGCTTTTTTGGTGTAAGCCCTGTGATGCACTGTACCTAATGTTCTGTTCAAATGTAAATACCTAAGAAATTTGTAAATTATGATTGAGTGCTATGACTCATATATTACTTCGTATGTATTAATACGCTTATCTCAAAGGTCGTTGTATCATTATATTTATTTTTTGTTGTTGTTTTATAGAATTTTATTGACTCTGATCACGTACTAACGCAAAATAGTTGTTGACTGACATAACTTTTGTCCTCTGAGTTTTCCTCTTAGGTTTATTGTTTTACTTTTGTTTCTGTGTGTGTGTTTTAGAATGTATTGGTGTTTGCTTTAGTAAACGCATATACCCAGCAGTGTTTAAAAATGTAAGCGTTTTGAACAAAATTGAAATTAGATCAATATAAATGAAGGCAATAAGCGAGGAGAATTTTTATTTAACTTGGTGCTACATGACATCCATAAATTACCTTTTAATTGAAGGACAATGCAAATTTCATCTTTGCAATTTATATACTTTTAATGGAGTTTAAATTTAATCCTTTTAATTTTTCTTAGTCACCTATGCCAACTTGATATAGTGCCATTCAGATGACAAAAAGGTCTTTAATCTAAAACTAAAGAGTAAAGATATAAATACTACATTCCGTCAAAATATACTCTTATGTACCGAGAAACGTATTAAAACGTTTTGATTCGCAACCAAATATCCACTGGTTTCGCGAACTGCTGAGTCAAGAGAAATTTTATATTTTGTTCTATTTAGTAGATTTTACTGCTATTGTTTGCTATAAGAGGAAGTGTTCAAAATGTCAGAAAGTTCTCTGTACACATTTATTTTTCAAGTATGTGCTGTTTGTATCCTTTGCTATTGTTTGTGTTAAAGCTTTTTATCTTTATAACACTCTTTTAATTTAACGAGAATAAGCACGCGTGGGTTAAATGCGTAGGTGTTTGTTTTAATAAAAGATAACTTAATCGTGACAGATAGAAAACAATAATAACACGAACTTACAAACCAATAATAAAGTTATTTTATTAAGATTGATTGAGGAGGTCAATTAGCTAGGAGGTTTCAAATACAAAACAATGTTAAGTGTTTATCAGAAAAAGTGTATTTTTTCTTCTTTTTCTTAAAAATTTAACACGATTTTAAGATGCTTTTTAATAAATGTGTAGATTCTTTTGGAAAAAGTTTGGGATTTTTGATGATAGATCCAGAATTTACGGGTTTCGACCTGTCTAAAATTAAAATTCTTTCATATTATTTGGGGTTAATTATTTACAGAAGTATTCAATGATTCTGGGACAAAATGTGAATTTTATGGGCAAAAGTTTAAAAATTCGAAGCTTGGGATTTTTGATGGTAGATCTGGAAATTCGTGAATGCACTTTTCTAAAAGTGAAATTCTATTACATATTTTGATTTTAATAATTCACAGAAGTATTTAATAATCCTAGAAACATATGTGGGTTTTATAGGCAAAAGTTTAAAATTTTTAAGTTTCGCATTTTGTATAGAATATCGAAAGTTTTTTACATATATTTTTAATTATTCTCAGAAGTGTGTAATGGTTCAATGACCAAATGTGCATTTTATGAACAAACGTTTAACAATTTCTGCTTTGGGTATTTTGATGCCAGATTTAAGAATTTCGGAATTTTGTTTGTTAAAATTGAAATTCCTTAATATTCTTTGCTTTTCAGAGGTGTAAATGGTTCTAGGCGCAATTGCGGATTCTAAGGCGATAATTTTAAAAATGTCTAGTTTGGGTTTTTTATTGTAGATTTGGTAATTTCGGGATTTAGTATGTTTAAAGTTGAATTTTGTTTACAGATTTTGCCTTTAGTTACAGAGGTATTAATTGATTCTAGAACTTAACAAAGCTTTTATGGCCAAAAGCTTAAAATTTTCTGTTTTGATTATACATTTGGGAATTTGGTTATTTTAAAATCTTTACTGCAATTGTAGTTGCGCAAAACTTTACTTAATTTCGAAAAAAATCAAGATGTCGATAATTATTTGTAAAACTTGAGTATTTGTGAATACAATACTCACCTTAGTTTAAAATATAAAGCGTTGCTTTAGAAAACCTTGATTTATTTAAAAAATATTTTGCTTCAGCTTCATTGTACATTAAACTTTTAATTTTATCGTGATATTATTCCGATATTGATTATTGGAGGTGATAATAGCGGGATAATAGCACGATAAAATTAAGAGTTTAATAAATTTAGTTTAATATTCCCGTGTTTTTAATTATTCATTGTGCACTTTGTACAAAAATGGATTCTTAAAATAATATTCTGTGAAATGCATTGTTAACATACAATTTAATTTGAGCCTTTTGCTTATTTATTTCTTTAAAAACTGAAAATTAATATGAAACAAAGTAACAAGTTTTATTGAACTTCTTCTTTTATGTGTTTCGTGCAATATTTGCAGAGTGTTTTATATTGAAAAACTCTAGATGAGTATCATTGCTTGCACAATTTTTTCCATTCTTTAGTAGGGTTCTTTATAACACAACTTTTCTGTTAAGTGGCAAAAAATAGTTCTTCAGTTTATAATAGTTTTTCTCTTTTTATATTTTGTTGCAATAAGCAACATAATAGCTGTCGATAATTTGCATCTCGTAACTTTATTTTTTTAATTTATTCGTTTTATAGTTGAAACAAACTTTGGTTGTTGCAATGAGTTTTTATATTTATTCATTTCTTGTCTATAATATTGAGTAGTTAATGAAATGTGAATTATTTTTTTTAAATCGATGATTAACAAAAAATTTTTCTTCTTGACATGATAGAGAAGTTTGGTTTGAAGTCAAATTTGTTGCATTTTGGAAAAGTGTGTGCTTTAGGTTGATTTTGTTAAAAAGAATTGCAATTAAGAATAATTAATTGCAGAAAAAAACTTAAAAATAATTTTAACCCTAATGAAATAAAACTTAAATCGAAAAAAAAAAATATTCAAGTCTTACTTTATAAAGTTGAATTTAAAGAATGTAGTCAAAAATCTAGGACAATGCCTTAGAATTATATAAAAAAATTTAAATTCGACTTAGCTTTATTTTAAAATCGTTAAATTAAAAAATTAATATATTATTAACATTGCCGAAAAAGTAGGCAGAAAAATATTTCAGTAATAGAAAACTTAGTTAGAGTAAATAAAATAGTCCGTCGAAGTTTCTGTTAAGACAATTATCTGAAACTACTGTAAGAACATCTACTAAAATGGCTGTGAGAACAGTGAACCGGGGCCGATGTGAAAATATTCCGACGGAACTATTATAAGAAGAATCAGTTAAATTGGTAATGAAAACATTCATTTACAGCCACCGTGGGCACAACCAGTCTAAGCCCAAATAAAGATAATCAGCTGCCCCCATTGTAAGAACAATCAGTCGAAACTGCTGTGAAAACATACCGTGGAGAACAGTAGCAATCAGAGCCGTCAGCCGAGGCAAATCAAATCAGTTAAAACTTCTGCGAGAACAGTCGCAATTAGAGCCGTCAGCCGAGGCAAATCAAATCAGTTGAAACTTTTGCGAGAACAGTCAGTCAGCCGCTTTAGAAACACTCAGCCAAAGTCAGCCGGAACCATTGGAAGAATAATCAGTAGAAAATAATGTGAGACCAGTCAGTAAAAATCGATGTAAGAACACTAATTTGGAACCATTATATGAACAATCTAATGAAACTTCTGTGAAAACAATTAGTCAAATCCGGTGTAATCCGCTGTAAGAAAAGTGATCGAAGCATTGTTGATACTGTTCATATTGGCTGTTTGCTAATCATGCTTATTATTTCAATTTAAGAACACGTCGAAAAAGAATTTCAATTACCCAAGTGGTTCTACACTTTTTTTTAACTATAAATGGTTAAATTATTTTCAGGTTCCATTATTTAATTTTTAATTGCCTTAATTATCTATTTAATGAGGAAGTTATCGTATTCTACTCTAAATTAAACATAAAATCAATTAAAATAATTATATAATTAAAAAATAATTAATTTTTCTTAAATAAATATTGAGTTAAAACAATTATAAAATTAATTAAATTTTGATCTAAAAACAAAAAAAATTTTAATACGTGAGAGACATTTTTAGCAGGCAGAAAAGTCAATTAATGTGTTTTCTTATTTGAAGATAAATCAGAGAAACTAAAGAATGTGTTATTTATTGTTTTTATTTTATTATTTTTACGTTTACTAGAGCTTGGGTAAAGAATTTACTTGACATAACTTTTATTGCAATTTTATTTGAAAAATGTACAAAAGTTTGTAGAAATATATTTTAATATGCAGTTGAGTGAGTTATAATGAAAGGGTTAAAACGAATCCAATTTTTAAGTTGACCGAAAGTTTTTTGGGGGAAAAAATAAGTGTGTGTGCATAGATTACAATTACTTTTAAAACTTTTACAACAGAATCCTTTAAATATGAGTATCAGCTTAAAAAAAAGTGACTTATGCCACTTTCAAAATAAACGGCTGATATAATTGAGCAAGGAAAATTAAATAAATTCCATAAACTCTTTAAATCCTTTTAATTTCTTGGCTAAAAGTATATTTTTGTGTTAGAATTATTCATTATTGAGTAAATGATAAATTAAAAAAATAAATGGTGCTTAAAACTGTTATAAAATAACACTTGAAATTTTCACAGGGCATACAGCCGATATGTCTGCTATAAAGGCAGTTATAAAATATAAATTATAGGATGTCCCCATATAGAAGTGATATGCTTTTCAGTCGTTATGAACAGACGATTGCAATTTTCAACAATAAATAATTATTTTAAAACCTATTTTTATTATTACATTTAATTTGTTAAAATTAAAAAAAGGAAATATATAAAACTAGTGACCTTTTTTGCATTATCACATTTTTTTTTTATTTTTTATTTTTGTAATATTTTAATTTCTGAAACTCTTTCGAAAATTGTACTTTAATAAATTTAGCTTTTTAAATATTCCCTTGTATTTTATTTTATAAAGATTGCAATAACAATATGGTTTGCAACATTAAACGATGCGTTATGTTTGTCCATTACATTGCTAAATGACCTTTTTTATCCCTGATTTTCTTAAATATTTGTTAAATGGTTTAGTATCCTTGTTTTTTGTTTATGTTTTATTTTTAATTATAACTAAAATCAATTTCTGTCCGGTTTCTTCTGGCTTTTAAATGTTTTACTTCCTTTTGTACAGAAGATAATATATTTTGTTGTCAAATTTAATAATTTTTTATTTCCAATTCTTTTAGAAAATTATAAAAAAAAAAATCCAAAAACAAAAAGGAATATTAAAATACTAAGCGATTATTGAACTTTTAAAACCAACTTCGAAAAAAAGCTAATGGAAGAAATTGATGTGTTTCTGTAAGAAGCAGAATTTAAAAAAAGGCATACAATTTGATACAGCAACTTAATATGTAGCCACATCGCTAGCTAAATATTACAAAAAAATTATACCAATAAAGTATCATGCGCGGATTTGACGTGTTTATTTTATTGTCACTATAACACTTCAGAAACATAAATAGTAACAAAACTTCTTTAGAAGATTACCTTCTGTTGCATATTGAAAATTCGCTCAAAGTTTTTAAGCTAACCGAGCAGTTATCATTAAAAGCTGACTAAAAGTAATATACATACTTCATTCAAGTGTTAATATTCGTGACAAAACTTGTTAATTCTACTGCTTTTTTTTTGTTGTTTTTTTTTTTTTTTTTTTTTTTTTTTTTTTTTTTGATATCTTCGTTGTTAGTAAAACACTATTGTTTTCTAATTGGTCAAATGTTTTAATTTTTTTTTTTTTTAAGATAAGAAGTACTTCAGGCATTAAAATCTATTTAGTTATATTTTGTAACCGTGCTACATTCTTTAGGAAAGGGATAGATGAGAGATAAGACAGGTGGTGAAAGGAGAAAGATAGATAGTTATTTTACTTCACCGGCGAATCTGCTATGAGAAGTACCGACGAAGGAGACTGCACGTTTTTTTTTTAATGTTCATTCTGAATATGTATTTATACCATTAAACAGAAAAAAACATTTTTTGTTTTTTGATTGCGCAGGATTTGAACCCTGAAACAACCAGATTTGTAGTCAACGTGTTTCCCACTTTGACTACAGCGGCCTCATTAGTATGGCTGTTGCTCTTGCTTTAGCTATTTCCTTTGTCTTTCCTATTAAAACTTATTTCGTCAATACAAATGATTTATTGCGTGTAGAAACAAAAAGATTGCAGCAAAAAGGCAATATTAAAAAAAGGAAATAATTTTTCTACAGTCAAGCAAACAGGTGTTGTTTTATCGTAAATATTAAAAATACTTTTCAAATCAATGCAGAGCTGTGGCCACAAAAATTAAAACGGAAGTAGTAGAAAAATATTATTTTGTAGTAGGAAGTGTAATGAATGATTTTACATTTTACAAAAATTCCCATGTTTCTTCTTCCCAAATTTAATTTTAATTTTTCCAGAAGGTACATTGTCACTCTGTAATCATTGTATGCCGATCCTGATTTAATAAAAGTCAATGTCTTCTAAATAGTAAATAAATCTAAATGTTCTTGGAGCTTTAATTTACTGCGAACACTTGTTGTTTTTTAATTTAAGTAATAATTTCAATATTAAATTGAGAAATCTTTTTTTAATATTTTCACATCAGAACGTTTAATTTATTAAGCATGATGTCACGTATTATTGGTTTAGCTTCCATTTGATTGCAAACGTCTGTGTTTACGGGACAATCTAATTTTAATTATCGCTCACACGAATATTTGTTTTTTTTATTTAGTTAACTAGATTTGCACCCTTACTTTTTTCAATTGTCTTTTAACAATTTAAAAATTTAAATTTAAAAATTTTATTGTTTACAATTAATTCTTACAGCGGATATATTTGTACATACTCTGTTTGATTTCGGCTCGCCTATATACTTCGGTTGAAAAACGGCGTCGTGCAAGTAATAATTACATCTATATTGATATACATTTTATTTTGATATTTTTTTTTACTTATTGCTTTAGCGCATATACTTTTACTAAAAATATGAAAAATTGACGTGTCTGCCTATCACAATTATATTATTTTTATGAATATTAAGTCAATTTAGGAACACCTTTTAATTTTTAGTATTTGTTATTATGCGGTTATAACTGAAACTTCTACTTTCTACGATTTTTGAGAAGGCTGTTAAAGACAGACATTGTAGCACAAACATTTAATTTCAAACATTGTATACCGAACCCTACCAATGGCATTTAAAAATGTGTTTTGTTGAAGGACAAAATAAACAAATAAATAAATAAATTAAATGAAACAAACGGTATCCAGTATTTAGGTATTTTCCATTTCATATACTATAGCGATGTACATAGTGATTTTCTCTTAGTTAATAAAAATCTATATATGTAAAACATGCTTGTTCAAGATGTTTTTTTTTTTTTTTTGGCTCTAAAATATTATAGTTATCAGTAACTTCAAATATTATTTTTTCCTATTTTATTTGTTCCCTATAACTTTACTTTATACTGTATCCCTCCTAAATGAAAGCAAATATAAGAAAAATAAAATCAAGCAAAAATATGAGTATAAAGTAATAAAAAGCATCTGGGAAGTATTTTAATAATATGCTGGCTTATTGCCATGTATGAATTTCAAATAAGTGAAATTCTGTTCTTTTTTTATTTTAGATTTAAAATTAATATTTTCCCATATTTTTGTTATTATTGAAATTAGTTGGTTGGATGTAAACAAACCTCAGTTTTGCTGTAATACTTTCGGTTTTTTTTTGCATCATCGCTCTGTTGAAATTTGTTCTTTATTATTATTAGCTAAAGAAATACTTGTTTAAACAAAATTTACAATGTGCAATTTAGTAAGAAATTACCTTTGAGAGATATCAAAATAAGTTAGCATTTTTGTTGGACTCTGTGGAATATAATATAAGGTGGGTGCATTATTTGCGTTTTTTTATGTTACTCATACGCCCGGATGTGAAAGACAGATATTTTGTCAAATAAACTAGTTTTTTGCAGAACCAAACAGCATTAATTAATTTTGTATATTCTGCCTTTTCATTGCGATAATTTAAATGACAAAAATAAAAACCGAAAAAAACTACAAAATTTATAAAAGAAATATAATAGTATAGAAAAATATTATTTTTGCAAGCTCAAAAAATAAATAACATAAAACGAAGAAAACAGGCGCAAATAATATTTAACCAAAAGTTGATTTTTGATCAATAATAATAAAATTTAAATTATTTCATCTCGATCTGTGATCACTTACGAAAAAAAATTATTTATAAATTTAACTCTCAATCGCTTTAGTATGATCGGAATTAAATTATAACCTTTCTTAAAAATATTTGTAAATCAATAAAAACGACTCGGTTAACAAAAGGGTGACCCAGTTATTTCTAATATTTATACATCTAATAGTTACTCCCGGTGGATTTCGTTACTCGAATAAAAATAATCGCAGTGCAACCACTCCTTCAAGCAAGTTTTTTGTTAAGTAGTACGAAGGACCAACATATTACTTTCTGACTTACGGGACTTATATATACAGATATTTCAAATATATTTAAAATCGCCCTTTAGTTAAAGTCTATTTTGCATATTTCTCCCCTAATTTCTCCTTCTGTTCATTATTTTTTAAAAAAGCATACTCCCTTGGAACTTCTAAATAAATAGCTATCTCTATTTAAAATTTTATTAAAATCGGTATATCCTTATATGACGTCTTTTTCCATTTTCCTCTTATCTGAGTTCAGCTTAGATATTGTATATTAATCCTTCTACTTGAGGGTTTATCTGTTTTAAGAATTTATAAAAATTTATTTCTTTTATTAAATCTCTCTAGACGCATTCAAATTGAGGAAAAGGAAGAAGCTTTTCCACACTCCTGGTTCGCTACTTGAAAATAATAACTATCCATTTTACCACGAGGACAATTATCTACCCGTGTTATTAATTTCATTAAAAAAGTTCATGCGTTTACCACAAATCGACGCACAAACAAACTTTCTAAGAGATTTATAATATATATTAGATACTTAACTGATAAAATTAATTTTGTAATCACACTTCTAAATGCCAATAAACCATACTTTCATTTAAAAATTTAAAAAGCAATTTCAATTCATTATTCAATATCGCTTGAGTTCAATCAAGTATTTACTTACCTTGCAAAAATAATTACAAGAGTTATTTGAAAACAAAAAAAAAAAAAAAAAAAATAATAATAATAATAATAATAATAATAATAATAATAATAATAAACAACAGAAAAAAGCAAGAAATATGAAATATTGAAACGAAAACTACATTGAAATAAACTGCAATTCCGATTTTACTGCATAAAACAAACAGTCAAATTTTTATTAGAGTTTAGCCAGAGTCTAGTTTTGGGAAAACTTTTTTATAAAACACCTGGTCTTGAATATACACATCGTTTTCTAAATATTTGAACAAACATATTTATGTTAGTATATGGAAATGTAGATGAATTTGTAAAGAATTATTAATCCTTGTTGAAGAGTTATGCTATAAACACATTTAAAGGGAAAGATGAATTTTTCGTTGCTTGTATTCGTCGTCAGAAATAAAGCAGGTCTGTGTACATCAAGGCATATACAATTAGTTGGTCAAACGGATGAATAGTAATAAATCTATCACTGAGGATTTATTTCTATTTTGTATGTAGATGAACGACGAATATTATGGTGTAGAGTGACCACTTAAAAATTGGTTAAAAGTTTTTTATCAGAAAATTCTGTATTGTTTCTTTTTATATATTGCTTAATATCCCATTTTCACCTTTTAATTTGTAAAAAAATCAAAATATTTTTAATTTATATCATATATGTTATTAACTTCAATATTGTCTTCTATCTACTTTTTAATACACGATCACTCTATGAACTGGCATATATCAGCAAAACTATATTTTCAATTTAAATTATTAATAATTTTATTGTTTTTTTTTAAGTTGCATCCGTTAAATTTCCGCAAAGGTGTTTGGATGACGAATTCGTAATGCTGTGTAAAATTTGTCATTCGTCCTATTTGTGCTTACACAATAACTGGGACATATTCCTTTTGATGAGATAAAAATATCAAAGATATTTAGAACAAAAAAAAAAAAAAACACAAATCCGCCATGAGCTAGTCGGGGTCATACATAAAGGGTTCCGTGCCATGCATAAGCCACTCTTTAACTTCTAATTTTTTTTTAACTCCTTAGAGCGATCATAATAACACGTAATTTCGATAGATTTGAAGTAAGGTCCTATAAATATAACCTTACTTCTGGAAAATCTTTAACTAAAATACATGCGTTAATTTATTTCCTCGGCCTATTCCGTTTCAACAATTAATTATATTTTAATGTTTTATAATAATTTTAGCAGACAGAGACAATACATAGACGAGGTCATATTTGTCAAAATTCAGCACTCTATGAAAGCTTCCTTTGATTTCACTGTTTTTTCTCAAGGGTCTGTATAAATTCTAAATTTTACTGCAAATGACAAACTGAAGCAGTGTCACTATAGGAATACCCTTTATATTTTTTTCTTATTCGTATTTGTTTGTACTTACAGTTAAAGTGTCTGCTTATTTCAGTTAAAAAAAAGTCCACAAATATAAAAATCACGTAACTATTGGAACACCCTTTAATTTAAAGTTTTTTTTCTACTTGTTGTTATAGCGCACATAGTTTTTCATACACTGTGTAGGTTTGACGTGTCTGCTTTTCATAGTTCAAAAATAACAATAATTTTTTGACTATCACTTCACTTTTGGAACACTCTTTACTTTTTAGTATTTGTTGTTACAGGGTTTATTAGTATATATTCTGTAAAAGTCTTGTAAGTACCTATTACGGTTCGTGAGAAAAGTACTGTGTCAGACAGACAGACATAGTAGCGAAATAAATAGGGTCAAGTTTTGTGTTCAGAAACCGTAAAATAAGAATAATTAAAAAAATATATATATTAAGAAAAATGAAATAAGACTGTTATAAATAAAAATTTACGTAGAATAATTCAATGTTTGAAATACAAATTCTTAAAAAAAATTAAGAAAATGCAGCAAAAATGTAAAAACAATAGAAAAATATAGATTTTATTGTATTGTATTGATTCGAAACAAGAGAATTTTATCAATTCGTTTGATTTTTAGACGCTTTAAGGAAGATCGCTTAGGACTTAGAATTAAAAATAGAAATTTTTTATCCTTTATATTAACTATGGCATTACTGTTTTGTTAATTATGTTGTTGCAGTCATTAATTTTTGGCAAACTTTCGGTGAGTTGACGAGTTTTCAAGTCTTTGTCCCATCTTTGGTGCTCTCTACCATCAACAGCGTTATCTGAGGTCGTTCATATTCTTCTGTTACATTCCGTCCCAGGATACTTTTAATTTTTTCTCAAACCAGAAAAAGCATAAAAATATAAGCGACATTTTCTCCCATTCGGAGTCATTTACCCCGACAAATAGCGGTCCGCTTTGCATGCATTGAAAACGGAATGAGTAAAAAATACTTAGTTATATTTATTTGAAAATTTTTATTTTTTTCGCAAGTTTATTTTAAAATATGTCAAAAAATTTCCAACATGTACTTCAAATTTATCCTTTACTGTTATATAACTTAAGGTAAGATTTTGTTCAAATGTTTGCATGCATTTTAAGCGATTATGAGGTTTCTCTATTGTAGTTGTTGCTACTGAATAGACCATGATCGTCTGAACAGACAAAACTTCTGCTTTTCTTTATAATATAAAACTAAATTTTAAAAAATTAATAAAGACGGTGGTAATAAGAGTGCAGTTTTAAATTTTAGAATAAAACAATAAATTGATCAGTTCTAAGGAAGTAATGAAAAGCTCATATTAGTAAAATGTATTGACTCACTGTATAACAAACCCATTCTAAAACATTGGCCATCATATTGTAGTGTTTTTTTTTTCTGTTTTTTTGTTTATTATTTTGGCTGCATACATCATCCTTTGTTGTGGTTAAAAATTTTGTAAACTACTGCTTTTTCCTACTGAATGCCTGCATCTCTTTGCCAATACAAGCAGCAAATAAATATCAATGAAGTTAGAAAATTCTAGGCAATTTAAGAATAAAATGGACAAAAAATACTCGTAAAAAATCACTAAAAGCGTACCAATATTTGGAATAAAATAGAAAAAAGTTAACAGTTATTCATATGCATCCTGCTAAAGTCATTCTGGCATATTTTTATTGCCTCAGTTTTTTTTTGCCTTTTTTGTTTTTAGCGGATATTTCAATTTAGAGTTTTTAAAACACTGTTTGGTTTAATGGCAGATTTATGTGTTTCACCTCCACTGCGGTGTTAAATTTTTGTTCGATTCATTTACTTTGTGTTGTATTTATAGTAGTTCTTGTTGGTTACATCCCTGCTGTGTGTTTAAATCGTTTTATTTTCCTCGCAAGCTTTTTATACGTTTATAAGTCTTTAAATTTATGAAAATATTTTCTATTTGTTTTGATTAAAATTTAAAGAAAAAATAATATTTCAATATTTTCTGGTGATACTGTAGATGCTGTAAGCCAAACTGGTGTTTTTCTTTTCAAGTACGATAGAACTTACGCAAGGCATAACTGTCAAGCAAGAATCATTGCGCTAACTTTGTTTTGTGATATTTTTAATCACTATACTCTGGCAAATCATCATGAACAGACTGGGGCTTAATAACGCCACCAAACCAGTAAAATTTACTTTAAAAAACAGTCAACAATTCGTACAACTTGCAATTTTATGAAGCAAATAATCGTCCATCTTTTCAAGCCATATATGGAACTTTGAATAGATTTCACACCACTTGCTCTCTTTCTGATGCAACAATAGCAACACGTCGAAGAAATGATCTTACTGTGAAGAATATCTTCTCTGCAAAGGCGAAGATCAAAATTGTGCGATCAATCATCGGTTGCAGGAGTTCCGGCTGTGTCCGGTTACTACATGAAAAATATTGTGAAAATACTTTGGCCTGCATTTGTATAATATCCAGTTGTTTCAGATATTAAAGATACGAGACTCTCATATGATTCACTCACCGCCTGGCCTCTAGAGCAGACGCAAGGTGATTAGATGTTTTATCACAAACGATCAAATCAGCAATGATGCTCATTTTAATATTCATTAGTTTGAAAGTAAACAAGGTTGCGAATAATTTGAAATCAATCCACAATAATCTCTACAGATTTAATTACATCTGGAATAATTAACCGTTAATTTAGAGATACGGATCTCTAAGTTGTCCTCTAAAGTCGTGCGATTTAACGCCTTCTCGAGTACGACGTCACGTTAATTTACTGGCTTATGCTGATAAGCCAACAACAGATGACACATATGCCAAAATATCCTGTACAATTTTAATTTTAAAGGGGTTACGTGCTTATTAAACTATTTTTAAAAATTGTATTTTAATTCTAAATTTAATATATTTTTATTCTTGTCAGCAGCTAGTTCTATTAATATTAATTACAGTTCATCCATATGCTTTTGAACATTTAATTTTAATTATTTTGGCAAGGCTATAAGGTGGCATGCCAGGGATCTATGAATCATTGTTAAAATTTTCTCAAGTGTTATAAGTTTTTAATTCATTTCACACTTAATTTGATGTCTGTTCATTTATCAGCAAAACTTTTCTTTTGAGAAACAGTTTCACCAATTAACTGTTTGAGCTGATGTACAAAAGTACATGAGTGTGTTAGACAATGCTCATGAATTAGAAACTTTTGTTGTTCCAAAAAGAAGCATAGAAAAAAAGATATCATGATTCATCATTTCTAATTTTAATAAGTTAATTAAAAAAGTTGTTTTCTGTTTTAAGTTTTTAATGTGTGATTTTGGGAAACAAATAGTAAAGTTGTGAGCAAGACATAGAATACAAAAAAGGGTACTTTTCTGCTCAAGAGTGACAGGATTTTTTTTCAATGGAAAAAAATTTATAAATTATTAAATTTACTAAAATTAAAATCAATTATAATAAAAACAATTGTAACCTTTTATTTCTTAATTTAAAAATTTATTTATTTAATCGTATTGATAAACATTTTGATAAATAATCTGAGCTTATATATCACAAAAGGAGTAGTTTTTTTTTTAATTAAATCTTGTTAAAACATGTAAGTTTAATGTTGTTTTTGGCTTTTGGTGCTTCTTAAAGAGGTTTAAATATTTGTTAATGATGAAACTGACTATTAAAAAAATCATGGACAGAAAATAAAAAAACCAACATTTACTTTTACAGACTTACTTTAACTGCGTATTTAAGCTCCATCTGCTTTAAACTTATATGAAAAGCAGCATGTAGAAAGAACAAACCCAAAAAAAAAAGAATATGTAAGGGGCTTTATCAAGCTGTGCCGAATCTTAAATACCCTACATGCAATGTAATATAAAGCAAATTTCCCATTATTCTATTAACAATACGTACGTGTTCATGTTGAAATCAACGTAGTCAAGGCACCAGATAAGCTAGAGAAAATTCAAATATTCCATCGATCAGACATAATTTCGAAAATTTTGCTATTAAAAATTAGTAAGATCGGCCCGTATTCTTTGAGGGAGCGGGCAAAACACTAATTCTGCCTTCACTCTAGTGAAGTGAAGCAACTCCAATGAAAACAAAAGAATATATCGGACAATAGAAAATTAAAAAACAAGAAAACATTAAGTGAAAAAACTTTTGCTCTCCCATATTTTCCGAATTTTTCATAGAAAAGTACGATTATGCGAGATATCATTAGGAAATCATTTTAAAACGATTGTATAGATCTTTCAGCGAATGCTAAAATTTATAAAAATACATTTTTATGTAAAATTATATAAGATTTTTTTTTAATTTACTTTAATTATGCTTGATTCCTTCAAATATAAATATTTCATTATATTCTCATGAAATATTTATAATAATGAATTACTGTGGGGAAAGCCTATCCATATGGCCATTTCGCTACTGCTTGTATAGCTCATCAGTGGATTTTACCCAAATTTTGTAAAGAAAACCTCAAAGTCTTATACCAAAAGCCAAATTAATTAAATGAGAACTCCATTGAATCAATAAGGCAAAAAGGCCACAAATAACTTAAAAATTTTTATTACAAAAATACAGTAACCATTGAGTAACTATTTTTATTTTTTCTTTCATTTTTCTACATAAGGGTTGCCATCGGAAACCATTCATATGTATTTGAAAGATTTAATGAAAAAATAAAAATAAAAATTGTAAACAATTTTTATAAATACGAAACGTGCACATACATATACTTAACAAGAAAATTTATTATTTGGAATCTTTATTATATTATAATAAAGACTCCAAATAATAAATTTTCTTGTTAAGATTTTTTTTTCTTATTTTTCGCTTAACAATACAAAAACTTTGCCCTGTTTACTAAATTAGCGTTAACTTGCATTTGAACTTTTATAAAATAAAATTTCAATTAGAAGTTGTTTGTAGTTTCAATAATTAAAAAGAAAACGTAAATTTTTAAAAGTTTTTTTGTAAAATAAATCTAAGATTTGACCAAAACAGAAAAAAAAAGATTCACGCGAATCCCAGCGGGTTACAGCTCTAGAAAATAATTGAATAAAATACATATACTCCTACATTTTTTGTACGAAAAATTTGTTCATTGTAGCTCTCATTTAATCAACTTGACATTAGATATAAGACTTTCTACTATCGAATTAAAAATTTAGGTAGAATCCACTGATTAGCTATATGAGCAGTAGCGAAATAGTCATATGGAATGCTTTCCTCGCAGTAATACATTTCAGATTGTATTTTTTTAAATAATAAGTATTTCATGACAATATCATGAAATATTTATATTTGAAGCAACTAAGCACGACTAAAGTAAATTAATAAAAAATATTCTGAATAATAAATTTTTTATATTGATTTTAAATAATCTTTTATTTTCAATATTATGAATGAAAACAATAAGAGAGATTTATACCATAAAAACAATAGACGACAATGTTAAGGGCTCTTGCATTTATTGTAAACTCTTGGCTTATTGTGCAGAAATAACAAAAAAGTTATTAATATAAAACATTTTCCGGAAGCAAACATAAAAACAACACTTTAAAGAACATGCTTGTATTTTTAAATGTTGTGAACATTGGTTACAAATAAATCAAAGGCGTAATAATGTACTCGTATCTTTATAAAAAAAATTTTATTGTTTTATTTCAATTCACAGTTTTAAAAAAAGGTTTTTTAAAATCAGTTTTTAAATATTTCTAAGAGGACAGGAAATGCTAATAACTTTATTGGCAGATTTTTTATCTAATTTTAAAATTCTTAATTATGGCTTCATTAAGAAATTTTCTTTTATAGATGAAAGATTTATGATTCATATTTGTCCAAAAGTGTTGGAAAATGTGTCATTTTTACAAAAACGAAATCGGATAGTTGCTAATCAGGAAAAAATTTTGTGCTGACATTCTTTGTTTATGCTGGGAAGATAAAAAAAAATCATGGAGGGTTTGCTGAAAAAAGTTTAGAAGACTGAAGTGTTAAAAAATACGTTATTTCAAATGGAAATAACTCGTTAATTATAAATGAATATTTACCAGCTTCTTACCTGCTCTGCAAAACCTTCTCGATGGTTTCTAAGCGAAAAAATTTAAATCTAAAAAATATTTGCAGGCCGCACAAAGATTCTTATGTCCGAGGTATTCTAATTTGGGAAACAAATTACACTGCTCTTGAAAGGTTTGAGATTTAAAAAAATGGTCTGTTATTGACAAGCATAAGTTTGAACCGGGTCAGCCATTTTCAAAATTTGTTGTGTCTGTCTTACTGTGCATCGTTAACTTGTACAGTTGACTCTTAGCTCTATGGAGCCCATTCTGGCGATATTACAAGTCTTAGGCAATAATTAATATGCTGTTTCTTTATAACAGGCGATCAACTTATCTGAAAAATGTAAATGAAAAGCATCAGTTTTTAAAGTAATTTTCATATAAATTTTCCAAACGAGTTGATCGCCTGTAATACAGAAAGAGTGCATAAATTACTTCAGAGATTTTGTAACTTTAAAAACTAAAATATTCGCATTTTTAAAGGTTATTTTAAAGTTCAATTCCTGTAACACATAAACAAGCAAAGTCAACGCAGAATTAGGTTGTGTGAGCGTTAAATAAAAAATCATTTGTTATCACACCGTTTAATTCACAAAATGTTTGAAATTGTATGTTGTAATAAACACAATTAGAGTAAATGTAAGCTTCTATAAAGGAGATCTTTATTTTAAAAGTGACATAACTCACTTTGCTTATTAGCTCATAAACATTATTAAGGGGTTGTGTTTGAAAGGTTTTAAAAGTATTGAGGCTAAAGCTCGAGAAGACTTACTCGCGCTTCTATCTCAGAATACTTATTTCCCAAGAAAAACTTCGGTCAACATAAAATCGTAGCAGCTCTTAACATTTAAATTTCTTTCTTTTATTTTTATGAAAAAGTGACTTATGCCACTTTCAAAATAAACTGCTTAAATATTAAAATTTTTAATACAAAAACAATGAAATTTATATTAAAAATAATATTGAAATAAAAATTACCGAAAAATATGTAAAAAGATAAACATATATTATTTAAGTAACTTAATTTTTCTCCTTCGACAATAAGCAAATATTAAAGGTGTTGTGAATTTGCTAAACTTTATGTATACAATTGTTGTAGAATCGTACAATATAGCACACTTACAATTGTTTGTGAATAGAATAAATATTATGTGTTTACTTGTTATTGCTTACTTTGTCACACAATACTTTTTTCTGTTTTCATTTTCCCCATGCTTGGAAACTAATTAAGCATTAAGTACTGCTGCTTCGACAGCCTCTAGAGAAAATAATTTCCAATAAACAAATGCATAGATTCATGAAATTATACAGAAGCATGAATTCAATAATAAATATAATGAAAATGTAGTCATTACACTAAACATTAAAGCGCATCATTCGCTAATAGATATAACTAAATTTCAAAGAATTTAAGTGCTAGAGACATGAAGCTGTTCGTATTAATTTATATGAAAATGTATGTGTGTTTAAAATAAAATTAAACCAAAGAAATTAAAGTTTTTATGTATGAAATTCAATTTTTTTCTATATTGGAGTGTTTTTTATGTTAGAAATACACGTGGGGGCTTCTGCAATGTTTGTTTAAATAAATAACTGATGAACATCAATTTATATCTTAAACATTTTTATTTTACAGAAATTTCTTAAATTAAATTAAATTTTTAAGTTCAAGTATAAAAAATTCTTTGTAACTATTCAAGATTATCAATTTTTTAAACTGAAACTAAATTATATTTTTAATTGATTTTGGTGGATATCCATGAGATCAAATTGAATCGATTTAACAAATGTAAAGCGACGCTGGAAGCAATTTTATAAAGGAAGGCTTGTATCATGCTTAAGGATATAGACCAAGACGTCGCCGCACGTTACGTTATGTTAGAGTAAAAATAAAAGGCAATTGCGTTTACATTTTTAAATCAATTAAAATTTAACTTTTTTCGGCTTTGGTTCATTTCTAATTTAACTTTCATTAAGAAAAATTATTTTTCAAATGAACGCGGACGTTTTCCAAAGAAAACAAGAAAAACTAGACGCTGGAAGAATGTAATGCTGCATTTTCAGGATCGCCAAGTCCATCTTCAGCATTCTTTGCATCCAACACCTTGATTTGCGTACACTGTAAATATCATCCATTTAACAAGTTTACATTTTTATTTAATTGCTGGTAGGAATAAAAGACTTTGCGATTAAAACAAAAGTCAGCAGTTATCAATCGACGACCAAAATCACTAGTCAAGAGTAAAAGCCGGTTTAGTTGAGTGGTACTCGACGATGATTGATATTCTGACTTGTGATATAATGAATATGAAACTTGTCACGAATTTCCATTTTCGCTAAAGCATTATATCGCCCAAAGCAATTCGCCTGAATTTAAGCTCTAAAATAAATTTTGTGCTGCCAAATTAAAAAGTTTTAATATTACTTCAGTTTTAACTAAAAAGTTTCCATTAAAAATTTCTTTGAAGTGTTTATTGTTGTTGCTGTGTATGTTAAGATTAGTATTTTTTTAAATAGAAACTACACCAAGATGTGCTGTAAAAAAATAAATTCTCATGTTACATGTGACATTCGGTTTTATAAATCAAGAAGTTTTTGAAGACATGTTGCCTTCTGCATGAAGTCGTATTGTACTCAAAGGTATTCTTAAGAAGTTTTCTTAAAAATGTTTTATTTTTATAATTTTCTTACGTTGAAATTTGCAAATAAACATTATTGTACCAGCATCTTTACACATTAAACCACATAAATAAAGTTTTTATTCTCAATAAGATTTTAAATTGTAAAAAAGGATAACAAAATTTAATTTTATTAAAAAAAATGTTAACTTGAAAGATCAAGAAATTGGGAATAATAAAAAAAGGGATGCAATGAACGACAATTGCGAGAACGCTTTAAAGATCACAAAACGTTATTTTTTTAATATCTTTCTTTCGAATCGCATTTCATCTTTAAGGACGTCAGTTATTTGTTATTTGTCGACGTAATATTTTAACGAATTTTATAGGGCAAGCGGTGTAAAGTTGCAAAAACGAGGCGGCCAATCGACATTGTCAAATCGTTCGTTTAATTTTTCTAAGACCTTCGACTCAAATAACGGTCGGTCGACTTTAAGTCTTGAACGAGTTGAACTTTTGAAACGTGAAGATGAAGATCGTTAAGATAAATGATGTACCAGAGCCAGTTGTTGCGAACGTCGACGAGTTATTGTTCCAGACCCATTCTCAAGCATTATTGTACAGCTGTATGTTATGGACAGCAACAATACCGTGAGCCCTGGGTTTAGTAAATTAATTATGAATTTTTGCAGTGATACAGCAAAATTTTCATTATTTGAAAGTATATTTTCACATTTCAATTTCTTTGCTTATGAGCGTAGCGTTTCAAATTTCCCTTGTATTTTCTTAGATATGCTTAGTACTGTTTCTATCTCCCTTCCCAGTCTAAAGCCGTTTCTTTTATCTTCTTTTCTCCCTTTGTTTGTAGCATATTTGTTATTTTTCTTCATAAGTTGTTTGACGACTTTCAGTATCTGTAACGATGTCTGCTATCTTTATTTGCTTTCCGTCTAACAGAAACATTTTTTTTATATTTTAGAGACATTAAGTTCATTGAATTCTAAAGTTTTATGTTTATTAAAACTGCAGCCAAGATATTGAATGGAATAATAGAAGTGTTTTGGTAATTTTCTTACACCATACTTTATTTGTTATCTTTGAGTTTTTATTTGTTTGTGTCCTTTCGGTTGCTGCAGATGCAAGAAGACACACACACAGGTGGTTGGTGTTTGTTGTTAATATTGAAGTGTATTTATAGTGCATTAGAACAGTTTTAATAACTTTTAGTAATTGCTATATTTTGGCTTGAGAATTAAAATGTTGGAAAATATGTTTTAATTTCGTTTGTGAAAATATATTTGTTAAAGATTTTATTTGATACTAAGTTTGCTTTGTCGCCGGAAATATCGTTGTTTATATTTTCGTTGGAATAAATGCCAACAGTAAAGTGAAGAGTATTTTTAAAATCATATAGAACTAAATGCAAAAAAACAAAAACGATTTTTTTAAATTGACATCAAATATGAATTTTGGCATCTGAACGCAACGGCTGGCGTGGACGTAGTCTAATCTCAAGGCAATAACGTGGCGAATGTGTTGCTCCAAATGGTTTATCTTTCGTGCTTATCGCCGTAAGCTTGCAATTTTAAATGTCCCCACAGTATGTTGTCTAACGACGTAAAATAGAACTATTTTGGACACCAATTCTTGGATTGGAAACGTAAAAACTTCTAATTAACAAACGTTTCCATCAATCAATCAAATGTCATTTAAAGCAGCGTTTCTGGGTTTATCAGCGTTTTTCGCACCGTGTCCTTTTACATTACTTATAAAAGCATAAAACCAAGCAAAAGAAAGTAATGGCCGAGTTCATGTTTCTTTACTGCTGGCAAGAGAAGACAACTACCCACCAGCTATGGCGACAGCTTGCCACGTGCCTAAGACAGTAGGATTCCTAGTAAAAAATGTGCAGAAGGTAATTAAAAATTTGTATTTATAACAGTTTATACGACTTACATAAGACGTAATTGTTTTACATTCGATTGTTGATACGATCACAGATGTGACGAATTCACCACTAAGCTTTTTCATTGTTTTTTTTTTTACATTTTAATTATACGGGCACAGATGCGTGACACAAAGTTATTGAACTAAAGTTTTCTCTGCAAAATATTCTTAAGAATAATGTGATAGAAGCTTAATCAAATAAAAGTCATGTTGTGAGATTTGTAGTATTTCAATCTCTTGTAGAGTACTGAGGTAGGAATCACTTCATTGGTGTCTCTAGTTGTGTACGTCTTTAACATAAAAATTAACTTTATCATGAAGAAGAAAACTTAGTTAAACCTAAAGCCATATTAGTTTTAATTAAATATTCATTATTTTATTATTAAAAAAACATTGTTTTTTTGTATTTTGTAATATCTAAAATATTGGAGCAGGAAATAAGATAATAAAAATTTTTTATGAAAACTAACCTGGCTTTAAGTATAACTAATTTTTTTTTTTATTTAGAAAAAAGAAATACAAATAATAAATGCCGAAAAATTGATTTCAAAAGATAATATTAAATAAAAGTTGGTAAAAGAAATCATTCCCCTTTCTAATTGCGAAATCTTAAGAAACTTAAACACAACTTTTTTTTACAAAGTTGTGTCAAAAATATTAAAGAATGAAAATTAAAAATTTTCATGATTACTCTTAAGCACTCTTAAAACCCCTGATTAGGTAAATTTCTAATATTTTGTTTAGCAGTTTTATCTCTTTGTTTGCTAAATAAATTTATTTTTGGTCATTAAGTTCATTTAAGCCAATTGTTATTCATAGTTTTATTGATACTGGCTTTTTAGCTCGAACAATTCTATTTGCGATTTAAATAAGCTCTTAATTAGTTGATGTTTAATTGTGCTTGCTTTTTTTAAAGCTGATTAGTTTAGACAGACAGACAGACAGATATTTGTTGAATATATTTAATAGATACATTCAATAATTTTTTTTTAATTTGTTCATAATAATAAACATAAAATGCTTTTTTATTAATCTTTCAGAGGTATATCCTGTATAATTTTATTTTATTGAGTATTTAATTAGAATTTTCCTGTTTTGCCTAGTTATTGGGTATTTTTACTTGGAAAGTTTTCCTAGAGTTGTGAAAATAGTCCATTTTTCAGCGAGGAGACTCTTTTTTAGCTCAGCGGGTTGAGAAAGAAAAAGTTGTCACATATATTGTGAAACCCTGCCAAAAGAGCCCGTATAAACTCCACTTTATACACCGTTGGCGATGAGTTGATTTTGAGAAATGGATCTATTAGGATGTGTCAGTTGATATCTCTTGATTATTTTCTATGTGTAGCTAGGTGAAATCGTTGGCTTATGATGATAAACCAGAATCATTAACGCCTTAAAAGCCAGCATTGTGTTTGTGTTATTCGTAACATACGGCCAACTATGTTTGAGAACGTCAAGAGCAGTCGCTATGGCCATTAAATTACTTTCAAATGTTAATGTTAGAAAATTTTCGGTTTAAATAAATTTACAGTAGAAAAAGGTGAAAATATTACTAAACCATACGTTGTTCAAAAGGAATTTATCTTATAATTTTTAAGTTTATAAGAGCCACAATGTCTACGCCAATGACGTTTTTGGATCAGGAAACCAAACAACCAACTGCTTTGGAGAAGTTACAATGTCTTATTATTTTTGAGTGAGTAGATCAGAGGTCATCATTATTATGATTGTCATGATTATTTATTCTAAGTTATTATTATTAAGAATTAAGATTATTTAAATTACTTTTTTAATCAATATTTTATACGTATACTATTCTATTTTTGTATTAAGACTTGTTTTCGTGTAAAAAATAGAAACTGAAATTAAAGAAAAACATAAAAGTGTTTATTGTTATTTAAGTGCTTTATTCTGTTATAAAACAACAATAAAAAAAGCTATTAAGGAATAAATCCGTATAGTATTTAACAAGTGGGGAGTTAAATATGTCATCACGAATTTGATGTTAAATTGATATCACTTTCACTCGCTTCAAGCAAAACAAAAAAATTCAAGCAAAAATATTCACTATTGATTGCTGGCATTATTTTAAGTTTTGCAGGTTTGTTTATTAATTTTCTATGAAGACTTATTTTTCGGCTTAAAAGATATCGACTAGTTAAATACTGAATCGAAAATAATAACATTTACTAAATTGCAAGATCTTCAATTTTACGTAAATGATATCTACGAGTTTTACGGTAAAAAAATGTGTGAGTGCCCGAGAGAGAGTAAATAATTAAAAAGGAAAATCAATCGTATATACAATTAATTTTAGACGATCACAAAAGCTTAAGGTTACGAGATACTTATAGAAAAAAATAAAATTAACCATATCATTTCCATATTTTTATACGTGCATTTCCAAATACTTTTATTGCTTTTTTAAAGTTTAAAAAAAAAAATTCAAATACTGCATTACGAAAAAATCAGGCGAGAATTCTTTTCATGTAAGTCACATGCAGATACATGATGAGAGCAAAAACTGACAAATTATCGAACGTGATTATGCATGACATAAGTAAACCACTACAGAGGTTTCCATTTCTACTTTGATCTTGTTTTATAATCATTATAAAAACTACGCTTGATTTAACCTGTGAATTAAAGCTTAAAGACGTTAAAAGCTTTGACTTTAAAATGAAATGGCTTTTATTAATTCTTCTTTTTTTTTAATTATGCAGATTAACGGATTGCTAACAAAAACTTTTTTATAGATTCAAATATTGTTTGATTTTTTAATTTTCGTCACAATTTTATATTGTTTCAGAACAATTAATAGGGGTCTTGTGAATATTCAAAGTTTTTTCTCTGCGTGTAGGCCTTTAAATTTAATACCCAAAGCAAAACTATTCAAGTTTTAGTGTCCATTTAGCAATAGAGTAAGACTTAAGTTAATCTGTCTAAAAGTTCATATTTTATGGAATACAATTATTAAAGAAGGCATTAAAATTGATTTTCAGTGGAATGCCAAGGCGAAAAGCACTTGGTGGTAGAGATTTTAGCGTGATTTTCTATAAGAAAAAAAATTCAAAATTTAGGAGTCATGGTAGTTAAAACGATTTATGAATTTTACCATTTTATAATTTTCGGGCCACCGTACATTTAAAATTTTTTTTAATCCTGTATTTAAAAATTACATCTCAAAAAAATTCTTCTAAAACTTCAATTGAAATAAACCTAAAATTTATTATAAAAGTGTAACACATTCTATTTCCCTCTGAATTTTTAATTATTTTCATTTTTGTATTTTTCATAAGGACAATTAACATGTCACATATAATTGTACCATTTATTTAAGTACTAGTGAAATATGTCTTTTAGTCGTTCAGACCCTCTTAACATTTAAATTATTCTGGTTATAATTTTTCTTTTAAATAAAAAAATGGATGTAGTTTAAAGTTAAAGTATTCTAAAGTTAAAAATAATATTAACATCATTATAAATTACATTTGCATGCATCTAAAGAAATTGCAGCTGGAGTTACATCTTTTCCTATAAGTATGCAAAGGCTTTTTGTTAGTATGAATAACTAAACGCGTAAGCCACTTTAAAGTGAATATAAAATTTTGTAACTAAATGTCAAAAAATACACAACAGCCTGATACAATTAGTGCATGTTAAATGTGTGCATGTGTAATAAAACTAAAGATTATGTAGGTATTAGTATTTTGTTGGTGTTACTTTTGTTGCTTTTTCTTCAAGCAGTACTTGTCACAAAAGTGCTTCAGGCACAAAAGTGAATGAACATTCTATATGTTTTTTGTTCATGAAATGAGAATGTCATAGTCTTTTCCCTACCCTTTTTTGTACCACTACTTTAGCATCCCCTAGAGAAAATAATTTTCTGCAAGATGGAATGTGAAAAAATTAAAACTCTACAATATAATTTATGTTTAATGCATTTAAACCGATTAGGGAAAAGAAGATAAGCAAATATAAAACTTTATAATTCATACATTGTTGTTAGAATTGTTTTCCTTTCAAACAAATTTTGGAGCCATTGTGCTATGATTCATGGCATATTATGAATTGTCTTTGATAGGTCTGGCTATCCTTCATTTAATTTTATTGTCCTTATAGCAAATATTGTAACAAAATAAATTTTAAGATTCCGTCTATAATGTTTAAAATGAAAAGTACATATTCATCAAAATTGATTTTTAAATTTCTTGTTTACACCTACATATCGCTAGTCTCATGTAGAAAAGCCCTTACTTGAATTTTTACAAAAGTGAGTTTTTCAAGATTCCAATACATTTCACAGAGATACCACTCGTCACAAAATTTCAATTCAATAGTATCAAGAATAACGGTTTTACAAGCATTTACATTTTAAATATTACCTTGTGAGAAATACAGTTTCTATTATGTTTTTACCTCCTCCTGTAAAACACGATTATGCGAGTTAGGGCCACTATTAGAACACCAACTAATTTAAGAATGAGTTTCTCGTACTGTGCAAATTTTGTTTATTACAGTTCAAAAAATAACAGAAGTTGTATTAATAAAACATTACTTACGTACCAGCCTTTGATTTTTTAGAAACAGTGGCTTTAAAATTATATAATCTGTGAAAGTTTCAAAGGTCTACTTATTATTTTTATAGACAGACTCACATACATTTTAACGAAAGCGATAGGGTTACGATTTCACCCTTGTGGGAAGTTCGTATCATTAGTTGTTTAACTCATTGTTGTCTTGAGATCTATCAAATTAGAAGTGGGAGAAAAGATTTTGACTCTTGGTACATAAACTTTACCAGGGCTAGGATAGATTTATAGTAATTGAAATAAGAATTATTGATTTATTTATTCTTGATTATTTAATTCATTTTACAATACAAAGCAATCCATAAAAATTGGCGAAAATGTTGGATCTAAGACCCAGCGTCTTGTGACAGTGTCATGTTAAACTTACGAGCCCTCTTCACATAAAATGTAAGACACTGAAGACGTAATAAATTTAGTAAAAGCGTCTTCCTTTCTTAAACAGAATTGAACAATGTTAAGTTATGACAACATTGAGAAGGTGTATAATTTTAATCGACACTGAATACATTTTTTTGTCATGTAAAATTTAAAGACTGTTTTTTTTTTATATTGCTACGTTTTATATACTTTTTGCTTAATACTGCCATACTACGTTACGCTTTTTATTTATAGGCGACTTAAAACGCCTAGATTGTTTTAAAATGAAAAAATGTGGCAACTTAATATAACTGTTTCTTATATGCAAGCATACTTGTTCAAACAGACCGGTACAACAACAAGTAATAGAATCTTAGCTCATCTCCTCCTGTTTTGAAATATCAAGCAAGAAACGGTGATCGTTTGTAAAGTGTTCCATTTTTTTTTTATTATTCTGCAGCAATTATATTTCTTTGCTGCAAATGTATGTCTCATAAATAGTTAATTTAAAACCTCAATGTATTTTGGCTGAATTTTTCAAATAATTTTTTTCCATTAATAAACTTTCTCTTTTTGAAATTCAATACTCGAAAAGTTTTTCATATAAAACATTGTTTTACATTCAAAAACATATACAATTTAGTAGTTTTCCTACAAGCAACATTATAACTTTAGCAATTAGTATTAAACTGCTTTTGTAAAAACTTTCAATTTTACAACACAATGTCTCTCAAAAAATCTGTGTATTAAAGATGTTTTGTGATGCAGCAATCTTAAGGATAACCCAAAGAACTTTTATTTGTTGTTATTGATAAAATTGTTTTTGCTTTTCAGTCTTTTTTCAATAAAGAAGTAACGATAGTAATATTTATGTTAACATGTCTTATCTTTTTGTTTTTTTGCATTAAATTTACTGACTTGAGTCTTACTAGTGCTCTTATTTGCTATTGACTGCAGTTAAAGTTGCTCATTTTAAATTGTTATATCCTCCAACTTTAAGAGAATAAACAAACAAAAAATAGTAAATATCTAGCAGCATTATGATGAAAGCTACTGCTAAAACAACTACCTTATTGTCAGGAGTTGTTGTAAAATAATCCTGTCTTAAGTAATAATGTGTTGTATGCATTAGTGATTTTATGGCTAAAGGCACAAAGGAGGACTGTAATGGACAAATAAAGGCAACTGCAATTTACACGAAGAGGAGAGAACTTAGAAATAAATTTTAAGTGAAAATGCGAGAAAAATAAAAAAGTGACATGAGTTCTAAATTTGTTTTCGGCGATTCTTTTATACCCTTCATCGAAGTCTTATTTTTCAATATAAGTTAGTAATGCAATTTAATTTATTGGTGTAATTTTAATTTTTTTTTTTTTGTGAAATCTTGGTGGAACATCGATAGAGAAATTTTAGGGAACTTTTCGTAATTTTTATGGAAGTACAAATTTTTTTATTATCTCTTTATGAGAAAATTTGTTGATAATCGGCCACTTTAGTGAAAGCTCGGTCTTTCAGTAATATTCCGATGTCTTTATAAAGAAAGTCAATGACAAAGTGAAAGTTAGGAAAGCGGCGGCTAAGAAAATACATGCGACTATAGCTCAGCTAAAGTGAAAATTGATAATTTATTTTGAAATTTTTTTACGTTACCAAATGAATACAATTATATAATCATAAATATATGGGGGATATATAATTTTTAGTTGTAAAAAGCTGCTAAATTCACTATTAAAAAAAAGTTGTTTCTCTTGCAAATAATGCGTGCAAAGAGCTGATAGTTTTTAATAAAAGATGTAAGATAAAAAACTCTGATAGCTGATACAGCCTGTTAAAATGTTTAGCCGAAAACATACGTACAATCCGGCGGCGGTTCTGTCTTCAATTTAAGACGATGAGGGCCTTGTCCTTAGTTAGATTAGCACACACCTCTAGCAGCGCTAAACTTGCGTTAGTTAATTTTCGTATTATTATATACACACACCACGTTGCTTTTTTCAGATATGTTAGGGTTGCCGGATTTTATTGCGAAGTAATATGAAATTTATTTCATTATTATTTTTATGATTTTGAAAACATTTTCCACATTATTTTCTTAGCATTTTTTTTTTTTTGGGTGTTGAAGAATAATTAATATCTCCAAACTGATTTGAACAACGAAATTCTTATTGTCATAGATCAATCTGTTCAAAAGTCATCCATAATTAATTCTCTCACGCATCATGCATTTATTTACACAAGAAACTTTAATTAATGTAACGATAAAGTTTTAATTTTTTTTCTGGCCCTTTACTCTGATGGTTAAATATACACACTACATTAAAAATTTTAATTTTTCAGTTTGGGGGCTTAATATACGCTTAGTTCATGAACCTCTTGTATAAAACCCAAAAAAAAAAAAAAAAATAGAATCACAAAAACTAAAGTAAAATTATTTATAAGCAGGCCCTCCTTTCTGCTTTCATTCATCGGCGAATGAAACGAAAAATTTTGACATTTTACTAAATCATATTTTATTTTTAATTACTAGAAAACATTCCTTTTTTATTAGCACAAACATACACACATTCATAACAACAGACAGACTAAAAACCACTAACCAATACCACAAACTACAACAAATGCTGACCGTTGAAATCATCAAGCTATAAATTATATCTTTTTTTTTTTTCCTTTTTTCTGTTTTTATGTTTAAAATCCCACTAACTAAACGGACAGTTGATGAGTACGGCTGACATTCTCATAGCAAAAGGAAGTTATAATGGCGAAAAAATGTTTCACAAAATGTTTTTAGTATAGAGTTTGTTTTATATACATATGAACATATGTATGTAAATGTGTATTTAGATTACAAGAGACTCTAGCTTTTTAGCTTAAACCTTAGCAATATTTTGACAAACAGAAATATTTTCCACTCTTTACATTTAGAAAGGAATTAATATCCTATTTAGTTTATTTTTTATATTATAAAATAAAATTTAAAATGAGGGTGCTGTTACAAATTGTACTATTGAGCTATTTAAGGTTTTTAAAAATTTCTAGGTACAACAATAATATTTGTAAAAAGTCTAAAGAGTAAAACGACAGGACTCACACTCATTGTCTGAATAGAATTAAGAATGAAATTTAAATTTTCAACCTATTTTGATACCCTTCACCACAGGTTAAAAAAATGGGCATATCTAAGCTGGTCATTCCATTTGTACTTTCCACAATATCCATTCCGAAACCCATATAGCATACATACTCTGAGTTCTTATTCAAAACGAAGTCGATTGAGCGATGTCCGCCTTTCAATCCATGTTAGTGTTGAAATTAACTTTGCCAAAGCAGAACAAATTTAGATATTCAAATCGAAAACTTTGCTATTAAAAATTAGCAAAATCGGTCGATGTTCTTTGAAGCAGCGGGCAAAACACCACACGTGCTTCTAAATTTTTTATATCATTTGGAGCAAATCTAATGTAGTGTAGTAACCCCAATCAAAAAATAGAAAGAAAAAAAAAAACGCAAAAAAAAAACAAATATATCGCGCAATAGAGAAATATCAAATAAGAAAAAATATCAAGTGAAAAAATTGGCGCTCGCCCAAGTGATGGGCCTCTGAACTTATCATACAAAAGTACGATTTTGCACTATATTTTTTAAGACAAGAATGTGAATATCATACAAAAGCTTTTAAAGAGATCTTTCAGGAAATGATACATTTTTTTAAATACCTAACCCGTTAAGAACCAATGACATTTTTATGTGAAATTATATATAGTACTTATTTTTTTTTTCTTCTTATTTTGTAATACTCTGTTTCCCCATAAATTGGTTTTTTTAATTGGAATTACTAAAATAGATTAACGTATAGTATGAAGGGTATATAGGACTTGGGAAAGCTAAATATATTACTTTTTCTTCTTTTATATATTATATTTAGACATTTTTAATTCGTGTTAATGACTAAAGCAACCTTTAAAGAATAAAATAAATTATAATTAAAAAAAAGCTAAAACAAAAAAAAAAAAAAAAACCGTCATTATAGGCTTTTAAAAATTTTAAGTGTTAGAAGTTTCTAATGTTATATTTTTTTTAATATATGAAAAAAACAATCAAATGTTATTAGAGGAAATAAATAAAATGCTTGCATAAGACCCAAAGTAAAAAATTTATATTTTTTTATTTTTAAATTGGCACACAAAGTCCAAAGCATTAGGGAAAAGTAATACTTTTATATCGCATGTGTGAGCAAATAATCCGGATTTAAGTTGTTTTAAAGAATATGAAGAAAAATACTTTAGAATATCAATATTTTTATAACTCTATGATGCGAAGGTGTAAAGAAATTAACTCAATTTATTTTTAATTTAAACCGTTGAAATAATAGAAACAAAGATAATCATTCATAGAAAGTCTTTTTTAACTAATGATACAATTAAAACAAAATAGTTTGTGGAGGAACTTTATTTTCTCTCTACGTAGTTTTTTTGTGTTTTGGAATTTGAGACTTTATCTTCAATTAATCTTGAACTAAGAAGGCATTTTAATTGAAAATAATCTTAAATGCGAAAATGAAATACCAAGAATTAGGAAATTAAACCCAGACCGCAAAAATGCAATTATTTATAATTTAAAAATGTCAGATACATGTTATTTACATATATTTATATGGCCGGGAGCAGGGATCTTTTTAAAGTAGGTTTGAAAATGCCGGAAGATCAAATGTATTAATTCTCATGTTTAAAACCGGCTTAGCTGTCTATAACTTATCTGTAATTGACATTTTACAGGAAATCCATGTTTTCTCAAAGATCATAAGGTTGATTAGACATACGCTCACTAAAAGTAGAACCTCAAAACTTTTAAATCAGGATACGAAAATAAACAACACGAAATGTTAGCCCACATTTTATTTTGATTATTTTATTGAGTAAGGTAAAAAAAAAAACGCATCCAATAAAAAGAATTGTGCAATTTAGTTTTGTATTTGTATTTTGTAAATGTATGCAGTCAGAAGAAAAAACAATTATAACCAAGTGATAACGTTTTGTAGGAAAAAATTCCGGAGACGTTTGGCGATTGATTTGCTCGTTATACAAGGTAGAGAATGTATTAGAGATTAAGTAGGAACAATTCCTTTTTTGAGCGATATACACCATGCAATATACGAGGGAAAACAAAAAATATTTTTCCGACTTATTTTGTATTGTCAGCGACTTATGATTCATTTATGTATTTTGGCTTATTATATATTATTGTACCCTCACCAACGTATTAAAATACGAGAATATATTACGTTAATTTATCGGTTCTGATTGCATAACCTCAAATCTGTTATTAGAAAGAAATGCTGAATGTTATTAAACATGTTATTGATTAAATATTTCTTTTGCAATTTTAAAAAAATATAATTTGTAAACGCAAATTGAATTTTATATGAAACAATCTTTTTTAAAAATTACATTTGTCTTCTCAAATGTCTTTAAGTGCTTAGCTGCAACTAAAAAAATTGTTGGAAAAATTAAAATAAGAGTGCGAAAAGCGATTTTATGATTATTTCAAACTTGTTGTTTTATTTTCATTTTGAACAGTTGCGATACACATAAGGAGAAACATGAAATGTTTATTACAACAAAATATTTTTTTCATTTTTTGCCAAATTTCGAGCAAATTCTTCTTCTTTTTGAATATTTAAAAATTAGTTGGTTTTTGACGTTGTGTTAAATTTTTTCAATCTTAGAAATAGTTTTTTCTTTAGTTTCCTTTCTCTTGTTGCTTTTATTTTTAATCCGTTACACTTCTTTAAGTTCTCTGTTACTTTTGTTTATGTATTTGCATTCTTTTGTCTTTGTCCCTTAACAAGATGAGTTTTCAGGGTTTAATTTCCTTTGATTGTTAAAAAGTGTTGTCAATAAGTTGAAATTATATGGGTGCTGTTTAAGTCCGATTGAAGTTTTAAATGTAAAAAATAATGCATAAAAATTATTAAAAAAAAAAAAAATTATTTGAAAGATTAAAACATGTCAATAATATTTGAAAATGATTTCAGGATTTCTTGGACAAACAATTTGTACCACTTGTCAAGAATAAGACGAACAATGATGGTCTTTAAGGTGTCAATTGTTGCCGGTTTTACAGCATTAACCAAAGACTTTGCTTGGCCCTATAAAAAAGAATCGAGAGGAGCCAAATCGCAGATTTCCTTGAAGGCAAATTGACAGGTCAATTTCTGAAAATTGGCTTTTGGCGTTTTTTGGCACTTATAGCTATCCTGTTTCAACTTCATCTAAATATTAATTTCAAAAAATTATTTATCTTCGAGCTTTAATGATATCCATCGATCGTAACGTGGGCTCCGTTCAATGATGCCACCAGGATGTAAACTGTACTAAATGGTACATTTTTCTGGATATACTAAAGTATGTAGGGATGTTGCCAATTGGCTTCACTTCATATGCGAATATTTTTTTATTAAAAAGCCCATTAAAATCAAGAAAAAGTGAACTGCTGAAGCCAACTTTGAGATAAATTAATAAATTCAATTGATGACTTATTTTCTAGGTAATTATTTGTAATTTGGTAGCATTGTGTTAGAGTCATGATGATTTGTCATACTAATTTAAAAAAGGGAAAGCAGTATTTCGTTTAACAGTAACATATTCGTATCGGTCTTGAAAAAATACCCTTTACCTTAAACCGCGTTTTTTTATTAAAATGTAAACTAAATTTTTTTATGCAACAGGCACTAGGTCAGTTTTAGAATAAAATATTGTATATTATTATTTTTTTTAATTTTAAAGACACGCATATTGTTGTGTATCTTAAATGTCTGCTTATGTGATATAATGCACTACAGCGATGTTTTAGAATCAGTTAAAAAAAAAGTCATTTATACGGATCCACTAACGTGCATCGTGTTAAACCCATCAGGTTTTCGAAGTTTTAGTAGGTCAGGTCATATTTACTACATTATTTTACTTTCGTTTCTTAAGTTTCTTGTTTGTTGATTACCTTGTTATTGTTATTATAATTGCAGTCGTTTGAATGTAATTATTTTTTTATTAATGTTTTATACGAGTATCTGTTTTTTTACTTTTTTATTATTGTTATAAAACTAAAGACAAATTTTAATGAGAGGAGATGAGATCCAGTTTTGAATAATTTTCTCTTGCATTTATTGCTTTTTTTATGTAAAAATAATACAGAATTTTTTGAAGAATTTACACTTGAATAAGACTAAATTGAATTATAATTTAAAAGGATATAAAATTGTTATTGTTTTGATTTGCTTCGCTAGTTTTTAATATTTTTATAAGTTGATAGAGTTTAGGGTTACTAAATGTTTCATTAATATCACCAAGTACGAGCAGTCTGTGTAAATTCTAAATTTCTGTCTACTGAGGCTGAAAACATTAAGAAATATACTTTAGCAAAACCGTTTATATTTCAATTTTACTTTAAAATTTTTTTTATGCTTGTTGTTTAGTTGACATTAAAATTTAAAAAATAATAGTGTTTTCCTATTGAGATTCAAGAACAAGGGCAAGAACGCAAAAATAAACTACTATTAGGATACCCTTTTATTGTTTTATTTTTTTTGTTTTTGTCACGCGTTCAAATTCTACGATTCAATATAAAATATATGTATATATAACAATAATTGCATGTACCCCGATTACCCCGTAATTTAGAGTATTTGTTGTTAAAGCGCAGCACACCTTCTGTGAAAATCTGAAGAGTATTCCCGTTAAGGTTTTGAAGACAGAGAGCTGCTGTAGGCTGCTAAAAGAGAGACATTGTAGCGAAAACAATAGGGAACCCTAAAAACTATCTGCCAAAATTTTCCTTGGTTTAAAACAATTGCCTGCTTACGAATATGTTAAAATCAGTCCATTGATTTTAAAAATTCTTAAAGTATGCAATAATAAATTAAACATACTAAGCCTTTTAAAGATAACATTATTTAACAATTAAATATTGAAATCCAGAAATACCCACACAATTATTGAAGTAAAATTAAGTAACGTAGTGCTAAATGTCCTCAACGAATACATTACAAAAATTATATTTAAAACTGGCAGTCTAAAAAAATAAACACAATAGTAATTATTAACAACCTAGAAACCATCTAAACAAGTAATCAGAACAATAGACTTCTTAAACTAAACTGGTCTTAACATAATTGCATTCACTTTTTTACTGTGAATAAATAACAAAAAATTGTAAAGCAAATAGAATTTCCAACATTTAGTTTGAGCTCTTATTGTTTCTGCAGTTCTATATGTGTTTTGATATTGTGTTTGTGTGCGTGTCTATATGTGTTTGAACCTTAATATTGTTAGCCTGTAGATAAAATAGAAGGACAACTTAACTCTTAACTTCATTATACCCGCATTGTTTTTATTTGCTTAACAAAAGAATGCACAAAGAAGACCTTGATATGTTAACGACAACTTCATCAACATATGTGGAAAAGCAAAGGAAGCAAATGTAGTAAATGCAGGAACTCGACAACGATAATGATGCAAGGACTAAAAACCATTTTAATATGTGTAAGCATTTATTTGTTCATGATGGTAAGAACAATCAAAAATTAAAATGCTACCACTGCATTTGTTAAGAATACTACCACAAATGTACAAGCATATATTTAAGGTAATTTTCTTTTGTACATTATCTCTCTAGAACAATGCATTTGAAAACTATTTCACAAAAAAAAAAAAAAAAAAAAAAAAACAAATATACCATTGGGGTCTATTTTTGATATGCAACAAAATAAACTGACTTAAGTCACTTCTCAGGTGGGAGAATTGATGATTCCAGCTTAGAATAGTAGAAGCCTGCGTTTAGTAAATAACATTATTATTTTATAAATTTATAAGAAAGAATGCAAAAACCTTCGTGTAACAGAAATAACTCAAACTTTAGCCAAGAACAACATAGTATTACAATAAGATTATGACGAATAATAGAGCTTAGTACTGTACGAGTACTATGAACACGGCAAGAACAGGCTTAAAAATGAAATAAAAAATAAACAATACTCCCATAGGGACCATTCAAGGTAATTATTTTAATTTCAATAAATTCATCACAATCGTCAATATTCTTCAGAATATTGATTTTGGAAATATTAATTTCTGGCGAGAGCAATTTACTACACACGTGCATTATTATTTATACTTAAGAAGATATATTGCTTTTAAAATTAAATATTTAATCTTTAGTCCTATTATGGTTCTACCTCTGTCTGTTTGCGTTTAGCGGAACGAAATAACTTCCATTTATTCTCTAAGTTATTTTTTTTTTTGGTTCAAAAAAAAAAATTCTTGTATTGAGGCAAAAAAAAATTTTAAATATATTTTCTTTTCTAGATCAGAGAGCTTTTATTTGCTATTTTTAGCAAAATCGTACTGATCAAAGCAGTACTATGCGAGATATTTCTGTATTTTGTTATTTAAGTATTAACATTAAAAAAGTTAATTAAATAAATCCGGCTTTTTTTAAAGACGTGATTTTAAAATTTGTTTTATTGTTATTAAAAACCATTGTTACAAATTTTGGATTTACATTTTATTTTGTGCGTAGAGTTTAGAATTTTAAATATTTTGTTCGAATCCACTTTTTTTCTGAAATAGAAGACTAAATTTTCTAATCTTAAATATATCATTCGAAACATGGTTTTACTTGAATAATTTTTTTATGCGTAATTAAAAAAATTTTAACAAATTTGGATTGGCATTGACTTATGTGTAAATCATACTCGGATTGATCATTTTAAATATATTATTCGAGTTATGGTTTCATTGGAATAATTACTTTTATTTCTAGTTAAAAAAATTGGTCAGAAATTTTGGCTTAGCTTCTTGTGTGTAGAAGACCTGGTTTTCTTCAAGTCAATTTTTATGTTAGTAAAAAAAAAAAACATGACAAAAAATTTACAATTTGCATTGTTTTGTGTGCCTAGAAGACCAGAAGAAAAACTTGAAAATTTAAATATTTTACTCCAATCATGGTTTCGTTCGAATAATATTTTTGTTTGTGAATAAAAATAAAACATTGTTAAAAGTTTTGGATTAACATTGTTTTCTGTGTATAGAACAACTGATTTTGCATGTTAAATATCTTATGCGAATCATTGTCTTATTCGAATTATTTTTTTATACGTAATTAAAGAAAATTGTCAACAAATTTGGATTTGCATTGACTAATGTGTAAAGGGAACTGAAATTGGTCGCTTTAAATAATTAATTCGAAACATGGCTTCATTCGAATCATTTTTTTGTAGTTAAAAAATGTTAAAAGTTTTGGTTTTGCATTATTTTCTGTTTTCTTTTAATAGCAAATAATATAGGTTCCGTGGTACAGAATCCTTCGTTTGTAAGCTGATTTATTAATATTTTTGGTAATAGAGATGTGCTTGTGCGCTCGTAGGTGTTAGAAAAATATTACTTAAATATGAAAACTTATACCGTGCTCTTTTATTTATGACTCTTTCTCATAGAAATGGAAAAGATTTCATACAACCTGCCAGAGTATCATCTCATCATTCCACAAGAGCTACAAAAATGTGTTTCGGTAAACCACCAAACACTTAAATATTAAAACAAGTAACAGGCTAAGGTTTTTAGCTTAAATAACATGTACGAATTTGAAGAGCAAAATATGCAGGAAAATGCTGCAGGCATGACATAGACTTCCTGTACATTTTTAATAAACACAGAGACTTGCAAAAAAACATAAATATAACATCTATTTAAAAACATGACTTTCATAAGATTTAAGCACAATATGCGTGTGCTTATACTCTTATTTATTTTTATATGTCTGTGTGTGTGTAAATGTCCTTATCTGAAATGCTTGCTATGCTTACCGACATTTACAAAAATTGTTTTTTTTTTGCACTTTTTCATTCTTTTGGTTTTCTTCTTGAATGTATTTGCATTTCTTGTAGATGTGTCCTTTTTGTAAATTATAGTGTAGTCATGTATATTGTCTGGTAAAACTTCTGTTTTGTTGTTGTTACTATTATTTATGTTGACTGTTGTGTATGATTTTTAAGCATGCTAGTTTTGGAAGGGCTGGTTAGTTATACGATGACTTCCATTTAGTGTCCTCTTTTGTATTTACTCACACCACTATCCAATAAGAATCGATTTCCTTAAAATTTTAACGATGTCCGTACATTTGGTAGATAAGATGAGAGTTCTTTTAAAGCTAAACAGACTTATATTGTAGAAAATCATTTTAAATGATTATTTATTAGCAGTAAAGTATTTGCTGGCACCAAAATTAAAGAACCAAGTAATTTTTGGGAATTGTTTATTAAATGCGTCTCTCAAAAGTGACTTCAACTCTCTTGAAATATATAATTTTTTTTGGAAATTACAAAGAGGATAACAAATAACAATGCAAATGTGGTTCACTACGAATCTTGTAGATCCTTTACCATAGTGATGAAAACTATAACCTTTTATTCGTGTTCACATAAGTTTTAATAAATTCAAAATAAAATGCAATATTCATTGGATAGAATTTGTTTTTTGAGAAATTTACATCTGACGGTAAATTTTTTGAAACCGATTTCAAAAACGGAAGTGGTAATCAATTCGTATGTATATTTTTTTAATTTTTGGCGGCAGAAATCTGTCATTTTAAAACCGTTTTTTAAATTTTACAGATTTGACCGCTTAAAAGAGGTTCATAGTTTTAAAAATTAAATGATGTCCCCTCATATAACATTCATGATTTTATATGTCTATTGAAAGAGTTACATCACTACAGTTACCGATAACAGAAAGTAATAAAAAAAATCATATTAAGGAGTGTAGCCATAGGTGACGTAATTTATCTTATATGGCTGTATATTTTAAACCTTTATGGTCAAATACTTGAAATTACATAGAGGGTCTACTTCTATATGCACTTTAGCAAAAGGGACCAATCAGTGGACCCAAGTGGGCAACACGGCAGCCTGCCTATCCTTAACAAAATTTATAAACTGATAGATAGACAACTTAAATTTAAACAAAGTTTTTATTAAAATTTTATTTCATATTCGATGAGCAGACAGGTAGACTATCGGTTTTGATGTCGGTATTGTGCAAGCGATATTTTTTCATTCTTAGAAATTTGTTATATATTATTTTTATTTTTTAATTTTAATTTAAAATTTTTCTTTTTGAAATTGCTGCCTTTTTGTGAAATCGCGAGTTTTCAATCGAATTTAAAATTATCTGCACACTTATTATTTTGTTGACTTTAGCATTTTTTGCATTAGTAATTTTTTAAATTTATCGACTTTTTAAGATGACATAACAAAACAAGAACTTAAAAATTAATGTTGTTTTTTTCCCATTATTTTTTTTAACACTATTTGGCATACGGAAAGACTTAAGAATCTTCATGTAACTTGATGTCAGAAAATACGGTTAAATTCTAAAATTCCGATTTTTCTTAGAGTTGCACTATTTTGGTGAAATTTTCTCTCATCTTTAAAATTTTTGCTTTTGTGTTTTGTTTTGTTAAAACTTTATTTTAGTAAAGTTTTCTTTATTTATACTTTTGATTAATTTTAAATTGTTCACTGGGCATTAAGTTCTCCGATAGAAATTAAGCTTTTATTATTTTTTTTGGTAAAGTTATAGATTTACTAGTGGGTATTAAATACTGAATTTTTACAGTAATTTTTCGAAAATCAAAGATTTTTACTCCATACCTTCATAGTTATATTTGTCGAACTTAATTTTATGTAAGATATATCGAAGAAATGCAGCAATGCCTGTGTGTAAGAGTAAATACGTAAATCTTAACTTATTTCTAAAAGAAAATTCTCAAATAATCCATAAAAACGGCTTCGTTCATTTTAAGGCCAAATAATTGAATCCAGTACCGAAATAAAATATATTTAGTAGTGTAGCAGGTTTCTGCCCATCACTGCGTTATGTGAATTTTTTAATTAAAAAACTAAATTTGACTAAAAGCTCAAACGACACCCATCAATTCTTTTTAATTTTTCTAATTTCTTTCTCTCAGGCCCAATTTATATTTTAATAACTAACTGTCTGCATGGGTCTGAAATAAAATATTTTTAAAAACTTTCCAAATTAAACAAAAGAAGGTATTTAAAAAGAAAAAAGCATTTATTTTTAAGTTATTATTTACCTTTTTTTCTTTTGTTGTCATGTTTTCTGATAAATTTTTAAGCGTTTGGCTTCATTTTGCTTTTGTTTTTATATCTTTTAAATGCAATTTATAATTTTTTCTACATTTTTTGGGTTTTAATTAAATTTTGCTCCTTATATTACTTTGTGCTTATATAAATTAAAACTTTTATAATAAAAAAATATGCTTTTTAAATGAATACAGCGAAATCTGAAAGAAAAGTGGTTTAGATAACGAGCTGACATATTTGGTGTAATAAACAAAAAATATTATTCTTAAATAATAAAGTTTAATGTTTGTGCATTAAAATTAGACTTTATAATGCGGTTAAACAATGTGTATAGTTAAAGAAAAAAGGTTGTTATAGAAGTAACAAATAGTTGGTAAATTCTACAGATATTTTTGAAAAAAAAAATATTTTAATTTAAATTAATTTTTTTTTTTCATTTCGTTACCGAATGAAAATGAAAAATGATTCATATCTTCGATTAAAAGCTTTAACGATATCTAAAGAACAAATGTTATTTCATTTGCGATCATTCAGAGAAGTTTTTAATTTTCCTTGCATGATTTTTTACCATTGATTTGGAAAATATTCGTGTTTCTAATAGCTTTTAGTTGAACTACTTCCACAAATTTATTTATGTCTGAAAAAAACGCAAAATATTTTAAATTATCGTAGAACGTGGAAAATTGTCAGAAAGAAAAAATTAAAACAAATCTGTTTTTCCATGTCGCCTCAAATTGTAATATTTTGTAACCTTTGGCTTAACAATTTTATTGTATTTTTTATTGTTAAGATTTTAGTAATTTTTTCCTTATTATCTATTATCCATAATATCTCGTTTAGTGTATTTTTACAAACTTTTATTGGCAGCAGGTATAATTTTCCAAAAAATCTTTTTTGATATGCCGTCTTATACCAAAAGATAATACAAATTAATCAAATTATTAATATGTATCGTAATAACGGTGAATATGTTTATTGCGCATATAATAATAAGCTTTTAAGTTCAGAAGAAGCAGAAGAAAATTGTTTTCTTCTTTTTTAATTAAAAAAAATATTTAATACAATTAATTGCGTGATTAAAGAATGTTTTGGTTATTTGTCAGTCAAATAGTAAATTAAAATAAAAAAAATTGTATAAAAAATAATACAAAAAAAACATAAATTATAAATTTACTGATATATATTTTTATGAATAAAGTAGAAATAAAAAATTTTTTTGGGTAATTTAAAAACACATGTATCTACTGCTTCAAGGAAAACACATCATGCAATTGTTGACCTTTTCTATTGTTATATTCGTTAGTGTTTCTAGGTCATATTCATAATTTTACTTTTATTCTACAGAAAGAGGAAGCAACAAAAAAAAAACGGCAAATTTTTTTAAAACAGAAGCAACCTGTAACCGGTTGACATTTTTCTTGGCACCAAATTTGCAAGAAAAAAAAAATGAAATAAATAAAGAAAATAAGAGCAACACATTTATGGTTCAAATGTGATGTTTGTTGCAATTCTTATTTTTTTTTCTTTGTACCCTTTTAATTGTTGCTTGTATTTTGCCTTGTATTTTATTTTTCCAAAATTATTTTTCATTTAATGTTGCTAAAGCCATCGTCATCAACTCATGTCAAGGTTATTTAAATTTTTGTCGTTGTGGTATGAAAACCTCTAGTCCCATAAATTATAATTGTTCTTGTTTTATATAATTTTTACTGCATTTAGAGTTTCTATTTCTCTGCCTTGTTTTTTGCTATTGCATGTATTTTTTTTTTAAATTCTGATATTTAAGTAGATTTTAATTTTAGATTAAATGTTTTTATATCTGAGTCTACTGCTCCAAAATGTTTAAGTTTTAAAAGGAGCTACACAGTGGGGTTTAACCCTGAAATCTTTTTTTTTGCAACCACGATAAAATTATGAACAAATTTTTATTCTACCCTGTAATTTTATTTTTGTAAAAATATTTAAAATATATTATGAAATGGCCTATTGAAGTCAACATATCTAATGTAAATAGAAAAGGTACTTAATTGAGCTTGTGGCTTTTGTTCTGATTTCTTTATAAATAAATAAATATTCTTTCTTAAAAAATTTAATAATAAATAAATAATAATCTCGCTAAAAGCTAGACAGTACAGGATTTTATTAGGCCCGATTAAAACCAAAAATATAAAAAATTACACAAAATACTTAATTTTAATTTAAACAATTTGTTATTCGAAAGATCAATTAATGGCATTAAAATTTGAAGTTGATTTAGGGCAGGACATCGCAATTATTTTTGACGCAGCCTATTCTAGATGTCCATTCTAGAACACATTTTATAGTAATGCTAAGCATATCCCACTAATAACACGAATAATATTGGCTTCTTCAGTGTCAATTGTTGCTGTTTAATCAGCATAAGCCAGTGAATATATATGACCCCATAGGAATAATCAAAAGGTGTCAAAAGGCATTCCTTAGGGGCCAATAAAGAAGAATAATTTTTCGGTGTTAACATTTCGATGGTTGCTGATCCCTTAATTTGTTTACTTGATAAATGTATTTATTTTATTGTTGGACTTTTTTTTGACAGATTTGATGATTATATTATTTATTAAAAAATAAAACTTATTTTCTTTATAGAGATTTGCGATATCTTAAGTCTTAAAGTAAACTTTATCACATTTTTTTTATAATAAAAAATCATTTAATGTTTTTAATAAAAAAAAAATTGTACAAGATGTACAAGACGGATTGTAGAGAGAGCAACATAGAAATGCTTTGAGTTGTGCCTGAGTTTCGTCTAACCAATTAATTAGTTGGTTAAATGGATGATATTTACAATGTACACAACTTAAGGTAGATAGACGCGAAGACTGCTGATGGGAGTATTGGCGTTCTTGCAAATGCGGCATTACATTCTGCCAGCGTCTAATTTTTCTTGTTTTCTTTAGAAAAGGTTAACATGCAATTATTTTTTATTTTTCTTTGTAAAAATTAAACTAAAAAAATGAACCAAAGCCGAAAAAGTAAATTTTAATTGATTTATCAAAATCCTCGGTTCAACCCCTGGCTGGAAAAAAATTAAAAAATATTTAAAAAAAATTAAGTCTATTTACATGGTACAAATTTCATTTACAAAAAAAATCGTTTTTAAATTCTTTTCCAAGCTTTTTATTCTTGAATTAAAAAAATGTTTATTTACTAGAATAATCAACAAGTTTGTGTTAATTTAAATAATGCAAAATTATGATAAAGTTTCTTGTTAAAATAAAGCAATATTAAGACCCATATTGTTAGACCCTGCCTTTGTATCAAGTTAAAATAAAGGTATCAAAATAATATTCCTATAACGAAAAGGGAATGGTCTTAAATTTTACTTTCGCAAGGATCTGGTCGTGCATGAAAGCAATAATCAAGAAAAACTCTTTGAGAGGAGCTTGAAACACATATATTTAAGCATCTCGAGCAATTACTTCTAAATGACAGTAGTCACTACAAAAAATATTTTTTTAAGTTGTTAACCAGTTGGTCTTTACATTAAAAATCAAAACTCAATTGCCATTGATAAAAAGAATATCTATAAATTTAAATTTTTATTAACAACTATTTTTATTTTTCTAATGCCTTTTTTTATCCATTATGTTGCAAAAATTGTATTTTGTTATTCTATACACTTGACATAGAGAAACAAGTCATTTTGTAAATTTCCTTTCCACTTCTATGATTTTCCGATAGTCCAGCAAAGTAAAAGAATAAAACAAAAATTCACTAAAATATAAAAATAAAAATTAAATAAAAAATATCTGCTAAAATAGAAATGAGAACAAATAATATCATTGCAATTGAGGCCATTTTATATTTAACTTTTTTAACATTTTTTTGTGTATTGGACCAAGACTTATGGCTTTTTTAAACTTCCTCTTATACTTTGGCATCGAATATTTTTTTTCACTTTTCTTTTTGTAGTTTTGTTGATATTTATGTAGAAGTTTGTTTGTTTGATAATAAAGCGGTGTTTATTTTTCCCTAAAACTATTCTCACCATAAAGTAAATAGACAATGACGTTTATTTTATAGTTCTTAGGTCTTTGTGAATTGTTGTCCTTATTTCCAATTTTTTTGTCGGTTTATTTGGCCATTATACTATTTTTGTATAAATACGTATAAAGGGTGATATAAAATAAACGCAAAAAATTGATGAGAATCCAATAACTCTGTTACAATCAATTGTTTTATTTTTTTAGAGCACAATATCCTGAAACCCTTCCTACACAGTAACATATTACTTTTTTTATGGCGCACAGTTTTGCGAGCTTTCTTACCCTGAGATATCGATTACAATTTTTTTAATTAAACAATAATTTACATAAATTATAGATTTTATAAAAAGCAGAAAACAATTTATCAATTAAATAAATAATTATATCAATTAAAAATTTAACTAAATTTCAAACGAAATTTTATAACAAAAATTTTTTTGTATAAATTTTAGTTTTATATAAATTTTTGACACAAATTAATGATTTATTATAAATTTTGACAATTAGTGTTACTAAATGAATTCAGCTTATGGCGATTATTTTATATTTTATTAAACATTAATTGCTAAAGCAAAGTCAAAATAAACCTCTTTTGCTCTGTGAATGTAGGTTAAGTTTTTTCGTTACACCCTACTGAAATTTATAAATTTAAAAAATATTACAAATATTTATACTTTCATTGAAAATATTTATTTTAGTTGAAGCTTTTGCGTAATTCTCTTTGCTTCTACTTCTTTTTTTATTGTAAATAAAATATTTTTTCTTTTTTTTAACGTTGACTTTTTGTCTTTTACAAATTTTGATGTCAACAATTTTTCTTATTGTTTTTTAGTTTTATTTTTATATTTTGTTTCTTAATTGAGCTTTTAATATAAAAATTTTTGACACACAATAATTTTTGACTTTTATTAAAAGAAAAAAAAAATAATATATATATATATATATATTGAAGTGATTATTAAATTTATGCATTTTTTATTGCTGTTATTAAAATTTTTCTTTTCTTTTGTAGGACAAAAATTTTTTAAGCGGCAAGAAATTATAGTGAAATTATAATGAGTAGTAATAAACATTAATTGAAAATATTAAGCAATAACATAGTTGACGAAAAGCAGTCACGAAAAAATGTTTTTGTAAACATTTAATCATTATACGATTACTATGCGCAAAAAATGCAACTGAAAAAGATTCGGCTCACAACCAAAATCTTATAACTTTTTAAAAAATAATTAATATATTTAGTCATAATACATAACTAAAATATGATTAAAAAACAAATAATTTTTGCTTTTAAGAATGTTATGTATTTACACGTGACCGGATGCTTCTCTATCAGTTAAGTGATTTATTGTTAGCTATCGGCTCATGCGTATTGCTGGAGAAATATAAAAAAAAAAAATAGTATAAAAAATATAAGAGCAAATAAAATGGTAAAAGAGACAACAGTATTGTTGCAGGACCAACTTAATTATTATTAAGTGTCACAATTCTATACTTGACTTGCAAAAAAGTTCTTGAGCTTACAAAATTTTTTCGATCAAGGTGACTTTTGAGAAAATTGGTATTTGAAACTGACAATTCAAAGTTAATTCTTTAACGTGGTAATTTTAATTGTTCAGCGGATTTTATTAGCGAAAATAAAAATATTTTTTTACATACATCAAAAAGGAAAAGGGAGTAAAAATTAAAAAAAAAATTTTTTGTTGTGCCCGCAGTACTCAGTTATTAAAAGGGTGTTCACAGAGAGGCTGTAATTTGTTGAATATGGCATTATTTTTTGTATCGTTTTAGACAAACAATTAACATTTAAATAGAATCTGTATAGATTAGACCTGTTTAATAACAAGTATGAGACTGAAAATTAAAGGATATCACCATATTTGATTTATATGATGCAGATTACCTGAACTTTTGAACCATTATTGACAACCATTTCATATCTTAACAATGTGTGCAACACGATGACCACAGTGCAAACATAAAAAATTAAAGGGTGTATCAATAGGTGGCATAATTTCACTCACCATCCTCAATTTTTGGGACTGCTGTAAACAAACACCTCAAAATTACAAATACTGTGTTATTCTATGTCCGCTATAACAACAAATATATACATTTCAAATAAGAAATAAAAGGGTGTCCCCATAAGTGATCGAATTTTTTGCATATGAACTTATCTTTGGAAACTTTATAGATATAAGCATAAAATGTGTATTTTGAAATTGTTTTTTCATCTTCGAAGACTCTCTGTCCTTTTTCTTTTTTTTTTTTTTTTTTTTTTTTATTATCTGAGTCTATGGAAAAAATCCTTACAGACTGGTATACATACATATAGTTTTTTACAATTTAAAACATTACCAAAAATTACATTTAAATTAAGTATTTAAAAACAATATTATGTTGCGTTTAATAGTGTTTACATTTAGAGAAAAATCAATAAAACTATAAAGATATTTTTGAATTTTTTTTTTTAATTTTTTGGACTAAATTTAAAATAATAAATTTAAAAAAAAATTATTAATACGAGTATGTTTCTTGAGACTTAAGAATATTATTTTCGCAATAAATAAAATTTTTTAAATTCTATAATAAATAAAAAATATTTTGTTTGAGGTTTTACTTGTTCCTTGTTTGATGACCTTTGAGTGATTACTTGTATTATTGCGTATACTAACATGCGTAATTGGCATATTGGTGGAATGCTTTCGTGAATATAATAAAAATATAAAATAATGATCATTTCTCTTGGGATTTTAAGTACATGATGCTTACAACGTTCTTATGATATTATGTTTTTACTATTTTCTTTAAAAATTAACACAAAAATGTCTAAATAAGTTTTTTTTCTTAATATGTTTAGAAATTAAATTATACGCGAACTTAAGCCAATTTAAAATTATTTATTTGTCGATACTTCTAAAATAGTTTAACTAAAATTTTTAAAATTAAAAATATTAAATTTTTTAAATTTATATCACGAGCTTTACAATATATAATAATATTTATTTCTTATTAAAAAATTTCGCAGGTCTTTCTATGGCATTTCTTAAATTATTCCACTACCCTAATAATATCTTCTAGAAATTTCGTCAAAGTACTAAGAATACAATTACATAAAAATATGTTTAAATAAATATGAATAAATCACTATAATTATTTGTATTTGAAAAAAGATAAGTAAAAGCTTTTAAGGGATAAACGTACAATAGCAGCTCCGTTTTGTAGTCTTAGTAGCAATCATTATTATATTCTTATTTAAAAGCATCTATAAATCCTTACTTAATCAGGTTTAAATACACACACAGAATTATGTATGTATGTATATGCCACCATCTATACAAGAGTGTATTCAAGTAGAAATATTACACTTATTCTTATTTACTATATAAAGACAAGTGCGTTTACAAACCTTAGTCCATTGGTGTCAAGCACCTGTGCTAAATAATATATTCAATGTCTCTGTTTTTTAATGCTCTTCCATTGTATCTTTAGTCAATATTATTATACTTACGGCATGTGATAAATACAAATACAATGTGACAAATACAATACAATTCCCATCATTTGTTTTTTCCTGCCAACGCAATAATGTAAAATGAAATGATTTAATTTAGAATTCAAGATTTTTATAATATTTACATTTTCAAATGGTAGAAAGTGGAAAAGCAATTTATTACATTGAGAAATGGAAGAAAGATTGAATTTGCAGAGAGTAAAATTGGCTTTAAATTATTAACAGGTATATTTAAGCCAGATAAAATGTTATAGTGAAAATAATTTTAAGCATATGGCGTCACAGATGCCCTTGGCGAAGCGCATGCTGGACGTCCGATTTCGAGCCACTTTTTCAAGCAATTCTGGCCATATGTCATAAAACACAGTAACAAGGTTGGCCTCCAACGAATAAATTTTTCGGGTTTAACAACATGAACCCATGACAAAGCCCCAAAGTAAATCATGGGTTTATTTCTTGAAATTAAGTTATTGCCAAATTTAAGTTTCAATAAGCTGTAGATACGTAGCACTATCCTTTTGATATCACGTCTCCCCGGATAAATGTCATCTGTGTTTTAAAGCTACATAAAGTCATTATCTTTATACGCAACCGATCCGCATCAATCAAAACACTGACCCCGGCTTTAGTTTTGAAGAAATATGATTCAGTGTATGTCATGGAGTCTGTCGAATCTGTTCTAGACTGTTTTACTTCATTTGTGGAGCCCTATAGGCGAAAGAGTCACGAACATAGCGGTCTTGTGGTTTTAATTTCTGCCAAAGCTGGATCTCACGTAGTGCGAGGAAACGACAACAAATCGATAAGCTTGCATCTTCTTTTATACTTTAGTAAATAGCAGTAATATTCTCTTTAGTAATCTAAATTAATTGGTAGTGTTTTTCAAGCGTCAATCCATTCTTGATGATTTTCCATTGTATACTGACCACAAATGTCAGGAAGTTTACATTTTGACGATTCTCAAAGCCATCAAATAAAAATGGTAGTCTAAAGCTTTTGACAGTTTTGATTTAAAAATTAATATCCATTAAAGAGTTTTAAATAGCCCCGTCAAGGAAATCGCTTTGCTGTACGTGGTCATTAAGCTTCACTCAGCTCTCCGTCAATGTTTTTTACATGATAACTAAACTATGGTATCAAAACTTTTATTATAAACATTGCACTCTCTTATCGTCCATTTACCTCAATTTAATTGTTTCTTTTTTTGTCTATTAAAGACTTCAGAAACGTATCTGTTAATTCAGAATTTATTTTAGATCGAGAGTAAAAAAATGAGATATAAAAAATATCTTGCAACTTCTTACTGCTAAATTTTTACTTGCAAGAATTAGCTAAACAGCTTTTTTTTACTTTTACTCACAAAATAATTTACTTTAAAAATGCCTGGCAAAAGAAATTTTTGTAACATTTAAGAAAATGCAAGTATTTTACAATTAAGGAAATATAAAAATAATATTATTTTGTAATTTTTCTTTAATTTAGCTATGGAAGTACAAATCAAAGTAGTGTAAAACAACAGAAATTTGGTTCCAAATCTTCGAGCTTTGCAGGTGTTTGTATTGTTTTTAGAATTCAAAGTAAACAAGCCAGTGATGAAACATTCAATGCAATGTACTTTTTTCTGTGCAAATTAAAGAAGAGTTGTACAATTATATATCAATTATAATATAATTATAAATCAGTTATAAACATGCTAAAACTATTTTTTTTATAAATATTTTGACATCTCAATTACAATAAGAATGTTCATTAGAACTAAGTGTAGAAAAAAAATTGTATACATGATGAGCTTAAACATTATAAACGCATTTGAAAATTATTACATATTTAAAAGAATATTTAAAACATTTTACATATATTTGCTATTTAGTTACTTGGAGTATTATTTTAAATTTTTTTCGTGTGGTTGCCAGTTAACTGGCTTTAAGTGGTCTTTGTTTTATACATTTGCTTTAAAAATAGTACCGTTAAGTGCGCATACCGTACAGTTTTTAAATCTTACATATCATTTCCGAAGCCACAATATTTTTTTTTGCTAATTTTTGCTAGTGAAGCGTTCATTTACTTTTTTTTATTTGGTAGAATAATTTTGAAAATTTCTGTTTTACTCTCTCCTTGCTAGTTTTTGCTAGTAAAGTTACTGAATAGAACTTATATGAGTTTTAACATATGCTATTGGTAAAGTTTTCCACTTGTAGTCTATATAAATTTTCTAAAAATCCTCTACAGTTCTGAAATCCACAATACCGTGGCTTTCGCCTTCTGTAGTCCGTTAGGCCTCAACTTATAACTTTGACCTATTTCTGGTCATTTGAGATATGTCCTTATGGGGAAATGCATAATTTCATATTTGCCTTTTTTTCAACTTTGATCCGTTTTTTTTTTTTTTTGTCATTTGATAAATTGTTCGTCCTCATTTCAGAAATAGTTATATTTTGACTTTTTTTGCAATAAATAAGTTACATTAATATTAAGTTTTGTTAAAAACGAAACTAAAGGTCGGGGCACATAGAATCCGTCATATGTTGTACTGTAACTGAAGTCAAAGAGTCGACGGATGAATTTTGCTCTCTAGTTTTATTTAATTTTAAAATTTATTTGTATTTTGTTCACTTGTTGATTTAATTTAATTTGTATTTTATTTTTTGCCAGCAAAATTATATTATTAAAATCACAGAATGTAATGGAAACACAGCAACAGTTAAAAGAAAACATAGAAGAAGAAGCAATTGATAGCTATCACATTTTTCAACGTACATCAAAAGTTGAAAGTTAACTTACTTTTGTGCTTTGCGTTGACTGACAAGTATTGAATGTGACAACAATGAGAAAACATGTAGTTTAACTATCTCGTCAGTTGAATACGTCAACGTTAAACGTATGATGGATTCTATGTGCCTCGGCCCCAACTGATAGAGCTATCTTTACACTCTGCAAGTTGTGCAAAATAAGAATCTCGCTACTCAAAGAGCAGCCGAAGAGAAGAATACTTAAAAAAATTTGGGTATTTTCGCAGAAAAAAATCAATCATACGCTAAAGTACCAGGACGGCGTACATATATAATTCCAAAGCAAAATGCTTTTGAGATTTTAATTTAATTCTGCGGGGTGCAGACGTACACTTGCGTATAAATATGTGTTTACTATTGCCTTTTTTTTGCCTAATTGCTTGTTTGTTTAAATTTTAAGCGTATTTTGTTCAAATAATTTGCTGTAAATTTCTGGTTTTATTGTTTTGCAAACAATAAATGTCATGTTGTTTAAGATTATTCTTCTTTTATTAGTATAACATGATTATTCATAATACACATAGACAATTTTGCTTATACATATGCAAGTATAAAACCAGCATACATTTATCTGTGATCAGTTATACACACAAAAGTGTATTATCATTAACACACATACAAGAGGGAATTACATGAACTCATACATAAATTTAAACATATTAAAATTCATAATTCATAAAACTCATAAAGATTACAAAATAATGAATATTAGATTTTACTTTGACTCCTCAATTATCATCGCTGTATGAACAGCATCCATCATCATCTCTTTTGTCATTTTAATCAAAATGATTTAATTATTTGTAATTTATACAATTAAAGGCTTCTTTACAGTAACAAACTGAATAACTTATTGTAATATAACATAAATTTATTGTCTATTCCGTTTTTATTTCTGAAAACTATTTGAAGTTGATGCTGCTACCTTTTGTGATATTTTATTTAATCAGTTTTAATTAATATTTTCATTTTAAAGTTAATGAAGTTATTGTATTAAACACGAAAAAAAGTTATTTATAACGATATTATTAAAATTTGTTAGTTTTATAGAGTTTCCAAGTTTAAAACCAAATATGATAATCTGAAGTGAAAAATAATTCTTCATATTCATAAACATAAAATAGAGTGAATAATAATCAATATCTTTTTTATAATATATTAAATATTCATAAATTTTTACTAGAAAAAAATGATTGGAATAAAATATTTAATTCGAAAAATAAATATAGATTCTTTTACATATACCTTTTGACATTAACGATTACAATAATTTGTATCGAAAAATTACGCTATTGTATGCAAACATTTTTGCTATTATGAATATCATAACAAAAAAACTTAAATTTCAGTTTTAATTACTTTAGTTAATTTTAAATAAATCAACCAAAAGATATATTTTTAAATCAAAATTTTTTTTGTTAATTTAATATTATGAAATAATTGAATATCTCCAATTACTTTATTTCTGCCACTGTGAAATTAACTTGTTTAAAGGTCTCCTGGTTGAACAGAAATGATATAAAATTAAAAATTAAGACGCACTTTTTTCACAATGATTCAAGGTTATAATGCTTTAAAGCAAAATGATTGTCACAAGAATGTAATACCCTTAGATTTATATACATATATTTACTTAAATGATTTAAGAGACAAAACAATTAATTATATATTAGAAATATTAAAATAGTAATTATGCGTTTAAAATATTAAATTCATGATAAGACAAATCAATAAAGATAAATGATTTTCACCTATATTCTGACCGAACATCTCCTTTTTTTTAATATTTTACGATTCAAAATTGTTACACAAAAATATTTGCTTTCATAATTTAAGAGCAACAGCAAACAAATACTTACTTTGTCTTTCTATAAATCTTTAAAGACATCTTTTTCAAAAGTTGTTCAAGTAGAAATAAAAGTAGAAAATAAAACTCATACACTTTTCATGCTGTCAGTAACAAGAAGTTTTGCATGATGTGGGGTGTAGTTGTTTGTTTTTAGCACAAGTTACTTTTAACATGTGTTTTCGTTATAAGAATTTTGATTTTCCCTTCACTTTCCTTTTAAGAAAACATGAGACAGCAAAGGTTGCTTTGTTGAACATTATATACAACTTCTTTTATGCGGAGAAATCAGGTTATCGCGATACTTTGCTTATTTTTTATTATAAAATCTTTAATATTAATTTTTTATTTATATGAAGTTTCTATAAATTAATTAAAGCTTAGTTTTATGTATTTTCTGTATAAAAACTTTTAAGTCTTCGATTTCAAAGAACTGCGGTAAAAAAAACATTACACGAATCGTGCTCACAACAGAAGCATATAAATTAATTTATTATTTTCAAAATTAAAAAAAGAAAAATTTTAGAAACTCTAAAGCAAATACACTCGTAGAGACAAGATAATGTGGAAGTGGCGTCTCCACTTCAGATTTATATAAATTAAGGGAAAAAATTAAACTTAATGATACTTATAAAGAAAGAATACAGAGAAAGTAACTGGTTATTTTTAAAAAGGGTAAAATCTTCTATTATTTTTCCTCGTAATCATATTTAAGCGTGTACATAATTGCAAATTATACTCAAGTTCTCTAGGAGAACCAAGATTTTTTTCTCAATATCAATTGAAGAATTTGTTAAAATTAGAATTCAATACTTGAGTTTTATACATAAGCAGCCCGGCCGAAGACAGTCTATGCAGGAAATCTGTGGTAAGTAAATCGTTTATTTATTTTTTTTTTTTGTGCGGGCATTATGACACTTTCATAAGTGACATTATATCAATTCTAAAAACTACACAATATCCATGGTCTGCATATCGCACTCAAACTCCATGACAAGACACCATAGGATGATAGTAAAAACGCTGTTATTGATTTGTATTTTTTTTCAAATTAATTTAGCTTCCATTTATTCACTTCGTCATATAGGCAGTTTTAAGAAATGATCGACCACAGGTGAAAAACGGAAGGTGCTTTTTTTGTTTTTGTTTTTAATACTCAGTAACAAATTTTCAATTCGTCGGATTGTTGATTTTTTATGATTGTGCCCACAGAACTCAGTAATTTCCAAGCCAATTTTTGATTTCTTTTATGGGTAGTGCTTACAGATTCAAGGGTATCCTCATACTACAAGCATGTTTTTTCAGGTATTGTGAATTGTAAAGGGCACCACTTTTAAATTTAAAAAAATTACGTATCACCATAGCTCCCAATAGCAAAAAGTAATAAAAAAAAAATAAATCTAAAAATTAAAGTGTGTCCCTATAGATGTCGGTTATATGGGCCTATTTTTAGAACCATACACATCATATAATTTGATGTGTACGGTCAAATAGTCGAACCGTTACAGACGGGTAAAATTTGCGAAGAACCTGTATTTCTAAGTCCGCTCATCTGCTACATCAGCAAGTATAAAATTTTAATTTGGAAACTAAAGGGTATATTTTCGGTTTTCTTGTAAGGATTACTTTTAATTTTTGAATTACGTACTAACAGTTACCTTACGCATTAACACAAGTGAGAGAGCGTGAAAGAAATTTTTTGGTCAATTATTAAACTTTTGGAAAGCAAACTTTTCGGAATTTTTAAGCGAGATCCGCTTGATTATTAGAATAGTGAGCATCCTTTCCTTTAGGAGGAAATTATGTAGAAAATTCTATTTAAATTTAACATTTTTCGCATCATTCGCCGTATGCTTTTAATATTAACTAAAAGGGAAAAGCATGAAAGTAAAAGAAAGGGGGAACAAGTAAGAAGCTTGGAAATAATCCATCAAACTCAATTCAACGCCATGCTCAGGAACTAAGTCTTCAAAGAACAACTTTGGGCACAATTTTCAACAAGGATATGGAGTTTTTTCATTTAAGATTCAGTTGACACAAGGACTTCTTCCACAAAACCATTTACGCTGACATACATATGCCAGTAGGACGTTACAGCTCGCTTATGAAAAAATTATAAAAGTGACGAGGTACATCATTTGGATGTGCAATGTAAAGCTCTCAAATTATTCATCAGTGTACTTTGCATCTATTAAAATTGGCAGTGTGGTGTAAAGGAGGAATGCTTTGACTTTACTTCCTTGAAAATGAAAACAGCGTTACTTTTACCTGTGAATGGGGAGCGATATTGTGATATGATTAAAGCTTTTTAACGCCACAACTGCATGTTTTAATTAGATTAAGATTAAGGTATTAACAACACGATGCCACATCGCTTACAGCTAGGACTACGATGGACTTGCTGCTAGATGTATACCTCTCCGGCGGACACCCTGTATATCAGATCTTTCCTTAGTTACTTGTGGCCTGATAAAAACGCATGCGACTGTCGCATGCATTTAACAGAAAATCTCCAAATGTTTTTCGTAAAGTTTTTTACGCTTTTCTCAATTAGAAATGCTGAACGTTATTTTTACAATTTTTTATTTAATTACCATGTTGAAGAAAATATTTCTTAGAAGTCAATATCAATTTAACAAAAATCTCATAATTATCATCTTCGATTCTACTTTAATTAAAATGAAATGAGTTCTTGAGTTGTAAAACACAAAATAATAAATAAAAATCGATCCATCATTTTTTTTAGTTCACTTTACAGCACTTCATATTCAGTTTGTTATTCTTTTTCCATTGAATAAACTAATTGGAATAAATCTACTAACAGAAATAAGCTCGATAAAAGAATGTCATAAAGTAGATTATCGGGACGTTTGAAAGAAAATAATTGAAAAAACAGAAACACATATGGCAACGAAAGCAACAACAAAACGTAAAACTATCTAATACTGGCTACAGAAAGAAAAGGAAAGCAAGACAAGAAAGAAAACAATTAATTGCTATTAAACTCTATAAATCTTTTTTAAGATATCAAAATCATTATCATGATTATGTCAATTATTTGATGCCTTAAGACGTACAAGTTAAGAATAAGATTGAGGGCAGGCAATAGTCAATCAAAAGATCAGATATTATTTCAATAATGTGCATTTGGGAAAACTAGTTGCAATAGCTTTTTTGTGAGAAATTATGCAAAAGTACAGGAATTAACTATGGACATAACACATTTTCCTAAACGCTCCTTAGTAAAAGAAGCTTTTTCATTTATCAATCACTTGTTAAATTAGCAATTTTTTAAACCTTAAACATTGGTTTATATGGCGAAATTCCTGTGTTTATTGGGTTTTTCCCTTTGGATTTTGTCCTGCCTTATTTTGTTCCACAATTCTTGTTTTGACTAAAGGAATGCGTGCATTTTATGATAATGAAAAATAAAATTTTTCTAAATCTTTTCTACAATACTCCTAAGGCAAACGGAAGAAAAACATTTGAAAACGTCACAGAAGTTTATTTCTATTGTAGTGCGTACTTCAACAAAAAATAGCACTTGTTAAAGTTACAGCGTTCGCATTACTACAAGAGTTTTATTTAAAATTCGTTTTTTTTTCAACAATGACTTTTTATAAAAGAAACAGGAAAAGTTAAAATATTTTCATGATTTTACATAACAGTGTGCTGCACAAAAGTACGAAAAAAGTCCTTAAGCATGTGGTATTACATACTTTTTTCATAATTTTGTTAAATTTTTATTTTCCAGAATTTATATTTTTATATGAATAAGGAAGTTGTAGTAAAATGATTAACTGAAGAGCATTTCTTGAAAAAAACATTTTCAAATATTATTTCTAAAAAAATTTTATACTAATTATACTTAAATGAACGTGCAGAAGTTATGATATATAAAATATGTTAAGTAAGTGAACAAAAAGGCGAAAATTCAGCGCACATATTTATATACAAATTTTTGTCATGGTAACAAAATGTTTCAATGGTAATGCCAAACATGCTTTAACTTGCCTGTGAGAAAATTAAAACAGAAGTTTGAAAATATTATTTTAATTTTTGAAATTATTAGTGGAACTTTTTAATTATTCCCCAGCAAAAAAAGACATGCAAGAGAAGTAGTTAATTCATGGGTTTTACGTAAAACGAACTATTTCAATTTAGGAGAAAAACGCGTGATTTTTACATTGGCTTTTCACTGGCGAGCATGGGTTCATATAGCTTGGCATTTAAATGAATGCTTAGAATCAGTGAAAATTCGATTATTAGGATAAGTTTTTTATAATTTCTTTTTTCATGAATTTTCATGAGTTTTTTGAAAATATACATGAATTTTGACCTACTTCATTGTTTTTGCTGGGTCATTTATAAATAATTTAAAGAAGAAAAGTTATTAACAAATTAAAAATAAAATTCGGTACTGCTGTGGAAAGCGATGCACCACTATGGTTCAAACGGCGACCATATTCAAAGTGTAAGTAAAAATCAAATGTTGATGAAATGCTAATTTTTAAAAACATTATAAATGTGCGAAAATTAAAATTTCTATTGATATGGTTCTGTTACAAATAACACGTTTAAGTCGCATGTTTGGCTAAAGAAGGAATAGGTGTTCGTTAACCAGGCATAAAATTAAGACCTGCTGCATGCGGCGTAAAACAAAACAATTATCGTTGTATTATACAATCACTACGTAGTAAGAAATATGTCCTGAAGCTCTCCAGATTTTGTTCTATAAGCGAAAAAGCACTGATTTTGACAAAGGGAAATTTTTACATTTCGAGAAATGAAGCAGTGGAATCTCTTACAAACAAAAAAAAAAAAGCATCAACTGATACGTTTAAAAAGATGGCATGGTGTGAATCGAAAACTTACAAGATGGTGAAGGTTTATAATCAGCTTTTAGCCCGAGTTGAAACCTACTTTATAGAAAACTAAGTAAATTCTTATAATGAGCCGGATATCAAGAAAGATGATGTGTCTGAGAGTTGCGAAGATGGTAGCGCTCATGGTGCGAAATTTCCTACTGTAGGCCAGCGCAGATATTGGATTTTGATGTCATGACTGACCCCAATCTGAAACAAGTTCCAAAAATGAGACAAAACTCTGTAATAAAAAGTGTAGTTGACAATTGTCAGTCGGCGTTCAGAAATCAGTAGTTTAGAGTCTAGAGAAACTGCTTGTTGGCTAGCAAGCAAAGAAAAGGGCTCGAAAAAAGTCTTCGAATGAAGGGGCCTATTGTAGTCATTCATATTTTTTATTATAATTATTAATATTATTTTTAATTTTAGTCCCAGCCAGGGGTTGAACCTGTGATTATCATAAATCAATTAAAATTTTACTTTTTCGGCTTTGGTTCATATTTAATTTAACTTTTATTAAGAAAAATTATTTTTCAAATGTACGCGGACGTTTTCCAAAGAAAACAAGAAAAATTAGACGCTGGCAGAATGTAATGCTGCATTTTCAGGACCGCCAAATCCATCTTCAGCATTCTTTGCATCCAACACCTTGATTTGCGTATGCTGTAAATATCATCCATTTAACCAACTAATCAATATTAATTTGGTTGGACGAAATTCACACACAACTCAAAGCATTTTTTTTTTTTTTTTTTTTTAAAAAGCCGAAAAAGTAAAATTTTAATTGAATTATTAATATTGTAATTATTTTCTTTATTTTTTATATATTTTTAATTATTTATTCTTAGGGTTAGGTTTAATCTTAGGTTCAAAAGCGTAAGAACGTAACGCTATTATTTCCGCTACATTTTCTGCTACATTTTCTGCAGCTGTATATTCCTGAAGACGCAGTAGTTAGACTCTAGGAAAACACTAAAAAATAAAGGGTGTTGCAAAAGTGACATAAGTTCATAAAAAATATTATTGATTTTTAACTGAAGCTGTTATATATATAAAACTGTGACCTCTGAAGCCACAAGTACAAAAAATAAAACCGTTAATAAAAGGAGGTCCCAATAGTGATGTGGGTTTCACGTGGCCTTAATTTTGAACCGCAATAGACAGACACTTTTATATCTTCAATAAGAATTAATACAAAACTTAAATAAAGAAAGTGTTCCTATAGTGACTTTATTTTAGTTTAAATTTTAACGGTACAAGCAGACATTTATAATTCACTAAGAATATGAACAAGTATGTCCGCCATAAAAATTAGTGATAGCAATAAGTTTTAAAATGCAAGAGTGTTTTCATAGAGACCGCAATTTTCATGAATATGGCCTTATCCTTTAAACCGTTGCACGCACCTTGAAATTTCGACAACAAATAAAAATGATGATTTCTAGTTGCATACGTTGTATAGAAATCTTTTTAAAATTTGCCATTAAACATGATCTTTATAAAAATTCTCACATGCAGTCTGTTAGATATGTGTGTTATGTCTGCACGTGTGGTTAAAAATTTTGCATTATATGTTTTTATTTAAAAGTGTGCAGTTCAAAACAAAAACTTGTTTAAAGTATCAAAATGATTACAAAACTTGTGCCAAAAAAAAAAAAAAAAAAATTAATAAATAAAAAATATGAGAATAAAATATAACATGAAGTAGAAGCGATTTCACCAATAGCAAGATCGAATACCAGAAGTGACTTTAGTTCTCATGACGACAAAGTTTTAAGAAGTGAAGGTTAAAGAAATTTAAACTTCGTTTTTTATTGAAATTTAGTGAAAAAGAGAAATATATATTTTTGCTTATTTTTTTTTTTTTTTTTCAATAATATATTTTTATCATAATCACCGGAAAAAATTATTACTGTTAACGATTTCTTTAAATTAAATGTTCATCCTTAATATTAGACGCCTATTCATGGTCAAATTCTACAACATCCTTCATTCATGGAAAACTTTTAAATTTTTAATATTTTTTTGTCACTGAATGATGCTTAAAATAGATTTATCGAAATTTGAAAACCTTGTTTTCAAATGAATAAAAACTTTGATATTTATTAAATTTTTATAAATGTCTATCAGAGACAAGAGTATTTATTGCTTTCATTCCTAACAGACCTGCAGTAAAAAATATTTTCGGTTTTATCCTTTGATACATTTGTATGCAAGCACTTATGTTCATGTGTTAATATGTTCATTGCATGACAATTTGTTTATTTAACTGTGTTTTTTTAATTTTTACCAATAAATGAAAATGTCTTCCTGTGTGTGTATGAGTCCGTGTACGAATTCAAAATATTGTATTTTTTTCCTTTTTCGTAAAATATTTGTATTCATTATTCGAAGTGTTTGCTTAAAGCAAACATTTTACCCGTGACAATTGTTGACATACGTGCAAATTAACGTACTTGTTTCTTGAATATATCCTTGTTACAAGTTGCATGTCTGGATGTAAAAGGTATTTGGATGAAATAAAACATATATGAAACATTTTAAATACAAATTTTGGTCATACAATAACTTTGTATTTTCTTAACAAAAGTTTTGTGTGATATTGGATATTTAAAGCCTCAGGAGTAAAGAAAAAGTAAAATATTATAAAGTGTCGAACACGCCTTTTTTGTTGGAAATCAATTTAAGATACAATATTTAACATTTTATTATTATCGTTAGATTGACTAGATATAATAATTTAAAAAAATATTAAATAAATCCATCAAGTGTAGTCTGGGTTCACACATGAAGAGTACCGTATCATGTATTGTCCACTCTTAAATTCTTTAATTAATTTTTGTAACAGCGGGCATTGTAATGCACTCTTTCGGTACATTTAAAATACGGCTCGGTGAATATAACTTTACTATTGGGACAGCCTTTAATTTTAGTTCTTATGCTTGCTGTAATAGCAAACTAACAAAACGTACTCTTCGTCAGGTTCAAAAAATATATACTTAAAAAATTGCTATGTATTTTTCGCGGCAAAGCGGTTTTTTTTTTTTTTTTTTGTTAACGTTCGATGGTCTTGTGTTTTATTTAATAACATATTTGCATTTTCCCTCGCAATTTTTTTAACTAAAAGAATGTTTTTGGGTAAATATCATGAGTTATAAATTTCATACATGGCAGGAAATAATTTAATGGACTAATCGATTGACGATTTGTTAAGCATTGAATGATAAACAGTGCTTATGATCTCTTTGCGCTACCCTTATTTTTAGTAATGAATTAAAAGATTTCTTTGATAATTAGTTTGGACTCAAAATTATTATAATTGGGTAATGATTAATGATATCAAAGCATTGCCAACGTTAAAAAATAAATAAATGTCTTTTTTTGTATTTTTATCTTTAATAAACACCTTAAATTATAGTCTAACATTTTTATCACAAAAATAAGGCGAAATATATACGTTGTAACACTCCTAAGCAAAATGAGCCGCTGTAGGAACATTCTTTTATTTTCGTGTGAGTAATAAGATCTGTTAGTTTGGGTGTTAGGTGATTTTAGATCTCAGATATTAAGTTTTCATATGTCCAGTTTGAAATTGAAAATTGATATAATTTTAAATTTAGATCAATCTGCATACACATTTTTTTATTTAATTTCTTTTTGTAGATTTTGCTATTTTAATAAAAATAATTAGTTTTGCTAATTGCAATTGGTAGTTAAATAGTCTGATTAAAAATAATTACAATTAAAATAAAATCATTAGCAATACGTTGTAATACAATTTTTTCATTTACATTCTTTCAAAATTGCCTATGAAATTTCAATGGTAATAAAAAAATAAATATAATTAGTTTGAAAATATTTTTTTGCATCCAAAATTACTTTATACCTTACACTGTTTGTAAAGTGGAGTATATATAAATACAAAATCAGATTTCAGAAACAGTGCAGGCAACCAAACAAAACAAAACAATTTTTAATTATCGGCCTTAAATTTTGAAATTTTCCTAATATTAATTAAAACAATTTTAACTTTATTATTTGTAAATTAAATAATTTAATCATTGTTAAGTCCTGTTCCTATTAACCACATTTTATATTTAACTCGTTTTATGTTTCTTAGCATAATTTAAGATTTTATGTTCCTCACCTTCGGCATTTACCAGGAGTGTTTATGGAACATTCTTTAATGTTTATATCAGTACAAACACGAAAATTATTAGAATTAAGGAATTCACCGTTTAAATTTGGTTAATACAGTGTTTTGATAAATAATGTTAAAGATCTATTCTAATAATTCTAATTATTTATATGATTTTAAGAAATTAGGGTTTTCTTATCTTCCTTCTACTTAAAAGTTGCCTTATGATTTCGTTTGTTTAACATTTTTACGTTTTAAAAGGAGAGTTTTAAATTTTTTTCTACTCAAATAAGAGTCAGATGAATTTTTATTTTAACTGAATATGACGCTGTGCTCGTTTCAACTTAATTTTTTTTATTTTTCTTTCTTTTCTAAGCGCGTGAACTTTGAACGATTAGGGTTGTGTGCTGGTTTTTGTGATAAAGTCCCTTGAGGCCATATGTCCTTGTCATAATTTCTGTTTTTGTGCGCTATTAGAAGATTTAAGTCATTGTACGTTTTGCTTTAGGATTTGTTTTTTTTTTTTTTTGTGCATTTAAATTGCTTTACTCTTTAACGTGTTTATGTTCTTTGAACGAATAAAGCTGCTGTTGGTACTTGTATAGATGAGCAAAAAAATCTTTTTTTCGTCACGCAATAAAAGAACATTAATTTGGAAAGATTCATTGCATTTTTCTGATTTAGAAAATATATTCAACTTAATACTGAAATAATGTACCCTACTAAAGGTTAAAAAACATGAGCGAAATTAAAAATAATAAGTGTGTAAGTTATGAATTAATAAAACTGGTTTTACAGTGATAATGTTTCTAGGTTTCTATTGCATTTTTCTAAACTAATTAGCAGGTTTTGATAAAGTAAAAGTAATTTAAATGAACTACAGGAATATTAAACTAAATTATTTTTTTAATCACGTGCTATGTCTGCGCATAAAGCAAAAATAGGTTATCGTAGCGTCGTTGTGATATTTTATTTTTTCATCATCTTTAAACTGTATAATAGAGCCAAAAAAAGTCAGCCGTATACAGCGGATAAAGAAAAATAAAATTATTTGATTATTGTTGTTTTTTGCTTAAACTTTGGTTTTTCTTTTTTCTTCATTGTTTGGACATAAACCTATAGTTTATTTAAAATATTTCTGAGAAATTTACTGAAGAGCCAAGTAAGCGATAACAAAATGGCCATCAAGACGTGCTTTCACCCCAAATAATAAATATAGAAGATTTGATCATTTAATCAGGATAAAAAATTAGCACGTTATTTTTTAAAAATAAAAATAATTTATCTTTTTATGTTAATTTTTTATAGAGGATGCAACGCCAACTATTTTAATCCAATCTGTGCATTGCTAAACTATGTATGTTGATGTAGGGCTTGCTGGTGCAAAATTTCAAAACTCTACTTATTGCAGTTCTCTAGCTGGACGGTAATATTTTTTCACTTTGTATGGGAGGTATCACGCCGACTGTTTCAATCCAGCTAATGTTTCTTTACTTTAGCCATGTTCGCTAGAGAGCTATTTCAGCAAACTTTCAAGGTGCTTCCTCTTACAGTTACCAAGTACCAATATGATAAATTATTGCTTTGATAAGTGCCCTTACTTCGTGAAATATTAAAGGAATAAGTAGCATAATTTACCAACCGCATAACCGATGATTAGCTGTAAAAAATGCAGTTAAATCGGTACACTAGTGTAGGCAGTTTTGGTATTCAAACAAACAAACAAACATATTTTGAGCTATTTAAATTTAAAAGAAGAAAATAGAAGGTGTTTTTATATATTGACGATATTGGGAATACTGTGGAAAGAAAACTAAAATAACTGGCAACACTTGTCGCAACAGTTTTTTTTTTATTTTGTTCCATTTTTGTAAGAGATAAGTAACTGCTCACTACCATTCTTGTGGTTAAATTTATTACGTGCTTCAAGTGTTTAATTAGTTTCACTAAATAACTGACATTTTAACAAATGAAGGAAATTACGAAAATATATGAATCAATCAACAGCTGAATAAAATATTGTGCTGCGTGTTTTAAACGGAAATTTTATTTGTTACAAATTACGTAGATTGTTCCTAATCAATTTGTTTAATGTTGCACATATTAACGTGTTTAAGGGAACTATAGTAAAATTGAAAAAAATTTCTTGTGATTACAAAATATGGAATCCTTTGTAGAGCTGAACATTTAAACTGTGTTTTTGTGTATGTTTTTTCTAACTTATCTGTACTCAAGTCTTTTTATTACTGCATTCTATTGATATTTTTATAACATTTTGTAACCGCTAATTAAAATTGTTCATCAATTGCAATATTGTTTAATGTTTTCGTGGTATTTTGTTTTTATATGTCTTTATATAGATTTAGGAATAAAATCAACTGGGTTGATAGTTTTACATACGTTTATTTACACATTCTTGTTTTAGTAATATTGTCCTACACTTACACATTCATTGCATTATTTACTTTTATAGTAAATTTAATCGTTAACTAAATACACATTAAGAATAGGTTAAATATCATGATGCCTAAAGGTCTCAATATAAAACGAACATTTCACACTTTAATAATTTTACTCAGAAATTTCCAATGCAAAATTCCAACAACGAACAGTGAAAACTCAATAAGGCGAAGCAAAAGAATTTCGAATGTCCAAATATATAATTGGCGACTAGATAATTAAACACTCACTCAATGTCCGCAAGTTCAATATCAACCTCAAAAATCAAAGTTATTTTGTCGTTGGAAATGTAGATATCGAAACTATATGAAGGTGATAAAGAGAGAGATAGAAATAGAGATAAACCAGCTGATGAAGTTGAGGGATAAATGACGAGCAGTTGATGCCATAGTAAGCAGCCTGTTCAAGCGATTCGTGGAAATAATTCTTAAACACCAGGAATATTTGAACCTCATCGCGCTTTTGCGTGAGATTTCATTTTGCAGCAAATCTCTAAAAAATTAATGGCATCAGCTCGAACTGAATTAAATGTTTAAATGTCGATGAATTTCGAAGAGCACTTTTGCTTAAATAAAGAAGTGATTCTAAACAACTTTAGTTCGCTTCTTATTTTACAAAACAAACAAACTCTTTGAAACTGAATCTCTTGACGAACATTCAGTTTTACATTTCATTTTATATTTGCAGATATAAAAGCTTCATTTATAGTGGTTTTGACTGTAGTGAATTTCAGTTCTTGAATGCAGATAATGATAATGACAATGTAATTAAACCAACTAAGATAATGCTTATCTGCATTTAACTAATGGCCACTAACCTTTGAACAGAATAAAAATAAATAAGGAAAATATTTTTTCATACAAACGAAATATATTCATTTTTAAACACTGCAGATATAAGTTCACTCTACAAAGCAATTAAAAAAAAATAGGAACTAAATGATAAAAGGATAAGACTGTTTACATTAAGAGTTGGTAATTGATATGTTCACTACTGTGAGAACTTAAAATATGTTAAATAAATAGAAATTAGAGTATTTGATGAAAAATTAAAGAGTTTAGTTGCTTTGAGGTAGATGAGGCTGTTGAAAGTAATGATTTGCTTGAATAGTTAGTTAAACGATGTTTTAATGCAGGTAACGATATAAGAAAATCAAAAATCACATGAATAAGTTAAAATTAAAAGTATTTTTGAACCAAACATATGTAAACGATATAGTGGATGTTATAAGAAAAGCTTAGCTGGGTGTATTTTAAGCCTGATACCAATTTCAATTATAAAAAACAACAAAAAATATAAAATTTTAATTTAAAAACTTTTAAAACAAGGTTGGCTCCAAAGGTGTCAATTTTTGCTGGGTTATCAGCATAATACAGTGCGGAAATAATCTCCACCAACAGTGAAAAAAATTTCGGCTTCACTTTTAAAGAAATAAGGTCCATTAATGCAACTATCAAAAACTGATTCAATTTCCTGTATGTAATGGAGTCCGTAGGTTCTGATTGAGATTAATTGTGTTCCATATGCCCTAATTTTCTTTATAACCAACCCCTTAAGTCAAAAATGAGCCTCATCGCTAAAGACAATTTTGCAACTTGATGATTGATTTTCAAAATATATTTGGATAATTTGGTAGCGTGCACTTTTGAAGTATTTAAGATTGGAGCGAAATGTTAAAGTATAAAAGGAAACATGAAAAAACCATTAGGATTATTAAAGTAAGAAAGTGAAATCCGTGACATCCCTGAGTAATGCGCACTAGAGGAATCTAGATGGAGTGAAATACAGACAACACCGCTAACGAGTGCATTGATAGTTGTAATATTTAAAAAGTTTCCGTAACTAAAGAGTGAAAATGTTATCATATTACTTTCGCGTCAATGTCTTTCTATCTGCCCGACAGTCTATTTATCACAGACCTCTATTTTTGGAACAATAATATTAAGATTTGACTACTATAGCTGCTATAAAAACAGATACGAAAAATTAATTGGTGATCAATTATTCATAAAAATTGTCTTATTGTTTTATGTTAGATTATTGATCCAAATAATTTTTTATTAGTTTTTTATACTCAGTCTTTTTTTTTTCCTAAAGCTATCATTTTATTACATGCGTTTATTTTATTCATGCGTTATTTGTGGCTTTTTTGTGGTTTGCAATTGTCATTTTTAAAAATATAATTATTTAACAGTTTTTGTATAATTTTATCTATTATTTAATTTTAACTCTGGTAGAAGAAAAAAAAAAGTAGAAATTTGCAGGATAAAATTGTGTATTTATGTACAACATGAAGTAATTAAAATCACATATATATTATGTATTTTTCCCCATTAACGCTTTTGTAAGTTGGACCTTTGTATTTTTAATGTATATGTACGTGTTTCAGTAACCTTTTGTGCGCGTAAGCATGTGTGCGTGTTTTAAATTAATAGTAAATGCATTTTACACTTTATTTTGGACAATTTAACATTATGATTTATAACCACAATAGAGTGGTTTCAAAAAACTTCTGTATGGCAGTTTCAACAAAATGGACGTAAATCTAGTTTGAAAGGATTTGACTTCAATTAAGAAAAAAATTAATACTGACGAGTTGAAATATTTAGCAAAAGTAATAAAAAAAATTTAAGGGGTGACCTACACATGGTAAGTACAACTTATTTAATAAAAATTTTTTTCCTCTTTAAATATTCAGATTTTTATTTATTATTAAGGCGTCTTTTTCATTTATCTAACGGTAATCCATTAATTCTTAAGTTTTTCTATTTGCATAAGAATAGTTATGTTGTCTTTAAAAGTCTTTGCTTTTTCGTTTACAAAATTTTCTTTTCACTAACTTGTTGAAAAACTATTTTTGCGGTTTTTACATCCGCAGCTAATAAATAATAAAATTCTTTTGCAACACAGCTAATATTAACATCAAAATATTTCTCAAATTAAATTTTTATGTGCAAATAACCTAGAGTATTTAAAGAAATTACTAAAATTTTTATTTTTTTTAATTATTTATTAATTAAAGACTGTGGATATAAATCCTTACAGATCGACAAAGAAAATAATATTAATTTATTTACAATTATAATTTAAAAATTTAGACATGAGTATTTAAAAGTAAAACAATATTGCGTTTTAAAACATTAATATTTCCAGAAAAATCAATAAGATTGAGAAGTTAATTAAATTGTTTCACATTTTTCTAAATGAATCAGCATCTACGTAATTTGTATGGAAAACTTGTAGGTTTAACGGTGTCCAGTAGCGGGTAAATCGTCGATGAAAGTTTAGTATTATATTGCTAAGAAGAAATTCTGGAAGCTTTGGGTGGGAAAAAGAATATAAATTTAAATTGACTCTTTTTACGACATTAAAACGTGAGAAGCCTAAAGTTTAAAATAAAAATATTAGCAATAATAAATTTCAAAGATTAAGTAATATTGAAGCTTAAAAGCAAAATAATTATACGATAAAGTATTTTAAGTTTTCCACAAATACTTTTACATACTTCTGTGATAGAAGAGCTAAAATTCAATAACTAGAGGCGTTGAAGCACATGTGCATATAATTGTCATCCTGATTGGATTGATGAGGCATTTCAATAATCATTTTCTAAATCGAAAAATTTCTTTTTCTGAACTATATGTCAGGCCAAATTTTTATGTGAAAAACAGTAAAAGTTATCCACGTAAAAAGTTATCACTAAAGTAAAAGTTATCACTACGGGTGAAGCTCTTTTAATTTTAAAAATTAATTTAATTTAAAATTGCCGTAGTTTATTTTAATTTAGTACTTTGTAAAAACAAAAATAAATTATCGTGGTGTTGTTGTTATATATCATTTCTCATCATTTTTTAACTATATAAAAGGGCCAAAAAATGTCAGTCAAATACAGCGGATAAAGAAAAATTAAATAATTTTTGATTATTGTAATTTTTTGCTTAAACTTTGTCCTTTCTTAGCTTTATTGTTTGGACAAAAATCTACAGTTTATTTAAAATATTTGTGAGAAATATGCGGTAGCGAAATGGCTATTGAGACGTGCTTTCACTCTCATTCAATATCGGTGATTTAATAATTTACTCAGGATAAAAAATAGCACGATACTTTTAAAAAAAATAAAAAATATTATTATTATTATTTATAAATATCGGTTTATAAATTCAACCTTGTGCTTAATAAATCAGAAAAGAAAATTTGTAAAACTAAATCAAATGAAATCTAATTTTTTAGAAATTTGATACTTTTGAAATATGTCTTCGTGCTTTAATTCCTTTTAAATTTACCGCCAAGACTTTTGTTGGGTCTTTCAAATTTCACTTCTTCCATTTACTGTACCATAAAAATAGAAGTGAGATTACTGCAGAGACAAATATAATTTACTTAAGTAACCCACAGAACTTAGACAAGATTTTTTGAGTATTTATTGCTTTTTTAACTCTAATAAATTTTTTTCACTACCATTATCAGTTATTAAAAAGTATTATAAAAAATCCAAAATGTCATGTCGCAGAAGCAGAAAGAAATACCGAAGAAGGATATAAATGAAAAATATATTTTAAAGAAGAAATTGATAGTTTTTTAAGAAAACTTCATCTTTGGTTATACCAGTTGGATTTAAATTTATTAAAATAAAAAAGCAAGAGGAGTAAAATGGCACGAGGTTAAACAGCGTTTGAGTTGCTTTTGTTAAAAACTTCAAAAAAGTTTTTTTTTTTTTGAGTTTTTTATTTGATGACATAATTTTTTTAAATTGATTAAAAGTTTAGTGCAGACTTTAAAAGAAATAAGTGAATAATTTTTATGCGAACAGATAATTATGAATTTTCCCGAAGTTGTAACAAAACTAAGAACTTAAGCTTTAAGGAAAAAATTTATTTATTAAATAAAACTTTACTAGTTCGATAGGCAAAATATAAAAATAAAAATTAATACATATGTATAATGATAGCAACAATACTGGGTACTTACTTCGATTACGAAATGCTTTTTATTATAGCACTTCTAAAGTACTCATTTGCTAGCAGCTTTTTTAAATCATGTTACTAATGAAATATATTAAATTGGTGAGCTGTGTTTAGAGATTAAAATCGCCCCCATAACACATTTACTTTTGTACAATGCCACACATTTTCCACCTTAAAGAATAAGTCTACAGTAAAACCGACTTAAAATTATTAAATGTTACTCAGTACATATTGAAAGAAAAGAAAGAAAAAGTAATCTTTCATTAGAACAAAGAAAACAAAACAAAATAAAACAAAAGGGATAACATATCGGTCATTGAAATGAAATGGAAGCAGTTCAGTTCTACAAAAGGCATACAATATTAAAGTAAAATAAATGTAGCATATCGTAACTGGACCTTCTAAAGGAGCTGCAATATTAATAATGAAAATATTTTTAATTAACAACTGAACATTTATTTAAATATTTAAAGCTTAAATTCTTGATATTAACACAGAAAAAATTTGTTTCCATCAATTCCAGTTTACTAAGCTCTTCACAACAGGTAGAAAAAGGTAATATTTATGTTTGTCATTCCGTTTGTAGTTTCTGCTATATCCATATATATTCTGACTTCTTAAGCAAGGCAAGACCATTGAGCGATGTTCGTCTGTTCGTCCGTGTTCTGGTTGAAGCCAGCAAGATCTGTCAATGTCCTTCGAGGCAGCGGGCAAAACACCACGTCTGCCTCTAATTTTTCCATATCATTTGAAACAAATCTGAAATACTGTAGTTTTTAAAAAATGTTGTGTAATACAATTGAATCATAATAAAAGACTAAAGGTGCGGTCAAAATTTTTACCAAATAAATTTTAAAAAATATTTTTTCAATCTTTCATGGCATGATTTTTAATATAATAAATGTTATAACATAACTTTGATATTAAGAAGGATGTTATATTTTAAATAATTATTTTAAGAATGACAAAACATTTTTTTAAAAACTTATTTTGTTAACGTCCTTTGGGTCAAATATTTGTTTGTGACTGTACTTTTAGTTATTTTTTGATTTTTTTAAAGATTTCTTAGAAAACTTACTTAAAATCATAGATTCAAAAAAACCAATTATTTGCTCAAATATTTTTATTTATTTATTTTGTATATTCATTAACATTATTTTCGTCTTCTCAAACAATAAATACTAAATAAAACTTGTCATAGTTTAAGCGATTTCAGCTGAAAAGATAGCTTAAAAGCAAATCACTCAGCTGATAGAACAGCATTCTGAAACAAATTGTTACACTTTGATTTATAATAATACTTTATTGTTGATTTTGATAATAATGTGATTGAAATTTTTTTTTTTTTTTTTTTTTTTTTATAAAATCAAAAATGTTCTAATTTTTGTGCTCAGTAATTTTATAAAGATTAAATGTTGCCAAAAATATTTATTGTAGCTTAAATATGTTTAAAAACAACTATAATTTGTTCGCCGCAAAATCAGTACCATTTTTTTCTCCGCGAGCACAGAAGGAAAAGATATATAAGTTTGTTTCTTATTCCTTTCGTTTATTCTACAATATTCATTTTCGAACCTCACAAAATTAATCTACTTTTGATTCTTCACGTCATCATGTTTAAATCAGCTCTGCCACATCCCCAGGTAAGCTTAAAAAAGTTTATGACTATTAGTTTCTTAGACATAGTTTCGCGAGAGGAGATATGTTTCAAAAAATTTTATTACTTTTTTTAGATTGAATTCTGCATTTTTGTGAGTTATGTTTGCTTTGCTTTACTGTATTTAAAACTGAAATTCCAGAAAACAAAACTATAAGCTACCAGGCAATTTACATATCAGTTAACCATCCAAATTTCACCAAAATATTAAATTTAATATCTTACCAAAAACATAAATCTTTAATAAAAATTGTTTATTATTTAAAACCAAAAATGAACAAAAAATAAATTAAAACTAATAATTTAAAGAAAAAAGCTCATCTTGGTAATAGCTTTGCTTTTAGCGCTTATATTTCAATACACTCTTTAATGAAGGAGAGTGCAGAGCAGACAGCAAGATGACAAAAAACAACCCAACTTCACCTAAATTATATTCATGGAATCAAAGATATGCATATTTCCGCTAAAAACCATATTTTAAGAAAATAAAAACACGATTATTTTAATGAAAATTTTGTATTTATTTTTTAATAAATATATAACTGAGTCAAACTTGATTAAATTTTGTTCTGAAATGTAAGTAAAACTATTAATGATTGCAAAAACTTTTTACTGTGAGAGAAAATATTTCCTTTGTTCTATAATCATAATTCTGTTTGTGAGTACTGCAACCATATATTACTATTGTAATTCGTATGATTTCTGTGGACATAAAAGACAAAACAAAATTGAAGTGAAGAACAATTGTGTTAATGATTTATGTTTTTCAAAAAAAAAAAAAAAAAAAATTACAGAAAATATATTCTTAGAAGGAAATCGATAAGTCATGTTTGTACTTCTTAATGAGGCACACATAGGGTACGGAGGGGACACTCATTTCTAGAAGTGCAAGTAAAATCATTTCGCATGAAATTTTTCATATAAAATTTTTTAAAAATTTATAGGAACACATATTTTTGAGGAGCTAAAAAATGAGATCAAGTTGCTTAATGTTAAAAAAAGAACACCATAAAATTTTAATGCAAGGCTATGCGGTAAAGTTTAATAACAATATAATAGATGGTATTTAAATTTATTACAAAATTAAAAATACTTTCGAGAAATTTTTGGTCCCTTTTTTGACGTTCGTTGCAGCATATATTTTCTATGAGTTAACCAAAATGTAGGCTCGCAGAAGAAGGAATGTTAAACCAATCTATTAATTGTATCAGAAGGATTCCAGATTTCTTTTTATTTTTTATTTTTAACATTTTTAACAATTTTAATTTATATCAAGTAAGAGTTCTAAGAATTTTTTATACCCTTCAAGAGAGGAAGTTTTCATTGAAATGTGAATTTTTTCTGGAAAATTTGCATCTTTTATTGTGAAATTATAAATGTATTAAAATAATTTTTTTCGGCTTAGGTTCAATTTTTATTTTAATTTCTAACAACTTTTGGAAAGAAAAATTGTGTAAATTGTGTCATCTTTTTACCCAACTAGCAGATAACAAATCTGCTATAACAACAATAATAAAATTGAATATTAAAGAGAGTCCCAATAGGTGATGTTATCTGATCTATATGGCCTCATCTCTTACACCGCTATAGACAGAGAGTAGAAACTAACAAAGAGGCTGCAACAGTATAAAACTATAAATTAGAAAAATTAAATTTTGAACCGCCATGGATAAAAAATTGAAATTCACACAGAGTATGTTTTAAAATTTTTAGTGAAAGAGTTAGTCTGTCTACTTCGAAGTCGTTTCTTTAAATGTTATTTTCATTTTCTATTTATTTTTTTTATTTAAAAATTAAAGTAGAAAATTAACTTGGGCCAAAAATAAATTTTAATTCGTTTATAATTAAATTTCTTTTCAATGTATTAATTTTTCGTGGTGTTTTGATAAATATTTTATAATATAGTGAAGTTGGGGTTTTTTTTTAATATTCGGTTTTTAATAAAATCTAAAATTTTGATCGGAAGTATAATTTTTTCATAAAGTTTCGGTTTCGGTTCCTTTATGCTGGTAAACCAGCCACTATTCACGCATTCAAGGCCATATATTTTCTTATTATTCGTGACAAATGAGCAGTAATGTTGTATAAAAGTGGACAAAAATTTGACGCTCAGGAGACCTTGATGATAAAATTCTTAAAATAATTAGTTTTGTGTTATTTTTTAAAATTGAAGTTTCTTTGGGGTTAGAAAAACCACCCTTTATGGTCGAAAATTTAAATTTCATTCAAGAATTTTGTGTAAAATCAGACATAATTTTTGCATTTCGTCGTTCAATTCTTCAAGCTATGTTGAAAGAAAAAATAAAATAAAACGAAAACAGTTCATAGCCAAGTATTTATATCCGTTTTAATAACGCGCTTTTATTTCCGATTCTTTTTGTATACATTTTTATTATTATTTTTAACAATACGAATTCTGCAATCTCGCCCATATTGTGTAGGCCACAGCTTATTATTGTAGATGTGTCTTTTTGTTTTTTATTGTTCTTTAATTTGCATTTGTTTTGTTTTTCCGCAAGATTTTCCAGCTACACTTACTTACAGCTACTGAATTATTTTATGAAATTGTGTAAAGCAACAAAAAAAAAGTTAGAACGTAAAAACGAGTTACATGCAAATCTAAACGTCAATAAATTTATTTATCATGCAAATGCTTAAAATTTTAATACTGTATTGCTGCCTAAAGTATAATTTATTTTTTTCAGACACCTGGAGGGATTTTATTATTTCCTTTTGGAATATAAAAATTTGCTACATTTGAAAAAATTTTGATAAATTTTGAGTTTTACTTTAATTCACTTATTTTTCTCTTTGATTAAAAAAAATCTCCCAACTTGACAGTTTAGAAGGGTAATACAACCTGAAGTTGAAAAATATATTAGAAATTGTTGCTTATTTTATGATAAAAATTATAAAAAAAAAGTCCCATATTTTTACTTCAAATTTCATTCTTAACATCCTAATTTTCGGCATCTAAAACTTCGATAAACGTAAAATGTGTCACTTTTTGGCTTGGATTGTGGCTTAGAAAATTCATTGGACTATGTGTTTGTGAAGTGAATCTGGTCAAGCAGTTATACATTATTTAAAAAATTTTTGAAGAAAGAGCTCAAACAAAATTATAGGCTTTTTGGTCATTTACTAGCTGTAACATTTTAAAACGATAGTACAATTGGGTCGTGCTCTCTTCTAAGTGCATTATCTACTACTTTTGTAAAACCTTTATCTAAAAAAACAAATGAATGCAAACGTTTCGTTTTGTTTATTTTAGTACCCTGGTGACGATAGCTGTTCATAAATATCGTGAATAAATAAATTATCTGGCATTATCAAAATGAATATACATACATTAAAAATGATAAAGGAGATTGTTTTTCAAATTCCTAAAATGACATCTGTTATAAGAAAGCAACGTAATTTTGCGAAAACTATAGGAGAGAGTACCTTTAAATATGTTAAAAAATGTTTTTATTTAAAAACCTAAAACGATCAATATTCTATCTCTTTTTCTAAAAAAAAACAAAAATAAGGACAAGAAAGTTAACTACATTTAAACTTACTTCTCGTTTAAACTCGCCTTCGTAAATTGTACCTTTTATGTCAATAGTAATTGATTAAGAAACTAAAAAAATAATTTTTATAGCTATTAACTAGTGATCCCTATCAATTTTTGCAATTTAAAAATTATTAAATTTTAGCATGCTTCATTAAGCAATATCCCATTTAGCAATAATCCTTCGTTTTTTAACACATATTAAAAATTTATTATTTACAAATTTACTGCTAAAACTACCATTAATAAAATAAAATAAAAGATGTCCCTTTTCTTCTTACTTCTTATCCAATAAACAACAAAATTATTTATTTACACAACTCCTTAGTTAAAGTTTGTACTTACTACACCTGCATGCTGTTGCTATTCATTTCAATATATAAATTTACACTCTGTTTTTCAATATTCAAGCAGTTACTACAGTTTGTATTTCTGTTTAGAACTTTCGCAGGCCCTTTAACGTATCATGCGTAATGAAAACGCTTTCTAACAATTTTTCTTCTTTACATAAAAATTCACAAAAATTATGTCCCATAGAAAATGTTCGAAATTAAGCTGTCCCTAAATTTTTATTTCAATTTGTCGATAGTCGCTGTCGTTGTATCGCAACACCGTATCCCGTTCGAACCAATGTCATCCATATTTTCAAACGAAAAATTCTGACCATGGTCCTGTGACGATCTACATCGACCGTAAGGTCAGCTCCGGCTTCATTTCTAAAAAAATTAGTTTCAGTGAGGCCAACCGCATCGAAGCTACACAAAAAAGTAAATTTTTCTGGATATAAGGCAACTGGTCGTAGATTTGTTTCACTTCATGTGAGGCCTTATCGCTAAAAGCAATTTTGCAGTTAAATATTGGATTAGCTTCTAACTGTACTACTGCAGCTGGCTGGTCTTTATACATAAATTGATTAAGAGAATGCATATTTTCCTGCGCACAGAGAATTCAATTATTTTATTGTTCAAAGCAAATTTGACCTCTAACACTTGCATATTGTCTTCTGTATTTTTTGTGTACTTCTGGACTTTAATCTTATGTACAAACTTGCTTTTTATTCTTTGTATAAAATAAACAAAACACGTATTGTTAAATGGAAATTTATGGTAGAAATAAAATTAAATTTATATTTGAATACATTTTATGCTGGTAATTTTGTAAATAAATCCAAGAACATAAAAATTAACCTGATGTATATAAATTTTACTTGCTTATATTTTCTTACGCAAGTGAAAATGAAAATTTTAGTGTCAGAATGATGTAAAATATATATTTCCTAACGCTCAATTCACAAAGGATTTGTCCTGCTAGAATAAAGAAATAATTTTTAATTGAAGCACGTATACGAAATTTTACATAAGTTTATTTATTTACTGTTTATCTAACAATTCAGAACAACACAACAAAGAAAAATTATTTAAGAGCAATTTTAGAGTGTGATAACCTTTTAATGGTCATATGGTGACATAAACTTGTTTATTGTAACTGAAGTATTATTTGTAACAACTATATTTTGTTCTCGTCAATCAAATATTAATTACAATAAAAACAATATTTTTCTTGCGAGCATACTATAACCATGTTCTTTCTTTACGTTTATAACGCCCATGGACACTATTCCTATTAGTACTTCTCAATGTAAGCTACTTATTTTTTTTTTGTTGTCATGACCTTTCCAAATAATTCTGGTAAAACTTCTTTAGTGACCTTTAAGTTTGAATAAAACCATATTTACCAAATCGATTGCATACAATTTTTATAAAAATTCGAGATAATGAGCAACAGCAAAAGTTAAAGCTTGACCAGCCTCTTACGCACTTCTTCAATACCGATATTTGAACGCCTTGTTCTTCAACGATTATTTTATTTTGCGTCGCGCACTGATCCAGTTTTCCTCAATTTTTCTATCAATATTTACAGTTGGTGAATAAATAAGCAATTTTCTGATAATATTTTCTATAAAAGTTTCGAACTGTCTACCTTTTTATCAATAACGAGAACATGTAAAACATAAAATTTTTCTTACTTGTAAATTTTCATCTGTCATTTTGTGTTTTCTAGATTGTCAAAAACTTACTGCCAAAATGTTTTTCGTCATTTTGACACAAACTGCTTACCCAATATATCCTGTGACAAAACGGCAGCCTCTTCTCGCAGCTGGGCTGATTGGTATTGGAACACAGGGTTTTTACTTTGATTCTTAGTACAAAACTTTCGTAATCTATAGAAATGCAAACTTAAAAAGATTTAAAATATTTCATAAAAATGACTTCGAATTTAAGACGTGACGTAATTTTTTTTTTTCAAAAAAGGAACTAATGCCTTCAAACGTACTACACGTAAATTAAGTTTAAAATATTTTTCCGCGTATACGTTTTATTTTAAAACTCTTAAAAAGAATTATTTGCATTCCACCTTAAGTTCTTCAAACTGCAGATCGAGAGGTCTGCATACTAAATACTCTTTTGGTTACGTATATATGGAATATGCTGTTCCACTTAGAGTGTTAATTTAAGGATGACACTCCTCACTGCACGACTCATAAGGACAGCAATCGATATATTAGAAGTAAGTTTCCGATCACCTCTTAATGAACGTATGTGTCACACTTCAAATACCTTAAAAATTGGCAAATAGAATCTTAAATTGGTTTTTTCTTCTTCTTATTTCGATACATTACTTTATTTTTCATCAGAGTATATTCATAATTTTAAGCAAATCCACTTTTAATTAATTAAATACTTCAATATTTGTTTATTTGTATTCTTGAACATTTAATTTATTTAATCCTTCTTTTTTATTGTAACCTTTTTCATTGTATTTTCTGTGTATTGTTTCTGTTATTTACAATTACATGTCACGTGCTTTTGTGTGTTCAAAAATATAAAATTTAATATGATCACGTTGTAAAGTGAAAATTTGAAAAGTTCTATGACATTTTAATTTCCTTCATACGTGTGGGGAAAATCGTACTACAGACGGCAAAAAACGCAATTTAGAATTGAGTTAACAAAAAAATTAAACACAGATTGCTTGACAGTTTTTATGCACTTCTTATCTTAGATCTATGGCGTAAAGTTCTTACTTACTTGCCAGCTGGCAAATAATTGAAAATATAAGTATTTTGATTCGCTTATTATTCATAGAATTAACCGAATCATTTAGCTTTCAGTTTTTATAAATTGGTTTAAATAAAAATCAGTAATGTCGTGTATTTTAGGCTTTTTCTTTTAATTTGCTTTTATGTTGTTTTATTAAAGACTATTTGAAGAGACAATGAACTCCATTGAATAATAGAGCGTCAAAAATGCACACAAAATGGTATTTTAGCGGCTTTAACAGAAGAGGGAATAAATGCTACTGCCGTGGGCAGTGGAACTCAGAAAATGTCCAGTGGTTGTATTAAAGCCAGTAGATCTAATTTTGTTTTTGTTGTCTTTATAGAAAGCCCAATGACTAATGCAACAGACCTAAGCAAAGAACCAACAGAGGTGGGGTAATCTTATACTGGTTACTTAAAAATGTGCATTTTTTCTTTCATATATGTTGTACAAGGAAACAGTTCTCAAGCTAAATTCCAGTTTGCTCAAAGACCTGCTAATGGGCGAGAGGAAATGGCCTATCTTACCCATGACATTTAATAACTATCCCTAAGAAAAAGCTTATCAAATACTGATTAGAACCCAAATCATATAAATATTCTTGGCAAATGGAAAATATTTAAGAATACCAATTTTCTCCTAAACAAAAAGAGATAAACTAAACATGTGAAATATTTTCAAAGTCTGATTGAATTTAAAAAACCTTAACATTTAAGTTAAAAAAAAAAACTTTTTTATAAGATTAAAAAAAATTTATGCCAGAGATACCCAATTATGGTGGATTACCCAGAAGTTTTGTTTCAACCTAAGGGAGCAGTCATTTCAATAAGACACATCTCTGCTTTGCCTCTGTTAAATTTCATTACCAGCACATTGAAATGAACTTTCTTACTCTATTTCTATTTTGCTGATTTATATTTACTGATCTCTACCCGCCTTTTAAAGACGAATTTTTGCAAGAATTATTTTTTCAATTTTATTTTAATAAATCAAAATATAACTAAAAAATAAAGAAAAACAAGTAAATTTTGAGAGAAAAAATTTTTTTAATATAACAATATATATGACATAGATTAGTTCTTTGAAATGGTAGCTCGCAAGGTCATTGTGTTGATTTCTTAACTAAGCTCCGAGAAACTTGTCTCTATCCTAAAGAAGTCTTTGTGTTTTCAAAAGTTCATTAAACAAAATATAGAATATGGGTTAAGAAAAACATATGAACATACGAAAAGTAATTTGTATTTTTTTTATATTTTAAATATATTAAAATAAGAAAAGTTCAAATGGCACTAGAACGAAAACTAAACGGCCGATAGCAAAAAATTAATGGAATTAATAAAATTAAATTAAAAAATATGCTTTCATTTTTTTCCGTATAAAATATATTTAAATCCAAAATTTTACATGGAACAAAACGAAAAAATTTATCTCAAAACAAAATTGCTGTGTTTGCATACAAAATACTTTATTTACCACCTATTGCTTCAATTTTAAATAAAAATTAAACCGTATGTAAATACGTACAGAAAGCAACCACATTCAGCCACATAAAAAAGTTTGAAAAAAAGTAGCAAAAAGACATATAAATGGCTTGTTTGTAATCATGGAGTCGTAATTGTTTTCATCACAATACACTGAGTTGTATGACTATTAATACGAATAATTTTTCTAATTTATTTATTCTAAATTTAAAGATTTTTTTAACCCTGACAAAGAATGAAGAATGTGATAAATAATCTCTTACTGAAAAATAAGATTTCCTGATTTTAGGGAATAGTTGTAAATATTAATACCATTTTTAATTATTTGACATTTAAATTTTATTTTAGTTTTTTAAATATTTTTTTTTTTTTAATTTTTATTTTTTATTAAAAAATATTTTTTAAAATCTTGTGTCAATTAAAAGAAAAGCGAGGAAATCTTAACTTTACAACTCATGAAACAAAGTTTCTAATTAATTTTTTTTACTTTGTATATGAAGGACCACGCTCACTCAGAATATTTTCTAATATAAGTTGTTAACTTATTCATTTAGATAATGGTTTACAGTTTTCATTTTTACTACTTTTAAAATATTAACATTTTTGCATTTTTGCGAAATGATTAGAGAGAGTAAGAAATCCGCAGCTGAATAGTGAACATGTGACAGACCATGGCTGTGGTGCTGTTTCGTATTGCAGAATAATAGGTTCAAAAAGTAAAAAGGCTTTTGTATAATAATGTCAAAGTCGTAAAGGAATTTATTTCAAAACAAAATGTTTCTCTAGAGAGTCAGCCAGCATATGCCTGAGGTTAAAAAAGTTTGGAGCTGGCCTTCAGATTTATATTTATTTATACTTATTCCTCAGCAAACTACACAACGCAGTTGTATGAGTGTATTGGTATATCAAATCAAGTTAGATAGTGAAAAGCCAATTGTTTCATTTACATTGTTTTTTGTCCAAAAATAATATGTTTTGGTCTTGCTCGCGTACAAAATGGTCGAGATTTTTTTAAAGGTTTATGTCTTTACATGAAGCGTTTGCCAAACGAGTTATATGTTTTCATACCCTTCTTATATAAGTGTAAGAGGAAATGTGTTAACAACTACTTACAAATAGCTAAAGAACTTGTTAAAAGTTTGCAACACAACTTAAACCTTAATATGATACTTTCTCATTTGATTAAAACATGTCTCTGAAAAGCAAAAAAACATATTTTCTTTCCCCATTGTCTTTTCTTCTTTATTTGGTGGTCAGCGTATTTATTCAATAGTACTGTGGAGTCTTTTGACTAAGGAATATTAAAATCTAAATCTCTGTTCAATAATTTTCTCTCACCTGCTCCCTCTATAACCACACATCGGTACAGATTTGATCGATGGTTCTAATCTTATCCATATACTATTATTTTTACCTAATTATTGAATTTTTCTCTCTATTGAATGTTTCCTCTTATTTTCTATTTTAAAATATTTTAGAAATTCTTTAAACTAACTAATATCACTAAATCTTTGCTTCTGACTCTTACCATGGTTGTTTTTTTTTAGGTAAAAAAAAACTTCACTTCTTTTTCAAAAACTTAATTAAAACGCTTTTCACTTTTCAAATTCAAATTCAGGCATGACTTTAATTACTTTACAGATATTCTTCATCCGCAAATCCTGTGCAGCGCAGTTGTGTGCAATAGAATTATTTTTCCTTATACTTACACACTCTCGTCTGCTTTTATACATATACAGACCCATTAACATTTAAACGAAATTTTAGAAGAAAAAAAACTTAAACGTTTACTTCTCGCTCTTGGTTTGCACTTGCCCTAATTGTTACCTTTTGTTTTTAAAGTATTTTTATAGAGGTGTGCTTTGGTGTTTTTAAAGATGTAATCAAAAACTTATTAAAATTTTTAATTCCAAAAATACTGTATATGCATTTTGGTAATAGAGCTCTAATTGAATCTACTGGATAACATAAGAAATTTTTAACTGCATTCCAAAAGTACTCGTAGCGGTTTTGATAATCTACGTTTGTGTTTTTTATGTTTGTTATCTCAACACTCATTAATTTTTTGACCGAGCTTATTCCTTTTAACTTCGTCCCATAGTGAAAATAAATTATTAAAGTTAAATTAAAGGCTGTTTCCATACAACAGACAATATTTAAACAAATATTTTTAAAACGTTATTGACCGATACTGCAAACTTTCATAGGTTGTGTTCGTCCGAAAGTTACAAAGAATATAATAGTACTTTTAGGAAAATAAAAGGGTGTTTCCATTAAAGGGTGCTCAATGCAATAGAAGTTTATGAGGTTAATTCGCTACAACAGCAAGTCATAATAATAATATTAAAAATTACTGAATGAAAACTTTGCTGAAAAAAACTATTCCCGATAATTATTTTGCTGTGGGTTTTGAAATATACTAAAGAAAAAAATTAAGTCTTACAAAATTCTATTTTTAATTTTGTCAAAGAAGGAAATATTGCACATCGGTTATTGTACAGTAATTATAATTGATGAATTTTAAGTTCCTTCATTTTATTTATTTTTTATTATAATAATCAAAAACTTTATTTAATTCACAAAAATTTTCCTTGATGCATCAACAACGAATAATGAAAAAGGATAAAGAAAACGTTAAATTAGGATGAATCTTTAGACAAGAAATTAAAAAAAATGTAAGTTAAGTAAATGATTAATAAAAAACTTTTATATATAAACTTACCGGAAACTAGCAAAAAAAACAAACTTTAACAAAAAAAAAGAAATTTCAGTATCGTTACTCACATCATAAAAAATTCACTGAAGGTTTTCTTAACAATGAAATATATAAAAAAATGTAGTATTTTATTCAAAAAACAATTTTTAAACTCCTCTTTAATTTGTGAGAATAGTAAAACGTCCAGAAACAATGTAACATGCATTTTATAACAGGATCTCAATTTTCTTAAACGCTTGCAGAAAAACTGGAAGCAGTTAAAAGTTGAATTTAAATACTTAAAACAACACACAGGCAACCACTTGAAAAAAAATTGCAAGGAACTGTATTTCTCTTGTTAGAAAATTAACAAGAAAACTCTAAAAAAAGGGTAACAAAACTATATAGCAAATGTTTTAAATTAAAGAGTGTTGCGACCGTGACGTGATATTCATAAAAAATATGGTTATGTTTTGAACTTTGTTTTGCAGACATGTCAAATTATGAAGTAAAAGGTGCCTCAATATTAACGTTATCTAGAAAGTGCCTTATTTAAAGCTTACCCAAAGTATATTTTACTATGTCCGCTAAAACAAGTATGGCCCTTATTGGAACGGAACCCTTTGTGTGTAACTCAAACACACTCTTGTCGAATTAATAGAAACTAATAAGTACTGCCTAGAATTCTTAAACAAGTGCAAAACAAACGTAAGAAGGAAAACTTAAGAAGATGAAAACAAATTAACCTTGACCTATTGGGTTGGAACAAATATTTTATTTCATTAAAACTTGTAATTTTTTATAAAATCAAGCAAAGTCTACACTGTTCAGAACAAAATATTTTCTTAATAAATTAGAAATTTCGAATTGTGTGAATTGATTGTAATAAAGTCTTTTTAGCCTGTACGAGAGGACCGTACGACCTTGAGGTTTAAAATTGAGATTTCTACGTCTATCAGATGCAGCATAATAGAGTTCGTCGCTAAGACACCAATATTTTTAGAAACGTGCTTTTTTGTTTACCGTTTTTTTAGTTAAGTAACGGAAGTTATTATCTTTTATCAACAAGTTATTTACATATTGAAATTCTAAATATCTTTCATGAAAATATTATAAGATTAATATTCTTTTAGTTCAACTTAATTTAAAAAAATATATATTTATTATTATCTATTTTATTTCTTTGCAGTTGACTGTTTACCGGTTGGAAATTTTCTTGCAAAAAATTATGTTGACAATTTTTTGCTGACCTTCCTCAAGAAAGTGTAAGCTGAGTGGAATGCAAACTACATGAGCTTTGTAATTACTAAAAACCCCGATGCTTATCAAACATCTATCAAGATTAACACGCCATCAAATTATAATTATTCCAAAACTCAACTACAGTATCTTTGAAAGGTCGTTTCAAGTGTGGTCATCTAGAATTTGGAATGGTCTGCCAAGTCATCTGAAATCTTTAAACTTCTCTTTAACAACAATGAGACATAAGTACCTGGAATTCATCAAAAATAATGGATAGAACCAAACCTTTTTTTCTCTCTCCTACAATAATCTTAAAAACTCAATTACAAAATTTAATGTTTATTGATATCTTCAGCCAGTAGTATTCTTAAAAAAAATTTGTATGTAAAAGTAAAATAAAAATGTATTTAAATGTAGTGACGAATAAGGAATGAATTATCATTATGTTAAAACGAATTATTATATAATAATGATCATTATCTATATTGTGTATATATTAAGCACATATGGCTCTATGGGCTCGATTAAGAAAATTAATGAATAAATAAAAAGAAAAAAAAAACAAATTACCAATAAAGCAATTAGTTAAAAAATTCATCGAAGTACGGAATCATTTTTATTGATTTATTTGAATATTTTATTTAACTTTATTTTTGTATCAAAAAATCGTAGTAATTTTATTCATAACCAATAATTACTAAAGTTTTTGTCCATTTTTCTTAAAATATATCCAAAAATTTAAATACCAAAATACTATTAATAAATAAAACATTAAGAAAAACATAATTCGATTGTAGCTTTAATATTTTGTATTTGGTATCTAATTGAATTCTCTTTTTTAAAGTTCTCGTACATATTAAATATTTAAACTTTTCAAAAAAAATTTCAAAATGATTTCCTATATCAGACTTAAGCAGTAAATTATTTATAGGCATCAACCCCAGTATAGTGACTGAGAATTTTATTTGATACGATCTGTTGACTTCTTTTTGTCTAATCTGCAAGATACAGTACGGAATATTTCGCCACTACAGTAATAATAGGCGTCTAAAAGCGAACTTCAGCAAATGAAAGGCAAAAACTTTGTAAGGGGTGATTTTAAGACCGAAAAAACTTTAAATTTAAAAAAGTAACACAAACAATAAATATTAGTTAAAAAAAATTAATCGAAAGGTATTTACGTTAAAAAATGTTTTCGGGCACATGGCCATCCCTGCTATTTTTGACGAACAGTATTCTAGGCGTCCAATTTTGGTCCAACTCTCCGGACATTGATGACTGTAAGTCGCGAATAACGTGAATAATGTTAGCCTCAAAGGCGTATATTTTTACTAGTTTATTTGCGTTCACATCTAATCTTACGTAGACACACAGGAAACTAGCATTTTTCTAAATCTCGATTGCAATTAATCGATGCCATACTGTTAAAAGAACATCTCGCACGAATCAATGTCGTCCATATACTCAAACAAAAATTCATTGATCATTGCACGTTAATCTTCGTCGTCCATAGCATGAGCTCAGTAATAAATTAAGCATATTATGTAACGAATTCAGTCTACAGCTCTGTTGTGATTTGGTTTCACTCCGGATGCGTCAATTTTGTTTAAAGTCAAAATTAAATGATAAAACTATTCTTTAAAAGTAAATTTAAATATTTATTAATAATAAATTTATTTATGATGATTTGATAGAGAATGCAGGTCATAAATGTAAGAAACCCTTTTGTTAGTTCTTTGAATCTTAAAAAAACTCAATACATTTGCCTTAATAGCACCTCGAAAATGAACTCTACCTTGAGTCATATAATTTTACCGATCCTCGTATCTCTAGACTTGGTTTCAAAAAGACGTCAACTTTTTCTGATTGCTATAAAAACGAAACTGGTTACAAGTGAAATTATATTTGTAGCCCAAATTTTTTAAAGACGATTTCAATGGCCATTAATGCAAATGAATAACGAACATTATTTGTACAAGGGAATGTTTTTTTATCTGGCATTATGTTGCCAAGCTGCGCCAAAAATCTTTCCATTAATGCGATTACCAGTGCACGACAATTTCTCAAGGGCTCGCTTTCTCTAAAGCTTTATTATTCAGAGTATTTGGAAAATGAGATTTGAAAACTAATGTTTTTGAGCAACGAATATGGGATGAGTATGCGGTATGCAGAAGTAGAGGCATTGCATTAGCTTGTTAAATGGGAAATCACGAGTTAAAGTCCTAACAGAGCCTTTTCAAGTATAAAGAATAAAATTTATTGTTGAGCTGTCATAGTAAGCGACCACTTAATCTTAAAAAACGAGTATGAGGAAAAACATAAAAATAAATCTGGCATTGCTGTTACAAGAAAATAAACGTTTTTAGAGTTCAAAGCCTGATGAAAAGCATCAAATATTTTATTCAGAATCTTTTAGTATCTAGTCCTAGTTCGTAAAAACTTTTTTCAATAAGCTTCAAGCGTAGACAGTCAAGCATGTTAACTTAACAAAAAGCTAAACAATTTGCAAACTTTTTGCATTGCAGATTTTTCTTTGTCATTTGGTTAAGTTTCTTATTTTTAACATTTGAAATGTATTGACATACTATTCAAGAATGTATGTTGTTTTGATTTTTTCTTGCGATATCGCGGGTGATAAATATTGCAAGAAAAGTAAAAAAAAACATTCAATTGAATTGATTTTTCTGCAGTCTCAAACAAACAGTCATCACTTTTTTTTGAAATGGGTAAAAAAGTTGATATTTGAGTATTAGTTTGAGTTCACTGGTATATGCTGGTTCCTTTGATTTACTCTTTGTTACTGTCAATATAAGAATTAGCTTGTCTCTCTTTTTAGTTTCTAAATGCATTCAAGAAACTAAACTTTGCTTTTTTTGGATTGCTTCGTTTGTCGTTCAAATTTATTTATCTTAAAGCTCAAAGTTGCTTTAATTTCTTCATAATTTTTAACAATAAAACAAATAAAAACAAATTAAAAATTCATGTTTATTGACGAAAGATCAATAAATATATGTGTATACTCAGAAACCAGGGGGGTTTCTGGTCCCTTCTTAAAGTGTTTCTGGCAGTGCCATACTAAAAGTTTTGTGGACACACTTCTTGCGAGCAATTGTTAAAATTCGTTTAAATTAAATTGTTAAAATTTGTACATTGTATAAAATACGAATAATCTTAGCGGCCTATTGGTACAGAACAAAAATTTGATGCTTTAATGAAGAGTGTTTTATTAATGTATATTCAACAAGTTTTTATGTTTTAGTGGATGATAAGATTTCTGGACGTCTAAGTTAAAATATTGCTGATAGCATGTAATTAATAACACGAATAATATTGGCCTCTAAATCATCAATTCTTGTTGGTTAATTATTATAAGCCAATAACGGCATACTAGCTTACGGAAATATATCAAGAGATGTTCAGTTGCACGAGGTTGAAGGCTTATTCAGGTTTATTTTACTGAATTAATAAGCTGAAGGTTCGAATCGCCGTAAGGCACGTAACGCCAGGCTGTTAAATGAAAACAGCCCACTTTAATCAATGTTATCCATTAAAAAAAAAATTTATGTGGCAATGTAATCATAATTTAACGAATGGTTTGGTTAGACTGACTATTATGTGCCCCATAAAAACAAAAGAGATTGCGCGATTAGATGACTGGCTTAAAATCTGGATAATTTAGTAACAATATATTCATAATGAGAAAACACTGATTATAAATGTATAGTAGTTCGCTTGACAGGTAACTCTTTCTTTGATTCTAAAGTGCACAAAAAGAACCTTTAATAATATGTAAAATTAATTTAAAATATGTAAAATATGTATGTCGTGCAAGCGCCAATATTTTATTCTGAAATTACTAATTCTAAGATAGTCTTTAATATTTCAATATTCTAATCTAACAAACAAATGTGTTGACCTTTTTCAGTTTTATATTATCGTTATTCTACAAAATTTTCTCTGAACTTAAATTTCCTTAGTCACTATTTTTATTTGCTATTTTCTGCTCGCTTTAACCTACAAAAAATAGCAGAACAAAATAAGATAAATTTTCTAGCGTCTAATATCTGTGGTGTACTGTCATAACTGGCATACAACTACGATTTTATTTAATGAGCAAATAATAAATATCGTAATATAATCATAAAAGGCTGGAAAATAGTTTAAAGCTATAAAAAAATTATTGCTGTGTATGTGTGTATGCATGTATGTTAGTATGTATTTCGAACAGAGCCAGTTATTGCTATTAAAAAGCGCTTTTCACTGGCAGTATCAATTTTATTGCTTGCTTTTGCTTAAAGATTTAATTCATGTTGACTTCTACCTCTTAAAAAAGCTGATTGATTGTGATTCAGTGATTTGAACTTATAGCTTATAAAGGAGAAAAAGAGACACCTCAACTACAAAACAAATACAGATTTATTATTAATTTATTTTTAATTTATTTATTTCCAGAATTACAAGCCAAAAAGGCCTACTTAATTCAGATTGTATATGACAACCTATTATAACTGAAGTCTTAAAAAACATTTTTATATATAAAATTAAGACCACCCCCCTTCCCCTTTTTATTTACTAAATAAATATTCTGATAGGAAACTAAAAACATGAGTTTTGAGCATCGTTTTCTAAAAACATTTCAATCTCTGGATTTTTTGTAGCAAATTCCATCATGTCAGTTATAATATTTGTATATATTCTTTTTTTTTTTCTTTGACTTATAAAACACCCTTTATTCGATAAAATTTATTTAAAAAAATTTATTTTCACAAAAAAAAAGTATGATACGATTTTATGTTGACTGAAGTTCACTGAAGTTTCTGTGCAAATATATCTTCACGAGATTTAGTCTCAATAATTTTAAAATAACGGCTTTTAAAGTTATATTTTTCGTTAATAAAATTTTTGTATTAATTATCTTCCTTTTTAATAAAATACATAATTAATACAATTAAGTACTTCATTAAATTTAATTAAATTTAATTAAACTGCAACCTTAAAACCAACAAAACCCAACTAGACTCAAGAAATTTTCTGTGTAGTCTTTAAAAATCAAAAAAATCAATAAAGAAATGAACGTTAAGTAAACAGGTAAAAAGTAAAAAAAATACAGGCGAATCGATTACCTTTTGTGCTAAAACACGGTAAAAAATGCTTAAAATTGTATGTCCAGAGCTCGTTTCTTTGAAAAAATCTAGGATGGTCCGAAATAATTTATATAGTTTAAATTTGTGTTATTTTTTTTTACAATTTAAGGCTCTAAAGACCTTGAAAAAACACCCGTTAATTTTAATTGATTCAGATTTCGGCCATTATTAAATACATACTTTATTTTATGAAACTGTTTTTTGCTTGTAATAGTTAATTTGTTATGCTTTTAATGTTAGTTTTAATTACAATTTACATTAACATGACAGTGTTATTTGTGAAAGTTGTTATGACATTAATTCTTTTATCATTAAGTAAGCACAACTATAGAGATTTTATCATTATTACAAGCACTTTCGTTGTGGTGCTTGAAACACGCCTCTACTCTGGCTCCATTTGCTTCTTATTTCATATAATTTCCCTCCTTCTCTGTAGTTTCTTTTTCTCTATTGCAGCATTTATTATTATATAACTTAGTTTTTGGTTGTTATTTAAGGAATAACCTTGTTTTTTTTTTTTTTTTTTGCAAAATTAATTTATCGACAATTTAAGACATAAGTCTATGAGTCAAATTGTAATTTCGATAATAAAATATTCTGTCTTGTGGTAGTCTTTAAATGTGGTAATTTATTTTTATACTTATTTTATTAGATTTTTTGTGGTATTTTTCCTTATTCATTTATCAGTTCTTCAAACATTTGGCAGTCTAATTTATAATTGTGTTGTTCAAAAAAGAAAGAAAAAAATTGCTTGAACAGAATACAAATGAAACAGAGATCAGGGTTGCTGCTGAGATTTATAGCAGATTTAATCTTTTAAGGAACATAATTTAACTTAATTGCCAGCCATCTTTTAGCATTGTTATATCTATTTAAAAGTTGTATTCCCTTTTGCTTAAAATTGTTTGATATTCAATAATAAGCTGGCAAAAAAAAACTAAATTTTTTTCATTTGAGAATCATAAAAACTATTATAAATTTAAATTAAGTTATTTTGGGTACTTTCGTTTACATTGTTGGTAGTAAAATGCTATGAATATTGGCTGTGATCACTCCTCATAGTGACGACTAGTAGTGCTGCTGCAGATTAACCAGAGTTTACCCAACTCACTTCGGAATAGTATCGGTGGCATTTTGGTTACTGATATTTGAACTTTGGTTACCACTTGTATGCCAGGAAGTTTAAGTACAAAATATGGTGGATTTTTTGTATATATTTGTTTTTGGCTAATTGGTTGATATAATCCTTATTGTTTTACTTTATTTTATAAAAAAAAAATAATATACTCCTTCCTGGCAGCAGGGAAAAATTAAAGATTTTTCTTTAGTACCTTAAACACTGACAAATTAATTAAAGGAAGCTTTAAATCAACATATTGTAGGGTATTTTTCATTCCTTTGAAACATAATTTTCTCCTTTTAAATACTGTTTTTAAATTCTGTGAGTTATTATAATCTTTAAAGTGTTGGGAATGTTAAACTTGATGCCAATAATGGTTTCCTGTTGAAGAATGTTAAAGACACCTTAGTCAACTTTTCTCACAGAGATATAGATTACCTCTTTCAATACTACTTTCGGCAGTCTTGATCGGCTCAGCAGCAGGAAAGAAAAAAAAAACGAATTGCCTGAGTACTCCGTTGGAAGAAAACGAAGTATAAGGATATAAAGACACTAATCCTGGTTGGGTCCCTATTCGATATATTGGTAGGCTAATAATATCTTCATCATCCTAAGAGTTTCTGCAGTAGTTGTTGCATTGGCATCCAATTATTCTCGCATGTCCCACAGTCACGGTTACTTCACTGTTTTTTTATCAGGTTCGAATAACGCCTCTGCTAGCTTTGAGAAAAATTTTATGTTCTTCTTTTTTTCTCTAATAACAGATTTATAAATATCTAACCAAAAAAAAGTAAGACTATTAAGAGCTTAGTAAAGCTGATTTAGGGACCGCACTATTAAGTTTAGGGCTGTATGATTTAGAGCAGAATAATTTATTTCATTAAATACCTATACGGTCGCTATTCCCTAAATTTTTCTACGGAAAGCCGCTAGTAAAACATCCTTTCAAGTGCCTGGCATTTATTTCGTTTCAGATTTAAAAGCCATATAAGCAACGATATGCTATGAAAAAAAAAATTTATCACGGTCGAAATGATTTGATATTGACTAATATTAATTACTTAATATATTTCTAAAACTTTAGAATTTAAATTATTTAAATTAAGAAACATACGTATCTAAGTTTTTTACGTATCAAAAGTTTTTTTCTTATATGCACTTTTACTAAGAAAGACTCAAAACAATAAATTATAGCATCGTTTTTCTGACTAAATATAAAAAATTTTATTAATAAGACCTCAAAATTATTTGATTTTGTTTTTATTCATTCTAGTCCATTGGTAGATCGTCTAGATATTTCAGGAACAAAACTTTGGCTTTTCTTGTACATACATACGAAAAATTTCATACTAATTAATTAGTAAATAAACAACGTCACATATGCTTTTATAACCAGGGTTTAAAAATAAACAATGAAGTGTTTAATTTTTTTTTATTTTTTCCCTTACAGTGACTAGTAGGAAAACAAAGTAGAAGTACTGAACATGATTTTGGCATTTATATTTGCTCATGGGTATAAGGTTGACGTACGCAGAAACAAAAGAAAGTAATTAGACAAAAACTAAAACGTTTTAAGAATAATGTTTTGAAAACGTAAGCAATTGAATTACTCATTATAGTAGAGAATGTATTAGAGATTAAAACGAAACACTTTTTTCTTAGCAAACTACAAAACGGTTGTTATATCAAAACAGGTAAATAAGCAAACACAAGGTTGTTTCGTTTGCGCTCTTTTTTATTTAAACGTTGGAAAAATGTTAAAAAGTTTATGTAAAAGTATTGTATTACAAAACGTGTTGTTTGTTTTCATGCACCGCATAGAATATTAGTTAGCTAGGTATCGTATGCACTTTAAAATTTTTAATACGGACTCTTGAATTTATTATTTGAATTATGAGAACATTTATTTAAACTTTTAATTCCACACTAAAATGTCTTAATAGTTTTAAGACGCATTTTGTAACCAAAAATTGTAAATGTGCATGAATATTTTCAATAAAAAGTTTTTACTGAAAGAACTTTTTATGAGGTAATACAAACGAAACCTACAATTAAAATCTCAAACACATCTATTTAAATACGTGGGCTTTCATTAAATAACAAAAAATTATACATGACGTAATAAATTTGCATTAATAAATATATATACACTGGCAAATTGCACAATTTAAAAGTATTAATCGGGTTTAGATCGAGGTTTCAGTAAATTTTTAATTGATTCTATTAATTATTTAATAGGAATTTTTTCTACCTTGCTAATAAAATATATATATTTTGATTTTTAAAAAATCTATTTTAATTTCTATCCAAATACAAATACTACAATTGTAAGCGTAAGAATTTTTATGCTGTTCGATAATGCATCGACTTGTGTGAAAAATAGTTTTTTCATTACTTTTTATTTTTATAGTTTTTGTTAGCTTCTCTGAACTTAAGTATTTTTTTATTTATTGAAGTTTTCTAAGGTTTTTTTTTTTTTTGATTGTTCTTTGTAAATTGTAGCTTTCGCAATTATTTTACTGCAGTCATGTGTTGAATTTATAACTTACTACACATTCTTTGCTGATGTAACTTGTGCATAAGTTCTTTATTTTATTTAACTGGTGAATGTGTTAGCAAAGTATTTTCTTGTGAAAGTTTTAAGAAGTTGCTCTTTGTCAGATTTTTTATATATTTTAGTTTGTTTTCTCATAGTTTCGATTAATTTTTCATAGTGTTATATAAAAAATTCTTGCTTAAAGAAAGTCAGTCACAAATTTTTTAGGTGGGCAGAATGCACGTGTAATATTTAACATAAAACATAAAAAACATCTATTTTGTGTAACATGTCTTATTAAATTTAGTAACAAAACTACACATAAACTGTCTAGACTGTGAATAAAGCAAAATATGCTGAAAGAAAATATTAAATAAGTCGCTATCGTTTTGTTAATCGAAAATAATAATTATTAATGTAATTATTTGTTTTACCCTTCGACGGTTAGGTTGTATATGGAACACCTAGTTTAAAGTGACTTTAAGAAAATAGAATTGACTTATCTTTGATTAGCTGCTCGCAGATAGGTAAGGAAACAATGAATGTCAGAGTCCTGTTAAGCACATCCTATGTAAATTCTTAAGTTCTTCCCTCTGAGTAATAATTTTTAACTAAAGGTTTTGTTAACTGTAGTTTATTGTAAGTGTTGTTATTTTAGGCTTTTCATGCATTAATCAAATTTATAAAAAAAAAAAGCTTAAAAATACTTTGGTTTTACCTCAAATCTTGGTCAAGACTAAATAGCAAATACTTTCAAAATAATATAATAATAATTAAAGTTGACTGCTGCTATAATTTTACCTGATCTTTATCAATATTCCCATTTGATAGGGGTCAAGTATGCAATCGATAAAATATGTGTCAAAAGCACTCCTTATGCAATCACGTAGGGATTTGTTGACTCATCTGGGTTTTTTTTGTTGTTACTTACATCTTTACTTATTGCATCTCTCCTTGCTGATTTATAATAAATATGTGTGTACATTTAATATATAAATGTAGTAGACACATTACCCTACATTTCTGTACATGGAACTACATATGTGTGTAATGTATATATGAGCATATATGTACATATGTAGCTATGACTAATATTGAATATTAAGCCGTAAATTAATTACAATAGATTTGCTTTAACGTAAAGTAGTTTCAATTTATTATTTGTTACGTAGCATCCAGGATGGCTGAAGCCTCCAGTGCTAGCTAGATTCACTCATTAAGGTTTTCAAAGAAATTGTTGAAAACTTAACCTTTTACATTTTTTTCAGATGAAGTTTATTGAAGTTTTATTTAATAATTTTAATTTAATTATTAAAATTTTTACTTTTTGATAATATATATAATTTATTCAATAAGTGTCACAATTAAAAAATATTATAATTATGTTTGAATTAAAAATATAAACTTTTGTCTTTATATTACGATTCAGATAATAAGACTTTATATTTAAAAATCCGTATATCTAAAGAAATATTCTTCGTCTTTAATTTTCTATATTTACACTTATTTTTATAGCGATTATATTAGTACATACTTTGTAAAAACTCTAAATTTTTGCCGACTAAGGCAAAAAAAAAAAAAAAATGAACAATATAATAAAAAATCGCCTCACTTTAGGGACGCCCATAATATTCTAGTTTAGTTCTTTAAGCTTTTGCATTTAATTTTTAGCAGACATAAAAAATGTCTGTAAATTGCAATTTAAAGCCACGGCCACTTACGTAAAAATCACGTCGCTTTTGGGCCACCCTTTAATTTGAAGTTTTATTGTTTACACTTATTTCTATAGCAGACATTTTTTTGCATACTCTTTAGTTTTACTTCAAATTTTACTTTTTCTTATAGCGGAGACAAAACTGCCTCAACTTCAATTGTCTGATAACTGCGCTCAACAACAAGGCGGCATATTTGAAACTCAAGTCACTATTGGGTTATTTTTTATTCTGTATTTTTAATACTTAGTACTTGTTAATATAGCGAATATAGTTTTACTGGCACTGTGCAAATTTGAAGAACCTGCATATCACAAACAAAACAAAACTAACATATTTTACTGAATATCTCCTCACTTTTTAAACGCCCTTAAGTTCTTTTTACTGTCTGTTAAAGTGTCTACAAAAATTATCTTTTCAGTAAATCTTAAGAATCTACCTGTTGAAGTTCAAGAGATAGATGGTTGTGAGAGAGGGAGAGAAACAGACATTGTAAAATAACGAAAGCCTTTCTTGCATTCTATGTACAGAGCTATAGAAAAAAAATGAAAATTATTTTAATTTTAATAATTTTTAATATATTTTGTTGCTAAGAAAGATGAAGAGAACTTTAAAATAAACTTAAAGTGTGTGCCCTCGAGAAACCCCATTTCACGCCAATGAAAGAATAAATGATACATTAGCTTAATATAGGAAATGTCATAAACACTATCTTTCTCATGACGATGCAAAATTTTACAACAACAATATTAAAGGAAATAAAAGAAAACCCAAGCAAACGCAAATAATATAAAAAAGTAAGCTTGACAGAAAAATTATACAACGAGGGAAAGGTGATAAATCTATCGTAAAAAACAATTGATAAAATTTACATTAACTTATTTTTAACATCACTCTGGTAACCTTAATTAGTGTCAGAAATTTAATTTGCGATTTAGAAGCAATCGGTTATTTTGCAAGAAAAAGTAACCCTGTTTCATTAGATTTAAATAAAAAACCAAATAAAATAAATCCAAGAAATCTAGAACTAGATGTCCATAAGACATGTAAACGACATTTATACTTGTTTGTATGTATCAGGGTACGATAATAAATAAAACGAAACGTTGGCTATCTTTTTGTTTTGTTTTTGTTTTGAGCACAAACTGTTTATTAAATTAAATTTACGCAACGATAAAAACTAAACTGAAAACTTTTGAAAAACGTTTGGTGATGTGTTTTCACCTTGTAGGAGGGAAAGTATTAGCGATTACAAATAAAGACTTTTTATATTGTTGAATATGCCGTTAACTTATTATTTACATCACTCCGATTGTTTTACCGGTCACACGACCGTCACTATTAAAAGAAATACTGGTCACTGTATAGAATACAGTTATTTTTCTCCTTTTTTTTGTTGAAGTCGAATACAAAATGAACAACTATGTTTTGTACTGTATATATGATAATAAATGAACGATTATCTAATAAGTTTTTTTTATTAAACTAATTAACTTAAATTGTTTACTATAAATTAATAATTTGCAAAGTGCTTGTGCATAGAAATAAATTATCGAAGTGCTTTTGATATTTAACTGTATAAAAGAGCCAAAAAAAAAAACTCAGCCGTATACGGCAGCGAAAGAAAAATCGTTGTTGGTTATTGTTGTTTTTGCTTAAATGTTGATTTTTGTCCTTACTTTATTGTTTGGAAAAAATCTTTAATAAATTAAAAATGTTTGTGAGAAGTTTCCTGAAAAGTTTAGTATGCGGTAGTGAAATGGACTTCAAGACGTGCTTTCACCCTCAATAACCAATGTCGGTATTTAATTATAAAATCGGGATGTTATAAAATAGCAAAAAAAAAAGGTTTTTTTAGTTCATTAATATAAACTGTTTTATTTCCTTTACCTTTACCTTTTGTTTTCTAAATTTTGTGTATATTATTAACAAAAAATTACAAGCGATAAATTGAACATCAGGAGTTTGTTTCATCCCACAAAATTTTTAAGCTTTGCGCAAATTAAAGACGACTTCATAATTTTTATGAGACTATAAACATATTATGCTAAAAAAATGCATTACTAAACAAAACTGCCCCATAGAAAGTGAAACCAACCTAAAAGAAACCTTAAAATCGATCATAAAAAACTCACAGTTTATTTTCTTCAAAAATGAATTAAAAGGCCTTATTACATAGGATAGAGACCAACAATGAAAGTTTTGTTCGTGACATGTATATAAAAAAATGCCCTTAATTGAAGCACATACATGTGCAAGCCATGTTTGTATGGGTTAGTCGCCCTGTTTTGTAATTTAGCGGCCATGAAAATATATTGCACATTAAAATTTTAACTTATTCAAATGTTTAGCGATATTTCATATCGTTACCTTAATATAGAAAGGCTCTTACTAACGTTTTTTCATTTTTTACATTAAAAAAAAAAAAACTTGATAAAAAGTTTGTAGTTTGAAATTTTTTATTAACGCATTGTGCTATTAAACTCTCTAAGCAATTGAACACTGTTACAACTTTCTTAATTTTTTAGTAGTGCATTAGATAATCATTTAACGAAATATGTACAAAACCTGAATTTAAGAAAATGACTGAGGGCCTTTTTACATACAGTAACAATATACTTCTTTTGGTACATTAACATTAAAGTATGGCATTCAATTTTCTTTTCCAACGTTTCCTTTTTTGTCTTTATATTGATAAAAATGCATTAACATCAATTTTAAATCCCTCACGCCGTATACGTTATATAAATTATTTATGCATACAGAAATATACATCATACGCCTAATTTATGTTTTTTTTTTTTTTCTTTATTCTTTATTTAATTCTTCATGTTGCTCTTAATTTAAACTAAAAATAAATTTTAATGTTTAAATTGCATGACTACAGAAGTGTTATCATGATCTTATAAGCAATAAGTCATTGTTAGTTACACGAACTAATATTTTGTATAAAATTGTCATTCAAAACTTGTTGGTACATAATATTGCAATATGTTTTTTGCAAGTGCATTAAAAGAAAAAATAAACTTAAAAGCATGCACTAGTTTGCTTTTATTAAAGTTTTTTTTAAGTTACCTTCATACGTTGTGCCAAATTTCATTTCATTTTGTAAATATTTTTAAAGACAAAATAGTTAATTAAAGTAAAATATATACAGATTTATAAACAAGTTTTTCAAATTAGCAGAATTTTTTTTAATATAGTTTAATGAAATCTATTAATTTCACTAAGAATCTATTAAGAAACTATCAATATTTTAGTTAAAAAAGAAGAAACAAAACGTACGAAAAACAGCACCTAAAAGGAAGTTAAGAAAATAATATATCCGCTGCTTAGACCTAATTTCCCGTTATTGTATTTAATATTATTATGTTGCTTAATACGTAAAAGTTAGAATAAATTCTGGAAATTTTAAATAACTAATTTTAATTTTTATATTTTATAATTTTATATTTTTTAATTTTTATATTGTTTGCATGTAAAGAAGATCATATTTACAGCGAAAAAAGGCACAGCAAAATCTTGACATAAACAAGCAAACAAAGCTCTACTAAGAAAATGCATTAAAATAAGAAAAATATATCTAAAATATTTAAATGCCATTTTAAATATTTGGAAATAACGTAAAAGGTTGAAAGTATGACAAGGACATATTGCCATAAGGGAATAAATCATCAAAAAGAACATAAACTTACACAGCGTGTATAACACCTGTGATGATTAAAGGTTTAAAAATTAAAGTTGAAAATACTTTAACGGAAAAAAGTTCACAAATGAAATGAGATTTTTAGGTCAATGTGCAAAATATCATGTTTTGCTTCAACGGCAAAAATAATCTTGATTTTTTTAAAAGCATTTTTTAGTTGAATAAGAAACTATTATTTAGGTGAAATTTTAGTTTGTCGTTAAACTTATAACAAAAAAATTAAAAAATACATATTCTTAGCAAATCATTAATCATAGTCCCGATTTACACTATGCAACTTTTTGAGGCATTTTTTTTCTTAATTCTCTATTTAGGTTGCAGCAATATGCGTTATTTAAAAAAAACATAAGCTACAGTAACATCCATTCAAAACTCAAGCAATACCATATTGCTTACTCCTCTTGCTTCGCCAACAAACAAAAATTGCATGCCAGTTTCATCAAAAATTGCCAAGTCTAAATGCGGTAATACTTTAAATATTAGAGCTGTAAAGGAATCACTCTTTTTTATTAAAATTCAGTGCAAGTTACCTAAATTTTGAAACAATTCTTTTCACAACAAAAAAGAATTTAATGATACTTGAATCTATTAAATTCAAATGGATTGGAAATGAATTGCAATTCACTTTGAAAAATTCAATGGAATTAAAATCGAATTAGAAGTTATTTCTTCTTAATATTTTTGAATTGATTTAAATATCATTAAACGAATAAATATACGCTTTAATAAGTTTATTTGTATTGGAAACGACTGGCGATTAGTTTATCCAAATTCATTAGAAATGGCTCATTATTAATTTAAATTCATTTTCTTGTATGATAGTAATTCGCAAATGGATGATTTGCGAACTAATTAAAAACAGAATGATTCGTTTAAAGCGCTGCTATATAGATTTGTATGCTATGATTTTAAACGAAATTTAATTTCGTATTAATTCAAAACATCTCATATATCGAAGTGTTCCTTGGGAGCGGTCGTCTGCCAAGCAAATACTTCACCCGCAGTATGAACTTCAATAGGGTTAGTTATTCATTTGCTAAACTACTAATATTCGCCATAATTTCTTTTAGTTTTTAAACATCTATTTTTTCTTGTAGTTTTGTGGCATGAAAGCAATCTGTTTGCACAGAATAAAAATTTAGTTTCATTTTTGGATTTCACTGCTTTGAAACTGTATTCAATCTAATTTTTACTTTTTATGTTAAATTAAACTAAGCCCGATCGGCTTTTCTGGCCCTTAACTTATATTTAGTATCTGTGTGTGATAGATGTACTTTGTATGAAAGAGACCACTCCTATTTGCAGTTGTGCAATGACCCTTCCGTTTTTAACGTAATTATTTTTTTTAGTAAGATGTCGAAATAGAATTTTAAATGGCTCACGACCAAGTCCAATTCTACCCAATTGGATTGAGTCTAGGCTATTGAGTGCTGGCTGTTGACTATTATTTATCTACTTCCATCTTTAACAGCATTTGCTCTAAATGAAATCTCTCTTTATTTATTATTTATTTATATATCTTTCCGTAGTCCTTATTCCAATGCAAACGAATAAAAGACTTATAGGTACTTAGCAATCCCTATAGTCTTCTTGAACATGCCAACCATATCCAAGAAGAAAGTGTTTGCCAGATAGCACTGTAGAAGCGGCTGGTCCTATCAGTCGAGTATATGCCAGACTACGTACTAATGTTGCGTTTAAAATTTGATTCAACTTTAAATTTCATTAACTTTTTTGCTGGTTTGCAGAGCATCTTAGCAAGGTCACTATTTTCTCAACATTTTGTCCTTTTGGCAACCACTTTTTTATCTGTCCTTCTTACGTACGGCGCAGAGTATGACGCCATGTCTATTGTTTCAGCTACTGCATCAGATTTATTTATCACAAATGGGGTTAATTCAGCTATGTCATTCAAGGGTGATGCGATCTCGAAGCTTAATTTTTCTGTGTTCTTAAACGTTTCGTCTTCTATATCACTTAGTGGGCTCCGCAAAACTTTATATTAAAAAGATATTTTCACTTACTCAGAGGTCGAGAGGTAGTCAGACTTCGCATACGAAAATTTATTCTTCCTCTTCTGCTATAGATTAAATTTATCTTTTAGGTGTTTCACTTCTTTTCATTCAAATTATGTAGCCAGGCACTCACAGTAGATTTCCTTAGTTTTCACGACAAATACAACTGTCGATTAAAATAAATTTCATTATTATATTAGATACAAGTCAGTCACATTAAATTAATTTATTTACTAAATTTAGCCAATTTGCAACGCTTCCCAACTCCATAGTTTCTAATAAATAATTATTTAAATTCTAAAGGCTTAGAAATTATTTGCATATAATTTTTAACCCCTACACAATACCCAGCAAAAAATTTGACATTATCTTGATTGCAAAATTTTTCTATTCGCTTACAAAACACATTACATTAGTTCGCAAGTAAAGAAAGCAGTAATTTAACTAGTTCTTTAAGTTAAAAAAGAATTTTTTTAAATACCCATTAATGATTATTATTATTTCTTGCAATAATCAATTATTCGATTCTCAGTAATTAATTATAAGAGTCTCATGGCTTGTAAAAATGATTAGGTTGGTAATCCAGTGGGATTTGTTTAATTCACACTCGATAACCTTTTCTGAAAATTTTTGCTGGGTATTTAACCAAACTCTCTTATTGGGAAATTTTTTACAAATATAAGTTTTACCTTTTGATTTTCTCATTCCTGATTTCGTAATACGTAGTTACCACATACACTTTACCTCAAGAGGACTTTGTTTTTAAATGGAATTAGGCACAATTAAATTCTAAATCAATATTATTGACTTATGGTTACAGCACTTGACACACTTTAGAAGAGAAAAACTAAAAACTCCTCGGTAAAATTAACCATTAAAAATCAGGATAAAAAAGAATAAAACGAAAAATTAAACCCAATAAAACTTAAAGGAGCCCAACACACATGACTGAAATACTTATTGATACACATGGGCATAGAAAAAATATTATATAAAAGGGATAAAAGTAGGTAAATAAAATTTACATTACACCAAGAACAAAAGCTAAAACTGAAAAAAAAAAAAATAAATAGAAAATTGATAAGTCATGTATTTCTGCACTTCCACATTTCTTTAAATGGAACTTACATTCAAAACACGCAACACACTTTTTTATTAAGTGAAAGTTAGTAAGTGAGGTAAGTCGCTTTAATTTTTTTAAATGCGATTATCAGATTTGTAGAGTACATGTAAAACTATGTTTACAAGTAAAAAAAATCTTAATTTAAAGGATGACCCTATAGTGAAGAGATTCTTACGTGCGTGTTCTTGTTTTTGATCTGCATTGAAAAAAATACTTTAAGTTTATTTAATTTCATGTCCGCTAAAAGTAAAAAATAAAACTGTTACAGGCAAGGGCCTAAAATTTCCACAGAGTATGAAATTGCCGTGTTTGTTATAAGAAAGAATACAAGGAAACGAAAATAAAAATAAATAAAGAGTGTCTCCATAGTAAAGTGATTTTCACATATATATGGCTTTATATTTTGAACTATTATAGGCTGTAGCTCCTAAGATTTGAAAATCAATTTAAAAAATTATAAAAATTTAGTAAATGGTGCGATACACCTTATACGGTACCCTCTGTATAAGAGTCCAATTTCCACTTGGCTGATTAAAAAAAATAGTTTTATTTCCCAAAAAAAAAATTGGTTTTATTTGTTTTATTAAAAAAAATGTATATCTTTAATTCCTTTAAACAAATTATTTATAACTAGACCTTCGTTATTTGATAAAAAAATTATTTTACAAAACCTGCTTAAAAATAGATATTGAAACAATTGTACTGAAGTAGAATTTATTTTTAAAAATTTAAATTTAAATTTAAAAATTTAATCTTTTGAAAAACATAATAATTTTTTAAACGTCTTAAGAAAAGGAGAAGTTAAGCTCTTAACAAGCTTACTAACAACCACGTATTCTCTGTCAGCCTTTGTAATACAGGACAGTGATCCCTAACGTGATCAACAATTTCTAACTTCTTTTTGTCCTCATCTATCAACTGAAATCCGAAGTAACGTTGACCCATCTACCAGTTCTCGTTCAAGCCCAAAAGCAGTTTAGTATTTGCCGTGCAAGAGCAAGGCCAAATGGTTCGTGAGAATCTACAAATCTTTTGGCTGTTACCCTAATGGATAAAATCTTATTATAGTAACGAATCGGTGGCTAAACTACTTCTATACTTTCCGCGCTAATCCCCTTGCAAGTTTGTTGGCAATTTCGTTGCCCTTAACGTTACAATTAAACTGTACCTGTAAAAAATATTACTCTTCACTTTTCCACCAATTCGGTGGCTTTAATAATTGCCAAGATCTCTGGCTTGAATATACTGCAACATATACGACCTGCTTACACTAATTCCTAGAATTCAGACTCCCACTGCGAAGTAAATTTCATCTTAGAACCATCTGTAAAATCCGCAATCTTATCGAAGAGTTTCACAGATGTCGTATTTAAAAAGAGTTTATTTGTCTCTCAAAACTATTTTAATAGTTTATATTAAATATTCATTGTTTTATTACCAAATTGGCTTACATTGACGTAAAATCGACCATATCAAATGTGTAAGGCGGTCTTCTTTTTGTCATTGCCTGGAATTGGCTAAATTTATTGGATTGTAACAGTTATATAAAATAATAGAATGAGAAATATTTTTTATATTTTTTTGAATTTTTGCTTTTATGTTTCATTTAACAGAAAAAAAAAACTGCAAAACAAGTTCATATGTCAATATGTTGATATTTATTTTAGTTTTGAAAGTTTAAAATGGGAGACATGACTGTGTGACCGTGCACTAATTTTTCCACAAACTTTGTTATAAATTTATTTTATTTTGATGTGATAATTTTTTGCAAGATTATTTTTTGACTAGCTTAGAACGAATTATTTACATACTCTATCAAGGCAAGTGAGTTTTTAAAGAATGAATATAAATTAAATGTATAAAACTAATATTAAAAGTGTCTCGTATTACATTTCGTCTAGTTGTTAGATAAAGTTACTAAAACTAGACTTGTTCCTGACTGTTGAAAACACATCCTTTGCCGGATAAATATCATCCATAGTTTTAAACAAAAAAATATCGACTATGCTCGTGTTATGAACTTTAGCGACAGTAGTGTGATTTCAGGTTTGATTTTTGCAGTTATAAGTTCCAAAGGTAACAGCGACGTGTAAACGGAACCACTCTAAACCGAAAAAATAAGCCTCTTTTTACTGAGCTCGATTTTTCGTCTTCAAGTTTCACGAATTGATGACTGATTTTCAAATTAATTCTGCATAATTTGTTTTTGTTGCCTAAATGTCTAACAGTGAGCGCAGTGAGAGTTTGATTGACATTTTTATCGGGCTAGAAAAAGCCTTATTATCTTGGATTCTAGAATTTTCCGTGCCTAGAATAAATTTAATATGCAGCTCTTAGATAATAAGAAATAATTGTTTTGAATTAGAACCCAAAAATTAAGAGTCATAAGTCCTGTATAAGATAATCAGTGTTATGTGTAAATTACAGAGAAAAAAGTTTTTGCATATATTAAAGATTTTATTTTCAATTCATATTTTATTATTTGACTCAATTAAATTTTCAACTGAAAAATAAATTCTAATTTTATTGAAAATTTATTGTATCAATTAAATTTTTATGTAAAAAAATAGTTTAAATTTAAACAAAAATTTAATTGAATTAAATTAAAAATTTAAATAAAATTGTAGCCGAAAACAAATAAAATAAAATAGGTGCAAAAGATTTTTCCTATGCAAATCGTTGTAATTTTTATAACATTTTTTTTGGTGTAGAGAAAAATTTTACACACTCGCAATAGTTCAGCTTAAGAAACTAATTTTCTGGAAAGCGTCGATTGTGGTAGCTAGACCGAATCAATTATTAATTTAAACATAAATTGAGAAAGAATTTTGGTTAAAAATATTGTTTAAAAATATAATAAAAAAACTTGGCAAGCAGCCTTAAAAAGATTAGTTTAAAGTTAATTAAGAAAAATCAAGAAACATGTACAAAAAATAAGCTTCAAACTATAATTCTTCCCACTATTTGTTGCGTAAAATTTTTACCACATGTTTATGTTTTGTATGACTGTAACTCAAAGGCATTTTATGCATAAAAAAAAACTCTCAAAAGTGGTATTTTAAAAAACAGCAATTGAATTTCTAGATTTATATTTACATAAATTTTTTTAACAGTTACTTTAGTAAAAGTGGTATGCTAAAAATATATTGAGTTTAAATACAGTCATATAATTGATCCACTGTTATGCAAATGTACGTATGTTTATAATAGACTAAAATAAAATTATTTTGGCAAAGTTGAACATCACTTGTTATTAAAAATTTTGGCAGATGTACATGGTTTACTACCACATTAACTTCATAAATAATATTTGCAAAAATAAAGACGGAAGTATATTTGTTAAAAAATAAAGGAAATATATTTCAATAATATTTTTAAGTTTAATATTTGATGAACTTTATCTTATCGCGTCTACAAAGATTTAACATTTTTCAAAATTTCCATTTTATCTAATAAAAATTCTACAAAATTGAAATATTAGTAGAAATATTAACAAAAATTGTAGCCGATTTTAGGAAAACAAGTTAAGCCAAGCTTTAATATAAATGCTTTTAAAAATTTAAATTCTTACATAATTAGGAGCCAAGGTTCAATGATAAGATAGTTAAATAAAATTAATTTTAATTGAAATCTTTAATAAAAATATCGGATATTAAAAAAAAAAACACTTTTTAATAAAATCTGTTAATTTCACTAAAAATTAGATAGTACATTGAAAGAAAATATAAATTATCAAAGTTTTAGTTACAACAGTAGTAACACAACGTAAGAAAATAAAGACGCACTAAATTAGTTAAATTAACATTCTTAAGGGAATAAAAAGTAAATTATTTATCCTTAACTAGATCATAAATAATTTAAACTAAATAAACGCATGTCAATGAAATTTCGTTTAAATAAGTTTATTTACCTGAAAGAAATTCTTGCAAAAAAAATCTACTTCAATAAAGAGGTGTTATCGAATAAATAGTAGAATGATATATACAACAAAACATTAGGAAGATGTACCAGAATTTTAATAATACAACCCTAAGTTTCCTTCACGAATATTTTAAGGCTAACTGAAGCAGAACTTCCGCTTTGAAGAGATAAACCATGTTATATGTTCTCTAACAATAAGACGTTGCAATAAACAAATTATAGTTGTAATAAACTTTAGTTTAGCCATGATAAAAAACATAATTATTTCAACTATTACATATTGATGTAGTATATTTTGTCATACTGTATTATTAATAAATATATTATTTATACGTGAATATCACGTAACTTTTTGGACAACCTTTGTTTAATGTTAATTTTTTGCAGACACAGTAATCCATACACTGGGCTTTTGCCTATAACAGTTTAAAAGACAAGGCCATATTTGTCAAGACCGCAGTTTACATATTGTTCATACTTATGTCGGACTACTATGGTTTAAAATCAATATGCGTTGAAACTACGTTGGTATAGAACAACGGCCCTCAAATGGGGGTCCGTGGACCCCTAAAGGTCCATAGCAACCATCCAAGGGGTCCGCATGAAGAACCGAAAAAACAGTGTTTTCAAAAATAACAAAAGTTTTATTTTGAACATGGGCTTCATAAGGGGTCCGCGAAAAAAATTTATCTTACTAGGGGTCCGTGAGCAGGAATATGATGAGAAACCCTAATATAGAATCACCCTTGATATAATAGCTTAATTTAAAAATTCTTATTGCATACATAAAAATACTTAAGCTATCTGCCTATTTCAGTGCCAAAAAAGGACCACGTGTGTGGAATTCAAGCAACAATTGGCGCACCCTTTAATTTGAAGTTTCATGTTTTCAAATTTTTGTAGAGCTCACATCCTTTTACTGACATTGTGCAAACTTTCAAACGCGTCTGCCTAACACATTTCAAAAAATACCAATATCTTTATGAATAATGCGTAACTTTATAAACATCCTTTGATTTTTGGTTTTTTTTTTATTTCTGGTATAGTAAAAATTATAAAATTCAACCTGGTATGGTTCCTAGACGGAGAACTGTTAAAAAAGACAGATGGTCGAGTAAGCAGGAATTGCAATGAAAATAGTTGGAGTAACTTTTTATCCTTTGGGTAAGCAATACCAGAACGTAACGATTGCTTTTGAAAAAAACTTTTGAAAAAAAACTTAAAAATAATTTTTTTTCTAAAAAAAACCATTTAACTTCCTTTCAACGTACCCGTCTAATGCACTGTAACATAAACAATATGAAATTTTATTGATGTTAATGAAAAGCATTTGGGAAATGTATCAATAATATACTGGCAGATTGCCATAAATGAGTTTGATATGAATTTCTTTTCACTTTGGCTATTATTGCAGTAGTTTTAAGGTAAACAAACCTGGATATTAAATGTAAAATTTATTATTGATCAACTTTGATCGAGGTAATAAAGTTGCTTAAAGAAAATGAAAGAAAAACTAATAGAGTTATATAGTTTTTTTTCAAAACTTAGATGCGGCTTGCAAAGAATTTGTTTTCAAAAACAAATTTTTAATGAGAAAATAAATTAATGAGTTTTTGGGTGACAATGAAGTTCATTACACTATAATTTTTTAAGATAATTACTGCAATATTTTATTTTAAAACTCAACCAATAAGAATGTTTAATTTAACAAAGAATTATTTAAAAATATATATTTGCCTTTGTAACAAAAAATGCAGTAAAGTATTTTGAACCCTGAGATGGGAATGTTCAAGAACGTTTATAGCTTAATTTCGTATAATTGATTTATAAATACATTATCCGAAACTTGTAATGTTGTTTTACACTTTGCGTCCTCTGTGAAAGTAAGACACACTTTATATTTTAAATAACTCTATTTAATTTTGTAGATAATACAGTTGAAAAATAAACCCTTTACTCGCATAAGCAACTTCTTCACTTAAGGTATCAGTTAAAATTGTTACAACACTTGCGATTTGTATTTATTGGCGATATAAAACGTCTAAATTATTATAATACGGAAAAATGTGGCTGCTTAATTTTGTGTTTTTTTATTATCATCAACGTATCCATCCAAGCACTCAGAGCATACAGTTCAAACCTTGGAAACAATTACTTCTTTTTTAGGTTGTCTTGTCTTAAGTCAAGACGTCCCAAACAACTTTTAAGGAAGTACTTTGAACAAAAAACTTATTCGCCTTTACTCCAATAGCTGAAAATGTCCATGTTTATAATTGCTTTCCCAAGTCATTACTAAATTACTCACGTTACATTCGAAAGCCTCATAGCTTTTGACTTAAAAAATTATTATTAAATTACCCGATTTATAACCGGTTCCTTAAATATAATGAAAATGTTTTGTTTACGAGATTTTAAGATTATTTTGGTAAAACTGCAAAAATAAAAAAAATTTAAATTTATTAGCTTTGTATCTTTCTTTTCCTCCGACGACTCTCACAAAAACCTATGAAGAAACTTTTAAATAGAAATTACACACAACATCTGTAAAACTTTTGTATTCATCAACAACTTAGCACACATACACACACAATAGAATTGGAATTTGCACAAATATTGTTTATATTAAATTTTCATAAATTTAAATAAAGCTATAAATAAAGAAAATATAAACATAAATTTTAATTTATGTCAAGTAAATACAATAAAGAAAACAATAGATATAAAAGATAATAATTATCCTTTGTGTTTGAATATTTGGTGAACAAAATGTTTTTTAATCTTAATGGCAGCATTATCTTTACACAAAACGTATGTTTTTGTTTTGTGTACGAGGAAAGGAATTATATAGATTGTATGATATGTTTTATAAAAATATTGCTTTCATAGTTATGTTTAAATAGGTCCTGGTAACAATAACACTCTTTGTATAACTTTAAAAACTATGACCTTGTGGGATGCAGATAACGATTAAAAATACATTATTTTTACCGAACTGGCACACATATAGAGATAACTAAATTTTAAACAACATACGCCATTTGCTGTCAAAATCAGCTAACAGTTTTTAATTTATTCACCATGAACTGACGCAAAAATATTTAGACAAAAATAGCGACATTCACATTCTAATGAAAGTAGATTTATTATTTTACAGCAACACAAAATTTCTGATCAAATCTTCTGTGCATATTAGAAACACACAACAAGTTTCTCTTAATTATAATTAAATTAATTTAACGATAAAAAGGAGTAGAAAAAGTTGCCATCTTCATCATATTTTCTTTTCTGATAGGACACAGGATATTATATGGAAAACAAGAGTGAGGGAGTCAGTTGTGAGTCCGAAGGTTACAGTTCAGTTGGTAAAAGCTGCAGAAAATCAAGGAAGCTCCAAAAGATATCACTTGGGAATAAATATAAGAAACACTAAATCTTTTTAATTCTTAACCTATTTAAAATATTTATTTTTTTAATTTTTAATTTCTTCATTTTTTGTTTTAAAAAATAATCCATAAATTTTACAGAACATAAATTGGAATTTTTTTTAAAGCTGAATGACAATTGAAGCCACCTTGTGAAAATACTTTGAAATCAAAGTTTACTGAACTTTTTGTCATGTCATAAAGAAAATTTTATTTTCTTTATCAGCTTAAAATAAAATTATTTTTCGGTTTCTACAATTTTGCTTGTTTTTATTTTAATAACAAAAAACAACTGTGAGAAATAAAGTTATTTTTATTTAAAAATATGTTAAAACACTTATGTATATTAAACATTCTAGTTTCATGAAAATAAGGAAATTTCTTTGATGTTGCTATAAAAGTTTTGTATTGCCTTCAATTTTATGTTTTCTTGTTTTCTATTAAACGTGTTAAAAACATGCAGCAAAATAAAAAGACAAACTTTTAAGCTTAAAGTAAGTAGAAAATTATTAATTGCTCGAAATTTTATGCTAATGCCACAATGACTAATTCAATACGCTAATTGTATGAAAACGTATTTTTTCTTCTTTCTTTTTGCGTCATAGATAAAGTTTTTTTGTTTCTTTATTCTTATTTAACAATACTTTGTAGCAATTTTTCTTTGGTGCATCGAAAATATTCAAATTGAAATGAAAATTTTTCACCAGAACCAATTTAAATTAATTTAATCGTTTAAAAGAAATCATATATTTAGTAATTTATTTTGCGAAACTATTTAAAATACATTGATTGACGAAATGCACGTGTCATCATTGGTTAAAATCAAATCAAAGCCCTAGGTTATGCCTTAATTTTTCGTAACACTTTTTTGTAAATTTAAATAAAATGCCAAGCAAGATAATTTCAGAAAACTATTTTTGTTTTTTATTTTATTAGTAGATTTGGAATTAAATTAAAACCACTTTATTGTACAACACATCCAATTTTATATAATACATGTAAAATTTAAGTCTACTCCTAAAAGTATGCTAAGCTTTTTTAAATGTATTTATGTGTCTGCGCTTAAGCCATTTTAAAGTGTATGCAAAATAGCAAGAATCGCGTTTGTTTTTGAGACTTACTTAAGCATGAGTTTGTGTCGTTATTTTAAATATGCAAAACACATACACTGACACTCTTACTCGTAGGGGTTTATGACGTTAACCAATGGATAATTCATTTAAACTAAACGTTGTTAGCACAGGCACACATTGTTCAGGCAGGTGGATTTGATTTTCTATGAGTTGTAGTTTGATACTCCTGCGCTGCTTTTTTTTCAATGTGGCAAACAGTACTTGTCACTAAAGTGCTTTATAACTTGAATGTGAATATTTACATTAATGTGCATATAAACATGCATACATGATCACTATTTAACTTTTTGTATTAATTGTATTGGGCTCTTACAGTCTTTAGAGAAAATATAACACTTTTTTGGGGGAAAAAATATCAGCAAACAAAAAAAATTATATAAAAATGTTATAAAAAGAGCTTTCGGAGTAAAAATTTATGGCATCCATGTTGAATACTTAAACAAGGAGTGAACAATTAAGGACAAAGATGTAAAGTAAACTGATTACCGCTATAATTAACATTGTTTTAAAAGACAAATGCTTTTGGAATATTGCTGTGCAAATAAAAAGTCAATAAAATTGATAATATTTTGAAATTAAAGAAGGTGGGTGGGTATAAGTTAAAAATTACTAAAGAAAAAATTTTTTATTTTTTTCGTAGATTTTATCGTAATAGAAAAATCAAATTTTCCCCACACAGAGATTTTTTGGATTGTAAGTACCTGCATGTCTTTTTTACTTTTCATTGGATTAAAATTATTCGTGAAAGTGTCCAATTTTTTTCATTTCTTTGCAAAACGTTCTGTACATTTGCAACCAATTTTTTTTTCTAATATTTTTTAGAAATTAAACAAAAAAAAATTGAAACTTAGGCGAATATTATTTTAATTCATTTGTGATTCTGTTTTTTTTATTTTTATATATTTCTTTTTATTTATATATTTTTTTTATTGTTCTGTGACTCTAGCTAGAGTTTTTCCCACGATTTCATGTTCACTAATAAAGCGCTTGAAAAACTCATGAAGCTGTCAACTTCACATTATTACATTATTTCGGCAGAAAACGAACAACTCAATACGCGCGTTTATCTTACGCAGCATGCAGACTACAAGGCACCGTGATTACAACGACACTTATATTCGCGATATCCTGTTTTAACAGTTAGTCAGTCAAACCCTCGCTAGATAACACTTTTGAAGTTTAGTGCACGATTTTCTTATTTAATAAAAAATAGATATAACTTATACATCTTGATTGTTTGTTATTAGAAGAATTAATAATTTAATATGTTGCTTTAGTTTGCTAAGAAGAGTTGAAAATCCCCGCGCAAGATACATGCTGGTATGTCTGTTTATCCACGTTAGTATTGAAATTAAATTTACCAAGGCACCAAATGAGCTAGAGTAAATTTAAATACACTAATCAATCAGACATGGTTTCGAAAATTTTGCTAATGAAAATCAGCAAGAACGGTCAACGGTCCTTCGAGGCAGTGAGAAAAACCCTATAAATTTTCCATATCATTTGAAACAATAAAGAAATTCCAGTCGTAAAAGCAAATAAATAGTCCGATAGGGTTTTAAAAAATAAAAATATCGCGAGAAAAATTTCCGCTCGCCCAAACGCCCGTGCATTATGTTGATTGGAATTACTTCACTTAACTAGATTTACATACATAGTGATGGGTATATGAGTTTCGGCATGGCCGAATATAATACTTTTTTTTTGCTTGATATTTGTCAATTTAAGAATAAAAAGACGAGAGTTGGTCAAAGGTCAAGCCTTATTAAAAAATAAATAAAATCTATTAAAATATTATTCGTTTATTCACCTATTGACTGAACTTTTATTATTATTCAGATTTTCTAACCAAAAATATTAATTTAAATTTCTTGCGGTTTTAGTGTCATATAGGTTAATTTACGTCACCTATTGAGCCACTCTCTATCTGTAAAATTAATTTTTGTTATATGCTTTGCTATTGGTGGTATAGTGATATGTTTTACATTTTAAAGTGGTACCTTTTGCGATTTGTAAACATGTAAATGAGAATCAATCAGGAAGCATAAGTTTTCTGAATTCTGCGGTTGCAAACATAGAAAAGTAGTATTAACCTCCTTTTTTAAAAAGAGAAAATATTGTAGTAACCAAATATTATAATCAAATATTTCCGCCCGATTTCCTCACCGGTGTCAACTTTACGCTAAGTTTTTTAATGCATACAGCCCTTATTATTAAAGGTTTTTTTTGCATTATATATAAAAAAAAATATTTCTCTTATTGTTTTGTTTTAAAATAATAATGAAAAAAGTTGTTGTTAGCAATCCGCTGGATGTTGCGATCTACAAAATTCGCTAAATACTGCTAGTAACCCATATTATAACGGAGGTAAGTCTTACGCAAACTTTATATGTGTATGTTGTTTATTTGCAGAATAATTTAGTAAATTTTTTTTTAATTTTATAATTTTTCAAGCAAACTGTCCAACCTTGAATTAGCTAGTAAAAGAGTATATAAAATTCGATTCAGGTAATATAATTCTATTATATGTTACCCTTTTATTTAAGGAAATAATTTAAAATTTTTCTTAACAATAAAAGCACTTACATAATAATTTAAACACACTACAAATTGTGATAAAATAGTCACTTTATGCAGCCTTATTTTGTATGCTGCTTTCTAAAATGCAACCAAAACTCCTACAGTCAGTGAAAAAGTAAACTTTAATGTAAGTTCTTGGATATGCAACGGAGGTAAAGCCACGTCTTTGAAATTCAATAACTTAAACAAACAAGTATTGCTATTGCAATGTGCATTGTTTTAAGAGTGAATAAGAAAATATACTTAAAAATTAATTATGCTGTAAACTATTGCATTTTTAATGATACTAAAAATAATGAAGAAAAACTTAGAGTCGTTATTGTATGAACTTTATGTGTGAATAACGTCAGTAACAAAATGTTAGGGGAATTGGGGAAGTTTTATTTAATGAGTACAGTGCAGCGTTGCAAAATGTGAAATAATGTTTCTTTGTATTAGAATTTGTTGCAATGAGTTAACTGTCTAGGTAAAAGAAGCCCCACACAAAATTTTCACCTGGGTATAATGTAAATTTTGCAAGCTATTTAATTTATTTAAAAAATTCATATAACAATTGATGTAAAAAATTTTATTTTAAATAAATTTATATTTCTTAAATAAGAATAGTTATAATATTTAAACTCCTCATTTTTGTTTTTTATAGACAGAAAAAAATTTTTGCTACTTTAAAAAATTTTATTTGTTTTTAAACATAACTTAAATTAAATTTTTAATTAGAACAATTATATGTTTAATTCAAAAATAAATACAAAATATTCTTATGAAATAATTATTTGAACCCGTTATATATTTAGTTAAAATAATAAATAATTGAATCAATTAAAAAATTTTGGATAAAACTTTTAATAGAACTTTAGGAGTTTTTAAAAGAAATTTAATTAAATTTAAGTACGGCCAATTATGTGCAAATTTAAAATATATTATATGTATATTTTTTTCAATTTAATAATTATTTTAATCAATTATATATTAATTTAAAGAGAAAGAAAACTATTTTCTGATTAAAGATATAATTGTATCAATTAAAAATTTAATAAAATTGCTAAAAACAAATAAAACTTTCAACAAGTGCAAAGAGTTTTTTCTTTATTGCAACTTACAGAGATTAATGTACAACATAATTACATTTTATACAAATTTATAACAGGTTGAAAATGTGTTCTTTATGAACACAAATTTATTATATGACAACTTTAAACAAAAATTGCTGCAGTATTTCTTGTAATTAAGTTTTATTGTTTCGTTTTTTTAAATGCTTTTAAAGTTTTTTACACTGTTTTGTAAGCTGTTAGAGATTATTTCTTCAAAATGCTTAAATGTTTAAGCTGTCAGAAGTTATTTTTCTTTAGTGTTATAAAATCGTAAAAGCAAGAACATTACAATAACTTTTAAGCAAACTTCTAACAAGTCAAAGTCAAGTGTAATCCACTTTCTAAAGGAAAAACTTGTAAAAAAAGGTTGAGTAAAAAGCAAAACTTAAAGTCAAATTGTAACTCCTTTTATGTTTAGTGCGCCAAACAAATTGTAGTGTTATAATTGTAGTGTTATATTGTAGTTGTAGAAATTAAATAAATAAAAGGCTTTTGTTTTTAGTTCTTTGTTGTAGAAAAAAAAAAAACTAAAAAAAATTGTTAAAAAGAAAAGTTTTATATCTTCATAATTGAACAGGGATGTTGATATCACAATTTTAAAACAAAAACAATTTTACCAATATTTGTCATACTGGCTATTACCGGTATGCCTTACTGTCACAATTAGAATAATCGACGTCGAATGTCGGTACGACAGCCCCCTTTTATTTCAGCTAGTTTTTTATTTGATAATGAATTTTAAGAACTTAAAAATTTTTTTTATTCTCTTTTTTTAACACTCTTGCAGCATTTTTGTATAGCGTTCAATATCATTTGATTAAGTGTACGCTAGACTCCAGGTGGAAAGTGATTGTGCGATTTTTTTGTTCCGTTGGTAATTTTGCACCAAATATGCTATTTGGTAACACCATATGCATCTTCATTATTATATTTAAACACAACTTCACAAAAAATTAGATTCTGCACAGTAAAATATAGCACTTTTATATTTTCTTTTTTTTATTTTACTTGTTTATTAATTTTTTTTTAAATTAATTTTTGTGTAAATCATCTATTGCCAGTATAATTTATATAGCGATGTTTTGTGGTTACTAATTCTCATTTGTTGGTATATCAATAAACAGTTTTTTGTCCAAAGTTAACTGTCAGACATTTTTCCTTTATTCTTGCACAGAGAGTGTGAACTGCTTTTGCACGAAATTTTTTTTTTAGTCTTTAGTTAATGCACCAAATTAAATGAAAAAACCTTTAAACTTATTTGCACAAAACGCACTTTCTTTATCTTAACTATTCAACCCAAATTTTGTTTTGCAATTTTATCTCTTTTTTGTTTAGTTAATTATGTAGCACAGCTAAAGCCACCGACTACAATTTCTCTTATTTGTGTTAAACTTGCCACATATTTAGCAAAAATTTATGTAAAATTTAGTATTTTTTTCTTCAGTAAAAACTGTCTGGTAAAACGACCTTTCATTAAGTATTTTTTTTTTTAAAGTTTTCTTATTTTTTGTGCAATAAATTTACAGAAATAGCTTTTTGGTTTGTCGTAGCTTGAAATATTTACGGCAACAACAGTTGTAAAAGCAGGTTTAAAACCAGAAACAGGACAAAACTGCCAAGTTTAATAAAAGCCAAAAAGAAACAACTTTAAGAAAACTTTAAAAACTTAAGTCACATACTAGAATAAACGAAAGCAGAACTTCTGTTAGAGTGTTGCAAGTAGAAAACAGCAACAGATTCAAGCGTAAAGTAACACCTTAAAATAAAAAAGGAAAGAAAAGAAAGGAAAATTATTAAAGAAACTAAAAATTGTTTTATACTTATGAAATGTTTTGTGCACTAACTTTATTAGTAATTGAGTCTAGAGGAAATCATATATTAAAACGTCATTAGCATGCAGCATATGTAGAAAATAATATCTTATATATTTTGATATCGAAAACCTCAAAAATCGTAAGTTTTGCAAAGCCTTCTCAAATGATGCTTATAGGTCTAAAATTCAAAACAATCAAATAAATGATAGTACTGTCTAAGGTAAAGAAATATTTGTTGCCAATAGAAATAATTGTTACTGAAAAATTTATTATCTGCCCATCATCAGTCTGTAAGTATTTTTATTTTTTTGGTAAATGATAATGTGTTGTGCAATTTTTAAATGCAGTTGCTCCACTTTCTTCTCATCAAATTGTGGATTTATTTTGAGATAAATTTTTATATATGTAAATTGATATTAAACATCTTGCTAATGTTTTTTTCTATTTTAAAGCTTTAAATATAAGAAGACTGAGCTTTGCTTTTCTTTTTTCCTTAACCAACCAAAGACTTATACAAACTTAGCTGTCACACAATTATATTGTTGCTCTCTTCTCTGATAAGACATATTAATTTCACCGAAGTCTACGATTCTAGGTTGCGTTGGGACTTGAACTAATGACCTTCGTTTCAGTTTGACTATCCGATATAATATCACAAATTCCAGATCTTAACAACGAACCAAAGTTTTAAATTAAAGAGCGTCTCAACAGTGACGTGATTGTTACATACGTGGCTTTAGTTCTAAGCCGCAGACACATAAGAATTTTTTTTTGAAAAAGTACAAAACCAAAATATGCAAAGTAGGCCAATAGTATACATTATTAAAATGTTCATTGTTGTAGTATAACAGTCGTTATAAGTATATAAAAATAAATTTTCAAATGTAAGGGTGTTTCCATTAAGGCAGCGATTTTGATCTTACGTTATGAGCCGTAAAATTTGCGCAAAGTATGTATTGTTATGTCGAATATAATTAAAGGAAAATAAAAATAAAATTAAATTAAAAAAATCTCGCTTTTAATGACGTACGTCCTCCTATCTTTCAACAATCGAGTTGGGTGGCAGATAGTTTAAAACTTAAACAACAAATAATCAAAAGATAAAAATAAAAAAGTACAGAAGCCTTGGTGGGTAATATGATAATGTACATGGCAGATTTATTCTTTAAAAAAGTTGAAAACAAAATAGAAACGATTTACCAGCTTAATAAATAAGACGTCCAAAATTCCCCGTCATATGTGTTTTACATAGAAGTCTTTAGCAGTCAAATCCCAGAATTCGCTTTACTTGCCTTCCTATTAAAAAACTGCTAAATTAATTCAACGCTTATAAAAAATGTGTGCTTAATTTAAGAAATTTTGCCCAAGATCTTTATAAATGTTGGGGCTTTAACATAAAAAGATGTTAAGGTTTTATATGTAAAAATATTTTTGTGGCGTCGGGATTCTGTGCTGTATTGCCTTTTAGCAAAATACTTTACAAATGCCTACAATAAAATGTTTTTATAGGCAATAAATACTTTGGAAACTATAACGGATAATAGACGACCACAAAATCACCTTAAACAAAACTTTTTTAAAGAAGTATATTTTAATATAAGACTTGGTAAATTCTAATAAATCAAATGAAATAAATACAATTTTTAAAAATTAAAATTTACTTATCTTTATTTCGAAAAGTCGACGTTGGCCCATAACTTCGTAGTTTTTCACCACACAACTTTTTTTTTGTTTTTTAAATATTTTTTTTTATTATTTTCTTTTTTTAGTCATCCAAAACAATTGGCAATAAAATCTAATAAATCTTAGACCGCTAAACTCAAGTCGCATAGTAAAAAAAAACTAAGAAAACATGTATTAAGAAACAAATAAATACAACTTAAGATATTGAGTTCGTGTTTTTGTTTATATTTTTGGTAAACAATTTCATATAAACCAGCAACTTTTCGTTGTCCTCCTACTTTTCTTAATTTTATTTTTAATTTTCAAGATGTTTTTCCTTTACTCACTGCTTGAACTTGAAGGAAAACGATTTACAACAGCTGTGCAGCAAATTTTAGCACACAAGGTTTTACATAATTTATCATAATATTTTACTCTCTACTTTCTTTAGTCATACTCGGTCGTACAGCATCATATTTCAACGGCATTCAAAATGACATTAGTCATTATATTTTTACTGATGGAAAAAATTTAGGTCGCATTGAGAATATATTGTTACTAACTAATGAAAAATTGTGAAGTAACCAGTCAATTTATTATTTATTATTGTTATTCAATTCTCAGTACCAGTAAAATTGTAATGAGTGAAACTTTTTTTGAAAATAATTGCATTATTAATGAAACATTTTTTACTGCAAATTTACTGGTGCTGCTACGTGCCCAACTTTGCTTTTAGCAAGCAAACTAGCAAAATCCCTACTCATAAGGTAACAACTAAGATAAATAATCAATGGTAATGGCCTTTAAAAAATACATATAAAACTTCTTATTAAATTGCTTATGAAGTAATCAGGAATAATATTTTGAAGAATTAATAGAACAATTCTTTTGCTATAAACAAGGTACTGCTAATGTAGGGATTAATAATGATCCTTTCCAGATAATAGACCAATTTGTGCTATTAATTCAATTTCTTCTGCCTAAAGTTCAAGTTAGTACTATCGAAATAGTAATATTTGATGTTGTGTAATGTTTATCATGTAGCCAAAATAGTGTAAGTGTCTATGAATGTTAGCTTTTTATGGATGTGATTTTTTTTTTTTTTTTTTGGAAACAATTACCCAGCAAACACAAAGTCAAGCATACAAAATCTAATTTTTTTAACACTTTATGATGAGCGTAGATTATAAGCAGGTTTGAAGAAATTACTAGCTTTTAAAAACGTTTTTATTTTAAAGAAATTTATTTGACAAATTATAAGAAAAAATATTGACAAATAGTTTTAATTTTTTTTTTTTAACTGAGTATCGAATATTATTCTCTAGCGATTAAAAAGTTGTATTATTTAATTTTATTTATTTTTTTTTTTTAATTATTAACATTATTAACTTCAAGTTATCTAAATAAACCACTATCAAGTATTAAAAAACGAATTAACAATTCATTTCAAAAAACCAAATAATATTTTTGCAATATATTCACAAAATGTTTGGAATATTAAAAAATATTACTCCACACTCTAGACTTATACGTTATAATATATCTGTTTTTTAAATTGAGTAATATTTCTTTTTTTGAAACATCATCTAATAGTTTTTGTTTTTATTATTCGAACTATTTCAGTATTATAATTAAATAAACAAATTTAATTCTGCTTAGGTTCATATATATTTCATTTTTTTTTTAATTTTTTTTCCAAATTTTTGGTTGAATCAGCATCTGCTGCAAAGTGAAGAAAAGGCCTTAAAAAATAGATATTTGTCTGTTTTTGTTGCTAAACATACAGTTAGCCAAAAGTAAAAACATAAAAAGGTTTGGGTTGTGTGAGAACTTTGTCTAGCCAACTTAGTAGTGCTCAAATATGAATTATTTCTCGCATTCTAATTTATTTAGTTGATGATTTAAATATATAATGCTTACAAGGTTTTTACGCTAAAATAAAAGAATGGCTAGCTATCTAGAAAATGCTACCTTATATTTTGCAAGTGTTTAATTTGTCTTGTTTTCTTTAAGAAATAACAGAACATTTTGCAAATAATACTTTACCTTATTAAATTTAATAATTAAAATATAAGCGAATTGGAATCTAATTAGCTTGTCCTTAATTTTTAAATATATAATTTTTTGTTATCAAATACTTCTCATTTAAATCAGAAGCTTAAGTTTGAAAAAATGTTTAAAAATTATTTTGTTTGCTGGGTTATTGGTTTTAATAGCATGAGTATCAAAACAAGTACTTATACTGCAGCATCTTTTTAGATTACATCCGGTCACAAAGAAAATTGTCGCCAATAGGCTGAATACGGTCAATAGTAACAGTTGTGGCTTTCAAATTGTTTATCTTGATAGAGACACAAATGGACATACATATAGACATTACTACACACATACAAATGTATATTCGTAAAACAAAGCTTTTATATGTATCTAGTTCTTCTTTGACAATAAATTTTTACCAGTAACCATCATGATATTAGAGTGTAAAGCAAAACAAAACACTAAAGTTTTAAGCATAAAAATAATTGAATCATAAAGTAAGTCTATTAATCAGCAAATTATAATTTTTATTAAATACAAAATTTTATTTAAATTTCCTTTCAAGGAAATACAGATGGAAAAGATGGAAGATCTAATTTATGAACAAATTATTAAAAAAATTTTATCTAGAATACTTATTATAGAATAATGTTGTACAATAAGTTGATAAATGGAAAGTGATTGCACTTTTTGAGTTTACTTTTTTTATTTTAAATGTTATTTATTTTAGGTCACTATTTAATTTGTTTAACTTTCTTTGTGATAAATTGTAATATATTTTGGGCAATAAGACATTTGTAATAAATAAAAATATTTTCCATTTTGAATATATTCTCTAATATTATTCAAGAAATTGCAAATAAATGGCTATCACGTTTATTTGCATTTCTGCATTTTACAATCCTTAAATAAAGAAAATGTCATCAGATTCAAGTAATACCTTTTAATATTGACATTTTTTGACGCTGCTGTATTTTTATTTCTATTATTTCTGAATCGAATAAACAATATTGGAATGGAAGAAAACTTATTTCAATAAAAATTCATTTGAGTATTATTTTTTTAAGGGAAAAATATAAATATATATAAAATTGGCAAACACATTGAACAACGTAACTGAAAAATAATAATTTTAAATGTGTGACCGAATATCCCAGATAAAGTTAAAGTTGCTTTGAAAGAAATGAAAATGCGAAAAAATAACATAATAAACCGCTGCGAAGTCTATGAAGGTGTAAAGGAATATAAACTTTAAACTTTTACTTATTATGTACATGGCGTATTTTTAAGCCCGATAGAACATTAAACACAAAAAATTTGCTTTTAATTAAATTGTTTTTTCTCGAAAAGATCAGTAAATGAAATTCATATTTTAAAATGATTTTAGGAATATAACAGTTCTTGACGAAACGCATATTTTATGTTAATATGGGATAGATTTTTCTCGCATGTGTTTTAAATAACACAAAGAATATTGGTCCTTTAGTTGTGAATTGATTTATCAAAATAAAACAAAAATTCACGTGGCCCCGCAGGAAATAATCGAGAGGCTTTAGATAAAACTAATCACTTCAACAATTGACAGGTAAATTTCTAGAAATCAACTTATTGCCCATTTTTAATTTCAATATGTCGGCTCACCATCCTACTGAAACCACTTTTTGCCTGAATCAAGGTCATCTATACTCTCATCTATAGTGATCTTCAACAACCGTGTCACGAAATCCGACTTGATTCTAGCAAAAATGATGATGCAACCAGCGTAAAATATGCAATAAGCGGTGCTGCTTTTAAGTAATACCGTTCTTCATGGATTGGTTTCATTACAAATGCGGTATCTTCATTAATTAACAAAGCGCTTTAAGTCCAAAAAAATCGTCATCACTGAGCACAATTTTTTGCTTAAACAATAGATTGATTTTAAACCTCTCTTAGCATTATTTCACAAAAAATTACGCACATGTTAGATTATATGCGCCAGAAGAATCAGGTAAATATCTATAAGTTGTGCGAAATGATCCCTGATTTTCTAAGTAAACCTGTAAGATTTGATATTTTTATTCAAGCGTCAATTTATTAATTATAATTTGCATGCTTATGCTGCTCATAAATGTCAAAAATTTAAGTTCTATCGAATTTAAAAGATACCCACAGTTTCTTAAGTTTAGCTTTCCGGCTTAAGATGATTATAAAAAATTCAAATGTTTTTAACTCCAAGTCCTTTATAGCTCTGGCTTAAATGTCCTACAGATATAGAAAAGATAAAGAAAAATGAATATTTGCATGTAGGATAAAGTTTTTGTTATTAGTTTTTGGCAAGAACGGAAATATTATCACTGCAATCAAAGGACACACAAAAACAAACAAACAAGCATACACTCATACTTAAAATTTGAATTGCGTAGTGTGTGTTCAATTGATGATGTACGTAACGTTCTAATAGCACTAAAAATTTATATGAGACATTTTAAATACGTGTCAAACACACATTCACACACATACACTTGTTTACTTTCTAATGCTTCGAGGAAACAAAGAGAGAGATGCAAACAAATGATTGCATCGATGAACAAATACAAACGTGGTGATATACATCAATTAAGAGCTTAGTTTCATTTAAAAGCTCGCCTGTCTGTCTGTGTGATTAGAGTCCTTTTGATATGTTTTCTATTTGTCCAACTTTTCAATAAATTTTTGCATAAATAAAAAGTGTAATGAGCCAAAAATATCAAGTTGATAAGTTGACATTTGCTATTGCACTTTGAAAAAAATTAAAATAAAAGTATACGTGGACATTAGTACGTACAAGGATGTGTAACAAAATGAACTTATTAACGGCACCAAAAAAAGTAAAAGGATCAATTCGTCTATATTCTTTTATTTGTGCTCGCACAACTCAGTCATTTATTAAGCGTTTTAAAATTTTATTAAAACTTAAATTTACGTTTAAAAAAAGAATATAAAAAATTAAAGGGTTTTTTTATGAAATACATATGATGTCAACATGTTTATCGAATCATCACAATAGTTTTGAATAAAAAGAAGTAACAAAACAATATACTTTAAATTAAAAGGGTGTCCTCGTACACAAGACTTAGTATGACCTGTCTTGTATTCTTAATCAAAAACTTTAAAATTACACAAAATGTGTTTTCCTATGTCCGATATTTAAAACTAATAAATATTAAAAATTAGATATTAGAGTCTGACCCCATAGATAATATTGTTTGGTGAATATTGAATTATCATTTTAACCATTGCAGATACCCAGAAATTTACACAAATATAACAACAAGAAAAAAATATTAAATGGTGGTATTCAAGCACCAGAAAAATATACAGAATGTAACAAAAAGCACATGTTTAAAATTAGAAATTAAAGGGTGTCACCATAGGTGGTAAAATACTTTTGTATTCGATCTAATTATGAAATCGGGAAAAAGTTTGTATTACAAATTTAAATTCAGAGTCGACGACCCTCTGCCTGACTATTGTTTTCAAGTCTATTTTGTTGCATAATTAATTTTAAAGAAATTTTTATTTATTTATTTATTTTTTGTTGTTTTAATTTTTCCGTTTGTTTTTATGTTTTTTTTCTTGCTTTTAAAAGACTTGGCCACAATACAGAATGAATACAAAATTAAAATAAATTCTTAATTCTATGCTTAGCAGGTATTGAAATTAATTATTTGCTTAACTGGTTAGCAGAAATCCGAAACCATATGTATATGACGATTAATAAAGAGAACAAAGAAAAAAATTTATTAAATTTTTTAAACCACGGGAATTTTTATTAATTTAACTTTAAACTTAAAAAAAAATTTGCTGGTATCTTTTTTTTAATTTTAAAGTTAACTTAATAAATATTCCCGTGGTCTAAAAAATTTTGATTATAAAACCACAAGTGCCTGTGTAAAAAACATAAATAAATTATGTTTATTTTGTCGCAATTTATTGTTGTTTTAATTTTATTTTTCAACATCTTTAAACTGTATTAAAGAGCTGAAAAATGTCAGCCGTATACAGTGGATAAAGAAAAATAAAATTAATGTTGATTATTGTTGTTTTTGCTGGAGCTTTGATTTTTGTCTTTACTTTATTGTTTGTACAAAAGTCTTTAGTTTATTTAAAATGTAAGTGAGAAGTTTCCTGAAGAGCTTTGTGAGCGGTAGCGAAATGGCCATCAAAACGTGCTTTCACCTTCATTAGTCAATATCGGTTATTTTAACAATTCGTTCGGGATAATAAGCACAATTTTTTTAAGTTTAAACTTAAAAACTCTTTTTTTTTATTAAAACAAAAATTTATAAGCGATTTTTTTCTTGAATAAATATAGAATTAAAAAATACGGGATTTTAAAAAGAATTCTAATTATTGTTTTGGTTTAAAAAACTATAAATAATTCGACTAATAATTTCAATAATAAAATTAGAGAAAACTGTATTAATTTATATTATTTTGCTTTGATAAAATAATAAGAAATCAAATGACACCAATTTTTCTGCAAATTTTTTATAATAATCAGCTGGTCAACCCAAAACAAAGGAAATGTTAAAGTGTAAACTTATTTCTGTTATTAAACAGCATGTTACTATGCAAAAACATAGAAATAATTAACAGAAAAGTTAACAGTAACATTACACAGTTCATTTTATCAGTCCAATTGCTCAATTTGTTTTTACAAAATTTGGCCAACAGATGAATTTTAACAATCCTTAAACCCCTATTTTGTCCAATATACCCTTAGGCTGTGTTTTGAGATTTTAATTATATAAAAGCATAAGAAATCTGGCATTCGAGAGATTTCTTTTTCAAGCTTTTTCCTAGTTATTCAATCATAATTTTTCTTCAATATAATAACTTCGATTCCCTTATATGAAGTCTAAGCAAAATAAAAAAAATATTTAGAGAAGGACAAAATAAGCTAAATTCACACACTTGTTGATCTTTATATTGAATATTTTAAATAAGGAATATAAAACAAAAACAACAATTTGCAAATGCAAAACAAAAACAGAAATAAAATTTAACAGTAAAAAAATTAGTAAGAGAATAACAGTGAAAAGCAACAAATAATTTAACAGCACAAATAACATAACATAGTTCTATAAAAAGAGCGAAAGAATCTCAGTGAAACTTTAAATCTCTTTATTAAATTGATCTCTTTATTGATTTTCTATTAGAAAGAGCACATCTTTTGAATACTCTGTTAAGTTTACATTTATTATAATAAAAAAAAATGTTTTCCTTGGCGTTTTACTAACTGCCATCCCTAAATTAGCGCGTAAGACGCGACGCAAAATAACGCATGGCTTTTACGCTGAAGGTGCATACCTAAATAAAAGCGCAACGTTTGGTTGTGAACAGTAATGTTAACCTATAGCTTTTAATAAAACCCTATAAAATGAAATGCAAAACAGTGATAAAAACGCTATATAAGCCCGAAAAAAGCAAAAATGTCATTACTGTTTTGTAACGTTCTCTAAATACTACAACAAAATATGTAAACAACAGTAGCTTGCAGGCAACTGCATTATCTTACGCGCTGTCAAAATTGGATTTTCCAATTGCTAAGCGTTGACGCCGTGCTATTTAGGGATGCTTCATACATTTTGTATGTACATGAGAAATTTTGACAGATATCTTGCGCTTTACGTCGTAATTTAGGGATGGCAGTAAGAAAATAAGTAAAGTGGAGGTAAGGCTCCACTTACATAGACATCTCACATTTAGTTGAAAACGTGTTATCGTTAGTGAAGGTTGTGGATTTGTGTGTTTTGCGGCGCTTTTATTTCATGAAAACGTAGACGGTGTGATTTTGTGATTCAAAACGACATTAATTTGTGATTGTAAAATTAATATAAAAAACAAAACGCGTATGTAAGTGTTAGAAAGTGTAGAAATAAACTATGGAAATAAAATATTTCTAACAAAATCAGTACTAAACAAGATAATTGCAAATTTTTAAATTATTTAATATTATGCATCTTGTTAACAAATTCATATAACTAAAAAATTCAAATACCTATTAATTAAATATCATTAAAGCAAAAAATTAAAAAAATATTCAAATATCATTTTGGGAAAAAACACAACCTAACAACTAATTAAATGGAAATAATTGCAATTGATAAAGTGAAAATAATGGCAAAGTTTTTTAATCACGTCATTGTTGCGAGCAAAAACAAAAAAAATTAATAATAATTAAAATTATAATAACAACTACAAGCAAACGATAAATAAAGCATCATCAACCACCTTCAATATATCAGTGTTGTATTATTTTAAATTTTGTTTCTGTTTATTTTTTATTTATTTATTTTTTTTCTTATAATTAATTTGCTTTCAATATTTGAGAACAGTTAAACACTGCTATAAATAATTAAAGGGGCATGAAAATTGCTGTTTTAGTAAAACAAATGAAATAAATTTTGGCTTTTAACTAATTCTTTTATAAGTATTTTCTTCTTTTTCGTGACAAGAAAAATAATTTTTTAAAATTTATTTCCTGAAAAGTAAAATACATGTCAAATTGTTTATAATGTTTACAAAAATTTTCTCGAAAATGTTAAACAAGCGACCTATTTTGGTTTCAAAACTTAATATAGCACACCTTTGATTGAGATGTGAGTTAGTAACTTTTTAAATAGATCATTTGGACCTGGATAGTGTTTTTACAGTCCAAATATTAATTGAATCCGCTTCTTTAGTATCATAAATGATTATATCCCTTTATATAACTTGTTTTCTTTTAACATTTATTATTTCAGCGCTTACTTGGCTAATGCTTGCTTGCTTGAAGAATAGTTGGTAAAATTCGGTATCAGAATCGAAATTTCAAAAGGTTGTAAATGAACTTTTTTTTTTGATATTGAAGGCCCAAATATATCTTTTAATGCAAAAGTAGGCCTTAAATAATGTCAACTTCCTTTTAACTTGTTTAAATAACTTGTATTCAATGAATCATTTGGTTTTAATATCTAGAGATTATAATCTCCACCATTCAGTCATTCTTTGGAAATGAAATGATTTCTTCGTTGTATTTTTGGATTTTCATTTTTCCGTATGCAACCATTTAAAACACTCCCGTTAATAATCTCGCGCTACGAGACACATAAATCTGGATACAGGAGGCTAAGGATTTGTGGTTGCCAACAATGGAAATTGTTTTTAGCCATTACATCTACCGACATCTTCATTTACAACAATGTAAAACAAAACCAAATTTGTTTCTTTAAAAGAGAATTTTTGGCAAAGGGGATGATGGAACAACATATGCATGTATGTATATGTATCAGCGTTGAAGGTTTATGTTTTAATGTAAGACGTTCTCATTTATTATATTAAACGTAAACCTACGATATTTTGATCTGAATGATGTCAAGTACAACATGGATTATCTCTATAAAATATTTGAGTTTTTTAACTCTTTAATCTGTAGACTTAGGCCAGAGGTAAAAGTTACCAAATTTTTTTACCTAATCTTTTCGGACAATATCTAAACTTTTTCAAAAACATTGTTTGCATTATAAAACTGACAAATAAATAATTCTATTTTATTATTAAAAAATAAATGTTCGCTACAACAGTGTTTTACTCCAATTTTTTATTTTTTTTTTTTTCTTAAAAACTAGATCAAAGCGAAACAAAAAAATGTGTTTTTTTATTTTTAATTGAAGTTTGTTTTTTTCTTATCTGTCATGTTTAGAACGGCGCTGCTAAGTAATGTTTTTAAACCTAATTAAAAGTACTTTAAAGTAAAATTTATTAAAGTTTTAATTTTTTTAATTAGTCAAAAAAATTACGTACTGAAATGCTAATTGACTGTAATTTTCCCATTACTCTGTGGATATTTTTATAACTTTTTTTGTTTTTGATTAACAAAATTAGCTTTTTAATTTATTTTTATAAAAATTTGTCAGCCGAGATAATCGCTTATATAACATATAACATATTTAAATTATCGAGTAAATCTTATTTTTACTTCGCACTGATCTGTATTTTACTCAAAGTCAAAGCATTGTGTGTTTCAATTAATTTTTGATATCATAATTCTTTGAAATTTCTGAAGCATTGTTTTCGAGTGAAATACAGAACACGGGTGAATATTGGTAGATTCGTGTTGATTTTTTTAATTTATAAAATTAATATTAAAGATGTTTTATTTCTTAATGTTAGTTTACTAATAATTATAAAATATACAATAGGAAATAATACACTAATAAATTTATAAAAAAATGCGCCGTTTTCTTTGAAATGACATAAGTCCAGTTTTTTAAAAGCGATTGTAATTAAATATAACATGAAATCACAAACCACCTCAAATATATCATGACACTTTAAACAACCTTTTTTTAATAAGAAAAAAACATATAAATAAATGTATGTAAATTCATTTGAAATCACAAAAAACATAAATTTCCTCAATCTAAAATAGTAAAAAAATAAGCGCATGAATGTATACCAATAAATGTTAAGCAATTCAAATACAAAATTAAAAAATGTTGCATTTTTTGTATTTGATTTTTTCTCTCTTTAAGTTGCTGTTTTATTCATTTTTTTTATTCATTTTTTTTATTCATTTTTATATGCTAAAATTATAACCATACATACATACATACATAAATTAATTTATACGTACATAAACACATACTTATTAATTAATTTTCACATTTTTTTTTTCTTTTATAAAGTGAAGCCCCAGTGCTAAAACCAAAAACTATAATTGACGCTCTTAAACGCGCTTAAATATTATTGAAAAGAAAACGCAACATCAAATAACGAAATTGTATTAAAAAACATATTTAGGAAAAGTTAAAGAAAAGCGACCAAGTAAAGTGTTTGCTATTTATCATAAATTTGTGTGTGTGCTTGTCGCTACAGCCACGACGTTTTTGGAGCAGTGCACCAAACAGTGACTCAATCGGAGCCATCATTGTATCTTATTGTGTTTTTTTAACCCAACATTTTGGATTCCTTTAACGAAATAGGTCAGGTCAGTATTACTACTTTTCATATTTTTTGTACACATTTTTATACATATTTGTTGCTGTTATTGCTTAAATACACATGCAATTGTGTGTACCCAATTTTATTCTAAATGTCTTTTTTTTTTTTTTTGTTTCTAAGTATTTTCTTTATATGTTTTAGTTCTATTTTATGGAACAAAGAAAAGATAATGAAAAATAAGCAGCATTATAAGCGTTACATTTAGTTGATGTTGTAGTTATTGCCTTTTATCCTGTTTTTATTCTCGTTTATTTTGCTTTTTTTTTGTTTCGTTATTGTCTTAAATTTTATGACAACAGTTTTTGTTTTTCTTTTCGCTGGTTATTGTTTTTATTGTAAGGAATTTAAGAACAACAAAAGCAAAATTGTAAAACAAAAAAGAGAACTGGTTTTCCTCCGGTTTTGTTTAAAATAATGGATTTAAATGAAATGAGATCAAGTTATGCGAAATTTATTTAGTTCAAATTTGTTTCTTGATAAGAATTTATAAAACTTTAGTAAATATAAAATTATAACTCATGAGACAGACATCTATACAATGAAATAAAACTGTAACGGAATCATTTCCGTACAAGAAATATTTTTCTTTTAATTTTTTGAAGGTGTAGATAGTAAATGATATCTATCGCCTGTCTGTGTTCGCATAACGTAAAGACTACTACATGGATTTAAAGAAAATTTTGCGTGAAAATTCCTTAGAATCTAGGTTCATATATAGAATAAAGTTTTTCTCCAAAAATAGGTAATTTCGTAGAGAAAATAGAGATAAAAATGTGAAAGCAATCAATTTTACCGGTATAATAGTACTAAAACTGTAGTCAGAACAATTTTTTTAGATGGAAAATTTATAACGTTTAAAGAAATCTACAATCAATAAAATATATTTTTCTAAGTTTGAATTTAAGAAGACTAGAAATAAAACACCGGATATTAAAATCAAATTTATTTGTTTTTGGTCTAAAATATACGTAGCTTCTACAAAATCGTTAAAAGTTAGAAAATTGTTATCGTTAGTTAATTACTTGTAGATATGTGAAGAATGATGTATAGACATAAACGTCAGGAGGAGTGTTCTTAATTTGCATGTGTAGGAAATGTGTCACACGGTATTTCAGGGTAACAAGTGTGTAATTGTAACTATTGTAGTTTCTAGTAGAAAATATTTATACATTTGGCTTTAAATATCCATTTTATTTGGCGTTTTTAGTCTAAAAAAAATTTATTTTCACCCATGTCAAAAAATGCTATTTTTTAAGTAAAAAAAAGTACTTCTCCTCTTCTTCGAAGAGAAAATAGTTAAGCAATTCAATATAAAAATTTATTGCAACAATTCCTGTTGGATCGTAATTATATATTTTTTTTACGCACAATTTATTTAAACATATTATCCATCTTTCAGTTAAATTAGTTAAAATAACTGAACGGAAAGAAATACGTAAATATAAAAACAACATATCTAACCTTTCTGAGTCATTCATTATTAAGTCAAAGTCGTCAGTATTAAAGCTGACATACTGGCATAATTATTATATCAATACCAAACACCATTCGTATCAATTCGTTGATTTAACTTCACAAAGTTTACATAGCTTTCAGCTAATGTAATTCTTAAGAAACTCTGATGTGTAATTACATTGGTGAGAACAAAATTGTTGCACTTAAGGTAAAGTTGAGTTACTCAAAGAAGCTTTTTATGTAATAATAAATCTGTAAAAAAAATGTTTTATTTTAATAAAACTGAAGTAACTACAGTAAGTAAAACTAAGTTTTAGATTTTTTGTTTTTTTAAAGTGGGAATTCAAGATATAAGAATGAACTCACTAAGCTTGATACTTATATTTTCTTTTCTGATAATAATATAAATTTACCATTTGTATTAGTTTTTTTATTATTATGTCTTTAAATAATAAAAACTTTTCGCATTTTATCTTTTAATGTTGTTTATTGCACCTTCAGCAAACTCACATTGTGCTTATTTCGATGGGTTTACAATATCATAATATACGTTGTGTGTTACTTAAGTAGCAGAATTGTCCTATGGACAGAGTCGCCAGGTAATGTAACAAAAACTAATATATATATATATATATAAGTAGCAACTGCATGACTCCTACTTCTGTAGTTCTTAATGTGCATGCTAGTAAGTTTTCTCTTTGTATGGATGGCGCCGCGCCCACTCCTCCAATCAAGCCTTTTTTATTTAAGATTATAATTACTATAGTTCCGAAGTTACTTGTTACTTTGTATAGAAAGTGTCATGCCCACTTGCAATTTGCAACTAATGTATGCTTTTTTTACCATTCAGAATAAACATTTCAGGACGATCGGCCATAATGCAGTGCTTTTACATTTTTGCCCTTACCAGCATTAAATAAAAACAAGAGTTTTTTAGGTTTTGGACACAATTTATACATCCTTGTCGCTTTATTTGAATTAAAAGTTGCTGTTAAACAACAAAAAACAATAGTTCTATTTATAAAACCGCCAGTATTTTTATTTTAGTTTACATTTTTCCTACTGATGCATTTCCATTAAGGTTTTCAAGGAGACAAATGCGTTAGAGCGTGAGTGAGTATGTGGCCTTGTATATATATCATTTCAAATTTAAATGCCCTTGCATTACTTCAAAAACTGTAACATTTAGCGAATCGAAATAAAAGCATCAACAACAGTAAGAATAACAAAAGTGCTGCACTGGAGGCTACATCAAGTTTGTTAATACTACAAAAGTAATTGGAAAACATCAGAGATATACACACAAACATACCAACATACAATATTTCTTGAAGGATAAGACCAACCTTGTAAGTTATAATGTTGCTAAATGACTATTGCTGGCTGCTGACAAAAGGACTCTTACTGATGCAGTTGCCAGTTGTTAGTTTTTTGTTGTTGTCACTCTGAAACATAGTCACAGCTATTGTGTGATAACAATTTTACCTTTTAAGTTTTTGTTATTATTATCACTATATATTTTTTTATTGCTTTTACTTCTGATTTCCTTCTTTGTTTTTAACCTGCCTTTTTTTCTGTTTTTTTTTTCTCTCCAAAGGACTCAAACCTTTTATATTTTAATAACTTTCCAACACAATAGCAACAACTATCTCCATATTCATCAGATTTTTTTCTTAAAAGTAATGGGATTGCAAATTAGTTAATCGAAATTAGTTAATCGAAATAAAGATTAATCGTTCTTGAAATTGAATATGTTTGTTAATGCAAAATATTAAATGATACAGCAAACAGATTATTTTAAATTTTCAATCAATTATCAACAACTTTAATAGAGAAAATAAATTTAAAAAAATATTAATTATATCCTAGTGAATATTTCTCATCTGGTTTAAGTTCAAGTATATTGTAATATTCTAGATTTGTCAAGAAAGAAAAATTATTGACAAACATTTGTATGCATTTTTAATGAAAACAGAAAAATTAGACACTAGTGAACGCAATGTAGCGTTTTCTTGGACGCTAAATCCATCATCAGCAATTGTGTACGTTGTTTAATAGATGACGTTTAACCAGTCAGTTTTAGATATTAGAACACAAGACTTATCGTAATCAATCATTATTAAGTAGGATAGATGCAAAGCAATTGTCAAAAAATCGTCTAAAAATCCGCTAACTCATTCCTACAAAAGGAAATTTGATGCAACAAGCTTAACGAAAATTTCATCATGTAAGTTGATTCCAAGGATTTTTTAAAACCATAAAAACATTTTTTACCCAATTTTTTATTTTTAAATAATAAAACTTGTTGAACTATTTTAATTCAATTTTACATAGAAACAATGGTGCATACGAATGTTTTAAATAAAATGTAATAAATAAATTTATAAAATAGAAATATTTAACAAACTAAATAAAAAACTACATTATAAACATTAACAAAAAAAAAAAAAAAACCGTTAAATTTATGAACATGCTTATGAATAATATTTATTTATATTTACTTATTTTTTTTTTTTGAATTATTTGATATTATAACAAATGAACAATTAATTTGGCTTAAGCTCGTTTTTACTTTAGCTACTAAATTTTTATAAAGACGGAAGAATGATTCATAAATTTCCTTAATACATTGAAATACTTCCGTTTTATAATAATACTCAAACAGTTCGAAATATTATTTCAAAATTTAACAATAATTAATCAATTGAATTTAACATAAAATTGCGAGCCTTGGCTTGTTTTTTTACTTGCTTTATTATTAGTTTTAAAATATAAAGCTTTAAATTAAAACAATTTGTATATAATGTTCTTTCACAAAACTGCCTAAATTGCGTTAATTATTCCATTTAACTTTTTCTTGTTTTTATTATAAAATTTGTTTAATCTAATAATTATAACCTTAACTTAAGGTTATCTTTAAAATATAGAAAAAAATCTCGTACGTAGTAACTTAGCTAAGGAAAATTATGTTGATACAAACATAAATTAAGACAAGAAAAACAATCTAGAAAAATATAATCTTTAATATAATGGGTATGAACAAATAATTTGTATATTTTTTACTTGTTTTTTTCTATGAAGTACGAAATAAAGTGTAACAGTGTTTTCTTTTTGTTGTTTAGCCTTTAAATTCAGGAGAAAATTTAATACTCATCACAACAACATCATCGTAAAATCAATGAATTTAAGTTCAAATAAACACTAATTAGGTTTTGAAATTGAATATATTTTGAAAAATTCCCTCATTGAGTTTTTGTGTGCTTTATAAAAAATTTATGAGAAGCAATTAAAATACAAATAATTGTTTTTGAAAATAAACAAAAATGGGTCAAATTAAAACATTAAAATTGTAAACAATTCAAAAGTGCGCAAAATGTTTTTAACATATTAAATTAGGAAAACATTTAATTTATGAAAAATCTATTTTAATGCGAAATATGCGTGCAAATATTTATGGTTTGTTTTTTTTTTTTTGTAATTAAAAATGTTGCTTGTTTGGACGGAAGTTTGTATTATAAGAAATTATACATAAATATAATTGAAATCAAAAATATTTTTTCTCCGAGAGATTTATGCCTGGGATTAAAACTAGAAAATTATTTTGGGCATATGGCCATCGCGGCTGTTTTAACCCATTTTTTTAAACCATTACTGGCCCTGTATTGTCGGTGTATCAGTATAAACCTGAAATTCACGCGGCTCCACAGGCAATAATCACATGACTAATCAAAATTTCTGTACCCAGAAATCAACTTGTGTCAAAATCTTAGTTTTAATAAGAAATAAGAAACAAAACATGTTACGCCAAAGATAAACCTCATCGCTAAATTTTTAATTAAAGCATTGGATCAGTTTTTAAATGCTCTTAAATTCAATCATCGAAACTTCACTAATGGTGGTCTTGCCGCTCTAATCCCTGCAAGATCTTTTGCAAAGACTTTCGACGTTGAGAACGCATAGACCTCCATTTCCTGCGACTTTTGTTAAAACGAGAAATTAAAATCTTCTTCCATACTTTTGTTTGCAACGGCGATATTCTTTGCAATTTTCACATTCCCTCGACATATTAATAATAAAGCATCATTTAGAGTGTATGTGGTATGAAATCTAGCCACAGTCCGAGAGATTGCTTACTTAGATTGATTGTCCTTAAGTTTCCTGACAGTAAATCTGGATAATTTGGTAGCTTTAATATATTCACGATATTTTGCTAGAGTTTACCGATTATAAATATCAAAAAGTAAAATCAGCATGAATGATTGTTTGAAAAGCTAAGGTTTTAAAAAGTTTTTTTTTGCGTTTAAAAAACTCTCATTACAATAGCAGTGACTTAAATTTTTGTTTTTAGAGACTCTTTCCTCTCCAACAAAAATTTAGCCCTCATAAATCTTGCGAAATATGGCAATTTTATTATAGTTATTATTTATAATCAGTTCACTTCGCTTATTGAAGAAGAGAAAAAAGATTATCCGCACGTTCGTTACGATCAATCTTGTGCAATAATTAAAAGTCGAATGACTATCAATTGTGCAGCATCTTCGATCAATGCATAGAAAAGAACGTTGATATAAAGCCAGTCAGTATCCTTTTTATTGATATCGATTTTGAAATGTGATTTTTACCACATAAACATTTTTTTTCTTTTTATAAATAATTTAGGACGTACCAACCGTCATTAAGCGAATTCGTTAGATCAAGATAATTTCACATTAACGCTAGTTCTTTGTATTTTTTAAAAGTAAATTTAACTTAATTTTAAATATAATTTACTCTCGCACTTAAATTGGCTCTAACTGCTGCTATAATTGTACAAAAAATTTCAATAACAACAAGAACAACAACAAATGTTGTGCTGCTTAATATGCAGTTTGTTTCGTGCACAACTTCTCGTTTAAATCAAAATAACTCCATTTGAAAGATTTCTTGGCGTGTTTTTTTTCTTATTTTGTAGCTGCAATTTTTGGTTTTCTAATACGATGTTTTGTATTTTTTTTTTGTTTTTTTTTTTGCTTATTCAAGTACGAGGGTACACATGCAAAGAAAATAAGGGGATCCTTAGTAACATGGTTTAGTTTGTATGTAGCATATTTAAGATAACTTAATTTTTTAAAAATCTCATAGTAGAAATATATAAATAAAAATAAACATTTTTGGGGAATATAGCTTACAAATAACAAGCTATATTTCCCAAAAAGAGTATTTTTGTTGTTTATTAAAGGTCTCCGCTGAGCAGAAGCCACCTGGGGTTGCCCGCCTTTTGTAAAGATTTTTTATAAAAGCATCAGAAACAAACAGAGCAAGGCGAACACATTATTTGCCACCCAAAGGTTTCCTAAGTTCTCTAAACTCATTTGAGGTTCTGAACTTTTCATGAAATTTCAATTGAGATTTTTTTATTAGTTGCTTTTAGTTTAATATTTTTTTCGGTTTGTAATGAAGTTTTATTTTTTTTAATGCAGGAACAATTTTATGCTAATTTTTTGTGAAATTTGGGCGAAAATGCTTTAATTTGATGAAATTTCGATCGCTTGGGTTTTTTTTTCTAAATTTTTAATTTGTAAAAAAATTTTTGATCAAAAAAAATTAACTGCATATTTTAAAAATTTGCGAGAAAAATGTGACGTTTGAATCAATTCCATCGTTCAGTGAAATTCCGATTTTTATTTTTTTGTAATCTTGAATTTTTTTCCTAAAATTTTGATTAAACAACGCATAACGCAGTAACTTAAATACAAAATTGAGAAAAATGCCTTAAAAAATTGCATAGTGTAAATATGGACTTAAAATGAAATTTCAGTTTTTTTTTGGATTAAAGTAATAATTTTTTCTATTTTTTTTTTTTATTTTTTAAAAACTCTTGATGAAAATGTTATACTTTTGTCGTTTTGTGTTGGTCGATAGGGTTAAATAGGAAACTTATATAGATTTTTTCTGAAATTTCGTGTTTCAAAACAACAACGTAAACAAAACGTAAAGAAAAAAAAAATCGGGTATTCGACCTTTTTGGCTGATTATAGGTGGATGTTGATGAAATAACTTCTTAAATTTTTTATCTTTCTAGCGATCTTGACAAAACCAACTCAAATATATATAAGGATCTAGAATAGGGATATTTAGTGTAATCGAATATATATTGTAGTGTAGGATATCAAAAGTCATAGTATATAGGACGATTAAGGCAGGGGACTTTTTCCTGAAACTGTTAGGAATTTTTCACACGAGTTCGTTCAATTTTTTTAAAAGCCTAACTTTGAAGCCATATTTCAAATTCCCCAATCTGAGCATGGAAGTGATTCTCATCCTTCTACAGAAACAATTTAGTTCGAATAATACTTTTTTCGCTTGTGTTTAATCACATTCAATCACAACTATTTAAACTGTACAAATATTTAAAAGATTATTTAAAAAATTATTTACACGATTAGTGTAGCTATCGCTCATACTTACTTAAGTAAAAGGGCACTTTGCAGTACCAGTAAAATTGCAGTAAAAATAATTTTTTAGTATATCTTTATTCCCTTTTCATTATCAGTCGATTCAGAAAAAATTAGAAGAACGAAGAAGCTTCATGTTAGACAATTGTTGTTGAGAATATTTGACGCGCATTCTTAAATGGCATTTAAAAGAGAAACTATCTAATCCTTGGTTAAAAAAAGACGAGAGCTAAAACAGGATTTAATGGTATAACAGCTTTAAAACGCAAATTTTATCATAGAATGTATGTATTTTGTTATGTGTTACTGTAGATAAAATTTATACCTGCAGCCAGCCATCTGTCATGGTTATACAATAATGTCTGAGTATGTCTGGGCAAAGTATTTTACCACAAATTACTAAAATAACTTGCACCAGACTGCTGATTTTTCTAAAAAAATTTTGATGTGTTTTAGTAGTTGTGTAGTCCTCGAAAATGCCTGTAGGTAGAACATGGCATACAGCATTTTTTTACATATACACATAAATGCCAAATACATACATGAATTTGCTACATATTCCGGGAAAATTAACATTAAAAACATATAAATACACATTACACTCAGACTTTATAAGATTTACACGAAATGGTGTATGCAAGACTGCGGATGTGTAAATGTTTGTATTCTTATCTGTTATAATCACATGAACTAATACGTTTAGACACTGATTATTCGTCGCTTTTGTTACTAGTTTTCTTCTGCTTTTTAGTACATGTTTTAGTATATTTTTTGATGGTGGTGATGCTCTTTGTTTATTGTAGATTAACAACGGTCTTATGTGTTTAGGTTTCGACATCTAGTTGGTATTGTTGTTTGCCATATTTATTATTGAATGAATTTTTCTTCGACCTTACGCCATTTTTTTGTCACAGGACTGAACAACAAGAAGGAAAATATATTTTCAATCCTACATAGCAGTGTTTTCATTAAGTCTTTTAAATTGCCAGATAAGCCTCCTGTTTTTTTCGTTAAAGGTTAAAAATATAAAAATCAGGGTACGAAAATAAAACGAAACATTTGCTTTTGTTTTTATTTTTTCTTTGTTGTAATGAAAGGGATTTCGCCATTTATTTCTGTATTGTTCTTACTCTAAGCACAAACTGTATATTAAATTAAGAATACACAGACAGAAGAAATATCAATAAAAGCCTGAAGCGTTTCGAGAGGACATTTTCAGGGGAAACGTTTGCTGATTGCTTTTCTGTCTGTAGGAGAGAATGCAGCGAATGCATAAGCAGTTAAGAAGAAACACTTATTTATTAGTGAACCATACTATGCAAGTAAATGAATAAAGCGGCTATTGGACTGTCACACTTTGCATATCAAAAATATTTGAAATCCATCCAGCGGCGCTGGCAGGCACGAATTTTACCCTATTTCACGAGTTTGATATCATTTCATCAAGCCGTGCTCACACACAAAGTTTGACCATTTTATATCCGTTTAAAAAGATAATTGTTTCATTTACCTTCTTTAGAGCGTTTTAATTTTTTTATATTGTACAGTCGACTCTTGATAGTTTGAAACTCAAGGGACCAGAGATAAAGTTCAAATAATCGAGTTTTAATATTAATAAGACTTAAAAATATCAAAAGAAAGATAAAATATTCAAATTAACAAGATCTTATAAAGCTGGCACAGAAAACGGTTTAAATTTCTTTAAAAAACATAAACAAAATAACATTGGGAGTTCAAATTATGAGTTGTAAAAAAATCGAACTTCAAATATTAAAATGTTTGCAGGCAAGATGCCATTTTGTAGCACAACACAAAAACCAAAAATAAATGATTGCTCTATTTTTGAAAATTAAAACAAATCAAATTATAGAGCATAGAGCTAAAAAACCTTAAAATTTTTCATACCACTGAGATGTCTTTATTTGAAGGTATATTACGGTATCTCCGTAAACTCGGTAAGCTGCAAACTTAATTCATAAGCCTTTCTAAGGCAGACTGAAATTCTGAGCTTCTAGTTTAAAAATAACAGATTTATTCCTAGTTTTTTTCGTCTTCCATTTGATGCCCTCTCTATGCTACACAATATTTTTTTTTCTATCATATAACACTTTTCACATACTTTTATATATTATGTATCGTTTTCCTTATTCAAAATCTAAGTTTTAATGTAAAAACAAGACATCAACTTCAAATTATGCATTGATTCATTATGAAAAGAATAAAGAAGTAAACCTTCTTAGTTCTTTATTACATTTATTTCTCTCATGTTTTCATAGTAACAAAATGAAAGGTAAGAAAATTCTTGTGTGTGGGTTTCATTTCGTTCACAGATTTTTTGTTTGTTGATGTTGTTTTACATTCTTCTACACGTACAGGTTATTAAGTTTGAATGAAAATTTCAATGAATTTTTTATTCCTTATCACTTTGTTTTTTTTATAAAAAATATAAGATTTTTGTCAATAGTAACTAAGTGTAATCATTTTGATTGTGTATATGCATTAAAGTGTGTTTGCCTATTCAAATAACTGAAAGTGCTTTAAGGATTATTTGATTTTAAAGTGAAATGGAATAATCTGTAGTATTGCAACTTAATTAATTAGATGGAAAAATTTTATGAAAATATGATATTACGTTAAAACTTTTACATCTTATTTTTCATTTCATTGCTAATATAATAATTTAGGTATCTATAGAGAGTAAGTTATTTTATATAACTTAATCCCTCAGGTGATCTATCTGTATCTGGCTTATAATAAATTTTATAAAGATTTCAAATAATTATTGCTTTATTTATCAAGTTCAACAAATTTACATTTTTATTTTGGACGTATCTATTTGAAATAAAAATTAAAAAAAAAAAAATATTAAAAATATGTTTGTTTGAAAAATTACAAATAAAGTAAACAATTTAAAAATTATAAATAAAGTAAAAATTGTTGCCCTATCATGAAAAAAGCAAACTAAAAATTTAAATACAATTGAAAAGTTTTCTGCCAATTAAAAAACCACATTTAAGTAAACAGTTTTTATCAGTGGAAAAAATCATATTTGCCATTTATTGAACATGCCTATAAAAACTAATTTAATAAGTTATTTGTGTTGTTATTTAGATTTCATTTTATAGTTAATAAGAAAAAAAATTAAATTAAAATTTAAATAGTATTACGAAAACTGCAGGCTCAGTTATTGCTTGTATTAAATTTCTAGCAAACTGACAGAACCTGAGTTTTTAAAAGCTTAAAATTGTTAGTTTAATAACTGGAAGATATTGTGATTGAAGTCAACTGTCCGCTTCTGAAAGAGGGATAAAAAGTGAGGGAATTTATTCATAGTATAATTTTACAAGGTAGACTCGTTAGTGCACCAACTACAAACACATGCATTTTGTTTGTGTAAAAAATGTGGTTTTTCAAAACATATGTATGCAACATTTCCCTTATATTATTAGTTTTTGCACACTATTTTTATTTTGTAGCTGAAAATTTTATACTTAATTTTGTTTTGTTTTTAGTTTTTATACACAATTTTTTTTATTTCTTTCCACTTTTATTGTATTTTTTCAGTTTTAATTTAAAATATTAACAAACATTAAAAACAAAACAACAAAAGGGGTGTAAAAATTTTGTAAAGTTTGCCTTCGATTGAATTCTAGTTTTTTCCTAGAAAAATGTTAATAATATGTTAGAGCCTAACTAGAGCTATTGCCATAGTTAAAAGTTAAACAAACGTATTTATTTGTTTATCGCTTCTAAAAGAGTTTCATTGTTCCTTTATTTTTTCACAACTGTCTGTTAAAGTGTTAAAAATTTAACTAACTTCAATTGCTTCTAACATAAATACTTTTTTAAAAGGAGTATGACAACCATAACAACAAAAATGCATTATTCATACTTCGCTTTTCTTATGCTAAGTTTGTTTAACTTTTTTTAGGTCAGCCTTTTGTAATTTAAAAATCTTTATTACAGAATTTATTTTATCTTTTTTGCCGTAATTGTTTTTAATTTGTTTTATTTAGTAGTGAAATCTGTTAAACGAAGTTGTTGGTTCTTAATTGTTTCGTTAAATATTTATTTTTCTTTATTTGATTTATCTTTTTTTAATTTTAACTCAGTTCTACTAAACTTTTTTGTTATTTTGCTGTGGTTAAAGTTAAAAAAAAATTATAATGAATGAAATTTGTCTGCTCATGTAGTTAAGAGGTAATTTCTTTTTTAGGTTTTATTCTAATAAAGCATGAGCAACATAAAACGAGATCATAATTTTAGGTCAAAATTATGAACAAAACTCACAAAATTTTAAAGAATCATAGAAAATTTCAAGCTTTTGTTTATGCTAAATAAAAAATTATTTTTAATCGCATTTTTCTCTTGCAAACGAAATTTAACTCTTGGATAACGAATGTGAAATAATAAACTGGTTTTATGTAAAAAAATTCTTTAAATTATGTAAAGTCGACGTTTACTTTATTTATTTTGTTCTCAATTAAAAGTAGGATATAAATTTACAAAAGTGGGCAAACCATTCTAATCTCTTTGCATTTTTCATTTACTTTATCTACTTACCAGACCCGTTTCATGTCATTAAGGAAATGGTTTACTGAAAAGGCAATAAAATGAAAACCAATAAATTTATTTGGCTTCAAAATTTAAATGTTTTAATAAATAAATAAATTTTTTTAATAAATATTTCTCAGTCGAAAAAATTTAAAGAAATTTGTCGTTGAGGTGCTTTAGAAAAATCTTCCACGTTTTTTCAATACTTGAACAAAATAAATACTAAGAAAACAATATCGTCCTACTGAATAAATAAAAAATTACACCAACTTTTATGATCACGCATAACTTTAAATTTTAATACATTTATTCAAGTGATTTATAGAATACGAAACACTCAGTAGGTAATCAGCTATTTTTCTACGAGCCGAAAATATTTTAAACTAAAAACTACAAGGACTAAGAATTTCTGAAAATCTGAAAAATTCTAAGGTTTCTGTTTTTAGGATCGGGATTTGCGCAAACCGAACTACCGGTACTTACTAATCCTGGTGCTTTTAAAAATTAATCTCAATTGGCATTCCCATATAAATCGTATTTGTTCTTTTTACTCTTTAGTATCGGCCTATTGCAGTTGAAAGACAAGGCTACATATGTATGTTAAAATCACGTCACTGTTAGGCCATCTTTTAAGTCAAAGTTCTTATTTTTGACTTCTTACTTAGGCGGACATGACATATCTGCAATATTTTCATAAATATCACATCAGTCTCCAAACACCCTTTAATTTGTAGCACTTATTGTTATAGCGGCACATTCACATACACATTCTGAAAAAATTTTAATCGTTTACCTATTACGGTTTAGAAATAGAGTGCTTTGACAGACGAATTTTCTTTGTTTCGTAAACAACAGCGTAATCTTTTTACGGAATTCTTAAAATACACAAGCGGGTTAAGGATCGTTTTCTTTTTCTTAATTCGAAAATAATATTTTTTAACTTTTGTGAACGAAATAATCGTAAATTAAATTCATCGTCAATGGAAGACATGTCGCTGCCGCTCCCCATGTTACCATCAGGTATTAAACAGCTTGTGTGTTTTAGAATTTCAGAATAAGTTTAAGAAATTTTCTAAACGAAGTTTAAAAACTGAATTTTGTTATTAATTGTCCCCAAGTAATTTTTTATTTATTTAATGCGGCATATTTTTATCCGGTTTTTTGAGTGATAATCGATTCCTGACTACTCATCCAATAATAGTTGTCCCTAAGTATACAGTATACCCTATTCTCTCGCAATTTTTTCCTAGTTGCCAGTTAGAAAAAATTACATGGCGAAATTATTTTCGAGCTATTCTCAGCAATAAGAAGTTAATAGGGAAAACGTACACAATTATATTTTGAAAGATTTTTTAAAAGTTTTAGAATTAATAAATAAAGCAAATTAAGTCAAAATAGTCAAATTGAGAATTTTTTTTCAGCTGACTATTTTTTGCTTAACTTTGTTATGTGGAGAGAAGCTTTCAAAAGTGTATAATTTTATATAAGAAAAGTTGGTAACCTAAAAGGGTAAGAAAAATTGCAATAATTAATTTTGATTTGATGTTTTCCATACACTGAGGTGTCTTTTTTATTGTTGTTTAATTTTAGATGCGCTGTCAACTCATAAATTTGTCCTGCTTTGTATTTTAATTTATTTTTTTTTTAAGACACATTGACATTTTAATAGATATTGTAGAGGCGAAAAGAAAAATTCAAAGAAACTGCTATAAAATATGTAAAAAAGAGATGCCAGTGTTATTTTTGATAGTTTTCATGTTTAAGTTATTGAGTGATATATTAAAGTGTTTACTTTTTTATAACATTTTTTCTTTCAAGACAAATGACCTTTAAAACGCAGAATATATTTTTATTTTGAAAAAATTTGAACAAAGAGAAAAGTAGTAAATTATTTAAAAAAAAAACAAACATTTGTTTTTTAGAAATACGAAAAAAACAAAAATAAAAAATAAATGATTAAAAAAACAAGAAATATTAATCGTCAGCCTACAATTTAAAGGCTGTATTCGAGGGATTAATTAATGGTATTAATAATTTTGAAAATGACGCCACTGGGGTTTGTAGGGCATTCTATTATATTTGCCAGGTATTCTTATATCATGAATAACAGAAACAATGTTTGTTGTCTTCTTAGCGTTGTGCCTGGTTTATCAGCATAAACTAGTGACTTCACATTACTAAAGAGAGAATAAAAGACTTTGAAGGCAAGATTGAAAGATCCATTTCTTGAAATCAACCAACCAAATTTTGATTTTAATAAGTCGTTGCTTGAAGTCGCATGAAACTACTGCTGGGCTAGATCATAATAATGCATATTTTCAACAAAAGAGTTATTGACCTATATCGGCCATAGCGTGGTCTCTGGCATGATAAATTTTAATATTTGGGAGTCCTTAAGCAGACAGTAGATTATTAGAGTATGCGATTGACAACAGTAAGAGAAGAAGAAAAACCAAAATTGTTGTGAGTAATTTATGAAAAATGTGGTTGTACCGAACACAGTTTTTTCAAATACTAATCAAAGTTGGTTGAAGACAATGCTGTGAAGGCCTAAATGGTTAACGAAAGTATATTAAATGTTCTCATTGTCGCTTTAATATCGTTGACTTTTTTGTTTCCAATTTGGTTTCTATTTCTAGGTCATATTCATAATTTTCCTGTTTTCGTTTTTTGATTTTTTTTTCTTTTCTTTTTTTTTTCTTGAAATAATCATCAACAACCTGCAATTGTTTGCAAATGTAACACGGCTGCTTGATATTAATCTTGGCTTCAGATTGTACCTAAAACATATGAAAAGAATGAATAACAGAAAAACAACACAAAAAATTTGTTTATGATTCACCAATTTTTGTTGTTGATACAGTTTCCCTTATTTTGTTTGCCTTGCAAAATAATTTTCATAAAGATTTTTGTTTTAGTTTTTTTTTTGTCATCATTTCTCAAGGTTATTAAGATTTTTTATGTGGTTTTGTTTCAGTGTTATCATTACTTGTAGAATGATACTTTAACGTCCTGTGTTCTAATTGTTGTTGCTACTTGGCTGTGATTAAGGTTATGCGCCGAAAGCTTAATTGTAGTTTTCAAAGAAAATATTTTGCTTTAACTATTTTTAAATATGAATACTTAGAACTGTTATTTAAAATAATAAAGGTCATTTATATATACATTCATAAATGAATTAAAAAGTTATAATTTACAGGCTAAAAAGGTGGAAAAATTTGTTTGATCCGAAATTCCGGTAAAATATTAGTATTCAACAAATAAAACATATAAAACAAACACTGGAAAAAAAAATTAAAAAATAAGAAAAAAAATTAAGAACTATTTTTAATTCTGTATAAAAATGTCTTAATGGGTTAAACATTTTAAAAAGCTTTTGCATTTCCTAAAATACCTCTTCAAAAGCTTTTGAATGATACCCATTTGACCACATTGACAATCAAATTTTATGAAAATTTCAAAGGCCCATAAAAAACGAGCATAACGCAAAAATCAGTTTATTAACTGGTTAATAATATTTATAGTTTAAATCCAGGTTTCTTAAAAAATTAAATTAAAGTGCTGCCACTTGATATTGATATATTTCTTTCGTAAGGGATGGCTAATTTAAAACTTTTCTATAGAAACGTGTTTTGTTTCTAATTTTACAACCAAATTTTATTTTACGATTTGTTACAATTAAGTGGGAAACTGTATTGAACTTAATAGACGATTTATTGTTGCTGTTGATTTTAGAAATGTAAATTTATGTAAATAGAAAAATAATAATAATATTTTTACATGCAAATGTTTTTTTATAAAATTTATTTATTTTAAAAATGATTGTATAATTTTCTTTATATTTATTTTTTAGATATGCAATAAATTTTATGTGCAGAATAGAAATTTCTTCCAGTTTAATTTTGCTATTTCTAGTACAGCGTTATTAATATTCTGAAAAACGACAGGTAAACTGTAAGATTATGTAATAAACTTAATTCTTTCTCAGCCTTTGGTCGATATAAATATAAAAACAAGAATTTCAAAATCAGTTTTCTTACAATTTTCAAATGACTTATGATAGAAATTTTTAACTTAAGACTTTTACTATAATTACCAATTTCCATTTAAATATACCATGAAGTCAAGGATAATTTTTGTACTTTCTACAGTTTTTCCTTCTACAATCTCTGCGTCACTAAAATCATACAGTGACTGAAAAAAGTAAAAATAAGAAAAAACAAAAACAAACAATAAACCAAAAATAAAAAAAATATGTGAAAAAAAAATTCTAAAAAGAGGACAAATATTATTATTGCAATATCAGGTCATTTGTTTTAACCTTTATTCTTTGTTTTGTAGTTTCCTTCACTGCCACACTTTTGATACTTTAAATCTGTGGTTTCTGTATTTGTGTCTATTGTATTCTTTCTTTTGTAAAATTGTGAGTCATTCAATGTTATTTTCATGGCGACGATACAATTTCATCCAAAAATTTTGCTCATCATAGAAGAAATAAACACTATTTTAATGTCGTTGCTACTGTTTTTATTTGGCTATGATTTTCTTCATTTTCACACTTTTTTCAAATTTCATTCTCTTTCTGCTTCTTTTTCGATTTTTTCTCCCATATTTTTTAGTTAAGATTTATTTTTCAAGTTTCACTGCTTTTGTGTACCGATAAATAAAACATTAAAAAAACTTTTATATTATACACGAGCATAGTTATGTAGTTCCTTTCTACATTGAGACAAAACGTTTTTAACGTTAAATTTGCATAATTTGAAGTAAAAAGTTTAAAGACTTTCTGACACGAAGAGCTTCTTTTTGCTGGAACTACAAAGTTTTTAACTGAATCACATAATCACAGAAAAACACATTACAAACTTGAATCATCCATGGCCAATTACGCTTACTAAGGTACAACTTATTAAAAAAGAAAATTGAAACTTAGAGTTCTTTGGTTGAATATAATATGCAATGCAATTTTTGTTCAGTTATCCACTAGACCAAATTCAACAGTCTGATTAGAAACAAGAGGGAAAATTTGTCTTTAAGATGTTTTGTACTTTGCATTTTTCCGTAGTGCGGTGTCAATTAAACTGCATTTATCTTCAAGTCATCCTTCTTTTAGACGATAATTTATCCATTTATACTCTCTAACTTTCAAATATTTGTCAATAACGCTTTTAAAGTTGGGGTCATAGGGGTAACAATATATCAGCTATAAGGAAACTCTTATCTCTTTATCTTTAAATTTGCTATTTGTTATGGGGAACTTAGCAATAAAGGTTCTTTGTAAATTTCGATTATCTGGCTATTTTAACAGTTGAAATGTTTGATCATCAAATTCTAAAAACTTTTGGCACACGGTTACAAGGGTTTAGGTCAAAGTACGTCATCTATGGAGACGCCCTTTAATTTTTAGGTTTACATATTTAAAAAATTGGGAGCAATAATGACAGACAGGATGTCCTAACGTATAGAACATGTTTGTTATTTGAACTGTTTTTGAACGGGACCAATCGGTAAGCATAACATTTCAAATAATTAAAAAAATATTCAAAATCGGTTCAGAAATGACTGAGCTCTTCGGGCACAAACTTAAAAATTCAATATTTAGGCAAATTGGTAACCGTCTGCTTATTTTAATTTGGCTGAAAAAAATTTCTCTAACTGGTAGCTTGATATTCATACTTAATTTAACTAAATATTTTTATCATTTTTCCTAATTTTTACTTTTTAAGCCAATTTATTTTTTCCCTTTTAAGTATTTTTCTATTATAATTTAAGGGAGTTCCTCTAAATTTATCCATTAGACTTTTTTCTCTTCTTTTTTTTTTCTTAAATAATTTAAGAGCAGAAAGAATTTTTGCCTTAAAAATTCTTGTTGATGTCATAAAATTTTTGGTCTTTCTTAGAGTTTACTTTGTTTTTCTATAAAATTTTTGCTTTAAAGTATTTGAGGGTTAATACTTTATCACGGTAATTACCAGAGCTGAGGTATTTTTTTGCGCAAAAGAATTTTTCTAGCATCAATTATTTATCATAATTTTTACCACCGTGTACCTCTAGTATTTAATTAAATTTTCAATTTTTTTATTTGCAGATTACAATAACATTAGTTTCGACCATTTGTAAAGAAAACACAAGGTAATTACTTTAAAATTAAATCATGAATATTTAAAAAGGCTATTATTTTTCTATATATATTTTTTACAGATAAAATCCTTACAAAAAAGATTTTTTGTATTTGATTTCTAAAGAATTTCAAAGAGAGAAGAGAAAAATAAAAATAAAAATTCTAGCTGCTGGCATAATGAATAAAGTTATGTTACCTCTATAACTATGAAGAAATGTACGAATTTCTTCGATGAACCCTTAAAATATCTTATGATTTTTGTTTGATTACATTAGGCAGACTTAGTTCCGCTGCTATGATGTGATTTCAGTGTTTGACTAGAAGAATTAATTTAAACACATGGTTCAGTAATGTCTGTAGCACAAAATCTATACCAATCAGTAAATAGTTGTGTGTGGAAATTAGAGTGGAGTCGCTAATTCACAGTAAAAATATATTTTAGTGTTAAAGATAATTTTATCGCAAGGATCTGTATCATCTTTAACAACCGAAGTCCGCTAATTGGTATTGATTTGGCTTAGTGAGGGTTAGTAACCATAACTATCTTTTAAATAATATTTGTGCGCATCCCCTTTTCTTCCACAGACTTCTCTACGCTTATTTTTGGATCTAAGGTCAATGCAAACAAACTTTATACAATAGACAACTATGTTATATAGATTTCAATTTAATAATTATAACGACAAACTTTGATATTAGTTATTTCGTTAATATTTTATGTTTAATTTATAAAAAGGCCATGTGTACTGATTTAAAACGCTTCAAAAAATAGCATTTATTTTACCTCTTGTAATATTAATCTTTAAATAGATATGGGATTTTCTATGGAAATCAAACTCCACTAACTTAAACACTTCAAACATAAAAGCACCAAAACTACATTAATAACCAAATGAAAAATTATCGATTGGGCTTAAGTTCTCGTAAATTTTAATTTCTACATTGATACAGAAAGAACACTTTAATAAATATTATATTCAAATGAAAAACATTGGTGTTAACCGCAAGGCACTACGCACTCATACTTCCTGCTACAAAAATCAGTTTGATAATAGAATCGCATCTACTATGATGTGATGAGAAAAGCTATTAAAGAATAAAAGAAAAATTGTATTCATTCCTAAATCGGCGGGGATAAAGAAAATAAGAAAGAAGCTTTGACATTTTATAATGCTTTTTATGAGTTTTGAATTTCTTAAATTGGTTGATTGAATAGTTAATGTTTACAATGTATTCAATATAAGTAAGATATATATGGAGAATACTAATAGCGGCTGAAGCAATTCTAAAAATAAGGCGCTACATTTTTCATATTGTTTTCTTAAAAAAAAAAAAAATAAAGGATTTTTTAAAATACTTTTTTTTTCTTAATAAATTTAGAAAATAAAACGCGAACTTAAGCAAAAGGATACTTTTAATTTAAATAGAATGTTTAAAATTTTTCACTCTTAGATAATTTTAAAATTAATAACACTAAGTGCTAAGCTTAATTTTTTAAGAGCACATCGTAAACATCATAAATAATCAATTCATTTCTTATGATTGCAAATTTATATCGTTGATTATAATTTATAAAATAAAATAAACCGATTTCTATTATTATTTTATTTATTTATTTTAATTTATTTTTTGTGTTTTGTTTAAACTTATTTTTTTTAAAGTTGATCGACTTTTTAATTGATTTGGATCAAAATATTTTTATTTTAATTTTTTTATTATAACTCATCCTAAAAGTAGGCCTTGTATATGTCGTATTTACAAAGATTTTTTTCATGTTTGTTTTTTTATGAAAAAGTTCACTGTTATTATTAAATGCTTACTCAAGCATACAGCGTTTACTTTCTTTTTAATGTATTTACAATATTGCTGTGTATTATGTTTGATTTATTTCCTTTTTACTTAATTTTTTGTTTGTTTCTTTATAAGGCGATTTTTTTTATCATCTATGTATTAAATTTGCAAAGAAAAATGTAGGCAAAGTTTGATTCGGTTAGGTTTCTTATATTGAAGTTTTTTTATATTTTAAAAATCCCCTTAAAATAATTTTTTAATAAAATCAATTGAATTGATTAAAGGCTGTTTAGGTCATTTAAATTTGGTTTCAAGAAACGAGATGTACAGTTTCTTTCATTTTATTTTAAAAATATTGCATAAGTAAAGAACTTGGCGTTTTTAAGCCTCAAAATATATTTTTCTCAAAGAGTTGTGTTGGTAGACTCATTATTTCAGTGGCTTTCAAATCATATTAATAATCCAAAATTGTTATTATTGTATACAAATTGCAATTTAAGAATTGCATATGTTTAACGTGATTTAGAAGATTCTAGGAACCTATTTTTTCTTATATGGCAAAATTTTCAAAAACGATTGCAAAAAAGAAAAATGAAATTAATTTGACTTTATTTATGTTATCTTTTCAAACGTGTTAAGTAGATACTTCAACTTTTCAACAACAAATAAAACAACATGTAACTTAAAACTAAAAGATCATAGACATAAGTTTATAATGATAACGCAGTTAAAAAGGCGACTCAGCTTTACTAGGATAATGAACCAAGAATAAAGAAATGGAAATAAAGTGTAACAAACATTAAGAATTAGCCTGAGATGGAAAGTGAATCTGAAGTGATGTTGGTTATATATTTGCAATACACAAAAGTCATCTATTAATTCTCTAAATAATATTAAATATTACATTTGTATATTGAAATGGTTTCCAATTTTTTTCCATTCATATTCACTTATCCTTTGTACTGTTTCTAAAATTTTTTTTTATAAGCTATATTTTTAAAGCAGCATTATTTTTTTTTTCAAAATCAGAGCAATATAAAACTGCAAAAGAAAAATAAAAACAAAAGCACTAGAAAGGAAAGCTTAAATTATTCCTGTTTTTATAAAACAATGCATAAAAATAAAATCCCTAAGCATTTGGTTTGTTTCCTTTTCTCTGTTTTTTCACAATTCTGTCATTCTGTCACAAGTAGACTTTGCTGTAAAACTATTAAAATGAAGAAAGGAAAAGCTTTTTTAAATAATTAAATAAAGAACTATCAGAAAAAAAAAGAAAAACCCATTTTGTAATAGCATTGTACACAGAACGTAATGGAAAAATTAAAGTAAAAGAGAGCAAAAACTTACAGAAAGCTTTAAATAATATCATTGTTAGTGTAGTGGCAGAAAATATAAATATAAATAAATAAACAAATCATCAAAAATTTAAAAAAAATATTCACAGTTTGCTTACCTCCCTTTTTCACTTTTTTTTATATTTTTATGTCCCCATGTCTACGTGTTTGGCATCAACTGTATCCACGTTAAGTGTTTCACAAATGCAACGTAGAAAATGCAGAGGAACACTTATCATTATTATTATTTTTTCAAGATTGCCTATACCTATGTGTAGTGCAGCCGTTTTAAACATTCATTTTTGTTGAACGGAAGCATATGAAACTTTCCACTTTCCACTTCAACTTGCCTGCAGATATAAAACCCCCTTTTGCTTTTCTTGCGTTCATGGATTATGTGTAATTTATGAAATAGGATGAAATAAATAACACACAATGTTGAGAGCTAGATAACAGGAAACTAAATACTCTTATAAAAGCCTACATGAGAATAAAATAAAGTAATAACTGAAGTAGTTCCGAGTTTAAGCAAAAGCAAAAATAAACATTAAAAACAAAGAACAAGGCATTAGTTGGAGTGACAATAAAAGTAAAAATAACATAGGAAATTATAAGAGACATTTATATGTTTGTTTAGTAGCACTTTTATAATATTTTTTAAGTTTTTCTTTCGTATGAGTAAATACATATCGTTACCTTAAATATTAAACTTCTTAACTGGTTAAAATAGTTTTCAAATTCTTTAAAAAGATATAGATTTCTTATTAAACTTTTCATAATGATAACAATTGTTTAATCTAACAAAGAAATAAATCTCATGACAAACAGACACGCGCAGAGCAGAAGCATAACATACTCTCCTCCCATTTCTTTCCAACACTACTCAGATTCACTATACACAGAACATACCATGAACTTCATTTATCTCTTCTTCTAATGCACGGTAGTTCATTTAATATAATCAATCGCACCTTTGTAGAAATAACACCACCCACAATATAAATACCTCCAATCTCCCTAAACCTTATTGTCGAATCAAATGTTTATTTACACTGCATAATTCGCTCCATGATAATATCAAAATCATGAAAAAATGAAATCATGAAAATCATGAACAGTGAATGTAAAACTAAGACCACGCACATTATGTCACATAAAAACCGATGAGCCCAGTGAACCGCATATAATCCATCTGGTGAGATCATATTCATACAAAAGCGCATGCCACCTTCTTTGTATTCCCAATATATTTACATGAAATAAAGTCTACCACTCCTAATTTCATAGAAAATAATAATACAAGGCCTTCGTGTGAGACCGTGCGACACATTTGCACATAAGCTCGTACCAATATCTACTCGCTCGAGAATATCTTTCGATATACCACAGTAGTCCTTACCGTCGCACATCATACTAAAGAATCATATGTTCATTCACATGCAGCAAACAATCTTTTACACGTGATACATACAGCAATTTTGCTAAGGCCCCAGACACTGCTTAGAAGCGACAATCACGCCCAAAGGCGCCATCTATCTTTTTACTCTCACGAGCTAACTATCAGGTGAATGCAATGCATCTATCAAGGGACTTGGGGTGCATGGCGGAGCTGAAATTAACTAAGATAGCACTGTTTGTAGGACTGTGCATCACTCTTGACTTGAGAGTTGGAGCTTATATTTATTTCACCCGCACTGCTAATGCTACAGTGATAGTAATGGCTCTAAAAATTTTTATTAGCTGTCAGTTTCAGAACTCTGCAAGCCCAGGCGACAGGCGATGCTTATACCACCACAAGAAACAACGTCAAGGTGTTGATGCTAACCAACGCATAATACCCTCTGAAAGGAAGGCCTTGAAATCTTAGAAAATTAAAGAAACCTTTCACTAATAGATTGAGTAACCACTAACTTTGGAAAAGAGATTAGAGAACAAATTATGTATTATAATTTTTTTATATGTATCGAAACTTCAGACAATATACATCGGACCTAAAATAATAAAATTTTATACCTTTTTTAAACTAAAATAATAAGCATCATTTTCTTACTTTATATATATAAAATCTCTTCAACGAAGTAAAATTTCTGACAACAATCGCACCTGCAACATTAAACTCCTACAAACAAGCTTTGTAGAAGACGCATTTAACAGTTTGTTGCAAATTTGTTTTGATGTTGTTGTATTGTTCAAATATTTTTTCTCTACATATGAGTACTTAACTTTTCTTTATTTAGACATTAGTAGTGGTAGCAGTGGTTGTTATTATTGTTGTCTCCACTATATATTTGCATGTGAACTTATTGTTGCTTTACTTCTGCTTCCCTTGTTAAAGAACTGAACGGGATATTTAAGTAAAAATAACGCACAGCTTCTTGGGAGTGAGCTTGTGTCTTTTTAATAAACGTAGCGAAAAAAGAATAATCATAATAAAGGGAAAAAAAACATGAAAGAAAAACTTTTTAAGTACTAAATTAACAAAGCAAAACCGGTTAATTAAAATCACAATGAAAAGTTTTTGATACATTTTTGTTTATTATATGATTCTCTCTATAGCTTGCAGTTTCTAATTTTTTGGTTGTTGTCTTAACAAAAAGTTTGATTTCAGTGAGAATATTTAAGTACTATTTTTGAATGCTGGTGAATTGATAATTGAATTTAGATTTTTATTTGCTTTTTTATTTCATATAAAAAAATAATTTTATATTCGTCTTAAGTTAACGTATGTTTTAATTTCTAAGTTTATTAAGAAATAAAAATTTTTTGAAAAAAAATTGCGTTAATTAAAAAAAAAATAAAATAATTAGATACTAGCAGATTGAAAGACAGCATTTTATTTTTGTTTTGTTTGTAATCAAAATGCTCATCTCTTGATATTATTTTATAAAGTCTGTCTTTCCTCTAAACTTAGATATTTTGTGGATCCCTGTATTTATTCCCCATCAAAACAAGTTTTTTTTTTTCTATCATATGTATGCTTAAGGCAGTGCTAACACTACTAAGTAAAAAGGCCTTAAAAATAGACAACATGTTGTTCTCTTTTTATTATAATGACTTATTTTACCTGAATACTAAGCAGCAATCTGTATGGAACACCTTTCAATTCATTGTAAGCCCATTTTTTATTTACATTTTTCTCTGTTTATTTATCATTAAACAAAAACGTTTGCTTGTGTTAGTTTGGATAATAAATGGAAACTTATAGCAAAAATGTTTTCCTGAGTCTGGTGTGTGAAGTGCTATTCGCATTAATTTTTTGGAGTGTTTGCTTGAAACAAATATTTATCCATGACAATTGTTGACATTCGTGCTTGTGTTAGTTTGGATAATAAATGGAAACTTATAGCAAAAATGTTTTCCTGAGTCTGGTGTGTGAAGTGCTATTCGCATTAATTTTTTGGAGTGTTTGCTTGAAACAAATATTTATCCATGACAATTGTTGACATTCGTGCAAATTTACGTAAACTTGCATTTTTAATGCTTTTGCACAACGAGCATTTAACGAATGCAGAAAAAGAATGAATGAATTGTGTAAACATAAATCATTAACCTTTACATTTCTGGATCTTTTTTAAAGGTAAATTTTTAAATTTCTGCTTTAAAGAAACAAAATTTCGTATTTAAATAAACATTAAATTCAACCATAATTTTGTCGTACTGTTTTAGCATGATCATTTTTCAAAAGATTCCTAAAATTACTTCAAACTGCTGTGAGCACTAGTAATAGGTGACTGTGCCTTCAAGGCCTTAAGAGTTTTAAATTAAAAAGGACCGGATTTTGGGAATCAGAACTTTGGATTTTATATCAATACCAAAGACCCTCCTAATTATAACGTTTAAGTCAAAAATCTTTAAAAACGCTTCTGTATATGCTTAAAATGAAAATAATCATGTAAATCAATATCTATTATACGTCGAGTGGTACAAATTGCTAAATTAGTTGCCTGGGTTATTTCATGTTTTTTTTTTAGAGTACAAAAGCAAACAAGACGAAACGTTTGCTTTCGTTTAATTTTGTACTTTGTAGCGAGTAAAACGAAATCCAAACAAAAATTTGGCAAGGATTAAATCATTTCCTCTTGTATTGCCTTTCACGATAGCAAAAGTGCTAACTGAATCAAACGTACGCAGCTAGAAGAGAAAATAATGAAGTGGGAAAAATTTATATTTTAGAAAACTTCTTAACGTTTGCTAATCTATTTAGACATTATAGTCGAGAATGCCTTTATGCTTAAAAAGAAAAACTTATTTAATAATGAACTGCATAACGCTATTATACAATTCTATTAGTATATTAAATCAAGTAGAGGTCTGTATTGACAAGTTTTTTGCTTAAATAACTACAAATACCCTGCACGCATACTAATATGTTTATTAAAATTAAGAGTGCATTAAATAATGTTGTTCCTTGTAATTGTTTCTGAAGTAACCTTCATATATGACCTCTTATTCCATATTTCTTATTAATATTTGCGTGAGTAAAACAAACTATATTTTTGCTTTTTCTTTTTGTTTTCTATTGTTTAAAAAATAAACACACGTGAGTTAGTGGCAACCTTTCTAAACCTGCACTTTTATATGTTAGGAAAAGAAAAAAATCGTAATAAAGAGTGCACAAAATTGTAACAACAAATATTTACTTAGAAATAAGCACAAGGATATTAAGAACTAAAGAGAGCAGGGTATTAATAATTTTAATAAAAACACTGATGACTTATATCCACCTGAATTAAAAATATTTTGTAGCATCATAACATGTGTAAACAAAAGCGCAAGGCTGAAAGCTGCGCTCAAATGCCACAGGGTATTTGCAATTCTTGTAAAAAAATGTGAAAAGTAAAGAAAAATATTGCTAAAACAAGAAGCCAGAAAAAGATCCAAAACGGACAGGTTTATGTTAAAAGAAAAATAATTAAAAAATTAAGTCAAACCCATCAAAAAGAATGTATTAACATTTATTTGCATTTATATCATGCCTTTGATTCTTTAGAAAAAATCATAATAAAAAAGGTATTCATTTCAAGCATTTTAAAAGGTTTCATAAATAATGATAATATAAATTTTTTGTCATTTTTTTAACCCAATAAAACTTTAAATTACAAAAGAAAAACATAAATTTATTATTAAAATAAAATTCTTTGAAATTTTCCCTTTTGAGTTCTGTTTTCACGCTGAGGCCAAAGAATATATAAATTGTCTCGTTTATAAAATTAATTAAAAAAGTTAATACAAAAAAAATTACTTCACAGAAAAAAGTTGTTAGACCTATCGAAGTATTAACTGGTTTTCAGATAGAAACTTAATTAAACTTATAGTTTTCTCAATTATATATTTAATTGAAAAAAATATGTAGAATAATTTCCAATTAAGTAAGTAATTGTATCAGTTTTCATTTTAAAAATTAAATTAATAAAAAAGTTTTATTCGAAGGATGATTAGAATTTAAAAACGATTTCGGACATATAGCCTCTACGGCTATTCTTGACAAAGTGCAATACTAGCGTCTAGCGCATTGTTGGCCATAAGTCACAAATAACACGATCAATATTAGCAATCAGGGCATTAATTTTTACTATGGCTTATTCCACGATAAACATGATTGTTATTAGTAGAAGAATTTGTAAGAGTTTTAATTTCAAGCCCATAATAATTTTCTCCTTCCTACGTGAACTGCAGGTGAGAGCGCATGTAGATTGTTTTTCAGCAATTAACTACCTTAAGGCAAAATGTCCTTATCATAGTTTCCCCTTTTTTTCTCCACGTTGAATTATATAAGTCATTTGAAGTTCTCGTTATTTAAAGACTTGATGTGTTTTGTATTTTTGGATTTTTTTTTTACTTCTTTTATCTTTTTGATGCATTATATTTTAGCTGCTGTTGTTATTGTTATTATGAACTGCCGAAAAGAGAAAATATATCTGCTTTGCTGAGCCAAACAAACAATGTCTTATAAAAAAATAAAGTTCATTATACTGTTTTTTAACACACAGTTAAATAAAAACACTTGTTAAATTTCACATACATTTCTATTGTCTTTGCTTTTCCACTTTCTTCCAGTTTTAGAACAATAAAGTATTTTGCTTAAAGGAAAAGAAATAAAAAAAAGAAAATGACAAAAAGGAACATTGCCAATGCCTTCAAATATAAATCCTCTTGCATTTGCTTTTTGACATAAATAATGAGTTCTTATTCGTTAAATTTTCATCCAAATGTGTTTTTTATCCAAGTTAAAGTAGAAAGCGCAAAAAAAAAAAAAAAAAAAAACAACACCCTCTTTTGTGTTGCGTAAAGGCTAAAACTAAAGTTTCTAATTTGAATTAATTGACTAATGAAGGCGATAAATCATAAGTAAAAAAAAAATATGTATAAAGCAGAATGATCTCATTTAGCCTCACCAAAAAAATTATGAATTATTGAATTTTCTTTTTCGGTCTTGATTTGGTTGAAAAACGAAATCATTTGCCAAATTAAAATATTTATAAAAATTTTTTAATAAATCTTTTATGCCTCAGCATATTTTTTTTACATATGTAATAATATTTATTTATTTACTCCTAAAAATATACAACAAAAATTATATTAAATTATTTTATAGGGACGTATGAGTATTATGTTTTCAAAATCAGTGGGATAGTGTGATGTGAAGAAAACCATTATAAAAAAAAAACCGACACGGTTAACAAAAAGTATGAAAAAATAAGTACTAGTAAAAATAAAATTTCATTGTTGAAAATTTAGAAATTAAAATACTCATTAATAAATAAAAAATATAAGAAATATATACAAAATAAATTAAATAAATTTTTCTTTGTATAACATAATATTTCAGTTCGGTGTTATACTTAACCCTTTTTCACTGGACGTAGCCAAAATAATTGTTATTGTTTAATTTTTTCATAACATTGAAGTGGCCAGCACTATTTATTAGTTTAATTAAAACCAGAAGCGTCATTTTAGGATTTGGATACCTTATTTTTTAATAATAATTTTACTATAAACGAAGATTTTTTCATATTATGTGTTAATTAAAAAAAACATATATTAAAAATGGAGCAAACTACAAAGCATTTCCTGGAAAGCATCATTCGTATTTATGCTAATAGCAAATACATGCAGACTACTATCCATTTATATGTTCATAAAGCATACAGTCCTCAACCTAACAACCATACAAATAGAGAACGGATGATTGGGAATTTAAATTAAAAAATTGTCAAACAATAGTTGGTTATAACTGTAACAGATCAGTAGAAACGTAAATTTTTTCAATAGTAAAAATGATATCAGTGAAATTCCAACATATTTATTTGCCATGACAAAAATGAATTATAGTCAATAGTTACTTTTTAGAATACCATGAGGTAGATAAGGGATGACTGGAAGGAAATTCAGTAAAAATAAAGCAAAAATAATGAACGAATACACATACAAAATTGCTGGTTCATGATTTAAATACGGTGCAAAAACAAAATTGGATTTTTGTTGCTTATCTTGTGCACTTTAAACTTATCAGGGGTTAAGTAAATAGCTTTTGACCTGACTTAGCATTTTTTAGTTTAATATTACACAGCAAATGGCAACGAAATATATAGAAGCTGTTTAAATTATCTTGGGAATAGTAGCTCATTTTCTAAAAGCAGAGTTTTATGTCTTTTTAAAATTTAGAAATTAAAGGTGGTCGTATATTTAAAAACGTTATAGCAGATGCTTGAATTTGCAGGAGGACATACTTCTATATCTGCTGTAAAAGTAATTGGAAGAAACTGAAACGAAATAAAGGGTATCTCGATAGTAAAGTGATGTTTACATATTTAGCATTAGTTTCCTAAAATGTAATAGCTTGCGACTATAAATTTAGGCATGGTTTGTATTGCTAAGTCACTTAAAAAAGAAGTATAGAAAATTTAAATATAAGTGAGTCCTTATAATAACGTTATTTTCAGAGGGTTTTATTTTTAAGTTTAACTAAAGTATTTTTTACAATGAGTGCCGTAAGAAGTTAAAAAAATTTAAAATTAAAATTAGAAAGTGACTGATACATGGTATGGAACTCTTCGTGCTTGATTTAAATTACTCTTGGTTGATTTATTCTTTAGGTAAGAGGTTATTTTTGATACACTCTATTTTTCATTTAAATTTTTGCTTCCTTAAATTTTTCAAAAACAAAACATTTAAATATATAACTGTTTAAAAGGCTTAACATTCGCTCATACATTCAATCGATCATTCATACATTTCATCTGATGCAGATAAGTTTACATGCAAAATGGTCATAAGCAAGGAGGTTAATTTTCATGACACTCAAAGGTCTCATTATAAAATGAACATTTCACACTTCGCATATTTCATTGAAAATCGTTCACAACACAAATTGTAAAACAGTGAAAGCAATAAAAATGAACCTGAAATTTTAAGAGCAACAAAATAAATTGCAGAAAAATTCAGGACGGCCCTGTTATAAGAATTTCTTTGTTACTCTGTTGGCGAAAAATGAAAAGATACCAACAGAAGTGGAATAATTTTAATAAAGGCCTCGGAAGGAAGGCAGCACACTTCTTCTAAGTAGACCATTTAAAGTAAATTAAAAACAATTAAAACAATGCGAATCGCGTATATATTTAAATAGATTAAAATTTTTTTGTTCCTGTTTTCTCAGTTGAGGACCAGACAATTATGAATATTATATTTACAGTTTGGGAGGTATTTACTATTTAAAAAAAAACTCTCTAAATAAGTTCTTTATTAACAGTCCTAAGATACACAATTCAGGATCGAATAAACCACTTGTACAGAAATTTTAGATTTTTATAAAATTAGATTCTACTGGGCTTACGGTAGGATCAGAACCATCAATATTTATTCCGAATGACCATTATACTTCCAATATTTTTTATTGAATTGCTTCAAATGGTCTTCATTTTATAATGAAAAAGGCAGAAGTGTAGTATTGATCTTCAGTGTAAGCCTGAGTCAAACTTAAGCCTAAACTTCTCCAAAACGGTAAAAAATATTAGTGTGAATTCAAAATCAAGTTAAAATAATATTTTAATAAGATTTATTATATAAAACTATAAAATGAAATGTGTTTTTGAGGGGAAAGCATATCCATATGGTAGAATCCACTAATGAGCTACAGTAAACTGTTCTCTTCATTTCTTTTATGTTAACACAACTAAAATATATTGATAAAGTGTTTAATTGTGTAAAAAATTTTTGTACCTGAAAACTTTTTGTTTTAATTATTGAGTATTTCTGGGTACAATTTGTTACTTAGTTGCTCATCTACGTACCACTCACTGTTTTTCATACTTTATATCCACAGGGTAAACAATTTTATGTTGAAAAACTGACTGTCATTACAGTCCAATGATAAAATTTTTATAATGGTGGTGTTAAAATGAAACATGCAAAGACCGCAAAAAAAACTGCTTGAGTATATCTCACTAACGTCCAATGTCCTTTTATGAAGTAAAAAGTGTTTTCTTTTCCGTATTTTAACGAACGGTAAGAGCAAGCACCACTGAGTATTCATTAAAATAAAACTGCCAACAAATGAAAAAATAAGCTTTTCTACATAATAGTTCCACTTTATTATTAAAGGCAAAAAAATATTAAGCTGCAGTTAAAAGAAAAGAATTTTTTTTTAATATTTTTACTATAAGAGACATTTTTTATCGAATTCTTTTAAAGTTTTAAATTACAGCATATTTAATCAACACACATATATTAAAATTTAACTAAAAAATAAATATGTTTGAATTTTATTTAAAAAAATTAAGCATTCCAAAACATAATTGAAATATTAAAGTCTGGTCTTATTAAGATGTTTTTTTAAATGTTGTTTAATAGTTAAACAAATAAATAACTCCAAAAGGAATAACAAATTTTAAATATCTTGACATTATAATAACTTTCACATGTTCAACAAGGATTTACGAATGATTTCTATATGCGTTGTTGTTACTTATTTACAACCAAAAAACATCTGCTATTGGCATGAGTTTTCAACTATTATTAAAAGATAAAGAAGAATTTTAATTTGACTCTTGTTCATAAAGAACGCAAAACTTTAATAAAAATATTGAAAGAAAAATTGAATTATAATTCCTAAGTAAATTAATCTATAAGACATTTCACTTCAAGTCTACCAAAAAAAAAAAAATTTTTTTTGTAATTTTTTAAATGTTTAAAATTTAAAAAAATTTTTTTTTAATTCTTGTTTTTATTATTTGATCCAACCCATTTCCTACTAAAATTTTTATTATTATTATTATTTTTTTTTTTTTTTTAATTTACATACTATTAAATCTAGGGCTTACGGAACTGAAATAAAAATATATGGAGGCGGTATTTTTTAATGGTTATACATAGCTAAAAGACTGCAAAAGGTTCGTTTTTTAATTACACATGAATTCAGGTAGTCAGATATTACGAATAAAAGTAATAGCTATAAAGAATATCAAAGTACTTACAATTTGCAATTAAAATTTTTTTTACTGGGTAATAGTTTTTAACTCTAATCAGCACATTTTAATTTGGCAATAAACTTGTGTTTCTTTGCAACAAAATTAATTTTTCCAATTTATCATATTAATTATTGAGTCAAAAAGGCAACTATAATCATAACTTTCAAGCTTTGGCTTCTATAACACAAATATTAGAAATTTGCAACGAATAAGAATTTTTTTACGGTTTTTTTCTATACGAATTTTTTCTCTCTGTGCTAAGCAATTTTATTCATTGTATTTGATTTATTTTTAATACTTTTATTTTAAGCTCAATACATTTTTATTAGTTTAAATAATATCCTTTCAAGCTGGCGTATCATATTAAATGGAAAACATATTTATGTTGTGGTTTTGTCTGAATATGAATTCTAATTTTCATGCATTTAATTGTCGAAAAGTTTTTCTACAATTTCTGTTGTATTATAAGTTCGATATGAGACAATTATAATGGAAATGATAGAAATAACCACATATTTGTGTATTTGAGAATATTTATTAAATTTATACAATTCTTCTCTTTTTCTTTCTTTATTATACAAACGCACATGTTTGTATTTGATCACGTTTTCTGTTCATATGCATCAGAGTGAAAAGTTAATAGAAAATGTACATTACGCTTTGTTTTGGTCAAGTCAGCAATATGATTTATAACCACAATAGAGTGGCTTTTAAAAATGATTGTATGACAACTACAATGGAAAAGAGAAAAAAATGAATTTAACAGTTAAATGAAATGGAGAAAAACAAAATACATAAAATTACTAATTAGACATAGGTTTCATATGAATTTATCAAACTAAAAAATAATTTTAACAGAATAACATGATATAAAATGTTTTAGAATAGAAAATAAAGAAAATATATTCTAACTACTAGAACTATGTCACGTCGTTTGTTCCGTGTTACACAGAGCTATTTAAGCAGCAGGGATGTTTCTGTTACTCATCAACTATTCGTCTTTACTTTTGTTATTATTTCATTAAAACTCATCTCACAGAAGTAGAAAGCTGGGAGCAAGTTGCGGCATTCGATATCGATCGAAATGCTAAGAGATTCTTAATTAAAAGTTCGTATGATATCGATTGCCGTTATTTAACTCCTAAATATTTTGTACATGTACTCTCAATAAGATTATTTACCGACATAATTTTTGTTCCTAACAAATTCATATCTTTTTAAATTTTAAAGCAACAGCTAAAAGAAAATGGCATTTTTGAAAGATTACAAAAATAACAGCACTATAACTAAAGTTAAATCCAAGATGACAAAAAAGCACAAGCAGTTACAACTTCTTTTTCGTTACATGAAAAAAGGAGATATGGTGGAATCATAGGTGTCGATTTAGAACTTTAAAAAGTAAACATGACTGGAAATACTTACATTTTGTATTATAATTAGCTTTTCCTAAAGTAAATGATAATTTTTTACCGAAAATCGTCACAAAAATTTTTTAATAAATTTTCTTTCTTTAATTTGAAAAACTAAAATAAAAAGCAAACTTTAAATTGTTTACTAGTTTGGTACAATATGAAACAGTTTTATCAATAATTTTAATAAATAAAAAAAAATTTAAAAAGAAAATTGTGGTTGGGTTTTCTGCTACTTTCTTGAAGGGGGAAAACAGTTTGACGATAAGAAATCACTAATTCAAGCCACTAGAGATTCATGGGATAAGATGTTTTTGAATCAAGCTTAATTTCAAGTATTAATTTTTTTATTAAGAATCGAACTGAAATTTAATTAAGGTTTTAATTAATACAAATATTTATCTAACTAAAAATGAAATATGTATTGTTTGAATTAAATAAATAACTAAATCAATTGCATACTTAATTCCAAAGAAAAAAAATTTCTAATTAAAGTATTAATTGAATCATTTGAAAGTTAAAAAATTTTAATTATTAATTCAAATAAGATAGGTGCAAGAAATTTTTTGTTTCTTATAAAAGAAAACTATTTAAAAATTTTTGTACTAATTTTAAGAAAAACCAGGAAAAATTTCTTTTTTTGCTTAAAAAGTGTTTATAAAATGTTCATTTGGTTATATAAATCATTTTTAGTCTTAAAAAATTATTTAAAAATCCTATAATAATTACAAGAAAACCCGAATCAATATATTTTCTTTTTTCCAGCATATTTTGTATTTCATAAAATAACATCTTTTTCCCTTACTGTCATGAAAAATTACATTCTTGCATATAATTTAATGTTTAATCAATGTTGTATTTAAATCTATAAAAGGCTGAATGTCTGCAAAATCATAAATAAAATTTAAAAATCCCTTTTCTACAATTTACGACTTTTGGTTATTTACTCAACAACAAACTACTGGCACTTGGTAACATGGCAAACATTGCCGGTTGTTTGGTCTAGTTTGGTTGATTTTATTTTTTTGTCTTCTGCTTGTTTCTGAGATCGTTTTGTTTATTTTTAAAAGGTTGGGTGGTGGGTTGTTGTATTAACAAATAAATTATAAAAAACTCATTGTACGACATTTAATTTCGTACTGCATGTTATTTTGTAGGCAGTTAATCATTCAATTTATCTTTTTAATTTTTGTTTAAATTTTGTTATATTTTAAGCTGCCTTTCTTTTTTGTTATCGGAGTGATTTATCCCGGACTACGCCCAACGAAAGATATAAATTATTTTAGCTTTAAATTTTTCCTAATTTTAATGTAATAAAATATTTTGCTTTTAGAAATAAAGAGTTGCTACAATAAACTTTTTTCTCAATATTTTGAAATTTACTCAGTGGAATTATCAAAAAGGATCTTAAAACTTTGATTACGAAATAAAACTTAAGTTGCAAAATTTAAATAAAATTAAAACGAATTTTTTAATCACTTAATAGTGAGTGTATGTGACTATAAAAGTTACCATTCTCTTTTTACAAAGTTCCCACTTCAAACATTTAACTAAACTACATAAAATTCTTAAAGGGACTAAAGAATCATATTAAAATTTATAGTAGATTTTCTTTAATTTTCTGTTTCTTATATAAAACAATAAATTTTTTTCAGTGATATTGGAAGATGTAAAAAATTTAATACAAAAAGACACTAAAATAAAATTTAATTTAAAATTAGAATTAATGGCGCTTAAATTAATTTTGTTAAGATTTTTTAAGTATTTTATCAATTTTTATTTTTTTGTGATTCTATAAAATAAATAAAAGAGCTGCTTTTTTAGAGCTTTGATAAGGCTAAGAACAATAAATATAAAATCTAAGTTATTAGCTTTTGACCTACGGGTAATCAAATAAAGAAGTCTTAAATAGAAGGTTTAAGGCCACAGGCAATATTTATAATATTAAGGGACAAAATTTAAAATATTTTTCTATGTAACGATTCGACTTTTAATTTAACTATTAGTCTTTTTTTAATTCCTGGTCCGAACTAGTAAAATAAGGAACTTTATATAAAATTTTTACTATCCTGGTGAATTTCTAAGTAATAAGAACTTGGTTAAATTTCTCGTACCTTTCTAAATTATAAAAATTTTCCTTAAAAAAGTCAACTTTAGATAGGCTTATGATCACATTTCCTGCAGTAAAATAATTACAGTTACTTTAGGCAATACTTTTGCGAGTTTTTGATAATAGTTCTTTATTACACAAAAAGTTCAATATGGTTAGTTTGAGCGAAATCATTTTTGCTAAAATTCTAATCACAACCAGATTTGTAAAACTATCTATTTAAAAATAATAAAAAAATATTTCTCATATATATTCCAACCATAAAATATTACAACCCAAAATAAAAATTCACGGGGTCTTATTAATGAATTCCGGTAAGAAAAACAAATAGAAAATAAGCGTGCATCGATGTTTTGAAATCTTGTTTATTTTTTACCGATTTGTACAGAATAAGAGTATATGAAGCATAATGATCTTTACATTTGAGGTATAGGGATGTTCAGAAATTTTATACAAATATTATGGAAGATATTTTTGTAAAACAACTAAAACAACCAAAAATGAGTTCAAAAGTTAAATTAAATAAACGTATTAAAAATCGTAGAGAATAAATGCAGAATTTCACGTACTTTCATGAGTTTTTAATAAGTAAAAGTGTTATTACTAAGCTGTGCTGTGTAACCAAAAAAAATAAATAAATAAATAAAAAAGTATTGCAGAGAGATTTATTGTTTTATATTAAGACCATATCGATATAATTTTATCTATTTTTTTTTTTGGTATCATAATCACATTGTACCTATGTCTAAACACAACTATGATTTTATTCATCAATATTATTACTATTTCACAATAATATTTTTTCTTTACTTGTACGTCAACGGCTTCATTTTTAATGGAGCTAAATCTCTATTTTTTCAAGCGCTTCTTACATGTCTGCGAATCGCAAGTTGTCACTGATCTCTATTCGGAGAAATTTTTATATATAAATTTTATTGAATTACTTATTTATTTACTGTTTATCTTGACCTCTTACACGAAACTTTGACGTGATAAAATATAATTCTCTTTACATTTATTTATTTATAAATTTATAATTATTGGCAGCTTAACCTTAATGCAATTTATAAAAATTAAAATATAAAGACGTACTTCCCTATAATGAATCTGCATGGAACCAGAAAACAATTTATTTCATTTTTATCAGGCATTTTTCAATTAAGTGTTTGATAAGAAAAAAATTTAAAACGAAATGACATGGATTATTTTAGCCACTACAATCTTTAATGATACTGCTGATGTCACAATCACTGAGTATCACTTTCAGTTTCACTTCTCAGCATAAAAGAAAATGGTAAAAGCTGATAATATTTGACTAAAAAAAAGAATAGGAAATAAGCCAAACACAAATAGATGTGCCAGCTTATACATTCATTGAGTCATTGAGACTTGAAAGCTAAAATAAAGTTAAATAACGAAGAGTATATATAAATTCGGTATTAAGTTTTTACTGCGTATGCAACAGCCTCTTGCCAAAAATAATATTAAAAAGGATTATTTGTTTTTTATTTCAATAAATTTTTTTTAAAACCCTTTCTTAAGATTTTAGCAATACTACAGACGCTAACAAACTAAGCTTCTTATTTACTGTAAATACAAAGAAAATCTTACGAGAGTTTAAAGGACGCTAACCTTTTACTAAGTATTTATTTGATTAAGTACTTCTCTCTTCACTTCCTTTTGTTTAAAAAAAGTTTCATTGAATCACAATCTGAAATTTTACATAGTGTTCACAGATGAATGTTTGTTATTTTACTTTTCAAGTATTTTGTTGACACAAATCACGTTCTGCCGCAAAAAAGAAGTGTTGCCTGACTGGTTATTGCCTTTTGATATTTTCCTTGTTTATTGCCCTGCATTAGTGAGTGAGTATATGTACACAACAGTTGTTTGTGTCTTATTTTCATTTTGTTCTTTAGTAGATTATATCATTACCTGTTTAATAAAAAGAAACTATGAATATTATCACGAAGTTTTTTGTTTATATGCAGCCTGTGCGATATGGAAGTGTTTGTATGCAAGCTTTTTCTGTTTGTTGGCACACGTCAGTATAGTTTTAAGTGAAGGTGTTTATAAGGATTACTAGCTGGCACGAGAAGTGGCGGCAACTTAATCATAAAACAAAAGTGGAATATAGTTTTATTGAGTCTGATTTAGGAGGACAATTAGTTGTTTGTAAATAACTGCGAAATGAAAAGGACGTTCCAAAATCACCGAAGGTCTTTAACAGATTTGTTTTTTAATTAAATCTCAGACTCACAAGCTTTAGGGACACTCTTTTATTTCCAACCTCAAATTGTCTACTTGATGATGTAGCGGGCTAAGCAATATAAGCTCTTTGTAAATTTCAACCTTCTGTCTACAACTGTTCAAAAGTATGCCCAGATATTTTAAAATAAATGTAGGTATTTTTAGGCATCATTTAATTTATAATTTTAAATATTTATGTTTGTTATTAAAACGATCATAGTAACCGCTATTATGTCCAATTTTTAAGCGTTTTTCTGTAACACTTAAAAGAAGGGCACATATAGGTCAATTTACGTCATCTATGGGGACACTTTTTAAATTTTAGACTTGTTTTGTGTGATACGTAAAAAACATGCCCTCTTATATTACGAAAAAATATTAAAAATCTATTTAAAGATTTCAAAATTCTGCGAGCACAATCATAAAAAGCCAAGATAGAGGCGAATTGATAACGGCCTCCTTTTTATGAAATCAGTTAAAAAGAAAAGTTGAAGTGCTTGTGTTTGCATTTAAAAGAACCATTGCATTTGATATAAATATTATAGCATGCCCCTGCGGCAGGTATATAAATAAGGAGGAGATGTGCGAATATCTAATAATTCAATGTCTTCTGGTTAAGCGGCAAAGCCAAGTGACTTGCCACATCCCCGATGAAAAAATTCTTAAAGGGTAAGATCGCACATTCAATTCAGTTGGAAGCCTCTGCCAGCTAGATACGATCACATTCGTACATGTAAGATTCCACCCCTTTACGTTTTGGAAGAAAATTAGATCTATAGACCTGCCAACCCAGGAACTCCACAAAACGCTGAACTTCTCTTAATGAAATTTTTTTTATTTCCACAATATCAATAGCTTCTGACAGACTGGCATGTGTGTATGCTAAAAATACCAACTTTTTAAAAAAAAAATGTTAATCTTTTATGATCTCATGGCCTTAATTAAAAAAGTTTGAAAAACTGTAGAGCAAGATTAGATTAGAAATGAAAGAGAAGAATGAAAAAGGGGAGGTCTGCGATTCCCTTGAAATAACCTTGAGCTCATTTAATTTTAAAATCATTAAAAGGAAAGCTTAATTCAAATCTCTCAAAATTAACAACAATTGTTACGAATTTCCTTCTTTACTTTGAGTCATTTTTTAAAGCTGAAAATAGTTTGCATATTTTTTTATTCTTTCTTTATATATTTTGAAGTTCTGTAACATTTTTAACTAAAAAGTTTCTTCGACTTATGAAATGGAAATATTTTCTTACAACAATCATTTAAAAAGTTTCTTTTTTATCTTACAAGAGAAGTACAAATGAAACCAAGAATAATTTAGTTTTCTTTTTATGGGAAAAATTAATTTGAGTTGAGCAAAAAGATAAAAAAAGGGCGAAATATTTCGAAACTCGCAAAAATTCTTTTGTTTTAGGGGGCTGTAGAATGTTTGGAAGATTCATTGGTACCCAAGTTAGGAGCATCAGCCATTTTACAGTCGATATTTAGGGGGAGTTTGTTGTGCGACAGCGGTAACATTATAGGAATAATATTTTAGAAGACCACTATTTATTTTTTTGGTCTTCAGAGGTTTAAGTCGTATGTTATTTGACCACTATCTGTAATATTTAGAAATCTTTGTATAAAAAGAAGAAACTTTAAAGAAATTTACCGATTTATTTTATTTGTAGTGATTTTTTTATTATACAAATGACTCGCTTAAAAAATTGATACTTGTATTAAATTCTTTTTCTCTTTTCTTTATATTTCCAGGTAAATTTTTAATGAAAATATAATTTTGTATTCTTTCATGCCAAGTGTGGGTAATTATGAATTTTTAATATTTTTACTGTTGAAGACTTAAATGATTTGCTTTTATTCATTAGAATTATTTAAAGCATTACTTTAATTACGTTTTGCCTTTGAAAATATTATAATCTGTATATATGGATGCTCAAGATATTTAAAATTAAAGTTTAAATGACACTTACTGGAGAAAACACAAATAGATTAGATGGCGCGGATCACAGCAAAACTATTATATTTATTGAGTGAGTGATGATATTTTTAAACACTTAATAGGAATTTAATTATCGAAACATGACAAATAAAATAATGGATTTACCGAATAATTTATAGATTTTATTCGCTCTCAAATAGTTATATTCCGACTTGAAAACTATTTTGGTTTTACCGAATTAAAGAAAACTTCTTTAGGACCTAATTAATGGCTTAAGAACGCGTACAACAAACAAAAAACAAAAACAATAAATGTATTACATTTTAGTAGATTATTTCAAAAAAGTTATTTTACTTAAAGAATTCTAAAGACAATTCAACGTTAAGAAAACTTATTTGCTTTTTTAAACAAAAAAAAAAATATTCTTTGCCTAATGTCCTTTATTCAAAATTTCTTTTTTTTTTATTTTGTATAATATTGCTGACAAGTTCTTTTTATATTGTTGCATAAATCTGCAATTTCTTTTATTTTACATCTGAAGAAGTTCTTCGTATTTTTCTCTTCTTTCGTTTATAGCAACATGTCTAGGTCAGGCTTACAATGCCAAGAGAATAAAAAACAGCAGAAATTTGCAGCACGGATAAATATACATTAATCTGCCACTAATAAACCACTAAGGCTACAGCAAACAAGAAATTCTTGTGTCATTAAAAATCCTAGTTCAATATTAAATATTTTTGTTTCTTTGTTTTTTTTTTCTTTTTTGTTATATTTACCGAAAGTAAATCAAAATTAATTTTTAAATTTTCAGAAATAATTGTGTGTTCAACGTTTCAAAGGAGTCGTTTACTGCGTTTTAGCGTAAGCGCTTAGCTCGTTCAGAGAAAAAAATTTATGCACCACTTAATTGTTGTTTCTTTAAATTTATAAATATAAAAATTTAAAAAAAATTGAAGCAATTATACAAAGAAAAAAGTGCGAATCACAAATTGCCTAAAATTTTTTTTATCCAAAACATTGAATTTTCTGATTACAAATATAGTTGAATTGATAGTAAAATTAGTTGAAATCATTCTTGTAAAAAAAAGGATTGTAAAAGATTTGTCAGCTTAAAACTAATTTTGATTAAAATATTAATTTATTGTATAAAAAGCATTAATTCCTCCATTTGTTGTTGTTACTATGCTTAAGTTCATATATATGAATGTATGATAACTTATAAAATTATTCCCTACGTTTAACTTTTTAATTGAGTTAAATCCCTTAATTATATTAATTTAATAAGTTACCTTTGCAAAAAAAAATTTTTGTAAAAAATAAAAGTCACAAGAAAATAAAACTATTGTTTGTTTTTTTGTGTTGAAAGAATATAGAATTTTTTATATTAATTATATTATTAGAATGGTAAATATAATTAAGTGTTCATTTTGTAATGAGGTTGTTTAATGAAAACAAATTGTTGTATGTGCTGCGAATATAAACGACAAATGCCTCGGTTTCAAAAATGCTTATGGAATTGTCGTGTTATAACGAGGTAAATAAATTTTACTTTTCATCCTTCTAGTTTTTAATTTAAATTTATTTCTTTTCAGAATCGAGGATTTTTTCGATTTTTTATTTTATGCATTTTTTGTTTTAACGGATAAATTCGGGGCCAAAATCCGGAAGAAATTTACAGTAGAGGATTCTCAAAATTCTTTTGCTTTAATTGCGGAAACAAAAAAGAAATTGCGTATGAAAATCAATCTTTTAAAACTCCAAAAATGCAACATTCAACCAAGGTTACTGATATTTCACATATTAAAGAAATTTTTATTTACTTTGATGACATACAATATCCAATGGTACAAATAGTTTAGGCTGTAAATATTCTCTTTAAAATATTTTTTCGTATTTAACTTGGAGTTTCCCAAAGAATCCGATTTGTTTTATAACTTTATTCAAAACTTTTTGTATGAATTCAACTCAGAAAAAATATTCAAAAGTATATACTGTAATTAATGAAATTTTAAACTTATAGAATATAAAAATATATTGTAATAGTACTTTGTTACAATCAAAAAAATAAACATTAATTTTGTTTATATAATAAACGATATTACAATAAATGTGTTTTATTTTAGTTTAGGTGGAAAGAAAACTATAATATAGGTAAAACTTTTTGTCCAATCATGGTAAATTTCAATAAAAAAAATTGTTAATTTCATACACTTTTTAGTCAAAATTTTCTACTACTCAATTAATAACATAATCAAGTGAACAAATTATTTTATCAAAAAGTTCTTTTTATTTAATTAAACCATTTTTTGGTTTGATAAAATCTTTAATCAATATATTTTTATTGTTCAATAAATATCATAAGCAAATCAACAAATGACTTTATTAGAATATTCATATAATTCAACAAATTTATTGTAGAAATTAAGTTATACTTCAACAAATTTCTTCATTCAAATAATATTTCTATAACTGAAAAACAAGTTGACAAACAGCACACAAATTTTTCAGTCAGTATGACAAAATCGTTAAAAGGCTGTAAAAATTTTTTGTTTGGATCTGCGTTTTTTGTTGTCAAATATGGTTTTTATTTTTATCTGTGTGTAATATATAAGAGTATGTGTGTACATATGTGTACGTGTCATATTGAAAGACAACCAATTCTGCAGGGAAATTAAAAAAATTTCTTTTAAGAGTTTCGTATCAGAAGGGTAAAGAGTAACCCTGCAGTATCTATCTTTCTGACAGGCTATCCATCTCTCAAAATCATCCATCTCTCAAACCGTAATAGCTACACGCTTGTAATTTTCACAGAAGTTGTACTATTTTAATTGCTCTAACAAAAAATACTAAATTGAAAATTAAAACTGAAGGGTAACCTCATTGGTACTTTTTCTTTCATGGACTACTCTTTTGCATGGTGTCAAGAAAACACTTGAATATACATCGCAATGTCCGCTATATAAGCAGGTGTAACAAATAAATATTAGAGGCGTAATCTCGTAAACTGTTATATGTTGATATTTGCAAATTACAAAGAATGTTCATAGACTTATGCGTGGTTCAGCCAGGAGACAATGAGGGATTTGGTAAAAAAAAAAATACAGATAATTCTATAGTTTCTAATCGGCTAATCTGCGTGGCTATTAAAGAGTTGTAGTCAAGTTTAAGCTTCAAATCTAAACATCAATCATGAACATTAAGTCGTTCTTTATGCATTCCTAAAAAATTTTTAAAAGTTGGCTTCTTGGCTCAATAATCGTTTATCTCAATTATAAAGAAATTTTATTAAGCTCTGTTTATTTAGAGATACTTCAGAAGTATTTTGACCTGTTCAGTAGTATTAACAAACTATTATTCGGTTTGTTAATAAAAAACCCACAATATAATTTTTCGTTACAAATATTTGTTCAACATATTTTTTATTTTTATTCTATTTTGTATGTTTTTATCATAACAAGCAATATTTCAGCTTAAGGGTCTGTTAAAAAGTTAACTTAACGCAACACAACAAATAAACTGTTCATAGCTAAGTGTCTATATCCGTTAAAATAACGCGCTTTTGTTTTTATTTCCCTTTATGTTCTTTCGCCGTTTTAACAACAAGAATGTTACAGTCTTGCTATTGTTATTTAAGCCGCTGCATTAATTTTTGTATTTGCCATGCTTTGTACTTTGCTATATTTTATTTTATTTTCCGCAAAATTTTCCAACAACACTTATTTACTCACAGCAACTAAACTATTGTGTGCAGTCGCAATGAGAAAAAACTCTTAACTCAATAAAGAGTGCAGCAATGAAACAATTTTCCACTAGTTAAACATTCATACATCTAAATACTTTATTAGTATCGGTGGAAATGCAAATATCCTTGAATTTTTAATGTTGTATCAAAATGTGGGGAAATAGTAACAGAAAAATTACCTCACATTTGGCAGTTTGCTACTTAGTGCAACAACAAAACTGAATGAATTATATTTTCAATTTTTAACCACTTTTAAAGATATACGAAATTATTTTAGAATTTGATTTTATTTAAGACTTTATTTGTATTTTGAAAATTAATATAACATCTATGTGGTTGCGCCTGGTTTTGGTTTTTTGTGAAATCTTTGTACATCGAATGGGATGAATGCTATTGAATCTTAGCTTAAGGTGATTTAAGCAACAATTATTTACTTATTAATATTAGGATTTCATCTTTATTAATGGAAATGGAAAATATAGAAATATAGAAGCAAAACCCTACCTTTGGTGTTTTTTCAAACCCTCACTGACATTTCTTAGTGATTACTACAATATTTTTTAAGCTCTTCACCATCTGATTTTTTGGCAATCGATTGGTAGCACAATATTGCCAGCATTTGGTGGATTCTTATTCTAATGCCAGAAATTCTCTCGCGATTTCCTCCGCCCGAAAGCGCAGTCTTCAAACATTACTCTCCACGATTTTCTTCTAAAAGTGATGACACTTGAAGTTAACATGGTTCTTTATCAGCAAAGCAAAAATTAGTATGAGCCAGCCTAGGACAACACAACGTTTATTACCTTAACAAACATGCCCTGTTAAGTTCGACCCCTAAATGAGTTTAATCAGAGACTCCGTTACACTCCATCCTATAGCATTTGGTCTTATTAAAAAAGAAGCCCATACAACTCAGCCTAATAAACAGGTACTTACTTCACCAAGCTTAAAGAGGAAGGAAATCTTATTCTGCCGAATATACAACAGCGTCCGGTCTTTCTTTGACTCTTAAATAGAATGTCTGCGGCAACTTAGTAACTATTATTTTCTGGTTGGTCACATGTCAGATTGCTATACCTATATAATTAGGCTAGTCTTGAACTCTTTGGATTAAAATCTTTAAACTTTGCCATTAATTAGCTTATCAATCTTCAAAATTTTGCCTAGAATTTTTTTTCCTATCAAAATAAACGTGTGGATTCTTGTTTAAAACCTCCTGCTTTTTTGTAACATCTCCTGGTAATTACTTTTTCTATCTGCTAGTTTTTTTTTTTTTTTTTTTTTGTAAAAATTTTATTACTCGTTACAAGAAAATATTTTCTTAACTCCACCGTTTTGTTTTCTGAAAAGTTTTTTTAAACACGTATTAGACAAACAACTAAATTTTCATCACAATATTAAAAAAATAAATAGAAATTGCTTTAGAAAATAAAAGAAAAACGAACACGTATTAATGCATAATATTTAAAAAATTTGTACGTGAATGAAAAAAGTTAAGCACAATTTGAAAATTCATGATTTAATTTACCTTTTGTGCCTCGTTACCCAACATTAGTTAAATGTCTTCATTACGTTTGCTCGGAAAAAAGAAAAAGAACTGTGTGAATAAAATTATTGGTTGCCTCGTTTCTCAACGCTTTTTTGTGGAAATTTTTCTTCAAATTAGTAGAAAAAATTATTACTTCAAGTTGTGTAAAAAAGGAATAAAAAATTCCAGACACTTTTAATATAGTTTTTCAGCGAAAATTTGAGCTCATCGCTGTGTCTTTTGCAAATTTTTTGTATTCTGCAAAAGTTTTTTCTCTAATAAATTAAAGATAGTCAAAAACCTACGTGTATGGTTTCATACTCCCGCTTGTATTATCTCTGTTGTGAAAATAATAATAAAAATAAAAAAATTATAATAAATTTAATATATAAACAATTTCAATGCCTTCATAGTACGATGGATCTATAATTATTTATCGGCCAAGGAAAATAATAGACAAAAATTTAATTTTTTTTCTTCAATAATATAACAGCGAGAAGAAAATGAAGATTATGTTCCTTCAAATTTCTCATTTTCTCTTTAAAACAGAATTTTATTCCAGTTATTATGTAATTTTTTTATTTATTTATTTTTGATTTTTCAAATTTATTCTTATTATTTTTTAAGAAATTTCATATTTTCATTTAAAATTTTTTTCTTAATTTAAGGTTTTAATTAAAATTCACTTTTAATGCTGGAGGAAATTTTTAGAAATTTTTTGTAAATTTAATTTCAGTGTAAAATTTTGATACAAATTAGTATTTTGGTAAAATTTAGTTTTATAACTGATATTCCAATTTCTGCTCTTTTATTGTCTTTTTCTTAGTTTTCAATATTTAATTTAAATTAAATTTTTTTATTGCAGAAAGAATTGTTTTTAAATAAATTTTTTGTGAAATTTCGGTAAAAGTATTATATTTTGGAAAAAATTCCGAAATTTAAATTTTTTACAAAAACTAAAATCTTTGTAAGAATTGTTGATGGTGTAAAATTTAAATCGTTAATTATATTCAATTTTTTGTTTGTAATCTCGATTTTTCTCCATGTTCGGTTTTAAATGAAATTTTCAGTTTTACCGCAAAAAGAAATATGTGATGAAATTTCATATAATTTTTTTATTTTTGTAAATTTTGATAAAAATGTGACATTTCCTCTTATTCTTATATATATTTATCACGATTAAGTGTCAGATGACAAAATGTTTGATTCAAATTATGCCTTTCGTAAAATTAATTTCTATTTATTCTTAAATTTAAGTTTGTTCCACCATTGCGTCAGTCTAGTTATTTCCTTTAAAAATTGTATCTCAAAAAATTCTCAATTTTTGTATTGTATCACAAAATATGGCAGAATATTCCTTCTTTTAAGTTTTAAAATAATTTTTTATTTTCTAACTTGTTTTGACCACAAATATAACCCAACTTACTACAAAGCAAATATCAATTGAGGTATCAAATGATTACATTGTTGTTGTTTAACCAATAAAATATTTTACAACTATTAAATATTGTTATTTTATACTTTTATTCTTTGATTTTATTATTTGGTTGCCCACTATTATATTATTTTTATATTTTATTTCATTCTTATTTGCCTGCAAACAAAAAGGCTGTCATAATTTTATTGCCTTTCAAGAAGTAAACAATTTACACAAAAGTCGTTAGGTTTTTATCGACGTTTGTTTTTCTCATTAATTTTCATGAGAACAAGGATGTTCAAACAAGCAATATGAAGAGTTTTTTATTTTGTGCTGGGTGTTGATAATTTTTAATAACGATAAAATTTAGAATACATGATCTCTATAGAGGGATTGTTAGTTGCCCATCAATTAATATTGTGTTCCTGTCTAGCTCCAGGATTTAGCAATTAGCATTCAATATGTCTGCCTTGGAATCTATCAGACACAGTATTACAATCAGTTTTATCGGGGAAGACATTTATCTGTAATGCTCCCTTGATCGTATTTGTTGAAATTTCTAGACACAGATCAGGGATAAGGATTGAATTGTTGAGTATTCAAATCCATGTTTTTTGTGTCCGCAGCATTAAAGTTTGTCACAGTTAGCTGTGTATTGACAATCTTTTCAGTTTGTTGTATTTTACTATGGCATATTTTTAATTTCTATCATTAACCTTTTGATTTAGTACTGGGGAAGACCACCACAATTTATAAAGACATAAGTTTTCAGGATTAGACCCAACGTCACTATACACAAATGTAGTGAAGTCATTTTAAAACGCTTTCTCAATTGCTACGCTCAGTTTGCTGTATTTTTCAGTAGAGGAAAACAAACAAATCTTTCTGCTTAAAGCTCTGTCTTTCACTGCAAGTTGTTCAGTTAAACTCCTTCCTCTTTTTCAAAACGGTGTTTCAATAAAACAAGAATGTTTACACAAAAACCTCTTTTCTGTTTATGCATGAAAATGTTCGCTGGTCTCTCGTTTTTCTACACAACAATTTCTAGCATCATTTCATTTATCTAGATTTGTGTGCTTTGCTTTTAGATAATTTCTAAAGTATTTTATTTTTATAGCACAATGGCGTCCCATCAAAAAATATGTTTCTTTGTATTGTCTCCGGAGTATTTTTCTGTTAACTATAAAAAAAGATAATAAAATATCATTAGCAGCAATTGTAATTGTTATTATAAAATATTTAATTAACAAAAGAATTTGTTTTTATTGTTAGGAAAATATTAATTGTATATTAATAAAACGCAATACTGAGAGTTATTATGCCAAGCTTATTGAACCAAGTGATAGTAAGAACAGGTGGCCAGCAATTTTATATGTAATAAGAAACTGGAAAACTATGAAATAAATTTTAAACTGAGCTTTAAGGACAATTTTTCCAGAAAAGTTTGTTCAATAATGGATGTTTTTTATGTCCAACAGAAGTTTTAAAATAATACAAATAATTAAATTTTAGACTAAAAAAGTATTGATAAGTAAACATTTAATAATGATTTTGGGTTCATAACCGCCAAGGTTTAGGGAAGCACATTCTGGACGCCCAATTTCGGGCCACATTTTCAAGAATTTGATTGCCATCTGCCATTAATAACAGGCATCGATTGATGCTGGTTAATTCATGACCTTGAAGGGTAACTTAAAGCTAAATTTAAAAAAAAAAACGATATTTGCGTGTGACGTGTGACACGCAGATAAATCCTATTGAACACATATCTTGCCTGGATCAATAATATTTATATAGTTAAATTTAAAATCATTGATTAAGGCAAGGGCTTATAGAATTTTTTTTAAAGTTGATAAAAAATCACGAATATTCATTAATCCGATGAAAAAAAATTTATTTCTTCAGTTTAAGGCAATAGATTTTTGTAAAATCTAAACATAATATAAATACATATGAATATTATTAAACGAAGTAATATCAATGTGATATCGATAAATGTAATTTTTTAAACTAAAAATTATCTATAGCCTCGGTAATCGATATAAATTCATTTTTATATTTATTTCTTAAATTATTCGTGTCTATGATGTGAAAGGGGTTTTAATTTGTTGTTGTTCTTTTATATCTAAGTTGTCTTTTAAATGAAAAAATAACTGACAATTTTTTGACATTGAAATGCTTTAACTAAATGTCTAGAGCTTTGAGTAGTTGTATGAATACATTCAACCCTTCTTTATTAGTTTACTTCTTCCTTTGTTATAGTAGTTTATTTTATCTTACGTCAGAGACAAAAATCAATACTTGGCAAAAACATTTTCATTTTATATATATATTTTTTGAAAGGTGTTCATGGTGAAAAAAAAAAGAGCCAATGTCACACACTGTTTGAAAATTATATGAGACAGTATTTTTTTTTATGGCGTCAACAACAATTTCCTTTTTTATGTTGTCAGTAGGATGTTGATGCATAAGCAAAGAATGAGTCTTTGTGATGAAACAAAACGAATTTCGCAAAATGTCATTTAATCATTTTTCTTTCAAAATAGTTAAAAATAAAAAGGAGAAAAAGGGTATTTCAAGAATAAAATTATTATTTAACTTTTTCAAAGCTACTTGAGAGTAATGTTTTAGTAATTTCTCTTAATAATTAATGTTTTTGTACTTAATTAAATATACTGTCAACAAACGCCTTTTAATTATAAATTCCTGTAAAACGTTTATTATATCTCAACACGTTGTTTATTTCCAATTTATTTGTTTATTTGTTGCTGTAATCAAGTGCTTTTAATTTTTTTTTGTTGAATTTTGACTGCTGAAAAACTAATTGAGTTTTCTTATAGTATCATAATGTACTTTTCTATCTTTTCATTATTAAATCTTTATAATGCCTTTTATATTCAATTATAAAATGACTTGTTGATACCAAATGCCGAATAAGACTTGACTGAGACTAGAGAAATACTATAGTGAGTCAAGGCAAAGAAAAGACTTAAACAGAACGAAGGTTAAAGATAAAAATTAAACAACACTAAAATAAAATTAGGCAAGGAGAAAGCTAAGCCTTCACTAGTTCAAGATAGAATTTGGCCATGACTAAGACGAAAGAAAGCTCAGCGCCAAGATAAAAACTATAATTATGATTGTGTGGGACTGCATTGATAGTATTTTTATGCGAGACTAAGATTAGATTGAGGCAGCACTTTCATTAGACTGAGAACCAGTCAAAGCTAGGACTTGACTGAATAAAATCTAGGGAAATACTACATTCAGGCTAGGCAAGCATTTGGTAGGGTTTATATCGTATTAGGAAAAGACTAAATTATTCTTGGATAAAAAACATTCTCAGGCTATGCTTAATTTTAATAACTAAAATATTAAAATAAAAATGAACTGAACACTAAATAAATTCAATTCACTTTCTGTAATATCAACGCCGCTCAACTAATGATTTTCATAAAACTAAATTACACTCAGGCACAACGCTCATACTTTCTAACTTCATAACAATCAATGCTGAAACATTATCTACGGCTAGACAGATGCAAATAATGCGGATGACGATGTAGCGCTACAAAAAGTGCTGCAGTTAATACTGCTGGTGTCTAATGTTTTCTTCTTTGTAAAACGACGCGCACATTTGTAAATAATTTTTATTTCTTAAAATTTTTTAGAAATTAAAAAAAAATGATCTCGAATCAAAATTAATTTTATCTATATGTTAAAAAAATAAGTTCCCTCGATCCTACAAGCAGTGTTAGGCCTCAATGAATTTTTTTTTATATAATTTTATTTTGTGTCAATGCCTTAACCTTTCCCCAACTCTTGCCGCTAAAGGTTATCTCAACCTCAATTTATCTTTCCTATGACTTAGTGATGATTATTCTACTTTTCTGTGTGTTCTATTCTTTAAAAATCCTAGTGATGTTGTTTTATTGCCCAAGGGTGTTGCTTATCAACCGCCACTTTCCCCGCCTTTTTTTAAGCCATAAGGACGCTTGCTCTGGTCTTCGCAGAGTGGTATAGGCTAGGTTCCACTATAAGGCTAAATTTTATATTCGAATTAAATATCGAAACTTCGATTTCAGCCGACCAAATGCTTAAAAGGTTTTAAGTAAACGGTTTCAATATCGTTGCTTGCAGAAATTATACAACATAAATATCAAAATTAAAGGACATCCCTTATTTTACCTATATCATTTATAAGTAATATCTATGATGTCACATTATTATGGAGAATTTATGCGACATTATTGTTAGACCAGCATCTGTTAAAATTATTACTTCACTTTATATGGCTCTGTGTTTTTAGTTACATCTCCAGACTGCAATATGATACAAATTCTCGTCCCTTATTTATTTTAAAGATAAAGAATCATGGCTACTGCAGTAACGGCTAATTGCTGCTTTATAGAAGTACTCAAGTTGCAAACGAAGCAACATAGAAATGCCAATTAATTTGTCAACTGCTCAGTTTATTATTTACACACTTCATGTTTTAGAAAACCTTTTTTTGGCACAAGTTACAGTTTGATTGGATATGTTGTCACATGTCATTGTCATCAGTTTTTCCTTCATTCTTAATGTTGTTATTTTGATTGTTTTTGTTTTTGTTGCTGTCTGCGTGACTGTTTCGAGTCTTAAACATACAACTTCTTTAAAGCAAAGAACTTGTAATTTTTTTTATGGTTATAAAAACGGGCACATAGATTCTCAGAATTTAAGTTAGCTTTGTGAAGAGTTAGTTAAACATTCTAAGTCTGTTACATCTATAGTAGGTTTGTTTTTCTTTTACAAGAATAAGTTTTATACAAGTTTTTTTTTTTTTTGTTGGAATAAAATGTTGCAGGCAATTTTACTTGAGTACTTGTGTTATCAGAATTTAGTCTTTATTTTATTTATAAAAAAAAATATTTTAGAATTTATCATAGTTTTTATTGTAAAATACCAACTGTGCTCTCGTTCAATATATTAATGATGTTCATTTGCCACCACTGCTCACCGCATGAAAATAAAGTATTGAAAAAACTGAAGAAATATTTTTATAGCATACAAATGGGCTAGTTAAGACTCAAATATTTTACATTCTGTCAGGTATTACTGAAATATTATATTTGGCTGCCTAAGCGAATTTGAGTAAATAATTATTGTAAAAAGCTTGTTAAGCTTTTGATAATAGTCGATTCTAGAGTGACTTGCTATAATACAAAATGTCTCTGCAACTATCAATAAAGATAATACCAATATGCTACAATTACTTTTGAGCCTCTTTGATTGATAGAAAACAAGTTAACTAATGAATAAAACGAGCTTTTCGTAAATTTTAAGGACATCAGTAAGGTAGTAAACTACTTTTGTTTCGAAATGAAAACGGTTTCTGGTTAAAATCTTCGTTTAAAGCGAGCTAGAACCTTCTTTCTCAAAACCGTAGCGTCGGAAAATTTCCAAATTTTAACTTCCCGTAGTTAAAGCCCGATATCGCTTAACAAGTTTAACCATCGTTTAAATGTTATTTCAACCACTCGAATTGATAGCGATCAAAAAACGAACTTTTTCTTTGATGAATGAAGAACTTTTAAAAGGAAAACTCTATGTATAAAAAGTAGCCCAATTCGAGTTGCATGTTATCTTTTGCTCCCAAAAAATAGTTATTAGAAATATAAAACTAAGGTTCATTTATTTTGATACCAAAAAGTTGAATCTGTAAATATTGCCTATGTGACCAGAAAAACACAATCAGTATTTCAAGGGATAGGAGATATAAAAAAAAGAATCAAAAGATACACCGAATTAATATATTTGTTTTTGCATCCAAAAATTATTTTCATTAGCATATTTCTGGCTAGCAGTTTTAAATGATGTATGTAAAGAGTTAATGATGTTTTAAATAAATACAGCATAAGATAAATAAAAAATAAATTTCGTGACAAAGCCCCTCGATCTTTGTGACGGTGAAACCTAGTAGAAAACTAGGGTAACATTAAGCTTTGTACTTTATGTATTGGACAAAATTATCGCACGCTGTATTTTTATAAAAACGTATATATCTTCACATTCAAAAAGTTTTGGCATCACACTACCACAAAGCCAAATGATATTGGTATTTTTAGGAAAATTTTTTGTAAAATAAGCGTTTCTATTCATGATTCACTACTTCTGTTTTAATAAACATATTTTTTATAAATGGATATTTAATTAATTTATTTAATACTATTTATTCTCTATTACTAAGAAATAATTTAATTATTTTTTCTATTTTCAGGTGAGATAATCTTGAATTATAACTAATTAGACTTATTAGTAAAAAGATATGTATGCATGCCAATAAATACATTTGCCACAATATGGTTAATAAAATTAATAAATTATATTTGTTAATTTATTGTACTGGCAAAATTTTCCTTTTAATTACTTTCATTTGAAATATTTTTAATATTAAAAAATTCACTTTACATATTTGTTACTATCACGCACATATTTCATAAAATCTCAGCATATTTTTCCACACAATCTGTATCGAAAAGAAAATGAAATAAAGCTACGAACATAGCATCACCATTAAAGGAAACAAGAATAATAAATGTAAGAGAAACAGGGAAGGACAAATTAATTATTATGGCCGTGTTACTATCGAATACTTGTACAACAAATATTAATATGTTTTCCTATTGAGAGTAAAATCGACCATAGCCAGTCGATTATAGGCTAATACTCATAACACTTTATAACAACAAGAAACAATGGCACTTAAAGTGAACTTAAGTAAAGTACCACAACAATAATTATTTTATTTTGTAACAGTTGCTGTGTTGATATTATTACTTAAATGAGGGTAGTTATACTATAACTAAATCTTAAATTGAAATTGACCCTCTGTTCTCTAACATATTAATACATTTATTTTATTCAATGCGAATGTTTATTCAAACATATCGATACATTGCGGCCATTAGAAAACAGAGAATAGGACGAATATGCAGTAAAAGTATAATATATTTTCTCTTTTTTTTGTACAACAGATTTTTTAAAAAATAAAAAAAAAATTATCTTAAATATATATGACAATTCGTAAGAATACAGACAAAAATTAAAATAGAACAAAATATCTAAAATCGTTTGTGCTTATATGAAATATCAATTGAGGAAAATATTTTTATAAAATCGATATCTAAACGAAAGCATTTTGTTAAGAGATCAAGTCTTAAATGATTTCAAGATGAACAGCATTCAAATAATCGGGTTCAGTCTAATAATCAATATTCTGTGTATCCGTGTCATCATAAAAAAATCTTTAACTTAGAAAAACAGAAGTCAAGGCGCCCAAGAAACTTAAAAGAACGAAGAATACTTTTTGTTGTTATATTTTTCGTTTTAACTATAGATATTGGCAGCTATTTTCCTAGAATTTAATTTACATATAAGGTGGTAAAAAAGATATTCAACGATGAAATTTCCTTTTTCATATGACTTTTTAGCGCGTCTTTTTTAAATTTCATTAATATATAAAGTTTCAGAGATACAATTCTTCTATGTTGTATACGTTTTTTAAGGTAATGATTCTTGGAATTTGGCAAAACAATTAACTACTATTTAATGCTTCTAATTCTGATAATTCAATGAAACTGCTTTTGAAGCACTAGTGTCTGATCGCAATAGTTAAAAAATCTATTTATAAATGTATTATTGAAGACTTTTATTCTTAAGCTAATTAACAATGATGTTAAAAGTAAGACAATGATAAATTAGCATTCTTTGCAACTTCTTAAATGAAAATCAAACTTTTGTATTACGATTTATTGGTCAGCTTTCAGTATCTGACTTTATCATATTTATTGTTTATAACTTAGATTTCTGTCCATAACGGAACACATTTTTAAATTACTTGTACCAACTGCTGTTACCATTGAAATGACACTTCCGTTAAACACTCAATATGTTTTATACATTTTTTTCATTCTTATTCTTGTTAATAAAAATGTTATTTCTACCTATTGTTATTCAAAAATATGGCCACGTACATTAAAGGCGTCATAATTGGGACACCCTTTGCATGAAAGATTTATCTTTTCTTCTTGTTGCTATGTACTCATTTTACGTGGAGTTCAAAAACATATAAATATAATTATAAATATCAAGTCAGTAGTACACCCTTTTATTTTTAGCTGCTATATCGGCTATAGCAGTACGCCTTCCGTGAAAATTTTAAGAGTCTACCGATAGATAGAGGACTGTTACTGAGTGGCAGTCGGACAGACAGACATTGTAGCAATAACAATAAGTCTAGTTGTTGTTAATCTCATAATCAGACCATATTTAGTTTTAGATAATGACCTTAACAATAATTTTATATAAAACTAAGGACTTTTGTATCATTTTCTATCGAGCTGTTGTTGTAACTTTTAAACAAATTAATTTAATCTTCTTACTTGGTGTACACAAATAAAGTTTCAATGTCTTGCTCTTTTTGAAAAGTTTTTGAACAAATTAATTTTATTCTGCCATTATTTTATCTGTTATATTTATTTTAATTCAGCTTGAATTTATATGCAATTTATAGACTTCAGTTCATTAACCTTAATGTAAGTACCAAGTGTCCATATGTTGTGTACTGTTCTTATTTTTTTTTATTTCTTTAGATAATATCATTTGCCTTAAAGAAGACGACATGCAATTGATTTTAGACTATAATTTTCTGGCATCAATAGAAGCATAATAAATGATAGCAATAAATTGAAGAAAACTGTACATTTAAAACTTTTATTTATATTTTAGTTGAACAAAGTATTTGAAATAAAGTATATTTTTGTCATTAAAGCTGAGGAAGAACTATAGAAAATAATAATGTCGGTTCAATACCTAGAAATTTCCAGTGTGAAGAATTTTTAACCGCTGTATAAAATGGTGGCTTCTTAGTGATAATTTAAGTTATAAATTAAAATATTTTTAAATAAATATTTCTTATATGGCATCTGCTAAAAGGAGCATGTTTTAATTGTGTTTTTTCTTAATCAATATAATTTTTTTAACCTTTCTATAGCTTACCTAATTGCTCTTTATGAACGACAGTCATATTTAAATTTTTATCACATGTTTTTGTGATTGCGAAACCACCAGTATATGCTGACATTTTTGGCTAGTTTTATATTGAATGTGTTAAATAATAAATATTGCAGCATACATACAACACAAAAAAAAAATCATGAAGCATAAAAAATTAAATAAATAAAATTGCAATATTATTGAAAACATTGCTTGAAGTTTTTTTTATTGTTTTTACATAAAACATGGGAAGAAAATTGGCACTTTGTCACAAACTACCATACGACATTACAAATATATTAAAAGCAGCTTGGGTTAAAATAATATTGCTAATCAAAAAATACTTAAACTTTTTTAATTGCAAGTTTGATTACAATAAGGGCATACTAATCCACTATATATTCATTGTGATACTATTTGGGTCGGATTTATATACATTACCAGCTGCAAGAGCAACATCAGGGTATTGTTAAAATCAAATTCATTAAAATTTATTAGTTGCATTTTAAGCTTTTTTTTTATCAGTAAGAGATTATGGATACAAGTCTCAAAAAACCATTATTGTTAGAGAAATTTAATGACCTTATCAACAATGTGGCAATAGCTTTCGTTTAAAATAGCATTTAAACATTATATTTGTTACTTTTTTTAGTTTAGTATTATTTGTTTGACAATAGACATTTCACTATTAAGCAAACGTTACTTCTTTATATAATGTGTTCATTAATAGGCGAGATAAATCGTCTAGATTATCTTAAATTTAAGAGGTCTAAAAACCTTTAATTTTTTAATTATTATTATTTAATAACAAAATTAAAAAAAACCTAAAAAAATAATTACCTTGTTTGTTAAATTTTTTTTTCTTTGTAAAAATAACGTAAAAAATTTTATCGACTTTTAATAGATTCAATGACTGAAAGTAAGAAGTCTTCTCATTTGTGTTTATTTAAATAGCACTTGATTGTGAATAGCATTTACAGTTTTATATACAATTTTCATTAAAAGTAAGAAAATTGTTCTTAATTTATGGAAAAAATTTCTTTCTATGTACAGAGACTTGTTTGAGGAAGCTGAGACGACGGTAGAAATATTGTTTGGAAACGTGTAGTAATTTTTACACACAATTTTGTGTTTTTAGTACTTTTCTAAATCTGCATATCAGCATACACTTGCTACTTTTCTCACGTAAAATTTACATGCAACATTATGAAACTAAAAAAAAGAAATAAAAATAAAAACAATAAAAATACAGAAAAAATAACATATAAAAAACTATGGTAAAAAGTATTGCAAATATGATACAAATGGACACAAACAATACCTTAGACTTATCTTTGACCTCTAGGCAAACACAATTTAACAGAAATTGTTTCTTCAAATTGTGGTCTTAGGCACACACATAAATTTTTTAAATCTTTACACAGAATTCCCAGCTGAAACTAAATCTTATGTTAAATGGAATAGAGTGTTGATAGAAAAGTTGAAATTAATTGCTGATTTCTATTTTCCTCTCAGAAAATTCGAATATTTATTAAATTTTGTTTAAAAAAAATATCATTTTATGCAGCTGATCACAAAGTAAATGTATTATTTTATTTACATATTTAATGATTTTATTTCATTATTTAAATAAAATTTTTTAGAAGTTTTAAATTTTTTTTTCCATTTTCAATTATTTGAATACAGCTTCATACGCACACATTTCTCTATATAAATATTTTTGAAAATATTAATCATCACAGTTAGCATTTAAAAGATTGTAGAAAAAAATTACCAATCACCTTCAATTTGTAAAGTCGTATACTCCTCTGCTATACTCACTCAAATTATAAATGAAACGGCCGAGCCCACAAAAAATTACTACTGTGCCTTTTAAAACTATTGGAGACTACTAAATACTGATTAATCGGTTGTGCGTTTAAAAACATACCTTAATATAACACTGACAATCGAAATGAAAGCGACTTGTTTAAAAAACAAAACGTACAGAATTTTTGCAATTGTTAATTGATTATGCAAAGGCTCGGAATGTGTTTGTTTTTTATTTTTCTTAATCATTTTATACTAAAAAATGAGAGCATAAGCTATAAAAATCATGCAGAAGACTCAAAAAGACTTTAATATAATTAATTATTTTAAAAATTTGAAATGGGACAACTGGGATTCTACTCTCCCAGTTTTTATTAAATTTCTAATAATTAAAAAAACAAAAAAAGAAAAATGTGGTCAGGTAAATTTCCAAAGAATAATTCAATTCTTTAATTTTTATTCATAAATATGTTTATGAAAATACATCCGTCTATTCGCACAGTATAAAATTATTTACTTTGGCGAAAGTTTTAGTTATAACTAAAAAGTAGAATTCAGGGTTTAACAATTTCAGTTTTGACTTTTATTCTCGATTTGAAACGATATCCAGCGCCCTAGTTTGTTGAACCACTGACTAATTTTATGAAATGACTATCATTTAGTTTTAAGTGCAAAGGCAAGCTCTGCTTTCAAGAAAAGATTTAAAAAAGCACAAAAATGCGACACAGTGATAGTGAAATTAACGCTTAATTAAAAAATAAATCCGATATTGGCCAAGCAAGCAGTCTGTTCCTCTATTAACTAATTCAGCTGCCAGTGTTGGAAAATCTTTTTCTACGAACTCTTGTTTAACAATCATGCGCTTTAACAAGCTCAAGCAGCTACAATACGATATTGGAACTACTAAATGTCTTGTTAAGTTAACATAGGTCTTAAGCTTGCGCAATCATTGATGTTGGCCATACACCCCGATACACCATCGACTTACAAAACGAAACAATTTTCATTTGTTTGTTATGTAATTTCGCTTTAAGTACAGGGTTTATTTGTTTTTGGACGGAAGTTTAATTAAATTCTTCATTGTCTCACTTTGGAAAACAAACAAAAAAAAATTCTAATTAAATACTTACTTTCTATTATATATTTCATTAAAATTAACGAAAACAATTTTTTATTTAAATTAATAATTGAATCAATTAAAATTTTTAATAAATTGCGGCCTAAAAAAATAAAACTTTTAACCTTTTTCTATGTTTCAATTTACCACATGTTTGTGCAGTAATACACAGCTAAGTAAAATTTTACTTAAACCACAAAAAATTAAATTAACATTTTACATTATGAAGGCATTACTCGTTATTTTCCAAGAGACAAATTAGTTTTGTCCAATTTTTATTTTTTCTCCTTTGATGCGGAAAATACAATTAATTAAAAAAAAAAGAATTTTGCATTCAAGGCATATTTTTTTCTTCCACTTGCAATTTTTTATTATTTGTTTATTTTTTCTCATTCGTTTTACGTCCGTTTTGCTTATCCTGTTTTAAATTTAAATTTTTCGTGTTGCCGTTTTTTATTCGCTTGTTTATTGTTACTTCACAGTTGTCATAAATTTTTTAGTATTTATTTGTTAGAATTAGAGAAAGTAAAATGTTGGTACGTAAAAGTTATTATATTATTCCACTGCTTTCGAATTACATTTCAGCATAACTCATGTTAGAAAATTATCTTGATTTTTAATAGTAATATTTTATGTATACACAAGTAATGTCAGGGGAATAATACTGACTGTAAATTAGAATAAAACAATCTTTTGTTACACGCACACACCTAAAGCTTTTTTACCGTTGAGCTTATTAGAATTGATAGGATGTACATTAGTCAATATTTGAGCAAAGAGAAAATGTTTGTTCTAATTATTTTTAAATCGGATTTACAGGTCCTAACGATGTCTTTAAAGCTACGTTTGATATTTAAATTAAATTTCAATTCTCTATTTAATGCATTTGTCTATGTACCACCTTAACTTTTTCAAATTTTTGTATCTGTTACAAATTATTACTTTATTGTCGGCTGCCATTATATTTCCGTCCAGTCTGTATTTAAAAGCAATTTAAAAATTGAATCCATTTATCAATTTTGTAAACAGATGTACATACAAAAAATAAAAATACAATTCACACAAATTGAACATATTAGTTTAAATGATTTGTATTGAATTCAATTGTTAGTCAAAAACCATTGACACAACAGCAATACAAATTCGCAATCTATTATTTGGGTTTATCTAGAATTTTTTGCATTTTTTTTCAATTATGTAATTTGAGTAAGTTAAACAAAATTAATTCTCCAATTTTGGAAAACACAATATAGGAGTGATATATAATCTGGCACTGGCCACTTTTCTGCAAAATATTGTGGCGGACCAAATTTTTCTTCTAAATGCAGAATGTCTTTGTAGGAAAATAATAAATATTTCAAACAATTTAATATAAAAAAATAAAAAAACAATAAATATAATTATTAACCAATTCCTTAAATAAACTGTTCGCACTGTTCTTAAGAGTGATAACTTAAAACCTTATTTTGATTGATTATAACAGGTCCAAAAATTAAAAACATTAAAATTATATTGTAATACGAATTTAAGTCACCCCAGAGAAAATAGAGATTCGATCATACAAATTGAATAAAATGTTAAGTAAATTAAGCAGCGAATAAAAACAATTTGTTTCGTAATAAATCGAGTGTATGCTACGATTTATGCCGCTATTGATTCCGACATTACACTTAAAACAGTAAGAAAAAATGGTTTAAAGTATAGCAGACAAAGAGGGGGGAAAAGCTTTCTCCTGCTCCAAAACTTTTACGCGTCCGAACTGATTTAAAAAAGTTAATCGATTTGCCTTAAGCTTTCAAGTATAAGTAACAAAACGTATTGTCTTGGAACCAGATAAGAAAAAAGGGGGAAAACAGGCGTTCACGGCTGCACCGGTTTTAATAAAATGTAAAACAGGATTAGATATTTATTGAAAGATAAATGTATATTTAAAATAAAGACAAATAAGGGGTAAGTTATGGCAAGGAAAAAACGCGCTTAATTGATGTTTAATATTTAGTAGTTCGACAATAGTGTGATATATAAAACTTTTCAAAAAAGGGCATTCTTGCTTATTTAAGTCAAAGTATCCTTTTAAAACCAAGGAAAAAGTGTAATAAAAAGTCAGTAATAAAACTAAATTTAATGTTTGTTTTTATAAAAATCATTCATAGCTTTTGATAAAAAACGCAACCCATTTTATTTCTACTGATTTTTGTGAAAGAAGTATAAATGCACGACGCCTTGTCACGTAATAGCCATTGATTATGAGTTGTTCCTCGTATCCTAATTAACTAATTTTCAAATTAAATCAATCAATATAATTACCAGAAAAGCAAACTCTTTTCGACCAATCCTCGTAACTTTACGCTGGCATCGATGCAACTTTCTGCTTTATAGATATTAAATAGTGTGCTACTCATTGTCTGATTACAGCTTAATTAATTTGCAGCAAAGAATGACAAAAAAAAGAAGCAAAAAAAATCTGCACAATGCGCGGTATCAGGAAAAATCACAACGAACTGAGAAAAAAATGTGTAGACAATAAGGAAAGCGAAAAAGCAAATATCAAAAATGTTCGAGATAAAATTGGCAAGAAAATTGGGAGTAAGAACTCCTAACAACATTTTTTCATTAATGTTTTATACTTACACACACACTCACACATAAACACACACAGATTCTGCAGTTGTAATCAAAATTAAGTGCCCGGGACAATGAAAATATAAAAAAATAACACAAGTTTCAATCGTTAAAGAAACATTTTTTTTCTCTCACAATTTTAATCCTTTTTCTCACACACTCATAGTCACTGGTAAAACTAAAACGTTTTTGATTCGAATACTTATTCCTGCACATTAATTTTTGAAGTTGAATCTACATCATTATAAATTAAAATGCTGTTCTTTTAAGTACATATTAAAAAAGAAGATTTTGAAGCTGGCAAATTAATTAGCAACCTGACACGATCCTATAAATTATTACTAAATTTTGTGGGGTTTAATTTAATATTTGATAAAACAATACTACACATCAGCACATTGTACGAAAAACAGAGTTTAAGAGAGAGTAGATTTTGTACTTATTTATACTTGTGCCAGAACGAAAAGACATGTCAAAAAAAGAATTTTAACTGTAGAAATGAACACAAAAGACAAATTTGAATTTATTGTTTTTATTTGCGGTTGTTCTTGACAAAGCCTGCAACGTACCGCGAATAACATTAACCATGTTGACCTAAAAGACGCCCCTTGTTGCCGGTTTATCAGCATAAGCTAGTGACACAGGAAATCATATAGATGTTGCAAATCGCTTGACGTTGGAAATAAATTGTCAGGTCCAATCGGTAAATCAGCCATGCATATGATAATCAAATGGCTTTCATTTCTACTCTAGCTAGATTTTATACTGATATACGCCTAGGTTACTCTCCTACTTTCTTCCTTAACGGTTAAAACCGATTTCTTTTTGCAAAGAGATGTGCTGCTCATAGGCCAATAGGACACAAAAGTCTGGGCTCCTTAAGACTAACGCATTAAGTGCCAAATGGTATTGCTTTCCAAACGAACTTCCTGCTTTCATTGGGGTAAAATTTTCTGAAGTAATGATGAAACAGCGAGATACAGCCTTCATTGGGTCAATGACCATTGTGTTAATATACTTGATGCTCTTGAATCACCAACAACTTCTTGGACTTCTCTTAAAGACGTTTAAGTAGCTCTAAAATAGGCTTTGCAGCCTAATCAATTCACGAAAGTTGTATTTCTTTTTTTTTGGATTAGTGAGGAGATCAGATGGAGTGAAGTACTTCTTAAACCATTTCAGGCACTTGAGTATAATTTTTGAGTCTTGCAAATGGGTTTTTATTCTACTGAGCACTACATTGACTTATTATTCCAAGAATATCGAGAGCTTCTAAGCTGCTTTATGTGCTTATCAACCATAATAATTAACCATAAAAGATAAAACAGTATCCTCTATCGTACGATTGTAAGAATTTTGTTCATTTCTTATCTTTCTTTAAAATTCCGGCAGTGTGCTTTCTTAGTGTTTAACTTGTTCAATTATATAAAACCTATGAGAGTATTCTTCTTTGCTGGCAGCTTGGACTGCTCTGAAGTCTAAAACCTTAGCATGCTGATTTCCCTCCACATTTATACCACTTGAAAAAAAGTTTCCTCTTAATTTTGCGTGACCTCTTAACATTCTTTGTGAACCTGCACTCACTGTCTAAATCATTTCGCTCCGGTATCAAAGTGCTAAGGAAAGCCTTATTTAAACATTAAACAATTTATTAACAGACTTACAATAAATTTTAAAGGTCTACCAAACTTATCTTATAAGTACTGCTGGGTTCATAAATTTATTTACTACAATCTAAAGCTATAATTCACACCTCGTACTCTGCTGGCCACCTGACAGCCTAAGTGTTCAAAAACTGTCTTAAAATTAGAAACAAAAAACTACATCATAGCAGTTATTTGATAAAAAATGTATTCCTTTAATATATAAAATAAATTTTAAAATTTAAGAACGCTATCAAATACACAACTTTTCATTTCATTGAACACTGTCAAAAACTGAATAAGAGAGATAAATTAGAAAACCTTCTTCTTTACTTCACAGTTTTATATTATAAAAGAAACTAAGAATCGCTAACTAAACGAAAGAGCAATAATCTTTAAAATTCATATAAAAAAATAAACTAAAACGCAAAACTTTAGCGTGGTCCATGCAAAAATATTTTTAAAATTCTCCATTTCTAGAAGCTCTAAGCTTTCGTGCAAAAATTTTATTTAATGGGGGTTTTTTTCTTCGGTCACCATTTATATCTTCAAAAATGAAAAATTATAACACAAAAAAAAATATATAGATGACGAAACATTAAAACATAAGAAGCAAATGCGATGCCATTTTTCATTTTAGAAAAAAAAACTTTTAACGTCTGTGAGGACAAACACCAAGATAACACAAAAACAGAAACACTATCAAAAATGAGAGCTTTGAGTGGAAGATTTCTTGAGTAAAAAAGATCGATTCACAAACACAAATAACAACAATTTTTTTAGTAAAAGAAGCAGTCTATGAATTTTCTTTGGTTACGAAGTGCTTCGCTATTTTAAATTTTAAATCTCACTTTTATAAAATGGTCATACGTTTAATTATCAGCTGAAAGCCATCAGGGCCACTGATGCGTAACATGTGTTGTGGCTTGTTAACGGTCAATATTCATCCCGAAATAGAAACCAATAGTTTCAAAACCTTTTAAGACTTTAATGGTGTTATGAAAAAAAATGAAATTTCATTTGAATTTTAAACTATAGATTCGAAAAAATTGAACAAAAAACCAATTTTGTAGGATCCTGCTTAAAGCAGCATTATCTTATATTCTCCTCTTAAGCAAAAATCGTCAAAAACTAAAAATTAAAGTATATAATTTTTTATTGCATATTTAAAAAAAAAAATAATAACTCAATGTTTTTATAAAGTTAAAAAATTTAAATAAATATAACATGTTAAAAAAAAATTTGTTTAAAAGGCTTTCCAAAGCCGTTAAATTGCACCCATTTTATTAAGCAAAATATAACCTTTATTTTCTAAATTTGTTTTATTTCAAGTGAATACTTCTAAGCCACTTTTGAAGCTCCTTTGTGTTCTTAATAGCTCTGTTTAAATTTGCTCTAAGTATGTGGAATACAGAAAATAATGAATAATTGATTTTCAAAGAGTAATTTAATTTATATTTTATCAATCACTTATAATTTTAAAAGTTTATTGAAAATATTCTAAATGCAATTCTATAATTTTATATTAAAATTAATGATAATATTGAAACAAAAAATCCCATTTTGAGATTTTTGAAAAATATTTTTGGGAGTTATGGGATATGCCTAATACAAAGTAAATTATTTCAACGTCTGATTTTATTTTAATAATCTGTATGCAATTTTAATATTTAAATAAAAAATATTGACAATACTAAATAATTGCTGGAATTACTGAAAAAACTTTTAAAAGTTTTTTGATATGTTGAATCTAAATTTTTCGCATTTTGTTTTTATTTTATCTCAATGCAGTTTAAATTTTTAATTAACAAATATTGGTAATAATCAATAATATCAATTTTGGGAATTTTTAAAATGTTTTTGAGAATTGTATGGTTTTTATTTGTTAACAAATTTCTTATTTTTTATTTTTTATGTTTTTGCTTGCAATCGCAATTAAAAATTTATTGCATACATTTAATTATTACCGTTTATTGATATTGGAATTTTTGAAACAGTTTTTCAAAGTGGTGGGATTTTTATTTAACAAACCGAATTCTTTTTGTCTTTAAATTTTTTTAAGTTTTGTGAAAAAAATTAAAAATTCTTCTTAAAATACCGATAATACTAAAAAATCCTATTTTGGGATTTTCAAAATGTTTTGGGGAATTGTGAAGTGTGTATTTTTCAAACTAAATCCTTCTCGCTTCTCATTTCTATTGATTTCTCTATTGGTATTTTTTAAATATTATTAAAGATGTATGTGACGATTGATAAAGAGGACAACGAAAACAAGCTTTGGGTTGTGCCCAATACAACATTTTAAATATTTTTAGTCTTTTAATTAAAAATTTAAATAAATTATTTTTAAATTATTACATTTCTTTTTCACTGTGCGAATTTGTTAATCTCCGTTCAGTAGAATGATTTTGAAGTTTTTTTTATTGTAAAATTAAGGCTGTACGTTGCGTCATGATTTCATAAAATCCTTATCCTATGTGCTGCTACATGAAAATAAATTACCCTCCAGTTCTGAGAAATTACAAACAAAATAATATTAATAATATTAATGATAAAAACAAAAAAGTGTTGAAATTTTTAGTTTAATAAACACCTAACATTAATTTAAGTAAAAGGAGTTTAATGCTTTGCACCTTCGGTGGTTATATAGGGAGTGAATAAAAATAATTTTATTTTTTGACACCTTACATTATGGAAATGTGACTTGTAATCACTCACGCTCAACTGTATAAAAATGTTATATACATAGAAAACCTTTTAAAAACCTCTGGATGCACAAACATACATACAACATAAGTATAAACAAAAAAGGATTTCCACTTAAATTAATTTCGATGTCGTTGATTTAAAATGCTGCTACAAATGTCGTACCATTCATTATTCATTCACGTTTTTCATTTTATTTTCCTTTAAAATACAAATGTGTTGTAGTTTTTGACTCTGTATTTTTTGCTTTTAAGAGGAAATGACTACAATGATGGTTTTATGTAAAAGAAATAAAAATGAATTATTGTTCATGATTACACAAATAGAAGGAGTCAAAAGGCAATTGGCTTTAATTAATTTAAGCACAATTTGGCACTTATTTTCAACGAAATAAGAATAAAAAGAAGGAAAGAAAATATTTGAGAAAAAAAGAATATTTTTTTGCTTAGTTTTTGTTTGCGATTGTTTATGATGCAAAGTGTTTTAATGCAAGTTGACATGACTATTTGATTTTTACAAAGTTTCTATTTTTTTAACTTTGTTTTCTTACATTTTGTAAAAGTTTCTTTTCTCTTTTTGTTCCTTAGACAATTGTCAACATTATTGATGTTTCAATTGTTGTCTATTTATTTCAAAATTTTTTCCTATTAATATTTGCATTTAATCAACATTTGATGGAATTTGCACGTTTCATGTTTTCTATTGGAGGTCATTGATAAAATGAAAGCTAATGAAAAATAATTTGAATGCACATTAATAAATTTAACCGATTTGAAGTATATTTATTGAGAACTGATGGAAAAAATTAATTAAAAACGGTAAAAATATTATCAAGAATTTGAATGGATAATAAAAAAAAAAGCTTAAAGCAATTTTAACTAATTCAACAGAATTTTATGTGATCAACTTTTTAGAATGTTTGGCATATAAATGAATTGCCTCTGTTATGCAGTGTGCAATTCACTAGCAAACCGAAATAAATGAAGAACTTGTTAAGGAAGGAAGTTTCCAAATTTCAAAGCATAGTACGATATTAAGTCAAGGAATTTGGATTCTCAGAGGCCACCTATGAGCATTTGTTCTCTCTCTTAGGTTAAAAATAGACTTTACTGCATTCACTCGTACTTTCGTTCGCGTACAGGTGGTACAAGTGGAAAGAAGAATTCGTTCAATAATGGCTCCTATTCGCAAAATCTGATTTAATAATTGTTATCACATTTATGCGATCATTTTTAAGGACTGTTAGCTACCTACTTCTTTGAAAGTGATCTTACAACCTTTTACCATGTGTGAACTGAAACAACATAAAAAAAACTTAACAAGTTTTGCCAACGAAAACATAAACGTCGATAAATATAGCTAGAGATCCATTCAGCTGTGGAGGCATCTCTTTCTTAGGAAGTATGAAGTTGTCCTTTTTTTCTCTTTGACATACAAAAACCTAAAAAATATTAAAAAAATATGTAAGTTCGTACAAATGCAATATTAGCGTTGTTTCAAATACTTCAATTATTTATATATGAATTTTTGTATATTTACAAATCATTACTGACAGATCTGTGAGAACTTCAAAGAATTAATTTCGATACAAGAATTATTAGACGAAAAGCACAGCTTGACACCCCTTTCTGTAAGGTACCATAATTTTTTGGATTTCGTACACAAAGTGTAAAACGTTACCCTTTTAATTTCGTCACAAGATAAGTTCGTCGTCCATCCGTCTGTCAGAGCCCACTACCTCTGGAACCGTAATAGGTTCATTAAAAATTTCTCAGTAAATTTATTACTACAAAACATCATACACAAAATATTAAAGAGTGTTCCGAAAGTGACTTTATATTTATAAAAGCGTTTTTATTTTTCGACTCTTAGAGGCAAATACATCAAATTTGCTTAGTGCAGTGAAACTATGTGGGATATAGCAAAAAGTAAAAAAAAAAATGAAACTTAAAATTAAATGGCGTGCCAATAATAACATTATTATTACTATATGTCTTTAGTTTTTCAACCGTATTAGGCAGACATTAAGAATTCATACAGGGTATGAACAAATGCATCCGCTTTGAAAAGACATTGAAAACAATAAGTTTGGAAATTATAACCTTTCTGTTGAATGTTAAATTTATTTCAGCCGCCAAATTATGCCATATTGTTATTCCGTTGAATTTTTATAATGTTTGCTCAAGCTTTAATATTTTTTTATGGGATTCAAAAATAATTCTTATGTTTTAATGTAATTTCTTAATCAACCAACTAAAGAAAATTTCCAACCATAAAATAAATAAATTATTTACGAGCTATTTTTCATGCTTAGAGCCTCGATTATCCTAAGAATGTTAAAACAGTTCACTAAATGTTTGTGATAAAAATGGCATTTAAAAATAATTTCAAACTATAATTTAAAGTGTTAATTTATTTTACAAAAGCAAAAAATGACTTACTAATGCTAATGCTTCGAAACCATTTAAACTTTAGTCAAGGATAATGAATTTGTTTTTTAAAAAATTATCAGTTCACTTAAAATCAGTACCATTATTTTATATTAAAAACATTTTTCATTAATGAAATAAATATGATGCTTTTCAATTACCATATTTATAAATAAATCCCTTAATATTTTATAAAGAAAAAACCTGTTATCAAAAATTATTTGTTTTTTTTACTTTCAGGTATAATTAACATTGAAACAACTATAAGGTGTAAGTTAAAAATTTATATCATATTCCGTTAATCTTTCTTTAACTTAAAAAAGTTTCAACAAATAATCATAATAGAGCAGAAAAAAGTTTACGTGAAATTCCTTATAAACAAAAAAGTTATATCATAACACCTGTCATTAAAACGGCTTATCTGTTTTAATAACACGCACATTACTTTCTATTGCAGTTAAATAACAAAAACAAAACTTTTACATTATTCAGTTATATTAGTAATTATGCAATAAAAGACAGACAAATAAGTGAACAATCGGTGGGAAAACTGTCACACTAATTATAAAACATTACAATTTTTCAGCGTTAAAATAATAAGAGAAGCAGCAAAAATACCAAAGATCAGTAACCACAAACTAACAATAACAACAACAAAAAACATGTTAAAACGAAGTAACAAAAATAAAGTTTCTTTTTAAAAAAATTGGTTGCTGTTCGTACCGTTTCATTACACATAGAGGCATGAATTCCTTTCTACTCATACTGCTGCCAGGCAGACCGACAAGGTTTATTTTATCCTTGTATATTTAGGGCTTTAATTTTATGCAATTTCGAATATAATGACACTAACAGCTGTGCCTTACAATACGACACAAAAAACCCAAAATAACAAAAATAAAAAACCAAAGAGAAGATATTAAGTTTACAAGCGTTAATATTGGATGATATAAAAAGATGAAATGAACAAACATCCCACTAAAATATATATCCTCCCAACAAAAAAAAAAAAAAAGAAAAAAACAGGAACTACAACAATTTATTTTCATCCTGTGCATTTTTTGTTTTTTACAGCAAATAGGAAAATATAAAAAGAAAGATAAAAAATGAAACATCCCAAAAAAGTATAACTAAACTTTTAATTTAGAACCAACTACAATTAAAACTTTTCTTTATAATTTCGCCATGAAATCAAATGGGAAAGTAAGTTTTGTTGCATGTTTAAAACGAAAAGTAACAGAAATTGTAAGTTTTAAAAATAGCAGGCGGCGTAAATTAAATTAAATTAGTTAATTTATTGCACTGAAATATTTTTTGTATTTGATTTTTGATATTATTTTACAAGTTAGCTCAGATCATTTATTTAAAAATAACTTCATTTTAGTTTTTATGTGTATTCCATTTATCATGTAAATTAACTTTTCGTAGCTGTTAGTGAAATACCCAAGTGACTGAAGTTATAGTATATGGTTTTTTAACAAGGACTTTATTTTCTAAAAAAAAAATTTAGATGGAGATGATTTAAGTTTTTATTGTATTACGAAGAAAAATTTTGACAATAATGAATAAAAATGATGCCTTGCTTAGCAAATTTTTTATTACTTTAATCACCTTACAGCATTACTAGCCTCATAAAAAACGAAGTAATCAAGAATCTAAGCCACATAGCGCATCATACAGTGACACATTGATCATGCGATAATCGCTGTAGTATTTTTAAAAGCCCAAATACGGCAAATTTGCTTGTTGACATACCCTTAGAAATAAAAATGGGCTTCGTACGTTTTTTTTAGAAAAACCATCGGTTTGTTCTTGAATAAATTTTCAAAGTGGATTTTAATTATTTAAATACAATTTTCGAGCGAAATTGAATTCAACAATTGCTATTGCATCTTCTACGACTGCGTCAAAAATCTAAATGCCAAACTATCACTTTGTTTGCGTTGACACCAGGGAAAAACAAAGTACATGTCGAAAGCCCATTTATTTGGCACGACTTTGCATAACTTTTTTTTTTTTTTAATTTAATTTATTTTCTCATGGATATAGTTCTTCATTTTTAGTTTTTATAATTTTAGGCTTTAGACTTGCACACCATTTATTTTTCGTTTGAAATTATCTCTCCTTCTATATTTTTTTTATAAACCTCATTAAATTTGTTATTTCTATAATATTTATTTCTGAAACCTCAAAGCAAATGTATTCGGGATACTTATACTAGGGGAAGTCAACTTGGCTAAGTCCGTTTTTTTGTCATGGAATTGAAATCTGTATTGCAAAAGCCCCAGAAGATCTGCAGAACACCAGTCTTAAGAGCATATTATTGAAATAGGTGATATTGAAACTCAGCATCATTGGTCCATAAATGGTGCAAATATGATCGAAAAAAGCCGAGCACCTCTGTTTCCAAAAATTTTTTTTCTTGCTGTACTGAAATTAAAAATTGCAATTTTATTACAACTAAAAATTTCTAATGAAATCTTGCCAAAATATCATATTTTTACAAAAAACTTTAAAATCAAATCATAATGTTACCAAAAATTGCTTGCAATTAAAAAATTTTAGACCGTCATTAAAAAAATATCAGTAATTCAAAAATACAAATGTCAATTCAGGTTTCACCATTATATCATATTTTGAGCAAACTTTTCATAAAAAATATATATTATACTTTAGAAAAAAGTTGTTTTTGTAATCAAAAGAAATGTTGCTAAAAATTGTCAATCGAACTTTCTTTAAAATATATAATTTTCTCTTAATCTTTACCACAAAAAAAATAATTTTTACAAATGTTCTTACAACGACAAAAAATAAAAATTTAAGATTCCCGAAAAAAATTTCAAAAGTTTGTTAAAAAAAATCTTTATTGAAATAACTCTAAAATACCACATTTTCTTCTACACATCACAAAAAAAAACTACCAACAAATATTTCTTGCAATAAAAAAATTTAAATTTCATTAAAACCCGATAGTTAAGAAAAAAGCTCTTAGCAGTAGTTAGGCCAAGAATCTGGCGATCAATAGTATTAAAAGAAAAGGCCAAGAAATATCAAATGAACGTAGAAGGCCTAGCTTACCTTGAGTACCCAAATTTTGTGCTCGTCTTATTCAGTTTATTTTGCATTTGGTGCATTCTTATGTATAAAGAACCAGTAGAAGTACGGGAATCCTGAGGCGAGCAAGATCTTAAAAAACACCAATATATCAAAGAAATATTCCGCAAAGTAACTTTATTATTCTTTCAGGTAAATGCTATATAAGATGCGACACAGTTACTTATAGCAATCTGATTTGTTGTGTATTATCTTAGAAAAATCTTTTACTTGAAAACATGCACGTTTAAATGTTTTCCAAATTTCAATTATAAAAGTCATCATGATAATTTCTTTTCATATTAAATTGTTACGTTTTGAAGCATAATTATAAAAAAAATACTTCAAAGTTAAAGTTTTGCTAACAAAACTTTGTATAGATAAACGGAAGTCATTTGTTTACTCTGTAATATCATAACTATAATCTGCTGGTAACGTGGTGTATTTCTAATTTGTTTGCTTGTTTGTTTGTTTGTTTTAATTGCCAACGCCTTTTTCTAAACTAATTAGCTAAAATTGCACTTAATAGTATTATAGTCAACAACAACATCAGCAATCAAGGCACTCCTTGCACAGGTTTTATAGTTTTGTTTTTTCTCTCTCTTTCTTCTTAACTGGAATATTAATTACTTAATAGAACAATTAAAACCATATTATGAACAGCCACAGCAAAACTTTATTATTTATAAAAATCTAAAAAAAAGGGTTTAAGTGCCTTTTGATTGATGTTAAAATGATTTTATATTGAGGATTTTTTTAATGTTTAAAGAAATTCTCTTTAAACTGCACAGCATGCATTTCTACAGTTTTAATTGGTATTTTAGGTTAATTTTTCTGTTGGTAATGGCCAACAAGTTTAACTTTCACCTACACTCTTGTCAATCATCTAAAATGAAATACAAAGTTTAAAATTAAAATTATGAAAAATCCTTGAATTCATGTTAGCATATAAATCAACTAACATCGTTGACACTATTGACCTTTTGAGTGTCGTTCTTGCAGTACTATAAAATAATGGTACCAAACAGTTAGGATTTGTGAATGTATTGTCACCTGCTCAATATCTGTAGGTTATTATTTGCGAATAATACTCAGACTCAGAGCTCAGTTGAGCAGCTTTTTGCATTGTGTGACATTATAAAAAGAACCAGGAAAAATATTTAGATCTAAGAAATGACGACCAAAACTTGTACGATTAATAATCGAATTTTAAAAATTTTTAACAGCTTCGAGAAAAATTAATTCAAAAAAATTATTCTGTGCAATTTTTGTATTTAGTTCCCTATTCCCTTTCCCGCGGCTGGGAACTTTTTTAAAATAAATGGTTTCAAATCTATATCATTATTAAAGGTAAAAAAGTGGATTTGTCGGTTTTGAAAAATCTGTTGTAGATTATTAAGTATTCTTTTTGTCTATTTTTTACTCCATATTTTTACAGTTTTTTTTTTCTTCGTTATCATCAACTTTAATTTATAAAGAACTACTTAAATTGAAGGTATTAATTTCCTAAATTATAAATTTGCCTAATTAATGGGAAAATGGTTTTAAAACCTCACATTTTCGGTATAGAAATATTTTTCTTTTTTTTCTTTTCAGTTTTTATTATTTACTCTGTTATAAATCATATAAAAGACAAACCATATAATTAATTTAAATTCATTTCCTTTTAAAGGAAGTATTGTAAAGGTGTTTAGTATTCTCACTTGGGGCACAAATATAGATTTTTATTTTTTATTTACTTTGTATTATGTCTTGTAATTCCCTTTTGTTCACTCACTCCTTTTTTGTAAATAGAGAAAATGCAAAAGAAGAAAAAAATTTAATGCTTCAATTACTTGAATTAAATCTTGTGTTTTCATGACATTTCAATTATACACACTGTTAAAAATTTTTGTTTGTCTGTTCTGAAGGAAATGTTCAAATGTTATTGTATTTATTCATTTGAATAATTTAAAAATGTTTATTATTTGATTAGTTGTAAAAATACATCAGTGATTATTTGTATCTCTTATGAGGCCTTTAAATAAGTAGTTGACCTAATGTAACCAATAATGCAGGGAACATAAATTTTATTTATTATAATTTTTTCTTTTTTTGGGAAGAACATGTTTGATTGGAAGTTCTAGTAGTATAAATTTTGCTAACTGGCAGTTGTTAAAAATCAAAATATTGAATGTGAAATATATTTAAAAGCATTTTGAGCTTCACTCTGAAAAAAAATTTTTTTTAAACAAATTTTTCATTATTATGTCTCAAATCTTAAGCATGTTAAAGTATTCGTTTTTGTATTCACAAATACACGTACGACTTTATATAAAAAGATGATTGTAAGTATAATGATGCTGATTTGTAATAAAGTTTCTTTTTTTTTTTAACCGATTTTCAGTTCATTGAGTCTTTTGTTCGTGTTCATACAACTCATTTCATTACATTTCAGCGCTTTTCAAATGAAAATTTGTTTTTTTAAGTCAATAAAATTGTTTCTTTTCATCCACTTTTTTCAGGCTGCTTGTATACAATTTTGAAATTATTGTATCTAAAAGTGAATGTAAAGAAGTTTGTTGCATTTTTTGCATTAAACCACAATAAAATAGAAATGTATGAAGCTAGCAAGCTCTTAATGTGATGTCATTTCTTGTTGGCTTTTAATGTAAAACTCAATAATAATTATGTTGCTAACAAGTACTGGTTGTGTCTAGTGACTCATTTTAATTTTGTTTTTGTTGTTTTACTACTTTTGTGAATTTATTGGAAATTTATAGTTGAACATCAATAAATTTATTTGTAATGGAAGTAAGTGAAAACCACATAAAACGAGTAGCAGAAGAAATAAAAAACCTATTAATATCTGCTTAAAATTTGGAAGCATAAGAAAAAATTTCAATAGGGAAAAAACGCAAGCATATTAATATGTCTATATTATGACTGTTTTTCTATCGCAGGACACTATTTTTGGAACTAAAATAAAAATACACATATAAATTTTATGGAAGGTGTATTACTATGATCGCTACAAAAACTGCAAATACTAAAATAATATTAAATATTAGAGGGTGTCTCCATAATGATAAAGCTTTTTTTATATGGGCTTTATATTTTTAACTGTTATAGGCAGATACAGTGGAGTATGTAGTATTATGTTCGCTTTAACGTCAACCAAAAAAATTTTAAATAAAAAGGTTTCCCCGTTGGAACATGTTGTATGTCACCATCAGACACCTAAATTTTGCACACAGAATGCGGCACTATATCTGCCATAACGAAACATAAAAAAATTATAAATTATAAATTACAAATTAAATGGAGTTCCACAGAATTTTTTACTCTACTGTTTCTCTTCTAAACAGTTAGAAACAAAAACTCAAAGTTCACATAGTGCATGTTGCACTATATCCGCTACGATAAATTTCCAAAACTCAAAATTAAAGGGTACCCCAAATATGTTGCAAATTTGTTTTTTTTAACCCAACAGAAAATCCTTTAGGTGTTAAAAACACATTGATATAAGAAGCGTAAAAATAAAAATTAAAGGGTGTGCCAAAGTTCACCTGATTTTCAATTATATTTTCTTATTTTTTAACAAAAAAAAAAAAAATAATATTATTAAAATTACAGGGTGGCCCACACATGCAACAAAACCAACTTACTTGTTTCGCCAACTTATTAGATTCCTACAATAAATGGTAGTGCTTTATTCAACAACACAAAATCTCAACGTAGTTGTGTTAGATATTACCTTACGCTGATATGATTACGAATCATGTTTTCGAGTTGCACTCTTAAACTTTTTAGCCAGATTCGAGCAGCTGCTATTTAAAACTAGTGCTATACTCCTATTCGACTGTGCCAAATCTAATATACCACTTACCAATGGAACATGTTTTTTTTTACATGTGCTTTTCTTTGCCAATAGAAGCAGCAGGTTCCTGTGATTCTTGCCGTGGTTTTCTATACATACAAGAGAACCAAACACAAAATAATAAATACTACAGGAATTTTTTTTTTTAATTTGCCGCTTAATAATCGCTGTATTTGAAAATTTATTTTCGAAAGAGGAGCATAACTATTTGTTGAAAAAAATGTATTTCTAAAGGTCCCTAACCAATATAAGTTTTTCTTTAGACTTTATTATACAGCCCTCGTTTGTTGCTATTTGCTAATATGCACTTAAACCAATTCTATACAAATCGCAATAAAAAAACAATTCGTTGTTAATTTCCTTAAAATCACGTGTGCAATAAAAACAATTTACAAAAGTGAAACCGCCTTTTATGTGGCTGGCAAATATTGGTTTTAATGTTGTTAGCCGTGTACTGACCTTTTGTTAGAATTAATTACAACTGTTCTATTCTTGACAGCATCGCCCCCATGCTTTTCTACTATTTTCATTTTCAGTTCTAAATGTGGTTTTTGTTGTTGTAGGACTTTTTTCAATTCGATTTATTTCAGTTAAAGAGAAAGTGGTTTTTCACCACAGCAGTGTATTCAATTAATCTGTTAAACATATTACATAAATGAAATTGTTTTAAACTAAAAGTGTTTTAATTTGTAACATACTTTCATTAAATGAAAACTTATAGTAATTTGTAAAAAATTTACTTTAATTAATGCTTAAATATCTTAAAACAAACAGTGACGAAGTTGTGTCTAAAGATTAGTCCAAGAATGAATTAAGAGCATAATAAAACCGCCATTGATTCAACAGTAAAAGTTAATACAAAACCCTTTTACTAATAAAGTTTAAATTACACACATTTTCGTTTAGAACAAAGAGAAAGGCGATTTAATTATAAAATTAAAAGCAAATTTTTTAAATCTTTCAATAGAGGATCGCTTTAAACTAAACTGATTTTAATTAAATTGAAAATGAAATATTTCTATTCAGCTTGCAGGTTTTGTGTTTTTTTTTTTTTGTGTTGGTCTTTATTATGTTACAGAGAAAATTTCTTTGTAAATCTGTGTATGCCACATGACCAATAATTTAACCAAAAAACTTTAATAACATTTTCCAATTATATTTTAAATACGGAGTATTAATATGTTTTTACTTCTTCAGTGTGTTAAATTAAATTTGTGTATCAGAATGTGCGTTGGTGTTTGCATGTTTGCTTTTGGATGTGTGTTCTCTAATTTGGCCAATATACATTTTCCATTTTAACTGTACAACACTTATAACTCTTTAAAATTTGTTGATGCCAAAAAAATTTTAACACTCACAAATAAAGTTATTTTCTACAAATTTTATTTATTTCTTTTTCGTTTTTCTGTTGGTAGAACTTAAGCTAAAAAAAAAAAAGCAAATAGCGGCTACAAACATTGGCCATTCCAACACAAACGTTAGACACTTGCATACTGTTATAAATCAATACAGATCCATACTTACATCTGCAAATTTAAGTGAATAAATTATTTACACTCAAATAAAAAAATTTTGTGCAAAAGAAGTTAACGAGTAAATTATCTCGCTTCGAGAACAAGTACAAAAATTTATATACATAACTGAAATATGAAGGGTGTTCTTCTAGTGCGTTAATTTAAACGCATACGGCCTTAGTTTTTCAAAGCTACTAGCAGACAATTAGGGTGTTTTCATAGAGACCATGATTTCGACAAATGCTGCCTTGTCTTCTTGAAATTTTCACTTATATAAAAGAATTATAGGCTACAAGACAGGTGGTGTGATTTTCTTTTGAATCGTTAAAAACACATTTTTGATACTTGAAAAACCAATTAACTTAAACCTAATAATAAAAGTAAAAGCTTTTACGTGTGAATCCAATTTACTATTGGCGAATTTGTTATAATTTTGTTATCACCATAATTAATGTTACATTCGCTTACATTATTTTCCTGAGCGTATACAAATATTCAAAATTCATATATTCATATCGCTAGTTTTCATGGAAAATGACAAACAAAGCTGATTTTGCATTATTCCTCCTTATTTCTAAACAAGTGCTAAAAGAACCTTTTAGAATTTTTTCTAAAAATGCATTTTTTCTTTAAAAAATAAGTTAAGTTTGACAGTTAAAAAATGTTTTCTTTCGAATTTCCTTTATTGTAAGTTAAAACTTTTTACCAGTAAAAGAACGATAATTTTGTTTTAACTTGCAATGATGAATGCTTATATGATCATACATACGTTCAAACATTATTTATTATGCATTGCAAAATAGCCCTTAATTCTCTGATGCATTTATAATCATGTTAACGAATAATTTACGCAACACTGAATATCAAATTCTGTTTGAATATTTTTCAAATATTATTTTCAAAAAACAAAGCACACCAACCAAAGCATAAATAAAATTTGTATTCGAATACTAATTTTGTAGTAAAGTATTTACATTGTATACACGTACATTTGTGTGTATGTATATGTCCATCCTATACTTTTGAAAATAAAATATTTCAAAAAGGACTTTCTTTATTAAGTTTTAAGTAATAAATATTCTTTATTTGTGGTAAATTTATGTGATTGCAATATAAATAAATCCAAATATGTTTTTAATTAAATTAGGAATTATATGAATGTGAATGTAAGAATTTTTATATAGAAATTAATTTGTGATAAAAAAGCTGTTTTCATAAAATTCCACATGAGTGAATTTAATGCAATAGAAGTTGTAATTAGGAAAATTTATGGTTTAATGAAATTTCTTTATAAAAGAATGTAAACAGAAAGTTGAAGAGATATTGAACTCTTAAAAATATATTAAATATTTTTTAAAGCAAAAATATAAAAAACCGATGTTTTGATTTAAAGAGTTGGCTTAAAACAAATATTTACTTTTCAATATGATTTCCTTCTTAAGGACTAAAAGTTTCTATATCTTTCAAAATTTTGTTTAATAAATTCGAGGTAAAAAAAACACATTTTATATAAAAAATTATTAGCTTTAATAAGAGCCTCTTCTTTTTAAAACAAACGTTTATGCTTCAGATGTTCCTTGTATAAAGCAAACTTATGAATTATGAAAAAAAAACAGACTAAAAACATTAAAATAATACTTCCAAATACACGAATTTTGAATAGACAGAGAGTTATCGAATATGAAATAAGATATTGATGAAAGAAATCCGCATAACTACTTTAACAATGGGATGCTCTTTAATATTAATTTTAGTTTTCATATCTCTGTTGTGTAGATTTTTGTTGTACACACTGTGCAAATTTCATATATCTTTCTATAATGGTTAACAGAAAAGGAAATATAGGTCATATTCACGTTTTTTTTTTTTTTTTTTTTTTGGGACAACCATAAGTCTTTTATTTTTTTGCCTAAAAAACAGAATACAAATTAAAAGTATCTGTATATGACGGCATAAGAGATTAGGTCATAGAACCATATATAGAGACACAATTTCAAATTCCTGCTCTATACAACAATTTTTTTTAATCACCTTTTAATTTTGAGCTAAAATTGGTTCAGAAAACAGGGAATTCTAAAGTAACAAATATACAAAATTAAAACTATAGAAGAAGTCGGTAAAATATAAAAAAAAAAATTCTCTGTAAAAAATTACTTTTAAAAAGAATTTTTTCTATGTTAGGAAATCAATTTTTATAATAAATAAATCAATAAAAGAAAAATTGAAAAAATAAAAATAATTGCATATAGACTGTGTTTTTTTTTTTTTTTTTTTTGCAAGAGTTTATAATTTTACTTTTAGAATCTGCTTGCCGAGAAGATTATGACTTATTATTTATATATGAACAATGTATTATTAACCTTATCACAATCAATTAGGCAGATTCATTTGCACTTCTTTGCAAAAGCTCTCACTGTATGAAAACAAAAAAACTACATGCTTTTTTTATTGTTGTAAATCTTTCATTTCTGCAGCAGGTACATATTTCATATTACTTTGTTACTTTTAAACTGATCGACTTCTATATTTTATATTTTAATGAAAAATTTAAATTAAGAAAATTGCAATTTTATTTAAAATGCTTTCGTTTTTTCTACACATTTTTTTTTTTTCGAAATAGTTTTATATCTTACAAAATACCTCTGTGAAAGGGCAAGATTTATAAAGAAAGTTGATAATAAACGAATTAAGACATGTGAAAAAAATCTTGTTTTTTTTCGTTGTGTGTAAAAAATAGCCTCTTCTTTTTAACACAAAATTTCTTTGAATAAAACTCACTTCACTTGATAAGATAATGCTTTCTTATAATTTTAAAACTGCCCTTAAAGAAGCTTTCTGTTCTGCAAACGAAAATGGTATTGACAAAATAAATATGTTAGAAAATTAAAATATATTTAATACAATATGTTTAAGGGCTGTATTTAATGATATATACTTTCAATGACTGTACAAAAAGATTAGATTTTCTATAGATTTTTGGTTCGGTGTATGTGTGATAAAACGTTCCTATTTTAAGGCTTCTAATATCCTATAACAACCCCTAACGCTTTGCTTATTTCAATTTTAGGTGTATTTATTTCATGTTAGGAAACATTAAATATTTTACCATGTTACTTTAGGCAATATGAAAGGGAACATTAATTTCAACAAGAAACACTGCACTTCACACGAGATACCACTAAGCGGGATAAGTTTCCTTAATTTCGTGCCATACAATTTTAATGTTTAACACCGGTTTCTATTAAAGAAAAAGAATGAATATTAATTTCTGAAGCGCTTGTTAAAAACATGAGACTATTTGAGAACATTTATTTCAATAAAAAAAAAAGAAAATATGTATAGAATCGCTTTAATTGAGTAAAATATTTCTTTATAGTATTTAAGAGGATTTATTATTTTATAATAAATTTAATTGGGAATAACAACAACGCAAAACCAAATATGCTTCAATCCAGTTAAAATAAGATTTATAATGCTAAATCACTTGATTGTGATATAAAATAGTCTTCTAGTTTTTTCTCCGTTGTTATTCCACAAAAACAAAACTAAACTGTTGTTATTCTTGAATCAGTTAAATCAATTCAAAACGCATAAAACCTCAAATGATTTGTAAAGTTATTGTCATACAATCTGCCCTTTAATGTCGAGTTATAGTTTGCAAAAAGAATCTTATGCTCTCGGGGTTTAATTTAAAGAGACAGCTGTGTTTTTATTACAACTTAAGGGAATAATTGAAGCTGTTAAATAAGTGATAAAAGACAAGTTGAATGACACTTATGTTTAATGTAGTGATTTGTACATTTATCTTTTCTAGTCATATGAAGAATTTTATGTTCACGCATATAAAATAACATTTTTATGGTCACTTTAGTAAAGAGACAATTTGTTAATTGAACTTGTTGTCACGCTTAAGTCGTAAAGTTTGTGACAGTCCGTTGAGTTACACGTTTGCAGCATTTGTTTTTTGTAATATTATATTTCTCTAAGATGAAATAATTTGAGGCTTTCGATGGATTGAAATCCAATAATATTTAACCGACATTTTAGAAAGTCTGTGTATTTATTTTATATTCTTTCAAAGTTTATTTGTTGATTGACTTAAACTAATTGTGGCATGTTAAACAAAAAACAAAAAATCCAAACGCAAATTTATTTTTAAGTTTCTTTTTTGGATTCATTTCAATAAATACAAACAGTTCTTTAATAATATTTTGCATTCAGTTTATTTACATATTTAATATTCAATTTAAAAGAGATAAAAATAAATAAAGACTACAGCTACTATTAGTCTTTGTATTTATTAAAGAATCATAGTGTGCGAAATAAAAAAGATTTTTGTATTTTTCAACATTAATTTTTGTTTACAAAAAAAAAAAAAATCAGAGTAACGTGCATTTATGTCTGTATGTATAGCCCAGTAAACAATTTATCTAAAGGAATATTTTTCTAAAGTTACTAAATCTTTAAATAATTTTTCGAGTTTCTTTTATTTTTTAATAAACTTTAAAAAATTTTAAATTTTTTATTAAACTACTTTTTATTATTTATTATTTTTTTACATCTGATTTGAGCACCTTCAACACTAGAGAAAACATCAGAGGGCATTATTTCTTTCGAATACGTTGATGGGCCGGTAGAATTGCATTGCTCCCTTTTTAATTCAGTTCGTTCCGATTAATACCAGTCACCATACTTAATAATTAACGATTTCAACACCTTTTGTATTATATTTTAACCAAAAAGGTTCAAAACCCCTAAATTGTTTAGCTACTGGCCTGCTTTCTCTAAGTCTTCATGAATCTTGCTTCGAAGTTAGGGGCTGCTGTATCATCGAAATTTAATAAGTGACTACCGGTAGTCAGCTTAGCAGCAGTTAGTCTGGCTGTTCCCATACAATTTAAGTCGGAGACGTATATGCTTATCCTACCTTACGCACATCGCTTTATTTAATCACTTTTACCTATAAAACCGCTTCCAGGAAAATTTTTCTTTACAATAATTTTCTCCCACTAAATCAAATTCAAGATACATATAGTTTGAAGCTAGTAAAATGATTCGAAAGAATACAATTCAGTTCCTTTGCGTCTTAGCGCAAGTGTCTTCTTTGAAGTTGGCTTTTATTCTGCAAGAATTGTTTTTCTAAACTAACTGAAATTTTTATTCATAAAAGGGCTTCCCTTCTTGAAACAATCAAGACCATTCCATCAATAAATAAACGAAAATTGTTACACTAATAAAAAAAAGTATAAGTATATAAATATAAAAAAAAGTATATATATATATATATATATATATATATATATATAAAAGTATATATAAATTAAAAAACTAAAAATTAAAAAAAAAATTTTTGTATAAAAAAATTAAATGGCATTTTTGACTCTATAGAGCACAATATCAAAAATGTCAATTTTTGTTTTTTTAATTTCCTATTGATCTAAACAACAAGTGCGAATGTTTTATTTCAATTTTATTTAATAACTAGCAGTGCCCACAACTTCATCGGCATTTTCATTTTCTTAAAATTAAAATTTAGAAAAATGCGTTTTACACATTTCCAGTAGATTTCTGTCAAAAATGTTCAATCTACAAAAAAAAAATGTACTGACAACTTTTCTAGTCCATTATAAATTTGAATCTCTAGTTTCTCTACGAAATGACATATTTTATGAGAGAAAAGTATAGAATATCTTTGAACCACGGTTCTAAGGGACCACCTCAAAAAATTTTATTTAAATCTTTTCAGCGGTTTTTACGTGAACCCGAACGTACCGACGGATAGACAGACCGTCGGACAAAAATTGGAGTTTTGTATTCCATAGTAATCTACACCAACATCAATATTTTCAAATAATATTTCATGTACAGAAATGATCCTATATGTATAGATTTTGGTGTGTCGTTACAATTTTAGCCGTCAAGCCTATTAATAAAGAAATAAAGGTTGATTATCCCTAGAAACTATTACCCTTAACTAAAATACATATTGATATTTACATTTCTCTGTCTAAACCCATGCAATTTCATACCTGGGTTATAAATATCAATAAAACAGTAAATTAACACATTAACATAATTGGCGACAGTTCAATAACTAACTAAACTCTATCACTAAATATTTTCTAAGCTGCTCCATAGTAACTATTTAATTTAGCTGAAAATTATTTAATTCTTGACAAAATCAGCATTAAGGTAACCAACATTCACCAAAGAAAATCAAAAAGGAACAACAGCAAATCGATAACTAATTGTGAAACATTAAAGTTTATGTCAAATTGCTAAAGCAAAAGTAATATTTTTCATTTAAATATATTTTTCATTTTGGTTTACTTTTTCTTCTTTTTCTAATAATTTATTATTGTCGCCATCACACAAACTCTAACTGCACACTGGGGTATATATTCGATGTTTAAAGTTTTACTTTTTTTTTTATTATTAGTGTTGCTTTTGTTTACCTTTTGACCTCAAAAGTAGTTCATATGCAAAATAATTGAACCCTAGATGGTGCTTTAAACAATAATTTCATAGTTTTTTTCTATTTCTTTTTTGTTTTCTGTTTGTATTGAAGTTGAAGCAGTGAAACCTGTATAAGGAAAAAAGTACTTATCAGCCAAAATTAGTTGAGTTGTAGTACAAGAAAGTACAAAAACATTAACAAGTTTTTGATTATTGAAATATTTTAACCGCTTAAAAATATCACAAAAAGCTTGCAAAAAAATATTCGATTTTTTCGAAGATTGCGCCAAATAATTTTAAATTAAATTAAATACATTAAAATAAATAGCTAAATGTATTTAGACTGATTTAGTCAAAGAAACGGCGATCTAAATGAAGGATATAAATATCCAATTAAATTAAAAAAAAAAAAATAATAATAATAAAATAATTTGCATTCGTTTTTAACCAAATGAAAATAAAAACAGTTATGTGTAAAGTTTAATAAAAAGACCAACGAAGAAAGCTTTAGGTTATGTGTGGTATTGGCCTAACTAAAATAATGAATGATGAATTACTACTCATATTCCTATTTATCAAATTAGTTAGTTAAATTAGGTGGAAACCTGATGACGGATGTTGTCATCTGGAATATGCTGCATTACGCTCTTATATTATGTAATTTTTTCGGTTTTAAATAAAACTGAACACAAAAATTTGTGAGTAATTTTTTTCCCAATAAATTTTAAAATTAAAATATATGTGAACTTAAGCGTAATTATAATTGATTTGTTTTTAATACCAAAATATTTTTTAAATAAAATAAAATATTTTTAGCAGATGAGCCTTTTTTATTCATCGCCACTAAAAGTGTAATAAAAATATTTAATTTTGTAAGGAGACAGATCTAAGAAATTTAAAACTGGATTATTAGAAGTACTTTGAGCGAACTAGTAAGAATTTAAATTTAAGTATTAATTAAGGATTTTTTTAATTTATTCTGTTTCATTCATAAATTTTGTATCTTATACAGAATTCTCTTTGTGTTTTCAAAATTGCTGGTACATACTCTATGAGTATAAAGGTCACAGATAAACGGTTTAAAAGATATTGCCAACCTATCACGTTTACTATTTGACATTGTAGTTTCCACAATAATGCACCATCTCAGATAGAGACCTGTGATAGAAGGTTGGCCAGATACATCAGCGATATTAACACTATTACTTATTTAACTTTTGGGTACGACATCCCAATGAAACCGAAAAACTTATCAATACACCTTCCACTGATTAAGTGCGGTGCCATTGCTCTTTGCGAATTTCAAGCTTTTAAAAAATCTGCTGCTGTAAATCTTCAAAAACGTTAAAAGTTTTTACAAATTAATTAATACAGAGTGTTTTTAAAGCCTGATATTACTTTTTAAAAGTTAAGCTGTCAAATGAACTGTCGCACAGCAGTCAATTTTTGATACTTACGTTCAATTACTATGGTCAAATTATTCAGATTTACTTTGGAAATCAGTTTTCAATTTAATTTGTCAATTGATCATTAAATTGTGTTTAGCCCTGAGGCTTATTTTTAGATTTTTGGGTTTGTTTCCAATACGCTCAATTATATCATCATCGCACATCGTTTCAAGAAAAAAAAATATATATATATATGCCTGAGAACGAGTAATATTATCCAGGTGAGATGTGCTTTCATCGCAATTGACCTCTAAGGTTTTGCAAACTAATATCTATGGCGTTTTTCCTGTGGAGCCTCTCTAATCTACTCAACTTTTACAAAACAGAAACAATTGATGCTTTAAAGGCCAACATTATCCGTGTTATTATTATATGGTAGGACGTCAATTACAATATTTTTGATTAATATTAAATATGTATTATCTGATTCGTTCAAAAAAAGTTTCCAAATTTTTACATTTTAAAATTCTTACGGGGAAAAGAGCCTTTACAAAAAGGTGTTTCAATTTCCCTGAATCAGAAATACTGCTTTTCGTTATTCGAAGGAAAATATTTTACTTTTTTTTCTTATTAATATGTGTTAAAATTTTTACGATCATACTTCTTATTTGCCCTTGACTGAATTTATTTTCACACAGCCATTGCACTATCGATTCTCCTACAAAATGGAACAAAGAAGTTTTAACAAATAAATACAATTACGTTTTTCACAAAAAAATATATTTTATAGAAAAAAAAAATATATAAAAAATAATTTGCTTTATTGCAGTTTTTGGCTTTTGATTTCACAAAGTTCATCATGCAAATTAAGGAAATTTATATATGAAACAGAAACCACTAAAAGTAAAGCAACAACAAAAATGAAAACGCAGTGAAATTGTATTATTTGGAAAAAAATAAATAGAATCGTTTGAATTATTTATTTGAGGTTATAACTGATTGTTCATTTGGAGCCACTACGTATGAACAATTAAAATTTCAACGTACGTATGAGTTATGAAATTTCCAAAGGAAAAAAAAAAACAAAAATAATTTTATACACTTGTGGTAAATTTATTAAAGAAAAAGATTTGTTTTAAATTTGTAAGCAAAAGATATAACTACGATTTATAATTGTATAAAAAAGCATTTTTTGAGCATAATTTATGCCATGAAAATGAAGATAAACGTAATTAAAATTTAAATTTGAGAGATGCAGGTAAATAGTGCATCATCTTTGGCAGGTAAGAAAACATGGAGAGTTCAAAAATTTAAAATGAATGACATTCAGATGTGGTTCAAATAGGTTGGTGCCACGTGGCATACACCTTAAGAAATGTTTTAAAAAAATGTTTCTTTAAGAACAGCTCTTTCAAATAATTTTTTTTAGTATATCTATTATTTTTTAAATCTTAAAGTTCTGTCGGGCTTAAGAATCTACTGCTGGTCAAATGGAAGGTTTATCTTCCACATCTCCTTTTAAAAACTTTTCATTTAACACATTAATTTTATTAGGAAAGTTCTATTGTTTTTATTTTAAGCTTTTTCAATTCTTTTCTTTATTTTTCGCATAACGATTCGGTCACATTTCCTAGATATTTATACTCATATAACATTTTATGCATTTTGTTATTCTTAAGCTGCTGCCATTAAACTGACTCCGGCAATAATTATTATTCAAATAAAAGTTTTTGTGCAACTTGATTTCTCAACTTTTTACACTTCCATTAGAATACGTACGAAGTTTTACGTATATGTATGTAATAAAAAGGTTTGAGACAGCGCCTTGAGGTATGTTTAGCCTTAAATAAATGATTGTATGTTTGATTTTGTAAAGAAACGGTAAAGTTTTTGAGACTCACGAACGCAGTAAACAAATTTGTAGATTTTTTCCTTTGACAAAAACTTTTAGTCCTTTAAATGATGATCATGCTTTATGACGAAATTATAGTGCAAAATTTAAAAAAGAAATTGAAATTTGCTTATTTGTTTATTTGTTACGCCTTCACGCTCTGACTAATTATTTAATCTTTATAAAATTTTACAAGCATATTGTTAGTAGCATAGAAAAGGCTATAAAACATGTTTAATAAACATTTTCGTTAATATTACCTATGAAATTTGATTCAATGTACGTACTTTTACCAAAGCGGTTTTTTATTATGATTTTTTGCTGTTTTTTTTCTCTCAGTATAAAAAAAATCAAATTCTAATTCAAACATATCTGGATTGAAAAATCATATTTTAATTTTCAAAAAAGGATCTGTCAATCAATCCAAATTAGCTACTAGGCTTGACATAAATATACAGCTGTAAGCGCACATTACTATTCAAAATTCAAAAGTTAATTCGAGAAGCTTATCATGTGGTAGCAAGCGCACTTGCTTATGGTAGTTACTCAAGCTTATGCAAAAATTTTTTAAATATAAAAACATACTGAGCAGCACACCTTGACATGTTTATGTTCATACAAGACTTTATTTTATGTGTTACACGGAACAAATGTGAAAACTAAAGAAAACATTCACAAAATTGCCATCAGTGCAATTTAAATTTATACCCCAACAAGAAATTTATTTTTTGAATAACTGATAGAAAAATGAAAACAAACTGACTGAAATAATCACACCTCTTCGTTCTTTAAGATTCTGAAACAAGTCAGTTATGATTTTATTAACTTCTTAAAATTCATTTTTTTTACTTCTTTTTAATGTAGGTTGCTTGCTTGTAGGTGAAGCTGCATGTGCATATTGCTTTTGTTGTTGTTATTATATTTTTTTTGAAGTAGTACTAGTCAATACAGCACTTACTACAAAAGTTCTTTTGGTAAAGTTTTTTGTGAATAAATAATATTCTTTTTTCTTGAAGCCATATCACTTTTAGATAGAAGCAGATCTGCTACTATTGCTTTTATAATCTTTTGAATTTATTGGATGTGGTAGTAATAGCAATGATAGCGAAAATTATGCAAAAGCATCAATTTATGAATCTATTAAGCAAATATCAAATTTTTAAAATAGATGAGCACATACAAAACACATTGTTATTGCAGCAATAAATTAAGAATAAAAGCTACAAGAAGAAATTTAACAAAAGAATTTTTAATTTGAAAATATTCATTTGTATTTACTTGTATATCAGTGCTAATTGCCTACAACTGATGGTGTTTATATTTTATATAAAAATTGTAAAGCCAATATACTTAAAAAATAAAATTTAGTGAAGTGCCGGTTTTCGACTTATTCTATTCATAAAACTAAATTATATCTTTGAACCGAACGTGTATATGACCACCATAAACCAAATGAACTGGTTAACGGAAGTAAAAACATTTGTTCAATTAATCGGTATTATGTTCTCAGTAAAAACATATGGTTCTAGCTTTAATCTTTTTATTTATCTTATAACGGACCAGAACTTAGGCCAGAAGTGTGTTCTACGGAAAAACGTTCCAAAATCAGGGACAAGCTTCCTAATCTCATTGAACATTTCAGCATCGATAAAGCAACCTAACACAACCAATTTTGTATCGATAGAGTTAGATACCCTAATGTCACCTATGAGCCTCTTCGGTCTGTATTACGAGTAGCATCAAAACAATCTTTAGAGCACCGGCGCATACTTGAGAGTTCTATAGTTTTTTATACTTTCAAGTATGCTTACAAATCCCATTCATTTTAGTTTTGCCATCATTAACTGTTTTCATTGAAATTTTAGTTTGGACGCATAAAGCGAAATTTTATTTTAACAGAAGTCTGTTATTCCTCTAACACAGCTCCGTTAAATGTTTATTTCACACTGCAGCCCTTAATTCAATTTTAATATATTGCCTTGGTTATTCTATTTTTTCGTTGTATTAGGTATGGGTGGACTCGTAATGTTTAAACTTAATGTCGTAGGATTTTTCAGTGCCCTTTGAAATATTTACCTTCAGTTTTTCAAGATTATATTCCTGAACATAACGAGAAATATGATGCAAATAAATAAAAAATCGCTAAAAAAATTTAGGCATATTAAATACCTTCACCTCCAAATAAAAAAAAAACAAGTATCACAAAAAGTACTAAACGTAAGCATACATTACACAGCAAATAAATTCATGAGATACTACAATTGCATTCACCTTTGTAAAAATGTATGTATCTGTATATGTTCTGATTATTCTTTTGGGTTTTAATTAAAATTCTTTGTTTTGTTAAATTCAAATAAAAAATATTTCAACTGTAGCATAATTGCAATATTTTGACAGACAGCAAAAGGACTTAAAACCACTTTAGGTAAATACGGCATGGTATTGCAAAGCATAATGTCAATAGCAAAAAGTATAAAAATAAAAAATATGCTGGTCTTTGGGAATACGTTTGTTTTGTAATATTTTAATAAACTTCAGATGTAAGGGGTGGATAACCTTAACTGTATTTTACTTTGTTTGTGTGGTAGTACTCAGGTCATTTACCTTTAAACATTTTTTAAAATATTTATAGATAAATTAAATTTAGTTAGCAACATCATTACATTGTTTAATTTTATGAAATTAGAGCAAACTGAATTTCTCAAGTTTCAGAAAAAGCAGGGTTAAATTTCTATAATTGTCGGGTTTTAAATATAAGCTTTTTTAAAGCCCGATATAATTAACGAATGGGTTAACTGTCAAAAGAACTTTTTAACATTTTAGAGTTGAACTATGCTACCAAATTATCCAGATGTATTACAGAAGAACACACGCAATCGCCCATATAATCGTAAAATAATACAAAAACGCCAACATAACTAGAGAATATGCTTATTAAAGAGAATATCGCCGCTATAAAAAAAAGCATTTAAAAGAATTTCATGATTTGTCGCAGGAATTGGAGCTCTATCGGCCTAGTTCACTAGTATAACATCCAGCTATAGGAAGAATTAAAGCCACGTGACCATTAACTTTATCATCCTTTCGCTTATGGAACTCTTGAGAAGTTGAACTCACCGATGCAGATCATTTTTGGCTTAACATATCTGTAAATAAACAATATGTGAAACCAATCCATCCCCATACCACATAGACTCCATTAAACCCAGAAAAATTTACCGTTGTGTGTTGTTACACATACGCTGATGACATCATTCACATTATATTTTTTCACATTTTTTGTTTAAAAAAATTGCTGATATTTATCCGAGCTACATGTGATTTTAACTGAAATGCGACACGTTTTATACTACGACCGCATTAATTTATGGAAATAAATATTAAAGCAAATATTTGCGAAAAGTTATTTCGGTAAATTGGCGCTTTAGGTCATGACATTTGGTACCACCAGATTATTTATTTTTGAGTCACGTAAAGTCACTAGCTTATGCTGATAAACCATCAAAAAGTGACGTCGTGGAGGTCCGCATTTTCCATGTTATTTCTGACAGCAGCCAGAAATGCTGCTGATCAGTTTTTAAATACATTATTAATTGCAGTTTAAAGGAGGGAACCAGCCTCCACAATATTCTGGGGTTCTTAAACTGTTAAAAGAGTTAAGGATCCCCGACCTATTATTAAAATCCCCAAATAGGGCCACTATATTGCTGAAGCTTAAGGTAAAATCGCAAGGTGCTATGTGTTATATGCGTCATCTCGTATGTTAATGAAGAAAACAAAACATGATGACATTTGTTGGTATGAAACTAAAATAAATATTCATTTAAGGTTGGAAGAGAATGGATCTACATAATAAAGTTCAAACTCACTTTAATGACAATTGATTAAGTAGAAAAGAGTGCTTTACATACTCTATGACATGGAAGTGTGACAATATCAAATGAAAATCTGTATCAATTTGTATTTTAATGGATGTGGTTGGAAATGGATGGATGGCTTCAATAGAAGTTTAAAAGCACCTTACTAAAACCGACATTTATAAGAGCCTTCTTGTCCATGAACCTACTACGACACCATGAGAACTGCTGTTACCAATTTTATTTCAACATCGAACAATAAGGTAGAATTTAGCTAATAAAAAATCTTAACTCGTTCTTAGTAAATCAAGTTTCTTCGTCCCATAGATCTTTATAAAAACAAAAATATTTTTAGTTTAAAATTCTTAAGCTTTTATCCCTGCTTTCATAAAAATTTCAATGTAATGTTATTTTTAGTTTAGTTTTTTTAAATAATATTAAATATTAAACTTAAGTAGCAACAAGAAGTAGAGTATCAAGTTAACTTTCTGCAGTTATATGTGTTTTGCTTTACTACAAAAACTATTTCTTAGTTTGTAACACATGTTCAAATATTCTTTTCGCAGACATTTTTATGGATGTGTGTAGTATTCTATGCAATTTACAGTTTTAGTTTTCAAGACATTGTGTTGATAGTATCACATGAGACCAACGAAATTCCCTGCTAGTCATGTTAAAGAAATACGGGTGTATGTTTCCTTTCCTTAAATAACCAAAATTCTTTTGCTTAAAATTTCAATAAATACAAAAAAAAGTTTTTTAGGTAACGAGTTTACCATTACGTGAACAGTAGGCTATAACCAATAATATAACAAAAATCAACAAGATGGCAATAATCAACAACATAAAATGGATCATGATTTATACGGCAATTACACTATTCAATTTTTCATGAAACTAGTATGAAATTTTTGTTTAATGGTGAAGAGAAGTAAACAGTATAGCCTCGCTTAAATTTTGAGGGGATTTTACTGTTTCTTATGTTTTTTAAATAACTCATATCGCTGCAACTTAAACAGAGAATTGAAAAAAATGCCTTAAAAAATTGCATAGTGTAAATCCGGAATTAGAAACCATGTTTTTTTTTTAGTACAGATGAAGCCACCACACAAAAAACATTTAAAATAATATAAGTTCAGTGTGTATTTTATGCGTTAAGGAAAAATAAAACTAAAATGAGCGACGCAAAAAAATTAACCTGCAATTATTCTTATGGAAATCGATACACCCGAGGTAACATCATGAAAGAAAACAATGAATTTAAAAAGGATATATGAAATATGAAATATTACATAATGAAGGTGTTTAATTATGAACTTTGCACAGTATCACCAGAATATTTTTACCCTTAGTAAATTAAAATTACAAAAAAAAATTGGCCCTCAAGTACTTCTTTTCTGAACAACAATATTCAAATAATCTGCAAGTAAAATTCCAGAGTAAACACACACATTTTATTTCTAATTCTATGAATAAAACTTAAAATCTTAAAAATTCTAAATAACCTATAAAACGAAAAAAATGGGAAGCTACCTTGACCTTTTATTTAAAATAATAATATTATTTTACTTTATTATATTTCATTTCTGTTGCATTTTCTATACTAATCTCGAAAACTTGAAAACCTTTGTCGTGAATAAATTTTTACGAAAATCTTTTATTGTACACAGTAGGAGATTGTGATTTTCTTTAAAAGCTCAATTTGTAAAGTTGAATAATTAAGAGCTGATAGTAGGACGTCTCGTGCATAATTAATTTATTTTTTTATATGAATTTTAAAACTTGTGTGTAAATTATAATTACACAAACCTGGTATTTAAAAACTTATGAAGTTTAATATATAAAATAGTCAACATTAATATATTCGTGAAATAACTTGTCTTAATGTCATAATGTCAATAGCAAAAAGTATAAAAATAAAAAATATGCTGGTCTTTGGGAATACGTTTGTTTTGTAATATTTTAATAAACTTCAGATGTAAGGGGTGGATAACCTTAACTGTATTTTACTTTGTTTGTGTGGTAGTACTCAGGTCATTTACCTTTAAACATTTTTTAAAATATTTATAGATAAATTAAATTTAGTTAGCAACATCATTACATTGTTTAATTTTATGAAATTAGAGCAAACTGAATTTCTCAAGTTTCAGAAAAAGCAGGGTTAAATTTCTATAATTGTCGGGTTTTAAATATAAGCTTTTTTAAAGCCCGATATAATTAACGAATGGGTTAACTGTCAAAAGAACTTTTTAACATTTTAGAGTTGAACTATGCTACCAAATTATCCAGATGTATTACAGAAGAACACACGCAATCGCCCATATAATCGTAAAATAATACAAAAACGCCAACATAACTAGAGAATATGCTTATTAAAGAGAATATCGCCGCTATAAAAAAAAGCATTTAAAAGAATTTCATGATTTGTCGCAGGAATTGGAGCTCTATCGGCCTAGTTCACTAGTATAACATCCAGCTATAGGAAGAATTAAAGCCACGTGACCATTAACTTTATCATCCTTTCGCTTATGGAACTCTTGAGAAGTTGAACTCACCGATGCAGATCATTTTTGGCTTAACATATCTGTAAATAAACAATATGTGAAACCAATCCATCCCCATACCACATAGACTCCATTAAACCCAGAAAAATTTACCGTTGTGTGTTGTTACACATACGCTGATGACATCATTCACATTATATTTTTTCACATTTTTTGTTTAAAAAAATTGCTGATATTTATCCGAGCTACATGTGATTTTAACTGAAATGCGACACGTTTTATACTACGACCGCATTAATTTATGGAAATAAATATTAAAGCAAATATTTGCGAAAAGTTATTTCGGTAAATTGGCGCTTTAGGTCATGACATTTGGTACCACCAGATTATTTATTTTTGAGTCACGTAAAGTCACTAGCTTATGCTGATAAACCATCAAAAAGTGACGTCGTGGAGGTCCGCATTTTCCATGTTATTTCTGACAGCAGCCAGAAATGCTGCTGATCAGTTTTTAAATACATTATTAATTGCAGTTTAAAGGAGGGAACCAGCCTCCACAATATTCTGGGGTTCTTAAACTGTTAAAAGAGTTAAGGATCCCCGACCTATTATTAAAATCCCCAAATAGGGCCACTATATTGCTGAAGCTTAAGGTAAAATCGCAAGGTGCTATGTGTTATATGCGTCATCTCGTATGTTAATGAAGAAAACAAAACATGATGACATTTGTTGGTATGAAACTAAAATAAATATTCATTTAAGGTTGGAAGAGAATGGATCTACATAATAAAGTTCAAACTCACTTTAATGACAATTGATTAAGTAGAAAAGAGTGCTTTACATACTCTATGACATGGAAGTGTGACAATATCAAATGAAAATCTGTATCAATTTGTATTTTAATGGATGTGGTTGGAAATGGATGGATGGCTTCAATAGAAGTTTAAAAGCACCTTACTAAAACCGACATTTATAAGAGCCTTCTTGTCCATGAACCTACTACGACACCATGAGAACTGCTGTTACCAATTTTATTTCAACATCGAACAATAAGGTAGAATTTAGCTAATAAAAAATCTTAACTCGTTCTTAGTAAATCAAGTTTCTTCGTCCCATAGATCTTTATAAAAACAAAAATATTTTTAGTTTAAAATTCTTAAGCTTTTATCCCTGCTTTCATAAAAATTTCAATGTAATGTTATTTTTAGTTTAGTTTTTTTAAATAATATTAAATATTAAACTTAAGTAGCAACAAGAAGTAGAGTATCAAGTTAACTTTCTGCAGTTATATGTGTTTTGCTTTACTACAAAAACTATTTCTTAGTTTGTAACACATGTTCAAATATTCTTTTCGCAGACATTTTTATGGATGTGTGTAGTATTCTATGCAATTTACAGTTTTAGTTTTCAAGACATTGTGTTGATAGTATCACATGAGACCAACGAAATTCCCTGCTAGTCATGTTAAAGAAATACGGGTGTATGTTTCCTTTCCTTAAATAACCAAAATTCTTTTGCTTAAAATTTCAATAAATACAAAAAAAAGTTTTTTAGGTAACGAGTTTACCATTACGTGAACAGTAGGCTATAACCAATAATATAACAAAAATCAACAAGATGGCAATAATCAACAACATAAAATGGATCATGATTTATACGGCAATTACACTATTCAATTTTTCATGAAACTAGTATGAAATTTTTGTTTAATGGTGAAGAGAAGTAAACAGTATAGCCTCGCTTAAATTTTGAGGGGATTTTACTGTTTCTTATGTTTTTTAAATAACTCATATCGCTGCAACTTAAACAGAGAATTGAAAAAAATGCCTTAAAAAATTGCATAGTGTAAATCCGGAATTAGAAACCATGTTTTTTTTTTAGTACAGATGAAGCCACCACACAAAAAACATTTAAAATAATATAAGTTCAGTGTGTATTTTATGCGTTAAGGAAAAATAAAACTAAAATGAGCGACGCAAAAAAATTAACCTGCAATTATTCTTATGGAAATCGATACACCCGAGGTAACATCATGAAAGAAAACAATGAATTTAAAAAGGATATATGAAATATGAAATATTACATAATGAAGGTGTTTAATTATGAACTTTGCACAGTATCACCAGAATATTTTTACCCTTAGTAAATTAAAATTACAAAAAAAAATTGGCCCTCAAGTACTTCTTTTCTGAACAACAATATTCAAATAATCTGCAAGTAAAATTCCAGAGTAAACACACACATTTTATTTCTAATTCTATGAATAAAACTTAAAATCTTAAAAATTCTAAATAACCTATAAAACGAAAAAAATGGGAAGCTACCTTGACCTTTTATTTAAAATAATAATATTATTTTACTTTATTATATTTCATTTCTGTTGCATTTTCTATACTAATCTCGAAAACTTGAAAACCTTTGTCGTGAATAAATTTTTACGAAAATCTTTTATTGTACACAGTAGGAGATTGTGATTTTCTTTAAAAGCTCAATTTGTAAAGTTGAATAATTAAGAGCTGATAGTAGGACGTCTCGGGCATAATTAATTTATTTTTTTATATGAATTTTAAAACTTGTGTGTAAATTATAATTACACAAACCTGGTATTTAAAAACTTATGAAGTTTAATATATAAAATAGTCAACATTAATATATTCGTGAAATAACTTGTCTTAATTCAATACACTGCCAAATGATTCTAATTAAAAAAAATGAATATCTAATTAAAAAAAATTTATAACCAAAATATTTTGGAAAATTTCTACAACACTTTATTTTTGTTCGAAATCTGTTTCAGCACATAAGGCCACATTGAATACCTTATTTTTCATCATTAAGCCTTAAGCCATAACCTAAGTTATAAGGACTCCCATTGTTTAAATGCTCATTTTTGTTTTACACTCTATAGTTAAGAACATTTCGAAGGCAGTGCTATCTCTACTTATTATATTACAGCAAATTGTTTGGTGGTAAACAGTTAGAAAGATCGATAGGATCTATAAGAGCGTTGTTAAAATTTTAAAAAGCGAGAAGCTTATTACTACAGAGTTTATTAAAATTTACATTATTGACTTGGTGTAAACTTGCTTCCAATAAATGGCTGCCCCACTTAATTTGGCAGAAGTTTGTTGAACTTTTGCCTTAAAAAACACTTGTCAACCAAATTCAGTCAGTTTAAATTTTTTAGCTCGTTCCTATTTTTGGTTCATCATATTCAATTTGAGTGACACAACTGAAGATGTCTACCTATCGTTTCCTCTTGTCTTATGTAGTATAACTCTCTTCATTAAATAAAACTCTTCATCCTTATTCCAACTTCTTGCTGCTTTTCATTACATGAAGAAAAGGATTTTTTTTTTAAATTTTTTCTTTTTTATATCGATGTTCTTTTTACTTAATTTTTCTTTTTCCTTCATTTTATTATTTACTCTTTTATAAGGTGGTCGTGTTTTTTGTATTCAAGTACTTGTCTTTGATGTCTTAGTCATCAAGTTCATTGGCTTTTAAAGTTTTCTATTTATCAATACTGCAGTCTAGATATTTAATAAGAAAAAAATAATAGACTTGTTTTGAAAACTTTTTTCCCCTACTTTCTGCATGTTTTTCGTCTCTTTCTTAGGATGTTTATAGAGCACTTTTATTTTTTTTGATAAAAAAAGTTGATGCATTTTATCATAAAATAAAAAAGTCTTTATAAGTGTTTTTGTATAAGTGCATGTGTATGCGTATTTGAAGATGTTGTAGGTATTTTGTTAATAATACTTCATGTAAACATCTTAAATGATTGTAAACACTTGAAGTAATGAAGTAAAGAAATGTGTGGATTGAATAATAAACACAAAATCAATAAAAACTACATTTCTTAAAAAATGTTTAGGGTTTCCAAGTTTTCAAGAAGGTTTTAAAGCAAAATAAAAATTAAATTAAAAAATGAACCTTAAGCCAAAAAAGTAAATTTTGATTCGCAAAATAAAAACCTGTATTTAAGAAGCTTCGAACTGCTTTTTACTGTTCGTTTGCTTATTTAAACAACTAGTCCACAAAGGCTTCTATACATTTTTTATTTTCTCTTTCTTCTCAATGCTTTTTTGGGATTTGACTTATGACTACTGATTTTTTGTTTTACAATCAGTCAGACACCGATAAAAACAAAAAAGATTTATTTAATTAATAAAATTTAAAATGATTATGCAGAAGAATGATTAAGTCAAATTAAGTAATTTATGGGAACATTTTTTATTTTTCAGTTTACTTTTTTATTACTGTTGAGAGCTAAACTGATACAAATAACATTGTTGAAATTATGGATGTTGTATGAAGACTTCCTTTAGTTGTTAAAATGGAACTACGGTGTTTACTATTTAGTTGAAAAAATCCAATTTGGTTTGAAAATAGCAAAGCTCTGCGGGCACAAACATAAAAAATTGATAAATACAGACATCAGTTTGTCTCTTCTTCGCTCTTTTGAATTCAGCTAAAAATTATTTCTGTGTGTAAAATAAATAAAAGTTGTTCTTGTTTTTTAAATAATGTTAAAAAAATAATCCTGATATTTCTTTACAATTTATATATTTTTTCTTATTTTTTAAGTCTAATTCCTCTTAAATTTATTTACACCCAGGTTTTGACCAAAGAGCTTTAAAATAGGGAACATTTAAAGGATGTAGAAAAATAATCTCTTGTATTATTTTAAAATATATCCAAATATTTTCTTTAGAAAAGATCATACACATTCAAAGCTTCACTTCTGTTTCATTCACAATAATTTAAATGACAATAAATTTCCATAATAATTGTACAGATTCTTATTTTGTACAAATTCTTTAAATGTGTATGTGTATTAAAGAATTTAGCAAAATATTTCCATTTAACAACTTGTGGCATTTGCTTCAATATTTTAAGGTGTTATGGATTTTCTATATTAAATTTTTAAACCCAACCATTTCCCTCAACACTGTACTGCTAAATCTTATTTTAGCTTTTGCAATGTTTTTTTTTCTACATTAATTTCTGTATTTCCTTTTGATACTTAAGTCTGTTTTAATCGCATTTGTTGTTTTGTTATTTTGAGCATATTTAAGCCAATCGTTATTCTTAGTTAAACACTTGTCTTTCTTCTTATTGTTTAAGCATTAGATTAATTGATATTTAATTGTGCTTGTAATTTAATTATTTCTAAAAACATATTTTTACTGGTGTTGGTGTTTTAAGTTTCAAACTTAAAATAAACAGTAAACTTCTTCTGAAAAGAACAAAACAGGAAATTTAGTTTAAATTGTTTTAAATAAATTTTTTATAGATGATTTTGAGTTGGAAGAAATGACTTATAAAAATATTTAAACTACAATATTTCATAACTTAAATTATTATAATTTACCATAGTTTAAATAATAAATCGATTTTAATAATTTTTTTTATTTCTATTTTTTCAGGTAGACTAACTATAAATAAAAAATAAAAAGTAAGTAAAAAACAAATTAAATGATATTTTAATATCAATATAACTTACCTTACTTTTAAATTATACTGATTTAAATATAAATGATTTTTTATACTTGGAATGCTCTAAGCTGAGGCTAATTGTTTTCTTTAAATTATTAATTCTTTTATATTCATTGTAAAATTTTCAATCATTATTTAATACTTTCAATTAATTAAATAATAGTTTGCCCCGTTAATTTTTATGATTTAAAATAATGAAATTTGTCAGCACTTAAATAATAATGAAACAGAAAAACACTTTTTATATCATGAATAAATATAAACAGATTAATTAATGTCGTGTACAAGCGTTAATATATCCACAACAATTAATAAAAAAAGAAAAATTAAAAAAATAATAATAATTAAATTTTAAAAGAACAGAAAAATGTGACATTTTCCCAAAAAAATTGAATATGAGCGAAATAAAAATAACATTTAATATCACACTTTCACAAGAAAAAAGAAGGAAATATGCCAGTGATATAATAATAACGTTGGCCAACCTCCATTTTAACCACTATCAACAGCAACAACCAGCGATACATCCTATATTAACACAGGCCGCTCAAAATAAAGTGGGCCAACCACATCACATATAGCATATGTGCAAATAAATTGTTGCCATTTTTTTTTAATTTTTCTTAAACTTTTATAAAATATGTAAATATTAAACAACACCAAAAAATAGAATAACTCCCGGAAAAACAGAAAAAATTTAGCTTAGGGCAACTTACAAAAAATGTGTCAGACTATAGTTTGCACTTTATATATTTAATACTATAAAAAAAAAACTAAATTACAGAAAATAGAAAAAACAGCTCTAGGACCATTGTGCCCAAGTACGTGGCTTCAACCCACAATATTCCTTTCTCTGCTGTGGTTGTTCCAAAAAATTTAGAAAATAACAACAAAAAAAGCATAAATATCACTAAATAAGAAAATATAAAAAAAATTACCCGAGATTTCTTAAAAAAAATTATGGAAGGGGCTTATTCCTTGAAAACCTCGTAATTTCTTCTAGAATCGTTACTTGACTGACAAAACAGCCTTTACGCAAAGAATTAGAAATTTCATGAACGATAGTTGCTTAAATCAGACCATCAGATAACCTTTATTCACATTTTAAGAAAGGTAAATGTTATTATAAAAAAATATAAAAAATCTTAAAACCAATTGAGAATTATATTAAAATTACAAAATAAAATATTATAGCTTTTACAAAAACCAGCAACGAACATTTCACGACACATGTACGTATAAACATATAAAAATCATTTTTCCTTGATTAGTCTCGAGGTTTCAAAATAATCAGAAGCTGTGATCATAGGTGACGTTTTAATCAGATTTCCGCAATTTTTTGTTTTATTTTTGTTTATGTTTAATAAAATTAATTTTTATGAAATTTAGAAATTATTTTTGTTTTGTGTTTTTTAACATTTGTCTTTATTGTGATGTGAAGCGCCAAAATATTTTTGTACTTTCACGGCATAGATCATGCTGCTATAATACCTTTTTAAATGTAGTATTATATTGTAAGATTATATTATATTGTAAGATTGTGTGCATTGTAATTTTAATTATTAAAAGTTATGGTTGAAGTTGAAATATGACAAATAATATTTTAACATCGTGCGCAGTGATTTGGACGAATTATGATATTTTTCGCCTAAGTGACAAAAATTATTTTTAAACATAATTTTCAAGCAAGGTGACTGAATTTATTCAGAAAGTCGTTGCATATTGACCCTAATGAAAACAAGTACTTTTACTCGCATCAAATAATGAAGAACAAAAACTAAACATTTTTACTTGCATTGATCTTTTCATACCCGTGTTATTATTATTTTAGTCTTTTACTTCATGCTCTTATCACAAGTTGTTTATTTATTTATTTTAAACTTAACGTAAAATTATATTTATATTTTCTTGCAAATTTTAGCAGGAAACAAAAAGCATCTAGAAAAAAATGAAAACTTTAAAACGAAGAACACAACATGCAAGTCATGTTCCAAGGAAATCCGATGCAACTGAAAGATAAAACAAAGAACATAATTCATACTGTTGGGGTTATGAATTTTGATGTTATAAAATATAAATTTTTTGCTACATCCGCATCTTTTGATATATTTTCCGCCAAGCAGGAAAAACAGAATGTAACCAGATGTTACAAATGTTGTTACTTTTATTTAAAGAAGGATGATATAGACAAGAGAAGATTAACTTAAAAGAAATTTTGTTAACGAAACGTATTAGTTAAGTGAAAGAATAGCTAAAGTTTATAAACGTAAATTTTCATTAGAGTTGGTTTTTACATATTTTAAGCACAATTTAAAAAAAAATTCCAATTCTAGGATGGTCCAAATATATCTTTTTTAGCTTAATTTTTTTATTATATTTTTATTTATTTATTTTTTTGGTATTTTGTAGATCTATTAGAAAGAACTAAAATTCCTTACATACGAGTATATGTGCCCATAATTATGAAAGTAGTCTAAGTCAAAATTAAAAAACAAATGAATTTACCAGATTAGATTGTTTCTAGATTATGCGCATAGCATCGAGGCCACTTGACATCTCCAAGACATCTGAAAGCATGATCACCGAATATTGTTTGCCATAGGTCGATTGTTAGATGATCTGTACGATATCGAACACCATTCTGCTGAAAACAAAGAATATCTAGTTTTATATTTTCATTTAGTGCCCCTTATTGTTCTCGCACTTCCAATGAAAAGTAGTCAATAATACCTACCACTATTCTAAAATTCTTAACAAACTCTTATATTTTAAGTCATCTAATCAAATAGAATCGATTCAAATATACTAGAAAAAAAAAATCAGGTGGAATTGAATATATTCAAATAGAATCGAATAAAGTAAAAAAAAACCCAACCAAAAATAAAATAGACTAGAATGGAATGGAATCAAATATGTGCGTATAGAATCGCATTGAACCGCATATAACCGAATAGAACAGATTCAAACAAAATCATCCAGAATCGAAAAGAAGCAATTAAAATTAAACAGAATTATGTATAATTGAATAGAATCGAATAGAATCAAACATAATTATGCACTTCAAAATAATAGAATAAAATAAAAGGGAATCGAACAGAATAGAGTCAAATGAAGTCGAATTAAATTCAGCAAAATCGAGTTGAGAAGAAGAGAATCGAGTAGAATCTAATAAAATAGAATCGAATGAAATAGAATCGAATCAAATATAATCAAAAAAATTGAATCGAATAGAATAGAGTAGAATGGAATAGAATAGAATAGAATAAACTAGAATAGGATTAAATTAAATTAAAACGAATAAATTTGAAACGAATAATTAGAATTGAAAAAATAGAATCAAATAAATTCGAATTGGGTCGGATTAATAACAATTGAATTTATTTGAATAGAATTGAATAGAATCGGATAGAATTAAATGGAATAAAATTAAAACATAGTAGAATCGAATAAACTTAATTATAATCGAGTAATCTTGAATAGAGTCAAATAGAAACAACATATTCAATACTCGTTGCTATTGCTTTTGTGGCAGCTGTTTTTTTGGGTGTTCCTGAGTTAACAAACCTTAAGCATAGAATTGAACAACAGACTGATTAATTATAAATAATAGCATCAACTGAAATGAATATTTATTTCTATTTTTGTCAAGCTTAACCTAGTTATCTATGAATATGCGAATTAAGATATGAATACTCTTAGTTCTATGATATCGATTATTCAGTTATTCATTGTAGGGAAAATCGTACGCCTGGCTTATACTTCTTACTTAGAATCTCATCGTTAGATTCATAAACTTAACTAATATTTTTTTTTTTAATTTTTTATCAATTTTTCTATTTAGAAATTCATTACAAATTTACGTTGTGTGTGCATACTAAATACGGAAATATTTATAAGTGGATGGGATTGCATGTCTTAATTTAAATAAGTACAAATATACTTGTATACCATCATTATATAGTTCTTGTTGTTTTAACTACTAAAAGTGTTTTGCATATTAAATGACACATGTTTGTTCGAATAGCAAATGACACTTAATGTAGAGAGAATGAAATTATAAACCAAACAAAAACCCTAATGATTACTTCTACTGCTCAAGTGTCATGTAGTGATTTTGCCATATTAAGAACAACAACTGAAAAGTAATTTTTACTTCTTAAAAATAAAGTACAATGCTCTTAGCTACTACACAGAAAATCCTGTTGCATCAATTTATAAAGACATTTCCTCAACACATACGTACAAATGTATGTGTGCATGTATACTTATGGCTAAGTAGTTGTTACAGTTAATTCACGCATACAATGATAGTTGCTACATAAATAGAGAAATATTATACAAACAGGCGTAGATATCCCATTAATTTACTTTCCTATAAACAGCTCATTTTATATATGTCTTTTCTTGAGTGTACGGATTTAAATAATGCAAACGCACGTTGCATTGTGAGTGCAAATATTCAGTTCTAAAATTATGAGGCCAGCCTAAAAATTACTTTGAAGGCTTTGGCATCATAAAAATCTAAATAGTTGCAAAGCTTATATTCATAAAAATAAATAAGAACTTGAGAAACATTTGCTTTTTCATTTTGAACCTTTCTCCAAACATCATACTCTTGCCGCAGAAAAAATCTGCCATAGCAAAAACTTTGTTTGTGATAATAAAATGTCTTCATAGTTCTCAATGAACATTTATGGTGTTGAAGCCATGACAAGTCTTTAAATTCATTTCACAGACTCATATATGACATTAAACAATTATGGTCTTAGGGTAACTACATCGAGCAATCTGAATGTGATCTTGAGTCCTTAAAATCCGTTCAGAGTCTATTGTTTTTGTTTTTTTTTTTTTTTTGTTTTGTTTGAGTTCTCGTTAGTCAATCGTTCCACTTTAATTTGTTATTAAGAGAGTTTACCTTTTTGTTTTGTTTCCTTTATATACATTTCTGAATTAATCTGCTTTGGCAACTGTTCAAGGATACTAAACATCATTTCACTGACGATCTTCGTATTTATTGAAAAGAACTTTTATCGCCATAGTTACAACACATCTAGCAGTTTAGAAGGCAACTTTCAATAATGTGATACAAAATCTTGTGCTATAAATGTCAGAAAATAAACTTGACATCAACAAGATACGTACTAAAGAAGATGGTCTCAAAAGCTGACACAGTCATACATGTAGACATGCTGAGTTAAACAATAGCATTTTACCAGATTTTCTATTCACCAAAACTCAATTAGCAAGGACAGTAACTATGGCAACAACGACAATAACAATATTATCGTAATCATATTAGTAAAACCTACAAATATACATAAAGAATACACACTTGATTTTCATTCCATGTTATATAGGATAAAATGAATGGTAGTGTATTTTTAAGCCTCTAAAACCGACATTAAGGATTTCCACAGATGCTAAATGGAGGTTATTACTGCTACTTGAATGCAAGTGGAATACATTATTTATGTACAATTTGTCTCTTATGCTGAGTGACTGTGACAATAGTTGAACAATTCGGATGATAGTTGTTCACATACTTTTTGTATAAATGTCGAGAAGGGCTTGAGGTTGTTGTATATTTTGGAAACTAATGGAAGTTAGAATTAACTCTGAGACCAACTATAGAAATTTACTTCTTGTTTTTGTATTTAAATTCAATGTTTCAAGTTGCGTCAGCATTTGATTAGATGCAAACAATACTGTAATACTTTATGAATACTAAATAATTCAAACCATTGTAAATTAATCCTTAAAGCATAATTTTATTGCTTAACCTTTCGCTTGCTCAGTTGTTAATAAGATAGCTGATTGGAAATAAATCAAGTTTAATTGTAGTTGTTAATATTCTTCGTCATCCCTGAGTTATAGGTTCGTGGATAATTTGGTTGCCAAAATATATTGCTTATAAGTACAAAAAGATGAACACGCCACAACACAAAAATACTTTCTAATTTAAATATCTGTTCAAGTGTTTATCTTGAATAACTCTAGAAATAAATCGCTGTAATTAGCAGACAGCAAAAACATGATTATGGTACGGCAAGAAGAACCATGTAATCTTCTCTATAACAACTAATGGTTGCGGTGCACCGCGGTGGATGAATTATAATTATATAAACAATACTTTATTGACGATAAGTATGGTCATATCTTAAAATATTATTTTTACGACAAAAACGGTATTTAGTTTTGCCTTTCGACGAATTTGTAAGCTGCACGTTTACTTATAGTCAAGTATATCTGAAAATAATTTTTCTAGCGGAATTGTAACCAGCATCCAAGAATTTTGTATAATTTAAGGCAATATAAACGACAACCTCCATTAAAATTCTGATACTGGTACCACTAGCTAATGCTTAAATTTTACAACTTAAATAATTGAAGTAGTTCAAACATAGTACTTCGATTTATTTCTTTATATATAAAGAAAATGGCTGTTGCACCAATCAATGATTGTATACTTAATGAAAGAGAGGAAAATTATTTTCTAATTAAATTAATAATTGAATTAATTGAAAATTTCTTTAAGCTCTAATCTGAAAAGTTAAAATTTTTAATATGAATAACATCTTTTTCTGGGTATAAAAAAAGTGTGATTTGACTGCAACTATTTATTTATATAACAATATGTGTCTCTTACACTAAGGTTTCTTTAACCTTTTCTTTACTTGCAAATCAAAGCAACATGCAATGCTAAAGAATTCTAATCATTACAACACAACTCTTATTTTATTATATAAATTTGCAAATTTCGTTTTAAATTTATTTTAAGTTTATTTGTCGAATTCTCCTCAGTTTTGTTTAAAGGGCATCATTGCCCAACAAATCTCCCAGGCAGAAAAAAGGGATTTTTAAACAAAATACTATTTATTGTTTTATACAATTTATAAATACTTGTACGAAGACATGTATCTTGTTAAAAGTGCATGAACAAATAAATACTTTCAGCTCGTTATTGTCTGCTGCGTGTAAGAAGTCTTTTTGTTGGCATGTACTTTTTGGTTTACGTGCGGTAAACTGCAGCAAGAAATTATTTTAAATAACCTTTTATTACAAATTGGATTACTGAATTTAAAAAGTTGTTTGTTGTTGTTTTACTCTTTGTATATTACAGTTTTGCAACTCTAATTGTGCTTCGAAGTAAAAATAAGGTGAATTTAATCAAAATCAGCTTTTAACTAGTTTTTCTTTCATTTTCTTTGCTTTTATTTGGGATGTCTTGCAATTGTAACCTAAACAACAATGAACAACTTGCTGATTCAAACCAGAATACAAAATAAAAAATAATATATTTTGATTTTTTTTTTAATTTTGCCCTTTTGTTTTTACCACCCAATGTCACAGGCTACTCGTAGATAAATGTAGTTGGATAGAGTGGTAGTAAGATTTTCTTTAATATTTGTAAAATGTATGTACACAAATTAAAGCACGTTTTGTTGCTGTCATTCGCAAGTCTTTGCATAAAATTTTATGCACTTTTTTGACAAATTTTAAACCAGTTAAATATGTCTGCTTGTGCAGAATTTATTGCACATTTCTGTCATATGATATTTCTGAAGAAAATTGTTTGTGAGTCACACCATTTATTAAAGCAATACAATTTTTTATGACTGTGATATTATGCCAATTAGAAAATAAATTTACTAAAACAGCAGCAAAGGCATCATTGGTAAAAAAAAATGTTACTTACAAACAACTGCTTCTTTCTGCCATTTCCAAATTACAAAATATTTTTTTTTAACCTTTATACGAGTATTATATCCAAAACAATATTTATGTGCAGAAATACTGCAATTTCTTTAAGCTTTTCTCAGTTTTATCGAAAAAAACTATTAAATAAAAATTCATTCCAATTGCTAGACCAGTTCGATTTGTAGCGGTCTGAGCTTTCTGGTGCTAAGGAGTTTTTTCTTCAATTAAAAATTGTCATCAAAGTCTATGATACCAAACATAAAGTCATTTTGCTTCTTGCAGATCTGTCAACGAACTAAACTCCCGAAATCTTAGTGTATTTTTTAAATATAAGAAGTAGAATCCAATCCTTCTCAAGGCTTGTTGACGTAGTTAAATCCACCCTGCCAGTAATTGCCAGGATTTCCTGCTCGTGGTCTCATTTGGAATTATAACAGGAACGTTGTGCCTGCTTGATAAATGAACTATTTCCATTTATAATGTTGTGCGTGCCTACATTTTTACAGAACTAAAACTATATTTATTTCTCCAAGGCGTTTTCCCTTATCACAACTGTCTTTTTTTACTTACATCTTAACTGAAGACTATTGCTTAATTGTTTTGTCATCCAGTTACCATCTTAGGCACTAATTATCTGGAATGTCTACCATCGGTGCTCTTAGTATTTAGAAAAGCCGCTAATATATAAACGCTAAGCAATCATGTATGGCTTTTTTTCACGTACTTAATTCTTTTAGTTAACCGGCAACGAACCGAGCTTAAATATGGCTCTTCACCGTTTTATGATACATAATTTATTTATTCTCTGAAAAAAAGTACCAGGTTCACGTGCCTTAAAAAAGGTTTACTATTCTACAATAGTCATTAGCGATTGATTCAGTAATGTGAGAGAAATGCTGGCATATTCGAAAGCCTTAAGATTTTCATCATAAACTACGCCAAAATTATTAATTTGTAGGATTTTCATATTTCTTCAGAGTTTTCTTAATAATTTTCCGCAGTTATCTTTTGCAGAAAAATTTCGTGCTATTTTAGAAAAGATATTTAAAAAAGCAGGTTTGTTTTTGATATTGTGATGTATTATCTGTTTTACTATTCTTTAGAATAAAAATATGTGAAATATATAGAGATATTTAAGTATCTCAAAATGTTGAAGAAGTATCTGGTTATTGAAGCATTTGTTGACCTACGATTTCGTAAGGTTATTTACAAACATGTCAGACACAGATATTTGAAACTTGTCCTTTCCTCTTTGGTCTCTAGTTTAGAATTTGCTACAGGACCTGATAGATTTTTACCTTCTTCAGCAGTTGCGCCCTTTCCGCTATTATTTCCTTTCCTACTACTTTTACATTTGACTTTAATACCTTTATCCATTGTTAAGACCAAAATGTGTTCTGTGGTTCGCAGTAAAAGAGATGCCTAAATCACCATTTGCATAAATAAATGTAGTAACATATTAATCATCTACTACCAGTGTCTACATACTAGCGATCGAGACTTTCTTAAACTCTCACATTTTTTCTTTTGATTTAAATTCATTTCGTTGGGATATTTTTTTTAAAGTTTACTCCTCTCTTCTTATCATGCAAAGTTTCTATTTTCCTATTAAACTGATAAATTTTATGCCAGACTTTTGTCAACAGAAAATTAACTTAAAGTTCAAGCACTATTGTCCAAATAAATTAATATATAATATATATTTTTATTAACCCTTTATGTGGGACAAGAATAAATACCTTTTGATTTTAAAAATTAATGTAAAATTATTTTAAAAAACTAGCTTTGTCAAGTTTTCTTGATAATTATTTTTAGTTGAAATTTTTTAAGTTTATGACCAAATGATCAATTTTAAGTGAGGCTTATGATCATATTTTTATTTTATATATTTTAGAAGAGATCTTGAACAGTTTGTTGGAACATTAGCAGACAGTAGTCGCATTGCGATTTTAGATTTAAAACCAAATATTATTTTTTATTTTTAGCTTTGGTTACATGGCATTATGCAATGTTTTATTATTAAGTTTCCTTGTTATATTGTGTTTTCTAGAGCCAGTGTTTTGCAGGTATAACATGTTAACTAGTGTTAAATTCCCTCGTGCATATTCAATCTTAAACTTAAAAAAGGGGGAGGTAATATCATCATTCTACGGAAGTACCATGTTGCTACTCATTTAGTTATCCTTTTGCAATAGTAGCTGTTGTTGCATTAAGAAGACTTACGTGCATCATGTCTAAAAAACAAAGTGATGTATGGCTTATATCAGGCCACCAGCATTTGTTGCGGACATGTGGGTGATTTTTTTTTTATTTTCTTTTCTACTTACCACAATTCCCAAGAAGTACAAGAAATGTTTTATTGAAGTGTCGTTTTTTTATAAATCAATAGACATTTAAATAAAGTTCATGATATTGGAAAAACAAATATTTAATTCTTTACCTGTTTGGAATCTTAGTTATACATATTTTGATTGAAAAATGCTTTTAAGCTTGACCGAAATAATCAGTATCTATTAATAGTTTTAGATGAGTTATGATTGAGAAAAAAAAAAAAATTTCGTTTTGATACCTAAATGTTTTAATTCCTTTTTCGCACATGACTAAAAGTTTAACTCAGAAAGTTCTTATTTAACATGATTTGTTGCAAAAGTTACTTTTAACATTTGTGTAACGGTTTTTTTTTCTTTTTTATGTGATTTAATGGAAATTGATTTTAAGATTGTTATACTTAGCAGGTGTTTCCTTTTTTTTTCTTAAGAATGAAATAATTATGCTGTCAAGTAGTTTTAACTTTTGTGCCACACAGAAAAACACAAACATTGTAAAAAACAGATTTCTTCTGAAGTCACAATTAGAAAAAAAAGTTACAACTAACAAACTTTTAAACAAGTGATAGGAAAGTGGTCGCTTAAGGGGTCTTGGAATAAACATAAAAACAAGTTTCAAAGAAAGTTGTTGGTTACAGAAAACACTTCGAAGATGCGAAACTTTTTTAGAAGAAATATTTTTGTACTAAAAGGCTTCTCTAAATTTTAAGTGTAATATTTTTTGCAATAAATAGGGACAGTGAACCATTCATATCTAAAAGGATTTTCTAATAAAAGAGGTGTTTTCTTTGAGCGCGAAATAGTTGCTAAAAATATTGGAAATGATTTTTTTACCAACAAACAAAATTTAGACAACTGCTTTTGGGACTCGCACACGAGGGATTTAGTTACATGCATAATCATTTAAGATATTTCTAGCTTAAAATGTCTCTTTGCGGTATTGAAATACATAATTCTCAATGTTTTTCATTCTGCGGTTGGTTTTAAAGCGGTTGAAGCCTGGAAAGAAGGAGCGAGCGAAACTAATACATACACAATTTTCTAAATACACATTTCTAATAGTTTTGTACAGAACACCGTTGCCGATGTGCTACTGTAGATAATAATTCTAAATGATTTCGTTTTGTTGATCAAACCTAAGTTAAGCTTATAGCTTGAATAGCAAACTTTAAAATGGAGATCATGGAGCTCATTAAAAGCTTTGTAATTAAATCTGTTCCTCCAAAGATCAGGCACAATTTGCATTTTATTTTTTGTAAAAAAAGGTCACTGGCATACAAATGTTTACATATTTTTTTTTCATTTTTCTGTTAGGAATGTGACGGAAACTATGTTGTATGAAATGAGGGATATTCGATCAAATGAGGGTCACGGAATCTTCCTTTTTAATTTCTTCCTCTCTCTTTCTCGCTCCCTCTTTTGTATTTGTTGTTTGACTAGGCATAATACTTTATAACCTGAGTATGTTTGAAGTGACTGCCTGTTACTACATGACCATTTATCTATGACAAAGGAGACGTATCTATGAAGACACCGTCAATTTCTTTTGACCAGGTTTAGAGGCCTGTAACAGATGGTTACACATTGACCATAAATTTTGTAGCAGCGCCATCTAAAAATTTAATAAGCAATCTAATTATGATCGTTTTTTAACTTTAATTAATTCAATGAAATGTATACATGCATCGTAATAATGTTTATAAATAAAATATACACTTAATACTGTTAATAATGTTAATTTAATCATAGCAAGAATAAAAAATAAAATTAAATTGTAAAAATAAAAAAAATTAAAAACTAAAAACCAACAACAACAACATTAAAAACATCTTAAACTAAAAGAGTCCTTATAATTTGTTACTAATAAGTTGAACATGTGGTTTTTCGTAGTGTTTTTTATACTTTTTGTTCTGCTATTGTGTTGCATTGAAGTGACTTGTATTAATAAGTTTTTTACATAAACATGAAGTTACTCCATTCGGTGCTCACCATTGGCATTTACTTTTCCTTTTAAAGCATTTTGGTTATTTAAGTCTGATTGTTAAATTTCAAATATTTAAAATTTTGTGTTCTGTGTGAAATTCTAACAAATGAATACTAATTATTGATCTTGGAGTGAGGAGTGGATTCTGAAGAATTTGGTCAAAGAATTAAAAAAAAAAAAACATTTTTTTCTACATGCAAAAATATTATGAAAAATTAATTTTTATTTTCTATCATTATTCTCATGTGCTTAGAATTTTTTGAAGTTGCGATGAAAGCTGAAGGTTTAAAACTCATTTACGGAAAAGAAAAATGCAACAATAAATGATTTTCGAATTAATGGAACGAAAAAATAGAAAGCAGACTTAATACAGCGGTTAAATGCAAACAACAACTTAAGAAACAAATCTTTGTTACAGCAAAAAACAGGCTTCAAAACAGAAAACTTAAAGTCACGCTTCTTTAAGATAAATAACATGAACTATTGGGACACCCTTTAATTTCCAAATCCATATTTTATACTTGATTAAGCGAAATTTGTAAATTGCAGCCATCTGTCAATGGTTATAGAATTTGGCCTAATACATCAAATTACATCAAATATTGAGACACCCTATAATTTATAATTTTGAACATTTATATTTGTTGATAAAATCGTCATAGTAATCGACATTCTATTTAGTTATCTAGCATTTGTCTACAACGGGTTAAAAAGTGGGCCCATTTAGATTAATTTACATCACGTATGGAGACACATTTTTAATTTTAGATTTCTTTTTGTATTAACTTTATTGTAGTACCTTTATGGCTTTGAAAGCTACAGTGATACGTAGTTTGCTTTTAAAGTGGTGTTCTTTTCTGTAAAATAACATGTATTTTGTATGGGGCCACCCTTTAATTTTTTTAATTATAAACTATTTTTAAAATGGAACCGCCTTCTAAGCATGGCCTTACCATAAAAAGAGCAACTTTCAACATTCAACAATTAATAAACTCCCCCTTATTTTCAGTCGGCTTAAAACAGTGAATGTATATTTGGCAAAAAAAAAAAAAAAAAGAAACAAATTGTTGTAAATATTTTTTTACTAAAACTTTTGTTAGATGTAAAATAAAATTTCATGCCGTGTTTTTCCAATGATATTTCCCTGATTTACTTTTGTGGATCACAATTTTATTTGCTACAACTTTTTAAATTAGCTTTTCTAGCTTAAAGCAAATCTCACATAATAAATTTTTAGAAAGTCTTCGTCCTTTTTCTCATTTAGCAAACAACTTATCTGCTGTCACTTCCTTTTTTTAAAAAACTTCGTTGTAGGGGGAGAGTTGATAGTAAAGTCTTTTTTAGCATATTTGGTTGTCTGCAAAATTTAATTATACTGCATTATTAAATTCATAAATTATTATTTAAGGAAAAAAAAGAAGTTACAAATAAAAACATTCACAAGTGTCCTGTTTAAAAGAAAATTTCTTCCTTTTTTGGCAAACTCTAGTGAAAAAATTTGTTTTTTTTTATAATCTCCATCTCTAAGCAAAATAGTTTTGTATATTTTAACTTCTTTTGCATATTTTCTTAATTTAATATATTTTTTTCTTTCTTATATTTGCAGAGATAACTTTTTTTCTTCAAGAGTTTACTTGCGCTAAACCGCAGTAATAACTCAAGGAAGCAGCAGTTTACAACAGCACAGTAGCTAAAGCCAAAAACAAGAAAGAAAAGTATAGAAGAAAAAAGAAATTGCCAAGAATAACAACCATCCAAAACGAGAATAAAACTTCAGGAAAACGTCAGTAGCATGTTGAAGAAAGTGGGAGGCGTAGGGTTGTTAGTTTGCGGTATTTTACTCTAATGTGCTGTCAGCTGCGTCAACACTTATTCAAGTAAACGATAAGCAAAAGAAATCATTATTATTTCTTCCATATTCTTTGAAAACACAAAATTGCACAGTGAATAAAGTTTACATACGATTGACTAAAATTTTTTTTATAAAATCTTTAATTTTTATTAGTGTTTAATTTTTTCTGTTCTAAAAATAATTTTTTATGAAAAAAAAATTTTTTTATATTTTTTTCTACAGGCATTAAAACCTATTTAGTTATTTTTTTGCAACCGTACTACATTCTTTAGGAAAGGGATAGATGAGAGATAAGACAGGTGGTGAAAGGAGAAAGATAGATAGTTATTTTACTTCGCCGGCGAATGTGCTATGAGAAAGTACCGGCGAAGGACACTGCACGTTTTTTTTTTGTTCATTCTGAATATGTATTTATAGCATTAAACAAAAAAAAAACATTTTTTGTTTTTGATTGCCGCAGGATTTAAACCCTGAAACAAGCGGATTTGTAGTCAACGTGGTTACCACTTTGAATTCCTATTCGGAAATAAATTCTTAATAAATTGTTTGTGTTTAGAATTTTAATATTTTAACCAGCGACATTATACACATTACATATCAGGTTTATAGGTAATACATTATGGTTATAAATACCATACTACTTTGGTCGTTGTTAGAATTTTTGAAAACATATTTGGTTCTTGTTTGCGCAAATATAACATAACAAACAATTGTTTACAAGATTTTGTTTATCGTGACAAAATTTATGTTTAAGGTATCTTGTTTACCGCAACCATATTATGTTATAATGAATATAATATTCAATATTTGTGCTGGACATCTTCTCTTAGTGCTCTTTAATCTAAGAAGTGTTTGTAAGAATGATTCTTTGATTTTGAGAAATTGAATGTTTATTGGCTCAACTCTTTCAATGTGCAAAACTAAAGTAAATTATTTTATGCAGGGAATCCAAAGAGTTCGCAATTAAAATCTTTTCGCCAAAATATAATAAAATAACATTAATTTTTTTTCGAGAACTAAAATTTATCTTGGGCTTAAGTTCATTTATTAATTCTAAAAAAACTTTTCTTAGAAAGAAAAAATGTTTTACAAGTGTATGCGGACGTTTCTCAGAGAAAACAAGGAAAACTAGACTCCACTACATCCTTCATCAGCACTTTCCGCATCTATATACTTCAGATCGTGTACATTGTGAATATCATCAATTTAACCAACTAATTTTGTAAATAAAAATACCCGCAGGTTAACTCCTAATTTCATAAAAATTAAATGAAAGTTTTTCCTAAATTTCAAATGAATTTTTATTTTTATTTTTTTTTCAAATTTTTTATTTCAAATACAAATTATTAATTCATATGAAAAAATTTGTCAAACGAACTCAAAAAATTTAAAAAAAAAAAAATAACTCAATTTTAATAAATTTGTTTCCTGTTTCCTGAAGATGCCACCCAACGGTGTGGCGAAATATTGAAAAAATAAATAAAAAACAATATTTTTATTATTTTAAACCTGACCTAGTGCTTTATTAAAAAGAAAAGAATAAAGAAAAGAATAAAGGTCAAAAAAACATTTAAATTTAGTTTTTTGTATTTAAAAATTTCAATAGTCTAATTATTACGGTTCAAGAGACAGAGGGCTATGACAGACGCGTACATATTGTAGCAAAACAAATAGGGTCAGGTTTTTAATATTTGTGTACGGAACCCAAAAATTTAACAAAAATGGGTGATAATAACTCTTCCCTTAACTTAAAAATGAAATGCTTTATCGTGCTTGATTTTTTTAAATATAAGCATTACAGCGGGTAATATTCACTTTGCTACTGCTCACATAGCTCAACAGTGGATTCCAACTAAATTTTATGTAGAAAACCTAAGTATTCTATCAAAAGCCAAATTTTTTAAATGTAATCTACATTTAATCAACAAAGCAAAAGGACAAACAAAAAAAAAACAGAAATTTTATATAAAAAAACACAGAAAACATTTAGAACTATTTTTTTTTTCTTCATATTGATTTAAGTGTTTTACTCTAAGTTACGCTTACTTTCAGGAACTGGGGAGTGACATTATATGAAATATCAATTAAGGTTTTCTGTTTAAAATAGTTCTTCCTTATCCAGTAAAAGCAAAAAAGTATTTGGTTCTTTATTTTATAATTCATTATCATTTAACAAGAGCTTTATATGAAATTGGGTTTTCTGAAAACTAAAATAATTTAAATATTTAATGGCCGTTTTTACAATGTGTTTTTAACAACAGATTTGTCAAATTTTATAATCCAAAATTTTTACAAGGCCTCCTAAACCTTTTAAAATCTTGCTTGCTTAAAAGTCAGGTGACAAAATATTTATTCTAATTTAATGCTATCGGATGTAATTACATATATACAATTTCATTCAAAAAGGTAAGCATCGTCTCGTTGATTGCTAAAATTGACTTGTGACTAACATGTCAAATGTAAAAAACACATCGTAAAAAAAACATCTTAATTTATTTTAAAATATTTCGATTTATTTATTATTATTTTATTTTTTGTTTCTTCTAGAAATTCAAAATACTTTGGAGTAATCACAGCATAAAACTGTCCAAGATTATACAACGATAGCGAGGAATAACTTAATACTTGTTGATGTGGTAAATCAAAATAGACTTTAATTAACAGCAGCAAATGATATGCAGAGAAACACAGAAGACTTTTCAAAGGCTTTAAAATTGATAAAAAAAATTTAAGTGGAAAAATAAGGAATTTAATCTCATTAAATAGTCTATAATATATTAAGTATATAATAATATTAAGGATTGGTATTTAAGTATTAGTATTTACGTATTAAAGCTTTAACTTAAATTAACCTATCTTTGTATAAATAAAACTATTATTAAAACTATTAAGGATATTAAAAGAGTATTTTAAATTTTACACATTTTAAAATTTATGGTTTGGTAACGCTGATACAATTTAAAAGAGGAAGAAGAAGAAGAAGTAGACAAAATGAAATAGAAACTGACAGAACCTTCAAAAATTATGTGACATACACACTACACCATTTTTAATATACTGGAGGGCTGAGAATCTAAAGAAAAACACCATGCTGTTCATTTCATAATTTCGTGACATAAGTCTTTGATAATTGAATCGTGTTTTGGTATTTCATATTTTTTGTTTATTTACTCGTATATAAAGTTATGGCTTCGTAATTTTATTCTAACTGTACTTAAGAAATTTTGTCATAAACGGCGTAAATTTATAATGTAAAATAAATTTAAATTATAAAAGCAATAAAAATGTTTTGATTCTAATCTTAGAGCTTTCGAAATAAGTTAAAATATCAATAAAAGAAATTTTAAAAATAACAACAAATAATATCAATAAAAATCTATTAAAATATCGAAATATCGCTTAGTTTTTGTAGCAAAAATTGGCTTATATTTTGTGTGAATATTCAATACATGAAATGTAGAAATTCCTTTGTACGAACTCATAATCGTGCTAAGGAAGAATAAAATAATTTCGCGAAATGTGAGTATAACTTACACTTGCTACAGTGGACATAGTAAAACAGTTTTGGGTAGATTTAAATTAACTCACTGTGAAAGTCATGTTTATTTTGGAACAATTTTTAATAAAATTTTCTTTATACTTGTATTTATAGCCACTTAGCAATACATTACCTGCGTAAATTTATAGCCTCTGCATATTACGGTTCAAAAATTAAGACCATACATGTGAAAAACACGTCACTTTCGTGATAACCTTCACGACATAGCAGTATATCCTTCTTCTGCCTACAACAGTTTAAAGAAAAGGCAATTTAGTTAAAACTATGTACTTTTGGGAACACCCTTTAATTTTTAAATTTATTGTTCACACGTTTTTCATAGCGCACATATATGAACTTTCTCTGTGTGAATTCGAAACGTCTGCATAATACGGTTGAAAAGCTGCAGCCATATAAGTAATAATCACGTTAATATCGGGTTACCCTTTAAATCAGGAATCAACCTATTGCGGTTCCAGAGATAAGCAGTTGTGACAGGAGGATGAGCGTTCAGCCACTGTCATAAAAACAATAGCGTTACGTTTTTACACTATGTGTAGGGAACTCTTAAAAGGGATAACACAAGCTTTTAAGTTTAAACGTTTTACGAATATTTTAAGTCGTCTAGAGATTATGTCGTGTACATAAACATCTGGTCAGCCAATAAAATGCGAGAAATTTCTTAATACAGCCGAATATTCAATAACCTTCAACTTTGAAAATGTAAAACATGTGTCAACCAAAAGTCTCTATTATTTCTCGTTTATTATTCCAAGTTCTTTCCTTTGTCTTTATACTAACTCTCTAACATTCCTGAACGTTAATTATTAAAGGGCGAAGCATTTCGCATGTTGAACATAATTTCTTCTGCGGGATAAAATGACCAGCCCTAACGTATTTAAAGAAGTTTATTCCCATATACAAAAGCTTAAACCTGATATCTAGAGCTTCAACATTTGTAATAAAAAATACTTACGTTCCCCTCAAAATAACTTAAACGAGATACCTATTGGAGTTGTATGAAATAGTGTTTACCCAAACCTTCCTTTCTATATAAAAGTTTCAACTTACTTAATTTAGTATAGGACTCCGTACATCAAATAAATTTTCCATTCAAATTACTGCAACTAGAGAAGCTAATAGTATTAGTTGAATATCAAAAAAAAAAAAAATTAAAGTTTTCTTATCTTTGTGCATGGCTGACAAACCACAAAACATATGCATAGCATACGTGTCCTTTACTGACACTTTATTAGGTTTCACGGTACCCACGATTTTCTATTGTTATCCTTCTTAAGTTGCCGTCAATAAATTTTGCTACATTTTCATATCGGTAAATGAATGGAAATATTATTTAGTTCTGAAATAGTGCACAGATAGATCAAGGTTAGAAGGATCTGACGCAGGTGAACTGCTGTTGATTTATAAAAAAATCCTAAGTTATTTTTAAGCCGAGATTCACGCCACTGGAACTTAATATTGATAGTGGCTACAGGGGAAAGAAGATATTAACGTTTCCTCTCCGATAGCCAAACTGCCAGGTGGGCACTTGGTCTTCTGAGTCGACCTCCAACTTAGCCTGGGAGCTCCGTATTAGACTGAACCAAAACTATTTTGTGGACTTTAATCAAATAGTAGCCGTGAGGACACCTGCGCTGGATTAAAATATGCAAGGCTAACACAGACTTATGAACAAAAGCGCTTTCCATGTTTTTAAGTAAAATTAATTTAAGGATCGTTTCCTCACGGGTCACTGTAGGAATAGGAAAACCTAGAGCGTTATGTGATGTTTAATATTTGAGCATTCGCACAAATACATGCCAGAAGTTGTGGATCTGCGTACACTAGAGCAAAATCTACCCTTAGATTCCTGGCAGAACACACAATAGATCATTTTTGTCTCAGTGTTCTGCTTATATTCCCATTTCATTATTCCATTCTATACCTCCATCATTTTATTCTAGTACTAGCTGAACCCGGTGTGCTTCGCTACCCTCCCGTTATTAAATAAAATTAAAAGTATTTATATATTTACACAAATTTATTTATTTAATTTTTATTTAATTATTGCAATGCTTTAGGATATACAATATTTTTAGTTTGCCCATCAGGAGCATACACATATAAGTCGGTGGGTTTTCCTACACGCGAGCAAGATATGACGATATTAAATTTTGGGTTATATGGGCGAGGCCACGCCCCTTTTTCCACTCCCAACTTAATATAGTCAAGAATATCCTAATGCGAAAATTTAATGAAGATTGGTCCAGTAGTTAAGACTATATTACGATTTTAAATTTTTCTAAAAAGGGGCGGGGTCCCACCAACTTTTCTCCTGGTACGTATTGCTAATTAAGCCAATACCATATGTACCAAATATCGTTGACGTAGGTCAAAAAATGGCCAAAATATGGCGATTTAAATTTTTGAGTTATATGGGCGGTGCCACGCCCCTTTATCCAATTAAAACTTCGTATAGCCTATTATTCCTTCCAGAGTCACAGTAACATGCTGTGAAAATTCCAGGAAGATCGGTCCAAGGGTTTGGCCTCCTATAAAGCACAAATAAACAGACAGACATTCATTTATATATATATAGATTCTCGTGAAATATACCACTGGGTTAATCATCTCTCCAGCTCATAAAGCCTGTACAAATTGGTAAAACTCCTAACTATTATCGAAATTATGCACTAGTTAATTTTAACGCTGTATGTGTTAGTGAGAGAATGAAAGATAAATCGATAGTGTGCTTTACAAAAATTTTATTTTCAAATTCTTAATTTTTTAAAGTTACTTTGTTTAAGAACGCAATAGATTACCAAAATGCTAGTGTGTATTTCTGCTTAAGTAGAGCTTAGTTTTGTGGAGGAAATCATAAAGTTTAAAATCAAGGTCCTTTGACGACATTTTTTACCAGAATTAAGTGTTTGGCAGGTTATCTAATATAAGTATATATTTATGCTCGTTGTAATTTAGTATGTGTCACTTAGTTTTCCTTTTTTATACTACAATGTATGTTGTCCTTTTGTTCTTGTTGAAAATCATCACACTTTCCTGTCAATTTACTTTTCCTTGTAAAGTTATTTTTCCTTCTACGGAAAGAAAAACTTCTATTTAGTTAGTGATAAATGCGAGCAGTAAAAGAAAAACAAAGAACTTTATTATTATATATTATATTCTATTCATTTTATTCATGGCTTTGAAAGTGTATAAAATCTTTTGATTCAGGATTTATCCTAGTTGTATTCAGATATTCTGATATGTGAGTTTGTTGTATTTATCCCCACCCATATACAGGTTGTTAAGTTTGAAAATTAATTTAAAAAATGGTATTTTGTATAATTTTTTTAACGAGTACAAAATAAGAAAAATCATTATTTTATTATATAAACTCAGTGTTTTATTATATAGAAATGAATAACAAGGGTTTTCTTATAGACCCAGGTAGATAACCAAAATAAATAACACGATTTAAATAAGAAATTGGGAACCTTGCCACCTGTATTAATTATTTTTGAAGCATGCATTACAAGAATATCCGAAAGAATATTCATTTTAAGTGGTTGAGTTATGAGTAAAAAAGATGATAATGGTGATAATGTGGTGTGCGTATGGCTCTAAAGGCAACTTGATGAGGGCGACACAAAAACAACCAGATATGCTTTTCTATCCCTCTTGGTTATGTGGAAAGCAAGAACCTCGATTAAATATATTGACCATCGAATCCTCAGTCAGACCTGTATTATTGAAAGCTTACTCTAGACAATATATTTCAGGTCATCACCTGAAAACTTCCAACATTCCATTTTATAATTATAGAGCCTCGATAATTGTTGCTGAAAAACCCAACTCGGTGCACCAAGTTATCTTCTCAATATAGTGTAGAATAGAAGATGCTGCCTGTTTATGCCTGATTAATTAGCCAATGGCAAGATTGGTGGCTCTTAGCTCTACGAATTGTATTTTTGGTTACCAACATAAAACGACAAACCTTTCCGTTCCTACTGAAAAACCTTTTAGTTGTATTTTCAAATATAAACAGGTTACTTTTCTTTTGTACAATTGTATGTCCATGTCGATTCATGAGTGTGAAAAAAACTTGTTATTTTTGAAACAGATCTCATTTGTAGAGATAATCAGATTTATATGTGTCCAAGATTTTGAATTTGTTTAGAAAATATTTTGTATTTCTTTATATTTAGAGTCAGTTATTCATGAGTCCTAGAATAAAATTTAATTTTTAATGAAGCAAAAATTCTAAAATTGCTAAAACATGGAGTACATATATTTGATCATTTAACACTAGGAATTATTTGATTTCCTAATCTTTATATTTTGAATTTAAAAAAGAACACAGAACAAAAAATTTTGTAACTTTTTTAATTGTTTTCAGATTAAAGTTTTATTTAATTTTTATTCGCTATGATTATTTATTTAATGAAGAAATTGTTTTTTTTTTTTCAAAACAAAAGCTACAAGAATATTATTATTTTTGTTTAAAAAATAATATTAATTTCCTAAAATGATATCTAAAAAAATAAATTAATTCTTAGCATGAAAAGAAAAAATATTCTTCCATACACAAGCTCTTAATTAATTTCATCCTTTGAGTATCTGTAACAAACATTAAAAAGGAAAACTAATTCATCTAGCATTTAAAAAAATATTGCATTAATTTTATTTCTGTAACAGGGAAGGCAGAAGTAGATCTTAAAAACAAAATAAATCAAATCTACTAACACTTGTTATAGTTTCGTAATTAACTATATTTTTTATATCTGTTTGACTGTTTGTCAACCAGAAGTATATTAAAATTAAATTTTTATTTTTATACGTTGTAAAAATAAAACAAAAAAGAATGTTAGAAGCGAAATAAAACTCTTTAAAGCATAGAAAACTTTAAATTTATAATCGTTAACGGTCTGTCAGTAAAAGGAGGTGCATGTTCAAATATTTTAAATTTACCCGCCGACATATCTGTTATAATATAAAATACTGAAAAAATACTGTATTATGTTTTCTGTGATATTTGTAGTTGCGTTGAATATTTTGTAGTTGTAAAGAACAATTCTTTTGTCATTATAAACCAAACCATGCATATTATGCCATTTTTTGTGCAATATTATGTCCATGGACACTATTTTCTTAGACGTTATGACATGCCATCATCTATTTAAATTTAATTTTCTTTATTTAAGCTAAATAATTATTTCATGAATATTGTCATATCCCTTAATTTTTATTTCCTACCAATTGTCTTTGATATAACAAGTATTAAAATTATTTAAGAAAAAGTAATGTTGATTGAGTCTTATCTTTTAGTATGCAAATTTTCTCATACAAAAATAATTTTTTGTACTAACCAAGCCAAAGTTATAGAATACTTTTCAACTCAGCAAATTTGTCTTAAACTAACAACCCATTATTAGCAAAACCCTTTTTATCTGCCATTTTTATGCTTTTAAACGTTCTTAAGTTGAAAGAGCAAAAAGCCAAAAAGGACGAACTAAATCTTGTAGAATATTTACATTTTCTTTCGTAAGTAAGTGAGTGCGTTTTTGTTTCTTATTTTTACAGTTTAACCAAATCTTATATAATAAAAGTTTATTTTTCCAAAGTGTGATGTATTAAACTGCTACTACTTAAGTAGGTCTTCAAAATATGCCATGCAAAATGTGCTGACCTGGCAACATTCTTTTAATGACAACTTTGACATCATTTGCTAATTCAAAAATGATGTCACTATAATTTAGACTTGTACCAAAAAGCTCAAGAAATAAAACAAAAGTGTGTTAAGTATTAATTGTGCTCTTAGTTAAAATAGGGTTGACAAGCAAAAATTAAATGAAAGTAAAAGAAAGATTCATTAACATAAATTATCATCATCCATGAATTTAAGATGCGTTGGTAAGTAGGCACTCGCATTTAAATCTGGTGCCAAGGCTGGTGATTAGGTCATCATAATGATAACGTCGTCATGTTGATAACGTAATTTTTCTAGCACCTGGATATTAAATTGGAATATTACTTTGACACTCAAAGAATCTGCCTCTTTTTAAGCGGTTTAAGTTGTCCATGACAATATTGAAGGACCAATATATTCTTGGAATGAAAGTAAAAAAAAAGAAGGCAAAATGTACGGTTTCTATAAAACGAATAGACAAAGATTTAGTAATTTTTTTTATATTGAGGATGAAAAATATTTTTTATATTTTTTCGATTTAATTGTAATTCCAATTATATTATCTAATTCCGTTTAAGAATGTCATTTCTCTTTCATATTACGTTATATATTGAGACAAAAATAGAAAATCTCACTAGTAACAAAGTCACGGGATTTTCCGGAATTGATAAACCTTAAGTCGCAGGACTAAAAGAACTAAAAAATTTTACTTTAAAGATGTAAAGTAAAATTTATACGACAATTAAACATTTTAGTATTTTGAATACTTGGAAAAAAATATAAGAATATTCAAAAAACAAATTATTGTTTAAATAAAATAGCCCATATTCATAGTTATACATTAAAATCGACTCTTGCTACAGTATACTCTAAACTAAAAAGCTCTTATTTTCTTTTTTGCTTTTATAGTCGAATAGACTTAACCTGGGTGTCAACTCTAGTTTGATAAATATTTTCATACAATTTCTAAACAAACATTAGAAAAAAGTTACCCTGTGGTTATTTTGTTCACTTTGGTATAAAAATCAGATAAAAAGTATTGTGTTCTTAAAACAAATAAAATAAAATAAATTTGGAAAAATGAGTAAAAAAAGCAGCTTTAGCTAGTTTTAAATTTAGAGTTAACTTTTACGCCAACAGTATATTTTAAATTGTCTATAAATGAGTTAGAGTCGACTTTAAAGTAAAGCCGACTTTAGTTCCCTTAAAGAAGACTTTATTTTAACTCTGAATATGGACCTGTGGTGTCTTATCGTATAAATAAAATTAATCAAAAATTTTCAAGCAAATAATAAAAAATCTGAAAATTGATTTTACATATAAATTCGAAGTTTTTTCTATTTTGATTTTAAAAAATTCTTATAAATTAAATCAAACAAAAAATTTATTAAAAAGTTATTTGAAAAATTGGCAAAAATACTATAAACTAAAATAAAAACGAATAGATTAAAAAAATTTGAAATCTTTGTGATCCTGGAAGTTTTCGAAAATCCGGAGACTGAGTATAAAAATCGGGATTTAAAAAAAATTAATTGATTAATTGGTAACAATACGTATGATCAATAATTGTTTGCTATTTTATGGCGTCCGGCTTACACCGAGGTAATATGTTCATTATTTTTTTTTCAATAAAAAAAATTCAAAAGACACTATAGTATATTGCTTGTTTTAGAAGTTTAATGTTTTATCAATAATAATCAATGTAAGGCAACACAACAACAAAAGTTGCAACATGAGTTAAAAACTAATTTTCTCGCTTGAAAAGTAATAAAAAATTGCAAATTAAATTATTGTGGGACTTAAAGCTGAACTAAAAATTTGGTCTGAATTTGCATGTCTTAAACCTGAAAGTGGGTGGTATATGAAACTTTCTTAAATTGCTTACATATTAGTTTTCTAGAATCAAAAATGTGGTACAAAAACAAATATAAAAATAAAAATTAAAAGGTATCTTAATAAATATTTAATTTTTATAGTATGTTTTCCTATATCCGCTGTTACATTTTAAAATTTAATAAAATTAAATTAAAATACAGGCATGTCACACATCCCAATCGGAATGGTTTTAATTCCGTATTAACAATTCCGATCGATTTTAATTTACCTTCTTCATATTCCGATCGATTTTGTTTATTACTGAAAAGTATTAAATCTCCGCTATTTAATTTAAATGTAGCAATATTTTGCACACCAAAGTAAACAACAAGGCTTATCTAAGTAAGACACATCGTTAAAGTAAATTTAAGAAACGCATATAACAAAATTTTAAAGAAATTAAATTCCACTTTGAAATTTGAAAGTGGTTTCATTCCAAAGAAATTTTTCGTTTTTAGTTTTCTGAAGAAGCAATTTACGGAATTGAAACTACTTTCGATCGGAATTGAGTTCTGTGACATGCCTGATAAATTAAAATCAAAGGTGCACGGAACCCTTCGTGTTTGAGTACAACTTGTAGTTGGCGGATTTTTTTATTTAATAAACGGCTACATTATCAGAATCAAATAACAAATTTACATCAAAAATTGGCATAACGTTTTTAACTTTAAAGAAAAAGTAAATTTTACTTTAAAAGTTTAAAAATCTCTAGGAAATTTAAAAAATGCTAGTTGTCTTATTTTCATTTTAATGAATGGTTACTTGAACAAACCTATTAATTTTTATGCTTTTAACTTTTGAATGTTAATTAAATGCCCTACTTAACATTACAATAAAGACTCCACTTTGCGAAAGTAAAATACGAGAAAAAATCTTTTCAAAGGAAAAACAACTCATTTTAAAATTTACCACTGTTTGGGTAATTTACACAACAAACTACTGACATTTGTTACACGCCAACATTCACCACTGGTCTGGTCCGGCTTGGGTTTGGTCTACATGTTTGTCTCCTTGTGATTTATGATTTCATACGCAAACAAACGTTCTGTTGGCGGAAAAATGAATAAAAGATCGTTTAAAAAAAACTTATTTGTGTTTGGCATGAAATTGTGTTTTGCATTTTTTCATGTTTTAAAAGGCAGTTAATCATTTAATATCTTTTCTTGTTTTAATTGTTTTTTGCTTTAATTAATATTGGTATTTTTATATAGATTTCACCAAATTTCTTTGTAGATTTTTGAGTGAATAAATATTGTTTTAACTATAAACTCTGCGAAAAATTATCGTAATTAAAAATGGAAATATAGTGGCAGTGATTTATACTAGAGATAACTTCCGGAATTTAAGAAATATTTATCACCTCTTTATCGATTTTAATATGAGATAAAAGTTGAGTAGATAACAGCCAGTGTAGCTGTTTGAGATTTTTAAAAGCTAAATTTATTCAAAAAATTTACTTTTTTTGTTAGGTATAATTCTCATGTAATAAAAATTGATTTAGAGTTAAATATCGCTATAAAAAATTTGTATGAAATTGAGTTATAAAAGAATCGTCAATTTACAATTTTCTTAATTTTTCTTTCGCCTTTAAAGAAAATTTTTTTAACTTCAAAAAAGTTAAACTGGTAACACTGGTGTATTGTATACTTGAGCCAGCATTTGGTATTGAATGAATTCGTAATGCGTTTGACTACAACCAGTCTTGTTGTGTTCAAGAATAAATAAACAAAGCATTAAATTAATGTGTATTTATGCGAGGGTTGTAGTAAAATTTATTTAAGGTTGAATTTAATAAAATAACAGAATAAAAAAAATGAAAAATAATAAAGAACTAAGAATGTTATATCACTTCTCCTTTCCTTTTCCAAAACTTATCCAAATTAGAAGAAGGCCGCACATTAAGATATTTGTTTCATATAATTTGACCCCTGTCGTTGTGATTAAACTTAAATGAATCTACAAAAAGTCTATAGTTCTCAAGAACGCTTAAAAATTCTTACCACAATGTCTTGAGATGGCCATGTATTAAATTTATTTTCCTCCACACAAAAAGGGTCTATTTTGCTTTTTATCTTTATCTTCATTTTTACATTTTTAAATTCTTTGCGCTGTTAAAATCTTTTTTTGACCAACATCAATCAATCAATTTGTCGAATATTAGCTGACTGATGAAACAAAAATACAAAAAAAAAATTGTAAACGGAAATGAAAACATTGCAAGCAGGAGTATAAAGAAAGGAAATATAAAAAAGTTCTGACGGCCTAGATGGCTTTTGTAAAAAATATTTAAAATGAAAAATATCTTTGTTGTTCCAACAAAAGAATTATTTGTTGTTTTTGTTGTTGTTTGTTTGCTTTCTATGAAATTTAGTATTAAATTTTAAATTTGAGTTTCATTTCTTTTGTTCAAAAAATTTAAAAAACCGAAATTTATGGCCAGATAATTTGCAGCTGATAACATGTAAACTAAGAGTGTTATCCATTAGACGAAGAACGAAAGCAGACTAAATAAGAAAAACTTTTCCACATACAGTGTTCTCTATAAGAAACAGGAAGTACTTCAAATGAAATCTAAGTGTAAAAATATACATATTTTGTTACAAGCTTTTTGCGGGCAAGAGAATATAATCCAGGTTAACTTAATATCGCAATAAGTCTTGGGATTACTCCTTGAAGAACAAGTGTGTCAATGCTTATAAGTAATGATCTCCGAACAAGCCCTAACGAACTCACGTACACCATTCAACCACAAAGAACTCTTATAAAATAGAGAAAAACACATTGCAAATTTATGATAGTTTTTAACAAAAGATTTATTTAAAAAAAAAATAAATCCACGTTGAATACTTACACCGAGCATGAAATATACATTTGTAACTAATTATTGATGTTTTTTAACTTCAATAATCGTTAAATTTTTTTAGTGTTTTTTTGTTTGTTAATTTTTAACAAAATTACAATTCAATCATATAATTATTACAATTACATTGCAGATATTTTTTCGGTGCAAAATAACTAATACAAAATCATTTAAATCACACTCTCTGAATGGCGACATCTGCTTCTAAGAAGAAGCTTAAGTTCTTTCGAGGTGCTTATTGTCTATAAATGCTGGTATTTTTCATGAACTTCTATAGTTTAGTTACTAAGTTAGACGGGGTTATTTTTTCTTATTCAGTTTGGTCAACCCATTAGTACTCTCTAGCGGCCCTTATATACACATCATGTGAAGAGAAAAAAAAAACTAAAAATAAAAAAATACTTGTAGTATTGGAGTTAAAGAAAACGTTTGTTAAATTCTCACCTTATTGTAAATTGTATGTTGCATCATATACAACCAGAATAGTTGAAAACCCGAGTTTAAAGTTTCTATTTTTAACTTCTGAAAAATTTAAAACTTTTAAAAATAGAAGTAAGAAAATTAAAAATACATACATAAATTAGAATTTCATATTAAATTAAATTTTATTGTTAGCAAAATACATACATACATACGTATAACAAAATGTCTTTTACCCAAATTATTTCCTTGCTTTGCGACGATTTTTTTTTAATGAGCAAAAATATTGCAGGTTTTGTAGGTAATGTTACATATAAAATCTTATAATTTTTCCCGCATACAATAATTTGTGAATTGAGTAAATGAAAGGGCTTAAAACTATTCCAAAGAAGAATTTTATCTGGTAAGAAAACTCGTAAAATTTGAATAGATTTTCTTCCATTTCAGTTTATTTCTTATACTTTTAATTTAATTTTCCTTGTAATTGTGTGTTGGCAATTTTTGTAAATGAATGAAATGAATAAGAATGCTCGTCTTAAAGACTCACAGTGGCGCATAAGAAAAAACAAAAACATATAAATGTGAAACAGTTTTTAGCATAAAATTGCACGTTTCTTTAGAAGTTACAATGTTGTCATTTTCGTTTACGACTTTAATATTGCTACTGAATGCTTGAATTTTATTATTTTCATTTTACTGCCGTCACTAACCTTACAATTATTTTTCTTTTTTGTTTCACAATATTTTAATACAGTCTTTTCTTTTTCTTGAATATAAAATGAAATAAAGAGCTTTGGCAATTATAGGTTTCCAATGGAGATTTTAATATTATTTTTCTTATTATGATTTTAAATTGATTATATAAACTGCCAACTTTGCTTAAGTTGGAAAGTTATTGCAGTCGTTTAAGTGATGTTTGTTTTAAAATCTGCCTGCTGGTCTGACCTATGTCCATTTCTACAAAAGACTAAGATGATCTACAGAAATCAGCAAAATTGGTCAAAAAACTACTGGAATATATGAAGAAGAAACTACGAGTGGTACATTTCTACAGTTGTTTTGTCTTAATTTTTTCAAAGTTTATTATATCTTGTTGCTTAATCTAATTGGGAGGTACTCTAGCATCAAAGAGGCCTTACGTTACATACGACGGTAACCTTATATGGTCAATGTGCTTCAGTTTGGTAATAGGGGTGCTAACATTAAACTGCTATTTCTAGGCCCTTATATTATTGATTTGTATGAAACCCAATTACGGGTAATATTGTCAGCGGTCTAACAGCCTTGAAGAGGTACCAACGTTGAGTGTGTGTAGCAAATAGATTATTTTCGGTTGAATAGTGGATGCCCAATAAACCCTCATGGTGGCTAATAGAACTTATGCTCTGATAGGAAATTCGCTAATATATTCATTTTTTAGTTTCTTATCCCTATCTTCTTTACGTATGAAAAACATTAAGGGAAATTTATGGGACGCCAATATTGTTTTCGTTTTGTTCAACTTTAGTCAAAGCTTGAAACAGGTACAGCATTCTGTTCTTAAATTACTTTACGCTCACGACCAGACAACTTCCCCTTACTCTTATTCCTTTAAAGGGATATAATGATTTACAAATGCACAGCCATCTTATCTTTGTTCTGTACTTGGCTGGCTTACCCGGAATGAAATAAAAAAACATGTATGGCCTCTGCGTGAAAATAATTTCTTGTCCACGGTTAGTGAATCGTGTGGAATGTAAGTTACCTCAAAATTGGCCTGCAACATCGTCGTCAGTAACAGCAATTTTAACGTTGATTAATCGCTCTCATCGCGAGCTTATGAAGTCAAAGTTTTGAAATAAGCACAAATTCGAAAGTTAGATAATGTTTCTTTACATATTGGAGCATAGGATGGGTCCTAAAATTAATTAGCAGGCTTATTATTTCCTTGAGCTGTCTGAGCATGAAAAACAACGGCCAAGAATGTATTGAACTCTTTAAGAGTGATTTTCTACTATTCATTTCTAAGACTAAACGACTTAGAGCGAGCTTAAACTCAATTTTTTTTTTGATTAGTTAATTTCATTGTTTTTGAAAGGTAGTTTAAACCTTGCAGTACTGCCATACAAAAACACAACAAAATGAACATTTTTTTTAAATTTTACAATGAAGAAAAAAAAAATTGATTGTTTATTTAAAAGTTTGCAAGCGAAATTAAAAGATCTTTTAATAAAAATAACAATAATTGAAGTGGAATAGGTACTTAAAAGAAAACGTGTAATTAAATGTAAGAAACAGAAAGAACAGGAGGAACTTTTGCCTGAATTTAGTTTCATTGTACAAACAAAAGTGATTTTGACGTGTTCTTATTGTTTTTTCTTATAATTGTTTTATTAAAGTTTTTGTATATTTTGAATCAGTCATCACTTCATCTTGACTACATTCTCTAAAAAATAATTTTCTTTTCTGTAAAGGTATTTTAATTTATTTATGTTTTGACAGATGCTTCCGTTGTGTGTTTTTATTTCATGTAAGTGTAAGCCACCTACGTTGGACACTCAAAGCAGCAAGTAAAATTAGTTAATTATTATCCTAAAAACTCAAAAAAAAGACTAAGGATGACTAAATCCTTAATCTCTATCCGAAAACCCCGCTCTTTATGTCAATTAACCTCAATAAAATATAAAATATTGCTCGTTTTGCTTTAAAATTAGCTTTAATCGATTTAACACAATTTTTTTTCTAGACATTCAACTCATTAAGTTTTGAGAGTTAAAAAGTCAATAAAATATTTACAAACTGAAATTCATATATTTTGAGCACATTTTTTATATTTTAAACTGACAGAAATTTAAACGATGTTATTAGGAAAAAACACCGTGAAGAGTATTTGTAATTCATTCGTAACGTGTACTTAAGATAATGAGAACATAGAAAAATTATAATTTATGCCAATAGGTTCAGTGTAATACAAAAGATTTTTCATTTCAAATAAATGTGACATTTTAATAGAAATAGGCAAATTATTTATCAAAATCAAAGTTGTAAAATTATGCTCACATTTCTTGACATATAACGAAAAAAGCAAAAAGAAATTCAGAGCCAAGTAAGCATCATACAAACTTAAGTCAAATGAAAGGAAAATTTAGTAAACAGACAATAACGTGACGATATCAAAATGTAAAAGAGTATTAAAATATCAAGAGTTAAAATACGTAAATGACTTTTGTTTCCAAAAAATAAAAAGTAAGAAGAAAAAAAGAATCACTTAAATGTTAAAAAATCAATAAGTCGGGTTGGTTGTTTTGTAGAACACACACGCTGAACGTAAACATATAATATTCTTCAATAAGTGAAAGTAAATTTATTCTTTTGAGCTTTCTTCACTATGTTCTGTGTAGGTAAAAGCATATTAGATATTAACTAAAGGGTGGAAATAGAGGTCAAAATGCTGAAAATAGTGTAAAAAGAAACAAAATAAATCAGTTTAAATTTTTATTTTTGCTTAGAGAATGTATTTTTGTGCTCTTTGTTTTTGAACGAATAAAATAAATCGTATTTGCATATACAGTTCGGTTAAAAAGTGAGAGACCCACAACAGTAATAAGTTTTAAGAACTCATAATGGTTAGTTTTTAAGGAAGTTGACATGGTTAAAGCAGATCATAAGTTCAAATCTTACTGAAACGCCCTTAGAAAAAAGGAAAAACCAAACCAAAAAATGAAAACAAACTAAACGTTTCGTTAACGTTTCAGAAATAAATTTATTAAATTCTTTATTTGTTTCGTATAAGAAGAAAACTAAATGAGAGTAAATGAAACAATTACATTTCTGTTGTAAATGACTTGATTAATCACAACTGAGCCTAAAAGCTCAATAGTTACTCTGCCTGAGTTACATAATAATGCGGGTACGTTCGTTTTACAATGACGTTTTAAACACTTTAGAAATTTAAACCCTCTAAAACATGCTGACTTTTTTTTATGGAACTGTGACGACAAATTTTTTTCTTGTCGAATTTTTTTTCATTTATTGTGTGAATTACTTAGCATTTTCGTTACTAACTGTATCTATTTTTATCACCAGGGAAAGGTAATAAACAAAACGAAACGTGTGCTTTAAAATGAAAAAATGAAAAGATTGTGTCACTTGTGCTTTATTTAAGCGCCCGATTACAAACTGTATAGTAAATTAAACTTACGTGATTCACAGTTGATTTTAGAGAATGCATATGCATACCGCCTAATTTGACGATTGCATTGGTATATCAAAGCAAGTAGATGAGCGAAAGGTCAAGTAAAGTTTCGTTAATTTTCATTTAAAAAGTGTTTACTTTATCTTTCTGGTATACAAAACGAATACAAAAAACGTTTGGTTTGTTTTCATACTCTGTTTTTTAGTTTATCATACAACGTTTTCTGCACCTATTTAAAACTACGCTTTTTGGTATAATTTCTGTGATAGACTGCACCTTATAGTCTGTACCAACTGAAATGCCTAAAAAATTTTTAAATTATTATTAAATTAATCTATATTACCGTGTACATATAAATAAGTTCTGATCCAAAGTCGTTGTTTACAATTATGATTTTTCAATTATTTAAACCCTTCTCTTTTTTCATGTCATGTGTGTTTATATTTTTAAAATTTTCATAACATCTTTTATTTGTTTTCTACTTCCTACTAATGTATTTGTATTGGTTTTTTTTTAAACGACCCTCCCATGTATGTTTATCCGCCCGTATCTTTATATTTTTTTGTTGTTGTTGCTTAATAAAACTTTATTGACACTGATCACGTACTAACGCAAAATAAGTGTTGACTGACTTGTTATTGTCCTGAGTTTTCCTCTTAAGCTTATTGTTTTACTTTTGTTTCTGTGTGTGTTTTAGAAGGTATTCGTATTTGTTTAAGTAACGCATATAACCAGCAGTGCTTAAATTATAAAAGATTTGAACAAAATTAAATTTAGATTAAAATGATTGAACGCATAAGGCGAAATGAATTTTCATTTAACTTGGTGCTACAAAACATCCCTAAATTACCTTTTAAATGACGGACATTTTTTTGGTAGGAGAAAATCCCTTTATATTGTCAGACACCACGCGCCAAATTTAATTTTAGCAAGTAAATTTTTTTGATTGATGGAGTTTAAATTTATTTCTTTTATTTTTTTGTCACCTACGCCACATAAATCTGGTTTCATTCGGATGATAAAAAGGTCTTTGATCTATAACTTAAAAAAAAATATTGATCTTTTCCACGACGACTTGAGAGTCATTAAAAAGAGTAAAGATATAAATCCAACACTCCGTCAAAATATACTCTTCTGTACTGAGAAACATATTAAAACATTTTTATTCGTATCCAAATATCCATTGGTATCGCAAACTGCTGAGCCAAGAGTAATTTTATATTTTGTCTTATTTAGTAGATTTTACTGTTATCCTTTGCGATAAGAGGAAGTGTTCAAAATGTGCGAAAGTCCTCTGTACATATTTATTTTTCAAGTATGTGTTGTTTGTGGCCTTTGCTATTGTTTGTATTAAAGATTTTTTCTCTATAACATTTTTTTATTTCAACGAGAATAAGCACGCATGGGTTAAATGCGTAGGTGTTTGTTTTAATAAAAGACAACTTCAGCGTGACAGATAGAAAACAACAGTGATACATACTTAAAAGCTAATAATAAAGTTAATTTTATTGAGATTGATTAAGGAGGTCAATTAGCTTCGAGGTTTCAAACACAATACTTAAGTATTAATCAGAAATGTGTAAGTGTATTTTTTCTTCTCTTTCTTAAAAATTTAAAACAATTTAAAGAAATATGCTTTAAAAAATAATGTTTCTCATTAAATGTGTAGATTCCTTTGGAACAGGTTTGCGATTTCTGATGATAGATTCAGAAATTTCAGATTTCAACTTGTTTAAAATTTAAACTAAATTAAACCACGGGAATATTAAATTAATAAGTTAAACAAAAACGTTTTATTTTTATCCCGATTTTATTAATAAATCACTAATATTGATTATTTTGTATCTTTTGGGTCTGTAATTTATATAAGTATTTAATGATTCGGTGACAAAATGTGAATTTTATGGGTAAAAGTTTAAAAATTCGAAGCTTAGGATTTTTGATAGTAGATCTGGAAAATCGTGAATGCACTTTTCTAAAAGTGAAATTCTATTACATATTTTGGTTTTAATAATTCACAGAGGTATTTAATAATCCTAGAATTAAATGTGGGTTTTATAGGCAAAAGTTTAAAGAATTTAAATTTGGCATTTTTAATGGTAGATTTGTGAATTTCCGGATTCGATTTGTCAAAATCGAAATTTTTGAAAATATTTTTTTAAATTATTCTTAAAAGTGTACAATGGTTCCAGGACGAAATGTGGATTACATGAGCAAACGTTTTAAAATTTCTGCTGGGTTTTTTTTTAATGGTAGATTTGGTAATTTCGGGCTTAAGTATGTTTAAACTTGAATCTTGTTTACAGCTTTTGACTTTAGTTTCAAAAGTATTTAACGACTCTAGGATTTAACACGGCTTTTATGGCCAAAAGCTAAAGATTTTCAATTTTAGAATTTTGATCATACATTAGGGAATTCGGTTATTTTAAAATCTTTGCTGCAGTTGTAGTTGCTTAAAAGTTTATTTGATTTCGAAAAAATTCAAGATGTCGATAATTGTTTTTAAAAACTTGAGTATTTGTAAATAAAATATCCCACCTTAGTTCAAAATATAAACAGTTGCTTTGAAAGTTAAAATTAAAATTTTATTTTAATCAGTCTGGCCTATGCGAAATTGTGTTTTTAACAATTTTTTTATTTAGGTTCTCATTACATTCTTAACATACATTTTAATTTGAGTCTGTTATTCATTTGCTTTTTCTTTAAGTAATATCGAAAATTAATATGAAACAAAGTAACAGTTTTTATTGAAATTTACTTTTTATGTACTATGTGCAATATTTGCTGAGTGTTTTATATTGAAAAACTCTAGATGAGTATCACTGCTTTCACTATTTTTTTTTCATTCTTTCAAGAGGTTCTTTATAACACAATTTTCTGTAAAGTGGCAAAAAATAGTTCTTTAGTTTTTAAAAGTTTTTCGCTTTTAATATTGTGTTGCAAGAAGCAACATAATAGCTGCAGATAATTTGCATCTCGTAACTTTATTTTTTTAATAATATTCGTTTTATAGTTGAAGCAAACTTTGGTCGTTGCAATGAGTTTTTATATTCATTTCTTGTCCAGAATATTGAGTAGTTAATGAGATGTGAATTATTTTTTTTAATCGATGATAAGCAGAAAATTTTCTTCTTATTGTATTTTGGAAAAGTATGAGTTGGTTTGGTTCAAAGAAGCGCAATAAAGAAAAAGTGATTGCTGAAAAAATTTGAACAAAAAATTAGAAAATTTTTAATCCTAATGAAATATAGGCAATATCGAAAAAAAATTTACGAGTGAAAAAACGAGAATTAAGCTGGAAAATATTTCAGTAAAAAAAGAAAGGACAATAAGGTCAAAAAAATGGTTCATTTAAACTGCTATAAGACAATTAGGCGAAGCTTCTGTTAAGAGCTGAAAATAAATATGCTGAGTCTTCTTGAAATTTAGCCTCAATACTTTTGAAACTTTTGAAACACAATCCTTTAAATATGAGCAGCAGCTTAAAAAAATTGACTTATGCCACTTTCAAAATAAACGGCTCATATAATTGAGCAAGGAAAATGTAAATATATTCCATTAACTCTTAAAATCCTTTTTATGTCTTTGCTAAAAATTTATTTTTGTGTTAGAATTACTCATACATGCATTCATCCTGTTAAAGAAAACTTAATAATTGCCTGTTGATAAAAATAAAAACGCATGGCTGTAAAAATTCGATTTATAAAGATGTGTTTTTATGTTTGAATAACCAAAGGGTAAAATCGTAACTCTATTGTTTTCACCACAATGTCCGTCTGTTACCGCCTTCTATCTATGGAAACGGTTTAATTAGACTCTTGAAATTTTTGTAGAAGGTTTTTCAGTTAATTCTAAAAATTCAAAGGGTGTTCCGAAAGTGAAGTGATATTCATAATATTCATATTGTTATTTTTTGAACTGCGATCGCCAGACACGATAAATTAGTGAAGAGTATGCAAAACCATGAGCAAAAAATTAACTTATAATTAAAGGGGTGACTCAACAGTGATGTAATATTTACATAAGTTTATTTCTTTTATCTCCGCAATTAGCAATAACTTTAAATTTAAGGATTTTGAAAACTAAGTCTAAAATATAGAGGGTCTATTATAGTGACTGCTTCCATATAGCAGGTGGTTTGGAAAAAATGTCTTTATCTTTTACCGCTATAAACACACACTTGAAATTTTTACAGAAAATACAGCGCTACGTTTGCTATATCGACAGGTTAAAGATATAAAAATTATAAGGTGTCCCCATATAAACGTGATTATCTTTTTAATCATTAGAAACTAAGGATTTTCGACATTAAATATTTAAAACACAAAAATAAAAATTAAATGATGGCCCACACATAGTAAGGAGCCCTTTGTGTGTAAGAGAAATTCCAACTAAACGGATTTTTAATTCATGTATTGAAAAAATCTTTTTATGTAACGGAGTCATGCAATATTTTTTCTTTTTTTGTTTTGGTAATTTTGGTGTAGATAGTAATCGATGTGGAATAAAAAGTACCTGTTTTTTGAATTTTTTTCTGTCTCTCGGTCTGTGTTCGCATCACGTAAAAACAGCTGAATAGATTTGAAAAAAATTTAGTTAGAAGGTCTTTCAAATCCTTGGTTTAAATATAGACTAATTTGTCTCATAAAAATAAGTTATTTTGTAGAAGAAATACAAATGCCATATTTTTATATTTTTACCTTACAAATGTGACAATTACTTGAGAGTGTACACTTTAAAAAAATTTTGCATTTGAAATAAATTACTTAAAATATTTTTTTGTAAAAAATTTGCAATAAAAATATTGTTTGCAACATTAAACGATGTTTTTCCATTATGAGCTTTTTTATTCCTGATTTTCTTTAATATTTGTTAAAAAGTCTATTATCCTTGTTTTGTGTTCATGTTGTTTTTATTATTATTATTACAAAAGGACCTTTCTATTCCATTTCTTTTGACTCTTAAATGTATTACTTCCTTTTGTAAAGAAGATATTATATTTTGTTGTCAATTTATTTAATTTTTTTATTTCCAGTTCTTTTAAAAATTTATAAAAAATTTATCGTTTTAACATTTTAGTTACGGTTCATTTAGTTTTTCGAATACACAAGAAAACAACGTTATTTTAATTTAACGAACCGATTTGTTTTTTGCAGCGGAGAAAATAATGTGATAAAATCGCAAGAACAGCTTGGGCGCAAAGTGTTTAGCAATATTTTTTGTTGATAATAAAGATAAATAAAAAACCAAACAGTTTAGTTTATTGCGGACAAAAGATATAAATAATATAAATAACTTTTAACAAAGTTTACTGAGTTTTTTTCATAGCAAAAATTCAATTGCTCAGTTCCTAACTTCCTTACACTGAACAAAAAGAAAATTGCATTACTACACAACAACAAACTTTTTGGTTAATTCTGCAGAGGTTTTCCATAAAAAAAGAGTGATTTGAGAAAACCAATTATATTGAAGAATTTTCTTTAGTATAACTATTCTGACTTCTTTACTGAAGAGGCTGCAAATGTGATAAAAAATTTATTAAATTTAACAAATTAAATAGTTCATTCGATAACAAATGCTTACATGCGAACGCTGCAAATTTAAATTAAAAGGGTAGAAAATAGTTCAACGATGTGTCTATGTTTGCGACAAAAAGTAGCTTTTTCTTGCGATTTTTTTTCTCATTGTCTTTGTTGTTGTTAAAGCACTATTTTCCTATTCTTGTTAGTTGATGATTTTATTGTTGTGGCTATAGGTGTTGTCCTTGCTGTAGCTATTTCCTTTGCTTTTTCATCTGTCTTTCTTATTAAAACTTTTTTCATCACTACAAGTGATTTATTGTGTGCAGAAACGAACAGATTGCAGTAGAGAGGAAATAATAAAAAAACGAAATAATTTTCCTATAATTATACAAACAGGTATTGTTTTATCGTAAATATTAAAAATACTTTTGTAGACAATATGAGTTGTGTACAAAAAAATTAAAACGAAAATAGTATTAATATATTATTTTGTAGTAGAAAGTCTAACGGTTTGTTGTTCTGTTTATGTTATTGCGTTTTTAAAGGAATAGTTCTCATTAAACATAGTAATACGACTTATTGATTTAATTTATTCTTTAGATATTTTTTGTACCTTTAGGGAACTAATGGTCACCTCCAAATGTTTTATGAAGACATTTTACTGCAATACAAGGATTAAATGGAATTAAATGACATTTAGGAAGGATACTAAGAAATTCTACTACATTTATCATTTGCTCACCTTTCAATGATTTTAAGGTCAGATACCACCACAACCGGCTGCCTTGATGATCTATAAGTCTTTTGCCATCGAGAAGCATTCACTATAAAAAGAAATGTTTGGTCGTCGAATAATAATAATTTTCGATCAACATTATTTATCACACAAATGATTGACAGTGTTTGCTTTAGATGTTCGCTATACCCACATCGAATCTGCTACTGCAACGCTATAGGCAGAACGCCAATGATCTATAAATCATTCTTAAAATTCTTCCAAGTGTTAAAATTTTTAAATTCATTTCACACTTAATGTGATGTCTGTTCGTTTATCAGCAAAACTTTTCTTTTGAGAAACAGTTTCACCAATTAATTGTTTTAGCTGATGTAAAAAAGTACATGGGTGTGTTAGACAATGCTCATGAATTAGAAAGTTATGTTGTTCCAAAAAGAAGCATAGAAAAAAAGATATCATGATTCATCATTAATAAGTTAATTAAAAAAGTTGTTTTTTGTTTTAATTTTTTAATGTGTGATTTTGCGAAACAAATAGTAAGGTTGTGAGCAAGACATAGAATACAAAAGAGGGCACTTTTCTGCTTAAGAGTGACATGATTTTTTTTTTTCAATGGAACCAAATTTAATTTTATTAAATTTACCAAAATTAATCTTGAAAAATTAAAATAAATTATAAAAACAATTGTTACCTTTAATTTCTTAATTTAAAAATTTATTTCATCTTATCGATAAACATTATAATGAATAATCTGAGTTTATATGTTACAAAATGAGTTGTTGATTTTTTTTATTAAAATATGTTCATTTAGACCACATAAAAGCCAATTTACATAATAAATTCTGGCTTTGTTTTAATTATTTATTATTATTAACAACTTATGCTGTCAATTATTTCTTAAGTTTAATATTGATTTTGCCTTTTTGTGCTTTATAAAAGGGCTGAAAGGTTTGTTAATAATGTAGCTGATAATTAAAGAATATTACAGAAAATTGAAAACCAATATTAACTTTTACAGATATATTTTGCATATTTAAGATCCATCTGGTTTTAACTTAAATAAAACTCAGCATATAAAAAGAAAAAAAACAAATAAATGTGCTATATTCGGCTGTGCAGAATCTTACATGCCCTACTTGCAATGTAACATACTGAAGATTTCCCATTGAATAGTTTAAATAAAAATGGGCATAAGAAATCCTTTCCTACCATGTCTTCTATTCAAAAAATTTTAAGTTTTACTTATGGTTGTTGTTGTATTTTACGAAAGCTGAAATCAGCTTAGAGGCCTTTCCTTAATCATAACCCACAATTATTTGCAGGGCTACAAATATAAGTTAAAAAGAGAAAAAAAGTTAATCTGATCGATTAGTTTTTTCCGAAGGACAGCGCTCAATCGACTTCGCTATGCATAAGAACTCAGAATATATACGTTATGGGTTCGGATATGGATATTGTAGAAACTACAAACCGAATAACAAACTCGGATAAAAAAACAAAAAATAAAATGCTACAAAATTTATAATTACAATTCTAATTATTGGTAATAAGAAGTTTTTGCTCTTTTGCTTGTTTAAAGCTTTAAAAGCAAAAGCCACAGACTCAATTTAATAAGTATTTTAAAGGGTGCTTCTTAAGCCCAATAGAACTTAAAATTTTAACAAAAAAGTAAATTTTTTTCGAAAAAAAACTTTTTTTATTCAAAAGCAAGAGCCATTGATTCCATGTGGTGCTAGAGAAAATAATCCGAAAGGTTTGCGTGACCCAGGTTCTTTTCTGCAAATAAACTTATCGCCAAACTTTGATGTTAAAGTCGATGTTTGCGATCGCCTTATGGCACGTGCTATCTGTCCTACTGTCGAAACCACAACTCCTCCAGATCAACGTCCTCCATATTTTCAAACAAAAAGTCATTGATCCGTGTGGTAACAATTTCCAGCGCCTGTACAGTGAGCTTTGGCTGCAGTTTTAAAGAAATAAAATCCAATGGTGTAACGATGTTACGCAATATGCGACAATTTAATTTTTTTATAACCCTTGAAGCCTAAAACGAACCTTACCCGTAAAACTAAATAAAAATTTGCGATAAGACGTCGGATCAATTTCCTACAGCTCTGGAGCCAAATCGAAGGCTTAAGGACACCTATGATGATTTCGTGGCATTATTTCCTGTAAAAGCTGGATCTTGTATTTGTAAAGGAAAAGATGTTTAGGAAAAATTTTTCACGTAGTAAACAAACACCGCTCCAAATCTTGAAACCGGCGTTTAGTCGATAAATTATGGTCTTCTTTAATAACTTCTTATAAACTGGCGACATTTTCTTTAGTACACTATGTCTAAAACGTGCTGGTGTTATTGTATCATTTAGAGAGTACGTAGTACAAAATGTTCTCACAGTTCGATGGATGGCTTTTTAAATGTACGAATATATGGGTCATAAATTGAGGATGTTGTCTTGCAATGAAAATTCCCTTCATATTAGTTAAAGCATTTGAATACTGTTCTCCTTATTTCGATAGTAGCTTAAAAAAGCTTATGAATATCATGTTGGACCCGTGCAGTCCGACAGTTTTTTTCTTTTTTCTTAGATATCATGTATCATAAACGTCAGCTACAATATTTCAAAGTTTTTCTCTAAAATAAATCTAAGATTTTTACAAAAAAAAGCTTCACGGGCATCCCAGCGGGTTACAGCTATTGAAAACAATTGAAATGAATACCAAAACTTTTACATTTTTTGCATAAGAAATCTGTTCAGTTTTTGTTGTCGTTTTGCTTTGTTGATTTAATGCAATTCTCATTTAATCAACCTGGCAATAGATAAAAGACTTTCTAGTTTTGAATTCAAAATTAAGGTAGAATCTATTGATGAGCTATGTGAGCACTAACGAAATGACCATATGGATTGCTTTTCCCGCAGTTATACATTTCAGTTTGTATTTTCTCAAATAATAAGTATTTCATGAAAATATCATGAAATATTTGAAGAAACGAAGCACGATTAAAGTAAATTAATAAAAAAATATTCTAAATAAAAAATTTTCATATTGATTTTAAATAATCTTTTATTTTCAACATTATGAATGAAAACAATATGAGAGATAAATAACATAAAAACAATAGACGACAATGTTAAGGGCTTTTGCATTGATTGTAAACTCTTGGTTTATTGTGCAGAAATAACAAAAAAAGTCAATAATATAAAACATTTTCTGGCAGCAACAATAGAAGCAACCCTTTTAAGAACATGCATACATTTTTAAATGTTGTGAACATTGGTTACAAATAAATCAAAGGCGTATTAATGTATCTTTATAAAAAAAATTATTATTGTTTTATTTTAATTCACAGTTTTATAAAAAGATTTTTTTAAATCAGTTTTTAAATATTTTAAAGAGGACAGGAAATGCTAAAAACTGTATTGGCAGATTTTTTATCTAATTTTAAAATTCTTAAATATGGCTTCATTAAGAAAGTTAAAAAAATGGTCTGTTATTGAAATGCATAAGCTCGAACCGGATCAGCCATTTCCAAAATATTTTTGTGTCTGTCTTACTGTGCATCATTTAGTTGTACAGTTGACTCTTAGCCCTATGGAGCCTATTCTGGCGATAGTGCATGTCTCAAGCAATAATGTGCTGTTTCTGTATTACAGGCGATCAACTCGTCTGAAAAATTTGTATGAAAAGCATTGTGTTTTTTTAAAGTTATTTTTATATAAATTTTCCAAACGAATTGATCGCCTGTGATACGGTTATAGCGTACAAATTACTTCAGAGTTCTTCTAAATTTAAAAACTAAAATATTCGCATTTTTAAAGAATATTTTCCTCAAATCCTATAACACATACACAAGCAAAGTCAACGCAAAATGACTCCTTTATTATTACATTGCTTAATTCACAAAATGTTTAAAATTGTATATTTTATCAAATACAATCGGAATAGTTGTAAGCTTCTATAAATTAGCCCTTTATTTTGAAAGTGGAATAACTCACTTTGCTTTTTAGCTCATAAACATTATTAAAGGATTGTGTTTGAAAGGTTTTAAAAGTATTGAGGCTAAAGCTCGAGAAGGTTTATTCGAACATCTATTTAAGAATACTTTTTTCCCAAGAAAAACTTCGGTCAACATAAATTTTTAGCAGCTCATAACATTTAAATTTATTTTTTTTTTTATTTGTGTGAAGAGGTGACTTACCCCACTTTTAAAGTTAACGGCTAAAAATTACGGAAATGTATTAAGAAAGATTTAAACAAGTAATTATTTTCTTCTTGTACGACATTTAATAAATTTTGTAGTTGTAGAAATATTTACATAGAACTTACTATAAGTTTATTTATACTACTGTTATAGAATCGTACATTTTAGCACACTTACAATTGTTTTTGAATAGAATAAATATTATGTGTTTACTTGTTGTTGCTTATTTTATCACACAATATTTTTTTCTGTGTAAATTTTCCCCATGTTTAAAATCTAATTAAGCATTAAATACTGCTGCTTCAGGAGCCTCTAGAGAAAATAATTTTCAAATGAACAAATGCATAGAATCATGAAATTACACAGAAGCATGAATTTAATATTAAATATAATGAAATTATAGTCATTACACTAAATATCAATGCACATTAATTGGTAACAGATCTAACTAAATTTCAAGGAATTTAAACCATTTCCATTTTAGAGACATTTCATGGTTTTATTGTATATTGATTAAATTTTTAAGATCAAATATAAAAAATTTTTTGTTACTATTCAAGATTATCCATTTTTTAAACTGAAACTAAATTATATTTTAAATTGATTTTAGTAGATATCCATAAGGCCAAATTGAATCGATTCAACAAATGTAAAGCGACGCTAAGTGCTATTATATAAAGAAGGGCTTGTATCACCCTTAGGGATTTAGTCTAAGCCTAAATGACGCTAAGGCGAAGCTGCACGTCTTCTGCACTGACAAAGCGTTAGAGTGAGAATCAAAGGCAGTTGCGTTTATATTTTTTTTAACTGCTGGTAGAAATAAAAGGCTTTGCGATGAAAACAAAAGTCAGTAGTTATCAATCGACGACCAAATCACTAGTCAAGACTAAAGCCGGTTCAGTTGAGTGGTACTTGACGATGATTGATATTCTGACTTGTGATAGAATGAATATGAAACTTGTCACGAATTTCCATTTTCGCTGAATCATTATATCGTCAAATGCAATTCGTCTTAATTTAAGCTTTAAATTATTTTTTATTTTTTTCTTTCCCAGCTAGGGGTTGAACCAGTGATTTTCATAAAGCAATTAAAATTTACTTTTGCAGCTTTGGTTAATTTTTTTTTTAATTTTTATTAAGAAAAATTATTTTTAAATGTACGCGGACGCTTGAATTTCGTCTAACCAAATTAACATTGATCAGTTGGTTAAATGGTTTAATGGATGATATTTACAGTATACGCAACTCAAGGTGATGGATGCGAAGAATTCTGATGATGAATTTGACAGTCCTGAAAATGTTTTCTTTGGGAAACGTCCGCGTACATTTGAAAAATAATTTTTCTTAATAAAAGTTAAATTAAAAAAAATATGAACTAAAGCCGAATAAGTAAATTTTAATTTAAGCTCTTAAATAAATTTTGTGCTGGCAAATTAAAAACTTTTAATATTACTTCAGTTTTAACTAAAAAAGTTTCCATTATAAATTTCTTTGAAGTATTTATTGTTGCTGCGTGTGTTAAGATTAGTTTTTTTTTTATTTTATTTCTTTTTACTACTTTAAATAGAAATTACACCAAGATGTGCTGTAAAAAAATAAATTCTCATGTTACACGTGACATTCAGTTTTATAAATCAAGAAGTTTTTGAAGACATGCTACCTTCTGAATGAAGTCGTATTGTACTCAAAGGTATTCTTAAGAAGTTTTCTTAAAAATGTTATATTTTTATTTTTATAATTTTCTTACGTTGAAGTTTGCAAATAAACGTTATTGTACCAGCATCTTTACACATTAAACCACATAAATAAAGTTTTTATTCTCAATAAGATTTTAAATTAGAAAAAAGGAATTTTATTAAAAAAAATCTTTACTTGAAAGATCAATAAATGTTTAGATAATTATGTATTTCAAACAAATTCAAGAGACGCTTTTGCATTATAGAACACGATGCAATCAAAATTGGGAATAATAATAAAAAAGAGATGCAATGAACGACAACGTTATTTTTTTTTTCTAATATCTTTCTTTCGAATCGCATTTCATCTTTCAGGATGTCAGTTATTTGTGATTTGTCGACTTAATATTTTTAACGAATTCTATAGGGCAAGAGGTGTAAAGTTGCAAAAACGAGGCGGCCAATCGACATTGTCAAATCGTTCGTTTAATTTTTTTAAGACCTTCGACTCAAATAACGGTCGGTCGACTTTAAGTCTTGAACGCTTTGAACTTTTGAAACGTGAAGATGAAGATCGTTAAGAAAAATGATGTACCAGAGCTAGTTGTTGCGAACATTGGCGAGTTATTGTTCAGACTCATTCTCAAGCATTACTGTACAGCTGTATGTTATGGACAGCAACAATACCGTGAGCCCTGGGTTTAGTAAATTAATTATGCAGAGCAGTCTCAGAAGGGCCCCGATTACGTGGAAAAGCTGTTAGAATTTTTGCAGTGATACAACAAAATTTTCATCATTTGAAAGTATATTTTCACATTTTAATTTCTTTGTTTATGAGTGTAGCGTTTCAAATTTCCCTTGTATTCTCTTAGGTGTGCTTATCTCCCTTCCCAGTCTAAAGCTGTTTCTTTTATATTCTTTTCAATTTTGTTATTTTCCTTCATAAGTTGTGTGACGACTTTAAATATCTGTAACGATGTCTGCTATTTTTATTTGCTTTCCGTCTAACAGAAACACTTTTTTTATATTTTAGAGACATTAAGTTCATTGAATTCTAAAGTTTTTTGTTTATCAAAACTGCAGCCAAAATTATAAATGGAATAATAGAAGTGTTTTGATAAATTTTCTTGCACCATATTTTATTTGTTTTCTTTGAGTTTTTATACTTCTGTATTCTTTCGGTTGCTGCAGATGTAAGAAGACACACACACACAGGTGGTTGGTGTTTGTTTTTAATATTGAAGTGTATTTGTAGTGCATTAGAACAGTTTAAATAACTTAAAGTAATTACTTCTTTTTGGCTTTAGAATTTTAAGGTTTAAAAATTTATTTTAGTGTCATTTGTGAAAATATATTTTTTGAAGGGCAATAAGAAGGTACATAAATTTAGTTTGTAGCCCGAAATATCGGTTCTTATATTTTCGTTCGAATGCATCCCAACAATAAACTAAAAAAAAGACGAATTGTGGAAATTGCTATGAAATTTAAAATTTAGCATCTTAAAGCCAAGGCGGCTTAGACGTTGTCTAATCTACAACATTTGTAACCGTTTTTCGGCAATATCACTGTAAATTCTATGCAGCATGTGGTCAATTAGTTCAGGCTCATAGGCGTAGACAGTTTTATTTATTGACATACCTATTCAACCAAATGTGAAAACCAGCGTTTAGCAAAATTCGCTTTTTACCGTTTAATGTTAACGTGGTACGAAGATGATAATCGAATAATTTGCTCTAATAGACAATTATGATAACCGTAGAATAAATATATATTTCGAACAGAACCATGATTTTCAAAATAATTTTGCATAATTTGGAAGCGCTGTTTCGATATCATTCTATTCATATTAGAATGCCAAACTAAACTAAATATAAAACACTTCACAGCTGACAAAATGGGCAACAGTTAAAAAATTTTTTCTTAAAAATCATTACTTCTATAAAAAATATCCTTTATGAGCACAATGAAATTAAATTCTACAATTACAATTACAAATATAAAAACAAAACAAAAAATCAGGAGAAAAGAAATTCTATTAATTTGCAGTAGGATGCAATATTAAAAGCCATTTGGTTATGTGCAATTTACAAAAAGACTTCCATACATTATTGATGTCTATCAATAACGCTATTAACGCAAGCTTAGTCGCATTCTTATGCTCTTTTGTTTAGAGCACAAGATCCACTGAATAAAACTTAAAGGCTGGTTGCTTAAAAACCTGAAATTTAAAGCATCAAGCCGTTTGAATTTATCATTTCATTACAATCCTTTGGTAATCGTATGTCATGATGCCATTCAGAACATATAACTAATGTAATACATAATAGTTTTTAATGCAATTGTCGATACTATCACAAATGTGACGTCTCTTCCCCATATCATTTCGATTGGATTTTTTTACATTTGAAGTTTATGGCCACAAATGCGGGACACAAAGTTTTTGAAACAAAGTTTTCTCTGCAAAATTTTCTTAAGAAAGATGTAAAAGACGTTCAATGAAATAAAAGTCATGTTGTAAAATTCGAAGTGTTTTAATCTTTTTTAGAGTACTGAGATAGTTATCAGTTCACTGGAGTCTTTGGTGATGTGCGCCTTTAACATAAAAATTAACTTTCTCATGAAGAAGAAAAACTTATTAAACTTGAGGCCAGGTTAGTTTTCATAAAATATTTACAATCTTATTTTCTGAAAGAAACATTGTACGATTGTGTTTAATTTGAAATATATGTGAGAATTTAAACTTAAATATTTTATAACAACTAATCTGGCTTTAAGCTTAAAAAATTTTTTGCATGACGAATTAAAAATGAAAATTTTTATAATAATTAATAAAAGGATGCATACTCACCCCATTTTTTTTACAAAAGCTTTAGTAATTATAACTTTAAATACAAAATTGTGCCAAAGTAAGAGTCTTTAAATATTTCTTAATTTCTTAGAAATATGCATATTTCCTAAATGTGTTGAGTAATGAATATTTAAAATATTCACATTTAGTCATTTTATTCATATGTCATTAACAATCATCGTATCTACCTTAAAAATTCCTGATTAAATAAATTTATATTATTTTATTTAGCAGTTTTATTTCTTTATTCGCTAAACAAATTTATTTTTTGCCTTTTTACAAATAATCCCATTTGCTGTTGCACTGTTATTTTAAGTATTGTTATTTTAGGTTCATTTAAGCCAATTGTTATTCGTAGTTTTATTGACACTGTTTTTTTTTTTTTTTTTTTTTGGTAAAACAATTCTATTTGCAATTTAAATAAGCTCTTAAAGCTCTTAATTAGTTAATGTTTAATTGTGCTTGCGGCTAAATAATTTTTTATAAGCTTTAGTAATTTAGACAGACAGATACTTGTTGAATATATTTAATATTCAATAAATTTTTGAAAAATTTATTCATAATAATAAACATGAAATGCTATTAAATTTATCTTTCGGGGGTATAATTTGCATAAATTATTTTTATCAAATACTTAATTAGAATTATCCTGTTTTTTCCCAGTTATTTGGTATTTTTACTGGAAAGTTCTCCGAGAGTTTTGAAAATAGTCAATTTTTTATCGAGGAGGCTCATTTTTGGCTCAGCGGCTTTAGAAGGAAAAATGTGCCGCATAAATTGTGAAACCCTATTTTTAAATAATATTGTTTATGGTTGCCTGACGAGTTGAGTTGATCAATCAATTTTTAGAAAATTAATTAGAAAAGACAATCAATCAGTATCTGTTATAGTTGTCTATTAATTATTTTCCCTCACGATCATGAACACTTACGATAAAAATACTACTAACGCAAGGCCTGGTCCTCGTAAATACAATTAAAATTCACAAAAGTTTAAGCTCACGAATACTAATAGAAAAAATCAAATTAACGAAATCATTTTCATATTTTTTTTTTTATTTGCATTTAAAAATATTTTTATTCGTTTTCAAGGGTTTTATATAAACAATCTAATTATTTCAATCACGAAAAAACCACCCGGGAATCACCGCGATAAATACATGATACAAGCAAATCACTGCGGATGTGCCCATATCCACTTTATTCATTTTTTATGATCGTTGCGAAATCAACGCTTGATTTTACCAGATAATTGGAGAACAGTGATTAAAAAAGTTTTTACTACATTATTTCTTCTTTAATTTTTTATTTTATGCACACAAATGGATTGTTAACAAAACTTGTTTGTAGATTTAAATATTATTTAAGACAACAATATAATTTTTACCACAACTTCATATTGTTTCGGGGCATATAAAATGGGTCTTGTAATTATGCAGAGTTTTTTCTCTGCGGGTAGTTTCTAAATTGAAAACCAATGGCAAAAATAAATAATTCATATTGCAGCCACTTAGAAATAGGGTGAGACTTAGGTTTATCAGTCAAAGAGTTCGTATTATATTGGATGTCATTCTTAAAATTGCATTGAAACTCATTTACAAAGAAAAACCAACTGGTCAGCAAAAAGCATTTGGTGTTCGAGATTTTAGCGTGGTTTTCCGAGAGCAAAAATGAAACAAAATTTAGCAGTCATAATAGTGAAGATGATTTATATATTTTCCATTTTATAGTTCTCAGGCCATTGTGCATTTTAAAAAAAATTTGAAGTCTGTATTTTAAAATTATACCTCAGAGAAAATTTTCTAAAAATTTAATTGAAAAAACCTAAAATTTATTTAATTAACATGTCACATATAATTGTATATTTAAGTGTTAGTAAAATATGTCCTTTTGGTTGTTCAGACGCCCTTAACATTAAATTTATTCACGTTGTATTTTTTTTATTACAAAAAATTTTATGTAGTTTAAGGTTTAAGCATTGTCGTTTAAATATAAATTATTAAACATCATTATAAAATACATTTGCATGCATCTAAAAAATATTTAAGCTGTAGTTACGTCTTCTGCTAAAAGTATGCTAAGATTTTTTGTTAATATGAATAACTAAACGCGTGAGCCACTTTAAACTGAATACAAAATGGCAACAAGCGCTCTTGTTTTTGAAAATTATTCAAGCATAATTTTATACAGTTATGCAACAAACCCACGCAATCGTATATGCACACTAAGTCAATGACACATCAACTTAGAAACTGTCTGTGATAATGAGTTTAGTAAAAAATTTTGAAAATAAATGTCACAAAATACACAAGAGCCTGATACAATTAGTGCATATTAAATGTGTGCATGTGTTATAAAACTAAAGATTATGTATTACAGTATTTTTCTGGTGTTACTGTTGCTGCTTTTTCTTCAAGCAGTACTTATCACAAAAGTGCTTCAGGCACAAAAAAGAATGAACATTCTATATGTATTTTGTTCATGAAATGAGAATGTTATAGTCTTTTTTCCTACTCATTTTTTAATTGTACCACTACTTTAGCAGCCCTAGAAAAAATAATTTTCTGTAAGAAAGAATATGAAAAAATAAAAGCTGTACAATTAATGCATTTAAACCGATAAGGGAAAAGAAGATAAGCAAATATTAAACTTTATAATTCATACATTGTTGTCGGAATTGTTTACCTTTTAAACTAATTTTGGAGTCATTATGCTATGATACATTACATATTATGGATTGCCTTTGATAGGTCTTCATTCAGTCTTTTGACTACAAATATAAAAAACAAAAACGCCTAGCGGGCGTTGGAGTCACATACGAAGCGTTCCATACCATATATAAGGCAGCCATATTTTAATTTTTAATTTTTAAAAATAAAACAATATACACCAAAACTATATTGCTATTGAGCCATGCTTTATTTAATTTTATTGTCTTTATAGCAGATGTAGCAAAAAAAAGTCTGTAAAGATTTTAAAATTCCGCCTGTAGTGTTTAAAACGAAAAGTTTATATTCATTAAATCACAGCGTCTATGGAAACACCCTTTAATTTATAAATTTATATTTCACACTTATATTAAATGCCAACATATTTTTACATACTGTGAGAAAATTCTAAATGTCTGCCTGCTACGTGTGTAAAAGTAAGGCCATGTACGTTAAGATCACGTCACTATGGGAACACTCTTTAGTTTTTAGTTACATTTTTATTTTTTTCTTGGTAACTACAGCAGACATTGCGGTTCAAAAAGAAGGTTAAGAGTACCTCAAAAGCACATCACTATTGGGACACCCTTTAATAAAAAAAATTAATTATTTGCATTTTGCAAATTTGACGTTTCTGTTTATAACAGTTAAAAAAATAACATAAGTTGTATTAATAAAACATAATATATGGACCATACTTTTTGCTTAATACTGCCACACTACGTGACGCTTTCTATCTATAGGCGAGTTAAAACGCCTAGATTATTTTAAAATGAAAAAATGGGCAACTTGATATAATTCTTTCTTAAATACAAGCATACGTGGGTACATGTACATACAGATATGAACTGATTAAAAGAAAGCTACAACAAAAACTAATAGAAACTTAGCTCAGCTACTGCTAGTTTAAAATATGAAATAAAACATCCAAGGACTTTAATGGACTTCATCCGTGATCGTTTGTAAAGTTGAAGATTTTTATAACACTTAGTTTCTTTGCTGCCAATATATGTCTCACAAATAGTTGCAAATTTAAAACCTCAATGTATTTTGGCCAAATTTTACAAATAATTATTTTCCATTAATAAACTTTCTCTTTTTAAAATTCAATACTCGAAAACTATTTAGTATAAAATTTTGTTAAACATTCAACAGTATATAAAATTTGATAGTTTTCCTACAAGAAACCTTAAAACTTTAGCAATTAATATTAAACTGCTTTTCAGATAAATTTTAGTTTTACAATACAATTTCCCTCAAAATCTTTGTTTTGTGTTGCAACAATCTAGACTTCTCATGTTAAAAAGCTGAACACAAAACCTTAAGGACTTTTATTTGTTGTTGTTGATAAAATTGTTTTAGCTTTTAGGACTTTTTTCAATAAAGAAGCAACCATAGTAATATTTATGTTAAAATAATTTACCTTTTTGAATTTTGCAGTAGTTTTACTGACTTGGGTTTTAATAGTGTTCATTATTGCTATTGACTGAAGTTAAAGTTACTCATGTTGAATTATTTTATCCTGCAACTCTTGAAGAATAAACAAGCAAAAAATAGTAAATAACTAACAACATTATGATGAAAGCTACTACTACAACAACTACTTAATTGTCAGGAGTTGTTGTTAAATAATTTTGTCTTAAGTAATAATGTGTTGTATGCATTAGTGTTTTACGGCTAAAGGCACAAAGGAGGCCTGTAATGGACAAGTAAAGGCAACTGCAATTTACACGAAGAGGAAAGAATTATGAATTAAAGTTTAAGTAAAAAATACAGGAGTTCTAAATTCGTTTGCAGCTAATCTTCATCGAATTCTTATTTGTCAATACAATGTCTTGCAAAATTTTAGATGAAAATCTATTTTTTGGCAATTTCTCGAACTGCTGATAGTTTTTCTGTGCATTTTTGGTCTTAAATGAAATACAGACTTTTGGATTGCAAGTACAATTTACTTTTTGACAATTCCTATATTCTTGCAATTAAATTTATTGGTGTAATTACATTTTTTTTTTTTGGAAATTTTAGAGATTTTTTCGTAATTTTTTTGGAAGAACAATTTTTTTAATTATTTCTTTATCGGAAAATTTGTTGATAATCGAAAACTTTAGTGAAAGCTCGGTCTTTCAGTAATATTCCGATGTCTTGTAAAGAAAATCAATGACCAAATGAAAGTTAGGAAAACTGTTAACTTAACTGTTAAACAACCATTTTCAATTTTCTTAACTTTAACTTAAAATTCTCAATTTTTTCAGACTAGGAAAACATACCGGCATAGAGCGATGCCGATATAAATGACAGCCGCGGCTAAAAGTCATCTTTAAATGAAAGATTTTCGACTACGGTGGCTTAGAAAATACATGCGACTAAACTAAAATCGGAGGCGGCTATAAGCCTACTATAAGCCTATCGGCTTCGATCTCCGTACACGGGGCTTAATTAAACAATTAAATAAAAATTAGCTTCTAATTTTTTTTAATTTATAAAAATTTAGCAAAATTGAACTGTAATAAACTTTAAGCTTTAAATTTTGTTTGTGTTATGACAAGATTTAGGCATTTAAATTGAGTTAATATTGTTACGTGTTTTCCTTTAGAAAAACGTCCGGGTTCGCTTGCGTGCAAATACCATCACGGAGTTCTTTGCTTTACTCTACAGTATCGTGGCATATTATAAATTTCTTTTTTATACTGTGGCTCTGCGTATAATTGATCCTACGGTGGCCTTCTTACTATATATGCGATACACTGAGTGCATACATCCACACTTTACACTACTGTGTTACTCCCGCGTGATCTGAACTTCCTACTCAATGCCTTCTCTCTTTTAAGAAAACTGAATCGAAGATCACTTCACGCTGTTCTGCCGGCAGAGGCTCTCACCTCCTTATCTCGTTTACATCTAAACGAAGCCCCTTTTATCCTACTAAGCCACTCTTCCATATACTGTCTTATTTTGTTACTTAGGAAAGAATCATTTAGGGGAATAGCGTTTAAAGCACTCTTTGCAACTCTTCATCATCTTAGTTTACCTGTCATGACTTTACACGAAATAAGAGTCTTTTTTTTATAGCTTATAGACTCCGGAAGGGAGGTTTGTCCTGTTTTCTTATTTAATTGCGTTTATACTTTGGTATAATTGTTATTTTTTCTATTCAAGCTTGTCCCATGGTGGGCTCGAACTTATGAACCTTCCGATCTTTTGTTCTTCAGTAAGCACACACCTCCAGCAGCGCTCAACTTGCGTTAGCTAATTGTCGTATTATTATATATACACACCACGTTGCTTTTTTCAGATATGTTAGGTTTGCCTGATTTTATTTTTGGAATAGTATAAATTTAAATCATTATCATTTTGATGATTTAAAAAAAAATTGCGTTCAGGATTTTGGAAACATTTTCCATATTTTTTTTTGAGCATTTCTTTTTCAAGTATTGAAGAAAAATTAAAATCGACAAACTGCTTTGAATAACGAAAGTTTTATTATCACAGATCGATCTGTACAAAAGTCATGCATAAATAAATCAATCACACATATATGAAGCTTTAAGTTCTGTCACGGTAAAGTTATTTAAATTTTTTTTATCTGGCTAAACATACATACTACGTTAAACACAATAAACCTCCTTTTAGTTTTGCGGGTTGGGGGCTTAAAATACACAACACCCTTATAGTTCATCAACCTATTATTTAAACCCCAAAAAAATAGAATCATAAGAACTACAGTCAAATTATATATAAGCAGGCCTTTCTTTTTGCTTTCATTCATCGTATTACAGGCGTATGAAACGAAAAATTTTGACATTTTCTTACATCATATTTTATTTTTATTTATTAGAAAACATTTCTGTTTTATTAGTACAAGCACACACAAACACGCATACACATAACAAAAACACAGACCAAAAACCACTAACCGATACCACAAACTACAACAAATGCTGACCGTTCAAGTCATCAAGCCATAAATTATATCTTTTAGTTAAACAGAAATATTTTTTCTGTTTTGCCTTTTTTGTTTCATTCTCCACTAACTAAATGGAAAGTTGATGAATACGGCTGACAGTCTCGTAGCAAAAGGAAGTTATAATAGCGAAAAAATGTTTCAAAATTTTTTTTACTATAAAGATTGCTTAATGTATTTATGTAAATTTTTATTTAGATTGTACAGGACTTTTTATCAATTGAGCTTTAACTTTAGTAAAAATTATAAGATTTTGACAAACAGAAAAAAAAACATATTCTACTCTTTATATTTAGAAAGGGATTAAAAACTTGTTTAGTTTATTTTCTGTATTATAAAATAAAATTTATATAGAGAGTTGCTGTCACAACATTTTAAGGTACAATAAAAATATTTGTGAAAATTCTAGGGAGTTAAGTAACAGGACTCACACTAGTTGTGTAGACACAACAAAGAGTGACATTTCAATTTTTAACCAATTTGTATAGAAAAGCAATTATATTTTGCGTTCTTATTCAAAACGAAGTCGATTGAGCGATGTCCGCCTCTCCGTCCGTGTTAGTGTTGAAATTAACTTTGCCAAAGCAGAAAAAATTTAGATACGCAAATTGAAAACTTTTTTATTGAAAATCAGCAAGATCGGTCGATCTCCTTTGAAGCAGAGGGCAAGACATCACGCCTGCTTCCAAATTTGTATATCATTTGGAGCAAATCTAATTAGTGTAGTAACCCCAATAAAAAAAAAAAATATTTATGGTGTATTAGAAAAAATATCATTTGAGAAAATTGGCGCTCACTCAAGTGATGGACCTCTGAACTTATCAACACAAATACGTCTTTGCACCATATTTTTTGAGATATGATATGATTTTTTTAAAATGCTTAACCCATTAAGAGCCAATGACATTTTTGTGCAAAATTATATATATGCAGCACTTAAATTTTTTTTCTTATTTATAATTCCATTCCCCGTATGTATGTTTTTTTGATTGGAATCACTTCACTAAAGTAGATTTACGTAATTTTTTTTAAAGAAAATTGCAAAAAAAACACTCATTATTGGCTAATAAAATTTTAAAGTATTATAAGTTTCTAATGCTATTTTTGTTTTTATTATATTAAAATGCAATCAAATGTCATTAGAAAAAATAAATAAAATGCTTGGATAAAACACAAAAGAGAAAATGTATATATATTTTATTAAATTGGCAACAAAGTGCAAAGCATTAGGGAAAGTAATATTTTTATATCGCATGTGTGACCAAATAACCCAGATTTAAGTTGTTTTAGAATATCGAATATTTGTATAACTCTATGATGTGAAGGTATAAAGAAATAAACTAATTTACTTTGAATTTAAATTGTTGAAATACTAGAAAGAGAGATAATCATTCATAGAAAGTCTTTTTTAGGAGTAAACTAATGATACAATTAGAAGAAAAGAGAGAAATGCCATGAATTAAGAAATAAAACCCAGACTGCAAAGATGTAACTATTTATAACACAAAAATGTCAAACACTAATTATTTATATTTATTCGGCAGGGGGCAGGGATTTTTTTTTTGTTAAAAGTATGTTTGAAAACGCCAGAAGGTCAAATATATTAATTTTCATGTTTAAAACAGGCTTAGCTATCTTAAACTTATCTGTAATTGTCATTTTACAGAAAATTCACGTTTTATCAAAAGATCATAAGGTTGATTAAACATTACGCTTATCAAAAGTAAAACCACAAGACTTTTAATTCAAGGTATTAAAACAGGGGTTCTCATCAAACTCCTGCTCACGGACCCCTAGTAAACTATTTTTTTTTCGCGGACCCCTCTGAAGCCCAAATTCATAATAAAACTTTTGTTATATTTGAAAACACTGTTTTTTCGGCTCTTCATGCGGACCCCTGGATGGTTGCTACGGACCCCCAGGGGTCTACGGATCCCCATTTGAGAACCGTTGTATTAAAATTAACAAAACAAACGTTTACTCTAATTTTATTTCCTTCCTTCTATTGAAAAAAAAAACGCAAACAATAAAAAGAATTGTTCAATTTAATTTTTTATTCATATTTTGTAAATGTACACCTTGATTAAATATTTCTTTTGCAATTTTAAAAATATATTTTAAAAACACAAATTGTACATTAAATAAAATATTTTCTTTTTATTAAAAATTACAGTTGTTTTCTAAAATGTCTTAAAACACTTAGCTGCAACTAACAAAACAATACCACAAGTTAATATTGAACGTTTTTAAACTGTTAAAAAAATTAAAATAAAAGTGAGAAAAATGATGTTACGATTTTTTAAAACTTCTTGTTTTATTTATATTTTGAACAATTGCGATACACATAGGGAGAAACATAAACTGTTTATTACAACAAAATACTTTTTTAATTTTAAAACTGGATTGACTTTTGACGTTGCTTTTTATTTTTTCAATATTAAAAATAGTTTTTCCCTTCTTTTAGTTCTTTGTTACTCTTGTTTATAATTTTTTTGCATTCCTTTGTCTTTGCCCATTAGTAAAATGAGCTTTCAGGGTTTAATGACCTCTGATTGTTAAATAGTAGTGTCAATAAGTTGAAATTATATGGGTGCTGTTTAAGTCCGATAGAAGTTTTAAATGTAAAAAATAATGAAAAGAATATATTTAAAAAAAATTATTCGAAAGATTAAAACATGTCAATTTTATTTGAAAATGATTTCAAGAGTATGGCAACAGCTTCTGTTCTTGGGCGAACAAGTCGTGTCACTTGTCATAAATAACACCAAAATGTTGGCCTCCAAGATGTCAAATATTGCTGGTTATACAGCATAAGCCAGTCCCTTTGCTTAGCCCTAGAAGAGAGGAGCCAAATCGCACATTTCCTTGAAGGAAAATCGATAGGTCAATTTCTTAAAATCAACTTATCACAAAATTTTGTTTTCAGTAGGTCGTTGATGCGTTTTGAGGCACTTAGAGCTATCTAGTTTCACACACTTTTCTTCGTGATCAACTTTATCTATATTTTCAATTTCAAAAAATTATTGATCTTCGAGCTTTAATGATATTCATCGATCGTAACGTGAGCTCCGTCCAATGAAGACACCAGAATGTAAACTGTACTAAATGGTATATTTTTCTGGATGTACTGAAGTATGTAGGGATGTGGGCAATTGGTTTCACTCCATATGCGAATATTTTTTTTATTCAAAAACCCGTTAAAACCAAAAAAGTCAACCTCTTCGCAGAAACCAACTTTGAGATAAATTGATAAATTGAATTGATGAATTATTTTTTTAGTAATTCTATGTAATTTGGTAGCGTTGTGTAAGAGTCATGATGATTTGTCATACTAATTTAAAAAAGTGAAAGCAGCATAACAGTTCGTTTTAAAGTAAACTTTTCGTATCGGTCTTGAAAAAATACCCCTTACCTTACACCGCGTTTTTTTTTTTAATTAAATGTTAACTTAATATTTTTATTTTCTAACGCAACCACCACTAGGTCAGTTTTAAAATAAAAATACTGTTTATTATTTTTTATTTCAATATTTCGTCACAGCATTGTGTGGCATCTTAAGGAAACAGGAAACAAAATTATTAAAAAATAAATTTTTTTTCAAAAACAAAAATTAGTTCAATTGAAAAATTGAAAAAATGTTATTTTATAATCATTATTCTCTTTTGATAACAATTAGTTTACCACTTTTTTTTTCAGTAATCAGTTCCATAAAGAGGAAGATACAAACAACTGTATAACAAATCGATGAAACAAAAAATTTATAAAAATTTTAAAGAAACGTATATTGTTGTGCATCTTAAATGTCTACATATGTGATATAATGCACTACAGCGATGTTTTGGAATCAGTTCAAAATCAGAGATTTATACGGAGTTTTAGTAGGTCAGGTCATAATTACTACATTATTTTACTTTCGTTTCATAAGATTCTTGTTTGTTGATTACCTTGTTATTGTTATTATAATTTCAGTCGCATAAAATTTACAATTGTGTTTATAGAACTTTTCAAGTGATTATTATATTTAGATGCAATTATATTTTTTATTAATGTATTAATCTGTTTTTACTTTTTTTATTTTTTTTTTATTATTGTTATAAAACTAAAGGCAATTTTTGATTTCTTTGCAACCAAACGAAAAATGGATTTCAAAAAAATGGAATTGCCAAGAAATGAGATCAGGTCTTGAATAATTTTCACTTGCATTTATTGCTTTTTATGCAAAAATAATACAGAATTTTTTTGAATGGTTTACACTTGAATAAGACTTAAATTGAATTATAATTTAAAAGGATACAAAATTGTTATTGTTAAGTTTGCTTTTTAATATTTTTATTAGGTAATAGAGTTTAGGGTCACGAGATGTTTTAATAATTTCGCCAAGCGCGAGCTATACTTACATGAGAAGAGTTTCGTATGACATATTATTACGTTCTCTGTGTAAATTCTAAATTTCTGTCTACTGAGGCTGAAAACATTTGTCTTGTAATTTTTTTTTTATACTCTTTCTTTAGTTACAATAAAAATTTAATAAATTAATATGTGTTCCTATTGAGATTCAAAAACAAAGGCAAGTAAATTACTATTAGGATACCCTTTTATTATCTTTTTTTTTTATCACGCGTTAAAACTTCTACGATTCAATAAGAAATATATATATATATTTCAATAAAAATTGAAATCCAGAAATTCCCACACAATTATTTGTAGCTTTGAACTAAAAATTAAAATTAAGTAACGTAGTGCTAAATGTCCTCAAAGAAGGCATTACAAAAATTATATTTAAAACTTGCAATCTAAAAAAATAAACACAACAGTAATTATCAACAACCTAGAAACCATCTAAACAAGTAATTAAAACAATAGACTTCTTAAAGTAAACTGGTCTTAACATAATTGCATTCACTTTTTTAATGTGAATAAATAATAAGAAAGAAATTTTAAAGCAAATAGAATTTCCAACATTTACTTTGAGCCGTTATTGCTTCTGCAGTTCTATATGTGTTTTGATATTGTGTGTGTGTGTGTATATATGTGTTTGAACCTTAATATTGTTAGCCTGTAGATAAATACAAGCACAATTTAACTCTTAACTGCATTATACTCGTATTGTCTTTATTTGCTTTACAAAGGTATGCGCAAAGAAGACCGTCAAATGTTTACAACGACTTCATCAACATTTGTTGAAAAGCAAGGGAAGCAAATGTAGTAAATGCAGGAACTCGACAACGATAATGGTGCAAAAGACTAAAAAACGTTTTAATATGTGTGAGTATTTATTTAATCATGATGGTAAAAATAATCTAAAAGGAAAATTTGTTAAGAATACTACCACAAATGTACAAACACATGTTTAAGGTAATTTTCGTTTTTCGCAATTCAAAACTTTTTTACAAAAAAAAAAAAAAAAAAACATACCATTGTGGACTCTTTTTAATATGCAGCAGAATAAGCTGATTTAAGTCACTTCTCAGGTGGGAGAATTGATGATTCCAGCTTAGAATAGTAGAAGCCTGCGTTTAGTAAATAACATTATTATTTTATAAATTTATAAGAAAGAATGCAAAAAATATCGAGTAAGAGAAATAACTATAACGTGAGCCAAGAACAACATAAAATAACAATGAGATTATGACGAAGAATAGAGCTTAGTACAGTACGAGTACTATGAACACGGCAAGGACAGGCTTAAAAATGAAATAAAAAATAAAGAATACTCCCATAGGGACCATTCAAGGTAATTATTTTAATTTCAATAAATTCTTCACAATCGTCAATATTCTTCAGAATATGGATTTTGGAAATATTAATTTCTGGCGAGAGCAATTTGCTACAATCGTGCATTATTATTTATACTTAAGAAGATATATTGCTTTTAAAATTAAATATTTAATCTTTAGTCCTATTATGGTTCTACCTCTGTCTAGCGTTTGCGTTTAGCGGAACGAAATAACTTTCATTTATTCTCTAAGTTATTTTTTTTTTTTTGGTTCAACAAAAAAATTTCTTGTATTGAGGCAATAAAATTTTAAATATCTTTTCTTTTCTAGATCAGAAGTCATAGAAAATTAAATTAGAAAATTAAAAGAGCTTTTTTTTTGCATTTTTAGCAAATCGTACTGATCAGAGCAGTACTATGCGAGATATTTCTGTATTTAGTTATTCAAGTATTCACATTAAAAAAGTTAATTAATCAAATAAATCCGGATTTTTTCTAAAGACGTGATTTTAAAATTTGATTTATTGTTATTAAAAAACCATTGTTAGAAATTTTGGATTTACATATTATTTTGTGCGTAGAAGATCTGAACTTAGAATTTTATATATTTTATTCGAATCCATTTTTTAAACTGTTCTCTGAAATAGAAAACCAAATTGTGTAATCTTTAATATCTTATTCGAAACATGGTTTTATTCGAATAATTTTTTATGCGTAATTAAAAAAATTTAACAAATTTGGATTTGCATTGACTTATGTGTAAATCGTACTTGGATTGATCATTTTAAATATTTTATTCGAGTTATGGTTTCATTGGAATAATTTCTTTTATTTCTAATTAAAAAAAAAGTTGTTAAAAACTTTGGATTAGCTTTTCTGTGTGTAGAAGACCTGGTTTTTTTTCGAAATTTAGAATTTGCATTGTGCCTAAAAGACCAGAAGAAGGATTTGAAAATTTAAATATTTTACTCGAATCATGGTTTCGTTCGAATAATATTTTTTGTTTGTGAATAAAAACAAAACATTGTTAAAAGTTTTGGATTAACATTGTTTTCTGTGTATAGAACACCTGATTTTGGCATGCTAAATATCTTATGCGAATAATTGTTTTATTCGAATTATCTTTTTATACGTAATTAAAGAAAATTGTCAACAAATTTGGATTTTGCATTGAACTGAAATTGGTCGCTTTAAATATTTAATTCGAAACATGGCTTCATTCGAATCATTTTTTTTGTAGTCAAGAAAATGTTAAAAGTTTGGGTTTTGCATTATTTCTTGTTTTCTTTGAATAGTAAATAATAAAGGTTCCGTGGTACAGAACCTTTCGTTTGTAAGTCTTTGGCTGATTTATTAATATTTTTAGTAGTAGAGATGTACTTGTACACTCATAGCTGTTAGAAAAATATTACTCGTATATCAAAACTAATACCGTGCTCCTTTATTTATGACTCTTTCTCATAGAAATGGAAATGTTTTCATACAACCTGCCAGAGTACCATCATTTCTCATCTTTCCCAAGAGCTACAAAAATGTGTTTGGGTTAACCACCAATCACTTAAATATTAAAACAAGTAACATGCTAATGTTTTTAGCTTAAATAACATGTACGAATTTGAAAAGCAAAATATGCAGGAAAATGGTCTTCCTGTACATTTTTCATAAACACAGACTTGCAAAAAAAAAAAAAAAAAAAACATATAAATTTAAAATCTACTTAATAACAAGACTTTCCTAAAATTTAAGCGCAATATGCGTTTGCTTGTACTCATATATGTTTATTTATGACAGTGTGTGTGTAAATTTTAGAGAAAATTTGGGTATTTACGAATCTTGTTTACCCTTCATCATAATGATGAAAAATACAACCTTTTATTCTTATGCACATAAGTATTAATAAATTCAAAGTAAAATGCAATAGAATTTGTTTTTTGAGAAATTTACATCTGATAGTGATTTTTTTAACCGATTTTAAAAACAGAGAAGTTTATCAATTTGTGTGTATATATTTTTTTTTTTTAATTTGTATCCGCAGAACTCAGTCCTTTTAAACTTATTTTTTATTATTTTACAGATTTTGCACAAGTAACTCTACTGTAGATATGCATGGCTGGCAAAAATTGTCTTTTATATGAACTTTTGCTCAAGAAACTTGCTTATTAATGTGCACAGTGCAGCGCAATACAGTATGGATTAGGATAGTGGGCGTAATACCTCCCATACAAAGCTATTGTCGTTTACGTAGGGAACTGTAAGGGGACGTAACAAAGTAATTTTAAAATGAAATTACTTACAGAATTAAAAAATAAATGGCAGAATATTTTGTTCTTCAAGATTTTTAATTTTCTCTTAATTTTTTTTTATAATATTTTTTTATAATATTATGGTAATTTTTTATAATTATTAGTTTCGACTCTAATCGTATCGCATTATTTTTAACAACAATATGATTTCTTCACAACTGTATAATTCAATTATATCTTGTTGCTGTTAGACTATGGTTACCGTCAAGATTTGAATAAAAATAACTCGATTTTCTTATTTTATCGTTAAGTTTTTACCAATTTTTTCGCGGTTATTATCTATAAAATTTCGTTTAGTGTATATTTTATATAAATAATAGTGGCAGACGGTTATAATTTTTATAATTTTTTTTCGGATATGGCTGGCGCCTTATAACAAAAGGCTATAAAAATTCGTTAGTTTAATAAACAGTGACCCGAAAATGATGAGTACGTGTATTACACAGGAACACATTTTGTAAAGTTTTATTTATTTTCAGATAAAAATTAAAAAAAAACGTTAATTGATTCACTTATATATTTATGTAGAAAATTTATTTATTATTTTTTTTTTTTAATTAAATATATTAATTATACAATTATTTGCTTGCTCAAAAAATTCTGTATCTATTTGTAAATTAAATAAATTATAACGATACTAAAAAAATTAACAAATTTCTGTCTGAGGTTAAGTAAAACCTTTAGCTAATGCAAAAATGTTTAATATGTAACGAAAAGCCACTGCAGCAAGAGGTGAGAGAAATAATTTAATATAAAAAATGACACAAAAATTTTATTTTAAAATTCATAGATTTAATATTGTTTATTTATTTTGAAACATAAAGTAGAAACATTTAAAGACACATGTACGTATCTACCTACAACCTTATTTTCGTCACTGTTTCTTGGTCATATTCATAATTTCACTTTTATTCGACAAGAAAAAGAAATAAAAACCGAAACATTTTTTAAATAAAAATAACCTGCAATTATTGTTAAAATGGAAAAGCTTACTGGTTGACATTTTTCTTGGCACCAAATTTGCAACAAAAAATGAAATAAATAAAGAAAATAAGAGTAATACTAATGCAGTTATGATGTTTGTTGCAATTGTTACTTTTATTTTGTTTCCTTTTAATTGTTGCTTATATGTTGCCTCGTAGTGTATTTTTTTTTTTTTTTTCTAAAAATAATTTTTCTATAATATTACTAAAGGTTTCGTCATCAACTCATGTCAAGGTTATTTGCATTTTTGGCGTTGTAGTACAACCTTTTGTTGCATAATTTGCAGTTGTTCTTATTTTATATAATTTTTTACAGCTTTTAGGGTCGTTACTTCTTACCCTTGGTTTTATTGCTTTCTGCTTTGCATGTTTTTTGTTCCAAATTTTACTATTTTTAAATGCAAACAAAAATACTTTTAGAGAAGTTTTTAATTTTAGATTAAATATTTTTAGATTTAAATCTACTTACCCAGAATTTTAACGCCATGGATATTTCTTTAATTTTGAAAAGAAGCTACACAGTTGGCTTAATCCCAGAAATCTGACTTTTGATGCAACCAAGAAAAAATTACTCAAATATTGGAATTTCTTCCCTTTAATTTTTTTTTGCCATAGCAGGACAGAACAAAAATATCTTATAATTAAAATATTTTATTGATATATAAAGGCTCTCAAGAAGAAAATCAGGTCGTTAAATGGCCTATTGTAAATCCAATATATCTAATGGGATAAAATCAAAAATTTACTAAATTCAGCTTATGGCTTTTTGTTTTATTTCTGTATAAATAAATAAGTATTCCTTCTTAAAAAAATTTTAAAATAAATGAATAATGAACTGACTAGAAATATGTTGTTTAAAAATTAACACAAGATATTAAATTTTAATTTACAATATTTTATTTAAATCAATGACATTAACATTTGAAATTGACTTAGAGCATCTGAACATAGTAGCTATTCTTGACGCAACGCATTCTGGAGAAATATTTCTAGGCCAAATATTTCAGCCAGAAATAACACGTACAATGTTGACTTCCTAAGTGTCAATTATTCCTTGCTAATTAGTACAAACCAGTGAGTCGGTATACCTTCACAGGAATAATCAAAAGGTATCAAATCGCACAACCTTAGAGGCCAATTGAAAGATTAATTTTTCGAAATAAATATATATTTTTCTATATATTTTTTTAATAATTCAGAATATTTTGTTATTGTTAGTTATTTTTTATAGATTTGGCGATTATATTATTTATAAAAACTTACAATTTATTATCTTTATAGAGAAGATATGCCTTATTTTAGGTTTTTAAAGATAATTTACCACAATTTATTTATAATAAAAATCTTTTAAAGAGAAGTCTATTCTGTTGGCAAAAAATGAATGAAAAGAAAAAATTTTTTTATTCTTGAATTAAGAAAAAAAACAATAGTGTTTATTAACAAGAATATTTTCAATAAATTTTCATAAATTTAAAAAATTTTAGTACAATTTCTAAAAATTTTTTATGATAACATTTCTTGTCAAAATAATGCAATATTAAGACTCATGTGGTGTTATGGATCCAGTTGTAATGCGCTGCCTTAGTATCAAGTTAAAAAATCAAATCAATGATACGAAAAAGCAGTTATCGTGAGACATTCAAAAACTCATTTGGAGAATCTTTAAAAACATCCGTCTAAGCGTCTCGACCAATTGCCACTGCAAAAGCATTTTTTTTAAAGTTATTTACTAATTGATCTTTACATCAAAAATCAATACTTAGTTTCCTTTTCTTTAAGAAAATTAAATTTTTTTAATCAAAAGCTATTGTTACTTTTCAAAAGCATATTTTCTAACCATAACGTTCCAAAAATTCTATTTTGTTATTTTGTACACTTAACATAAAGCTACAAGCCATTAAATACATTTATTTTTCTACTTCTATGATTTTCCGATAGCCCAGCGAAATTAAAGCATAAAAAGAAAAATCAACAAAATATATAAATAAAATTAAAATAAATAAGGAAAATATCTGCTAAAATAGAAATGAGAACAAATATTATTATTGCAATTGCGGTCATTTAGATTTAACTTTTTTAACTTTTATTTGGGAATTGAACCAAAACTTATGACATTTTATAACTTCCTCTTGCACTTTGGCATCGACGAGTTTTTTTTATTTTTCTTTTTGCAGTTTTGTTGTTGATATTTGTGTAGAAGTTTTTTTGTTTTATGATAATGCGGTGTTTATTTTGCCCTAAAACTATATAAAGTAAATAGACAATGATGTTTATTTTATAGTTTTTAGGTCTTTGTGAATTGTTGTCCTTATATCCAAGTTTTTTTGTTACTCGCATTTATTTAGCCAGCAAATTATTTTTTCATAAAAACGTATAGAGGGTGCTATAAAATAAACGTAAAATATTGACCAGAAAAAAATTAACTCTGTTGCAATTGCAATGTTAACACATAGTCCACATAGTCGGAGGTCATTCTCCTACATTGGGCATATCTTGCTTGTCACACCCTGAGGTAGCGTGTTGATACATTTACTATATCTATCCGCTTTAAAGTCCGTTTGGATTTACGCATCAAGTAGACAGTGCAATGGTTATTTTTCCATGACTATCTCCACCTGTAGCTTATTAACCGATAAGGCTTTAGTAAAAACTGGCTGCTCCTCATCTTTCTGATAAAATATACTTGAGCATTTATGGGGTTTGAAAGAGACATTCGCTTAAAAGATCCTTCCTTTTCCATGAAATACTGGCCCTTAGAGGTTTGAACTTTAAAGTTGTATAAAATTTGATGCCGAAGTGCATTTATCGCTTTCAATTAGGTTTCCTTTTATCAACCCAGAAGTGTCCTAAAATCTAAAGGCGAAAACATATTTCTCAGAAACTAAATAAAAATTTATCACGTTTTTAGAAATATAATAAAGCACGTATAAATATTTTTAGTTTTTTTTTCAGATTGAAACTATAATAATTTTGTAATTGACTCAAATAATTAATTAAAAATCAATAAAAGGTTTTTTCACTTAAATAATAATTTACTTTACTTATATATTTCATAAAAAAGCAGAAAGCAATTTTTCAATCAAATAAAAAATTTAATCAATTAAAAACTTAATTAAATTTCGGTTGAAAAATGATAAATCTTTAACAGGTGCAAATAATTTTCTGTGCATATTTAACATTTTATTTTATAAAAAATTTCAACATAAATTGATTATTAATTAAAAATTTTATCTACTGTTGCTTCTAAATGAATTAACTTTACTTTTTCCTTTTTACAGTCTTCGTCACAACCCTTCTGAATTTTATAAATTTAATAGTATAATATTACAAAAATTTATACTTTCCCTGAAAATGTTTATTTTAATAAATATTTAATTAAAAATAGTATGTCAATTTAAAAGAACATTTTTAAAGGACAGCTGCCAATATTTGTGATGGCGATATGAATATTTCGTGCCCAAATAATTCTTCACTAGTGGTTTTTAGTGCTGTTAGTGGAGTAGCTTAAAAATCAAATCAATAAAAAAAAATATTTTATATGAGGTTTTTCTTATTCTCTGTTCAATAACCTCGTGGTGCTTTTTTCTCTTATTGTTGAAGATTTTATGCTAAGGCAATAATTTTGACTACTCGTGCTTATCTTTAGTTCGTAGAAATTAATCCTGAGACGCGAACAATGGCGTACAAGAGTATTTGGTGGAATGCTTTCGTGAATAATGCAAAGATATAAAATAAGGATTATATGTCTTGAGATTTTAAATACATGATATTTACAATCCTATGATATGATGTGGTGATACAGAACATATTGCATTAAATTCCTCTAGAGTCTAGTTTTTCTTGTTTTTTTAAAAATTAACAAGAAAATTTTTTAAATATTTTTTTTCCTTAGTAAATTTAGAAATCAGAATATATGCGAGCCTAAGAGTAATTAAAATTATTCTTTTGTCTGTACTTCGAAAACAATTCAACTATAATTTTGAAAAATTAAAGTACAAAATTTTTTAAATTTATATTAAGAGTTTAACAATATTTAATAATATTTATTTCTTATTAGAAAATTATTCAGGTCTCTTTAGCACATCTCTAAAAATACTCCTCCCCAATAACAATAGAAATTTTGTGAAAGTACGACGACTACAGTTACATAAATGGATGTTTAAATTAAATCGAATCAATTTCTATAATAATCTGTATACGAAATTAGATAAGTAAAAGCTTCGTTTTGTAGTTTTAATAGCAATCATTATTATATTCTTATCTAATATCATATATAAATTTTTACTTAATCAGGTTTAAATACACACACAAACTTGTGTATCAACGTATGTGCTACCATCTATACAAGAGGGTGTTCAAAACTTATGTCAGTTAAATATTTCACTTATTTCTATTTACTATATAAAAACAAGTGAGTTTACAATCGTTAGTCCATTGGTGTCGAGCGCCTGCGGTAAATAATATATTCAATTGCTTTATTTTCTAATACTTTCCCATTGTATTTCTAGTCAATATTATTTTATTAACAGCTTGTGACAAATACAATTCCCATCATTTGTTTTTTTTTTCTACGCACACGGTAATGTAAGATGCAAACGATTTGTATTAGATTTTCAAGATTTTTCTACTAAACATTTTACAAATAAATAAATAATAAAAAGTCGAAATGCAGTTTATTACTTTTACAACTTGTAAAGAACGAATATGGCCGTGAATCCGAAAAATATGTTTAAGAAATGAATGAGTAAACGAAAATTTTAAACGTATTGTTTCGAGAAATATTTTTTAAATTTAAAAAATTAAAGTTCATTATAATTATAATCTGTTTGTCTTCACCATTAAATATAATTTCGAAGATTGGATTTGGTCGTTAGTTATATGGGCTTAAAATTATTAAGAGTTTGTGAAAAATTCCATATGGGAAAATGCGTAATTTCATATTCTTCTTAATTCTATTTCCTCATTTTATAAATTGTTATATATTAACTTTGTTTTGCTATATATAAATAAATGTATATACTTTATATATATATATATATATATATATTTTTTTTTTTTTTAAATAAGTCAATTCAGTTAACTTAACATATATAACACCCGTCAAGTTATGTAATATAAAACTTTGCAAAATAGAAGGCAGTCGAAAAGAGGAATATGTGAAAAAAGTTGAAAATTTTTGCAGAAAAAAATCAACAAGAATCTTTAAAAAAGTTAATTCTGAAGCAAAATGCCTCCCAGAAAATTTTAGTTTAATTCTACAGGGTGTTCAAGTACACATATGTATAATTATGTGTTTACTATTTGTTGTCGTTGTTCTGCCTAATTGCTCGCTTGTTTCATTATGTGGTGTAAGGCGTACTTTGTTCAAATAATTTTTTGTAAATTTCTGGTTTTATTGTTTTGAAAACAATAAATGTCATGTTGTTTGATATTATTTTTCCTTTAATAGCATAACATGATTATTCATAATGCACATAGACAATTCGTCTTTTTCTCATACGTTTGCAAATATAATATCAGCATACATTTATTCGTCATCTGTTATACACACAATCAAAATTTATTACCATTAACACTCCCACAAACACAAACAAAATTGGAATACATGTTCATACATAAATTTAAATACATATAAATGCATAAAGATTACAAAATAATAAATTTAAAATTTTAATATTTCTTAATCATCATAATTGTGTAAAAAGCATCCATCATGTTATTTTTTCATTTTAATTGAAATGATTTAATTACACAGGGGAACAAAAACAAAATTTTTGTTTGGTGCCTAAGATTTTAGAGCTGATTTTAACTATATTTGGGAAGCTAAATCTATAGGTGCAATCCGTTTTACTTTATCAGCTCTACTTTTTTAGATACATAAATTTATCTACACATCTGGTTTCTATGCAGTTTATTGGTTTCTGAGAGTTCTAAAATTATTTTAGAATCATTAATGTAGGTGCAATTGTGTTATTGTCAGTCTGAAAATTAGTAAATTCCAGGTAAATCTATAAATAGTGGAAGCATTGCCGCCCAGGTACCTGAACTGACCCTTTTATACCCCTAACTCAGGTAAGTCTCGTCAGTTTGTGCCGTCTTGCTAAAGAGAGTAGATCGAATTCGGCGTGTTATTTTGTGTTAAGAAAAGAGTGTTGAACAGAATTAAAATGAGTTCAGCGTCCAGTTCAAGAAGAAGTTGTGTCAATCAACCTGATGTGTTTTGTTATATATGCGGGGAATACATGTTCCAACAAAACAGACGAGCTATTACTGAGTTTGTGAAGCTAGCATATTTGGCATACTTTGGAGTTAAGCTTGGTGATCAGGACAAAACGTGGGCCCCGCATCTCGTATGTAAAACTTGCACAGAGCAATTACGGCAGTGGACTACCGGCAAAAGAAAATGTTTGAAATTCGGCGTACCAATGGTGTGGAGAGAACCAAAAAACCACGTCGATGATTGCTATTTCTGTTTAGCAAATATTAATGGAATCAATCGAAATAACCGCCATCAATGGACTTATCCCAATTTAGACTCGGCAATACGCCCTATTCCGCACTCAGATGAAATACCGATTCCAACATTTCATGAGCTACCAGATATCTCCGATAACGAACATTGTCCCTCTGATCGCTCTTCCCATACTAATGAAACTAACAGTGACGATGAGTGGACGTCTTCAGTTCCTCAACGCTTCAATCAAAACGAATTAAATGATCTCACCAGGGATCTCAATTTATCGAAAAAAGCTGCTGAAGTACTGGCTTCTAGGTTAAAAGAGAAAAATTTACTGGAACAAGGAACCAAAATTACCTTTTACCGTACAAGAGAAAAAGATCTGCTACCATTCTTTTCTCAAGAAGACAATCTTGTATTTTGTCACGAAATTAGGGGACTCATGAAAGAAATGGGACTTTCTGCATATATTCCAGATGAATGGCGCCTATTTATTGACAGTTCAAAGCGAAGTTTAAAATGTGTCCTTCTACATAATGGGAATAAATATGGTTCAATACCGATAGCTCATTCAACGAAACTGAAAGAAGAATATAACACAATAGGTTTAGTCTTGCAGAAGATAAAGTATCACGAACATCAATGGTTGATATGTGTAGACTTAAAAATGGTGAACTTTCTTCTTGGGCAGCAAAGTGGTTACACAAAATATCCGTGTTTCTTGTGCCTTTGGGACAGTAGGGACAAAACACACCACTGGCTTAGAAAAGATTGGCCTCTGAGAGAAAACATGGACGTTGGGGAAAAGAATGTCATTAAGGACGCTTTGGTTGAAAGAGAAAAAATCATTCTTCCTCCGTTACACATAAAGTTGGGCTTAATGAAGCAATTTGTAAAAGCTCTTGATAAGGATGGGCCTTGTTTTAAATATATAGGGGTAAAAATGCCTCAGTTGAGCACAGAAAAACTCAAAGCAGGGATATTTGACGGCCCACAAATAAGACAATTAATTAAAGATCCTGCCTTCAAAAATTCAATGAATGAAGTTGAAGGAGAAGCTTGGACATCATTTGTTGCAGTTGTAGAAAATTTTCTAGGCAAACATAAAAGTGAAAACTATGTTGAAATTGTTAACAAGATGCTGAACAGCTTTAAAGCATTAGGGTGCAATATGAGTATAAAACTACACTATTTAGACAGCCACTTGGACCGGTTTCCAGAAAATTTAGGAGACATGAGTGAGGACCGCTACCAAGGAAGATGGGACATCCACATGATGGCAGATTACTGCTGGAGTTTAAAGAGGGACTGTTTGCAAAAACATTCAAGAATGTCGCGGAAAAGAAGTTTTAGAAGTGTCGAGTGACTATATTTGATTTCTTTAATGTTTTTTTTTGTTTGTAACTTTGACTTAAGATTGTATTTGGTATAAATTAAATAAAAAATTCGAATCTACTTTTGTTTATTACACTTTAGATTTAAGTTGAAATCATAGAACTCATATTTCTCTCAAATTGTATATCTTACAAACTGGAGCTGATAGGGAAAAATGAATACGATATTTGAATTCAGGACATCAAACTGATATAGAATCAGTTCAAAAACCCTCGGCACCAAAACAGCTGTTCCCCAGTGTTATTTACAATTTATATAATTTAAAACTTCTACGCAGTAATAAACAGAATAATTTATTGTAATAAAAAATAAATTTATTGTCTATTCCTATTTTAATTCTTAATAATACGTTTAAAATTGATGTATTAAAATTTTGTGTCATTTTATTTAATCAGATATTATAAATATTGGTAATTTAAAGTAAATTAATATTTAATTCAAATGTTAAATATAGATACTTTTAAAAATATTTACATTAGCAAATACACTGTGTGGCAAAAAACAACGATTGTATGCATATACTTTTGCTTTTACAAATATAACAAAAAAAAAAAAAACTTAAATTTAATTTACCAGTATCTATTTTAAAGATTAAGATAAACAAAATATATTTTGTATTTCTTTCTTAAGTTGACATTTGAAAGTTAGTCATTCGGTTAAAACAAATATTTTTTAAATCAGCGACAAGTAAAGAAAATTTTTATAACTTAGAACCATGAAATAATTGATTATCCTAAATTCGTTTAAACGTCTTCCTTTTTTATTTTTGACGAAACAACTTGATACATAAAAATATTTCTTTCATCATTAATTAGCAACAGCAAGGAAACACATATTACTTTTTCTTTCATTAAAGTCTTTTAAGACGTACTACTCAAAAGTTATTCAAGAAGAAATATAAGTTACAAAAAAAAAAAAAAAAAAAAAAAAACTCATACACTTTTCATGCTGTCAGTAAAAAGAACTTATGCATGTTGTGGGCTGTATTCGTTTGTTTTTGGCACGAGTTACTTTAAACATGTGTTTTCATTATAAGAGTTTTTATTTTTCCTTCACTTTCCTTTCAAGAAAACATAAGACAGCAAAGGTTGCTTTGTCGAACATTATAGACAACAACTTCTTTTATGCGGAGAAATCAGGTTATTGCGATACTTTGCTTACTTGTTTTTTGAAATCTTAAATATTAAAAAAATATTAAAGAAATTTATTAAAACTGGGTAGTATATGTTTTCTGTATTAAGACCGTTATACTTTTATGTCTTTTAATTCAAGGAATTGCGGTAAAAAAAGATTCCACGAATTATACTCACAACAGAAGAATATAAATTAGTTTATTGTCGACAAAACATTAAAAAAAATATTTTGGAAACTCTATAGCAAATACACTGGGTAGGGATAAGATAATGTGGAAATGGCACCTGTACTTTAGAATTATATAAATAAAGAAAAAATTGAAACTATTGATACTTATGAAAAAGAGTACAGCGAAAGTGGCTATTTTTTAAAAGAGTAACATATTTTATTGTATGTGGTATGTTTTTGGTTTTCTTGTAAGGATAACTTTTAATTCTTGAATTACCTACTAACAATTACCTTACGCATTAACACAAGTGAGAGAGCGTGAAAGAAGTTTTTTGGTCAATTATTAAACTCTTGGAAAGCAAACATTTCGGAATTTTTAAGTAAGCTCAACGTAATCATTAGAATAGTGAGCATCATTTTCTTTAAAAAGAATTTATTTCAAAAGTTCTATTGAAATTTAAAATCTTTTGTTCCGTCGCCATATGCTCTTAAAGGAAAAGAAAGCGGGAACAAGTGAAAAGCGTCGAAACACGCCATTAACCTCAATTCGACGCCTCGCTCAGGAGCTAAATCTTCAAATAACGACTTTGGCCATAATCTTAAATAAGCAAATGCATTTTTTTTCATTTAAGATTCAGTTAATACAAATACTTCTTCCACAAGACCATTTACGCTGACGTACATATGCCAATAGGATGTTACATCATTAGCGTGACGAAGCACATTATCATTTGGATGGGCAATGTAAAACCCTCAAATTATTCATCAGTCCACTTTGCATCTATTAAAAGTGACACTCTGTTATGCAAAGAGGAATCACTGGACCTTACTTCTTTGAAAATAAAAACAGCGTTACTTTTACCTGTGAATAGGGAGCGATATCGTGATATGATTAAAGCTTTTTAACGCCACAACTGCATGTTTAAATTAGATTAAGATTAAGGTATTAAAAACACGATGCCACATCGCTCACAGCTAGAACTACGATGGACTTGCTGCTAGATGTATACCTCTCCGGCGGACACCCTGTATATCAGATCTTTCCTTAGTTACTTGTGGCCTGATAAACGCTGTCGCATGCGTTTAACAGAAAATCGCCAAATGTTTTTCGTAAAGTTTTTTACGCTTTTCTCAATTAGAAATGCTGAACGTTATTTTTACAATTTTTTATTAAACTACCATGTTGAAGAAAATATTTCATAGAAGAATTCAATATCAGTTTAACAAAAATCTCAAAATTATTATCTCCGCTTCTACTTTAATTAAAATGAAATGGATTCTTGAGTTGTTAAACACAAAATAACAAATAAAAATCGAACCAAGTTATTTTTAGTTCACTTTACTACACTTCAATCTCATAATATCTACTAACAGAAATAAGCTTGATAAAAGAATGTCATAAACTAGACTTTCTGGACATTTAAAAGAAAATAATTGGAAAAACAGAAACACATATGGCAAAGAAAGCAACAAAAAACGTAAAACTATCAGAAAGAAAAGGAAAGCAAGGCAGAAAAGAAAAAAAATAATTGCTATTAAACTCGCATAAATCTTTTTTAAGATATCAAAAACATTATCATGATTATGTCAATGATTTGATGCTTTAAGACCTACAAGTTACGAATAAGATTGAGCGCTAGCAATAGTCAATCAAAAGATTAGATATTATTTTAAAAAAATTATGTACATGAGAGGAAATTAACTCGCAATTGCTTTATTTGTGAAAAATTAAGTAAGAGTGGATTTTCTCGTGTTTTATTATGTTTCACAATTTTTGCTTCGTCTCAGTGAATGTGTGTGTTTTATGATAATGGAAAAAAATTCTAAACCTTTTTAAAAATTTTGTTAAAACACTCGTAAGGCAAACCGAAGTAAAACATTTGAAAATGTCACAGAAGTTTATTTCTATTGTAGTGCGTACTTTAACAAAAAATAGCGCTTGTTAAAGTTACAGCGTTCGCATTACTACAAGAGTTTTATTTAAAACTCGTTTATTTTTTCAACGATGACTTTATGTAAAAGAAACAGGAAAAGTTAAAATATTTTCATGATTTTACATAACAGTGTGCAGCACGAGTACGAAAAAGGTCCTTAAGCATGTGGTATTACATTCTTTTTTTCATATTCTTGTTAAATTTCTATTATTCTAAATTTGCAATTTTAGATGAAAAATAAAGTAGTAAAATGATTAACTGAAGAGCATTTTTGTGAAACAAAAATATTTTAAAATATTATTTGTAAAAAAAAACTATGTGCAGCTTTGTTAAGAAAAAGTAGTTATTTCATACTGATTTAACTTAAATGCCTGTGCAGTAGTTCATATTGAAAATATGTTAAATAAGTAAAAAAAACAGTAAAAATTTATGGATATTACAAATTTTGCTAGCATTCGTTTTTTTTTTCAAATTTATTTTTATATCCCTTAGAGTACATTTTTATATACAAATATCTGTCAGGGTAACAAAATGTTTCAAGGATAATGCCAAACATACTTTAACTTGACTGTGCAAAAAGTAAAACAGAAATTTGAAAATATTATTTTTTATTTTTTGGAAATTATAAGTTGAACTTTTTAATTATTTATTTGTTAATTGATTAAAAAAGAAAAATTTATAATAAAATTGAACTCTGCTTTGGAAAGCGATGTACCACTTTGGTTCAAACTGCGACCATATTCAAAGTGTCAGCAAAATAATATGTCTATGTATGAAAATTCACATTATTATTGATTTGTTTCTCTTGTAAGTAACAGGATAAAGTCGCATGTTCGGCTAAAGTAGAAATAGATTTCCGTTTATCATCCCAAATTTTAGACCTTTTACATGCGGCGTAAATCAAAAGAATAAATATCAAATAAAAATATGTCCTGAAGTTTTCCATGTTTTGCTCTATAAGCAGAAAATGACTGACGTGGATGAAGGGATATATTTGCATAACGGAAAGCCGTAGTTTCTTTTGCAATAAGCTAATATGTTTTGAAAGATGGCATGCTACGCGCAAAGAATTCATGTGTCTTGATTTTATAAATCTGAGATGGTGAAGACAGTAAGGAAATAGAAAAATGGTGAAAATCTGTAGTTTTGGGCGGTGCTGATACCTACTTTATTGAGAGCTCTAAGTAAATTTAGATATTGAGCGGAATATCAAGAAATATGATTTGTCTGAGAGTTGCGAAGATGGTAACGCCCACAGTGTGAAAATTTCAATTGTAGGCTAGAATACACATTGGATTTTGATATCATGTAGTAAAAAGTGTAGTTGATAATTGTCAGTCAGCGTTCAGAAATCAGTAGTTTAGAGTCTAAAGTAATTGCTTGTAGGCTATCAAGCAAAGAAAAGGGCTCGAATAAAGTCTTTGAATGAAGAGGCTAATTGTAGTTATTCATTTTTTATTATAAATATAAATATTATTATTAATTATTTTTTATATATATTTTTTAATTTTATTTTTTATTTTATTTTTTTTTGTGCCACCAGAAGCTGTTATTATCGCTACATTGTATGCCCGAGTGTCCGTCAATTACGGATGTAATTTTCAGAAGTCGCAGTAGTTAAACTCTGGACAAATACTAAAAAATAAAGGGTGTTGCAAAAGTGACATAAGTTCATAAAAAAATATTGTTGATTTTTAACTGAAGCTGTAATATATATAAAACTGTGACCTCTGAGGCCACAAGTACAAAAAATAAAACCGTTAATAAAAGGAGGTCCCAATAGTGATGTGAGTTTCACGTAAGTGGCCTTAATTTTGAACCGCAATAGACAGACACTTTTCTATCTTCAATAAGAGTTAATACAAAACTTAAATAAAGAGAGTGTTCCTATAGTGACTTCATTTATATATCTTTAGTACAAGCAGACATTTATAATTCACTAAGAATATGAACAAAAATGTCCGCTATAAGATTAGTAAGAGCAATAAGTTTCAAAATTCAAGAGCGATTCATAGAGACCGTGATTTTCACGAATATGGCCTTATCCTTTAAACCCTTGCAAGCACCTAGAAATTTCGACAGCAAATAAAAATGATGATGTCTAGCTTCATACATTGTATGGAAATCTTTTTAAAATTTGCCATTAAACATGATCTTTATAAAAATTCTCACATGCAGTCTGTTAGATATGAAAATTGTGTGTTATGTCTGCACGTGTGGTTAAATATTTCGCATTATATGTTTTTATTTGAGAGTGTGCAGTTCAAAACAAAAACTTGTTTAAAGTATCAAAATGCTAACAAACTTGTGTTTAAAAAAAATAAAAAATTTTAGAATAAAATAAAACTTGAAGTAGAAGCGAGTTTAACAATAGCAAGAACGAACACCAGAAGTGACTTTAGTTCTCATGACGATAAAGTTTTAAGCAGTGAAGATAAAAGAAATTTAAAAGTCCTTTTTTTAGTGAAAAAGGGAAATATATGTTTTTGCTAATTTTTTCATAATAAATTTTTATCATAATCAACGGAATAATTTATTACTGTTAACGATTTCTTTAAATTAAATGTTCATCCTTAATATTAGACGCCTATTCATGGTCAAATTCTTCAACATCCTAAATTCATGGAGAACTTTTAAATTTTTTTATATTTTTTATCACTGAATGATGCTTAAAATAGATTCATCGAAATTTGAAAACCTTCTTTTCAAATGAATAAAAACTTTGATATTTATTAAATTTTTATAAATGTCTATCAAAGACAATGGTACTTATTGCTTGCACTCCTGAAATGCCTGCAGTAAAAATATTTTCGGTTTTATCCTTTGATACATTTGTATGCAAGCACTTATGTTTATGTGTTAATATGTTCATTGCATGACAATTTCTTTATTTGACTGTGTATTTTTAATTTTTACCAATAACTGAAAATAACTTTCTGTGTGTGTACTTACGAATTCAAAATATTGTATTCTTTTCCTATATCGTAAAATATTTGTATTCATTATTTGAAAAGTTTGCTTTAAGCAAACATTTTGCCCGTGACAATTGTTGACATGCGTGCAAATTAACGTACTTGTCTCTTGAATACATCCTTGTTGCAAGTTGTATGTCTGGATGTAAAAGGTATTTGGATGAAATAAAACATATATGAAACATTTTAAATACAAATTTTGGTCATGCAATAACTCTTTTTTTAACAAAAGTTTTGTGTGATATTGGATATTTAAAGCCTCAGGAGTAAAGAAAAAGTAAAATATTATAAAGTGTCGGAGATGCCTTTTTTGTTAGAAATCAATTTAAGATACAATATTATAACATTTTATTATTATCGTTAGAGTGACTAGATACTCTTATAATACTTTTAAAAAATATAAAATAAATTCGCCAAGTGTAGGCTGGGTTCACACATGAAGGGTTGCGTATCATGTATTGTCCACTCTTTAATTCTTTAATTAATTTTTGTAACAGCGGGCATGGTAATGCTTTCTTTATTATTATTTTTTTATTCCTTTATTTATAGTTCTTATACTTGCTGTGATAGCAAACTAACAAAACGTACTCTTCGTAATTTATTTTCGTCAGGTTCAAAAAATATATGAAAAAATTGCTATGTATTTTTCGTGGCAAAGCGGTTTTATTTTTGTTAACGTTTGAAGGTTTTGTGTTTTATTCTATAACATATTTGCATTTTCCCTCGCAATTTTTTTAACTAAGAGAATGTTTTTAAGTAAATATCATAAGTTATAAATTTCATGCATTGCAGGAAATAATTTAATGGACTAATCGATTGACAATTTGTTTAGTATTGAATGATAAATAGTGCTTATGATCTCTTTGCGCTTCCATTATTTTTAGTAATAATAATGCTTAAGAACTAAAAAGATTTTTTTTAAATAGTTAGGACTCAAGATCGTTATAATTGGGTAATGATTAATAATTTCAAAGCATTGCCATCAATAAAAAATAAATAAAAGTCTTTTTTTATATTTTTATCTTTAATAAACACCTTTAATTATAGTCCAACTTTTTTATCACAAAAATAAGGCGAAATATACATGATATAACACTCTTAAGCAAAATGAGCCGCTGTAGGAACATTCTTTAATTTTCGTGTGAGTAATATGATCTGCTAGTTTGGGTGTTAGGTGATTTTAGATCTCACACATTAAGTTTTCATACGTCCAGTTTGAAATTGAAAATTATTATAACTTTAAATTAAGATCAATATGCAACAGTTTGTGCATACCCATTTTTTTTTTGTAGATTTTGCTATCATAAATTTATTTCTAATAAAAATAATTAGTTTTGCAAATTGCAATTGGTAGTTAAACAGCCTGATTAAAAATAATTACAATTAAAATAAAATCATTAGCAATATTTGTAATAAAATTTTTTCATTTACTGTTTTTCAAAAATTGCTAATGAAATTTCAATGGTAATAAAAAAATAAATATAATTATTTTGAAAATATTTCTTGCACCCAAAATTACTTTATACCTTACACTGTTTGTAAAGTGGAGTGAATATAAATACAAAATCAGATCTCAGAAACAGTGCAGTCAACTAAACAAAGCAAATTTAATTATCGGCCTTAAATTTTGAAATTTTTTTTAATATTAATTAAAAAAATTTCAGCTTTATTATTTGTAAATGCAATAATTTAATCATTGTTAAGTCCTGTTCCTATTAACCACATTTTATATTTAACTCGTTTTACGTTTCTTAGCATGATCTAAGATTTTATGTTCCTCACCTTCGGCATTTACCAAGAGTGTTTCTTTTCTTTTATTTTTATATCAGTACAAATGCGAAAATTATTAGAATAAAAGAATTCACCGTTTAAATTTGGTTAATACAGTGTTTTGATAAATAATGTTAAAGATCTATTCTAATAATTCTAATTATTAGATTTTAAGATATTAGGGTTTTCTTATTTTTTTTTTACTTAAGAATTGTCTCATGATTTCGTTTGTTTAATATTTTTACGTCTTAAAAGGAGAGTTTTAAATTTTGTTTTACTCAAATAAGAGTCAGATGAATTTTTATTTTAAATATGATGCTGTGCTCCTTTCAACTTAAATTCTTTTATTTATTAATTTTTTTTCTTTTCTAAGCGTGTGAACTTTGAACGATTAGGGTTGTGTGCTAGTTTTAATGATAAAGTCCCTTGAGGCCATATGTCCTTGTCATAATATCCGTTTTTGTGCGCTATTAGAGAATTTAAGTCATTATACGTTTTGTTTTAGAATTTCTTTTTTTTTTGTAGTCAAGTTGCTTTACTCTGTATCGTGTTTATGTTTTTGAACGAATAAAGCTGCTGTTGTTATTTGTATAGTTGAACAAAAAAATCTTTTTTTCGTCACGCAATAAAAGAACATTAATTTGGAAAAGTTCATTGCATTTTGCTAGTTCAGAAGGTATATTAAATTTTATACTGAAATAATGTACCCTAGTAAAGATACAAAAAACATAAGTGAAATTGAAAATAATAAGTACGTAAGTTATGAATTAATAAAACTGGTTTAACAGTGGTGATGTTTCCGGTTTTCTACTGCATTTTTCTATATTAATTAACAGGTTTTGATGAAGTAAAAATAATTTAAATAAACTACGGGAGTATTAAATTAAATTATTTTTTTTAATAACGTGCTATGTCTGCGCATAAACGAAAAATAAGTTATCGTATGGTCGTATTGTGATATTTTTTTTTTTTCATCACCTTTTAACTGTATAAAATAGCCGAGAAAAATTAGCCGTATACAGTGGATAAAGAAAAATAAAATCCTGTTGTCATTCACTGTCAATCATTGTAGTTTTTGATTGAAGTTTCCTGAAGAGCTAAGCAAGCGATAGCAAAATGGCCATCAAGACGTGCTTTCACCCCCAAAAATCAATATTGGTGATTTGATCATTTAATCGGGATAAAAAATTAGCACGTTAATTTTTTAAGAAATAGAAATAATTTATCTTCTTAATTTTAGTTTGAATAGAGGGTGCAACGCCCACTATTTTAATCCTTTCTGTGCGTTGCTAAACTATGTATATTGATGTGGGGCTTGCTGGTGCAAAATTTCAAAATTGTACCCAATGCAGTTCTCTAGCTGGACGGTAATATATTTTCACTTTGTATGGGAGCTATCACGCCCACTGTTCAAATTCAGCCAGTGTTTCTTTGCTTTAGCCATATTCGCTAGAGAGCTATTTGAACAAACTTTCAAGGTGCTTCCTCTTAGAGTTACCAATTATCAATATGATAAATTATTGCTTTATATGTCCCTACCACTTGAAACATTAAAAAAATAAGTAACATATTTTACCAACCGCTGTGAGAAATGCAGTTAGATCGGTACATTGGTGTAGGCAGTTTTTGCTTTCAAACAAACAAGCAAAAAAACATATTTTGAGCTATTTAAATTGAAAAGAAGAAAATAAAAGGTTTTTTTCATATATTGACGATATTGGGAATATTTGGCAAGAAAACTAAAGTAACTGGCAATACTGGTTGCTACAGTTTTTTCTTGTTTTGTTCCATTTTTGTAAGAGACAAATAACTGCTCTCTGCCGTTCTTGTGGTTAAATTTATTATGTGCTTCAAGTGTTTAATTAGTTTCACAAAATAATTGACATTTTAACAAATGAAGGAGATTACGAAAATATATGAATTTATTGACAGCTGAATAAAATATTGCGCTGTGTGTTTTAAACGGAAATTTTTTTTGTTAGAAATTACGTAGATTGTTTTTAATCTATTTGTTTAATGTTGCACATATCAACGTGTTTAGGGGAACTATAGTAAATTTGAAAAATATATCTATCTTATGATTACAAAATATTGAAACCTTTGTAGAACTGAGAATTAAGCCATGTTTTGTGTATTTTTTTTCAAACTTATTTGCACTCAAGCCTTGTTATTACTGCATTGATATTTTTATAACATTTTTAACCACTAACTAAAATTTTTCATCAATTGCAATTTTGTTTAATATTTTCGTGTTATTTTGCTTTTTTAAGTCTTAATATAAATTAAGGAATAAAATCAACTGGTTTGATGGTTTTACATACATATTTCTACACATTCTTGTTTTTGTAATATTGTTCTACACTTACACATTCATTGCATTATTTACTTTTATAGTAAACTTAATCGTTAACTGAATAGACGTTAAATACAGGTTAAATATCATGATGCCCAAAGGTCCCATTATAAAACGAACACTTCACACTTTAATTATTTTACAGAGAAATTTTCAGTGCAAAATTTTACAAGGAACAGTGAACACTGTATTAAGGGAAATTAATGAATTTTTGAATGACCAAATAGATAATGGAAATTTAAACACTCAATCCATGCCCGCAAGTTCAATAATAATCTGAAAAATTAAAGAAATATTGTTGTTTGTAATGTAGATATCAAAACTATATAAAGTTGATAAAGAGAGAAATAGAAAGAGGCCAGCTGATGAAGTTGAGGGATAATTGACGACCATGTGATGCCATAGTGAGCAGCCTGCTCTAGAGATTCAAAGGCATTATAATCTCGTGGAGATTATTCCTAAGCGCCAGGAATATTTGTACCTCAAACCGCTTTCGTGTGAAATTTTATTTTGCAGCAAATGTCCTAAAAAAATTAATGGCATGAGCTCGAGCTGAATTAAATGTTTAAATGTGTTTGAATTTCGAAGAGCACTCCTGCCTAAATAAAAAAGCGATTGTAAAAATTTTAATGCGTTTCTTATTTTACGAAACAAACAAACTCTTTGAAACTGAATCTTTTAACGAGCATTCACTTTTTACATTTCAAATTTCAGTTTAAATTTACAGAGAGGAAATCTTCATTTGTAGTGGTTTTGACTGTAATGAAATTTAGTCCTTTAATGTGAATAATGATAATGACAATGTAATTAAACCAACTAAGCGTGCAAAAAAAAAAAAATAATACTTATCTGCATATAACTGATGGCCAGTAACCTTTAAATATAATAAAAATAAAAGGAAAAAGATTTTTTTTATACAAACAATAAAAATACATTTTTAAACAGTGCAGATAAAAGTTCACTCTACTGAGCAATTAAAAAGAGAAAATAGATAATAATAAAATAATGAGTCTATTTACATTAACAGTGGGTAATTGAAATTTTAACTATTATGAGAACTTAAAATGTGTTAAATAGATAGAAATTAGAGTATTTGAAGAAAAATCAAGAAATTGCTTTGAGAGAGGCTGGTGAAAATAATGATTAGTTTAAATAGGAAGTTAAACGATGTTTTAATGCAGGTAAAGGGAAATTTTTCAATAGAATCCTTTAATTGGGTAAAAGCAAGTTAGGCTCACGGATATAAAGATATAAGGAAATTAAAAATCACATAAATGATTTTAAATCAAAAGAGTTTTTTGAACCAAACATATATAAATGATACAATGAATGGCATAAGAAATTAAATTTGAAACAATTTTTATTCGATAGACCAATTATTGGGAAAAAATTTGAAAATAATCTCGTACATATCGACTACGCGTCTTTGATTGACGAAGATTCTTATAGTTGTCCAACTCTGGGCCGCTTTTTAAAACAGTGTTGACCCCAAATGGATAAACTATTGCTGTTTTATCAGTGACCTACGATGTCATCAAAAGGAGGCTAATTGACAGGGTAATTTCTTGAAATTATTGCGAATTTTTTGTTTCAATAATTCAATGATTGCGGTCGATCTACAGAACTAGCACCATCCTATTAAATACACAACACGCTTAGATCAATGTTATCTAAATTTAAAAAAAAAAATCGTGGTGCGGCAACAATTTTTATCTACAGTGACACGAATTTCGGATTAATTTTTTAAGAAACAAGGTCCGCAAAAACCGGTGCAATTTCCTTGTTGTAGAGCCCGTTATGGTCTGTCAGTGATTGGTTGCGCTCCTTATACTCTAATTTTCTTTATTAACATGCCCCTCAAGTCAAAAAAGAGCGATTTTCAAAGTAAATCTGGATAATTTGGTAGCGTTGTTCAAGCGTCAGTTTGTTCAACCAGTTAGCCCTTTCGTAGGTTTTACGGGGCTGAAAATAAATTTTGGATTTTTCAAGTTCGTGAGATTTTAGCGAAATGTTATAATTTAAAAGGACTCATCGTTAAGATTATTAAAGTGAGAAAGTGAAAACTGTGGCATTCTTGAATTGTGCGTATGAAAGGAATGCAGATGGGACTGACGTATAGCTAGCACCGGTTGCGAGTTCAAAAAGGGAAAATTTGTAATCCTATTACCTTCGCTGAATGCATGTCTACCCTCTATTTCTGGAACAATGATGTAACCCAGCAAAAAATTAGACATTACCTTAAAAGTACTTGCCATATAATGACTTACTCTTATGGTTGCCAAATTTTGTTACTCGCTTACAAAACACATTACATTAGTTCGCAAGTAAAGGAAGCATTAATTTAACTAGTTCTTTAAGTTAAAAAAGAATACCTTAAAATACATACTAATGATTATTTCTTTTAATAATCAATTTAATCAATTCTCAGTAATTGATAATAAAAGTCTCATGTCTTGTAAAATTTTTTAGGTTGGTAATCCAGTTGGGAAGCCCTTCCATCAAAAACAGATATGTCAAATTTCAACTGTGTGTGTGAAACTATGCAACAATTAAAAAAGAAAATCCTAAATTCAAGGGTATGTCAGTGGTTTTCAAGTAGCTTTTTTTGATCCACAATAGGCAGACATGTAAATGAAATATTTTTATATCCGTTATTAAAACGTAAGTATGAATAACAAATTTTTAAATTAAAGGGTTTTCCTAAAAGGTTGTGATTTTTATATTTTTATTTCAAACATGTTTTTATTTCAAACATATATTGTATGGAACCCTTCGTGTGTTAAAGTGCCACTTGACGAATTTTTTAACTATTCGTATAAGCTTCCGACACTAGGAAATTATAAAAGGGTGTGAAGATAAATACGTCAGTTAAATGCGTCCTACAAAAATGTTAAATACGTTCTACATAATGCTAACTGCGCTGATAAAGTTACATGTACATTAAAAAAATTTGAAGCTATGAATAATTAAAATTATTAAAGAAAAAAATAATTAAAAATTTTACATAAACAAAAAAAAAAAAAACATTGTTGGCTCAATTATACCCGTCTAACGTTTTTAGAGAAAAAAAAAAAAACATATAAAAAGAGCATATTTTCGCTAAATACCCACTTGGTCCACTTCAAAATATGCTCTTTTTTGATATTATTTTTCTCTAAAAGCAAAATTTTCAAAAATTTATATCGGGCTGAGTTCAGATGTAGATTGTACACTGCTGGAATCTACTAGTCCTAGGCTACTCCCACTATGCCGGTGACCCGATTCATGTCTTCTCTAAATACCCACTTGGTCCACTTTAAAATATGCTCTTTTTAATATGTTTTTTTTTTCTCTAAAAACGTTAGACGGCTATAATGGAGCCAACAATGTTTTTTTTTTTTTTTTTTTTTTTTTTTTGTAAAACTTTTAATTATTTTTTTCTTTAATAATTTTAATTATTCATAGCTTAAAAGTTTTTTAATGTACATGTAACTTTATCAGCGCAGTTAGCATTATGTTGAACGTATTTAACATTTTTGTAGGAGGTATTTAACTGACGTATTTATCTTCACACCCTTAAATTATAATCAGCAATCTTCTGTAAAAAGCAACTTAGTATGCCCCATATATGTAAAGTGGAATTTTTTAATTAAGAAATAAATATTTTGATGAAGTTGTTGAACGCTCTAATTTTAATTAACATAGAATATTAAATTATGGAAAAAAATAAGAGATCTTTCTTTACATTTTGGCCCTTCCTTTTTTTACTTTATTCGTAGAATCCTTAAAGAGTACAAAGGTTTGGTTCTGAAAATCAGAACTGCAATAACCGTTAAATCTTAGAAAAATCTGTTATTAAATATAAAGAGAATTGGTGGAAAATCAAAGTTCTTGCTTGTGCACTGGTTATATACGTATTTATGTGGTGAGCAACGATGCATCATATTTTAAAAGCGTAAAAATTTAAGGAAAACTTAGTTCAACCACAATCTAATAAATGTGCAAATACGGGTATCACTAAATGTACGTGAGTTATTCCAAAAAGGTGAAAAGAGACAGTTTGTGGTGCGCGAATACCCTTAAAAGGCAGAGTAAAAACTGTTTCAGGATAAAATCGGACTGATTTGTTGGAACCGGAGACCACAAATATCTTCTGAATATTAAGTAAAGTAATATTTTTTTGCGGTAGCCGTGTTTGGCATGTGAAAAAGTGTTTAGAATTATACTTAAGATATCGGTATAATATTATGTGTATATGGTGTCACATGAAGCCAATATTTAGGTAAATGCAACGAGGAAGAAGTTAAAAATTTATCATAAAATAAATAATGAGAAACCAGGGGTGTTTTGATACCAATAGATTATTGATCCAAATAATTTTTAATTATTTTTAACTATTAGTCTTTTTTCCTGAAGTTATCATTTCATAAAATGATTGAAATAAAAGTGTATTTGTGACTTTTCTGTGGTTCATAGGTGTCACTTTTAAACGTACAATAATTTTACAGTTTTTTGTATAATTTTTTCTATCATTTAATTTTAACTGTAGTGGAAGAAAAAAATGAAAATCTGTAGGATTTTCCACATCACATTTAGTTATTTAAATCACACATATATTTTGCCTTTTTCGCGTTAATGCTTTTGTAATTTAGATTTCTGTATTGTTAATGTATGTGTATGTTTATCAGTAACCTTTTTGTGTGCTTAAGCATGTGCGTATGTTTTAAATTGATAGAAAATACTGTACGGCAGTTTAAACAAAATAGACGAAAAACTAGTTTGAAAAGATGTGACTTCAATTAAGAAAAAAATTTGTATTGATGAGTTGAAAGCACGGGTTACAATTTTTATATCATACGCAGGCTTCTGTGCATTGCAGGAGCTGTCTCATAGTTTTTAATTTTATCTTTTTACTATTTATCTTAAATTTGTGTTATCTGAAAAATAGTCAGATTATAGGAAGATAATGTACACTAAAGTCTTGTTACTATCGGGACACTTCGTAAATAATATCATTTTCATTTCACGCATACGTGTTAAAATTTCAAAAGTCTGCTTTTAACGGTTAAAAGAAAAATCTAAATTCGTAAAATTACGACATCTATGGAAACAAACTAAATTTATTGCTAACACTCATTTTCATATCAGACATATTCTGTTTAAAACTGCTTAACTTTTTATTATTTGCACAAGAAAAAATATGATCTCTTTTTTAAGCTTTTGTTTTTAATTTATTATTTTTTTGTTTTTTTTTATAAAATTTCTTTTCACTAACTTGTTGAAAAACTTAATTTGAGGTTTTTAACCCGCAGCCAATTAATAATAAATTCTTTTGAGACTTAAACCTTTGGTCGCTTATATTACTATCAACACATTTCTTAAATGTAAGTAGCCCAGCGAAGATAAAAATAAATAAGGAAAATTTGTAGTTTTTGGTAAGAAAAAAATATTAAAATTTAATGTTTTAATTGAAGAAGATTTCAAAAGTAATAACAAGATAAAGTTAGGAATTCTACTTCTTCCCATAACTACTTTTACATACTACTGCAATCAAGGAGCTAAAAGATATATTTTGAGGCATAGGAGTAAATGTGCGTATAAATTTCATCAAATGTGGATTGACAAGGCATTTGAATAATTCTTTTCAAAATTGAAAAATCTCGTTTACCCGTACTAAGTTTCAGGCAAAATTTTTATGTCAAACAAGGTAAAAGTTACCCAATCCCAATCACTACCAGTGAAGCCTTTTTAATTTTAAAAATTAATTTAATTTTATATTCCCGTGTTTTTTTAATTGATTATTGTTGTTTTTTGCTTTAACTTTAATTTTTTTTACTTTATTGTTTGGACAAGAATCTTTAGTTTATTTAAAATCTTCGAGAGAAGTTTCGTGAAGAGCTAAGTAAGCGGTAGCGTGATGGCCATCGAGACGTGCTTTCACCCTTAGTAATCAATACCGGTGATTTGATAATTTAATTTAATCAGGATCAAAAATAGCACGATATTTTTTTTTAATTAAAAAATATTAATATAATTATTTATTTATATAGGTTTATAAAACTGAAAAGAAATTTGGTAAAATAAGTTCAAATGATATGTAATTTAAAAAATAATTTTATACTTTTGAAATATGTCTTTATACTTTAATTTAATTTTGTTTTTGATTGACCGCCAAGACTTTTGTTGGGTTCTTCAAATTTCTTTAACAATTTTCGTCTTTCTACTTTCACTTCATCCATTCACTGTACCATAAAAAAAAGAAGTAAGATTACTAAAGAGACAAATATAATTGACTTGAGTAACCCACAGAACTTCGACAGGATTTTTTGAATATTTATTGCTTATTTTAACTCTAATAAATTTTTTCCATTACCATTATCAGTTATTGTAAAGTATTATGAAAAAAACTTGTTCGCCTAAAAATGTCGTGGCGCTGAAGGAGAAAGAAAAACCGAAGAAGGAAATAAATGAAAAAAAAAAAATAATTTTAAGCAATAAATTGATAGTTTCTTCAGAACACTTTATCTTTGGTTATACTAGTTGGATATCAATTTATTTAAATATGAAAGCAAGAAGAGTAAGTTGGCATGAGGTTAAAAAACGTTTGAGTTGCTTGAAAACTTAAAAAAAAAATATCGAATTTTTTATTTAATGACATAATTTTTTAAAACTGAATTATAGTTTATTTCAGACTTCAAAAGAAGTAAGTTAATAATTTTTATGCAAACAGATAATTATGAATTTTCTCGAAGTTGTAACAAAACTAAAAATTTAAGCCTTAAGAAAAAAATTAACTTATTAAAATAGTTTTTTATTAGTTCAATAGCAAAATATAAAAATAAAAATTAATAAATATATTGATAGCAACAATACTGGGTAATCATTTCGATTTCGAAATGCTTATTAATATAGCACTTCTAAAGTACTCATTTGCTAGCAGCTTTTTAAACTAATGTTACTAATACAAAATATATTAGATTGGTGAGCTGTGTTTAGAGATTAAAATCGCCCCCATAACATATTTAATTTTGTACAATGCCACACTTTTTCCACCTCAAAAAAAAGTGTACAGTAAAAGCGATTTAAAATTATTAAATGTTACTCAGTACATATTGAAAGAAAAGAAAGAAAAAGTAATATTTCATTAGAAAAAAGAAAACAAAGCAAAACAAAACATATCGGTCATAATAATGAAATGGAAGCAGTTCAGTTCTACAAGAAGTATACAATATTAAAGCAACATAAATGAGTTAAATAAATGTAGCATATCGTAACTGGACCTTCTAAAGGAGCTGTAAAGTAGCAATATTATTAACGAAAATATTTTTAATTACTAACTGGATATTTAATTAAATATTTAAAGCTCAAATTCTTGTTATTAACACACAGTTTTCATCAATTCCAGTTTATTAAACCCTTCATTACAGGTAGAAAAAGGTAATATTTAAGTTTGTCATTCCGTTTTTAATTTCTGCTATATCCATATATATTCTAAGTTCTTAAGCAAGGCAAGTCCATTGAGCAATGTCCGTCTGTTCGTCCGTGTTCTGGTTAAAATCAGCAAGATCGGTCAATGTCCTTCGGGGCAAAACACCACGCCTGCATCTAATTTTTCCATATCATTTGAAACAAATCTGAAATACTTTAATTTTTTAAAAATTTCGTGTAATACAACTGAATCATAATAAAAGACTAAAGATGCGAAAAAATGTTTATCAAATAAATTTTTAAAAAAATTTTTTCAATCTTTCATGGCATGATTTTTAATATAATAAATGTGATAACTTAACTTTGATATTAAGAAGGATGTTATATTTTAAATAATTATTTTAAGAATGACAAAACATTTTTGTAACAATTTATAGGTAACTTCCTTTGGGTCAAATATTTGTTTATGACTGTACCTTTACTTATTTTTTGATTTTTTTAAGGATTTCTTAGAAAATAAACTTAAAATCATAGATTCAAAAAAACTAATTATTAACTAAAACATTTATATTTATTTATTTTGTTCATTTTTTTTTTTTTGTACTTATTCATTAACATTATTTTCGTCTTCTCAATTAATAAATACTTAAAAAAACTTGTAATAGTTTAAGCGATTTCACTTGAATAGATAGCAAATTACTTTTTACTATGAGAGAAAATATTTTCTTTGTTCTATACTCATAATTCTGTTTGTGAGTACTGCAACCATATATTACTGTTGTAATTCATATGATTTCTGTGGATATAAAAGACAAAACAAAATTGAAGTGAAGAACAATTGTGTTAATGATTTATGTTTTTCAAAAAAAAAAAAAAAAAATTACATAAAATATATTCTTAGAAGAAAATCGATAAGTCATGTTTGTACTTCTTAATGTGGCACACATATGGTACGGAGGGGACACTCATTTCTAGAAGTGCAAGTAAATTCATTTTGCATGGAATTTTTCATATAAAATTTTTTTAAATATAACTGCAAAATATATTTTTGAGGAGCTAAAAAAAGAGATCAAGTTGATTAATGTTAAAAAAAAGAACATCATAAATTTTTAATGCAGGGCTCCAAGTATGTGATAAAGTTTAATAACAATTTAATAGATGTTATTTGAATTTATTATAAAATTTAAAATACTTTCGAGAAATTTTTGGGTCTTTTTTGACGTTCGTTGCAGCATATCTTTTCGATGAATTGAACAAAATGTAAGTTCGCAGAAGAAGGAATGTTAAACCAATCTTTTGATTGTATCAGAAAGATACCAGAATTCCTTTAATTTTTTATTTTTAACATTTTTAACATTTTTAATTAATTTCAAGTAAGAGTTCTAAGAATTTTATATACCCTTCAAGAGAGGAAGTTTTCATTGAAATGTAAATTTTTTCTGGAAAATTTGCATCTATTATTGTGAAATTATTTTGAAATTATGAATGTATTAAAATAATTTTTTTCGGCTTAGGTTCAATTTTCATTTTACTTTCTAACAACTTTTGGAAAGAAAAATTGTGTAAATTGTGTTATTTTTTGCCCAACAAGCAGATAAAAAATCTGTTATAACAACAATAATAACACTGAATATTAAAGAGCGTTTCAATAGGTGATGTTATCTGGTCTATATGGCCTCATCTCTTACACCGCTATAGACAGAGAGTAGAAACTTACAAAGAGGATGCAACAGTATAAAACTAAAAATTAGAAAAATTAAATTTTGAACCGTCATGGATATAAAATTGAAATTCACACAGAATGTGTCTTACAATTTTTAGTAAAACAGTTGGTCTGTCTGCTTCGAAGTCGTTTCTTTTAATGTAATTTTTATTTTTTTTTTTTTTTTCATTTAGCAATTAAAATAAAAAATTAACTTGAGCAAAAAACCAATCTTAATTCATTTATAATGTCCACAGTTTAACTTTTGATTTCATAAAAAATTAAATTTATATTTTATATTTTAGTAAAATTGGGGTTTTTTAAATTTTCAGTTTTTAATAAAATCTAAAATTTTGGTCGGAAGTATAATTTTTTAATAGTTTCCGTGATGCACAGATGTCCCTTAATGCTGGTAAGCCACCAACTATTCACGCCTTTAAGGCCATCAATACTCTTATTATTCGTGACAAATGAGCAGTAATATTGTATAAAAATGGGCAAGAACTTGACGCTAAGGAGACCTTAGTGGTAATATTCTTAAAATAATTTTTTTTGTGTTTTTTTTTTTTTTAAATTGAAGCTTCTTTCTGGTTAGAAAGACCACCCTTAAAATTAGAAAATTTTAATTTCATTCAAGAATTTTGTGTAAATCATTTCGTCGTTCTATTCTTCAATTTATGTTAAAAGAAAAATAAAATAAAACGAAAACAGTTCATAGCCAAGTATTTATATCCGTTTTAATAAGTATTTATATCCGCTTCTTTTTGTATACATTTTTTATTATTTTTAACAATACGAATTCTGCAATCTCGCCCATATTGTGTAGGCCACAGCTTATTATTGTAGATGTGTCTTTTTGTTTTTTATTGTTCTTTGTGATTTGCAGTTGTTTTGTTTTTCCGCAAGATTTTCTAGCAACACTAACTTGCAGCTACTAAATTATTTTATGAAATTGTATGATGCAACAACAAACCAGAAAATACGTAAAAACGAGTTACATGATAATCTTCCGTCAGTAAAACTATTCAACATGCAAATGCTTAAAGTATAAGTATTGTATTACTGCCAAAAGTATAATTTTTTTCAGATTCCTGGAGGGATTTTATTATTCCATGTAGAATAAAAAATAATTATTTCATTTAAAACCTTTTTTTAAATTTAAATAATTATGTGAGAAGGAATAAACTAAATATGATAAATTTTAAGTTTTACTTTAATGCACATATATTTCTCTTCCACTAAAAAGAGTCCCAACTTGACAGTTTCGAAGGGAAATATAAATTGAAACAGCAAACTGGAAAACATATTAGAAATTGTTGCTTATTTTATGATAAGAATTATTGAAAAAGGTCACATTTTTTTACTTCAAATTTCATTCTTAACATCTTAAGTTTCCGCATCTAAAACTTTGATAAAGGTAAAATGTGTCACTTTTGAGCTTGAATTGTGGCTTAGAAAAATCATTGGACTACGTGTTTGTGAAATGAATCTGGTCAAGCAGTTATTTATAGTTTCTAAAATTTTTGAAAAAGAGCTCAAACGAAATTATTGGCTTTTTGGTCATTTACTAGCTGTAACATCTTAAAACAGTAGTACAATTGGGTCGTGCTTTCTTCTAAGAAACAAATGTTTTTGTAAGTGCATTATCTACTACTTCGAGTAATCTAGACAGAAAATTTTTGCAAAACCTTTATACTCAAAATTTTAAATTTTGATCTTATTGTTTTTTCTACTTGCGGTTTAGTTTAATGTACTTTTTTTGCTCATTAGCAGGAATTATTCAAAACTAAATGGCATAGTCTTTCTTATCATTTCTCTTCTTTTCTGTTCCGTTAATATTTAAGCTCTAAAAAAAGGAAATTTATGCAAACACTTCATTTAGTTTATTTTCGTGCCCTAGTGACAATAGCTGTTCATAAATATCTCGACTAGATAAAATAGCTTGCGTTAATTAAAAGAATAGATGTTAAAAATGCTCAAAAAAATTGTTTTCTCGTTTCTGCAATGACTTCTATCGTAAGAAAGCTACGTAATTTTACAAAAACTATAGAAGAAAACCTTTTAATAAGTCAACAATTTTTTTAATTTTTAAACTTAAAATGATTAATGTATTATCTATATTTAAGCAACAAAAAAAAAACCAAAAAAAAGAAGGACAACTCATTTAAAGTTTTTTTTTTTTTTTTTTTTTTTTTATTAGGACCAGCACTCAGGGGATGACCCCTACTTATGCAATGCATTGTGCCAGAACTAGGAAATTAGGTTTTGGGATGGGGGATAGAGGGAGTAGTGCTTGTGAACATTTGATTTGAATCTTTGCACATTGAAAGTGGCAGGAAAGACCTCTGCAGGGAGTTTATTCCACATACGAACTGTTCGGCCAAAAAACGAATTCTCTCTGTAATGCGTTGTGCGATTCACTGGCCAATCGACCACAAAGGAATGCACTCTTGATGCAGATCGCGTTGCGCGTATGAAATTACGGTTTTCAGGAACAAGTTCCCTGATTTCATAAGAGCACATTCCGTTGTAGTAACGATAAAACAGTGAAACACACCCCACATTGCGTCGATGCTCCAGTGAGTCAATAGAGCTGGATACCCTACTGTCACCGATGAGTTTCTTCGCTCTCTCCTGTACGCGGTCGAGTAACTCCAAAATAGACTTTGAAGCACCGGCGCATACATGAGAGTTGTATTCCATTTTCGGTCTGATATAGGTGACATAGATAGTAAGGAGATCAGATGGAGTGAAGTATTTCTTACACCGTTTCAGAAAACCTAGGCACTTGAATGCTTCTTTTGCAATATGAAAAATGTGCTTGTTCCAACGAACATCGCATTGAATTTTCATGCCAAGAACATCGAGAGCTTCTGATTCCTTAATATATGTATCACCCATAATTACAGATGACGTAGCATGTTCAGCAGTACGCCTGTGCGAAAGCACTGGGTTTTATTAGCGTTAAACTGAACCCTGTTCGCCAGGCCCCATTCGGAAATTACTAAAAGGTCGCGATTAAGGGTATCGTCCATGTGCTTTCTCACAGCCCCAATTTCCTGAAGGCTTGGTCTACTGCGAAACGAAAATGAATGGCATATGCTACTGTCATCTGCAAAAGAATAAATAGGGTTGGAAGTCTGACGTAGAAGGTCATTAAGAAAAATAAGAAATAGGGTAGGGGAAAGGACGGAACCTTGCGGTACCCCTGAATTTAACTTGAACTCGTTTGATGAGATCCCATCTATAACAACTCGTATAGTGCGATCCCCGACACCAAAAGCAATAAGTTTTGATATGAGTGCACCATGCCACACTCTATCAAACGCCTTGGAAATATCTAAAGCCACCACCTTACTTTCGCCGAAATGGTGAATGGATTGACACCATTTTTCCGAAAGGAAGGCCAATAAGTCACCCGTAGAGCGAGCCCTACGGAAGCCGTACTGCCGGTCACTAAGTAAGCTGTTGGACTCCAGATATTTCACAAGATGAAAATTAAGCATACTTTCCATTACTTTGGAAAGCGCAGAGCAAATTGCGATTGGGCGGTAATTTTCAGGGTTGCTAGCCTCTCCCTTTTTGGGGATTGGGGATTTAAAGTTAGTTCTTTTTAATCTCGACTTTACAAATCGTCCCTTTTGCTTCAATAGTAATTGATTAAAAAATTAACAAATAAATTTTATATTCATTTACTAATGAACCCTTAGAATGTTTGCACTTTAAAATTTATTGACTTTTAGTACGATTGATATAGTAATTTTCCTTTTTTTTGCATCCTTTGTTTTTCAACATCTATTAACAATTTTTTAATTACAATTTTACTGCCAAAAATACCGTAAATAAAATAAAGAAAAGAATACCATTTACTTCTTGCTTCTTATACAAAAAGATTTCCAATAAACAGTAAAATTATTGATTTGCACAACTCCTTAGTTAAAGTTTTTACTTATTACATCTGCATGCTATTGCTATATATTCAATGTATAAATTTAACACTCTATTTCATAATTCTCAAGAAGTTACCACAGTTTGTATTTTAAGGCCCTTTAACGTATTATGCGTAATGAAAAGGATGTCTAATAATTTTTCTTTTTTCATAAAAATTCACAAAAATAATTTTCCATAGTAAATATTCGAAACTCAGCTGTCCCTTTATTCTTATTTCAATTAGTCGATAGTCGCTGTCGTTGTATCGCAACCCTACATCTAGCTCGAACCAACCGCATTTTAAAACAAAATCATGATCATGGTGCCTTGACGATCTGCATCGACCGTAAGGTTAGGTAAGCTCAGACTTCATTTCTAAAGAAAAGTGATGTAAGGGAATTGGTTTTAGATTGGTTTCACTTCATGTGAGACTTCATTGCTGAAAGCAATTTTGCAATAAACATTGGATCACCTTCTAGTTGTTCTGGAGTGAGCCTAAACGACGAAAGAACGACGTACAGTTAGACTAAAATACTGCTGCAGTTGGCTGGCCTTGTTACATAAATTGATTTAAAGAATGGTTCCCTATGGTGGCAATATTTTAGAAATTGAAGTGAAACAAGTTATATATCTTTTTTGGCCGATTTATATAAGGCCTGATTTTTTGTTGCATTCACACTCTAATGTTTATTTACCTGTACACAGAGAAGAATTCAATTATTTTATTTTTCAAAGCAATTTTAACCTCAAACACTTGCATATTGTCTTCTGTATTTTTTGTGTACTTCTGGACTTTAATCTTATATACAAACTTCCTATTTACTCTTTGAATAAAATAAACAAAACACACACTTTTAAATGGAAATTTATGGTAGAAGTAAAATGAAATTTATATTTGAATGCATTTTATACTGGTTATTTTAAAAATAAATCCAAGAACATAAAATTTAACCTCATGTATATAAATTTTACTTGTATACATTTCCTCACACTAGTTCAAACAAAAATTTAAGTGTCAGAACGATAAAAAAATATATGTTTCCTAACACTCAATTTACATAGGATTTGCCCTGCTATAATAAAGAAATAGTTTTTAATTAAAACACGTATAAGAAATTTTACATATGTTTTTCTTTTATTTGCTGTTTATCAAACAATTCAGAACAACAACAACAGAGAGAAAATATTTAAGTGCACTTTTAGGACGTGATAAGCTTTTAATAGTCATATAGTAACAAAAATTTGTTTATTGTAACTTAAGTATTATTTATAATAATTGTAATTTGTTAATGCCAATCAAAAAAAAAAAAAGAATCACATACTTATGCGACCCTACTATAACCATGTTTCTTACTTTTAAAATTTCTGATCTTTTCAAAGTATAATATTCAAGATTTTTTTCTTTTCTATTTCTTTTTGAAACATTGTAATAATCTCAGCCTAAGACCATGACCTTTCCACATAATACTGACTGATTTTTTATATTGAATTTTTAAACTGCCTCTTATTATACACAGATGATTGTGGGCTTGTAAATAAAGTCCTTTGAATAAATTCATAAGAAGAAATCGTATGAAGTTAAATCGCACTGTGTGGAAAACCACTGCTAATCACCGAAAAGAATGAGTAAACGACTAGGAAATGTCTCAAAAACTACTTGAATTGCTTCACTGGTTGCATGGCATGTGTTTCTGTTTTGTTTAGATCACAAAGCGATAGCATACTGTTTTGACAAAAAGGACTGTCTCATCACGTCGTGATATCGAGCACCACTAACAGCATGACCAGCCTTTTAGGCTCTTCTTCGATAACGATATTTGAACGGCTTACTTTTGGACAAAAAGTGTACTTAGCGTCTCGCAAAGACCATCAATATTGCACAGATGACAAATAAAAACACTATTCTGCTAATATTTTGTATTGCGAATTAAATTTAAGGTGGCTACACGGCTACAAAAACAAAAACCTATTGTAATTTTGGTGTTGTAGAGCAACAAGTTGATGTCAAAAATATTTGACTAACAAAAAGAAAGCCGAATTCAATTTATCCTTTTATTATCCTTATTATTATTATTTGAATTGAAAACACGACATGAATTTAATTTTTCACAAATAAGGAAAAGAATTGTAACTTTTATCACAATTATCTTGCCTTCAAACGTATTACTCGTAATTTAATTTTAAAAATCTGTACCGCGTACATGCTTTATTTTAAAATTCTAAAAAAAATATTTTTAGCATGCTGCCCTAAGTTTTTATTTAAACTGCAGATCGAGAGATCTGCATACTAAATACTCTTTCGGTTACGTATATATGGAATCTGCTGTTCCATGGTGGCTTAAAGTGTTAATTTAAAGATGACACTTCCCACCGCACGACCCATAAGGACAGCAATTGATCCATTACAAATGAGTTTTCGACCACCACTTAGTGAATGTATATGTCGCACTTCCTGTATCTAACAAATAACAGGATGTGCTAAATGTAAAATTTTTAAATGCTATAAAAATTGGCAAATAAAATCTTAATTTTGATGATTAATATATTTCTTATTTTAGTTTCGATAAATTATTTCATGATCCACTTTTAATTAATTAAGTCTGTTTGTTTATTTGTATTCTTCAAAATTTAATTTATTTAATCCTTCTTTTTTATTTTAGCCTTTTCCATTGTATTTTCTGTGTATGGTTTCTGTTATTTTTAATTTCATGTCACGTGCTTTTTTTGTTCAAAAACATAAAATTTTATATGATCACGTTTTAAAGCGAAAATTTATAAACGTTCTATGACATTTCAATTTCCTTCAGACGTGTGGGGAAAATCATACTACAGACGGCAAAAAAAAAGCAATTTAGAATTGAGTTAACAAAGATCAATGTTGTGCTCTTGCAGTTTAAATATTTTTAGTTAAACACAGATTGTTTGACAGTTTTTATGCACTTGGTGTTTTGGAGGCATTATTGGATCTTACTTCTTGAAAAAGTAGGCTAACTGGGCAGACTGCAGATTTATTTTTCCCTTTGGCAGGGCCAAGCAATTTATTTTTGAGTACAATTGGTCACATAGTTTTTGTGCACTAAAAATATTTTCAGACCTATGTGTTACTAGGAATTTTATTAAACTTTTGATTGATTAAATTATTATTTAATCGAGTCAATCAAAAATCGAATTGAATTTCCTTATTACAACAAATGATACTTGTAGAAGTTTTGAAAATTTTTTCGATGTAATTGAGTATCATTAAAATTTTGTTTCTGGAATTATTTCAAATCAAAGGTGCTAATAAGATTCTTTTATTAAAGAAGCAAATTAAAATTAATGCTTAACGGTCTTAAAAAATACCGATAAGAAATGAAAAAGATTGATATTTTATATTACCGAAACTTTGTTTAGATTTTAAGAAAGCCAGCATTTTAGTTTTTATTTTTATTTGTAAATTATACATTTTATTTTCTTCAAAATTGCTGAACTTGGTGTATGTTTCAAGGTCTAAAAGCTAAAATAACGATTTTAGCAGTGAAGAGTGTATTTCAAACAATCTCCTGATTTAAATAAGAGTTTTGGAAACGATTTATTTTGGATAAAATTTGGTTGCTCATGAAAATTAAATTTAGTATAATCTTATCTGGTTTACTACGTCAAAAATAATAAGTTAAGGCCGGCGGAAAAACATTTTATTGTTAAATATAATTTTTTTTATGACGTACATAATTTTGTTTTTCTAACTTGAAGCATCCATTTAATCGAGGGACCGAACGTTTCCATGTTCAATGAAAAACACACCTGCCGTTTCTCTATGATATTTTATTAAGACATCTTAAGAGGTTAATGAGATACCGAATCTTGTCCAAAACAAATCGTTTTTAAAACACTGTGCGTTATAACAGAATTTGACGATTTCAAACCGAATTTAATAGTGCTGTTATATAAAAGAAGCACTTAATGTTTTTGTGACACAATTTTTCATTTTTTTTTCTGTCATCTCTACTGATGTCAAAGTATTGAATGAAAGGTTTTTAATACGCCTTTGTTTTTAATTTTTTTGAAAGCAATGCCACACATTACCATAACATTAAGATCTTATGAACTTAAACAAAAGAAAAGCTTAATGTTGAAGTACATTATACTTATGCACACATGGAGGAAGTGAAACAAGACATAAATATATTAATATGTAAAATATTCATATTTAATGTTATAGCTGCTATTTCCAATTTCTTCGCATTGCACACGTAATTTACACTCTTTGAATGCATTATGCAAATAACGACAAAAAAAGAAATAGAAGTTTGCATAAATTAAGGTTAAATGCAGTTCAAGGATATGAGAAATGTAGGCTTCACTATGATCAAAAAAATTTTCGCTCATATGCATTTGATAAAACAGTTTAAAAATGTTAATTTATTATTTAAAAATTCTGAAGGTCTAAGGATAATATAAGCTGTAGATGTCAAAATTGAAATATCTTGAAAATTAAGTAGTAACTAATTGTAACTGTCTGCTAGCCGCTTGTGTGGTATTTCATGTATTTTACAAACCTAGGAGTTGTCAAATATATTATTGTATTTTTTTTTTTTTTTTTTTTTTGAAAAACCACAATTAAAATTATTTGCAATTAAAAAAATTCAAAAAGCAGTTACTGGTAATTAGCAATTAAGCATTTTCAGTTACACAATTAGGTGTAGATATATTTCTAATTAAAAAATTACAATTACTTATAATTACTTATTAAGCATTCAAATACCACATAAAATGTAACAAGAAATTTTCAATTAGAATTACATCCAATTCCAATTGATTTTAGTTTCCTATGTGAAGTACAATTACTTTTAATGTGTAATAGAGAGCTCCCATTTACATAGAGCATCTAATCTTAACAGTAATGGAGGTGCCTCAGAGCCTTTGTTCAAATTTAGAACTCTTATAAAAATAAGCTAGTTCGTAAAGAAAATAAAACAGTTGTCAGCAAATTTTATTTTTGTAGATGTAAAACTTTTAACACTATTTACAGATCTCTACATAAATATTTTAACACATTTTTCTAAACTTGAATTTTAAGAAAATTATAAATGACACGCGAACGGAGTCGTGGGCACTTCAAGTATATAAATACAACAAGAAATGTATTCTAACAGGTAGTTTAAGAATTTGCTAATAGTTTATACGACTACTTAGATTTATTCAATTGCTTAAGGCACTTCTCTGAAAAGCAAAAAACCATATTTTCTTTTCTCATTGTATTTTTTACTACATTCGGTAGTCAGCGTTTTTGTTCAATAGTACTGTGAAGTCTTTTGACTAAAGAATTTTAATAACTTAAAGTCTGTTTAACAATTTTCTCTCGCCCACTTCCTCTATAATCCCACATTGGTACAAATCTAATCGATGGTTTTTACTTTATCCTTACACTATAATTTTTATCTTTTTATCCTTCTATTTTGTTCTTTAAAGTATTTAAAAGTTTAAATTTAGAAACTTTAAATTAACCAATATCACTAAATCTTTGCTTCTGACTCTTACCATGAGTGGTTTTTTTGAATAAAAAAAAATACTTCACTTTTTCTTCAAAACCTAATTAAAACGCCTTTCACTTTTCAAATTTTATAGAATTCGTTTTAAGTTTTCATAGAATGTTTAGTGAGGCATGACCTTAATTACTTTAAAAATATTCTTCATTCGCAAATCCTGTGCACCGTAATGGTGTGCAGTAGAAATATTTTTCCTTATACTTACACACTTTCATCTGCTCTTATACATATACAGACCCATTAACATTTACACGAAATTTTAGAAGGCATAAAAACTTAAACGTTTATTTTTCGCTCTTGGTTTGTACTTGCCCTAATTGTTGTCTTTTGTTCTTGACGCATTTCAATGGAAGTGTGCTTCAGTGTTTTTTAAGCTTTTACCAAAATTTTATTTAAATTTTTTAGTTGAAAGAGAAAAAAAAAATTCAAAAAATACTGTATATGCATTTTGGTAAAAGAGCTCTCAGTGAGTCTTTTACATGAACATAAGAAATTTTTAACTGCATTCCAAAAGTAGAGGTTTTCATAACTTACGTATGTTATCTCAACGCTCATTCATTTCATTTAACTTCGTCCTACAGCGACAATAAATTAATAAAGTTAAATTAAAGGCTGTTCCTTTACAACAGACAATATATAAACAAATATTTAAAAAAAAATTATTGATCGATACTGCAAACTTTAATAGGTTATGTTCGTCCGAAAGTTACAAAGAGTATAACAGTAACTTTGGAAAAATCAAATTTAAAATAAAAGGGTGTTTCCATATAGTCGTAAAGAGTGTGATCTTCTATCCACAAAGTATGTATTCTTACACTTAGAATACAAAATTAATATTTAAAGGGTGCCCCATGCACGACGAGACAATAAACATTAAAGGGTGCCCAATGCAATAGAAATTTATGAGGTTAATTCGGTACAACAGCAAGTCAAGAAAATAATATTAAAAATTACTGAATGACAGCTTTGCCGAAGAAAACTATTCTCGATAGTCATTTTGTTGTGTGTTTTTAAATATACTAAAGAAAAAAATCAAAGTTTTACAAAATTATTTTATTAATTTTGTCAAAGAAGAATATATTGCAAATCGTTTATTGTACAGTAATGATAAATTAAGAATTTTAAACTTTCTTCATTTTATTTATTTTTTATTATAAAATTCAAAAACTTTGATAAATTCACAATAATTTTCCGTGTTGAATCAATAACGAATAATGGAAAAGGATAAAGAAAATGTTAAATTAGGATGATTCTTTAAACAAGAAATATTTTAAAAAAATGTAAGTTAAGTAAATGATTAATGAAAAACTTTTATAGATAAACTTGCAGGAAATAAGCAAAAAAGAAAACGAACTTTAATATAAAAAGAAATTCCAGTGACGTTACTCACATCATAAAAAATTCATTAAAAGTTTTTTCTCAACAATGAAATATATTTCAATTTTTGTATAGTATTTAAAAAAAAACAATTTTCATACTTCTCTTCAATTTGTGAGAATAGTAAAAAATCCAGAAACAATGCAACATGCATTTTATAACATGATCTCAATTTTATTAAACCCATGCAGAAAAATTGGAAGCAGTTAAAAGTTAAATTTAAATACTTAACACAACATACAGGCAACCAGTAACAGCAAAGAAGCGTGTTTTTTTTTTGTTAGAAATTTAACAAGAAAACTCTAAAAAAGGGTTACAAAGGTACCTAGCAAATACTTAAAATTAAAGAGTGTTGCAAGCATGACGTGATATTCATTTGGTTATGTCTTGAACTTTGCTTTGCAGGCATTGCTGTCATAAGGAAATAGACTTTTTACAGTTCAAAGCCTGATGAAGAGCATCAAATATTTTATTCAGCATTTTTTAAGTGTTAAGTACAAAAAATTAGTTCTTAAATTTTTTTTTTTCAATAGGCTTCAAGCTTAGACAGTCAACTTTGTTAACTTAACAAAACCCTTTTTGCACTGCAGTTTTTCCTCAAATAATTTGGCATTTGCTTGAATTTTTTTTTTTTTTTTAACTTTTGCAATAAATCGACTTACTATTCAAGGATGTATGTTGTTTTGATTTTTGCGGGTGATAAATATTGCGAAAAAAATAAGGAAAAAATACATTCAATTGACTTGATTTTTCTGCAGTCTCAAACAAACATTCATCACTTTTTTTTTAAATGAATAAAAAAGTTGGTATTTGAGTATTAGCTTGAGTGCACTGCTATATGCCGGTTCCTTTGATTTACTGTTCGTTACTGTCAATATAAGAATTAGCTTGTCTCTCTTGCGTAATTCATTTTTTAGTTTCTAAATGCATTCAAGAAACTAAACTAAACTTTATTTTTTTTTTTGGATTGCTTCGTTTAAATTTATTTATCTTAAAGCTCAAAGTTGCATTAATTTCTGCATAAGTTTTAAGAATAAAACAGATGAAAACAAATTAAAAATTCATTTTTATTGACGAAAGATCAATAAATATATGTGTATACTCAGAAACCAGGGGGGGTTTTTGGTCCCTCATTAAAGTCTTTCTGGCAGTGCCATACTAAAAGTTTTGTGGACACATTTCTTGCGAGCAATTGTTAAAATTCGTTTAAATTAAATTGTTAAAATTTGTACATTGTTTAAAATACGAATAATCTTAGCAGCCTATTGGTACAGAACAAACATTTGTCGCTTTTTTGCTTTAATGAAGAGTGTTTTTTTAACGTATATCCACAAGCTTTTATGTTTTAAGGGATGATAAGATTTCTGGACGTCTAAATTAAAATATTGCTGATAGCATGTCATTAAAAACACGAATAATATTGGCCTCCAAATCATCAATTCTTGTTGGTTAATTATTATAAGCCAATAACTGCATACTAGCTTACGGGAATATATCAAGAGATGTCCAGTTGCACGAGCTTGAAGGCTAATTCAGGTTTATTTCACTGAATTAATAAGCTGATAGTTCGAATCGCCGTATGGCACGTAACGCCAGGCTGTTAAATGAAAACAGCCCACTTTAATCAATGTTATCCATTTAAAAAAAAATTATGCTGCAATGTAATCATAATTTAACGGAAGTTTTGGTTAGACTGACTATTATGTGCCCCATAAAAACAAAAGAGATTGCGCGATTAGATGACTGGCTTAAAATCTGGATAATTTAGTACCCATATTGAAGTGTCAATATATTCATAATGAGAAAACACTGATTATAAATGTATAGCAGTTCGTTTGACAGTTAACTCTTTCGTTGATTTTAAAGTGCACAAAAATAACCTTTACTAATATGAAAAATTAATTTAAAATATTTAAAATATGTATGTCGAGCAAGCGCCAATATTTTATTCTGAAATTATTAATTTTAAGATAGTCTTTAATATTTCGATATTCTAATCTAACAAACAAATATGTTGACCTTTTTCAGTCTTATATTATCGTCATTCTACAAAATTTTCTCTGAACTTAAATTTCCTTAGTCACTATTTTTATTTGCTATTTTCTGCTCGCTTTAACCCACAAAAAATAGCAGAACAAAATAAGATAAATTTTCTAGCGTCTAATATCTGTGCTGTACTGTCATAACTGGCAAACGACTACGATTTTATTTAATGAGCAAATAATAAATATGGTAATATAATCACAACAGGCTGAAAATAGCTTAAAGCTATAAAAAAATTATGGTTGTGTATGTGTGTATGTGTGTATGCATGTATGTTAGTATGTATTTCGAACAGAGCCAGTTATTGCTTTTTAAAAGCACTTTTCATTGGCAGTATCAATTTTATTGCTTGCTTTTGCTTAAAGATTTAATTCATGTTGACTTCTACCTCTAGAAAAGGTTAGAGAAAAATTTGTATATTTGTCATTCAGTGATTTGAACTTATAGCTTTTAAAGGAGAAAAAGAGACACTTCAACTACCAAACAAATACAGATTTATTATTTATTTATTTTTAATTTATTTATTTCCAGAATTACAAGCCAAAAAGGCCTACTTAATTCAGATTGTATATGACAACTTATTATAACTGAAGTCTTAAAAAACATTTTTATATATAAAATTTAGCCCCCACTTTATCTACTAAATAAATATTCTGATAGGAAACTATAAACATGAGTTTTCAGGATCGTTTTTCTAAAAAGATTTCAATCTCTGGGTTTTTTGTAGCAAGTTCCAGCATGTCAATTATAATATTTGTATATATTCTTGTTTTTTTTTTTTTTGTTAACTTATAAAACACCCTTATTAAAATTTTTTTTTTTTCACAAAAAAAGTTTATTAGTCGCTGCTATGATTTTATGTTGACTGTAGTTGACTATAGTTTTTGTGCAAATATATCTTCACGAGATTTAGTCTCAGTGCTTTTAAAACACATTTTTCTAAATATGTGAATTGGCTTAAAAGCAAAGGGACTTATGTCACTTTCAAAATAACGGCTTTTAAAGTTATATTTTTCGTTGATAAAATTTTTGTATTATTTATCTTCCTTTTTAATAAAATACATAATTAATACAATTAAGCACTTAATTAGAATATATTATATAAATACATAATCTAAACAATTAAAAATTTAATTAAACTGCAACCTTAAAACCAACAAAACCCAACTAGACGCAAGAATTTTTCTGTGTAGTCTTAAAAAACAAAAAAATCAATTAAGAAATGTTCGTTCAGTAAAAAGGTAAAAGGGCGAATCGATTACCTTCTGTGCTAAAACACGGTAAAAAAATGCCCAAAATTGGATGTCCAGAGTTGGATCTTTGAAAATGGTCCGAAATAATTTATAAAGTTAAAATTTGTGTTAATTTTTTTACAATTTAAGGCTCTAAAGAGCTTAAAAAAACACCCGTTAATTTTAATTAATTCAGATTTCGGCCGCTATTAAACACCTACTTTATTTTATGAAACTGTTTTGTGCTTGTAATAGTTAATTTGTTACGCTTTTAATGTCAGTATTAATTACAATTTACATTAACATGACAGTGTTATTTGTGAATGTTGTTATAACATTAATTCTTTTATCATTAAGTTAGCACAACTATATTAGAGATTTTATCATTATTACAAGCAGTTTCGTTGTGTTATATAAAACACGTAGCTGCTCTGACTCTCTTTCCTTTTCTTATCATTAAATTGTTTCATCATTTCTTGCTTTCTCTGTGTTTTCTTCTATTATATTGCAATAATAAATATAATTTATGTAACTAGCATTTTTGTTTGTTATTTGGGGAATATATGTATATACATTTTCTGCCAAAATATTTAATCGATTCTTTTAGACTTAAGTCTATGCGTCAATTTGTATAATTCCGATAATAAAACATTCTGTCTTGCGGTAGTCTTTAAATGTGGTAATTTATTTTTATACTTATTTTATTTATATATTTTTTTTTCTTATTTATTTATCAGTGCTTCAAGTTTTTGGCAGTCTAATTTATAATTGTGTAGTTTTAAAAAAATGAAAAAAATTGGATGAATAAAATGCAAATGAAGCAGAGGTCAGTGTTGTTGCTGAGATTTATAGCAGTTTTAATCCTTTAAACGAGCAACATAATTTTACTTAATGGCAGCCATCCTTTTGCATTATTATTTCTATTAAATAGTTTTATTCTCTTTTATTTAAAGTTGTTGGAAATTTAGTAATAAGCTGGCAAGAAATACAAAGTTTTAATTATTTAATTATCATTGAAAACTATTGTTAGCTTAAATTTAGTAATTTTGGTTAATTTCGTTTACATTGCTGACAGTTAAATGCTATGAATATTGACTGTGAACAATTAGTATTGATGCTGAGAAGATACTCCTTAAAGAGTTAACCTAACTCAAGTGTGCTTTCATGTCACAGCAGAAGTAGTAGCATGGCAACTGGTATGTGAATTTGGTTACTACTAGTCTGCCAGGCAGTTTAAATTTACAATAAGAAAGGACTTTAGGATTTTTCTTCAGGACCTTAAACACAGTTAAATAAGTTAGAGGATGCTTTAAATCTCTAGTAGGGTGTTTTACCCCGTAAAAAAGCTCAAAGATATCTAAAATCATATTTCTATAATCGAAGATTAGCGTTACGCATTTGTATACAGTACGCTCATAAATAATAGCACATTTGCTAATCTGTAAATTAATAATTCATAAAATTTTAACAGGGCATGCTATAATTTTCATCTATTTGTGTAAACTTTATTAATATGTTCTCTTTTCAAAATTGAGATCATTTTACACAAAACTCTCAGGAGTTACAAATACCGTTATCAAAATTGCTTACATTTATATATTTAGCATATTTAAGCGTTCAAATTGTATAGCACAAATGCAAAAAATTCTTTGTATAAAAAAACTACCGTTTTAAGACAACATATTGCATTCAGTTTTATTAAAAATATTAGTTATAAGCAAAATGCCACGCGGAAAAGTACTTAGCGAATTTAAAAAGGTCAAATTTTAACATTGACAGAAATTGGTGCGTCGAAAGCTGAAATTGCAATTCAAATCTGCAGAAGTCGAAAGGTTGTTTATAATTATTTGGCAAATATTGAAAATTATGGCAAAAATAAAAGCAGCGGTAGAAAAAAAAAGTTGAATGAACGCGAGCGCAGTCTTATTCTAAGGACAGCAAGCAACAGTACCAAAAGCTGTAACCAACTTGCTGCATGCGTGTCCAACAAAGTGTGCAAAACGACCATTTGGAATGTTCTAAACTCTTCCAAACATATTCAAAGACAGAGAATGAAAAAAGCTCCTCGCCTTTTGAAAAGTCATATCAATCAAACTCCAAACGTGACTTTTGCAAAAATAATATGAATACAAATTGGTCAAATGTAAGTTATTTAACACCTTTGAGTTATAAAGTTATTTATTTCTTTTTAAAGATAATTTTTTCAGATGAAAAAAAATTTAATTTAGGTGGCCCTGACGGCAATAATAGTTACTGGCGTGACTTACGAAAAGAACCCCAATGTTTTTCACGAAGAAACTTTGGTGGTGGTTCTGTTATGATTTGGGGTGCATTTACTGAAGAATGCTGTTTGGAGTTGCAAATCGTACCAACCAAAATGAATAGTGAAAAATATTGTGAATTGCTTAAGTGCAGTTTATAGCCATTTTTACATAATAATATAAATAAGAAATATATATTCCAGCAAGACAATGCAGCCTGCCATGCCAGCAAATTTACAAAAGAATGGTTAAGCTCAAATAATGTCGATGTTTTGGAATGGCCTTCTTGCTCTCCAGATATGAACCCTATAGAAAACATATGGGGAATTCTCGTCAGGAGAATTTATGCTGGCAATCGTTAATTCATGAGTGTTAATGAGCTCAAAAATTCAATTTTCAAGGAATGGGAGGCACAGGATCGGGTTCTTCTGAAAAAATTAACAAGTTCTATGAAAAATAGAATATTTAATTGCATTAAATCGAAAGGTGGTCTAATAAATTATTAAAAGGTTTTCTTTTATTGTCGTTTAGTGTTTGTTATACAAAGAATTTTTTTGCATTTGTGCTATACAATTTGAACGCTTAAATATGCTAAATATATAAATGTAAGCAATTTTGATAACGGTATTTGTAATTCCTAAGAGTTTTGTGTAAAATGAGCTCAATTTTGAAAAGAGAATATATTAATAAAGTTTACACAAAGAGATGAAAATTATAGCATGCCCTGTTAAAATTTTATGAATTATTAATTTACAGATTAGCAAATGTGCTATTATTTATGAACGTTCTAATACAGTACAGTACCTTATGCTAATAATGGGTTCCGCTTAATGTGATTTTATCTTAATTTTGGATGGTTGTTTTTGGATCAGTGTTCTACGAGACACTTTAGTCAACTTTTCTCACAGGGACCACTTCTTTCTTCAGATATCTTCTATTTTCAATCCATGTTAGCAACGGTATGCTATAGAAAGAAATGGCTGCAATACAACTAAAGCAAATTCAAAATTTCGTAATGATCGCCCCAGCATTTAGGACGTAATAATTCAATAAACAAAGTTATTTATACTCTTATAACCAGGGTACAAAATTAAACAAAACAAAACGTTTGTAATTATTTACCAAATGAGAAAGACTGGAAATAATTTGCCGATAATTATTTTTGCTCATGGGCATAACGTAAACCTACGTAGTCGCAAGAAAAACAATGATATAAAAATTGATACTTTTTTAAAAAAGTGAAAAACGTGTGCTGACTAAGTTTTTTCTTAGCAAACAACAAAACAATTGTTATATCAAAGAAAGCGAAAAAGGGAACAGCCCCTTGTTTCGCTTGCATTCGTTGTCACTTAAACAATTAGAAAATTTATAAAAGCTTATGCTTTTACATGAAACGGTTGCTAAATGTTTGTATTCATAAATCGCTTATAGTATTATGTAGTTAAGGAAGATAAGGATGCCAGACAGATGCTTTAAATATCAGTTATAGTCTTCGATTTAACCTAAGAATTTTTATACCGCCAATATCAGACAGTGAAGAATAATTTTGCACGTTTTAATAAGGATTAATATGAGAACGTTTCTTTCAACTTTTCATTCCACTCTAAAATGTCTTAATAGTTTTGAGAAAGATTTGCTAACCAAATATATTAAAAGTGCATAAAAAGTTTCAATGCAATGTTCTTACTAAAAGTACTTAATATGTAGTAATATCAGCACATGAAAATGTGATAAAAACGAAACAAAAAATAAAAATCTGAAAGGCATCCTTCACATACGTAGTCTTTCATAAAATAACAACAAAGTGAATACATGTCCTAAAAAACTTTCATTTACATATAAATATGGGTACACAGACAGATTACAACAATAAAAAGTGTTAGCAGGGTTTAAATTGAGATTTTTCAGTTATTTATTTCATTAGACATTTTTTCACTTTTGTAATCTAATATATAATCAAATTAATTAAAAACTTATTAAATTTCTATCCGCGTCCAAATAGTTCCTTTAGTAGTTGCAAGAATTTTTTTCTGTGTATGGTATTTGGTAATGCGTTAGACATCTAAAATTTAGTTTTTTTCCTAAGTTTTTTTTTGTTTATCTTTTTTGAACTTGTTAAAATGTATTTTCACTAAAATTTTCTAAAGTTACTTTTGTGTTTTTTTTTTTTTTAATTGTAGCTTCCGCTATTATTTTACCGCAGTCATGTGTTGAATTTACAACTTACTTCACTTTTTTTGTAGACGCAACTTGTGCATAAGTTCTTTATTTTCCTATAAGTGGTGAATATGTTAGCAAAGTATTTTCTTGTTAAAGTTTTTGGGGGTTGTTGTCAGGAAGATTTTTTATATATTTTGGAGTTTTTTGTCATAGTTTTGTTAACTTTTTTATAGTGTTACACATAACATTCTTGCTTAAAAAAAGTCTATCATAAATTTTTAAGGCGAATTTATCTTGAATTTAAAGCATAAGAAACATTTATATTGTATGAGCTGGCTTTTTTAATTTAGTGATAAGGGTAGACATAAACGTTCTACACAGCTCCTAAAACCAGTGATTTAACTACAAAGATGTGCTAAAAAAAATATCAAAGCAAATCTTAGTTGTGTTTTTTTATTAAAAATAATACTTTTAAAGTAATCATACGATTTGCCCTTCGAGGGCTTCGAGGAGGCAATGAACGCTAAGGATCTTTGGATTGTCACCCAGGGATCTATCAGCTGCAACCTTTAAATACTAATTAACTAACGGTTTTGGTTACTTTAAATTATTGTAAGTGTTAATTGATTTATCAAGTTTAATATATAAAAACAGATTGAAATTATTGACCCATGCCAATATATAATACAACCACACGCGAAATTTTTTTGTGTTTACCAAGTAATTATTAACCAATTAAACTCTTTACAATCAATTTATAACACAAATTTATAACATTTTAAAATTTTGTATTACTATGAGATATTATAACAAAAAAGTCAACAAACAATTCAACAGCGCGCGTTCATATTTCCTTTATAAAAATTAACAATAAAAGATTTTAAATAAAAATTGCATTCGTAGCTCAATCGACGGTAACATAAATAAGAGCAAGTATATGTGACAATTTGTAAAGAGAACATTGAAAAAAGCTTTAAGTTTTTTGTGAACTTCATCTAACGAAATTAATATTGATTGGTTATTTATGTTATCCATATTCTTATTTGCAAAATTAATTGTCTAAATAGGTGATGTTTACAGTGAACATAATTCAATGAAGATAGATGTGAAGAATAATTATAATTGACGTAGCGATCTAAATATTTGCTAAGATACGTCCTTCTGGTGATCTGTTGTCTTAAGTAACTGTCGGTATAAATTTTCTTAGAAGTTAAAATTAAATTAAAAAAGATAATAATAACCCTTCCAATGAGAAAATCGGAGTTAGAGAAAAGGCAAAAATATTTTTTTTAGTATAAAAATACTAATGTTCAATATTACACATATTAAGATAAATGTTTTTTAACATACTCAATAAGAAGAAACGAACTAATCAGTTCACAATATTTTTACTTAATATTCGTATTCGATTAGGGTCAAGAATGAATTCAATAAAATTTGTGTCAGAAACACTCCTATTCAATCACTTATGTACTAGATGATTCATTTAGATATTAAGGTTGTTAGTACTTATTCCATCTCTCCTTGCTGGTTTATAATTTATGTGTGTGTGTGCGTTTAATGTATAAATGTAATAGACACATGGTAGGGTACATTTATATGGAACAACATATATGTGTAATACATTTATGAGAGGCTACACACGACTAATATTAAATATTGAGTCTTAAATAACTTGCAATAGATTTGCTTTAACGGAAATTAGTTTCACTTTATTATTTGTTCCGTAGAATCGAGGATGGCTGAAGCCTCAAGTGCTAGCTAGACTCAGTCATGAAGGTTTTCCAAAAAATTGTTGAAAATTTAAATTAAATCTTTTACATTTTTTCCAAAATGAAATTTAATTAAAGTTTTTATTTATTTAATTTAATTATTTTCTTTTTTTCTTTTTATAAAATATATAATTTATTGTAATTATATTTCACTTAAAAATATAAAATTTTCTCTTTGTATCATGATTCAGATAATAAGACTTTATTATTAAAAATCAGGATATGTATAGAAATATTTTTTTATCTTTAGTTTTATTTTTTATATTTACACTAAAATCAATTTTAAACGGCCTTTAATTTTGGTATTTGTTTTTTATAACATTTCTATAACAAACATTTTTGCACATGACCTTTAGTTTTATGGCTGACATCAAAAAAATTTGTCAACTTTAAATGTCTGCCAATTGTGCTCAAAAACAAGGCCGCTTACTTGGGTTACCCTTTACCTTGAAGTTTTATATGTTTGTACTTGTTGCCAAGTCATTTTTCCTAAGTCTTTGTACTTGCTGTAAAAGCGGCTACAAAAATACTCTTTTGCGGATATCTCAAGAGCTTACCTATTACAGTTCATGTGATAAAGTGTTGTGAGGGGGGCAGACATTACAAAATAACAATCGGGTTTCTTGCTTTTTATATACAGGGCTCTAAGAAGATGAAAGGTAATTGAAATTATTATCTTTCTGTACACTAAAATATATTTCCAAGACTTCAGATAGAACCAAATTAAAGTGTTTTCGTAGCTTTTATTTTTATTTTTTATTATTATTTTTTTTTTTGTTCATTCGCAAATTCAGAAATTAAAAATTTAACACAAAATTACTATAAACACATTAAATGCTTAAACTCTTTATTTAAAATTAATTTTATTGCACTTTTGGCACTCATGTTGCATTGTTGTGTTGTTCTTTTTAATTTTTTAACAAGAAAAGCACGGTAGTTTGCTTTTAGCTATCAAGTGGTTGCCCGTATGTATGTTTTCACCTTGCAGGAGTTAAAGTATTAGCGCTTACAAATAAAGACTGCTTATATTGATGGCTACCATTTACATCTCTCCGATTATTATACCGGTCATATTACCGTCAATATTTGCAGAAATACCGGCCACGGCATAGAACACAGCTTTTCTTCCCTCTTCCCTCTTTCGTTTTTTTTAAGTCGGTTCAAAATTGACATCTATGTTGTTTACTGTACATATGATTATAAATAAAGGATTATCTAATAAATGTACAGAAAGAAAAATTTTATTCTACTTTCTGCAGCCGACTTATTGAGTAGGTTTTCATAAGCCCCGTCCAAACATGTAGTTTTTTCTGCAATTTTTTTTAAATTCATTTATAAAATTGCATTCGTGTCCACACATTCAGATATTTTTCTACAGGTTCAGGCGTGGTTTGTTTTCTTCAAAAATTAAGCAAAAGGCCTTATTACATAGAATAGAGGCCACCAACGAAAGTTTTGTTCGTGACATATATCCAGAAATGCCCTTAATTTAAGCATATACATGTGCAAACCATGTCTCTATGGGTTATACAGTAGTTTTCGCTTATAGTCCACAACTACAGTTGCACAATTTTTGTGGACTATAAGCGAATTAGGATTATAACCGAATTTTTTTTAAGCCACTTTATGGACTATAACTGAATCCAGGTATAATACACATTTTGGACTATATACAAAGTATGCAATTTCTTTAATAAAACCACTTTTTTTAAACAAAATAAAAGTTTATTTAAAAAATTTTTGAAATTTGTAAAAGTTGCCAGTTTGTTTAAAAAAAGTATTAAAAAAACAGGGTGGACTATAGAAAGTTTTTTTCAATACAATATTAGCTATGTATGCAAAGAAAATTTGGCTTTTAAACGAAAATGGACTATAGGCGAAGTGGAGTTAAGAACAAATAACTTGTATGAAATTTGAAAAAACCTGCAAGTGAATAGGACTGTTTTGGCTTACATCCGTTTTTGGCCTTTAAGCGGAATGGACTATAAACGAAAAGTACTGTACGCCTTTTAAGTTTTGTAGTGGAGTGGTCATAAAAATAAATTTTATATTAAAATTCCAACTTATTTAGCTGTCTAGCGATATTTCATATTTTTCTTTTGTTACATTAACATTAAAGTATGACATTAAATTTTCATCTCCAACGTTTTACTTTCTGTCTTTATGATAAAACTGCATTAACATCAATTTTAAAGACCTCGCGGCGTATGTGTTATAACAATTATTTTGCATACAGAAATATAAATCATACGCCTAGTTTATGTTATTTTCTTCTTTATTTTCTTCTTAATGTTGCTCTTTATTTAAACTGAAAATAAATTAAATGTGTAAATTGCATGACTACAGAAGCGTTATCGTGATCTTAAAAGCAATATGTCATTGTAAATTATGAAACGTCTGAGCATGCAACATGCTTTAATGTGGAATTTGCAGGTTACAGTTAAAGTTTTTACGAAATAAAATTTTTAACAAAATAGTAATTGAAAAGCTTTTTGTTCATAATATTTCAATTTATTTTTGGAATCGCATTAAAAGAAAATTAAAGTCAAAATGTATGCACTAGTTTGTTGTTGTTTAAAATATTTCTTAAAAGTAAACTTCATACGTTGTGCCACATTTCATTAGTGATATAAACAAATAACTTTTATAAAAATTTCCAGTGTAAAAATAGTTAACTGAAAGTTTTTCAAATTGACAGAAATTTCTTAAAGCACAGTTTAATAAAATATATTAATTTCACTTAGAAGCCATAAAAAAATTATCAAAATTTTAGTTGAAACAGAAGCAACAATCGTAAGAAAAATGTCACATGAAATTAGTTACACATCGGAAGGAAATTAAGTAAATAATGTATTCGTTTATAATACTTAATTTTCCTTTATTGTACTAAATACTTTTATGTTGCTTAAGACGTGTAAGTTAGAAAAAATACTGGAAATTTTAAATAACTTATTTTAGTAAAATTTAATATTGTTTTTTAAGTTGAATAAATGCCTGTAGATTTAAAAACAAATTTTGAAAAATAAAACGAAATTCGTAAAATTTTGTTAACTTAATTAACCAGAATAAACTTCTTTTTAAAGTATAAAAACATACAACTATTGTTTTAGTTACCATGTATGTCTGAAATGACAACAAATATTAACAAATTTAAAAAATTTATGAAAAAGAGTTGATTCTGAAAAAAGAATCACAAAATTGGAGGTGAACACTTTTAATACCAAATACTCTTTAGGCTGTATGATAAAAGTAGATCATTCTTTAATGCCTTTTAAAATATTCTTAAATGACGCAAAAAGTAGAAAAAGTGACAAGAACATATTGCCAGAAGGGAATAAATCATCAAAAAGAACATAAACTTACACAGCGTGCATAGCACTCCACCCTACACCTGTGACGATTAAAGATTTAGAAATTAATAAGTTGAAAATACTTCAAAGGAAAAAAGTTCACAAAGGAATTTAGATTTTTAGGTCAATGTGCAGGAAAACGCAAACATATTTTGCTTCAACGGCAAAAATAATCTTGAAAAAGTTTTTTTTTTCAAAATAGATTTTTTTAGTTTCATAAGAATTTATTATTAAGGTGAAATCTTAGTTTGTCGGTAAAGTTATAGGGAATAATAAAAAAAATATATTTTTAGTAAATCGTTAAACACCTTCAAAGATTTAATTTATTATAGGCTATTTTATAAAAGTTTTTATAATAAATTGTAGTTTTAAAATCAAGTAATTTTTGTGCTTATTTAAATGTATTTTTTTATTTTTATTCATTAGGAATTCAGCAATTCTTAAATTAATTCTTTTCACAACAAAAAAGAATTAATTGATATTTAAGTTAATTCATTTCAAAAAGATTAAAAATGAATTGTAATTTCCTATATCCGTCGCAGCTGAGATGTCTATATATAGGCAAGCTGAATCGTCTAGGTTGTTCTAATATGGAAAGATCTGACAACTTTTTTAGTTTTTTAAAATTTTTATTTGTAAAAGTGTTATGAGATTAATAACAAAAGGTTGAAATTATTATTAAGAGAAAAATTTTGCATTGTCATGCACTGCCTTCCTAATTAACGAAAAACTATACTTCAGGCACATTTAATATAGATGTTTCGTATAATTGTTACATTGATATCTATCAGTGCCTACAACGCCCGCGTGTCATTTACAATTTTCTAAAAATTCAAATTTAATAAAATGTGTTTTAAAATATTAAATATGAAAAACTGTAAGCAGTTCCACTATACCGACAAAATTGGGTGACTTTGCACTTGTATCTATATTTTCTCTACGAAATGACATATTTTTATGAAACAAAAAGTATTCTTTATTTGAACCAAAGTTCTAAAGAACCCCAACACAAAATTTTATTCAAATCCATCCAGCAGTTTTTACATGATGCGAATACAAAAAGACAGATGGAAAGACAGGCAGACAAATATCAAAAAAAAAAGGTTTTTTTTTATTCCATATTGATTTGATTACTGTCTACAGCACCACTAAAATTTTCAAAAAAAAATATTTCATGTACAGAAATGACTGGTACTGTTTTATTATATGTACAGATGATAGTAAGAAGACATTTAAGCACATAAACGTATTTAAAGCAGAAAAAAGCTTTCTTAATAAAATATATAAATGGAAAAATGCTGGAGAAATGCATAACTGCCACAAGTGAAACTCTAACACATAATAATACGCAATTCAGTTTAAAACATACGCTTGCCTATCGCACACACATATAAGTTAACACAGCCACTGCATAGCATGTAATAAACGAAGCGAATATCCCTAATACCGTCATTAGCGGAGTGAACACTACTATTGTTGTTTGTTGAACATCTCATATTACTTCCTTTTATATTTCTTTGTATTCATGATTACTTTGCTTTTATATTTCTGAAGTTTAATAATTTTGATTACGTAGCTTATTTATAAAATTCCTATTGGTCAGAACAGCGAAAATTGTAATTATGGTGCAGACACTAGGTCAGCACTTTTTAGTTAAGAATAACGGCATTTACAAAACAATTGATAAAATAAAATTCATTCTTAATCGGATCACCAAAAGAAAAAGACCTGTTGTTTTGTTTAATTGGCGCCCAACGTGGGGCAATTTAAAATTAAATTATAACAGAAAAGTTTTAATGTAAAATAATAAATAAATCTCTGTAAAGCTATAAAAGCAAAAACAGACAGTTAATTTTGTTAAGTGAAACACAAAGATAAAAAACATTGTAAACAGAAAACTGTTCTATTGAAACCTCAATTAGTAACAATAAAACTTAAACATATAATTATAAATAAAATCTGTGACAAGCTATAAAAGCAAAGGCAGCAAAACATTACAGTAAAATTATTGCAAAAAATAAAGGTACTGACAGTTAAACCCAGAAGTGAGTGAAACATAAAAATAAAATAAACTTTGAACCAGAAAGTATTCTAATATTTTGCAAAAATTTAAATTAGTGACAAATTCAGAGTTTGAATAACATAACTAATATATTTTAATCAGTACAAAGGGAAGCGGTAGACTGTGTATTGCAAAGAACTTAATGCATGACAATAGAACTCAATTCAAACAAAAATAAGTAAAACTGTTAAGTTCATTAAATTAGTGACTATTTAAAATTTTGAATAATAGAATTAATATTCTTTAATCAATAAAAGCATAAGCAGAAAAACTGTGTCTTGCAGAGAATTTAATTCATTGCAATAAAAATCAAATCAAACCAAAACGAATAAAGCTGTTTTAATCTATAAAAACAAAAACGAAACATCAATATAAAATTTAAAAAAGAAAGAAGTCCGTCAAAACTGGTATACTTGCAGAAGTCGTAAATTTTTGGAGCTCATCTTGCGTAAAGGAACACAAGCAGCAGGATAAACAGCAAAATCAACTTCAACTTATAATAAATCTACACTGGCTATAGAAAATTAGAGTAATTAATTATGATAAAATTGTAAGTAGAGCGTTCAGTATAATAATAATTACATTAATTACAATAACTCTTTGAAATTAAAATAGAAATTAATTGTAGCAGTTAAATAAAATACATTTGTGAAAAATTATTTCGTGTAAATCTTTGCAAGAGTGGATTTTAAATTTTGGCTCAGGATTTTCATAAAATTTTTTGACTAGCCTCATATGACTGATAGCGAGTCAGACAACGAACTTTACCAGGTTTTAGAAAATTTCAGTAGAATAGAAGTGGGAAACAGAACCAATAGGATTCAATCAAGTGCAGACAATTGGTGGCAGAACAAAATGGCAATAGATGCAGACCAATTAAGGGTTCTAGTGAACTCCGCTGTAACTGCTGCTCTACAGGTACAAAAACAGACATTTGACAAACAGATTGAAGATCTTAATAAAAAACTGAACGATATTTCGGTCTCGCCTTCAGAGGTCGCAGCTTATGAAGACATACAAATAGTGCCGGGGATACAGTGCGATGAGTCACTGGACATTGTGAAATCCCTGCCTGATTTTGAGGGCAAACAGGAGGCTTATGTCTCCTGGAGACAGGCGGCGCATACGGCTTACAAAATTTTCGAGAATCACAAGGGTAGTTAAAGGCACTACCAAGCCGTCGCCATAATTAGAAATAAAGTAAAGGGAACAGCGGACATGACGCTAGCTTCCTTTAATACCGCGTTAAACTTTAAGGCCATTATCGACCGACTTGACTTCACTTATTCCGACAAGCGGCCTATTTATTTGATTGAGCAAGAGCTTTCCACGCTCCGACAAGGAAGCATGACGCTCTCGCAATTTTATGATGAAGTAGAAAGGAAGTTAACACTTCTGACGAACAAAACCGTAATGACATATGACAAAGATATTGCCGCTTCGATGAATGAAAAATATAGGGCGGATGCGCTTCGCGTATTTATTTCGGGTACTAGGAAGAGCTTAAGCGACGTGCTTTTTTCGGCAAGGCCAAGTGACCTTCCGTCGGCACTAGCACTAGCTCAGGAAGTTGAATCGAATCACGAGCGCTACTTGTTCGCAACAAATTATGCTAAGGGCATGTATGACAAAGAAAAACAGAGAGTCAAGTATCCGCAGGGAAAGAGTCCAAATTTTTTCAAAAAACCGGTTTTAGGCAGAGAACGCCGATTTGAACAAACGGAAGTCCAACCAATGGACGTTGACCATTCGTTACGGCTTGGACAACCGAATGACTTCAGATTTAATAACAATAACATGTCGGTACAACAAAACCGACCATTCCAGAACAATCAGTATCAATATGGTAGAGCAGTAAAACGGCCAAATGACGAATCAGCTAGATTCACAGGCATAAAAGACCAGAGAATCAATCATATCACACAAGCAAAACCTCAATGCGATCAGGCACGGGAGGAGTACCAAGAAACAGCAGATAGGGAAGCATCAGAAATAGATGATGACAACGAATATAATGAAGTTAATTTTTTAGGCAAAACTCCCTGCTCCCATTCATAGAAAGGGTAATAGCGGGGAAGACTATAAAATTATTAATAGACTCTGGCGCTTCAAAAAATTATATAAAGCCTCTAAGCGGCTTAAAACATGTAACTCCTGTAGATAAGTCTTTTATAGTTAAATCCATTCATGGATTTAATAATGTCCATGAAAAATGCGTCGTAAACCTTTTTGGAATCAACAGTTTTTTTTTCATACTCCCCTCGCTGTCAACTTTCGACGGGATCATTGGCCTTGATCTGCTTACGCGGACAGGTGCTACTTTAGATTTTAAGAATAAAGAAATCCGGACTAATTCGGGAACGGAAAAATTAAAATTTTTAAACTGTGAGAATGTAAGTTTCACACAGGTCGAGGATATTGAAGTGCCTCGCACAGTACTGGGCAAATTTCAGAAAATAATGAAAGGTCTGTCGGTGGTTTTTGCAAACCCAAACGAGTCATTACCTTTCAATACAAACATTGTTGCCACCATTCGTACCATTAGTGATGACCCAGTCTACTCAAGACTATACCCTTACCCTATGGGTGTGGCCGATTTCGTAAATAACGAAATACGTGACCTTTTAAAAAATGGTATAATAAGACCTTCACGGTCCCCTTATAACAATCCTATCTGGGTTGTTGATAAGAAGGGCAAGGACGAAGAGGGAAATATAAATAAAAGATTGGTGATAGATTTCAGGAAACTGAATCAAAACACCATAGACGATAAATACCCAATTCCAGAAGTAACAGTGCTCCTCTCAAACTTGGGAAAGGCCAAGTTCTTTACGACACTTGACCTGAAGTCTGGTTTCCACCAGATATTGCTGGCGGAACGCGACAGAGAAAAGACCGCTTTCTCTGTCGGAAACGGCAAGTATGAATTCTGCCGACTTCCTTTCGGCCTGAAGAATGCACCCAGCATTTTTCAGCGAGCCATTGACGACGTACTGCGAGAGCAAATAGGGAAGTCATGCTACGTCTACGTCGACGATGTTATAATTTTTTCAGAGAACGAAGAGGATCACGTTAACCACATTGCATGGGTTCTACAAAGACTTTATGAGGCCAACATGAGGATATCACGAAATAAATCACATTTCTTCAAAGAAAGTGTTGAATATCTTGGTTTCATTGTATCTAGGGGTGGAATCAGAACGAGCCCCGATAAGGTGCAAGCAATAAGAAACTACCAGGAACCTTCGACATTGTTTAATGTCAGATCTTTCCTAGGCTTAGCCAGCTACTATAGGCGTTTTATTAAGAATTTTGCCTCATTAGCAAAACCTTTGACTGACATCCTAAAGGGAGAAAACGGTAAAGTTAGTGCGACTCAGTCCAAGAAAATAAGAATAAAATTCGATGATGAACAGGTCAGGACATTCAACAGGCTTAAGGATTTATTGTCTTCGGAGGACGTCATATTGGTTTACCCGGACTTTAAGAAGCCATTTGATCTAACGACAGATGCCTCCGCTTCTGGTTTGGGAGCTGTTCTGTCACAAGACGGAAGGCCCATCACAATGATTTCCAGGACTCTCAAAGACAGGGAGTTAAACTTTGCAACAAATGAGCGCGAATTGCTAGCCATTGTCTGGGCTTTGCAAAAGCTCAGAAATTACCTTTATGGGGCGCGGAACCTTAATATTTATACGGACCATCAGCCGCTCACCTTTGCGGTGTCGGACCGGAATCCAAACGCTAAAATAAAGCGCTGGAAGGCATTTATAGATGAACATAATCCAAGGATTTTCCATAAGCCTGGAAAATTATGTTGCTGATGCACTCTCACGCCAACATATCCACACCTTAGAAGAAGAAGCAATCTCCGACGTTGCTACAATACATAGTGAAATGTCTATGACTTGCGTGATTGAATCAACGGATAGGCCACTGAATTGCTATAGGAACCAAATTATATTGGAACAAGCGAACTTTCCCCTTAGACGGGACTTCATATTCTTCACCAACAAAACGCGGCATATGATTAATTTTACCAATAAAGATAGCCTTATTGAGGAAATAAAACTGGCTGTAAATCCAGAAGTAGTGAATGCAATTAATTGCGACCTACCAACACTGGCGGCAATCCAGAATGACCTGATTAGAGCCTTCCCATCGACAAGATTCTGGTACTGCAAGAATGTGGTATTGGATGTTACTGACAAGAATGACCAGAGAGAGATAGTGGTTACTGAGCATAACCGAGCCCATAGGGCTGCTCAGGAAAATGTGAAGCAAATTCTCAGGGATTACTATTTCCCAAATATGGCAAAATTAGCAAATGAAATCGTAATAAATTGCAAAATTTGCTCAAGAGCAAAATATGACAGGCACCCACAGAAACAGAAAATGGGTATTACACCTACACCATCGTACGTAGGCGAGATGCTTCATATTGATATTTTTTCTACAGACCAAAAATATTTTCTTACTTGTGTAGATAAACTCTCAAAATTCTCCGTAGTTCAACCTGTGCCCTCGCGCACAATTGTCGACTTAAAAGCGGCGATTTTGCAACTAGTAAATTACTTCCCCAATGTAAAAAGTATCTATTGCGATAATGAACCATCATTAAAGTCCGAGACAATCGTGTCTCTATCAAGAAATGAATTTGGGATTGAGGTATCAAATGCGCCTCCCCTTCATAGCACCTCAAATGGACAGGTGGAGCGCTTTCACAGCACTCTAATGGAAATTGCAAGGTGCATTAAGCTTCAAAACAAAATTACCGATACGGTTGAAATCGTTTTGTTGGCGACAATTAAGTATAACCGGTCAATTCACTCCGTTACGAATGAGAGGCCGATCGATACAATCCACGTCTTATCACCTCAACTTACTCAGGAAATATCTGACAGAATTGTGAATGCCCAACGAACGCAGTTAGAACGAAATAACACCTCTAGGCAGAATAGAGTATTTGAGGTCGGAGAAAGAGTTTGGGTAAAAAATAACAGAAGATTGGGCAACAAGCTAACTCCTATCTATACAGAAAAAACAGTTGAGGCAGACTTAGTAATTAATAATTAAATTAGACAAAGTAATTTTCCTTTATCCCACATGGTAAAGTTATTGGACTCCGACTTAACCCATATTAAAACACTCCTGACGTCATTGGGCACTCACCATAGGAATGCTAGAAGCATCAACTTTTTAGGCACGGCACTCAAAGTGATCGCCGGTACACCGGACTTTGATGACTTTGAAAGAATGAAATTTGGACAGCAACAGCTCATTGAATCGGAAAAAGAACAAGTGAGGATAAATACGAAGGCACAAGAACAAATAAACAAACTAACAGAGACAGTTAACGTTATTCTCAGGGATTCAAAGGCTAGACAGATTGACACAGGCCACTTATATGAGACTCTTCTCGCTAGAAACAGAATGATTATATCTGAAATTGAAAATTTGATTTTGGCAATCACTCTTGCAAAGATAGGGATTGTTAATCCCACAATTTTAGATTCTGATGATTTAAATACCATAGTAAATAAACATTCTACAAATACAACTGTATCTGACCTGATGGAGGTAGCTTATATTAAAGTACTATTAAATGAGCTTCTTAATTAAGTATCCTGATCCTAAATTAGAATGTAAGAAGGTGATGCTCTTTCCCGTTCAACATAATGAAACAATCCTACATTTCGCTGAAGACAACATGGTCGCAGACTGTGGAAAGAAAATACTTGCAATTGGAAATTGCAGCTCAGCACTAACGTCAACATTCTGCAAAGAATTACCAGTACCTACCTGTGCCCAACAAATTCACTCCGGCGGCTTGGCGCACTGCCTTACTCGGCCTAGTCATCTAGAACTAATAATGGTAGTGGATGACGGAATCATCATCATAAACGACAACACGGTCGAAGTTAAACTTACTGAAGGCTCCGTAAAGACCGTTACCGAAACCTATTTACTTACCTATGAAGAAGAAACTGAAATAAATGGTTCTGTCTACAAAAACCAGAAGGGCATGCTTAAGAAGAAACCAAGCGTGGCAATGTCTGCGAGCCTTAATATCACGAGCCATCAAGAAATACTTAGCCTTCCGTACCTTCGGAAAATGAGCGCTGAAAATCTGCGTCATATTGGAGAAGTAAGAAACGAACTTGTCAAAAATCCGGCAGTTTCTAGCTTGGTCACGGCGGCTGTTTTGATTGCCTTCTATGCAATCTTTAAGGTAATTCAACTACAAAAAAGCAAGCATCTGCGCCAGAAGATCCAGGCTACAATTGATGGTTTTCGCAGGACCGAGGACGGCCCTCACTTAAGTGGGGGAGGAGTTAACACAGCCACTGCATAGCATGTAATAAACGAAACGAATATCCCTAATACCGTCATTAGCGGAGTGAACACTACTATTGTTGTTTGTTGAACATCTCATATTACTTCCTCTTATATTTCTTTGTATTCATGATTACTTTGCTTTTATATTTCTGCAGTTTAATAATTTTGATTACGTAGCTTATTTATAAAATTCCTATTGGTCAGAACAGCGAAAATTGTAATTATGGTGCAGACACTAGGTCAGCACTTTTTAGTTAAGAATAACGGCATTTATAAAACAATTGATAAAATAAAATTCATTCTTAATCGGATCACCAAAAGAAAAAGACCTGTTGTTTTGTTTAATTTATACACGTCCTCAAAATAAAACAGAATGTAGAGAAAAAGTAACTATTAGCTTTTTGGTGACATCAGAAGGCAGTGCAGTTGCGAATCTGGCAAAAAACTGAACTTTTATGAAAGGCAATTAAAAAGAAACATTTCAAAGCCATTTTAACCCTTCAAATATAATCGCCACTTTTGTAAACAATAAAAAATATACTTTACTAGCAATTCTTGCTTCACTGCCCTAATGGGAATAATTTTACGGTGTCTCCTTCTTTAATACATCCAGTTTTTTATTTGATTCGCAGTAACATTGAAGTTATTTGGAAGGTACCACGTCCACCAGGAAAACATATATAGAAACAGATATTTATTGAATATAAGTCGGAAGGAAATCCCATATGCCGACAATGCGGACGCATTTTTAGCGAAGCCGGTGCTTTAGTTTCAAAGAAGTAATTCCTAAATCAAGATGGAAGGAAGTTATTTCATTGAAAGTTTTTTTTTTTACTTTTGTACTTAGCGCTCAAAAATTGGGACTTATTTTGCTGAGCGTTATTTTTTATTATTATTATTAATATTTTTTTTTAGGGATTTATTTCACTTGGATCTTATTACCTGATAATGTTTGAAAAGTCACCATAGCTTATTTGATCACAAATGCGACGATTTGGGTTCTAAATTTCAGTAAGTTTTTTTACATGATCCTTACGATGATCTGAAATTTATTATTACTATTTTTATTGCAAATAAAATATATGGATTAGTAAAAATATTTCTAAAGAATTATTATTAGTAAGTTGGTTGATATTCACCTTGCGAAATAAGTAAAAATATTGTAGTATTTAAAGAAAGTTACTAAATTTAATGCGAGTGATTTTTCAAAATTTAACACAAAGATACTTGATTAGAAAAAATATTGTTATTCAAAATTTTACAACGCGAAGCGAGTGCAATGACCCTTCCGTTTTTAATGTAATTATTTTTTTAGTAAGATGTCGAAATAGAATTGGACTGAGTTTAGGCTATTGAGTGGTTGCTGTCGACTGAAATCTCTCATTGCACTCACATTATTTATATATTTTTTCGTACACCTAATTTCAATGCAAACCAATATAAGACTTATGGATACTTAGCAATCCCTATAGGCTTCTTGAACATGCCAACCATATCCAAGAACAAAGTATTTGCCAAATTGCACTGTAGAAGCGGCTGGTCCTATCAGTCGAGTATATGCCAGACTACGTACTAATGTTGCTTTTAAGATTTGACCCAACTTTAACCTTCATTAACTTTTCTGCTGGTTTGCAGAGCATCATAGCAAGGTCACTATTTTCTCAATATTTTGTCCTTCTGGCAACCACTTTTTCATGTCTGCTTCTCACATACAGCACCGAGTATAAGGTTAGGTCTCTTCTTTCAGGTTACGTTTTTGCAAGTCCAGCAGTTTCGTTTAAGAGTTTTGCGATCTCGAAACTTTATTTGTTTCAATTCTTCAAAGTGTCGTGTTCTGTATCCTTTCGTTGGCTCCGCAAAACTTTACATTAAAAAAATATTTCCCGCCACTCAGAGGTTGAGAGGTATTCAGAGTTTGCATACTATAATTAACAGCCTGTTAACAAAACACAGTTTAGACGCACAAAAACGTTTCCGTGTTTGATTTTTGGGTTTTTGAAACATGAGTGTCTTATTTTTTTATAAAAACGTAACAAATTAAAATTTTTTCTGGTTTATATATCCCGCATTGTAATGTCAGAAACGTCAAAGCTGTGCGAAGAAAAAATACCATTCGTTTAAAAAATTTAACTTATATTTATTTTGAGTTCCCAAAATTAAAAAAGAATAAAAAGAAATAAATAAATTACACTTGAAAATTTTGCTTTGTTTATTAAATTCAGCTGTTACCTTCAAGGCGCCAAAGCAGGGTTGCCACTAAACATGGCAAAAACAAAAAATGTATATGAAAACAAGTAAATAAAAAATACTAATTAATACATTGGTAACACTTCGATTTGATACAACAAAAATTCATACGAAACACAACGTAAGGCAAACGAATTAAATTGATCTTTTAGGTGGTTATTCTCTTCAGCAAAATTATGTAGTCAGCACATTCCGTTGATATAATTTTCGTGACATATGCTACTGCCGACAAAAATACATTTTGATACTCCATTAGATACAGGTCAGTCACAATAAAATAACTAATTAACTAAATTCAGCTAGACTGCATTGTTTTTAATAAGATGTTATTTAAACGCTAAAGGCTTAAAAATTTTTTAAAATAAATGTTTAACTACTACACAATATATAACAAAACTCTCCTATTAAGAATTTTTCTACACACATAAATTATACCTTTTGATATTCTCATTCCTAATTCCATAATACGTATATACCACATACACTCTACCTCGATAGGACTTTGCATTCAAACGGAAACCGGCACAATAAAATTCTAAATAAATATTATTGACTTGTGGTTACAGCAATTGACACACTTAATAAGAAAAAAAAACTAAAAACTCCTCGGCAAAATAAACCATTAAAAATCATGATAAAACAGGATAAAAGAACAAGATTAAAACCAATAAACCTAAAGGAGCCCAACACAAATGACTAAAATACTTATAGATCTACATGGGCATAGAAAAAATATTATATGTTTAAAGGGATAAAAGTACGTAAATAATATTTACACAAGGAACAAAAATTAAAACTGAAAAAAATAGAAAATTGATAAGTCATGTATTTCTATTCTTTCAGATTTCTTTAAATTGAAATAACATTCAATGCACAGGCAACGCACTTTTAATCAAGCGAAAGTAAGTGCATTTTTATGCCTGTAGTTATTTTCCTCATTTCCTTTTAATTCCCCTTTTAATATATGTAAATAAATTTGTTCAATAAGAATTTTTGTACAACAGTTCATATGGACATGTAGTAAAGGAAAAATATTTTATAGTAGAGAAAATATGAAATCAATCTGGTATTTCAATTAAGACTGCCCTAAACGTAACAAACAAATCAAGAGGGGAGCTACTACTTGGTTTAAACATAATATAAGCAATTTCGAAAAGCAATACCAATAATGCCAGAAAAAAAAGAACGTTACTGAATTAGTTTTCCTATCGGCAATAAAGTTAATTGGAATTTACAAAAAAGAAGAAAAATTATTTCGTTTTTAAAGATTTTAAACTTTACTTTGTTAGTTGTCAAAACTTTTGCTCTCTTTAATAAAACAACAATTTCAAACTTCTTTTTGTCCTCACACGTCAACTGATATCAAAATGTAACGCTGGTCCATCTACAGGTTCTCGCCTGTTCAAGCCTAGGAACAGTTAAGTGTTTGTGTGTAAAAACAAGGTCCAATGGCTCGTGAGACTATAAATTCGTTTTGTCTGTTTCTCTAATGGATTAAAGCCTATTGTTGTAACTAATCGGTGGCTTAACTACTTCTATACTTTCCAAATCAATCCCCTCCGAGCTTAATCTTGCAAGTTTGTTGGCAATTTCATTGCCTTTCACATTACAATTACCCTGTACTTAAAATAATCTGACACTTTTCTTGTCCATTCGGTGGCTTTGAAAATTGTCAGGAACAACTTGCAGCATAACCGACCTGCTTACACTAATTATTAGAATGAGAATTCCCGCTACGGTGCCCTTCTTTCTTTTAGAACCATCTGTAAAACCGCAACCTTCTCCTTAAATTTACGAGATGCTATATTAAAAGTTTATTTTTTCTTTGAATAATATATTTATAATTCATTCATTCATTCTTTCAGTTCTTAATTTCATTTTGTAATGAAATCGTTGTAGTTTTTTATTTATTAAAATTACAACATATTCAAACCATATAAATATTTGTGGTGCTGTTATTATGTTCTCTCAAATATATATACAAAAAATGGTTTACATGAATGTAAAATCGCTCACATAAAGAGTGTAAAATTCAATTCAGTGCGTTATAGCAAGTAATATAAATAATAGAATGGGTAACAAAACCAATCTTTTTTATATTTTTCACACAAAAGAGAGAAAAACTACAATTTTAATATCCCCAAAATTCCAAACAAATAAGTAAAAATATTTTTAATATTTTTTTAATTTTTATTTTTATATTTTATTTAACAGAAAGAAAAAAAATCCAAACAAGTTCATAAATATGTTGATATTTGTTTCAGTTATGAAGGCTTAAAAAGGGTAGGGATGAATATATGACCATTCGATTATTCGACTATTATGACTATTTGAATTTATATTTCATTAAATTTTCAATTATATATACAAAATTTTATTGTATCAATTAAATTTTTAATTAAAAAAAATATTTTATATATAAATAAAAACTAAATTGAATTAAATTAAAAATTTAAATAAAATTGTAGCTGAAAAGAAATTAAATCCTTGATAGGTGCAAAATATTTTTCCTGTGCAAATTGTTGTAATTTTTTTACAATTATTATTATTATTATTATTTTTTTTTTTGTAGAGAAAAATATTATACATTTGCAATAGTTCAGCTTGAGAACCAGATTTTTTGGAGAGAGTCGCTTGTGGAAGCTAGACCAAATCAATTAATAATTCACACATAAATTTATAAAGAATTTTGGTTCAAAATTTTGTTTGAAAATAAATATTAATAATAAAGACTGGTTTAAATTTTATTAAGAAAAATCAAGAAACATGTATAAAATATAAACTTTAAACTATAATTCCTTCCACTAGTTGTAGCGTAAAACTATTACTACATGTTAATGTTTGTATGAGTGTAACTCCATAAATACTTTTACACAAGCAAAAAAAAAAAAAAAAGCAGCAATTAAATTCCTAAATTTGTATTTACATCAATTTTTTAACAGTTGCTTTAGTAAAAGTGGTATGCTTAAAAATATATTGAGTTTAAATACAGTCATATAATTGATCCACTTTTATGCAAATGTACGTATGTTTATAAAAGACTAAAATAAAATTATTTTGGCAAAGTTGAACATCACTTGTTATTAGAAATTTTGGCAGATGTACATGGCTTACTACCACATTAACTTCATAAATAATATTTGCATAGATAAAGACGGAAGTATATTTATTAAAAAATAAATGAAATATGTTTCAATAATATTTTAAAATTTTATATTTGATGAACTTGAGCTTATCGCGTCTACAAAGATTTAACATCTTTCAAAATACTGTTTTATCTAATAAAAATTCTACAAAATTGAAATATTAGTAGAAATATTAGCAGAAATTGTAGCCGATTTTAGGAAAACAAGTTAAGCCAAGATTTAATATAAATGCTTTTAAAAATTTAAATTCTTATATAATAAGGAGCCAAGTTTCAATGATAAAAAAGTTAAATAAAATTAATTTAATTTGAAATCTTTAATAAAATTATCAGATATTAAAAAAAAAACACTGTTTAATAAAATCTGTCGATTTTACTAAAAATTAGATAGTAAATTAAAAAAAATATATATATTAAATTATCGAAGTTTTAATTACAACAGTAGTAACACAACATAAGAAAATAAAGACACATCAAATTAGTTAAATTAACATTCTAAAGGGAATAAAAAGTAAATTATTTATCTGTTGAATTGACTTTATTTACTTTATTTTACTCAATTTTTTATTTCACTTAAGGCGTATAGACTTGAAAAAATTAAATGTCAAAGATATTTTGTTTTTATAAGTATATTTACCTGAAAGAAATTTTTGCAAAAAAAAATCTACTTCAATACAGAGAGATGGGCAGTGGTTATCGAATAAATAGTAGAATGATGTACACAAGAAAACATTAGGAAGATGTACCAGAATTTCATTAATAAAACTCTAAGTTTCCTCCACGAATATTTTAAGGGTAACTGAAGTAGAACTTCCGCTTTTAAGAGAAAAACCATGTCATATGTTCTCTAACAATAAGACGTTGCATTGAACAAATTAAAGTTGTAATAAACTTTAGTTTAGCCATGATAAAAAATATAATTATTTCAACCATTACATAATAATGTAGTACATCTTGCAATAATGCATTATTAATAAATATTTTATTTATACGTGATTATCACGTTACTATTTGGACAACTTTTATTTAATGTTAATATTTTGCGGACACAGCAATCCATACACTGTGCTTTTGCCTATAACAGTTTAAAAGACAAGGCCATATTTGTCAAAGCCGCAGTTTACATATTGTTCATACTTATACTTTTATAGTGGACATATTGGTGCATACTATGCATAAGTTCAAAATTCGAACTATTACGGTTAAAACTACGTTGGCATAGAACAACGGTTCTCAAATGGGGGTCCGTGGACCCCTGGGTGTCCATAGCAACCATGTAAGGGGTCCGCATGAAGAACCGAAAAAACAGTGTTTTCAAAAATAACAAAAGTTTTATTTTGAACTTGGGCTTCAGAGGGGTCCGCGAAAAAAAAATTAGCTTACTAGGGGTCCGTGAGCAGGAATATGATGAGAACCCCTGGTATAGAATCACCCTTGATATATTAGTTTAATTTAAAAATTCTTGTTGCACACATAAAAATAGTTATACTATCTGCCTATTTCAGTGCAAAAATAGGATCATGTGTTTGAAATTCAAGCAACAATTGGCGCACCCTTTAATTTGAAGTTTTATATTTTCCAATTTTTGATAGAGGTCACATCCTTTTACTGACATTGTGCAAACTTTCAAACGCGTCTGCCTAACAGATTTCAAAAAATAACAATATCTCTATGAATTACGCGTAACTTTATAAACATCCTTTGATTTTTGGGTTTTTTTTTTATTTCTGGTATAGTAAAAATTATAAGATTCAACCTGGTATGGTTCCTAGACAGAGTACTGTCAAAATAGGCAGATGGTCGAGTAAGCAGGAATTGCAATGAAAATAGTTGGAGTAACTTTTTATCCTTTGGGTAAGCAATACCAGAACGTAACGATTGCTTTTGAAAAAAAACTTTTGAAAAAAAACTTAAAAAGAATTTTTTTTTCTAAAAAAAAAACCATTTAACTTCCTTTCAACGTACCCGTCTAATGCACTTTAACATAAACAATATGGAATTTTATTGATGTTAATGAAAAGCATTTGGGAAACATTTCAATAATATACTGGCAGATTGCCATAAATGAGTTTGATATGAATTTCTTTTCACTTTGATTATTATTGCAGTAGTTTTAAGTTAAACAAACCTGGATATTAAATGTAAAATTTATTATTGATCAACTTTGATTGAGGTAATAAAGTTGCTTAAGGAAAATGAAAAAAAAAAACTAATAGAATTATATAGTTTTTTTTTTTTAACTTAGATGCGGCTTGCAAAGAATTTGTTTTCAAAAGCAAATTTTTAATGATTCATCAATATAAGAACGTTTCACACATTTGTTTGGTGGTTTTGAGTAGCAGTTGGGAAAATAAATTAATGAGTTTTTGGGTGACAACGGAGTTCATTACACTATAATTTTTTAAGATAATTACTGCAATATTTTATTTGAAAACTCAGCCAATATGAACGTATAATTTTATAAAGAAATATTTAAAAATATATATTTGCTTTTGTAACAAAAAATCAAGTAAAAATTCTGTTTAAATGACAACGATCAAAAACGTTCAAAGCTTAATTTCGTATAACATAATTAATAAATACATTATCCGAAACTTGTAATTTTGTTTTACACTTTGAGTCCTCTGTGAAAGTAAGACACACTTTATATTTTAAATAACTCTATTTAATTTTGGAAATAATACAATTAAAAATAATCCCTTTACTCGGCACAAGCAACTTCTTCACTTAAAGTATCACTTAATATTGTTACAACACTTTATTTATTTATATTTATTGGCGATATAAAGCGTATAAATTATTATAATGCGGAAAAATGTGGCTGCTTAATTTTGTGTTGTTGTTTTTCTTTTTTTTTTGTATCATCAATGTATCTGTCCAAGCACACATAGCATACAGTTCAAACCTTGGAAACACTTACTTCTTTTTTAGTTTGTCTTGTCTTAAGTCAAGACATTCCAAACAACTTTTAATGAAGTACTTTGAAGAAAAAACTTATTTGCTGCGACTCCAATAGTTGAAAATGTCTATGTAGTGGAACACCGGAGGATTTTTAGAATATAATTGCTTTCCTAAGTCATTACTAAATTACTCACGTGACATTCGAAAGGCTCACAGCATTTGACTTACCTCTCAATTGTGTTTTATAAACATTTTTCGGATCAAAATATCATCATTAAAAAAAAAAAAATAAAAGGTGTTTTAAAAAATTATTATCGATTTTACCTTAAAAAATTATTTTTAAATTACGCGATTTATAACCCGTTCCTTATATATAATGAAAGTTGTTTTGTTTACGAGATTTTAAGATTATCTTGGTAAAATTGCGAAAATAAATAAAATTATAATTTATTAGCTTTGTATCTTTCTTTTCCTCCGACGACTCTCACAAAAACCTATGAAGAAACTTTTAAATAGAAATTACACACAACATCTGTAAAACTTTTGTATTAATCAACAACTTAGCACACATACACACACAATAGAATTGGAATTTGCACAAATATTGTTTTATATTAAATTTTCATAAATTTAGTTATAAATAAAGAAAATATAAACATAAATTTTAATTTATGTCAAGTAAATACAATAAAGAAAAGAATAGATAAAAAAGATAATAATTATCCTTTGTGTTTGAATATTTGGTGAACAAAATGTTTTTTAATCTTAATGGCAGCATTATCTTTACACAAAACGTATGTTTTGTGTACGAGGAAAGGAATTCTATAGATTGTGTGATATATTTTATAAAAATATTATTTTTATAATTATATTTATGTAAGGTTCTGGCGACAATAATGTTTTTTTTATAACGTTAAAAACTATGATCTTGTGGGATGTAGATTACGATAAAAGTCACATTCTTTTTACCGAACGGGCATACACACATACAAAAATCAATATATTTCAAACAACATAAACTATTTGCTGTCATAATCGATTAAATATTTTTGAATTTATTTTCCATTAACTGTCGCTAAAATATTTAGACAAAAATAGCGATATTCATATTCTAACGAAGGTAGATTTAATGTTTAACAGCAACACAAAATATCTGATAAAATCTTCTGTGCGACCGTACATGTTGCACATTAAAAACACACAACAAGTTTTTCTTAAGTCTAGTTGAATTAATTTAAGGGAAAAAAAGGAGTAGAAAAAAGTTGCCAAGTCTTTCCATAATATAGGAAAATATAAACGTTTTAAAACATCTTCGTCATCTTTTCTTTTCTTAATAGGACACAGGATATGATATGGGGAACAAGAGTGAGGAAGTGATTTGTAAACAAACAGTCCGAAGGTTACAGTTCAGTGGGGAAAAGCTCCAAAAAGTAAAGGAAGCTCATAGAGATATCACTTAAAAGTATGTCTAAGAAACACTAAAACTTTTTAATCAATAACCTATTTAAATTTCGTTATTCTTTAGTTTTAAATTTCCTATTTTTTTTTTAATATTCTGTAAACTTACAGAATATATATTAGAATTTTTTTTAAAGTTGAGTGATAAGGTGGCTAAAACCTTGTGAAAATACTTTGGAATCAAAATTTACTAAAATCTTTGTCATTTGATAAAAAAAAATATATTATTTTTTTTATCTGCTTAAAATCAAACTATTATTTAGTTTTTGGTTCCTACATGTTTGCTTGTTTTTGTTGTAATAAGGAAAAATACCTGGGAGAAATTAAAACGCTGATATTAAACTTTCTAATTCCATGAAAATAAAGAAATTTGCTTGTCATTGCTATAAGACTTTTGTCTTTTTTATGTTTTTTGCATTAAATTAAATTATTTACATGTTGAAAACATGCAGCAAAATAAAAAAAAAAGTTTTAAACTTAAAGTAAGTAGAAAATTATTAATTGCACAAAATTTTATGCTAATGCTACACTGACTAATTCAATGCGTAATTTGCATGAAAACGTATTTTTCTTAAATTTTGCGTCATAGAAAAAATTTTTTTTTCTTCATTTTTATTTCGCACTACTTTGTAGCAAGTTTTCTTTAGTGCATTGAAAAGATTGAAAATAAATTAAAAATTGTTTACAAGAAGCAATTTTATTTAATTAATTCATGTAAGTAGTATTAGTATTTTAATTTACAAAACTATTTAAATTATATTGATTGACATAATGCACGTCATGATTGGTTAAAATCAAAGCCTGAGGTTATGCTTTAATTTTTCGTAACATGTTTATGAAAATGTAAATAAAATGCTAAGCAAGATAATTGCAGAAAATATCATACTTTTTTTTATTTTGTTAGTAGATTTGGAATTAAATTTAAACCACTTTATTGTACAACACATCTAATTTTAAAAATACATGTAAAATTTAAGTCTTCTCCTAAAAGTATGCTAAGCTTTTTTTAAATGTATTTATGTGGCTGCGCTTAAGCCATTTTAAAGTGTATGCAAAATAACAAGAATCGCGTTTGTTTTTGAAATTTACTTAGCATGAGTTTGTGTCGTTATTTTAAATATGCAAAACACATACACTGACACTCTTACTCTTAAGGCCGTGTCAGATAGAACTTTTTCGCTTTGCGTGACATTTCAAACTTTGAAAAAAAAAGTGTAAAACGCAAGAGGTATGTCACAATAAAAACTTTGACAGCGCTTAATTATTGTTTGTTTACGTTAAAAGTGCATAGTAGTTTTTATATTTTCATTAAAATAATATTAAAAAATGTTATTGGAGGACATATTGGAATTGGTTCTAATCCTAACCTTAATGAATGAAGCATTTTTATATAACTACATGTATACATAAGAATATTAAAATAAACTATTTCCTATAGTTAAAATAATTTGTTACAAATTAATACTAGAAGCCTTTTTCAAAAATAATAAAGGAATAATATTTAATAAAAAAATTACATTTTAAAATACTTACCTCTTTTACTTTAGATTTTGCAAAAAATAATATACAAATGTATAGCAGCTAATTGTCAAAGCGCGCCAAAAGATGAGTGTTGACCAACTTTGCGCTTTGCTTTGCGTTAAAAGTGCTTTATGTGACATGTTTCATATAAGTTCATACATTTTATCTTAAATGTCAAAGCGAATTTGCAACGCAACGCAAAGCAAAAGTTTTATCTGACACGGCCTTTAAGGCCTCATTAGTCTTTACTTTCTGTTGCTGTTCTATGCCGTGCCGTTCTGCTTTTCAAATTATTGTAATTAGTTTTTCTGTAACAACAAACCAGCTGTTTATAATAAACAAAGAAAACACAATACACAACACAACAAATACAACTACAATTGCAATGACAAAAATGGTTTGTTTACAATTTTGCACTCACACTACCAAACAACTTCCAAGTAACTTAACGTTGAATTCTATTTTCTACTGATTCGAACGGGACAGAACAGAACGTCAAAGTAATAACAAACCACAAATACATATTTTCCATTTAACAGAAATTGATCAGCTGATTCGTCACGGAACGGAAAGTAAAAACTAATTCTGCCTTTAGGTGTTTATGACGTTAAGCAATGGATAATTCATTTAAACTAAATATTTTTTTAGGTCTGTGTATTGGATTTTCTATGAGTTGTAGTGTGATACTCCTGCGCTGTTTTTTTTTCCATGTGGCAAACAGTACTTGTCACTAGAGTCCTTTAGAACTTGAATGTAAATATTTATTTAAATGTGTATATAAACATGCATACATGATCACTATTTTACTTTTTGTACTAATTGTATTGCGCTCTAACAGTCTTTAGAGAAAATATATAAATAACACTTTTTTGGGGGGAAAATATCAGCAAATAAAAAAAAATGAAAAAAGGGCTTTCGAAGTAAAAATTTATGACATCCATGTTGAAGGAGTGAACAATTAAGGACAAAGAAATTGATTGCCTCTAGAATTAACATTGTTTGAAGAGACAAACGCTTTTTGAATATTGCTGTGCAAATAAAAAGGCAATAAAATTGCTAATATTTTGAAATTAAAGAAGGTGGGTTGAAAGTTACTAAGGACAAAATTTCTTATTTTTTTTCGTAGATTTTATCGTAATAAAAAAATCAAATTATTTTCTAGCTTTCGTACGTAACCATAACAAGAAATAAAATGAAAATTTATATATTTGGAGCATATTGTATTTTTTCCGCTTTTGAATCACAGAGATTTTTTGGACTGTAAATAGCTACATGTGTTTTACCTTTCATTGGATTAAAATTATTCGTGAAAGTATCTTTTTTTTTTTTGGTTTTTTGTTTTCTTTGCATAACGTCCTTATATATACATTTGCAAATAATTTTTCTTTTCTAAAATTAAAATAAAACATGAAATTGAGCCAAATTGTTTCAATTCACTTGGAATTCTGTATTTCCTTTATTTTAATACGCCAATCCATCAGACATGGTTTCGGAAATTTTGCTATCGAAAATCAGCAAGAACGGTCCATGTCCTTCGAGCCAGTGGGAAAAATAACGCCTAACCCTAATTTTTCTATATCATTTGGTACAATGAAACTCCAATCCTAAAAACAAATAAATAGGGTGATAAAGAAATAAAAAAGAAGAAAATAAATTATCGCGAAAAAAACTGGCGCCCTCTCGTATTTTCCGAGTTATGGGCCTCTGAGCTTTTAACAGAAAAGTATTATTGTGCACAATATTTATTGTTATTAATCCATTAAGATCCGATAACAGTTTTATTTAAATTTATATGTAGTACTTCATTTTCTTTTAGTTTCTGTCATTCTAATATTTGTTTTTTAGATTGGAATTACATACTTCACTAAACTAGATTTACTTCCATTATGAAAGGTATATAGCCGAATATAGCTCATTTACTTGTTTTATTTTTATTTGTTAAGTTGAGAATAAAAAGGCGAGAATTGGTAAAAGGCCGAGACGAATTAAGAATTTAAACAAAATCCTTTGAAAAACTGTTCGTCTATTTTCCTATCGATTAAAGTTTTTAAATTAAAATATAATTAAAAAGAAATAAAAAATTAAAAAGCGTCAAGTTTATTAACCAAAAATATCAATTTAAATTCAACGTGATACTGAAAACTTAATATGTAATTCTTACAATAAAAAAATCAAAACAGACAAACTTTAATTCATGATTGTTTTAGACGGTGATTATACATTTGTATTTTATACTATTTTCGAGAAAAAATGTTTATAAATTGCATCAATTATGGAAAAACCCATAAATTTTCAAATTTGAATTACTTACTCGAAGTTGTAGCGACCTTAGCAATAAAGGTTCTTGAAAATTTTAACCGTCTGCCTACAACTCTCCAAAAGTTTCGCCATAAGTGAAAAAAATATTGGGACACACTTTGATTTTTAATTTTGAATATTTATATTTGTTAATTTAACGGCCATAGCAATCAACGTATTGCCCAATTTTTAAGCGTTTGTCTATAGCGGTTTAAATTATGGGCCCATATATGTCAATTTATGTGACATATGGAGCCACTCTCTATCTGTTAAATATATTTTTGTTATAAGCTTTGCTATTTGGGAGCATACTGACACGAAGTTGTTTTATATACACGTAAATAAGATGTTTATTGTATGCGGACACCCTCTAAATATTTAATTTTCGAACTGTTTTTTGATGGGACCAATCAGTAATCATAATTTTTCTGAATTCTGCGTTTGTAAACATAAAAAAGTATTGTTAACCTTTTTCTTTTTGTGAGTTCGATTAAAAAAGAAAATATTGTAGTAACCAAAGATTCAAATCAAATAATTATAGCAAAAATTTCCGCCCAATTTCCTCACCGATGCCAACTTTACGTTAAGTTTTCTCATCCATAGCCCTTAATATTTAAGTATTGTTTTTGAAAAAAATTTTTTTTCGTAAATTTAAACACACTAATAATTTTCAGTTAGGCCTGTTTGTTTTTATTTGCATTAAATAAAAAAATTAATTATTTCTCGCATTTTTTTCTTTAAAATAATAATGAAAAAAGTTTACAGTTGTTAGCATTCTGTTAGATGTTTCAACCAAAAAATTTGTTAGATACTGCTAACCCACTTTATAGTTGATATCAAATTATAAGGAAGGTAAATCTTACGCAGACTTTGTATTTTATATGTTATTTATTCGAGAATTAATTCAGTATAATTTTTTTTATTGTTATAATTGTTCAAACATCAAGATTTGACAGCAAAATGTCCAACCTTGAATCAACAAGTGAAAGGGTATAAGAAATTCGGCTCAGTTTAGTTAAATTCTATTATTTGTTTCTCTTTTAGTTTAATTATATAATTTTAAATTATTCTTAACAATAAAATAATACTAACATCTAATTCACACTCAAAATTGTGAAATAATAATTATTGTGTGCAGTCTTATTTTGCATGCTGCTACCTAGAATGCAGCCGAAATAAAATAAATATAAAAGTAAATTTTAATGTAATTTCTTGCATATGCAACAAACCTAAAACACACGTCCTTGAAATTTAATACCAAACTGAAGAAGCATAAATATTGCAAGAGACGAGTTTTACCTGTGCATTATTTTAAGAATGATTAAGAAAATTTATTTAAAAATTAATGATGCTGTAAAGTATTTCATTATCAATGATACTAAAAATAATGAAGAAAAAACTTAGAGTAGATACTGGGTGAACTTTATGTGTGTATAACGTCAGTAACAAAATGTTAAGGGAATCGGGAAAGTTTTATTTAATGAGTACAATGCAGCGTTGTTAACTGTGAAATAATGTTTCCTTGTATTAGAATTTGTTGCAATGAGTTTACTGTCTGGGTAAAAGAAGCCCCACACAAAATTATCACCTGGGTATAATCTAAATTTTGCAAGCTATTGAATTTATTTAAAAAAATTATATAACATTTGATTTAAAAAATGTTATTTTAAATAAATTTATATTTCTTAAATAAGATTAGTTATAATATTCAAACTGTTCATTTCTGGTTTTTATTGACAGAAAACAACTTTTGCAACGTTAAAAAATTTTATATGTTTTTAAACAGAACTTTAATTAAATTTTTAATTAGAACAATTATATGTTTAATTGAAAATTAAATACAAAATATTCTTATGAAATAATTATATGAACGCGTTATATATTTAGTTAAAAAGCCATGAAATTCTGATTAAGTAAATAATTGAATCAATTAAAAATTTTTGGATAAAACTTTTAATAGAACTTTTGGAGTTTTTAAAAGAAATAAGTTAAATTTAAGTACGGTCAATTATGTGCAAATTTAAAATATATTATATATATATTTTTTTCAATTTAATAATTATTTTAATCAATTATATATTTAATTTAAAGAGAGAGAAAACTATTTTCTGATTAAAGAAATAATTGTATCAATTAAAAATTTAATAAAATTCCTAAAAACAAATAAAACTTTCAACAAGTGCAACTTACAGAGATTAATGTTCAACAAAATTACATTTTATACAAATTCATAACAGGTTGAAAATGCTAAAAAATTCAAAATAAATCTATTACTTTTATAATCTTTATGAACACAAATTTATTATATGACAACTATAAGCAAAAATTGCTACAGTATTTCTTGTAATTAAGTTTTATTGTTTCTTTTTTTTAGTGCTTTTAAGTTTTTACACTGTCTTGTAAGCTGTTAGAGATTATTCCTTCTTAAACTTAAATATTTAAGCTGTCAGAAGTTAATTTCCTTTAGTGTTATAAAATCGTAAAAGCAAGAACATTACAATAACTTACTTTAGCCAAACTTCTAACAAGTCAAAGTCAAGTGTAATCCACTTTCTAAAGATAAAACTTGTAAAAAAAGGTTGAGTAAAAAGCAAAACTTAAAATCAAACTATAAATCCTTTTATGTTTAGTGCGCCGAACAAATTGTAGTTTTATACTAAAACTAGTTGTAGAAATTAAATAAATAAAAGGCTTTTGTTTTTAGTTGTTTGTTGTTGAAAAAAAACTAAAAAAAAAAATTGTTAAAAAGAAAAGTTTTATATCTTCATAATTGAACAGGGACGTTGGTATCACATTTTTAAAACAAAAAAAATTTTACCAATATTTGTCATACTAGCTATTACCGATATGCCTTACTGTCACTATTAGAAAAATCGTACCGACAGCCCTCTTTTATTTCAGCCAGTATTTTTTTTGATAATGTATTTTGAGAATTAAAAATTTTTTTTTTATTCTTTTTTTTAACACTCGTGCATCATTTTTGTATAGCGTTAAATATCATTTGATTAAGTCTACGCTAGACTCCGGGTGGAAAGTGATTGTGCGATTTTTTTGTTCCGTTGGTAATTTTGCACCAAATATGCTATTATTTATTTATTTATTTATTATATTTAAACACAATTTCACAAAAAATTAGATTCTGCACAGTAAAATATAGAACTTTTTTATTTTCTTTTTTTATTTTACTTGTTTATTAATTTTTTTTTTAATTAATTTTTGTGTAAATCATCTATTGCCAGTATAATTTATATAGCGACGTTTTGTGGTTACTAATTCTCATTTGTTGGAATATCAATAAACAGTTTTTTGTCCAAAGTTAACTGTCAGACATTTTTCCTTTATTCTTGCACAGAGAGTGTGAACTGCTTTTGCACGAAATTTTTTTTTTTTAGTCTTTAGTTAATGCACCAAATTAAATGAAAAAACCTTTAAACTTATTTGCACAAAACGCACTTTCTTTATCTTAACTATTCAACCCAAATTTTGTTTTGCAATTTTATCTCTTTTTTGTTTAGTTAATTATGTAGCACAGCTAAAGCCACCGACTACAATTTCTCTTATTTGTGTTAAACTTGCAGAAGCCACGTATTTAGCAAAAATTTATGTAAAATATAGTATTTTTTTCTTCAGTTAAAATTGTCTTGTAAAAAAGACCTTTTATTAAGTATTTCTTTTGTAAAAGTTTCCTGTTTTGTGCAAAAAACATACAGAAATAGCTTTTTGGTTTGTCGCACCTTGAAATATTTGTGGCAACAACAGTTGCAATAGCAGGTTTTAAAAACTTAAACCGAAAAGAGGACAAAACTGCAACGTTACATAATACCCAAATAAGACACAACTTAAAAAAAAAAACTTTAAAAACTTTATCACATACTGAAATAAACGGAAGCAGAACTTCTGTCTGAGTGTTGCAAGTAGTAAACAGCAACAACTTCAAGCGTAAGGAAACACTTTAAAATAAAAAAAGGAAAATTATTAAAGAAACTAAAAATTGTTTTATATTTATGAAATGTTTTGTGCACTAACTTAGTGAGTACTTGAGTACTGAGGAAATCATATTTTAAAACATCATTAGCATGCAGCTTATGTAGAAAATAATATTTAATATATTGAGATATCGAAAACCTCAAAAATCGTATGTTTTACAAAGCCTTCTCAAATGATGCTTATAGGTCTAAAATTCAAAACAATCAAATAAATGATGGTATTGTCTACGGTCAAGAAATATTTGTTGCCAATAGAAATAATTGTTACTGAAAAATTTACTATCTGCTCATCATCAGTCTGTTAGTATTTTTATTTATTTTTTTTTTTTTTTGTAAATGATTATGTGTTGTGCAATTTTAAAATGCAGTTGTTCCACTTTCTTCTCATCAAATTGTGGATTTGTTTTGAGATAATTTTTTTATGTATGTAAATTAAAATTAAACACCTTGCTAATGTATTTTCTATTTTAAAGCTTTAAATATAAGAAGACTGAGCTTTGCTGTTCTTTTTTCCTTAACCAACCAAAGACTTATACAAGCTTAGCTGCCACACAATTATATTGTTGCTCTCTTCTCTGATAAGACATTTTAATTTCACCGAAGTCTACGATTCTAGGTTGCGTTGGGACTTCAACTAATGACCTTCGTTTCAGTTTGCATATCTGATATATGTCAAATATAAGTAAAAGGAAATAAAATTCAATTAAAAATGACACCCTATTAATGACGTATATCCTTTTACCTTTAAAAAAAGGGAGTTGAGTGGCAGACGGCTTAAAATTTTAACAACAAATAATATGAAGATGAAATTAAAAGAAAGTACTAAAGTCTTTCATGGGTAATATAAACATGTACATGGCAGTTTTGTTCTTTAAAGTGGTGAAAAAAATAAAAAAAGTTTAACCAGATCAATAGATAACACGTACGGTATTCCCCAGTCATATGTATTTTGCATAGAGGTCTATAGCAGTCAAATCGCAGAATTCATTTAACTTGCCTTGCTATTAAAAAACTGCTGATTTAATTCAACGTTGATAATAAAAATGTGTGTTTAGCTTAAGAAGTTTTGCCCAAACTCCTTATAAATGTTGTTTGTAGCTTCATTAGAGAAAGATGTTTAGATTTTTATATGTAAAAAGATTTTGTGGCGTCGAGATTCTGTGCTGTGTTGCTTTTTAGCAAAATTTTGTACAAATGCCTACAATAAAATATTTTTTATAGGCAATAAATACTTTGAAAACTATAACGGATAATAGACGACCACAAAATCACCTTAAATAAAACTTTTTTAAAGAAGTATATTTTAGTATAAGACTTGGTAAATTTTAGTAAATCAAATGAATTAATACCATTTTTAAGAATTGAAATTTACTTATCTTTATTTCGAAAAGTCGACGTTGGCCCACAACTTTGTAATTTTTCACCACACAACTTTTTTTTGTTTTTTAAATATTTATTTTTTTCATTATTTTCTTTTTTTATTTATCCACAACAATTGGCAATAAAATCTAATAAATCTTAGACCGTTAAACTCATGTCGCATAGTAAAAAAAAAAACTAAGAAAACATGTATTTAGAAACAAATAAATACAACTTAAGATATTGAGTTCGTGTTTTTGTTCATATTTTTGGTAAGAAATTTCATATAAACCAGCCACTTTTCGTTGTCCTCCTACTTTTCTTAATTTTATTTTTAATTTTCAAGATGTTTTTCTTTTACTCACTGCTTGAACTTGGAGAAAAACGTTTTACAACAGCTGTGTTGCAAATTGTAGCACACAACTCTTTTACATAATTTATCTAAATGTTTTATTCTTCACTTTCTTTAGTTATACTTGGGCATTTAGTATTATATTTTAACAGCATTCAAAATAACAGTAGCCATTATATTTTTACCGATGGAAAAAATTTAGGTCGCATTGAGAATATATTGTTACCGACTAATGAAAAATTCTGAATTAATCAGTCACTTATTGTTTTTAAATTCTCAATACCAGTATAATTGAAATGAGTGAAACTTTATTTGCATTACCATTGAAAATGTTTACTGGTAATGAAAATAATTACATTATTAGTTAAAAATTTTTTACTGCAAATTTACTGGTGCTGCCGCATACCCATCTATGGTTTTAGCAAGAAAACTAGCAAAGCCCCTGCGCATACGATAACAACTAAGAGAACTAATCAATGGTAATGGCCTTTAAAAAATACATATAAAACTTCTTATTTAATTGTGTGTCCCTGGCTTATGAAGTAATCAGGGAAAACATTATGATTAATAATGATCCTTTCCAAATAATAGACCAATTTTTGCTATTATTTTAACATCTTCTGTCTAAAGTTCAAGTTGGTCCTGCCGAAATGGTAATATTTGATGTTGTGTAATGTTTATCATGTTGCCAAAATAGTGTAAGTGTCTATGAGTGTTAGCCTTTTATGGATGTGATTTTTTTTGGAAACAATTACCCAGCAAACACAAAGTCAAGCATACAAAATCTAATTTTTTTAACACTTTATGATGAGCGCAGATTATAAGCTGGTTTGAAGAAATTGCTAGCCACTGGAAACGTTTCTATTTTAAAGAAATATATTTGACAAATTATAAGAAAAATGTAAAAAAATTGTTTAAAAATTTTTTTCTCAACTTGGTATGGAATATTATTCTCTAGCGATTAAAAAGTTACATTTTTTAATTTTATTTTTTTTGCAATTATTACATTATTAACTTCAAGTCATTTTAAACATATTTTCTATAATTTGACATCAAATTCAATTGCATTACATATACCGCGTTATTAAACCACTACAAATATTTAAAAGCGAGTTAATAATTAATTTCAAAATACTAAATAATAATTTTGCAATATGACCACAAAATGTATGGAATATTTAAAAATATTAAAAAAATATATTACTTCACACTTTAGACCTATACGTGATAATGTACCTATTTTTCATATTGAGTTTTATTTTTATTTTTTTTTTTCTCTAAAACATCGTTTAATAATTTTTGTGTTTATTATTCGGAATATTTTAGTATTATAATTAAATAAATAAATTAAATTATTTTTAAGTTCACATATATTTCAATTCCTTGTTAAAAAAAATATTTTCAAATATTTAGTTGGTTCAGCTGTAGAGACAAGAAAAGGGCTTGAAGAATTAAATATAAATTTGATTTCGTGGCTAAACCCACAGTTGGCAAAAATAAAATCAAATATACATATGTGACAAAAAAGCTTTGGTTGTGTTTGATGTTTGTTTAACCAACTTAATAGTGCTCGATTATGAATAATTCCTCGTACTTTAATTTATTAAGATGATGATTTAAATATATAATGTTTACAATGTCTCTACCCTTAAATAAATAGATGTCTAGCCACGGACTTACCAACTAAGATATTGCTGCGAATTTATTTTTCTGGTTTTCTTTAAAACTCTACAGAAAATTATGTAAATAGTTTTTCTTCCTTAATAAATTTAAAATTAAAATATAAGCGAATTTAAGTCTAATTAGTTTTTTTTTTTAGTTCTGAAATATATTTTTTGGTTTTCAAATACTTTTTATTAAAATAAAGTTTAAAAATGATGAATGTTTAAAAATTATTTTGTTTGCTGGGTTATTGCTTTTTATAACATGAGTATCAAAAAAAGTACTTAGACTGCAGGATCTCTTTAGATAACATCCGGTCACAAAGAAAATTGTCGCCAATAGGCTAAATACGGTCAATAGTAACGTTTGTGAGTTTTAAATTGTTTATCTAAATAGAGACACATATTTACAGAAAGACACAGAAATACATAAGCCCATACATACACACATACATAAATAAAAATGTATATTCGTAACACAAAGCTTTTATATGTATCAATTTCTTCTTTGACAATAAATTCTTACCAGTAAACATCATGATATTAGAGGGCAAATCAAAAAAAAAAAAAAAATAGTAAAGTTCTAAGCATAAAAATAATTTTAGCATAAAATAAGTCTACTAATCAGAAAATTATAATTTTTATTTCATATAAAATTTTTGCTAAAATAAGATTAAAAAAATTAATTTTCTTCGTTATAAGAAAATATTGGTTTATGCGTTAATTAAACTTGTAAAACTTTGTTTTAAAAAAGTTGTATAAATTTTTATAACTTGGCCCCACAAGCAATTAATAAATTTGCCACTGCTATTACTCATATGTGAATTCGCAATGCAATAAACTGATGCTTGTTGTTTTTATTTTCATGAATATAAAATATTTTATAATAGCTTTAAATTAGAAAACTTAAAAATTTAAAATATTTCATGTTGAATACATTTTCTTTGGCCAATATTATTACAAATTTGGACATAAATGGCTATCACTTTTATTTGCATTTGGCTTAAATGTACTCTGCATTTTGCAATTCTTAAATAAAGAAAATGTCATCAGATTCAAATAATATCTTTTAATATTGACATTTTTTGACGCTGCTGTATTTTTATTTCGGAATCGAATAAACATAATTGGAATGCAAAAGAAACTTATTTAAATAAAAAAATAATTTCAGTACTATTTGTTTAATGGAATAATATATATATATTTAAAATTGGCCAACACATTGAACAACGTAAGTGAAAAATAATAATTTGAAATGTGTGACCGAATAACCCAGATAAAGTTAAAGTTGTTTTCAAAGAAATAAAAATGCGAAAAATAAGATAATAAGTCGCTGCGAAGTCTGCTAAGGTTTGAAGGAATTTAATCTTTACATTTTTGCTTATTACGTGAAAGGTTTATTTTTAAGACCGATAGAACTTTTAACATAAAAAATTAAGTTATAATCAAAATTGTTTTTCTTAAAAAGATCAGTAAATTAATACCATTTATTTGAAAATGATTTTAGAAATATACCAATTCCGTCATTCTGGACGTTCCATATGGACTACTCTTTTCTTGATCGCATGTGTTATGAATAACACGAACAATGTTGGCTGCTAAGGCGTTAAATGATTTATCAAAATAAAACAGAGATTCACATGGCCCCACAGAAAACAATGAATCAATTTCCAACCCTCTTGCCCCCATTTGGCGAAAAGATGTCGCATACGGCGGTTTTAAGGGTTTATTTCTCACATAAAGTTAGTTTTATTTAGGAATAGACGAAAGTCTTTAAGCATAGATAAGGCTCTATTCTTGCGACCAACTTCGAATGAATACATTGGATCTTCCTTCACAGTTTTGTTTACAGTGGCGGTATTTTCTTTGGTAGACAAACTGCTTTGATGTATTGGTTTTATTGCATCATTTAGAGGTTATGTTGTATAAAATCGAGCTACATTTTAAGGAATTGCTTGTGCAGATAGAATATTATATGCACCAGAAATTAGGAAACATCTATAAGTTGCGCGATTTGATCTTTGATTTTCAAGCGTCAATCTGTTAATAATAATTTGCCTGTATATGCTGCTCATAAATGACAAAAATAGAAGTTCTACCGAGTTTAAAAGACACATATTTTAAAACTTAAAAACACAGTTTCTTAAGTTTAGCATTCCGGCTTAAAATGATTATAAAAAATTCAAATGTTTTTAACATCACGTCCTCTACAGCTCTGGCTTAAATGTCCTACAGATATAGAAAAGATAAAGAAAAATTAATATTTGTAAGTAGGATAATGTTTTTAATATTATTTGTTGGCCATAACGGAAATATTACTACTGCTATAAAGGACACATTATATAAATAAACAAGCAAACACTCATACTTAAGATTTTAAGTGCGTAGTGTGTGTTCAATTGAATGTAGATGGACATAACATTCTTATAGCACTAAAAATTTATATCAGATATTTAAATATTATATGTGTCACACACACACTCACACACATACCCTTGTTTACTTACTAATACTTTGAAGAAAACAAAGAGAGAAAGAGATAAGTAAACAAATGATTGCATCAATGAACAAATACAAACGTGGTGAAATTGTCCAATTTAAAATTTAATTTTATATAAAACCTCGCCTATGTGTCTGTGTGATTAGAGCCCTTTTGACATCTTTTCTATTTGTCTAACTTTTCAATAAATTTTTGCATATTTCAAAAGTGTAATGAGCCAAAAATATCAGATTGAAAAGTTGATATTTGTTATTGCTCTTTAAAAAGAAAAGAAAAATTTAAAATAAAAGTATACGTGGACATTAGTACGTACGAGGATGTGTAACAAAATGAACTTATTAACGGCATTAAAAAAAAAATAAAATAAAAGGTTATCAATTCGTCTATATTCTTTTATTTGTGCTCGCGCAACTCAGTCATTTATTAAGCGGTTTAAAATTTTTATTAAAACTTAAATTTACGTTTAAAAAAATAATATAAAAAATTAAAGGGTTTCTATTTGAAATACATATGATTTAAACATGTTAATTGAACCATAGCGGAGACTTATATAACATTTTAATAAACTTTGGATAAAAATAGCTCTCAATAAAAAGAATTAACAAAACAACATACTTTAAATTAAAAGAGTGTCCTCTTACAAAACTTAGCATGACCTGTCTTGTATTCTTAATTTTTATAGTCAAACACTCAAAAATTACACAAAATGTGTTTTCCTATGTCCGCTATTTAAAACAAATAAATATAAAAATTAGAAATTACAGTGTGACCCCATAGATAATATTGTTTGGTGAAAATTGAATTATCATTTTAACCATTGTAGATACCCAGAAATTTACACAAATATAACAACAAGAAAAAATATTAAATTGTGGTATTCAAGCAACAGAAAAATATACAGAATGTTATAAAAAGCACATGTTTAAAATTAGAAATTAAAGGGTGTCGCCATAGGTGGTAAAATACTTTTGTATTTGATCTTATTATGAAATCGAGAAAAAGTTTGTATTACAAATTCAATTTCAGTTTCGATGACCCTCTGCCTGGCTATTGTTTTTAAGTCTACTTTGTTGCATAATTAATTTAATTTATTTATTTATTTATTTTTTTTGTTTTAATTTTTCCGTTTGTTTTTATTGTTTTTATTTCTTGATTTTAAAAGACTTGGCTACAGTACAGAATGAATACAGAATTAAAACAAATTCTTAATTCTTTGATTAGCAGGTATTAAAATTAATTCTTTGCTTAACCCATGGTTAGCAGAAATCCGAAACCAATATATGTATGTGACGATTAATAAAGACAACAAAGAAAAAACTTTTTAAAATTTTTTAAATCATTGGAATGTTTATTAATTTAACTTAAAACTTAAAAAAATTTTGATGTTGTTTTTTTAAGTTTAAAGTTAAATTAATAAATATTCCCGTGATTTAAAAAATTTTGATTATAAAACTACAAGTGCCCGTGTAAGAAACCCACAATGTTGATTATTGTTGTTTTTGTCTTTACTTTATTATTTGGAGAAAAATCTTTAGTTTATTTAAAATGTAAATGAGAAGTTTTCTGAAGAGCTATGCGAGCGGTAGCGAAATGGCCATCGAAACGTGCTTTCACATTTAGTAGTCAATATCAGTGATTTTAACAATTCGGTCGGGATAATCAGCATAATTTTTTTAGTTCAAAGTTGAAAAAACTTTTTTTATTAAAATAAAAATTTATAAACATTTTGTTCTTTAATAAATATAGAAATAAAAAATACGCGAACTTAAGAAGAATTTTAAATCTTGGTTTGGTTTAAAACACTATAAATAATTCGACTAATAATTTTAATAATAAAATTAGAGAAAACTGTATTAATTTATATTATCTTGCTTTGATAAAATAATAAGAAATCAAATGACACCAATTTTTCTGCAAATTTTTTATAATAATCAGCTGGTCAACCCAAAATAAAGGAAATTTTAAATTGTAAACTTAATTCTGTTATTAAACAGCATGTTACTATACAAAAACATAGAAATAATTAAAAGAAAAGTTAACAGTAACATTACACAGTTCATTTTATCAGTCCAATTGCTCAATTTGTTTTTACAAAATAAGGCCAACAGATGAATTTAAGCAATCTTTAAACCCCTATTTTATCCAATATACCTCAAAACTAGTTTTTATGATTTTAATTCTATAGAAGCGCTTACGCGGGTTTTCTTTTTTTAATAACATAATCTCGATTCCCTTATATGATGTCAAAAAAAATTAAAAACATTATTTTAGAGAATAATAAATTAAGAGAAATTCACACACTTGTTGAACTTGATATTGAATATTTTAAATGAGAAACCAAACACAAAACAACCATTTGCAAAAGCAAAACAAAAACACAAATAAATTTGACAGATGAAACAAATAGAAAGAGATTTACTAAATTAACACGGCAATTAAATTAACAGAGGTCTTTTCAAAGAGTCAAAGTCAGTAAAACTATTAAACCATTTTACAGTTGCTCTCTTTTGTTCCCTCTGTATGTAAAATAAAGAGATTTACTAAATTAACTGCGCAGTTAAACTAACAGAGGTCTTTTCAAAAAGCCAAACTCAGTAAAACTGTTAAACTCTTTTACATTTGCCCTCTGCATATTAAAGAGAGCACATCTTTTGAATACTCTGTTAAATTTACATTTATTTCACAAAAAATCTTGATTTCCTTGGCGTTTTACTAAGAAAATAAGTAAAGTGAAGCTAAGGCTCCACTAACATAAACATCTCACATTTAGTTGGAAACGTGTTATCGTTAGTGAAGGCTGTAGATTTGTTCGTTTTGCGGCGCTTTTATTTCGTGAAAACGCAGACGGTGTGATTTTGTGATTCAAAGCTACATTAATTTGTGATTGTAAAATTAATATAAAAACAAAACACGTACGTAAGTCTTAGAAAGTGTAGAAATAAATTATAGAAATATAATATTTGTAACACAATCAATACTAAACAAGATAATTGAAATTTTTTAAATTATTTAACATTATTCATCTTGTTAACAAATTCATATAACTAAACAATTCAAATACCTTGTAATAAAATATCATTAAAGCAAAAAATTAAAAAAATATTCAAATATCATTTTGGGAAAAAACAAAACCTAACGACTAATTTAATGAAAATAATTGCAATTAATAAAGTGGAAATAATGGCAAAGTTTTTTTAATCACGTCATTGTTGCGAGAAAAAACAAGAAAAATAAATTATAATTAAAATTACAACAACAACTACAAGCAAACGATATATAAAGCATCAACAACCACCTTCAATATCTCAGTGTTGTATTATTTTAAATTTTGTCTCTGTTTATTTTTTCTTTTTATAATTAACATTAATTTGCATTCAATATTTCTGAACAGTTAAACACTGCTATAAATAATTAAAGGGGTATGGAAATTTTGTATTGCAGTAAAATAAATAAAATAAATTTTGGCTTTTAACTAATTTTTCTTTGCGTAATTTCTTCTTTTTCCTGACAAGAAAAATAATTTAAAGTGATCAAATTTATTTCTTAAAAAGCAAAGACCTTATTCAAATTGGTTATTGTTTTTATTAAAAAACCTGTCGAAAATCTTTGACAAAAGATCTTTTTTAGTTTCAAAATAAATGTAATACACCTTTGATTAAGATGTGTGTTAGTAACTTTTTAACATTTGAACCTGGATAATACATTTACAGTCCAAGTATTATTTAAATCCGCTATTTTCTCCTACATAACTTGTTTTCATATTACGTTCATTAATTCAGAGCTAGGTGCCTAATGCTTTTTTAAAAGTTCTAAAGACTTGCAGAAAAGTTGGTATAAATTCGGTACCAGAATCAAAATTTCAAAAGGTTGTAAATGAACATTTTGATTTAACAAATGACAACTGCTTTGAACTTGTTTGAACAATGAATAATTTGGTTGTGATATCTAGATATTAAAATCTACATCATTCAGTCTTTCTTTGGAAATGAAATGATTTCTTGGTTGTGTTTTGAGATTTTCATATTTCCGTATGCAACCATGACTTAAACCATTAAACACACTCCCGTTCATAATGATATTCGATATACGTTCAGAGTTATAATCTCGCGCCACGAGACAGATAAATCTGGACACAGGATAGGATTTGTAGTTGCCAACAACATTTACAGCAATGTAAAACAAAACCAAATTTGTTTCTTTAAAAGAGAATTTTTGGCAAAGGGGATGATGAAACAACATTTGCATGTATGTATATGTATCGGCATTGAAGGTTTATGTTTTAATGTAAGACGTTCATATTTTTTACATTAAACCTAAACCTATGGTATTTTGATCTTATTGATGTCAAGTACAACATGAATTATCTTTATAAAATATTTGAGTTTTTTAACTCTTTAATCTGTAGACTTAGGCCAAAGGTAAAAGTTAACAAATTTTTTTTTTATCTAAATCTTTTTGGACAATATCTAAACTTTTTCAAAAATATTGTTTACATTGTAAAACTGACAAATGAATAATTATATTTTATTATTAAAAAATAAATGTTCGCTACAACAGTGTTTTACTGCACTTTTTTTATAAACTGTTTGTTTAAATATGATCTAATTGTGTTTTTGTTTCTGTTATTTTTTTATTTTTATTTTGCCACTCATGCAATTAGATGATAGCGAAACAAAAAAAAGGTGTTTTTTATTTTTAATTGAAGATTGTTTTTTTTCTTATCTGTCATGTTTAGAACAGTGCTTCTAAATAATGTTTTTAAACCTACTTAAAAGTACTTTCTATTAAAAGAAGATGTAATTAATTTAAAGTAAAATTTGTTAAACTTTTAATCTTTTTAATTAGTCAAAAAAATTACATACGTGAATGCTAATTGACTGTAATTTTCCTGTTACTCTGTTGTTATTTTTATAACTTTTTTTGTTTTTGATTATCAAAATTAGCTTTTTAATTTATTTTTATAAAAATTTGTCAACCGAGATTCTCGCTTATATAACATATAACATATTTAAATTATCGAGTAAATCTTATTTTCACTTCGCAATGATCTGTATTTTACTCAAAGTCAAAGCATTGTGTGTTTCAATTAATTTTTAATATAATATTTCTTTGAAATTACTGAAGCATTGTTTTCGAGTGAAATACAGAACACGGGTGAATATTGGTAGATTCGTGATGACTTTTTTAATTTATAAAAGTTATATTAAAGATGTTTTATTTCTTAATGTTAGTTTTCTTACAATTATAAAATATACAATAGAAAATAATACACTAATAAATTTATAAAAAAAAATAAAATGCGCCTTTTTCTTGAAATGACATAAGTCCAGTTTTTTAAAAGAGATAGTAATTAACTATGACATGAAATCACAAACCACCTCAAATATATCATGACACTTTAAACCACCTCAAAAATATCATGACACTTTAAACAACTTTTTTTTAATAAGAACAAAAACATATAAATAAATGTATGTAAATTCATTTGAAATCACAAAAAACAGAAATTTCCTCAATCTATAATAAAAAAAAAAAAATCGTAAAATTAAAAAATGTGGCATTTTTTGTATTTGATTTTTTCTCTCTTTAAGTTGCTCTTTTATTCATTTTTTTATTCATTTTTATATGCTAAAATTATAACCAGACCATACATACATATATTAATTTATACGTACATAAATACATACTTATTAATAATGTACCACATTTTTTTTCTTTTATAAAGTGAAACCCCAGTGCTAAAACAAAAAACTATAATTGACGCTCTTAAATGCGCTTAAATATTATTGAAAAAAAAAACGCAACATCAAATAAGAAAATTGTGTAAAAAATATATTTAAGAAAAATAAAAGAAAAGCGACTAAGTGAAGTTTTTGCTATTTATAAAAAATTTGAGTGTGTGCTTTTCGCTACATCCACGACGTTTTTGGAGCAGTGCACCAAACAGTGACTCAATCGGAGCCATCATTGTATCTTATTGTGTTTTTTTAACCCAACATTTTGGATTCTTTTAACGAAATAGGTCAGGTCAGTATTACTACTTTTCATATTTTTTGTACACATTTTTATACATATTTCTTGCTGTTATTGCTTAAATACACATGCAATTGTGTGTACCCAATTTTATTCTATATATTTTTTTTTTTGTTGTTTCTAACCATTTTCTTCATATGTTTTAGTTCTATTTTATGGAATAAAGAAAAGATAATGAAAAATAAGCAGCATTATAACCGTTAAATTTAGTTGATGTTGTAGTTATTGCATTTTATCCTGTTGTTATTCTCGTTTATTTTGCTTTTTTTTTTTTTTGTTTTGTTATTGTCTTAAATTTTACGACAACAGTTTTTGTTTTTCTTTTCCCTGGTTATTGTTTTTATTGTAAAGAATTTAAGAATAACAAAAGCAAAATTGTAAAACAAAAAAGGGAACTGGTTTTCCCCCGGTTTTGTTTAAAATAATGGATTTAAATGAAATGAGATCAAGTTATGCGAAATTTATTTAGTTGTACTTGTTGACTTCAAATTTGTTTCTTGATAAGAATTTATAAAACTTTAGTAAATATAAAATTATAACTCATGAGACAGACATCTATACAATGTAATAAAACTGTAACGGAATCATTTCCGTACAAGAAATATTTTTCTTTTAATTTTTTAAAGGTGTAGATAGTAAATGATGCGGAATACAAAAGACATATTTTTGGAATTTTTGTCTATCTGCCTGTCTGTGTTCGCATCACGTAAAGACTACTACATGGATATAAATAAAATTTTGTGTGGAAATTCCTTAGAATCTTGGTACATATTAGAATAAAGTTTTAGTCCAAAAATAGGTCATTTCGTAAAGAATATAGAGATAAAAATGTGAAAGCAATCAATTTTACCGGTATAATAGTACTAAAACTGTAGTCAAAACAATTTTTTTAGATGGAAAATTTATAACGTTTAAAGAAATCTACAATCAACAAAATATATTTTTCTAAGTTCGAATTTAAGAAGACTAGAAACGAAACACCGGATATTAAAATCAAATTTATTTGGCTTTGGTCTAAAATATACGTAGCTTCTACAAAATCGTTAAAAGTTCGAAAATTGTTATCGTTAGTTAATTACTTGTAGATATGTGAAGAATGATGTGAAGACATAAACGTCAGGAGAAGTGTTCTTAATTTGCATGTGTAGGAAATGTGTCACACGGTATTTCACGGTAACAAGTGTGTAATTGTAAATATTGTAGCTTCTAGTAGAAAATATTTATACATTTGGTTTTAAATATCCATTTTATTTAGCGTTTTTAGTCTAAAAAATTTTTTATCTTCAGCCGTGTCAAAAAATACTATTTTTTAAGTAAAAAAAAAATACTTCTCTTCTTCTTCGAAGAGAAAATAGTTAAGCAATTCAATATTAAAATTTATTGCAACAATTCCTGTTGGATCGTAATTATTTATTTTTTTAACAGAAAATTTATTTAAACATATTATCCATCTTTCAATTCATCAAGGTCGGCAAGGTGTGGTAATTAATATGTTTTTTTACACTCCTTAAACGCAAAGAATGGCTTTAGAAAATAAATTATTCCTAACAAAAAAATAAAATTAATCTTATTAATAAACCTAGAAGAGATAATTAAAAATTTTAGTTTTAAGTTAGGAAAAAAATTTTACATTTGTGTATGTTAATTTTCAGCAAACATGCAATAATGGCACAGTTAATATAAATAATACAAATATAAAAACAACATATCCAACCTTTCTGAGTCATTCATTATTAAGTCAAAAGCGTCAGTATTTAAATACGAATGATATAAGCTGACATACTGGCATAATGATTATATCAATACCAAACACCATTCTTATCAATTCGTTGATTTAACCTTCGCTAAGTTTACATAGCTTTCAGCTAATGTAATTCTTAAGAAACTCTGATGTGTAATTACATTGGTTAGAACAAAATTGTTGCACTTAAGGTAAAGTTGAGTTACTCAAAGAAGCTTTTTATGTTATAATAAATCTGTAAAAAAAATGTTTTTTTTAATAAAACTGAAGTAATTACAGTAAGTAAAACTAAGTTGTTAAATTTGTATTTAAACTATTAACATTATATATGTATATACACTCCTATGTATTCGTATTTAATGAATATAATGTAGGTATAGTTTTTAACGTATATATAGTTTATATCGACGCACTTATATATATATATATAAATATATATATATATATATATATATATATATATATATATATATATATATATTAGTTTGATTGAGCTAAAGGCCGATGTTGCTTAAGCTCTTTGCTTTGTAATATCTTTTAATTTTATATAATTTTTTGATATTAAAAAAAAAAAAAAACACGTTTTAGATTTTTTGTTTTTTTAAAGTGGGAATTCAAGATATAAGAATGAACTCACTAAGCTTGATACTTATATTTTCTTTTCTGATAATAATATAAATTTACCATTTGTATTAGTTTTTTTATTATTATGTCTTTAAATAATAAAAACTTTTCGCATTTTATCTTTTAATGTTGTTTATTGCACCTTCAGCAAACTCACATTGTGCTTATTTCGATGGGTTTACAATATCTTAATATACGTTGTGTGTTACTTAAGTAGCAGAATTGTCCTATGGACAGAGTCGCCAGGTAATGTAACAAAAACTAATATATATATATATATATATATATATATATATATATATATATATAAGTAGCAACTGCATGACTCCCACTTCTGTAGTTCTTAATATGCATGCTAGTAATTTTTCACGCCCACTCCTCCAATCATGCCTTTTTTATTCAAGATTATAATTACTATAGTTCCGAAGTTACTTGTTACTTTGTATAGAAAGTGTCATCCCCACTTGCAATTTGCAACTGTTATATGCTTATTTTACCATTCAGAATAAACATTTCAGGACGATCGGTCCTCTTTTCTAGATAGCTGTAATCTGTAACATAATGCAGTGCTTTTACATTTTTGCCTTTACCAGCATTAAATAAAAACAAGAGTTTTTTAGGTTTTGGACACAATTTAGACATCCTTGTCGCTTTATTTGAATTAAAAGTTGCTGCTAAACAACAAAAAACAATAGTTCTATTTATAAAACCGCCAGTATTTTTATTTTAGTTTACATTTTTCCTACTAATGCATTTCCATTAAGGTTTTCAAGGAGACAAATGCGTTAGAGCGTGAGTGAGTATATGGCCTTGTATATTAGATCATTTCAAATCTAAATGCCCTTGCATTACTTCAGAAACTGTAACATTTAGCGAATTGAAATAATAGCATCAACAACAGTTACAATAACAAAAGTGCTGCACTGGAGGCTACATCAAGTTTGTTAATACTACAAAAGTAATTGGAGAAAATCAGAGATATACACACAAACATACCAACATACAATATTTCTTGAAGGATAAGACCAACCTTGTAAGTTATAATGTTGCTAAATGACTATTGCTGGCTGCTGACAAAAGGACTGTTACTGATGCTAGTTGTCATTTGTTAGTTTCTCGTTTTGTTGTTGTTGTAATTTTTAAACATATCTTTTACATTTTTGTTATTATTATCATTATATATTTTTTATTGTTTTTACTTCTTTTTTTGTGTTTTATAATAATTTTTTAATAATTTTTAATAATTTTCCACAATAGCAACAAGTGTCTTTATGTTCGTCAGATTTTTTTAAGATAGTGGGGTAGCAATTAGAGAAATAAATTAATCGCTCATTTTTGATAATAGAATAAAAGAAGTATAAATCGGTCCTAAAATTTAATCCGTTATTTTCAATAGTTACGAGTATTTAATTATCATTATCAATTATAATAATAATAGAGTAAATAAATATAACAAAATAATTTATTATATCCTAGTGAATATTTTTCATTTGGCTTAAGATCACGTATATTTTAATCTTCTAGATATGTCAAGAAAGAAAAATTATTGACAAATATTTGTATGCATTTTTAAGGAAAACAGAAAAATTAGACACTAGTGGATGCAATGTTGCATTTTCTTGGACGCTAAATCCATCATCAGCAATTGTGTACGTTGTTTAATAGATGATGTCTAAATTGTTATTTCTATCGGTTTTTAATTTTTTATTCGTTATTGTAGTTACCTGTTCGAAATTTTGTTGCGATATAAAGGCAAAGCGATTGTCAAAAAATCATCTAAAAATCCGCTAACTTATTCCTACAAAGGAAATTTGTTGCAACGAGCTTAACGAAAATTTCATCATGTAAGTTGATTCCAAAGATTTTTAAGGCCATAAAAAAACATTTTTTACCCAATTGTTTTATTTTTAAATAATAAAACTTGTTGAACTATTTTAATTCAATTTTACATAGAAACGATGGAGCATATGAATGTTTTAAATAAAATGTAATAAATAAATTTATAAAATAGAAATATTTAACAAATTAAATAAAAAACTAAATTATAAACATTAACAGAAAAAAACCGTTAAATTTATGAACATGCTTATGAATAATATTTATTTATATTTACTTATTTTTTTTTTATATATATTTTTTTTGTTTGTTTAATTATTTGATATTATAACAAATAAATAATTAATTGGGCTTAAGCTTATTTTTACTTTAGCCACTAAAGACGGAAAAATGATTCAAAAATTTCTTTAATACATTGAAATACTTCCGTTTTATAATAATACTTAAATAGTTCGAAATATTATTTCAAAATTTAACAAAAATTAATCAATTGAATTTAAAATAAAATTGCGAGCCTTGGCTTGTTTTTTTTTTTACTTGCTTAATTATTAGTTTTAAAATATAAAGCTTTAAATTAAAACAATTTGTATTTAATGATCTTTCACAAAACTGCCTAAATTGCGTTGATTATTCTTTTTAATTTTTTCTCTTTTTTATTATAAAATTTTTTAATCTAATAATTATAACCTTAACTTAAGGTTATCTTTAAAATATAGAAAAAAATCTCGTACGCAGTAACTTAGCTAAGGAAAATTATATTAATACAAACATAAATTAAGACAAGAAAAACAATCTAGAAAAATATAATCTCTAATATAATGGGTATGAACAAATAATTTGTATATTTTTTACTTGTTTTTTTCTATGAAGTACGACATAAAGTGTAACAGTGTTTTCTTTTTGTTGTTTAGCCTTTAAGTTCAGTAAAAAATTTAATACTCATATTTCACCTTCATCGTAAATATTTCAGTAGAAATCAATGAATTTAAATTCAAATAAACACTAATTAGGTTTTGAAATTTAATATATTTCGAAAAATTCCCTCATTGCGTTTTTGTGTGCTTTATAAAAAATTAATGAGAAGCAATTAAAATACAAATAATTGTTTTTGAAAATAAACAAAAATAGATCAAATTAATACCATAAAATTGTAAACAATTTAGAAGTGCGCAAAATGTTTTCAACATATTAAATTAGGAAAACATTTAATTTATGAAAAATCTATTTTAATGCGAAATATGCATGCAAATATTTTTGGTGGGTTTTTTTTTTGTAATTAAAAATGTTGCTTGTTTGGATGGAAGTTTGTATTATAAAATATTATACAAAAATATAATTGAAATCAAAAATATTTTTGCTCCGAGAGAATTATGCCTGGGATTAAAACTAGAAAATTATTTCGGGCATGTGGCTATCGCGGCTGTTTTAACCCATTTTTTTAAACCATTACTGGCCCTGTATTGTCGGTGTATCAGTATAAACCAGATTTTCACGCGGCTCCACAGGCAATAATCACATGACTAATCAAAATTTTTGTACCCAGAAATCAACTTGTGTCAAAATCTTAGTTTTAATAATAAATAAGAAACAAAACATGTTACGCCAAAGATAAACCTCATCGCTAAATTTTTGATTAAGGCATCGGATTAGTTTTTAAATGCTCTTGAATTCAATCATCGAAACTTCACTAATGGTGGTATGGCCGCTTTAATCCCTGCAAGATCTTTGCCAAAGATTTTCGGCGTTGAAAACGCATAGACCTCCATTTCCTGCGACCTTTGTTAAAACAAGAAATTTTCTTCCATACTTTTGTTTACAAACGTGATATTCTTTTCAATATTCACATTCCCTCGACATATTAATTACAAAGCATCATTTAGATTGTATGTGGTATGAAATCTAGCCACAGTCCGACGGATTGCTTACTTAGATTGATCGTCCTTAAGTTTCCTGACAGTAAATCTGGATAATTTGGTAGCTTTAATATATTCACGATATTTTGCTAGAGTTTACCGATTACAAATATCAAATAGTAAAAGCAGTATGAATGTCTGCTAAGCTTTTAAAAAGTTTTTTTTTTGCGTTTAAAAAACACTCATTACAATAGCAGTGACTTTTTGTTTTTGGAGACTCTCTCCTCTCCAACACATATTTAGCTCTCATAAATCTTGCAACATAAAGCAATTTTATTATAGTTATTACTTGTGCTCAGTTCACTTTGCTTAAGGAAGAAGAGAAAAAAGATTATCCGCACGTCAGTTAGGATCAATCTTGTGCAATAATTAAAAGTCGAATGACTATCATTCGTACAGCACCTTCGATCAATGCATAGAAAAGAACGTTGATATAAAGCCACCGTTGCATTTCAGTATCATTTTTATTGATATCGATTTTGAATGTGATTTTTACCACATAAACAATTTTTTTCTTTTTGTTATTAGTTTAGGCCGTTCCAACCTTCACAAAGCGAATTCATTAGTTCATTATAATTTGACATCAACGTTGATGTTCTTTATATTTTCTTTGTTTAAATTTAACTTAAAATTAATCCACAACATTAATTTCACAAAGTATAATTTTAAATATAATTTACTCTCGTTCTTAAATTGACTCTAACTGCTGCTAAAATTGTACAAAAAAATTTTATTAACAACAAGAGCAACAACAAATATTGTGCTGCTTAATATGCAGTTTATTTTAACTTCTCGTTTAAATCAAAATAACTCCATTTGAAAGATTTCTTGGCATATTTTTTCTTCTCTTTTTGTAGCTGCAATTTTTGGTTTTCTAATACGATGAAGATGATTTTGCATGTTTTTTTCTTGCTCATTCAAGTATGAGTTTACACATGCAATGAAAGTAAGGGGAACCTTAGTAACATGGTTTAGTTTGTATGGAGCATATTAAAAATAGTTTTTTTTTTTTAAATCGCATAGTAGAAACTTCTATATAAAAATAAAGAATTTTGGACGGAATATTTCTTTGAAACAATAAAGTTGCTTTTAGAGCATTTTGGTTGTTTTTAGAGGCCCCTCTCGACTAGGAGCCTCCTTGGGTACCCTTCCTCTTGTAATGATTCTTTATTCATATAAAAGCACCAAAAATAAAACAAACAGAAAGAAGCCACCCAGAGGTCTTCTTAGTTCTCTAAACTTATTTGAAGTTCTAAAATTTTGAAGAAATATCAATTGAGAACTTTTTATTAGTTGCTTTTAGTTTGATATTTTTCGGTTTATAATGAAGTTTTAATTTTTTTAATGCAGGAATAATTTTACGCTAATTTTTTATGAAATTTAATGAAATTTCGATTGATTGAATTTGCTTTTCTAAATTTTCGATTTGCAACAAAATATAAAATTTTTGATTAAAAAAATTAACTATTTTATATATCATAAATCAATTAAAATTTTACTTTTTCGGCTTTGGTTCATTTTTAATTTAACTTTTATTAAGAAAAATTATTTTTCAAATGTACGCGGACGTTTTCCAAAGAAAACAAGAAAAATTAGACGCTGGCAGAATGTAATGCTGCATTTTCAGGACCGCCAAATCCATCTTCAGCATTCTTTGCATCCAACACCTTGATTTGCGTATACTGTAAATATCATCCATTTAACCAACTAATCAATATTAATTTTGGTTGGACGAAATTCACACACAACTCAAAGCATTTTTTTGTTGTCTTCTCTACAACACGTCTTGTACATTTGTTGCAATTTTGTACTACACCGTCGGTATAGTCACGAAATGCAAATTTTATTTTTAATCATTCATACTTGTTTTTCTCACAACATTATAGATGCTGTTCCAGTATCATATCAACTGTTGATGAGTTAGGTATGAATGTTTTAATTGATTTATGATAATCACCGGTTCAACCCCTGGCTGGGACTAAAATTAAAAATATTTTAAATATCATCAAGAAAAATGTGACATTTGGGTCAATTCGATCGTTTAGAGAAATTCCGATTTGTTTTTTGTAATATTGACTTTTTTTTTCCTAAAATTTTGATTTATAATGAAATTCAGTTTTTTAATCGAATTTTTATTGATTACAGAAAAAATTAGAAAAATGGTAAACGAGGAAGCTTTATGATAGACAATTGCTGTTGAGAATGTTTCTGGCGCATTCTAAAGTAGTATTTAAAAGAAAAACTAATTTATCATGGGCTGAAAAAAGATGAGATCAAAAAATTAAATGGCCATTATAATAACTTAAAACCCAAATTTTTATCATAGAATGTATGTATTTTGTTATGTATGATTTTTTTTAACATGACTGTAAATAAAATACATACCTGCAGCCCGCCATATGTCATGGTTATATAAAAATGTAAGAACATGCCACGGCAAAGTTTTTTTAACACAAACTACTAAAATATTAAAACACCTTGCACCAGACTGCTGATTTTAGTAAAAAAATTTTAGATGTTTTTTAGAGCAAAATATGTCTACGTAGTAGTTGTTTAGTCTTGGGAAATGCCTGTAGATAGAACATGGATACTGCATTCATATACACACAAAGATAAGCACCAAATACATGCTTGAATTTGCTACAAATGCCGGCAATAATAACAACAAAATCATATAAATATACATTACACTCAGACTTTATAAGACTATCACAAAATGGTGTATGCAAGACTGCGGATGTGTAAATGTTTATATTCCTATCTGTTATAATCTCATGAACTAAAACGTTTAGACATTGCTTTTCCGTCGCTTTTTCTGCCAGTTTTCTTTTGCTTTTTGAGTATTTATTTTAGTATATTTTTTTATGGTGATGATGCTCTTTGTTTATTGTTGATTAACTGCCGTCTTTTGTGCTTGTGTTTCGGCATCTAGTTGTTATTGTTGTTCGTTTTATTAATTACTGAATGAATTTTTCTACGACCTTGCACTAATTTTGTTTTTTTTTCTTGTGTTTTTGTCTTATGCTAAATAACAACAGTGAAAATATTTATTTTAACCCTAGATCACAGTGTTTTCATTTAGCCGTTTTAATTGCCAGAAGAGCCACCTGTTTTTTATTAGAGGTTTAAAAATCATTTGTAATATAAAAATCAGGGTACGAAAATAAACAAAACGAAACGGTTGCTTTTGTTTTTTTTTTTCATTGTGATGAGAAACACAAAAATAAAAAGAAGGGGTTTTTCATTTCTATTGTTTTTGTTTCAAGCACAAATTAAATTAAATAAAATATACGCAGATCCATTAAAAACCTGAAACCTTTTGAGACGAAGCTTTTCAAAAAGGTTTGTTGATTTTTTCTCCCTGTAGGAGAGAAGGCAGCGAATGCATAAGCGCTTAAGATGAAGCACTTATTTGCTAGTGAATCATACTATGCAATATTAACATTGCAGTGGTGGGTAAGGCACAGCAAGTTAATGAGTAAATCGGCTATTAGACGGTTAAACTTTGTTTCTCAAAAATATTTAAAGTTCCTCCAGCGCCACTGACAAACACGAATTTTGTCTTATTACACGAGTTTGATGTCATTTCATCAAGCCGTGCTCACATGCAAAGTTTGAACGTCTAAATGCCGATTTAAAAGCCGATTGTTTTGTTTACTCTCTATGGAATTTTTTAAATTATTTATATAGTATTTGAAAAATATTTATTTCTCTACATTTATTCTGCTGGTATCAAAATCTTACTCTACTCTTTACAATTTATTATAAATAAAAAATTTGAAATCAAAATAGATATATAAACAGAATTCAAACTATAGTTCAGTTACTAAAGTTCTTAAAAAATTTCGAAAATCTTCACAATTGGGAAATTTCGGTTTTTATTCTATATTTATCCAATACATGAACTAAAGAAGGAGCTCGATTTGCCTTAATTTAAAGATCATATTCGAGCATATTAAAAGATTTTAATTTTTAATTCGTTTGATCAAGAGAGAAGATCTGGTAAAAATTAAAGGGAACAGCGTTACTGCCAAAAAGCTTAAGCAACAACCTGTATATTAAGCAGCGTTTTTGTTTTATTTCAAATAAATCAAGAGCCACAAAGTAAAATTTTTTAAAACAAATAAAAAATTATTAACTTCAGAATTTTTCATTACACAGCTATGTTATGCTATCTCTATAAGCTGCCAACTCAATTTTTTAACCTTTCTAAAGTACACTGAAGTTCTATCTTGTAGTTAAAGAGTTACAGACTCAGTCCCATTTTTTTTTTTTTTTTTGTCATCTTAAATTGTTTGCACTTTCTATACTACACAATATTTATTTCTTCTACGATGTAACAGTTTTAGTAAATTTTTATATTTTATTCATCGTTTTCGTTGTCCATACTCTAAGTTTGAAAGTAAAAAACGAAAACAACTTTAAATCCTGCTTTGATTTATTACGAGTAAAATAAAAAAGTGAAATATTTTTAAATCTTCATTCCATTCCTTTCACTCATGTTTTAATAGTAACAAAATGAAAGGTAAGAAAATCCTTGTATGTGAGTTTAATTTTTTTCACAAATTTTTTCTTTGTGTATGTTTTTTACATTCTTATACACACACAGATTACTAAGTTTGAATGGAAATTTCAATGAAATTTTTTGTTCCTTATCACTTTGTTTTTATCTTTTTTTTTTTTTTAATCCAAGATTTTTTTTGTCAATAGTAAATTTAATCGTTTTGATTGTGTATGTGCATTTATGTGTGATTGCCTGTTTAAATAACTGAAAGTGCCTAAAGGATTGTTTGATTTTAAATTTAGATCTTATGAAAAAAGATGAAGTTAATTATGTTGGAAATAAGCTGTAATATTGCAACTTAATTAATTAGATGGAAAAATTTTATGAAAGAATTACGTTAAAACTTTTATGTCTCTTATTTGACATTCCATGGCTATTTTAGAGTACGTTAACTTATATAACAAAATCCCTCAGATGATCTATCTGTATCTGGCTTATAATAAATTTTATAAAGATTTCAAGTATTTATTTCTTTAAGTATGAAATTCAACAAATTTACATTTTTTATTCTGGACGTATCTATTTGAAATAGGAAATAAAAAAAAATTATTAAAAAAATATTTATTTGAAAAATTACGAATATAATTTTAAAAATTATAAATTAAGTAAAAATTATTGCCCTAAAATGAAAAAAGCAAACTAAAAATTAAAATAAGATTGAAAAGTTTTCAGCCAATTAAAAAACCACATTTAAGTAAACAGTTCTTATCAGTGGAAAAAATCATATTCGCCATTCATTCAACTTGACTACAAAAACTAATTTAATGAGTAATTTGCGTTGTTATTTAGATTTCATTCTTTAATTAGTGAGAAGAAAAATTAATTAAAATTTAAATATTACGAAAGCTGCAGGTTCAGTTATTGCTAGTATTGAGTTTTAAGCAAAATGACAGAAACTGAGTTTTTAAAAGCTTAAAATTGTTAGTTTAATAACTGGAAAATATTGTGGTTGAAGTCAACTGTCCGCTTCTAAAAAAGGGAGAAAAAGTGAAAAAGTGAGAGAACTCATTAATGCAACAACTACAAACACATGCATTTTGTTTGTGCAAAAAATGTGGTTTTTCAAAACATATGTACGTAACATTCATACATTTGTAGCTTTCTTCAGTTTGAAAATTATATACTTAATTTTGTGTTATGTTTTAAGTTTTTTCACAATGTTTTTTATTTCTTACCATTTTAATTGTACTTTTTTAGTTCAAAAATTTTAAAAAGTTAACAAACATTAAAAATAAAATAACAAAAGGGGTGTAAAAATTTTGTAAAGTTTGCATTCCATTGAATTCTATTTTTTGCCTAGAAAAAATGTTAATAATATGTTATAGCCTGACTAGGCTATTGCCATAATTAAAAGTTAAACATATCAGTCCAAAACTCAGAATTTGGTACTGGTCTTAATTTCTTTACTCTCAACTTATGCCCACAGCGGCGCCGTTTCCCTACGCAATCTGAAGTGTTAGCTTAAAGCATAAACTCGACTACGCATCTACTATAGCCATAAGAAATTTAAACGCGATCACGGTAGCTATTTAAAAAACTAAGGCATTATTTTAATTTTCTTAATAGTCAACCCCTGTGCGCCATTTAGGCTCATTTCTAGAAATAATTGCTCCTTCTTTACCAAAGCAGTATTACAACATTTCTTTCAGATTTCAATTTTTTTTTTTTTTAGTTTTCAATATATTTTCGTGATGAATTTTTTTTGTATACTACCGTTTATTGGTTAGCACAAAAAATTGTTCTTTTAAACAAATATTTTTTCCCTAACGACAAGTCGCCTTTAAAGAATTTTATTGTTGAGCCAAGAACAATTGTATTAAATAATAAATTCTATAAATGATTAATATTGTTTCTCAAAACTTTAAAACAAAATATTTTTAAGTATCGTGTCTTAAAATTAATACTTAATAAGAGAATATCGCTACAAGTAAAACTATTCACTAATAATATAGAAAATTCATAAGAAATCAAAGAATATGCAGGAGAAAGAAATTTCATTTTTGAATTTAAATTTAATTTTATGAATTCAAAATGACGCCTCAACAATATTTACAGCTAGAAATGTTAATTTATTTCTCGTTATATGATTTTTTAAATATTAACACAAATTAAAAGAAATAGTAAGTCTTAAAAATATTTTGCCTATTTTAAAATTTGTTTTTTTTTTGGAAAAAACTCTAAATTTTCAAAGACTAATTAATTAAATTTTCTCCTACACTAAAATCCAAACCGTTGAAATAACGGCGAAACTACTCATAACAAGTAGATATGTGTTCAGATTGGTATTTCTTTGTACACGTGCTTAGTTTTTGGATTCCAAGAACATAAAATTGCAAATTAACACATAAATCAACATCATCTCATTTGTTTATCGAATGTCGTGGGTTGGTCACCAAAAATACAAAAAATATCAATTAAATTGTATCTTCTGTAAACATAGGAAAATAAATGAAAACAGTACAACAATAAAATTTTTTTATTTAATAACTGAAAACAAATTAACAAACACAACTCCAAAAAGTTAGAGTATAAAAAAATAAGATAAATTAAACCAATTTTAAATAATTATAAAATCTGAAGACTAAATTAAGTATGCAATTAAGAAATATTTTTAAATTTCTATTACAATTGACAATAAAGAAATGAAAGCTAGACAATGAATAAAAAATTTTTTAAGTGTAAATGTGTAAAAATATTGAAACTCTTTAATTCAAAAATGTGCTTAATAAAGTAAAATTGATATTTCCTACTGATGTATATTTTACGCCCACAAGGGTTTTTAATACTTTTTTCTTTACTTAAAATAAACAAACTTGTTGATTAAGGAAAAACTAAGAAATTTTTTTTTAAATGTTTGCCCACTATAACATATTTATTTGTTTAAATAGACTACATGGAAAAGTTGATGGCACAAAATTTTATTTTCATGTTTTTTTTAAATATTAGCGATGAAACAAAGTGATAAATTTCTTTTCTTTTTCTAATCAACGATTTTTAAAAGTTTATTTTGCCAAAGATTCAAAAAAGCTTATTTAGCATAATGCTTTATTCTTTAAAGTTTTAAGGGAAACTCATTATTCTTGTATCTACGTAAATTTAAAAAAAGTGCTGTAGTTTATATATGATAACTGAGGCAGTAGATTTCCTTACGCATATTTAATTTCACAGCAACATTAACTTCAGTCCAAAAGTCTTGGACATCATATGGCAAGGAAAGAAGATAAAAATTATGGTGTCTTTTGCCATCAGAAAGATTAAGTTTTCTACTTAGCAACCACCTAGTTATAAATTGGCCACCAGATTTCCTGTTTTGATATATGAAATCCCATCTATCGACCCTTTTTTAAGGCTTACGGCATGTCCCAGTTTTTAATTTTGGTTATTTCTGCATTATTGTTGTTGTCATTTTGGAGATACACAAATACATTAGATTACACTCAGCAGATTAAGAGAACCACTTTGAATTTATGAATTTCTGACTTCGCTCAGGTTTTATCCACATTGTCGCTATTTTGAAATACAGTAAATTCTATCAGACAGCCAGTGCCTGACGTCTTACAAGTTTGAATCAATTTCGCATGCAATACGATCATTTTTAAGTCCTTAAGCGGTTTTAGGAAATACTATTCATGTTGGAGGGAAAGTAGTTTTTATTTCTGTATTCAATTAGTTTTAAATATATTGGCCGCTGTTTTTATTTAAATATTCAGCAACTGAAATCAACATGTTCCTCTGTGTAATAGAATTTAAAAAATTTTTTATTTCTCTTTTTTCAAACAAATTACAATCGTTGATATATCTTAACAAATAATCTATTTTTCAAAAATAAAAAGTTGCAATCCCCTACACAATATTTACAAGTTTCATTTCGTTGATCATAGAGGCACAAATATTGCAATAAAAATAATACCTTTAAATTTATATAGCGCCTCATGACTTTAAACTTGGAGAAAGGTCTTTTGATAATATCTTATTTTTACTGTGAAGTTTGTAAATACAATTGAATTTAGTTTTTTTATTTCCTGGTAATTTTGTTGTTGACATAAAATTTTGTTTCATTTGAAATAACTTGAAAATAAAAAAACACATAAATATAGGGTGTTCACTATGTAGATTTTCTTGTAGATGTTATTTTTTGTTTTTCTAATAACACTTAATTAATTCAAAAGTACTGCGTAAATTTTCTTTTAAATCAAAAAAAAAAAATATTTACTTTAATTGATCTGTAGATTGATATAAAATTTAAATTAATTTTTATTTACTATGAACTACCAAAGCATTTCTTAGGTTGTAACAATTTAACTGGTATATAAACTTTGATACCCCTACTATTCATGTAAGACAATAATTAAGTCAATTACCTTACGTCAAACTTTTTTTGATGAGAATTTAAAACTGACTACTTTTTAGTTCCTGAAAATAGAAATAAAAAACCCCAATGAATGTAGAAGAAAGCCAAGTTGTATGACGGACGAACGAACATTTGGAGAAAAACAAATGGAATCCTTCTTTGCTTTTTCATTTGCTTTCATAGGAACGAATATTTTGTTGGCAACATTCCATTGCTATTGTTTTCTTTTTAATAAAAGCAAAGAATATAAACAAAGCTTATCTCCGAGTACCAAACACAGAAATATGCTCTTTTACCCACCTGTAATTTAGCTACCAATTAAATGTTTAATTTTTAAATTTTCGTTTCTCGAAACTTGAACTAAAGTAGATTAGATTGAAAAATTGTAAAATTTTTTTATGGTCAAAAATTCGTTTTTATTCCGCAATATTCGACTGCATGCATACCAGTCTAACACATGCCTTCATCTCTAGAATCGTATTAGCTGTGCACTAGAAATTTTCATTTAATGAGTACTATTATGACCACAACAACAATAGAAAGACAATAAAAGGGTAAGTTAATGTTTATTTATGTGCTCTTAGCTTTCTTTAGCTGTTATAGGCAGATACTTGAAGTTTTCAAATAGTAAATGTATAAATATTTTTTTAAGAATTAAAAGGTGGCCCATGTAAAACGTGATTTTTTATATAGAACAGAACATTAAAAATTTATACAGAGTGTGCAGCCTCTATAATAAAATGTTTAAAAAATAAAAATAAATATAAAAGGGTGTCCCCTTAGAAATGACTTTGAGGTATTTTGTTTTATCTTTAGAATCGTAGGAGCTGACTCGTCTTATTTTTAATAACAACTAATAATAAAATCAAATTTGTTCAAACTTTTCTTAAAAAATTTAATTATATTTATAATTTTCTTAAATCTGGCCACACAGTTTGTCTCACATGACTCTAAAAAAAATAGGTAATAAATTAAATACAGAAGGCAATTGTAATCTTTTCTAAGTACTAAAACAATAAGCCACATTTCATTAATTTGATATAACGGTGCATATTTTTGTTAATAGCAATCTGTACAATGGTTGAATGTTTATTTTAAAATTGAAAAATTATTACACAAGTTTCAAGTTCCATTGTCTTCAGAAATAAAAAGATATATTTAAAGTGTAAATGTTGGAGAAAGGTGTTAGTTATGTGATAAATATTTTTGTTGATTTTACTTTTTTAAATTCTAAAGAAAAATTATAACGTATTTATTAGTTTATTTCTTCTAAAAGAATTCTATTGTTCCTTTATTTTTTCACAACTGTTTGTGAAAGTGTTAAAAATTTAACCAACTTCAATTGCTTCTAACATAAATTCTTGTTAAATAGGAGGATGATAACCATAACAACAAAAAAACATAATTCATACTTTGCTTTTCTTATGCTAAGTTTGTTTACCCTTTTTTAGGTCAGACTTTTATAATTTAAAAATCTTTATTACAGAATTTATTTTATCTCTTTTCCGTAATTATTTTTAATTTGTTTTCTTTTTAGTCAAATCTGTTAAACGCAGTTGCTTTTAAAAATTTCGTTAAATATTTATTTTCCTTTATTTGATTTAACTTTTTTAAGTTTTAACTCAGTTTTACTAAACTTTTTTGCCACTTTCTTGTGGTTAAAGTTAAAAAAAATTATAATTAATGAAATTTGTCTGCTCATATAGTTAAGAGGTAATTTTTTTTAGGTTTTATTTTAATAAAGCGTGAGCAACAAAAAACGAGTTCATCATTTTAGGTCAAAATTATGTATGAACAAAACTCACAAAATTTTAATGAATCATAGAAAATTTCAAGCTTTTTTTTATGCTAAATAAAAAACTATTTTTAATTGCATTTTTCTCTTGCAAACGAAATTTAACTCTTGGATAACGAAGGTGAAATAATAAACTGGCTTTATGTAAAAAAATACTTAAAATTGTGTAAAGTCGACGTTTGAGTTTATAAATTTTGTTCTCAATTAAAAGTAGGATGTATTAAATTTACAAAAGTGAGCCAACCATTCTAATCTGTTTGTATTTTTCATTTACTTTTTCTGCTAACGAGACATGAAACAGTTAAGGAAATAGTTTACTGAAAAGGCATTAAAATGAAAACAAATAAATTTGCTTGGCTTTAAAATTTAAATGTTTTAATAAATAAAATAAATTTTTTTAATAAATATTTCTCAGCCGAGAAAATTTAAAGAAATTTGTCGTTGAGGTGCTTTAGAAAAATCTCTCGCCTTTTTTCAATACTAAAATAAAATAAATACTAAGAAAACAATATCGTCCTACTGAATAAATAAAAAATGACACAAACTTTTATGCTCAGAATGACAACATATGATCCAACATATTATTCAGTTAAGTTTGAATAATATTTCATATTTAAAATTTCTTGGATGTTTCAAGGCTTTTTATCATTTTTACCTGCAGCAATTTTGCCTGAGTAAAAGAGTCAGTTATTTTTAAAATATTTGACAATTCTGAACACATAATTGGAAACGAAATTCTCGTAAACTTATTTTCACAACAAGCACGATCATGAATAACTTTAAATTTTAATACATTAAATCTAGTGACTTAGAGAACACCGAGCACTCAGTAATTAATCAGCTATTTTTCTACAAGCAGAAAATATTTTACACTAAAAATTAAAAAGACTTAGAATTTTTAAAAATCTGAGAAATTCTAAGGTTTGTGTTTTAAGGATCAGGATTTGCGAAAACCGAACTACCGGTACTTACTAATCCTGGTGCTTTTAAAAATTAATCTCAATTGGCATTCCCATATAAATCGTATTTGTTCTTTTTACTCTTTAGTATCGGCCTATTGCTGTTGAAAGACAGGGCTACATATGTATGTTAAAATCACGTCACTGTTAGGCCATCTTTTAAGTCAAAGTTCTTATTTTTGACTTCTTACTTAGGCGGACATGACGTATCTGCAATATTCATACGTCATAAATATCACATCAGTCTCCAAACACCTTTTAATTTGTAGTACTTATTGTTATAGCGGCACATTCACATACACATTCTGAAAAAATTTTAATCGTTTACCTATTACGGTTTAGAAATAGACTGCTTTGACAGACGAATTTACTTTGTGGCGTAAACAACAGCGTAACCTTTTTACGGAACTCTTAAAATACACAAGCGTTTCCTTTTTCTTAATTCGAAAATAATATTTTTTTACCTTTGTGAGCGAAATAATCATAAATTAAATTCATCGTCAATGGAAGTCATGTCGCTGCCGCTCCCAATGTTGTCATCAGGTATTTTACATCTTGTGTGTTTTAGAATTTCAAGATAAGTTAAAGAAATTTTCTAAACGAAGTTTAATAACTGAACTTTGTTATTAATTGTCCCCAAGTTTTGTTATTTAATGCGGCATATTTTTATCCGGTCTTTTGAGTGATAATCGATTCCTGACTACTCATCCAATAATACTTGTCTAACAGTATACGGTATTCACCCTATTCTCTCGAATTTTTTCCTAGTTGCCAATTAGAAAAAATTACATGGCGAAATTATTTTCGAGCTATTCTCAGCAATAAGATGTTAATAAGGAAAACGTACACAATTATATTTTGAAAGATTTTTAAAAAGTTTTAGAATTAATAAATAAAGCAAATTAAGTCAAAATAGTCAAATTGAGAAATTTTTTTTTTTTTCAGCTGACTATTTTTTGCTTAAATTTGTTATGTGGAGAGAAACTTTCAAAACTGTATAATTTTAAAAGGGTAAGAAAAATTGCAGTAATTAATTTTGATTTGATGTTTTCCATACACTGAGGTGTCTTTTTTATTGTTGTTTAATTTTAGATGCGCTGTCAACTCATAAATTTGCCTTGCTTTGTATTTTCTTTCATTGATTTTTTTTTTTTTTTAAGACACGTTGACTTTCCCCTCGAAATTTTTTATAATTCTTAATACTCAACTTTGCTGTCAAGTTGTCATTTGCTCTATAAAAAGCACATTTATTATACGCGCCGATAAAATAAACTGTATCAAAATATAAAATATTTAATGCTTCAATGTTACACAAATAAGTGGCCTAATTTGCTTTCAAAGAAATCTTGTCAATCATCAGCATTTTAATATCGATTGTAGAGGCGAAAAGAAAAATTCAAAGAAACTGCTATAAAATATGTAAAAAAGAGGTGCCAGTGTTATTTTTGATAGTTTTCATATTTAAGTTATTGAGTGATATATTAAAGTGTCTACTTTTTTTATACATTTTTACTTTAAAGACGGATGACCTCTAAAACGCAATTTATTTTTTTATTTTTGAAAAAATTTATATATAGAGAAATTTAGTAAATTATTATAAAAAAAACAAACAATTGTTTTTTTAGAAATACGACAAGAAATATAAATCGTCAGCCTGGAATTTAAAGACTGTATTCGAGGGACTAATTAATGGTATTAATGATTTTGGAAATGACGCCACTGGCACTTTTCAACTGACGAAATACCAGCTGGGCGTTTAGTTTTAGACAAGGTATTCATATATTATTAATTTGCCTTGTTTATCAGCATAAACAATCAAATGGTTTATTTCTCAAAATCAACTAATCGCCAAATTTTGATTTTAATAAGTCGTTATTTGCAGTAGCATGAGACAACAGCTCGCCCAAAACAAATTTAATCATATTTTCAAAAAAAAAAAAAAAAAAGAGTTATTGAATTACATCAGCCGTAACTTGGTCTTCGAAGTGATAATTTTTAATATTTCGGTACCCGCGGGCAGTAAATAGGTGGCTATTAGAGTATGCGTTGGACAGCAGTAAGGGAAGAAGAAAAACCGAAATTGTCTTAAGTGATTTATGAAAAATGTGGTTGTACCAAACACAGTTTTTTCAAATACTATTCAAAGTTTGTGGAAAGAATACTATGGATGCCTAAAATGGTTAACGGAAGCATATTAAACGTTATAATTGATGCTTTAATATTGTTAACTTTTTTTGTTTCCAATTTGTTTTCTATTTCTAGGTCATATTCATAATTTTCCCGTTTTTGTTTTTCGCTTTATTATGGTTTTCGTTTTTGATTTTTTTTCTTCTATTTTTTTTCCTGAAACAATCATCAACAACATGCAATTGTTTGCGAATGTAACAAGGCTGCTTGATATTAATCTTGGCACCAGATTGTACCTAAGCATATGAAAAGAATGAATAACAGAAAAACAACACAAAAATTTGTTTAAGATTCAACAATTTTTGTTGTTGTAACAATTTCCCTTATTTTAGTTTCCTTGTAAAATAATTTTCATAAACATTTTTGTTTTAGTTTTTTTTTGTCATCATTTCTTAAGGTTATTAAGATTCTTTATGTGATTTTGTTTCAGTGTTATCTTTACTAGTACAATGATACTTTTACGTCCTGTGCTCTTATTGTTGTTGCTACTTGGCTGCGATTAAGGTTATACGTCAAAAGCATAATTGTAGTTTTCAATGAAAGTATTTTGCTTTAACTATTGTTAAATGTGAATGCATAGAACTGTGATTCTTGGAATCGTTAAATAAGGGTCATTTAGTATACATACAGAAATTAATAAAAAATTATATTTCACAGGCTAAAAATGTCACAAGCACGATATGAGCTTATGAGATGAAATTCTAAAACCAGGAAGCAAAGTTTAATAACAAAATGTAAAATTTTTTCGTCAACTCGCAAAGGAATAAATATTATTTCATGTTATTTATTTTTTTATTTTTAAAATTTGCATTTTTATTTTTGAAAGTTTTATTTTGTATTTTTAAATTTTAAATTTTCTTGCGAACAATGAAACTGGTGAGCAAAAATGAACAACATCTCATCATCAAAAAACTCGTTCAAAATTGATTCGATCGCATGAGATTGTAATTCGATCACTCTCCTTACTCTGGTTTAAAATTAGAAGCACAAACGCTTATTAATAGAAACCGTGTTTCCAATTGCAAATGTTTTGAAATAATAAAGCGCTACCACCCAATGTTTTTATATTTCTCTCATCGGGCATTGCTAGTTTTAAGCTTTTCAATATAAAAAAGTGTTTTCTCAGAAAAATGAAAACTTATAAATTTTTATTGTAAAGTGTTGCCGCTTGTCACTTTTAATTTTAGTTTCTTAAGGGTTGCTACTTAAATCATTTTTAACAATTTGTCATAATTCAGTGGGAAGCTGTCTTCAAAATAAACCACGATCTCTGGTGATTAAGGAAATTTAAATTTATGTTTATAGTAAAATTTTTAATCATAATTTTGTTTTGCAGAATATTTTGTATATAATTTGTTTGTCCGATAAGATTTCATTTAATTTTGTTTTTAACTAATTTTTTAAGAAAATAAAAAATAATTTATATGTGCAGAAATTTATTTTATTTCAGCGTCATTTTGCTATCCATAATACAATGCTAGTAATATTTTACGAAAAATCAAATAAACTGTAAGTTTATTTAATGAACTAAATTCTTAGTCAGATTCAAGTTGAGTAAATATAACAATAAAAATTTTAACATTAGTTGTCTTAAAATTTTCACTTTACTTAAGATACAACTTTAAAGACTTTTGCTATAATTAAAAATTTCCGTTTACATCTGTCAAGGAGTCAAGAATGATTTTTTGTACTTTTTGCAGTTTATTCTTTTACAATTTTTAAATCTGTCTGAAAAAAATGTAAAAGAAAGAAAATAAAAAACAAACAAGAACTAAAAATACTTAAAATAAAATAAAGAAAAGAAAATAAATTAAAAAATTTGTAAAAAAAATATAAGAAGAGGACAAATATTGTTATTTCGATATCAGGTCATTTGTTTTAACCTTCCTTGTTTGTTTATTGGTTCATGACTTATGGCTTTTTGTAGTTTCCTTCACTCACATTACTTTGGCATCCATGAGTTAAAATGCTTTAAATTTGTGGTTGCTGTATTTATGTTTATTGTATTGTTTGTTTGAAAATTGTGAGTCAGTCAATGTTATTTTCATAACGACAATACAGCTTTTATTTCATCCAAAAACTTTTCTCTTCATAAAATAAATAAACATTATTGCTTTTATTTTTGTTTGAGATATGATTTTTTTCATTTTCACACTTTTTTCTAACTTCATTATCTTTCTGGTCATTTTTCGATTTATTCTCCCATTTTTTTCAGTTTAGGTATATTTTTCAAGTTATCATTGCTTTTGTGTAACGCTAAATTGAGAAAGTATTCTGACAAAAAAAAAAAAAAAATTGCAAAGGGCTTATAGGTTATAAGCGAGTATCGTTAGAAAATTCTTATCTACATTTAACACAAACATCTTTAAAGACTTTCTGATACTTAGAAGTGTAAGTTTTTAAAAACTGAAGTAGTGCTTTGTCAAGCTTTGATGTTTCAAATTCATTAGCTGAATTACACAATCCAAATTAAATAGAGAACCACATTACTGACTTGGTACACTTGGACCAATTACCCAGGGTAATTGCTTTAAACGCTTTTATTTTAAAACTTATTTCAAACGAACATCAGAAGTGGTGAGTTCTTTGGTTTAATTTAATATGCGCCAAAGTTAAGTTTGTTTACTATTCAGACTAAATTCAACAGTCTGATTAGGAACAAAAAAGAAAATATGTCTCATGGATGTTTTTATAAATGTATTTTGTCGTATATTGGTTTCCATAAAGTTGCGCTATATGTCACACGACTCTCAACTACGAACTAATAATTTTTTGTTTCTTAAAGACGATAATTTTGATATTTATGCTGGATATGGAATGGGCATTTGTGTAGTTTTCAAGTATTTATCAATAACGGTTTCAAAGAGAGGCCCTTATAAATAGGTAACATTATATGGTACAATCTTTAATTTCTACTTTCTAATTTGCTATTTATTATAGCGAACTGAGCAGTAACGATTTTTGTAAATTTTAACAATCTGGCTGTTATAACAATTTAAATGTTTGGCCATATACGTCAAATTATATGAACTGTTGAGCCACTTTTTAATTTATAATATTGGATGTCTATACTTGTTATTATAAAAGGTGTAGCGATCGATATTCTGCCTAGTTTTTAAGCGTTTGTCTATAACGGCTCCAAAGATGGGCTGATTTTGCTTAACTTTCGCCACCTATGGAGACACCCTTTATGTTTTAGATTTAGTTTTGTAACTGGTAGTTATAATGACACATAGTTTTATTTAATTTTAAAGTGGTGTCCTTACTATACACCATTTAACTCTTAAAATTATGAACTGTCTTTCAAACGGGAACAATCGGTAAGCGTGAACTTTCGAAAAAAGGAAAAATTTCCAAATCGGTCCAGAAATGACTAAGTTATGCATACACAAACATAAAAATGCAACAATGAGGTGGACTGATAACCTCCTAATTATTATAAGAAAACAAAAATTTTCTGGTTGGAAGCTTGATATCCACATTTATTATAACCAAATATTTTAATCAGTATTTCTAATTTTTACTATTTAAACCAATTTTTTTTAAAGTATTTTTTATTATAATTTTTGTAGGTTTCTCTTAAATAGTTTTGTGTAAACCTTTTGTCTTAAATAATTTAAAAGGAGAAAGAATTTTTGCCTTAAAAATTTCTTGTTGATTTCATACTTTGTTTTTCCCTATAAATTTTGCTCGAAAGTATTTGAGGGTTTATATCCTATCACGTTAATTACCAGCGCTGAGGTATTGTTTGCGCAAAATAATTTTTCTAGCATCAATAATTTATAATAATTTTTTATCATCGTGTACCTTTAGTATCCAATTAAATTTTCCTTTTTTTTATTTGCAGATTACAACAACTAGGTGGATGACTATTTGTAAAGAAAACACAAGGTAATTGCTTTAAAATTAAATCATGAATATTTAAAAAGGCTATTAATTTCCTATATTTTTTTACAAATAAAATCCTTAGAAAAAAGATTTTTTGTATTTGATTTCTAAGGAATTTCAAAGAGAGCAAATAAAAATAAAAATTAAAATTCCAGCTGCTGGAATGATGAATAAAGTTATGTAACCTGTATTAATATGAAGAAATGTACGAATTTCTTCGACAGAGTTTCTGCAATGCACCCTTAAAATATCTTCTGAGTTTTGTTTGATTACATTAGGCAGACTTAATTCTGCTGCTATGATGTGATATCAGTGTTTGAATAGAAGAATTAATTTAAACACATGGTTCAGTTATGTCTATAGCACAAAATCTATACCAAAGGCTAAATAGTTGTGGGTGGGAATTAAAGTGAATTTGCTGATAAACAGAGCCAACAAGGTAAAAATATGCTTTACTGTGAAGGATAATTTTACTTTAAAAATCTGTGTCGACTTCGACAACGCAAGTACACTAAATGGTATAGACTTCGCTTCTTTCACAGATTTCTTTACGATAATTTTTGGATCTAAGTTCATTGCAAATAAATTTTATACAAAAGACAACTATCTTAATTTAATTTCAATTGAACAATTATTATTGAAAACCTTTATATCAGTTATTTCGCAAAAATTAATGACTTAAACGCTTCGAAAAATAGCATTTATTTTACCTCTTGTAATCGTAATCTTTAAAAATAAATCGCTATTTAATGGAAATCAAGTCCCACTAATTTAAACACTTATTAATATAAAAGTATTAATAACCAAATATAAAATTATCAATCCGGCTTTAGCTCAAGAAAATAATACTCGTAATGTCTAAACTTATACAGAAAAAAATACCTTAGTAAATTTTTTTATAAGTTTTTAAAATAAAATATATAATAATTATTTCCAAAATAAAAAAAAAGTTTGAAAAAGTTTATTGTTGTTATTAAATGCTTACTCATGCAGGCGGACTTTACTTTCTTTTTAATATCTTCACTTTATTGCTGTGTATTATATTTAATTTTTTCTTTCTTATATAATTTCTTGCTTGTTTCTTTTTAAGGCGATTTTTTATTATTTATTAAATTTGTAAAGAACAATGTAGGTAAAGTTCGATTCGGTTAGGTTTCTTATATTGAATTTTGTTTACTTAGGCGTTTTAAAATTGTTAAGTTTAAAATAGTTTTTAAATAAAACGAATTGAATTGATTAACGGGAATTTAAAACATTTGAATTTGGCGTTTGAATTTGTAAAGTTTCTTTCATTTTGTTTTAAAAATTATGTATAAGCAAATAATTTGTCATTTTTAAGCCTCAAAATATATTTAGCTTAATAATCCAAAATTGTTGTTTATTTTAAATTATTTAGAAGACTCTAGGAGCATAAAAAAAATATTAATTTGACGATCATTTTGTTACCTTTAAAAAAATTTAATCATGAGAACATTTCTCTATGAATATATGGATTATGGTTTTTCAAATGTTATGAGATACAAAGCCACTCTAGAAAAAGAAAGAACTAAACGACAAACAAAATCCTCGATTAAAAAATTATTTTTTAACGATTAAATTTCAAAGCAGCATTACATTTTTTTAAAGTTAGAGTAAAATAAAACCGCAAATCAAAAAACTAAAAACAAAAGCAGTATAAAAGTGAGCTTAAATTATTCCTATTTTTATAAAACAATTCACAGAAATAAAACCCTTAAGCATTTAGTTTGTTTCCTTTTCTCTGTTTTTTTCGCAATCCTGTCATTCTGTCACAAGTAGATTTTGCTGTAAAACTATTAAAATGAAGAAGGTAAGAGCTTTTTGTAAAAAATTATCAGATAAAAAAATTAAAAAACAAAAATTCCATTTTGTTATACCTTGTACTCAGAACGTAATGGAAAAATTAACTTAAAAGTTTGTTGAGAGCAAACAGTTACACAAAGCTTTAAATAATATTGTTGTTAGTGTAGTGGCAGAAAGTACAAATATAAATAAATAAACAAACCGGCAAAAAATTACCAAATTTTTGCATAATTTGTTTACCTCCCTTTTTTACTTTTGTTTATATTTTTATGTCGCCATATCTACGTACTGTCTGCACGTTAAGTGTTTCACATATGCAACGTACAACATGCAGAGGAACACTCATCATTATTATTATTTTTTTAAGATTGCTTAAGCCTATGTGTGCTGCATCCGTTTTATATATTTGTTTTTGTTGAACGGAACCATATGAAACTTTCCACTTCAACTTGCCTGCAGATATAAAACCCTCTTTTTCTTTATTTGCGTTCGTTGATTATGTGTAATTTATGAAATAGGATGAAATAAATAACACACAATGTTATGAGTTGGATAACAGGAAACAATAATATAAAATACGCTTATGAAAGCCTACATGAGAATAAAATAAAGTAATAACTGAAGTAGTTCCGAGTTAGAACAACAGCAAACACAAAAATAAAAGTAAAGGGAAAAGCATAAGTTAAAGTAACAATAGAAGTAAAAACAGCATAGAAAATTATAAGAGACATTTATATATTTTAAGTAGCACTTTTATAAGTTTTGTTTTTTAAATTTTTTCTTTCATATGAAAAAATACATATTGTTACCTGAAATGCTTAATTTTTAACTGGTTCAAAACAGGTTTAAAATTCCTTAAAAGGAAATATTTTTCTTATTAAACCTTTCATAATGGTGATAATTTTTTAAACTAGAATAGGAATTGCCTATAATTGACAACTTAAATAAAACTCAGTTCTAACCGAATGTTTAAGAGTTAAATGACTTGTTAGAGGCAAAAACAGATTTACTTTGATAACATGCATGTATAAGCAGAGTTATCGTTATAAGTTATCACTTAGAACTTTATTTCGCAGTTGCTAGCAGTTGCTTCCTAAATAGCCAGGATATTGTGACTCACATAAGAAGAAGACGGGATCTGATCTTCATCAAGGCAACAGACATACGATTAGAGCAAAAGCACAATACACTTTCCACACATTACTTTCTAACACTACTCACATTCAATATATACAGAACATGATTGAGGTGTATTTTTTTTTTCTTTTATTGCACGGAAATTTATTTAATAAAAGCAATCCCACCGATGTAAAAAGCACGTCACCCAACATAAATAGCTCCAATCTCCTTAAATCTCGAATTTCCAAATAAAATGAACATTTTCACAGCACGATTCGCTCCATAAAAATGTCTACCTTTTTCACTCAAATCTAATGCAAAAATATATTGAACGAACCATGACCAGTGAATGTAAACCCAAGACCACGAATATTTTAACTCATAAAAAACGATATGTAACTTAGAAATAAGCCTTCTACAATGCAATTTGGTAAGATCATATTCATACAAAAGCACACGCCAATCCTTCAAAAATAAACCCTCAATATTTGTATTTTCAATCCTGCCAGACCCCCTTATTTTTTAGGATATATTAGATCCTTTCACAAAATTACTATTTGATAGTTTTAGGACTCTGAACGCCCAGGCGACTGGTGGTGATTTATAGCACGAGAAGAAATAAAGTAAAGGTGTTAAGGCTAATCGAGGCATAATGTCTTCTGAATAATGAAGTTGAAGTTTTCAAGAAAAGTTTTGGAACAGACTCAGGGCATAAAGACATCAGAGAGTGGCATTGGCAATTTATTAGACAATTTTTTATTTAATGGCAGATACATACGATTAATACATAATCTGAGAACGCTTCATACAGCAACCTCATTCCTTAGCTACCGAAATGGTAAATCAGACAGAGAACACATGTAGCAATACAGGCCTAATGCTAACCCTGTATATTAAAAGTTTTAAACTCCGACTTAGGTGATTGTTAGTCACCAGTTTTGTGAATATATTTTTAATTTTCTGAGCCTTAGTTCTTGCCCCTCGCCCATGATTAAACAAAGCCCCGTAATATTCCAAAATTTCTGATAACAATCGTACGCGCAACATTAAACGCACGCAAAAGAACTCGTAGAAGTTTTAAAGTAACGCAGTATTAACATTTAAAAATTTTTCTCTGCATATGAGTACTTAACTTTTCTTTATTTATACACTCGTAGTAGAAGTAACAGTTTTTGTTGCCGTTTTTGTAGTTATTGTTGTCTACTAATGGTACTTGTGCATTTACTTCTACTTCCTCTATTAAAGAAGTAAACAGGATATTTAAGTAAACAAACGCACAGCATTGTGGGAATGAGCTTGTGTGTTTTTAATAAATGTTACGGAAAAAAGAAACTTCATAATAAAAGGAAAAAGTTCGTGAAAGGAAAAATTTTTTAGGTACCAAATTAACAAAACAAAACCGGTTAATTAAAATCGCAAGGAAAAGTTGTTAATATACTTTTGCTCATTACATGATTCTTTTTATAACTTATGAATTCTAGTTTTTTGTTGTCGTTGTTGTAACACAAAATTTGTTTTCAGTGAGATTATTTAGGTATTGTTTTTGGAGGTTGGTGAATTATTTATGTGTAAGTAAGTAATTTAAAAAGAATAATAATAATAGAATGGAGACTTTAATTTGCTTTTTAGTTTCATATAAAAAACTAGTGTGATTCCTTTGAACCAAGAAAATAATTTTATATTCGTTTTAATTTCATGTTTATTTAGAAATAAAAATTTGTCGAAAAAATTATTGCGTTAATTTAAAAAGAAACAAATTAATTGAGTACTAGCAGAATAGAATGCAGCTTTTTCTGGATCACTACATCCATCGTCACCTTTTTTCGCATCTACTTATTTTAGTTTGTGTACATATTATACATCATCTATTTAACCACCCAGTGCATAAAATTGGAATACGGGGATTTCGTTGTTCTCCCTATTAATCGGCCCATCCTTAATTTCTTGCTTTTTGCAAGGCACCAGTTTTTACTCAAATGTAATTTTTAATTATTTTTGATACTTTTTTCTTTTCGTCACTGAATATTATGTTCTGTTCTGTTAATTGTTGTGAAGAAGGCATGGATGCGCGGTATCTGGTGTGTAATTTAAATAATTTTTTTTAACAGTTATTAGTCAAGCTATTTTATTATTGTAACTAAATTAATAATATTAATTCGATTAATTTTCTTTTAAATATTTGGTGGCGATTTTACCACTTAATTTTTTTATTTGGTTTTTCAATATCAAACTACTCCTTCTTCCGGACTTGGTAAATTTTTTTGCTACTTGTTTTATTTATTTTTAAGGATTTTGGACTTTATTGCTTTTTTCCTATTTCTACTGTTTGTGTTATTTATAAAATATAATCAAAATTCTTATCCCTTTGATTTTGTTTTGTAAGGTTCATCTTTCTTCACTTAGATGTGGTGTGGATCCTGTATTTATTCCTCATCAGAATAAATGTTTTCATCTTCATGCCTACTGAAGTGTTTAGACTACAAAGTAAAAAGTTCTTAAATTAAGATAACACGTTGTTCTCTTTTTATTATAATGACTTATTTTACCTGAATCTAAGCAGCACTCTATATGGAACACCTTTCAATTCAATGTAAGCCAATTTGTTTATTTACATTTTTCTATGTTTATTTATCATTAAACAAAAATGTTTGCTTGTGTGGGTTTGGGTAATAAATGGGAAATCTTAGCAAAAATGTTTTCCTGAGTCTGGTGTGTGAAGTGCTATTTGCATTCATTTTTTTTTATGTTTGCTTGTAACAAACATTTATCCATGACAATTTTTGATATTTGTGCGAAATAAGGTAAACTTGCATTGTTAATGATTTTGCTCAAAGAGCGTATAATGAATGCAGAAGAAAAATAAATGAATTTTTTAAACATACATTTCTGGACTTTTTTAAAGAGCAATTTTAAGCTTCTGCTTTAAAGAAACAAAATTTCATATAAACATAAAACATTAACATAAACATTAAATTCAACCATAATTTTGTGATACTGTTTTCACATGATCATTTTTCAAAAGATTCGTAAAATTATTTCGAACTGCTGTGAGCACTAGTAACTACGCCCAAGGTGACTGTACCTTCACAGCCTTAAGAGGTTTAAATTAAAAGGACTGGATTTTCGGAATCAGAATTTTGGATTTTATATCAATACCAAAGACCCTCCTGGTTTATAAACTATTATAACGTTTAAGTCAAAAATTGTTAAAAACGCTGCTGTATACGATAAAATGAAAATAATCATGTAAATCAATATCAATTATACGTCGAGTGGTACAAATTGCTATTAGTTGCCTGGGTTATTGTTCCTTTTTCAGGGTACGAAAGCAAACAAGACTAAAAGTTTGCTTTCGTTTAATTTTGTACTTTGTAGCGAGTAAAACGAAATCCAAACAAAACTTTTAGCAAGGATTATATCAAGGATTATATTGCCTTTCACGATAGCAAAAGTTCAAACTGAATCAAACGTATGCATTTAGAAGAGAAAATAAAGAAGTGGGAAAAATTATATTTTAAAAAGCTTCTTAATGTTTTAAAATCAACTTAGTTTTTATGTCGAGAATGCCTTTATGCTTAAAAAGAAAAACTTATTTAACAATTATTTACATAACGATATTATACAATTTTATTAGTATATTAAATCAAGTAGATGTCAGTATTGCTAATTTCTTTGCTTGGCATAAAACAAAAAATTATAATATAAAAAAATGTAAGTCTGCGTGAAACATTTGCGAAACGTTTTGTTTGTTTTCATACTCTGACTTTTTTAAAGTCGTATGCACAATAATAAAAATAATCATTCAAATAAATATTAATTATACGGCATGATGTATATTTATTTTTAAAAAATAAATTTATAATGCCATCATAACTTTTAAAATTATTATCTCAACAGTTAAAGGTACTTTTAAATAATCTCTGAAAAAATAAAACTTGAATAATTAAAAAATACGCTGCACGCAAAACGACATGTTGATAAAAATCAAGAGTGCATTAAATAATGTTATTCTTTGTAATTGTTTCTGAAGTAACATTCATATATGACCTCTTATCCTATATTTCTTATTAATATTTGCATGAGTAAAAAGAACTATATTTTTGCTTTTTTTCTTATTTTCTATTGTTAAAAAAATAAACATACATGAGCTAGTGGCAACCTTTTTAAACCTGCATATATAAAAGCAAAAGAAAAAAAAGTCATAATAAAGAGGGCACGAAATTGTAACAACAAATATTTACTTAGATATAAGCGCAAGGATATTAAGAACTAAAGAGAGCAGGGTATTAATAATTTTTATAAAAACGCTGATGACTTATATCCACCTGAAGTAAAAACATTACAAAAAGATTTTGCAACATTATTACATGAGTAAACAAAAGCACAAGGCTGAAAGCTGCTTTCAAATGCCAAAGGGTATTTGCAATTCTTTTAAAAAAAGGTGTATTTATAACATGAAAAGTAAAGAAAAATGTCGCTAAAACAAGAAGCCAGCAAAAAGACCAAAACGGACAGGTGTATTGTAAAAAAATAATTATAAAGTTAAGCTAAACCCATCAAAAATAATTTTTTAACATTTATTTGCATTTATATTATGTCTTTGATTTTTTTGAAAAAGTCATTATTAAAAAAGGTATTAATTTCAAACATTTTAAAAGGTTTCTTCAATTATGATAATATAAATTGTTTAGTCACTTTTTTAACCCAATACAACTTTAAATTACAAAAGAAAAACATAAATTTATTATTAACTAGGGTGTCAGACGATCAAGTTTTCATTCAAGTTTCATTAAAATTTTTAAATTTCTCTCATTTTTTAACCAATACACTCACACTTTAAAAACTTGCTGAGAATTTGCTTTCAAGTTTTCGTTCAATTGAGTCTTTCAAATTACATTCAAGAAAACAGCTGATTGACGTTTTTCTCTCCAAATTTGTTTTAAAAATTCTGCTACCAGTGTTTTCTTGACATCTTGCTTAAAAACTTGCTTTGAAATTGCGTGCAGCCTACGTCACAGCTTTAAATTTTTGTGAATTTTGACAAGCAGTATGTGTAAATTTCTTGAAAGAGAATTGAATAAAAACTTGACCGTGTGACTGCACCGTAAAATAAACATATTTGAAATTTTCCCTTTTGAGTTCTGTTCTGAGGTAAAAAAATATCTAGTGTCTTGTTTATAAAATTAAATAAAAAATTAATAGAAAAAAAATTTACTTCACAGAAAAAAGTTGTTAGACTTATCGAAGTATTAACTGGTTTTGAGATAGAAACTTAATTAAACTTATAGTTTTCTCAATTATGTATTTAATTCAAAAAAAATAAGTGGAATATTTTATAACTAAATAATTAATTGTATCAGTTACATATAAAATTAAAAGGGACGAAAATCAGATTAAAAATTTAATTAATGAAAAGGGACGAAAATCAGATTAAAAATTTAATTAATGAAAAAAGTTTTATTTGATGGATGATTAGAATTTTAAAATAATTTCGGACATATGGCCTCTACGGCTACTCTGGGCAAAGTGCAATCCTTACGTTTAAGGTTGGCTCGCGTTTTTGAGCATTGTCGCACAATCAATGTTGGTAACCAAGGCGTTAGCTCTTACTGTGACCACATACAGGAAACAATTTAAGGGTATTACATCTCGCATGCTTGGAGATCAGTTGACAAGTTTATTTTTCGAAATGAACTTATCGCCAAATCTTAATTTCAATAAGTCGATGTTGCAGCCAAAACAAAGTAAAATTGTTTTGTCTTTAACTGAAGATCTCAGCTTTGCAGTTTATTTTTAGTTGTAAAAGCCTGTTAAATGATTTTGAAGCTTCTTAGACTCAATTGCGATATAGATTCTCATGTTTTTTTTTTTTTTTTTTTTTTTTTTTTTTTTTGTAAGAATCTTATCAGTTTATGGCTGCTGAAGTATGCAGACGTAAATTTAAATAGCGTGACTGATGGTATTTTTAAATATATTTTTATTATTTTTTTAACGTCAGATTTAAATTTTTACTAATTTTCAGAAAATAACTCTTTATTGTTTTAAATACTTAAAATTTTTATTTTATATAATTTCACGATAAACATTATTGTTATTAGTAGAAAAATCTGTAAGAGTTTTAATTTCAAGCCCATAATAATTTTCTCCTTCCTACGTGAACTGCAGGTGAGTGCGCTTGTAGGTTGTTTTTCAGCAATTAAGTCCCTTACGGCAATATGTCCTTGTCATAGTATCCTCTTTTTTTCCTCCGCGTAGAATTATATAAGTCATTTGAAGTTCTCGTCATTCAAAGGTTTGATGTGTTGTGTATTTCTATTTTTTGTTTTTATTTTTTACTTCTTTTATCTTTTTGATGCATAATATTTAAGCTGCTGTTGTTATTGTTGTTATGGACTATCAAAAAAAAAAAAAAAATAGAGCTGCTTAGCTAAGCCCAACAAAGTCTTATGTAAAAATAAAGTTCATTACACTGTTTTTTAACACACAGTTAAATAAAAACACTTGTTTAAGTTCACATACATTTCTATTGTCTACTGCTTTTCTACTTTCTTTCAGTTTTCAAAAATGAAGTATTTTTTTAAACGAAAAAGAAATAAAAAAGGAAATAATATAAAGAAACATTGTCAATGCCTTCAAATATAAATCCTCTTGCACTTGCTTTTTGACATAAATAATGAGTTCTTATTCGTTAAATTTTTATCCAATATACAGGCATGTCACAAATTCTGTTCGGAATTGGAATGATTCCGAATTTACTATTCCGATCGAAATGGTTTTAGCTTCTATAGATTCCGTTCGGTTTAGTAAACCGAAAAAAGTTCAAAATCACTTATGTTTGTTCAAAATATGGCAACATAACATCAAATGTAGCAAAACAAAAAACAGAGGAATTAAAAAAACAATAAAAATTCAAGAAATATTTGTGTTTCAGTGCGAATTGCTAAAAAAGTTAAAATAAAAAATGTCAAACATGCCCGGAATATCTATAATTGCGACGGCAGGAGAAAATAAAAGCAATATTGTTTGAGTGCTGTTACTACGGAATTTTTTGAAAAAGAATAAAAATGCCGTACATTATCTTTTAAACAAATTCCGTTTATTTTTTTTAGTTTTTATAAAGGATTAAGAAAAAGTTATTTTTTTCATTAACATTATAGTAAAATAAATTTATTTTGGATCAATAAGTAAGGTAAAGAATAGCCTTACCCATAAAAAAATGTTTTGAATGGTTTTTCTGTTAACAAAATGCTTAAAATAATAATTCCACTTAGCAAACTGAAAGTGGTTTTATTCCGAAAATTTTTTTCGTTTTACGTTTTCTATAGAAGCAAAATACGGAATCAATTCCACTTCCGAACGGAATTTTGTTCTGTGACATGGCGGATAATTTACTTTTAGTTTCGTGTTTTTATCCAGGTTGAAGTAGAAAGCGCGCTTTACTTTTGATCACCGATAGCAAAAAAAAAAACACCCTCTTTTTTGTTGCGTAAAGGCCACAACTAAGTTGCTAAATTGTATTAACTGACTAATGAAGGCGATAAATCTTAAGTACAAAAAAAATGTGTATAAAGCAGAATTGATCTCATTTAGCCTCACCAAAAAATTATGAAATATTGAATTTTCTTTTTCGGTCTTAATTTGGTTGAAAAACGAAATCATTTGCCAAATTAAAATATTTATAAAAATTTTTTAATGAATCTTTGATGCGTCAGCATATTTTTTTTAACATATGCAATAACATTTATTTTTTTTTATTCCTAAAAATAGACAACAAAAATTATATTAAATTACTTTATAGGGACGTATGAGTATTATTTTTTGAAAATCAGTGCGATAGTGTGATGTGAAAAAAACCATTATAAAAAAAACCGAAACGGTTAGCAAAAAGTATGAACAAATAAGTAATTGTAAAAATAAAATTTCATTGTTGAAAAATTTAGAAATTAAAATACTCATAAATAAATACAATAAATTTTTCTTTGTATAACCTAATATTTCAGTTCGATGTTATAATATACCCTTTTTCACTGGACGTAGCTAAAATAACAGTTATTGTTTAATTTTTTCATAACATTGAAGTGGAGAGCACTATTTATTAGTTAAGCTAAAGCCAAAAACGCTATTTTAGGATTGGGATATCTTATTTTTCAATAATAATTTTACTAAAAACCAAGATTTTTTCAAATTATGTGTTAATTAAAAAAACATATATTCAAAATGGAGCAAACTACAAAGCATTTCCTGGAAAGCATCATTCGTATTAATAATAATAATTTGCTAATAGCAAATATATGCCGACTACTATCCATTTATAGGTTCAAAAAGCATACAGTCCTAAGCCAAACAACCATACAAATAGAAAACAGATATTTGGAGACAAATTAATTATTTGTTAAACAATATTTGGTTATAACTGCAACAGATCATAACGAGAAACGTAAATTATTCCAATAGTAAAAAAAACCACATGATATTAGTGAAATGCCAACAGACCTATCTGCCATGACAAAAATGATTTATAGTCAATATTTTTATATATATATTTATATATAATTTTTATATATATTTATAGATTTCTTAGATTTTTTATATATATTTATAGATTTCGACAGGAAAGATAAGAGATAGCTGGAAGGAAAGTCAGTAGCAATAAAGCAAAAATAATGAACGAATACACATACAAAATTACTGGTTCATGATTTAGATACAGTGACAAAATAAAGTAGGATTTTGTTTACTTTTCTTGAGCAATTTCAATTTATCAGGGATTAATTTAACAGTTTGAGCAAATGACAAGCAAATATTGTATTGGAAAAGAAACATATTTTAGAGTTTTCTGATGTTTTTTTAACACTGTTATACGTAGACGCTTGAAATTTGCATAAAGGACGTACTTCTGTGTCTAATATAAGAACAAGTGGAAAAAATTGAGATGAAATAAAGGGTATTTCTATGTTATTTTAACATGTTCAGACTGAGACTATAAATTTTCGCATAGTCTGTGTTGCTAGTTTATATATATATAAACAAGTATAAAATAGAGAAATCAAGGCTGTCCCAATAGCAACGTAATTTTCGTAGGGCTTTGTTTTTATCTTTACCCCAAAAAATTTTTTCTACAAAATCCTTCATGTTTAAGTCAAACTCGCTCTTGTCGGAGTTAAGCAGTTTGAGTTTAATTTTGATACAATGTAAGCGAACAAGCACTAGCTAATATTTTACTTTACAAATAGAGAGAGCCTAAGTCCTTGATAAAAAATTTAAAATTTTTTTATATATTTAACAATTAAAACAACTTCATTAATTAAAACAACAACATAACAATATCCCATGTTTAAAATATTTAACCTAGAAATAATTTTCCAAAAAAAAAAAAAAATGTGAATGGGTGTGTGTGCCCTTAGGTAGATAACATAATAATTTAAAAACAATTTTGTCAGTAACGGGTAATTTTGTATGTAAATTTTTGGTTTAAAGGGTTGCTTCCTTAATTTTTTATAACTGTTTAAAATTCTACACATCTACCAATTCAATTAGTCAATCATTCATGAATTTTATCTGATGCAGAAATTTTCACATACAAAATGGTCATATGCTAGAAGGTTAATTTTCATGACACTCAAAGGTCTCATTATAAAATTAACATTTCACACTTTGAGTCTTTCATTGAAAATCCTTAACAAACAAACTGTGAAACAGTGTAAGCAATAAACATGAACGGAAACTTTAAAAAAGTAATAAGAATTACCTTTCAACTCTGTTGGCGAAAATTGTCTGAGGATTAATAAAGGAGGTATTAAATATTATAAAAATTCTTTTAATAATTTTTTTTTAATTAACAGCCCCATGATTCACAATTTAGAATCGAGTAAACTTCTACTATTACTGGGCTTACAGTAGGATCAAAACCATCAATATTTATACAGAATGACCATTAAACTTAAAATTTTTTATATCTGATGGCTTCAAATGCTCTTCATTTTGTTTTTGTTTTTTTTTTTTTTTTTTTTTTTTTTTTTTTTTTTTTTGAGAAGTAGCACTTTAGGCAATAATGCCTATTTAGTCATTTTTGTAACCGTGCTACATTCTTTAGAAAAGGGATAGATGAGAGATAAGACAGGGTGTGAAAAGAGAAAGAATGGTATAGCCATTTTATTAGTTATTTTACTTCGCCGGCGAATATGCTATGAAGAAGTACCGACGAAGGAGGCCGCATGTTTAATGTTAAATCTGAATATGTATTTATACCATTAAACAGAAAAAAAAACACTTTTATGTTTTGGTTGCCGCAGGGGTTTATAGTCGGCGTGTTTACCACTTTGACTACAGCAGCCCCAAATGCTCTTCATTTTATAATGAAAAAGGCAGAAGTGTAGTATTGATCTTCAGTGAGAGCCTAGGCCGAACTTAAGCTGTCTTCTCCAAAACGGGATGCTTGCATTTTTGGATTGCTCGCGAACATTTTTTTTTCACTATTATGTTACCAAAGCTAAGCTTTATTAACTACCCTGAGTTTATTGTCTGTAATTATTTTTATTTAAAGTTTTACGGAACGAATTTCTGTTCCATTGGTTACAACGAAAAAATTTTGTTAAAAAAGAAATTATTTTATACGATTTTATATAAAAATAACTCTGTAGTGTCTAAATGAATATTACTGCCAACACAGGCGGTACCGCGATGTTTTAAAGCTACACAATTTGACTCTATAAGAAAGTAAAACCCTCGTCAGATTCTTATTTTTCCTCCCATACTGGAAATTTTAAATTCTTGCTATCATTTATAGTTTTGCCATGTAAAATTATTATTTTTTCTCTTACTTTTGCCGAGTTTCTTATTTCTTAATTTTTTTTTACTTTTCTTTTTCGATTAAAAAATTAGTCACACAAAATTACAAAACAAAGTTCTTTTAATTTTTTTTTTTCAAAATACCCCATTGCGCAACGCATGAAATAAGCCTTAAAAGTGGAATATCGCCAGTAATTTTACCTGAGACAAAAAAAAAAAAAAACAGAAAAAACTATAAATAATTTTTACTTTTTACTTTCTTAAAGTCAAAATTAAGTTAAATTAATTTTTTATATAAATTTATTATTTTAAATTACAAAATGAAATGTATAACTTCGGAAAAAGCATATCCATATGGAAGAATCCATTAGCGAGCTACAGTGAACTGTTCTCATCATTGGTTTCGTTATGCTAACAGAATTAAAATATATTGATGAAGTGTTTTATTTTCTAAAAATTTTATAAACCTGAGAACTGGTCTTTTTTATTAATTATTGAGTTTTTCTAGGTACATATTATTACTTAGTTGCTCATCCATCAAACATCCACTGTTTTTCATACTTTATTTACATAGGGCGAAAATTTTTTGTTGAAGTGCTGACTGTCATTACAGCCCAGTAATAAAATATTAATAACGTTGGTGTTAAAATGAAACATGCAAAAATTATAAAAAAAAAAACACGCTTGGGTATATTTAGCTAACGGCCAATGTCCTTTTATGAAGTAAAACGATAAGACCAAGCACCACTGAGTATTCATAAAATTAAACTGCAAACAAATGAAAAAATAAAGCTAATTTTCTTTTCTACATAAACGTTTTACTTTATTATTAGAGGCAAAAAAAATTAAGCTGCATTTAACAGAGAAAAATTAATTTAAATACTTTTACTAAAAAAGAGAATAACGAATTCTTCTAAAGTTTTAAATAACTGCAGATTTAATTAACCAAAAAAAAAAAAAAATAATAATAATATTTGATTAAGAAATAAACAAATTTGAATTTTATTTATAAAATATGTAGAATTTCAAAACATTATTGAAAAATTAAAGTATAGTCTTATTAAGATGAATTTTTATATATAATTTAATAGTTGAATAAATAAATAACTAACAAACTGAGCTTACTGTAAATATAACGAAAATCTTAAAAGAGTTTAAAGGACGCTAACCTTTTACAAAGTATTTACTTGATTAAGTACTTCTCTTCACTTCCTTTTGTAAAAAAAAATTCATTGTATTACAATCTGAAATTCTTCATAGTTTTTACAGATGAATGTTTGTTATTTTACTTTCCAAGTATTTTGTTGACACAAATCACGTTCTGCCGCAAAAAAAGAAGTGTTGCCTGACTGGTACTTGCCTTTTGATATTTTCCTTGTTTATTGCCTTGCATTTGATAAAGTATAAGTCTGTGTGTGGGTGTTTGTTTTCCAAACTGCATGATAGTGAGTGAGTATATGTACACATCAGTTGTTTGTGTTTTAAGTAGATTATATCATAACCTGTTTAATAAAAAGAAACTATCAGGAAGATTTTGTTTATTTGCAGCCTGTGCGATATGGAAGTGTTTGTATGCGAGCTTTTTCTGTTTGTTGGCATACGTCAGTATAGTTTTAAGTGAAGGTGTTTGCAAGGATTACTGGATGGCAGGAGTAGTGGCAGCAACTTAATCATAAAACAAAAGCGGAATATAATTTTATTGAGTCTGATTTAGGAGGACAATTAGTTGTTTGTAAATAACCGCAAAATGTAAAGGACGTTCCAAAATTACTGAAGGTCTTTAAGAGGTTTGTTTTTTAGATAAATCTCAGACTCACAAACTTTAGGGACACTCTTTTATTTCCAACCTCAAATTGTCTACTTGATGATGTAGCGGGCTAAGCAATATAAGTTGTTTCTAGATTTCAACCTTCTGTCTAAAACTGTTCAAAAGTATGGCCAGATATGTTAACATAAATGTATATATTGTTAGGAATCCTTTAATTTATAATTTTAAATATTTATTTTTGTTATTAAAATGATCATAGTAACCGCATTTATGTCCAATTTTTAAGCATTTTTCTATAACACTTAAAAGAAGGGCACATATTGGTCAATTAACGTCACCTATGGGGTCACTATTTATATTTTAGACTTGTTTTTGTGTGGCTGTAACTACAGGGAACTACAGAAAAAAGCATATGGAGCACCACTTACAGTTTATAAGACACGTAAATAAAATGTCCTCTTATATTAAGAAAAAATATTTAAAATCAATTTAGAGATATCAAAGTTCTGCGGGCACAAACATAAAAAGCCAAGATAGAGGCAAATTGATAACCGCCTTTTTTTATAAGGTCAGTTAAAAGAAATGTTAGCTCGTAGACGTTTCTTTGTTTTTTCCATAAAAGGAGATGATGAGTTCAAATCCCAACAGTATTTAAAGTATAAAGAAAATTAGTGGTGGTCACGATGGCTAAGTTGTTTAAAAGTCGAAAGAGCGGAAAATAACAGTTCAAGCAGTTAAGTGGTCTCTGTGATATTTTGCTAAACAAGTCCAAGAAATAAGAAACGTATGAAGAAAAAATTTAATTGCTTTAATTTGCATTCAAAAGGAATATTATTTCATGCCCCTGCGGCAGATATATAAATAAGGTTTACTTCGCAATTAGCTGGAGGAGTGCGAATAACCAATTATTCAATGTAATTCTCACTAAATTTCTCCAGATGTGTTATTTTTTCATTCCTACTATATCAAGAGCTGCTGACAGCCTAGCATGTGTGTGTGTTAAAAGCAATATAATTTTTTATAAAAATTGTAAGTCCTGTTTGATCGCATGGCTTCAATTAAATAAAAATGAATGGCTGCAGAACAATAATGGATTAGAATTGAAAGAGAAGAAAAGAGAGGTGTGCGAATCTTTAAAATTATCTTTAGCTTATTTAACGAGGCATCATCAATAATGAGAAATCTTTAAAGCAACTTTCACTTGTTCAAGATAAAATTGCTTGTTTTTTTATACTAAATTTTAAAATCATTAAAAGGAAACCTTTATTCAAATTTCTTAAAGTTAACAACAATTGTTACGAATTTTCTTTGAAAATAAAAAGTTGTTTGATGAGATACTCGTGTTTCTTTACTTTGTGTAATTTTTCAAAGCTTAAAATAGTTTGCATCCTGCAGATTTTTTTATTCTTTATTTATATATTTTGAAGTTCTGTTAAATTTTAAAGCAAAAAATTTCTTCGACTGTTTAATGATATTGAAATATTTTATTACAATGATCAATTAAAAAGTTTCCCCTTTTATCTTACGAGGCAAGTACAAATGAAACCAAGAATGTTTTAATTTTCTTTTTATGGGAAAAATAAATTTGAGTTGAGCAAAAAGTTAAAAAAAATTAAGGGCGAAATATTTCGAAACTCGTAAAAATTCTTTTGTTTAAGGGGGCTGTAGTATATTTGGAAGATTAATTGGTACCAACGTTAAGAGCATCAGCCATTTTACAGTCGATATTTAGGGGGAGTTTGTTGTGCGACAGCGGTAACATTATAGGAATAATATTTTAGAAGACCACTATTTATTTTTTGGTCTTCAGAGGTTTAAGTCGTTTGTTGTTTAACCACTATCTGTAATATTTAGAAATCTTTGTATAAAAAGAAGAAACTTTTAAAAAATTTACCGATTTGTAGTGATTTTTTTATTATACAAATGACTCGCTTAAAAAAATTGATGCTTGTATTAAATTCTTTTTCTGTTTTCTTTATATTTCCAGGTAAATTTTTAATGAAAATATAATTTTGTATTCTTTCATGCCAAGTGTGGGTAATTATGAATTTTTAATATTTTTACTGTGGAAGACTTAAATGATTTGCTTTTATTCATTAGAATTATTTAAAGCATTACATTAATTACGTTTTGTCTTTGAAAATGTTATAATCTGTATATATATATAAATGGATGCTCAGGACATTTAAAATAAAAGTTTAAAATGTCATCGCAAAATCTATTACGTATTGCAGAATTCCGACACTTATTGGAGAAGACACAAATAGATTAAATGGTGCGGATCACAGCAACACTATTTAATGTATTGAATAAGTGATCTGATGCTTTAAAATAGTTAATAGGAATTTAATCATCGAAACATGACAAATAAAATGATAGATGTAGCGGGTAATTTATATTCGCTCTAAAATAGATATATTCCGACTTGAAAACTATTTTGGTTTTACCGAATTAAACTACTCTTCTTTAGGACCTAATTAAAGGTTTAGGAATGCGTACAACAACAACAAAAAAATAAAAAATGTATTACATTTTAGTAGATTATTTCATTAAAGTTGTTTTACTTAAAGAATATTTCAGACATTTCAACGTTTAGAACACTAATTTGCTTTGTTCTTAAAAGATATTCTTAGTATAATGTCCTTTATTCAATATTCCTTTTTTTTATATTGCATAATATTGCTGACAAGTTCATTATTTATTGTTGCATAAATCTGCAATTTCTCAATTTAACATCTGAAGAAGTTTTTCGTATTTTTCTCTTCTTTCGTTTATAGCAACATGTCTAGGTCAGGCTTACAATGCCAAGAGAATAAAAAACAGCAGAAATTTTCAACACAGGTGAATATATATTAATCTGCCACTAATAAACCACTAAGGCTACAGCAGATAAAAAATTTTGGGTCACTTAAAATCCCTCGTTCAATATTAAATATTTTTGTTTCTTCGTTTTTTCTTTTTAGGAAATGTTTACTTAAAGTGAATAAAATGAATTTTAAGGTGTTCAAAAGCTATCTTTGGTTAAAAATCTTTTTTAAGACAGATTTAGTTTTTAAGACAAATAATTTTTTTAAATTGTTGATAAAGAAGAAATTATAAAACTTTTTATGGGTCTTTTTATTTTTAACACTTAAAAAAATGGTATCTTTCCTTATGCATTTGTAAAAAATTGAAAAGTAGGGGTTTTAGCTTAATAATCGTGTGTCTCAATTATTAGAATGTTTTGTTAAACTCTGTTTATCAAAGGATAATCTAAAAGTATTTTGACCTGTTTAGTAATATTAACAAGCTATAATTCAGTTTGTTAAAAAAAAACCCTCCATATTATTTTTGATTACTAATTTCAGTGTTGCATTTCCTTTAACATATTTTTTCAACATTTTTTATTTATTTTTATTTTTTATCTTAACAAGCAGCTTAAGGGTCTGTTAAGACATGAACTTTAAACACAAAAAAAAACTGTTCATAGCCAAGTGTCTATATCCGTTAAAACAACGCGCTTTTGTTAACGCTTCCCTTTATGTTCTTTTACCGTTGTTTACAACCAGACTATTAAAGTCTTGCTATTATTGTTTAAGCCGCTGCTTACAATTGTATGATGTATAGTGTTCGTCGTGCTTTGTACTTTGCTATATTTTATTTTATTTTTCGCAAAATATTCCAACAACACTTATTTACTCACAGCTACTAAACTATTGTGTGCAGTCACAACGAAAAAAAGAAACTCTTAACTCAATGAAGAGCACAGAAATGAAACAATTTTCTAGTAGTTAAACATTCATACATCTAAATACTTTAATAGTATCGGTGAAAATACAAATATCCTTGAATATTTAATGTTGTGCCAAAATGTGGGGAACAAGTAGAAAAAAATTTACCTCAAAATTAGTTGTTTGTTATATAGTACAGCAACAAAACTGAATAAATTATTTTTTTCAATTTTGAGCCACTTCTAAAGATCTACCAGATTATTTTAGAAATTATTTTGTATAAGAGTTTATATGTATTTTGAAAATTATTATTAAACTTGCATGGTTGTATCTGGTTTTTGCTCCTTCAATCTTTGTGCACTTTTATAACAACTGTTGTTTTTTATACGAAAACTTTATTTTATTTTCTTTCACTTCGTTTTTAAAAAGATTTTATTATTAAACCTGCAGAATGTGAGAGTTTCGTTGGTAAAAAAATTTGAAAGAGTTCGGGTCAATTCTAGACTCCGATTACTACAAAAGGCTTACAAATAGAAATCAGCCATTAGAGTTGTTGTTTAAAGAAGAACAATTCGAGTATCCGAATAGTTTCGTTTTATTTTTGTCAAAACGAATACAATTTTTAAATTTAGAATAAAAAGTTATTGGATTAATTTTTGTCCAAATATATGAATAATGAGGTATGTGATAGAAATCGATTTCGAAATCGAAACAATTTTAAACCGAAAATGGTGCTGATATTATTACTATTTTCTTGTTTTAAACATCTTCAATATAGTTGTCAGCACATTGTATTTTTGAAGGTATAAAATGATTAATACTGTTTAAAGTACTCCGCAACAAATGCTTAAAATCAATCTTTTCTAAATTTGTATCCAAAAAAAAATATATAATTGACACGCGGACGAAGTCGTGGCATCGCTAGTTCCCTATAAAAATAATGCATCGCCTTATTTTTTCTGCATCACGCTCACGTAAATATACTAACGACTATCACACAAGCTTACAAGATATTGTTGCACAATCGCATGACTGAAATGAAAACTTACGCATTGCAAAAGATGTTCTTAAAGACATCATTACTCTCGCAAATAACTCGAGTTTTTAGTTTCATTTTCATTTTTTTATTTGTTCATTATAAAATCTAAGCTTTCTTAGACGTGTAAATTAAGGTAAGCCGTAATGACATTGAAAATTTTAATAATATTATGCTACGATTTAATTGTTAAAAAAAAAAAAAATTATGAGCGAATTAGAAAAACATTAAAAAAAACCTGCTTCTGTAAAATTAGTTTTTTGGGGGTTGCCGATATAATTACGAATTCTCCGCAAAGCAGAAGACACAAATGAATTTACATCTTTTTTTCTTCTATAATACTACAATACCTGCGTAAATGTATTTTCGCAAAGATAATTATTATTAAACAAAATTCAATAAAATCATCAAAGAGAAAAAATATTTATAGTGTTAAGATTTTGTTTTTTGTTTGTTAAGTAATTATTTTACTATTTTTAATATACACATTTTTATATACACATTTGCATTAATTTGCAGTTGTTGTTTTAATAAAAATATCAATGACAACTTTATTGAAAGCGAATATAATTAGCCATAATTTCAATTGTAATTAAGTGTGATATTGTAAAATTATCATAATTTTTATCTGATACAATAAATGTTAAAAGTGACTGGCGATAACTGGATGTAGGCACGCCTGAAAGACTTTGATTAAATCCTTGAGCAAGAAAACTAAACTGGGTATTGGCACAAAACTAAAGAATCTTTGACAAAAATTCTGTGCACTTAGGAGGATGCACGCTGTTAAACCTTGGCTAAATGTTTATTTTTCACTTAGAATTTATATTTATGGCTGTGGAAACACATTGATACTGACCAGCTTTCTCTTGTCCTTAATTAATTGCATTCCATTAATGGCATTTTCACAGCTAAATAAAAACAATTCGTAGAGTATAAAAGCAGAACATTTTATTTGAACAGAACATATTATTTTTTAAAACCCTCACAGATATTTTTCAGTGAGGACTACAATAGTTTTTTTCAGCTTTTAAAACTCTGAGTTTCTATTCATAGATGTTAGCTGTCGAACACTCATGAAAATATTTGCTGGATCTATATTCTAATGTCATTTAATAATTCACATACTCTCGCGATTGCACCGCCGTCTCAACTACTTCCAGGTACAGTCTGTGAACATCAACTTTCACGATTTTATTCTAAGAGTGATGACGTCTGAAGTAAACAATGTACTTTTAAATCAATTATCAATATGGCTGAGGCCACACAACGTTGCTTAACTAAACACAAATGTCCTGTTAAGTTCGCTTGCTGCATGCATTTAATCAGAGTCTCTGTTACACTTCACCCTTTAGAAGCTAGTCTTCTTTTCAAGAGAAGCCCTAACTACTCAGACTAATAAACGGGTACTTACTTCATCAAGCTTAAAGAGGAAAATAAGTCTTTTTCTGCGGTATACAAAACAGCTTCCTGTCTTTCTTTGACCCCAGAAATACTGTGTTTACAAGCGTATGTGACACACTAATTGCCATACCTAAATAATTAAGTTAAGTTTGAACTCTTTGGGTTAGAATCTTTGAACTTTCTTATTGTCGGCTTTCTTCTGAAAAAGTGAATGGTTAATACCCACAGCCAGAGAAAGCGGCAACTTTAAAAATATTGAAGAGAATTTATTTTAAAATAACAAAAAAAAAAAAAAAATAAAGAATTTAATGTCCAGCTTTTTTTATCACACCTGGAAATTAGTTTGTCTTCCTGCTACTTTCATCTTTTTGTAAAAACTGTTTCATTGTTTGATTACCTCCACTATTATTGCCCGTCATAAGTAAATAACTTCTAAACTCATCCTTTTTGTTCTCGAAAATATTTTCCAAACACGTATTGGACAATCAACTAAATTTTCATCATAATTGAAGATATTAAAAAAATAAAATTAAAATTTATTTTAAAAATAAAAGAACACTTATTAACACTTATTAATTAATTTAAAATTTGTACGTGAATGAAATTATGATTAAATTTACCTGTATGCCTCGTTACCCAAATTATTTAAATTTCTTCATTATGCTTGCACAGCAAAAAGAACTGTGTGAATAAAATTATTCGTTGTCTCTTTTCACAATCCTTTTTTGTAGCAATTTTTCTTTAATAAAAAAAAAAACGAGAATTCTTCTTTATGTTTTTTATTCCAATGACGGAATTAACATTCAAGTTAATTTTTATTTTTATTTAGAATTGCAATGTGTCTGCTGTTCTTTGGCTTTTTTTCCTCTTTGCAATCCGAGAAGGCGTTTTATTCTTGATTCTTATTATCCTTTTTGAGATAAATAATTCACATACTAAAAATGTGAATTAACGTAAAAACTGGAAAAAATTATTATTTTAAGTTGTGTGAAAGAGGAATAAAAAACTCCAGACACTAAAAATATTTATGCAGAGATAATTTGAGTTCATCGCTGTTTTTTTTTTTTTATTTTGCTTGTTTAAAAACTACATGTATAATTTCACATTTTCGCTTATATTGTCTTTGGAGTAAAAAAATAATAAATTTAACATATAAAAATTTCAGCGCCCTCATAGGAGGGTGAATATATAATTAATATTAAAGAAATCATCAGGCCAGCTAAACAGTGAGAAGAAGATGGGAATTATATTCCCATACACTTTATATTTTTTCTGTAAAACCGAATTTTATTCAAATATCTATATGATTTTTATTTTTGGAATATTCTGAATTTCTTGAAAAAACAAATTTTTGTTAAAATTACATATCTTAATAACATTTTGGTAAAAAGATATATTTAAGTAAAATTTCGATTGATAATTGAAGCCCCAATTTTTGCTTGTTTTACATATCTTTATATTTTTAATTAAAAGCAGTTTTTTCTGCAATAGACTTTGTTCTTATAATCATTTTATGTAAAATTAAATCTGTTTACAAATTTTTTGGTTAAAATTTTTATTATTTTGGTAAAAACTCGATTTTTAAAAGAAATATCAATATTTTAGTTATAACGAGTTTCTGCCTTAAATTAACGTTTTAATTAAAATTAAATTTTAATCCAAAATAAAATTTCTTTGTAAAATTTTTACAAATATTAATAATTGGTTAAATTTCAATTGCTAATTGATATTAAGTTTTCTTCTAATTTATTGTTTTTTTTGTTTTCGATTTTAATTAAATTTCAATTTGAAAAACTATTTTTTCCGAAGTTTCTGTTTAAAAATGTATATTTTGGTGAAATTCTTTTGAGTAATTACCTTTTAAATTTAGAACAAATTTAAATTTTAGAATAAAAAAAAAATTTGTTGAAATTTCAATCGGTAATTCCAACTTTTTGTAATATCGATTTTTTTTATATTTGGTTTTTCATGAAATTTTCAGTTTTACTGCAAAAATAATTATGTGATGAAATTTAATATAGTTTGTTTGTAAATTTTGATAAAAAAGTGATATTTTATCAATTATTCAAATCTATTCAAAATGCGTTTTACAAAATTAATGTATATGCTTTTTTAATTTTGATATTTTTGCTACCACTGACACATTCAAGTTTTTTTTTATTAAAAATTTAATCTAAAAATAATGTCAATTTTTTGTTCAGTATACAAATATATGGTAGAATATTTATTCTTTGAGTTTTAAAACAATCTTATATTTTTTGACTTGTTTTAACCACAAATGTAACCCAAGTTGCCACAAAGCAAATATTTGCTTTATAAATATTTAAAATCAATTGAGGTATCAATTTATTACATTGTTGTTGTTTGACCAACAAAAAAATTGTTCAACTATTAAATATTGTTAAGCAACCAACCACCTCCTCACTAAATTGTTATCTTTTTTTCTTATTTTTATTATTTAGTTGCCTACTTTTATACTATGTTTATGCTGTATTTCTCTTATATTTGCCTGCAAACAAAGAAGCTGTCATAATTTTATTGCTTTTCAATAAGTAAGCAATTTACAAAAAATCGTTAGATTTTTATTGATGTTTGTTTTTCTCATTAATTTTCATGAGAACAAGGATGTTCCAACAAGCAATATGAAGAGTTTTTTATTTTGTGCTGAGTGTTGATAATTTTGAATTGCCAAAAAAGTGAGAATACATCATCTCTATTGAGGGCTTGTTAGTTGCTCAGCAATTAATATTGTGTTCCTGTCTAGCTCCAGGATTTAGCAATTTGTATTCAATATGTCTGCCTTAGAGTCTTGTAGACACAGTATTACAACCATTTTTTTGGGAAGACATTTAAAGTTTCTAGTCCCAGACTCAGACCAGCGATAAGGATTGAAGTGCTGTGTATTCAAATCCATGTTTTTTTGTATCAGCAGCATCAACAACTTCCAAAGACATTTAGTTTTTCAAAAGGTTTTTATAAAAGTTTTCGCGTATAGAACCAACGTCTCTATACCCAATAGTAATGATATCATATTGAGAAACTTTTTCAAGTTGTCCAGTTAAACTCCTTCCTCTTTTTCAAAATCGTAAGTTTCTATAAAACAAAATTGACTACACAAAAGCTTCTTTTTTTATGTATCAAAATGTTGGCTGGTCTCTCTGTTTCTTACATAACATTTTCTAGCATTACTTAACTAATCTAAATTTGTATGCTTTGCTTTTAGATAATTGCAAAAGTATTTTATTTTTACAACACAATGGCGTCCCATCAAAAAATATATTTGTTTGTATTGTTTAAAGATTATTTTATTTTAAACCATAAAAGTGATAATAAAGTATCATTTGCAGTGAATTGTAAATATTATTATAAAATATTTAATTACATTAAAGGTTTTGTTTTTATTATTAGGAAAATATTAATTGCATATTAATGAAACGCAATACTGTGAGGGTTAAAATTCCCAGCCTATTAAACCAAGTTATAGTAATAACGAGTGAATACGAGTAGCAAGTGCAGATATAATGAAGAACTAAAAAACTATGAAATAAATTTTATACTTAGCTTTAAGGACAATTTTTCTAGAAAAGTTTGTTTAAAAATCCGATGAAAGAAAAACTGTGTTCCTTTAGTTTAAGACAATGCGTTTTTGTAAAATCTAAACATAATATATATATAAATATTTATAAGAGAAGTAATATCAATATGAAAAAATAATAACAAAATTTGTGAAATCGAAGTATGATTTTTTATACAAAACATTATCTATAGCCTCGGTAATCGATATACATAAATTCATTTTTTTATCATAAAATACTATCATCTGCAAATAATCTAAATTATTCGTGTTTATGATGTGAAAGGGGTTTTAATTTGTTTTTGTTCTTTTATATCTAAGTTGTCTTTTAAATAGAAAAATAACTGACAACTTTTTGACATTGAAATGCTTCAATAGTTATATCAAGGTATGCCGTACATTCAACTTTGGTTTAATAGTTTGTAATTTTCTTTATTGCAGTTTTTTATTTTATTTTACACCACAGACAAAAATCAATACTTGGCAACAACATTTTCATTTTTTATATATATTTTTTGAAAGGTGTTCATGGTGAAACAAAAAGAGCCAATGTCACACATTGTTTGAAAATTATATGAGACAGTAATTTGTTTTTTATGGCGTCAACATAGATAAACAGTGGAGAGCTGTAATGCAGATCAACAATTTCCTCCTTTTATGTTGTTGGTCGGATGTTGATGCATAAACGAAGAATGAGTCTTTGTGATGAAATAAAACGAATGTTGCAGAGTGTCATTTTGTCATTTTCGTTCCAAAATATTTGAAAATAAATGGGGAAAAAAGGATATTTGAAAAATTAAATTATTTTACTTTTTTCAAAACTATTTGTGGGTAATGTTTTAGTTATTTCCAGATAAAAAATTTCTTTCTTAATAATTTTTTTTCTCACTAAACTAAATATAATTTCAATAAAAGCCTTTGAATTTAATTATCCTTCTATATCTTTAATTTATGAAAATCTGTGTTACGTTTATTATATCTCGACACGTAATTTATCTGTTAAGCCTTTTTTTCTACATCTTTATTACAAGTTGTGCGATTTGCGTTTTATTTGTTTATTTGTTGCTGTAATCAAGTGCTTTTAATTGTTTTATGTTTAGTTTTGACTGCTGAAATAATAATTGAGTTTTCGGATAGTATCGTAATGCACTTTTCTATCTTTTCATTTTTAGATCTTGATAATGTCTTTTATATTCAATTATAAAATGAGATGTTGATACCAAAGGCCGAATAAGACTTGACTGAGACAAGAGGAATACTATATTGAGTCGAGGCAAAGACTAGACTTAAACAAAGCAAAGATTATAGATAAAAATTAAACAATACTAAAATAAAGTTAGGCTACGAGTAAGCTAAGCCTACATTGGATGAAGATAAAACTAAGTTAAGACTAAGACGAAAGAAAGCTCAGCCCCAAGATAAAGACTATACTTATGATTGTGAGGGACTGCATTGCTGGAATTTTTATGCGAGACTAAGTTTAGATTAAGACAGGACTTTCACTAGACTTAGAACCAGTCAAAGCTAGGACTTGACTGAATAAAATCTAGTGAAATACTACATTCAGGTTAGGCAAGCATTTGGTAGGGTTTATGTCGTACTAGGGAAATACTAAATTGTTCTTAGATAAAAAATATACTCAGGCTATGCCGTGATTTGATTTAGAACAGTCTCTAACTTTTGACTTTAAACACAAAATTTTTTTACTATGCTGAATTTTAATAAATAAAATATTAAAATAAAAATGAACTGAACACGAAATAAATTTAATTCATTTTCTGTAATATCAACGCAGTTCAACTAAAGATTTTCATAAAATTAAATTACACTCAGACACAACGCTCATACTTTCTTACTTCATAACAATCAACATGATGCTGAAAGAATATCTACGGCTAGACAGATGCAAATAATGCTGATGATGATGTAACGCTGCAAATAGTGCTGCAATAAATACTGCTGGTGTCTAATGTTTTCTTCTTTGTAAAACGACGGCGCACATTTGTAAATAATTTTTATTTTTTTAAATTTTTAAGAAATTATAATAACAATGAACTCGAATCGAAATAAATTTTATCTATATGTAAAAAAATAAGTTTCCCTTGATCCTTCAAGCAGTATAAAGCCTCAATGAATTTTTTACCTTTCCCCAAAGATTATCTCAACCTCAATTTATCGCATTAAATGTTGGAATTTCAATGTCAGCCGAACAAATGTTTAAAAGGTTTTTAGTAAACGGTTTCAATATCGTCGCTTGCAGAAATTATACAACGCAAATATCAAAATTAAAGAACATTCCTTATTTTATCTATATTATTAACAAATAATACCTATGACGTCTCATTATTACGGAGAGTTTATGCGACATTATCGTCTAAACAGCATCTGTTAAAATTAGTACTTCTCTATATATGGCTCTGTGTTTTTTAGTTACAGCTCCAGACTGCAATATGATACAGATTCTCGTCCCTTACTAATTTTAAAGATTAGAAACCATGGCTGCAGCAGTAACGGCTAACTGCTACTTTGAAGTAGTACACAAGTTGCGAACGAAGCAACATAGAAATACCAATTTAATTGTCTACTCTTTAGTTTATTATTTACACACTTCATGTTTTAGAAAACCTTTTTTTTTTGGCATAAGTTACAGTTTAGTTGGATATGTTGTCACATGTCATTGTCAGCAGTTTTTCTCTCATTTTTAATGTTGTTGCTTTCCTTGTTTTGTCTGGCTCTTCTTTTATTTCGTGTCTTAAGTATACAATTTATTTAAAGCGAAAAATTTCGCAGCCTTTTTTATGGTTATAAAAAGGGCAAATAGATTCTTATAAAGTTAGTTAGCTTTATTAAGAGTCACATCTGTAGTAAGTTTGTCTTGCTTTGAAGAGAATAACTTTTAAACAGGTTTTTTTTGGAGCAAAATGTTGCAGGCAATTTTACTTGAGTACGTGTTCTATCAGTATTAAATCTTTATTTTATTTATTAAAAAAAAATATTTTAGAATTTATCATACTTTTTATAGTAAAACACCAACTGTGCTCTCGTGCAATCATATTTATGAAGTTCATTTACCACCACAGCTCAAGGCATGCGACAAAGTATTGAAAAAATAGACTCCACTGAGTCTAAAATATTTTACATTCTGTCGGGAATTTCTAACATATCATTTTTGGCTGCCTACGCAATGATAACTACATTATTATGGTAAAAAGCTTCTTAATCTTTTGATAATAGTCGATGCGACTATGACCTGCTAAAAAACAAATGTCTTATCAACTAGCAATTTAGAAAATATCAAAATGCTGCATTTACTTTTAAGCCTTTTTGATTGATAGAAATGAAGATCACTAATGAATAAAGCGAACTTCTAGTAAATTTTTAGGATATTAGTAAAGAAGTACACTACTATTGTTTCGAAACGCTCCTTCCTGATGATAACTGCTTTTTGTTAAAACCTTCGCTTACAGCCAGCTACAGCCTTCTTCTCTAAAACGTTAACGTCTGTAAAATTTCCTTTAAGGTTTCAACTTCTCTACGTTAAAGTCCCATTTGGGTTAAGAAACGTGACACAACTCTTTGTTATCTGTGGCAAGGAAACCTGCTAGAAAAGCAGGTAACATACTACACTCAACTATATGTTTCGGAAAAATTATAGCATGCTATATTTTTATAAAATTGTATTTAAGTCGACGTATTATCTTTATTCACATATAGTTTTAGCATAACACTACCGCAGGTATTTTAAGAACAAAATTTTGTAAAATAATCATTTCTAGTCATGTTTCATTACTTATATTTTAATAAACATTTTTTATAAACGGACATTTAATTAATTACAATTATTTATTTTTTATTTCTAAAAAATAATTTAGTTTATTTTTTTTTATTTCCAGGTGAGCTAATCCGCAATTATAACAAATTACGTTCATAAGAAAGGCGGTACGTATACAAGCCAATGACTACATTTGCCTAAATATGGCTAAAAAACAAATTGTATTTGTTAATTATTGTGTTGAAAAAATGTATCAACTTTTAGTTCGATAGTTTCCATAACAATAATATATTTTTAATATTGAAGATTTCGTTATACATATTTGTTACTAACTTGCACTTGTCTAAACACATAAAAACACAGTATATATTTTCGCACAATCCACATCGAGAAGAAAATAAAATCAAAACATAAACTTAGCATCACCACCAAAGAAAACAAGAATAATAAATGTTACACCAGAGAGGGAGGGAAAGTTAATTGTTATGGCCCTGTTTTTACAAATACTTTAAAAACAATAAATATAAACATGTTCTGCTATTGAGAATCGACAATAGCTTCTCGATAATAGGCTAATACTCGTAACACTTAATAACAACAAGAAACAAATACTCTTAAAGTGAACTTAAAGTATAAAAAATGGTTTTAATCTGTAACAGTCGCTGTGTTGATATTATTACTTAAATGAGGGTGGTTATATTATAAATAAGCGAATTACTCTATATTAAAATATTTATATTTTTTAATGCGAATGTTTGTTCAAACAATGTTTTGATGCCTGCCATTAGAAAACAGAGAATAGAAAGAAAATCCAGCAAAAAATATTATATATTTTCTCTTCTTCTGTACAAAAAGTGCCTTTCAAGTCACAACATTTTTATTAAAAACTAAAAAAAAAATTATTTTAAATGTATATGAATGTTCTTAGGAAAACAGACAAAAATTAATATGTATAGAAAAATGTCTACAATCCTCTTAACAAAACGAAGTGTCCATTGTAGAGGTTATTTTTACAAAATCGATATACAAATTATTTAAAAAGGTTTCGCTATTGAAACCGAAACATTTTGTTATTATATCAAGCCGTAAAAGATTTCAAAGTGAGAAGCATTCAAATAATTAGGTTCAGTCTAATTATTAATATTCTCTTAAGAACTTTTAAAATAAAATATTTTTATTTATGTATTTGCGTCGTGGTAACCCCAGAAATCTTTTATTCGGAAAGATAACAGTTAAGGCGGACGATGAAATTTAAACGAAAGAAGAACATTTTTGACTGCTATAATTTTTGCTTTATTTAAAGATATTAATGGAATATTTTACATGAATGTAATTTAAATATATTTAGGTAAAAAATGGTTTCCAACGATTAGATTCCATTTTTCAGTGTGCGTTCTTAATGCTCTTTCAGACGAAGTATGATAAGTAGTTTAAGATTTCATCAATGTATATTTCCAGAGATACAAATATTCTACGTTCTATTAGTTTGTAGGGCAATCTTACTTGGAATTTTTTTAAGGGTTAAATATTATAATTTTTTCATTTTTATATAGATTGACATATCTTCGTTTTTATTAAAATTACATTTGCAGTATTTGAAAATAATAATAATAGCAATGTTCATAATTCAGATAATTCAATTGAAAAAATTGTTTTTAAAGCACAAAATTATTACGATCGCTTTAGCTTCAAAAAATTGTTTATAGAATTAAATAGCTCTTTAAAAGGTTGGTATTTTATAAGTTTGCCCCACTTGCAACTTCTTTATAAAAGACAAAGCTAATAAATGGTAATGATAACGATGTATGGGCCACCTCTTAATTTTTTAAAAACTAAAGGCCTCTGAATTCACCAGTTTAAAAGATAATGTCAGATGCCCTGACCTATATGGCTCACCCTTTAATTTTTTAATTATCAATTATTTTTGTAGCGGACATATTTGTTCATTCTTTTCATAAGTTTTAAATTGCTGCCAACTACGATTAAAATTAAAAGGCCAGAAACTTTATGAACACCTTTTATATTTATATTTTAGTTTTATTATTTTGTTTTTGTATTTGTTCTTAAAACGGACATAAACTAACATTGTCGGTAATTGTGGGTCAGAAGCAGGGCTACGTACGTGAAATAAAAAAAATCACTACTGGGATGAAATGAATGAATGAATGAAAGATTTTTTTATCTAGTTGTTTCCTTGTGCACAATTGACGTGTCTGCCTATTGCAAAATAAAAAACATATAAATATAATTATAAATATCATGTCAACATTGGCACACCCTTTAATTTTTAGCTGTTATAGCTTCTATAACAAAACGCATTTCGTTATATTTTAAGAGTCATGTGATAGATAGAGGGCTGTGACAGAGGGACAGACGGACAGCTGGATATTGTAGCGATAACAATAGGATAACGTTTTCACTCTTTGGGTACGGAACCCTGAAATATATTATAATTAAAAGGGTTTAAATATACATAAAAACCAATAAATCCTTGTTCTGGTAAATTATCAGACTAAAAATAATTTTCGATAACGACTTTAACAATTATAAATAAAGTTTCAATGTTTTATTCCTTTAAAAAAGTTTTTGAATAAATTTATTTTATTCTGCCATTATTTTATTTATTTTTATTCCACATAAATTTATATGCAGTTTATAGACTTCAGTTCATTTACTTCAATGTAAGTACCATGTTTCCATATGTGGTGTACTGTTCTTTTATTTTTTTTATTTCTTTAGATAATGTCATTTGCCTTTAAGCAGACAACATGCAATTGATTTTAGACTATAATGTTCTGGCATCAATAGAAGCATAATAAATGGTAGCAATAAATTAAAGAAAACTACATATTTTAAACTTTTATTTATATTTAAGTTAAAAAATGTATTTGAAATAAAGTATATTTATGTCATTAAAGCTGAGGAAGAACTATAGAAAATAATGCTGTCGTTTTAAAACCTAGAAATTTCCAGTGTGAAGAATTTTCAACCACAGTATAAAACGGAGCCTTCTTAGTGATAATTTAAGTTATAAATTAAAATATTTTTAAATAAATATTTCTTATATGGCATCTGCTAAAAGGAAGCAAGTTTTAATTGTGTTTTTTCTTAATCAATATAATTTTTTTTAACCTTTCTGTAGCTCACCTAATTGCTCTTTATAAACGACAGTCTTATTTATATTTTTATCACATGTTTTTGTGATTGCGAAACCACCAGTATATGCTGACATTTTTTGGATAGTTTTATATTGAATGTGTTAAATAATAAATATTGCAGCATACATACAACACAAAAAAAAATCATGAAACATTAAAAATTAAATAAATAAAATTGCAATTTTATTGAAAACATTGCTTGAAGTTTGTTTTATTGTTCTTACATAAAACATGGGAAGAAATTTGGCACTTTGTCGCAAAGTTCCATATAACATTACAAAAAAATATAAAACAGCATAGATTAAAAAATATTGTTGAAAAATACTTAAACCCTTTTAAATTGCAAGTTTAATTACAATAAGGGCATCTTTATCCACTATATTTTAATTGTGATACCATTAAGGTCGGATTTATATTCATTATCAGCTGTAAAACCAACATCAGGGTATTGTAAAAATCAAATTCATTGTAATTTATTAGATGCATTTGAAGCTTTTATTTGTCAATAAGAGATCAATATTGTAAGAAAAATTTAGTGACCTAATCGACAGTCTGGCAAGGGAATATAAAATAACCTACAAATATATGGTGTACCGTTCAAAATAACTTTTAAAAATTATTTTTGTTTCTTTTTTTTTAGTTTATTATAATTTGTTTGACAATAGACATTTTGCTACCAAGCAAACGTTACTCTTCATCCAATGTCTTACTTAATACCGCCGTAACGCTTTCAACTGTGATTGCTATTAATAGGCGAGATAAATCGTTTAGATTATTTTAAAATAGAGAGACCTGGCAACCTTTATTTTTTTATTATTATTTAATAAAGAAATTAAGAATTGCCCCACTTGTTAAATTTTTTTATGTGTAAAAAAACTAAATTTTTGGAAAACTTTATTAAGAGTATTTTTGTTTAAGGGGTTTTAAAGATTTATAAAATACTTTCGTACTACATTTATCTAAACAAGCAAGAAATCGGACTTACTCATGTTCAGGCAATAGTAGGTGGGATTTCTACTAAATCCTGCAATAAGCGTAATTCTCAGCTAGTAATTGTGAAATATTATTTGATTAAAAAGACTTTCTCATCAGCTTTATTTTTCTGTAGTTTAAGAAAAACGATTTTATACTTCTTTCTTAAATTATTATTATTTAATTTTAATCGAGCTCATACCAAAGGTTATATATTTATAAACGTATTGCACTCTGAACATTTGAAAAATCAAAAATTATGATCTGCGTTTTGATTGCGGGGGTAAGAGACGAGAGTGAAAATATTCTGTGAGCGCAGCCAAAACTCAAAAGAGTAGAATGTATACATGTAAACATGAACAGATTCATATACACATGTGTTAATAGACTTTGCTCATATACATAAGCTTCTATATTAATATTAATTGCCTTTCTTGATTGAAACAAAATAATCAAATAAAAGCTCTCTGTATCAGTCTTTGTTTTGAATAAAATTTATTATTGAAGAACAAATTCAATTTGCTGTAAAATATTAATGGCTTAAGTCAGGTCTTTCCAAAAAATATTCTTATTTTAAAATTCTCTAACCAAATGAGAGTATATAACTCTCAAACAGTTAAAATAATGAATCAGGTAAACAGACATAGTAGCGAAAACAATAGGCTTACATTATCATCCGTTGATTATGGAAACCAAGAAATGTTATCGACTTTTACTAAATTCTAGGATTGACAAAGAGAAATTTTCTCGTTAGTGTTTACTTTAACAGCACCTGAATGTAAATATCACTAAACGTTGCATTTACAATTTCCACTAAAAGCAAGAAAATTTTACTTAAATTTTACTTGAATTAGGCAGAAGAGTTTTTTCAAAGAAGTAAAAGTAACAGAAAAATTAATGCTTGTAAACGTTTAGCAACTCTTAAACACAGTTTTTATATTACTTCTCCAAATCTGCATATCAGAACGCATTTGCTGATTTTCTCACATAAAATTTACACGCAATATCACCAGCTTAATGAAACAAAAAATGAAAAGAAAAAAATTACCATTACAAAAATGAATAAAAAACTATAATAAAAAGGAACTAGTATTGTAAAGATGATACAACTGGACGCAAGCAACACTTTAGACTAATCTTTCATCTCTGGAAAAACACAATTGAAAGAACTTGTCTCTTCAAATTTTAGTCCTGAGCAGAAACATAAATTATTTAAGTATTTACACAGAATCTACAACTGAATGTAAATCTTGTGATTTATGAGATAGAATGTTGATAGAACAGTTGAAATAAATTGTTGATTTTTATTTTTCTCTCAGATAATTCGAACATTTATTTAATTTTATTTTAAAAGAAATATCATTTTATGCAGCTGGTCACAAAGTAAATGTATTATTTTTTACATATTTAATGAGTTATTGTTTCACTAATTAAATTAAACTTTAAGCAACTTTTCACAATTCTTGTATTTACCATTTTAAATTATTTAAAAAGGCACATATACGAGTACACACGTTTATATTTATAGGTATATTCGAAAATATTAAGCCTCCTAGTTAGCATTTAGAAGATTGTTGTAACAAAAATTTACAATCACTTTCAAAACTTTAGCACGTACACTTTTCTGCTATACTCACGTAAAATTTTGAATAAATCGGCAGAGCCGTTCAAAAATAAACACTGGATAATGTGAGCCTTTTAAGACTACCCAAGAACACTAAATAGTGATTAATCAATTGTGCGTTTAGAAACAGACCTCAATATAACACTGACAATCGAAATGAAAGCAACTTGTTTAAAAACCAAAACTTACAGAATTTGGGCAATTATTAATTGATCATGCAAAGACTCGGAATGCGTTTGTTTTTTATTTTTGTTATTTTTCATCTCTAGGGTAACATTTTCTCACGACAAAGCAATCATTTTTCGACTAAAAAACGAGAGCATAAGCTATTATTAAAATCGTGTAGAAGAGTCAAAAAGACTCAAGTCAAACATTTTAAAAGTATGAACTGGGACAACAAAAGAATTCTATTCTCCCAGTTTTCATCAAATTTTAAATAATAAGAATAATGTGGTCAATTCAATTCCCAAAAGATTATTTCAATTCCTGAATTTTTATTTATAAATATGTGAAAGAAAATACACTCGCCTAATCGCATAGTATAAAATTATTAAATTAAGTTTCCAGGTTAACTTAAAACTAAAATTTAGAATTTAAGTTTTGATGACTTCGGTTTTGACTTCAGAATTTTGCTCTAGATTCGAAACGATCTCCATCGCCCTAGCTTGTTCAACCACCTACTAATTTACGAAATTATAAAATGACTATTATCTAGTTTAAAATGAAAAAAGAAGTCTGCTTTAAAGAAAAGATTTAAAAAGGCATCAAAGTGTGGCACAATGATGGTGAAGTTTACGCTGGATTAAAACATAAATCCGATATTGGCTAATCAAGCAGTCTGTGCTTCTATAAACTAATTCAGCTGCCAGTGTTTCAATTTCATTGTTCTCTATTTCTTACTTTGTTGCAAAATTTTTTGCTACGAACTCTTGTTTACTAATCATGCGCTTTTACAAGCTCAAGCAGCCATCTACACTACACTGCGGCAGTATTGGAACTACTAAATTCCTTGTTAAGTCAAAATAGGTCCTTATCTTGTGCAATCATTAATATTGGTCATACAACCCGTTACAATATCGACTTACGAAAGAAAACTATTTTCATTTGTTCGTTATGTAATTTCGCTTTAAGCACCGGTTGAAGTTTAAAGGGTTTTATTTGTTTTTAGACGGAAATTTAATTAAATTCCTCATTGTCTCACTTTGGAAAACATATCAAAAATTTCTTACTAAATTTCTTATTAATTAATTACATAAATTACAATAAATTGCAGCCTAAAATAAATAAAACCTTTTTCTATGTTACAATTTACTACGTGTTTGTGTATCAAGACACAGCTAATTATAATTTTACTTGAATCACTAAAAAATAAGAAAGAATTCAATTAACATTTTACATCATGTAGGCACTACCCGTTATTTGCGGAAAGTGCTGACAAATAATTTTTGTCCAATTTTTATTTTTTCTTATTTGGTGCGGAAAATACAATTAATTAAAAAAAAAAAAGAATTTTGCATTCATGGCATATTTTTTCCTTCCACTTGCAAATTGTATTATTTTTTTATTTTTTAATCATTGTTTTGTGTCCGTTCTGCTTATCCTGTTTTAAATTTAGGTTTTTCGTGTTGCCGTTTTTTATTCACTTGTTTATTGCTGCTCGCAGTTGTCATAAATTTTTTTTTTGTTTATTTGGTAGAGTTAGAGATAGAAGAGTAAAATTTTGGTACGTAAAAGTTATTATTTCATACAGCTGCTTTCGAATTACATTTGAGAATGAATGAGAATGCTCTTCATTCTTAATAGTAATATTTTATGGATCTGCAACTAATGTCAGTGGAATTCTACTAAATAAAAATTGAAGTAAAATATTTTTTTTACCGTTGAACTTATTAAAAATAATACGATGCAGATCAATCAATATTTAAGCAAAGAGAATACGCTTGCTTAAACTATTTTTAAATCAGATTTACAGGTTCTAACGATGTCTTTAAGACTGCGTTTGATATTTAACTAAAACTCAAATTCTCTTTTTAAAGCATTTACCCACGTAAGAACGTAACATTTTTAAATTTGTTTATTTGTACAAATTATTTCTTTATTATCGGCTGCCACTATATTTCCGTCCAGTCTGTATGTAAAAGCAATTTAAAAATTAAAACCATTTATCAATTTTTTGAATAGACGTATATACAAAAAATAAATACGATTCACAAAAATTGAACATATTAGTTTAAATGATTTATATTGAATTTAATTGTTAGTCAAAAACAGATAAAAATAAAAAAAACAATGAATGTATACCATCGACACAAAATCAATAGGGGTTTACATGACTGAGCCTTAAAATAAAAAGGGATTCGTCATGTATTCAAAATCTATTAGTTGGGTTTGTGTGGATTTTTGCATGTAAATAAATTTTATAATGTAAATAAATTTAAAAAAAACCTTTTAATTTGAAAGACACAATATCGGACAAATATAATATTTGGAACCGGACACTTATCTACTAAAAATTTAAATTTTTATTTAAAATTCGGAAATTCTTTGTAAGAAAATAATAAATATTTCAAATAAGTTAATATAAAAATAGCCAAAATAATTTCTGATGTTCTAATTTGTAAGCCTTCTTAAAAATATTTATTGATTAATTTCTTAAACAAAATGTTCGCACTGTATTTAATAGGAATTAATTTAAAACTTCTTTTGATTCATTATTACAGGTTTCAAGAGTTAAAAAACGCAATGAAAAAATTAAAAATAATTATTTTAAAATTACATTTTATTGGAAAATGTGTATGAATGCAAATTAAACTTGGTTTAAAAATGTACTTTAGTACCAAGAATAATTATTATATTACACAACGCTTAAAATATTGTTTTTCTTAAGCCCACTACCAATTTTAACTGCAAACAATAACACACAAAAAATGTTATCCTATTAAAAAAAACTTGATTCGCAAAACCACTGTATGGCTGTCTTTGACAAAGCGCATCCTAGACTTTCAAATTTATCACAGAGAATAGGTGTAAATATTGACCTCTAATTGGCATTTTTTTATAAATATAAGCCAGTAACTGTACATTGTCTAACAAAAAATAATCGAGAAGTTTCAAATAATATGATCTTGGTGGCCAATTAACTGCTCCATTTTTTCATAATCAACTTGGATTTCAGGGTGTCATACTTTCTCTCATTATGCAGCTATTTTATTCATTAAAAAATTGGTTAAGCAAAAAGAGGCCTCACTGCACATTTTTGCGTCTGTAACTAGCGCGAAATTTTGACATAATTTCAGAGTAAAATGCTTCTATTCCTTATAATTAGGCTGAATTTGCTGATTATAATTTCCGAAAAACGTTCCACTACCTTTTAAAAAACTTCCATTAAGAATTTGTGAATGTAGTAACATAAAAGTACAAGTAACTGAATTAACATTATAAAAATTATTATCTTTGTAAAAGTTCTATTCGTTTTAAGTCCAAATTTGTTTAAAGTACATTGTCCGGTAAACAAGAATGTGGTCTATAGAGCAGGAGAAAAGAAGCTTAAACCGCTTTGAATGAGACAATACTACTCATTTGGGAAGTCCATAATTGAAGACTTTTGAATTAGCATCGTGACACTGCCATTTTTATGAATCAGGTCACTAAAACCTGTTAAACTTAAATAAAAAGCTTTTCATGGAAATTTTTCCATTTAAATGTTTTTTACGCAATTTACTGCATGTGAAACATACAAAAGCTCGCAGTGCATCGCTGTATAATTATATAAGAAGGTGTCTGTTTAGCAAAACTTAAAGTGCAGCTTGTAAAGTATTTTTTAATAAATCTATGCTAAAAATTAAGCTAAATTTGTGGTAAAATTTTGATTAAATTTTTAAGGGGTTTTGGTAATTTTTTAACAAGAAAGAAGTCAATGGCAACACAGATCTTTGTTGTTTTTATTTTGCCATAAAAAAGCGACAGGAACATTGTTTTATGCCATTTAAATGGTCGATAATTTTCCTGTAGGGCATATTTTCTAACCTATAAAATTAGTAAAATTGATTCAGTTTTAAAATTTCACCAAAGTTCTGTAATTTTTCGCTGCAAACGCTTTGATTTCAATTCTAAATTAAACGAGAATTCCATTCACTTTTATGCTATTTATTAATTTTTAAGGTAGTTTTTATTATTTTTGTAGAATAATTATTTAGTTATATCCTTAATCATTTCACAAAGCAATTTTCAATTCACCTAACTTTGTTGTAGAGTTTTCGTTGTATAAGCGATTTAACAAGCACTCAGGTTTTCTATTGTTAAACGTTTATTTATCGTTATTTTTTTTTTTCTTGCACTTGTCCTAATTGTTGCTTTTTGTTATTATAGTATTCTTTTTTTAAGGGTACTTAAATTTTTTTATCAAAAATTTTTATTTAACAAAATTGGCTTTTAAGATGATGTATATATTTGAGCAAAATTCACTTATTTAAATTAAAGGGAATTTTTTCAATACTATAAAAATAAAATTAAAATAAAATATTTTGTGACTCATTTCTCTATGAAAGGCATCTTATTTTATATGATTGCGACCTGAGTTTTAAAATATTAAAGCGCATCCCATGTAAAATAATATAATTTCTTTCTTTCCGAAGATGGTACAATCCGGCCACTTGACTGAAAAATTTAGAGAAATCAAAATGAAGTTGTTTTTTTTTTTGTTTTTTTTTTAGCAAATTGAGTGTAGAGCGTGGCGTACTCTCTATGCCGCTACTCCTAACAGCATTACAAGTAAGAAGTAATAAAAATGGTTAAACGTTATCTTAAGTTGAACGCAAGTCAAAAGACTTTAAAATAAGGAAAATAGTGCGTTTACTTAATTTCTTTAGTCTTAGCGGAGAATTTGCAAACTAGGATTATTTGGCTTAAGATTTTATAGCATCTGAACTTTAAGGTGCTTTTGGCAGCACTTTTTGTACATTATCTTTATTAGTACACTATTACTGCTGCTTACGATGCACAGTGGGGAACTTGGAAAAAATTTAAATAATTTTGTAATTTCTAGTCTTGTTGTATTGAAGTACCTCATGACTTTGCTGAATGTCTAAATGATAAAACAGCAAAACAATTAGAAAACAAATAATAATAGAGACATCAGTGTAGTAACTGCATACAAAATTTTTCCAGCGTTTGGAAAAGGAAATTGTGTTTTTTTATGCTTAATTTCAAAGTATTTATTAACTTTGTGTTACATAAACAAGAAATAACTAACACAGGAAGTTCTGTTAAAAAGTTTTATAGTTCGACAGTAGTGTGACATATAAAACGTATCAAAAGAAAACATTCTTGCTTATTCAAGTGTAAGTATCCTTTTTAAACAAAAAAGAAATTTGCATTCAATTTAAAAATTTTAAACATAAATATATGTTTTTTTCAAGATATCATATAGTGCGTGAAGTTAAATACACAAATTCGTAAATATTAATTCGAAAAAAAAAATATATTCATGCTAAACACAATGCGATATAAAAACTTAACAACAACATTTGTGAAAGCAATTAAAACTGTAATTAAATTCAAAGTTTACTTCAATTATATATTTGTTTGTATAAAATCATTCATAGCTTTTCTGTGCCTTTTCTGAAATCGGCTTACAAAAACGCAACCCAAAATTGTTTCGTTGTTTTCTTGTCATATGTATTTGTTTTGCTTTATGTTAACCATCGGTTTAGAAACAATACATTTTTTTTTCTAACTGACATTTGTAAAGGAAGTGTGAATGCCTGGTGCCTTGCCTCTTAATACTGATTGACTATGAGTTGTTGCTCGTATTCTCATTAGTTAATTTGCTTATTTAAAATAATGATATTTACAACGTACACAGCTTGAGGTAGATGTGTGCAGTGAAGGCTAATGACGGATGTAGCGATACAGAAAATGCCGGCTAACACTTTTGCGAATGTTTAGTTATTTCACTTTTATTTAAGCTTTTAGTAGCATTCTACCTAATTAATGACGGCTCGAGTGTTGCTGTACTCTGAGTAAAACACGTGTTGACATCTGCTCGACTTATTAAGAACTCCTTGAAAATTTTACAAAAAATCCATCAATATAATTGCCATAATCAACATCTACAAGCTCATTTATTATAAAAAGGTAATTTTTATTTAATATTTAACAAACACTTTTCCACCAATCCTTGTAATATTACACTGACATCGATGCAACTTCCTGCTTCGTATGAAGCAAATAATGAGTTACTTACTGTCTGATTACAGCTTAATTAATTGGCAGCAAAGAAAGAAATGAAAGCATGAAATGAAAGCATGAAAAAGTAAGAAAAATCTGCAAAAATTTTTGTGCACATGAAATAAAACACAACGGCAAACAAAACACTGAAAAAGAAATTACAGACAAAAAGTAAAGTGTGAAGAGCAAACATTAAAGATCTTCGGGATAAAATTGCCAAAAAATTGAGAGCAAAAACTCTTAACAACATTTTTTAATTAATGTTTAAAACTTACACAAACATATACATTTCGTAGTTTCAATTAAAATTATGTGCGCAAGACAATGGCGAATATGAATAAGTAAAACAAGTTTTTATCGTTAATAAAGCGTATTTTTTTCTTTTACAATTTTAGTCCTCCGTCTTACACAGCCACAGTCAATGGTAAGTTGCAAACGTTTTTAATTCAAATACTTATTCCTATACATTATTTTTGAAGTTGAATGTACATCATTTTAAATTAAATTGCTGTTCTTTTAGATGTTTAAAAATGGGATTTTCAAGCTGGCAAATTAATTAGCAACCCGACATGATGCAACTAATTACTGTTAAATGTTGTGGGGTTTTAACTTAATAGTTTATAAAACACCAGACATTCGCAGATTGCTCCAAAACATAAAAGAAAATAAAAAGAAAAGATTTTAAGATTTTATATAAATGTGTGTTGATTTTTACTTTTTTGCTATCACAGCCAAAAGAAAAAACATGTTAAAAATAAGAAAATAAAAAAACATTCAGCGTTATGTTGTATTTAGAAAAGTCATCAAAAAAACTTGAATTAAAAATTCGTTTTAATATTGTTTAAACTCTTAAAACGCTATAAAGATAATTGTTGTCAAGAAAAAATAAAATTATAATGTTCTAAAATTTTTCTTACAGCAAGAGCTTTATGTGTTATACTGGGTGTTTTTAATCCCAATAGAACTTTCAGCCGTAAAAATTAACACAAAACTTAATTTTAATTTATTGTTTTTTACTTGCGGGTATGCTAGATAAAGCACATTCTGGATTTTAGATTTTAGGAAAATTTTTCAACTAAAGTCTGCAATGTGTTATGAATAAGAGTAATAATTTTGGACTCCGAGACATCAATTGTTGCCGACTTTTCAGCGTTAGCCATTATCTTCATTTTACCACACACAGAAAGTAATCGAGAGGTTGCAAAGCGCTTGAGGTTGGAGGTCCCTTGACAGGTCCGTTTTTCGAAAACAATTTATTTCAAAATTTTTATTTTAATAAGTAAGTGGTTATGTTTGTTTTAAAGCACGTACCGTTATTCTGCTGACACTAAATCTCGACCGGATTAATGTCATGAACAATTTTAAGCAAAAGATCTTTGATCATGATAAGGTAACGATCTCATTTAAGTGCAGTGCAAGCTGTGGCTTCATTTTTAAAGACATTTTCTGGATTTCAAACAAGAAAATAATTAAAATTGAATATCATAAAAAATAATTATGCCTCATTGATAAACAGATTTTTTTAATAAAATACCGGATCAATTTCTAGTTGCTCTAGAGTCAAATTTATACCCCAGCTAAGCCTTAAGCTTGTTTAGCCTGGTATTAGTTACACTATTTAACAGACTATTTGCTCTCCTACCACTGTTTAACTCACAATCATTACATTTACCTTCTTCCCCTTTTTTATTTTTTCAATCAGGAATCAAGGAGAATCGTTAGTGCAAGTAATGGCTGTAAATAATTTCATTCTGCAAAGAGTTGCGTTGGGCTGGGATTCTTAAGGCAAACGTATTGACCGCAAAAGGGTATAGCTTTCCAAACTTGTTTCCTGATTTCATTGGGGTACATTTCACTGAAGTTGTGTAATGAAATAATAAAACGCAGTCTACATTATGTACGTGGTCTATTATATTAATAGAGTTTGATACTTTAGTGTCATCAACAAGCTTCTTCAATCTCTCTTATAGGCATTCAAGTAGCTTTAAAAAAGACTTTTTTACTTGGTCAATTTGTAAAAGTTTTATATTATATAAAAAACTCTTGCCATTGGTAATCAGTAATGAGATCAGATAGACTAAAGTACTTCTTAACCTATTTCAGGAAAGGCACGTGACTGCTTCCGTTGAGTCTTGCAAAATATGTTTCTTCTATCGAGCACTAGATTGAATTATAAAGAAATGGAGAACTTCTAAACTGAGCAATGTGTTTATTAACCACATCCACAGTTTTATTGATTTTTAATCTTTCCTTTTTTAAAAGTCGCGCAGTGCTCATTTTGAGTATTTTACTTGTTTAGTTAATATAGACCCATGTTAAAGAAATATTTCGATCTACTAGACTTATTTGATAAGTACTGCCTGTTGCATTAATTCATTTACAACAACCTTAATGTATACTTCACACTTTTCACACTACTGGCCACCGGAAAGCAAAAATTTGCAAAAATTTATTAAAATCAGAAAACACAACTACAGCAGATGAATTATGTGATTAAAAATTTATTTCTTTATTACAAACAATAAATTTAAAAGTTGGAAAGCATCAAATACACAATTTTCATTTCACTACACACTTGTCAAAGACTGAATGTAAAAATAAATTAATGAAATTTCTTCTTAACTTCACATTTTGATATTTTAAAAGAAACTTTGTGACGTTAACTAAACGAAAGAGCATCAATCCTTAGAATTCATACAAAACTGCAACTAAAAAATATTTTTTATATTAATCTATTTCCAAAAGCTCTATAAGTTTTTGGCGCAATCATTTTCTTTAACGCTATTTTTTTTTTCTTCAGTCATCCTTTATGTCTTTCAATAAGAAAAAATATAACACAAAAAAACTATATCCGACTCGAACAAACATTAGAACATAAAAAGCAAATGCAGTGCCATTTTTCATTTCAGAAAATAAAAAACAACTTTCAACGTCTGTGACGATGTACTCCAAATTAGAAATTAATTGAAAAAAAAAATATTTTAACAAAGGACAGAAACGCGCTATCAAAAATTAGATCATTAAGTGGAAATTTTCTTAAGTAAAAAAGATCTTTTCCCAAATAAAAGTAAGTAACATTTCAATAACAACCTTTTTATTAATTTTTAAAATCTCACTTTTATGAAATGACCACACGTTTAATTATCAGGTGAAAGCAATCAGGGGCGCTGTAGCATAACTTGTACTGTGGCTTGTTAATATTCAATATTTATCCTAAAATAGAAATCAATAGTTTTAAAATCTTATAGGGCTTTAATGGTGTTGCTGCAAAGTAGGATTTATGAAAAAATTTAAATTACATTTGAAATTTAAACGATTGATTTAAAAAAATTGCACAATAAAGCCTACTAAGTTTTGGACTGTTTTTTGCGGCTTATTAGGTATAAATTATAACTAAGATAAATTTAATTTTTCAGCATTGTTGTTGGTTATGATTCTCGATTATCAGAAATAAAGCCAATTTTTTAGGATCCTGCGAAAAGCGTCATTATTTTATATTTTTTAGTCTATTTAAAATAATTAAAAGCTAAAAAAATGTAAAAAAAAAAAAATCAAAATAATTATAACACATAGATATCCCTTTAGCAAGTTATATATAGAAAACATTTTTTGAAAAAACTATACACCTATTACACTGCTAGGATCAAGGCCGTCGAATTTTGCAAAATATTTTGGAAATTTGTTATATTTTAAGTGAAATCTTTTAATCTTCTAATGGTCGTTTATGCTCTTAATAGCTGTATTTAAATTCGCTGTTAGTATGAAATGAAAAATAAGAAAATAATGAATAATCAAATTGTTAGGACTTTTAAAAAGATTTTTTGGGATTTGCATGATTGTATAAACTGAATTTTTTCCCTTTAATCTTTTATGGATCACAATGAAATTTTTAAACTTCCTTCAAAATATTTTAAAGATTTTTCCTTTTCTTTACCCCTATGCAATTTTTTACCCAAACTAAATAAATGATAAAACTGGAAGATGCTTTTTTTGGGATTTTTCAAACACATTTTAGAAGTTGTCGGTTATGCCGTACGTACTGAATTTTTTCCACATCTGATTTTGTTCTATTCATCTGTATGCAATTTTAAAATCTAAATAAAAATTATTATAAATTATTATTAAGCAAATTAAAAACGCTTTTTAAAATATCGATAATACTAAAAAATCCCATTTTTGGAATTTGAAAAAAGGTTTTGGGAATTGTAAAGCGTGTAAATATCAAACTAAGTTGTATTGGCTTCTCAGCTTTTTAATTTATCTCTATGTAATTCTAAAATTATATTAAAATTATTGATTATTAAAGATGTATGTGACGATTGATAAAGGGAACAATGAAAACAAGCTTTGGGTTGTGAGAGGACTTCGTGTCTCTTTTATGCCCATACAGCATTACATATATTTTTTCAGTCTTTTAATTTAAAACTTAAATAACTTATTTTTAAATAATTTCGTTTATTTCCCACTGTGCGAATTTGATACTAACCTACCGTTAATCTCTGTTGAGTAGAATGCTACATGGAAATAAAGTACCCTACAGTTCTGAGAAATTACAAGCAAATTAGTATTAAAAGTATTTATAAAATAAAAAAATCATAAAATTACTGAAATTTTCACATAAGAAAACACTTTACATTAATGTGAGTAATAGTAGTTTAATGCTTCGCACCTTCGGTAGTTATATAGCGAGTAAAGAAAAATAAATTTATTTTTTGACCCTCAAATTTAGGATATGTGACTTGTAACCATTCACACTCAAACGAATAAAAGGATCGCATACATGGAAAACCTTTTAAAAACCTCTAGTTGCACATACATACATACAAATAAGTACAAACAAAAAAGGAATTCCACTTTAATTAATTTCGATGTCGTTGATTTATAACGCTGCTACAAATGTCGTACCATTCGTTATTCATTCACGTATTTCTTTCTATTTTCCTTTAAAATACAAATGTGTTGTAGTTTTCGACTCTGTGTTCTTTTCTTTTAAGAGGAAATTACGACAATGACGGTTTTATGTAAAAGAAATGAAAATGAATTATTGTTCATGATTACACAAATAGAAGGAGTCAAATGGCAATTGGCTTTAATTAATTTCAACACATTTTGACACTTTTTTTAAGAAGATAAGAATAAAAAGAAAGAAAGAAAAACATTTTAAGAGAAAGTTAAAAGAGGAATAAATTTTTTCACAATTTTTGTTAAAAAAGATTTCAGATGCCAAGTGTTTTAATGCAAGTTGACATCACTATCTGACTTCTACATAGTTTTTATTTTTTTAACACTGTTTTCTTACATTTAGTAATTTTTTTAGTCTTCTTGTTTCTTAGACACTTGTCAACAGTATTGATGTTTCAATTGTTGTCTTTTCATTTCAAAATTTATTTCTTTTAATATTTCCATTTATTCAATATTTATTGGAATTTGCATGTTTCATATTTTCTATTGGAGGTCATTGTAAAGTAAAAGCTAATAAAAAATAATTTGAATGCACATTAATAAGTTTAACCGATTAGAAGTATATTTATTAAGAACTGTCTGGAAAAAATTAGTTAAAATACGGGAAAAAATGTTATCAAGAATTTGAATTGAAAATAAAGAAAAAGCTAAAACTAAAAGCAATTTCAAACAATTCAACAGAATTTTTTGTGATGAACTTTTTAGAATGTTTATCATAAAAATGAATTTCCTCTGTTATGCGTTGGGCAATTCACTAGCAAATCAAAATAAATGAAGAACATGTTAAGGAAGGAAGCTTCCAAATTTCAAAACATAGTATGATGTGTTTGTGTTCTCTCTTAGTTTAAAAATAGACTTTACTGCACCCGCTCGTACTTTCGGTCGGGTACAGGTGGTAAAAGTAGAAAGAAGATACCACGAACCCTTTAAAAAATAATCGCTTCAGGGCTTCTTTTTAGTTTTGATGTGAATGTTCTTATTTTAACAAACAACAAACAGAGTCCTCGATATAATTGGTTAGTATTTGTGTTGACCATAACTACAGAACTCGATCGTACGTTTGGGAGAAATTGTTCAATAATGGCAACATATTTTTTGGAAGTGATCTTACAACCTTTTAAGATGTTTGAACTGCAATACCATAAAAAAACTTAATGAAAGCATTAACGTCGATAAATACAGCTGGAGATCCATTGAGGTCTTTTTGAATTTTTACAAATCAATTACTGACAGATCTGTAAAAACTTAAAAGAATTAATTTTGATTCAAAAATTAAAAAATGGCACCCCTGTCTATGAGGTACCATAGTTTTTCGGAATTCGTACACAAAGTGTAAAAAGTTACCCTCCGTCGTCTATGCGTCTGTCAGAGCCCATTACCTCCGGAACTGTAATTGGTCCATTAAAAATTTTTCAAAAAATTTCTTACTATAAAACATGAGACACAAAATCATAAAGAGTGTTCCGAAAGTGATTTGATACTTCAAAAAGTATTGGTGTTTTTTACTGTTATAGGCAGACACATCAAATTTAAAATTATGTGGGATAAAGCAACAAGTATAAAAAATGGAACTTAAACTTAAATGACGTCCCAATAATAAAATTATTATTACTATATGGCTTTAGTTTTTCAACCATAATAGGCAGACATTAAGAATTCATACAGAGTATGAACAAATATGTCCGCTATAAAAATAAATTGTAAACGATAAATTTGGAAATAATAACCTTTCTTTTAAATGTTAAATTTATTTTAGCCGCCAAATTATGCCATATTGTTGTTACGTTAAATTTTTAAAATACTTGCTCAAGCTTTAATATTTTTGTATGGAATTAAAAATAATTCTTATGTTGTTGATGCAATTTCTTAATCCACCAATTAATAAAAAATTTCCAACCATTAAAATAATTAAGTTATTTACACGACATTTTTCATGCTTAGAATTTTTCCCCTACCATTAAAATTCTGCTAACATATCTTGAAATAATGACAATGAAAAAAATTAAATCCCATTAAATGCTATAAATTGTTTTTAGTTATGTTTTTTTTTTTAGCTAAAGGTAATGATATATAAACAAAACTCTTAAATTACTTATTACAAGTAGAAAAGTAATTATGAGAAAAAAAAATTTAATTATGACCCTTTTAAAAGAAATTTGCACAAAATAAATAAAACTTCCCTTTTTTATGCATCTGTCTTTAAACATTTATAGAATTTAATTAAGCGATAAATAGCTGTTAAAATTTGTGACTGAGATCTAATGCCACCTAACACCCCAGCTAGCAGTTGTTATTACTTGCACGAGAACAAAAATATATTCCTAAAAAGCCTCAGTTACCCTAAGGATGTTAAAAAATGTCATTAAAAATAATTATAATTAAAGGTATTTATTTATTTCAAAAAGACACGAAATGACTTACTAATGATAATGCTTTGAAACCATTAAATCTTTAGTCAAGGATAATGAATTTGTTTTTAAGCTAATTATCAATGAAACTTCACTTAAAATCATTAATATTATTTCATACTAAAAACCATTTTTCTTTGATGAAATATTTATAATGCTAAAAAGTCATTAATTATTTTAACCTCCAATGCTATTGATGCTTTTCAATTAAAATAATTTTCAACAATATAAATAAACCCCTAAATATTTTAATTTTATCAAACAAATATTTATCAAACATTATATGTTTTTTTTTTTACTTTCAGGTACGTGTATAATTAACATCTAAACAACTATAAAGTGTAAGTTAAAAATATATATCATATTCTGTTAGTCTTTCTTCAATTAAAAAAAAACTTTAACAATTAGACATGATAAAGGAAAACAAAGTTAATGTAAAATTCCTAATAAACAAAAAAGTTATATCATAACACCTGCCATTAATACGGCTTATCTATGTTAATAACACGCACATTACTTTCTTTTGTAGTTAAATTACAAAAACAAAACTTTAACATTATTCAGTTGCATTTGTAATTATGCAATAAAAGACAGACAAATAAGTGAACAATTGGTAGGAAGAAACTGCTACACTTATTATAAAACATTACAATTTGTCAGTGTTAAAATAATAAGAGAAGCAGCAAAAATACCAAACATCAGTAACAACAAACCTGCAGTAAAAACAACAAAAAACAAGATACAAAAAACATATAAAACAAAGTAACAAAAGTAAAGTTTCTTCTTAAAAAAAATTGGTTGCTGTTCGTACCGTTTTATTACACATACAGCCATGAATTCCTTTATACTCATATTGCTACCAGGCAAACCGAAAACATCGGCAAATACAATGATAAAGTTTATTTTTTATATCCTTATATATTCGGGTCCTCAATTTTGTGCAATTTAAATAATAATGACACTAACAGCTGTGCCTTACAATACGACACAAAAAACTCAAAATAACGAAAATAAAAAACAAAAGAGAGGATAATAAGTGTACAAGTGTTAATATTGGATGATATAAAAAGATGAATAAATGAACAAACATCCCACTAGATTATGTATCCTGCCAACACAAAACAGGAACCTCAACAATTTATTTCCATCCTGTGCATTTTTTGTTTTTCTATAGCAAATAGGAAAATATGAAAAGAAAAATAAAATAATATAACATCCCAAAAACAAGTATAACTAAACTTTTAATTTAGAGCCAACTACAATCAAAACTTTTTCTTTAATTTCGCCATGAAATCAAGTGGGAAAATCAGTTTTGTTGCATGTTTAAAACGAGAAGTAAAAGAAATTGTAAATTTTAAAAATAAATTATATAAATTAACTCCTTTTGCAGCTGCTAGTGAAATACCCTAGTGACTGAACTTATAGTATCTGGTTTCTAAAAAAGGAATTTATTTTCTAAAACAAAATAACAAATTTAGATGAAGATGATATACATTTTTATATCATTCAAAGAAAAATTTATTTTGAATAAAAATTATGGCTGGCAAATTTTCAGATTTTCATTTCAGATATCGATTCTTTTTTTATCAAAGTTTTTAATCACGTAACAGCATTTCCAGCCTCATCTCTGAAAAACGGCCCAATCAAGCTTTCACACCATAAAGCGCTTCATACAGTGGCATAGCACGCAAAGGCTTCTTAATAATGGCCATAGGACTTTCAGAACCCCAAATCTGTCAAATTTGCTTGTTGACATACTCTGACAAGCGAAAATGGGTTTCGTCTAAAAAAAACAGCAGGTTGTTTCTGAATAAATTTTCATAGTGGATTTTAATTATTTTAATACAATTTTCGAGCGAAATTGAATTTATTGTAACAATTGCTATTGCATCTTCTACGAATGCATTAAAACACTAAATGCCAAGCTATCACGTTGTTGGTATTGCCACCATTGAAAAACAAAGTTCTTGTCGAAAACCTCTTTATATGGCACTAGTGTGTATAAATGTTGTTTATTTTTAATTTAATTTATTTTTGCATGGATACAGTTTTTCACTTTCAGTTTATATAATTTAAGGCTTTAGACTTGCACTCATTTACTTTTCTTTTGACTTTATCTCTTCTTTCATATTTTTTACAAACTTCTCATTTAATTTGTTATTTCTATAATATTTATTTTTCAACCTTTAAAGTAGATATATTCCGGATACTTATACATAGGGAAGTCGATTTAGCTAAGCAAGGCTCTTTGTCATGGAATTGAAATCAGTTTTGCCAAAGCTCCAGAAGATCTACTGAACACCAGTCTTAAGAGCATTTTAATGAAATAGATGGAATTGAAACTCAGCGCCATAGGTCCATAAATTGACCAGAAGTAAAATTTAAAATTTTTAATTTTATTAAAACCTGAAAATTTTGAGGAACTTTTGTCAAGATGTAATACTTTTACAAATAGTTTCACACTCGAATTAAAGTTTTACCAAAAAACTTTAAATTTTTTACACACCAAATTCACTATTATATCACACTTCAAGCAAAATTTTAGTAAAAAAATAAATAACATTTTACAAAAAATTTGTTTTTTAATTTAAAAAAAAATGTCGTTAAAAATTCTCAATTAAAATTTTTCTAATTTTTTACCAAAAAAAAATTAAATTATAGAAAAAATTGTTAATGCAACAAAATATAATTTAAATTAAATTAAAAAAAAAATGTTTAACTCTAAAAAGTTAAAAATCTTCTAAAAAAATCTTAATCGAAATTTCTCCAAAATAATTAATTTTCTCTAAAACTTCAAAAAAGAAAAAACATTAGATTCAACAAAAAATTTTCTTGCAATGAAAAATATGTTAATTTCATTAAAAACCGATAGTTAAAAAAAGGCAGTATGTTGTTAACAGACTTTAATCCGATGGTCAAGAGAACTAAAAAAATGGCAAAAAAGACGGACTTAAGCAGATTGAAGAAGGTTAAAAATAAACACCTCAAAAACACCAAAAACAATATTAATATATCAAAGAGATATTCCGGAAAAAAGATTTAAAAAAAAATTACTATTCTTCTGGTAAAGAGTGTATAAGATGCGAACATTCATATATAACACTCTTACTTATTATAGATTATTTAAACAAAAATCTTTTACTTGAATACATGAACTTTTAAATGTTTTCCTAATTTCAATTATAAAAGTCATCATGATAATATCTTTTCATATAAAGTTAATCTTTTTTAAAGCATAACTACAATGAAAATACTTCAAAGTTTAAGTTTTGCTAACAAAACTTTGCGTAAATAAACGGAAGTCATTTGTTTTACCCCGTTATATCATAACTATCATTTGCTGCGGTTAACGTGGTATATTCCAACTTTGTTTTTATTTGTTTTAATTTGTTATTTGTTTGTGTTATATGCCAACGCCTTTCCTAAACTATAAAATTGCACTTAAGAGTATTATACTCAACAACATCATCGGCAATCAACGCTCTCAATTATTTCTTCTTTTTAACTGGAATATTAATTACTTAATAGAACAATTAAAGCCATTTTGCAAACAGCCACCAGACACAAAGTCCTTCTCATAGAAGAGCTTATAAAAATATAAAAAAATACCTTTTGACTGATGGTAAAATAATATAATGTTGAGTAATAGCAAATCTTTAAACATTTTAGGAAATTCTCGTTTGCCTGCTCGTTCTGTAGGTTATTATTTTAAGCAAGCAATTGTTGCTCAATAACAAAAAAAAATATATAACTTTGCATGATGAATAATAATTTCAAAAATTTTATAAATAAATATATTTTTCGATTTTTGTATTAAGTTTCGATTACTTTTACAATGGATAGAGACTTTTGCAAAATTAATGGATTCAAATCTATAACTTCTAAGCTGAGTTGGGCTTTATGAAATGTATCTCTGTACATTAAGCACGAACGAAGATACAGTGGACTGAAATTGAACACTTCCAGTTATTAAATTTTTATAACGCTTGTAACTCTCATATGTTTTTCATTCTTCAATAATAATCTTTTCGAATCTGTTACTATATCGCTAATACATTAAAAGGTATTTTACTTAATACAACAAAAAATACGTTTTTTTAATTAATTTTTGTTTTGCTTAAAACCAATCAGTTTCAATTTCAGCTTTTGAAGCATCATTCGATCTTAAACAAAACTGGGAAAAACCAAGATTTTCATTACTTACATTCTTAAGTTTAGAAAGGGAATTAAAAATAAATATTAATAAATGAAACGAAAAAGAGTTTAATAAAAATATATCTTAATTTTTTTGCACTATATGAAAAAGTTTTTTAAATTAAAAGGTGTCCGCATAGGTAACTAAGTTGGTCCTGTCTTTTGAACTGTTAAAACAAACACTTGAAAGTTTGACAAAATATTATTTAATATAAACATTATAATAACAAGTATAAACATCTAAAGGTACAAATTAAAGGGTGATCCAATATTTAATTTAATTTAATTTAATTTAATTTAATTTGTGGAGCTATACATTTGAACAGTTGTGGACAGATGGTTGAAGTTTACAAAAAACATGTATTGCTAAGTCTGCTTTATTTGGAAAAATCTTGCAGCTAATTAAATATCCTTGCCTTGATTATTCTTTCCCTAATTTTTTTTACTACTTTGATGTTATCAAAAACTTTTGTTTATAAAAACTACTTAAAAAGAAGGTATTAATTTCATAAAATATAATTTTGACTAATTAATGCGAAAATGGTTTAAAAATCTCAAATTTCTGGTATAGAAATATTTTTCTTGTTCGTTTTTTCTTTTCAGTTTTTTTTTTTTAATTTACTCTGTCATAAATGATATAAAAGACAAACCAGAAAAGTTATTTAAATTAATTGTCCTTTAAAGGGAATATTGTAAAGGTGTTTAGTATTCTTGCTTGAGGGGCAAATAATAATTTTTATTTTTACTTTGTGTTATGGCTTGTAATTCCCTTTTGTACACTCACTCCCTTTTTGTAAATAGAGAAAATTTTAAAAAAATAATAAATATAATGCTTAAATTACTTGAATTAAATCGTGTTTTTTTTAAATTATTTTAAATCAGGACATTTCAATTATTCAAACTGTTATAATTATTTATTTATTTATTTGGATAATTTTAAAATGTTTCTTTATTATTTGATCAGTTGTAAAATTATATCAGTAATTTTTTGTATCTCTAACGAGCTATTTAAATAAAGACTATCAATTCAGTTGCTGAACAATAATGCAGAGAACATAATTTTTATTTATTTTAATAAAAAAGATAAAAAATATATTTCAGTACGAATGAGGGCTTACAAATTCTAAATTTTACGCACATAAGTTTTGCCAATTTGCCGCATAAGAATTCAAAATATTTATTTTAAGATTTATATGGAAGGAAATTGCAGAATTTCGCAAGCGTTAACTGAGCTTCACTCTGAAAAAAATTAATTTTTTTCGGAAAACAAATATTTTATTATTAACATTAATTTAAAGGAAAGCAAAAAATAAGAATATTTGATATCTGATTTATGTCACAATTTTTGCATCGTCTTGGTTGATCCTTAAATGGAGTTTCTGGAAGTTTGCCGTGTCGCTACTGTTGGTACATGATTGACCTCATGTTCTACTTGACTTACGAATATCACGAAAGTATTACAGTCACGCCTATTCTTCTGTTATTCATCGAAGTCAAATTCCCAAGGTAAGTAACCTTAACCGATAAAACTTTCAATCGAACAAAATAACATAGACGTAAAGTTTGCATGTAAGGTAAATAACGACCCGTATTGTAGATTATTAAAGCGAATCCATACATAGACTTTTTCTTAATGACAACAGTTAAGACATTCTTTAGCTTTATAATCCCATACGAGAAAACACTTTGTGTCTTAGTAGGCTGAAGATATATAAATCATATTACGTGACACTTTCTTTTAAGCTTGCGTCTTTAATTAAATTGTTGATAATTTTTGGCATGCTTAAAGACAAACATCTTTGTGGAGAATAAATAAAAGTTTAATATTATTTGATTTTTACTAACTTAAAAAAAGTTACTTGAAAAAACATTCGTAGCGACAAAAAAAATGTTGTATGATTTGAGGTGAAATCTCTTTTAACAAAAATATCTTTATAAGCAAATTGGAATGTAAAATCTAATTGGTTACGTTACGTTATGGAAAGAATGATTATAATGATGCTTATTTGTGGTAAAGTTTTTTAGTAGATTTTCAGTTCATTGAGTTAATCGTTCATGTTCCTACAACTCATTTCGTTACATTTTAACGCTTTTTAAATAAAAATACAAATTTGTTTTTGTTTAAGTCAATTAAACTGTTTCTTTTCATTCACTTTTTTCAGGCTGCTTGTATACAATTTTGAAATTATTGCATCTAAACATGAATGAAGAGAAGTTTGTTGTATTTGTTGCTTTAAAAACAATAAAGGAGAAATATATGAAGATAGCAAGCCCTTAATGTGATGTCATTTCTAGTTTGCGTTTAATGCAAAACTCCATAATAATTTTGTTGCCTCGTTTTGTTGTCCTCGTCTTGTGTAGTAAATCATTTTTATTTTGTTGTTGCTTTTGCTACTTTTGTAAATATATTCGAAAATTATGGTTGAAAATAAGTAAATTTGTTTGTAGTGGAAGCGGGTGAAAACCAAATAAAACAAGCCGAAGAAAAATAAATAATTTCTGTTTACAAATTTGGAAGGGTAAAAAATATTTTTTAAAAATGAGGTTCTTAAACGGTAAAAATTTAAACCTGTTAACATGACCACAACTTCTAAGAATTCTTCTATCGCACGACACTATTTTTAAAACTAAAATAAAAATACACATATGAACTTTACTGAACTTTACAAAAACAGCAAATAAATAGATAATATTGAATATTAGAGGGTGTCTCAATAATGAAAATTTTCATTTTTATGGTCTTTATACTTTATAACGCTATAGGCAGACACAGTGGAGTTTGTAGTATTATGCGCGCTTAAACGTCAACCAATAAAATTATAAATTAATAGGTTTGCCTTTTGAAACATCTAAATTTTGTACATAGGATGTGGCACTATATCTGGTATAATGAAACATAAAAAATTTTATTTTATAAATTAAAAGGAACACAAGAGAATTTTTTACTCTACAGTTTCTCTTCTAAACAGTTAAAAACAAAAACCTTAAGTTTACACAGTGCATGTAGCGCAATTCAAAATTAAAGGATGCCCAAATATGTTGAGAAAAAATTAAAAAACACACGCAAAATTAAAAATTACAGGGTGGCCCACATATGTAATGAAACCCACTAGCTTCTTTGGCTAATATATTTTAAATCCTAGAACAAATGGCAGTGTTTTATTCGGCTACACAAAACCTTTATATACCATTCGCCAAAGTGGTGTTAGATATTACCTTAAGCTTTTTGTAAATGTAATGTTCCTTTGCCACTAGAAGCAGCAGGTTTCCGTGGTTCTCGTAGTGGTTTTCTATACATATAAAGAACTAAACACAAAATAATAAATACTACAGCATTTTTTTTATTTTCCGCTAATTAATCGCTGTATTTGAAACTTAATTTTCAAAAGAAGAGCATAACTCTTTCGTAAAAAAATGTATTTTTAAAGGTCCTTGACCAATATAAATTCTTTTTAAGTCCTTCTTATGAAGTTCTCGTTTGTTGCTATTTGCTAATATGCACTTAAACCAATCAAATGCACATTTAATTATAAAATTAAACGCAAATTTTTAGAATATTTGAAAAGAGAATCGCTGTTAAATAAATCGCCTTTCAATAAACTGATTTTAATTAAAATGAAAATAAAATATTTTTATTCAGCTTGTAGTTTTTTTTTTTTTTTTTTTTTTTTTGGTCTTTATTATGTTACAGAGAAGATTTCTTTGAGAAACTTTGTAAGCCACATGACCAATAATTTAACCAAAAGACTTTAATAACATTTTTCAATTATATTTTAAAATACGAAGTATTAATATGTTTTTACTTAGTCAGTGTGTTAAATGAAATTTGTGTATCAGAATGTGCATTGGTATTTGCATGTTTGTTTGTGGATATGTGTTCTCTAAATTGGCTGATATACATTTTCTATTTCAACTGTACAACACTTATTACTCTATTAAATTTGTTGATGCCAAAAACATTTCAACACTCACAAATAAAGTTATTTTCTACAAATTTTATTCATTTCTTTTTCATTTTTCTGGTGGTAGAACTTAGCTAAAAAACAGCAAACAACGGCTACATACATTGGCCACTCCAACACTAACGTTAGACGCATGCACACAGTCAACACGGATCCATACTACCATTTGCAAATGCAAGTGAATAAATTATTTACACCCAAATAAATATTTTTGTACAAGTGAATTTTTTTGGAAAAGTTTTTTTACAAACAATAAAAGACGAATTAATTTCGTTGTAGATTAATAATTTTTAATGGAAAAGACTAAATCTTTTATTTTCGCTACAATGTATGTTCGTCTGTCCCTATCTCTGCAATCGCAATATTTAGCCTATTGCATATTCTACAGAAGATATATTACTCTAGCAGCTATAACAAAAAATACCGAAAGTTAAAGGGCGTTCTGAAGGTGACTTGATATTAATAATATTATTTGAACTGCAATAGAAAAATACTAAAAATTTGTTCGCTACGGCATCAAGTACAAATAAATAAAACTTGAGAAAGTGTTTAAATAGTGACGCTGTTATAACATACACGACATTGTTTTTGAACCACATAAGGCAGAAACTTAAGTTTACGTATTTTTATGTCTACTTTGAAACAAAAACCAAATATATAAAACTTAGGCATAAGAGTGTTCTTCCAGTGTCGTGATAAAAACTTATATGGCGTTAGATTTTTTTTAATAAATTTTTTTTTTCAACAAGTCTAGACAGACATTTAGCACTGACACAGGGTATGTATAAATATGTCTTCTTTAAAAATAATTGTAAATTAAAAATTTCAAAATTAAAGGCTGTTTCCATGATCTTGGAAAATGTGTCCTTGTTTCTTTATCCGTTATAGGCAAGCCCCTTAAATTTTCGCATTTCAAGTATAAAGAAATAAAAAGTGTAGGGTGCTCCCAAAGAAATGTTATATTTTACCATTTTGAATATACCCAGTAAAAAAAGTGAGGAAAAAAAAGTAATGAAAACACGGCATCAACTACTGACGAAGTGGTGAAAATTCGGGTGAATTTTACATAGTCATGTCATTGAAAGCATGTCGTTGGTTTGCAACAGCATTCTTATCCGCTTTCTAAATACTGAAAATTTAAGTTTTATTCAGAAATGTTTTCGTTATGCAAGGAAAAATGTAAATCTAAAAAGCAGATTAACATGATATTTCAAAAAACATTTAATAAATAGCTTACAAAACCTACAAAATGTATTTTAGCTTTTTTCGACGTAAATTAAATGCCCTTCTCTAAAAATGGCATCTTACATTTCTTACTGGGAATATTTAAAATTAAAAAAAAACAGTAATTTGACTTGCCCAAACATAGTGCGGCACCCTATGTGAGTGAATTCAATTTACCCTTGGCAGATTTTTTGTGACGTCGTTATCATCATAAATTGCTGTAACATATCGTTTGCTTGAGCGTATGCAAATATTCAAAATTTTTTTTATTCATATCGCCCGTTTCTATGGAAAATTTCTGCACTCAAAATATGCGGTTTTTGAGTAAACAAAGCTAATTCTACATTATATATTTATTTTCATAAAGAGTAAATAAATAACTTAAAAACGATTTTTTAAATAAAACTTATAACATTTTACTAGTAAAATACCAATACTTTTGTTTGCTTATATGATCAAACATACGCTCATACATTATTTATTATGCATTGCAAAATAGCCCTTAATTCCCTGATGCATTTATAATCATGTTAACGAATAATTTACGCAACACTGAATATCAAATTCTATTTGAATATTTTTTAAATATTTAATATTTTCAAAAAACCAAGCACATCAACCAAAGTAAAAATAAACTTTTGTTTTAATATGAATAATTCTGTAGTAAAGTATTTTCATTGTATGTATGTACATTTGTATGTATGTATCTGTCCATCCTTTACTTGTGAAAAATATTTAATTTTAAGAAATAAATATTCTATATTTGTGGTAAATTTATGTGACTACATTCTAAATATAAATAAATCTAAATATGTTTTAAATTAAATTGGGAATTATACGAATGTGAACGTAAGAACCTTTATATAGAAATTAAATTGTGATGAAAAAGCTGTCTTTATAAAAATCCACCTGAGTGAACTAATTGCAATAGAAGTTGTAATTAGGACAATTTATGGTTTAATGAAATTTCTTTATAAAAGAATGTAAAGAGGAAGTTTAAGAGACATTGAACTCTTAAAAACATATTAAATATTTTTTAAAGCAAAAATATAAAAAATCAGTTTTAATTTAAAGAGTTGCCTTAAAACAAAAGTTTACTTGTCAAAATGTTTTCCTTCTACGAAAAAATACATTTTATATAAAAAGTCGTATAAAAAATTATTAGCTTGAGATAGAGCATTTTCTTTTTAATTCAAACGTTTACACTTCAGATGTTCCTTGTAAGAAGCAACCTGTATTATGAAAAAAAGATTTAAAATATTAAACGAATACTTCCAAATACAAGAGTTTCGAACAGGCAGAGGGTTATATGAGGGTTAATATGAAATAATATGATGAAATAATATGATGAGAGCAATCCGTATAACCTCTTTAACAATGCGGTACTCTTTAATACTAATTTTAGTTTTTAGTTTTGCTGTTATACAGAGCTTTGTTGTACACACTGTGCAAATTTCATATGTCTATCAGTAATGGTTTAACAGAAAAGGAATTGTAAGTTATATTCACGTTTTTTTTGGACACCATTTAGTCTTTTATTTTTTTGCCTAACGAACATAATATAAATTCAAAGTATCTGTGTATTACGGCATAAGAGATTAGGTCATAGCGCCATCTATGGAGACACAATTTTAAAATCCTGCGCTATACAACAATTTTTTTTTTAATCACGTTTATTATGTGGAGATACCCTTTAATTTTGAACTGAAACAAATTGGTTCAGAAAAAAGGGAATTCTAAAGTAACAAATTAACACAATAAAAACTATAAAATAAGTCGGTAAAATATACAAAAATTCTCTGTAAAAAATTATTTCTAAAAAGAATTTTTTTCTATGTTAGGGAATCATGTTTTCTAATAAATATTTCAACAAAAGAAATTTGCGTAGTAATTTTTTATGACAAAATAAAAATAATTGCATATAGACTGTGTTTTCTCTGCAAAAGATTATAACTTTACTTTTAGACCTTGCTTGCCGAGATGATTATGACTTATTATATAAGTATAAAAAATTATTTGCATTTTTTAAAGATAAAAGATCCTTAGAGAGATTTGGAGAAGAAATCAAAGAATTTTATTTTTTTTCCTTTTTTATTTTTAAAAAATCCCAAAATCTTTAAATCAGTACTTTGATTGTATTTACAAAGTTAAGAGTGAGGTGATACATACTCTGAATAGAGACAGATATAAATAATATAAAGCCATCAGAAACTGCATCTATTTATATTGGAATTGGTTTTGTGTTCCTTAAGTCGCGGTAGCACTGTTTTTCACGACATCCGTCGGCTCTTTTCTTAATGATATGGTGCATAAATCTGAAGCAAATACTTCATTTCACTTTCTTTGTAATAATGTATTATTAACCTTAATGCAATCTATTAAAAACAGCAAATTCATTTCCACTTCTTTGCAAAAGCTCTCACTGTATGAAACCAAAAAAATTAATTTTTTTAATCTTTCATTTTTGAATCAGGCACATACTCGTATTTCATATTATTTTGTTACTTTTAAACTGATAAACTTCTATTTAATATCTTAATGAAAAATTTAAATTAAAAAAATTGCAATTTAATTTAAAATGATGCCGTTTTTCTACACATTTCTAACAAAATACCTCTGTGAAATGGCAAGATTTAAAAAAAAGTTGTTAAATAACGAATTAGGATATGTGAAAAAATCTTGTTTTTGTTATTTTGTGTAGAAAATAGTCTATTCTTTTTAACACAAAATTTTTTTGAATAAAATTTACTTCACTTTCTTTAAAAAATAAATACTTATTCTTTAAGATGATGCTTTCTTTAAATTTTAAAATTGTCCTTAAAGAAGTTTTCTACTCTGGAAATGGAAATGGAATTGACATAAAAATGTGTTATAAAATTTATATATATTTAATATAGCAACACCTCTATGATTAAGGGATGTATTTAATGAAACATACCATCAATGACTGTACAAAATGATTGGATTTTCTATAGATTTTTGGTTCAGTGTATTTGTAATAAAACGTTCCTATTTTAAAGCTGCTAACATCCTATAAAAACACCTAACGCGTTGCTTATTTAAATCTTAAGTGCATTTTGTGCATTAAAAATACATAATTATAAAACAACCTTTAAACCACGAATGCATTTATTCAAATAACACAAGAAAAACTGTTAACACTAATACAGACGAGGCAACATCATGTAAGGAAACATTAAATATCTTACCGTGTTACTTTAGGTAACATGAAAGGGAACATTAATTTCAACAAGAAACACTGCTTCACACGAGATACCATTAAGCGGAATATGTTTCCTTCAATGTTCCTCGGTGTATAAATAGACTTAAAGACGCAATTTAAATTTTTAACACCGTTTTCTATTGAAGAAAAAAATTAATATAAATTTCTGAAGCACTTGTTAAAAACATGAGACTATTTGAGAACATTTATTTCAATGAAAAAAAAAAGAAAATATATATAGAATCACTTTAATTGTGTAAAATATTCCTTTATGGTATTTAGAAGGATTTATTATTTTATAATAAATTTAATTGGAAATAACAACAACGCAAAACTAAATATGCTTTAATCCAATTAAAATGAGATTTACAATGCTAAATCTTTTGATTGTGATATAAAATAGTCTTTTAGTTTTTTCTCCGTTTTTATTCCACAAAAACAAAACTAAACTGTTGTTATTCTTGAATCATTTAAATCAATTCAAAACGAATAAAACCTCAAATGATTTGTAAAGTTATTGTCACACAGTCTGCCCTTATCGAGTTATAGTTTGCAAAAAGCATTTTATGCTCTGTGGGTTTAGTCTAAAGAGATTTCTGTATTTTTTTATTACAACTTGAGGGAATAATTGAAGCTGTTAAATAAGTGATAAAAGCCAAGTTGAATGACACTTAAGTTTAATGTAGTGATTTGTACATTTATTTATTCTAGTCATATGAAGAATCTTATGTTCGCACATATAAAATAACATTTTTATGTTCACTTTAGTAAAGAGACAATTTGTTGATTGAACTTATTGTCACGCTTGAGTCGTAAAGTTTGTGACAGTCCGTTGAGTTACACGGTTGTAGCATTTGGTTTTTTTCTTTGGTTTTCTATTATATTTCTCTTAGATAAAATAATTTGAGGCTTTCGATGGATTGAAACCCAATAATAATTAGTCGATATTTTAGAAAATCTATGTATTTATTTTACATTCTTTCAAAGTTTATTTGTTGATTGACTTAAAATAATTGTGGCATGTTAAACAAAAAACAAAAAATCTAAACGCAATTTTATTTTTAAGTTTCTTTTTTGGATTCATTTCAATAAATAAATAGTTCTTTAATAATATTTTGCATCCAGTTTATTTACATTTTTAATATTCAATTTAAAAGAGATAAAAATAAATAAAGATTACAGCTGTAATACTATTAGTCGTTGTATTTATTAAAGAATCATAGTGTGCGAAATATACAAGATTTTTGTATTCATTAAAAAAAAAAAAAAAAAATCAGAGTAACGTGCATTTATGTCTGTATGTATAAACCAGTACACAATTTATCTAAAGGAATAGTTTTCTAAAGTTACTAAATCTTTATATATTTTTTTCGATTTTATTTTATTTTTTAATAAACTTTAAAAAAAATTTAAATTTTTTATTGTTTATTTTTTTTTTTAAATTCTGATTTGAGCACCTTCAACACTAGAGAAAAATGGACATAAGAGGGTATTATTTCTTTGGAATACGTTGATGGGCCGGTAAAATTGCATTGCTCCCTTTTTAATTCAGTTCGTTCCGCTTAATACCAGTCACCATACTTAATAAATAACGATTTCAACACCTTTTGTATTATATTTTGGCTTAAAAGATTCCAAGCCCCTAAATTGTGTAGCTACTGGCCTGCTTTCGCTAAGTCTTCATGAATCTTGCTTCGAAGTTACGGGCTGCTGTATCATCGAAATTTAATAAGCGACTACCGGTAGTCAGTTTAGCAGCAGTTAGTCCGGCTGTTCACATACGATTTAAATTAAATTCTCAGTATCAATGTCAAATAGAAGTCGGAGACGTATATGCTGTTACGTGTCCTTATCCTACCTTATGCACATCCCTTTATTTAACCACTTTTACCTATTAAACCTTCCTCACGAAAAATTTTCTTTACAATAATTTTCTCCCACTAAATCAAAGTCAAGATACATCTAGTTTGAGGCTTGTAATATGCTTCGAAAGAATACAATTCGGTTCTGTTGCATCTTAGTGCGATAAAAAATTTCCTTCCATGGTTTATTTGATTGATCATCCGACTCATTGGTAAGTTTTAGCCCAAAGGAAAATAATTTCTCATTCTGTAATACTTTCCCGTCCTAGAGAATTTTTACACTCCTTAACTCCACAACCTCAACGGAGTCCATTCAAACACTACCATGTTTAAAGTCGGTGAAGTGTCTTCTTTGAAGTTGGCTTATATTCTGCAAGAATTGTTTTTCTAAACTAACTGAAATTTTTATTCATAAAAGGGCTTTCCTACTTAAAACAATCAAGACCATTCCATCAATAAATAAACGAAAATTGTTACACTAATAAAGAAAAGTATTTTTTGTGTTAAGCTACAAAAACAAACAAAAATTTAAATTGTTGTAAATTAAAAAACTTTAAATTAAAAGAATTTTTTTTTATATACAAAAATTTAATAGTATTTTTGACTCTATAGAGCATAATATAAAAAATTACAATTTTTCTTTTCTAATTTCCTATTAATTTAAACAACAAACGCGAATGTTTTATTTCAATTTTATTTAATAACTAGCAGTGCCCACAACTTCATCGGCGTATCGTTTTTCTTAAAATTAAAATTTAGAAAAATGCGTTTTACACATTTCTAGTAGAATTCTGTTAAAAATTTTCAATCTACAAAAATAAAATGAACTGACAACTCTTCTAGTCCATTATACCAGTAAAGTTGGGTATTTTAAATTTAAATCTCTAGTTTTTCTACAAAATGACATATTTTTATGAGAGAAAAGTAAAGAATATATTTGAACCAATGTTCTAAGGGACCACCTCAAAAAATTTTGTTTAAATCTATTTATCGGTTTTTACGTGAATCCAAACGTACCGACGGATAGACAGACCGATGGACAAAAATAGGTGTTTTGTATTCCATGGTAATCTACACCAACATCAATATTTTCAAATAATATTTCATTTACAGAAATGATCCTTTGCTGTTTTATTATATGTAAAGATTTTGGTGTGTCGTTACAATTTTAGCCGTCAAGCCTATAAATATAGGAATAAAGGTTGATTATCCCTGAAAACTATTACTCTCAACTAAAATACATAATGATATTTACATTTCTCTCCCCAAACCCATTCAATTTCATATCTGGGTTATATCAATAAAGCAGTAAATTAACACATTAACATAATTGGCGACAGTTCAATAACTAACTACACTCTATAACTAAATGTTTTCTAAGCTGCTCCTTAGTAACTATTTAATTTAGCTGAAAAATATTTAATTCTTTACAAAATCAGCATTAAGGCAACCAACATTCACGAAAGAAAATCAAAAAGGAACATAAGCAAATCGATAACTAATTGTGAAACATTAAAGTTTATGTTAAATTGCTAAAACAAAAGTAATATTTTTTATTTAAATATATTTTTCATTTTGGTTTACTTTTTCCTCTTTTTTCTAATAATTTATTATTGTCGCCATCACACAAACTCTAACTGCACCCTGGGGTATATATTCGATGTTAAAAGTTTTACTTTTTTTTTATTATTAGTGTTGCTTTTGTTTACCTTTTGACCTCAAAAGTAGTTCATATGCAAAATAATTGAACCCTAGATTGTGCTTTAAACAATAATTTCATAGTTTTTTTCTATTTCTTTTTTGTTTTCTGTTTGCAACTGTATTGAAGTTGAAGCAGTAAAACTTGTATAAGGAAAAAAGTACTTATCAGCCAAAATTAGTTGAGTTGTAGTACAAGAAAATGCAAAAAAATTAACAAGTTTTTGATTATTAAAATATTTTAACCGCTTAAAATATCACAAAAAGTTTGCAAAAAAATATTTACACAAAATAAAAGACATAGATTCGATTTTTTCGAAGATTGCGCCAAATAATTTTAAATTAAATTAAATAAATTAAAATAAATAGCTTAATGTATTTAGACTGGTTTAGTCAAAGAAACGGCGATCTAAATGAAGGATATAAATATACAATTAAATTAAAAAAAAAATAAACTAAAAATAAATTTGCATTCATTTTAACCAAAAGAAAGTAAAAACAGTTATGTGTAAAGTTTAATAAAAAGACCAACGAATAAAGCTTTAGGTTATGTGTGGTTTTGGCCAAACCAAAATAATGAATGATGAATTATTCCTCATATTCTTATTTATTAAACTAGTTAGTTAAATAGACGATGATCTGTACCTAAATTAGGTGCAAACCTGATGACGGATGTTGCCATCTAGAATATGCTGCATTACGTTCTTATATTATGTAATTTTTTTGGTTTTAAATAAAACTGAGCACAAAAATTTGTGAGTAATTTTTTTTCCAATAAATTTTGAAATTAAAATATATGTGAACTTAAGCGTAATTATAATTGATTTGTTTATAATACCAAAATGTTTTTTAAATAAAATAAAATATTTTGAGCAGATGAGCCTTTTTTATTCATCGCCACTAAAAGTGTAATAAAAATATTTAAATTTATAAGGAGACAGATCTCAGAAATTTAGAAATTTATAATTTAAATATAAATTAGAGATTTTTTTTAATTTATTCTGTTTTATTCATAAATTTTTTAACTTATACAGAATTTTCTTTATGTTTTCAAAATTGCTGGTACATACTCTATGAATATAAAGGTCACAGGTACACGGTTTAAAAGATATTGCCAACCTATCACGTTTATTATTTGACATTGTAGTTTCCATAACAATGCACCATCTCAGATAGAGACCTGTGATAGAAGGTTGGCCATATACATCAGCGATGTTAACACTATTACTTATTTTATTTTTAGGTACAACATCCTAATAAAACCGAAAACATAACAATACACCTTCCACTGATTAAGTGCGGTGCCATTGCTCTTTGCGAATTTCAAGCTCTTAAAATATCGAAAATAAATTCTGGAGCTAATGTAAATCTTTAAAAATGTTTAAAGTTTTTACAAATTAATTCATACAGAGTGTTTTTAAAGGCTGAACTGTCGTACAGCAGCCAATTTTTGATATTTACGTTCAATTTACTCTGGCCACATTATTCAGATTTACTTTGGGAATTAGTCTTCAATTTAATTTGTCAGTTGAATATTAAATTGTGTTCAGCACTGAGGCTTATTTGTGTTTTTTTTTCGGGTTTGTTTTTAATACGCTCAATTATATCATTATCGGACATCGTTTCAAAAAAAAAATATATATGCATGGGAACGAGTAATATTATCCGGGTGAGATGTGCTTGATCGCAATTGACCTTAAGGTTTTGCAAAATAATGTCTATCGCATTTTTCTAATCTACTTTACTCTTATAAAACAGAAACAATTGAAAATGTTAATTTCCGTGTTGTTTTGAATTATAATATTTTTAATTAAAATTAAGTATTATTTGATTCCTTCAAAAAATTTTTACATTTTAAAATTCTTACGGGGAAAACCAGCCTTTATAAAAAGGCGTCCTTCTTCAATGAAAGATATTTTACTTTTTTTTCATAAATAAATTAAAATTTACTATTTCAGCTTTGGTTCATTTTTTAATAACACTTTTATAAAGGGAAATTATTTTTCAAATGTACGCGGACGTTTTCCAAAGAAAACAAGAAGAATTATTAATATGTGTTAAAATTTTTACGATCATTCTTCTCATTTGCCCTTGGCTGAGTTTATTTTCACACAGTCATTGCACTATCGATTGTCCTACAAAATGGAACAAAGAAGTTTTAACAAATAAATACAATTACGGTTTTAACAAAAAAATATATTGTATAGAAAAAAATATAAAAAATAATTCGCTTTATTGCAATTTTTGGCTTCTGATTTCACAAAGTTCAACATGCAAATTAAGGAATTTAACTTGCTTTAAGTGAAATTTATATATGAAACAGAAACCACTAAAAGCAAAGCAACAACAAAAATGAATACGCAGTGAAATTGTATTATTCGAAAAAAAATATATATATAAGAATCGTTTGAATTATTTATTTGAGGTTATACCTGATTGTTCATTTAGAGCCACTACGTATAAACAATTAAAATTTCAACGTACGTATGAGTTATGAAATTTCCAAAGGAAAAAAAAAACAAAAATAATTCTATACACTTGTGGTAAATTTATTAAAGAAAGAGATTTGTTTTTAATTTGTAAACAAAATATATAACTACGATTTATAATTGTATAAAAAAAAAGCGCTTTCTGAGCATAATTTATGCCATGAAAATGAAGATAAACGTAATTAAAATTTAAATTTGAGAGATGCAGGTAAATAGTGCATCATCTTCGGCAGGTAAGAAAACATGGAGAGTTCAAAAATTAAAAATGAATGACATTCAGATGTGGTTCAAATAGGTTGGTGCCACGTGGCACACACCTTAAAAATGTTTTAAAATTTGTCCTTAAATTGAATATCCAAAATTCCCTTCGTTAAGAACAGCCACGGTGGCCACATATCCGATATCACATAATTGCTCTTTCAAATAATTTTTTTTAAATTTCTATTATTTTTTAAAACTTAAAGTTCTGTCGGGCTTAAGAATCTACTGCTGGTCAAATGGAAGGTTTATCTTCCACATCTCCTTTTAAAAACTATTCATTTAACACATAAATTTTATTAGGAAAGTTTTATTGTTTTTATTTGAAGCTTTTTTAATTCATTTTTTTACTTTTTCGTATAACAATTCAGTCACATCGCTCCAGATATTTATACTCATATAACATTTTATACTTTTTGTTATTCTTAAACTGCTGCCATTAAACTGACTCCGGTAATAATTATTATTCAAATAAAAGTTTTTTAACCCTTTGTTTTACTTGATTTCTCAACTTTATACACTTCTATTAGAGCACGTTCGAATTTTTAAGTATATGTTGTTATGTCTTGCGTGTGTAAGCACATTGACCTAGTTGCTACTAGTTAATCTGGCAACCTCAGCGAAAAGGGAAGAAAGAATGAGGCGCCATTTTTGGTGTGCAATTTCCTTTCATTTTGTAAAAGTGGCTAGTAAAGTTTGAGTAAAAAAATTGTGAGTGAAAAAAATTTCTAGAACTATCTTGGGACATTAGTGAGGACAGCGGTATAATTTAAATCGTATCTTTATATATAAATAAATACACATTTATATATACCAAGATAAATATAATTTGTGTGTTAAAGGTAAGTTGATGGATTATCGTGACAATCCTACGTGTGGACTGATGGCCATCGGTCCCCAACACGCGGGTTTGAGAGCTTGTATATACTCAACCGGAATCCTTTAAATTTTTTGTGTAGAACTATCACGTATCTAATTGGCCGGTGTCAGAACCTGTTCCAGCTCCTCCGAGTCGGTGCCACGGGCCACTTACTTGCCGCCCAGCGGGAATACCCAACGGCCGGAACGGCGAATTTTTGTAACTTCCAGAATTCGTGTATAGCACACCGATAGTCAACGTTTTCGGTCGGAATAACCAATGCCGCTATTGTGTTCTTGGGGCCAGTAACGAGACGGACGTCGGTTGTGAAGGCGAAGAGCGATACACATATATTTTATATATTTCTTTTAATTGTCAAAATAGAACCTTCTTTGTGTGGTTTAACCAATAACAAAATAATTAGCCTAATTTTGAAAATTTTATTAGCCTACCAGGACCAGTTGTATACGGGGTAGTAAACTCAGTCAACAGATTCCCTGGTGAATTAAATTTTTAATTTTCCTCTATGTGGGTTAACTCGTAAGAGTAACTTACAAGAAAATGTACTTGAAGCTTTAGTACGTAACTCTTTTTCTAAAATAATATTCATCTTAGTCTGTAATTTTATTTTTTTTTATTATATTAAAATATGTATATATTTCATCTTTCCCATACAACCTAGGGAGAACACCATATATACGTAAGAAGAGTCATCACCTGTGAATTTCATTATAAGGAACAGAAACCCGACGATTTTGAGCGCTCAACATCGGCCTGGCTAAAGATTTTTTTTTACAATCCATCCATGGTATGGATCTTTTTATGTAAGTAATGAACTCTATTTATATTTACATCGTATGGTATTCTTCTCTATGTTGGTGATAATCACTAAGAAAAGAAAAACTAAACAAAATGAATAAAATGGAATACATTGTGTGTATAAAAATGAACTTGTAAGAACAATAGTGGTATTAATTGGTCGGATGCGGAGCTACCCATATATGGAATAAACCTCTAAGGGTCGCAGTTAGGGGTTATTGTAAAAATTGGTCGATCAATAACCATGGATAAGCATTCAGCTTATATGGGGAGGGCAGACCAGAGGAAATGAACACCTGAAGATTACATCCTCCAAATTGTTATACAAAGCTTATATGTGAATGGTAGTTGAAGTCAAACAGTAAAGTACATAGACACCGTAAGTAAAATCAAATTTTGTGTATGGTTTTGCAGAGAGAAACCCATATAGCCGGGTAAGATAATGGTCGAACATGAGCTTAGGCCTATATGAATTTTAATACTAAGAACAAAACCATAACAAATGGCGCCCAACGCTTACTAGGGAGATTTCCTGGATGAGCCGATTACTTCTCAGCAAGGAAATCCGAAAATATAATAGAAAGCTACTTTAATCTGTTTAAAGGAACATAAGGAATAGCAAATTTTAAACGTTTAGTAATAGTGTAGTATTTTTTTTGGTAAATCGTAAAGCACGGTAATGTAGCCTATAGAAATATCCATAAATCGATTTAAAATTGTAATGTGATGATTTTCAGTGCCATACGTTAGTTCTAGAAGTCTAGAAGTACTGGACAAAAGTAGGGGAACTTAACTATCACTGGAAATAATCATTATATTATATGTTTGTGCCCAAACTACAACTACCACTCCAGTGACATTGTTATGCCATTCGGTCCATATGGACAACACTAATAATTACATACGTGATGTTATGTCTGTGTCAAACGACCGAGTGTACGCAAGTAAATATATCAAAGATTTTTAATCCAATTATTTTGGGAAAATGAAATTCTTGTAGTTGATATCTTGATATATTTATCATGTCATCGTGTTGTAGAGTCAAGCTTGTGTATCAATATATGTATGAAGTAAGCTCCTGCATCCATAAAACCAATTTAAATTATTTACCACAAAACAGTAATACTTAAGGTAATAAGGGATTTTGTTAATTGCTAAATTTGATTGTTTGCTACACATATTCCAATTTGGGACTATAACATTCGATTATAAAAAAATTATTAAATTAAATTATTTGTTGGAAAAATCACATGAAGCGGGTGACGCGCTCGGCCGTTAAGGGACCCGGGGGCGAAGAGGGAAGTGTACCGGTACCTACTGACGATTCGGAGTCAAATATGACTGCGTTAGAAGGGTTTAGTGGAATAGATTCTTCCCAAATTAGGATCGATGAACTGGAAGTAAATATAGGAAATAGTACAGTAATTGAAGGAAACAGAATGTCTGCTAATGAGGAGGAACCAGCACCGGGGCTTTCTGAACAGATGCAAAATGAATTAAAGCTATTAGAGGATAGGCTTCTCGCAAAATTTACCGCGTTATTAGAGTCGCAGAGAGATGGAGTCACACATCTTCCTCAGGGGGTTTCGGCTGCGAGCAGGAGATTTAGGGAGGTACCACGTCGCAGTAGAGATGGCCAATTCGTCTCGCACGATTATCAAAGGACAAATGGTCGCCAATCTGATGCCCTTTCTACAGCCACAATGAATTTCGAAGCAACCGCTATTAGCCACGAAGAGCCAAATGATATGGAGGAAGCACCACAAAGGACGACTGCAAGAACTTCTAGAAATGCGCAGGAAATATTTAATAGAATGCAACTAAATGACTCTGGACCTGATAATTTCAGAAGATTGGAAATGCATCGGTGGAACTTATCATTTTCGGGAGATGGTGTAGGACTTCGCGTTGACGAGTTTATTGTTCGGGTAGAGCACATTGCCGCTTCACAGAGATACTCCTTGGAGGAAGTGGGTCGGAATATATACATTTTATTAAAGGGTTTAGCGGCATCGTGGTATTTCAGATGGCTTCCTCGAAATCCAAATGCTTCATGGGGAGACCTGAAAACTCAGTTAGAAGTTCATTTTAGAACTGCTGAAACGGATTGTGATATAGAACACACTATGATGAATAGAAACCAACGTTCAAACGAAACTTTTGATCAGTTTTACCACGTTATAACGGAGTTAAATTCTAGGATGGAGAATATGCGATCTGATGCGGATCTAATAGAAATTTTAAAGCGTAATGTGCACCCGAGAATGACAGTATTTATTCATGGGACTAGAACCAGAAATTTGTCTGAATTTTTGAAGGAATGTCGTAGGGCGGAAAGAGAAATAGCCAAGGTTGAAAGTAGTTGGAATAGAAGTAAACCAAGGGTAAATGAACTAGATTTACTGGAGGAAGTTTTAGGGTCGAGTCCCGACAAACTCTCTCAGGTAGATGCCTTATATACGGAGTCTAAGCGACAGCCTTTTGACCACTCTAAGTTAAAGTGCTTCGATTGTAAAAAGATGGGACACATTGCTATTAATTGTATGGAGAAATCTAATAGGATATTTTGTTACCGCTGTGGAAAGGACGATTACGTTGTTTATAACTGCCCGGACTGCAAGGAAAAAAACGGTTCGAAGAGTTGGATGACCGGGAGGCCAAACTCGTAATTTATAATCCCGGGGCCGACAATACTCAGAATTATATACCTAATTGCGACAGAACTAATACCGGCTATGACATATGTAAGAACCCTGCTATACCGGATCTATCAAGGGAAATTAGTTGCCATGACGTTCAACCTAATTTTAAACGATCCTTTATTGACAAATGGAATAATTACCAGAGAATACGGAATCGGATATTTAATGGATCTATCGCAGTAAATACTATTTCTAAGCGCATTCTAAAAACACGAAACCGTCATAAGGAGCTTAAGACTGAGTACAGGCGAATAGTGAACACAATACTTTGCCAGGATAAGGGTGATTCGAGACCATATGCACAGGTTATGTTTGGAGACATCATTATATCCGGTCTACTTGATAGTGGGGCCAGCATCAGTGCCTTGGGTGCGGGTTCTCTTGATTTGATCCGAAAGAGGGATATCCAAATTAAGCCACTAAAGTCCTCGCTGAAGGTTGCGAATGGTACCTCTATACCTGTTATCGGAAAAATTGAAACGGATATCACGTATCGCGGGAAGACAAAAAGTATAACCTTGTATGTAGCACCGGAATTAAGTCAGCCGCTGTATCTGGGTTTTGATTTTTGGGTCCTCTTTGGGCTTAACCAATTTCTGATATCGGATATTTCACCTCAGGACGGCAGTCTTGTCACCAATGCTCATAGTCTGACTCAAGAACAAAGTATGATGGTCGAAAAGGTCAAACAGTTATTTCCGTCATTTTCTGAATTGGGGCTTGGGAGAACCCACTTAATCGAACACCATATAGAAACTGGCAACGTGACTCCTATTAAGCAACGGCATTATCCCATATCACCTGCAAAGGAGGCTCTTCTCTATGAGGAGTTGGATAGAATGCTGAGGTTGGGGGTCATCGAAGAAAGCAAAAGCCCTTGGTCGTCTCCAGTGGCGACAGTTGTAAAACCCGGCAAAACAAGAGTATGTCTGGATAGCCGGAGTCTGAACCGGGTGACAGTTAAAGATGCATATCCGATCCCACACATTGAGGGCCTTCTAATGCGACTAGCTGATACCTTTTTTATATCTGCTATTGACTTAAAGGATGCCTTTTGGCAGGTGCCGCTATCCCCTTCTAGCAAAGAGAAAACTGCTTTTACGGTGGCTGGTAGACCACTCTACCAGTACACTGTAATGCCATTTGGTTTGTGTAATTCGCCCCAAACTATGATGCGATTAATGGACCTAGTCATTCCTACAGAACTGAAGTTGAGAGTATTTGTATACTTAGACGATCTTCTGGTTTTCTCGAAAACGTTTGAGGACCATATGGTCTTATTACAGAAAGTGGCTAAGAATATCCGGAAAAGTGGTCTTACCATAAATTTAGAAAAATCGCGATTTTGCATGAGACAAGTGAATTACCTAGGCTTTTTAATCGGAAATGGTTGTATCCAGGCAACGGACGAGAAAGTGCGAGCGATAAAGGATTTCCGAATTCCTAGGAATCAGAGGGAACTTCGGCGATTTCTAGGTCTTGCCAACTATTATAGAAAGTTTGTTAAAGATTTTTCTACATTGAGTGCGCCGTTGTCCGATTTACTAAAGAAGAACAGGAAGTTCGAGATGACTACGAGTGGACTGGAAGCCATGGAACACCTAAAGGAAGCTCTTTGTTCAGCCCCCGTACTAGTCCATCCCAATTACGATAAACCTTTTATCCTTCAGTGCGACGCATCGAACACGGGAATTGGGGCAGTTTTATGTCAAGTGGATGAAGAGGGAAGGGAAAGGCCAATTTACTTCCATTCACAAAAGCTCAATAGAGCCCAGAAGAACTACTCGGTGACGGAGTTGGAGTGTCTGGCCGCAGTAAGCGCCGTAAGAAAATTCAGACCATACATAGAGATGCTTCCATTCAAAATTATCACCGACCATGCAAGCTTACAATGGTTGATGAGACAGAGAGATCTCTCGGGTCGGCTGGCTCGCTGGAGCTTGTCGTTGTCTGCATATGATTTTGAAATAGAGCATCGAAAGGGCAGTGAGCATGTTGTGCCAGACGCTCTCTCTCGAGCATACGTAGAAGGGTTGGATTCTGTGGAACCCTGTACGATGGAAGTTAATTTAGATGCTTCGGAGTTTATGGACGCGGACTACGCTGACCTCAGGAAGCACATTGAGGAGAATAAGGAGGCTTTACCGGGAGTTAAAGTGGAGGGCAAACATGTGTTTAAGAAAATGGACTTCATCCAGGGGAATGATTTAGGCGATACCTTGGCATGGAAATTATGGGTTCCTAGCAGCCTCACAGAATCACTGATCAGTTCGGCTCACGATCCTCCGCAAGCGGCTCACGGTGGTATTTCTAAAACCCTTTCTAGGCTGCGACAGTACTACTACTGGCCTCATATGGCAAGCCAGGTGAGAACGTATGTGTCCAATTGTCCGATGTGCAAGAGCACTAAGTCCCCGAACTTCATAACAAAACCCCCTATGGGTAGTCAAAGTAACATTGAAAGACCATTTCAAAAACTGTTCGTAGATTTACTTGGCCCATATCCTCGATCTAGGATGGGCAACGCTTACATATTAGTATGTCTGGATAGTTTTTCCAAATTTGTTTTCGCTGAGCCCCTGAAAAGAGCCAATGCCACGGAGATTGTAAGGTTTCTAGAAAAACAGATCTTCTGTATATTTGGAGTACCCGAGCACATTCACAGTGATAATGGAAGGCAATTTACTGGAAAGGAGTTTCGGGAATTTTGTGGAAGATATGCAGTGAAGCAAGTATTTACTGGTGCTTATGCCCCGCAGAGTAACGCGGCAGAGCGAGTCAACCGTTCAATATTGGCGGCTATTAGATCGTATATTAAGGGGGAAAACCAATCAACATGGGATGAGAGGTTACACGCCATAGCGCTATCCCTGCGTAGTTCCGTTCACGCTGCCATAGATACATCTCCCTTTTACGCGTTATTTGGGAGGCAAATAATCGTCCATGGGACTGCCTACCCGATTCTTCGTAGGTTGCAATTGGTAAACGACGGTGAGCTAGAAGTATTGGAGAAACCTGATATCATGAAGCTAATTGACGAATCGGTCCAGAAGAATCTTAAAAGGGCGTATGACAGAGGTGCAAGATCATACAACCTTCGAACTCGGAAGGTGACTTTCCATCCGGGACAGGAAATATATCGGCGCAACTTTCAACTCAGCGACTTTGGCAAAGCATTTAATGCTAAGCTGGCTCCAAAATACGTAAAAGCGCGTATACACTCCAGAGTGGGAAATAATTTGTACAGACTGGAAACCCTACAAGGGAAGATTCTTGGAGTGTTTCATGCAAAGGATTTGAGACCATAGGCCCGGCTAGCTAATGTCGATTGTGGGTCGAGCCCCACGTCAGAAGGACCAGTGGAATCGGTCGCTCTTCCCAAAATCTTTTCTGTCTCCGGTTCGGAAAAGTTTTGGGTTTGTTATGTCTTGCGTGTGTAAGCACATTGACCTAGTTGCTACTAGTTAATCTGGCAACCTCAGCGAAAAGGGAAGAAAGAATGAGGCGCCATTTTTGGTGTGCAATTTCCTTTCATTTTGTAAAAGTGGCTAGTAAAGTTTGAGTAAAAAAATTGTGAGTGAAAAAAAATTTCTAGAACTATCTTGGGACATTAGTGAGGACAGCGGTATAATTTAAATCGTATCTTTATATATAAATAAATACACATTTATATATACCAAGATAAATATAATTTGTGTGCTAAAGGTAAGTTGATGGATTATCGTGACAATCCTACGTGTGGACTGATGGCCATCGGTCCCCAACACGCGGGTTTGAGAGCTTGTATATACTCAACCGGAATCCTTTAAATTTTTTTGTGTAGAACTATCACGTATCTAATTGGCCGGTGTCAGAACCTGTTCCAGCTCCTCCGAGTCGGTGCCACGGGCCACTTACTTGCCGCCCAGCGGGAATACCCAACGGCCGGAACGGCGAATTTTTGTAACTTCCAGAATTCGTGTATAGCACACCGATAGTCAACGTTTTCGGTCGGAATAACCAATGCCGCTATTGTGTTCTTGGGGCCAGTAACGAGACGGACGTCGGTTGTGAAGGCGAAGAGCGATACACATATATTTTATATATTTCTTTTAATTGTCAAAATAGAACCTTCTTTGTGTGGTTTAACCAATAACAAAATAATTAGCCTAATTTTGAAAATTTTATTAGCCTACCAGGACCAGTTGTATACGGGGTAGTAAACTCAGTCAACAGATTCCCTGGTGAATTAAATTTTTAATTTTCCTCTATGTGGGTTAACTCGTAAGAGTAACTTACAAGAAAATGTACTTGAAGCTTTAGTACGTAACTCTTTTTCTAAAATAATATTCATCTTAGTCTGTAATTTTATTTTTTTTTTATTATATTAAAATATGTATATATTTCATCTTTCCCATACAACCTAGGGAGAACACCATATATACGTAAGAAGAGTCATCACCTGTGAATTTCATTATAAGGAACAGAAACCCGACGATTTTGAGCGCTCAACATCGGCCTGGCTAAAGATTTTTTTTTACAATCCATCCATGGTATGGATCTTTTTATGTAAGTAATGAACTCTATTTATATTTACATCGTATGGTATTCTTCTCTATGTTGGTGATAATCACTAAGAAAAGAAAAACTAAACAAAATGAATAAAATGGAATACATTGTGTGTATAAAAATGAACTTGTAAGAACAATAGTGGTATTAATTGGTCGGATGCGGAGCTACCCATATATGGAATAAACCTCTAAGGGTCGCAGTTAGGGGTTATTGTAAAAATTGGTCGATCAATAACCATGGATAAGCATTCAGCTTATATGGGGAGGGCAGACCAGAGGAAATGAACACCTGAAGATTACATCCTCCAAATTGTTATACAAAGCTTATATGTGAATGGTAGTTGAAGTCAAACAGTAAAGTACATAGACACCGTAAGTAAAATCAAATTTTGTGTATGGTTTTGCAGAGAGAAACCCATATAGCCGGGTAAGATAATGGTCGAACATGAGCTTAGGCCTATATGAATTTTAATACTAAGAACAAAACCATAACAATGTATGTAATAAAAAGGTCTGAGACAGCATCTTGAGGTATGATTAGCCTTAAATAAATGATTGTATGCTTGATTTTCTAAAGAAATGGTAAAGTTTTTGAGACTCACGAACGCAGTAAGAAAATTTGTAGATTTTTTTCCTTTGACAAAAACTTTTAGTCCTTTAAATGATGATCATGCTTTATGACGAAATTATAGTGCAAAATTTAAAAAAGAAAATGAAATTTGCTTATTTGTTTATTTGTTTATTTGTTACGCCTTCACGCTCTGACTAATTATTTAATCTTTATAAAATTTTACAAGCATATTGTTAGTAGCATAGAAAAGGCTATAAAACATGTTTAATAAACATTTTCGTTAATATTACCTATGAAATTTGATTCAATGTACGTACTTTTACCAAAGCGATTTTTTATTTTGATTTTTTTCTGTTTTTTTTTTCTCTCAGTATGTAAAAAATCAAATTTTAATTTAAACATATCTGGATTGGAAAATCATATTTTAATTTTCAAAAAAGGATCTGTCAATCAATCCAAATTAGCTACTAGGCTTGACATAAATATAGAGCTGTAAGCGCACATTACTTTTCAAAATTCAAGAGCTAATTCGAGAAGCTTATCATGTAGCAGCAAGCGCACTTGTTTGTGGTAGTTACTCAATCATAAGCTAATGCAAAAATTCTTTAAATATAAAAACACATTGAGCAGCACACATTGACATGTTTGTGTTCATACAAAACTCTATTTTATGTGTTACACGGAACAAATGTGCAAACTAAAGAAAACATTCACAAAATTGCCATCAGTGCAAGTTAAATTTATACCCCAACAATAAATTTATTTTTTGAATAACTGATAGAACAATGAAAACAAACTGACTGAAATAATCACCTCTCTTCGTTCTTTAAGATTCTGAAACAAGTAAGTTATGATTTTATTAACTTCTTAAAATTCATTTTTTTTTTACTTCTTGTTAATGCAGGTTGCTTGCTGGGATATTTTTGTGTGTGAAGCTGCATGTGCATATTGCTTTTGTTGTTGTTATTATATTTTTTTTGAAGTAGTACCAGGCAATACAGCACTTATCACAAAAGTGCTTCAGGTAAAATTTTTGTGAATAAATAATATTTTTTTTCTTGAAGCCGTATCACTGTAAGACAGAAGCAGATCTGCTACTATTGCTTTTATAATCTTTTGAATTTATTGGATGTGGTATTAATAGCAATGATAGCGAAAATTATACAAAAGCATCAATTTATGAATCTACTAAGCAAATATCAAATTTTTAAAATAGATGAGCACATACAAAACACATTGTTATTGCAGCAATAAATTAAGAATAAAAGCTACAAGAAGAAATTTAATAAAAGAATTTTTAATTTGAAAATATTCATTTGTATTTACTTGTATATCAGTGCCAATTGCCTACAACTGATGGTGTTTATATTTTATATAAAAAATGTAAAGCCAATATACTTAAAAAATAAAATTTAGTGAAGTGCCGGTTTTCGACTTATTCTATTCATAAAACTAAATTATATCTTTGAACCGAACGTGTATATGACCACCATAAACCAAATGAACTGGTTAGTGGAAGTAAAAAAATATCTTCAGTTAATCGGTATTATGTTCTCGGTAAAAAAATATAGTTCTAGTTTTAATCTTTTTATTTATTTTATAACGGACTAGAACTTAGGCCAGAATTAGTAAATTGTGTAAAGAGGAAGTTGAAGTAGTCTTGGACATTAAATTTAAATTTTTTCAAATTGAAAGTGACTGGCAAGACACCTTTAGAAAAATTATTCGAAATACGAACTGTTCGGCGATTCACAGGCTAATCGACCACAAATGGGTCAGCTCCTAATGAGAAGTGTGTTCTGCGCAAAAACGTTCCAAAATCAGGGACAAGCTTCCTAATTTCATTGAACATTTCAGCATCGATAAAGCAACGTAACACAACCAATTTTGGATCGATAAAGTTAGATACCCTACTATCACCTATGAGCCTCTTCGGTCTGTTTTACGAGTAACATCAAAACAAACTTTAGAGCACAGGCGCGTACATGAGAGTTCTATAGGCCTTTATACTTCGAATTTTTAACAGAGCGAGTTGGAGAAATTCATTTTAGTTTTGCCATCATTCACTGTTTTCAATAAAATTTCAGTTTGGTCGCATAAAGCGAAATTTTATTCTTTTAACAGAAGTCTGTTATTCCTCTAACACAGCTCTGTTAAATGTTTATTTCACACTGCAGCCCTTAATTCAGTTGTAATATATTGCATGGTTATTCTATTTTTTCTTTGTATTAAGGTATAGGTGGCCTCGTAATGTTTAAACTTAATGTCGTAGGATTTTTCGATTTTTTTCTATTAATTTTAACCATTAATTAAGCAATTAAAGAAAACGTATATTATACCATCTTTAACCTCAAGCAATTCTAACATTGCTTTTAAATTTTGTACGATAACAAGTTTATTCAGTGCCCTTTGAAATATTTACCTTCAGTTTTTCAAGATTATATTCCTGAACATAACGAGGAATATGATACAAATAAAATAAAAATCACTAAATTTATGTTGGCATATTAAATACCTCCACTTCCAAAGTAAAAAAAAGCAAGTATCACAAAAACTACTAAACGCAAGCATACATTACACAGCAAATAAATTCATGAGATACTAGAATTTCATTCACCTTCGTAAAAGTGTATGTATCTGTACATGTTCTGATAATTCTTTTGGGTTTTAATTAAAATTCTTTGTTTTGTTAACTTCAAATAAAAAAGGAAATTTCAACTGTAGCATAATTGCAATATTTTGACAGACAGCAAAAGGACTTAAAACCACTTTAGGTAAACACGGAATGGTATTGCAAAGCATAATGTCAATAGCGAAAAGTATAAAAATAAAAAATATGCTGGTCTTTGGGAATACGCTTGTTTTGTAATATTTTAATAAACTTCAGATGTAAGGGGTTGATAACATTAATTGTATTTTGATTTCTTTGTGTGGTAGTTCTCGGGTCATTTACCTTTAAGCAATTTTTAAAATATTAAAAGATAAATAAAATTTAGTTAGCAAAATTAATATACTGTTTAGTTTTATGAAATAAGAGCAAACTGAATTGCTCAAGTTAAAGAAAAAGCAGGGTTAAATTTCCATACTTGTCGGTCTTGAAATATAAACTTTTTTTAAGCCCGATAAAATTTACGAATGGGTTAACTGTCAAAAGAACTTGTTAACATTTATGAACAGTAAACTACGTATATCAAATAATCATAAATGAATTTAGAGTTGACCAATGCTACCAAATCATTACAGAAGAAAACACACAATCGTCCATATAATCGTAAAATAATACAAAAACGCCAACATAACTAGAAAATGTGCTTATTAAAGAGAATATCGCCGCTTTAAACAGGAGCATTAAAGAGTATTTCATTATTTGTCGCAGGAATAGGAGCTTTGTCGTCCTAGCACACCACTATAACATCCAGCTATCGGATGAATTAAAGCAACGAGAAAATTAAATTTATCATCCTTTCGCTGATGGAAATCTAGAGCAGTTGTATTCGCCGATGCACGTCATTATTGGCTTAACATATCTATAAATGAGTAATATGTGAATCCGATCCATATTATACCACACAGACATCATCACAACATTTCTTAAAAAATAAAGCTGACAAAAAATTCTTTGTTTTAAAATATGGGTGACATTTATTTGAGCTTGATGTGATTTCAACAGGAATGCAATACGTTTTACACGACGACCGCATCAATTTGTTGAAATCAATGTATGGCGAAAAGTTATTTCGGTTAACTGGTTTTTTAGATCACGACATTTGATACCACCAGATTATTTATTTTTGAGTCACATAAAGTCACTAGCTTATGGTAATAAACTTTCAACAATTTACGTCGTGGAGATCAACATTTTTATTTTATTTGTGACAGCTGTCAGAAATGTACGAAGAATTGTATAGTTACTACATCCGTGGTACGGTGTCTACCTAAAGATCTTACAGTAAAAATCAGTTTTTAAAAGACATTATTAAATGCAGTATAAAAGAGAGAACCAGTCTCCAATATATCCTGGGTTTCTTAAACTGTTAAAAGAGTTAAGGATCCCCGACCTATTAATAAAACCCCCTAAATATGGCCACTATATTGTTGAAGCTTAAGGTAAAATCGCAAAAACAAGATGTTATGTGTTCAATGCGTCATCTTGTATATCAACGAAGAAATAAAAAAAAAAATGATGACATTTGTTGGTATAAAATAGTGCTTTACACACACTACGAGTATGACATTGAAGTGTGACAATATCGAATAAAAATCTGTATCCATTTGTATTTCAATGGATGTGGATGGATATGGATGGATGGATTCCTTGTCCATGAACCTGCCACGACAAATGAGAACTTCTGTTGCCAATTTTATTTCAACATCAAATAATAAGGTAGAATTTAGCTAATACAAAATCTTAACTCGTGCTTAGTAAATCAAATTTTTTCGTCCTGTAGATCTTTATAAAATCAAACATATTTTAAGTTTAAAATTTTTAAGCTTTTATCTTTGCTTTCCTAAATATTTCAATGCATTATTTTTTAAGCTTAGTTTTTCTGAATAATATTAAATATCAAAGTTATGTAGCAACAAGAAGTAGAGTATCAAGTTAACTTTCTGCAGTTATATGTTTTTTGCTTTACTACAAAAACTATTTCTTAGTTTGTAACACATGCTGCCTGCATGTTCAAATATTCTTTTCGCAGACATTTTTATGGATGTGTGTACTATTCTATGCAATTTAAAGTTTTAGTTTTCAACACATTGTGTTGATAGTATCCCATGAGACCATCAGCTTCCCTTTTGGTCATGTTAAAGGAATACGGGTGAATGTTTCCTTTTCTTAACTAACCAAAATTCTTTTGCTTAAAATTTCAATCAATAAAAAAAAAAAAAGTTTTTTAGGTAACGAGCTTATCTTTGTAACCATTACGTGCACAGTGGGCTATAACCAATAATATAACAAAAATCAACAAGATAACAATAATCAACAAAATAAAATGGATCAAGATTTATACGGCATTTACACTATGCAATTTTTTATGAAACTAGTATGAAATTTTTGTTTGTTGGTGAAGAGGGGTAAGCAATATAGCATGGATCGAACTTTAAGGGGATTTTTTTATATAATTAGGCATATCGTTGCAACTCAAATAGAGAATTTTAAAAATATGCCTTTAAAAAAATTGCATAGTACAAATTCGGGCTTAGAAACCATGTTTATTTTTTTTTTGTACAGATGAAGCCTGTGTGAAATAATAGAAGTTCAGTGTGTATTTTATGCGTTAAGGAAAAATAAAATTAAAATGAGCGACGCAAAAAAATTAACCTGCAATTATTCTTATTGAAATCGATTTACCTGAGGTAACATCATGAAAGAAAACAATGAATTTTGAAAAAAAATTTCATAAAAGGAAATATGAATTTCAACAAAAAATATTACATAATTAAGGTGTTTAACTACGAACTTTGCACAGTATCACCAGAATATTTTTACCCATAGTAAATTAAAATCACAAAAAAAAGTTGGCCCTCAAGTACTTCATTTCTAAACAACAATATTAAAATAATCTGCAAGTAAAATTCCAGAGTAAATACACACATTTTATTTCTAATTGTATGAATAAAACTTAAAATCTTAAAAATTCTAAATAACCTATAAAACGAAAAAAATGGGAAGCTACCTTGACCTTTTATTTAAAATAATAATATTATTTTACTTTATTATATTTCATTTCTGTTGCATTTTCTATACTAATCTCGAAAACTTGAAAACCTTTGTCGTGAATAAATTTTTACGAAAATCTTTTATTGTACACAGTAGGAGATTGTGATTTTCTTTAAAAGCTCAATTTGTAAAGTTGAATAATTAAGAGCTAATAGTAGGACGTCTCGGGCATAATTAATTTATTTTTTTATATGAATTTTAAAACTTGTGTGTAAATTATAATTACACAAACCTGGTATTTAAAAACTTATGAAGTTTAATATATAAAATAGTCAACATTAATATATTCGTGAAATAACTTGTCTTAATTCAATACACTGCCAAATGATTCTAATTAAAAAAAATGAATATCTAATTAAAAAAAATTTATAACCAAAATATTTTGGAAAATTTCTACAACACTTTATTTTTGTTCGAAATCTGTTTCAGCACATAAGGCCACATTGAATACCTTATTTTTCATCATTAAGCCTTAAGCCATAACCTAAGTTATAAGGACTCCCATTGTTTAAATGCTCATTTTTGTTTTGCACTCTATAGTTAAGAACATTTCGAAGGCAGTGCTATCTCTACTTATTATATTACAGCAAATTGTTTGGTGGTAAACAGTTAGAAAGATCGATAGGATCTATAAGAGCGTTGTTAAAATTTTAAAAAGCGAGAAGCTTATTACTACAGAGTTTATTAAAATTTACATTATTGACTTGGTGTAAACTTGCTTCCAATAAATGGCTGCCCTACTTAATTTGGCAGAAGTTTGTTGAACTTTTGCCTTAAAAAACACTTGTCAACCAAATTCAGTCAGTTTAAATTTTTTAGCTCGTTCCTATTTTTGGTTCATCATATTCAATTTGAGTGACACAACTGAAGATGTCTACCTATCGTTTCCTCTTGTCTTATGTAGTATAACTCTCTTCATTAAATAAAACTCTTCATCCTTATTTCAACTTCTTGCTGCTGTTCATTACATGAAGAAAAGGAATTTTTTTTTAAATTTTTTCTTTTTTATATCGATGTTCTTTTTACTTAATTTTTCTTTTTCCTTCATTTTATTATTTACTCTTTTATAAGGTGGTCGTGTTTTTTGTATTCAAGTACTTGTCTTTGATGTCTTAGTCATCAAGTTCATTGGCTTTTAAAGTTTTCTATTTATCAATACTGCAGTCTAGATATTTAATAAGAAAAAAATAATAGATTTGTTTTGAAAACTTTTTTCCCCTACTTTCTGCATGTGTTTCGTCTCTTTCTTAGGATGTTTATAGAGCACTTTTATTTTTTTGATAAAAAAAGTTGATGCATTTTATCATAAAATAAAAAAGTCTTTATAAGTGTTTTTGTATAAGTGCATGTGTATGCGTATTTGAAGATGTTGTAGGTATTTTTTCAATAATACTTCATGTAAACATCTTAAATGATTGTAAACACTTGAAGTAATGAAGCAAAGAAATGTGTGGATTGAATAATAAACACAAAATCAATAAAAACTACATTTCTTAAAAAATGTTTAGGGTTTCCAAGTTTTCAAGAAGGTTTTAAAGCAAAATAAAATTAAATTAAAAAATGAACCTTAAGCCAAAAAAGTAAATTTTGATTCGCAAAATAAAAACCTGTATTTAAGAAGCTTCGAACTGCTTTTTACTGTTCGTTTGCTTATTTAACAACTAGTCCACAAAGGCTTCTATACATTTTTTATTTTCTCTTTCTTCTCAATGCTTTTTTGGGATTTGACTTATGACTACTGATTTTTTGTTTTACAATCAGTCAGACACCGATAAAAACAAAAAAGATTTATTTAATTAATAAAATTTAAAATGATTATGCAGAAGAATGATTAAGTCAAATTAAGTAATTTATGGGAACATTTTTTATTTTTCAGTTTACTTTTTTATTACTGCTGTGAGCTAAATTGATACAAATAACATTGTTGAAATTATGGATGTTGTGTGAAGACTTCCTTTAGTTGTTAAAATGGAACTACGGTGTTTACTATTTAGTTGAAAAAATCCAATTTGGTTTGAAAATAGCAAAGCTCTGCGGGCACAAGCATAAAAAATTGATAAATACAGACATCAGTTTGTCTCTTCTTCGCTCTTTTGAATTCAGCTAAAAATTATTTCTGTGTGTAAAATAAATAAAAGTTGTTCTTGTTTTTTAAATAATGTTAAAAAAATAATCCTGATATTTCTTTACAATTTATATATTTTTTCTTATTTTTTAAGTCTAATTCCTCTTAAATTTATTTACACCCAGGTTTTTACCAAAGAGCTTTAAAATAGGGAACATTTAAAGGATGTAGAAAAATAATCTCTTGTATTATTTTAAAATATATCCAAATATTTTCTTAAGAAAAAATCATACACATTCAAAGCTTCACTTCTGTTTCTTTCACAATAATTTAAATGAAAATAAATTTCCATAATAATTGTTCAGATTCTTAATTTTGTACAAATTCTTTGAATGTGTATGTGTGTTAAAGAAGTTTGCAAAATATTTCCATTTAGCAACTTGTGGCATTTGCTTCAATATTTTAAGGTGTTAGGGATTTTCTATATTAAATTTTTAAACCCAATCATTTCCCTCAACACTGTTTTGCTAAATCTTTTAATAGGTTTTGCAATCGTATTTTCTATGTTATTTTTTTATTTCCATTTTAAACATAAGTCTGTTTTAATCGCATTTGTTGTTTTGTTATTTTGAGCATATTTAAGCCAATTGTTATTCTTAGTTAAAGACTTGTCTTTCTTCTTATTGTTTAAACATTAGATTAATTGATATTTAATTGTGCATGTATTTTAATTATTTTTAAGAACATATTTTACTGGTGTTGGTGTTTTAGATTTCAAACTTAAAATAAACGGTAAACTTCTGCTTAAAGAAAGAAAACAGGAACTTTAAATTAAATTATTTTAAATAAAGTTTTTAAAGATAATTTTGAAATGGAAGAGATGAATAATAAAAATATTTAACTACAATATTTCATAAGTTAGATTATTAAAATTTTCCATAATTTGAATAATAAATCGATTTTATTAATTTTTTATTTCTATTTTTTCAGGTATACAACTATAAATAAAAAATAAGCAGTAAGTAAAATACAAATTAAATAATATTTTAATATCTTTATAACTTTCCTTACTTTTAAATTATACTGATTTAAATAAAAATGATTTTTTTTAACTAGGAATGCCCCAAACTGAGGCTAATTGTTTTCTTTAAATTTTTAATCCTTTTATATTCATTGTAAAATTTTCAATCATTATTTAATACTTTCAATTAATTAAATAATAGTTTGCCCCTTTAATTTTTATGATTTAAAATAATGAAATTTGTCAGCACTTAAATAATAATGAAACAGAAAAACAATTTTTGTATCATGAATAAATATAAACAAATTAATTAATGTCGTTTACAAGCTTTAATATATCCACATCAATTAATAAAAAGAAAAAGAAGAAATTAAAATAAAAAAATAAAATAAAAATAATTAAATTTTAAAACGGCACAAAAATGCGACATATATTCAAAAAAATCTTAATATGAGTAAAATAATATAATAAAATTTAATATTATACTTTAACAAAAAAAAGGAAATACGCCAGTGCATTGATAAACAAAAATTTGAGTAAAATTTACTGATAACAAAAAAATGGGTTACATAAGTTGTAGTTGTTGGTAAAATAGATGTTCAAAAAAATAATTATAAATTTCAATAAAAAGAGCAAAATATAAAAAAATGGTGGAAATTAAAAAAAAATCCTAGAAAACACTTAATTGCTTAAAAAAATCGAAATTTTCAAAATTTTACTTTTCTGACAAAATAGTTTTTATCGCAAATATCGAAAATGCATTAATGATATTTGTTGTTGCACTAGTTGGTTAAAGAAGACCATTAGGTTGACTCTATTCACATTAAGAAAAGCCAATAATATTATAAAAGTAAATAAAATATTTTAATACCAATTAAAAATTATATTAGAAGTCCAAAAGAAAATATTATAACTTTAACAAAAGCCAGCAATAAACATTCCACGACACATAAGTGTATACAAAGATATTTTCCTTGATTGTTCTCGTGGTTTTAAAATATTCAGAAGTTGTGATGGTGATGATCTTTAAATCAAACTTTCGCAATATATATTTTTGTTTGTTTTTTGTTTAGTAATATTTTTAATTTTTTACCAACGTAAAGGATGTCCACTGAAACTCACAAAATTAAACTTTTTGAAATTCAGAAATTACTTTTTGTGACATTTCTATTGTGCTGGGACGTGCTGAAATATTTTTTTTCTATGTCGTAAAAGACCATGATGCTTTAATTCCTTTTCCACTTTTAGAATAACATTGGAAGAATACATAAGATTGTCTTCAGTGTTATCTTCATCTTTTTAGCTTGACAGTACTAAAAGTCATGGTTGAAGTTGACATGCGAAAAATAGTATTTAAACATCATGCACAGTGCTTTGGACAAATTCTGATATTCCTGTTATTTAACTTCATAGAAATGTAACTGGAACTTTGTAAATATTTACCCCAATGACGACAAATACTTTAAATCCTATTGAAATAATATCGCAGCCGCCACAATAATCAAATAGTGAACAACAAAATTTCTTACTTGCGTTGATCTTTTCATACCCATGTGCTAGTCCCTTGAATATGTTTTTATTTCAGTCTTTTACTTCATTGTTCTTATTACAACTTGTTTATTTAATTATTTTTAATGTAGCGAGAAATGATTTTTACTCTTTCTTGCAAATTTTAGTAGGAAACAAACGGCATCTAGAAAAAATAAAAATTTTAAAACGAAGAATGCAACATGCAAGTCATGTTCCAAGGAAATCCGATGCAACCGAAAGATAAAACAAAGAACATAATTCATACTGTTGGGTTCATAAGCTTTGATGTTTTAAAATATAAAATTTTCGCCACATCCTGCTTTTAATATATTTTCCGCCAAGCAAGAAAAACAAAGTGTAACCAGATGTTACAAATGTTGTTACTTTAAATATAATTTTTAACTTAAAAGAAATGTATTAGTTAAGAAAAATAATAGCTAAAGTTTATAAACGTAAATTTTCGTTAGAGTTGGTTTTTTAAATATTTCAAGCAAAATTCTAATAAAAATTCCAATTCTTGAATGGTCCAAATACATTGTTTTTAGCTTAATATTTTTATTATTTTGTTTTTTGTTAGTATTTTGTGGATCTATTAGAAATAACAAAAATCCCTAATATATATGAAACACGACTTCCCTCAAATGGCTGCTTGTTCTGACAGTCAAACTTTCTAAAATTTGGTTAAGGATTTCGTCTTTTATTATGCGAAAGGCTCGGATGATACTACGCTTAAGGGAGTAGATCGTTTCTAGATCATGCGCATAGCATCGAGGCCACTTGACATCTCCAAGACATCTGATGATAACCGAATATTGTTTGCAATAGGTCGATTGTTAGATGATCTGTACGATATCGAGCACCATCCTACTGAAAACAAAGAATATCTAGTTTCATATTTTCATTTAGTGCACCTAAACCCCTTAATGTTCTAGAACTTCCAATGAAAAGTAGTCAATAATACCTACAACTATTCTAAAATTCTTAACAAACTCTTATGACTTTATCCAATCAAATAGAATCGATTCAAATATACTAGAAAAAAAAAATCAGGTGGAATTAAATATATTCAAATAGAATCGAATAAAGTTGAAAAAAAACCCAACCAAAAATAAAATAGAATAGAATGGAATGGAGTCAAATATGTGCGTATAGAATCGCATTGAACCGAATATAACCGAATAGAACAGATTCAAATAAAATCAACCAGAATCGAAAAGAAGCAATTAAAATTAAATAGAACTATGTATAATTGAATAGAATCGAATAGAACAAAACATAATCATGCACTTCAAAATAATAGAATAAAATAAAAGGGAATCGAACAGAATAGAGTCAAATGAAGTCGGATTAAATTCAGCAAAATCGAATTGAATAGAAGAGAATCGAGTAGAATCTAATAAAATAGAATCGAATGGAATAGAATAGAATAGAATAGAATAGAATAGAATCAAATATAATCGAAAAGAATTGAATCGAATAGAATAGAGTAGAATAGGATAGCATTAAATAAAATTAAAACGAATAAATTTGAAACGAATAAATTAGAATCGAAAAAATTAGAATCAAATAAATTCGAATTGAGTTGGATTAATAAGAATTGAATTTGTTCGAAGAGAATTGAACAGAATCGGATAGAATTAAATTGAAACATAGTAGAATCGAATAGACTTAATTATAATCGAGTAATCTTGAATAGAGTCTAATAGAAACAACATATTAAATACTCGTTGCTATTGCTTTTGTGGCAGCAGTTTTTCGGGTGTTCCTGAGTTTACAAACCTCTAGCGTAGAATTGAACAACAGACTAATTAATCGTAAATAATAGCATCAACTGAAATGAATATTTATTTCTATTTTTGCCAAGCTTAACCTAGTTATCTATGAATATGCGAATTAAGATATGAATACTCTTAGTTCTATGATATCGATTATTCAGTTATTCATTGTAGGGAAAATCGTACGCCTGGCTTATACTTCTTACTTAGAATCTCATCGTTAGATTCATAAACTTAACTAATATTAATAAATTAACTTATTTTTAGCTTGAGAGTCCTTTTTTATTTAATAAAAATTGCAAATATTTTTTTATTTATTTTTCAATATTTCGGTACTCCTTTGTGTACCATCTTCAGGAATTAAATTGGTTTTACATTTATATTAAAAATTTTTGAACAAAAAACAAAATTTGAAAATAACTAATATTTTTTTTTTTTTAATTTTTTATCAATTTTTCTATTTAGAAATTCATTACAAATTTACGTTGTGTGTGCATACTAAATACGGAAATATTTATAAGTGTATGGGATTGCATGTCTTAATTTAAATAAGTACAAATATACTTGTATACCAACATTATATAGTTCTTGTTGTTGAAACTACTTAAAGTGTTTTGCATATTAAATGACATATGTTTGTTCGAATAGCAAATGACACTTAATGTAGAGAGAATGAAATTATAAACCAAACAAAAACCCTAATGATTACTTCTACTGCTCAAGTGTCATGTAGTGATTTTGCCATATTAAGAACAACAACTGAAAAGTAATTTTTACTTCTTAAAAATAAAGTACAATGCTCTGCAGCTACTACACAGAAAATCCTGTTGCATCAATTTATAAAGACATTTCCTCAACACATACGTACAAATGTATGTGTGCATGTATACTTATGGCTAAGTAGTTGTTACAGTTAATTCACGCATACAATGATAGTTGCTACATAAATAGAGAAATAATATACAAACAGGCGTAGATATCCCATTAATTTACTTTCCTATAAACAGCTCATTTTATATATGTCTTTTCTTGAGTGTACGGATTTAAATAATGCAAACGCACGTTGCATTGTGAGTGCAAATATTCAGTTCTAAAATTATGAGGCCAGCCTAAAAATTACTTTGAAGGCTTTGGTATCATAAAAATCTAAATAGTTGCAAAGCTTATATTCATAAAAATAAATAAAACCTTGAGAAACATTTGCTTTTTCATTTTGAACCTTTCTCCAAACAGCATACTCTTGCCGCAGAAAAAATCTGCCATAGCAAAAACTTTGTTTGTGATAATAAAATGTCTTCATAGTTCTCAATGAACATTTATGGTGTTGAAGCCATGACAAGTCTTTAAATTCATTTCACAGACGCATATATGACATTTAAATATAATGGTCTTAGGGTAACTACATCGAGCAATCTGAATGTGATCTTGAGTCCTTAAAATCCGTTCAGAGTCTATTGTTTTTGTTTTTTTTTTTTTTTTTTTGTTTTGTTTGAGTTCTCGTTAGTCAATCGTTCCACTTTAATTTGTTATTAAGAGAGATTAACTTTGTATTTTGTTTCCTTTCTATACATTTCTGAATCAATCTGCTTTGGCAACTGTTCAAGGATACTAAACATCATTTCACTGACGATCTTCGTATTTATTGAAAAGAACTTTTATCGCCATAGTTACAACACATCTAGCAGTTTAGAAGGCAACTTTCAATAATGTGATACAAAATCTTGTGCTATAAATGTCAGAAAATAAACTTGACATCAACAAGATACGTACTTAAGAAGATGGTCTCAAAAGCTGACACAGTCATACATGTAGACATGCTGAGTTAAACAATAGCATTTTACCAGATTTTCTATTCACCAAAACTCAATTAGCAAGGACAGTAACTATGGCAACAACGACAATAACAATATTATCGTAATCATATTAGTAAAACCTACAAATATACATAAAGAATACACACTTGATTTTCATTCCATGTTATATAGGATAAAATGAATGGTAGTGTATTTTTAAGCCTCTAAAACCGACATTAAGGATTTCCACAGATGCTAAATGGAGGTTATTACTGCTACTTGAATGCAAGTGGAATACATTATTTATGTACAATTAGTCTCTTATGCTGAGTGACTGTGACAATAGTTGAACAATTCGGATGATAGTTGTTTACATACTTTTTGTATAAATGTCGAGAAGGGCTTGATGTTTTTGTATATTTTGGAAACTAATGGAAGTTAGAATTAACTCTGAGACCAACTATAGAAATTTACTTCTTGTTTTTGTATTAAAATTCAATGTTTCTAGTTGCGTCAGCATTTGATTAGATGCAAACAATACTGTAATACTTTATGAATACTAAATAATTTAAACCATTGTAAATTAATCCTTAAAGCATAATTTTATTGCTTAACCTTTCGCTTGCTCAGTTGTTAATAAGATAGCTGATTGGAAATAAATCAAGTTTAATTGTAGTTGTTAATATTCTTCGTCATCCCTGAGTTATAGGTTCGTGGATAATTTGGTTGCCAAAATATATTGCTTATAAGTACAAAAAGATGAACACGCCACAACACAAAAATACTTTCTAATTTCAATATCTGTTCAAGTGTTTATCTTGAATAACTCTAGAAATAAGTCGCTGTAATTAGCAGACAGCAAAAACATGATTATGGTACAGCAAGAAGAACCATGTAATCTTCTCTATAACAACTAATGGTTGCGGTGCACCGCGGTGGATGAATTATAATTATATAAACAATACTTTATTGACGATAAGTATGGTCATATCTTAAAATATTATTTTTACGACAAAAACGGTATTTAATTTTGCATTTTGTACGAATTTGTAAGCTGCACGTTTACTTATAGTCAAGTATATCTGAAAATAATTTTTCTAGCGGAATTGTAACCAGCATCCAAGAATTTTGTATAATTTAAGGAAATATAAACGACAACCTCCATTAAAATTCTGATATTGGTACCACTAGCTAATTCTTAAATTTACAACCTGCGAGTAAATAATTTAAGTTGTAAATTCAAACAGAGTACTTCGATTTTTTTCTTTATATATAAAGAAAAAGGCTGTTGCACCAATCAATGGTTGTATACTTTATGAAAGAGAGGAAAATTATTTTCTATTTAATTTAATAATTGAATTGATTGAAAATTTCTTTGAGCGCTAATCTGAAAAATTAAAATTTTTAATATGAATAACATCTTTTTCTGGGTATAAAAAAAGTGTGATTTGACTGCAACTATTTATTTAAATCACAATATGTATCTCTTACACTAAGGTTTCTTTAACCTTTTCTTTACTTGCAAATCAAAGCAACATGCAATGCTAAAGAATTCTAATCATTACAACACAACTCTTATTTTATTATATAAATTTGCAAATTTCGTTTTAAATTTATTTTAAGTTTATTTGTCGAATTCTCCTCAGTTTTGTTTAAAGGACATCATTGCCCAACAAATCTCCCAGGCAGAAAAAAGGGATTTTTAAACAAAATACTATTTATTGTTTTATACAATTTATAAATACTTGTACGAAGACATGTATCTTGTTAAAAGTGCATGAACAAATAAATACTTTCAGCTCGTTATTGTCTGCTGCGTGTAAGAAGTCTTTTTGTTGGCATTTTCCTTTTTTTTACGTGCGGTAAACTGCAGCAAGAAATTATTTTAAATAACCTTTCATTACAAATTGAATTACTAAATTTAAAAAATTGTTTGTTGTTGTTTTACTCTTTGTATATTACAGTTTTGCAACTCTAATTGTGCTTCGAAGTAAAAATAAAGTGAATTTAATCAAAATCAGCTTTTAACTAGTTTTTCTTTCATTTTCTTTGCTTTTATTTGGGATGTCTTGCAATTGTAACCTAAACAACAATGAACAACTTGCTGATTCAAACCAGAATACAAAATAAAAAATAATATATTTTGATTTTTTTTTTAATTTTGCCCTTTTGTTTTTACCACCCAATGTCACAGGCTACTCGTAGATAAATGTAGTTGGATATGAGTGGTAGTAAGATTTTCTTTAATATTTGTAAAATGTATGTACACAAATTAAAGCACGTTTTGTTGCTGTCATTCGCAAGTCTTTGCATAAAATTTTATGCACTTTTTTGACAAATTTTAAACCAGTTAAATATGTCTGCTTGTGCAGAATTTATTGCACATTTCTGTCATGTGATATTTCTGAAGAAAATTGTTTGTGAGTCACACCATTTATTAAAGCAATACAATTTTTTATGACTGTGGTATTATGCCAATTAGAAAATAAATTTACTAAAACAGCAGCAAAGGCATCATTGGTAAAAAAAAATGTTACTTACAAACAACTGCTTCTTTCTGCCATTTCCAAATTACAAAATATTTTTTTTTAACCTTTATACGAGTATTATATCCAAAACAATATTTATGTGCAGAAATACTGCAATTTCTTTAAGCTTTTCTCAGTTTTATCGAAAAAAACTATTAAATAAAAATTCATTCCAATTGCTAGACCAGTTCGATTTGTAGCGGTCTGAGCTTTCTGGTGCTAAGGAGTTTTTTCTTCAATTAAAAATTGTCATCAAAGTCTATGACACCAAACATAAAGTCATTTTGCTTCTTGCAGATCTGTCAACGAACTAAACTCCCGAAATCTTAGTGTTATTTTTAAATATAAGAAGTAGAATTCAATCCTACTCAAGGCTCGTTGACGTAGTTAAATCCACCCTGCCAGTAATTGCCAGGATTTCCTGCTCGTGGTCTCATTTGGAATTATAACAGGAACGTTGTGCCTGCTTGATAAATGAACTATTTCCATTTATAATGTTGTGCGTGCCTACATTTTTACAGAACTAAAAGTATATTTATTTCTCCAAGGCGTTTTCCCTTATCACAACTGTCTTTTTTTACTTACAGCTTAACTGAAGACTATTGCTCAATTGTTTTGTCATCCAGTTACCATCTTAGGCACTAATTATCTGGAATGTCTACCATCGGTGCTCTTAATATTTAGAAAAGCCGCTAATATATAAACGCTAAGCAATCATGTATGGCTTTTTTTCACGTACTTAATTCTTTTAGTTAACCGGCAACGAACCGAGCTTAAATATGGCTCTTCACCGTTTTATGATACATAATTTATTTATTCTCTGAAAAAAAGTACCAGGTTCACGTGCCTTAAAAAAGGTTTACTATTCTACAATAGTCATTAGCGATTGATTCAGTAATGTGAGAGAAATGCTGGCATATTCGAAAGCCTTAAGATTTTCATCATAAACTACGCCAAAATTATTAATTTGTAGGATTTTCATATTTCTTCAGAGTTTTCTTCATAATTTTCCGCACTTATCTTTTGCAGAAAAATTTCGTGCTATTTTAGAAAAGATATTTAAAAAAGCAGGTTTGTTTTTGATATTGTGATGTATTATCTGTTTTACTATTCTTTAGAATAAAAATATGTGAAACATATAGAGATATTTAAGTATCTCAAAATGTTGAAGAAGTATCTGGTTATTGAAGCATTTGTTGACCTACGATTTCGTAAGGTTATTTACAAACATGTCAGACACAGATATTTGAAACTTGTCCTTTCCTCTTTGGTCTCTAGTTTAGAACTTGCTACAGGACCTGATAGATTTTTACCTTCTTCAGCAGTTGCGCCCTTTCCGCTATTATTTCCTTTCCTACTACTTTTACATTTGACTTTAATACCTTTATCCATTGCTAAGACCAAAATGTGTTCTGTGGTTCGCAGTAAAAGAAATGCCTAAATCACTATCTGTATAAATAAATGTAGTAACATATTAATCATCTAGTACCAGTGTCTACATAATAGCGATCGAGACTTTCTTTAACTCTCACATTTTTTCTTTTGATTTAAATTCATTTCGTTGGGGTATTTTTTTAAAGTTTACTCCTCTCTATCTTAAATGTAAATTTTTATTTGTTTCTTGTGTTCTTAGGCTTGAAATGGTGTATTTAACATCTGTAAGACAGCAAGTTTTGTTCTTTACATATCAACCAAATAGTCACATGCCACATGTCATATTAATATTTCATTTTATGAACATATTTTCTTATCATGCAAAGCTTCTATTTTCCTGATAAATTTTATGCCAGACTTTTGTCAACAGAAAATTAACTTACCGTTCAAGCTCTATTGTCCAAATAAATTAATATATATTTTTATTAACCCTTTATGTGGGACAAGAATAAATACCTTTTAATTTTAAAAATTAATGTAAAATTATTTTAAAAAACTAGATTTGTCAAGTTTTGCTTGATAATTATTTTTAGTTGGAATTTTTTAAGTTTATGAACAAATGATCAATTTTAAATGAGGCTTATGATCATATTTTTATTTTAAATATTTTAGAAGAGATCTTGAACAGTTTGTTGGAACATTAGCAGACAGTAGTCGCATTGCGATTTTAGATTTAAAACCAAATATTATTTTTTATTTTTAGCTTTGGTTACATGGCATTGTGCAATGTTTTATTGACAACTTTCCTTGTTATATTGTGTTTTCTAAAGCCAGCGTTTTGCAGTTATTACATGTTAACTAATGTTAAATTCCCTCGTGCATATTCAATCTTAAACTTAAAAAAGTGGGAGGTAATATCATCATTCTACGGAAGTACCATGTTGCTAATCATTTAGTTATCCTTTTGCAATGGTAGCTGTTGTTGCATTAAGAAGACTTACGTGCATCATGTCTAAAAAACAAAGTGATGTATGGCTTATATCAGGCCACCAGCATTTGTTGCGGACATGTGGGTGATTTTTTTTATTTTCTTTTCTACTTACCACAATTCCCAAGAAGTACAAGAAATGTTTTATTGAAGTGTCGTTTTTTATGAACCAATAGACATTTAAATAAAGTTCATGATATTGGAAAAACAAATATTTAGTTCTTTACCTGTTTGGAATTTTAGTTATACATATTTTGATTGAAAAATGCTTTTAAGCTTGACCGAAATAATCAGTATCTATTAATAGTTTTAGATGAGTTATGATTTAGAAAACAACAAATATTTTTCTTTTTGATACCCAATTGTTTTAATTCCTTTTTTCGCACATGACTAAAAGTTTAGCTCAGAAAGTTTTTATTTAACATGATTTGTTGCAAAAGTTACTTTTAACATTTGTGTAACGGTTTTTTTTTTTTTCTTTTTTATGTGATTTAACGGAAATTTATTATAAGATTGTTATACTTAGCAGGTGTTTCCTTTTTTCTTAAGAAAGAAATAATTATGCTGTCAAGTAGTTTTAACTTTTGTGTCACACAGAAAAACACAAACATTGTGAAAAGAAACAGATTTCTTCTGAAGTCACAATTAGAAAAAAAAGTTACAACTAACAAACTTTTAAACAAGTGATAGGAAAGTGGTCGCTTAAAGGGTCTTGGAATAAACATAAAAACAAGTTTCAAAGAAAGTTGTTGGTTACAGAAAACACTTCGAAGATGCGAAACTTTTTTAGAAGAAATATTTTTGTACTAAAACGCTTCTCTAAATTTTAAGTGTAATATTTTTTACAATACATAGGGACAGTGACCCATTCATATTTAAAAGGGTTTTGAAAAAAAGAGGTGTTTTCTTTGAGCGCGAAATAGTTGCCAAAAATATTGGAAATGATTTTTTTACCAACAAACAAAAATTAGCCAACTGCTTTTGGGACTCGCACACAAGGGATTTAGTTACATGCATAATCATTAAAGATATTTCTAGCTTAAAATGTCTCTTTGCGCTACTGAAATACTTTGCTGGATAGAGACCTGATGTTTGGGAAGATCTGGACACAATTTCCAATGTTTTTTTTATGCTGTTGGACTTAACGCGGTTGAAAGCCCGAAAGAAGGAGCGAGTGAAACTTATGCATACACAATTTTCTACTTACACATTTGTAATAGTTTTGTACAGAACACCGTTGCCGATGTGCTACTGTAGATAATAATTCTAAATGATTTCGTTTTGTTGATCAAACCTAAGTTAAGCTTATAGCTTGAATAGCAAACTTTAAAATGGAGATCATGGAGCTCATTAAAAGCTTTGTAATTAAATCTGTTCCTCCAAAGATCAGGCACAATTTGCATTTTATTTTTTGTAAAAAAAAGGTCACTGGCATACAAATGTTTACATATTTTTTTTTCATTTTTCTGTTAGGAATGTGACGGAAACTATGTTGTATGAAATGAGGGATATTCGATCAAATGATGGTCACGGAATCTTCCTTTTTAATTTCTTCCTCTCTCTTTCTCGCTCCCTCTTTTGTATTTGTTGTTTGACTAGGCATAATACTTTATAACCTGAGTATGTTTGAAGTGACTGCCTGTTACTACATGACCATATATCTATGACAAAGGAGACGTATCTATGGGGACACTGTCAATTTCTTTTGGCCAGTGTTAGAGGCCTGTAACAGATGGTTACACATTGACCATAAATTTTGTAGCAGCGCCATCTAAAAATTTAATAAGCAATCTTTTCAAATATGATCGTTATTTAACTTTAATTAATTCAATGAAATGTATACATGCATCGTAATAATGTTTATAAATAAAATATACACTTAATACTGTTAATAATGTTAATTTAATCATAGCAAGAATAAATAAAAAAATTAAATTGTAAAAAAAAAAATTAAAAACTAAAAACCAACAACAACAACATTAAAAACAACTTAAACTAAAAGAGTCCTTATAATTTGTTACTAATAAGTTGAACATGTGGTTTTTCGTAGTGTTTTTTATACTTTTTGTTCTGCTATTGTGTTGCATTGACGTGACTTGTATTAATAAGTTTTTTTACATAAACATGTAGTTACTCCATTCGGTGCTCACCATTGGCATTTACTTTTCCTTTTAAAGCATTTTGGTTATTTAAGTCTGATTGTTAAATTTCAAATATTTAAAATTTTGTGTTCTGTGTGAAATTCTAACAAATGAATACTAATTATTGATCTTGGAGTGAGGAGTGGATTCTGAAGAATTTGGATCAAAGCATTAAAAAAAAAACCATTTTTTTCTACATGCAAAAATATTATGAAAAATTAATTTTTATTTTCTATCATTATTCTCATGTGCTTAGGATTTTTTGAAGTTGCGATGAAAGCTGAAGGTTTAAAACTCATTTACGGAAAAGAAAAATGCAACAATAAATGATTTTCGAATTAATGGATCGAAAAAATAGAAAGCAGACTTAATACAGCGGTTAAATGCAAAAAACAACTTAAGAAACAAATCTTTGTTACAGCAAAAAACAGGCTTCAAAACAGAAAACTTAAAGTCACGCTTCTTTAAGATAAATAACATGAACTATTGGGACACCCTTTAATTTCCAAATCCATATTTTATACTTGTTTAAGCGAAATTTGTAAATTGCAGCCATCTGTCAATGGTTATGGAATTTGGCCTAATACATCATATTACATCAAGTATTGAGACACCCTATAATTTATAATTTTGAACATTTATATTTGTTGATAAAATCGTCATAGTAATCGACATTCTATTTAATTATCTAGCATTTGTCTACAACGGGTTAAAAAGTGGGCTCATTTAGATTAATTTACATCACGTATGGAGACACCTTTTTAATTTTAGATTTCTTTTTGTATTAACTTTATTGTAGTACCTTTATGGCTTTGAAAGCTACAGTGATACGTAGTTTGCTTTTAAAGTGGTGTTCTTTTCTGTAAAATAACATGTATTTTGTATGGGGCCACCTTTTAATTTTTTTAATTATAAACTATTTTTAAAATGGAACCGCCTTCTAAGCATGGCCTTACCATAAAAAGAGCAACCTTCAACATTCAACAATTAATAAACTCCCCCTTATTTTCAGTCGGCTTAAAACAGTGAATGTATATTTGGCAAAAAAAAAAAAAACAAATTGTTGTAAATATTTTTTTACTAAAACTTTTGTTAGATGTAAAATAAAATTTCATGTCGTGTTTTTCCAATGATATTTCCCTGATTTACTTTTGTGGATCACAATTTTATTTGCTACAACTTTTTACATTAGCTTTGCTAGCTTAGAACAAATCTCACATAATAAATTTTATAAAGTCTTCGTCCTTTTTCTCATTTAGCAAACAATTTATTTGCTGTCCCTTCCTTTTTTTAAAAAACTTCGTTGTAGGGAGAGATTTGGTAATAAATGTGTTTTTTAGCATATTTGGTTGTCTGCAAAATTTAATTATACTGCATTATTAAATTCATAAATTATTATTTAAGGAAAAAAAAGAAGTTACAAATAAAAACATTCACAAGTGTCACGTTCAAAAGGAAATTTCTTCCTTTTTTGGCAAACTCTGGTGATATTTTTTTTTATATAGGATCTCCATCTCTAAGCAAAATAGTTTTGTATATTTAAACTTCTTTTGCATATTTTCTTAAATTAATATATTTTTTTCTTTCTTTTTTTCTTATATTTGCAGAAATAACTTTAAAAGTTGTGGAGTTTTTTTTTCTCCAAGAGTTTAGTTGGGCTAAGCCGCAGTAATAACTCAAGGAAGCAGCCGTTTACAACAACACAGTAGCTAAAGCCAAAAACAAGAAAGAAAAGTATAGAAGAAAAAAGAAATTGCCAAGAATAACAACCATCCAAAACGAGAATAAAACTTTAGGAAATCGTCAGTAGCATGTTGAAGAAAGTGGGAGGCGTAGGCTTGTTAGTTTGCGGTATTTTACTGTTATGTGCTGTCAGCTGCGTCAACACTTATTCAAGTATGTAGCTAAAGGGCCAGCATGCCCACTAACAAAACAACTATTTAAATGATAAGCAAAAGAAATCATTATTATTTCTTCCAGCTTCTTTGAAAACACAAAATGGCACACAGTGACTAAAGTAAACATACGATTGACTAAAAAATTTTATTCTATAAAAACTTTAATTTCTATTTGTGTTTAATTTTTTCTGTTCAAAAAATAATCTTTTATGAAAAAAAAAACTGGATCGGATTTGAATTCTCTAATCCGAAAAAATCGTTAATAAATGGTTTGTGCTTAGAATTTTATTATTTTAACCAACGACATTATACACATTACATATCAGGTTTATAAGTAATACATTATGGTTATAAATACCATACTACTTTGGTTGTAGTTAAAATTTTGGAAAATATTATTTAGTTAAAAAAATATGTTGTTCTTGTTTGCGCAAAAATATTTTAAAGATCAATTGTTTAAAAGAAATTGTTCATCGTGACAAAATTTATGTTTAAGGTATTTTGTTCACCGCAACCATATTATGTTATAATTAATATAATATTCAATATTTGTGCAGGACATCTTTTCTTAATATTCTGTAATCTTGATACAGGAAATGTTTGTAGGAATGATTCCTTAATTTTGAGAAATTGAATGTATGCAGGCTCAACTCTTTCAAAGTTTAAAACTGAAGAAAGTTATTTTATGCTTGTTAGAATGAAAAATTATTTTACAAATAAATGCGGACGTTTTTGAAAGAAAAGAAGAAAATTTAGACACGAGCCGAATAAATTCCTGCATTTTTTTGCTTTGCTACTTCCTTCATCAGCGATCTTCGCATCTGTATAACTCAGATCGTGTATATTGTAAACATCATCAATTAATCCAACTAATTTTGTAAATAAAAATACCCTCAGTTTAACTCCTAATTTTATAAAAATTAAATCAAAGTTTTTCCTAAATTTTAAATGAATTCTAATTTTATTATTTTTTTTTTTAATAATTAAATAAAAATTAAATAACCAAAGTTTTTTCTTAACAAAAAAATTTATCGTATGAATACTTTTTATCTGTGTGTATGAGAAAAACAAGAAGTTTAATATGTTTTACTTCTGTTTTGCTGTTTCTTTTAATTGTGTGTTGTCATATTCAACAAAATCACTTCATTACGGGACTATCCTTTCTTTCATTTAAGTTTATTTTTATTTTTGTAATTGTTTTTATAGAGGATATAAAAATACCTAAACTTAAAACTTAAAACTACCTGTTGCGGTTCAAAAACAAGGCCTCGTGCGTAAAGGTCATGTCACTATTAGGATACCCTTTAATTAAAAGATTAATTTTTTCTGCTGTTTAGCATAGAGCTTACAGTTTTTCTTTCAATGGGCAAATTTGACGTATCTGCCCATTATAGTTCAAAATATAGCAAAGAAAGACCATTGCCAAAAATAAATTGCGACTGACATGTAAAGCTCTAAACACATAGACGACAGCAGACTTCACAACTTCACGGCTTCAAATGCTGCCAATTTCAAATGCTGCTTTGAAGTCAGCTTCATAATTATTTTGAAGACAGCAACAACATAATAATCAGCTAATGTGTCCATACTATTCCTTTGCAAAATTTTACAAACGTATTAAAAATAACAACGGAAAATCAAACAAATAGGTACTTTACCATTATCTTAAAACGAAAAATGAAATAAAATATGACAAAAATTAACTCAAAAGAAAAACACAATACTATGAAATTAAAAATGAACAGCTGTGTATTTTTGCACTTAAAACTTCAGGAATGCCGCATATATTTATAATGAATTAAATTAAAGTATTTTTGCAATGTTCTTTTATGTTTAGTATTAAAAAAAAAGTCAAATTAGAAAATAGCCTAAGTTGGCAGCAGCAGCAAATGCTGTCGTGTAGTCGTACTGCTGTGATGTCGTCAAATAATCGTTTTCATATAAACACATGTATTTTATTTTCGACAGTTTGCTGTCTGCTGCCTGCCGTCGTCTAAGTGTTTAGAGCTTAAAATATTTAAAACACATCGAGAAAAACCATCCTAAATTATTTAAAAATATTTCGATTTATTTATTATTATTTTATTTTTTCTTTCTTCTAGAAATTCAAAATACTTTGGAGTAATCACAGCATAAAACTGTCCAAGCTTATACAACGATAGCTAGGAATAACTTAATCCTTGTTGATCTTGTAAAACAAAACAGACTTTAATTAACAGCAGTAAATGATGTGCAGAGCACCACAAAAGACTTTTCAAAGGCTTTAAAATGAATAAAAAAATTTTAGTGGAAAAAGAACGAATTTAATCTCATTAAATAGTCTAAAATATATTGAGTATACAATAATATTAAGGATTAATAGTTAAGTATTAGTATTTAAGTATTAAAGCTTTAACTTAAATTTAACTATTCTTGTATAAATAAAACTATTATTAAAACTATTAAGGATATAAAAAGAGTATTTTAATTTTTACACATTTTAAAATTTCAATTTAAATAAATTTAAATTATTAAAGCAGTACTAATGTTTTGATTCTAATTTTAGAGCTTTCGACATAAGTTGAAATATCAATAAAAGAAATTTCAAAAGATAACAAAACACAATATCAATTAAAATCTATTAAAATATCAAAATATCACTCAGTTTTTGTAGTAAAAATTGGCTTATATTTTGTGTGAATATTCAATAAATGAAATATAGATATTCCTTTGTATGAACTCATAATCGTGCTAAGGCAGAATAAAATAAATATGCCAAGGGTGAGTGTAACTCACACTAATAGGTATGTATTAGTCACCATTTAATTTTAAATGTTTATTTTAACATGTTACAGTGGTCATAGTAAAACATCTTTGGGTAGATTTAAATTAACTAACTGTGAAAGTCAAGTTTATTTTTGAACAATTTATAATTTAATTTTTTATACTTGTATTTATAGCGACTTAACCTGCGTAAATTTATAGCCTCTGCATATTACGGTTTAAAAAAATAAGGCCATACATGTGAAAAACACGTCACTATCGGGATAACCTTCAAGTCATTTAAATTCTTTGTTTTAATTCTTATAGCTGACATAGCAGTATATCCTCTTTCTGCCTAACAGTTTAAAGACAAGGCCATTTTATTTAAAATTATGTACTTTTGGAAATATCCTTTAATTTTTCAATTTATTGTTCACATTTATTTTTATAGCGCACATATATGAACTTTCTCTATGTGAATTCGAAACATCTGCCTAATACGGTTGAAAAATGCAGCCATATTAGTTATAATGATGTAACTATCAGGTTACCCTTTATATCAGAAATCCACCTATTGCGGTTCCAGAGACAGGCAGTTGTGACAGGAGGATGAGCGTTAAGCCATTGTCATAAAAGCATCGTTACGTTTTTATACTATGTGTAGGGAACCCTAAAGGAGATAATACAAGCTTTTAAGCTTAAACGTTTTACGAATATTTTAGATAGTCTAGAGATTATTTCGTGTGCATAAATATTTGGTCAGCCAATAAATGGCAAGAAATGTTTAAATACAGCCGAAGTATTCAATAACCTACAGCTATAAAATTATAAAACTATGTAGCATCCAAATGTCTCTATATTTCTCGTTTATTCCAAGTACATTTCTTTGTCTCTAAATTCGCTAGACAATAAATAGGGACCAAATGCATTTCATTAGTACAATAATGAACGTTACTCATTAGATGGCGAGGCATCTCGCAAATTATACATTTTTTCCCTGACGAGGTAAAGTGACTAGCCCTAACGTATTTAAAGAAGTATATTCCCACATACAAAATCTTAAACCTGATATCTACAGCTTCAATGTCCGTAATAAAAAATAATGACGTTCCCCTCAAAATAACTTAAACGAGATACTTATTGGAGTTGTATGAAATAGTGTTTACCCAAACCTTCCTTTCAATTTAAAAGTTTAATTTACTTAATTTAGTATAGGATTCCGTACATCAAATAACTCTTGCATTCAAATTATTGCAGCTAGAGTAGCCGAAAATATTAGTTGAATATCTAAAAAATTATGGTTTTTCTTATATTTGTGTATGGCTGACAAGCCACAAAATATATTCTTAGAGTACGTAGATCTTTTGCTCCTTTACTGACACTTTATTAGGTTTCACGATACCAACAATTTTCTATTGTTATCCTTCTTAAATTGCGGTCAATAAATTTTGCTACATTTTCATATCGGTAAATTGATGGAAGTATTTTTTAGCTCTGAAGTAGTGCACAGATGGATCAAAAAGGTTAGAAGGATCTGACGCAGTTAAATTGCTATGGATTTATAAAAAAATCCTTAGCCATTTTTAAGACGAGGTTCACGCCACTGGGACTTAATGTTTACAGTGGCTATAGGGGATAGAAAATATTAACGTTTCCTCTCCGATAGCCAAACTGCCTTATGAGTCTTATGAGTCGACCTCCAAATTAGCCTGGGAACTCCGTATAAATATGAACCGAAACTATTTTGTGGACTTTAATCAAATAGTAACCGTGAGGACATCTTCGCTGGATTAAGATATGCGAGGCTAACGATTAAGACGTATGAACAAAAGCGCTTTAAAATTTCCATGTTTTTAAGTAAAATTAATTTAAGGATCGTTTCCAAACAGGTCATTGTAGGATGAGGAAAATCTAGAGCGTGTTCTGAAGAATCGTGATGTTTAATATTTGAGCAGTTGCACAAATACATGCCAGAAGTTGTGGATCTGCCTACACTAGAGCAAAATTTTACCCTTAGATTCCTGGTAGAATACACAATAGATTATTTTTGTTGCAGTGTTCTGCTTATATCCCCATTTCATTATTCCATTCTATATCTCCATCAGTTTACTCTAGTCTTCTCGTGAAATATAGCACTGGCTTATTTTCGATACCAAGCACTCATAAAGCCTGTACAAATTGGTAAAACTCCTAACTATGATCGGAGTTATGCTCTTGTTAATTTTAACCCTGTATGTGTTAGAGAGAGAATGAAAGGTAAATCGATAGTGTGCTTTACAAAAATTTTATTTTCAAATTCTTAATTTTTTAAAGTTACTTTGTTTAAGAACGCAATAGATTACCAAACTGCTAGTGTGTATTTCTGCTTAAGTAGAGCTTAGTTTTGTGGAAGAAATCATAAAGTTTAAAATCAAAGTCCTTTAACGACATTTTTTACCAGAATTAAGTGTTTGGCAGGTTATCTAATATAAGTATTTTTTATGTTCATTATAATTTAGTTTGCGTCACTTAGTTTTCCTTTTTTATACCGCAATGTATGTTGTCCTTTTGTTCTTGTTCAAAATCGTCACACTTCCCTGTCAATTTACTCTTCCTTGTAAAGTTATTTTTCCTTCTACAGAAAGAAAAACTTCTATTTACTCAGTGATAAATGCGAGCAGTAAAAGAAAAACAAAGAACTTTATTTTTTATTCTATTAATTTTATTCGTGGCTTTGAAAGTGATAGAAAAACAGAGTGTATAAAATCTTTTGATTCAGGATTTGTCCTAGTTGTATTCAGTTGTACTGATATGTAAGTTTGTTGTATTTATCCCAACTCATATACAGGTTGTTAAGTTTGAAAATTAATTAAAAAAATGGTACTTTTTATATTTTTTTTAACGAGTACAAAAAAAAAATCAAAATCTTGTTTTAAAAATTCAATATTTTATTACATAGAAGTAAATAAGAAGGGTTTTCTTATAGACCCAGGTAGATAACCAAAATAAATAACACGAGTTAAATGAGGAATTGGGAACCTTGCCACCTGTATTAATTGTTGTTGAAGCATGCATTACAAGAATATCCGAAAGAATATTCATTTTAAGTGGTTGAGTTATGACTAAAAAAGATGGTGATGGTGCTAATGTAGTGTGAGCATGGCTCTAAAAGCAACATGATTGAGACAATACAAAAGCAACCAGAACTTCTTTTCTATTCCTCTTGGATATTTGAAAAGCAAGAACCTCGATCAAATATATTGACCTTCGAATCCTCAGTCAGACCTGTATTATTAAGCGTTTACTCTAGACAATATATTTCAGGTCATCACCAGAAAACTTCTAACATTCCATTTCATGATTACGCCCCGCTTAATTGTTATTGAAAAGCCCAACCGTTGCACCAAGTTATTTTCTCAATATAGCGTAGAATAAAAGATGCTGTCTATGAACGTCTGGTATTTAGTAGACGAAATTAGCCCATCATAAGATTGATGGCTCTTAGCTCTACGAGATGTATATATGATTACCAACATTAAATGACAAGTCTTTCCATCCTTGCTGAAAAACCTTTTACTTGTATTTTGAAATATAAAGAAGTTACTTTTTTTTGTACAATTGTATGTCCATGTCGATTCATGAGTGTGAAAAAAAACTTGTTATTTTTGTAACAGATCTCATTTGTAGAGATAATCAGATTTATATGTGTGTATGCTTTTGAAATTGTTTAGAAAATATTTTTCCTTTCTATGTATTTAGAGTAAGTTATTTATGAGTCCTATAAAAAAATTTAATTTTTAATGAAGCAAGTATTCCAAAATGGCTTTAATATGGAGAACATATATTTGATCAATTATCAGTAGGAATTATTTGATTTCTTAATCTTTATACATTTTGTATAAAAATTAACAAAATCAAAAAATTATTGCAACTTTTTTAATTGTTTTCAGTTTTATTTAATTTTAAGTCGTTATGATTTTATTTATTTAATTATGAAATTATTTTTTTTTTTCAACATAAAAGCTAGTAGAATGTTGTTATTTTCCTTTAAAATAATATTTATTTCCTGAAATGATATCTAAAAAAAATATTAATTCTTAGCATGAAAAAAATATTATTTCATACACAAACCCTTAGTTAATTTCAGCCTTTGAGTATTTGTAATAAACATTAAAAAAGAAAAAATAATTCGTCTAGCATTTAAAAAATATTGCATTATTTTCATTTCTGTAACAGGGAAGTCAGAGTAGATGGTAGAAACAAAATAAATCAAATCTACTAACACTTGTTAAAGTTTCTTATTTAACCGTATTTTTTTATATCTGTTTGATTGTGTGTCAACCAGAAATATATTAAAATTAATTTTTTACTTCCATACATTGTAAAAATAAAATGAAAGAAAGAAAGAAGCGACATAAAACTCGTTGAAACAAAAAATTATAATTGTTAACAGTCTGTCAGTAAAAGGTAGTGCATGTTCAAATATTTTTAATTTATCCGCCGACATATCTGTTATAATAGAATATATTTTCAGAAAAAAATAAAAAACATGGACACAAATACTGTATTATGTTTTCTGTAATATTTTGTAGTTGCGTTGAATATTTTATAGTTGTTAAGAACAATTCTTTTGTCATTATAAACCAAACCATGGACAATATGCTACTTTTTTGTGCGACATAATGTCCATGGACACTATTTTCTTGGACGTTATGACATGCTTTCATTTATTTGATTATTAATTTTCTTTATTTAAGCTAAATCATTATTTCATAATTATTGTCATGTCCCTTAGTTTTTATTTCCTTCCAACTATCTTTAATACAACAAGCATTAAAATTATTTAAGAAGAAGTAATGTTGATTCAGTCTTATCTTTTAGTATGCAAATTTTTTTTATATAAAAATAATTTTTCGTAATAACCAAGCAAAAGTTATAAAATATTTTTCAACTCAGCAAATTTGTCTTAAGCTAACAGCCCGTTATTAGCAAATCCCTTTTTATCTGCCATTTGTATGCTTTTAAACGTTCTTAAGTTGAAAAAGCAAAAAGCCAAAAAGGACAAACTAAATCTTCTAGAATATTTACATTTTCTTTGTAAGTGAGTGAGTGCGTTTTCTTTTCTTATTTTTATCAAATTTTATCTATTAAAAGTTTATTTTTTCAAAGTGTAAGGGTTGTGATGTATAAAACTGCTTGGGCTACGAATTTACTTAAGTAGGTCCTTAAATTATGCCACGCAAAATGTGCTGACCTGGCAAAATTCTTCTTAATGAAATAGAAAATCATGTCAAACATTTTCTAATTCAAAAATGATGTCACAATAATTTTGACTTGTACCAAAAAGCTCAATGAATAAAACGAAAGTGTGTTAAGTATTTATTATGTGTTCTTAATTTAATTAGGATTGACAAACAAAAAACTTAATGAAAGTAAAAGATTCATTTACATAAATTATCATCATCCATGAATTTAAGATGCGTTAGTAAGTAGGCACTCGTATTTAAATCTGGTACCAAGGCTGTTGGTTAGGTCATCATTATGATAACGTCGTCATGTTGATAACGTCGTCATGTTAATAACGTCATTTCTTTAGTACTTGGATATCAAGTGGGAATATTACTTTGCCACTTAAAGAATCTCCCTCTTTTTTAGCGGCTTAACTTTTCCATGACAATATTGAAGGATCAATATATTCTTGGAATGAAAGTAAAAAAAACAAGGCAAAATGTACGGTTTCTATAAAATAAATGGGCAAAGATTAAGTACCGTCATTAAGTGGGACTTCATGCATATGAAGAAAGTTTAAGAAAAATTTTCTGAAGGACACGTATAGGAAGGGCCATTTCTATTTAAAGCTAAATTGAGATACAGCTGAAGAATATATTTATTGATCTTAGTGAAAGAATATTGATTAAGAGAGAGTATAAAAGGCATAAGTCGATCGCGTTACAAGTCAATACCAGGAGGAAGTCACAGAATTATTGTGTAATGAAAAGCAACTAGTGTGCAAATAAAATCTTTAGGAGTATTTCAAAATTTTATTCACAAGGGTACCTTAAAACTGTTCTTTAAATGAGTGTTGCCAGTGTTTGTATAAAAAATAGGTATTTTTTTAATATTGAGGTTGAAAAATATTTTTAATAATTTTTCGATTTAATTATAATTTCAATTAATTAAATAAACTTAAAATTAGATGTCATTTATCTCTCATATTACATTACATATTGATATACAAATAGAAAATTCCATATAACAAAGTCACGGGATTTTCCACAATTTATAAGCCTTTAATCCCAAAATTAAAAAATCTTAAAATGTTAACTTAAAAGGTGTAAAGAAAAATTTATACGTCAATTAAACATTTAAATATTTGAATACTGGGAAAAAATATAAGAATATTCAAATAACAAGTTATTGTTTATTTTAAATAAAATGGCTTTTGAATATATATCTCAAACATTTAATTAAGGAATAAATAAAATCTTTTTGCTGAAGAGAACATTATGGAAATTTGGGCTAAGTTATCGGGCTTAGTTTTGCATTTTTTTTTTTATAAAAAATTGAAACTAGTTTTTTATTTTTAAGAAAACACTGAATTTCTTTTAAAGTCAATGTTGTCTTTTTATATGATTAAAAGTTAAAAATGTTTATTATTATTATTTTTTTTTTTTTTTTTGTAAAAAACCAATATGAATTTCAAGCAAATAATGAAAAAAAATCTGAAAAAAGTGACACATATAAAATCGAAAAGTTTTCTCTTATTTGATATTAAAAAAATTCTTATAAATTAAATCCAGTGATATGCAAAATATCAAACAAAAAATTCATTATGAAAATTATTTGTAAAATTGGAAAAAAAAATATTGTAAACTAAAATAAATACGAAAAGCTTCAAACTTTTTGAAATCTTTGTGATCCTGGAAATTTTTAAAAATCCGGAGACTAAATATAAAAATCGGGATTAAAATACAAATAATTGGTTAATTGGTAACCATACGTATGATCAATAATTGTTTGCTATTTCATGCCGAGAAAATATGTTCATTACTTTTTGCAATAAAAAATAAACAAAAATCAGAAGACACTACTGTAGATTGCTTGTGTTATTGCTTTAATGGTTGACTAACAATAATAATTATAAACCAATATAAGAAAAAAGTTTGCAACATGAGTTAAAAACTAATTTTCTCATTTGAAAATTCATAAAACAATTGTAAATAAAATTATTGTGTGACTTGAAGCTGAACCGAACATTTGGTCCCAATTTGTACATTTAAAACCTGAAATTGGTTGTAAAACAGTCATTTCTAAATGTTTTTACAATTAAATTTTCTAAAATTAAAAATGCGTTTGAATAATAGAGTAAAAATGCCATTCATATATGATTGAAATATAAAATAATGACGGATGTTTAAAATCTCGTTTTTTCTAAAATAATGAGGCGTAACAGTGTATATTATTTAAGCCATTAGCTGTAAAGGCTTGAGTGTTTTTTTATTTTATTTTTTCTTCCTCACTATTATTTATTTTATGTTGTTATTTTAAAATGCTTTTTACTTATTAATAATAAATTTTTCAAGGGAACTAGGTTAAACCATCGGAATGAAATTATAATGTATTAGCTGTTTTCCAAGCAATTTTTATACAAAAATAAATTTTCGAAAATATTTACATGTGATCACAAATAACCCTTAACTTAAAGCTTATTACTTATAGAATAACAAAGGCTTAATGCTTTCAATATTTTTTTTTATATAAAATGGACATTGTAGTACAGTGGATCCCGAGACTGTTTTATTTTTCGGCTGAGAATTTTCAAAAACACTCTCCGGCTCATTAATATTGAAAAAATTTCATTTGCCTTTCATTAAAATTACTTACTAGAATCGTTTAAATTTAGTAACCTTTATGACGAGAAAAATATGGCAACACCAAGTAAATAAAACTAGCGTTTAATTTAAGTATACTTCCGATTTTTATTGGCTGTGCAACAATACTTTAAAATGTAACGCTATTGTTTTGAGGTCTGTACGTCTGTCACAGCTCTCTTTCTTTGGCAGACCTTTGAAATTTTTACAGAAGATGTATGACTTATTGTCGCTTCAACCGCAAATAATAAAAATTTAAGGATGTTGCAAATTACAATAAAAAATAAAATTCAAATGACCTTCCAATAATAATAATAATAATAATAATAATAATAATAATAATAATAATAATAATAATAATACGATTTTAAATTTAATGGCCGACTTTTTAAATTTGACCAGAATATGCACAAATATATCAGCTGTAAAAATATATGTAAATAATTAATTTTAAAATTTAAATTCTCGTTTTAAAATATATGGCTTTGTCTTTTGTTTTAGGCAGACGCATGAAATTTACGCGAAGTTTGTATTCCTATGCCTGCTGTAAAGAAAATAAAATTTAAATTTAATTATTTTGTGGTAAAACTAAAATTTTGGTATTGCAATAAAAGCACATATAAAAAAATAAAATTAAAGAGTGTCGCAATAATTACGTAATTTTTATAGGGCCTTAGTTAAACCCTACCAAAAGTATGTATTACTATGTCCATTGTAACAAATTTGTATAAAGCTTAAAATTAAAGGGTGGCACGGAACTCGTCGTGTCCAATTTGCACTTTGCGGATATTTTATCGATAAATGTCTGCATTATCAGAATCAAATGACAAATTTACAGTGAAATTTGGCATAAAGACGTAAACTTCAAGGAAAAAGTAAATTCTACCGACTCTTCAAAATAAAAGTTTTCTTATTTTGATTTTAACGAATGTTAATTTCAACAAAGTTATTAATTTTTAGGCTTTTAACTGTTGAATGTTAATTAAATGCCCTACTTAACTTTACAATAAAGACTAGATTTTGCGAAAGTAAAATACGAGAAAAAATCTTTTCAAAGAAAAAACAACTCATTTTAAAATTTACTTCTGTTTGGGTAATTAACACAACAAACTACTGACATTTGTTACACGCCAACATTCACCACTGGTCTGGTACGGCTTGGGTTTGGTCTACATGCTTGTCTCCTTGTGATTTATGCTTTCATACGCAAACAAACGTTCTGTTGACGGAAAAATGAATAAAAGATCGTTTAAAAACAAAAACTTATTTGTTTTTGGCATGAAATTGTGTTTTGTATTTTTTTAATGTTTTAAAAGGCAGTTAATCAATTAATTTCTTTTCTTGTTTTAATTGTTTTTTGCTTTAATTAATGTTGGTATTATTATATAGATTTTACCAAATTTCATTGTAGATTTTTGAATGAATAAATATTATTTTAACTATAAACTCTGCGAAAAATTCTCGTAATTACAAATGGAAATATAGTGGCAGTGATTTATACTAGAGAAATATTTATCATCTCTTCATTGATTTTAATATGTGATAAAAGTTGAGTAGATGACAGCCAGTTTAGCTGTTTAAGATTTTTAAAAGCTAAATTTAGTCAAAAAATTTACTTTTTTTGTTAGGTATAATTCTCATGTAATAAATAATGATTTAGAGTAAAATATCACTATAAAAAATTTGTATTAAATTGAGTTATAAAAGAATCGTCAATTTACAATTTTCCTAATTTTTCCTTTGCCTATAAAAACAATTTTTTAAACTTCAAAAACGTTAGACTGGCAATACTGGTCTATTGTATACTTGTGCCAGCATTTGGTATTGAATGAATTCGTAATTTGTTTGACTACAATCAGTCTTGTTGTGTTCAAGCATAAATAAACAAAGCATTAAATTAAAGTGTATTTATCCGAGGGTTGTAGAAAAATTAATTTAAGTTCAATTTAATAAAATAAAAGAATAACAAAAAATGAAAAATAAAAAAGAACTAAGAATGTTATATCACTTCTCCTTTCCTTTTCCAAAATTTATCCAAATTAGAAGAAGGCCGCACATTAAGATATTTGTTTCATATAATTTGACCCCTGTCGATGTGATTAAACTTAAATGAATCTGCAAGAAATCTATAGATTTCAAGAACGAATAAAAATTCTTACCACAATGTCTTAAGATTTTCGTATTAAATTTATTTTCTTCCACACAAAAAGGGTCTATTTTCTTTTTATCTTTATCTTCATTTTTACATTTTTTAATTCTTTGCGCTGTTAAAACCTTTTTTTGACCAACAACGATTAATCAATTTGTCGAATATTAGCTGACTAACGAAACAAAAATACAAAAAAAAAAAAAATTGTAAACGGAAATAAAAAAATTGCAAACAGGAATATAAAGAAAGGAAATCTAAAAAAGTTCTGAAGGCCTGGCTGGCTTTTGTAAAAAATATTTAAAATAAAAAATATCTTTGTTGTTCCAACAAAAGACTAATTTGTTGTTTTTGTTGTTGTTTGTTTGCATTCTATGAAATTTAGTCTTACATTTTAAATTTGAATTTCACGATATTTTATTTTAATTCTTTTATTCCAAAAATTTAAATACCGAAATTTATGGCCAGATAATTTGCAGCTGATAACATGTAAACTAAGAGTGTTATCCATTAGACGAAGAACGAAAGCAGACAAAATAAGAAAAACTTTTCCACATACAGTGTTCTCAATAAGAAACAGGAAGTACTTTAAATGAAATCTAAGTGTAAAAATATACATATTTTGTTACAAGCTTTTTGGGGGCAAGAGAATATAATCCAGGTTAATTTAATATCGCAATAAGTCTTGGGATTACTCCTTGAAGAACAAGTGTGTCAATGCTTATTAGTAATGATCTCCGAACAAGCCCTAACGAACTCACGTACACCATTCAACCACAAAGAACTCTTATAAAATAGAGAAAAACACATTGCAAATTTATGATAGTTTTTAACAAAAGATTTATTAAAAAAAAAAATAAATCCACGTTGAATACTTACACCGAGCATGAAATATACATTTGTAACTAATTTTTGATGTTTTTTAACTTCAATAATCGTTCAATTTTTTTTAGTGTTTTTTTTGTTTGTTAATTTTTAACAAAATTACAATTCAATCATATAATTATTACAATTATAATGCAGATATTTTTTCGGTGCAAAATAACTAATACAAAATCATTTAAAGCACACTCTCTAAACGGCGACCTCTGCTTCTAAAAAGAAGCTTTAGTTCTTTCGAGGTGCTTATTGTCTATAAATGCTGGTATTTTTCATGAACTTCTATAGTTTAGTTACTAAGTTAGACGGGGTTATTTTTTGTTATTTTGTTTAATTAATCTATTAGTACTCTCTAGCGGCCCTTATATACATATTATGTGAAGAGAAAAAAAAATACTAAATATAAAAAATACTTGTAGTATTGGAGTTAAAGAAAACGTTTGTTAAATTCTCACCTTATTGTAAATTGTATGTTGCATCATATACAACCAGAATAGTTGAAAACCCGAGTTTAAAGTTTCTATTTTTAATTTCTGAAAAATTTAAAACTTTTAAAAATAGAAGTAAGAAAATTAAAAATACAAACATTCATACATAAATTAGAATTTCATATTAAATTTAATTTCATTGTTAGCAAAATACATACATACATACGTATAACAAAATGTCTTTTACCCAAATTATTTCCTTGCTTTGCGACGATTTTTTTTAATGAGCAAAAATATTGCAGGTTTTGTAGGTAATGTTACATATAAAATCTTATAATTTTTCCCGCATACAATAGTTTGTGAATTGAGTAAATGAAAGGGCTTAAAACTATTCAAAAGAAGAATTTTATCTGGTAAGAAAACTCGTAAAATTTGAATAGATTTTCTTCCATTTCAGTTTATTTCTTATACTTTTAATTTCCTTGTAGTTGTATATTGGCAATTTTTGTAAATGAATGAAATGAATAGGAATACTCGTCTTAAAGACTCACAGTGGCGCATAAGAAAAAACAAAAAGATATAAATGTGAAATAGTTTTTAGCATAAAATTGCACGTTTCTTTAGAAGTTACAATGTTGTCATTAAGGTTGCAATTATTTTTCTTTTTGTGTTTCACAATATTTTAATACAGTCTTTTCTTTTCCTTGAATATAAAATTAAGTAAAGAGCTTTGACAATTATAGGTTTCTTATGCAGATTTTAATTTTATTTTTATTTATTATGATTTCAAATTGATTATACAAACGGCCAACTTTGCTTAAGTTGGAAAGTTATTGCAATCGATTAAATGATGTTTGTTTTTAAATCTGTCTGCTAGGCTGACCGTATGTCCATGTCTACAAAAGGCTAAGATGATTCACAAAAAATCCAAATGGTAAACAAAAAACAACTGAGGTGTATGAGAAAGAAACTACGAGTGGCACATTTCTTAATGTTGTGTTTTCATTTTTTTTTTTTTTTTTTGTGAGCGGTCTAACACTTTTGAAGTTGAGTATGTGTAGTAAATTGTAAGCGCAAAACAAATCTCAGAGGTAAAATTACCTAAAGGGAATTTCAGTGTTTAATTAGATTGTTTTCGGTTGAATAGTGGATGCCCAACATACTCTCATGGTGGCTAATAGAACTTAGGCTCTGATGGGCAATTCGCTAATATATTTATTTTTTACTTTCTTATCCCTTTACATATGAAGAACATTAAGTGAATTTTATGGGACACCAATATTGTTTTCGTTTTGTTCAACTCTAATCGCTTTATGCAAGAAATTAATCGAGGCTTAAACAGTTACAGCATTCTGTCCTTAAATTACTTTACGGTCATGACCAGTCAACTTCCCCTTATTCTTGTTCCTTTAAAGGGATATAATGATTTAGAGTTGCACAGCCATGTTACCTTTATTCCGTACTTGATTGGCTTAGACGGAATACAATGAAAAAAACATGTATGGCCTCTGTATGAAAATAGTTTCCTGTCCACGGTTAGTGAATCTTGTGGGATGTAAGTTACCTCAAAATTGGTCTTCCACATCGTCGTCAGTAACAGCAATTTTTATGTTGATTAATCGCCTCATCGCGAGTTTACAAAATCAAAGTTTTAAAATCAACATAAATCGAACGCTAGATAATGTGGCTTTGCATATAAGAGCATAGTTTGGGTCCTGTAGTTTCTCAGCAGGATCCTTATTTGATTTAGGCAGCCCAGAAAAAAAAAAATAAAAACGATGGCAAAAAATGTAATAAATTTTGAAGACTTTTTTTTCCATTTATTCCTAAAACAACTAAATATCAAAAAACCTGTATATAACATGAAATATTGCTCGTTTTGCTTTAATATTATCATTTATCGATTTAACAAAATTTTTTTCTGGGCATAAAACCCATAAAGTATTACGGAGTTGTGAGAGTTTAAAAATCAGAAACCTTTTACAATCTGAATGATATTTAAGGCATATTTTTTTTATATTTTAAGCTATCAGACTGAAAGAAATAAAAATGATGTTTATAAGAAAAAAAAAAAAACACTTTAACGGGTATTTGTAGTTCACTCGTAACGTGTTATCAAGGTAATAAGAACAGATGAAAATTATAATTTATGTCAATAAGTTCACAGTAACGCAAAACACTTTCCATTTTAAGTGAACGTAGAAATTAACAGAGTGTAAATCAAAATCAAAAATATAAAATTATGTACAAATCACTTGACATACAAAGAAACAAGGCAAAAAGAAATTCAGAGCCAAGTAAGCATTGTCAAGCAGCACCAAACTGAAGATGAATTTATTCAGACGACTTAAGCTTGTGTGCTGAAAACTCAAGTCAAATGAAAGGAAAACTTAGTGAAAAGACAATAACGCGATGATATTAAAATGTTAAAGAGTATTAAAATATCAAGAGTAAAAATATGTAAATGACTTTTGTTTGCAAAAAATAAAAAGTAAGAAGAAGAAAAAAGAATCACTTAAATGTTAAAAAAATGTATAAGTCGGGTTGGTTATTTTGTAGAACACACACGCTGAACGTAAACATATAATTTTTTTCAATAAGTGAAAGTAAATTTATTATTTTGAGCTTTCTTCAGTATGTTCTTCGTAAGTAAAAGTTAAGTTCATAATTACTAACTGGTTGAAATAGAGGTCAAAAGGCTGAAAATATTGTAAAAAGAAGCAAAATGAATCAGTTAAAATTTTTTTTTTGCTTAGAGAATGTATTTTTGTGCTCTTTGTTTTTGAACGAATAAAATAAATCGTATTTGCATATACAGTTCGGTTAAAAAGTGAGAAACCCACAACAGTCAAAAGTTTTAAGAACTTATAATGGTTAGTTTTTAAGGAAGTTGACATGGTTAAAGCAGATCTTAAGTTCAAATCTTACTGCAACGCCCTTAGAAAAAAGGAAAAACCAAACCAAAAAATTAAAACAAACTAAACGTTTCGTTAACGTTTTAGAGATAAATTTATTAAATTCTTTATTTGTTTCGTATAAGCTGAAAACTAAATGAGAGTAAATGAAACAATTACCTTTCTTTTGTAAATGACTGGAATAATAACAACTGAGCCTAAAAGCTCAATGGTTACTCTGCCTGAGTTACATAATAATGCGGTTACGTTCGTTTTACAAAGACGTTTTAAACACTTTAGAAATTTAAACCCTCTAAAACATGCTGACTTTTTTTTATGGAACTGTGACGACAAATTTTTTTCTTGTCGAATTTTTTTTTTCATTTATTTTATGAACTTATTACTTAGCATTTTTGTTATTAAATGTTTCTATTATTATAACCAGGGCACGGTAATAAACAAAACGAAACGTGTGCTTTAAAATGAAAAAATGAAAAGATTGTGTCACTTATGTTTTATTTAAGCGCCCGATTACAAACTGTAGTAAATTAAAGTTACGTGATTCACAGTTGATTTTAGAGAATGCATATGCATACCGCCCAATTTGACGATTGCATTCGTATATCAAAGCAAGTAGATGAGCAAAAGGTCAAGTAAAGTTTTATTCATTGTCATTTAAAAAGCGTTTGCTTAAGTTTTGCTGGTATACAAAACGAATACAAAATGTAACGTTTTTTTTAGTTTTTTAGTTTATCATACAGCGTTTACTGCACCTATTTAAAACTACGCCATTTTGGTATAATTTCTGTGATACACTGCACCTTATGGTCTGTACCAACGGAAATGCCTAAAAAACTTAAATTATTATTCGATGCTATAATTCATATATTACCGCGTACATATAAATAATTTCTGGTCCAAGGTCGTTGTTTAAAGTCGTCATTTTATGATTATTTAATCCCTTTTTCTCCATATCATGAGTGTTTTTATTTTTATTTTTTATCTACCGTCTACTACTGCATTTGTATTGGTTTTTTATTAAAAACACCTTCCCATGTACATGTGTGTCTATCTGCCCGTATCATAATATTTTTTTTTTGTTGTTGTCTTATAGAAGTTTACTGACACTGATCACGTACTAACGCATAATAAGTGTTGACTGGCTAGTTATTGTTCTCTGAGTTTTCCTCTTAAGCTTATTGTTGTACTATTGTTTCTGTGTGTGTGTTTTAAAATGTGTTCGTGTTTGCTTATACCCCGCAGTGCCTATAAGTGTAAAAGTTTTGAACAAAACTGAAATTAGACCAAAATGATTTAAGGCAATAAGCGACAAGAATTTTCATTTAACTTGGTGCTACATAACATCCCTAAAATACCTTTCAAATGAAGGACAATGCTCTCATAGGAGGATACCTCTTTTATTTTGCCGACACAAAGTGCCAAATTTCATTTTCGCACAATATATTTTTTATGGAGTTTAAATTTAATCCTTTTAATTTTTCTTGGTCACTTACATCACCATGATTTAATGCCATTCAGATGATAAGAAGGTCTTTGATCTAAAACTAAAAAAATTAAATATCTTGTCCACGACTAGTTGAGAGTCATTAAAAAGAGAAGAGATATAAATCCAATACTTCTTCGAAATATACTCTCCTACACTGAAAAACGTATTAAAACGATTTGATAAGCAGCCAAATATCCACTGATATCGCAAACTGCTGAGTCAAGAGTAGTTTTATATTTTGTCCTGTTTAGTAGATTTTACTGTTATTGTTAGCGATAAGAGGAAGTGTTCAAAATGTCAGGAAGTTCTCTGTACATATTTATTTCTCAAGTATGTGTTGTTTGTTTTCTTTGCTATTGTTTGTATTAAAGCTTTTTTTTCTCTACAAGACTCTTTTAATTTAACGAGAGTAAGCTCGCATGGGAGTAATTCCGTAGGTGTTTGTTTGATTAAAATACATCTTAAGCGTGACAGATACTAAACGGTATGAACTTAAAAACCAATAATAGAGTTTATTTTACTAATATTGATTAAGGAGGTCACTTAGCTAGGAGGTTTCAAATGATTTTAAGAAATATTTTATTTAATAAATGTGTAGATTATTTTGGAACAAGTTTGAGATTTGTAATGACAGATTCAGAAATTTCGTATTTCGACTTGTCTAAAATTTAAATTCTTTCATATCTTTTGGGGTAAGTTATTCATGAAGTATTTAATTATTCTGGGACAAAATGTGAATTATACGGGCAAAAGCTTAAACATTTGAAGTTTGGGATTTTAGATCATAGATCCAGAAATTCGTGAATGCATTTGTCTAAAAGTGAAATTTTATCACATATTTTGCATATAATAATTCACAGAAGTATTTAATGATCCTAGTCACAAATGTGGGTTTTATAGGCCAAAGTTTAAAATTTTAAAGTTTGGCATTTCGTATTAAACATCGGAAGTTTTTTTTTATATTTTTTTTAATTATTCTCAGAAGTATGTAGTGGTACCATGATCAAATGTGGATTTTATGAACAAACGTTTAACAATTTCTGCTTTGGGTATTTTGATGCCAGATTTAAGAATTTCGAGATTTTGTTTATTAAAATTGAAATTCCTTAATATTCTTTGCTTTACAGAGGTGTTAAATGATTCTAGGCGCAATTGCTGATTTGGTAATTTCGGCATATAGTATGTTTAAAGTTGAATTTTGTTTACAGCTCCTTCCTTTAGTAACAGAGGTATTTAAAAATTCTAGGACTTAACAAGGCTTCAATGGCCAAAAGCTTAAAATTTTCTGTTTTGATCATTCTTTTGAAATTTCGGTTATTTTAAAATTTTTACTGCAGCTGTAGTTGCGCAAAACTTTATTTAATTTCAAAAAAATTCAAGATATCGATAATTATTTGTAAAAACTTGAGTATTTGTGAATACAATACTCACCTTGGTTTAAAATAAAAACAGTTCCTTTAAAAGTTTGAATTATAAATTTTTTTTTGATCAGTCTGGCCGTAAGAAATCCTTGATTTATTTAAAAATGTTTTGTTTCAGCTTCATTGTGAATTTTGTACAAAGATGCATTCTAAAAATAATATTCTGTGAAATGTTATAAGCAACTTTTTCTATTAAGGTTTTTATAGGATTCTTAACATACATTTTGATTTGAACCTTTTATTCGTTTATTTATTTCTTTAAAATATTGAAAATTAATATGAAACAAAGTAACGAGTTTTTTTTGAAATTTTTCTTTTATGTTTTTCTTGCAACATTTGCTGAGTGCTGCATATAGAAAAACTCATTGTATCATTGCTTGCACAATTTTTTCCATTCTTTAATGGGGTTCTTTATAACAAAACTTTTCTGTTAAGTGGCAAAAAATAGTTCTTCAGTTTTTAATAATTTTTCTCTTTTTATATTGTGTTGCAATAAGTAATATAATAGCTGCCGATCTCGAAACTTTAGTTTTTTAATTAATTCGTTTTATAGTTGAAACAAACTTTGGTTGTTGCAATGAGTTTTTATATTTATTCATTTCTTGTCTATAATATTGAGTAGTTGATGAAATGTGAATTATTTTTTTTTTTTAAATCGATGATTAACAAAAAATTTTTCTTCTTGACATAATGGAGAAGTTTGCTTTGATATCAAATTTGTTGCATTTTGGAAACGTGTGTGCTTTAGATTGATTTTGTTAAAAAAATTGCAACAGAGAATAATTAATTGCAGAAAAAAACTTAAAAAATTTTTTTAACCCTAATGAATTAAAATTTAAATCGGAAAAAAAATATTCAAGTCTTACATTGTAAAATTGAATTTAAAGAATGATAGTCAAAAATCTAGAACAATGCTTTAGAATTTTATATAAAAAATAAAATTAGACTTAGCTTTATTTTAAAATCGTTAAATTAACAAATTAATATATTATTAACAATGGCGAAAAAATAGGCTGGAAAATATTTTTGTGATAGAAAACTTAGTTAGGGTATATAAAATAGAATGGACCATAAAACCCGCTAAAGAACAGTCCGTCGAAGTGTCTGTTACGACAATTATATGAAACTACTGTAAGAACATCTGTTAAAATGACTGTGAGAATAGTCAACCTAGGCCAATGTGAAAATATTTCTTCGGAATTATTGTCAAAACAATCAGTTGAAATGGTAATGAAAACAGTCATTCACAGCCACCGTGGGCACAACCAGTCTAAGCCCAAATGAAGATAATCAGCTGGAACCATTGTAAGAACAATCAGTCGAAACTGCTGTGAAAACAGATCGTGGAGAACAGTCCCAATTAGAGCCGTCAGCCGAGGCAAATCTAATCATTTGAAACTTCTGCGAGAACAGTCAGTTAGTTGCTGCAGAAACACTCAGTCAAAGTCAGTCGGAACCATTGTAATAACAATCAGTAGAAAATAATGTGAGACCAGTTAGTCAAAATCACTGTAAGAACACTCAGTCGGAATCATTGTATGAACAATCTAATCAAACTACTGTGAAAACAATTAGTCAAAGCCTGTGTAATCAAAGCTGATATGAGAACCGTTATTCGAAACCAAAGCTGCTGTAAGAAGAGTGATCAAAGCATTGTTCATACTGTTCATTTTGGCTGTTTGCTAATCACGTTTATTATATCAATTTAAGAACACATCAAAAAAGAATTCCAATTACCCAAGTGGCCTTACACTTTTTTTTAACTATAAATTGTTAAATTATTTCGAGATTCCATTATTTAATTTTTAATTGCTTCAATTATCTATTTAATGAGGAAATTATCGTATTCTATTCTAAATTAAACATATAATCGATTAAAATAATTATTTAATTAAAAAATGATTAATTTCTTTTTTTTAAATAAAAAAAAAAAAATAAGTTAATTTATTAATAAATATTTTGTTGACACAATTATAAATTTAAAAATTTAAAACAAAAAAATTTTTAATAGCTGAAAGAAATTTGTTAGTAGGCAGAAAAGTCAATTAACGTGTTTTCTTATTTGAAGATAAATCAGAGAAACTAAAGAATGTGTTATTTATTATTCTTATTTTATTATTTTTACGTTTACTAGCGCTTGGGTAAAGGATTTACTTGACATAACTTTTATTGCAACTTTATTTGAAAAATTTACAAAAGTTTGTAGAAATATATTTTAATATGCATCTAAGTGAATTATAATGACAGGGTTGAAACGATTAAAATTTTTACGTTGACCGAAAGTTTTTTGGGGGAAAAATAAGTGTGTGTGCTTAGATTACAATTACTTTTAAAACTTTTACAACAGAATCCTTTAAATATGAGTATCAGCCTAAAAAAAGTAACTTATGCCACTTTCAAAATAAACGGCTCATATAATTGAAAAAGGAAAATTTAAATAAATTCCATAAACTCTTAAAATCCTTTAATTTCTTGGCTAAAATTATATTTTTGTGTTAGAAGTATTCATAAATGCGTTCATATTGTTTAATAAAAATAAAATTTAAAAAATAAACGATGCTTCTATAGAGCCGGTGATTCTGACAACTGTGGCCTTATTATTAAACCGTTATAAAAGCACCCTTGAAATTTTCACAGAGCATACAGCGATATGTCTGCTATAAAGACAGTTATAAAATATAAATTATAGGATGTCTACATATGGGCGTGATATGCTTTTTAGTCGTTATGAATAGACGATTAAAATTTTCAACAATAAATAATTATTTTAGAAGCTATTTTTATTATTACTCGTATATATAATGTGTTAAAATTAAAAAAAGGAAATATATAAAACTAGTGATCTTTTTTGACTGATCATATTTTATTATTATTTTTTTTTAATATTTTAATTTCGGAAACTCTATCGGAAATTGCACTTTAATAAATTTAGCTTTTTAAATATTCTCTTATATTTTATTTTATAAAGATTTCAATAACAATATGGTTTGCAACATTAAACGATACGTTACGTTTTTCCATTCCATTGCTAAATGACTTTTTTATCCCTGATTTTCTTTAATATTTGTTAAATGGTTACGTATCCTTGTTTTTTGTTTATGTTTTATTTTTTATTATAACTAAAATGACTTTCTGTCCGGTTTCTTCTGACTTTAAAATGTTTTACTTCCTTTTGTAAAGAAGATATTATATTTTGTAGTCAGTTTTGTAAATTTTTTTTTATTTCCAATTCTTTTAGAAATTTATAAAAAATTTGCCGTTTTCACATTTTAGTTGCGGTTCATTAGGTTTTTCGAATATACAAGAAAACAATGTTATTTAAATTTAGCGAACGGACTTGGTTTTTGTGTCGGAGTAAATAAAATAAAATCGCAAGAACAGCTTAGACGACAAAATGTTTAGCAATATTTTTTCAGATAATAAAGATAAATAAAAAACTAAACAGTTTAGTTTATTGCGAACAAAAAATATAAATATAATTAACTTGAAGCAAAGCTTTCTGAGTTTTTTTCCAATGTAGAAATACTATTGTTCATTTCTTAACTTCCTTACACTGCACCAAAAGAAAATTTGATTTTTACACAACAACAAACTTTTTTGTTTATTCTACTTATGTTTTCTGTTAAAAAAATAATTTTTGAAAACTAATTATGTTTAGGAATTTTCATCATTTCATTCTTGCTTCGTTACTTAAAAGGCTGTATATGTGATAAAAATTTAATTAAATTTAATAAAATAAACAGTTCAATTGGTCGATTAATTTTATTCGATTTTTTTTTTTAATAATTTAAAATATTTAAATTTAACAAACATTTATAAGATAAAAACCTTTTACGAAATCTGAACGAATAATAATATCTTTCAATTTTACTTGTATTCACTATCTACATGTTTTGGTTAGAATTTCTGTCACATATTAGATAAATATGCCTGATTTTAATGTCGTGCAGCTAAAATATACAATTAAAAAAACCCTAAAATCACCGAAAAAAATATTCAAAGGCACAGAAAAATTTAAAGAAATAAGAAAAAATTTTCAACTATTTGAAATCGTACATGTACTCGCTTTTTTCGACAATTTATGGATTATCGACAATATTTAGTGAAAATAACCTTGTTTTGATTTTTTCGTGGATGGTTTCTTTTTGTGATTGATAAAAACTAGTTTAATTCAATTCAAAAAGCAGAATGCCAAAATGTCAATACTTACTGATGAAAAACAAAACTAAAAATATTAAGGGATTATTGTACTTCTTAAAACCAACTTCGAAAATAAAGCCAATGGGAGAATTTGATGTGTTACTGTGATAAGAAAAAAACAAGAAATAAATAAATTTAATATAGCAATTTAATGTTCGCCCATAAACTATCATCCGATTACAAATCCTTTGTTTATTTGATCGTTACAAGAAACTTTAGAAACATAAATAGTAACAAAATTTTTTTAAAAGATCACCTGTTGCATATTGCGAATTTGCAGCAAATGAGAAGTTTTCAACGAAAGCTGACTAAAACAAATATAGATCAAAGAAGTTTTCATATTTTGACAAAAACTTGTTTATTCTTCCGTCTTTTTTTTTTGTTTTCTTTAAAGTTATAATAGTATAATAGTGCTTTAACTATTGTCGTGTTTTTGTTAGTTTATTGTTTTAATTTTTGTTGTTATTGTTATAGCTGTTGTTCTGCTTTTCCTTTAGCTATTTCCTTTGCTCTTTCCTTTGTCTTTTCTATTAAAACTTATTTCATCACTACAAGTGATTTATTGCGTGTAAAAACAAACAAATTGCAGCAAAAAAGAAATAGTAAAAAATATGAAATAATTTTTCTACAATCAAGCAAACAGATATTGCTTTCTCGTTAGTTCTAAAAATACTTTTTAAATCAATACAGAGCTGTAGTCGCAAAAATTAAGACGTAAGTAGTAGAAAACTATTATATTGTAGTAGAAAGTGTAAGGAATGATTTTATATTTTACAATAATTACTATGGTTTTTCATCCCGCCTTTAATTTTTTGATTATTCCGTTGCTTCATTTTGCTACTTCATTATCTTTCGTATTTGCAGAAGGTACATTGTCACTTAAACCTCTGTAGTCATTGTATGCCGATGCTTGTTTTATCAAAGTCAATGTCTCCTAAATTGCAAATGAATTTAATGTTGTTCGAGCGTTAATTAACTGCGAACAATTATTTTTTAAGTTTGAGTTATAATTTTAAAAAATAAATTGTGAAATGTTTTTTTTTTAGTAATTTCACATCAGAATGTTTAATTTAATTAACCATGATGTCACGTATTATTGGTTAGTTTCCATTTGATTGCAAACGTCTGTCTTTACAGGACATTCTCATTTTAATTATCTCTCACCCCAATATTTTTTTTTATTAATCATTTGACTAGATTTGCATACATGATGAAGGGAAAATAAAATTCGAATACATACAACAACCTTACTTTTTTTAATTGTCTTTTAACAGACAAAGCAGTAAAAAATTCTGTACTGTCCTTAGAGAAACATCCTTTAGTTTACGAATTTCATTGTTTACAATTAATTTTTATAGCGGCACGCCTACATACTTCGGTTGAAAAACGGCGTCGTGCAAGTAAAAATCACAATTATATTGGTACACATTTTAATTTGATGTTTTATTTTTTCTACTTATTGCTTTAGCACGTATACTTTAACTGAAAATGTAAAAAATTGACGTGTCTGCCTATCACAATAATATTATTTTTATGAATATTAAGTCAATATAGAACACCTTTAAATTTTTAGTATTTGTTATTATGTGGTTATAATCAAAACGTATTACGGTTTCTGAGAAGGCTGTGACAGGTAGACATTGTAGCAAAAACAATAGAGTTATGTTTTCAAAGATTGTATATGGAACCCTACCAATGGAAATTAAAAATGTGTTTTCTATTTTTATTTGTTTTTAAATAATGAATAGGTTGTTTTGTATGAAAGACAAAATAAACAAAAAAATTAAATGAAACAAACGATATCCGGTGTTAAAGTATTTTCCATTGCATCTACTATAGCGATGTACATAGTGATTTTTTTCAGTTAATAAAAAACTATGTTTGTAAAACATGCTTTTGCAAGATGTTTTCTGTTGGCTCTAAAATGTTAGAGTTATCGGTAACTTCAAATATTATTTTTTTCCTATTTTATTTGTTCCTTTTAATTTTGAAATGAAAGCAAATATAAGAAAAATAAAATCAAGCAAAAATATGTGTATAAAGTAATGAAAAGCATCTGGGAAGTATTTTAATAATATGTTGGCTTATTGCCATTTATAAATTTCAAATAAGTGAAATTCAGTTCTTTTTTTCATTTTAGATTTTAAATTATTATTTCCCATTTTTTTGTTATTATTGAAATTAGTTGGTTGGAAGTAACAAACAACAATGATTTTTAATACTTTCGTTTATTATCATGTGGCGGTAGTTTGATGCAGTTGTCTACAGAAAGTTGTTGAAATTTGTTCCCTTATAAAATTTAAAAAGTGTAGTTAAATGTGAAATTACCTTCGATTGACTTCAAAAGAAATTAGCAGTTTTATTGGATTTTGTGCCGCTGTTGAATTGAATATGATGAAGCATTTATAAAGTGTACTATTTTTAGTGTTTTTATGTTACTCATACGCTGGGAATATGAATGTTTATGTTTTTCGAAAGAATCTAGTTTTTGTAGTTTCAGAATTTATTTAATATAGAATCAGAAACTAATGCAATGAATAAAATTTATTATTTAATCGTATATGGATTGGAATAATTATTTATTAAATTAAAAAAAAAAAAAATTTTTTTTTTTTTGTTAAGCTTTAAACAATTTTTTTTCGTTAATATCATCAAATCGTATATGAAATTTTGGTTCAGTATAATGCAATGGTTTTTTAAAAATATGTAGTCAATTAGCGACAAACTTTTCAAAATATAATGAAATATTATTTTACAAGATCAATAAATAAATAACATAAAACCCGTCTACCTCAATAATTAAAATTTTTTTTATCATTAATAGAAAATTTTAAGCTACTTCATCTAGATCTGTGATCACTTAAGCAAGTTTTTTTGTTAAGTAGTATGAAGAACCAACATATTACCTTCTGACTTACTGATCAGGACTTATATATACAGATATTTCAAATATCTTTAAAATCGCTCTTTAGTTAAAATTATTTTGCGTGTTTTTCCCCCAATTTCTCCTTCTGTTAATTATATATTAAAAAAACATTTTCTCTTGGAACTTCTAAATAAACAACTACCTCTAATTTAAATTTTATTAGACTCGTCCGTGAGGACTTATCTGTTTTTCAAAATTTATAAAAATTTATTTCGTTAATTAAATCGTTCTGGACGCATTCAAATTGAGGAAAATGAAGAAGCTTTCCTACACTCCTGGTTCGCTACTTAAAAATAATAATTAACCATTTTACCACGAAGACAAATATCTACCCGTGTTATAAATTTCATTAAAAAAGTTCATGCGTTTAGCACAGATCGACACACAAACAAACTTTCTAAGAGATTTATTACATATATTAGATAATTTACTGATTAATTTTTTTTGTAACCACATTTCTGATTAAAATGCATATAAGGAAGGAATAAAACTTTTCCATAGCCAATAAACCATATTCTTATTTACAAATTTAAAAATAAATTAAAACAGTTTCAATTCTTGCTTCAATATCGCCTGAGTTCAATAAAGTATTTACTTACCTTCCAACAAAAAAAAAAAAAAAAAAAAAAAATGACACGAGTTATTAAAAAAAAAAAAAATAATAAAAAACAACAGAAAATAGCAAAAAGATGAAATATTGAAACGAAAACTACATTGAAATAAATTGCAATTCCGATTGTACTGCATAAATCAAACAGTCAAATTTATATTGGAGTATTTAGCCAGAGTCCAGTTTTGGGAAAACTTTTTTATAAAACACCTGGTCTTGAATACACACATCGTTTTCTACATATTCGAACAAATACATTTATGTATGTATTTAAAAACGTAGATGAATTTGTAAAGAATTGCTATTCCTTGTTGAAGAAACACATAAAAAGGAGAGATGAATTTTTCGTTGTTTGTATTCGTCGCCAGAAATAAAATAGGTTTGTGTACATCAAGGCACTTACAATTAGTTGGTCAAACAGATAAACTCAGGGATAGATTTATTTCTATTTTGTATGTCGACGAATGATGAATATTTTGGTGTAGAGTGACCATTTTAAAATTTTTAAAAAAGTTTTTTATTAGAAAATAATGTATTGTTTGCTTTTATTTATTGCTAAATATCCCATTTTCACCTTTTTGTTTATAGAAAAATCAGAATATTTTAAATTTATATCATATTTGTTATTAACTTCAATAATGACTTCTTTCTTTTTAATACATGATCACTCTATGAACGGGAACATATTAACAAAACTATGTTTTCAATTAAATTTTAAAATAATTTTGTTGTCTTTTGTAATTTTCAGCCGTTAAATTTTCGCAAACATTTTTGGATGACGAATTCGTAATACTGTGTAAAATTCGTCATTCGTCTATTTGTGTTTATAAAATAACTGGGGCGATTCCTTTTGATGAGAGCAAAAATTTCCAAAATTATTAGAAAAAAAGAAACAAAAAAAGAAACAAACAAAAAAAAAAAAACACCACAGAAAATGAATAAATCCGCCATATGATAGTCGTAGTCATACATAAAGGGTGCCGTGTCATGTATAAGCCACCCTTTAATTTTTAATTTAATTTTTTTTACTCTTTACAGATATAGTAACACGTACTTTAGATAGATTTGAAATCAATCAATATAATCTTACTTCTGGGACTCCTTTACATAAAATACATACTCTCGGCCTATTTCGCTTAAAATTTAATTTTGTTTTAATGTTTTGTAATAATTTCTTTAGCTGACATAGACAATACATATACAAAGTCATATTTAGCAAAATGCAGGACTCTACACAAGCTCCTTTTGATTTCAAAATTTATTGTTCACTGCTATTTTTAGGGGTCTGTATAAATAATAAATTTTACTACAAATGAAAAACTAAAGTAACGTCACTATAGAAACACCCGTTGTTCCTTAGTCTTATTTGTTCTTGTTCGTACTTACACTTAAACTGTCTGCTTATTTCAGTTAAAAAAAGTCCACAAATATAAAAATCACGTCACTATTGTAACAACCTTTAATTCAAAGTTTTATTTGTTCTACTTTTTGCTATAACGCAAATAGTTTTTCAGCTAGACGTGTCTGCTTATCACAGTTTAAAAATATTGTTATTTTTATGAATATCACTTCACTTTCGGAACACCCTTTAGTGTCTAGTATTTGTTGTTAGAGCGGTTATAGAAGCACATATTCTGTGAAACTCTTGTAAGTACCTATTACGGTTTGTGAGAAGAGTACTGTGTCAGACGGACGGACATGGTAGCGAAATAAATTGGGTCACGTTTTGTGTTCAGAAACCGTAAAATGAGAATAATTAAAAAAAAAAAGAAAAATGAAATAAGACTGTCATAAGTAAAAATTTAGGTAGAATAATTCTATGCTTGAAATACACATTCTCAAACAAAATTAAGAAAATACAACAAAAAGTTAAAAACAATAGAAAAATATAGATTTTTACATAATGTATTGATTCGAAACAAGAGAATTTTATCAATTCGTTTGATTTTTAGACGCTTTAAGGAAGATCGCTTAGGACTTAGAATTAAAAATAGAAATTTTTTATCCTTTATATTAACTATGGCATTACTGTTTTTGTTAATTATGTTGTTGCAGCCATTAATTTTTGGCAAACTTTCGGTGAGTTGACGAGTTTTCGAGTCTTTGTCCCATCTTTGGTGCTCTCTACCATCAACAGCGGTATCTAAGGTCGTTTATATTCTTCTGGTACATTCCGTCCCAGGGTACTATTGATTATTTCCCAAGCCAGAAAAAGCATAAAATTATATTCGAAAATTTATTTCATTTGAAGCCATTTGGCCCGACTAGTATCGGGTGCTTTAGTCCGCCTTGCATGCATTGGCAACGGAATGAGTAAAAAATACTTAGTTACATTTATTTAAAAAAATTATTTTTTCGCAAGTTCATTTAAAAATATTTCAACAAATTTCCAACATGTACTCCAAATTTTTCCTTTATTGTTATATAACTTGAGGTAGGATTTTGGTCATTGTTTAAATGTTTGAATGTATTTTAAGCGATTATGATGTTTTTCTATTGGAGTAGTTGTTACTGAATAGACCATGATGGTCTGAACAGGCAAAACTCCTGCTTTTCGTTATGTTATAAAATTAAAATTTAAAGAAAATTAATAAAGACGGTGTTAATAAGGGTGCAGTATTAAATTTTAAAATAAAACAATTAATTGTACAGTTCTAAGGAAGTAATGAAAAGCTCATATTAGTAAAATGTATTGACTCACTGTATAACAAACCCATTCTAAAACATTGGCCATCATATTGTAGTGTTTTTTTCTGTTTTTTGTTTATTATTTTGGCTGCATACATCATCCTTTGTTGTGGTTAACAATATTGTGAACTACTGCTTTTTCCTACTGAATGCCTGCATCTCTTTGCCAATACAAGCAGCAAATAAATATCAATGAAGTTAGAAAATTCTAGGCAATTTAAGAATAAAATGGACAAAAAATACTCGTAAAAAATCACTAAAGCGTACCAATATTTGGAATAAAATAGAAAAAAGTTAACAGTTATTCACATGCGTCCTGCTAAAGTTATCCTGGCATATTTTTATTGCCTCAGTTTATTTTACCTTTTTTGTTTTTAGCAGCGGATATTTAAACTTAGAGTATGTAAAACAGTTTTGGTTTAATGGCAGATTTATTTGTGTCCCTTCCACTACGATGTTCAATTTTTGTTTGATTCATTTACTTTGTGTTGTATTTATAGCATCTCTCCTTGGTTACATCCCTGCTGTGTGTTTAAATCGTTTTATTTTCCTCGCAAGCTTTTTATGCGTTTGTTATTCTTTGAATTAATGAAAATATTTTCTATTTGTTTTATTTCAAATTTCAACAAAAAAAAAAGTATTTTAATATCTTCTGCTGATACTATCAATGCTGTAAGCCAAACAGCGTGTAAATTGATTTACTCGATGTTTTTCTTTTCTCTTTTTTCTTTCATCGCCTGGGCTCTAGAGCAATTGCAAGTTCATCCGATGTTTTATTGCAAACGATCGAATCAGTAATGAGGCTCATTTTAGATCATTGGTTTGAAAATTAACAAGGTTGCTACGAATGCTGCGAAATTAATTCACAACAATATCTACGGATTTCATTACATCTAGAAAAATTAACCGTTTGTAGTGATTTATACTCTGGTGGTCGGGGTTCATATTACGGGCGATGAAGATTGTTATCACGCAATGATTATTATTTTTTTTCTTTTAATTATGGATGGCGTTGATTCGGTCTTTTTTGCAATAAGTAATTTCTAGATATGGATCTCTGAGTTGTCCTTTAAAGTCGTGTGATTTTACACCTTCTCGAGTACGAGGCCACGAGAATTAACTGGCTTATGTTAATCAGCCAACAACAATTGACACATATTACCGAAATATCCTGTACAATTTTAGTTTTAAAGGGCTTAGGTGTTTATCAAAAGATTTTAAAAAATTTGAACTTAAAAATTGTATTTTAATTCTTAATTTAATATTTTTTCATTCTTGTCAGCAGCTAGTTCTATAAATATTAATTACAATGTTTTGTTTTTGTTCTTATTTGAGCTAGAAAACAAATCCATATGCTTTTGCACATTTAATTTTAATTATTTTGGCAACGCTATAGGCAGAACGCCAGTGATCTATAAATCATTTTTAAAATTCTTCCAAGTATTAAAATTTTTTAATTCATTTCACACTTAATTTGATGTCTGTTCGTTTATCAGCAAAACTTTTCTTTTGAGACACAGTTTCACCAATTAACTGTTTGAGCTGATGTACAAAAGTACATGGGGTGTTAGACAATATTCATGAATTAGAAAGTTTTGTTGTTCCAAAAAGAAGCATAGAAAAAAAGATATCATGATTCATCATTTATAATTTTAATATTTTAATAAGTTAATTAAAAAAGTTGTTTTCTGTTTTAATTTTTTAATGTGTGATTTTAGGAAACAAATAGTAAAGTTGTGAGCAAGACATTGAATACAAAAAAAAGTGTACTTTTCTGCTTAAGAGTGACATGATTTTTTTTTTTCAATGGAACAAAATTTATATTTTATTAAATGTACGGAAATTAGACTTGAATAAATTAAATAAATTATACAAAAAATGGTTACCTTTTGTTTCTCTATTTAAAAATTTATTTAATCGTATTGATAAACATTATGATAAATAATCTGAGCTTATATATCACAAAAGGACTAGTTTGTTGATTTTGGCTTTTGGTGCTTCGTAAGGAGGCTTTAATATTTGTTAATGATGAAAATATTGACAGAAAATAAAAAGCCAACATTTACTTTTACAGACTTATTTTACCAGCATATTTAAACTCCATCTGGTTTTAACTTAAATGAAAAGCAGCATGTAAAAAGAACAAACCAAAAAAAAAACTTGTAAGGTGCTTTATTTAGCTGTGCCGAATCTTAAATACCTTACATGTAATGTAACATAATGCAAATTTCCCATTGAATATTTTAATTTCAAATAAGCAGAAGAAATTCTTTCCTACCATTAAATTATTCTATTAACAATACGTATGTATTCGTGTTGAAATCAACGTAGTCAGGGCACCAGAAAAGCTAGAGAAAATTTAAATATTCCATCGATCAGACATAATTTCGAAAATTTGCCTTTCAAAATTAGTAAGATCGGCCCGTGTTCTTTGAGGGAGCGGGCAAAACCCTACTCCTGCCTTCACTCTAGTGAAGTGAAGCAACTCCAATGAAAAAAAATAAGAAAACATTAAGTGAAAAAATTTATGCTCTCCCATATTTTTCGAATTTTTCATAGGAAAGTATGATTATGCAAGATATCATTAGAAAATCATTTTAATACTATTGAATTGATCTTTCGGTGAATGCTAATTATATAAATTATTTTTTTTTTTCTAATTTTTCGCTTAACAATACAAAAACTTTGTCCTTTTCACTAAATTAGCGTTAACTTGCATTTGAATTTTTATATAATAAAATTTCAATTAAAAGGTGTTTTTAGATTATATAATTAATAAAACGTAAGTGAAAACAAAATTTTAAAAGTTTTTTTTTGTAAAATAAATCTAAGATTTGACCAAAACAGAAAAAAAAATAAAAAAGAATCACGCGAATCCCAGCGGGTTACAGCACTAGAAAATAATTGAATAAAATACATATGCTCCTACAGTTTTTGTATAAAAAATTTGTTCATTTAACCAAATTGACTTTAGATATATGACTATCTACTTTTGAATTCAAAATTTAGGTAGAATCCACTGATTAGCTATATGAGCAGTAGCGAAATGGTCATATGGATATGCTTCCCTCGCAATAATACATTTCAGATTGTATTTTTTTAATAATAAGTATTTCATGAAAATATCATGAAATATTTATATTTGAAGCAACCAAGCACGATTAAAGTAAATTAATAAAAAAAATATTCTGAGTAATAAATTTTTTATATTGATTTCAAACAATCTTTTGTTTTCAATATAATGAATGAAAATAATAAGAGAGATTTATACCATTAAAACAATAGATGACAATGTTAAGGGCTCTTACATTGATTGTAAACTCTTGGCTTATTGTGCAGAAATAACAACAAAAAGTCATTAATAAAAAACATTTTCTGGCAGCAACAATAGAAACAACACTTTAAAGAGTATGCTTTCATTTGAAATGTTCTGAACATTGGTTAGAAATAAATCAAAGGCGTATTAATGTATCTTTATAACAAATTATTATTGTTTTATTTTAATTCACAGTTTATTAAAAAGATTTTTTAAAATCAGTTTTTAAATATTTTGAAGAAGACATGAAACGCTAATAACTGTATTGGCAGATTTTTATCTAACTTTAAAATTCTTAATTATGGCTTCATTAAGAAATTTTCTTTTATAGATGAAAGATTGATGATGAATTTTTGTCCAAAATGTTGGAAAATGTATTGTTTTTACAAAATATAAATCGCATAGTTGCTAATCGGAAAAAAATTTTGTGCTGACATTCTTTGTTTTTGCTAAGAAGCTCAAAAAAATATCATGGAAGCTTTGCTGAAAAAAGTTCAGAAGACTGAAGTGTTAAGCAATACGTTATTTCAAATGCAAATAACTCGTTTATTAAAAATGAGTACTTGACAGTTTATACCTATTCTTTAAAACCTTTTTAAGCAAAAAAATTTACATTCTGCTGGCCTCTAATTTTTCTTGTTTTCTTTGGATAACGTCCGCATACATTTGTAACTAATTTTTCTTTCTTAAAATTTTAAGAAATAATTTTTAAAAATAAACCTATGCCAAAAAAATAAATTTTAATTCATTTATAATATTCCACTGTTCAATCCCTGATTAAAAAAAAATTCAAAAAATTGAATAAATTTATACATAAACAAAGATTCTCAGTTCGGAGGTATCCTTATTTCGAAAAAAAAAATTAAATCACTCTTGAAATGTTTGAGAGTTAAAAAAATTTTCCTGTTATTAACAGGCATAGATTTTAACATAGTCAGCCATTTCCAAAATTTTTCAAATTTCAGTTTTAATAATACTAATGTAAATTAGAAAAAAAGCAATAATATCGGAAAAATGTTCACATCTAATATGAAGGCAGATGTCCACTCTTTTCACAAGCATTTGAACCACAATTTAAAATATATCCTCGCTTAAATTGTTAATGCAGCTCCGAATTTTATCTTTCACAACGTCAGATATTTGTGATTTTTCGACGTAATAGTTTTCTCTAGGACCAATTGACATCGTCAAATCGTTCGATTAATTTATCTTACACCTTCGACTCAAAAGTTAAACTTTTTAAGCGTGAAGATGAAGATCGTTATGAAAAATGATGCACCAGAGCCAGTTGTTGCGAACGTCGACGAGTTGTTGTTTCAGGCCCATTCTCAACCATTACTGTACAGCAATATGTGTGTATCGTCTATAAACAGTCCTGGGTTTAGTAAATTATTTATGCAGAGAAGTCCCAGAAGGACCCTGATTACGAGGAAAAGCTGTTCGAATTTTTGCAGTGTTACAGCAAAATTTTTATCATTTGAAAGTAAATTTTCACATTTACAATTCTTTGTTTATTGGTGTTGCGTTCCAAAATTCCCAAGCTTTTATAAATTAATGTCACAGGACGATAACTCAATTCATGATATTTCATAATTTAATAATTAGCTTAATTACTTCCTTATCTTAAATTTGCCCATCCTTCATATTCTGCGAAAAATTTTCATTCTTAAAATGTTTTTTTTAGAGTTTTATAATTAAATCAAAACCTTCATTTCTTTATACTAACAGAGTGCTACTGCTTTATTCACAACTTTCAGAAAAACTTTTTCATTGTAATGTCTCTTGTATTCTCCTAGGTTGTTCTTAGTTCTCATTTTATCTCCCATCCTGGATGACAAACTATATAATAAAAGACGATTCTTTTATCTTTTTTTTATCCTTTTAATTGTAGCAATTTTGTTATTTTCCTTCATAAGTTGTTTGATGATTTAAAATATTTGCCTCAATGTCTGCTATTTTTATTTGCTTTTTATATTTTATAGACATCAAGGTCATTGAATTCTAAAGTTTTTTGTTTATCAAAACTCCAGCCAAGATATTAAGAGAAGTGTTTTGATAAATTTTGTTGCACCATATTTTATTTGTTTTCTTCGAGTTTTAATTTTTTTGTATCTTTTCGGTCGCTGCAGATACAAGAAGACAAATTAGTGCATTAGAATAGTGCTTTAGAGTAGTTTTAATAACTTAGAGTAATTACTACTTTTTGATTTAGAATTTTAAGATTTGAAATTTGATTTAAGTGTCATTTGTGAAAATTTATTATTTAAGGGCTTTGTTGGACAATACATACATACAGTTTAGTTTGTCGCTGGAAATATTTTTTTTTTATATTTTCGTTCGAATATGTGCCAACAATAAAATAAAACCAAGACGAATTGTGGAAATTGGTATGTAATATGAATTTTGGCATCTTAAAGCCAAGGCTGACTTGGACGTTGTCTAATCTAGAGGCACAATTTTCGATAAATTTTCGTAACATTTGTAACAGTATTTAGGCAATATCACTGTGAATTCTATGCTGCATGTGGTCAATTGTGTCGAGCTTATCGGCGTAAACCAGCGACCTCATATATCATTAGTATGTTGAAGAACAATTTTTTGTTTAGGAACGTAAAACTATGCAATTGCAAATCGTTTACATCAGTATATAAATCAATTGTGGCATGAGCTATATAAAATGTTGCGCCATCTCGTTTAAACCACAGCATGGTTGTTTAAGCTATGAACAAAACACTCAATTATCATGGCTTTATAACGGTCATTATAAACTGTAACATGCTGACCAGCATTGTTTTTATAAAAGAATGATTCATAAAGTTCAAGAAGCGGCCAGTTTTTCGGGATTTAACAATGTCTCAACAAACACTTTAGGATTATTCTTTTTCCAAATATGACAGTTTTGTTTATTGACATATCCCTTTAACCAAATGGTTTTCATATAACCATTGCTTAACAAAATTCGCTTTTTACCATTTAACGTAAACGTGGTACGGAAACGTTATTCGAATAACTTCCTTTGATGGACGATTATGATGACGGTAAAATAAACGTAGTTCGCGATAAATATTTCGAACAGAACCATGATTTTCAAAACAATGTTGCACAATTTGGAAGCGTTATTCGGATATCATTCTATTCATATTCGAATATCAAATTAAACTAAATATAAAACACTTGACAGCTGACACAGTGGTCAACAGTTAAAAAGTGTTTTTAAAAATCTATACCTCTATTAAAAATATCATTTATGAGCATAATGAAATTAAATTCTTGCATTGAGAAAAATTAAAACAAATCAAAAATTCAGGAGGAAAGAAATTTCATTAATTTGCAGTATTATGCAATAGCAAAAGTCAGTTCGTTGTATGCGGATTACAAAAAGACGTCCTTACATAATTGATGTCTATCAATAGTACTATTAACATATTTATATGTTCTGTTGTTTAGCAATGGAAAAGATCACACCATCAGCGATTTTTTTCAAGATCCAATTAACAAAATTTAAAAGCTGGTTACTTGAAAATCTAAACTGAAAGTATCAAACTATTTGAATTGATTATTACATTACAATCCTTTAGCAATCGTAGGTCTTGATGTCATTCAATACATTCGATTAATATGATACATATTTGTTTTTCATACAATTGTCGATACGATCAAAGATGTGATCTTTTCGATTGTTTTTTTTTTTTTGCATTTGAAGTATACGGACACAAATGCGGGACACACAGCTTTTGAAACAAAGTTTTCTCTTCAAACTCTTTGTTTTAGAAATTAATTTAAAAAGAAAATTTTTTTATAATAATTAATAAAAGAATGCATGCATACTCATCCCTTTTTATTACAAAAGTTTAAGTAACTTTAACACCACTTTTTATACAAATTTGTGTGAAAGTAAGATTCTGAAATATTTCTTAGTTTATTAGAAATATTTATTAAATGTGTTGAGTAATGAATATTTAAAATATTCACATTTAATTATTTTAATTCATATGTCATTAACAATCGATCGCATCCACCTTTAAAATCGCTGATTAAATAAATTTATATTATTTTATTTAGCAGTTTTATTACTTTATTTTCTAAATAAATTTATTTTTTGCCTTTTAACATATAATCGCATTTGTTGTTGCTTTGTTATATTAAGTTCGTTTAAGCCAATTGTAAATCGTAGTTTTATTGACATTTTTTTTTTTTTTTTTTTTTTTTTATTTGTTAACACAAGTCTATTGGCAATTTAAATAAGCTCTTAATTAGTTAATGTTTTAATGTTTAATTGTCTTTTCAGTTCAATTATTTTTATTGAAATTGTAGCTTTTTCATTTTAGACATACAAATACTTGTTGAATATATTACATAAAATAAATATATTCAATAAATTATTAATATTTATTTGACCTTAATAATTACTCTTATTTTCTAATGTCATATGCACTTGGTCAATTTTTGAAATAAAAAAATAAACAATAATTTTATTTTAAAACTTAGAAACTAGAAAATGATATTCAATAAATTTTTGAAAATATTTTTTTATAATTAATCTTTCAAAGTTCTAAATTGTGTAATTTTAGTTGATTGAATATTCAATATGAATTTTCCTGTTTTATCTCAGTCATTGGGTATTTTTACTTGGAAGTTTTTCCAGGAGTTTCGAAAATTAAAAATTTAATAGATTTTTATGTGCTCTTCCGAAATTTCAACTATGCCATCTCGTATCTTTGCTGTACACGCTGTCATATTAAACATTGGATGGATTTCATAATAAATACTTTGTAAATGCTGTAGTAATACCAACATTTAATAAAATGTTCATATTAATTTGACTATTCGACGTTGTTTGTAAAAATACAGACTCTCCTACGTAAAAAATTTCTAGCAAAGATCTTGGCCTGTTACCATATACGAATGGTAGAAATTATAGCTACGAGTCCATCAAATGTGTGGTTCTTTCGCCAAATGCGCGTCAGAGCAGCAGAAAACTGGTACTATGTTTTATCGCAAAATTAAGTTCAGCTAGAAGGCTCATTTCTTTCTTAGAGGATTTGTTATTATACAAAATTGTTATATATATGTAGAAAAAAATCTAAAATGGCTCCTACAGACTCGGCTTCACTCAAAAATAAACACAATTTTGTGCAGTTCGCATGCTGGTGGCATCATTAGGCTTTATTCCTTAAAAAATGAAGCTGGAAATCGAGTTACGTTTAGAAGTGATCATTGCTACACCATGATATCTAATTGCTTGAAAAGATAGATGACATTTCTTCGAGCGAAATGTGGTTTCAACAAGATTGTGCAATGTACCGCACAGCACCAGAAATCCACGACTTAATAAAAAATGAGGTGAAAAATTGATTTGATAAATGGACCTATGGATTGAAATACAAGGATGTGCCACTCGATACCTCTTGATTTTTATCTGTGTAAAGCCATTTGGTATAAATTGATAAATCAGCAACAACTGACGTTTTAGAGTGAGACTCAGGAATTCTCCATCTAAAAGTACGCATTTTATTGGGTGTAATTCCTCAAAAGGAATTGAACTGATTTCCAATGAAAAACCAACTTGTCAGCAAAAAGCACTTGGTGTTAAAGATTTTATCGTGATTTTCCAAGAGAGAAAAAAACAAAGTTTTGGGCTCATAGTGGTTATAACGATTTATTTTTTTTCCTCTTTATTATTTACAAGCCACTGTGCATTAAAAACTTTATTTAATCTTGTATTTTAAAATTACATCTCTTAAAAAATTTTCTAAAACGTTAATTGAAATAAACCTTAAATTTATGATAAAAGTGTAACACATTCTATTTCCCTCTGAATTTTTAATTATTTTCATTTTTTTTTTTTTTCATAAGGACTATTAACATGTCACATATAATTGTACTATTTATTTAAGTACTAGTAAAATATGTCTTTTAGTCGTTCAGACCCTCTTAACATTTAAATTATTCTGGTTATAATTTTTCTTTTAAATAAAAAAAAAAAATTGGTGTAGTTTAAGGTTCAAGTATTCTAGTGTTAAAGATAAATTTAACATCATTTTAAAATACATTTGCATGCATCTAAAGAAATTAAAGCTGGAGTTACATCTTTGCTTATAAGTATGCAAAGGTTTTTGTTAGTATGAATAACTAAACGCGTGAGCCACTTTAAAGTGAATATAAAATGGCAACAAGCGCACTATTTTTTGAGGATTACTCAAGCATGATTTTATACAATTATACACACACACAAGAACATATGTACAATTACTCATCAACTTCAAACTGATACTGCTCTGCTGGGAATCTCCGGATTTGACTTAAATTTTTTTTATTCTAAGAAGAGTTCAGTGGTGGAAAAGAGGTTTGATGGTAAATTTTTTAATTTCTATTCTATTTGTTTGGATTTTATATGTCTAAAGCTTAATTTGTAAATTGCGGAATTTATGATCAAAAGTTTACAAATTAAAATTTTGGGATATTTGGTGGTAGATGTGGGAAATTCGGATTTGGTTTGTTTAAAGTTTACATCTTTTGGTCTTAATTATTAGCAGAAGCATTTAAAGATTATATGACCAAACATAGATTTTACAGCCAAAAGATTAAAAATTCAAATATGAGATTTTCGATAGTAAATTCAAGAAATAAGTTAGTTTAAAGCTACATTTTTTTGCATCTTTACTGCAGTTTTTGTAACAACAAATTACATTTTATTTTGAGAAATTCTAAAAATGGGGATTATTTTTAAAAAATGTATTATTTTTGGATACGGTACCCCAACTCAGTCCAAAATAAAATTGAGTTTTTCCCTAAAATTTGATATCCCCTAATTCCGCCCCATTTAGATTCGATTAGTCCGTTTAGAAAATATTTCGTTTCTGCTCCATTTTGCATTTTATACAAAGATGGCTTTTTGAAATTGTATTCTATAAAATGTTATTAACAACTTTCGCTTTTTAGGTTGACATTCTCAACATATTTTCTACTTTGAGCTTTTTAATCATTTCTTTATTTCTTTAAGGTATAATAAGAATTAATATAAAACAAAGTAACAAGCTTTATTGAACTTTTTCTTTAATCTACTGCTTGCAACATTTTCTGAGTTTCATATTGAATAACACTTACACTATTTTTTCTATTCTTCATAGGGTTCTTTATAACTCAACTTTTCTGTTAAGTGGCAAAAAATAGTTCTTCAGTTTTTATTAGTTTTTCTCTTTTTATATTGTGTTGCAATAAGCAACGTAATAGCTGCCGATAATTTGCATCTCGTAACTTCATTTTTTAATATATTCGTTTTATAGTTGAAACAAACTTTGGTTGTTGCAATGAGTTTTTATATTTATTCATTTCTTGTCTACAATATTGAGTAGTTAATAAAATGTGAATTATTTTTTTTTTTAATTCGATGATTTACAAAAAATTTTTCCTTCTTGACATGATAAAGAAGTTTGGTTTGAAGTTAGATTTGTTGCATTTTGGAAAAGTGTGTGCTTTAGATTGATTTTGTTAAAAAGAATTGCAATAAAGAGTAAGTAATTGCAGGAAAACTTAAAATTTTTTTTTAACCCTAATGAAATAATATCTTTATCGAAAAAAAAAAATATTCAAGTCTTACTTACATTATTTTTTTTTTAATATTTTAATTTCGGAAACTCCTTTGGAAATTGCACTCTTTAAGAAATTGCACTTTAATAAATTTAGCTTTTTAAATATTCTCTTATATTTTATTTTATAAAGATTACAATAACAATATGGTTTGCAACATTAAACGATGCGTTATGTTTTTCCATTCCATTGCTAAATGACTTTTTTATCTCTGATTTTCTTTAATATTTGTTAAATGGTTAAGTATCCTTGTTTTATGTTTATGTTTTATTTTTTATTATAACTAGAAGGACTTTCTGTCCCGATTCTTTTGGTTTTTAAATGTGTTACTACCCTTTGTAAAGAAGATATTATATTTTGTTGTCAACTTTAATAATTTCTTATTTCCAATTCATTTAGAAGTTTATAAAAAATTTGTCGTTTTCACATTTTAGTTGCGGTTCATTAGGTTTTTCGAATATACAAGAAAACAATGTAATTTTAATTTAACGAACCAACTTGTTTTTTGTGTCGGAGAAAATATTGTGATAAAATCGCAAGAACAGCTTGGGCGACAAAATGTTTAGCAATATTTTTTGCAGATAAAAAAGTTAAATAAAAAACCAAACAGTTTATTTTATTGCGAAAAAAAAAACAAATGAACAACACAAATAACTTTTAACAAAGTTGTCTGAGTTTTTTTCATGGTAAAAATTCAATTTTTCAGTTCTTAACTTTCTTACACTAATTCAAAAGACAATTGGATTTTTACACAACAACAAACTTTTTTGTTTATTTACTGATGTTTTTCGTAAAAAAATAATTTTTGAAAACTTATTATGTTGAGGAATTTTCATCAGTATGACTATTCTTGCTTCGTTGCTGAAAAGGTTATACGAGTATATGTGATAAAAATTTAATTAAATTTAATAAAATAAATAGTTTAATTGGTCGATTAATTTCATTCGATTTTTCTAAAATTATTTAAAATATTTAAATGTAAGAAACCTTTATTAGATAAAAACCTTTTACGAAATCTAAACGAATAATAATATCTTCCAATTTTACTTGTATTCACTATTTACATGTTTTGGTTAGAATTTCTTTCACATATTAGAAAAATATGCCTGATTTTAATGTCGTGCAGTTAAAATATATAATTAAAAAACCCTAAAATCACCGAAAAAAAATATTCAGAGTCACAGAAAAATTTAAAGAAAAAAGAAAAAATTTTCAACCATTTGAAATCGTACATGTACTCGCTTTTTTCGACAATATATGGATTATTGACAATATTTAATGAAAATAACCTTGTTTTGATTTTTTCGCGGATGGTTTCTTGTTGTGATTGATAAAAACTAGTTCAACTGCTTTTTGAATGCCGAAATGTCAATACTTACTGATGAAAAAAAAAAAAAACTAAAAATATTAAGGCATTATTGTACTTCTTAAAACCAACTTCGAAATATAGCCAATGGGAGAATTTGATGTGTTACTGTGATAAGAAAAAACAATAAATAAATAAATTCGATATAGCAATTTAATGTTTGCCCATAAACTATCATCCGATGACAAATCCTTTGTTTTTATTTCTACATCTGCTGATTTACTTGTTTATTTGATCGTTGCAAGGAACTTTAGAAACATAAATAGTGACGAAACTTCTTTAGAAGATCATCTATTGCATAATGCGAATTTGCAGTAAATGAGCAGTTTTCAACAAAAGCTGACTAAAACGAAAATAGATCAAGGAAGTTTTCATATTTGGACAAAAAGTTGCTTATTCTTCCGTCTTTTTTTTTATTTCTTTGTAGTTATTAAAGCACTATTATCGTATTCTTGTTAGTTTATTGTTTTAATTTTTCTTGTTATTGCTATAGCTGTTATTCTTGCTTTTCCTTTAGCTATTTCCTTTGCTCTTTCATTTGTCTTTCCTATTATAACTTATTTCGTAAAAACAAATGACTGTTTGCGTGTATAAACAAACAGATTGCAGCAGAAAAGCAATATTAAAACAAAATGAAATAATTTTTCTACAATCAAGCAAACATATATTGCTTTCTCGTAAATGTTAAAAATAATTTTGAAATCAATACAGCGAGCTTGGGCCTCAAAAATTAAAACGTAAGTAGTAGAAAAATATTATTTTGTCGTAGGAAGTGTAATGAATGATTTTATATTTTACATCCCATCTTTAATTTTTGATTATTCCGTTGCTTCATTTTTCTACCTCATTATCTTTGTTATTTGCAGAAGGTACATTGTCACTTAAAGCTTTGTAATCATTGTATGCCGATCCTTGTTTTATCAAAGTCAATGTCTCCTAAATTGCAAATGAATTTAATGTTGTTCGAGCGTTAATTAACTGCGAACAATTATTTTTTAAGTTTGAGTTATAATTTTAAAAAATAAATTGTGAAATGTTTTTTTTTAGTAATTTCACATCAGAATGTTTAATTTAATTAAGCATGATGTCACGTATTAGTGGCTTAGTTTCCATTTGCTTGCAAACGTCTGTCTTTACAAGACATTATTATTTTAATTAACTTTCACCGCAATATTTGTTTTTTTTTATTAATTTGACTGGATTTGCATCCATAGTGAAGGGTATATAAAATTCGAATAAATACAGCACTCTTTCTTTTTTTAATTGTCTTTTAACAGACAAAGCAGTAAAAATTTCTATACTGTCCTTAAAGAAACATCCTTTAGTTTACAAATTTTTTTGCACATAATCTGTTTGATTTCGGCTCGCCTACAAATACTTCGGTTGAAAAACGGCGTGGTGCAAGTAAAAATCACATTTATATTGGTACACATTTTAATTTGATGTTTTATTTTTTCTACTTATTGCTTTAGCGCATATACTTTTACTGAAAATATGAAAAATTGACGTGTTCGCCTATAACAATAATATTCTTTTTATGAATATAAAGCCACTTTCGGAACACCTTTTAATTTTTAGTATTTGTTATTATGCGGTTATAATAAAAACCTCTATTTGTTACGATTTCTTAGAAGGCTGTGACAGACAGACATTGTAGCACAAAGATTGTATACGGCATCCTACCAATGGCATTTAATGTTTTCTAGGGCACAAACAAATGAATAAAATTGTAATGAAACAACGATATCCGGTATTAAATTATTTTCCATTGCATCTACTATAGCGATGTACATAGTGATTTTTTTCAGTTAATAAAAAACTATGTTTGTAAAACATGCTTTTGCAAGATGTTTTCTGTTGGCTCTAAAATGTTAGAGTTATCGGTAACTTCAAATATTATTTTTTTCCTATTTTATTTGTTCCTTTTAATTTTGAAATGAAAGCAAATATAAGAAAAATAAAATCAAACAAAAATATGTGTATAAAGTAATGAAAAGCATCTGGGAAGTATTTTAATAATATGTTGGCTTATTGCCATGTATGAATAACAAATAAGTGAAATTCAGTTCTTTTTTTACTTTAGATTTAAAATTGATTTTTTTCCATATTTTTGTTTTTATTGAAATTGGTTGGATGAAAGTAAACAAACCTCAGTTTTTCTGTAATACTTTCATTTTTTTTTTGCATCATCCCTCTAATCATGTGGCGGTAGTTTGGTGCAGTTGTCTACAGAAAGTTGTTGAAATTTGTTCTTTATTATTATAAGCCAAAGAAATTCTCGTTGAAATAAAATTTGAGTTGTGCAATTTAATGAGAAATTACCTTTGATAGCTATCAAATAAGTTAGCAATTTTATTGGATTTTTTGCCGCTATTTAAATATGATGATAATAAAGTGTTTTGTTGTGTTCTTATGTTACTCATACGCCAGGAATATAAATAACAAATATTTTGTCAAAAGAAATTAGTTTTTTGTAGCACCAGAAAACATTACTTAATTTCATATATTTTGATTTTTTATTACGACTGTTTAAATGAGAGAAAAATACAGAATGAAATACTTATATATTCAGATGTGTCCAGTAAAAATGGAAATAAAAATTTACAAAAGAAAAATTTTCTGTTAGTTTGAATTAAATTTATTAATTAATTTTGTATAGATTGGGATAAAAATCTATTTAATTTAACTATTTTCACCGTTAAGTATTTTATTATGTTTTTCGTTAATTATCTAATAGTCCATAAAAGTTAGGTGTAATACAATGGATCTTTAAATACATATATGGAATATGTTCTCGATTTTTTAGTATGATCGAAAATAAATAAAGAACGCTTTTTTATAAATATTTTATAAACAATAAAAACGACTCGGTTATTGAAAGAGTGGCTTAATTATATTAATTATTCATATATCTACCAGCTATTCCCAGTATGCTTCGCTTCTAAAATGAGAATATTCGTACCTCGAACGCTCCTCGACGCTAGTTTTTTAGATATGTCTGCACGTTAATACAGAAGTACCAATAGATTTCCTTCTGTCGTACTGATCAGGACTTATATATATATTTCAACTATTTTTTAAATCGCTTTTAGTTAAAATATATCTAAATTATTTTTCCCTCCCCTACTTTCTACTCCTGCTCATTTTTTTTTAATTCTCTCTTGGAACTTCTAAATAAATAACTCTCTATTTTAAATTTTATTAAAATCGGTATATCCTTATATGACCTTTTGGATATTGCATATTGAACCTTCCACTTGAGGACTTATCTGTTTTTTACATTTTATAAAAATTGATTTCGTTTATTAAATCGGTCTGGACCATTCAAATTTAGGAAAAGAGAGAACCTTTTTTCAGCTCCTGCTTCGCTACTTGAATATTTAAATTCGCTGTTTTACCGTGAGATTAAATATCTATTCGTGTTTAAAATTTCATTAAATAAGTTCATGCGTTTAGCCGTGATGGACAAAGAAACAAACTTCTTAAGAGATTTATAATATATATTAGATAATTAACTGATAAAATTATTTTTTGTATCCACACTTGTAAATGTAAAATGCATAAGTAAAAGGAACAAAACTCTTTTATAGCCAATAAACCATATTTTCATTTAAAAATTTAAAAAGAAAATAAAATAATTTCAATTCATGCTACAATATCGCCTGAGTTCAATAAAGTCTCAACTTACTTTTCAACAAAAAAAAAAAAAAAAAAAAAAAATAACACGAGTTATTAAAAAAAAAAAAATAATAATAATAATAATAATAATAATAATAATAATAATAATAATAAAACAACCAAAAAAGCAAGAAATATGAAATATTGAAACGAAAACTACATTGAAATAAACTGCAATTCCGATTTTACTGCATAAAACAAACAGTCAAATTTTTATAAGAGTTTAGCCAGAGTCTAGTTTTGGAAAAACTTTTTTAAAAAACACCTGGTCTTGAATACACATATCGTTTTCTACATATTCGAACAAATACATTTATGTATGCATATGAAAAAGTAGATGAATATGTAAAGAATTGTTAATCCTTGTTGATGAGTTATGCTATAAACACATTGAAAGGGAAAGATGAATTTTTCGTTGCTTGTATTCGTCTTTAGAAATAAAATAGGTTTGTGTCATCAAGGCACATACAATTAGTTGGTCAAACGAATAAACTTAGCGATAGGATTATTTCTATTTTTTATGTAGACGAACGTAGAATACTTTGGTGTAGAGTGATCATTTTTAAATTTTTAAAAAAGTTTTTTATTAGAAAATAATGTATTGTTTGCTTTTATTTATTGCTAAGCACCTTATTTACACCTTTATTTATAAAAAATTTTATTTATAGAAAATTCAGAATATTTTTAATTTATATCATATTTTTTATTAACTTCAATAATAACTTCTTTCTTTTTATACACGATCACTCTATGAACTAGCACATATTAACAAAACTATATTTTCATTTAAATTTATAAATAATTTTGTTGTCTTTTTTAAGTTGCAGCCGTTAAATTTTCGCAAACTTGTTTGGATGACGAATTCGTAAAAAATTATTTGAAAAAAAGGAACAAAAAAAAAAACAAAGAAAATGAATAAATCCGCCATATGGTAGTCGAAGTCATACATAAAGGGTTCCGTGCTATGTATAAGCCACCCTTTAATTTTTAATTTTATTTTTTTAACTCTTTACAGCGGATATAGTAACACGTACTTTAGATAGATTTGAAATCAATCAATATAATCTTACTTCTGGGACACCTCTACATAAAATATATACTCTCGGCCTATTCCGCATAAATTTAATTTTGTTTTAATGTTTTGTAATAATTTCTTTAGCAGACATAGACAATACATAGACAAAGTCATATTTAGAAAAATTCAGTACTCTATGAAAACTCCCTTTGACTTCAAAATTTATTAAGCACTGTTATTTTTCTAGCAGTCTGTATAAATTCTAAAGTTTACTACAAATGAAAAACAAGAGTAACATCACTATGGGAACACCCTTTATACTTTGTCCTTCTTTGTACTTGTTCGTACTTACACTTAAAGTGTCTGCTTATCTCAGTTAAAACGAGTACACAAATATGAAAATCACGTCACTATTGGAACACCTTTTAATTCAAAATTTTATTTTTTCTACTTGTTGCTATAGCACACATAGTTTTTCATACAATGTGTAAGTTTGACGTGTCTGCTCTTCATATTTAAAAAACAACAATAATTTTTTGTATACAACGTCACATTCGGAGTACCCTTTAGTTTTTAGTGTTTGTTGTTGCAGCGGTTATAGCAGTACATATTCTGTAAAAGTCTTTTAAGTACCTATTACGGTTCGTGAAAAGGGTACTGTGTCAGACGGGCAGACATGGTAGCGAAATCAATAGGATCACGTTTTGTGTTCAGAAACCGTAAAATAAGAAAAATTAAAAAATATATATTAAGGAAAATGAAATAAGACTATCGTAAATAAAAATTTAAGTAGAATAATTTAATGTTTGCAATACAAATTCAAACAAAAAGACAAGAGAATTTTATCAATTCGTTTGATTTTTAGACGCTTTAAAGAAAGTCGCTTAGGATTTAGAATAAAAAATACAAGAAAAAAAAATTGAGACTTGTATACCGTTCAACAAATTGTTATTTCGAATAATTTTTTTTATTCTTTATATTAACTTTAAATTATGTTGTTGAAGCTAGTAAATTTTAGAAATTTTTCAGTGAGTTTAAGAGTTTTCGAGTCTTTGTTTTTTTTTTTTTTTGGTGCTCTCTACCATCAACATTCCGTCCCAGGATACTTTTAATTATTTCTCAAACCAGAAAAATAATAAAAATATATGCAACATTTAATCCCATTTAAAGCCATTTGCCCCGATTACCAGCGGGTGCTTTGGTCCGCTTATATTCATTGGCAACGGAATGTTTGAAAAATACTTAGTTACATTTATTTAAAAAATTTCTTTTTTTCGAAAGTTTATTTTAAAATATTTCAACAAAATTTGCAACATGTACTCCATATTTATCCTTTACTGTTATATAACTTGAGGTAGGATTTTGGTCATTGTTTAAATGTTTGCATGTATTTATAGCGATTAAGATGTTTTTCTATTGAAGTAGTTGTTATTGAATAGGCAGTGATGTTGAAAACAGGCGAGACTCCAGCTTCTCCTTATTTAATACAATTAAAATTTAAAAAATTTATTAAAGAGTGCAAAATAATATCAAAAAATAAAAGAATTGTTCAGTTCTAAAGAAGTAATCGAAAATTAATATGACTTAAGTAATTTTCCTGTCAATGTATAACAAATTCATTGAAAACATAGGACATAATGCTGTAGTTGTTTCTTTGGTCATTTAGCTGCATGCAACATTCTTTGTTGCGGTCAAAAATTTTATAAACTACTGTTTTTTCCTACTGAATCTTTGCATCTGCACAATACGAGTTTCAAATTAATATCAATGAAGTTTGTAAAATCTAGGCAGTTTAAAGTTAAAACGAACAAAAAATTCTCATAAAAATCATATTCAAAAGTACCAGTATTTGGAACAAAATACAAAAAATAAAAAAATAACAGTTATTCATATGCAATGTCCTGCTAACGTAATCCTGGCATATTTTTATTGCCTCAGTTTATTTTACATTTTTTCTTTTTTGGCAACGGATACTACAATTTATAGTGTGTAAAAGAGTTTTGGTTTAATGGCAGATTTATTTGTTTCCCATCCATTACGGTGTACAATTTTTGTTCAATTCACTTACTTTGTGTTGTGTTTATAGCATTTCTTATTGGTTTCATTGCCTCATTTCACTCGCAAACTTTTTATGCGCTTATTAGCCTTTAAATTTATGAAATAATTTCCTATTCGTTTTAATTCAGATTTCAAGAAAAAAGAATGTTTTAAGATTTTCTGCTGATACTGTAGATGCTGTTAGACAACCTGCATGTAAATTGATTAACTGGGTGTTTTTCTTTTCAAGTACGATAGAACTTACGAAAGGCATAACTGTCAAGCAAGGCATATTGCCCTAACTTTGTTTGTGATATTTTTAATCATTATACTCTAGCAAATCAAATCGGTTACAGGAGTTCCGGCCGTGTCCGGTTACTACATGAAAAATATTTTGAAAATACATTGGCCTGCATTTGTATAATATCCAGTTGTTGCAGAAATTAAAGATACGAGACTATCATGTGATTCATTATTTCACCGCGTGGCCTCTAGAGCGGACGCAAGTTGATCAGATGTTTTATCATGAACGTTCAAATCAGCAATGATGCTCATTTTAATATTCATTAGTTTGAAAGTAAACCAGGTTGCGAATGCTGCGAAATCAATCCACAACAATCTCTACAGATTTCATTACATCTGGAACAATTAACCGTTAATTTCCAAATACGGATTTATAAGTTGTCCTCTAAAGTCGTGTGATTTAACGCCTTTTCGAGTACGAGGCCACGTCAATTAACTGGCTTTTGCTGATAAGCCAATAACAGTTGACACATATGCCAAAATATCCTGTACAATTTTAGTTTTAAAGGGCTTAGGTGTTTATTAAACTAGTTAAAAAAATTTGAACTTAAAAATTGTATTTTAATTCTTAATTTAATATTTTTTTTCATTCTTGTCAGCAGCTAGTTCTATTAATATTAATTACAATTCTTGTATTCGTTCTCATTTGAGCTGTAAAATAAATCCATATGCTTTTAAACATTTAATTTTAATTACTTTGGCAACGCTATAAGGTGGCATGCCAGTGATCTATAAATCATTGTTAAAATTCTCCCAAGTGTTATAAGTTTTTAATTCATTTTACACTTAACTTGATGCCTTTTGTTTATCAGAAGAACTCTTCTTTAGAGAAACAGTTTCACCAACTAACTTTTTTAGATGATGTACAAAAAAAGCACATGGGTGTGCTAGACAAAGTTAATGAATTGCATTAGAAAGTTTTGCTGTTCCAAAAGAAATATAGAAAAAAGGATATCATGCTTCAGCATTTCTAGTTTTCATAAGTTAATTAAAAAAGTTGTTTTATGTTTTAATTTTCTAATGTGTGATTTTGAAAAACAAAAAGTAAAGTTACTAGGAAACGTAGAATTAAAAAAAGAACACTTTTCTGCTTAAGAGTGGCGCAGGAATTTTTTTGAATAAAACAAAATTTAAATTTTATTAAATGTACGAAAATTAGACTTGAAAAAATTAAATAAATTATACGAACAATGGTTACCTTTTGTTTCTTAATTTAAAATTTTTTTTATCGTATTGACAAACATTATGATAAATAATCTGAGCTTATATTACACAAAATGCGTAGTTTTTTGTTTAATTAAATCTTGTTAAAACATGTTCTTTTAGAGCACATACAAGCCAATTTACATAATAAATTCTGGCTTTTTTCCTTAATTATTTATTACAATTAAAAACTAATGCTGTCAATTATGTCGTTAGTTAAATGTTGATTTTGATTTTTGGTGCTTCATAAATAGGCTTAAATGTTTGTTAATAATGAAATTGATAACTAAAGAAAATATTGACAGACAGTAAAAAACCAATACTGTTTTTGCAGACTTATTTTACCTGCATATTTAAGCTCCATCTGGTTTTAACTTAAAGGAAACGTAGCATTTAAAAAGAACAAAAAATAAGTAAGGGTGCTTTATTCGACTGTGCTGAATCATATATACCCTTTACCATCTATGCAAATCTAATTTCGTGAAGTAACTCCAATCAACAATCAAAAAATTAATATTGCGGTGACAAAGAATTAAAAAATAAGAAAAAAATTTTTAAATACAACGTAAATATAATTTTACAAAACCCATCGCCTTTTAAGGGGTTAAGCATTAAACTAGAATTACATGTGTGGTGAAGGGTACATAAAATTCGGCATAGCCGAATATAGCTTGCTTACTTGTTTTTTTTATTCAAAAGGCCAATATGATTTTGTATGCTTTTGTTCTTGACAAAGTGCATTTCAGACGTTCACTTTGGACCACTTTTTCAAGCGTTGTTTGTCTCCAAGGCCTCCATTATTGATGGTGTATCAGCATAAGCCAGTGAAGTCTTGTGCCTTTCGAGAAAATAATCGAGAGGTGTAAAATTGAACAACCTTGGTGACCAAATGACAAGTTCCTTCCTAAATATTAACTTATCACCAAATTTTTGTTTAAAAAAGTCGATGGTATTATATATGTGAAGAACAGCTACTGCACATCCCCGATAATACACTGTGTCACGCTTGGCTCTGAATTACTTTCTGTTTATATAACTTTTTCTATTCCAATGTAAATGAAATACCTAAACATTTTTGGTTTAACATCACAAAAGCTTTTGCTGAATTAGCATTATTTTGCATTTGAATTTATGTAAACTGAGCTTCTCATTGAAAGGTGCATTTAGTTTAAATAAATAAACAAATATAAGTGCAAACAATTATTTTGAAGTTTTCTGTAACATAAATCTAAGATTTTACTAAAAAAATCCTTCACGCGAATCCCAGCGGGTTACTCAATTATAAAATGCCTATATTTTACACATTATTTTAACATTTTCAATAATCTTTTTTTTTTCAATATTATGAATGAAAACAATAAGAGAGATTAATAACATAAAAACAATAGACTACAATGTTAAGGACTCTTGCATTGGTTGTAAACTCTTGGCTTATTGTGCAGAAATAACAACAAAAACCATTAATATAAAACATTTTCTGGCAGCAACAATAGAAACAACATTTTAATGAACATGCTTGTATTTTTAAATGTTGTGAACATTGGTTACAAATAAATCAAACGCGTATTAAAAACTTTTTTATAAAAAAACTTAAATCGAAAATAGTATTTTATCTTATTTTATTTTAGATCACAGTTTTTTAAAAAGATTTTTTAAATAAGTTTTTAAATATTTTAAAGAGGACAGGAAAAGCTAATAACTGTACTAGCATATTTCTTATCAAATTTTTAAATGTTAAATTAAAGCTTCATTAAGAAATTTTATTTTAGAGATAAAGACTTGATTATGCACTTTTGTCCAAAAGTGTTGGAAAATGTGTTGTTTTTACAAAATCGCAATCGTATAGTTGCTAACCAAGAAAAATTTTGTGCTGACATTCGTTTTTGCTAGGAAGCTAAAAAAAATCATGGAAGCCTTACTGAGGCCTTAACACAGAGGTGTTAAAAATATTTTTATTTTAAATGCAAATAACTCGTTAATTTTTAATTAATCCTTAACAGCTTCTTACTTGTTCTAAAAACATTCTCAAGGGTTTTTAAGCGAAAAAATTTAAATAAAGTCGCATGCCGCACAAAGATTTTTATGCCCGAGGTGTCCTACTTTGGGAAAAAATTACACTGCTCTTGAAAGGTTTGGTCTGTTAATTACATGCGTATGTTCGAACCGGGTTAGCCATTTCCAAAATATTTTGTGTCTGTCTTACTGTGCATCAATTAGTTGTAAAATTGACTTTTAGCTCTATGGAGCCTATTCTGGCGATAGTACATGTCTCAAGCATTAATTATTGTGCTGTTTCTTTCTAACAGGCGATCAACTCGTCTAAAAAATTTGTATGAAGAGCACTCAGTTTTTTGAGTTATTTTCATATAAATTTTCCAAACGAGTTGCTCGTCTGTAATACGGAAACAGCGCATAAATTACTTATTTTGTAAATTTGAAAACTAAAATATTTGCATTTTAAAAGAATATTTTGACTGAAATTCTGTAACACATACACAAGCAAAGTCAACGCAAATTAAGAATGTGTGAGCGTTAAAAAAAAAACTCATTTATTATTACATTGCTTAATTCACAAAATAATTTTCAAATAAACAAATGTTTTGATTCATGAAATTATACAGAAGCATGAATTCAATAATAAATATAATGAAATTATAGTCATTAATTTACATTTAACATCAATGCACATTAATTGCTTATAGATCTCACTAAATTTCAAAGAATTTAAGTGACAAAAAAACAGACCTGTTCGTACTAAATTAATATAAAAGAATATCTGTGTTCAAAATAGAATTAAACGAAAGGGATAAACGTTTTTATTAATGATATTTAACTTTTTTTTATATTGGAGTCCCTTATGTTAGAAATTCCTAATACGTGGATAATTAATATTATATAATAAATAATTAAGAATATTAATTTATATCTTAAACACTTTCATTTTAGAGAAATTTCACGGTTTTCTTGTATATTGATTAAATATTTAGGATCAAGTATTAAAAAATCCTTTGTTACTATTCGAGATTTTCAATTTTTTAAACTGAAACTAAATTATATTTTTATTTGATTTTAGTGGACATGCATAAGGTCAAATTGAATCGATTTAACAAATGTAAAGCGACGCTGGAAGCAATTATATAAAGGAGGAATTGTATCATGCTTAAGGAAATATACCAAGGCGACGCCACACGTTAATTTATGTTAGAGTAAAATAAAAGGCAATTGCGTTTACATTTTTATTTCACTGCTGGTAGGAATAAAAGACTTTGTGATTAAAACAAAAGTCAGTAGTTATCAATCGACGACAAAAATCACTAGTCAAGAGTAAAAGCCGGTTTAGTTGAAGAGTACTAGTACGATGATTGATATTCTGACGTGATATAATGAATATGAAACGAATTTCCATTTTAGCTGAAGTATTATATCGTCAAAAGCAATTCGTCCAAATTTAAGCTCTAAAGTAGATTTTGTGCTGCCAAATTAAAAACTTTTATTATTCTGTTTCAATTAAAAAAATTCCATTATAAATTTCTTATAAGCGTTGCTATGTCTGTTAAGATTAGTTGTTTTTTTTTTCATTTTATTTCTTTTTACTAGTTTAAAAAGAAATTACACAAAGATATGCTGTAAAATAATAAATTCTCATGTTCCGTGTGACATTCAGTTTTAAAATTTAAAAAGTGTTTGAACACATATTATTTTCTGCATGAAGTCGTATTGTACTCAAAGGTATTCTTAAGAAGTTTTGTTAAAAATGTTTTATTTTTATTTTTATAATTTTCTTATGTTGAAGTTTATTTGAAAAGTAATATTGTACCAGCATCTTTACACATTAAACCACAGTTTTTATTCTGAATAAGATTTTAAATTGTAAAAAAGGAACAAACAAACTTTAATTTTATTAAAAAAATTCTTTACTTGAAAGATTAATAAATGGCAAGATAATAATGTTTTTCGAACAAATTCAAGAGACGCTTTCGTATTATAAAACGCGGTGTAGTCGAAATGGGGAATAAAAAAAGAAAAGAAATGCAATGAAGGACAAGAGAAGTTTTAAGATCACAAAACGTTCAATTTTTTAATATCTTTCTTTCGAATCGCATTAGAAAGAAACCCCCCTGATAAATAGCATTGACAATTTCAGGAACATCGGTTTACTGATGTTGCTAAGTTTGAGGTTAGGAAGTTAATTGTCATAAAAACACAGCTTGCTTTGATAAATTCAGCTTTATTGACACCAAAGTCAAGTAGAAATAAGGGAAGCTATAATGGAATATGGTGTCAGGAAAATGTTCACATCTAACAAGTAGGCAGATGTCCGCTCTTTTCACAAACATATGAACCACAAAATTCAAAATATCCTTGCTTTAATTGCTAATGCAGCACCGAATGTCATCTTTCACAACGTCAGTTATTTGTGATTGTCGACGGTATATTTTTAATGAATCTCTAGAGCCAGCGGCAAAAACGAGACGGCCAATTGACATTGTCAAATCGTTCGCTTAATTTTTCTAACACATTCGATACAGTGATACAGCAAAATTTTCATCACTTGAAAATAGATTTTCACATTTCAAGTTCTTTGTTTATGAGTGTAGCTTTCCAAATTTTTCTAGCTTTTATAAATTGATTTCACGGAACTATAGCCAAGCTTAATTAGTTTAATCACTTCCTAATCTTAAATTTGCCCACCCTTCACATTCTGCGAAAAGTATTCGTTGTAAAATGTTTTTTTTTTTAGAATTCAATAATTAAATCAAAATCTTCGTTTCTTTATATTAGCAGAGTGCTAATGATTTATTCACAACTTTCATAAAGACTTTTTCGTTGTAATGTCTCTTGTATTCTCTTTAGTTTTTCTTAGTTCTTATTCTATCTCCCTTCCTGGTCTACAGCTTAGCTATACAATAAAAGCCGTTTCTTTTATCTTTTTTTTATCCTTTTAATTGTAGCAATTTTCTTATTTTCCTTCATAAGTTGTTTGATGATTTAAAATATTTGCCTCAATGTCTGCTATTTTTATTTGCTTTCCGTCTAACAGAAAAACTTTTTTATATTTAAGAGGCATAAAGTTCATTGAATTCTTAAGTTTTTTATTTATCAAAACTGCAGCCAAGATATTAAATGGAATAATAGAAGTGTTTTGATAATTTTCTTACACCATATTTTATTTATTTTCTTTGAGTTTGTATACTTTTGTTTCTTTCGGTTGCTGCAGATGCAAGAAGACACACACACAGGTGGTTGGTGTTTGTTTTTAATACTGGAGGATATTTGTAGTGCATTAAAATACTTTTAATAACTTTAAGTAGTTACTATTTTTTGGATTTAGAATTTTAAGATTTAAAAATACATTTAAGTGTCGTTTGTGATATTATATTATTTAAAGATTTTATCGGACACTAAGATTGATTTGTAGCCGGAAATATAATTTTATATATCTTCGTTCGAATAAATGCCAACAGTAAAGTGAAGAGTATTTTTAAAATCATATAGAACTATGAAATGCAAAAAAAAAACGAATTTTTTTTAAATTGACTTCAAATATGAATTTTGGCATCTGAACGCTACGGCTTGCTTGGACGTAGTCTAACCTGGAAGCCCACTTTTTAATGAATTTTTTCAACATTTGTAACCATATATCGGCAGTAACGTGGCGAATGTTATGCTCCAAGTGGTTTATCATTGCGAGCTAATCGTCGTAAGCAAGCGATTTTACATATACCCACAGTATATTGTCTAACGGCGTCAAATTGAATTATCTTGGACACCAATTCTCGGATTGGGAACGTAAAAACTTCCAATTAACAAACGTTTCCATCAATAAATCAAATTTCTTGTAATGCAGCATTTCTGGGCTGCTAAATCCTTCATTAGCGTTTTTCGCACCTTCTGCTTTTAGATTAATTATAAAAGCATGAAACCAGGCAAAAGAAAGCAATGGCCGAGTTCATGTTCCTTTACTGCGGGCAGGAGAAGACAACTACCCACCAGCTATGGCGACAGCTTGCCACGCGTCTAAATACAGTATTATGCCCAGTAAAAAATGTGAAGAAGGTAATTAATAGTTTGTAGTTATAACAGTTCATACGACTAACATATTACAGATGTGACGAATTACCCACTAAGCTTTTTCATTGTTTTTTTACATTTTAATTATACGGGCACAGATGCGCGACACAAAGTTATTGAATTAAAGTTTTCTCTGCAAAATATTCTTAAAAAAAATGTAATAAAAGTTTAATCAAATGAAATTCATCTTGTAAAATTTGTAGTATTTCAATCTCTTGTAGAGTACTGAGGTAGTAATCAGTTCGTCGGTGTCTCTAGTTGTGTGCGTCTTTAACATAAAAATTAACTTTTTCATGAAGAAGAAAACTAAGTTAAACGAAAAGCGGCATTAATTTTAATTAAATATTTTTTTTAACATTATTTAGTGAGAAAACTAAGAGAACATTTTTGTGTGCAACTCATTGCCTTGAAAATGGCATCTGAGAGATATCGAAGTATTGGAACAAGAAAGAAGATAATAATAAATATTTTACGAAAACTTACCTAGCTTTAAGTGTGCTATATTTTTTTTTTAAATAATACAAAAAAATTAATGCCGAAAAATTAATTTCAAAAGAAAATATTAAATAAAAGTTGGTAAAAGAATGCATTCCCCTTTCTAATTGCGAAATCTTAAGAAACTTAAACACAACTTTTTATACAATTTTGTGTCAAAAGTATTAAAGAATAAAAATTTTAAATATTCACATTTAAATATTTTGATTCGGATGTCTTGTCATGACCACCCTTATGATATTTTATTTAGCAGTTTTATTTCATTGTTTGATAAATAAATTCATTTTTGGCCTTTTAAGAAATAATCGCATTTGTTGTTGCATTGTTATTTTAAGTTCATTTAAGCCAATTGTTACTCGTAGCTTTGTTGACACTTATTTTTTTGTTAAAACAATTTTATTTGCAATTTAAGTAAGCTCTTAATTAGTTAATGTTTAATTGTGCTTGCGGTTAAATAATTTTTTAAGCTTTATTCGCTTAGACAGACAGATACTTGTTGAATATATTAAATAGAAATGTTCAATAAATTTTTGAAAAATTTATTCATAATAATAAACATGAAATTCTATAAATAATTAATCTTTCGAGAGTATAAATTATTTTAATTTTTTAATTTTAATTTATTTAAAATTTAATTTGAAAATTTTCTGTTTATTTTTAAATAAATATTGTTACGGATGAGTTGGAATGGAAAGGTTACAGCGTAGCCCATTGTTTTTTTCCCTCAGGTAATTCCAACCTCTCTCATTAGCCGCGTAGACGAATACTTAAAGTAAAGAAGAAAATTTTACGGCATTGCTTTCACAACTAGCATATTCTCTTAGGCAACGACGTAACGGGCGTTTTTTAATCCCACTTGAATTAATATAAAGTTGACTGTGAAGTTATCATACTGCGCTCACTGTTTGATATTTGTTATCAGTATACTCTGGATAATTAGCATGTATAAATTGCCATTTGAACAACGCTAACAAATTATACAGATTTATTTCGAAAATCAGTTATTATTTCGCAAAACTTGTAGAGGGTTTTAAGATTTCTATAAAATACATAATCGTTCACCTGAGCAAGCCCCTTGTCGAACTGAGACTAGATTTAAAAACATATACCCTTTAAACGATGTAATCATACTTATATGCCGAAGGAATGTGCTTACTAGGATGAATATGGCCCCGGTAAACGAAAGTGTAGGAGGAGATAAAAATTTATCGATTTGAAGGATCTAGTATTCTGTCCAACAATTACGTCGAAAATTTTAAGCAAAAATCGTAGACTGTAAAAATGAAAATATGGATATGGAGATGTGGTTTCATCAGGAAGGCATTACATACCGTATGGCACCAGCAATCCTTATCAAAAAATTTGTTAATTAGTTGATTTTGGGAAATTAACTTATCATTTAGCTTACAAGAATTTGCTAGTTGATACCTCTTGATTATTTTCTGATTATAGCCAGCTGAATTCACTGGTTTATGCTGGAAAACCAGCAAAAATTTGCGTCTTCGAGGCCAACATTGTTGTTAGTGTTCTTTTTAACATACAACCAACCATGCTCAAGAACGGCACGTGCAGTCGCAATGGCTACACACATACCTTTAAATGTTAATGTCAAGAAAAGCGAAACTAGAAACTAGAGAATAGTATTGAAAAATTAATAAAAACCATTAAAATAAATTAAAAGTATAAAAAAGTAAAATAATACTCAAACATTCGCATTTGTTGTTCATAAGGAATTTATCTCATAATATAAGAACTACAATGTCTATGTTTTTGGAGCGGCAAACGAAACAACAAACTGCTTTGGAAAAGTTACAATGTCTAGTTGTTTTCAGGTTTACTTAAGGTTTCTTTTTTATTTGATAACTTATAAAATGTTTGACCTTTTAGAAGATGAAAGTGGAGAAAAACAAAGAAGTGTTTATTGCTGTTTAAGTGTTTTATTTTGTTTTAAAACAAAATTAAAAAATAAAAAGCCATTTAAAGAATAAACCCGTATTAAGCATTTAACAAGTGAGCAATTAAATATGACATCAGGAATATGGTATTAAATTGATATCAGTGTCCCTCACTGCAAGCAAAACAAATATGCCAGAATGCAAGCTAAATAATTTTAGAGTGTACTATGTACAATTGAAGCAATTGATTAGTATAATGTTAATATATATAAAATAGCCTGAACTATATATACATATAAGAAAATTTTACTAAACATCGATAAAAAAAGAAAAATAAAAAGAGACACTCAATGGTTATTGTGCTTTTGTTTAAAGTTTTTTTTACAGTTGATGTGGTTTATTTTTGTTTTTGAGTATAGTTGTCACTTAATAATTTGGCTTGAGATATAAGACTCTTGATTTTTCTATACAACATTTGGGTAAAATTTGGTGATGAGCAGTAGCGAAATGACCATGACGGCAACGAAAATCTACACAACACCAAACCTGATCATCCATGACACAAGAAAATTACTAAAGAGGTGCCCATCTCTACTTTGATCGTTTTTGTATTATCGTTATAACAACTGCACTTGATTTAACGTGCTCAATGTAGTGCAATGATTTTAAAAGTTTTGACTTTTTTATTTCTTCTTTAATTTTTTAATATATGCAGAATAACGGATTGCTAACAAAAACTTACTTATAGATTCAAACGTTGTTTTAAACAACAATAAGATTTTCACCGCAACTTTATATTGCTTTAGATAATGCAATATGGGTGATTATGCAATAATCATGTTTTTTGTGTGCAATCCTCGAAATTAAATACCAAAGACAAAACTAACTAATTTGTACTGCAGTTCATCAGCAATAGAGTGAGACTATGGCGAATCAATTTTAAAGCTATTATTTTATTGATTGTCATTTTCAAAATGGTGTTACAACTAATTTCCAATGGGAAATAAACTGGTCGGCAAAACATACTTTTTGCTAGGCGAAAATGTATATTGTAGTTTTTCAAGAAAAAAAATTAGGAGTAATTTTAATTAAAACGGTTATATATTTTTCATTTTATTTTTTTCAGGGTGCTGTGCATTTTTTTTAATTTTTATTGAAATTATACCTCATAGAAAATTTTCTAAAAATTTAATTAAAATAAACTTAAAATTTATGATAAAAGTATGACATATTTTACTACGTATGAAATTTTAATTATTTTCATTTGTGTATTTTTTTATAAGGACAATTAACACGTAACATATAATTGTATATTTAAGTACTAGTAAAACATGTCCTTTTTTGTTGTTCAGGCGCCCTTAACATTAAATTTATTCACGTTGTGATTTTTTTAATTAAAAAAAAAACGGATGTAGTTTAAGGTTTAAGTATACTCGTAAACATAAATTATTTAACATCATTATAAAATACATTTGCATGCATCTAAAAAAAAATTCAAGCTGGAGTTATTTTTTCACCTGCTAAGATTTGTTTTGATAGTATGAATGACTAAACGCCTGAGCCACTTTAAAGTGAATATAAAATGGCAACAAGCGCACTTGTTTTTGAGAATTACTCAAGCATGATTTTATACAGTTATTGTACACACACACACCGAAGCACATGCGTACACATACTCATTGACACATCAACTTAAAACTGTCTGTGATGATGAGTTTAGTAAAAAATGTTAAAACTAAATGTCATAAAATACACAACAGCCTGATACAATTAGTGCATGTTAAATGAGTGCTTCTGTAAAAAAGAACTAAATATTACATAGGTATTAGTATTTTGTTGGTGTTACTGTTGTTGCTTTTTTTTAAGCAGTACTTAAAAGTGCTTCAGGCACAAAAGTGAATAAACATTTTATATATTTTTTGTTCATGAAATGAGAATGTCATAGTCTTTTTCCTACCCTTTTTTGTACCACTACTTTAGCATCCCCTAGAGAAAATAATTTTCTGCAAGAAATAATGTGAAAAAATTAAAACTCTACAATATAATTTATGATTAATGCATTTAAGCCGATTAGGGAAAAGAAGATGAGCAAATATAAAACTTTATAATTCATACATTGTTGTCAGAATTGTTTTTCTTTCATACTTATTTTGGAGTAATTGTGATATGACACATGGCATATTATGGATTGCCTTTTGACTGAATGAAGCAGTCTTGTAACTAAAAATATAAAAAAACAAACACTCCAAGCGGGCGTTGGACTCACATACGAAGCGTTCTATACCATATATAAGGCAGCTTTATTTTAATTTTTAATTTTAAAAAATATAAATCTATAAATTTTTCTCGCTTTTTAAAAAAAGAACAATAAATGCCAAAATTACGTTACTATCGGGCCTTCATATAATTTGATTGTCCTTATAGCAGATGTAGCAAAACAAAGTCTGTAAAGATTATAAAATTCCGCCTGTAGTGTTTAAAACGAAAGTTTTTATTCATCAAAATCACAGCCTCTATGGAAACACCCTTTAATTTTTTAATTTATATTTCACATTTATATTAAAAGCCAACATATTTTTACATACTGTGAGAAAATACTAAATGTCTGCCTGCTACAGGTGTAAAAGTAAAGCCATGTACGTCAAGATCACGTCACTATGGTAACACTCTTTATTTTTTAGTTACATTTCTATTTTTTTCTTGGTAACTACAGCGGACATTGCGGTTCAAAAAGAAGATCAAGGGTATCTCAAAAGCACATCGCTATTGGGATACTCTTTAATAAAAAAAATTAATTTTTTGCACTTTACAAATTTGACGTTTCTGTTTATAACAGTTCAAAAAATAACATAAGTTGTGTTAATAAAACATAATTTTTGGACCACCCTTTAATATTTAGAATTTGTTGTTACAGTGGTTATAATGGTACATATTCTGTGAAAATTTCAATGATCTATTTATTACTTTGATAGACAGACAAACAGACATTTTAACGAAAGCGGTAGAGTTACGTTTTAACCCTTGTGGGAAGTTCGTATCATAAAATGTTTCTTATTGCTGTCTTGTGATCTATTAAATCAGAAGCGGAGGAAAAAATTGTGACTCATGGAACATAATGCAGTTGTATAAAAACGTCAAAGACTATAAAACTTTACCAGGTCTAGGGTTGATTTTTAGTAATTGACATCCAAACTATTGATTTATTTTCTTATTGAATTCATTTTACAATAAAAAGCAATCCAGACCAAAAAGATTGGCAAAAAAGTTAGATCTAAGGCCAAGCGTCTTTTGACAGTGTCATGTTAAACTTATGAGCCCTCTTCGTATAAAATGTTAAAGACTGAAAGGATTATAACTGGTAACGTTATAAATTTATTAAAATATATATTTTTTTCTTAAACTGTAACAACCCAGCAAAAAAATTCAGAAAAGAAAATCGAGTGTGGAATTATGCATTTTTCGCGGAATCACTTCCCAACTGGATTACCAACCTAATGATTTTAACAAGGCATGAGAATTTTATAATTAATTATTGAGAAATAATTACAATGATTGTTACAGGAAATAATCATTAGTACGAATTTTAAGGTATTCCTTTTTAAACTTAATGAACTACATAATTCAATTTATACTTTCTTTATTTGCGAACTAATGTAATGTGTTTTGTAAGCGATTAAAAAAATTTGGCAATCAGAAAAGTAAGTCATTATATGGCAAGTTCCTTTTAAGGTAATGTCTAATTTTTAGCTGGGAAGGTTTAGTTGGGTATAATTTCAATCGACACTGCATATATTTTTTGTCATGTAAAATTACAGTTTTATATTGTTAAGTTTTATATACTTTTTGCTTAATACTGCTATACTACGTGACGCTTTCTATCTATAGGCGAGTTAAAACGCCTAGATTATTTTAAAATGAAAAAATGGGCAACTTGATATAATTCTTTCTTATATACAAGCATACGTGGGTACTTGTACATATACAGATATGAACTGATTAAAAGAAGGCTACAACAACAGCTAATAGTAATAACAATAGCTCAGCTACTGCTGGCTTAAAATATGATATAAAACATCCAAGGTCTTAAATGGACTTCATCAGTGATCGTTTGTGAAGTTGAAGATTTGTATTAACCCTTAGTTTTTAGCAATCATATAAATCTTTGCTGCCAATATATGTCTAACAAATAGTTGCAAATTTAAAACTTGAATATATTTTGGCCTTACTTTTCAAATAATTATTTTCCATTAATAAACTTACTCTTTTTAAAATTCAATATCCGAAAAGTTTTTAGTATAAAATTTTGTTAAACATTCAACAGCATATAAAATTTGATAGTTTTCCTACAAGAAACCTTAAAACTTTAGCAATTAATATTAAACTGCCTTTCAGATAACTTTTAGTTTTACAATACAATTTCTCTCAAAATCTTTGTTTTGTGATGCAACAATCTAGAGTTCACATGCTAAAAAGCTGAACATAAAACCCTAAAGACTTATTTGTTGTTATTGAAAAATTATTTTTGCTTTTAAGTCTTTCTTCAATAAAAAAGTAACCATAGTAATATTTATGTTAACATGGCTTATCGCTTTGTATTTTGTTATGTAAATTTACTGACTTTTACTACTGGTTTTACTAGTGCTCGTTATTGCTATTGATTGCAGTAAAAGTTACTCATGTTAAATTTTTATATTCTGCAACTTTAAAAGAGTAAACAAAAACAAAAAAAAAAAAAATAGTAAATAACCAGCAGAGTTTTGATGAAAGTTACTACTACAACAACTACTTCATTGTCAAGAGTTGTTGTTAAATAATCCTGTCTTAAGTAATTATGTGTTGTATACGTTATTGCTATAAGGATCAAGTCACAATGGAGGCCTGTAATTAACAAATAAAGCAACTGCAATTTAAACAAAGAGGAGATAATTTAGAATTAAAGTTTAAGTAAAAAAATACGGGAAAAATTAAGAAGTGACGGAAGTCCTAATTTTCAATTTTATTTATTTATTTATTTTTTTTTTTGTTGCTAATTTCCACAGATGAAGGGGTGTTTCTAAGCCTTTTAGCGAACTTTCGAACTGCGGATAGTTTTTTTTTTGACTTTTTTGGTTTTAAATGAAAGTAAAATTTTTGATTTTAAGTAATATTAATTGTTAAAATCGAAATTTATTCTTGGATCACTCTGACATTCTTGTAATATAGAGTTTTTTGTTTTAAGGCTACATTAATGCAATTAAAATTTTTTGTGGTTTTTTTCGTTTCGTTAGTGAAACTTTAGTATTTTGTGTCACCTAGAGATTTTATCGTAAAGAAACTGTTGCCGATATTTAAATTTTTTAGGAATTTTTTGGTGAAATTGTTGTGAAAATGTGCATTCATATTTTAAGAACGTTTTTAAGTGGACTACAAATATTTTTTTATTTCTGAATACTTCGTTTTCAGTGAAATATATATTTGTTGAATTCAAGTACAAATTTGTAACAAAATTTAAAATATTCTTGGAGGAATTTTGTGGAAATTTTGATCATTTATTGGAAATATTATTCATCGGTTACAATAAATTCCTTTTTATATTCTAGAGGTTTTTGGAATCTTTGGTTCAATATATTGGTAAAATTTCGAATTCGTATTTTTTTGTAGACATTTGATATCTTTAATCTTCAATTTTTCACTTTAATATTTTTTATCAAGGTTTGAATTTTGTGAGTGAAATTCTTGCGAGATTTTTTTTTTTTGTTTTTCGTTTTAATAGAATTTAATGGTTTTTGCTAAATTATCATTTCTTTGTGAAATATTGGAGATAATGTAATATTTTGTTAAATTTTAATTAATAATTTTTTAGAAAACTTTTTATATTGTTTTTTTTTCTAATTTCTCTATCTTTAATAAGATATACATTTTTTGATTGTAAGCTTAACTTTTAGTAAGATTTAATTGTTGTGTTTGTGAAATTTAATTGAAAATATAATATTTTGGGTAAATTTTGTTAAATTCTTATTTTTTTATAGAAGAAGTTGTACCTAGTGAAATACTGCAGAAAATGTAAAATTTAAATTGAGAATTTTTTAAAGATATTTACATTTTTTGGTTCCAGTTACAATGTTTTGATACAATAATTTTTTTTTTTATTGTTTTGCAAAAGATAAAATATATTGTTTGTTTGTTCGATCGTTGAATGAAAACCTGTCTTTTTTTATGATCTATAAAAAATCACAGCATCTGACAAATGTGACCATATTTCCACTATTTATACCAGGCATATTGGCAGCTGCAGTTCCTCTGGAGCCTTAGAGGTTATCATCTCGATGGCGATCATACGTATATCGCTTTCGACTGAATTAAATATAAGCAAGTATATATGATGAAAATTACGCACGGAATAGCAGGCTGTGCTAATGAGCTTAGAAGTTGTTTATTTTAACCTTTTCCCTCGGACGTATAATGAACATAGTTTTGTATCCTAAAAGTGTTTAAGAATTGAGTCCATAGGTGACGACTTTACTCTATCAATTGGATATATCACAGCATGCTCTGTTAAAATTTACTATTTCTGCCCATAAACAAAATACTAAACATCTTGAATTTTTATATTTGATTATTTTTTAGGTCATTTTCAAATCAAAGAAATGAACAACATTTTTGTTGTTGACATTAAGTGCATTGACCTTCTTGTTCCATATCAATATAAAAAAATAATTTTACCTAGATTGTATTTGAAAATAAATTATACAGATTTTTGACCTTAAGGTGAATAATAAAAATAAATTTATTATTGTAAATGTTTTAAAGCTGAAACTAATAAACTTAAAATATTTAAAAAACTTAACTTACAGGCGAGTTAAATCGTCTGGAAACTTTTTTCTAGTAGCTTCTTTAATACAAGTAATAATGGAAGCAAAGATTCTTGCTTCTTTTTAGTCCAGATTTACACATGCCATTTTTTGTTTTCTAATCTCTCTAAATGTTACCTACTAAAAATAAATTAATATCAAAGGCCAGGAAAACATTCAACCATAGATCATAGCCGATAGTAAATGACAACTAGCGGCGTATAAACAAATATTCACAACGGCGGCTAAGAATCGGGTATAGCTGATCTATTGCCAATCGGCCTGGCTCTCCGCAAACCGAGTTTAATTTATTAACTAAAAAGAATAAGTTATTCATTTATTAATAAAGTTTTTATCTGACCTTTTTTATTATTATATTTTATTTTATTTCTAAGCAAAAAAAAAAAAAAATAAATAAATAAAGGACCTGTACCTTAGATATTAAATAAAATATAATAAGTTATTAATATTTTGGAATTTTAAAAACTGGTAATATTTAATTCCTATAACCTTTATGCTAAACAAAAAGTTATGGGCATATTAAATTAGCAAAATTGTTTTTGATTGTAAAAGTAAATATTCAGGCTTTAAATTTCTATTAATATTGTTACGTTTTTCCCTTTGGTTAAACGTGCGAAATCGCTTGCTATCAAATACCAGTACGACTTTTTTTGCTTTGCACTACTGTGGCATATTTATCATTTTTTATTCTGTTGATCTGGCTATGCTTGTTCCTACGGTTCACTACTTACTTAACATGCGCTATTCTAAACGCACCCATCCACACCCTACGTTACAGTATTACTCCGGCAAGATATAAGGTACTCGATGCCATCCAGATCTGATTACTTTACGCTGTTGCGACGCGGAGACTCCTGGTCATATTCTCGTTTATATCCAAGCGCCTTCATAATAACAAAAGGTACAAAATTAGTTAAAAATACCACTGCTATTGGGGTTTAACATACCTACGACGATAACTTAAACCTCCTGTCAGTTTTGCGGTATTTGGGGATTAAAACTTACTACACCTCCTTAAATCAACAACCTATTATTTAAACCCCAAAAAGTAGAAACATAAAAGCAAAAGTCAAATTATTTATAGGTAGTCTTTTTTGTTTTCATTTATCGTATTGCAAAAAAAAATTTAACATTTTATTAAATCATATTTTATTTTAATTTATTAGAAAAGGGATGTTTTAATTAGCTCACATAAACACGTACAGTACAATTAGCTCACATAAACACGTACACACATAACAAAAATACAGACTAAAAACCACTAACCAATACCACAAACTACAAAAAATGCTGACCGTTCGAATCATGAAACCATAAATTATATCTTTTAGTTAAGCAGAAATATTTCTTCTGTTTGTTTCCTTTTTTGTTTCACTTGACGTAAGCGGACATTTGATGAGTACGGCTGACAGTCTCGTAACAATTAAGCTTCAACTTTAGTAAAAATTGTAAGATTTTGACAAAGAGGAAAAACATTTTTTCCACTCTTTACATTTAGAAAAAGATTTATATCCTACTTAGTTTTTTTTTATATTATAAAATAAAATTTATAAAGAGGGTTGCTGTCACAAATTTTAATATTAAACAATTTTAGGCGTTTAAACATTTTAAGATAAAACAAAAATATTTGTAGAAATTCTAAAGTGTAAAATGACAGGACTCATACTCATTGTGTAGATATAATTAAGAATGACATTTCAATTTTCGACTTAATTTTATAACCTTCACCACAGGTGCAAAAGGGTATATCTAATCCATTCCATTCGTAATTTCCACAATATCCATTCCCAAGCCCATATAGCATATATACTCTGAGTTCTTATTCAAAACGAAGTCGATTGAGTGATGTCAGCCGTTCCATCCGTGAAATTAACTTTGCCAAAGCAGAACAAATTTAGATACTTAAATCGAAAACTTTGCTATTGAAAATCAACAAAATCGGTCGATGTTCTTTGAAGCAGCGGGCAAAACGCCACCACCACACATGCTTCTAAATTTTTTACATTATTTGGAGCAAATTTAATCTAGTGTAGTTACCCCAATCAAAAAACAGAAAGAAAAAAAAAAAACAAAAAAAAAACAAAAAACAAATATATGGCGCAATAGAGAAATATCAAATAAGAAAAAAATATCAAGTGAAAAAATTGGCGCTCGCCCAGTGATGGGCCTCTGAACTTATCATACAAAAATACGATTTTGCACCATATTTTTTTAGGATATGAATATGGATATCATATAAAAGCATTTTTAAAAAGACATTTTTATGTGAAGTTATATATAAATTATATTTTTATTTAAAAAAAAATTATATATATTAATAACTGAAGCTACCCTCAAAGAAATTTATTTTTACTTTAGATAAAATGAATTATAATTTTTTTAAAGATAATTTAAACAGTCATAAAACTGGTTTATAAAAACTTTAAGTGTTAAACCCCAGCAAAAAATTTTAAAAAAGGTAGTCGAGTGTGGAATTAAGCATTTTAGCGGAAGGACTTCCCAACTTGATTACAAACCTAATGATTTTAACAAGGCATGAGACTTTTATAATCTATTATTGAAAACTAACTACAATGATTGTTACAGGAAATAATAATAATCATAGTACGAATTTTAAGGTATTCCTTTTTAAAATTAAAGAAGTAGTTCAATTTCTACGTCCTTTATTTGCAAACTAATGTAATGTGTTTTTTAAGCGAGTTCCAAAATTTGGCAATCACAAAAGTATATAAAAAAACAATCAAATATCATTAGAGGGAATAAATAAAATGCTTGGATGAAACCAAAAAATTTATGTATTTTTAATTTTTAATTTGGCAAACAACGTAAAAAACATTAGGAAAAACAACATTTTTATGTGTGATCCAATAACCCAGATTTAAGTTGTTTTAAAGAATACGTAGAAAAATACTATAGAATATCAAATATTTGTATAACTCTATGATGTGAAGGTGTAAAGAAATTAATTCAATTTATTTTTAGTTTAAACCGTTGAATAATAGAAATAAAAATAATCATTCATATAAAGTCTTTTTTAAGAGTAAACTAATGATACAATTAAAACAAAAGAGTTGGTGAAGGAACTTTATTTTTCCCTACGTAGTTTCTTCGGGTAGTGAAATTTGAGCCCTGATCTTCAATTAATCTAAAACTAGGAAGTCATTTTAATTGAAAATAATCTTAAATGCAAAAATAAAATGTTAAGAATTAGAAAATAAAACTCAGACTGCAATAATGTAATTATTTATAATTTAAAAATGTCAAATTCTTGTTACTTACATACAATTATTTTGCCGGGAGCAGGGATTTTTTTAAATTGGTTCGAAAACGCCAGAAGATCAATTATATAAACTTTCATCTTTAAAACCGGCTTAGCTGTCTAAAAGCTATCTGTTATTGGCATTTTACAGGAAATCTACGTTTTATCAGAAGTTCATAAGGTTGATTAAACATATGCTTATCAGGAGTAGATCTCCAAGGCTTTTAAATCAGCGAACGAAAATAAGCTACACGAAATATTTACTCAGATTTAATTTTGTTTCTTTTACTGGGTTAAGTAAAAAAAACGCATACAGTTAAAAGAATGGTGCAATTTAGTTTTGTATTTGTATTTCGTAAATGTACGCAGTAAGAAGGGAAAACAATTATAACCAAATGAACACGTTTTGTGGAAAAAAATTCCGGAGACGTTTTAAATGTATTAGAGCTTTAGAAGGAACAATTAATTTTTAGCGATATACACAATGCAATATCAAGGGACAAACAAAAATTATTCTTCTGACTTATTTTGTATTGTCAACGACTGAATTATTTATGTAATTTGGCTTGTTATCTACTATTTTAGCTTTCCAACGTATTAAAATATGTGAATGTATTACGGTAACTTAACAGCTCTGATTGCATAACATCAAATCTACTGTTAGAAACAAATGTTGAATATTATTAAACGCATATTTGATTAAATTTTTTTGGGTTTTTAGTAAGGTTTTTCGAAGACACGCGAATTGTACATTTAATAAAATATTTTTTTTCTTGAAATTTGCAGTTGTTTTCTCAAATGTCATTAAAAGCTTAGCTGCAACTAACAAAACAACACCACGAGGAAGTGTTGAGAGTTTTAAAATTGTTATAAAAATAAAAGTAAAAGAAAGAAAGCTGATTTTTTGATTATTTTAAACTTGTTCTTTTATTTATCTTTTAAACAATTGCAATACATATAAGTGAGCATTGAGGAGAAACATAAATTGTTTATTACAACAAAATATTTTTTTATAACTAAATTGATTTGGGAGTGTCCCCATAAAACTCATCGAACAAGACGATTTTCCTGCTTGTAAACTCGCTCTTTATAAAATCTAGGTGCTGTTTTCGCTTTCTGTGTACAATTAGATCGTGTTTATTTATTAATTGAAATTAAACTAAATCCTGCTCATATTTAGAGGACTTAAAAACGTTAAAAATTTCTCTGTGATTGAAAAGATTGAGAGATTTTAAATATTGAATTATATTTTATACTTAGTTTATTAGGCTTCTGCAGTTCCTTTTATAAAGCACTTGTGCATTTGATAACTGTGATAGCACATCTCAATTTTTATGGATATTATGCTGGAATAGCACGTTTTGTTTCCTGCCCCAATATGCATTTTTTTAATATGTTGCCATATTTCAAGCACATTCTTTTTTTTTTGAATATTTTAAAATGAATTTATTTTTGTCGTTGTTTCTTATTTTCTCAATCTTAAAAATAGTTTTTTCTTTAATTTTCTTTGTCTAGTTACTTTAACTTTTAAATAAAATACTCTTCTTTTAATTCTATGTTATTTTTGTTTATACATAATTATTTGCATTCTTTTGTCTTTGCCCATTAGTAAAATGAGTTTTTAGGGTTTAATGACCTCTAATTGTTAAAAAGTGTTGTCAATAAGTTGAAATTATATGGGTGCTGTTTTAGTCCGATGGAAGTTTTTAAATGTAAAAAATAATGAAAAAAATATATTTAAAAAAAATTATTCGAAAGATTAAAATATGTCAATAATATTTAAAAATGATTTCAGGAGTATGGCAACAGCTTCTGTTCTTGGGCGAACAAGTCGTGCCACTTGTCATGAATAACACAAAAATGTTGGCCTCCAAGATGTCAAATGTTGCTGGTTATACAGCATAAGCTAGTCCCTTTGCTTAGCCCTAGAAGAATAAATCGAGAGGAGCCAAATCGCACATCTCCTTTAAGAAAAATCGATAGGTCAATTTTTTAAAATCAACTTATTGCCAAATTTTGTTTTCAATAAGCCGTTGATGCGTTTTGAAGCATTTAGAGCTATCTAGTTTCACACACTTCTCTTCACGATCAACTTTATCTATATTTTCAATTTCAAAAAATCATTGAGCGTCGAGCGTTAATAATATCAATTGATCGTAACGTGAGCTTCTTCTTTATTTTAGAATAAAAATAAGGTCCGATTATGCCACAAGGATAAACACAAAAAGGTATATTTTTCTAGATGTAGCGGAGTATATAGGGCCCGCTGTGAATTGGTTTCACTCCATTTGTTTATAAAAAACCCGCTTAACCAAAAGTAAGCTGAAAATAACTCAGCGATAACATAATATAAAATAATAATTAACTATTTCCGAATAACTTGGTAGCGTTATCCAAGACACTATTATTTGAAAAACTAATTCAAAAAAATTAAAGCAACGCCACAGTTCGTTTGACAGTTGACCTATCGAAAGCCCTATCGATCTTGAAAAATAGCCTCTACATAAAACCGCCTTTTTATTAACATGTTAGTTAATTATTAAATAATTATTATTTTCTTTTGATAACAATTAATTTTCCATAATTTTTTTAATAATCAGCACAGCATCATAAAGAAGTGAACCCGAACAATTGTGCAACAAGTCGATAAAACAAAAACTAAACAAAAATATAACAGAAAAGCATATTGTTGTATATCTTAAATGTCTACATATGTGATTGTATGTTATACAGCGATGTTTTGGTATCAATTCAAAAAACATTGACTTATACGGAGTCACCAACATGCATCGTTAGGTCTTAAAATCAAAATTTCTCTAAGTTTTAGTAGTTCAGGTAATTTTTACTACATTATTTTACTTTCGTTTCATAAGTTCTCATTTTGTTGCTCCCCTTGTTATTGTTTTTATTTTTGCAGTCATACATAATGCAAAATTGTATTTAAAGAGCTTTTTGTTTCTAATATTTTCTTAACAAAGAAATGTTCAAGTGATTATTATATTTTGTTGAAATCATTCTTAATACTAACTATGTGTGAAAATGCCCTTAACAAAGGCATTACAAAAATCAAAAAAATTATAAAAATTATATTTAATACTTGCAATCAAAAAGAAAAACACAACATTAATTATCAACAACCTAGAAAACATTTAGACTGCTTAAGCTAAACTGGTCGTAACATAATAATTTCATGGACTTTTAAAAAAAAAAAATTACGAGAGAGAAATTTAAAGCAAATAGAATTTTCAACATTTACTTTGAGGCTTTATAGTTTCTGCAGTTCTATATGTGTTTTTATATTGTGTGTGTGTCTATATGTGTTTAACTTTAATGTTGTTAGCCGGTAGATAAAAAAGAAGAAATAAAGTCTTTACTGCATTATAATCGCATTGTCTTTATTTGTTTAACAAAAGAATGAACGTAGAAGACCTTGGAAGGTTTACAACGACTTTATAAACATTTGTTAAAAAAAAGAAAAACTTTAAACGAATAAAGTAAATACAGAAACTCGACAACAAAAATTGTGCAAAGACTAAAAACCATTTTTATATGTGTAAGTATTTATTTGTAGAAGATATAGTACAAATAGTCAAAAAGGAAAATTCTACCAGTACATTTATTAAGAATACTACCGCAAATACACAAACATATATTTTAAGTATTTTTCATTCGTACTGTCGGTGTCTCGCTCTCTTGAACATTGAAACTGAAAAGTATTTTACGAATAAACAAGTTGCTTTTGGAATTTATTTTAGGCAGACAATGGAATAAACTGATTTCAGCGTCATTTTGAGTCAGTTCTAGGTGGGAGATGATGATTTTAGCTTAACATTATTATTTTATAAATCTTTCAGAAAGAATGCAAAAAATTTCAAATAACTGAATTAAATGTCTAAACCAAGAACTATTCTTTGCTTAGGACAAAGAATAGAGCTTAATGTGTCCACGACAAGGACCGGTTTAAAAATAAAATAAAATTTCCCATAAGGACCGTAGGTAGATATAAAAATTCAGACAAATCCATTATAATCCTTAATATTTTTTTCCTCGAAATATTATAAAAGGCATAAAGACACATTTTTTTTTTTTTTTGCTTATTATCACCAATTCATATTATTCTATCTTAAAATAACCAAAAGATGTAAGATATTTTATTCTTTATATAAAATCCCAAAATTACGAACTCTAATTACATAAGATATACATGTATGCATTAAACTAATGTAACTTAAAAAACTTATTACTTAGAAAAAAATGCGAAAAACTTACTTCTGTATTAAGAAAGATAAAAGAAAGATAATAAGCACATTTCAATCATGAATAAATTCCCGAAAAAACTCATATTAAAAAATTGCCTTTATCATGAATTGATTTTATCGAATCAATTCTTGCTGCTTATATTTGCTAAGGAATAAAATACAGCATGTGAGATCTTTTCTATTTTAAAATTTTGATTTTTTAGAATAATAAAATATATCACATATTTTTTCATTCAAGATCAGTTAATTAAGTGCAGTGTCAGTGCTGCTTGTTTATGAAGATTTCTGCATTCTTCTTATTCATATACAGTGTGCAATAATGGAGGTGCAGGTGAGTTAAGGTTTTAAATTTCGTATACCTCGAGGGTATTAAAAATTGTACCCGTTGTTAAACTCTTATTTGATCATTGATTTTAGAAATATTAAATTTCTACGATGACTATTTACTAGACATATGTAATATGTCCATTTTTCAAGCTTTTTGCTTTCAGCGGAGCAAAAGCACTTCCCATATTATTTTTCTTGGATCGAGAAAAAGCTTTCTAGTATTGAGGCAAAAATATGTTTTTAAATCTTTTCTTTAGTTATACAAAAATATAGTTAAAAATTACAAAAAAAAAAAAAAAAAAAATATTTTTTGTGATTTTTAACCGCAAAGAATATTTTTTTTTAGTAAATTTAACATATAAAATCATTAAACTGTCTTGAAAGCTGTTTAATATTAAATATTATTACAAAAATAATCATAAATTTTTCTTTTTACTCATTTTCGAAAAATCAATTTTATTCCAGATTTTCTTTTATATATTAAACGGAATCTAAAGACATAGACCTAGTGTAAATGCTCCAATATCTCCTTTTTTAACGTGCAATTTAAATTTCTCCTTTAGCTAGTTTTAAAGTAAATAAAGCAAAAAAAAAAAAAACGAAATACCCCATTTTTATTTTTATACTTTTCTGGGAATTGTATTGTTATTGTTATATTTTCTTCATTTTATCTGTTTACTATATATGTAAGTCTTTTTAAAGCTAATAGACTGATAAAATTATTTATAGAAGTAAAAGTAAGTTTATTTTCCCTAAAAAACTGATTTAAAAATATTTCAGTCCCGTTTTTGCAAATAGTGTTTTCAAATTTTTTATTTGGCTTTCTACATGTGTTGTCGGCCTTAAGAAAATATCCTTTATAAACTGATTGTAGTTAAATGTGTAAGACTATTTCATTATTAATGTCCTGTTTTAAAGAGAAACTAAAAACCAACACGTACAAATTATACGTTGCTGCTGCTGAAATTCGCAATGTCTTTAATGGAACTCAAAAGGCTAAACAACATAAATTGCTACATATGTTACTTAAAGTGTAACGCCAGCATTATTGGCATAATATTGGTCACATGACCTCTTGTTGTTTGGTATCCCATCGGAAGGTCTTTTTCTTCATGTTTATTAAACATTTTATGTTCTTTTTCCAATAATGCGATTGTCATGGCATTATCTCGTGTGTTGCTGCTGATTTTATTGTTCGGCTAAATTATCGATAGCATGATGATTAAGATTACAATAATGCAGCTAACTATCAAGTACCCCAAAGAATATTGTAGTTTTCTTAAAAAAGACTACAAAGTATTTCGTTGCTTGTTTGCTGCCTACTTGTTAACACTCTTTGATCACAAGTTTTTTAAATTTAATTTTCCTTATTGCATCTGAGCAGAAATCAAGTTTTATAATTAAGGTATACACTTTTTTAGGAGGAACATCGGTGTATAGTCAAGACAATTTTAAGTTTATGAATTTTTGCAATTAAATATATAACACTATAAAATAATTTTCTTGATTTACAAAAAAAAACAAAAAAAAATATATTTACATATATTTAAGTTTTATTTCTTATTAATATATAATATTAATTAAGTTTTTAATAAATTCAATTAATTGTATAATTGGGAAATTTGAACTTATTTTTCAATAATTATTTTTATGAACTCTTTTGTTTTTATTTTCAATTTTGTTTTTATTATTTTTTGTTGTTGAAGCGTGTGTCCATAACGGTTCAAACCGTGACATTAGCCCATTTATGAATAAGACATTTTTTTTTATAATTCCTTACCAAAGAGTACAAGCGCAATCCTATTGTTATTGCTACAGTGTCTGTCCGTCTGTCGCAAACTTTTAAATCTAGATCGTTTTTGCAGAAAGTGTATCACTGTAACCGCTACTATCTACTTGAAATTAAAGATTCTTCCGAAAGGGAGGTGATATTTATGAAGTTATTGAAATTTTTTGAAGTACGATGGAAAACACATAAAATTAGTATAGTGTATTTATTTAACACCTTTAAATAACTTAATCAAACTAAACTTCCTTTTAAAAAATTTAAATATAATAGAATATAATATTTACATTTAAAATACAAAGTAATGTTTAAAAATTAAATTGAATTTTAGATCTAATTTAAATAATAAATTCTAACAAATATTAAGACCCCAAAAATGAAAACAACAATTGAAATATCAATTTTATATTGTTAATTACGCAGTCCGTTGCGTTTATAAAAAAATTTTATTTTTTTTCAATTTTTTGTTATATTTTGCTGTTGACTTTTATTTTACTTTTCTTGAATGCAAACGATTGCTGATGATAATGATGAAGAGATACATGTTGTAAATTTAAAGTTTTGTTTATTTATTCATTTAGGTGTAAGATCACACATGAAGTGTAAATAACGTGATCAAAAATAGTAAAATTTTCAATAGACAATATGACCAAATCTAAATGCACGTGGTAAAGAATTTACAGAAATGAATAAAAAAATCCAAATTCTAGATTTTTCACTGTGTTGTACTAACTATTTTAAGGGAGAAGAAGAAGCACGTTCTTTGACGTACTGTGTTGTTAAATATTCAAGAAAGATGAATTTTAAAGCAGACCTGATTTGAATATTCTGAAGATTTTATTCGAATCATGGTGTTATTCGAATAACTTTTTTATTTCCAGTTAAAAAAAAGTCAGAAATTTTGGATTGACTTTCGTCTGTATTTAGAAGACCTGGTTTTGAAAACCTAAATATTTTATTCGAATCTTTTTTTCTTGTAATTAAATATTTAAAAACATTGCTAGAAATATTACATTAACAATTTTTCTGTGTATAGAAAAACTGAATTTAGAATTTAAGATTTTTTATTCGAATTAATTATTTTTTCCAAAAAAAAAAAGTATTGTTAAAAATTTGGATTTAAATTATTTTCTGTGTTAATAAGATCAAATTTTTTAATTTTAAATATCTCATTCGAGTCATAGTCTTATTTAAATAATTTTTTTACGTAATTAAACAAAATTGTTAACAAATTTGGATTTGCATTGACGTAAGTGTAAAGCACACTTGATAGGTCACTTTTGCTTTCTATTTGTAGTAAAAAATATTGTTAAAAATTTGCATTGTTTGTTGTTTGACCTGGTTTTGACCAAAGGTTTCGTAGTAGGGAACCATTCGTTTGTAAATCTTTGGCTGATTTATTAATATTTTTACCAGGAGGGGTGTACTTTTGCGCTCGTAGCTGTTAGAAAAATATTACTAGTATATGAAAACTTATACCGTGCTCCTTTATTTATCTTTCCCATAGAAATGGAAATGTTTTCATACAACCACCCAGAGTACCATCCTTTCTCATTTTTTCACAATAAGGACAAAACTGTGTTTGGGTAAACCTCGAAACACTTAAATACTAAAACAAAAAGGAACAGGCCAATGTTTTAAGCTTAAATAACATGTACGAATTTGAAGAGCAAAATGTGCAAGAAAATGCTGCAGGCATGACATGGACTTCCTGTACATTTTTAATAAACACAAAGACTTGCAAAGAAGCATATAAATGTAACATCTACTTAATAACATGATTTTCATAAAATTTAAGCACAATATGTGTGTGCTCGTACTCATGTGTGTTTATATGTTTGTGTAAATGTTTTTATCTGAAACGCTCATAAAGCTTTGTGGTAAAGTTATGCTTGCAGACATTTACAAAAATTGTTTTTTTTTTTTTCACTTTTCCATTATTTTGGTTTTCTTCTTGACTGTATTTTCATTTCTTGTAGATGTCTCCTCTTTTTAAATTGTAGTGTAACTGCAGTCATGTATATTGTGTGGTCAAACTTCCGTTTTGTTGTTGTTACTGTTATTTATGTTGACTATGTGTATGATTCTTAAGCATTTTAAGTATCAATAAGACCATGCTAGCTTTTAAGGGGCTGGTTAGTTAAACGATGACTGTCAGTTAGTGTCCTCTTTTGTGTTTACTCACACCACTATCTAATCGTTTTCCGCAAAATTTTAACGATATCCGGACATTTGGAAGAAGAGATGTAAGTTCTTTTAAAGCTAAACAAACTCATATTGTAAAAAATCATTTTAAATTATTATTTATTAACAGAAAGTATTTACTGTATCTCCCGGAATTTACTTCAACTCTCGAAATATATGATTTTCTTTATAATTTAAAAAAGGAAAACAAATAACATTGCAAATGTGGGTCACTACGAATCTTGTATACCCTTTACCAAAGTGATGAGAAATATATAATTTTTTATTCGTATACAAAAGTTTTAATAAATTCAAAATAAAATATGTATTTTGGCTCAAATATAACTCTGCTAGGAACACAAAACTGTTTACTTTAAAAAAAAAAACATGTCAATCTAAACTTGTTACTAAAAGAAAATTGTCAAATAACCCATAAAAACGACATCGCATTTTAATAAGCAAGATTTGACGTATTCATGTGGAAAGATAAACGTCCATTTCTACATTTTTAATTAAATTTTGATCCTTAAGTCCTTTTGTGCTTATAAAAATTAAAAGTTTTTATAACAGAAAAATATGCTTTTCAAACCAGTCGTTTCCAGTCGTTGCTTGAATGAAATTAAGAAGAGAAAGGATAAATTATTTTTGGGCCGAATATTATACATAAATGCGTAGTTTTACAACAAGAAAAGAGCATGAATGAAGTCAGCGAAATCTGAAATCTGAATGAAAAATAGTTTAGATAACGAGCTGAACATATTTTGTGTAATAATCAAGAAATATTATTCTTAAATAATAAAGTTTAATGCTTGTGCATTAAAATTAGAATTTATAATGCGGTTAAACAATGTGTATAGTTAAAGAATAAAAGGTTGTTATAGCTGTAGCAAATAGTTGGTTAATTCTACAGATTTTTTGTCAAAAAAAAAAAAAAAAATAATTTTAATTTTAATATAATTGTTTTCTTCATTTCGTTACCTAATACTTTGTTAGTAAGATAAAAATTTCGTTACTTTTAATTTGAATTACCAAACATATAAAAATGATTCATATCTTCGATAAAAAGCTTTAACGATATCTAAAGAATTAGTTTTTTTTTCATTTGCGATCATTCAGAAAAGTTTTTAATTTTCCTTACATGATTTTTTACCATTGATTTGGAAAATATTCGTGATTCTAACGGCTTTTAATTTAACTATTTCAACACATTTATTTATGTCTATAAGTTTTACAAAAACGCAAAATATATTTAAATTTTTGTAAAACGTGTACAATTGTTCGAAAGAAAAAATTAAAACAAATCTGCTTTACATTTTTCCTGAAATTGTATCTTTTCGTAACCTTCGGCACAATTAGATCTGGTATATGACTGTCCATATCCTCATATACAAAAGCGATAAAAGAAGTAAAATCAAGGTTGATTGTTGTTTTTGCTTAAACTTTGATTTTTGTCTTCACTTTATTGTTTGGACAAAAATTAAAGTTTAATTTATATTAATGTTCCCGTGTTTTAAGTTTTTAATTAAAAAAGGAATATTTAGTGAAACTTATAGATAAATTTTTAACTTTCTTAACTTCTTAATTATTTTTAGTCAAATTAAAAAATTTTGTGAAGAAAATATTTTTAAATTTGGATAAATTTCAAAAAAATGTACGAATTAAAATAAATCGTGTATACACGTAGAGAAAAAAAATATGGTTATGGTATAGTCATGGTAACCATATTCTTTTCAGCGTTAAAATGCTTGGGCGAAGGCTGTAGCTACCTACACCAACGAAAAAAATTTTAAAATTTTTCCAGTTTTTTTCAAGACATTCGGTTGATAAAATAAGTTACTTAAAAATTCGTACCGTGTAGCTAGAAAACTGTAATATTTAGACGGTTGAGTTTTTGCATGATTAACCTCATCAAAATGTACACAGTTTTGCGAAATACAGACTGGATTGGAATAGTGTGTGTGGTACCCTTTTTTAAAGTGAATAATATTTATCGTTTACCCAGACAATTGAATTGGGTAGAATCTTAAAATTTTCACCAGTAACTCTACTGTTAATGTGAGTGGTTGGACAAAAAATTGTCTGAATTGAAACAGTAGTCGTGGTACCTCCAATACAAAGTTATTGTCGCTTACCCAGGAATCTGTTAGAGAACGTAACAAAAATATTCATAATATAAAATTATCAACAGAATTAAAAAATGGCGGGAAATTACTTTATTAGGTTTTTTTAAATATTCTTTTAATTTTTTATTATATAATAGTTTTTTATAATATTATGGTTATTTTATATTGTAATATGTTGCTATTCTAATCATAATTGTTTTTATATTTTATTATGTTATTGTTATATTGGAGTACAATATGGTTCAAATAGTTATAATATTTATATTATTTTTAACAAAAATATTTCTTTATAATCATATAATTTTATCATATTGTTGCGAAGATGCATTATTTAGCTCATAAAAGAAATAAAAATAACTGTCACCAACAAAGTAAAACGAAATGACCTATTGTGTATGCTTACAACACCAAAAAATTTTACAAAAACTTCTTAATCACAAAACAAAAACAACTAACATAAAGCAATAAAACTAAACGCAACACACAACTACACAAACACCTACATAACGACTAATAAAAATAGACAGCAAGTATAAATAAATTCAAAGTAATAATGGAAGGTTCTGGAATCAAATAACATTCATCATGTGTCTCAAATAATAAATACGTAGTAAAGAAATATTCTACCAACAGATGGAGGAAGTTCTGGTATATCCAAGAGCCTTAACATTGGGTATTAAAAAGCAACGACCATACAGGCTGATTTCATTATTAGTAAAAACGTCAATTAGTGAAGATCTTGCGGTAAAACAGGTAAAACAGTCGCGAAGTTGCTATCGCGTATTTTTGTACTAATCGCTAATAAGAAAATTATCGTCTATTTAAAGTGTAATTTAATTAAAGTAGTAAATAAATTGTGTTTATTTATTTTGCAATTAAAGAACTCAATAAAATAAACGTTTTTAAATCTATAAAAATAACTTGATTAACAATTTTATATGTATTTTTTTGTTAAGGTTTTATTAATTTTTTCCTTATTATTTATTATCCATAATATTTCGTTACTGTATTTTTTACATAAATTTTATTGGCAGACAGGTAAGATTTTCCAAAAATTTTTTTTGATATGGCAACACCAAAAGTTGTATTACCTTTTAATTAAATTAATCAATTTATTAAAATGTGACGTGATAATGGTGAATATATTTATTGCACATATAATAGATAAAATTATAAATTTAGAAGAAGCAGAAGAAAATTATTTTCTTTTTTTTTTAATTAAAAATATTTAATAAAATTAATTGCGTAATTAAAAAATGTTAATTGTCAGTCAAAAAGATAAATTAAAATAAAAAAAAATATATATAAAAAATAAAACGAAAAAAAACTATAAGTTTTAAATTTACTGATATATATTTTTATGAATAAAGTAGAAACAAAAAAGTTTTTATGGTAGTTTAAAGACACGTGTATCTACTGCCACAAGGAAAATATATCATGCCACTATTGACCTTTTATATTGTTATATTCGTTACTGTTTCTAGGTCATATTCATAATTTCACTTTTTTTCTACAGAAAAAGGAAGCAACAAAAAAACGACAAACTTTTGAAAACAAGAACAACCTGCAATTATTGTTAAAATGGATGCTAACTGGTTGACATTTTTCTTGGCACCAAATTTACAAAAAAAAAAAAATAAATAAAGAAAATAAGAGCAACACATTTATGGTTCAAATGTGATGTTTGTTGCAATTCTTACTTTTTTCTTTGTACCCTTTTAATTGCTGCTTGTATTTTGCCCTGTATTTTAATTTTCCAAAAATATCTTTCATTTAATGTTGCTAAAGCCATCGTAATCAACTCATGTCAAGGTTATTTAAATTCTTACGTTGTGGTATGAAAACCTCTAGTCCCATAAATTATAATTGTTCTTGTTTTATATAATCTTTACTGCATTTAGAGTTTCTATTTCTCTGCCTTGTTTTTCGCTATTGCAAGTATTTTTTTCTAAATTTTGATATTTTTAAATTTGAATAGATTTTTTAATTTAAGATTAAATGTTTTAAGATCTGAGTCTACTGATCCAAAATGTTTAAGTTTTAAAAGGAGCTACACAGTGTGGTTTATACCTGAAATCTTTTTTTTTTTTTTTTTTTGTTGCAACCATGATAAAATTATGAACAAATTTTTATTCTACCCTCTAATTTTATTTTCGTAAAAATATTGAAATTATTTTATGAAATGGCCTATTGAAACCAATATATCTAATGGAATAAAATAGAAAATGTACTTAATTTAGCTTATGGCTTTTTTATGATTTCTTTATAAATAAATAAATATTCTTTCTTAAAAAATTTCAAAATAAATAAATAATAATCTCGCTAAAAGCTAGACAGTACAGGGTTTGATTAGGCACAAAATACTTGCGTGCTCTTTCTGTACTACAGGCGATCAACTCGTCTGAAAAATTTTTATGAAAAGCACTCAGTTTCTTAAGTTATTTCCATATAAAATTTTCAGACGAGTTGATCGACCGTAATACAGAAACAGTATATTAATTTTAATTTAAACAATTTTTTATTCGAAAGATCAATTAATGGCATTAACATTTGATGTTGATTTAGGGCAGGACATCGCAATTTTTTTGACGCAGCCCTTTCTAGAAGTCCATTCTAGAACACATTTTATAGTAATGCTAAGCGTATGTCACTAATAACACGAATAATATTGGCTTCTTAAGTGTCAACTGTTGCTGGTTAATCAGCATAAGCCAGTGAATATATATGGCCCACAGGAATAATCAAAAGGTGTCAAATTACATTACCTTAGGGGCCAACTAAAAGAGTCATTTTTCGGTGTTAACTTATTAACATTTCGATGGTTCCGGATCCCTTAATTTGTTTACTTGAAAAATGTATTTATTTCATTGTTAGACTTTTTTTGACAAATTTGACGATTAAAAACATACAACTTATTTTCTTTATAGAGATATGCGATATCTTAAGTTTTATAAGTAAACTTCATCAGATTTTTTTTATAATAAAAAATCATTAAATGTTTTTATTAGAAAAAAATTGTACAAGATGTACAAGACAGGTTGTAGAGAGAGCAACAGAGAAATGCTTTGAGTCTGAATTTCGTCCAACCAATTAATTAGTTGGTTAAATGGATGATATTTACAATGTTTACAACTTAAGGTAGATAGATGCGAAGATTACTGATGAGGGATTGGGCAGTCCTGAAAATGCGGCATTTTATTCTGCCAGCGTCTAATTTTGCTTGTTTTCTTTGGAAAAAGTCCGCATACATTTGAAAAATCATTTTTCTTTGTAAAAATTAAATTAAAAAATGAACCAAAGCCGAAAAAATAAATTTTAATTGATTTATGAAAATTTGTGGTGCCACCCCTGGCTGGGAAAAAATAAAAAATAATTTTAAAATGTTAAGTTTGTTTACTTGGTAAAAATTTAATTAAAAAAAAAGTTTGTATGCTATTCTTATCCAAGATTTTTATTCTTAAATAAAAAAAAATGTTTATTTACTAGAATAATCAATAAGTTTGTATTAATTTAAAAAATGCAATTACATGTTTTTTATATTTTTATAGAAATATTTATGATAAAGTTTCTTGTTAAAATAAAGCAATATTAAGACCCATATTGTTAGGCCCTGCCTTTGTATCAAGTTAAAAAAAAAAGTATCAAAATAATGTTCCTTTAACGAAAAGGGGATGGTTTTAAATTTTACTTTCGCAAGGATCTGGTCGTGCTTGAGAGCAGTAATCAGGAAAAACTTTTTAAGAAGAGCTTGAAACACATCTATTTAAGCATATCGACCGATTAATTCAAAATGACAGCAGCCACTACAAATAACTATTTTTTTAAAGTTATTTAACGATTGATCTCTTACATCGAAAATCAAAACTCAGTTTCATTTGCTTAAGAGAAAATGTAAAAAATATAATTTTGAATCAAAAACTATTATTAGTTTTCAAATGCATTTTATCTTTGTTATTCTATACACTTTTTTATTTTTGTTATTCTATTCACTTGACATAGAGCTACAAGCCATTAAATACATTTCTTTTTTCACTTCTATGATATTCCGATAGCCCAGCAAAAATAATGCATAAAACGAAAAATCACAAAAATATAAAAATAAAAATTAAATAAAAAATATCTGCTAAAATAGAAATGAGAACAAATATTATCATTGCAATTGAGACCATTTTAGATTTAACTTTTTTAACATTTTTTTGTGTATTGGACCGAGACTTATGACTTTTTTAAACTTCCCCTTATACTTTGGCATCGATAAGTTTTTTTTTATATATTTTTTTTTTTTTTTTTTGTAGTTTTGTTGTTGATATTTGTGTAGAAGTTAGTTTGTTTGATGATAAAGCGGTGTTTATTTTGCCCTAAAACTGTTCTCACCATAAAGTAAATAGACCATGATGTTTATTTTATAGTTTTTAGGTCTTTGTGAATTGTTATTCTTATTTCCAAGTTTTTTTCTTGTGGCTGGTATTTATTTAGCCATTACACTATTTTTTCATAAATACGCGAAAACGTAAAATATTGATCACAAAAAAATTATATCTTTTGTATTCGATTGGTCACTGTTATTCGTTGCGCATGTGCATTCAAGCTTTCTTACCCCGATATATCGTGGTGGTATATTTGGTCTTTCTTAGCTTAATTCAATAAGTTCGACTTGTGGCTAGCTGCTAGCCTGTTTGTTTTTTGGCATCAGGTTATCAGCGAAATGTTAACCTGTCCATGATTTTCCCTGACTTTGGCTAATTAACAGACAACCCTTTAATGAAAACTGGCTGCTTTTCATTTTTCTTATCAAGAATACTTCAGCGTAAATGATGTTAAATAAGACGTTATAAGAATGAATCTTCCTTTTCCATGACTTATTAGAAAATTAATAATTAAATAATTAATAAAAAATACATACAAAATTTTTCGAATTTAATAATTATTTATTTTTATTAGAAAACACTTTTTTTCAATAAAATCAATTAAAAAATCTATTAAATTTAAATGAATTAAAAATTTAACTAAATTTAAATGGAAAAAGTGATAAAAATTTGACAGGTGCAAAATTTTTTGCTGTATAAATTATATTTGTATGAAAATTTTCGACATAAATTAATTATTTATTATAAATCTTTCCAATTTGTTCTTCTAAATGAATTTAGTTTATGGCGCTTATTTATCTAAATAAAACATTTATTGCTAAAGAAAATTTTAAATAAACCCCCTACCAGCGGGTTAGTGAATGTAGGTTAAGCTTTGTCGTCACAACCCTTCTGAATTTTATAAATTTAATGGTAAAATATCACAAACATTTATACTTCCCTTGAAAAATTTTTATTTAATTATCGCTTTTGGGCCATTCTCTTTGCTTCTACTTCTTTTTATTCTAAAAAATCTTTTTTTTTTTTTTGTATTTTTTTAATGTTGACTTTTTGACTTAAATAAATTTTGATGTCAATGATTTTTTCATTGTTTTTTAGTTTTGTTTTTAAATTTTGTTTCTTAATGGAGCTTAAGAGAGTTTTAGAATGTAATATAAAGATTTATGACTTACAATATTTTTTTGGTTTGCCTTTACTTAACAATATTGCTGCTATTAAAATTTTTTTTTTTTTTTTTTTTTTGTTGGACAAAAAATTTATAAAAGGGCGAGAAATTACAATGAAAACAAATAAAGATTGACTATTGATAAAAATTAATTGAAAATGTTGAGAAATGACACAGGTGAGAGAAAGCAAAGAAAGATCATAGTTGTGATATGGCCACAATATCCATATTATGTAAAAAGTATAATTGGGGCGAATAAATTATAGTTGTTTAAACACATCTTTAGTCATGAAAAAATATTTTTGTAAACATTTAATCATTATACGGTTACTATGCGTAAAAAATGCAACTGAAAAAGATTCGACCCACAACAAAAGTTTTAAAAGTTAATAAAAATAATATAATATATTTAGTCATACCACATAATTAAAATATGATTAAAAAAATAAAATTATTTTTGATTTTAAGAATATTATGTCTTTATACGTGACAGGATGCTTTTCTATCAGTTAAGTAACATGTTGTTATCTATCGGTTCATGCGTATTGTTGGAGATATAAAAAAATAATGTACAGAATACAAGAGCAAATAAAAAAGGTAAAAGAGACAACAGTATTATTCTGAGACCAACTTTATTATTTCTAATGTCACAATTCTATAGTTGGCTTACAACCATAAGTGTTTGAAACTGAAAAGGTTATCCTTTAACGTAGTAATTTTAATTGTTCAGCTAGTTTCATTAGGGAAAATCAAAATATTTTTAAACAGACGTCAAAAATGGAAAAGGTTGCAAACTTTTCAGCATTTTTTATTATTGTGCCTGCATTACTCAGTCATTTAGAGATTGTTTATAAAATAGGCTGCAATTTGTTGAAGATGGCATTATCTTTTGTGTCGGTTTCGACAAACAATTGAAATTTATGCAGAGTCTGTATAGATAAGTTCTCTAAAATAACAAGTAAAATATTGGAAATTAAGGGGTATCACCACATAGATTTTTATGATGCAGATTACTCAAACTTTTGAACTGTTATAGACATATATTTTAAATCTAAGCAAAGTGTGCAATACAGTGACCATAATACAAATATAAAATATTAAAGAGTGTCCCCATAGGGGGCATAATTTCAGTTATATGTCTATATTTCTTGTACCACTATGAAAAAATACTTGAAAATTGCAAATTCCGTGTTGTTCTATTTTCACTACAACAAGAAATATAAACATTTCAAATTAGAAATTAAAAGGTATCACCATAAGTGAATGAGTTTAGTGTATATTGACTTTTCGTCGGAATCGTTGTAGATATAAGTTTAAAAAATTGTGTTCTTCTTCCCTCTGTCCTTCTGTATGTTTCAAGGTTAATTTTTTTTCTCACAATTATTGTTTATAGTTTTTTTGACCAAATTTCAATTAATAAATTTAAAAATAAATTTTTTAATATTTTACTTGTGAGATGAATATTTTTAACAAATTTTATTATAAATAAAAATATTTTATGTAAGGTTTTCCTTATTCCTTGTTTGATGATCTCTCAGTGATTTCTTGTATTTTTGTTGAAGATGGTATGCTAACGAAATAATGTCAATTACTAGTGCTTATTTGTGGTATAAACAGATCGTGGAAATTATTTCTTAAGGCCGTGTCAGATAAAACTTTTGCTTTGCGTTGCGTTGCAAATTCGCTTTGACATTTAAGATAAAATGTATGAACTTATATGAAACATGTCACATAAAGCACTTTTAACGCAAAGCAAAGCGCAAAGTTGGTCAACACTCATCTTTTGGCGCGCTTTGACAATTAGCTGCTATACATTTGTATATTATTTTTTGCAAAATCTAAAGTAAAAGAGGTAAGTATTTTAAAATGTAATTTTTTTATTAAATATTATTCCTTTATTATTTTTGAAAAAGGCTTCTAGTATTAATTTGTAACAAATTATTTTAACTATAGGAAATAGTTTATTTTAATATTCTTATGTATACATGTAGTTATATAAAAATGCTTCATTCATTAAGATTAGGATTAGAACCAATTCCAATATGTCCTCCAATAACATTTTTTAATATTATTTTAATGAAAATATAAAAACTACTATGCACTTTTAACGTAAACAAACAATAATTAAGCGCTGTCAAAGTTTTTATTGTGACATACCTCTTGCGTTTTACACTTTTTTTTTCAAAGTTTGAAATGTCACGCAAAGCGAAAAAGTTCTATCTGACACGGCCTTTAGACGCGAACAATGGCATACAAGAGTATTTGAGAGATAATAAAGAACAATACAGAATTGGCGTTTTGGTTGAATGCTTTCGTAAATATATCAAAACTATAAAACATTATTTTACTTTTGTAATTTTAAATACGTAATGTTGACAACGTTCAAAACCTTATGATGTGGCGATCTACAAAATATTATATTACATACCGCTAGAGTCTAGTTTTACCTGGTTTCTTTGAAAATTAACACAATTATATGACATGAAATTTTTAAATATTATTTTTCCTAATAAATTTATAAATTAAAATATACGCGAATTTAAACCTGAATAAAATTATTTATTTTTCTGTTATACCAAAACAGTTCAATTTAAATTTTCAAAAATTAAATTAACTAAATTTTTAAAATTTATATCATGAGCTATTTATTTCTTATTAGAAAATTTCACAGGTCAATTAATGGCATTTCTTAATATATTCAACTACCATAATATTATCATCTTGACATTTTGTGAAAGTACTAGGAACACAATTACAAAAATAGATGTTTAAATAAATACGAATATATTACTATAACAACCTGTATTTGAAATAAGATAAGTAAAAGTTTTTAAGGTATAAAAGTACAATAGCAGCTCCGTTGTGTATTCTTAATATCAATCATTATTATATTCTTATTTAAAAGCATCTTTATATTCCTACTTAATCAGGTTTAAGTACACACACAGAATTATGTGTGTATGTACATGCCACCATCTATACAAGAGTGTATTCAAGTAGAAATATTACACTTATTCCTATTTACTATATAAAGACAAGTGCGTTTACAATCCATAGTCTATTGGTGTCAAGCACCTGCGAAAAATAATATATTCAATGGCTTTATTTCTTAATGTTTTTTCATTGTATTTATAGTCAATATTATTATATTAACAGTGCGTGACAAATACAATTCCCAATGTTTTTGATTTAGAGGTTCAAGATTTATCTACTATACATTTTTCAAATAAATAATAAAAAGTGGAAAATCAATTTATTACTATTACAACTTGTAAAGTAATAATTCTGTTAAGTTAACATGTATCACACCCGTCAAGTTATGTAATACAAAACTTTGCAAAATAGAGGGCAGTCGAAAAGAGGAATATATGAAAAAAGTTGGACATTTTTGCAGAAAAAAAATCAACAAGGATCTTTTAAAAAGTAAATTCTAAGCACAATGCCTTTGAGAAGATTTTAGATTAATTCTGCAGGGTGTTCAAATACACTTGTGTATAATTATGTGTTTACTATTTATTGTCTTTGTTCTGCCTAATTGCTCGCTTGTTTCAATTTGTGTTGTAGGCTGTATCTTGTTCAAATAATTTGCTGTTAACTTCTGGTTTCATTGTTTTGCAAACAATATATGTCATGTTGTTGCAGATTATGCTTCTTTTGATAGAATTAGATGATTATTCATAATTCACATAGACAATTCGTCATTTGCAAATATAATACCAGCATACATTTATCCGTTATCTGTTATACACACAATAAAATTATATTATCATTAACACTATCACAAACACATACAAATCTGGAATTACATGTCTTCATACATAAATTTAAACATACTAAAATTCATAAAATAAAAAAAAAAATATTGATTTTTAATATTACTTCTCAATCATCATCGTTGCACGAACAGCATCCATCATCATCTATTTTTTCATTATAATTAGAATGATTTAATTATTTATAATTTATACAATTAAAAGCTTCTACACAGTAATAAACAGAATAATTTATTCTTATTTATAAAATAAATTTATTGTCTCTTCCTTTTTCATTCCTAATAATCCGTTCGAATTTGATGCTGCCAAATTTTGTGCCATTTTATTTAATTGGTTTTTATTAATATTTGCATTTTAAAATTATTGAATTTATTGTATTAAAACAAAAAATTGATAACGATAATATTAAAATTTGTTACTTTTATACAGTTTCTGAGTGAAAAACCGAATATGATACTCTGAACAAAAAATGTTTCATATTCATAATCTTTAATGAATACTTTGTTTTAATAATTGATTGTGTAATAAATGTTCATAGAATTTTTGAAACAAATTTAATTATATTTTTAAACACATCTCGTACTAGAAAAAAAAACATATTGGAATAAAATATTAATTTCAGATATTTAATTTATAAATACTTTTAAAAATATTGACATAATATATAATATAATATGGCATATCGAAAAAGATTGCAATTGTATGCATATATTTTTGCTATAACAAATATTACTACAAAAAATACTTAAATTTAATGTACCAGTATATATTTTAAACATTGTGATAAACCAAATATATTTAATAATTTGTTTTTTCTTAAGTTTTGATTTCTATTTAAAGTAAAATTTAAGTAAATTTAAAATTAGAATTTTCTTTTAAATCAGTGGTCGGTAAAGAAAATTTTGATAATTTAGAACCGTGAAATAATTGATTATCCTGAATTCGTTAATTTTCACAACTGTAAAATTAAATAATTTAAACCTCTCCCTTTATTTTTGGTGAAAAAATTATAACACTTGCTAACACCAGCAAACAATAATTTACTTTCTCTTTCTTCAAAGTCTTTAAAGACATGTTACTCAAAAGTTATTCAAGTAAAAATATACGTTAAAAAACATAAATAAGGACTCATACATTTTTCATGCTGTCAGTAACAAGAAGTGATGCATGTTGTGGGGTATAGTTGTTTGTTTTTAGCACGAGTTACTTTAAACATGTGTTTTTATTATAAGAATTTTTATTTTTCCTTCACTTTTCTTTCAAGAAAACATGAGACAGCAAAGGTTACTTTGTCGAACAATTTAGACAACATCTTCTTTTATGCTGAGAAATCGGGTTATTGCGACACTTTGCTTACTTGTTTTTTTGAAATCTTAAATATTAAAAAAATATTAAAGAAATTTATATAAATTTATTAAAACTGGGTTGTATATGTTTTCTGTATTAAGACCGTTGTACTTTTATGTCCTTTATTTCAAGGAAATGCGGTTAAAAAGATTCCACGATTTATACTTACAACAGAAAAATATATATTACTTTATTGTCGACAAAATATTAAAAAGAAATATTTTGGAAACTCTGTAGCAAATACACTGGTAGGGATAAGATAATGTGAAGATGATACCTGTACTTCAGATTTATAAATAATAAATAAAAAAATAAAATAAATAAGGAAAAAATTGAAACTAATGATACTTATAAAAAAGAATACAGAGAAAGTGACTTTTTTTTAAAAGAGTAAAATCTTCTATTATTTCCCTTTATAATCATATTTAAACATGTACATAATTGCAAATTATACTCAAGTTCTCTTCTGAAGCAAGATTTTTCTTAATACAAATTCAAGAAATTGTTAAAAATTAGAATTTAATACTTGAGTTTAATAAATAAACATAAGCGTTTAGCCCGGTTAAAGCCCGTCTCTTCAAGAAATTTGGAAAGTAAATTCCTTATGACACTTTCATAAGTGACACTATTTCAATACTAAAAATGACATAATGTCCATGGTCCGCATGTCGCACTTAAACACCATGACAAGACACCATAGGATGATAGTGAAAAATTGTTATAATTTGGATTTTTTCCCACTAACATCTCCATATAGGCAGTTTCAGCAAAATGTCAACTACATGTGAAAAATGGGCGGTGCTTTTTTTCTTCTTTTTTTCAATATTCAATAATACATTTTCAGTTCGTCTAAATGCTGATTTTTATGATTGTGACCACAGAGCTCAGTCATTTCTAAGCCGATTTTTGATTTTGTTTCTTTGTTTTACCTATTGTGTTTACAGATTAAAGAGTATCTTAATACTACAAGCATGTTTTTTTTAAGTATTATGAACTGTAAGGGGCACCACTTTTAAATTAAAAACTATAATGACCGAATTTTGTGATTGCCAAAGTTTATTACTCGCTTACAAAACACATAACATTAGTTAACAATTAAAGAAAATAGTAATTCAACTAGTTCTTTAAGTTAAAAAGGAATACCTTAAGATGCGTACTAATGATTGTTATTATTTCCTGCATAGTCAATGTAATCAATTCTAAGTAATTGATTATAAAAGGCTCATGCCTTGTTAAAATTATTAGGTTGGTAATCCAGTTGGGAAGTCCTTCTACCAAAAATGCTTAATTCCACACTCTATTACCTTCTTTGAAATTTTTTGCTAGGACCTTATTTCTTTGAAAATGAAAACAAGCTACTTTTAACTGTGAATTGGAAGCGATAACGTGATATGATTAAAACTTTTTAACGGCACAACTGCATGTTTTGATTACTATTAATGTATTAACAAGCTTAAAGCAAGGACTACAATATAATTGCTGCTTGCAGTATACCTTCCTGGCGGACACCCTGTATATCAGATCTTTCCTTGGTTGTTTGTGGCCTAATAAAAATGCATGCGACTTTCGCATCCATCTACTAGAAAATCGCCAACTGTTTTTCGCAAAGTTTTTTACGCTTTTCTCAATTAGAATACTGGATGTTGTTTTTAATTTTTTTTATTAAACTAACATGCTGAAGAAAATATTACTTAGAAAACACATTATAAATTTAACAAAAATCTCATAATTGTCATCTGCGCTTTTACTTTAATTAAAATGAAATGAGTTCTTGAGTTGTAAAACACAAAATAAAAAAAAAATCGATCCATTATTTTATTTTTTTTTAGTTTACTTCACTACACTTCATACTCAGTTTGTTATTCGTTTTCAATTGAATAAACTAATTGGAATAAATCTACTAACAGAAATAAGCTTGATAAAAGAATGTCATAAAGTAGATTACCTGGACATTTGAAAAAAAATAACTGGAAAACACATATGACAACAAAAGCAACAAAAAACGCAAAACTATATAAAACTTACTACAGGAAGAAAAGGAGAGCAAGACAGAAAAGAAAAAAAATTAAATTGCTATTAAACTCGTATAAATCTTTTTAAGATATAAAAAACATTATCATGATTATGTCAATGATTTGATGGTTTAATATATACAAGTTAGGAATAAGATTGAAGGCTATCAATAGTCAATCAAAAGATCAGATATTATTTCAATAATGTGCATTTGGGAAAATTAGTTGCAATTAGCTTTGTTGTGAAAAATTATGTAAAAGTACAGGAATTAAAAATTTAACTATGGACATAACACATTTTCCTAAACGCTCCTTAGTAAAAGAAGCTTTTTCATTTATCAATCACTTGTTAAATTAGCAATTTTTTAAACCTTAAACATTGGTTTATACGGCAAAATTCCTGTGTATATTAGGTTTTTCCCTTTGGATTTTGTCCTGCCTTATTTTGTGCCACAATTCTTGTTTTGACTAAAGGAATGCGTGCATTTTATGATAATGAAAAATAAAATTTTTCTAAACCTTTTCTACAGTACTCCTAAGGCAAACGGAAGAAAAACAGTTGAAAACGTCACAGAAGTTTATTTCTATTGTAGTGCGTACTTCAACAAAAAATAGCACTTTTTAAAGTTACAGCGTTCGCATTACTACAAGAGTTTTATTTAAAATTCGTTTTTTTTCAACAATGACTTTTTATAAAAGAAACAGGAAAAGTTAAAATATTTTCATGATTTTACATAACAGTGTGCTGCACAAAAGTACGAAAAAAGTCCTTAAGCATGTGGTATTACATACTTTTTTCATGTTTCTGTTAAATTTTTTATTTTTCAGAATTTTCATTTTTATATGAATAAGGAAGTTGTAGTAAAATGATTAACTGAAGAGCATTTCTTGAAAAAAACATTTTCAAATATTATTTCTAAAAAAATTTTATACTCATCAAATCAATCAATTTTATATTCATCCGTTTTAAAATTTAGTTTTATATCCCTCAGTGCACATGTTTATATACAAATTTCTGTCAGGGTAAAAATATATTTCAATGGTAATGCCAAACATACTTTAACTTGCCTGTGAGAAAAGTAAAACAAGGTTTAAAAATATTGTTTTTAAGTTTTGGAAATTATTAGTGGAACTTTTTAATTATTCCCCAGCAAACAAAGACATGCAAGAGAAGTAGTTAATTCATGGGTATTACGTAAAACGAACTAGTTCTATTTAGGGGAAAAACGCATGATTTTAACATTAGCTTTTCACTGGCGAACATGGGTTCATATAGCTTGGCATTTAAATGAATGCTTAGAACCAGTGAAAATTCGATGATTAGGATAAGTTTTTTAAAATTTCTTTTTTCATGAATTTTCATGAGTTTTTTGCATTTTAGAAAACAAGTGCAAGAGGAGCAATGAATATATACATGAATTTTGAACTACTTCAATTTTTTTAAAGAACAAAAGTTATTAACAAATTAAAAATAAAATTCGGTACTGCTTAGGAAAGCGATGCACCACTATGGTTCAAACGGCGACCATATTCAAAGTGTAAGTAAAAATAAAATGTTGATGAAATGCTAATTTTTAAAAACATTATAAATGTGCGAAAACTAAAATTTCTATTGATATGGTTCTGTTATAAATAACACGTTTAAGTCGCATGTTTGGCTAAAGTAGGAATAGGTGTTCGTTAACCAGGCATAAAATTAAGACCTGCTGCATGCGGCGTAAATCACTACGTAGTAAGAAATATGTCCTGAAGCTCTCCAGATTTTGTTCTATAAGCGAAAAAGCACTGATTTGGACAAAGGGAAATTTTTACATTTCGAGAAATGAAGCAGTGGAATCTCTTACAAAAAAAAAAAAAAAAAAAAAAGCATCAATTGATACGTTTAAAAAGATGGCATAGTTTGAATCGAGAACTTACAAGATGGTGAAGGTTTATAATCAGCTTTTAGCCCGAGTTGAAACCATCTTTATAGAAAACTCAGTAAATTCTTATAATGAGCCGGATATCAAGAAAGATGATGTGTCTGAAAGTTGCGAAGATGGTAGCGCTCATGGTGTGAAAATTTCAACTGTAGGCCAGGGCACATATTGGATTTTGATGTCATGACTGACCTTAATCTGAAGGAAGTTCCAAAAATGAGACAAAACTCTGTAATAAAAAGTGAAGTTGATAATTGTCAGTCGGTGGTCAGAAATCAGTAGTTTAGAGTCTAGAGTAACTGCTTGTAGGCTAACAAAAAAAGAAAAGGGCTCGAAAAAAGTCCTCGAATGAAGAGGAAGGGTGTTCCAAAAATGACATAAAATAATAAAAATATTGTTGATTTTTACCTGAACTGTCATATAAAGGGTCATCCAAATGTGACGCCTAGATGTCAGCACTATATAATTTTTAAACGTGACATCTTTTCAAATGACATAAGCCATTTAGTTTTATTAGAAGGTAGTACAGTTTTAACCATGGACAGGTACACATTGCAACAACGCGTTTACATCATTTAAAGTTATTATGAAAATGGGCGTTCTTTGAAAAATATCCATCGCAAAATTTTGTTTAGTGACGAAGCTCATTTCAGAATGGATGGATTCGTCAATAAGCAAAAATGTCGTATCTGGGGTGATGAAAATCCTCGTGTTATTCATGAAAAAGTTACTGTTTGGTGTGCATTTTGGGCAAATGAAATCATTGGGCCATTTTTCTTCGGAGATGATGCTGTAAATGCTGTTACTGTGAATGCTGAGCGATACCAATCAATGTTGAGAGACTTTATGGACACAGTTGAATCATATTGATGTGTCTGTCGTCTATTTTCAGCAAGACGGTGCTACATGCCACACAACTCGAGAAAACATTACGCTTTTGCGATTTAAATTTCCTTAACGTGTAATTTCACGAAATGCAGATTTCAATTGGCCTCCATGGTCATGTAATCTAATACCATTAGATTACTTTTGTGGGGTTTTTTGAAAAGTCGAGTGTATGCTTACATGCCACAAACAATTGATGATCTAAAGAACAACATTCAAGTTGCAATTCGTGAAATAACACCAGCCACATGTCGGAAAGTCACTGAAAATTTCGATATTCAGATTGATGTCTGCAGACGCAGTCATAGTGGACATTTGAATGATATTCTATTCCACTTATAATTTTAATGGCTCATACTTTTAATAAAAAAACAGCTTGAAAAAATTGCAAATAGTTTGTATTTTATTTCAAAAAAACATGTAGGCGCGTTTCTTTTATGACCCTTTATATACAACTGTGACCGCTGAGGCTACAAGTACAAAAAATAAAGGCGTAAATAAAAGGAGGTCCCAATAGTGACCTTAATTTTGAACCGAAATAGACAGACACTTTTATATATTCAATAAGAATTAATACAAAACTTAAATAAAAAGGGTGTTCCCATAGTGACTTCATTTATATGACTTTAGTTTTCAGCCGTACAAGCAGACATTTATAATCTAAGAAGAATATGAACAAATATGTCCGCTATAAAAATTAGTGAGAGCAATAAATTACAAAATTCAAGAGCGATTTCATAGAGACCGTGATTATCACGAATATGGCCTTATCCTTCAAACCGTTGCACGCACCTTAAAATTTCGACAACAAATGAAAAAAGATGATGTCTAGTTTCATACATTATATTTTTAAAATTTGCCATTAAACATGATATTTATAGAAATTCTCCCACGCAGTCTGTTAGATATGAAAATTGTGTGTTATGTCTGTACGTGTGATTTAAAATTTCGCATTATATGCTTTTATGTGAGAGTGTGCAGTTCAAAACAAAAACTTGTTTAAATATATAAAAATGCTAACAAAACTATGAGAATATGAGAATAAAATAAAACGAGAAGTAGTAGCGAGTTTAACAATAGTAAAAACGAACACCAAAAGTGACTTAAGTTCTCATGACGATAAAGTTTTAAGCAGTGAAGATTAAAGAAATTTAAACGTTGTTTTTAGTGAAATTTAGTGAAAAGGAGAAATATATGTTTTTGCTTAATTTTTTCATAATAAAATCATATCATAATAAACGTAATAATATATTACTGTTAACAATTTTCTTTAAATTAAATGTTCTTAATATTAATCGCTTATTCAAGGCCATATTTTTTAACTTCTTCAATTCATGAAAAACTTTTAAACTTTTATATATTTTTTATTACTGAATGATGCTTACAATAGATTCATCGAAATTTGAAAACTTTGTTTTCAAATGAATAAAAACTTTGATATTTATTAAATTTTTATAAATGTCTATCAAAACCAATGGTATTTATTGCTTGCGTTCCTACAAGGCCTGCAGTTAAAATATTTTCGGTTTTATCCCTTAATACATTTGTATGCGAGGACCTATTTTCATGTGTTAATATGTTCATTGCATGACAGTTTGTTTATTTAATTGTGTATTTTTAATTTTTACCAATAAATGATTTTGGCTTTCTGTATGTGTATGAGTGCGTGTACGAATTCAAAATATTGTATTCTTTTCCTTTATCGTAAAATATTTGTATTCATTATTTGAAAAGTTTGCTTTAAGCAAACATTTTACCCGTGACAAATGTTGACATACGTGCAAATTAACGTACTTGTCTCTTGAGTATATCCTTGTTGCAAGTTGTATGTCTGGATGTAAAAGGTATTTGGATGAAATAAAACATATATGAAACATTTTAAATGCAAATTTTGGTCGTACAATAACACTGTATTTTTCTACAAAAGTTTTGTGTGATATTGGATATTTAAAGCCTCAGGAGTAAAGAACAAGTACTTTTTAAAACATTATAAAGTGTCGTCGACGCCTTTTTTTTGTTACAAATCAATTTAAGACGCAATATTATAATATTTTATTACTATCGTTAGAGTGACTAGATATAATACTTTTGAAAAATATAAAATAAATCCGCCAAGTGTAGTCTGAGTTCACATATGAAGGGTTCCGTATCACGTATTGTCCACTCTTTAATTCTTTAATTAATTTTTGTAACAGCGGGCATGGTAATGCATTATTTCGGTAAATTTAAAATACGACGCGGTGAATATAACTTTACTATTGGGACATCCTTTAATTTTAGTTCTTATACTTGCTGTAATAGCAAATTAACAAAACGTACTCTTCGTAATTTTATTTCGTCAGGTTCAATAAATATATAAAAAAATGCTATGTATTTTTCGTGGCAAAGCGGTTTTCTTTTTGTTAACGATCGAAGGTTTTGTGTTATATTCTTTAACATATTTGCATTTTTCCTCGCAATTTTTTTTAACTAAAAGAATGTTTTTGAGTAAATATCATGAGTTATAAATTTCATACATGGCAGGAAATAAATCAATGGACTAATCGATTGACGAATTGTTTAGCATTGAATGATAAACAGTGCTTCTGATCTCTTTGCGCTACCATTATTTTTAGTAATGATAATGCTTAAGAATTAAAAAGATTTTTTTGATAATTAGTTTGGTAATAATTAATAATTTTAAAGCATTGCCATCAATAAAAAATAAATAAATGTCTCTTTTAATATTTTTATCTTTAATAAAAACCTTAAATTATAGTCTAACATTTTTATCACAAAAATAAGGCGAAATATATACGTTGTAACACTCCTAAGCAAAATGAGCCGCTGTAGGAACATTCTTTTATTTTCGTGTGAGTAATAAGATCTGATAGTTTGGGTATTAGGTGATTTAAAATCTCACACATTAAGTTTTCATATGTCCAGTTTGAAATTGAAAATTATTATAATTTTAAATTTAGATCAATCTGCAAAAGTTTGTGTATACACATTTTTTTTTATTTTGGTAGATTTTGCTATCATAAATTTATTTTTAATAAAAATAATTAGTTTTGCAAATTGCAATTGATAGTTAAACAGTCTAATTAAAAATAATTACAATTAAAATAAAATCATTAGTAATACGTTGTAATAAAATTTTTTCATTTACATTCTTTCAAAAATTGCCAATGAAATTTCAATGGTAATAAAAAAATGAATATAACTAATTTGAAAATATTTTTTGCACCCAAAATTATTATGAATATAAGTACAAAATCAGATTTCAGAAACAGTACAGCAATTAAACAAAACAATTTTTAATTATCGGCCTTAAATTTTGAAATTTTCCTAATATTAATTAAAACAATTTCACCTTTATTATTTGTAAATTCAATAGTTTAGTCATTGTTTATTCCTGTTGCTATTCACCACATTTTATATTTAACTCGTTTTACGTTTCTTAGCATAATCTAAGATTTTATGTTCCTCACCTTCGGCATTTACCAGGAGTGTTTATGGAACATTCTTTAATTCTTATATCAGTACAAACACGAAAATTATTAGAATTAAGGAATTCACCGTTTAAATTTGGTTAACACAGTGTTTTGATAAATTATGTTTAAGATCTATTCTAATAATTCTAATTATTTATATGATTTGAAGAAATTAGGGTTTTCTTATCTTCCTTCTACTTAAAAGTTGTCTTACGATTTCGTTTGTTTAACATTTTTACGTTTTAAAAGGAGAGTTTTAAATTTTTTTCTACTCAAATAAGAGTCAGATGAATTTTTATTTTAAATAAGATGCTGTGCTCCTTTCAACTTAAATTCTTTTATTTATTAATTTTTTTTCTTTCCTAAGCGTGTAAACTTTAAACGATTAGGGTTGTGTGCGAGTTTTAGTGATAAAGTCCCTTGAGGCTATATGTCCTTGTCATAATATCAGTTTTTGTACGCTATTAGAAGATTTAAGTCATTGTACGTTTTGTTTTAGGATTTGTTTCTTTTTTTTTTTTTTTTGTTTTTTTTTGCATTTAAGTTGCTTTACTCTGTAACGTGTTTATGTTTTTTGAACGAATAAAGCTGCTGTTGGTACTTGTATAGATGAGCAAAAAAATCTTTTTTTCGTCACGCAATAAAAGAACATTAATTTGGAAAAGTTCATTGCATTTTTCTGGTTCAGAAAATATATTAAACTTAATACTGAAAAAATGTACCCTAGTAAAGATAAAAAAACATGAGCGAAATTAAAAATAATAAGTGTGTAAGTTTTGAATTAATAATACTGGTTTACACTGACAATGTTTCTGGGTTTCTATTGCATTTTTCTAAACTAATTAGCAGGTTTTGATAATGTAAAAGTAATTTAAATAAACTTCAGGAATATTAAACTAAATTATTTTTTTTAATCACGTGCTATGTCTGCGCATAAAACAAAAATAAATTATCGTAGTGTCGTTGTGATATTTTATTTTTCATCATCTTTTAACTGGATAAAAGAGCCGAAAAAGAAGTCAGCCGTATACAGAGGATAAAGAAAAATGAAATCATTGTCGATTATTGTCGTTTTTTACTTAAACTATGATTTTTGTCTTTACTTTAATATTTGGACAAAAATCTTTAGTTTATTTAAAATGTTTATGAGATGTTTCCTGAAGAGCTAAGTAAGCGACAGCGAAATGGCCATTAAGACGTTCTTTCGCTCTCAATAATAAATATCGCAAATTTGATCATTTAATCGGAATAAAAAATTAGCACGTTATTTTTTTTTTTAATAAAAATAATTATCTTTCTATTTTCAGTTTGTATACAGGATGCAACGCCCACTATTTTAATCCAATCTGTGCTTTTCTAAACTATGTATTATGATATGGGGGTTGCTGGTGCAAGATTTCAAAATTCTATCAAATACAGTTCTCTAGCTGGAAGGTTATATTTTTTCACTTTGTATGGGAGGTATAACGCTCACTGCTCCAATCCAGGCAATGTTTCTTAACTTTAGCCATATTTGCTAGAGAGCTATTTGAGCAAAACTTAAGGTGCTTTCTCTTACAGTTACCAAATACCAATATGATAAATTATTACTTTTTACGATAAGTGCCCCTCCTACTTGAAATATTAAAGAAATAAGTAGCATATATTACCAACCGTATATCTGTTGATAAGCTGTGAGAAATGCAGTTAGATCGGTAAATTGGCGTAGGCAGTTTTGGCTTTCAAAAAAACAAGCAAACAAACATATTTTGAGCTATTTCAAATTAAAAGAAGAAAATAGAAGGTGTGTTAATATATTGTTGATATTGGGGATATTTTGGCAAGAAGACTAAAGTAACTGGCAACACTGGTCGCAACAGTTTTTTTTTTTTTGTTTTGTTCCACTTTTGTAAGAGATAAATAAATGCTCTCTGCCGTTCTTGTGGTTAAATTTATTACGTGCTGTGTGTGTTTAATTAGTTTCACTAAATAACTGACATTTTAACATATGAAGGAAATTACGAAAATATATGAATTAATTAACAGCTGAATAAAATATTATGCTGTGTGTTTTAAACGGAAATTTTATTTGTTACAAATTACGTAGATTGTTCTTAATCAATTTGTTTAATGTTGCACATATTAACGTGTTTAAGGGAACTATAGTAAAATTGAAAAAAATTTCTTGTGATTACAAAATATGGAATCCTTTGTAGAGCTGAACATTTAAACTGTGTTTTTGTGTATGTTTTTTCTAACTTATCTGCACTCAACCCTTTTCATTACTGCATTCTATTGATATTTTTATTACATTTTTTAACCGCTAAATAAAATTTTTCATCAATTGCAATTTTGTTTACTGTTTTCGTTTTATTTTTTTAAGTTTTTATATAGATTTAGGAATAAAATCAACTGGTTTGATAGTTTTACATACGTTTATTTACACATTCTTGTTTTTGTAATATTGTCCTACACTTACACATTCATTGCATTATTTACTTTTATAGTAAATTTAATCGTTTACTGAATGTACGTTAAAACAGGTTAAATATAATGATGCCCAAAGGTCCCATTATTAACCAAACACTTCACACTTTAATTATTTCACTCAGAAATTTCAAATGTAAAATTCCAACAACGAAGCGTGAAAACTCTACAAAGCGAAACTAAAGAATTTTCGAATGCCCAAATGGATAATTGGCGACTAGATAATTAAACACTCAATTAATGAAATATCAAATTTATATTTTCGTTTGTACTGTAGATATTAAAATATGAAGGTCATAGAGACATAGAAATAGAGGGAGACCAACTGATAAAGTTGAATGATATATGCCGACCACTTGATGCCGTAGTGAGCAGCCTGTTCTAGGGATTCAAATGCATTATATTCTCGTGGAGATTATTCCTAAACGTCAGAAATATTTGTACCTTAAAACGCTTTCGTGTGGGATTTTAATTTGCAGCAAATCTTTAAAAAAATTAATGGCATGAGATCTGACTAAATTAATTGTTTAGATCTGTATGAATTTTGAAGAGCACTTCTGCTTTAATAAAGAAGCGATTCTAAACATTTTTAATGCGTTTCTTATTTAACGAAACAAACAAACTCTGTAGTACTGAATCTCTTGACGACCATTCAATTTTACATTTCATTTTATATATGCAGAGAAAAAAGCTTCATTTGTAGTGGTTTTGACTGTAAAGAATTTCAGTGCTTAAATGTGGATAATGATAATGACAATGTAATTAAACCAACTAAGCGTGTAAAAAATAATAATAGTTATCTGCATTTAACTAATGGCCAGTAACCTTTGAATAGAATAAAAATAAAAGGAAAAAGATATTTTCGTACAAACAAAATATATTCATTTTAAAACACTGCAGATAAAATTGCACTCCATAGAGCAATTAAAAAAATAAAAAAGGAACTTAATGATAAAAGGATAAGACTATTTACAATAACAGTTGGTAATTGATATGTTCACTACTGTGAAAACTTAAAATATGTTAAATGAATAGAAATTAGAGTATTTGAAAAAAAAAAAACAAAGAACTTATTTGCTTTGAAGTAGATAAGGCTGTTGAAAATAATGATTTGTTTGAATAGGAAGTTAAATGATATTTTAATGCAGGTGAAGCAAAGGAAAATTTCTAAATAGAATATTTTAAGTGGGTTAAAGTAATTAATTTCATAAATAAATACAAAAAAGTCATTTAAACTTAGAGATAAAAGCTTTTAGATAAAAGAAAAATAAAAATTACATAAATGAGTTTAAATGAAAATTATTTTTTTATTTTTTAATGTAAATAATATAATGGATGTTATAAGAAAGAGCATAGGAAAATAAAAAATTCCCTAAAGGGTGACATGCATCGTATGTGATTTCAACTTGCACTGGGTTGAATTATTTAGTGTAGCTTTCCTTCATTTATTAAATTATTTATCTATTATTAAAATTATAAGTCTTTTTCATTTGTCTAACGGTAATCGATTATTGCTTAGTTTTTCTATCTGCACAAAAAAATAAATTAAAAAATATTTGCAATTTTTTAAATTAATAAAGGACTCTCTTAGCTAAAAAATTAGTTAATTTATTCCCTTCTAAAAGTTTTTTTTTTAAATAAATGCCTAAAACCAGTGAAAATTCGATGGTTAGGATACGTTTTTTTAATTATCTTTGTTTTTATAATTTATTTCTTTATGAATTTTCTTGAGTTCAAGAGTTATAACTTAATTAAAATAAACAAACTTATTAAAAATACATTATAGAAAAGTAGCGCAAGAGGAGCAATAAAAATACTTATGATTTTGGAAATACTTCATTTTTTGCTGGGTATTTTCAAAATTAAAAAAAAATTTTTATCTACCTAAGCTTAATGTCAGGGAATCACCACCAGCTCTTTTAATTTTAGAAATTAATTTAATTTAATATTTCCGTGGTTTATTTTATTTTAATAATTTGTGATTGCTTGTACATAGAACAAAAATAAATTATCGTAGTGTTTTTGTGATATCATTTTTTTCATCATATTTTAACTGTACAAAAGAGGCGAAAAAAGTCAGCCGAATACAGTGGATAAAGAAAAATAAAATCACTGTTGATTATTGATGTTTTTTGGTTTAACTTTAAATTTTATTTTTACTTTATTGTTTGGACAAGAATCTTTACTTTATTTAAAATCTTCGAGAGAAGTTTCGTGAAAAGCTAAGATACCGGTAGCGAAATTGCCATCAAAACTTGCTTTCACCCTTAGTGATCAATATCGGTGATTTGATAATTTAATCAGGATCAAAAATAGCACGATATTTTTTTTTAATTAAAAAATATTATTATTTATTAATATAGGTTTATAAATCTGAAAATAAATTTGGTAAAATTAGTTCAAATGAAATGTAATTTTAAAAAATTAGATATTTTTGAAATAAGTCTTCATACTTTAATTTAATTTTGTTTTAAATTAACCGCCAAGAATTTTGTTGGGTCTTCTAAGTTTCTTTAACAATTTTCGTCTTTGTACTTTCACTTCCTCTATTCTTAGTACCATAAAAATGAGAAGTGAGATAACTAAAGAGACTAATTTAATTCACCTAAGTAACCCACAGAACTTCGAGAGGATTTTTTTGAATATTTATTGCTTATTTTAATTCTAATAATTTTTTTCCATTACCATTATCAGTTATTGTAAATGATTATGAAAAAACTCGGTCGCCCCAAAATGTCATGGCACAGAAAAAGAAAGAAAAACTGAAAAAGGAAATATATACATAAAAAATAATTTAAAGCAAGAAATTGATAGTTTCTTAAGTAAACTTTTTAGTTCTTAATGCTACTTGAATATCAATTTATTAAAATATGAAAGCAAGAAGAGTAAGTTGACATGAGGTTAAACAGCGTTTGAGTTACTTTTGTTAAAAACTTTAACAAAATTATGTGAGTTTTTTTTGTTTTATAATATAATTTATTGAAATTGATTTAAAGTTCAGTTCGGACTTTAAAAGAATAAGAGAATAATTTTTACGTGAACAGACAATTATGCATTTTCTCGAAGTTGTAACAAAACTAAGAACTTAAGCCTTAAGGAAATAATTTACTTATTAAAATATAATATAAAATATAAAAATTAATAAATATATTGATAGCAACAATACTGGGTACTCACTTTGATTTCGAAACATATTATTATAGCACTTTTAAAGTATTCACTTGTTAGCAGCTTTTTTAACTCATGTTACTAATGAAATATATTAAATTGGTGAGCTGTGTTTAGAGATTAAAATCGCCCCAATAACACATTTAATTTTGTAGAATGCCACACATTTTCCACCTTAAAGAAAAAGTCTACAGAAAAAGCGAATTAAAATTATTAAATGTTACTCATTACATATTGAAAGAAAAGAAAGAAAAAGTAATATTTCATTAGAACAAAGAAAATAAAACAAAATAATACAAAAGAGATAACATATCGGACATTGAAATGAAATGGAAGCAGTTCAGTTCTACAAAAGGCATACAATATTAAAGTAAAATAAATAAAGCATATCGTAACTGGACCTTCTAAAGGAGCTGTAAAGAAGCAATATTATTTACGCAAATATTTTTAATTAACAACTGAAAATTCAATTAAATATTTAAAGCTAAAATTCTTGATATTATCACAGAAAAAATTTGTTTCCATCAATTCCAGTTTATTAAACCCTTCATTACAGGTAGAAAAAGGTAATATTTAAGTTTGTCATTCCGTTTGTAATTTCTGCTATATCCATATATATTCTAAGTTCTTAAGCAAGGCAAGTCCATTGAGCGATGTCCGTCTATTCGTCCGTGTTTGGGTTGAAATCAGCAAGATCGGTCAATGCCCTTCAAGGCAGCCTCTAACTTTTCCATATCATTTGAAACAAATCCGAAATACTTAAGTTTTTAAAAATTTCGTGTAATACAATTGAATCATAACAAAAGACTAGAGGTGCGGTCAAAATTTTAACCACATAAATTTTTAAAAATATTTTTACAATATTTCATGACATGATTTTTAATTTAATAAATGTGATAACCTAACTTTGATATTAAGAAGACTGTTATATTTTTAAATAATTATTTTAAAAAGGACAAAACATTTTCTTAATAATTTTTTGGTAACGTCCTTTGGGTCAAATATTTGTTTGTGATTGTACCTTTAGTTATTTTTTAATTTTTTAAAGATTTCTTTGAAAACAAACTTAAAATCATAGATTCAAAAAAACTAATTATTAACTAAAATATTTTTATTTATTTATTTTGTATATTCATTTACATTATTTTCGTCTTCTCAAACAATAAATACTAAATAAAACTTGTAATAGTTTAAGCGATTTCACTTGAATAGATAGCTTAAAAACAAATCACTCAGCTGATAGCAAAGCATTCTATCAAGTCCTGAAACAAATTGTTACACTTTGATTTATAATAATATTTTATTGTTGTTTTTGATATTAATGTGATTGATTTTGTTAAAATTAAAAATTTATAAAGATTAAATGTTGCCAAAAAAATGTTTATTGTAGCTTAAATATTTTTGAAAACAACTATAATTTGTTCGCCGCAAAAGCAGTATCCGCTAGCACAGAAGGAAAAAATATATAAGAAACATACTTATACTTATTCCTCGTTTATTCTACAATATTCATTTTCGAACCCCACAAAATTAATCTACTCTTGATTCTTCTACATAGGGAAGTCGATGTAGCCAATTTCGTCAGTCCAACCGCCATCGTGTTCAAATCAGCTCTGCCACATCCCCAGGTAAGCTTCAAAAAGTTTATGACTAGTGGTCTCTCAGACATAGTTTCGCGAGAGGAGATATGTTTCAAAAAATTTTATTACTTTTTTCAGCTTAAATTCTGCTTTTTTGTGGGTTATCTTTGCTTTGCTTTGTTGTATTTAAAACTGATACTCCAGAAAACAAAACTATAAGCTACCAGGTAATTTACGTAGCACTTAACCATTTAAATTTCACCAAAATATTAAATTTTCGCGAATATCTAACCAAAAACATAAATCTTTACTAAAAATTGTTTATTATTTAAAACCGAAAATGCACAAAAAATAAATCAAAACTAATAATTTAAAGAAGACTTCTTTAAGGAAAAGCTCATTTTGCTAATAGCCTTGCTTTTAGCGCTTATATTTCAATACACTCTTTGATAAAGGAGAGTGCAGAGCAGACAGCAAGATGACAAAAAACAACCAAACTTCACCTAAATTATATTCATGGAATCACAGATATGCATACTTCCGCTAAAAATCATATTTTAAGAAAATTAAAACATAATTATTTTAATAAAAATTTTGTATTTATTTTTTAATAAATATATAACTGAGTCAAACTTGATTAAATTTTGTTCTGATATGTAAGTAAAACTATTAATGATTGCAAAAACTTTTTACTATGAGAGAAAATATTTCCTTTGTCCCATAGTCATAATTCTGTTTGTGAGTACTGCAACCATATATTACTGTTGTAATTCGTATGATTTCTGTGGACCTAAAAGACAAAACAAAATTGAAGTGAAGAACAATTGTGTTAATGATTTATGTTTTTCAAAAAAAAAAAAAAAAAAATACAGAAAATATATTCTTAGAAGAAAATCGATAAGTCATGTTTGTACTTCTTAATGTGGCACACATATGGTACGGAGGGGACAATCATTTCTAGAAGTGCAAGTAAATTCATTTTGCATGGAAAACATATTTTTGAGGAGCTAAAAAATGAGATCAAGTTGCTTAATGTTAAAAAAAGAACATCATAAATTTTCAATGCAGGGCTCCAAGTATGTGATAAAGTTTAATAACAATTTAATAGATGGTATTTGAATTTATTACAAAATTTAAAATACTTTCGAGAAATTTTCGGTCCCTTTTTTGACGTTCGTTGCAGCATATCTTTTCGATGAATTGAACAAAATATAAGTTCGCAGAAGAATGAATATTAAACCAGTCTTATAATTGTATCAGAAGGATTCCAGATTTCTTTTTATTTTTTATTTTTAACATTTTTAATTTATATCAAGTAAGAGTTCTAAGAATTTCATATACCCTTCAAGAGAGGAAGTTTTCATTGAAATATGAATTATTTCTGGAAAATTTGCATCTATTATTGTGAAATTATGAATGTATTAAAATAATTTTCTTCGGCTTAGGTTCAATTTTTATTTTACTTTCTAACAACTTTTGGAAAGAAAAATTGTGTAAACTGTGTTATTTTTTACCCAACAAGCAGATAAAAAATTTGTTATAACAAAAATAACAAAACTGAATATTAAAGAGCGTTTCAATAGGTGATGTTATCTGGTCTATATGGCGTCATCTCTTACACCGCTATAGACAGAGAGTAGAAACTTACAAAGAGGATGCAACAGTATAAAACTAAAAATTAGAAAAATTAAATTTTGAACCGTCATGGATATAAAATTGAAATTCACTCAGAGTGTGTTTTACAATTTTTAGTGAAAGAGTTAGTCAGTCTATTTCGAAGTCGTTTCTTTGAATGTAATTTTTATTTTGTATTTATTTTTTTTTTTCATTTAGAAATTAAAGTAAAAAATTAACTTGGGCCAAAAATAAATTTTAATGCGTTTATAATTAAATTTCTTTTCAAAGTATTAATTTTTCGTGGTATTTTGATAAATATTATATATTTTAGTGAAATTGGGGTTTTTTTTAATATTCGGTTTTTAATAAAATCTAAAATTTTGATCACAAGTATAATTTTTTCATAATGTTTCGGTTTCTTTTTGCTGGTAAACCAGCAACTATTCACGCCTTCAAGGCCATCAATATTCTTATTATTCGGGACAAAGAGAGCAGTAATGCTGTATAAAAGTAGACAAAAATTTGACACTCAGGAAACTTTGGTGGTAATATTCTTAAAATAATTTTTTTTGTGTTATTTTTTAAAATTGAAGCTTCTTTCGGGTTAGAAGGACCACCCTTAAAATTAGAAAATTTTAATTTCATTCAAGAATTTTGTGTAAATCAGACATAATTTTTGCATTTCGTCGTTACTTACGAATCTTCAATTTATGTTAAAAGAAAAATAAAATAAAACGAAAACAGTTCATAGCTAAGTATTTATATCCGTTTTAATAACGCGCTTTTATTTCCGCTTCTTTTTCTATACATTTTTATTATTATTTTTAACAATACGGATTCTGCAATCTTGCCCATGTTGTGTAAGCCACAGCTTGTTATTGTAGATGTGTTTTTTTTTTTTATTTTACTGTTCAAATTTGCATTTGTTTTGTTTTACCGCAAGATTTTCCAACTACACTTAAGGCCGGGGCACATAGAATCCGTCATACGTTGTACTTTGACAAATTCAACTAAAGTCAAAGCAACGACGGATAAGGATGGCACAATGAATACTTTGCTGACGGATGTTAAATCAAAGTTTGCTCTCTATTTTATTCACTTTTAAATTTAATTTGTATTTTATTCACTTGTTAATTTAATTAAATTTGTATTTTATTGTTTGCCACCAAAATTGTTTTATTAAAATCACAAAACACAGCAAGAGTTAAAAGAAAACAGAGAAGAAGAAGCAGCTGATAGTTGTCAAAGTATTCAACATACGTCAAAAGTTAAAAGTTGACCAACGTTGACGGAGACGTATTGATTGTGACTACGCTCATAAGAAAACATGTATTTTAACTGACTTGTCAGTTGAATTTGTCAAAGTTTAACGTATGACGGATTCTATGTGCCCCGGCCTTTACTTACAGCTACTAAATTATTTTATGAAATTGTGTGAAGCAACAAAAAACCAGAAAAAAAACGTAAAAACGAGTTACATGCAAATCTAAACGTCAATAAATTTATTTAACATGCAAATGCTTAAAGTATAAGTATTGTATTACTGCCAAGAGTATAATTTTTTTTTAGATACTGGAGGGATTTTATTATTTCATGTAGAATTAAAACAATTATTTCATTTAAAACTTTTTTTAAATTAAAATAATTATGTGAGAAGGAATAAACTAAATTTGATAAATTTTAAGTTTTACTTTAATGCACTTATATTTCTCTTCCACTAAAAAGATTCCCAACTTGACAGTTTCGAAGGGAAAGACAAATTGAAACAGCAAGTTGGAAAACATATTAGAAATTGTTGCTTATTTTAGGATAAAAATTATCAAAAAAAAAATTAAATTCTCATATTTTTACTTCGAATTTCATTCTTAACATCTTAATTTTCGGCATCTAAAACTTCGATAAACGTAAAATGTGTCACTTTTGAGCTTGGATTGTGGCTTAGAAAAATCATTGGACTATGTGTTTGTGAAATGAATCTGGTCAAGAAGTTATATATAATTTCTAAAACTTTTGAAGAAAGAGCTCAAACAAAATTATTGGCTTTTTGGTCATTTACTAGCTGTAACATTTTAAAACAGTAGTACAATTGGGTCGTACTTTCTTCTTAGAAACAAATGTTTTTGTAAGTGCATTATCTACTACTTCGAGTAATCTAAACAGAAAACTTTTGTAAAACCTTTATATTCAATATTTTTTAATTTTGATCTTATTGTTTTTTCTGCTGTTTGTTTAATTTAATGTACAGTTTATGCTCATTAGCAAGAATTATTCAAAACTAAATGGCACAGTGTTTCTTATCTTTTCTCTTCGTTTCTTTTATATTCCGTTTTTATTTAATTCTCTAAAAAACAAATGAATGCAAACGTTTCGTTTTGTTTATTTAAGTATCCTGGTGACGATAGCTGTTCATAAATATCTTGAATAAATAAATTATCTGGCATTATCACAATGAGTATACATACATTAAAAATTATAAAAGAAGATTGTTTTTCGAATTCCTAAAATAACTTCTGTTGTAAAAAAGCACCGTAATTTTGGGAAAACTATAGGAGAGAGTACCTTTAAATATGTTAAAAAAATGTTTTTATTTAAAAAGCTAAAACCATCAATAATTTATCTCTAGTTAAACATACTTTTTCTAAAAAAAAAAACAAAAATAAGGACAAGAAAGTTTACTGTATTAAAAGTTAGTTCTCTTTAAAAACTCGACTTCGTAAATTGTACCTTTTACGTCAATAGTAATTGATTAAAGAACTAAACAAATAATTTTTATAGTTATTTACTAGTGACCTCTGTCAATGTTTGAAGTTTATTGAATTTTAGTATGCTTCATTAGGTAATATCCCATTTAGCAATATTCCTTCGTTTTTTAACACATATTAAAAATTTATTAGTCACAAATTTACTGCTAAAACTACCATAAATAAAATAAAGAAAAGATGCCTCTTTTCTTCTTATCCAATAAACAAACAAATTATTTATTTACACAACTCCTTAGTTATAGTTTTTGCTTACTACACCTGCATGCTGTTGCTATTCATTTCAATATATAAATTTACACTCTGTTTTCAATACTCAAGCAGTTACTACAGTTTGTATTTACAGTTTGTATTTAAAATTTGTATTTCAGTTTAGGACATTAGCAGGCCCTTTAACGTATCATGCGTAACGAAAACGCTTTCTAACAATTTTTCTTCTTTACATAAAAATCCACAAAAATTATGTCCCATAGGAAATGTTCGAAATTAGGCTGTCCCTAAATTTTTATTTCAATTTGTCGATAGTCGCTGTCGTTGTATCGCAACACCGTATCCCGTTCAAAACAATGTCATCCATATTTTCAAATAAAAAATCCTGACCATGGTCCTGTGACGATCTACATCGACCGTAAGGTCAGCTCCAGCTTCATTTCTAAAGAAATTAGTTTCAGTGAGGCCAACCGCATCCAAGCTACACCAAAAAGTAAATTTTTCTGGATATAAGGGAACTAGTCGTGGATTTGTTTCGCTTCATGTGAGGCCTTATCGCTAAAAGCAATTTTGCAGTTAAATATTGGATTAGTTTCTAACTGTACTGCTGAAGCTGGCTGGCCTTGATACATAAATTGATTTAGAGAATGGTTGAAGTGACAAAAGTAATGTATTTTTTTTTTTGGCCGATTTATATAAGGCCTGATTTTTTGTTGTAATTCAGACTCTAATGCATATTTTCCTGTGCACAGAGAATTCAACTAATTTATTGTTCAAAGCAATTTTAATCTCTAACACTTACATATTGTTTTCTGAATGTTTTCTGTATTTTTGGTTTTTAATCTTATGTACAAACTTCCTTTTTATTCTTTGTATAAAATAAACAAAACACGTATTGTTAAATGGAAATTTATGGTAGAAACAAAATGAAATTTATATTTGAATAAATTTTATACTGGTCATTTTGTAAATAAATCCAAGAACATAAAACTTAACCTGATGTATATATATTTTACTTGTATATATTATTTTACACTAGTGAAAATTAAAATTTTAGTGTCAGAATGATGTAAAATATATATTTCCTAACACCCAATTCACAAAGGATTTGCCCTGCTAGAATAAAGAAATAATTTTTAATGAAGCACGTATACGAAATTTTACATAAGTTTTTTTATTTACTGTTTATCTAACAATTCAGAACAACACAACAAAGAAAAATTATTTAAGAGCAATTTTAGAGTGTGATAACCTTTTAATGGTCATATGGTGACATAAATTTGTTTATTGTAACTGAAGTATTATTTGTAACAACTATATTTTGTTTTCGTCAATCAAATATAAATTACAATAAAAACAATATTTTTCTTGCGAGCATACCATAACCATGTTCTTTCTTTACGTTTATAACGCCCATGGACACTATTCCTATTAGTACTTCTCAATGTGAGCTACTTAATTTTTTTTTGTTGTTGTTGAAATATTGTTATAATATAAGACGAATCTCAAGACCTTTCCACATAATTCTGGTAAAATTCCTTTAGTGACCTTTGAGTTTGAATAAAACCATATTGGCCAAATCGATAGCGTACAATTTTTATAAAAATTCGAGATATTGAGCACCAGTCTGTTACGCACTTCTTCAATACTGATATTTGAACGGCTTGTTCTTTTTTATTTTGCGTCTCGCACTGATCCAGTTTTCCTCAATTTTTCTATCAATATTTACAGTTGATGAATAAATAAGCACTTTTCTGATAATATTTTGTATAAAAGTTTCGAACTGTCAACCTTTTTATCAATAACGAAAACATGTAAAACATATCATGTTTGCTACTCGCAAATTTTCTAGATTGTCAAAAACTAACTGCCAAAATGTTTTTCGTCATTTTGACACAAAAAGTTTTTTTTAGATTTGCTTACCCAAAATATCCTGTGAAAAAACGGCTTTTTGCAGCTGGGCTGATTGATATTGGAAAACAGGGTTTTTACTTTGATTCTTAGTACAAAACTTTCGTAATCAATAGAAATGCAAACTGAAAAAAATTAAAATGTTTCATAAAAATGACTTCGAATTTAAGACGTGACGTAAATTTTTTTTCTCAAAAAAGGAACTAATGCCTTCAAACGTTTTATTTTAAAACTCTTAAAAAGAATTATTTGCATTCCACCTTAAGTTCTTCAAACTGCAGAACGAGAGATCTGCATACTAAATACTCATTTGGTTACGTATACATGGAATATGCTGTTCCACTTAGAGTGTTAATTTAAAGATGACACTCCTCACTGCACGACTCATAAGGACAGCAATCGATCTATTAGAAGTAAGTTTATGATCACTCTTAATGAACGTAAGTCTCACACTTCAAATACCTTAAAAATTGGCTTATAAAATCTTAAATTGGTTTTTTCTTCTTATTTCGATACATTACTTTATTTTTCATCAGAGTATATTCATAATTTATAGCAAATCCACTTTAAATTAATTATGTACTTCAACATTTGTTTTTTTTTGTATTTTTGAACATTTAATTTATTTAATCCTTTTTTTTATTTCAACTTATTTCATTGTATTTTCTGTTATTTTAAATTACATGTCATGTGCCTTTGTATGTTTAAAAATATAAAATTTAATATGATCACGTTCTAAAGTGAAAATTTGTAAAGTTCTATGACATTTCAATTTCCTTCATACGTTTAGAGAAAATTATTTAGAAGGAAAAAAAACCAATATAGAATTGTGTTAACAAAAATCAATGTAGTGCTCTTGCAATTTAAATATTTTTAGTTAAACACAGTTTGACGGTTTTTGTGGACTTCCTATCTTAGATTTAAGTCGTAAAGTTACTTGCCAGCTGGAAGAAAATTGGAAATAAAAGTATTTTATGTTGCTCATTATTCTTGGAATTAACTGAATCATTTAGCTTTGATACAAGTTTTTATAAACTGGTTTAAACAAAAACAAAAAATTTAGAGAGTGTTCAGTCAAATAAATTTTATTTAAAGTATAATAATAATTGCTTTAAAGCACGGGTGCTAAAAAGAACATTATCTTTAAATTTGCACACTGTCTCATCGGAAACCTAAAAGAAGTAATATGTCAACAATTTTACAATGGGACGTTAAGACCTCTTAGGATTCCTTCTGCTTATAGAGGGAATAGTATCCATTGATGGCCAATATTGGATTCGTGTATTTAAGGCTTTTTGTTTTAACTTGCTTTTATGTTATATTATGGAACTGGACTTTTCGAAGAGATTATGAACTCCATTGAATAATAAAGCGTCAGAAATGTGCACAAGATGGTATTTAAGCGGTTCCAAGAGAAGGGCTTAAAAATGTCAGAGATACGAAGAGGAAACAAATGCTACTGGCGTGGGAAGTGGAACTCAGAAAATGTACAGTGGTTGTATAAAAGCCAGTAGATCTAGTTCCTGCGTTGTTTGCTTTAAAGGAAGCCCAATGACTTTAGTAAATGCAACAGACCTAATAGTGCTGTTATCTAAAAGAAGCACTTAATGTTCTTGTGACTCAATTTTTCATTTTTCTTTTGCTGCCATCTCTACTGATGTCAAAGTATTGAATGAAATGTTTTAAATGCGCCGCTATTTTTTTTTTTAATTTTTTTTTTACCTTTCACAATTATTCCTTTACTTATTTGCTACTAAAAAGTTATTTCCATTAATATAAAATTTGAATTACAATAAGCAATGCCATTTATTCCTTTGAAAGCAATTCCACATATTATCAAAACATTAAGATCTTATGCACTTAAATAAAAGAAAAGCCTAATGTGGAAGTACATTATACTTATGCACATATTGAGGAAGTGAAACAAGACATAAATATATTAATATGTAAAATATTCATATTTAATGTCATATTTGCTATTTGCAATTTCTTAGCATTGCACACGTAATTTACGCTCTTTGAATGCATTATGCAAATAACGAAAAAAAAGGAAAAGCAGTTTGCATAAATTAAGGTTAAATTCAGTTCAAGGATATATGAAATGTAGGCTTCACTATGATCAAAAAAATTTTTCTCATATGCATTTGATAAAACAGTTTGAAAATGTTAATTTATTATCAAGTCTGGTGTTTTGATTCATATGAACAAGTTTTTATTAAAAAATAAATATTTTTTTCAGTTTAGCCTAAGTTCGCTATTATTTCTTATTAATTAAATATCGGAAACTAAAACTTATAAACCAGCACATTGAAACGAACTTTCCTACTCTATTTATATTTTGCTTTTCGTATTTACTGATCTCTACCCGCCTGACAGTTTCAAAGACGATTTTTTGAAAAAAAATTTTTTCAATTTTTTATAATAAATCAAAATATAAATAAAAAAAAAAATAATAAAGAAAAATAAGTAAGGTCTGAGGGGAGAAATTAATTTAATATAACAATAAATACTATATAGAATAGCGCTTTCAAATGGCAGCTGGCAAGGCCTTTCCGTTCATTACTTAACTAAACTCAGCAACAAAAAAATTTTCTCTACTCTTAAGAAGTTCTTACGTTTTCAAAATTTTAGTAAAAAAATTTAGAACATGTGTTAAGAAAAATATATAAACATATGAAAAGTAGTTTGTATTTGTTTTATGTTTTAAATATATTAAAATAAAAAAAGTTCAAATGGCAGTAGAACTAAAACTAAACGGCCGATAACAAAAAAATGTAATGGAATTAATAAAATTAAATTAAAAAATATGCTTTCGTTTGTTTCCGTAAAAAATATGTTTAAATCAAAAATTCTACTTTAGACAATCGGAAAAAATTCATCGCAAAACAAAATCGCTTTGTTAGCATTCAGAATACTTTACGTATTACCTATTGCTCCAAATTGAAATAAAAATAAACTGTATGTAAATATGTAACATAATCATTATCAATTTACATAAGTACATATTAACACAAAAATAAACGACAACACCAAAAACGTAACGACAAATTGAAAATACAGTTGAAACCCTATTTAGCCACACAAAATTAAAAAAAAAAAACTGGCAAAAAGTCTTATAAAATGGCTTGTTTGAAATAATGGAGTCGTCGTTTTCATCACAATACACTGTGTGTTTTAACTATAAATATGCTTAATTTATCTAATTTATTTGTTTCTAAATTTAAATTTTTTTAACCCTGTCACAGAAATTAAGAACATGATAATTAATCTCTTACCAAAAAAATAATTCCCTAATTTTAGTTAATAGTTGTAACTACTTTTAATGTTTGATATTTAAATTTTATTTTAGTTTTTTTAAATATTTTTTTAAATAATTATGGTTTCACCTGAAGCTTATATGTATAGTTTATAAAAATATATTTAAAAAACTAAAATAAAATTTATTTAATTTATAATTTTGTGTCAATTTAAGGAAAAGCAGAAAAGTCTCAATATTACTACTCCTCATGAAACAAAGACTCAAGATAATATTTTTTAATTGTATGAGAAGGACCACGTTTACTCAGATTATTTGTGAATCTAAATTGTTAACTAATTCATTAAGACCATGATTTAAATCATGATTTCCATTTTTACTATTTTTAAAATATTAACTTTTTTGCATGTTTGGGAAATAGATTTCGGATTTCATTCTCTATTTAACGAAATCCGCAGCAGCATAGTGAACATAAGAAAATCGTTTAAAATATGCTAAAAGGCTTTTGCATAATAATGCCAAAGTTGTAGAAGCATTATTTCATGCTTAAGGCTCAAAAAGTTTTTAGCTGGCATGGTCGTAAAGTTAAAAAAGGGAAAGACAGACTTATAGAATAATATTTCTTTGCACTTATTTCTTAGCAAATAACGATTGTATTTGCATATCTAAGCGATTAGGAAAGTTAATACCCAATGGTTTCGCTTAAATTGTTTGTTGTTCAAAAATAATATGCTTTGGTCTTGTTTACGTAGAAAATGACAGATGTTTTTAAAGGCTTATGTCTTTGCATGAAGCGTTTGCGAAACGTTTTGTATGTTTTCATACAATTCTTATATAAATATAAAAAAAATGTATGAACAACTACTTACAGGTAGTTAAAGAACTTATTAAAAGTTTGTAACACTACTTAGACCTTAATGTGATACTTTGTCATTTAATTAAAACACGTCTCTAAAAGGCAAAAAAACATATTTTCTTTTCTCATTGTCTTTTTTTTCTACATTCGGTAGACAGTGTATTTGTTCAATAGAACTGTGGAGTCTTTTGACTAAAGAATATTAAAATCTTAAAGCTTGCTTAATAATTTTCTCGCACATGCTTCCTCAATAATCACACATTGGTACAGATCTAATCGAAGGTTCTAATCTTATCCATAAACTATTATTTTCACTTAATTATTGAATTTTTCTTCTCACACAATTTTCTCTGTTTCCTCTTATTTTGTATTTTAAAATATTTAAAAGTTTTAATTTAGAAATTCTTTAAATTAACTAATATCACTAAATCTTTGCTTCTGGCTCTTAATATGAGTGGTTTTTTTGAGGTAAAAAAATACTTCACTTCTTCTTCAAAACTTAATTATAACGCCTTTCACTTTTCAAAGCTTTAAGAATTCCTTTTTAGTTTTCATAGAATGTTTAGTCAGACATGACCTTAATTACTTTAAGGGTATTCTTTATCCGCAAATCCTGTGCAGCTCAATTGTGTGCAATAGAATTTATTTTCCTTATACTAACACACTTTCATCTGCTCTTATACATATAGAGACCCATTAATATTTAAACGAAATTTTAGGAGACAAAAAAAACTTAAACATTTATTTCTCGCTCTTGGTTTGCAGTTGCCCTAATTGTTACCTTTTGTTTTTAAAGTATTTTTATAGAGGTGTGCTTCGGTATTTTTAAAGATTTAATTACAAACTTATTTAAATTTTTAATTCCAAAAATACTGTATATGCATTTTGGTAATAGAGCTCTTTAACTGCATTCCAAAAGTGGAGGTTTTCATAACCTACGTTTGTGTTTTTTATGTTTGCTATCTCCACGCTCATTAATTTTTTGATCGAGCTTATTTCTTTCAACTTCGTCCTATAGCGACAAAAAATAATAAAGTTAAATTAAAGCCGTTATTGATCGATACTGTAAACTTGCATAGGTTGTGTTCGTCCGAAAGTTACAAAGAATATAAAAGTAATTTTGGGAAAATAAAAGGGTGTTTCCATATAGTCGTACACTAAGAATATAAAATTAATATTTAAAGGGTGCCCAAGGCAATAGAAGCTTATGAGGTTAATTCGCTACATAAGCAAGTAAAAAAAATAATATTAAAAATTACTAATAATTACCGATAATTATTTTGCTTTGTATTTTCAAATATACTAAAGAAAAAAAAATCAAAGTTCTACAAAATTATTTTTTTAATTTTATCAAAGAAGAAAATATTGCACATCGTTCATTGTACAGTATTGATAATTTAATTTTAAACTTTCTTTAATTTATTTATTTTTTATTAAATAGTCAAAAACTTTGATGAATTCACAAAAATTTTCCGTGTTGCATTAATAACGAATAATGGAAGAGGATATAGAAAACGTTAAATTAGGATGAATCTTTAGACAAGAAATTTTAAAAAAAATGTAAGTAAAGTAAATGATTAATGAAAAACTTTTATATATCAACTTACATAAAACTAGCAAAAAAGAAAATGAACTTTAATATAAAAAGAAATTCCAGTAACGTTACTCACATCTTAAAAAATTTACTAAAAGTTTTTTTAACAATGAAATATATTTAAATTTTTTTATAGTATTTTTTTTTAGAAACAATTTTTTACTCCTCTTCAATTTGTGAGAAAAGCAAAAAAACCCAGAAGCAATGTAACATGCATTTTATAACATGATTTCAGTTTTCTTGAACGCATGCAGAAAAACAGCAAGCTATTAAAAGTTGAATTTAAATACTTAACACAACACACAGGCAACCACTTGAGAGAAAACAGCAAATAACTGCGTTTTTATTGTTAGAAAATTAACAAAAAAAATTCTAAAAAAATGGTTACGAAAGTACCTAGCAAATACTTAAAATTAAAGAGTGTTGCGAGCGTGACGTGATATACATAAAAATATGGTTATATTTTGAACTTTGCTTTGCAGACATATCAAATTTGCACAGTACGGTAAATTATGTGTGTTATAGCAAAAAATATAAAAAATATAACTTTTAATCAGAGGGTGTATCAATTGTGATGTATTTTTTACGAAGGTGGCCTTATTTTTCAAAAATTTTTATGCAAATTAATTTAATGATTCAAATTAGTTCAAAATAAATTTACTAATTCATTAAGAATAGGAGAGGCTGTGATCTAATCTGGAAAAAGCACTATAAAAGCCAAAAGGTTTTGTGACGTGAAAAAAATTAAGATTTTTAAAATATAAAGTAACAAAAAAAAAAAAAAACGATAATAAAAAAACAGGTGTAAAACAAATGAAAGAAAGAAAACATATATAGAAGAAAAGAATCTAAGCTTAATCTATTAGTATGGAATAACGATTTTATTTCATAAAAATTAGTAGATTATTGTATAAAATCAAGCAAAGTCTACACTGTTTAGTGGGATAGAAAAAACGTTTTTCATAATAAATCAGAAATTTCAACTTGTTTGAGACGATTGTTGTAAAATCTTACAAGCTGGTAGAAGAGAACTATTCGAGAAACTATATGAGAAATCTACATCAATCAGGTGCGGCGCAATAGGGTTTTAAGCCAAGATTTTTGGAAACGTGCCATTTATTGTTTGCCATCATATAAATTTTTTTAAGTAAAAAAACGGAAGTTATCGTTTCTAATTAACAAGTTATTTACATATTGAATAATACAGTTTTTTATTTCTTTGCAGGTGACTCTTTGCCGGTTCAAAATTTTCTTGCCAAAAAGTATTCTGACAATTTTGGATTGAAACTTTAACTTCATCATCAGAGCATAAGCTGAGTGGAATGCAAATTATATGAGCTTCGCAATTAAATTTACAAAAAAGCGAATAAATAAGATAATATATAATAATAATTTTTATTTATTGATTTAAATATTTTTCAACTAGATATTTTGTACAAGAAAATCGTAATATTTTATTTTTAATCAATAATTTCTCGTAAAAGATAGCTATTTATTAGATATTTCCAACCTAGATTTTTCCTTTTTCTTATTTTCTCTAGAATCATTAAAAGGCGTACTAAAAATAAATAAAACATGCAGTAAAACTTAATTTGTGTGTTGTATTTTTGCTAGTGCTCTTACATTTTGTATTTGATTTTTGTTTTAATTTTCATTCTGTTTTCAAATATTCTTAAGTTTTTATAGAAATTTTGATAAAAATTTATTATATCAGGCTTGCTGAAACATTAGACATCAACCCCAGTATAGTGGTTGAGAACTTTATTTGATGCGATGTGCTGACTTCTTTTTGTGTTTTCTACAGGGGCCTTTAAACTTACCACACCTACTCTGCAGGTGAAGTACGGCATATTACTTCACTACAGGAAACAGCAAAAATAGGCGTACAGAAAAAAAAACTTCAGCACATGTAAGCCGCAAACTTTATAAAGGCTGATTTTAAGCCGAAAGCGCTTTAAATTTCAAAAATAATAAAGACAGTAATATTAATAAAAAAATATTCGGAAGATCAGTACATATGGCATTAACATTTCGAAAATGATTTCCAGCATATGGCCATCGCTGCTGTTCTTGACGAAGCGCATTTTAGACGTCCACTTTGGACTAACTTTTCAGACATTGCCGGCCGTATGTCTTCTAGCTAGCTTTAAGAAAAGTTCTATGTTAAGTTTTACCTGCTTATAGATCCAGGAACACAAACTTAACATTAGCCAAATCCACGTTTGTATTTAATCCTATACCAATCTAAACCATCTTAAAAGTCACGGAAGTATTCGAACATATGAGATTTAAAAAGATTTAAACCAAAAAAATGTAAAGCCATTAATAGCTTACCAAAGCCGATTTAAATGTTGTATGAGTTAGAGCAGAATGATTTATTTCATTGAAATATAAATACGGTCGTCATTCTTTAAATTGTTCTACGAAGAGTCGCTAGATATATTTTCGAGTACTGGAATTTCTTTCGTCAAGCTACAATCACTGATTATCAACCTCAGATTTTAAATCTATATCAGCAAAGATATGCTATAAAAAGAAATATTTGATAACGTTCGTGATTTGATTATTCTTCTAAAGCTTTAAAAATATAAATATCGATGCAATACAATCTGGTCTTAACAAACTTCAAAATGATTGTTTTTTAAAACCAATAGATGATTGAACAGCCTATTGTTAGGCTTGCACTATTTGTCATACAAACTATTACGAAACGTGTTGTTTGTTTTCATATACCGCCTTGAATATTAGTTAGTAAGGTAAAACTAGGATGCAAATATCAGCAATAGCGTGTTATAAACTGTATAAAGATTTATTTTGCCAATATCAGACAATAAAGAATTATTTTGGATATTTAAATACGCATTATTGAATTATTTATATAATTTATGACAACATGTATTTTAACTTTTCATTCCACTCTAAGATGACAAATAAGTTCTGGGATAGAATTGTAAAAGTGCATGAACAGTTTCAGTGCAGTTTCTATTAAAAGTACTAAATATGTAGTAATACTAACAAAGCAAGAAATAAAAATCTCAATCACATCATATAAAAAACGTGGGCTTTAAAAAAATAACAATAAAATAAATATGTGCTGCAATAAACTTGCACTTACAAATATGTGTATACAGGCAAATTACACCAAATATAAGTATTAATTGGGCTTAGATCGAGATTTCATTAAGTTTCAAACTGATTCTAATATTCATTTAATTAGACATTTTTTCTACTTGGCTAATATATTTTAAATGATGAAAAAACTTATTAAATTCCTATCATAGTACAAATACTACGTTTTTTAGGTAGACGAATTTTTTCCTGTGTATTCGGTTCGGTAATGGGTTGAGATATGTGAAAAAAAATTTTATTACTTTTCCTTTTTTATATTTTTTTGCCTTTTCTAAACCTGCTTAAGTATTTTTTCTTTTCACTGAAGTTTTCTAAAGTTTGGTTTTTCTTCTTAAATTGCAACTTCCGCTTTTATTTTACTGCAGTCATGTGTTGAATTTACAACTTACTAAACTTTCGTTGTTGATGTAACTTGAGAATAAGTTCTTCATTTTTATTTAACAGGTGAATGTGTAAGCAAAGTATTTTCTTGTTTAAGTATTTAAAGGTTGATATTAGTTAGAGTTTTAATATATTTTTTTTTTTTTTTTGGGTTTTTTTTTTCTTATAGTTTTTTTAAATTTTTTATAGTGTTACACAAAACATTCTCGCTCTGTATGAGATGTCTTATTCCAATTTAGTGATAAGACTAGAGACAAATGTAATACTCTGCTCCTTAAACTAGAATTAAATTCGTAGTTTTATTTGTTAAAAGAAAATAATACTTTTAAAGTAATCATACGCTTTGCACTTCGAGGGCTCAAGTGGGCTACGAACAGCTTAAAAATAGTAATACAAACTAACGCAAATGTTTTTTTTTTGGGCTTACCAAGTAACCTATTAAACTCTTTACAATCAATATAAAACACACAAATTCATAACATTTTAAATTTTTTATTACAATGAGATATTATAACAAAAAATCAACAGCGCGCGTTCATATTTCCTTCATAAAAAATAGCAACAAAAGATTTTAAATAAAAATTTCATTCGTAGCTCAATCGACGGTAACATAAGTAAGAACAAGTATATGTAACATTTTGTAAAGATAACATTGAAAAAAGCCTTAAGATTTTTGTGAAATTTATGTAACCAAATTAATATCACAAAATTAATTGTCTAAATAGGTTATGTTGATGAATATTGATGTACCGATCTAGATATTTCTAGGGTTCGTTCTGTTGGTGGTCTGTTTTCTTAAGTAAATATCGGTATAAATTTGTGAATAGTTTTTCTTAGAAGTTAAAATTAAATTAAAAAAGATAATAATATTCCTGTAAAAGAGAAAATCGGAGTTCTAGAATAGTATAAAAATACTCAGTTCACAATATTCTTACTTAATATTCGTATTCGATTGGGGTCAAGAATTAAATCAATAAAATATGTGTTAGAAACACTCCTATTCAATCACTTAGGTACTTGATGTTTCATTTAGATTTTAAGGTTGTTAGTACTTATTGCATCTCTTCTTGCTGGTTTGTGTGTGTGCGTTTAATGTATAAATGTAATAGACACATTACCCTACATTTATATGGAACTACGTATTTGTGCAATGCATATATGAGTGGCTACACATGACTTATATTAAATATTAAGTCTTAAATAACTTGCAATAAATTTGCTTTAACGTAAATAAGTTTCACTTTATTATTTGTTTCGTAGAATCCAGGATGGCTGAAGCCTCAAGTGCTAGCTAGACTCAGTCATGAAGGTTTTCCAAAAAATTTCTTAAAATTTAAAATTAAAGCTTTTACATTTTTTCTAAAGATGAAATTTTAATAAAGTTTTTATTAATCTAGTTATTTTAATTTTTTCTTTTTATAAAATATATAATTCATTGTAATTATATTTCACTTAAAAATATAAACTTTGTCCTTATATCACGATTCAGATAATAAGACTTTATAGTTAAAAATCAGTACATATATAATATATAATTATTCTTTCACCTTTAATTTTATTTCAAAATTTACACTTATTTTTATAGGGGATATATTGATACATACGTTGTAAAAATTATAAATGTCTGCCTACTACGGCTAACAGAAATTTGAAAAAATTGCGTCACTTTAGGAAAGCCGATTATATTATAGTTTCATTCTTTAAGTTTTTGCACTTGCTTTAGAGCAGACATAAAAAATGTCTGCTTATTGCGATTCAAGCCACGACAGCTTACGTAAAAATCATGTCACTTTTGAGGAACCCTATAATTTGTAGTTTCCTCGTTTCTATCTGTTGTTTTCCGTACTCTGTTATCAAAAAAACCACATTTAAAAAAAAATTTTTATATAAAATCCCTTTCTGAATACCCTATAATTTTAGTATTTGTTTTTTATAATATTTCTACAACAGACATTTTTTTACATGCTCTTTATTTTTACATTTATCCTAATTTACTTCTTCTTATGACGGACATAAAAAATATCTTAACTTAAATCGTCTGCCAATTGCGCTCAAAAACAAGGCCGCTTACTTGGGTTACCCTCTTCTTTAAAGTTTTATATGTTTGTACTTGTTGCTATGGTGCATATAATATAATTTAAACACAAAACAGTTTTTTATGAATACCACGTCCCTAGTTCTTTGGTCTTTCTGTTAAGAGGCTACAAAAATACTCTTTTGAGAATATCTCAAAAGCTTACCTATTACAGTTCAAGACATAAAGGGTTGCAAGGGGGCAGACATTGCATAAAAACGATGGGGTTTTTTGCTTTTAATGTACAGAGCTTTAAGAAAATTTAAGAAAATTGAAATTGAAATCTTTCTGTAACACTAAACTATATTTCCAAAAGTTCAAATCTTTTTTTTTTTGAATTTTTTTTTATTTTTTTTTTTATTCACAAATTATTAAATTAGAAATGTAACACATAATAGCTCTAAATACATTAAATGCTTAACTCTTTATGGCTTTTAATTTTAATTTTACTTTACTTATGTTCATTTTGCATTGTTGGGATGTTCTTGTTAATTTTCTAACAAGAAAAACACGGTTGTTTTTGGCTCCAAATTGGTTGCCCGTGCAATGTGTAAAGAATTCTAAATTTAACTTATGCTTGTAGTTTTTCTGCATGAATTTAGGAAAATTGAAATTATGTTGCAAAATACATTGTCTCTATATTTTTTACTCTTCTAACATATTTAAGATGTGGAAGTTATTTTCTTGTTGATTCGCTGTAATAAGAGAAAAATAATAACTATTATTCATTATCAATATATTTCATTGCTAGAATGGCTTAAAGTGAATTAAGAAATAAATTTAAAGAATTTTTTAATTCACTCGTTATTTTGTGCCTTCAAGAAACTCCTTTTCAAGTCAAGGAAAGAATATATGACACATTAGCTTAATAAAGGAAATGTCATAAACATTTTTTCTCATGACGATCCAAAATTACATAATAAAAGTATTAAAAGAAATGAAAGGAAATCCAAGCAATGCAAATATCATAAAAAAAGCAAACTAACCAGAAAAATTATTCTTCAAGGGAAATGTGATAAATCTAATCAAAGACGTAGAAATAACATTTTTTGCAAAGTAATCTTCGTCACTTACCCTCATAAAAAAAAACATTAGATAAAGTGTACATTTACTTATCATTAGCATCACTCTGCTAATCTTAATTAGTGTCTGAAATTAAATTTTATGATTTTAAAAGTACAGCAGTAGGGTGCTTTTTTGCATGGAAAAGTAACCTTGTTTCTTTAGGTTTAAATAAAAAACAAAATAAAATAAATCCAAGAAATATGTACACGACATTTATACTTGCTTGTATGTATAAGGGTACGAAAATAAATAAAAGTAAGCGCTGGTTATCTAATTGTTTTGTTTTTGTAGTAAAAAATAATTGAACATGGGACAGTTTAATATTGCTTCTGGTCATGACCATAAACTGTTTATTTATTAAATTTACGCAACGATGAAAACTAAACTGAAAACTTTTGAGAAACGTTTGGTAATATGTTTTCACCTTGTAGGAGTTAAAGTATTAGCGCTTACAAATAAAGACTGTTTATATTGGTGGATATGACGTTAACTTATCATTTACATCACTTCGATTATTGTACCGGTCATATGACCGTCAATATTAGCAGAAATACCAGCCACGGCATAGAACACAGCTCTTCTTCCCTATTCCTTCTTTCGTTTTTTTTTAAGTCGGTTCAAAATTGACATCTATGTTGTTTATTGTACATATGATTATAAATTAAGGATTATCTAATAAATGTACAAAAAGAAAAATTTTATTGTACTTTCTTAGCAAATAAAATTTCTCTAGCCGACTTATTGAGTAGGTTTTCATATGCCCCGTCCAAACATGTAGTTTTTTCCGCAAATTTTTTAAATTCATTTATAAAATTGCATTCGTGTCCACACATTCAGATATTTTTCTACAGGTTCAGGCGTGGTTTGTTTTCTTCAAAAATGAAGCAAAAGGCCTTATTACATAGGATAGAGGCCAACAACGAAAGTTTTGTTCGTGACATATATCCAGAAATGCCCTTAAATATACATGTGCAAACCATGTCTCTATGGGTTATACGCCTTTTAAGTTTTGTAGTTGAGTGGGCGTAAAAATAAATTTTATATTAAAATTCCAACTTATTTTGCTGTCTAGCGATATTTCATATTTTTCTTTTGTTACATTAACATTAAAGTATGGCATTCAATTTCCATCTCCAACGTTTTACTTTTTGTCTTTATGATAAAACTGCATTAACATCAATTTTAAGGACCTCGCGGCGTATGTGTCATAAAAATTATTTTTGCATACAGAAATTTAACCATACGCCTAGTTCATGTTATTTTCTTCTTTATTTCCTTCTTCATGTTGCTCTTTATTTAAACTGAAAACAAATTTAATGTAAAATTGCATGACTACAGAAGCGTTATCGTGATCTTAAAAGCAATATGTCATTGTAAATTATGAAACGTCTGAGCATGCAACAAGCTTTAATGTGGAATTTGCAGGTTACAGTTAAAGTTTTTTTGAAATAAAATTTTTAACAAAATAGTAATTTAAAAGCTTTTTGTTCATAATATTTCAACTTATTTTTTGCAATCGCATTAAAAGAAAATATATATTAAAATGCATGAACTAGGTTGTTGTTATTTAATTTTTTTAGGTAACCTTCATATATTGTGCTACATTTCATTAGTGATATAAACAAATATCTTTTATAAAAATTTTTTACGTAAAAATTATACAGATCTATACACAAGTTTTTCAAATTAGCAGAAATTTTTTTAAGTACACTAATAAAATCTAATATTTCACTAAGAAGCCATTAAGAATTTATCAAAAAAGGAAGCAACAAATCGTAAGAAAACAGCACATGAAATTAGTTAAACTTACACACCGAAAGAAAGTTAAGTAAATAATGTATCCGTTGATGTGGCTAAATTTTCCCTCATTGTACTAAATATTATTATGTTGCTTAAGACGTGTAAGTTAGAAGAAATTCTGGAAATTTTAAATAACCGATTTTAGTACAATTTAATGTTGTTTTTTAAGTTGAATAAATGCCTGTAGATTTAAAAACAAATTTTAAAAAATGAAATGAATTTCGTTATTTAAGAACACAAATTTACTTTGGATTGTTATTTATCTTTATCAGAATAAACTTCTATTTAAAGTATAAAAACATACAACTATTGTCGTTACAATATCTATCTGAAATAACAGCAAATAGTAACAAATTAAAAAATTTCATATAAAACAGTTGATTGTTAACAAAAGTAACACCAAATAATCTTTGGTCTGTATGACAAAAGTAGATCACTTTTACCAGCCAAAAAGGCACAGCAAGCAAAATCTTGTAATAAAGAAAGAAACAAAGGTCTGCTAACAACGCACATAAAACTAAGAAAAAAGTCATCTAAAAATATTTTAATGCATTTCTGAGTATTCTTAAATGACGCAAAAAGCGGAAAGTAAGACAAGGACATATTGCCAGAAGGGAATAAATCATCAAAAAGAACATAAACTTACACAGCATGCATAAAATAACCCCCCCCCCCCATACACCTGTGATGATTTAAGGTTTAAAAATTAATAAGTTGAAAATACTTCAACGGAAAAAAGTTCACGAAGGAATTGAGATTTTTAGGTCAATATGCAAAAAATCATATTTTCTTCAACGGCAAAAATAATCTTATTTTTTTTAAAGCATTATTTAGTTGAATAAGAAACTATAATTTAGGTGAAATTTTAGTTTGTCGTTAAATTTATAATAAAAAAATAAAGAGTAGATATTTTTAGCAAATCATTAATCATACTTCGAAGCGTTATATTTAGAAAAAAAAAATGTTTTTATATCTCTCTTTTTCAAAAAAAAAAAAAAAAAAAAATTCATAATAAATTAGAGTTTTAAAATTAAGTGATTTTTGTGCTTATTGAAATGTATTTTATGTATTAGAGCTGTTAAGGAATCACTCTTTTTTATTTAAAATCAGTACGAGTTATCTAAATTTTGAAATAATTCTTTTCAAAACAAAAAAGAATTAATTGATGCTTGAATCTATTAAATTTAAATGAATTGGAAATGAATTGCAATTCACTTTGAAAAATTCAATTGAATTGAAATCGAATTAAAATTTATTTTTTCCTATTATTTTGGAATTGATTTAAATATCATTAAACGAATATAAATTCACTTTAAGAAATTCATTTGTATTGGAAACGATTGGCAATTAATTTTTATCAAGCTCATTAGAAATGACTCAAATTAATTTAAATTCGTTTTCTTGTGTGATAGTAATTTGCAAATGGATGATTTGCGAACTAATTAAAAACTGAATGATTCGTTTAAAGCGCTGCTATATAGATTTGTATGCTATGATTTTAAACGAAATTTAATTTCGTATTAAGTCAAAACATCTCATATATCGAAGTGTTCCTTGGGGGCGGTCGTCTGCTAAGCAAATACTTCACCCGCAGTATGAACTTCAATAGGGTTAGTTATTCATTTGCTTAACTACTAATATTCGCCATAATTTCTTTTAGTTTTTAAACATGTATTTTTTCTTGTAGTTTTGTGCCATGAAAGCAATCTGTTTGCACAGAATGAAAATTTAGTTTCAATTTTCACTGCTCTGAAACTGTATTCAATCTAAGTTTTACTTTTTATGTTAAACTAAACCCTATCGGCTTTTCTGGCCCTTAATTCATATTTAGTATCTGAATATGATAGATGTACTTTGAATGAAAGAGACCACTCCTATTTGCAGTTGTGCAATGACCCTTTCGTTTTTAATGTAATTATTTATTTTTTTTTTTTTTTTGTTAAGATGTCGAAATAGAATTTTTAATGGTTCACCACCAAGACCAATTTTACCCAACTGGATTGAGTTTAGGCTATTGAGTGCTGGCTGTCGACTATTATTTATCTACTTCCATCTTTAACAGCATTTGCTCTAAATGAAATCTCTCATGGCACTCTCATTTATTTATTATTTATTTATATATCTTTCCGTAGTCCTTATTCCAATGCAAACGAATGAAAGACTTATAGGTACTTAGTAATCCCTATAGTCTTCTTGAACATGCCAACCATATCCAAGAAGAAAGTGTTTGCCAGATAGCACTGGTCCTATCAGTCGAGTATATGCCAGACTACGTACTAATGTTGCGTTTAAAATTTGATTCACCTTTAAATTTCATTAACTTTTTTGCCGGTTTGCAGAGCATCATAGCAAGGTCACTATTTTCTCAACATTTTGTCCTTCTGGCAACCACTTTTTTATCTGTCCTTCTCACATACGGCGCAGAGTATGACGTCATGTCTCTTGTTTCAGCTACTGCATCAGATTTATTTATCACAAATGGGGTTAATTCAGCTATGTCATTCAAGGGTGCTGCGATCTCGAAGCTTAATTTTTCTGTTTTCTTAAACGTCTTGTCTTCTATATCACTTAGTGGGCTCCGCAAAACTTTATATTAAAAAGATATTTATTCTTCGTCTTCTGCTATAGATTAAAGTTATCCTTTAGGTGGTTCACTTCTCCTCATTCAAATTATGCAACCAGGCACTCCCAGTAGATATTCTTCGTTTTCACGACAAATGCAACCGTCGACTAAAATAAATTTCATTATCTTATTAGATACAGGTCAGTCACATTAAAATAATTTATTACCTAAATTTAGCAAATTTGCAACGCTTCCCAACTCTATTGTTTCTAATAAATAATTATTGTAATCCTAAAAGCTTAGAAATTATTTGCATATAATTTTTAACCCCTACACAATACCCAGCAAAAGATTTGACATTGTCTGTATTGCAAAATTTTGATATTCGCTTACAAAACACATTACACTAGTAAAGAAAGCAGTAATTTAACTAGTTCTTTAAGTTAAAAATTAATAAATTAAAATACCCATTATTGATTATTATTTCTTGCAATAATCAATTTAATCAATTCTCAGTAATTAATTATAAAAGTCTCATGCCTTGTTAAAATTATAAGGTTGGTAATCCAGTGGGATTTGTCTAATTAACACCCGATTACCTTTTCTGAAATTTTTTGCTGGGTATTTAACCAAACTCTCTTATTAAGAAATTTTTTACAAACATAAATTTTACCTTTTGATTTTCTCATTCCTGATTTCGTAATACGCAGTTACCACATACACTCTACCTCAAGAGGACTTTGTTTTTAAATGGAATCAGGCACAAATAAATTCTAAATCAATATTATTGACTTATGGTTACAGCACTTGACACACTTTAGAAGAGAAAAACTAAAAACTCCTCGGTAAAATTAACCATTAAAAATCAGGATAAAAAAGAATAAAACGAAAAATTAAACCCAATAAAACTTAAAGGAGCCCAACACACATGACTGAAATACTTATTGATACACATGGGCATAGAAAAAATATTATATAAAAGGGATAAAAGTAGGTAAATAAAATTTACATTACACCAAGAACAAAAGCTAAAACTGAAAAAAAAAATAAATAGAAAATTGATAAGTCATGTATTTCTGCACTTCCACATTTCTTTAAATGGAACTTACATTCAAAACACGCAACACACTTTTTTATTAAGTGAAAGTTAGTAAGTGAGGTAAGTCGCTTTAATTTTTTTAAATGCGATTATCAGATTTGTAGAGTACATGTAAAACTATGTTTACAAGTAAAAAAAATCTTAATTTAAAGGATGACCCTATAGTGAAGAGATTCTTACGTGCGTGTTCTTGTTTTTGATCTGCATTAAAAAAAATACTTTAAGTTTATTTAATTTCATGTTCGCTAAAAGTAAAACATAAAACTTAAATATAAAACTGTTACAGGCAAAGGTCTAAAATTTCCACAGAGTATGAAATTGCCGTGTTTGTTATAAGAAAGAATACAAGGAAACGAAAATAAAAATAAACAAAGATTGTCTCCATAGTAAAGGGATTTTCACATATAAATGGCTTAATATTTTGAACAATAATAGGCTGTAGCTCTTAAGATTTGAAATCAATTTAAAAAGGTATACAAATTTAGTAAATGGTGCGATACACCTTATACGGTACCCTCCGTATAAGAGTCCAATTTCCACTTGACAGATTAAAAAAAATAGTTTTATTTCCTAAAAAAAGTTGGTTTTATTTGTTTTATTAAAAAAAAGTATATCTTTAATTCTTTTAAACAAATTATATATATAACTAGACCTTCGTTATTTGATAAACAAAAATTTTGTGACACTCCAAGCAGTTTAATGCACATAAGAATGTAATCAGATTTTGTTCCTAAATAAATAATTTAATGGTATTTTAAAATTTATTAATATTTTCTATTATTTGTTTTATTTATTCAATACAATTTTTTTATTGTGTACAGGATGCAAAAACGACGTAGTTTCTGATGTATAAAATTTTGCATATAAGTTTTTAGTGCGGAAGAAGTTCAAGAAAATAAATTTTAGAAGTAAATCTTACACTGAAAAAATGCAAATCGTTAAACTAAAATTTCTTACAATAAAATTAATTTCAAGTTGGATGCTTTAGTTCTTTAATGCCTAGAGTTTAGTTTTTAAATGTTTTTAAATTAACCAAAAGGGAAAGCATAAAAATAAAAGAAATTTTTGCTCTTAACTTTAAAAATTATAAAGTAATTTTTTATTTCCATGTTCAGTTTTATCTGTAGTTACCATCTTTTTTTAAGTTAAAGCACATTTTGCTTGTATCGCATGTTATATTTATTATTTATATTCTAACGTTGTGTTGATATGTGTGCAATAAAATTTTTCCATTGGAAGTCAAGAAAAAATAAAATAAATGATTCAGTGGAGAGCAATTTTTGAAAAATATAATAATTTTTAAACGACTTAAGAAAAGGGAAAATTAAGCTATTAACAAGCTTACTAACAACCACGTATTCTCTGTCAGCCATTTAATATAGTACAAGACACCTAACGTGATCAACAATTTCTAACTTCTTTTTGTCCTCACACATCAACTGAAATCCGATGTAACGTTGACCCATCTACCAGTTCTCGCCTCAGAACGTTCAAGCCCAAAAGCAGTTTAGTATTTTCCATGCAAGAGCAATGCCAAATGGTTCGTGAGAATCTACAATCCTTTTGGCTGTTACCCTAATAAATAAAATCTTATTATAGTAACGAATCGGTGGATAAACTACTTCTATACTTTCCGCGCTTATCCCCTTCGAGCTCAATCTTGCAAGTTTGTTGGCAATTTCGTTGCCCTTAACGTTACAATTAAACTGTACCTGTAAAAAATATTACTCTTCACTTTTCCACCAATTCGGTGGCTTTAATAGTTGCCAAGATCTCTGGCTTTAATATACTGCAACATATACGACCTGCTTACACTAATTCCTAGAAGGTGAACTCCCACTGCAAAGTCAGTTACATCTTAGAACCATCTGTGAAATCCGCAATCTTATCGAAGAGTTTCACAGATGTCGTATTTAAAAAGAGTTTATTTGTCTCTCAAAACTATTTTAACAGTTTATATTAAATATTCATTGTTTTATTACCAAATTGGCTTACATCGACGTAAAATTGACCACATCAAATGTGTAAGGCGGTCTTCTTTTTGTCATTGCCTGGAATTGGCTAAATTTATTGGATTGTAACAGTTATATAAAATAATATAATGAGAAATATTTTTTATATTTTTTTGAATTTTTGCTTTTATGTTTCATTTAACAGAAAAAAAAACTGCAAAACAAGTTCATAAATATGTTGATATTTATTTTAGTTTTAAAAGTTTAAAATGGGAGACATGACTGTGTGACCGTGCACTAAATTTCCCACAAACTTTGTTATAAATTTATTTTATTTTGATGTGATAATTTTTTGCAAGATTATTTTTTGACTGGATTAGAACAAATTATTTACATACTCTGTCAAGGCAAGTGAGTTCTTAAAGAATGAATATAAATTAAATGTATAAAATTAATATTAAAAATGTCTCGTATTACATATCGTCTAGTTGTTAGATAAAGTTGCTAAAACCAGACCAGTGCCTGACTGTTGAAAACGCATCCTTTGTCGGATAAATATCATCCATATTTTTAAACAAAAAATTATCGACCATGCTCATGTTATGAACTTTAGCGACAATAGCGTGATTTCAGGTTTGATTTTTGTAGTTATAAGTTCCAAAAATAAACGGAACCACTCCAAACCGAAAAAATAAGCCTCTTATTTACTGAGCTCGATTTTTCGTCTTCAAGTTTCACGAATTGATGACTGATTTTCAAATTAATTCTGCATAATTTGCTTTTGTTGCCTAAATGTCTTATAGTGAGCGCAGTGACAGTTTGATTGACATTTTTATCGGGCTAGAAAAAGCCTTATTATCTTGGATTCTAGAATTTTCCAAGCCTAGAATAAATATAATATGCAGCTCTTAGATAGTAAGAAATAATTGTTTTTAAATCGAACCCAGACATTAAGAGTCATAAGTCCTGTATAAGATTATCAGTGTTATATCCAACTTACAGAAAAAAAGTTTTTGCACCTATTAAAGGTTTTATTGGTTTTATTTCGAATTCATATTTTACTAAATTTTTAGTTGACTTATTTAAATTTTCAATTCAAAAATATATACAGTATTTTATTGTATCAATTAAATTTTTAATGAAAACAAAATTTTATATATATATGTAGGGATTGTTTCCGAATAAAATGTAAAATATTTAATATTTCAATTCAATACAGTTTTTATTATAAGTATAGTTTTAAATTTTATAATAGTTTTACATCTAATTTAAGTTAAGGTTCACAATTTTATTTTTAAGATTATTTTATTAGGTTTATTAATTAAGTTATTTTATTATTTTTTAGCCACTACTCGACCTTTCTAGTTCACGTCTCTTCAACAACTGTGCCTTTTGTCTTCGTCCTCAGTCGGTTGTACCGCATACTATGTATGCTCTGCCCTGTGTATGTGTGTCATTGCCTACTGCGTCTTGTGTGTCTTTATGCGTTTTGTTCTTGCGTCAGTGCCTACTATGTGTTTGCTGCGTCGTCTGTGTGTTTTGTTCTTGCTTCATTGCCTACCATGTTTCGTGTGCGTATTGTTCTTGCGTCAGTGCCTACTATGTGTTTGCTGCGTCGTCTGTGTGTTTTGTTCTTGCTTCATTGCCTACTATGTTTCGTGTGCGTATTGTTCTTGCGTCAGCGCCTACTATGTGTTTGCTGCGTCGTCTGTGTGTTTTGTTCTTTGTCATTGCCTACTGTGTTTCTTGTGTGTTTTGTTCTTGCGTCAGTGCCTACTATGTTACTTGTGTTTTGTTTGTGTTCTAATTGTCCGTAGCCTATCCCACATATATTATATATATATATATATATATATATATATATATATATATATATATATATAATTGAATTAAATTAAAAATTCAAAAGAATTAGTAGCCGAAAACAAATAAAATCCTTAAAAGGTGCAAATCCTTGTAATTTTTATAAAAAATTTTTTTTAATTAAGATAGATGGGCAGGGGTTATCGAATAAGTAGTAGAAATTGTAATAATAAAATATACAAATAGAATGATGTATAGAACAAAACATTAAGAAGATGTGCAAGAATTTTATTAATACAACTCTAAGTTTCCTCTACTAAGAACTTTCGCTCTTAAGAGAAGAACAATGTTATATTTTCTTTAACAATAAGACGTTCCAATAAACAAATTATATTTGTAAGACACTATAGTTTAGTAATGAAAAAAAAAAAAAAAACATTTCCATGTTTACATAATAATGTAGTATATTTTGTCATACTGTATTATTAATAAATATATTATTTATACGTAAATATCACGTTACATTTTTTCAGACACAGTAATCCATATGCTGGGCGTTTGCCTACAAGAGTTTAAAAGATAAGGCTATATTTGTCAAAACTGCAGCTTACTTATTTTTCACACTTATTTTTATAGAGGACATATTGGTGCGTACTATGCGTAAGTTCAAGATGTCTGCCTACTATGGTTGAAAAGTAGTATACGTTGAAACAACGTTGCTATAGAATCACCCTTGATATATTAGCGTAATTTAAAAATTCTTGTTGCACACTTAAAAATACTTAAACTATCTGCCTATTTCAGTGCAAAAATAGGACCACGTGTGTGAAATTCAAGCAACAATTGGCACACCCTTTAATTTGCAGTTTTATGTTTTCCAATTTTTTATAGAGCTCACATCCTTTTACTGACACTGTGCAAACTTTCAAACGCGTCTGCCTAACAAATTTCAAAAAATAACAATATCTTTATGAATAACGCGTAACTTTATAAACATCCTTTGATTTTTGGTTTTTTTTTTCTTTCTGGTATAGTAAAAATTTTAAGAGTCTACCTAGTACGGTTCCTATACAGAGTGCTGTGAAAAAAGACGGAGGTTCGAGTAAACAGGAATTGCAATGAAAATAGTAGGAGTAACTTTTTATCCTTTTGGTAATGAATACCAGAAAGAAACAATTGATTTTTCTAAGTAAATGAAAAAAAACTTAAAAATAAATGTTTAAAAAAAAACCATTTAATTTTCTTTTCACGTACCCATATAATACACTTAAACTTAAACAAAGAATTTTGAATTTTATTGATGTTGCTAAAAAATCATTTGGGAAACATTTCAATAATATGCTGGCAGATGGCCATAAGTGAGCTTGATATGAATTTCTTTTCACTTTAACTATTATTGCAGTAGTTTTAAGTAAACAAACCTGGATATTAAATGCAATATTTATTATTGATCAACTTTGCTCGAGGTTATAAAGTGGTTTAAAGAAAACTAAAGAAAAACTAAAAGAACTATACTATATTAAAAAAAAAAACAAAATTTTAATGAGCCATCAATAATCAAACTTTTAATGCGTTTTTATGATGGATTTGAGTAAGAGTTGGGAAAATAAATAAATGGGTTTTTAGGTCATAATTTTAGAGGAGGAGTTAAAAAAACGAAGTTCACTTTATTATGTTTTTTTAAATAGCTGTTGCAACATTTTCTTAGAAAATTTTACCGATAATAATGTTTATTTAAAAATTATTTAAAAATATATGTTTGCCTTTTAAACAAAAAAATCCAGTAATGTATTTTCAACCCTGTTTATTTGAGAGTGTTCCAAGAAAGTGTAAAGCTTAATTTTGCATTAGCTTATTAATAAATACATTATCTGAAACTTGTTATGTTGTTTTGATGTTTGAGTCATCTGTAAAAATAAAACAAGTCAAATATTTTATTTAACTTTATTTAATCTTGCTTATATTACGGTTAAAAAATACACTATTTACCCTGCACAAGCCATTTATTGGATTGAGGTGTCATCTAGAATTATATAATATGTGAAGTTCTGGCAGTTTAATTTTATCTTGCTTTATTTCTATTATTAGCAGCGTATCAATACCAGCACTTGAAGCATTTTGTTCAAAGCTTGGAAGCACTTACTTTTTTTAGTTAGCCCTGTCCTAAGCTATGACATTCAAATAACTTTTGAGGAAGTACTTCGAACAAAACCAATATTTAAATCATTCGATGTGACACCAACAAATAAAAATGTTCATGTAGTTGCACCCGGAGGGTTTCTGGAATATAACTGCTTTCCCAAGTCATTGAATCATATGCACTAAATTACTCACGTAACATTCGGAAGGCTCATAGCATTTGACTTACCTCTCAATTGTCTTTTATTAACATTTAACAGATAAAGTTCATTGTCTACGTAAATGCATAGACATTAAACAAAATAAAAGCTTTTCAGCTTTATTTTCTCTATTAATTTTACAGCTTTTTTTTCACACTTGATCTTTTTACCAACATAATTTAGTTGACAACGTTACAATTTTGTGGTGAACTGAAAGTTAAAAATACAGAACATATCTAAATTACCCGATTTACACCACTTTTCTTTAAAATAATGAGATTTGTTTTGTTTACGAAATTTTAAGATTATTTTGGTAAAATTGCATAAATAGATAATAATAATATAATTTATTAGCTTTGTATCTTTATTTTCCTACGATGACTCTCAAAAAACATATGAAGAATTATTTAAATAGCAATTACACACAACATCTGTAAAAATTTTCTAACCATTAACAACTTAGCTCACATACACACAAACGATTTGGAATTGCACAAAATATTGTTTTAATATAAATTTTCATGAATTTAAATAAAGCTATAAATAAGGAAAATATAAACATAAATTTTAATTTATGTCAAGTAAATACAATAAAGAAAACAATAGATATAAAAGATAATAATTTTCCTTTGTGTTTGAATATTTATTAAAAAAAAACTTATGTTTTTGTTTTGTGTACGAGGAATGGAATTGTCTAAATTCTATAATATATGTATTTTATAAAAATATTACTTTCATAGTTATGCTTAAATAGGATTCTGGTGACAATAATACTCTTTGTATAACTTTGAAAACTATGATCTTTTGGGATGCAGATAACGATAAAAATCACATTATTTTTACCGAACGGGCATACACACAAAGAGAAATAAATTTAAAACTACATAAACCATTTGCTTTCAAAATCCGTTAACAATTTTTGAATTTATTCACAATGAACTGACGCTAAAATATTTAGACAAAAATAACTATATTCATATTCTAACGAAAGTGGATTTAATGGTTCAGAGCAGCACAAAATTTCTAATAAAATCTGTGCTGACCAGAAGTGTTACACATTAAAAACACACAATAGGTTTCCCTTGATTGTAGTTTAATTAAGTCCCGATTTACACTATGCAACTTATTGAGGCATTTTCTTTTTAATTCCCTATTTAGATTGCAGCGATATGCGTTATTTAAAAATAAACATAAGCTACAGTAACATCCATTCAAAATTCAAGCAATACCATATTGCTTACCCCTCTTGCTTCACCAACAAACAAAAATTGCATGCCAGTTTCATGAAAAATTGCCAAGTCTAAATGCGGTATAATATAAGCAAAAAAAGGAGCAAAAAAAGTTGCCAGATCTTTCCATAATGTAGAAAAATATCAACGCTTCTTCGTTATCTATTCTTTTCTTATAGGACACAGGATATGATATGGAGAACTAAAGTGAGGGAGTCATTTGTAAGCAAACAGTCCTAAGGTTACAGTTCAGTTAGTAAAAACTCCAAAAGGTCAAGAAAGCTCAAAGAGATATCACTTGGGAATAAGTCTGAGAAACGCTAAAACGTTTTATTATTAATCTATTTAAATTTTGTTATTTTTTAGTTTTAAATTTCTTAATTTTTTGTTTTAAAAAATATTCTGTATATTTTACAGAACCTAAGTTGGATTTTTTTTAAGTTAAATGAATTTTTAAAGCCTTGTGAAAATTATTTGAAATCAAAGTTAACTGAACTTTTTGTCATGTCATGAACAAATTTTTATTTTCTTTATCAGCTTAGAGGAAATTATTATAAATTTTTTGGGTCCTACATTTTTTGCTTGTTTTTTTTTTTAATAAGAAAAATCACTTGTGAGAAATAAAGTTATTTATAATAAAAAAAAAATGTTAAAACACTGATATTAAACTTTCTAGTTCTATTAAAATAAGGAAATTTCCTTGAGTTTTGTCTTGCCTTCAATTTTATGTTTTTTTGTTTTAAATTAAATCATTTACGTGTTGAATATATGCAGTAAAATAAAAAATACAACCTTTTAAACTTGAAGTAAGTAGAAAATTATAAATTGTTCAAAGTTTTATGATAAACCCACAATGACTAACTCAATGCGCTATTCGCATGAAAACATATTTTTTCTTAACTTTTGCTTCATAGAAAAAGTTTTGTTTTGCTTCTTTATTCTTAATTTACAATACTTTGTAGCATTATTTTTTTAGTGCATTGAAAAGCTTAAAAATGAAATGAAAATTTTGCAAAAGAAGCAATTTTATTTAATTTATTCATGTAAGAGAAACCATAAATTTAGCATTGGAATACAACTCTCATGTATGGGCCGGTGTTTCAATGTCTTTTTTGGAGTTACTCGACCACGTACAGGAGAGAGCGAAGAAACTCATCGGTGACAGTAGGGTTTCCAGCTCTATTGACTCACTGGAGCATCGACGCAATGTGGGGTGTGTTTGACTATTTTATCGTTATTACAACGGAATGTGCTCTTATGAAATCAGGCAACTCGTTCCTGAAAACCGTAATTTCATATGCGATATGCATCAAGAGAGCATTCCTTTGTGTTCGATAGGCCAGTGAATTGCATAACGCATTACAGAGGATATTCGTTTTTTAGCCGAACAGTTCGTATGTGGAATAAACTCCCTGCAGAGGTCTTTCCTGCCACATAAGTAGGGGTCATCCCCTGAGTGCTTGTCCTAATTAAAAAAAAAAAAAATCAAAGCCTTAGGTCATGCTTTATTTTTCGTAACATGTTTATGAAAATTTAAATTAAATGCTAAGTTAGATAATTTCAGAAAATTATTTTTATTGTTTTATTTTGTTAGTAAATTTGGAATTAAGCTTAAACTACTTAATATTACAACACATTTACTTTTATATGACACAAGTACAATTTAAGTCTTCTCCTAAAAATATGCTAAGCTTTTTTAAAGTGTACGCAAAATGCAAGAATCGGGTTTGCCTTTTGAGAATTACTCAAGCATAAGTTTATGTCGTCATTCTAAATATACAGAAGGAACGGTCCATGTCCTTTAAGGCAGTGGGAAAAAATTACGCGTAAAGCTAATTTTTCCATATCATTGGGTACAGTGAAGTAACTCCAATCATAAAAACAATGATATGGGGCCATAGAGAGTTAAAAAGTATGAAAAAAATACGGTGAAAAAAAAATTGGCGTCCGCTCGTACTTTCCGGGTTATGGGATTGTGAACTTTTAATTGAAAGTACGATTGTGCACCATATTTTCTAAGATATAAATATTGGTATAATTGAAAAGTTTTTAAAGAGATCTTTCAAGGAAATTATAAAATTTCTTAAAAATGCTTGACCCATAAAGATCCGATAACAGTTTTATTTAAATTTATGTACAGTGCTTAATTTTTTTTAATTTTTCCCATTCCAGCATTTTTTTTCGATTGGAATAATCCCACTAAACTAAATTTACTTACAATGTGAACGGTATATTAGATTCGGTATTGCCGAATGTAGCACTCTTACTTGTATCCTTTATATCTGACAAGTTGAGAATAAAAAGTCGAGAGTTGGTCAAAGGTCAAGCCGAATTAAAAAATAAACAAAATCTTTTAAAAAATCATTCGCTTATTCACCTATGGACTGAAGTTTTATTATAATTCAGGTTTATTCACTAAAAATATCAATTTAGATTTCAAGTGATACCGAAAATAAAAATTCTTGCAAATAAAAAAAATGCGATTTCAAAACAGACAAACTTAAAATCATTATTAGTTAAGACATGGTAATTATACATTTATGTTTTATGCTATTTTCGAGAAAAAATGTCTATAAATTACATCAACTGTGGAAATACTCCTAAATTTTAAAACTTGAATTGTTTACTTGAAGTTGTAGCGACCTTAGCAATTAAGGTTCTTTGAAAATCCTAACCGTCTGTCTACAACTGTCAAAAGTTTCGTTATAAGTAGAAGAACTATTGGACGCCCTTTAATTTATAATTTTGAATATTTATACTTGTTAATTTAACGGCCATGTCATCGACTTACTGTCGAATTTGTAAGCGTTTGTCTATAGTGGTTTAACTAAAGGGCTGATATAGGTCAACTTACGTCGCCTATGGAGCATCTGTTTTTAAAATTTTGAACAGTTTTTTTGATGAAACCAATCGGTAAGCATAAGTTTAGATTTCTGCGGTTGCAAACATAGAAAAGTATTGTTAACCTATTTCTTTTTTTTAGTTCGGTTAAAAAAGAAAATACTGTAGTAACCAAATATTCTTATCAAATAATTAAAGCAATAATTCTAGCCGAATTTCCTCACCGGTGCCAACTTTACGCTAAGTTTTCTCATTTATACAGCCCTTAATATTTAAGTATTACTTTTAAGGTTTTTTTTTTTTTTTTTTGTAAATTCAAATACATTTATAATTTTCAATTAGGCCTAAGTTTGTTATTATTTGCATTAAATAAAAAATTAATTATTTCTGGTATTGTTTTTCTTTAAAGTAATAATGAACAAAGTTTACAGTTATTAGCAATCTGTTGGATGTTGCAACCAAAATATTCGCTAAATACTGCTAGTAACCCACTTTATAGTTAATGTCACATTATAACAAAGGTAAATCTTATGCAAACTATATATTTGTATGTTGTTTATTTGAGGATTAAATTACTCAATTTTTTTTATGTTATAATTATTCAAACGTTCAGATGTGGAAGCAAAATGTCCAATTTTGAATCATCAAATGAAAGGCTATATGAAATTCGGCTCAGCTTAGTATAATTCTGTTATTTGTTTCGCTTTTAGTTTAAGTATATAATTTTAAATTATTCTAATTTAATTTCATTTAAACACACTCAAAATTGTGATATAATAATGACTGGGTGTAGTCTTATCTTGTATGTAGCCAAAACTCCTACGATAAGTGTAAAAGTAAATTTTGACGTAATTTCTTGGATATGCAACACAGGTAAAGCCCACGTCTTTGAAATTCAATAACTAAAACAAACAAGTATTGATATTGCAAAAGACGAGTTTTACCTGTGCATTGTTTTAAGAATGAATAAGAAAATCTACTTAAAAATTAATAATGCTGTAAATTATTGCATTATCAATGATACTAAAAATAATGAAGAAAAAACTTACAGGAGATATTGGAAAAATATTATGTGTGAATAACGTCAGTAACAAAATGTTAAGGGAATCGGGAAAGTTTTATTTAATGAGTACAGTGCAGCGTTGTAAAATGTGAAATAATGTTTCTTTGTATTAGAATTTGTTTCAATTTGTTAACTGTCTGGGTAAAAGAAAACCCAAACAAAATTATCACCTGGGTATAATGTAAGTCTTGCAAGCTATTAAATTTATTTTAAAAGTTCATATTACATTTGATGTAAAAAATGTTATTTAAAATTAATTAATATTTCTTAAATAAGATAAGTTATAATATTTAAACTCTTCCTTTTTGTTTTTTATAGACAGAAAAAAAATTTTACTCCTTTAAAAAATTGTATTTGCTTTTAAACAGAAATTTAATTAAATTATTGATTAGATCAATTATATGTTTAATTGAAAAACAAATACAAAACAATCTATTGAAATAATTATTTGAATCAGTTGTATATTTAATTAAAAAACGTCACAAAATTCTGATAAGGTAAGTAATTGAATCAATTAAAATTTTTTGATAAAACTTTTAATAGAAGAGGAGTTTTTAAAAGAAATTTAGTTAAATTTAAGTACGGCCAATTATTTGCTAATTTAAAATATATATTTTTTTTTAATTTAATAATTATTTTAATAAATTATATACTTAATTAAAAAATATAGAAATTCGATTTTTTTACTGAAATAATTGAATCAATTAAAAATTTAATAAAATTGCTGAAAACAAATAAATTTAAAACTTAAAGAGATTAATGTGTAACAAAATTACATTTGATACAAATTCATAACAGGTTGAAAATGTTAAGAAATTAAAAATAAATCTGTTACTTTTACAATTTATTATATGACAACTATAAACATAAATTGCTGCAGTATTTCTTGTAATTAATTTTTATTGTTTTGTGTTTTCAAATGCTCTTAAAGTTTTTTACACTCTTTCGTAAGCTGTTAGACATTATTCCTTCTTAATACCTAAATATTTAAGCTGTAAAAAGTAGTTTTTCTTTATTTTTATAAAATCGTAAAAGCACAAACATTACAATTTGTTACTTTAACTAAACTTCTAACCAGTCAAAGTCAAGTGTAATTCACTTTCGAAAGAACAAATTTGTAAAAAAAGGACGAGTAAGAGAAAAAACTTAAAGTCAAACTATAACTCCTTTCATGTTTTCTGCGTCGAACTAACTGTGGTTTTCAACTAATACAAATTGTAAAAATTTAATACATAAATGGTTTTAATTTTGAAGTTGTTTGTTTTTGAAAAAAATCTAAAAAGTTTGTAAACAAGGAAAGTTTAATTTTTTTCTGATTGAACAGGGTTGTAAGTGGCATATTTTTTAAATTCAACACAAAATTTACCAATATTTGCCATACTGGCTATTTGTGGTACGTTTTGCTGCTCCAATAGTAATAATTCTGCCACTAGCTCTCTTCCATTCCAGTCAGGTTTTTAATTGATAATAAACACTAATAAAGAAGGTACTTGTAACAGATCTTAAAACCCCCCCCTTCCCTGCATCATAATAATGAATATTCTAGTAGATGTATGTAGGTCTCTGCGTGTTTAGTAAAATATCGATCGTTTCGTTCAGTTCGGATTTTTTTTTTTTTTTAGTTTTTTCTTTAGTTTGAGATTTCAGTACAATAAAATTCTCAACAATTAAAAAACGTAAGAAAACAAGCGCTGATATATTTTGATAATATCTCCACCATTTATTGACTAATAGAACCGTTTTCGTAACAATGCCTAACATATTGATGGGCTTAAGTATTCTTTAGCTCTTCTGTGGGGCCTCCTTAGCCAGGCTGATTACAACCCTGTTACGGACATCGATTCATGGATAACCCTATTTATACAAAAGTAAAGAGAATCTATAAACTTCTTAAAACTGGAAATAAATATTTTATGAATCACAAATAGAATGATAAACTATGAGTGTATAAAAAGCCACTGGCGAGTCATCAAAAGGAGGCCCCAGGGAATCCGTTCTAAAATAATGTTTATTGTTTTGATGTTACATAATAGTAAAAACAAATTCTATTCTAGTCGTTTGCTCATACGAGGAAAATCTTAGTAAACATTTGAAAAATATGCGATATCATTTAGTTCCAAATTAACATTTATGTCACAGGTCCAACGAAAAGTAAATATTAATCCAACATCGTGTTCCGAACAGACAATAAATAAACAAATAAAAACTTGGATTAATGTGCTATTATTATTTATTATTAATATAAATAAATCTTAATTTAGAATTCTTGAAAGTAAAAACGAATACAACTGAGCTAAATCAAATACGAAAATGTATTACAAGAATTAAATGTTTCATTAAGCATTAAGAAAAAATAATTTAATTTGAATAATTTTTAAGAATGAGAATAAATGGCAACAGTAGCCAGTAGAAACTTTATAATAAACGACATTTCGTGTAGAGAGTTTTAAAAATTTCTATTATTTTTCATTTTTAGCACTGTTTTTCTAAAGCATGCAAATGTACGCTACGCTACATATGGAAAGTGATTGTGCGAGTCTTTCTTTCCGTTGATAGTTCTTGCAATATTTATATCAGAACCTGTAAGATTTTTTTTCTATGTCATTTTTAATTTTTGCTTTATTGAATTAAGAATCTCAGAACGAAACTCTATTAAAAATTTCAGAACCAAACTTTAGATTCACTAAGAATCAAAATTTCACCTAGCGATAGAAATTTCTCAAAGATAATGTTTTAGCAAAAATTTCACAAAACATTTTACCACAAAATTGTTTTTGAAATACAAATTTTTAATATTCATTAAAAAAGAAATAAAATGAAATATATACTTTAGATTGACAAAAATAGATTTTACACCAAGCAATCGAAATCTCGTAAAAATATCACATTTTCGCCAAAATTATCAATAAAAAATATAATGCTTTTTTACAATAAAAAAGCCAAAATGTCATTAAAGACAGAAAATTCAGAAATTATTTCTCATGATTACCAAAAATTGGAATTCTATAAAGCAATTGAAATTTGGTTAAAATAACACAAAATTAGGCAAAACATTATAAATTACTAAACATTTTTTTTGCAATGAAAAATTTGAATTTTTTTTAATCGAAATACAGCAAAATAACACTAGATCAATTAAAATATGAGTTCCACATAATTATCGGAATTTCATTAAAAAATCCAACAAATTTATATTTTACCAAAAAAAAAAAAAAAAAACTCAACTCGTAATTAAAATATTATTTTTTATAAAACAAAAAATCCAGAAAAAATTAAAAAAAAAAAAACTTTCAAATTTCACTTAAATATTACATTTTCAGCAAAAAACACCAAATGAGTATAAAAAAACCTAAGAGACCTTTGGATGGCAGAACCATTACAAGACACATGGGAACTCAGGCGACTTCTAATGAACTGTTAAAAGATCTCCAAGTAGACAAATAAGCAATTCGGGAACACCAATAACGTCTTCCTTATTGCATTAAAAAAGTTCCGCAAGAAAAAAATATAATACCTTTCGTCTGCTATAGGGTATATAAGATTCGGCTCATTGAAATGAAGCACTCTTTCATGTTTCTTTTATTTTATTTATTTTATTTTTGTTTAAAGCTTCTATTGCTGATATACTTTTTATGGCGACATTTTATGATTACCAATTCTCATTGGTTTTAGTACTAATAAAAAGTTTTCTTTGCCCGAAATTATTTATTGGACTTTTTTCTTTATGCTTGTGAAGATAGTGTGAACTGATTTTGCTTAAACTTGTATTTCCTGAGTGTTCGAGGGTTGAGTGATTATTCACTAAAATAAATGTCCTGCTTAATTTGAGCTTTTGTCTTTAGTTATTGCCCAAAATTAAATAAAAAAACCTTTAATTTTATTTATATACAACACACGATTTTTGAATTGCACTGTATTTTTCTTCACCATTCAACACAACATTTTGTTTTGCAGTTTTATCTCTTGTTTGTTTAGGGGACTAAAGAAGTTTATTATGTTGCACAGCTGAAGTCAGCAACGAAAATTCGTCTTATTTGTGTTTAACTTGCAGAAGACTACATGCTTAGCAAAAACATGTAAAAACTTTCTGGGAAAACACTGTTTTATTAAGTATTTTTTTTTTTTCAAATAAAATTTTTCTTGTTTTTTGTGCATTAAATTAAGAGAAGTTGCGTTATTTTTTAGTTAGTCACAGCTTGCAACAACAGTTGTAGCAGCAGGTTTTAAACATTTTAAGCCGGAAACAGGACAAAACTGCAGTTACATACAACCCAAAAAAGCAGCTTTAAGAAAACTTTAAAAACTTTAGTCACATACTGAAATAAACGGAAGCACTACTTCTGTCTGCAACAGTTTCAAGCGAAAGAATCACCTTTAAATAGATAATAAAGAAAAATTTTAAAAGAAAATAAAAATTGTTTTAAATTTAAGAAATCTTTTATGAAGTAACTTATTGAGTAATGGAGTTCTGAGGAAATCATATTTATAAGCATCGGTTGCAAGCGGTTTATGTAGAAAATAATATTTTATATATTGTGATATCGAAAACCTCAAAAATCGTGTGTTTTACAAAGTTTTCTCAAATGATGGTTATTGGTTTAATATTCAAACCAATCAGAGAAATGATGGTATTGTTTTAAGTGAAGAAATTTTTGTCGCCAATTGAAATAACTATTACCATAAAAATTATTTTCTGCCCATCACCAATCTGTTAGTAGTTTTATTATTTTGGTAAATGATTATGTCTTGTGCACTTTTAGAATGCAGTTGTTGCACTTTCTTCTCATCAAATTGTGGATTTGTTTTGGGATATTTATTTTTTTATAGTTAAATCAAAATTATACACCTTGCTAAAGTATTTGCTATTTTAAAACTTTAAACATAAAAAGTCTGAGCTCTGGCAAGATGCTTTCCTTCTTTCCTTAACTAACCAAAGACTTCTAAAAACTTAGCTGCCACCTCAACCTATATCATATCACGAATTCATTATGAACCTGAATTTATCAAAGTTACCATCCCAGCTTTTAATGGCGAACCAAAGTTTTAAATTAAAGAGTTCTTTTATAATGACGTGATTTTTATACATGGCCTTAGTTTTAAATTGCAGTAGGCAGACATATTAGGCATTTTTTTAGAAAAAGTAAAAAATGAAAATATGAGGGATGTGTCTAAAGTATACGTTATTTAAACGTACATTATTCTACCGTATTAACTATTGTAGAAAGACTTTAGAATTTTTTCAAAGAACATAAAAGTATGCCCGCTATAAAAATAAGTACAAACAATTAATTTTAAAATTTAAGGTCGATTCAAGAGAAGCAGATATTTTGAGGAATACGACCTTATTTTTAAAGCCGCAAAATTTGCACAAAGCATATTTTGTTATGTCGTATATAAGTACAAAAAAAGTAAATTTAAATAAAGGATGTTTCGCTATTAATCACGTATGTCCTCATATCTTTCAAAAGGTGAGTTGAGTGGCGCACAGTTTAAAACAACGAATAATAAGAAGATGAAATTAAAAGAAAGTACGGAAGTCTTCGTGGGTAATATGAACTACATGTTCATGGCAGATTTATTCTTTAAAAAAGTTGAAAACAAAAAGAAACGATTTACCTGCTTAATACATTAGACGTATAGTATTCCCCAGTCATATGTGTTTTACATAGAAGTCTTTAGCAGTCAAATCCCAGAATTCGCTTTACTTGTCTTCCTATTAAAAAACTGCTAAATTAATTCAACGCTTATAAAAAATGTGTGTTTAATTTAAGAAATTTTGCCCAAGCTCTTCATAAATGTTGGGGCTTTAACATAAAAAGATGTTAAGGTTTTATATGTAAAAATATTTTTGTGGCGTCGGGATTCTGTGCTGTATTGCCTTTTAGCAAAATACTTTACAAATGCCTACAATAAAATATTTTTTATAGGCAATAAATACTTTGAAAACTATAACGGATAATAGACGACCACAAAATCACCTTAAATAAAACTTTTTTAATGAAGTATAATTTAATATAAGACTTGGTAAATTTTAGTAAATCAAATGAAATAAATACAATTTTTAAGAATGAAAATTTACTTATCTTTATTTCGAAAAGTCGACGTTGGCCCATAACTTCGTAGTTTTTCACCACACAACTTTTTTTTTTGTTTTTTAAATATTTATTTTTTTTTTTATTATTTTCATTTTTTATTTATCCACAACAATTGGCAATAAAATCTAATAAATCTTAGACCGTTAAACTCATGTCGCATAGTAAAAAAAAAACTAAGAAAACATGTATTAAGAAACAAATAAATACAACTTAAGATATTGAGTTCGTGTTTTTGTTTATATTTTTGCTAAGAAATTTCATATAAACCAGCAACTTTTCGTTGTCCTCCTACTTTTCTTAATTTTATTTTTAATTTTCAAGATGTTTTTCTTTTACTCACTGGTTGAACTTGGAGAAAAACGCTTTACAACAGCTGTGATGCAAATAATAGCACACAACACTTTTGTATAATTTTTCGTAAGGGTTATTCTCTACTCTTTGCAATCATATTTGGCCATGCAGCATTATATTTGAACATTAAGAATTTATTTTGACTGATTAATAAAAAATTCTGAAGTAATCAGTCAATTATTTTTGTGATTCAATTCTTATTTCCAGTATATAAATATTAGATACAGAAAAAATCAGTAATTGATAGATTTTAGCAAAACTTCGTTTAGTTTACCACTGAAATTATTTATTAGTAATAAAAATATATTGCAGTATTATTTAAAGGATTTTTACTGCAAATTTACTAGAGCTGCGCTTCTTTTGTTTTAGCAAGTAAACTAGCAAAGCTCATGCGCATTAAAATAACAACTTATAGGACTTATCAATGTAAATGGCATTTAAATAAAATAAATATAAAACTTCTTACTAAATTGCTTGTCTTTGGCTTATGAAGTCATCGGAAATAATATTTTGAAAAATTAATTGGAGATTTTTGTTTTTAAAGAAACGTATTACTAACGTTAGGTTTAGAAATGATCCTCCCAGTTGATAGACCCAATTGTGCTATTATTTCAACATCTTCTGCCTAAAGTTCAAGTTAATTCCATCGAAATTGTAATGCTTGATGTTATGTAATGTTTATCATGTTGCCAAAATAGTGTAAGTATTTATGAATGTTAGCTTTTTTTGGATGTGATTTTTTTTTGGCAGCAATTATCCAGCAAACACTAAGTCAAGCATACAAAATCTAATTTTTTTAACACTTTATGATGAGCACAGATTATAAGCTGGTTTGAAGAAATTGCTAGCCACTGGAAACGTTTCTATTTTAAAGAAATATATTTGACAAATTATAAGAAAAAATATTAAAAATTTATTTTCTTAACTTGGTATCGAATATTATTCTCTAGCGATTAAAAAGTTGTATTATTTAATTTTATTTATTTATTTATTTATTTTTTTTTGCAATTATTACATTATTAACTTCAAGTCATTCTAAACATATTTTCTATTATTTGAAATCAAATTCAATTGAAATACATATATCGCGTTATTAAACCACTACAAATATATAAAAGCTAATTAATAATTCATTTCAAAATACTAAATAATAGTTTTGCAATATGATCACAAAATGTAAGGAATATTTAAGAAGAAAATATATTACTTCACACTTTAGACCTATACGTGATAGTGTACCTATTTTTCATATTGAGTTTTATTTTTCTTTTTTTTTCTAAAACATCGTTTAATAATTTATTATGTTTATTATTCGGACTATTTTAGTATTATACTTAAACAAATAAATAAAATTATTTTTAAGTTCACATATATTTCAATTCTTTGTTAAAAAAAATATTTCCAAATATTTGGTTGGTTCAGCTGTAGAGACAAGAAAAGGGCTTGAAGAATTAAATATAAATTTGTTTTCGTGGCTAAACCCACAGTTGGCAAAAATAAAATCAAATATATGTGACAAAAAAGCTTTGGTTGTGTTTGATCTTTGTTTAACCAACTTAATAGTGCTCGATTATGAACTATTCCTCATACTTTAATTTATTAAGATGATGATTTAAATATATAATGTTTACAATGTCTCTACCCTAAAATAAATAGATGTCTAGCTACGGACTTAGCAATTAAGAAATTGCTGCGTGTTTATTTTTCTGGTTTTCATTAAAAGTCAACAGAAAATTTCGTAAATAGTTTTTTTCCTTAACAAATTTAAAAATTAAAATATAAGCGAATTTAAGTCTAATTAGTTTTTTTTTAGTTCTGAAATATATATTTTGGTTTTTAAATACTTTTTATTAAAATAAAAGTTTAAATTTGATGAATGTTTAAAAATTATTTTGTTTGCTGGGTTATTGCTTTTTATAGCATGAGTATCAAAACAAGTACTTAGACTGCAGCATCTCTTTAGATAACATCCGGTCACAAAGAAAATTGTCGCCAATAGGCTAAATACGGTTAATAGCAACGTTTGTGGAATTTAAATTGTTTATCTAGATAGAGACACATATTTAGAGAAAGACGCAAACAGACATACATACAGACATAACTACATTTGTATCAGTTTCTTCTATGACAATAAATTTGTACTAGTAACCATCATGATATTAGAGGACAAATCAAAACAAGACACTAAAGTTTTGAGCAGAAAAATAATTTAAGCATAAAATAAGCCTATTAATTAGCAAATTATTATTTGTATTAAATACAAAATTTTATTAAAATTAGCTTTCAAGGAAACACAGATGGAAAAGATGGAAGATCAAATTTATGAACAAATTATTAAAAAATTTTTATCTAGAATACTTATTTTAGAATAATGTTGTATAATAAGTTGATAAATGGAAAATGATTGCATTTTTTTAGTTCAGTTTTTTAATTTGAAATGTTATTTATTTAAGGTCACTATTTAATTGAATTAACTTTTTTTGTGATAAATTGTGATATAAGGCATTTGTAAAAAAAAATTTTTTTCCATTTTGAATGTATTCTATAATGCATTATTCGAAAAATTACAAATACATGGCTATCACTTTTATTTGCATTTGGCTTAAGTCTATTCTGCATTTTGCAATCTCTTAATAAAGAAAATGTCATCAGATTCAAATAAAATCTTTTAACGTTGACATTTGTCGACGCTGTTTAGTTTTATTTTTATTATTTTGAAACAAATAAGGATTTTTGGAATGAAAAAGAAACTTATTTCAATAAAAATTCACTTGAGTATTATTTGTTTAATGGAAAAACATATATATATTTAAAATTGGCAAACACATTGAACAACGTAAGTGAAAAATAACAATTTTAAATATGCGACCAAGTAACCCAGATAAAAATATTTTGAAAGCAACGAAAATGCGAAAAAATAAAATAATAAATAGTCTTTATATTTTTGGTTGGTATGTGAAGGGTTTATTTTTAAGCCCGATAAAACATTAAACACAAAAAATTTACTTTTGATTAAATTGTTTTTTCTCGAAAAGATCAGTAAATGGCATTAATATTTGATAATGATTTTAGGAATATAACGACTCCAGCTGAACCTGACGAAACGCATTTTTGATGTTAATATTGGCCAGTTTTTTCTTGCTCGCATGTGTTATGAATAACACGAGGAATGTTGGTTCTTTAGTTGTGAATTGATTTTCAAAATAAGACAAAAATTCACGTGGCCCCACAGGAAATAATCGACAGTTTTAAATAATACCAATCACTTATCAGAACAATTGACAAGTTAATTTCGGCAGTTGCGTTTACCATCCTGCTGAAACCAATTCATGCCTGGATCAAGGACATCTTTAATGTCAAATACAAAATTATTTTTCAGTTATGGATTGGTTTCATTAAAAATGCGGCATCTTCATCAATTAACGAAGTGCTTAAAGTACTTAAATTATCCTCATCGCTGGGCACAACTGTTTGCTAACAACGGATCGATTTTCAACCCCTCTTGGCCCCATTTGGTGAAAAGACGACGCATACGGTGGATTCATGGGTTTATTTCTCACATAAGCATAATTTTATTTGGAAATAGACGACAATCTTAAAAGATAGATAAAGCCATATTCTTGCGATTAACGTCGAATAAATAAATTTTGATCTTCTTTTACAGTTTCGTTTAGAGCGGCAGTATTCTCTTAAGTAGGCACACTGCTTCGATGTATTGGTATTATTGCGCTATTTATAGATTATGTTGTATGAAATCAAGCCACATTTTGAGGGTTTGCTTATGTAGATGGAAGATTATCGCCAGAAAAATCAGGAAGATATCTATAAACTGCGCGAATTGATCACTGATTTAATAAGTAAATCTGTTATATTTGGTATTGTTATTCAAGCGTCAATCTATTAATAAAAATTTACCTGAGTATTCTGCTCATAAATGTTAAAAAGTGAGCACAGTTTGACAGATTAATATTTGACCCTTTTGGAAGTTCTATTGAGCTTAAAAGACACTCATTATGAGCCTTAAAAACACTGTTTCTTTAGTTTTGCTTTTCGGCTTATTATGATTAAAAAAAATTCAAATATTTTTAACTTTAAGTCTTTTACAGCTCTGGCTTAAATGTTCTATAGGTATAGAAAAGATAAAGAAAAATGAATATTTGTAAGTAGGATAAAGTTTTTATTATTAGTTTTTGGCTACTCGTATAACGGAAATATTATCACTGCAATCAGAGGACACACAAAAACAAACAAACAAAAGCTTGAATTGCATAGTGTGTGTTCAATTGAATGTAGATGTATGTAACTTTCTTATAGCACTAAAAATTTATATGAGACATTTTAAATATGTGTCACACATACACTCACACACATGCACTTATTTACTTTCTAATGCTTCGAAGGAAACAAAGAAAAAAAAAATAAGGAAAAGCAGAAAAAATGATTGCATCGATGAACAAATACAAACGTGGTGAAACTGTCCAACTTAGAGTTTAGTTTTATTTAAAAGCTCATCTACCTGTCTCTGTGATTAGAATCCTTTTGATATCTTTTCTATTTGTCTAACTTTTCAATAAATTTTTGCATAAATGGGAAGTGTAATGGGCCAAAAATTTCAAGTTATAATATATGCTATTGCTCTTTAAAAAGAAAACAAATAAGGATATAAGTATTTGTGGAAATAAGCACGTACGAGGATGTGCAACAAAATAATCATATAAACGTTATCAAAAAAAAAAAGTGAAATGTTATCAATTCGTCTTTATTCTTTTATTTGTGCCCGCAGAACTCAGTCTTTAATTAAGCAGTTTTAAAATTTTATTAAAACTTAGGTTTACGCCTAAAAAAAGAAGAAAAAAACATACAAAATTAAAGTGTTTCTTTACGAAATACATACATACTCGTAATAGGTTTATTGAACGGAGACTTATATAAAATTTCAATATACTTTGGATCACAATAGCTCTCAATAAAAAGAAGTAACAAAACAATAAATTTTAAAATAAAAGGGTGTCCCCTTACGAGACTTAGTATGAATTGTTTTGTATTTTTAACCTAAATAGTCAAACACTTAAATATTACACAAAATGTGTTTTTCTATGTCCGCTATTAAATACAAATAAATATTAAAAATAAGAAATTATTGTTTTGTGAATATTGAATTATCATTACAACCAATGTAGATACCCAGAAATTTACACAAATATAACAACAAGAAAAAAATATTAAACTAAATGGTGTCCTCAAAGGTGATATTTTTAATGGATGTGGTCTTATCTTTAGAACCGTTATATTCAAGCACCAGAAAAATACATAGAATGTAACAAAAAGCACATGTTTAAAATTAGAAAGTAAAGGGTGTCTCCATAGGTGGTAAAATACTTTTGTGTTTGATCTAATTCTTAAAAACGCTACAGTTAGAAAACTAAAACCGAAAAAAGTTCGTATTACAAATTCAATTTCAGAGTCGACGACCCTCTGCCCGACTATTGTTTTGAAGTCTTTTTTGTTGCATAATTAATTTTAAACAAATTTTTATATATTTTATTTTAATTTTAGCTTTTATTTTGATTGTTTTTTTTTTTTTGCTTTTAAAAAAATTGGCTACAGTATGCGGCAAAAAGAATAAAATTAAATTCTTAATTCTTTGCTTAGCAGGTATTAAAATTAATTCCTTGCATAACCGATGGTTAGCAGAAATCCAAAACTAATATATGTATGTGACGATTAATAAAGAGAACAAAGAAAAAACTTTAAACTTAAAAAAAATTGTGCTGATTATCTTTTTTTTAAGTTTAAAGTTAAACATAAATAAATTATTATAGTGTTTTGTGATAATTTATTGTTGTTTTTATTTTATTTTTCAACATCTTTAAACTGTATAAAAGAGCTGAAAAATGTCAGCCGTATACAGTGGATAAAGAAAAATAAAATTAATGTTGATTATTGTTGTTTTTGCTGGAACTTTGATTTTTGTCTTTACTTTATTGTTTGTACAAAAATCTATAGTTTATTTAAAATGTAAGTGAGAAGTTTCCTGAAGAGCTTTGTGAGCGGTAGCGAAATGGCCAACGAAACGTGCTTTCACTTTTATTAGTCAATATCGGTGATTTTAAAAATTCGTTCGGGATAATAAGCACAATTTTTTTAAGTTTAAAGTTAAAAACTCTTTTTTTTTATTAAAACAAAAATTTATAAGCGATTTTTTTCTTGAATAAATATAGAAATAAAAAATACGCGATTTTAAAAATAATTCTAATTATTGGTTTGGTTTAAAAAACTATAAATAATTTGACTAATAATTTCAATAATAAAATTAGAGAAAACTGTATTAATTTATATTATTTTGCTTTGATAAAATAATAAGAAATCAAATGACACCAATTTTTCTGCAAATTTTTTATAATAATCAGCTGGTCAACCCAAAACAAAGGAAATGTTAAAGTGTAAACTTATTTCTGTTATTAAACAGCATGTTACTATGCAAAAACGTAGAAATAATTAACAGAAAAGTTAACAGTAACATTACACAGTTCATTTTATCAGTCCAATTGCTCAATTTGTTTTTACAAAATTTGGCCAACAGATGAATTTTAACAATCCTTAAACCCGTATTTTGTCCAATATACCCTTAGACTGTGTTTTGAGATTTTAATTATATAAAAGCATAAGAAATCTGGCATTCGAGAGTTTTCTTTTTCAAGCTTTTTCCTAGTTATTCAATCATAATTTTTTCTTCAATATAATAACTTCGATTCTCTTATATGAAGTCTAAGCAAATTAAAAAAATATTTAAAGAACAAAATAAGCTAAATTCACACACTTGTTTATCTTGATATTGAATATTTTAAATAAGGAATATAAAACAAAAACAACAATTTGCAAATGCAAAACAAAAACAGAAATAAAATTTAACAGTAAAAAAATTAGAAAGAGAATAACAGTGAAAAGCAACAAATAATCTAACAGCACAATTAACATAACATAGTTCTATAAAAAAGCGAAAGAATCTCAGTGAAACTTTAAATCTCTTTATTAAATTGATCTCTTTATGGATTTTCTATTAGAAAGAGCACATCTTTTAAAAACTCTGTTACGTTTACATTTATTATAATAAAAAAACATGTTTTCCTTGGCGTTTTACTACGAAAATAAGTAAAGTGGAGCTGAGGCTCCACGAACATAAACATCTCACATTTAGTTGGAAACGTGTTATCGTTAGTGGAGGTTGTGAATTTATTCGTTTTGCGGCGCTTTTATTTCGTCAAAACGTAGACGGTGTTTTTTGTTGATTCAAAGCTATATTAATTTATGATTGTTAAAGTGATATAAAAAACAAAACACGTATGTAAGTGTTAGAAAGTGTAGAAATAAACTATGGAAATAAAATATTTCTAACAAAGTCTGTACTAAACAAGATAATTGCAATTTTTAATTATTTAATATTATTCATCTTGTTAACAAATTCATATAACTAAAAAATTCAAATACTTATAAATTAAATATCAATAAAGCAAAAAATTTAAAAATATTCAAATATCATTTTGGGAAAAAAAAACAAAACCTAACAACTAATCAAATGGAAATAATAGCAAAGTTTTTTAATCACGTCATTATTGCAAAAACAAGAAAAATAATTAATAATTTAAAAAATAACAACAACTACAAGCAAACGATAAATAAATCATAATTAACTATATTTAATATCTCAGTGTTGTATTATTTTAAATTTTGTTTTTGTTTCTGTTTATGTTTTATTTTTTAATTTTTTTTCTTACAATTAACATTAATTTGCTTTCAATATTTCTGAACAGTTAAACACTGCTATAAATAATTAAAGGGGTATGGAAATTTTGTATTGTAGTAAAATAAATAAAATAAATTTTGGCTTTTAACTAATTTTTCTTTGGGTAATTTCTTCTTTTTCCTGACAAGAAAAATAATTTGAAGTGATCAAATTTATTTCTTGAAAAGCAAAGACCTTATTTAAATTGGTTATTGTCTTTATTAAAAAATTTCTCGAAAATGTTTAACAAAAGATCTTTTTTGGTAACAAAACTAAATATCTATAACAAACCTTTGATTAAGATGTATGTTAGTAACTTTTTAACATTTGAACCTGGATAATATATTTACAGTCCAACTTTTATGTAAATCCGCTCTTTAAGTATCTTAAATAATATTTCCCCTGCATAACTTGTTTTCATATTACGTTCATTAATTCAGAGCTTAGGTGCCTAATGCTTTTTTAAAAGTTTTAAAGACTTCGGTACCAGAATCAAAATTTCAAAAGGTTGTAAGTGAAGATTTTGATAGATATCGAAGGCCCAAAGAGAATACCTTAACAAATAGCAACTGCTTTGAATTTGTTTGAACAATGAATCATTTGGTTGTGATATCTAGATATTTAAATCTACATCATTCAGTCTTTCTTTAGAAATGAAATGATTTCTTCGTTGTATTTTGGGATTTTCATTCTTCCGTATGCAACCATGACTTAAACCATTAAACACACTCCCGTTAATAATTATTTTTTCTATACGTTCAAAAGGAGTTGCAATCTTGCGCCATGAGACAGATGAATCTCTGTGTCCAGACTTAGGATTTTTGGTTGCCAACAATGGAATTTGTTTTTAGCCATTACATCCACTTATATACTCATTTACAGCAATGTAAAACAAAACCAAATTTGTTTCTTTAAAAGAGAATTTTTGGCAAAGGGAATGAAAGCACTATATGCATGTAATGTATGTATGTGTATCGGCGTTGAAGGTTTATGTTTTAATGTAAGACGTTCATATTTTTTACATTAAGCGTAAACCTACGATATTTTGATCTTATTTATATCAAGTACAATATGGATTATCTTTATAAAATAATCCAGTTCTTTAACTCTTTAATCTGTAGACTTAGGCCAGAGGTAAAAGTTAACAAATTTTTTTATCTAAGTCTTTTCGGACAATATCAAAACTTTTTCCAAAATATTGTTTGCATTATAAAACTGACAAATGAATAATTTTATTTTATTATTAAAAAATAAATGTTCGCTACAACAGTGTTTTACTGCAATTTTTTTTTTCTAAAAAACAGTTTGTTTCGATACGTTCTTATTGTGTTTTTGTTTCTGTTATTTTTTTTTTATTTTTATTTTGCCACTCATGCAATTAGATCAAAGCGAAACAAAGAAGATGTTTTTTTTATTTTTAATTGAAGTTTGTTTGTTTCTTCTCTATCATATTAAAAACAGTGTTGTACCTTCTATTAGAAGAAGATGTAATTAATTTGAAGTAAAATTTATTAAAGTTTTAATTTTTTTAATTAGTCAAAAAAAAAAAATTACGTACTGAAATGCTAATTGACTGTAATTTTCCCATTACTCTGTTATTATTTTTATTACATTTTTTGGTTTTTGATTAACAAAATTAGCTTTTTAATTTATTTTTATAAAAATTTATCAGCCGAGATTCTCGCGTATATAACATTCTGCAAAATTATTTAAATTATTTAAATTATCGAGTAAACCTTTTTTACTTGGCACTGATCTGAATTTTACTCAAAGTCAAAGCATTGTATGTTTCAATTTATTTGTAATATAATAATTCTTTGAAATTACTGCAGCATTGTTTTCGAGTGAAATACAGAACACGGGTGAATATTGGTAGATTCGCGATGACTTTTTTAATTTATAAAAGTAATATTAAAGATGTTTTATTTTTTAATGTTAGTTTTCTTACTATTATAAAATATACAATAGGAAATAATACACTTATAAATTAAAAAAAAAATGCGCCTTTTTCTTTGAAATGACATAAGTCCAGTTTTTTAAAAGAGAAAGTATTTAACTATGAAATGAAATCACAAACCACCTCAAATATATCATGACACTTTAAACAACTTTTTTTTTAATAAGAAAAAAACATATAAATAAATGTATGTAAATTCATTTGAAATCACAAAAAACATAAATTTCCTGAATCTATAATAATAAAAAAATAAGCGTATGAATGTATACCAATAAATGTTAAGCAATTCAAATACAAAATTAAAAAAATGTTGCATTTTTTGTATTTGATTTTTTCTCTCTTTAAGTTGCTGTTTAATTCATTTTTTTTATTCATTTTTATATGCTTAAATTATAACCATACATACATACATACATACATATATTAATTTATACGTACATAAATACATACTTATTAATTAATTTTCACATTTTTTTGTTCTTTTATAAAGTGAAGCCCCAGTGCTAAAACCAAAAACTATAATTGACGCTCTTAAACGCGCTTAAATATTATTGAAAAAAAAACCCAACATCAAATAACGAAATTGTATTAAAAAACATATTTAGGAAAAGAAAAAGAAAAGCGAGCAAGTAAGGTGTTTGCTATTTATCATAAATTTGTCTGTGTGCTTTTCGCTACAGCCACGACGTTTTTGGAGCAGTGCACCAAACAGTGACTCGGAGCCATCGGAGCCATCATTGTAACTTATTGTGTTTTTTAACCCAAGATTTTGGATTCCTTTAACGAAATAGGTCAGGTCAGTATTACTACTTGTCATATTTTTTGTACACATTTTTATACATATTTGTTGCTGTTATTGCTTAAATACACATGCAATTGTGTGCACCCAATTTTTTCAATTTTTTTTTTTTTGTTTTTAACCATTTTCTTCATATGTTTTAGTTCTATTTTATGGAACAAAGAAAAGATAATGAAAAATAAGCAGCATTATAACCGTTACATTTAGTTGATGTTGTAGTTATTGCATTTTATCCTGTTGTTATTCTCGTTTATTTATTTTTTTTTTTTTTGTTTTGTTATTGTCTTAAATATTATGACAACAATTTTTGTTTTTCTTTTCGCTGGTTATTGTTTTTATTGTAAAGAATTTAAGAATAACAAAAGCAAAATTGTAAAACAAAAAAAGGGAACTGGTTTTCCTCCGGTTTTGTTTAAAATAATGGATTTAAATGAAATGAGATCAAGTTATGCGAAATTTATTTAGTTGTACTTGTTGACTTCAAATTTGTTTCTTGATAAGAATTTATAAAACTTTAGGAAATATAAAATTATAACTCATGAGACAGACATCTATGCAATGAAATAAAACTGTAACGGAATCATTTCCGTATAAGAAATATTTTTATTTGAATTTTTTGAAGGTGTAGATAGTAAATGATGCGGAAAACAAAAGACATATTTTTGGAATTTTTGTCTTTCTGCCTGTCTGTGTTCGCATCACGTAAAGAAAACTACATGGATTTAAATAAAATTTTGTGTGGAAATTTCTTAAAATCTTGGTTCATATATAGAATAAAGTTTTTCTCCAAAAATAAGTTATTTCATAGAGAAAATAGAGATACAATCAATTTTTTTGTAGATGGAAAATGTGTAACGTTAAAAGAACTCTTTAATTTGAATTAAAAAAAAATTAGAAACGACACAAATTTATTTTGGTTTTTATAATTTAAAATATACGAGGCTTCTCCAAATTCGTCAAAGTTCAAAAATTTTTATCATTAATTAAATACTTGTAGATATGCAAAGAATGATGTGAAGACAAAAACGGCAATAGGAGTGTTCTTAATTTGCATGTGCAGGAAATGCGTCACACATTATAATTTCACGGTAACAAGTGTGTAATTGTAAATGTTGTAGTTTCTAGTAGTAAATATTTATACATTTGGTTTTATATATCCATTTTATTTGGCGCCTTTAGTCTACAAATTTTTTTTATCTTGAATCATGTCTAGAAATGCCATTTTTAAGTAAAAATAGGAATTCTCTTATTATCCACTTTTCATCTCCTCAAGGTCGGCAAGGTGCGGTAAATAATATGAAAGCATGTTTTTAGAAAATAAATTATTCCTAGCAAAGAAATAAAATTAATCCTATTAATAAACCTAAAGGAGATAATTAAAAATTTTAATTTTAAGATAAAATAATTTTATATTTGTGTATCTTAATTTTCAGCAAACATGCAAAAATGGGATAGGTAAATTAGTGAAAACGACTGAAAGAAAAGAACTATGTAATTATTAAAATAACATATCCAACCTTTCTGAGTCATTCATTATTAAGTCAAAAGCGTCAGTATTTAAATTTGCATGATTTAAGCTGACATACTGGCATAATGATTATATCAATACCAAACACCATTCTTATCAATTCGTTGATATAACCTTCACTAAGTTTACATAGCTTTCAGCTAATGTAATTCTTAAGAAACTCTGATGTGTAATTACATTGGTGAGAACAAAACTGTTGCACTTAGTGTAAAGTTGAGTTACTCAAAGAACCTTTTTATGCAATAGTAAATCTGTAAAAAAAATGTTTTTTTTTAATAAAACTGAAGTAATTACAGTAAGTAAAACTAAGTTGTTAAATTTGTATTTAAACTATTAACATTATATATGTACATACACTCCTATGTATTCGTATTTAATGAATATAATGTAGGTATAGTTTTTAACGTATATATAGTTTATATCGACGCACTTATATATATATATATATATATATATATATATATATATATATATATATATATATATATATATATATATATATTAGTTTGATTGAGCTAAAGGCCGATGTTGCTAAAGCTCTTTGCTTTGTAATATCTTTTAATTTTATATAATTTTTTGATATTAAAAAAAAAAAAAAAAACCAAGTTTTAGATTTTTTGTTTTTTTAAAGTGGGAATTCAAGATATACGAATGAACTCACTAAGCTTGATACTTATATTTTCTTTTCTGATAAATTTACCATTTGTATTAGTTTTTTTATTATTATGTCTTTAAATAATAAAAACTTTTCGCATTTTATCTTTTAATGTTGTTTATTGCACCTTCAGCAAACTCACATTGTGCTTTTTTCGATGGGTTTACAATATCATAATATACGTTGTGTGTTACTTAAGTAGCAGAATTGTCCTATGGTAAGAGATTCGTTACTCCCAGAGTCGCCGGGTAATGTAACAAAAACTAATATATAAGTAGCAACTGCATGACTCCTACTTCTGTAGTTCTTAATGTGCATGCTAGTAAGTTTTCTCTTTGTATGGATGGCACCGCGCCCACTCCTCCAATCAAGCCTTTTTTATTCAAGATTATAATTACTATAGTTCCGAAGTTACTTGTTACTTTGTATAGAAAGTGTCATGCCCACTTGCAATTTGCAACTAATGTATGCTTATTTTACCATTCAGAATAAACATTTCAGGACGATCGGCCCTCTTTCTAGATAGCTTTAATCTGTAACATAATGCAGTGCTTTTACATTTTTGCCCTTACCAGCATTAAATAAAAACAAGAGTTTTTTAGATTTTGGACACAATTTAGACATCCTTGTCGCTTTATTTGAATTAAAAGTTGCTGTTAAACAACAAAAAACAAAAGTTCTATTTATAAAACCGCCAGTATTTTTATTTTAGTTTACATTTTTCCTACTGATGCATTTCCATTAAGGTTTTCAAGGAGACAAATGCGTTAGAGCGTGGGTGAGTATGTGGCCTTGTATACTAGATCATTTCAAATCTAAATGCCCTTGCATTACTTCAAAAATTCTAACATTTAGCGAATTGAAATAATAGCATCAACAACAGTAACAATAACAAAAGTGCTGCACTGGAGGCTACATCAAGTTTGTTAATAACACAAAAGTAATTGGAAAACATCAGAAATATACACACAAACATACCAACATACAATATTTCTTGAAGGATAAGACCAACCTTGTAAGTTATAATGTTGCTAAATGACTATTGCTGGCTGCTGGCAAAAGGACTGTTACTGATGCTAGTTGTCATTTGTTAGTTTCTCGTTTTTTTATTGTTGTAATTTTTAGTATTATCATTATATATTTTTTATTGTTTTTACTTCTTTTTTTGTGTTTTTTAATAATTTTTTAATAATTTTTAATAATTTCCCACAATAGCAACAAGTGTCTTTATGTTCCTCAGATTTTTTTTATGATAGTGGGGTAGTAATTAGAGAAATAAATTAATCTAGGCTCATTTTTAATAATAGAATAAAAGAAGTATAAATCGGTCCTAAAATTTAATCCGTTATTTTCAATAGTTACGAGTATTTAATTATCATTATCAATTATAATAATAATAGAGTAAATAAATATAACAAAATAATTAATTATATCCTAGTGAATATTTTTCATTTGGCTTAAGATCAAATTATTGACAACTATTTGTATGCATTTTTAAGGAAAACAGAAAAATTAGACACTAGTGAATGCAATGTAGCGTTTTCTTGGACGCTAAATCCATCATCAGCAATTGTGTACGTTGTTTAAAAGATGATGTCTAAATTGTTATTTATCGGTTTTTAATTTGTTATTCGTTATTGTAGTTACTTGTACGAAATTTTGTTGCGATATAAAGGCAAAACAATTGTCAAAAAATCATCTGAAAATCCGCTAACCCATTCCTACAAAAGGAAATTTGATGCAACAAGCTTAACGAAAATTTCATCATGTAAGCTGATTCCAAAGATTTTTTAAGACCATAAAAAAACCATTTTTTTTTAAATAATAAAACTTGTTGAACTATTTTAATTCAATTTAATTTAAAAACAATGGAGCATATGAATGTTTTAAATAAAATGTAATAAATAAATTTATAAAATAGAAATATTTAACAAATTAAATAAGAAACTAAATTATAAACAGTAACAAAAAAAACCGTTAAATTTATGAACATTATTCATAATATTTATTTATATATACTTCTTTTTTTTTTTTAATTATTTGATATTATAACAAATAAATAATTAATTGGGATTAAGCTCATTTTTACTTTAGCCACTAAATTTTTATAAAGACGGAAGAATGATTCATAAATTTCTTTAATACATTGAAATACTTCCGTTTTATAATAATACTTAAATAGTTCGAAATATTATTTCAAAATTTTACAAAAATTAATCAATTGAATTTAAAATAAAATTGCGAGCCTTGGCTTACTTGCTTAATTATTAGTTTTAAAATATAAAGCTTTAAATTTAAACAATTTGTATTTAATGTTTTTTCACAAAACTGCCTAAATTGCGTTGATTATTCCATTTAACTTTTCTCTTTTTTATAATAAATTTTTTTTAATCTAATAATTATAACCTTAACTTAAGGTTATCTCTAAAATATAGAAAAAATCTCCTACGTAGTAACTTAGGTAAGGAAAATTATATTAATACAAACATAAATTAAGACAAGAAAAACAATCTAGAAAAATATAATCTTTAATATAATGGGTATGAACAAATAATTTGTATATTTTTTAATTATTTTTTCTATGAAGTACGACATAAAGTGTAACAGTGTTTTCTTTTTGTTGTTTAGCCTTTAAATTCAGGAGAAAATTTAATACTCATATTTCACCTTCATCGTAAAATCAATGAATTTAAATTCATATAAACACTCCTTAGGTTTCGAAATTGAATATATTTCGAAAAATTCCCTCATTGAGTTTTTGTGTGCTTTATAAAAAATTAATGAGAAGCAATTAAAATACAAACTAGATGACCCGTGCGAATATTTCGCAGCGTTAGTTGTCATTTTTGTAAGATAAAATGAAAATAATTAATAGAAATTTTAGTAACTTCAATACATTTTATTAAAAATATAAAAATATAAGAAATCATAATATATCATACATATTTACATACATACATATAATAATTCTTTGAATACAATGTTAGAGGTAATGACATGATCATCGTTAACTTTTTGCCCGTACGAATCCCTAATACAAACAATAATGTCTTTAAACGTATGCACTCGAGAAAAAGCCACGTATAACTGTCCATGTGAAAAGACCGGTTCTGGTATATACAAGCCGACCTTTTGAAGGGTTTGACCTTATGCTTTGTTTATTGTCATAGCAAAAACAACTTTCAGAGGGAATTGTTTTCGTGTCATTCGGAAAGGCACAGTTGGATCAGAAGGTGTAAGATTGATTCAGGATATGAGTACAGTTTTATCGGTATGACTAATTTTTGCTGATATTACTTGTTTTTATCTATTAATTTTTATATTCCTAATTTGCACGTAATATGCATATTATATATAACTGACTCAGTAAATAGCGGTATTGCCAGAATGGATTTTAATACATACTGTATTATGCAGAACTTCGTTACCACACTTGAACAAAAATGTATAATCATAATGACAACAGTATTATCATGCAGAAGCGACCCTGTATTACCACACTTGAACAAAAACATATAATGACGGTATTATCATGCAGTTTTATATAAAATATAATTTTTATCAATGAAAATATTAATTTTTCAATTTCTAATTAATTTTCGTCATTAGTGTTAGAAATAAGCTTTAAAATGAGATATCATTCATTAAATTTGATGCGGTGGTATGGGAGATATTTGCAACCGACAAAAAAAGTGCTTTAGAAATAATATATGTATATGATAATTGTTTTTGAAAATAAACAAAAATAGATCAAATTAATGCAATAAAATTGTAAACAATTCAAAAGTGCGCAAAATGTTTTCAACATATTAAATTAGGAAAACATTTAATTTATGAAAAATCTATTTTAATGCGAAATATGCGTGCAAATATTTATGGTTGGTTTTTTTTTTTTATTTTGTAATTAAAAATGTTGCTTGTTTGAATGGAAGTTTGTATTATAAAAAATTATACAAAATTATAATTGAAATCAAAAATATTTTTTCTCCGAGAGATTTATGCCTGGGATTAAAACTAGAAAATTATTTCGGGCATATGGCCACCGCGGCTGTTTTAACCCATTTTTTTTAACCATTACTGGCCCTGCATTGTCGGTGTATCAGTATAAACCAGAAATTCACGTGGCTCCACAGGAAATAATCACATGACTAATCAAAATTTCTACACCCAGAAATTAACTTGTGTCAAAATCTTAGTTTCAATAAGAAATAAAAAACAAAACATGTTACGCCAAGGATAAACCTCATCGCTATATTTTTTATTAAATCATCGGATCAGTTTTTAAATGCTCTTGAATTTAATCACCGAAACGACACCAATGGTGGTCTTGCCGCTTTAATCCCTGCAAGATCTTTGCCAAAGATTTTCGAGGTTGAGAACGCATAGACCTCCATTTCCTGCGACCTTTGTTAAAACAAGAAATTTAAATCTTCTTCCATACTTTTGTATACAATGGTGATATTCTTTTCAATATTCACACTCCCTTGACGTATTAATAATAAAGCATCATTTAGAGTGTATGTGGTATGAAATCTAGTCACAGTCCAACGGATTGCTTACTTAGGTTGATCGTTCTTAAGTTTCCTGACAGTAAATCTGGATAATTTGGTAGCTTTAATATATCCACGATATTTTGCTAGAGTTTGCCGATTATAAATATCAAATAGTAAAAGCAGTATGAATGTGTGTTTAAAAAGCTAAGCTTTTAAAAAGTTTTTTTTTTCGTTTAAAAAACACTCATTAAAATAGCAGTGACTTAACTTTTTGTTTTTAGAGACTCTCTCCTCTCCGACAAAAATTTAACTTTCATAAATCTTGCGAAATATGGAAATTTTGTTATAGTTTTTATTTTGTGCTTAGTTCACTTTGCTTAAGGAAGAAGAGAAAAAAGATTATCCGCACGTCCGTTAGGATTGATCTTGTGCAATAATTAAAAGTCAAATGACTATCACTCGTGCAGCACCTTCGATCAACGCATAGAAGTGAACGTTGATATAAAGCCACCGTTGCATTTCAGTATCGACTTTGATATCGACTTTGAAATGTGCTTTTTTAATACAAAAGCAATTTTTTATTTTTATTAATAATTTCGGTCGTACCAATCTTTATAAAGCGAATCCATTAGTTCATGATAATTTGACATCAACGTTGATCTTTTTTGTATTTTCTTTGTGTAAATTTAACATAAAATTAATCTACAACATACAATTGTAAAAACGGATATTTTAAATGTAATTGAATTTCGTACTAAAGTTGACTCTAACTACTGCTTAAATTGTACAAAAAAAATTTAATAACAACAAGAGCAACAACAAATGCTGTGCTGCTTATTATGCAGTTCATTTCGTGCACAACTTCTCGTTTAAATCAAAATAACTCCAGTTGAAAGATTTCTTGACATGTTTTTTTCTTATTTTTTAGCTGCAATTTTGGATATTCTAACACGATGAAGACGATGTTGCATGTTTTGTATTTTGTTCTACTCATTCAAGTACGAGTTTACACATGCAATGAAAATAAGGTGAACCTTAGTAACATGATTTAGTTTGTATGGAGTGTATTTAAAATAGTTCATTGTTTTTTTCATCGCATTATAGAAATATATAAATAAAAATAAAAAATTTTGGGCGAGATATTTCTTTGAAATAATAAAGTTGCTTTTAGAGTATTTGGATTGTTTTTAGAGGCCCCTCCCGACTAGGAGCCTCCTCGGGTACCCTTCCTCTTGTAATGATTATTTATTCATATAAAAGCACCAAAATAAAACAAATAGAGAAAAGCCACTTAGAGGTCTTCTTAGTTCTCTTAACACATCAGAGGTTCTAAAATTTGGAAGAAATATCAATTATGAATTTTTTATTAGTTGCTTTTATTTGAATATTTTTTTCGGTTTATAATGAAGTTTAAATTTTTTTTTAATAATGTTATGCTAATTTTTTGAGAAATTGGGGCGAAAATGCTTATTTGATAAGATTTCGATCCCTTGAATTTTTTTTTTTCTAAATATTTCATTTGTAACAAAATTTAAAATTTTGGTTAAAAAAATTAACTATTTTAAAAATGTTCGAAAAAAATGTGACATTCGATCGTTCAGTGAAATTTCGATTTTTTTTTGTAATCTTGACTTTTTTTCCTAAAATTTTGATTTATAATGAAATTTCAATTTTTTTAAGCGAATTTTTATTGATTACAGAAAAAATCGGAAAAACGGTAACTTGCTTTAACAATGCCTTTTAGGCGCTGAAGCACAAAATTGTTAAATTTTTATGAGTTATAAGTCAATAAATATATAATAAAAAAAAAAAAAAAAAAAAAAAAACGGTAAAGGAGGAAGCATTATAAACGACAATTGCCGTTGAGAATGTTTCAGGCGCATTCTAAAGTAGTATCTAAAAGAGAAACTAATTAATCATGGGTTGAAAAGAAAATATTTAATGGCCGTTATAACAACTTAAATTGCAAAATTTTATCATAGAATGTATGTATTTTGTTATTTATGATTTTTTTAATATGACTGTAAATAAAATACATGCATGTAGCCCGCCATCTGTCATGGTTATATAAAAATGTAAGAACATGCCAGGGCAAAGTTTTTTTTTTTTACCACAAACTACTAAAATATTGAAACAACTTGCACCAGACTGCTGATTTTGGTAAAAAAATGTTGATGTTGTTAATAGCAATATATATCTACGTAGTAGTTGTTGTCTTGGGAAATGCATGTAGATAGATCATGGATACAGCATTCATATACACACAAACATAAGCACCAAATACATGCATGAATTTGCTACAAGTGCCGGCAATAATAACAACAAAATCATACAAATATACATTACACTCAGGCTTTATAAGATTATCACGAAATAATCATGTTTTCTTTGTGGTAATGGGAAGGATTTTTTCATTTAGTTCTGTATTGTTTTTGCTCTAAGCGCAAACGGCATATTAAATTAAGAATACACAGACAGAAGAAATATCAATAAAAGCCTGAAGCGTTTCGAGAGGAAATTTCTCGAAAACGTTTGCTGATTGCTTTTCTGCCTGTAGGAGAGAATGTAGCGAAGCACTTATATATTAGTGAACCATAGTATGCAAGTATGCGGCTATTGGACAGTCAAACTTTCACATCAAAAATTTTTGATTTTTTTTTTACAATTTATTATAAATAATATTAATCTGAAGTCAAAATAGCAAAAAAAAAAGAATTCATTTTTACAATATAGTTTAGTTACTAAATTTCCTCATTTTTTTTTTTTTTTTTTATATTCCCAAAGTTCGGATTTTTTGGAATGAACTAGAGGAGAAACTTGATTTAAGGATTTTATTTGAGCATACACAAAGATTTTTATTCTTCTGAAATCGTTTGAATTATTACAGAAAATCTTATGAAAAAATTAAAAGGGTCGCAAAAAGCTAAAAAGGATAGAGTAAAATCAAATACCTTAAAATTTTTAGCAGAAAACTGTATCTTAAGCAGTGTTTTCTTATTTCAACTAAATTTTTATATGGGATAAAAAAACTAGAACCTTAAAATTGTTTATACCACAGAGATGTCTTTATTTGAAGGTATGTTACGGTATCTTCGTAAACTCTATAAGCTGCAAACTCAATTCATAAGCCTTTCTAAGGCAGACTGAAGGTCTGTGCTTCTAGTTTAAAAATTATAAATTTAGTCCTTGTTTTTTGTCGTCTTCCATTTGACCGCCTCACTATGCTACACAATATTTATTGCTTCTAATATGTAACACCTTTAGCAATATTTTTTATGTTATGTATCGGTTTTCTTACTTATAATCTAAGTTTCAATTTAAAAAAATGAAAACAATTTTAAATCCTGCTTTGATTTATTACAAATAGAATAAAGAAGTGAAATTTTCTTAGTTCTTTGTTCCATTCTTTTCACTCACGTTTTCATAGTAACAAAATGAAAGGTTAGAAATTTCTTGTATGTGGGTTTCATTTCTTTTACAGATTTTTTGTTTATAGATGTTGTTTTACATTCTTCTAAACATACAGGTTATTAAGTTTGAATGGAAATTTCAATGAACTTTTTATTCCTTATCACTTTTTTTTTTTTTGACATAAGATTTTTGTCAATAGTAAAAGTGTAATCATTTTGATTGTGTATGTGCATTTTAGTGTGTTTGCCTGTTCAAAAAACTAAAAGTGCTTAAACGATTGTTTGATTTTAAAATTAGATCTTATATAAAAATACCTTATTCATGCTTAGAATGATCTGTAATATTGGAACCTTATTATTTAGATGGAAAAATTTTATGAAAGAATTACGTTAAAACTTTTATATCTCTTATTTGACATTCCATGGCTAATATTTAAGATTTTAGATAATTTAGAGTAAGTTACTCTATATTAGAAAATCCCTCAGATGATCTATCTGTATCTGGCTTATAATAAATTTTATGAAGATTTTAGGTAATAAACTTCTTAAGTATTAAGTAATTTAGCTTTTTTTATTATGGACATACCTGTTTTCAATAAATATTAAAAAAATATTAATATTAATATATTAAAAAGTATTGTCCTAACATGAAAAAAGCAAACTATAAATTAAAATACAATTGCAAAGTTTTCTGCCAATTTAAAAAACCACATTTAAGTAAACAGTTCTTATCAGTGGAAAAAATCATATTCGCCATTCATTGAACTTGACTACAAAAACTAATTTAATGAGTAATTTGCGTTGTTATTTAGATTTCATTCTTTAATAAGTGAGAAGAAAAATTAATTAAAATTTAAATATTACGAAAGCTGCAGGTTCAGTTATTGCTTGTATTGAGTTTTAAGCAAAATGACAGAAACTGAGTTTTTAAAAGCTTAAAATTGTTAGTTTAATAACTGGAAAATATTTTGGTTTGACTTAAGTTTCTGCTTCCGATAAAGGGAGAAAAGGTATAATTATACAAGTACAACAACTAAAACACATGCATTTTTTGTGTTAAAAATGTGGTTTTTCAAAACAGTTGTACGCAAAATTAATTTTATATTATTAGTTTTTTCACACTATTTTTATTTTGTAGCACTTTTTCAGTTAAAAAATTTAAAATATTTAACAAACATTAAAAACACCAAAAGGGGTGTTAAAATTTTTTGTAAAAATTTTTTAAATTTGAGCCTGACTAGAGCTACTGCAATAATTTAAAGTTAAACAAATCAGTCCAAAACAAAGAATTTGGTATTGGTCTTAATTTCTTTACTCTCAACTTATACCCATAGTGGCGTTGTTTCCCTGCGCAATCTAAAGTGTAATTTTAAAGCTTAAATTCGACTACGCATCTGCTATAGCCATGTGAAATTTCAATGCAATTACGGTAGCTGTTTAAAAAATTATGTCATTAATTGGATTTTTTCTAGTCCACCACTGTGCGTCATTTACTCTTATTTCTAGAATTAATTGCTCCTTCTTTAAAAAAGCAGTATTACAATATTTCTTTATTTTTTTTTTTTTGCTAGCAGTTTATGGGTTAGCAAAAACTCCATAAAAAAGCGTTCTTTCAACAAAGTCGCCTTTTAAGAATTTTATTGTTGAGCCAAGAACAATTGTATTAAAAAATAAATTCTATAAACGATTAATGCTAGGAACACAACTGGGACGAACGACGAATTTTTGGTCGCGAATATTCGTCGTTAAAAATAAAACACATTTGTTTATATGAAAATGCACACAATCATGACGTCGGGCGAAATTTGTCATACGCGGCGAACTTTGCAATAGGTTTATTTCTATTTCTTACGCGGGCGGACGACGAAAAATTCAGTAAAATGTTTTAGTTTCGAAGTAATTCAGTAAGTAAAGTTAGTTTACTTAAAAAATTGATTTATTTGTATCTTTCTCAAAACTAAAAAACAAAACATTTTTAAGTATCGTCTCTTAAAATTAATACTCAATAACGGAATATCGCTACAAGTAAAACTATTCACTAATAAAATAGAAAATTCATAAGAAATCAAAGAATATGCAGGAGAAGGAAATTTCATTTTTGAATTAAAATTTAATTTTGTGAATTCAAAATGACGCCTCAACAATATTTACAGCTAGAAATGTTAATTAATGATTTTGAAAATATTAACACAAATTTAAAGAATAGTAAGATTTAAGAATATTTTGCCTATTAATATTTTTTAATAATAATAAGTAATAATAAGTAAATATGTGTTCAAATTTGTATTTCTTTGTACACGTGCTTAGTTTTTGGATTAAAAAAAAATTGCAAATCCAAACATAAATCAATATCACCCCATTTGCTTATCGAATGTCGTGGGTTGGTCGCTAAAAATACAAAAAAATATCAATTAAATTGTATCTTCTGTAAACATGGGAAAATAACTGAAAACAGTACAACAATAAATTTTTTTTATTTAATAACTTAAAACAAATTAACAACAACATGAAGAACATAACAAAAAGTTAGAGTATTAAAAAAATAAGATAAATTAAACCAATTTATAATTAATTTTAAAAAGTAAAGACTAAATTAAGTATGCAATCAAGAAATGTTTTTAAATTTCTATTATAACTGACAACAAAGAAATGAAAGCTAGAAAATGAACAAAATTTTTTTAAGTATAAATGTGTAAAATTATTGAAACTCTTTAAATCAAGAATGTGCTTAATAAAGTGAAATTGATATTTCCTACTGATGTATATTTTACGCCCACAATGGGTTTTTAGTACTTTTTTCTTTACTTAAAATAAACAAACTTGTTGATTAAGGAAAAACTAAGAAATTTTTTTTTTTTTAATGTCTGCCCACTATCACATATTTATTTGTTTAAATAGACTACATGGAAAAGTTGATGGCACAAAATTTTATTTTTATATATTTTTTTTTTAAATATCAGCGATGAAACAAAGTGATAAATTTCTTTTCTTTTTGTAATAAACTATTTTTAAAAGTTTTTTTTTTGCCAAAGATTAAAAAAAACTTATTGAGCATAGTGCTTAATTCCATACAGTTTTAAAGGAAATGCAATATTCTTGTATCTACGTTAATTATAAAAAAAGTGCTGTAGTCCACATATGATAACTGAGGCAGTAGATTTCCTTACACACTTTTAATTTCACAGCAACATTTACTTCAGTCCAAAGTCTTGGGCATCATATGGCAAAGAAAGAAGATAAAAATTATGGTGTCTTTTCCCCATCAGAGAGATAAAGTTTCCTACTTATCAACTAACTATTTACAACCTCTATATCTAAGAAGTCAGCGAAAATTGGCCACCAGCCTTCTTGGTTCGATATATGAAATCCCATCTGTCAACCCTTTTTTTAAAAACAGCGGGTGACTTACGGCATGGCCCAGTTTTTGAAATTGGTTACCTCTGCTTTATTATTGTTGTCATTTTAGAGATACACAAATACATCAACTGACACTCAGCAGATTAATTGAACCACTTAGAATTCAGCAATTTCTGACTTCGCTCAGTTTTTATCCCCATCGTCGCTATTTTGTAATACAGTAAATGCTATCAGAGAGCCAGTGCCTGAAGTCTTACAAGTTTTTATAAAAATTTTGTTCATAAAGGAATAAAAGTAGTTCTTAATTCTGTATTCAGTTAGTTTTAAATATATTGGCCGCTATCTTTAATTTAAATATTCAGTAACTGATATCAACATGTTCTTCTGTGTGATAGAATTATTTTCACAGCATAAATCTTTACTAAATTTAAAGACTTTAAATCGCTAGTTTTTTCAGGCTTATGTGTTCAAACATATTACAATCGTTGATATATCACTAAACAAATAATCTATTATTCAAAAATAAAAAGATGCAGTCCCCTACACAATATTTAAAAGTTTGATTTTGTTGATAATAGAAGCACAAATACTGCAATAACCAAAACTTATTTCAAAGCTTAAAAATAGAAAGTTTTATTTAATCAGCGTTATTATGACCACTACAACAGTACAACGACAATACAAGGGTGAGCTTATTGAGAAACGATTTTTATTTATGTTCCTTTAGCTTTCGTTAGCTGTTATAGGCAGATGCTTGAAGTTTTCATATAGTAAATGTATAAATATATTATTAAAAATTAAAGTGTGGCCCATGTAAAACGTGATTTTTTTTTTTGGACATAGAACAGAACATTAATACAGAGTGTGCAGCCTCTATAATAAAACGGTTAAAAAATAAAAATAAATTTAAAAGGGTGTCCCCTTAGACTTTATTTTGAGGTATTTTGTTTTTTCTTTAGAATCGTAGAAGCTGACTCGTCGTATTTTTAATAACAAATAATAATAAAGTCAAATTTCTTCAAATTCTTCTTACAAAATTTAATTACATTTATAATTTCCTTAAATCTGGTCACACAGTTTGCCTCACACGACTCTAAAAAGAAAATAGGAAATAAATTAAATACAAAAGGCAATTGTAATCTTTTCTAAGTACTAAAACAATGAGCCACATTTCATTAATTTGATATAACGGTGCATATTTTTGTTAATAGAAATCTGTACAATGGTTGAATGTTTATTTTAAAATTGAAAAATTATTACACAAGTTTCAAGTTCCATTGTCTTCGGAAATAAAAAGAGATGTTTAAAGTGTAAATGTTGGAGAAAGGTGTTAGTTATGTGTTAAATATTTTTGTTGATTTTACTTTTTTTAAATTCTAAAGAAAAATTATAACGTATTTATTTGTTTATTTCTTCTAAAAGAATTCTATTGTTCCTTTATTTTTTCACAACTGTCTGTAAAAGTGTTAAAAATTTAACCAACCAAAATTTGCTTCTAACATAAATTCTTCTTAAATAGGAGTATGATAACCATAACAATAAAAAGGCATTATTCATACTTCGCCTTTCTTATGCTAAGTTTGTTTAATATTTTTTAGGTCAGACTTTTATAATTTAAAAATCTTTATTACAGAATTTATTTTATCTCTTTTCCGTAATTATTTTTAATTTGTTTTCTTTTTAGTCAAATCTGTTAAACGCAGTTGCTTTTAAATATTTCGTTAAATATTTATTTTCCTTTATTTGATTTAACTTGTTTAAGTTTTAACTCAGTTTTACTAAACTTTTTTGCCACTTTGTTGTGGTTAAAGTTAAAAAAATTATAATTAATGAAATTTGTCTGCTCATATAGTTAAGAGGTAATTTTTTTTAGGTTTTATTTTAATAAAGCGTGAGCAACAAAAAACGATATCATCATTTTAGGTCAAAATTATGTATGAACAAAACTCACAAAATTTTAATGAATCATAGAAAATTTGAAGCTTTTGTTTATGCTAAATAAAAAATTATTTTTAATTGCATTTTTCTCTTGCAAACGAAATTTAACTCTTGGATAACGAATGCGAAATAATAAACTGGTTTTATGTAAAAAAATACTTAAAATTGTGTAAAGTCGACGTTTAGTTTATTTATTTTGTTCTCAATTAAAAGGAGGATGTATTAAATTTACAAAAGTGGGCCAACCATTCCAATCTGTTTGTATTTTTCATTTACTTTTCTTACTAACGACACATAAAACGGTTAAGGAAATAGTTTACTGAAAAGGCATTTAAATGAAAACAAATAAATTTATTTGGCTTTAAAATTTAAATGTTTTAATAAATAAAATAAATATTTTTAATAAATATTTCTCAGCCGAGAAAATTTAAAGAAATTTGTCGATGAGGTGCTTTAGAAAAGTCTCTCGCGTTTTTTCAATACTTAAATAAAATAAATACTAAGAAAACAATATCGTCCTACTGAATTAATAAAAAATAACATAAACTTTTATGCTCAGGATGGCAAGATGTGATTCAACATATTATTTAGTTTAGTTTGGATAATATTTCATATTTAAAATTTCTTGGATGTTTTAACGTTTTTTATCATTTTTACCTGGAGACATTTTGCCTGAGTAAAAGTTGCAGTTATTTTTAAAACATTTGACAGTTTTTAATACGTTTTTGGAAACCAAAGACTGGTAAAATTATTTTCAAAACAAGCATGATCCTGCATATCTTAAAATTTTAATAATTTAATCTAGTGATTTACAGAACACCGAGCACTCAGTAATTAATCAGCTATTTCTCTACGACCCAAAAATATTTTACACTAAAAGTTAAAAAGACTTAGAATTTATGAAAATCTGAGAAATTCTAAGGTTTATGTTTTAGAATCGAGATTTGCGGAAACCGAACTACCGGTACTTACTAATCCTGTAGCTTTTAGAAATTAGTCCCAATTAGCATTCCCATATAAATCGTATTTGTTCTTTTATACTCTTTAATAAATTTGTCTTTAGTGTCGGCCTATTGCAGTTGAAAGACAAGGCTGCGTATGTATGTTAAAATCACGTCACTGTTAGGACATCTTTTAAGTCAAAGTTCTTATTTTTAACTTCTTACTTTAGCGGACATGACGTATCTGCCTAACACAGTTTAATAAATTACAATATTTTCATGAATATCACATCAGTTTCCAAACACCCTTTAATTTGTAGTACTTATTGCTGTAGCGACCATAATAATATTCTTTCTGAGAAAATTTCAATCGTTTACCTATTACGGTTTAGAAATAGAGTGATTTGACAGGCGGGTTGACTTTTTACCGTAAAAAACAGCGTAACGTTTTTACGAAACTCTTAATACACACAAGCGGGTTAAGGCTCGTTTTTTGTCTTAATTTGAAAATAACATTTTTTTTATGTTTATGAGCGAAATAATCATAAATTAAATTCATCGTCAATGGAAGACATGTCTCTGCCGCTCCCCATGTTACCATCAGGTATTAAACAGCTTGTGTGTTTTAGAATTTCAGAATAAGTTAAAAAAAATTTCTAAACGAAGTTTAATAACTGAACTTTGTTATTAATTACCCCCAAGTTTTGTTAATTAATGCAGCATATTTTTATCCGGTTTTTTGAGTGATAATCGATTTCTGACTACTCATCCAATAATAGTTGTCTAACAGTATACAGTATTCACCCTATTCTCTAGCAATTTTTTCCTAGTTGCCAATTAAAAAAAAATTACATGGCAAAATTATTTTCGAGCTATTCTCAGCAATAAAAAATTATTAGGGAAAACGTTCACAATTATATTTTGAAAAATTTTTAAAAAGTTTTAGAATTGATAAATAAAGCAAATTAAGTCAAAATAGTCAATATTTTCGTTAAGGCGAAATCTCTTTTTTTCAGCTGACTATTTTTTGCTTAACTTTGTTATGTGGAGAGAAGCTGTCAAAAGTGTATAATTTTATATAAGAAAATTTGGTTTTTTGTTATTATAAGTTTTAAAGCAATTAAAAAAACGTAACCTAAAAGGGTAAGAAAAATTGCAGTAATTAATTTTGATTTGATGTTTTCCATACACTGAGGTGTTTTTTTATTGTTGTTTAATTTAAGATGCGCTGTCAACTCATAAATTTGCCTTTTTGTTTTAAGACACGTTGACTTTCCCCTCGAAATTTTTTATGTTTCTTAATACTCAACTTCGCTGTCAAGTTGTCATTTCCTCTATAAAAAGCACATTTATTATACGCGCCGATAAAATTAACTATATTAAAATAGAAAATATTTAATGCTTTAATATTACACAAATAAGTGGCCCAATTTGCTTTCAAAGAAAACTAGTCAATCATCAGCGTTTTAATAACTGCCATAAAATATCTAAGAACAAGGTGTTATTGAGTGATATATTAAAGTGTATACTTTTTTATAACATTTTTTCTTTAAAGACGAATGACCTCTAAAACGCAGAATATATTTTTATTTTGAAAAAATTTAAATATAGAGAAAAGCAGTAAATTATTATAAAAAAAAAACAAATAATTTTTTTTGAAATACGAAAAATAAAACAAAAATAATAAATAAATGATAAAAAAAAACAAGGAACATTAATCGTCAGCCTAAAATTTAAAGACTGTATTCGAGGGATTAATTAGTGGTATTTTTGATTTTGGGAATGACGCCACTGGCACTCTTCAACTGACGAAATGCCAGCTGGTCGTTTAATTTTAGACCAGGTATTCATATGTCATTAATAACTGAAACAATGTACCTGGTGTATCAATTGTGCCTGGTTTATCAGCATAAACAATCAAATGGTCTATTTCTCAAAATCAACTAATCGCCAAATTTTGTTTTTAATAAGTCGTTATTTGTAGTCGCATGAGTCAACAGCTCGCCCAAAACAAAATTAATCATATTTAAAAAAAAAAAAAAGAGTTATTGAATTACATTAGCCGTAACTTGGTCTCCAAGGTGATAATTTTACCCGCGGGCAGTAAATAAGTGGCTATTAGAGTATGCGTTGGGCAGCAGTAAAAAAAGATGAAAATCCAAATTGTTTTAAGTAATTTATGATAAATGTGGTTGTACCGATCACAGTTTTTTATAATACTATTCAAAGTTTGTGGAAAGAATACTATGGACGCCTAAAATGGTTAACGGAAGCATGCTGAATGTTTGTTTTCTATTTCTAGGTCATATTCATAATTTTCCTGTTTTTGTTTTTTCTTTTTATAATGGTTTTCGTTTTTTAATTTTTTTTCTTGAGACAATCATCAACAACCTTCAATTGTTTGCAAATGGCTGCTGGCTGGTTGATATTAATCTTGGCTCCAGTCTGTAACTAAAACATATGAAAATAATGAATAACAGAAGAACAACACAAAAATTTGTTTATGATTCAACAATTTTTCTTGTTGTTACAGTTTCCCTTATTTTGGTTGCCTTGCAAAATAATTTTCATAAACATTTTTGTTTTAGTTTTTTTTTTGTCATAATTTCTCAAGGTTATTAAGATTCTTAATGTGATTTTGTTTCAGTGTTATCTTTACTAGTACAATGATACTTTTACGTCCTGTGCTCTTATTGTTGTTGCTACTTGGCTGCGATTAAGGTTATACGTCAAAAGCATAATTGTAGTTTTTAATGAAAGTATTTTGCTTTAACTCTTTTTAAATATGAATGCTTAGAACTGTTATTTTAAATAATAAAGGTCATTTATATATACAATCATAAGTGAATTAAAAAGTTATAATTTATAGGCTAAAAAGGTGGAATAATTTTTTTGATCTGAAATTCCAGTAAAATATTAGTATTCAACAAATAAAACATATAAAACACTGGGAAAAAAAATTAAAAAATAAGAAAAGAATGAAGTACTATATATAATTCTGTATAAAAATGTCTTAATAGGTTAAACATTTTAAAAAACTTTTGCATTTCCTAAAATACCTCTTCAAAAGCGTTTGAAGGATACCCATATTGACCACATTAACAATCAAATTTTATGAAAATTTCAAAGGCCCATTACTCGGAAAAAAATTATAGTAAATAAAATAAAAAATGAACGTAAGCCGAAAATCAGATTATTAACTCATTCATAATACTCATAGTTTAAATCCAGGTTTCTTAAAAAATTAAATTAAAGTGCTGCCTCTTGATTTTGATATATTTCTTTCGTAAGGGATGGCTTATTTTAAACTTTTCTACAGCAACGTGTTTTCAAAGAGAAAAATCAGAAATTTTAAAAGCAAAGAGCTGCTACTGTTTATTTCTAATTTAACTACCAGATTTTATTTTTACGATTTGTTACAATTAAGTGGGAAACTGTATTTAACTTAATAGACAATTTATTGTTGCTGTTGATTTAAGAAATGTAAATTTATGTAAGTAGAAAAATAATACGAGTAATAATATTTTTACCTGCAAATGTTTTTTTTTTATAAAATTTATTTAGCTTAAAAATGCTTATATAATTTTCTTTATATTTATTTATTTAGATACACAATAATTTTTATGTGCAGAATAAAAATTTTTTCCAGTTTAATTTTGCTATTTGTGATACAACGTTATTAATATTCTAAAAAACGTCAAGTAAACTGTAACATTATGTAATAAACTAAATTTTTTCTGAGCCTTTGGTCGATATAAATATAAAAACAAGAATTTCAAAATCAGTTTTCTTACAATTTTTAAATGAATTATGATAAAAATTCTTAACTTAAGACTTTTACAATAATTACAAATTTCCATTTACATATACCATGAAGTCAAGGATTATTTTTTTTTTCTTTCTACAGTTTTTCCTTTTACAAACTCTACGTCACTAAAATTATACAGTGACTAAAAAAAGTAATAGAAAGAAAAGACAAGAACAAAAACAATAAACCAAAATAATAAAAATAAAAAATATGTTAAAAAAAATTCAAAAAAGAGGACAAATGTTATTATTGCAATATCAGGTCATTTGTTTAAACCTTTATTCTTTGTTTTGTAGTTTCCTTCACTTCCATTTACTTTGGCATCCACACTTTTTATACATAAAATCTTTGGTTTCTGTATTTGTGTTTATTGTATTGTTTCTTTTGTAAAATTGTGAGTCATTCAATGTTATTTTCATGGCGACGACAATATTTTGATTTCATCCAAAAACTTTTCTCATCATAGAAGAGATAATCACAATTTTTAATGTCGTTGCTTTTGTTTTTATTTGGCTATGATTTTCATTATATTCACACTTTTTTTACTTCATTATCTTTCTGTCCATCTTTCGATTTATTCTCCCATATTTTTTGTGTAACGATAAATTGTTAAAGTATATTGACAAAAACCTTAAAAAAAGCTTTTGTATTATACATGAGCGTAGTTAAGTAGTTCCTTTCTACATTGAGTTATAACATTTTTAATGTTAAATTTGCATATTTACTTTGAATTAAAAAGTTGAAAGACTTTTAGAGACAAAGAGCTTCTTTTTGCTAGAACTACAAAGTCGTTAATCACAGAAAAACACATTACAAACTTGAGTCATCCATGATCAATTACGCTTACTAAGGTACAACTTATTAAAACAGAAAACTGAGTTCTTTGGTTGAATATAATATGTGACGAATTTTTTTTCAGTTGTCAACTAGACCAAATTCAAGAGTCTGATTAGAAACAAGAGGGAACATTTTTTTTTGTACTTTGCATTTTCCCGTAATGCGTTTATCTTCAAGTCATCTTTCTTGTAGACGATAATTTATACAATTATACTCTCTTATTTTCAAATATTTGTCAATATTGCTTTCAAAATTGGGGTCATAGGGGTAACAATATATCAGCTATGAAAACACACTTTTATTTCTTTTTTCAAATTTGCTATTTCTTATGGGGAACTTAGCAATAAAGGTTCTTTGTAAATTTCGATTATCTGGCTATTGTAACAGTTGAAATGTTTGATCATCAAATTCTAAGAACTATTGGTGCGCCTTTTTATTAATAATTTCGAATTATTTTTCTAGTTAGTAGTAATCGGCGTTCTGTCCAATTTTCAAGCGTTTATCTTAATGGTTCCAGAGATGGGCTCATTTAGGTCAAATTAAGTCATCTATGGAGAAGCCCTTTAATTTTAAGATTTATTTATGAAATTGGGAGCTATAATGACACGCATTCTATTAAATTTTAAAGTGATGTCCCAACGTTTAAAACATGTTGGTTACATGAGGACAGCCTTTGACTTTGTAAATTTTGAACTGTTTTTAAACGAGACCAATCGGTAAGAAAAAACTGTTCAAAATTGGTTCAGAAATGACTGAGCTCTTTGGTCACAAACATAAAACTACAATTTTTAGGCAAATTGGTAATTGTCTGCTTATTTGAATTTCACTGAAAAAAAATTCTCTAAATGATAGCTTCACATTCATATATAATTTAATTAAATATTTTTATCATTTTTTCCTAATTTTTACTTTTTTAACCAATTTATTTTTTTTCTTTTAAGTATTTTTCTATTATAATTTAAGGGAGTTCCTCTAAATTTATCCATTAGACTTTTTTCTCTTCTTTTCTTTTTTCTTAAATAATTTAAGAGGAGAAAGAATTTTTGCCTTAAAAATTCTTGTTGATGTCATATAATTTTTTGTCTTTCTTAGAATTTACTTTGTTTTCTATATAATTTTGGCTTTAAAATATTTGAGGGTTTATACTTTATCACGTTAATTAACAGCGCTGAGGTTTTTATTATGCGCAAAGGAATTTTTCTAGCATCAATTTTTAATAATAATTTTTTACCATCGTGAACCTCTAGTATTTAATTAAATTTTCTATTTTTTTTTATTTGCAGATTACAACAACAATAATTTCGAACACTAGGTGGATGACTGTTTGAAAAGAAAACACAAGGTAATTGCTTTAAAACTACATCATGAATATTTAAAAAGGCTATTAATTTTCTAAATTTTTTTTACAAATAAACTCCTTAGAAAAAAGATTTTTGTATTTGAATTCTAAGGAATTTCTTCGACAGAGTTTCTTCAATACACCCTCATCTACGATTTTTGTTTGATTACATTAGGCAGACTTAATTCTGTTGCTATGATGTGATATCAGTGTTTGACTAGAAGAAATAATTTAAACACATGGTTCAGGAATGTCTATAGCACAAAACTTATACCAATCGGTAAATAGTTGTGGGTGGAAATTAGAGTGAAGTCGCTAATTAACAGAGCCAATAGGGTAAAAATATGTTTTACTGTTTAACATAATTTTATTGCAAGGATCTGTATCATCTTCAAAAACCGGAGTCCGCTAATTGGTATTGATTTGGCTCAGTGAGGGTTCGTAACCATAACTATTTTGTTAATAATATTTAAGCGCATCCTGTTTTCTTCAACAGACTTCTTTACGCTTATTTTTGGATCTAAGGTCATTGCAAACAAATTTTATACCACAGACAACTATATTATATAGATTTCAATTTAATAATTATAACGACAAACTTTGATATCAGTTATTTCGTTAATATTTTATGTTTAATTTATAAAAAGGCCATGTGTACTGATTTAAAACGCTTCAAAAAATAGCATTTATTTTACCTCTTGTAATATTAATCTTTAAATAGATATGGGATTTTCTATGGAAATCAAACTCCACTAACTTAAACACTTCAAACATAAAAGCACCAAAACTGCATTAATAACCAAATGAAAAATTATCGATTGGGCTTAAGTTCTCGTAAATTTTAATTTCTACATTTATACAGAAAAAACACTTTAACAAATATTATATACATATTTAAAATAAATTAAATAATAATTATATTCAAATGAAAAACATTGGTATTACCCGCAAGGCACTGCGCACTCATACTTCCTGCTACAAAAATCAGTTTGATAATAGAATCGCATCTACTGTGATGTGACGAGAAAAGCTATTAAAGAATAAAAGAAAAATTGTATTCATTCCTAAATCGGCGGGGATAAAGAAAATAAGAAAGAAGCTTTGACATTTTATAATGCTTTTTATGAGTTTTGAATTTCTTAAACTGGTTGATTGAATAGTTAATGTTTAAAATGCAAACAATATAAGTGAGATAGATATGGAGAATACTAATAGCGGATGTAGCAATTCTAAAAATAAGGCGCTACATTTTTCCATACTGTTGTCTTAAAAAAAATAAACAAGGATTTTTAAAATTTTTTTTTCTTAATAAATTTAGAAAATAAAACACGAACTTAAGCAAAAGGATACTTTTAATTTAGATAGAATGTTTAAAATTTTACACTCTTAGATAATTTTAAAATTAATAACACTAAATGCTAAGCTTAATTTTTTAAGAGCACATCGTAAACATCATAAATAATCAATTCATTTCTTATGATTGCAAATTTATATCGTTGATTATAATTTATAAAATAAAATAAGCCGATTTATATCATTATTTAATTTATTTATTTTAATTAATTTTTTGTGTTTTGTTTAAATTTATTTTTTTTTAAAGTTAACCGACCTACTTTTCAATTGATTTGGATCAAAATATTTTTATTTATTATTAATCATCCTAAAAGTAGGCCTTATTTACAAAAATTTTTTTCATGGCTGTTTTTTTTATGAAAAAGTTTGCTGTTATTATTAAATGTTTACTCAAGGAGACAGCTTTTACTTTCTTTTTAATATTTTTACATTATTGCTGTGTATAATATTTGATTTATTTCTTTTTTACATAATTTTTTGTTTGTTTCTTTATAAGACGATTTTTTATCATTTATATATTAAATTTGCAAAGAAGAATGTTGGCAAAGTTCGATTCGGTTAGGTTTTTTATATTGAATTTTTTTTTATATTTTAAAAATCCCCTTAAAATAATTTTTTAATAAAATGAATTGAATTAATTAACGGCTGTTTAGGTCATTTGAATTTGATTTCAAGAAACGAGTTGTACAGTTTCTTTCATTTTATTTTAAAAATATTGCATAAGCAAAGAACTTGGCGTTTTTAAGCCTCAAAATATATTTTGCTTAAAGGGTTTTTTTGAAGACTTATTATTTCAGTGTCTTTCAAATTATATTAATAATCCAAAATTGTTATTATTGTATACAAATTGCAATTCAAGAATTGCATATATTTAACGTGATTAAGAAGATTCTAGGAACCTTTTTTTTTTCTTAAATGGCAAAATTTTTAAAAACGATTGCAAAAAAAGAAATGAAATTAATTTGACGTTATTTATGTTATCTTTTCAAACGTGTAAAGTAGATACTTAAACTTTTCAACAACAAATAAAACAACATGTAACTTAAAACTGAAAGGTCATAGCCATTAGTTTATAATGAAAACGCAGTTAAAAAGGCGACTCAGCTTTACCCGCACAAAAAGGTAAATCAACAATCAATCTTAAGTGATGTTGATTATATATTTTCAATACACAAAAGTCATCTATTAATTCTCTAAATAAAACTAAATATTACATTTGTACATTGAAATGGTTTCCAATTTTTTTATATTCATATTCACTTATCCTTTGTACTGTTTCTAAACATTTTTTTTTTTTTTTTTTTTTTTTTTTTTTTTTTTTTTGTAAATTATAAGATATAATTTTAAAGCAACATTATTTTTTGTTTTTTTTTCAAACTCAGAGCAATATAAAACTGCAAAAGAAAAATAAAAAACAAAAGCACTAGAAAAGTGAGCTTAAATCATTCTTATTTTTATAAAACAATTCACAGAAATAAAACCCTTAAGCATTTGGTTTGTTTCCTTTTCTCTGTTTTTTCACAATCCTGTCATTCTGTCACAAGTAGATTTTTCTGTAAAACTATTAAAATGAAGAAGGGAAAACCTTTTTTAAATAATTAAATAAAGAACTATCAGAAAAAAAGAAAAACCCATTTTGTAATGGCATTGTACACAGAACGTAATGGAAAAACTAACGTAAAAGTTTGTTGAGAGCAAAAAGCTACAAAAAGCTTTTTCTAATATCATTGTTAGTGTAGTGGCAGAAAGCATAAATATAAATAATAAACAACCGGCAAAATTTGTTTAAATTTTTCAAAATTTGCTTACTTCTGTTTTTCACTTTTGTTTATATTTTAATGTCTCCATGTCTACGTGCTTGGCATCAACTGTATGCACGTTAAGTGTTTCACAAATGCAACGTACAAATTGCAGAAGAACACTCATCATTATTATTATTTTTACAAGATTGCCTATGCCTATGTGTGGTGCAGCCGTTTTATGTATTTGTTTTTGTTGAATGGAAGCATATGAAACTTTCCACTTTCCACTTCAACTTGCCTGCAGATATAAAACCGGCTTTTTATTTATTTGCGTTCGTTGATTATGTGTAATTTATGAAATAAGATGAAATAAATAACACACAATGTTAAGAGCTGGATAACAGGAAACAATAATATAAAATACGCTTATGAAAGCTTACATGAGAATAAACTAGAGTAGTAAATGAAGTAGTTCCGAGTTTAAACAACAGCAAAAACAAACATTAAAAGCAAAGAACAAAGCATTAGTTGAAGTGACAATAAAAGTAAAAATAACATAGGAAATTATAGAAGACATTTGTATATTTATATTAGGACTTTTATAATATTTGTTTTTTAAGCTTTTTTTTCATATGAGCAAATACATATCGTTACCTGAAATGCTTAATTTTTAACTGGTTGAAAACAGGTTTAAAATTCCTTAAAAGGAAATATTTTTCTTATTAAACCTTTTATAATGGTGACAATTTTTTAAGTTAGAATAGCAATAGCTAATAATTTACAACTTAAATAAAACTCAGATCGGCCGGAGGTTCAAGAGTTAAATGACTTGTCATAGGCGAAAACATATTTAGTTTGAAAGCTCGTATGTACATGCAGGGCTATCTTTATAAATATCACTTAAAACTTTATATTGTAGTTGCTAAGTTGCTTCCCAAATAGCCAGGATATTGTGACTCACATAAGAAGAAGACGCGAACTGATCTTCATCGAGAAAACAGACATATGCTTGCAGTAAAAGCACAATATACTCTCCACACATTAATTTACAGCACTATTCACATTAAATATACGCAGAACTGACTTGAGGTGTAATTTTATCTCGGAAATTTATTTAATATAAAAATCACGCCTTTGTAAAAAGAACACCATCCACAATATAAATAGCTCCAATATCCCATAATCTCGTTGTCGAATAAAATGTTTATTTACACAACACGGTTCGCTCCATAATAATGTCTGCGCTTTTTAGTCAAATCTAATACAAAAATATATTGACCGAGACCAGTAAATGTTTACCTAAGACCTTGCATATTTTAACTCATGAAAAACGATATGTTACTTAGAAATAAGCCTTCTACAATGCCATCTGGCGAGATCACATTCATTCAAAAATAAACTCCAACATTTGTATATTCAATCTTGCCGCACCTAAATAAAGTTCAGACCACCTGTTTTTTAGAGAGACGAAATATAAATATGAATTACTTAAAGAATGAGATTGCAAGAGTGAATAATCATCCATGCTTATGTTCACAAGAGCAATAAAAACTATTTCAACAATTTATCACATATAATTTTAATCTTAGTAACTTAAAAATACAATACATTAATAAAAAGTGAATTTAAAATTCACAAAAAAATTATATTCTATTATAAGTAAACAATTGGACTACAAACACATGGTGACAGAATCGGTTGCAATGTTTATAAATTTCATTCATTTCATTTGATTTCATTAAGCTTAAACAAATTTCCTGATTAAAATATTATTAAGCAGGGAATTATAATAAAGTTGAAGTTTTCGAGAAAAGTTTTGGAACAGACTCAGGACATAAAGACATAAGAGCGAGGCATTGGGCTCCTCATAAATGAATTTTTTTAGAAAAATTTCGATACATAATCTGAGAACACTTCGTTCAGTAACCTCATTAGATACCGAAGGAGAAATGGTAAATCAGACAGAGAGCACATGTAGAGAACACATGTAGGCCTAGTGCTATACCTGTATATTAAAAACTTTGAACCCCGACTTAGGTGAACATATTTTTAATTTTCTGAGCTTTAGTTCTTGCCCTTCGCCAATGCTCAAATAAAATATCTTAACAGACTAAATTAACTCACTCACACAAACGAACTCATAGAAGTTTTAAAGTAACGCAATATTTACATTTAAAAATTTTTCTCTGTATATGAGTACTTAATTTTTCTTTATTTATACACTCGAAGTAGAAGTAACAGTTTTTGTTGCCGTTTTTGTAGTCATAGTACTTGTGCGTTTACTTCTACTTCCTCTGTTAAAGAAGTAAACAGGATATCTCAGTAAACAAACGCACAGCTTTTTGAGAGTGAGCTTGTGTGTTACGGGAAAAAGAAACTTCATAATAATAAAAGGAAAAAGTGCATAAAAGGAAAACTTTTTTAAGTACCAAATTAACAAAACAAAACCGGTTAATTCAAATCGCAAGGAAAAGTTGTTGGTACATTTTTGCTCATTATATGATTCTTTTTATAACTTGCGAATTCTAGTTTTGTTGTTGTTATTGTAACACAAAATTTGATGAATTATTTATGTGTAACTAGTTATTTAAAAAGGATAATAATAATAGAATTAATGTTTTAATTTGCTTTTTATTTCATATTAAAAAATTTGTGTGATTCCTTTGAACCAACAAAATAAATTTATATTCGTTTTAAGTTCACGTTTATTTAGAAATAAAAATTTGTCGAAAAAGTTATTGCGTTAATTTAAAAAGAAACAAAATAATTGGATACTGGCAGAACAAAATGTAGCTTTTTCTGGATCGCTACATCCATCGTCACCTTTCCTATACTTCAATATACTTTAGTTTGTATACATTTTGTACATCATCTATTTAACCACCCCGTTCATAACATTGGAATACGAGGATAAATCATAATTAAAAACAAAATCCCACACACTTTAAAGCATTTTTCATTGTTTCCCCTATAAATCGTTCCATCATTTTCTCTGTCTTTCTACTTTACGTCAGTTTATACTCGAATGCAATTTTTATATTTATTTTTCATAGCATTATCTTATCGTCACTAAATATATTGTTCCTGTATCATATTTATCGTTGTGAAGATAGCATAAATGCACTGTGTCGTGTGTAGTTTAAATAAATTTTTTTACAATTATTAGTCGAACTATTTAATGATTGTAACTATACAAATAAATAAAATTCGATTAAATTTTTTTAGTGACGATTTTTTTACTTAATTTATTTTTTTTTTTTTGTTTAATTTTCCGATATCAGACAACTTCTTCTCCTTAACTTGGACATTTTTTGTTTTCTTGTTTTATAAATTTTTAACGTTTTTGGATTTTATTGCATTTATCCATTTTCACTGTTTATTATTTAAAAAATGTAATCAAAATGCTCATCTCTTTGATTTTATAAGGTCTTTCTTTCTTCCGGACTAAGATGTGGTATTAATTCCTGTATTTGTTCCCCATCAGAATAAATATTTTCTCTCTATCATCCTCATGCCTTCTGAAGTATTTACACTACAAAGCAAAAAGTTGTTAAAAATAGACAACATGTTGTTCTCTTTTTATTATAATGACTTATTTTACCTGAATACTAAGCAGCACTCTATATGGAACACCTTTCAGTTCATTCTAAGCCAATTTGTTCATTTACATTTTTCTATGTTTATATGTCATTAAACAAAAATGTTTGCTTGTGGGGGTTTGGGTAATAAATGAAAACTCATAGCAATAATGTTTTCCTGAGTCTGGTGTGTGAAGTGCTATTTGCATTCATTTTTTGGAGTGTTTGCTTGAAACAAATATTTATCCATGACAATTGTTGATATTCGTGCAAATTATCGTAAATTTGCATTTTTAATGATTTTGCACAGCCAGCATATAATGAATGCAGAAATAGAATGAATTATTTTTTTTACATAAATCATTAAACTTTAAAGTTCTAGATCTTTTTTAAAGATAAATTTTTAAATGTCTGATTTAAAGAAACAAAATTTTATATTTCATAAATATTAAAGTCAAATAAAAATCTTTTAAACTGTTTTCACATGATCATGATCATGATCAAAAAAAATTCGTAAAAATACTGCTGTGAGCACCAGTAGCTACAATGCGCCCAAGGTGATTGTACCTTTATCGCCTTAAGAGTTTTAATTAAAAAAGGACCGGATTTTCATAATCAGAATTTAGGGTTTTATATCAATATCAGTGACCCTACTGATTTGTAAACTATTATAACGTTTAAGTCAAAAATCTTTAAAAACGCTGCTGTATATGCATTGAATGAAAATAATCATGTAACCATATATATAATATACGTCGAGTGGTACTAGTTGATTAGTTGCCTGAAAGATCATGTTCCTGTTTCAGGGTGCGAAAACAAACAAAACGGAAAGTTTGCTATTGTTTAATTTTGTACTTTGTAGCGAGTAAAACAAAATCGAAACAAAACTTTTGGCAAGGGTTATATCATTTCTTTTTGTATTGCTTTTCGCGATAGCAAAAGTGCAAACTCAATCAAACGTATGCAGCTAGAAGAGAAAATAATGAAGTGGGAAAAATTATATTTTAAGAAGCTTTTTAACGTTTGTTTTCAGTTTAGTCATTTCAGTCAAGTATGGCTTTATGCTTAAAAAGAAAAACTTATTTAATAATGAACTACATAACGTTATTATACAATTCTATTAGTATATTAAATCAAGTAGATATCTGTATTGCCAATTTTTTTGCTTGTCCTATCGTATAAAACATAAAATAATAATATTAAAAAATGTAAGTCTGCATGGAATTTTTGCGAAATGTTTTGTTTGTTTTCGTACACTGACTTTTTTAACAATAAAAAAAAAAATCATTCAAATAAATATTAATTATACGTCATGATGTATGTTTATTTTTAAAATGTAAATTGTTTTATAATGCCACGGTTTCTTTTAAAATTATTATATAATAAAAGTGCCTGCTATCGTATTCTCCAAAGTAATTACAACAGTTTAAATAACCTAAAAAAATAAAACTTAAATAATTATAAAGTGCCCTGCACGCATAAAAGAATGTTGATTAAAATCAAGAGTGCATTAACTAATGTTGTTCTTTGTAATTGTTTCTGAAGTAACCTTCATATATGACCTCTTATTCCATATTTCTTATTAATAAAGTCATGAGCAAAACAACTTTATTTTTATTTTTATTTTTTTTATTTTCTATTGTTTAAAAAATAAACATACATGAGCTAGTGGCAACCTTTCTAAACCTGCACATATAAACGCAAAAAGAAAAAAAATTATAATAAGGAGTGCAAAAAATTGTAACAAAAAATATTAACTTAGAAATAAGCACAAGGATATTAAGAACTAAAGAGAGCAGAGTATTAATAGTTTTAATAAAAACGCTGATGACTTATATCCACCTGAAGTATAAACATTACAAAAACATTTTGTAACATCATAACATGAGTAAACAAAAGCACAAGGCTGAAAGCTGCTTTCATATGCCACAGGGTATTTGCAATTCTTCTAATTTTTTTTTATAACATGAAAAGTTAAGAAAAATGTCGCTAAAACAAGAAGCCATCAAAAGGGCTAAAACGGAGAGGTGTATTGTATAAAAATAATAAAATTAAGCTGAACCCATTAAAAAGAATATTTTAACATTTATTTGCCTTTGATTCTTTAGAAAAAGTCATAATAAAATAAAAGGTATTTATTTCCAACATTTCAAAAGGTTTCTTTAGAAATGATAATATAAATTTTTGGTTATTTTTTTAACCCAATAAAACTTTAAATTACAAAAGAAAAACACAAATTTATTATTAAAATAAATTTCTTTGAAATTTTCCCTTTTGAGTTCTCTTTTGACGCTGAGGCTAGAAAATATCTAAATTGTCTAGTATATAAAATTAAATAAATACAATAATAGACAAAAAACTTACTTGACAGAAAAAAATCGTTAGACATACCGAAGTATTAACTGGTTTTCAGATAGAAACCTAAATAGGCTTTTAGTTCTCTTAATTATATATTTAATTGAAAAAATAAGTGGAATATTTTAAAACTAAATAATTAATTGTATCAGTTACATATAAAATTAAAAGGGACGAAAATCAGATTAAAAATTTAATTAATGAAAAAAGTTTTATTTGATGGATGATTAGAATTTTAAAATGGTTTCGGACATATGGCCTCAAAGGCTATTCTGGACAAAGTGCAATCCTAACGTCTAACCAAAGCGTTAACTCTTATTGTGGCCACACATAGGAAACAATTGCAAGGTATCAAATCTCGCATGCTTGGAGATCAGTTGACATGTTTACTTTTCGAAATCAACTTATTGCCAAATCTTGATTTCAATAAGTCGATATTGCAGCCTTTATTTAACTGAAGACCTCAGCTTTGCAGTTTATTTTTAGTTGTAAAGGCCTGCTCAATGATTTTTAAGCTTCTTAGATTTAATTGTGATACAGATTCTCATGAGTTCGTTTTATAAGAATCTAATCAATTTATGGCTGTTGAAGTATGCAGATGCAAATTTAAATAGTGTGACTGATAGTATTTTTAAATATATTTTTTCATTATTTTTTTAACGTCGGTTTTAAATTTTTATTAATTTCAGGAAAATAATTCTTTTTTGTTTTCAATGTTAGAGATTTTTATTTTGTCTTATTCCACAATAAACATGATTTTTATTGTAGAAAAATTTGAAAGAGTCTTAATTTCAAGCCCATAGTAATTTTCTCCTTCCTACGCTTGTGGGTTGTTTTTCAGCAATTAAGTCCCTTACCGCAATATATCCTTGTCATAGTATCCTCCTTTTTTCCTCCACGTTGAATTATATAAGTCATTTGAAGTTCTCGTTATTCAACGATTTAATGTGTTTTTCCTTATTTTTATTTTTATTTGTATTTGTATTTTTTGTTTTTTGTTTTATTTTTTACTTCTTTTATCTTTTTGATGCATAATATTTAAGCTGCTGTTGTTATTGTTATTATGGACTGCCAAAAAGAGAAAATATAACTGCTTAGCTAAGCCCAACAAAGTCTGATGTAAAAATAAAGTTCATTACACTGTTTTTTAACACACAGTGAAATAAAAACACTTGTTAAATTTCACGCACATTTCTATTGTCTTCTGCTTTTCTACTTTCTTTCAGTTTTAGAACAATAAAGGCTTTAGTTCAAAGAAAAATAAATAAAAAAAGAAAATAACAAAAAGGAACATTGCCAATGCCTTCAAATATAAATCCTCTTGCACTTGCTTTTGACATAAATAATGAGTTCTTATTCCTTAAATTCTCATCCATCTATCTTTTATATATATTTTTTATAATCCTAAAAATATACAACAAAAATTTTATTTAAAGGGACGTATGAGTATCAGTGCGATAGTGTGATGTGAAGAAAACTATAAAAAAACCGACGGTTAGCAAAAAGTATGAACAAATAAGTACTTGTAAAAACAAAATTTCTTTCTTAAAGAATTTAGATTCGTTAATAAATAAAAAAATAAAATATTTTTATATGGCTATAGAAGTATTAACATAAGAAATTAAATAACTTTTTCTTTGTATAACCTAATATTTCAGTTCGGTGTTATAATTAACCCTTTTTCACTGGACGTTGATAAAATAATTGACATTGTTTACTTTTTTCATAACATTGAAGTGGAAAGCACTATTTATTAGTTTAGCTAAAGCCAGAAGCGCTATTTTAGGATTCGGATACCTTATTTTTTAATAATAATTTTACTCAAAACGAAGATTTTTTCACATAATGTGTTAATTAAAAAAGCATATATTCAAAATGGAGCAAACTACAAAGCATTTCCTGGAAAGCATCATTCGTTTTTATGCTAATAGCAAATATATGCCGACTACTATCCATTTATATGTTCAAAAAGTATACAGTCCTAAACCAAACAACCATACAAATAGAGAACGGATAATTGGAGACTTAGATTAAAAATTTGTCAAACAAAAGGTGGTTATAACTGCAACAGTATCAGTAAAAACGTAAATTATTCCAACAGTAAAAAGAAAAGAACTACCAATTAGCCATGATATCAATGAAATGCCAACAGACTTATCTACCATGACAAAATGAATTATAGTCAATATTTACTTTATAGATTACGATAGGAAAGATAAGGGCTGACTGAAAGAAAATTCAGTAAAAAATAAAACAAAAATAATGAACGAATACACATACAAAATTTTCTGGTTTATGATTTAAATACAGTGACAAAATAAAGTAGGATTTTGTTCACTAATCTTGAGCAATTTAAATTTATCAGGAATTAACTAAAACAGCATATTGCTTTTGACCTGACTAAACGTTTTTCAGTTTAATGTTTCAAAGCGAATGACAAGCAAATATTGTATTGAAATAGAAACATCTTTTAGAGTTTTCTGATGTCTTTTTAACACCGTTATACGTAGACGCTTGAAATTTGCATAAAGTACATACTTCTGTGTCTAATAAAAGAACAAGTGGAAATAATTGAGATGAAACAAAGGGTATTTCTATATTATTTTAACATGTTCAGCCCTATTTTCTTGGACCGTGGCAGACTGAGACTATAAATTTTCGCATAGTCTGTGTTGCTAAGTCGCTATAAAAACAAGTATAAAAAAGAGAAATCAAGGGTGTCCTAATAGTAACGTAATTTTCGCAGGACTTTGTTTTTATCTTTACCCCAAAAAATTTTTTTCCACAAAATCCTTCATGTTTAAGTCAAATTCGCTCTTGTCGGATTTATTCTTAAGCAGTTTGAGTTTAATTTCGATACAATCTAAGCAAATAAGCGCTAGTTAATATTTGCTTTACAAATAGAGAAAGCTTAAGTCCTTGAATAAAAAAATTTATAAAATAAACTTATATATTTAAAAATTAAAACAACTTCATTTAACTAAAATAACAACATAATAATATCCCATGTAAGAGTTCCTAAAATATTTAATCTAGCAATACTTTTTCAAAAAAAAAAAAAAAAAAAAAAAAACACGTGGATGTGTGTCACTAGAAGCTAATTTTGTAAGTAATTTTTTCTTTTAAATGTTTACTTCTTTCAATTTTTCAACAACAAAACATTTAAAACATATAACTGTTTAAAAGGCTTAACCTTCGCATATACATTCAGTCAACACACAAACTGTAAAACAGTGAAAGCAATAAAAAATGAACGGAAAATTTTAAGAGCAATTAAATTAATTGCAGGAATATTGAGATCGGCCCTAAAATATCATAACGCACTATCTGTAATAAAAATTACTTTGGTATTCTGTGAGGGAAAAATGCAAGTAATACCAACAGAAAATAAGTTATTTTAATAAAGACCTCAGAATTCAGGCAGCACACTTCTTTTAAGTAGCCCAGCTAAGGTACATTAAGAAAAATTAAAAAAAATCAAATTGTTATACTTTTATATAGATTTAAAATGTTTGCTTCGGTTTTCTTTTATTAGAGGAGTTATTTTAAATTTGAAAAAAAAAACTTTCTGAATAATTTTTTTATTAACAGCCGCAAGATTCATAATTTAAGTTCGAGTAAACCACTTGTACTGTAATGTTAGGTTTTAATAAAATTAGATTTTACTGGGCTAACGGTAGGATCAAATCCATCAATATTTATACCGAATGACCATTAAACTTCAAATTTTCTATATTTTATCGCTTCAAATGCTCTTCATTTTATAACGAAATATAATGAAATAGCAGAATTATAGTATTGATTCTTATTTTGACTAATATACTAGAAATTTTAAATCTTGCATTGTCATTTATAGTTTTGACTTGTAAAATTATTATTACTATTTTTTTTTGTCTTACTTTTGCCGAGTTTCTTGTTTCCTAAATTTCTTCTTCTTATTTTTTTTTCGATTATAACTCGGCTATTTACCTCTAATAAAGCCACGCAAAGTTATAAAAGAAAATTGTTTTAATTTTTTTCCTTTATTGTGCAATGCTTTAAATTAGCGTTGAAAGTGGAATATCGCAAGTAGTTTTACCGAAAAATAAACAAAAACAGTTATTAATAATTTATACGTTGAAAAATATTTGTTAAAAGTCAAAATCAAGTTAAATTAATTTTTTAATAATTTTGTTAAATTTTCAATAAAATTTTTTGTTTATTATGAAAATGATTTTTTCCAAGTATTTATTAAGAAAAAATTATTAAAATTAAAGACTTCTGTAACTAAATATGAATTTTAATTTAAATATGAAAATTTATTATGTTGAATTTAAATATATTTCATGATATTGTAACTAAAAATGAGGTAAAACTAATAGTTGGTATTTTTTTAATAATTATTCAGTTTTTCTAGGTACAATTTATTACTTAGTTGTTCATCCATCTACTGTTTACTGTTTTTCATACTTTATATCCACAGGGCAAACAATTTTTTGTTGAAGTGCTGACTGTCATTACAGTCCAATGATAAAATGCTAATAACGTTGGTGTTAAAATGGAACATGCAAAAACCGTAAAATATACTACATAAATATATTTAACTAACGACCAATGTCCTTTATGAAGTAAGAAGTAGTTTCTCTTTCGTATTTTAACGAACGAGCAATCACCACTGAGTGTTCATAAAAATAAAACTGCAACCAAATGGAAAAATAAAGCTAATTTTCTTTTCTACATAAAAGTTTCACTTTATTATTTAAGGCAAAAAATATTAAGCTGTAATTAAAAGAAAAAATTTATTTGATTACTTTTATTAAAAGATAAATTTTTTAGCGAATTCTTCTAAAATTTAAGAAAGCTACAGATTTAATCAACAAATAAATTAAAATTTAATTTAAAAATAAACAAATTTGAATTTCATCTATTAATTAATAAGCATTTTAAAATATAATTGAAATATCAAAGTCCAGTCTTATAAAGATGTATTTGTATATATAAATTAATAGTTGAATAAATAAATAATTTCAAAAGTAATAAAAAATTTAAAATTTTTTGACATCAAAGTAGCTTTCACATGTTCGACAAAGTTTTACAAATGACTTCCTGCGTGTGTTGTTGCTTATTCAGAGCCACAAAACATCTGCTGTTGGCATGAATTTTCAACTATTATTAAAAGATAAAGATTCGTTTTGATTTGACTCTTGTTAATAAAGAAACATTCAAAGAAAATGTAAAGTACATATATTTAACACAAAATGTTTCAAAAGGGTGACTTATCCTAATTAAATTTATTTATGAATCAAGCAAAAAAATTTTTTTTTCTTAAGCTTCAAAAAAAATTTTTTTTTGTTTTTGGAAAATGTTTAAAACTTCAGAAAAAAATTTCTTTGGTTCAAACTCTTGTTTATTTATTTTATTTTTTTTTTTTTTTTTTTTTTGTTATCCCACTCAACTTCTATTAAAATTTTTTTTATATACATACTAGAGAATTTAGGGCTTATAGAACTGAAATAAGAATGTATCAAGGTAAATGCCAAAGAGCTGTAAAGCGTCAATTTTTAATTGCACAATAATTTAGATAGTCACATATTAAGAAAAAGGTTTAAAAAAAATCCGAATTATATCATTATATAATTTTAAATACCGCTTTGATTTGACATGGAACTACGCCTCGTAAGAGATTCCCTCTACCTTTTAAAATTTCCATATTCACGCTATGCTTTAAAGTCTGACTATGAAATGCGTGTCCTTCTTTTGGTCATTTTAGTAAATTTCTAGGCCGTTATTGATCTTTAAGCATAGCTTTTAAGTTATCTCTGCAATGAAAAATGCAAAAGAAAAGTTTAAATTATACAGTTTTTTGCCAAAAAAAAAAAAAAAAAAACATCTTAACATTATAACAAAACTTATTATTATTTGACTTATTATCTATTACTTAGAAGACCGAGAATTCACACAAAAACTAACAGAAAACAAAATATCGAGTTAATGCTAAAATCCCATTAGCAAAATTTGCCAAAAAATTAACAAAACAAAATAAAAATGTAGGGGCAATTCTCGCCATAAATAAAAAATTCTAAGGGAAATTAAAACAAAATCGAGAAGGTAAAAGAATTTTATATCTTCATTTTTTATAACAATTATTTGAACTCATGTCCAGTGTTTTTCCAGACATCTTTCAGCCCTTCAAATACCTTTTTCTGCATTTAAAACCAGTGAAACTTAGTGTCTTTAATTATATTTTAATAAAAAAATACAATAACATATTTGAAAGAATATAAAATAGGTGTTTTAAAACAATGACCGATAAATGCTTTAAACTATTATTAAATGATTAAAGAACTGATAAAAACACCAAGAAAAAAAAATGTTGTCTGTTGTTAATAAATTAAAATCGCAGAAACTTTTGGAAAATCATCAATATTTTATATATTTTTTAAATTCGTATGAATTATATTTGTTGTCGTGATTTCGTCTATTTTTATATAATAATAATAAAATGCCAATTAAAAAAGAAAAGGTTTAATTTTTTTAAATCTATATATTAATAGATGATATTTTCATAGACAAATATATGACAGGTGAATATACTTTCTTATAAAATATAGAAGAAAAACTACTACGACAAAGTTGTATTTTTTATGGAATTACAGCTTATAACTTCAAACCAAACGTAAAAGCCCTTGTATATATATTAGGAGTAGTAATGGCTATAAACAATATCACAACACTTAGAATTTTTAACTAAAAAAACGTTTACTTAATTTGGCAATAAACAAACTACCACAAAAATAACTACTTAAATTTATCATATTGATTGCTGAATCAAAAAATGGCGAATATAATCAAAATTTTCAGACTTTGGTTTCCATTACACAAATATTAAAATTTTTCTTCGGTTCTCTTTGAAATACCAATTTTTTCTCTGTGTTCAAGCAATTTTTGTCAGTGTATTTGATTTATTTGTAATACTTTTGTTTCAAGCTCAATACACTTCTATTAGTTTAAATAATATCCTTTCAAGCTGGCGTATCATATTAAATGGAAAACATATTCATGTTGTGGTTTTGTCTGGTTATGAATTCTAATTTTCATGCATTTGATTGTCTTAAAGTTTTACTACAATTTCTGCTGTATTATTAGTGCGATGTGAGACAAATTAAATATTTATTATATTTATAAAATTTTTCTCTTCTTCTTCCTTTATTATACAAACGCACATGTTTGTATTTGATCACGTTTTCTGTTCATATGCATCAGAGTGAAAAGTTAACCCTTTACACCGCAAGAACGCCATTTTCGTTAGTTTTTGGTTAATAGTTGGTAAATAGGCTATTATTATTAGAAAAGTTAATAAACAAATTTTTATTAATAATTAAGATGATATTTATTGAAAAAAAATATATGTTGCAGAAATGCAACATTGCAGAAATAACTCTAAAAAAAGGTTGAAATTAATGGGTATGAAAATTTTTAAAATAGTTTTTCTGCTTATTGTAGCACAAACTAATCCCGCATTTTTCGCAAGATGTTTGTGTATAGCCTGTGTATTCTGGAAATTTGCATCTCATCCGTTTATCGACCCAAACTGGCCAGTGGCCGTATTGGTCCAACCTGACATCTTTCGGAGGAACGTGTTGCGCCGGCCCTTTTTTCTTTTTATTTTGAATGAGATGTTCAACATCACTTCCACGCTTTGTACGATTCACAGTTTTATATTTGCATAGCGCCTCAGCAATACGTAGTCTAAAGTCTGCAGAGTTGAGAGTTTTGCTGTTATTACCCTTCTCAGCTTGTATTCTCCTATATAAAAGCCATGAATTGCACATAGTCATATCTAGTAAGTAATAAAAAATCCGTAGATACCAGCGTTTGCTACGAAGCTTGATTTTATAGTGGCCTATAACGGAGTCTAAAAGGTCGACTCCACCCATATGTCGGTTATACTCTGCCACTGCAAAAGGTCGTTCAACAGAAATATATTGTTTCCCTTTTTTGTCCCATCTTCTTACAACAGATGTTGGGTACTTTGCTGCAAAGTTAGATGCTAGAGTTACAGTTTTGTTATCTCTCCAAGCAACAACCGCTACGTCAGTTCCATTACAGTCACCGACTTGTTCTACTGACGTACCGCGCGGTTCTTTTTTTAAATCCTTTTCATCTGGTAGCTTGCAGTTGGGAATACGTACTCTTCTTAGAGTCCGCAAGGCTAAAATGCCGCGACTGGAAAGGTATTCTATAAGCGGAATTGATGTGTAGTAGTTATCAAAAAAGTGCGATAGTTCTGATTTGTTGGTACATCACGGGAAAGGCGGACAACTACATTGGATGATGCACCCAAGTCTGGCTCGCCAATTGCACATCTGTTTTCTTGGCCACTGTAGACTTCAAATGTATAGCCATATCCAGATACACTATATATAACAAATAGTTTGAATCCCCATTTGTGAGGCTTATCTGGTAAATACTGTTTCAACACACTTCTAGCTTTCGTTGAACACATTTGTTCATCTACGGATAAATGCGCTTCAAATGGAACTTTTTTGAAGTTATAATTCAGTTTCCTTATCAATGGCCGAATTTTATACAATCGATTAGAATCAATATGTTGATATGGTAGCATTTTATCATTGTCGTTGAAATGAATTAACTGCCTAATTAATTCAAATCGTTTCGACGACATTGTCTCTCGTATCGGCGCAAAGCTTATGTTTTCTGACCAATACATTTTTACATTTGGCATATGACCTACTGACATATAATATACGATACCTATGAACTGACGTATCTCTTGACTGGCTTATTGGCATCTTTCTGAACAGAGTATAAATTAGTCTGGTCGCTTATGAGTTCGATAATGTCCTCAGTAAATAAATATGAAAATACTTCAAATGGGGTATCCAAGCAAAGTATTTCTTGAGGTAACATCTCAGATCCATTAAAACGCAGTTGGTCATCATTCAAATTTAGGCGTTTTGTTTTCCATGTCGTTTTAGTCTTAGGCACATGATTAGACAACTTTGAAGATTCTTCAGTAGTAGTAGTGTGAGAAATGGGCACAGAAGTGAAATACTTTGCAGTTCTAACGCTCTGACTGCTGGTGGATGCAGTTGATAGATTGTTAGTGGGCTCAAAATCATCTTGTAAGCCAGGTGATGCTTCTAATTCCTCATCAGATCTTTCATCTACATTTGCCTCTAACTCATACGTTGGATCGACAGCATCATCGTCATCAGAAAAATCCAGGCCATCTTCACTATCTTCCCATTGTGATAGAATAATTTCTAGGTCCTTAGTAGTTAGATTATGCGATTTACGGTTCATTTTTATACTGAAGACGAAATATTCACAATGATGAAAAAAAGTAAAATAATACACCTCAACAGGCAATGTTGCATATGTGCAACAAACCAAAACCAGTATAAAACGTAAACGAAATTGGTTTTGCAAAAAAGTATGTAATTGATTATTAAAAAATATCCTCTTACCTTTCATTCACACAAATTTCAATAGTCAAATACCACTATTACTTCAAAAAATAATTTATCGAAAAATAGTTCAAAGAGCGCACAACAGGTTGGTACACGAATATCACTTAAATGAAATTAATACAAAACTGTTGCTGCCTAGAAAGCTTATTAGTTCTTAAACCGCAAGAATGCTATGTTGCCAAACTGGAGCGTCGCCTTAAATTGGTATACCACCAAACATAATATTTTTACACTTACTTTAAAGGTATGTTGCAGAAATGCAACATGACGCCGTAAAGGGTTTTGGTCAAGTCAACAATATGATTTATAACCACAAAAAAAAAAAATGATTGTAAAAAAAATGATTGTATGACAACTACAATAAAAAAAAGAAAAAAAAAAGTTTAATGAAATGCAGTGAAAAAAAATGAATAAAATTACTATTAAGACGTGGTGTGTGAGATATCTATGAAACCAAAAAACAAATTTATCAGAAAAACTTAAAGCAAAAGGTTTTGGAATGGAAAGCACATTCTGACCAGTAGAACGATGTTACATTATTTATACTGTGAAATACATGAGCTACTTACGCAGCATGGGAGTTTCTGTTACTCATCAACTATTCGTCTTTACTTTCATTGCATTAAAACTCATCTCATAGAAGTACAAAGCAGGCAGCAAATTACGGCATTCTATGTCGATCAAAATCCTAAGAAATTCTAAATGGAAAATTCGTATGATATCGAATGCCATAATTTGACTCCTAAATATTTTGTACATGTACTCTCGATAAGATGATTTTATCGACATTATTTTTGTTCCTAACAAAGTCATATTCTTTTTAATTTTAAAGCAACAGCTAAAAGGAAAGGGCATTTTCGAAAGACTACAAAAATAAAAGCACTAAAGCTAAAGTTAAATCCAAGATGACGAAAAATCACAACTGGTTACAATTGCTTTCTCCTTATATGAAAAAGAGGTGCTATTTTTAAATCAATCAACATTACAGCAGAAAGGGTGGACTTTTGGTCATGAGTTTTAAAATTTTTTGCAGCTTATTCGATTTAGAACTTTAAGAAGTTAACATGACTAGAGAGACTTCCACCTCTGTGTTACATTTAGCTTTCCCTAAAGTAAATGAGAATTTTTGACCGAAAGTCGTCACAAGAATTTGTTAGTAATTTTTTTTCTTTTATTTTAAATACCAAAATAAAAAATTAATTTTAAATTGTTTAACTAATTTGCTATTATACCAAACAGTTTTGTTAATAATTTTAACAATCAAATAAAATGGGAACATTGTGGTTGGGTTTTCTGCTACGTTCTTGAAGGGGAAAAACAGTTTGACGATAAGAAATCACTGATTCAAGGCACTAGGGATTCTTGGAATAAGATGTCTTATTAATGTTTTTATTTAGACTCGAACTGAAATTTAATTAAGCTTCTAATTGATAAAAATATTTATCTAACTAAAAACGAAATATGTATTGTTTGAATTAAATTAATAATTGAATTACTACCTAATTCCAAAGAGGAAAAAAAGTTTTTAATTGAAGTATTAATTAAATCATTTGACAATTAATAAATTTTAATTATAAATTCAAATAAAATAGGTACAAGAAATTTTTTGTTTCTTATAAAAGAAAATTATTAAAAAAATTTTGTACTAATTTTAAGACAAACCAGGAAAAATTTCTTTTTTTTGCTTATAAAATGTTCATTTGTTTATATAAATCATTTTTAGTCTAAAAAAGTATTTAAAAATCCTATAATAATTACAAGAAAACCCGAATCAATATATTTTCTTTTTTCCATCATATTTTGTATTTCATGAAATAATATCTTTTTCCCCATTAACATCTGGAAAAAATTACAACTTTTGCATATTATTTAATGCTTAATCAATGTTGTATTTAAATCTATAAAAGGCTTAATGTCTGCAAAGTTATAAATAAAATTTAAAAATCCCTCTTCTACAATTTACGACTTTTGGTTATTTACTGAACAACAAACTACTGGCACTTGGTAACATGGCAAACATTGCCAGTTGTTTCGTCTACTTTTGTTGATTTTTTTTTTTTGCTTGTTTCTGAGATCTTTTTATTCATTTTTAAAAAGGTTGGGTGGTGGGTTGTGGTATCAACAAACAGATTGTAAAAAAATCATTGTACGACATTTAATTTCGTGCTGCATGTTATTTTGTAGGCAGTTAATCATTTAATTTATCTTTATAATTTTTTGTTCATATTTTTTTATATTTTAAGCTGACTTTTTTCCTTTTTATCAGTTTATTTTATTCCGATCTACGCCCAACGAAAAATATAAATTATTTAAACTTAAGATTAAGCCCATTTTCAATTTAATAAAGTTTCTTTGCTTTTAGAAATGAATAGTTGCTACATTAAATTTTTTCGTTCGCAATATTTTGAAAGGTACTCAGTAGAATTGTCAAAGAGGATCTTAAAACTCTGATAATGAAATAAAACGCTAGTTGCAAAATCTAAATAAAATTTAAACGAATTTTTTAATCACTTAATAGTAAGTATATGTGAGTATAAAAGCTACCATTCTCTTTTTACAAAATTCCCATTAAAATTCATAGTGGATATTCTCCAATTTTCTGTTCCTTATATAGGACAATAAAATTATTTTCTGTAGTAACGGAAGACATAAAAAATTTAATACAACAAGACACTAAAAGAAAATTTAATTTAACATCAGAATTAATGGCGCTTGAAATAATTTTGGTAAGATTTTTTAAGGCATTTTTATTTATTTTTACTTTATGTGATTCTAGAAAATCAATAAAAGAGTTGCTTTTTAGAGCTTTAATGAGTTTAAGAACTATAAATATAAAATCTAAGTTATTAGCTTTTAATCTATGGATAACCAAATAAAGAAAGCTTGAATAAAGGGTGTAAGGCCACAGACAATATTGATAATATTAAGAGACAACATTAAAAATAGTTTTCTATGTAACGATTCAACTTTTTAACTAACTAAAAAAAAATAATACAAAAATATTCTGAAATCTATTCCAACCATAAAATATTATATAGTACAACACTAAAAAAAGCACATGGGGATTTGTAAATGGATTCTGGTAGGAAAATTAAATAGAACATAAGCGTGAATCGATGTTTTAAAAGATCACATCGCAATTTTATTTTCCACCGATTTGTACAGAATATCAGTATTTAAAACTTAATGATTTTAGCAACTGAGGTATAGGGTATGTTGAGAAACTTTATCCAAAATATTATGGATCATTTTTGTAAAACAACTAAACTCTCCAACATAAAATTTTTGCAAACGCATTAAAAAACGGGTGGAGGGGGGTGGGGTGTGTAAGGAAGACGGCCATAAAATGTTCTACAAAAATATCCACTATACATTTTTTTATCTCAGAATACAGCAAAAATATATCAAACGTTTCCCTTTAAGGACTAATACAATATTCATTAAATTTAGTACAAAAAAGTCTTTTAAAGATCTATTTAAAGCGACTAATCATAGGCATAACATGCAGGGATTGTTCTTATAATCAAAGTATTGATTTTGTTTTGCCTGAATGCTTTTTATCAGTTCTGTTACTTTTTTGCTAGTTAGTTGTTTTTATAAAAAAAAAGCAATAATAAAAATAATAATAATATCCAGGAAAAAAAAAGACTTGCATGAGTTTAATTATGGAGCATGGGTGCACTTTAACAAAACGGCTTGGCATTTAAATAAATCCTTAAAACCATTGAGCATTTTCATGAGGTCAAAAGTTAAAGCAAAAGAACGTATTAAAGTGAAAGAATTAATGAAAATACCCCAACTAATTTTTTTTGGCTGGGTATTTATTTGTTGTAATAAAATGAAAAATAATAATAGAAAATAAGCCCAAGAGAAGCAATGAAAATAACCATGATTTTTGAACTACTTATTTTTTTTTTTTTGCTGTGTAACGAACAAAAAAAAAATAAATAAATAAATAAAAAAGTATTGCAAGTTTTAAAATAAAAATAAAATACTAAGAGTGATTTATTGTTTTATATTAAAACCATATCAATATAATTTAAGCTATTTTTTTTTTCTTCTTCATATCATAATCACATTGTACCTATGTCTAACCTTAACTATGATTTTATTTTATATTATTATTATGTCAAAATAATATTTTTTCTTTATTTGTACATCAAAGGCTTCACTTTTAATGAAGCTAAATCTCTATTCTATAAGCGCTACTTTCATGTCTGTAAGTTGTCACTGATCGTTAGTCAAAAAAATTTTAATTTTTAAATTTTTTTGATTTACTTATTTACTATTTGTATTGACCTGGTACACGGAACTTTGGCGTAGTAAAATGGAAGTTCTGTTTACACTTATGTATGTATAATTATAAAATATTGGCAGCTTAACCTCAATGCAATTTATACAAATTAAAATATAAAGACCAACTTCCCTATAATGAGTATGCATGGGACCAGAAAACAATTAATTTTACTTTTATCAGGTATTTTAGTTTGAGTAGCAGTTTTACCATTTAGATTCATCATCAAAAGCAAATAGTGCATTTAGAGAAGGCTGAAATTAATTCATTATAAGGAGATCTCCATTGTAATGAAGATTACTATAGAGAAGTTCGAATGCAATTATTAATTTTTTCGTAATTTTAAATTCCCTATAAGTATTTTTTTTTCTTTTATATTCTATTATATGCTCGAATGCATTTTTCAATTAAGTGTTTGATAAGAAAAAAAATTTAAAACAAAATGACATGGATTATTTTAGCCACTAAAATCTTCAGTGATACTGCTAATGTCACAATTACTAAGTGTCCCTTTCAGTTTCAGCTCGCAACATAAAAAAAAATTTTAAAAGCTGCTAATATTTTACTAAAAAAAAGAAGAGAGAAAAAAACCAAATACAAATAGATGCGACAGCTTATACACTCAATGATTTAAAAGCCAAAATTTGACCCATTGTCGTCAAGGTAAAGCTACATTACGCAGAGTATAAAATGTTTGATATAGAGTTTCCATCGCGTATGCAAGAGCCTTTCGTTAAAAAAATTTTTTTCAAGAGCGTTATTTGTTTTTTATTTCAATTAAAATTTTTTTTAATAAAACCGCTTCTTATTACTTTAGCAACACTAAAGACACTAACAAACTAAGCTTCTTATTCACTGTAAATATAAAGAAAACTTTAAGAAAGTTTAAAAGTCGCTAACCTTTTACAAAGTATTTACTTGATTGAGTACTTCTCTCCTCACTTCCTTTTGTTACGAAAAGTTTATTTTGTATCATAATCTAAGATTGTTTATAATTTTTACAGCTGAATGTTTGTTATTTTATTTTTCAAGAATTTTGTTGACACTGATCACGTTTTGCCGCAAAAAAAGAAGTGTTGCTTGACTGATTCTTGCCTTTTAATATTTTTCACGTTTATTGCCTTCTATTTGCTAACGTATAAATCTATGTGTGTGTGTGCATCAAACTGCATGATTTATTGTGTTCTTAAGTAGGTTTTATTCTTACGTGTTTGATGAAAACGAACTACGAAAAGTATCAGGAAGTTTTTTTGTAGTCTCAACATAAATATTTGTAGCCTGTATGATATGGAAGTGTTTGTATGTAAGCTTTTTCTGTTGTTTGGTTTACGTAAGTGAAAGTTTAAGTGAAGGTGTTTATTAGGATTACTAGCTGGAAGAAGAAGTGGCAGCAACCTAATCATAAAACAGAATCAGAACATAATTTGATTGGCTCTGCTTTAGGAGGTCAATTAATAGCTTGTTTGAAACAAGCTGTAATATAAAAGTTACTTAAAATAAATTAAAGTAATTAGGTGAATAATTGCAAAAGATAAAGGCTGTCTAAAATTTACCAATGGACCTTAAGCTTTTAAGATATTTTTTTATAATTGTATCACGAATAATATTTAATAAACGAAAAGTTACCTAAGATATATTGAACATAGTGGCTATTTTAGTATGTCTCCTTTAAAAGGTCATCATGGGTTCAAATCTCAACAGAGCTTTAAGTACAAGTAAATGCCACTGTGGCTGAAGTGCTTGTATTTGCATTAAAAAAAAATCCTTGCATTTGATGGAACGAAAAACCTACAACTATTTATAGAACTGATTTTTGTCTCATTCAATTAGGTATTATCAATAATAAAAAACCTTTAAAACAACTTCCAACTGCTCAAGATAAAATCCTGACACTTTTTTTTGCTAAATTTTAAATTCATTAAAAAGAAAGCTTAATTCAAGTCTCTCGAAATCAACAACAACTGTTACGAATTTTCGTTAAAGGACAAAATATTTCTTTACTTTCAGTAATTTTTCAAAGCTGAAAATATCTTGCATGCTGCAGATTTTTTTATTTTATATTTATTTTTTTTTTTTTGTAATTTTGTTAAAGTTTTTAAGCAAAAAGTTTCTTTCTTGAAGTATCGAATGTTTAATGAAATGGAAATATTTTTGTAACAACAATCTTTTAAAATTTTTTCCTTTTTATCATACGAGACAAATATAAATGAAACTAAGAATATTTTAAACTTTTTTAAATAAAAATTAATTTGAGCTGAGTAAAAAGTTAAAAAAACCAATTAAAGGACCAAATTTTTTGAAAATTATAAAAAGTAGTTTTTTACTCGTATAGAGGTTTCAAAATGCTTGGAAGATTTATTGACAATTTCGTCAGGAGAAACAGCAATTTTGAGGTCGGTATTTAATAAGAATTGGTTGTACGATAACGGTAACATTAAAATAACTTCTTTTTCAAAGATTTCATTTTTTTTCCTGATTTATTTTATTTGTAGTAATTTTTTTTATCATAAAAAAAAATGTGAATTTATAAATTAAAAAAATTTATAAAATTTGATTACTTTATTATATACTTTTTCTCTTTTTTTTATACTTCCAGGTAAATTTTTAATATAAATTTAATTTTTTATTCTTTTATGCCAAGTGTGGGTAATTATGAATTTTTAATATTTTTACTGTTCAAGACTTAAACGATTTGCTTTTATTCATTAAAATTATTTTAAGCATTTTATTTATTACGTTCTGATTTTGAAAGTATTACAATGTTTATTAATATAGATGCTGTTAATACGCGTTGCAAAATTTGTCACTAATCGGAGAACACACAAATAGTTTCAATAGTAAGGATAGCAGCATCACTATTGAATTAATTGAATAACTGATATGATACTTTTAAAGATTTAATAGGAATTTGATTGTAGAAATTTTACAAATAAAATGATGGAAAGTATATTCCATGCTGGAAAAATATTTTGGTTTTATCGAATTAAACAAAATATAAGACCACATAAATGATTTGTAAATGCATATGGCAAAAAAAAAAAAAAAAAAAACAATAAAAACATTACTTTTTATAGGGTACTTCAAACAAGTTATTTTACTTTAAGAATTTTAAAGACAAATCAACGTTTAGAAAACTTATCTGCTTTGGCTTTAAAAAACTATTCTTAGCATAATGTCCTTTATTCTATATTCCTTTTTATATTGTATAATAATGCTGAAAAGTTCTTTATTTATTGTTGCATAAATCTGCAATTTCTTTAGTTCTACATCCTCTTTTTCGTTTATAGCAACATGTCTAGGTCAGGCTTACAATACCAAGAGAATAAGAAACCACCAGAAACTTAAAACACAGAAAAACATATATTAATCTGCCACTAATAAACCACTAAAACTACAGTAGACAAAAAATTTTGGTGTTATTTAAAATCCATCATTCAATAAATATTAAATATTTTTTTTCTTCGTTTTTTTTTAGGAAATGTGTGCTAAAAGTGAATAAAATAAATTTTTGAATGTGACATTAGAGGTAATTATGTGTTCAACGTTCCAAGGGGTTCTTTTGGCGTCTTTTATATTCAAAGAAAAAAGTTTATGGACTCATTAAAATTTTTATTTGTTTCCAGATTCAAAAATATAAATAATTTTTTAATTAAATAATTATATATTTAATTAAAAAGTAAAACGGTTTAATTATTAAATAAATAAATGAATTAATTGAAATGATGATGCAAAATTCTAAAAAAAGAAATTACAAAAAGAAGGCCCAAATTATTAAAACAGCAAAAAAATAAAACTGTGTGATAAAACTATTCGTTGCCTTTTTTCACAACACTTTTTTGTGGCAATTTTTCTTTAATAAAAAGATAACAAGGATTTAATTTAATAGTTTTATTTTAAAAAAATAAATTTATTTTGATGACAATAATGTTCTAGTAAATTTTTATTGTATCTTAGAATTGGAGATTTCTGCTTTTCTATGGCTTTTATTAAATAAATAATTGAATCAATCAAAACGATGATGCAAAATTCCAAGGTTCCGGAGATCAGGCATAAGAGTTTTGCACTATGCCGCCTGTGTAAACATTCCACATTTCAAAAGCTAACTTTGTTAAAAATCTTTGTTAAAACAGATTTTGTATGAAAACTTAGTTTTTAAGACAAATTATTTTTCCACGGCAGACAGTCTATGTTTTTGTAAATTGATGATAAAGACGAAATTATATAAATTTTTATGGATGGCGTCCTTCCTTATATGTTTGTAGAAATTTGAAAAGTTAAGTTTTGAACTCAATAGTAAAAGTGTTTTAACCAGTTTAGTACCATAAACAAACTATAATTTGGTTAACAAAAAAACCCTCCAAATTATTTTTCATTACTAATTTTAGTGTTGCATTTTCTTTAACAAATTTCGTTGAGCATTTTTAATTTATTTTTATTGTATTTTTTATATGTTTTTATCATAACAAGCATTATTTCAGCTTAAGGGTCTGTTAAGAAATGAACTTTAAACAACACGAAATAAACTCTTCATAGCCAAGTGTCTACATCCGTTAAAATAACGCGCTTTTGTTTCCGCTTCCCTTTATGTTTTTTCGCTGTTTTTTACAACAAGACGGTTACAGTCTTGCTATTGTTGTTTAAGCCGCTGCTTACATTTTTATCCATTATCGTATTCGTCATGCTTTGTACTTGGCCATATTTTATTTTGTTTTCTGCAAAATATTCCCACAACACTTATTTACTCACAGCCACTAAACTATTGTGTGCAGTCACAACTTAAAATAACTTTTAACTCAATGAGAAGCGTAGAAATGAAACAATTTTCCAGTAGTTAATCATTCATACATCTAAATACTTTAATAGTAACGGTGGAAATGCAAATATCCTTGAATTTTTAATGTTGTGCCAAAATGTTGGGAAATAGTAAAAGAAAAATTACCTCAAAATTAGCTGTTTAATATTGCAGCAACGAAACGGAATCAATTAAATTTTCAATTTTGAGCCACTTTTAAAAAATTACGAGATTATTTTAGAATTTGATTTTATCTAAGACTTTATTTTTATTTTGAAAATTGTTTCTCTATTATCTTTCTTTATATAGTTTTAAAACATCCGTTGTTTTTATTTTCAAAAAATTTATTTTACTTCTTATTTTAGTGCAGCTTTTTACAATTCGTTTCCGAAAAAAATTTAAGCTCATTACAAAACATGTGGAATTTATAAGTTGCTGTGGTAAAAAACAAAACTAAAAGATCTCTGTGCAATTTAAGACTAAAATTACTCAATAGGGCTTACAAATAGAAATCAGGTTATGTGTAGGCATTGGAGTTGTCATTTAAAGAAGACCAATTCGGGTATTCAAATGATTTCTTTTTATTTATGTCCGTACAAAAAAATTTTAAAATTAAAAATAAAAATTATCGAATGATTTTTTTTGAACTGTTTAATTATATAAATTGTTTATAACATGTTAATACTTTTGACTTATTGTTGAGTTGTCTTTCAGCTACTTTTACTAAAAAGAAACCGTGATATTTTACCAATCACGATCACGATCATATTCTCTATAAAAATAACAATTATTTTTTCTGCATCACGTTCACGTGTATTAACGTACAAACTCACACAATCGCATGATTGAGAAGCACAATCGCAGATTGGAACGATAATGGATGAATTAAAAAAGAAATTATTATTCTTTATCATTATTCATACAAATAATTTGCGCGGTGCCCATTTTTACCTTCATTTTCGTTTATTTTATTTGTTTATTATAAAATCTGCGCTCGCATACACATTTTGTTTTCAAATGCAACAATATCTGCCCAAATATATTTTTGCAAAAATAATAATAATTAAATAAAATTCAATAAAATCATCTTTAAGGAAGGAATAAATGTATTGTTAAAATTTTGTTTGCTTAAATTTTACTTTATTGTTAGAATTTTGTTATTAATTTGACGCTAATATGATATTCCTCACCAATCACTTCAATTGATTTTTTTAGCTTTTCGCCACCTGAATTTTTAGCCATTGATTGGTAGCTCAACCAACCCAACCACTTCCAGGTACAGTCTTTAAGCATCACTTTACACGATTTTCTTCTAGGAGTAATCTAAAGTTAACATTGTTCTCTATCAGCAATCAATTTAAACCTGCCAGGGACCACATAATGTTGCTTCACTAAACACAAATACCCTGGTAACTTCGCTTGCCGCTTGCATTTAATCAGAGTCTCCGTTTTACTTCACCCTCTAACAGCTGGTCTTATTTAAAGAAAAGCCCGAACAGCTCTGCCGATTAAACATGTACTTACCTTTTCAAGCTTAAAGCGTCTTTCTCTTACCCCGACATAGAGTATCTATAAGTGTCTGCGGTACATTAAGAATTATTATTCCCTTTTCGGTCTTAAATCACATTGAATTACCTCCATAACTGAATTAATTTTGAACTCTTTGTGTTAAAATCTTGGAATTTTTCACTTGTTAAAACATTTCTGGTTGGAGCACAGCAGCAACCTGTAAAATATTGCACAGAACTTATATTTACATATTAAATTAAATGAATGGGTTCTATTTCTTAAAGATACTGCTGTTTTTTCATATCTCCTAGTAATTATTTTTTCTACCTGCTACTTTCTTCTTTTTGTAAAAACTGGCGTTTCTCTATTTTATTACCTGCACAATTTTGCTCGTCAGACAATTATATCACTTCTAAACTCAACCCTTCTCTTTCTTGAAAATAATTTTTTAACACGTATTAGATAATCAACTAAATTTTCATCATAATTTAAGATATAAAAAAAATTAAACTAATTTTTTTGTAAATAAAAGAAAAACGAACACGTATTAATAGAAAATATTTTGAAATTTGTACGTGAATCAAATCATAATTCAATTTACTTTTTATGCCTCGTTACCCAAATTATTTAAATTTCTTCATTATGTTTACCACGGCAAAAAGGAAAATCTGTTGGAAAAAATTATTTCTTGTCTCATTTCGCAACTCATTTTTATGACAAATTTTTATTCAATAGAAAAAAAACGAGTATTCTACTTTGTGTTTTTTATTCCAATGACGGTAATAATGTTAAGTTAATTTTTATTTCAATTTAGAATTAGTTGTGTCTGCTATTACATGGCTTTTTTATCTTCCTTTTTGCATTCCAAGTAGGAGTTTTATTCTTGATTCTTTTTATGCTTTTTTGAGTCAAATAATTCACATACTAAAAATGTGAATTAAGTAAAAAACAGAAAAAATTATTATTTTATGTTGTGTGACAGAGGAATAAAAAACTCCAGACACTAAAAATATTTGTGCAGAGATAGTTTGAGCTCATCGATTTGTTTTTTGCCTTATCTTTTTTATATCCTGCATAAGTTCTTTCTTGAAAAATTTTGCTTGTTTTAAAACTACGTGTATAATTTCATACTTCCGCTTATATTGTCTTTGGATATATAATTAATATTAAAGAAATCATCAGGCCAGCTAAATAGTGAGAAGAAGATGGGAATTATATTCCCATACGCTTCATATTTTTCTGTAAAACCGAATTTTATTCAAAATCTATATGATTTTTATTTTTGGAATTTTCTGAATTTCTTGCAAAAAACAAATTTTTGTTAAAATTACATATCTTAATAACATTTTGGTAAAAAGAAATATTTAAGTGAAATTTCGATTGATAATTGAAGCCCCAATTTTTGCTTGTTTTACTTATCTTTATATTTTTATTAAAAGCAGTTTTTTCTGCATTAGACTTTGTTATTATAATCATTTTTTTTAAATCATTTTTTTTAATCATTTTTTTTAAATCTGTTAAAAAATTTTTGGGTAAAAATTATTATTTAAATAAGAACTTGATTTTTAAAAGAAATAGCAATATTTGGTTATATAAAGCTTCTCTCCTAATGTCACCTTTTAATTAAAATTAAATTTTAATGCAGGAAGAATTTTTTACAATATTTTTGGAAAAATCAAATTTCGTTGTAAAATTTTGACAAATATTAATATTATGGTTAAATTTAAATTTCTAATTGTTATTCATTTTTTTTTCTAATCTATTATTTTTTTTTTCTTTGTTTTCGGCTTTTAATTAATTTAAAATTTTTTATTGCAGGAAGAATTTTCCGAAAAGCTAATTTTTGCGAAATTTCTGTTTAAAAATTAAAATTTAATTAAAATTTTTTTTAAATAAATCCCTTCAAATTTTTAGGAAATTTAGATTTTAAGATATACAAATTTTTGTTAAAGTTTCAATCGGTTATTCCAACTTTGTGTTATCTTGATTTTCTTCAATAATTGGTTTTTCATGAAATTTTCAGTTTTACTACAAAAATAATTATGGGATGAAGATTTATATAGTTTTTTTTGTAAATTTTGATAAAAAAGTGATATTTTATTAATTATTTAAATCGATTCAAAATGCGTTTTACAAAATTAATTTATATACTTTTTTATTTAGATATTTTTGCTACCACTGAGACATTCAAGTTTTTTTTATTAAAAATTCAATCTAAAAATAATGTCAATTTTTTGTTCAGTATACAAATATATGGTAGAATATTTCTTCGTAAGTTTTAAAATTATTTTATATATTCTGACTTGTTTTGACCACAAATGTAACCCAATTTGCCACAAGGCAAATATTTGCTTTATAAATATTTAAAATCAATTGAGGTATCAAATAACTACATTGTTGTTGTTTGACCAACAAAAAAATTTTTCAACTATTAAATATTATTAAGCAACCAACCACCTCCTCACTAAATTGTTATCTTTTTTTCTTATTTTTATTACTTGGTTGCCAACTATTATACTCTTTTCATACTTTATTTCATTCATATTTGCCTGCAGACAAAGAAGCTGTCATAATTTTATTGCTTTTCAATAAGTAAACAATTCACAGAAAAGTCGTTAGATTTTATTGATGTTTGTTTTTCTCATTAATTTTTATGAGAACAAGGGTGTTTTAACAAGCAATACGAAGAGTTTTTTGTTTTGTGCTGAGTGTTGATAATTTTTTATTACCAAAAAAGTGAGAATACATCATCTCTATAGAGGGCTTGTTAGCTGCTCAGCAATTAATATTGTGTTCATTTCTAGCTCCAGGATTTAGCAATTTGCATTCAATATGTCTGCCTTAGAGTCTTTAAGACACAGTATTACAATAAGTTTTATCGGAAAGATATTTAAAGTTTCTAGTCCTAGACTCAGATCAGCGATAAGGATTGAAGTGCTGTGTATTCAAATCCATGTTTTTTTGCATCAGCAGCATCATTAACCTTTTGATTTGGTACTGCGGAAGACCACCACAACTTCCAAAAACAATTAGTTTTTCAAAAGGTTTTTACAAAAGTCTTCACGATTAGAACCAACGTCTCTATACCCAATAGTAGTTATATCATTTTGAGACACCTTCTCAAGTTGTCCTCCTTCCTCTTTTTTAAAATCGTTAGTTTCAATAAAACAAAATTGTCTACATAAAAGCTTCTTTTTTATGTATCAAAATGTTCGCTGGTCTCTCTTCTTCCTACATAACATTTTCTAGCATTACTTAACTTATCTAAATGTGTATGCTTTGCTTTTAGATAATTGCAAAAGTATTTTATTTTTATAACACAATGGCGTTCCATCAAAAAATATATTTGTTTGTATTGTTTCAAGATTATTTTATTTTAAATTATAAAAGAGATAATAAAGTATCATTTGCAGTGAATTGTAATTGTTATTATAAAACATTTAATTACATTAAAGGTTTTATTTTTATTATTAGGAAAATATTAATTGTATATTAATGAAACGCAATACTGTGAGAGTTATTATGCGTGTGTGTATTTAACCAGGTTATAGTAATAACGAGTGAATAGCAATTGCAGATACATGAAGAACTGGAAAACTGTGAAATAAATCTTACAATGGGCTTTAAAGACAATTTTTTTAAATCGATTTTTTTATTAAAACAGCCAAAGCTCTTAGACTTTTTATTTTGTGCTTAAAATTTAAGTTTATACTTCCTCTCATTTTACCTAAACAGTAAAGAAACAGAGCTAATATAAATATATTATTAAACAAAGTAATATTAATATTAAAAATAATTAGAAAAATTGGGGAATCGATAAATGTAATTTTTTAAACAAAACACTATCTATAGCTTTCGTAATCGGTATACATAAATTATTATTTTTTCTATCACAAAATATAATGATCTGTAAATAAAAAATTTCAAACCCCCTTATATTTATGTATTTCCTAAATTATTCATGTTTATAATGTGTAGTTGTTCTTTTATATCTAAGTTAAGTTCAACAATAACTGACAGCTTTTTGACATTAAAATGCTTCAAGTAAATGTCTATGGCTTTGAATATTTCTATAAATATTTTTCACTTTATCAAGGTAGGCCGTACATTCAACTCTGTTTTATAGTTTTTATTTTCTTTATTGCAGTTTTATATTTAAGTTTATACCATAGACAAAAATCAATATTTGGCAAAAACATTTTCATTTTTTATATATATTTTTTTGAAAGGTGTTCATAGCGAAACAAAAAAAGCCAATGTCATATACTGTTTGAAAATTATATGAGACAGTATTTTTTTTCCTTTTTTTCATAGCGTCAATAACAATTTCCTTTTTTATGTTATCAGTCAGATGATGATGCATAAACAAAGAATGAGTCTTTGTGATGAAACAAAACGAATGTTGCAGAGTGTTATTTATTCATTTTCGTTCCAAAATATTTAAAAATTAATGGGGAAAAAAGGATATTTGAAAAATAAAATTATTTTACTTTGTCAAAGCTACTTGTGGGTAATGTTTTACCTATTTTCAGAATATAAATTTCTTTCGTAATAATTTATCTTTTTTGTATTAAATATTGTCAGTAAGCGCCTTTCAATTAAATTATCATCTTATGTCTTTAATTTATAAATTCTTGTGAAACTTTAATAGTTATTTTTAATTTTTTATATTTAATTTTAGCTGTTGATATGCTAATTAAGAATTCTGATATCATTTCATTATTAAATTTTTATAATGCCTTTCATATTATTTGATATACAATAAATATTTAAAATAAATTATATTATTTTCGTCACTCATAAAATAAGATGTTGAGGCAGAATAAGATTAGACTGAGACTTGAGGTATACTGTATTGAGTCAAGGCAAAAACTAGACTAAAATAGGGCAAAGAGGATAGAATTTATGCAAGACTAAGAAGGGCAACAGCTCAAAGCCAATATAAAGACTTTGCTTAAGATTGTATGGGAGAGAGAATTTTTTGAAGAGACTAAGACTAGATTTAAATAGGATTTTCACTAGACTGAGAAAAAGTCAAAGCTAGGTCTTGACTAAATAAAATCTCGAGAAATACTACACTCAGGGAAGACAAGCATTTGATGAGGACTGTATCGAAACTAGGAAAAGACTAAATTATTCTTAGATAAAAAATATGCTCAGGCTCTGGCGATATTTGATTTAGAATAGTCTTTGGGATCTGATTAAAAAACCAAACACTTTTACGACGTTAAATAATAATATTGTATAAAAAAATTAAGTAAAAATGAACTGAACACAAAATTAGTTTAACACATATTCTGTAATATCAAAGCACTTCAACCAATAATTTTCATAAAAATTAATTTACACGCAGAACATTTCATAACAATCAACATGATACTGAAACAGCATCTACAAGATGATGAGAAAAAAAATGGGAAATAACAATATAACAAAAAAAATTGCATTCGTGACTACACCGATATTTGGCAGAAAAGAAGAAGAAATGTAAAGATTTCAGCAAGTACAACAACAACAAAAAATGTGTTGTGTGCGAACTTCTTTTAAATAAATTGATCTTAATTGATAATGAAAGTTAATCGTGCACTTATTTAGAAAAGAAGTGGGTTTAAAAGTTTATTTTTATAACATACACAATCTATGGTAGACATATGCAAAGTATGCTGATGGCAGATCTAGCGCTCCAGTACATTCTGTTGATGTCTAATTTGTTTTGTTTTTCTTTGGAAAATGACCGCACACATTTGTGATTTATTTTTTCTTTCTTTAAATTTTTAGTAAATCAAAAAAATCTCCTTCATCTTTGAACCAGCATTGTGCCTCAACTAATTTTTTAAGCAAACCTTTCTTTTTTGGCAACTCCTTCACCTTTCCCACACTCTTACCACAGCAGGTTATCTCAGCCTCAGTCTGACTTCTCTTCATAAGAGCTTAGTGAATTCCATCCTTAAGTAGGCCTGGTGATGTCGTTTGATTGCCCTCTAAGGTGTGACCAAACAACCGCAACTTTCGCCGTCTTATTTCGAAAAGAACAGGGCGGTTGATCTGTCAGAGCACTTCATTTGACACGGTTTTTGTCCAAAAAAGGCATAGAATCGTACGAAAACAACATTACACAAAAATTTTAGCGTGCCAGGTTACGCAATCTTATATAAGACTGAATTTTATGTTCGCAATAAATATCGAAATTTCGAGTTTTGAGTGACCAATTGTTTTAAAGGTTCTTTGTAAGCGATTTTTAATATCAAAATCAAAATTTAAGAAGTACTTCTTAGTTTTGTCATCAATTACAAATATTATCTTAGACGTTACATTAATATGTAGAGTTTATGGGACATTTGTTTTGAGACAAGCTCTGTTAAATTTGTACTTTTATTTGTATGACTTTGTGTGTTTTAGTTACAGATTCAGACTGCAATATGATACAAATTCCCTTCCTCAACTCATTTTCCAGACTCAGAGCGATGAGTGCTGAGATACAGTAACTGCTAATTTGTATTTTGTATGTTGCAAACGAAGGAACAAAGTTTTGCCAATTATATTGTCTACTTCCCAGTTTATTATTTACACACTTTATGTTTTATAAAACCTTTTTTTTGGCACACGTTACAGTTTAATTGGATATGTTGTCACATGTCATTGTCAACAATTTTCCTCCCTTTTTTAATGTTTTTATTTTCCTTGTTTTTGTTTCTTTTTTATTGTCTGCATGACTGTTTCTTGTCTTAAACATACAATTTCTTTGAAGCAAACTACTTTAAAGTTTTTTTATGATTATCTAAAAGGGCACATAGATTCTTAGAAAGTAAGTTAGCTTTGTTAAGATTTATTTAAACATTATAAACCAGTCACATTTGTAGTAAGTTTATTTTGATTTTACAAGAATGAGTTTAATACAAGTTGTTTTTTTTTTGAGTAAAATTATGCAGGCAATTTTACTTGATTACTTGTTCTATCAGTATTAAGTCTTTATTTTATTTACTGAAAAAAAAAAAAATATTTTAGAATTTATCATAGTTTTTATAGTAAAACACCAACTATGCTCTCGTTCAATCATATTTGTGAAGTTCATTTGCAATTTGACTCCACTGAAGGACTTTTTTTATAGTATTCAAGTGGGTAAGTTAAGACTAAGATATTTTACATTCTGTCGGGTATTACTGAAATATTATTTTTGGCTGCCTAAACGAAGTTGATTAAATAATTATTGTAAACAATTTCTTAAGCTTTTGATAGTAGTCGATTCTAGAGTGACTTGCTAGAATACAAAATGTCTCTTCGACTATCAATAAAGATAATAACAATTTGCTACATTTACTTTCAAGCCTTTTTGATTGATAGAAAAGAAGATCACTAATACATAAAGCGAACTTCTCGTAAATTTTAAAGATATAAGTAAAGAAGTACACTACTTTTGTTTCGAAATGGTAACGGTTTCTTTTTAAAATCTTCGCTTAAAGCAAGCTAGGACCTTCTTCCTTAAAACCTTAGCGTCAGAAAAATTCACTTAAAATTTCAACTTCTCTTAGTTAAAGCCCGATATCGCTTAAAAAGTTTAACCATGGTTTAAATGTTATTTCAACCACTCGAATTGATAGCGATCAAATAACAACCTTCTTCTTTGATGGATGAAGAACTTTTAATAGGAAAAGTCTATGTATAAAAGGTAGCCCAATTCGAGTTGCATGTTATTTTTTGCTCCCAAAAAATAGTTATTAGAAATGTAAAACTTAAGTTCATTTGTGTTGACACCAAAAAGTTTATTCTGTAAATATTGCCTATGTGACCAGAAAAACACAATCAGTATTTCAAGGGATAGGAGATATAAAAAAAAAAAAGAATCAAAAGATAAGCCGAATTAATATATTTGTTTTTGCATCCAAAAATTATTTTCATTCGCATATTTCTAGCTAGCAGTTTTAAATGATGTATGTAAAGAGTTAATGATGTTTTAAATAAATACAGCATAAGATAAATAAAAAATAAATTTCGTGACAAAGCCCCTCGATCTTTGTGACGGTGAAACCTAGTAGAAAACTAGGGTAACATTAAGCTTTGTACTTTATGTATTGGACAAAATTATCGCATGCTGTATTTTTATAAAAACGTATATATCTTCACATACAAAAAGTTTTGGCATCACACTACCACAAAGCCAAATGATATTGGTATTTTTATGAAAAATTTTTGTAAAATAAGCGTTTCTATTCATGATTCACTACTTCTGTTTTAATAAACATATTTTTTATAAATGGATATTTAATTAATTTATTTAATACTATTTATTCTCTATTACTAAGAAATAATTTAATTATTTTTTCTATTTTCAGGTGAGATAATCTTGAATTATAACTAATTACACTTATTAGTAAAAAGGTATGTATGCATGCCAATGAACACATTTGCCACAATATGGAAAATAAAATTAATAACAAATTATATTTGTTAATTTATTGTATTGGGAAAATTTTCCTTTAATAACTTTTATTTGAAATATTTTTAATATTAAAGAATTTACTCTACATATTTGTTACTATCACGCACATATTTCATAAAATCTCAACATATTTTTCCACACAATCTGTATCGAAAAGAAAATTAAATTAAGCTACAAACATAGCATCACCATTAAATGAAACAAGAATAATAAATGTAACAGAAACAGGGAAGGACAAATTAATTATTATGGCCGTGTTACTATCGAATACTTGTACAACAAATATTAATATGTTCTCCTATTGAGAGCTAAATCGACCATAGCTAGTTGATTTTAGGCTAATACTCATAACACTTTATAACAACAAGAAACAAATGCACTTAAAATGAACTTAAGTCAAGTATCACAACAATAATTATTTTATTTTGTAACATTTGCTGTGCTGATTTTATTACTTAAATGAGGGTAGTTATACTATAACTAAATCTTAAATTGAAATTGACCCTCTGTTCTCTAACATATTAATACATTTATTTTATTCAATGCAAATGTTTATTCAAACATATCGATATATTGTGGCCAATAGAAAACAAAGAATGGGACGAATATGCAGCAAAAATATAAATTTGTTAAGAAATTAAAAAAAAATATATCTTAAATATATATGACAATTTGTAGGAATACAGACAAAAATTAAAATAGAACAAAATATCTAAAATCGTTTGTGCTTATATGAAATATCAATTGAGGAGAATATTTTTACAAAATCGATATCTAAACTATTTAAAAATGTTAAGCCATCGAAACGAAAGCATTTTGTTAAGAGATCAAGTCTTAAAAGTTTTCCAGATGAACAGCATTCAAATAATCGGGTTCAGTCTAATAATCAATATTCTCTGTATCTGTGTCATCGTAAACAAAAATTCTTTTATTTGGAAAAATAGTCAAGGCGTTCGATTAAATTTACAAGATAGAAGAATAATTTCGACTTCAATATTTTTGGTCTTATTTGTGGTATTAGCAGCGATTTTCCTAAAATTTAATTTACATTTATGGAGGTAAAAGAAGGTATTTAACTATGAAATTTCCTTTTTAGTATGCGTTGTTAGCGCGTCTTTTAAAATTTCATAAATATATATATAGTTTTAGAAATACGATTTTTCTATGTTGTATAAGTTTTTTAAGGTAATGATTCTTGGAATTTGGCAAAAAAAAGAAGAAAAAAATTAACTGCTATTTAATGCTTCTAATTCTGATTATTCAATAAAACTTTATTATAATTCAACTAAAACAGAATAACTGTTTTTGAAGCACCAGTGTACGATGACAATAGTTTAAAAAATCTATTTATTAATTTATTATTATTCTTAAGCTAACTAAAAATAATGTTAAAACTTCTTAATCGAAAATCAAACTTTTATATTTCGATTTATGGGTCAGCTTTTAGTTTTTTAATTAATCATATTTATCGTTGATAACTTTGATTTCTGTCCATAACGAAACACATTTTAATTTTTAAATTATTTGTACGAACTACTGTTACAATTGAAATGACACTTGGATTTAAATTCTGCAACCTAAGAAACAACCAATTTGTTTTATACATTTTTTCATTCTTGTACTTGTTAATTAAAATGTTATTTTTGCCTATTACAATTCAAAAATATAGCCACGTACATAAAAGGCGTCATAATCGGGACACCCTTTACATGAAAGATTTATCTTTTCTTCTTGTTGCTATCTACTCATTTGACGTGTCTGCGTCGTAGATTCGCAGTTCAAAAACATATAAATATAATTATAAATATCAAGTGAGCTTTAGTACACCCTTTTATTTTTAGCTGCTATATCGGCTAGAGCAGTACGCCTTCCGTGAAAATTTTAAGAGTCTACTGATAGATAGAGGGCTGTGACTGAGGTGCAGTCGGACGGACAGACAGACATTGTAGCAATAACAATAAGTCTAGTTGTTTTTAATCTCATAATCAGACCAGATTTAATTTTAGATAACGACCTTAACAATTGTTTTATATAAAACTTAGGACTTTTGTATCATTTTCTATGGAGCTGTTATTGTAACTTAATCAATTATTTAATTTAATTTATTAATCAATTTAACCTTCTTACTTGGTGTACATAAATAAAATTTCAATGTTTAATTTATTTGAAAAGTTTTTTAATAAATTTATTTTATACTGCCATTATATTATTTATTTTAATTCCATATAAATTTATTTGCAATTTATTGAATTCAGTTCATTCACTTCAATTTAAGTACCATGTGTCCATATGTGGTGTACTGTTCTTATTTTTTTCATTTCTTTAGATTCTGTCATTTGCCTTAAAGCAGACGACATGCACTTGATTTTAGACGATAATGTTCTGGCATCAATAGTACAAGAATAGTAAATGATAGCAATAAATTAAAGGAAACTACACATTTTAAACTTTTATTTATATTTAAGTTGAAAAATGTATTTGAAATAAAGTTAATTTATGTCATTAAAGCTGAGGAAGAACTATAGAAAATAATGCTGTCGTTTCAATACCTAAAAATTTCCAGTGTCAAGAATTTTCAACTACAGTATAAAATGGTGCCTTCTTAGTGATAATTTAAGTTATAAATTAAAATATTTTTAAATAAATATTTCTTATATGGCCTCTGCTAAAAGAAAGCATGTTTTAATTGTGTTTTTTTTTAATCAATATATTTTTTTAACCTTTTTGTAGCTCACCTAATTGCTCTTTATGAACGACAGTCTTATTTGACTTTTTATCACATGTTTTTGTGATTGCGAAACCATCAGTATATGCTGACATTTTTTGGCTAGTTTTATATTGAATATATTAAATAATAAATATTGCAGCATACATACAACACAAAAAAAAAAAATCATGAAACATGAAAAATTAAATAAATAAAACTGCAATTTTATTGAAAACATTGCTTAAAGTTTTTTTTATTGTTTTTACATAAAACATGGGAAGAAATTTGGCACTTTGTCACAAAGTTCCATATAACATTACTAAAATATATAAAACAGCACAGATTAAAATTTATTGTTGAAAAATACTTAAATCCTTTTAATTGCAAGTTCGATTGCATTTAGGGCATACTAATCCACTATATTTTCATTGTGATACCATTAAGGTCGGATTTATATTCATTACCAGCTGTAAAACCAACATCAGGGTATTGTAAAAATCAAATTCATTGTTATTTATTAGATGCATTTGAAGCTTTTATTTGTCAATAAAAGATCAATATTGTAACAGAAATTTAGTGACCTTATCGACAGTCTGGCAAGAGAATATGAAATAACCTACAAATATATAACGTTACGGTTACCCTTTTAAAATTATTTTTGTTTCTTTTTTTAGTTTATTATAACTTGTTTGACAATAGACATTTTACTACTAAGCAAACGTTACTTCTTTATTTAATGTGTTTCTTAAAACCGCCGTAACGCTTTCAACTGCGATTTCTATTAATAGGCGCGATAAATCGTTTAAATTATTTTAAAATATACGGATCTGGCAACCTTTAATTTTTTTATTTTTTTATTATTATTATTATTATTTAATGAAGAAATTAAGAAATAATTATAAAAATAATTGCGCTACTTGTTGTATTTTTTTATGTGTAAAAAAACATAAATTTGTGGAAAACTTTATTAAGAGTATTTTTGTTTAAAGGGCCTTAAGGATTTATAAAATACTTTCGTACTACGTTTATCCAAACAAGCAAGAAATCGGACTTACTCATCTTCATGCAACAGTAGGTAGGATTTTTACTAACTCCTGCGATTAGCGAGGGTAAGAGACAAGAGTGGAAATATTCTGTGAGCGCAGCCAAAACTCAAAAGAGCACAATGCATAATTGTGAACATGAACAGATTCACATACACATGCATTAATAGACTTTGTTCATATACATAAGCCTCTATATTAATTGCCTTCCTTGATTACAAAAAAAAAAAAAATTAAATAAAAACTCTCTGTATCAGTCTTTGTGGTGAACAAAATTTGTTATGTCAGTTTGCTGTAAAATATTAATGGCTTAAGTCAGGCCTTTCCAAAAAATTTTCTCACTTAAAAATTATTTAACCAAATGAGAGTAAATAACTCTCAAACAGTTAAAACTATGAGTCCGATAGACAAACATAGTAGCGAAACCCAAAAATGTTATTGACTTTTAATAAATTCTAGGGTTGAATATCAGAAATCGTCTCGTTTGTGTTTACTTTAACAGCACTTGAATGTAAATATCACTTTACGTTGTATTACATGTTCCACTAAAAGTAAGAAAATTTTACTTAAATTAAGAAGAAGATTTTTCTTTTATTTTAAGAAATAAAAGTAAAAGTAACGGTAGAATTAATCTTTGAAAACGTATAGCAATTTTTAAACAAGTTTTTTTGTTTTTTATTACTTCTCCAAATCTGCATATCAGAACGCACTTGCTGATTTTCCCACGTAAAATTTACAAGCAACATCAAAAAACGAGAAAAAAATACGATAACAAATAGAAATAAAACAACTATGGTAAAAAGTATTGCAAACATGATACCACTGGAACCAAACAATACTTTAAAATAATCTTTGATCTCCAGACAAACACAATTTAAAAGAAATTGTCTTTTCAAATTGTGGTCCTAAACACACACATACATTTTTTAAATCTTTACACTGAATTCAAAACTGAAACTAAATCTTATATATAATAAGAGATAGAATGTTAATAGAACAGTTGAAATAAATTGTTGATTTTAATATTCCTGTTAAAAATTGTAACGTTATATAATTCTATATTATGAAATTTTATTTAATGCAGCTGGTCACAAGGTATACAGATAATATATTTATCTTAATTATATGTTTAATGATTTTTTTATTAATTTAATTAAATTTTTTGACAACTTTCAACAATGTTTTTAATTTACCATTTTAAATTATTTAAATAGACATAGACATGCACACATTTCTATATATAAGTATATTCCAGTTAGCATTTAGAAGATTGTTGAAAAAAAATTACCAATCACCTTCAATTGGTAAGCTCGTATACTCCTCTGCTATACTCACTCAAGTTTTGGGTGAAAGGGCCGAGCCGTTGAAAAATTACCACTGTGAAATGAGAGCCTTTTAAGACTATCCGAGACTACTAAATACTGATTAATCGGATGTGCGTTTAAAAACGAACCTGAATATAACACTGACAATCTAAATGAAAGTACAGAATTTGTGCAATTATTAATTGATCATGCAAAGGCTCGGAATGTGTTTATTTTTTATTTTTGTAATTTGCTGCGTCTGGGGTACCATTTTCTCTCGGCAAATCAATTATGTAAAATTAAAAAACGAGAGCATAAACTATTGTTAAAATCGTGCAGAAGAATTAAGTCTCCAGGTTAAGTTAAAACTAGAACTACGAATTTAGGGTTTGATAATTTCGGTTTTGGCTTCAGAATTTTGTTCTCGACTTAAAACGATCTCCATCTTCCCTTGCTTATTCAAACACCGACTAATTTTATGATATTATGAAATGACTATGATCTAGTTTTAAATAAAAAAGAGAACTCTGCTTTCAAGAAAAGATTTTAAAAAGCATCAAAGTGTGGCACAGTGATGGTGAAAATCATTCTGGATTAAAAAATAAACCCAATATTTGCCAAGTAAGCAGTCTGTGCTTCTATAAACTAATTCAGCTGCCAGTGTTTCAATTTCATTGTTCTCTATTTCTTACTTTGTTGCAAAATTTTTGCTATGAACTCTTGTTTACTAATTATACGCTTTAACAAACTCACGCAGCCACAATATGATATTGGAACTACTGAATGTCTTGTTACATCAACATAGGTCTTAAGCTTGCGCAGTCATTGATGGTGGCCATACACCCCGTTTCTATATCGACTTAAAAAGGAAACAATTTTCATTTGTTTGTTATGTAATTTTGCTTTATGCACCAGTTGAAGTTTAAAAGGTTTAATTTCTTTTTAAACTGTAATTTGTCTCACTTTGGAAAACAAATAAAAAATTTCGAATCAAATACTTACTTTCTATTATATATTTCATTAAAATAGAAGAAAACAATTTTTTAATTGTGTTAATAATTGAATCAATGAAAATTTTTAATAATTTGTGGCCTTAAAACAAATAAAACCTTTTAACCTTTTTCTATGTTGCAATTTACCACGTGCTTGTGTAGTAAGACACAGCTAAATTTAGTTTTACTTGAACCACAAAAAAATTTAAATAAAAATAAAATTAACATTTTACATCATGTAGGCACTACCCGTTATTTGCGGAAAGCGCTGACAAATTACTTTTGTCCAATTTTTATTTTTTCTCATTTGATGCGGAAAATACAATTAATTTAAAAAAAAAAAGAATTTTGCATTCATGGCATATTTTTTCCTTCCACTTTCAAATTGTATTATTTTTTTTATTTTTTTTTCATTCGTTTTACGTCCGTTTTGCTTATCCTGTTTTAAATTTAAGTTTTTCGTGTTGTCGTTTTTTATTCGCTTGTTTATTGTTACTTCGCAGTTGTCATAAATTTTTAGTGTTTGTGTTAGAGTTAGAAATACAAAAATAAAATGTTGGGTACGTAAAAGTTGTTATTTCATGCATCTGCTTTCGAATTACATTTGAGTATGACTCAATATTTTTTTACCGTTGAGCTTATTAAAATAGATTTGCTGCAGATTAGCCAACATTTGAGCAAAGTGAAAATTTTTGTTTAAACTATTTTGAAATTGGATTTACAGGTCCTAGCGTTATCTTTAACAAAACTTCAAATTCTTTATTTAAAGCATTTGCCTACATAAAAACTTAAGAGTTCCAAATGTTTTTTTTTTTTCAATTATTTCCTTATTGTCGGCTACCATTTTCATCAATTTTTTGAACAGACGTACATACAAAAAATAAATACGATTCACACAAGTTGAACATATTAGTTTAAATAATTTGTATTGAATTCAATTGTTAGTCAAAAACAGATAAAAAAAAAATATTCTGTCTACCATCGACACATAATCAATAGAGATTTACATGACTGAGCCTTAAAATAAAAAGGGATTCGTCATGTATTCAAAATCTATTAGTTTGGTTTGTGTGGATCTTTTTGCATGTAAATAAATTTTTTAATGTAAATAAATTTAAAAAAAAACTTTTATATTGAAAAACATAATATCGAAGAAATGTAAAATTTAGCACTGGGCACTTTTCTGCTAAAAATTTAAATTTTTATTTAAAATTTGTAAGAAAATAATTAATATTTCAAATAAGTTAATATAAAAATAATTAACATAATTTTTCATATTTTATTTTGTTAGCCTTCTTTAGTAATTAATTTTTTATACAAATTTTTCGCACTATATTTAATAGGAATAAATTTAAACCTCCTTTTGATTCATTATTACAGGTTTTAAGGGTTAAAATATGCTATTAAAAAAATTTAAAATAATTATTTAAAATATACATTTCATTGAAAAATGTGTATGAATGCAAATTAAACTTGTTAAAAAAATGTACTTTAGTACCAAGAATAATCATTATATTAAACAACGCTTAAAATATTGATTTTGTTAAGCCCAATAGCAATTTTAACTGCTAACAATAACACATAAAAATTTTATTCTATTAAAAACACTTGATTCGCAAAACAATTGTATGGCTGTCTTTGATAAAGCGCATGCTAGACGTTCAAATTTATCACAGAAAATACGTGCAATATTGGCCTCTAATTGGCATTTTTTTATAAGCATAAACCAGTAACTGTACATTGCCTAACGAAAAATAATCGAGAAGTTTCAAAAAATATGATCTTGGCGGCCAATTAGTTGCTCCATTTTTCGTAATCAACTTATTGCCAGACTTGGATTTCAGGGTGTCATAGTTTCTCTCTTTATGCAGCTATTTTATTCATTAAAAAATCGGTTAAGCAAAAAGAGGCCTCACTGCACATTTTTGCGTCTGTAACTGGTGCGAGATTTTGACATAATTTCAGAGTAAAGTTCGTCTATTCCTAATAATTTGGCTGAATTTACTGTTTATAATTTTCGAAAAGGTTTAACTGCCTTTTAAAAAACTTCCATTAAGAATTTGTGAATTTAGTAACATAAAAGTACTGGTAACTGAATTAGCATTACAAAAATTATTATCTCTGTAAAAGTTCTACTCGTTTTAAGTCCTAATTTTTATCAAAGTACATTGTTCAGTAAACAAAAATACGATCTATAGAGCAGGAGAAAAGAAGCTGAAACAGCTTTGGGTGCAGGCAATACTACTCATGTCTATATTTGAAGACTTTTAAGTTAGCATCGCGACACTGTCATTTTTATGAGTCATGTCACTAGAAGCTGTCAAACTTAAACAAAAAGCTTTTTATGGCAATTTTTCCATTTATGTGTTTTTTAACGCAATTTCCTGCATGTGAAGCATACAAAATCCCGCAATGCATCGCTGAATAATTATATAAGGAGGTGTCTCCTTAGCAAAATTTACAGTACAGTACAGCTTCTGAAGTATTTTTTAATAAATCTATTCCAAAAATAAAGCTAAATCTGTGCTAAAATTTTGTTTATATTTTTAACGGATTTTGGTAATTTTTCAACAAGAAAAAAGTCAATGGCAATGCAGATGTTTGTTGTTTTCATTTTGCCTTTAAGAAAGTGATAGGTATTTTATTTTATGCAATTTAAAAGGTCGATGAATTTATTGCAGGGCATATTTGCTAAAATAGTAAAATTGGTTCAGTTTTAAAATTTCACCTAAATTCTGTAAACTAAGCAAGAATTACATTCAATCTAATGCTATTTGTTCATTTTTAAGGCAGTTTTTAATATTTTTGTAGAATAATTCTGAGTTATATCCTTAATTATTTCACAAAGCAATTTTTAATTCAATTTTCTTTAACTTTGTTGTAGAGTTTTCGCTGCATAAACGAATTAACAAGCACTCTGGTTTTCTGCCAGATGATGTTTTCTTTTGGTAAACGTTTATTTAACGCTATTTTGTTCTTGCACTTGTAATTGTTGCTTTTTGTTATTGAAGTATTCTTTTTTGAAGGAAACTTGAAACTTTTTTTTTATTAACAATTTTTATTTAACAAAATTGGCACTTAACATGATGAATTTATTTCATCGAAATTAACTTATTTCAATTCAGTAAAGTTGATTGCACATAATAACAGAATAAAAATAAAGTAATATATTCAGTGACTATTTCTGCATTAAGGTCATGATTGAGCTTGAGTAATCATGAGTTTAACAATTTAAATTCATAATTGCTATATTTTTAAGTGAAAAATTTATCACATAAATTACGAAAATCTTTCTTTAAATTAAAATTTTCTTTTAAAATTTTAATCAGCTGGCTCAAAAAAAAGCAAAAAAATCATTGAAGCTTTAGCCCACTGAAATTGTTTCATAGCAAATCGATTGTCAAGCATGGCGTTCTTTCTATGCCGTTATTCTGCCAGGCGTTACAAGTCCAAATACTTGCAAAATTCTTATACTTTCATGGATTTAGGAAATTTAAAATTCAAGCGATAGGTCGAGCTTTAGGTTAACGTTGCTTTTAAAATTTAATTTTTTGTTGAAGCTTTGTCTGTTTTTGTTTCTTCTGAAAGAAAATCCCTTCCGCTTTTTTTTGTCAAATTCGTAGATTGACAAGTTATCTTTTGTAAATCAAAAGTTATAAGAAAATAAATTAAAAAATTTTTGTATATTATTTTTATCGAAACAATTGATTTTTTTGTTGCGCAATTGCATATCTACTCCTGGTAAATAGTAAAAAAAAAATAACTGAGGATCCAATTTTGGAAATTTTCTAAGTTTTCTGGGAATTGCGGGACTGAAATTTTTTCAAAATATCAAGTTATTGTAAAATTTACTATAAATTTAAAATTTTCTTTACTTAAGAGTGATGATGTAAAATAATTCTGACAAGCACTCAGTTGAAAAAAAAATGTTCTTAGTTTTGGCAATAAGTCCAATTTATTTTAAAAAAGAAAATTTTAATTTATTTTTGCAACTTGTAACTTGTAACTTTACACTAAAATCTATGGAACTTCCTTGCTTGTACGTAGCAAATAATGTACTACTCATTGTCTGATTACAGCTTAATTAATTGGCTGCAAAGAAAGACAAAAGGAAAGCACAAAAAGGAAAAAAAATCTGCACAAATTTTTGTGCACATAAAACAAAAAACAATGGCAAACTAAATACAGGCAAGGCGCATTATCAGGAAAAATCAGGAGAAAAAAATTTGTAGATAGTAAGCACAGTGTGAAGAGCAAACATCAAAGATGCTCGAAATAAAATTGCCAAGAAAATTGAGAGCAAAAACTTTTAAAAACATTTTTTTATTAATGTTTTAAACTTACACACATACTCACAAATAAACACACACATATTTCGTAGTTGTAATAAAAATTAAGTGCTCGGGACAATGGCAAATATAAAAAAGTAAAACAAATTTCTATCGTTAATGAAACGTATTTTTTTCTCTCACAATTTTAATCCTCTTTCTCACACAGCCACAGTCACTGGCAAATTGCAAACGTTTTGAATTCGAATACTTTTTCCTGCACATTATTTTTGAAGTTGAATATACTTCATTTTAAATTAAATTGCTGTTTTTTTAAATGTTCAAAAATGGAATTTTCAAGCTGGCAAATTAATTAGCAACCTGACATGATTCAGTAAATTTCTGTTAAATGTTGTGGGGTTTTAATTTAATAGTTGATGAAACACCAGACATCTGCAGATTGCTCCAAAACATAATTTTATAGTAAATAAGATTTTAAAATTTTATATAAATGAGTGTTGATTTTCATTTTTTGTTATTACAGCCAAAAGAAAAAAACATGTAAAAAATAATAAATAAAAAACGTTAAGCGTTACGTTAAATTCTGGAGAGTCATATCGAAAAAAAACTCAAACTAAAAAAAATCATGTTTTAAATATTGTTTAAACTCTCTAAACGCCATAAAGATAAGTCGTCGTCACTGGCGCTTTCGATGTAAGAACATCATTTTCTTGAAATGAAATGTCATCCAAATTTTTAAGCAAAAGACCTTTGATCGTGATGCAGCTTCATTTTTAAAGACTTTTTCTCCATTTCAAAAAAGGAAATGATTAAAATTAAAAATAATTAAGCCTTATTGATAAACAGATTTTATTTTAAATAAAATACGGGATCAATTTCTAGTTGCTCTCCAGTCAAATGGCTATCATGTATACCCCAGCTAAGTCTTAAACTGGTGTACGCCTGGTGTAGGTTACACTGTTTAACTGACTATTTGCTCTCCTACCACTGCTTAACCCATAATCATCAAGTTTACCTTCGTGTTTTTTTTATTTTTTGAGTCAGAAATCAGGAAGAAATATCAGTGCAGGCAATGGCGGAAAACAACTTTTTTCTGCAAAGAGTTGTGCTGGGCTGGGCTCCTTAAAGCAAACGTATTGAACGCAAAAGGGTATGGCTTTTCGAACTTGTTTCCTGATTTCATTGGGGTACTTTACACTAAAGTAATGATGAAACTGTGAAACGCGACTTACATTATGTCAGTGATGCATTATATTAATAGAGCTTGATACTCTAGTGTCATCAACAAGCTTCTTCAATCTCTCCTATAGGCATTCAGGTAGCTTTAAAAAAGACTTTCTTGCTTGGTCAATTTGTAAAAGTTGTGTAGTATATAAAAAACTCTTGCCATTGGTAATCAGTAATGAGATCAGATAGACTGAAGTACTTCTTAAACTATTTCAGGAAAGGCACGTGAGTGCTTCCTTTGAGTCTTGCAAAATATGTTTGTTCTATCGAGCACCACATTGAATTATAAACAAATGGAGAACTTTTAAGCTGTGCAATGTGTTTATCAACCACAACCACAATTTTATTGATTTTTAATCTTTCCTTTTTTATAAGTCGCGCAGTGCGCATTTTGAGTATTTTCTTGTTTAATTAATATAGACCCATGTTAAAGAAATATTTCGATCTACTAAGCTTATCTGATAAGTACTGCCTGTTGCATAAATTCATTTACAACAACCTTGATGTATACTTCACACTTTTCACACTACTGGCCACCTGAAAACAGAAAACACAACTACAGCAGATGAATAATGTGATTAAAAATGTATTTCTTTATTATAAACAATAAATTTAAAAGTTGAAAAGCATCAAATACACAACTTTCATTTTACTACATACTTGTCAAAGACTGAATGTAAAAGATAAATTAATGAAATTTCTTCTTAACTTCACATTTTGATATTTTAAAAGAAACTTAGTGACGTTAACTAAACTAAAGAGCATCAATCCTTAAAATTCATACAAAACTGCAAGTAAAAAATATTTTATATAATAATCCATTTCTAGAAGCTCTATAAGTTTTTGGTGCAATCACTTTCTTTAACGCTGTTTTTTTTTTCTTCAGTCATCCTTTATGTCTTTCAATAGAAAAAATATAACACAAAAAAACTATAGCCGACTCGAACAAAAATTAGAACAAAAGAAGCAAATGCAGTGCCATTTTTCATTTCAAAAAATAAAAAAAAACTTTTAACGTCTGTGACGATGTACTCCAAAATAGAAATTAATTTAAAAAGAAAATATTTTAATGAGAGACAGAAACGTATAGCACGTTTAAAAAAAAATTAGAGCCTTAAGTGGAAATTGTCTTAAAAGTAAGTAACATTTCAATAACAACATTTTTATCAATTTTTTAAATCTCTCTTTTATGAAATAGCCACACGTTTAATTACCAGGTGAAAGCAATCAGGGTCACTGTAGCATAAATTGTACTGTGGCTTGTTCACGTTCAATATTCATCGTAAAATAGAAATCAATAATTTTAAAATCTCCTAGAGCTTTAACGGTGTTGCTGCACAGTTGGATATTATGAAAAAAATTTAAATTACATTTTAATTTTAAACGATTAATTAAAAAAAAAAAAAAATTAATTCATTTTCATTTTTATTATCAGAAACAAAGCCAATTATTTAGGATCCTGCTTAAAGCGTCATTATTTTATATTTTCGTCTATTAAAAATAATTAAAAACTAAAAAATGTATATTTTTTTTGTTGAATATTTAAGAAAAAAGTCTTAACAGTTTTAAAAAGCTAAAAAATCGAAAATAATTATAACTTATAGATATCCCTTTAGCAAGTTATATATAGAAAACATTTGATAACAAAACTATACAATTATTACACTGCTAGAATCAAGGCCGTGCAAAATATCACCCCTATTTTGGAAATTTGTTTTATTTGAAGTGAAATCTTTTAATCTTCCAATGGTCGTTTATGCTCTTAATAGCTGTATTAAATTCGCTGTTAGTATGTAATGAAAAATAAGAAAATAATGATTAATCAAATTGTTAGGACATTTAAAAAAATTTTTTTGGGAGTTGCATGATATGTATTATACATACTAATTTTTAGACTTTTAATTTTTTATGGACCACAATAAAATTTCAAAACTTCTTTGAAAATATTTGAAAGATTTTTCATTTTATTTACCCCTATGCTAGTCTATACTCAATGTAAATAAATGATAAAACTGGATGATGCCTGTTTTGGGATTTTTCAAAAACATTTTGGGAGTTGTCTGTTATGTCGTACGTACTGAATTCTTTCCACAACTGATTTTGTACTATTCAGCTGTATGCAATTTTAATATCTAAATGAAAAAATTTGACAAAACTAAAAAATTATACTTTTGGGATTGCTGAACATGACTTTCGAGAGATGAGTGATTTTAAATTTTAAATCTTAAATTTTTCCAATTTTGGGATTTTTTAAAAGTTTTTAGAATTTTTTTTATTAATTTATTGCTTGCGATTAAAATTTAAAATTTGATTGCATACATTTATTTATTACTATTTATTGATATTGGAATCTTTTAAAAACTTTTTAAGAGTTGTGTGATATTTATTAAACAAACTAAATATTTTTAATACTTATTTTTTAAGTTAATTGTTAAACAAATAAAAAACTATTTACAAAATATCGATAACACTGAAAAATCCCATTTTTGGGATTTTAAAAAACGTTTTGCGAATTTTAAAGCGTGTAAATATCAAACCAAGTTCTACTCGCATCTCAGTTTTTTAATTTATCTCTATGTAATTTTAATATTATATTAAAATTATTGATTAATAAAGATGTATGTGACGATTGATAGAGGGGACAACGAAAACAAGCTTTGGGTTGTGAGTGGATTTCGTGTCTCATTTATGCCCATACAACATTATATATATTTTTTCAGTCTTTTAATTAAAAAATTAAATAAATTATTTTTATATTATTACATTTCTTTTTCACTGTGCGAATTTGTTAATATCCGTTGAGTAGAATTATTTTGAAGTTTTTTTTATTGCAAAATTAAGGCTGTACGTTTCGTTATGATTTCCCTATGTGCTGCTACATGAAAATAAATTACCCTCCAGTTCTGAAAAATTACAAACAAAATATTATTAATAGTATTAATGATAAAAAAATAAAATTGTTGAAATTTTTACGTTAGAAAACACTACACATTAATCTAAGTAAAAAGAGTTTAATGCTTCGCACCTTCGGTGGTTATATAGCGAGTGAAGAAAAATAAATTTATTTTCTGACACCTTACATTAAGGAAATGTGACTTGTAATCACTCACGCTCAACTGTATAAAAATGTTATATACATAGAAAACCTTTTAAAAACCTCTGGATGCACAAACATACATACAACATGAGTATAAACAAAAAAGAAATTTCACTTTAATTAATTTCGATGTCGTTGATTTATAATGCTGCTACAAATGTCGTACCATTCGTTATTCATTCACGTATTTCATTTTATTTTCCTTTAAAATACAAATGTGTTGTAGTTTTTGACTCTGTGTTCTTTGCTTTTAAGAGGAAATGACGACAATGACGGTTTTATGTAAAAGAAATAAAAATGAATTATTGTTCATGATTACACAAATAGAATGAGTCAAATAGCAATTGACTTTAATTAATTTAAGCACAATTTGGCACTTTTTTCAACGAAATAAGAATAAAAAAAGGAAAGAAAATATTTTTTTGCTTGTGATTGTTTAAGATGCAAAGTGTTTTAATGCAAGTTGACATGACTATTTTATTTTTACAAAGTTTCTATTTTTTTAACTTTGTTTTCTTACATTTTGTAAAATTTTTTTTCTCTTCTTGTTCCTTAGACAATTGTCAACATTATTGTTGTTTCAATTGTTGTCTATTTATTTCAAAATTTTTTCCTATTAATATTTGCATTTAATCAACATTTGATGGAATTTGCATGTTTCATGTTTTCTATTGGAGGTCATTGATAAAATAAAAGCTAATGAAAAATAATTTAAATAAGAACTGTTTGGAAGAAATTAGTTAAATACGGAAAAAATATTATCAAGAATTTAAATGGATAATAAAGAAAAAGCTAAAAGCAATTTCAACTAGTTCAACAGAATTTTTTGTGATGGACTTTTTAGAATGTTTGGCATATAACTGAATTGCCTCTGTTATGCAGTGTGCAATTCACTAGCTAATCGACATTAATGAAGAACTTGTTAAGGAAGGAAGTTTCCAAATTTCAAAACATAGTACGATATTAAGTCAAGGAATTTGGATTCTCAAAGGCCACCTATGAGCTTTTGTTTTCTCGCTTAGGTTAAAAATAGACTTTACTGCATTCACTCGTACTTTCGGTCGCGTACAGGTGGTACAAGTAGAAAGAAGAATTCGTTCAATAATGGCTCCTATTCGCAAAATCTGATTTAATAATTGTTATCACATTTATGCGATCATTTTTAAGGACTGTTAGCTACCTACTTCTTTGAAAGTGATCTTACAACCTTTTACCATGTGTGAACTGAAACAACATAAAAAAAACTTAACAAGTTTTGCCAACGAAAAAACAAACGTCGATAAATATAGCTAGAGATCCATTCAGCTGTGGAGGCATTTCTATCTTAGGAAGTATGAAGTTGTCCTTTTTTTTCTCTTTGACATACAAAAACCTAAAAAATATTAAAAAATATGTAAGTTCGTACAAATGCAATATTAGCCTTGTTTCAAATACTTCATTTATTTATATAGGAATTTTTGTATATTTACAAATCATTACTGACAGATCTGTGAGAACTTCAAAGAATTAATTTTGATACAAAAATTATTAGACGAAAAGCACAGCTTGACACCCCTGTCTGTAAGGTACCACAGTTTTTGGGAATTCGTACACAAAGTGTAAAACGTTACCCTTTTAATTTCATCACAATGCCAGTCCGTCATCTATCCGTCTGTCAGAGCCCACTAGCTCTGGAACCGTAATTGGTCCATTAAAAACTTTTTAGAAAATTTATTACTATAAAACATCATACACAAAAAATTAAAGAGTGTATCGAAAGTGACTTTATATTTATAAAAGTGTTTTTATATTTCAACTCTTAGAGGCAAATACATAAAATTTGCTTAGTGCAGTGAAATTATGTGGGATATAGCAAAAAGTAAAATAAATCAAACTTTAAATTAAATGGCGTGCCAATAATAAGATTATTATTACTATATGGCTTTAGTTTTTCAACCGTCTTAGGCAGACATTAAGAATTCATACAGAGTAAAAACAAATACGTCCGCTTTGAAAATAAATTGTAAACAAAAAATTTGGAAATAATAACCTTTCTGTTGAATGCTTAATTTATTTCAGCCGCCAAATTATGCCATATTGTTGTTCCGTTGAATTTTTATAATGTTTGCTCAAGCTTTAACATTTTTTATGGGATTCAAAAATAATTCTTATGTTTTAATGCAATTTCTTAATCAACCAACTAAAGAAAATTTCCAGCCATAAAATTAATTAAATTATTAACGGGATATATTTCATACTTAGAATTTTTCCACTACCATTTAAATTCTGTTAACATATTTTGAAATAATGACAATAAAAAAAACTAAATCCCACCTAACACCCCAGCTAGCAGTTGTAGCAACTTGCACGAGAACAAAAATATATTCCTATTGAGCTTTGATTATCCTAAAAATATGCAAACAGTTCACTAAATGTATGTGATAAAAATGCCGTTTAAAAATAATTTCCAACAAATATTTAAAGTATTAATTTATTTTACAAAGGCAAAAAATGACTTACTAATGCTAATGCTTTGAAACCATTTAAACTTTAATCAAGAATAATGAATTTGTTTTTAACAAATATCAGTGAAACCTTAGTGCACTTAAAATTATTACCATTATTTCATATTAAAAACATTTTTCATTGATGAAATATTTTTAATGCTAAAGAGTCATTAATAATTTTATCGTCCGATGCTAATGATGCTTTTCAATTACAATATTTTTTAATAGTATAAAAAACCCTTAAATATTTTATAAATAAGAAAAAAACGTTATCTAAAATTATTTTTTTGTTTTACTTTCAGGTACGTGTATAATTAACATTCAAACAACTATAAGGTGTAAGTTAAAAATTCATATCAAATTCTGTTTATCTTTCTTTAATTTAAAAAAATGTTTCAACAAATAATCTGTCCTTAAAACGGCTTATCTGTTTTAATAACACGCACATTACTTTCTATTGCAGTTAAAAACCAATAAGAAAACTTTTAAATTATTCAGTTGCGTTAGTAATTATGCAACAAAAGACAGACAAATAAGTAAGCAATCGGTAGGGAAAAACTGCCACACTAATTAGAAAACATTACAATTTGTCAGCGTTAAAATAATAATAGCAGCAGCAAAAAGTAACAACGATGACAGCAGTAACAACAAACTTATAATAACAACAACAAAAAACAGGAAATAAAAAACATAATAAAACAAACCTATCAAAAAAAAGTTTCTTGTTAAAAAAATTATCGGTTTCTGTTCGTACCGTTTCATTAGATATACAGGCATGAATTCCTTTATACTCATACTGCTGCCAGGCAGAACGGCAAATACAATGATAAAGTTTATTTTTTTATTCTTGTATAATCGGATCCTCAATTTTATGCAATTTCAAATATAATGACACTAACAGCTGTGCCTCACAATACGAATCAAAAAACCCAAAATAAAAAAAAAAAAAAATAAAAAAAGAGGAGATATTAAGTGTGCAAGTGTTAATATTGGATGATATAACAAGATGAATAAATAAACAAACATCCCACTAAATTATATATCCTGCCAACACAAAAAAAGAGGAACTACAAAAATTTATTCCATCCTTTGAAAATTGTTTTTTTTTTATACAAATGAAAGATAAAAAATATAAACTTCCAAAAAAAAAAAGATTACTGAACTTTTAATTTAGAACCAACTACAATTTAAACTTTTCCTTACAACTTCGACATGAAATCAAATGGGAGAGTCAGTTTTGTTGCATGTTTAAAAATGGAAAGTAAAAGAAATTGTAAATTTTCAAAATAGCAAGCGGCGTAACTAAGTAAACTATTCCTAAATTAGTTAATTTATTGTACTGAAACATTTTTTGTATTTGATTTTTGATATTATTTCATAAGTAAGCTCAAGATCATTATATTAAAAATAGCTTCATTTTAGTTTAATGTGTATTCCAAATATCATATATACCATCTCTTCTCGTAGTTGCTAGTGAAATACCCTAGTGACTGAAGTTATAGCATCTGTTTTTCAACAAGAACTTTATTTTCTAAAAAAAATAAAAAATTTAGATGGAGATGATTTAAGTTTTTATTGTATTACAAAGGAAAAGTTTGACAATAATGAATGAAAAAGGATGCCTTGCAAATGTTCATCACGACCACGTTAAAAAATATTAATTTTTTCAGCAAAGTTTTTATCACTTTAAGCACCTCACAACATTACCAGCCTCATAAAAAAACGAAGTAAAAAAGACTCTAAGCCACATAGCGCATCATAGAGTGACACGTTGATCATGCAAAGGCTTCAATTATCAATAATCGCTGTAGTATTTTTAAAAGCCTAAAAACAGCAAATTTGCTTGCTGATATACCCTGAAAAATAGAAATGGGCTTAGTATGAAAAAATTACTTTTTTTAGAAAAGCCAGCGATTTATTCCTGTATAAATTTTTAAGATTGATTTTAATTATTTCAATGCAATTTTCAAGCGAAATTTTATTCACTGTAACAATTGATAGTGCGTCTACTACGAATGCGTCAAAACACTAAATGTCAAAATATCACGTTGTTGGTATTGCCACCATTAAAAAACAAAGTTCTTGTCGAAAACCTCTTTATATGTGCACGAGTTTGTATAAAAGTTGATTTAATTTTTCATGCAGATAGTTCTTCATTTTCAGTTTATCAGGCTTTTGACTTGAACACCATTTGTTTTTCTTTTGACATTATCACTTCTTCCATATTTGTTTTATAAACTTCTAATTAAATTTGTTATTTCTATAATATTTATTTCTGAACCCTCAAAGTATATGTATTCCGGATACTTATACATAGGGAAGTCGATTTAGCTAAGCAAGGCTCTTTGTCATGGAATTGAAATCAGTTTTGCCAAAGCCCCAGAAGATCTACAGAACACCAGTCTTGAGAGCATAGTATTGAAATAGGTGGTATTGAAACTTAGCGCCATTGGTCCATAAATGGTGCAAATATGTTCGAATAAAGGCGAGCACCTCTACTCTTTTTTTTGCAGAAGTGAAAATAAAAATTTTTAATTTTATTAAAACCTGAAAATTTCGAAACTTTTGCCAAATTGTAATACGTTTACAAAGAGTTTCACAATCAAATTAAAGTTTTACCAAAAAAGTTTAAATTTATTACACACCAAAATTAAAAAAAAAGTCAATAATTTAAAAGAAGAATTTTCAGTCAAAGTTTCACTATTTTATCACACTTCAAGCAAAATTTTAGTAAAAAAATAAATAACATTTTACAAAAAATTTCTTTTTTAATGAAAAAAAAAAGTCGTTAAAAATTCTCAATCGAAATTTCTTCAAAATATACCATTTTCAGTAATTTTTTATTGCAACAAAAAATAATTTTAAATTAAAAAATAATGTTTAACTCTAAAAAGTAAAAAATCTTCTAAAAAATCTTAATCAAAATTTCTGAAACTTCAAAAAAGAAAAAATATTAGATTCAACAAAAAATTTCCTTGCAATGAAAAAATTTTAATTTCATTAAAAACCAAAAGTTAAAAAAAGGCAGTATGTGATTAACAGACCTTAATCCGATGGTCAATAGAACTAAAAGAAATGGCAAACAAAATGACTTAAGAAGATTGAAGAAGGTTAAAGATAAACACCTTAAAAACACCAAAAAAAAATTAATATATCAAAGAAACATTTCGGAAAAAAGACTTTCTTTTAAGGAAAAAGTTTTACTATTCTTCTGGTAAAGGGTATAAAAGATGCGAAAATTTATATACAACACCCTCACTTATTGTAGATTATTTTACAAAAATCTTTTACTTGAATGCAGGCACTTTAAACTGTTTTCCTAATTTCAATTATGAAAGTCATCTTTTCATATAAAATTATTCTGTTTTAAAGCATAATTATAATGAAAATACTTCAAAGTTTAAGTTTTGCTAACAAAACTTTGCGTAGATAAACGAAAGTCATCTGTTTTACCCCATTATATCATAACTATCATTTGCTGCGGTTAACGTAGTGTATTCCAACTTTGTTTTTATTTGTTTTAATTTGCTATTTGTTTGTTTATTTTATGTGCCAACGCCTTTTCCTAAACTAATTAGCTAAAATTGCACTTACGAGGATTACAGTCAACAACATCATCATTAGCAATCAAGGCACTCAATGCACGAATTTTTTAGTTTTTTTTTTCTATCTCCTTCTTTTCATCTGGAATATTAATTGCTTAAAGAAAAATTAAAACCATATTTTAAACAGCCACCAGTAGCAAAACTTTTTAATTTATAATAATCTATAAAAAGGTTTAAGTGCCTTTTGATTGATGGTTAAATGATTTAAGATTGAGAGATAATAATTTTTTTAATGTTTAAAGAAATTCTCTTTAAACTGCACAGCATGCATTTCTACAGTTTTAAATGGTATTTAAGGTTAATTTTTCTGTTGGTAATGGCCAAAAAGTTTAACTTTCACCACCTACACTCGTGTAAATCATCTGAAATGAAACACAAAGTTTAAAATTAAAATTACGAAAATTCCTTGAATTCATGTTAGCATCGTTGATACTGTTGGCCTTTTGAGTGTCGTTCTTGCAGTACTATAAAATAATGGTACCAAACCATTACGACTTGTGAATGCATTGTCATCACTATCTGTAGGTAATTGTCTCCGGTAAAACTCAGATATCAGTTGAGCAGCTTTTTTCAGTGTGTGGCATTATAACAAGAACCAAGAAGAAAATTTAGTTTTAAGAAATGACGACCAAAACTTGTACGATTAATAATGGAATTTTGAAAATTTCTAACAGCTTCTAGGAAAGTTAATTCAACTATAATTATTCTATGCAATTTTTTTTCAGTTCCTTTTACTTTTTCACAGTGGCTGGACTTTTGTATAATAAATGGTTTCAAATCTACAACTTTATAAAATGTATCTTGATACTTTTAACATGAATGAAGATGCGGTGGGCCAAATTTAAACACTTCAAAATTAACAATTTTAAAAGGACTTGTAACTTTCTTAAATTTTATAAATTTTCAAAAGAAAAATGAAGAGAAATATAGATATTGATTATTTGTATTCCTAAAGTCAGAATGAGAAAAAAGTTAGCATTTTAAAATTAACCTAAAACACATGCATTCTTTTAAAACATACCACGAAGGGATAAATACCCCAATTTCAGCAGTGCTAGAAAATCACGCATTTTAAAACATTTTTTTTTTGTTTAGTAATTTGTAAATAATTACGATTATGGATTTTCAAGATTCCATTGATTATAATTTAGAACGTGGATAGTTCTTGAAACCCAAGGCAAAAAATTATGTCATGCTTAACATTATAACCATACATGGATTTCTTACATTATAATTAATTTACAATACAATTAAAATAATTTTAGTTTGTGTAAATTGACATTTCTAACTTCAGTAGAAACTTCTTAAACACGCAAGAAATAATAATTTTAATATCTTATAGCAATCTAGAGATAGTCAGATTGTAGTACATGCATTTTTAAGTAAATATAAGTTGTTATTTATCTTTTATTTACACAAACCTGCTATTGAGGAAGTAGTCTTAGAAATTTCTACCAAACATCTAGAAATTTTTTCCATTATTCAAACTAGTTTATCTAAAAGTTCATGGGTTTTCAGAGCTTTTTTTGACACAAAATAGCATTAATTTTGAAATAAAGAACAATAAAATAACTCTAAACAAATAAATATCCTCTTTAACTGACTTAAAAAAACGAGGTAATCAATTCATCTAAAAGTTGTTTTTTATGTTTGTACCTAAAAACTCAGTCATTTCTGAACCGATTTTAATTTTTACGTTATTTTACGCCTACAGATTGGTCTTATTTTAATAACAAAACATAAACTTAAAATTAAAGGTTATCCCCATACAACATGCATTTTTAAAGCAACAAGTAAAAGGCAACATTTAAAAATTTAGAAAACTATTACTTCCAATTGTGAAAATTAATACAAAAATAAACCTAAAGAAAAGAGTATCCTCATAGGTGACTTAGTTTGACCTTTACGGTTCAAATTTTTGAACTGTTATAAGCAAACTTTAGAAACTCTTACAAATTAACAATTACTGTGACCATTATTTTAACAAGTTTAAACATTTAAATGTATAAATTAATGGGTGTCCTTATAATTCATTTAACTTAATTTATATAGCCATACATTTGAATAGTTTTAGACAGATGGTTGAAATTTACAAAGAAAATGTATTGCAAGTCTGCTACAGCAGCCAATACAAAATTTTATTTTAGAAATATTTTTTTGCTATTTTTTTATTTATGAAGAACTACTTAAATATAAGGTATTCATTTCATAAAATATAATTTTGCCTAATTAGTGAGAAAATGGTTTTAAAATCTCACATTCAAATTCAATTGCAGAACAAGTTGTTGACTTAATGTAACCAATAAAGCAGGGAACATATTTTTTTTTTTGTGGAGAGGAACAGGTTTCATTATTAATGAAAACTTAAGAAGTTTTAAGTTTTACTGGTACAAATTTTGCCAGCTGGCTGCTATAAAATTTCAACATGTTAAATGTAAAACTTTTTTAAAAGCGTTCTGAGTTTCACTCTAAAAAACATTTTTTTTCGAAACAAATGTTTCATTCTTATTTCTCAAATCTATTTTACTAAATGATAGTAGCATCTATTTTAAAGAAAGCCAAAAAATAAAAATATCCATAATCTAATTTCTATATTCACAAATACACGTACGACTTTATATAAAAAGATGATTATAAGTATAATGATGCTGATTTGTAATAAAGTTTCTTTTTTTTTTAACCGATTTTCAGTTCATTGAGTCTTTCGTTCGTGTTTATACAACTCATTTCATTACATTTCAGCGCTTTTCAAATAAAAATTCAAATTTGTTTTTTTAAGTCAATAAAATTGTTTGTTCTCATCTTCTTCTTTTTATGCTGTACAAGTTTGAAATTGAATTGAATCTATAAGTGAATTTAAGGAATTTTGTTGCATTTGTTGCGTTAAACCACAATAAAGTAGAAATGTATGGAATTAGCAAGCTCATAATGTGATGTCATTTCTAGTTGGCGTTTAATATAAAACTCAATAATAATTATGTTACTAACAAGTACCGGTTGTGTCTGCTGACTTATTTTTATTTTGTTGTTGTTGCTTTTACTATCTTTGTTAATTTATTGGAAACTTATAATTGAACATCAATAAATTTGTTTGCAATGGAAGTAAGTGAAAACCACATAACACGAGTCGGAGAAGAAATAAAAACCTATTAATATCTGCTTAAAATTTGGAAAAATACAAAAAAAATTTCAATAGTTGTACTCAAAGGGAAAAAACGTAAGCCTATTAATATGGCTTTATTCTAACTGTTTTTCTATCGCAGGACACTATTTTTGGAACTAAAATAAAAATACACATATAAATTTTATGGAAGGTGTATTACTATGATCGCTACAAAAACTGCAAATACTAAGATAATATGAAACATTAGAGGGTGTCTCCATAATGACAAAGCTTTTTTATATGGGCTTTAAATTTTTAACCGTTATAGGCAGATGTAGTTAGAAACAAAATTTCAAAGTTCACACAGTGCATGTAGGACTATTATCCGCTAAGATAATTATTACAAAATTCAAAACTAAAGGGTATATCAAATTTGTTTTTTTTTTTAACCCAACAGAAAATCCTTTGAGTTATAAAAAAATTTGTTTTAAGAAGCATAGAAATAAAAATTAAAGGGTGTGCCAAAGGACACCCGATTTTTAATTATATTTTTTATTACTTTGTAATGTATTAGACAAACAAAAAAATTTAAAAAAACATATAATTAAAAACTACAGGGTTACTCACACATGCAACGAAACCAGCTAACTTTTTTGGCTAATTTATTTAATTCCTAAATGAAATGATAGTGTCTATTCGCCAACACAAAATCCTTATATACCATTCACTCGTAGTGGTGTTAGAAATTACTTTACGCTGATATGACTACCAACTAAAAAATCATGTCTTGGAGCTGCACTCTAAAATTTTCAGCTAGATTTGTGCAACTTTGATATAAAACTAGTAATAGTAATAGTGCTATACTCGTATTCGACTGTGCAAAATCTAATATATGGAACATGTTTTTTTTTGTTTACATGTGCTGTTTCTTTTCCAGCAGGTTCCTGTAATTCTCTTAGTGGTTTCCTATACATACAAGAGAACCAAATACAAAATAATAAATACTACAACAATTTTTTTTAGTTTGCCGCTAAACAATCGCTGTATTTGAAAATTGATTTTCGAAAGAAGAGTAAGCCTCTTTGTTGAAAAAATGTTTTTTTGAAGATCCTTAACCAATATAAATTCTTCTTAAGATTTTCTTATACAGCCCTCGTTACAAAACAACAAAATAATTCGTTGTTAATTTCCTTAAGATCACGTGTGCAATGAAAACAATTTACAAAAGTGAAACCGCCTTTTATGTGGCTGGCAAGTATTGGTTTTAATATTGTTAGTCGTGTAGATACCTTTAGTTAGAAGTAATTACATCTGTTCTATTCTTGAAAGCATCGTCCCTATGCTTTTCCACTATTTTTATTTTCAGTTCTAAATGTGGTTTTTGTTGTTGTGGGACTTCTTTCAAATCGACTAATTTTAGTTAAAGAGAAAGTGGTTTTTCACCACAACAGTGTATTAAATTAAGCTGATGTACATATTACACAAATGGAATTGTTGTAATACAAAGTTTTTTTTTGTGTTTTGACTAAATTTTATTAAATGAAAATATATAGTAATTTGTAAAAATTAGCTGTAATTAATTGTAAAGTGTCTTTAAAACAAACAGTGACGAAATTGTGTCTAAGAATCAGTCCAAGAATGGATCTGAAGAGGAAACAAAAGAGAAAAAAAAATTCAAGTAAAAGAAAAATATAAATAAATACCAATTCCTGTTTATTAAAATGGAATATTACCTTTTTAAATAAGTTTAAATTACACACGTTTTTGTTTAAAAAAATTCGCATTTAATTATAAAATAAACACAAACTTTTAGAATATTTGAAAAGAGAATCGCTTTTAAATTAATTGCCTTTCAATAAACTGATTTTAATTAAAACGAAAATGAAATATTTCTATTCAGCTTTAGTTTTTATTTTCTTTTTTTGTTGGTCTTTATTATGTTATAAAGAAAATTTCTTTGTAAAACTGTGTAAGCCACATGACCAATAGTTTAACCAAAAGACTTTAATAACATTTTTCAATTAAATTTTAAAATAACGGAGTATTAATATGTTTTTATTGAGTCAGTATGTTAAATAAAATTTGTGTATCAGAATCTGCATTGGTGTGTGCATGTTTGTGTGAAGATGTGCGTTCTCTAATTTGGCCAATATACATTTTCTATTTTAAATGTACAACACTCCATAAAATTTGTTGATGCCAAAAACATTTCAACACTCACAAATAAAGTTATTTTTACAAATTTTATTTATTTCTTTTTCATTTTTCTGTTGGTAGAACTTAGCTAAAAACAGCAAACAACGGCTACATACATTGGCCACTCCAACACTAACGTTAGACGCATGCACACAGTCAATATAGATCCATTTGCAAATGCAAGTGAATAAATTATTTACAGCCAAATAAAAAAGTTTGTACAAGTGAATTTTTTTTGAATTTTTTTTTTTACAAACTATAAAAGACGAATAAATTTCATTGTAATTTAGCAATTTTTAATGGAAAAAAGTAACACTTTTTTTTCGCTACAATGTATGTTCGTCTGTCCCTATCTCTGCAATCGCAATATCAAGCCTGTTGCTAAAACAAAAAATACCGAAAATTAAAAGGCGTTCCAAAGGTGACGTGATATCAAAAATATTTTTTGAACTGCACTAGACAAATGTTAAAAATTTGTTTGCTACGGCAACAAGTACAGAAAATTAAACTTGAGAGAGTGTTCAAATAGTGATGCTATTTTAACGTACACGACAGTGTTTTTAAACCACATAAGGCAGAAACTTAAGTTTACGTATTTTAATGTCCGTTTTGAAAACAACAACCAAATTTATAAAACTAAGGCATAAAGAGTGTCTCCTTAGTGTCGTGATAAAGACTCATATGGCGTTAGCTTTTTTTTATTAATTTTTTTTTTCCCTTAATTCCCTGATGCATTTATAATCATGTTAACAAATAATTTACGCAACACTGAATACCAAATTCTATTTGAATATTCTTCAAATATTTATTATTTTCAAAAAACCAAGCACATAAACCAAAGTATGAATAAAATTTGTATTTGAATATTAACAACTCTGTAGTGAAGTATTTACATTTTATACATGTACATATGTGTAAATGTATATGTCCATCCTATACTTTTGAAAATAAAATAATTTAAAAAAGGACTCTCTTTATTTAATTTTAAGAAATAAATATTCTATATTTGTGGTAAATTTATGTGACTGCAATATAAATATAAATAAATCCAAATATGTTTTTAATTAAATTGGGAATCATACAAATGTGAATGTAAGAAAGAACCTTTGTTTAGAAATTAATTTGTGATAAAAAAGCTGTTTTTATAAAATTCCACATGAGTGAACTTAATGCAATAGAAGTTGTAATTAGGACAATTTATGGTTTTATGAAATTTCTTTATAAAAAAATGTAAACAGAAAGTTGAAGAGATATTGAACTCTTAAAAATATATTAAATATTTTTTAAAGCAAAAATATAAAAAACCGATGTTTTGATTTAAAGAGTTGGCTTAAAACAAATATATACTTTTCAATATGATTTCCTTCTTAAGGACTAAAAGTTTCTATATCTTTCAAAATTTTGTTTAATAAATTCGAGGTAAAAAAAACACATTTTATATAAAAAATTATTAGCTTTAATAAGAGCCTCTTCTTCTTAAAACAAACGTTTATGCTTCAGATGTTCCTTGTATAAAGCAAACTTATGAATTATGAAAAAAAAACAGACTAAAAACATTAAAATAATACTTCCAAATACATGAATTTTGAATAGACAGAGAGTTATCGAATATGAAATAAGATATTGATGAAAGAAATCCGCATAACTACTTTAATAATGGGATGCTCTTTAATATTAATTTTAGTTTTCATATCTCTGTTATGTAGATTTTTGTTGTACACACTGTGCAAATTTCATATATCTTTCTATAATGGTTAACAGAAAAGGAAATATAGGTCATATTTACGTTTTTTTTTTTTTTTTTTTTTTGGGACAACCATAAGTCTTTTATTTTTTTGCCTAAAAAACATAATACAAATTAAAAGTATCTGTATATGACGGCATAAGAGATTAGGTCATAGAACCATATATAGAGACACAATTTCAAATTCCTGCTCTATACAACAATTTTTTTTAATCACCTTTTAATTTTGAGCTAAAATTGGTTCAGAAAACAGGGAATTCTAAAGTAACAAATATACGAAATTAAAACTATAGAAGAAGTCGGTAAAATATAAAAAAAAAAATTCTCTGTAAAAAATTACTTTTAAAAAGAATTTTTTCTATGTTAGGAAATCAATTTTTATAATAAATAAATCAATAAAAGAAAAATTGAAAAAATAAAAATAATTGCATATAGACTGTGTTTTTTTTGCAAGAGTTTATAATTTTACTTTTAGGATCTGCTTGCCGAGAAGATTATGACTTATTATTTATATATGAACAATGTATTATTAACCTTATCACAATCAATTATGCAGTTTCATTTGCACTTCTTTGCAAAAGCTCTCACTGTATGAAAACAAAAAAAACTACATGCTTTTTTTATTGTTGTAAATCTTTCATTTCTGCAGCAGGTACATATTTCATATTACTTTGTTACTTTTAAACTGATCAACTTCTATATTTTATATTTTAATGAAAAATTTAAATTAAGAAAATTGCAATTTTATTTAAAATGCTTTCGTTTTTTCTACACATTTTTTTTTCGAAATAGTTTTATATCTTACAAAATACCTCTGTGAAATGGCAAGATTTATAAAGAAAGTTGATAATAAACGAATTAAGACATGTGAAAAAAATCTTGTTTTTTTTCGTTGTGTGTAAAAAATAGCCTCTTCTTTTTAACACAAAATTTCTTTGAATAAAACTCACTTCAATTGAATAAAACTCACATTCACAAGATAATGCTTTCTTATAATTTTAAAACTGTCCTTAAAGAAACTTTCTGTTCTGGAAATGAAAATGGCATTCACAAAATATGTAAATGTGTTAGAAAATTTATATATATTTAATATAGCAACACCTCTATGATTAAGGGCTGTATTTAATGAAATATACTATTAATCACTGTACAAAAAGATAAGATTTTCTATAGATTCTTGGTTCGGTGTATGTGTAATAAAACGTTCCTATTTTAAGGCTTCTAACATCCTTTAACAACTCCTAACGATTTGCTTGTTTCAATTTTAGGTGTATTTTGTGTATTAAAAATACATAACTATAAAACAGCCTTTAAGCTTCGAATGCATTTAACCAAATAACACAAAAAAGCTGTTAACGTTGATACAGACAAGGCAGCATCATGTAAGGTAACATTAGATATCTTATAATGTTACTTTAGGTAACATGAAAGGGAACATTAATTTCAAAAAGATTTAATTGTGTAAAATATTTCTTAATAGTACTTAAGAGGATTTATTAATATATATTAAATTTAATTGGGAATAACAACAAAACAAAGCTCAATATGCATCAATCCAATTAAAATGAGATTTACAATGCTAAATCTCTTGATTGTGATATAAAATAGTATTTTAGTTTTTTCTCCGTTTTTATTACAAAAAGCAAAACTGTTCTTATTCTTAAGCCATTTAAACCAATTCAAAACGTATAAAACCTCAAATGATTTGCAAAGTAATTGTCACAGAATCTGCCCTTTAATGTCGGCTTATAGTTTGCAAAAAAAATTTTATACTCTGTGGGTTTAGTCTAAAGAGACTGCATTGTTTTTTTTTATTGCAACTTGAGGAAATAATTGAAGCTGTTAAATAAGTCATAAAAGCCAAGTATGAATGACACTTGTGTTAAATGAAGTGATTTGTACATTTATCTTTTCTAGTCATATGAAGAATTTTATGTTCGCGCATTTTTATAGTCACTTTAGTAAAGAAACAATTTGTTAATTAAATTTATTGTCATGCTTAAATCGTAAAGTTTGTGAAAGTCCGTTGAGTTACACGTTTGCAACATTTGTTTTTTTTTTTTTTACTATTATATTTCTCTTAAATGAAATAATTTGAGGCTTTCGATTGATTGAAACCCAATAATATTTGGTCGATATTTAAGAATATCTATGTATTTATTTTATATTCTTTCAAACTTTATTTGTTGATTGACTTAAACCAATTGTGGCATGTTAAACAAAAAATCCAAACGCAAATTTATTTTTAAGTCTCTTTTTTGGATTCATTTCAATAAATACAAACAGTTCTTTAATAATATTTTGCATCCAGTTTATTTACATTTTTAATGTTCAATTTAAAAGAGATAAAAATAAATAAAGACTACAGCTGTAATACTCGTAGTCTTCTTATTTATTGAAGGATTATAGTTTGTAAAATAAAAAAGATTTTTATATTTTTCAACATTCATTTTTGTTTACAAAAAAAAAAAAAAAAAAAAATCAGAGTAACGTGCATTTATGTCTGTAAGTATTACCCAGTAAACAATTTATCTAAAGGAATATTTTTCTAAGGTTACTAAATCTTTAAATAATTTTTCGAGTTTCTTTTATTTTTTAATAAACTTTAAAAAATTTTAAATTTTTTATTAAACTACTTTTTATTATTTATTATTTTTTTACATCTGATTTGAGCACCTTCAACACTAGAGAAAACATCAGAGGGTATTATTTCTTTCGAATACGTTGATGGGCCGGTAGAATTGCATTGCTCCCTTTTTAATTCAGTTCGTTCCGATTAATACCAATCAGCATACTTAATAATTAACGATTTCAACACCTTTTGTATTATATTTTGGCTTAAAAGTTTCCAAACTCCTAAATTGTGTAGCTACTGGCCTGCTTTCTCTAAGTCTTCATGAATCTTGCTTCGAAGTTAGGGACTGCTGTATCATCGAAATTTAATAAGTGACTATCGGTAGTCAGTTTAGCAGCAGTTAGTCTGGCTGTTCACATACGATTTAAATTAAATTCTCAGTATCAATGTCAAATAGAAGTCGGAGACGTATATGCTATTACGTGTCCTTATCTACCTTACGCACAACCCTTTATTTAACCACTTTTACCTATTAAACCTTCCTCACGACAAATTTTCTTTACAATAATTTTCTCCCACTAAATCAAAATCAAGATACATCTAGTTTGAGGCTTGTAATATGCTTTGAAAGAATACAATTCGGTTCTGTTGCATCTTAGTGCGATAAAAAATTTCCTTCCATGGTTTATTTTATTGATCATCCGACTCATTGGTAAGTTTTAGTCCAAAGGAAAATAATTTCTCATTCTGTAATACTTTCCCGTCCTAGAGAATTTTTACACTCCTTAACTCCACAATCGCAATGGACTCCATTCAAACACTACCATGATTGAAGTCGGTGAAGTGTCTACTTTGAAGTCGGCTTATATTCTTCAAGAATTGTTTTTCTAAACTAACTGAAATTTTTGTTCATAAAAGGGAATTCCCTACTTGAAACAATCAAGACCATTCCATTAATAAATAAACGAAAATTGTTACACTTATAAAAAAAGTATTTTTTTGCGTTAAGCTACAAAAACAAACAAAAATTTAAATTGTTGTAAATTAAAAAACTAAAAATTAAAAAAAAAATTTTGTATAAAAAAATTAAATAGCATTTTTGACTTAATAGAGCATAATATAAAAAATGTCAATATTTCTTTTTTTTATTTCCTATTAATCTAATCAACAAACGCGAATGTTTTATTTCAATTTTATTTAATAACTAGCAGTGCCCACAACTTCATCGGCGAATCGTTTTAATTTTCTTAAAATAAAATTTAGAAAAATGCGTTTTACATAGATTTTTGTTAAAAATTTTCAATCTACAAAAATAAAATGAACTGACAACTCTTCTAGTCCATTATACAAGTAAATAAAAGAATAAAGGTTGATTATCCCTGAAAACTACTACCCTCAACTAAAATACATAATGATATTTACATTTCTCTCCCAAAACCCATGCATTTTCATATCTGGGTTATAAATATCAATAAAAAAGTAAATTAACACATAAACATAATTGGCGACAGTTCAATTACTAATTAAACTCTATTAATTAATTTTTTCTAAGCTGCTCCGGAGTAACTATTTAATTTAGCTGAAAAATATTTAATCCTTTACAAAATCAGCATTAAGGTAACCAAAATTCACCAAAGAAAATGAAATTAACATTAAAGTTTATGCCAAATTGCTAAAACAAAAGTAATATTTTTCATTTAAATATATTTTTCATTTTGGTTTACTTTTTCCTCTTTTCTCTAATAATTTATTATTGTCGCAATCATACAAACTCTAACTGCACACTGGGGTATATATTCGATGTTAAAAGTTTTTACTTTTTATGTTTTATTATTAGTGTTGCTTTTGTTTACCTTTTGACCTCAAAAGTAATTCATATGCAAAATAATTGAACCCTAGATGGTACTTTAAACAATAATTTCATAGTTTTTTTTCTATTTCTTTTTGTTTTTTGTTTGCAACGGTATTGAAGTTGAAGCAGTAAAACCTGTTTAGGAAAAATGGAATTTATCAACCAAAATTAGTAAAGATCTATAAATAAATGCATTCATAAAGAATTTAATTAAAAATTTTAGAATTTGTTACTTAATATTTAAGCACGGAAACTACTAAGCAGGTTTTAGATAACTAGAATAATTTAAACGCTTAAATGTATTACGAAATTTTTCAATAAAAAAAAAAAAAAAAAAACGATTTTTTCGACTATAGTGTCAATTAATTGCAAATTACTTAAGTAAATTAAGTTAAAAGCTGAAATGTATTTAATTTGATTTGGTAATTGAAACTACGCTTTAAATAAAAGATAAAATTATTAAATTGAATTTAAATAAAAATTAAATCATTTATATAATTATCATTTATATAATTAAATTTAAATAAAAAAAAAATATATAAATAAAATTGTATTCCTTGTTAAACCAACAGTTAGCAGAAATTTAAAACAAGTATATGTAAAAATTAATAAAGAGAGCAACGGGAAAAGCATTGGATGGTGCTATCCGTCTTACCTGATTCACGTGGACTAATATTATACCTATTAATCAAATAATTTGGTTAAATAGTCGTCGAACAATACCTTAATTAGATAGAAAGCTTATAACGGATACAGTCATCCATTATATGCTGCATTATGATTTTTTATGTAATTTTTTCGGTTTTAACTAAAACCGAACACAAACCGAACGCAACAAATTTTTAACACAAAAACAAACGTGAACTCTAGCGAAATTATAATTGATTTGTTTATAATGCCAAAATAATTTTTATTTATATTTTGAAATTATTAACTGTAGTTCATTCAACCGCTCGATTTCTATTTATATTTTTTTTTTTACAAACATTTTTAGCAGAAAAGCCTTTTTTCACTCCTCAACACTTACAATGTTATAAAAATGTTTAGTTTTTTAAGGAGACACATCTCAAAAATTAAACACTGGTTTATTAGAACGCTTTTGAGCGAACTAATAAGTTTTTAAGTTTTAATATTAATTAAAGATTTTATTAATTCATTCTGTTTTTTAATAAATTTTTAATCTTGCACAGAATACTCTCTCTTTGTTTTCGTAAATGCTGTTATATACTCTATAAATTTAAAGATCACAAGCAGACGATTTACTTTATAATTTAACATTGTAGTTGTCACAAAAATGCACCTTCTCAGATATAGACCTGTGATAGAAGGTTGGTTATACATATCAGAGATATTAACACGATAACATATTTTGCTTTTGGGTACTACATCCTAATGAAAACAGTTTGCTGCCGTTAGTCTTTGCGAGCCTTAATAAAATCGAAAATAAATTCTTAAACTGCTGTAATTCTTTTGAAATTTCTAACACAATCGGTGAAAATTTTTACAAGTTAAATTACACAGGGTATCTTAAGCCCGTTGCAGTGCAATCAATTTTTTATGCTCGCGATAAGTAAACTGTGATTTAATTATTCAGATTAATTTCTGGATCGTAATTTGTCAATTGATCGTAAAATTTTGTTGGCGTTGACGCTTCTTTTTGCTCAATGGGTTTGTAATTAATAGACTCCTCTATATCATGAGCAATTTAGCATCTTGTCTGTTTACTCACTGATGGCATCATTTGACATCATTTCAATAAAAATTAAGCCGGAGATCGCGTTACATTTACCAGGTGAGATTTGCTTTCAACATAATGGCCCTACAAGATTTCGCGAGAAACGGGTGTGTAAACTGAATTCCAAGGTTGTTCGATATAACACCAATAGCTTATTTCTTGTAGAGCCTATTTAGCCCAATATTTTATTATATTAAAGCAACAATAATTAACGCTTCAAAGACCAAAATTATTTGTGCTATTCCCAACATACAGTTGGACATCGGCTAGTAAAACACCCTTTAGAAAAAGGCGTTTCAGTTTCCCTGAACCACAAACTCTTGTTGTCCTTGTTCAAAGGAAAATATTTTATTTATTTATTTTATTATGTGTTAAAATTTTTACGATCATACTTTTATTATGCCCTTGGCTGAGTTTATTTTCACACAGTCATTGCACTGTCGATTGTCCTATAAAATGGAAAAAGAGAAGATTAAGCGAATAAATACAGTTACGGTTTATATAAAAATATATCTTTGTAGAAAAAACTATAAAAAATAATTCGTTTTATTGCAGTTTTTGGCTTTTGATTTCACAAAGTTCAACGTGCAAATAAAGGAAATTTACCTGTTTTAAGTGAAATTTTTATTTGAAAGAGAAAACACTAAAAGTTGAACAACAACAAAAATGAAAACGCAGTGAAATTGTATTATTCGAAAAAAATGAATAAAAATCGTTTGAATTATTTATTTGAGGTCACACCTGATTGTTCATTGGCAACCACTACGTATGAGCAATAAAAATTTCAACGTACGTATGAGTTGTGAAAATTTCAAAGGAAAAAAAAAAAACAAAAAAAATTATACATTTGTGGTAAATTTATTGAAAAAAGAGATTTATTTTTTAATTGTAAACAAAATATATACTTGCGGTTATTAATTGTTTTAAAAAAGCGGTTTTTGAGCAAAATTTGCCATAAAATGGAAGAAAAACGTGATTTTTTTAATTTAAATTTGAAAGATGCAGGTAAATAGTGCATCATGCTTCGGAAGCTCAGAAAACATAGAAAGTTCGAAAATCAAAAATGAATGTCATTGAGATGTGGTTCAACGTGGCATACAATAAGAAATATTTGAAAAAGTGTCCCTAAATTGGACATCCACAATACCCTTCATCAATAACAGCCACGGTGGCCACATGTCCGCTTAAAATCTACAGCTGGTCTAATGGGAAGTTTATCTTCCACATCTCCTTTTAAAAACTATTCATTTATCACATAAATTTTATTAGGAAAGTTTTATTGTTTTTATTTTAAGCTTTTTCAATTCTTTTCTTTATTTTTCGCATAACGATTTATTCACATCGGTTTCAATATTTATACTCCTATAATATTCATTTATTTTATGCTCTTCGTTGTTCTTAAACTGCTGCTATTAAACTGAGTCCGGCAATAACTATTATTCAAATAAAAGTTTTTTAACTCTTTGTGCTACATGAATTCTCACTTTTTTTTACCTGTATGTACGTAATGAATAGGATTGAGACAGATCCTGGAGGTGTTAAGCCTTAAATAAATGACTGTTAATTTGATTTTGTAAAGAAATTTGTGGAGATACTATTAATGCGATTTTGAAACTCACGAACGCAAAAAAATTTTGGTATGTTTTCTTCCTTTGCCACAAATTTTTAGTCCTTTAAATGGCGATCATGCTTTATGACTAAATTAATAATCCAAATTTTATACATAAATTTGCTGTATATTATTATTATTATTATTATTATTATTATTATTATTATTATTATTATTATTATTATTATTTTTATTAATTTTTTTCGTGTTTTAACAAAACATTATAACTGCTTTTAGTAGAATAACCTTATCCTTTTTTCCTTTTGTTAGTGGCGTTTTTATTAAAAATGTCATATTTTAAGTAAAGTGCAATATTAAAAAAAGAAAGTGAAATTTATTTATTTGTTACACTTTCACGCTCTAACCAACCATTCAATCTTTATGAAATTTTTTACCATATTGTTATTGGTATAGAAGAGACTATAGAACATGTGTTAATAAACATTTTCGTTAATATTACCTATGAAATATGAATCAGTGTACGTACTCTTACCATAAGCGTTTTTAAAAAAGGATCTGACATGAAAAATCAAATTTTAATTTTTAAAAAAGGATCTGTCAATCAATCCCAATTAGTTATTTGGCTTGACACGAATATACAGCTGTAAGCGCACATTACTATTCAAAATTCAAAAGCTAATTCGAGAAGCTTATCACGTGGTAGCAAGCGCACTTGTTTATGGTAGTTACTCGAGCATAAGCTAATGCAAAAATTCTTTAAATATAAAAACACACTGAGCAGCACACATTGACATGTTTATGTTCATACAAAACTTTATTTTATGTTTTACACGGAACAAATGTGCAAACTAAAGAACACATTCACAAAATTGCCATCAGTGCAAGTTAAATTTATACCCCAGCAATAAATTTATTTTTTGAATAACTGATAGAACAATGAAAACAAACTGACTGAAATAATCACTTCTCTTCGTTCTTTGAGATTCTGAAACAAGTCAGTTATGATTTTATTAACTTCTTAAAAATAATTTTTTTACGTCTTGTTAATGCAGGTTGCTTGCTGGGATATTTGTGTTTGAAGCTGCATGTGCATATTGCTTTTGTTGTTGTTGACAATACAGCACTTATCACAAAAGTGCTTCAGGTAAAATTTTTTGTGAATAAAAATTATTCTTTTTTTCTTGAAGCCATATCACTGTTAGATAGCAGCAGATCTGCTACTATTGCTTTAATAATCTGTAGAATTTATTTGATGTAGATGTAATAGCAATCGTAGCAAAAATTTTACAGAAGCAAATATTTATGAATTTATTAAGCAAATATCAAATTTTTCAAAAAGATGAGCACCTACAAAACACATTGTTATTGCAGCAAGAAATTAAGAATAAAAGCTTCAAAAAGAAATTTAATAAAGAATTTTTAATTTGAAAGTGTTAATTTGTATATACTTGGGTATCAGTTCTAATTGCTTGGAACTGATGATGTTTATATTTTATAAATGAATTAAAATTTATTTTTTTTGCTTAGGTTCATTCTTAGGGTTATGTTTTAATTAAAAAGTGTAAAACTAATAAAAAGAGACATTATAATTGCAAAATAATATTTTATTAAACGCCGGTTTTCGACACATTTTACTTATAAAAATTAATTCTATGGTGGAAAATCTTTCGAACAGAGAAACTCCACACATATTCTAACCGCACGTGTATACGACCACTCAACCATAAACCAAACGAATTGTTTAACAAACTTTAAAAAAAAAGTTAACTAAATCGGTATTATGTTCTTAGTAAAAACATATGGCTAAAAACTTTTTTTACGTACCAGAAATTATGTTATGAAAAAGTGAATAGCATTGAAGACTGAGAAAACACCTTTAGGAAAATGATTGCAAATACGAACTGTTCGCCTAAAAAACAAATCTCTCTGCAATGCAATGCAAAAGTGTATTTTACGCAAAAACGTATCAATGTCGAGAACAAATTCCATAATTTCATTAAAGCATTCTTGGCATCGATAAAACAACGAAAAAACCAACATTGGGTCAATAGAGTTTGATACCCTACTGTCACCTATGAGTATCTTCTGTCTGTCTTGCACTTGGTGGAGTAACATTTAAACAAATTTTGGAGGGTTCTATAGTTCTTTATGCTTCGAATTTGGAAAATTTTCAAGTATGAAGAGTTAAAGAAGAACACCTCGGAAATTATTCTCATTCATTTTAGTTTTGCCATCATTCACTGTTTTCATCAAATGAATTTAATTGTAATATATTGCCTTGGTTATTCTAGCGATATTTTTTCTTTGTATGAAGGCATGTGGCTTCGTAAAGTCGTAAGATTTCTCGATTATATGTATTAGTTTTAAACATTATTAAGCAATTAAAGAGAACGTATGCTATGTTATCTTAAACCTCAAGCGATGCTAACATTGCTTTTAATTGTTGCACGATAACAGTTTTATTCAGTGCCAGCTGAAATATTTATCTTCAGTTTTTCAAGATTATATTCCTGAGCATAACGAGAAATTTGATTTATATAAATTAAAAATCACTTAAAAAATGTTGGCATATTAAATACCTGCACCTCCAAAGTAAAGAAAAGCCTCAAAAACTATAAAACGCAAGGGTACATAACACAGCAAATAAATTTATGAGATATTAGAAATGCATTCACCTTCGTAAAAATGTATGTATCTGTATATGTTCTGGTTATTCATTTGGGTTTTAATTAAAATTTTTTCTATTGTTAACTTCAAATCAAAAGAATTTCAACTGCAGCATAAATGCAATATTTTGACAGGCAGCAATAAAAGAAAGAACTTTAAAAGGCTTTAGGTAAATACGGAATGATATTGCAAAGCATAATGTCAATAGCGAAAAATATAAAAAGAAAAAAATGTGCTGGTCGTTGGGAACACGTTTGTATTGTAATATTTGAATAAACTTAAATTGTGAGGGGTTAATAACATTTACTGTATTTTACTTTGTTTGTGTGGTAGTACTCGGGTCATTTACATTTCAGCAATTTTTAAAATATTTATAGATAAATTAACTTAAGTTAGCAAAATCAATATATTGTTTACTTTTGTGAAATAACAGCAAACTGAATTTCTCAAATTGCATAAAAGACAGGGCTTAATTTCAATATTTGTCGATCTTGAAATATCACTTTTTATTTAAGCTCAATATAACTTACGAATGGATTAACTGTCAAAATAACTTGTTAACATTTATGATCATAAACTATGTATGTCAAATAATCATAAATGAATTTAAGGTTGAATAATGCTACCAAATTATCCAGATGTATTATAGAAAAACACACATAATCGTCCATCTAAGCAAGCCATCTGTTGAACTGTGGATAGATTTCATACCATATAATCATAAAATAATACAAAAACGCCAACATAACTAGAGAATGTGCTTATTAAAGAGAATATCGCCGCTATAAACAAAAGCTTTAAAGAACATTTCATGATTTGTCGCAGGAATTGGACCTTTGTCGGCCTAGCACACCAGTAACCCATCCAGCTATCAGATGAATTAAAGCAACGAGACCATTAAATTTATCATCCTTTCGCTGATGGAACTCTAAAGCAGTTGTATTCGCCGATGCAGGTCATTATTGGCTTAACATATCTATAAATAAGCAATATGTGAATCCGATTCATATAATACCACACAGACATCATCACAATATTTCTTAAAAAATGAAGCTAGCAAAAAACTCTTTGTTTGAGAATATGGGTGACATTTATTTCAGCTAGATGTGATTTCAACAGGAATACGATACCTTTTATACAACGACCGCATCGATTTGTTGAAATCAATATATGGCGAAAAGTTATTTCGGTTGATTGGCTTTTTACATCATGACATTTGATACCACCAGATTATTTATCTTTGAGTCACGTGAAGTCACTAGCTTATGCTGATAAACCATCAACAATTGGCTTCGTAGAGGTCAACATTTTTATTTTATTTGTGACAGCTGCCAGAAATGTACGAAGAATTGTATAGTTACTACATCCGTGGTACAGTGTCTATCTAAAGACAATAAAGCTCGAGATGCATATCAGAATCTTACAGTAAAAATCAGTTTTTAAATGAAATTTTTAATTGCAGTATAAAAAACAGAACCAGTCTCCAATATATCCTGGGGTTCTTAAACTGTTAAAAGAGTTAAGGATCCCCGACCTATTATTCAAAACCCTTGAATATTTCCACTATATTGTTGAAGCTTAAGGTAAAATCGCAAAAACAAGATGTTATGTGTTCAATGCGTCATCTTGTATATCAACGAAGAAATAAAAAAATATGATGACATTTGTTGGTATAAAATAGTGCTTTACACACACTACGAGTATGACATTGAAGTGTGACAATATCCAATAAAAATCTGTATCCATTTGTATTTCAATGGATGTGGATGGAAATGGATGGATGGATTCCTTGTCCATGAACCTGCCACGACAAATGAGAACTTCTGTTGCCAATTTTATTTCAACATCGAATAATAAGGTAGAATTTAGCTAATACAAAATCTTAACTCGTGCTTAGTAAATCAAATTTTTTCGTCCTGTAGATCTTTATAAAATCAAACATATTTTAAGTTTAAAATTTTTAAGCTTTTATCTCTGCTTTCCTAAATATTTCAATGTATTATTTTTTTTAGTTTAGTTTTTCTGAATAATATTAAATATCAAAGTTATGTAGCAACAAGAAGTAGAGTATCAAGTTAACTTTCTGCAGTTATATGTTTTTTGTTTTACTACAAAAACTTACTTAGTTTGTAACACATGCTGCCTACATGTACAAGCACCTGCATGTAGAATTATTCTTTTCCCAGACATTTTTATGGATGTGTGTACTATTCTATGCAATTTAAAGTTTTAGTTTTCAACACATTGTGTTGATAGTATCCCATGAGACCATCAGCTTCCCTTTTGGTCATGTTAAAGGAATACGGGTGAATGTTTCCTTTCCTTAACTAACTAAAATTTTTTGCTTAAAATTTCAATATATACAAAAAAAGTTTTTTAGGTAACGAGTTTATCTTTGTAACCATTACGTTCACAGTGGGTTATAACCGATAATATATTAAAAATAAACAAAATAACAATAATCAGCAACATAAAATGGATCATAATTTATACGGCATTTACACTATGAAATTCTTCATGAAACTAGCATGAAATTTTTGTTTGTTGGTGAAGAGGAGTAAGCAGTATAGCATGGGGATTTTACTGTTTCTTGTGTTTTTTAAATAACGCATATCGTTGCAACTTAAATAGACAATTGAAAAAATGCCTTAAAAATTGAATAGCACAGATGAAGCAACCCCACACAAGAAACATTTAAAATAATATAAGTTCAGTGTGTATTTTATGCCATAAGAAAAATGAAATTAAAACGAGCGGCGCATAAAAATTAGCCTGCAATTATTCTTATTGAAATCGATACAAACAAGGTAACATCGTGATAGGAAACAATGCATTTAAAAAAAAATTCACAAAAGGCAATATGAATTTCAACAAGAAACATTACATAATGAAGGTGTTCAATTGCGAACTGTGCAAAATATTACCAGAATATTTTTACCCATAGTAAATTAAAATAAAAAAAAAATGGCCCTTAAGTACTTTTTTCTGAACAACAATATTCAAATAGTTTGAGAGTAAAATTCCAGAGCAAACACACACATTTTAAAATAATAATATTATTTCATTTTATTACTTAACCCGAAAACTTGAAAATCTTTGTCGTAAATAAATTTTTACAAAAATCTTTCATTGTACACAGTAGGAGATTATGACTTTCTTAAAAAGCTCAATTTTTAAATTTGAAAAAATAAGAGCTGATAGCAGGACGTCTCGGGCATGCACAATTTCCTCTTTTTAGAGGAATTATGAAATTTTAAAATTTGTGGACAAACAAATGTATTATATGTATTATTATGCCACCCTGGTATTTTAACATATGAAGTGTTTCGTGATGTTTTATTCGTTGTTTTTATTTTTCAACATCTTTAAAACTGTATAAAAAGAGCTGAAAAAAAGTCAGCCGTATATAGTGGATAAAGAAAAGTAAAATCAAAGTTGATTATTGTTGTTTTTGCTTGAACTTTGATTTTTGTCTTTACTTTATTGTTTAGACAAAATTCTTTAGTTCATTAAGAATAATTGTGAGAAGTTTCCTGAAGAGCTAAGTAAGCGGTAGCGAAATGGCCATCAAGACGTGCTTTCACCTCCAATAATCAATGTCGGGAAAATAGCACAATAAAATTGAAAGTTAATAAATTAAGTTTAATATTCCCGTGTTCTTAATTTTTAATTATCATATGAAGGTAAATTTATGAAATAGTCAGTACTAATATATCCCTGAAATAACTTGTCTTACTTTAATAAACTGAGAAATGATTACCTAATTAACCAAACGAAAACTAAAATATTTTAGAAAATTTCTACGACACTTGTTTTTCGTGCGATATTTGTTTGAGTAATAAACCTTAAGCTACCACCTGAAGATAATGGTTTCTTACACCTAGTTTTCATGTGATCACTTTTGTTGTGCACTGTATAGTTGAGAATATTTGGTTTTATATACTTATTTATTGCTGCAGATTGTTTTGATGTTTAATAGTAAGTATAGGACATTTCGCTCCGCATTTCTTATTTTTTTAAAAAATGACCTCAAAAATTTTATTATTTTTTTTTTTTGAGAACACGGACTCTCTAAGAGGTGGGTGCCCTTAAAGATCGATAAGATTTATGAGAGCATTTTACTATAGAGGATATTACAAATTACCCAGTAGACTTGGTGTATAATTTCTTTTAATTTCCGGCTGCCCTACTTAATATGAAAAAATGTTGTTTAATTTTTGTATTTAATACCATTTGTCTACAAAGTTCAATTAGTTTAAATTCTTCAAAAAATAAGCTTCTTTAGCTCGTTTCTAATTTTGGTTTATCATATTTAATTTCAATGACCCAACTGAAGATGTCTACCTGTCGTTTCGTCTTGTCTTACATTGTATCACTCCTTGAATTAAATATAACCCTTCACGTTTATTCTGACTCCTTGCTGCTGTTCATTACATGGAGAAAATACATTTTTTTTTATTTTTTCATTTTTATATCGATGTTCTTTTTATTTAATTTTCTTTTTTTCTTCATTTTATTATTCACTCTTTTATAAGGTCGTGGTGTTTTTTGTATTGAAGTATTTGTCTTCGAACAACTAAGACATCAAGTTCATTGGCTTTTAAAGTTTTCTATTTACCAATACTGCAGTCTAGATATTTAATAAGAAAATAAGGGATTTGTTTTGACAACTTTTTCCATGCCTTCTGCATCTTGTTCGTCTTGTTCTCAAAAGGTTTATAGAGCACTTTTATATTTTGAATATAAAAAAGTTGATGCATTTTATCATATAATAAAAAAGTCTTCATAAGTGTTTTTGTATAAGTGCATGTTTATCGTATTTGAAGATGTTGTAGGTATTTTGTTAATAATACTTCATGTATACATCTTAAATGATTGTAAACACTTAAAGTAATAAAGTAAAGAAATGTGTGGATTAAATAATAAACACAAAAGCAATAAAAACTGCATTTCGTAAGAAGCTTAAAAATGTTTAAGACTTTCAAGAGGGTTTTAAAGCAAATTAAGAATTAAATTAAAAAATGAACCTTAAACCAAAAAAGTAAATTTTGATTCGCAAAATAAAAACCTGTATTTTAGGAGCTTCGAACTGCTGTTTACTGTTCGTTTGCCTACTTAAACAACTCGTCCACAGTAGCTTCTATACATTTTTTATTTTTTCTTTCTTCTCAATGCTTTTTTGGGATTTAAACTTATGACTACTGATCTTTTGTTTAACAATCAAGCAGACACCGATAAAAACAAAAAAGATTTATTTAATTTTGAATGATTATGCAGAATAATGATTAAGTCAAATTAAGTAATTTATGGGAACATCTTTTATTTTTCAGTTTACTTTTTTTATTACTGTTGTGAGCTAAACTGATACAAATAACAATGTTGTTCATTGTGGTACAATAAACATGTTTAAATTATGGATGTTGTATGAAGACTTCCTTTAATTTTTAAAATGGAACTACGGTGTTTACTATTTAGTTGAAAAAATCTAATTTGGTTTGAAAATAGCAAAGCTCTGCGGGCACAAACATAAAAAATTATTAAATACAGACATCAGTTTGTCTCTTCTTCTCTCTTTTTTAATTCAGCTAAAAAATATTTCTGTGTGTAAAATAAATAAAAGTTGTTGCTGTTTTATAAATTATGCTTAAAAAATAATCCTGATATTTCTTTACAATTTATATATTTTTCTTATTTTTTAAGTCTAATTCCTCTTAAATTTATGCACAACCAGGTTTGTACCAAAGAGCTTTAAAATGGGAAACATTTAAAGGATGTAGAAAAATAATCTCTTGTATTATTTTAAAATATATCCAAATATTTTCTTAAAAAAACATCGTACAGATTCTTAATTTTGTCCAAATTCTTTAAATTTGTATGTGTGTTAAAAAATTTAGCAAAATATTTCTATTTAACATTTGCTTCAATATTTTAAGGCATTGGGGATTTTCTATATTAAATTTTTAACCAAATCATTTCCCTCAACACTGTACTGCTAAATCTTATTGTAGCTTGTGCAATATTATTTTCTACATTATTTCTTGAATTTCCTAGTAAGGCTTAAGTCTGTTTTTATCGCATTTGTTGTTTTGTTATTTTGAGCATATTTAAGCCAATTGTTATTCTTAGTTAAATCCTTGTTATTTCTCTTAAAGTTTAAGCATAAGATTAATTGATATTTAATTGTGCTAGTAGTTTAATCATTTTTACTGGTGTTGGTGTTTTAGGTTTCAAACTTAAAATAAACAGTAAACTTCTTCTGAAAAGAAGAAAACAGGAAATTGTTAAATTGTTTTTAATTAATTTTTCAAAGATGATTTTTAGTTGCAAGAAACGACTAATATAAATATTTAAACTACAATATTTTATAACTTAAATTATTATAATTTGCCATAACTTAAATATTAAATTGATTTTAATAATTTTTTTTATTTCTATTTTTTCAGGTAGATTAACTTTAAATAAAAAATAAACAGTAAGTAAAATAATAATTAAATGATATTTTAATATCTATATACCTTTTCTTACTTTTAAATTATACTGATTTAAATATAAATGATTTTAAAATTAGCAAAGCCCAAACAGAAGCTAATCGTTTTCTTTAAATTATTAATTCTTTTATATTTATTGTAAAAATTTCAATCATTATTTAATACTTTCAATTAATTAAATAATAATTTGCCCCTTTAATTTTTAGGATTTAAAATAATAAAATTTGTCAGCACTTGCATAATAATGAAACAGAAAAACACTTTTTATATCATGAATAAATATAAACAGATTAATTAATGTCGTTTACAAGCCTTAATATATCCACATCAATTAATAAAAAGAAAAAGAAGAAATTAAAATAAAAAAATAAAATAAAAATAATTAAATTTTAAAACAACACAAAAATGTGACATATTCCCAAAAAATCTGAATATGAGTAAAATAATAAAATAAAGTTTAATATTACACTTAAAAAAAAAAGATGGAAATACGACAGTGCAATAATAACGTTGGCGAGCATTCGCTTTAACCATTATCAACAACAACAATCAGCGAGACATCCACTATAAACACTGGCCGCTCAATATAAAATGGGCCAACCACGACATATGTGCGAATAAATTGTCGCCATTTTTTAAGTTTTTTTTTAATTTTTTAAATATTAATATTTAATAACAGGAAAAAATAGCATACTTCAAGGAAAAACGGAAAATAATTTAGCTTAAGGCAACTTACGAAAAAATATAACTGACTATTGTTTGCTTTTAATATTTTAAAAATTCAGAAATTTAAAAATGCACTTTATAAGAGACTTTTTTAACAAATTAAATTTAATAGTATAAAAAAAAACAAAATTACAGAAAATAAAAAAAACAGTCTCTAGGAAAATTGTGCCCTAGTACGTGCCTTCAACCCACAATATTCCTTTCTCAGCTGTGGTTGTGCCAAAAAATGTAGAAATTAACAACAAAAAAGTATAAATTTCACTGAAAAAGCAAAATGTAAAAAAAAATTACCCGAGATTTCTTAAAAAAAATTAATGGAAGGCGCTTAATTCATCATAATTTCTTCTAGAATCGTTACTTTACTGACAAAACAGTCTTTACGTAAAGAATTTTAAATTTCATGAACGATAGTTGCTTAAAGCAGACCATCAGATAACCTTTATTGACATTTTAAGAAAAGCAAATGTTTTTATAAAAAATATAAAAAATTTTGAAACTAATTGAGAATTATATTAAAGATACAAAATAAATATTAAGGCTTTTACAAAAACCAGCAACGAACATTTCACGACACAGGTACGTATAAACATATACAAAACATTTTTCCTTGATTGGTCGCGAGGTTTTAAAATAATCAGAGGCTGTGATCATAGATGACCTTTAAATCAGATTTCCGCAATGTTTTCTTTTTTTTTTTTTTTTTTTTTTTTGTTTTTGTTTAAAAAATTAATTTTTATGAAATTTAGAAATATTTTTGTCTCTATTGCGCTGTGACGCAATAGATCATGCTGCTATAATACCTTTTTTAAATGTAGTATAATATTGTAAGAATGCATCAGATTGTGTGCATTGTAATTTTAATTATTAAAAGTCATGGTTGAAGTTGAAATGAGACAAATAGAATTTTAACATCGTGCACAATGATTTTGACAAATTCTGATATTTTTCGCCTAAGTGACTAAAATTATATTTATATTTCATTTGCAAGCAAGTGTGACTCGATTTATTCAGAAAGTTGTTGCATATTGACCCAAATAAAGACAAGTACTTTTACTCGCATCAAATAATGAACAACAAAAACTAAACATTTTTACTTGGATTGATTTTTTCATACCCGTGTTATTATTATTTTAGTCTTTTACTTCATGATTCTTATCACTACTTGTTTGTTTATTTATTTTTAACTTGACGACAAATTATATTTATTTTTTTTTGCAAATTTTAGTAGGAAATAAAACCCATCTAGAAAAAAATGAAAACTTTAAAACGGAGAACACAACATGCAAGTCATGTTCCAAGGAAATCCGATGCAACCGAAAGATAAAACAAAGAACATAATTCATTCTGTTGGGTTCATGAATTTTGATGTTTTAAAATGTAATTTTTTTGCAACATCCGCATTTTTTGATATATTTTCCGCCAAGCAGGAAAAACAGAATGTAACCAGATGTTACAAATGTTGTTACTTTTATTTAAAGAAGGATGATATAGACAAGAGAAGATTAACTTAAAAGAAATTTTGTTAACGAAACGTATTAGTTAAGTGAAAGAATAGCTAAAGTTTATAAACGTAAATTTTCATTAGAGTTGGTTTTTACATATTTTAAGCACAATTTTAATAAAAAATTCCAATTCTAGGATGGTCCAAATATATCTTTTTTAGCTTAATTTTTTTTTATTATTTTTTTATTTATTATTTTTTTTGCATTGTGTGGATCTATTAGAAAGAACTAAAATTCCTTACACACGAGTATATGTGCCCATAATTATGAAAGTAGTCTAAGTCAAAATTAAAAAAAAAAATTAATTTACCAGATTAGATTGTTTCTAGATTATACGCATAGCATCGAGGCCACTTGACATCTCCAAGACGTCTGAAAGCATGATCACCGAATATTGTTTGCCATAGGTCGATTGTTAGATGATCTGTACGATATCGAACACCATCCTGCTGAAAACAAAGAATATGTAGTTTTATATTTTCATTTAGTGCCCCTTATTGTTCTCGCACTTGCAATGAAAAGTAGTCAATAATACCTACCACTATTCTAAAATTCTTATCAAACTCTTATGTTTTAAGTCATCCAATCAAATAGAATCGATTCAAATATACTAGAAAAAAAAATCAGGTGGAATTGAATATATTCAAATAGAATCGAATAAAGTCGAAAAAAACCCAACCAAAAATAAAATAGAATAGAATGGAATGAAATCAAATATGTGCGTATAGAATCGCATTGAACCGAATATAACCGAATAGAACAGATTCAAATAAAATCAACCAGAATCGAAAAGAAGCAATTAAAATTAAATAGAATTATGTATAATTGAATAGAATCGAATAGAATAAAACATAATCATGCACTTCAAAATAACAGAATAAAATAAAAGGGAATCGAACAGAATAGAGTCAAATGAAGTCGGATTAAATTCAGCAAAATCGAATTGAATAGAAGAGAATCGAGTAGAATCTAATAAAATAGAATCGAATGGAATAGAATCGAATCAAATATAATCGAAAAGAATTGAATCGAATAGAATAGAGTAGAATAGGATAGCATTAAATAAATTTAAAACGAATAAATTTGAAACGAATAAATTAGAATCGAAAAAATTAGAATCAAATAAATTCGAATTGAGTTGGATTAATAAGAATTGAATTTGTTCGAAGAGAATTGAACAGAATCGGATAGAATTAAATTGAAACATAGTAGAATCGAATAGACTTAATTATAATCGAGTAATCTTGAATAGAGTCTAATAGAAACAACATATTAAATACTCGTTGCTATTGCTTTTGTGGCAGCAGTTTTTCGGGTGTTCCTGAGTTTACAAACCTCTAGCGTAGAATTGAACAACAGACTAATTAATTGTAAATAATAGCATCAACTGAAATGAATATTTATTTCTATTTTTGCCAAGCTTAACCTAGTTATCTATGAATATGCGAATTAAGATATGAATACTCTTAGTTCTATGATATCGATTATTCAGTTATTCATTGTAGGGAAAATCGTACGCCTGGCTTATACTTCTTACTTAGAATCTCATCGTTAGATTCATAAACTTAACTAATATTTTTTTTTTTTAATTTTTTATCAATTTTTCTATTTAGAAATTCATTACAAATTTACGTTGTGTGTGCATACTAAATACGGAAATATTTATAAGTGTATGGGATTGCATGTCTTAATTTAAATAAGTACAAATATACTTGTATACCAACATTATATAGTTCTTGTTGTTGAAACTACTTAAAGTGTTTTGCATATTAAATGACATATGTTTGTTCGAATAGCAAATGACACTTAATGTAGAGAGAATGAAATTATAAACCAAACAAAAACCCTAATGATTACTTCTACTGCTCAAGTGTCATGTAGTGATTTTGCCATATTAAGAACAACAACTGAAAAGTAATTTTTACTTCTTAAAAATAAAGTACAATGCTCTGCAGCTACTACACAGAAAATCCTGTTGCATCAATTTATAAAGACATTTCCTCAACACATACGTACAAATGTATGTGTGCATGTATACTTATGGCTAAGTAGTTGTTACAGTTAATTCACGCATACAATGATAGTTGCTACATAAATAGAGAAATAATATACAAACAGGCGTAGATATCCCATTAATTTACTTTCCTATAAACAGCTCATTTTATATATGTCTTTTCTTGAGTGTACGGATTTAAATAATGCAAACGCACGTTGCATTGTGAGTGCAAATATTCAGTTCTAAAATTATGAGGCCAGCCTAAAAATTACTTTGAAGGCTTTGGTATCATAAAAATCTAAATAGTTGCAAAGCTTATATTCATAAAAATAAATAAAACCTTGAGAAACATTTGCTTTTTCATTTTGAACCTTTCTCCAAACAGCATACTCTTGCCGCAGAAAAAATCTGCCATAGCAAAAACTTTGTTTGTGATAATAAAATGTCTTCATAGTTCTCAATGAACATTTATGGTGTTGAAGCCATGACAAGTCTTTAAATTCATTTCACAGACGCATATATGACATTTAACAATTATGGTCTTAGGGTAACTACATCGAGCAATCTGAATGTGATCTTGAGTCCTTAAAATCCGTTCAGAGTCTATTGTTTTTTTTTTTTTTTTTTTTTTTTTTTTGTTTTGTTTGAGTTCTCGTTAGTCAATCGTTCCACTTTAATTTGTTATTAAGAGAGATTAACTTTGTATTTTGTTTCCTTTCTATACATTTCTGAATCAATCTGCTTTGGCAACTGTTTAAGGATACTAAACATCATTTCACTGACGATCTTCGTATTTATTGAAAAGAACTTTTATCGCCATAGTTACAGCACATCTAGCAGTTTAGAAGGCAACTTTCAATAATGTGATACAAAATCTTGTGCTATAAATGTCAGAAAATAAACTTGACATCAACAAGATACGTACTTAAGAAGATGGTCTCAAAAGCTGACACAGTCATACATGTAGACATGCTGAGTTAAACAATAGCATTTTACCAGATTTTCTATTCACCAAAACTCAATTAGCAAAGACAGTAACTATGGCAACAACGACAATAACAATATTATCGTAATCATATTAGTAAAACCTACAAATATACATAAAGAATACACACTTGATTTTCATTCCATGTTATATAGGATAAAATGAATGGTAGTGTATTTTTAAGCCTCTAAAACCGACATTAAGGATTTCCACAGATGCTAAATGGAGGTTATTACTGCTACTTGAATGCAAGTGGAATACATTATTTATGTACAATTTGTCTCTTATGCTGAGTGACTGTGACAATAGTTGAACAATTCGGATGATAGTTGTTCACATACTTTTTGTATAAATGTCGAGAAGGGCTTGAGGTTGTTGTATATTTTGGAAACTAATGGAAGTTAGAATTAACTCTGAGACCAACTATAGAAATTTACTTCTTGTTTTTGTATTAAAATTCAATGTTTCTAGTTGCGTCAGCATTTGATTAGATGCAAACAATACTGTAATACTTTATGAATACTAAATAATTCAAACCATTGTAAATTAATCCTTAAAGCATAATTTTATTGCTTAACTTTTCGCTTGCTCAGTTGTTAATAAGATAGCTGATTGGAAATAAATCAAGTTTAATTGTAGTTGTTAATATTCTTCGACATCCCTGAGTTATAGGTTCGTGGATAATTTGGTTGCCAAAATATTATGCTTATATGTACAAAAAGATGAACACGCCATGTGACAGTTAACACATTTTTATCAGAATTACAAAAATACTTTCTAATTTAAATATCTGTTCAAGTGTTTATCTTGAATAACTCTAGAAATAAGTCGCTGTAATTAGCAGACAGAAAAAACATGATTATGGTACGGCAAGAAGAACCATGTAATCTTCTCTATAACAACTAATGGTTGCGGTGCACCGCGGTGGATGAATTATAATTATATAAACAATACTTTATTGACGATAAGTATGGTCATATCTTTAAATATTATTTTTACGACAAAAACGGTATTTAATTTTGCATTTTGTACGAATTTGTAAGCTGCACGTTTACTTATAGTCAAGTATATCTGAAAATAACTTTTTTTAGCGGAATTGTAACCAGCATCCAAGAATTTTGTATAATTTAAGGCAATATAAACGACAACCTCCATTAAAATTTTGATATTGGAATCACTAGCTAATTCTTAAATTTTACAAGTTGCGACTAAATAATTTAAGTTGTAAATTCAAACATATTACTTCGATTTTTTTCTTTATATATAAAGAAAAAGGCTGTTGAACCAATCAATGGTTGTATACTTAATGAAAGAGAGGAAAATTATTTTCTAATTAAATTAATAATTGAATTAATTGAAAATTTCTTTAAGCTCTAACCTGACTGCAACTATTTATTTAAATCACAATATGTGGCTCTTACACTAAGGTTTCTTTAACCTTTTCTTTTCTTTGCTTGTAAATCAGAGCAACATGCAATGGATAAGAATTTTAATCACTACTACACAACTCTTATTTTATTATATAAATTTGCAAATTTCGTTTTAAATTTATTTTAAGTTTATTTGTCGAATTCTCCTCAGTTTTGTTTAAAGGGCATCATTGACCAACAAATCTCCCAGGCAGAAAAAAGGGATTTTTAAACAAAATACTATTTATTGTTTTATACAATTTATTAATACTTGTACGCAGATATGTATCTCGTTAAAAGCGCATGAACAAATAAATACTTTCAGCTCGTTATTGTCTGCTGCGTATACTTTCTGGTTTACGTGCGGTAAATTGCAGCAAGAAATTATTTTAAATAACCTTTCATTACAAATTGAATTACTAAATTTAAAAAGTTGTTTGTTGTTGTTTTACTCTTTGTATATTACAGTTTTGCAACTCTAATTGTGCTTCGAAGTAAAAATAAAGTGAATTTAATCAAAATCAGCTTTTAACTAGTTTTTCTTTCATTTTCTTTGCTTTTACTTGGGATGTCTTGCACTTGTAACCTAAACAACAATGAACAACTTGCTGATTCAAACCAGAATACAAAATAAAAAATAATATATTTTGATTTTTTTTTAATTTTGCCCTTTTGTTTTTACCACCCAATGTCACAGGCTACTCGCAGATAAATGTAGTTGGATATGAGTGGTAGTAAGATTTTCTTTAATATTTGTAAAATGTGTGTACCTAAATTAAAGCACGTTTTGTTGCTGTCATTCGCAAGTCTTTGCATAAAATTTTATGCACTTTTTTGACAAATTTTAAACCAGTTAAATATGTCTGCTTGAGCAGAATTTATTGCACATTTCTGTCATGTGATATTTCTGAAGAAAATTGTTTGTGAGTCACACCATTTATTAAAGCAATACAATTTTTTATGACTGTGATATTATGCCAATTAGAAAATAAATTTACTAAAACAGCAGCAAAGGCATCATTGGTATAAAAAAATGTTACTTACAAACAACTGCTTCTTTCTGCCATTTCCAAATTACAAAATATTTTTTTTTAACCTTTATACGAGTATTATATCAAAAACAATATTTATGTGCAGAAATACTGCAATTTCTTTAAGCTTTTCTCAGTTTTATCGAAAAAAACTATTAAATAAAAATTCATTCCAATTGCTAGACCAGTTCGATTTGTAGCGGTCTGAGCTTTCCGGTGCTAAGGAGTTTTTTCTTCAATTAAAAATTGTCATCAAAGTCTATGACACCAAACATAAAGTCATTTTGCTTCTTGCAGATCTGTCAACGAACTAAACTCCCGAAATCTTAGTGTTATTTTTAAATATAAGAAGTAGAATCCAATCCTTCTCAAGGCTCGTTGACGTAGTTTAATCCACCCTGCCAGTAATTGCCAGGATTTCCTGCTCGTGGTCTCATTTGGAATTATAACAGGAACGTTGTGCCTGCTTGATAAATGAACTATTTCCATTTATAATGTTGTGCGTGCCTACATTTTTACAGAACTAAAAGTATATTTATTTCTCCAAGGCGTTTTCCCTTATCACAACTGTCTTTTTTTACTTACAGCTTAACTGAAGACTATTGCTCAATTGTTTTGTCATCCAGTTACCATCTTAGGCACTAATTATCTGGAATGTCTACCATCGGTGCTCTTAATATTTAGAAAAGCCGCTAATATATAAACGCTAAGCAATCATGTATGGATTTTTTTCACGTACTTAATTCTTTTAGTTAACCGGCAACGAACCGAGCTTAAATATGGCTCTTCACCGTTTTATGATACATAATTTATTTATTCTCTGAAACAAAGTACCAGGTTCACGTGCCTTAAAAAAGGTTTACTATTCTACAATAGTCATTAGCGATTGATTCAGTAATGTGAGAGAAATGCTGGCATATTCGAAAGCCTTAAGATTTTCATCATAAACTGCGCCAAAATTATTAATTTGTAGGATTTTCATATTTCTTCAGAGTTTTCTTCATAATTTTCCGCACTTATCTTTTGCAGAAAAATTTCGTGCTATTTTAGAAAAGATATTTAAAAAAGCAGGTTTGTTTTTGATATTGTGATGTATTATCTGTTTTACTATTCTTTAGAATAAAAATATGTGAAATATATAGAGATATTTAAGTATCTCAAAATGTTGAAGAAGTATCTGGTTATTGAAGCATTTGTTGACCTACGATTTCGTAAGGTTATTTACAAACATGTCAGATACAGATATTTGAAACTTGTCCTTTCCTCCTTGGTCTCTAGTTTAGAATTTGCTACAGGACCTGATAGATTTTTACCTTCTTCAGCAGTTGCGCCCTTTCCGCTATTATTTCCTTTCCTACTACTTTTACATTTGACTTTAATACCTTTATCCATTGTTAAGACCAAAATGTGTTCTGTGGTTCGCAGTAAAAGAGATGCCTAAATCACCATTTGCATAAATAAATGTAGTAACATATTAATCATCTGCTACCAGTGTCTACATACTAGCGATCGAGACTTTCTTAAACTCTCACATTTTTTCTTTTGATTTAAGTTCATTTCGTTGGGGTATTTTTTTTAAAGTTACTCCTCTCTATCTTAAATGTAAATTTTTATTTGTTTCTTGTGTTCTTAGGCTTGAAATGATGTATTTTACATCTGTAAGACAGCAAGTTTTGTTCTTTACATATCAACCAAATAGTCACATGCCACATGTCATATTAATATTTCATTTTATGAACATATTTTCTTATCATGCCAAGTTTTCAGTTTCCTGTTTAACTGATAAAATTTATGTCACAATTTTGTTAAAAGAAATTTAACTTACAGTTCAAGCTCTATTGTTCAAATAAATTAAAATGTCTTTTTATTAACCCTGTAAATGGGACAACAATAAATATATTTTGAATTTGAAAATTAATATAAAATTAACTACATATATTTAAAAAAATAGATTTGTCAAGTTTTGCTTGATAGTTATTTTAGTTGGAATTTTTTAAGTTTATAACCAAATAATCAATTTTAAGAAAGGCTTATGATCGTCATTTTATTTGATATATTTTAGAAGAGATTGTTAAGAATTTGTTGGAACATAACAGAAAGTAGTTGCATTGCGATTTTATTTTTAAAACCAAATATTATTTTTTATTTTTAGCTTTGGTTACATGGCATTGTGCAATGTTTTATTGTCAAGTTTCCTTGTTATATTGTGATTTCTAAAGCCAGCCTTTTGCAGGTATTACATGTTAACTACTGTTAAATTCCCTCGTGCATATTCAATCTTAAACTTAAAAAAGGGGGAGGTTATATCATCATTCTACGGAAGTACCATGTTGCTACTCATTTAGTTATCCTTTTGCAATGGTAGCTGTTGTTGCATTAAGAAGACTTACGTGCATCATGTCTAAAAAACGAAGTGATGTATGGCTTATATCAGGCCACCAGCATTTGATGCGGACATGTGGGAGATTTTTTTTTTATTTTCTCTTCTACTTACCACAATTCCCAAGAAGTACAAGAAATGTTTTATTGAAGTGTCGTTTTTTATGAACCAATAGACATTTAAATAAAGTTCATGATATTGGAAGAACAAATATTTAATTCTTTACCTGTTTGGAATCTTAGTTATACATATTTTGATTGAAAAATGCTTTTAAGCTTGACCGAAATAATCAGTATCTATTAATAGTTTTAGATGAGTTATGATTTAGAAAACAACAAATATTTTTCTTTTTGATACCTAAATGTTTTAATTCCTTTTTCGCACATGACTAAAAGTTTAACTCAGAAAGTTCTTATTTAACATGATTTGTTGCAAAAGTTACTTTTAACATTTGTGTAACGGTTTCTTTTTTCTTTTTTATGTGATTTAATGGAAATTTATTTTAAGATTGTTATACTTAGCAGGTGTTTCCTTTTTTTTCTAAAGAATGAAATAATTATGCTGTCAAGTAGTTTTAACTTTTGTGTCACACAGAAAAACACAAACATTGTGAAAAGAAACAGATTTCTTCTGAAGTCACAATTAGAAAAAAAAGTTACAACTAACAAACTTTTAAACGAGTGATAGGAAAGTGGTCGCTTAAAGAGTGTTAGAATAAACATAAAAAAGTTAAAAAGTTAAGGTTAAAGAAAGTTGTTGGTTACAGCAAACACTTCGAAGATGCGAAACTTTTTTAGAAGAAATGTTTTTGTACTAAGACGCTTGTTTAAATTTTAAGTGTAATATTTTTTACAATAAATAGGGACAGTGACCCATTCATATTTAAAACGGTTTCTTAAAAAAAGAGGTGTTTTCTTTGAGCGCGAAATAGTTGACAAAAATATTGGAAATGATTTTTTACCAACAAACAAAATTTAGACAACTGCTTTTGGGACTCGCACACGAGGGATTTAGTTACATGCATAATCATTTAAGATATTTCTAGCTTAAAATGTCTCTTTGCGGTATTGAAATACAAAATTCTCAAGTTTTTTCATTCTGCGGTTGGATTTAAAGCGGTTGAAGCCCGGAAAAAAGGAGCGAGCGAAACTAATACATACACAATTTTCTAAATACACATTTTCAATAGTTTTGTACAGAACACCGTTGCCGATGTACTACTGTGGATAATAATTCTAAATGATTTCATTTTGTTGATCAAATCTAAGTTAGACTTATAGCTTGAATAGCAAACTTCAAAATGGAGCTCATGGAGTTCATTAAAAGCTTTGTAATTAAATCTGTTCCTTCAAAGATCAGGCACAATTTGCATTGTTTACATATTTTTTTTTTCATTTTTCTGTTAGGAATGTGACGGAAACTATGTTGTATGAAATGAGGGATATTCGATCAAATGATGGTCAGGGAATCTTCCTTTTTAATTTCTTCCTCTCTCTTTCTCGCTCCCTCTTTTGTATTTGTTGTTTAACTAGGCATAATACTTTATAACCTGAGTATGTTTGAAGTGACTGCCTGTTACTACATGACCATATATCTGTGACAAAGGAGACGTATCTATGGGGACACCGGCAATTTCTTTTGGCCAGTGTTAGAGGCCTGTAACAAATGGATACACATTGACCATAAACATGAAAGGACTGTTACCGTCACTTCAAAATTTTGTAGCAGTGCCATCTAAAAATTTAATAAGCAATCTTTTGTGTTTTTTATATTTTTTGTTCTGCTATTGTGTTGCATAGGTTTTCACATAAACATGTAGTTACTCCATTCAGTGCTCGCCATTGGCATTTATTTTTTCTTTTAAAGCATTTTAGTTATTTTAGTCTGATTGTTAAATTTAAAATATTTAAAATTTTGCGTTCTGCGTGAAATTCTAACAAATGAATATTAATTATCTTAGAGTGGGGAGTGGATTCTAAAGAATTTGGATCAAAGAATTAAAAAATAAACATTTTTTTCTACATGCAAAAATATTATGAAAAATTAATTTTTATTTTCTATCATTATTCTCATGTGCTTAAAATTTTTTGAAGTTGCAATGAAAGCTGAAGGTTTAAAAGTCATTTACGGAAAAGAAAAATGCAACAATAAATGATTTTCGAATTAATGGAACGAAAAAAATACAGAGAAAAAATGTAAATTAAAAAATGCTACAAATTATCTTCAGCCAATAAGACAAAATTTTAAAAAGCAGCCTTAATACAACAGTTAAATGCAACAACCAATTTAAGAAATAAATAGTTATTGCAGCAAGAAACGGACTTCAAAACAGAAAACTTAAAATCATGCTTCTTAAAGTCAAAATACATCGACTATTGGGACACCCTTTCATTTCCATATCCATATTTTATACTTGTTTAAGAGAAATTTGTAAATTTCAGCCATCTGTCTATAATGGTTCTAGAATTTGGCCTTATACATCAAATTACATCAAGTATTGAGACACCCTATAATTTATAATTTTGAATATTTATATTTTTTGTTATAACGGTCATAGTAATCTACATTCTGTTTAATTATCTAGCATTTGTCTATAACGGTTTAAAAGATAGGCCCATTAAGGTTAATTTACGTCTCGTATGGGGACACCTTTTTAATTTTAGATTTCTTTTTGTGTTACCTTTATTATAGTACCTTTATGGCTTTGAAAGCTACCGTGATACGTAGTTTGCTTTTAAAGTGGTGTCCTTTTCTGTAAAATAACATATATTTTGTATGGGGCCACCCTTTAATTTTTTTAATTATAAACTATTTTTAAAATGGAACCACCTTCTAAGCATAGCCTTACTATAAAAAGAGCAACCTTCAACATTCAACAATTAATAAACTCCCTCTTATTTTAAGTCGGCTTAAAGCACTTAATGTTTATTTGGCAAAAAAAAAAAACAAATTGTTGTAAATATTTTCTTACTAAAACTTTTGATAGACGTAAAGTAAAATTTCATGTCGTGTTTTTCCAATTATATTTCCCTGATTTACTTTTGTGGATCACAATTTTATTTGCTACAACTTTTTACATTAGCTTTGCTAGCTTAAAACAAATCTCACATAACAAACTTTAAGAAAGTCTTCATCCTTTTTCCCCTTTAGCAAACAATTTATTTGCTGTCACTTTCTTTTTCTAAAAAACTTCGTTGTAGGGGGAGATTTGGTAATAAATGTGTTTTTTAGCATATTTGGTTGTCTGCAAAATTTAATTATACCGCATTATTAAATTCATAAATTATTATTTAAGTGAAAAAAGAAGCTACAAATATAAACATTCACAAGTGTCACGTTCAAAAGAAAATTTCTTCCTTTTTTGGCAAACTCTAGTGAACAAATTTGTTTTTCTTTATAATCTCCATCTCTAAGCAAAATAGTTTTGTATAATTTAACTTCTTTTGCATATTTTCTTAATTTAATATATTTTTTTCTTTCTTATATTTGCAGAGATAACTTTTTTTTCTCCAAGAGTTTAGTTGGGCTAAACCGCAGTAATAACTCAAGGAAGCAGCCGTTTACAACAATACAGTAGCTAAAGCCAAAAACAAGAAAGAAAAGTATAGAAGAAACAAGAAATTGCCAAGAATAACAACCATCCAAGAAGAGAAAAAAACTTCACGAAAACGTCAGTAGCATGTTGAAGAAAATGGGAGGCGTAGGCTTGTTAGCTTGCGGTATATTACTGTTATGTGCTGTTAGCAGCGTCAACTTTTATTCAAGTATGTAGCTAAAGGGCCAATATGCCCACAAACAAAACAACTATTTAAACGATAAGCAGATGAAATCATTATTATTTCTTCCACTTTCTTTGAGAACACAAAATTGCACACAGTGACTAAAGTTTACATACGATTGACTAAAAAATTTTTTCTATAAAAATTTTAACTTCCATTTGTGTTTAATTTTTTTCTGTTCAAAAAATAATTTTTTACGAAAAAAAAAATATGAATCGGGTCCTTAGATTTTGAGAACTTTAAGTTCCTTAATCCAAAAAAAATCGTTAATAAATTCTTTGTGTTTAGAATTTTATTATTTTAACCAACGATATTATAAACATTACATATCAGGTTTATAAGTAATATATTATGGTAATAAACACCATACTATTTTGGTTGTTGTTAGAATTTTGACAAACATTATTTACTGAAAAAAATATGTTGTTCTTGTTTGCGTAAAAATATTTTAAAAATAAAATGTTTACAAAAATAGTTTATCGTGACAAAATTTATGTTTAAGGTATTTTGTTCACCTCAGCCATATTATGTTATAATGAATATAATATTCAATATTTGCGCAGGACATCTTTTCTTAGTATTCTTTAATCTTGATATAAGAAATGTTTGTAAGAATGTTTTTTTGATTTTGTGAAATTGAATATATACAGGCTCAACTCTTTCAAAGTTTAAAACTGAAGAAAGTTATTTTATGCTTTTTAGAATGAAAAAATATTTTACAAATATATGCGGACGTTTTTGAAAGAAAAGAAGAAAATTTAGACACGAGCCGAATAAATTCCTGCATTTTTTGCTTTGCTACTTCCTTCATCAGCGATCTTCGCATCTGTATAACTCAGATCGTGTATATTGTAAACATCATCAATTAATCCAACTAATTTTGTAAATAAAAATACCCTCAGTTTAACTCCTAATTTTATAAAAATTAAATCAAAGTTTTTCCTAAATTTTAAATGAATTCTAATTTTATTATTTTTTTTTAATAATTAAATAAAAATTAAATAACCAAAGTTTTTTCTTAACAAAAAAATTAATCGTATGAATACTTTTTATCTGTGTGTATGAGAAAAACAAGAAGTTTAACATGTTTTACTTCTGTTTTGCTGTTTCTTTTAATTGTGTGTTGTCATATTCAACAAAATCACTTCATTGCGGGACTATCCTTTCTTTCATTTAAGTTTATTTTTATTTTTGTAATTGTTTTTATAGAGAATATAAAAATACCTAAACTTAAAACTTAAAACTACCTGTTGCGGTTCAAAAACAAGGCCTCGTGCGTAAAGGTCATGTCACTATTAGGAAACCCTTTAATTAAAAGATTAATTTTTTCTGCTTTTTAGCATAGAGCTTACAGTTTTTCTTACACTGGGCAATTTTGACGTATCTGCCAATTATAGTTCAAAATATAGCAAAGAAAGACCATTTAATTTTAAATATTTTTGACTTAAAATTTTTTGTATTTGAAAATTTCATGAGACTAACTATTACGGTTCCAGAGACAGAGGGCTATAATACACGAGTATATATTGTAGCAAAAACAATAGGGTCACGTTTTTAATAATTTTATATGGAAACCGAAAATGTAACAAAAATGGGTAATAATAACTCTTCCCTTTGTGCAAAAATGATATGCTTTATCATGCTTGATTCCTTTAAATATAAACATTACCGCGGGGAATATCCACTTTGCTACTGCTCATAGAGCTCAGCAGTGGATTCTTACCAAATTTTATATAGGAAAACTAAGTCTTATATAAAAAGCCAAATTAATTAAATGCGAAATACATTAAATCAACAAAGCAAAAGAACAAAAAAAAAAAAAATCAGCAACTTTTTATAAAAAAAACACAGCAAACATTTAAAACTATTTTTATTATTTTTCTTCATATTGATTTAAATGTTTTACGCTGAACTACGCTTTTTTTGACGAACAACATTATATGAAATATCAATTTAAGGTTACTCTTTAAAGTAGTTCTTCCTTATTTAGTAAAAGCATATCAAAATTTAACAAAAGCTTTATCTAAAATTTAATTTTCTGAACACACGATGAACACGATGTGTTTTTAACAACAGATTTGTCAAATTTCATAATGCAAAATTTTTACAAGACCTCCTAAACCTTTTAAAATGTTGCTTGCATAAAAGTCAGGTGACAAAATATTTATTTTAATCGAATGCTATCAGATGTAGTTACACATGTACAATTTAATTCAAAAAAGTAAGCATCGTCTCGTTGATTGCCAAAAATAAATTGCGACTGACATGTAAAGCTCCAAACACATAGACGACAGCAGACTTCACAACTTCACGGCTTCAAATGCTGCCAATTTCAAATGCTGCTTTGAATTCAGCTTCATAATTATTTTGAAGACAGCAACAACATAATAATCAGCTAATGTGTCCATACTATTCCTTTGCAAAATTTTACAAACGTATTAAAAATAACAACGGAAAATCAAACAAATAGGTACTTTACCATTATCTTAAAATGAAAAATGAAATAAAATATGACAAAAATTAACTCAAAAGAAAAACACAATACTATGAAATTAAAAATGAACAGCTGTGTATTTTTGCACTTAAAACTTCAGGGATGCCGCATATATTTATAATGAATTAAATTAAAGTATTTTTGCAATGTTCTTTTATGTTTAGTATTAAAAAAAAAGTCAAATTAGAAAATAGCCTAAGTTGGCAGCAGCAGCAAATGCTGTCGTGTAGTCGTACTGCTGTGATGTCGTCAAAATAATCGTTTTCATATAAACACATGTATTTTATTTTCGACAGTTTGCTGTCTGCTGCCTGCCATCGTCTAAGTGTTTAGAGCTTAAAATGTTTAAAACACATCGAGAAAAACCATCCTAAATTATTTTAAAATATTTCGATTTATTTATTATTATTTTATTTTTTCTTTCTTCTAGAAATTTTAAATACTTTGGAGTAATCACAGCATAAAATTGTCCAGGCTTATGCAACGATAGCTAGGAACAACTTAATACTTGTTGAACTTATAAATCAAAACAAACTTTTATTAACAGCAGTAAATGATGTGCAGAGTCACACAGAAGACTTTTCAAAGGCTTTAAAGATCATTAAATAGTATATAATATATTTGATATATAATAATATTAAGGATTAGTAGTATTAGTATTTAAGTATTAAAGCTTTAACTTAAATTTAACTATCATTGTATAAATAAAACTATTATTAAAACTATAAAACATATAAAGAGAGTATTTTAAATTTTACACATTTTAAAATTTAAATGTAAATAAATTTAAATTATAAAAGCAGTAAAAATATTTTGATTCTAATTTCAGAGCTTTCGAAGTAAGTTGAAATATCAATAAAAGAAATTTTAAAAAAATAACAAAAAATAATATCAATAAAAATCTATTACAATATCGAAATATTGCTCAGTTTTTGCATTAAAAATTGGCTTATATTTTGTGTGAATATTCAATACATGAAATATAGATTTTGCTTAGTATGAACTCATAATCGTGCTACGGAAGAGTAAAATAAATTCGCCAAATGTAAGTATAACTCACTCAGAGGTATGTATGAGTCACTATTCAATTGTAATTTTTGTTTAACTTGTTACAGTGGACATAAAAAAACAACTTTGGGTAGATTAAAATTAAGTCACTGTGAAAATCATGTTTATTTTGGAACAATTTTTAATTTTAATTTTCTTATACTTGTATTTATAGCGACTTAGCAATACATTACCTGCGTAAATTTATAGCCTCTGCATACATGTGAAAAACACGTTACTATCGGGATAACCTTCAAGTCATTTAAATTCTTTGTACTAATTATTATAGTTGACCTAGCAGTATATCCTCTTTCTGCCTAACAGTTTAAAGACAATGCCATTTTAGTTAAAATCATGTACTTTTGGAAATATCCTTTAATTTTTCAATTTATTGTTCACACTTTTTTTATAGCGCAGATATATGAAATTTCTCTGTGTGCATTCGAAACGTCTGCCTAATACGGTTGAAAAATGCAGTCATATAAGTTATGTAAATATCGGGTTACTCTTTATATCAGGAATCTACTTATTGCGGTTCCAGAGATAGGCGGTTGTGACAGGAATATAAACGTTCAGCCAATGTGATAAAAGCAAATGCGTGACGTTTTTACACAATATGTATGGAATCCTAAAAAAGGATAAAAGCAGCTTTTAAGCTTTAACGTTTTACGAATATCTTAGATCGTCTAAAGATTATTTCGTGTGCATAAATATCTGGTCAGTCAATAAATGGCAAGAACTTTTTAAAAACAGCAGAAATGTTCAATAACTTGCAGCTATAAAAATTAAAACTATGTGGCACCCAAATGTCTCTATTATTTCTCTTTTATTATTCCAAGTACATTTATTTGTCTCTAAATTCGCTAGAAAATAGATAGGGACCAACTTCATTTCGTTAGTACAAAAATAAACGTTACTCATTAGATGACGAGGCATCTTATACACATTTTCCCCTGACGAGGTAAAGTGAAAAACGTACTTAAAGAATCCTATATCCAAAACATAAACCTGACATCTACAGCTTCAAAGTTCGTAATTAAAAATACTTATTTTTCCCTGAAAGTACCTTAAACGTGGTACTTACTAGAGAAGTATAAAAAAGCGGATGCTTGAAGCTACCTTTCTATTTAAAAGTTTTAATTCACTTAATTTAGCAAAGGATTCATCCCTATTCATACCTTTTTAATCCAAAGTTATTCCATTTAGTGCAGTTGTAAATATTGGCTGGGTATCTAAAAGGCTAAGAGGTACAAGACAAGCCACAAACATATGCATCAAGTACGTAGATCTCTTTTCCTTTACAGCCACTTAAATAGGTTTCGCGATACCAACGATTGCTTACTGTTACGGTCCACAAATTTTGCGAAATTTTTATTACAGTAAAAGGGAGTGGGGACAGATTTTTGCACAGTATACATCTAGGAAGTGCTCAAGTGGTGCACGAATTAAAGAAGGTAAGAAGAATAAAAATCCTTCTCCATTTTTCAAGAGAAGATTCATGCCATGGAGAGGTGTATTGGACTTATTATTGACAGTTGCCACAGGAATAAGAAGATAGCATTGCTGCCTCTCCGATAGCCAAACTGCCAAATGGGCACTTAGTTCTTATGACTTCATCTCCAAATTGGCTTAGGAATGCCGTGTAAAGCTAGATCAGCTATTTTGTGGCCAAACAGAATCTAAAAGAAAATTTTAACGGACAGAACAAACAACATGAAGAATAACTGGGCTAAAAACCCAGATAATGACATGCAAAGCTAATAATTCGGACGAATGAACACAAGCGCTTTAGGTAAAATTAATTTAAGGAGCGTTTACTCAAGTGAACATGAAAAGAATTGGCATTGCACAAATCAACATTAAATCATATTCTGAAGGATTGTGATGTTTAATATAAGAGCAGATATAACAGGCTAGACAAACACCTTCTACTGGTAGGAGATCTGTGGCACTTTTATGCTGAAATTAATCAGAAGATTACTAATCACCTCAATAAGTCTGTACAAATTGGAAAAATTTCTAACTATGATCAGTATTATGCAGTAGTACATCTTAACCCTGTATGTGTTAAAGAGAGAGAAATAAAGAAAAATCAATCGTACGATTTACGAAACTGTTATTGATCAATTCTGAATTTTTTAAAATTACTTAATTTGAGAATCCACTAGCTTACATATCAGCTTAAATAGTTGAGCTTATTTTTGCAGAGGTGTTCATTAAATCTGAGTCCCTTAACGGCATTTAAATCAGGATAAAGTATTTGGCAGGTTTTTCAATGAGAGAATATATTTATGTGCGTTGTTTTTCATACTTTTGTGTCACTAAGTTTTCTCTCTTTTATACTGCAATGCATGCCGCCCTTTTATTCTTGTTCTAAATCACCACACTTCCCCGTCAATTTTCTCGCTTTTGTAAAGTTTTATCTTCCTTTCTACAGAAAGAAAAACTAGAAAAACTTATATTTATTTAGTGATGAAATGTGAGCAGTAAAAAAAAACAAAGAACTTTATTTTTTATTTTATTAATTTTATTCATGGCTTTGAATGTGATAGAAAAGAAGAGTGTAAAAAAATCCTTTGATTCAGGATTTATCCTAGTTGTATTCAGTAATACTGATATGTAAGTTTGTTGTATTTATCCCAACCCATATACAGGTTGTTAAGTTTGAAAATTAATTAAAAAAAGAGTATTTTGTATTATTTTTTTAACGAGTGCAAAATGAGAAAAATCATTTTTTTATTATAAAAACTCAGTGTTTTATTACATAGAAGTGAATAAGAGGGTTTTCTTATAGACCCAGGTCGATAACGAAAATAAATAACACGATTTAAATAAGGAATTGGGAACCTTGCAACCTGTGTTTAATAATTGTTGAAACATGCATTACAAGAATATCCGAAAGAATATTCATTTTAAATGGTTGAGTTATGAGTAGAAAAAGATGATGATGGTGATAATGTGGTGTGAGTATGGCTCTCAAGGCAACTTGACTGGGACGACATAAAAGCAACCAGAAATTCTTTTCTATCCCTCTTGGATATATGAAAACATGAACCTTGATCAAATATATTGACCTTCGAATCCTCAATTAGTCCTGTATTATTAAAGGTTTACCTAGACAATATATTTCAGGTCATCACCAGAAAACTTCCAACATTCCATTTCATATTACAGAGCACTGCTTAATTGTTATTGAAAAACCCAACTCGTTGCACCAAGTTATTTTTTCAATACAGCGAGAATAGAAGATGCTGTCTGCGAACGTCCAATTTTTAGTAGGCGAAATTAGTCCATCACAAGATTGCCGGCTCTTAGCTCTACGAATTGTATTTATGATTACCAACATTAAACGACAAAGTTTTTCCGTTCCTACTGAAAACCCTTTTACTTGTATTTTCAAATATAAACAAGTTTCTTTTTTTTTTTTTTTGTACAATTGTTTGTCCATGTCGATTCATGAGTGTGAAAAAAAACTTGTTATTTTTGTAACAGATCTCGTTTGTAGAGATAATCAGATTTGTATGTGTGTAAGTTTTTGAAATTGTTTAGAAAATATTTTTCCTTTCTATGTATTGAGAGTTAATTATTTATGAGTCCTATAAAAAAATTTAAAACTTAATGAAGCACATATTCTAAAATGGCTTTAATATAGAGTTCATTTATTTGATCAATTAACAGTAGGAATTATTTGATCCTTAATCTTTATACATTTTGTAGAAAAATGAGCAAAGCAGAAAAAAATTATTTTTAATTGATTATGATTATTTATTTAATGATGAAATGGTTTTTTTTTTTTTTCTTTAAACAAAAGCTATTATTAAGTTATTATTTTCCTTTAAAATAATACATATTTCCTGAAATGATATCTAAAAAAAAAATTTATTCTTTGCATGAAAAAAATATTCTTTCATACACAAACTCCTTATTGTTTTCATCCTTTAAGTATTTGTAACATTTATTAAAAAAAGAAATAAAATAGTTCTTCCCGCATTTAAAAAATATTGCATTAATTCATCTCTGTAATGGGGAAGTCAGAAATAGATCTTAAAAAGAAAATAGATCAAATCTATAAACTCTTGTTAAAGTTTCTTCTTTAACGATACTTTGTTATATCTGTTTGACTTTGTGTCAACCGGAAATATATTGAAATTAAATTCTTACTTCCGTACGTTGTAAAAATAAAATAGAAGAAAGAAAGTAGTGGAACAAAATTCTTTAAAACATAAAAAAACTTTAGAGATATAATTGTTAATGGACTTCCAGTAGAAGAGAGTGCATGTTTAAATATTTGAAATTTATCCGCCGACACATCTGTTTTAATAGAATATATTTTCAAAAAAAAAAAAAAAAAAAAAAATATTAACACAAATACTGTATTATGTTTTCTGTGATATAATATGGTCGCGTTGAATATTTTATGGTTGTTTAGATTAATTCTTTGGCCATTATAAACCAAACCATGGATATTTTGCCAGTTTTTTGTGCGACATAATGTCTATAGACACTATTTTCTTGCTATTTCTATTTAAGCTAAATCGGCAAAAAATTATTTCGTGAATATTGTCATGTTTCTTAATTTTTAGTTCCTACCAATTGTCTTTAATATAACAAACATTTATATTATTGAAGAAAAAGTAATGTTTTTATATAAAAATTATTTTTCGTAATAATCAAGCAAAAGTTATAAAATTTTTCAACTCAGCAAATTTGTCTTAAACTAACAACCCATTATTAGCAAAACCCTTTTTATCTGGCATTTTTATGCTTTTAAACGTTCTTAAGTTGAAACAGCAAAAAGCAAAAAAGGATAAACTTAATCTTGCAGAATATTTACATTTTGTTTGTAAGTAAGTGAGTGCGTTACCAAATTTTATCTATTAAAAGTTTATTTTTCAAAGAGTAAGGGTTGATGTATTAAACTGCTTGGGCTACGAATTAACTTAGATAGGTCTTCAAAATATGCCATGCAAAATGTGCTGACCTGGCAACATTCTGCTTAGTGACAACTTTGACATCATATTCTAATTCAAAAATGATGTCACTATAATTTTGACATGTAGCTCAAGGAATAAAACAAAAGTGTGTTAAGTATTTATTATGTGTTCTTTATGTAATGAGGATTGACAAACAAAAAACGTAATGAAAGTAGAAGATTCATTTACATAAATTATCATCATCCATGAATTTAAGATGCGTTGGTAAGCAGACACTCGCATTTAAATCTGGTACCAAGGCTGATGATTACGTCATCATGATGATAACGTCGTCATGTTGATAACTTCATTTTTCTAGCACCTGGGTATCAAGTGGGAATATTACTTTAACACTTAAAGAATCTTCCCATTTTTAGTGGCTTAAGTTGAAGGATCAATATATTCTTGGAATGAAAATACAAAAAAACAAGGCAAAATGTACCGTACATTCTATAAAACGAGTAGACAAAGACTTACAGCCCAATTCTGTGCACTTGATATGTTCACGACATTGAGTATTTCTCAACTTTTAAATATTTATCAAGATATGGTATTCTACTACAATAAATAAAAGCTTTTTAGTTGATAATTTGTCAAAGTCTCCTTTGGTATTGATAACTCTATTTTATTGTGTGTGTATTCAAATTCGGTAAATAGTGCACGCTTCATGTAAATATCAACATAATGGATTCGTTTTTAAAATGCATGTATAAATTTACGTGTCCTTTTAAAAAATGGAAGAAGATATAATTGTGTTAATGTTTATTTGTAAAGAAGAACAAAATGCGGCAAAAAGAAGGCGTAGGTGTGACTTACAAAGATTACGTGACTCAAGCCATCATTTTTAGTGGTTGAAGGTAGAATTTACAAAAAAATTTTCGCCTAAGTCGTGTTCTTGCTCTGCAATTACTTGCAGATTTGCAGCCTCATGACGCCCAAAGAATATCATTACCATCGAAAGTTTCGAGTTTTAGCAACGATCCAATTTTTCAGCCACGAATCATGCCAGAAATGCAAATAATTAAATAAAAAAATATATATAAATATTCAAAAAACTATTTATTGTTTATTTTAAATAAAATAGCTTTTGAATATATCTCAAACGTTTATGTAAATAAAAAAATAAATAAAACCTTTTTGCTGAGGAGAACATTACGGAAATTTGGGCTAAGTTATCAGTTTTCGTTTGGTATTTTTTTTTACAATTAAACTACTTTTTTATTTTTAACAATGATATATCATTTCGTAAAATAAAAAGTGATCAAAAATGTTTATTATTATTTTTTTTTAGTAAAACATCAATGTTAATTTCGAGAAAATAATTAAAAAATCTAAGAAAATAGAACTTACATATGAAATAGCTATTGATTTAAAAAAATTATAGAGAGTATAAAAATCGGAATATTAAATATTTAGTCCCCTGTGTCATTCATAGATACGTATGATCAATAATTGTCTGCTATTTTTATGCGATGTAATATGGAGTTCGGATGAGAAAATATGTTTGTTACTTTTTGCAATAAAAAAAAATTGAAAAGACACTATTGTACATTGCCTGTTTATCAACAATAATGAATTGAAAACTAATTTTCTCGCTTAAAAAGTCATAAAAATATTTCAAATTAAATTGCTGTGTGATTTGAAGCTGAACAAAAAAAAATATTGCTCTCAATTTCTATATTTCACACTAGAAATTAATTTTAAGACGAAACCTTCTAAAGGTGTTTACAATTAAATTTTCTTAAATGGAAAATGTGTTTAAATATCAAAATAAAAAATTGTCATATATATAAATATATGTTTTTTGTCAGGTTTGATAAAGATTATTTGTTGTAAATTTAAAATTAATAGCACAAAATTATTTTCTTTTAGTTTATAACGCATGACAATGTATATTATTTTAGCAATTAACTGTTAAGGTTAGAGTTGTTTTCTTTGCACTTTTTTATTCCTCCTAATAAATTATTTTATATTATTATTCTGAAATATTTTTTAATAGTTAAAATTTCATTCTATTAAAGCCACTAGATAAGAACATCGAAAACGATTTGTAATATACCGGCTGTTCTCTAAGGATTTTATATAATAATAAATTTTTGAAAATATTTACAGGTAATAACAAATTAACTTTAACTCATTACTTAAAATGTCTCAAAGGTTTCAAGCTTTTATAAAGTTTTTTTTATTAAAATGTACATTGTAGTACACCTAATCCCAAAACAGCCTTATTTGGAGGCTGGGAATTTTCAAAAACATTCTCCCGCTCATTAAAGAGAAATTTACAGTAATATTTGGATAAAGATTTTAACTTCAAAAAAGCACTTCAAAGATTTAAAAATACTTAACGTCTCTTAAAAATACAAGTTTTCTTATTTTCATTTTAACGAAAGTTTAATATTTATGCTTTAAGCTTTTGAATGTTAATTAAATGCCCAGTTTAATGTTACAATTAACATTCGACTTTGCAAATGTAAAATATGAGAAAAAGCTTTTCAAAGAACAAACAACTCATTTCAAAATTTACTACTGTTTGGATAATTTACACAACAAACTACTGACATCTGTTACACAACCAACATCACCACTGGTCTGGTCTAGTACGGTTTGGCTTCGGTCTTTGTGATTTATGCTTTCATACATAAACAAAAGTCCTGTTGGCGAAATAACGAATAAAGGATCAAATTGTAAAAAAGCTCATTTTTGTTTTTCATAAAATTGCGTTTCGCGTTTTATCATGTTAATCATTTAGTTTTTTTTTTTTGTAGTCGTTTTTTTTTGTTTTAATGAATGTTGGAATTTTTTCATTTATAAATTCTACCAAATTTCATTGTACATTTTTATATGAATACATTTTGTTTTAACTATACAATTAGCAAAAAATTTTTATAATTAAAAATCGAAATAGAGTGGCAGTAATTTATACGAAAAACAACTTACATTTCAAAAGTATCCGATATTAAGGTATTATTCTTCATCTCTTCATCGTTTTTAATAGGTGATAGAAGTTGTGTGAATGACAGCCATTGTAGCCGTTTAAGCTTTTTAGAAGCTAAATATACCCAAAAACGTTACTTTTTTAGTTTGGTATAATTCTCGTTTTATAAATTAAGCTTAAGACTTAAATATCCCTACACAAAATTTGAATAAAATACACCAAAGAGCAACATTATAATTTACTTGTAGTAGATGGTACATTACACATCATTTGACCAAAAAACTTAACGGATTTTTAAACTCATTGATATCTCCTTAGCGTGATATATTGTTGGATCATGCTTACCACACAGCTTTTTTTGTTCTGGATAATCGCAGTTCATCAACTGTAAAAAAAGAAAAATGGAAAATTGGATTTTTCGCTTTATAAAGAGTGCTTAAAAATTCTTGAACGATTTGAAAGTTCAAATTTAAAAGAATTTTTTTTTTATCAAAATTAAGTAATAAAACACTAATCAACATAAATTATTTTTTTGCTTGTGAGAGCAATTTTTTAAACTTCAAGAGGTTTAACTGGCAACACTGGTCTATTGTATTCTTGTGTCAGCATTTGGTATTGATTGAATTCGTAATTCGTGTGACTACAATCAGACTTGTTGTGTTCAAGCACAAATAAACAAAGCTTTAAATTTATATGTATGTATGCGAGGGTTGTAGTAAAATTTATAAAAAGTTTAAATAAAAAATATGACAAAACTAAGACTTGAATACCCCTTTTCCTTTCGTTTTCCAAAACTTAGTCTACAAAGAGGAAGGCCGCACATTATTCCTGTTTCCGGAAATTTAGTTTAAGGTATCTGTTTTAAATAATTAAGGATCAATGTGTTTGGCCTTAAATGAATCTACAAAAAAATCTATAGCATGTATAAAAATTCTTGCCACTATGAAACAACATTTTGAAGTAGCCTCGTAATAAATTTAATTTATTCACACGAAAAACATGTTTTTTATTTTCTATTTCTTTTCATTTTTATATTTTTTGCACTGTTAAAACTTTATTCTGACCAACATCGATCAATCAGTTTGTCGAATTTGAGCTGAATGTATCATCACAAATAAACCAATGTGAAAAAAATAAAAATAAATAAAAAATTTTAAACGGAAATGTGAAAATTGCAAACAGGAATATAAAGAAAGAAAATCTAAAAAATGTTCTGACGGCCTGGCTGACCATTGTAAAAAATATTTAAAATGAGTGGCATATTTTTTTTTTTTTCAAAAATAAGATTTATTTTTGTTGTTGTGATTTGTTTGATTTGTACAAAATTTAGTCTTAAATTTAAGTTCACAATATTTTATTACATTTCTTTTATTCGAAAAAAAGCAAAAACCGAAATTTATGGCCAGATAATTTGCAGCTGATAACATGTAAACTAAAAGTGTTATCTATTAGACGAAGAACGAAAGCAGACAAAATTAGAACAACTTTTCCACATACAGTGTTATCTATAAGGAACAGGAAGTACTTCAAAGGAAATCTAAGTGTAAAAGTATACATATTTTGTTACAAGCTTTTTGTGGGCAAGAGAATATAATCCAGGTTAATTTAATATCGCAATTAGTCTTGGGATTATTCCTTGAAGAACAAGTGCGTCAATTTTTATAAGTAATGATCTCCGAACAAGCCCTAACGAACTCACGTGCAGCATTCAATCACAAAAAACTCTAACCACAGAGAGAAAAACACATTGCAAATTCATAATAGTTTTTTACAAAAGAGTCATTTTCAAAAAAATAAATCCACGTTGAATATTTACACCGAGCATGAAATATACATTTGTAACTAATTATTGATGTTTTTAACTTCAATAATCGTTAAATTTTTTTTAGTGTTTTTTGTTTGTTATTTTTTAACAATATTACAATTCAATCATATAATCTGAATGGCGACCTCTGCTTCTAAAAAGAAGCTTTAGTTCTTTCGAGGTGCTTATTGTCTATAAATGCTGGTATTTTTCATGAACTTCTATAGTTTAGTTACTAAGTTAGACGGGGTTAATTTTTCTTATTCAGTTTGGTCAACCCATTAGTACTCTCTAGCGGACCTTATATACACATCATGTGAAGAGAAAAAAAAAATAAAAATAAAAAAATACTTGCAGTATTGGAGTTAAAGAAAACGTTTGTTTAATTCACAACCTATTGTAAATTGTATGTTGCGTCAAATACAACCAGAATATTAAAAAACCCGAGTTTAAAGTTTATGGCCCATATTCATAGTTAAAATAAAGTCTACTTTTAGGGAGCTAAAGTCGGTTTTACTTTAGAGTCGACTCTAACTCATTCATAGACAATTTAAAATATATTTTTGGCGTTGAAGTCAACTCTAAATTTAAAAATAGCTAAAGCTGTTTTTAACTCATTTTTCCATAATTATTTTATTTGGTTTAAGAACACAATATTCTTTATCTGATTCTTAAACCAAAGTGAACAAAATAACAACAGGGTTACTTTTTTCTAATGTTTGATTAGAAATTGTATGAAAACATTTATCAAACTTAAGTTGACACCCAGTTAAAGTCTATTCGACTTAAAGTATGCTTTATTTTTGACTATGAAAGCAAAAAAGATAATCAGAGCTTTTTAGTTTAGAGTATACTTTAGCAAGAGTCGACTTTAGTATATGAATATGAATATGGGCCTATATTTTTAACTTCTGAAGAATTTAAAACGCTTAAAAATAGAATTAAGAAAATTAAAAATTCATACATTTATATATAAATTAGAATTTTATTTTAAATTAATTAATTTTTATTGTTAGCACAATACATGCAAAAAAATATCTTTTACCCAAATTATTTCGTTGCGCTCCGACGACTTTTAATAAACATTAACAAAAATATTGCAGGTTTTGTAGTCAGTGTTTACATATAAAATCTTATAATTTTTCCTACATAAAATAGTTTGTGAATTGAGTAAATGAAAGGGTTTAAAACTATTCAAAAGAAGGATTTTATCTGGTAGAAAACTTGTAAAATTTGAATATATTTTCTTTCATTTCAGTTTATTTCTTATACTTTTAATTTTCTTTTCCTTGTAGTTGTATATTGGCAATTTTTGTAAATGAATGAAATGAATAAGAATGCTCGTCTTAAAGACTCACAGTGACGCATAAGAAAAACAAAAAGATATAAATGTGAAATAGTTTTTAGCATAAAATTGCAGGCTTCTTTAGAAGTTACAATGTTGTTATTTTAATTTACGACTTTTTTATTGCTATTGAATGCTCAAATTTTATTATTTTCATATTACTACCTTCATTGTCCTTGCAATTATTTTCCTTTTTGTGTTTCACAATATTTTAATAAAGTCTTTTCTTTTCCTTGAATATAAAATTAAAAAAAGAGCTCGAGAGTCGATTAAATTAAATGTTTGTTTTTAAATCTGCCTGCTAATCTGACCGTATGTCCACGTCTACAAAAGACTAAGATGATGTACAGAAATCAGCACAATTGGTCAAACAACTTCTGAAATATATGAAGAAGAAACTACTAGTGGCACATTTCTACAGTTGTCCTAATTTTTTCCAAAGTTTATTACATTTTGTTGCTTAAATCTAATTGGGAGGCACTTAGCACGAGAGGGACCTTACGTTACATACGACTGTAAACTAATATGGCCAATGTGCTTCAATGGCTTTGGATTTGTATGAAACTCAATTACAGGTGACATTGTAAGTGGTCTTACAGTCTTGAAGAGGTAACGTTGAGTATGTGTAGTAAATCGTATGTGTAGTAAATTATAAGGGCAAAACAAATCTCAGAGGTAAAATTATCTAAAGGGAATTTTAGTGTTTAATAAGATCCTTTTCGGTTGAATAGTGGATGCCCAATAAACCTTCATGGTGGCTAATAGAACTAAAGTTCTGATGGGTAATTCGCTAATATATTTATTTTTTATTTTTTTATCCCGAGGATTCAAACAGGTACAGCATTCTATTCTTAAATTACTTTACGCTCATGACCAGACAACTTCCTTTTATTCTTATTCCTTTGAAGGGATATAATGATTTAGAAATGCACAGCAATCTTATCTTTATTTTGTACTTGGCTGGCTTAGACGGAATGAAATGAAAAAAAAACATGTATAACCTCTGCATGAAAATAATTTCTTGTCCACGGTTAGTGAATCGTGTGGAATGTAAGTTACCTTAAAATTGGCCTGCAACACCGTCGTCAGTAACAGCAAGTTTAATGTGAATTAATCGCTCTCATCGGGAGTTTACGAAATCAAATTTTTAAATAAACATTAATCGAACGTTAGATAATGTGGTTTGCATATAAGAGCATAGGTTGGGTCCTACAGTTTCTCAGCAGGATCCTTATTTGATTTAGGCAGCCCACAAAAAAAAAAAAAAAAATGATGGCAAAAATGTAATAAATTTTTAGAGTGTTTTTTCCATTCATTCCCCAGAAACCTTTTTACTAACTGAATCATATTTTGGGAATATCTTTTTATATTTTAAATTATCACACTGACAGAAATAAAAATAATGTTTATAAGAAAAAAAAAAAAAAAAAACAAAAAAACAAATTAATAGGTATTTGTAGTTAATTTACAACGTGTAATCAAAATAATGAGAACATAAAAAAATTATAACTTATGTCAATAAGTTGACTGCAACACCAAACACTTTCCATTTTACGTAAACGTAGAAATTAATAGAGTATACATCAAAATCAAAAATATAAAATTATGTTCAAATCACTTGACATGTAAAGAAAAAAGGCAAAAAGAAATATCAGAGCCAAGTAAGCATAGTACAAGCAACACCAAACAGAATATAAAATTATTTAGAAATGAAAATTGGGTGAACAGACGACAATATGACAATATTAAATATTAAAGAGCATTAAAATATCAAGAGTAAAAGTATGTAAATCACTTTTGTTTGCAAAAAATAAAAAGTAAAAAAAAATAAGAATCACTTTAATGTTAAAAAAAAACAATAAGTCGGGTGGGTTGTTTTGTAGAACACACACGCTAAACGTAAAGATACAATTTTCTTCAATAAGTGAAAGTAAATTTATTATTTTGAGCCTTCTTCACTATGTTCTTCGTAAGTAAAAGAATATTAGATATTAACTAAAGGGTGGAAATAGAGGTCAAAACGCTGAAAATATTGTAAAAAGAAGCAAAGTTAATTAGGTAACATTTTTATTTTTTATTTATTTTTTTGTGCTTTGTTTTTGAACGAATATCAAAAATAGAATTTGCATACAAAGTTTGGTTAAAAAGTGAGAAACCCACAACAGTAACAAGTTTCAAAAACTTATAATGGTCAGTTTTTAAGGAAGTTGACAAGGTTAAGGCGGCTGTATTTTAAAAAGCAGATCTTAAGTTTAAATCTAACTGAAACGCCCTTGTAAAAAGGAAAAACCAAACCAAAAAAATGAAAACAAACTAAACGTTTCGTTAACGAGATAAATTTATTAAATTCTTTATTTGTTTCGTAGAAGAAGAAAACTAAATGAGAGTAAATGAAACAATTACATTTTTAGTAATCTATTTGCGTCTACTAAAAAAAAATCAATCGTGTTGTTCTGTTTATTTCGGTACCCTGGATAAAATCCCATCTGTTGTAAATGACTTGATTAATTTCAACTGAGCCTAAGAGATCAATGGTTACTCTTCAATATTAAATCTAACATTTTCATTACTTTACGGTTTAAGTGATAAGATACGAATTGCAGTCAAGTCTTCTATGGGAACACTCTTTTTTAATTTCATTTTTCTTTACAAGTAAGCTCTAACCATATTCAAATTTCAATTTATCTCTAAATTTATTATATTCTGAGAGATAAAGCTATGTCTCTGCGGCGACTGACTTTTATTGCAATTCCTATTACTTGCAGTTATAGCGGAGATAAAAAAGATCGTAATCTTTACTATATCTAGCAGAAGCGACTGGGTATTTTAGTTAAGATTCGTGCGTTTGTTAAGTAAGATGGCATGAGTCCAAAGCTTTCCGGGTCCCTGAATATTGTTTCTGGGATAATTTAGCTGGTGTAGACGCTTAATAGTTGTGCTGGTTAAGACGACGACTTATATTTTCACTACAAGAAAGATGTTCTGTCGCCATTATCACAGAGTATTGCGGTCAAGATGTCTACAATAGTTGCAAAGACGTCTTAAACACTTTAGAAATTTAAACCCTCTAAAAAATGCTGACTATTTTTTATGGAACTGTGACGAAATATTTTTGTGTGTCACTTGTGCTTTATTTAAGTGCCTGTGTAGTAAATTAAACTTACGTGATTCACGATTGATTTTAGAGAACACATTAGTCTTAAAGAAAATTCTTCCTTATGGGAATACACTGCCTAATTTGACGATTGCATTGGTATATCAAAGCAAGTAGATGAGCGAAAGGTCAAGTAAGGTTTTATTCATTGTCATTTAAAAAGTGTTTACTTAAGTTTTGCTGGTATACGAAACGAATACAAAATGTAACGTGTTTGCATAAAACGTTTGGTTTGTTTTCATACTCTGTTTTTTAGTTTATCATACAGCGTTTACTGCACCTATTTAAAACTACGCCATTTTGGTATAATTTCTGTGATACACTGCACCTTATGGTCTGTACCAACGGAAATGCCTAAAAAACTTGAATTATTATTCGATGCTATAATTCATATATTACCGCATACATATAAATAATTTCTGGTCCAAGGTCGTTGTTTAAAGTCGTCATTTGTAAATTATTTAATCCCTTTTTCTCCATATCATGAGTGTTTATATTTTTATTTTTTTTCTACCGTCTACTACTGTATTTGTATTGGTTTTTTATTAAAAACACCTTCCAATGTACATGCGTGTCTATCTGCCCGTATCATAATATTTTTTTTGTTGTTGTTGTCTTATAGAATTTTACTGACACTGATCACGTACTAACGCATAATAAGTGTTGACTGACTAGTTATTGTACTCTGAGTTTTCCTCTTAAGCTTATTGTTGTACTATTGTTTCTGTGTGTGTGATTTAGAATGTGTTCGTGTTTGCTTATACCCCGCAGTGCTTATAAATGTAAACGTTTTGAACAAAACTGAAATTAGACGAAAATGATTTAAGGCAATAAGCGACAAGAATTTTCATTTAACTTGGTGCTACATAACATCCCTAAAATGCCTTTCAAATGAAGGACAATGCTCTCATAGGAGGATACCTCTTTTATATTGCCGACACCAAGTGCCAAATTTCATTTTGCACAATATATTTTTTATGGAGTTTAAATTTAATCCTTTTAATTTTTCTTGGTCACTTACATCACCATGATTTAATGCCATTCAGATGATAAAAAGGTCTTTGATCTAAAACTAAAAAAAAATAATGATCTTGTCCACGACTATTTGAGTGTCATTAAAAAGAAAAGAGATTTTAATCCAACACTCTTTCGAAGTATAGTCTCCTGTATTAAGAAGCGTATTGAAACGTTTTGATTCTTAACCAAATATCCACTGGTAACGCAAACTGCTGAGTCAAGAGTAGTTTTATATTTTTTCCTGTGAAGTACATATAACTGTTATACACTGCGATAAGAGAAAGTGTTCAAAATGTCAGAAGTCCTCTGAACATACATACTATTTGTATTTCAAGTATTTGTTGTTTGTGTCCGTTGCTATCGTTTGTATTACAGCTTTTTGTCTCTACAACACTCTTTTAATTTAACCAGAATAAGCACGCATGGGTTAATGCGTAAGTGTTTGTTTTATTAAAAGACAACTTAAGTGTGACAGATAGAAAACAACAATAATACGTACTTAAAAACCAATAATAAAGTAATTTTATTAGGATTGATTGAGGACGTCAATTAGCTAGGGGGTTTTAAATATAACACTTAAGGGTTATAAAGAAAAGTTTAAGCATTCGAAGAGAAGTAGAAAAATTCATTGACGAAGATGTAAGGGACAAAATAAAAAGAATGAAAAAATAGAATTTAAAAATATTTGTAAAAGTTCTTAAAAAAAACAGAATCCACCTCATTAAAATTCAGACCCAATAACTGAGTTACTTCTGTAATGAAGTAGGTGTTGACCATAAAACAAAATTTTCCCAATGGATGCTGATGGATTCATGCAGCGGTTTTTGATAAATTTTATTCACAGTTGCGTTTAATGAAGTGTTGTTATGTAAAAATTAATTTTGTTTTCGGATACTGCTCTATTATGAATCTTCGGATTTGACTTGAATTTTTTTTATTCTCAGAAGAGTTTAGTAGTGGAAAAGAGGTTTGATGGTAAATTTTTTAATTTCTATTCTATTTGTTTGGATTTTATTTGTCTTAAGCTTAATTTGTAAATTGCGGAATTTATGATCAAAAGTTTACAAATTAAATTTTGGGATATTTGGTGGTAGATGTGGGAAATTCGGATCTGGTTTGTTTAAAGTTTACATCTTTTGGTCTTAGTTATTAGCAGAAGCATTTAAAGATTATATGACTAAACATAGATTTTACAGGTAGAAGATTAAAAATTCAAATATGAGATTTTCGATGGTAAATTCGGAAAATAAGTTAGTTTAAAGCTACATTTTTTAGCATCTTTACTGCAGTTGTTGTAGTCGAAGCGGTAAACACGTTGGCTACAAACCTGATTGACCAGAGTTCAACCCCTGCGGACACCAAAAATAAAAAAATGTTTTTTTTCTGTTAAATGGTATAAATACATAATCTGAATCAACATTAAACACGCAGCCTCCCTCGTCGGTACTTCTTAATAGCATATTCGCCGGCGAAGTAAAATAACTAATAAAATGGCTATATCTACCTTTCTCTTTTCACCACCTGTCTTATCTCTCATCTATCCCTTTCCAAAAGAATGTAGCACGGTTACGAAAATAACTAAATAGGCATTATTACCTGAAGTGCTACTTCTCTTTAAAAAAAAAAAAACAAATTACATTTTATTTCGAAAAATTCTAAAAATGGGGATTATTTTAAAAAAAATTATTATTTTTGGATACGGTACCCCAACTCAGTCCAAAATAAACTTGAGTTTTTCCCTAAAATTTGATATCCCCTTATTCCGCCCCATTTAGATTCGATTAGTCCTTTTAGAAAATATGTCGTTTCAGCTCCATTTTACATTTTATACAAAGATGGCTTTTTGAAATTGTATTCTATAAAATGTTGTTAACAACTTTCGCTTTTTACGTTTTTATGACATTCTCGACATATTTTCTACTTTGAGTTTTTTAATCATTTCTTTTTTTCTTTAAGGAATAATAAAAATTAATATAAAACAAAGTAACAAGTTTTATTGAACTTTTTCTTAAATCTACTGCTTGCAACATTTTCTGAGTTTCATATTGAATAATACTAGAAGAGTATTTTTGCTTGCGCTATTTTTTCTATTCTTCATAGGGTTCTTTATAACTCAACTTTTCTGTTAAGTGGCAAAAAATAGTTCTTCAGTTTTTATTAGTTTTTCTCTTTTTATATTGTGTTGCAATAAGCAACGTAATAGCTGCCGATAATTTGCATCTCGTAACTTCATTTTTTAATATATTCGTTTTATAGTTGAAGCAAACTTTGGTTGTTGCAATGAGTTTTTATATTTATTCATTTCTTGTCTACAATATTGAGTAGTTAATGAAATGTGAATTATTTTTTTTTTTAATTCGATGATTTACAAAAAAATTTTTCTTCTTGACATGATAGAGAAGTTTGGTTTGAAGTTAGATTTGTTGCATTTTGGAAAAGTGTGTGCTTTAGATTGATTTTGTTAAAAAGAATTGCAATAAAGAGTAAGTAATTGCAGAAAAAACTTAAATTTTTTTAACCCTAATGAATTAAAATTAAGTCGGAAAAAATATTCAAGTCTTACTTTGTAAAATTGAATTTAAAGAATGATAGTCAAAAATCGGACAATGCTTTAGAATTATATAAAAAATTTAAATTTGACTAAGCTTTATTTTAAAATCGTTAAATTAACAAATTAATATATTATTAATATTGCCGAAAATATAGGCTGGAAAATATTTCAGTAATAGAAAACTTAGTTAGAGTAAATAAAATAGAATGGTCCATAAAAACCGCTATAGAACAGTCCGTCGAAGTTTCTGTTAAGACAATTTTCTGAAACTGCTGTGAGAACGTTTGTTTAAATGGCTGTGAGAACAGTCAACCCAGGCCGATGTGAAAATATTCCGCTGGAACTATTTTAAGAACAATCAGTTGAAATGGTAATAAAAACAGTCATTCACAGCCACCGTGGTCATAACCAGTCTAAGCCCAAATGAAGATAATCAGCTGAACCATTGTAAGAACAATCAGTCGAAACTGCTGTGAAAACAGACCGTGGAGAACAGTCGCAATTAGAGCCGTCAGCTGAGGCAAATCAAATCACTTAAAACTTCTGCGAGAGCAGAAATACTTAGAAAATAATGTGAGACCAGTCAGTAAAAGTCGATGTAAGAACACTCAGTCGGAATCATTGTATGAACAATCTGATGAAACTTCTGTGAAAACAATTAGTCAAAGCCGGTATAATCAAAGCTGATGTGAGAACGGTTAGTCGAAACCAAAGCCGCTGTAAGAAGAGTAATCGAAGCATTGTTGATACTGGATGTTTGCTAATCACCCTTATTATATCAATTTAAGAACACATCGAAAAAGAATTCCATTTACCCAAGTGGCCTTACACTTTTTTTAACTATTAATTGTTAAATTAATTTTTAGATTCCATTAATTAAATTTTTTATTGATTCTATTACCTATTTGATGAGGACATTATCGTATTCTACTCTAAATTAAAGATAAAATCGATTGAAATAATTATTTAATTAAAAAAATTCTTTTTTTAAAATAAATATTTAGTTGACACAATTATAAATTTAATTAAATTTCGATCTAAAAACAAAAAAATTTAATAGGAGAAAGAAATTTTTTAGCAGGCACAAAAGTCAATTAATGTGTTTTCTTACTTGAAGAAAAATCAAAGAAACTAAAGAATGTGTAATTTATTATTTTTATCTTATTATTTTTACGTTTACTAGCGCTTGGGTAAAGGATTTGTGAATACTCTAAGGTTTTTAAAATTAATTACTTGACATAACTTTTATTGCAATTTTATTTGAAAAATGTACAAAAGTTTGTAGAAATGTATTTTTATATGCATTTGAGTGATTTATAACGAAAGAGTTAAAACGATTCCAATTTTTACGTTGACCGAAAGTTTTTTGGGGAAAAAAATAAGTGTGTGTGCTTAGATAACAATTAATTTTAAAACTTTTAAAACAGAATCCTTTAAATATGAGTATCAGCTTAAAAAAAGTGACTTATGCCACTTTCAAAATAAACGGCACACTTGAAATTTTCGGAGGGCATACAGCGATATGTCTGCTATAAAGACAGTTATAAATTATAAATTATAGGATGTCCTCATGCTTTTTTAATCGTTATGAACAGACGATTGCATTTTCAACAATAAATAATTATTTTAGAAGCTATTTTTATTATTATTTTAATGTGTTAACATAAATAAAGGAAATATATAAAACTAGTGACCTTTTTTGCCTTATCACATTTTATTATTATTATTATTATTTTTTGTTGGTCTTTGTAATATTTTCATTTCGGGAACTCTTTCGGAAATTGCACTTTAATATATTTATCTTTTTAAATATTCTGTTATATTTTATTTTATAAAGATTTCAATAACAATATTGTAGCAACATTAAACGAAGCGTAACGCTCTCCCGTTCCGTTGCTAAATTACTTTTTTATCCCTGATTTTCTTTAATATTTATTAAATGGTCTACTATCCTTGTTTTATGTTCATGTTTTTTATTATTATAATGAAAAGACATTTTTGTTTTGATTTTTTTTTGTCTATTTTGTAAATTTTATTGTTCCCAATTCTTTTAGAAATTTATAAAAAATTTATAGTTTTCACATTTTAGTTACGGTTCATTAAGTTTTTCAAATATACAAGAAAACAACGTTCTTTTACTTTAACAAACCGAAATGTTTTTTTGTCTCGGAGAAAATAATATGATAAAAACGTAAGAAAATCTGGGGTGACAAAATGTTTAGCAAAATTTTTTGCAGATAATAAAGATAAATAAAAAACCAAACAGTTTTTTTAACTGCGAACAAAAAATATAAATTACACAAATAACTTTTAACAAAATTTTCTGTTTTTTCCAATGTAGAAACTCTATTGTTCATTTCTTAATTTCCTTACACTGAACCAAAAGAATATTGGATTTTTACACAACAACAAACTTTTTTGTTTATTCTACTTATGTTTTCCGTAAAAAATATAATTTTTGAAAACTAATTATGTTGGGGAATTTCCATCATTTCATTTTTGCTTCGTTACTTAAAAGGCTGTATATGTGATAAAAATTTAATTAAATTTAATAAAAAAAATAGTTCAATTGGTCGATTAATTTTATTCGATTTTTTTAAAATTATTTAAAATATTTAAATGTAAGAAACCTTTATTAGATAAAAACCTTTTACGAAATCTGAACGAATAATAATATCTTTGAATTTTACTTGTATTTACTATCTACATGTTTTAGTTAGATTTTCTGTCACATATTAGAAAAATATGCCTGATTTAAATGTCGTGCAGTTAAAATATATAATGAAAAAAAAACCAATCACCGAAAAAAATATTCAAAGGCACAGAAAAATTTAAAGAAATAAGAAAAAAAAATTTCAACTGAAAGGGTACATGTACTCGCTTTTTTCGACAATATATGGATTATCGACAATATTTAGTAAAAATAACCTTGTTTTGATTTTTTCGCGGATGGTTTCTTGTTGTGATTGATAAAAACTAGTTCAATTCAATTCAAAGAGCAGAATGCCAAAATGTCAATATTTACTGATGAAAAACAAAACTAAAAATATTAAGGGATTATTGTACTTCTTAAAACCAACTTCGAAATAAAGCCAATGGGAGAATTTGATGTGTTACTGTGATAAGAAAAAAAAACAATTAATAAATTTGATATAGCAATTTAATGTTTGCCCACAAACTATCATCCGATTACAAATCCTTTGTGTTCATTTCTACATCTGCTGATTTGACTTCTTTATTTGATCGTTACAAGAAACTTTAGAAACATAAATAGTAACAAAATTTCTTTAGAAGATCACCTGTTGCATATTGCAAATTTGCAGCAAATGAGAAGTTTTCAACGAAAGCTGACTAAAACAAATATACACCTATCCCTCGATTTACACGATACTTTTTTTACACGATTTCACTTTTACACGATTTTTTTGGATTTCGTACAAATCGAGGGATATAGAAATTACCTCAATTTACACGGTTTTTTCAAAATTTTATCAGAAATTAATTTTTTTTTCAGAAAATATGTCACGTAAAATAAATAATAATTTTTAAATATTTCATCAAAAAATAACATACATTAAAGCTTTTTAATATTTTTCAAATTTAACGAATGTTACCACCGCCATTAGATATAAAAAGGGAATTCCCATGTATTGCATGCATACACAAAAGAAGCTCAAAAATGTATAGACAATCAATTCAGTTAGTGTTAAACAGACAGGCGTGTGTCGTGGTACATATTCAGAACAATTAAAATATTTGTGAAGTTAGTTATTCAAAATTGTGTGGCATAATTCTTAATTCATTTATAATTTTTTAACCATGCCGAAAAATATTTTTAAAGATCAAGCAAAAAGAAAAGTTATATCATTGGAAACTAAAATTCAGATTTTAGATAGACTGCGTAAAGGAGACAGAGTGACAACAGTTTCTAAAATTTTTTCCATTCATGAAGCAACAATTAGAAGTATAAAGAAAAAAGAAGACATAATCAGGAAAAGTGTTGCAGCTGGAACTAAAACAAGTTTGAGTACAACTTCATACGTACGGGATACTATAATTGAAAATACGGAAAAGGCACTCATGATCTGGATTGAAGATCAAACTCAAAAGAGAATTCCAATTGATACCAATGCCATTACTAATAAAGCTTTAAAAATTCATGAAAAACTTAATGATCAGCTACCATCTACATCATCAACTTCAAATAAGTCATGGTTTGAAAAATTTAAGCAAAGAAATTCCTTACATAATCTAAAATTAAAAGGAGAACAAGCTTCCGCTGACACTAATGCAGCCAAAGAATATCCTGAAAAATTTGCTGAAATTATTGCTGCTAAATCATACGTTCCTGACCAAGTCTTTAATGCAGATGAGTCGGGCCTGTTTTGGAAAAAAATGCCTCAGCGGACTTTTCTTTCAAAGGCTAATAAATCTGCAAGTGGATACAAAGCTCCTAAAGATCGTATAACAATCCTTTTTTGTTCCAATGCTTCTGGCGATCATATTATGAAGCCTTTAGTCATAAACAAATCGCAAACACCACGTGCATTTAAAGGATTAAATAAAGATAACTTACCCGTTTATTGGATGGCCAATAAAAAGGCATGGGTTACGGCCGCTGTGTTCAATGATTGGTTTCATAATATATTTGTTCCAGATGCAAAACGGTATCTGAACAAAAAAGGATTGCCATTTAAAGTGCTTTTAGCTATTGACAACGCACCTGGACATCCAAAAGACTTGCAACACGAGAATGTGCAAGTTATATTTCTTCCAAAAAATACTACTTCTTTGTTGCAGCCCTTAGACCAGGGAATAATTTCAACTTTTAAAGCGTTATATATCAAGCAATCGTTCAAGTATATCTTAGATATAATAGAGAATGATGAATCTTTATCAGTAATCAATGCATGGAAAAAATATACTTTGTTAGACTGTGTCAAAAATGTCACATTGGCTTATAATGCAATTAAACAATCAACACTCAAAGGCTGTTGGAAAAATTTATGGCCAGATGTAGGAGAAAATAGTATGTCCTCTCAATCCTTGGATGATGAATATTCTGAGATAGTCGATATGGCACGTACGGTGGGAGGAGAAGGTTTTTATGACTTTAGTGCACTTGATATTGAAGAATTGATGACAAATAAAGAACTTGATGTTGAAGATTTAGTAGAAATGTTGATCGAAGAAAACGACAGTGATTGCGATGAAGGACTGGCTGAACCAATAGCACTAACAACCAAAAATATTAGTGAAGGGCTTGAGATAGGTCGAAAGTTGGGAAATCATTTTTTAAAAAATGATCCAAACATTGAAAGAGCCCTTGCTTTCCAGCGATATATAACACAGGGCTTAGCCCAATATCGGGAGGTTTACAAGGACTTAAACAATAAATCGACACAAGCATTAATAACAAATTACATTTCAAAATCTCCACGAACCGATATTATATCTAATATGTTAACTACAGATCCAGAAACAAATATAACATTATCTAGTGATGAAAACGATATGTCACCCACTAAACAGATACGACTAGTAGTAGAAGAGAGTGATGAAGAACTGATTGAATCTGATAACTGATGTGTGTTTTATTATTAAAAATATATATTTACACATGTGTATTTCTTTTTATAGACTGTCAAATACTAGTTTGTTTATAAATAAGGTTTATTTTGCTTTACGAAAAATATATTTTTTTTTAATACATGTAACTTAATGAATTCAAAGATATGATTTTTTTTTAGTATATATTTTATTATATTATTATTTTATTTATAATTTATATGTTTTTCGTTATTTTTAACGTTTAAATAAATGAATTTGCTAAAAAAATATTTTAAATTATTTGTATTTGGCTCTTTTTTTCGATTTACACGATTTTTCATACAAAAATATTTTATTTCGATTTACACGATTTTTTCAGGAACGCATCTATCGTGTAAATCGAGGGATAGGTGTATATCAAAGAAGTTTTCATATTTTGACAAAAACTTGCTTATTCTTCCGTCTTTTTTTTTTTTTTTGTTTTCTTTGAAGTTATAATAGTATAATAGTGCTTTAACTATTATCGTATTCTTGTTAGTTTATTGTTGTAATTTTTGTTGTTATTGCTATAGCTGTTATTCTTGCTTTTCTTTTAGCTATTTCCTTTGCTCTTTCATTTGTCTTTCCTATTAAAAATTATTTCGTAAAAACAAATGACTTTTTGCGTGTATAAACAAACAGATTGCAGCAGAAAAGCAATAATAAAACAAAAGGAAATAATTTTTCTACAATCAAGCAAACAGATATTGCTTTTTCGTAAATGTTAAAAATATTTTGAAATCAATACAGCGAGCTGTGGCCGCAAAAACTAAAACGTAAGTAGTAGAAAAATATTATTTTGTCGTAGGAAGTGTAATTAATAATTTCATATTTTACAAAAATTACCATGCCTTTTTATTCCATCTTTTACAATTATTCCGTTGCTTCATTTTTCTACTTCATTATCTTTGTTATTTGCAGAAGGTACATTGTCATTGTATGCCAATCCTTGTTTTATCAATGTAAATGTCTTCTAAATTGCAAATAAGTCTGAATGTTGTTCGACCCTTAATTTACTGTAAATACTTGTTGTTTGTTTTTGAGTAATAATTTCAAACAACAAATTGTGAAATAATTTTTTAATAATTTCACATCATAACGTTTAATTTATTAAGCATGATGTCACGTCCTATTGGCTTAGTTTCCCTTTGATTACAAACGTCTGTCCTTAGAAAAACATCCTTTAGTTTGCAAATTTGATTGTTTACAATTAATTTTTTTAGCGGACATATTTGTTCATACTCTGTTTTAACCGCGCCGAGCAAGTTAAAATCACATTTATATTGGTACACATTTTAATTTGATGTTCTAATTTTTCAATTTATTTTTATTTTTTCTACAATGCAAAAATTTTACGTGTCTACCTATTACAATAATATAATAATATTATATTTATTAATATTACGTTACTTTCGGCACACCTTTCCATTTTTAGTATTTGTTATTATGCGGCTATAATTAAAACTTCTACTTACTATGCCTTCCGAGAAGGCTGTGAAAGACAGGCACTGTATCAAAAACAATAGCGTTTTGTTTTTATTTGTTTTTTATGAGGGACACCAGCAAATGAATAAAAAAATTAAATAACACAAATGATATCCAGTATTTAGGTATTTTTTGGTTAATAAAAATCTATGTATGTAAAACATGCTTGTTTAAGATGTTTTTTTTTTTTTTTTGGCTCTAAAATGTTAGAGTTATCAGTAACTTCAAATATTATTTTTTCCTATTTTATTTGTTCCCTATAATTTTATTTTACTTTGTACTATATCCCTCCTAAATGAAAGCAAATATAAGATAAATAAAATCAAGCAAAAATATGTTTATTAAGTAATAAAAAGCATCTGGGAAGTATTTTAATAACATGTTGGCTTATTGCCATGTATGAATTTCAAATAAGTAATTTTTTCCATATATTTGTTATTTTTGAAATTGGTTGGTTGGAAGTAAACAAACCTCAGTTTTTCTGTAATACTTTCGTTTTTTTTTTTTTGCATCATCCCTCTGATCATGTGGCGGTAGTTTGGTGCAGTTGTCTACAGAAAGTTGTTGAAATTTGTTTCTTTATTATTATAAGCCAAAGAAATTTCCGTTGAAATAAAATTTGAGTTGTGCACTTTAATGGAAAATTAGATTTGATAGCTATCAAATAAGTTAGCATTTTTATTGGATTTTTCACCGCTATTTGAATATGATGATAATAAAATGTTTTGTTGTGTTTTTATGTTACTCATACGCCGGGGATATAAATAACAAATATTTTGTCAAAAGAAACAAGTTTATTGTAGCACCAGAAAACATTAATTAATTTTTTTTATTCTGTTTTTTTATAACGACTGTTTAAATGAGGGAAAAATACAGAATGAAATATTTCTATATTCAGATGTGTCCAGTAACAAAAAAAAAAAAAAATAAATAAATAAATAAATAAAAAATAAATATATTAAAAATTTACCTAAGAAAAAATTTATGTTAGTTTGAATTAAATTTATTAATTAATCTTGTATGGATTGGAATAAAAATTTATTTGAACTAACGATTTTCTTGTTTATGCTTTTATCATGATTTTCGTTAATATTATCTAATCCCCTATGAAATTTTGGTTCAGTGTAATGCAATGGCTTTTTAAATACGCGTATTCGATTAGAGACAAACTTGAAATCAGGCCTGCCAGCCAGCATTCACATGAATAGTTTTATAATTATAATAATAGTTCTACAAGTTCAATAAATAAATAACATCAAACTCATTTATCTCAATAGCTAAGCATCCTATAAGAAAACGGACACCCATAAAATTTAATTTTAAAATCAATAATGTCGATTAATAATCACTTAAAAAATTATTTATGAAATATATTCTCGATTCCTTAAGTATGATCGAAAATCAATTTAGAACTTTTTTTTATTAATATTTAATAAACAATAAAAAAGACTCGGTTAACGAACCCTTTACTTGAGAAATTATCTGTTTTTAAAACTTAAACAAAATTTGATTTCGTTTATTAAATCGGTCTAGATGCATTCAAGTTGAGGAAAATGAAGAAGTTTTTCTCCACTCCTGGTTCGATACCTGAAAATAATAATTAACCATTTTACCATGAAGACAAATATCTACCAGTGTTTTGAATTTCATTAAATGAATTCATGCGTTTAGCAGTGATGGACACACAAACAATCTAAGAGATTTATAATATATATTAGATAATTAATGCTAAAATTATTTTTTGTAATCACACTTGGAAATGTAAAATGCATTTAAAAAAGGAATAAAACCATAGTCAATAAACCATGTTCTCATTTAAAAATTTAAAAAACAATTGAAACAATTTCAATTCTTGCTTCAATATCGCTGGAGTTCAATAAAGTACTTACTTACCTTCCAACAAAAAAATGACACGAGTTATTAAAAAAAAAAAAATAATAAAAAACAACAGAAAAAAGCAAAAAGATGAAATATTGAAACTAAAACTATATCGAAATAAATTGCAATTTTGATTGTACTGCATAAAACAAACAGTCAAATTTATATTGAAGTATTTAGCCAGAGTTTAGTTTTGGGAAAACTTTTTTATAAAACACCTGGTCTTGAATACATGCATCGTATTCGAACAAATACATTTATGTATGTATTTGAAAACGTAGATGAATTTGAAGAGTAATAGTGTAAACGCTTTAAAAGGGAAAGATGAATTTTTCGTTACTGGTATTCGTCGTCAGAAGTAAAACACGTTTGTACATCAAGGCACATTCAATTAGTTCGTCAAATGGATAAACTCAGCGATAGTTTTATTTCTATTTTGTATGTAGACGAACGACGAATATTATTACCATTTTAAAATGTTTAAAAATTTTTTTTTATTAGAAAATGATGTTTGTTTTTATTTATTGCTAAATATCCCATTTTCACCTTAAAATTTATAGAAAAATCAGAATATTTTTAATTTATATCATATCTGTTATTAACTTCAATAATGACTTCTATCTTTTTTATACACGATCAGTCTATTAACTGGCACATATACACAAAACTATATTTTAAATTAAATTTATTAATAATTTTATTGTCTTAAAAGACAAGATAAGTTGCATCTGTTAAATTTTCGCAAACATGTTTGGATGACGAATTCGTAATACTGTGCAACATTCCTCATTCGTCTATTTGTGTTTATAAAATAACTGGGACGATTCCTTTTGATGGGAGCAAAAATATCGAAGATTAATAGAACAAAAGGAAAATAAAACAACAGCAAAGAAAATAAATAAATAAATCAGTCATGTGCTAGTCGAAGTCATAAATAAAAGGTTCCGTGTCATGTATAAGCCACCCTTTAATTTTTAATTTTATTTTTTTTTTACTCTTTACAGCGGATATAGTAACACGTACTTTAGATAGGTTTGAATAAGGTCCTTTCAATATAATCTTACTTCTGGGACACTTTTTAACAAAACACATACTCTGCGTTAATTTATTGTCTCGGCCTATTCCGTTTCAACAAGGTCATAATTAGCAAAAATTCGGGAATCTATGAAAGCTCCCTTTGATTTCACTGTTATTTTTTTGGGGTCTGTATAAATTCTAAATCTTACAAAAATGAAAAATTAAAGTAACGTCACTATAGAAACACCCTTTATTATTTAGTCTTATTTGTACTTGTTCGTACTTACACTTAAAGTGTCTGCTTATTTCAGTAAAAACTCCACAAATATGAAAGTCACGTCACTATTGGAACACCCTTTATTTTAAAGTTTTATTTTTTCTACTTTTTGCTATAACGCAAATAGTTTTTCATACACTGTGTAAGTTTGACGTGTCTGCTTATCACAGTTCAAAAATATTGTTGTTTTTATGAATATCGCTTCACTTTCTGAACACCCTTTATTTTTTAGTAATTGTTGTTTCAGCGGTTATAGGAGCACATATTCTGTGAAAGCCTTGTAAGTATCTATTACGGTTCGTGAGATAGAGTACTGTGTCAAACGGACTGAAATGGTAGCGAAATCAATAGGATCATGTTTTATGTTCAGAAACCGCAAAATTAAGAACAATGAAATCTTTTATTAAGAAAAATGAAATTTTTTACTCTAAAAAAATACTGTCAGAAAAAAAATGTTAGTAGAATAATTTCTATGTTTTAAGTCCAAATTCATTTTAAAAACACAAAAAACAAATAAAAAAATGAAACAACAAGATCGCTTGGGACTTAGAGTTAAAAATACACGAAAGAAAAAAAAAAAAGTGAGATTTGTACACTCGACTGTACCGAATTTTAGGTATCTGAGATATATATATATATATATATATATATATATATATATATATATATATATATATAAACGCTTCCTAGTATATTGCTTTCCAGAATACTTTTAATTATTTCTTAAGCCAGAAAAAGCATTAAAAAAAGTTCGTTATTTTGTTCCATTTCCATCAATATTGGTTCGCATTGCATTGGTTGGCAACGGAAGGATAACATAAAAAAATTGTGATAAAAACCTTGAATAATTTTAAGTTAGAATAAAGCTTTTGATTATTGTATTTAATTAAATTAATTTAATTTTTTTTCGCAAGTTTTATTTAAAAATAAGCGAAAAAAAAATTAATAAACAGCATGTGCTCTATAATTTTCCTCTACTGTTCTATAACTTAAGGTAGAATTTTGGCCATTGTTTAAATGCTTACATGTATTTTAAGCGATTATGATGTTTTTCTATTGCAGTAGTTGGTATTGAATAGACAGTGATGTTAAAAACAGGCAAGACTTTAGCTTCTCCTTATTTTATACCATTAAAATTTAAAAAAATTATTTAAGGCAGTGCAAATAAAAGTGCAAAATAATATCAAAAAATAAGAGAATTGTTTAGTTCTAAAGAAGTAATTAAAAATTGATATGACTTAAGTAATTTCCCTGTCAATGTATAACAAATTCATTGTAAAACATAGGACATAATGCTGTCGTCGTTTTTTCTTTGGTCTTTTAGCTGCATACAATATTCTTTGTTGTGGGTAACAATTTTGTAAACTACAACTTTTTTCTACTGAATATTTTCCATTTGCACAACACAAATTTCAAATAAATATCAATAAAGTTAGTAAAACCTAGGCAATTTAAAGTTAAAACGAACAAAATATTCTCATAAAAATCATATTCAAGCGTACCAGTATTTGGAACAAAATACAAAAAATAAAAAAATAATAGTTATCATATGCAATGTCCTGCTCAAGTAATCCTAGCATATTTTTATTGCCTCAGTTTATTTTACCTTTTTTCTTTTTGGCAACGGATATTACAATTTTGAGTGTGTAAAACAGTTTTGGTTTGTTTCCCTTGCACTACAGTGTTCAATTTTTTTTCGATTCATTTACTTTGTGTTGTATTTATAGTAGTTCTTCTTGGTTACATCCCTGCTGTGTGTTTAAATCGTTTTATTTTCCTCACAAGCTTTTTATACGTTTATAAGTCTTTAAATTTATGAAAATATTTTCTATTTGTTTTGGTTAAGATTTAAAGAAAAAATAATATTTTAATATATTCTGCTGATACTGTAGATGCTGTAAGCCAAACTGGTGTTTATCTTTTTAAGTACGATAGAACTTACGAAAGGCATAACTGGCAAGCAAGACATATTGCGATAACTTTTTTTTGTGATATTTTTAATCATTATTCTCTGTCAAATCATCATCAACAGATTGGGGCTTAATAAAGTCACCAAACCATTAAAATTTACTTTAAAAACCAGTCAACAATTCGTACAACTTGCGATTTTATGAAGCAAATAATCGTCCATCTGTTCAAGCCATATATGGAACTTTGAATAGATTTCACACCACTTACTCTTTTTCTGATGCAACAATAGCAACACGTCGAAGAAATGATAATACTGTGAAGAATATTTCCTCTGCAAAGGCGAAGATCAAAATTGTGCGATCAATGATCGGTTACAGGAGTTCCGGCCGTGTCCGGTTACTACATGAAAAATATTGTGCAAATACATTGGCCTGCATTTGTATAATATCCAGTTGATGAAAAAATCAAGACACGAGACTATCATTTGATTCATTATTTCACTGCCTGGCCTCTAGGGCAGACGTAAGTTGATCAGATGTTTTATCATAAACTATCAAATCAGCAATGATGCTCATTTTAATATTCATTAGCTTGAAAATAAACAAGGCTGGGAATGCTGCGAAATCAATCCACAATAATCTCTACAGATTTAACTACATCTGGAACAATTAACCGTTAATTTCGAGATACGTATCTCTAAGTTGTTCTCTAAAGTCATGTGATTTAACGGCTTCTCAAGTACGAGGCTATGCTGATAAGCCAACAGCAGTTGACACATATGCCCGAAATATCCTGTACAATTTTAGTTTTAGGTGTTTATTAAAAGATTTTAAAAAATTTGAACTTAAACATTGTATTTTAATTCTTAATTAAATATTTTTCCATTCTTGTCAGCAGCTAGTTCTATAAATATTAATTACAATTTTTGTGTTCGTTCTCATTTGAGCTGTAAAATAAATCCATATGCTTTTGAGCATTTAATTTTAATTATTTTGGCAACGCTATAAGTTGGCATGCCAGGGATCTATTAATCATTGTTAAAATTCTCCCAAGTGTGTTTTTAATTCATTTCACACTTAATTTGATGTCTGTTCGTTTATCAGCAAAACTTTTCTTTTGAGAAACAGTTCCACCAATTAGCTGTTTGAGCTGATGTACAATAGTACATGGGTGTGTTAGACAATGCTCATGAATTATAAAGTTTTGTTGTTCCAAGAAGAAGCATAGAAAAAAAGATATCATGATTCATCATTTCTAATTTTAATAAGTTAATTAAAAAAGTTGTTTTCTGTTTTAATTTTTAATGTGTGATTTCCCAACAAATAGTAAAGTTGTGAGCAAAACATAGAATTGAAAAAAGGATACTTTTCTGCTTAAGAGTGACGCAGGATTTTTTTTTTAATGGAACAAATTTTAAAATTTATTAATTGTACGGAAATTAGACTTGAACAAATTAAATAAACTATACGAAAAATGGTTACCTTTTGTTTCTCTATTTAAAAAGTTATTTAATCGTATTGATAAACATTATGATAAATAATCTGAGCTTATATATCACAAAAGGGGTAGTTTTTTTAAAATTTAATCTTGTTAAAACATGTTAATGTAGAGCAAATAAAATCAATTTACACAATAAATTCTGCCTCTTTTCCTTTAATTATTTATTAAAATTAAAAACTTATGCTGCCAATTATTTCGGAAGTTTAATATTGATTTTGCCTTTTTGTGGTTTATAAAGAGGCTTAAATATTTGTTAATGATGAAACTGACTATTGAAGAAAATATTAACAGAAAATACAAAACCAACATTTACTTTTACAGACTTATTTTACCTGCATTTTTAAGCTGCATCTGGTTTTAACTTAAATGAAAAGCACCATGAAGAAAGAACAAACCAAAAAAAAAAAAAAAAACATGTAAGGTGCTTTATTCAGCTGTGCCGAATCTTAAATACCTTACATGAAATGTAACATAATGCAAGTTTCCCATTGAATATTTTAATTTAAAATAAGCAGAACTAATTCTTTCCTACCATTAAATTATTCTTTTAACAATACGTACGTGTTCGTGTTAAAATCAACGTAGTCGACGCACTAGATATGCTAGAGAAAATTTAAATATTCCATCGATCAGACATAATTTCGAAAATTTTGCTATTAAAAATTAGTAAGATCAGCCTGTGTTCTTTGAGGGAGCGGGCAAAACACTACTCCTGCCTTCACTCTAGTGAAGTGAAGCAACTCCAATGAAAAAAAAAAAAAAATATATCGGACCATAGAAAATTAAAAAATAAGAAAACATTAAGTGAAAAAATTTGTGCTCTCCGATATTTTCCGAATTTTTCATAGAAAAGCACAATTATGCAAGATATCATTAGGAAATCATTTTAAAACTATTGAATTGATCTTTCGGTGAATGCTAACATTTTTAAAAATACATTTTTATGTAAAATTATATAAATTTTTTTTTTGTTATTTATCGCTTAACAATACAAAAACTTTGCCCGTTTTACTAAGTTAGCGTTAACTTGCATTTGAATTTTTATAAAATAAAATTTCAATAAGAAGTTGTTTTTAGTTTCAATAATTTAAAAAAAAAACGTAAGTGAAAACAAATTTTTAAAAGTTTTTTTGTAAAATAAATCTAAGATTTGACCAAAACAGAAAAGAAAAATAAAGAAGGTTCATGCGAATCCCAGCGGGTTACAGCTCTAGAAAATAATTGAATAAAATACATATACTCCTACATTTTTTGTATAAAAAATTTGTTCAGTTTTTATTGGCTTTTTCCTTTGTTGATTCATTGTAGCTCTCATTTAATCAACTTGACATTAGACATAAGACTTTCTACTTTTGAATTAAAAATTTAGGTAGAATCCACTGATTACCTAAGTAAATGAGCAGTAGCGAAATGATCATATGGATATGCTTCCCTCGCAGCAATACATTTCAGATTGTATTTATTTAAATAATAAGTATTTCATAAAAATATCATGAAATATTTATATTTGAAGTAACGAAGCACGATTAAAGTAAATTAATAAATAATATTCTGAATAATAAATTTTTGATTATTATGAATGAAAACAATAAGAGAGATTTATACCATAGAAACATTAGACGACAATGTTAAGAGCTCTTGTATTGATTGTAAACTCTTGGCTTATTGTGCAGAAATAACAACAAAAAGTCATTAATATAAAACATTTTTCGGCAGCAACAATAAAAACAACACTTTAAAGAACATGCTTGTATTTTTGAATGTTGTGAACATTGGTTACAAATAAATCAAAGACATATTAATGTATCTTAATAAAAAAAAAAAATATTATTGTTTTAATTCACAGTTCTTTAAAAAGATTTTTTAAAATCAGTTTTTAAATATTTTGCAGAGGACAGAAAATGCTACTAACTGTATTGGCAGATTTTTTTTTGAATTTTAAAATTCTTAATTAAGGCTTCATTAAGAAATTTTCTTTTATAGATGAAAGATTGATGATGCATTTTTGTCCAAAAATGTTGAAAAATGTGTTGTTTTTGCAAAATAGAAATCGAATAGTTGCTAATCAGGAAAAAATTTTGTGCATGAAAGCTTTGTTGAAAAAAGTTTAAAAGACTAAGGTGTTAAAAAATTCCTTATTTCAAATGCAAATAACTCGTTTATTAAAAATGAGTACTTGAAGTTTATACCTACTCTTTAAAATCTTTACAAAAAAATTTACATTCTGCTGGCGTCTAATTTTTCTTGTTTTCGTTGGATATCGTCCGTATACATTTGTAAATAATTTTTCTTTTTAAAAATTCTAAGAAATAATTTAAAAAAAAAACCTATGCCAAAAAAGTTAATTTTAATTCATTTATAATATTTCACGGTTCAATCCCTGATTAAAAAAAATTGAAAAAAATGAATAAATTTATACATAAATAAAGATTCTCAGGTCGGAGGTATCCTAATTTTGGAAAAAATTACACCGCTCTTGAAATGTTTGAGAGTTAAAAATGTTCCTGTTATTATCAGCCATTTCCAAAATATTTTTTGTCTATCATACTCTGCATCATTTGGCTTTGCAGTTGACTCTTAGCTCTATAGAAAGCTAAATTACTTCAGAGATTTTGTAAATTTAAAAACTAAAATATTCACTGTTCAAAGAATATTTTAAAGTTAAAATCCTGTAACACATACACAAACAAAGACAATGCAAATTAAGATTGTGTAGGCGTCAAATAAAAACTCATGTATTATTACATTGTTAAAATTGCAAAATGTTGTATCAAATACAATCAGAATAGTTGTAAGCTTCTATAAATGAGTCCTTTATTTTTAAAGTTGCATAACTTACTTTCCTGTTTAGCTGATAAACATAATTAAAAGATATGTTTTAAAGGTTTAAAAAGTATTAAGACTAAATCTCGAGCAGACCTACTCGCTTCTCTATCTCAGAATACTTATTTTTCAATTAAAACTTCGGTCAACATAAAACCATAACAGGTCTTAACATTTAATTATTTTTTTTTATTTGCATGCCACTTTTAAAATAAATGGCTCGGATATGAAAATTTTATATATAAAAACAATGAAATTTATGTTAAAAATTATATTGAACTAAAAATTACGGAAATATATTAAGAAAGATTTAAACAAGTAACTAATTTTTTCTTGCACGATAATTAGTAAATTTTGCAGTTGTTGTAGAAATATTTACACAGAATTTACTACAAGTTTATTTATACTACTGTTGTAGAATCGTATATTTTACCACACTTACAGTTGTTTGTGAATAGAATAAATATTATTAGTTTACTTGTTGCTGCTTATTCTGTTACACAATATGTTTTTCTGTTTTCATTTTCTCCATGTTTCGAACCTAATTAAGCATCAAATACTGCTTCTTCAGGAGCCCCAGAGAAAATAATTTTCAAAAGAACAAATGCAAAGATTCATAAAATTATACCGAAGCATAAATTCAATAAGCAATATAATGAAATTATAGTCATTACACTAAACATCAATGCACATTAAATGCTAACATATCTAACTAAATTTCAAAGAATTTAAGTGATAGAAAAATAGAGCTGTTCGTATTCATTTATTTATTTTTAAGTGTGTGTGTATGCTCAAAATAAAATTAAACCAAAGAGATTAAAGTTTTTATGTATGATACTTAACTTTTTTCTATATTGTAATCCTTTATGTTAGAAATTTCAAACACGTGAGGACTCCTGCAATGTTTGTTTAAATAAATAATTGATGAATATCAAATTATATCTTAAACATTTTCATTTTAGAGAAATTTCAAGTTATTCTTGTTTATTGATTAAATCTTTAAGATCAAGTATAAAAAATTCTTTGTTACTATTCAAGATTATCCATTTTTTAAACTGAAACTAAATTATATTTTTAATTGATTTTAGTAGACATCCATGAGGTCAAATTGAATCGATTCAACAATGTAAAGCGACGCTGGAGGTAATTATATGAAGGAGGGCTTGTATCATGCTTAAGGATTTAGACTGGGCCTAAATGATACTAAGACCACGCCGCACGTCTTGTGAATTGACTAAGCGTTAGAGTAAGAATTAAAGGCAGTTACGTTTACATTTTTATTTAATTGCTAGTAGAAATAAAAGACCTTGTGATGAAAACAAAAGTCAGTAATTCTCAATCGACAACCAAAATCAGTAGTCAAGTATAAAAGCGTTTGTGTTGCGTGGTACTCTGCGATGATTGATATTCTGACTTTTGATATAATGATTATGAAACTTGTCACGAATTTCCATTTTCGCTGAAGCATTATATCGCCAAAAGTAATTCTTCTAAATTTAAGCTCTAAATTATTTTTTAATTTTTTTCTCTCCAAGCCAGGGTTGAACCAGTGATTTTCATAAAGCAATTAAAATTTACTATTTCAGCTTTGGTTGAATTTTTTTTAATGTAACTTTTAGTAAGAAAAATTATTTTTCAAAGGTACGTGGACGTCTGAATTTCGTCCAACCAAATTAACATTGATTAGTTGGTTAAATGGTTAGATGGATGATATTTACAATATACGCATGCGAAGAATTCTGATGATGGATTTGGCGGTCCTGAAAATGTTTTCTTTGGGAAACGTCCGCGTACATTTGAAAAATAATTTTTCTTAATAAAAGTTAGATTAAAATAAATATGAACTAAAGCCGAAGAGGTAAATTTTAATTTAAGCTCTAAAATAAATTTTGTGCTGCCAAATTTAAAACTTTAGTATTACTTCAGTTTTAACCAAAAAAGTTTCCATTTTAAATTTCTTTTAAGTGTTTATTGTTGCTGTGTGTGTTAAGATTAGTTTTTTTCTTATTTTATTTTAATAGAAATTACACCAAGATGTGCTGTAAAATAACAAACTTTCATGTTGCGTGTGACATTCAGTTTTATAAATCAAGAAGTTTTTGAAGACATGTTACCTTCTGCATGAAGTCGTATTGTACTCAAAGGTATTCTTAAGACGTTTTCTTAAAAATGTTTTATTTTTATTTTTATGATTTTCTTACGTTGAAGTTTGCAAATAAACGTTATTGTACCAGCATCTTTACACATTAAACCACATAAATAAAGTTCTCAATAAGATTTTAAATTGTAAAAAAGGATAACAAAATTTAATTTTATTAAAAAAATCTTTACTTGAAAGATCAATAAATGTTAAGATAATTATGTATTTGAAACAAATTCAAGAGACGATTTCGCATTATAAATCGCGGTGCACCCAAAATTGGGAATAAAAAAAAAATAAAAAAAGCAATGAAGGATAATTGCGAGAACGTTTTAAAGATCACAAAACGTTCAATTTTTTAATATTTTTCTTTCGAATCGCATTTCAGGAGCATCGGTCTACTGATGTTGCTAAATTTGAGGTTAGGAAGTAATTGGCTTTAAAACATACCTTGTTTTGATTAATTCAGTTTTCTTGATACAAACGTAAATTAAAAATAAGGAATGAAATAATGGAATATGATATCGGAAAAATGTTCACATCTATCACGTAGGCAGATGTCCGCTTTTTTTAAAAACATTTGAACCACAATTTTCAATATATCCTCGCTTAAATTGGTAATGCAGCACCGAATTTCATCTTTCAGGACATCAGTTATTTCTGATTTGTCGACGTAATGTTTTTAATGAATCTCTAGAGCCAGCAGCGTTAAGTTGCAAAAACGAGACGACTAATTGACATCGTCAAATCATTCGCTTAATTTTTCTAACACTTTCGACTAAAATAATGGTCGGTCGACTTCAACTCTTGAACGAGTTGAACTTTTTAAGCGGGAGGATGCAGATCGTTATAAAAATGATATACCAGAGTCAGTTGTTGCGAACCCATTCTCAACCATTACTGTGCAGCAATATGTGTGTGTGGTCTATTGACAGCAACAATACTGTGAGCCCTGGGCTTAGTAAATTAATTATGCAGAGCAGTCTCAGAAGGCCCTGATTACGACGAAAAGCTGTTCGAATTTTTGCAGTGATACAGCAAAATTTTCATCATTTGAAAGTAAAGTTTCACATTTCAATTTCTTTGCTTATGAGTGAAGCGTTTCAAATTTCTCTTGTATTCTCTTAGGTGTGCTTAGTACTCATTATATCTCCCTTCCTGGTCTACAGCTTATCTATACAACAAAAGCCGTTTCTTTTTTCTTTTTTTATCCTTTTGTTTGTAGAAATTTCATTATTTTCCTTCATAAGTTGTTTGATGATTTAGAATATTTGCAACAATGTATGCAATTTTTGCTTGCTTTCCGTCTAACAGAAAAACTTTTTTATGTCTTAGAGACATCAAGTTCATTGAATTCTAAATTTTTTTTATCAAAACTGCAGCCAAAATTATTAAATGGAACAAAAGAAGTGTTTTGATAATTTTCTTACAACATATTTTATTTGTTTGTTATTTATTTTTTTTTTTTTGAGTTTTTATACTTCTGAATGCGTTTGGTTGCTGCAGATGCGAGAACGCACATAGACAGTTTGTTTTTAGCAATGGAGTGGATTTGTGGTGCATTAGAACTATTTTTATGACTTTAGGTAATTACTACATTTTGGCTTGAGAATTTAATTGTTTGAAAATGTTTTATTTTCTAATTCAAAAATAAAAATATTGTTTATTATTATTTTTTATTTTAAAACTGATCTAGTGCTTGTTGAATAAGAAAATAAAATTAACTATAAGGGTCAAAAAAACATTAACATTTAGTTTGAAAATATATTTAAGTGTAGTTTGTGACAACATAATTTATTTAAGATTTTATGGGACACTAAGTTTAATTTGTCGCCGGAAATATCGTTTCTTATATTTTCGTGCAAATAAAGAGTGTTTTTAAAATCATATAGAGTTGTGAAATGCAATAAAAAAAAACAAAGACGAATTTTTAAAATTAACATCAAATATGAATTTGGAATCTGAACGCTACGGCTGGCTCAGACGTAGTCTCATCTGGAGGCGCAGTTTTGGATTATCGGCGTAGATTAGCGGATTATCATCACACCAAATATGGCAGTTTTATTCATTAAAGTATCCATTCAATTAAAAGTGAATTCTATCACGAAAGAAAATTCGCTTATGTTAATCAGGGATATTGGGCCCCTTAGTGAGAATTTTTGCGTGTAACATCGTTTCTCATTTCCTTAAAAGTTGTAAGGTTAAAAAGGATTAAAAAATGTCGAAAAATTAACTTAAAAAAAATTGGTAAAAGAAACTCAAGGACAAATTCTTATATAAAATAGTGTCAAAGTAAGGATCATAAAATATTTAAAGAATAAAAATTGAATATATTCACATTTTAATACTTTTATTCGGCTGTCTTTCAAAATCAATCATGGCCACCCTCACAACCCCTTATTAAATAATTTTATATTATTTTATTTAGCAGTTTTATTTCTTTATTTGCTAAACAAATTTATTTTTTGCCTTTTAGCAAATAATCGGATTTGTTGTTGCATTGTTATTTTAAGTTCGTTTAAGCCAATTGTTATTCGTAGTTTTATTGACACTTTTGTTTTTTTGTTAAAATAATTCTATTTACAATTTAAATAAGCTCTTAATTAGTTAATGTTTAATTGTGCTGGCGGGTAAATTTTTTTTAAGCTTTATTCGCTTAGACAGACAGATACTTGTTGAATATTTTAAATAGAGATATTCAATATATTTAAAAAAAATTTATTCATAATAATAAACATGAAATTCTATAAATAATTAATCTTTCAAGAGTATAAATTATTAAATCGTAATTTATTTAAAATTTATTTTGAAAATTTCTGTTTATTTTTAAATAAATAATGTTATGGACGAGTTGGAATGGAAAGGTTACAGCGTAGCCCATTGTTTTTTTTTTTTGTTCCTTAGCTAATTCCAACCTCTTTCATTAGCCGCGTAGACGAATACTTAAAATAGAGCAGAAAATTTTAAACATAACACTGTACGGCATAACGGGCATAATCCCGTATACTCTGGAAAATTAGCATGTATAAATTGCCATTTGAACAACGCTAACAAATTATACAGATTTATTTTGAAAATCAATTATTATTTCACAAAACTTAAAGAAGATTTTAAGATTTCTATGAACAACTTAATCTTTCACTCGAGCAAGCCGCTTGTCGAACTGAGAATAGATTTTAAAACGTATAACTTTTAAACGATGTAATCATACTTATATGCTGAAGGAATGTGCTTACTAAAATGAATATGGCCCCGGTAAACGAAAGTGTAGGAGGAGATAAAAATTTATCGATTTGTAAGATCTAAGATTCTGTCCAACAATTACGTCGAAAATTCCAAGCAAAAATCGTAACCTGTACCCGCATACAAATTATCTGAGTTAGGAATTAAAGCTATTAGACCACCAAATATATCTTTTTTATCAATTGCGCGCTAGAGCAGTTGTAAACTGGTCCATTGTTTAATCGCAAAATTGTGTTCAGCAAGGAGGCTTATTTTTAGCGCAAGGAATTTATATATTAACAAAATTGTCATATATATAGTGAAACTAATCCATAACAGCTCCTAATAATACCACTTCATGCGAAGCTTACAAGCTGGTGGCATTGATGATTTCATTTCTTCAAAAATAAAACTGAAAATCTTATTATGGTCAACCGTGATCATTACGGCACAATGATCCATTAATATTTGAAAGTATGGATGACATTGATCCGACGACGGCACTACATACTGTATGGCATCAGCAATGCTTATCAAAAAATTTGTTGATTAGTTGATTTTTTGAAATGGACTTATTATTTGGCTTACAAGAATTTGTCAGTTGATACCTCTGGATTATTTTCTGTGTATAGCCAGGAGAATTTACTGGTTTATGCTGGAAAACCAGCAAAATTTGGCGCCTTCGAGGCCAACATTATTGTTCGTGTTCTTTTTAAAATACAACCAACCAAGAACGTCTAGTGCAGTCGCAATACTATAAAAATACCTTTAAATGTTATTGTCAGCAAAAGCGAAAATAAGAAACTAGAGAATCGTGCGGAGAAAATTAATAAAAACCATTTAAATAAATTTAAAGTATAAAGAAGTATAATGATACTCAAACATTCACATTTGTTGTTCGTAAGGAATTTATCTCATAATATAAGAACTACAACGTCTATGTTTTTGGAGCGGCAAACGAAACAACAAACTGCTTTGGAAAAGTTACAATGTCTAGTTGTTTTCAGGTTTACTTAAGGTTTCTTTTTTATTTGATAACTTATAAAATGTTTGACCTTTTAGAAGATGAAAGTGGAGAAAAACAAAAAAGTGTTTATTATTGTTTAAGTGTTATTCTGTTTTAAAACAACATTAAAAAAAAAAGCTATTTAAAGAATAAACCCGTATTAAGCATTTAACAAGTGAGGAATTAAAAATGTCATCAGGAATATGGTATTAAATTGATATCAATGTTCCTTACTGCAAGCAAAACAAATATGCCAGAATGCAAGCTAAATAATTTTAGAGTGTATTATGTACAACTGAATCAATTGATTAGTATAATGTTAATATATAAAATAGCTTGAACTATATATACATATAAGAAAATTTTACTGAACATCAATAAAAAACAAAAATAGACGCTCAATGTTTATTCTGATATAATTTAAAGTTGTTCTTTTACAGTTGTTGTGGTTTATTTTTGTTAGGTGAGTATAGTTGTCACGTAATAATTTAGCTTGAGGTATAAGACTTTAGATTTTTCTATACAACATTTGGGTAGAATCTAGTAATGAGCAGTAGCGAAATAACCATGACGGCAACGAAATTCTACACACCACCAAACCTGATCATCCATGACACAAGAAAATCACTAGAGATGGGCACTACTTTAATCGTTTTTGTATTATCGTTATAACAACTATACTTGATTTAACGTGCTATATGTAGTGCAATGATTTTTTAATTTCTTCTTTAATTTTTTAATATATGCAGAATAACGGATTGCTAGCAAAAACTTACTTATAGATTCAAACGTTGTTTTAAACAACAATAAGATTTTAACTGCAACTATATATTGTTTTAGACAATGCAATATGGGTGATTATGCAACAATCAAGTTTTTTGCGTGTAATCCTCGAAATTTTTTACCAATGATAAAACTAACTAATTTGTACTGCTGTTAATCAGCAATAGAGTGAGACTAGGATCCAATCAATTTTAAAGCCATTATTTTATAGATTGTCATTTCCAAAATGGTGTTGCAACTAATTTCCAGTGGGAAATAAACTGGTCGGAAAACATACTTTGGGCTAAAGTTTATACTGTAGTTTTTCAAGAAAAAATTTAAGAGCAATTTTATTTTTTTCTGGGTAATGTGCATTTTTTTAAATTTTTATTAAAATTATATATCATAGAAAATTTTTCAAAAATTTAATTGAAATAAACTTAAAATTTATGATAAAAGTATAACATATTTTACTACCTATGAAATTTTAATTATTTTAATTTTTGTATTTTTTATTAAGGACAATTAACATGTCACATATGATTGTATATTAAAGGACAAGTAAAATATGTCCTTTTGGTTGTTCAGACGCCCTTAACATTAAATTTATTCACGTTGTGATTTTTTAATTAAAAAAAAGGGATATGAAAGTAACAATTTTTTTGACTCTTTTTTTTAATTAATAAATTAACTTATTTTTAGCTTAGAGAGTCCTTTTTTATTTAATAAAAATTGCAAATATTTTTTTATTTATTTTTCAATATTTCGGTACTCCTTTGTGTACCATCTTCAGGAATTAAATTGTTTTTACATTTGTATTAAAAATTTTTGAACAAAAAACAAAATTTGAAAATATGAAAAAACTTTTTTTCTCATAATGAAGTTAAAAGAAAATTTTTTTTAGTCATATCAACAAAAAACAAATATACATACATATATGAAAAAACAAAAAACTTAACTTATGTTATTGTGTTCGTACATGTATAAACAAATAATGATGTAATTTTATGTATTAAATATCTATATATATGTGCAACATTGTCAGTATCAGCTTTAAAATTAATTCTTTTTGTCATTGGTGTATTAACTATATGTAGCATTTCTAAAATATAACGTCTCTTATAATTCTTTTCAATATTTATAACTGAAGCATTTTCAAAGTTTGGATAGTGACCTAATTCAGAACAATGGGAAGATAATGCTGTTCTTTGTGAATTAACATATCTTAAGTTAGACTTATGTCTAGATATTCTTGTTTTAAGCTTATTCTTGGTTGTTCCAATATATACTTTACTACAGTTTTCCTGATCGTTTCCTTTACACGGTATTCTGTAGACTATATTAGAAATGTCAAATTTATTAATTTTATCCTTAGTCCTACTAAATAACCGATTCAATGTGTTATCTGTCCTATAGGCCATATTATATTTATTCTTATCAAAGATATTAGATTTTCTTAGACGTTCTGAAAAACCTGGTACATAAGTTAAAGATTTGTAAATTTTAGGTTCCATAACGTTTCTTATGTTAATATTATTACTATTTCTAAATTGATTAATTAATTTATAAGTAAGTCCCTTAGGAAAGCTATTATCATATAGAATTTTCTTAATCTTTTCTTTATTCTTTAAGTGAAATTCCTTATCACTAATTGTCAAGACTCTATCTATCAAATTTTTAGCTGTATGAAGAGACTAATGGATTCGTGTATAGAAGAGCTTATCATAAAGCCAAAATTAATTACTAAGTACGTAGATGATTTATTTTGCATTATTTCAGAAAGTGCAATTGATGATATATTTACAATATTTAATTCATTCAATGATGATATAGAATTTACGATGGAGAAGGAAATCGATTCCAAACTTTCTTACTTAGATACTTTATTGATAAGACAGGGAAATAAATTGTTAATGGACTGGTATCAAAAACCGACAGCATCAGGTAGAATTATTAACTATTTTTCTAAACATAACAAAAGTGTAATTATTAATACAGCTAAAAATTTGATAGATAGAGTCTTGACAATTAGTGATAAGGAATTTCACTTAAAGAATAAAGAAAAGATTAAGAAAATTCTATATGATAATAGCTTTCCTAAGGGACTTACTTATAAATTAATTAATCAATTTAGAAATAGTAATAATATTAACATAAGAAACGTTATGGAACCTAAAATTTACAAATCTTTAACTTATGTACCAGGTTTTTCAGAACGTCTAAGAAAATCTAATATCTTTGATAAGAATAAATATAATATGGCCTATAGGACAGATAACACATTGAATCGGTTATTTAGTAGGACTAAGGATAAAATTAATAAATTTGACATTTCTAATATAGTCTACAGAATACCGTGTAAAGGAAACGATCAGGAAAACTGTAGTAAAGTATATATTGGAACAACCAAGAATAAGCTTAAAACAAGAATATCTAGACATAAGTCTAACTTAAGATATGTTAATTCACAAAGAACAGCATTATCTTCCCATTGTTCTGAATTAGGTCACTATCCAAACTTTGAAAATGCTTCAGTTATAAATATTGAAAAGAATTATAAGAGACGTTATATTTTAGAAATGCTACATATAGTTAATACACCAATGACAAAAAGAATTAATTTTAAAGCTGATACTGACAATGTTGCACATATATATAGATATTTAATACATAAAATTACATAATTATTTGTTTATACATGTACGAACACAATAACATAAGTTAAGTTTTTTGTTTTTTCATATATGTATGTATATTTGTTTTTTGTTGATATGACTAAAAAAAATTTTCTTTTAACTTCATTATGAGAAAAAAAGTTTTTTCATATTTTCAAATTTTGTTTTTTGTTCAAAAATTTTTAATTCAAATGTAAAAACAATTTAATTCCTGAAGATGGTACACAAAGGAGTACCGAAATATTGAAAAATAAATAAAAAAATATTTGCAATTTTTATTAAATAAAAAAGGACTCTCTAAGCTAAAAATAAGTTAGTTTATTAATTAAAAAGGGATATGGTTTAAGGTTTAGGTATTCTCGTAAATATAAATTATTTAACATCATTATAAAATACATTTGCATGCATCTAAAATAAATTCAAGCTGGAGTTATGTTTTCGCCTGCTAAATTGTTTTTTTTTTTTTTTTTTTTTTTTTGATAGTATGAACGACTAAACGCCTAAGCCACTTTAAAGTGAATATAAAATGGCAACAAGCGCACTTGTTTTTGAGAATTACTCAAGCATGATTTTATACAGTTATTGTGCACACACACACACACACACCCAAGCATATGCGTACACTTACTCATTGACACATCAACTTAAAACTGTCTGTGATGATGAGTAAAAATTTTTGAAACTAAATGTCATAAAATACACAACAGCCTGTTACAATTAGTACATGTTAAATGTGTGCATGTGTAAAAAAAATTAAAGATTATGTAGGTATTAGTATTTTGTTGGTGTTACTTTTGTTGCTTTTTCTTCAAGCAGTACTTGTCACAAAAGTGCTTCAGGCACAAAAGTGAATGAACATTATATATGTTTTTTGTTCATGAAATGAGAATGTCATAGTCGTTTTTCCTACTCATTTTTTTATTGTACCACTACTGTAGCATCCCCTAGAGAAAATAATTTTCTACAAGACAGAATGTGAAAAAAATTAAAATTCTACAATATAATTTATGTTTGATGCATTTAAACCGATTAGGGAAAAGAAGATGAGCAAATATACAACTTTATAATTCATACATTGTTGTCAGAATTGTTTTCCTTTAATACTAATTTTGGAGTAATTGTGATATGACACATGACATATTATGAATTGCCTTTGATAGGTCTTCATTCAGTCTTGTGACTAAAAATATGATAAATAAAAATACCAAGTGGGAGTTGGACTCACATAAATTTATTAATTTATTTTATTTTTTGAAAAATAGAACAATTTACGTCAAAATTACATTACTATCTGGCCATCCTTCATTTAATTTTATTGTCCTTATAGCAAATATAGCAACAAAAGAAATTTTAAGATTCCGGCTATAGTGTTTAAAACGAAAAGTTTTTATTCATCAAAACCACAGCCTCTATGGAAACACCCTTTAATTTTTTAATTTATATTTCACACTTATATTAAAAGCCAACATATTTTTACATACTGTGAGAAAATACTAACTGTCTGCCTGCTACGTGTGTAAAAGTAAGGCCATGTACGTTAAGATCACGTCACTATGGGAACACTCTTTATTTTTTAGTTACATTTCTATTTTTTTCTTGGTAACTACAGCGGACATTGCGGTTCAAAAAGAAGATCAAGGGTACCTCAAAAGCACATCGCTATTGGGATACTCTTTAATAAAAAAAATTAATTTTTTGCATTATACAAATTTGACGTTTCTGTTTATAACAGTTCAAAAAATAACATAAGTTGTATTAATAAAATATTAATTCTGGACCACCCTTTTATATTTAGAATTTGTTGTTACAGTGGTTATAAAAGCACATATTCTGTGAAAATTTCAATGATCTATTTATTACTTTAATAGACAGACAAACAGACATTTTAACGAAAGCGATAGGGTTACGTTTTCACCCTTGTGGGAAGTTCGTATTATAAGTTGTTTCCCATTTATAGTAATTGAGATCTAAACTATTGATTTATTTCTTATTGAATTCATTTTACAATAAAAAGCAATCCAGGCCAAAAACGTTGGCAAAAAATTTGGATCTAAGGCTCAGAGTCTTGTGACAGTATCATGTTAAACTTACGAGCCCTCTTCGTAAAAAATGTTAGAGACTGAAGTACTAATTAAACTAAGGATTATTACTGGTAACGCTATAAATTTATTAAAGTATATTTTTTTTTTACTGTAACAACCCAGCCAAAAAATCACAAAAGTAAGTTATTATATAGCAATTTCTTTTTAAGGTCATGTCTAATTTTTGCGGGGAAGATTTAGTTGTGTATAAGTTTAATCGACACTGAATATATATTTTGTAATGTAAAATTAAGTGACAGTGTTTTTTTTTTTTTTTTTGTTGCGTTTTATATACTTTTTTCTTAATACTACCATACTACGTGAGGCTTTCTATCTATAGGCAAGTTAAAACGCCTAGATTGTTTTAAAATAAAAAAGTTGCAAACTTAATATAATTCTTTCTTATATACAATTATACGTGGGTAATTGTACATACAGTTATGAACTGATTAAAAGAAAGCTACAACAACAACTAATAGAAACTTAGCTCAGCTACTGCTGGTTTAAAATATGAAATAAAACATCTAAGAACTTTAATGGACTTCATCGGTGATCGTTTGTGAGGTTGAAGATTTTTATTAACTCTTAGTTTTTAGCAATCATATTTCTTTGCTGCAAATATATGTCTTGCAAATAGTTGCAAATTTAAAACCTTAATGTATTTTGGCCTTACTTTTCTAATAATTATTTTCCATTAATAAACTTACTCTATTTAAAATTCAATACACGAAAAGTTTTTAGTATAAAACTTTTTAAAACATTCAACAGCATATAAAATTGATAGTTTTCCTACAAGAAACCTTAAAACTTTAGCAATTAATATTAAACTGCTTTTCAGATAACTTTTAGTTTTACAATACAATTTCTCTTAAGTTCAAGTTCTCATGTTAAAAAGCAGAACACAAAACCTTAAAAACTTTTATTTGTTGTTATCGATAAAATTGTTTTTGCTTTTAAGTCGTTCTTCAATAAAAAAGTAACCATAGTAATATTTATGTTAACATGTCTTATATTTTTTGTTTTGCATTAAATTTACTGACTTTAGTTTTACTAGGGGTCGTTATTGCTCTTGACTCCAGTTAAAGCTACTCATGTTAAATTGTTATATCTTGCAACTTTAAAAAAATAAACAAAAAGTAAATAACTAGCAGCATTATGATGAAAGCTACTGCTACAACAGCTACTTCATTGTCAGGAGTTGTTGCAAAATAATCCTGTCTTAAGTAATAATGTGTTGTATGCATTAGTGTTTTATGGCTAGAGGCACAAAGGAGGCCTGTAATGGACAAATAAGAGCAACTGCAATTTACACGAAGAGGAGAGAACTTAGAATTAAATTTTAAGTAAAAATACAAGAAAAATTAAAAAGTGACATGAGTTCTAAATTTGTTTTCGGTGATTCTTATATATCCTTCATCGAAGTCTTATTTTTCAATATAAGTTAGTAATGCAATTTAATTTATTGGTGTAATTTTAATTTTTTTTTTTTTTTTTTATTTGTGAAATTTTGGTGGAACATCGATAGAGAAATTTTAGGGAACTTTTTGTAATTTTTTTGAAGTACAAATTTTTTTTTTAAATCTTTCTTTATAATAAAATTTGGTGATAATCGGATACCTTAGTGAAAGCTCGGTCTTTCAGTAATATTCCGAAGTCTTTATAAAAAAAATCAATGACAAAGTGAGAGTTAGGAAAATAGTTAAGTAAACTGTTAACTAACCATTTCAATTTTCTTAACTTTAACTTAAAATTTTCAGATTCATTCGACACGGAAAAGATGCCGGTATAGACCGATGCCGATATAAATGACAGCCGCGGCTAAAAGTCATCTGTAAATGAAATATTTTCGACTGCGGCTTAGAAAATACATGCGATTAAAGGTCGGCTAAGGTGAAAATTGACAACTTATTTTGAAATTTTCTAACGTTATCACACGAATACAGTTCCGTAATCACAAATATATGGGAAACATAAAATTTCTACATGTAAAAAGCTGTGTAACTTCACTTTTTAAATAAAGTTATTTACAAATTATGAATACATACAGCTTAGCTAACATAATTTATATTACACTAAATTATGTAAGGAAAAAACGCTGATAGTCGATAAAGCCTGTTAAATTTTTTTTGCGAAATCGGATGCACAATCTGGGGGCGGCTTTATGTGCTGAACTAAAATCGGAGGCGGCTATAAGCCGATTGTAAGTCTATCGGATTCGATCTCCGCAAACGGGGCTTAGTTGAACAATTGAATAAAAATTAGCTTGTAATATTTTTGAATTTATAAAAATTTTGCAAACTTATAAAATTGAACTCTGATAATCTTAAAGCTTTAAATTTTGTTTGTGTAATGAAAAGATTCAGACATTTAAATTGAGTTAATATTGTTACGTGTTTCCCTTGAGACAAACGTCCGGGTTCGTTTGCATGCAAACACCAGCACGGATTTCTTTGCTTTACTCTACAGTATCGTGGCATATTATAGTTTTCTTCTTCCTTATACCATGGCTCTGAGTATAATTGATTCTACGGTGCCCTTCTTACTATACATGCGATATTCTAAGTGCACACATCCACACTTTACTCTACTGTTTTTAGTAAACTGAATCGAAGATCACTTGACACTGTTCGGCCGGCAGAGGCCCTCACCTCCTTTTCTCGCTTTCATCTTAGTGAATCCCCTTTTATCCTACTAAGCCACTCTTCCATATACTGTTGTTATGTTATTAATTAGGGAAGTAGCATTTAGGGGAATAGCGTTTAGAGCACCCTTTGCAACTCTTCATCATCTTAGTTTACCTGTCATGGCTTTACATGAAATAAGAGTCTTTTCTTTTATACTTTAGAGATTTCGGGAGGGAGATTTGTCCTGTTTTCTTATATAATTGCTTTTATACTTTGGTATAATCGTTAATTTTTCTATTCAAGCATGTCCCATGGTGGGAACGAGCTTATGAACTTTGCGATCTTTTATTTTACAGTAAGCACAAACTTCTCGCAGTGCTCAACTTGCGTTGGCTAATTGTCGTATTATTCTGTACACACCACGTTGCTTTTTTTAGATGTAACATGAAATTTATTCCATTATCATTTTTATGATTTTAAAAAAAGATTACGTTAAGGATTTTGGAAACATTTTCCATAAATTTTCTTTTGAGTATTTTTTTAATGTTGAAAAAAAAATAAAACCGATAAACTGCTTTGAATAACGAAAGTCTTATTGTCATAAATCAATCTGTTCAAAAATCATGAATAAATACTTTAGTCACGCATATACTCATATGCGAAGCTGTAAGTTCTGTCACGGTAAAGTTATTTAATTTTTTTTATCTGGCCCTTTGCCGTAATGTTTAAACATAAACACGACGTTTTAAACTCTAAACATCTTCCAGTTTTGTGGTATTGGAGGCTAAAAATACACTACAGCCCCTAAGTTCATCCACCTTTTATATAAACCCAAAAAAATTAAAATTATAAAAACTAAAGTCAAATTATTTATAAGCAGGCCTTCCTGCTTGCTTTCTTCATCGTATTGCAGGCGTATGAAAAGAATAATTTGCAGATTTTTTAAATCATATTTCATTTTTATTTAGTAAAAAACATCCCTTTTTTATTAGTACACACACACACACACTCATACACACAACAAAAACGCAGATTAAAAACCACTAACCAATACCACAAACTACAACAAATGCTGACCATTCAAATCATCAAGCCATAAATTATATCTTTTAGTTAAACAGAAATATTTTTTCTGTTTTGCCTTTTTTTTTCATTCGCCACTAACTAAATGGACAGTTGATGAGTATGGCTGACAGTTTCGTAGCAAAAGGAAGTTATAATTGCTAAAAAATTATTCCCAATATAAAGTTTGTTTAATGTATATACATTTTTATTTAGATAACACAGGACTCTCTAACTTTTTAGTTTTATCTATAGTAAAAATTATAAGATTTTGACAAACAGAAAAAAACCATATTCTACTCTTTACATTTAGAAAGGGATTAAAAACTTGTTTAGTTTATTTTTTGTATAATAAAATAAAATTTATAAAGAGGGTTGCTGTCACAAATTGTAATAATAACCAATTTTAGGCTTTAAACATTTTTAGGTACAATAAAAATATTGGTAGAAATACTAGGAAGTAAAATAACAGGACTCACACTAGTTGTGTAGATACAACAAAGAATGAAATTTCAATTTTTAAGCAATTTTTGTAGAAAAGTAATTATATTCTGCGTTCTTATTCAAAACAAAGTCGATTGAGCGATGTCCGCCTTTTTGCCGTGTTAGTGTTGAAATTATCTTTGCCAAAGCAGAAAAAATTTAGATACGCAAATCGAAAACTTTTTTATTAAAAATCAGCAAGATCGGTCGATCTCGGTTGAAGCAGAGGGTAAAACACCACGCCGGCTTCTAAATTTTGTGTATCATTTGGAACAAATCTAATTTGGTGTAGTAGCCCCAATCAAAAAAAAAAAAAAACAAAAAAAAAACAAAAAAAATATTTATGGTGTATTAGAAAAAATATAATGTGAAAAAATTTGCGCTCACTCAAGTGATGGACCTCTGAACTTATCAACAAAAATACGACTTTGACCCATATTTTTTGAGATATGATGTGATTTTTTAAAAATGCTTAACCCATTAAGAGCCAATGACATTTTTGTGTAAAATTATATATCTGTATGTAGCACTTACATTTTTTTTTTTCTTATTTTGTAATTCTATTCCCCATATGTATGTTTTTTTGATTGGAATCACTTCACTAAACCAGATTTACGTATTTTTTTTTTTAAAGAAAATTACAAAAAAAAAAACACTCATTATTTAAAGTGTTATAAGTTTCTAATGCTATTTTTGTTTTTATTATATTAAAAAGCAATCAAATGTCATTAGAAAAAATAAATAAAATGCTTGGATAAAACACAAAAGAGAAAATGTATATATATTTTATTAAATTGGCAACAAAGTGCAAAGCATTAGGGAAAGTAATATTTTTATATCGCATGTGTGACCGAATAACCCAGATTTAAGTTGTTTTAAAGAATATGTAGAAAAATACAATAGAATATCGAATATTTGTATAACTCTATGATGTGAAGGTATAAAGAAATAAACTAATTTACTTTGAATTTAAATTGTAGAAACAATAGAAAGAGAGATAATCATTCATAGAAAGTCTTTTTTAGGAGTAAACTAATGATATAATTAGAAGAAAAGAGAGATATGCCATGAATTAGGAAATAAAACCCAGACTGCAAAAATGTAATTATATATAACTTAAAAATGTCAAATGCAGGGAACAGGGATTTTTTTTTTGTTAAAAGTGTATTTGAAAACGCCAGAAGGTCAAATATATTAATTTTCATGTTTAAAACAGGATAAGCTATCTTAAACTTATCTGTAATTGCCATTTTACAGAAAATTTACGTTTTATCAAAAGATCATAAGGTTGATTAAACATACGCTCACCAAAAGTAGAACCCCAAGACTTTTAAATCAGGATACGAAAATAAACAACACGAAATATTTATAATCATTTTATTTTCTTTCTTTTATTGAGTAAAGTAAAAAAAAAAATGCATACAATAAAAAGAATTGTGCAATTAAGTTTTGTATTTGTAAATGTATGCGCACAGAAGAGAAAACAATTACAACCAAATTAAAACGTTTTGTGAGAAAAAATTCCGGAGACGTTTGATGATTGATTTGATCGTTATACAAAGTAGAGAATCCATTAGAGCTTTAGTAGGAACAATTAATTTGAAGCGATATTCATAATGCAACATACGAGGGAAAACAAAAAAATTTTCTTTTTACTTTCTTTGTATTGTCGGGGACTTAGGATGCATTTATGTATTTTGGTTTGTGATTTATTATTGTAGCTTAACCAACGTATTAAAATATGTGAATGTATTACGTTAACTTAACAGTTCTGATTGCATAACATCTAATCTACTGTTAGAAGAAAATGATGAATATTATTAAAGATACGAGTATCATTGATTAAATATTTCTTTTGCAATTTTAAAAATATATTTTGAAAAAACAAATTGTACATTAAACAAAATATATTTTATTTGAAAATTACAGTTGTTTTCTCAAATGTCTTAAAACGCTGCAGGTAACAAAAAAACAACACCACGATTAAGTGTTGAAAGTTCTTAAATTGCTAGAGAAGTTAAAGTAAAAATGAGAAAGATGAGTTTATGAATTTTTAAAACTTGTTGTTTTATTTTGAACAATTGCGATACACATAGGGAGAAACATAAACTGTTTATTACAACAAAATACTTTTTTAATTTTGAAACTGATTTTATTTTTGACGTTGGTTGTTATTTTTTCAATCTTAAAAATAGTTTTTCCCTTCTTTTAGTTCTTTGTTACTCTAGTTTATAATTATTTGCTTTCCTTTGTCTTTGCCCATTAGTAAAATGAGCTTCCAGGGTTTAATGACCTCTGATGGATAAATAGTGTTGTCAATAAGTTGAAATTATATTGGTGCTGTTTAAGTCCGATAGAAGTTTTAAATGTAAAAAAATAATGCATACAAATTATGTTAAAAAAATTATTCGTAAGATTAAAACATGTTAATAACATTTGAAAATGATTTCGGGAATATGGCAACAGCTTCTGTTCTTAGGCGAACAACTTGTGCTCCTTGTCATTAATAACACTAAATTGCTGGCCTCCAAGGTGTCAATTGTTGCTAGTTTTACATCATAAACAAGTGACTTTACTTGGCCCTACAAGAATGAATCGAGAGGAACCAAATCAATTTTAATACGTCGATGATGCGTTTTGAGGCACTTAGAGCTATCCTGTTTACACACGTCTCTTTGTTATCAACTTCATCAAAATTTTCAATTTCAAAATATAATTGAACATCGACCGGATATTATATCCATTGATAGTGAGCTCCTTCTTTATTTTAGAACAAAAATAAGGTCCGATTATACACAAAAAGGTATATTTTTTTAGATGTAGTAGAATATGTAGGCCCCGTTGTGAATTGGTTTCACTCCATTTGTTTTTTAAGAAACCCGCTTAAGCAAAAGTGTGCTGAAAATTACTCTGCAATAACATAATATAATATAGTAATTAACTATTTCCGAATAACTTGGTAGCGTTATCCAAGACACATTTATTTGAAAAACTTATTCAAAAAAATTAAGGCAGTGCCACAGTTCGTTTGACAGTTGACCTATCGTAAGCCTTTTCGGTCTTGAAAAATAGCCTCTACATAAAACCGAATTTTTTATTAACATGTTAATTAATTATTAAAAAATGTTTACTCTCTTTTGATAACAAATAATTTTCCATAATTTTTTTAATAATCATCACAGCATCATAAAGAAGAGAACCCAAACAATTGTGCAACAAATCGATAAAACAAAAACTAAACAAAAATATAAAAGAAAAGCATATTGTTGTATATCTTAAATGTCTACATATGAGATTGTATGTACTACAGCGATGTTTTGGAATCAGTTCAAAAAACATTGACTTATACGGAGTCACCAACATGCGTCGTTAGGTCTTAAAATCAAAATTTCTCTAAGTTTTAGTAGTTCAGGTAATTTTTACTACATTATTTTACTTTCGTTTCATAAGTTCTTATTTTGTTGCTCCCCTTGTTATTGTTTTTATTTTTGCAGTCATACATAATGCACAATTGTATTTAAAGAGCTTTTTGTTTCTAATATTTTCTTAACAATGAAATGTTCAAGTGATTATTATATTTTGTTGAAATCATTCTTAATACTAGTTATGTGTGAAAATGCCCTTAACAAAGGCATTACAAAAATCAAAAAAAAAAAAAAAAATACAAAAATTATATTTAATACTTGCAATCAAAAAGAAAAACACAACATTAATTATCAACAACCTAGAAAACATTTAGACTGCTTAAACTAAACTGGTCGTAACATAATAATTTGATGGACTTTTTTTACAAAGAAAAACTACGAGGGAGAAAATTTAAAGCAAATAGAATTTTCAACATTTATTTTGAGCCCTTATTGTTTCTGCAGTTCTATATGTGTTTTTATATTGTGTGTGTGTGTCTATATGTGTTTAAACTTTAATGTTGTTAGCCGGTAGATAAAAAAGAAGAACTAAAGTCTTTACTGCATTATAATCGCATTGTCTTTATTTGCTTAACAAAAGAATGAACATAGAAGACCTTGGAAGGTTTACAACGACTTCATAAACATTTGTTAAAAAAAAGAAAAACTTTAAACGAATAAAGTAAATTCAGAAACTCGACAACAAAAATTGTGCAAAGACTAAAAACCATTTTTATATGTGTAAGTATTTATTTGTAGAAGATATAGAACAAATAGTCAAAAAGTCAAAAAGGAAAATTCTACCAGTACATTTATTAAGAATACTACCACAAATATACAAACATATATTTTAAGTATTTTTCATTCGTACTGTCGGTCTCTCGCTCTCTCGAACATTGAAACTGAAAAGTATTTTACGAATAAACAAGTTGCTTTTGGAATTTACTTTTGGCAGACAATGGAATAAACTGACTTCAGCGTCAATTTGAGTCAGTTCTAGGTGGGAGATGATGATTTTAGCTTAACATTATTATTTTATAAATCTTTCAGAAAGATTGCAAAAAATTTCAAATAACTGAATTAAATGTCTAAACCAAGAACTATTCTTTGCTTAGGACAAAAAATAGAGCTTAATGTGTCCACGACAAGGACCGGTTAAAAAAAAAATAAAATTTGATAGATGTTCCCATAAGGACCGTAGGTAGATATAAAAATTAAAGCAAATTCATTATAATCCTGAATAATTTTTCCTCGAAGTATTATAAAAGGCATAATAGACACATTTTCTTTTTTTTTTTTTTGCTTATTATCACCAATTCATATTATTCTATCTTAAAATAACCAAAAGATATAAGATATTTTATTCTTTATATAAAATCCCAAAATTAAGAACTCTAATTACATAAGATATACATATATGCATTAAACTAATGTAACTTAAAAAACTTATTACTTAGAAAAAAATGCGAAAAACTTACTTCTGTATTAAGAAAGATAAAAGAAAGATAATAAGCACATTTCAATCATGAATAAATTCCCGAAAAAACTCATATTAAAAAATTACCTTTATCATGAATTGATTTTATCGAATCAATTCTTGCTGCTTATATTTGCTTAGGAATAAAATACAGCATCTGAGATTTTTTCTATTTTAAAATTTTGATTTTTTAGAATAATAAAATATATCACATATTTTTTCATTCAAGATCAGTTAATTAAGTGCAGTGTCAGTGCTGCTTGTTTATGAAGATTTCTGCATTCTTCTTATTCATATACAGTGTGCAATAATGGAGGTGCAGGTGAGTTAAGGTTTTAAATTTCGTATACCTCGAGGGTATTAAAAATTGTACCCGTTGTTAAACCCTTATTTGATCATTGATTTTAGAAATATTAAATTCCTACGATGACTATTTACTAGACATATGTAATATGTCCATTTTTCAAGCTTTTTGCTTTCAGCGGAGCAAAAGCACTTCCCATATTATTTTTCTTGGATCGAGAAAAAGCTTTCTAGTATTGAGGCAAAAATATGTTTTTAAATCTTTTCTTTAGTTATACAAAAATATAGTTAAAAATTACAAAAAAAAATATTTTTTGTGATTTTTAACCGCAAAGAATATTTTTTTTTGTTAGTAAATTTAACATATAAAATCATTAAACTGTCTTGAAAGCTGTTTAATATTAAATATTATTACAAAAATAATCATAAATTTTTCTTTTTACTGATTTTTGAAAAATCAATTTTATTCCAGATTTTCTTTTATATATTAAACGGAATCTAAAGACATAGACCTGGTATAAATGCTCCAATATCTCCTTTTTTAACGTGCAATTTAAATTTCTCCTTTAGCTAGTTTTAAAGTAAATAAAGCAAAAAAAAAAAATAAATTAAATACCCCATTTTTGGAAATTTTTATACTTTTCTGGGAATTATAGGACTTGCATTTATTTATATATGTAAGTCTTTTTAAAGCTAATAGACTGATAAAATTATTTATAGAAGTAAAAATAAGTTTATTTTCCCTAAAAAACTGATTTAAAAATATTTCAGTCCCGTTTTTGCAAATAGTGTTTTCAAATTTTTTATTTGGCTTTCAAGAGAAGCAAAAACGTTTTAAACATTGATATTTGAAATTGATTCTTTATTTTAGAAGCCAAATTAAGGTATCAACATATGCGTTGCCGTCAATGGATATCCTTACGAAACAGGGTGGCGCTACTTTCATACAGTAACTGCAACCATCTCCTTATTGAAATAAAAATTTTGCTGTGAGTTGAATTTGATAAATTTATCTTTTAATAAGCCTCCTAGGTCGTGCGATGTCACACTTTTCTATAATATCAGGCATGGCATATGGTCAGCAGAATGCGCTTTACAGAGAATAGTCGCATTGTCCATATGCCCGAAATAGTTTTTAAGTGTAAATGCCATGTGTTGATCTTTCGAATAAAAATTTGTATCATTTTAATTTTTTTGTTAATTTCTACATGTGTTGTCGGCCTTAAGAAAATATCCTTTATAAACTGATTGTAGTTAAATGTGTAAGACTATTTCATTATTAATGTCCTGTGTTAAAGAGAAACTAAAAACCAACACGTACAAATTATACGTTGCTGCTGCTGCTGGAATTCGCAATGTCTTTAATGGAACTCAAAAGGCTAAACAACATAAATTGCTACATATGTTACTTAAAGTGTAACGCCAGCATTATTGGCATAATATTGGTCACATGACCTCTTGTTGTTTGATATCCCATCGGAAGGTCTTTTTCTTCATGTTTATTAAACATTTTATGTTATTTTTTCAATAATGCGATTGTCATGGCATTATTTCTTGTGTTGCTGCTGCTTTTATTGTTTAGTTAAATTTTTAATAGTACGATGATAAAGATGATAAAAATGTAGCTAACTATCATGTGCCCTAAGAAGATCGTAGTTTTTTCTTAAAAAAGACTACAAAGTGTTTCGTTGCTTGTTTGCTGGCTGCTTGTTAACATTCTTGTTCTTGATCACAAGTTTTTTAAAATAATTTAAGTTAAAAAAACTTATTGTATCTGAAGAGAAGTCAAGTTTGATACTTAGGGGTTATACTTTTTTTTAGGAGGAACATCGGTGTGTAGTCAAGATAATTTTAAGATGAATAATTTGTACATTTAAATGTATAACATTATAAAATAATTTTCTTGATACACAAAAAAATTATTTGCTTATTTGATTCAATTAGTTCTTTAATTGGGAAATTTGAACTTATTTTTCAATAATTATTTTCACATATGAGCCAGCTTTTTATTTATAATTTTGTTTTTATTATTTTTTGTTGTTGAAGCGTCTTTCTATAACGGTCTAAACCGTGACATTAGCCCTTCTATGGATAAAACATTTCTTTTTTATCATTCCTTACCAAAGAGTAGAAACGCAACCTATTGTTATCGCTACAGTGTCTGTCCGTCTATCGCAACCTTTTAAATCTAAATCGTTTTTGCAGAAAGTGTATTACTGTAACCGCTACTATCTACTTGAAATTAAAGATTCTTCCGAAAGGGAGGTGATATTTATGAAGTTATTGCAATTTTTTGAAGTACGATGTAAAACAAATAAAATTAGCATAGTGTTTTTTTTTTTTTCGTTTTTGCAGAAAGTGTATTACTGTAACCGCTACTATCTACTTGAAATTAAAGATTCTTCCGAAAGGGAGGTGATATTTATGAAGTTATTGCAATTTTTTGAAGTACGATGTAAAACAAATAAAATTAGCATAGTGTTTTTATTTAACACCTTTAAATAACTTAATCAAACTAAACTTCCTTTTAAAAATTTAAATATATTTAGAATATAATATTTACACTTAAAATACAAAATAATGTTTAAAAATTAAATTGACTTTTAGATCTAATTTAAATATTAAATTCTAACAAATATTATTACCACAAAAATGAAAACAACAATTGAAATATCAATTTTATATTGTTTATTATGCAGTCCGTTGCGTTTATAAAAAAATTTTATTTTTTTTCAATTTTTTGTTATATTTTGCTGTTGAATTTTATTTTACATTTCTTGAATGCAAACGAGTGCTGTTGATGATGAAGAGATACAAGTTGTAAATTAAAAGTTTTGTTTATTTATTCATTTAGGTGTAAGAGCACACATGAAGTGTAAATAACGTGATCAAAAATAGTAAAATTTTCAATAGAAAATATGACCAAACCTGATGCACGTGCTACAGAATTTACAGAAATGAATAAAAAATGCAAATTCTAGATTTTTCACTGTGTTGTGCTAACTATTTAAATGGAGAAGAAGAAGCACTTTCTTTAACGTATTGTGTTGTTAAATATTCAAAAAAGATAGAATTTTAAAGCAGACCTGGTTTGAATATTTAAAAGATTTTATTCGAATCATGGTGTTATTTAAGTAGTTTTTTATTTTTAGTAAAAAAAAAGTTGGTAGCAATTATGGATTGACTCTTTGTCTGTACCAACAAGACTTGGTTCTGCAACTCTAAATGTTTTATTCGAATCATGGTGTTATTCGAATAACTTTTTTATTTGCAGTTAAAAAAAATGTCAGAAATTTTGGATTGACTTTTGTCTGTATTTAGAACATCTGGTTTTGAAACCCTAAATATTTTATTCGAATCATTTTTTCTTGTTATTAAATAATTAAAAACATTGTTGGAAATTTTACATTTTCAAATTTTTCTGTGTATAGAAAACATGAATTTAGAATTTAAAATTTCTTATTCGAATCAAATTTTTTGTTTCTAATTAAAAAAAGTATTTTTAAAAATTTGGATTTAAATTATTTTCTGTGTTAATAAGATCAAATTTTTTAATTTTAAATATCTCATTCAAGTCATGGTCTTATTTAAATAATTTTTTATACGTAATTAAACAAAATTGTTAACAAATTAGGATTTGCATTGACGTAAGTGTAAAGCACACTTGGATAGGTCACTTAAAATATTTTATTTGAAACATGGCTTCATTCGAATCATTTTTGTTTCCTGTTTTTAGTAAAAGAATCTTGAAATATTTTAGTTTCGCATTATTTCTTGTTTGACCTGGTCTTTACGATTTAAATATTCAATAATATTTCGTGGTACGGAACCCTTCGTTTGGCTGATTTTTAATATTTTTAGTAGCAGAGATGTACTTGTACACTCATAGCTGTTAGAAAAATATTACTCGTATATCAAAACTAATACCGTGCTCCTTTATTTATGACTCTTTCCCATAGAAATGGAAAAGTTTTCATACAACCTGCCAGAGTACCATCTTTTCTCATCTTTCCACAAGAGCGACAAAAATGTATTTGGGTAAACCACCAGACACTTAAATATTAAAACAAGTAACAGGCTAATGTTTTTAGCTTAAATAACATGTACTAATTTGAAGAGCAAAATATGCAGGAAAACGCTGCAAGCATGACATGGACTTCCTGTACATTTTTAATAAACACAGAGACTTGCAAAAAAATACCTAAATTTAACATCTACTCTATAACATGACGTTCATGACGTGTGTGTAAATGTTTTTATCTGAAATGCTCATAAAGCTTTGTGGTAAAGTTATGTTTGCAGACATTTACAAAAATTGTTTTTTTTTTCACTTTTCCATTATTTTGGTTTTCTTCTTGGCTGTATTTTCGTTTCTTGTAGATGTTTCCTACTTGTAAATTGTAGTGTAACTGAAGTCATGTATATTGTGTGGTAAAACTTCTGTTTTGTTGTTGTTAATATTATTTATGTTGACTGTTGTTTATGATTTTTAAGCATTTTAAGTATGTGGTCTTGCTCATGCTAGCTATGGAAGGGCGGGATAGTTAAACGATGACTGTCAGTTAGTGTCCTTTTTTGTGTTTACTCACACTACTATCTAATAAAAATCGGTTTCCGCAAAAACTTAACGATGTCCGGAATTTTGGCAGATAAGATGTGAGTTATTTTAAAGCTAAGCAAACTTATATTGTAAAAATCATTTCAAATCATTATTTATTAACAGAAAGTATTTACTGTATCTCCCGGAATTGACTTCAAATCTCTTGAAATATATGATTTTCTTTAGAAATTAAAAAAAGGAAAACAAATAACATTGCAAATGTGGGTCACTACGAATCTTGTATATCCTTTACCATAGTGATGAAAATTATAACCTTTTATTCGTGTTCACATAAGTTTTGATAAATTCAAAATTAAATGCAGTATTCATTGGATAGAATTTGTTTTTTGAGAAATTTACATCTGACGGTGAATTGTTTTTAACCGATTTCAAAAATAGAAAAGGTTATCAATTCGTATGTTTATTTTTTTTTTAATTTGTGGTGGAAGAAATTTTACAGATTTAATCGCTTAAAAAAGGTTCATAATTTTAAAAATTAAATGATGTCCCCTAATATAACATGCATAATTTTATATGTCTGTTGAACCATAACAGGGAATTTAAACAGGGAATTTAAACAGTTACATAACTACAGTTACCGTTACTACAAAATATAGTTAAAAAAATTACACATTAAGGAGTGCCCTCATAGGTGACGTTATTTATTTTTTAAGGCCATTTAATCACGAATTGGTTGCATAAATCGGGTATTTGACCTTTTTTTCAAACTGTTACAAATATATTGCTTAAATTTACACAAGCGTTCATTGTTAAATCTTGTACAATATTAAATTTAAAGATAGAAATTAAAGGGTATCCCTATAAGTAATATAACTTCTTATATACGGACTTTCTTTTAAACAAAGTTTCAATAACAATTTTTTTTTTTCATATCTGTCTGGTTTGAAGTTAGTTGTTCGTGCCAGAATTATCCCATGTTAAATTTTGTAATTTTTTAACTGTGATTTACAGTGATATTTTTTCATTTTTTAAATTTCAGTAAAAATTATATATTTTGGCATTTTTAATTTTACTTTTTTAATGGTCTTTAAATATTTCTTAAATTATATTTGTGGGTTAAAATGCTGACTTTCTGTAAAATTTCGACTTTTAAATTGAATTGAAAATTTTTGGTAAGCTCACATTTTTTTTTTTTTTTGGTTAAATATCGATAATTATAGAAATTTGAAATTTATTATTGAAATAGGAATCGTTTCACTAAATTTTAGAGAAAAAATAATTTGTTTGGCTACATTTATAACTTAATTTGGGATTGTGATTTCCTTTTGTTACTTCTCCATTTTTTAAGATTAAAAAAAAAAAAAATCACAACAACAACAACATAAAAAAGCATTTACTTCTAGGTCATTATTAAATTAACCCTTTTTAATTTTTTCCTTTTTGGTCAAAAAACATGATAAATTTTTAAGCGTTTGGCTTTATTCTGCTTTTGTTTTTATATCTTTTAAAGGCAATTTATGATTTTTTTTGTCATTTTCTACATTAAATTTTATTATTATGTCATCTTGTGCTAATATAAACTAAAACTTTTATATTTTAAAAAATATGCTTCTCAAACCAGTCGTTTCCAGTCGTTGTTTCACTGCAAATAAGAAGAGAAAGGGTAAATTATTTTTAAGGCGAATATTATAAATAAATGCCTAGCTTTACAACAACAAAATAGCATGAATGAAGACAGCGAAATGTGAAAAAAAAAATGGTTTAGATAACGAGCTGAACATATTTTGTATAATAAACAAGAAATATTATTCTTAAATAATAAAGTTTAATGTTTGTACATTAAAATTATAATGCGGTTAAACAATGTGTATAGTTGAAGAATAAACGGTTGTTATAGAAATAACAAATAGTTGGTTAATTCTACAGATATTTTTGCCAAAAAAAAAAAAAAAATAATTTTAATTTTAATTTTAATTTAATTTTTTTCTTCATTTCGTTACCTAATACTTTGTTAGTAAGATAAAAATTTCGTTACTTTTAATTTAAATTACCAAACATATGAAAATGGTTCATATCTTCAATAAAAAGCTTTAACGATATCTAAAGAATAATTTTTTTTCATTTGTGATCATTCAGAAAAGTTTTTAATTTTCCTTACATGATTTTTTACCATTGATTTGGAAAATATTCGTGCATCTAATGGTTTTAGTTGAACTATTATAATAAATATATTTATACTTTTAAATTTTATAAAACCGCAAAATATGTTTAAACTATTGTAAAACGTGTAAAATTGTCACAAAGAAAAAATTAAAACATATCTGTTCTACATGTCTCCTCAAATTGTATCTTTTCGCAACCTTCGGCACAATTAGATCTGGTATATTGCTATCTATATCCTTATATAAAAAAGGATTAAGAAACGTAAAATCAATTTTGATTATTGTTGTTTTTGCTTGAACTTTGATTTTTTGTCTTTACTTAATTGTTTAGACAAAAATTAAAGCTTAGTTTATTTAATTTGATATTCCCGTGTTTGCAGTCAAATAAAGGAATATTTAGTCAAATCCGTAGAAAAATTGTTTACTTTTTTAACTTCTTAATTATTTCTTAGTCAAATTTAAAGATTTTATGAGGCAAATTTTTTTAATTTGAATTAATTTTAATAAACAGCACGAATTAAAATAAATCGTGTATACACGTAGAAAAAAAAGCATAGTTATGGTGTGGTCATGATAACCATATTATTTTTAATGTTAAAATGTATGGCTATTTTATACAAAAACTTTTTTGCATGTGCGAAAGCTGTAGCTACCTACACCAGTGAAACAATCTTTGAAATTTTTACAGTTTTTTTTGCACAAGATATTCGGTTGATAAAATAAGCTACCTAAAAATTGTTACCGTGTAGCTAGAGAACTGCAATATTTAGACTGTTGAGTTTTTGCACCAGTAACCTCTTCAAAATATACGCAGTTTAGAGAAACACAGACTGGAATGGAAGAGTGTGCGTGGTACCCTTTTTTCAAAGTGAATAATATTTATCGTTTACCTAGTGAATTGCATTGGGTAGAATGTTAAAATTTTTCACAAGTAACTCTACTGTCAATGTAAATGGTTGGAGAAAGAATTATCTGAATTGAAACAGAAGGCTTGGTATCTCCCATACAAAGCTATTGTCGTTTACCTAGGAATCTGTTAGAGAACGTAACAAAAATATTCGTAATATAAAATTACCACCAGAATTAAAAAATGGCGGAAATTGTTTTATTAGGTTTTTTTTAATATTCTTTTAATTTTTAATAATATTATGGTCATCCTTTATCATAATATGTTTCTATTCTCTTTATATTTTTTTTATTTTTTATCATGTTATTGTTATATTGGAGTATAATATGGTTTAAATAGTTATAATATTTATGTTATTTTTAACAAAAATATTTCTTTATAATCATATAGTTTTATCATATTATGTTGCTGTTTGATTATGGTTATCTTAACAACACCATCAAGATTTTTATAAAACTAACTTGATTTAACAATTTTATATGTATTTTTTATTGTTAAGGTTTTAGTATTTTTTTCCTTATTTATTATCCATTATATTTCGTTAGTGTATTTTTTACATAAATTTTATTGGCAGACAGGTTAAATTTTCCAAAAAACTTTTTTGATATGGCGTCTTGTACCAAAAGTTGTATTACCTTTTAATTAAATTAATCAAATTATTAAAATGTGACGTGATAACGGTGAATATGTTTATTGCACATATAGTAGATGAACTTCTAAATTCAGAAGAAGCAGAAGAAAATTGTTTCCTTCTATTTTGAATTAAATAAATTATTGATACAATTAATTGCTTGATTAGAAAATTTTGTACATATTTGTCAGTTTAAAAGATAATTGAGAGAATAAAAAAATTGTAAAAATTTTAAAATGTGGGTAAAGTTCGTGAAAATGAGAGCAAGTATAATTTTCTCTCATCAAGAGAAAAAATTGTATAAAAGTACGGGACAAAAAATTTAAATTTTAAACACAAAATAAGAAGTCAAAGTGTTTTGAAAAAATCAATTTCAAAAAATTTTGAAAAAAAAAAACCAAAGAGGAACAGTCGTTTCAAATTTGATGCGTTTATCAGCTCGCAAAGAAGCATATGTGGGACTTTCTGCAAATTTTGCGCATAAACTTAAATTAAATTCTCTCGATATGCGGAAGTTTTGTTTGAATTCCTTTTCCGTATATGATGGAACAATTTGGAATGCTGTTTATCTTTTGGCATTCAAAAATTTTAAAAAGATCCAAAAAAAGTGATTCTTTTAAGTCGGAATTATGTTCAATACGGTCTAGGATGTCCTCACAATCACTAGAACCACTTAAACTCTCTACCAAATCTACAACAATGTTTTCTAACTCGTCTTCATTTGCCAATACAAATTGTCTTTTATATTTGTATAACCATTTTACACTTTTTTAAATATCGCTAATCACTTTTTTTATTTGTTTTTATTTTGTTTATGTTTTACAGCTGTTTCGTGCAAGAAGAACTTTATTCTCTTAAAGCAGCTCTCATTTACCCAATTTTTAAGTACGGGAACGCTTTTCGTGCAAATTGGGATCCTATGGGATCCCAAAGTAGAGTAAAGAAAAAGACCTATTTTTATATACAAAATAAAACAAAAATTTTGTTTTAAAATTTACAAATTTCAAATTTATACATTTATGTATATTTTTATGAAAAAAGTAGAAACAAGAAGTTTTTGGGGTAGGTTAAAGACACATGTATCTACTGCTACAAGGAAAACATTTCATGCCATTGTTGACCGTTTCTATAGTTATGTTCGTTACTGTTTCTAGGTCATATTCATAATTTCACTTTTATTCTAAAGAAAGAGGAAGCAACAAAAAAAAAAAAACTACAAATTTTTTAAAACAAAAACAACCTGTAATTATTGTTAAAATGGATGCTAACTGGTTGACATTTTTCTTGGCACCAAATTTGCAAAAAAAAAAAAAAAAAATGAAATTAAAAAGAAAATAAGAGCAACACATTTATGGTTCAAATATGATGTTTGTTGCAATTCTTACTTTTCTTTTTTCTTTGTACCCTTTTAATTGTGGCTTGTATTTGCCTTGTATTTTATTTTTCCAAAATTATTTTTCATTTAATGTTGCTAAAGCCATCGTCATCAACTCATGTCAAGGTTATTTAAATTTTTGTCGTTGTGGTATGAAAACCTCTAGTCCCATAAATTATAATTGTTCTTGTTTTACATAATTTTTACTGCATTTAGAGTTTCTGTTTCTCTGCCTTGTTTTTTGCTATTGCATGTCTTTTTTTCTAAATTTTGCTATTTTTAAATTTAAGTAGATTTTAATTTTAGATTAAATGCTTTTAGATCTAAGTCTACTGCTCCAAAATGTTTAAGGCTTAAAAGAAGCTACACAGTATAGTTTATCCCTGAAATCTTTTTTTTTTTTTTTTTTTTTTTTTTTTTGAAACCATGATAAAATTATGAACAAATTTTTATTCTACTGTGTAATTTTATTTTCGTAAAAATATTGAAAAAAATTTATGAAATGGCCTATTGAAACCAACATATCTAATGTGAAATAGAAAAGGTACTTAATTGAGCTGGTGGCTTTTTTATGATTTCTTTATAAATAAAGAAATATTCTTTATTAAAAAATATAAAAATAAATAAATTATAATCTCGCTAAAAGCAAGTTATTTAACAGTACAGGATTTGATTAGGCCCGATGGAAACCAAAAATATAAAAAATACACAAAATACCTAATTTTAATTAGGACATTTTTTTCTTCGAAAGATCAATTAATGGCATTAACATTTGAAGTTGATTTAAGGCAGGACATCGCAACTGTTCTTGCCGCAGCCTATTCTAGAAGCCCATTCTAGCATTAGGCGTATGTCACTAATAATACGAATAATATTGGCTTCATAAGTGTCAATTGTTGCTGGTTAATCAGCATAAACCAGCGAGTTATACGGCCCACAGGAATAATCAAAAGGTGCCAAATGGCATAACCTCAAGGGCCAATTAAGAGACTCATCTTTCGATGTTAACTTATTAACATTTCGATAGTTGCGGACCCCTAATTTGTTTACTTGACAAATGTATTTATTTTATTGATGGACTTTTTTTTGTCAGATTCGCTTCGATTATATTATATTATTTATAAAAATATACAACTTCTTTTCTTTATAGAGCTATGCGATATCTTGAGTTTTTAAGTAAGCTTTATCACATTTTTTTTATAATAAAAATTCGTTCAACGTTTTTAATAGAAAAAAATTGTACAAGATGTACAAGACGGGTTGTAAAGAGAGCAACATAGAAATGCTTTGTGTTGTGTCTGGGTTTTGTCCAACCAATTAATTAGTTGGTTAAATGGATGATATTTACAATGTACATAACTTAAGGTAGATAGATGCGAAGATTACTGATGAGGGATTGGGCAGTCCTGAAAATGCGTCATTTTATTCTGCCAGCGTCCAATGTTGCTTGTTTTCTTTGGATACCGTCCGCATACATTTGAAAAATCATTTTTCTTTTTAAAAATTAAAAAAAAAAAATAAACCAAAGCCGAAAAAATAAATTTTAATTGATTTATGAAAGTGTATGGTGCAACCCCTGGCTGGGAAAAAATTAAAAAATAATTTTACAATTTTAAGTTTGTTTACTTGGTAAAAATTTAATTAAAAAAAATTGGTTTGTATTCTATTCTTATCCAAGATTTTTATTCTTAAATTAAAAAAATGTTTATTTACTAAAATAATCAATAAGTTTGTATTAATTTAAAAAATGCAATTACATGTTTTTTATTTTTTTATAGAAATAATTTTGATAAAGTTTTTTGTTAAAATAAAGCAATAATAAGACCCATAATGTTAGGCCCTGCCTTTGTATTAAGTTAAAAAAAAATATCAAAATAATATTCCTATAACGAAAATGGAATGGCTTTAAATATTACTTTCGCAAGGATCTGGTCGTGCTTGAAAGCAGTAATTAGGAAAAACTTTTTAAGAGGAGCTTGAAACACATCTATTTAAGCATCTCGGTCGATTAATTCTAAATGACAGCAGCCACTACAAAAAATTATTTTTTTTAAAGTCATTTAACGATTGATCTTTTACTTCGAAAATCAAAACTCAATTTCATTTGCTTAAAAGAAAATGTAAAAAATAAAATTTTTATTCAAAAACTATTATTAGTTTTCAAATGCATTTTATCCATAATGTTTCAGAAATTTTATTTTGTTATTCTGCACATTTGACATAGAGCTATAAGCCATTAAATGCGTTTCTTTTTTTCACTTCTATGATTTTCCAATAGCCCAGCGAAATAGAAAAAATAAAACGAAAAGTCACCAAAATATAAAAATAAAAATTAAATAAAAAAATATCTGCTAAGATAGCAATGAGAACAAATATTATTATTGCAATTGAGGCCATTTTAGATTTAACTTTTTTAACATTTTATTTGTGTATTGGACCAAGACTTATGACTTTTTTAAACTTCTTCTTATACTTTGGCATCGATGATTTTTTTTTCACTATTCTTTTTGTGGTTTCGTTGTTAATATTTGTGTAGAAGTTTGTTTGTTTGTTTGTTTGTTTGGTGATAAAGCAGTGTTTATTTTGCCCTAAAACTATTCTCACCATAAAGTAAATAGACAATGATGTTTATTTTATAGTTCTTAGGTCTTTGTGAATTTTTGTCCTTATTTCCAATTTTTTTGTCTGTTTATTTGGCCATTACACTATTTTTGTATAAATGCGTATAAAGGGTGATATAAAATAAACGCAAAAAACTGATGAGAAACCAATAACTCTGTTACAAACAATTGTTTTATTTTTTAAGAGCACAATATCCTGAAATCCTTCCTACGCAGTAGCATATCACTTTTTTTATGGCGCACAGTTTTGCGAGCTTTCTTACCCTGGGATATCGATTAAAATTTTTTTAATTAAACAATAATTTACATCAATTATAGATTTTATAAAAAGTAGAAAACAATTTATTATTTAAATAAATAATTATATCAATTAAAAATTTAACTAAATTTCAAACGAAATTTTATAAAAAAAAATTTTTGGATAAATTTTAGTTTTATAAAAATTTTTAAAACTAATCAATGATTTATTATAAGTTTTGACAATTAATGTTACTAAATAAATTCAGCTTAGGCGATTATTGCTAATAACGTCAAAAGAAACCACTTTGCTCTGTGAATGTAGGTTAAGTTTTTTCGTCACAACCCTACTGAAATTTATAAATTTAACGGTAAAATATTACAAATATTTATACTTTCATTGAAAATATTTATTTTAGTTGAAACTTTTGCGCAATTCTCTTTGCTTCTACTTCTTTTTTTATTTCTGTTATAAACATTTTTCTTTTCTTTTGTAGGACAAAAATTTTTAAAGGGGCGAGAAATTATAGTGAAATCATAATGAGTAGTAATAACATTAATTGAAAATGTTAAGCAATAACCTAGTTTACGGAAAGCAGTCGCAAAAAAATATTTTTGTTAACATTTAATCATTATACGATTACTATGCGCAAAAAATGCATTGAAAAAGATTCGGCCCACAACCAAAATCTTTTAACTTATTAAAAATAATTAATAATTAATTAATAATTAATTATTTATATGATAAAAAATCAAATAATTTTTGCTTTAAAGAATATTGTGTTCTTATACGTGACAGGATGCACTTCTATCAGTTAAGTAATTTGTTGCTAGATATCGGCTCTTGTGTGTTATTGGAGAAATAAAAAAAAATATACAAAACACAAGAGCAAATAAAAAGGTAAAAGAGACAACAGTTATTTTAATTATCATTATTTTACTTTAGCTTTATTATTATTAAGTGTCACAATTCTATACTTGACTTACAACAATAATATATTTGCATGAACCATGTTGAACTGAAAAAAAGTTTTTGAGTATACAAATTTTTTTCAAAGAAGGTAACTTTTGAGAAAATAAATGTTTGAACCTGACAATACAAAGTTTATTCTTTAACGTAGTAATTTTTTTGTTCAGCTGATTTCTTAAGGGGATATAATTTTATTTTTAAAAGTCGTCAAAAAAGGAAAAGGTAGTAAACTTCTAACCACTTTTTGTTATTATGCCCGCAGTACTCAGTCATTTAAACGGTGTTCCCAAAAAGGCTGCAATTTGTAAAGATGGCGGTTCGACAAACAATTAAAATTTATACAGAGTTTGTATAGATAAGTTTTCTAAAATAAACAAGTATAAGACTGAAAATTAAAGAATATCACCATATTTGATTTATATGATGCAGATTACCTGAACTTTTGAACCATTATAGACAAATATTTCATATCTAAACAATGTGTGCAACACGATGACCACAGTGCAAACATAAAAAATTAAAGGGTGTATCAATAGGTGGCATAATTTCACTCACAGCACTCAATTTTCGGAACTGCTGTAAACAAACACCTCAAAATTACAAATACTGTGTTATTCTATGTCCGCTATAACAGCAAATACATACATTTCAAATAAGAAATAAAAGGGTGTCCCCATAAGTGATCGAATTTATTGCGTATGAAATTATCTTTGCAACCTTTATAGATATAAGCATAAAAAGTGTATTTTGAAATTGGTTTTTCATCTTGGAAGACTCTCTCTCCTTCTTTCTGTTTTTAAAGTTTGATTTTTTTTTCAAAAAAAACTTTTTGGACTAAATTTAAAATAATAAATTAAAAAAAAAACTATTAATATATTACTTGTGACTTAAAAACATTATTTGCGCAATAAATAAAATTTTTTAATTCGATAATAAATAAAAAATATTTTGTTTGAGGTTTTACTAGTTCCTTGTTTGATGACCTTTAAGTGATTACTTGTATTATTGCGTATACTAACATGCAATATTGGCATATTGGTTGAATGCTTTCGTGAATATAATAAAAATATAAAATAATGATCATTTCTCTTGGGATTTTAAGTACATGATGCTTACAACGTTCTTATGATATTATGTTTTCACTATTTTCTTTAAAATCTAACACAAAAATGTTTAAATAAGTTTTTTTTTCTTAATATATTTAGAAATTAAATTATACGCGAACTTAAGCCAATTTAAAATTATGTATTTGTCGATGCTTCTAAAATAGTTCAACTAAAATTTTCAAAAATTAAAAATTTTAATTTTTTTAAATTTATATCACGAGCTTTACGATATTTAATAATATTTATTTCTTATTAAAAAATTTCGCAGGTCTTTCTATGGCATTTCTTAAATTATTCCACTACCCTAATACTATCTTCTAGAAATTTTGTCAAAGTACTAAGAACACAACTACATAAAAATATGTTTCAATAAATACGAATAAATCACTATAATTATTTTTATTTGAAAAAAGATAAGTAAAAGCTTTCAAGGGATAAACGTGCAATAGCATCTCCGTTTTGTAGTCTTAATAGCAACCATTATTATATTCTTATTTAAAAGCATCTATAAACCTTTACTTAATCAGGTTTAAATACACACACAGAATTATGTATGTATGTATATGCCACCATCTATACAAGAGTGTATTCAAGTAGAAGTATTACACTTATTCCTATTTATATATAAAGACAAGTGCGTTTACAAACCTTAGTCCATTGGTGTCAAGCACCTGTGCTAAATAATATATTCAATGTCTTTGTTTTTTAATGCTCTTCCATTGTATCTTTAGTCAATATTATTATACTTATGGCATGTGACAAATACAAATACAATGTGACAAATACAAATACAATTCCTATCATTTGTTTTTTTCCTGCCAACACAATAATGTAAAACGCAAATGATTTGATTTAGAATTCAAAATTTTTATAATATTTTTATTTTCAAATGATAAAAAGTGGAAAAGCAATTTATTACTAAAACAACTTGAAAAGAATGAATATTGCCGTGAATCTCTCAAATATATTTGAGAAATGAAAGAAAGATTGAATTTGGTAGAGAGTTAAATTGGCCAGATAGAAAGTTAGAGTTAAAATGATTTTAAGCATATAGCGTCACAGATGCTCTTGGCGAAGCTCATACTGGACGTCCGATTTCGAGCCACCTTTTCAAGCAATTCTGGCCATATGTCATAAAACACAGTAACAAGGTTGGCCTCCAACGAATAAATTTTTCGGGTTTAACAACATGAACCCATGACAAAGCCCCACAGTAAATCATGGGTTTAGTTAAATAGGTTTACTTCTTAAAATTAAGTTATTGCCAAATTTAAGTTTCAATAAGCTGTAGATACGTAGCACTATCCTTTTGATATCACGTCTCCCGGGATAAATTTCATCTGTGTTTTAAAACTACATAAAGTCATTATCTTTTTACGCAAACGATCCGCATCGATCAAAACGCCGATCACGGCCTTAGTTTTGAAGAAATATGATTCAGTGTATGTCATGGAGTCTGTCAAATCTGTTCTAAACGGTTTTACTTCATTTGTAGAGCCCTTTAGGCGAAAGAGTCACGAACATGATGGTTTTGTGGTTTTACTTTCTGCCAAAGCTGGATCTAAGAAGGATATAAGTCAAGATATTAGCACAAAAATTCTCGCTTGGATCTTCTTTTATACTTTCGTAAATAGCAGCAATATTCTCTTTAGGAATCTAAATAAATTGGTAGTGTTTTTCAAGCGTCAATCCATTCTTGATGATTTTTCAGTGTGTAAAGCTTTTGACAGTTTTGATTTAAAAATTATTATCCATTAAAGAGTTTTTAATAACCCCGTCAAGGAAATCGCTTTGCTGTACGTAGTTCATTAAGCTTCACTCAGCTCTCCATCAATGTTTTATACATGATAAATAAACTATAGTATCAAAACTTTTATTATAAACATTGCTCTCTCTTATCGTCTATTTAGGTCAATTTAATTGTTTCTTTTTTTTTTTTTTTTGTCTATTAAAGACTTCAGAAACGTATCTGTTAATTCAGAATTTATTTTAGATCGAAAATATAAGTCTGTTTATTTACTAAAAATTTTTAAGAATTTGTAACAATTGTTACTGGAAAGTGTTCATTAACCCACAAAATTTGCAATGAGAGAGTGTAAACAGAGAGTAAAAAAATGAGATGCAAAAATATCTTGCAAATTCTTACTGCTAAATTTTTACTTGCAAGAATTAGCCAAACAGCTTTTTTTTTACTTTTACTCACAAAATAATTTACTTTAAAAATGCCTGACAAAAGAAATTTTTGTAACATTTAAGAAAATGCAAGTATTTGACAATTAAAGGAATACAAAAATAATATTATTTTGTAATTTTTCTCTAATTTAGCTATAGAAGTAAAAATCAAAGTAATGTAAAACAACAGAAATTTGGTTTAGAATCTTCGAGCTTTGCAGGTGTTTGTATTGTTTTTAGAATTAAAAGTAAACAAGCCAGTGATGAAACATTCAATGCAATGTACTTTTTTCGGTGCAATTTAAAGAAGAGTTGTACAATTATATATCAATTATAATATAATTATAAATAAGTTATAAACATGCTAAAACTATTTTTATTATAAATATTTTGACATCTAAATTACAATAATAATGTTTATTAGAACTAACTGTAGAAAAAAAATTCTATACATGATGAGCCTAAAGATCATAAACGCATTTGAAAATTACGAAATATTTAAAAGAATATTTAAAACATTTTACATATTTTTGCTATTTAGTTACTTGGAGTATTATATTCAATTTTTTCGTGTGGTTACCAGTTTACTAGCTTTAAGTGGTCTTCGTTTTATACATTTGTTTTAATAAAGTACTGCTTAGTGCGCATACCGTACAGTTTTTAAGTCTTACATATCGTTTCCGAAGCCACAACAATTTTCTTTGCTAATTTTTGCTAGTAAAGCGTTCATTTACCTTTTTTTATTTAGGAGAATAATTTTGAACATTTCTGTTTTACTCTCTCGTTGTTAGTTTTTGCTAGTAAAGTTACTGAACAGAACTTATATGAATTTTAACATACGCTATTGGTAGAGTTTTTCACTTGTAGTCTACATACATATATAAATTTTCTAAAAATCCTCTACAGTTCTGAAATCTTCAGTGCCGTGACTTTCGCCCCCAGTAGTCTGCTAAGCCTCACCTTTTCAACTTTGATCCGTTTTTTTTTTGGCATTTGATGAATTGTTCGTCCTCATTTCAGAAATAGTTATATTTTGATTTTTTTTTTTTAATAAATAAGTTACACTAATATTAAATTTTGACGCGGAAATGTTAAAATAATTTAATTTTGTTAACTTTACATTGTTTGAGTGAGAAGTATGTTATCTATGGCAGGGTTGTTAAAAACGAAACTAAAGGCCGGGGCACATAGAATCCGTCATATGTTGTACTGTAACTGAAGTCAAAGAGTCGACGGATGAAGTTGGCTCTTTATTTTTATTTACTTTTAAAATTTATTTATATTTTATTCACTTGTTGATTTAATTTAATTTGTTTTTTTTTATATTATTAAAATCACAGAATGTAATGGAAACACAGCAGCAGTTAAAAGAAAACATAGAAGAAGAAACAATTAGCAATAGCTATTATATTTTTTCAACGTACATCAAAAGTTAAAGGTAACCTACTTTTGTAATTTTCGTTGACGGACAAGTATTGAATGTGACAACGCTTATAAGAAAACATGTAGTTTAACTATCTCGTCAGTTGAATACGTCAAAGTTTAACATATGACGGATTTTATGTGCATCGGCCCCAACTGATGGAGCCATCTTTACGTCCTGCAAGTGGTGCAAAATAAGAATCTTACTACTCAAAGAGCAGCCGAAGAAAAGAATACTTAAAAAATTGGAAATTTTCGCAGAAAAAAATCAATCATACGCTAAAGTACCAGGAAGGTGTACATATTTAATTCCAAAGCAAAATGCTTTTGAGAAGATTTTAATTTAATTCTGCGGGGTGCAGACGTACACTTGCGTATAAATATGTGTTTACTATTGCCTTTTTTTTGCCTAATTGCTTGTTTGTTTAAATTTTAAGCGTATTTTGTTCAAATAATTTGCTGTAAAATTCTGGTTTTATTGTTTTACAAGCAATAAATGTCATGTTATATGACATCATGCTTCTTTTGATAGAATTACATGATTATTCATAACGCACATAGACAATTCTTCATTATCTCATACATTTGCAAACATAAAACCAGCATACATTTATCTGTTATCAGTTATACACACAAAAGTGTATTATCATTAACACTTTTGTAATCACATACAAGAGGGAATTACATGTATTCATACATAAATTGAAACATATAAAAATTCATAATTCATAAAATTCATAAGAATTACAAAATAATAAATAATAAATTTTATTTTGACTTCTCAATTATCATCGTAGTGTGAACAGCATCCATCATTATCACTTTTGTCATTTTAATTAAAATGATTTAATTATTTGTAATTTATACAATTAAAAGCTTATGCACTGTACTAAACAGAATAATTTATTGTAATATAAAATAAATTTATTGTCTATTCCTTTTTATTTCTGAAAACTATTTGTTAATGCTGCTAACTTTTGCGATATTTTATTTAATCAGTTTTAATTAATATCTTCAATTTGAATTAATAAAGTTATTGTAATAACAACGAAAAAAAAAATTTATTTATAACGATAAAAATAAAATTATTTAGTTTTATACAGTTTCCAAGCTTTCTGTAGTGAAAAATTATTCTTCATATGCATAAACATAAAATAGAGTGAATTATAATGAATATCTTTTTATAATTATTGATTGTGTAATAAATTTTCATAAATTTTTACTAGAAAAAAATGATTGGAATAAAATATTTAATTCGATAAATAAATATAGATACTTTTACATATACCTATTGACATTAACGATTACATTAATTTGTATCAAAAAATTATGCTTTTGTATGCAAAAATGTTTGCTACTATAAATATCAACAAAAAAAAAAAAAAAAACTTAGAATTTTAGTTTTATTTAAATTAAATTTTAAATAACCCCAAAAATATATTTTATAATTCAAAAGCATTTTTTTTTTTTTGTTAATTTAATACCATGAAATAATTAAATGTCCCCAATTAGTTTATTCCTGCAACTGTGATATTAACTTGTTTAAAAGTCTCCTGATTGAATATAAATGATATAAAATTAAAAATTAAGACGCCCTTTTTTAGCAATGATTTAAAGTTATAATGTATTGAAGCAAAAGGATTGTCACAAGAATGTAATACCGTTAGATTTATATACATATATTTACTTAAATGATTTAAGAAACAGAACAATTATATATTAGAAATATTAAAATAGTAATAATGCGTTTAAAATATTAAATTCATGATAAGACAAATCAATAAAGATAAATGATTTTCACCTATATTCTGACCGAACATCTCCCTTTTTTTAATATTTTACGATACAAAATTGTTACACAAAAATATTTGCTTTCATAATTTAAGAGCAACAGCAAACAAATACTTACTTTGTCTTTCTATAAAGTCTTTAAAGAAATCTTTTTTAAAAGTTGTTCAAGTAGAAATAAAAGTTACAAGAAAATAAAACTCATACCCTTTTCATGCTGTCAGTAACAAGAAGTTTTGCATGATGTGGGGTGTAGTTGTTTGTTTTTAGCACAAGTTACTTTTAACATGTGTTTTCGTTATAAGAATTTTGATTTTCCCTTCACTTTCCTTTCAAGAAAACATGAGACAGCAAAGGTTGCTTTGTTGACCATTATATACAACTTCTTTTATGCGGAGAAATCAGGTTATCGCGATACTTTGCTTATTTTTTATTATAAAATCTTTAATATTAATTTTTTATTTATATAAAGTTTCTATAAATTAATTAAGGCTTAGTTTTATGTATTTTCTGTATAAAAACTTTTAAGTCTTCGATTTCAAAGAACTGCGGTAAAAAAAACATTACACGAATCGTACTCACAACAGAAGCATATAAATTAATTTATTATTTTCAAAATTAAAAAAAGAAAAATTTTAGAAACTCTAAAGCAAATACACTCGTAGGGACAAGATAATGTGGAAATGGCGTCTCTACTTCAGGTTTATATAAATTAAGGGAAAAAATTGAACTTAATGATACTTATAAAAAAAGAATACAGAGAAAGTAATTGGTTATTTTTAAAAAGGGTAAAATCTTCTATTATTTTTCTTCGTAATCATATTTAAGCGTGTACATAATTGCAAATTATACTCAAGTTCTCTAGGAGAACCAAGATTTTTTTCTCAGTATCAATTGAAGAATTTGTTAAAATTAGAATTCAATACTTGAGTTTTATACATAAGCAGCCCGGCCGAAGACAGTCTATGCAGGAAATCTGTGGTAAGTAAATCGTTTATTTATTTATTTTGGTGCGGGCATTATGACACTTTCACAAGTGACATTATGTCAATTCTAAAAACTACACAATATCCATGGTCTGCATGTCGCACTCAAACTTCATGACAAGACACCATAGGATGATAGTAAAAACGCTGTTATTGATTTGTATTTTTTTCCAAATTAATTTAGCTTCCATTTATTCACTTCGTCATATAGGCAGTTTTAAGAAATGATCGACCACAGGTGAAAAACGGAAGGTGCTTTTTTTGTTTTTGTTTTTAATACTCAGTAACAAATTTTCAATTCGTCGGATTGTTGATTTTTTATGATTGTGCCCACAGAACTCAGTAATTTCCAAGCCAATTTTTGATTTCTTTTACGGGTAGTGCTTACAGATTCAAGGGTATCCTCATACTACAAGCATGTTTTTTCAGGTATTGTGAATTGTAAAGGGCACCGCTTTTAAATTTAAAAAAATTACGCATCACCATAGCTCCCAATAGCAAAAAGTAATAAAAAAAATAAATCTAAAAATTAAAGTGTGTCCCTATAGATGTCGGTTATATGGGCCTATTTTTAGAGCCATACACATCATATAATTTGATGTGTACGGTCAAATTGTCGAACCGTTACAGACGGGTAAAATTTGCGAAGAACCTGTATTTCTAAGTCCGCACATCTGCTACATCAGCAAGTATAAAACTTTAATTTGGAAACTAAGGGGTATATTTTCGGTTTTCTTGTAAGGATAACTTTTAATTTTTGAATTACCTACTAACAGTTGCCTTACGCATTAACACAAGTGAGAGAGCGTGAAAGAAATTTTTTGGTCAATTATTAAACTTTTAGAAAGCAAACTTTTCAAAATTTTTAAGCGAGCTCCGCGTGATCATTAGAATAGTGAGCATCCTTTCCTTTAGGAGGAAATTATGTAAAAAATTCTATTGAAATTTAACATTTTTCGCGTCATTCGCCGTATGCTCTTAATATTAACTAAAAGGGAAAAGCATGAAAGTAAAAGAAAGGGGGAACAAGTAAGAAGCTTGGAAATAATCCATCAAACTCAATTCAACGCCATGGTCAGGAACTAAGTCTTCAAAGAACAACTTTAGGCACAATTTTCAACAAGGATATGGATTTTTTTCATTTAAGATTCAGTTGACACAAGGACTTCTTCCACAAAACCATTTACGCTGACGTACATATGCCAGTAGGACGTTACAGCTCGCTTATGAAAAAATTATAAAAGTGACGAGGTACATCATTTGGATGTGTAATGTAAAACTCCCAAATTATTCATCAGTGTACTTTGCATCTATTAAAATTGGCAGTGTGGTGTAAAGGAGGAATGCTTGAACTTTACTTCCTTGTTACTTTTACCTGTGAATGGGGAGCGATATCATGATATGATTAAAGCCTTTTAACGCCACAACTGCATGTTTTAATTAGATTAAGATTAAGGTATTTAAAACACGATGCAACATCGCTCACAGTTAGAACTACGATGGACTTGCTGCTAGATGTATACCTCTCCGGCGGACACCCTGTATATCAGATCTTTCCTTAGTTACTTGTGGCCTGATAAAAACGCATGCGACTGTCGCATGCATTTAACAAAAATTGCCAAATGTTTTTCGTAAAGTTTTTTACGCTTTTCTCAATCAGAAACGCTGAACGTTATTTTTACAATTTTTTATTAATCTACCATGTTGAAGAAAATATTTCATAGAAGAACTCAATATCAATTTAACAAAAATCTCATAATTATCATCTCCGCTTCTACTTTAACTAAAATGAAATGGATTCTTGAGTTGTTAAACAAAAAATAACAAATAAAAATCGAACCAAATTATTTTTAGTTCACTTTACTACACTTCAATCTCAGTTTGTTATTCTTTTTCCATTGAATAAACTAATTGGAATAAATCTACTAACAGAAATAAGCTTGATAAAAGAATGTAATAAAGTAGATTATCTGGACATTTAAAAGAAAATAATTGGAAAAACAGAAACACATATGGCAACAAAAGCAACAAAAAACGTAAAACAATCAAATACTGGCTACAGAAAGAAAAGGAAAGCAAGGCAGAAAATAAAAAAATTAATTGCTATTAAACTTGCATAAATCTTTTTTAAGATATCAAAAACATTATCATGATTATGTCAATTATTTGATGCCTTATGACGTACAAGTTAAGAATAAGATTGATGGCAGGCTATAGTCAATCAAAAGATCAGATATTATTTCAATAATTTTATGGCATTAGGGAAAACTAGTTGCAATAGCTTTTTTGTGAGAAATTATGTAAAAGTACAGGAATTAAAAATTTAACTATGGACATAACACATTTTCCTAAACGCTCCTTAGTAAAAGAAGCTTTTTCATTTATCAATCACTTGTTAAATTAGCAATTTTTTAAACTTTAAACATTGATTTATACGGCGAAATTCCTGTGTTTATTGGGTTTTTCCCTTTGGATTTTGTCCTGCCTTATTTTGTGCCACAATTCTTGTTTTGACAGAAGGAATGCGTGCATTTTATGATAATGAAAAAAAAAATAAAATTTTTTCTAAACCTTTTCTACAATACTCCTAAAGCAAACGGAAGAAAAACATTTGAAAACGTCACAGAAGTTTATTTCTATTGTAGTGCGTACTTCAACAAAAAATAGCACTTGATAAAGTTACAGCGTTCGCATTACTACAAGAGTTTTATTTAAAATTTGTTTTTTTTTTTTTCAACAATGACTTTTTATAAAAGAAACAGGAAAAGTTAAAATATTTTCATGATTTTACATAACAGTGTGCTGCACAAAAGTACGAAAAAATCCTTAAGCATGTGGTATTACATACTTTTTTCATATTTTTGTTAAATTTTTATTTTTCCGAATTTTTATTTTTATATGCATAAGGAAGTTGTAGTAAAATGATTAACTGAAGAGCATTTCTTGAAACAAAAACATTTTGAAATATTATTTCTAAAAAAATTTTATACTAATTTGACTTAAATGACTGTGCAGAAGTTAATATATAAAATATGTTAAGTAAGTGCACAAAAAAGCAGAAATTCGTGAAAATATTAAATTTTGCTAACATCCGTTTTTAAATTTAGTTTTATATCCCTCAGTGCACATGTTTATATACAAATATCTGTCAATGTAACAAAATGTTTCAATGGTAATGCCAAACATACTTTAACTTTACTGTGAGAAACGTAAAACAGAAGTTTGAAAATATTATTTTAATTTTTGAAATTATTAGTGTAACTTTTTAATTATTCCCCACCAAAAAAAGACATGCAAGAGAAGTAGTTAATTCATGGGTATTACGTAAAACGAACTAGTTCATCTTAGGGGAAAACGCATGATTTTAACATTAGCTTTTCACTGGCGAGCATGGGTTAATATAGCTTGGCATTTAAGTGAATGCTTAGTACCAGTGAAAATTCGATGATTAGGATAAGTTTTTTTAATTACCATAAACGAACTTATTAAAATTGCATTTTAGAAAAAAAGTGCAAGAGGAGCAATGAAAATATACATAAATTTTGAACTACTTCTTTTTTTTTGTTGGGTCATTTGTAATAAATAAATTAAAGAAGAAAAGTTATTAACAAATTAAAAATAAAATTCGGTACTGCTTTGGAAAGCGATGCACCACTATAGTTCAACCGGCGACCATATTTAAAGTGTAAGTAAAAAGAAAATGTTGATGAAATGCTAATTTTTAAAAACATTATATATGTGCGAATATTAAAATTTCTATTGATATGGTTCTGTTATAAATACGAGTAACACGTTTAAGTCGCATGTTTGGCTTAAGTAGGAATAGGTGTTCGTTAACCAGGCATAAAATTAAGTCCTGCTGCATGCGGCGTAAAACCAAACAATTATCGTTGTATTATACAATCAATACGTAGTAAGAAATATGTCCTGAAGCTCTCCATATTTTGTTCTATAAGCGAAAAAGCACTGATTTGGACAAAGGGGAATTTTTACATTTCGAGAAATGAAGCAGTGGAATCTCTTACAAAAAAAGCATCAACTGATACGTTTAAAAAGATGGCATGGTGTGGATCGAGAACTTACAAGATGGTGAAGGTTAATAATCAGCTTTTAGCCCGAGTTAAAACCTACTTTATAGAAAACTCTAAGTAAATTCTTATATCAAGAAAGATGATGGGTCTGAGAGTTGCGAAGATGGTAGCCCTCATGGTGTGAAAATTTCAACTGTAGGCCAGGGTACATATTGGATTTTGATGTCATGACTGACCTTATTCTAAAGCAAGTGCCAAAAATGAGACAAAACTCTGTAATAAAAAGTGACAAGTGACAAAGAGACAATTGTCAGCCGGTGGTCAGAAATCAGTAGTTCAGAGTCTAAAGTAACTGCTTGTAGGCTAACAAGCAAAGAAAAGGGCTCGAAAAAAGTTTTCGAATGAAGAGGCCTATTGTAGCATTCTCTATTATAAATATAAATATTATAATTAATAATATTTTTTACATTTTAAATTAAAAATAAAGGGTGTTCCAAAAGTGACATAAAGTTATAAAAATATTGTTGATTTTTAGCTGAGCTGTCATATATATAAAACTGTGACCGCTGAAGCTACAAGTACATAGTACATAAAGCCGTAAATAAAAGGAGGTCCTAATAGTGACGTAAGTTTCACGTAAGTGGCCTTAATTTTGAACCGAAATAGACAGACACCTTTATATATTTAATAAGAATTAATACAAAACTTAAATAAAAAGGATGTTTCCATAGTGACTTTATTTATATGTCTTTAGTTTTCAGCGGTACAAGCAGGCATTTATAATTCACAAAGATTATGAACAATTATGTCCACTACAAAAATTAGTGAGAGCAATAAGTTTCAAAATTCAAGAGTGTTTTCATAGAGACCGTGATTTTCACGAATATGGTCTTATTCTTTAAACCGTTGCACGCAACTTGAACTTTCGACAACAAATGAAAAAAGATGATGTCTAGTTTCATACATTGCATGGAAATAAAACATGATATTTATAGAAATTCTCACACGCAGTCTGTTAGATGTGAAAATTGTGTGTTATGTCTGCACGTGTGGTTAAAAATTTCGCATTATTTGCTTTTATGCGAAAGTGTGCAGTTCAAAACAAAAACTTGTTTAAGGTATCAAAATGCTAACAAACTTGTGTTTAAAAAAAAAAAATAAAAAATATGAGAATAAAATATAACTTGTAGTATAAGCGAGTTTAACAACAGCAGGATCGAACACCAAAAGTGACTTTAGTTCTCATGACGATAAAGTTTTAAGCAGTGAAGATTAAAGAAGTTTAAACGTTGTTTTTAGTGAAATTTAGTTAAAAGGAGAAATATATGTTTTTGCTTTTTTTTCATAATAAATTTTTATCATAATCAACGAAATAATTTATTACTGTTAACAATTTTCTTTAAATTACATGTTCTTAATATTAAACGCATATTCAAGGCCATATTTTTAACTTCTTCAATTCATGAAAAACTTTTAAATTTTTATACATTTTTTATTACTGAATGATACTTAATATAGATTCATCGAAATTTGAAAACCTTGTTTTCAAATGAATAAAAACTTTGATATTTATTAAATTTTTATAAATGTCTATCAAAGAAAATGGTATTTATTGCTTTCATTTCTAAAAGAGCTGCAGTAAAGATATTTTCGATTTTATCCTTTGATACATTTGTATGCAAGCACTTATGTTCATGTGTTAATATGTTCATTGCATGACAATTTGTTTATTTAACTGTGTATTTTTAATTTTTACCAATAAATGAAAATGTCTTCCTGTGTATGTATGAGTGCCTGTACGAATTCAAAATATTGTATTATTTTCCCTTATCGTAAAATATTTGTATTCATTATTTGAAAAGTTTGCTTTAAGCAAACATTTTACCCGTGACAATTGTTGACATACGTGCAAATTAATGTACTTGTCTCTTGAGTATATCCTTCATGTCTGGATGTAAAAGGTATTTGGATGAAATAAAACATATATGAAACATTTTAAATAAAAATTTTGGTCGTACAATAATTCCGTATTTTTTTTAACAAAAGTTTTGTGTGATATTGGATATTTAAAGCCTCAGGAGTAAAGAAAAAGTAAAATATTATAAAGTGTCGGAGGAACCTTTATTTATATAATATTTTGTTATTATCGTTAGAGTGATTGGATATAATACTTTTAAAAAATATAAAATAAATCCGGCAGGTGTAGTCTGGGTTCACACATGCAGGGTTCCGTATCATGTATTGTCCACTCTTTAATTCTTTAATTAATTTTTGTAAAAGCGGGCATGGTAATGCACTCTTTCGGTAAATTTAAAATACGGCGTGGTGAATAAAACTTTACTATTGGGACATCCTTTAATTTTAGTTCTTATACTTGCTGTAATAGCAAATTAAAAAAACGTACTCTTCGTAATTTTATTTCGTCAGGTTCAAAAAATATATTAAAAAAATGTATTTTTCGTGGCAAAGCGGTTTTCTTTTTGTTAACGTTCGAAGGTTTTGTGTTTTATTCCATAACATATCTGTATTTTCATTCGCAATTTTTTTAACTAAAAGAATGTTTTGGGTAAATATCATGAATTATAAATTTCATACATTGCAGGAAATAATATAATGGACTAATCGATTGACAATTTGTTTAGTATCGAATGATGAATAGTGCTTATGATCTCTTTGCGCTACCACTATTTTTAGTAATGATAATGCTTTAGAATTAAAAGATTTCTTTAATAATTAGTTTGGACTCAAAATCATTATAATTGGGTAATGATTAATAATTTCAAAGCATTGCCATCAATAAAAAATAAATAAATGTCTCTTTTAATATTTTTATCTTTAATAATAACCTTAAATTATAGTCTAACATTTTTATCACAAAAATAAGGCGAAATATATACGTTGTAACACTCTTAAGCAAAATGAGCCGTTGTAGTAACATTCTTTTATTTTCGTGTGAGTAATAAGATCTGCTAGTTTGGGTATTAGGTGATTTTAGATCTCACACATTAAGTTTTCATACGTCCAGTTTGAAATTGAAAATTATTATAACTTCAAATTTAGATCAATCTGCAACAGTTTGTGCATACCCATTTTTTTTGTAGATTTTGCTATCATAAATTTATTTTTTTATAAAAATAATTAGTTTTGCAAATGGTAGTTAAACAGTCTGATTAAAAATAATTACAATTAAAATAAAATCATTAGCAATATTTGTAATAAAATTTTTTCATTAACTTTTTTTCAAAAATTACCAATGAAATTTCAATGGAAATAAAAAAATAAATATAATTATTTTGAAAATATTTCTTTGCATCCTAAATTACTTTATTCCTTACACTTTTTGTAAAGTGGAGTGAATATAAATATAAAATCAGATTTGAGAAACAGTTCAGTCAATTAAACAAAACAATTTTTAATTATCGGCCTTAAATTTTAAAATTTTACTAATATTAATTAAAACAACTTCACCTTTATAATTTGTAAATTCAATAATTTAATCATTGTTAAGTCCTGTTCCTATTCACTACATTTTGTATTTAACTCGTTTTACGTTTCTTAGCATAATTTAATATTTTATGTTCCTTACCTTCGGCATGTTGCCATAGCAGTGGAGACGGGCTCGAAGGATGTCTGAGTGGTCTCCAGTTATATGGCCCATGATCATGGTAATTCTCCACCACATGATCTGCTAAAGCTTCTGGTTGCAGAGGCTAACAACAGTCAAACGCCGGTCATCATTGGGGCCGATGCTAACGCTCATCACCATATGTGGGGCAGCACGGATGTCAATGAACGGGGTGAGTCTCTTTTTGATTTTATATTATTGCATGACTTAAGTATTGTCAATAGGGGAAACGAGCCTACCTTCGTCACTTCGAGTAGAAGGGAGGTTCTCGATCTTACCTTGACAGGTGGTGGCGGGTCTGATATTGTCAGAAATTGGAGTGTCTCTCAAGAGTGCTCCTTTTCTGACCATAGGTATTTATCCTATTAGTTAGATCTAGGATCAGTAGGTTCCGGAGTGTCTCACTCCTACATAAATAGGAAACAAACGGACTGGAATAAGTTTCGGTCCATTTTAGAGCTTGGCCTAAGGCCTGCTCCCTTCAAGATTAATGACCACTGCGATATTGATCGGGCGGTTGAATTCTTGACCTTGCAGATATGCTCTGCAGCGAAAGCGGCCTGCAATCCACCGAAGCCAAGGGGTAAACCGAAACCCCCTTGGTGGAATACGGAGATTGCAGAGTTACGCAAGGAATGTAGAAGACTCTTTAATAGGGCCAAAAATAGTGGAAACTGGCTGCCCTACAAGGATAAACAAAGGGAGTTTAAGTATGCCATACGTAGATCCAAAAGAGCCTCATGGAAAACTTTCTGTGGCAACATAGAAAGCTCGTCCGAAACCAGCAGGCTACGCAGGATTCTTAGCACGTCCCCGAGAATTATTGAGAGTATTCAGAAGCCGGACGGTAAATGGACGGACTCTGTAATCGATACCTTGGAGACGCTGCTTGATACTCACTTCCCTGGTAGTGAAAGGATTGACGAAGCGATGGGGATTGTGAATTCCCCGTCGGTTTTTTCAGCCACTTTCCGGGTGACCAATGCTCACTTAGAGTGGGCCATCATGACGTTTGATGCCTTTAAGTCTCCTGGGATTGACAATATCATTCCAGCGGACTTGCAACATGGCATGGACCTTATTAAACCATGGCTATTGCAAATCTACAATGCTTGCCTGGAAAATACTTACATGCCCATGGGCTGGCGTGTAGCCCGAGTTGTTTTCATCCCTAAAGCGGGGAAGACATCTCCTATTAAACCCAAGGACTTTAGGCCCATAAGCCTGTCGTCCTTCTTACTCAAAACGCTGGAAAGGATTCTTGATCTTCAGATCAGGAACTCCATTAATCCCGCGCTAATTTCTAGCTCGCAGCATGCCTACACGAAAGGGAGATCTGTGGAAACAGCGCTGCATGTGTTATTATCCGATGTTGAAAAGTCCCTTTCAAATAAGGATTTTACGCTTGCAGTGTTTCTTGACATAGAAGGAGCTTTCAATAACGTCTGCCCCAATGCCGTTATAAAGGCCCTCTTGGATCTCGATCTTGATGCAAATCTGGTGGGATTCATTGCGCAACTACTGAAGACACGTATCATCACGTCCACCTTGGGAAATGATCACGTTGTAAGGGTAGTGAAAAGGGGCACTCCACAAGGTGGCGAATTGTCTCTCCTTATCTGGAATCTGGCAGTCAACACGCTGCTACGGCAACTGGACCAAACGGGTAATAGGGTGATAGCTTATGCTGATGACATTGCTATCGCAGTCTCTGGAAAGTACCTGTCAACACTCACAGAACGAACGAACTATTCGCTTAATGTTCTGTCTAAATGGTGCTGCGATTTTGATCTTACTGTTAACCCCGGCAAAACGGAGGTTATGCTCTTCACACGGAGATACAAGATCCCGAATTTTACTGGCAAACATTGCCGAAAGAGCTCGGAAGGCGACCTGTGCGCTCTATCTCTGTCAGAGAGCTCTAGGACCAAGATGGGGCCTTCAGCCTCGAATCATCTCCTGGCTCTACAAGGCAGTTATAGAGCCAAATATTCTCTATGGAGCTGTGTTTTGGTGGCCCGCTCTTGAGAGATTGGTCAACCAAAAGCCTCTTGACAAAGTCAGGAGAACAGCCGCCATTTTGATTACTGGGGCTCTTCGAACTACTTCGACAAAGGCTCTGTTTGCTCTTCTCCACTGGTTACCCACCAAACTTCTGGCATTGCAACAGGCTAAATGCTGTGCAGCCAGACTTAATGCCCTCTCACGCTGGCTCAGGCTGGACATAGGGCACTCTAAGATTATCGATCGGGACGTTCCACTGCCATCAATGGTGGACTACATCTCTTCTACTCCCGCTCTGGACCACGGGTTTCGAATCCATATTCCAAATAGGGAGACTTGGATCCGTAACGAAGTGGTCGTGAGTGGTACTGTTGACATCTACACCGATGGCTCGAAACTGGACGACAGAGTCGGTTGCGGAATCTTCTCCAATCATCTTGGACTAAGACTCTCCCTCAGACTCCCTGACTACTGTAGCGTCTTTCAAGCCGAGGTAATGGCCATTCTGAAAACATCCGAAATAGCGCTCGGGGACGATCTTTCTGGTCATGCTATTCGGATATTTTCGGACAGTCAGGCGGCAATCAGGGCGCTTGCTGGTGCATATAGTACATCTAAGCTAGTACTGAGTTGTCGCTCATTACTGAACACTTTATCGGAGCGATCACAGATTGACCTGTTTTGGGTCCCTGGCCACAGGGATATCCAGGGCAACTGTGAGGCCGATGATCTCGCAAAACGGGGCACATTGCTTCCTAATGTCTCCCCGCTACCAGACATTGGAATTCCTCTGGCAACGGTTAAAATGGCCATAAAGAACCACTATCTAAATTTTGGCTCGCAAATTATGGGTAGATGAAAGTTCCTGCTGTGTCTCCAGACAACTGTGGACTACACTGGACCTCAAGCGGACCAGGCAGCTGCTCAAACTGGACAGAAAATCCATAAGTATCACGGTCTCTGTACTTACTGGACACTGTCTAATAGGTAGGCATGCGGAAAGACTTGGTCTGCCTTTTAATGATTTCTGCCGCAGTTGTGGCTCGGAGGATGAGGAAGAGACCGTACTGCACCTCCTGTGCCACTGTCCATCCCTGGCTCGAAGAAGACTAAGAATTCTGGGCTCTCCTTTCTTTGGAACTCTGACGGAGCTATCATCCCACTCTATAAGGGACATAGCGAAGTTCATCCGTGAATCCTCATGGTTCTCGGCTGGGTAATGGGAGTCATGCCGCCTTCTTTGTGGTATCACAACGGGCCATTCGTTTGTGCTCAAGTGAGCTTCGTCGCGAGAGGCTGCCACTCCTAACTAACTAACTAACTAACCTTCGGCATTTACCAGGAGTGTTTATGGAAAATTCTTTAATTCTTATATCAGTACAAACACAAAAATTGTTAGAATAAAGGAATTCACCGTTTAAATTTGGTTAATACAGTGTTTTGATAAATAATGTTGAAGATCTGTTCTAATAGTTCTAATTATTTATATGATTTTAAGACATTAAGGTTTTTTATCTTCCTTCTACTTAAAAATTGTCTTATGATTTCGTTTGTTTAACATTTTTACGTTTCAAAAGGAGAGTTTTTTTTTTCTTCTCAAATAAGAGTCGGATGAATTTTTATTTTAAATATGATGCTGTGCTCGTTTCAACTTAAATTCTTTTTTTTTTCTAAGCGTGTGAACTTTAAACGATTGAGGTTGTGTGCTAGTTTTAATGATAAAGTCCCTTGAGGCTATATGTCTTTGTCATAATATCCGTTTTTGTACGCTATTAGAAGACTTAAGTCATTGCACGTCTTGTCTTAGGGGTTTTTTTTTTTTGCATTCAAGTTGCTTTAACTTGTAAAGAGTTTTTTCAATGAATAAAACTGCTGCTGTTGCTGTTGTTATTTGTATAGTTGAGCAAAACAAATTTTTTTTTCGTCACGCAAAAAAGAACTTTAATTTGGAAAAGTTCATTACATTTTCCTAGTTCAGAATATATATTAAACTTAATACTGAAATAATGTACCCTAATAAAGATACAAAAAACATGAGTGAAATTGAAAATAATAAGTGTGTAAGTTATAAATTAATAATACTGTTTTGCAGTGATAATGTTTTCGGGTTTCTATTGCATTTTTCTACATCAATTAGCAGGTTTTTATAAAGTTAAAATAATTTAAATAAACCACAGGAACAATAAATTACATTAATTTTTCAAATAACGTCCTATGTCTACGCATAAAAAAAAATAAACTATCGTAGTGTCGTTGTGATAATTTATTATTCATCATCTTTTAACTGTATTAAAGAGCCGAAAAAAGTCAGCCGTATACAGCGGATAAAGAAAAATAAAATCATTGTCGATTATTGTTGTTTTTGCTTAAACTTTGATTTTTCTTTTTACATCATTGTTTGGACAAAAATTTTTAGCTTATTTAAAATATTTGGGAGAAGTTTCCTGAAGCGCTAAGTAAGGAGAGTGAAATGGCCTTCAAGACGTGCTTTCCCCCCAATGATCAATATCGGTGATTTGATCATTTAATGGGGATAAAAAATTAGCACGTTTGTATGGAGGGTGCAACGCCCACTATTTTAGTCCATTTTGTGCGTTGCTAAAATATGTATATTATTGTGGGGCTTGCTGGTGCAAAATTTCAAAACTCGACTTATTGCAGTTCTCTAGCTGGACGGTAATATTTTTTCACTTTGTATGGAAGGTATCTCGCCCACTGTTCCAATCTAGCCAATGTTTCTTAACTATAGCCATATTCGCTAGAGAGCTATTTGAACAAAATTGCAAGGTGCTTCCCCTTAGAGTTACCAAGTTAGTTAGTTAGTTAGTTAGGAGTGGCAGCCTCTCGCGACGAAGCTCACTTGAGCACAAACGAATGGCCCGTTGTGATACCACAAAGAAGGCGGCATGACTCCCATTACCCAGCCGAGTACCATGAGGATTCACGGATGAACTTCGCTATGTCCCTTATAGAGTGGGATGATAGCTCCGTCAGAGTTCCAAAGAAAGGAGAGCCCAGAATTCTTAGTCTTCTTTGAGCCAGGGATGGACAGTGGCACAGGAGGTGCAGTACGGTCTCTTCCTCATCCTCCGAGCCACAACTGCGGCAGAAATCATTAAAAGGCAGACCAAGTCGAGTTACCAAGTACCAATATAATAAATTATTTCTTTATATGGTAAGTGCCCCTCCCACGTGAAATATTAAAGAAATAAATAGCATATTTTACCAACCGCATATCTGATGATTATCTGTGAAAAATGCAGTTAGATCGGTACCTTGGTGTGGGCAGTTTTTGTTTTCAAACAAACAAGCAAACAAATAAATATATTTTGAGCTATTTAAATTAAAAAAAAAAGAAAATAGAAGGTTTTTTATGTATTGACGATATTTGGGATATTTTGGCAAGAAAACTAAAGTAACTGGCAACACTGGTCGCTACAGCTTTTTTTGTTTTGTTTCATTTTTGTAAAAGACAAATAACTGCTTTCTGCGGTTCTTGTGGTTAAATTTGTTACGTGCTTCAAGTGTTTAATTAGTTCCACGAAATAACTGACATTTTAACAAACGAAGGAAATTACGAAAATATATGAATATAGCTGAATAAAATATTGAGCTGTGTGTTTGAAACGGAAATTATATTTGTTCGAAATAACGTAGATTGTTCCTAATCTATATGTTTAATGTTGCACATATTAACGTGTTTAGAGGAACTATACTAAAATTGTTGTGATTACAAAATATGGAAGTCTTTGTAGAGCTGAACGTAAAGCCGTGTTTCGTGTATTTTTTTCTAACTTATTTGCACTCAATCATTTTCATTATTGCATTCCATTGATATTTTTATAATTTTTTTTTACCCGTAAATAAAATTTTCCATCAATTGCAATTTTTTTAATATTTTCGTGTTATTTTGCTTTTTTAAGTCTTAATATAAGTTAAGGAATAAAATCAACTGGTTTGATAGTTTAACATACTTTTATTTACAAATTCTTGTTTTTGTAATACTGTCCTACAATTACACATTCATTGCATTATTCACTATTATAGTGAACTGAATCGTTAACTGAATACACATAAATAACAAGTAAAATATCATGATGCCCAAAAGTCTCAATATAAAACGAACACTTCACACTCTAATTATTTTACAGAGAAATTTCCAATGCAAAATTTTACAAGGAACAGTGAACACTCTATTAAGGGAAATTAATGAATTTTTGAATGACCAAATAGATAATGGAAATCTAAACACTCAATCCATGCCCGCAAGTTCAATAATAATCTGAAAAATTAAAGAAATATTGTTGTTCGTAATGTAGATATCAAAACTATATGAAGTTGATAAAGAGAGAAATAGAGAGAGGCCAGCTGATGAAGTTAAGGGATAATTGACGACCATGTGATGCCATAGTGAGCAGCCTGCTCTAAAGATTAAAAGGCATTATAATCTCGTGGACATTATTCCTAAGAGCCAGGAGTATTTTTACCTCATAACGCTTTCGTGTGGGATTTTATTTTGCAGCAAATGTCTTAAAAAAATTAATGTCATGATCTCGAACTGAATTAAATGTTTAAAAGTGTATGAATTTCAAAGAGCACTCCTGCTTAAATAAAAAAGCGATTGTAAAAATTTTAATACGTTTCTTATTTTACGAAACAAACAAACTCTTTGAAACTGAATCTTTTAACGAGCATTCACTTTTTACATTTCAAATTTCAGTTTAAATTTACAGAGAGGAAATCTTCATTTGTAGTGGTTTTGACTGTAATGAAATTTAGTGCTTTAATGTGGATAATGATAATGATAATGATAATGTAATTAAACCAACTAAGCGTGCAAAAAAAATAATACTTATCTGCATTTAACTAATGGCCAGTAACCTTTGAATATAATAAAAATAAAAGGAAAAAGATTTTTTTATACAAACAAAAAATATTCATTTTTAAACATTGCAGATAAAAGTTCACCCTACTGAGCAATTAAAAAAATAAAATAGGAACTTAATGATGAAAGGATAAGTCTATTTACATTAACAGTAGGTAATTGATATGTTTACTACTGTGAGAACTTAAAATATGTTAAATGAATAGAAGTTAGAGCATTTGAAGAAAAATCAAAGAATTTAATCGCTTTGAGGTGGATGAGGCTATTGAAAATAATGATTTGTTTGAATAGGAAGTTAAACGATATTTTAATGCAGGTGAAGCAAAGGAAAATTTCTCAATAGAATATTTCAAGTGGTAATTAATTTCATAAATAATTACAAAAAATCCATTTAAGCTTACAGACATTAAGATAAAAGAAATATAAAAATTGCATGAATGAGTTTAAATGAAAATTATTTTTTTATTTTTTAATGTGAATTATATAATGGATGTTATAAGAAATAGCTTAGGAAAATATAAAGTTTGGTGTAACAAGCGTTAAAAAATCTTTAGCGGCATAATTTTATTTAATTTAAATTTTTTCTATTTAACAAATGGGTGTATTTTAAGCCTGATGGCAATTTTAATTGTAAAAAACAACAAAAAATATTTAATTTTAATTTAATTTTTTTTTATTAGATAGACCAATAAATGGCAATAACATTTAAAAATAATTTCGCACACATGGCCACCACATTTTTAATTGAGGAAGCGTATTAAAAATGTCCAATTTTGGATCAATTTTTAGAACAATGTTGGCCACAAAGTTGTCCATTTTTGCTGGGTTATCAGCATAATACACTGACTTTACATGTCAACACAAAAAATAAACAATAGGATTCAAATTGTGTGGCCTTGGACACATTAAATTTTCAACAAAAAAGTCAAAAATTAAAAGGGATCCCGTTTATTGAACGGAATCCTTCTGGTGTGAGTTGAACTTCCAAAATATTAAGGAAAAATAATAAGATAATAATATTAGCTTTTGGATCTATTTTCTTTTTACTTTATTCGTAGAATCCTTAAAGAGTGCAGAGGTTTGGTTCTGATAATCAGAACTGCAGTAACCTAAAAACTCTTAGAGAAATCTGTTATTAAATATAAAAAGAATTGGTGGGAAATAAAAGCTCTTGATTGATAACCCCTTATAAACATATGCGGTGAGCAATTATGAACAGTATTTTAAAGGGAAAACTGTGTTCAATAACAATCTAAGAAATCTTCGAATACAGGTATCACTGAATGTACGTGAATTATTCGAAAAAGTTAAAAGAGACAGTTTGTGATACGCGAAAACCCTCATGAGGTAGAGTAAAAACTATCTTAGGATATAATCGGACAGGTTTGTATGTAACAGGAGACTACAAATAACTTCCGTATCATCTGACTAAGACGAATATTGAGTAAAATAATGTAAGTTGGCGGTAGCTGGTATGGAACGTAGAAAAGTGTTTAGAATTATACTTAAGACATTCGTATTACATACTATATAGTGTCACATGAAACGTAGACTTAGATAAGTGTTGCAAGGAAGGAGTTTAAAAAGTACCATATATAATATAATCAAAAAAGTAGGAGTGTTTTAAAACTAACAGATTATTAATCCAAATAATTCTAAATTTTTTTTATACTCACTTTGTTTCTTGAGCCATCATTTTATAACATGTGTGTAATTCGTGTGTATTTGTGGCTTTTCTGTGGTTCAGATTTGTCATTTTTAACATACAATTATTTCAAGGTTTTTTATATATACTTTTCTATTATTTTATTTTAACAGCAATTGTAAAAAAATGTAGATCTGCAGAAAAAAATTGTGTTTATGCACAACATTTAGTAATTTAAATCACACATATATGTATTTTGCCTCTTTACTTATGTATTGTTAATGTATATGTATGTAAATCAGTATTATTTTGTGTGCGTTAGCATGCACTGGTGTTTAAAGTTGATATAAAATGCATATCACACTTAATTTTAATCAATTTAACATTATGATTTTTAACCGCAATAGAGCGGGTTTTTAAAAACTACAGTTTGGCACTTGGGCGAAAAATTACTTTGATGTGGTTTTAATTAAGAAAAAAATTGATATTGATAAATTAATTGTAGGAGATGCCTCTTAATTTAAGTTTTGTTTTTTTTATTATTTTCTGTTAAAACTATGTCTGCTAAAGCAACAGGTACAAAAAATATTAGTTTAAATCAAAAGGTACGTTAACCCCAAAAAGCAGACCCTTTAAGCACAGCAAATTGAACAGTATTCTTAAATATAATATGTGTTCCTTTAGTGACGCGTTTAGTAGTCAGTCATTTATAATTTACACAGAGAATGCACAAATTTTTCTACTTTAAATATAAGTTTAAATAATAAATTTAAAAAATAACGGGAGCTTTCATTAAGACATGACTTTTATGTAGTTTCCTAAAGGAAGTTTTATTAGTATTAGTCAAACTTTTTGATTTTTTATCAAAAAATTAAAAATTCCCTTATGGGTGACATGCATGGAATGTGATTTCAACTTTCACTGGGTTGTATTATTTAGTGCAGCTTTCCTTCATTTCCTATATTTAAAGTCTTTTTCATAGGTCTTACTGTAACAAAAAAATATGTTCCTTCTAAAAGTTATTTTAAATGAATGCCTGAAACCAGTAAAAATTCGATGGGTAGGATACGTTTTTTTATTATCTTTCTGAAAAATAAAATCACTGTTGATTATTGTTGTTTTTTGCTTTAACTTTAAATTTTGTTTTTACTTTATTGTTTGGACAAGAATCTTTGCTTTATTTAAAATCTTCGAAAGAAGTTTCGTGAAGAGCCAAGATACCGGTAGCGAAATGGCCATCAAAACGTGCTTTCACCCTTAGTGATCAATATCGGTGATTTGATAATTTAATTAGGATCAAAAATAGCACGATATTTTTTTTAATTAAAAAATATTAATATTTATTGATATAGGTTTATAAAACTGAAAATAAATTTGGTAAAATTAGTTCAAATGAAATGTAATTTTAAAAAGTTTGATATTTTTGAAATAAGTCTTCATACTTTAATTTAATTTTGTTTTAAATTAACCGCTAAGAATTATGTTGGGTCTTCCAAGTTTCTTTAACAATTTTCGTCTTTGTACTTTTACTTCCTCTATTCTTTGTACCATAAAAAAAAGAAGTGAGATTACTACAAAGACAAATATAATTTACTCAAGTAACTCACAGAGAGGATTTTTTGAATATTTATTGCTTTTTTTAATTATAATAAATTTTCTCCATTACCAATTTTAGTTATGGTAAAGAATTATAAAGAATCTAAAATGGTATGGTTCAGAACGAGAAAGAAAAACCGAAGAAGGAAATAAAAAAAATTATTTTAAAGCAAGAAGTTGATAGTTTCTTAAGAAAACTTTATCGTTGGTTATACTACTCGGATATCAATTTATTAAAACATGAAAGTAAAAGGAGTAAATTGGCTTTAGGTTAAGCAGCGTTTAAGTTGTTTCTGTTCAAAATTTGAAAAAAAAATTTTTTTTAATTTTTTATTTGATGACATAATTTTTGAAATTGATTAAAGCTTAGTTCAGACCTTGAAAAAAGTAAGTGACTAATTTTTATGTCACCAGATCAATATAATTTATCTAGAAATTTATAACATCTAAACTACTCACTGCCTAACAACTTTTACAACTCATGTTACTAATCCATAATACGTTAAATTGTTGAGGTGTATATAGATCCTTAAGTCGCCTTAACAACATATTTAATTTTCACCAATGCCACAAATTTTCCACCTCAAGGGAATTATAACATTTTTTATACAAGAAAAAGTGTACAGTAAAAGTTACTTAAAGTTAATAAATTTTACTTAGTACGTTATGCAAGGAAAGAAACAAAAAGAAAAATTTAACAAGAAAAAAAAAAACAAAACTCGTAACATATCGGTCACAAAAAAGAAATGGAAGTAATTAAGTTCAACAAAAGGTATACAAAATCAAAACAACGTAAGTATAAAAACCATATAAAATTATAAACTTAAAATTAATGGGTATCTCCATAGTTGATGTAATCTGATGTATGTGAATTTAAACTTAAAACCATCATAGATGCAAAATCGAATTTTAAACAAAGTGTGTTTTAAATTTTTTAGTACATATTGAAAGACCCTCTGTTCGACTGTCTGCCTTGAAGTCAGTTTTTTTGTAAGAATTTTTAAATAATTTTTGGTTTTTTATGTCTAGCATTAAAATTTTTGTGATGCTGTAGTAAATATTTGATAATTAAGTGATATTTAAGTTTTCTTTAATTTTCGTTTTTAATTGAAATTAAAAATTTTGATCGCAGGTAAAATTTTTCCATAAAATATTTTATTTGTAAAATTTTGGGCGGCTTAATCTCTTTAATCCTTTTCGAGCTCTTTAAAAGCGATTTGGTTCGACTATAATGAAACATCAGCAATAATTGATGCCTTTAATGTCATTATTATTAGTATTATTCGAGATATATTGCCATCAATGCTCGAAAAGAGCGGTCTATAATTAAACACCTAAAAAGCCGCGCTGGTGAAATCATTCCATATGTTAGTATTTCGAATAGAAATTTGTTCTATTGTTTTCAATTTAATTTTTGTGTTATTTTTAAAAGTTGAAGCTTTTCCGGCCTTAAAACCACATTAGAAAATTTTCAAAGCTTTATTTAATATTTAATGGTCTCTTGAAAAATTAATTTATTACCCGTAGAATATTTACAACTTTATGGTTCATTTTTAATTCCATTCAAGAATTTTGTGTGAAATAAGACATAATTTTGCATTTCGTCTTTATTTACAAATCTTCAATTTATGTTGAAAGAAAAAGTAAAATAAAACGAAAACATTTTACAGCCAAGTGTTTATATCCGTTTAAATAACGCGCTTTCATTTCCGCTTCCTTTTTGTATACATTTTTGTTATTATTGTTAACAGCACGAATTCTGCAATCTTGCCCATGTTGTGTAAGCCACAGCTTATTATTGTAGATGTGTCCTTTTGTTATTTTATTGTTCTTTGTAATTTGCATTTGTTATGTTTTCCCGCAAGATTTTCCAGCTACACTAACTTACAGCTATTGAATTATTTTATGAAATTGTATGAGCAACAAAAACCCAGAAAAAACCTTAAAAACGAGTTACATGCAAATCTTAACGTCAATAAATTTATTAAACATGCAAATTCTTAAAGTTTTAATATTGTATTACTGCAAAAATATAATTTTATTTTTTGTTACACACCTGGAGGGATATTATTATTTCCTTTTAGAGTGCAAAAAAATTTGTTTCATTTAAAAAAATTTTTTAATTTAAATAATTATCTTAAAAAGAAAAAACTAAATTTGATAAATTTTAAGTTTTACTTTAATTCACCTATTTTTCTACTTGACTAAAAAAAGTCTCTCAACTTAACAGTTTCGAAGGGTAATTTGGAGCAATACAAATTGTAACAGCAAGTTTGAAAATATATTAGAAATTATAGCTTATTTTTTTATAAAAATTATCAAAAAAAAAATCCCATATTTTTACTTCAAATTGCATTCTTAACAGCTTAAGTTTCCGCATCGAAAACTCCGATAAACGTTAAATGATGAAAACAGCTGCAAACACAATGTGCCACTTTTGGCCTTGGTTTGTGGCTTAAATAAATCATATATATTTTTAAAATAAATCTGGTCAAGCATTGACATATAATTTCTAAAATTTTTTAATTAAGAGCTAAAAGAATAGGTTTTCCACTCATTTCTTAGCTGTAACATTTTGGGCTGTGCTTTCTGCTAAGTGTTTCTGTAAGTATATTATCTACTTTATCGAGTAATTCAGTCAGAAAACTTTTGTAAAACCTTTATACTCAAAAATTTTTACTTTGATCTTATTGTTTTTTCTACTTGCGGTTTAGTTTAATGTACCGTTTTTGCTCATTAGCAGGAGTTATTCAAAACTAAATGGCATAGTCTTTCTTATCATTTCGCTTCTTTGCTGTTGCGTTTTTATTCAAGTTCTAAAAAAAAAGAAATTTATGCAAACGTATCATTTATTATATTTTCGTGCCCTAGTGACAATAGCTGTTCATAAATATCTCGACTAGATAAAATAGCTTGCGTTAATTAAAAGAATAGATGTTAAAATGATAAAATAAATTTGTTTTCTAGTTTCTGCAATGACTTCTATCGTAAAAAAGCTACGTTAATATGAAAAACTATAGGAGAAAACCTTTTAATAGTTCAACAATTTTTTTAATTTAAAAAAAACTTAAAATGATTAATGTATTATCTATAGTTAAACAAAAAAAAAAAAAAAAAAAAAAGGACAAAAAAACCAAACTCATTTAAAGTTAATACTTTTTAATCTCGACTTTACAAATCGTACATTTTACTTCAATTGTAATTGATTAAAAACTAAACAAATAAATTTTATATTCATTTACTAATGACCACTGTCAATGTTTGCACTTTAAAATTTATTTAAAATTTATTAACTTTTAGTACGATTGATATAGTAATTTTCCTTTTTTTTGCATCCTTTGTTTTTCAACATGTATTAACAATTTTTTATTTACAATTTTACTACCAAAAATACCAAAAATAAAATAAAGAAAAGAAGACAAGTTACTTCTTGCTTCTTATACAAGAAGATTTCCAATAAACAACAAAATTATTTATTTATTCAACTTCTTAGCAAGGTTTTTACTTACTATTTATGTATATATATGTATAAATTTAACACTCTATATATCAATACTTAAGCATTTACCACAGTTTGCATTTTAGTTTAGGAATTTAGCAGGTCCTTTCACGTATTATGCATAATGAATGTCACAACAGTAAAATAAAAAAGCTGTTTAATAATTTTTATTCTTTTCATAAAAATTCAAAAAAAGATTTCCCATATTTCAATTAGTCGATAGTCGCTGTTGTTGTATCGCAACCCCGTATCTCGCTCGAATCAATGTCATCAATATTTAAAAAAAAAAATCATGACCATGGTCCCGTGATGATCTACATTAACCGTAAGGTCAGCTTCGATTTCGTTTCTAATGAAATGAGTTTCAGTAAAGTTAACCGCATCCAAGGTACACAAAAAGGTGAATTTTTCTGGATATAAGGAAATTGGTGGTAGATTTGTTTCATTTCATGTAAGGACTCATCGCTAAAAGCAATTTTGCAATTAATTATTGGATCAGCCTTTAACTGTTCTAGAGCCTAAACGGCAAAAGAACGAAGTACGGTTGGACTCATATACTGCTGCAGCTGGCCGGCCTTGTTACATAAATTGATTTAGAGAATGGTTCTCTATGGTTACATACGAATGTTTTAGAAATTAAAGTGAATAAAGTAATATAACTTTTTTAGTTGATTTTAATAAGGCCTGAATTTTTGTATTATTTCACACTCTAATATTTATTTACCTGTACACAGAGAATAATTCAATTATTTTATTGTTCAAAGCAGTTTTAACCTCTAACACTTGCATATTGTTTTCTGTATTTTTTGGGTACTTGTGGAATTTAATCTTATGTGCAAACTTCCTTTTTACTCTTTGTATAAAAAAATACATACTGTTTAATGAAAATATGTGGTAGAAATAAACTGATATGTATATTTGAATGCAATTTATACTGGTTGTTTTGTAGATAAATCCAACAATATAAAATTAAACTTCATGTATATAAATTTTACTTGTTTGTATTGTCTTACACTAGTGCAAATGAAAATTTAAGTGTCAGAACGATATAAAATATATGTTTTCTAACACTCAAATCACATAGGACTTGCCCTGCTAGAAGAAAGAAATATTTTCAAATTAAAGCACGTCTATGAAATCTTCGCAACAGTTTTTTTATATTTACTGTTTATCTAACAATTCAGAACAACAGGACAAAGAGAAATTATTTAAGAGCTATTTTAGAGCGTGATAACCTCTTAGTAGTCATATGGTAACATAAATTTGTTTATTGTGATTAAAGTATTATTTAAAACAACTACAACTTGTTTACGCCAAACAAATATTAATTACAATAAAAATAATATTTCCTTGCGAGCATACCATAACCATGTTCCTTCTTTACATGTATAACGTCCATGGACACTATTCCTATAAGTACTTTAAAATTTCGTATCTCATCAAAGTATGAACACTTCTCAATGTGAGCTGCTCAAGATTTTTTTTGAAACATTGTAATAATCTAAGCCTAAGGCTACGACCTTTCCACATAATACTGAAAGAATTTTTTTAGTGAAGAGCTATACACAGATGATTGTGGGCTTGTAAATATAGACCTTTGAGTTTAAATAAATTCATAAGAAGAATTCGTATGAAGTTAAATCGAACGATGTAGAAAACCACTGCTGATCACCAAAAAGAAAGAGTACACGACTATGAAATTTCTCATAAGGTACTTGAATTGCTTCACTGCTTGCATTGCATGTGGTTTTGTTCTGTTTAGACCACAAATCGATAGCACACAGTTTTGACACAAAGAACTGTCTCATCACGTCGTGATAGCGAGCACCACTAACGGCTTGATCAGCATTTTAGGCTTTTCTTCGATAATGATATTTGAACGGCTTATTTTTGGACGAAAAGTGTACTTAGCGTCTTGCAAAGACCATTAATATCGTCATTCTATTCTGCTAATATTTTGCATTGCGCATTAAATTTGGATGTTGTTAAGCAACAAGTTGATGTCAAAAATATTTGAAAAACCAAATGAAAGCCGAATTCAATTTATCCTATTATTATGTTTTTGTACTTTAAATAAAGCTGTACCAGTTGATTTCTTCTTCCTGCTTATACTTCATATTTCATTTTTTTTTTTTTTTGTCTTGAAATTTAAATTTATATAATTTACAATTTATTACTTTTTTAAATTATTTTAATTTTTTTAATTCATACAAATATTATAAAATTTTTACAACAGTGTTTAACTTGAACGAAAATCAGTTAGGCTATTAAGACCATCTGTAAATTAATTTGACTCGTATTTTTAAAACATATTTGAACTGCTGCCGTCAAACTTTTCGTTATCTTATCGTTAAGTTTAAAAATATTTTTTTTTTAATTATCCAATTTTGTATTGTATTTCATAAAAGTGACTTTGAATTGTAAACACGACATGAATTTAATTTTTCACAAATAAGGAAAAGAATTGTAACTTTTATCACAATCTTCAAACGTAGTACTCGTAATTTAATTTTAAAAATCTGTCCCGCGTACATGCTTTATTTTAAAATTCTAAAAAAATATGTTTAGCATGCTGCCTTAAGTTTTATATTTAAACTGCTGATCGAGAGATCTGCATACTAAATACTCTTTCGGTTACGTATATATGGAATATGCTGTTCCATGGTGGCTTAAAGTGTTAATTTAAAGATGACACTTTTCACCGCACGACTCATAAGGACAACAATTGATCCATTACAAATAAGTTTTAGCCCACCACTTGGTGAATGTATGTGAAGCACTTCCTGTATTTACCATATAACAGGATGAGCTTAATGTAAAATTTTTAAATGCTATAAAAATTGGCAAATAAAATCTTAATTTTGATGCTTAATATTTTTCTTAATTTAATTTAGATAAATTATTTCATGTTCCATAAGAGTATAGGTTTATATTTTTAATTTTTAAACAAATCCACTTTTAATTAAGATTGTTTGTTTGTTTATTTGTATTCTTGGACATTTAATTTATTTAATCCTTCCTTTTTATTTTAACTCTTTTCATTGTATTTTTTGTCTATTGTTTCTGTTATTTAAAATTATATGTCACGTTCTTTTGTATGTTCAAAAATATAAAATTTAATATGATCACGTTTTTAAGTGAAAATTTAAAAAGTTCTATGACATTTCAATCTCCTTCGTACGTGTGGGGAAAATCATACTACAGACGGCAAAAAAAGCAATTTAGAATTGAGTAAACAAAAACCAATGTAGTGCTCTAACAGTTCAAATGTTTTAGTCAAACATAGATTGTTTGACAGTTTTTATGCACTTATAATCTTAGATCTATGTCATAAAGTTCTTACTTACTTGTCAGCTGGCAAATAATTGAAAATACAAGTATTTTGAGTTACTTATTATTCTTGGAATTAACTAAAACATTTAGTTTTGATACAAGTCTTTAAAAACTGGTTTAAATGAAATTATTAAAATTAAAATTATTAAGTCAAATAAATATGATTTAAAGTATTTTTAAAGTATTTTTAAAGCACGGGTGCTAAAAAGGAACATTTTTTTTTAAATTTTCACATATCAGTGGTTTTTGGTCTTTTTTTTCACTATAAGGTATCCTTATCCTGGATCTTACTTCTTAGAAAAGTAGACTATAGCTAGGCAGCATCTATTACAGGTACTTGAGGCTGCAGATTTTTTTTTTTCACTTTGGCAGAGCCAAGCAATTTATTTTTGAGTATAATTGGTCACATAGTTTTTATGCACTGAAAATATTTTCGGACCAATTAGAGGTTTTATGTGTTATTAGAAATTATATTAAACTTTTGATGGATTCAATTATTGTTAAATTGAGTCAATGAAAAATCGAATTGAGTTTCCTTCTAAAACAGATGAAACTTGTAGAAGTTTCCAAAACTTTTTCGATTTAATTAAATATCATTAAAATTTTCTTTCTGGAATTATTTCAAATCAGAGGTATATATTGGTACTAATAAAATTCTTTCATTAAAGAAGCAAATTAAAATTTATGCTAAACGGTCTTAAAAAATACCAATAAAAAATTAAAAAAATTTAATTTTTTTATCACCGAAACTTTGTTTAGATTTTAATAAAGTCAGCATTTGAGTTTATATTTTTATTCGTAAGTTATACATTTTATTTCCCTCAAAATTGCTGAACATGGTGCATTTTTCAAAGTCAAAAAGCTAAAATTACTAATAAATACTGCAAACCATACGAAATAATGCTTCCCAATCTTCGAAAAAATGGCTTTTGATAAAACGGAAGTACATACTGATTTTAAGCAATGAAGATTATATTTCACACAATCTAAGAGGTTTAAAAAGTAATTTATTTTGGATAAAATTTGGTAGCCAATGCAAATGAAATTTAATACAATCTGATCTGGTTTACTACGTCAAAACTACTAAGTTATGGCGGGCCGAAAAAAAGATGTTAGTAATTGTTAAAAATAATTTTTTTATGACACTTATAAAAATATATATATGCCAGATGTAGCCAATTTTGGTGGCCTACCCAGAAGCATCCCTTCTTCCTAGGGGATCGACCGTTCCCGAGTTCAATGAAAAATATCTCTGCTCTGCCTCTGTTAAATTTCATTAAGATATGATGTCCAAAATAAATAGTTTGCAAAACAGTGTGCGATATTAAATAATTTAATGATTCCAAACCAGATTTAATACTGCTGCTATCTAATGAACGCACTAAATGTTCTTGACACAATTTTTCATTTTACTTTTGCTCTCATCTCTACTGATGTCAAATTATTGAAATAAAGGTTTTTAATGCGCCATTATTTTTCTTAATATTTTTTACCATTTCACAATCAATCCTCTACTACTTTGCAACTTAAAAGTTCCATTCCCATTAAAAAGGATTTTGATTGCAATAAGCAATGCCATTTTTTCTTTTTGCATGCCTTTGAAAGCAAAGGCACATATTACCAATATAATACGATTAAGTGCTGATGAAAGAAAAGCTTAATGTGGAAGCATATATAAAGAAATTGAAACAAGACATAAACATATTAATATGTAAAATAGTCATAACTATTTAATGTTATATTTGCTATTTGCAATTTATTCACATTGCTCACGTTCTTTACGCTCTTTGAATGCATTATGCAAATAACGACAAAAAGAGGAAAAGCAGTTTGCAAAAATTTAGATTAAATGCAGTTCAAGGATATAAGAAATGTAGGCTTCACTATGACAAAAGAAATTTTCGCTTATATGCATTTGGTAAAACAGTTTAAAAATAAAAATTTATTATTAAAAAATTCTGAAGGTCTAAGGATAATATAAGCTGTAGATGTCAAAATTGAAATATCTTTAAAATTAAGTAGTAACTAATTGTAACTGTCTGCTAGCCGCTTGTGTGGTATTTAATGTATTTCACAAACCTAGGAGTTGTCAAATATATTATTGTATTTTTTTTTTTTTTTTTTTTTTTTTTTTTTTTTTTTTTGAAAAACCACAATTAAAATTATTTGCAATTACAAAAATTCAAAAAACAGTTACTGGTAATTAGCAATTGAGCATTTTCAGTTACACAATTAGGTGTAGATATATTTCTAATTAAAAAATTATAAATACTTATAATTACTTATTAAGCATTCAAATACCACATAACATGTAACAAGAAATTTTCAATTAGAATTACATCCAATTCCAATTGATTTTAGTTTCCTATGTGAATTACAATTACTTTTAATGTGTAATAGAGAGCTCCCATTTACACAGAGCATCTAATCTTAACAGTAATGGAGGTGCCTCAGAGCCTTTGTTCAAATTTAGAACTCTTATAAAAATAAGCTAGTTCGTAAAGAAAATAAAACAGTTGTCAGCAAATTCTATTTTTGTAGATGTAAAACTTTTAACACTTTTTACAGATCTCTACATAAATATTTTAACACATTTTTCTAAACTTGAATTTTAAGAAAATTATAAATGACACGCGAACGGAGTCGTGGGCACTTCAAGTATATAAATACAACAGGAAATGTATTCTAACAGGTAGTTTAAGAATTTGCTAATAGTTTATACGACTACTTAGATTTATTCAATTGCTTAAGGCACTTCTCTGAAAAGCAAAAAACCATATTTTCTTTTCTCATTGTATTTTTTACTACATTCGGTAGTCAGCGTTTTTGTTCAATAGTACTGTAAAGTCTTTTGACTAAAGAATTTTAAAAATTTAAAGTCTGTTTAACAATTTTCTCTCACCCACATTGGTACAAATCTAATCGATAGTTTTTATTTTATCCTTACACTATAATTTTTATCTAATTATCCTTCTATTTTGTTCTTTAAAATATTTAAAAGTTTAAATTTAGAAACTTTAAATTAACTAATATCACTAAATCTTTGCTTCTGACTCTTACCATGAGTGGTTTTTTTTGAATAAAAAAAAATACTTCACTTTTTCTTCAAAACCTAATTAAAACGCCTTTCACTTTTCAAATTTTAAAGAATTCGTTTTAAGTTTTCATAGAATGTTTAGTCAGGCATGACCTTAATTACTTTAAAAATATTCTTCATTCGCAAATCCTGTGCACCGTAATGGTGTCCTTATACTTACACACTTTCATCTGCTCTTATACATATACAGACCCATTAACATTTACACGAAATTTTAGAAGGCATAAAAACTTAAACGTTTATTTTTCGCTCTTGGTTTGTACTTGCCCTAATTGTTGTCTTTTGTTCTTGACGCATTTCAATGGAAGTGTGCTTCAGTGTTTTTTAAGCTTTTACCAAAATTTTATTTAAATTTTTTAGTTGAAAGAGAAAAAAAAATTCAAAAAATACTGTATATGCATTTTGGTAAAAGAGCTCTCAGTGAGTCTTTTACATGAACATAAGAAATTTTTAACTGCATTCCAAAAGTAGAGGTTTTCATAACTTACGTATGTTATCTCAACGCTCATTCATTTCATTTAACTTCGTCCTACAGCGACAATAAATTAATAAAGTTAAATTAAAGGCTGTTCCTTTACAACAGACAATATATAAAAAAATATTTAAAAAAAAATTATTGATCGATACTGCAAACTTTAATAGGTTATGTTCGTCCGAAAGTTACAAAGAGTATAACAGTAACTTTGGAAAAATAAAATTTAAAATAAAAGGGTGTTTCCATATAGTCGTAAAGAGTGTGATCTTCTATCCACAAAGTATGTATTCTTACACTTAGAATACAAAATTAATATTTAAAGGGTGCCCCATGCACGACGAGACAATAAACATTAAAGGGTGCCCAATGCAATAGAAGTTTATGAGGTTAATTCGGTACAACAGCAAGTCAAGAAAATAATATTAAAAATTACTGAATGACAGCTTTGCCGAAGAAAACTATTCTCGATAGTCATTTTGTTGTGTGTTTTTAAATATACTAAAGAAAAAAATCAAAGTTTTACAAAATTATTTTATTAATTTTGTCAAAGAAGAAAATATTGCAAAACGTTTATTGTACAGTAATGATAAATTATGAATTTTAAACTTTCTTCATTTTATTTATTTTTTATTATAAAATTCGAAAACTTTGATAAATTTACAAAAATTTTCCGTGTTGCATCAATAACGAATAATGGAAAAGGATAAAGAAAATTTTAAATTAGGATGATTCTTTAAACAAGAAATATTTTAAAAAAAATGTAAGTTAAGTAAATGATTAATGAAAAACTTTTATAGATAAACTTGCAGGAAATAAGCAAAAAAGAAAACGAACTTTAATATAAAAAGAAATTCCAGTGACGTTACTCACATCATAAAAAATGAAATGAAATATATTTCAATTTTTGTATAGTGTTTAAAAAAAACAATTTTCATACTTCTCTTCAATTTGTGAGAATAGTAAAAAATCCAGAAACAATGCAACATGCATTTTATAACATGATCTCAATTTTATTAAACCCATGCAGAAAAATTGGAAGCAGTTAAAAGTTAAATTTAAATACTTAACACAACATACAGGCAACCAGTAACAGCAAAGAAGCGTGTTTTTTTTTTTTTTGTTAGAAATTTAACAAGAAAACTCTAAAAAAGGGTTACAAAGGTACCTAGCAAATACTTAAAATTAAAGAGTGTTGCAAGCATGACGTGATATTCATTTGGTTATGTCTTGAACTTTGCTTTGCAGGCATTGCTGTCATAAGGAAATAGACTTTTTACAGTTTAAAGCCTGATGAAGAGCATCAAATATTTTATTCAGCATTTTTTAAGTGTTAAGTACTAAAAAATTAGTTCTTTAATTTTTTTTTTCAATAGGCTTCAAGCGTAGACAGTCAACTTTGTTAACTTAACAAAACCCTTTTTGCACTGCAGTTTTTCCTCAAATAATTTGCCATTTGGTTGAATTTTTTTTTTTAATTTTTGCAATGAATCGACTTACTATTCAAGGATGTATGTTGTTTTAATTTTTGCTTGCGATATCGCGGGTGATAAATATTGCAAAAAAGTAAAAAAATTCATTCAATTGGCTTGATTTTTCTGCAGTCTCAAACAAACATTCATCACTTTTTTTTTGAAATGAGTAAAAAAGTTGGTATTTGAGTATTAGTTTGAGTTCACTGCTATATGCTGGTTCCTTTGATATACTGTTTGTTACTGTCAATATAAGAATTAGCTTGTCTCTCTTGCGTAATTTATTTTTTAGTTTCTAAATGCATTCAAGAAACTTAACTAAACTTTATTTTTTTTTTGGATTGCTTCGTTTAAATTTATTTATCTTAAAGCTCAAAGTTGCTTTAATTTCTGCATAATTTTTAAGAACAAAACAGATGAAAACAAATTAAAAATTCATGTTTATTGACGAAAGATCAATAAATATATGTGTATACTCAGAAACCAGGGGGGTTTCTGGTCCCTTATTAAAGTGTTTCTGGCAGTGCCATACTAAAAGTTTTGTGGACACATTTCTTGCGAGCAATTGTTAAAATACGTTTAAATTAAATTGTTAAAATTTGTACATTGTTTAAAATACGAATAATCTTAGCAGCCTATTGGTACAGAACAAAAATTTGACGCTTTTTTGCTTTAATGAAGAGTGCTTTATTAATGTATATCTAACAAGCTTTTATGTTTAATTGGATGATAAGATTTCTGGACGTCTAAATTAAAATATTGCTGATAGCATGTCATTAATAACACGAATAATATTGGCCTCCAAATCATTTATTCTTGTTGGTTATAATAATTAACCAACAAGAATAAATAACTCCATACTAGCTTACGGGAATATATCAAGAGATGTCCAGTTGCACGAGCTTGAAGGCTAATTCAGGTTTATTTCACTGAATTAATAAGCTGATGGTTTGAATCGCCGTATGGCACGTAACGCCAGGCTGTTAAATGAAAACAGCCCACTTTATTCAATGTTATCCATTAAAAAAAAAAAAATTATGTGGCAATGTAATCATAATTTAACGGATGTTTTGGTTAGACTGACTATTATGTGCCCCATAAAAACAAAAGAGATTGCGCGATTAGATGACTGGCTGAAAATCTGGATAATTTAGTACCCGTATTGAAGTGTCAATATATTCATAATGAGAAAACACTGATTATAAATGTATAGCAGTTCGCTTGACAGGTAACTCTTTCGTTGATTTTAAAGTGCACAAAAAGAACCTTTACTAATATGAAAAATTAATTTCAAATATGTAAATTATGTATGTCGTGCAAGCGCCAATATTTTATTCTGAAATTATTAATTCTAAGATAGTCTTTAATATTTCAATATTCTAATCTAACAAACAAATGTGTTGACCTTTTTCAGTTTTATATTATCGTCATTCTACAAAATTTTCTCTGAACTTAAATTTCCTTAGTCACTATTTTTATTTGCTATTTTCTGCTCGCTTTAACCCACAAAAAATAGCAGAACAAAATAAGATAAATTTTCTAGCGTCTAATATCTGTGGTGTACTGTCATAACTGGCATACAACTACGATTTTATTTAATGAGCAAATAATAAATATCGTAATATAATCATAAAAGGCTGGAAAATAGTTTAAAGCTATAAAAAAATTATTGCTGTGTATGTGTGTATGCATGTATGTTAGTATGTATTTCGAACAGAGCCAGTTATTGCTATTTAAAAGCGCTTTTCACTGGCAGTATAAATTTTATTGCTTGCTTTTGCTTAAAGATTTAATTCATGTTGACTTCTACCTCTAGAAAAGGTTAGAGAAAAATTTGTATATTTGTGATTCAGTGATTTGAACTTATAGCTTTTAAAGGAGAAAAAGAGACACTTCAACTACAAAACAAATACAGATTTATTATTTATTTATTTTTAATTTATTTATTTCCAGAATTACAAGCCAAAAAGGCCTACTTAATTCAGATTGTATATGACAACCTATTATAACTGAAGTCTTAAAAAACATTTTTATATATAAAATTAAGACCACCCCCCTCCCCCTTTTTATTTACTAAATGAATATTCTGATAGGAAACTAAAAACATGAGTTTTCAGCATCGTTTTCTAAAAACATTTCAATCTCTAGATTTTTTGTAGCAAATTCCATCATGTCAGTTATAATATTTGTATATATTCTTTTGTTTTTTTTCTTTGACTTATAAAACACCCTTTATTCGATAAAATTTATTTAAAAAAATTTATTTTCACAAAAAAAAAGTATGCTACGATTTTATGTTGACTGAAGTTCACTGAAGTTTCTGTGCAAATATATCTTCACGAGATTTAGTCTCAATGATTTTAAAATAACGGCTTTTAAAGTTATATTTTTCGTTAATAAAATTTTTGTATTAATTATCTTCCTTTTTAATAAAATACATAATTAATACAATTAAGTACTTCATTAAATTTAATTAAATTTAATTAAACTGCAACCTTAAAACCAACAAAACCCAACTAGACTCAAGAAATTTTCTGTGTAGTCTTTAAAAATCAAAAAAATCAATAAAGAAATGAACGTTAAGTAAACAGGTAAAAAGTAAAAAAAATACAGGCGAATCGATTACCTTTTGTGCTAAAACACGGTAAAAAATGCTTAAAATTGTATGTCCAGAGCTCGCTTCTTTGAAAAAATCTAGGATGGTCCGAAATAATTTATATAGTTTAAATTTGTGTTAATTTTTTTTACAATTTAAGGCTCTAAAGACCTTGAAAAAACACCCGTTAATTTTAATTGATTCAGATTTCGGCCATTATTAAATACATACTTTATTTTATGAAACTGTTTTGTGCTTGTAATAGTTAATTTGTTAGGCTTTTAATGTCAGTTTTAATTACAATTTACATTAACATGACAGTGTTATTTGTGATTGTTGTTATTATATTAATTCCTTTATCATCAAGTACACATAACTATATTAGAGATTTTATCATTATTACGAGTAATTTCGTTGTGGTGCTTGAAACACGCCTCTACTCTGGCTCCATTTGCTTCTTATTTCATATAATTTCCCTCCTTCTCTGTAGTTTCTTTTTCTCTATTTTTCTCTATATAACTTAGTTTTTGGTTGTTATTTAAGGAATAACCTTGTTTTTTTTTTTTTTTTTTTTTTTTTTTTTGCAAAATTAATTTATCGACAATTTAAGACATAAGTCTATGAGTCAATTTGTAATTTCGATAATAAAACATTCTGTCTTGTGGTAGTCTTTAAATGTGGTAATTTATTTTTATACTTATTTTATTAGATTTTTTGTGGTATTTTTCCTTATTCATTTATCAGTTCTTCAAACATTTGGCAGTCTAATATAATTGTGTAGTTCAAAAAAGAAAGAAAAAAATTGCTTGAACAGAATACAAATGAAACAGAGGTCAGGGTTGCCGCTGAGATTTATAGCAGTTTTAATCCTTTAAACGAGCAACATAATTTAACTTAATTGCTTGCCATCCTTTAGCATTGTTATTTCTATTTAAAAGTTGTATTCCCTTTTGCTTAAAATTGTTTGATATTCAATAATAAGCTGGCAAAAAAAAACTAAATTTTATTCATTTGAGTATCACTAAAAACTATTATAAATTTAAATTAAGTTATTTTGGGTACTTTCGTTTACATTGTTGGCAGTAAAATGCTACGAGTATTGGCTGTGATCACTCCTCATAGTGACGACTAGCAGTGCTGCTGTAGATTAACCAGAATTTACCCAACTCACTTCGGAATAGTATCGGTGGCATTTTGGTTACTGATATCTGAACTTTGGTTACCACTTGTCTGCCAGGAAGTTTAAGTACAAAATATGGGGGATTTTTTGTATATATTTGTTTTCGGCTAATTAATTGATATAATCCTTATTGTTTTACTTTATTTTATAAAAGAAAATAATATACTCTTTCCTGGCAGCCGGAAAAATTAAAGATTTTTCTTTAGTACCTTAAACACTGACAAATTAATTAAAGGAAGCCTTAAATCTACATAGTGTAGGGTATTTTTCATTCCATCGAAACATAATTTTCTCCCTTAAAATACTGTTTTTATATTCTGTGAGTTATTATAATCTTTAAAGTGTTGTGAATGTTAAACTTGATGCCAATAATGGTTTCCTTTTGGAAGAATGTTAAAGACACTTTAGTCAACTTTTCTCACAGAGATATAGATTACCTTTTTCAATACCACTTTCGGCAGTCTTGATCGGCTCAGCAGCAGGAAAGAAAAAAAAAACGAATTCCCTGAGTACTCCGTTGGAAGAAAACGAAGTATTAAGATATAAAGATACTAATCCTGGCTGGGTCCCTATTCGATATATTGGTGGGCTAACAATATCTTCATTATCCTAAGAGTTTCTGCAGTAGTTGTTGCATTGGCATCCAATTCTTCTGGCATGTCCCACAGTCACGGTTACTTTACTGTTTTTTTTATCAGGTTCGAATAACGGCTCTGCTAGCTTTGAGAAAAATTTTATGTTCTTTTTTTTTCTCTTATAACAGATTTATAAATATCTAACCAAAAAGAGTATGATTATTAGGAGCTTAGTAAAGCTGATTTAGGGACCGCACTATTAAGTTTAGGGCTGTATGACTTAGAGCAGAATAATTTATTTCATTAAATACCTATACGGTCGCTATTCCCTTAATTTTTCTACGGAAAGCCGCTAGTTAAACATCATTTCAAGTACCTGGTATTTATTTGGTTTTAGATTTCAAAGCCATATAAGCAACGATATGCTATGAAAAAAGAAATGTATCACGGTCGAAATGATTTGATATTGACTAATATTAATTACTTATTATATTTCTAAAACTTTAAAATTTAAATTATTTAAATTAAGAAACATACGTATCTACGTTTTTTACGTATCAAAAGTTTTTCTCTTATATGCACTTTTACTAAGAAAGATTCAAAACAATAAATTATAGCATCGTTTTTCTGACTAAATATAAAAAATTTTATTAATAAGACCTAAAAATTTTTTGATTTTGTTTTTATTCATTCAAGTCCATTGGTAGAATGTCTAGAAGCTATACTTTATATTTCAGGAACAAAACTTTGACTTTTCTTGTATACAGGCAATACATACGAAAAATTTCATACTGATTACTTAGGTAATTAGGGTGTAATAAAACAATGAACAACGTCACATATGCTTTTATAACCAGGGTTTAAAAATAAACAATGAAGTGTTTAATTTTTTTTCCCCTTACAGTGACTAGTAGAAAAACAAAGCAGAAGTACTGAACATGATTTTGGCATTTATATTTGCTCATGGGTATAAGGTTGACGTACGCAGAAACAAAAGAAAGTAAATAGACAAAAATTAAAACGTTTTAAGAATAATGTTTTGAAAACGTTTGCAATTGAATTACTCATTATAGTATAGAATGTATTAGAGATTAAAACGAAATACTTTTTTCTTAGCAAACTACAAAACGGTTGTTATATCAAAACAGGTAAATAAGTAAACACAAGGTTGTTTCGTTTGCGCTGTTTTTATTAAGACGTTAGAAAAATTTCAAAAAGTTTATGTAAAAGTTAATACGTTTTTAAAACGCGTTATTTATTTTCATGCACCGCATAGAAAATTACTTAGCTAGGTAGCGTACACACCTATCTTTTTTTTTTGCCAATACCTAATTTTAAAATTTTTAATACGGACTTTTGAATTTATTATTTGAATTATAATAAAATTTAAACTTTTAATTTCACAGGATTTTTTAACCAAAAATTGTAAATGTGCATGATCATTTTCAATAAAAAGTTTTTACTGAAAGAACCTTTTATGAGGTGATACAACCGAAACCTACAATAAAAATCTAAAACACATCTATTTAAATACGTGGGCTTTCATTAAATAACAAAATAATTATACATGACATAAAAAATTTGCATTAATAAATATATATACACAGGAAAATTGCATAAGTGAAAAGTATTAATCGGGCTTAGATCGAGGTTTCAGTAAATTTTTAATTGATTCTATTAATTATTTAATAGGAATTTTTTCCACCTTGCTAATTAAATATATATTTTGATTTTTAAAAAATCTAATTTAATTTCTATCCAAATACAAATACTACAATTGTAGGTATACAAATTTTTTTCTGTGCATGCTGTTCGGTAGTGCGTCGATTTATGTGAAAAATAGTTTTTTCATTACTTTTTATTTTTATAGTTTCTTAGCTTCTCTGAACTTAAGTATTTTTTTATTTATTGAAGTTTTCTAAAGTTTCTTTTTTTTTAACTTCGTAAATTGTAGCTTTTGCAATTATTTTACTGCAGTCATGTGTTGAATTTACAACTTACTACACATTCTTTGTTGATGTTACTTGTGCATAAGATCTTTATTTTATTTAACTGGTGAATGTGTTAGCAAAGTATTTTCTTGTGAAAGTTTTAAGAAGTTGCTCTTTGTCAGATTTTTTATATTTTTTAGTGTGTTTTCTCATAGTTTCGATACCTTTTTCATAGTGTTATATAAAAAATTCTTGCTTAAAGAAAGTCAGTCACAAATTTTTTAGGTGGGCAGAATACACGTGTCATATTTAACCTAAAATAAAAAACATTTATTTTATATAAGTCGTCTTATGAAGTTTAGTAACAAAACTGCACATAAACTGTCTAGACTGTGAGTAAAACAAAATCTGCTGGAAGAAAATATTAAAAAAGTCGCTATAGTTTTGTTAATCGATAATAATAATTTTAAATGTAAACAATTGTTTTACCCTTCGACGGTTTGGTTGTATATGGAACACCTGAGCCAAAGTAACTTTAAGAAAATATAATTGACTTATCTTTGATTAGCTGCTCGATTAGCACATCCTATGTAAATTCTTAAGTTCTTCACTCTGAGTAATAATTTTTAACTGAAGGTTTTGCTAACTGTAGTTTACTGTAAGTGTTATTATTTTATGCTTATTATGCATTAATCAATTATATAAAAAAAGCTTTAACATACTTTGGTTTTACCTCTAATTTTGCCTCAAGATTAAATAGTGAATACTGTCAAAATAATGCAATGATAAATATAGTACATTAGTATAATAATTTTACCTGATCCTTATAATGCTTTTATACAAGTTTTGGCTTCGTGAGGATAATTTTGTCTGTTAACCAATTTATGTTTAAGCGATTGAACACTTTTAAATAAAATAAAGACGAACACGATTTCATTTTAAAATTCGTTACAACTGCTTGATATTATAAAAAATAACAGAATTAATTTAAACAGTTTAACTAATAATATTTAAAAACTTAAAAAACAAAACGAGCTCGCATTCATAGTTCCCTCGTAACTATTAGCATGATACGGGAATTGAATTCATCATGTGGTGAAAGAAAATGTAAGAAAAGTTGAAATAAAAATTGCATTCTTGGCATTTGATGATTTTTAAAGATAAATAAAAATAATAAAAAAAAACTTACATTTTTAGTGAACTTCATAAAACCAAGTTAATATTGATTCTTAGTTACAAAATTATTTACTTAAATAGATGATATTTGCAGTGTACACAACCTAATGCAGATGAATGCCAAGAATGATGATATTTGATGTAGCGGTCTAGCCATTTGCTGTACTCTGCTAGTGTTTAATATTTTATATTTTCTTTAGAAAATGTCCGTATAAATTTGAGAATAATTTTTCTTAATAAAAATTTCGAAATTAAAATTTAAAAAAAAAAATAATATTCCTGTTGATAAGAAAACCAGAGATTTAGAAAAGACAGAATTTATTTTTTAGTATACAAACGCATATATTTAACATTACAGATATTAAGGGAAACATTATTTTGAACACACTTAAGAAGAAAAAACTAACTAATTAGGACAATATTTTCTTACTTAATATTCTCATTTGATTGGGGTCAAGTATGCAATCAATAAAATATGTGTCAAAAGCACTACTCATGCAATCAGGTAGGGACTCGATGATTCATCTTGGTTTTTTGGTTATTATTTACATTTCTGCTTATTGCTTCTTTCTTTGCTGGTTTGTAATGTACGTATGTAAATTTAATGTATACATGTAATAAGCACATTCCCCTACATTTATATCGAACTATATATGTTTGTAATACATACATATATGAATATACGTCTAATATTAAATATTGAGTTTTAAAGAATGTGCAACTGAACTTTTTAAACTTAAATTCATACTATAATTTACTATTTGCTTCATATATCTAGGATGAATGAATCATCAAGTGCTACCTGGACTTATACACGATGGTTTTCCAAGTGTGGGCTAATTCTGATTCGTTTATTTATTTATTTATTTTTTTTTAATTTAAAGGGTTTGACTGGAGAGATAAGTTTTTGTATATAATATAGTTTTAGTTTATTGTGCTCATGCACTTACTTTCTAGCAGCAATAAAAATCTCTGTGTATTGCCATTCAAAGCCAAGATCACGTAACTTTTCGGCCACCCTTTAATTTTAAGTTTTATTTTTTGTATCTGCTTTAAACAGGTATAGTTTCACGCACTCTCTCTCTCTCTCTCTCTCTCTCTCTCTATCTCGCTGCGTATGACTATAACTACATTTTTAACAATATCTTTGTGATTATAATGTCACTTTCGGAATACCCTTTAAATTAAATATTTGTTGTTTACACTATATATAACACACTATGTAACAGAAATTTTTGTACATACTCTCTAGTTTTACTTCTACTTGTTTATAGCGGACATACAAATGTCTAAAATTAAAGTGTCTGACAATTGCGCTCAAAAGCAAGGCGGCAAACTTTAAGATCAAGTCACAATTGGGTTACGCTATAATCTGTAGTTCTTTTAGTTTGTACTTAATGATATAGCGAAAATAGTTTTTCTGGCACTGCACAAATTTAAAATGTCTCCATATCACAAAAAAAATTAAACAACATTTTTTAATTAAATATCTCATCTCTTTTGGAATACCCTTAAGTTCTTTTTACTGTCTATTAAAGCGGCTCTCAAAAAATCTCAAAAATCTAACTGTTGAAGGGATAGAGAGTTGTGAAAGAGAGACAGACAGTGTAAAATAACGATAGCCTTTCTTGCATTCTATGTATAGAGCTCTAAGAAGAAAATGAAAATTATGTCTTGTTAATGCGTTGTAATGAAGGTAAAAAAAGTTATAAATAATTTTTAATATATTTTATTGCTAAGAAAGCTTAAAGTTTATTCAATATTTTGTACCCTCAAGAAATCTCTCTTCGAGTCAATGAAAGAATAAATGATACATTAGCTCATTATAGGAAATGTCATAAACATTCTCTTTCTCATGACATTGCAAAAATTCATATTAAAAATTTTAAAAAACATGAAAAGACATCCAAGCAAATGCAAATAATATAAAAAAACAAGCTCAATTGAATAATTATTCCCTTGAAAAAATAACCGTGTTTCAAAAGATTTAAATAAAAAAAAATTAAATTACTTCCAAGAAATCTACAACTAGATGCCCATAAAATATGTAAACGACATAAAACGAAATGTTGGCTATCTTTTTGTTTTGTTTTTGTAGTAAGTAAAAAAATAACGGAACATAAATAATGGGACAGTTTTACATTATTTGTAGTCATGGGCACAAACTGTTTATTAAATTAAATTTACGCAACAATGAAAACTAAACTTAAAACCTGTGAGAAACGTTTGCTGATATGTTTTCACCTTGTAGGAGTTAAAGTATTAGCGCTTACAAATAAAGACTGCTTATATTAGCGAATATGCCGTTAACTTATCATTTGCATCACTCCGATTATTATACTGGTCATATGACCGTCAGTATTAACAGAAATACAGGTCACAGAATACAGCTATTTTTTTCTCCTTTTTTTTTTTTTTTGTTGAAGTCGGTTAAGAATTGACACCTTTGTTTTGTACTGTATATATGATAATATATCCTAGTCGACGGTTAAAAATATATTGGCCTAAGAGAATTTGTTTTGTTAGGAGTTGCCGCTAACCTTGAAACCATGTAGCCATTCTCTCAGCCTTTATTTTATCATGATAAAAAAATAGACGTTAATAGGAAATACAAATATTTCAAGTTTGCAACTTCTTTAGAATAGTAAATTGATACCATTTTATGTACGCTATTATTGTCGCACAAAAATTGCATGCTAAATTTACTTGTATCTGTTTTCGATTAGAATTGTCATTTTTCTTTCAAGTTTTTCAGGTTCCTCTTGTAAAGTACAAAATTGTAATAAATTATTCGAAATGTTCGCTTTTTTGGCACATATTTACACACGACAATTGTTGACATAACGTAGCAGCACTGTAATTAGGCTCTTAAAATTTAGTGTGGAGCTAATGTTCTACATTTTAAATAATTCGTGTTAGTTTTACAATTTACTAAATAAATTAAAAATAGAAAATGTGGAAGTATATAAGAAAATTGATTTATAGGCTAAGGAACTTAATTTAATGTAGAAGATTTTCTAGCTTAAAATAAAATGAAAATCTGTGCTTTAAGGGCCAACAAATAAAAAAGTTAATAAAACTGGATGTAGTAATGTATTAAAAAAAAGTTCTGAGGATTGTTGATGTATTTTTGAAATCTGAACTGCTCGCGTGGCACTTAAAGTTCTCAGTATCTTAACTTGAATGTTGGTCTTAAAACATAATGAATGCTACGAAAATAAACAGGAAGAAATATAAGTCAAAGCAAAGTCAAAGGTTTCACTTTTTGTTTCGCCATCAGTTAAAATTCTCTTATGGCCTAACTGAAGCAAACAATTAAGACGATTTTTTAAAAGGCTGAACACAAAGAACCGAGTTAAAGAATATGTCGCCTTGTAAAAATAGCACGGACAAAATAATATATAAAATTTGAATATAAAAATCGAAAATGATAATTTTAAAGTCGTCTGCAGCATCTTCAACATAATGCTCATTGTCACTTTGGCAGGGACTTAAAAACAAAAAAATTTTTTTTTTTCAATTTTTCTATGAATCTCCGCACTTTGTAATACGAAGTACATATTCTTGCATAGCTATATTCTAGACGAACTTCTTGAAAATGGATTGGTTCGATATGTCAACATTATATGAGGGACAGATTTAGTCACTATCTATCCTCAAAAAGTGCGAGTGTGGTCTTGTAAATGTAGTCTGTGTGACTCTTCTTAAATAATGGCCTGAAAAACATACAAAACGTGACAATTTTATTTCTCTTAATAAATTCCATTCCTTGGAAATTAAAAACAGTCTATTGCTTTTGCAATTCGAATATGAATTGATTTATTTCACCTTTTGTGTTATAAATGTTGTATAATTAATAACTAAAAATTACAAGCGATAATCTGAATATCGGATGATTTTAAAAATTTTCATTACGGTTGCATCAGGAGTTTTTTTCATCCCAATAAAATTACAAGGATGTTTACTGTCAAAAGAACTATCATAGCGCTTTTACTGTTTGTTTTTTATGATCAATATGCTCTGAAAGATTATTACAAAAAATTTTAGCTTGAACTACGCAACCAAATTTTACAGCTTCACGCAAATTATAGACGACTTCATAATTTTTATGAGACGGGATACATATTTCTGCTTAACAAATTCTTTTGTAAAGAAAACTGCCGTATAGAAAGTGAAACCAATCTACAACGAACTTTAAAGTCTGTAAAAAAAACTGACAGTTCATTTTCTTCTAAAATGAAACAATGAAAGTTTTGTTCGTGGCATATATCCAGAAATGCCCTTAATTGAAGCATATACATACATGTGCAAACCATGTCTGTATGGGTTATACGCCTTTTAAGTTTTGTAGTTGAGCGGCCATAAGAATATATTGCACATTAAAATTCCAACTTATTCCGATGCCTTGCGAGGGTTCATATCGTTACCTTAATATAGAAAGGCCCTAACTAATGTTTTTCCTTATTTACAGGAAATAGAAAGAACTTGTTAAAAAGTACAGTTTTGTAGTTGGAAGTTTTTTATTAACTCATTGTGTTTACAAATCCTCTAAGCAATTTGACTCTGTTTCAATTTTTTTGTTATTTTAGTAGTGCATTAGATAATCATTTATCGATATATGTGTAAAACTTGAATTAAAAAAACGAGCTAGGGCCGTTCTAAGGTAACGATACATATCTTTTGGTACATTAACATTAAAGTATGGCAATCAATTTCCTTCTCCAACGTTTTATTTTTTGTCTAAATGATAAAACTGCATTAACATCAATTTTTAAGTCCTCGCGGCGTATGTGTTATAACAATTATGTTTGCCTACAGAAATATAAATCATACGCTTAGGTTATGTTATTTTCTTCTTTATTCCCTTCATGTTGCTCTTAATTTAAACTGAAAATAAATTTTAATGTTTAAATTGCATGACTACAGAAGTTTCATCATGATCTTAATAGCAATAAGTCATTGTAAATTATGACACGTTTGAGAGTGCAACAAGCTTTAATGAGGAATATGCAGGTTACGGTTAAAAATTTATACGATTTTAATTTTTTTTAAGATAGTAATTTAAAAGCTTTTTGTTCATAATATTGAAATTTGTTTTTTGCAATCGCATTAAAAAAATATAAATTAAAATGTATGCACTAGTGTGTTGATACTTAAAACTTTTTAAAAATTAACCTTCTTACGTTGTGCCAAATTTCGTTGGTGATATTAACGAACACCTTTGTAAAAATGCTCAACGAAAAAATAGTTAACTGAAGTAAAATTTATACAGATCTATACACAGGTTTTTCAAATTAACAGAAATTTTTTTAAGTACAGTTTAATAAAATCTAATATTTCACTAAGAAGCCATTAAGAAATTATCATATTTTTAGTTAAAACAGAAGCAGCAAATCGTAAGAAAACAGCACATTAAATTAGTTAAACTTACACACCGAAAAGAAGTTAAGTAAATAATGTTTCCGTTGATAGGACCTAATTTTCCTTCATTGTACTAAATATTATTATGTTGCTTAAGACGTGTAAGTTAGAAGAAATTCTGAAAATTTAAAATAACTTAATTTAGAACAATTTAATATTGTTTTTTAAGTTGAATAAATGCCTGTAGATTTAAAAACAAATTTTAAAAAATGAAACGAATTTCGTAAAGTTTTGTTTAATTGTTAAAAAAAAAAAGAAATTTACTTTAGATTATTATTTTTCTTTATCAGAATAAATTTCTTTTTAAAGTATAAAAACATACAACTATTGTCGTTACAATGTCTATCTGAAATAAAATCAAATAGTAAAAAATTTACAAATTTTATAAAACACAGTATATTCTAATAATAAATATATATTCAAAATTGGAGGTGAACTCTTTTAACACCAAATACTCTTTGGGCTGTATGACTAAATTAGATCATTTCTACGAGCCAAAAAAGGCACAGCAAGCAAAATCTTGTGATAAACAAACTAACAAAGGTCTGCTAACAAGGCATATAAAACTAAGAAAAAAGTCATCTAAAAATATTTTAATGCCTTTTTAAATATTCTTAAATGACGCAAAAAGGGGAAAGTATGACAAGGACATATTGCCAGAAGGGAATAAATCATCAAAAACAACATAAATTTACATAAGAGTGCATTACAATACATTCCCCCGTTACACCTGTGATGACTGAAGATTTAGAAATTAATAAGTTGAAAATTCTTCAACAATAAAAAGTTCACAAAAGAATTGAGATTTTTAGGTCAATGTGCAGGAAAACACAAAAATATTTTGCTTTAACGGCAAAAACAATCTTAAAAATTTTTTTAAAAGCAATTTTTTAGTTGCACAAGAATTTATTATTTAGGTGAAGTTTTATTTTGTCGTTAAAGTTATAAGAAAATAGTAAAAAAATATTCTTAGTAAATCGTTAATCACAATTCAAAGCGTTAAATTTATAAAAATATATATTTTATTTTATACCTTTTCAAACAATTTTTTTATTATAAATTAGAGTTTTAAATCAAATTATTTTTGTACTCATTTAAATATGAGGTATATATTTTATCTGCAATCATATCACTCTATTTTTATTTTAAATTATTACAAATTAACATTATTTTGAATGAAATAAAAATTAAAGGATGCTTCAATCAATTCTATTCAATTCAAATGAATTGGAATGAATTAACTTACTTTGAAAAAATTCAAATGAATTAAAAGAGAATTAGAACTCATTTCTGCCTAATTCAAATTCAAATATATAAATTTATTATAATAAATTTATTTGTATTGGAAACGAACGGCAATGCATTTTTACCAAATTCATTTAAATTGACTTAAGTTTGATTCAATTGATTTTCTTGTGTAAAAAGAATTAGTTCAATGTTTGTTCATGATTCGCGAATTAATTCAAAAATGTATAAATAACTTACAGCACTGATGTGTATGTTTGTATGCTTCTGTTTTAACCGAAATTTAGTTTTGCATATTGTCATATTCAGGCATGCCACAGAACTCAATTCCGATAGAAACTGGAAGCGAAAAATTTCTTTGAAATGAAACCACTTTCAAATATTAAGGTGGAATTTAGTTTCTTTGACATTTTGTTATTTGCGTTTCTTAAATTCACTTTTATGATGTGTCCTACTTATTTAAGCCTTGTTGTATACTTTGGTGTGCAAAATATTTCCACATTTAAAGTAAATAGTGGAAATTCAATATTTTCAGGAATAAACAAAATCGATCGGAATCTGTAGAAGGTAAAACAAAATCGATCGGAATTGTTAATATGGAATAAAAACCATTTCGAATGAGTGACATGCTTGATAATTTCAAATATCGAAGTTTTCCCCGTAGTTTAAAAAAAAATATATATATATATATTCGATATACAGAAATGACCCCGGTACTGTTTAATTCTATGTATAGATGATAGTAAGGAGATCTTTAAGCAAACAAACTTATTTAAAGCAAAAAAACTTTCTTAGTGAAGCATATGAATAGAAAAATGCTGAAGAAATGCATCACCACTACAAGTGAAGCCATAACAGAGAATTATACGCAATTCAGTTTTAAACATACCCGTGCCTATTGCATACACATAAACATGTACCCAATATAAAATATAAATTAAACGGAGTGTAGAGCAAAATTAACTATTAGCTTTTGCGTGACATCAAAATAAATTGCAGCATCAAACGTGGCTTTTATGAAAGGCAATTTAAAAAAAGCGTTTCTAAAACATTTAACCCTCGAAGTGTAACCACCGCATTACAACTTACACAATTAAGTTGCTAAAAAATAACCACATAACATATATAATTTGCTAACTGTTCTCGCTTCACTACCCTAATGGGAATAATTATGCCATGCTCTTTCTTTTAATGCAGACAGTTTTTATTTGATTCACTCTAATTAGAAAGTTATTTGTACAAAATTTTTGAACGCTTCCCCATAACTTTATAAAGAAGGTATAACTTCCACAAGGTAAATATTTATAGAAAACAGATATTTATAGAATATTATTCGGGACGAAATCCTATAAGCCGGCAATGCGGACAAATGTTTTAAGTGAAGCCAATGCTGTGGTTTCATAGAAGTAAATCCATGGTATCACATGAAGGTCAGTCATATTAAAATTACTAATTAACTAAATTTAGACAGACTTGCAACTTCACCAAACTGCATAGTTTCATAAGATATTTTTTAAACGCTAAGCTTAAAAATTATTTGCAAATCATTTTCAAGCGTTACACAATATTTAACAAATTCTCTTGTTAAGAAATTTTCTACAGACATAAGTTATACCTTTTGATATTCTCATTCCTGATTCCTTTACTTTGCGTTTAAACGGAAGCAGGCGCAACTAAATCCTAAATCAATATTATTGAATTATGGCTACAGCACTTGAAACAATTTAGAAGAAAAAAAAAGTAAGAACTCTTTGGCAATATAAGGTAAAAGAAGATAAAAGAAAAAATTAAACCCAATAAAATTGAAAGGAGCCCAACAGACATGATTGAAATACTTATAGATCTAAATGAGCATTAAAAAAATAATAGTAAAAAGGGATAAAAGTACGTAAATAATTCTTGCATTGCACAAAGAAACTAAAAAAATAGAAAATCGAGATAAGTCATGTAAGTATTTCTGTATTTTCACATTTCTAAAATGGAACTTATATTTAGCACACAAAACACACTTTTTATTAAGTGAAAGTAAGTACATTTTTATGGCTGTAGTTATTTACCTCATTTTATTTTGGTTCAAGAGCTTCAAGGCACTTATAGCTGATGAAAGATATTCTGTAGTAAAGAAAATATGAAAAAGTCTGTAATTTATAAATCTACAAACTTTTTTGAAAGCAATGACAATAATGCCAGAAAAAAAGAACGTTACTGAAGGGGTTTCCTACCGGCGGTAAAATTTGTTTAGATTTTATCCAAAAAAAAAAAAAATAAGTAAATAAAAGATTCTTTGACTTAGATTTTCCAAGTAGTCACACTTTAATTTGTGTCTTTCTTAGTTGTTTAAATTTAAGCCCTTTTTAATTTTATTGGCATTTTGGCTATTCGAATTAAAAGTATTGCAAACTTCTTTCTAAGTTTTCTCAATAGTTTAAAAAATAAGAATTTTAAATTCGCAAATTATTACAATATGTTTATGTTTATATGAGTGTAATTTAAAGGCATTCTGGGCATAAATACTTTTACCAAAAAAGTTTCAAAAGTGGTATTTTTGGAAACAGCAGTTGAACGAGTTCCTAAATTTATATTTTCCTTAATTTTGTTAACAGTTGCTTTAGTAATAGCAGTTTGCTTGCAATTTTTTTGAGTTACAGTCATATATTCGATTAACAGATACACTAACGTACATATGTTTAAAACATACTAAAATCATTTTTTTTTTTTTTTTTGTTTTTGCAAGATTGCGTATCATTCGTTATTAAAAATTTGTGCATATGTACGTGGCTTACTACCACATTAACTTTAAAAAAATATTTGATATTTATAATTATCAATATTTTTATTAAAACCGTAGTAACAATCGTCAAAAAGCAACCAATGTAAGTTAAATTAATATCCTAAACGAAATATATAAAGTGAATAGTTTATACATTTATTTGACAAATTATTCTTCAATTTTACTAAATTTTTTTTTTTTTTTTAAATTTCAAGATCATAAGCAATTTATTCAAGAAAAAAGATTTTTCAAGCTAAAAAAGGCACGAAGGTTTCAAAAATCCTTTCAAAGTAATTTCGTTGAATGTAGCTTATTTACCCCAAAATAATTCTTGAAAACAAGATTTACTTCAATAAAGTCAGATGGGCAGTGGTTTATCGAATAAGTAGAAAAAGATTATAATGATAAACTATAAAAGAAGATGTGCAATAATTTTATTAATTCAACTCTCATTTTCCCCCACGAATATTTTGAGGGTTGCCATAGTCGACCTTTAACTTTTAGGAGTTTTTGAAACAGAGAACCATATTGTATTTTATTTAAAAATACGTCGTTGCAATAAACAAATTATAGTTGTTATAAACCATAGTATAGTCATGATAAGAAAGATCATTATTTCGCACCAAAAGTGTATAACATTAGAATCGAACTAAAGAATTTTGTATAACAATCAAAAATCACAACTATCACATAATAATATAGTATTTATTGTCATAATGCATTACTAATCATTATATTATTAAAACAAATAAACAAAAAATTAGGGAAATGCACGCGAAAATCAAATTGTTATTAGGACACTCTGGATTTAATGTTATTTTTATTTTTTGACCGTATAGCATACATAGCAAAACATAAGCTGGGCAAATGCCAATAACACTTTAAAAGACAAGGCCATATGCATCAATATCATAGCCTTTTTGGAATAACCCTATCATTTTAAAATTTATTGTTCACAGTTATTTTTATAGTCTACTATGGTTAGAAAGCAATATACTTTAAAATCATTTTTCTATAGGAACACCCATTATATATTAGTTTAATTTCGAAATACTTGGTGCTTGCCCTTATTGCGGACACAAAAAATTCGAAAAGTGTCTGCCAATTAGTTGAAGTTAAAAATAAGACTACGTGCGGGAAATTCATTTCACTATTGGCACACTCATTTTTTTTTCAATTTTTGCTAGACTTCACATATTCTTATGACACTAAAAAATAACAATATATTTACGAGTAATGCTTTACTTCCCGAATATTGTTTGATTTTACAATTTTTTTAGCTGCTATAGTAAAAATTTTAAGAATTTACCTTACGCTTCCAAAGATAAAATGTTGTGAAGATGAGGGGACACCATTGCAGCAAAAACATTAGCGTTTTATTTTACACTTTGATATAAGGAATCTTTAAAAGTAACGACTGCTTTCTCTTAATAAATAACAAAGAACAAAACAATAATTTTGTTTTTCAAAAAACAGAAACCAATTGTTTTCAGATATATTGTTCCCCGTTTACTTCCTTTCAACGTACCCATCTAATACACTTTGCCTTAAACAAAGAATATTGAATTTTTTTGATGTTGCTAAAAATCATTTGGGAAATATATTAATAATATATTGGCAGATTGCCATAAATATGTTTGATATGAATTTCTTTCTTCTTCACCTATTATTGCAATAGTTTAGAGTAAACAAACCTAAATATTTAATGCAATGTTTATTATTGATCAATTTTGATTGATCTAATAATATTGCTTGAAAAAAAGCAAGGAAAAACCAGTAGAATTCTTCTTTTTTTAAAACCTAGATGTGGCTTGTAAAGAATTTTTCAAAAACAAATTTGTAATAGGTCATCAATATAAGAACTTTTTAGGCATTAATTTGTGATTTTAAGTAGGAGGTGGAAAAATAAATATGTGAGTTTTTGGGCAAAAATGTAGAAGAGGTAGGGTTAAAAAAATGGAGTTTATTATATTATATTCTTAAGATAATTGGTGCAATATTTAATTAGAAAACTTTACCACTAAAAACCTTTATTTAAACAAAGAATCATTTAAAAATATATGTTTGCCTTTGTAAAAAAAAAAAAAAACGAGTAAAGTATCTGAACCCTGTTTACAGCTTAATTTCGCATAAGTTAATTATTAAACACTGTTACGAACACACGATCTGGCAACCCCTATTTATGTTGTCCGTATGTGCGTGGTAAACACAGTAGGTAAATATGTACTTCAACCACTATTAGGTGTGTGTATATAATAACCCGAAAATTAGCTAACACAAATTTAGCAACCTGAATGGTTGCGAATGTAGAGACGCGTGCTGTAAAACAGAACATCCTGAGTTCGAGCTCATCTTCGGACATGCGTATAAAGGAATAATTGTATTAGGCAATTCAAAATTAAGATTAATAAATTAGTAACGCATGTTTAGTAAATATGATACCATAACATCCAAAAACGAGTAGGATCAAGTATGTAACCAGATAGAGTCATAAGAAATTGAGAAAATAGTTAATTTATAATGTGCCACAGTGGTATTTGCAATCAAAAGAATCCCACGTTTGTTCTAAAAAGGGAAAGACATAACAATACATCTTCTAAAACTTGTTATGTTGTTTTATCCTTTGCGTCCTCTATGAAAATAAAACACGCCAAATATTTTATTTAACTCAATTTAAAAAATACAGTCTTTACCCTGCACAAGCAACTTATAAGATTGAGGTGTCATCAAATACTGTTACAACACTTTGTTTTTATAGGCGATATAAAACGTCTAGATTATTATAATGTGGAAATATGAGGCAGCTTAATTTTTTTTCTATTATGATCAACGCATCCATTACAGCACTACTTTTTTCAGTTAGCCCTGTCTTAAACCATGAATTTCCACATAACTTTTAAGAAAGTACTTCGAACAAAAACAAAAATCATTCGCTGCGACTCCAATAGATGAATATGTACATGGAGTTGCAAACCGAAAGATTTTTGTCATATAATTGCTTTCACAAGTCATTGAATCATATGCACTAAATTACTCACGTGACATTCGGAAGGGTCATAACATTTGACTTACCTCTCAATTGTCTTTTAATAGCATTTTACAGATTAAGTCCATTGCCTACGTAAATGCATAGACATAAAATAAAATAAAAGCTTTTCAGCTTTATTTTCTCTATTTATTTTACAGTTGTTTTTTGACTCTTGATCCCTTTTAACAATATAATTTCGTAGAAAGCGTTACAATTTTGTGGTGAATTGAAAGTTAAAAATACAGAACATATCCAAACTACCCGATTTACACCACTTTTCTTTAACACAATGAAATTTGTTTTGTAAACGAAATTTTAAGATTATTTTTGTAAAATTGCAAAAATAAATAATAATATAATTTATTAGCTTTGTATCTTTCTGTTCCTCCGACGACTCTCAAAAAACATATGAAGAATTATTTAAATAGCAATGTGTGTAACAACATCTGTAAAAATTTTCTAACCATCAACAACTTAGCTCACATACACACAAACGATTTGGAATTGCACAAAATATTGTTGTAATATAAATTTTCATGAATTTAAATAAAGCTATAAATAAGGAAAATATAAACATAATTTTTTTTTAAACAATAGATATAAAATATAATAATTTTCCTTTGTGTTTAAATATTAAGTGAACAAAAACGTATGTTTTCGTTTTGTGTACGAGAAATAGAATTGTCTAGATTGTATGATATATTTAATTAAAATATTATTTTCATAGTTATCTTAATAGGGTTCTGGCGACAATAATGCTCTTTGATTAACGTTAAAAACTATGACCTCGTGGGATGCAGATAACGATAAAAATCAATTCTTTTTACCGAGCGGACATACATACAAAGATAAATAAATTTTAAACAACATTAAATATTTGCTGTCCAAATCGGTTAACAATTTTTGAAATTAAAAAAAGATTTAATGTTTGTGCTCACAAAGGAAATAAAAAATACTTTTAACGACTTTTCGAAAATAAAAATTAACAGAAAATTTTATTTTTTATCTGATGTTTTTTATAATGATTATTAATTTAAGATATGCCTCTTGGTTATCCTCTATTCAGGTATAATTGTTTTTTTACACAATTTTTTACACAGGCATGAACATTTTTACTTCCGTAACATAAATGTATAAAAGTGAGATACATATTGAAACACTCATATTTTCTTTATTTAATAGGAAATTGCGTCATCTTTATTCACATGCATAAAAAAAATAAAAAAATGGAACAAAATTTTAATATTCGTTGCTAAGCTCCGAAAATTTCGAAAAATTATGGTAAAAACGGTCCAATTTGAGAAAAGTAAAAATATTAAATATGCTATAAAACTTTTATTAATTAAGCAAATCAGATAAAATTTTCTGTGCATATGTAGTTTGTTAACTTAAATCAAACGGTGAAAAAAGTCTGCAACATTTAGCTAAAGGAAATCCCATAATTCCCAAAATAAAGACGAAAAATCCCAAAATTGGAACTTTTTACTCTTTTGCCCATAAAGTCCACATATGGACTAGGGCTCACGAAATACTTTTTGAAACAATTTGGAGTTTATATAGCTTTTTTATAGTATTCTTCGTTTTCCGATCGCAGCTTTGGGATTTTAGAAAATATGGGGTAAAGTTAAAATTTCGATGTAAAATAGGTCAAGTTGAAAGACTTCAATCTTCTACAAGAATGATCAGTTTTATACGAAATTTGGTTTAAACGTACACACATATAGTTAGCTTTAATAAAAATAAAAAAATTTTATATATTCCTTAAGAAAATTTTTTTCTATCTAAAAAATTAGATAGATAAAATGCTTATAACTAGATCATTTTTAAACATAAACATGCGGTTTAAGGCACCGTTTTGTAGGTATTTACGGGAGCTTTAAGACCATGTAAAATATTTAAAAATCAGACAAAAATTGAAGAAATGCCAAGCGTTAGAAACATTTTCAGGAGCGAGGTGTCCAACTTTGAGACAACATAGCGCCATCCCTGGAAAGTGTAGGGTAACCACCTTCAAAACTTAAGCTCAAGTACTCCTCTTCTATGTTCGTGCCAAATTTTGAATCAATCGGCCTAGCCGTTTTCAAATGGCTGAATTATTTCCAAAATATTTTGATTCTGCCCCACTGTGCACTGCATTGATTTTCATAAAAACTAGTGCATTTTGTTCGTCTAATATTCCTCTTTCAAAATGTGTCATACTTGTTTAGAAATAATTTTCAGTTTCCGAGTAAAAGCCAGTCTTAAGCCATTTTTACCAAAACCAGTTATATGATAACTTTTCAACATGAACGCTGATATCTCTGGAACCACTGCATCGATTTTCATAAAAACTAGTGCATTTTGTTCGTCTAATATTCCTCTTTCAGAATGTGTCATACTTGTTTAGAAATAATTTTTAGTTTCCGAGTAAAGGCCAGTCTTATGCCATATTTATGCCATTTTTACCAAAACCAGTTATATGATAACTTTTCAACATGAACGCTGATATCTCTGGAACCACTGCATCGATTTTTATAAAAACTAGTGCATTTTGTTCGTCTAATATTCCTCTTTCAGAATGTGTCATACTTGCTTAGAAATAATTTTTAGTTTCCGAGTAAAAGCCAGTCTTATGCCATTTTTATGCCATTTTTACCAAAACCAGTTATATGATAACTTTTCAACATGAACGCTGATATCTCTGGAACCACTGCATCGATTTTTATAAAAACTAGTGCATTTTGTTCGTCTAATATTCCTCTTTCAGAATGTGTCATACTTGTTTAGAAATAATTTTTAGTTTCCGAGTAAAGGCCAGTCTTATGCCATTTTTATGCCATTTTTACCAAAACCAGTTATATGATAACTTTTCAACATGAACGCTGATATCTCTGGAACCACTGCATCGATTTTCATAAAAACTAGTGCATTTTGTTCGTCTAATATTCCTCTTTCAGAATGTGTCATACTTGTTTAGAAATAATTTTTAGTTTCCGAGTAAAGGCCAGTCTTATGCCATTTTTATGCCATTTTTACCAAAACCAGTTATATGATAACTTTTCAACATGAACGCTGATATCTCTGGAACCACTGCATCGATTTTCATAAAAACTAGTGCATTTTGTTCGTCTAATATTCCTCTTTCAGAATGTGTCATACTTGCTTAGAAATAATTTTTAGTTTCCGAGTAAAAGCCAGTCTTAAGCCATTTTTACCAAAACTAGTTATATGATAACTTTTCAACATGAACGCTGATATCTCTGGAACCACTGCATCGATTTTCATAAAAACTAGTGCATTTTGTTCGTCTAATATTCCTCTTTCAGAATGTGTCATACTTGTTTAGAAATAATTTTTAGTTTCCGAGTAAAGGCCAGTCTTATGCCATTTTTATGCCATTTTTACCAAAACCAGTTATATGATAACTTTTCAACATGAACGCTGATATCTCTGGAACCACTGCATCGATTTTCATAAAAACTAGTGCATTTTGTTCGTCTAATATTCCTCTTTCAGAATGTGTCATACTTGTTTAGAAATAATTTTTAGTTTCCGAGTAAAGGCCAGTCTTATGCCATTTTTATGCCATTTTTACCAAAACCAGTTATATGATAACTTTTCAACATGAACGCTGATATCTCTGGAACCACTGCATCGATTTTCATAAAAACTTTGTGAGCAAACAGTTCACTTGGTAAAAGCTCCAAAAAGTCAAGAAAGCTCAAAAAGACATCACTTGGGAATAAGTCTAACTAAAACTATTTAATTATTTATCTATTTAAAGTTTGTTATTTTTTAGTTTGAAATTTCTAAATTTTTTGCTTAAAATATATTATATAAATTATTAAGAACCTAAATTTGTAAAAATACTTCAAAATCAAAGTTTACTAAACTTTTTGTCATGTCATAAAGATTATTTTCTTCATCAGCTTAACATCAAATTATTATAAAATATTTGGTTCCTACATTTTTGCTTGTTTTTGTTTTAATAAAAAAAACCACCTGTGAGAAATAAAGTTATTTTTAATAAAAACAAGTTTTTTGTCTTAAATTAAATTATTTGCGTGTTGAAAACATGCAGCAAAATAAGAAATAAAAACTTTTAAACTTAAAGTAAGTGGAAAATTATTGATTGTTCAAAATTTTATGCTAATGCCACAATGACTAATTCAATGCATTATTTGCATGAAAACGTATTTTTCTTAAAAAGTTTTTTTTGTTTCTATTACAATACTTTGTAGCATTATTTTTTAGAGCATTAAAAAACTAATATGAAATGAAAATTTTTCACAAGAAGCAACTTTATTTAATATATTTTTGTAAAAAAAACCGTGCGTTTAGTATTTTATTTTGCAAAACTAAAATACATTGATTGAGATAATGCACGTCATAATTGATTAAAATCAAATCAACGCCTTAGGTTATGCTTTAATTTTTCGTAACATGCAAGATAATTTCAGATAATTATTGTTGTTTTTTTTTTTTTTAGTAAATTTGGAATTAAAGTTAAACCACTTTATTGTACAACACATCTACTTTTATATGATACAAGTACAATTTACGTCTACTCCTAAAAGCATGCAAAGCTTTTTGGAATGTATGTAACAGCATTTAAGCCATTTTAAAGTGTATGCAAAATAGCAAGAATCGCGTTTGTTTTTGAAACTTTCTCAAGCATAAGTTTGTGTCGTTATTTTAAATATGCAAAACACATACACTGACGCTCTTACTCGTAGGTGTTTATGACGTTAAGCAATGGATAATTCATTTAAACTAAACGTTGTTAACACTCGCACACATTTTTCAGGCAGGTGTATTTGATTTTCTATGAGTGTAGTGGGATACTCCTGCGCTGTATTTTTTTTTTCATGTGGCAAACAGTACTTGTCACTAGAGTCCTTTAGAACTTGAATGTGAATATTTATATGTACCGGTGTATACACATGCATACATGATCACTGTTTTATTTTTTGTACTAGTTGTATTGCGCTCCTAATAGCCTTTAGAGAAAAAATAACTCTTTTGGGGGGAAAATATCAGCAAATAAAAAAATAAAAAAAGGGCTTTCGAAGTAAAAATTTATGACATCCATGTTGAATACTTAAACAAGGAGTGAACAATTAAGGACAAAGAAATTGATTGCCGGTAGAATTAACATTGTTTGAAGAGACAAACGCTTTTGGAATATTGCTGTGCAAATAAAAAGGCAATAAAATTGCAAATATTTTGAAATTAAAGAAGGTGGGTTGAAAGTTACTAAGGACAAAATTTCTAATTTTTTTTTTCTTCGTAGATTTAATCGTAATAAAAAAATCAAATTATTTTCTAGTTTTCGTATGTAACCATAACAAGAAATAAAATGAAAATTTAAACAGTTGGTGCATATCGTATTTTTTCCGCTTTTGAATCACAGAGATTTTTTGGACTGTAAATAACTACATGTCTTTTACCTTTCATTGGATTAAAATTATTCGTGGAAGTATCTTTTTTGGTTTTTTGTTTTCTATGCAAAGCGTCCATATATATACATTTGCAAATAATTTTTCTTTTCTTCAATTTTTTAGAAATTAAACTAGACATGAACTTGAGCCAAAATTGTTTTAATTCACTTGGGAAACTGTATTTATTTTATTTTTATTTGTTTATTTTTTATTATTGTTCTGTGTAAGCGCAGCATACAGACTACAATGCGCCGTGATTTCAACGAGACTTACATTTAGGATCACCTGTTTTAAGAGTTAGTCAGTTCCTTTTTTATTTTCAAATCCTTGCACTTTTAACGCTTAGTACACAGTTTTCTTATTTAATTAAAAAAAAAAAAAACACAATTTTCTCAAAAAGATATAATTTATATTTCTTAACTGTTTTTATTAGAAGAATTAACAGTTCAATATGTTGCTTTAGTTTGTTTAAATGGTTTGGTAGAAATTTATATATTTATTTCGTACATAACTAACAAATATTGTTTCTTCTTTTCTTATATTAAACTCATTTTTAAGTTTTCGTTTTTATACGCTTCACCACAAAAAGTGGAAAATGGGCATGTCTGAGTTTGTTATTCCTTTTGTAGATTATTCAATATTCATTTCTGGCCCCATAATGTGTATTTCTGAGTGCTTATGAATAGCGAAGTCGATTAACCGATGTCTGTTTTTCCGGCCGTGTTTGTGTTAAAAATAACTTTGCGAAGGCACTAGATGAGCTAGAGTTAATTTAAATACGCCAACTTAACAGACATAGTATCGAAAATTTTTCTATTGAAAATCAGCGGGAACGATCAATGTCCTTCGAGGCATTAGGAAAAACCTTCTTTACACTCCAATCGTGAGCGAATCAACTTGCTTCGCCATACAAAATCTTATGAGCGCAGCATGAAAAATTTTTGCCTTCTCTAATTTTTAATCGCAAGTTTATCTTTACTAGCTGTATAAAATGTGAACAAAAAGAGAACAACAATGCTTAAAGTGGTGTGTGAAAATTTTAAATTTAATAAACTACTAACAAAAAAATTGAAACGAAAAATAAAATTTTTTTATAAAAAGTATTTGAACATTGTTTTAGTTTTTGTGCAGACGTCCAATCGAAGCATGTAGCATCTGTCATGTAAACGATATGCTTCGCAATCATGATTCGAAAAGCGAGCGAGTGCTTCATTTTGCCGTGGAAACATACTATAATAATCTAATCATAAAAACAAATAAATAGGCCGAGTTATATGCCTCTGAACTTTTAGTAAAAAAGTACGACTGTTTATCATATTTCGTAGGACATAAATACAAGTATCATCTAAAAGCTTTTGAAGAGATCTTTTAGAAAATACTAAAAATGCTTAACCCATTATGATCCAATAACAGTGTTACTTAAAATTATATAAAGTACTTAGATTTCGTCTAATAATTCTCTGTCAACCCAATATTTTTATTTTTTACTAAACTAGATTTACATACATGGTGATGGGTATATGGGTTTCAGCATGGCCGAATATAACAATCTTGCTTTTTCCTTGATATTTGTCAATTTAAGGATTAAAAGACGAGAGTTGGTCAAAGGTCAAGTCTTATTAAAAAAATAAACAAAATCTATTAAAATTTTATTCGTTTATTCACCTATTGACTGAAGTTTCATTATTATTATGATTTACTAATCAAAAATATCAATTTAAATTTCTTGCAGTTTAAATGATGAGCACATATAGGCCAATTTACGTCCCCTATAGAGCCACTCTTTACCTATTAAATTTAGTTTTATTATAAGCTTTGGTTACGATATCGTTTAACGTTTTAAAGTTGTACCCTTTGCGGATTGTATACACGTAAAAAGATGTTAATTGTATGCGGAAACCCTTTAAATATTTAAAATTTGAACTGTCTTTGTGATGGTACCAATCACTAAGCATAAGTTTTCTGAATTTTTGTAAACATAGAAAAGTATTGTTACCCTCTTTCCTTTTTTGAGTTCGGTTAAAAAAGAAAATATTGTAGTAACCAAAGATTCAAATCAAATAATAATAGCAAAAACTCCCAGCGAATTTCCTCACCAGTGCACACTTACGTTAAGTTTTCTCATGCATACAGCCCTTATTATTTAAGTATTATTTTTTAAAGGTTTTTTTCCTAAATTCAGTTAGACCTAAGTTTGTTTTTATTTGCATTAAATAAAAAATTAATTATTTCTCGTATTGTTTTGCTTTAAAATAATAATGGAAAAAACTTACAGTTGTTAGCAATCTGCTGGATGTTGCGATCTACAAAATTCGTTAAATATTGCTAGTAACCCACTTTATAGTTAATGTCACATTATAACAAAGGTAAATCTTACGCAATCTATATATTTGTAGATTGTTTATTTGAGAGTAAATTCAGTTAATTTTTTTTTTTTGTTATAATTGTTCAAACGTCAAGATATGACAGCGAAATGTCGAATCTTGAATCAACAAATGAAGGGGTAATGAAATTCGGCTTAGCTAATTATAATTCTATTATTCATTACTCTTTAATTTAAGTATATAATTTTAAATTTTTCTTAACAATGAAAACACTAACATCTCATTTAAACACACTTAAAATTGTGATAAAGTAACCACTGTGTGCAGTCTTGTTTTGTATGGTGCTTCCTAAAATGCAGCCAAAACTCCTATGATAAGTGTAAAAGTAAATTTTAATGTAATATATTGGAAATGCAACAAAGTACACGTCTTTGAAATTCCCTTAAGTTTCAATTTTACTTTTTTATTTCATCATCTAAAACAAAAAAGTATTAATATTGCAATAGACGAGTTTTACTTGTGCATTGTTTTAAGAGTGAATAAGAAAATCTACTTAAAAATTAATGATACTAAAAATAATGAAGAAAAAACTTAAAGTCGATCTGCATGAATTTTATGTGTAAATAAAGTTAGTAACAAAATGTTAAGGGAATCGGGAATGTTTTATTTAATGAGTACAGCGCAGCGTTTTAAAATGTGAAATAATGTTTCTTTGTATTAGAATTTGTTGCGATGTGTTTACTGTCTGGGTAAAAGAAGCCCCACACAAAATTATCACCTGGGTATAATGCAAGCTCTTAAATTTATTTAAAAAGATCATATAACATTTGATGTAAAAAATGTTATTTTGAATAAATTTATATTTCTTAAGTAAGATTCGTTATAATATTCAAACTGTTCTTTTTTTTTAGCTACTTTAAAAATTTTTATTTATTTTTACACAGAAATTTAATTTAATTTTTAATTAGATCAATTATATGTTTAACCGAAAAATAAAAACAAAGGATTCTATTTAAATAATTTTTTGAACCAGGCCACGAAAATCTGATAAAGTAAATAATTGAATCAAATAAAATTTTTTTGATAAAACTTTTATTAAAACTTTAAGAGTTTTTAAGACAAATATAATTAAATTTAAGTACGGCCACTTATGTGTTAAAAAAATATATTTTTTTAATTTAATAATTATTTTAATCAATTATATATTTAATTAAAAAAGAAAGAAAATGATTTTCTGATTAAATAAATAATTGAATCAATTAAAAATTTAATAAAAAAAAAAAAAACAAATAAAACTTTAATAAGTAGAGATTAAATTTTATACAAATTCACAACAGGTTGAAAATGTTAAAAAATTAAAAATAAATCTGTAATTTTTATAATCTTTACGAACAAAAACTAATTATATGACAACTATAAACAAAAATTGCTGCAGTATTTCTTGTAATTAGGTTTTACTGTTTCGTTTTTTTTTAATTCTTTTAAAGTTTTTTACATTGTTTTCTAAGCTTTTAGACATTATTCCCTCTAAATTCTTAAATATTTAAGCTGTCAGAAGTTATTTTCCTTTCGCGTTATAAAATCGTAAAAGCCCGAACGTTATGATGACTTATTTTAACTAAACTTTTGACAAGTCAAAGTCAAGTGTAATCCACTTTCAAGAGAAAAAACTTGAGTAAAAAGCAAAATTTAAATTCAAACTATAACTTCTTTCATGTTAAGTGCGTCGAAAAAATTGTAGCTTTAGACAGAAACAAATATTAAAAATTTAACAAATAAATGGTTTTCGTTATTTTAATTTTTTGTTGTTGAAAAAAAAGCTAAAAAGTTTGTAAACAAGGACGGTTTACTATTTTTTCTAATTAAACAGGGTTGTAAGTGGCATATTTTTAAAATCAACAGAAAATTAACCAATATTTGTCATACTGACTATTCGTGGTACGCTTTGCTGCTCCAATAGAAATAGTTCTACCACAAGCCCTCTTTCATTCCAGTCAGTTTTTTAATTGATAATGAACACTAATAAGGAAGTTACTTGTAACAAATTTTAAAACCTGCATTATAATAATTCTAGTAGAAAATTAAGGTCTGCGTGTTTAGTTAAATATCGATCATTTAGTTCAGTTTGGATTTTTTGTAGTTTTTTCTTTAGTTTGAGATTTCAGTAAAATAAAGCTGGAGAAATGTGTTTACAAAAATTAAAAATGTAAGAAAAATGACTTCATATTTTTTGGGGAATATCCCCAGCATTTATTGACTAATATAACCGCTTTCGAAACAATGTCTAACATATTGGTGGGCTCAAGTATTCTTTAGATCTCCTGTGAGGCCTCCTTATCAAGGCTGATTACAATCCTGTTGCGGACATCGATTAATGGATTACCCTATTTTTTTTTAATTTCGCTTAACAATTTCACTAAAATATTAAATTTTTACCAAAATGCACCAAATGAGTGTAAAAAACTTGGAGACTTTTGCGCTCTTAATAAACAAAGAACACATTACAAGACACATGGGAACCCAATCGACTTCTTAAAAACATTTAAAAAAAGCCTTAAGTCGGCAAGTAATAAAATTGGGGAACACTACAACAATCTTCATTATTATATATTTAAGAAAAATTTCGAATTTTTTTAATTATAATAGTTTTCTTTTGCTGTAGGGTATATAAGATTCCGCACATTGAAATGAAGCTAATAAGTATTTTTGTTTAAAGCCTTTATTGGCGGCATATTTTTTATTTCGACGTTTTGTGATTATCAATTCTCATTTGTTTCAATACCAATAAAAAGTTTTTTTTTTGCCCAAAATTATTTTTTTAAACTTTTTTCTTTATGTTTGTGGAGATAGTGTGAACTGATTTTGCACAAACTTGATTTTGCATTTCCTGAGTGTTCGAGAGTTGAGCGATTGTTCACAAAACTAAATGCCCTGCTTAGTTTCTTCTTTAGCCTTTAGTTAACGCCCCAAATTAAACTTATTTGCATAAAGCACGATTTTTGAATTGCACTTTATTTATCTTCACTATTCAACACAACATTTTGTTTTGCAGTTTTATCTCTTGTTTGTTTAGGTGACTAAAAAAGTTTATTATGTTGCACAGCTGAAGTCAGCAACCACAATTTGTCTTGTTTGTGTTTAACTTCAGCAGACCACATGTTAAGCAAAAATCCTCTCTCCCTTTTTTCCTTAGTAAGAACTTTTTGGGAAAACACTGTTTTATTAAGTATTTTTTTCAAAATAAAATTTTTCTTGTTTTTTTTTTTGCATTAAATTTAGAGAAGTTTCGCTTATTTAGTTAGTCACAGCTTGCAACAACAGTTGTAGCAGCAGGTTTTAAACATTTTAAACCGGAAACAGGACAAAACTGCAGTTACATACAACCCAAAAAAACGCAGCTTTAGGAAAACTTTAAAAGCTTTAGTCACATACTGCAATAAACGGAAGCACTACTTCTGTCTGCAACAGTTTCAAGCGAAAGAAACACCTTTAAGTAGATAATAAAGAAAAATTTTTAAAAGAAAATAAAAATTGTTTTAAAATTAAAAAATCTTTTATGCAGTAACTTAGTGAATAATTAAGTCCTGAGGAAATCATATTTTTAAACATCATTAGCATGCAGCTTATGTAGAAAATAATATTTTATATATTTTAATATCGAAAACCTCAAAAATCGTGTGTTTTACAAAGTTTTCTCAAATGATGGTTATAGGTTTAATATTCAAACCAATCAGATAAATGATGGTATTGTCTTAAGTGAGGAAATTTTTGTCGCCAATTGAAATAATTATTACTTTAAAAATTATTTTCTGCTCATCATCAATCTGTAAGTATTTTTATTATTTTGGTAAATGATTATGTGTTGTGCACTTTCTTCTTATCAAATTGTCGATTTGTTCTGGGATATTTTTTTTTAATATTTAAATCAAAATTATACACCTTTCTAAAGTATTTGCTATTTTCAATTTTAAATATAAAAAGTCTGAGCTCTGGCAAGATGCTTTCCTTCTTTCCTTAACTAACCAAAGACTTCTAAAAACTTAGCTGCCACACAATTATATTGTTACTTTCTTCTCTGATAGTACATTTTAATTATACCGAAATCTACGACTCTATGTTGCGTTGGGACTTGAACTAATAATCTTCGTTTCATTTTGCCAACCATATGGGCACCTCAACCTATATCATATCACGAATTCATTATAAACCCAAATTTATCAAAGTTACCATCCCAGCTTTTAATGGTGAACCAAAGTTTTACATTAAAGAGTTTTTCTATAGTTTTAAATTGCAGTAGGCAGACATATTAGGCATTTTTTTTTGGAAAAAGTAAAAATGAAAATATGAGGGGTGTGCCTATAGTGGAAAGACTTTAGAATTTTTTCAAAGAACATAAAAGTATGCCTGCTATAAAAATAATTGTGAAAAATAAATTTTTAAATTTAAGGGTGTTTCCATAGAGGCAGTGATTTGGATGAATATGATCTTATCCTTTAGGCCGCAAAATTTGCACAAAGTATACATTGTTATGGCTAATATAAATACAAAGGAATAAAAATTAAATTCAATTAAAAATGACTCGCTGTTAATGACGTATATCGTCTTATCTTTTAAAAAGCGAGTTAGGTGGTTGACAGCTTAAAACTTTAACAACAAATAATAAAAAGATAAAATAAAAAGAAAGTGCGGAAGTCTTCTTGGGTTATATAAACATTTACATGGCAGATGTATTCTTAAAAGAGTTGAAAACAAAATAGAAAAGTTTAACCAGCTTAATACATTAGACGTATAATATTCCACAGTCATATGTGTTTTACATAGAAGTCTATAGCAGTCAAATCACAAAATTCGTTTTACTTGTCTTTCTATTGAATAACTGCTGATAAAATTAATAATTTTTGCAAAAAAATTTGTAGTTGAAATATGTTTTTAACTCAAGAAGCTTTGCTCAAACTCTTTACAAATGTTCATTAGAAAAAGATATTTAGAATTTTATATGTAAAAAGATTTTGTGGCGTCGAGCTTCTGTACTGTATTGCCCTTTAGCAAAATTTTTTAGAATTGCCTACAAATATAATATAATATTTTTTATTTATATTTTTTATGGTCACGAAACCACCCTAAATAAAACTTTTTGATTGAAGTAAGATTTGAAATATATAATAGTACTTTGAAAATTTTTGTAAGTTCATTAAAATAAATACAATTTTTAAGAATTACAATTAATTTTTTTTTTTTTCAAAGTCTACATTGACCCACAACATCGTAATTTTTAACTATACAACTTTTTTTTAATATTTATTTGTTTTATTATTTCTTTTTTTAGTCATCCACAACAATTGGCAATAAAATCCAATAAATCTTTGACTATAAAAATCATGTCGCATAGTAAAAAAAAACTAAGAAAACATGTTTTTAGAAACAAATAAATACAACTTAAGATATTAAGTTTGTGCTTTTGTGTATATTTTTGTAAAAGATTTCTTATGAACCAGCAACTTTTTTGTTGTCCTCCTACTTTTCGTAATTTTATTTTTAATTCTTAAGATGTTTTTCTTTTCCTCGCTAGTTGAACTTGGAGAAAAACGCTTTACAACAGCTGTGTTGCAAATTGTAGCACACAACTCTTTTACTTAATTTATCATAATATTTTATTCTTTACTTTCTGTTATCATAATTGGGCATGCAGCATTATATTTGTGATTCAATTCTCATTTCCAGTTAATAAATAATATATACACACAAACATCAGTAATTCGTAGATTTTAGCAAAACTTTATTTACATTACCACTAAAATTATTTATTAGTAATGAAAATATATTGCAGTATTAATTAAAAATTTTTTATTTCAATCTTACCAGTGCTTCCACATGCCCATCTAAGGTTTTAGCAAGTATCATCTATCCCTTTCCTAAAGAATGTAGCACGGTTACGAAAAATAACTAAGTAGGTTTTAATGCCTGAAGTGCTACTTCTCTTAAAAAAAAAAAAAAAAAAAAAAAAAAAAAGTAAACTAGCCCCTGCGCATTAAGATAATAATTTATAGGACTTAACAATGGTAATGGCATTTAAATGAAATACATATTAAACTTCTTATTAATTTGCTTGTCTTTGGCTTATGAAGTGATCGGAAATAATATTTTTAAAAATTAATTGAAGATTTTTGTTTATAAAGGATCGTATTACTAACGTTAGGTTTAGAAATGACCCTCCCAGATGATAGATCCAATTGTGCTATTATTTAAAAATCTACTGCCTAAAGTTCAAGTTGATTCCATCGAAATTTTAATGCTTGAAGTTATGTACTGTTTATCATGTTGCCAAAATAGTGTAAGTGTTTATGAATGTTAGCTTTTTATGGGTGTGATTTTTTTTTGGCAACAATTACCCAGCAAACATTAAGTCAAGCATTCTAAATGAAATATTTTTATCACTTTATGCAGAGTACAAATTTCAAGCCATGTTTAAAGAAGTTACACCCCACTGGAAACGTTTCTATTTAAACAAATATATTTGACAAATTAGAAAAAAAAATTACTGACAAATAGTTTAAAATTTTTTTCTCAACTTGGTATCGAATATTATTCTCTAGCGATTAAAAATTATTAAGTTTAAGTTATTTTAAACATCTTTTCTATAACTTGAAATCAAATTCAATTGTAATATATCGCGTTATAATGTAAATAAACCACTATCAAGTATTTGAAAGCAAATTAACAATTCATTTCAAAAAAACCAAATAATATTTTTGCAATGTGTTCACAAAATGTATGAAATATTTAAAAACACCAAAAAAATATTACATCACTCTTGAGACCTATATGTGATAATTTATCTTTTTTTTTAAATTGAGAAATATTGCTTTTCTTAAAAAATCGTTTAAAAATTTTTGTAATTATTATTGGCACTATTTTAGTATTATAATTAAAAAATAAATTAAATTCTGCTTAAGTTCATATATATTTCAATTTCTTTTAAAAAAAAAAATTTTTCAAGTTTTTGTTTGGATTAGCATCTGAAGTAAAGTTAAGAATAGGGTTTCAAAAATAAATATTTGTTTGTTTTTGTTGCTAAACACACAGTTGGAAAAAAGTAAAACCAAATATAAGTGACAAAAAAGCTTTGGTTGTGTTTGACCTTTGTCTAACCAACTTAATAGTGCTCGGTTATGAATTATTCCTCGTATTCTAATTTATTAAGTTGATGATTTAAATTTATGATGTTTACAATGTCTCTGCCTAAAATAAATAGATGGCTAACTACAGATTTAGCGATTAAGATATTGCTGCACTATATTTAGCGTGTTTATTTTTCTGGTTTTCTTTAAAACTCAACAGAAATTCTTTTAAATAGTTTTTCTTCCTTAATAAATTTAAAAATTAAAATATAAGTGAGTTTATGTCAAAATTAATTTTTTAATTCTTAAATATATTTTTTGTTTTTTAAATACTTCTTATTGAAATAAGTAGTATAAATTTGATTAATGTTTAAAAATTTTGTTTGCTGGGCAATTGGTTTTTATAGCATGAGTATCAAAACAAGTACTTCGACTGCAGCATCTCTTTAGATAACATCCGGTCACAAAGAAAATTGTCGCCAATAGGCTAAATACGGTCAATAGTAACGTTTGTGGCTTTTAAATTGTTTATCTAGATAGAGACACATATTTACAGAAAGACATAGAAATACATAAGCCCATACATACACACATACATAAATAAAAATGTATATTCGTGTGGGATTATTTCTTTCCATGCTCACACAAAACACAAATTAATAAAGTTTTTTAAATGGAAAAGTTTTAAATTTATTTACACATTCTAATTTAGATTATATAGTAATTATGATAAAAAAAAATAAAGTTCTAAGTTCACATTTTAACTTAAGGTTTATGTCTACTCAACTTGAATGTTACTGGACGACTGTTTTGTAAGTAAAAACTACTTTTGCTTAACACTTTCAGCCTATTATTCTTTTAATCTTCCGTCTCATTTAATTATATAGTTTTCACTTTCTCATCAGTTAGAAACGTTAGAACACTGCTAGTGATGATACTAGAAGTGCCTACCAGATCTGGTCGTTCGTCCAGGCCCCAATCCCACATTCGGCCCTCCTGACGGAGTATTCGACTCGAATACTGGGGACCAACGTTTCATGTACTCGGCAATAGTTAACGTCTTTCGTGGACCTTCTACCTCACCAACCTTTTCCACTTCATATCGCCCATGATTCATTTTTCGTATAATCTTGTAGGGACCAAAATATTTGTCTTTGAGTTTCGTGGCAATACCGTATTGAGTGCGTTTTATTGCCACCAAATCATTAATTTCGTAACCCTTTTCCACTTTTCTATTTTTATTAAAGTTCTTTCTGTTTTCCTCTTGTATCTTTTTGATCTGGGATTTAACTTCTTGCCTTTGTTGATCCCGCTCATCTTGGTATTCTTCTAAAGCTTGATTCTCCATTAATTCCCTAATATCTGGAAATTCTTCTAGCCTCATTTCGCATCCAATCAAAATCTTAAATGGTGAACAGTTAGTCGATCGTGGTGGAGTACTATTAATATATTGCTGCACTTTATTTACGTGTTTGTACCATTGATTCGGGTTAGCACGAGACAACTTGGCCAGCATTGGCACTACAATTTTATGTAGCCTTTCCACCTGACCGTTTCCTCTAAGCACTCCGGTCGCAATAAGTAGATGTTGAATTCGTTTCCTTTCACAATATTCCTTGAATGCATTAGATGTGAATGCTGTACCCCTATCCGAAACAATTCTCTTAGGATTTCCGAACACTGCTGCCTGACGCTCTAGCCTATCAATTACTGCATCTGTGCTGGTATCCTTGGTGGGATATAACCAAACAAACTTTGAAAATCCGTCGACTATTACTAGTATATGATTATATTGTTTATTTGTCAACGTCATAGGTCCAACGTAATCCACGTGATAGGTACTTAATGGTTGATCTTCTTTGTCGATTGGCGTCAACAAACCTTCTTTTTTGCCAGATTTCGAATTAATCATAATACATTCAACACATCCCATTAGAACTTTACCAACTTTTGAACTTAGGTTTGGAATAAAAAAATATTTCTCAATATACTCCTGGGTCTTTTTGTTCCCAAAATGTCCTTTTTTGTGAGCTATGGCTATAACTTCATCCTCCATTTGCGATGGCACAACAATTAGCTCTTTTGCAGGATCCTTATATAATATATCATGATATACGTAATAATCTTCATAATGATCGTTTTCTAAAATCTTTCTTACAGCTCTCACCCACATGTCGTTCATCTGAGCCTCTTTTAGTCGATGACGCATCGAATCTTCGACCAGTAAGCACGTTATTCTACTTAGTGCATCCACGTGCCTCATTTTCGAGCCAGATCTATGTTCAATTTCAAAATTAAAGTCCTGCAAGAACATTGCCCATCTGGAAACACGAAGTGGAACATCCGCTTTCTTCATCGTCATTGCGAAGGCATTACAGTCAGTGATTATTTTAAATTTATTACCCATAAGATAAATCCTCCATTTTTTAAGAGCCGCAATAATTGCCAAAACCTCAAGCTCATAGGAATGATACTTCTCTTCTGCCGACGTCGTTTTTCTGCTCATATACTGAACTGGGTGAAAACTCTGATCTTCCGAATCCTTCTGCAATAAAACTGCACCATATCCATATTTACTTGCATCTGTATGAACTTCAGTTAAAGCTGTGGGGTTATACAGTTTAAGTACAGGATCTTTAATTAGTACCATTTTTAGTTGTTCAAATGAAGAAATTACTTCACCGCTTATTTTAAACTCAGTTCCCTTTCGAAGTAAGTCAGACATTGGTTTAGCTAAGGTAGCATATCCATCAATGAATCGTCGAAAATATGAGGTCAATCCTAAAAACCGTTGAAAGCCTTTTCTGTCTTTAGGTAAGGGATAATTTTTGATGGCTAACGTTTTTTCCTTTGACGGTCGAATTGTTCCCTCTTCTATAATGTAGCCAAGAAAATTCACCTTTTTCTGTAGGAATTGACATTTTTTCCAACGCACGTGTAATCCATTTTCTGCAGCTATTTTAAGGACCAACTTTAAATTTTCTACTCCTTCTGTTTCATCTTTTGATGGAATAATTACATCATCCATATAAACTACAGCTACGCCCTTTGCTATCAGGTCCCTAAATACGTTATTAATAAATCTGCAAAATACTGCAGGAGAGTTAGATATTCCAAATGGTACGTATTTGAACTCATACTGTCCGTTTCTAGTAACAAACGCAGTATACTTTGTTGATTCATCATCTACAGGTACGTGGAAAAATCCGTCTTTTAAATCAAGTGTGGTAAACACCTTACCTTGTTGCAACCTTTCCAAAACATCATCTATAAGTACCATAGGGAAATTGTCACGAATAATTTTTACGTTTAGTTTACGGTAATCGCAACATAACCTTTTAGTCCCATCCTTTTTCGGTACCAACACGACTGGAGACGAATATTCCGAAGTGCTTGGTTTAATGACTCCTTGCTCAAGCCACTCTGATATCTGCTTATCTATTATTTTCTGGTCTTCGCTTGAAGCTCTTCTAGGTCGTTGTGCTATTGGTATATCATCTTTTAACAAAATTTTCATTCTTACGTTAACGACATTAGTTTTGCTGGGACTGTATTCTTTTAGTATGTCCTTTACCTTCTCTCGTAAATCAGCGTTTAGATGTTGTAGATTATCTAATGTTTTTGCATCTTCCTCGACATTTAAGCAAATATCCCTAAATTCCCTGATCAGCTCCAAAGTGTTTTCCGGTTCTTTTAAAACATTATGCATCTTATTTTTATTTCCAGCGACTTTAGGAACGAGTTCAACGCCTTCTTCTGTGATTACAAAATCCACGAATTGTAATAGGTTACTGCCTAAAATAGCCGGGTATTGTATATCTTCTGCACGAACCACATAAAATCTTAACGTTAGCGGAATGCTGTCAATTACGACAGGTGCATCGAAGTAGCCTTGAGTATAAAATACGCCAGCGCCTGCTCCCTTTAGTCGTCATTGTTCTGGCATTAGCTCAAATTTGTCCCTTAGTTTTTTATAAACATCGCATCTTATCGTGCAAATATTACAACCGGTATCAATTAGACCATAAAACTCTAAGCCATTCAAATTAATTTTGTTGAACTTCATTCCAGGCTCAAAAGGTTCTTTATCGTAACTGAGCATGTTGATATTATCTTGCTTCTGCTTAATTTCGAATTTATTGATCCTACAATCAGCCGCACGATGTCCTACTTCATGACATTTAAAGCATTTAAATTGCTTTTCTCTGCAGTCTTTAGCTATGTGATGTGGACTTCCACACTTAAAGCAATTTCTTTTCTTCTCGAAATGTTCCTTCTCTTCTTTAGGCATTCTAGTTGTGTTATTCGAGACGTAACATTTCCGATTATCTTTACCTAATGGAACGCGAATCTTTTCATAGATTTTTATCTGCTCCTTCATCTGCTCCACTGTTCTGGCTTGGTATAATACACTCTTATTAAATCTTGTGTCGGGTATGCCCTCTACGAAATAGTGTAGTAGACTTGGAACATCTAGATGTATTGGCTTTCCAATTTCCATCAACGCGTATAAATATTCACGGTAGGTTTCGTTTTGGTTCTTACGGCGGTTTCTTAATATTTTGTGGACTTCCGAGGCTGATAATGTTTTACCGAACTCTTCAACTAGTGCGCTCTTTAATGATGCCCAGTCTTTTAAGCCGGATTGGCTTCTAACAAATAGTCTGGCTGCGCCCTTCAATAGCTGTTTACCATAAATAAATTTCTGTATGTCAGTCCACCCAACTGTTTCAGCATTTTCCTCAAAATCTTCTATCCAGTGCCTAACACTTAGAGAATCTGTACCGCTAAAAGCTGACAAGCTATCGATGATGTCCTTCAATGTAAAAATAGGACCCCTATGTCGCACTTCTGATAACGCATTAGCACCAACATCCTGGTAGTCAGAATTCACTGATTCTAAGTCTTCCCCGCCGACTTGATGGCCGAAATGTCGGAGGAGCCTTTCCTGTAACACTGACTTTAAACCTGACGTGTCCAACTGTAATTCCCTAAGTTTATTGCGTAATGATTCGCAATTCATAGAAATAATGTCATTTACTTCCATTTTTGAAAATAAAACAATAGTCCAGCAACAAACTTACAAATTCAAAATTAATAAAAAAAAAGTAATAGTAAGAGATTAAATTCAAATGTTTTTACCCAATAGTGGCTAAATAAAATTCAAAAATTTCAGTTGAAAAAAAAATGTGTACCAGCCTTAAAAAAAAAATCATATACAGCTTAAATTCTTCGTTTTTTTACAGTTTACAGTTTCTAAAGAAAATACTCTTTAATTTAACGGGAATTAAAGAAATGATGGCTACTACGCAGTTTAGTTAAACACTATACAAGCTATGTATGTAAGTACAGATAAAGAGAGAAAAAAAAAATAACGGATCAATTTTAAAATTTAACAACTATAATGTCGCTATTATTTTAGCGACGCAAATGTCGCTCTTATTTTTTACTGCGCAATACAATTTTGCTTACAACTTCCAAAACAACAATAATATTAAACAAAAGAATTCCGTTAATTTTAAAATCAAGAAAGTATGAACAGTACCATCAGATCTTTTACAATAATAATAAATCAACAACATTCAACTTATCTTCTCTCACTCATAAAGTACAGCACTATCAACACTCCACCAATAAGATTTCAACTTTTACATCGTCCCTCACTTTTTTCTGCTTAATGGCATCGGCTTCTCTGCTCATTTACTTCGCTCATACGGTACTTTTGACCTCTCACTTCAACGTTGACAACTTTCTCTCCTTATCTTCCAAGCTTGTTGATCGTTTCCCAACTACATATTCTGCACTTCCTGCTTTTGTTTGTCTGTTTTTTGTTGTTGTTTAATGTTGCATTTCGCTCTACATCCGCAACTGCGCATTAACACATAAATTTTTATTGTATGAATTTGATGATCTTTACAACAAAAAAAATATTACTTATGTCACGTTCTCTCGTTCACTTGTTTCTTTTTAAGTTTTAGTTAACTTATTTTCATATACAAGTACTTAATTCAGTTTTCTATGTTCTTTAAATTTTTCAACTTTCATTTATTTTATTTTTCGTAAAAAGGCACATACATATTCTTTTTTAATTTTATGACATCTATTTCTCTTTTTAAAACACTATATTTTGTTGTTATTTTAAGTTCATCTTTTACTTTAATCAAAGTCATTATTTTTTTACTGACACATAATCCCGGTTGAGCCCCCAAATTGTGGGATTATTTCTTTCCATGCTCACACAAAACACAAATTAATAAAGTTTTTTAAATGGAAAAGTTTTAAATTTATTTCCACATTCTAATTTAGATTATATAGTAATTATGATAAAAAAAAATAAAGTTCTAAGTTCACATTTTAACTTAAGGTTTATGTCTACTCAACTTGAATGTTACTGGACGACTGTTTTGTAAGTAAAAACTACTTTTGCTTAACACTTTCAGCCTATTATTCTTTTAATCTTCCGTCTCATTTAATTATATAGTTTTCACTTTCTCATCAGTTAGAAACGTTAGAACACTGCTAGTGATGATACTAGAAGTGCCTACCAGATCTGGTCGTTCGTCCAGGCCCCAATCCCACATTCGTAAAACAAAGCTTTTATATGTATCAACTTCTTCTTTGACAATAAATTTTTACCAGTAAACATCATGATATTAGAGGGCAAATCAAAACAAAATACTAAAGTTTTAAGCATAAAAATAATTTTAGCATAAAATAAGTCTAATAATCAGCAAATTATAATTTTTATTTCATATAAAATTTTTGCTAAAATAAAATTAAAAAAATTAATTTTCTTTGTTATAAGAAAATATTGGTTTATGCGTTAATTAAACTTGTAAAACTTTGTTTTAAAAAAATTGTATAAATTTTTATAACTTGGAAACACAAGCAATTAATAAATTTGCCACTGCTATTACCTCATATATGAATTCGAAATGCAGTTAACTGATGCTTGCTGTTTATATTGTCATGAATATAAAATACTTTATAAAAGCTTTAAATTAAAAAACTTAAAAATTTAATATTATTTCACGTTGAATACAATATCTTTTGCCAATATTTTAAGAAATTTGAAATAAATGGCTATCACTTTTTTTTGCATTTGGCTTAAACCTATTCTGCATTTTGCAATCCTTAAATAAAAAAAATGTCATCAGATTCAAATAATATCTTTTAATATTGATATTTTTTGACGCTGCTGTATTTTTATTTCGGAATCGAATAAACATTATTGAAATGCAAAAGAAACTTATTTCAATAAAAAAAAAAATCATTTAAGTATTATTTGTTTAAGGGAAAAATATAAATATATTTAAAATTGGCCAACACATTGAACAACGTAAGTGAAAAATAATGATTTTAAATGTGTGACCAAATAACCCAGATAAAGTAAAAGTTGTTTTGAAAGAAATGAAAATGCGAAAAAATAAGATAATAAGTCGCTGCGAAGTCTGCTAAGGTTTGGAGGAATTTAATCTTTGCATTTTTGCTTATTACGTGAAAGGTTTATTTTTAAGACCGATAGAACTTTTAACATAAAAAATTTAGTTATAATCAAAATTGTTTTTCTTCAAAAGATCAGTAAATTAATACCATTTATTTAAAAATGATTTTAGAAATATACCAATTCCGGCATTCTGGACGTTCCATATGGACTACTCTTTTCCTGATCGCATGTGTTATGAATAACACGAACAATGTTGACTGTTAAGGCGTTAAATGATTTATCAAAATAAAACAGAGATTCACATGGCCCCAAAGAAAATAATCAAAAGGTTTTAAATCACACTAGTCACTAGTCAGTACAATTGAAAGGTAATTTCTAAAAATCATTTTATCGCCCAAATTTTATTTTAATTTGTCGACAGTTGCGCTCGCCACCCTATTGAAACCACCTCTCGCCTGGATCAAGGTCATCTATATTGTCAAACATGAAGTCATTGGTCATGGAGCAGTAATGATGTTTTTCAACCGTAGTACTGGATCCGACTAATTTAGTAGATATAACGCTGCCATTTGCGTGAAAAAACAGCAAACGGAGATTTTTTATATAATGGAGTCTTTTATGGATTAGTTTCCTTATAAATACGGCATCTTCATCAATTAACAAAGCGCTTAAGGTCCAAAATAATCCTCATCACTGAGCACAATTTTGTGCTGAAACAATGAATTAATTTCCAACCCCTCTTGCCCCCATTTGGCGAAAAGACGACGCATACGGTGATTTCATGGGTTTATTTCTCTCATAAGCATAATTTTATGTAGGAATATACGATAATGTTAAAGGAAAGATAAGGCTCTATTCTTGCGACCAACGTCGAATGAATACATTGGATCTTCCTTCACAGTTTTGTCTATAGTGGCGGTATTTTCTTTGGTAGACACACTGCTTTGATGTATTGGTTTTATTATCTATTAATAATTTGCATCTACCGAGTTTAAAAGACACCCATTTTGAACCTTAAAACCACAGTTTCTTTAGTTTAGCTTTCCAGCTTATAATGATTATAAAAAAATTCAAATGTTTTTAACTCCAAGTCTTTTACAGCTCTGGCTTAAATGTCCTACAGATATAGAAAAGATAAAGAAAGATGAATATTTGCAAGTAGGAAAAAGTTTTTATTTTTTGTCTATATTGGAAATATTATCACTGCAATCAAAGGACATACAAAAAAAAAAACAAAAAAAAAAAAAAAAAAAAAAAAAAAAAAAACAAGCATACACTCATACTTAAAATTTGAATTGCGTAGTGTATGTTCAATTGAATGTAGATGTACGTAAATTTCGTTTAGCACTAAAAATTTATATCAGATATTTTAAATATGTGGCACACACACACTCACACACATACACTTGTTCTTACTAATACTTCAAAGGAAAAAAAGAGAGAAAGAGGAAAGCAAGCAAATGATTGCATCAATGAACAAATACAAATGTGGTAAAATTGTCCAATTTAAACTTTACTTTTATATAAAACCTCGCCTGTGTGGCTGTGTGATTAGAGCCCTTTTGACATCTTTTCTATTTGTCTAACTTTTCAATAAATTTTTGCATATTTAAAAAGTGTAATGAGCCAAAAATATCAGATGGAAAAGTTGATATTTGCTATTGCTCTTAAAAAAGAAAAGTAAAATTTTAATAAAAGTATACGTGGACACTAGTACGTACGGCATAAAAAAAGTAAAAGGTTATCAATTCGTCTATATTCTTTTATTTGTGCTCGCACAACTAAGTCATTTATTAAGCGGTTTTAAAATTTTATTAAAACTTAAATTTACGTTTAAAAACAAGAATATAAAAAATTAAAGGGTTTCTTTGTGAAATACATATGATTTAAACATGTTTATTGATCGATAGCGGAGACTTATATAACATTTTAATAAACTTTGGATCACAATAGCTGTCAATAAAAAGAAGTAACAAAACAATATACTTTAAATTAAAAGAGTGTCCTCTTACAAGACTTAGTATGACCTGTCTTGTGTTCTTCATCTTTATAATAACTCAAAAATTACACAAAATGTGTTTTCCTATGTCCGCTATTTAAAACAAATAAATATTAAAAATTAGAAATAACAGTGTGATCCCATAAATAATATTGTTTGGCGAATATTAAATTATCATTTTAACCACTGTAGATACCCAGAAATGTACACAAATATAACAACAAGAAAAAAATATTAAATGGTGGTATTCAAGCACCAGAAAAATATACAGAATGTAACAAAAAGCACGTGTTTAAAATTAGAAACTAAAGGGTGTCACCATAGGTGGTAAAATACTTTTGTATTTGATCTAATTATGAAATCGAGAAAAAGTTTGTTAAACAAATTCAATTTCAGAGTCGATGACCCTCTGCCTGGCTATTGTTTTTTAGTCTATTTTGTTGCATAATTAATTTTTAAGAAATTTTTGTTTATTTATTTATTTTTTCTTGTTTTAATTATTCCGTTTGTTTTTATTGTTTTTTTTCTTGCTTTTAAAAGACTTGGCCACAGTACAGAATGAATACAGAATTAAAATAAATTCTTAATTCTTTGCTTAGCAGGTATTAAAATTAATTCCTTGCTTAACCGATGGTTAGCAGAAATCCAAAATCAATATATGTATGTGACGATTAATAAAGAGAACAAAGAAAAAACTTTTTAAAATTTTTTAAATAACGGGATTGTTTATTAATTTTACTTTAAACTTAAAAAAAAACAGTAAAATTATATTCCCGTGATTTAAAAAATTTTAATTGTAAAATTATAAGTGCCCGTGGAAAAAACATAAATAAATTATGTTTATTTTGTCGCAATTTATTGTTGTTTCTATTTTATTTTTCAACTGTACAAAAGAGCTGAAAAAAATCAGCCGTACACAGCGGATAAGGAAAAATAAAATCAATGTTGATTATTGTTGTTTTTGCTTAAACTTTGAGTTTGGTCTTAACTTTATTGCTTGGAGAAAAATCTTTAGTTTATTTAAAATTTAAGTGAGAAGTTTTCTGAAAAGCTAAGCAGGTGATAGCAAAATGGCCATCAAGACGTACTTTCACCTTTAATAGTAAATATCGGTGATTTTAACGATTCGGTCGGGATAACCAGTACAATTTTTCTTAATTTTAAAGTTAAAAAATCTTTTTTTATTAAAACAAAAATTTGTAAACAATTTTTTCTTTTATATATATAGAAAAATAAGCGAACTTAAGAAGAATTTTAACTAGGGGTTTAGTTTAAAAATCTATAAATAGTTCGACTAACAGTTTCAATAATAAAATTAAAGAAAACTGTACTAATTTATATTATTTTGCTTATGTTAAAATATTAAGAAATCAGATGACACCAATTTGTCCGCAAATTTTTTATAATAATGAGCTGGTCACCCCAAAACAAAGGAAATGTTAAGTTGTAAACTTATTTCTGTTATTAAGCAGCGTGTTACCATACAAAAACATATAAATAATTAACAGAAAAGTAAACACAGTTCATTTTATCAGTCCAATTGCTCAATTTGTTTTTACAAAATAAGGCCAACAGACGAATGTAAACAATCTTTAAACCCCTATTTTATCCAATATAGCTTAAAACTTGTTTTTATGATTTTAATTCTATAGAAGCGCTTTCGCGGGTTTTCTTTTTTTAATTACATAATCTCGATTCCCTTATATGAAGTAAAAAAAAAAATTTTAAAAACATTATTTTAGAGAATAACAAATTAAAAAAAATTCACACACTTGTTGGACTTGATATTGAATATTTTAAATAAGAAACCAAACACAAAACAACAATTTGCAAAAGCAAAACAAAAAAACAAATAAAATTTAACAGATGAAACAAATAGAAAGATATTTACTAAATTAACACGGCAATTAAACTAACAGAGGTCTTTTCAAAGAGCCAAACTCAGTAAAACTGTTAAACAATTTTACAGTTGCTCTCTTTTGTTCCCTCTGTATATAAAATAAAGAGATATACTAAATGAACAGCGCAGTTAAACTACCAGAGGTCTTTTCAAAAAGCCAAACTCAGTAAAACTGTTAAACTCTTTTACAGTTGCCCTCTGCATATTTAAGAGAGCACATTTTTTGACTACTCTGTTAAATTTACATTTATTACAAAAAAAAACTTGATTTCCTTGGCGTTTTACTAAGAAAATAAGTAAAGTGGAGCTAAGGCTCCATAACATAAACATCTCACATTTAGTTGGAAACGTGTTATCGTTAGTGAAGGTTGTGGATTTGTTCGTTTTGCGGCGCTTTTATTTCGTGAAAACGTAGACGGTGTTTTTTGTTGATTCAAAGCTACATTAATTTATTATTGTTAAAGTGATATAAAAAACAAAACACGTAAGTGTTAGAAAGTGTATAAATAAATTAAGAAATAAAATATTTCTAACAAAGTCAGTACTAAACAAGATAATTGCAATTTTTTTAATTATTATTTATTATTCAGCTTGTTAAAAAATGTATACATCTAAAAAATCATATAACTAATAAATAAATATCATTAAAGCAAAATATTAAAAACCAATATTTTAATGCTATTTTGGCAAAAAAAAGCAAAACCTAACAACTAATTAAACGCAAATTTTTTTTAATCACGTCATTGTTGCCAGCAAAAACAAGAAGAAGTAAATAATAATAAAAATAACAACAGCAACATCTAAAAGCAAACAATAAATAAATCATCATCAAGCCACCATTAATATTTCAGTGTTGTATTGTTTTAAGTTTTGTTCAGTTTTTTATTTATTTATTGTTTTTTTCTTCTTATAATTAACTTTAATTTGCTTTCAATATTTCTGAACAGTTAAAGACTGCTATAATTAATTAAAGCGGCACGAAAATTGTTGCATTTTAGTAAAATAATTTAATTAAATTTTGGCTTTTAAGTAATTCTTCTTTAAATTATTTCTTATTTTCCGTGACAAGAAAAATAATTTGAAATGATCAAATTTATTTCTGAAAAGCAAGGACCTAATTTAAATTGGTTATTGTCTTTATTAAAAAATGTCTCGAAAATGTTTAACAAAAGATCTTTTTTAGTAACAAAACTAAATATCTATAACACACCTTTGATAACGATGTGTGTTAGTAAATTTCTAACATTTGAACCTGGATAATATATTTAAAGTCCAAGTATAATATAAATCCGCTCCTTTAGTATCTTAAATAATATTTCCCCTACATAACTTGTTTTCATATTACGTTCATTAATTCAGAGCTTAGGTGCCTAATGATTTTTTAAGTTTTAAAGACTTGCGGAAAAGTTGGTATAAATTCGGTACCAGAATCGAAATTTCAAAAGGTTGTAAATGAACATTTTGATAGATATCGAAGGCCCAAAAAGAATGCCTTAACTAATGGCAACTGCTTTGAACTTGTTTGAACAATGAATCATTTGGTTGTGATATCTAGATATTAAAATCTACATTATTCAGTCTTTCTTTGGAAATGAAATGATTTCTTCGTTGTATTTTGGGATTTTCATTCTTCCGTATGCAACCATGACTTAAACCATTAAACACACTCCCGTTAATAATTATTTTTTCTATACGTTAAAAAGGAGTTGCAACCTCGCGCCACGAGACAGATGAATCTCTGTGTCGAGGATTTTTGGTTGCCAACAATGGAAATTGTTTTTAGCCATTACATCCACTTACATCCTCATTTACAGCAATGTAAAACAAAACCAAATTTGTTTCTTTAAAAGAGAATTTTTGGCAAAGGGGATGATGAAACAACATATGCATGTATGTATGTGTATCGGCATTGAAGGTTTATGTTTTAATGTAAGACGTTCATATTTTTTACATTAAACCTAAACCTATGATATTTTGATCTGATTGATGTCAAGTACAACATGAATTATCTTTATAAAATAACTCAGTTTTTTAACTCTTTAATCTGTAGACTTAGGCCAGAGGTAAAAGTTAACAAATTTTTTTTTTTATCTAAATCTTTTCGGACAATATCAAAACTTTTTCAAAAATATTGTTTGCATTATAAAACTCACAAATAAATAATTCTATTTTATTATTAAAAAATAAATGTTCGCTACAACAGTCTTTTACTGCATTTTTTTTCTTATAAACAGTTTGTTTATATATGATTTTATTGTGTTTTTGTTTCTGTTATTTTTTTTATTTTTATTTTGCCACTCATGCAGTTAGATCAAAGCGAGGCAAAAAAGGTGTTTTTTATTTTTAATTGAAGTTTTTTTCTCATCTGTCATATTTAGAACAGCGCTGCTAAATAATTTTTTTGAACCTAATTAAAAGCACAATCTATAAAAATAACATGTGAATAATTTAAGGTAGAATTTACTACAATTTTGATTTTTTAATCAGTCAAAAAATTACGTACTTAAATGCTAATTGAAGGTAATTTTCCTGTTACTCTGTTGTTATTTTTATAACTTTTTTTTTTATTTTGATTATCAAAATTAGCTTTTGTTATTTGGAAGACAATGTCCCCTTTTTAAGTTTTTTTTTTTTAAATTATCAGTCGAGATATCCGCTTTAATTTAATATTTTGAAAAATTATTTTAATTTTTTATTGAGCGAAATACTCAAGTAATACTTTTGTTTTATTTGGCAATGTTCTGTATTTTACTTAAAGTCAAAGCATTGTTGGTTTAAATAAATGTGAGTGAAATACAGAACACGGATGAATATTGAAAGATTCTTAAAAATTTTTTAGTTCATAAAATTAATGTTAAAGTTGTTTTATTTTCTATTGTTAGAGTCCTTACAATTATAAAATCTACAAAAAGGAATAATACACTTATAAAGATAAAAGATAAAAAATGAACCGTTTTCTTTCAAAATGGCATAAGTTCATTTTTTGAAAAGAGAAAGTAAAAAGTAATTAACCATGACATGCAATTACAAACCACATCAAATACATCACGAAACTTTGAACAACTTTTTTATCATAACAATTAAATATATTAATGTATGCAAATTCATCTGATATCTCATAAAGTGCATAAATTTCCTCAACCTTCCAATTTATAAAATTAAATAATTATTTTAAAACAAATAATTAGAGTATAAACACATACCAATAAATTTGAAACCATTCAAGTACACAAAAAAAAAAATGTTGCATTTTACGTATTTAATTTTTTATCCCTTTTGAGTTGCTTTGTTACACATTTTTTATATACTAACTGCCGTATTCATAGAATATTAAAATAGATTTGAAATCTATTTTAGGAGAAATTTATATGGAAAACTTGCCTAAACACACATTTCAAAATTATTTTGTTTTATATGAATGTGGCAGTAAAATTATTACCAGACCATACATATATTTGTTAGTTCACACACACATAAATACTAAGTTATTAATAAGTTTGTCATATTTTTTTTTCTTTTACAAAGTGCAACCCCAACGCTGAAACCAAAAAAACCAGAATTGACGCTCTAAAACGCGCTTAAATATTATTGAAAAAAAAAAAACGCAACATCAAATAACGAAATTATATTAAAAAGCATAACGAAATTGTTTAAAAAAACAAAAACCAAGTAAAGTGTTTGCTGTTTATCATAAATTTGTGTGTGTGTGTGCTTGTCGCTACAGCTACGACGTTTTTGGAGCAGTGCACCAAATAGTGACTCCATTGGAGCCATCATTGTAACTTAATTTGTTTTTTTAACCCAACATTTTGGTTCCTTTAACGAAATAGGTCAGGTCAGTATTACTATTTTTCATATTTTTTGTACACATTTTTGTACATATTTGTTGCTGATATTGATTAAATATACATGCAATTGTGTGTACCCAATTTTATTATATTTTTTTTTTCTTTTGTTTTTGTTTCTAACCATTTTCTTCATATGTTTTAGTTCTATTTTATGGAATAAAGAAAAGATAATGAAAAATAAGCAGCATTATAACCGTTACATTTAGTTAATGTTTTAGTTACTGCATTTAATCCTGTTGTTATTCTCGTTTATTTAATTTGTTTTTTTTTGTTTTGTTATTGTCTTAAATTTTATGACAACAGTTTTTGTTTTTCTTTTCCCTGGTTATTGTTTTTATTGTAAAGAATTTAAGAATAACAAAAGCAAAATTGTAAAACAAAAAAGAGAACTGGTTTTCCCCCGGTTTTGTTTAAAATAATGGATTTAAATGAAATGAGATCAAGTTATGCGAAATTTGTTTAGTTGTACTTGTTGACTTCAAATTTGTTTCTTGATAAGAATTTATAAAACTTTAGTAAATATAAAATTATAACTCATGAGACAGACATCTATACAATGTAATAAAACTGTAACGGAATCATTTCCGTACAAGAAATATTTTTCTTTTAATTTTTTGAGGGTGTAGATAGAAAATGATGCAGAATACAATAGACATATTTTTGCAATTTTTGTCTATCTGCCTGTCTGTGTTCGCATCACGTAAAGAAAACTACATGGATTTAAACAAAATTTTGTGTGGAAATTCCTTAGAATCTTGGTTCATATATAGATTAAGTTTTTCTCCAAAAATAGGTCATTTCGTAGAGAAAATAGAGATAAAACTGTGAAAGCAATTAATTTTACCGGTATAATAGTACTAAAACTATAGTCAGAACAACTTTTTTAGATGGAAAATTTATAACGTTTAAAGAAATCTACAATCAATAAAATACATTTTTCTAAGTTCAAATTTAAGAAGACTAGAAATAAAACACCAGATATTAATATCAAATTTATTTGGCTTTGGTCTAAAATATACGTAGCTTCTACAAAATCGTTAAAAGTTCGAAAATTGTTATCGTTAGTTAATTACTTGTAGATATATGAAGAATGATGTGAAGACTTAAACGTCAGGAGAAGTGTTCTTAATATGCATGTGTAGGAAATGTGTCACACGGTATTTCACGGTAACAAGTGTGTAATTGTAAATATTGTAGTTTCTAGTAGAAAATATTTATACATTCGGTTTTAAATACCCATTTTATTTGGCGTTTTTAGTCTAAAAAAATTTTTATCTTCAGCCGTGTCAAAAAATGCTATCTTTTAAGTAAAAAAAAGTACTTCTCTTCTTCTTCGAAGAGAAAATAGTTAAGCAATTCAATATTAAAATTTATTGCAACAATTCCTGTTGGATCGTAATTATATATTTTTTTAACAGAAAATTTATTTAAACATATTATCCATCTTTCAATTCATCAAGGTCGGCAAGGTGTGGTAATTAATATGTTTTTTACACTCCTTAAATGCAAAGAATGGCTTTAGAAAATAAATTATTCCTAGCAAAAAAATAAAATTAATACTATTGATAAACCTAGAAGAGATAATTAAAAATTTAAATTTTAAGTTAGGAAAAAAATTTTGCCTTTGTGTATCTTAATTTTCAGCAAACATGCAATAATGGCACAGTTAAATTAGTTAAAATAACTGAACGGAAAGAAATACGTTAATATAAAAATAACATATCCAACCTTTCTGAGTCATTTATTATTAAGTCAAAGGCGTCAGTATTTAATTCTGAATGATATAAGCTGACATACTGGCATAATGATTATATCAATACCAAACACCATTCTTATCAATTCGTTGATTTAACCTTCACTAAGTTTACATAGCTTTCAGCTAATGTAATTCTTAAGAAACTCTGATGTGTAATTACATTGGTGAGAATAAAATTATTGCACTTAGTGTAAAGTTGAGTTACTCAAAGAAGCTTTTTATGTAATAATAAATCTGTAAAAAAAATGTTTTTTTTTTAATAAAACTGAAGTAATTACAGTAAGTAAAACTTAGTTTTAGATTTTTTGTTGTTTTAAAGTGGGAATTCAAGATATAAGAATGAACTCACTAAGCTTGAGACTTATATTTTATTTTCTGATAATAATATAAATTTACCATTTGTATTAGTTTTTTTATAATTATGTCTTTCAATAATAAAAACTTTTCGCATTTCATCTTTCAATGTTGTTTATTGCCCCTTTAGCAAACTCACATTGTGCTTATTTCGATGGGTTTACAATATCATAATATACTTTGTGTGTTACTTAAGTAGCAGAATTGTCCTATGGTAAGAGATTCGTTACTCCCAGAGTCGCCGGGTAATGCAACAAAAACTAATATATATATAAGTAGCAACTGCATGACTCCTACTTCTGCAGTTCTTAATGTGCATGCTAGTAAGTTTTCTCTTTGTATGGATGGCACCACGCCCACTCCTCCAATCAAGCCTTTTTTATTCAAGATTATAATTACTATAGTTCCGAAGTTACTTGTTACTTTGTATAGAAAGTGTCATGCTCACTTGCTTATTTTACCATTCAGAATAAACATTTCAGGACGATCGGCCCTCTTTACTTGATAGCTATAATCTGTAACATAATGCAGTGCTTTTACATTTTTGCCCTTACCAGCATTAAATAAAAACAAGAGTTTTTTAGGCTTTGGACACAATTTATACATCCTTGTCGCTTTATTTGAATTAAAAGTTGCTGTTAAACAACAAAAAACAATAGTTCTATTTATAAAACCGCCAGTATTTTTATTTTAGTTTACATTTTTCCTACTGATGCATTTCCATTTGGGTTTTCAAGGAGACAAATGCGTTAGAGCGTGAGTGAGTATGTGGCCTTGTATATTGGATCATTTCAAATTTAAATGCCCTTGCATTACTTCAAAAACTGTACCATTTAGCGAATCGAAATAAAAGCATCAACAACAGTAAGAATAACAAAAGTGCTGCACTGGAGGCTACATCAAGTTTGTTAATAATACCAAAGTAATTGGAAAACATCAGAGATATACACACAAACATACCAATATACAATATTTCTTGAAGGATAAGACCAACCTTGTCAGTTATAGTGTTGCTAAATGACTATTACTGGCTGTTGACAAGAGGACTGTTACTGATGCTAGTTGTCATTTGTTAGTTTCTCGTTTTGTTGTTGTTGTAATTTTTACACATATCTTTTACATTTTTGTTATTATTTTCATTATATATTTTTTATTGTTTTTACTTCTTTTTTTGTGTTTTTTCATAATTTTTAATAATTTCCCACAATAGCAACAAGTGTCTTTATGTTCCTCAGATTTTTTTAAGATAGTGGGGTTAGTTAGTTAGTTAGTTAGGAGTGGCAGCCTCTCGCGACGAAGCTCACTTGAGCACAAACGAATGGCCCGTTGTGATACCACAAAGAAGGCGGCATGACTCCCATTACCTAGCCGAGAACCATGAGGATTCACGGATGAACTTCGCTATGTCCCTCATAGAGTGGGATGATAGCTCCGTAAGAGTTCCAAAGAAAGGAGAGCCCAGAATTCTTAGTCTTCTTCGAGCCAGGGATGGGCAGTGGCACAGGAGGTGCAGTGGGGTAGTAATTAAAGAAATAAATTAATCGCTCATTTTTAATAATAGAATAAAAGAAGTATAAATCGGTCCTAAAATTTAATCCGTTATTTTCAATAGTTATTCAATTATCATTATCAATTATAATAATAATAGAGTAAATAAATATAACAAAATAATTAATTATATCCTAGTGAATATTTTTCATTTGGCTTAAGATCAAATTATTGACAAATATTTGTATGCATTTTTAAGGAAAACAGAAAAATTAGACACTAGTGGATGCAATGTAGCGTTTTCTTGGACGCTAAATTCATCATCAGCAATTGTGTACGTTGTTCAATAGATGATGTCTAACCAGTCAGTTTTAGACATTAGAATACAAGACTTATCGTAATCAATCATTATTAAGTAGGATAGATGCAGTTCAAAAAAAAAATGTGATTTCGTTTATCTCTTTATTAGTTTAGTTTTATGTAATGCACGGTAAAATTGTTATTTCTATTGGCTTTTTATTTGTTACACGTTATGGCAGTTACTTGTACGAAATTTTGTTGCGATATAAATTCAAAGCAATTGTCAAAAAATCATCTTAAAATCCGCTACTCATTCCACAAAAGGAAATTTGACGCAACGAGCTTAACGAAAATTTCATCATGAAGTTGATTCCAAAGATTTTTAAGACCATAAAAAAACTATTTTCTACCCAATTTTTTTTTAAGTAATAAAACTTGTTGTACTATTTTAATTCAATTTTACATAGAAACAATGGAGCATATGAATGGTTTAAATAAAATGTAATAAATAAATTAATAAAATAGAAATATTTAACAAACTAAATAAAAAACTATATTATAATATTAATAAAAAAACGTTAAATTTATGAACATGCTAATGAATAATATTTAGTTACATTTTGTTTTTTTTTTAATTATTGGTTGAACTATTTGATATAATAACAAATGAATAATTAATTGGGCTTAAGCTCATTTTTACTTTAGCCACCAAATTTTTGTAAAGACGGAAGAATAATTCATAAATTTCTTTAATACATTGAAATACTTCCGTTTTATAATAATACTCAAATAGCTCGAAATATTATTTTAAAATTTAACAGTAATTAATCAATAGAATTTAAAATAAAATTTGGATTTTAAGTTCTCAACGATCAATATAAAAACACAGCTGCTTTTGCGAGCATTGGCTTGTTTTTTTACTTGCTTTATTATTAGTTTTAAAATATAAAGCTTTAAATTTAAACAATTTGTATTTAATATTATTTCACAAAACTGCCTAAATTGCTTTGATTATTGCGTTGAACTTTTCTTGTTTTTATTATAAATTTTTTTTAATCTAATAATTATAACCTTAACTTAAGGTTATCTTTAAAATATAGACAAAATCTCGTACGTAGTAACTTAGCTAAGGAAGTTTATATTAATACAAACATAAATTAAGACAAGAAAAACAATCTAGAAAAATATAATCTTTAATATAATGGGTATGAACAAATAATTTGTATATTTTTTACTTATTTTTTTCTTTGAAGTACGACATAAAGTGTAACAGTGTTTTCTTTTTGTTGTTTAGCCTTTTAATTCAGGAGAAAATTTAATACTCATATTTCACCTTCATCGTAAATATTTCAGTAGAAATCAATGAATTTAAATTCAAATAAACACTAATTAGGTTTTGAAATTGAATATATTTCGAAAAATTCCTTCATTGAGTATTTGTTTGCTTTATAAAAAATTAATGAGAAGCAATTAAAATACAAATAATTGTTTTTGAAAATAAACAAAAATAGATCAAATTAATAAAATAAAATTGTAAACAATTCAAAAGTGCGAAAATGTTTTTTAAAAGTGCAACGTAGTTTATGATGTCGAGTTTTTTTTTATTATTGAAAGGTTGTTTTTTTACGCTGGATGGAAGTTTGAATTGTAAAAAACTATACAAAAATATAATTGAAATAAAAAGTTTATACCCCGAAATCAACTTGTATTTAAATTTTAGTTTCAATAAGCGAATGGGTAGATTGAAACCATGTTTCTCGCGGATCAATATTGTTTATATATTTTAATAAACCATCATGCAATCACCGTCGAATAAATTTCGACCTCCGGCTTTATTTTTTTAAGAAATAAGAAATGATGCCACCAGCGTGTTGACAGCACTAGACAGTGCAATTTTCTCGATGTAATGGAGTCTTCAGGTTTTGTTGTACATTGCTTTCATTCCCAATATGGCACTTTTGTTTATAAACAAACATGTTACGCCATAGATAAACCTCATCGCTAAATCTTGCATTAAAGCATCGGATCAGTTTTCACATCCTCTTGAATTCAATCACCGAAACGACATTATTGGTGGTCTTGCCGCTTTATTCCCTGCAAGATCTTTGCCAAAGATTTTCGACGTTGAGAACGCATAGACCTCAATTTCCTGCGACATTTTTTAAAACAAGAAATTTAAATCTTCTTCCATACTTTTGCTTACAAAGGTGATATTCTTTTCAATATTGACATTCCCTTGACAAACTAATAATAAAGCACCATTTAGAGTGTATGCGGTATGAAATCTAGCCACAGTCCGACGGATTGCAGTATGAATGTCTGTTTGAAAAACTAAGCTTTTAAAAAGGGTTTTTTTTGCGTTTAAAAAACTCTCAATAAAATAGCAATGACTTAACTTTTTGTTTGTAGAGACTCTCTCCTCTCCAACAAAAATTTAACTCTCATAAATGTTGGGAAATATGGCAATTTTTTTATAGTTATTATTTGTGCTCAGTTTACTTTGCTTAAGGAAGAAGAGAAAAAAGATTATCTGCACGTCCGTTAGGGTCAATCTTAGTTAATAATTAAAAGTCGAATGACTATCATTTCTGCAGCATAGAAAGAACGTTGATATAAAGCCACCGTTGCATTTTAGTATCATTTTTACTGATATTGATTTTGAAATGTGATTTTCACCACATAAACATTTTTTCTTTTTATAAATAATTTAGGAATTCATTAGTTCAAGATAATTTCACATAAACGCTAGTTCTTTATATTTTCCTTAAGTAAATTTAACTTAACATAATCCACAACAGTAATTTCAAAAAGTATAATTTTAAATATAATTTACTCTCGTACTTAAATTGACTCTAACTACTGCTAAAATTGTACAAAAAAATTTTAATATCAACAAAAACAACAACAAATGTTGTGCTGCCTAATATGCAGTTTGTTTCGTGCACAACTTCTCGTTTAAATCATAATAACTCCATTTGAAAGATTTCTTGGCGTGTTTTTTTTCTTATTTTGTAGCTGCAACTTTTGGTTTTCTAATACGATGAAGACGATGTTGCATGTTTTGTATTATTTTTTTTTTTTTTTTTTTTTTTTGCTCAAGTATGAGGGTACACATGCGAAGAAAATAAGGGGAACCTTAGTAACATGGTTTAGTTTGAATGTAGCATATTTAAGATAACCTAATTTTTTAAAAATCTCATAGTAGAATTATATAAATAAAAATAAACATTTTGGGAAATATAGCTTAAAAATAACAAGCTATATTTCCAAAAAAGAATATTTTTGTTGTTTATTAAAGGTCTCCGCTGAGTAGAAGCCACCTGGGGTTGCCCGCCTCTTGTAAAGATTCTTTATAAAAGCATCAAAAACAAACAGAGCAAGGCGAACACCTTATTTGCTACCCAAAGGTTTCTAAGTTCTCTAAACTTATTTGAGGTTCTGAAATTTTCATGAAATTTCAATTGAGAATTTTTTATTAGTTGCTTTTAGTTTGATATTTTTTTCGGTTTGTAATGAAGTTTTAATTTTTTTAATGCAGGAACAATTTTTGTGAAATTTGGGCGAAAATGCTTTAATTTAGTGAAATTTCTATCGCTTGAGTTTTTTTTTTTTTCTAAATTTTTAAATTTAAAAAAATTAACTACATATTTTAAAAATTGTTGAGGAAAATGTGACATTTGGATCAATTCCAGCGTTAGGTGAAATTCCGATTTTTTTTGGTAATCTTGAATTTTTCTTCCTAAAATTTTGATTAAACAACGCATAACGCAATAATTTAAATACAAAATTGAGAAAAAATTCCTTAAAAATTGCATAGTGTAAATATGGACTTAAAATGAAATTTCAGTTTTTTTTTTTATTAAAATAATAATTTTTTCTATATATTTTTTTTATTTTTTAAAAACTCTTGATGAAAATGTTATACTTTGTTGATCGATAGGGTTAGTTTGAAAACTTATATAGATTTTTTCTGAAATTTCGCGTTTCAAAACAACAACTTAAACAACGAAAAAAAATCAAAGACCCGAAGACCTTTTTGACTGACTTATAGGTGGATGTTGATAAAATATCTTCTTAGAAACTATATCTGCCTTAAATTTTTTATTTTTTAGCGATCTTGACAAAACAAACTCAAATATATACAAGGATCTAGAATAGGGATATTTAGTGTAATCGAATATATATTGTAGTGTAGAATATAAAAAGTCATGGTATATAGGACGATTAAGGCAGGGGACTTGTTCCTGAAACTGTAAGGAATGTTTCACACTAGTTCGATCAATTATTTTAAAAGCTTAACTTTGAAGCAATATTTCAAAAACCCCACATGAGTAATTCTCATCCTTCTACAGAAACAATTTAGTTCGAATAATACTTTTTTCGCTTGTGTTTAATCACATTCAACCACAACTCTGAAAAATGTACAAACATTAGCATTTAAAAATTTATTTACAAGTAAAATTGCAGTAAAAATCATTTTTTAGTGTATCACTATTCCATTTTCATTATCAGTGGAATCAGAAAAAATTAGAAGAACGAAGAAGCTTCATGTTAGACAATTCCTGTTGAGAGTATTTAACCCGCATTCTAAAATGGCATTTAAAAGAGAAACTATCTAATCCTTAGTTAAAAAAAAAGACGAGAGCCAAAACAGGATTTAATGGCCGGTATAACAGCTTTAAAATGCAAATTTTGTCATAGAATGTAAGTGTTTTGTTGTGTATGACTGTAGAGAAAATACATTGCTGCAGCCAGCCATCTGTCATGGTTATAAAAAAATGTCTAGGCATGTCTGGGCAAAGTTTTTTTTTTTTTAACACAAACTACTAAAATATTAAAATAACTTGAACCAGACTGCTGATTTTTCTAAAAAAAATTTTGATGTGTCTTAGTAGTAGTAGTGCTGGAAAATGCCTGTAGGTAGAACATGGCATACAACATTTTTATACATACACAAATGAATGCCACATACATGCATGAATATGCTACATATGCCGGCAAAATTAACAACAAAAATATATAAATACTCATTACACTCAGACTTTATAAGACTATCACAAAATGTAGTATGCAAGACTGCGGATGTGTATATGTTTATATTCTTATCTGTTATAATCACATGAACTAATACGTTTAGACACTGATTATTCGTCGCTTTTGCTACCAGTTTTCTTCTGCTTTTTAATATTTGTTTTAGTATATTTTTTGATGGTGGTGATGCTCTTTGTTTATTGTGGATTAACTACGGTCTTGTGTGTTTGGGTTTAGGCATCTAGTTGGTATTGTTGTTTGTTTTATTATTTACTGAATGAATTTTTCTACGACCTTGCACTTCTTTTGTTTTTTTTTTTGTGTTTTTGTCTTATGCTAAATAACAAAAGTGAAAATATTTATTTTAACCCTAGATAACAGTGTTTTCATTTAGCCGTTTTAATTGCCAGAAAAGCCGCCTGTTTTTCATTAGAGGTTTAAAAATCATTTGTAAGATAAAAATCAGGGTACGAAAATGAACAAAACGAAACGGTTGCTTTTGTTTTTTTTTTTTTCGTTTTTAGTTCTCTATTGTTTTTGTTTTAAGCACAAATTAAATTAAATAAAATATACGCAGATCCATTAAAAAAACCTGAAACCTTTTAAGACGAAGCTTTTCAAAAAGGTTTGCTGATTTTTTCTCCCTGTAGGAGAGAACGCAGCGAATACATAAGCGCATAAGATGAAGCACTTATTTGTTAGTGAATCATACTACACAATATTAACATTGCAGTGGTAGGTAGGGCACAGCAAGTTAATGAGTAAATAGGCTATTAGACGGTTAAACTTTGCATCTCAAAAATATTTGAAGTTCCTCCAGCGCCGCTGACAAACACGCATTTTATCTTATTACACGAGTTTGATGTCATGTCATTAAGCCGTGCTCACATGCAAAGTTTGAACGTCTAAATGCCGATTTAAAAGCCGATTGTTTTGTTTACCCTCTTTAGAATTTTTTAAATTATTTATATAGTGTTTGAAAAATATAAATTTCTCTACATTTATTCTGCTGGTGTCAAAATTTTACTGTACTCTTTACAATTTATTATAAATAAAAAATTTTAAATCAAAATAGATATATAATCGGAATTCAAACTATAGTTCAGTTACTAAAGTTCCTAAAAAATTTCGAAAATTTTCACAATTGGGAATTTTCGATTTTTATTCTATATTTATCCAATGCATGAAGTAAAGAAGAAGCTCGATTTGCCTTAATTTAAAGATCATATTCGAGCATATTAAGAGATTTTAATTTCTAATTCGTTTGATCAAGAGAGAAGATCTGGTAAAAATTAAAGGGGTTGCAGTTGCGTTACTGCCAAAAATCTTAAGCAACAACCTGTATATTAAGTAGCGTTTTTGTTTTATTTCAAATAAATCAAGAGCCACAAAGTAAAATTTTTTTAGAACAAATAAAAAATTATTAACTTTAGAATTTTTGATTACACAGCTACTCAATTTTTTAGCCTTTCTAAAGTACACTGAAGTTCTGTCTTGTAGTTAAAGAATTACAGATTTAGTCTCATTTCTGTGCCATCTTAAATCTTTTGTACTTTCAATGTTTCACAATATTTATTCCTTCTACGATGTAACAGTTTTAGTAAATTTTTATATTTTATTTATCGTTTTCGTTATCCATACTCTAAGTTTGAATGTAAAAAATGACAACAACTTTAAATCTTGCTTTGATTTATTACGAATAGAATAAAGAAATGAAATCTTCTTAAATCTGAATTCCATTCCTTTCACTCACGTTTTCATAGTAACAAAGTGAAAGGTAAGAAAATTCTTGTATGCGGGTTTCATTTCGTTCACAGAGTTTTTGTTTGTAGATGTTGTTTTACATTCTTCTACACATACAGGTTATTAAGTTTGAATGGAAAATTCAATGAATTCTTTATCCCTTATCACTTTGTTTTTTTTTTTTTCTTTTTTTTAATATAAGTTTTTTTTGTTTGTCAATAGTAAATTTAATCATTTTGATTGTGTATGTGCATTTATGTGTGATTGCCTGTTCAAATAACTGAAAGTGCTTAAAGGATTGTTTGATTTTAAATTTAGATCTTATGAAAAAAGATGAAGTCAATTATGTTGGAAATAAGCTGTAATATTGCAACTTCATTAATTAGATAGAAAAATTTTATGAAAGAATTACTTTAAAACTTTTATGTCTCTTATTTGACATTCCATGGCTATTTTAGAGTACGTTAACTTATATAACAAAATCCCTCAGATGATCTATCTGTATCTGGCTTATAATAAATTTTATAAAGATTTCAAGTATTTATTTCTTTAAGTATCAAATTCAACAAATTTACATTTTTTATTCTGGACGTATCTATTTGAAATAGGAAATAAAAAAAAATTATTAAAAAAATATTTATTTGAAAAATTACGAATATAATTTAAAAATTATAAATAAAGTAAAAATTATAAAAAAAGCAAACTAAAAATTAAAATACAATTGCAAAGTTTTCTGGCAATTAATAAACCACATTTAAGTAAACAGTTTTTATCAGTGGAAGAAATCATTTTCGCCATTCATTGAACTTGACTACAAAAGCTAATTTAATGAGTAATTTGCGTTGTTATTCAGATTTCATTCTTTAATTAGTCAGAAGAAAAATTAAATTAAAATTCAAATATTATGAAAGCTGCAGGCTCAGTTATTGCTTGTATTGAGTTTCAAGCAAAATGACAGAAACTGAGTTTTTAAAAGCTTAAAATTATTAGTTTAATAACTGGAAAATATTTTGGTTGAAGTCAAATGTCTGCTTTCGATAAAGGGAGAGAAAGTGAGAGAATTGAACCATGATATATTTATACAAGGTTGACTCGTTAGCACAAAAATTATATATTGTTTGTATAAAAAAATGTGGTTTTTCAAAACACATGTACATAAAATTTATTTTATATTATTAGTTTTTGCACACTGTTTTTATTTTGTAGTCTTTTTCGATTTGAAAACTTTATATATTTTTTTTTTATGTATTTAGTTTTTATACACAATTTTTTTTATTTCTAACCACTTGTATTGTACGTTTTCAGTTTAAAAACTTAAAATATTTAACAAACATTAAGAACAACAAAAGGGGTGCACAAATTTTATGTAAAAATTTTGTATAGTTTTTGCCTAAAAAAAAATGTTAAAGTTAAACAAATCAGTCCAAAACTGAGAATTAGGTACTGATCTTAATTTCTTTACTCTCCGTTTCCCTACCCAATCTGAGGTGTAAGTATAAAGCTTAAACTCGAATACGCATCTACAATAGACATGTGAAATTTCAACGCAATCACGGTAGCTGTGTTATTTTTTTTTAATTTTTTTTTTTTTGCTATTTTTTTTGCTTATTCTTTACAAAGGCAGTATCACAACATTTCTTGTAGAGTTTAAGTATGTTTTTTTTTTAATTTTTAATGTACTAGCAGTTTATTGGTTACCAGAAACCCCCAAAAAAGTGTTCTTTCAAACGAATATATTTTCCCTAACGATAAGTCGCCTTTAAAGAATTTTATTCTTGAGTCAAGAACAATTGTATTAAAAAATAAATTCTATAAATGATGAATATTGTTTCTCAAAACTTAAAAGAAAATAATTTTTTAGTGACGTGTCTTAAAATAAATATTTAATTACGAAATATCGCTACAAGTAAAACTATTCGCTACTAAAAATAGGAAATTCATAAGAAATCAAAGAATAAGCAGGAGAAAGGAATTTCATTTTTGAATTTAAATTTAATTTTATGAATTCAAAATGTCGCTTAAATAATAAGTAAAGCTAGAAGTGTTAACTTATTTCTCGTTGCATTTTTAAAATATTACCACAAGTTATAAGAAATAGTAAGTTTTAAGAATATTTTGCCTATTTAAATGTTTTTTTCTTAAAATAAACCCTTCATTTTCACAAAATAATTTACTGCAATTTCCTTCTACACTAAAATCCAGACCGTAGAAATAACAAAGAGACTACTTACGAAAAGTAGATATGCGTTCAATTTGTTATTTTTTGTACACGTGCTTAGTTTTTGGATTCCAAGAAAACAAAATTGCAAATTAACACATAAATCAACATCACCCCATTTGTTTATCGAATGTCGTGGGTTGATAGCCAAAATAATTAATTAATATCAATAAATTGTATCTTCAGTAAGCATAAGAAAATAACTGAAAATAGTACAACAATAAAATTTTTTTATTTAATAACTGAAAACAAATTAACAAAAACAACACTATGAAGCACATAACAACAAAAATTTAGAGTATACGAAACTTATGATAAATTAAACCAATATATAAATAATTTTAAAATCTGAAGACTAAATTAAGTATGCAATTAAGAAATATTTTTAAATTTCTATTACAATTGACAACAAAGAAATGAAAGCTAGACAATGAATAAAAAATTTTTTAAGTGTAAATGTGTAAAAATGTTAAAACTCTTAATTCAAAAATTTGCTTAATAAAGTGAAATGGATTTTTTCTAAAGATGTATATTTTACGCTCACAAGGTCTTTAAATACTTTTTTCTTTACTAAAAATAAACAAACTTGTTGATTAAGGAAAAACTAAGAAATTTTTTTTAAATGTTTGCCCACTATAACATATTTATTTGTTTAAATAGACTACATGGAAAAGTTGATGGCACAAAATTTTATTTTCATGTTTTTTTTTAAATATCAGCAATGAAACACAGTGATAAATTTCTTTTCTTTTTCTAATCAACGGTTTCTGAAAGTTTATTTTGCCAAAGATTCAAAAAAGCTTATTTAGCATAATGCTTTATTCTTTAAAGTTTTAAGGAAACTCATTATTCTTGTATCTACGTAAATTTAAAAAAAGTGCTGTAGTCCATATATGATAACTGGGGCAGTAGATTTCCTTACACACATTTAATTTCACAGCAACATTTACTTCAGTCCAAAGTCTTGGACATCATATGGCAAAGAAAGAAGATAAAAGTTATGGTGTCTTTTGCCATCAGAGAGATTAAGTTTCCTACTTAGCAGCCAACTATTTACAACCTCTTTATCTAAGAAGTAAGCGAAAATTTGCCACCAGCCTTCTTGGTTCGATATATGAAATTACATCTGTCCATCCTCTTTATAAGACCAACGAGTGGCTTACGGCGTGGCCCAGTTTTTGCGTTATTATTGTTGTCATTTTACAGATACACAAATACATCAATTGACTTTTAGCAGATTAAGTCAACCACTTTGAATTCATAAATTTCTGACACCGCTCAGGTTTTATCCCCATCGTCTCTATTTTGTAATACAGTAAATGCTACTACACAAACAGTGCCCGACGTCTTACAAGTTTGAATCCATTTCGCATGCAATACGAACAATTTTAAGTTTTAGAGCGGAAATACTGTTCATATAGGAATGAAAGTAGTTTTTTATCTGTACTAAATTAGTTTTAAATAAATTGGCCGCTGTCTTCATTTAATATAAAATAAGTAGCAGAATCAACATGTTCTTCTGTGCGATAGAATTTTTTTAATCTTTTTTTCTTTTTTTATCTTTAAATCGCTAATTTTTTTAGATTTATGTGTTCAAACAAATTTAAGTCGCTGATATATCTCTTAACAAATTATCTATTATTCAAAAATAAAAAGTTGCAATTCCCTACACAATATTTACAAGTTTCATGTCGCTGATCATCGAGGCACAAATATCTCAATAAACAAAACTTATTTCAAAGCTTAAAAATAATACCTTTAAGTTTGTATAGCGATTCATGACTTTAAACCTAGAGAAAGGTCATTTGATAATATTTTATTTTTATTGTGAAGTTTGCAAATGCAATAGCATTTACTTTTTTATTTCCTTGTAATTTTGTTGTTGACATAAAATATTGTTTCATTTAAAATAACTTGAAAAGAAACAAGACATAAAAATACAGCGTGGTCACTTTTAGATTTTCTTTTAAATGTTATTTTTGTTTTTCAAATAACACTTCATTGATTCAACTAAGCTGCGTAAATTTTCTTTGAAAAAAAAAAAAACATTTACTTTAATTGATACGTCGAATGTTATAAAATTAAAATTATTTTTTATTTAATATAAACTATCAAAGCATTTCTTAGGTTGTAATAATTTAATTGGTATATAAACTGTGATACCCTACTATTCCTTTAAGACTATAATCAAGTCAATTATCTTACGTCAAACGTTGTTTGATGATAATTTAAAACTGACTACTTTTTAGTTCCTGAAAATAAAAATAAAAAGCCCAATGAATGTAGAAGAAAGCCAAGATGTATGACGGACGAGTGAACATTTGGAAAAAAAGCATATGGAATTTTTCTTTGCTTCTTCATTTGCGTTCATAGGAACGAACGTTTCGTCGGCAACATTCCATTACTATTGTTTTCTTTTTAATAAAAGCAAAGAATGTAAAAAAAAAATTATCTTCAAGTACCGAACACAGAAATATGCTCTTTACCTGTAATTTACTTCCAACTAAATGTTTCCGTTTTAAATTTTCGTTTCTCTGAACTTGGACTAAAATATATTAGAAAAATTGTAAAATTTTAAATTTTTTTATGGTAAATAATTTGTTTTTATCCTACAATGTTCGACTGCATGACTGCCAGTATAACTCATGCCTTCATCTCTAGAATCGTATAAGCTGTGCACTGGAAATTTTAATTTAATAAGTACTATTATGACCACAACAACAATAGAAAGACAATAAAAGGGTAAAGTGATATTAATTTATGTGCCTTTAGCTTTCTTTAGCTGTTATAGGCAGATACTTGAAGTTTTCATATAGTAAATGTATAAATATTTTTTTAAGAATTAAAAGGTGGCCCATGTAAAACGTGTTTTTTTATATAGAACAGAACATTAAAAATTTATACAGAGTGTACAGCCCCTATAATAAAATGTTTAAAAAATAAAAATAAATATAAAAGAGTGACCCTTTAGACATGACTTTGAGGTATTTTTTTTATTTTTGGAATCGTAAAAGCTGACTCGTCGTATTTTTAATAACAAATAATAATAATAAAATCAAATTTTTTCAAACTTTTCTTAAAATCTGGTCACACAGTTTGCCTCACATGACTCTTAAAAGAAAATAGGAAATAAATTAAATACAAAAGGCAATTGTAATCTTTTCTAAGTACTAAAACAAAGAGCCACATTTCATTAATTTGATATAACGGTACATATTTTTGCTAATAGAAATCTGTACAATGTTTGAACGTTTGTTTTAAAATTGAAAAATTGTCACACAAGTTTTACTCTTATTAGAATTTAATACTCTGTTTTGTTTTTATTCTGATGAGGAGAAGGTATTGTATTATAATTTTAAATATTTCATGAAACTTGCTGAATTTTTCTTTTGGCGAGAGGCGGAAAGTCAAAATAGGGGCAAGTAAACCGGTACCCCTTGCTTAGTTAAAATTAAGATTAAATTCTTTATTTTTTCTTTTCTTTTAATGTTGTCCCATTTTAATCTGTGAAAAATTCTAGGTTTAAAAGAACATTAAAAATCGCTATATTTTAGTGTAAATGTAATATTTTAAGTTTGAAATTTAGCTCCCAGCTAATGTTTATGTACATATCTTTTTAACATTTTACAGTTTTTTGAGATTTTTTAACAAGGCTGAACTCGTCCCTCTTGTTAAAATTTTTGTATTTAGATATATTTTCAATTTTGTCCAAAATCTTAACACGATGAAGAAATGTGGGCTTTAGGTTTTATTTTCGAAGTTTTCATTGAGCAAACAGATACATTTTTATTTTGTTGGGCCACCTCTAGTTTAATGCTTAGACGAGTATGCAGCATTAAAAAAATTTTTGGGTCACTTCTGGACCAATTTATTACATTCTAGTAAGATCCTGTTAGATAATCTGTGATTTTACTTCTTGATGCTCCTGCTTAAAATATTTTATAGGTTTTTATCTGATTTATGTTTATCGGCTGCAAAATTATTTCCTACAATCAAGTTGACACACTGTTTATAATGCATTATATACCAGAGAAATTTTTAGGCTAAGAAACGTTGAAAAACTGCCTTTAACAAAGGATGCATTGTTTTCGGAAATTGAAAGAGATGTTTAAAGTGTAAATGTTGCAGAAAGGTGTTACTTATGTGTTAAATAATTTTGTTTATTTTACTGTTTTTAACTCTAAAGAAAAATTTTATTATTATTTGTTTTTTTTCTTCTAAAAGAGTTCTACTGTTCCTTTATTTTTTCACAACTGTCTGTGAAAGTGTTAAAAATTTAACCAACTTCAATTGCTTCTAACATAAATACTTTTTAAAAAGGAGTATGATAACCATAACAACAAAAAATAATTATTAATACTTTGCTTTTCTTATGCTAAATTTGTTTAACTTTTTTTAGGTCAGGCTTTTGTAATTTTAAAATCTTTATTACAGCATTTATTTTATTTTTTTCTGTAATTATTTTTAATTTGTTTTCTTTTAAAGTCAAATCTGTTAAACGCATTTGTTGTTTTTTGATTATTTCGTTAAATATTTATGTTCCTTTAATTGATTTAACTTTTTTTGAGTTTTAACTCAGTTCTACTAAACTTTTTTATCATTTCATTGTGGTAGAAGTTAAAAAAATTATAATTAATGAAATTTGTCGGCTCATGTAGTTAAGAGATAATTTCTTTTTTAGGTTTTATTCTAATGAAGCATGAGCAACAAAAAGCGAGATCATTTTTAGGTCAAAATTATGAACAAAACTCACAAAATTTTAATGAATCATAGAAAATTTCAAGCTTTTGTTTATGCTAAATAAAAAATTAATTTTTTCTCTTGCAAACTCTTGGATAACGAATGCGAAATAATAAACTGGTTTTATGTAAAATAATACTTAAAGTTGTGTGAAGTCGACGCTTAGTTTATTTGTTTTGTTCTTAATTAAAAGTAGGATGTATTAAATTTACAAAAGCGAGCCAACCATTCTAATCTGTTTGTATTTTTCATTCACTTTTTCTACTAAAGAGACATGAAACGGTTAAGGAAATAGTTTACTGAAAAGGCATTAAAATGAAAACAAATAAATTTATTTGCCTTTAAATATTTTAATAAATAAAAAAAATCTTTTAATAAATATTTCTCAGCCGAGAAAATTTAAAGAAATTTGTCGTTGAAGTGCTTTAGAAAAATATCTCGCGTTTTTCCAATACTTGAATAAAATAAATACTAAGAAAACAATATCGTCCTACTGAATAAATAAAAAAATTACACAAACTTTTATTATCATGATGACAACATATGATCCAACATATTATTTAGTTTAGTTTAGATAATATTTCATATTTAAAATTTCTTTAAAGTTTGAAGGCTTTTTTATCCTTTTTACCTTTAGTCATTTTGCCTGTGTAAAAGTTTTAGTTATTTTTAAAATATTTGACAATTTTGAATACATTATCGGAAACCAAAGACTGGTAAAATTATTTTTAAAACAGGCATTATTAGACATAACTTTAAATTTTAATACATTTAATCAAGTGATTTATAGAATACGAAACACTCAGTAGTTGATCAGTTATTTTTCTACGAGCCAAAAATATTTTTAACTAAAAATTACAAAGATTTCGAATTTCTGAAAATCTGTGAAATTCTGAAAAATTCTGAGTTTTATGTTTTCACGATCGAGATTTGCGGAATCCAAATTACTGGTACTTACTTATCCTGGTGCTTTTAGAAGTCAATCCCAACTGGCATTCCCATATAAATCGTATTTGCTCTTTAATACTCTTTAATAAATTTGTCTTTAGTGTCTACCTATTGCAGTTCAAAAACAAGGTCAAGTATGATAAAATCATGTCACTTTTGGGTCAAAGTTCTAATTTATTACTTGTTATTTTTTCGGTCACTGTTTTATATGCACTTTATTAAAATTACAAAATTTTTATGAATATCACATCACTCTCAAAACACCCTTTCATTTGTGGTGCTTATAGTTATACCAGCAATAGCAATACACCTTTTGTGAAAAATTTAATCGTGTACCTGTTACGGTATCAAAATAAGAAGGCTGTGTTAGACGGTCAGACATTGTAGCGTAAACAACAGGGTTACGTTTCTACCCTCTGGACATGGAACCCTTAAAACACAAAAGCGGGAAAATCCTTGCTTTTTGTTTTATTTTAAAATAATTAACAAGAAAGTCTCAAAGTAATAAGAACGAAAATAGTGTTTGTTCACCAATGTGAGCGAAAAGCTTATAAATCTTAAAAAAGCTTATAAATCATTATCAATGGCATAGATGGGCATTTTTCAGTACCAGTACTTTTTCAGCATTTTCCTTTTTTATTGATTACTGAAAAAAAAAATCAGTATTCAGTAAACATTACTGATTACTGAAAAATGAAATCAGTATTCAGTAAATTGTACTGAATATTAAAAAAAGAAATCAATATTCAGTAAAAAGTACTGATTACTGAAAAATTAAATCTGTATTCAGTAAAAAGTACTGATTACTGAAAAATTAAATCTGTATTCAGTAAATTTTACTGGTTTGTGTAAAAAAAGCAGTAATCAGTAAATTAATTATACTAGATACTGTGTGTTTTAAAAATGATATGTACACATTGCTCACTTACATGAATAGTGGCATGACTGAAACTTTGCATTTCGAGAAAAATGGCTTATTTATGTCTTTTTACTTTTTTTGATTACTGAAAAACGAACTGTATTATTGGGTAAATAAAAGTTGGTTTATAAACATACCTGAGACTTCAAATTCAAAAAATATTTTACTGAAAAATGTAAAAGAAAATAATTTTTCAATTCTTAATTTACAGAAGTTTTTCGGTTTTAAGAATTGTGTTGTTTACATTAATAATTAAAAAAATTGCAACTAATAAAAATATAAAAACAAGTTTCGTGTTATAGCGGTACATAAATTTGGAATTTTTTTCTAAAATTTACTTCGTTGTGAAAAAATATTAAAAAAATGAGTGATATATCCGATTTTGATAGTGATGACTCGGTCAGAGATCCGGATTTTTTGCATGAAGAAGATCTTTCAAGATCTTCAAATTTTTTAATTGAAACCTCTACAGACACAAAAGATTTTTTGAAAACAGAACTCAATGGTGTTAATAAAATTCTTTTTAGTGATGACTTTTTTAAAATTGTTGAAATGGTAATAAAAATTATAGTATATATATATATATATATATATATATATATATATATATATATATATATATATATATATATATATATATATATATATATATTTGTAATACTGTAATACATTTTGCATCTTTTCCTCCAGGAAAATGTGGTTTATTAAGTATTTTCAAAAACAAATAAATTTTTGATTCAGGTTAGAGAAAAATCGAGTTTGCCAAGCATCCATAAAACAGGGTTTATAGAAAAAAAACCACAAAATTGGCTTCAAATATTTTTTTATTGATTTTTAATTTTACTAAGATGGACAAAACTACTCACCAACGGAAAATGGGTGGCTTAATTGCTGTTTGCCAAGTTTGCTACAAAAAAATTAAAGGGTCATTGAAAGTAAGCTCCAATTTTATTAAACATTTAAAAAAAAAACATCCACAAAAACTTGGGGATTTAAAAGCAAAAAAAAATAGAGAACAGGCGGATTAGAGGTCGCAAAGGCTCCTTTGTTGAGGACATTTTAAATTTTATATGCTGTACTGCATCTCCATTGTCCATAATTGATGACAAGAGTTTCAAAAACTTATTCCCCGGCAAAAAAATTCCAAGCAGACGTACAATAACAATGTTGCTTTTAGATACGCACAACAAATTTATAAAAGACGTTATATTTAACTTACAAAAAGTTGAATACGTCTGTATGACTGCGATGTATGGTCCAGTGGGAAAAAATCATTTTTTGGCTACACATGCCATTGGCTTGATGCTAATAATTTAGAGAGGAAATCAGTAGCACTAGCCTGTCGACGATTCAAAGGAACCCATTCTTTTGATCGCATAACGAAGTTGATATGCGCAATCAATAAAGAATTTAAAATACCCATTGACAAAATTGTTTATACAATAACTGACAATGGATCAAATTTTATTAAAACTTTTAAGGAATTCGATGTTGATTTAAGTAAGGGATAAATATTTATTTCAAATGTAATTATATTATTAATTGTCTCTAATTCAGCAATATGTAATGAAAATGAGAGTGATGAAGACTCTGGATCTGACTCTGATGATCAAGCAATCATTTTTGGCCCCCAATTTCAACCTGTAAATATACAGTTATCTATGCACTTTTCATGTGCAAGTCACACAATAAATCTTTTGGCTACAACTGATTTTAATAAAATAATGGACATTTTAAGTCAAGACATAAGAGATGTTCATAAAAGATCTTTCAGCAGGTAAAATTGTCAAAATTCATACCACAAACTGCTTCGATCTATAGTATTCTTTTTTGCTTATAGATGTACACAGATTTGGAACAAATGCAATAGACCAAAATCTGCAGAAGTCATCAATGGAGTTTTAAACGCCAATTTGTTGACCCCATGTATAACGAGGTGGAACTCTCTTTATGATTCCGTAAAAAGGTTGTTGCAGCATAAGGACAATTTGCCGGAACTTTGCTACCGGCTTTCTATCCCCACCATTCTTGCGGACGAAATAGAGTACTTAAAGGAATTCCTATTGGTAATGGAACCTATAGCAGAGGCAATTGACTACCTTCAGGGCGAAAAGGCTATGTACTTTGGTTACTTTGTTCCCACTATAGTTTCGTTAAGGGTAAAATTTTCGCGTTTAGAGCAATCGAATTTAAAATACTTATCTCCATTGATAAAAAAATTAAAGAGGCTTTATTGGTAAGATTTGAAAAATATTTTAAAGTACAGCCAGACGCTTGGGATGCTGTTATTGCGGCGGTAACTATACCGGAAATAAAGCTCCGATTTTTAAAGCCTCTACAAGAAACGGCAACATCTAAGAGAGAAGAAAATGTTAAACAAATGTTAAATACGTATGTAGTAAAATACGGAAAGATAACGGATGCTGAAACCCGTATTGTGCCGCAAACGCCGCAAAATTCATTTTTAGATTTTGGAGAAGAAGGTAATGGTAACTTCTACACCTTATTTTCCGTTGAGTATTTATATTTGATTATCAAATTTTCATAACCAGATGTTCATTTGCAGTCCAATTTAAACAATGTGGGAACTTATCTCCAGGAAACAATTTTATACTTGGCCGAACGGGATACAACAATAAATTGCCTGGATAAGCACAATGCCATAAAAAACGTTTTTATGAAATACAATACCCCACTACCCTCATCAGCACCTGTAGAACGACTGTTTTCATTTGCTGGGATTGTAAATCGCTCTAGAAGACAAAACCTAAGCGATAAAAATTTTGAAATGCTTGTGCTGAGAAAAGCAAACAGCATATAGCACAGCATATAGTTTAAATAAATCTCATTTTTTTTATTAGTTATTTACATTTTTCAGTAAAATATTTTTTGAATTTGAAGTCAGCTATGTATATAAATCAGCTTTTATATACCCAATAATACATTTCGTTTTTCAGTAATCAGTACTTTTTACTGAATACTGATTTCTTTTTTCACTAATCAGTAAAATTTACTGAATACTGATTTCGTTTTTCAGTAATCAGTACTTTTTACTGAATACTGATTTCTTTTTTCAGTATTCAGTAAAATTTACTGAATTCAATGTATTCAATGGAATACATGTCACAGCCACTCTCACTGTTGTAATCAGATGTTAAACTTCTTGTGTACACAATTATATTTTGCAGAATTCTTTAAAAATTTTGAATTCATAAGTAAAAAATCAAATTGAAAAATGCATTAAGGCGAATTAATTTTACCGGTTGACATCGCTGCGGCAGCTGACTATTTTTTGCTTAACTTTGTTATGTGTAGAGAAGCTTTCCAAAGTGTATAATTTTATGTAAGAAAAGTTGGTGTTTTTAACATTCTTTTAAATAGAGCTATAAACAGTTTTAAAATATTAAAAAAGTTTAATTATACCGTATCTAAAAGGGGTAAGAAAATACAGTAGTTATTTATAATGTGATGTTTCCCTAAAGAGCCTGTTTTTCTTTTCATGTATTTTTATTGTTTTGTAGTAGCAGCGCTGCCACATCTTTTAAGTTCGCATTGGTTTGTATTTTTATAGATTTTTTTAAACTCATTGACTTTTCTCTCGAAATTTTTTTATATTTCTTATTACTCAACTTTTAGGTCATGTTGTCTTTCCCTCTTTCTATAAAATCACATTTAATTACACGCGCCGGTAAAATAAACTATATTAAAATAGAAAATATTTAATGATTCAATATTACACAAATAAGTGGCCTAATTTGCATTCAAAGAAATCTTGTCAATCATCAGCATTTTAATAGCGATTGTAGAGGCGAAAAGAAGAATCTAAAGAAGCTGCCATTCAATGTCTAAGAACAAGGTGCCAGTGTTAGTTTCAATAGTTTTCATGCTTAAGTTATTGGGTGATATACTTAAGTGTTCACTTTTTTATAATTTTTTTTTTCTTTACAGAAAAAAGACCTCTAAAACGCAGAATATTTTTTTATTTTTAAAAAATTTGAATATAAAAAAGTAGTAAATTATTATAAAAAAAAACAAATAATTGTTGTTTAGAAATACGAAAAATAAAACAAAAATAAAAAATAAATGATTAAAAAAACAAGAAATATTAATCGTCAGCCTACAATTTAAAGGCTGTATTGGAGGGATTAATTAATGGCATTAATGATTTTGAGAATGACGCCACTGGGGTTTGTAGGGCATTCTATTATATTTGCCAGGTATTCTTATGTCATGAATAACAGAAACAATGTTTGTTGTCTTCTTAGCGTTGTGCCTGGTTTATCAGCATAAACTAGTGACTTCACATTACTAAAGAGAGAATAAAAGACTTTGAAGGCAAGTTGAAAGATCCATTTCTTGAAATCAACCAACCAAATTTTGATTTTAATAAGTCGTTACTTAAAGTCGCATGAGACTACTGCTGGGCTAGATCATAAAAATGCATATTTTCAACAAAAGAGTTATTGACCTACATCGGCCATAGCGTGGTCTCTGGCATAATAAATTTTAATATTTGGGCGTCCTTAGGCAGACAGTAGACTATTAGAGAATGCGTTTGACAGAAGTAAGAGAAGAAGAAAAACCGAAATAGTTCTGAGTAATTTATGAAAAATATGGTTGTACCGAACACAGTTTTTTTTTTAAATATTAATCCAAGTTGGTTGAATGCAATGCTCTGAAGGCCTAAATGGTTAACGGAAGTATATTAAATGTTCTCATTGTTGCTTTAATATCGTGGATTTTTTTGTTTCCAATTTGTTTTCTATTTCTAGGTCATATTCACAACTTTCCTGTTTTTGTTTTTCGTTTTATTATGGTTTTCATTTTTTGATTTCTTTTTTCCTTCTATTTATTTTTTTCTTGAAACAATCATCAACAACCTGCAATTATTTGCTGTATGCTGGCTGGTTGATATTACTCTTGGCTCCAGTGTGTACCTAAAACATATGAAAATAATGAATAACAGAAGAACAACACAAAAATTTGTTTATGATTCAACAATTTTTCTTGTTGTTACAGTTTCCCTTATATTGGTTGCCCTGCAAAATTATTTTCATAAATATTTTTGTTTGTGCTTTTTTGTCTTTATATCTCAAGGTTATTAAGATTCTTTATGTGATTTGTTTTCAGTGTTATCATTACTAGTACAATAATACTTTAACGTCCTGTGCTCTTATTGTTGTTGCTACTTGGCTGCGATTAAGGTTTTTTTTATTTTGCTTTAACTATTTTTAAATATGAATGCTTAAAACTGTTATTTTAAATAATAAAGGTCATTTATATATACATTAATAAATGAATAAAAAAGTTATAATTTACAGGCTAAAAAGGTAGAAAAATTTGTTTGATCCGAAATTCCGGTAAAATATTATTATTCAATAAATAAAACATATAAAACAAACACTGGGAAAAAAATTAAAAAATAAGAAAAAAATTAAGGACTATAGGTAATTCTGTATAAAAATGTCTTAATGGGTTAAACATTTTAAATAGCTTTTGCATTTCCTGAAATACCTCTTCGAAAGCTTTTAAATGATACCCATATTGACCACATTGACAATCAAATTTTATGAAAATTTCAAAGGCTTATAACTCGGAAAAAAAATTTAGTACTTAAAATAAAATATGATCGTAAGCCAAAAATCAGTTTATTAACTCATTTATAATATTCATAGTTTAAATCCAGGTTTCTTTAAAAATTAAATTTAAATTATTTTTGAAAGTTTTAATGCACTTTAAAATATAAAAAAGCCTCCTAGGCTAAAAAATAATAGAAAAAAAATTGATTCGCTCACAACCGACTTTAATTCTATCAATTAGAGGCCAGCGCATATGTAAATAGAAACCGTGTTGCCAATTGTAAATGTTTTAAAATATTAAAATTAAAATATTGTTACGTGGCTCATTTTGGCACAGCATCTGTGAAGCCAGCTAGCTAAATAGCATCACCAGAGCAGGACCCAACCCACAGCTGCTGCCCAAAGACAAATAACAATAAAAAAAAACAATTTTCACTAACAAAGCAAAAATAAACTAAAACACTAAGAAACACTACAGAGGGAGAGCGGGGTGTTAATTTTCCCCACTCGCCCACCCAACCTAGGACACCTGCTTCATCGACAATTTTAAAGGGTCCCCATATCCACATATAAACACTTACTGTGGCGACTTATCTTACATCTTGATATTGATATATTTCTTTCATAAGGGATGGCTAACTTTAAACTTTTCTATAGAAACGTGTTTTCAAAGAGAATAAATATACATTTTAAAAGCAAAGAGTTGTACTGCTTTTAATTTAACTACCAGATTTTATTTTTACGATTTGTTACAATTAAGTGGGAAACTATATTTAACTTTATAGACGATTTGTTTTAGAAATCTAAATTTATGTAATAGAAAAATAATAATAATTTTTTTACCTGCAAATGTTTTTTTTTATAAAATTTGTTCAGATTAAAAATGATTATATAATTTTCTTTATATTTATTTTTTTAGATACACAATAATTTTTATGTGCAGAATAAAAATTTTTTCCAGTTTAATTTTGAATTTCCAAATCAGTTTTGTTACAATTTTCAAATGACTTATGATAAAAATTCTTAACTTAAGACTTTTACTATAATTACAAATTTCCATTTACATATACCATGAAGTCAAAGATTATTTTTTTTTCTTTTTACAGTTTTTCCTTCTACAAACTCTACGTCACTAAAATTATACAGTGACTGAAAAAAGTAAAAGAAAGAAAAGACAAAAGCAAACAATAAACCAAAAATATTGAAAATTAAAAATATGTGAAAAAAAATTCTAAAAAGAGGACAAATGTTAATATTGTAATATCAGGTCATTTGTTTTAACCTTTATTCTTTGTTTTGTAGTTTCCTTCACTTCCATTTACTTTGGCACCCATGACTTTTCATACTTTAAATCTGTGGTTTCTGTATTTGTGTCTATTGTATTCTTTCTTTTGTAAAATTGTGAGTCATTCAATGTTATTTTCATGGCGACGATACAATTTCATCCAAAAATTTTGCTCATCATAGAAGAGATAAACACAATGTTTAATGTCATTGCTATTGTTTTTATTTGGCTATGATTTTCACCATTTTCACACTTTTTTTTGACTTCATTATCTTTCTGGCCATCTTTCGATTTATTGTCCCATATATTTAGTTTAGATTTATTTTTCAAGTCCCACAAAACATTAAAAAAATATAAATATATTATATTATACATGAGCATAGTTAAGTAGTTCCTTTCTACATTGAGACATAATATTTTTAACGTTAAATTTTCATATTTACTTTGAATTAAAAAATTGATAGACTTTCTGAGACGAACAGCTTCTTTTTGCTGGAACTACAAAGTCCTTAACTGAATCAAACAATCACAGAAAAACACATTACAAACTTGAGTCATCCATGATCAATTACGCTTACTAAGGTACAACTTATTAAAAAAGAAAACTGAGTTCTTTGGTTAAATATAATATGTGATGAATTTTTGTTCAGTTGTCAACTAGACCAAATTCAACAGTCTGATTACAAACAAGGGAGAACATTTTTTTTTTGTACTTTGCATTTTCCCGTGGTGCGTTTATCTTCAAGTCATCTTTCTTGTAGACGATAATTTATCCATTTATACTCTCTTATTTTCAAATATTTGTCAATAACGCTTTCAAAGTTGGGGTCATAGGGGTAACAATACATCAGCTATGAGGACACTCTCGTATTTCTTCTTTTAAATTTGCTATTTGTTATGTGGAACTTAGCAATAAAGGTTCTTTGTAAATTTCGATTATCTGGCTATTGTAACAGTTGAAATGTTTGATCGTCAAATTCTAAGAGCTATTGGCGCACCTTCTTAATTATAATTTCGAATTATTTTACAAGTTAGTAGTAATCGGCGTTCTGTCCAATTTTCAAGCGTTTATCTTAATAATTCCAAAGATGTCAAAATAAGTCATCTATGGAGAAGCCCTTTAATTAAATTTAATTAAATTTATTTATACAATGAGGAGCTATAATGACAAGCAATCTTATTAAATTTTAAATTGTTGTTGACTTGTTGAACATGTTTGTTGTATGAGGACAGCCTTTGACTTTGTAAATTTTGAACTGTTTTTAAACGACACCAATCGGTAAGAAAAATCTGTTCAAAATCAGTTCAGAAATGACTGAGCTCTTCTGGCACAAATATAAAAACACAATATTTAGGCAAATTGGTAACCGCCTGCTTATTTTAATTTCGCTGAAAAAAAATTTCTCTTACTGGTAGCTTGACATTCATATTTATTATAATTAAATATATTTATCATTTTTTCCTAATTTTTACTTTTTAAACCAATTTATCTTTTCTTTTTTAAGTATTTTTCTATTAATATTTAGGGGAGTTCCTCTTAAATTTATCCATTAAAATTTTTTCTCTTCTTTTGTTAGTGTGTAACTTTTGCTTTAAGTAATTTAAGAGGAGAAAGAATATTTGCCTAAAAAATTCTTGCTGATGTCATAAAATTTTTGGTCTTTCTTAGAGTTTACTTTGTTTTTCTCCATAATTTTTGCTTTGAAGTATTTGAGGGCTTATATTTTATCACGTTAATTACCAGCGCTGAGGTATTTTTTTTTTTTTGCGCAAAAGAATTTTTCTAGCATCAATTATTTAAAATAAATTTTACCACCGTGTACCTCTAGTATTTAATTAAATTTTCAATTTTTTTATTTGCAGATTACAACAACATTAGTTTCGACCATTTGTAAAGAAAACACAAGGTAATTACTTTAAAATTAAGTCATGAATATTTAAAAAGGCTATTATTTTTCTATATATTTTTTTTTTTACAAATAAAATCCTTACAAAAAAGATTTTTTGTATTTGATTTCTAAAGAATTTCAAAGAGAGAAGAGAAAAATAAAAATTCTAGCTGCTGGCATAATGAATAAAGTGATGTTACCTCTATAACTATGAAGAAATGTACGAATTTCTCCGATAAACCCTTAATATATCTTACGATTTCTGTTTGATTGCATTAGGCAGACTTAGTTCTGCTGCTATGATGTGATATCAGTGTTTGACTAGAAGATTTAATTTAAACAAATGGTTCAGTTATGTCTATAGCACAAAATCTATACCAATCGGTAAATAGTTGTGGGTAGGAATTAAAGTGAAGTCGCTAATTAACAGAGCCAATAGGGTAAAAATATGTTTTACTGTTCAGGATAATTTTATCGCAATGATCTGTATTATCTTCAACAACCGAAGTCCGCTAATTGGTATTGATTTGGCTTAGTGAGGGTTCGTAATCATAACTATTTTGTAAATAATATTTGTGCGCATCCCGTTTTCTTCCACAGACTTTTTTATGCTTTTTTTTATTTTTTGGATCTAAGGTCATTGCAAACAAATTTTATACCACAAACAACTATCTTTAATTAATTTCAACTGAACAATTATTATTGAAAACCTTTATATCAGTTATTTCGTTAATATTTTATATTTAATTTCAAAAAAGGCCATGTGTAATGATTTAAAATGCTTCAAAAAATAGCATTTATTTTACCTCTTGTAATTGTAATCTTTAAACAGATATGGGGTTTTTCTATGAATGAAAAATTATCAATTTGGCTTAAGTTCTCGTAAATTTTAATTTCTACATTTACAGAAACAACACTTTAATTAATATTATACACATATATAAAATAAATAATAATTATATTCAAATGAAAAATATTAGTTTTACCCGCAAGGCACTACACACTCATACTTCCTGCTACAAAAATCAGTTTGATACTAGAATCACATTTACTGTGGTGTGATGAGAAAAGTTATTAAAATATAAAAGAAAAATTGTATTCATTCATTGCTAAATCGGCGGTTAATAAAGAAAATAAAAAAGTACCTTTGATATTTTATATTGCTTTTTATGAGTTTTGAATTTCTTAAATTGGTTGATTGAATAGTTAATGTTTACAATGTACACAATATAATTGAGATAGACATGGAGAATACTAATAGCGGATGTAGCAATTCTAGAAGTAAGGCGCTACATTTTTCCATGCTGTTTTCTTAAAAAAAAATAAAAAAGGATTTAAAAAATTTTTTTTTTCTTAATAAATTTAGAAAAAAACGCGACTTTAAGCAAAAGGATACTTTTAATTTAGTTAGAATACTAAAAATTTTTCACTCTTAATTAATTTTAAAATTAATACCACTAAATGCTAAGCTTAATTTTTTAAGAGCACATCATAAACATAATAAATAATCAATTCATTTCTTATGATTGCAAATTTATATCGTTGATTATAATTTATAAAATAAAATAAGCCGATTTATATCATTATTTTATTTATTTATTTTAATTAATTTTTTGTGTTTTGTTTAAACATATTGTTTTTAAAGTTGATCGACTTTTCAATTGATTTGGATCAAAATATTTTTATTTTAATTTTTTTATTATTACTCATCCTAAAGGTAGGCCTTGTTTACAAAAATTTTTTCATTTGTTTTTTTTTTTTCTTTTATGAAAAAGTTTACTGTTATAATTAAATGCTTTATTACTTTACTTTATTTTTAATGTCTTCACATTATTGCTGTGTATTATGTTTGATTTTTTCTTTTTAACATAATTTTTTTTTGTTTCTTTATAAGGCGATTTTTTATCATTAATACATAATTTTGCAAAGAAGAATGTAGGCAAAGTTCGATTCGATTAGGTTTCTTATATTAAAGTTTTTTTTTATATTTTAAAAATCCCCTAAAATTATTTTTGATTAAAATGAATTGAATTGAATTGATTAACGGCTGTTTAGGTCATTTGAATTTGGTTTCAAGAAACGAGATGTACAGTTTCTTTCATTTTATTTTAAAAATATTGCATAAGCAAAGAAGTTGGCGTTTTTAAGCCTCAAAATATATTTTGCTTAAAGGTTTTTGTTTGTAGACTTATTATTTCAGTGCCTTTAAAGTCATATTAACAATCCAAAATTGTTATTATTGTACACCAATTTATTTAACGTGATTTAGAAGATTCTAGGAACCTTTTTTCTTATATGGCAAAATTTTCAAAACCAATTGCAAAAAAATAAAATTAAGTAAAACAACATGTAACTTAAAACTAAAAGGTCATGAGCACTAGTTTGTAATGATAATACGATTAAAATTTTATCAACAAATGTCAAAGAGTTAGGAGAATGAACCAGTAATAATGGAAAGGAAATAAAGTTTCACAAACATCAAGAGTAAGCCTAAGATGGAAAGTGGATCTGAAGTGATGTTGATTATATATTTTCAATACACAAAAGTTATCTATTAATTCTCTAAATATTAATAAATATAACATTTGTATATTGAAAAGGTTTCCAATTTTTTTCCATTCGTATTCACTTATCCTTTGTACTGTTTCTAAAAATTTTTTTTTTTTTTGTAAATTATAAGCTATAATTTTAAAGCAGCATTATTTTTTGTTTTTTTTTTTCAAACTCAGAGCAATATAAATCTGCAAGAGAATAATAAAAACAAAAGCACTAAAAAGGAAAGCTTAAATTATTCCTGTTTTTAGAAAACAATGCATAAAAAAAACTACTTAAGCATTTGGTTTGTTTCCTTTTCTCTGTTTTTTCACAATCCTGTCATTCTGTCACAGGTAGATTTTTCTGTAAAACTATTAAAATGAAGAAGGGAAAACCTTTTTTAAATAATTAAATAAAGAACTATCAGAAAAAAAAGAAAAACCCATTTTGTAATGGCATTGTACACAGAACGTAATGGAAAAACTAACGTAAAAGTTTGTTGAGAGCAAAAAGCTACAAAAAGCTTTTTCTAATATCATTGTTAGTGTAGTGGCAGAAAGTATAAATATAAATAAATAAACAACCGGCAAAATTTGTTTAAATTTTTCAAAATTTGCTTACTTCTGTTTTTCACTTTTGTTTATATTTTAATGTCTCCATGTCTACGTGTTTGGCATCAACTCTCTGCACGTTAAGTGTTTTACATATGAAACGTACCACATACAGAGGAACACTCATCATTATTATTATTTTTACAAGATTGCCTATGCCCATGTGTGGTGCAGTCGTTTTATATATTTGCTTTTGTTGAACAGCAGCACATCAACTTGGCTGCAGATATAAAACCCCCTTTTTCTTTATTTGCGTTCGTGGATTATGTGTAATTTATGAAATTGGATGAAATAAATAACACACAATGTTGAAAGCTGGACAACAGAAAACTAAAATTCGCTTATGAAAGCCTACATGAGAATAAAATAAAATAATAACTGAAGAAGTTGCGAGTTAAAACAACAGCAAAATCAAAAATAAAAATAAAGAGAATAGCATAAGTTGGAGTGACAATAGAAGAAAAAATAACATAAGAAATTATAAGAGACATTTATTTATTTTGAGTAGCATTTTTATAGGTTTTGTTTTTTAAGTTTTTTCTTTCATATGAGAAAATACATATTGTTACCTGAAATGCTTAATTTCTTAACTGGCTTAAAACAGTTTTAAAATTCCTTAAAAGGAAATATATTCTTATTAAATCTTTTATAATGGTGACAGTTTTTTCAATAGGAATAGTGTATACTCTACCACCTAAATAACACTCAGTTGGGGCAGGAGGTTTGAATGTTAAATGATTCGTCATAGGAGCAGACAGATTTACTTTGATAACACGTATGTATATGCAGGGTTATCTTTATAAATATCCCTTAAAACTTTACATAGTAGTTGCTAAGTTGCTTCTTAAATAGCCAGGATATTGTGACTCACATAAGACGAAGACGCGATCTGATCTTACGCTTAGAGCAAAAGCACATTACACTCTCCACAAGTTACTTTCCAACGCTACTCACATCCAATATATGCAGAACTGACTTGAGGTGTACTTTTTTCTTCTTCTAATGCACGGAAATTCATATAATATAATCAATCGTACCTTTGTAGAAAGAACACTACCCACAATATAAATACCTACAATCTCCCATAATCTCGTTATTGAATCAAATGTTTACTTATGCAGCAAATTAGATCCACGATAATATCCATGCTTTTAAATCAAATCATATGCAATTTATATTTGCGAATCATGAACGGTGAATGTAAAACCAAGACCACGCACATTATGTCAGATAAAAACCGATGAGCCACCCAGCATGACACCTTTTTTGTATTCCCAATACAATCACATGAAAAAATGTCTTCAACTCCTAATTTCTTAGAAAAAAATTGGGAATTGAAAAGTTTTATTCAACAACTACAAGGCCTCCGCGGAGACCATGCGACACATTGGCAAACAAGCCTAGACCAATACCTACTCGCACGATAATTGGATATACCACAGTAGTCCTTTCCGTCGCAAAGAGAATTATATGTTCATTCGTATGCAACAAACATGTAAATGAAGGCCGCAGACACTCCTTAGCAGAGAAAATCATGTCTAAATGAGCCATCTATCTTTTACTCACGAGCTCTTTTAAAACGCGGTACAGATAGAGGTCTTACTATTAGGTGAATGCAATGCGTCTACCAAGGGACTGTGCATCACTCTTTACTTGAGAGTTGGAGCTCGTATTTATTTCACCCGTACTGCAGTTGCTACAGTGTTAGTAATGGCTTTCAAAAATTTTATTACTTGTCAGTTTCAGAACTCTGCAAACCCAGGCGACAGGTGGTGCTTATTCTACCAGAAGAAATAAGGGTGTTAAAACTAACCAATGCATAAAACCCTCTGAAAGGAAGGTCTTGGAATCTTAGAACTTTGTTTTTTTTCTTCATTTTCAGTATAAATACAGAAAAATCCACTCAGATAACATTTACACTAAGAAAGAAAGAATGTCCAGCTGTGTTATTGAATGGGTCCGCAATACCGAAATCAGATACAGTCAAATATCTAGGAATGCACCTTGACAAAAGGTTTACATGGAAAAATCACATAAAATCAAAAACGCAACACCTAAATGTCAAAACTAAGAAAATGTATTGGTTGCTTGGAGATAAGTCAGAGCTTAGTTTAGAAAATAAAGTCAAAATTTACAAGGCAATACTAAAACCAGTATGGAGCTACGGTATCCAACTATGGGGTACTTCAAGCAATTCAAATATAGAAATTTTACAAAGGTACCAATCTAAAACATTAAGAACCATAACTAACGCGCCTTGGTATGTTACAAACGAACAAATCAACAAAGATCTAAAAATTCCTTATGTCCTTGATGAAATAAACAGATTTAGCCACAGATACTTGGATCGTCTAAGTAACCACAGTAACATTTTGGCAATTAATTTACTAGATGAATCAGAGGAAGTTAGAAGGCCTAAAAGATTCCATGTACTAGACCTACAATACAGAAAATAGAATATTCTTTATCAAACTAATAATTGAACATAATATTAGTTGTATTATTAGGCTTGCTGAAGCTTATTAACCTGTGTTAAGTTTCCTTATATCCTTGTTAATTTTAATAATCAAATTTACTTATTAATGTGAAAATAGATTGTAAATAAATAAAATTAGAAAAAAAAATTCAGTTTTTAAAAAACCGTGTCATGCTGTAATAAAAAGCCGAATAAGCAAAGCATCCAGATAAAGACGAAACATGTTCTTTCTTCCAGCACTGCATTAATAGGAATGTAAAAAAAAAAATCTCACTACAATAATAACATTAATAAAAACAGAAACTATTATATGAAAAGCGAAAGATAAATATGAATTACTTAAATAATGAGATTGGAAGAGTCAATAATTTTGCATGCTTCGGTACAAAAGAATAATAAAAGCTATTTCAACAATTTATCACATATAATCTTAATCTACTTATTACTAAGAATTACAATATTTACAAGAAGTGAATTTAAAGTTGGCAAGAAAATTATAATAAATACAGTAAGCACATGGTGACAGAATCGATTGCAATGTTTATAAATTTCATTCATCTCATTTGATTTCATTAAGCTTAAACAAATTTCCTGATTAGTAGTTTTGGAACAGACTAAGGGAATAAAGACATAGGAGATTGGCATTGGCCTCCTCATAAATGAATTTGTGAGTGAATTTTTTTATTGACAGATATTTAAGATTAATACATAATCTGAGAACACTTCGTACAGCAGCCTGATTCCTTAGCTATCAAAGGAGAAATTTTAAATCAGACAGAGAACACATGTAGAAATACAGGCCTTATGCTATCCTTGTATATTAAAAACTTCAAACCCCGACTTAACAGTTTCGTGAACATATTTTTCATTTTCTGAGCCTTAATTCTTGCCTTTCGCCCATTCTCACAAAAAATGTCTTACCAGACTGAACTAACTCACTCTCATAAACGAACTTATTTAAGTTTTAAAGTAACGCAATCTTTATATTTAACAATTTTCTCTACATACGAGTACTTAACTTTTCTTTATTTATACACTCGTAGTAAAAGTAACAGTTTTTGTTGCCGTTTTTGTAGTTATTGTTGTCTACTCATGGTACTTGTGCATTTACTTCTGCTTCCCCTGTTAAAGAAGTAAACAGGATATTTAAATAAACAAACAACACAGCTTTTTGGGAGTGAGCTTGTGTGTTTTTAATAAACGTTTCAGGCAAAAGAAACTTCATAATAAAAGGAAAAAGTGCATAAAAGAAAAACTTTTTTAGGTACCAAATTAACAAAACAAAACCGGTTAATTAAAATCGCAAGGAAAAGTTGTTAATATACTTTTGCTCATTATATGATTCTTTTTATAACTAGCGAATTCTAGTTTTTTGTTGTCGTTGTTATAACATAAAATTTGATTAATTATTTATGTGTAAGTAAGTAATTTAAAAGAAGAATAATAATAGAATTAAGGCTTTAATTTGCGCTTTAATTTCTTATTTTAAATTTATATTCGTTTTAAGTTCACGATTATTTAAAAATAAAAACTTGTCGAAAAAATTATTGCGTTAATTTAAAAACAAACAAAATAATTGGATACAAGCAGAATAGAATGCAGATTTTTCTGGATCGCTACATCCATCCTCACCTTTCCTCGCATCTATCTACTGTAGTTTGTGTACATATTATACATAATTTATTTAACCACCCAGTTAATAAAATTAGAATACGGAAATTTCGTTGTTCTCCCTACTAATCGGCCTATCATTAATTTCTTTCTTTTCGCTAGGTGCCCGTTTTTACTCGAGTGCAATTCTGTTAATTGTTGTGAAGGAATCATGGATGCGCGGTATCTGGTGTGTAATTTAAATAATTTTTTTAACAGTTATTAGTCAAGCTATTTTATAATTGAAACTAAATTAATAATATTAATTCGATTAATTTTCTTTTAAAAATTTGATGGCGATTTTACCATTTAATTTTTTTATTTGATTTTTCAATATCAAACTACTCCTTCTTACGGACTTGGTAAATTTTTTTGGTACTTGTTTTATTTATTTTTAAGGATCTTGGACTTTATTGCTTTTTTCCTATTTCTACTGTTTGTGTTATTTATAAAACATAATCAAAATTCTTATCCCTTTGATTTTGTTTTGTAAGGTCCATCTTTCTTCACTTAGATGTGGTGTGGATCCTGTATTTATTCCTCATCAGAATAAATGTTTTCATCCTCATGCCTACTGAAGTGTTTAGACTACAAAGTAAAAAGTTCTTAAATTAAGATAACACATTGTTAGTTTTTTATTATAATGACTTATTTTACCTGAATCTAAGCAGCACTCTATATGGAACACCTTTCAATTCAATGTAAGCCAATTTGTTTATTTATATTTTTCTATGTTTATTTATCATTAAACAAAAATGTTTGCTTGTGTGGGTTTGGGTAATAAATGGAAACTCTTAGCAAAAATGTTTTCCTGAGTCTGGTGTGTGAAGTGCTATTTGCATTCATTTTTTTTAATGTTTGCTTGTAACAAACATTTATCCATGACAATTGTTGATATTTGTGTGAAATAACGTAAACTTGCATTGTTAATGATTTTGCTCAAAGAGCGTATAATGAATGCAGAAGAAAAATAAATGAATTTTTTAAACATACATTTCTGGATTTTTTTAAAGAGCAATTTTAAGCTTCTGCTTTAAAGAAACAAAATTTCATATAAACATAAAACATTAACATAAACTATAAATTCAACCATAATTTTGTGATACTGTTTTCACATGATCATTTTTCAAAAGATTTCTAAAATTATTTCGAACTGCTGTGAGCACTAGTAACTGTGCCCAAGGTAACTGTATCCTCAGAGCCTTAGGAGTTTTAAAATAAAAAGGACCGGATTTTCGGAATCAGAAATTTGGATTTTATATCAATACCAAAAACCCTCCTGATTTATAAACTATTATAACGTTTAAGTCAAAAATTGTTAAAAACACTGCTGTATAAGATAAAATGAAAATAATCATGTAAATCAATATCAATTATACGTCGAGTGGTACAAATTGGTAAATTAGTTGCATGGGTTCTTCCATGTTCCTGTTTCAGGTTACGAAAACAAACAAAACGGAAAGTTTGCTATTGTTTAATTTTGTACTTTGTAGCGAGTAAAACAAAATCGAAACAAAATTTTTGGCAAGGATTATATCATTTCTTTTTGTAAGGCCTTTCACGATAGCAAAAGTGCAAACTGAATCAAACGTGCGCAGCTAGAAGAGAAAATAATGAAGTGGGAAAAAATTATATTTTAAAAAGATTCTTAACGTTTGCTTATCAGCTTAGTCATTATACATATATATTATACATAACGCTATTATACAATTCTATTAGTATATTAAATCAAGTAGAAGACTGTATTGACAAGTTTTTTGCTTGTCCTATCGCATAAAACATAAAATAATAATATTAAAAAATGAAAGTCTGCATGGAACGTTTGAGAACCGTTTTGTTTGTTTTCATACCTTGACTTTTTTAAAGCCGTATGCACAATAAAAAATAATCATTCAAATAAATATTAATCATACGTCATGATGTATATTTATTTTTAAAATATAAATTATTTTATAATGCCATGGTTTCTTTTAAAATTATTGTATAATTAGAGTGCCTGCTATATTGTTCTCCAAAGTAATCTCAACAGTTAAAGGTACTTTTAAATAATCTCTGAAAAAATAAAGCTTGAATAATTAAAAATACCCTACACGCATAACGACATGTCGTTTAAAATCAAGAGTGCATTAAAAAATGTGGTTCTTTGTCATAGTTTGTGAAGTAACCTTCATATATGACCTCTTATCCTATATTTCTTATTAATATTTGCATGAGTAAAAAGAACTATATTTTTGCTTTTTTTCTTATTTTCTATTGTTAAAAAAATAAACACACGTGAGTTAGTGCCAACCTTTCTAAACCTGCATTTTATATGTTAGCAAAAGAAAAAAAATCGTAATAAAGAGTGCACAAAATTGTAACAACAAATATTTACTTAGAAAGAAGCACAAGGATATTAAGAACTAAGGAAAGCAGGGTATTAATAATTTTAATAAAAATGCTGATGACTTTTATCCACCTGAAGTAAAAACATTACAAAAATATTTTGCAACATTATAACATGAGTAAACAAAAGCACAAGGCTGAAAGCTGCTTTCAAATGCCACAGGGTATTTGAAACTCTTTTTTAAAAAAAGGGTGTATTTATAACATGAAAAATAAAGAAAAATTTCGCTAAAACAAAAAGCCAGAAAAGGGCCAAAAACTGACAGGTGTATTGTAAAAAAATAATTATAAAGTTAAGCTAAATCCATCAAAAAGAATTTTTTAACATTTATTTGCATTTATATTGTGCCTTTGATTTTTTAGAAAATGTCATAATAAAAGAAAAGGTATTTATTTCAAGCATTTTAAAAGGTTTTTTCAATAAAAATATTATAAATTTTTTGGTAATTTTTTTACCCAATAAATTACAAAACAAAAACACAAATTTATTATTAAAATAAATTTCTTTGAAATTTTCCCTTTTGAGTTCTCTTTTGACGTTGAGGCTAGAAAGTATCTAAATTGTCTAGTATATAAAATTAAATAAGTACAATAATAGACAAAAAACTTACTTGACAGAAAAAAGTCGTTAGACATACCGAAGTATTAACTGGTTTTCAGATAGAAACCTAAATAGGCTTTTAGTTCTCTTCATTATATATTTAATTGAAAAAATAAGTGGAATATTTTAAAACTAAATAATTAATTGTATCAGTTACATATAAAATTAAAAGGGACGAAAATCAGATTAAAAATTTAATTAATGAAAAAAGTTTTATTTGATGGATGATTAGAATTTTAAAATGGTTTCGGACATATGGCCTCTAAGGCTATTCTGGACAAAGTGCAATCCCAACGTCTAACCAAAGCGTTAATTCTTATTGTGGCCACACATAGGAAACAATTGAAAGGTATAAAATCTCGCATGCTTGGAGATCAGTTGACATGTTTACTTTTCGAAATCAACTTATTGCCAAATCTTGATTTCAATAAGTCGATATTGCAGCCTTTATTTAACTGAAGACCTCAGCTTTGCAGCTTATTTTTAGTTGTAAAGGTCTGTTCAATGATTTTGAAGCTTCTCAGACTCAATTGTGATATATTTTCTCATGAGCTGTTTTTATAAGAATCCCATTACTTTATGGCTGTTGAAGTATGCAGATGCAAATTTAAATACTGTGACTAATAGTATTTTTAAATATATTTTTTCATTATTTTTTAACGTCGGTTTCAAATTTTTATTAATTTCAGGAAGATAATTCTTTTTTGTTTTCAATGTTAAAGATTTTTATTTTGTCTTATTCCACGATAAACATGATTGTTATTAGCAGAAACATTTGTAAGAGTTTTCATTTCAAGCGCATAATAATTTTCCTACGTGAACTGCAGGTGAGTTCGTTTGTGGGTTGTTTTTTTAACAATAAAGTCTCTTACGGCTGCATGTCCTTGTCATACTTTTTTTTTCCTCCACGTTGAAATATTTAAGTCATTTGAAGTTCTAGTTATTGAAAGGTTTGTTGTGTTTTACTTATTTGAATTTGTATTTTTATTTTTTTATTTTCTTTTTTATTCCTTTTATCTTTTTGATGGATAACATTTAAGTTGCTATTGTTATATTTTTTACGGGCTGCCGAAAAAAAATATCTGCTTTGATATGCCCAGCAAAGTTTTAAACATAAAGAAGTTCATTATACTTTGTTCTTAACACACAGTTAAGTAAAAACACTTGTTAAATTTCACATACATTTTTAATGTATGTGTATTGTCTTCTGTTTTTCTACTTCCTTTCAAATGAAAAACAATGAAGCTTTTTTAATAAAAACAAAAGAAATAAAATAAAAAGGAGACTAAGAACGGGACAGTCCTAAGCCAATGCCTTCATGTATAAATCCTCTTGCACTTGCTTTTTGACATAAATAATGAGTTTTATTCGTTAAATTTTCATCACATTTAAAGTAGAAAGTAGAAAACCTACACTGATCCAAATTTTATAAAAAATACTAACGATAAGTTTTTGTAAAACTATAACAATAAGAATAGTTTATTCAAGATAATTTTTATTCTGATTAATAAAAGAGTTATTTTAAATAACAAGCTTGTTTTTGAAAATGTTATTAAAAAAGTCTGTTAATTAGAAACAAAAATGTTAATGAAATTAAAAAAATGTCAAATCAAGAGGTTTAAAAGATCATAAGAACAACAATAAATGAAACAAGTGAAACTTACAATCTGAAAGAAAGTTAAAGTAAAAAATGTATCTATTAATTTTACTAAAATTTCATTTATTTAAATTAGTGCTCTTATTTCACTAAAGGAATGTAGACTTAAAAAAATTTAATAGTGCTCAATTGATTTATTTTCGTAAAATTAAAAACTGCATGCAGACTGTAAAGATCGTAATAAGTTGATAAGCTAAGAAATAATAATTGATTAATAAAAGAATAAAATAAAATCTACAACTTTCTGTAAATTAAACTTAATTCCTTAAAGAGAAAAGGAGAGGATAATCGAAATAAAGAACAGATATTTTTTCTTGGGTTTTTTTATAATTTTTTAGCTGCAGGCCTGTTAAAAACAAGAATATTTTCAAAATTAATGACAGAAAATGATTTACCCAAGACTTTTGTATAATGATCACATATATAATTAAATGATATTAATCCAGTTTTTAATAATCCTTGTTTTCTCAGATTTTGTCGAAGCTTTTTGTAAATAAGGTAAATTTTATTTCAGTATGTTTGACGAAATAAATAAAAACTATTTAAAAATAAATAAATAAATTTTTATTTATATCCACAGTTCGACTTCTAATATGATAAAAATAAAATTAGCAGATTAATTTCTTAAGTATAATAAGTAGTTTAAAACAGTTTTTCGTAGAACAAATCTAAAGAATTAATAAAAAAGTTTCCTCTATTCTACGCTCGTTTTTCCGTTATTTATATAATTATTTAGTTTAGCGTATTTCAAAACATTTTCAGAAACCCTTTCATTTCAAGGACAAGAAGAGCCCTTAACATGTCTTATTCATGCTCTTGATCAGGCTTTCAAAGGTCTTGGTTAACGATTTTTTTTTGTATTTGCAGCTTTCTAAAGAAAACCAAATGAATTGCCAAGGCAATATTTTCGATCAGACACATTATTTTATTTTAAATTGGACCTTAAGCGTTCTATTTTTCTACTTATGATATCTAAAATGAACTTCTGGCACCTGTTTTGTATGAAATGGACTTATATGTAAGGACTCAGCTTCTACAAGATGAATGAAAAGAAGAATTAAAAAAATTCCCTATGTCTTTGTCCTTCTATCAACTGTTTGATATCAGTGAAATTTGACTTAAGTGCAATTGAGTTTAAAATAAAGCCTTGCTTAGCATTTAATCAGCTTCAAATAATATTACGTTTTGGTGCATAAAGGCCAACAATTAAAGTTGCAAAATAGATATAATTTACTTCCTTACTTAAGTACAAAAAAATATTCTCAAAATAAAATTTATCGCATATCTTATTCGGTCTTGATTTTGTCAGAAGCCCAAATCATTCGTCAAAATAAAATATTTGTAAATATTGTTTAATAATGTTATAATATTTATTTTTTTTTTTCTATTCCTAAGCATATGCAACAAAAGTTATATTTAATTACTTTAGCTAGTGAAGGGACGTATGAGTGTTATATTTTATTTGTGTATTCACGTCACGGCAAATAAGTGTGATGCTGTGATATTAAGAAAAACAATAATCGAAAAATCAACGATTAGCAAAAGTAAAAACAAATATATGTTTGTAAATGTAATATTAAAAAACTGTTTTTAAGAATTCAAGAGGCTAAAACGTGTAGCTGTTAAAACATTTTATAATTCTCGCCCTTTTTCACTGGATTTAGATAAAATTATTGTGATTGTTTAATTTTTTCATAACATTCATCAATTAAATAAAATCAGAAGAGCCATTTTATTTTTTAATAATAATTTTACTAAAAATGAATACTTTTTTAAATTATGTGTTAAATCAAAAAATATATATTCGAAGTGGAGCAAATTACAGAGCATTTCCTGAATGAATGTATTTGTCATGAGCATCCTTTGTATTTATACTTATAGCGAACATATGCCGACTACTATCCATTTATATGTTCAAAAATCATACACTCCTAATGCAAACAACTACACAAATAGAGAACGGATCATTGGAGACATAAATTAAAAATTTGTCAAACAATAGTTTGTCATAATCGCAAGACATTACGTCACAATAAAAATAAAAAGTCAGAGATACTATATTTGACCAGTAGAAAAGTAAATTGATCCAATAGTTAAAAAAAACTACCAATTAGTTACGATATCAATGAAATGTCAACAGATTTATCTGCTATGACAAAAATGAATTATAGTCAATATTTACTTTATAGATTACGATGAGGTAGATAAGGGTTGACTGAAAGGAAATTCAGTAAAAATAAAGCAAAAATAATGAACGAATACACATACAAAATTGCTGGTTCATGATTTAAATACGATGCCAAAACAAAATAGGATTCCATTTGCTTATCTTGTGCACTTTAAATTTATAAGGGATTAACTAATCGAACAAATTGGTTTTGTCCTGACTAAGCATTTTTCAGTTTGATTTTAAAAAGATAATGGCAAACAAATATGTGGTAGACTAAGCTATTAATTTACGCATGGTTTGTGTTGCTAAGACATTATAAAAACAAGTATAAAAGCTTAAATAAAAGTAACGCTATTTTCACAGAGTTTTGTTTTTATATTTTCACAAAGATTTTTTTACCACGAGTGCCGTAGCGAGTTTAAAAAATTAAATTACAAATTAAATGGTGACTTATACATATTTTAAATTTAATCCAGTTTTGGCAAATGTGTTTTCTTTAAAGGTTAGAGATTAATTTGAAATACTCTAAGCGAATAAACGCTAGTTAATATTTTACTTTACAAGTAGAGAGAGTTTAAGACCTTGATAAGTTAGTTTATAAAACAAGTACAAAAATTTTTTCATATATTTTACAATTAAAACAACTCCATTAAATTAAAACAACAACATAGCAATATTCCATGTTAGATTTGCTAAATTATTTTATTTGGAAATTCTTTTCTAAAATAACTTATAAGAATGTATGTGTGCCCTTAGGCACATAAAATAATAATTTAAATGCAATTTCGTCACTTACAGCTAATTTTGTGTGTAGTTTTTTCTTTTAAATGTTTGCTGCCTTCAATTTTCCAACAATAAAACAGATCAAATATCTGACTGTTTGAAAGGCTTAACATTCGCTCACACATTCAGTAAATCATATATACATTTCATCTGATGCAGATAAGTTCATATGCGAAATGGTCATACGCAAGGAGGTTAATTTTCATGACACTCAAAGGTCTCATTATAAAATGAGCATTTCACACTTTGAATATTTCATTAAAAATCCTTCACAATAAACAGTGAAACCATTAAAGAATGAACGAAAAATGTTAAGAGCAATTAAATAAATTGCAAGAATATTGAGATCGGCCCTAAAATATCATAACACGCCAGGTTAACGCACTATCGGTAATAAAAATTACTTTGGTAATCTGTGAGTGAAAAATGAAGGGAATACCAAGAGAAAAGGAGTTATTTAAATAAAGACCTCAGAATTCAGGCAGCACACTTCTTTCAAGTAGCCCAGCTGAGGTACATTAAGAAAAATTAAAAAAATGTGAATTGTTTATACTTTTATGTAGATTAAAAATGTTTGCTTCCGTTTTCTTTTATTAGGGGAGTTATCTTAAATTTGAAAAAAAAAAAACTTTTTAACTAATTTTTTTATCAGCAGCCGCAAGATTCAAATTTAAGATCGAGTAATGAATAAATAAATAATTCCAAAAGTAATAAAAAATTTAAAATTTCTTGACATTATAATAACTTTCACATATTGAACAAGGATTTATGAATGACTTCCTATTTTTGTTATTGTTGCTTATTTAGAACCAAAAAACATCTGCTGTTTGCATGAATTTTCAACTGTTATTTAACGATAAAGAAGAATTATAATTTGACTATTTTTAATAAAGAACGCGAATTCTTTATAAAAACATTGAAAAAAAAAATTTAACTATATTTCACCTGAAATGTATGAGTGCATCATTTCATCTCAAGTCTACCAAAAAAAAAAAAAATTTTTTAAATATCAAAAAAAAAAAAAAATTTAAATTTAATAAAAAAAATTTTTTGGAAATTTTTGAAATGTTTAAAATTAAAAAAAATTTTTTTTTTTCAAATTCTTGTTTTTATTATTTGATCCAACCCATTTCCTACTAATATTTTTATTATTATTGTTATTATTGTTTTTTTTTTAATCTATATAATATTAAATTAAGGGTTTACGGAACTGAAATAAAAATATATGGAGGCTAAACTAAATACGTTTGTCAAAAGGCGGCATTTTTATATGGGTATCCATAGATAAAAGGCTGTAAAAGGTTCGTTTTTTAATTGTACATCAATTCAGGTAGTCAGATATTACGAATAAAAGTAATAGCTATAAAGAATATCAAAGTACTTACAATTTTCAATTAAAATTTTTTTACTGGGTAATAGTTTTTAACTCTAATCAGCACATTTTAATTTGGCAATAAACTTGTGTTTCTTTGCAACAAAAATAATTTTTCTAATGTATCATATTAATTATTGAGTCAAAAAGGCAACTATAATCATAATTTCAAAGCTTTGGTTTCTATAACACAAATATTAAAAATTTGCGACGAATAAGATTTTTTCTACAGTTCTTTTCTATACGAATTTTTTCTCTTTGTGCTAAGCAATTTTATTAATTGTATTTGATATTTTTAATACTTTCATTTCAAGCTCAATACATTTTTAACAATTTAAATAATTTCCTTTTAAGCTGGCGTATCATATTAAATGGAAATCATATTCATGTTGTGGTTTTGTCTGGTTATGAATTCTAATTTTCATGCATTTAATTGTCGAAAAGTTTTACTACAATTTCTGTTGTATTATTAGTTCGATATAAGACAATTATAATGGAAATGATAGAAATAACCACATATCTGTGTATTTGGGAATATTTATTAAATTTATACAATTCTTCTCTTCTTTTTTCTTTATTATACAAACGCACATGTTTGCATTTGATCATGTTTTCTGTTTGCATGTATCAGATTGAAAAGTTAATAGAAAATGTTCATCAGGCTTTGTTTTGGTCAAGTCAATAATATGATTTATAACCACAATAGAGTGGCTTTTAAAAACGATTGTATGACAACTTCAATGGAAAAAGAAAAATGAATTTAAAGTTAATTGAAATGCAGTGAAATAAAAAAAAAATAAAATTACTAATAAGATGTGAGTGTGTGAGAATTCTATCAAATCAAAAAACAGTTTTACCTGAATAACTTGACGCAAAAAGTTTTAGAACAGAAAATATATTCTAACCACTAGAATGGTGTCCCATTCTTTATACCGTGACATACATGAGCTACTTAAGCAGCAGGCCATTTTCTGTTACTCATCAACTATTCGTCTTTACTTTCATTTCATTAAAACTCATCTCACAGAAGTACCAAGCTGGGAGCAAATTACGGCATTCGATGTCGATAGAAATTCTAAGAAATTCTAAAAGGAAAGTTCCTTTGATAGCGAATGCCATAATTTAACTCCTAAATATTTTGTACATGTACTCTCGATAAGATGATTTTACCGACATTATTTTTGTTCCTAACAAAGTCATATGTTTTTAAATTTTAAAGCAACAGCTAAAACGAAAGGGCATTTTCGAAAGATTACAAAAATAACAGCACTAAAACTAAAGTTGAATGAAAGATGACGAAAAAGCACAAATAGTTACAACTGCTTTTTCGTTGTATGAAAAAGACGAGCTATTTTTAAATCAATCAACATCACAAAAGAGATGCTGGACTTTTAATCAAGGGTTTTAAAATTTCTTGCAGCTTATTCGATTTAGAACTTTATAAAGTAAACAGGACTGCAGAAACTTACATCTCTGTGTTACAATTAGCTTTCCCTAAAGTAAATGAAAATTTTTTTACCGAAAATCGTCACAAACATTTTTTAATATTTTTTCTTTTTTAAATTTAAAAGACTAAAATAAGAAATGTACTCTAAATTGTTTAACTAATTTGTTATAATATTAAACAATTTTATTAATAATTTTAATAAATTAAAAAATGGAAACATTGTGGTTGGGTTTTCTGCTACGTTCTTGACGGGGAAAACAGTTTGACGATAATTCAAGCCACTAAGAATTCCTAGAATAAGATGTCTTTGGATATAAATTTAGTTTAATTATACTTATTAATGTTTTTATTTGAACTCGAAATGAAATGTTATTAAAATTTTAATTGATACAAACACTTATTTAATTAAAAAGAAAAAAAATTGTTTGAGCTAAATTTTAAAAGTTAATTATTTTAATTATTAATTCAAATAAAATAGCAGCAAGAAATTTTTTGTTTTTTATAAAAAAAAAAGAATATTAAAAAATTTTTGTATTATTTTGGGAAAAAACCAGGAAAAATTGTTTTTTAATTTACAGAAATATTTAAAAATCCTATAATAATTATAAGAAAAACCCAATCAATACATTTGCTTTTTCCGGCATATTTTATCATAAAATAACATACTTTTTTCCTTATTGTCTCGAAAAAATTACATTTTTTGCATATTTTTTAATGTTTATTTAATGCTGTATTTAATTCTGTAAAAAGCTGAAAGTCAGCAAAATTAAAAATAAAATTTAAAAATTACTCTTTTACAATTTACGACTTTTGGTTATTTACTCAACAACAAACTACTGGCACTTGGTAACATGGCAAACATTGCCAGTTGTTTGGTCTAGTTTGGTTGATTTAATTTTTTATTTTTTTGCTTGTTTTTGGGATCTCTTTATTCATTTGTTAAAAGGTTGGGTGGTGGGTTGTGGTATTAACAAACAAATTGTAAGAAACTCACTGTACGACATTTAATTTCGTGCTGCATGTTATTTTGTAGGCAGTTAATCATTCAATTTATCTTTTTAATATTTTGTTGAAATTTTTTTATATTTTAAGCTGCCTTTCTTTCTTGTTATCAGCATGATTTATCTCGAACTACGCCCAACGAAAAATATAAATTAATTTAAATTTAAATTTTGCCTATTTGCAATTTAATAAAATATTTTGCTTTTAGAAATAAAGAGTTGCTACATTAAACTTTTTTCGCAATATTTTGAAAGTTACTCAGTAGAATTATCAAAAAGGATCTTAAAACTTTGATAATGTGAATGTATGTGAGTATAAAAGTTACCATTCTCCTTTAACAAAGTTCCCACTTCAAACATTTTACTAAATTCCCTAAAATTCTTAAAAATACTAATGGGATTCTATTAAAATTTATAGTCGATTTTCTTTAATTTTCTGTTTCCTATATAACACAATAAATTTTTCTCGGTGATATTGGAAGACATAAAAAATTTAGTACAACCAGACATTCAAAGAAAATTTTATTTAATATCAGAATTAATGGTGCTTGAATTAATTTTGTTAAGATTTTTTAGGGCATTTTTATTTATTTTTATTATTTGTCATGCTAAAAAATCAATAAAAGAGATACTTGTTTAGAGCTTTGATATATAAAATGTAGGATATTCGATTTTGACCTACAGATAATCTAATGAAGAAAGTTTGAATAGAAGGTTTAAGGCCACAGACACTATAGATAATACTATGGGAAAAAATTTTAAATAGTTTCCTATGTAACGATTTAACTTTTTTATTATTTATTAATTTTTTTTTTTTAATTCTTGGTCCGAACTTATAAAATAAGGATTTTTATATTAAATTTTTACTTTAATTAGGAAAATAGTCCTGTAGAATTTTTAGGTTATTAGAATTTTGTTAAATTTTTTTTACCTTGATAAACTATAAGAATTTTCCTTAAAAAAGTCAACTTTAGACAGGTTCATGATTTGCTGCTGAATGTTCTCTGTAACAGCTATGATTGCAGTAAAATAGTTGCAGTTATTTTCGGCAATACTTTCGTTTTGATTGTTACGCACAAAAAGTTCAAAACGGCTTGGAACGAAACAGCAAAAAAATTTCAAACATTTCCCGTTAAGGATTAATGCAATTTTGTTAAATTTAGTACAAAAAAACTCTTAAAAATTGATTTGTAATGAATAATCATAAACATTGTTTTTAAGGTCTGAGTATTAATAATTTTTTTTTTTAATTTCTTCGGTCTCACCTGAATGCTTTTTATCAGTTCTGCATTGCGGTAAATTATCATTTCTAAAAAAATGCTTAATGAAAAATTTTAAAATAGTTTTTCATAAATCAATTAAAATTTTACTTTTTCGGCTTTGATTCATTTTTAATTTAACTTTTATTAAGAAAAATTATTTCTCAAATGTACGCGGACGTTTTCCAAAGAAAACAAGAAAAATTAGACGCTGGCAGAATGTAATGCTGCATTTTCAGACCGCCAAATCCATTTTCAGCATTCTTTGCATCCAACACCTTGATTCGCGTATACTGTAAATATCATCCATTTAACCAACTAATTAATATTAAGTTGGTTGGACGAAATTCTCACACAACGCAAAGCATTTTTCATATTCATTAAATTTATACAAATTTAAATAAAAAGGCGAACTTCACTGTAATGAATCTGCAAGCGACAAGAAAATCAATTTATAATATAGAAAACTCATCATAGATAAATGATGTATTTTTTTTAATTATTATATATTTTAGTAAGAATAAAACTTTTAACATTTGACTGTTTTAGCAAAAGCTAAAAGGAGTTGGAAATAAGGATAAAGAAGTTCGAATATTATTAAAATCGTAAATTTTTTTATAAATACTTCTTTTTTTCAAATATATTCTATTATACGCTCAAGTGATTTTTTCAATTACGTTTTTTATTAGAAAAAAAATTAAAACAAAATCACATGGATTATTTCAACTACTATAATCTTGAATGGTACTAATGATCTTTCAACTACAAAGTGTCACATTCATTTTCACCTCGCAACATAAAAGGAAAATGGTGAAAGCTTTTGTCAGTGGACTATCGGAACGAAAAAAAACAATCACAAATAGATGTGACAGCTTATACACTCAATAACTTGAAAGCCAAAATTTGACCTGTAGAGTATATATATATATTTAAAATAGAGTTTTCACCGCGTACGCAACATTCTCTTGCTAAAAATATGTTTAAAAACAATATTTGTTTCTGTTATCAATTAATTTTGTTTTCTTTTTTTATAAAAACCCTTCTTAATACGTTAGCAATACTACAAACACTAACAAACTAAGCTTCTTATTTACTGTAAGTACAAAGAAAATCTTAAGAAAGTTTAAAGGACGGTAACCTTTTACAAAGCATTTATTTGATTAAGTACTTCTCTCTTCACTTCCTTTTGTAAAAAAAAATCATTGTATCACAATCTGAAACTTTACATAGTTTTTTCAGATAAGTGTTTGTTATTTTACTTTTCAAGTATTTTGTTGACACAAATCACGTTCTGCCGCAAAAAAGAAGTGTTGTCTGACTGGTTATTGCCTTTTGATATTTTCCTTGTTTATTGCCCTGCATTAGTAAGTGAGTATTTGTACACATCCGTTGTTTGTGTTTTATTTTCATTTTTTTCTTAAGAAGATTTTATTCTTACGTGTTTAATAAAAAGAAACTATGAAAATTATCAGCAAGTTTTTTGTTTATTTGTAGCCTGTGCGATATGAAAGTGTTTGTATGCAAACTTTTTCTGTTTGTTGGCACACGTCAGTGTAGTTTTAAGTAAAGGTGTTTATAAGGACTACTAGCTGGCAGGAGAAGTGGCGGCAACTTAATCATAAAACAAAAGTGGAATATAGTTTTATTGAGTCTGATTTAGGAGGACAATTGGTTGTTTGTAAATAACTGCGAAATGAAAAGGACGTTCCAAAATCATCGAAGATCTTTAACAGAATTGTTTTTTAATTAAATCTCAGACTCATAAACTTTAGGGACACTCTTCTATTTCCAACCTCAAATTGTCTACTTGATGATGTAGCGGGCTAAGCAATATAAGTTCTTTGTAAATTTCAACCTTCTGTCTACAACTGTTCAAAAGTATGCCCAGATATTTTAAAATAAATGTAGGTATTGTTAGGCATCATTTAATTTATAATTTTAAATATTTATGTTTGTTATTAAAACGATCATAGTAACCGCTATTATGTCCAATTTTTAAGCGTTTTTCTATAACACTTAAAAGAAGGGCACATATAGGTCAATTTACGTCATCTATGGGGACACTTTTTAAATTATAGACTTGTTTTGTGTGATACGTAAAAAACATGCCCTCTTATATTAAGAAAAAATATTTAAAATCTGTTTAAAGATATCAAACTTCTGCGAGCATAATCATAAAAATCCAAGATAGAGGCGAATTGATAACTGCCTCCTTTTTATGAAATCAGTTAAAAAGAAAAGTTGAAGTGCTTGTGTTTGCATTTAAAAGAACCACTGCATTTGATATAAATATTATATCATGCCCCTGCGGCAGGTATATTAATAAGGAGGAGATGTGCGAATATCTAATAATTCAATGTCTTCTGGTTAAGCGGCAAAGCCAAGTGACTTGTCACATCCCCGATGAAAAAAATCTTAAAGGGTAAGATCGCACATTCAATTCAGTTGGAAGCCTCTGCCAGCTAGATACGATCACATTCGTACATGTAAGATTCCACCCCTTTACGTTTTGGAAGAAAATTAGATCTATAGACCTGCCAACCCAGGAACTCCACAAAACACTGAACTTATCTTACTGTAATTTTTTTTATTCCCACAACATCAATAGCTTCTGACAGACTGGCATGTGTGTGTGTTAAAAATACCAACTTTTAAAAAAAAATGTTAATCTTTTTTGATCTCATGCCCTTAATTCAAAAAGTTTGAATAACTGTAGAGCAAGATTAGATTAGAAATGAAAGAGAAGAATGAAAAAGGGGAGGTCTGCGATTCCCTTGAAATAACCTTGAGCTCATTTAATTTTAAAATCATTAAAAGGAAAGCTTAATTCAAATCTCTCAAAATTAACAACAATTGTTACGAATTTTTTTTTTCTTTACTTTGAGTCATTTTTCAAAGCTGAAAATAGTTTGCATCCTGCATATTTTTGTATTCTTTCTTTATATATTTTGAAGTTCTGTAACATTTTTAACTAAAAAGTTTCTTTGACTTATGAAATGGAAATATTTTCTTACAACAATCATTTAAAAAGTTTCTTTTTTATCTTACAAGAGAAGTACAAATTAAACCAAGAATAATTTTGTTTTCCTTTTGTGGGAAAAAATAATTTGAGTTGAGCAAAAAGTAAAAAAAAAAATAAGGGCGAAATATTTCGAAACTCGTAAAAATTCTTTTGTTTTAGGGGGCTGTAAAATGTTTGGAAGATTCATTGGTACCCGCAGGAGCATCAGCCATTTTACAGTCGGTATTTAAAGAGAGTTCGTTGTGCGACAGCGGTAACATTATAGGAATAATATTTTAGAAGACCACTATTTATTTTTGAGTCTTCAGAGGTTTGAGTCGTTTGTTATTTGACCACTATCTGCCATAGAAATCTTTGTATAAAAAAAGAAACTTTTAAAAATTTACCGATTTATTTTATTTCTATTGATTTTTTTATTATAAAAATGACTCGCTTAAAAAAAGTGATGATTGTATTAAATTCTTTTTCTCTTTTCTTTATATTTCCAGGTAAATATTTAAAGAAAATATAATTTTCTATTCTTTCTTTCTAAGTGTGAGTATTTTTAATATTTTTACCGTTGAAGACTAGAATGATTTGCTTTTATTCGTTAGATATATTTTAAGCATTTCATTAATCACGTTTTGCCTTTGAAAATAATCTGTATATATATGGATGCTCAAGATATTTAAAATTAAAGGTTTAAATGTCATCGCAAAATCTGTTACCTATTGCAGAATTCTGACACTTATTGAAGAAGACACAAATAGATTAAATGGTGCGGATCACAGCAACACTATATAATTTATTGAGTAAGTGATGATATATTAAAATACTTAATAGGAATTTAATTATCGAAACATGACAAATAAAATTATGGATGTACCGAATAATTTTTATTCGCTCTAAAATAGTTATATTCCGACTTGAAAACTATTTTGGTTTTACCGAATTAAACAAAACTTCTTTAGGACCTAATTAATGGTTTAGGAACGTGTACAAAAAAAAAAAAACGATAAATGTATTACATTTTAGTAGATTATTTTAAAAAAGTTATTTTACTTAAAGAATTTTGAAGAAAATTAAACGTTAAGAAAACTTATTTGCTTTGTTAAACAAAAAAAAAAAAAAAACAAAAACAAAAAATATTCTTTGTTTAATGTCCTTTATTCAAAATTCCTTTTTTTATATTGTATAATATTGCTGACAAGTTCTTTATTTATTGTTGCATAAATCTGCAATTTCTTTTATTTCACATCTGAAGAAGTTTTTCGTGTTTTTCTCTTCTTTCGTTTATAGCAACATGTCTAGGTCAGGCTTACAATGCCAAGAGAATAAAAAACAGCAGAAATTTTCAACACAGGTGAATATTAATCTGCCACTAATAAACCACTAAGGCTACAGCAGATAAAAAATTTTGGGTCACTTAAAATCCCTCGTTCAATATTAAATATTTTTGTTTCTTCGTTTTTTCTTTTTAGGAAATGTTTACTTAAAGTGAATAAAATGAATTTTAAGGTGTTCAAAAGCTATCTTTGGTTAAAAATCTTTTTTAAGACAGATTTAGTTTTTAAGACAAATAATTTTTTTAAATTGTTGATAAAGAAGAAATTATAAAACTTTTTATGGGTCTTTTTATTTTTAACACTTAAAAAAATGGTATCTTTCCTTATGCATTTGTAAAAAATTGAAAAGTAGGGGTTTTAGCTTAATAATCGTGTGTCTCAATTACTAGAATGTTTTGTTAAGCTCTGTTTATCAAAGGATATTTTGAAAGTATTTTGACCTGTTTAGTAATATTAACAAACTATAATTCAGTTTGTTAACAAAAAAAAACCCTCCATATTATTTTTGATTACTAATTTCAGTGTTGCATTTCCTTTAACATATTTTTTTAACATTTTTTATTTATTTTTATTTTTTATCTTAACAAGCAGCTTAAGGGTCTGTTAAGACATGAACTTTAAACACAAAAAAAAACTGTTCATAGCCAAGTGTCTATATCCGTTAAAACAACGCGCTTTTGTTTACGCTTCCCTTTATGTTCTTTTACCGTTGTTTACAACCAGACTATTAAAGTCTTGCTATTATTGTTTAAGCCGCTGCTTACAATTGTATGATGTATAGTGTTCGTCGTGCTTTGTACTTTGCTATATTTTATTTTATTTTTCTCAAAATATTCCAACAACACTTATTTACTCACAGCTACTAAACTATTGTGTGCAGTCACAACGAAAAAAAGAAACTCTTAACTCAATGAAGAGCACAGAAATGAAACAATTTTCTAGTAGTTAAACATTCATACATCTAAATACTTTAATAGTATCGGTGAAAATACAAATATCCTTGAATATTTAATGTTGTGCCAAAATGTGGGGAACAAGTAGAAGAAAATTTACCTCAAAATTAGTTGTTTGTTATATAGTACAGCAACAAAACTGAATGAATTACTTTTTTCAATTTTGAGCCACTTCTAAAGATCTACCAGATTATTTTAGAAATTATTTTGTATAAGAGTTTATATGTATTTTGAAAATTATTATTAAACTTGCATGGTTGTATCTGGTTTTTGCTCCTTCAATCTTTGTGCACTTTTATAACAACTGTTGTTTTTTATACGAAAACTTTATTTTATTTTCCACTTAAGTGCAGCTTCTTTCACTTCGTTTTTAAAAAGATTTTATTATTAAACCTGCAGAATGTGAGAGTTTCGTTGGTAAAAAAATTTGAAAGAGTTCGGGTCAATTCTAGACTCCGATTACTACAAAAGGCTTACAAATAGAAATCAGCTATTAGAGTTGTTGTTTAAAGAAGAACAATTCGAGTATCCGAATAGTTTCGTTTTATTTTTGTCAAAACGAATACAATTTTTAAATTTAGAATAAAAAGTTATTGGATTAATTTTTGTCCGAATATATGAATAATGAGGTATGTGATAGAAATCGATTTCGAAATCGAAACAATTTTAAACCGAAAATGGTGCTGATATTATTACTATTTTCTTCTTTTAAACATCTTCAATATAGTTGTCAGCACATTGTATTTTTGAAGGTATAAAATGATTAATACTGTTTAAAGTACTCCGCAACAAATGCTTAAAATCAATCTTTTCTAAATTTGTATCCAAAAAAATATATATAATTGACACGCGGACGAAGTCGTGGCATCGCTAGTTCCCTATAAAAATAATGCATCGCCTTATTTTTTCTGCATCACGCTCACGTAAATATACTAACGACTATCATACAAGCTTACAAGATATTGTTGCACAATCGCATGACTGAAATGAAAACTTACGCATTGCAAAAGATATTCTTAAAGACATCATTACTCTCGCAAATAACTTGAGTTTTTAGTTTCATTTTCATTTTTTTATTTGTTCATTATAAAATCTAAGCTTTCTTAGACGTGTAAATTAAGGTAAGCCGTAATGACATTGAAAATTTTAATAATATTATGCTACGATTTAATTGTTAAAAAAAAAAATTATGAGCGAATTAGAAAAACATTAAAAAAAACCTGCTTCTGTAAAATTAGTTTTTTGGGGGTTGCCGATATAATTACGAATTCTCCGCAAAGCAGAAGACACAAATGAATTTACATCTTTTTTTCTTCTATAACACTACAATACCTGCGTAAATGTATTTTCGCAAAGATAATTATTATTAAACAAAATTCAATAAAATCATCAAAGAGAAAAAATATTTATAGTGTTAAGATTTTGTTTTTTGTTTGTTAAGTAATTATTTTACTATTTTTACTTTATTATGAAGTTGGCACCAACATCACAATTTAAATTTTTTATATATATTTCAACATCAAAAATACTCGATAAAATAATTTTTGCACATTAATTTTTATGCACACATTTGCATTAATTTGCAGTTGTTGTTTTAATAAAAATATCAATGACAACTTTATTGAAAGCGAATATAATTAGCCATAATTTTAATTGTAATTAAGTGTGATATTGTAAAATTATCATAATGTTTATCTGATACAATAAATGTTAAAAGTGACTGGCGATAACTGGATGTAGGCACGCCTGAAAGACTTTGATTAAATCCTTGAGCAAGAAAACTAAACTGGGTATTGACACAAAACTAAAGAATCTTCGACAAAAATTCTGTGCACTTAGGAGGATGCACGCTGTTAAATCTTGGCTAAATGTTTATTTTTCACTTAGAATTTATATTTATGGCTGTGGAAACACATTGATACTGACCAGCTTTCTCTTGTCCTTAATTAATTGCATTCCATTAATGGCATTTTCACAGCTAAATAAAAACAATTCGTAGAGTATAAAAGCAGAACATTTTATTTGAACAGAACATATTATTTATTAAAACCCTCACAGATATTTTTCAGTGAGGACTACAATAGTTTTTTTTCAGCTTTTAAAACTCTGAGTTTCTATTCATAGATGTTAGCTGTCGAACACTCATGAAAATATTTGCTGGATCTATATTCTAATGTCATTTAATAATTCACATACTCTCGCGATTGCACCGCCGTCTCAACTACTTCCAGGTACAGTCTGTGAACATCAACTTTCACGATTTTATTCTAAGAGTGATGACGTCTGAAGTAAACAATGTACTTTTAAATCAATTATCAATATGGCTGAGGCCACACAACGTTGCTTAACTAAACACAAATGTCCTGTTAAGTTCGCTTGCTGCATGCATTTAATCAGAGTCTCTGTTACACTTCACCCTTTAGAAGCTAGTCTTCTTTTCAAGAGAAGCCCGAACTACTCAGACTAATAAACGGGTACTTACTTCATCAAGCTTAAAGAGGAAAATAAGTCTTTTTCTGCGGTATACAAAACAGCTTCCTGTCTTTCTTTGACCCCAGAAATACTGTGTTTACAAGCGTATGTGACACATTAATTGCCATACCTAAATAATTAAGTTAAGTTTGAACTCTTTGGGTTAGAATCTTTGAACTTTCTTATTGTCGGCTTTCTTCTGAAAAAGTGAATGGTTAATACCCACAGCCAGAGAAAGCGGCAACTTTAAAAATATTGAAGAGAATTTATTTTAAAATAACAAAAAAAAAAAATAAAGAATTTAATGTCCAGCTTTTTTTATCACACCTGGAAATTAGTTTGTCTTCCTGCTACTTTCATCTTTTTGTAAAAACTGTTTCATTGTTTAATTACCTCCACTATTATTGCCCGTCATAAGTAAATAACTTCTAAACTCATCCTTTTTGTTCTCGAAAATATTTTCCAAACACGTATTGGACAATCAACTAAATTTTCATCATAATTGAAGATATTAAAAAAATAAAATTAAAATTTATTTTAAAAATAAAAGAACACTTATTAACACTTATTAATTAATTCAAAATTTGTACGTGAATGAAATTATGATTAAATTTACCTGTATGCCTCGTTACCCAAATTATTTAAATTTCTTCATTATGCTTGCACAGCAAAAAGAACTGTGTGAATAAAATTATTCGTTGTCTCTTTTCACAATCCTTTTTTGTAGCAATTTTTCTTTAATAAAAAAAAAAAACGAGAATTCTTCTTTATGTTTTTTATTCCAATGACGGAATTAACATTCAAGTTAATTTTTATTTTTATTTAGAATTGCAATGTGTCTGCTGTTCTTTTGCTTTTTTTCCTCTTTGCAATCCGAGAAGGCGTTTTATTCTTGATTCTTATTATCCTTTTTGAGATAAATAATTCACATACTAAAAATGTGAATTAACGTAAAAACCGGAAAAAATTATTATTTTAAGTTGTGTGAAAGAGGAATAAAAAACTCCAGACACTAAAAATATTTATGCAGAGATAATTTGAGTTCATCGCTGTTTTTTTTTTTTTATTTTGCTTGTTTAAAAACTACATGTATAATTTCACATTTTCGCTTATATTGTCTTTGGAGTAAAAAAATAATAAATTTAACATATAAAAATTTCAGCGCCCTCATAGGAGGGTGAATATATAATTAATATTAAAGAAATCATCAGGCCAGCTAAACAGTGAGAAGAAGATGGGAATTATATTCCCATACACTTTATATTTTTTCTGTAAAACCGAATTTTATTCAAATATCTATATGATTTTTATTTTTGGAATATTCTGAATTTCTTGAAAAAACAAATTTTTGTTAAAATTACATATCTTAATAACATTTTGGTAAAAAGATATATTTAAGTAAAATTTCGATTGATAATTGAAGCCCCAATTTTTGCTTGTTTTACATATCTTTATATTTTTAATTAAAAGCAGTTTTTTCTGCAATAGACTTTGTTCTTATAATCATTTTATGTAAAATTAAATCTGTTTACAAATTTTTTGGTTAAAATTTTTATTATTTTGGTAAAAACTCGATTTTTAAAAGAAATATCAATTTTTTAGTTATAACGAGTTTCTGCCTTAAATTAACGTTTTAATTAAAATTAAATTTTAATCCAAAATAAAATTTCTTTGTAAAATTTTTACAAATATTAATAATTGGTTAAATTTCAATTGCTAATTGATATTAAGTTTTCTTCTAATTTATTGTTTTTTTTGTTTTCGATTTTAATTAAATTTCAATTTGAAAAACTATTTTTTCCGAAGTTTCTGTTTAAAAATGTATATTTTGGTGAAATTCTTTTGAGTAATTACCTTTTAAATTTAGAACAAATTTAAATTTTAGAATAAAAAAAAAAATTTGTTGAAATTTCAATCGGTAATTCCAACTTTTTGTAATATCGATTTTTTTTATATTCGGTTTTTCATGAAATTTTCAGTTTTACTGCAAAAATAATTATGTGATGAAATTTAATATAGTTTGTTTGTAAATTTTGATAAAAAAGTGATATTTTATCAATTATTCAAATCTATTCAAAATGCGTTTTACAAAATTAATGTATATGCTTTTTTAATTTTGATATTTTTGCTACCACTGACACATTCAAGTTTTTTTTATTAAAAATTTAATCTAAAAATAATGTCAATTTTTTGTTCAGTATACAAATATATGGTAGAATATTTATTCTTTGAGTTTTAAAACAATCTTATATTTTTTGACTTGTTTTAACCACAAATGTAACCCAAGTTGCCACAAAGCAAATATTTGCTTTATAAATATTTAAAATCAATTGAGGTATCAATTTATTACATTGTTGTTGTTTGACCAACAAAAAAATTGTTCAACTATTAAATATTGTTAAGCAACCAACCACCTCCTCACTAAATTGTTATCTTTTTTTCTTAATTTTATTATTTAGTTGCCTACTTTTATACTATGTTTATGCTGTATTTCTCTTATATTTGCCTGCAAACAAAGAAGCTGTCATAATTTTATTGCTTTTCAATAAGTAAGCAATTTACAAAAAATCGTTAGATTTTTATTGATGTTTGTTTTTCTCATTAATTTTCATGAGAACAAGGATGTTCCAACAAGCAATATGAAGAGTTTTTTATTTTGTGCTGAGTGTTGATTATTTTGAATTGCCAAAAAAGTAAGAATACATCATCTCTATTGAGGGCTTGTTAGTTGCTCAGCAATTAATATTGTGTTCCTGTCTAGCTCCAGGATTTAGCAATTTGTATTCAATATGTCTGCCTTAGAGTCTTGTAGACACAGTATTACAACCAGTTTTATCGGGAAGACATTTAAAGTTTCTAGTCCTAGACTCAGAACATCGATAAGGATTGAAGTGCTGTGTATTCAAATCCATGTTTTTTTGTATCAGCAGCATCAACAACTTCCAAAGACATTTAGTTTTTCAAAAGGTTTTTATAAAAGTTTTCGCGTATAGAACCAACGTCTCTATACCCAATAGTAATGATATCATATTGAGAAACTTTTTCAAGTTGTCCAGTTAAACTCCTTCCTCTTTTTCAAAATCGTAAGTTTCTATAAAACAAAATTGTCTACACAAAAGCTTCTTTTTTTATGTATCAAAATGTTGGCTGGTCTCTCTGTTTCTTACATAACATTTTCTAGCATTACTTAACTAATCTAAATTTGTATGCTTTGCTTTTAGATAATTGCAAAAGTATTTTATTTTTACAACACAATGGCGTCCCATCAAAAAATATATTTGTTTGTATTGTTTAAAGACTATTTTATTTTAAACCATAAAAGTGATAATAAAGTATCATTTGCAGTGAATTGTAAATATTATTATAAAATATTTAATTACATTAAAGGTTTTGTTTTTATTATTAGGAAAATATTAATTGCATATTAATGAAACGCAATACTGTGAGGGTTAAAATTCCCAGCCTATTAAACCAAGTTATAGTAATAACGAGTGAATACGAGTAGCAAGTGCAGATATAATGAAGAACTAAAAAACTATGAAATAAATTTTATACTTAGCTTTAAGGACAATTTTTCTATAAAAGTTTGTTTAAAAATCCGATAAAAGAAAAACTGTGTTCCTTTAGTTTAAGACAATGCGTTTTTGTAAAATCTAAACATAATATATATATAACTATTTATAAGAGAAGTAATATCAATATGAAAAAATAATAACAAAATTTGTGAAATCGATAAGTATGATTTTTTATACAAAACATTATCTATAGCCTCGGTAATCGATATACATAAATTCATTTTTTTATCATAAAATACTATCATCTGCAAATAATCTAAATTATTCGTGTTTATGATGTGAAAGGGGTTTTAATTTGTTTTTGTTCTTTTATATCTAAGTTGTCTTTTAAATAGAAAAATAACTGACAACTTTTTGACATTGAAATGCTTCAATAGTTATATCAAGGTATGCCGTACATTCAACTTTGGTTTAATAGTTTGTAATTTTCTTTATTGCAGTTTTTTATTTTATTTTACAACACAGACAAAAATCAATACTTGGCAACAACATTTTCATTTTTTATATATATTTTTTGAAAGGTGTTCATGGTGAAACAAAAAGAGCCAATGTCACATATTGTTTGAAAATTATATGAGACAGTAATTTGTTTTTTATGGCGTCAACATAGATAAACAGTGGAGAGCTGTAATGCAGATCAACAATTTCCTCCTTTTATGTTGTTGGTCGGATGTTGATGCATAAACGAAGAATGAGTCTTTGTGATGAAATAAAACGAATGTTGCAGAGTGTCATTTTGTCATTTTCGTTCCAAAATATTTGAAAATAAATGGGGAAAAAAGGATATTTGAAAAATTAAATTATTTTACTTTTTTCAAAACTACTTGTGGGTAATGTTTTAGTTATTTCCAGATAAAAAATTTCTTTCTTAATAATTTTTTTTTTCTCACTAAACTAAATATAATTTCAATAAAAGCCTTTGAATTTAATTATCCTTCTATATCTTTAATTTATGAAAATCTGTGTTACGTTTATTATATCTCGACACGTAATTTATCTGTTAAGCCTTTTTTTCTACATCTTTATTACAAGTTGTGCGATTTGCGTTTTATTTGTTTATTTGTTGCTGTAACCAAGTGCTTTTAATTTTTTATTTTGAATTTTGACTGTTGAAATACTAATTGAGTTTTCTGATAGTATCATAATAAATTTTTCTATCTTTTCATTTTTATATCTTGATAATGTCTTTTATATTCAATCATAAAATGGGATGTTGATACCAAAGGCCGAATAAGAATTGACTGAGACTAGAGGAATACTATATTGAGTCAAGGCAAAGACTAGACTTAAACAGGACGAAGATTAAAGATAAAAATTAAATAATACTAAAATAAAGTTAGGCTAAGAATAAGCTAAGCCTACATTAGATGAAGATAGAACTAAGCTAAGACTAAGACAAAAGAAAGCTCAGCCCCAAGATAAAGACTATACTTATGATTGTGTGGGACTGCATTGATAAAATTTTTATGCGAGACTAAGATAAGATTAAGACATGACTGAGAACTGAGAACAAGTAAAAGCTAGGACTTGACTGAATAAAACCTAGAGAAATACTACATGTAAGTTAGGCAAGCATTTGGTAGGGACTATATCGTACTAGGAAAAGACTAAGTTATTTTTAGATAAAAAATATACTCAGGCTATGGCGAGATTTGATTTAGAATATTCTCTACACTTGGACTTTAAAAACGAAACACTTTTACTATGCTGAATTATAATAAATAAAATATTAAAATAAAAATGAACTGAACACAAAATAAATTAAATTCATTTTCTGTAATATCAACGCAGTTTAACTAATGGTTTTTCATAAAATTAAATTACACTCAGGCACAACGCTCATACTTTCTAACTTCATAACAATCAACATGATGCTGAAACAACATCTACGACTAGACAGATGCAAATAATACTGATAACGATGTAGCACTACAAAAAGTGCTGCAGTAAATACTGCTGGTGTCTAATGTTTTCTTCTTTGTAAAACGGCGGCGCACATTTGTAAATAATTTTTCTTTCTTAACATTTATTAAAAATTATAATAAAAATGAACTCGAATCGAAATTAATTTTATCTATATGTTAAAAAAATAAGTTTCCCTTGATCCTGCAAGCAGTATTAGGCCTCAATGAATTTTTTTCTATATAACTTTATTTTGTGTCAACGCCTTAACCTTTTCCCAACTCTTGCCGCTAAAGATTATCTCAACCTTAATTTATCTTCCCTATGGCTTAGTGATGATTATTCTACTCTTCTCTGTATTTTATCCTTTAAAAATCCTGGTGATGTCATTTGATTGCGATAAAACAGTTGATCTGGTCTTCGCAGAGTGGCAGCGGCCAGGTTACGCTATAAGGCTAAATTTTATTTTCGCATTAAATGTTGAAATTTCAATGTCAGCCGAACAACTGTTTAAAAGGTTTTTAGTAAACGGTTTTTAATGTCGCTGCTTGCAGAAATTGTACAACACAAATATCAAAATTAAAGAACGATCCTTATTTTATCTATATTATTAACAAATAATATCTACGACGTCACATTATTACGGAGAGTTTATGCGACATTATCGTTAGACCAGCATCTGTTAAAATTAGTACTTCTTTTTATATGGCTCTGTGCTTTTTAGTTACAGCTCCAGAATGCAATATGATACAAATTCTCGTCCCTTACTTATTTTAAAGATAAGGACCATGGCTGCTGCAGTAACGGCTAATTGCTTCTTTGTAGAAATACTCATGTTGCGAACGAAGCAACATAGATGTGCCAATTTAATTGTCTACTTCTCAGTTTATTATTTACACACTTCATATTTTAGAAAACCTTTTTTTTTTTGGCACAAGTTACAGTTTAATTGGATGTGTTGTCACATGTCATTGTCAGCAGTTTTTCTCTCGTTTTTAATGTTGTTGTTTTTCTTGTTTTGTCTGGCTCTTCTTAAATATACATTTTATATAAAGCAAAGAATTTTGAAGCCTTTTTTATGGTTATAAAAAAGAGCACATATATTCTTAGAATGTTGGTTAGCTTTGTTAATAGTTAGTTAAACATTCTAAGACAGTCACATCTGTAGTAAGTTTGTTTTGCTTTTACAAGAATAAGTTTTATACAAGTTTTTTTTTAGTAAAATGTTGCAGGCACTTTTACTTGAGTACTTATTCTATCAGTATTAAAACTTTATTTTATATATAAAAAAAATATTTTCGAATTTATCATAGTTTTTATAGTAAAACACCAACTGTGCTCTCATTCAACCATATTTGTGGAGTTTATTTATTGAAGAAGAAAGACATCACTGAACAACTATTGCTATAGCATCCAAATGGGTTAGTTAAGACTAAAATATTTTACATTCTGTCGGGTATTACTGAATTATTATTTTTGGCTGCCTAAGCGAAGTTGAGTAAATAGCTTTAGATAATAGTCGATTCTGAAGTGACTTGCTATAATACAAAATGTCTCTTCGACTATCAGTAAAGATAATATCAATATGCTACAATTACTTTTAAGCCTTTTTGATTGATAGAAAAGAAGATCACTAATGAATAAAACGAACTGTTCGTAAATTTTAAGGACATCAGTAAAGAAGTACACTACTTTTGTATCGAAATGGTAACGGTTTCTTGTTAAAATCTTCGCTTAAAGCAAGCTAGAACCTTCTTTCTTGAAACCGTAGCGGCGGAAACCTTCCTTCAAAATTTCAACTTCTCTTAGTTAAAGCCCGATATCACTTAACAAGTTTAAATGTTATTTCAACCACTCGAATTGATAGCGATCAAAAAACGAACTTTCTCTTTGATGAATGAAGAACTTTTAAAAGGAAAAGTCTATGTATAAAAGGTAGCCCAATTCGAGTTGCATATTATCTTTTGCTCCCGAAAAATAGTTATTAGAAATGTAAAACTTAAGTTCACTTATTTTGACACCAAAAAGTTGATTCTGTAAATATTGCCTATGTGACCAGAAAAACACAATCAGTATTTCAAGGGATAGGAGATATAAAAAAAGAATCAAAAGATACACCGAATTAATATATTTGTTTTTGCATCCAAAAATTATTTTCATTAGCATATTTCTGGCTAGCAGTTTTAAATGATGTATGTAAAGAGTTAATGATGTTTTAAATAAATACAGCATTAGATAAGTAAAAAATAAATTCCGTGACAAAGCCCCTCGATCTTTGTGACGGTAAAACCTGGTAGAAAACTAGGGTAACATTAAGCTTTGTACTTTATGTATTGGACAAAATTATCGCATGTTTTATTTTTATAAAAACGTATATATCTTCGCATACAAAAAGTTTTGGCATAACACTACCACAAAGCCAAATGATATTGGTATTTTTAGGAAAAATTTTTGTAAAATATGCGTTTCTATTCATGATTCACTACTTCTATTTTTATAAACAAATTTTTTATAAATGGATATTTAGTAAGTTTATTTAATACTATTTATTCTCTATTACTAAGAAATAATTTAATTTATTTTTTCTATTTCCAGGTGAGATAATCTTGAATTATAACTAATACACTTATTAGTAAAAAGGTATATATGAATACATTTGCCACAATATGGTTAATAAAATTAATAAATTATATTTGTTAATTTATTGTACTGGCAAAATTTTCCTTTTAATAACTTTCAATTGAAATATTTTTAATATCAAAGAATTCACTGTACTTATTTGTTACTATCACGCACATATATCATAAAATCTCAGCATATTTTTGCACACAATCTGTATCGAAAAGAAAATGAAATTAAGCTACGAACATAGCATCACCACTAAAGGAAACAAGAATAATAAATGTAACAAAAACAGGGAAGGACAAATTAATTATTATGGCCGTGTTACTATCGAATACTTGTACAACAAATATTAATATGTTTTCCTTTTGAGAGTAAAATCGACCATAGCCAGTCGATTATAGGCTAATACTCATAACACTTTATAACAACAAGAAACAAATGCACTTAAAGTGAACTTAAGTAAAGTACCACAACAATAATTATTTTATTTTGTAACAGTTGCTGTTTTGATATTATTACTTAAATGAGGGTAGTTATACTATAGCAAAATCTTTAATTTAAATTGTCCCTCTGTTACTCTAACATATTAATATATTTATTTTATTCAATGCGAATGTTTATTCAAAGATATCGATATATTGCGGCCATTAGAAAACAGGGAATAGGACGAATATGCAGTAAATATATAATATATTTTCTCTTTTATTTTTTGTACAACAGATTTTTTTAAAAAAATTAAAAAAAAATATCTTAAATATATATGACAATTCGTAGGAATACAGACAAAAATTAAAATAGAACAAAATATCTAAAATCGCTTGTGCTTATATGAAATATAAATTGAGGAGAATATTTTTACAAAATCGATATCTAAACTATTTAAAAATGTTAAGCCATCAAAATCAAATCATTTTGTTAAGAGATCAAGCCTTAAAAGATTTCAAAATGAACAGCATTCAAATAATCGGGTTCAGTCTAATAATCAATATTCTCTGTATCTGTGTCATCGTATACAAAAATTCTTTTATTTGGAAAAATAGTCAAGGCGCCTGATGAAACTTACAAGAAAGAAGAATAATTTCGACTTCAATATTTTTGGTTTTATTTTTGGTATTAGCAGCTATTTTTCTAGAATTTAATTTACATTTATGGAAGTAAAAAAGTTATTCAACTAGGAAATTTCCTTTTTCATGTGCGTTTTTATTGCGTCTTTATAAATTTCATCCATATATATAAAGTTTCAGAGACACGATTCTTCTATGTTGTTTAAGTTTTTTAAGGAAATAATTCTTGGCAAAAAAAAAATAACTGATATTTAATGCTTCTAATTGTGATATTCAATGAAACTTTATTATAATCAACTAAAACAGAACAACTGTTTTTAAAGCACTAGTGTCCGATCACAATAGTTAAAAATATCTACTTATTAATTTTTTATTAAGTACATTTATTCTTAATCTAATTAACAATGATGTTAAATCTTAATCGAAAATAAAATTTTATATTATAAGCCACCTTTTAATGTTTGACTTTAACATATTTTTTTGTTGATAACTTCAATTTCTGTCCATAACGGAAAACAAGTGTTTTTTAATTTTTAAATTACTTGTACAAACTGCTATTACCGTTGAAATGACACTTCCGTTAAACATCCAATAGCTTTTATACATTTTTTTCAATCTTATTCTTGTTAATAAAAATGTTATTTCTACCTATTGTAATTCAAAAATATGGCCACGTACATTGAAGGCGTCGTAATTGGCACACCCTTTACATGAAAGATTTATCTTTTCTTCTTGTTGCTATGTACTCAGTAGACGTGTCTGCATCGTAGATTCGCAGTTCAAAAGCATATAAATATCAAGTCAGCTTTAGTACACCCTTTTATATTTAGCTGCTATATCGGCTATAGCAGTACGCCTTCCGTGAAAATTTTAAGAGTCTACCGATAGATAGAGCGCTATAACTAAGTGGCAGTCGGACAGACAGACATTGTAGCAATAACAATAAGTCAAGTTATTGTTAATCTCATAATCAGACCAGATTTAATTTCAGATTATGACCTTAACAATTATTTAGGACTTTTGTATAATTTTCTATGGAGCTGTTGTTGTAACTTTTAAACAAATTAATCAATTTAATCTTCTTACTTGGTGTACATAAATAAAGTTTCAATGTTTTATTCTTTTCAAAAAGTTTTTGAATAAATTTATTTTATTCTGCCATTATTTTATTTATTTTAATTCCATATAAATTTATTTGCAATTTATAGACTTCAGTTCATTCACTTCAATGTAAGTGCTATGTGTCCATATGTAGTGCACTGTTCTTATTTTTTTCATTTCTTTAGATTCTGTCATTTGCCTTAAAGCAGACGACATGCACTGTATTTTAGACTATAATGTTCTGGCATCAATAGTAGAATCATAATAAATGATAGCAATAAATTAAAGAAAACTACAGATTTTAAACTTTTATTCTTATTTAAGTAGAAAAATGTATTTAAAATAAACTGCATTTATGTCGAAAGAGCTGGAGAACTGTAAAAAATAATGTTGCAGTTTCAAAATTTTGAAATTTCCAGTGTGAACCGTTATCATCAACAGTAAAAAATGTTACCTATTTAGTTATAGTAAATAAAAATGTCTTGCATGATGTATTCTAAAAGGCAGTGTGTTTTAATTGTGTTTTTCGTTAATAAATTTTTTTAGTCGTTCTGTAGCTCACATAATTGCTCTTTATGAACGACAGATTTATTTAAATTTTTATCACATGTTTTTGCTTATGTGATTGCGAAGCCATCAGTATACGCTGACATTTTTGGCTACTTTTATATTGAATTTTTTAAATAATAAATATTTGAAAATACTACAACAAATATAAAATCATGAAATATGGAAAATAAAACAAATAAAATTCTCTTGAAAATGTTGTTTGAAGTTTTTTATTGTTTTTTATAAAACATGGGTAGAAATTTGGCACTTTACCACAAAGTACCATATGACATTAAAAATATACTTAAAGCAGCATAGACTTTAAAAATATTGTTTAAAAATACTTAAAGTTAGATTAAGGTTAGGGCATTTTTATTCACTACATTTCCATTTTAATACCAGTTTGGTGGGACTTATAACATTACCTGCTGAAAAACCAACATCAGAATATTGTAAAAAATGCATTGCAGTTTATTATTTGCATATTAGGCTTAAATTTTTCAATAAGATATTGTGAATACAAGTCTTAAAAAATTACAAGAGAATCACTAAGAGAAAGGTCACTAAACTTATCAATAATTTAGCAGAAGGAAATTCGAAATAATTTCAATTTACTGTGTCAGAAAACTCAATTAAAATTCCTGCAGGTAAATTCCGTTTAATATACTCTTTTAAAATTATTTTTATTTTCTTCATTTTATGTGCTCAGTACTTGTTTGTTTAATAATAGACATTTCACTACTCAGAAGACGTTATTTAATTATCTACTATCATAGTTGAAACCGCAGTATCGCTTTAAATTGCGATTTTAATTAAAAGGCGAGATAAATCGTCTAGATTATTTTAAATTTTAGAGATCTTTATTAAGAGTTTCTTTGTTTAAGGTGTTTTAAAGACTTATAAAATACGTTCGTGGTATATGTACCCGTGCTAAGTTTTGAACTCTCACCACATGATGTTATAAAACTCCCCAAAAGTAGAAAGAAACAAGAAAGGCAATATAAGGATAAGCATTTTAAATTTTTAGTTTTCTTGGTAGGATTTTTACTAACTCCTGCGATTAGCTTAATTCTCAGCCAGTAATTGTGAAATATTATTTCATTAAAAAGACTTTCTCATCAGCTTTATTTTGTTGTTGCTTAACACAAACGATTTAATACTTCTCAACTACAATAATATTATTTAATTTTAATCGAACTCACATACATAATCAAGATTGCAACAAAATAATCAAATAAAAACTGTCTTCATCCATCTTTGTTTTCAATAAAATTTATTATTGACGAATAAAGTCAGATTTCTGTAAAATATAATGGCTTAAGTCAGGTCTTTCCAAAAAATGGTCTTTTTTAAAAATTCTTTAACCAAGTAAACTATGAGTCAGATAAATAGACGTACAACAGGATAACGTTTTAATTTTTTGATTATGGAACCCAAAAAATGTTATTGACTTGTAAAAAATTCTAGGATTGAATATAAGAAATTAACTAGTTTGTATTTACTTTAACAGCACTTGAATGTGAATGTCACTCTACGTTGTATTACATGTTCCACTAAAAGCAAGGAAATTTTACTTAAATTAAGGAGAAGAGGTTTTTCTTAAGAAGTAAAAGTAACATTAAAAATAATGCTTAAAATAGCAATTTTTAAACACAGTTTTCTGTTTTTTTATTACTTCTCCAAATCTGCATATCAGAACGCACCTGCTGATTTTCCCACGTAAAATTTACAAGCAACATCAAAAAACGGGAAAACAGAAAAAAAAACGATTACAAATAGAAATAAAATAACTATGGCAAAAAGTATCATGATACAACTGGACGCAAACAACACTTTATACTTATCTTTTATCTCTAGACAAACACTTTGAAAGAAGTTGTCTCTTCAAATTTTGGCCCACACATGCATTTTTTAAATCAGAATCAACAACTGAACATAAATCTTATGTAAAATATAAGATAGAATGTTGATAGAACAGTTGAAATAAATGGTTGATTTTTGAATTGTTGGTATATTCCAAAATAGTAAACATAAAATTTGGCATGGCTATGGAAATGAGAGCAAAGCTTACCAGAAAAAATTTAAAAAAGCACCAAAGCAGAAAGTGTGGCTCAGAGATAGTGACAGTAAAATCCAACATTGGTCAAACAGGCAATACAAATAGTTTCACGCTATTCTGATGTTATCACTTCGCTGCTATTGTAAACTAATTCATGATCTAACTACAATTTTGCTTAAATTTTTCTCATATCAAATTAAAGAGTTGCGCTCTATTTCTTACTTTGTGGCAAAATTTTTTGCTACGAACTCTTCTTTAATAATCTTGCACTTTTAAAAGCTCAAGTTGCCATCTGCATCACATTATTTCGACACTGCGACAATGCTGGAACTACTAAATGTCCTGTTAAGACATAATGGGTCCTTAGCCGGCGCAACCATTGATGTCAGTTGGAAACAATTTGCATTTGTTTGCTATGTTCTTTCCCTTCATGGTTTGGTGTCGTATCGGCAAATCTTGATATTCTCAAAGTTTTGTACCCTAGATTTCTTTCAAATCTAATCCATAATTTTTCTCAACAGCTATTTTTATTTACAGGCAGCTTCACTTTCTCATATACCGTGACTACGCGAATATTATTTCCTTTTGTTATTTTTAATGACACCCCATAAGTTTCTAACTGTTAATTTGCATTTACTTCCCTCTAAGACAACTTATTCGACACAACTACTCAAGAACAATTATACCAAAGTCACTGTTCGGACTTGAACCTATGACACTTTCCTTGAAAACCAGGTTCACTAAGTTTTAGCTAACACTTAGTTTATTATTTACAAACACATACCACTCCACTTTACTCTATTTTACCACACATACGCAAGAAAAGGTACAACATTTAAAAAATTTTTTGCACCTGTTAAAGGATTTATTGGTTTTTAGACTAAAATTTAATTAAATACTTTATTTTCTCAATTTCAAAATAAAATAAAAAATTTTCTAATTAATTATATACCTAATTAAAAAGTAAGAAAGCAAGTTTGTAATTAAATAAAAAATTCAATTAAAAATTGATTTAAATTTCAGACTAAAAATGAATAAAACCTCTTTATTCCTTTTTTTCTATGCTGCAATTTATATTTTGTGGTTGTATGGTAAAATACAACTACATCAGCTTTTACTTTGTGTGGTAAGTTGGTAAATAGAATAAAACAAATAAAAAATTTCTTTCTGTGAACATTACCTTCTGTTGTTACAGATATGGAAAAGATTTACAAATCTTTATTTCACAGTAATATGGACGACCGCATTTTAAATTCACAATTTTAAATAATTATGGCGCTACCCATTATTTGCGGAAAGTGCTGACAAATTATTTTCTCCAATTTTTATTCGTTTTCCTTTGGTGCGGAAAACACAATTAATTTTAAAACAAGAATTTTGCATTCGTTGCATATTTTTTTCTTCCATTTGCAAATTGTATTTTTTTATTCACTCATTTTGATTCAGTTTTGCTTATCCTGTTTAAATTTATGTATTTTGTGTTGCCGTTTTTTATTCGGTTGTTTATTGTTATTTCGCAGTTGTCATAAATTTCTTAGTGTTTATTTGTTAGAATTAGAGGTACAAGAGTAAACTGTTGGTACGTAAAGTTATTATTTCATGCAACTACTTTCGAGTTTCATTTGAAAATGACTCAGGTTAAAAATGCTCTTGATTCTTAATAGTAAAATTTTATGTATGTACAACTAAAGTCAGGGTAACACTACTGAATAAAAATTAGAGTAAAAAATTTTTTGTTACACATACATACTTAAAGCTTTTTAACCGTTGAGGTTATTAAAACTGGTACACTGCAGATCGGTCAATATTTGAGCAAAAAAATTTTTTATTTAAATTATTTTTAAATCGGATTTCCAAATCCTTACGATTTCTTTAAACTTTGTTTGATATATAAATTAATTTCAATTCTTTACCACCTTAACTTTTTCAAATTTTTTGACTTGTTACAAATTATTCCTTTATTGTCGGCTGCCATTATATTTTTGTCCCGTCATTTAAAAATTAAAACCATTAATAAATTTTTTGAACAAACGTTCATACAAATAATAAATACGATTCACACAAGTTGAACATATTAGTTTAAACGATTTGTATTGAATTCAATTATTAGTCAAAAATAGATAATAAAATAAAAATGGAATTTTTTTTTACAATCGACACAAAATCAATAGATATTTACACGACTGAGCCCTAAAATAAAAAGGGATTCAGTATGTATTGAAAATCTATTAGTTGGGTTCATGTGGAATTTTTGCATACAAACAAATTTTTTAATGTATATAAATTAAGAAAATATGTATCGAAAAGATACAAAATTTAGCACTGGACACTTTTGTGCTGCAAGTTTTAATTTTTATTTGAAATTCACAATTCCTTTGTAAGAAAATAATAAATATTTCAAATAAATAAATATAAAAATAGCCAAAATAATTTCTCATATTCTAATTTGTAAGCCTTCTTAAAAATATTTAATAATACATTTCTTCTATAAATTTTTCGCACTGTATTTAATAGGAATAAATTTAAACCTCCTTTTGTTTCATTATCACAGTTTTCAAAAGTTAAAATATGCAATAAAAAAATTAAAAATAATTATTTAAAAAATACATTTTATTGAAAAATGTGTATGAATGCAAATTAAACTTGTTTTAAAAATGTACTTTAGTACTAAGAATAATCATTACATAACACAACGCTGACAAATGTTGTTTTTTTAAGCCCAATATCAATTTTAACTGCTAACAATAATACAAAATATGTTATTCTATTAAAAAAAACTTGATTCGCGAAACAATTGTATGGCTGTCTTTGATAAAGAGCATGCTAGGCGTTCAAATTTATCACAGAAAATAGGTGCAAACAATCTGATCTTGGTGGCCAATTAACTGCTCCATTTTTCGTAATCAACTTATTGCCAGACTTGGATTTCAGGGTGTCATGGTTTCTCTCCTTATGCAGCTAATTTATTCATTAAAAAATCGGTTAAGCGAAAATAAGCCTCACTGCACATTTTTGCGTCTGTAACTGGCGTAAGAATTCTTCATGATTTTAGAGTAAAATGCGTCTGTCTCTAATAATTTGGCTGAATTTACTGATTATAATTTTCGAAAAACGTTCAACTACATTTTAAAAAACTTCCATTAAGAATTTTTGGATTTAATGGCATACGATTACTGGTAACTGAATAAGCATTACAAAAATTATTATCTCTGTAAAAGTTCTACTTGTTTTAAATCCAAATTTGTTTAAAATACATTGTCCAGTAAACAAAAATATGGTCTATAGAGCAGGAGTAAAGAAGCTGAATTAGCTTTGAATGAGGCAATACTACTCAGTAGGGAAGTCCCCAATTGAAGACTTTTGAATTACCATCGCGACACTGTCATTTTTATAAATCAGGTCACTAAAAGCTGTCAAACTTAAACAAAAAGCTTTTTATGAAAATTTTTCAATTTAAATGTTTTTTACGCAATTTACTGCATGTGAAACATACAAAAGCTCGCAGTGCATCGCTGTATAATTATATAAGGAGGTGTCTGTTTAGCAAAACTTAAAGTACAGCTTCCAAAGTATTTTTTAATAAATCCATGCTAAAAATAAAGCTAAATTTGTGCTAAAATTTTTATTAAATTTTTAAGGGATTTTAGTAACAAGAAAAAGGTCAGTGGCAACACAGATGCATGTTGTTTTCATTTTGTATTAAAAAAAGTGACAGGAACTTTGTTTTATGCCGTTTAAATGGTCGATAATTTTCGGTAGGGCATATTTTCTAACCTATAAAGTTAGTAAAATTGATTCAGTTTTAAAATTTCACCAAAGTTTTGTAATTTTTCGCTTCAAACGCTTTGATTTCAATTTCAAATTAAACAAGAATTCCATTCACTTTTATGCTGTTTGTTCATTTTTAAGGCAGTTTTTTAATATTTTTGTAGAATAATTATTAAGTTATATCCTTAATTATTTCACAAAGCAATTTTCAATTCAATTCTCTTTAGCTTTATTTTAGAGTTTTCGTTGTATAAACGATTTAACAAGCACTTAGGTTTTCTCTTGTTAAACGTTTTTTATCGTTACATTTTTTCTTGCACTTGTCCTAATTGTTGCTTTTTGTTATTAAAGTATTTCTTTTTAAGGGCACTTAAATTTTTTTATTAATTATTTTTATTTAACAAAATTGGCTTTTAAGATGATATATGTATTTGAGCGAAATTGAAATGAAAATCTTTTTAAAATATCAAACAATAAAATTTTTTATATTTTTAAATGCAAAATTGATCACATAAGTCAGGAAAACCAGGCACAGATTATGCAAATTAAAAAGCAAATCTTTCTTTCCGAAGATGGTACAATCCTGCCACTTGACTAAAACATTAAGAGAAATTAAGAAGATTAAGAAGGAATAAAAAATAGTTAAACGGTATCCCAAGTTTAACTAACGCATGTCAAAAGCTTTTAAAATTAGGAAAACAGTGCGTCAACTTCATTTCTTCAAAGCTGAACCTTAAAGTGCTTTAGGCAGCACTTTTTGTACATTATCTTTATAAGGACACTATTACTGCTGCTTAAGGTGCACAATGGGGAACTTCGAAAAATTTAAATAATTCTGTTATGTCTAAACGACTAGTCCTGTTGTATTAGGGTACCTGATGATTTTGGAAATGTCTAAATGATAAAACAGCAAAAAAAGTGGAAAACAAATAATAATAGAGATATCAGTCTAGTAACTGTATGGAAGTTTAAAATTTTGTATACAAAATTCTTCCAGCGTTTGGAAAAAGGAGCTGTGTTTTTTGTGCCTAATTTCAGAGCTTTTATTAACTTTGTGTTACATAAACAAAAAAGAAGTAACAGATGAAGAAACAAGTTTTAGAATTAGCGACATAGTTTGACAAAAGTGTGATATGTTAAACGTATCAAAAGAGGACATTCTTGCGTATTCAAGCGCAAGTATCTTTTTTAAACAAAAAAAAAAACTCTATTCAATTTAAAAATTCTAAACATAAATAATTTTTTTCAAAATATCATATAGTGCGTAAAGTTAAATACACAAATTCGTAAATATTAATTCGAAACAAAAAAATATTTTCATGCTTAACACATTACGTTGTAAAAAACTAAGCAACAACATTTGTGAAAGCAATTAAAACTGTAATTAAATTTAAAGTTTACTTCAATTATATATTTGTTTGTATAAAATCATTCATAGCTTTTCTCTGTGCCCTTTCTAAAGTTGGCTTAAAAAAACACAACACAAAATTGTTTCGTTGTTTTCTTGTCACATATATTTGCTCTATTTTGTGCTAACCATCGGCTTAGGAACAAAAGAAATTTATGTTATTTTTTTCTTAAAACTGATATATGTAAAGGAAGAATGCCTGGTGGCTCGCCTCTTAATAGTGATTGACTATGACTTGTTGCTCCTATTTTAATTAGTTAATTTGCTTGCTTAAAATAATGATATTTACAACTTATACGGCCTAAGGTAGATGTATGCAGTGAAGTCTTATGACGAATGTAGCGATACGAAAAATGCCGGATAACACTTTTGCAAATGTTAAGTTATTTCCCTTTCATTTAAGCTTTTAGTAGCATTCTACTTAATTAATAACAATTGCCATAATCAACATCTACAAGGTCATTTATTATAAAAAGGTAATTTTTACTTAATATTTAACAAACACTTTTCGAGCAATCCCTGTAATTTTACACTGGCATCGATGCAACTTCTTGCTTCGTATGAAGCAAATAATGTGTTACTTACTGTCTGATTACAGCTTAATTAATTGGCAGCAAAGAAAGACAAAAGGAAGGCACGAAAAAGTAAAAAAAAGTCAGAAAAAATTTTTGTGCACATGAAAAAAAACACAACGGCAAGCAAAACACAGGCAAGGTGCGGTATTAGGAAAAATTACAACGAACTGATAAAAAAAATTGCAGACAAAAAGTAAAGTGTGAAGAGCAAACATTAAAGATCTTCGGGATAAAATTGCCAAAAAATTGAGAGCAAAAACTGTTAACAACATTTTTTTATTAATGTTTAAAACTTACACAAACATATACATTTCTTAGTTTAAATTAAAATTAAGTGCTCAAGACAATGGCGAATATGAAAAAGTAAAACAAGTTTCAATCGTTAATGAAGCGTATTTTTTTCTTTTACAATTTTAGTCCTCTTTCTTACACAACCATAGTCAATGGTAAGTTGCAAACGTTTTTTATTCAAATACTTATTTCAGCACATTAATTTTTGAAGTTTAATGTACATCATTTTTAATTAAATTGCTGTTCTTTTAAATGTTTAAAAATGGGATTATCAAGCTGGAAAATTAATTAGCAACCCGACATGATGCAATTAATTACTGCTAGATGTTTTGGGGTTTTTATTTAATAGTTTATAAAACACCAGACATCTGCAGATTGCTCCAAAACATAAAAGAAAAGAAAAAGAAAAGATTTTAAGATTTTAAGATATTATATAAATGAGTGTTGATTTTTACTTTTTTGCTATTACAGCCAAAAGAAAAAACATGCTAAAAATAAAAAAATTAAAAAAACATTCAGCGTTATGTTGTATTTAGAAAAGTCATCAAAAAAAACTTGAATTAAAAATTCGTTTTAATATTGTTTAAACTCTTTAAACGCTATAAAGATAATTGTTGCCAAAAAAAAAAAAATAAAATCATAATGTTCTTAAATTTTTCTTACAGTAAGAGCTTGATATGTTATACTGGGTGTTTTTAATCCCAATAGAACTTTCAACCGTAAAAATGAACACAAGACTTAATTTTAATTAATTGTTTTTTACTCGCGGGTATGCTAGATAAGGCACATTCTGGATTTTAGATTTTAGGACAATTTTTTAACTAAAGTCTGCAATGTTTTATGAATAAGAATAATAATTTTGGCCTCCGAGACGTCAATTGTTGCCGACTTTTCAGCGTTAGCCATTATCTTCATTTTACCACACACAGAAAGTAATCGAGAGGTTGCAAAGCGCTTGACTGGTCCGTTTTTCGAAAACAATTTATTTCAAAATTTTTATTTTAATAAGTAAGTGGTTATGTTTGTTTTAAAGCACGTACCGTTATTCTGCTGACACTAAATCTCGACCGGATTAATGTCATGAACAATTTTAAGCAAAAGATCTTTGATCATGATAAGGTAACGATCTCATTTAAGTGCAGTGCAAGCTGTGGCTTCATTTTTAAAGACATTTTCTTGATTTCAAACAAGAAAATAATTAAAATTAAATATCATAAAAAATAATTATGCCTCATTGATAAACAGATTTTTTTAATAAAATACCGGATCAATTTCTAGTTGCTCCAGAGTCAAATGGCTTTCATTTATACCCCAGCTAAGCCTTAAGTTTGTTTAGCCTGGTGTTGGTTACACTGTTTAACACTGTTTAACTCACAATCATTACATTTACCTTCTTCCTCTTTTTTATTTTTTGAATCAGAAATCAAGGAGAATCATTAGTGCAAGCAATGGCTGTAAACAATTTCATTCTGCAAAGAGTTGCGTTAAGCTGGAATCCTTAGGGCAAACGTATTGAACGCAAAAGGGTATGGCTTTCCGAACTTGTTTCCTGATTTCATTGGGGTACATTTCACTGAAGTTGTGTAATGAAATAATAAAGCGTAGTCTACATTATGTACGTGGTCTATTATATTAATAGAGTTTGATACTTTAGTGTCATCAACAAGCTTCTTCAATATCTCCTATAGGCATTCAAGTAGCTTTAAAAAAGACTTTCTTGCTTGGTCAATTTATAAAAGTTTTATATTATATAAAAAACTCTTGCCATTTGTAATCAGTAATGAGATCAGATAGACTGAAGTACTTCTTAAACTATTTCTGGAAAGGCACGTGAGTGCTTCCTTTGAGTCTTGCAAAATATGTTTGTTCTATCGAGCACCACATTGAATTATAAAGAAATGGAGAACTTCTAAACTGTGCAATGTGTTTATCAACCACAACCAAAATTTTATTGATTTTTAATCTTTCCTTTTTTAAAAGTCGCGCAGTGCGCATTTTGAGTATTTTACTTGTTTAATTAATATAGACCCATATATCTGATAAGTACTGCTTGTTGTATTAATTCATTTACAACAACCTTAATCTATACTTCACACTTTTCACACTACTGGCCACCTGAAAGCAAAAATTTTCAAAAATTTATTAAAATCAGAAAACACAACTACAGCAGATGAATTATGTGATTAAAAATGTATTTCTTTATTATAAACAATAAATTTAAAAGTTGAAAAGCATCAAATACACAATTTTCATTTCACTACACACTTGTCAAAGACTGAATGTAAAAGATAAATTAATGAAATTTCTTCTTAACTTCACATTTTGATATTTTAAAAGAAACTTGGTGACGTTAACTAAACTAAAGAGCATCAATCCTTAAAATTCATACAAAACTGCAACTAAAAAATATTTTTTATAATAATCCATTTCCAGAAGCTCCATAAGTTTTGGTGCAATCATTTTTTTTAACGCTGTTTTTTTTTTTCTTCAGTCATTTTTTATGTCTTTTAATAAGAAAAAATATAACACAAAAAAACTATAGCCGACTCGAACAAAAATTAGAACATAAGAAGCAAATGCAGTGCCATTTTTCATTTCAGAAAATAAAAAACAACTTTCAACGTATGTGACGATGTACTCCAAAATAGAAATTAATTGAAAATGGAAATATTTTAATGAAAGACAGAAACGCGCTATCAAAAATTAAAGATTTTCGTGGACTTTTATTAGGCAAAAACAATCTATTCACAAACACAAATAAGTAATATTTCAATAGCAACATTTTTATTAATTTTTTAAATCTTTCTTTTATGAAATGGCCACACGTTTAATTACCAGCTGAAAGCAATCAGGGTCACTGTAGCATAAATTTAATTGTGGCTTGTTCACGTTTAATATTCATCCTAAAATAGAAATCAATAATTTAAAAACCTCCTAGGGCTTTAATAGTGTTGCTGCACTGTGGGAATTTAAAAAAAGGTTAATTACAGTCGAATTTTAAACGATAGATTTAAATAGTTTCACAAAAAAGCCATTGAGAGTAATAGACTGTATTTTGCGTCTGATTATTATAAATTTTTATAGTTATAATTTTTTGACATACTTTTAATAATTAATACCGCATTTAGACTAGGCAATTTTTCATGAAACTTGCATGAAATTTTTGTTTGTTGGTGAAGCCAGAGGAGTAAGCAATATGGTATTACTGGGATTTTGAGGGGATATTATTTTTGCCTATATTTATTTTTAAATAACGCATATCGCTGCAACTTAAATAAGGAATTGAGAAAAAAATGCCTCAAAAAATTGCATAGTGTAAATCTGGACTAATTTTCAATTAGCAGAAACAAACCCAAGTTTTTTAAGTTCCTTCTGAAAGCATCATTATATAATATTCTCTTCTAAAGCAAAAAGCGTAAAAAAATATATTTTTATGACACATAAAAAAAAATATCTCGATATTTTTATAAAGTTAAAAAATTTAAATAAATATAACATATGGATGTCTCTTTAGCTACTTTTACATAAAAAATATTTTAAAGAAAAAACTAAAAATTCTTTCACTGCCAGATTCAAAACCATTGTAATGTTTAATTTAAAGTGAATACCTTTATGCCAATTTAAGTGGTCATTTGTGTTTTTAACAGCTCTGCTTAAATTATCTCTTAGTATGTAGAACACAGAAAAAAAATAATAATCGAATTTATGGAGTTTTAAAAATGAATTTTGGGAGTTGTGAAATATGTCTTATACAAAGTAAATTTTTTCAACGTCTGATATTATTTTATTTGTGTGATTTCAAACGTTAAATCTGAATTTTTCGCATTTTGTGTTTATTTTATCTCAGTGCAATTTAGATATTTTATTTTAAGAATATTGGTAATACTTAAAAATTACAATTTTGGGAATTGTATGATTTGTATTGCACAAAATAAATATTTTTACTTCCTTTATTTATTGCTTAGAATTACAATTGAAAAATTTATTGAATACATTTATTTATTATCACATATTGATATTGTTTTTTTTTTTGGAAAAGTTTTTTTGGAGTTGTATAGTTTTTTCATAAAGCAAACTAAATTCTTTTCACTACTCAATGTTTGTAAGTTATTGCCTTAATAACTTTTATAAAATAATAACTTTTTATAAAATATCAATAATACTTAAAAATCCCAGTGTGTGAATTTTTCAAACTAAATTCCTTTCGCGTCTCATTTTTTTTTTCTTTTTTTTTTTTTTTTTTGATTCATCTATTGAACTCTTTAAAATATACTTAAATATTGATAATTAAAGATCTGTGTGACGATTGATAAAAGTAATAACTAAAACAAGCTTTGGGTTCTGTGTGCGGACTTCATGTCTATTATGTGCCCATACGACATTTTATACATATTTTTTCATTAGTTTAAAAAGAAATAAATTATTTTCCGAACATGTCATTCTTTTCGCACTGTGCGAATTTATTACTGCTCTACAGTTAACCTCTGTTGAGTAGAATGATTTTGAAGCTTTTTGTATTGAATATTTAAGGCAGTTCGTTGCGTCATTATTTCAATGTGTGCTGCTATATGGAATTAAATTACCCTATATTTCTGAGAAATTACAAACAGATTAATATTAAAAGTATTTATGAATTAAAAAATATTAAAATTAGTGAAATTTTCACGTTAGAAAACACCTCACATTAATCTGAGTAAAAGGAGTTTAATGCTTCGCACCTTCGGTGGTTATATAGCAAGTGAAGAAAAATAATTTTTTTTTGACACCTCACATTTAGGAAATGTTACTTGTAACCATTTACACTCAAATGAATAAAAGGATTACATACATGGAAAACCTTTTAAAAACCTCTAGTTGCACATACATACATACAAATAAGTATAAACAAAAAAGGAATTCCACTTTAATTAATTTCGATGTCGTTGATTTATAACGCTGCTACAAATGTCGTACCATTCATTATTTATTCACGTATTTCAATTTATTTTCCTTTAAAATACAAATGTCAAGAGTCAAAAACTAGACTCTGTGTTCTTTTCTTTAAAGAGGAAATGACGACAATGACGGTTTTACGTAAAAGAAATAAAAAAAAATGAATTATTGTTCATGATTACACAAATAGAAGGAGTCAAATGGCAATTGGCTTTAATTAATTTTAACACATTTTGACACTTTTTTTAAGAAGTTAGGAATAAAAAGAAAGAAAGAAAAAATTTTTAAGAGAAAGTTAAAAAAGGAATAACTTTTTTCACAATTTTTGTTTAAAAAGATTTCAGATGCCAAGTGTTTTAATGCATTTACATTTTGTAAAATTTATTTTTTCTTCTTATTCCTTAGACCATTGCCAACATTATTGATGTTTCAATTGTTGTCTATTTAATTCCAAATTTCCTCTTAAAATTTCCACTTAATCAGCTTTTGTTGTCATTTCTATGTTTCATGTTTTCTACTGGAGGTCATTGATAAAGTAAAAGCTTATAGAAAATCAGCTGAATTTACATTAATAAATTTAACTAATTTGAGGTAGATTTATTGAGAATTGATTGGAAAAAGTTAGTTAAAATACGGGGAAAAAATGTTAGCAAGAATTTGAATTGAAAATAAAGAAAAAGCTAAAAGCAATTTCTACTAATTCAACAGAATTTTATGTGATGAAATTTTTAGAATGTTTGGCTTAAAAATGAATTGTGCATTGTGCAATTCACTAGCTAATCGACATAAATGAAGAACTTGTTAAGGAAGGAAGTTTCCTAATTTCAAAACATAGTAGGATGTTAAGTCAAGGAATTTGGATTCTTTAAGGTCACCTATGAGCTTTTGTTTTCTCTCTTAGTTTAAAAGAAGCCTTTACTGCACTCGTCCGTACTTTCGGTCGGGTACAGGTGGTACAAGTAGAAAGAAGATACGACGGACCCTTTATAAATTAATCGCTTCAGGGCTTCTTTTCAGTTTTAATGTGAATATTCTTATTTAAACAAACATCAAACAGAGTCCTCGAGCAAAAAAAAAAAAAAAACAAAAAACATTTAGACTATATAATTGCTTAGTATTTATGTTGACTATAATTACAGAACTCTGTCGTACGTTCGGAAGAAATCGTTCAATAATGGCTCCCATTAGCAAAATCTGATTCAAAATTTTTTATCGCCTGACCCCAATTTCTAAAAGGTTTTCTAACTTGGAGAGTGTAGAGTTCATGGCAATTAGGAGGTCATTTTTAGGACTGTTAGATACTTACTTTTTTTGAAGTGATCTCACAACCTTTCAACATGTTTGAGCTGCAACAACATAAAAAAGTTTAAACGAGTTTTACCAATGGAAGCATTAAACACGAGAAATACAGCAAAAGATCCATTCAGCTCTGGAGGCATCTCTATCTTAGGAAATGTGAAGTTGGCCTTTTTTTCTCTCTGACATACAAAAACTTAAAAAATATGAAAAAAAATATTTACATTCGTACAAATGCAATATGAGCTTTGTTTCAAATACTTCAGTTATTTATATATGAATTTTTGTATTTTTACAAATCATTACTGACAGATCTGTGAGAATAAATTTCGATTAAAAATTAATAGACGAAAAGCACAGCTTGACACCCCTGTCTGTGAAGTACCATAGTTTTTGAGAATTCGTACACAAAGTGTAAAACGTTACCCTTTTAATTTCGTCACAAGATCAGTCTGTCGTCTATCCGTCTTTCAGAGCCCACTACCTCTGGAACCGTAATAGGTCCATCAAATTTTTCAGAAAATTTATTACTATAAAAGATCAGACACAAAATCTTAAAAAGTGTTCCGAAAGTGATGTTATACTTAAAAAGTATTGGTGTTTTTTACTGTTATAGGCAGACACATCAAATTTAAAATTATGTGGGATAAAGCAAAAAGTATAAAAATGGAACTTTAAATTAAATGGCGTCCCAATAATAACATTATTATTACTATATGGCTTCAGTTTTTCAACCATAATAGGCAGACATTAAGAATTCATACAGAGTATGAACAAATATGTTCGCTATAAAAATAAATTGTAAACAATAAATTTGGAAATATTAACATCTCTATTCAATGTTAAATTTATTTCAGCAGCCAAATTATACCATATGAAAGTTCAAGCTTTAATAATTTTTTATGGGATTCAAAAATAATTCTTATATTTTAATGCAATTTCTTAATCAACCAACTGAAGAAAATGTTTCTACAATTAAACGAGATATTTTTCATGCTTAGAATTTTTCTACCACCATTAAAGTTCTGGTAACATATTTTGAAATAATAACAATAAAATGATTTAAATCACATTAAATGCTGTAGACTTTATTTTAATAACGATTTTTTTTCATAATGTTAATAATATATTAATAAAACTCTTAAATTACTAATAACAAGTAGAAAAGGAAGTATAAGAGAAAAATTTTTAATTATGAACCTTTAAAAAGAAATTTGCATATAATAAATAAAACTTTCCGTTTTTTGATACATCAACGTTTGAAAATTTTTTAATTTCAATTTAGAGATAAATATCTTAAAACTTGATAACTGACATCTAAAGTCACTTAACACCCAGCAACAGTTGTTATTACTGGCACAAGAACAAAAATATATTCCTAAAGGGCATCAATTATCCTAAGGCTGTTAAAAGAAATATATTTTACCAAGTATATGTGATAAAAATGCCATTAAAAATAATGCTCTACTATAATGTAAAGTTTAAATTTATTTTACTAATACAAGAAATGGATTACTAATTGCACTGCTTTGAAACCATTTAATCTTTAGACAAGGCTAATGAATTTGTTTTTAAGTAATTATCAATGAAACTTCAGTGCACTTAAAATTATATCCATTATTTCATATTAAAAAACATTTTTCATTGATGAAATATTTATAATGCTAAAAAGTCATTAACTATTTTATCCTCCAATGCTAGTAACGCTTTCCAATTACTATATTTTTTAATAGTATAAAAAACTCTTAAATATTTTATAAATAAAAAAACTGTTATCAAAAATTATTTTTATTTTTTTTTTTTTTATTTTCAGGTACGTGTATAATTAACATTCAAACAACTATAAGATGTGAGTTAAAAATATATATCATATTCTGTTTAAACTTTTTTTTAACTTAAAAAAATTTCAACAATTAAACATAATAGAAGAGAACAAAGTTTACGTAAAATTCCTTAGAAACAAAAAAGTTATACCAAAACACCTGCCACTTATACGGCTTATCTGTTTTAATAACACGCACATTACTTTCTATTGCAGTTAAATAACAAAAACAAAACTTTAACATTATTCAGTTGCATTAGTAATTATGCAACAAAAGACAGACAAGTAAGTAAACAATCGGTAGGGAAAAACCGCCACACTAATTAGAAAACATTACAATTTGTCAGCGTTAAAATAATAACAGCAGCAGCAAAAAGTAGCAACGATGACAGCAGTAACAACAAACTTACAATAACAACAATAAAAAGCAGCATACAAAAAATGATAAAACAAAGTAACAAAAATAAAGTTTCTTGTTAAAAAAAAATGGTTGCTGTTCGTACCGTTTCATTACACATACAGGCATGAATTCCCTTATACTCATACTGCTGCCAAGCAGACCGACAAATACAATGAAAAAGTTTATTTTATCCTTGTATGTTTGGGGCTTTAATTTTATGCAATTTCAACTATAATGACATTAATAGCTGTGCCTTACAATACGACACAAAAAAAACCAAAATAACAAAAATTAAAAAAACAAAAGAGAAGATATTAAGTGTACAAGTGTTAATATTGGAAGATACAGAAAGGTGAAATGAACAAACATCCCACTAAATTATATATCCTCCAAAAAAAAAACAGGAACTACAACAATTTATTTCTATCCTGTGCATTTTTTGTTTTTGACAGCAAATAGGAAAATATAAAAAGAAAGATAAAAAAATATAACATCCCAAAAAAGTATAACTAAACTTTTAATTTAGAACCAACTACAATTAAAACTTTTCCTTATAATTTCGCCACGAAATTAAATGGGAAAGTCAGTTTTGTTGCATGTTTAAAACGAAAAGTAACAGAAATTGTAAATTTTAAAAATAGCAAGCGGCGTAACAAAAGTAAACTATTCCTAAATTAGTTAATTTATTGCACTGAAACTTTTTTGGATTTCATTTTTGATATTATTTCACAAGTTAGCACAAGATCATTATATTAAAAATAAATTCATTTTAGTTTAATGTGTATTCCAAATATCATGTATACCATCTCTTCTTGTAGCTGCTAGTGAAATACTCTAGTGACTGAAGTTATAGCATCTGTTTTTCAACAAGAACTTTATTTTCTAAAAAAAATAAAAAATTTAGATGGAGATGATTTAAGTTTTTATTGTATTACGAAGAAAAAGTTTGACAATAATGAATGAAAAAGGATGCCTTGCAAATGTTCATCACGACCACGTTAAAAAATATTAATTTTTTCAGCAAAGTTTTTATCACTTTAAGCACCTCACAGCATTACCAGCCTCATAAAAAAACGAAGTAAACAAGACTCTAAGCCACATAGCGCATTATAGAGTGACACGTTGATCATGCAAAGTCTTCAATTATCAATAATCGCTGTAGTATTTTTAAAAGCCAAAAAACAGCAAAACAGCTGATATACCCTGAAAAATAAAAATGGGCTTAGTATGAAAAAATTACTTTTTTTTAGAAAAGCCAGCGATTTATTCCTGTATAAATTTTTAAGATTGATTTAAATTTTTTTAATGCAATTTTCAAGCTACTAAAAATGCGTCAAAACACTAAATGTCAAACTATCACGTTGTTGGTATTGCCACCATTAAAAAACAAAGTTCTTGTCGAAAACCTCTTTATATGTGCACGAGTTTGTATAAAAGTTGATTTATTTTTTCATGCAGATAGTTCTTCATTTTCAGTTTATTAGGCTTTAGACTTGAACACCATTTGTTTTTCTTTTGACATTATCTCTTCTTCCATATTTGTTTTATAAACTTCTAATTAAATTTGTTATTTCTATAATATTTATTTCTGAACCCTCAAAGTAAATGTATTCCGGAAAGTCGATTTAGCTAAGCAAGGCTCTTTGTCATGGAATTGAAATCAGTTTTGCCAAAGCCCCAGAAGATCTACAGAACACCAGTCTTGAGAGCATAGTATTGAAATAGGTGGTATTGAAACTTAGCGGCATTGGTCCATAAATGGTGCAAATATGTTCGAATAAAGGCGATCACCTCTACTCTTTTTTTTTGCAGAAGTAAAATTAAAAATTTGTAATTTTATTAAAACCTTAAAATTTCGAGGAACTTTTGCCCAAATGTAATACGTTGACAAATAGTTTCATAATCAAATTAAAATTTTACCAAAAAACTTTAAATTTATTAAACACCAAAATTAAAAAAAGAATCAATAATTCAAAAGAAGAATTGTAAGACAAAGTATCACTTTTATATCACACTTCAAGCAAAATTTTATGAAAAAAATAAATTACATTTTACAAAAAATATGTTTTTTAATTAAAACAATTGTCGTTAAAAATTCTCAATCGAAATTTCTCCAAAATATACCATTTTCACTAATCTTTTACCAAAAAAAAACAAAATTGACTTATAGAAAAAATTGTTATTGCAACAAAAATAATATAAATTAAAAAAAATGTTTAACTCTAAAAAGTTGAAAATCTTTTAAAAAAAATCTTAATCGAAATTTCTCCAAAATAATTAATTTTCTCTGAAACTTCAAAAAAAAAAATATTAGATTCAACAAAGATTTTTCTTGCAATGAAAAAAATTTTAATTTCATTAAAAACCGATAGTTAAAAAAAGGCAGTATGTGGTTAACAGACCTTAATCCGATGGTCAATAGAACTAAAATAAATGGCAAAAAAAATGACTTAAGAAGATTGAAGAAGGTTAAAAATAAACACCTTAAAAACACCATAAAAAAAAATTAATATATCAAAGAAACATTTCGGAAAAAAGACTTTCTTTAAAGAAAAAATTTTACTATTCTTCTGGTAAAGGGTATATAAGATGCGAACATTCGTATATAATACTCTTACTTATTTTACTTGAATACACGCACTTTTATATGTTTTCCAAATTTCATTTATAAAAGTCATCATGATAATTTCTTTTCATAACAAATTATTCTGTTTTAAAGCATAATTATAATGAAAATACTTCAAAGTTTAAGTTTTGCTAACAAAACTCTGCGTAGATAAACGGAAGTCATTTGTTTTACCCCATCATTTCATAACTATCATTTGCTGCGGTTAACGTAGTGTATTCCAACTTTGTTTTTATTTGTTTTAATTTGCTATTTGTTTGTTTATTTTATGTGCCAACGCCTTTACCTAAACTAATTAGCTAAAATTGCACTTACGAGGATTACAGTCATCATCATTAGCAATCAAGGCACTCAATGCACGAATTTTTTAGTTTTTTTTTTTCTATCTCCTCCTTTTCATCTGGAATATTAATTGCTTAAAGAACAATTAAAACCATATTTTAAACAGCCACCAGTAGCAAAACTTTTTAATTTATAAAAATTTATAAAAAGGTTTAAGTGCCTTTTGATTGATGGTTAAATGATTTAAGATTGAGGGATAATAATTTTTTTAATGTTTAAAGAAATTCTCTTTAAACTGCACAGCATGCATTTCTACAGTTTTAATTGGTATCTTAGGTTAATTTTTCTGTTGATAATAGCCAAAAAGTTTAACTTTCACAAACTACACTCTTGTAAGTCATCTAAAATTAAACACAAAGTTTAGAATTAAAATAACGAACAATCCTTGAATATTAGCTTAAATCGTTGATTCTATTGACCTTTTGAGTGTTGTTCTTGCAGTACTATAAAATAATGGTACCAAACCATTACGATTTGTAAATCCATTGTCATCTGCTCACTATCTATAGATTATTATCTCCGCTTAGTTGAGCAGCTTTTTACAGTGTGTGGCATTATAACAAGTACCAAGAAAAAAAATGTAGATCTAAGAATTGACGACCAAAACTTGTACGATTAATAATGGAATTTTAAAAATTTCTAACAGCTTCTCCGAAAGATAATTCAACTATAATTATTCTGTGCAATTTAATTACTTTTTCACAGTGGCTGGGGACTTTTGTAAAATAAATGGTTTAAAACCTATAACTTTATAAAAGGTATCTCGGTACATTAGGCCCAAACGAAGGTATAGTGGGCCAAATTTAAACACTTCGAATTAAACAATTTTTTAAAGGCTTGTCTCATTCTTAAATCTTAAAAATATTCAGAAGAAAAAGTGGGAGAAATATAGATATTGATATTGATTATAAGCATTTTAAATTTTACCTGAAAAACACATCATCATTATTTTCCACTTTGTGAAAAAGTTTGTTAAACATATGCATTCTTTTAAAACATACCACGAAAGGTATTCCATTGGAGATGTGTCTAGCGCCAATTGCTTTGTATTATGGATAAATATTATTATAGCAGTGCTCGAAAATCATGCATTTTGAAATAATTTTTCGCTGAGGGATTTGTAGATAATTACGATTATGGATTTTTAAGAGTCCACTGATTACGATTTTTAACGTGGATAGTTCTTAAAACCCAACCAAAAAAATGAAATCATGCTTTACATAATACACAAACATAGATTTTACTAAAAAACTCAAAATTTAGAAAAAAAATATGATTTTGCTTTATAGTAGATATACAATTTAAATAACTTCATTTTCTCTAAATTGACATTCTTAACTTGAATTACATCTTCACTTATCACACTAACAATAATGGTTTTAATATATTTTACCAATCTGGAGATAGTCGAATTGTAGTACATGCATTTTGAAGTAAATATAAGGAGTTATTTATCTTTTATTTACACAAACCTGCTATTGAGGAAATAGTCTTTGAATTTTCCACCAAACATATAGAAACTTTTCCATTATATAAACTACTTTATTTAAAATTACATGGTTTTTCAGTGCTTATTTTGACACAAGATAATAATATTTGAAATATAAAACAATAAAACAACTCTAAACAATTAAATCTTCTCTTTAACTGAATTTAAAAACAAGGTTATCGATTCATCTGAAAGTTGTTTTTTATGTTTGTACCCGCAAAACTCAGTCACTGCTGAACCGACTTTAAATTTTGTTCTTTATATAAAAGTTCACGCTTACAGATTGATCTAGTTTTAAAAATAGCACATAAACTTAAAATTAAAAGTTATCCCCATACAACCAACATACATGTTGTAAAATGTGTTATTATCAGTAAAAGGCAAAATTTTAAAATTAAGAAAAACTTTAGCTTCCAATTGTGAAAATTAATACAGAATCAACCTAAAAATTAAAGAGTGTCTGCATAGGTGACTTAGTTTGACCTTTAAAGTCCCAATTTTAGAACTGTTAGAAGCGAACTTTTGCAAATTTGACAAATTAACAATTATTATTACCATTATAACAAGAAGTTTAAACATTTAAATGTATAAATTAATGGGTGACCTAATAGTTCATTTAAATTAATTTAAATAGCCATATATATGATTAGTTTTAGACAGATGGTTGAATTTTACAAAGAACATGTATTGTTAAGTCTGCTACAACAGCCAATATAAAATTTTATTTTGGAAATCAAAAAGTGGATTTGTCGGTTTTGAAAAATCTGTTAAAGGTTATTAAGTATTCTGTTTTGTCTATTTTTTACTCCATATTTTCTACTCCATATTTTTTTAAACATTTTTTTCTTTGCTATCATCAACTTTTATTTATGAAGAACTACTCAAATTGAAAGCATTCATTTTATAAAATATAATTTTGCCTAATTAATGGAAAAATCGTTTTAAAATCTCACATTTCCGGTATAAACATATACATATTTTTTTTTTTTTTTTTTGCTTTTTATGCTTTTCTTCTTTTCATTTACTTTGTCATAAATTATAAATTAAAGACAAGCCAGACAATTTATTTAAATTCCTTTCCCTTAAATGGAGTAATGTATACGTGTTTAGTATTCTTGCTTGGGGCACAAAAATTAGTTCTTATTTTTTATTTACTTTGTATTATGTCTTGTAATTTCCTTTTGTTCCTACACTCACTACTTTTTTGTAACTAGAGAAATTGTAAAAGAATATTAAATTTAATGCTCTGATTACTTGGATTAAATCTTGTGTTTTCAATTTTTTTTTTTTAAATCGTGACATTTAAATTATTCACACTGTTAAAAATGTTTGTTTGTCTGTTCTGAAGGAAATGTTCAAAATGTTTTTGTATTTATTCATATGGATAATTTAAAAATGTTTCTTTATTATTTTGTCAGTTGTAAAATTACATCAGTGATGACCTAATGTAACCAATAATGCAGGGAACATAAATTTTATTTATTTATTTTTTTTTTTTTCTTTTGAGAAGAACAAGTTTCAGTACTAAAAGATAGTAGCATCTATTTTGAAGAAAGCAAAAAATAAGAATATACATGATCTGATTCATGGCACAATTTCGCTTTATCCGTCAACTAAATGCTTCTTTTAAAATCTGAATGGTCACGTTAAGAAATAATTTTATATGTACTTGTATTCTTTGGCATGTTAAAATAATCGTTTTTGTATTCACAAATACTCGTATGACTTTATATGAACAGAGTGATAATAATGATGCTCATTTGTGATAAAGATTTTTAGTCGATTTTCAGTTCATTGAGTCCTTCGTTCGTGTTCATACAACTCATTTCATTACGTTTCCGCGCTTTTCAAATGAAAATTTATATTCGTTTTTTTAAGTCAACAAAATTGTTTCTTTTCATGGTTTTTCTTCAGGCAGCTTGTATACAATTTTCAAATTATTGTTGCTTTAACAACAATAAAGGAGAAATATATGAAGTTAGCAAGCCCTTAATGTGATGTCATTTCTAGTTGGCTGTTAATGTAAAACTCAATAATAATTAAATTGCTATCAACTTTTGTAAATTTATTAAAAGTTTTTAGTTGTACATCAATTAATTTGAATTGCGAAATAATATACGGTGGGAGCGATAGCGAGTTCATAGTTTTTCGCCGGTAGCCTAACTGTCCAACTCCATATATAAATATCTGTATACTATTTTTTATTTGTAGATTGACATTCAGGCTAACGGCGATAATTAACGAATTCGCCATCGCTCTCACCGTATATTATTCACCTTGATAAATTTATTTATAATAGAAGCAAGTAAAAACCACATAAAACGATCCGGAGAAGAAATAGAAAAATGTATAATATATGTTGAAAAATTTGGAAGGGTAAAAAATATATTTTTAAAAATTAAGTACTCAAACGGTAAACACTTAAACCTGTTAACATGACTACAACTTCTGGCAGATCTTCAATCGCAGGACACTATTTTTGGAACTAAAATAAAAATACACATATAAATTTTATAGAAGGTGTATTACTATGATCGCTACAAAAACTGCAAATACTAAAATAATATTAAATATTTGAGGGTGTCTCCATAATGACAAAGCTTTCTTTATATGGGCTTTATATTTTTAACCGTTATAGGTAGATACAGTGGAGTATGTAGTATAATATTCGCTTTAACTTAAACTAAAAAAACTTAAAATAAAAGGTATTCCCTTTGAAAAATAGGATGCGGTACTATACTCTACAGTTTCTTATCTAAATAATTAGAAACAAAATTTCAAAGTTCACACAGTGCATGAAGGACTATATCCGCTAAGATAATAATTACAAAATTCAAAACTAAAGAGTGCATCAAATTCGTATCAAATTTGTTTTTTTTTTTAACCCAACAGAAAATCCTTTATATTATAAAAAAAACATTGTAATAAGAAGCATAGAAATAAAAATTAAAGAGTGTGCCAAAGGACACCTAATTTTTAATTATATTTTTTATAACTTTGTACTGTATTAGACAAAAAAAAAAAAATTAAAAAAAACACATAATTAAAAATTACAGGGTAACTCACACATGCAACGAAACCAGCTAACTTGTTTGACTTATTTTGTATATTCCTATATGACATGGTAGTGTCTATTCGGCAACACAAAATCTTTATATACCATTCACTCGCAGTGTTGTTAAAAATTACTTTACGCTGATATGACTACCAACTAAAAAATCATGTCTTGGAGCTGCACTCTTAAAATTTTCAGCTAGATTTGTGCAACTATGATATAAAACTAGTAATAGTAATAGTGCTACACTCGTATTCGACTGTGCAAAATCTAATATATGAAATATGTGTTTTTTACATGTGCTGTTTCTTTTCCACTAGAGACAAGAAATTCCTGTAACTCTCTTAGTGGTTTCCTAAACATATAAGAGAACCAAACACTAAATAATAAATACTAAAGCAACATTTTTAATTTGCCACCCAATATACGCTGTATTTGAAAATTGATTTTCGAAAGAAGAGCGGAAATATTTGTTGAAAAAAATGTATTTTTGAATATCCTTAACCAATGTAAATTCTCCTTAAGACTTTCTTTTACAGCCCTTGTTTGTTGCTTTTTGCTTATATGCACTTAAACCAATTCTATACAAATTGCAAAAAAATAATAAATTATTATTAATTTCCTTAAAATCACGTGTGCAATGAAAACAATATACAAAAGTGAAACCGCCTTTTATGGGGCTGGCAAATATTGGTTTTAATATTGTTAGTCGTGTAGATACCTTTTGTTAGAAGTAATTACATCTGTTCTATTCTTGACAGCATCGCCCACATGTTTTCCTACTATTTTCATTTTCAGTTCTAAATGTGGTTTTTGTTGTTGTGGGACTTTTTTAAATTCGAATAATTTTTGTTAAACCAAAGTGATTTTTCACCACAACAGTGTATTCAATAAAGCTGTTGTACATATCGCACAAATTAAAGTTGATAAGCAAAAGTTTTTTGATTTAGAACTGTATTTTGTTAAATGAAAATTAATAGTAATTTGTAGAAAATTTACTTTAATAAATGGTAGAGTATTTTTAAAACAAACAGTGACAAAATTGTGTCTAAATATCAGTCCAAGAAGAAGCCAAGAATCGTAGTAAAAAACAAACATAGATAAACATCAAAAATTGTTATAAAACATTATATATCCCTTTTACTAAAACTGTAAACCTCTTAACTGGTTAAGTTTAAATTACACACGTTTTTATTTAAAACAAATTCATGTTTAATTACAAAATTAAAAGCAAATTTTTAGAATATTTCAAAAGAGAATCGCTTTTAAATAAATCGCCTTTCAATAAAATGCTTTTAAATTAAATGAAAATAAAATATTTCTAATTAGCTTGCAGTTTTTGTTTTCTTTCTTTGTTGGTCTTTATTATGTTAAAGAGAAAATTTCTTTGTAAATCTGTGTATGCCACATGACCAATAATTTAACTATAAAACTTTAATAATATTTTCCAATTATATTTTATATACGGAGTATTAATATGTTTTTACTTAGTCAGTGTGTTAAATGAAATTTGTGTATTAGAATGTGCGTTGGTGCTTGCATGTTTGCTTTTGGATGTGTGTTCTCTAATTTAGCCAATATACATTTTCTTTTTTAACTGCACAACACTTATTACTCTATACAATTTTTTGATGCCAAAAACATTTTAACACTCACAAATAAAGTTATTTTCTACAAATTTTATTTATTTCTTTTTAGTTTTTTTGTTGGTCGAACTAAAACTAAAAAACAGCAAACAGCGGCTACAAACATTGGCCATTCCAACACAAACGTTAGACACTTTTATACTGTTATAAGTCAACACAGATCCATACTTACATCTGCAAATTTAAGTGAATGAATTATTTACACTCAAATAAAAAATTATGTACAAAAAAAGTTGACGAGTAAATTATTTCGCTTCGAGAACAAGTACAAAAATGTATATATAAAACTGAAATATGAAGGGTGTTCCTCTAGTGCGTTGATTTAAACGCATACGGCCTTAGTTTTTCAACGCTACTAGCAGACATTTAGGGTGTTTTCATAGAGACCATGATTTCGACAAATGCTCCTTGTCTTCTTGAAATTTTCACTTAGCATATAGTGCTGTGTCTGCTAAAAAAAAACTGTATAAAAGAATTATAGGCTATCCGACAGGTGGTGTGATTTTCTTTTAAATCGTTAAAAACACATTTTTCTTACTTGCAAAACCAATTAACTTAAACCTAATAATAAAAGCAAAAGCTTTTACGTGTGAATCCAATTTACTCTTGGCGGATTTGTTATAATTTTGTTATCACCATAATTAATGTTACATTCGCTTACATTATTTTCCTGAGCGTATACAAATATTCAAAATTCATATATTTATATCGCTAATTTGCATAGAAAATGACAAACAAAGCTGATTTTGCATTATTCCTCCTTAGTTCTAAAAAAGTGCTAAAATAACTTTTTAGAATTTTTTCTAAAAATCCACTTTTTTTCTTTTAAAAAAAGTTAAAACGAACGTTAATTTTGTTTCAACTTGCAATGATGAATGCTTATATGGTCAAACATACACTCATACATTATTTATTATGCATTGCAAAATAGCCTTTAATTCCTTGATGCATTTATAATCATGTTAACAAATAATTTACGCAACACTGAATATCAAATTCTATTTGAATATTTTTCAAGTTTTTATTATTTTCAAAAAACCAAGCACATAAACCAAAGTATAAATAAAATTTTTATTTGAATATTAACAACTCTGTAGTGAAGTATTTACATTGTATACATGTACATTTGTGTGAATGTATATGTCCATCCTATACTTTTGAAAATAAAATAATTCAAAAAGGACTCTCTTTATTAAGTTTTAAGTAATAAGTATTCTTTATTTGTGGTAAATTTATGTGATTGCAATATAAATAAATCCAAATATGTTTTTAATTAAATTGGGAATTATATGAATGTGAATGTAAGAATCTTTATATAGAAATTAATTTGTGATAAAAAAGCTGTTTTCATAAAATTCCACATGAGTGAATTTAATGGAATAGAAGTTGTAATTAGGACAATTTATGGTTTAATGAAATTTCTTTATAAAAGAATTTAAACAGGAAGTTGAAGAGAGTTAAAAAAAGTATTAAATATTTTTTAAAGCAAAAATATAAAAACTCGGTTTTAATTTAAAGATTTGGCTTAAAACAAATCTTTACTTGTCAATATGATTTCCTTCTTAAGGACTAAAAGTTTCTATATCTACCAAAATTTTATTTAATAAATAAAATAAAATAATAAATAATTAAAACAAACGTTTATGCTTCAGATTTTTTCTGTATGAAGCAAACTTCTTTATGAAAAAAAAGATCAAAACAATAAAATAATGCTTCCAAATACCAGAGTTCCGAATAGGCAGACGGTTATCGAATATGAAATAATATATTAATGACAGCAATTCGTATAACTACTTTAACAATGCGATACTCTTTAATACTAATTTTAGTTTTCATTTCTGCTGTTATACAGAGCTTTGTTGTACACACTATGCAAATTTCATATGTCTATCTGCAATGGTTTAACAGAAAAGGCAATATAAGTCATATTTACGTTTTTTTTTTTTTTTTTAAACACCATTTAGTCTTTTATTTTTTTGCCCAACGAACATAATATAAATTCAAAGTGTCTGTCTATTAGGGTATAAGAGATTAGGTAATAGCGCCATCTATAGGGACACAATTTTTAATTCCTGCTCTAAACCAAATTTTTTTTAAATCACGTATATACCCTTTAGTTTTAAACATAAACAAATTTGTTTAGAAAACAGGGAATTAAAGAACAACAAATATACACAAAAAAAACTATAGAAGAAGTCGGTAAAATATACAAAAATTCTCTGTAAAAAATTGTTTTTAAAAAGAATTTTTTTCTATGTTAGGGAATCATGTTTTCTAATAAATATTTCTAAAAAGAAATTTTGTGTAGTAATTTTTTATGACAAAATTAAATCAATTGCATAGAGACTCTGTTTCCACTGCAAGAGATTATAATTTTGCTTATCAACATTACTTGCGGAGAATATAATACCATATGACTTTCTGAGGATACAACATTTTGAAAATCTTTGGAGATTTTAAAAAGAAATCAAGGAATTTCCTCTTAAATCAGTCTTATACTGTATATTTAAACTAACAGTTAGGCAACAAAAACCCTTTGTTGAGTCATCACAACTACAACTATTTGATTTGGCATAAATTTTGTTTCTTAAAATTGTGAGAGGTCCTTCTTTTACGACAACTATCGAAACTTAAATATAAATCAAAAATTTTATGTTACTTCCTCTTTAGCCATGTTATATTAAACTCACCATAATCGTTAAAAAAAACTGCAGATTTATTTCCACTTCTTTGCAAAGTACATGATTTCTGAAGTACTTTTTACATACAAATTTTCCTGAAAACACAAAAACTAAATGTTTATTCTCTTGTAAATGTTTATAAAAAATTAATAATTTTTTACATAAAATTCTATTTAAATTAAGATAATCTCGTCTTCTCTGCATATTTTTTTTTCGAAATAGTTTTTTTTTAGAAAATACCTTTGTGAAATAGCAAGTTTCATAAAAAACGATATTCATTAACGAGTTAAGGCATGTAAAATATATCCTGGTTTTTTTTATGTGTAAAAAAATAGATCACTTTTCTATAGACAAAAGAAAACTCCTCACTTTACTTTAATTAAAAAATAAAAATTTATTTATAAAGACAACATTTCCTTAAAATTTTGAAATTATCCTTGAAGAAGTTTTTTTCTGGAAATGGAAATAGTATTGACATTTTCAACAAACAACATTAACAAAAACGTGTTAGAAAAAAAATACATTTTATGTAGAAACACTTCCATGATTAAGGGGTACATTGAATGGAACATACTGTCAATAACTCAGATTTTACAAAGAGATTTGATCACTTTCTATACATCTTTCGCTTAGTGCATTTTTATAAAACATTTCTATTTTAAGGCTTTAAATTTTTTATCTAATTCTAGTAAAAAATTAATATTAATTTTTAAAGCAATTGTTTATACCATGGAAAAATTTCTTTTATAAATAAAATAAAGAAAATATGTACAGAGTCGCTTTAATTGTGTAAAATATTTCTTTACAGTATTTAAAAGGATTTTTTATTTTATAATAAATTTAATTGGAAATAACAATAACGCAAAACTAAATATTCTTCAATCCAATTAAAATTAGATTTACAATGCCTTTTAGTTTTTTCTCCGTTTTTATTCCACAAAGATAAAACTAAACTGTTGTTATTCTTAAATCATTTAAATCAAATCAAAACGCATAAAACCTCAAATGATTTGTGAGGTTATTGTCACACAATCTGCCCTTTAATGGCGTGTTATAATTTGCAAAAATATTGTATGCTCTGTGGGTGTAGTCTAAAGAGATCGCTGTGTTTTTTTATTTTTTATTACAACTTGAGGGAATAGTTGAAGCTGTTAAATAAGTGATAAAAGCCAAGTTGAATGACACTTATGTTTAATGTAGTGATTTGTACATTTATCTTTTCTAGTCATATGAAGAATTTTATCGCGCATATAAAATAACATTTTTATGATCACTTTAGTAAAGAGACAATTTGTTAATTGAATTTATTGTCACGCTTGAGCCGTAAAGTTTATGACAGTCCGTTAAGATTTCAGCTATTTTTTTTTTTTTGTTTTTTTTTTTGTTTTCTATTATATATCTCCTAATTGAATTAATTTTAGGCTTTCGAATAGATGTAAAGACAAAATTGAAAAACAATAATATTTAATCAACACAATCTTTGTGTTTATATCATATTCGTACAAAACTTATTTGTTTTTTGACTTTAACTAATTGTGGGATGATAAACAAAGAACAAAAAAAAAAAAAAACAAAAAACCAAATTGTTATATTATTTGGATTCAATAAATAAAAATAATTCTGTTATAATCTTTTGCTATGAGTTTATTTACATTTTTAATATTCAATTTAAAAGAGATTAAAATATATAAAGACTACAGCTGTAACGCTATTAGTCTTTGTATTTATCAAATGATCATGGTTGTGCAAAATAAAACACACAAAACTTAAAAAGATTTTTGTTTTTTTTTTTTGCAAATTTGTTACATTTGCAAAAATAATCAAAGTAACTTACATTTATGTCGGTATGTATAACCCAGTAAACAATTAGTCTAAAAGAATATTTTTTTAAAGCTTTTTAAAGTCCTTACTGGAAAAGTCTGCTTCATAATAAAATTTTTTGATTAAACTTAAAACTAGTTTCTTCTATTTGTAGTAAACTTAAAAAAAGTTTAATTTTTTATTAAATTACTTTTTATTTTTTCACTTATTATTTTTTTCATCTGATTTGAGCACCTTCAATACTAGAGAAACATATACATCAGAGGGAATAACTTCCTTCCAATACAATAATGGGCCGGTAGAATTAGATTGCTCAGATTGCTCCCTTTTTAATTAAGTTCGTTCTGACTAAAACCAGCAACCACACTTAATTATTAACGATAACATTAAAAGATTAAAAGATTCTAAACCGCTAAATTGTGTAGCTACTGGCCTGCTTTCTCTAAGTCTTCATGAATCTTGCTTCGAATTTAGGGGCTGCTGTATAATCGAAATTTAATAGGTGACTACTGGTAGTAAGTTTAGCACCTGTTAGTCTAGCTGTTAACATACAATTTAAGTTAATGTCTCAGTCTCAATGTTAAATTGAAGTCGGAGATGGATATGCTGTTACGTTTCCTTATCCTACCTTATGCACATCCCTTCTTTTTAACAAAATTCTCCCACTAAATCAAAGTCAAGATATAACTAGCTTGAGGCCAGTAAAATGCTTTGAGAGCGCGATAAATGTTTTTCTTCCATTGCTGATTTAATTGGTCCCATTTGTCATATGTTATAAAAAAAAGTACGGCCATTGTAAGACCAGTGTCCATCGCTTTTGGTAAGTTTAAGTCCAAAGGAAAATAATTTCTCATTCTGCACTGCTTTCCAGTCCTAGAGAATTTTTACATTCCTTAACTTCACAATCATAATGGAGCCCTTAGGACTCCAATCAAACACTACCAAAGATGGGTTGTTTTGAAGCCGGTTTATATCCTGCAATAATTATTTCAAATTAACTGATATTGCAATCATAAAAAGACAGACCTAAGTGGAACAATAAAGTCTTCTCAATTAATAAATAAACGAAATTGGTAAACTAACAAAATAAAATATATTTAATCAAACAGTAAAGTTAAGATGGTTCTAAATTAAAAAATAATATGTTTTTTGTATAAAAAAGTAAATAACATTTTTGAAACATTTTTTGAAATTCCGTACATTAATCCTTATTACAATTTTATTCAATAATTACCTGTGCCAAAAACTTCGTCCGCGCATTTTTCTAAAACAAAAGCAAATCGATAATTAATTGTGAAAAATTTAAGTTTATGCCAAACTGCTAAAACAAAAGTAATATTTTCCGTTTTAATATATTTTTCATTATGGTTTCTCCTTTTTTTCTTTTTGAAATAATTTATTATTGTAGCAATAACACACACTCTAACTGCACACTGGTACATATACTCGATGTGAAATTTTTTTATTTCTTTATGATTGTTATTGCTTTTGTTTAACTTTTGACCTCAAAAGTAGTTCATATTGAAAATAATTGAACCCTAGATGGTACTTTAAACAATAATTTCATAGTTTTTTTCTACTTCTTTTATGTTTTCTGTTTGCAACTGTATTAAAATTTAAAGCTGTCTAAGAAAAAAAGAACTTATCAGCCAACAGTAGTTGAGTTCTAGTATAATAAAACACAGAAGTATTTTTTTTCCTAATATCAAGGCACAATAAAATTAATAAGTTTTTAATTATTTAAATATTTTAATCGCTCAAAAAAATTACGAAACACTTGCAAAAAAAATATTTACAAAAAAAGGTATAGATCGATATTTTCGGAGATTGTTCTGAATAATATTAAATTAAATTAACTTAGAAAAATTAGATTTGTAGCTCAAATTTATTAAAAATCATTTAGTTATAGAAAGAATGTTCTAAATGGAAGAAAAAAATGTAATTAAATTAAATAAAACAAAATAAAATTGCATTCGTTGTTAACCAACGGTTAGCTAAAAATATCAACGAGAAAATCTTTGGGTTGTGTGTGGTATTAGCTTAACCAAAAGATTATTTACTGCTTATGAATAACCACTCGTACTCCTATTCCTATTCTTATTCTTTTATTATTTAATTTTTTCGGTTGTAAATAAAACCGAATACAAAAATTGGTAAGAAATTTTTCTTTCCCAATAAATTTTTAAACTAAAGTATACATACGTGAAATTAAGCAAAGTTATTATTGTTTTGTTTATAAAGCTAAAATAATTTTGATAAATACTTTGAAAAATTAATGATAACAATAATTTATTAATTCAATAGTTTGATATTTTCTTCTGATGCTAATTTTTATGTAAACATTTTTAGCAAAAAAGCCTTTTTCACCCATCTACACAAAAAATGCAATAAAAATATTTAATTTTGTAGAGAGACAGATTATTCGATCTTTTTTGAGCGGACTAGTAAATATTTAAAATTTAATATTAATTAAAGATTTTTATTCAATTCTCTTTTTTTATTATTAAATATCTATTCTTGTAAGGAATGCTTTACCTTTATATTTTCATAATTATTGTTACATACTCCATAAATTAATGGGTCATAGGCACACAGCCTCTCACGTTTATCATTGTAGTGATCATAATAATGCACCTTAAACAGATAGCGACCTGCTATAGAAAGATGGACAGATATGTCAGCGATGTTAACATGATTACGTATTTGCACTTAACTTATCTATACACCTGCAAGTGATATAGTGTTGTTCGCTTGCTCTTTGCGAACATTTAGCTCTTAAGAAAAGCGAAAAGAAATTCTTGAGCTGTTGTAAGTCTTTTAAAGTGTCTAACAGAAGCTTTGAAAGTTTTTACAAATTAAATTATACTGGGTGTTTTTTGATATTTAGTTAATAAAGGCACAGATGTTTATTTTTGGCAATGGGCTTGCTACTAATATACACCACTATATCATAAACAATTTCGCATCTTGTTTTCTCACTAACTGATGGCACCATTGGACGTAATTTCAACAAAAAATTAAACCGGAAATTGCGTTATACTGTCCGAGTAAGATATGGCTTCATCACAATTACGCTACAAGATTTTGCGAGAAAGAGGTGTGTAAATTGACTTCCAAGGTTGTGCGATACAAAATCTATCGCTCATTTTCTGTGGAGCCTCTTTAGATCAATTTTTTATTGTAATAAGCAGCAACAATTGATACCTTAAAGGCCAGCACTATTCGTCTTACTCATAAAATAGAGATGGACGTCCAGATTACACTTTGTCAAGAACAGATGCAGTGGCCATATGCCCGAAAGTAATTACAAATGTTAATTTTTGTACTGTTCTTTTGAATTAAAACTTTTTTACTTAAAATAATATATTAATTTATTTTAAATTTAAATGAGCTTTTTACCTTTATAAATTATTTTCTTTTCTAATATATTAAGCACTAGTGCCTAATACTGTCTTGTGCTTGATTCCTTAAAAAAAATATTTCTAAACTTTTTACATTTTTAAAATTCTGTCGGGTAATAAAACACTATTTAAAAGGCTTTTCAGTATTCCTGAAACAGAAATACCTGTTATTCTTGCTCAAGGGAAAATATTTTTTTACTCTGTGTTGAAATTTTTACGATCATACTTCTCATTTGACCTTGGCTGAGTTTATTTTCACACAGTCATTGCACTATCGATTGTCCTACAAAATGGAACAAAGAAGTTTTAACAAACAAATACAGTTACATTTTATATAAAAATATAATTTTTATAGAAAAAAAGCTATAAAAATAATTCGTTTTATTGCAGTTTTTGGCTTTTGATTTCACAAAATTCAACATGCAAATAAAGGAAATTTACTTGCTTTGAGTGAAATTTTTATATGAAAGAGAAAAAAACCACTAAAAGTATAAAAAAAAAAAACAAAAAAAAAATTGCAAACGCAATGCAAAGGTATTATTCGACAACAATTATAAAAACATTTGAATTATTTATTTGAGGTTATATCTGCTTGTTCTTTGGGGGCACATAACGTATGAACAATAAAAATTTTAACGTACTTATAAGTTATGAAATTTCTAAAGTATTTTTTAAAGCCAAATTAATTTTATACATTTGTGGTAAATTTATTGAAAAAAGAGATTTGCTTTTTTATTGTAAACAAAATATATACTTGCGGTTATTAATTGTATTAAAAAAGCGCTTTTTTAGCGAAATTTATGCCATAAAAATGAATTCAATTGATTTCTTAAATTTAAATTTGAAAGATGCAGGTAAATAGTGCACCGTACTTCGGAAGTTAAGAAAACATAGAAAATTCGAAAATTAAAATGAATGTCATTGAGATGTGGTTCAAATGAATGTCATTGATATGTGCTTGATATAGGTTGATGCCACCTGTCATACACCCTAAGAAATTTTTGAAAAAGTATCCCTAAATTGGACATCCGTAATACCCTTCATCAAGAACAGCAGCGGTGGCCACATGTCCGAAAATCACATAATTGAACTTTCATTTAATTTTTTTTTTTTAATTTCTATTTTTTTTTTAGAACTTTAAGTTCTGCCGGGCTTAAAAATCTACAGCTGTTCAAATGGAAAGTTTATCTTCCACATCTCCTTTTAAAAATTATTCATTAAACACATAAATTTCATTAGGAAAGTTTTATTGCTTTTATTTTACTCTTTTTTAATTATTTTATTTCCTTTTTCGTATAACGATTCAGTCACATCGCTCCAGATATTTATACTCATATAACAATTATTTATTTTATGCTTTTTGTTATTCTTAAGCTGCTGCCATTAAACTGACTCCGGTAATTATTATTCAAATAAAACTTTTTAAACTCTTTGTGCTATTTGATTTCTCAACTTTGTGTATGTAATTAAAGGTTGGAGACAGCGCCTACAGGTATGTTAAGCCTTATATGAATGATTGTAAAAAATGAATTTTGTAAAGGTATTGTAAAGATTTTGATACTCATGAACGCAGTTAAAAATACATTTTCTTTATTTGCCAAAAACTTTTAGTCTCTTAAATGGCGATCATTATTATAGAATTTTTATACATAAATTTCCTCTTTATTATCATTTTTAAAAATACTATTATTATTATTATTTTTTTTTTCTTTTAATAAAAATAAAATTCTTCTTAGAAGAATAAACTATTACTTTTTTCCTTTTGTTATTGGCGTTTTTATTAAAATGCCATATTATAAATAGAAGTGAAATATTAAAACAAAAGACATTAAAATTTGTTTATTTATTACGCTTTCACGCTCTAATCAATCATTCAATCTTTATGAAATTTCTTACCCATGTTCTTGTTGGTATAGAAGATGCTACAGAACACATTTTAATAAATATTTTCGATAATATTATCTATAAAATTTGACTCAGTGTACGTAATTTCACCAAAAGCGATTTTTTGCATTGATTTTTTAATGTTTTTATTTTGCTGTTTTTACAGCTTTAGATTTGCTTCATTGCTGAAAGTTTTCTTTTTCATAATGAGAAAAATCAAATTTTAATTTTAAAAGGATCTGACATAAAAAATCAAATTTTAGTTTTCATAAAAGCTGCTGTCAATTAATCCAAATTGACTACTAGGCTTAATATAAATATATGTATATGTGTAAGCAAATATTACTTTTCAAAAGCTAATTCGAGATACATGTTGTGCGGCAAAAGGCACGCTTGTGTAAATATAAAAACAAATTGAGCAGCACACATTGACTTGTTTATGTTCATACAAAACTTTATTTTATTTGTAACACGGTATAAATTTGTGAAACTAAAGAAAACATTCCCAAAATTGCCATCAGTGCAAGTTAAATTTATATCCCAGCAATAAATTCAAAAGAATTCCTGATAGAGCAATGAAAACAAATTGACTGAAATAATCACCTCTCTTCATTTTCTAAGATTCTGACACACGTCATATAATTTTATTAGTTTCTTGAAATTAATTTTTTTTAATTATTGTTATTGCAGGCTGCTTGCTGGGATATTTATGTATGTAGCTGCATGTGCACATTGCTTTTGTTGTTGTTGTTATATCTTTTTGAAGTGATACTATACAATATAGCACTTATTACAAAAGTGCTTCAGGTAAAATTTTTTGTGAATAAATAATATTCTTTTTTTCTTGAAGCCATATCACTTTTAGATAGAAGCAGATCTGCTACTATTGCTTTTATAATCTTTTGAATTTATTGGATGTGGGTGTAATAGCAATGAGAACGCAAATTATACAAAAGCATCAATTTATGAATCTATTAAGCAAATATCAAATTTTTAAAATAGATGAGCACATACAAAACACATTGTTATTGCAGCAATAAATTAAGAAAAAAAGCTACAAAAAGAAATTTAACAAAAGAATTTTTAATTTGAAAATATTCATTTGTATTTACTTGTATATCAGTGCTAATTGCCTACAACTGAGGGTGTTTATATTTTATATAAAAAGTGTAAAACCAATGTCTCTTATACTTAAAAAATAAAATTATGTGAAGTGCCGGCTTTCGACTCATTCTACTCATAAAAATAAATTCTATCTTTGAACTGAACGTGTATATGACCACCCAACCATAAGCCAAACGAACTGGTTAACGGACATTAACACGTAAAAAAATATGTTCACTTAATCGGTACGATGTTGTCGGTAAAAACATATGGATCTACCTTTCATCTTTTTATTTATTTTATAACGGACCAGAACTTAGGCCAGTACTAGGAAATTATGTTATGAAAAAGAGGATACTGTAATTGTCTTTGTGGAATTCGATTAAATTTTTCTACGTTGAAAGCGACAGCGAGGACACCTGTAGAAAAATGATTCCAAATATAACTGTTCCGCTAAAAAACAAATTCTTTCTTGAGGCTGCTGTAGTCGAAATGGTAAGCACGTTGTCTACAAACCTGGTTTCCCAGGGTTGAACCCCTGCCGCAATCAAAAATAAAAAATGTTTTTTTCTGTTTAATGATATAAATACATATTCACATTTATATACTTAATTTAGCATATTCGCCGGCGAATTAAAAATAACTAACTCTCTATATCTCTCCTTTCACCATCTGTCTTATCTCTCATCTATCCCTTTCCTAAAGAATGTAGCACGGTTACCGCAATAACTAAATGCCTGAAGTGCTACTTCTCTTTAAAAAACAAAAAATAAATAAACAGTGCGATTCACAGGTAATCTTAATGAAAAGTGTGTTCTGCGCAAAAACATATTAATATCGGGAAAAAGTCCCCTAACCTGGATCTTGGGTCGATAGAGTTATATACCTATGAGCCTCTTCGGTCTGTCTTACCACGTTCGAGTAACATCAAAACAAACTTTAGAGCACCGGCCCACACATGACATTTCTACAGTTCTTTATACTTCGCATTTTAACCAGTGCGAGTTGGAAAAAATTCCAAGTATGGACAATTATAGAAGCGTACCTTGCAAACAAGTCCCTTTCATTTAAGTTTTGCCATCATTCACGCTGTTTTCGTTAAAATTTTAGTTGGATGCATAAAGCAAAATTTTATTCTTTTAACAGGCTCTGTTATCTCTTCACACAAATATTGATAATAATATAATTTGAATGCAGCCCTGATTATTCTAATGATATTTTTTCTCTGTGTGAAGAAATGGGGCTTCGTAATATTTAAACTTAATGTCATAAGATTTCGTGATTGTATGTTTTAATTTTAACCATTAATGAAGCTATTAAAGGGAACGTATGCTACATGCTATATTATATTTAGCTTCAAGCGATTCTTACATTGCTTTTAATTTTTGTAATATGACAATTTTATTCAGCGCCAGCTGAAATATTTACCCTCAGTTTTTCAAGATTAAATTCTTGAGCATAACAAGGACTTTGATTCATATCAACTAAAAATCATTAAAAATGTTGACATATTAAATACCTCCACCTCCAAAGTAAAAAAAATGCTCAAAACTATTAAACGCAAGCGTACATCACACAGCAAATAAATTCATGAGATATTAGAATTGCATTCACCTTCGTAAAAATGTATGTATCTGTATATGTTCTGGTTATTAATTTGGGTTTTAATTAAAATTCTTTGTTTTGTTAACTTCAAATAAAAAGAATTTTAACTGCAGCATAAATGCAATATTTTGACAAGCAGCAATAAAAAAAAAACTTAAAAACGCTTTAGGTAAATACGGAATGGTATTGCAAAGCACAATGTCAATAGCGAAAAGTATAAAATTAAAAAAAAATATGCTGGTCTTTGGGAATACGTTTGAGTTATAGTATTTGAATAAACTTCAGATGTAAGCGGTTGATGGCATTAACTATATTTTACTTTGTTTGTGTGGTAGTACTCAGGCCATTTACCTTTAAATAAATTTTAAAACATTAATAGATAATTTAAATTAGCAAAATCAATATATTTTTTAGTTTTTTAAAATTACAGTAAGCTGAATTTCTCAAGTTGCAAAGAAGAAAAGATTGTTTTTAAATATTTGAATGTTAAGCCAAATTGTCCATCTGAGTAAGCCATCGGTTAAATTGTGGATAGATTTCATACCAACTAATCATTAATTAATACAAACACAAAAACAAAAGCAGAGATACGGATTGGGGCTCTGTTAAATATTTTTCGCAAAGTTCTTATCCTACATCAGTATAAGATCCAGCGTGAGCAGGAAGTAAAGCCATGAGACCAGCAAATATGTCACCTTTTGCCGATGTAACTCTTATATTCGGCGACAAGTATAATTTTGACTAAACGGATTTGTTTGAAAGATATTTATCCGAGCTATATATGATTTCATCAGGATGGCGCTACGTTTCATACGATGACCGCAACTATTCATTAAAATCAAAAAGCGTGATGAATTTTGATAATATGAAACTAAATTCATTTCTTGGATGGTATTTAAGGTTAAACGAGTATAAGAATTACATAATCAAGTTCAACCGATATTCACTTTTATTCACGTGACCACTTTAATGAAAATTTATTGCATTATTTATTATTATTGCATGGAAAGTTTACAATATCGAATGAAAATCTGCAGCAATTTGTTCTTCAATAGATAATACTAATAGGGGAACATCTGCAGGTACTCTACAGATACTCAACGAAAGTCCAAGGGAAATTGAAAAGCATTAGCTAAAATCGATATTAATGAAAGCCGTATTTCCTCCTTGTCCATGAGAATTGCTGTTACCAACTTTATTTGAGCGCCTAATAATAAATTAGAATTTTTTTTTAAACCAAATTTTAATTCGTGCTTATTAAATCAATTTTTCTGCATTCCATAGATTGAAATAAAAACAAACATGTTTTCAGTTTAATATTATTAAGATTTAATCGCTAATTTCCTAAAAATTTCTATTTATTTAGTTTTTTAAATAATTTTAAATATTAAACTTAAGTAGCAACAAGAAGTAGAGTATCAAGCTAACTTTCTGCAGTTATATGTTTTTTGCTTTACTACAAAAACTATTTCTAAGTTTGTAACAGATGCTGCCTGCATGTTCAAGTATTCTTTTCGCAGACATTTTTATGGATGTGTGTAATTTTCTATGCAATTTAATGTTTCCGTTTTCAAAACATTTTGTTGGTTCTTTTATTTTGCTAAAGTTATCACATGTGACCATCAGCTTCCTTGTTAGTCATCTCAAAGAAATACTAAAGAAACGGTAACCAAACTACGTTTGCTTAAAAGTAAAGTAAAATTTTAAACAACACCAAAAATAAAGATTTTAAGTATCGAGTTTTTCTTTGTAACCATAGCAAGAACGGTGGGCATAACATAAAAATAACAAACATAAAAATAACAAACAAAATAACAATGACCAACAGCATAAAATGGAATCTGATTTTGAAACTATGTTTATTTTTCCATTACAGACAAGGCAACCACATTAGAGACATTCAAAGTAATATCAGTTCTGTGTGTATTTTATGCGAAAAAGAACATTAAAATGATCGACGCACTAATGCAATATGTCAATATGACTTCGTTTCTATAAATATCGCGAATCAGATTGCTTTAAACCAAATGATACTAAAAAGATGTAAACATCGATATAAACGCGGTAGCATCGTGTTAGGAAACATACAATTTAACGAGAATTTCATGAAAGGAAGCATGCATTTCTACAAGAAACTTTACAAAATAAAGTGTTTCATTGCATACTTTGTATAGTATCACCAGAATATTTTTAAGTTAAGTAACAGATAAATTAAAAAAAACTGGCCATCGAATAATTCTTTTCTAAACTACAATATTTGAATAATTTGAAAGAAAAACTCCAGAATGAACACACATATTCTTGTTCTAATTGTATGAATAAAACTTAGAATCTTAAAAAAAATGCTAAATAACCTACAATACGAAAGAAAGAATAAATTATGGGAAGCTACCTTAAGCTTTAGATAAAATACAAATTTTATTTGTTTTTAATTCTAATTGAAAAAAATAACTAAAATATTTAGGAAAATTTCTGCGATACTGCATTTTTAATCAACATTCGTTTAAGTACTTTAGTCCCGTTTAATATTTTATTTTTCATTCTTAAGCCTTAAGCCACCTTTTAAAGAGAATGGTGTATAAGGGTTCCTATATTTCAGGTGGTCACTTTTGTTGTGCACTGTATAGTTCATAATTTTTCGAAGGAATGTTTATCTCTACTTGTTTTTTACTGACTAATTGTTCTAATGTTGAAAAGTAAGTATAGCCCATCTTTGTCCCGCATTTTTTTCTTTAAAAAATGTCCTCAAAAATTTTGTTTAATGTTTTTTTTGTTTGTTTTTTTTTTTTTTTTTTGGTATGCGGACTCTCTAAGAGATGCGACCCCCAAAAGGATCGATAGGATCTATAAGGCGTTTGTATAAATTTTAAAAAGCGAGAAGCCTATTACTAGAAAATTTATTACAATTTACTTAATTGACACGGTGTAATCTTGCTTCCTATAAGAGGGCAGCCTCTTAACTTAAAAAATTCCGTCTTAAATACCATGGTAGTACAAAGTTTAGTCAGTTTAAATTCTCCAAAAAATAAGCTTCTTTAACTCGTCCCTAATTTTGGTTTATCATATTTAATTTAAATGGCCCACCCGAAGATGTCTACCTATCGTTTTGTCTTTTCTTACATTGTATCACTCTTTAAATTAAATAATACTCTTCACCCTTATTCCAACTCCTTGTTGCTGTTCATTACATGGAGAAAAGGCATTTTTTTTTTTTTAATTTTTCCTTCTTTATATCGATGTTCTTTTTATTTAATTTACTTTTTTCTTCATTTTATTTTTTTTTTATTTTGAAGTATTTGTCTTCGAAGAACTAAGACATCAAGTTCATTGGCTTTTAAAAATTTCTATTTATCAATATTGCAATCTTAATATTTTATAAAAAAATAATAGACTTGTTTTGACAACTTTTTTCCCCTGCCTTCTGCATCTTGTTCGTCTCTTTCTTAGGATGTTTATAGAGCACTTTTATATTTTGAACATAAAAAAGTTGATGCATTTTATCATAAAATAAAAAAGTCTGCATAGGTGCATAAGTGTATATGTATATGTAAGTGAAGATGTTGTAGGTAGTTTGTTAATAATACTTCATGTAAACATCTTAAATGATTGTAAACACTTAAAGTAAAAAAGTAAAGAAATGTGTGGATTGGATACTAAACACAAAAGCAATATAACTGCATTTTTTAAAAAAACTTAGAAATGTTCAACATTTTTCAAGCAAGTTTTAAAGCAAAATAACAACTTATTAATCCCGTATTTTAGAAGTTTTGAACTGCTGTTTTTTGTTCATATGGCTATTTAAACAACTCATACACAGTGGTTTCTAAACATTCATTATTTTTTATTCTTCTCGAGGCCTTTTTTGGATTTGAACTTATGACTGATCTTTTGTTTAGCAAACCAGCAGACACGGATACAAATAAAAATTTTTTTTTTAATTAATAAGATTTTAATTAATTATGCTGAAGAATGACTTAGTCAAATTAAGTAACCTAAAGGAACATCTTTTATTTTTTCAGTTTGTTTTTTTATTATTAATTGTTATTGTAAACTAAACTGATACTAATAACCTTGTTAAAAATTAAAACAGGTGTCCATTATGGTTAAATAGACATGTTAAAATTATGAGTGTTGTATGAGGACTCCCTTTAATTTTTTTAATGGAAATAATCTGTAAGGACTTCATTTCAATGAAAATTTTTTTTATAAATAAAACTTCAATACTACGTTATCTATTATTTGTCAATTAGGACTCATTGCCTCTTATATCCAGTACTTCGAACATTATTTATGCAAATATCATTTTTGGTACCCGTAAACAGATTGTAGAAGTCAGTTTCGCCATATGTAATTAGAAATTTCTAATATTCTATAACTCAGTTTAGGAAAATGCTTTCAATCTTGCTTAAATCTTGATTTATTGCTTTGAAATTTTGGTTGCCATATCTCTAAAGTAGTATAATGTAAGAAAAATTTTAATAAATGTGTATTATTAATCGATTAATTGGTTAGTTTAAAACTGTCTAAAAATGTGTATATATCGATTGTCCTTTAATAGCTTAAGATTTTTCTTGAAACAACTAAATAAATACAGACATCAATTCAATAATTTCTTTGTGTAAATTAAGTAAACATTTCTGCTGTTTTGTAGATTAGGCTTAAATAATAATTTTATAATCCTTATATTTCTCTACAGTGTACACAAGTATTATTATTTGTTTATTCTAATTTCTTTTAAATTTCTTTACAACCAGATTTGTACCAAAATGGAGAATATTTAAAAGCTGTAAAAAAAGAATCTCAAGTATTATTTTAAAAAATATCCAAACATTTTCTTAAATAAAGATTTTCTATTCGATATTGTTTTAATTACCAACTACTACTAATGATTTAAATGAAAATATGTTTCCGTAATCATTTTACAGATTCTTAATGTTGTACATAGTTCTTTGAATGTTTATGTGTGTTAAATAATTTTGCAAAATATTTCCATTTAACAACTTGTCGCATTTGCTTCAATATTTTAATGCATTAGGGATTTTCTATATTAAATTTTTTAACCAAATCATTTCCCTCAACACTGTACTGTTAAATCTTATTGTAGTTTTTGCAATCGTATTTTCTAATTTATTTTCTTTATTTCCATTTAAAACATAAGTCTGTTTTAATCGCATTTGTTGTTTTGTTATTTTGAGCATATTTAAGCCAATTGTTATTCTTAGTTAAAGACTTGTCTTTCCTCTTATTGTTTAAGCATTAGATTAATTGATATTTAATTGTGCATGTTATTTAATCATTTTTAAAAACATATTTTTACTGGTGTTGGTGTTTTAAGTTTCAAATTTAAAATAAACAGTAAATTTCTGCTTAAAAGAAAAAAAAAGAAACTTTAATTTGAATTGTTATAAATGAATTTTTTAGAGATGATTTTGACTTGGAAGAAATGACTAATAAAAATATTTAAATTACAGTATTTCATAACTTAAATTATTAAAATTTACCATAATTTAAATATGAAATCAGTTTCAATAATTCTTTTATTTATATTTTTTCAGGTACACCAAATATAAATAAAAGCAACACAGTAAGTAAAATACAAATTAAAAAATATTTTAATATCTTTCTTTATTTTTAAAACTGAGACTAATTGTTTTCTTTAAATTATTAATCCTTTTATATTCATTGTAAAATTTTCAATCATTATTTAATGCTTTCGATTAATTAAATAATACTTTGCCACTTTCATTTTAATGGTTTAAAATAATGAAATTTGTCAGCGCTTAAAAAATAATGAAACAGAAAAACACTTTCTGTAACATGAATAAATATAAACAAATTAATTATTGTCGTGTACAAGCGTCCATTATTATTAATAAAAAAGAAAAAACTAGAAAACTAAAATAATAATAATATTTAAATTTTAAAACGATACAAACATGTGACATATTGCCCAAAAAAAATCTGAAAATAAGTAAAATAATAAAATTTTAATTTTATACTTTCACAAAAAAGAAGGAAATATGCCAGGGCAATAACAACGTTGGCGAGCCTTCGCTTTAACCACTATCAACAACAACAATCAGCGAGACATCCACTATAAACACTGGCCGCTCAATATAAAATGGGCCAACCGCATCTAATGTAGCATATGTTCAAATAAATTGTTGCCATTTTTTTGCTTTTTCTTAATTTATTAAATATAAATATTAAACAACAGCATAAAAAAGCATATTTCAAGGAAAAACAGAAAACAATTTAGCTTAAGGATATTTGAAAAAATATGTCAAAATATATATGGCTTTTTATCTTTACGTATTAAGAGAAAAAACTTCTCTAAAGGATTAAAATTCATATTTGTGTGTCTCTTGATATATTCCAGTCCATACATGGGCACAGTGCATTAATTTTAATCGAATTCAAAATCGTTGTAAACAGTAAATTTTACTGATTGCTGACAAAATCAATAAAGAGTAATTTTGATTCAAATTTTTTTGTACATTAGAACTTTACTTAAATGTGAAAAATGCCTCATTTATAATTAAAATTATTATTTTCAAGTTAAATATATAAGGTAATTTCTAGACACTTTTTCCTGCACTCAGTTACAATTATTCGATTCGGAAAAATATAAAAAATGAAATAATCTGCAAATTTGTACTAGTTACTGAAAACACTGCAGTAGACAATAAAATTAGATTTTCTAAAAATGAAATGTGTTATATAAATGACATGCCTTTTACTCGTATTGGAATGTTTCCTACAAATAAAATTTTACTGAGTTATTTCAGTGGTTATCAACGAAAATAAAATTGTAATATCATTGAAATTATTATGCTGGTACAGCAAAGGTTCATTTAAGTTCTAAATAAAACAAACAATTAAAAATGCATGTGCAAATGGCTAAAAACATACTTAAAAAAATGTGCTGCATTTAATTTTTAAAATTTGTCTGAAAATTTTTACAAAGAAAAAATCTTAATTTAAAAAAGCGAAATTAAGCATAGATGAGATTTAATTAAAAATTCAGAAATTTAAAAAAGAAACTTCAGAAATAAATCAAGTCTCTTAAATCCGTTTTTATCTCGGTCTTTTTTTTATGATTCTTATTTCTTGTTTTTTATTTACTTATTTTTAACTTAACGAAAATTATATTTATTTTTTCTTGCAAATCTTAGCAGGAAACCAAACCCATCTAGAAAAAAATGAAACATTTAAAACTAAGAACAAAACATGGAAGTCATATTCCAAGGAAATCCGATGCAACCGAAAGATAAAACAAAGAACATGATTCATACTGCTGGGTTCATGAATTTTGATGTTTTAAAATACAAATTATTTGCCACATCCGCATTTTTTATATATTTTCCGCTAAGGAAAAACAGAATTTAACCAGATGTTACAAATGTTACTTTCATTTAAAACAGGATGATATAGACAAAATAAGATTAACTTAAAAGAAATTTTGTTAACGAAAGATATTAGTTAAGTAAAAGAATAGCTAAAGCTTATAAACGCAAATTTTCGTTAGAGTAGGTTTTTACATATTTTAAGCAAAATTTTGATAAAAAATTTAAATTCTAAGATGGTCCAAATATATCTTTTTTAGCTTATTTTTTTTATTTTTTTTTTTTATTTGTTTTTGTATTTTGTGGTTCTATTAGAAATAACAAAAATCTATAACATACATATATGAATCACGACTTTCCTCATATGGCTGCTTGTTCTGAAATTTGGTTGAGGATTTCTTCTCTTATTTTACGCTTAAGGGATTAGATCGTTTCTAAATTATGCGCATAGCGTCGAGGCCACTTGCCATCTTCGAGACGTCTGAAAGCATGAATATCATTTATTGTGTACCATACTGCTGAAAGCAAACAATATCTTATTTCATATTTCCATTAAGGCGCATAAAACCCGTTAATCATATCTCCAGGGTTCTCGCGCTTTCAATAAAAAGTTATCAATGATACTATTATTCCAAAATTCGAACCAAGCTCTCATGCAATCCAGAATCCAATTAAATAGAATCAAATAGAATAGAACACAAGAAAAAAACCAAATAGAATTGAATGGAATCAAACAAAATCGAATAGAATCAAATATTTGCGTATAGAAGTGCATGGAACCGAATAGAAACGATTCAAATAAAATTAAATAGAATCGAAAAGAAAAGAAAAGAAGCAAATAGAATCGAATAGAATTGAATACAGTTGAATAGCATCGAATAGAATAAAATAAAATCGCGTAGTCAATAAGAGTAGAATGTAATAAAAGGGAATCGAATAGAATCGACAACAGAATTAAATTAACTAGAAAAGAATCGAGTAGAATCGAATAAAATAAAATCAAAAGGAATAAAATCGTATCAATTATAATCGAATAGAACCCAAAAAAAAGAGTCGAATAGAAAAGAAGAGAATAGAGTAGAATAGAATAGAATAGAATAGAATAGAATAGAATAGAATAGAGTGGAAGAGAATAGAATAGAATAGAGTGGAAGAGAATAGAGTAGAAAAGAAAAGAATAGAATAGAATAGAATGGAAGAGGATTAGATCGAATAAGCTAGAATCAAGTAAATTAGAATCGAGTAAATTAGAATCGAATAAATTAGAATCGAATATTTTAAAATCAAATAAATTAGAATCGAATAAATTAGAATCGAATAAATTAGAATCGAGTGAATTAGAATCAAAAAAAAACTAGAATCGAATTAATTCGAATTCAGTTGGATTAATAAGAATTGAATTTATTCTAATAGAATTGAATAGAATCGAAACAAAATAGGTTTGAATAGACTTAAGTATAATAGAGTTATCTCGAATAGAGTCAAATAGAATCTAACAGAATAAAAACAACATATTGAATGATCGTTGCTTTGGTAGCAGCAGTTTAACATGTTTGAATCGTGTTCCTGAGTTGACAAACTTTGAGCCTAGAATCGAACAGCAGACTGATTAATTGTAAATAATACAAGCAACGGCAATGAATGTTTATTTATTATTATTTTTTTTTGTCCAGCTCAAGCTAAACCTTATTATTTATAATGAATACTCTCAGTTTTATAATATCTAAGCTTCAATTATTACTTTGGGGGAAAATCGCACGCCTGGTAGAAACTTCTTACTTAAAATCTGGTCGTTACTGTAATAAATTTAACTAAATTATTTTTTAAACAAAATTTTGATCCAGCTTTCTAAATTATACATTTATTCTAAAAATCCACTTTAGTATTTAGAAATTCATACTTAATGCTTAAAACTTTAAGAGCTTGCATGTCTCAATACACAGAATATTTCAAATTTAAATAAGTAAAAAATACTTGTATACAATCATTATATAGTTCTTGTTGTTGTAACTACTAAAAGTGTTTTGCATATTAATTGACACATTTTTGTTCGAATAGCAAATGACACTTAATGTAGAGAGAATGAAATTATAAACCAAACAAAAACCCTAATGATTATTTCTACTGCTTAAGTGTCATGTAGAGATTTTGCATTATTAAGAACAACTGAAAAATAATTCTTAATTTCTTAAAAATAAAGTGCAATGCTGTGCAACTGCTGCACAGAAAATTCTATTGTATCAATTTATAGACACATCCCTTCAACGCATACATACAAATGTATGCATGCTTATGTCTGAGAAGTTGTTATTGTCAATTCACGCATACAACGATAGTTTTTAGATAAACAAAAGAATATTATACAAATAGGCGTAGAACCGACAGCTCATGCAGCTCATTTCTAATGAATGTATTTTAATGAGTGCAGAGATTTTAATAATGCAAACGCACTTTGGGTTTTGAGTGCAAACATTCAAGTAAGAAAATTTTGAGACCAGTCTGAACAGTACTTTCTGATTGTGTTACAAAGCGTTAGCATATCTTGATTTTTAAAATTTTTATTTTTGCTTTGGGGCTTAAAAGGTTGCTCAAGGGTTTAGTTATAATATAAGGGTAAGGTATAATATAAGCCATTCGATAGAACCATTTATAGTTTCACACTTTGCCTTATACTTCCTTCTATTCACACATTCTACTTTTTCTGTGTTATTTGTTTCATCATTTTTCAAACGCAATTCACATAAATTTTCAGGGTTTCGTTCCCAAAGGGTCCATCTGTCCCACAGCCTCTCTTAAAATTTTTTACAGAAGGTGTATTGCATAACTGCTTTAATAAAAGATACTCTAAACTAAAGGGTGTGCTGAAAGTGATATAAAATTAATAAAAATACTTTCAGTTTTTTTACACTATATATAAAATTATATTCGCTATAGCATACAAGTAGAATAAATATAACTTTAAATTAACGGGTGTCTTAATAGTGAAGTGATTTTCAAAAAAGTATATGGCATAAGTTTTTTGTAACTAACCCTAAAATTTAGTCTACTCGTATGAACTCAGCTCGTTGTTGATGAATTTATTTCTTTAATTTTATGTCTTTTTCTGAGACTCAGATTTGCGCTCTCTTATTGCTCAGTCATTCACAGCACAATATACAGTTATGTGAAAAATAATAGGGACAGTGCCCAGCCAAACTTACATTACATTTACAGTCAATTAAAAAATCGGAAATTATTTCTTGTTCAAACGATTTATTTTTTCTTAAACGGTAGAAAAAAGATTACCAACAAAAATTTTTCCTATTCCTATAATATATTTTGATTTTTTATGATTTTGTATGAATTTATATAGTTTAGCGTGTGAAAAAAAATAAGGACACTTTATGAAATCTTAAAGCTATAACTAACTTAGGTAAAACTAAATAGATATTTATTTTGTATATTGTTGCATAAAGCCTTATTGTCACATTAGTACTTTGTTGCGGATCCTTTGTTATCCAGAACAGCAGAACATCTTCTAGGCAGTGAGTCGATCAAATTTTGGCACACATGTAGCGGTATTGCGTTCCACGCATCCTGTATAAGATTCCGAAGCTCGTCGCAATTTGATAGACACTTTCCCCTGATTGCCCTTTAAACTTCGTTCCATAAATTTTCTATGGGGTTCAAATCAGGGGACTTTGCTGGCCATTCTAAAACATTGATTTTGTTGTGCTGGAACCACTTCTTTGTGTACTTTGCCGTATGCTTTGGATCATTATCCTGCGGGAAGACCCATTTGAGTGGCATATTTTCTTCGGCATACGGCAGCATTGTATTTTTCAAAATTTCAGTGTAATCAGCCGATTTCATTATATTCTGGATACGATATAGAGGACCCACACCATAATAAGAGAATGACCCCCATACCATGATGCTACCACCACCATGTTTGACTGTCTTTAAAGAATATCTTGGATTGAATTCTTGACGGATAGGTCTTCTTACATAGTGAACACCTCTATCAGAAGAAAACAAGTTTACTTTCGTTTTATCGGACCACAGAATGTTACGCCATTTTTCTTTAGGCCAATTGATGTGATTCTTAGCAAACTCTAGTCTTGGTTTTATATTCTTTTTGGACAACAATGGCACTTTTCTTGCACCACGGGGTCTAAATTCCTCACCGATGAGTGTTTTTCGAATAGTTGATGTGTCAACGTCAAGGTTTAAATCATTTTTTATTTGTTTAGACGTGATAAATGGATCTTTTTTTACGCATCGAATAATATTTCTCTTTATAGTAGGTGTAATTTTTTGTTTTCTTCCACGGGTTTCATCCTTGGGAATCCATTTAACAGCATTTTCTACCATGGTTTTTGAACTACCGAGCATTTGTGCAATTTTTCTGTACGAATATCCGCTTTCACATAAATTTTTAATATTATTTCGAGTAGCGTGGTCGCAGTATGTATTTCTACCCATATTTGCCTAAGCAGTTACAAAATTGTAATTTATTTAGCAATTAATGTAAGTCTATAAATGTGTTTTACTCACTTACTTACAAAAAAAAAAGTATTTTAAATTTTTATTAATATATTTTTACCAAAACGGAAAACTGTCCTTATTATTTTTCACAGCAGAAATCGCGCACTTTACAAAGAAAATAATTTGTTATCAGAACGAAAGAAAACGAAGCACAAATTGTAACTGGATTTCTTAATGTCGTTTACAAGCATTGCAAAACAACTCTGTTTTATTACAAATTCTTTCATTTTTACATGAATTCGTAAACACCAAAGACGGTGAATACAACTGTCCCTATTATTTTTCACATAACTGTATTTTGATTTCGGGGCGATGCGATCTCTCTAGGTCTTGTTTACCAAGCAGGGCCTTTACCCATGTCAGCCACAATGGCCATACATTGCATCCTCTCTGGCACTAAAAATGTTTTACCTAAACCATCTCGTTTACTTTTCTAATAAAATAGCCGCCTTTCCCAAACGATTTATATTGTATTCGTGAAGCTCGAACTTATGTTTTACCTCTTATTTAACGCAGCTATTAAACAACAATTCCTTTTCTATACACAAGGCTCTGTTCGAATTTGAGCTCATGATCTGCCGTTGTTTTATACCCTTATCAGTGCAGCTGTCGCGGAAGCTCAACAAACCTTTTCGTTCCATTTCATTTAAACTCGCACCACGCTTGTTAGTTGTGGTAGTAGCAACTATTCACCTCTGTTTACTACACACACACACATGCAATTGATTATAAATCCTATTTTCATAAAAATAAATAAGAAGTGAAGAAACATCAGTCTTTTCCTCCTTAACCTCACATTCAGATCTCGTTCTTATTATTTTAAACCTTTCTTCGAACAGCAAACTTTTGCAGCAGAAAAAAGCTGGCATAAAAATGAATTAATTTCTGATATTAAAGCTTTGATTTTTTTGCGAAATGGCGAAAGAATGTCTTTATAATTCTCAATGGGTGTTGAAACCATCACTATTCTATGAATTCATTTTGTAGACGCATATATGACTATTCTGGTCTAGGGTTAATACATTGGGCAACCTGAATGAAATTTTAAGTCTTAAAAGCCGTTTCTGTGGCTACTGTTTTTGGTTAAGTTTAGGCGTTCAGTCATTTTTTATTCATTTTGTTCCCTTTCTCTTAATTTCTGTATTGATATATATATATATATATATATATATATATATATATATATATATATATATATAAAATGTACGTAAAATGAATTGAACTGACGATCTTCGTACTTACTAAAAAAGACTCTTTTTGAAACAGTTACAATACATCTAGTAGTTTACGTTTAAGAAGGCAATTTTCAATGATGTTTAACCAATTCTTGTGCTATAAATGTCAGAAAACAATAAACTTGACATCAACAAGATGCGTACTTTAGGAGAAGGGTTCAAAATCTGAAAGAGTCATACATATAGACATGCTGAGTTCAACAATAACATTTTACCAGATTGTCTATTGGCCAAAACTCAATTAGCAAATACAACACTATCGCAATAGCAACAACGACAATAACAATATTATCGTAATCATATTAGTAAAACCTAAAAACATACATAAAGAATACACAAAACTTGTTTTTCATGCCATTTTAGTAAGAATGAAATGAATGGTATATTTTTTAAGCCTTTAAAACCGACATTAAGTATTTCCACAGTTGCTAAATGGAGGTTATTACTGCTACTTGAGTGCAAGTGGAATACATTATTTATTTACAATTTGTCTCTTATGCTGAGTGACTGTGACAATAGTTGAACAAGATGGATGATACTTGTACACATATTTAAGAAATAAATGTCGAAAAGGGCTTGTGGTTGTTGTATATTAAGAGAACTAAGAGAATTAGAATTAATTTTGAGACCAACTATAGAACTATACTTCTTGTTTTTATATTAAAATAAAATGGGTTGATTTCTACGTACAGTAATGTATTGAAGAGTTGCGTCAGCATTTGATTAGATGCAAACAATATTGTAATACTTTATGAATACTAAATAATTCAAACCATTGTAAGTTAATCTTTAAGCATAGTTTTATTGCTTAACCTTTCGGTTGCTCAGTTGTTAATAAGATAGTTGATTAAAAATAAATCAAGAATTATTAGAATTGTTAATATTCTTCGGCATCCATGAGCAATTTGTTGTTTGGTTTCCAAAGCATATTAATTATAAGTATAAAAAGGTGAACATACAATATGATAATTAACACAGTTTTATCAGGCTTAAAAAAACACTTTATAATTTAAATATCTGTTCAAGGGATAGTCTTGAATATTCTAGAAATAGTATGTTGTACTTAGCAGACAGAAAAATCCATAATCAGGTACGGCAAGAAGAATCATGTTGTATTCTCTGAAAGAACACATGGTTGCGGTGGATTTATTATAGTTAGTTTAAACCGTACGATATTCACAATTCATATTTTACAATATTATTTTTACGACAAGCACAGTATTGTAAGAAATACTGTCAAAAGCGCACTGAAAAATTATTGCTAAAAAATGTGGCTAAATTTGTACTTTTATCGTTTTGGGAAAAATAAGTAAATGAACAAAGAAATACTTTCATCTCGTTATTGTCTGCTGCGTTTAAGAAATCTTTTTGTTGGTATGTACTTTTTGGTTTACGTGCGGTAAATTGCAGCAAGGAGTTATTTTAAATAACCTTTCATTACGAATTGGAAAACTGAATTTAAAAAGTTGTTTGTTGTTGTTTTACTCTTTGTATATTACAATTTTGCAACTCTAATAGTGCCTCGAAGTAACAATAAAGCGAATTTACTCCAAACTAGCTTTTTTTATTAGCTCTGCTTTAATTTGGGATGCCTTGCAATTGTAACTTAAACAACAATAAAGTATTTGCTGATTCAAACCAGAATAAGAAATAATATATTTTGAATTATTTTTTTAATTTTGCCCTTTTGTTTTACCACCCAATGTTACAGGCTACTCGTAGATAAATATAGTTAGATATAAGTGGAAGTATGATTTTCTTTAATATTTGTAAAATGTATGTACACAAATAAAAGCACGTTTTGTTGCTGCCATTGGCAAGTCTTTGCATAAAATTTTATGCAGTTTTTTTGACGAATTTTAAACCAGTTAAATATGTCTTCTTGTGCAGACTTTTTTGCACATTTCTGTCATGTGATATTTCTGAAGAAAATTGTTTGTCAGTTACACCATTTATAAAAGCAATTTTATTGTTTCTCATAGTATGGAAATTAAATAAAATATTTCTACAACAGCTGCAGGAGCAAACAGCTCTGCAATTGTTTTTTTTTTTTTTTTTTTTTTTTTTTGCAAATGACAATTTTAGAATTGGGTAAAATTTTTTTTTTGTGTAAATAACCTCAAGATGAGTTTTATATCCAAAAAATATTTATGTACAATTATTGCCACTTTTTGAAGCCTCTCACAGCTTTACAAATAAATACTCCAACTGTCAAATTTTTAAGTCCATTAAAAATTCACGTTCCTAGAATTCTTTTGAAATAAATAATTTTATGAACAATGTTATCATTTCGAAGTTTCTAAAGAAAAATTTAAATAAAATAAAATAAAATTAACCCTTACAATCAAATCGATAAAAAATTTTAAAAGAAAATTCGTTCAAATTGTTGAATCCGCGTCCATTTCCATTTCCAAGTTCCGAATTTTCCGGTGTCACAAAGTTTTCAGTAAATGATGTACCCTTTATTTAAAAAAACCGTATATATAAGTGCGGAGCAAGTCATGCATTGTTCCTTTCACTTATTTAATCCTTCTTGTTAATTGACAGCAAACCGAGCTGAAATATAATTCTTCACAGCTTTTTTTTTTTTTTTTTTTTTGTTTTTTGGTTAATACTTCGTTCATTACGTGGGAATAAATACTACGTTTACGTGCTTTATAAAAGAGGTTTACTATTCAAAAATAGTAATTAGCGATTGATTCAGTTACATTGTAGGAAAACAAACAAATTTGAGAGCCTTAAGGTTTTCATGATAAAGTACACCAAGATAAGCAATTTGTGGAAATTTTTATACTTTTCAGAGCTTTTCTTATTAATTCTTTTTATTAATTTCTCGTAGTTATCTTTTGCATAAAAATGCTGTTTTACTAAAAAATATTTAAAAAAAAGCAGATTTATTTCTGTAGAATAAAGGAATGTGAAATATATGAAAATATTTAAGCATTTGAAGGTGTTGAAAAATTATCTCGTAACTAAGGACATCTGTTTAATTACGGTTTCGTAAGGTGATTTACAAACATGTATTTGCTTCTTCAGATTTTTTAATCTGCCCTTGTAGCCTTCGTCTCTTCTTTTTTCTTTGAAATGGTGTATTTAACATTTGTAAGACAGCAAGTTTTGTTCTTTACATATCAAGCAAATAGTCAAATGCCACATGTCATATTAATATTTCATTTTGTGAACATATTTTCTTACCATGCAAAATTTCCATTTACAGGAAGTTAATCTTATAAATTTTATGCCAGACTTTTGTCAAAAGAAAATTAACTTGCAGTTCAAGCTATATTGTCCAAATAAATTATTATGTCTTTTGATTAACCCTGTAAGTAGGTCAGGAATAAATATATTTTGAATTTTAAAATTGATAAATAATAAGATTTTCAGAAGTTAGTATTGTCAGGTTTTGCTTAATAATTATTATTAGTTGGAATTTTTAAGCGCATTAACATATTATCCATTTTAGGTAAGTTTTATATTCGCATTTTTTCTTTATACATTTTTGGAAGAGATCGGAAACAGTTTGTTGGAACATTAACAGAAAGTAGTTGAATTGCGACTATATTTTTAAAATCAAATATTAGTTTTTATTTTTAGCTATATTTTGGTGACATGGCGTTAGAATTTTAACATTTAATAAATAAATTTTAACGAAAACTTGCTTGCTGTAATCAACTAATTGTATTTAACAACTGTTATTTATTTTAGCGTGCTTTGTTACTTAAAAATATTTTTAGTTAACCGCAGCCATATAGGATTATAGGAACCATAACCAGGTTGCTGTGAACATACGGCCACTAGGGTGTTTTTCTACCTATAAGAAAGACAGACGAACATTTTGTTTTGTAGATTTATACCCAAAGTATTTCATATGCGTCCCATTTCGTATTGTCCCATTGTCAAGTTTCCTTTTTATATTGTGATTTCTAAAGCCAGCCTTTTGCAGGTATTGCATGTTTACTAGTGTTAAATTCCCTCGTGCATATTCAATTTTAAACTGCAAAAAGGGGGAGGTAACATCGTCAATCTACGTAACTACCATGTTGCTACTCATTTTTGCCTTAAATGATGGTAGCTGTTGTTGCATTAAGAAGACTTACGTGCATCATGTCTAAAAAACAAAGTGATGTATGGCTTATATCAGGCCACCAGCATTTGATGCGGACATGTGGGAGATTTTTTTTTATTTTCTCTTCTACTTACCACAATTCCCAAGAAGTACAAGAAATGTTTTGTTGAAGTGTCGTTTTTTATGAACCAATAGACATCTAAATAAAGTTCATGATATTGGAAAAACAAATATTTAATTCTTTACCTGTTTGGAATCTTAGTTATACATATTTTGATTGATAAATGCTTTTAAGCTTGACCGAAATAATCAGTATCTATTAATAGTTTTAGATGAGTTATGATTGAGAAAACAAAAAATATTTTCCTTTTTGATACCCAAATGTCTTAATTCCTTTTTTCGCATATGACTTAAAGTATAACTTAGAAAGTTTTTATTAAACATGATTTGTTGCAAAAGTTACTTTTAACATTTGTGTAACGGTTTTTTTTTTTCTTTTTTATGTGATTTAATGGAAATTTATTTTAAGATTGTTATACTTAGCAGGTGTTTCCTTTTTTTTTTCTTAAGAATGAAATAATTATGCTGTCAAGTAGTTTTAACTTTTGTGCCACACAGAAAAACACAAACATTGTGAAAAGAAACTTTCTTCTTCTTAAGTCACAAGTAGAAAAAAAGTTACAACTAACAAACTTTTAAACAAGTGATAGGAAAGTGGTCGCTTAAAGAGTGTTAGAATAAACATAAAAACAAGTTTCAAAGAAAGTTGTTGGTTACAGAAAACACTTCGAAGATGCGAAACTTTTTTAGAAATAATATTTTTGTACCAAAATGCTTCTTTAAATTTAAAGTGTAATATTTTTTATAATAAATAGGGACAGTCACCCATTCATATTTAAAACGGTTTCTTAAAAAAAGGTGTTTTGTTTGAGCGCGAAATAGTTGCCAAAAATATTGGAAATGATTTTTTTACCAACAAACAAAATTTAGACAACTGCTTTTGGGACTCGCACACGAGGGATTTAGTTACATGCATAATCATTTAAGATATTTCTAGCTTAAAATGTCTCTTTGCGGTATTGAAATACATAATTCTCAAGGTTTTTCATTCTGCGGTTGGTTTTAAAGCGGTTGAAGCCTGGAAAGAAGGAGCGAGCAAAACTAATACATACACAATTTTCTAAATACACATTTTGAATAGTTTTGTACAGAACACCGTTGCCGATGTACTACTGTGGATAATTCTAAATGATTTCGTTTTGTTGATCAAACCTAAGTTAAGCTTATAGCTTGAATAGCAAACTTTAAAATGGAGATCATGGAGCTCATTAAAAGCTTTGTAATTAAATCTGTTCCTCCAAAGATCAGGCACAATTTGCATTTTATTTTTTGTAAAAAAAAGGTCACTGGCATACAAATGTTTACATATATTTTTTTTTTTTTTCATTTTTCTGTTAGGAATGTGACGGAAACTATGTTGTATGAAATGAGGGATATTCGATCAAATGATGGTCACGGAATCTTCCTTTTTAATTTCTTCCTCTCTCTTTCTCGCTCCCTCTTTTGGATTTGTTGTTTGACTAGGCATTATACTTTATAACCTGAGTATGTTTGAAGTGACTGCCTGTTACTACATGACCATATATCTATGACAAAGGAGACGTATCTATGAAGACACCGTCAATTTCTTTTGACCAGGTTTAGAGGCCTGTAACAGATGGTTACACATTGACCATAAATTTTGTAGCAGCGCCATCTAAAAATTTAATAAGCAATCTTTTCAATTATGAACGTTATTAAACTTTAATTAATTCAATGAAATGTATACATGCATCGTAATAATGTTTATAAATAAAATATACACTTAATACTGTTAATAATGTTAATTTAATCATAGCAAAAAAAAAATAAAAAAAGTAAATTGTAAAAATAAAAATAAATTAAAAACTAAAAACCAACAACCAACAACAACAACATTAAAAACAACTTAAACTAAAAGAGTCCTTATAATTTGTTACTAATAAGTTAAACAAGTTATTTTGTGTAGTGTTTTTTATATTTTTTGTTCTGCTTCTGTGTTGCATTTAAGTGGCTTGTAATAATAAGGTTTTCACATAAACATGTAGTTACTCCATTCAGTGCTCGCCATTGGCATTTACTTTTTCTTTTAAAGCATTTTAGTTATTTTAGTCTGATTGTTAAATTTAAAATATTTAAAATTTTGCGTTCTGTGTGAAATTCTAACAAATGAATATTAATTATCTTAGAGTGGGGAGTGGATTCTAAAGAATTTGGATCAAAGAATTAAAAATAAACATTTTTTTCTACATGCAAAAATATTATGAAAAATTAATTTTTATTTTCTATCATTATTCTCATGTGCTTAGAATTTTTCGAAGTTGCGATGTAAGCTGAAGGTTTAAAAGTCATTTACGGAAAAGAAAAGTACAACAATAAATGATTTTCGATTTATTGGAATGAAAAAAATAGAGAGAAAAAATGTAAATTAAAAAAAGCTACAAATTATCTTCAGCCAATAAGACAAAATTTTAAAAAGCAGCCTTAATACAACAGTTAAATGCAACAACCAATTTAAGAAATAAATAGTTATTGCAGAAAAAAACGGACTTCAAAACAGAAAACTTAAAATCATGCTTCTTAAAGTCAAATTACATCAACTATTGGGACACCCTTTCATTTCCAAATCCATATTTTATACTTGTTTAAGCGAAATTTGTAAATTTCAGCCATCTGTCTATAATGGTTCTAGAATTTGGCCTAATACATCAAATTACATCAAGTATTGAGACACCCTATAATTTATAATTTTGAATATTTATATTTTTTGTTATAACGGTCATACTAACCGACATTCTATTTAATTATCTAGCATTTGTCTACAACGGTTTAAAAGATGGGCCCATTAAGGTTAATTTACGTCTCGTATGGGGACACCTTTTTAATTTTAGATTTCTTTTTGTGTTACCTTTATTGTAGTACCTTTATGGCTTTGAAAGCTACAGTGATGCGTAGTTTGCTTTTAAAGTGGTGTCCTTTTCTGTAAAATAGCATATATATTGTATGGGGCCACCCTTTAATTTTTTTAATTATAAACTATTTTTAAAATGGAACCACCTTCTAAGCATGGCCTTACTATAAAAAGAGCAATCTTCAACATTCAACAATTAATAAACACCCCCTTATTTTCAGTCGGCTTAAAACAGTGAATGTATATTTGGCAAAAAAAAAAACAAATTGTTGTAAGTATTTTTTTACTAAAACTTTTGTTAGACGTAAAATAAAATTTCATGTCGTGTTTTTCCAATTATATTTCCCTGATTTACTTTTGTGGATCACAATTTTATTTGTTACAACTTTTTACATTAGCTTTGCTAGCTTAGAACAAATCTCACATAATAAATTTTAAGAAAGTCTTCGTCCTTTTTCTCATTTAGCAAACAATTTATTTGCTGTCACTTCTTTTTTAAAAAATCGTTTTAGGGGGAGATTTGGTAATAAATGTGTTTTTTAGCATATTTGGTTGTCTGCAAAATTTAATTATACCGCATTATTAAATTCATAAATTATTATTTAAGTGAAAAAAGAAGCTACACATATAAACATTCACAAGTGTCACGTTCAAAAGAAAATTTCTTCCTTTTTTGGCAAACTCTAGTGAACAAATTTGTTTTTCTTTATAATCTCCATCTCTAAGCAAAATAGTTTTGTATAATTTAACTTCTTTTGCATATTTTCTTAATTTAATATATTTTTTTCTTTCTTATATTTGCAGAGATAACTTTTTTTCTCCAAGAGTTTAGTTAGGCTAAACCGCAGTAATAACTCAAGGAAGCAGCCGTTTACAACAACACAGTAGCTAAAGCCAAAAACAAGAAAGAAAAGTATAGAAGAAAAAAGAAATTGCCAAGAATAACAACCATCCAAGACGAGAAAAAAACTTCAGGAAAACGTCAGTAGCATGTTAAAGAAAATGGGAGGCGTAGGCTTGTTAGCTTGCGGTATATTACTGTTATGTGCTGTCAGCAGTGTCAACTCTTATTCAAGTATGTAGCTAAAGGGCCAATATGCCCGCAAACAAAACAATTATAAGAACGACAAGAAAAAAAAACTCATTATTATTTTTTCTATTTTCTTTTAAAAACATAAAGTTACACACAGTGAGTAAAGTATACATACGGTTGACTAAAAAAAATTTTTTTATAAAAACTATAACTAAACTATTTTTTTAAAGTTAATTCTGGCCTGATCGGTTTTAAATCCGTAGATGCCATTTCAAAAGTTTTAAATTCTGCTTTTTTTCCTCAATCCGAGATAAAATTAAATTGATGAAATTAATTTTTCCAGAAATTTAATGTGCTGTTTTTGTATTAACAGGCGATCAACTCGTCTAAAAAATTTGTATGAAAAGCACTCAGTTTTTTGAGTTATTTTCATGTAAATTTTCAAGACGAGTTGATCGTCTGTAATAAAGAAACAGCACATAAATGAATCTTAATTTTTTTTAATACTTAAGAATTAAATTTTAATTAATCAAAGCTAATTTTCTAACATAAAAAAAATTTTTTTTTTTAATTTTTTTGGGTGTAAATAGTTGGCTCAAAATAAGAATGCTTTTTTTTTTTTTGCTAAAAATGTATTATTTTTTAGAGAAAATAAAAATACAAATGCGAAATTTTACCATCATGTTTAACACAGTTTTCTGAACTCTGCAATGAGTATTTAAAAATACATTTTTTTTAATTTTAAATTTAAGAGAATTGGAAATGACACGCTGACGAAATCGTGGTTACTGTTAGAGTTAAATAAATTAACCGTATGCATACTTTTTTCACTGAGTGTTTTTAAGAAAAGCAAAAAGTTTAATGTGTTTTTTCAATTTTGCTGTTTATTATAAATATGTTTCTTTAATTTTCTTAAATTGTTAAAGAAAAAAAATAATTCAAGTGTTGAAGTTTATTTGTTAACACACGTCTCCCAAAAAAATATCCCTTTTATTTTTTTTAGTTTTAGTTTTTGTATATATTTTTTAAGGGATTTTTTTTTATCAGAATATTTTTTTTATTTACTTATTAAAAGTTAAAAGGTGCAGCTTAAAGTTGTTAAAAGTTGAAAGAAAGACACCATTAACTAGATTTTATTCCTTTCAATATAATAGATTTTCTTAAAAATTAAGGTGATTGCTTAGAACCTATAAAAGGAGTTTGAATACTTTTAAAGAGTTTTAGAAATTATGATTAAAAACTGTAGAATCGAAATAAGATTTATCAAGAATTGTTGCGGCATAATTTTTATTTCGGAAGTTTTATTAACAAAATTATAAAAACGTTTGAATTTTTTCAAGACTGTCGCTTTTTAAGCGTGTAGGTTTGCCATAATTCCTACTACTTTGCTTGGAAACCGAGTATAGTCCTTAAGAATTCCAGTTGCAATTAAGCCCGAGACATTCTTTTTTTTTCTCTGCTGTTCTTTTATATTTTCATTTCATCTTCTCCTTGTCTACTTATCAACTTTTTGAGTTGTAGTCCCATCTAGATATCATTAAGAGTTTTTCTTAGAACTGAATGACTGATTAAAAGATTATTTAGGAGAAATGTAAAACAATCCAACCAAAGATCTATTTTGGGAACTGCTAGGTGCAGTAATTAGCCATCTAGATACGCTATCTTAAGGAATTGCTGTCAGAATCCCTCATTACAGTAGGTGGGTGCCAGCTGGTTATATGTTCTCTGACAAAAAGTGTCCGAGTCCAATAGCGTGTATTGTGGAGTCTTCTTATCATACACTAAAAAACTGCACCAGCTGTGGCTCACAAAGCCCAGTCTGTTGAGCTGCTTTCTCTATTTATAATGGCCCATGAGAAAGCCACTGAAGATTCTAAAACTTGTTGTTTACCATGGAGGAGGCATGAGAGCTTAAAAACGATTTCAGTGAAATCATTACATCATCAGCGTTGAATGTCTCAGTACGTGAAGAATACTTCAGTGATATTTCTCTTCAAATTTCAAAATTCCACATGGTGTTTGGCTTTGAAATCGACAAGATGATCTATTCCTTTTTTTTAAAGTGTCTTGGACCCCAGCAAAGTGTAATCCTATTAATGCTGTATAACTGATTCACTTTGATAAGACTTTCCCAAATCAGCCCAGACCTAAACCAATATGGACTAAGTGCCCTAATGGTAACTTAACTATTTAAGAAAATGATTTGATGGTAGCCCCAGGCCCCAGTTATGACGCCATTCAATGTCATAAATTTCCAATCAAAAGTAATAAGAAATAAGAGGCTTACTCAAGTTAAGAAATCTTCAATTAAAGTAATTAGAATTAAAAAAGCATAGACATCATTTTCCTATTGAAGTTATAATTTGAAGAGATATTCTTCATAATAAAAATAATATTTTTGATAATATTTTTTAATGAATTAGTCACATCTTTTTTCAAATAGTTGGATCTAGGTCGGTTAGCAATATTAGCGCTTTATCTATTGATTTATTTATTTATTTTTTTTTTTTTTATTTAAATCTTTACGATTTTGTTTGTTAAACTAGCATTTTTTTCGTTAAATTTACGATTTTGTATGAATTTTTTTCACAATTTAAAAAATCCAAATCCCTTTTAAATAATTTTAAACACATTCTTTTTTAATATTTCCTTAAATCCTTGAACTATTTCAGCACTTTATTCTTTATATAAAAAAAAATCCTTAAAAAATTATCAACACAAAAATACTTTCCTCTCAATGTTGTTTGTTTATTTTTGTTCTCCAAAATCATCATCAAAACTCAACCTCATCATTTGTGTAATATAATTATAATTTTTAATTAAATTTTTAATTTTTAAATAATTTTTTTCCCTTTTTTTATTTTTTCCTCAACAAAAAAAAATGAAAATAAAACTTTGATTTACAAAACACACAAACCGATAACAACTTATAAAAACCACTTAAACGCAATTGTGTTGCCATTCAAAACAACAACAACAAATTTAATGATAATGTTTATTATAAAATAAAATAAAAATAAAATAATAACTTAAATGCTAAAATACCAAATACTCCATACAACAACAACAACAACAACAATTACATCTTCAATTTAACAACCACAATTTCATACCAAAAAAAAAAAATTTATATTTAAATATTTTTGTTTTGAAATAATTCAAACGTAAATACTGCATTAGAGTATGGGCGTGGCTGCAATGATATTGGCTGTTTGCCCACTGAGGAGTGTGTCATTACCACTGATTCATGCAGTTATAGTCAACGTGATGGCAAAGATTGCGGCAATTATCCTACTTGCAGAAAGAAGTCTGGCGTCAGTACCTCTTCTTCAGCATCGTCGGTTAATCCTTCAGGTGATTATTATTCTTTTCTTTTCTTTTATTTTTATTTCATTTTTTTTTCTTTTTTTAAGTGTTTATTTTAGTTTTATTGTTTTTTAATTTTTAGTTTAAGGTCTTTGAAGTATCTTAAATGTATTTTATGTTTTAAGTTTTTATTTTATTAATTTTTGTTGCACAGAGTTGGGACGAAGTTACATTTAAAATGACAAAAACAAAATTTATTGACTGAAAGGTTTTTAAACATGTTTTTTAGGTAAGAAAAGTTACAGTTTGATGCTTAGAAAAACAATGAACTGATTTATTTTAAGCTTTTGTACTGTGAGCATAATAAAAAATGGAAAGACAAGATTTTTTTCTCGCCTATGATTTTTCAATAAATATCCATAAATTAGACGGTGTAAATGTCTTCTCAAATTTAGTTTTATAATTAGACCTAATTTACAATTACGAAATCAAATTGATAAAAGTGATCTGACACCCCTAAAAAGAACTTAAGAAGCGTTTAGTTCTCTAATGCCTTTTCAAGTCAGTTTTCAGTTTTTTTTATTATTTTTTAAAGGCCACAAAATCAAGTGCAGACTTCATATAAAAAATTTTAATGAAATATGTGAAATATATTTGGCAAAATTTATACCAAAATTTAAAAAGAAGTATCAACGGTCTTTATTTTGAATCAAGTTTTCTCTGAAAAATATATGAAATAAAATTTTCCATTTCAATTAACATTTGAAAATGAGATCAAGTTTAAGGTCATTGCTGCTGTTCTTAATAAAGCTCCCTCTGAGTGTCCAATTATTTACCATTTTTTCGACCAATTCTGGACGTATGTCAGGAATGATATGAACAATGTTGGTCTCCACGGCGCCGTTATTTGCTGGAAGCTTATCACCAAATTTAAATTTTAATAAATCGATAGCTGTAGTTACCTTCTATCCTGCCGGGATTAATGTCAGTCATATTTTCAAACAAAGCTTCACTCACTATAATGCGGTAATAATCTGAACTAACTTAAACGTTAATTCCGTCTTTAATTTTAAAATGACCATCATCGCTTTAACAGAGTTTAGCAAGATTTGATGACTGACTCTTAAGGTAAATCATGAAAACTTGACAGTGTTTCTTGGGCAACAATCTATTCTTGCTGACTTGCCAAAGTATAGTGATCATTATTACTATAAAGTGGGCAACGTATAATAGTTCGTTTAATAGTGAACGATTTTTATCGGGCTAAAAAAAGCCTTATTTTAGTTATCAAATTTTGGCAAAAACTGGGTTACCGTGACCAAATTATTTTGTAGCAAACAACAATAATTTTTTCGCTACAACCAAAATATTTTAAAATACAATAATTTGTTTATAACAACCAAATATTGTCCTAAAATAACAAATAATGACTTCTGCTACCGTAGTACTCTTTATTTCCTGAACGATAAGTGTCGGCTATTTAAAAACGCTGACTCATACTGAAGAAACGGCAGCAACTGAAACTCTTTCATTAGCTTTTATGACTGTTCATAAATGTTATAAATGAAGCGCCAGATAACAGTAAATGTTTTCTATCGAGCTTAAAAAACGCAGATTATTTAGTAATTAAATATTAATAAAAACTTATTCCTCGTGACCAAATTATTTTTTAAACAACCATAAATTATTCGCCACAACCATATATTGTTAAAAAATAAAAATATTATTGTTTTTGTGGCCATAACGTAATCATGTTTCTTCTCTTTATTTCTAAACGAAAATCGTTTAAAAAAACGGTAGCAGATAACGACATCATTTATCACTACAGACGCTTAGGAGAATTAAATGCATTTTTTATTTTGAAAAAATGTACAAATCCGTAAGAAAGACGGACATTACTAAATCGACTCTTAAGCAGATTTTTACAAAAAGAAAAATTCAAGATGTGGGGGTCAATAATTTATTTACTTTAGGAGACTGTTTAAAATATAACTTTTTTTCGCAATATGTTTGACTTATTTTATTATGATATTTTAATTTATTTTTTATTATAATTTTAAAACCATATATGTTAATCTAAGAGTTATTTATAATTAAATACGAAAGAATATTCTATTACTCTCAACTACTAAAAAACAAAAAAATTAAAATCAGTACACGAAGCTGCATATTTTTTTGAATAACTAAAAATCGATTGAATCAAATTGCAAATTCAAAACATTTGGTGCATTTGGTAAATTGAACACAATTTAAAAATAAACGTAAAATATCAAATAAATGCTCAGAGCCTTAAAAATTCATCACACATCACAATGGGAATTTGAGAGAAAAAAATTACAAAAATTCATCTAAATAATCGAACACAATAAACACAAACCAAGCTTTAAATGCATTTTAAACAACAGTAACTAAATGGCAAAATAATCTTTAACTAAAACAAACACTTTAATAAAACAAGGCAACACATTTAAAAAATTTTAATTTCCAAACAACTTTAATTGAATGATAATTTTTATTTATAAAAAGCTTTTTTTTCGATTTGAAATTCATTAATCATCCAAGTAGTTTGTTTAATTTAAAAAATTTTTTAAATTTTAAAGTAGAAATTTTACTTTTACTTCGGCAACACTACCCCGGCTTTTAGTGTTAGAGCTGTTCCTCAAACCCCACAGCATGTTTTTAATGTAGTTGGTAAATTTTTCTTATACCATTTTAATAATATTTAAACAAAGTATTCTATACATTTACTATATTCATATATAATAATAAGAAAAAATTAAACAAAATTAATTGAAACATCATCATACTAATGGTAACACTCATATTTTGTCTCTGCTCTCTTTTTCTTCCATTTTGTTTTCATTTGATTTTTTAACTATCATTTTTTTTTATTCTTTATCTACAACACTAACATGCACTTGTGTTTGTTGTTGGTACACTCATTTGTGTGTTCATGTGTTCTTGTATGCACTTTACTCATTATATAAAATGTGTATGTGTGTACAGGATCCAGTTTAAAACCTGGACCAGAATTAAATATTTTCTCATCTGGTTCTTCATCATCCTCAAATCCCACACATACTTATATCAATCATAATGGCAACGGTGCTAAGCCTGGCTCATCAGCGATGGGCAATAACGGTTATCAAGTTGGTAACGGTTACATGAATAAAAATGGCAATAATAATAACAATAACGGTGGTTATAGCACTCACAATAATAATAATAATAATGGTCACCATGGTGGCAACGGTGCCTCAAATGGTAATGGTCAGAATGGTGGCAACGGCCAATACAATAATCCGTCCATCATTGATCCCCATTACGTGTTTGGTGCACCGCAGTCAATACCGGTCTTACCAAATCTGCCTATCTTCCCTTATAATTCACCTACTTTAGCTCCAACTTTTCAACAATTCCCACAACCTAATCATCCAGGTAGCGTACTGAATCCAGGCGTTCCCCATGGTCTACAGCCGGTGAATCCATACAATCCACCGTTCGTATTTGGTCAACAACCCTTCTACAATGCACCAGGTGGTACTGGTGGGCCACCCGGTGGCAGTGCTGGCATTTTAGGTGGAAGTGGTGGTGGTTTGGCTCCCTATCCCGGTGGCTATCCAAGTCCAAATATGTACAATAAGCCTCCGCCACAATATCAAAATCAAAATCCCTACAATCGTCAGACACAAGTTCATCCAAATTCAGCTGGGCCTTCAAAAGTCTTAACAACAAAAATGTCATTGGTTTTTGCATGCCTGGTTGTTTTAATGCAAAAATTAATGCAACTCAGCACGTAATATTTTTTTAATTTCAATTATATTTTAACGCATTTTTAATTATTATTTTCTCTAAATTTTTATTTTTGTAAAGATTTTGTTTTCTTAAAAATAAAGTAAATTTAAATAAAATAAAAAGCTACAGGTATAAATATTTAATTTTTGCAAATTAAAAAATGTCTAAGAAAAATGTAAATCTTTTTTAAGAAACTGATTATTTAAAAAATATTTTTAATTATAAAAAATTTTCATGTAAAGTAATTTTTGTAAAATTCTTGCTTTTCTTCTCTTTGTACTTTTCTGCTTTTAAAACAAACCGAAAAATTAAGCTTTTGAAACTTTTCTTTTTATTCTAAAGAAATATAAAAATCTGTTTTTTTAAAAAATGTCAAAGTTAAATAATTTAGTATTTAATTTAATTTCCTGAACACATTTCAAAAGATGTCTACATTGTAAAGAACCAATTTTTTTTCTTTTTTAAATGCTTGAAATATTATATTTTTTAAACAAAATGTCTTTTTTTAAACGCGTTTAAGAATCCTTACCAAAATTATAAAAGTTTTTGAAAATTTAATTCTGGCAACCAGAAGTTCTAACATTTTTAAAGAACTTTAAGAAACTTTAAACTCTATCAGCTTCATTAAATAATAGGCTTTTATTGAAAACGATAAAGCATTCGTTTCAAGTTTATCCCTTGAAAGTAAAAGCTTTACGATTGCTAATGAAAGCTTTTGTATGAAATTTGAATCATTATAAAAAGCGTAAACTTTATGATAATGTGGAATATTTTATTTGGCCCTTTTTATCTTCGTCGAGTCATATAAAATAAGTCAAGCTTATGACCACTTTAGTTTTTTTTTAATAATTATTATTGTTTTATTTTTTCACCCATTATTTCGATATGTCATTATCAAGAAAACAAGAGTTTATCACAAAACCTTAACATCGTAAATTGAGTACTCACTAAACTGGCCAAAAGCTTGACTGATTGTCATTAACTTGATCCAATCTTATGATTTAAGAACTTATACAAAATATTATATCACAATTTTGAACAAAATATTTCCTGAAGATCAAAAAGCTTAAACCTTTCAATAAATAAAAAGATTTTGTTAAAAGTCTTGCTTTTATTCAAGAATTTTAAGCGGCTATTCTAAAGCACATTATGTATAAAAAGCTTTTAAAGCTTACATTATTAAAACCCACTTCGTCAAGCAAAAAACTGGCATAAATTTTATAATAAAAATAATTGTGACTTTTTTGTAGAAACGCATTCATTTTAAAATGGATTTATAATCTGAATAAATAGTAAAAACTAAATGTTTTAAAAAAAATCCAACTTCTCTGAGCTTTATTATTTAATGTCAACAATAAATTTTTTACAAGCATTTTCCTGGAAAATAAAAATAAATAAATCTCCTTTGTAAATTCATTTATAAAAGTTTTAAAAGAAATCTTCTTTTGTTAACAACAAAATGTGTTTTTGCGGTTTTGTTACGGACGATTTCATTAGTCCAACTCATCAGTTGTGGTAGAGTGGAGTTTTGGTTGCATTTTATATCAGTTCTTTTGTCCTCTTAATATTCTTCAATTCTCCCAATCAACATTAAATGGAAATAATGCAAAAAGAATATTTACTCTTGCATGTAATTTTTTTTCTTATTTTTTAATGTCTTTAACTTCATGTGCGTATCCTGTGTGCCCGTGTCTTTGTTGGTTGCAGGGCAAAAAAAAATAAAATGTAAAATCCTCTAGAAACAACTGACTGTGCTGCATGACAATGAAGTTTTTTTTTTTTTTGTTTTAAGCATTTTTTCATTGTCTGTCACAAATACAAACGTAGGCAGCAATTAAGTTAAAATACAAGTAAAAAATAAGAAAGGAAATCAGGAAGGACTCCTTAACCACAATCTGTAATATAAAACAAAAAGAAGTCAACACAATGGTAATTGCATTAAAAAATAAATTTATTAATTCCATTAAAAAATCTTCAATAAATAATCAGTTTCTTTAATAATTTTACAAAAAAAAAAAAAAATAATAATTAATAAAAATTTATTAAAAAAACAATCAAATAAAAATCGAAAATGAAATAAATTTAATTAATGCCAAAACTCAAACTAATAAACTAAAATGTGAAAGAAAAATATTTTACTTGTTCGAAAGAAATACAAATTAACAAGTGATTTTTTTAATAAAAACCATATATAAATAAAAAAATGTATGAATGTAACACAAATTATGCAACTTAAGGTTTTCTTTTAACGAAAGAATAAATACAATTACTTTAAACAACGAATTAAATACAAAACATTGTAAACATTATTTTATTTTTTATTTAAATAAATGTAAAGGAATAAAAATTCACAAAACACAAGATAAAAATCATAAGGCACAAATGCTGTAAATGTATTTATATGTAACATGGAATAAGGCAAAATATTTTATTTTATATATTTATTAATTTTTATATAATGGCTAAAATTTAATGCAATAATTTCATTATTTTTTTTACTACATGTTAAAGCAAAGGTTTTTTTAAATATAAAATTCTGTTTTATTAACATAAAAATTAACTAAAATCACATTATTTGTACGTTTTTATTAACTTAAATTTTACTAATCTTATTATCTTTTTTTTAAAAATTAAGAAAATTTTCGTGGAATAATTAAACATTTTTTTTGGCAACATGTTGCTGGCAAAAACAAATGTTATCCACTTTTTTAGTTTCTTATAATAAAATATTCGTAAAAGTTTTTTTCAAATAAAGAAAATATTTCATTACTTTTGGGCTTATTAAGAAATATATTTTTTCCCTAAACTGAACTTATGTTGCTTGGCAACATGTAGCTGGCAACAACAAATTTTATCAACTTTTTTAGTTTTTTTATAATACAATATTCGTAAAATTTTTTCAAATAAAGAAAATATTTCATTACTTTTGGGCTTATTAAGAAATATATTTTTTCCCTAAACTGAACTTATGTTGCTAACAACATTTTATTTTCTAATATATGGTGAGAAACATTTTATCTCCTGTTTAAATCCCGGTACTCTGTTCAAATTTGTGAAAATTTTTGAACAACATTGATTACTTTACGTGGAAAATTTGATATTTAAAATGTGGTGTCCATCTCGCGATTTGGAAAAATTTAACGTTTTATAGTTTTCACGTAGACTACATTATTTTAGAAGTTTAAGCAAAATACATGTGATCAGGTGTTGTTTGTAAAATTCCGCGCTAATTAATGCTCCTTTGCTTTATCTCACAGCTTTGATAAAATGTTGTCAGAATCATTTCATATGTTTTTCTACAGTAAAAACAGAGTACTACTTCTGCAACATTTTTTCATGACTTTTTCAAACAAACTTTTTGTGTATGTAGTTTGACAGCATTTCGCATGAAAAACTGAACAGGGTACCAAGCATAGTTTTCGATATTTCATGCTAATTGCTTTTAAAAATCATATAAAAAATTATTATAAAATATTATTGGAAATAATGTTGCAGAGGTAGTTATCGAGAAATAAACATCTTATTTACGATTTTTGTTTCAAATTTATTTTTCATTAAAATATTTATTTTATTTTATTTTATTTTTATCTATATTAAGAGTTATGTTTTATTTCTACATAAACTTATGTTGCTAGCAACATTTTTATGGCAACGTTTTATATAGCAACATTGAGCAACATCTTACTTTCTTTTAAAAGCCCAATATACAATATTTCATAAGAAACGCTGTTAAACTTTATATAAACGAATGATTATAAAATATTAGTGAAGAAATGTCACTAAATAATTTCAAAGATATTTTATTTATAATTTTAGCTTTTTTATTAAATATAAGTCATAAATTTTATTAAATTGTGTATATTACAAATTATGGTTTTTTTTCTAACTGAACTTATAGTGCCAGCAACATTTTATGTTGCAATGTATGTGGAGCTACACATTATTTTCTGTTTACAGACAAGTGTTAAATAAAATTTCCTATAAAGCAATTTTCATGAAATATTTTTGAAAATAATGTTGCAAAAGTAGATACACAAGAGCTTATATGTGTTGCTGGAATGTTGCCAGATACATTTTGCATGTTTTTCAAAATACTAGCAAAGTAATACTTCTGCAACATTTATATAAGTTTTTAACTAAAACTGTTGTTTAACTTTTAAACTTTAAAACTTTGCAGTAGGTTTTTATTTTTTTTTAAATTAATGTTGTCTGAACTAAAAAAAATATTTCTTAGAATAATATTGATTTTGTTTAACTTTTTGTAACATCAAAATTTGTTGTCAAATTTAAATTAAACAATATTAAAATTATAAAAAAGATGTTAACTAAGTCATACTCAATTTAGTTTTATACTTTCATAATTATTTTGAGATTTACTTTGTACAAGTTTGTAATTTTTATTTATTTAACCAGCAGAAATCGTAATAAAAAGGCAACAGACAAAATTCTTGATTTTTTTTATATTCTAAATATTTAATTTGACTTAAAGTAATCATTTAGTTTTAGGAGTAACAATGCGTTCATCAATCAAATTGTATTTTTGTTGAGAAATTTAAGTTACCCCTTTTTTATTAAAAATTTAAAAATATGCATTTAATTTAACATAAATTATACAATGAAAAGAAATTTCTCACATAAATTTAATTAATTATTATTTTTAAGATGACTTAATATTCTGTTTTTACTACTGGTTTTTCGATAAAATTTCAATTAATTGGATTTTGACACATGTTGATGGAATCGTTCAGTGCTTACAATATTAAACTATGTTTAGATGATTACTTTAAGACATTTTCCTTTCTCAAAAAAAAGTATTTTCAATAAAAATATTATATTATTTAATAAACTTTAAAAATAATTTTATTTTCTTTATTATCAGCTCAAAGATTAAAAATTTGATTTGTAAATATCCGTCCATTGGCAATGAATTAAAAAAATTCCTCATTTCATATTTTATGTAAATTTCTTTTAATTTTAATAACTAAATACAATTAATAAATAAAATTTAAATTAAATTTTAACATTTTAACATAAACATAATTAACTTAAAAAAATACATATAAACCAATTAAACATATAAAAATATGAACATTTTAATCATCCCAAAAAACATACAAAAATGTTACTAACAAAATTAACATGCAATAACAGCAACAAGAACAACAAAAATTGCATTATAAATTTAACTTCAACAGGGTTTATTAACAACAACAAACAAACTGCTAAATAAAACAAATGTGTTCAATTTTTTAATTTTTATTGCAAATAATTTATATTTTTTAATTACTAACTTAATAATAAAAAGACTATTGATAACCGTAGTTAAAAATCGTAGTGTGTAAATAAAAAACAATTAAAATTTTCTTAGAAAATTTATTGTAAATAATTAACAAATGCATTTGCAAAATATTTATTTAAAAACCAAACAAATTAATAAGACTAAATAATTTAATACAAAGAGAAAAAACTATAAGTTTTTCCTACTTTAAGCGTAAATATTTATTTTCAATTAATAAATTTTATACAAAAAAACTAACAACTTAAACAGTATTTGAAATTACCACGAACAAATAATTTTAGATTTATAAAAATATTCCAAAAAACTATTAATTTTTAAGTGAAAAAAAAATAATGAACAAGTGAATCAATCATTTGAAATAACACTCTTCTAAAGAGAATTTATTGAAAAGTTATAAAGAAATGAGTTTTGAAAAGTTTTTTTTTTACAGCACAGGTGTGATAAAATAAATGGTAAAAAGAAGAGAAAGAAAGGTTTTTAAAAATTTCAATTAGAAAAAATTAATAACAATTAAAATATATTAAATTTCATTCGTCGCTAAACTGAAGTTTAGCTGAAATTAAAAACAAGTATATGTGGCGACTAACAAGAAGAACAACATTTAAACATTTTAATACTGATTCCTTTTTAGTTGTCCCACGTATTCCAATTTCTAAAATTAGTTGTTTTAATAAATGAACCGCTTAAAATAAAAAGAACCGAACAACTAATCCTGGATTCCTTATTATTTGAATATTTTCAAACCAACCAATTTTTGTACTCACTTATAGTTTTCAGACATATCGTGCTACACTTAAGGAAAGAGAACTAAAACCAATCACTTCGAAAATGGTTTAGTACTAAAACTTCTTACTCGTATACAGAAGACTTAACACTTTAACATGGCGTTGACATTAAAGTACCCCAATTAGTTTTATAAAAAAAACTCTGTAATAAGTTTTATTTTTAAATTCATAATTTTTTAAGGTGATAAAAATTTACTTATATTTTCTTAAATCTACTTATATTTCTTAAGATTTTTAGTAAAATTTTAGAAAGAAAAAAACACAAAATTAAAAAAAATTAAATTTGTTCTTCTAATTAAAAAAAATAAATCAAGTGTGACAGTTGGAAAACTTAAGGCATTCTAAACGAACTATAATTTGTTTTCTTAATATCGACCAAGTCATTCAGAAGTTTTACATTAAGTCCAATTGTATGCTATGCCATTTTTAATGGAATTTTCTTTTCAGTTATCTTTTAAGTTGCAGTGATATGCATTTTTTTAAGCAAAACATAAGCAGCAATAACATCCCCTCAAAATTCAAGCCATCTCATTTTGCTTACCTACACCATCAAACAAAAAGTTCATGCTGGTTTCTTGAAAAATTTTATAATGTAAATTGGCTTTATTTTACGCCACTGTGCAACGATCATTATTTCAAATTTTCCATTAAATCTACATTTCGTTTTAGGGAATTTTGAACACATAAACTGATCTCTAAATTTCATAAAAAACGCACAATTTTTAGAAGACCAAGAAGGGTCGAAAATAATATATTGGCGAAATTTTCTAATCAGCCATCCCCTTAAATGTTCCACTGAAAAAAATAACAAAAACAAAAATTTTTTTAAAAATTGTCTTTCTTATGACAAAGAAAGATTTATTAAATTTTCATATCCACTTTCTAATTTAGGAAAAAAAAATGAAAGCAAATTTAATTTCTTTCAAACTCATAATTTAATTAGAAACAAAAATTACAGAAAATTGTTGAAAATAGTGACCAATATTTTGAAAAAAAATCATAGGCTAAAGTCCTAAATTAATATACAAAAATTGTTGTAGAAAAAGTTCATGAGAATCTATTTTATTTTGAGAGCTTTTTTGTGTAGCACTTGAAGATACAAACATTCTCTCAACAATGTTGCGATATTTTCAAGAAATCTTAAACTTTTTTTTATATTTGACAAAAGAGATAATGAAAAGAAACATGCAAAACATTAAGAAGTAACTGACGATTGTTCTTTTATGAGCAGAGGTCACCATAAAGAGAGTGTATGAAAATTCATTGGTTATTTTGTACAAAAAAATTTCTGTATTGTTTCACATTAACATACACGAAAATATTCAATACTTAATGATGGAGTTGCTGAAAAGTTAAATGCGTGATTATTAGAGCTAAAAACATCAATATAAGTAACAGAGAATAACTTTTCAAAAAAGTTAATCGAGTGTGGAATTAAGCATTTTTGGTGGAAGGACGTTCCAACTGGATTACCAACCTAATGATTTTAACAAGGCATGAGACTTTCATAGTCAATTACTGAGAATTGATTAGATTGACTATTGCAGGAAATAATAATAATCATTAGTTTGTATTTTAAAGTATTCTTTTTTAACTCAAAGAACTAGTAAACACGTGCGGGCTTGTTTGACGATCAGTGATTATGAGCCTTGTTTTTTTTAAATGTTCTTGTTCTATTTCAATCAATCGATTTCCTTTTATAAAAAAAATTAGTAGAAGAAATTCGTTTTAAGTTACCCGTAGCCTTGTTTTTTACAATATTTTTCATTTGAGTCTGCAAACAAAAGCAATTTTACTCTTAATAGCATGAACTGAATACTGCTACGAATATTAAATGTTATAATTCAAGCACTACTTGCAAAATATATACTAAGCTGTGTCAATTGGACTAGTTAGACCGTTTTTAATATTTAAAATCTTTAATATTTCATACATTTTTACCATTAATTTAATTCTGCAAAAAATTTACTGTTTAGCTTTAAAGGAGTTACAAATAAAATTAATCACATATTTTGTAGCTTTTAAGCGAAAAAGAAAAACTTTTCAAAACTCACCTCTAGTGTTGAATAACACTATGTTGTATATAATAAAAAATCTATGTGTTCCTTTTAATTTTTATGTGTTTTATGTTTTATCAATAATTTTATTTATTTGCTTATTTTTATTTTCTTTTTTTCTTTTTCATGTTTTTAAATTTTCTTTTGCTTTATTTTCTTTGCATAAAATATGTGTGTGTGTGTGGCTTTTAATTTAATTTCAACACTGTACGTGCTACGCTTTGGCTTTGTAAAAATACTGTAACTAAAACCAAATGCCCACGCCTGCTTTAATAAATTTAATTTGACACTACACTGCACTAAACAATTGGCAGTTGGCGGTGGCAATACTCACCATTCATATGCACCTAGTGCACCACAACCACCCAGTGCTCCTATGCCTGCTAGCAGTGGTGGTGCCGGTGGCGGAGGCAGTAGTGGTGGATATGGTGGTGGTTTTTCGGCTGGTGGCCATAGTTTATATCCCAGTTTACCCAGTGACAATAATCATGGCGGTGTAATGGGTGGTGGTTATAATCCTTATGGTGGCGGTTATAATCCTGGTGGCTATGTGCCGCCTGGCTATCAACCTGGTGGTGCTGGTGGCTATCAACCCAGACCGGGCTATACACCTCCGGCTCCTGGTTATGGTGGCAGTGGCAGTGGTGGTGGTGGAAGCGGTGGCTTTGCACCCTCAAAACCCAAAGACAAAGAAAGTGGTGGTGGTTTCTTCTCCAACTTTTTTTCCAATCCGGCTGTAAGTCAAGCTGTTTCCGGTATAATTGCAGGCCAAATAGCCAATTCATTGCGTGGTGGTGGAAATACTCCAGCTCCTCAGCCCAATGGTGGTTATCAGCCTAGTGGTGGTTATGGTGGTGGTTCTTCTGCGGCTGGAGGCAGTAGTGGCAGCAATATTTTGGGTGGCTTATTAGGCAGTGTTTTATCTGGCGCTGGTGGCGGTGGTAGTGGTGGTGGTGGCAGTAGTGCTAGCAGCATCTTAACAAGCGTTTTGTCTGGCGGTGGTGGTGGCGGTAGCGGAGGTGGTAGCAGTGCTAGCAGCTTCTTAGGCAGCCTTTTAGGCGGCGGTGGCGGCGGTTCTGCTGCACCTAGTCATGGCACTTCTGGTGGCCTTGGCGATATTCTTTCTTCACGTAATTTTGGTGGTTTATTTAGTGAAAATCCTTCTTCTAAATCATCCAGCTCTTCTCAATATTCTTCTGGCCCCTCCAATGCTGCTAAGAGCTATCCAACTCAACCCCCCATGTATGGCAACTACAATGGTTGAAATTATTATTTAAAAATTATATTTCTTTTGACAGCTACTTTATTTAAGCAAAGAATATTATATCGTAATCTTAACGAATATTAAACTAACAAATCTTCAAAATAGTTTTAATTAAAACAAAAAAAACTTGTTATAAAATTTACTAACAAACAAAACACATATAACCCCTTAAGAGTCAAATAGATAAAACAAATAGAATTTAATCTACTACAAAAAATGAATATTAAAAATACAAAGAAAATTAATAGAAATTCTATAATTTCCCCCTTAAAAAATACAAAACCAAAACCATGTAATAATTCTCAATTGATATAAAATATTGTAAATATTAAATAAAAATTTTCATTATCCAACAAGTCAATAGTAGAAAATTAAGCATTTAACAATTATAAAGAAATAAAAAAAAACAATCATTACAACAACAAAAAGTTCTTTTTTAATTGAAATTCATCTTTAAACCGAAACCTTAATTGTCAAGTGAGTACATTTATTAAATTGAGGTGAATTAGAATAAACATTTGTTGGTTGCCCTTTGGATATAAAAAATTAAAGTCATATAAAAATTTGCATAATGTGGTTTTTGCTTTTGTATTCTTTTGTATTTTTTTTTTTTTTTTTTTTTTTTTTTTTGTTTCCTCTTCATAAACTTTACACACAAAAACCGAAAACAAAAATCACAAAAAAATGAGTTAAATTTAACCTACTAAACTAAATTTTTTTTATTGCATAAATTTAACAAAAGTCATACTGCAGTATAAAGCACACGCAAATGCCGGTCAGACAATATAATATACTTTAGTAATAATGAAAAAATAAATAAAGGGGAAAGCTTTTTTGAACAACTTTTAAGTAAAATATTCGTAAAATAAATTTGCTTAACTGGACGGTTATTATTAACATAAAGCTTTGCTATTTCATTTAAAGCTTTTTAGAAATAACACTTTTAAAAGGTGCCCTCTTTTGTCAACGAGTCCTTGCATAATAGTCTAAAGAGCTTTAAAAGCTTTTTGGCGTTATAGTTACATAAAGCTCGTATTAAGAAAATATGTTAATAAAATTTTCATTAATAAATATATCTTCATTGTGTACTTTTGAAAGTTTTTAATATTTTTAAAATTTTTGTAAAGTTTTACAGGTTTCTTATATAAAGCTTTTTACTAAAATTCTATCTACCATAAAAATAAAAATTTTTTAATTAGTGAAACTAGCAACCTTTAAGAACCAGAGATGTCAGATATAGCGATTTCTCGTCAAACTTAACAATTTGGAAACTTATTTGGCGACATATTGTTTGCACTTCTCTTGTCTATTTTTACAAAACTTGTATTAAGTAACAGCTTTATCCTAACATATTCGATTAAAAAAAAATAAAAGCAAGCTGAGAAAATTTTAATACTGTAATTTTTATCTTTATTATATGTCAATGTTTTTACAAACAAGCGTTTTTAAATTGCAAAAACCTAAAGTTATTTGAACATCCTATCAAGGACTTTCGCCTTAAATGTCAATTGTAACGATTCGCGCCTGTTCGTTACTATGTACTTGCGGACTTAAGCCGCCATATTTTTTTTCTTTTTTGTTCAACAAACGAAATGATTTAAAAATGAAATCGTTAACTGTTAGGAATAAGCGTTTGTCAGAATATAAGCTATAAACTGGAAAATTTTTACATTAATTTTTCTTTAATTTTTTTTTTTTAAGTGAATGATTGAAAATGTATAATAGTAAAATTAATACATTTCGATTATAAAATTTTACATCAATGGTAAGTTCATTTGGTACTATTTATTTTTTATTCGGCATACAGTTCTGCCTAATGTTCAGGTTTGACGCTCAGCATTTAATTCCACTTATCAAAATAATCATGTAGAAGGGTATAGGAAAAAATTTGAAATAAATTTAAAACTTTATGGCAAGATGAAAAAAAACTTAAATAAAAGTTTAAATTATTGGCAAAATACAAAAAACGTGTCGAAATTTCATGGCAAAACAATTGCCTGAACATTAGTTTCCGTTACAGTTTTTTTTTAACTTCCAAACAGAAAGTTGCCTAAAAATTTTTAAACATAAATTTCTGGCTGTTGTTTTATTTCATAGACTTTTGTTTACTCACTGATGTTATTTTGATTTTCTAGAGAAAATGACAATAACGAATGTCTTAAGCATAAAATGTATAGCTTAAGGTGCCTTTAGACGAAATGTTTTTTACATATAACTTGTCAGTTTGAAAATCCACATGTAATTCGTTATGTATGTCAAAGAAGTCATTTTTACATTTAACTTTAAATTACGCGTACATGGAGATTACTTTTGACATAATCTACGAAGTAAATCATTGTTTATAGCAGTTGTTTGGTTAACGACTCTATTAATGCTAATAAAGATGTCAACTCTATTCTGCTTCCAACGATTTTAGTGCTTTTTGCACTTTTTAATCATTTAAAAACGGTATAAGTGTAAAAAGAAAAGATGCACCACTGGAAATCATATGCTTTGTCATATAAAAACAGAACACGCTCTAAATGAAAATTTGTCATATGACTTTTACATATGTATTTAACATAAGAACTGTTTTAAATAAATTACACGATACATATATATTTTGTTATGGAAAATCTGACAAATCATATGCAAAAAAACAATTCTTCTAAAGGCACCAATATTTTTAAAGTTTTTCCCTATATTTTGATGTTTACTAAGATCTCGAATTATTATAACTAGAACTAGTTTATAGCAAACGCTGCATCTTTTTGTGCTTACCTATATTATACTTTTTTTGGTGTATTTTTCCCATTTTGATTATCTTATATTTTAATGTTTTATAAAAAAATACTTGGTGTTTCCCAAACGCTTTCCCACTCCTCCAATCCAGACAGTTTTTTATTTGATTATGTTTACTTATATGGAAATTACTTCCACTTTAAGTTCCCTAGGCCAACGTTAACAATTTTTCACTATGTTTGGGAGTTACCCCGTTCATTATTCTAATCTATCCAGTACGTTGCTAGACTATGTATATTACTGAGAAAGTTTACGTACGTTTTATTATTCTTTTGATACGTGATGATAGTTTTTTAATTTGTGTGGGAAGTACCACCCCTACTATTCCAACTATGCTAAACTGTGTACATTGATATGGTGGTTACTGATGTAAAAGCGTCCAGCTAAATAGTAATAATTTTACACTTTGTAAAAAAGGTATCACGTTCACTGTTCCAGGGAGTTTTTCGCCACAAATACTTAAAAAAAATTAGTACCCTGTTTTACCAACAAAGAAACTGTGAAAGTTCTAGAAAGATCAGTTCACTCTTGCAAGTAGCTGTAACTTTCTGGCAAACAAAGAATAAGACATATAAATATTTATATCAGGAACCGAAAATAACTGTTACGAGGGCTGCTCTATATATATTTCTGGCTTAATAGTGAAAATGCAAATATTTTTAATCAAAAATGATTTTATTGTTTTTCAAAGTATTCTCCAGCATGATGTATACATTTCTGAATGCGCTCAAACCAGTTGTCGAAGCACTTTTTCCACTCCGATTGAGACACCTCTAAAACATGGTTTTTGAACACTTCAACAGCTTCTTCTGGCGACGAAAATCGTTGACCACGCATTTTTTTCTTGATGTGGGGAAACAAGAAGAAGTCATTAGGTGCCAAGTCAGAGCTGTACGGCGGATGACCTATTAATTCGACGTTTTGGCCGGTCAAAAACGCTCTGATTTGAGCCGATGTGTAAGAGCTCGCATTGTCATGGCGAACAATGATTCGTCTTCTCTTGTTGGTTTTTCGAATTTCTCCGATGACTTCAGGCAAACAAATTGTAGTGTACCACTCAGACGTGACCGTCCTACGTTGCTCAAGCGGAACAGTCGCCACATGACCAGTTTTGCCGAAGAAACAGGCGACCATTTGCTTCGAAGTGCTTCTTCCACGAACAACTGTCGTTGGATTTTGCTCGTCTTTGAAGACCCACACATTCGATTATTGTTTCGTTTTGGGCTCATACGCATAGATCCATGATTCGTCACCTGTGACGATCTTATAAACGTCTTTTGAAGTACCGCAATCGTATTTTTGCAACATTTCTTTGCACCACTCAACACGAGCCTTTTTTTGAGCGACTTTCAAATTGTGCGGGCTCCAACGAGAACAAACCTTTTTTACGGCCAGGTATTCATGCAGTATCGATTGTATGCTGGTGGAAGAAATGTCCAAGGATGTTTCTATCTCTCAGTATGTCGCATGTCGATCTTGCATTATGAGTTCACGCACGGCATCAATGTTCTCTTGCACAATAACCGTTTTTGGACGACCTTCACGGAATTCGTCTTTGAGCGAGCTTCGGCCACGATTAAATTCATTATACCAATTTTTCACAGTGCTACAGGATGATGCTTCATCGCCATATAAAGATTTAAGTTCCTCAATGCACTCTTGTCGTGATAATCCACGTCGAAAGTTGTGAAAAATGATGTTCACGAGTTAATTCCATTTTTTCTATATTAATTTTTTCAAGCCACTGTAAACAACACAAATAATGGTCGTACGTCAAAACGTTTTGAGTACGATTATGCTTAAAAATGACAAACTTTCCAATGGAAATGTCAGATTGCACTTGGCAGCACTCAGTGTATCAGTGTTGCCAGGCCAGATATATATATAGCAGCCCTCGTATGCAGACATATTAATTTAACAGGTAATAGCAGTTCTAAAACAACTACAACAATAAAAAAACAGCATGTATTTTGGTTTTGTAAAATATGTTTTCGGATATCAAAATCAAATAATCGAATTACGACGACAAAAATTAAATTTTGTATTTTGTTTAATGTAATTACTATTGCACTTAATATGTTCTATATATAAGCATACAGTAAATACAATAAGTATTTATTTTTTAACGCATTACACTAGTGTGTACGTGAAAATTATAAAAAGCATTACTTTAGTATTTTTATTTTTACCTATTAAAAATACATGTATGATTTTAGATGGGCATCCTCTTAAAGACTGTCGTTATTTTAAGGGTACTGCTTTTAATGTAATTTCCTTCCAAAAATTTTATTTAAAACTGTTTAGGTTTGTTAGTTAAATTTTGAATTTCATTATTACCAGAATATTTCTTATCTTAAAATATGTTTACAAAATATTTATCATAAGGACTAAACAAATATTTCTTATCTTAAAATAATGTTTAGGATTAAAACTAGTCACAACCTTTTGTTTTGGTAAATACATATTTTTATCATAATATTTTTCCCATGTCTGATAATAATTAGTGCGTGTAACAGATAATAATTTGCACGCACGTACAGAGTAATGTAATGCGTTAAAAAATTAAATATTATAGGTCGATTGCTTACTAATATATAGAGCACATTAAATGCAATATTGGTTATATATAACAAAATTCCACTTTTGTCGCCGTAATTCGTTATTTGTCCCAATGTGCGCTGTAGAGAAAAAAAAAATAATTTTACTTTTATTTTTAATCATTTGACAGAACTTACATGTGATGAAGAAAAATACATATGGAAGCCGTTATAGCTGCGATAACGCAGATGAGGTTCAGTAAAGGAATAAAATCCAGCATCATAATAAATTTTACACACTTTTTTGTTCTATGGAAAATTTAAATATATGACACATGATATTACAAAAAAAAGTTCTAGGAAAAAAAATAAGTCTAAACAAATTACCACATCTGAAAACGTGTAAACAAAAAAGTCAGCTGATCTACACCCATTACCTATATATATTCACCCTATCGCGTATGAACGTTCCCAAGACAAAACTCCCAAAATTTATGATTTGCTATCGTGAATGTTCTCATAGAAATTTTCTGTGAATGGATTCACAAACAAAAAAATATGGCATCGCAATTATTTACTCTCAACAACTATTTTACAGAATTAATTCACAAAAATTTTGTTTGAGAACAAGAAGTAGACATGTAAGTTGCTACATTTTTGTTTTTCAAACTTTATTAAAGTCATTTTATTGAAGGAGTATTAATAAAGATCAAAGTAATCGCTTGGTGGAAGCCATGTCCGCGCCGCCAGCATTTGCTAAGGGCTTTCAAAAAAAATTCGGCAAATCGTACATACACAAATTTGATACTTACTATCGTTACATTAAGGCTATTGAAACGTTTTCTATTATAAAATAAATGCCAGTTTTTTGACGGAGCGAAGATCCTAATATGTGTGCCGTCTATACAGCCTACCACCCACGGTATTCGATATTTTGTGTAAAAACCTTTTGAAATCTCTTTCTTTTTACCAAGAGATGGCCACACAATCCACTGGGGCCACAAAACTTTTTTCTAATGTCACTAAGACTTCTGCTAGCACTTTACTAAATGTAGATTGTGCTTAGTCGACATCGATTTGTCTGCCCACCCCCTTTTGGTAGCTGCCTTCCGCCAAAAATCTTAAGGTGCTAGCCAATTTCACTGCGGTGGTTACCGCGAAAATTTTACCTTTAGGAGGCAAGTTTTCTTCCAACACGTTCAGTAGGAATTTAAAAGCATCTTTGTTAATTCTATTATATTCCTGATACCTGTCAAAAATATTTGATTTAGAGACAAAACACATTTAAATCTTTTACCTTGTCTCCGTTAAAGATAGTGGATTTGATTCATCGCGTATATGTATTCGCTGCAATCGTTCCGTGTATTGGTTTTCTTCTTGCAAAATCAGGAAACGCAAATAAACACTATTCATTTTAAATTAAAACTTTTCTTCATATAATAGACTTCTATTTTCTAAGCGATCAAAATATTTATAAATCAAAACAAACAATCCAAAATAGAAATTGTTACTGCCATGATATTCACAATAGACTTTTTACTCCCAAAAAAAAAAATCGCGATACCAGTTTGTTGGAGATGGGAATAGACGCTTACTCCCAAACAATTTATTCCCGTGGGTTTGTTCAAAAAAGTATATTTCTCATTTCAATTAGTTAAAATAACCAAAATAAAATATATAACTTGTTAATGGTTGATTATAACCATACGATAATGTATCGGGAATAGCTGATAAATCTAATTTCTTTATCGTTTAAATTATAACTCTTACGTCCCTTATTTATTTATCAAAAAATATTTAAAAATATAAAATTTTAAAAAAATTGTTTTAACGGCTTTGGCGATTTTTGCAAAACAAATTAGCAGTAAAGACTGGCATATAAAAAAGCTAAGGTACTTCGAGCTTTTCAGAACTTTATATATTTTAGCTTTTTATACTCCTTCTTCTTCTTAAATTAAATAAAGGATAAAACTGTTATAATCATATAAAATTTAAAATACAAACACTCCGTATATGAACCTACTCCAATTGCACTGGAATTTTAAAAATATTGTTTGTATAGAATTATAGCGTTAGTAAGGATATCAACAACAAATTCCATGGCAGTAAAAATAAAAAGCTGTAATCAACTGAGTGAAAATACGTTTAGACATTACACTGCCAAATAGCTCTCGAACATTCTTTAAAATAAATTTTGTAATTATTATTTTTTTTTTCATTTACGTTACTTGTGTTTGAATCCTTAAAAAAATTTAAAAATAACGATTCATTGTATTCTCGATTGAATGAAGCTTTACGTTTCTGTAATAATAGAAATGTATAAAATAGATATAAGTTTAAGCCTTTAACGAAGAAACGTTACCTTGTTTCAAGTAGTCGAACCTTAGATAAATGAAAAATCTATTGCTGTACGATTTCAAACTCGCCTTTAGTAGCATTAACTTTCAATAGTAAGATTTTTCTTGAATTCAAGAAGTTGGCATTGGAAAACCTTCTTTAATGGAAATAACATTAACGATATAATTCATAAAAAGTTCTTATTTTAAGCTTAAAGCTTACATTAATTTTTAAACACTTTTCGTTTAATAAACCATTTTTAAAAATTTGTATACAAAAAACGCACAATAACATCTCATCATCATTTGAAGGTTTGTTTGACGAGCGCGATCATTTAACGATTCTTTTATTTAATCGTCTAGGCGATTGCACAATAAAATTTGTATTTTGTTCTTCCAAATTATGCTCTTGCGAGCCACTTTAACGATTGTTAAAAGATTGAATCGTCTAACACGCAATTTAAGAAGCATTAGAAGATTGTTAATAGTCAAAGATCATATTTGACTCTTATTACTTAGATATTTCTGCTAGTTCAATCTTATTCTGTTATACATATATTTTTTCATTCAATTATGTTGATTTTTATTTGAAAGTTCTTTCGTTTTTTATCAATTTAAAAAACATCCTGCAGTCTTTATTTGTTTTTGAGAGAAATAGCACTTCAGGCATTACTACCTATTTAGTTATTTTCGTAACCGTGCTACATTCTTTAGGAAAGGGATACTTGAGAGATAAGACAGGTGGTAAAAGAAAAAAGATAGAGAGATATTTTACTTCGCCGGTGAATATGCTACGAAGAAGTGCCGAAGAAGGAGGCTGCACGTTTTAATGTTAATTCTGAATATGTGTTTATTCCATTAAACAGAACAAAATTTTAATATTTTTATTACCGCAGGGGTTGAACCCTTGCCCGCCAGGTTTGTAGTGAACGTGCTTACCGCTTTGACTGCAGCAGCCTAGCCGCGACGCGGTTAAAAAAGAAGTGTTTTAATATTAAATTCCTTATTTTAAATAATCCTGATTTTTTTTTAAAAAAAGGTGACAGAATCAAAAAAAGGATACGGCTAAAAGTTAATTTTATATTTTAAAATTTTTTCGATTTAAGATCTTTTCATTTCTTAACAAAATTTATAACTAAAACTCCCATGCTACAAAAAATAACTGCAAAAGACTGTCAGAAATTATTAATTTTACACTTTTAAAGCGATTGTTTTACGACTCGCCTGAAATAAAGAGTTTTATACGATTATTTTCGGAGCATCGTAGACGACTCTTACAAAAGAGTCACTTTCAGGACACAGTTTATTCCGTTTAACTGAACTTATCAATTTCATCTTTTGCTCCGATCGTGGAAGAGTCTTTAGCGATTAAAAATGTTAGCTGGGCACTTACGTTTTTCCTGGCAATACCTATTATCATCCAATACAATTTACTGCAATTAATTTGAAAACCGAATGTGGTTTTCTTTATATTTTTGTTTCATGCCAAACAAGGAACTTTTTCAGTAAAAAAATGAAATACAAAAATTATAATATAAAAAATATAATCTGCAACATTCACTCAAAATTCAAGCAACACCATATTTCTTACCCCTCTTGCTTCACCAACAAATCAAACTTGCATGCTAGTTACATGAAAAATTGCATGGTGTAAATGCCGTAAAAATGAAGAGTATTTGAATAACGAGTTCTATAATAATCTGCTTACGTTTTATATTATTCACAATTAAAATTAACTTATTTTGTGTTGTCGAACAAGTCTAGCTTTGACCAGTTGCTTCAAATGAAATAAAACGTACGGGGCTCAGAAAAAGCTATTTTATGGAGAAAATGTTATGTAATAAATCCTCTAAAGCTTTAACAGCGGAATAAGTCATTATGGATATCAAAGGAAAGTTTTTTCAATAAGCTAGCGGAATCCTTAAAAAATTATGGTGAACAATTTTTAGCCCATTGGAAAGCAGTTGAAAGTTATTAAATTAGTTAAATAAAGTTTGCTCCTTTCAAGGAAAATTAATATTAACAGCATTTTAATAATTTTCGTTTACTTATGACAGATAAATTATTTTTTTTAGTAGTTAGTGATGCTGTAGCAACAGCAAAGTACTAAAAATAATTAACCATGATTTCTGGCGACTCTATTTTGACCAAAGTACTAACCGACAGTCGACCATGAAAAGAAGCCGTAAATTTTTTTTAATATTAATTTCTCATTCGAAGTATTAAATTTGCAGCAACAAATTTTAATGTCAAAAAGTAATAAACATTACTAGATTTTATATTTATACTGTAAAATTAAAAACCGTAATTAAAAAAAAATCATGCAACTTAATTAGGTTTCTATAAAAATATTTTTACTTTTTATAGTTTTGCCAGTTCATTAAATTTATTAATAATTTCTACAAAGCAAACAAAAAGAACACTACATATTGTACTAAAAGATGATAATTATATTTCTTAAACAACACAAAAAACCGTTAAATACTGAAAGTAAAATCGAGACCTGCCTCAATATTTAAAGAAATAAAAGCCAAGAAAAAAAACATTTGCACATTAAATGTATATACGATGAGTGTTTGAAAATATTAGGAATTTCTTTTGCTTCGCTACTCGTTTTTTAAACAGACCAAACAGTGATTAGAAAGAAAATATTTATAAAACAAATTAATAACCATTAAACAGCTGGAAGAAGATTCCTCAGTGGGGCAGAAACTACCACGAGTAAGTGATCTGCAAGCTTGTTTCAATCAGTCCAGCCTATTAGAAATTGCTAATTTAGTTTCAAGACACTTCGTTTCTATCTCATTTTTTACTGATTTTAAAGCAAAAAAAAAACCTAAAAAAATTTCATAGAATGGTTAGGAAATAAATGTTAACGAAAATACCAAAAATGCCATTGATATTTTTCCAAACCTCGTAAAAAACACTCATACATATAAACACAAGAAAATATGGAGTAGAGTCATGTCAGTTAAATACGGCTAAGAAAACATATAAATGAAGGAGCAACAAGGACAAGTAAAACGTGTTTAAAATTTTAAAGATTTGAGGCAACAAACAGTACGCAGATAAACAAACAAACGCACGCAACAACACAACAAGCAAGAAATGTAAAATAGGACAATAACAAGAAAGTATTTAAATTAGTAAAAATGTCTGCTAGCAGGAAATCCATAAACATATTTACATACACACGCACACACACATACCATTACAAATACAAAAGCTATATTTTTATTATTGTTCGCTGTTTAAGCACATGATATTGAATGGAATTCTTGTTCTTTTTCCTTCCTCAAACATGTTGTGTTTTGTTTGATAACAAACCTGAATAATTTAAAGGATATTGTGTGTGTGTATTCTCTAACAACAAGTATTAGTTGGTTGCTGATTAAAAATGTTGCAACACGACCATGATTATGAAGTTTGTTACTTGACAAAATTCCTGGACGTCCTGGTGAAAGGTATTTCATTACAAATATTTTTGAAAACAGTTAAATGTAAACTTTTGAACGAAACGGTTATAAATGCGGCGCAGGTTATATAATATTTCTGAAAGGATTTACAACTAAAAGGATTACTATGTATAAAAGATGATAACTGCACTTAAACTAAAAAAAAACAGATAATTAAATTGTGTGAAGAATATTAAATGAATAAAAACAGTGTTTAAATAATTTAAATTGAAAGAATGTAAATTTTGCTTTAATAAAATTTAAAAAAATTATTTAATAATAAAGTGGATTTAAACCAAAAAATTGTTACAAAAATAAAATTAATTTCTGAATGCAAATAATAAGTGATTAACAAAAAATTTCTTGTGAAGACTTAATGTCTAAAGAAAATGTTTTCTTTTTTCAGGAAAACTTAACCCACTTCGAGACAGTACGCAATAAACAAACTGTCATACTGTCATACTGTCTAATTTTTTTAATTTTTGACTAAAACGGTTAAAAGTCAAATTACGTCATCTATGAGAACCCCCTTTATTTATTTTTTTATACTTGTATTATTAAATTACAACTCTCTGTCTATAACGACTCAAAAGATAAGGCCATCTACATCGAATAGCATCTTCCGGAGGGACACCCTTTAATTTCCAATTTTGTACCTATTAATATAGCAGACATTTTGAGTAATTTTCACGCGTTTTGCTATAATTTTAAAAATATTTAGGATCAGTTAAGTCAAATTACCACACCTATAGGGACACCCTTTAATTTAGAAATGTGAATATTTTTATATTTCGTCATTTCGGACATAAAAGTTCACATTCTGCGTTACTTTTTAGTTTTTGACTTAATACGTCAAATGTAGCCAGCTATGAGGACACCCTTTAATTTTTATAATACTTGTAATTGTGGCCATTAAATTACGCACTTTGTTCACTTTGTTTGGCTCTGTCTATAACGGTTAAAAATATCTAAAATACGCATCAAATAATATCACCTGTAGGGACACCCTTTAATTTCCAATTGTGTATTTATTGTTCTAGCGGACATGAAAGTACGAATTTGGCCATAATTGTTGTAAAAATTGGGCCACATAAATTAAATTACGCTGCCTACAGAGACAGCCCTTAATATTTAACTTAATCCTTTCTTTATTACTTTCTATTATTTTAAGCTGCAGTGATGCCAGCTTTGTTGAAATTTTATAATGGATGTCGGTTACGGTTAAATAGACACATAAAAATCAAGTGTGCTGTCTGTGGGCACCCTTTAACTATTATTACTTTTTTAAATGGGCCCAATGAGTAATCATCACCTCTCACAATTAGTTAAGAAATTACTGTGTTCATAACAATAACATATAAAATAACATAGAGGAATTAATAACTTTCTCCTTATATGAAGTCAGTAAAAAATGAAAAAGTTTTTTAAAAATGGTTTCCGGATGATGGAATATATCCCAAATTTTACAAAAATTTTTAAATTGAAGGAACTAAAAATATTCTACATGTAAAAGATTGTTGGCCAGGATATTGAAATTTAATAATCGCATGAAAAAACTTTAGCAAATATGAAATAACAAATGATGTTGCTGGCAGATGTCGATTTTTTAATCACATCACGGATCCACCTAGACCACACAGCGTACCTAGAAGTGAGATGCTGAGCATACAAATCATCGCTTAACGTTTTTAGAAGCCCAATCGCGTTAGTTTCGCTTGTTGACATACCCTGACAAGTGAATATGAAAAAAAATTATTTAAAAAAAGTAGAGGGTTATTTTTAAATGATTTTCATAGAAGATTTTAAGTTTTTCAATGCGTTTTTATTGCGATCAATTATAAATACGTGAAAATACTTAATATTTCTGGGCTCACGAAATACTCCTGAAAATTAAATTTTAATTCTTAAGGTCCCCGCTTTGTGAACTGAGTTGAGTACAAACCTGGTTGGCTAGGGTTCAACCCCTGCGGCAAACAAAAAATAAATATATGTTTTTTTTCTGTTTATTGATATAAATACATATTCAGAATTAACATTAAAACATTCAGCCTCCTTGGTTGGTACTTCTTCATAGCATATTCGCCGGCGAAGTAAAATAACTAATAAAATGGCTATACTTCCACCGCCAGCTCTTTTCTCTTCTCTATCGTTTACCTAAAGAACGTAGCATGGTTACATAAAATAGCCATTATGGTCTGAAGTGGTACTTCTCTTAAAACCAAAAAAAAATAGTTGAGTTCGATTTTTTGCGCAGAAATCTAGTTTGTTATGGTACTTTTCAGAATAGTTAAAACAACAATTATTTCTAAGTCCCTGTCTACACTTTTTAACTTTTTTTCTGCAACTTTTGGGTGAGCGAGGAAAGACCAATAAAAACGGGTACACTGTTTCATGTACTCGCAATTCTCTTTTCATTTGTAGTCTAAGCAAAAAACAAATCTAAGCAATCAAGGCCGAAATTGCAGAAACAAAATTTAAATGTGTGGACACGAATGCAAATTCAAAGTGAATTTCAAAAAATTGCAGAAAAAAAAAATTGCATTTGTGGGCGAGGTCTAACGAAACAAACGCAAACAGACGAACCTTACAATTTAAAAAAGAAAAGGTTCCATAATTATTTAACTTAATACACAAAGCCTGCCTAAAAATTAGTTAAAGTAGAACCTAAGAACTAAGACAGCTAGAAAATGTAACTACTTTTTAAATGTGCTATTGATGCATTTAAAATCAAAAACCATTACTGTAATCTTTCTACTATTTTTTATTCTTACTTTCTGTGGAAAATGGCATTTTTTTATGAAAAAAATTAGACCTTGAACAGGTATCAAAAGCTTATTTTAAGAAATCCCTTAACTGTTGTAGTAAAATTGAAGAAGCATTACAATTAGTTGATAAGATGAAAAATAAAACTTCAACAGTTGTTGATACTGGCTACGGGAGTTTCTTTCTCTTAATTACAATGATCATAATTTTTTATTTTATGCACAAGGATTCTATATTCTTAATGATCATATGTTTTAACAGTAGAATTTACACTTACGTTCCAGCAAAATGCGAACTACGCAAAGCATTGTTTAGTTAACATAAGCCTTTAAATCACGCAGCCTCTGTTGTAAATTTCTGTGCGTCAGAACACAGAGTAGCACAGGAAAATGGATTAATGCCAGCGTAAATTCTAAGGTGGGTGAACTCACTCATCCCGAAAAGTTGCAGGAAGGGTAACATGTAGACAGGTCATGAAAATTTCAAGCATGATGAGAAGCGAATAAGAATATAATTGTAGAACGTGCTGAGAAGAGGCTGAGGCAATAGCTCACATAATGTGTAAGTGTCTGGTTCTGGCAGGCTTAAGACAGTCAGAAACTATTGATCTCACAGGTGCTCTAAGCCTTAGACAAAAGCAACCTAGTAGTAAGAAAGAAGGCCGACAGTTACCAGTTGATAATCTGAAATTACTCAAGTCAAGAATAAAGTTTGACTGTAGCACGTGACTCAATGAGCATAAGGTTGCTTTTAATCGCAATCGCTTTCCTAAAAACATTAATGACGGCATGGGGTCAAGAAGAGAACTATTAAGGTAGAAGTCTGCTTCGAAATTCCCTTTACATTAAAAATAAAAAAAAACCCATGCAGCCATTAAGACAACCACACTCTATGCCTCCGTTGAGCCACAACCTGAATGTCTACATTTACTTATTAGACCACTAACAACGTCATCTTCTATAGCGATACAATTTTAATGTTGTTGCCTTCCTCTTTTGCTAAAACAACATCGAGTTCACGGTCATAATTCTCTGTTTTCGCTATACGCACCGTTTAACCATCTTTCCTGCTGTTCTAATGTACAGGCGCCCTAATTTATCTACCTTCGTTATATAAAATTTTTTTCTTTTTAATCTACACTCCGGGAGGTTAAAATGGTTATTTTCTATTAACTCGCCTCTTTAACAACTCATTTGCTGAGGCCACTTAACAACAGACGTTTTACTTTACACTCATGGCTCTGTTGGGATTTGAACTTACACTCAGGATTTTTTGTTTAACCAATTTAGCTTCTGCAGCTGCTTATTTAGCTCACACACACACCACATTTGTTAGTGATGGATGCAATAACTTCTTCAACTCCTCTTCTTGCACATGACTACAACAAAAACAGTGTACTTACGCTTTGCCACTTTCTAACACACCACACCCATTAGTGGTGGCAGAAGACAACTAATTCAATACTGTTTACCACGCATACGTGGACAACAAGCATTAGCTTTAAGCTTTTGGGGTTGCCAAATCTTTTGTATCGTTTTGTTCGTTCATTCGATATTGACAAACTTTTCGTTAAAGTCTTTACTGCTGATGACTGTCAATTAATATTTATTGTTGTTTCAGTTTTTTTATTTTTCTAATTAATCAATTCTTGCAGTGACTTCTTAGCCATCACTTTTCTTAATTCCTGTTTCATGCATAAATACTTATCAGCTGCTTTGAAAGACATTGACACGTTAAAATTAAGAGATTAAATGACAATCAGAAATATTTTTTTTTGTGTAATTTTTTCCTTCTGAAATTTTTTACTGGGAAAATACATTATGAAACTAAAACCTTCAAAGGAAATCTTTTAGATTAAATAATTATGATAGCAAGAAGCAAACAAAGAAACATGATACGGCTTTTGCCAATTATGCAGTCATTGAATTGAAAATAACTCAAATAAATTTAAGAAATTAAATTTAAGAAAAGAAAATTAAATTTTAAAAAATTTGAAATTCCAGCAATTAAATCACAGAGCAGTGCTTCGCATAATTTAAATTTTATTTTGTTTCTAATTTCATAACTGCATTGTGTAGAATTGTGGACTTTAGCAAACAGGATGAGTGAGTGCGTACATTCAGTTAAAAAAATTTAAAAAAATATATAACACAAACAACAACAAAATAGTTACTAAAAACCAACCAAAAAAATTTTATGCTCTGAATTTCTTTCTGTTTGGCTTAATGTTTTTATGTTGTTTTTATTTTTTTATTTTTTTATTTTTTTAATTGTTTGTTTTATTTTTGCACGATATTAGGGTTTTAGCCCGTTATCACAGTTGTATGGTTGTTTGTTGTTGTGTATGTAACGCTCAATTATAGTGGAAAAAAAGAAGATAAAAACAAAAATTAAGTAAATTATGCGCGATTATCCGACAGTGCCAAATGTTTTTCATGTGGCATTCTCGCAAACTGGTGACACAGATTGTACTGCTACTGCTACTGTTGGTAGTTGTGATATAAAAATTACTACTGGCACAAATGCTAATTTATCCATTGGACAGTTAAGGGAACAGCAGCTACAAAAACAACAACCAAATGGCAACATTAGTGGTCAACAGCAATCATTAGTGAAATCTACTTCTATAACCTCGCAAACAACTATAAGTCAAACGACAATAACAACAACAGCAACACATACTTCAACATCATTAACTCCAACAACAACAAAATCTTATATATTATCACCAATATTAAAAACAAGCACTTCTTTACAACAAGAAAACACTAAAAATGATTTCGACTTTATAATGCAGAATCATAATAGTTTACAAAAACAACAACAGCAACAACAGCATCATAAACTTACAACACATGCATCCATAGAACGGCCACAATGTCTTCCTATTTCACAGGCACATTTACAACAACCACCATACGCAACATTGCCCAGGAATATAGCAACATCTTCCTCAACTATATCAACGATAAGAAGGGCCAACGACGACAGCACACACACTGAAAATAACACACATAAGCAGCAACAACAGCAAGAATATCATAACTCAACTAACAATATTAACAATCATAGAAACAATTTTATTGATCCCACAATGTTGGGTGTTATAAATACAATCTCCGGCAGCATACCAGCAACTGGTTACACAATTGACTCACAAACAGCTGACAAGACAAATTTAAAGGGTGGCGATGGTAACATGGGACATCATCATAACATTTCTAATGGTAGTGATCTAAATGCTGTCATGAATAATTCATGTACAAATCTCAACAAATTGAATGGTGTTCAACAGCAGCAACAGCAACAGCGACAACAACAATATCTGCAGCAGCAAACAACACAGCAACATATTAATTTTAAACAAACAACAACTATGGATGACTTTAGCAGTTATAGACGACAATATCCCTGTTCATCACTGGAGCGTAATACAAATGGTTATTTATGGATTATAACACCTGTTGCTGCCAGGTAACATTTATTTATTTGTTATGACACAGTTTTTTATATTTTATTTGTTCAAAAAATACAATAGAGAAAAATACAACAATAAAAATTTATAATGAAATAAATAGATGACAAAAGAAGGAAATACAATCGTCATAGAAAAAAATAAATAAATACACAGGCAGGAGCACTATTTTTCAACACGATGAGTCATATAAAAAATTAAGGTTTTTTATAAAGTTTTTTTTCATTCTAAAGCTCTTAAATTTAAATAGAAAACAACTGTAAAACAAATTGTTAACTTTAAAATCGAACACGGTATTGAATAATTTTTTTTTTTGGTGGGCAATTAAAATACAAAAACAAATTGTTGTTAAAACCAATATTTTTTTATAAAATAATATTATTGAACAATTATTTTATGATTATTTCTTGTTTTCCTTTTTAACTACAAAAGAATTTATTTTTTAAGGAAATTCGTTTTTAAATTGTATGAGAAAAAAACTAAGGTTTCTTGGTGAATTATCGTTTAATTAAAAAATAATTTTTTTTCTTCCATATAATTTATTTTTAACGAATACTAGATTTCTTGAAACATCAATAATTTGTGTTGTTTTTACAAAAAAAAAATCATTATTTAAATTAATAGGATTGGATTTTCTGGTGTATTTTCATGTTTTTACACCATTTTCCAAAACAAAAATCTTGTTGTATATTTTTTCATGAAATTAAAAAGGTTCGGTTTTCTTGTCGAATTCCTACATATCTGCGAATTTTCATTTTTTAAGATTATTTTGAGCAAGGCTACGAGTTCAATTTATCAAATCGCGAGTCTTCGTTATATTTATTTAATTTCATAATGAATATAAAATATTTAAAAAACTATTAAAATTTTTTAAATTTTCGATTCACTAGCCGAATTTGATTATTTTGGCGATACTTGATTTTAGCATAATTTTTGATTTTTTATATAAAATTTTAATTTTTAGTGAATTTTTTAATTTATTTTTCTAATCCCATTTCTTTTTTTTTTGTTAATTGATTGAATTTCGTTATTAAAAAATAAATATTCTTCAAAATAAAGATGATTTTTTGAAAAATCATTTTTGCAATAATTTTGTACACTAAAATACTTATATTTATTAAGGAAGGTTTTTTAAAATATTTTTTTTTTTTTCATTTCTTAAAAATTATTGGTTAAGTTAATTATCAAATTCGGTAGTCAAATTTCACTATTTCATTCTGCTGAAATTTGATTTTAACACAATTTCTAATTTTTGTTGAAATCTTACTTTTAAACGAAATAATAATATTAGATCTCAATTTTTTGTTAACTTGATTCAAATTTTTTTACTGAATACAGGAGATTGTAAAAAGTTATTGAAAAAAAGTATTTTGATTGATTGATTGCTTATTATATATATTTTAGTTAAACATTTTTTTTGTCGAATGTAATCACGTTTTGGTCACGATTGGTTGACGAAATTTGTTTCATATATTTTAAAATTTGTTTAAAAGTGATGAAAATTTAGTTTATTTTTGTTTAAAGAAATTTATTTTAATTTAAGAATACGACTGTTTTAATTTTGTTTTTTTTTTTTTTTTTTTTTTTTTTTGTTTTAGCAGAAATTGTAAGAATACGAAATTTTTATCAAATCAAGCTTTTTTGTAATAAGCTCTTAAATTTTGTATCGAAGCTTTTTAAAAAACTTATTACTCATTTTTATATGGATTATAATTTTTTTGGGAATTTTGGTCGATCAGAATTTTGGAAAATCTTATAAATAATAATATTTTGGTTTAATTTATTTTTGGCGAAAGTTTTATCTATTTATATAATTTTTTATTTTTATTTATTTTTTTGTTTTTTTTTTTTTTGTTGTGAACTTTTTTTCTTTTGAAAACTTTTGCTCATAAGCATTTTGCAACACTTTGATGAGTTTTGATGAACTTTCCCATTCTTTCGTTATTTTTATTTAGTTTTATTTATTTATTTTTTTTTAATTATATTATATTTTTCTTTTTAGTATAATATTGCTTCGTTTAATATTTTTAATTTTATTGTCAAAAAAATTTATTTTTTGGTAAAAATTTTACTTTTCACTAAGTTGTAGTTTTCTTGAATTATCAGCTGATAAGTGTAATTAAAATTGTTTGGGGAAGTTTTAGCTTATTAAAAATTAAAATAAACCGCTTTCATTAAAAATCGTTGTTTGTACAAAAATCTAAAAGCTGTTCTTATAATAAATTTTGATATTTTGGTGATGTTGAAATTTTCAGTGATAATTTCTTTAATTTTTATTTATTTATTTTTTAATAGAATTAGTTCTTATATTTTCAAGTTTTTTGCAAAATAGCAATTTACTAAACACAAAAGATTTTAAGCATTTTGGTGAGGATAAGATTTTTTTAAATTTTTTTTACATTTTGAAGAAATCTACATTTGTAACAAAATTTAAAATTTTTTCTTAAATTTATTATTTTGCTTGTTTTAAAAAATTTTTAGCCGATCTGATTTTATTATTGTGTATTTTTTTTTTTTTTTTTTGGTATTTCATAGTTTTGTGCTAATTTAAATTTTTTTCTGCCTCAGAATAGTTTACTATCACTTAACCGTATCGACTTAAGATGATGAATCACTCAAACTTATAGGAGATCAAATTCAACCTTGGTTTAGATAATTATTTACATAAAATTTACAGAACGAATACAAAAAAGTTTAGCAATAAGACAAAAATAAATATTATATTTTGTGGCTGTCCGAAGCAGTAAAAAGTGCTTACTAACTTAATTTAAGACCTCGTTGTCATGGTCTTAATTCGTTTATATGATCAAAATCTCATCAAGAAAAAGTCAAAAGGTTTTGTATTTTTTAGCCTTAAGAAAATAGATGTTTAATTAAATTTTATGATTGTAGTAAATTTTCCCATTGTTGTTGTTATACATTTTTATATAATTTTATTATCTGGTTTCTTTGTAGGTTAACCACACAATAATGTGTAAATCTTTTAAAGCGTTAATAAACGTTTAAAATTAAACTGTTTTATAACCTTTTGTGTTGATCTCAGAGTCTGTTATTAAACGCCAAAAGAGTCCAGCTGAAACAGTTTCACTATTCTTTTTAATGCCTCAAGTGTTTTTACTTCAATAACACAAAAGTGAGATATAGTGTTTGTTGTAAGTGGCACGTAATAAATGCCATTCACCAACAAACACATACACACTATAAATACACAAACAAACACTTTAATATTCGCACTCATTGAAACATTGTATCAAAGTAGCAAAAAATAAGTGTTACAACTTGAGGTTACACTAACAGCATTAGATAAAACTAAAAGAAGAATAGAAAGAATGAAAGAAGAAAAGTTAAATTAAATAGCATTTAATGGCATTTAAAAATGTAAAGAATAGAAGAATAGAAGTGTTAGTGTTCTCTTTTATGTTCCGTAAATATAAGATGCCTGTAAGGTTGCTACCTCAACATGCGCCATTAAAATAGTTTCTTTGTTGAAAGTTTATCGTTTGAGCTGTGAAAATAAAACACCAAACAGGTAATAGAAGTTAAATTAATTGAATAGATTTTTATTGCATTTTTTTTATTGAATTAAATTTTCATCGTTGTAAAATTTTACAAAAAAAAAAAATTAAATGTTAAAAAATATTTTTAAGTAACATTTAAAACACATAAATTTCATTGAAAAATTATTTTAATTCTATTAAATTTTAAATAAAAACTCTGAACTTTTTCCAAAAAAAAAAAAAAAAAAAACAACTTTAAAAAGTTACTTCGTAGTGCTGTTCAAAGCCTTCAGTAAAGAAGTCACATTTTGAAGAGCCCATTGTTTTTAGTGACCATAGAAATATTTTTACTCGTTGCTACTTAATGACTGGCCAACTAACTCTTGACTCTGTTTTTTATGTTTCCGTGCCACGTAGCCATTTCGTCTGACATACATTTCACAGTTAACAGCAGTAAAAAACAAAAAAAAATAAAATAAAACTGTTTGAATGGGAAGTCAACAAACCCTAACGATGATTTCCAAAACAACCACAACTAAGCAACAACAAAAAAATGAAAGTATCCTGTAACAAATATCAGAAGAAAATAAATAGATTGACATCAAACGTAAAAAATTTATAAATTGTTCGAAGAGAAATCGCATTAAGTATTAAATTAGGTTTGCAACAATTAGGAATAAAAAAAACTAAAGGGTCATCCAAAAAACGCGGCCACATGTTTCTTTGAAATAAAACACAAACTATTTGCAATTTTTTCAAGCATTTTTTTTATTAAAAGTATGATCCATTACAATAATAAGTGGAATAGAATATCATTCAAATGTCCACCATGACTGCGTCTGCAGACATCAATCCGAATATCGAAATTTTCAATGACTTTACGACATGCTGCTGGTGTTATTTCACGAACTGAATGTTATTCTTTAGATCATTAATTGTTTGTGGCTTGTTAGCATAAACTCGACTTTTAAAAAAACCCCACAAAAAAAATCTAATGGTGTTAGATCACATGACCTTGGAGGCCAATTGAAATCTGCATTTCGCGAAATTACACGTTGAGGAAATTTTGATCGCAAAAGCGTAATGTTTTCTCGAGTTGTGTGACATGTAGCATCGTCTTGCTGGAAATAGACGTCAGACACATCAATATGATTCAACCGTGTCCATAAAAAGTCTCTCAACATTGATTGGTATCGCTCAGCATTCATAGTAATAGCATTTCCAGCATCATTTTCGAAGAAAAATGGCCCAATGATTCCATTTGCCCAAAATGCACACCAAACAGTAACTTTTTGTGGGTGTAGAGATTTTTCGTGAATAACACGAGGATTTTCATCACCCCAGATACGACAATTTTGCTTATTGACGAATCCATCCATTCTGAAATGAGCTTAATTACTAAATAAAATTTTGCTTGAAAACAATGGATCTGTTGTTCGTTGTTCAATAATCCAACTTGCGAATGTTGCAATGTGTACCTGTCCATGGTTAAAACTGTACTACCTTCTAATAAAACAAAATGGCTTATGTCATTTTAAAAGATGTCACGTATAAAAATTATATAGTGCTGACATCTAGGCGTCACATTTGGATGACCCTTTACAATTGCAGTAATTTACAAAAATTGTCTTTGAGGTTTTCAATCAGGGCTGGTTGATGTTGAAAGCTTGTGACAGCAGCAGCAATGTTTTTTTTTATTTCTTGCCCTTAAATCTTTGTGTGTTATTCACTCACTTATGTTAAATAATTTAGGCAGCCCATCTAAAAACTAAAATTGTTTTATCTAAACCAGTATTGATCAGTGTAAAAGTCACAACCAAAATATTATATCAAGTTACCCTGTACGATATTGAAACCTTGAAGAATACAAAACTACGTAGGGAAGCTCACCATATCCCTGTACATCCATGAAACGTTGCTGTTTAACAACAAAAATAAAATCGATTTAACTAAAAATTCTTCACATCAATGAAAAGAAATATTCTCTGCTAAAAGAGAGGGTTTCAGCAGGAAAGCAAAATTAAAGATGTTGAACTTTTAGAAGCATTCGAGTTAAGGATGACTTTCAGGTTCCCATACGAATTCAGCATTTTGCCATAATATGTGCTATAAGGAAACCGTATAATATTAAACAAAGAAGTTAAAAAAGTGATTTAAAATAGAAAGACTTAACTTCCAACAGTTACTTTTACTTAAACGAAGAAATTAGGGATTACATGTGGTGGAAAGAAACTACATTAAGTGACTCACAAGCCAATGACTTCCCTGTCATAACCGATTTCGACAATAAACGATAGCTTAATGATCAGCTCATAATTGGAAGTATCGTTAGCTTTAATCGCATTAATTACAGCCAGAACTAGTAACAGACATTCTGAAGAGACTACCTAAAACTAGAATCATGTAAAACGAGTAGATCGTAGATCAATAGCATTGATTGAGTGTTGTTTTGCTCTCTCACGTCTGTCTGTTATTTATTTAAATTACCAGTCAAAGTTACACTAAAAACTAATTTCAGTATAACACTCTTGCACGAATGGCTAAATGCGGACAGAATGTAATCGAAAGAACCTACCCATTTTTGGTGAGCTAATGCCGTGTCATCTCCACTTAAGGTCATTAAGTGGTGGCGCATTTGCACAAAAAAAAATTTTTTAAACTTTAATTTTGTAATTATTTATTAAAGGAATTATTTTAGTGCTATACCCAAATTAATAATTATTAGTCCGGCTTAAAATCAGACACATGTGTATTAATTTTTTAATTTATTAATAAAGAAAAATTATTTTTTTAAATATTTGTTGTTATTTCAATATAAAACAGGGCAAATCGGATGCTATCAGAATATAAAAATTCATTTTCTAGATCACTAAAGCTATTATCAGCATTCTTTTCTAAACTTGTGAAGTTTATAAACGAACTAGTTCATTTAAACGACTCCATTAATTAAACTAAGTGAACTAGTTCATTCCTTTAAGTATACCAAGTTGATTTTTGAACTATACTTTGTATATGAACTAACAGACAAGATGAACTAAAAGCTTTTGAACTAAAGAAAGCTTTTGAACTAAAAAATTAAAGCTCGAACAATACGTCAACAGAATATTTGAACTAACTTAAATTTAAACTAAATAGACTAAATTGATTCAATATCCACCAAACGTATAACGTTGTTGGTACATTTGTTAGTCAACAATCAAACTTGAGTCCTTCGAAGCTTGGGCATGGCAAATTTGGCGATTTACAAAGTCATGAAGTAAAAAATATGGTTCATAGCTTAAGAATAATTTTCCTCGGAAAATTTTTATAATTTTTGAAATATCTTGCAATAATCCATTTTACTTCGAAACTTTTAGCAATCAAATTGTTCTTTTGTAAGGTAAATTTATTGCCCAAATGACAACAAATTAAAATCTTCTGCGGCCTTGTTTTAACACAATCTTTTTAGTTTGATTCGACCACAACATTAAGCATACTTCCTCTTAAAAACCAAAAAGAAAAAAATCCAACTAAATTTTATGATGAAAAACATTCACTCAGGCAGCAAAGTTAAATTATTTTAAAATGGTTTGTAATCAACTCTTGTTTCTCTTTTTGCACATTTTCAACTCTTTACTAAATCTCTAACGCTGCATATCTATAGATTAGAGGAAAGAGATTTTTTTTACATAAACATAAATTAAATGTCCATTTATGTTGAAAAAAAAAACATCCACTTTTTTAAATTTTATGCAAAAATTTGTAAAAAAAAATCGTTTCAGTTGGCACTTACAACATTCTGACTTTTATACCGTGAAAAATGTTGTTTTTGATTTCGCTGTCGCTGTTGGTTTTCTTTTTGTCCTTGGTTTTTTGTTTAGTGACTTATTCTATGAAAACACTTTAGTCATCATCATTTTTAACAAAAATAGCAACGAGTTTTTTTATTACAAAAAATTTAGCATTAATCGCTGTATGAGATTTCCTTGCTTGTGATAAAATAATGAATTTAAATAAGTTAATGTTTTAATCTAAATGAAAACTAATTTTAATATTTATTACATCTATAAAGAGTGTTTTTAAGCCCAATAAAACTTACGAAAGGGTTATCAGTCAGATGAACTGTCATACTGCGCTCACTTTTTGATCACCATACTTTAGAAAAATCATCGTTATCATATTTACGCTTAAACAACGCTAACAAAGTAAAATTTACTCTGAAAATGGGGGATCAATTCAAACAAATTATAGATGAGCAATCAGGCTTATTTTTGTTTTTTTTAATAAACAAAATTGGACCATATGGAATGAAATCAATCCACAATAGAAAGTACAGCTTCAATTTTATAACAAAAACTGATCCGTTTGATATGGTTTACAGGCAGTAAAAAAAAGAAGTCAAAGCTCGCGTTAGGATCACAAACTTTATTTCGATAAATAGAATGCGCGAGTTGGAATCTTAAAGTGCAAAAATTACTTTCTTTATAATCAGCTTTTCCTAAAGAAATTATATATTTGGACCATATCCGTGAATTCTGCAAGCTTTTCATTATTTGGAATCACGTTATGATTCAATGAAAAATCATATTTCTGATAGGAAATAACACCTGCTATTAAAATGCCCAAAATACTATCAACAATTTTTATATTAATGGTTCTTATTAATAAATGAGAAATTGATGTATTTTTCTTTAAACGAAAAAGCCATTGAAACTTTTTTGCATTTTTCCGGGAAAGAGACCTTGATATGATGTGGAATAAACTTGAATTTTTTGCTTTTGTTATTTTTTAATTTTAAGAAGATGCTTCTTTCAATGACCACAAAATTATAGCTGTCGCCAAAGGGTTTAAGATAGTATGGCCTGAAAAGAGAAATTAGAGAGTCCAACCAATTAAACGAGCGTGTATAAATCGAAAAAAAAATTAAAGAAATAGAGCATTATAAACTCTTGTCGGCTGTAATTTTTTTTAACATAAAAATTTGAATAAAAAGCAAGCCGGTGGCTCTAGTTCTAAAAGTATTGGATACTTCTATCAGATCTATGCCCACAAGGCAGTATAAACTTAAAATACATTCGCTACAGTTTTTAAAATATCAGTCAAGTGCAGGCTGGACTTACACATATAGTGTTCCGTACCTCTTAAACATTAAAGTTCTTGTAATTATTATAATTTGCAAAAAACTCAATGTGTCTGCTGTGCAAAAGCTGAGACTTTAAACTTTAGTTCAGGTGCTCTGTAGAGGGCACAGTCCACGGTAAGTAACGGGGTCATTTCTGTACATGAAATATTTTTTGAAATAATCGATATGGAATACAAAGCACCCATTTTTAGAATTTTTGTTCGCTGTTTGTCTTTCCATCTGTGTTTGCATAACATAAAAACTGTTGGATAGTTTTGAATAAAATTTTGTGAGCTGGTCCCTTAGCACCTTGATTCAAATATAGAATATTTTTATTTTCATAAAAATATTTTATTTCGTAGAGAAACTAGAGATACAACTGTGAAAGCACTTAATTTTAGCGGTATTGTGGACTAGAACAATTATCAGTACACTTTCTTTGTGTGGATGGGAAACACTGTTTACAGGACTCTACAACAAAGGTTTAAAAACATATTTTTTTAAATTTTAATTTTAAGAAAATTAGTAATGATACGTAGACAAAGTCGTGGGCACTGCTAGAATATAATAATCGTTAAAAAAAATCCCATCTCTGCGGCAACACTCCCTAATTTAATTTAATTGATTTTTTTACATCTTTTGAAAATTACAAGCAACTGCCTGATTTAAAGGATAAGTCCACTTTAGTCAAAATCATGGCTTTTATGGAAACATTCTTAAATTTTTTAATTATTTGGTCAGAAAAATTTTTATAGCGGCCATATTTGTACATATCATTTGCAAATTTTAAATGTCAACCTACGAAGTTTGAAAAACTAAAACCATATATTTCAAAATCACATCGCTGCAGTAGCACCCTTCATATTTTAGTTTTACTTAAAATTGTTTGTACTTTTTCCTTAAGCGAACATTAAAACACGTAAACTTACAGTTTTAAAAATGAGACCTGGTACGTGAACATCGTATCTCTACTGAGACACCCTTTAATTTAAAATTCTATTTTTTCCACATATTACTAAAACGCTCATGGATTTGCTAGCACTGCAAAATTTTAAAGTGTCTGCCTATCACACTTAACAAAATAATAACAATATTTTTATTTTCACATCCAAATACAGAGAACTCTGACAGACGTACAGTCGAACAAACGGACAGGCATTGTCGTAACAAAAAAAAAAAACAACAGAATTATGATTTTACCCTTTACTTACTGAACCTAAGAAACTATTATTTGTAAACTTTTAATTTTTAGTATTTTTAAAACCCCCACTGTGCACGAATAACGAAAGTTAAGGTAATCACACAAGACTTATTCGTCTAAGGGCACAACCTCCTGAACTACAAAGAATATTAGAATTTCATGGCTTATTTTAGTTGGGTGTTTTCATGAAAATCCTGGCATGTGCATACACTAACACACACACAAATACTCATATGTATTTGTTCATATAAAAAACTATTGTTGAAATTCTTTACAATTTTAAATGTTCGTTAGACCCTTCAACTAAAGGCAGTATGTAGATGTGTTAATAAAGTGTTCTAGCGAATGAATGGCGAAAGAAAACTAACAGTTACTTAACAGTGACCAGCACAATTTCGGTTTTTTTCTTGCTGGCGCCTAAAACTATGCTACGGAAAAAGGGAATCAGAATAGATCGTTTATGCTTTGTTTAATTTCTCTTGTGTTTTACATGTTATTTTCTTATTTATGGACTAATAGAAGTTGTTGTTGTTGTGTTGTTGTTCTTGTCTTTTATTTGTTTGTACTAATAGTGCAACAAGCGCATACACATTTATACATTATTTGAAGCAAAAAAAAAAAAAAAACAATAAAAATAACGAATCTGAATAGGAGAATTGGAAGTAGAAAGTTGATTGCAAATTGTTTCCGTATTTGCGTTGAGTATTTATAAGTGCTTTAATTCCATTTTTTTTTTTGTTGCTGCTGCCTTCTTTATTACAATTTTGTTTTTCAATTGTTTTTTTATTCTTTATTTATTTCTGTTGACTGCCTTCTGAATTAATTTATTCGTGTGTCTTTTTTGTGTTATTTCAGCATATCTGTGGCCATTGTAATTGCGGCCTTAGCTGGACCACAGTGGCTCTTTACGGAAGAGAAATTACAAAATACTTTATATAATGGCACTCCGAACTTTAACGTTCTGGATGATGGTGCCCTCATAACACGTTACACTAAATCAAGTTTATGGATTATATGCACAGCACTACAGGGTAAGTTATACCAGTTGTTTCTTTAAATATATTTTATTATAAAATAAAAAGAATTTTAAAAATTAAATTAAATTTCTGCTATTTTACTGAGCTTTTAAGAGCTAAAATTTGATGTAGAAAAACACAAGATATTTTATATAAAAATTTTAAAAAGTATAAGGGAAGTATAACAGGCTAATACTATTGCAAAAAAACAATTTAAGCAAATTTAGCAGAATAAAAATATTCTAACAGGTGTTTTTTAAGCCCGATATAAGTTTACATTGTAAAAATAACACAAAAAATTAAATTGTAATAAAGAACTTTTTTTATCGGAAAAACCAGAACATGGCATTAATATTTAAAAATGATTTCGGTCATATGGCCACCGCAGCTGTTCATAATGAAGCGCATTCTGGAGGTTTAACACGAACAATGTTGACCTCCAAGGCGTCAATTGTTGCTGGCTTATCAGCATAAACCAATGACTTCAGATAGCTCCATAGAAAATAATGAAGAGGTGTCAAATTTTACGACCTTGAAGGCCGATAGGCAGGTCTATTTCTTGAAATGAAGTTATCGCTCGAAGTTAATAACTCGATGGTTGCGGTCGCCGTATGGCACGTAGCGCCATCTTGTTAAAACTATATTTCGACATCCATATTTTCAACCAAAAAATCATTATTCATCAGCGAAAGAACGACGCATTTAATGTTATCTTGGCTTTAATTCCTTCACTAGCTGGATCATATATGTGTGTAGGCACAGATCTTTGCGACTGACGACGAATCGAAAAATTTGTATTTTCTTCCACACTTTTGTTTACAGCAACAATATTCTCTTTAGTACGCACATTCTTTCGATGTGTTGGTGTTATCGCATCCTCTAGAGAGTATGTGTTATGAAATCTATTCACAAATCGTTGGATGGCTTACTCAGACAGACGATTATGTGCACGATAAAAATCACGAAGTCGTCTATAAGTTGCTCAAATTGATAACTGATTTTCAAAATAAACTTGGATGATTTGATAGCGTTGTTCAAGCGTGAGTCTATTCATAAGAATTTGCCGGAGTTTACTAAAAATAATAAGAAATAATTTTTCATAAAAATTAAACTTTTAATGTTTTTTTTATAATTTAAAGTGTCTATTACCAGTCGAAAAAAAAACTGTCCAAACAGAAGCCGATTATCTTGCAAGTTTAGCATTTAGCACATAACCTTTGTTAAATTTTTGCAAATCCGGCAAGGCAAAAGGTCAAAAGGATTCCGTTCACCCACTACTACCCAAATTTTGTTCTGGATAAAAAATTATTTTTGTGATCTGAATTTTTTTTAAAGTAAAAAATATAAAAAAAAATGAAATTAAAAGCAATTTTTGTAAAAAAAAAAAAAAAAGTAAAACGGTATTCATAAAGCGAATAAGTGAGTAGCGAATTCAGCCCATCTACAGGGGGTTTTGGGTACTAGAGGGCTAACCCTCTATAAGCTAGAGGAATAACCCTCTATAAGCTAGAGGAATAACCCTCTCAAACCTCTAGACAAATTATGCTCTTCGCAAATTTTATGTGTCTGCCTTTAACGGCTTAAAATATTGGGCCATATTTGTCAAAAATTACTCTTAAATGGAAATACACTTCTTAATTTTGTGTTTACAATTATTTTCATAGTGAACTTGTTTGCACTAACTCTGTGTAAATTAGAAATGTTTTCCTTGCACGGCTATAAAAATGATGTTTTTATAGCAACGTTAGAATCACATCACTATTAAAACGTCCTTACAGGCATGTTCTGAAATCCCACGAAATTTACACTTCATATTTTTTAAGGATTGTTGCTATAAAATTATTATTTATAAAAACAATGCTTTGAAAAATATAAAGTAAAAATTTCGTGTGGATTTCAGAAGATACCTCTTAATCTTATAGGGGACATACAAATACTTTTTTTAAAGTATCTGCCTTTTGAAGTTCAAAAACAAGGTCATTAGCATATCAGCATATCACCATTGGAGTTTGATTTATTCAGAAGGTTCTTCGTAATTCGTATGCGCCGCCCCTTAATTTTTAATTTTATTTTATTAAATTTTTATAGCGAACACTGCAATGCATACATTATATAAATTTTCAACCAGCCTGCCTAATTGTTATACCCTTCACCGCAAAAAGTGAAAAAGAGTATAAAAAGTCTAAGTTTTACAAACGGAATAACGTTTGTAATATTTACAGTATCCATTTCCGGTTCTATAAATTCTGAGTTCTTATGCATAGCAAAGTTGATTGACCAATGTCCGTCTATATGTCCGTATTAATGTTGAAATCAACTTTGTCAGGGCACTACATAAGCTAGAGAAAATTTAAGTATACTCGTACCAATCGATCAGACATAGTTTCTAGAATTTTGTTTATGAAGATCAGCCAAATGGTACATTTCCTTCGAAACACGTCGCCTGGCACTAATTTTTCTGTTTCATTTCGAACAATTAAAACAACAAAAAAGCTAAAAAGCTTAAAAGCTTTTAAAGAGAACTTTCAGGAAATACCATATATTTTTAAAAATAAATAACCCCATTAAAAGCCGATGACATATTTATATAAAAAAATTAAACAATTTTTTATTTTTCTGTCACCACAATATTTGTTTTTTTTTCGATAGGAGCTACTTTACTTAACTATATTTACAAACATGTTGAAGGGTATATACGATTCAGCATAGCCAAATATAGTACACTTACTTGTTTGTACTTGCTTTTGCAACTACTTAAGAATACATTACCTGCATAAATTAACAGTCTCAGCCTATAACGTTTAAAAAAAATTTCATATATGTAAAAATCACCTTACTATCGGGATACCCTTTATTTTGTGTTATTTTTTGGTTTTAAAATATACATAGTCGTACATCCTCTGTATGAATATTAAAGCATCTAACTAAAACGGTTATAAATCTAAGGAATATTCATCAAATTTATGGCCTTTTAGTAACACCTTTATTATTTACAATTTTTTTTTTACATCCAACTTATTTATACGTAATCAGTGTGATATATGAATGTCTGCCTTGTACGGTTAAAAACCATAAATCACATCTATTTTGGGACACCCTTTAATTAATTTTTTCTTTCTGATGCTATAGCGTACATAATTTTGATAGAATTGCACTGATCTTACATGTCTGTCACTAAAATATGTGTTTTAAAAATATCATGTCACTTTTGTGACACAGAGTTATAGACGTTAAAGCGAAAGCAAAGGAGGTGCATTTTTACAATTTCAACTAAAAGTTTAATTCTTTTTGCTTCTTGGCTTCTTAATTTGACTCCAAGCGTTAATAACAATATTTTTCTATTTGAGAAAAAAAATTGCTATAAGAATTTAATAGGTACTTTTTAATTTCTATAGATCTGACCTGGATATACAATGATATCATAAACAAAAAATCAAAAACTTGTAATCAATTATTCATCCAGACATTGTGAGTATTCTACGTGAATCAAAATGCAATGTGACTTCAAGCAATATTCCCACAATGTGATTCAACGAATGCATGTTTGAGCGTGCACTAGGTAGATGGGAACATATGATTGCAAAAAATTTTAGTAAATAATAATCATACGTTTCTAGGGTGTTCTGTCACTCAGCAGTTAATCGATTATTCGAAATGACAAAGTTGAGCTGTAAGAAATAACAAACAAATAAATGTAAACAATAATCACCAAAGTATCATTTTCCTGGTCATGATGCAATGAAGAATGTGTAGTAACAATTAAGGCATTGTGCGCTCTCTTGATTCAGGACAGCTAAAAAAAGGAATACGCTGCATGAACGGAAACTCATATTTATTACCAAACTCTTTTAAGTCTTTTTACCAATTTATATGCGTTTATGTAGAACATACAAATATTTACATCAAGCTCAACACATAATATAACTCATTGCATGACATCCTTGTTATTTTGTTCCAAGCAAAGTTTGTCTTACCAATATTTAACAAAGTTATAAAGAAGTTTCCGTTTAATTAAATTTATTTTGTGTTTCAATTAGGCTAATTTTTCACAAAGTGTCATAAAGTTTGTTTTCATCTTTAACAAGTGTCAGGTGTTTGTAGTGTAAAATCTTTTTTTTTGCAAATATTTTACATTCTGAAACTTTTAGTCTGCCTCTTAATTCGTTAAAAACATGAGTAAAATTTATGCTCTCATAAAAATGTAGCAACATACAGCCTTTACTTATAGATTTTGCAGTACAAAGATTGCACGTATTTCGAAAGACAAAAAAATATGTGGAAAATATTCTGCACGATCTGAAGTAGAATTTATGTTTTTATCTAGGACCAGCACTCAAAGGATGACCTCTACTCAAGCAATGCTTTATGTCAGTATTGAAAAATTAGGTTATAAAAAGGAGGATAGAGAGAGTAGTTTTTGTGGACATTCGATTTAAACTTTCCAACATTGAATTTGACAGGAAAGACCTCTGCAGAAGGATAATTCCTTATACAAGTGTTCGGCTAAAAAATGAGTTCTCTCTGCAATGCATAGTGCGGCCTTTCGACTATAAATAAAAGAGTTTTCACTGAAGAGCATGTTGTAAGCAAAAAAGGACAGATATCGGAAACAAGTTCCCTAGTCTTATAAAAACACATTCCATTGTAATATCGATATAACAGCAAAGCACAGCCCACATTGCGTCGATGTTCAAGAAAGTCAATAAACTGTGATACCCTACTGTTACCTATGAGTCTATTCGCCCTTTCCTGTACGTGGTCGAGTAACTTTAAAAACAGACTTTGAAACACCGGCCCATAAATAAGTGTTGTATTTTATTCTTATAAAAAATAAGATTGTAAAGTAAGATTTTGAAGATTATTTTTATTAATTTTTTATTTTTTTTCCTTTAAAAAGTCGGAAAAAAATAGTATTTTAAACATTTTTTAAAGACTGAACTTAGATCTTGAAAAAGTTAGAATTGGAAAATAAAAATAACGTTTTCATTATGTTTTAAAAGCCCACTCAAAGGGCCCAGAACTAATAATTACGTGAACGCCGGTTGCCCTATTTTGACATCCTATATCGTGCACCTCTGAGTTCCAAAAAGCTATTAAAATACTGTTTTAATTTTAGTTTTATTTCTAAAATATTTCGTTTCTGCCCTGGGCATTTTGCAGTTCATTTATTTTTAACCGACTTCAAAAAAATATCAATTCGTCTAAATGTTGTTTTTTGTTTTCTGTTTGTGCCTGCAGAACTCAGAAATTTCTAAACCGAGTTATAAAATTTTTTCTTTATGTCAAAGGCTGTGTCAACAGGTTGGTCACGTTTTAAAAAGAAATTTATAATTTTAACAACTAAGGGGTGTCCACATGCAACATATATGTATTATAAACCGTAGAGGGCACCAAAAATTTATACAAAAATTAGTCTTAAATTAAAGGGTGTTGCTAAAGGTTACATACCTTTTGCGCTGTTATGAATGTTGTAATAAAATCAATGATTATTCAAAATTATAAAAATAAAGGGTGCTCCGATAGTTCATTTAATTTAATGAGGCTGCTGTAGTCAAAGTGGTTAGCACGTTGACTACAAACCTGGTTGTTTCAGGGTTCAAATCCTGCGGCAATCAAAATACAAAAAAAATTTTTTTCTGTTTAATGGTATAAATACATATTCAGAATGAACAAAAAAAACGTGCAGTCTCCTTCGTCGGTACTTTCGCCGGTGAAGTAAAATAACTAACTCTCTATCTCTCTCCTTTCACCACCTGTCTTATCTCTCATCTATCCCTTTCCTAAAGAATGTAGCACGGTTACGAAAAATAACTAAATAGGTTTTAATGCCTGAAGTGCTACTTCTCTTTCTAAAAAAAAAAAAAAAACAAATGTATATGGGCATACTTTTAATAGCTATAGAGCTTAGTCCGATATAACATTAAGAATAAGATTTAAATTTGGTATTTAAAGGGTGTCCCAATAGTTTATGTAAATTTATGTATGTGGCAAGACTTTTAAACAGCTGCAGTGCCCTGCCCGATATAATAACAAGTATAAAATTTGGATTTGGAAATTAAAGGGTGCTCTAATAGTTAATGTATTTGTCCAAACCTTTTTAGACAGATAGCTAAAATTTACAAGAAATTTGTATCACTATATTCGCTATAACAGATTTAAGAAATTAAAGAGTGTAACCATAATTAATTTAATTTTACCTATATGTCTCTATCTTTTGAACCGTTACATAACATGTTCACTACTGTGTCCGGTATTATAAGAACTATAAATATATTGAATAACGAACTAAAAGGTGTTACAATACTTGATGTAATTTGATATTTTTTTTTTTATTTATTTATGACCTGTAAAATTATAAGATTTATTGTTTTTGTTATTTTAAAAATTTTCAGCAGTATAAATGTCACATGATTTAAGAATTACTTGTGTAAATCTAACCGACAGTACGGCTTCCGTAGGGCTCGCTCTACGGGTGATTAATTGGCCTTCCTTTTGGCGAAAGTAAGGTGGTGGCTTTAGATATTTCCAAGGCATTTGATAGAGTGTGACATGGGGCACTCATGTCAAAACTTATTGCTTTTGGTGTCGGTAATAGCTTCACTCGACTTTTATCGAACTTTCTCAGGGATCGCACTATACGAGTTGTTATAGATGAGATCTCATAAAACGAGTTCAACGTAATATCAAGGTTCCGTCCTTTACTTTCTTAATGACCTTCTGCATTAGACTTCCATCCCTTTCTATTTTTTCGCTGACGACAGAAGCATATGCCATTTTCGTTTCGCAGTAGACCAAGCCTTCGGGAAATTAAGGCTATGATAAAGCACATAGACGATACCCTTAATTGCGACCTTTTGGTAATTTCCATATGGGGCCTGTCAAACAGGGTTCACTTTAAAGATCATAAAACTCAGTGCTGTGTGGTTACGCACAGGCGTACTGCTGAACGTGCTACCTCATCTGTAATTATGGGTTATATATATATTAAGGAATCAGAAGCTCTCGATGTTCTTGGCATGAAAATTCAATGCAATGTTCGTTGGCACAAGCATACTTTTCATTTTGCAAAAGAAGCATTCAAGTGCCTGGGTTTTCTACAACGGTGTAAGAAATATTTTACTCCATCTTACTGGAGCATCGACGCAATATGGGGTGTGTTTCACTGTTTAATCGTTACTACAACGGAATGTGCTTTTATGAAGTCAGGGAACTCGTTCCTGAAAACCGTAATATCATACGCGCAACACGCTCTGCATCAAGAGCACATTCCTTTTTAGTCGATTGGCCAGTGAATCGCACAACGCATTACAGAGAAAATTTGTTTTTTAGCCGAACAGTTCCTATGTAGAACAAACTCCCTGCAGAGGTCTTTCCTGCCACTTTCAATGTGCAAAAATTCAAATCAAATGTGTACAAGCACTACTCCCTCTATCCCCCTTCCCACAATCTAATTTCCTAGTTCTGGCACAACGCATTGCATAAGTAGGGGTCATCCCCTGAGTGCTGGTCCTAATTAAAAAAAACAAAAAATAGCTGCAAGTTTGCTTTTCTTCTTAAACAAAATTTTTTAAAAGAGTTTTTTCACTGCTCGCTTTGTATAACAAACGGCAAGAAAAATATTTGAGATTTATACTATTATCCCTTCTGTGACCAGTAGATACATACAAAACCCTAGAGATTTTGTAACCACAAACGCAGCTTCCCTAAATTTTCATATGGTTTTTAAAAATTGTTTGCCAAATACTAACATAAAAATAATTTTAAAAAATTTAACTTAAAGGCAACAATTGCAAATGAAAAAACTTTCATTTGCTTTTTATGTATTTCATCTATTCATGTCTTTTTGCTTAACAACTTTTCATAAAAATTAAACAAAGTGAACACACACTAATTAGCAAAAACATGAAAAATAAGAAAAAAGTTTTTTTGTGTCCTTAAAAATTCCTATGTAAGAAAAGTGAACATTCAAAAATATTTGTTGTAGTTGTGTTACCTAATTCTAAAATATTAAGTTAAATAAAATATTAAAATTAAGTCATGGCAAATAAAAATCAGTTTAGGAAATTTAGGTTAATAAAAAGAATATTTATTTTATTTTCATATAAATTTTTTAAGGAATATTTCACTGATGGAAAAGTAATAAAAAATTAAAAAAGTAATAAAAAAAATAAAAAATCTGGGATAAATATTTTTTTTAAAGTAATAAAAGCTGTTACATATAATCTGAGATTTATATACCGAATATAACTGAATCATTTAAATTTTTAAGTATAAAAAAATTAACATAAATTTTGATTGAAAAGGTAATAAAGTTTTTGTGGCTAGGATGGGACAGCTTAAAAATAACAACCATAATTGAGGGACTTGCATAGTTTGCCAGGCGTAGATACCCCAGTCAACTGCTCGATTAAGATTTATCTTCAAAATAAAAAAGACAAACTTAATACTTAATGAAAGGAAAACATTAACAGAAAAATTTAGAAAAAGTTGCGAAAACGAGAAAAAATAATAAAACTACAAAGTAAGTGTTGAGTGACTACCTGCACTCTGCATCCAGCAACTGTTTAAGTTGTAGTTTTCTTGCAAAATATTTACGTTAAAGACAAGTTCATTTTAATACTTGGGACATTTGCATAAATCAAGATAGAATAATTAGTTTTTGGATGTGAAAAAAAGTTTTAAATAAAAACTTTAATTTATTTTTTCAATTCTCAAATAAATAAGAAAAGTTAATTTGCCTTAAGTCGTTAACTCATGATTTCCTTGTGTTTAACATCTCTAGAGCAACTGAAATGCATTTCATTAATTTCAAAATGGGAGTTTGTTTGCCACGCAATTTTACAAACAAATAATTCCAGCCTTTATAAAATTGAAAACACACAAGATATGGAATAGTGAGTGACTTTCCACTCAGTCACGATCTTATTTTTTGGTTCATGTTAAGGCACGCTTTCGTGAGTGTAAAAAATTGTTAGTTACATTCAGGACAAGTCACGCTCACGATTTGTTGATGATTGAAAAACTACCAAACCGAACACGCAAAATTTCTCCATTTACTAACGATGGACTTCCTTTATGCTCACGTTTATGTACGCTCGCGTGATCACACTAATCACAATAGCAGTGACCATCTCTAATGCAAACGTATGCAAATGATAACGAAGATGATGGTAGCAAGGAACAAGAAAAAATCTTTTAAATTGTAAAAAGGTGTTAAAATACACAAGCGAGTAAAAAGCAGCTTTCTAAGAATCATCATGACAAAACTAAAGGTTTATTATCTTTATTATAATGATTTCTAAGAACATCGTAATAACTTTAACATCAAAATTACTGCCAACAACCTTAAGATCATCATCAACAAATTGTAAATTTATTTTAAAGCAATTTGTATATTTACTACTTTACGTTGGTTGTGTAAGTGTGTAAATGAGTTTGTACAAGTATTTATTGAACAAACTTGTAAATGCCACAATGAAAAAGGAAGCGGAAACTGTTAACGGAAGTTAGTAGTTTCCACATTGCCTGCCTGCATGCCTATTAGCATAACTTTATATAAAATATTTTCTGTTTGAACTTTTTTCATTTTTACTCTTTTTTTATTACCTTTTTATATATAATTTTTATTTATTTTTATTTTCCTTTTTTTATTACACTTTACTGTTTAAACTACAAATAAGATAGAAATAAAAAAGTTTATGCTTTTGTGTTGGAGACTGCTGGAGTTTAATGAAAGTGTACATTAAATAGTGAGTGCGAAACATTTAAAGAGGTCTTGGGAATTTTAATATTAATTATAATGTGAATGCAATAATTACTACAATACATACTTTAATTTGTTTTCACTTTCCTGAATATATTAAGGGAAGTTAAGGAATTAAAGGAAATATTTCTGAAGCCTTTAAAAATCCTAAAAAAAAAAATTTTATTACAAAGTTGGTTTCTGACAGAGCGGATCAACAAAAAATAGTAAAGTCTTCATTGATTTATTTCTTGTGCACAGCTGTGGTTTACTCACGGAAAGGTTACCGAAGTAGTTTTTAAAATTTTGCTTAGCAGTTTTTATATTTTCTGGATAAGTAAACTATTTATCCTGAAAATAACCTATTTGCCAGAAGAATGTACAGAAGCTATAATCTTTACTATTTTCTTATCCAAACCTCAGATTAAAACTTGCACACACTTTTTAAGGCACTCTGCCAGAACCCATTGTAGCAAATTTATTTATATCTTTTGATGTTAATTTATTTACGCTGCTCTGTAAATTTCGTTACACTTTACTGCTAAAAAAATCGCTGGTTTTTCTGAAAACTGCCACATCACTGAAAATTGCGATTTTTGTTTATAGGCGAGTTAAATTGTCTAAATTTTTGCAATATCGAAAGATCTGGCAATCTATTTTGCGAATTCTATAAACTTTCTTTAACATACGTTTGGGTGAAAGCCAATGATTTTGGTATATTTAATTATGTTCCTTATTCAGATTCGTAAATTTTGTTTAAGTCCCATAAAAAAAACACTTACTTCGCACTCCGAAAATGCCATACCGCTCCCAACTTCCATATCTATACATAGGAAAGTTCAAAATTTTACAATCTTCTTATACCGAAAGGTGTGGCAACTTTTGCTAGTTGTATTTTTATACTATCAATTATACACGTGGTGGTATAAATAGAAATCGCCTAGCGTGCATAGACCATCATTAAAGTTTCACCTTGTGGAACGTCTAGAAGTTATCACCTGCAGGTCTACTAAGCTTATACAGTTATTTATGTCAGGATATTGGTTGACTTCGTTCTGCGAAGAGCGTCTCCAGGTGATTTTAGGACGCCCTCCACGTCTACTATCCTGTGGGTTGTAAGCATTGGCACAATGTGGAACTTCGCTAAGGTCTTTCCGTAGCGTGTGCCCAATCCAGCAAAATTTTCTTTTGCGAATATCAAGGTTGATGTCTAAGAAATTGGTTTTAACATATAACTCGTCGTTACTGATGGTGTTTGACCAGAAGATCTTAAAAATGCGCCGGAGACAACGATTGACGACCGGATCAATGACGACGACAATTTGCAATTCTAAACGTGTCGGTATGAGGTAACTAAAAATATTTCTGCAATTTTATCTTGAAGAAAGCTGTCGGCATTTTTTGTTAAAATTTTATTGTATTTTTATTTCAGCCGCGCCTATGTATTAAATCAACATTTGATTTGATATGAAAGAAGTATAAAAATATATAAATATTGCAACTTCTGGTCTTTTACTCTATTGGTATGAAGTATAATCAAAATATTGATTGCCTTTTTACAGTGTTGCCGTATATAAAAATATCACGAAATTTTTTTTTTTTTTTTTGCTTATAAAAACACACAATTTTCTTTTTTGTTTCAATTTTTGTTTTTGTTTTTGTTGAAAAAACAAAATATGACTTGCTTCATTCTCGTCTTTTTCTAAGCCTAAATCATGATGTCACGTATACTGGAAAACCTTCACTAGAAAGCAGGAGTTATGTGCAGAAATATCTGGCTAAGCTCATCAGGGTTACTGTAGTCAAAACTGCTTCCCCTTACGGCAACTTTAATAGTTTTCTGTACGTCGATTCTACCTAGAAAAAAATTAGGCATTTAAACGTATTTTTTTTAATTTGTTGCTCTTGTAGAGCACCAAGATCTCAGGGACATTAGGGGGCTTCTCAATCATCTTTATTGCACTCCGTAGGAATGCCCTGCAATCGATGGCGGGGTAGAGAGATCTTTCGAAAAAAGATCCTAAATTATCGAAGTGCTAATAATGGGCTTGATACGTCAAATTTATTTTAATTATTCTAAAATAAAAAAAATTTTTTACCTGGTCACACTGTTTACATTAAAATACTTCACTACTGAAAAAAAATCTTCATTAAAAAAATAAATAAATAATTTTGGTGACCAATCGGTATTCAAATTTCTATTCCTATATGCTCTCTATTATGACCCATGTTTCAACTCGAAACTGTTTTTGTGTCTGTTCTTTATAAAAATTCAAATAATTTGATTAAATAAACTATTTAAAATCACAATTTTTTTTCGAGTTAATATGAATTAACATTATGAATTCTTTGATTTAATTAATTAAAATTCCAATAATTTTTTATTATAACTGAAATTTGTACCTGATGAAAAACTTAAATTTTTTTCCTTAATGTCGATTGAAAACAAAGAAGTGCTTAAGGCACTTAAATTGAATATTTTCATTAAAAAGCAGAATTATTAAAAATTATTCTTTAAAATAATATAAAATTTTAATATCGCACTCCTTAATTGCCATTTAATTGTACATAACAACGTAATGGCTTGAAAAAATTGTGATTATTTTTATTTTAGCTAATAATGCACTAAAAAAAGGCAGAAAGTTATTCTAGAACTACAAGATATAACGAAACTCTAGAAAAAAACAACAACAATATCACAGAAAAATTATTTAATGTCTTTTTGCATTAGAATTCCAATACATTTAAATAAGACTCAAACTTTAATAAACATGAAGAGAAAATAATTATGGACTATTAAATAATCTTTTCAGTTTTAAATACTTGTTCCTTGTTTCTTGAGCTGCTTCTAAAAAATCTCTAAGAGGTGAAATGTTTGAATGATTTAATTTTTTTATTCCCAGTTGACGTCATAGTTTTCAATGAATAAAATTTTTTATTTATTATTTATTTTTTCACTAGCAAATGTTTCAAATGTGTTATTATTTTTTATTTTTTTTATTTTTGTTTTTTACTGGCAAAATTTGTTAATAAAATTCAGAGCAATTAAAATTTTTAAAATCGCATACATTACATTTAAGGAAGCTACAAGACGCATAAATTTATATCAATCCATGTTGAATTGTTTTGAAATTGTACTTTGCAATACAAATACTTTGTTTAAGAATTTATTTTTGATCAACATAGCCTTGCTTTTTTATTGTTATGTCAAATGTAAAAACTAATATATTTTCTCACTCGCTCAAAATTGTTTGTTGAAATAAATACGTTTTTGTCATTAAATCTAAAAACTTATTTGTCTTTGACTATAAATATATTATATGGAAAAACAGGACTTCCAACAGGTTATGGGCCTATGAGTCAGTGTATATAATAGTCAATTAGTGTGGACAAAAAAGTGAAAGAAGAAAAAAGAATTCATAATGAGTTCGGGATTTCAAATAGAGAAATTGGATTCAAATAATTATGAATCTTGGTGTCTTCAAATGAAGAGCTTGTTGGTGCACGCGGAATTATGGAAGTTTGCAAGTGGCGAATGTTTAAAACCGCAAGATGCCAATGAAGTGGGACAATGGTCTTCAAAAGATGAAAAAGCGTTAGCAACTATTATGCTGTGTGTCAAACCATCTCAATTAAATCACATCAAAAATTGCAACACATCATTTCAAGCATGGTCAAAGTTAAAAGAAATATTCCTTCCCAGTGGTCCAGCAAGAAAGGTTACGCTTTTTAAGCAATTGATGCAACTTCGAATGGAAGATGATGACAATGTTCCGCAATTTCTGGATACATTTTCTAGAACGGTTGAAAAACTAGCTGAAATAAATGTGAAAATTGTTGAGGAATTACTTGTAATTATTTTATTGTCAAGTCTTCCTAAATCCTTTGAATCCTTTGTCATAGCTGTAGAAACTCGTGATATATTACCAACGTTAAGTATACTTAAAGTCAAGTTACTAGAAGAGGGTGAGCGGCGTATATCAGAAAATAAACGTATAGATCAACAAGCTTTTTCTGCATCAAGAAAGAAGCCGAATCAAGAATCAAAATCCAAGAAAAAAGGTAAATGTTTTAAATGTGGTCGTCAGGGACATTTTGCTGCACAGTGTCGTATTAAAAATATAGATCAAGCCGGTAAGTCAGAGCATAAAGCGTTAGCAAGTTTTTTATTCGGAACAAAAATATTAAACGAGGATATGTGGTGCATCGATAGTGGCGCAACATCACACATGTGTTGTAATCGTAATTTGTTTACATCTTTTCAAGAATTCAATGAAGTCATAAGATTAGTTGGTGACCACACCATAGAATCTAAAGGTAGAGGAGAAGTATCCTTCCGAAGTGGTCGTTTTATTATTAAACTTCAAAACTGTATGTATGTTCCAAATATGCAATGTAATTTCATATCTGTTACTCAAGCTGTAGAAAATGGATTTAAGGTAGAATTTTATCCCAAAAAAGTTCTTTTTGTGCAAAAAGATGGAACAGTTATTTTGAGAGGCACAAAAGAAAATAATCTTTTTATGGTAAAAATCGAAGAAAGTTCATGTTTTTATTCAAATTCAAAAACGGAATCTTTAGTTATATGGCATCAAAGATACGGTCATTTAAATTTTCAAACTTTAAAAGATATTTCGAGAAATAACTCAGTTTATGGCCTTAATGTACCAAAAATTACATCTGATCTAGTTTGCAAAACATGTCTTAAAAGCAAAATTTTTTCTAAACCTTTTTCTAATTCTGAAACCATATCAAGCAATTTATTGGAAATTATACATAGTGATGTATGTGGGCCAATGAATGTTAAATCGATTGGAGGATCAAGATATTTTGTAACTTTCATTGATGACATGTCAAGGAAGATATTCGTTTATTTTTTAAAAGAGAAAAGTGAAGTATTTCAAACATTTAAAAATTTCAAGACCATGGTAGAAAATGAATTAAATAAAAAGATAAAAATTCTTCGCACCGATAATGGTGGAGAATATACGAGCAATCAATTCCATAATTTTTTGAAAGAAAATGGTATAAAGCGACAGTTAACCGTACCTTACACACCTCAGCAAAATGGCGTCGCTGAGAGGGCTAACCGCACGTTAGTGGAAATGGCTAGGAGTATGATAGTAAATGCAAATTTAGAAGATTATTTTTGGGCCGAAGCAATATCGTCAGCAGCTTATATTCGAAACAGATCCCTTACAAAATTAAACCAAAATAAAACTCCTCAAGAAATTTGGGCTGGAAAGAAGCCAACTGTAGCACACTTTAAGGTTTTTGGTTCAACAGCGATAGCGCTAGATAAAACTGTTAAGAAAAAGTTTCATCCGAAAGGCAGAGAATACATAATGGTTGGGTATTCCGAAGAGTCAAAAGCCTACAGATTATATGACGTTAAAACTAACCAAGTTGAAATAAAAAGAGATGTAATTTTTATTGAGACAGAATTTTTAAGAAAGAAAAACTATGTGTAGAAAATAAGGGTGCAATTTTAAATGACGACTCTACTGTATCACAAGAAAATATTACAAATAATGATCCAGATTGCGAAAATGAATCAGATATTGAAAAAATAGACAGATTAGCTGATATTAAAAATCACAGAGGAAGGCCCAAACTAATAAGAACAGGTAAGCCTGGAAGGCCGCGAAAAGAGTACAATCATTCAATTAATATGCTAAATGAAGAAGATATAATCATTCCTCAAACTGTGAAGGATGCCTTAGGCGGACAACATACTGCTAAATGGATAGAAGCCATGAAAACAGAATATAATTCTCTAATTGAAAATGATACGTGGTCCGTAGTTCAATTACCTAGGAATCAAAAGGCTATTGGTTGCAAATGGATTTTTTCTTTAAAGAAAGATAAAAATAATATGATAGAAAAATTTAAAGCTAGGTTAGTTGCCAAGGGATGTAGCCAAAAGTACGGCGTCAACTATAAGGAAACGTTTTCGCCGGTTATTCGATATGCAAATATTAGACTTCTTGTTGCAATAGCTGTCCAGCATGAGCTTCATATGCATCAAATGGATGTAACAACAGCGTATCTTAATGGAGAACTTCAAGATGACGTATATATGAAAATTCCTGAATATTTTGAAATTGGAAATGATCCTAACGCAGTTTTAAAAGTAAAGAAATCTTTATATGGACTCAAACAGTCTGGCCGTGAGTGGAACTTGAAACTGGATAATGTTTTAAAGGACATCGGATTTGTTGCCTGTACAAGTGAACCATGTTTGTATACAAGACATAGAAGAGAAAAGCTGAATTATATTGCAGTATGCGTTGATGACATTATCTTACCATGTACAGATAAGAATGAATTGATGGATATTAAAAAACAAATATCAGAAAAATTAAAAATTGTGGATAAAGGACCTGTAAGCTATTTTTTGGGGATGGAAATCGAGAGGGGTGGAGAAACTGGATCGATTTCGATATGTCAAAAAAATTATATAAATGAACTTCTAGATGAATACCAAATGAATAAATGTAAACCCATGTCTACACCTTTGAACGAAGGATTTCAATTAAAATGTTCCAGTGATCATTGTGTTAAGGTAAATGAAATGGAGTATCAATCATTAATAGGTACACTTATGTACCTTGCTTTAACAACCAGACCAGATATTTTGCACTCGGTGAATAAACTTTCGCAAAGAAATAAAAATCCCCATAAAGAAGATATGGCAGCAGCAAAACATATTCTTCGATATTTATATAAAACTCAAGATTTTAAGCTGCACTACCAAAAATCTAATAAGCCAATTGAAGGATTCGTAGATGCAGACTGGGGAGGTGATCCACTAGAACGCAAATCATATACAGGGTATGTATTTTTCTATGCTGGATGTGTTTTTTCATGGGAGCCAAAGAAGCAGGAAACCGTAGCTCTCAGCAGTACCGAAGCGGAGTACATTGCTTTTTGTGCCGCAACTAAAGAAGCCGTTTATTTAAAAAAATTATGTAAAGAACTTGGTTTAAATAATTTGCAAGAAGCAATTGTTATAAATGGTGATAATTAAAGTGCACAGCAGTTAATCAAGAACCCAGTATATCACGCGAAGCAAACATATTGATATTAAATATCATTTTGTTCGCCATGCTTACAAAAACAATGACGTCGTCTTAAAGTATGTTCCAAGTAATGAAATGGTCGCCGATGTTTTAACTAAAAATTTAGGAAAAACTAAACATTACAATTGTATTAGTTCAATGGGATTATATTGATCATTGTATATTTTACTTTAAAGTATTTTGTATTGAGGAGAAGTGTTGAATTGTTTTGAAATTGTACTTTGCAATACAAATACTTTGTTTAAGAATTTATTTTTGATCAATATAGCCTTGCTTTTTTATTGTTATGTCAAATGTAAAAACTAATATATTTTCTCACTCGCTCAAAATTGTTTGTTGAAATAAATACGTTTTTGTCATTAAATCTAAAAACTTATTTGTCTTTGACTATAAATATATTATATGGAAAAACAGGACTTCCAACAATCCAGGAGTCATATGTGAACCACATTAGCCTCGTTCGTTTTTAAACTACAAGACAATTGAAATATGACTCATTTGAGATAAATCTATTCACCATTTTATAAGTACCAAATTTATTTTACGGAAGTCTCCATTTTTTAATGTTGATCTGATTTTCAAGTTAAACGAAATTAATTTAAAGAGTTATTTTTAAATAGAAATGTTAAATTCAACATTTTTTCTTCCATTTAATAAATCCAATCTTTTAACTAGACAGTTTATATTTCTACTTAATTTAAATTTTCCACTATAATTCAAAAAAATTGGTAAATTTTCTTATATAAATTTTCACTGCATCAAATTTTTGCTTAAATACCAGATTTTTTTCAGTCAAATCAAGAGCTTTGTTCTTAACTTAAATTTAGCACACAATTCTTGTCTCTTTATTATGGATGCGTTTTTAAATACTTCGTTTTTTTTTTTCTTAAAACTTTTTGTAGTTTTTTTTTTTTTTTTTTCTTTTAAGTTTTTAATTTAAAAACATTTTGTGACATTTAAAGTCATCACGTTGACATAGTCTTAGAAAAAAAACTCTTGTTTAAATCATAAATACTATCTTGTGATACAGTGAAGAACAAAAGTAGTGGCTTCCAGATGCAATCTAGCATTTATTTAGATTTCTTTTATGCATTTTATTCGTATTCATCTATCCACTGGATCATTCTTCATTAAAATGACAATGGTTATCAGTTGTAGCTGGCTTTTTAATTTGAAGTTTTGTGTTGGCGACAGCCGAACACATTTGCTTGATAAACGGATACTTATTCTGTGCCCACGCACGGGCTTTCTCAGTAAAACTACTTGTTTTGCATTCCTCCGTTAGAACTAAGGATCAGTATGATCTGACAAATCATCAGGTATAAATTGACTCTTAAGCAACGCTAGCAAATTATCCAGATTTATTTTTGAAATAGTTATCAATCAGTGCAACTCATGGATGCTTAACGGGTTTTCTTATTAACAAAAGTGCCATATACAAAGCGAAACTTTACTAAAATAGTTCCTAAAAACTCCAATATGTCCAAAAAATAGCACTGGCATTGGATCTTATTTCTTCAAAAATGTATTCGAGACTAACGTTACGAAAGGTAGAGATCATTGCATTACGATTTTGATCCAAGCGAGAAGTGAAATCTTAATTATGCAATAAATTGATTTCGAGAAATGGATCTGTCATTTGGGCTTCAATATCGTACGATTTGACATCTATCAATTATTTTTTTTTTGTTGGACCACATGAAGTCTTTGGTCTATGATGACAAAACAACAACGACTTGGATGTCAACATTGTTCGTTTTAATTCATGACATCAGCCAGCAATGTTCCAAAAATTCGCCAATACATGGAACTTAGTCGAAATTTTGATCTTTAAAAAAAATATTTTTATTACAGTTTCGATTAGATTTTTAAAATAATTTTTTTAAACCAAAATTAAATATTTAAATTTTTTATAATAAACTTTTATTGGGCTTAAGGAAATCCGCTTCTTTATGTTGTTTATGCGCTCTGTCGGCATTAACGTTTCTTTGTATTATTTGTGACTCTGGCTTAGAAGTCAGAGCGAATCCAAGTTGAAATCATAGCAAAGCCAAGTGGCAGGCAATCAATTTAACCTGACAATAAGACTGCTGTGGCGGCAATTGTAGCACTGCACAAGTCATCTGTACAAAAGAAGAGAAATTTAGAAAAACACACAAAAAGTTAAAATGGGAAAACTAAAATTTACTGCTTTGTGCGAACCGTCATGGGTATCATTGTCTTGGTCAAAATTAAATCAAATGCACATTGCTGATAACAGAACAGCCAATGTGGAGAGCTGTGTAACTACGGTAACTATATTTTCTGCATTACACAGAATAGTTATTATGTTTTTCTTTTTGAGACCTTGGATCTTCTTAAAGTGTTCTTAATTTAAACACATTATCTGTTCCATGCTCTTGAATATATTTTGTTTAACAAAATATTAAAGTTTTGAATCTGTAAATCTTTGCAAATAATAATCTTAGTTGTGTTGATTAAATTATATTATTGAAAATGTTGAATGCCTTTTTGCTGTTTTGATTAAACAATTTGAAGGTAACTATCTCATGCCGATTGATTTTTTTCTTGAAGTATTTATGTTGCTTTCGTAACGTATGAAACCAAAGGTTAAATAAAATCCAAATGTGCAGAAATTATTTAAACATTTTCTAAATAATTTAAACCCACAAGGTATTGAAAAAAATATTTTATTTTGGTTTAAAAATTAATCGAAACTGTAAAAAACTACAAAGTTTTATTGTGTTGTTAGAAACTTTTTTTTGAGTTCTTTGCATCTCTATGTTATCTTTCTATTTTTCCCTTCCTGTTGTTACCAAAAATTTGTAACTTTACATGTTACAACTTTTTTATTTTCGTATAGGATGTGAATAAAACTAACAACAAAATTCATTTATCAACACATTTAGTCAGTTTTAAAATCATCATGACTTAAAAAAAATAGTATTTCTTTTTTTCGTCAAGATAATAAAAATAACAAAAATGCTTGTGTAAATATTAAAACCAGAGATAGACATTTGAGCAGGTTTATATTATTTATTGAGAAAATTTAATTTTTTGGGATTTGTGTAGCAAACAAGGGGATGAAAAAGAAAGAAATTTAATATACTTCAAGCTAATTCATCACAACAATTTTGGTTTTTGTATATTAAAAAATATTTAATATTTTTTGCAAGGATAAATATGAAGGGATATGAAGATAAAGGGCGCTTTTATATTAAGTTCATTTTAAATAATTTTGGTTCTTTACAAAGTATCAACTGTTTTACGATTTATCTAAATTAAATGTACTTTGATTTGTTAAAACCAATTTAAACGCTTAGGAGCGAACTTTATCGACTACAGTTGTGAGGTTGACTCGAACATTAAGCAGGAAACGATAAACCTAAATACAAGAATTTTTTCCAAAGCACGACAATGCTCAGTCACTTTATATACAACCGCCCAAAATAATACTTCATAACACTTTAGTGTCAAATACTGATCCAAACTTTGACAAAGTGCTTTTTGGGTTCCGGGCCCTACATAAGTTTTCTTACTAAATAAATTAAAAAATTGATAATATATGTAAACTTTAGTCGAATTAAAATTATTAAATCTGAAAAATACCTTTCAACCACTTTTTATACCAACACACACAAGACTTCACTTAAAAAACTCACTTTAAAATATACATTTTTCCAGCCCTGTTATATAAATGTTTCCTCTAACATAAAGTATAATATCCATATGACGATATAGTTATGTTGTTAGTGGTTTAAGCAACATGAGAAAAACTCCTCTGAGTGACAGATATTTACACAAAAAAAGTTAAACGTTAAGACAGCAAGAGCTGACAGTCAGACATGTGAAGTATGTTTAGAATATAAGAAGAAGAAAAAAATACCAACAGCATTTACAATTTATTTACAGTGAGTGCGTAATGCCACAACAAAAATCCGAAAATTTGGTAATAATAGAATACATAAACAACAACAATGAAATTATAAGAAAGTGCATTTAATCCATTTTTATAGACATACACCACGGTTTAGATGATTAGAACTACGTAATTTGAAATTTTTAGAAAGACAAATCTTTTAAAAATTTTAATCAAAATCTCATATTTTACTACCATCAGAAAATAGCGCTTTCTTCAGACAACAAAAATAAAAATAACAAGCAATTAAAGTCCCTTTCTAAAAAAATGCAACAAGATCTTTTAATAAAAGAATGATAATACAATCAGTTGTTCTTATCATATCAACGAAAAAAATTTTTAATTAAATTTTATTAAATCAGTAAGTTGCTACAATCATCCGAAGAAATCTTATTTCAAGAGTACTTAATGATTTTAAGTACTGATTCCTTATCGAATCGTCCTCTAATTTCATAAACCATACGGGAAGGCATAACCAAAATTTTTTCCATTATGTTTAGATCGCCAAAGTGTACTGGCCCTTTAAGAAGGCGAATATTTCGGTCTAAAATAAATTTTTTTAAAACTCTGGCATTTATTATAGAAACATTTTTTTGTTACAGAATTTAATAAATCGGTCCTTTACTTTAGGAAAGGCTGATTGTACCAGACTCTTGTAAGTTTTACCAGTGAATTTAATACCTTAAAGAGCTCAATCGATTGTGCTGCAATACTTTATAGCACCCCAGACATAAGTCCAGCTGCGACGGCGAAGAAAAAAATAGCTCTTAGTTTTTTATGTCGTAGAAATAATAATTGTGGCGTTATGAGACCTTTAAACTAAATTTCTTGTCATCACCAAGGCCCCCTTTAAAGAGATCACAAACATGTCGTCTTGTTTGAATGTTCCATGTCATATGATCTCCAGAAAGTTGTTATCGAGTTTCTTCGCCTTCTTTATCTGACGACAGGTTTTCTTTAGCTTTTTTTTTCTATTTCAGGTATTTGCAGCTAGAAGCGAATCTTTCTTAAGACAAAATATTTGTCTGAATATAATTTCAGACCTGATTTTTGGTACTGAAAGACAAGACTTTAACGCAATTTTAAACATTTGATCTTTTTGATCAACGTAGACCGCATTAGAATTTTTCCTTTGAAATTGTGGTCATCTTTTTAATATCTTTTAAGTAACTGACTTCAGCTAATTTCCCGAGCAAAGCAATATTCTTGCACACGATAAAAATTTAACTTGAGTTTTATTGGTATTAAGATAAGTAAATATAAAACTGTTATACCTTTCGGTGAAGACCGTCGTCACTGGCTGTTTATTTGGTACGATTGGCGAGCGCTTTCGATGTAATGACATCATTTTTAAGCCGCGTTTTGATTAGTACTGGTTAGATAGTGTAAGGTGTTTCTTGCATAGATTCAGGATTCAGGTAGTTTTGTCGGCTATGACGGTATCTATTTAAATGGTATTATGCAGGTAGATTGCCTGATGTTTATTGAAAGTATATAATTTTAATATTTCAGTCTTTTATTATTGGGTAGGTAAGTGTGACCATCTGTGGGTGTTTTGCGTTTGTAAGTTTGTTTTAATAGTTTAAGTGGTTTAAAAATTGTGTCGGAGGTTGTATTTTGCTGTTCGTTAATAATATCTCCGTTAAACGTTCGTGTTTTGTATATTTCCATGTTTTCAAGAGTGTCCAGTCTTCGTCCTTTTTTACTAGGATGTATTAACGTCATACATTCATCTATTTCCCTTGGCTCGTGTTCATGTGTGTTAAGGTGTATTGCGAAGTTAGAGTCTTCTCTTTTCCGTTTATATGATCGTATGTGTTCTGTGAACCTTGTTTTTAATATTCGCCCAGTTTGTCCTATGTATATATGGTTGCAGGTGCAAGTAAGTCTGTATACTCTGCTGGTGTTAAATTTAACGGTTATTTCTGTTGATGTCTTGAGATTGTTTCGTAGAGTGTTGCTCGTTTTTAGTGCTGTCTGTAAACCTTCTTTCTGAAAAAGGTTAGTTAATCTATATATTTCTGGTCCCGTGTAAGTAAAAATGTGTCGTCGTGTTGTATCGATTGTCTTCTTGTTTTTAGTGTTGTATTGTCTAAGTAGTTTGTCGATAGTAGTGCAGTTGTAACCGTTATTTTTAGCTATAGTGTAAATTGTGTCGAGTTCTTTGTTATATTTGTATGCAGAAAGTTGGACTGTCTTAAGTCTGTGTATCATATGTCTAAATGCTGCGAGTTTATGTTGGGTGGGATGGTTTGAGGAACTGTGGATAGTTATGTCTGTTGTGGTTGGTTTTCTGTATATGTCAAAGTTTAATGAGTCAATTCCTCATGTTATTGTTATGTCAAGATAATGTAAAGTTCCGTCTTTCTCTTTTTCCATTGTGTATGTTATTTTGATATATATTGTGTTTAAATCCGTTAGAATTTCTTCTGCGTTGTCCCTTTCTAGGATGCATGTTATGTCGTCTACGTATCTGTAATAATGAGTTATTTTATGTTTTTCCAAAAAAAGTACGATTGCGCGTCATATTTTTTAAGACATCAATATGGGTATCATTTAAAAGCTTTTGAAGATATCTTTCAGAAAATACTAAAGTCTTTAAAAAATGCTTAATCTAATAAGGGCCGATGATTTTTTATTGTAAAATTTTATATTGTATCTGATATTTTTTTTCTTATTTTTTTAATACCCTGTCACATCAATAATTTTTTTTCTTATTTTTTAATTGGAGTTACTTCACTAAAGAAGATTTACATATAAGAATTGGCATGGCCGAATATAGCATCTTAACTGTATTTTTTTATTTTCGCTTTTTAATCTTGAAAAAGTGCTCTTTCAGATGATAGTAAAATTTTTGCTGTAGACAAGAGAGCCTTTAACAAAATAATAATTTAAGTGATTCTAATTGTCTACTCGAGAGTGTATAATATGTAACTATGTATTAAATTTTCTTTTTTATTTTTTAATTTTTCTGACTTCCTGTTCGTAGTTACATTTACATAAAGAAACAGAATGTTTGTTTTTCTTATATAAAAATTAAACAGAATAGTAAGTTAATTTCATTTCATTTTTTTTTTTTTTTTTTTTTGGTGTTTCTAATATAAAAATATTTGCTTGCAACATTTATGATATTTTCTATTATGTTTAGTTATATGAGCACAAGTTGACAACCACATATACTCTGGGGACTTGACACAGAAGGCGTCAAGGTATATTTATTTTTTTATTAATATTAAATTGAATCGAATGATGTGCAAAACTATGTTGGTAAATATTCAAGCAATGAATAATTGTAGGGAGAATAAAATAAATGTAGCAATAATATAATTGAATAAAATAAAAATTTATGGTTTAGTCTTATTTACTTTAATGGAAAAATTTTGTCGATATATTTCTGCTTGAATTGTATTTATAGATTGGAACATTTAAAAGAAATTTATATTTTTTTATATTTTGCACAATTTTACTTTGATGACATATAATGAAAAATGGAGATAATAATTATTAAATTAAGTCAACTCTCAACAGAAGTTGATTTGTATGTGAGTTACTGCAATAAATAATTTTAATTCGGCTTTAGTTTACGTTTACGTTTTTTTTTTTTTTTTTTTAATTTCTAGGTTTATTAATGCAGAAAAATATTTTAAAATTTTTTTTAATATTTTCTAAAGAAAACAAGAATAAATATACACCAGCAGCATGTAAGGCTGCATTGTCTGAATCGTTACATCCAGTATCAGCATTATTAGCTTTTGTCTATTAAGCTTGGGTACATTCTATAAATGATCTCTTCATAAAATAAAATTACGAAAAAAGCTTAACTTTTTTAATAAATTTTAGAATTTTTTATATACGCGAACTTAAGCTGGATTATAATTGATCATTTAAAAAAAGTATAAAATCTCTGATACAACACCTAACTATGTTGGCTCTAGCTCGATTAGTTCCTTAACTCTTCATGAAAGCAATACATGCACCAGAGCCCCCTTGCAAAGGATAGCGGTTGTGCAGGTTACACTAAGAGTCCAATCGAGTCCACCTTACCATTTCAGAAAAGGCATTTAAATATTCCTCAAAAAAAGAACTGTGTTTATGGTTGTAATATGGCCACAATAAATATATTATGATCTCTGTAAAATTATATGGTTGCGCTGAACATATTATGGTTGTTGCAACCAATACTTGAATTACAATAAACATATTTTTGTTAACTTTAAACGTTTTTTTTTACCTTTATAATTAATTATCTTTTTTTAATTTAGTAAGCCCTAGAGGTCAGGTTTTAAAATAAAAATATTGTTTTTGTTTTTTATACCTTCAATATTTTGCCACACTGTTGGGTGGCATCTTTAGGAAATAGGAAACACAATTATTAAAATTATGTGTTTTCAATTACAAATTATAAATTCATTTAATAACAATAAATCAGTTTATGGTTATTATCCGCAGAAATTAAACATGGTTAATTAAAGCATAAAAAACTCAACCGAAATCAATAGACGTTACGCATTTTTAACAAACATATTTTTTGTCAAATTTAAAAGCATGAGATCAAAGAATGACTTAAAGCAAACAAATAAAATTTGTAAATTCTTTAATATGAGAGTATTTCTCTAATTATCAGATCACATTATTCTTCAGTAATGTTACATACCGTTTTAACCATATTATGATCATTGATTTTTAACTATGTTATGGTTTTTATTGAACATAATATTATTACTTTTATTGAACATAATATTATTATTATAACAAGTTTTTACTTTAACATATTTTTTTTTATAATTTTACTTTGTTATTGTTCATTTATAAAAAATATTATTTTTAAATATAACAATACTATGGTTCGCTTTTAAGCCAAAAATGTTGGTCTTAGATTATGGTTATCTCAACCAAGTTTTTTTTCGTTGCATATGCTTAATATCAGTAGTTAGCGACTGTTGCCGCCATATACCCCATAAGTAAGGTCTGAGCAAGATCCTCAAGACACACTTACATATTGTGCTTACTCCAGATTAATTAATTCGAATTTTGAACTCGTATGTCTCTTTAGTTTGATTTTAATAAAATAAATATTGCCCAAAACTGCAGAAAAAATTGCTTTAAAATTATATAATTTGTGTCATAATTTATTGTATAACAAAAGTATAAAATAGATAACGAAAACTAGTTAAAAGAAATTAGTAAAACTTGCTGACTTTGCCGTTATCTACTGCTGAAATGGATAAACTAATCTATTCACTTTAAGCTAAAAAAAATCCAAATTTTTTCACTTTTTCTTCATGATGGTAACAAAGGAGTATATAAAATGTAAAAGAGTAGAAAAAAAAAACAAAACTATTTTTCTTGCAATTTTCCTCTACTCTTTACTTTAAATTTATTTTTATTTTAGTTGTGTGTGCAGTACAAAAGAAATTTATTTTTTGTTTTTTTTTTGTGTTTTTCAAAGCTTTTGGGACGAGATGTGTCTACCTTTCAGGAATTTTAATTGAATAACGAACCCAAAAAAAATATTAAAATACCAAAATTAATGAATATCATATTTGGTACTCAAACATCATTTTTTGTGATAATTTCACTGAATTTTCTGAAAATATTTTTTTTTAATTTTAAGAAAGATGAAAAATAATAAAAATTAGAAAAAAATTGTCAACTATTTTGCAGCTTAAAATAAAATCAAATTATGTCAATTTAACTATAGAAAATAATAATCTAAAATTGACTTAATTTAATTCTTAATCACTAGAATAAATTTACATTATTAATTATTATTATTGTTAGACTAAGTCAACTGTTCAACCATTACTTTGCTTTATCTGCACACAAAATTAGCTGAAAATAAAAGCATAAATTTTCCCATTATTTTTATAACAAATTTTTTTATACGAAAATGAAAGTTTTTTCTATTGTTTGGTTCGCACGGCAAATGTAAAAGTAGAAAATTACGACTACAGTTATAGAAAGTTTTTGTTCAGTTAAATGTTAAACAATTTTATTATCGAAATTTATGCTTAAAAACTCATTCTTTCTCTTTTACCGCACACACACACACACACAGAAACAGACACTTACACATCAATCCAGAGAGAAAAAAAGTTTCGTGAAAATGAAAATTCTCTAAAAAGACCTTTGAATGAAAGTAACAGAAAAGTAAAATTGCATTCGAATAAAATAAGTAAGAAAAAAATAAAAACAAAATAAATAGAAACAAAAAGTTGGTGCAAAGAGATTTTTGTGATATCAGAATGTTGTACTGTATTGGAATAAATTTAATTTTTTATTGGCAGAAAAGTTATTGAATGAATTATTTTTTTAAACTAATACTCTTAAGCGATTTACATACATTTGATATAAACTAAGAAGTTCTTGGATTAAATAATAAATAAAAATCTTGGATGTTATTAATCCAACTGTCTGTAGTTTTTACAGTAAAAATAATAATACAAGCCCTATGCCAATTTCAGGTGTCGGATACTGGAAGTTAAAAATTTCTATAAAAGGTGTATTGCAGACCGTAAGAATTTTAAGTTTAAACAAATAATATAAAAAAAATCAAACAAAAAAAAAATATTATATATTTGAATATAATTGGGGTCTACCACTGATGTTCTTGACAAAGCGCCTTTTGTGCTTTTGGTGATTTATTCAAGCATTGTTAATTGATGTCGCATTTTTTAGAAAAATGCTGGCCTCCAAGGTAACAAATAATGCTGGTTTATCAACGTAAGCCAGTAACTTCACTTAGACTCACAGAAAACTGTCGTTAAATGTCAAATTTCACAACCTTAGAAAATAAGTAACAGGGTACTTCTTGAAATCACAAAACGTTTATTTTAATAAAACAATAGAAAGTAATTGCTGTCGTAGTAACGAAATTCTGTTAAGAGCATTACTCAGCCGGACGAATGTCAAAAAGAAGAACCATTAATCATCATTAATTTATGAATGATGCCAACGGCATGTAAACCGTAGCAAACAGAACATTTTTATGAATGTAATAGGGTCCATAAAATCTGTGTTAGATGGTTTTATATCACATTTGGCCAGTTTGTTTACTAATAACATCGCTAAAGACAATTTTGCTATTTAAAATTAAATCAGTTTTGAACTGCTTTAAAGCTCAAGCGGTGCAAGAACGACACATATAACGGTCTTTTGGCTTTAATTCTTTTACCTTTAGGATCTTATGGATAAAGGCCAGCATTTTTGTGCAACATTTTCCACCTAGTTAACGAAAAGAGCTTCAATTTCTGTAACTGACAAGGAATCGATAAATTTAGAACTGCTTCAACGCTTTCATTTACAGCAGCTAGATTACATTTTCTCAGCACATTTCTTAGAAGGTGCTGTTATCATTATTATTGTATGATCTAGATAATGTGGTATGAAATCTATCCACAGGAACACGGATGGCTTGCTCACACATAGGACTATGTTCTTCATTAAAAGCACAAATTCATTTGTCAACAAGTTGCACAAACTGGTGACTGATTTTGAAATTAAATTTGTTTGATTTGGTAGCGGCTTTCCAGCGTCGATCTATTCTTTTTTAAAAGATGGCTGCTGTATAACCCAACGTTAAACTGTTCTTAGGCTATGACGCCTATCACTTATCATTATAGCGGGGACACAAATCATGTATAAATATCAAACTCGTATATGTTGCGGTTTAGAATTAAACTCATATTCGTAAAAATCGCAACTTGTAGAAGGCACCCTTATTTTTTAATTTAATATCTTTATACTGGCGGACAAGGTTTTTTTTTTAATATCTGCCTTAAACAGTTAAAAGATTATATTATAAAATTATGTTTTATTTTAATTTTTATATTTATATTTATTTATTATTTTTTTTCTATTTTTTTTTTTTGCAGCAACTGACATTTTACAAAAATTTTCAGAAAAAACTTATAATTTTTCTAATAAATACGCTTTAATTCTAACGGTGTGAATACAACCGGAATTTAAACATTTTAGTCTCAAAATACGCAGAAACTTAAAGAGATTAGTCTTACACACACACAAGCGCACAGATTTATTTGATACTTATGTAGAATTGTCTACTTTCATGTAGATTGACTACACAAATTTTATTTCATTAACGAATTTCCAACTTCAGCATAAGCAACTACGATGTATTTTCCAACTTAATGGTTAAAACAAAATGCTTGCATACTTTTAGGCTGACCATAAAAATACTGCGTATGAGTTATATTTTTGTTTACATGGTTCGTTCATATTGTGTAGACTTTATTTATTTTGCTATGGCGAGACTTTTACAAGAGTGCAGAGTTAAATTTGTCTTCGTAAAATAAATTACACAATGTATTTTTAATTTATTTTATGAAAAAAAAGCTCTGCTTATGAATTGACACACTTTAATTCAACTCTTCACATAGACCTCGAAGGGCTTTTCAAATATTATTTTAATGCAAAGATTATTTCGTTATTCGATTTAAATTAAGTAAATAACAAATATCTCTGATGCGTTGCAAATGAAATGAGGTAGCGATGTAGAAAATTACCTGGCATAGTATTTGCTACAGCTGCAGCCTTGAAATTACTAAAATACTGGTTTTACTAAATTGGTGTCGAAATATACGGCGGGCAAAAAAAAAATAAATCAATTAATTAATACATTCGTGATGACTTGCTTATAGAACTGAAGCTTTAATTGCTATTTTGAAAGTATTAGCCAGTGGAAATCAGTCTTTATAAACTTTAAGTTTCGCGTCACATTGTTTCAAAGCAGAGCACGTTTGTTAAATGAAAATTTTACAATGATACAAAATTCTTATTTTAAAAATAATTTGAAAACATTCAAAGTTCTGGAGATTGTACTTGTCAAGGGCTATAAAACAAAACAACGCATATAAGTTATATTCTCAGGTTTTAGATATATTATTAAGTAGCTTCTTACGAACAATTGATACATAACAATTTTCGATATCTAAAAATAAAAATCTGTTTATAATGGTTTTTACCGCAGTCACTTTTAACATATTTTCAAGCTTATATCAATAAAGCTTACTTTTTAATTAAAGAATTTTTACGGGCTTCCAAGTTAATTCTCATATTGTTGATTAACTTGTCGTATTTGCGAAGAATATTTTTGGGTTTTCTAAAAATTTTGAAAAATTTTCCGATAAATTGGCTTCAGCCACTATTTAAATACGAGTAGATACCATCTTTTATAAGGAGAACTGAAAAAAATTTTTTGTTCCTATTAAAAGTTTAATTAATTCTAGAACAAAATTTAACGTTTTAACAATGTTTTTTATTGCCAAAAATAAAATTATTTGTGTGTTCTATGCAAAAACGCATATCTCGGCTTATTTGCAGTTTCAAAAATTTAACTAAAAGTTATTAAGCTCACCAAGTGCAAGATGACTTACACACGAAGAATTCCATACCATTTTATAGTTTTTAATTATCATTATACGTCAAAATCATTTCCTCTATGAAAATATCTTCAAAGTTTTATTACTATTTTCATAATTTTGGCTTTTAGCGAACATAGTAGTCTGAACTTACATTTTCAGTGCCAGTTTATTAAAAAAGGGTACTTTCAACTTAAATTTTATATTTTAATTAACTTTCGAGGAAAATATCAAATTTCTACCTTTTGGGGTTAAAAAAATGTAAAAATCCAATCTTTAATGTGACGCCCTTTAAATTTGTAACTTCTTGTTTTCATAGTTGTATTTATATCGCAGATAGTTCTACACACTTTATGTAAATTTTAAAGTTTCTGTTAATAAGTGAAAGTAACGTCACTGTGACGACACCATTTAGTTTTTAGCTTCATTATATTACCTGCTACTGTATCCGCCCTAGTAATACATCTGGCATTGTAGCATTTAAAATTAAATGCAAATATGTGAGACGGGATGAATAAAGGCTACAAATTGCTTTACTTCATTTGTCCATATAGAGTTTGAAAATTAAGTTCTCGCTTGAGGCTCTGTGCTATGATTGAAGTACCTTAAAGTTTCTGATTGCATTATAACGAACAATAATTATGGACTGATATTTTATACTTTTTAAATTTTCATTTTTATTATTATTTTTTTAATGCATTTTTGCCATAACATTTACATTGGGAAATAAGAAAAATAAAAATAAAAAAATTTGAAACAGAAAAATTAATTTTAATTTTAAAATAATTATTAAAGAAATCATACATTTTCTTCACTACATTTTCCTAAATTCAAAAGCAAAATATATTTACTGTTGTCGAAGTAAAACTTTAGCTACTATTGTGGTTCAATAAGATGGAATTGACAATAATAAACTTTTCAATAAGTCCTGATTTCTTTTTTTTTTTTTTCTTTTTTGCACTTAAACTTTCTTTCGCTTTTCAAATAACCAAAAACTGAAGAACTATTTTTGTACTTAAATCAGATTAAAACTGTGGTTGCAATGAAAAACAATACAAAATATTTTTTTTTCTAATAAAAAACTTTTTTAACTAAAACAACAGCACGAGAAAGATATAAATGATAAAAAGATAAACTATTTGCTTTTATCGTTTATTTAAAAATAATTTAGCGACAAACAATTGCTAAATGGAAACAGTAGATGATAAAAGATATAAAAATTTGAAACTGATGGTGACAAGAAGTTTTATATGTATAAAAAAATTTGAAAAAACAAAAAAAGAACTAAAACATTTGGAACACAAGTGTACGTAGAGCACCAACTTGGAAATGCAGTTATTAAGCTGAAATTCGATTAATCTGAGAATATGATTTTATAGTTTTTTTAGTTAAAAAATTCTAAAGACATCTTGAAAACTACGTAAAATTTTAACCCGTTACAAAAAGGCTTTAATTAATAAACAAAGCCAAAAATTTCTGTCTTCGTTACTAGCAGCATTAAAAATGAATATTAAATTGAATGTCCTTGCATCAACTCTTCTACGTTCCTCAGTGATTAGCTAGATATGGTATTCCCGATCATCCTCATGTCGGCTTTTAACTTGGACTACTGTTACCCGGCATTTAAGTTCCTTTGTTATCAAAGAGTTTTTTATAATTGCGAGTATTTGATTAATAGTAAGAAAACCTCACGGCATCTACTTGACCATGGTCCTCAATTTAACGGCAGCCAGAGAGTACGACTGTCCGTACAAAATACGCTTTGGCACCTCAACTTCTTCCACGCCGAGCATAAACGGTTTTAAGTACCCTTTTAGTCGATGTTTAGTATGTGGTCTGTCTTCATCTTTTTACATTTATAGAGTACAATTTCGTAAAGCACTATTTACCAGTTTGTAGCTGTGGCTACCTGGTTAATTCCATGCTGTGGCTGTCTTCCGAACTACACAGCAGTTATACAAACGGTCTGTGGCTACACCGAATTAAAAATGCTACTATGAGTGCCCAAAAACTTCTTAATTGGTTTGCTCTCTGTAGTTTCTAATTCTCTAAACGGGATGGCAGAGGTTTCGACAGTCACTTTAAAATGGGTGAGAAAATATTGGACCGACCTTTACAATAATGTTGCTAAGGAATTATCAAATAAAGGGACAATTCTTGAAGAGGGTGCTTGCAAATAGAATACTGACGCTACTCTATACGGTCTAGCTCAGGTCAAATGGTCTAATAAGTGGACATGTTCGATCGCTAAAACAAACTGGCCCTCTTTGAATCAGGGCAGGGCGGCTGCACTACTACAGTTACTCAGGAGACAATTACGCGTCACGATTTCTGTAAAAGTTGCCAAGGCGAGAATGAGGAGGAGGAAATGGTGATACACCTCCTCTATCTCTGCCTCGCGTTGTTGTATATAAGACCAAGTAATCTTGGTCAACGGTACTATGAAGGCCTATCTGACACGTTGTTACTAAAACCAGGAAGGATCAGTTCCTTTTTGAGGTCCAGTGGGCGGTTCACTGGCACACAATCGGACACTGTGACTTAGTCTATGGATTAAAAACACTCTTTTGCCAATGGGTTTATCCAGCGGGGTTTTCTCCGCATTCTTTACGCCGATGACACTTTCTTCAAGAACTCAGAATATATATTTTTTATGGGGTCGGAAATTGATATTGAAGATATTACAAATGAAATGACAAACTTTGATATTTTTATTTTCCACCCGTGGTAAAAGGGTATAAGAAAGTGGAAGAAGAGGGAAGATTCTAATGCTACAGCATACTTTGTTTAATAAATTAGAAAAAACCAAATGAATAATTTTAGTCCGGAGTCAGTTTACACTTCTTTTTTTTTAATTTATTGTGAAAGAAAAATTAATTGCAGATTATAATTTAAATTAATTATAAAACTATAATTCGGTTAAAATGCTAAAAAAATTCTATTAATAAATAATTTCAAAATGAAAAAGATATTAGATTATATCAAAATATTTTTATTATTTAATAAAAAATGTTTAATATCTTTGTAATTTGTTTTGTCAAACTTCTAATTAAATTAATTTAATTTCAAATTAAAAATTTAATTGGTTTAATTTTGCTATTTTGTCAATGATTTGCTAAAAAACACACACACTAATAACAAAATATTAGTTTTCTTTTTAGTATAAAAGAACTATAAAAACATGTTTTAAATTATAACTTTAATAAGAAAAACAATTTTTTAATTAAAGCTTTAAAAATAAATTAATTTTATCTCTTTTTTTTTTTCTATTTTTCCTTATGAATTTTCAACACTTTTTAATGGAAAATATAACAAATGCATTATCATCACCCAACAATAATGATTAAAATAACAATAACAACAATAATAATATAAAAAATAAAAAAATATATATAACTCGTCATCACATCGGCATAAATTGTTTGTTACATGGGAATGTTAAAATTTGCTTTAAAATGTATTCATGTGAGCACGTGCATCTGTTGTGTGGCTGTTTGAATTTTTCAAACAAAAATTATGAAATATTTTACAATATTTTTTTATTCCAACTGACATATGGATTATAAATGTAAAACAATATCGAATACTCTATAATATAAAATGACTAACAATCAAAACAATAACAACTAAAAACTGCTGCAAATGCTAAAAATAAAAATAACAAAAATTCATGAAAAATCTCAATGATAACAAAAATTTATACTCATTTTATCAATGTATGCATGTGTGTCTTTATGTGCGGCGCGAACAGGAGTTGAGACATACAGTTGCATCAAAATAGACTATTTTTCTGAAAAAGGATATCAGCCTGATCCTCATGATCCAGCATCTGCCATACCATGTAAGTATTAATTTTATTGTTATTATTTGTAGTTGCATTAAATATTAAATAATTATAAAATAAATGAGTGTTGCCAAGGCAAAAATGTGATATAAAGATTAAGATTAATTTGTTTTGCTGCTTATCAAAAATTTAAATTTCAGTAGTATTTTTTAACATTCCGCTAAAGAAGTTTTTTAATAAATTTTAAATGATTAAATATTTCTATGTTAAAATAACAACAATACAATATATACTGTTGTGCGTATATTTTTATTATTTTTTTTTAACTATTTTTAATTTAAAAGTAGGAAAAAATTTGTTATTATTTTTATCCAAAATTTTTTTTATAAATTTTTTTTTTATATTTTTCTTATATAAAAAAAAATTTCTTATTAATTGTTTCAGATTTTTTTATTCTTGTTTCAATCCATTTTTTAAAGTAATTTAAAAAAATCTTATTAATTTAAAAAAGAAGACCAATCAAATCTTGTTTATTAAAAAAAAACTATTGTCAATAAAACTATTCAATTTTAATTTTTTTTTAATTCTTATAAATTTTATTTAGAAAAGCAATTCTTTATAAATTAAAGAAAAATCCTTTTCAAGGTTATCTTGAAAAAAATTCTTATACAATTTTTTTTATAAAAAAGTTCTTATCATTTTTTTCTAAAAAAGTTCTCATTAATTCTTTTTAGAAAAAAATCCTTATAAATTTTTTTAGAAAAAGATTCTTATCATTTTTTTTAGAAAAAAATTCTTATCAAGTTTTTTAGAAAAAAATTTATTACGTTTTCGCAAGAAAAATTCTTATCAATTTTTTCTAGGAAAAAATTCTTTTCAATTTTTTTAAGAAAAACAATTTTTAACATTTTTTTTAGTTAAAGTCTTATGAATATTTTCTTTTTTATTTTGTTTTTTTTTTTTTTTATTCTAATAAAATTTTTTTCTTAGGAATAGTTTCTTATAATTTTTTATAAAAAAAGTTTCTTAAAAATTTTTACTTTTAATTTTTTGCATAAAAACTCGTATACAGTTTTTGTTAACTTTTAAAGAAAATAGGAAGCATTACCCACCAGTATTGAACACAGCTACTGAATACTTAAGGTAATGCGCGTTTTCAAGATCAACTATTTTTGTTACAAAGTAAAAGAGGAAAATTCGTAATAAATTCGAATTTTTTTGTTACGCTGTCTTCGTTGTTATTTTTATTTTTCGTCCCATACGTTTGTTCTTACTTAACAGCTCGAGTCTTTATTAAAACTAGATTAGCCATTTGTGTTACCTTCCTAAGAAGTTCACTTAGTTTAAGTAAACTATAAACTGTGGTTAATTAATTTTTCAATCTAAAAACTTTTCTGTAAAAAAAACTGTATAATTTGAAATTTATGACAAGGGTACAGAAAAAAACAATTGCTTGTGGCGACCTTAAAAACAAGGAAAATTGCTATAATCCGCAAAATTGTCCATTTGACAAAATGATTTTTAATCTACATCAATAACATATTTCGAAGCTTTTGTTAAAGAAAGAACTTGAGCATACATTGATCCTTAACCTAAAAAATTAATTATAACAAAATGATTATATTGAATTCAAAATATAAAATGATATTTATTTGTGAAATTTCATAAACTTCACTGTCAACAAAAAAATGTTGAGCCACAAACTGCGAACAAAAAGAATTTAACAAAATTTATCTCCTGTTTCAATTTTAATTACAAAGCTTTTAAATTTGTCGTTATAATTAAAAAATAATTACAAAATTTTAACAAAATTTATTTCGAAAATATATTAAATTCTATTTTTAAAATAAATTGAACCAGAAATATTCAATAATTTCGAATCATTTTATTTGTGTACATAAATGGCAATTCATTTAAAACTATAATTTCCGTATTATGTTGTTTTAAATTGAGTATCAATTGGTGTTGCAACACTCTTACGTGAAATAAAAGCCTCAAATTTTCAATTGTATAATTTTTATCTTAAATTGCTTTTAATATTTAAGTTGTTAGTTTTATATGAAAATAAATTAAATAAAAATGAAAATGATACGTATGGCGAGCGCAAATATGGTTTTATTAAATTGTATAACTTTTTTTTGTCATTTATAAATACGGAAAATAAAAATAGATGTTAAATAAAGTTTATCTGTTGATTTTTGTTTTACACATAAATTTTGGATTTTTTAAAATTCTTAGCAGCAATTTGTTAGTGGGTCTTTAATAGGAACAGGCAGATATTTAATTTTTATTTATATTTTATGTATTTTCGTTCATTTCGCAGCATAAAAAAAATTCGTACAAAAACTAAAACTTAATTATTTTTTTACTCTGTGGCAGTATCAAATAACTTTACACCACTTAATTTAATTAAAGTCAACAAATTTATTTTATCAGTCACCAAAATAATATTATAAAATATATTAAAATTTTGTAGTACACTGAAGATAAGATTTCTATATATGGATTTTTCGTAAAAAATATTTTCAGAAATTTGTTTATATTGAAGAAGTTTATTCAGTAGGACTTCCTGGCTTTAGCAGATCATGGTTAAATTTTTTTTCCAATTTCTAAAATTTATCCCAAATTATGCTTTAACGCTTTCAAATTAATTTTAAATATCTTACATGCCATGGAATATTTGTTAGTTAAACAATGCAAATGGCAATCCAATCAAATCTCCAAATTTCCAAATCATTTATAAAAAGTCCCTAAATCGTACTTTTGTCCTTAAAATTCACATTTTGTCTTAGGGCCGTGAAAGAATTAAAGATAATTAAAGAAAAAGTGAAGGCCTAACTATAATGTGCATAAACTAGCTTAAGCTTATGTTAAAAACACAACAAAAAACCTGTCAAATACTTAGGTAACACATTAAAGAATTTTAGGTGACTATAATGTACTTACAAAAGCTTAGTAACTAATTTGCCACAGTTGCATATTTAAGTTGACTTCGTACTTTTGCAAAATAATTTCTTTATAAAAAATCAAAATTTTAAAACAAAAAGGCATTTAAAAAACATATTTCATGTATTTAATAACATTCACAAACTTATTAACATTTTTGTTCATATTAAAAGATAAACTCAATAAAAAAAATTACAAGTTTTGTGTCTGTTTTTGTATTTGTGGCCACCAATACTAAAAAATGCAACGGTGTATATTACTTAAATCATAAACAAATGAAAATCAAATTTTATGGCGCACTGTGTTTGTTAAAATTGGAAAAAAATTTTTAAGTTTTTCTTTCTCTACAATTGCTATTAAATTAAAAACTAAAAATTTATCAACGTTGATCTTCATTGCAACTTTTCTTAATGAATGTAAATATAACACAAAGCACAATCAGCTGTTTCCGTACCGAAAGTGCGATCAGTTTTATACTTTGCTTAAGCAAATGACATTTTGCGAAATTTGACGAAAAGTTTTCTTAAGTTCATTATAGTTTGCCACGTATGATTAGTATGTAATTGCACATTTGTTTAAGTTTGCTAGGATTATCTTATGCACATTATAGTTGGACCATAAAACAAAACCCCAAATTTTCTTAATTTCCAAATTACCACGTTATCTATAGAAAATCCCAAATTGGTTACTATTTTTACCTCTACCCATTTAAAGTAATATTTGGGCCTAAGGCCATGGAATATGATTGTTAATAACAATAAAAACGAAAACTTGAAATTCCCAAATTATGCATTAAAAATCCCAAAGTGAGAATTTTTACATTTTTTCAATAAAAACTATATTTGGCGTAGGTTCATAAAATACTTTTTAGAAATAAAAAAATACAATTTAAAACTCAGTCTTAAAAGTTTTGTTATGTCAATTTCAAAGACGTCGGCGGATAACAAACACATGGTGAAATTTTTTATTCAGCATTATTTTATTTTAGAAATGATAATAAATAAAGCTTTTGCTTTGAAGCAAGGTTTTAAATCAATTTCTTCTCTGCCAATTTTATTTAAATCTTTGATTACTGATTTGTTTCTAAAATGTTTAATTTTTCGCCTACTGTCCGTTGTCATTAAGCCTTAAGGGGTTCCAAATTCTCCATTTCTTTTTATATTAGCATCAAAACTTATATTTAAGTTTCGTATGTTTTTTTTTTAATTTTTTTATGCATTTTTAAAATTAAAAATATATTTTGATTTTGCTTCTATTTTACTTAAAATTATACCTTGTCCCTTTGGGATTAAAATTTTAAATTTAATCGCATACACAAAACCAGTGCAATCACAACTGGTTTGTTACCTGGGGTGCTTAAAAAAATTTTTTTTTTTAATTTTATTTTGTTAAAAATATTAAATTTACAAAAAAAAATACAATAGGGACGCAGAGAAAATATAAAAATGTTTATACAAAAAATATAAAATACGAATACTTTAAAATAAACAATAGGATGATTCAATTTCTAAAGAAAAAGAACAAAATGTTATTCATAGTGCGATCTAAGCATTATTGATTTCGGTTATATGACATTACTGGCCAAAAAATCTTCTTTTGAAAGGCGTCAGTTCATCAGCACAAACCAGTGACTTCACATGGGCTCACAGGGCATAAAACGTAAAACGACCGTAAAGGCCAGTTGATGTGTCCATTTCTTGAAGTTAATTTACCGGTAAAATTTTATTTCAATTAATCGCCGGTTGCGGTTGCCGTATAATTTGTAACGCTACCCTTTTCAAACCACATCTTGCCCGGATCATTGGTACCTATATTTTCAAAAAGACAAAATTCTTGTGCTTTTCCAATCTCCATTGACTATAAAACGAACCTCGGCATTTTTTTTTTTTTAAATCTGATCCAGTGATGCCACCAGCGTAACGTGTAAGCCCTAACAAACTATAAATTCTTCTAGATGTATTTAATTTTCTAGAGTCTTTGTAGATTATCTTCACTTCAAAAGCGGCTTATTTATTAATTGACAACCCCTTTAAGCCAAATCTGAGCCTCATACCATTTTCTATATAACATCGAATCAGTATCTAACTGCCAAAAAAATGACGCAAATGATGTTATGGTGTATTTCTGCATCAGCTGGTTCTTATAGGGCTACAGAACAAGATTACTTTCCATTTAGTAGGCAAACAGAGCCCCTATACATGCGACTGAAGGCGGATCGATGAATTTAGATTGTCTTTCACACCTTCGCTTCCAGCGGTGATGTTTCTTCAGTACGCAGATTTTTCGTTTGTAATTTTTGGCACCATTTTTGGAGTATCTAAAAAAATTTCTTGTTGATAATAGCGCCCCTTATTGCTTTCATGACACGAAGCTTCTCTTTTATGATAAAATATTTGTTTTTTTGTGCACGTGTTCTACTTAAATTGATATAAATTCAAAATGGACAAAAAATATACTTAAACAACATTTTAACACAATTTTATCAATTTACAACAAAAATTGATAAATGAAACCGAAGGCAAATTAAATTAAAATGTTAGTTTTATGCAAACAAGTTAAAGTTAAAGTTAAGCAATTTAAGTGCTGCTACTAAATGCTATAAAATTATTAATATTCAAATTTATGGAAGACTTATTTTAAATACGACTCGTTTGTAAGAAATTTAATTTAAAAATTATTTAGTTTTTAACAATAAAGCAATAACAATCAACGCAATATAAGAAAGAGAGAATTAAATATTTATCATACGCTCTAAGTGCCGGTGTGTGTAAATAAATTTTTTCCTTATTATATTGATAGGTTGCTTTTTAATAGAAGATCTAAAAAAATTCTCCAATTGAGCCGTTTAATTTGAAAGTGGCCTAACTTTCTCAAAAAAAAAAAAAATTAATTTAAAGAGCTGCTACGATTTTATGTGGACCGAATTTTTTCTTAGGAAATAAGTACCCTGAGATAGAAGTGCAATTAAGTCTTCTCGAGACTTAGTTTGGTTTTAAATTTAAAGATAAAAACATACAATATCCACGGCTCAAATCCTGATTGGAAAAAATTTACATATGCAAGACACAGCGAATTTTATATTCATATTTAACTGATCAGAAGTTAATATGATACTGGAACAGCATGTGTAATGATGTGAAGAAAGCAAGTATGAATGATTAAAAATATAAATTGCATTTGCGACCATACTGGCGGTTTGGTACAAAGACGAAAACAAATGTAAAAGATGAGTTACAAAAAAAAACGAAGAAATACTTTAGGTTTTGTGTGAACTTTGTTGCAAGCAAGTCAATATTGATTAGTTGGTTAAATGGATGATGTTTACAATATACACAACCTAAGGTAGATAGATGCGAAGAATGCTGATGAAGGATGTGGCGGTGCAGAAAATGCGGCTTTACATTCTGCCAGTGGCTTATTTTTCTTGTTTTCTTTTGAAAACGTCCACATACATTAGATAATTTTTCTTTTTAAAAATTCTTGGAACTTTAATTATTAACTGTACATTAACCCGAAAAAGTAATTTTTAATTCATTTTTAATAGCTTTAATACATTGTATTATATTTAAAAAAAATATCCTTTACTACAAAATAAATAGTAAACTGTACTACTGTAGAGAAAGCATATCCATGTGGCTATGTTGCTACGTACAAGAAATTTCTTATGTTTTAAATTCTAGGAACAAATCAATAATTCTGTTAGATATAATAAAAAATTAATCGTTTTTATTTTATTCTAACTTCCAGAAAATTATCTTTCTTTCTCTTATATAAATTGCACCTTTTTTGCAGAAAACTTTCAAATCTCTCCTAAACTAGCATAATAGATACTTATCATGCGCAATAGAAGAAAAGAGAGAATAAAATATTGATCATTCGCACTAAATGTCGCTGTGCGTTTTTTGTATAAATTTTTCTATATTTTTTATAGGTCGTTTTAAAAAAAATATCCTGTTTATGTTTCACTTTTGAAGAATACATTTATTTTCAAAAAATTTATTTAATCTTAAAAAAATTAATTCTCATGCATTTGTTCAAATTCTCGTAAAATTTTCTTCAACAAGAAATATTCAAAAAAGTATTTTTGCAGCTCTTTTTCGCTAACACTAAAATTATAAAAAAATTGTTTAATATTCTTAAGCAAGAACTAGAATTCTATTAGCTGTGAAATACAACAAAAACAAAGAAATTACATTTTCACTTTTAAAACTTTCTCCTTCACACTTTAAATTATAAAAATTTATTTTCCAATATTTTTTTTGCATTCAAGAGCTTTTTATAAATCACAACTTTTTTAGTGAATTTAAAGGTTTAAATTTTTTTTTATTCAATATTAAAATAATTTTCCATATTAATATCAAATTAAATATTAATCTTTCGCAATCATATAAATACATTAAATTAATATTTAATATAATTACTTTTTTACTTTCTAGTGAGATAGTGGGAGGTAGTTTTGAAATCTACCCTTAATCAATTAAAACAAAAGTACATCTCAATTTTTTGAATCATAACGCGCCTCCCCATAATGCGTGGAAGAAGGAAAACTAATTCCAAGTTCATGTGTTACGTCCTTCATAAGGCCAAACACAGATTAACTCTTTTATGAAATAAGTCTTTGATCATTTCTTAACAAACTGACTGAACAGTTCAATATAAGAATTCTGCTAGAGATATATCAAAGAAAGTAGGTCTCTGTGGGTTGTCCCATAATTGCGGCCTCTGCTGGACTTAAGGCATATATCTTTACTAATTTTTATGATAATTAAAAAGGATATTTAGAGGAGAGTATCTAATTTGATCGGACATTGTCTCGTTAGTAGCTGAGCACAAGAGATATTGTGCCAACCAATAGGAAAAGGAGAAAATAAGATCAATAAGAATGAATGAATGAATCTAGTTTAGTGAAGTAACTCTAATCAAAGAAACAAAATATGGGGGTGACAGAGAATTAAAAAATAAACAAAAATTCAGTATAATATATAATTTTACATTAAAATGTCATCAGCTCTTAAAAGGTTAAGCATTTTTTTAAAAGTTTAGTATTTTCTGGAAGACATCTTTAAAAGCTTTTAAATATGCTTAGTTCGATGTCTTAACAAATATGGTGCACAATCGTAATTTTCTATGAAAAGTACAGAGGACCGTAACTCGGAAAATATGGAAAATATGATTGGAGCTTCTTCTCTTCACTAGATTTGTTCCAAATGATGTGAACAAAATAGAGACAGGCGTAGCGTTTTGCCCGCTGTCTCGAAGGACATGGATCGATTTTGCTGTATTTAAATAGCAACATTTTCGAAGGTATGTCTGACTGATTGGCGTATCTAAGTTTTTTCTAGCTCATCTAGTGTCTTGGCAAAGTCAATTTCAACACTAACATGGACGGACAAACGGACATCGCTTAATCGGCTTCGCTCTGCATAAAAACTCAGAATATTTGTACTTTTTGATTTCAATAAATCAATGGCTGCACTTACCGTACCACACGTAGCTTCATCTTGTTAAATGTTTGACAGTTAACCCTTTTGAAATTTTTATCGTGTTTAAAAAAACGATAGTTCAAATTAATTTCCAAAAATTAACCAGTTGTCTTTTTAAGAAATTTAAGTTTGACAATGAAATTCATTACAAGCTCAAATTGCATGAAGTCATTAGAATATTTAAAAAAAACTCTTTTCTGTTTAGAGAAACAAAAAAGTAATGATAGAAAAGAAGGTAGTGTGACGATAAACATTCCATACCAAAACATCAATTTCGAATGAGTCCTAAATTAAGAAATAAAAATAAATAAAAAAATATGACCCCAAATAATAAAATATGAATACAATGATATAAATGAACTTCGTTGTTTTTAGAGCAAAAAAGGAAGAAGAAAATAAAAAACTTAAATGAACAATTCATTCGAATACTTTTTACTTATTTAACCATTAAAAAGCTGTCAATTTGTTGCCGAAATAATTGCAGTATTTTTCTTTTGTTGTGTCATAAACACTGCAGACAATTCGAGTCGATACTAGAAATTTTTTTATTGAAATTAATGAAAAATTTAAGACGACAAATAATTAGCTTTTTATATGTGTCAAAGTGTTTTCTGAGGCCACAAGCATATTGATTGCACAGTCGCGGCCAATGATTGCAAGAAAAAATATTTTTCGATTAACGCATCATATGGATTATTGAACCAATAAAACAATAAGTAACTACTCTTCTCTCTTGTAGAGAAAGAAATGAATTTCGTCCAACCAATTTAATATTAATTATATGGTTAAATGGATGATATGGATGCGAAGAATGCTTATGATGGATTTGGCGGTCCTGAAAATGCGACATTACATTCTGCCAGCGTGTAATCTTTCCTGCTTTCTGTGGAAAACGTCCGCATACATTTGAAAAATAATTTTTCTTTATAATAGTTACATTAAAAAATTAAACAAAGCCGAAAAAGTAAATTTTAATTGATTTATGAAAAATCACCGGCTCAACCCCTGGCTTAGAAAAAAATAAAAAAATTAATAAATTTATTTTTCCAAAGTTGATATAAAAATTTATATATTTTCTTTGTTTTATCCAAACTTTTTAATATTTTATTAAGTTAAATATACCCATAAAGCATGTACAGGCTGCAAGATTTTTTTCTTTCAATTTAAATTATTTGTATAAAATCTTAAGTTATTTTAGACATCAATATATTGTCGGGTGCTTTTAAGCACGAAGGAAAATTAAATGCCAACAATAGCACGAAAATAAATTCTTAATAAAATTATTTTTTTATTCTAAAAATCTGAGAATATTTACGAGCCGCCAGAATGCAATTCTATTATTATGACGAATTCCCTTCTGGATGTCCACTTTTGTACGTCACTTTTTCGCGCATTGCAAATCGTATGTGTTGAATAAAAGGAATAATGTTGGCCTTTAAGGTCTAAATTGTAGTTGCTTAATCAGCAAAATCAGTAACTCCTTGTAGCCACACAATAAATAATCGACAGATGTCGCATCACACATTCGTGTAGCTCAACTGAAAGATACATTTCCCAAAATTAATTTCTCATCATATATTGATTGTAATAAGTCCATGATTTCGGATGCCGTAAAGCAGGTTATGCCATCCTATTAAGACCAACGTTATTAATATTTTCGTTATTTTGCGGTAGACCGCAAGACGAGCTTTGACATTATTTTTTACAAGCAACAAGCCTGTTAAGCAAAAAGTGAATCTCATCGATAAACAATTGACTCGTGACTAAACTGGTGAATGACTTTTACAGTTATTCTGAATAATCTGGTAGCTTTAATTATGAATCATTTCATTTCATATGATTCGTTCCAGTACACTAATTATAAATGTCAAAAAGTAAGCGGGTTATGGCAAATAACCCTTTCGTAATATCTATCGAATTAAAAAAAAAAATCATTCATTGTATCGATAAAGAGCACCCTTATTCTATAAACATTTTTTATGTTTCATGTAGATCTTATTCTTAATATTTTAAAGCAAGTAAAATTTTTGTTATTTTTCAGTTATTTTTTGTTTAATGAAATTTTTTTTATTTTATCAAAAAGCTTTAAAAAAAATAAGAGCCACCCTGTGTTATTTGTATTGAGTGTTACTTAATTCTAACAGTTCACTTGTTTTTTTTTCTCCTTTTGAAGCTTGTTCATGTTTTGTTCTGTTATTTGGAATTAAAACTATGATTTACTTTCATATAAAAGTGAAATACTTTCAATTGTTAGTAAAACTGTTTTTTATTGTCTTTTTTATTTCCGCTTAAATTTCTCAATTTTATTCTAAATTTTTAAATTTATTGTTGAAATCGAAATGTATCAATTCATTTTTATTTATTTTCTTCCTGTTACATTCTTTCTTATCGTTTTCGTATTTTTTTATAAAAAATGAACCAAATGCAGGTTATTGCTTTTATTTTTCTATTTAAAAGAGCTGTTGTCGTCATCGTTGTTTGTTGAGAATAATAAAAAAATGTAAAACTATTGTAATTGTTGTTTGAATACTTGCAGTGGGATTGATATTAAGTTCCGGTGGATCGTTGGCGTTTTTATTACTAAATGCTGGGTATTTATTTTATTTTTTTTGCATTGTTTTTTTTTTTTTTCTTCCATCGCTATGTGTATTGAATTTAATTTTATAAAAATTATTCAGCTATTTTCAAGTGAATCCACTACAAACTACTCGTATTGAGGCGTATATGACCGTAAAGAATAAAAAGCTTTGTATGGTCATGCAGACGCCATTTCTACGTTGCTAGAGGAATCTCAGTTGAATAAAAGGACACGACTTTAAATCCCAACAGAATTTTGACTACGAACTATAAGAGAAATTTTTTTTAGGACCAGCACTCAGGCGATGACTCTTACTTATGCAATGCATTGTGCCAGTACTAGGAAATTAGATTGTGGAGAGGGGGATAGAGAGAGTAGTGTTTCTGGACATTTGATTTAAAACTTTGCATACCAAAGGTGACAGGAAACACCTTTCCAAGGAGTTTGTCCGACTAAAAAAACTAATTTTCTTTGTAATGCGTAGTGTGATTCACTGGAATAGACAACAAATGGATGCGCTCTTGATGCAGAGCACGTTACGAGTATAATATCACGTTTTCAGCAAGTTCCCTGATTTCATAAGACCATATTCCGTTGTAGTTGCGATTAAACAGTGAAACGCACTTCACATTGTATCGACGCTCTAGTGCTTTAATAGAGTTAGGTAGCCTAATCTTACCGATGAGCTTCTTCGCTGTCTCCTGCATGCGATCAAGTAACTCTAAAATAGTTTTTGGAGCACCAGCCCATATATGAAAATTTTATTCTATTTGCGGCCTGATAAAGGTGACATAGATAGCAAGGTTATCAGATAGAGTAAAGTATTTCTTACACCTTTTCAGAAAATCTAGGCACTTGAATGCTTCTTCTATGCTTGGTGCACCGAACATGCATTGTGCCTTCGAATTAAGAAAATCGAGAGCTTCTAATTTCTTAATATATATACCGCCCATAGTTACAACTGAGGTAGCACAATCAGGCAAACGCCTGTGCGAAAGCACATAGCAGTGGGCTTTACGAGCGTTGCATTCAGTCCTGTTAGAGATTGCCAAGAAATCGTGATTAAGGATATTGTCCATGTGCTTTCGCATAGCCCCACTTTTCGTAAGGCTTGACTTGGAAGTCCGACATAGAAGATAGTTAAGAAAAATAAGAAATAGGAAAGAAGAAAGGACGGAACCTTGCGGTATCTCTGAATTTACCTTGAACTCGGTCGATAAGATCCCATCTATAACACCTCGTATAGTGCGATTCCTGAGACAGCTTGATATAAGTCGACAGAAGCTATCACCGACACCAAAAGCAATAGGTTTTATAATGAGTGCACCATGCCTTACTTTATCAAACGCCTTGAAAACGTCTAAAGCAACCACTTTACTATCGTCTAAATGGTGAATGCATTAACACCATTTTGCTGATATGAAGGCCAGTAAGTCACCCGCATAGCGTCCCCTACGGAAGCCGTTCTGCGGATGACTCAGCAAGCTGTTTGACTTCAGATATTTCACAAGATGAAAAAAGTGTTAAGTGTTTGTTAGTAGATGCGTTGGATGAGTTTTATAAAAGGCAAATAAATGGAAAAACACAATTATATAACACCTTGTTACTTCAACAGTAAAGTAGTCTTTGTTCGCAGTATAAAACTACTCCTGTTAGTTAAAATGAAATGTAGATCCCCTAAAATCTCTACCTTTGCTATAAACTTTGATCTTATTCTTCTTCTTTCATAATTTTCTTTATATTACAATCAACACTGCTGTTCTTCCCGCATTGGATGGGGGGGTTGTTGAATATAAAAAAAAACTAAGCCAGAGAAGAACGCAGGTTCTTTGAATATCATCAGATCCATAATTATAACCGAAAAAAGGAATTATTATTTGCAGTCATTAGATTTGGCCAAAACTAATGTACCCAAAAAAATATATACAAAGATTCAGAAATCCGTAAAACAAACCCCAATTTCTAGGAGTTCTCGAGAAAAATCCTGGAATTCCCAGAAAAGGATTGTTAATACCCAAAATACCAGGATTATTAAACATAAATAACAATTGTTATCCCTGAAAACAACTGCTTTCTTTCTAAAAAATAAAATTTTAATTCTAAAATCTTCGTTGTAAAATTGGCTACTAACATTGTTTAATATCTAAATTTCCTTCATGTCGTTTATTGAAGGATTTAATTTGTTCTAATAATTACATTCTAATAATAAAAACAATAAGAGAAGAATATTTTAGGCTTAAAGCCGAAATTTTTCTTATAGTTTTGTAAATAGTTTGCAACTCTTATAATTAAACTTGCATGGAATAATTCTAAATATTTATTTATTGATTCATCCTCTACTTTTCATAGCATCCTTTATTGTCTTATCCGTATAATACGAATTAATAAAAATGAAACATCGAAAAATGTAAATTGTCATCCAAGTAAATATGTCCAGTTATTTAAAACTTTTTAAATACGTTTGTGCTGATACAAGCTGCTTTGTATCTGATTAATTAATGCATGATTTATTTAAAATACATCCAATATTGTTTAATAAATAAATAAATAAAAACACTACTTAATTAACTTAAATGGTTCATTATACTATTGTTAATCGTTTTAATTTAATTAAATACACTGTTTTTAAAATTGCCTCATTTCAGTTTATTTTAATACCTCATAAAACCGTTATTAACAACAGTACAATTAAAGGATAAAAATATCGAGTTAATAATTCGTTTAAAATAAAAAACCCCGATTGCTTTAAAATAAGTGTTTTAATTCCAGCCAAGAGCAGTTTTATTTGTGGTTTTATATTCATTGCTGCATCAATACAAAAATACTCATTTTAATTACTATTTAAATATTGAAATATCTGTATGTTTGCTTGTGTGTTTGTTTAATCATTTGGTTATTTGCGACTATCAGTAATTTCCTGAACGAAATAACAAGCAAATTTTTGTTGTGGCTTTAATTTATACAAAAAAAGTGATTCATTAACATATCGTCAAGGACCCAAACGTAAATTATTGCTACATGGCATGTCCGTCTGTCGGCAATCACAGGCTTTCTTCCCTAGAACTATGTATGTATATAGTCAGGTTTTTTAAAAGGTCTAACGCTTCAAAAACGATTATTAAAACCAGGTTAAAGATTACAGGGTGCTCCATGCAGATATGATTTTTTATGTATTGGACTTTGTTTTTTTTTTTTTTTGACAACCGGCAAGTCATACACGCATTCGTTATAACGACAGGTATAAAAAATTAAAGGGTGTCCCATATAAATCTCATTTTTAACTAATTTATTTTTTTAGAATAGCAGTAGAAAGATATTAGTTTTCAATAAAAAATAATAAAACAAAAAAGTTTTAAATTACAGGGTGGCTCAAAAATAATATAATTTTTTTTTGAGATCCTTTTTTTAATTTTCTTAGCAGAATAAATCCATGATACGAAGAAATAAAATTTACAAAAAAAAGTTAAAAAAATTAACTTAAAGGGTGTCCCACTAAGAAAATTTTATATATAATTTCGTATGTTTTGGTTTATATTAATTTCGATTTTCAAAATAAAATAAATAAAAACAAAAATTAAAAAATTAAAGGGTGACCCAAGAAATTAATGACTTTTACCTTTACAGTCTTATCATTAAATCTCTATTGGACAGAGTTTTAAACTCCACAGAGAGCCCGCTATAAAAGAGTACAAAAAAAAATACATTAAAACTTAAAAGGTATCCTCCTAAAAGAACTGATTATTATCAAACCTTTTTAACTTAAATAATCAGATACTTTACATTTTCAAAATAAAGTAATAGAAACAAAAATTTAAACTTAAAGGGTGGCTCATAAAAGGCGTATTATTTTTGTTTGTGTAATATTTAAGCTCTACTGAGCAGAGTTTTGAAACTTATACAGAGTTCGCTGTAAAAGAATTATAAAAATTTAGTTCTGACTTAAAGGGTGTCCCCTAAGGAAAACTGATTAAACATATACTTTCACATACTTTTAACTCAAACAGACAGACATTTTAGATTTTCAAAATAAAAACATAAAAATGGAAAATAAAAAATTAAAGAGTGGCCCCTAAATAAACAGGGTTTTTAAATTTACCCAGAGCGCGCTGTAAAAAAGTATATAATATAAAATTCAAATATAAAGGGTGTCCTTACGAAAGACCTAATTTTTATATCTTCTGAACCGTTAAAACCAAATACAAAAATTTTTTTAAATTTAAAATTAAGAAGCAGCAGAGAGTCTGATTCGCATCTGCCCGGGTTATTACATTCATACATCAAGATCATTTTAAAAGAATTATATTCAATTAAAGCTTCTAAATAAAAAAAAAACGTATTTTAAATATTCTTGTTTTCTGCTTTCTGAAGATGCCTCCTCCACACCGTTGGTAAAATATTGATAAAATAAAAAATAAACAATATTTTTATTTTTAAAAACTGACCTGGTGCTTAAAAAATTATAAAAGAAAATTATAGATATTTAAAAAAACAAAAAAATTTACATGTAAATGTCACTGGTTTTTAATGGGATAAACGTTTTTCAACATTTTAGCATTTCTTAAAAGATCTCTTTAAAAGTTTTTAAATGATACCCATATTGACCATATTGACAATTGAACTTTTTTTATGAAAATTTCAGAGGTCCATAACTCAGAAAATATGGGCTGGTGCCAATTTTTTTACCTGATGTTTTTTCTTATTTTTTTAATTCTTTATCGCTCCATATATTTATTTTATTTATTAAAGTTATTTCGTTGTTCCAAATGATATGAAAAAAATAGAGGCAGGCTTGTTGTTTTGCCCCCATTTTTGGTAGCAACTCTTTCTTTCTGAACGATTGGCGTATTTAGCTTATCCAGTGCCTTGGCTCTATGGGGTCGGAAATGGGTATTGTAGGAATTAAAAACGGAATAGCAAACTTTGGAAAAAGGGTATTCTACTTTTTGTGGTAAGAAGTGCAAATATAAGACTCAGGGTAGTGACTTCGTTCTTGATATCAGAGTTTTTCTATTGATTTCTGTCGCCTGATTTGTTGGGTTACACGCATGTATTTCATGTGTTCGTTTGTTTATAGTTAGAATAATTTCAGAATTTTTAAATGTAAATGCAAAAAAAGAAAAAAATTGCTAATTTTTGTAAAGTCTGGCAACTTCTAATTAAATTAATTATATATAAACTCGAAAAAAGAAAAACAGTATTTTATATTAAAGGCAAATTTGTTTTTTTCTAAGGTTGGGAAAACACATTAAAATAAAGACATAAAAAGAAGAAAAAAATAATTACGAATCAATAGCACAAAAATTCTATTTAAACACTCTTTTTTTATTCAATTGAGTGAAACAAAAAATTAACTCTTGTTTGTAATAAAATTCGTTTATTTTATTTAAACATTTACTATATAAAAGGGATTATTTTTTATAAAAAATACAGCAAGAGCTGCTACATTAAAAATGAATTTAAAGAGTCTATAGCAGGTGATAATTAACCGATTTTTACTTTAATTTAAATGCCATAAAAAAATGTCATGTGAGCAGAGCTGCAACTAATGCTCTACAAAAAAAAAACATTCCACAAAATGCATTTTAAACGCATGCAAATTGCTAATTACACGCTATCAAAAATAAGTTTGAATTCAACACAGAAATATACTCAAATATGTTTTTATGTAAAGAAAACACAAAAATGTGTATAGAATTTAATTAAATTTAAAAAAAATGTATGACATGTATGCACTACCATAATAACCAAATAAATAAGTATTCGCAATAAAAATAAAATATGAAGAACAACTTGTTCCAATAAATTACAAAACTTGGAAAATAAACATAAAAAAGAAGCGAAAAAAAAATAATATTGAATATAATAATTTACATGAACCATTTTTTAGTGAAGGTATATGGCGTCATTTAAACACGAATCTAAAGGACTTAAGTGTTTCTTTTTTTATGAAATATTTATGATTGTGTATGTAAAGATGGGTATTGAGCGCAGCTGTCATAAATCAGATATCAGCATAAAAATATAAGATTTCAGAAAAAATAACACACTCTTGGTGGTGTCTAGCGAAATATTTGCTTTTTTATTTCTGTCTCCACAGAACCATTTATAAAAACGTCAAAGCATATATGAATATCAATCGAGAAAGCAATTTTTTACTTTTATAGACTTTAAAATATCGATGAAGTACAGTGTGGCAAGAAAAAAATTATTTTAAAAATTAATCACTCATTTTAAATATTTGTGCGATAGAATTAAAGACGTCATTTCAACCCATTGTGCAGTAACTTCCAAAATTTTGCATTTATCAGAAATTTAAATTTTTCTTTAATTAAATTAATTTTTTATATTTTTTTAATATCAAGTTCTAAAATCCTTATTAGCTTAGTTATGTATTAATTAAAAATACGTACATCATTTTTAATTAAATAATTTATTAAATTAATCATATATTTAATGAATAAAAAAAAAAAATTAATTAAATAAAATATTAAAACAATTTGAAATTTAATTAAACATAAATCTGAAAAAAAAAATGAAAACTATTTTTAATTTTTTCGTAATCAGGGATTGAACCGTGGATTATTATAAATCAATTAAAATTTGCTTTTTGGCTTAGGTTTTTTTTTAAATAATTATTAGGAAGAAAAATTAATTTTTTAATGTATGCGGGCGTTTTTCAAAGAAAACAAGAAAAATTAGACGTTGGCAGAATGTAATGCTGCATTTTCAGGACCGCCAAATCCCTCATCAGCATTCTTCGCATCTATCTACTTGATAAGGAATTTCGCGCTCCTAACAATGCGGAATTATATTCTGCCAGCGTCTAATTTTTCTTTCTCCTTAAAAAAGCTTTTTTATATGGACCCTTAAAACGTTATTAATAAAACAAGTTTCTTCACTAGTGAGTTCAATAAAAAATTTTCAGAATTTAATTGAAGACAGTGAGACACAAAATTTCAATAACAAATTTAGGGAACTCCGCCACTTGAGTAAAATAAAATATTTTAAAAATTTTGAAAATGTTACAGTGAAAGATTTTTGGCACACAATATTAAATATTTCTAGAGAGGATAGTGAGTTAATGTTTCCAACTTTGTCAAAGTTTGCAATAAATATGATATGTCTCCTTATTAATCTGCAAACGTCGATAAGATATTTTTTTTTTCCAAAATAAGATTTTTTTCAATAAATTAAGATTTTTCTATGAAAAATTCTGGCACCACTGGTCGCTGTTAATTTTTTTTATTTGATTTTGTTTTTACTATTAAACTTTTTTATTTAAATATTAACAAATTTGTGAATTTAATTTTACTATTTGTGTGATAAATTCATTTTCAATAAAGAAATCTTGAATTTAGCACTTGAATACGAATTTAATATTTTTTCTGAAAACAATTTCGTAACAACAGGAAAAAGAGATTTTCTAAATTTAATTATAAAATGTACAAAACAGAACTGTGAACAAGTTCAATCCCTGCCTTTGCTGTCACATTCTAACATTGGCTTTGCATAAACTCGTCTGACTTTTATTAAAAAATGGTGGAAATATCATCTCTTAATGCTCGTGTGATTTGTAAGCTGCAATGCATAAGTATGGTATTAAATCATTCGATTTTTCAGTTCTATAAGTTTTAAAAATTTTCTAAGTTTAAGGATATTATTTTTGGTCACAATCAATATTCTAGGTCCTACAGACTCCAACAGTGAGCAAAATTTAAAGCGAATTGGTTGTAATTCCGTCGGTGTCTTTTATTTTATACTAAAGATAATTCTCATTTAAAGTTAATACAATTTAAAAATCATTTCCTTTATGCTAAATTCCTAAAGAAAAAAATATAAGTTAACTAAAGTTAAAAACTTTTTCTTTTGTACATCGAAATTTGTGATGCATCAAAGCTAATTTGGAACAAACAAATTTCAAGTAAAATGGTTTACATTTTCCATTTTTTAAATCCATACAAATTCAAAGTATTAAGCAACTTAAAATAAATAGTTTCAGATTTAACATATTTTATACTCGTATTATGCTTATACGTACATAAGTAATGTATATTTAACATCAAGTGTAATGATGTTACATTAATTTTAATTTAAAAGATTTTTTTATGAAATATGCACACGGTTTTCTAAAAGAAAAAGTTACATTTTGCCAATATAACAGTTCAGGCAAAGTGTTAGAATTATAAAACTTTAACATAAGAAAGCAAATTCTCCTGTGAAGTAGAAATATCTCTCAGTTTCGGAAGTGGAAGCTGGTTATTATTAGGGATATCAAATTTAATTTTAACACGTCTCTTTTCATTAAATGAAACTAAAATTTCCATACGATTTTTCTAAGAATGAAAATATATTAATTTAGATTTTTTATACCCTTAATCACAAAAAGTGGATTATGATTGTAATTTCTACAATATTTTCTACCCCATAAAGAATATATATTCTGACTTCTTATGCAGAGCGAAGTCGATTAAGCGTTGCCCATCTGTCCGTCCATGTTAGTGTTGAAATCAACTTTGCCAAGGCACTAAATCACCTAGAGAAAACTTTAATACGTCAATCGATTAAACATAGTTTTGGAAATTTTGCTATTGAAAATTAGCAAGATCCATGTCCTTTGCAACAGCGAACAAAACACAATGGCTGCTTCTAATTTTCCCATATTATTTTAAACAATAAAGTTACTTCAATGAAAAAAGAAATATATAGGACGATAGAAAATTAAAAAATAAGAAAAGGACATGAAGAGCAAAATGTTGCGCTCGCCCATATTTTCCGAGTTATGGCCCTCTGAACTTTTTATAGAAAAATACGATTGTGCACGGTATTTCTAAAGATATCCATATGGGTATCATTAAAAAGCTTTTGAATAGATCTTTCAAGCAATACTAAAAATGCTTAACCCATTAAGAGCCGATAACATTTTTAAGTAAATTTTTTTTAATTTTTTAACCACACACCAATATTTTTTTTTTTTTTTATTGAAATTACTTCACCTGAATTTTTTTTTTTTTTTTAAAGAATTAAATTATTTTTTTATTAACTACATGAAATAAATAAATAAAATATTTTTTTTCTTCATGTTTAAAGATTTAAAAAAAATTTAAAATTGCGACAACATGGACACAGAGACCTTTTAAAAAACGCAATAAAATTCAAATAGATTCTAATTTTGTGATATTCAAAACTTAATATAAAATAACAACTCTTTTCGCATCCATGAAGTTGTATTCCATCTGGCGATGCAAAACAGGAACTTACAAAAATTCCTAGGATTCCGGGATTCATAAATTTTCGAATTGCGGGATTTATAAAAATAAATCGGGATTCACATTTTTTTTAACTTTTAAATAAAAAGAAACATTAAAATTTTTTAACAGTTAAAGTAAAAATAAAATTAAATAAACGGTGTCCCAAAAGTAACATGATTTTCACATAGTAAGATAAGAAGCAGAAAAAACTAATAAAAAATAAAATTAAATTGGGACTTTTATAATGTACGGAACTCTTCTTTTGTGAAAGAGTGTGAATTAAATATTGACTACTGTCGATAACAGTGCTGTTATTTTAATAAAATTGAATTTCTCACATATTGCCAATAATTAACTTCCAATCAGAAGGTACTTAATTCAAATCTTAATTTTTTTTTTTTTTTGCAAGTTTATGTTCAACACTATTCTGCAGATGATATATGAAAGTGTGTGTTCCAAAACTATTTTCTTTTTTTTTTTTGCATTAATATATGTTAACATTTGACAGCAGATATTTACATCAAAATTAAACAATGCATATGTTCTTTAGCTAAAAGTAAAAATAAATAGAAAGAAAAAAATGAGTGAAAGAAATAGAAAAAAACGAAGAGCATAATGTTAAGGAATACTAAGAAAAACCAAATTAAAAATTATTATGTTCAATTTTAAGCAGACAAAGTTATGTGTGTAAAGAGTTTTCCCTTAGAGACTGAAAGAAATTAAAAGTTCTGTCTTATTTTCTCTTTTACAAAATAGCAGACAAATCAAGAGATTCCAAATTATAAAAATATAAAAAATTTTTATTCCTTCAAAGCAATGTATCTCTTAATCATAAATATCCTACCTAGAGACTGCTGGTTATAAAAACAATCAGTCAATTATCATATAACTGCGGTCCAGGGTCTTGCAGTCAGCTTTTCAGCTGTTTTAACAGTCGCACTGTTAACATTTCTTGCATTTACCGATCCCTACAAAGAAACTTCTTACATTTATAATCACATTAATAATTTAAATTGAACTACACACACAAAAGAAACAACAAAATTCATAAGTTTTAGTTTAAAAGCAAAACCTTCAATAATTTATTAAAATATGAGAAGAAGTAAAATTTATTTACATAAAACCCTGTAGGAATTTTAAGAAAACAGAACAATTCTCTATAAAACAAATGAAATTATTTTTTAAGACCCACTTTCTTACTTTAAACTAAAATGTTGGAACAAAATGATTTTAGAAAGAAATTTTATTGGATTAAATTAAGATGGTTACAAATTTTTCCTATTGGGAATATTTGTAAATATTTAAAGAAAAAACTGTTATTGCAGAAATGTATGAAATTGATACCAAAATCTTTTTTTTATAATATTGAATATCAAATAATTAGAAACTGAATAGAAAGTCATTTTGTAAAACCAATTTAATTAATCAATATGTGGTTTTTTCTACATTCATAAAATGACAGCAAAAAATATTACAGAAGATAAAACAGAAAGTAAATTAAATGTTCTAAGTAAAAAAAAAAAAATACATAAACACAGAGAGCCAAAGGAGCTTTCAAATGTGAACTTAACAAAATGCACAAACTCATGTAAATTCTAAAGATAAATTACATAAATTATAAAAAGGAAAAATATAAAAAAAACATCTTAAAATCCTTCAAAGTAAAGCATATTTTCTTAAGACCCATATAACGTACCTGAGGATTATGTGAAACGAGGTATATTACTAACCTCCCTTTTTTACTTTTACGGTTAGCAGACTCTAGCAAAACATCACGAACAGATTGTGGTTGAAGCTACACTATTTTCTATGATGATTTTTTATGAAGATCTGTCATCAATTACCTGTTCATATGTTGAACTGTAGGCAGATTTCATACCCTAAACTTCCTAAATAATAAATAAGCCCCAACACCATTGAAGGAATGTTAGTACGGAAGACAATATTGCCGCTTCAAACAAAAGTTTAGAAAACAAACTCAATTTATCGTTTCGCCGTCGGTCTCACAAATTGCGCTCTATTTATGCGTGAAAAATTTTGCTCAAAGATCTTAGCCTTCACCCAAACAACTTCCAGATTGTGCATGGTTAAACACCACAAGCCCATTATATCTTTCATCCCTTCGCCTATTGGGCTTAAAAGGGTAAGAACCTGGTCCAATGCTTTAAATCATAAGTATGACTTAAGGGTTTAATAAAAATTAAAATTGTAACATACGGAGTGAAACCAATCCATAACAGACACTACATAATCAATTACACCCAAAAAGTACTTCGTTATGAGCGATTCATGCACTGGTGGTATCATTCGACTTTCCTTCTTCAAAAACGAAGCCGGAAATCCCGTTACAGTAGATGGGTTCGTTACCGCATTATGATCAATAATTTTTTGTTTGCAAATATAATTGATATTCATCTCGGGGAGATGGCTTTCACAATAGATACAGCAGACTCAATTACATCCATAAAATGCACTGTTATGAGCGATTTACATGCTGGTGCCATCATTCTACTTTCATTTTTTAAAAATGAAGCCGTAGCTCGCATTACAGACAATAGAGATCGTTGCTGCGCGATAATCAATGATCTTTTGTCATACTGTGGCTGCAACTATTAAATCAATATTTGTCTTAAGATGATTTGAAGAAAAAGATGCACTAATCAACCTCCAAGATCGTGCATTTTGATTCACTTACTGTGAGGCCACATATTGTCACTGACTTGTGCTGACAAACCAGCAATAATTAAGGGCTTGAAGGCCAACATTGCTCGTATTATTCGTGACATACGGCCAGCAATACTCAAAATTAGAGACCCAAAATTGGAAGTCCAGAATGCACTTCGTCAAATAAAGTCGCCGCAGTGGGCATACGCCCGAAATCATTATTAAATGTTAAGATCAAAAAATTTGTTTAGTTAAAATTGTTTTTTTTTTACGTCAATTTTGACAACTGTCATATCAGACTTAAGATCCCTCAACGACCTGTCATTCGTAGGCCTCTTTTGAGAAGTACTTTTAAAGGTAAAAAAAATTATTTTTAATGAAGGATAGCACTTCAGGCAGTAATGTCCGTTCAATTAGTAACCGTGCTATATTCTTCAGGAAAGTGATAGGGAAGAGAAAAGGCAGGTAGTTGGTTATTATACTTCGCCGGCGAATGTGGTATGCAGAAGTACCGACAAAGAAGGCTGCGTTCGTATTGTTTAATTCTGTTTAATTCCGCCATCAAACGTTTTTTTTTTTCAACTAGTGCTTATTTCATGAATGGTAACACTTAGCTCATGTCTGATTTGACAGATAATTAGTTTTATCCTTCCGCTGAACGAATATGGTTGTGTATACGCTTGAACAACGCAGGGAAATATTGCAACATTACTTTGGATATCATGTTGCAGAATGTGTGCAAAAATTGCGTGTGAAATTTGGAAGAAGAGAAGCACCGTCAGCTCCGTATGTTCGTTATCTTGTAAAAAAAAGTGAAAGAAACTGGAATCCTTATCGATAAACCAAAGCGTGTAAAGCCAAACAGTGCGTACACCAGAGAATATTGCTGCTGTGGCAGAAAGTGTGCGTGAAGCACCATCAACATCAATTCACCATCGTTCTCAACAATTGAACATTTTGGATACATCATTGAGACGAATTTTGCATAAAGACCTTGATATGACGCCATACAAAGTCCAATTGGTTCAGAAGTTAAAGCCAACTGGTCATCCAGTAGTTTTTTTACAGCATTTTCGACAAAAAAAGTTATTTGGCGGACCCTTTATTTGTACCATTAAACAAAAAAAAACATATTTTAAATTTTTTGATTGCCGCAGGGGTTGAAACCTGGCCAGCCTGATTTGTAGTCAACGTGCTTACTATCATGATTACTGCAGCCTAAAAATTACTTTTACCACCGAATTTATCGACTTTTATAACCGAGTTGCCATTTTTCAGTGTTCAGTGAAGTGGCAAAACCTTTTAAATTCATCTTTGGTACTTTAAAAATTCAGTTGCTAATTTGAACTTCAAAAAAGTACCTGCGTTCAATAAAACAGTACTAAGTCACTGTTAGAGCTGAGCCATGTGACAGTCAAAATAATTCTTCTATTTTTTTAGTGCCTTCCTGCCTCATACCTATTATCACATGATTATTGGAACCAAGGAAAACTAGCTTTTCTTTTTTTTATTTATTAAAGAAACGAAGGAAATAATTTACTATTGTAAATAACTTTAACAAATTTAGCTCTCAACTTTATATCCATATGCTGCTTTATATGAACAATTTCATAAACTGCATTTAAATTTCTATAAAAAAAATCTTTATATTTTTCTATTACAAACTGACTTATTTTATATTTTCTTTATTTTCAATATTTCTTTGCAGATACAGTTACAAAGTCATGTCCATTCTTTTTAGCATCGGGTATTGTTCTATTATTAAGTTTTATTGTCTTTTTAATACCAACATGTTCACATCAAAATAATTTGTATTATTTTAGTGCCGGTATCATGTTTATCGTATCAGGTAAGCATAACTACTTAAATATTCTTTTGTTAAATTTTCTACCATTTACCACTTAACACACTCCATACAATAAACTACACAACCTTCAAACATACGTTATATAAAATCCTTGCCTGCATTAGAATTCAATAGAGTTTAGATTGTAAATTTATTTTCAAATATTAAAAAGAGCATGTTTTGATAAATGAAATATAATTTGTAGTCCTTAAGGAGCCAAGTGCTGTTGTGTATAATAATTTAACAAAATAAGACATTTAAGAAAAGACATAATTTCAATAAGAGTAGAAAATATTAAACACAATGAATAAAATTGTATGAAAAATGTTTTTCAAAATATATGATTTATTAGAGAATGGAATCATTTTATTAATTCTATCACTTAGTTGGCAATTTCTACAAAATTAAATTTTAAGTCAACAAATCTAAAAAGCAAAATCGAATTAGCTGCCAGAACTGCACAACAACAAGCACATGATTTGAAGAATTTTTGTATAGAAGACAGCGACTAGTTCCAGAAGCCACATCTAAAATTGTCATCTGATGATATTTAGGAGTAACTCTAAAAACAAGGAGATCGTGAACATAAAAAGTCTTTTTTAGCCCGATATAAGCTTAAAATATAAAAAAAATAACAAAAAAAATGTTATATTTGTAAAATCAATACATGACATTAACATATGAAAATAATTGTGGGCAGATGGCAACCCCGGCTGTTAACAAAAAAGGGTCTTCGAAACGTCTGTTTGAGCGTTTTGTCAGTATGTCACGAATAATATAAATAATTTTGGCTTTCAAATTGAAAGCTGTTGCTGATTTTTCCGCCTTAATAAGTTTTACGACATAATCGAGAGTTGTCAAATGGTACGACCTTGGAGTACAACTGAAATGTTAATTTTTCGAAATAATTTTATCAACAAATTTCAAACTTTATAAGTCATTGTTTGCAACCCTTGATTACGTCGCTGTAACAGTATGGCGAATTTCGGTTTTATTTTCAAAGAAATTAAGTCCAATGATGCCACACCAGCGTGCGAAATGCACTTAAACGCAGCATTTTTCTAGATGTAAAGGTCTCTGGTGTGAATAGGTTTCATTCTATTTACAGGAATTTTGTTTTTTTATTTTTTATGAATTATAATCGGTATCAGGGTCAAATTTATTATAATTCTTTTATCAAAAAAATCTAGACATTAAAATTAGAAGTTTATTCAGTCTTAAAAACTTAAATTAGAATTTGTGTAACGATGATACAAATTGAAAGCGTGTCTTAAGCTACTCTTTGCTCTTAATTTTATAAATAGAAATAACAATTCATTTTCTAATTTTTAATTTAAATTTATATAAAAAATGAAGCTTCAGAACAGATACTTTATTTTAATCTTAATTTAATTTAAGAGTGAATACTTTTTAACAGGTTTTCAATTCGACTGAATGTTGCCTTTTTATGGTTGTGCCTGCCGAATTTAGTTATTTCTGAACCGATTTAGAAAATTTTTTGTAATTTGATAGCTTATGCTTACAGATTGTTCCAGCTTTATTAATATTTTATAATATTAAAAATTAAAGGGTGTCCCCATACAACATGCATGTTTTTTAAGTGTATTATGAACCGTAAAGCGTATTAAATGCTTAAATGCATATTACTATAGCTCCCAATAGTAAAAAGTAAAACAAAACTAAATCTAAAAATTAAAGGGTGTCCCCATAGGTGACGTAAATTGACTTATGTATATGCGCTTATCTTCTTAACCGTTAAAGACAAACGCTTGAAAATTGGTCAGGACGTCGATTACTATGAACGTTTTAACAACAAGTATAAACATTTAAAATTATAAATTAAAGGTTGTTCCAATAGTTAATGTAATTTAATGTATGTGGCAAGGCATTTGAACGGTTGTGGTCAGAGAGTTGAAATTCACAAAAAACCTTTATTGCTAAGTCCGCTATAACAACAAGATTAAAAATTGGAAATCTGGAAATTAAAGGGTGTCCTAATAGTTGATGTATGTTGCCAAACTTTTGAACCCTTATAGACAGACAGCTGCAATTTACCAAGAACCTGTATTGGTGAGTCCCTATAACAACAAGTATAAAATTTGTATTTAGAAATGAAAGGGTGTTCCCTTATTGGAAGTAGATTGACCTATATGGCCCTATCGTTTTAACCGTTATATAAAAACACTTGGAAATTAAACAGAATGTCCAAAACTTTGTCTCGTATATTAAGAAGTATAAATATTTAAAATTATTAATTAAAGGGTGTTACAAAAGTTACTGTTATTTGATGTATATGACTGAACTGTTGAACAGTTGTAGTTAATTTATTAAAACTTGTACAAAACCTTAATTGCTAAGTTCGCTATAACAAGTAGCAAACTTGAAATTAGAAATTAAAGGGTGAACCTATAACTGATGTAATTTGACATATATGATCCTATCTTTTATACCGTTACAAACAAACTCTTGAAAATTAGACAGAGTATCTATTACTGTATCATGTATAATAACAAGTATGAATATTTAAATTTAGAAATTAAAGGGTGCCCTAATGGTTGTAATGTCATGTGTGTATATAGCCAATCTTTTTAACAGTGATAGCCTAACGCTTAGAAGTTAAACAAATTTTGTTTTACTGTGTCATTAATAAAGAGTGTAAAACGTAAAGGGTGACCACATAACTGCTAGATTTTCTTATTTTATCTGCATTCATATTTTGTTCTACGACATGTATAATTACTCTCCAAAAGAAATATGATTTTAAGTTGTCTGTTTTGAAGCCGGTTTTTTTTTTGAAAAAAATTATGTAAGAGTAGGAATTGTGTCTGTTATTCATTATTTTCCAATTTATTTTTATAACTTTTTTTCTTATCGTTGTTGATTAAAGTAACAATTCGAACCAGGGTCCGAAAAAGCTCAAAACGAAACGTTTTCTTTCTCTTATATATTTGTTTTTTATTTTTATTTATTTATTGTGTTTTTTTTGCTGTGTGTAAACCAAAAACAAATAGAAACTATGAAAAGAGTTGTGCAATGTAGTTTTGTATGTTTTTCCTTTTTTGCTCATGAACAACATTATCTCTACAATAAAATGCTTCGCGAACGTTTACTGATTGATTTGCTTGAAATGCATTTGTACTACTGTATTGGAATATCAAAGAATATAGCAAAATGACAATTGTTTCATTTGTTTTCTTAGTCATTAAAAAAGTTTTTGTTTAAATTTTACTCATGCACAAAACAACTGAACGTTTTAAATAATTCACTAACGAAACATAATAATATTTGCCTTTATACACTGATTAAAAACTTTAGCAACTCTGAAAATACTTGGGCTATTATTATTACAGTTCTTTTGTATTTAAAAACAACCCATTAAATTCTTAATTTAACTCCATCTAATACAAAAAAAAATATTAAAATAGTAAAACTTATTGTGAAAATGAATGAAGAAAATGTAAGTTTTCATAATAAATATAACAATAAATTTCACCAATTAGCAAAACTTAGAATTTAAGTATAATTTAGTATCAATAATGTAATAAGCACAGATAAACCATTAAAAAGTAAAAAAAGCAACAACAAAATAACAAATACAAATGCAATTTAAAGCAAAACTTAGAAACTTTACCAAACAACCCAGAAAACTTTACAAGACATTAATATTTATTTCAATTAAACTTTTTCTTGTAGCATTGGCTATGAGTTCAGATTTTACTTAAACTTTTATTTTTAATTACTTTTACCATCTTTGGCTTTATTATTATTATTTCTTAACTTTTTTAACACAATCTTTACAATTATTTCTTTTTTTTTTTCTTTTCATGCATTTAACTAATGAACAAACCGACATCATCAACTCAATGAAAATGAAATTTCAAAAAAAAAAAAAAAACTTCATGTGGAATTCTCTTAATGATGGCATGAAAATATTTTTTATTTGAATATAAAGGTTTGCTCATGCTTATTGGTCTTATTGCTTATATATCCATACTAAAGGCTGAAATTGGGTCAAAGTTGCGTCCAAGGTCAACACTACAACCGCCACTCTTTAAGGTTACATACGGTCAAAGTTTCTTTTTGTTTGTCTTTGGCTTTATAGCAACAGAATTTGTCGGCTTGTTAAATATTTTTCTTTACATCAGTCTACAGGAAGTTGGTTACTACAGTGTAAGTATAAAATGGAATAACAAAGTTTTTTTTTTTTTATTTTATGCATAAGTGAATGTTTTATAATGTTAACTTTTGTTACACATAAAACATATAAGAGAATGAATTGCATTCAAGGTCTTATTTAAATGGTGAAAATTATTTTAGGTATACACAAGGGAACACTGAAGTTAGCGTAAGCAAATTTTCACTTATTATGACCTCGTGTATAGCAATTAAGTTTCCTTTCATGTTGCCTTGAATAAAAAATTTTTTTGATATTTCATATTTTCTAACAGGATGTTGCCTCGTCTGTATCGATGTTTACAGTTTTTTTTTTTTTTTGATATTTGGTTAAAGTGCTCATGGCGTGGTGATTGTTATTTCGTCTTACCATATGTAACAATTTTTCCTAAACATTTTTCGTCTATCCTCATATAATTTTGGTTGGCGTTTATCTCTTCTAAAAAGAAACATTTTTTCTCAATCATATAATATTTTATGTTGCCTAGCAAATATCTGGCTTTAAAAAATAGATGAAGAGCAAAAAGTTTTTTATTAAACGGAAAGATTTCCTAAAAGTATGGATACTCCTTTGTGTCTACTTAAAGTCGAACGTTTTTCTCAAAGGTTTTTCAAATGTTGATTTTAAGCATAGGATTTTTAATGTTTATTTTTAAACTTTTTTCACTTTCTAAGGTAACACCAAATAGAACAAACTTAAATCGCAACAATTTTAACAAAAAATGAAAAAATGATTATGTTTCCTTCAATGTTCCCTCGTGTGTGTCAAACAAAATTTCTTTATTTATATTTTTATTTAAATTAAATAAAGCTGTTGCACTTCCGTTCGGAATTATAAATGTAACGATTTATTATTGTGATGTTTTTCTCAGTAAAACAATCAGCATTTTAAAAGATGTTCCCATCTCTGAGGGAGTCATTGGAATCTATGAGATAGTTGAAAGGAGACACTCTAAATTTTCAACCAGAAATAGTATAGGGTGTTTTTTTTAAGGCCTCAGGAAACTGTTAATTGTATTAAATTAAAAAAAAATATTTCAATCAAAAGGTTTTTTATTTATTTTAAAGATGAATGCATAGTTTTAGGATTTAGAAATTTTATTGGTCTTATGGCAGCAGCAGTTGTTTTTGACAAACTGCATTGTGAAGGCTGAATCGTGGAGCATTAATGGCCGTATGGAAATTTCAAGCGTCAATAGTAGCTAATTTTTTAGCTTAGACCAGTGGCTATTCTTGGCTCCATGCAGGAAATTAGAGAGATAATAAATAGGTCCCTTTCCCGAAATTAAGTTATCGCTAAATTTCATTTAGCGTCATCCGGTTGAAATCACATCTCTCCCCCAGATTAATTTCGTATATATATTCAAACAAAAATTCATTGATTACGGCGCGGTAATGATTTTCATCAAACGAAATTCAATCTTCAACTTCAGTTTTGAAAAAAATATTTCCAGTGATGCCACCAGTATATAAACTGCACGAAAAAAATGCGTTTTCTAAATGTTACGGAATCCGTTAAGCCATAAATGGGCTTGAATTTTGAACATAATTTTGCTATAAATTGAACTGATAACTGATTTTTAAAGCAAATCTGGATTATTTGGCACTAATTTTATTTTATGATGATTTATCGGAGTATTCTCATCATACATGTCAAAAAAATGAGCGCAGTATGAAAATTCATTTGATAGTTAAACATTTAGAAATTTAAAATTTATTAGTGACCCATGCCTGATACAGGTCGCTGCGCTTGTGGGACCAACTTGCACTTTGTGATTTAAATCTAAAGTGCGATTTTATAATTTTTAATTTAATTAATTAATTTTTAATTATTTCAGTGTTTTTTATAACAAAACTTAAAAAATTAAATAACAGGGAAACAGAAATTTTATTTTCTTGCTTTTGAAATTTTTAGAATTTTAAAATAAAATATTATAAAATATTAATTATTTATTATTATTCATTGCACTAAGTGCCAAGATTTTCTTTTAAAACTGTATTTTAAGTTTTCACTAAAACTAATTTGACCTTAATTATTTCCTGTTTTTCTTCTTCACTTTATCTCTCCTGTTTGATATTCAGAAAAGCAAATGCATTCTCCACAAAATAATTCATTTATAATGAGAATTTTCTGTTTGAAAACTAATCCAAAGTGGTAAAGAGATTATTGCCATTGGTTACACAAATAAAGAAAAAAGTACTTAAGTTTTGAATATTCAATAAAGTTAAACAAAGTTTATATAAATGAATAATTTATTATTATCAAACTTAAGTTAAAAAAAGGAAAAGAATTATGTGACTGTTTTTGTTGGTCCTTAAATAGCAGTGGTGTCACATTTTGTTTAAATTTAGTTAAGTTGCATTGGAAAATTTTTATGGATATTTATGGAAAATAAATGACTTTGGTTGTTGTCACCCTAATAAATCTTATATCCAAACTATTGTTATGCTTGGGTGTTGCTCCTATCAAAACCATAGATTTAATTATTAAAATTTCATTGAACTGAAATCATTATTTACAATAAATAACAGCTCAGCTGTATCACTAAATGCTTTAAAGGAGTCCATATAAATTTAAGATCGAAGCTCATTTTCACTTGTCATGGTATGTCAACAAGCAATATTGCTGCATTTGGGCTTCAGAAAATCCTACAGCGATATTGAAAAGCCTTTCCTCAACGTATCACTCTATGGTGGGCTATAAGATCTGGAGGCATGATTAAGTCGTTTTTTTCGAAGACGAATCTGGAAGTATGGTAACGGTTAATGGATCACGTGATCGCCAGATGTTAACAACTATATTTTTGCCCATTATTGATGACGTGAATATCATGGACGCTGCCTAATGTCTAACAGCCAATGAAATGATCAATAAATAAATAAATAAATGAAACGACCGGAATATTAAATTTATTAATTTAAAAAAAAACATCGTGCTGTTTTTTATCCCGATTAAATTAATAAATCATTAATTGACTTTTCGGTAAAATGGCGGATCTATTTCAATAATCACATCATGGATTTTGAGTTTTAAGGATAGAATTGATTTAATTGGTCCTGTATAGACTCTGTCTCTAACAAATACCCACAAAAACTAATCCAGTGATGTTAAACCACACAATCTGGCTGGCCACTTAACAGCTGATTTTTGTGAAATTAATCGATGGGAAATTGTAGCCTTAAAACTCAAAATCCATGATGTGATAATGAAATAGATCCGCCATTTTGTCAAAAAGTGGATGGACATTTGTCAGATATTAGTTTTCTCTTCATAATACATTTAAAATTTAATCATCCTTATTTAAATTTATTTGTTGTATTTTTTTTTATAAAGTTCTTGTTGAAAAACCCTTTATACTGCTCAAATTGAAAGCTGAAAATTGTTCTATAAATTTCGATAGCGTAACAGATTTGAAGTAAGTTTTTAGTGAAGAGTTTTGTATTAAAATATAAACATAAACACATTTGATTTAAGGAGTAAGTTTGCGCAATATATTGAATGTCTGGGGAGAACATTTTACATTTGACTTGCTTAAGTTAAACCAAGGCAACTTCTTCACTACGTGATTTACGTCATAACTGTTGAACTATAATCCTTGATTTATCATTAAATCCCTGCTCTTTGCTTTCTGTTAGAATCAATGTCTTAAAAGTTTAGATAGACAATGGTTTTTGATGATTTGATCGGTTATGTATTTTCTTGATTTTAATATTGCTTTCAAAAAGCATTGGATCTCTAGAATTTTTAAAAAAGGGAAGAAATTTTGTAAAGTAAGTTGATATTTGTAATGAATTAAAATTTACTTTTTTGACTTAAGTTCATTTTTTAATTTAATTTTTATTTGTTTTTATTAATTCATTTATAATATTCCACGATTCAATCCCTGATTGGAAAAAAAATTTAATATTAAGTCAGTGCCGAAGACTAATGAAACCTTGAAAGGATATTTCACATTTTAAGAACTGATCCTGTATATAAAGTACCACAAATCATTAAGCAGACTCTTGTGTTGCGTAGGTACCTCAAAGTCCTTATTGCTAACAGAGGCTCCTTATGAGCGGCTTGAAACTTGATAGCACAAAAAGGTAATTTGATCGTTTTAGAAAAGAAATTATCAGAACAAGAAATCTCTAATGGGTTTAACTTGTAATGCACTTTCCCAAAATCTTTCAGGCGGTAGTCTATGCCGTTTTATTTTGCGCTGCTTAGTTTTTTGTATATGAGATAGCCAGACTGCAGGATATTTCTTCATATGAGTTTAACTATGGGCTGGTGATGCTCTGTTTGGTATCTTGTAACGAACTTGAAGCCAGCAATTAAATTTAATATACAGGAATTTATCGACACGTAGTTCATGTTGAAAATTAAAAAGCTGGCTGTCTAACTATCAGAAGCAGAGGACCAAACTCCGTCTTCGCCATATATTACAGTTGTACTGAAGGAAAGGCTGGCTTTTGGTTGGTTAAAATTTTCTTGTCGTTGGAAAATTTGGTCCGACTTCAAAAGCTACTAAGTCACACAAAAACTTTGATTATGAATTGATTACTAGGATTGATTACTAGACATTATTGACTCAGATACCACTAACTTAAAGTCGGCCATGTTGGTTTTGCAAACATGTTAATAAAAAATTCTCAGCAAGAAATTTACTATTACCTTGGCGAGAGAGAGAGCTTAACTCAGTGTAAAATCCCAAATTGCTGACCCTGAGAGACGTATTTAGAGGCTCTCATGGTGGCATCGCAGGATTTATATCGTCACTGTCTACCAGAGAATACATATATTCATTCGTTTTTAGTGGAACTTTTGTTCATCATAGCGACTATTAACTGTATTTTTCGGTTGCACTCTTTGACAATCATTTTCTGTTGCAGATAAACATTTATTCAAGATTTTAAAGCAACTGTTGACACTATTATTTCGCAACATTAGTTTCATTTGTGGCAATTAATGAAATTTTTTTTTAACAAAAAAATGAAAACCTCAAAGCTCGTTTAAATTCTCTTATGCATTTAACTTTGATTATTTAACAACAAAAAGAAAGAACTATAAAAAGTTAATGAATTCATGGACATTTTCCATTTTTTTTTTTTTTTTTTGTTATTTTCTTTAGCATTTGCCATGTTTTACAATCTCAAATTTGCAAGAAAAAATCAAAGAAGGAGAAAATCGTTTCAATAGTCACACCTATAAAAGTTACAAACACGAAATTGAAAGCAAAATACCTTTGGAAAAGAAACGCAAACAACAACAAAATAAAAAACGTCAAGTAACAGCACAAGAATTGGAATTGAATACAAAAAAATTAGTTAAACACAAGTCACAAGGAAATGGCAAAAGTGTAGGTGTTGCAGCGAGAGCAGGAAGAAGAGTGGTCGATGCGGTAACAGATGCTAATGGTGGACAATATGCCTGTCGAAAACATCCAAATGGCATGAGTTCAACAATGTTCTTAAATGAAATGGACAGAAGGTAATTTGAAAAAAAAAATTGAATTTTTTACCTTTATATTCTTTAGTTGTTTTCTTTCTTTTGATTTTTTGAAAAGCATATAAGTTTTGTAAGAGATTTAAAATTAAATTTAAATTGTATTTTGTAGATATTATTTTGAGAAACCCAGCACTTCATCGACACGAACCAAATGTAATTTACACTCAAGAAATTTGGCAAAATCTCTTAATGAACTTTATACAGAGTCATCGTCTTCATCGGCATTGGTTTTACCGCCTCCACCTCCCTCAACTCTAAGAGCTGGTGGTATGCAATTGCAAGCACAAACTTTGCCAAGACCACCGCAACAATTTAGTGATTCACCACAAGAGTTTCCTTTAACACGCAGTGTGTCCACAACAACAGACATTTATGCCACCCAAAATGTCATTTTAAATAGTAGTAACAACAATAACAAAAACAACAATCGAAGACGTAGTGTGGCGACAAATACGCTTCGCAATACTGACAGCGAAACACAAATAAATGGTAGCGTTAGTGGTACAAAAGTGCTCTTACAACAAAAGAAAAGTTTACCGCAACAGCTGCAACAACAAACACAAGCACGACACAATAAAATTTATCGTTCAAACTTTGCAACAACAACAACAGCAACATGTGTCAATGATAATGATTTAGTTTGCGATTCTATTGACACACATAATCATCGTCTACTTTGTGGCGCTGTCAATGGCCATAAGGTTGATGGAAATAATGACAAGAATAAAAATAATAATGATGGTGATGACGATGATGATGAAGAAGCCGATGAGGAGCAACCGCAAAAACTTTGCGGTCTCAAGAGAAGCATACGTAAAACTAAAGATGAACTTTTTGAAGAATTTTGTAAACGTGCTGGCGTTCGTCCAAAACCAAAAAATATTTATTACATTGATAATAATGACGGTGAGGAGGAGGAAGAGGAGCCTTCTGCTGTCGACGATAATTCAACTCAACAGTCTGCTGAAACTGAAGAAGAAATGCTACGTAACTCTTTGAGAATAAATAACGTACGCTCTGGCAATCCACATCAAAGACGTAGCGAAGCACCAGGAAACCAGAACAACCAACAGCATCAACAACAACATGCTGGTGACTATCAAAGTGGAATGGAGAATAATCATATATTTGGTGAGGCACTTGAAGTGGACGATATGGATGACGAGATGGATGAGAATGTAATTGATGGTAAGTGTGAAGTTTCTTTTCTAACTGAAAATTTTTAAAGAAAATATTATCTGTTGTGGACAACAACTTTTTACCACACAATGACAATAACGAAAACAAACAACAAGAAGTGGTTTTTATCTTGACTTTTGGTGACTTGTAAAAAAACACTACACAGAAAAACGTTGCAGTTTAACGGTGAATCTAATGAAAAGAAAAAGTATTTTAAGGACTACTTCTCCCTTCATTGAAAGAGAACCGCTAAGGATCCTTGTATGAAAATATTTTAAGCGAGCAGAAATTTAAGACTCCTGGGATATTTTGATTGAGTCATATAAGATTAGGTTAGTTAAAGCAAGGTCTGTCAAAAGAGTGTTCTTTTTTGTAACCCTTGTAACAAAATACAATCTCTCTGAATTGTGAAAAATTCTACAAGGTCATGCACTTTCTTTTTAAAAAGAACCTTGTTTCTGTACCTTAAGTGAGAAATTTTTCACTTGAAAATATTATAGTTTTACACAAGGTGAGTTGGAATAAATTAAGGTTGTTTTTATTTGTTTATATTATAAAAGTCATGATTAACTTTAGCTCAATTTGACGACAACAATATTTTCATTTTAGAAAATTTTCACTCATGTTACAGAATCGAGGTTCTGAAAGGAAAATGAAGGCAACATTTCTCCGGCAGAGAGTTTGTTAAGAGAGTTAATTCTTATCTTCCTTCAGTATCTTGACGTTGTTTCTTCTGGGGTATTAGGCGGCACTTATCCCCTGGGCTGGCAGGATCCTAAAAATGGCAAATAGATATTCAAAGGCTAACGTGTAGTTTAGAAAAACGATGGTTTCATGGAGGTGTCGTTGTCAAATAATGATTACAATCTTGATACCAGTTATTATAAGAGGAGTAACGCGATGGCTGTAGATTATGTACTATTTAATGCTTTGTTTGATATGCCAAACTCTCAAGTAAGGTTCTGCAATTCGACAAAAGTTGCTTCTTAGTCTGCCATTGGCCCTTTTGTAGACCATTCTATTCATAGTGTGAAAAGACCACCATTGAGGCGTATGCCTTGTGGTTAAGAATTGACGTATCATACCCTGTTCCTAATTGGTTATGTACATTAAATCATCTGTAGAAATTTTGTTGTATTTTGATCCACTAGAAGCTCAGTGCTACACGTAGCAAAAAGCGCCTTTATTGCACTAGCTACATGTACAGAGATGAATATTTCTAAAGTCTAAAGGCCGAGGCACATAGAATCCTTCATACGTTGTACTTTGATAAATTCAACTAAAGACATAGTAACGACGGATGAGGTTGCCACAATGAATACTTTGCTGACGGATGTTAAATCAAAGTTTGCTCTCTATTTTTATTCACTTTTAAATTTAATTTGTATTTTATTCACTTGTTAATTTTATTAAATTCGCATTTTATTGTTAGCCACCAAAATTTTTTTGTTAAAATCACAAAACACAATTGAAACAGAGCAGGAGTTAAAAGAAAACAAAGAAGAAGAAGCAGTTGATAGTTGTCAAAGTATTCAACATACGCCAAAAGTTAAAAGTGGAACAACTTTCGTACTTTGCGTTGATGGACACGTATTGATTTTGACAACGCTCATAAGAAAACTCGTATTTCAACTGACTTGTCAGTTGAATTTGTCAAAGTTTAAGTATGTCGGTTTCTATGTGCCCCGGCCTTAAGGGTCGAGTTATAAAAAACAATAATAATAATTTAAAATAATTTATTCACAATTCACTTGGAAAATTTATCTTTGTAAAATCTATTAATTCTAAAGTTAATTATTTAAAAAATAAAATAAATTAAAAATTAAATGTTAAGATAATCAGTAAACACCCACAGATGGTCACACTTACCTACCCAATAATAAAAGACTGAAATATTAAATTATATACCTTTAATAAATATGAGAGATATCAGGCAATCTACCTGTATAATACCACTTAAATAGACACCAGCCTAACGGACAAAACTACCTGAATCCACCAATATCTATGCAACAAACACCTCACACTATCTAATCAGTACTAATCAAAATGCGACTTGAAAATAATGTTCTCACATCGAAAGCGCTCGCCAAACGTACAATATAAACAGCCAGTGAGGACGGTCTTCACCGAAAGGTATGACAACAAAATAGTTTTATATCCAATAGAGAGAATAACAACAATAATTGAATAGTCTGTGAAGAAAACTAGGATATTTCCATACTCAGCATAAAAGTAATAGTTTAAATCATACGATCAACATTTCCTATCAAATACAATTTTAAACAACCTTTTAGTGCAGTTTAAATAAATTACATTAACATAAAATCGTACACAGTGGAGCTATTTAGTAGAAAAATAGTTTCAGTAATACAAGTGAAAAAACAAATAAAACGAAACGTTTGATTTTATTTTGTCCTGTTTAAATGTCAAGAATTGTTGCATTTAGTTTTGTATCGGGTTTGCTTGTGAACACAACGCTAGTTGAGAATAGAATTTTTTTTAGAATCTTGGTAGAAGTAATGAATATGGAAAATAGTTCTCTAGAATAGAATAATTGAATAGAGCTTCAAGCAAAGCAACGAAGATATTACAATAATAGAACAAATATGGCATCAGATAATAATAATAATACTAGATCAGCACGACCGACGAGTAATGCCAATATTTAGGATAGATAGATAGATAGTAATAGATCCAAAAGCAAAAGAATTAGTAATGGATGAAACCCTTATTGTACAATAAGCGTTAGAAGAAAGAATGAAGAAAATGATACAAGAAGAAGTGGGGGAAATTTAAAAGTCAGTGGACGAATTAACAAACCTTGTTAGAGAACTGCCTAAAGCTGAATCTCGAACCCCAGACTCTGCTGTAACTCAGCATATGTTTCAGGCTGGAAATGGCAACAATATAGAGAGTTGGAATAGGATCAATACTGTACCAAGCGGAAATCGCTTTTAATTTCAAGTGACAAATTAGCCAAATAATTCAAGCTCTTCACGACAAATGGATAATTGTACAAGCAATATAGTTGATGCTCCGCATGGTGACACATTAAATGACAGAAGAGTACCCCAAAATAGTCAATCGGCTTCTGGCATTTCTTGTGGTAGTTAAGTAAAATTAAAATACATGTGGATAAGTGGGGAATCGTTTATAGCGGCGACACCACCTACATGAGTGTTGAGGATTTTATATTTAGAATAGAGCATCTTCAGTCTCATAACGACATCAGTTGGGAAGAGATTTTAACGGATTTCTACCTCTTAGTAACCGGTCCAGCCAAAGATTGGTATTGGCTACTCATACGAAACGTGAGCTTCTTAATCATTAAAGAAGTAGCAGTAATTAAAACGTAACAGCCGAAACAAATCTTACTATGCTGGAATTGTAAGGTACAAGGCCATGGTTTTCGGACCTGTAACGCACTCAAGACGAACTTATTTTGTTACCGATAGGTAAGTCCGTTCCCAAATATTTGACACTGACACAAGAAAAGTGACATCTAAGAGGACTTAAGATTTAAATTCAAACTAGCATAGCACAATGAGGTAAAAATGAAATATTTTGAAAATTAATCAGCGATTACGAGCAATTGAAATAAAAATTCACAAGCTAGTAAGAGAGTAGTATTCTACAACTTTTAGGAGTGGCGCAAATGGGTTCCAAATTAGGTCACTTCAGATATAGGAATTTTTTATGGGGTTTATAATTTTGTTTTCATCACGTAAAAATCACAATTAAAACTACAAAAATTTATTTTATTTTTGCTGGTTTTTTTTCAAACAAGTTATGGGTTGAACATTTTTTGTATTTTATTTAAATACTTTTGTATATTAATTTTGTCTTTTTTATTTAAGTTTTCCTTTTCAATATAAAAACCTTTGAAATATATTTTTTACTATTAGTCCCACTTTCAATAAAAAAAATTCCATTTATTTTTGTTTGGTTGACTGCAACGAAAATCAATTTTCTTTATTTCACTTAGTTTATTTTTACTAAAAGGGTTAAAGCAACGAAAAAAGAAACACAAATAAACGAAATCTAGATGCATCATAATACTCGCACATAAGCTACATTTATCCTTCTGTTGCAAGTCCTTTTACTATTAAAAGTATATTATTTGTAGCTTCCTTCATTGGGGAAATAAGTCATTTATCAACTATTGTATACAATTCTTTACAATGGCATTTGTGTGTGTGTGTTTATTTTTATTACAGCTCTATTCGCTGTAGTATCTTGTAGTTTCTAGGAAATTGTCAAAAACTTTTTGTTTACAGTATATTTGTTGGTGTGCATGTGTATGTGAGCTGTTTATTGTATCAACAGATATTAAATCTTCCGCATCATAAAACACATATTTAGTGATACACAAACAAACACACTCTACTCATATCGAGATTAATTTTGTGATGTCCTTTGAGCTATAATTTATACTTTGATTCCATATAAATTTATGCACAATTTGAGTGCATTAAACTGTGTGTGAATAACGGTATTTAGTGTTTGATTTTTAAGTATTTGAACAATAAACCTAAACTGAAGAACTGTCTCTTTAAAATATGGAAGCAGAAAGATATTGATAGAAAATAGTTTAAATAAAAATGAGGCCTGGTATGCCGCGTATGGTAGGATTGAGTGATACTGTGAACTTGCTTGCTAGTGATAACTTGTCATATAACTGCAGGAAGGGACTCTGCTATGCTTTCGCTCATGGCAGTTGAAACAATGACTTTAGCTGTTTTACTCCTGCTGCTAGTGATCATGTATCTGAACGTAAAGCATCACTTTACATCAGGGAGCATGGCGAAATAAGAGGAAACTTTGATAGCATGGTTTGCATGGCCATATGAAACACATTTTCTGAGAGTTCGGAGCACTTACAAAACTTCATCGCACTGCTGTTAACGGACACTGTTAAGGATGCAACAGCAGATAAACTACAATCATTATGGCATAGAAATCATAATACACACGGGCCGCGGGCTCCTATTGTGCCCAGGTAACTGATGCCGCCTTATACCCCAGGAACTATTTCGCCAAGAAACATGTCTCCGGGGAACACGCAGCGCTTTACTCCCAGGATTACGAGGTTGGGTATTTTTACTTTGCCGCTGCCCATAGGTAAACCCACCAAATTGTAGATTTCTACCATAATGGCTCATAATTTATTCCCAGTGGCACTAAACTTTTGTTTCGCCTTAAGTTGAGCAAGCCCATATTTTGAGGTTAGAAAAATTTTTTTAAATTCATTATTTCCAAATCAGGCAACTTTTTTCCTTAAGTTTATGTGTTACGTGTAAAAAATAAGTAAAATCTAAATTTTAAAAGAACAATTAGAAATTTTGGGCAATTTTTTTTTTATATAAGAAATTCATAAAAAATTCAGAAGTGTAAATGCTCAAATAAATTGTAGCACATCGAAAAGAAAAAAATATATGTTGGAATATTAATGATGGCAGTAATCATACTAATAGCTTTCAAATACAGATGGTTGTTTGAAACAAAGTTTTAAACTAAAGGGGCTTTTTGTTAATAATAAGGAAAAATATTTTCTTTACAAGGTATTTGTAAAGAAATAACCCCATCCAGTAATTTAAAATAAAAAAATAAATTTAATATTATTTTTAAAGACGGATGACTTACTGGCCTTCCTTTCAGAAAAATGGTGCCAATCTATTCACCTTTTCGGCGAAAGCAACGTGGTGGCTTTAAAAATTTTCAAGGCGTTTGATAAAGTGTGATATGGTGCACTCACATCAAAACATATTGCTTTTGGTGTCGGTGATAGCTTTTCTTAGCTTATATCGAGCTGTCTCAGGGATCACACTATACGAATCGTTATAGATGGGGTCTTATCAAACGAGTTCAAGGTAAATTCAGGGGTACCGCAAGGTTCCGTCCTTTTCCCTACCCTATTTCTTATTTTTCTTAATGACTTTCTGCGTCAGACTTCAAACCCTTTCTATTATTTCGCAGATGACATTAGCATGTGCCATTCATTTTCGTTTCGCAATAGAACAATACACCTTCAGGAAATTGGGGCTTTGCGAAAGCACATAGACGATACCTTTAACCGCGACCTTTTGGTAATCTCCGAATAGGGCCTTGCGAACAGGGTTAAATTTAACGCTCATAAAACCCAGTGCTCTGTGCTTTCACACAGGCGTACGGCTGAATATGCTACCTCATCTGTAATAATGGGTGATATATATATTAAGGAATCAGAAGCTCTCGCTGTTCTTGGCATGAAAATTCAATGCAATGTTCGTTGGAACAAGCATATTTTTCATGTTGCAAAAGAAGCATTCAAGTGCCTTGGTTTTCTCAAACAATGTAAGAAATACTTCACTCCATCTGATCTCTTCTCTATTTATGTCACCTTTATCAGACCGAAAATGGAATATAACTCCCGTGTATACGCCGGTGGTTCAAAGTCTATTTTGGAGTTACTCGACCGCGTACAGGAGAGAGCGAAGAAGCTCATCAGTGATAGTAGGGTATCCAGTTCTATTGATTCACTGGAGCATTGTGGGTTGTGTTTCACTCTTTTATCGTTTCTACAACGGAATGTGCTCTTATGAAATCAGGGAAATGGTTCCTGAAAACCTTTATTTCGTATACGCAACGCGCTCTGTATTAAGAGTGCATTCACACTAGGCATTAAAGAGAAAAATCATTTTTTAACCGAACAATTCGTATGTGAAATAATCCTTGCAGAGGTGTTTCCTGCCACTTTCAATATGCAAAGTTTTAAATCAAATGTCCACAAGCACTACTCCCTCTATTTCCCTTCCCACAACCAAATTTTCTAGTGCTGGTCCTAATAAAAAATAAAAAAAAAATTATTTTATTTAAAGATGTAGTTTGGCAATCAAAAACTAATAACACCGGTATCTAAGGATCTAAATTTCGGATGTTTTTTTAGCCTCTCAAAACTAACTGTCATACTTTTTGAAACTTATGATCAGAATACACAGTTAGTCTTCAAGATCGTGCAATTTGACAACCCTCAGTTATTTTCTAAAAGGCAACATAATCACTTGTTTCTATTGATAAATTAGCACTATTTTTTTTAATTTAAATTTTTATGTTAATTTTTGCATTATAAAATTCTATCGGGCTTAAGAGGAATCCTTTTAACAACGTTTATTTCAATATAATTTTTCAAGTTTCACCAGGCTAATTTTATCCTATGCATTTTTATCTTCTTTGTTTATATTTAAAATACTAAATATTGTTCTTCAAAAAAAATTTACAAACTGTTTTAAGCCAAATAATAAACAAAACACCCATTTCTTTTAAACATATATTTCCAGACAACATTCATCTCATGCCACAGTCCATTATACGTTCTGATCGCCGTGCATCTATGTGCATTGAACCTAATCATCTGCGACGCCTAAATTCCAATTTGTCCTTGCATGCGAGTTATGCCCCCACAGCCACTCGAGCAAACTTACAAAAGAGTCTTTACAATTTGGATACAAGTGGCAATGAATTTGGTTTTCTGACAATACAACAACACCCATCACAACACCCATCACAACAAACACATTATACAATGTGCGACAACACTTATGGTGGTTCACAGCAACGTTTACATCACGATTATAACAATCAAGTGATGTACCACAGTCGCACATTGCCACGGACATTAATGAAACGTGATGCCGACTCACAAGACAGTATTACAACGGCTGCACTCAATGCAAGTGCAACACAATTGCACAATATATACAGCGGCAGTCAACAAAGACTGACAGCTTTAATGATGCAACATCAGCAACAATTGCAACAACAAAACCGCTACTTATCCATGTCAAGAGAACAAGAATTGTATAATTCGCGTTATGGCTTACACAAATCAAATGAGGAATTAAATCGACACTATATTCCACAACAGGCCATTTACTTACAACCCCAACAGCTACAACATTATCAACAGCAACAACAACAACAACAGCAGCAGCATCAGCATGCTAACATTGCTTACAACACAATTTCCTCTCATAAACAACCTCCTTTAGTACAATGGCCAGCTGCCATACCCTCTTCACCTTCAAGTTTTAACAGCAGCTTGCGAATCTATGGTCCCACAACAACCAGAGCAACAGAAAATTCCGCTGCCCACAGCCAAACTCTACTAACGCATGCGAATAGCAATAATTTCACTACAACTATAACAGCAGGTAGCCAACAAGTTGTAAATACTTCAACAACTGGCGCCCAGGCAACAAACAAATTTCAACGAGCTTTCGCTTTCGATGAGCAACGTCGTCCCAGTGCTGTGTTGGCCGATGCCTTTGATTTTAATGAAATTGAACGCGAACGTAGACGTTCGAATGCAAGTCTTTTAACTGCCAATTCAAATGGTTTAGCAATGGGAGGTGTTGCTGAAGGCGGTGTTGGTATTAACACCAACAAAAATCACGACCACTATGACATGATTAATGGTACTGCTGTCTAAATGTCTGTGTCTGTGTCTATGTCTGTATAAATGTGGTTGTGTATTTTATTACCAATTTTATAGCCATCAAGACAACACGAGAAAACAACCACAAAAAAGGCTTGAATGCACAAACATGACTTGGTTTCTTAATCACAGCACTGAAGAGTAGTGTAGAGTAGAATAGAATAGATGACAAGATGACATAAACAAGAAAGTAACTAGAAAATATTAAATTAACTAATTTTTATTTTTTATTTGCTTTTGATTTTTGAAATAAAATATTATTATTCTGTTAGAATTTTTTAAAGGAAAAAAATATATTCAACAGCAAATTAAGGTTCTTTGCGTCCGTAGATAGGCAGCCTTGATAGGATCACTTGGATTAGCCTGTCGATCCCCTATCGAAACCATCTGAAGAGAAAGAAAAGAAAATGATAAAAAAAATAGGAAAAGAAAAAGAAGTGAGAGTGACAATTTATGACTAATTGTGAAACTACCCTGGTAGGTAGGGATACAGTCTGCAGCCAGGCTGTGTACCGCCAAGCGGAGTCTGTTTGCCATTCACCCAATGCTCTATATAAAGAAATTAAAGTTCGCAATCTAAAACCTCGTATAGGCCAGCAAGATTCCATTTCCCTAGGAACCCTAGTTACCATTTACTAAGCACAGAATAGGAGCAGAGAAAATGGGGTATCATCTCCCTTCCTTTTCCTGGGAGCTCCTTAAGTAATGGTTTGTTATAAATTACCATCCTCTTGGCATAATTGCCCAAAACTTCTCCATGTCCAGGCAACTAACAAAGAACGACAATACTTATTCCGCCATTCTGGTTAAGGAGATCTAAATTTCTTGAACTAGTCTCGATGAGGTGTACCGCCAGCAACTTTTTCGATCCTGACTATCCGTACAAAAAACAACATCCCTGCGATGAAATTTATAGTTCATTCGAGAATTTGAAGGTCGTCGTAACCACAACCTTCCTCTGCACGACTATAATTTTTCTCTAACAAGCATCCAGGTAGGCAAAGGGTGCGAAGAGTAGCGAGGGAAAGCGTTAAACACAGATGAGTGTAGGATTCTCGTGAGTAAAAGCTATTTTCTAAACGACTATAGCGATCAATCTGACCGCCGTTCTCCTGGCAGTCTCTTTACTTTCACAAGACGCCAGTGGAGCACAGCAAAAAAAGACTGTTATGTGTCGATACAAGAATTCTGTCAGCAGGATAGCCATAGTTTTCAAAACCTTTCCCGAACTTATAAAATTGATTTTAGCCTAGTGTCTCTTGACCTTCTTTCTCACCACAGAGTATTTCGTGATAGCTAACATTTGTCTTAGATTAAGCTTTTAAATAGCATCCACAACCTATATTTGCCATAGCTCTAAGTTTAGAGCAAGCCACTGCTGAACATGCAATTACAACGTGTTCTTCTATCTTAACCTCTTCAAGGTAGTCTGCAAATGACTGTTTTCTCTATTTTCGTTTTGTCCAGAGGATTTTTAAATTTTCTATGACCTGTTACGCAGGTACTTCGACTATATCCAAGGGCCATTGCCTCAGTAGTTCCATTAGAGATTAACCAGTCCACATTAAAACTTGGTACTCTTATTCATCTCTTTTTGTTTCCTCAATTACCAAATTAAAAGCGGCCTTCTTTTCAACTTTTCCTTTAACATTTTTGACGAATTCTCACGGTCCTGCTTGAAATCAGAGAAATGCAGTTTCCAAAGATGCAGAAGAGAAAGATTTGTTACATCGAACTATGTTGTAGAACATCTTATTAAAACCTGCTCTTCTAAGGAATCGCAGGACTTTTAATGGTCTTAGTGTTAGCCGATCATATTACAATATCTGTTGCTCAAAGTACCCAGACTGTTGAGCGTAGAGATATAAAAGCGTTAAGTAAGTTGTGATCACATATCCCAATTGTTAGCTCCGAATTTCTCAGTCCAGCGAAACTAACCCTGTATTATAACCTATAATGCTATAATCTTCTTCCAAATTTCTTTTCGGATTCTGTTTTACAAAATTTCATAGAGTAATTAAGGTCTCACCACGTATTCAATAGCTCTGCCTTAGATCATACTATCCGGCTTCTTATTGCATTTCCTTTGTTATTTTTCCTAAACCCTTCACATAGTTACTTTATTTGTGCTGTCAAACTAAATTTTTTTATTGTTGTTAATAAAATGTTTAAAAATAAATTAAATTTTTGTATTATTACTTAAAAAAATTGTTGTAACAGACAAAACCTGCACTGCCAATTTAGTATTTAAGTTACAAATTATTGATTTAAAATATAAAAAAAAGAAAACACTGCGACAAAATATTCTTAAGCCATTTTTTTTTTTGTAATTTATTTTTTTTTTTTTTTTAACTTTAAAATATAAGACCTGATGAAACATTTTGTGGTTCCCTTTTGCTGATAACCACAGAAATCTATGCACACATACAATGACACATATATACGAGCACAATATAGATTTAAACTGAACCTTTAATATCCTGCCAGTTTTAGTACACTGAGTTACATTATTATAAGTACACCTCAACTTTGTTTTGTTTTTTACAACAGAAAAATATAAAGAAAATAAAAAATTAAGGTTGATTACGTGAACAGAAAGCTAAAAAAATATGATTACAAGAGAATAAAGAAGTAATAAAGGTAAGAACTGGTTTCTTTTGTTATACAATGATTGAAGTCAGAGCGCTACATAGTGCGATTGGATGGTTAAAAGTGGTAGATATGCAGTGTTGTGTATTCGCCATAACAGCTAGAAAATATGTCGTTCCTAATGAATGAAAAAATGCAGATCAAGCAGGTCTGCTGTGGCTTTTCTAAGGGCGCTAGCCTTCAAGACAACATAATTCAGAGGGACTACGAAATAGAATTGAGCGGGGAATAGTAGAGACTGACAATCCTTGCAGTAGTCTTACGCTGGCAGTCCTATCCTCTTAGCATGGTGATCAAACTTACAGTTTCCACTAATCAGAGCCACAAAATATCCTTTAGTAAAAGTACGACTTCCTGGCAATTCTATCAGGTTCTCATCCTCGTACAACACAAGATGTTTTACAAACAATTGTTTGAGGTCTATTTAGGACCTGACTAAAAGTAATGATGTTTACGTCCCTTTAAAAATTCTTCAAAATCGAAGCCAATATCCCACTCTTTTTATTAATGAAGGTTCGCTTCGTATACAACATTTTAGCCTGATTTAAATTCTGACTATGTCATTATCAAAGCATAAACCTCCTCTAATTGTTGCCATCATCTAGATGCTTCCGCCCCCTTAAGATTGCACGAAAGAATGACATCAAGCTTTCCATCAAAGAAGGTTTCTAGTATGAGTTGAACGATTGTAGGAAAATTTTAAAGCATTTAATGGTAAAGCAGTATTTAATCTAAGGCTGCAATTTCTTGCAATTTCTACAATATTTATTTTCGATCCCATAAAGTATATATTCTGACTTCTTATGCATAGGGAAGCCGATTGAGCCATGTCTGTCTGTCCAACAGTGTTAGTGTTAAAATAAACTTTGCTAAAGCACTAGATGACATAGACATAGTTTCGAAAATTTTGTTACTGTAAATCAGCTCGATCGGTCCATTTCCTTCGGGGCAGCGGGCAAAACACCACGTCTACCTCTAATTTTCCATATTATTTGAAATAATAAAGTAACTCCAATACAAAAAAAAACAAAAAATATGGAGCAATAGAGAATTAAAAGATAAGAAAAAACATCAAGTAAAAAAACTGGCACTCGCCAATATTTTCGAGTTATTGGCCTCTGAACTTTTTTTTTTTTAATTATGACAAGCATTCAGGGAATAAACCCTACTTATGCAATGCATTATGCCAGAACTAGGAAATTAGGTTGTGGAAAGGGGGATAGAAGGACTAGTGCTTGAGGGCATTTGTTTGAATCTTTGCACATCGAAAGTGGCAGGAAAAACCTCTACAGGGAGTTTATACCACAAACGAACTGTTCGGCCACAAAACGAATTTTTTTGCAATGCGTAGCGCGATTCATTGGTCAATCGATTACAAAGGAATCCGCTCTTAGTGTAGAGTGCGTTGCGCGTATGACATTACAGTTTTCAGGAACGAGTTCCCTGATTTCATAAGACCATATTCCGTTGTAGAAACGATAAAATAGTGAAACACACTCCATATTCCGTCAATGCTCCAGTGAATTAATAGAGCTGGATACCCTACTACCACCGATGTGCTTCTTCGCTCTATCCTGCACGCGGTCGAATAACTTCAAAATAGACTTTGAATCACCGGCCCATACATGAGAGTTGTATTCCATTTTCGGTCTGATAAAGGTGACATAGATAGTGAGGAGATCAGATGGAGTGAAGTATTTCTTACACCGTTTCAGAAAACCAAGGCACTTGAATGCTTCTTTTGCAACATGAAAAATATGCTTCTTCCAACGAACATCGCATTGAATTTTAATGCCAAGAACATTGGGAGCTTCTGATTCCTTAATATATATATGTATATCACCCATTATTACAGATGAGGTAGCATGTTCAGCAGTTCGCCTGTGCGAAAGTATACAGCACTGGGCCTCATTCGGAAATAACCAAAAGGTCGCGATTTAGCTACTTTGAATAAATCGCTTTATTACACTACAGGAATGATTGACTACAAGACACTTATCGCCTTCATTAAGATTTTGCTTTGAGCTGCAACAGTTTCTTGCCACAAACTAAAATATTTCTTTACCAAATTTATGATAATGTCATGTGGTCGGTTCAACTTTTTTGTAACTGTACGAAAACTAAATCCATTTTACCTCGTAATTGGTGAACCTTAATAGACTTTGTCTGCCCTTTGGCTTGTACCCCAATGACATGGAAAAAATTTCTAAAAAGGCTGGAGGTAGATTCAAAGATTTACTTGTTTATATTGCAGTAAAAGGGCCATTTATTAGAAGCAATCTATCAACCAAAAACTGAGAAATTAAGAGATTTTTTAAAATAAGCAAAATGAAGTGAATTTATAATAATGCAACACAGTGTAGCAACACAAAATGCTTGTGGCATTAATGTAACAAATTTGGTTCATTTCTTTTTTTTTTTCCTTTTTTTTTGGTACTCAATTGATTGTTATTTGATGCTACAATTCAATATTTTTTTATGAAAAAACCACATATCGAAAAATCAATTAAGCGGTTTAAAGGTTTCAATTCAAGTTGGTTTAAATCTTTTTATTTTAATTTTATTTATTTAACCATTCAATCTTTGATATTTTATAAAGTTTTTTATTAAATATTGATAAATACAATTATTTACCACAAAAACAATTATTGTTTTTGTTTTTTTTTACCTAAACCATAATTTCCAATGGTCAAAGTTAACTTTAAGACTTGATAATTTTGTGTCAAACTCAAAAAAAAAAAAAAAAAAAAATCAAATAATAAAAACGTAAATTAATTTAGATCACTGTAGTAGACAAATTGAGATTAAAATAAAAAATATTTCACGTATGTAGTTTAGATAAATTACAATAATAATAAAAACTAATAAAGAAATAAATGTTAAAAATAAAAACAAATTAAAGAACATGGAATATTTTATTTAATTATTTTTAAATTTCAAGAAAATTTTTAGAATTTTTCTCATTATTCTAAACCCAGTGCTGGAAACCCGTTGGTGCTATTAGAATTAGTTATGAAGAGTTGAAGTTGACGAATGTCACCGTCATTTATTTAAGTACTGGACGGCTAAAGTACGGCGATTAGATTTTGGAAAAGAAAGGAGATGACATTGAGAAAAATAGTGAAAAATTAAAATTCAATGTCAACAGTTTTTTCACATAACATTTTCGAGAATATTATTTTGTTCCCCTTATTTTGAATAGAAAATGTAGACATTTTTAAATTAAAGAAAAGGTTTGTGTTTCATTATTTTTATCATTTTATTTTTCATAAATATTTTTATATTTTTGATAAGTTACTTACTGGGTAGAAATATATAATTTTCAATTAAAAAAAGATCTTAACAACAAAACCTTTGCAATGTCCCAACCCTGAACACATAAAATTTATGAAAAGAAAATATCAGTAACCTGGAACCTTGAACCTTGAACATTGAACCACGTTAATGCTTAGTAGGTTTGCTAAACGTAGCTCTTCATAGCTCTGATAGCGTCGAAAAAACTGCGTTGAATTTTGGGAATAAACAAAAAAGGGGAAAAACCGGGAAAAAAAAACCGAAAATCATATGTCTTCGGATTTGTTTATTTATAGTTATTATTTTAGATATCATTCTTTATAACTATTTAGTATTTACGTGCATCAAGAAAATGAATCACGTAATAGCGTTTATTTTAGGAATTAAAAAATCCGCGAGTTTATTATCCCCGGAATCGGGTATAAAATTAGCATCGATTTTTTTAACTAAAAGAAGGAAATTTCACGCATATTAAAGATAAAGAAACCAATTATCTTTTTACAAAATAATTTACTAACAAACAATACAAGTTTTTTTAAAGCGTTTTTTAATAATTACAACAAACGATTTTTTTAATGATCCTAAGGAAGGTTTGCCGATGTTTCCTAAGAAAGCTAAGAAACTTTCGGTCAAACTTACCATACATTATGAAAGTATAGTTCGATACAAACAAGATGTGCCAGCCATGCAAAATACCCGACAAGTCATTTCAGAGAAAAGTTAATTCAACGACCTTAAATCGAGGTTGATTTCATTTTTGAATTAAAAATATGAATTCCAGGAAAAATGTACTTCCCGGTTTTTTACCCGGTATTTTTTCCAGAATTTAAATTTTCTAAATCGATGCTTTCTTGGCACACCTAAACATGTTATATTTTGATCTGACAAACTATCTGACGTCAGATTTTTTTATAATGACAAAAGATGTTGCCAGTAATCAATCCGGTTAGCCCTAGGTGACAGTATTAGCCCACTTAAGGTGATATTTTACTAGAGGAATACACAGATCTAATTAAGGAGTTAATTTTATTATTATTGTTATTTTTTGTTGACAACACTAAAATGAAAACTCAGCGAAAATAAATTTTTGGGCCAAAAATCTATAATTAAATCAGAAGAAATGAAATAATTAAAGTCATATCTTAATGGTTGGAAATACTGCTTCCGATTAGCGATTAGTCCTTCTATAACATCAACTTTTCTCTCTGTTACTAGGGGTGTACCACAGGGTTCAATTCTCGGTTCTCTACTTTTTTTCAATTTTTGCTAACGATTTTCTAAATCAGCTTAAGCACTGTAAAATTAGAATGCATGCAGACGACGTTTAATTGTACGTCAGCATTAAAAATGAAACATTGAAAATTTAAACGACGACATGGGAAGAGTTTCAATATGGGCTTCTATAAATAATCTTAGCCTTAATCCAAAAAAAAAATCAAAATGCATTCTGCTACATAAAAGGTCACGGAACGTTGACGAAATACCAGAAGTCTACATTAACAATCAAAAAAATAGAAACTGTGAACAATGCAAAAAATTGAGGAGTCATCTTTAAAAGTACACTAACCCGGGCAGATCATGTTGCAAGTGCTTATGGAAAAACTCTTTCTATTCTGCGAACCTTGTGCCCTACACAATATTGCACACCACTTAAAATAAATCTACTACTTGCTAAAACGTATCTTATCACAATTTTGACTTACGCCTGCGAAATTTTCTCAAATTGTCACCTTCAACAATATTACAAGATATGTATTTAAGCTCAACTCTTATGGTAATAATAAACATAAAAGCACTTAATCAAAGAAAATTTTCGGAGTCTGTTTTGACGATCATTTGAAAATAAGAGCATTGATGCTTTTACACAAAGTAGTGCCTACCCGTGAACCGGATCATCTCTATATGGGACTTAGATTTAGTCGCTTTGATCAAAACAAGACCTTGATACAAATGAGATATCAAACATTAATATCCCGTTGGCAATTCTTTGTAAACGCAATACGTCTTTGGAATAATATTCATCCACAAATAAGAGAAACGAGCAACTCGTTACTATTAAAAAAAAGAATTTTTAAATATTATTTCTGATACTGGTCTTAATGTAAATCTATTTATAGTTTTTAAATTAATATTCTTCAAAGATTAGTATTAAGCTGTTACAATTTATTTATTATGATTTTTAAAACTTATGTCTTTAAAAATGTTCAACCAAATTGTAAAATTATACTTCTACTATTTGAAAAACTTTAGTTTTGTTGTAAAAGCTACGAACTATGCAATAAATGAAATGAAAAATGAAAAGCAAAGTATAGAAGACACTTGATAACACATTCCAGAAAAACAATTTTTATAAATTTCTTTAATTGATAAAAATTATGTAAATCATGATCTTGTATCATTATTAAATATAAAATTGGCATCTTTACGTTTACAGTAAACAAAAAAAAAACTTCTAAAAATTTTTGAGTTGTCGGTATTTCTTTCTGAAATTGAACAATATGGATATCCTATCAACTATTGTGATCAAATAAGTGTAACAAGGGATGTAATTTTGTATGAAAGTTTGTGACTAAATATTACAAATCTTGTATAAAAAAGCAATTCTGACAGACATCAGAATTGCATATGTGAGTAACATGGTGAAAAAGACAGATGAAAATAAAACATGTCATTTATGAGGATCTTGAGATGGTCTAAAACTTCAAAACAATCTGTGTGTTATAGGCTTCACATACACAAACTTGCAAACATTCCCATACATGATCATTTTAAATTTTATATAAAATTTTATTAAAAGTTTAATGCCATTTTGTTTCTTAAAAAAATAACATTTCTTAGAGCGTAATTTAAACACGAAGAAATACATGCCTTCGATAGCTCAGTTGGTAGAGCGGTGGACTGTAGTAAAACAATAAAAAAAAATTGTAGATATCCATAGGTCGCTGGTTCAAATCCGGCTCGAAGGAAAATTTTATTTGATTAAAATTTTTGATTCAATCTTAAGAATAGTTTCACTATTTTCTTATGAGTCTTATCAATAAGTTTTAAAAAAAATTGAATAATAGTGCGTTGATACATGCAATTTTATAGAGTCAATATTCTGTGTATTGACAAAATTAGTTTGGTTTAGACGCAATTGGTTTGTGTCTAAGGTTTAAATTTCGAAATTTCGCTTCGCACAGTGTTGCATTTTCATTTCTACTCATTATTATAACAATTTCGTTCTTATTGCACAGTAATTTATTAAGATTTGGTATGGAATATTAAGCTCAATAATGGCTTTTATTAAGGAAAGCTGAATATTGAATAATGTCTGAACAGGCTATAAAAAAATCTTTTTCCTACATTTTATACTTCTTAAAAATAGTTTTGCTGATTTGTTAGCAAATTTTTGAGTTAGAAGAATTCCACAAAATAATTGTTTTAAATTAAGGTTATAATAATTTTTAAATTTAAGCCTAAATATGAAATTTTATATTATTTTCAAAATTATAGAAAACATTTCTTTATGCATTCGAAAAAAAATTTCAGGCGATTTTATTTTAAAAACGCTTGATTTTAGAGGTTTAATATTCAATTGTATGGCAGTATAGCGAATATAGCTGCTAAATGTGGAATGAAGGCAAATATGTAAAAATGTTTTTAATCAAAGTGAATATATTACCAGGTGGTAGCTTTTCGAATTCGCTATCACATTCTATATAAAAAAAGATATATGAGGTTTTTTATATGGAGTTTGACATGTAGGTTAAAGGCAAAAATCCTTAATAACGCCGTCGCTACTACCTCATTAGCTATATTTACCTAAGATTACAAGGGAAATTGGCTTGTTAAAAAATGTTGTAAAATGTAATTGTTGAAACATTTTTTTTACAATTTTAATGTAGTTTTAAAAAATAAAAAGTAACAACAACTAACACCGTAATCATATATAAGGTAAGAGTAAGAGTAAGAGAGGTAAGAGTGCTATAAACGGATAGACCAAGATAGCCATATATAAATGTAGCTTAATGAATCTTCACTGATTAAGCATTTTTTTTTTTAATTTCGGTATTTCCTGAAAGATTTTTTCAAACGCTTTGAAATGATATTTATTGATTATATTGACAATCGAACTTTTTAATGAAAATTTCAGAGGCCCACAACTCGATAAATATGGACGAGCACCAATTTTTTCACTTGATTTTTTTTTTTACTCATTTTTCAATTCTCTACGCTTCATATTTTTTTTTATTTTTTTTTTTAATTTGAGTTACTTCATTGTTTCAAATGGTATAGAAAAATTAGAAGCAGACGTGGTGTTAGGCCAACTACCTCGAGGGACATGGACTGATCTTGCTGATTTTCAATAGCACCTCTTTCGACAGTACGTGTGAAGTATGGAGGACAAACTTAGATAGACTCCTCTTCCACCTTTTGTGGTGAAGGGTATAACAAATTTATTCTGATTTTCATATATGAAATTTGAAATTATGACCACCAGCGAAAAATAATGAATTCGCCTTTAACAGACATAGATTTGAAAAAACAAAATGTCTGTTACTTTCTATATTGTTGTAATGATAATACCATACAGTTACTAGCGTTAAAGCGCCTCGTCTTATATGGAAAAAATTTTTAAGTATTTAATGAAAAAGGCTTAAAACTTTGGGAATAATCATCTGATTTAGTTGGTTCATTTTAATGAAAAGCTCTTGATAATTTATTGGTTTTTAGCTAACAGTATGAATGTTATATTATCAGTTTAGTTAGGGAGACCCTAAATTTCTTTTTTATTTATAAAACTTGAGGATTTACATCTCGAATTCTATTTAAAACAAATAATTTAACATAAAGATTTAATTTAAAAAACAACACATTAATAAATCGATTAAATTCAAATAACACTTTGCTAAAACACCTTTTATTCAATTTATGTTTTTACATCATCCCTTTTTTGTTGTCCTGCTTTCTTTGCTTTTGACAACTTGAGCACAAAAAGGCAACCAACCGGTCGACCATTTGATGTTTCTGCTTTGAATAGAACTAAATACAAAACGGTAGAGTGTGAACAGTATGCGGTCCAGTTGTTTATTTACCATTTTTTTGTTGCTTCTATTGCTTTGAGTTCATAAATTGCTTATGCAAAAAAAAAACAGCTTCCGCATAGTGACGCTTCATTAAACATCAACAACATCATAATTATAATCATCGTCAGTAGCAGCAACAGCAACATGACTAGAAGCATCATCGTATATTCATCGTCAGCATAGTAGTGGAAAATGTATTGGTGTCATCATAAAATATGTATGAATGAATTAAAAAAGCCATGAAATGAACATAAAAACAACAACGATAACAACAACTAAGCAATGCAAAAAAAAAACTATAACAACTAAGTGTTTATGCTGAAAAGCAATGTTGGAAAAAGTTTACAGCAGATTTAGAAAATGTGACCACCGTTAAAGAATTTGCTTAATGAGGTTGATGTTCAAAAGGTGAATTTTAAACTTTTTTTAATTTCTTTAAGATTGGAGAATATTTTTATGTTCTAAGCTCACAAGTATAAAGCGGGTTGTTCCAGTGAGTTGCAGGTGCTGTGAAAAAAATAATACTGTTCTAAAGGTAGATTTAATAGCTTTACAAAACTAAAACTTTATAAATTTCCCTTTACTATCCACAAAGAAACAAGGATTTAGTGAACTAAGAAACCTGCCAGATTTTTCCATATTAGAAAAGCTTAGACGCTTTAACTCGCCTATAAATATAAATCACAGTTTCGAACGGTATGACAGTATCAAGCTACACATCGAACATAGTAATTTCTTGTTTATAGTAAATAAAGTTTTTAAATAATTTATAGAGAGTTAAGCGGAAAAATATGAATCAAATCCATTAATTTTTGGCATGTTTTACTTGACCAACAAAAGAACCCATTATATAAACAAATCGTAAGAATCAGGCATGCATGTCACAGAATTCAATTACGGTCGAAAGTGGTTTCAATTTCGTAAATTGCTTCTTCAGAAAACTAAAAATGAAAAATTTCTTCGGAATGACACCACTTTCAAATTTCAAAGTGGAATTTAGTTTCTTTGAAATTTTGTTATTTGCGTTTCTTAAATTTACTTTTATAATGTGTCTTATTTAGATTAGCCTTGTTTAATTTGGCATGTAAAATATTGCAACATTGAGGTAAATAGTGGAGAGTTAATACTTTTTAGAAATAAACAAAATCGCTCGAAATCTAAATATTTTACAAAAAAATCTTTTCACACAACAAATAAAATAACATTATACATCGTAAAATTATTCGCCTTGTGTCGGAAATCGAATAATTTTAAGAAACAATTAAATTTCATTTAAAAATTAAAATTCTGCAAAAGATATTCTTGAACCATCATACGGCAAAATATTAAATTTCAAATTGACTTTAAACATACGAATTAATCTTTCGCCTAAGGAAAAATAACTGAAAAACTATTTTTACCAAAAACTGAAATTGAACTGGAATTTTAAACCACAAAAAAAATCGAACATAAGGTTCAAAATTTCCCTGGGAATTTGAAACTTTATTAAACAAGTAAGAGTAATGTGCCGAATCTTATATATTCTTCACCATCTATGTAAATCTAGTGGCTTTAGATATTTCCAAGGCGTTTGATAGAGTGTGGCATGGTGCACTCATATCAAAACTTATTGCTTTTGGGTTGGCAATAGCTTCACTCGACTTCTATTGAGCTTTCTCAAGGATCGCACTATACGAGTTGTTATAGATGGGATCTTATCAAACGAGATCTTATTTTTCTTAATGACCATCTACGTCAAACTTCCAAGCCTTTCTATTCTTTCGCAAATGACAGTAGCATATGCCATTCATTTTCGTTTCGCAGTAGACCAAGCCTTCGGGAAATTGACGCTATGAGAGAGCACATTGACGATACCCTTAATCGCGACCTTTTGGTAATTTCCGAATGGGGCCTGTTGAACAGGGTTCAGTTTAGCGGTAATAAAACCCAGTGTTGTGTGGTTTCACACAGGCGTACGCTGAACATGGTACCTCATCTGTAGTTATGGGTGATATACATTTGTATTGAGGAATCAAAAGCTCTTGACGTTCTTGGCATGAAAATTCAATGCAATGTTCGTTGGCACAAGCATATTTTTCATGTTGCAAAAGAAGCATTCAAGTGCCTTGGTTTTCTGAAACGGTGTAAGAAATACCTTACTCCATCTGATCTCCTTACTATCTATGTCACCTTTATTAGACTGAAAAAAGAATACAACTCTCGTGTATGGGGCGGTGCTTCAAAGTCCATTTTGGAGTTACTCAACCGCGTATAGGAGAGAGCGTAGAAGCTCATCGGTGACAGTAGGGTATCCAGCTCTATTGTTTCACCGAAGCATCGACGCAATGTGGGGTGTGTTTCACTGTTTTAGCATTACTGCAACGGAATGTGCTCTTATGAAATCAAGGAACTCGTTCCTGAAAACCGTAATTTCATACGCGCAACGTGATCTGCATCAAGAGCGCATTTCTTTGTGGTCGATTGGCCAGTAAATCGCACTAAGCATTACAGAGAAAATTTCTTTTTTAGCCGAACAGTTCGTATGTGGAATAAGCTCCTTGCAGAGCTCTTTCCAGCCATTTTAATGTGCAAGGATTTAAATCAAATGTTCGCAAGCACTACTCCGCAATCTCCCATCCCACAATCTAATTTCCTAGTTCTGGCACAATGCATTGCATAAGTAGGGGTCATCCCCTGAGTGCTGGTCCTAATTTAAAAAAAAAAGAGAGAAGTAACTCCAATCAAAAAGACATATATTGGGGTTACAGAGAATTTAATATAAGAAAAAAAATTTTACATAGAAATGTCATTGCCTTTTAATGTTTTAAGCATCAAAAATTCCTGAAAGATCCCTTCAAAAGCTTATTAAGCATATTGACAATCGTACTTTTATATATTAAGTTCAGAGGCACGTAACTCGGAGCTATCAAGTATTTCACTTGACGTTTTGTTTTAATTTTCTATTGCCCCATATTTTTGTTGTTGCTTTTTTTTCTTCTTCTAATGAAAGAGGCTGGCGTGGTACTTTGCTTGCTGCCTCGAACGACAATGACCGATATTGCAGATTTTCAATAGCAAAATTTTCAAAACTATGTCTAATAGATTGGCGTATTTAAATTTTCTCTTACTCCACTAGTGTCTTAGCAAATTTGATTTCAACACTGACACGGACGGAGAGACGGACATTGCTCAATTTTCTTCGCTACGAATAAGAACTCAGAATACATATACTTTATTGGGTCGAAATGGATATTGTAAAAATTACACACGGAATGACAAACTTGAAAATACCCTTTTTCAACCTGTGGTAAAGGGTATACAAAATAAGTTTTAGCGAAAAAAAATCGCAAGAAAAATAGAAAAGTAAAAAATTTATATAAATGGTCACAGAAGACAATGCTACACTAAAAAAAATATTTACGCCAAATAAAAAAATGTTCGTATAATAAAATTTTACCAAAAAAATTTTTTGGTAAAAATATGGAAACCTCGAAAAAAATTAAAATTTATTGCTACCTAACACAACAAAATTAATTTTTACAAGAAAATATAATCTCTCGATTTCTCTTCATGCGAAGGAACATTTCTTTTGTATGTTTATATTGAAACAAAAAGATTTTTTATATGTTTTGTTTTCAATACAAGTATGCGCAAGAAGTATTCGTTCGCATGTAGAGAAATCGGCAGTATACGAAATTTTATTCATATCAAAATTTTACCAAGAAATAGGAAATTTAAAATAGATATTTTTATTGAGCTATTTTTTAAATTATAATAAATAAAATTGCAAATAATAAATGTAAAAATATAATAATTCGACTTGGCGAGTACATAGAAACAAGTAACCATTTGTAAACCGACAGCGTTTACCAATTTATTTATATTTAATTTTTTTTATTTATTTTTTATTTTTTTATTTTTATGTGCAGCATTTTCTTGAAATGTCGTGAAAGTTTTTCAATTAATTGCACTGGAGACCGATTAATTAACACGTTAAATTTTTCCATGTGAATGTTCTTCTCGTCCATTACCGCAGACATACAATTAAATTCGTCATTCACTATTTGCATTATGATTTCATAGCTTTCGTATGTAATTATTTTGTTATTGGCATGTTGTGCAATTATATACAATATTTTGTTTCTAATAATATTTTGTGATTTAGTTTCCTGAGTTAAGAACAAGCTTCCAGCTTTTACATGGCGTAAGACACAAATTCCCATATCAGCATTCACAAAGCAATTCAGCTTATTTGCTTCAATCATTGTTAGAGGTGATCAAATAATCATTTGTTAAATGAAATAATCTATGCTTTTTGAGTTTTATCAGATATTACCGACAACGTGTACCTGAGGCCGAAAAAACATGACTACATGAAAGCGATTTGATGAATTAATTTGATCGTTTGCTGGGAACTTAAAAGCCAAATTCGCTTAACTTGTTTGGCGACAAAAAAAAATTAAAGAAGTCCTGTTCAATTTGAAGTATTAAAGCAAATTTAAAGTCTGTTTCTTCTATTTAAAATATTTTAGAAATATTTTTTTATTGGACAAATAAGGCCCTAGTTGGTCACATTAAGAATATTGCAGTAATAAACAGTTTATAAAAATTAATATTTTCAATAAAGCAGTTATGCATGCCTGTATATATTTATAAATAGATGTATAAATGAGTTAAGTGAGTGTGCTATCAATATTTATTAAAAAAAAAACATCATTTAACAATTGGTCAACAACCCCAATTGCAGGTCAATTTAAAATTCAAAAAAAAGTAAAACAGATGACTACAACCAATAATAATCATGTTATTTTCCATCAATAATGTAAAAGTGTTTTTGGACTAAATGTTTATAGTTTGTATCAAAGCGTTTTGTGTGTGTGTGTGTGTGTCTGCCTATATGTCTAGATTGTGTGGTAGTTGATTATTCATGTGTAAAAATATGTAACCCAGGTATAAAATACGTAGGTATCAGTTTATCAATATAAAAAAATTTAAGATTAAATGTTTGAAAAAAAAAATAAATAAATCCAGTATCAGATGAGTAAAAAAATTTACACATTTCAGTGAATTTATGTTAGTGTGGCTATAGGACTTCATAAAAACAATAACAAATTTGCATACATACAAACATGTGTAGACAGTTACATGTATTAAAGTGTAAATAATTGAGGGTGGATTTTAAATTTAATTTTCCTTTTATTCTGGACCTGTTATTTTAAGTTAAGACTCCAAAGCTTCTTCAATAAGTTCTTATTTTTAGTTTTATTATCTATGTGGGGTTTACATATCAAGCTTTTTCTGCATGAGTGACAAATCCCAAAAATTCTTAAGGTGAGATTAATGCTTTAAATTAAAAAAAAATTATTAAAATTTTTGTATTTGTAGAACTTACATTTTTGCATATTAAATCATAGTGTTTTGTGGAAGCAGAGGCTTGCCAATGAAATACATTTCTGCGTATTGAACTCAGAAATTTTAAATCTTGAATTATGACCCTCTGCGGAGGGGCTTAATTACATTTGAAAAAAATATTGCAAAATATATTTAACTATATTTTTGTTATAATTGAATATTAATATTTTGGTTGAACGTATTTTTCATTACATTACACCTTGACTCAAATCTGAAGTCAGAAAATCACTTATTAATTCATACCTTTAAGCCTCTGTCCTGTATTTAAATATAAAATCTATTTAGGGTTTTTTTTTTAATCTTATCTCTATAGTCATTTTAAGTAAAGGTTGATATTATTTTAAATTAATTGCGGACCATATCAGCTCTTTTTGTTTGACTTAAAAATTTAATTTGAACTTAAAAAATTTTTATTGTTTGCCGGCATGAATTTTTTGTTAAATTTATTTTTTCAAATTAAAGTTCTAACGAACACATAAATAAATGATGACTTTCTTAAAAATATTTTTGTTTTCTACACTGTAAGAAAATTAATGTTATGATTTTCAATAATAATTATTGAAAAAATATTTTTTTTTCTGAAGAAAAGCCAAAATAATTTCAAGCCTCACAAAGCTGGAATAAAATATTTCTTTTTAAAATTTACCTCTTTACTATTTCAATGCACAACGATTACTGAATGTCAAACCAAACGACTAGCAAAGGTTCTTTTGAATTTCTTCAACTCTTATTAAAAATTAATGATTTTTGTGGCCGTTATGAACATTTCTAATCGAGATGAATCAACCGCTCCACAATGTAGCCATTACCTTGTAAGTCGCTATCAAAGGTAAAAGTATGCTTAGCCTTGGCTTCTTGGTATTGCAGGACCACCCGTTCTTCCAGCCTTTAACTTGAATACTCTAGTGTCTAATGCACCAACAAGCTGGCACATTAGATCTTCTACTAATAGCGATTTGAAAAAAAATTTATAATTCACTCAAAAAATCCGAAAGTATCGACACCGACGATATGCTAATTACTCTGCTGTGTGTTCTTCATGACTCAACGGAAAAAATGTAACAAAACAAGATCGCAACTTCAGTATTGAAGCATGGTATTCTGTTCAATATTTCGCTTCGAAATAAAGTTCATAGAATAGTCTTGCGAAAAAAATATTGTGGCCTAAGTGATAGTCTACTTAGTTCGTGAAAAGTCATGAAATGTTTCTGGCTACATGTTTATTAACAGCTAAATGTTTCTGTCAACATTTTTTTATCCTGTAATTAGAGCAGCACTTATTTCGTGTAAAATTGAAAGTAATAACATACAATGTTACATTCTTAAAGCAACAAAAATGGCAATTTTTATTTTAAAATGTGGTATTGGCATCACTATTAAATTAATAAATATAGTTGTTTAAAGCTTAGAATTGTGTTGCCAAAATTGTTAAGCAACTTATCCGCTTCAAAACTTTGACAGTCAGCTTGTGGTGCACATTGTTGCCTTTAACCTGAAACTCTTTTCAGCTTTTCATGCAGAATGCTGTAAAACTACATACATACAAAATTTGTTTAAAAAAGTCATAAAAAAATGTTGCAGAAGTAGTACTCTGTTTTACTGTGGAAAAACATTTGAAATGTTTCTAGCAACATTTAATCCAAGCTGTGAAATAAAGCAAAGGGGCATTAACTCATTCGGAATTTTTCAAACAACAGCTGATCATATATATCTTGCTTACATTTTTAAAACATTGAAGGATACGTGAAAACAATAAAACGTTAAACTACATTTTAAATTTCAAATTTTCCATATGAAATAATTAATGTTGCTCAACAATTTTGACATACTCGAACAAAGTAGCAGGCTTAAAAAGCGAAAAAATTGTTTAGAAAAAAAAAACTGTATTTTTTTTATTAAAATTTTGCTTTACTTTTGGGACACTTTTTACAATAATTCTCTCTTCTAAAGTAATTTATTATTTACTACAAATGAGTGCACCTTTAATTTAGAAATTACTTATTTACTTAAATTTTAATTGTTTTTTTTTTTTTTTGTTATCACAAGTAAAATAACAATTTGATTATAATTTTTTTTTTTAATTTTTATGTAGGAGTTTTATTTTTGATAAAGGAAAATCCTTTACCAGCGAACTTACATTTTTTTCTTTTTTTTTTAATAAATAATTTTTATTTTTCATTGCTTTTTACAATTAAGACGCTCAAGGGGGCAGGCAGCGTTGTTGTAAAATAGTTCAAGTTGATTTATTTTGCAATAGTTTATTACTTTTTTGAAAGTAATTAAAAACCACCTTTTTTGAGAGAAGTAATAAATAAATGTGTAATAAAACGAAATAATATAATAAAATATTTAGTTTTCAATACGAAGGGTGTACGAAAAGAGATTTTTTTTTATTATACCCTTCACCATTCAAACATAGTGTCGAAAATTTTGTTATTGAAAATCAGTAAGATCGGTGCATGTCCTTTGAAGCAGCGGGTAATACACCACGCCTAGTTCTAATAGTTTTACATCGTTTGGAACAATAAAGAAACTTCAATAAAAAAACAAATATATGGGTCGATAGATATTTAAAAAAAAAATAAAAAAATCATCGAGTGAAAATATTTGCGCTCGCCCATATTTCCCCTGTTACGAGCCTCTGAAATTTTCACATTTTTTTAAAATATCAATAGGAGTAGCATTTAAAAGCTTTTAAAAAGATCTTTAAGGATATACCAAAAATTTTTTAAAAATACTTAACCCATTAAGAGCAGTTGTTATTTATTTTTATGTAAAATTATTTATATGTAAATTTTTTCTTATTTTTTATTTCTCTGTCATCCCAATGGTTGCTTTTTTTATTGGAGTTACTTTACTTAACTAGATTTACATAGATGGTGAAGGGTATATGAGATTCGGCATAGCAGAATATAGTACTTTTACTTGTTTTTTAACTTGCTTAAGTCTGATAGGAAAACATTTATATTTTTTTATAGTGGTGCAATAACTTAATTATTTATTATAATGAGTGTTTTGTTAAGCCCGATTTAACTTAAAAAATTAATATTTTTTATTCCATAGTTTTTTTTTTAGTCTTCGGTCTGTTCTTAATGAAACACATTCTAGATGTCGAATTTAGAGCCACTTTTTCAAGCATTGCTGGCCGTATGTCACAAATAAAATGAACAATGTTGGCCTTTAAGGCGTCAGTGCTTGCTAAGTAGCATAAAGTAGTAACCCCAAATAGTCCTGTAGGAAATAATTTAAATTTACTTAACCTTCAGGCCAACTGATAGCTCCATTTCGCAAAGCCTACTTATCGCCGTATGGCATGTAGTGCCCTCTTTTTGAAACCGGAGCAATTTCGTAAATATTTTTCGTAGATTCTAACACGATCTTTCGACTTAACTTTTAATAAAAAGCCGACAGACAATGATGATGAACTAGGGACTGTAAAGCCTGTTGTGAATTGAAATGTAAAATGTAAAAATTTATTGATTAAGAAACTTATTAAACCAAAAACTACACTTTGAATACAATTTTACGATAAAGCGTATTTATCATTTTCCAACTGCTCTGTAGCCAAATTGGCGAAAGAACAACGCATATGATGGTCTCGTAACTTTTATTCCCGCACCAGCTGTATCTAATACGAATGTAGCCAAAGAACTTTTCGCTAAGTAGTCCAATTAACGGACAGATAGAACTCTAACTCCTGCGACCAACAACGAAGCGATAAATTTGAATCTTTTTCAAAAGTTTTGTTTTCAGCGGTGGTGGTGTTTTTGCATCAATTAGAACAGGAAGAGATCAAAGATAGATGAGCACTAATATATTCACAAAAATAATCACAACTGAAAAGGTTTCACCCAGAATTATAATTTTCCCTCTATTTTCCCCACTTTCTGTACTCTCTAAGAGTAGTCCCTTTGAAAAATGTAATTTTTATTAAATTTTGCTCCCACCAGTTTAAGTGCCCCCAGAATGGACCTAGAAAAGTGAAATGTATACATAGCAGTATATATTTAACTACTTAAGGTGGTTACCATACTTTTTTTATTTTTACGATTGTGATTTGTACCTTAACTTGACCCTGATGATGATTATCCCATTCCACCTTTGTTATTTTTTGTCTCAAGAATTTTAACTTCGAACCTCACCAAATACGCGAATCTGTATAAAATTAATTGAAAACCATATACACGTTGCTCCAAAAATTTTAAAAGAAGGGGGCATGCGGACTTTCAGTACTGAGTTTTGTGTCCTTTGATTTATATCAGTTCAAAGTTTACAATGTTAAGTTAAAACAAAGGCTTTATAACAATTTACTGAAACTCTTTTTCTTTTTTTAACTAATATAAGTACTTATTTCCATGCACACAATGATAATGTAGGAGGAAAAATAAAACATAAATATTATTTCATTTATGCGCAGAAACTTTTTTCTTGCATCAAACACCTGTTGTTATACAATTCACCTCTTTAACTGTTTCAAAGCCATAAATTGTGATTCAATTATGCTTTTGTTTTATTATTATTGATAAAACCGAATGAATAACAAAATTAATTTGTAAGTTAAAGCAGGAAATAAAGTAAAATGAGGGCGGATGCAGCAGTTATACAACTGAACTTTTAATTATTTGCTGGTAATTTAACATTATTTATATTATTTACAACATGAAGTTGTATGAGAAATTGTTATGCTGTTTTTTTTAGGATTTTTAAAGGTTTCGTTGTTGTATAGTACAGTGGCTTAAAATCGACTGAACAGAGCCGCTGTTATTTGTATAGATTGCGGCCGCCGAAAACGCTTACGTTTCGGTGTGATTAAGCAATTTCTTCACGAAAGTTTACAAAAAAAATTGCAGCTTTTATTTAAATATAACAATGATTAAATATGCAAAATAATTATAAAACACGTACTATTTTGAAACAAAAACATGAGATATACGAGGGCTGCTCTATATATATTTCTGGCCTAATAGTAAAAATGCGAATATTTATAATCAAAAATGGTTTTATTGTTTTTAAAAGTATTCTCTAGCATGATTTATACACTTTTGCATGCGCTCAAACCAGTTGTCGAAGCACTTTTTCCACTCCGATTGAGACACCTCTAAAACATGGTTTTTGAACACTTCAACAGCTTCTTCTGGCGACGAGAATCGTTGACCACGCATTTTTTTCTTGATGTGCGGAAACAAGAAGAAGTCATTAGGTGCCAAGTTAGGGATGTACGGCGGATGACCCATTAATTCGACGTTTTATCCGGTCAAAAACGCTCTGGTTTGAGCCGATGTGTGAGAGCTTGCATTGTCATGGTGAACAATGATTCGTCTTCTCTTGTTGGTTTTTCAAATTTCTCCGATGACTTCAGGCAAAGTAATTGTAGTGTACTACTCAGAAGTGACTGTCCTACGTTGCTTAAGTGGAACAGTCGCCACATGACCAGTTTTGCCGAAGAAACAGGCGACCATTTGCTTCGAAGTGCTTCTTCCACGAACAACTTTCGTTGGATTTTGCTCGTCTTTTAAGACACACACGATCGATTGTTGTTTCGTTTCGGGCTCATACGCATAGATCCATGATTCGTCACCTGTGACGATCTTATAAACGTCGTTTGAAGCACAGCAATCGTATTCTTGCAACATTTCTTTGCACCAATCGACACGAGCCTTTTTTTGAGCGACTTTCAAGTTGTGCGGGATCCAACGAGAACAAACCTTTTTTACGGCCAGGTGTTTATGCAGTATCGAATGTATGCTAGTGGAAGAAATGTCCAAGGATGTCTCTATCTCTAGGTATGTCGCATGTCGATCTTGCAAAATGAGTTCACGCACGGCATCAATGTTCTCTGGCACAACAGCCGCTTTTGGACGAACTTCACGGAATTCGTCTTTGCACGAGCTTCGGCCACGATTAAATTCATTATACCAATTTTTCACAGTGCTATAGGATGGTGCTTCATCGCCATACAAAGACTTAAGTTCATCAATGCACTCTTGTCGTGATAATCCACGTCGAATGTTGTGAAAAATGATGGCACGAAAATGTTCACGAGTTAATTCCATTATTTTCTAAATTAATTTTTTTAAGTCACTGTAAACAACACAAATAATGGTTGTACGTCAAAACGTTTTGAGTACGATTATGCTTAAAAATGACAAACTTTCCAATCGAAATGTCAGATTGCACTTGGCAGCACTCAGTGTTGCCAGGCCAGAAATATATATAGCAGCCCTCGTATTTTATTTTGAAAAATTTTTTTAAAAATATTTTTGATTTTCTCTTAAAAAAAATCATTATCAAAAAATAATAAAAGCTCCTCAGTAAATTTTATCCTAGATTTAAATAGAAATTCAAGGGCTTTATATCTCAATTATGAGAACTGTATTTAACCAAGAAAACAAACAGACATAACAAAAGACCAAAAACAAAATTTTTTAATTTCAATTACTTATGACGGAATAAAAAATATATTCAATAAAAAATTTATTCTCTTCCACTTTTAAAAGACGAATATTTCCTTAACTAAAAAATTTAGCCCGTATGTGTGTAACAGCTTTTTTTTAGAACTTTGCTAAGAAAATCGGTGAAACTATATAATTTAAAATTAACCGATTTTAAAGAAGTACTTCCGATCAGTTTAATTTTTTCTTATTTAACATTCATTAGCTTATACTATTGTTTTGTAAATAGTTTGGTTTTTAGCCCGCTTACAGCCGATAAAAAACTTATCACCCCCGCCGGCGACGAATTTGAATAGCGCAGGTATTTGGATAATATAAATAAAAACGTATTAATTAAACTTTAAAACTTGAGTTATTTATCATGACCAGGGTTTGGCAAACGGGAATTCCCGTAAGGTTTCCCCGGGAAATTGTGGGTATTTCAGGGAAGTTTTAAGTCATTAGCACTTTCAAGAAATAGATTTATTGTTTTTCATATATAGTGGTTGTGACATTAAAAATTTTCAAATATTTCTTTTTAAATAATTTGTGAATTCTACTACATAAAGTTTAAAACAAAACAACTTACTAGTTCCAGTACTAATCAAAACGAGGCTTGAAAATGATGTCCTCACATCGAAAGCGCTCGCCAAACGTACCAAATAAACAGCCAGTGACGACGGTCTACACCGAAAGGTATGACAACAGTATAATATTTACTGGCGGAATAAACCGGACAAAGGTGCATTTCTCTGTTTTGTTACCTGAATTGTTTTCTTCAAGATTTGCTTTTTTCCCGGAAATACCAGGAAATCCCGGGAATGCGAGATTTTTTTCCCATTTACCAGGAAAGGAAAAAATAAAATTTTTGAAAACCCAAACACTCTAAATCATGACTCTAAAAAATTTTAGTTTATGGATTTTTAATGAATGACTTAAGAGTTTTTGTGATTCATTTTGTCAAGCCCGATTATTAACTTTGTGTTATGCAATTTTTATTGCATAACTGAAAAGCACGAGGAGAAATCGACAATTTACGACAGGAAGTAAATGAAAAAAGAAGTAAAAGAATATTCAATTTTCATACGGAATTTAAATTGATAAACGAATGATTAAGGACTCATTCTATAAAAATTAAAAATAAAAACCAGGAGCAAGACTGATATATTTACCAGTGCCGAGTTTTAAATAGAATTCAACAAAGGTTTTTATGCATTTTCGGTTTTAGTTAAATTTCTAATTTTTCCTTGCAAATACAATCTGTGTTTTGCTTTTTTTTTTGAAAAATCAAATTTATTGGTGAAAATTTCTTGAAAAAAAAATATTTTGGCGAAGTGTTTTTTTTTTAGTGTAATTCCAGTTCTGTTAATTTTGCAAAATTTTTGGTTTTTGATGAAAATTTTAATTTTTATCGCAAGAACAATTTTTTAAGCAAAAGTTTAATATTTTGGTGAAATGTTGTTGAAAATGTAATATTTTGGTGAAATTTAACTGGTTTAGTGATATTGGTTTTCAATACAACAAAAAGCAAAAAACAACAATCACAAAACAAAAAAGCTCAATTAAATTTGAAAAACGTAAGGACCGCACTTATTAAATTTCAATGGTGGTGGCCATCTAAGGATGTGGCAAAACTGATTTCAAATTGAGTCCGGGCAGACGGATCAGGAATGTATATACTTTTACATTTTTCACCTGTGTTGAAGGATATAACAATTGGATAAGACCTTTAATTGATATGTAACTAGCGAAAATAACATTCACATCAATCGAAAAAACACTTTACATTTTAGGAACGATATTCAATTTTTTTTCTAATCAGAGCATTAAACAAACTTTCTGCAATAAAAAATTGTGGAAACCAACACATAGGAAAAAATTGCATAAATTAAAAATTTATGGATATTGGCGCGTAGCTAAAAACTGAAATTTTTTTACAAGCTTACCCGTGAATTTTGTTTTAATCGGTCGAGTCGTCAAGAAATTATTTATTAAAATATTTCTTAGATATTTTATTGCCGCCCCAGTACGATAAAATACCAAGATTTTCACACATATAAAGGTCTTTCCGAAGACAGTACTAATTAATTTAAACTTCAAGTATCTATAGAAAAAATGAAGTCAAAAAGTTCCTCTAAGAAAACATCTTTAAATCGATTTTTACTCGGACGAATTTGCCAAGAACGCTTGCTTAATGTCTCTTTGTATTTGTGCAAAGCTGTATGTGCGTGTATAACTATTTGTTAAAAGTATATATAACCTAGAATGAAGACATATTTAGCACACTGTAAATTAATATATTATAGACGTGTAAAACATTACAAATTCATACAACAGACTTCCGTTTCCTGCTGAGAAATTGGTTGTTTTTGTTTGAATAAAAAATAAACACCAGCACATGCAACAACAAACTTATAAATAGTTGTCTGCATATTTTATACCAAATAAAAATGAATATATGTACACAAAGAGCTTGCTATATATATATGTATATATCAAATGTATGTGATTGATCATGTTTTAAATTAAAGTTTAAGGTTAATGTTAATAAAATTTATGTAAAAAAATTAGTTTTTAAAAAAATTCTCTTAATTTTTTAATGTAAAATAGAAAAAATGCTTTCACTTTAATTTACTAAAAGTTTTATTTGAAATCTTTTTATTTAAACGAAATTTTAATAAACATAAGTAAATTCACTTCATGCCTTCGATAGCTCAGTTGGTAGAGCGGTGGACTGTAGAATTGTTATTAGAAGTAACATAAGATAGATATCCATAGGTCGCTGGTTCAAATCCGGCTCGAAGGATTTATTCTCAAACATTAAAATGATGAAAACAATATTTTTAATGTTTAACGATGGAAATTGATAACGTACTAGTAAGAGCGCTATACTCGACTAAGCCGAATCTTATATACCCTACACCAGGGTTTCTCATCAAATTTCTGCTAACGGACCTCTAGTAAACTAATTTTTTTTTTCGCGGACCCCTCTGAAGCCCTAGTTCAAAAAAAAACTTTTATTATTTTTGAAAACACTGTTTTTTCGGTTCTTCATGCGGACCCCTTGGATGGTTTCTGGGGACCCCCACTGGTACCCGGACCCCCATTTGAGAACCGTTGCCCTACACCATGTATGTAAATATTATTTGTTATATGAAACAGTTTCAACGTGAGTGTTATTGCAACAAAATAAAATTGATAAGAAACTATAAAAAAAATAATTATTAATTACCTTGTTACAAAACAGTCAGTTTTTAAAAAAATTAAAATTTTTATTCAAATATATGTATATAAAAGGAAACAACAGAATTTATTACTTATTTTTTATTCAAAAATTTTTCATTTTTTTTATTTTTGTTTTTTTTTATTTTATACCTCACCAGCAAAACACAAAATTACTCTTTTTGTCGACTTTTACCGATTTAACACACATCAATTTTTCTTGCAGCAATTCTAAATTTTTCAGAATAGAAAGGAGTGTAGAATCATTTTATTTCTCGCTTTCTCGCCCACAAAATTAAGAATTGCCGCAGGAAAAATGGATGTGTGTGAACTCGGTATTTGTAAGAGATTTTTCGTTTCTATCAAAAGGCGAGATAACCAATGTCTTTTGATAATATTGAAATTTGACTTGAATGCGACATACATAATACGGGTGATTATTTTTAGAAATAATGTTTTAATTTAGCCACCCGTTGCTTAAAGCTGTGATTTTCCAAAGAAATGCGTTCAGTTATAAATAAAATCAAACAAAAAAATTTAGTTTTATTTGCAATAAAATAAGCAAAAAATAAAAATATATTTTATAAAATCATTTATTGCGGGTAAAGTACCACATGTGACTCATAGCACTTTTAAATAGCAGGCCATGTATGTCAAAATACATAATTTTGAATTTTTAATTGAAATTCAGGTTTTAGGGTGAAGGTTCTGTGAAGCGTGACTGATCGGCTTGTATGACCATCACACAAGTATTGAAGTGTTAATTGCCGGTCCCCCTTTACAACTGTTAAAGTTTTATCAATTTTTTTTACACATTATTATCCATCAATATAGTTCTTACTTTATAAAAGCGTTATTAAAATATTTAATTAATTTTTTGCTGTCACACCTCATTTTCCCGTTATTAACTTTCAAATATTTTAGTACTTTTAATTTAATATTTTGCTTTTAGATAGATACAAGTATTTCTATTGATTATTATGTTGGGACCAAAATTATCAATTAATTTCTCAAATTTCACTTTTAACCATAAATATTGAAGAGTATTTATTGCATATGTGTGTATGTGTGTATGTGTGTGTGTGTATCTGTGTGTAATTAAGAGATTATATGTTTTACAAATGTATGAATGTGTATGAAGATTATTTAATAAAGCAAAAATCTATTTTAACGTCCATCATTAATTAAACCATAATAGCAATGTTGCCAGCTTAGTTTTTAATGAACAAAATTTATTTTTTTCTCTGTTATTACAGACTCGAAATTTGTATTTAAGTCTTATGACTTTGATAAACACCTTTCAATCTTTCCCACATTTGGTTGATTCTCGCTATCTATTCTGTTTTATGGGACCCACTGCGTGAAAAATAACTCACATCATATGACTTTCTAAATCTAGCACGGGTTCTAGTTCACAAAAGGTGGAAGTTGATTACCTTTTCACAAGAGCAGCAGCTGCTACGTTGTTATCTGAAAAGCCGATATGGACTGCACCTTTGCTGCTAGCATAGGCATAAACAGGGCTGTCTGAAAAGGGCTAACCCACTCCCAAAAATGCCTAATGTTTGCATTTATGTAACATCAGTTGTACGACTTCATTGTACCATCATAATTGGGCAGGATTTAAAATCCCGAAGTTAACTTCTTAAGGCTTTTTGGCGGTCTACTCACTACTCATTTCCTATAGTTCAGTTCAGTCGGGATCAGATCAGACTCATGGTTTCACTGGTGGATTCACTTAACTCCCTGGTCTGATACAGATCATAGGTGGCAGCCTTAATGCGGTGCTTGCAAAGTGAAGTACCACAGGATCCATCAATCTCTACTCTTGTAGGACTATATTGCACTTTACTACAGTGAGCCTGGCAGCATCACAGTTCTACTGGTGACTGTTCTTATCCCCACACACACACACTAGTGCTAAATTCAAAGGTATTGCAGTCCAATTTAAGAATGTTCGGCACTCTCGAGCTTGTTTGAAGCTTTACTTTTATCCATTATAAAAATAATTCTACAGAAAATTCTATAAATTCAATTTCAGCTCGTTCTTTTTTATCACCAAAAATCCCAGTCTTTTAAAGACGCCTTTGTCTATTATCTTTTTAGCTTCTGGCAACACTCTTAAAGATTTTAACCCAAATTAAAGAACAATTTATGCAAAACATGTTGCCACAAATATTTAATTTAATTCGCTCACATAAACCCACAACAAACAAACTGTCAGTACGAGTAAGTGCTTGAATAAAACCATTTATTGTTTAAACATCCACATCATAATTAAATGTTATCGCGTGTGTATTTTCATTTCATTCGAAATATTAAGAAAAACACACAAAATCTTGGTATTTAGATTGTAAAATTAAACTAAATGTACAATGAATTGATCAATTCAGCCAGCCAAAAAGTTAAACACAAATTCCATCATTCACTTATTAAACAGATTCAGTAATTTACAACTTGATTTGCATTTTAATGAAAAATTCATTTATTTTATTAAAGAAAAAATCTACAAAAAGGAAAAGCGCAATATTAATTTGATAGAAAATTAATTACAAAATATTTTGAAATGCTTTTCTTTTTTTATCACTTAAAGAGTCTAGTGAGGCAGGAGGGGGTAGGGGTTTCAAAATAAAATATTTAAGAAATAAATTATAAATTTCTGAACAGATCTTAGCAGAAGAATATTTAAGCTTAGTTTTAGGTTTTGCACTTTCTAGAACGCAATAGTGCCCTAAATTAAAGTCTCTCGGTCATGTACATTTTTAATAAAATTCTCATACATATCAAACCGTTCATGTCGGTTGATTATTAATGCGAAAAGCGTGATGATTAAAAATATACACAATTCCTTCGAGCCGGATTTGAACCAGCGACCTATGGATATCTATTACAATTTCTTCAACAACTTTCTACAGTCCACCGCTCTACCAACTGAGCTATCGAAGGTCTTAAAAATCAAAGTGTATTTCTGCTTCTGTAAAATGATTAAAAGTGGTAACAAAACTTTTCATCCCAATTATAGTTCGAATAATTTTTATAAGATTAAAATATATTAAATAAAAAAAATTTTAATAAAGGCAAATCAAAACATTTTAATATAATCAATCGATATTTTCTTCAAACTCATATAAATAATTCTTGAAAAAAACCGACTTCAAAGCAGACAAATCTACTTGCTTCTGAAGCGAACTTATCAATACAGAATATATGTTAATTTCAATCTTCTGTCTAACAGCTTAACAGTTTATAATCTTAAATATTTATACTGCTTAATATACCAGACAAAGTTGTGTTTGTATATAACGGGTCAAAAAAGAGTACGATATAAGTAAAATTAGATTAACCATGGGAACACCCTTTAATTACTTAATTCAAATTGTATAATTGCTTTTGTAGCGGACTTACAAATACAATGTCCTTGTAAATTTCAGCTGTCTGTCTATAATGTTTCAAAAGTTTGTCCGCATTCATCAAATTACACCAACTATTGGTACACCCTTTTATTTCCAAATCCAAATTTAAAATTTTTGTTATACAGGTTCTTTGTAAATTTCAACCGCCTGCCTAAAACTGTTCAAAAACCCGTCCATATATAAACAAATCAAAGAACTTTTGGGGCACCCTTTAAATCATAATTTTTAATATTTATACTCGTTTTTATAACGTTCATAGTAATTAACTTTTTATTCAATTTTTAAGCGTTTGTCAAAAACGGTTCAAAAGATAGGCCAGTATAGGTCAATTTACATCACCTATGTTGCATTGGGACACCCTTTAATTTTAAAATTTATTTTTTTATTAAATTTTGTTGTTGGGAGCTTTAGTGATACGCATTTTTTTTTTTTTTTAATTTTTAAGGGTGGCCCTTTACGGTTCATAGTACACGTAAAAAAACATATATGTTGTATGGGGCCACCCCTTAGTTTTTTAAACTATGAACTGCTTTTAAAATGGGACCAATAAAGGTAAAATTATGGAAATAAAAAAAGCAACCTTCAGACGATAACTTTCTTTCTTTTTCTGAAGACAGTTAAAAATAAACGAAAACAATTAAGGTTTCTGGCGAAGCTTCTTTTGGAACTTTAAGAAAATTGTGATAACTTCGGCCACCTACAAAATAATAGAGCCCGATTACCTTTATAAATAGCTTGATGTAAAAATGGGTGAATTTAAGTCGAAATTGCAGGGGGACTATTTCCCTAAATGTAAAAAAAAAACTTTTAGATTTATTTTTAGCAATCATGAGAGCAATAAGGTGGCTTGGGTTATACGGAGCTGCTATTAAGATTAAGATCAGGTCATGTTTTTTAATAGAAAAAAAGACAAAATAATAAAAAATATTTTTTTCCTCTTTAAGAAAAAAAAACTTACCATTTAGCCAGAGAAAAATAGGCGCAGTATCAGTGGAGAAGATATTCAATATGAGTTAACTACTCTTCTAGAAACTATGCTGCTGTTCCTTATTAAATAAAGTGACTTGAAAGTGAAACAGTTTTCTTATCTAAAACACCAGACTAATTTGTGTAATTTTTAAATCTTGCTTTACGTTGTATCTTAAAAATCTGAAAATCTATGGACAAATTGTTTAGAATAAGCTGCAAGAATCTGTTCTTCGTACATTTTTTAAGACATTAGGAAAAAAATGTATAGAATTCCTTTGAGCCGGATTTGAACCAGCGACCTATGGATATCTGCTGATATTTTTCTTAATCTTACTACAGTCCACCGCTCTACCAACTGAGCTATCAAAGGTCTTGAGATCAAAATATAATTTTTATGTGATCAATATGAGCCAATGATAGTTTTAAAATTTTTCAAGATGAGATAAGGAAAACTCAAATAAAACTAAGGCTTAAAATAACGTATGAAAAAGAAATATTTAGAAAAATATTTATTATTTATGCCATTATATCGAGAATACAATTACCAAAGCTAAATAGGAAAAATTATAAATATAAATTTTAGTCAAATGTTGTAAATTTCTACAACTACAGAAGTGATAACAAATCACAATTAAAGTTTCGATATCGTTTAAAATGTTTTATAATCAAAATAAGCATTTTCTTTCGGAGGCAGTACAAGATATGCAACGCTCAAGAGACAAAGTGGGTTTTTATAGAACCAAGCTTTATTTCTACAAAGACTTTTTTGTGCAAATCTATTTTTCTAAAACGACTTTCTTGAAAATTTCTAGCGATAATACTGTTTGTGACGTTTCTTTTAGAGACTAAGAGAAGTGATTTTTTGTAGACAACAGTCAGCTTTAATTGGCTTAAATTTAATTCTTTTCCGGACATAGTTGAACGGAGTTGCCACTAAATATAATTTTTTTACGCCAACTGAATAGAGTTGCCACGCCATAGAGTGTTTGCATAATAGAATTGTGACGTTCTTACAATAGAAGGTAAATTAAAAATAAATAATATAAAAATTAAATAAAAAATTTGAAAGATGTGTTTGAATATCTTGGTAAACAATTTTGAGTCAATTCAATTTATCTCAGGAATTAATATCAATATCAATGAAATGTTTCTTTTCCTTAAAATTAAAATTTAGAAAAATGTGTTTTAAAACATTTTTTGTAGAGCTCTATATATAGTGTTTAAAATTTTCCATCTAAAAAAATAAAATGTACTGACAACTGTTATGTTAAAATAAGTGCCGGTAAAATTTTGTACTTTCACATTTGTATATCCAGTTTCTCTACGAAATTACATATTTTTATGCAAAAAAACAAAATATTCTTGATTTGAACCGAGGTTTCAGGGGACCTCCAAAAAAAATTATATTTCAATCCATCCACTAGTTTTTGCGTGATGCGAACACAAGCAAACAACAATTCATGTACAGAATCGATCCCGTTACTTTTTTATGTATGAATTTTAACAGAAATATTTTTTTTCTTTTCTTTTTAACATACAATTTATTAAACTTATGTAAAATATGTATTAAATTTCGTACCAAGAAAAAAATATATAATTAGTGCTGCCACATTAAAAAAATTTATATTACTGGTTTTTAATATGGCAGCTTTGATTTTCCAAACAACTCTCAGCAAAAGAAAATTTATCTAAACATAATGGCTAAAACCAGCTTAAACAACAATAATTTATTTAATTATTTAAAAAAGTAAAGATATTTTTTTTACGAAGAAAAATTCTTAAATTTGACACCTCTTTCTTTGTAATTAAGTTTTATGTTATTTTTTATAAATTATTTAATTTACGTTGGTCTTAATGTGTGTGCGAATGCATTATTCTAGATAACAAAACACAAAAACAACGATAACGAACACACTACTCTATCTCTCGCTAAGCCACAATTAATTTAGAATTCCTTAGTAGATCATTTTTTATTGCAGCCTATAACGTTTCCTGTGCACATTTTATGCAACACGGTTGTGTGTTCTTGTTGGCATATACGGGCTCTTTTTTATTATTTATTTTACATTTACAATGCTAACAGCTTGTCTATTTACACCTTGGGCTTTGGGATTACACTGAAAAAAAAATTTTAAGATAATCTGGAAATCTATTAGCAATTTCTTTTTTTAATTATTTAGTTTCAAGTGTTGGTCTTCAATTTTCCAAAATACTGCTGGGATTTGTCAAAATCACCAATCAATTTTGAGCATTAAGACCTTTTACTTTTTTTTGCAACTGTACAACTTGGGAGCAAAAGTTGCAACCACAGGCAGCATTAAGGCAAAAAACAATAGAATAAATAAGCAAACACACACAAAAGCAGAAAAACTGTGCATATAAATATTTTAGTTTCTATGTAAGAATTTATAATGTTAACAATGCCTTTTTTTTCTCCAACATGTTGCCAACCTAAGATTAAATATTTTCTTGTTTTAGAGCGCTACACTTAACTCTGAAAGAGTTAAGGATTTTTTAACTTCTTTATTTAATTCTTAAAGTGAAATATAATTTTTTCAATTTAATTTTTTATTAAAAATTTGAGTTTTCTTACTTCATTGCATTACGAGAAAATCTCAAGTTTAAAAATAATCTTTAGCATACTTTTAGGCTGCCGTTTTTAGGTGTTGAGTAGCTCTAAATTCGTTTAAGCTGATTAAACAGCGTTTCAATTCTTTTTTTGTTCTTAATTTGTTTTACGTTATTTTTGCCTTGAAGTTTTCCTGCCTTATTCCTATTTCCTGTTCACTAACACTTACTAGTGTTAGCAATATGTCTGTGTATTTGTATGCTTATTTTTCCAATTTTTTCTATGTTTTGTCTTTATGCCTTCAAGTCGTAAATGTACATTTATTGTTGCAACACGTTCTATAAGGAATAAAGTTATAAGCTGTCTTTACGTTTTTTTTACCGCTTCTTAAATTCGTCTTACCCGTATGTTCGAGTGTGTGTGTGTATCAATGTTTGTTTTTTTATTTGTATTTATGTGTTACATTGCAATGCATTGGTTGAGGTGTTTGCTTGTAAGTGTTTTAATACTTAAGGCACTCACTCATGTTGCCTGCTGATGTTGGTGCATAATGTTTTGTTTTATACTCAAGCTGCAGCAGTTCAAATTACTTCTTGTTAAAGTGCTGCTTTTTACATTTTCTTTTTTCATATTGTGTCGTAAAATTTCTAGGGAGAAATTTGTATGATTTTTCATTTTCATAATGCGCATTTTAAGCAGCTTCTTAAGATTTTCATTTTTATATCTAAAATGTGGAAAGTAAATTTAAAGTGTGGTATTTCTACTACTGAGTTGAGTAGCTTCTCCATAAAATTTGCATTATTCAGGGATTCTTAAATTAATGACAGTAATTTAATTTTTGAATTGAAAAATTGTTTTCTTAAATCATAAATTACAGAAATATAACTTAAACTCGGAAAAAAGTTGAAACACAGATATTATTATTTTCTTTGATGTCACTAAATTTTGTTGACAACCCTTTTAAACAATACAAAAGTTCTTTAAAATACTACCAAGCAACTGCTTATTGAATTTCTAGGCGATTTAAAACGTCTAGAATGTTGTGCTATGGAAAAATCTGGTAACTTGTTGCTGTTGTTTCTTTGATATAAGTATTTTTATTCCTGTGAGTACTAGCCAATGATTAGAATATTACAACGACAACTAAGAAAAATTTATTGCAAGTTTCTTAAATGTGTTTTTGTGTTTGTAAAAAGATAAGAAGAAAACGTTACAAACAATATAGAAAATACATAATGCTGGCAACGGCAATTTGTGTTAACAAGCGAGTTAAAACGCCTGAAGTGTTCTGCTATGGAAAAATCTGGCAGCTTCTTATTCATGTTTCTTTTATATTTACTTTATTTATGCACGTGTAGGTGTGAGTCAATCAATAGAATATTGTAAGAACTGACAGAAGCTCATTGTGTATATAGAAAGCAAACAAAGTTTTAATACAAACGAAATTTTCTTTCGTAACAACACTCTTAAACATACTGAAGGCTGAGATATAAACTAACTAAAAAACTAAAACTAATGACAGTTTGTTTAAGAATCACTGTTTTATGTGATTCATAAAATAAATTTTCAATACTGTGTTACTAGAACAGTGAACAAAAGTTTGATCATAAAATATGATTCATTTGATAAATAGAAGCCAAATTTTTTTATTTGTTTTTACTTTTTAACATATTTACGTTCTCAATATAAATTTTTTATAACAACCTAAAAAAATCAAACTTCTTTTATGTTTTAACGATTGGTAAATACGCCAACAGGAACAACCCACTTAAGTGTTTTATTGCTTCATAAAATTTTAAAAATATTTATTATTTGTCGCTTAGCACTTTAAATGAATAATTGTTAATTTATTTAAAAGATGAAGATTTATAAATTTAAAAAACAAACTACGCCATTTAAACTGCTAACAAATAATAAGAGAAGTAAAAATTTAATAAATATTATTTTTTACAATAAACAAACAAACACTGCTGGCAAATTTAATCTATAATGAAAGAATTTTTATAAAAAGTACTAAAGTTTTTAAAAACTATCTTTGAACCTAAAGTGAATTAAGGTTATAGTATGATGCTTTTCGGCCTCCCATTAATGTTCTGTGCAACAGTAAAAGAAATAAAATTAAATTGACATTTTTCTCTTATTTAAAAAATATTTAACACATTTGTTCGAAGTTGAATTATATTAAGGACTTAAAAATATACCACTTTGCGGTACTTTTTCTATACAAAAATTTTATTTTGCTTTTTGATAAGTACATAATATTTTTTTAACAAGAGTACCTTTATTAAATATAAATTGATTTTGAAGAAAAAAAATTTTTTTTAATTAGTAAAAAAGTACCAAAAATAAATGCTGAGGACAAATGCATTTTATCGAAAGCTATAAGCCAATTTGCATTGAATTTAAAATACAGATTTCTTAAGCAACATAAAATTGTGTATATAGTACTATTTAGAACAAAAGAACGAATTGGTATTTAAAAAGATATTAGACTAAAGTTTGGTACTTTTTGAACATGATCGATTTTAAGTTACTAAAACCAAATTTTCTTAGTTTTTTTTATATTTTGCAAATATGTACCCTTTAACGTTATAATTTAAGTGATTATAAACCTTAAAAATTAAAGGGGGAACAATTTATAAATTAGTACTTTTTGGTACTTTTAATTGGTACTTTTTTGGTACTTCTTCTCTATTTTACAGATATTTACAGTTTATTTTTCGTAGCTAGCATAACAAGAACTACACCTTGACATGTTAGATAAATTGGTACTTGGTGGAAAATTTCAAAAGTATTAACATTTTACCTTTTCTTTCTATCAATGGTACTTTACGTCTTATTTTCTTAATTTAAAAATTTATAAAATATAATACAAACTAAAGTTGAATAACGAGAATGTTTATTTCATGTAAAATACAAATGTCTGAAAGCGAAATAAGGAAGCGAAAAATTGTACTTTTTTATTTTAGTGGTGCTTTTTGCATTTTAAGAGTTATCGAACCACCACTAAAGATCAATACTTCTATCATGTAATTGAGGAAAGTCAGCCTATCTAACAAATGTAATTAAGGTCTTAAAGATAAACTAATTCATGAAGCTAAAGATTCCAAAGATTTTCAAAAGGTTGCAATTTTTACTGATCATTCAATAAAAAAAATTTTGTTTTCTATTTAATTTTCATATTGCATTCATTGCGAAAAACTCATTACAAACAAACTGAATAGTTTTAAAAGGCTGCTTTATGCTGTAAAATTCATAACAAATTTGATATGTATTGTTAAAATAATTTTAATAAAAATTTATGTTAACAATTTATTATGTTCAATATCTTTTTCTTTTCCTCAACAAGAATAAAATATTTCTTAAAAGCAAATTGATTTTAAATCTGTAGCAGTATTTGTTCGTACAAAAACAAGCTGTTCATTTGTTTAAACAATATTTTATTAAATTTATTTCTTATATCGCAAAAATATATTCAGTCATTTATTTATTCATTCCCCCCATCCATTTCAGTAAAGTGAAGCAACACAATAAAATGATGAAACTAAATTCCAAGAAATTTGTAGAATCAATTCATAGAACTTATTATTCGACATTTTGTTGAGTGTGTTCTTATCGAAAAGAATAAAACCAATAGATAATTTTGTTTTAAAGGAAACATTTATTATATTTTATAAATTATGTTTATTTTTCATAGCATTTTACAAGTTTTCATATTTTCTCAATAAAAATGAGGTTGCTTTTATGCATTGATTGGTAGAAGAATATAACTAATGGATGAAAAATGGTGTCCTTGATGTTATAAATATTGAAAATTTTTAAAATTTAATAATAAATCAAGTAAACCTTAAAAACAAACAAAAATTAAAAATGTAAAATTTTTTCAGACCACAAGGTAGAGAAGGCTGGTGTCAATTTATTTTGAAATACAAAAAGTCTGGTAAAATAATCAGTTGGGCGTGTTAGACGTTAACAAAATAATTGCAAATAAATATCACTGACTAAAACTAATGCATTAAAATGCATCATAAAACAAAAAAGAATGATAAACTGAGAGAAGCCACGACAAAGCCTGAAGTATGAAGTCCCAAGTCACGCTTCTCTCCGTGCAGTGCCTTTTTTAATTGCCGCACACTTAAAATGAGAAGTGTTTTTTAAGAACCTGAATATCACTAATTAAATCAGAATATAATTTAGAAATGTTGCAGGTGCTTGAGTCGAAGGTTGAAACATTGTGTTCTCTATCAACTCATCTAGACCTCCTCCTGAGGAATTTTCAGATTACAATATGTTACAATGTTATCACATCCCCATCTTTCTATACGTACTTGTCCAAATATTTTTTTTAACTAAACACAACTTACCCGTAACTTTGGTATTTTATACATATTATTTCCTTCTCAAATTTATGTTTTATGACTGGGAGACTCTTATTTATTTATTCAAATAGCTTTTAAATTATTTTTAAATAGCAAGCACCTTGTCGCTTTGGAATATGCTCCAGAGTTTCTTCGCTGTATTCACAAAATCTACATCGGCTATTGCTCCCAGTGCCTAACTTGACTACCAGAGTGGATAGTTATCTCCCTTGTAGCCTCTGTAAGCATAAAATTTGTCTCATCGTTAAATGGCACTAGTTTCCGTTGGGAAATTTTTCCCCTTAGCTATTTTTTCTTTTTTTAATTAGGACCAGCACTCAGGGGATGACCCCTACTTATGCAATGCATTGTGCCAGAACTAGGAAATTAGGTTGTGGGAAGGGGGATAGAGGGAGTAGTGCTTGTGGATATTTGATTTGATTCTTTGCACATTGAAAGTGGCAGGAAAGACCTCTGCAGGGAGTTTATTCCACTATGAACTGTTCGGCTAAAAAACGAATTTTCTCTGTAATGCGTAGTGTGATTCACTGGCCAATCGACCACAAAGGAATGCGCTCATGATGCAGAGCGTGTTGCACCTATGAAATGACGGTTTTCAGGAACAAGTTCCCTGATTTCATAAGACACATTTCGTTGTAGTAACGATAAAACAGTGAAGCACACGTTGCGTCCATGCTCCAGTAAGTCAATAGAGCTGGATACCCTACTGTCACCGATGAGCCTCTTCGCTCTCTCCTGTACGCGGTGGAGTAACTCCAAAATAGACTTTGAAGCACCGGCCCATACATAAAAGTTGTATTCCATTTTCGGTCTGATAAAGGTGACGAGGAGATCAGATGGCCCTTCACATTTTTCATTACTCAAAAGAAAAGAAAACAATTTTGCGCCTGCAAAACCTCTATTTTGCTGTGAAGGAAGAGGAAGCAGTTAATCAAAGTAAAGCTTACATACTTTAACATAATTAGAATGCCTCAAGCTGAAAAACAGCACTGAAGATATGACAAAATAACTTAAAAATCAGGAGTTTATTAAGCCTGTTAGAATTTACGAAACAGTCAAACGAATTGTCATACTGCGGTTAATTTTTAACAATTTGTGATAATTAAACTCTGGCAAATCATCATGAATAGATTTACACTTGAACAAGTTATCCAGAATTAATTTAAACAACAGGCAATTATTCGCGTAAGCTATATACGATTTCGCTACTGTCAGGGCGCATATAATCGCTCCTCCAAGCAAGCAATCTGTGGAACATTAGGTCCATTTAATACTACATACTTTCTAAATAGTACAGTAACTCCAACACTTGGAGAAAATATGTGAGTACTGAAGAAAATATCGCCGCTGTAAACGAAACTGTGGAAGAAGATTTCAAAATATCGATTTTTTGGTAGAAGATGGAAATATGTCTTTTCAATGATCCGTATAAGACTCAGCCTGTGCAGAAATTAAGGCCAAGATACTGTCATATAAATAGTTCTTTCGCTAATTTTACTCTAGATTGGTTGGAAACAGAACCGATATTTTATCGCAAAGTTGTGTTAATCGGTGAGGCTAATTTTTAATTAGAAGTATTTTTGATTAAATAAAATTGTCGCATATAGAGTGAATCCAATCCACAACAGACCCTAAAAACACTATTACATCCAACAAAAAATAATCGTCATTGCACTAGCTTTCTTTAAAAATGAAGCCCGACCTCACGTCATATGCTGACCGCAGCCATTGTTTTTTAAAATCACCAATGGTGTTTATGTTATTCGTGACATGTCGCCTGTAATTTTTTAAATTGTGGCTTAAACTTAGTGTCCAGATTGTGCTTCTTCAAGAACAGCTACGGTGTCATACACCCGAAATCATTTTCAAATGTTTAAGTGAGTGTTTCAAGCAAAAGATTTCTTGATAATTTTTTATTTTTTTTATATTTTTTTTTTTTTTTTTTAATTTTTCTCATTCAAAAAATTTTTAGGCTTAAAAACACTATTTTTTCGATTTTAAGTTGTAACTAAACATTCGTAGTATTAAAAAATAAAGAGTGACCCCTACATATTACTGTACCCTTCGTATGTGAGTTCAATTCGTCTTATGTTGAACGTACTTTTTGTCATACAAAATTCATTTTTAAATTACAAAGACAATTTTAAATTCAATAATACTAAATTTATAGAAATTTAAGAAGAAAATCACAAAAAAAACGTTTTTTCTTTAATCATATAATAATAATGTTTTGAGAACTAGTTGTAGGCCATCACAACACAACATCCCTTCTTTCGTTCGTGTATTACATTTCGAATTGTTTAAAGGGAACAAAAATGTTGAATTGCTTAAATCATTGTGATTTTCTCTAGTACTAATGTCTTCTTTTTTCCCTTAAGGGAACTTTGTAAAATAATATTTTTTACATGCTTCTTAGTTACACTAACATAAATTTTTTTTAGCGTATACAGTTGGAAAATTTATTTTCGAAAACCTACTCATATGTGTACGAAGAGTGATGATAGTTTTATGTTGAACATCATTTTTTACTTTTGTACTCTGACGTTCAATTGCTACCAATACTGTGTGTTTGTATGTATGTTTGTGTCTCATTTTGTCATTTTATTACAGTGATATTTGTAAACGAAAATATCTCACCATCATTTTTATCTTTACCGGTAACTGTGACTGTGACGTTGTAACTCTTTATAGCCACTTTTTCATAATTGTTTTCACTGTCATTTTTCACAATTGTTTTTCATTGTGTGGATTTAATTTGTCTCTCTGCGAATAAATGCACTGCATTGTGTTGTATGTTTGTAGTTTTATATGATAAAAGTATTACAATATGGATTTTGGTGTATGTTTTTAAAGAGCTTTAAAAGAAGACAAGTTTCGTTTTGGTGCTTATTTTAAAACTATTTTACAATTTTTTTGTTATTTTAGTTAGAAAAAAATTATAAAACCTTTTAGTCGTTATATTTTTGGTGTAATAGTTTTATAAGATTATTTATTAAACATTTCTGTTGCAATACTTTGTAACATTTTTACACGATTTTCATACGATTTTCTTAAATTGAAAATTTGGCTTTTGGCATAAAGTATCTAATAAAAAGTACGTCTTAGGTAAAGTTTGTTCACTACCAAAGTACTTAAAAATAATTCAAGAAATATAAGTTTTATAGCTTATAAAACGAAAAAATGTATTTATTTAGACGCTTAAGGCTGAGTTTTTTTAACGGACAAAAAGTTTTTTTAATAACAAAAAAAAAATTTTTTTCAAAAGTACCTTTTAAAATATTTTTAGGAAATTTATCTATAAGAAATTTGAAAATTATCCTAGGACGTTTAGAAAAAATTCGTTGTAAAAAGTAACTTTAAAAAGTACCTTAAAAAGTACCTTAAAAGAGTACCTTTTAAAAGTACTTTTAAAGCAACTAGCTTAAATATCTTTTCAAGACCCCCAAAATGTTAAAAAATAGAACAAACTCTTAAATAATAGACTTTTTAAAGAAGCAAGAAATATTTTCTTAAAAAAGTGTTTAATAAAAAAACTTTTGAAAGGCGCCCTTTAAAATAAAAACTATTAAATAATCGGAAACAACTGAATTTTCTTTATAATAATGCCTTGTAAAAATTAACAAAAAAGTTAGATTTTGTGACTTCATTTGTTACCTACCTTGTTTTTAGCGTAAAGTACTTTTTAAATAAAATAAAAGCCATGAATAAAAATTTTAAAAGTCCAGTGCCTTGCTCTATAACTTAAAACTTGTATCTTTTTGTTTAAAAGTATAGTCATTTGAAAGTACTTTTATTTAAAAATATATTTATAAATATAAAGTACTTTTTTAAAAAAATTTTTTATATAAATTTTTTCTGTTTTTTATAAAATTAACTAAAAAAATACAAATATTTAATTTTATATTTCTTTTTTTACATAAAAGTACCCAAATTTTTAACTACAGTAGTTTTGTTTTTTTAATAATATTTTTAATATTTCTTTAAATGCTCCTTTCTCTTATTTAAAGGTCAATTTCAGTAAATTACATTTTAATTTTAAATCCTCTACAAAAAATATTTTTTTAAGTAATTTATTAATTTAATTAATTTAAAATATTAAAATAAAATATTAATTTAATTTAAAATATTTTAACTATAAAAATTTTAAAATATTTTAACTAAAAATAATATAAATTATATAATTTAAATTTTTTTTTTAATGTGCCGTATGTAAGCATATTTTGCTAAAATTATATATAACATATTTTTATAAAGTACTTTTAAAAATTACTTTTGAAGAATAAAAGATAAAAAAGAACCTTTTGATAAAGTACTATTTAATTAAAATGTATCTTCGTGTCCATAAACTTTAACATACAAAATAAAAACAGCAAAATAATTTAACTAAAGCTGGATTCACCCATTGTTTCCGAACAAAATTTTTGTTCCGAAACATTTTTTTTTTATATGTAGTTTGACGTGTCTCTCTCTCTCAAAAAGAAAAACGTCAAACTACATATAAAAAAAATGTTTCGGAACAAAAATTTTGTTCGGAAACAATGGGTGAATCCAGCTTAACTGTTCCTGTTTTTTTTTTTTTGGCTTTGTAGCTAGAAAAAAGAAATGCGAATAACAACAGAAGCTAATAATCAATATGACTCCATTTCCAAAAAATGGAAAAAAACAAAAATTAAACGTATGACCCGGTTATTAAAATACGAATGAACGCCATTTTGCCACCCAAAAATATTTAATAAAATATTATTTTCGAGAAGTGCAACCATGAAAATTGAAAGTCGCGAAGACCAAGGAAGCAAATATTCATATACTCCTTTTACTTAGTGAAAAGACAAAAAGGAAATATTGAATTTCAGTTTTTTAAATCATACTCCTTTCGAAATTACAAATAAAGTTTTTTATAATCAACCTCTATTTTCTAGCCTTTTAGTCGACTGGCCTTCTATTCCTTGCCTAGATCTGCATGGTTATAGTCTTAAAGCTTACACAACATTGAAATTTCATATATACCTGCCTGTAGTCTTGAGTCCTATGATATTTACTTCTTGTCTTGTCTGCCCTGCCGTTGACTCTTCCTTTAACAGGCACCGCCAACAGAATTCGTTTCCCTTGATTTAACGTAGTGCCTGTGTTCCGTGACTAGCCAGTTCACAGCTTTGTGTACTTCAGATACCTTCACATACCTTATTTCTCTCACAATGCTTCTGGAGCAAAACTATTAACATTTTAAATATCTAGTCACTCCTCTTCTACACTACAATCTAGTGTATGACAAAAATCAACTTCCGTTAGAGGCCAAGGGCGTTCAGCTAAAACGATTCTGCTGCATCGTCTTTAAATGCCATAATTATTTTAAACTCGTATTTGTATTCGATTGAACTTTTCAGAGTTCCCTTTTACTTGCGAATTATTTAAGAAACTTATTTTCTTCCTTTCAAACCTAAATTATATCTCATTGCGTAGCTGAACTTAATCAGAGTTTCTACACCTGTCACTTCCTAAATGTTTGCTACTCTTCTTTTTTAGGGTAAGGTCCTTGTATATCTGCACTACTAGACCACGATATAGAGTAGAGCAAGTTCAGTATTTCGACTCCGCATGGCATAGGCTAAGCTGCCCTTCGCGATGTTAATTTTTTGGGTAAAATATTTATTTACTTATTGCCTTCAGTCTTCATCACAAGGAGGCATTTAGAGACATTTCTAACTGCGGTCGAGAAGTTTCAAAAGTACTACATCTAAATTCGGTGGCCAGGTTATTATATCAGCTTAGTTAACGTTATTAACTTAGGCCCAATAAGTACTGCCCTCATTATGTTTTTGCTGATTAGTCAAACGCACATTAAACATTACGATCCGAGATAAGATTTTATAACAAAAAGGATTTAAGAAAAAAATAATAATAAAGTATCCTTCGAGCCGGATTTGAACCAGCGACCTATGGATTTCTACTTGACATTGCATCTCGCACTACAGTCCACCGCTCTACCAACTGAGCTATCGAAGGTTGTGGTGGAAAGCTGATTTAAATTGTTGTTAACAAGACAGTGAGTTTTCGAAAAACAAAAATTGAAAGAAGATCTGAGTCCATCTTTTTACTTACACGATGCTGATAACAGTTTAATATAATCTGCTATGACCTTTAGTTTATCATACTTCCTGTATCATTTTATTTATATTAAAAAAAATAAAATAATATTTTAATTAAAATTTCATCTGAAATTAAAAAGCAGCAAAAACTAAATACAAAAATTTTTAGTTTTTTGTTTGTTTTTTTTACAAAAAAAAAAAAAAAAACAACAATTTACACAGCTTAAACATATTTGACATGCGAAACCACAAATATATTTGTAATATATATATTTTTTTTTGTTGTCACAGCATAATTTTAATGAATAATTTAATAATCAAAAACAAATAATAAACACTTTTTAAAATTTAATTAATAAAGAATATTTATAAATAAATTTTTAGTTGACTTAACAAAATATTAAATTGACAAGTTAACAAAATAGTTAGGTTTATTTCATTAAGTTCAAATTAAGTACACATATACCTCGATATGCATTATGCTTTTTCTAACCAATTTTTTTGGTTTACCTTTTTATCGATAAAATTATGACTTTAATTAAAGTCCCTTAACTTTTCATTAGACAAAGTTTTAATCAACAATTCTAATATTTTAAACAATATGGTCCTTCGTTTAAATCAACGTGTGTCTCTAATATCTAAGGCACATGTGGCAACACTATTAGGAGTTTGGAACATAGAAAAATCGTGTGTAAGGTGATATCAGGTGATAGTGACAATGAGGTTCCTCCCAGCAAATTTAATCTACAATGAAAGGATTTTCGATAGTTCTAAAACTAAATAGTCAAAAGGGAACAAAAAGGTACTGAAGCTTTTAAAAACAATATCTGAACCTTAAGTGAGCTAAGGTTATATTTTGGTACTTTCCGGCATCCCATTATTGTTCTGTACGAAAGTGAAAGAAATAAAATTAATGAGCATTCTTCTGTTCTTTAAACATTGTTAAACACGTTTGTTTAAGCTGAATTATTTATTTAGGACTATAATATGTACCATTTTGCGGTACTTTTCTCATACAAAAATTTTACTTTTTACTTTGATAATCACATCATTTGTTTTATTAAGAGTCTTTCTATTAAATAGAAATTGATTTTTGAAAAAAAAAAACAATTTTTTTCAAGCAGCAAAAAAGTACCAAATAACGTTGCTAAGGAAAAATGCATTTAATCCAAAGCTATTAGGCCAAATTGCATTGAATTTAAAACACAGATACCTTAAGTAATATAAAATTCTTAATATACTATTATGTAAAACATAAGAAGGAATTAGTATTAAAAAAATATTAGGCTAAAATTTAGTACCTTTTGAACATGACCTTTTTTAGGTCAGCAAAACTAAATTTTCTCAGTTTTTGTTTTGTAATAAATAAATGTTCCCAAAACGTTTTTATTTAAATGTTAATATACCTTTAAAGTTAAAAAAGGTAAAAGTTAAAATTTAGTACTTTCTGGTACTTTTTCCATATTTTACAGATATTTACATTTTTTTCGTAATTAGCATAGCAAGAAATACGAAACTGGCCACAAATGTTTTTTAAGATGAGATGTGAGACATCATAAAGGATTTAACGTTTTTCCTTTTTTTCTACAAATGGTACTTTACGTCTTATTTTATTAATTAAAAAATTTATAAAATAAAATTCAAATTTAAGATAAATCACGAGAATGTTTATTTATCGTAAAATATAAATGCTAAAAGTCAAAATGCAAAAAAGGGAGAAAATGTACTTTTTATTTTAATGGTACTTTTTGCATTTTAAGTATTATCGAACAACCGCTTAATATCAATATTTTTATCATTATTTAAATATATATGTTTTATATATGGAGTTTGACACTAATAATTAGCAGCAAAAAATAGTGAATTCGCCCCTGCTTCTTGATTTGTCTTGAAACAGATTTTTAAAATATGGAATTTGAAATTTCCAGCGGCAGCTAATATCGATGAATTCGGCACTGCTGCCACCTGGTACATGATTTTGCCAAGAATAGGAATATATGTACATGACACTTTCTCTTTAGCAAATTACTCTGTTTGAATTTAAAAACATTTCTTTGTAATTTTACTTGTTTCCCTTGAATTGGATTGGATTCAGTTGGATTCCCCTTGCTTCTTAGTTTGGGTACCAAATATAAACATGAGGCCAAAAATATTTTGTGTCTTTATAATAACTTCTTCAACATTCCTTTTTATTATTTTATAATATTTTTATTTGGGCTTTTCACATCATTTGACATAAAATGCTAAACAGAATACCGTATTGTAAAAGCTGATCAGATGTTAAATTTTAAGTTAATAAGAATATTATGCCGAAAGAAACAAAAATAAAAAACAAAAAATCCTTACAAGCGAGTTGAAGCGTTACTACTTAATTTCGAATTTATTAAAAGCAAAGTGCGACAAATGTACACAGAGATTGAAAAAGCTTCAGTTGGCTTATATGATGCTTACGAACTTCCGACAAAGAGAATTTCAGTTACACAGAAATCCTTAAGCTTATCCTGATACTCTGTTTGAATTTTTTTTAATTGTTAAGCAACATTGATTATTTCATGTAAAAAAATTGTCATTTAAAACGTGGTGTCTATCTCTCGATTTGGAAGGATTTTATGTTTAATTGTTCACGTATCCTTGATTGTTTTAGAAATGTAAGCAAAAGACATAAGATCAGCTGTTGTTTTGAAAATTCCGCATGAAATAATACCTATTGCTTTATTTCAGGGCTTTGATAAAATGTTGCCAGAAACATTTCTACTACTACTTTTGCAACATTTTTTCATGAATTTCATAAAAATATTCTATGTTGTATGCAGTTTTAAAGCATTCCGCATGAAAAGCTGAACAGCGTACCAGGCTTAAGGCTAATTATCATTATTACAAATAATTTATTTGAAGATACATTTAATAATTTTGGAAAAAAATAAACAAAATTTGTTGAAGCTGAGCAAAAAATAAAACTAAAAAAATAAACTTTTTTGTTAACCATTTTTAAAAGGTTTTATATTTTTAATGAAGCAGCTAAAATAAATATATTGCAACATATTTCTTCTTTTTAAGAATTATTTAGCAAAATTTCTCCCAAAAATGCTTATTTATTTCGTAGCTTTCTATTTTCAGTGCAACAAAAAATTATGTTGCTGTAAAATAAACAATTCATTTTGTGTGACAGATGTCTGAGCATTGTGATGGCAAAAAAATGTTTGTGCTATCATTAATAATGCAAACTCGGGTATCTAAATAAGAATGTAAATTAAAATTTTTTAATGGTTTTTATTGTAATAAAGCATGTTTTTTGATTCATCATTTTGTATTAAATACTGGGAGAATTCTATAAAAAAAAATTTATTGAAATAAATAAAAAATAATGTTGCTGTAGCAGCACTTTGTTCATTTTGAGAAGTTACAAAGTATTTCCTGTAGCATGTTTAAGGGTGCAAAATGTTTCGGCAACATTGACTTACTAAGTACGTTAGGGACTTTGTTGTTTATATTCACATGTTCGGAATTTTTTATTCCATCCGTTACTTTTATTTTTATTTTTTATCAATTAGAATAAATTTTCCAAGTTAATAAAATATTTTGTCGTTAATATTGTACATTCTTAAGAAACTTGTTTGCAGCACAAACGAAAAAAAAGTATTAAAATTGAACTTTAAATTCAATTACCCGAAAATATCGTACACAGCTTGTAAAGCGTTAAAAAAAAAAATTTTGTATTTATTAATTCTGTGTGTGTGTGTGTGCAAGCTTGTATTTGAAGTAGACTGGCTGTTAGTCAGTCAACCATTTTACAACAGTCAACGTTTATTAATTAATTAAATTTAAGACGAAGGTTTTTCTTATTTCTTGCTTTTTTTAATTTTTTCACTTTTGTACTTGTGAAAACTTTTTAACGGCAGCCAACTTTTTCAAGTTTAAAGTTGCTCATTTTTCACTTAAAATTGAAGTGTTCTTTTTTTTTAAAAAAGCTAACAGCTTTAAGAATTTGTTTGAAAAAGTTTATAACGTGTTGTTAAATTAATTATTCAATATATTTATGCATGTAACTTAATTAGTTTCATACTTTTTTTTCATAAACTACACGAACAAAATAACACGATGATTTTTATAAATACATTAAAACAGACGTCTGAATTTTTTTTTTCATAATATTAAATATTTATTTCATTTATGCAAATTTATGTTAAAATAAAACATTACAAAATAAATTAAGAATTTTATAGCTATAAAAAATATACGAGGGTAGTAGCAAAATTATCTTGACACAAATAATAGACATAAAAAAGTAAATATAAAGCTTATTTATTAATAAAGCTTAAGAAATAACAATTTGAACATGTCTGATATATTTGATGTTCAGTTGGTACCATAAATACTTCATTTTACACAGAGAGAAAATCTTAGATATTTTCAATTTATATAAAATATACTACCTACGAGCCGAAATTATTCTTAAAAATGTAAATTAGATTGTAACTAAATATCAATTTAATAATTTATAATTTAAAGTAAAAGTTAAAAATTCAAGATTTTGTGAGTTTTTTCTTGAGATCAGAGTTCTGTACTGTATTGAGAAGATCGTACTTTTGACACCACCACTCCAGATCAAAAACAGATAATAAATATTGATTAGTCAAATACTTCAAGCGCAGAAATTCGAATCTGAGTTACCATTTTTGTTTGTTTGTTACTTTATCACGCATCAAATTCTTAATTGAGCGGTATGAAAACTTACACACGCAATGTCATTGACATAAAAAATAACATACAATTCTTTTTATTGGAAAAACCGTGCACGTTCAAACTATAGATGGCGCTATAGTTCATCGTTTCGTGCTTTTCAAAAAGTTTTAAAAGCATTGGGTAAATTGTGGCATTCGATATCGATCGAAATTGCAATAGTATTTGAATGTTATTTACAAACGATATCGCGTGCGTAATTTACCCCCAGGTAAAAGAACGGTTAAATGAGGACCTATATTTTTCTCAAGTTTCATTAAAATATGATAAAGAAAGATAAGAAGGCCTGTTTTTTCCGATGTAGCATGTTGCACATATTGATTAGGAATAATTTATCTAAGTTCAATATTTCGTCAAATTCACTTCTTCCGATTAATCAGTAAATCAATTAATTAGTCGATTAAAAATTTATAAGAAGGCCGGTTTTTCTTGATGTAGCCTATTGCACATGTTGATGAGGTATAATTTATCTAAGTTCAAGATTTGGACAAATTCATTTGTTCCGATTAATCGGTAAATCGATTCAAAATATATAAGAAGACCTGTTTTCCTTGATGTAGCCTATTGCACATGTTGATGAGGAGGGATTTATCTAAGTTCAAGATTTTGCCAAATTCACTTTTTCCGATTAATCGGTAAATCGATTAATTAATCGATTAAAAATATATAAGAAGGCCTGTTTTCCTTGATGTAGCCTATTGCACATTTTGATGAGGAGGGATTTATCTAAGTTCAAGATTTCGCCAAATTCACTTTTTCCGATTAATCGGTAAATCGATTAATTAATCGATTAAAAATATATAAGAAGGCCTGTTATTCCCGAATAAACCATTTGCACAATTTGATAAGGAAGGATTTATCTAAGTTCAAGATTTCGTCAAATTCACTTATTCCGATTAATCGGTAAATCGAGTAACTAATCGATTAAAAATATATAAGAAGGCCTGTTTTCCTTGATGTAGCATATTGCACGTTTTGATGAGGTATAATCTATATAAGGTCAAGATTTCGTCAAATTCAGTTAATCCGATTAATCGACTAATTAATCGATTAAATATTTTATAGAAGGCATGTTTTCCTTGATCCAGCCTACTGCACATTTTGATGTGGAAGGATTTATCTAGGTTCAAGATTTCATTAAATTTAGTTAACCCGATTAATCGGTAAATCGATTAATTAATCGATTAAAAATTTATAAGAAGTCCTGTTATTCCCGATTGAACCAATTGCACATTTTGATTAGGAAGGATTTATCTAAGTTCAAGTTTTCCCCAAATTCACTTGTTCCGATTAATCCGATTAATCGACTAATTAATCGACTAAAAATTTATAAGAAGGCCTGTTTTCCTTCGTACAGCCTATTGCACATTTTGGTGAGAAAGGATTTATCTAAGTTCAAGATTTCATCAAATTTAGTTAACCCGATTAATCGGTAAATCGATTAATTAATCGTTTAAAAAAACTAACAGCAAACATTTCTCTACTTAAAATAATTTCTATTTAACATTACACTTTTGTATTTGTAAAAATTAAACAACTAAATTCCTTTGCAAATCCTTTGAAGTAAAATGGGTCAATTTAAACACCAAAAATCAATGAGCGTAAGACATTCCATTAACTTGTGTTTTATTTTTATAGTAACTTCTACTAATGTTAAAACTATTTGAATTAGTGCTGTGTTCTAAATAAAATGCCACTTGATGTTAGTAAATATTTGTCATGACATTGACTCTGAAGCATGTGATTGCCACAAATATTTACACAAGTGCTTATTCTTCTTATTGAGAGCATAAATAACTGATTGGCAATTTCAATTGAGGCTTGTAAAAAGCACAAATTTATAAATTTTGAATAACGAGTAACGAAACAAAAGGAACTTGAAATGAGACTTGTAATGGAAGAATAAACGTTATTGAGTTTCTAAACAAATGAAGACAGGCGGGAATCAAATTTTCTTTCTATCAAATTTTTTAAGTTTTTCGTATGAACATAGTGAAAACGCATTTTCTATTTCTAAAGTAGGTAAACGAAAAAGTTATTACAATTTAAATTAAGAATATAGCGATAAAAGAAAGAATATAGACTAAAGTACAAATTGTATAAAGAAATAAAAAACATTTTAAATTTTTAACTTGTTTAAGGCTGAATTTTTTTGGTTGGCGAAACGTACATAAAAGAAAACATAAAAAGAAATTTTCGTGTCACATTTTTATTGAGAACTTACGAGGGAGGCGTAAAGGAAATATTGCTTTTTCGGCTTAGTAAATTTTCAAATCCTGATTTGGGGAAAAATTTATGAATTAGGAAATATTAATCTATTGGAAATTTGATAACCAAATAAATAACTTTTAAAAAGAACGAGAAAAAAATAAATACTAGCAAAATGTAATAGAGTATATTTTGAATCGCTATGTCCGTCATTAGCCTTCTTTGATGTATAAAAATACGAGAAATATTTATAATCAATCAATATTTATTTGGTTAAACGAAATCTACGAACAACCCCTAGATTTTTTCGCTGTTCTCTTTTTAAGTCGTCACATATATTTGTTCTTACTTTTTACTAAACCTTGGTTAAGCGACGTTCAACGTTTGCAATGTTCACATCGCAGTAAATGTTGTTCTAGTTGCATATTGCTTTAAAGAAAGCGTGAATGCCCGGCAGGTTACGCACAATTCAGTATTTTTAATTTTCGAAATTATTAATCGGAAAATTTTTAGCATGGGAAGCATTTGTCAGCTTTGAGCAAAACACTAAGCCGTTGATTCAAAAGTATTTATTACGCGAGAAAATGTTCATCAAAAACTGTTTAAAAACGTATTGGTTGCCTGTATTTAAACTCCATTATGCGCCAGCAATATTCAGGCCTGACTCTGAAACCTTTTAGTATTTTATCGAATCTGTTAATAGGTTTAGAAATAATGAAGACTTTTCAAAAGGCATGCAATTCACTGAACAGCCCTGAACCTTCTCTAGTGAAAAGATTTTGGTTTTAAATCTCATCGATATTTAAAAAAAAACTTCTAATTAGGACTTAAAAAAATAACTCTTGCAAAAATAATCGACTTCAAAACATATTTTATCAGCCCATATCAAATTACATTAGCAATTGGTACACCCTTTAATTTCCAAACCCAAATTTTTCACATGCTGTTATAGCGGCCTTAGCAGTAGGGAAGGTTGGCCACATACATCAAGTTACATTTGCTTTTAAATTTCTAAAATTTCAACTGATCAGATGGGTTAGCGGAAAATTCTTTCCAGCGATAAGACTTGTTTTTGGCTTAAAGGGTTTGTTAGTAAACAAAATTTGCCGCATAAGAAGTGAAAGCAATTTACAGCAGACTCTAAAAACTCTTTTACATCCAGGTGTAAGAAGCCTGGTATCTTCGCTGGTCTTTATATCCTCAAAAACGAAGCGAAGGCTCGCATTACGGTCGATAGAGATCGTTACTGTACTGTGATCAATGATTTTTATGTTTGAAAATATGGATGACATTGACAAGGGAGATTTGTTTTATACCCTGGTGGCATCACGTCACCAATCGGTACACCCTTTAATTTTTAGGTTTATTTTTAAATTTCTTTGTGCTCTTAGGAGCTAATTACCGCCAAGTTTTTTTTTTATTTTTAAAGGCGGTTCATAATACACATAAAAAACATGTATGTGTATAGAGACACCCTTTACTTGTTAAAATTATGGATTCCTTTAGAGACAAGAACAATTTGCAAACAAAACCTTTCAAAAAAAAGGACATATTTTTAAAATCGGTTCAAAACTTACTGGGCTATGAAAGCACAAACATTAAAAAAGCAACATTCACACGAATTTATTACCTCCTTTTTTCAAAAGTTGACAGAAATAGTGTTCAAAGTCGGATGAGCGTCCTAAAGTATTCTTTTTTAAAAATTATAATTTATTTAAGGATATTGAAAATCTTAGAGTAATAAATAATAATAAAAATAATTTTGATTTTTCAATATCATGTTGTTGTTATTTTTAACTATTAACTTTTAAAGCCAAAATATTTGTAAAAACATGTTCGTTCAAGCACTTTAAATTATTTCTTTCATTTCATCACACATTCCTCAAAAAGCATGATGCATCCTAAAAGTATGCAAAGAGTTTTAAAAAAATTTCTGGAATAGTAACAGTAACAAAGAAATAAAATATTTGAAATGCATTTCATTTCTTGCATGTTGTGTTGTTAAAAATGCAACAGAAATATGGAGACAAGGAACAGGAAATCTGATCTGCAACTATCTGGTTGCAGTGTAGCTAGTTAATATTTATATATTTGTGTAATCTTGTGCCCATGTACTTCTATAAATCCATGTACGTACGCATGGTACTCGTATCATTTCATTTACTTTTATATAAATAAAAGAAATCACACATATGAAAAATCAGTAAATTGAGTTTTTACAATGAAAGGATTTCAGTTTTCATAGAACAATCTTTTTGTAATTTTTATGTATAAATTTTTGCATTTAAAATACATGTGTACTTAACAATACTTTACAAAAACAATAATAAACACCAATCTATAAAATTGTATGCAAACGTATTGGGACAATAATACACAGTGTGTTTTTTTAAGCTCAATAGAATTATAAATTGTAAAAAATAATGCAAAAAAAAATTTATTTAAATTAAAATTATTTTTATTTGAAAGATTAATGTGTAGCACTAACGTTTAAGCATAATATAAGGCATATGGCAACTGTGGCAATTTCTAATGTAGCGCATTCTCGACGTGTAATTTGCGCCTCTTTTTAGCGCTTTGGCATCCAAGGCGCCTATTTTTGTTGATTTATCTGTATAAACCAGAGAGTTACAGTGGCCTCACAAGAAATAATTAAAAGATAGCAAATTGTCCTTCCAATAATTGAATGGTGGAAATCGTCGCATGCACATCATCCTGTTGAAGCCACGAAACTCTCCCGTGTCAATGTCATCCATTTTTCAAACATAAAAATCATTAATCACGGTACAGTAACAATCTCTATCGACCGTAACGCAAGCTTTTGCTTCATTTTTGAGAAAATAAAGACCAGCGATGCCACCAGGGTATAAAACAAGTCTCTCGTGTCAATGACAACCATATTTTCAACCATAAAAATCATTGATCACGGTACAGTAACGACCTCTATCGACCGTAACACAAACTTTAGCTTTATTTTTAAGGAAATAAAGACTAGTGATGCCACCAGGCTTTTTCTACCTGGATGTTATAGAGTTTGTAGAATCTGTTGTTTACTAACAAACTCTTTAAGCCAAAAAGCCTTGTAGCTGGGCAGAATTTTCCGCTGAAACGTCTGATGAGTTTTTATAAGCTCTAGAACCAAATCAGCAAAAAAAACGACACATATAATGGTCAAGTGGATTTAATTTCTTCACCAACTGGATATTAGAAGGAAACAAAATTTTATTAGAGGACAGAGTTCCAATTTCTTTGATCGACGACGAATCAATAAATTTAGATCGTCTTCCACACTTTCGAATACAGCGGCAATATTGTCTCCATTGCGCACATTTCAGCGACATGTTTGTGTTATTGCATGATTTAGGGAATCAATAACAAAATCTGTTTGAAGTTCGACAGAGGGCTTGCTCAGAAAAACGATTATGAACGTCATACAAAACACAAAAATCATCTTTAAGTTGAGCGAAATGATGACTGATTTTCAAAATAAATCTGAATAATTAGAATGCGTTTTTCAAACGACAATATATTCTTGATAATTTGACACAGTTTACTAAAACTAAATGTCAAAAAGTGAGCGCACTATAAAAGATGATTTGTTATTTAACCCTTTTTATATAAAGGTCCGCCAAATAACTTTTTTTTTTGAAAATGCTATAAAAAAAACTACTGAATATTTTTTTCAATTTTTTTTTTTTAATTGAAAGTACAATCCTTCCAGTTAATAATGGAAAATATTTTCATTCAAATGCCTGCCTCGGCTGGCCATGCAGTAGCCTACACGATCGGTCCAATTTTTAAGCACATTATCGATTGTGAGCAGCTGTATTTCACCAATGGCTTCACGAATATTGTCCTTTAAAGCGTCAACTGTCTCTGGCTTATCTTTGACGGCACCCCACAAATAATACTCCGACTGTGTCAAATCGCAGCTCCGAGGTGGCCAAACGACATCAGCTCTACGGCTGATAATGCGATCTTCAAAAACAATGCGCAAAACATCGAGTGTAGCTTCGGCTGTGTGCCACGTAGCGCCTTCCTGTTAAAACCAAATGTTGCCAATACCCTCCCCTTCAATTTTTGTGAACAAAAATTCGTTCAACTTGGCCCGATAACGATCGTCATTGACTGTAACGGCAACTCCTTGCTCATTTTCGAAGAAAAATGGGCCAATTATGCCTCTGGACCAAAATCCGCACCAAACAGTGACTTGTTTTGGCCTTTAAATGTATGCGTGCGGGTTTTTCGTGCCCCAAATGCGACAATTTTCCTTGTTAACATACCCGCCAATATCAAAATGAGCTTCATCTGAAAAGATGATTTTCTTTTTTTTTTGGCAAATTCGTCATCTTCTGCAAGTCGATCGCAGGCCCACTTAGCAAAGCAAAAACACATTGGATGGTCAGTCGGCTTCAACTCCTGAACCAATTGGACTTTGTGAGGCGTCATATCAAGGTCTTTATGCAAAATTCGACTCAATGATGTCTCCGAAATGTTCAATTGTTAAGAACGACGATGAGTTGATGTTGATGGTGCTTCACGCACACTTTCTGCCACAGCAGCAATATTCTCGGGTGTTTGCCCTGTTTTTGGATTTTCACGCTTTGGTTTATCGATGAGGATGCCAGTTTCTTTCACTTTTTTCACAGTTTAACAAACATACGGAGATGACTGTGCTTCTCTTCTTCCAAAATTCGTACGCAATTTTCGCTCACATTCTGCAACATTACCATGATTTTCGTATACACAACCATATTCCCATATCAATATGGGTATCATTTTAAAGACTTTGAAGAGACCTTTAAGAAAATACTATAATTTTGTAAAAATGATTAACCCATTAAGAACCGATGGCATTTTTATATAATTTTTTTAACTCTCCGTCACCGCAATATTTGTTTTTGATTGGAGCTTCTTCACCAAACTAGATTTTCATAGATAGTGAAGGATGTTTAAGATTCGGCATATAAAGGGTGTAAAAAACAGACTTTACATGCATTTAGTTTTCGCCAATAATATGTGATTGTCCTGCATTATCAACTTAAAAATTTGTTCAGTCGCTTTAGATAACTTTGATCATTCCAAAATTTTTATAAATCCCTTCGAAAGCGTATCTTGTTTCTAGTGGGTCATTTAACTTTTTTCAGCTCTCCATTGAGCATATGCTCTTAAGAATTTTTTAAAACTTGAAATATCGCATACGACCATCAAACTATTAGCGTTTTAAATGTCTGTTCAGTAATGTAAGCGTAGTGTCTGTTTTTGGGTCTATTAAAGCGTCATGCCACAAGTTGTGTTAATCTAAAATCTTGCGAGAATTTTTTGTAAACCATTAAAGCAGACCAACTTACAAAGAAGAAGTCAGTGGAAGACAACAAAAGTGAAAAAAGTAATCATTCGTATAAATACCAGGATTTTTATTTAAATTTATTTCTAAAATAAAATACCTTTCTGTAAAGTCTGCAGGGTGCAGACGTATGTTTATACAAATGTGTGTACTATTTTTTATCTTTCTTTTGCCTAGTGGGTTGCTTGTTTAAATATCTGGTGTAGGGTATGTTTTATTCAAAATTTTTTGCTGTAAATTTCTGGTTTTATCGTTTTCCAAACAAAAAATTTCATGATAGCTATCAAAAATTGAGTTATTTATCCTTCCGTTAGTTCTATCGAACTTAAAAAAACACCCATTACGATTTATTTTTTTTTTTTAACAAAAAAAAAAATCTTAATCCCATTTAACACTTTATAAATAATTTTAGTAGTTTTCATTTGCTTGTATAACTGATGATACAAATTTTCATTGCATTTTATATGCAAATGAAACAAATTAAATAAATAAACAAAAAAAAACAAAAAAAAAACCTACGGTATTATTTTGTTTTCTTTTTTGTTTGTTTTTAACCATGTTTAAATCTCTTTCCAATTTTTTTTTCTTTTTTAAGTTGTCAATGTGTTTTCATTGTAACAACATCCACTACAGGTGAAAAAAATATTTAAGTTTGTCGTTACGTTTGTAAATTCTACAATATTTATTTCTGACTTCAGTCAGTATTTTTTATTAATAATCCTAATATATAGAGGAAGTCAATATAAAGATGTCCGCTTATCAGTCCGTAATCGGCCACGTCCCTGGATGAGCATTCTCTCAGACATACAGTGGCTCACAGCTTATTTCGTGTGAGACAATATATTTATTCCTTATTGAAGCAAAAATGCAATTTAGCAAAAGTTTTTTTTGCATTTTATTCTTTGTTTACTTCTTCATGTAGCAAGACAAAAACAAAATTAAAAAAATATTATTACAGAAAAAAATATAGCAACAATAAAACCAGTTGCAAAATCGACGTCACAGCTTGTTTCATGTGTTTGAATTTACTGTTTGAGAGTAATTTATGACTTTTATTGACTTATAGAATGTGTTATTAGAAATTATTTCAATTATTTTGGAATCATTTATTATTTTGGCTTAAGAATGGGTCGACGCACTTTAATTGAAAAGCGTGAAATCATGATCAAACATTTTAAAGAGAACAAAACCCAAAAGGAAATCGCTGAAATTGTCGAGTTGAGCCCTTCAACAGTGCAATATATTATACAGCGCTTCGTACGCGAGAATCGCATTGCAAATAAGGACAGAAATGCCCATAATAAGATATTTAATAAGGTTGATGAAAGGTGGATTTTAAGAAAAGTTAAGCAGAATCCTAAAATAAGTTCACCCTATTTAGCCTGCAACCCTGAAACCATCTGCAGAATTCTTAGAAATAATGATTTCCATGGTCGTACTGCTCGTAATAAGCCCTTTATAAGCGCAAAAACTAAAAGGGAAAGAATACAGTTCGCAACGGAGTACCTTGGGAGGCCAGACTTGTTCTGGAATACAGTAATTTTTTCTGATGAGAGTAAGTATAACCTATTTTGGTCTAATGGAAAGTTTTGCATATGGAAGAAATCAAATACGGAGCTCCAAGCTCAAAAGTTACGTGGTTCTGTAAAGCATGGCGGTAGACATGTGATGTTTTGGGGGTGCATATCGGCATCAGCAGTTGAAAGTTTGCACTTTATCGAAGGGAATATGGACAAAATTCAATACCTTAATATTTTAAAGGCAAATTTACTACAGAGTGCGAACAAGACAACGACCCAAACATGGTTGATACTGAATTGTCCACATGTCATCCAATCGCTAGAAATGAATTTTATTGAAAGTTTATGGTATCTGCTTGAAAAAATATCAGACCTTATCACATATCTAACATAAGCGATCTAAAAGAGGCCTTAGAACTGAATGGTGTAAGGCTTCCCCGGACTACACGAAAAAATTTGTTTCTTTGATGAATACCTGTTTAAGAAGTGTGATAAAGCAAAGTATTAGCCCCTATACACGAAATAAGCTGTGACTTTGATTTTGTATGAATTTTTGTTTTTGTTATGTTTTTTCTTTTTCAAACATGTTTAAAATTTTGTTTTTTTTTTATTACACGAAGAAGTGGACAAAGAATAAAATGCAAAAAAAAATTATTTTATTAAATCGGGTTTTAGTTGTTTTTTTCTTAAATAAGAAGTAATTATAGTCTCTCACACGAAATAAGCTGTGAGCCACTGTAGTTGCGAAAAAGAGCTTTTGAAATTTAGCAACATTAGTCCATAAAAAGTGGGAATATGTTAAAAAAAAGACTCGCGCCTCTATTTTTCCTACGTTTTTAAGAGTTAACTGTTCTATTTTTGTTGGTTATTGTTACATTTTGCTTTGTTTTTTTGAAAACCGAAACTTAAGAGAAAAACTTTAAATTAGCATGCAATTGAAGTATCACCAAACCTTCCAAATTTCACCAAAATATTACATTTTCACTATCATTTCACCAAAAATATTAAACTTTACTTAAATTTGTTTTTGCAATAAAGATAGGAAATTTCATTAAATATCGAAAATTTAGCAAGAAAAGCTCAAGATTAAAAAAATTGGAATATCACTAAAATTTCGCTAAATTATTTAATATTAAAAAAAATTTGTTTTTGCAATACAAATATTAAACTTCTTAAGAACTCAAAAATAAAACTCCAGATTAAATAATTAGGAATTTTATTAAACGATTAAATTTTCACTAAAATATTTATTTTAACGAAAATTTCACCAAAAATTTTTATATTCCAAAAAATTATTTTTGCAGCAAAAAAATTCAATTTCATTTAAAACTGACAAAAAAAATCTTAACGACTGAAAATAGGAATTTCCTAAGCAATTAAATTTCACCAAAATATTTTTTCACGGAAAATTGCACCAAAAATATTTATTTTTCGAAAAATTGGTTTTTGCAATAAAAGAATATTAAATTTAATTTTAAACCGAAAAAAAAAACTCTAGATTATCAAAAAAAAAATTAAATTTCACTAAGAATTAAAATTTCACAAAAATCTTAATTTTAAAAAAATATTTACCAAAAAAAATTTTCGTTTTTCCAGTAAATTGTTTTTGTAATAAAAAAATTGAAATTTTATTAATTCCCTATAATACAACTGTGTTAGTGTTACAATCAACTTTGCCAAGGCACTAAATTAGCTAGAGAAATTTTGAATACGCCAATCGATCAGTGAAACTTTCGAAAGTGTTGCTATTGAGAATCAGCAAGATTGGTCCATATCCTTCAAGGCAGTGGGCAAAACACCACGCCTGCCTCTAATTGTTCAATATAATTTGGAGCAATGAAAAACAAATATATGGGGCGATAGAAAATTTAGAAATTAGAAAAAAATATTGAGTGATATAATTGGCGCTCGCCCATATTGTCTGAGTAATGGGCCTCTGAACTTTTCACAGGCATTAATATTGGTATCATTTAAAAGCTTTTGAAGAGATATTTCAGGAAACGCAAAATTTTTTTAAAAACTTTAAACCCATTGAGCGGTAATGACATTTTTTTATAAATATTTTATATTATTTTTTAACTATCTGCAATATTTGTTTTTTTTTTTATTGGAGTTAATTCCCTAAACTAGATTTACATACATGACGAAGGGTATATAAGATTCGGCATAGCCAAATACAGCACTTTCATTTGTTCTTTTTCAAATAATCAATGTGTTTTCGTTTTAACAACGTATACAATAGAAAGTGAAATTAAAAATTAAATGTATTTGTTGATGCAGTTACACAATACTTAACGGAAATAAACTATTTATTGTCAATTTCCATTGTAAATTTTGGCAAAAAAAATAGATTCGTAACATTATTGTTCGTTGTAAAGTGTCCTTGAAACAAACAAATACATAAAATTCAAATTAAATTAAAGCAATTTATTTTTCAAATTATAGCATTGAAATACAATTAAAACAAAATCCCTTTCATTATCATAGAAATATTATTCTCTTGAAAAAATTTTTATTTTTTACCGACTTCGAAAAAAGAAGGAAGAAGGAGGTTATCGATTCGTCTGAGTGTTGCTTTTTATGTTTGTGACTCCAGAATTTATGCATTTCTGAACTGGTTTTAAAAAACTTTTTTTTATTTAAGATTGATTCCGTTTAAAAACTGTACATAAACCATTATAGGGTGTCCCCATGCAACATTTATGTTTCTTAAGTGAATTATAGACCGTAAAAGGCGTTATTTTAAAATTTAGAAAAACCACGTATCACTGTAGCTCCTATTAGCAAAAATAATAAATGTATAAATTAAAAGGTATCCCCATAGGTGTTGTAAATTGACTTATATGGGCCTATATTTTGATCCGTTATAGACAAAAGCTTGAAAATTGGACAGAATGTCGATAACTATTGTAACAGAACGCTTCAAGGGTTAAACCGTACTTCAGCTGTTTAATTATTGTGAATAACATGCTATTTGACATTTTGTTTTGTAAACCGCGTTATTGCACTTTCCTTTGTTCCATTATCTATTATTTGACTATTTTTCATTTATAACTCGCGTAGTTGAATTATAAGCGCCGTTTTACTTTTTATATGTCCATCAAACGTTAAGCAAGGAGGTGCAAAAACTGCGGTATGTTTTAAAATTTGTTTCTTTATATTCTCCCTTTTTGTAATACATCCTAGTTTCATTTTATAGAAATAAACGACTTTGTATTTATTTGCAAGTCAAAAAATAACATAAATGTTTTAACGCAAACCTCCTTATTCGGACAACTGTTACAGCCGTAACATTTTTATTTCGCATTTTTTATGGAAATTTGCGTGTCTCAACGTGTCGTGTACTTGTGTTTTTTTGTCGTCAAATAGAAAAGCTACACAAGTTGGAATAAATGCCTCCACCAGTAGTTCGCAGTCCACCGTTTTTGAGGAGTACAGCCAGCGCGGATACTGTTGTAACTAATCCAACTTCTTCACAACAACAAAAAATGCAGCCAGAATCAAATCCTAGTTCTTGTGCTAATGCCGCCAGCACAGAAGCGCCAAAGGGAAGTAATGCCGAGACGACAAGTAAGTCAAGCCCAATGAGTATGCAGCCATCAAGAGAAAGCGTCCTCCTAGCAGACATGCAAAAGCAGTTGCAGTATTTGAAACGCCAGCTTTCGGATACCCAATCGCAACTCATAGAAAGTAGAAGTAAGTGCCAACAACTGGAATCTGCTTTACAGCCATCACAAACGGTAAGTGACCATAACCAAACTTTTTTAAATGTGCCAAATAGTTCCGCCATTGATTTAACAAATACAACAACAATGGAATCCCGCAATTCGCAACTCACGAATACATCAACATATACGACTGCACACATGCATAATCAACAGCCTCTGTCAACTTCTAGCGCTGCCGCGTTGGCGTCAACGCAACATGCGTTAACGTCGTTTAATACACACATAACCCCTTTAGCTAATAATTATATGTCACCATCTTCTGCAGCCAGTCGACAACAGCACCAACAACAACAGCCAATAATTAACAGTTTGAATGCAAATGGAATACTTAATATACCAAACGATTATATAATCCCAAGAAAAATACAAGACCTGCCGGAGTTTACTGGTGATCCAGAGGACTGGCCATTGTTCTATACTGCTTATACCCAATCGACAGCAATATATGGATACACCAACTTTGAAAATAATCAAAGGTTGCAAAAATGCTTAAGAGGGTATGCTAAGGAAATGGTAAAGTCTTTACTGATCCATCCTGATAACGTTGGTGCTGTCATAGACCAATTAAAGTTTCGTTTTGGAAGGGCAGAGCAGTTAATTCATAGCCAGCTGAAGAAAGTAAGGGATCTGCCGTATATTACTGAAAACAATTTAGTAAAATTGGTCTCGTTTTCAACAACCGTAAATAATTTGTCAGTGTTTCTTAAATCTGTGAATGGCGAACAACACATTGCTAACCCTACGCTCTTAGAGGAACTCATTTTAAAACTCCCTATGAGCAAGAGGTTGGAGTGGGCCAGAATCGCAATTAACATTCATCCTTATCCTACAATCGAACATTTCAGCTCATGGTTGAGTGAAGTGGCTAATTTAATCTGCATAGTACAAGATTCTAATAATGAATCTAAACGCAGAGTACTACACGCAGCTGAGAGAGTTCAGCAATGTTCTGTTTGTAAAGGTAACCATAGAATATATGATTGCTCCAAATTTTTAAACCTTAAGGTAGAAGAACGTTGGGATATGGTGAAAAAGATTCATGCGTGTTTTTCATGTCTCAACGTTGGTCATTCAACTCGAGAGTGCCGTAAAAAGAAAATTTGTCCAGTAAAAGGGTGCCAACGTAAACACAATAAATTACTACATGAAGACATTCCAAAGCCATCTGTTGTACCACCAAAGCCGAGCACAAGTGATGTGCCAGAAACTAGCCACAATGTTCTTAGCTGCTCCGATGACGCTAAAAGGTTGCTGTTTCGTGTATTACCAGTTACGTTATATGGAGAAAAACGCTGTGTGGACATTTACGCTTTACTTGATGATGGCTCTTCTATAACTATGCTGGACAAAGAAATTGCTGACTATGTTGGGGTGCGTGGAAAATGTAATAATTTGAATATACAGTGGTTTGGTGGCCAGTCTGCAAAGGAACCGTCAATGACTTTCAACTTAAGAGTTAGTGGTGTTGGCAAGAAAAAGAGTCATCTGTTAAGAAATGTTTATGCCGTATCTAATCTAAACTTGCCAATGCAAAGCCTAAGTGAGTATGATATAAAACAAATATTCAAAAATTCGTGTCAAGATTTAATTAAGCCATATACAAACATAGTACCGAAATTATTAATTGGCCTCGACCATGTTAGTCTAGGGTTGCCATCTAACATTAATACAGACAATTTAAATGGACCATTCGCTTGCAATACGGAGTTAGGTTGGGTAGTTTTCGGCCCATGTACATCACTGTCGCCCTCACCACATTCATGCCTCTTTGCCCATGTGAAGGAAGAAGAAGAGATTTTCAAGATGGTCGAAAATTATTTCAATATTGAAAATATGGGCGTAAGGTCTGCTCCTCTTGTTGAAAGTGATAATGACATAAGAGCGAAAAGGATTTTAAAAGATTCAACAAAGCGCGTTGAAAAACGTTTCCAAACAGGTTTATTGTGGAAAAGTGATGCAATAGAGTTGCCAGATAGCTACCAAATGGCCTTAAACCGTCTTGAGGGAATAGAAAGAAAAATGCGACGTGATGATAATTTTTCTGCCGCCTATAAGGAAGTTATCAATGGTTACATTAAAAAAGGGTATGTTCGTAAAGTATCACCAGAAGATGTCCACATAATATCGCCAAAGAAATGGTATTTACCTCATTTTGGTGTCATAAACCCTAACAAAGAGAATAAGAAAATTAGATTGGTTTTTGATGCGGCCGCAAAAGTAAATGGAATCTCTTTGAACGATAACTTATTAAAAGGCCCCCTGTCCATTTCATCGTTGCCAACCATGCTCTACAGTTTCCGAAGAGGAAAAATTGCCGTCACCGCAGATATTTGTGAAATGTTCCACCAAATATTAATACATCCAAGCGATAGAATATCGCAACGTTTTCTTTGGAGGAATTGTGACCAAAATTTAGCGCCTGATGAATATGAAATGATAGTCATGATATTTGGGGCTACCTGCTCGCCATGCTCTGCTCTCTATGTTATGAAGAGGAATGCTGAGGAGCATACAGGTTACCATCCCAAGGCATTGGAAGCGATCTGTGATCATCATTATATGGACGATTTTATAGATAGCTTTGATACTATAGAGGAAGCCATTGAAATCTCAAAGCAAGTGAAAGAAATCCACAAAAATGGCGGATTCAATTTAAGAGGCTTTACCTCAAACTCAAATGATGTCATCCTTGCTCTTGATGGTACACCTTCATCAAAATCGATTTCAGGTAAAGACAGTATTGAAAAAGTTCTTGGTCTTTTTTGGGATTCGGCATCGGACAACTTCATGTTTAGTTTAAAATTTAGAAAAGTGGAGCAAGATGTAATATCTGGTGATAAAAAACCCACAAAACGACAAATACTCAGTATCATCATGTCAACCTTTGATCCTTTAGGATTTTTGAGCCATTATGTTGTTGGTGGTAAATTAATACTTCGTAAGATTTGGAAACGAACGATCCGGTGGGATGAGCCAATACCAGATGACATAAACGTATCGTGGGAGCGGTGGCGTAAACAACTTAAAAATGTTTCAAAATTTCGTTTACCAAGATCTTATTTCCCTCCAGGAAAAATCAATCAAATCCAATTACACATTTTCGTAGACGCCAGTGAAGAAGCTTTTGCAGCAGTCGCCTACTGGAGATTGGTTTTATCAGATGACAGTATTGCCGTTAGCTTTATATGTTCGAAGACAAAATGTGCCCCTTTAAACAAAATCTCAATTCCTCGCTTAGAATTGCAGGCAGCCGTCCTAGGAACAAGAATTAAACAAAACGTGCTGAGTGAACACAAAATAGTTCCAGACTCGACAATTATATGGAGCGACTCAAAAACAGTCCTAAGATGGATTTCAAGCAGCCATAGAAATTACAAACCATACGTTGCGCATAGAATAGGAGAAATACTCGCATCAACTAATATGGAAAATTGGAAATGGGTGTCTAGTAAAGACAATGTAGCCGATGATGCAACAAGATGTTATGCAAATATTGATTTTTCTACATCGTGTCGATGGCTGAATGGGCCTGCGTTTCTGAAACGAAAAGAAGAAGACTGGCCAGATTACGACGGCGTTGCTCTTGGTCCTGAAGATCTAAATGAGGAGGAAATTCGCCTAAAAGTTTCACTTTTAGTTGTCAAAAATGAATTCATAAATATTGAACGTTTTTCGTCTTACAATCGCTTGAAAAGAACCATTGCTCAAGTTCTTCGTTTTGTTAACCTGTGCCGTAAACGATGTGGTGAATTAGACCGCCATGGTATAACATCTAAATATTTAGAAAACGCCGAGAAAATAATATGCCTGCAAGTACAAAGGGAATCATTTGCCGAAGATTTGAAATGCATTGGAAAGGGACAGCCAGTAACAAAAGCCAGTAATTTAAATAGTTTGATGCCGTATATAGATGAGGATGGTCTACTCAAGGTTTTTGGAAGGATTGACGCAGCTAGCAGTCTACCTTATAGCACCCGCCGCCCAATCATTTTGCCCAAAGATCATTACATGACAAGACTTCTTGTAATGCATTATCACTGTGAAATGAAACACCAGAACCATGAAGCCACAATTTGCGAAATTCGCAAGAGGTTTTGGATTCCACAGCTAAGGCACCTGTTGAGATGTGTTGTAAGCAAATGTTTTATTTGTAGGAAAAATAATGCCGCTCCCGTTGCTCCGGTTATGGGTCCGCTGCCACTTGATCGACTTGAACCTCATATTACTCCATTTAAATACACTGGACTTGATTATTTTGGCCCATTGACGGTCAGTGTTGGACGTAGAACTGAAAAAAGATGGGTTGCGTTGTTCACATGTTTAACTATACGCGCTATTCATCTTGAATTGTCTTACGATTTGTCAACGGATTCTTGCATCATCGCCTTAAAAAATTTTATGAACCGCAGAGGAGTGCCAGTTAGAATCAGGTCCGACAATGGAAAAAATTTTGTTGGCGCCAATGAAGAGGCAAAAAGGTTTGAGGAAGTTTTTGAGGCAAAACGAATTCAGCAATTATTGTCCACAAAGGGAGTGGAATGGGTATTTAATTGTCCAGCAAACCCTTCTGAGGGTGGAGTATGGGAAAGAATGGTGCAGTGCGTCAAGCGAGTCCTACGCCAAACTATGAAAAATGAATCTCCGAAAGAACATGTACTCCAGTCGCTCCTTATCGAAGCCGAAAATATAGTAAATTCCAGGCCGTTGACGCATTTGCCTATATCTCCTCATGAAGAGGAGCCTTTGACTCCGAATCATTTCCTACTGGGTACGCCTAATATTACACAAACCCCTGAAGTGTCTGCTCCTGATAAGAAAATTTTCTCCTTAAAGAAACAGTGGCGTGTTGTGCAGGCCCTAAGAGACAGATTTTGGAAGCGGTGGGTTTTAGAGTATCTGCCAACCCTAACACGAAGAGTTAAGTGGTGCGAACCAACGAAGCCCGTGAAAGAAGGGGATGTTGTTTTTGTGTGTGATCCTAATATTTCAAGAAATCAATGGCGGCGAGGTTTGGTCACTCGTTTGTATACTGGGTCGGATGGAGTCGTTCGTAAAGCGGATGTCAAAACTTCAAGTGGTGTGCTGCAACGTGCTGTTTCAAAATTAGCTGTTTTGGATTTAGATGATTGTGAAGCTAATCGCTCCACGGGGGTGGGGGTGTAACAGAACGCTTCAAGGGTTAAACCGTACTTCAGCTGTTTAATTATTGTGAATAACATGCTATTTGACATTTTGTTTTGTAAACCGCGTTATTGCACTTTCCTTTGTTCCATTATCTATTATTTGACTATTTTTCATTTATAACTCGCGTAGTTGAATTATAAGCGCCGTTTTACTTTTTATATGTCCATCAAACGTTAAGCAAGGAGGTGCAAAAACTGCGGTATGTTTTAAAATTTGTTTCTTTATATTCTCCCTTTTTGTAATACATCCTAGTTTCATTTTATAGAAATAAACGACTTTGTATTTATTTGCAAGTCAAAAAATAACATAAATGTTTTAACGCAAACCTCCTTATTCGGACAACTGTTACAGCCGTAACAACTATGAACGTTATAATAAAAAGTATAAACATTTAAATGAATTAAAGGGAGCCTCAAAGAACCTGTATTGCTAAGCCCGTTTAGCAACTATACAATTTGAATTTGGAAAATAAAGGGTATGCCCATTCTTAAGTTTGTTTGTTTTGAAGTCGGTTATTTATTTATTTTTTTTTTTTTTTTGCAAGAATTATTTTACAATGGAGTTATATTTTAGGCAAAATTTTTCTGTTTTCTTTCCCGGATATAATTTTCTATACTAATAATTTATATTATGCAACCGGATAACAATTTCCTTTTGACAGTATGGCGATAATTTTTTCATCGAAAAATGACTCAATTTTCAAATGGAAATTTTTTTTTTGCAACAGAAAAATTACTCCATTTTACAATACTAAAACATGTGACTACAGAATTTCTTTTTACTTTACTGCTATTCCCAACGTCTGACGCTATTCCCAACGTCATGAAAAAAATTATTTTCTTTAAAAAAAAGGTTCAAATATTTTTTAATGTAATTTTTTTATAGATTCTGGTAGAGAAATTTTTTTTGCATTTCCAGAATTTACTTATTCGACGAATTAAATTTTTAATTATTTATTACTGAAAATTTCATTTTATAATTCACTTTCAATTAGCCTATTTCTATTTAAATCAAACCTGAATTGTTACTACAATAAATTTTCTCACAGCTTATGGTCACCAACACATCATTTTCTGGTTTGATGTTGTTTGGTTTAATAAAAATAACAATTATTTTTGTACAACATTTTATTTGTGGTTGTGTCGCTGCAATATTTATTAGAAACACAAACAATCATTTCAAACATTTAATTATATGCAAATACAACTGCGGTAAAAAATATAGCACTATAGGAAAATTTTTGAAAATCTAGAAAAAAATTTTTAAAGATTGATTTTAACAAATCTTGTAATTTGTGTGCTCATAATAATTAAAAAATTTATTATTGTTTTCTTTAACCTTCAACATTTTTTATTAAATTTATAAAAGATTTTAAAAACATTTCAGTAAAAATAATAGCACTTTAGGCTATTGATGTAAAAATATGTTATTTAAAAAAAAAAAAATAATTAAACAACACAAAAACTTTTTACTTTGTTTTATGGCACGGGATATAAATACAATTTTTTGTATCTCGAACCAGCACTCAGGAGTTGACCACTACTCAAGCAGTGTTTTGTGCCAAAACTAGGAAATTAGGTTATGGGAAGGAAGGTAGATGGAGTAATGTTTGTGAATATTCGATTTGAATTTTTCTACATTGAAAGACCTCTGTAGGCAAGTGATTCCACATACGAACAGTTCGGTTCAAAATGAATTCTCTGTGATGCATAGTGCAATCCACTGGCCAATGAACTACAAATAAAAAAGCTCTTTATGAAAAGCGTGTTTTACAAAAAAAAAAAAAACGTGCGGATATGGGGAAAGAGTTATCCAATTTAGTTACAGCACGTTCAATGGTCAAGAAAGTCAATGGAATTGGATTTTCTATTGTCACATATAAGCCTCTTCGCCCTCTCCAGCACGCGGTCGAGTAGTCAAAATAGACTTTGGAGCACTCAACCATACATGAGAGTCGTATTCCATTTTGTCCGAATGCAAGTGATGTAAAATGTAAGGAGATCAAATGAAGAAAAAATCTTTTACACCGTTTCAAAACGCCGAGACACATGAAAAATGTGTTCAGTCCAACGAACATTATACTAAATTTTCATGTCAAGAACATCAAAAGCTTTTGAGTCTTTATACCACCCAAACCACGATTTAAGTACAACGTCATCCCTTCATCAACTTTGCCTGAACATCTTTGTACAGAAATGAAACTCTATATTTTGTTGACAGCTTTCCAAATACTTTTAACGCTTCTTTATGTCCACCTTCAGATTTTCGATAAGCGTTCAATTCGATAACTGTGTAGGCCACTTGATGAAAATAATTAATTTGTCACTGAACCACTTTTTAGTCATTTAAAGTGAGTGTCGCGTCGCTCAAAGGCTCACACCAGAGGTATTTTATCGGAAGTATATGGTTACATAACCTCTCTAACCTCTGGTCAATATCAGCAGCCTACATAAATTTTTTGATCTAATGTATTTGACCCACACCCATGTTCGTAAAACACCCCCATACTCTAACGCTTATACCACCATGTTTTTTTTCGGTATAAATTGCGCCTTTTTCACGTTAATAAGTGGTCCTCGGACGAAAGGTAGTTCTCTAGAACCCTTACTACCAAAAATGAATATCTTGGACTCATCAGTGCATAGAATAATTTGTTATGCATAAACAGTTCTAATTGGTGCTCTTATTTTGACCGGCACTGTATGTGTGTATGTGGTTGTGTATATTTTCAAAATATTTATATTTGTGGTAAAAGTAGTGAAAACATATCTAAATAAACATTTTTTACTTGGTATCTCAATTATTTAAATAATTTTACTGATATTAGATTGGCGCCAAATGTCTAATTTTTATACAGATAAAAATAGATATCATCGCTTTAAGGAAATGGTAATAATGATATCCATTTTATTTTAGCAATTAAGGATTTTTCGTTAAAATTTAAATGAAGTAAATAAAAATAGTTTTCACATAATAAAAAAAATTTATGTAAATTGAGAGTCATGAAAATAAGAGAAAGATTTCAGTTAAAAAAATAGCAAATATTTTTTAAAGCAAAATTTCCTTTTAATATAATAATAATAAACTAAGATATTTTTTTTAATTTTAGCATAATTTCAGTATAATTTTTTATACAAAATAATATTTTTTTTAGAAAAAGTTATTCTAAAACACAAAACCGAGTACTCTGTTTAACATTTCAAGTAAAATTTTGTTAAAATACATGTTTATCAAACAAAAAAGTAAGAGTGCTATATTCGGATATATCAAACCTTATATACCCTTCACCATATATGTCAATCTAGTGTAATGAAGTAACAAATATTGAGGTGAAAGAGAATTCAAAAATAAGAAAAAAATGTTTACATAAAAATTTTACCGGCTCTTAAACGGTTAAGCATTAAAAAAATTTAAGGTTCGCCAAATAAATTTTTTTTAAATGCTATAAAAAAAACTACTTAGCGAGGCGAAAACGCATTGGATGACAGTTGACTTTAACACCTGAACCAATTGGACTTTGTTTGGCATCATACCAAGGTCTTTATGCAAAATTCGTCTCGTGATGTCTTCGAAATGTTCAATTATTGAGAACGACGGTGAATTGATGTTGATGGCGCTTCACGCAAAGTTTCTGCCACAGCGTTATTTTTGGCTTTTCACGCTTTGGTTTATCCATGAAAATTTCAGTTTCTTTCACTTTTTTCACAAGATAACGATCATATGGAGCTGACGGTACTTCTCTTCTTTCAAAATCCGTATGCAATTTTCGCTAAAATTCTGCAACATTACCATGATTTTCGTATACACAACCATATTCGTTCAGCGGAAGGATAAAACTAATTATCTGTCAAATCAGACATGAGCTAAGTGTTACCATTTACGAAATAAGCACTAGTTGAAAAAAAAAACGTTAGATAGTGGACCCTTGCTTTAAAATGATGCCCATATGGATGTATTAAAAATATGGTGCACAATAGTACTTTTCTATGAAAAGTTCAGAGGCCCAGAATTCGGAAAATATGGGCAATGGCCAATTTTTTTTTAACTTGTATAGTTTTTTTTTCTTTTATTGGAGTTACTTAACTAAACTAGATATATTCAAAGATATATGTTGCCCCGAAGACATGGACCGATATTTTGTTCAATAGCAAAATTTTTGTGACTAATGTGCAGTTTCTGTATTGCAAGCGAGTGGATCGTCTAGAAAATTTCCATAGCAATCACTCAAAAAACTGAGTGTGTTACATAAAAACTTTCCAGATGAATCGCTTGCTTATATTACAGAAACAGCACATAATTCTGATCGATTGCCGCATGTAAAATTTCTCTAGCGGACGCATAGACGGACATCGCTCAATCGACTTCGCTTTGCATAAGAATTCAGAATATATATACTTTATGAGATTATAAATAGATATTGTAGAAATTACAAACGGAATGACAAACTAATATGAACCCTATTTCCACCTATTGTGAAGGGTATAATAATTAACATGAAATTTTCAAGAACAAATGTTGCATAAGTAGTACTCTGTTTATTCTATGAAAAACTTATTAAATATTTCTAGGAAAATTTTAAACCAAATTTTGTTTTTCTGTTTGAATTTTAAAAGTTTTTTGAGTGACAATGATTTTTTCACATGAAAAATTTAAAATAAAAATCTTTTTTTTTTTGGTGTGAAATTAAAACGAAATGAAAATAAGTTACAGGGAAGATATTAATTTTTTTACAGTATAGATTTAAAATGAAGTATACCTTGGTAAAATAAGTATTCTTTTTGGTTTTTGTAATTGTTTGCTATATAGCTTGGTTTTTTTTGTAGTAACAAAAGCAAAATAAAGCACAACATGAAGAACATGATGTTGCTAAAAACATTTCACTTACTACTACACTAAAAAATATTCCTTTTTTTCCAATATCTTTTATATATAAAAATAAAGTATATATATATTCTGAGTCCTTATGCATATAGAAGTCGAACAAGCGATGTCTGTCTGTCCGCGCGTTTTAGTATTGAAATCAACTTCGCGAGTGCCCCAGATAAGCTAAAGAAAATTTAAACACAACAATCGATCATAGTTTCAAAAATTTTGCTATTGAAAATCAACAAGATCGGTCCATTTCCTTCGAGCAAAGGGCAAAACAACACGCCTGCCTCTAATTTTTCCATATCATTTGGAACAATGAAGTAACTCCAATTAAAAATGAAATATTCGAGTTATGGGCCGCTGAAATTTTCATAGAAAAGTACATTAATATGGGTGTAATTTAAAAGCTTTTGAAGAGATCTTGCAAAAATTACTAAAAAAATTTTAATTTTTTTATGTCACCCCAATATTTTTTTTTTTTTTGTGATTGGATCATTTTCACTAAACTAGAATAAAATGAAGGGTATATAAGATTCGGCATAGCCGAATATATAACTCTTACTTATTTAAACTTAAAAGTGTTTCTGGTAACATTTTCTTCAGCTGCGAAACAACAAAGGCAGCACTTTTTTCGTACAGAATTTTTCACAACCATTTTTTGTACATTTAATTTTTTTGTATTCAAAAAAAAATATGAAGATATTGTTTACAATGTACACAACCTAAGTTAGATAGATGCGAAGATTGCTGATAAAGAATGTAGCGATCCAGAAAATGCTACCTTTCATTCTGCTGGTGTCTAATTTTTCTTGTTTTCTTTGAAAAAAATGTCCACATACATTTAATATTAATTTTTTCTAACAATTTTTTTTTTTTTTTTGGAAATAAAAAATGAACTTAAGCCAAAAAGAAATTTTAAATAAATTTTAACAAATTTTTTCTATTTTTTATTTCTCTATCGCCCCATACATATACACTTTTTTTATTGTAATTACTTCATTGTTCCTAATGATATAGAAAAATAAGAGGCAGACGTGGTTGCCCGCTCTCTCAAAAGACATGGAGCGATCATGCTGATTTCCAATAGCACCTCTTTTAACACTATTTAAATTTTCTCTAACTGATCTAGTGCCTCGACAAACCTTATTTCAACACTAACACGGATGAACACACACACACCGCTCAATCAACTTTGCTAAGCATAAGAAGTCAGAATATATAGACTTTATGGGTTCGGAAATGGATATTGTAGAATTTACAAACGGAATGAAAAAATAAGTTTAATGACGCAGAAAAGCGTTTGGTCATCTCTGTAAATTATACTCACATCTGACGCAAACCTCCTTTATCGTTTCTTTATTTGAGGTAAGGACTTTTTTCAAGCCGTGTGTCTTTAAAAATTCCTCTATCTGTAGCAGATACAATTTAAATTAATTGTTACGCTGCAACACAAGCCGCAACTATGATGTTTTTCAATTAAATCTTATCCTCAAAAGTTCTATTTTTTGTTTGCACCTTAAAGCAATATGGCATACTCGAAAGCAATAAAATCCAAAAATATCTTCTAAACTGCTGAATTACCACCACGATGTAGGTAATTGTCAAACTTTTCAAGCGAAATAATACAGGTTGATCAACATTTTTCCTAAAATCGATCGGAGTGCTGGGCTTAAGTATTACCGAGTTCACACAAATCAATTTTTCTTTCAGCAATTCTGAATTTTGTGGATGAGAAAATAAGAAATAAAATGATTCTGCACTCCGCAAGAAAAATTGATGTGTGTGAACTCGGTATATGCAACATTGTCTGTTGTTGGTTACAATTTCGCATTAAAAAGTGCAGCTTACATTATTTTGCAGTTGTTATTAAACCTGTTGCCAGAAAAATTTCTTAACTTTTCACGCAATGAACAGATTACAACTGCTTTATTCTACAATAATTTTTTAAGCGCTTTTAATGCGAAATTTTTATCAAAAGTCGGTATAAAAATAAGTTGCCGAAACCATCTCTATTCATTTTGTGAAAAGTTAAGGATTGCTTAAAAAAGTTTCCGTCCAACCTGCAAAATAATATGAGCAGACGCGTGAATTAGTTACCAACAACAAAGAATAGTGGCATTGACACTAGTAGCTGGTTCTCAAAGTTTTCAGGCGGAATGAGTAAAGATGCTAAAATATTTTCGCACATTTGAAAAGATTACTAAGCTTTAAGCAATAAAGAAACTTAATAAGTATAAGAAACATTCCATTTTATATATATCTTTTCTTTGTTTCGTTTTAAGCCTGGTTCTCTGTTCAGATTTGTAAAATTTGTTGAGTAACATTGAATAATTCAGGTGGAAAATTTGACATTTAAAATGTAGTGTGTATCTCGCGATTTGGAAGGATTAAACGTTTTATTGTTTTCACGTAAACTACAATGTTTTAGAAATGTAAGCAAAAAATATACGAACAGCTGTTGTTTGAAAAATTTCGCATGAAATAATGCCTCTTTGCTTTATTTCACCGTTTTGATAAAATGTTGCCAGAAACATTTCATATGTTTATACACAGTAAAAACAGAGTACTACTTCTGCAACAATTTTTCATTACTTTTTCATACAAATTTTGTATGTATGTATGACAGCATTCTGCATGAAAAGCTGAGCAGAATACTAGGGTTAATAGAAAAATTTCTTTAAGTAAAAAAATTGTTTCGAGATAAAAAAAATTTTACAAATTTTACAAAATAAAAATTTTATTGTGGAAAAATATTTGAGTGTAGAATAATTTCTATTTAGGAAAAAGAAAGAAATATTCTACAAATATATATATTTTTTTGTATCTCCGGTCCGAATTCGCTTTTGTCACGATATCAGGTACCAGTATCAGTGTAATTTTATGGAAATAAAAAACCAACCAAAATCGTTATTAACTAGTGACTCGTAGTGGATGATTTTGGGTTTTGGTAATCACACGTGTGTTTTTTGAAACTAAGAGACAATTAATGCTTGAGACCATAAAGGTGAAAATTGACTTCATCTCTTGCTTATTTAAATTTAGCTTCCACAAACTTACGAAGCTATTCACGCTGCTCCACTGTCTTACTTTGACAACACTCGAACCACTTAATGACTCCTTTAACTACGCTATAGTTCCGCTCAGCTTTTTTAAAGCGGCCAATTATTTACTGTATAAATGGCAATTAGCTTAAATCTTGACTGTGACTCGAGGTACATTTACTAATTTGTAAAAATACCAAAAAATAATTTCATTAGGTTTCACATTTCATAATTTTTTTGCTCTTCGATTTTATGTCAGTTATTTTTTAAACAATAATTTTTTACATTAAAAAAAAAATATGTAGATTTTATACCTGCGAGTCCTTCCGAAACAGTTCTTATTTCATTACTTTTAACGCATTAGTTTCCAACAATAAAAAACATCAAAATTAATTTAAGTAGAAACCCAAATCTTTAATAAATAAACACAAACTACAACTTGTTTCCAACAACAACAAAAACAACAAATAGTACAGGTGCTATAGTTTGTGTCATAAAACACGTTAAACAAAACAGATTGTCTAATTAAATTAAATTTGCATAAAATTTTCTTTTTGTTTTATAATGCCGGATGCATGAATCTTTGGATAGTTGGCAAGATGGTCTATGACACGTCTCTCCCTTCAACTGTTTTAATTCCTTTAATAGAGTTCTACTTCATTTTGTGTACATTTGGGAGCACCACTTTGTTTACACTTCCAATCCTCAATGATGACAAATGGTTTATGAGGATGTTCACAATTATATGAAGTTATTAAACATTCTCCTTGAAATTCCTGCATACATTGGCCATTGGTAGCACAAAGTTTTAAATCAGTGTTGGTACAGCTAAAGGCGCATTTCTGAGGCGGTGATGCAGTAGGTATTTTGACAATTTTACCAGAAGCTAAAATGAAAAGGACTTTTAGATTTAAAACGAGTAAGCAATATTTTTTTTAAAAATTTGTAATTAAACTTACCTGATGTTGCTAACAATATGAGTAAAAAATATTTCATGTTGCTTGAGAAAACTTGAAGGTTGTTGACTTTTTGTTGTGAATTTAGGTTACTGTTAAATACTTCAAGATAAACTGGTTAATTTATAAGAAAATTCTTTTATTATTGTAAATATGTATGAAAATGCATAAAGAGAAAAGAATTATTTAAATTCTTAATGAATATTTAAATGTCGCCACAAATATTTAAAAATTATTCGAAATTAAAAACACCTGTATATTTTTAAATAAAAAAATTTTAATTTAAACAAATTTTTAATGTCTTTTGCTTTTTACAATTCTGTTGTATATAACAAAACCTGTTTAATATCAGTTTTAAAGTGCTTTCTAATTTAGTTAAGAATTAAATTTTAAGAATAATTTTCGCTAATTAGCATAAAACGCACAAACAACAGAGAAAATTTATTTTTGGAGATAAATTTCAAGCACAATATAAAATTAAATTTTAAATTGCCACCATAAAGTGTTTAAAATACGCATGACTATAAAAAACTTATACAAAACCCAGAAACAACGCAGTCTTTTGTTTATTCTTGAAAGGATTACAACATGAGATTTGTTACAGCATTAGGTAAGCTTAAGCAAATAAAACAAATAAATTCTCTTAAAATAATAAAATAAATCTTTTAAATAATTTAAGCTCTTCTTTGTTGCTGTTATGCTGCTGAGCAAACAACTCTACCAGCCACTCAACAAGAGGAAGGCCGACTGCCACCTCAACATGTTAAAGATTTTGTTGAGCAACATATTAAACATGTTAAGCAACAAATACCGTTAATACAACAACAAATCAAGGAAGGAAAATTGAAAGTAGTAATACAAAAACCTAAAGTAAATGATCAGCAAATACCTGAAAATATAAAGGAGTTCATTAAAGCTCACATCGATCAAGTCTTGGAATATGTTGCGCAACAAAAACAAAGCAAAGAAATTAATATAATCGCCATACCAGGTGTACCGTTATTTGTGATTCAAAAAATTGAAAAACTAAAAGAGGATGTTAGAGATATTGTAAAGCAAACTGAAACTCATATACCACAAGTAATTGCACACAAAAATCAATTAAAAGATAAGCAACAAAACTCTGGCGTAGAAGTTAAGGATAAAAACGTGGTACAACATATTCCTCAAGTAACGGCTCATCAAATAAAAACTAGATCGATAAATGATAATAATCAAAAAATACCTGATCACAAAAAGGAAAAAGTTCAGCAACATGTATCTAAAGAGGTCAAGCAACATGCTGATTCAAAAAAGGAAAACCAACCTGCTGCTGAGGTACAAAAAGGAGAAGTTAAAGATAAACCAATAGTTCCACATCAAGTACACGAAATTGTAGAACAAATACATCAACATGTTCCTCAGGTAATAAATCAACATGTTGCTCAACTTGATAAAAATAACAATCAAAAGAAACCTTTAGTTCCTGAACATATTCAACGTATTGTAGAAAAAATTCATCAACATGTTCCTCAAGTTGTTCGCCACCATATTTCTCAAGTTCAACAGAAAGATGGCAAATTGCAACAACAAGTACCCCAAACTGTAGTTCAAAAAGATACACAGGTTCAAAAGAGAGAAGTACAAGAAAAACCGGAAATTCCAGGAAATGTTCAAAATATTGTAGAACAAGTACATCAACATGTTCCTCAAATTTTAAGTCAACATATTAATCAGGTCAATAAGAAAACTGGTGAAGAGAAACCTGTAATTCCTAATCATGTTCAAGATATTGTAGAACAAATCCATCAACATATTCCACAAGTAATTAATCAGCTTCACAAGAAAGTCGATCATGAAAGTTCTTTAGTGCCGGGGCACAAACAAGTTATCAAACATAATGTTGACAAAGAAACTCCAGCTATACCTGCTCATATTCAAAACATTGTTCAACAAGTTCATCACCATATACCCCAAGTTGTACGTCAACATATTGCCCAACTTCAAAAAAAGAATGCTCAAAAAAATCAAGTTGTTCCCTCTAACATTGAAGGAGTTGTCCAGCAAATTGATCAAAATATACCTCAAGTAATCAATCACAATAAAGATAATATTGCTCAGGCCCTTAATAATATTGTTAAACATGGAGAAGATAACAAACATTCAGTTGTACAAAACATTGACAAGCTCACGCAGAATGAAGTTGTTAAAAATTCTCACTTGGAACCATCACGCACGCAACAAATGCAAAGTCAATATAACATTTCTCCTGCAAGAATAAACTAAAATAAAAAGTTAAAGATATATGATTGATACGATGATTGCCCTCAAAAGGTAGCGAAACATTTATAAACTCAAAGAAAATGTATTAAACACACTTTTATCTTTATTTAAATGGATTAAAATAAATTTTGTATTTTAATTCTAAAAAGTATTTTTTTAAGTAATTTTTTATAAAATCTGCCACTGGGTTATATTTCGTTTTATAAAACATCTCTTTAAATTATTTAATAAATTCTGTTTAATATAAATATAAAAAATGAGTGCAAAATATGTAGAAATAATGTTGCCGAAGTAATAATTCTGGCAGCATGTTTATTAGCTGCAAAATGTTTCCGCAACACTTTGCATCCAACTGCAAAATAATTTGAGCAAAAAATGTTGCATACGTAAGGGCAATAAAAGCGAACATTTTTTTACTAAAGCCTAGTACTCTGGAAAATTTGACAATTCGCTAGAGGTGACAAGACAGCAGCTTAGAAGAAACGTGTACTGAGCAACCGCTTTTCTGCATCATTAACTTTATTTTTGCCTTCTTCTCTTTTTAAATTCAATCTTTTTCCATTTTCACACAAAAAATTAAATTAAAACAATCAGTCTGAAAATATTTTCAAAAAATTTCGTACGAAAAAAATTGCTGCTTATGTTATTTCGTAGTTGAAAAAAAATGTTGCCAGAAACATTTTTTTGTTTAAAAAAAATGCTGCCAGAAACATCTCGTGTTTTTTCACAAATAAAGAATGTACTACATTAGCAACATTATTTCTTATTTTTTCGCAGGAATTTTTTTTAAATGGACTTTCGACGACATTTCGCACGAAATGATGAACGTAATACTGGCACCACTAGCCAATCGTTAAAGTTTTTTGATCGAATTAAGGCCGGGGCACATAGAATCCATCATACGTTGTATTTTGACGTATTCAACTGAAGTCAAAGTAACAAAGAATGAGGAAGGCACTATGAGTACTTTGCTGACGGATATTAAATCATCATCATTAATTTGTAATTTCACAGACTGAAATTGAAATACAGCAAAAATTAAAAGAAAACAAAAAAAAAAGAAGCAATTGAAAGCTGTCAAAGTATTGAACGTATACTTTCGTACTTTGTGTTGACGGACACGTACTGATTGTGACAACACTCATAAGAAAACATTTTTACGGACTTGTCAGTTGAAAACGTTAAAGTTAAACGTATGACGGATTCTATGCGCCTCATCCTTTAAATAAACTTGCGAATTTTGTTTAGCAATAACTTAATAAAAAATTGTCGTTTTTATGGTCTTTATGTTTGCAACATTTTTTACTATTTTTTACAATTTCTTACGAATTAAGTACAGCTCATATTCTATCAGCTCTAGTTAAAATATAAATATAACCCATTTGCATTTTTTCACAACTTTGTGAAAATGTTGCCAGAAACATATCATATGTTTTTAACAACAAAATAGAGTGCAACTTTAGCAACATTTTTATGGATTTTTCGTACACTTTTATATTTGATAGCATTCCGCATAAGAAACGAAAGAAAATACCTCCAGTGCGCCTGCTTTCTTACTAAAGTGAGAAATTCTCACATGAAAATATTATAGTCATTTTGTTTTATACACTATTGACTTTAGTTTATCTTAAGCTTTTTCTTTAGTCTGTATTGCAAGTTTTATTACTAAGTATAGCCCACCCTAGTTACAGAAAAGAGACACAAGTTTAAAGCCTGGTACTCTGTTCGAATTTGTGAAAATTGTTGAGCAACATTGATTATTTCATGTGGAAAATTTGACATATAAAATGTAGTGTCTATCCCGCGATTTGGAAGGATTTAACGTTTTATTGTTTTCAAGTATACTACATTGTTTTAGAAATGTAAGCAAAATATATATGATCAGCTGTTGTTTGAAAAATTCTGCATGGAATAATGGCTTTTTGATAAAATGTTGCTAAAAACATTTCGTGTGTTTTTCTACAGTAAAAACATAGTACTACTTCTGCAACATTTTTTCATGACCATTTCATAAAAATTTTTTATGTATGTAGTTTGACAGCATTCCGCATAAAAAAGTGAACAGAGTACCAAGCTAAAAGCCTGGTGTTCTGTTTGAATTTGGTAAAATTGTTGAGCAACATTGATTATTTCATGTAGAAAATTTGACATTTAAAACCTGGCGATTTAAGAGAATTTACCGTTTTGTTTTAGAAATGTAAGCAAAATGTACATGATCAGCTATTGTTTGAAAAATTCCGCATGAAATAATACCTCTTTGCCTTATTTCACAGCTTTGATAAAATGTTGCCAGAAACATTTCACATGTTTATACAGTAAAAACAGAGTACTACTTCTGCAACATTTTTTCATGACTTTTTCAGAAAAATTTTTTATGTATGTAGGTTGACAGCATTCCGCATGAAGAAGTGAAAAGAGAAGCAGGCTTAAGACAAAAAAATTGTTGTTAGACAAACAAAACCATTTTACTTCTTCTTTTTGATCGAATGTTACCGGTATCGTTTAAGATATTGCAGGATAGCAATTGGATATAAGGTTCTTTGAATATGTTTCCATGAATTTCACTTTTGGCTTTAACAAATGGCAATTAATTTAAAGGCAACTGGTCCAGTGATTTGACCCTAATCAAGTTTCTAAGCAACACGAAATGTTTTTTCATCGTATTATTTTTTTTAGTGATTTTACATGCATTAATTGTTAGCAAGCTTCTTAGAGCAACCTAATTTACATATTTATTTATATCCCACCAATTTTATTACGCACCATTAATATGCTTTAAAGGTTTTACTGGCATTATTATTGCCAACAGCATTTTTATTTCATTTTCTTTTATTAATAATTTTTTGTTGCACTTTCTGTTTAATTATTTGCATTTCTGTTTCGTTAATTAAAGTAATTTACCTTTTGAACTTAATTAAACTTTTTCATTTATATTTTTTTTCTTCGTTTTTTATAACTGCTTGTGAATGGATTTAAACTCAGTTAATGCATCTTTACGAATTTGTCAGAAATTTCAGTAATAAATTCAATTATAAGTTAATGTCTTCCTGCTTTAAGCAGTAAAAACGATTATACGACAGTCGCACAAAAGTAGAAGCTATGACGAATCTTATATACCCTTCACCATGTATGTAAATGTAGTTTAGTGAAGTTACTTTAATAAAACAAAACAAATATTGAAGTGACAAAGAATTAAAAAATTTAAAAAATTCATTAAAATATCATCGGCTATTAATGGGTTAAACATTTTTAAAAAAATTTCATTATAGTTCAAGGATTTTTTCAACAGCTTTAGAATTGTTCGGTAAATATAAAGAAAAAGTAGAAAAAGGCATAACTTAGTTTGTCATTCCGTTTGTAATTTCTACATTATCCATTTCCGACCACATATAGTCTGACTTATGCATAGCGAAGTCGATTGAGAAATGTCCGTCTGTGTGTACGTATTAGTATTGAAATCAAGTTTGCCGAGGCAGTAGATCATCTAGAAAAAATGTAAATACACCAATCGCTCAGAAATAAAGCTACCGGAAATCAACAAGATCGGTCCATGTCCCTCGAGGTAGTGGGCTTAACACTATACCTACCTCTAATTTTTCTATATCATTTGGAACGATGAAGTATTTCCAATCAAATAGTATTTGGGGCGATAGAGAATTAAAAAATAAGAAAAAAAAACATCAAGTGAAAAAAGTGCCGCTCGCCCATATTTTCCAAGTTACCGGCCTCTGAAATTTTGGGTATCATTTTTTTTTCTTTTTTTTATTAGAGAGAAGTAGCACTTCAGGCATTATTACCTATTTAGTTATTTTGGTAACCGTGCTACATTTTTTAGGAAGGGCGGCGAATATGCTATGAAGAAGTACCGACGAAGGAGACTGCAAGTTTTCATGTTAATTCTGAATATGTATTAATACCATTAAACAGAAAAAACATGTTTTTTATTTTTTGATTGTCGCAGGGGTTGAACCCTGGGCAACCACGTTTGTAGTCAACGTGCTTACCATTTCGACTGCAGCTGCTTTTGAATAGATCTTTAAGGATATACTAAAATGTTAAAAGAAGGCTTAACTAATTAAGAACCGATGGCATTTATATGTAAATTTTTTTTAACTGTTGTCATACCTTTCGGTGAAGACCGTCGTCACTGGCTGTTTATTTTGTACGTACGTTTGGCAAGCGCTTTCGATATGAGAAAATCATTTCAAGCCCCGTTTTGATTAGTGCTAGTTAGATAGTGTAGGCTGTTTGTTGCATAGATAGTGGTGAGTTCAGGTGGTTTGTCTGCTAGGATGGTGTCTATTTAAAAATGGTATTATGCAGGTAGATTGCCTGATATCTGTTATGTTTATTGAAGGTTTATAATTTTAACATTTCAGTCTTTTATTATTGGGTGGGTAAGTGTGAAGTGGGTCAGAGGTTGTATTTGCCTGATAATATCTTGGTTAAACGTTCGTGTTTTGTATATTTTCATGTTTTCAAGAATATCCAGTCTTCGTCCTTTTTTACTAGGATGTATTAACGTCATACATTCATGTATTTCCCCTGGCTCGTGTTCATGTGTGTTAAGCTGTATTGCGAAGTTAGAGTCTTCCATTTTCCGTTTATATGATCGTATGTGTTCTTTGAACCTTGTTTTTAATGTTCGTCCAGTTTGTCCTATGTATGTATGGTTGCAAGTACAAGTAAGTCTGTACGAGTATACTCTGCTGGTGTTAAATTTATCGGTTATTTCTGTTGATATCTTAAAATTGTTGCTCGTCTTTAGTGCTGTCTGTAAACCTTCTTTTTGAAAACTTAAAAAAATATGAAGCTGTGCTTTTGTTCGTAGTTATTGTGGTACGACGTAAATATTTCCAAAATAAATTTTCGCCGACGAATTTATCGTGTCCTACGAAATTTATTGTTCGTCCCAGTAGTCCTTTTTTTTTTTTTTTGTTTCAAATGCAAACTTGGTATTTTTTTCTTGTAACTCAATTTAAACTTGTGACTCTGGCTACCTTTTATTAGCCAGTCATACTTTTTAAGCTTTGAAGCCATCCTTAACACAAAGATATAGGACTCCGGCGACCACAATTGTCTTGAGCTCCGGCAAAAATCGAACTAATGATTTTTAAGGATCTTAAGGTTCTTCGTTGAGTTTTAAATTAATGTTTGCCCCCAAGCTTCGTGGGAATTCGAACTGATGGTATTGTTTTCAATAAACGGAATACTCACTTAGGAACTACAGACTTATTCCACTTTTTTTGTTTTTGCCTTCTTCCCCACTGTGTTCTGCCAGCCACAACTTACTTTTTGTGTTTTACAGTTAGCAACTAGTCTTTGTGTGTTTGAGTTGTTGTTTTTTAACAAGTAAAACAATATTTCAACATTAAAACTTCTAGACCCTTTAATATTTACTTAATTGTTACAACTGACTTTCTTTTATTGCGAATTCCTGTGGTAGGAAATCCTTATTCATATAAAAAAAAGAAAAAATAAAAAAGATAATAAATAGAAAATTGAATTTCATCAAACAATAATATTAGAGCACATTTAGGTCACAGAAAGGTAACTTGTTGATGAAATGTAAAATAGAAAGAAAAAATATAAAAGTTTGAAATAAAAATAAAAAAAAAAAATAATTTAAGTAACTTTACAAATAATTATAAAAAAGTCCTAATTAGTAAAGGATATAAAAAACCAAATAAAAATTAATATTGCCTCATGTGTACACTCTGTGGCAAAAGTAAAGCAGTATGTTTTTAAAAAACAATTTTTTTTTTGTATAATTAAGAATATTAATGAATTAAAATTTATTTTGAGTTTAAGTTCATTTTTTTTTTTTTAATTTTCTGAAAACCTTTTTTAGAAAGAAAAATTAATTCACAAATTTATGCGGACGTTTTTCAAAGGAAACAAGAAAAATTACACTCCAGCAGAATGAATATTTTTATACACTTCACCACAAAAAGTGGAAAAAGGGTAAATCTAAATTTGGTTTTCGTTTGTAATTTCTACAATATCCATTTCCAACCCCATAAAGTCTATAAACTCTGAGTTCTTATGCATAGCAAAGTCGATTAAGCGATGTCCGTCTGTTCTTTCGTGTTGGTGTTGAAATCAACTTTGCCAAGGCGCTAGATGAGCTATCAAATCGAATAGACATGATTTCGAAAATCAGCTAGATCGGTCTATATCCTTTAGGGCAGCGAGCAAAACACCACGCCTACCTCTAATTTTTCTATATCATTTTGAACAATAAAGAAACTCAAATTAAAAAAACAAACACATAGGGGTATATAGACTTAAAAAATAAAAAAAAAAATAAAAATAAGAAAAAACCTCAAGAGAAAAAAATTGCGCTCGCCCATATTTTCAGAGTTGTGGTCTTCGGAATTTCTTAAAGAAAAGTACGATTTTGCACCATATTTTTAGAAGATATCAATATTGGTATCATTTATAAGCTTTAAAAGAGATCCTACAGAAAATACTACAATTCAAAAAATGCTTAACCCATTAAGAGCCAATGACATATTTTTATGTCAAAATTTTTTTCTTATTTTTTAAATATCATTCACCCCAATATTTGTTCTTTTTTGATTGAAGTTACTTTACTTAACTAGATTTACATACATCATGAAGGGTATATAAGAGTCTGTATAACCGAATATAGCACTCTTGTCTAATTAAGAATTAAGAAAAATACATACATTAAGGGTTTTTTTTTAATTTAAAACTTTCTAGCTCTTTGAGAGGAAAGAAAAAAGGTTAGAAAATCCTGTTCAGAACGCATGACTTTTTCAGTTTATCGGGGCCTGTTCATGAACTTTATATTAGTAATAAGGAAATTGTATACGAGAAATTTTTAAAATTGTTAAAAAAATATCTAAATTGACATTATTTTTTAACAATAAAAGGCAACTTACATAAAGAAATTTTTGTTTGTTGCCATAAGGTTTAGTGAAGCAAGCGAGGTAATCAAAATGGCATGGCTTGAATTTAGAGAGAATATTTTACACTCGCTTTTTGTATGTTCATTGTATACGTTTGGTTTTGTTGTTTGTGGTTTTTTAAATAACTTAAACAACTAAATAACGAACGTGAAATTAAAAGCAAAAGGTATGAAGTTAAGAAACACGATGAAACTTGCTAAACTTAAGAAGTGAAAGAAAAATGTCATTACATAAATGTGGAGTAACAAAAGAAAGCAAGGCGAACCAATACTCGGTAGTCGCGATGGCAAATTTAATAATCTTTGCCGAAACGCTAAATGTCAAACACCATATAAAAAAATTTTAAGGCGAATTCATATAAGGTGGCAGCGCCGCTACAACAATACAACAACAAAAAAAGAGAAAAGCAGACACTTAAGTGTATGATAAACTTTAGAACAAATTAATTACTACACTTTTTTGTTACCCTTTGAAATAACGTTTTTACTAAAATTCGTTTTTTAAATTAATTTAAAACTCTTCTTTTAATTCTTTTTTAAAGGATTATAAAAAAAAGAAATTTTGTATTATACTATTTGTAACATTTATTACAAAATTAAGCAAAAAATTTGTCAGCTGCAGCAACGATGCCACCTGGTAAAATTAATTCGCCCAGATATTTTTTATACAACGATCTTGACATTTAGGGTTTCGGTGAAAATTAATGAACTCGCCATCGCGACCACCGAGTACTGATTAGCCTTAAAAATAAATTCTTAATAGTTGCGATACAGAATTGATTGATTTTCGCGGTTACTCTGAATTTAAATAACGTTTGTTTTTCTTTATAGGAAAAGAAAATAAATTTATAAAAGTACAGTTTTTTTTTAACGCATAGTGGTATTAAATTCTCTAAGCAGTTTAATACTATTACAGCTTAATCAGTATCAGAGAATCATATATCGAAATATGTATAAAAGTTGTATTTGAAAAAAAACAAGTTAGGTCCTTTCTATATTAAGCTAACGATATAGGGAGCTTAAAAGTTTGGTTACTGGCGAATTCACCCGCCTGTAACTTATTCGCCATGAATACTACCACAAGCACACAGTGATACCGTTTTGCTTTCCTTTATACATTTTCTATGAGTATATGAATTTTTGAGAGACAGATGATGCCTTTCGCGCTGTTTTAGATTTGTCTATTACAAAGTAACCCTCAGCAAAAAATAAGTTAGCGAAGCTATTTCATACACAATTTTGCACTAACATAGTCCCAATTCAAACAGTGAAATTTTACTTTGACAAAGTTTTGTTAATTTTCTTTTAAACTTTTTTGGTGTTCAGACACACAAAGTTTTCTTTTACAAATTTTGTTTCCTTCTGTGTGATCCTTCTTAATTTTTTGACGTTTTGCATTTTGTGGTTAAACATATACATTTTTTATAGTAATTGTAATTTTAATTTACTTGCACCTTTGTGGTGACTGTTGTTTGACTAGTTAGTGGCGAAGGTATAACACTGGTCACTAAATAGTCACAAAAACATCAGTTTTTCACAGGGGTGTTAGTATTATTAAATAAACAAAAGGTTTGAGTCTTTGTATTTGTAATGGCAGGAAGATTTAGAATCGATTTCTGCAACATACGTGGATTAAGAGCGAATTTCTTCTCTGTGTATGCACACAGTTGTCTCCATCGGCCTGATATTTTCGCCTTATGTGAGACCCAGGTATCTGAGGATGCTGATCCACAGGATTTTCATTTGCCTGGGTACTCTCTTCTACCTTTTTTTAGTCTACATAGGGGCCTTGCGATGTACATTCGTAATGAAGTCGTGTACCAGTGCCAGCAATCATTAGGCACAAATGATCCTGAATTTAACTGTCTTTGGGTTAAATTCAAAATCTGGTCACACTTCTTACATTTCGGGTTTTTATACAGAAGCCCAAACGCGGGAAGGGATAAATCTATTTCCGGCTTCGATGCCCTTTCCGATTCCATATCGAGAATCCTAGAAAGCTGTCCGAACAGTGAAATTGTTGTTGCTGGTGATTTCAATGTTCGCAACTTGTCTTGGATTCGCCATTCGAACCGTACAACCCTAGAGGGCCAATATGTTGAGCTATTCGCCGCGCACAACCACCTCGCGCAATTAATTAACGAGCCAACACATATTTCGTGTGTTGAAGGGCAACAAAATAATACTCTCGACCTTTTCCTTACCTCACACCCTGATAAGTATGAGGTAAGTATTCTTGCGCCTCTCGGTAACTCGGATCACTGCACCATTTCCGCCTCCTTTTCGGTCGCTAATCTTCATAACGTTTCAAAAATGGCCACGAAACGTTTAAAATATATGTACGAAAAGGCTCGTTGGGCTGAGCTCAACGAATTTTTTCGGCATTTTAATTGGAAACTTTGTTTTCTGGACAATAAAGTCGATGCTATGGCAGAAATGGTTGTGAACATTATTTTGCTTGGAATGAAAACTTTTATTCCATCTAAGCAAATCCGTGTTAATCCAAGAAAGAATTCTTGGTTTAATCAGACGTGCAAAAATGCAGTCAGATCCAGAGAGGAAGCATTCAGTATATGGCGTTGTAACAAAAACGCCGTAACTGATTTGCTACGCAAAAAGGCGAGATCTTCGTGTGCCAAAGTACTAAGACGCGAAAAAGCTTTATACGAGCAGCGCCTTCGTGCTAAAGTTCTTACTACTTCTCGGGGTAGCAAGAGCTTTTGGTCATTCGTTAAAAGAGTGAAGGATAATGCTAGTTCCTCAATTCCGCCTCTTTTAAAGGATGATCAAATAATTAACGACCCGGTTGATAAAGCTAACGTCTTGGCTGAAATTTTTGCAAGTAACTCCTACTTGCCGGAGAGCAATCAACCACTGCCCGCACTGGAAAGAGTATCAGTAACTATGCCAGATATATTCTTTCGAGCACGTGCAGTTAAAAAGGTTTTAGCGGATCTCAACATACACAAGTCCCCTGGTCCGGATGGAATTCCAGCACTGGTCTTGAAGCAGTGCTCTTCGACGTTAGCGCGTCCATTAGCAAAACTTTTCAACATTTTGTACCATGTTGGTGAGTTCCCATCATGTTGGAAGGTTGCTAATGTAACACCAATCCCCAAAAAGGGAGAGGCTAGCAACCCTGAAAATTACCGCCCAATCGCAATTTGCTCTGCGCTTTCCAAAGTAATGGAAAGTATGCTTAACTTTCATCTTGTGAAATATCTGGAGTCCAACAGCTTACTTAGTGACCGGCAGTACGGCTTCCGTAGGGCTCGCTCTACGGGTGACTTATTGGCCTTCCTTTCGGAAAAATGGTGGCAATCCATTCACCATTTCGGCGAAAGTAAGGTGGTGGCTTTAGATATTTCCAAGGCGTTTGATAGAGTGTGGCATGGTGCACTCATATCAAAACTTATTGCTTTTGGTGTCAGTAATAGCTTCACTCGACTTATATCGAGCTTTCTCAGGGATCGCACTATACGAGTTGTTATAGATGGGATCTCATCAAACGAGTTCAAGTTAAATTCAGGGGTACCGCAAGGTTCCGTCCTTTCCCCTACCCTATTTCTTATTTTTCTTAATGACCTTCTACGTCAGACTTCCAACCCTATTTATTCTTTTGCAGATGACAGTAGCATATGCCATTCATTTTCGTTTCGCAGTAGACCAAGCCTTCAGGAAATTGGGGCTGTGAGAAAGCACATGGACGATACCCTTAATCGCGACCTTTTAGTAATTTCCGAATGGGGCCTGGCGAACAGGGTTCAGTTTAACGCTAATAAAACCCAGTGCTGTGTGCTTTCGCACAGGCGTACTGCTGAACATGCTACGTCATCTGTAATTATGGATGATACATATATTAAGGAATCAGAAGCTCTCGATGTTCTTGGCATGAAAATTCAATGCGATGTTCGTTGGAACAAGCACATTTTTCATATTGCAAAAGAAGCATTCAAGTGCCTAGGTTTTCTGAAACGGTGTAAGAAATACTTCACTCCATCTGATCTCCTTACTATCTATGTCACCTATATCAGACCGAAAATGGAATACAACTCTCATGTATGGGCCGGTGCTTCAAAGTCTATTTTGGAGTTACTCGACCGCGTACAGGAGAGAGCGAAGAAACTCATCGGTGACAGTAGGGTATCCAGCTCTATTGACTCACTGGAGCATCGACGCAATGTGGGGTGTGTTTCACTGTTTTATCGTTACTACAACGGAATGTGCTCTTATGAAATCAGGGAACTTGTTCCTGAAAACCGTAATTTCATACGCGCAACGCGATCTGCATCAAGAGCGCATTCCTTTGTGGTCGATTGGCCAGTGAATCGCACAACGCATTACAGAGAGAATTCGTTTTTTGGCCGAACAGTTCGTATGTGGAATAAACTCCCTGCAGAGGTCTTTCCTGCCACTTTCAATGTGCAAAGATTCAAATCAAATGTTCACAAGCACTACTCCCTCTATCCCCCATCCCAAAACCTAATTTCCTAGTTCTGGCACAATGCATTGCATAAGTAGGGGTCATCCCCTGAGTGCTGGTCCTAATTAAAAAAAAAAAAAAAAAAAAAAAAAAATATACAACTGTGTACAAGCAACGAACGGAAAACAAAGCAACTTTGCGAGTACATCAAAGTCTGTACTGCTTATCATTCTTTCTCCCCCTCTTTACTACATAAGATCAAAATTTTGCAACGTAAACTTTCCTTGTGTAAATGCATTCATATTTAAAATAATTTTATACTAAACAGTGCTACCATTGCAACGCTTTTGGTATTAAATTTGAAAAAAAAAAATTGTAAATTAACTCTAAGCTTTTGTATATACATACTTACTAAGCAAAGCTAAAATGAAGCTTATAAATAGTGTTTTGCTAAATCATTTTCAAAGTTTAAGAACAATTTATATTAAATTTTTGGTAAAATTAAAGTCACTGGCAAGGCTGTTTGCCACACACATCGTCAATAACGGAATAAATTTATTACCTCAGACAACGCCTGCAGGAGATATACTAAAGCATGAGCAGTCAAAATATAAAATATAATGAAAATAATTCTTGCAAAAAAATAAACGATTTCAAAACAGACAAACTTTAAATCATATTTCTTTACGACGGTATTTATACATTAATTTTTTTATATTATAGGTATTCGAGATAGATTGCGTCAGGATTTTTTATTTAACTAATAAAGAAAATTCAGCATTTATGTGGTCACCCTTTACTTTTTAAACTTTTTATTGCTGACACAGTAAAAGAAAATTTATTTAAACTCTACGCGTTAGTCTATAAATATTGAAAAGATTGATTAAAAAAACAAACATTAGGGAACCCTCTATTTTCTAATTTTAAATATTTATACTTTTTATTATACTTGATACAGTAATGGATATTTTGTCTAATTTTCAAGAGTTTGTCTGTAATAGTTTCAAAGATAGGCCCATATACATAGATCAAATTACAGTAGTTATAGGTCCACCCTTTACTTTATAATTTCAAGTTTGCTACTTGTTATAGTTTAATTATCAATAAAGGTTCTGTGCAAATTTCAATCTAATGTCTACAACTATTTACAGTTTGGTCACATACATCAAATAACAGCAACTATTTTAACACCCTTTAATTAATAATTTTAAATATTTACACTTCTTAATATACCAGACAAAGTTGTGGACATTCTGTTTAATTTTCAAGTGTTTATATATAACAGTTCAAACGATAGGGCCATATAGGTCAATTTACTTCAAATATGGGAACACCCTTTAATTTCTAAATTTAAATTTTATACTTGTTGTTAAAGAAGACTTAGCAATACAGGTTCTTTGTAAATTTCAGATTTCTGTCTATAAGGGTTCAAAAGTTTGGCCACATACATCAACTATTAAGTCACCCTTTAATTTCCAAATAAAAATTGTATACTTGTTACTATAGGGGACTTAGCAATAAAGGTTTTGGCTACAACAGTTCAAAAGTTTGGCCACATACATTAAATTAACTTAACAATTGGGACACCCTTTAGTTTATAATTTTGAATGTTTATACTTGTTATTATAACGGTCATAGTAATTGAAATCCTGTTCAATTTTCAAGCGTTTGTTGATAACGGTTCGAAAGATAGGGACATATAAGTCAATTTATGTCAACTATGAGGACACCCTTTATTTTTTAGAATTATTTTTGTTTTAATTTTTGCTATTGGGAGCAATAGTAATGCGAATTTCTTTTTCAATTTTAAAGAAGTGAGCTTTACGGTTCATAATACAGGAAAAATCATGTATGTTGCATGGGGACACCCTTTAATTTTTAAGATTATGAACTGTTTTTTAAGCGTGACCAATCTGTAAGCATAATCTATCAATTTTTAAAATCGGTTTTGCAATGACTGAGTTCTAATGGCACAAATATAAAAAAAAAACATTCAGTCGAATTGATAACCCCCTTCTTTTTTTAAGTCGGTTAAAAAGGAAAAAATTATGTTGTCTATTTATTTCCAAATGTTTATTACAAATGCCTTGACATTAAAAAAACGAAATATACAGTCTCAAAATAACACAAAAATGTCGATTTCCCTTTCGCTCTCTCTCTCTCTCTCTTTCTATCTCTCTCTCTCCTATTAACCCCTTATAACATTATTTGGGGGAATAAACATTAAAATTGTAAATAATCGAAAAATATATTTAACATTAAAATATCTTAAAATAAACATTTCGCCACAAATTATTTATAAAATTAAACAAAAAATTTTAAGACCAAAAATCGCTTCCACTATCTTCGCCTAGACGTTTCAGTTCTTTATTCTGATGACCAGTTGATATCTCAAATTCTGAACTAGATTGTGAAGAGAACAATTCAACTAATTTATTATCGATTGGTGCCGCCAATGTTTGCTTTGATTCTGCAAAAAATTCGGCAATTTTGTTGTCATTGCCAGAACTATACAGATTCAAATCAGACATATTTGGAGAATTAATAAGTTGACCGATTTCTTGTTGGAAATTGTTTTCATGCTCTTGATCTAATAATTCACTTGATTCGAACGATTGATTTATTTCACCAATTTCTTGATGTTCCATTAAATCTTTTGCTACTTCATCATCTTTATCAAGCGCTTTTTTTAGTGCAACAGTAGTAATTTCTATTTCATGTTGATTCAAATCAGAAGTTTCTTCACTTTCGGTTAATAAATTTAACATAGAAGGCACTGAAGTATTTGAGATGCGATTTAAACTAGAAATACTTTTCAAAATATCTAAATGCACCTCCGGTTCATTTTCTTGTGTAGATTTTGTTATATCCAATGTTGTTGAACTCATGGTAGTTGTTAGACTTATGTCCAAAGCTTTATTGGGCAGAAGATTTAATTGAGCTGTTATTTGTAGATCGTCTCTTTCTAAAGGTATTACTTGTTCTTGGAACTCAGTAACCATTTCTTTTAAAGTCTCTTGGGCTTCTGATTGTTTTTCAAACAAACGCTGTACTCTGGCCATGGATTGTTTAATTAACTGAGAACTTGAATCTGTTTGATTTTCACCTTTCATTTTTATAGGTTCATGATATCTTAAATATTTCGATAAATCTTTTGAAACAGAAGCATCTTTTTCATTTTGTTTTACAACTTTAGGGAACAGTTCTCTTTTAATGCTTGTTGTAGATTTTTTTTCTTCTAATTTTTGCGTATTAGCTGATGACATAGGACTTACATCTAAATCTTGTTCCTTATCTATTGGTTTATCTTGTTCTATATTTACAGTTTTATATTGTTCTTTAGGTGAAATTTTATCCTGTTCCTTGTCTGTAGATTGTTCTTTTGTATTTCTTTCCGATAGATTTAATTCAAAGTCTAATTCAAGTCTGTCCTTGTCACTAGTTTGAGTTTCGATATTCATATCATTATCATCCATCAATTGCTCGAAATTAACATTCAAAAAGTCTGGAAATTCTTGCATTTCTGAGTATTTTTCAAATTGCTTTTGTAGCAAGTTACCTGTACGTATCTCTTCTCCCTTTTCTCTACATTTTCTCATGGTGTTTTCATGTTCGAAAAATTTTAATTTTGCTTCGAGTATAGCATTTCGTATTTCCAATGATGAAGTGGAACTATTGCTTTTAGCGCTTTTTTGTTTATCTCTGGTTGTTTCCTGACTTTGCAGAAGTGCTTCTTTTAGACGCGTAAATTCTTCATCGGTTTCCTCTTCTTCTTCCTTTTCAAGTAGTGCCAATCTTTCACGTTCTTGCCTTAAACGAGCACTTGTTATTTGACACAAGTCTTTCAACTCATGAGAAATTATTGGCATTTTTGGTCTACTACTTTCCTGTTCCAGAGAACTTTTACGTCGCTCCAAGTATGATTGGAAGTTTTGCTCCAATTGATTACTTTCATTTTCCAACTGTTGAATACGCAATCTAGAATGAAGGATAAAATTAAATACAAAAATAATTAGAAGAAATTAAATATTTTAATTTGAAAAAAAAAAAAATAATTTTGAGTTGGCCAATAGTAAACATTGTTGCTCTTTAAATTTTAAAATTAAATAATATGGAAAATAGTTTATGGAACTTAGGATAGCAGGAGTTGTGCTTGTGCATATTCGATTTAAAAATCCAAACACTGAAAGTTACAGGAATTTATTCCAAAAACGTTTTTTTCGGTTGAAAAAAAACTGATCTCTATAATATTTTATACGTTTTACTGGACAATCGACTACAAATGGAAGGGTGCTTTTCAGAGAAGCTGATTGAAGCTTATTTCGTTCTTGTAGTGTTTACTGCAGGTGGTCAAGTAGACCATTCTCAGATTAAAAGTGACCAACAATATGATGAACTTACTTTGCATCGAAAATTATACGATCAACCGAACGTCCTTGTTGTGCAATTGATTGCGCCACATCCAATATTTGTTCTTGGGTATTCGAAATATCTCTCAGTGAATGCTGTGACAGTTTCAACGTTGCATTAGAATCCTATAAAATATTTGTTTTGTTTTATTACTGTAAAAAACATTTGTTAACTTTAAAATGCAACTTACCCTATTGCTAGCTTGTGATTCTTTAATATTTACCACGTCTTCGTCCTCATCATCATGTTTTGAAAGAATTTCCAAGTCTACTTGACTGGCTGCATCTTCAAAACTAGTTTTATAGTTTTTTTCTTCAATTTTCTACACAACGGATATAATGTAATAATTTATCTTAATTAATTAATTTTAATTCTACCTCTGCTTCCTTAGTGTTTTGCTCTTGCTGTAACCGGGTCTGTTTTAGATCTAAGGAGGATTCTTGTAATTTTTGAAATAATTCTACTTGTTTCTTTTCGAATTGTTGTAGTTTCTTTTCAATATTGTCATTGCATTTACGCGTTTCTTCCAAATTTACTTTTGGATCTCGCAACATACACTGGAAATATTGAAAGTTTTTAGCGATAGTTTAATAAATTTAAAACAAAATAGTGATAAATAAAAGTTATCAACAAATCACCTTTGAAAATTTTTGTTGATAATAAAGTTTAATTAAGCTTTTTAAATGTTTAATTTTAATATCCGTTTCAGTTTGCAATTGTTCCCTGTGTTTAGTTAAAGCTTTTCTTAAAGAAATGTCCACCTTAAATGTGTATAAAATTATATGAATTTAAAACTGCTTTAAGAATTCTTTTGAACCACTTTTTTTGTACTTACCCTGCTTAAAAATTTTCGACCATTTTCCGTGTTACGCATTTCGTGTATCCAATCGGTGTATGATTTTTCCTGCATCTCCGTTTCCGTTTGTTTTTCTTTTAACTTTGCTTTGACATTTATTGACTTCTCTACTTTGGTCTTATTTTCAGCAGTTTCTAGAACTTTGGTAACATTGTCAAAGTTTTGAGCACATTTTCCAAACTGTTGTGTTAAATGATCTATTGATTCTATAAGATTGGACATATGTTTATTTTTACGTTTTGTCTTGGCCATTGATTTCATATTTTCTGTTATACGTTCCAAACTTTTATTCAGCTTATAATACTCTCGAGAACGTGTAGTTTTTCCATTTCGCGATCTTGACTCGCGATGTTTGGCAAACTCTTCAAACTCTTTTGTCATTTCTATAACTTTTTCTGATAAGGTCAGCAAATATTTATTTATATGATCAAGATTATCATCCTTAAGAGATGTTCTTTCACGATCTGACACCTGAGCAGAAATTGACTTGTTAGATTTTTGTTGAATTTCGGTTTGTACTTCTATGTTTCTTTTTAGTTGCTCCAAAGGATCTTTCTTTAAAAGACATTTTATTATTAGGAGCAATAAAGACATATTCGGATTTGTTTCGTAGACTTGTATTATATTTTTGTATAAATCCTTAGCATTTACTTTAGTACCGGTTACCGCTTTCCATATTTCACAAATTTCTTCTTTGGTAAAACGAAATCTTCGCATATTTTCAAAGTCTGGTAGTGTATTGCGAAATGGTATTTCCGTACAAAATACGGACAGTGTAAAATGACAATTTTGTGCATAAAGAAATTCTGCAACTAAAGTATTTAATGCCAAAATAAGTGGGGAAAGGGTTAAACGCAATGAAGAGCCACCCGAAGATGTCATGGTATGAGATAAAATATGTTTACCTATAAATCATAAATAAAAATTTAAATTATTCATGCCCCAAAATATGCTACAAAAACTGTGTTTTTTATCAACAGTACACTGATCCAACGATTATCTTACAAGCATATCAACCACCTTTTGGTTTATTTTTTAAAGAATGTCAATTCATTTGTAAACTCCTTATCTTAAAAATTGATTGATTTGTTTTCAAAAACAACACCAATCAAATGCTTGTCAAATTTACAAAAAAAATATAAAAAATAAATAAAAACCTCACAGTCCTTATAAACATATAAAAGCATTTTCGACAGCATTGCCAATGTCAACTAATTAAGTCAAACACATTATTTGTTACAATTAACTTTAAGTTTCATTTCAATTTCTATTTCAAACTTACCCAAATTTGTTTTATTGAAATTTTTTATTAAATCACAACGGAGTTTTGCTTGCAAAGATCGGGCTACGTCATCTCGCTCCATCCACTCTTTGAAATATTTTTCAAATTCATTTGGCGGTATTTTAGTCAAATCAGCTACATTTGATTTAAATTCTGTTGACTTACTGGTTTCCATATTCAATTTAATAATTTTATATTTATTTCTATACGTATCACTTTCCTATATTTTGTAGAAATTATGTTCCTTGTTCCTTAAATGCACCCCCAAATTTTTGCTATTGTCCTTTTTATAATTTAGCTTGATGTGTCTTGTTTATTTTAGTGTTCGTTTTTCTAAAAAAAAAATCATGTGTTATGGTTGAATTGTCATTTAAAATTATAATTAACGGCAGGTGTTAAGTATATGATAAGTGTGTTCAGTGTAAGTATCAATTTAAGAGTGCTGCCAGATTTTTACTCTAAATAATGCTGCCATCTTTCTAAAATAAGTAAAAACGACTATTATTATATTGTTTTAGATTATTTTCCTGTAAATGGATTATTGTTTTTTAAATTGTTTTGCCTTAAGATCATATTTACATAAAAGAATTTAAAATTTCTTATATTTTATTCCTTCTAAATAGTTGAAAACATATACGAAAAAAACTAACAAGGGTTGTAGCGAACCAAAAAGTGTATTTTATTCTGCTGGTATCTAAATTTTACTGTTCTCTTTTAATTCATCACAAGTAATAATCAACCCAAGCCAAAAAAAAAATTGGAAAAAAAAACAATAATTTATTTATAAATAGTTTTTCTCAGTTTTATTAAAAATTTAATTAATTGTACAGTGTGTGTATATAAGGCAGTATTTCTCTAATAATGATTAAATTTAAGTGGCTTAAAGGAAGTTAATATTCGTTTTACTTTTTTATTTAAAAAAGATCGCATAATTTTTATTTATCCCGTTAAAAAAGTTTTATACTTTTGTTTGTACTAAATGCTTTACTGCGTTATAAAAATTTGATAAATTTATCAATTAAAATTAGAATTAAAAGATATATACTGTGCAATACTTCCTTCATATGTTTCTAATTTGTAGCCAACCTTTAAGCGAAAAAAATTATCAGACTGGGTAAAAACTTTTTTGGTTTGTTAAAATAAGGCTTCGAAACTATGATAACGCACTTTCTACGTTAGTGTTAGTATTCATGTTTGATCATAGCTGTTGGTTTTGTATTTTTAATAGTTTAGTTTCGATCTTTTATTAGTCTTAATTAATTTCTTTCTCTACAAGGGTTTTTCACTTTGTTCAATAAGTTGCACAAATTAAGCATTTCTTGTTCGCATAAGTTTCGTTGTCAACTCAGATTTTTTTTTAAGAGGATTTTTAAAATTTCGCTTTTACTATAATAAACCACAAATGTTACAAGCTATCATGGGAGTAAAAATCGCCAATTTGAAATTAGATGTTATTCGATGAACAATTCACTCATTTGACTCATATAAAATGATATTTTTAATTGCTTAGAAAATAGAAACACAACATAAGCATGGGCAAATCATTCATTAATTTTCGCAGTTGCTCAAAAAGTTAAACTTTATATGTATGTATGTTAAATCAGTATCAATTATAATAAGGTGTTGGCGATGGTGAATCCGATAATATTTGCTGTTAGCCCAAATGCCAAACTACATATAAAAAAATAGTAAACAGTTTTTCTATATAAGGAGTTTGACAGTTAGGCTACAGGCGAAAATCAATGAATTCGCCATCGCTTCCACCTTATAATTTATTCGCCTTGATAAGTATTAAACAAGGCGAAATAATTTGTTGTTGTCAAAATTTTAAAACAAATTAAAAAATAAAAATTTGAGAATAATTTGAAAATGAAACAAGTTGTAAGTTTTATAAAATTAAATTTTTAAACCAAGAAATGAAATGTGAGGTATTGCTGCATATACAGGTTAAAGAAACCAACTGGGTATAACTTTATTAAAAGTACCAAATGATGATAGAGGGATAAATCAAATTCGGCTTCCTTTTGCTTAGTCAGCTGTTTTTGACATCAACGTGTTGTTCTACAACGGCGAAAATGAACGAATTCGCCATTGCGACCACCTAGTAATTATTTCGCCATGGTATTAAAAAATAAGTGTTAAAGTTGCTGCAGTTCCAGCTGTTGTACCTAAATAAATAATCTGGCAGCCTGATTAGTCTGTTAAACAGAAACTGTTAATAAAACATATGGGAATAAAATAATCTATTACATCTTAAATTTTGTTTCCGGAAACTTGCTATGAAATTTGAAAATGGAGATTATTGTGAAATTAACCCAACAAACACAAAATTATGTCTACTTCTAGATCAGTATTTTCATATTGCTATTTGAAAAACTTTTTAGATAGCAGATTAAAACTTAAGGCTGTCCCAATTTTTGACATGAATATCACAGTTTTGTATTTTTTCTACATTATATTTTACATCATTTAATTATAAAAACTTTTTAACGTACTATTTAAAACTGTCAAAGGATTTTTTCAACCTACAAATTTTTAAAGTAGCATTTGAGCTAGTAATTTTTTAATCATACAAATCATAAAATCGGCTACGTGTGTGAATGATTCTTAATGTCCAATTTTACTGCACTTTGAATGGAGAAAGAGATCCGGTTTCTTTCCTCGTCCCAATCTATAGCTTCTGTCTTTCCTTACATTATATACATGTGCTATACAAAGTAAAACTTGACGTTATATGAATGATGTAAGTATCTTCTTTCTCTGTCAGATATAAACATTCACTTTTCTCGCAGCAGGATGAATTAAATAAAATTATAAAGTAGAAAACATTTTTAAATCTGTAAAAACCTTAAAAACTAATTATATGCTAAACTTTTTCTTACTTTTAACAGACTTTCTCTGTGAGCAAAAACAAACTTTTTTTAAAGAATGTTAGTCATCTCTAAATTTTACTTAATTTTCTTAATTAATAGTTATATGTTGGATAAACGGACTTTATAATTTAAAGAAAATTAAATAAATAAGTATATATAATTGATTCAGATCGAAAAATATAATATCAAAAAAGAATTATCACTCTACTTTTTAATATTTCAATCGTTTTCACGACAATACAATTATGTTGACTCCTTGAATTAACATAAATTATTTTAAATAATCCCGCTCTAATAAATAGACACATAATAACATTTTGTTATTTTAACAGAATTCTGTTAATCATCATTTTAACATAATACACCAATACAGCAAAACTTCAACCATGGAAACGAACATTTATTTATTTTTAAAATAAATTAACTCAGCAACCGGTTGGTTTTTTGTTAAACTGAAAATAAATTTCAAAAATTAATTTTTCGAAAGAGAAAATCGGAATTATAAAATTTTAAACCGCTTTTAATTTTATTTTAAAATTTGTATAAAAGAAAACTATTTATAATTTTTAAAAATTAGTTCTTTTAAAATGTCAACGGAATCAAAAAATTCTCAAGCTAAAGATGACGACGATAGCATAGGGCAAACAAAACATGACGATTTAAATAAAAATGGATCTGTAAATCGTGAAGTAAAACCTATTGTGTTATCTTCGCAACGCTTTAACAAAATTATAAATAATACCACAAAAGAACGTTCGAAAGTTTTGCAAGAGGCAGAGGAGGAGCAAAAATACAAAGAAAAATTGAAAGCTGACAATGATGAATTGGTGGCACAATTTAAGGGTAATATGCAAAGAACACAGGAACAAAAATTGCAACAGATAAGAGATCACTTGGATAAGAAAACTAAGCAAGGTACGTAAACAAAAACAATTTCAGGTGAAGGAAAGCACTCGAGCAAAGCTTTTATTTTAAACCTACAAGGCTGTAACCGATTTCGACATAGCTCGTTTTTCATAACGTTAAAAACGATGAAAAGCAAATTCGCTGTATATAAATGGGTACAAAGGAATCTATTTTGAACTCTTTTTTTACAAACTTTTTTCAGGCATCGCTAACTACGAAAAGGCCAAAGAAAATGAAACCCTTAAACGCCTACAGAATAAAGCTAAGGCTGAGCAGATCATGGAACGCCTTAAGCCAGGTCCAAGGGAACTACACAGTGCTGTACTGCAAAGCGAAGTTCTGCGCGCCCGTAATGTACAACAGACCATTAATCAAGAATTCGAAAAGGCCGTTAAAAAACAAGAATACGAAAATATGAAAATGTGTAAGGATAATGCTTTAAGTTGGGTCGAAACAGAACAACAACGTTTAATAGAACGGCAAAATAATACTAATGTGTATAAAAAGGAATTATTACAGACCATTAACGATAATCAAAAGCAACGTTATGAGCAAAAGAAACAATTGCTAAAGGAACAACAGGCTGTTAGAGAAGCAACAGATAAAGAGATAAAGGCACAAATTGAAAAGGAGAAGGCAATTATGGAAAAGAAAAGGGAAGCACTACGTAAGAATGCTTTGGAAGCAATGAAAATGGTGGAACAAAGAAGATTAAGTAAGTGAATTTTAAAATAATTAAACAAAGTAAAAAAATTACTGGTGAGCTTAAGATTATTTGCGAGAGGCAAAAAAAAGCAAAGAACACGCATCTTGATTATTTAAACAGATGAAAAAATCAAGCGTTTGTCGCAAGAAACTTTTTCAAAATTTTAAAATTCTGATGCCGGGTTCACACACGTCAAGTTTTTTGTTGCAGCAAATCATTTTTGTGAAAGAGAAAAGAGTAAAATAATTTTAGTTCTATTTTTTCCGCAATAAAACTTGACGTGTGTGAAGCCGTCATGAGTTGAGTACTTTAACATATAACGTTAGATCTCTAGTTATTTCCAGTTAGAAATGCTTGATAAATGAAATGGAGTGACTTACACGATGATTTTTTAAACATTTCTATTTTAAATCGCTTTTAATGTTGATATAAAAACTGAATGCATTTAAACAATGACTTTTTTTTTGCTTTATTTAATTTTAATTTGGACTTGTAAATCTTCAAATTGAGAGAAATTCATTAAGAAAATTATTTAAAAATTTTATAAAAAAAAAAACATTGTATTGTTACTTTTTTAGGAGATCACATGGTTGAGGAGGTAGAAGATCGTTTATGTTGCGTTTATAATACAGGCAAGAAAAAACTTGACACTATGCTGACTGAACAAACGAAAAAGTTGGCCGACGAACAACAACGAAAGATCGAAGCTGAAGTTAAAAAATTAAACGATTTGGAGGATAAATCTAAAGCTGTGGAAACTGAACGTATAAGACGTGACATAACAACAATGCAATTGAAATTTACCGCTGAAGAGCAGGAAAAAGTCCGTAAAGACAAGGCAGCCAAACAGGCTCGTATCGAGGCTTATTTGAAAGAAATGCAACAACAGAAGGAAATGCAAGCTGCAATGGAAGATGAAAAACGTTTTGAGATTGCTCAACGTTTGAAAAATGCCGAAGTCAATAGTTTGTTTGCTGAGAAACAGAAGGAACAAAAATTAAAGCAGTTTCAAAAAGTTCGTACACAAATTAACCAACAGATCGAGGATAATAAAAGGCATCACTTGGCCCAGAAGCAAGCTGCTATTACTTGTGCCGGACCAACATTGGATAAAGAACATAAATTCTTTTTCGAATATGCTCGTAATCTTATGGAAGATGCCCAGCAAAAGGGCAGACCTCTATATCCATTTGTCAAGGTGGTTCATCAATACAAACGCGACTATCAAATTGATTATGATCGCAAAGAGCCCAAACATTTGCAATCGAATATTCCGATTGGCGATAAATCATCACATGATGACGTAAATAAGAAGGGGCAGCAAAATTCCACAAGGGACAATATTTTACAAAATTGTATAAAAATAAATGAAATTATTACAGCCTCGGAAAAAACACCTGATGAAAAAACTAAACAAGAAAGCGGAGATACTGGCAATGAATGTATTGCACAATTTCGTTACAGCGTAGATGAGTTAAAGAAAATGAACCAATTTTCTGCACCTCCCTGTCATTAGGCATGAGAAACACAAAGATATTTCTGCTTGACGTAAATAATATTTTGTTAATATTTATTAAAGAAATTCATTATGAAAATATAAAAAATTAAAAAAAAAATATTTAGGTCTCAAACCTTTTTATTCATTACTTCATTAAATTAAATTTAATGTTAGTTTATTTTAATTGTATTTAAGTATTTTTTGTTTAGAAAATTTTGAGTAGATTTGTTGCAATTTGCTTTTTAATTTATTTTGTTCCTTCAATTTTTTGTTTTGTTTCATTTTATTTTTTAGTTGAAATAAATTTTGATGTTGATATGATTTATTTTTTCGCCTTTTTTTAGTCCACTACTTTAGGAGATCTTGAGCCATTGTTAGGAGTACATGAAATTAAATATAAAAAAAATAGAAAACATTATAAATATTTAATTAAATGAAGTCCTTATTTTACATCTGTATGAAATAAAAAAAGGAGCATCTCAGCTTGGTAAATTAAAACTACCAAAACCGAAAAAAGTTGTAATTAAAATATGTAAAACCTCTAAAATATAAAGGACCTCGATTGGAAAGAAAAGACTTCTAAAACATAACGAAGAAGCCATATGAATCAATTGATTTTCTTTTACTTTTAACAAGAAAAAGGTGAATTTGTTTGAAAATTGAAAAAACTTCTAGGATTCGGTTTGCAAAACAGAGATGATTTTCTTTATTTCATTTTTTTTGCTATTTTAAAGTTTTGCCATTCATCTTAGATGATTTTTTATTTTTTTGTAAAGCGGAATCTCAAAAGTAATTTTTTAAGTGTTCTAAAAATAGTCTTCGTCAATAGCATGGCGAAATAATTTACCAGGTGGCAGCGTAGGCGAATTCAGAATTTTTTGCTGGCGTACACCACTGTCAAACTCCATATATAAAAAATTTGTGTACATTTTTTATATATGGAGTTTGACAGTCGTGTATACCAGCAAAAAATACTGAATTCGCCTACGCTGCCACCTGGTAATTTATTCGCCTTGGTCAATAGCTACACTCAGGGCGAATTGAATTGATTCGCCTTGGCTACACTAAGGCGCTAGCATGGCGAAATCATGTACCAGGTGGTGGCAGTGGCGAATTTAATTAATTTTCGCCGTTGCAGAAAACTTCAAACTTCATATAAAAAAAATTTTCGCTGATTTTTTATATATGGAGTTTGACATTTTCTGCAACGGCGAAAATGAATAAATTCGCCACTGCCACCACCTGGTAAATTATTTCGCCATGGGCGCTAGCTAGTGAAGTAATAACCAGTAACGATTTATTTTTTCTCAATAACAGTACCATCTTAAGTCGTTGCGAGTTTAATATAGAAAGGGCGTAACTGCCATTTGCAGTAGTTTACAAGAGAAAGAACAAAATCTGAAGCATTAAAATTTAAATTAACATTTGAAATTGATTTTTGCTTGATTCTTTTTAATAAAAACATATTTAACTTTTAAAGAGAGATGCATATGAGAAGGGCCAAATCTCAATTTCGAAATAAAGTGAAAAGCACTATAACAAGGCGAATCAAAACTAGGTGGTCGCGATAACGAATTAATTAATTTTCGCCAAAACCTTAAATATCACACTCCATATATAAAAAATGTGCATAATTTTTTTTTATATGGTGTTCGACATTTCACGTTGCGGCGAAAATCAATGAAGTTGCTATCAAGACCACTTAGTAATTATTTCGCCATGGCTCTAACTGTCAAAGTCATGGCGAAATTAAGTACCAGGTGGTGACAGCAGCGAATTCTTTCATTTTCGCCATTGCAGGAAATGTCAAACTTTATACAAGAAAAATTTGACTCTGATTTTTGTTTTTTTATAGAGTTTGACATGCATGAAAATGAATTATTTCGCAACTGCCTCCACCTGGTCCATGGTTTCACCATTGTCAAACTTTAAGCATTAAAAGTCTTTATACTATTTTTTTTACATGTTGTTTGACATTCGGACTACCGGCGAAAATTAACGAATTTGCCATCGCCATCACTATATTTGATTCGCCTTAAAAAGGCGAATTTCTTCAGCCCGATTATAAACAAAAATTCCGTGCGAGTTATTTTAGTTTCTCTTCTTTCCCTTTTTATTGACTGCGGAAAAATATTGCCAGACGTTTTTAACAGCTCAACAAGGTTTTACAAAAACAAAATACACGTAAAACTAATCAGTCACCTGTGGTCAATTCGCCTTGAGAGTTATGAAAGAAAACTAAAATGTAAATAAACAAAACAGTTTCCTCTAAATTACGATAATGAAGCGTTTCATTATTTTGTTCTCGCGGAATTCATAATTGGTGGAATCTTTTTTCAAAAAAATTTTGTTTTCGTGAGAATATTCATGATTGGGCTGATTGTTTCTGGCTACACAGGGTCTGTCAAAAAAGATAAAATTTTTAATGAGGAGGTTCCTTAGAACCTTGGTTCAATTATAGAATACTTTTTTTCGTCAAAATATATAATTTTGAATGAAAAATAGAAATACAAATGTAAATGCACAGAATCAACAGTATAATTGTACAAAAACAGTTTTTAACACTGATTACAGAACTTTATAATAAATATTTAAAAACATATTTGAATTTAAGGCACTGTTCCTGTATTAAATTATTTATACTTGCTTTAACAGTATAATTTCAAGTCACACCAAGGCGAGTTGTTTCTTTACAAAATACTAATTGTCGATATATAATATTTTGATGCCAGAGATTTCCATAATTTACAAAAACAAAATGTTAAATTTTTTAAAAGCCAAAAATACATTATTTTTGTATAAATCAAAAAAAAAAAAATTAACATTTATAATATGTAAAAACCAGGGACCGAAAATAACAGTTATTTTTAAATTTAAAATCAAAAAGTCAAGTGGATATAATTTGTCTATTAGATATTTGAATACAGCATATTGATGCAGTTATGCTAAGGAATAATAAACTTAAAAGACTTTAATTTTTTTGACTTTTATCAAAAAGTCACTATAATAATTATTTTTTGACCGATATTTTTTCGGTCAAAAATAAAAGTTAAAATATGACTTATTTTTTAAGTCAAAATTAAAAGTAAAAATTTGACTTTTATTTTTTAAGTCAAAAATAAAAGTAAAAATTTGACTTTTATTTTTTAAGTCAAAAATTAAAGTTTAAATTTGACTTTTGTTCCTATTGAAAGCAGATGTTAAAAAAGTTAAAAAAATTTTAATTAAATATTAACAGTTTTTTTAGAATTATAAGTACATGTTGTATTCGTATTAAAACAAAAAGAAAAAAAATTATAATAGAGTATGTATACAAAAACGTTTATTGGCTAGAAAGTTAAGGAGTTGGTGTTTTGCATATTTTGCTCTGAAAATACAAATTACATTTAATTTCCTTCATTTTAATATTAAATTGTCCACTCTTTCATTGCAATAACTTAGAATTCACTTTAACCATTAATATAGCTGCAAGTTCCGTTCAGACAAATTGTAGCGCAATTCGCTGAGAATAATCTTAAGTGCTGAAAACGCGCGTTCTACACTAACTTATGTTGCAGGTACTTGATGAATAATACATGCCAAGTCCCTTAGACAGGGATATAAAAATTTTTTGTTTTCGCAGTATTCCATAAGGTCGACATCAACGTCAATACGCTTCTCCTTGTATGAGTCAATTTCAATGAATGCTTTGCGAACGAATTCTTTGGAACATCCATCAACATTGGATTTGTTCAAGTCCTGAAAGCCTAAGAATCAAAAAATTTCAGAGGCCGTGCTTCGGTGGTTAACATATCAATGTAAGCATCTACGACCTTCTTTCTGGACATTTCCACTGTAAGTTTAATGCGATGATCATCATTACTTACATCCTTGTTTCAAAGTTTTTTCAATTTTTGGTAGTCCGGTTATATGTCTGCATGGCAGTTTTGCAAATGTCTTTTTAAATTGGTTAAGCTTCCAGCATTGATGACTTTCTTACATATTTTACACATAGTTTTTCCACCACTCTCAATGTAATATTCGCGGATTAAAATATTCCATTTACGACCCTTGTTTCACTGATTTATCAATAAAAATTAAATATTTGCCAACTGCGTTAAAATGAACTGTTTACTGATATGCAAAGCAAGGGCAGAAGAGTTGATAATAATGATATAACAATTCTACTGTGCTATCACAGTAGTTGTTACGTCTTAAATTAGTAAAGTATAAATAACGCTTAAATAATATTGTCATCAGTGTTGCCACGTCCTTTAGATTTTTGTAACCAAATTTAAGTAAAAAAGTAACCAAATTGGAAAAAATATAACCAAAACTCTTAAAACCAAATTTTTTGGTCAAGCAGACATGACAGGAGGAAGTACTGCAAAAAGGGCATCATTTCGTGCCTAATCAATGAACAATGCTTTTACTTCTTTATTCATCTATTAAAAATGTTGTTGCAAAGCTTTTAGCTTTTATTAGAATTCCAATGAAAGTAATATCTTTTATTTCATGTAACCAATTTTGGTTAGGAATAACCAAAACAACAACACTGATTGTCATCGATCTTAATCAATTTTTTTCTGACTTAAAAATAAAAGTCAGATTTTAACTTTTATTTTTGACTTAAAAAATAAGAGTCAAATTTTAACTTTTATTTTTGACCGAAAAAATAAAAGTCAAATTTTAAGTTTTATTTCTGACCGAAAAAATAAAAGTCAAAAAATAACTATTATATTTTGACTTTTTTGAAAAAAGTCGTAACTGTTACGGTCCCTGGTAAAAACCTTTCCATTTACCTTTTTGTTATTCATTGACATCAGCTTAGCCTTTATACGTTTACGATCTCGTGCAATTATTTCCATGCGTTCCTTAATCGAAGTTTGAAAGAACAAAAAATGAAGGGTACGACAGGCTGATGATAACTTTAAATAAAGAAAAATAAAAAATCATATAAATTAATAAAAAAGAAACCATTTAAACTAAACTATTTGCCTTTAACTTACTTGTTGTAAAAGTCTCGCTTTTAATTTAATATTCGCGGGTGTTTGTGATTCTTCATGATTTTCTATAGTTTCAATGTGTAAAGTTAAAACAAATATCAAGGTATCACGTATCGTTTGCACTACACGTTGAACTTGTTCGGTTTGAAAGAGACGACGTACAAGGAAACCTCGGGCATAAGCGTTAATTTTAGTAGCAGCATCATGCAAAATTAAAATATCTGCTGGGGACTGAACATAAAATTGTTAATACAATTAGTCTTTTGGTTTACAACTAGATAAAGTTAGAATGCTGTTTATTACTTATACCACATACTAGATACCCTTCACCTTAGTGTATAATTTTTAAAGCTGTAATTAAAACAATTTTAATGAAAATATCATTTTCGTTTATATTTTTTAAAGAAATTTTCAGATTTTTTTTTTCTTTTTTTTTTTGCAAAATGTGGTTTTCTTTTTATTTAATTTTTCTAAAACTTGTATTTTTGTTATCTTAATATTTCTTTATTTTTTTTTTTTTTTTTTTGTTTCAAGCGGAGGTACAGATTTTTCTGCTTCTAAGGAATTGATCTAACCTAAGCGATTTTTATTTCTGCGATTTTTTGTTAAAGTAAATTTTATTCAACTACCAATTTTCTTTTTTCTTTTCTAATTTATTAGCCACTATAAATACAATACTGAAAACTGTAGTAGATGTTGTAAATGCATTTATTTACAAATGTTTGTTCTGATTTTTTTTCTATACACTTCACCACAGGTGGAAAAAGGGTTAATCTAAGCTTGTCATTCCGTTTAAGATTTCTACAATATCGATTTCTGACCCCAAAAGGCATATTAATTTTGTGTTCTTGTGCAGAGCGATGTCCGTCTGTCCGTCCGTGTTCAGGCTGAGAACGACTTTGCCAAGGCACAGATGAGCTAGAGAAAATGTAAGCACATCAATCGGTCAGACATAGTATCGAGAATTTTGCTATTGCATATCAGCAAGATCGGTCCATGTTCACGCATGCCTCCTAATTTTTCCATATCATTTGGAACAATAAAGTAATTCCAATAAAAATAAAAACAAATATATGGGAGATAGAGAATTAAAAAAAGAACAAAACATCAAGTGAAAAAATTGGCGCTCGTCCATATTTTCCAAGCTATAGGCTTCTGAAATTTTCATACAAATGTTCGTTTTTCAATATGATCAAAATGGGTATAATTTAAAAGCTTTCGAAGAGATATTTTCGGAACTATAAAGTTTTTTTTTTTTAAATGCTTAATCCATTAAGACCCGATGGCATTTCATGATATAAAATTATATATACAGGCCAATCATGAATATTCTCACGGAATTTCTTTTTCACAGGAAACATTTTTCTCGAGAAAAGATTCCTCCAATTATTATTTCTATGGAAACAAAAAAATAGAAAAGTGGCGAATTTTTTTTTTTCACTTTCCGCAGTTAATAAAAAAGTTAACAAATTTATAATAGGAGAAAAGGAAAAAGTGAAAAATCACGCACGAATTTTTTGTTTATGATTGGGCTTATTGTACTTAAATTTTTAATTTAATTCTCAGTCACCCCAAATTTATTTTTTAATTTGAGGTACTTCAAACTATATTTACATATATGGTGAAGTGTATGTAAGACTGGACATATCCGAATATAACACTATTGTTCGGTTATTAGTTTATTCACAAAAAAAAAAAAAAAAAAAAAACAAGCGACTTTTTCTAATATATATTTTTTGTAGTCTAAGCGTATTTTTGATTCCTGCGATTTTTGCTAAATTAAATATTATTTTTAAACGATTTCAAATTTTTGGTCTCAAAAATTTGTTGTTTTCAAAATTAAATACATATATTTTTGCATGTCACAGAACTCAATTCCGAACCAAAGTGGTTTCAGTTCCACAAATTAGTTCTTCAAAAAGAAAAATTTCTTCTTTAAAATTTATTTTTTGCGGTTTTTTTAATTGAATTTTTCCTAAATCGCTGGTTTAAGGTTAATCAGGGTCGTTGCAGAAACCCAATCAGAATTGTAAATTATCAGAATCCAAAATCGCCAATAAAAAAAACCCATGCAATATTTTCATACATTTTGTTTTATGAAGAATTTGTTAAACTGCTGTCTTTTTATTTCTTTTTTGTACTGCAACACTTTAAACATTCGAGAACTTAAGCTTAAAATAAAGTTGAGTACTTCGTCTCGAAGGAGGAACATCTGTGTGCGAGCAGATTTTCCTCTTTTAAAAAATTAAGGTTATAATCAAAGACGCAACGCGCATGTTTTTCATGTGGCACTTAAAAGTGTCCACCGTTTTAATAAACTACAAATTAAAATAACTGTCTTTACTTCAATATCCTGTTCAGGATTTCTCACTTCCTATACGAAGGTATAGGTCGGTCGATGTGCAGTTCCTGGAGAGAATTTACATTTATCTAAAAACCTGTGGGATACCCTCAAGCTATTGTTATGTACCCCTGCCATTCAAATTCAGATATCAAAAACAAAAAAAGCCAACAATTAAAAGAGATTTAGTGAAACCTAATTTTTACACAATTCTAGTTTGAGTAAAAAAATTATGATAATCTGTTTTTGTGACACCAAAATGAATACTGTGTCGATTTCAATTTTGATTCTAATAGCAATCAGATTCTGCTTTAAACAGTGCTACCCTAGATCGAATGGCAAGCATATTTGTATTGTTAATAAAAACATCTGTCACAATGACAATTGTTATATTTCAACAACAAAGGAATGGTAATCATGTAAACCTATAAATATTACCGTTAACCTTTAAAACCACTAACAAACAGTTTATTTAATTTTAACTTTCGAAAATTTTAATTTTTCGATATGTAGTCAAATGAAAAAAAGTCTAATATGGGAGATATTTCAATAAAATTTCTTTCAATAATCCGCCGACCTACAAACTATTTAATGGGTGGTGAAGGGTATTTAAATTTAAAATTACTACAAATTATTTATTTTAAAGATTGTTAAGAGTTTATTTAATATATTAAAACATTAACAATTAAAATTAAACTATTAAAAATATTTAAAATAAAGAAATTACTTAAATTATAAAAGATATTAAAAAAATATACATATTTAAAAAGTTCTACTAAACTTTTGTTATTTTAATTTTAAAATTGTTATTAATTTTGATTTAACTACTTTTTTGGTTGGTGGTTACTTTTATAAGGCACATGAGTATTATTTTGGTATTTAGAAATAATTGCAGTATTAACTAGAGTGAGTTAAAAGGTTAAAATTTAAGGTGCACTTGAGCTTTAAATTCGTTTCCAAATTGTCCCAGTTTTAGTAGGGTGTTAGTACAGTTGGTTAAGTCTTATTATGTTATTATTTATTATACTACTTTTTAAATATTCTTCTTAGTCCATGGAATAGTTTTAGTTTAGATAGCGAAGCTTGTTAGAAATATATTAGAAAAGAAGAAAATTAATCATATTGTTAGGAAAGATTAAAAATGAAAGTTAATGAAATTGAAAACTTACACGTCTGTCACTGTCATTAGTTGTAGGCGTTACAGTTTTATTGGTCTGATCCAGCTTCTGTGATGGCTGCGGTCGTTGGCCCGATGTATATGGTGAGCGAGTCTTTAGAGTTTTTCCATCAATGCTTGTAGAATTCATTTCCGTTGGAAAGAGCCTGCGACGGGTTGATGAATTTGTTTGATTACCAATTCCATTTTGGACAGTATTCAATTGTGTTGTTGGTGTGTCAGCAGAAGTTTGAGTTGAAGGCGTGGAAATAGCCAAAGAAGTAGTATTAGCATTTGAATGTTCCATTAAAGATGAATGGAAGTTGGTTTGAAGGGGTTGCGGAAACTGAGTATTGGGAGAGGCATGCAATGAATTTAAGGTTTGTGAAAGAATTCTGTCAACGGAAATTTGTGAACTATTACAACTGATCGATGAGGGAGATGGTTGACGTTGTCTTGGTTGAGCCGCATAATGTTTCATATCGTATAGAGCGCTTGAAGGTTTTTGAAAGCCATGATCTACAACAAAACCTGTCAAGTTTAATGGTTTTGGTAGTAATAATGGTTGTGGTCGTGATGCCTGCGATTGTGATTGTGACTGTGTTGGTTTGGCTTGTTGTGGTGACAATGTATTTTGTTGATCGAATCTTTTTTGCTGTGATGTGGATGTTGATGTTACTGCTGATGGATAAAAGGAATTGTCTGATGATTGCAATTTTGAAGCTGTTATTTCTTGACTAAGTTGTTCAATCAACATTTTTTGTTGCATTTCAAAAGATTTTTGCAATCGCAGGTGTTCTTCTTCCTGTTGGGCCAATAACTGTAAAAATTTCACATTTTGTTTCTCCTCTATTTGAGTTAAGGATTCCTTTCCTGTTAAGGGTGTTTTGGATGAAGTAGATGGTTTTGATGTGGATGATACTAATCTAGCTTTCGACGCTTTACTTTGAGTTATATTAGATGATGTTGAACTTGATCTACGCATGTGAGTGGGTGATGCTTTTGGCACCGTATTTAGAGATGTATGAGAAGTTCTTGAAATTTCATATGGAGATTTATTTGTTTTGCACATATTGCTTGAATGTGTGAATGGGACATTAGAATTATAGGTTGAAGTTGGGGATGTAACAGTATGTGCAAATTTACTTTGAAACGATTTTTGCAATGTTTTTTGTTTGCTTGATTTTAGCTCCACTTTTTGTACTTTCTTGGCTTTTGATTCAATTGTATCTCTGTAGGCTCTTAAAGGCGAGGATATAGTTTTTTTACGTGTACTCAAAGGAGATTTAGTGGCAACTTTTATGCCACTAATAACCTGTTGTTGTTGCATATGTTCAATAAGAGCCTTGGATGGTCCCTCTAAAGTAAACGATGATGATCTTATTAGAGAGTTGTCTTGTGATCTATCTGCTTCTTGACCGAAACTTTGTGATCTGGGTGTAGAACGATTGCTGGCACCTAGTTTTATAGAAGGACTAGTAGCTGAACGATTTATAGAGCCAGTTGATCTTCTCAAACATGTTCTCGTTTTGTTGGATACTTTCTCAGGACTTGTTTGCGGTGTATTGCTATCACTACAAATGGCCTCAAACTTTTTAATTTTTGCACACACATTTTTGGCTTGTGTGTGAGCTCTTATTCCAACATCTTTAGGTTTTTCGGTTTTTTTTACAAGCTGCGTTATATTATTACGTTGGTTTTTAGTTGGTTTTTTGTCTGATTGTGTTATCATGCTATTAAAGCTTTCATCTGAGCTATCTTGGTTGGATTCCAAAGAATTTTGTGAGTTTTCATTGTTCGTAGATGTTTCGCTATTTTCTGTGCTGTTTAAAGAGTCGCACAAATTTTTCTTCCCCATTAAAGGTGTCGGTGGATTAAGGCATATTGAGGGTATAGCGGTCAGGCCTTTATTACTTCCCGCCAACAGCAAGTGACTGGGTTTTTTGATGGGTACGTAATTAAAATTTGCTTTAAATTCCATTTCCCTTGACTGTTTTCGCTGACCTTTGTTTCCTGTCATCTCACTTTCGGCTGGCAGTTGTATGACTTCATTTGTAGAATTATCATAAATAAGTATTTCTGATTTTTGAAGTTTTTGTATCTTTCTTTTATTTTCATCCTTAGGTAATTGAGATGCAGTATTAAATACTGTTTGCTCTGTTTTCATGGAATTTTTATTAGTCTCTTCCTCTTCTTCTTCTTCCTGCCTGTCTATAAGGTTTTTCAACAACTCCATGGACTCCTCCGTTTCCTTACAAAGTTTAGTTTCGTAAAAATCTTGTGACCGTTGAGAAATAGTACTTGCTGATTGATCCAGCGGAGAACATGAACTTTCGTTTTTCGTCTCTTCATTATTTTGGTAACTTTCACTGTCTATTCGCTGTTTGCATTCATTTAGACTTTTTTCAATTTGCAGAGCATTTTCTTTCAGTTTTTGCATTTGTCTACGCTTTTCCACTGTCATCTGAAAAATACATTTTATTTTTCAATTTTATTAAAAATACATATTAAATTAATTACGGTATAGTTTCATTCTAACCTAAATTCGTATTTAATTCGCTAACAAAAATTATAAGAATAATAATAATAGTGTATTCATTGCAAGCTCGAACTAGAGGGGAAAACCAGGAATTTTATACAGATTTAATCAAATTTGAGACATAAATAGATCCTCATTTATGAGGTGTAAATGCCCGTTTTTAAAACATAAATCCAAAGAGGTAAAAAAGGGAAATACGAGCGATTTAAAAGTCACGTTTTACTGTTGTAATGTTGTTCTGCCGAAATGTCCGATAAATTGAAGTAAAATATTTCCAGAGATCATAAATATTTTGTCTCTGAAATTACACTTCCTATTTTAGAAAATAAATCTTCTGCTGTGTTTAGAGTGGAGCTACAAAGTGGCCAAAGGCTATAACAGATTATTTATTTCTATTTTTTTCTTATTTTATTATATTTATTTTAATTTGATATCAATACAATACTTCGCTGCGAAAGTTTTGTAATATAGTTTGATACTGTGATTAATTTATTTAATTTGATACTGTGATTAATTTATTTAATTTTTATTTTATGTCTTATTGTTAGCAATTTAATTAAACAATAACAAATATCGTGATAATTGCATCGTTTAATTAATTAATTTAATTAAGCCACTTACCAAAATTCGTTATAGGATTTTTGTTTTAACAAACAAAATCTAATAAATTTCATATTGTTTAAGTTAAAAAAATAGTCAAGCTTAAGGTCATTTTGTATTTTTTTTTTCATGTTAAATTGTTACTCGAATCCTTGATAATAATATCCGATGGATGTCGAAATATTGGAAAAAATAATACAAATATTTTATAACCCAAAAATGGCCTCAAGCTTGACTATTTTCCTTCAACTTGAAGTTTATGAAAAGGACGAGAAATATAATATATATATTCATTTTATATTGTGATTATATCCTAGTAATACTTTAAACTAAAAATTAAATTTATTTGTTGGTTGGGAAAGCAGGTTTTGATACGTATTTCGCAGGTTGCTTAAGCCATTTTATCAAGAAAATCAAAATGTTATGTATAAAAACTTCAAAAACAACATGAGAGTTATTTTAGAAACCCATACAAAGATGTTAAGGCTTTAAAAAAAATTACCAACAAACATACCGTGATTTTTTTCCCCTTACAATCCCTTTCGCAATAGGTTGGTTACATGCCCACTCTTAATACAGACGTAAGGCTTATTAAAAATTAAAACAACAGTTATTTTAAAATTTCTAAACAGAAAAAAAATAACAATGATGCCAACAGTTTGTACAAACAATTGCATATTTTGTTCCAACTAACAAATTAATACTAATTAATGCTAGTAGTCCACCAACTACATATGGACCTAAGGGCTCGGTTGGTTACTGTAAAAATAAATAAATAAAATAAATTGAATTTTTATTTATAATAATATAATATAAAAAATAATATTATAAAAATTACCGAAACAATTTCAAATTGGTGAACACAAATTTTTAATTACGGCATTGAGTTTATTCTGGTACTCGTGGATTTATTTTAAAAACGTTATCATTGATTTTTAACCGAGTTGTTAGATATATTTACTCGTTGAGAAAGCGTGATCATATATCATTCTATGTGAGACGTTTTCTAGGATGTAGTTTTGATAATTACATTAAAATTCGTAATCTCCTTTTTTTATAGAACTTTTAGGAGAGGTTTTACAAATCTTTTCAAGTTCTGTAAATCTACAAGAAATACACAGATTTTGATTCCAAGACTGACGTCAATATTAGAAAGAGCGTATTTTGTTAGAGTGGCTAAAATATATAATGCTCTCCCAAAAAAATTAAAATCATTTTCAAGTTCATACGTTTCACATAAACGCCACTTAATTGCATTTTTTATTTAATTTACAGTACACAAATAAATCAAACAGATATATGTTTTATTATAATAAAGTGTAATAAAATTTATTAACGTACTAGATAACTGAGATATCTTTTACTTAAGAGTTGTTTTTATATTTTTACTTATTGAATTTTAATGCACATTAACTTAGTAAGTTGAAATTGGCCTCTATAGGCTTTAAAATTGCAATAATAAATGAATAAATAAAAAAATCTTATTTATTTTAATTTTTTCTGCTTTGAAGAAATCGGATTATTGAGTGAATATTAAATTTTAAATGAAATTTCAATTTTTAGGTTACATTTCTTTGTGATGTTTTTTAACATAAAAATTTTTAGTAAAATAATTTATTTTGGGCAAAAAAGTATTGAGAAAAAATTTTATAAACTTTGTTAACAACATTGTTGTTTGTGATTTATCCTCACAATAAAAAAATAAAATAAGACAAGTAGGAGTCCTACAATCTTATATATCCTTCTCCATGTATGTAAATGTAGTTTAGTGAAGTAGCTCCTATCAAAACAACAAATATTACACAACAAAATGCGGTGACAGATTAAAAAATAAAAAAAAAATTAAGTACGATTAGCAATTTTACATAAAAATGTCATCGTTTAAAAAAAAAACTAGTATTTCCTGAAAGATCTCTTCAAAAGCTTTCACAGAAATATCTATGTTGATCACATTGACAATCGGTTTTTTTTTGTAAAAACTTCAGAGGCCCATAACTCGATATTTATGGACGAGCGCCAATTTTTTCCCTTGAGGTTTTTTTTCTTATTTTTGAATTTTCTATCGCTCCATATTTTTGTTTTTTTGATTGGAGTTACTTCATTGTTCCAAATGATATAGAAAAATTAGAGGCAGGTGTGGTGAAAAGCCCACTGCGTCGAGGGATATGGACCGATCTTGCTGATTTTCAATAACACTTCTTTCGATACTATGTCTGATCGATTGACGTATTTAAATGTTCCCCAGCTCATCCAATTCCTTGGAAAAGTTGATTTCAACACTATAGAAATAATAAGCGGAATGACAAACTTAGATATACCTTTTTTCCACTGATTGTGGTGAAGGGTGCAAAAACATTAGCTGTGATCACAAAAATAAAATTTTTAATTTTTTAATTATCAATATACATATTAAAATCTCTTCCATAATTTTGCGAAATATTCCAATTGTACCTACTTAAGAAATTTCTATTTACAAAAATATATAATTTTGAAATAATTTTTTTTTTAATAGATGAAATTCTAAACCATTTTTGTCCTTACGCCTAAGCTTGATTTGCACTAATCATGAGAAAAGTACACATATTTATTTATACGGAATTTTTTTCTGTAAAAATTTTAATTGTTCTAAAACAAAGATCCGCTGATTTAGAAAGAAATACATCGTAATCTGTGCCACAGTGCTGTATCAGATTTAATATGATTTATGACAATAAGCAACAATTATTGATCATAAATGTAAAGTAGAAGAAAAAAACAACTTTTACGCTTGATTTCATTTAACAATAGCCATATGGTGTCTGGTGTATGTATGTCATACTTACCAATGGCGGTAATATGGGTTCACCATCAATGCGAAAAACTGATACGTATTTAGGTGGTGGTAACATTGCAGCTTTGTTTTCCATATTCCTCAGGTCTTCAATGAAAAGCTGTTGTTGTAATTGTATTTGTTGTTTTTCCAAATTCTGTAGTACAACTTCCATAGGAAATTAATAAGTTTTAAGATTTACCCAAAAATAAATGAAATCTCTATTAAACATAGGTTTAAACGTTTATTTATTTGTTTATTAGAAAGGCAATTGTTTCCTTTCACAGTTTTTGTTGTAATTTGATTAATGCAGAAAATATACAATTTGGAATCTTTCTATTGGTTCAATGACTGGTTTGACATAAATTAATTAACTTACTGCTTCAACTTTCAATTTTGTTTGTTTGTGTTCACTTTCTTCAATAGATTTTGCCGTTTAAGGTTACTATGGTTACCAAAAAAGTTTTATAATCTGACTTGTAAATTTTCTGTTTATAAATATAATTTCCGCTCGATTTGTTTATGTCGTGTTTTTTTTTTTTTTGTATCGAAATTTGTTTTTAAATTGTCAAAATCCGGTGCCAGTGGTGCAACTATTTAAACAAACAAGAAGTTCAATTTTAGCGATTCATATTAGAAATACTTGTGTTGATACTCTGTCAAAAATACAAACAATATAAGCAAAAACATTGTTATGTTTTAGCTAGTACAAAATAAAATTTTAAGAGGCAATAGAAAAATTTTTAATTTTTTAATTAAAAAATAAATTTCAGGTACATCGTGGAAAAATGGGACAAAATTATTTTCATAGAAAGAAAATAGATTCTAACTACGTATTACATTACACTTATATCTTACTCTTCCTTAACAATAAACTTAAAAAAAAACTATTAAACAAAAAAGTTAAAATTTAGAATCTAATACCTTATTGCCTGTTAAAATTTGATAGCAGTTCATAGCAACATCAATATATTTCCACAATATAAGCTCTATAACAATATTTAACATCATACGAGTATTATGAATGCAATTATAATTATAATAAGATTAATATTAATAATAACAAAAATTATAACAATAGTATTTATTCGGACCAATTGCATTTTCTTTTTAAAACATTGTTTCAATTTTTGAAAAGTTTTATGTGGCTGTATAAACCATAACCTAGTAATCTGTAGTATGAACATTAGCTTAAAATAGCAAAAACAGCAAAAGAAACCAAGAAATTTCCCAAAACTGGAATATTCCTTCACATTGTCAAAAATGTTAAAAATATGATTAAGAAATTGTTTACACAGCATCACAAATCATTTATATTTTAGTTTTTTAGTTTTATAATCTTTGTTACAAAACATAAAACACAAAGGGACTAGTAAATGGACGTAAGTGGCTGTGGCAACAGAGCTGCCTGCCTAACCTACAAAGAATAAATCCATTGGCATATTCTAAAAATCAACTTTCCGATCGTTCACCAACTATGGGCGATGAATTATTTTTAAAAGATGTGTATGTATAAGTAATATATTTTAGACCTTATTCTACATTTGAAGATTTTTGCTATTTTACTACAGTATGAGAAAAATGTTCAGTTCAAGTTTAACCCGTAAAAACTTAAAGTGTAAATCGCCAAAAAGTTTTCTTAAAACTTGCCTGTCTGGCATTATTATTCTTCTGAAAACATGTGAGACTATTGCGAATTCACTATGTGTTTGTGTATGAAAGATTTAAAAATGTCAAAAAATAGCGCGAATTAAGTTATCTGCACCAAATGTAATGTAAAATTTGAATTTTTACATAAAAAACAAAATACTTGTTAACAACAAAATGAGTACCACAAAAAGAATAACATCGCCATTCAAAGAACATGACCAAATTGTTTCCAAGAAGATTAAAATACAAATTGCAGACAATTTCCAAACAACACCATTAGAAGAGAAATCAAATGGTAAAGAAAATTACGATTTTCTTTTTGACCAAGAAGATAGTTTTGATTTGTCAGCGTTTGAGGCCGCGGAAAAGAATGGACGTGCAAAAAATTTGGATCTCACGCAATGGCAAAGATGTTTGGTCAGGGAAGTGGAAAGAGAAAATAAAACGTTTGCTTTAATCCTAAAAGTATCCGGCCAAAATATGCTTGGCTCTAATGAAGAGGAAGAAAGAGCTGAAGCTAAATGTTACTTACAAGGTCCTTGGTGTCATACAAGGGTATCCGTAGGTGATGTGGTTTCTATACAAGCCGAATGGGACGAAAATTTAAACTCATATAAGGTTGACAAGGATCAGGGTTTTTGTGTGTTAAATCCAGACACTTTAATATCTGGCACTAGTGTAGTAGGCTCCTTGTTTTGTAGAAGAAAGGCTTTGCTCCAAGAACGTTTTAAGGGCATAGATGCAAACAATAAAGTAGTAAGTTTTAAAGAAAATCAATATGTATATTTATACAGCTGCATTACTAAAAGAATTAAATTTATTAATATTTTTATATTCCTAATTAAAGATGGTTGTTGGTAGCTTGGTACATGAACTGTTACAAGTTGTTTTAGAAAAAAACCTAAAGAATCTTAAAGACATTCAAAAAGAATCTGAAGATTTATTAAATTCACAAGAAACTGCTTTTATGTTGTATTGCAGCCAACTAACGCGTGAAGATACAACTGCAGAAATTTTGCAATTTGTTCGAAACATTCACCAATTTATGCAACAATTTGTGGACAATAAGCTAACATCATTACCATTGCAAAAGGAAAACTTTCAGGGACGTATTACTGAGATAAAAGATATAGAAGAAAATCTGTGGGTACCGCAAATGGGTCTTAAGGGAAAAATAGATGTATCGGTAAAAATTCATCCCAGGCGAGATAATGGAAAGTTATTTAATTATTTAAAAGAACAAGAAAAAGTAGTTCCCTTGGAATTAAAAACAGGAAGAGCTAGCTTTTCCATGGAACACAAAGGGCAACTTATTCTATATCAAATGATGCTAACCGCCCTGGGAAAACCAACACGGACTGGCCTTTTACTTTATTTACGAGAAAATATAATGCGTGAAATTGTAGGATCTCGCAACGAACAAAGGGATCTCATTAGTTTACGAAACGAATTAAGCCACTACTTATCATACTTTCCTGATTATAAAACCCTGCCTGCAGATATATCCTTGCCACAAGAAAAGTTTATACAACCTTTTGAACTTCCCGAGCCTATATCACATCCTACTGCCTGTTCCCAATGTGCATATGCCACTTTATGCTGTTCATTTGCTAAAACTGATACAACCTTACAAATGAAACCTAGCCATCCATTACACAAAGTTTCCAATGAATGTACTTCTCATTTGACTGCGAAAGATTATAAATATTTCATAGATTGGTGTCACTTGTTGATGATGGAAGAACAAGAGGCTAGAAAATCAAATTATTTACTTGCTCTTTGGTGCCAAACGCCTGAAAATCGACAAGAAATAGGTCGGGCTATTTGTAACTTACAAATATCTGAAGAGCCTGTTAAAAAAGAAGAATCTCATTATAAACATCAATTTGTCTTAAAAATGGATTCAAATGGTAAAATGACAGGGAATACAAAAGGAGAGGATTTTGAATTTACTCTAAGTGGGGTAAGTTATGTTTCGACTTGTTATAAAGGTTAAAAAACAGCAATTTTGATTAGCTTAGAAACATTTTTGCAATGCGTAAAGCAATGTTTTGCTGCTGTATTTTTCAAATAGTTTTTGCTTTAGAGCATTGATACCTATCTATAACACAGTTGTGCTAGCTAAAGTCATATACATTCTTATGCTCTTTGAGCGACTTTTATCTAAATTCACTAAACAAAATTTATAGATTACATACAAAAAGTATCTCATTAATGATGATTGTTTAAAACAGAAAGTATTTATGGCTAATACTTATAAAAACACTAAAGCTTTATTAAAATTTCTTTTTAATTATATTAAAAAATTTTCCTTTATAGTTTTCTGTGGGTGATTACGTTATTGTGTCCACCTCTACACGTTTAGCTGTTGCCGCTGGTTTTGTTTTGGAACTTACGGTAAATTCAATAACAGTTAATTTAGAACGTAATTTGTTGCAAAATTACAAAGAGCAAACATTTATTATCGACAAACACGAATCACAATCAGGAAATGTGTTTAATTTTACCAATTTGAGTTTGCTGTTGGATGATACTGAGCGCTCTAAAACTCTAAGAAAAATTATAATAGAAAAGGAACCACCCAAATATCATAAAGTATTGCCGAAAATAATAGCAACTGAAGGAGCCGAAATATTAAAACAATTGAATGCAGTACAGAGAACAGCAGTACTTAAAGCTTTGACTACACAAACCTTCATGCTTATAAAAGGTTTGCCCGGAACTGGTAAGATAACAAAAAACCTTAACATACTTGTACAAACATACAACAGAATTTAAAACATGATTTCTAAATAGGTAAAACACAAACTTTGGTGGCCATTGTACGTTTACTTCATTTGATGGGCAAATCCGTATTGATAACAAGTCACACTCACTCAGCAGTTGATAATCTTCTGTTACGTTTGAAGACATTTAAACTAAAGTTCTTACGATTAGGCTCATCGTCTCGTGTTAATAGTCAATTGAAAGAATATTCCGAAACAATTGTTACAGCAAATTGTAAAACAGAAGCTGAGCTTTCTAAACTTTATGATTCCTATCAAATTGTTGGTGTCACTTGTTTGGGTTCAGCTCACGCCATATTTTTACATCGTCGTTTCGATTTCTGTATAGTAGACGAAGCCACTCAAGTTATGCAGCCCACAGTTTTAAGACCATTATTATTTTCTGACCGTTTTATATTGGTAGGAGATCCAGATCAATTGCCACCCTTAATACGATCGCCTCTAGCAAGACAAAAAGGTGCTGATGAATCCCTGTTTCAACGCCTTGATTGCAGCGAGGCAACTTCAGTCTTAATGTTACAATATCGCATGAACAAAACAATAACGAAATTGGCTAATGAACTAACATATCAAGGTTCACTGCAATGTGCTTCTAATGAAGTGAAGTCAGCTGTGATGAGTAAAAAAATTGATCAGTCAATTGTTAAGGAAAAATGGTTGCAACGTGTCTTACAAACTCATGTAGATCAATCGGTTTTTCTTTTGGATACTCTCGATTGTTCGGAGAGATCTTTTAATTTTGCCAAGGCTAAACATAGTGCTACTTGCTCTCTTATAGAAACCACCTACAACGAGGAACAGCTGCCCATAGAAGTTGTAACATCATCACCAACAAAATCTGCAAAACGCTTGTCAAAATATACCAACTACTGTGAAGCAGCCATCGTATTTTATATAATTAAAGCTCTTTTAAGATGCCACTATGATCCACAACGCATTGGTGTGGTTGCTCCTTACAGGGCTCAGGTGGAACTTTTAAAGAAGTTGTCTCTACAACACCACGAATTTCATAATACGCCGGCTAAGGAAAATCAAGAACCTTTAGATTTCGCTTCAGTAGAAGTAAATACTGTTGATCAGTATCAAGGTAGAGATAAGGACATTATAATTTACTCCTGTACACGCACTGGTTGTGCCACCAGTAAAACGGTAGAACGTAATCGCGGCATAGAAATTTTAGAGGATAAACGGCGTCTTAATGTTGCTATTACTCGTTCGAAACACAAACTCATTATTGTGGGCGATACTGCATGCATTCAACAATACACCCCTTTTCAAACTGTGCTAAAGCATATTCCTGGTTTTTGCAAATTAAAGCTAGAAGATGATAAATTGGGTTTCCAATGGACTACTCTAATGGAAGATTTGTCCAACGTCATCAAGGCAGCTTAAAAAGGTTTGCTTATCTAATTATTTATAACTATTTATTTCTGTTTTCCTAAAATAAATTAGAATACATTTTTTATTTAATTTTGTTAATCAATTATTTTGACATCATGCATTTTTATAAGAGAAAATTTAAAATTATTTATGTAGTTTAATTGTTTAATTTACAACGAATAAACATCAAAATATTTTTACAAAAAAACAAAAAAAAAAATTATTTCAAGCAATAAAATTATTTGTAATTCAAAAAATTATTTATTTAGCTAATTGTAGGTAGGAATTACTTTTAGAACTTATTATTTTTTTTTGTTTACTGGAAAAAACTCTAAATACTTAAATTTTAATTTTTTTTTCTCAAAAAATAAATATTCATAGTAAAAAATTAAACAAAATTTAAGGTTTTCTGAATTTTGTAACAATTTAATGTAATATTGAAAGGATAAATAAAGGTTTGTTAGACCAAATGACAAAGGGACCAATTAATGGACCCAAGTGGGCTGCCTGCCTAACATAAATGACAATGCGTGAATTTATATTTGGAAAAATTAGTACGTTTGATTTACTTTTGCAGAATGCACATAAAATTGAAATACTAATGTCAAAATTGCTACTGTACCTACAATGCACACTGAACTTCTATTTTCAATGTGTTGCTCATTTTACCATACTGCTCTACACTGCTATTTATATGCGATTTAAAACGCCTATTTCCTTTTAAAAAGGAAAGATCTGGCAGCTTAGTATATATATTTTAATGCTAAAATATACATGTTATTAGGTTACAAAGCTTAGTTTCAAAATAATAAATACATGATGTGCAAGATTTCATTGCTTATTTTACTACCAGCTTGGTATTAAAATGAAATCAATAGTGTGCTGTAATATCTTTTAACGAAGACCGAATTGAACTGTCAAACGCCTAGATCTGTTGTCGGTGTAGATCAATAAAATATCCTCCTGCAATGTGTCTTTCTCATTTATAATCTAGTTTTGCTGCACACATTGGTTGGTTTAACCGTGTTACGGGTTTCTCTCTGATTTTTCCCCCAAACAGAAAAAGAAGGATAAAGTTAAAGGTTGAAATCTTCCCAAAAATTTTGTTAATGATTGATTTACTTACATTTTAACAGAGACTATTAAGTTTATTACTTATCAGATCTTATTAAATCCTTAAATTTTAAGTTCGTTCTTTGCTATTTCTAGCCCATACGTGTATCTATGAATGTAGGTGTTTGGCCAACACTCATATAAATTAATGAGTTAGCTATTTTCTTGTGTAAGTCCCTTTAAAAAGTACTAAATCGCTAAATTTTCCATACCTGGCGGATTTAAAGTTGTTTTTTTTAGTTGAATATTTTAGTGATTTTAATTTCAAAGAAGTGGCAGCACTACAGCCAGATGTAAACAAAACTTTTAACATCTGTTACAAATTCTCGAACAATTGATTTGGAAAATTTAAAACTGTTTTAAAGAACAAATTAAATTAATATAGTGTAAGAAATGGTACGTTGTATTGTGATAAATCGAAAGTCAGCCCTGACGCTAATATGGATTTTTGTACTGAGTGGTATAAGACAAAGCCAGATGGATGATTCAGACAACAAAGTAGGTAACAGCAATAATAGTGAGCTAGCTCCGTATGTGATACGCAACTTCAATGAAACATCACAACAGTTATCCCAATGCCAAAATACGGCAAATATAAATTGCAGTGAGCTACAGTTTCCCTGTATAAAATGTTACTACAACTATACATGCCACTACGGACAGGAACTGTATGTCAACTGTTCCGCTTTACATCAAGTGGAATGTCAGGGGAGTAGATGGTTTTGGCATCAAATGAACTGTCGTTATTGTTATCAAACCGAAAAGTGGCAGCAGAAGTGTGTGCAAAAGGGTAGTTGTAATTCGGTGAATGGCCAGTTCTATAAGACAAATTGTACAGTTACTCCTGATGTCTTTTGCCTGGGGAATCGTTCCTTTTCAAGAAATATTAAATGTAATTGGACACAAGGTTATAGATGGAGTACGGCAGTTATAATAAGTTTAACCTTGGGTGGTTTTGGTGCCGATCGATTTTATTTGGGTCACTGGCAGGAGGGTATTGGCAAATTATTTAGTTTTGGTGGCTTGGGTGTATGGACGTTAATAGATGTTGTGTTAATTTCACTGCATTACTTAGGACCAGCCGATGGTTCTCTATATATTTAATATATTTAAGATAGTAATTAGAAACTAAAATAGGATCTTAGTAAATTGTAAATGTTATTTTAAATAACGAAAAATAAACTCATATTTTCAACGTTCTTGTTTTTTTACATAAGGAACAACTTAAAATTATGTAACCTAGCCTTTTGCCCAAAGTCGATAACTTATTTCTATCTAAATCTGTTTTAGACAATTATAAAAATAAATATAACATTTTTAGATTCAGATTATCTTTTATTTATTTTAGCTTAAGTTTGTTGTTAAGACAACAGTAAAATTTAATACACTAGACAAATGAAATGTGTCTATCTACAAGGTATTTATCTGTTGTAAATAATGAGACTTTTTCAGTTTTCAAAGTTTTTTTTTAAACTTAAGAGTTGGTTGACAAGAACTATTCTCTACTATTCCAATTTTTATATTAGCTATGCAACCTAACTTTTTGTTAACATTTAAAGGTTGTTTTTATTTACTTAGTTTTAAAATGTTTCTATTATTGGCTAAATTATTTATCAGTTTTTTTATTTTTTAACTTGTTCGTTTTTAGATGCCAAATTATATATAAGAAATATGTGTTTTAAATGTCGAAAATAAGAGAAAATATTTAAGCAACGTTCGGCTAGCTAGGTCCTTAGAGGGTTAATATGTTTCTCATAGTATTTTAATAAATCGGCTCAACACATCGTCTACTTAAAAGATAACTAAAAATAAGCTGGCAACATTGTTAAATATCACCGGTCAGCAAATTGATATTCTAAACAAATAATTTGCTTAAAATGGGTACAAAAAATAAGAACAAAAAGAATACAAAGCAAAATGAAATCAATATTGAAGTAGAAAAAACAGATGCAACTGATATAAATATTGATCATCCCGAATCTGCAGACACCACAGAATTATGCATATCGGCTCAGTTAAATAATAGTGAACAACAAAGTAATGCGTACAGGAAACGCAAAAAACATTACTATAATGCTATTCGAGCACAAATGGAATTTTACTTTGGTGATGCTAATTTGTCCAAAGATCGTTTTTTGAAACAACTTATCGATAAGGATCCATGTGAGGCTTTGTTAATTAATAAATAAATTTCGATGTGATTTATTCTTTGGCTACTTTCAGATGTACCGCTTGAGACTTTTATGACCTTCAACAAAATGAAAGTTTTAACATCAAAAGTTGAGGATATCGCTAAATCATTAAGTAATTCTCAGCTGTTGGAATTAGATGAATCTCAACATAAAGTAAAGCGCAGGATACCCTTGGATGAGAATCGAAATGTTGATGAAAAAACTTTATATGTAGAGGCATTACCTTCAACAGCTGATCATGAGTGGGTGAGACAAATATTTGAAAGATTTGGCAAAGTTGTTTATGTATCGCTGCCTAAATATACCAAGTCTCGTAAAATAAAAGAATTTGGCTTTATCGAATTTGAAAAAGAGGAAAGTGTTAATAAGGCAATCAACACCTTTAAAGAATTCAACGGAGTACTCAATATGCAAGAAAAAGATCCCGCGGACTTGGTCAGCGTAAAATCATTTATCAAAGAGCAATCGTGCGAAAAGGAAGAACAAGAAGATACATCGACTTTAACATCAAATGTGAGAAAAAGGCCAATCAATGATGTTTATGAGGATGACACAGAACAGAAAGCTAAAAAACACAAAGCAGAATTACAAGATGATACTGCAACTTCGAACACAGAAAATGAAACAACTAATCACTCAGAAAGCGAGAAAACCACTGATGAGTCTAAGTTGGTCAACACAGAAGAGGCTCCTAAAAGAAAGAAACGCAAAAGAAAGAAGAAATCTAAAAATATGGAAAAACTTAAACGAAAAGCTGAACTAAATACCGATGTAGCTTATTATGAGTTAAAAATATTACCTAAGAAAGATTGGAAGCGGCTGCGCAATAAATATCTTAACCTTCAGAGGGAAAAGGTAGCAGAAATAAAGCGCAAAGCTTGGCGTGAACAACAAGAACTTAAACAACAAAGAGATTCTACAATGGAAGAAAAAGTAACACTACAGGCAAGCCAGCAGGAACATAAAATAAATTCCAAGTCAGGTGCAAAACATAAACTGCAAAAGATGAATATGAATTTCTACGGAGCTGCAGAAGAAGAGCCTTCATTTAAAGGAAGCAGTACAGAAAAAATTACCCATCAAAATCCCGCTTTAGATAGAGCTCCGTTGTTTAGTTATGAACCGGGTCTCATAGTTGAAGTTTCTTTTCTTGAGCCTTGCATCAACATTAAAGAATTTAAAGCGGATATGCGTCAATACAACTACGTGAAATATGTTGACATTAAAGAGGGTGCTATGCAAGCCTTTCTTAGAATGGAATCCTCTGCAAAGGCTGTGGAATTCGTCCAAACAATCAGCTGTGCAGAATATCAATGCAAAATTTTAAGCGATGAAGCTGAAATAAGCTATTGGAAAAAAATTGAAAAGGATCGTGAACAAAAACTAAACAAACAGGTTAAAATACCACAAAAACGGGGAAGAGAGAAAGTTAAAAAGTTAATTAGTAAACATATACGTTTTGGAGACGATGATGAATAAAATTAAATTATATACTATAGCATAGTATTAGAATACTAATTAAAATAAAATAAAAAATTTGAAGCTTAATTGAAATCAATATTTAACGTAAATTTTTGTAAACTTTAAAAAGGATAAAGGTGAGGAAAGCATGAATATTTTAGATTTTTGCGATGGTTATATAGCAAACCCTGTGATAAAGCTCATCATTTAAATTTGTCGGAATTTTGCTTAGAAACTGCAGATAAAAAAGATAAAAACTTGTCTTATTAAATAAGAATTATATTTATTATTTCTTTCTTGTGTATTGCGATATGGTTTTGAAAGCCATCTCGGGGCAGAAAATATTGCGTTAGGTACTGCGTATTTTGCTTAAATTGTTAGATATATTTTATTGCCTTTTCTGATGATTAATTATAATTATTATTTGAACATTTTAATTCGTCTTGCACAGTTTCAATTTATGTTTAAATAGCAAATTTAATTTTTATTGATTCAGGTCAAGGTACATTTATTTTACTAGGTAGTGTCGTCCGCCCAGCTGGTTTGTAGTTGGACATGTCAAAAGTTGTTTATATTTTCCTACTTTTGTTTACGAATTTCAAAAAACACTAACAACAAGCATATGCAGAACAAAGAGAACGTTTGTTTTTAGAATAATTCTCTTTTGTTTTATTTTTCTATTTTTGACATTTCCACTCACAAAGCAACAATAAAATGCCATGTTGTTTTTACAAATGTTGTATTTGTTGTAGAACCGCTTGTACCTAGTAAAATAAATGTACCTTGATTCAGGTCTTGTGTAAACTGCTTGTAAAAATATTAAATTTTTTTTGAGATGATACACCCTGTCTAGGAGAAATAACACAACAAACATCTGTCAAAAACAATAAAGAAGAAAAGCGCAAACATTACAAAAAGAAGAAGCGGCATTAAATTGTATAAAAAAAGAGACGCTCGGTTTTTAAACAATATTTGCACAAATAATTTGTTTTAAAGTAATGTGAATATTTATACAACTTAATAAAACAAATTTAAAAGAAAAACAACTTAAAATAAAGCACATTGTTGTACAGCTACATTCTGCGAAAAGAAAAAGTGAAAAATTGTGATGAACAACACGGTAAAAACGCAAAAGAATTAAAATTTAAGGAGAGGTAAAATCTATATTAAAACCTACAAAAATGGAAATTGTTGTATTAAATAGTGATATAGCCCGTTTAGTTCTAGGTAAGTTACAGGATTGATATTATTGAGAATATGTATATTCATATATTTGAAAATTTCATGTTCATTTCTAGACTATTTGAAGTCTCAAAAATTGAAGAAAGCAACTCGCACTTTTTGTAAGACTTCGCCTTATTTAAAACAAGAATTTTCAGCTTACAAACAAGGCTTACAAACACATTCATTTTTCCCCGAACTAGAGGAAATTATTTGTGAATATGTAAAAATATCACGTAAAGGTATGTAATTATTCTATTTGGGAACTTTTTTATTTATAACTATTTGTAATTTTTTTAGTTGAACACTTATTGCCTAAACTGACAGATGCATTGCGTTCCAAACTGCAACAGTGTAAATTGTCGGAAAAAGTGAATGAGCTTTTAGAACGTGCCACACACGCTGTATTGGTTTCTAATGTGAGCGGCAGCAAAACAGAGCTCAAAAGTAACGCACCCACAGTTGGCGCTTCAAAAATTAGTAATGTTGCTACTGAAAAAGATGCAAATAAGGCTAAACGTAAACGAAGTTTCGAAAATTCTAATAACTCTACTGATGAAGTTGGCACTGAAAGTAATATAAATAAACAAAACAAATTAACACCATCTAGTCTTGGACACTGTTCCAAAAAGAGACGTATTCTAAAACCATATTGTTTTCTAAGCGCCAAAGCGTTACAACGATACAAACGTGGTTATCATACCAAAGTTTCAACAACAACAACAACAGATGAAGATGTCGAAGAAGAAAATGATGAAGAATCTTCATCTAGCGTTGAAGATGTTACTAATAGTTCAAGTGAATTAGAAGAGTTAAATGATAACGATAATCGTGATGAAGAAGAAATATTTAATAGTGAAAAGCCGTCTAAGGAATCAACACCACGAATCAAATCGAATAGAAAGGATAAACTAATGGCAGCACCAATTATACCGGTAAGAAGAACAACAAAATGTTTTTATATTTTATAATTTTACTCTAACATTGAGCTAAAATAGACTGTACCCTGGTATTCTTCATTGTAAAGGAACTTGCATGTAAACACGCGGGTATTATTACTTTCTTTAAAGTAATTTCAATAGTAAAAGTAAACTGTTTTGATAAAATTTTGTTATACAAAAAAAAAAAAAATTTTTTATGAACTCACGAATTTTAAAAAAACGTAAAGCTTCGATAAAAAAGCACTTAAAGCAATGCCAATTTCTGTGTATTTATTTAAATTCTTTTTAGTAGTAAAAAAAAAAACAACTAAATGCTACATCAGACAGGTCGCTCTTATATTTATTAACTTTTTTTGGAAAAATAATAGAACTATTAGGATTAAATAATACAAAAAAGTAACATTTAAAATACACACTTTATTACAAATTTTTGTAGGCCTTCTGTTGGCATGGAGTAAACCAAGTCTTTACATCTTTATTTAGGAATTATCTTTCACGACTCCTTAATTAGAGCTTAAAGTTGCTTGTTGTTAGTTTAGTAGTTTGTAATTCACAAACGTTTCCTTTACCTCAGTCTAACGATTCTCTATTGGTCTTAGCTCAGGAGACTGTGCAGGTCATTCCATGGTGTTAATATTAAAGCCTATTAACTGCTGATAAGCTCTTTTCTGATCTTCTATTTTAAGTTGACTCAAAACAAAAACATTTCTTCTTCAATATCAAGTAGAATTAAATTCTTGAATATATTAGGGACAAATAAATTTTTCTCAATACGCAATATTAAAAGTATGCCTTCAATATTATTCTTGAACCTCAATTTTTTATGGTCTTTAACGTAACAGTAAAAAAAGATTTTTATCTAATAGCCTGTTCAGACATTACTCAATATTCAGCTTTTCTTAATTAAAGAAGGGTGTAAAGATAAATATGTCAGATAAATACGTCCTACAAAAATGTTAAATACGTCCACATAGTGTTAACTGCGCTAAAAAAGTTACATGTACATTAAAAAACTATTAAGCTATAAGTAATTAAAATTATTAAAGAAAAAAATAATTAAAAATTAAAAAAATACCGGCATAGTGGGAGTAGCCTAAGAAAATCTACGTTTAGATTCAGCCCATACAAAATCGTAATAAATTATTGCGCAATAAGTACGACATTGTTATAATATTGAGTAGACATTTAAAAGCAACACTGTTCAAAAGATGTATGTGAAGCAAAATTGCAAAATTAAAACCGCAGACACGAAGCATTTGCGTCTAAACTAAGCAAAAATGTTTAATTTAAACCATAGACACAAACCAATTGTGTCTAAACCAAACTAATTTTGTCAATAAACAAAATATTGACTAAAGCTTAATATTGAGTAATGTCTGAAGAAATTATAATCCATCAACAAAATATTGTGCACTTACTAAAAAAAAAAAAAAAAAAAAAAAATTAAACAAGCAGTGCCCTTCGTCACCGGGTCATTTCTAATTTTCTCAAAATTCAAATTTAGAAAAATGTTTTTTCAAATACTTATTGTAGAGATGGGTCCATTAGAAGTTCCAAGGCTGAGATGTTTCCAAAAGTTGTTTGTCTTTGTTTGGAAAGTATTGGGCACTTCAATAAGATGTATTTGACTTTCTCACAACATTGTAAAAACAGGTGTTTCATATTCCATAATGATTAATATCTACAACAACAAAATAAAAAAATATTTCATGTACAGAAATGATCCTGTCACAGTTTTATTAAATGTTTAGTTAATAGTACCACTATTTTTTGCCGGCACTGTATATATTTATATAGTTATCGCACTCAGAAACGGATCCAAGTTTAAAAATTATAATTACTTCACCATTGTAGTAGAACCCTAAAATTTACGATTTATTAGGCTCGTATTACAAAATACGATTTGAGTTTTTTTTTATTGACGATCTACAAGAGATTAAAATGACTTTAATTAGATCCATAATACTAATTTTGTAGAGACCGAAATGTATGAAATTCTTACGATTTGTTACGTTTTTTAGTGACTGATAATTTTTGTTGACGATTTTTGATTTGTCAAGCGATTTTACCCGAATATTTTATGCTTTAGTAAAGAGTAAATTAAAACAGTATGATTTTTTTCTTTCTATAAATTACAGGGAATTTCTCAGGCCATTTTAGATAATGTGGAATTTCAAGAACGTTTAGCCGAAAATATAAATCAAGCCTTAAATAAGTCACTCGGCTCGAAAAGTACAAGCACAGTTCGTCAAAAAGGTAATGAAACAGAATCTTCAAATACGCCTTCAAAAAAATTACCAGCAGCAGCAGAAGAAATAACATCAACTCAACTTTTAGATCAAATGATAAAAAATATTTTAGATGCTACCGAAAAAGAACCAAGTTTTGATGCCATCATACAAGAGGTGGTTGAAAGTTCTAACAAGCAACCGCAAGTGCAATCAGCAGCAGTACAATGCAATATAAAAGATACAAACATTCCGCCCGTTGTTGTAGGTAATCAACCTTTATATATTGCTGCGGAGCCCGCACCATTAGTGCCTGCGCAACCAATCACTCAATTACAGCAATATCCAGCACCCACATCACCAACAACAGAAACAGTAACAACAAACAGAAATATTCTTACTATACCCGCAGCAAATATGCAACAGCCACGTACTCCTATCATATTAAGATCAGCTCCAGCAGCAACTGCGGGAACTAGTTCCGTAATAAGTAGCACAATCTTAACTGGTCAAGAACCAACACCCACAATATTAGGAAATAATACAATTGGATCGTTGATCGATCCAAACTTTTCCATATCAAAGTTAATTGTTCTTAACCCGAACGACAGTACTCAAAAGCAGCTTCCGGAAACAACAGCTGACAACCTAATTGGTCAAATGTCGACTAGTGGCATTGTGGATACTAATGATGAGCAAGTCTATTTTGACTCAACAACCGGCCAAATAACATTTCCCGTTTTCATAACCAACGATGGCATACTGACAAATTTTCCCTTTTTTGTTAATAATGAATTTGTGAGCCAACAATTACAAACGAATAATACCAGCAATGTAGAAGGCTCTCGTTCAGAAATTCCGCTTGGCGAACCCATAGTAGTTAACGCAAATCAATTGCCACCAAACACTATAATTTTAAGTAATACCCAAATGGAAAGTGTTTCTGAAAAGACGGGAACAACTGAAAAAAACACTACTAGGGAACAATATAATAAAATTCTCCCAGCCTCTTTGGACAATCGATTATTGCATGATAAGGCAACGCCTTCTCCAAGCGGTATTATCAATACGAAAGCATTTAAAAGCTTGTCTACACCACGAAAACGTACTTCACACGTTAGAACACTTACATTTTCTCCAAGAGGTCCGCAGTCTGTAAATAATATTGCCACACCCCTGTCTACCAGAACAGATGCTATTCGTAGTTATCAGCGGTCATTTCCAAAAGCTGTAATAGAAGAAACCAAGGAAACAATTGATGAAAGCGAATACAAATCTGAAGAAAAAGAAAAAACTTCCGAAAAGCCTGTAATAAAAACTGTAGAAATTCTACCCGCCATAAGTTCTATAAGTGAGACGGTAGTAGTAGAGAACACAAATGCCTCAACAACCGAGACCAGCAGTATACCACCTCTGTTTGTTAGTGAGGAAAGCAGTAACCAAACTGTAATAAATAAACATGCAACAGTTTCGAAAGAAACATCTAAAGAATCTTCGAAATCCAAAGAATTAAAAACCGCTGCGGGTCAAGAACTCGATAAAACACCAAAACGCAAGCAATTAAGAAAAGCTGCTGTGAGATCTTGCAAAAGGCAGCTGGCGAAAGCTGCAAACGAAATTGAAAACGATGTGTTGGAAGAAAAGCCAGAAAAAGAAAATGAGAAGACTACAACCGATTCCGCTGATCAATCGGATACAAAAACTACCAAAGATCCCCTGATGGAAGAATGGTTACGCTTACGAAATTCTCATGTTGATTTAGATGTGCGATTACGTGAGATTAACGCGAAATCTACACAATCAACTCAAGTCAAAAAGACAAATACTAAAAAAAGAGTTAGACGTAAAAAGCCGGCTGCGGTTAAGAAAAAAGAAAAAGAACTAGTTAAAAAGGCTGAAGAATTAGAAAGATCCAGAGAATTATCAAATGAAACACAATGTCAAAATCTCAATACTGAAAGTCAAGACATTGTAGAGCTTAATAAACAAGAAAGTAATGAAAATCTAGGCATAGAAAATGAGCCAAATTCCTGCGTTAATTTAAAAGACGACACAACGCAGAATGCAAATGATAAAACTACAAAACAAGATAAAATGCCCAAAGAGAAAGAAAAAAGTAGTGAGAAAATAATAAAACAAGCTGAAAATCATACAACAAATGCTGAAGCACCACCGACTGTTTCATGTCAAGATACCGCTCCTGGCCAAACTCTTTCGTCGCATTGTAACGATGCACTTGAGCGTGAAAAGAGAACAACAAATATTGCCTTTTTATTAGAAACACCCTTTAAAGATCCTAATCTTGGATCTTGCAATCCTCCAACACCCGGTATATTCGCCCCCTCTCTAGAAACTCCAGCTGGTAAACTTAAGGATCGTCAAGATGAAATGCAAGCTTCAGCTTCATTTTTGTTTGGTTCCATTACTAAAAGCGAGTTGGATACACCGCTAACGACAGCCTTAACACCAGGTTTTCGTTTTACACCATTTGGTTTGAAAGAGATTGGCACCCCAAAAAGCTTACCAGGCACAGACTACTCTTCGGGAGGAGGATCCTATTATAAACCAGATGAAAGTGAAGACTTAGATCGGAATATTGATAAAATGTTAAAAAATTCAGCACAAAAGAAAGTTGTTTCTAAGGAAGCAAATAATACTGATGATGTCGAACAACCAGAAGAAGGCGAAATTGTGGTCGAAGAGCATAGTAAAGAACAAATTGAGGAAACTGAAATTGAAAAAGTCGAAATAGAAATTCCTATGGAAAAACTTAAAGTAGAACCCATTGTGCTGAAACGAGTCAAATCATTTGGCAGCGAGGATGTCGAGTGTACTGAAACTGCTAAAATAGATCCCCATTACACTTTGGCTTCAGGATTGCCTGAAATATCTGCCGCCGAAGAAGAGTGCTCATCGTCTTCCTCGTCATCGTCAGGATCATCATCTTCATCTAAATCTTCATCGTCATCTTCGTCTGCTTCTTCATCGTCCTCATCATCCTCATCAAGCTCAGATGCTTCGGCCGTATCAAGAACAGTACTGGAGACCTCGCAATTAACCAAACAAGCTAACATAAACGATTTAGATAGTTTATCAGAAATTTCTAGCACTGAAGATGAAGAATGGCAAAAATTGGCAGTCACCGATAACGACGAAAACTCCCAACTTGTTGGCAATGATGGTGAAGTGCGTTACCCAGTAAGAAGTTGGCTCACGCCCATCAAGGAGAAAATAACTATCGAAACCGAAACTTTTGAACAAACAGAAGTCACACAAAGCACAACTTTAACAAAGTCTACAACTATAAAAGTAAGTCTACCGTTAAAATCAGCGGAAAAGAGAAATAGAGAAGTTAAGGAACTTGAGCTAAAGAAGGAGCGCATAAAGGAGAAACTTAAAATTGATGCTAGTACAATAGCCAAGAAAGATAAGCTTGCAATAACTGCAACACCCAATATATCTGCTGCCTTAGCAGCCACACGTATGTTACACGCCATGAGGGATAAGGGCAAGAAAGCGGCATCCTATCAAGTGCCTCAATCCATCGAGAGTAATACAGTTGTTGAAACCTCACCGAAGGTACAGGAAAATCGATCACTTGATGTTTTAACGGCCCTAAATTTATCGGCTAAAAAACATTTACCAAAAACGCCCGAAAATCCACAAAAGCCACCTTCACGATTATCAGAAGGAAATGAAACTTTGGCAAATTCTCCAAATATTTTAAAGGGAAAGAATAAAATTAAAATTTCTCCCCCAGCCACAAACAAAACGCCACAACGCAAATGCTTACCCATAGAAGCAAGACCAGTTACTCGGACAATACGAAAGTCGGGCAAGAAAATAGTACGAACTCCTTTAGCCTTCAAAGTCATACATTCTCCCGGCAAAATAAACTCTCACAGTACCACCACAACCTTAGCTGAATTGGCTGCAACTAAAACTCTTAATAAAAGCAAGGAAGCGGAAGGATCCGTCATCCCACAGACGGTTAGAGTTTCACCACGTCTCATGAAAACCTCAAAGTTATTGGGTAAGAAATCACCAGAATCTGTAGCTCAAAAAAGTAAAGTCACTACAAGAAAGGCGAAAGCAAAGGCCACTGCTGCTGCAAAGCCTAAGGTAACGCGATCACGAAATCAAATTAAGGATTCGGCAAAAGCTCCTTTACAGAAAGAAATGAAAGAACTTTTAAAAGATTGGAAAGATGAAGAACAACAATTTGAGGATGAAACTGTACAACAAAACTCAGTGGCGGCAATAAAACCCAAAATCCATTTAAAGGCAAGAAATGCTATGATTTCTATGAAACAAAAAAACATAGAAAAAAGAGAGCTTTTGGCAGCAAACAAATTAGAAGAGGAGAAAACAGAAGAAACTAAAAAATTATCTAAAGAATTGCAATTGGAAGAACATCAAGCTGTTTCAACGTCTGAAATAGTGAGTGCTTCGCCGCAAACAGTCAAAGCAGATCTTCTTCCTTTGACTAAGGCCTTAAGTGACTGCAACAACGATGATGATGATGATGATCCCCTAGTAGATTGTGAAATGACAACAATCGATGAAACTGATGCAAAAAGATTTATTAAATATACATTTAATGGTCCAGACGGACCACCAGCAGCTGCTCCGAAATTAGATGAACTTTCTAATTTTCAAATGCTTGTTGCTATTGATGAAAACGAAAAACATATATGGCGCATAACTGAAGGCATTTGTTTATTTAGTTGTGAACCAAGTTTGTCGAAACCTACTGCCACTGTACCTAAAAAGCGTAAAATGCGCGTATCAACTGTTACGACTATAATGAGTGAAAGTACGCCGAGCACAGGATCGACTGCACCAACTACAACAACAAATACAAAAATAGCTACTTTAAAAACTTTTAACACAAACATCCCCACGGCTACCTCAACACCAGTTGCAATAAAAACCACCTCTAGCAAAACTATTGCTGATAATAACAAACAAGCTGCTGAAGGAGGAGGAGGGTAAGATTTTATTATTATCATTATTATATTCTTTACAACAAAAAGTGGGAAAAGGATGTATCTAAGTTTGTCATTCCATTTGTAATTTCTTCTGAGTCCTTGTACATAGCGAAGTCGAATGGACGATATCCGTCTGTCCGTTCGTTGTGAACTCATTTTTGCCAATGCTCTAGATGAGCTAGAGAAAATTTAAATACACCAATCGATCAGATATAATTTCGAAAGGTTTGCTATTGAAAATCATCAACGGGCAAAACACCACGCCTGTCTTTCATTTTTCTATTTTATTTGTAACAATGAAATAACTCCAATAAAAAAAGCAAATATATGGGGCGATAGGGAATTAAAAAATATAAAAAAAAAATACATCAAGTGAAAAAATTGGCCCATGCTCATATGTTCCGAGTTATGGGCCCGTAAACTTTTTATAGAAAGTACGATTTTGCACCATATTTTTTAAGATATCAATATGGGTATTATTTAAAAGCTTTTGAAGAGACCTTTCAGAAAATACTAAAATTTCAAAAATGCTTAACCCATTAAGAGCCGATGTTATTTTTATGTATAGTTTTTTTTTATTTTTTATTTTTAATTCTCTGTCGCTCTAATATTTTTTTTATTGGAGTTACCCACCCCACTAGACTAGATCTTCATGTATGGTGAAGGGTATATACGATTCGGCATAACCGAATAGAGCACTCTTACTTGTTTGACTTTCTTTTTGCAAGTTTTTTGAGTTCGTGAACACGTTCTAGTTACAACTAGAAACAATTAATAACCATTTTTAGTTACTGAACAGACTGATTTAAATACAATTAACAATTGCTTAGTTCACAATCTCTTATGGTAATTTGTATGTTGTATCAGTTAAAAAATAAATAAATATAAAAGGGCTATATTCGAATCTCATATATCCTTCACCATAGGAATTGTATTGTATGGTTTTAAAATATAGATTTATTTGGTTTAATTTTATCTTTGATATAATGAAATTCCGTTTTATTTTATTTGGAGGTTTTTTTTTGAATATTCGGTTTTTAATGAGATTTAAATTGCAAGTTTAGTGGTACTTTTTTTTAATTTTTGTGAAACTGTAATCGTTCAGTGAAATTGCGATTTTGGTTTTCAATACAACAAAACGGAAAAAAACAACAACTCCGGTCAAGAAAAAGAAAATGTGCAAAATTTATTCATTTTATTTTATTTATTCAATAATTTATTTAATCGAGCCCAAAGGGCCATATATGATTAATATATACACAGTAAAGATAATGATCATTATTATATAATAGTTCGTTGTAACATAATGACAATTCATTTCTTATTTATCACTGAATTTATGTACATTTCTTTTATTTATTTAAGTATACTATTGGCAGAAGATTTCAATAAACATCAAATTTTGTAATTTATTTTTTAAGATTATTGTAGTAGAGAAAAAGAAAAAAAAGGTTTGGTTTTATTCATTATTTTTGATGAATTCCAAGTACTTATGTCTCATTGTTGTTAAAGAGAAGTTAAAAGTTTTCAGATGTCTTGGCAAACAATTCCAAATTCTGGATGACCGCACTCGAAATGACCTTTCAACGATACTGTAGTTAATTTTTGGAATATTTATAATTGGATTGCATGTTGATCTTGAGAATTGATAGATGTTTGATAAAGATCGGGGTTTTTGCGTTTTTATAATACGGTATAAAGCTAGTAGAATCCTCCTGTTGATCAAGTGCCCAAATGAACAGTCAATAAACTGAACTGAATACTGGGATACCAAGTCCGAAAGCTTAAGTTTAAAAATAAATTGTAGGATGCGATTGTATTATTCTTGCAAATATCTTATATTCATTCCAGTTGTGCAACTATACACCTCAAGGCAATAAATTATATGCGGCAGTAATAGGGAATGTGATAACTTGATTCGAATAATAGTGGGCATAAAACAGTCTAGGTTATACAGTGAGCGAAGGGTATTGCCAACCTTACAACCTTAGCCGCTACTGCTGAGATATGGTTGTTGAAATTAAGGTCTTTGTCTATCACAACGCCTAGGCATTTCAAACTTTCAACAATTTGTACTGGGCAGTTTTTAAAATGGATATTCATTGTGTAAGATAAATTATCAGCTGAACCAAATGAAAGAACTTTAGTTTTATTGGGATTAAAACTAATTTTGTTATTGTCTGCCCAAAATTCATAGTTTACAATTAAGTGCTATATATAATTTTACATAAAAATATTCGGCTCTTAATGGGTTAAGCATTTTTTTTTAGATTTAACATTTTCTGAAAGATCTCTTCTAAAGATTTAAAATGATACCCATATTGATATCTTAATATGGTGTACAATCATACTTCTCTGTGAAAAGTACAGAGGCTCATAACTCGGGAAATATTTACGAGCGCCAAATTTTTTTTACTTAAAGTTTTTTTTTACTTTTTAATTCTCTATGGATCCATATATTAGCTTTTTTTGATTTGAGTTACTTTATTGTTCCAAATTATATGGACAAATTCGAGGTAGGCGTGTGTGTTTTGCCTGCTGCTTTAAAACACATGAACCGATCTTGCTGATTTCCAATAGCCAAATTTTCGAAACTATGTCTGATCGATTGGCGTATTTAAATTTTCTTGACCTCATCTATTTAGTGTCTTGGCAAAGTTGTTTTAAACACTAACACGGACGGACAGACGGTCAGAGGAGCATCACTTTATATAAGGACTTAAAATGTATATACTTTATGGTAGATTGTATAATTTTTCCACTTGTGGTGTAGGGTATAAAAAACACAACAACGTCAAAAGATTAAGCAAAAATAAAAGCTTTTTATCATATCTCTAACATTTATGCACGAATGTTGCTAACTTTCAATATGAAGTTTTTCGAAACTATGCCCGACAGATTGGAATTTCACTAAATTCACCAAAATATTGTATTTTCACTAAAACTTCACAAAAAAAAAAAAATAACCCCTACTTGTATTAAAAAATATCGTTATAAATCGAAAATTCAAAAGGGAGAAAACTATAGATACCAAATGAACGAAATTTTACAAAAATTCTCAAAAAAGAAAACTATTCTAAAAATATTTTACTTGCAAACAAAAACGATTACGAGGGCTGCTCTATATATTTCTGGCATAATAGTGAAAATGCGAATATTTATAATGAAAAATGGTTTTATTGTTTTTCAAAGTATTCTCCAGCATGATTTATACACTTTTGCATGCGCTCAAACCAGTTGTCGAAGCACTTTTTCCACTCCGATTGATGCACCTCAACACTTCAACAGCTTCTTCTGGCGACGAAAATCGTTGATGCCAAGTCAGGGCTGTACGGCGGATGACCCACTAATTCGACGTTTTGGCCGGTCAAAACGCTCTGGTTTGAGCCGATGTGTGAGAGCTCGCATTGTCGTGGTGAACAATGATTCGTCTTCTCTTGTTGGTTTTTCGAATTTCTCCGATGACTTCAGGCAAATAAATTGTAGTGTACCACTCAGAAGTGACCGTCCTACGTTGCTCAAGCGCAACAGTCGCCACATGACCAGTTTTGCCGAAGAAACAAGCGACCATTTCCTTCGAAGTGCTTTTTTCACGAACAACTTTCGTTGGATTTTGCTCGTCTTTGAAGACCCACACGGTCGATTATTGTTTCGTTTCGGGGTCATACGCATTGATGGCATAGATTCGTCACCTGTGACGATCTTATAAACGTCTTTTGAAGCACCGCAATCGTATTTTTGCAACATTTCTTTGCACCAATCGACACGAGCCTTTATTTTGAGCGACTTTTAAATTGTGCGGGATCTAACGAGGACAAATCTTTTTTACGGCCAGGTGTTCATGCAGTATCGAATGTATGCTGGTGGAAGAAATGTCCAAGGATGTCTCTATCTCTCAGTATGTCACATGTCGATCTTGCATTATGAGTTCACGCACGGCATCAATTTTCTCTGGCACAACAGCCGTTTTTGGACGACCTTCACGGAATTCGTCTTTGAGCGAGCTTCGGCCACGATTAAATTCATTATACCAATTTTTCACAGTGCTATAGGATGGTGCTTCATCGCCATACAAAGATTTAAGTTCATCAATGCACTCTTGTCGTGATAATCCACGTCGAAAGTTGTGAAAAATGATGGCACGAAAATGTTCACGAGTTAATTCTATTTTTTTCTATATTAATTTTTTCAAGTCACTGTAAACAACACAAATACGTCAAAACGTTTTGAGTACGATTATGCTTAAAAATGACAAACTTTCCAATGGAAGTGTCAGATTGCACTTGGCAGCACTCAGTGTTGCCAGGCCAGAAATATATATAGCAGCCCTCGTAATAATTCAAAACTTCCCTAAAAAAATTCTGAAAAAAAATATATGTTTATATATAACAAGAAATACAATTTTACCAAATTATTCAATTTCGAAAATGTGCAAAAAAAAAGAAATTTATAAATTTAAAAGTTTGCGAAAAAAATACACCGAAAAATCTCAATTTCACTAAAATTTCACAAAAAAATTTATTTTACCAACACATTGTTAAAATCGAAATTAAAAAAACACTGGATTAACGGTAAATTTTAAAAAATTAAAAAAAAAGGAATTTTTATTATTCCAAATCAAAGTTGTATTTGTACTCAATAAAATTAAATTTTATTCAAAACCGAAAATGTACTTAAAACTGAAAACTCTTAACGACTTAAAAGTTATTCAAAGTTTGTTAACTGGAATATTCCCTGAAATATGTTCACTTCGAAGAAGATGATTTTATAATTTAAGTATGAATAATTAAAAACGTTTCTAAAATAAATTTTTTTTTAAATTCACTTAGAACAGATTATATTATAAAAAGAGATTAATCAAAATTAAAATCAACTTTATTATTGCAGGTCAAAATCAAAAGTGGTCACAAGACAAACAGCTGAAGCAAGTAAGAAATCTTTACCAGAGACAAGTAATGAAACTCCAAAAATACAAATCGAAGATATCGAATCGATATTATCACATCTGCATGGCACTTAAAAATATTTAATTATTTTAAATTATTATGATAATGTTGCACGAGGACATTTCGAATAATAAGTTTCTGCTTTTGTATATGAAAATTTTAATCATTGTTTGTGTGTATTTTCTTAAAGTTATACTTTTATTTAGAAATTATTGTTAAAGCAAATTACCCACAAACACACACACTCACACTTGTGTACAATGTCATTTAATTAAAAATTCGATGTTGTTCGAGTAAATATATACAAACATACTTATATTCATAACATTATTTTAACATTATTTAAGTATTTAACAGTTGCTTCATCACGTGCATATAAAACTCTTTATGTTTGCTAACACTTCCACTTCTAGCCTCAAGATAAGTTTTGTTATAACTTCTTAATTTTATTTTATTACTTTAAAATAACTTTAATAAATTTCTTTATACACGCTTTTAATTATTATTTGTTATTCATAAAAATAAGAAAACAGAAATTGTTTATGTAAAGTTTTTGTAAAAATAGTTGTACAAAAAAAAAAAAAAAACAAAAATGAAATAAAAATTATTAAAATTTTTACTAAGTTTTACAGTTTTATTTCTTGTTTTAATGCAGGGTTAAATTACAAATTTAAACTGGGTAATTGTTAAGCCCAATAGCACTTAAGAAACGACTGCGATACTGCGCTCATCATTCTGACATTTACAGTCATTATTCTTTGGCAAATAATTGTGATTAGATTTAATTTTAAACCAGTCGTTAATTTTTGGAAACAGATACTGTGTCCAGCGATCAGATACATTGATAAGCTTACGTTGTTACCTTTGGGTGTGGAATCCTAGAAAAAGGACAATAGGCCACGCATTATATGTTTGTAAATAATTTTTTTTTTTTTTTTTTAGGAAATTCCTATAATCTTTTAACTGTTCTATACACCCTTCACCCTGTAGGTAATTCTAGTTTAGCGAAGTAACTCCAATCAAATAAACAAATACAGTAGACTCCCGATAATTCGTAATCGCAAGGGACCGTCCATTTCTTATGGGGTTAAAATAAAATAAATACGAATTAACGGGGGTTTTCAATGTATTTACTAAAACGATAAAAAACATTAAAAAAATTGTTAAAAATGAAATATAAAATAAATTATAATATTAAATAATATAAATATAAAATAAATAATAATAAATCATTAAGTTTATCTTTCCATTCTGAACACATTTTTTCATTAACGGCCGAACTTTTACCGCAAAATTTTTTTAAATGTTTTGTTATTCCGTTTTTTAAAGCGATCGAGCCAGCCACAACTTGCTTGAAAATCATTTAGACTTAACTCTTTTGCAAAACATACTGCTTTTTCTGATAGTAATGGGCCACTAATCGGAATGTTAGACTGCCGGCACTGCGTAAATCATGAAACTAAAGACTTTTCAAGCTCTGAATATTCAGGTAGTTTTTCGCGCTTTAGCTTACTGCTTGTAGAGTTTTGCATATTAAATTCTATTTTTGAAGGATTGAAATAAGAGTTGATGGAGCGATTTCAAATCGCTTGGAAAAAAATAAAAGTTTTTTTTGTAACACAGAGAGTTTCATGCGTGCGCTTTGATATTTTTCTTTATTTTTCATGTAACAAACTGCAAAATCAAAAACCACAAAAAAATAGCGGTAAATAAAAAATCATTCTTTCCATGTTCTTGTTGTTTTTTTTACGATTATAACTTGTAGTTAGCAAACAGTTACGAAAAAATACGAATTAGCAAGGGGACCAAAATGTATAGAAATTTTACGAATTTTATTACAAATTATCGGGAATTACGATTTATCGCAGTACAAATTATCGGGATTTTACTGTATTGAGTTGGTAGAGAATTAAAAAACAAGAAAATAAAATTGTTACATAAAAATGTCATTGGCTCTTAATGGGTTAAGCGTTTTTAAAAAAAATGTAGTATTTTCTGGAAGATCTCTTTAAAAGCTTTTAAATAATACTCATATTGGTATTTTACTTATTTATTTATTTATTAATCCATAGTAATATAAAAGCCTCCTAAGGCCAATTAAACTATATTTCAAATTAAAATCCCTGAATAATCCCTGAAATTAAATTAAAGTTTCTAGTCTCATTGGTTCCCAATCATAATTGAGTTAAGAAAATAAAATAAATTTATATACATATTTACACATATATGCGAAATATGTATGTGTATATATGTTAGCAAGTTCAAGTGCAGTTATCCCAATATAATGCAAGTGGTGTAAAAGTAAGGAATAAAACATGAATAAGGCGATTAAAAAATTAATTCATATTCATAATCATAATAGAAATCCTAGCTACAAATTGGAAAAAAACAGTTTAAGACGAAACGTATTATTATAGTGAGAAAACACTCGAAGTTCTATCGATAAATAATTCCAACGACGTGCAACTTTTACCAGAAAAAATTCTTCAAACAACGAATTATTAATCCTAGAAATCTGAGGGTTTCTCATTGAATAAGACGGACGGACAGACGGACATCGCTCAATCGAATTCGCTATACATTGGTACTCAGAATATATACGAGGGCTGCCAAGTGCAATCTGACATTTCCATTGCAAAGTTTGTCATTTTTAAGCATAATCGTACTCAAAACGTTTTGACTTACGACCATTATTTGTATTGTTTACAGTGACTTGAAAAAATTAATATAAAAAAAAAATGGAATTAACTCGTGAACATTTTCGTGCCATCATTTTTCACAACTTTCGACGTGGATTATCACAACAAGAGTGCATTGATGAACTTAAGTCTTTGTATGGCGATGAAGTACCATCCTATAGCACTGTGAAAAATTGGTATAATGAATTTAATCGTGGACGAAGCTCGCTCAAAGACGAATTCCGTGAAGGTCGTCCAAAAGCGGCTGTTGTGCCAGAGAACAATGATGCCGTGCGTGAACTCATAATGCAAGATCGACATGCGACATACCGAGAGATAGAGCGATCCTTGGACATTTCTTCCACCAGCATACATTCGATACTGCATGAACACCTGGCCGTAAAAAAGGTTTCGGCAAAACTGGTCATGTGGCGACTGTTCCGCTTGAGCAACGTAGGACGTTCACTTCTGAGTGGTACACTACAATTTGTTTGCCTGAAGTCATCGGAGAAATTCGAAAAACCAACAAGAGAAGGCGAATCATTGTTCACCATGACAATGCGAGCTCTCTCACATCGGCTCAAACCAGAGCGTTTTTGACCGGCCAAAACGTCGAATTAATGGGTCATCCGCCGTACAGCCCTGACTTCGCACCTAATGACTTCTTCTTGTTTCCGCACATCAAGAAAAAAATGCGTGGTCAACGATTTTCGTCGCCAGAAGAAGCTGTTGAAGTGTTCAAAAACCATGTTTTAGAGGTGTCTCAATCGGAGTGGAAAAGTGCAAAAGTGTATAAATCATGCTGGAGAATACTTTGCAAAACAATAAAACCATTTTTGATTATAAATATTCGCATTTTCACTATTAGGCCAGAAATATATAGAGCAGCCCTCGTATGTACATAGATAGATATTGTGAAAATTACAAACGAAACGACAAACTTAGATTTATCTTTTTTCCTCCTGTGGTGAAGGGTATAGAAATATGTTGTATAAAACTAACCTTATTAAGCTTATTAAACTTATTTTTAAAGCTAATTTTGAAACAAAAGTCTTCTTTCTTTTTCTATATAATTACTACTAAATGAATTCAGGCTCAAAAATGACTTTCTTTCTTTTGGTATTTAAATTTTCAAAAAATTTATTCGCATTAATATTATTCGAATAAAAATTATTGTAATTATAGTTATTATATTTTTATTTGCATATTTAAGCTTAACAAACATTTAAATAAACTTAAAAAAAAAACAACAATTTTAAACCGTCTGCCATTTAGATTTGTGGCATGACGATTTTCATTTCAAAAATACAATAAATTGTATCGTTATTAACAAATGATTAAATATGTTTGTGTTATTGTTTTAAGGAAGCGCGATGCATAATACAAAATACATGTGTCACTAGCAAGCAAAATAAATTATTCAAAATAAATTATTATAATTTATAGTGATTATATTTGATTTCACTATTGTATGTTTATTTCTACATAAAAAGTCATAGGAAAATGTCCTTTTTTAAAGTGGCGGTTATATTCTGTGGTTTTGTGGGTACAGTAAAGTGCAGTGATTTAAATATCGGTAAGATTATTAGAAAAATAGTTTATATTTTTGTGTGTTTTTTTTGGCCTTAAAATATGCAAATTTAGAACGTTAAAAACAAGAATTTATACTAAAATTAAAGTGTGTAAAGGATCTCCTAAAAAACTTATATCACCGTGATGTCATGACATTTTTTATTTTTTATGTCTAAAAACTCAATTTTTGGAGATTTTAAAATGAGAAAAAATATTTTGACTTCTTATGCATAGCGAAGTCGATTGAGCGTTGTCCGTCTGCCTGTTAGTGTTGAAATCAAGTTTTCGGAGGCATTAGATCAGCTAGAGACAATTTAAATGCGCCAATCGATCAGGCATAGTGTCGAAAGAGGTGCTATTGAAATTCAACAAGATCGGTCCATGTCCTTCGAGGCAGCAGCCAAAACACCACGCCTGCCTCTAATTTTTCCATATCATTTGGATCAATGAAGTAACTCCAATCAAAAAAACAAATATATGCGGCAATAGAGAGTTAAAAAATAAAAAAAAACATCAAGTAAAAAAATTTGTGCACGCCCATATTTTCCGAGTTACGGGGCTGTGAAATTTAAAATTTTTTTTAGATCTTTTAAGAAATATTAAAATTTTTAAAAAATTCTTAACCCATTAAGAGCCGATGGCATTTTGATGTAAAAATTATGTTTATTTAAATGTATACTCGTATTTTTATTATTTTTTGATTCTTTGTCACCCCAATATTTGCTTTTTTGATTGAAGTTACTTCACTAAACTGGATTTACATAGATGGTGAAAGGTGTATAAGATTTAGTATAGCCGAACATAGCTGTCTTACTTGTTGGTATTAAACTAGAAATAAAGTAAAATTAAAGGAGAGCGAAAACCATAAATTTTTTTAAAAAGATAAAAAAAACAAAAACGGTCAATAATTTAAAAGTCAACAGCAAAATTCAATTTTCACTAAAAGAAACAAAGGACAATTTCAAGCCTTAATATTATAACCAAAGCACCCCTATTAGAACAAGAAATTTTTAGTTTGATCTGAGCTTGATCCCGGTTAACTTTATAGCAGAGCTCAATTACCTTAATTAGGTGATTATATTTTAATTTAGAAATTCGCTACAAAAATTGATTATTTTGTCACAAAAAATAGTTATCATAAATACGCTAAAAAATCCTAATTAGACCCAAAAGTTACATTTTTACCCAAAAAAATTATCAAAACAGTTAATGTGCGTGAGGATAAATTCGAATTTAACTAGCAGAAGCTTAAACCAGGTTTTGTAACATAGCTGATTTTACAATTAACAGACCACTGTTAATAAATTAGCACTCATTAGAATTTTGACCATTTTTAATTAAAATGCATAACCCGGGACTTTAGGGCCTGGTCCATGTTAAGTACGATATGTTAAAATTGTGCCAGAGTGAAATTAGTGAGATTATAAAAGTTAAACGTAAAAAAATATTTTTTTAAAAACAAAAAAAAAAAAAAAAACAGAGTGTTTTAACATAGTAATTTTTAAAGAGTTCTTGAGAAGATTGGTGGCCATTATGGAAAAATGGAGAATGGCTGGTATAACACGCCATATACACCACCACCCAATCTTCTCAAAAAATATTCAAAAATGACTATCTTAAAAACCTTAATTTGTTTTACTAAGATTATTTCAGATATTCTACTAATATGGATCGATAGAGTAGACCCTGGACCTCCATTTGTATAGGGTGTGTTATACCAGCCATGCTCCATTTTTTCATAATTGCCCTCAATCTTCTCAAGAAACGTTCAACAATGAATATGTAAAAAAACGCTGTATTTATTGTTCTTTAAAAATGCACATTTAACTTTTGTAATCTCACTAAGTGCCTTCTAGCACAATTTTTACATATCGTACTTAACATGGACCAGGCCCCAAATTCCCGGGTTATGAATTTCAATTAAACAACGTCAAAATTCTAACAACTGTAAAGTGATTAACAGTGCTCTGTTAAATGTAAAATCAGCTATGTTAAAAAATTTGTTTAAAGTCTCTTCTAGTTAAATTCGAATTTATCTTCAGACACATAAATAGTTAAATTATAAGCATAAAATTTGAATTTGTACAAGAAGAAGATTAGGTAGATAAATATTTGCTGTTTTCACACCTTTCCGTGAAGACCGTCGTCACTGGCTGTTTATTTGGTACGATTGGCGAGCGCTTTCGATGTAAAGACATAATTTTCAAGCCGCGTTTTGATAAGATAAATACTTATTTATTTCTAAAAATCTTAAAACGATTGCAATATGTGGACGCTTTGCTACCCCGTCCACACTCCAATCAGGTCAGCTTTTTGTTTGATTATTCACCATAATAAGAATTTCAACTCTCAGTCTATTGTGGTTTTCTTGGTATATTTCAATAATTTTTCACTTTTTATGGGAGGTACCACGCCCACTATTTTAGTTTAGTCTGTAATTTGCCAGTCTATAAAAACTATTATTTGAGTTACTTGGTCAAAATTTCATGACTCAACCTATTAAAGTTCTCTAGCTGCCCACTATTCCACTCGTTTTTGTTTTACAAAATTATAAAAATTGATATCTGAGTTAGTCGTGAAAAATTTTACGATTTTGCATCTTAAAGTTCTCTGCTACATGGAAATAATTTTTTTCTATGTATGAGAGGTACTGCCCCTTCTGTTCCAATCCAGAAAATTTTTGGCTAAATTATTCATATTAATGACAGAGCTATTCAAACAAAATTTCAAAGGGTTTCCCTATTACAGTTATCAAGGTGCCATGTCCACGTGCAATAATAAAATATAAGTGCCTTTTTTCGGCTTAGGTTAATATTTTAATTTAATTTATAAAAATTTTTAGAAAAAAAATATTTTAGAAATGTAGGCGAACGTTTTTCAAAGAAAACAAGAAAAATTAGAAATTAGAAATTAGCAGAGTCATTTTTTGTAAATATGATTCTGGAATATCATCTGTAATGTTGTGAGGAAACAAGTATGAATGATTAAAATAAAACAAAAATTCCATTTCGTGTCTATACAGAAGGTTGGTACGAAGCAAAAACAAATGTGCAAGACGAGTTGCAGAGAGAACAACAAAGAAATGCTTTGAGTTGTTTGTGGACTTCGTCCAACCAAATTAACATTGATTAGTTTGTTGAATAGATGATGTTTAATTACAATGCGCACAATCTAAGGTAGATAAATGCAAGAATGCGTTCTAGAAAATCCTGCGTTTCATTTTGCTTGTATCTAATTTTTTTTTGTTTTCTTTTTTGAAAAACCTCCGCATACAGTTATAAATAGTTTTTCTTTCTTAACGTTTTAAGAAATTAAATTCAAAAATGAACCTACGCCGAAAAAAGTAAATTTTAAATATCCTCGGTTCAAATCCTAACCGGCAAAAAACTTAAAAATAAGTGTAAAAATTCTAGGAAGCTCGGTTCACTGGTGTGGGCAGCTTTAGCTTTCCGAAAAACAAACAAACAATTTGCAAAATTTACTATTCTTTTGAGGAAGATTTTTTTAACGACTAATTGGCTTATAACTGGTTAGTATTTAAAGATCTTTTCCAGCCTAATATAAAATAAATATATTGGTTCGCTTAGAAACATGAGTGAAATAGCCAATACGTAGGCAAATTTGAACTTTCCTATTCCAAAAATATTAAAATAAATTTGAAACTTAATTTAGGACTTTATGTTTCCAAAAGTAATCAAGTAAAAGCATTTCCTTCCAATAAGAGTGATATGATTTCTTGAAAAAAAAAAACAGAATTATTGTTAAGGAAATTCAAAATTTTTTTTAAATATATGTGAAGTACAGTTGATACAATTAGTTTCTAAATTAAACGTCTTCCAAATGGGACTGCTTGTAAAGCAATGAATTCGATGAGCCCAATTTTTAAGCACTCATTTCACTAAATCAAGTCGCATGTCATGAATAGCACGTTCAATATTGACATGTAAAGCCTGGTTTATTTCGAAAGACCAAAGCTTCAATCAAACCTACGGAATGATGATTCCAACAGACAGAACAGAATGTTATAGTTTTTCATTAATAATTTGTCGATTTTCTTTACACCAGAATCGAGTTTTGTTTATTTACCACAAAACTCAGATGAAAGTGAAGATGATTTCTTTTTTTAAAACGTTATCGTTTTTGAGTTGTTCCAAGGCAAAATCAGCAGCACTTGAACATTATGTAAAGAAAATGTAAGCTCAAAATTTTCAACAACTCGATAAATAGCGAGTACACCTGGACAATAATTATGACCATAAAATGGGAACAGCGCACGAAAAATTGCGATTTGAAAACGATACTAGCTGTTAGCGGAAGGAAGCAACTAAATTATTACAGTGTACGGCAGATGTTAAGGTGTGGCTATTGGGTTAATAGGGATGACTGGCTCAGGTGTAAAGCAAGGTGGAGAGATCTGTGTTATGGTTGAGGTTACTAAACAAGGCATCGAGTAGTTCATGTCTCGCCGAAGTAACACAGTAGTGTAGCGTGGATGGCTGCGTTTGTATCAACGCATGTTTAGTAAATACAACACCATAGGATCCTATAGACGGGTGGATCAGGATCTAGTATGTATGTAGCCAGATAGAGCCATAAAAAGTTAGAAATAACGAATTTATAATGTACCACAGTGGTGTTTCCAATCAAAAGAATCTGTACGTTATCCAGAAAGGGATAAAACCTAACATTATTATTTCTTAAATACTTATGACTTTATTTCAATGCCAACGTTCCAAGTTACAGAGTCATAAGCAAATGAACCCAGCACTTTGCACTACACATTTCATTATTCGTCCTTATTGGCAAATCTTTAACGAGAAAAATTTCTAAAAAACTGAAATTGTTTCTCTTATTTTTAGTATTTTGGATCGATAAAGTTCAAGAGGATATTTATTCTGATATTGCTGCCAGTTTGAAAGAAGTAGAAAATTTATATTTAGAGACAACAATAAAAGATGCTGTTTTGGTGGTGGAAACTAGCAGCGACGATGATAATGAAGCTGATGAAGCCAACAGTAGAAATATGAAAACTTGTAAGTTTACAACAGTCCATTCATAAAAATGAAAAATTTTAAATTTTTTACATTTATATACATTTTTTTATCATTTAAAGTCTGTGATATTCTATCAGCTTTGAAAGTGTCAGTAATTTTAGATTTTACTTATCAACCCTGGCAACAAGGCTTGAATTATGTTGAATCAAATAAAATACCTTATTTGCGAGTTGATCGCATTCTTAAACCATTTTTACAAGCTTTTAGTGAATTTTTAACACAAAAGTCTGGCAACGATGTGGTTTTAATTTTGCAAAATGAACAAGACAGAACGGAAGCTCTACTGCAAGTAGTTGAGGGATATCCTTTTCGAACTTTGATATTGAATGCTGGCAATAGAAATGTTGATTTTGTACAACGTTTGAAGGAGTTACGACCCAGCCCCTCGTATTATGCAATATTTGCCAAGGGAGCAAATATGAATACAATATATGAAAAGGTTGATTCATACAAACATTATAATAAGTAAAAATTTATGTAAAATTAAATTTATTTATTTACAAAATAATAGCTTTCTGAAGGCAACGTATTTTTGCGCAATCCTGAATGGCATTTGATCTTTTTGGATACTAAGGATCGTGTCTTTAAGTACAAAAAACAGGTGGAAAATGCCAATAAATTTTGTTTAAATGCCGGATCCATTTGCAAATCTATGCAAATGAAAGAGTCATATTGCTTAAGTGGTTTCACAGTAAGTTTCTTTTATTTAAGTTTTACTTTTCTAGAGCAAACACTTTATACTCGTATGCTTTTGTGTTTTCAAGCTGCAACGTGCTTTGCTGTTGGAAATTTTTCGCAATTTAATTGAGGTCCAACAATCAAATTCGGATTGGTTAAGGCCTTTGGCTGTTGAATGTGAAGACATTAGACGGGAAACTAAACAAAACATTAGGAATTCCGAAATTTTAGATCATTTTCGTTCATCAAATTTTATGACAGTTACTAATAAAACTACGATTAATCAATCTGAAGATGAGATGGATGCAGTACCTTTCCTAACATACAACGTAAATATATCTATATCACTCTTTTCCAATGAGCATGAGGCAGTCACAGATTTAGCCAGTTGGCAAAACGGTGAATTGAAAATGATAAATCAAACTTTAAGTCCGGCAAAACGATTTTTTCGTATAGGAACAACAGAGGTTGTTAACAAGCTTTCATTTAATATAGTTAAAAAAAACTAATCTTTACAGGCCATACCCTGGAGCTATTATCGCCGAGATTCTGAAACGGGTGAAAAAATCTTAGACTCTAATGGCAAACCCCTGTGGGAAGGGTTTTGTATTGATTTCATTGAAACCTTATCGCAAAAAATGAATTTTGATTATGAGTTAGTAGATCCGATTAAAGGTAAATTTGGTAAACGTGATCCTCATACCGGTAATTGGGATGGTATTGTTGGTGATTTGGTAAGCGGTGAAACCGATTTTGCTGTTACCGCCTTAAAAATGTATTCGGAAAGAGAAGAAGTTATTGATTTTATTGCTCCGTATTTTGAGGAAACTGGCATATTAGTTGTCATGCGCAAGCCGATTAAACAAACGTCACTTTTCAAATTTATGACTGTCCTTAGAGTGGAGGTATGGTTGAGTATAGTTGCTGCTTTGATTGCTACTGCTGTATTGATCTGGTTAATGGATAAATATTCACCGTATAGTTCGAGAAATAATAAAGAAGCGTATCCGTATGCATGCAGGTGAGTGTTATATAAAAATATTGAAAAGGATCCTTCCTTCCTAATAATTGAAGCCCACTTTGAAGTTCAACTTTTATTTTGATCTCGATAAAGAGCAAAGCATTAAATTTGAAATATATTAAACTTTTCTTTGTTAAAAAAATTGAGAATACGACCCCAGTTATTAATCCGTCTGCAATCTCCTTTCCCGGTACACTCTGATACCCTTGGAAAAAAAAAGAATTTTAAGATGGAATATCTTGCGATGGTGTGATAGTTCAGAGACATCCTGTAAAGAAATCGATTAGTTACCCAATAAGGAATTTATTACGGCTTGCTGTCGGTTAACAAAATAAATTTTTTATATTTTTTTTTGTTTCCTTTTAAATATGCAAAAGAAAGGTATTTTAGCTTTTACATAAACTGGCCCTAGACATCCCTTCGAAACCATCGGAACATACACATTCCTAGATGACAGGAAAGAATAAAGTTCAGGTTGAGTACAACGTCATTCAGGTTGAGATTTAAGCCATCAAAAGGGCATTAGGCTGGCTTAGATACCATTCGACTTGTGTAGTTCATAAACAAACGATCCCATCGATTGAACTAAGTGAACTAGTTCATACTTTTAATATACCTAGTTCATTTTAGAACTATACTTTGTATTTGAACTACTAGACAAGCTGAACTAGAGTTCATGTCTGTGTTTTCTTGTTGACTATTTCGGACATGAAATTGGTGCTGCCACGCATTTTTTTAAGCATTCGTTTTGGCAAAGATACGATGTTGCTGCCATCATATTTTGAAAAGAACATTTGAACTAAGAGGGATTATGAACTAAAGAGAGCCTTTGAACTAAAATTTGAACTATTTCATTTTCAAACTTTGAACTAAAAAGAGCGATCACTAAACTATTGCTCCAAACTATTGCGCCATCTAGAAACTGTTTTGGGTTCCAGGGTATCAGAATGTATCTGGAAAGGAAATTGCGGACGGTTTGTTTAATAAAGGATACCAACTTCAGGATCGGGAGTACCGGTTAGTATCTGTAAATCAGTTCGCCCCAGTATAAATGCAGAAGAACTGCGATCCTAGAACCCCTTGGGATCAAATTTGCCTTTTAGTTATTGCGACGAGGAGGAAAAGCAGACTGTGGAATATCTTCTGTTTACTGCCCGGAACTTTTTAAGAAACAAGCGATTTTTATGAACTGTCAAAGGGTGCGAAACCTTGCAGATCTTTCGAATTCTGAAACAAAAAGTAGCTAGTTCTACATTTAAGTATCAGGGTGGATAAGGTCGAGTAAGGAACTGTAGATTCAGTAGAACCCTGTAATCACCAACTCAGGTATAACAAAGGGACCAAGTTACTCGGCTTTATCCATTGGATAGGCTTGCGACCTGTGCAACCTAATCCAGACTACTTTGTTTCACATTGAGGGTGATGTAGCTGTAGAACATAAAAGATTAGGTCATTAAATAATTTCCTAGACCCAAATCCTGGTTCTTGATGTGGATTGAATATTTCATATTTCAAAATTTTCCTATTGCAACAATATTAATTTTTTCCTTTACATTTTGCATTAAACATTGAAGAGAATTTACTCTACGTGAAAGTTTATGGTTTGCTCTGACCTCGTTTACGCCCCAAGGTGGCGGTGAAGCTCCTAAGGCTGTTTCAGGACGTATATTGGTAGCAGCTTATTGGCTGTTTGTGGTGTTAATGTTGGCCACATTTACAGCTAATTTGGCCGCCTTCCTAACCGTTGAAAGAATGCAGACACCACTTCAGTCTCTTGAACAGTTGGCTAGACAGTCACGCATCAATTACACAGTAGTAGAAGGATCAGATACTCATCAATATTTCATTAATATGAAATTTGCTGAGGATACTCTCTATCGTATGTGGAAGGAGTTGGCTCTAAATGCCTCGAGAGATTTTCATAAATTTCGGTAAATTTTTAAAGTTTTCTTAACCGTTAAAGAAATGTTTAAGTGTAAAATTTTCTTTTCAAGCATTTGGGATTATCCGATTAAAGAACAATATGGACAAATATTGTTGACTATTAATAATTCGATTCCGGTTAAGAATGCTGAAGAGGGATTTCGTAAAGTCAATGAAAATGTGGATTTTGCTTTTATACATGATTCATCGGAAATTAAATATGAAATAACTAAAAATTGTAATCTTACCGAAGTGGGAGAAGTATTTGCTGAACAGCCGTATGCAATAGCAGTGCAACAAGGATCACATTTAATGGTAAATTTTAAAATGTCTTATTAAAATCTATTTAAACATAAGCTTGTGATTTTAGGATGAAATAACCTATGCTTTTCTTGAATTGCAAAAAAATCGTTATTTTGAAGAACTTAAAGCTAAATATTGGAATCATTCTCGTGCCAACTGTCCTTTAACCGAACAACAGGAAGGCATTAACTTTGAAAGTTTAGGTGGTGTTTTTATTGCTACGTTCGTTGGCCTAGGCTTGGCCATGATTACTTTGGCTTTGGAAGTATTTTACTATAAGAAAAAATATTCCAAAAAATCTGCGTTGGCTAAAATTAAACAAGTGAAGCCTTTGGAATCGTATGTAAAAGATAACGAAGTTTGGCATACAGCTAGAGAGAAAATAAATCCTACGCCGCCGCCTTCATTTGAAACTGCCACTTTTAGAGGACGCAAAATACCTAATAGTATAACAATGGGTTCAGAATTTAAACCAATTCGTGTGGGACCTCAAGCACGTCGTCGTTTAGATGCCACGAATACTTCTGATGTTAGCAAGCTACCGGCATATATGGAATAAAAAAAGAGAGTATGAAGGAACTCCAAAAATATCTAAAGTTCAATTGAATACCATCTGGTTATTCGTTTTTAGCAAATTAAAAATATTATTATTCATTGCTTCTGTGGCAGTTCTTTTAATCTACAAATAAAAATATGGCTAAAATGTTTTTAAAGAAATATTCACAATAAAATACTGCTATTATTTAGACACGTACAATTCAGCTTCTTGAATCACTTGCACCCTTTTTACAACTATTTATTGATAAGCGAGGGCTGCTATATATATTTCTGGCATAATAATGAAAATGGGACTATTTATCATCAAAAATGGTTTTATTGTTTTTCAAAGTATTCTCCAGCATGATTTATACACTTTTGCATGCGCTCAAACCAATTGTCGAAGCACTCTTTCCACTCCGATTGAGACACCTCTAAAACATGGTTTTTGAACACTTTAACATCATCTTCTGACGATAAAAATCGTTGACCTCGCATTTTTTCCTTGATGAGCGGGAAAAAAAGAAGTCATTGGGTGCCAAGTCAGGGCTATGTGGTAGATGAGCGATTAATTCGACGTTTTGGCCGGTCAAGAAGGCTCTGGTTTGAGCCGATGTGTGAGAGCTCGCATTGTCATGGTGAACAATGATTCGTCCTCTATTGTTCGTTTTTCAAATTGCTCCAAAGACTTCAGGCAAACAAATTGTGGTGTACCGTCCTACGTTGCTCAAGCGGAACAGTTGCCACATGACCAGTTTTGCCGAGCATTTGCTTGGAAGTGCTTCTTCCACGAACAACTTTCGATGGATTTTGCTCGTCTTCGAAGTCCCACACGGCCGATTGTTGTTTGTTTATTGGGCAAATACGCAAAGATCCATGAATTTTCACCTGTGACGATCTTATAAACATCTTTTGAAGCACTGCGATCGTATTTTTTCCACATTTCTTTGCATCAATCGACACGAGCCTTTTTTTAAGAGACTGTAAAATTGTGCGTGATCCAACAAGAACAAATCTTTTTTACGGCAAGATGTTTATGCAATATCGAATGTATGTTGGTGGGAGAAATGTTCAAGGATGTCTCTATCTTGAATTATGAGTTCTCGCACGGTATCAATGTTCTCTGGCACAACAGCCGTTTTTGGACGACCTTCACTGAATTCTTTTTTGAGCAGTGTCGGCCACGAATGGATTCATTATACCAATTTTTCACAGTGCTATTGGATGGTGCTTCATCGCCATACAAAGATTTCATCAATACACTCTTGTCGTGATAATTCACGTCGAAAGTTGTAAAAAATGATCGCACCAAAACGTTCACGAGTTAATTCCATTTTTTTCCCATATTAATTTTTTCAAGTCACTGTAAACAACACAAATGGTCAAAATGTTTTGAGTACGATTATGCTTAAAAATTTCAAACTTTCAAGCGGCAATTTCAGATTGCACCTTAGTGTTGCTAGGCCAGAAATATACTCTTATGATTCAACGGTAGTCCAGTATTGTTACATTATCGTGTTACAAAAACTAGGAATTAAGCAAGGTTTCTGGGAAAATGCTTCACTCATTTTTATTGAACATTCTCTTTATTAAGGAAACTTTTGCAGTTATTTAAATATAAAAATGGAAAATATTTATTTCGTTATATAAAACTCCTTGCATCAGTTTTTTAGACTGTAATCGTGCATCTCCTATTTAAAAAAACTCGTTAAAAATAACCAACTCTTCCCATGGACTTCCGTGATAAAATGTAAACAGAGTCCTTACAATATGTTTCGATTTTAAGTACGAGAACATTTATTCAAAGATAGATGACAAATAACACAGCTACTTAACCGTCTGACCTAAAGAATGATCATTTCGCCGCTGCCTATATAGCTTTTCAGATGAATTTACTCCAATTTTGATTATAAAATCAAATATTCAATTGATTTAATGGAGACTTTGTAAATATTAAGAAATGATTGTTATTAAAAACACATTTTAACGTTTATTTTTGCTTCTGCGGAATTAAATAATTTGAAACAAGCCTAGTTTCGTGAAGCTTGACCAATAGAAAAATATATATATATATATATGGGGTGATAAAGTATTAAAAAAATGATAAAAAAAATATAAAATTAAAAATTGTCGGTCGGTCGCCCTTAGTTTTTTATTTTATTTTTTCTTTTTATTTAGCCATAGTTATTCCCAAAAAGCTTTAAAATGATATCCAATTGGGTCAAAATTTATTCAAAAATATAATGTACAATTATAGTTTTATATTAAAAGTTCAGAGGCCCGCCAATTTTTTCATTTAACATTTTATTTATTTATTTTTAAATTCTCTCACGTGTAAAATTTTTTTTAATGTCAAGCTGACTAATTTCGTTTACCAACACTGCGTCATTCTAACACTGTAACCCTAGTGTGCCTTTAATTTACAACTGTGGGTTGATTTTTTCCACAATCTACAAAACGTTTTTTATTTACTTTATAATCAGCAACAAAGGGAAAATTAAAATAAAAATAAAGAATATATATATAAGTATAAAGCAATAGTGAAGAATATTTAAAAGTGCCTAATATTTTCGTACCAAAATTTTTGTAAAATACAATTCTAAAAATGGGTGAAACACAGGAGAAAGCTTTGCAGTTGATGGCAGAGGCCGAGAAAAAGCTGACTCAACAGAAGGGTTTCTTCAGTGCATTATTTGGGTAAAGATTAAAAGTTTATAAAAAGAAGGCTGCTTATATGGTTGCTGCCAAGGCGCAAATCAGTAGGCCTTGGTTGCTGTTTTAATTAATTTTATTAATACATTCATAAATAGACTGATTTCATTTTCCTTAACACGGAGGGATAGACGAACATCGCTTAATCGACTTCCTTATGGGGTCGGAAATGGATATTGAAGAAATTTTGATTTGTAATTTACAAACGGAATGACAAACTTAGATATTCCCGTTTTCCACCTGCGGTGAAGGGTATAAAAACGAATTACTTAGAACAAATAAAAATAAGAATACTCAATATATTAGTATGTGATGGAAATCGATTTTAACAATATCGTTCTTTTATTGTGATAAATTTTGATTGATTTTAAAGTTCAAAACAAAAATCAAATGTTAATTCGATTGAATTTCGAATGGATTTCCATCACATTGATCAATCAATCGATTATTTTAATATTTAATTTTAGTTTTTATTCTAGCATTTTGCTAGCAAACGAATACATCATTTTAAAAGTTTTGGGATAGATCAATTTAGTAGATTTTTTTAAAAATGCGACAATTAAATTTCTTAAAATTTTTACCATCAATATATGTGCAAGTTTCCTAGTCTTCTATTCTCAGAACGACAACAGTCAATATCCATAGTCTTTACATTTTATTCAGATATGCTGAGAAAAATCAGTTTATTGTTACTTACTTCGTGCTCCATTGTGGGATAAAGATTAAATGTATTAATATAACTTCCTTTTCCTTTTGCAGTGGTCCCAACAAGGTAGAAGAAGCCATCGAACTTTATCAACGTGCCGGAAATATGTTTAAAATGTGCAAAAATTGGACTAAAGCCGGCGAATGCTTTTGCGAAGCAGCAAGTTTACATGCCCGAAATGGCAGTCGTCATGATGCTGGTATTGGTTATGCCGATGCCTCAAATTGTTACAAGAAGGTAATTTTTATTTTGCAACAAAAAATGTTCAACAATTAATAACTGATAAAAATTTATTTTTTAAAGGTCGATGTTGAAAAAGCCGTCGAATGTTTATTGAAATCAATTGATATTTACACTGACATGGGTCGCTTTACAATGGCGGCCAAATATCATCAAAGTATAGCTGAAATGTATGAAAATGATCCCAATACTCTAAATAAAACTATACAACATTACGAACAAGCAGCCGATTATTTTAAAGGTGAAGAGTCGGTTAGTTCTGCTAACAAATGTATGCTAAAAGTAGCACAATATGCCGCACAAATGGAAGATTATGAAAAGGCAATTTCTATATACGAACAGGTATTTAATTTTAATGACATGACACTTTAAAATGAATTTTATTAACAGAGAAATTATTTTAATAATAAATAATAGGTGGCTGCTACTTCTATAGAAAACTCTTTGCTAAAATACAGTGCTAAGGAATATTTCTTTAGAGCCGCTTTATGTCATTTAAGTATTGATTTACTTAATGCCCAGCATGCAATTGAGAAATACTCTAATCAGTATCCAGCATTCCATGACTCCAGAGAATATAAATTTATAAAGGTGGGTTTTAAATATAATGAAGCAGTTATTAATTTCCAGTCATGCTTAGTTCGTATGAAGTATGATTAAATGTAGAGCAGATATTAATAGACGGAAGCCATTATTTTAGAAAAAAAGAATATTAGAAATTTTTAATGTTTTCATATATTCGAACATTTCATAAAATTATTTAGGCAAATTAATGTTACCATCTTAACTTCTCTCTGTAATTAATAAAATTTATTAATAATTAAATTTAATACAGAGCATAAGCCAAACTGGAAATTTGTAAAATGAAGCAGATGTGTTAAACAAAATATTGCTAAACTCTTTTTACAGGTTCTTTGCGAACATTTGGAGGATCAAAATATTGACGGATTTACTGAGGCTGTTAAAAATTATGACAGCATTTCACGATTAGATCAATGGTATACAACAATATTGCTGCGTATTAAAAAGGCGGCTGATGAAAATCCCGACCTGCGATAAAAATATATATTGCTAAGAAAATTTTTTGTTCCATAATAATTTATCCACACTGTTTTATTTCGCTTGTTGACCTTTTTATAGCAAAAGAAAAAAAGTTTATAATAATGTGTTTTTATATAGTTGTAATAAAATATTGGATAAGCTGGTCTTGATTTAGTTGAAAAGCACATCTGTCCAAAAACACAAAAACAGGGACATTTTTAACCGTTAAAAAGTCGACAAAATTTAGGAATTTTTAATCAATTAAAGAATAGTTATAGTACCAAACACATATTAAAAAAATTATATAACGCAATTAATAATAAAAATATTTCCTTCTTTTTGCTAAAGATCAAATTAATGCTCACAAACTTTGAAGGAAAAATGATAAAAATAATTTTCTTGAAACAAAAGTAATGTAAATAAATAATGACTTTTGTTTAAGGAAAAGATAGTGGACACTATTTAGCCGCTACCATAGGCGTAGGAATCCTGTCAGAGGATGAAAGTACAGCTCCAGAATAAATTATGCCATCTCACTTGCCAGAACCAATACCTACATGACATAGTTTTCGTTATCGCTATGGCCTGCGACTCCCCTCAGAAAAGTTCTATAGTAACGCTAGTGATCACGACCGTGCATGCTTATTAAAAAAGTATTTTTGTTTTCACCACATGAGCATAAAATAAAAAATTTATAATGCACATACATATGTATCTATTTTTTGCATTCAGAGTTTTAAAAATTAAAATTTATAAATCTACAATTTGACAGTTGCATTTTGAATAAAATTTTCGCTGTGATTCGAATTGGTGCACAGTAAATCAAATTAGAAATAAATTTCGAAAATAAGCTTTTTACAGTTACGATACATTTATGACAAGCGTATGATAAGAAATGTATAAAAATACTTGTACATATATGATATCTTCTATATTATTATATATTTAAAAAATTTTTCATAATGGCATTTAAATAATTCTTAATAAAATAAATATTCGAAGCACCCTGTTTAACAAGTTAAAACACACATCTCTAATTCTATACTTTTGATTACATCATGTTTGACATTTCTTTTTCACAATAATACCAAAAAGGAAAACAACAGTAAGAATTTTTATGCAAAACAGAACAGGCAAAATTTTTAACATCGCGCAGTGATAATAAAATTAAGTGGGAATAAAAAAAAACAATCAAAAGAAAATTCCTTCACAGAGAAAATATTTGCAAAAGAGAGTGAAATTTCTAATAAAAGTCATTAAAGGATTTTTTGTTATCAAAAGCTGAGAAACTTTCAACAAGAAAGGACGCCTTGACCAGCTTTAAAATTACAGCTCCAAATTATTTTTCGTAGCTGTTTAAGCAAAAAAAGCAAAAGTTTTGTTAAGGCTTTTCAATTTAATGATATTTTTATTATTTTGTGTATAATTGTGTGCGTGTGTGTTTTAGTAAAACAGATAAAATGTGTAAAATTTCAATGAATGTTTTTTGTAAACACAAGCAGAATGTTTAATTCAAAAAATGTTTATTAATTAAAATGAAAATAAATGTAATACAAGTGTTAACTAAAATTCTATCTCTCAAATACTAGTGCGAATGTAAATGTTCACTACAGCAATTTAAGCTGATGTTGATATTTAGTGTTTTTGTGTTATTCAGTCACAAAAAATAATTTAAAAAAATTATAATTAAAAAATTATATAGAAAAATTTATCAAAATTATCGCCTTCTACTCTAAACCTTTGTTTTTCATTGAAAATTCAAAAAACCCTTTTCCCGTTTAAACTACAACTAATTGATTTGGTTTACTTATGGCTAACAATAGTTCAGGTTCAAGTATTGGCTCTGCAGCTGTTGCTGCGGGCGTTGCCACAATGCCGAATATTGCTGCAGCAGTGACAGCTTCCCTGAATAACTCCTCTAATAGTGATTTATGGCGTGAATGTGTAGATTGGTTAACACGCTGCCAAATTATTCAACCAGATCATATGGCCAATGCTCCCACCTCGGAAATACGTGTTTTAGCTTTAACTTTACGTGATGGTGTCCTGTTGTGTAATCTGGTCATGCATTTGGATCCCACCTGTATGGATGCCAGCCAAATGAATAGACGTCCTCAAATGGCTCAGGTGAGTTGTTGATATTTTTTCTTTTACAAGAAAATATTTAAATAGTAAATTATTTTTTAAGATTTTGAAAAAAAAATTTTGATTTTATTGCAATAAAAAGTTTGTTTATAAAAGGTTATTCGGGATTATTAAAAACAATAATCATGCAAGTGTGTTACACGGAATTTTTTTTCTTGAAGTAGATTTAAGATTAATTGCTTCATAGCATTTGGAGTTGGAACAGTTATGCAATCTCTATTCGTTTAAGTCATAGGTCAATGGAGCGCAAGCCTGTAAGCCTTTAGGCAAAAAAAAAGTTTACTGGAGAGAAGTTATAACCCTTTAAAAAAGGAATTTGTCTCCTGCACTAGAAATTTCGTACCAGCAAATGAGATCTTAGAGTGCCTTATTTCGATACGGGGATGGCTAAGCTCTCCAAGCTTTACAGGTCAAATAAATTAATGAAAAGTATGAGGGCTGTTCGATTTGGTCCGCAAGAAACGATCATTTATCCTGTAATTTTCCTATAGAATTCTAGATTTCCCAGTCTGTAACAACCATCTGAAGCTGCTGGCAAAAACCATCAGGCCAGTCAGTGCCACATACCCAACACAGTCCAGTGAAGCATTAAATTGGCTCCTTTTTCCTCCATATTCAGATAGTTTCTGCAATCATCACCACAAGAAATTTCCATACGTTCCGGCGTGTTTTCAATTACACAGTGCGTCGTTAAGATCCCCATTAGACAAGGTATCGGGTTTATACTGACAACCAGCAGTGTTTTCGTTTTCTTCCAGTCGAGTGTGGCCTAAAGCGTTGTAGACAATCTGTAAGTAGTTAGCGTAGACCAACTGCAAGCCGCTACTTTTAGCGCGACAATTTCCTCGCACATTATTCGGTCAGATCGTTTTTTACAAATAAAATTTAGGCAAATGCGGAGTCGTCAGCTTGAATAAGAAAATTGAGAAGATAGCCTTCCATCTTTAATTTGAATACTCTGACATATCTGTCCCCTGGCTGTTTATACCTGGTCTAGCGTGTTGCTGTTGTTGTAACAGCTCTGTTGTGAGCAGGAAAAAACTTTCGGGTTGTTTAGCTGTTGCTGAGTTGACAATCTTTAGCCGAGATTGACTCGGATTGTTCCGAAGCGACGATCCAATTTTCGAGGGAACGGGTCTAGTGAGTGGTAAAGTTTTGTAATAATTGTTATTGAGCAGAAGAAGATCGGGAGCATAAATTTACGTTATCTGCGTAGAAGGACACTAATTAACAATTTAATACGGAATAGTCGAATTGTCGTATCTGGGGCTACAAGTCTTGCTACATCAATTAGTCGGTTGATCCTATAAGACTTTTTTGGTTTCTGGCTCAATACAAGCCTTAGGATCGGAACTCTCCAGTATCCTCCGGATAATTGGCAACTATGCAGTTAGTAACTACACATTTATCTTCATGATGAAGCGATCCAGAAAATTAATGATATTCTGCAGACATTTAATTGTTTTAGCGACGGATTTTTTTGTCTAAATGAATTTTAATAAATAATTTAATTGTACAAAAAACGTGTCAAGAGCAAAATTTTTTTTTTAATATTTTCGGACACTGTGAGCATGTGTTTACTTAAAATTGTTTTGATATTAGTTTTAATATTAAAATAAATATTTGGTTATTGTTATTTTTATTTATATACAAAATAATAGTTTTGGTATTTAAATCAATATTTTTTTTGTTATTGCTCGTAAGGACGAATAATATGTTTCACATTTAATGCTCAAATAAATTCCAAAAAATTTTAAAATAAAATACGAGGGTACTTTTAAAAGTAACACTAGTTTGAAAGGTCTAGTAAACTTTTTATTATTCACATTGTTAATAAAACTGATTGTTAGAATCAGGCTTTTAGTAAGTCATGATTAAAGAAATAAAAAAAAATACACTAAAGCTAAAAGCTTGACCGGTAAGGTTTTGGATATCCTGTAGAGGGAGGTTATTCTCCACAAATTTGCATTTATCGCTTTGCTTAAGGAGTAGACTGGCTCTCACCTTATTAATGTCTCTTATCCTTTATTGATTTAACGGGCGTTTCTACTGCTAATGCATCCAATATGTTAAAACTAAACGCAATTTTCTCAAGATAATTCACTTTGCGTACAACAATAATTTTCAAAATCAAATAACTGGTTGTGTAGCTCAATTTCCTGCCTATTTTTTCCAAAACTATCTTGAATTTAGACATTTTAATACTTTTCTACAAAATTGATGGAAATCACATGATGATGCGGTTGATTTTAGGATGATTTTTATCAATCAGTTAGAAACCTCCAAACAATTATTCCCTAAAAACCTTACCATTTCTTCTTTTAAGTTAAAATAAATAAATCGAAAAAAATCAATATCGTAATAAAAAATTGAGTTTCACCAAAATATGGAAATATTTTTTAATCTAATTTTTTTTCGAAACTTAGGTTAGGTTTGGCAGCCAGTCCTGTTGCCCCAGCCTACTTGGGTTCATTTGTCGGTCCCTTTGTGTTACCTGCATTAGAAGAAAAGGAAAAAAAAGGAAAGAGAGGAACCTGCTAGACGAGTCCCGATAAACAAAATGTTCGCACAATCCATTGATTGAATCCAAATATCTGAGTTTGTGCCAGTGTACACCTCAAAATGGAACTAACCCTTTCTGGTTCCAATCATGATACATCAGATAAGTTCCCATAACACCGTTGACTGAGATACCTCAGTCTTATGTATTCTAGCACGGGACACAGACAGAGGAGGTGTTCGGCCGTCTCCTCCTCCTTGTCATTAAATTCCGTCCTCCTGGCATGTGACCCTAACAGGCATTGCCAGCTACCGCAGCCATTAAGTCGCGCTATAGACCTCTCGTTAACCGTAGTAGTGCAGCCGCCCTGCCCTGATCTACAGTGAGCCAGATTGTTCTAGAGGTCGAGCATGTCGATTCGTTAGATAATTTGACCCGAGCCAGAGAGGTTCACGCTGTCTGTAAACAGAGAGGGGTATGCCACAGAAGGTATTAACCGCACTCTCTTCAAGCATTGTCCTCTTTATTTGCCAGTTCGCCAGCAATATTGCTGCCGAGGTTAATTTCGTGTCTTCTCATCCATTTAAGGGTCACTGTTGAAACCTCCGCCATCCCATTCAGAGAACTCCGGCATTTAGAAACAAGATTAGCAAAAGCTATCCTTTACCAGCTCGCCATTTCAACAAATAAATTGTGTATATTTTTATACAAATTTGATTTTTACCAAAAGGTTAAAATTAAAAAAAAGGAAAAAATAGATATTTAAAAAATAATGAAAACATAATAATAAATTCAATTAATAAAAAATATAATAAATTAAAAAATAACTTCATACGTATAAAAATAAACAAATTTTATAAAATTATTTAATTTTTTAAAATAACAAAATTAAATAAAGAAAAACAAAATTCCAAAAAAAAAAAAATACTAAAATAAAATAACAAAACATTCCAAAAATCAAATTTTCAAAGTCTCTTTAACAAAAATGTACAACAATTCCTCAATACTGAAGGATATAATAGAACCTCAAAGAAAAAAAAATTGTGTTAAGTTTCCATTGATATTGTCACACACATTTCATTTATAACTAATGACTTTTTTTGTCTCGTTCTTTACTCTTGTACATTTTTTTAAATATTTTTTATTGCCTTATATTTGTACAAGTACGCAGCGACCATAAATTTAATATTGAATTATTTGCTTTTATGCGAGTTAGAAAAAAATGTCAAAAATACAAAATGTATTCCAAAGCAATTAAAGTTTTTTTTTAGAAACGTTAATTCTTGCTTTTGTTAGGACAAAGTGAGTGTTTTTACAATGCGAAAATTAAATAACAAAAAAATTGTTAACGCTATTATGTGGAATAAAAGTATTTGCAAACATCATTTAGAAATTTTTACTTTGAATTTTTTATATTACTTTGCTCCTAACACACACAGCCAATTTGCTTGGCTACAAAAAACATAAATACAAACAGTAATTCATTAATTCAACCATCCATCCATCCATCTATCCAACCATCCAGTTCCATATAATTCTGTCAAATGTTTATCCTGTGTCTGTTATTAGTAACGCTTGTTGATTTTTATGAATCCCAAATCTCTCTCTCTTTCTCCCTTTTACCCTCTTTCTTTCCCTACCTCTCTTGCTGTATTGTTGTCCTAAACTCTTGAGTGTCTGTCTGTCTGTCTACATGTGGATGAGTGCCTTTTTAATCTTTTTTGTTTTTTATTGTTCTTGTGGGGTACAGTCCTGTTTGGTGTGGTGATTATGATGATGATAATTGTGGACAACAAAAAGGGAAAAAAAAACACAAAAAGCTTTTTTGTTGTCTTCTTTATTATGTTTTTTATTTATTTTTTGTGTTTGTTTTTGTCCTGATGTTATTGGTAGCATTAGACACTTTTGTTCATTTAAAAACCGGATGCTTTAAGCTTTTGATAACTTTTGCTTTAATATATAAAATTGTTTGTTTAATAGAGGTTCTTTTTAGTGCAAAGTTTATCATGGGAATTATGATTTTACTCCCTTATATATCCTCTAATGCTTCTGTGGACCTGGCTATCTATATTCCCGCGAACTCTTATTTGCTAAAAATGCCCTTTAAGAAACTTTCGCAGCCATCTACGCTACACCATTTTATTACTTTAAAGAGATTCGGACAACCTGATATCTTGTTGAGAAAAGAAAAACCTTTTTTACCACCGCATTTATTGAGAATATAATGCGCTACGTTTTCAGCATGAATTCATTATATTCTGGTTTTTGCAACCTGCCTACTCCTTTTATCCAACCCACTCAAACACGACTGCACACACATTGTTATTAAGTCGTCACTTCTTTCGCTCATTAAGATCCTTTTTGTTTTTTTCCTTTTAGTTTTACCATACAGGCGTCTTGAACATATTTTGTGCTGTTCGGGTCATTCACAAATTCATTTAATGCCTCTGAACTTAAATTGTTTTCTTTTTTTCTAATGGAAACTCCAATAATTAATAATTAATAATTAAAATACTTCAATGACGCTATTTAAAAACAGTTGTTTTTTAAGAGATTTATTAGCGAACTTCGTATTTTATTAATCTGTCCCCACACATTAAACTTTTTTAGTGCTGGAAGTAACAACTTATTCAGTTCTGGTTTTCTTATCAAAGCCAAATTCCCACATTTTTAACGGACAAAATAAAACTTTTTGCATTAAAGGTTTGCTAAATTTTTTTTAGTGGGAATATGTTACTAAACAAATATAATTTTCTCTGAATCGTAGCTCTATTATATTTTTCTATATAAATAAATTAATCAGCAAAAACGTATCGTCGACCAAAATGCATCGATTTTGGGAATTCGAAAACCGGGGAAAAACCGCGAATTTTTTTTTCAACGCAATTGGAAATTTTCATTTAAGAACAAGTAAGAGTGCGGCAATGATGAATTTTGTATACCCTTGACCATATATGTAAATCAAATATAGTGAAGTAAATCCAAAAAAAAAAAATATACGAAGCGATAGAGAATTCAAAAAAAGGAAAAGAAAAATAAATTAAGTAATACTTATATTTACATTAATTATACATTAAATATCATCGGCTCTTAACGGGTTAAGAATTTTTTAAAAATTTTACTATTTCATTAAAGATCTCTTCAAAGGCATGTGTGTGAAGTTAAAATTTAAAACTTTAGCGAAATTCTGTTACGATAACAGAGCTATGTTAATCACTTAACATAACCAATGTTAATATAAAAAATCTAATAAAAGAGCTTTCGGACGATTTTTAATTAAAATTAAAGTGGATAGAAAAAAAAAAACTATTGGAAAAGACTTCTAGTAGTGTCTTTATTAAACTCCAATAGTCAAATATATTAACAGTATGTTTTTTTCTTATTTTTAATTCTCTATCGCTCCGTATATTTTTTTAACTGATTAGAGTTACTTTAGATTTGTTCCAACTGATCTGGCATAATTAGAGGCAGGTGTGGTATTTTGACCGATCCCTTGGAGGACGTAGAGTGATCTTGTTGATTTTAAATGCAAAATTTTGAAAACTATGACTAATTAATCGGCGTATTTAAATTTTTTCTAGCTTATCTAATACGTAAATAAAATTGATTTCAAAACTAATCAATCGATTTCGCTTTGCATAAGAACTCAGAATATATTGTTACGTTTATTCCTTTTAGGATAAACGTACGGATTCTTTTAATTGCAAATACCACTTGGCAAATTATAACTTCGCTATTTTTTTTTACTTCTTATGGCTCTATCTAGATCCCACCCGTGTTTAGGATCCTAAATGCAGCTATCCACGCTACACTACTCCGGCGAGACATGAACTACTCGTTACCTTGTTTAGTAACTTCAACTATAACACAGATCTCTTCTCCACCTGCCTTAAATCTAAGCCAGTAATCCCCTTAAGTCCAATAGCCACAACTTAACATCTGCCGTACACTGTAGTCATTATGTTACTTCCTTCCACTGCACAGGTAGAACTCTTTTATTTCTTATAAAGGTCGTCTTGACAACTATCTACTACTACTTTTTATGAAATAGACGTTTATTAAATTATCTCTAGCCATGGCTTCACACAATAGTTGTCTTTCTCCTTCCGGGAGGTTTGTGCTGCAGTTTCTTAATTTTAAATTGCCTTTACATCACAATTATTATTCTTCCTTTGTACGCATGTCCGAAGATAGGCTCGAACTCACGATCTACCAACGCAGCCATTGAGGTTGCTTAACTTGTGTTGACTAATTGTCGTATTATTCTATACATATACCCAATGATGGTGAAAGTAACTTTTTCACCTCCTGTTTTCTTACCACGCACATACGAACAACAGGCGTTGCCAGATCTTATGTTCGTAACAATATATACTTTACGAGTATGGGATCCGAAATTAATTTTGTAGACATTAAAAGCGGAATGACAAACTTAGATATACCCTTTTTCTACCTGTTGCGAAGGGTATAAAAAAAGATTAGCGTCGATTTTGCTAACAATTAGGAAAACAAATATCATTTAAAAAGAAACAAATGATTGATTCTTACAAAAAATTGACTGTAAGTCACAGAACGTCACCTAAGGGTTTAATCTTATCTATTACTTTTTGTTATTGGGAGCTGTAGTGAGAAATTTTATATGGGTGTACGTTAAGGTTCGATATACACGTGTATTGTAAGGGACACCATTTATTTTTTTAAAGGTTCATCTTCTACTTTTATCCTTTAGATGTGCACATTAATCGTTGCTGATTTTAAATGGAAACTATAATACTCTCGTCCATAAATTATGAAACTGTATATCCAGATGAACAAATTGTGCAAACCGTGCAAAATATCCAGCAAGCCATTTTCGAGAAAAGTGGCCTCATCTGAAGTGGAAACCAAAAAGCGAAAACTATAGTTTCCTTCGGAAAAAATCACTAACGATTAACAAACGTAAAATTGTTTCTATTACGTTTCAGACAGTTTCACGGTTGTGTATCAATACGCTGCAGTGCTCTATAATAAATACACCTGAATTTTGATTTGTCCATTTAGATTTCCGTTAAAACAGGACCCAGCCTTTCAATAACAATAAAAAATCAATGACTTTAAAATACAATTTTGACTTATCTTGAAGGACAAGAAGAATAATAGTCATTACGCAAAATAAAGAACTCCCAGTCACTCTTTTATTATTTAGGCCCCTGACAGATTAGAATATCATATGGTTCTTCTTTCCATTCGCTAGTAATCGAACTCGAAGTATAAGTTTGACGTGCCAACAATTCGGATTTAAAATCCCATGAATTTTAATGCGGCAAAAAGTTCTGGTTTTATTGTAAAAGCTTATGGCGAGTTTCATCTCTTCAAAAATAGTGAAGTAATAGGATAAGGATCTACCTCAAACACAAGAAGAACTAGCAGAGTTGTTGGGAACTATTTCCTTTCGTATAAAGTCATAAAATTTAGTTAAAAAGTTTCTGTTTATAGAAGTCAAGCTTTCTTGCAGAGAGTCTTTTTCCCCTATGAGAGAGAAAGTAGTGCAAACTCCTTTTAAAATTATTTTTCTCTCCCACAATAATTAGAACTGCTGCAAGAAAATTTGAAGTGGTGTTTTTAGAAAAACCGCTAAAATTTCTGAAAAAACACAATGTTAATATATTTGACCATTAGAGTTTAATAAAGACACTACTAGAAGTCTTCTCCAATAAATTTTTTTCGCCCACTCTCTTTCGTTTACGAGAAAAGGACCAAAGTCCTTTTTCAAATTTCAAAAGTGGTGTTTTTGGAAAAACCGCTAAAATTTCTAAAAAACACAATGTTAATATATTTGACCATTGGAGTTTAATAACGACACTAGTAGAAGTGTTTTAAAATACTTTTTTTGTTCTATCGACGTTAAATTATATTTAAATATTGTTTTTAAACTCTTATAATAAATTTTTAATATTAACATTGGTTATGTTAACTGATTAACAGAGCTCTGTTATCGTAACAGAATGTGGCTAGGGTTATAAATTTTAAAATTTATCTTCACACACATCGTTTCCATAGGATTCTTATTGATTATAAACGCGGATTTATTGAAATACTTAACGCACTTTAGAAGAATTTTTTGATGTTATTAGCTGCTTAAACCTGGTCAGAGCTGTGTAGATAAAAATAAATCCGTTTGATACCAGAAATTATTTAAAACTTTTCCAAAATATGCTTCCAGGTATTAGGCAGTAACATTCGATCATAACAATGCTCGCTTTTATGTTGTTGTATCAGTTAGAAATGATTCGGAATACATGTGTGTGAAGATAAATATGTCGAGTTATATATGTTTTTGACGTAACGACTTACGTAAAACATATATAAGTGTGAAGTTAAATATGTTTGACGTAACGACATACAAAGAAAAACACGAATTGTTTTACATTTAAAAATAAATTTAAGAATAATTGTTTAACAAATAATAAAATTTAAGAGATTTCAAGACCTTCTGAAGTATATCCATACAAATTAAAATTATTTTTATTAAAAATCAGTTCATAAAATTTTTGTCTCCAATATATTTTGACCAACTTGGCCAAATGGAGAGGTGGCATGCAATACCACCTTATGGATAGTGTTTACTAGGGTCAGTACTATTGCCCCATATAAACACTTTTTCCAAATTGAGTTTGTGAATAGTGAAAAAATCACGAAAACTAAATTTGGCCCATATGTGTAATTTCTGTGAAGGATTTTGGCCAGTGTGGCCAAATGGAGAGGTGGCATGCAATACCACCTTATAGACAGTGTTAACTAAGGTCAATACTATTGCCCCATATAAACACTTTTTCCAAATTGAGTTTGTGAATAGTGAAAAAATCACGAAAACTAAATTTGGCCCATATGTGTAATTTCTGTGAAGGATTTTGGCCAGTGTGGCCAAATGGAGAGGTGGCATGCAATACCACCTTATAGACAGTGTTAACTAAGGTCAATACTATTGCCCCATATAAACACTTTTTCCAAATTGAGTTTGTGAATAGTGAAAAAATCACGAAAACTAAATTTGGTCCATATGTGTAATTTCTGTGAAGGATTTTGGCCAGTGTGGCCAAATGGAGAGGTGGCATGCAATACCACCTTATGGATAGTGTTTACTAGGGTCAGTACTATTGCCCCATATAAACACTTTTTCCAAATTGAGTTTGTGAATAGTGAAAAAATGACGAAAACTAAATTTGGTCCATATGTGTAATTTCTGTGAAGGATTTTGGCCAGTGTGGCCAAATGGAGAGGTGGCATGCAATACCACCTTATAGACAGTGTTAACTAAGGTCAATACTATTGCCCCATATAAACACTTTTTTCAAATTGAGTTTGTGAATAGTGAAAAAATCACGAAAACTAAATTTGGTCCATATGTGTAATTTCTGTGAAGGATTTTGGCCAGTGTGGCCAAATGGAGAGGTGGCATGCAATACCACCTTATGAATTGTGTTAACTAAGGTCAATACTATTGCCCCATATAAACACTTTTTCCAAATTGAGTTTGTGAATAGTGAAAAAATCACGAAAACTAAATTTGGTCCATATGTGTAATTTCTGTGAAGGATTTTGGCCAGTGTGGCCAAATGGAGAGGTGGCATGCAATACCACCTTATAGACAGTGTTAACTAAGGTCAATACTATTGCCCCATATAAACACTTTTTTCAAATTGAGTTTGTGAATAGTGAAAAAATCACGAAAACTAAATTTGGCCCATATGTGTAATTTCTGTGAAGGATTTTGGCCAGTGTGGCCAAATGGAGAGGTGGCATGCAATACCACCTTATAGACAGTGTTAACTAAGGTCAATACTATTGCCCCATATAAACACTTTTTTCAAATTGAGTTTGTGAATAGTGAAAAAATCACGAAAACTAAATTTGGTCCATATGTGTAATTTCTCTGAAGGATTTTGGCCAGTGTGGCCAAATGGAGAGGTGGCATGCAATACCACCTTATAGACAGTGTTAACTAAGGTCAATACTATTGCCCCATATAAACACTTTTTCCAAATTGAGTTTGTGAATAGTGAAAAAATCACGAAAACTAAATTTGGTCCATATGTGTAATTTCTGTGAAGGATTTTGGCCAGTGTGGCCAAATGGAGAGGTGGCATGCAATACCACCTTATAGACAGTGTTAACACAATTCATAAGGTGGTATTGCATGCCACCTCTCCATTTGGCCACACTGGCCAAAATCCTTCAGAGAAATTACACATATGGACCAAATTTAGTTTTCGTGATTTTTTTACTATTCACAAACTCAATTTGAAAAAAGTGTTTATATGGGGCAATAGTATTGACCTTAGTTAACACTGTCTATAAGGTGGTATTGCATGCCACCTCTCCATTTGGCCACACTGGCCAAAATCCTTCACAGAAATTACACATATGGACCAAATTTAGTTTTCGTGATTTTTTCACTATTCACAAACTCAATTTGAAAAAAGTGTTTATATGGGGCAATAGTATTGACCTTAGTTAACACTGTCTATAAGGTGGTATTGCATGCCACCTCTCCATTTGGCCACACTGGCCAAAATCCTTCACAGAAATTACACATATGGGCCAAATTTAGTTTTCGTAATTTTTTCACTATTCACAAACTCAATTTGGAAAAAGTGTTTATATGGGGCAATAGTATTGACCTTAGTTAACACTGTCTATAAGGTGGTATTGCATGCCACCTCTCCATTTGGCCACACTGGCCAAAATCCTTCACAGAAATTACACATATGGGCCAAATTTAGTTTTCGTGATTTTTTCACTATTCACAAACTCAATTTGGAAAAAGTGTTTATATGGGGCAATAGTACTGACCCTAGTAAACACTATCCATAAGGTGGTATTGCATGCCACCTCTCCATTTGGCCAAGTTGGTCAAAATATATTGGAGACAAAAATTTGATGAACTGATTTTTAATAAAAATAATTTTAATTTGTATGGATATACTTCAGAAGGTCTTGAAATCTCTTAAATTTTATTATTTGTTAAACAATTATTCTTAAATTTATTTTTAAATGTAAAACAATTCGTGTTTTTCTTTGTATGTCGTTACGTCAAACATATTTAACTTCACACTTATATATGTTTTACGTAAGTCGTTACGTCAAAAACATATATGACTCGACATATTTATCTTCACACACATTCGGAATACAGGAGATAGGAACAGCGTTCAAAAAGTTTACGATCATTTATTGCTCAGCCCACACCCTGGCCAACCTGACTACTCTCTGTTTTGGCCAACGCAGAACTTTCGTCTTAGAATACGATTCACTTTGTTTGGAGGTATCATAAATGAGCTTGATTTCATTTTTCTACGGCTAAGAAAATGGTATAAAAGCCAAATTAATTGTAATTTTTTGAGGAATAATAGTTCATTTTTTAAGAAAAAATTGTAAACGGGAATTTTTATTAGGTTTTATATTTAAAACAAATTTACTTAGTCAAAGCCTTTTATTTTAAATCAATATCGAATTTATGCCCAGCTACTACCATCATTCATTTAAGAAAAAAGTATGAACGATCTCAACAATTTAATAATAATCATTCTTTTACATACATTCGTTCATCTATTCACATCGTACAACTATGCAACATTATACATTTGTGCATTTTATTATTTACACCAGTATTTTTAAAGTTCTTGTTTTATTTATTGTCTTTAGTCGAGTTATTGTTTGTGTCCTGATAACTCTTTATGTCAATGGGAATAATAAAGCTTTTTGTATGAAAAAGTGTATGTGTTATGTCATTGTACATGTGTATTAGTGCTCTTGTTCTAAAAACAATAAAAACGAAATGTTTTGAATATTTTATGTACGTAAATTATTTGTTTTTGTACAATTTTTTTGTTGGTATGAATAGAGTAATCGCCTGGAAAAATGATACTGCTGACACACAATCACCAACAATGCCTGCACAATGGGTTTATGATTAAATGGAAAAGAAAAGGAGAAGCGAGAAAAAGTTAAAAACAAACAGCATCATGGACTTTGTCGTTGTAGCTTTCAGTTTCGTTTTTGGTTTTTATTATCAACATCATTATCATCGTCATCGTCATTGCAATTGTTTTGGATAAAAGTTTGTAAACAAAAAGTTTTTTTATTCTGTGTGCTGCAAGCTAAGTAGCAGGCAGACACCCGGGAAAACACACAAAACAGTATTTCGTTAAATGTTTAAAATACAGATTTTGATCCTCATGGCATTTGTATTGTACGCATTTGCTTCACTTAAAAATGGAGGTATTTATAGCTGCCAGATTAGACGATTTTGGGTGTTCACGATTTGTCGATTTTTTGAAAAATGTAACGAATTTTATACTCTTCGCAAAATAATTTCTACATAATCCATTTCTGACCCCATAAAATGTATCGATTCTGAGCGACATTCGTCCATCCTTCCGTGTTAAAGTTAAAATCAACTATGCCAAGGCACTATATAGATGAGCTAGAGAAAACTTAAATACGCCAAATGATCAGACATAAACTTTTGCTATTAATAATCAGCCAGATCGGCGTTAGTCCTTCGAGGCAGCGGGCTAAACACTACGCCTGGCTCTAATTTTTCCATATCTTTTGGAACAAAAAAAAAAAAAAAAAAAAAAAAAAGAAGATGGAAAAAATATCAAGTAAAAAAATTGGTGCTCGGTGTGAAGATAGCTCCGTCAGTTAGCTTCGTTTTTTACAACCCTGTTATAGTTTACATACCTCTTACTCAAAAAATGTTAAAGTTAACAGAATTGAATTATTTTAACATTTCCTTGCGAAAATTAAAAAAATTATATAAAAGTGCATAAATTAATAAAAACTTAATTTTAATTGATAGCAAAACATAAAAGGTCAAAATAAAACAATTTTTAAAATCAGGTCGAAAAATTCATGCTTTTTTTCTTTCTTAATACTGGCATTTATCAAATGCCCAAAAGTGGGTCAAAAATGAAAAGGTGGGCTTAGCGGACTATAGGGGGCGGAAGCCAAGGCATTGTAGATTTTAGCAGTATATAGATTATATTCAGAATTTGTATTGTTTCTAAGTAATAGAATTGAGAAAAATGATAACTTACGCATTTCCCCATTTATTGTCTGGCATCCCTAATAGAGCTGTTGAAATCCATCAAACAGGATCAAAAACCGATAGTTTACCTTGATGATTTACTTTTTTATTTTTTTATTAATCCACTTTCTACAAGAACGGTTACAAAAAATATAATAAAGTTAAAAGACCTAAATTTATAAATTCGAAAAGTAATGAATAAAAATACAATGAATATTTTGATAATAATCTTTAAAAAAAAAATTAACTAATAAATGTCATTGACATACAAGAATTTAAATTGAAGCAATTATTGCAGTTTTTATTATAATAAGTGGCAATACAGCAATCAAACAATCTTAAAGAAGTCGGCAAATTATTAAAATCTCTTTACATACTTAAATAAAATAAGCGCTTCAATTAAGAATTTAATAACAGAACAAAAACTTTCCTTTTTCTGTGACTACTAAACTGAAATAAATCAACTGATAGATTTTGGCGATTTTAATTATCACTCATCTGGCAGCTATAAAAACAACGGCAATAATAGTAAAATTAGAGCTGCATTAGGTTCATGAATTTTTTATATTTTGTTTTAATTAAAATTTTTTAAATTTAAAAATAAATATAAATTTTATCGATTACTTGCCAGCAGCATCATCTCCAAGTCAGCGCTAAATTGTCATACATGCAATTAGTAGGTAAAGTGCTGACAAAATTGATAATTTCTTTCAAAAATGTTAAAAAAGTCTCTAGAAATGTTTAAAATTTATGCATAAATTATTTAGTCAGAGTAAGAAACAAACTGTGTTCAGCAATATTTGGTAAGGTATCCATTACAGACATTCATTCACACATGCATATTTAATCTTTTTTTTTTTTTTTTGCTTTATTTTGTCTGATTTAATTTTTATTTTCTTTTACGCTGTGTTGTATTGTTTAGGTCTGTAGTACGTTGACTGATAAACGGAAGGAAGTGGAGTTTTGCATAAAAATAGAAATGCTTTGTACAAAATAAAAATACAAAAAAAAAAAGAAGTTAAAGAAAAAACATGCTTAGATAACAAAATTCTAAAAAAAGCCAACACAAAACAAATTGTCGCCATTCATATTCATGTGCATGCGTTCTCATTTCTTTTCAAGTTTGCAACAGTCGTTGCTTATCAAATAAGATCAATTCAACATTTTTTAACACACTAAAGCCGATATGCGAAGAAAAATGTGATTTTTAGAAAACGTTTTTTAAACAAATAAAACATAAAAAAATTTTTAAACAAAAATTTAATTTTAAAATTCAATTTCACTAGAAATAATAGATTTCTAAAAATTGCGCCAAGTTTTATCAGAAATTGCCCCATAAAATCGCAGTTTAAGGAAAGAAAAAAAATCAAAGTTTCCCACAAACTTAAAATACGCCAAAGTAATAAATTTTGTATAAATAATTTTTTACAAATAAAAATAAAATTGGAAAACCATGACACATTAGAAAAGAAATTCTTATTTACGATAATATTTTAAAAATCGACAAAAAAATCGATATTTACTAGTTATTAAAAAAAAAAAAAAAAATTTAGCTGAAAATTCAAATCTCACAATGTTTTTTCTCCAAGGGTAATACATAAGAAGTTTACTTAAGCAAATCTATCGAAGAGCTAGAAAATGCTAAGCAACAAAACAAGAATTGTTGAAAATACCTTCCGAGTGTAAACGCGACAACAGGCTCAAGAAGAGAATAAACAGTTTAACGTGTGTGAAGCCAATCCTTTTATAAAAGTAGGGATTTGGTTGAATACTAGCGTCTAAATTTTAATGTTTCTCTTCTATAGATGCGGTTGCCTCTGTTTATTACATTTGTGGCTTACTAAGCATGCTTTTTAAACAAACCGGTGCAGCCATTTACACTAAAATACTCTGTGGCTCCGGCAAGATGTTTTGTTTAGCCCCTACGGAAGATTTTAACTGTGGCTTTCTATCTCCCCTCTGGGGTACTAAGAGTCTGGTTGATCTAAGTTAGATTCAGATAAAGTGCTTTCTGGGTATAGAGGGATCTAGGCTCCCGGTGTACAGGTACCAAATCTGGAAAGACAAGTTGGGTACATGTCAAAGAACTGACCGGTGTCGTTAGTTATACTGAAGCCACGGGAACCGGTAGCCCATACAGAGAGACGCCCATCTCTGTAGCCGTTTGTTGGCGAAGTCCCTACGGGGTACACGTGGTGGCTGTTAGTTAAGGTGGTATCTGCAGGGATGGTGTGCTGTTTTGCCGACCAAGTGTGCTGTTGCACTTTAAACAAACAGAGTTAGACAGCCTCCAACTCTCAAGCAAGGGTTAGTTCATGTTCGTGACAGCCATGTTCTTAGATTTGCAACTATGTAAGCTACGGCACTGGAGGGCGCTAGTCGTCGCTTTGTATTTCACTAAGTGGCAAGACCACTGTCAGGTTACGTCAGCATTGCAGGTACTGACGTGAATCTTTAAGCTTTCTATCTACTATCTACTTAATATTAGCTAATTTTCTTAATACCCTGTTGGGATATGAACTTATGATATTTTGTTAAATAAACAAGCAGACTTAGTTTATTTTGTTTTACCACCACACACAACACACGTGTTAGTGATGAAAAATAATAACTTATTCAGTGCTGTTTGCCATAATCAATTTTAGATTTTTAAAGGACACCACTATTTGCATATGTAAAGGGTTACAAATCTTATTTTTCAACTAACTAATTTATACACAATTTTGTACTAACCCATTTGCAACAAATTTTATGCAAAACAGCGTTACCGCTGTAAAATAAAACCCAGTTTTATGCGTTTCTACATACTTGTTTAGCAAATTTCAAAATAAAAACTTTCGTAGTCAAATCTGTACCATCGATTAATCAAAATTTCCATAAACTTTGTTATCAAGAAAAGTCGCTGGCAACACTTTTTACTGCTTTCGCACAAAAGTTTCTATCTATTTTCACTTTCTCGTTAGAAAGTGATAGGAATTTTGTTCTACGCAATGATGGGCATTTCTCTTATCAATGATGACAAATGATCGATCAAATGACTGTAATTTTTCTTGTGCGGAGTAGACTAATTATTTTTTCCAAACACTGTTCACAAGATACAGCAACAGCAATAACGACTTCAGTCATTTTAATAAGAAAACGTACAAACACATGTTAAAAAAACGGACAGAAAGTTATTTAACAAATATCCCTCCAAGCATTTTCTAAAGAAAATGGCGTTGAAATATGCAGCCAATTATATTGAATTCTGATGTAATTAGTACCTCCAGATGCGAGGAAATGTTAAACTACTGTGATGTCACTATTATCAAACTGTTTAGCGTCCGTAAGAAAAATTAAGATCGAGTATTCCGGTTGTGTCGGATATTTGTTTGGTAGAAGTGTTAAAAAGTTTTAAATTTGTCGCATAGATAACTTTTGGAAGTAACGAATTTCTGGATGGAATGGAAACTGTTATTGTTATTTTTTAGAAATATTTAAAGAGAAATTAAATTGCTAAACTAAAAATAAAGAAAGTTCTATAAGAATTTATTTTGTTTTTGTGAAAATGAGTTTTTAATCTGAAGAAGTAACAAAGAAGTGACTTATATGTAAAAATGCTCTGGAAAATGCTGACTGGGAACCCTGCAAGCATTTTATATCGAAAAAGTCACTACATCGTTACTTTATGGTGTTGAAATGTATCGCAAATAATATCATATTTTGATCTTAAGTGTATTCCCAGTCGGGAAGAAACGTACCACTACAGTTATACAACTAACAGTCCACCCTAAATACGAGCGTAAGACGTTATTTAACTGTCAAAAATTCTCATGCCCATACAAAATGTATGAGACCAACCCAAATAGCGCGACGCTAACGTTGGACAATTGAAAAATCCAATTTTGACTGCGCGTAAAAAGTGAAGTTGGCTGCAAAAGAAGTGTTGTATTTGTATTTCCAACAGTAATGACATTACAGCTACTTTAAGGTCAATTTCGCGATTTTATCTCTCTTAATTATTTTAATTTTGTGGTTTTTAGCAAATAAGATAAGTAAACAATACTGTTCGTTTCACAACGGTGGCGCTCTTATTTAAGTTAATCATTACAGCGTAAAACTAGACGCTAAATTACGTCGTGCCTAACGCCCGTATTTAGGGTGGACTGTAATGGGAAACTATTTAGCCTCTCTAAAAGGGATTAAAACTGAGTATTCTGGTAGTGTTGGATATGTGTCTGTTAAAAGTGTAACAACAGTGTCTTTAACAGCATAGAATATATACATAAATTGTAACAGAAACGGAATTCTGCTTTATCGTAACAGAAAATGTAAATTTTAACATAAAATGAAGGTTTAAAGTTAGAAAGCTAAAATTAAAATTTTAAGAATTTTTAAAACTAGAATATGAAATACGACAAAGAGATTTAGAAAATGCTGATCTTAAAAATATTTTGTGTTTAAATTTTTACATACATAAAACTGTATTTTTATAAATTTATTTTTTGTAATTATTCTTAACATTTTCACACGAATTTAACATAACCGAGCACCGCACAAGTAAAACTTATTGACATTGGTACTTTTGTTTATTTGTTACATCAATTAATTCACTATTAGTAGCGTCGAATTATGACCCATAAGAGATCAATATGTGATGCCCACGTAATTTGGTTTTGCAAGGTTTTTGAGCAATCAAGTTATTATCATCTGGAAGTTAATAAAGTTACTCTTAATATGACAAATTTAAGGGGAAGTGCTTTTGTATTAATATAACGGCTTTTTTTGTGCAATTAACTTCTGGTAGAGAGGAAATAGTTGTTGTTAGAAGATTTTAATTCGGCAATAATGTATTTTGTTTTTGAAAAATTGAGTATTTAAACTAAAAAAGTAACGAAGAAGTGACTTCTATCTACAAATGCTCACTAAAATGCTGGCAGGGAAGTTTATTATAAAAGTTATTCTTGCGTGTATGTGTGTGTTTGTTTAATACATTTTCTAATTATATTTTGATTGTTGTTCTTTTAATTGCTGTTGCCTACTGTTTTTGTTTTTGTTAAGATTTTTTATTAAAGGTGGAAATTTATTGTCAATTTAAATGTGTGACAAAATTAAATTTTTTATTAAAGTATTTTTTTGTAAAATATATCCAACTTAAATTAGTCTTACAGTTGTAATTTGCTTAATATTTACTATTAATGCTGCTAAATTAATTATTGAATTTTAAGTATGCCACACTTAATATCTTCCTGTTGGCACCACATGTTGCTAATTTAATTTTATGCTCGGCATGAAATTGGGTGCTTCTTTAAACTCGTAAGAATAAACTGTGTTGTGTTTGACAGATCTTGCATTTCGTTGATGTATGAAAATTGGCCTTTTTTTCTTTTGTAAAATTACTCGACTAAAAGTTGAGCTACCAGCATTTAATAAACGACTAAGAAGGATGATAGGGCGAAATGATTGTACCACTGGCATTGTGGCACCAAGGGAATACCCATGTTGTTACTAAAGTTTCTTCGATTTTTTAAAGCTGTGTACTGTGTGTATTGATATTTGTTGGGCTTCGTACTCGTTTAAATAAACATTTCTACGCAATGCTTCATAATCACGTGCCACTTTGAGAAATGTTATGTGCACCAGGGAGTCACACGCAGTTACCGATTGAAATTTTTGTCTGGTGAACGAATTGTGATTCTTTAAGTCTAAAAGATTTTTCATTAAAGGAATTCTAACTGTAAAATAAATAGCGAAGTAGTTGGAAGAGAACGCCATTTTGTCAAACTCCTTAAATTTATTGTCTCCCACAACAGCCTTGATTTCACTTTTGCTAAAAACAAAACAAAAAAAAAAACATTTTTAGGGCGCATGACTTTGCCAGACAGGGTACGACCTAACAGGTTCGATCTCGGTCTTAAAAGTGGTAGGTATACCAATGTGCTCATACAGGCTAGGCTTTCGCACTAGATTGAAGAGGAAACAAATGGAAGACAAGACTTTAAGGATAAATTCAGAATAACCTCGTTTAAACTTAGGAAGTGCGCCATAAGTTTTATGAAAATAAGGAATATTTGAGTGATGGTATAATTCTTCAGATCAATACAACACCCATTTGCCTCTGCATGCAAGCAAAGCGTTTGGCAGCAGTTTCTGCTGCCTTTGCCAATATGTGGCTGATGAACGTATTGTAAATTACTTTCGATGTCAGTAAGAAAATCACAAAATATCTCATACTGTTTGTCTTTCTTTGCGAGAACTTTTCTCTTTTCTTAGTTCGACTGGAACAGAAATGAGAGGGCTATTAATTATTAATTAATATAATAATAATAATTAACTGTTTTTTTAAATTCCTGTCCAGTTCCTCTAAATTACACAGTCATCTTTTTATTTCTACACTTTCTCGTGAAAATTTATTTCGCCACTAGATTTGTTCAAAGGATTTACTTATCTGAACCTTTGCTAGGCAGCTTGTTTGGTTACTTCTGGTTTAAAATGCAACTGAGAAAAAGAAAAGCTGCGCAGAGCTCGATAAAACAAAGGACGCTGAAAGCTTTGTTTTTCCGCTTCGGCCTCCCTGTCACTCTCTTGGCAAATTAAGTCTGCAATAAAATAAAAGATCGGCGGATATCAAAAGCTCGTGTAAGAGCAAACAAGCTATTTTGGACGATCACGGAGAGAGTATTTTGTAATTTTTTTTAATGGATTAAAGCGACGGTTCTCAAATGGGGGTCCGTGGACCCTTGGGGGTCGTAGTAACCATCTAAGGGGTCCGCATAAAGAACCGAAAAAACAGTTTTTTCAAAAATAATAAAAGTTTTATTTTGAACTTGGGCTTCGAGGGGTCTGCGAAAATTTTTTTTTACTAGGGGTTCGTGAGCATGAATTTGATGAGAACCCCTGGATTAAAGTATGTAATTTAAATGTTATAAAGTCGAAGAAAGAATATGCTGCAGTGCCGACAAAAATTATTGTAATGACGTCCTTAACATTCTAATTAATTGAAATGTTTCTTCAAATTAATTTTCATTATTTATTTTAATAACGATTGTTTTACTTGATAGATTTCTTTAATAAATAAAATTTTTCCATTTCAAATTATTAAGTAAATAATAAAACAACAACAATTAAACAAACAGCAAAAATTTGCAAAAAAGAACTCTGTTTAAGCATAAAATCTATTGAATAGAAATCAAGTCAAGTGCTTATATTTTTCACACTTGTGTGAATTTAAATAGAAAAATAAATTATTTTCACTCTTAATACTTCATTGTTTTCAAAAAGCTAACGACTAATTGGCAGTTTGAGGGTCACAACTATTTACCAATAGCAACAACAAGAAAAGAAAAAAAATTTAAATTTTCATTGCGTAAGAAAGAAAACCTTTGTAAATCACAAACGGTTCGCAATTAAGATGTTGAAGAAAAAAATTTCTTTAATTAATTGAAATTGAATTGAATGCTATAATCAAAATTCCACTGTAAACAAGTAACCATGATCTATAGAAATAGTAATATAAAGGAATCTTTTAAATAAATTTAAGACCACCAAACCAATGACGAATAAAATAATTTTATAACTGTTGATATTTTTGTTGACACCTCCTAAGGGTATGCTTCATTTTATTTATCTATTTAATTAAGTTGTATCAGCTGTATTGCTTCTTCTTTTTTTAATCAAACTTGATACAGCTTTTGCTGAGTTAACAGTCATAGACCGTGTTAGACTTGGGTCGTTCCAGTTTGAAATTTTGTTGCATTTGATATCTGCTTGAGATATCAGATCCTGACATAATATAAGACTTGATTCTAGTACTATTTACACCCCTCACTACAGCTGAGCTAGAGAAAATGTAAATACGCCAATCGATCAGACATAATTTAAAAAATTTGGCTATCGAAAATTAGTAAGATCAGTGTATGCCCTTCGAGGCAGCGGGCCTCTTCATTTTTCAATATTTTTTTTTTCCAACTTTCGTTTGTAGGTGGTTGTCTTTACTACTCATTTACCTCTTATTTTAACACAGTTATACTGACAACAACCATAAGCGAAATTAACGATTATCGACGCTTTTTTTGAACAGGAAAACTGAATGGTAGAGAAGATTTCCTTCTGTCGATTTATGTATGTTGAAGGGTACGTAAGAAAAAAGCAACTTACTTGTTTACATTGTTATTGTTTTACACTTCATAACCTTTAATAGATCAAAAAAACACATTCTTAAAATCAATGCAACTAGAAATTAATTCGACCACAATTCGCAACTATTGCGTACATTTTTCGCTAATAACTCACCGAATGTTGTGCTTCAAATCTTCAGCTCTGTGGTATTGACGTTCAAGAGAAAATAATTGAGTGGGATCGCCCACTACTCGTGGCCATTATTACGGCCAATATGGAAAATGAATCTTCCATTAAATGTTTTTTTCAAGTGAATTGATTATTTTGCTGCTGTGTGACATATGTATAGCTTCTTCATAATGGAAAAAAATGCCAGCAATAATACTGCCAGCCAATAAAGGTAAGAAGAAGTAAGTAGTCAGTTTAGTAACAGTGACTATGCTCTTCACCTTTGAGTGCAACAAAAGAACCAAAGATTACGTCGGCCCATAAAGCGCACCAAACAGGGAATTATTCTACACGTAACGGATTATCTACACAAGGCAACTGGCTGCTGTCAAATCGGTTGGTAACACCCTTTACTTGGTCGATTGAAATTTGTAATAATGGAACTTTTTAACTCTTTTGTGGTATTTTATTTTTATCCGGAGCAGCTAAATTTGTTCCCACTTTATCTCTTTTGCTAAACATGTGCTGCAACAAACTTTCGCAGCCATAAACCGTCAAAATTTCGGTGACTCCTGCGAGATTTGAACATGCGCTCTTAGCCCGCAAAGCATCCAAACTCGACTTACCATCTCCTGTTTTTCGAACAAAGCGCTTTTTTAATCACCTCAGCCACGAGGTTCCGTTAAAGTTTGGACCACAATATCCTTGTTTTACTAAAGGGAAGCCTTCACCATCTTCTCATCTAATGTTCCAATATAAAGAAGCGTTCACCACTTCATCTACCGCGGCTTAAAAATAATTTTTTCACTTTTCTAATAAGACTCCGGGGGTTGGAATCGCTGTTTTCCAATTTACTTATTCTATTTTTTTTAATAATTTATATGGTCGCCATGACCATATCTGTTGGGATATGAACTCTGGTCTCTTAATTAAAAAATACTCAAGGACGTCTTACAAAGCAGCTAACACTTTGCTAAAGTATACACATACCACACTTTGTTAGTGGTTAAAATAATTTATTTAGCTGTGCTTAATACCAACACGATATTAGGTTTTGCTGCTACAGAAATGTAAAGGGTTGCCAAATCTTATTTTTGTAGCCATTGTCCCTAATTTGGTCAGCTTTTAAAAATTTTAAACGAGAATTATTTAAATGAAAATGTGATTGTGAGATTCAAAAGATAGCTGCAAAGAGTTTGAAGGGAAGCATAAAAATCTGGTGTTCCAAATTTCCTTCGAAGGAGAAGATTATGAATATTAATATAAATAAATGTGCTTTTATTTTTTACATTAAAATAAAATTTCTAAAGGCTGCATTTGAAATAAATTAAATTCTTTCATAAAAAAGACCTAAAATTTGTTTCTCTAACTCACACAATTGAAATAAAATCAAAAAAAAACTACAATAAAAGTAAACTAATTTGAATAAAAAATTCCATTTTATTTATTCATCTAAAACTAACTTTAACTGGAAACAACAACGTCTAATACGAATAAACAATTCAAATGTGCAAAGGGACAGAAAAGAAAAATACTTTTAATTGTTTTCAATTATAAGAACAATTGTTTTATTTATATTTGTAATACAAAAAGTTTGGAATTAATTACACGACTGTGCTGGGGGCACAACCATTTCCTTTTTTTTTGCTTGATTTAAATTTTATTTATATTTAATTGAAATAGGCACACTGTTTTGACTTAAAAATTAGGCTCAACTTCTTACTAAATTGTGATCGAATTGTAAATAAAGAATTAATGCTGGTTTTAGAAAAATCGTTATTTATTTTCAATTTAAACATTTAACAAAAGTTTTTTAATACAAGGGTGCTGGAGAAGAATATTAAGCAAATAAAGGGTGTTTTTTTAAGACCGATAGAATCTACGAAAGGGTTAAGTAAAAAACAAACTGTTATACTGCACTCACCTTTTTCCATTCATGATCAGTGAACTCAGACAAATCATCATGAATAGATTGATGCTTGAACAATGGCACCAAGTTATCCAGATTGACTTTGAAAATCAGTTAATAATTCGAACAACTTTATGATTTTTATGGTGCACATAATGATCTGTAAAAACACCTGTGGGACTGTGTATAGATTTCAGATTACACAAAACAAGCAATTACACTAACACTTCGAACAAATGTATGTAATGAAAGAAATATCGCCGCTGTAAACGAAAGTGTGAAAGAAGATATAAATTTATTCGTCGTTGGTGGCGGGCATTGGAGCTCTGTTCGTCTTTTACGTAGAAAATTTTGCTTAAAGCTCTTGGCCTAGACCCTTTTAACCGGAATTGAAGCCACGAGACCTTTAAAAGAGTCGTTCTTTGGTCGATTGGGCTCTAGAACAGTTGTAACTTGATGCAATAATTAATCGCAAACACAGGGTTCACACACGTCTACTTTTTCTTGAAGCAAGATTACTTTTTGTGGAAGGGAAGAATGATTTTATTTGAAGAATTATTTTATTTCTCTTTTTTTCTGATTCACAAAAATCAGAATTGCTGCAAGAAAAATTAACGTGTGTGAACTTGGAAAATTTTGTTCAGTAATGAAGCACAATTGAAGTTCAGTATTCCTCACATCCAGTAAAGTACACGGTTTGGCGCGTTTGATGGCATCAATAAACCTTTTTTTTTCAGAAAATTAGGACAGAGTTGGTTTAATGATCGATTGAGATCGTTACTGCAGCATGGTTAATGAATTTTTGTTTAAAAATGTGGATTAAACGGATCCGGGCGATATTTGGTTTCAACAGGACGGCGCTACGTGTCATACGGCGAATGCAACCAACGATATTGAAAATAAAACTTAAAAATGGGCCATATGTCACTTTTTGATTATTTCCTAAGGGCTGTTAAATCTGAGACAATGGATGCCTCAAACATTGCTTGTATTCATAATATTCGGCCGTCAATACGCGAAGAGGTGGCATAAAATTGAACGTCGTCAAGAAAAGTTTATTTCATTATGATGGGCTTTCCTTGTTTAAATTTTCCGTTTCCGAAAAATATTGAAAATAAAAGAATTTAAATTTTTTTAGAACCTTCGAGAATCCATTAAGTTGCAGTGGTATTTCAAAAAGCGAGCATATTCATCACTAGAAGCTCAAGGAATTTTAGATAATTGATGTGTTTTGAATATAATATTTACGCCTTATACTGGCTTTAAATAATTATGAGACAAGCAATACTGATGAAAACTGACGCAGGTTCAAGTAAAGATATCTTTTCAATGGCCTTTTTTTTTTGACAGATCATGTGTGAGCCGTATCATGTTATTTTTGTTTAGTATTGTTTGGCATTTCATAATGCAAAGTCTTACGCCAGAACAGCGTTTACAAATCGTTCAACTTTACTACGAAAATTCTAATCCTGAGAGGAATGTGTTTCGTGCACTTCGCTCAACATATGGTCGCTCAACATGTGGTCAACATAATCTGCCTACTGAGCGTATTATTCGCAACATTATCACCCATTTTGAGACTCAGCATTCATTATTAGATAATATTCGACCGAATAGACCACGTGCAGCACGCTGTGAAGAAAATATAGCGGTTGTAGCTGAAAGTGTACACGAAGACCGTGGAGAGTCGATTTGGCGCCGTTCGCAAAAATTTGAACTGACGTATGGAACAACTTGATGCCTGAAATTGAAGCTCGTAATATCGGTGATATTTGGTTTCAGCAAGACGGCACCACTTTCCACACATCGCATCAATCAATGAATTTATTAAGAGAACACTTCGGTTAGCATATAAATTCACGTTTTGTGCTGGCCGATTGATCACCAAGTTCGTATGATATCACACCCTTAGACTTTTTCCTATTGGAATATGTAAAGTCTAAAGTTTATGTGGACAAACCCACTTTGATTCAGGCCTTGGAGGAAAACATCACGCATGTCATTCGCCAGTTACCAGTCGAAATGCTCGAACGAATCATCCAAAATTGGATTCAATGGATGGACCATTTGAAGCGGCCAACATTTGATAGACATAATTTTAATAAAATAAATGCCAAAGAATATTCTTTGAAATGATAATAAACATTCCTCATAAAATTTGTCTTTCCTGTGTTTTTTTCTCGAACTCTAAATGGATCACGCGTTATGTTTTACTCTGCTTTCTGCACCTTGTAAAATGATCGATCACATTTAAAACGAATTTGTTTTTAAATAAAAAACAAAACTAAATAAGTAAAAAAAAAAAACAAATTAAATAAAGAGCTCAAACCTTCAAAAGAATTCAATAGAATATTAATAGAAATTTCTTTTTAACTGACATTTTCCTTGAAAAAAATATTTATAGAATATTTTTTTCATTTTTGCAAAACATCTGTTACATTTCCCAAAACACAAACTGCTTTAACTTTCAGCTTGTTTACATGGTAATTGCTTAATTTTTATTAAAGTGCAAATAAAGAAAAAACAAAAAAAGCTTAAGGGTAATTGGTATTTAAAAATATTTTCCTTTTTTTGTGATATTATTATTGTTGTTGTTGTACACATATTGTGTGACTTTTATTGCTGTAAACACCAAGTATTGGTCAACCATTAAGTACGAATAAGAAACCCTGACATTTTTGTTACATGTCTTTCATAAAAAGGACAAGGACATTTGTTTTCGTTTGTTGTTGTTATTTTTGTTTAAAGAGTTTGAGGTTGTATTATTGGCTAAAATATGTGTGTGTGTGATTATTTTATTTTTATATTGTAATTAAATTTATTGTATAAAAAATGTGTTAAAAACTTTTTCTGTTATAGAAATAGGAATACCCATCCAAATTTTTAACATTTTTTTAATTAGGGCCGTCACTCAGGGGATGAGCACTACTTATGCAATGCATTGTGCCAGAACTAGGAAATTAGGTTGTGGGAAGGGGGATAGAGGGAGTAGTGCTTGTGGACATTTGATTTGAATCTTTGCACATTGAAAGTGACAGGAAAGACCTCTGCAGGGAGTTTATTCCACATACGAACTGTTCGGCTAAAAAACAAATTTTTTCGGTAATGTGTAGTGCGATTCACTGGCCAATCGACCACAAAGGAATGCGCTCTTGATGCAGAGAGTGTTGCGCATATGAACTTATGATTTTTAGGAACGAGTTCCCTGATTTCATAAGAGCACATTCCGTTGTAGTAACGATAAAACAGTGAAACACACCCCACATTGCGTCGATGCTCCAGTAAATCCATAGAGCTGGATACCCTACTGTCACCGATGAGCTTCTTCGCTCTCTCCTGTACGCGGTCGAGTAACTCCGAAATAGACTTTGAAGCACCGGCCCATACATGAGAGTTGTGTTCCATTTACGGTCTGATAAAGGTGACATAGATAGTAATCGTTTTAAAATAAGTTTTTATTACAAAGAAAAGTGAAGAAGAATTCATATTTTTAGAATTTACTTTTCAAAATTGTCTCTCTTATCCTGATAGACTTCTTCAAGCAATATCTTCAAAGTGTTCAAGTCAAAAGATTTTTATACAAGAAAATATCGAAAGAAGCTTAAGTAGAAAACATTAACAATTCCTACCTGAAATACTGGGTTTTTTCGTGCCCTTGAAGCCCTAGAAATATAAATTGCTGCAAGACTACTTTTGTAAATAATCATGGTAATAGTCAACTGTTACACTAACTACTAACTGTTTTTGCTTTCTTGATGAAATTTTTTCTAGTAAAATTCATTACCTTGACTGCATTTTGGGGAATCCATTTTCATGTAACGTTAAAAAAACTCGTCTAGTTTGTGATAGTAAAGCTTAAAATAAGTTACTGAAAGATCCTAGAATGATATTTATCTTGATTTGTTAAAAATCGAACAATACTCTTCCTGTCGTCGTAAATTTTTTTCCCAATCAGGATTTGAAGAAAGATTTGAATACTATAAATGAATTTAAATTTGTTTCTTCGGCTTTAGATTCATTTATTAATTTATTTTCTAAAATTTTTTAGAAAGAATGTTTTTATTCTACTTGCAATATGATTAAGCAAACATCTATGATTAATTATTAAAAGACGACGCATTTTAATAAATGACGAAAAGTTTTTACTCGTATCTACTTATGAACGGTGTGAAGATAGCTCCGTCAGTTAGCTTCGTTTTTGACCATCATTTTATAGTTTACATCCTCTCACTCAAAAAATGTTAAGTTAACAGAAATGAATTATTTTAACATTTCCTTGGGAAAATTAAAAAAAAATATATAAAAAGTGTATAAATCACTAAAAAAACACAACTTTATTTATTTATAGCAAAACATACAAAGTCAAAATATAACAATTTCTAAAATATGGCCGAAAAATTCATATTGTTTTTCTTTCGTCATACAGGCATTTATTAAATGCCGGAAAATAGGTCAAAATTGAACAAGTTCAGCTTAGCGGACTACAGGGGGCGAAATCCAAGGCTTTGTAGATTTTAGAACTTTATAGGTTTCATTCAGAATTTGTATAGGTTTTTAGTAATAGAATCAAGAAGTCAGAAAAATGGTAAGATTTACAAAAAATCGAAAACAAATTGGCGCAAAAATGCCAATGATCGCGACTGCCTCAATTCTAAAAAATCTCATTATTTTGTTTACAAAAAAGTAGACCTGTGTATTTCATAAACGAACTAGTTCATATAAACGATTCCATTGACTGAACTAAGTGAACTAGTTTACACTTTTATGTATACCTAGTTCATTTTTGAACTATACTTTGTATTTGAACTAGGGATGCAATCGATATCGATATATGAGCGATACTTCTGGTTTTCCGACATATCGATATCGGCGATATTTTACTGTCGATACGCCGATTCTTCTTATATTTTTTTTTAGAGTTTCTTGAACAAAATATTTAATATTTAAATCTTGTTTTTGCATGACAACTATGAGAAATTACATATTAAAAACAAAGCATAAAATTCAAATGAATTCTGTCGCATCTGCGAGACTATTTTCCACAGCAGGTCTGCTTCAAACGGATTTGAAAAATCGTCTATCTCCGCAAAATTTTTGTTTTTTAAACAAAAATCTTATTAAAATCAATTTTAAATATAAATCGTTTGCAATGTTTTTTTTAAATAATTTTAATTTAATTTTAACATGATCTCAAATTCAATTCGTTGTCTTTTAAATCTTATTAATATCAATTTTAAATCCTGAGTGAATCTAAACTGAATGCCGTCGTTTGTTTTGTAAGATCATAAATATTGCGACGTTTTGTAGTTTGAAAATTTGAATTTTAGAAACTGAAATGTATTGAATGGCTCTTTAATAAATGTTATTGTGTATAATAGAAGAATTACTCTACTTAGGTTTTTTTTAATTTGTACTCAAATTTCAATATGCGTATCGGTATCGGAATCGGCATTGGCGATATTTATTTTTGAGTATTGGTTTCGGATCGGCGAAATCGCGCATCGTTACTATCCTAATTTGAACTATCACACAAGATGTACTAGAATCCATGTCTGTGTTTCCTTGTTGACTATTTCGGACATGAAATTAGTGCTGCCACGCATTTTATTAAACATTCGTTTTGGTAATGCTACGGTGGTGTTGCCAACATACTTTGAAAAAAACATTTTAATTAAAAGAGATTTAAACTAAAGAAATCGTTTGAACCAAGGCGCATCAAACAGGTGACTGCATCCGATCATGTGTTCTTCATATGTTTTAGCTTTTGCGTGTATTTTGTTTTTGTAAAAACTAGTTCGAGCTGTCAAAAACGTCTAGTAATGTGTGTATGTATTTGTGAAAAATAAGAAAGCCACTAAAAACATATAAGAATACATACGCACATATTGCCAGACGTTTTTGACAACTCGAATTAGTTTTTACAAAAACAAAATACACGTAAAAGGTAATGCATTCACCTGGTATTATTGCGCCATGGTTTGAACTAAAAGTTGAAAAGTTCGAACAACATGAACTAAGATTTGAACCAATTCATTTTCAAACTTTGAACTAAAAAGAGCGATCACTAAATTGAACTATATGGCAAAAGTCTACAAAAAAGTGAACAAAGATATATTCTTTTAATTTCGAACGAAGTATTATTTTTCATTAAAATTAAAAAAAAATATATTTAAAAATTAATATAAGTAGCTGTAAATATAGCCTTTCAAAAAAATAATAAATAACAAATAAATATATTGAAATATGCAATTTTCTCTACTTCTTTAAGTTTAAATAGTGTCCCAAAACGACAAGTCTAGAGCAAGAGCCTTCATAATTCACTATACGATGTATAATTTTACATTCCTTCGAGTTGCGTATTTAAATTTTTACGTTTATTTAAATAAATTTTTAGTCTAATTTCTGGCTGGATTGACAAAATACCGCTCTGTATACCGTAGCCATAAAAATAATTTAAATTTTAAAGCAATTTAATATGAAAACTTTTTTAAATAACTATCAATTCTTTTACTATCATCTTTATCTTGTGCCAACTTACCGTAAAAGAATTTTAATTTAATTTTATGCTTTGTCTTATGATCCTTAACATTAATGCCGTTTTATAACATTATTATTTAAATAAATAAAAAATTAAATAATCTCAGTCAGCAGCGACCTTGTTAGACGGAAACATTAGTTTCTTAACTAGAATAATATAAAAAAAGACAAGTTTCCCTTTTTCGTTTAATGCTCAAATTTCCTTTTATTCAACGCTTGTTTGTTTGTTATAAAATTCAAGGATATAAATGATGGCATAAATGTACTTTGTTGTACCCATTAACTGAGTTCTTAGGTGATTAAAGGTTTTTTATTACATTTTGTCGTTTTGTTCATACTACTGACTTTGTTTACAAACATTTAAGTTTAGATAATTTTTCTACATTAAATTAAATAAACAAAAATAAGTTTCGAGCATAGACTTTTTTAACAATCGCTATTAATTCGGAAAAAAATTGAAATTGAAGAAAATTGAAATTTTTGTTTGTTAGCAAAATGTGAAATGACACAAGCGGCAGTGGCTTGGTTTGAATTTTGAGGGGATGTTTTTTTGACATTTGCTTTGTGTACGTTAGCTGCAGACATTTTGTTGTTTGTGGCCATTTGAAAAAAAAATACAGTAACGATTATCAAATCATCAAAGAGAATTGAAAACAAGTAAAAGAGCTAAATTCGGCTATGCCAAATCTTATATAAGCTTCACCATAAGCATATGTATAACCACATGTACTTATAACTAGGGCGTCAGACGATCAAGTTTTCATTCAAGTTTTAAAATTTCTCTCATTTTTTAACCAATACACTCACACTTAAAAAACTTTCTGAGAATTTTCTTTCAAGTTTTCGTTCAATTAAGACTTTCAAATTAATGCAATTTTAATTTTAGTATCAGTAAAAATTTATCGATTTATAAATTTAATAAGGTAACAAAAAAAGGCTTGAAGTGACATTATTTATTTAACTTCAAAGTTATATTGTGTTAAAACATTTATTACATTTATGAACGGAAAGTGTTTTACTTGTAATGCAATAAAAAATTTCAGTAAAATTAGTAAAATTTACCAATTACGGATAATTGCATTAGTAGTCAACAAAAACTAATTGGTAAACAAAATTAAATTACAGTAGAAGTAAATATTTACTGAGTACTGCAATGAAGTGAAATTTTACTGTCTTTACAATCTTAATTTCATTACCAGTAAACATTTACTGGTTACTGCAATTTTTAATGCAGTTAAAATAGAAGGCCCTGTTCAAGTATAAAACATTGTAAACATGAAAAGAAATATATCTAGTGCCACAGAAAGAGGACAAGAAAAAAACAACAAATTTTAATTGTCGTGGTGTAATTTGACATCCAGATAAGTTGGAATAGAGCCAAAATTAGTTATTTGTGTAGTATTGATTATTTTTTTGTGAAAAATGCACATTCTTCCCCACTTTAAGCATTTTTCCTTGATGCACTTTTTTTAACTCAAATTATTATTTCTATACCACGTGACGCTTCTCTGGCAATGCTAAGATGACTTCTTTATCTGCACTTGTAACGATTTCTGGTACTTGTAACTTTTTCTACTTTAACAACTGCACATATACATACTTCTCTGTTATTGATGTGTGTAATTAGCTTAATTTACTGCTGCATACATTAAAAGGATTTTTTTAACACGCATAATTAACATCATAATACGAGGGCTGCTATATATATTTCTGGCCTGGCAACACTGAGTGCTGTCAAGTGCAATCTGACAATTCCATTGGAAAGTTTATCATTTTTAAGCATAATCGTACGCAAAACGTTTTGACGTACGACCATTATTTGTGTTGTTTACAGTGACTTGAAAAAATTAATATAAAAAAAAAATGGAATTAACTCGTGAACATTTTCGTGCCATCATTTTTCACAACTTTCGACGTGGATTATCACGACAAGAGTGCATTGATGAACTTAAATCTTTCTATGGCGATGAAGCACTATCCTATAGCACTGTGAAAAATTGGTATAATGAATTTAATCGTGGCCGAAGATCGCTCAAAGACGAATTCCGTGAAGGTCGTCCAAAAACGGCTGTTGTGCCAGAGAACATTGATGCCGTGCGTGAACTCATAATGCAAGATCGACATGCGACATACCGAGAGATAGAGCGATCCTTGGACATTTCTTCCACCAGCATACATTCGATACTGCATGAACACCTGGCCGTAAAAAAGGTTTGTTCTCGTTGGATCCCGCACAATTTGAAAGTCGCTCAAAAAAAGGCTCGTGCCGATTGGTGCAAAGAAATGTTGCAAAAATACGATTGCGGTGCTTTAAAAGACGTTTATAAGATCGTTACAGGTGACGAATCATGGATCTATGCGTATGAGCCCGAAACGAAACAACAATCGACCGTGTGGGTCTTCAAAGACGAGCAAAATCCAACGAAAGTTGTTCGTGGAAGAAGCACTTCGAAGCAAATGGCCGCCTGTTTCTTCGACAAAACTTGTCATGTGGCGACTGTTCCGCTTGAGCAACGTAGGACGGTCACTTCTGAGTGGTACACTACAATTTGTTTGCCTGAAGTCATCGGAGAAATTCGAAAAACCAACACGAGAAGACGAATCATTGTTCACCATGACAATGCGAGCTCTCACACATCGGCTCAAACCAGAGCGTTTTTGACCGGCCAAAACGTCGAATTAATGGGTCATCTGCCGTACAGCCCTGACTTGGCATCTAATGACTTCTTCTTGTTTCCGCACATCAAGAAAAAAATGCGTGGTCAACGATTTTCGTCCCCAGAAGAAGCTGCTGAAGTGTTCAAAAACCATGTTTTAGAGGTGTCTCAATCGGAGTGGAAAAAGTGCTTCGACAACTGGTTTGAGCGCATGCAAAAGTGTATAAATCATGCTGGAGAATACTTTGAAAAACAATAAAACCATTTTTGATTATAAATATTCGCATTTTCCCTATTAGGCCAGAAATATATAGAGCAGCCCTCGTACTATTTTACTGCGTATAAAATACATTTGAGAAGTGTGTGAATGCTATTACTGTGTATTTGCATGAGAGTGTTTGTGTTTTAATGAAATCATCAACTTACTGGTTTTTATAATCTCTGCGTGTGTGTGTGTGCATTGCAGTTTGTCGAGTTTCCTTTTCAAGTATACCATCGCAAAGCAAGTGTGTTTTGTAGTAGTGAGTATTTCCTGATACTTTTCCTTTCACATGCCCTCCATTAATAATGTGTAATTATTTGCATAAATTTCTATGACATAATTAGTATTCATTATTTTTTATATAATAAAAAGGTTATAATTATTTATGATGAAAGATAATAAATGAATTAAAAACAAGGTTATAAAGAATATCATCATCCAAAGAACGAAACTGTTAATAAGTTAATTAATGCAAAATTTAATGTCAATTATGCCAAAAGGGAATTGAAATTATTATATCTGTATTAGATGTTTTGCAAAAAAGAATTTTTTTTTTAATGTGTTTAAAGAAAAAAAGCAACTACAACATGAAAACATTTTCTTCTAGAAAGGATTCTTGTTTTTTTTCCCTTATTACAGAAGTTTAATATGTATTATGTTTATTGAAGGCCATGGCTGACTATTTTACATATTCCTACTATTCATTCAAGAAAGATAGACCTCAAAATGCAACTCTGATCTTGTATTAAATTTATTATTTTATATTTTTTTTTTAAGCAACTCGAAGAGAACTACCAAAAAAAAAAAATCTGTCATTATTCTACCTTTTGCACACACACGTCATTTTTGAAACACCTAGCGACTAAACCGCGAGATGTGTCATGACTAGGGTTTGGGAAACGGGAATACCGGGAGGGGATTCCCCGGGAAACGGGAAGTTTAAAATCATTAGCATTAAAAAAAAAAATAACTGATTGTTTTGTCAAATATTTGGGTTGTGACTAAACCACGAAATGTGTCATGACTAGAGTTTGGGAAACGGGAATACCGGGAGAGAATTCCCAGGAAAATCTATCCACAATTTCATGGGAAAATTTTAGCTAAATTTCCGGGAAACGGGAAGTTTAAAATCATTAGCACTTTAAAAAAATTAAATGATTGTTTTTTAAATACTTGGGATGTGACATTTAAAAATTATCAAATATGACGCTTCGTCTGAGTTCTACTACATCTGTACATGAAATATATATTTTTTTTAATTTTGATGTTAGTGTAGATAGTCATCGATGTGGAGTAGAAAACATCTATAGAATTTTTGTCTGTCCGTCTGTGTTTACATCACATAAAAACTGCTGAATAGATTTGAATAAAATTTTGTCAGGAGTTCCTTTAACACCTTTGTTTAAATATAGAACACTTTTTATTTCATAAAAATATTTCTTAGAGAACAGTTGTCAGTAGATTTTATTTCTGTAGATGGAAAATTTTTGACACAGAACTCTACAAAAAATATTTAAAAACACATTTTTCTAAATTTTAATTTTAAGATAATTAGAAATGCTACGCGGACGAAGGTGTGGGCACTGCTTGTGAGATAGAAAACAGAACAAAAGGTAACTGATCTTTATCTTTATAACACATTTTTGACAACAAAACTTACTTCAGTAGAACGTAAAAGTGTTTCTTTAGAGCATAGTATTGAGAATGACTAATGGTTCGATTTGCCAATGCGCTTAGCAATTGTAGCTGTGTCAAAAAATTTTTATGTTCTTTGTCCATGTAGGGAAGGGCCTATTTACACCACGAAATTTTTTTATAAAACTGGTTTCATGAAATTTTCGTTCCTCGGCAAGAGGTGTAGTGAATCAAGCGGGTTAGGCAAAATGGCATTGCTTGAATTTTGAGGGGATGTATCTACACTGGCTTGGTATACATTCGCTGCATACGTTTTCTTGTTTGTTTAATATTTGAAATGACACAGACAACTACAATAACGAATATCAAATAAAAAGTGAAATATACAAATTCTTAAAGCCATTAAAAAATTAATCGTATAGGTGCGCGATGAAACTGGCTGAAACTTTTAAAAAAGAATTAAAAAAAAATATCACTAAAAAATGATTTGTTTTAAATCTGGGCTAAACTCTCTTTTGCTATTCAAATCATAAAGGTGGATGATTGCTAAAAATTGAAAATTTCAATTGTCAGCAGTCTTAAATTTGGTAATCATATTAATACTAAATCAAATCGTGGCACCTTCCAAACGTAGAAACTTGTAACAATGTTCTGCAAAAAAAAATCCTTTAGAAGAAAAAAAAAAGGAAAATTGTGCGTGCTTTAAAACACTGCTTTCAGCTTTTTTTCTAATAAAGAAATATTTTTTTTTCATTATTTTCGAAATCTGTGCAGATACAAAAAATCTGTACGTAATAAAAAAAAGTCAAAACAAATTTTTATTAAGCACGCAAAACCCTTTAAACTCATTCCATTTTTATTTAAAAGAGGATTTTTCTTCTTCTAAACTAAATAACATTTTATACAAAAGATGTTTTTTTTTGCAAAAGGTTTTATTTTTCTCCAACTCAATTCTTCTCTTTTATCTCGTTACTTACTTCCCATTTGTAATTAAAAGAAACTTTGTTTTAAAGGACTCTTCAATTACATACTCGCACATAGTCACACACGCTCTCACATTATTCAAGTTAGATGAGTTGAAAGGATATTTATTTTCAAATTTCTGCACCTGTAGAATGGCAACCACACTTCAGAGAACTATTTTATGTTTAAGTGTCGGTTAAAACTTAATTGTTTTAATAGTTTTTATGCCTTGAAATTTTTAATGAAGTGAAAATGCTGCATAATATTTTAAATTACATTAAACATCCTTAGCGTGATTTTGCTAAACAAATAAAACTTAATTGTGTTGAAAAAAGGCTCAGAAAAAATCACGTACAAAATGTTTATGCAGAGCTTTTATAATACAAAAAAAAAAAAAAAACAAAAACAAAAACTAAACGTAAACGTAAACACCCGTTTTTTTATTAAAAATATTGCAAAATTGCAAAGGACGAAAATATAGACTTTTTTAATATTTAAATTTTAATTTTCACTCAACCACAAGAAAAAAATGATTGGAATTTTTTTATTTTCCTTCCAATAAAATAAACCTACTGAAAAAAAGTTTGCACATGTTTTCATTTTGCATTTAATTTTAATTTAACCAAAAAAAGTTAAAAATACGTTGGTGCTATTTAATCCCACCACATGGAAAATATTGTGCTCAAAACATCTTTACAGTAGTGGGCAAAACGATTGCCATAAAATATATATGTGTAGCGATTTAGAAAGAAGATCTTAGAGGTCATTATTTAACATTATAATAATGGAATAAAACAAGTGATACACAGGCTCTTTATTTTTAGACCAAAGATAGAAAAGGGTAGGTCTAAGTTTGGCATTCCGCTTGTAATTTCAACAATTTCCATTTCCGACTGCATCTATATATGTCTATATATATTCTGAGTTCATATGCAAAGCGAAGTCGATTGATTGAGCTATGTCCGTCTGCCCGTCCGTGTTAATGTTGAAATCAACTTTCTCAAGGCACTAGATGAGCTAGAGAAAATTTAAATACGCAATCGATCAGAAATAGCTATTGAAAATCAGCTAGATTGGTTCACGTCCTTCGAGGCAGCGGGCAAAACACTACGCCTGCTTTTAATTTTTCCATATCATTTGGAAAAATGAAGAAACTCTAATAAAAAAAAAAAAAAAAAAAAAAAAAAAAACAAATATGGGGTGATAGAGAATCAAAAAATAAGAAAAACATTATAACATATTTTCCGAGTTATGGGCCTCTGAACTTTTCATAGAAAAGTAAATTGTGCGTCATTTTTTTTAAGATATGAATATGGTTATCATTTAAAAGCTTTTGTAGTGATCTTTCAGAAAATACTAAAATTTTGTAAAATACTTAACCCATTAAGAGCCGGCGACATTTTTATGTCAAAAATATTTTTATTTAAATTTTTAATTTTCTGTCACCTCAATATTTTTTTTTTTTTTTGGGTTACTTCACTAAACGGTGAAGAGTATATAAGATTCAGCACAGCCGAATATAGCACTCTTAAGCTCTGTACAGACGGTTGTCACATCTTACAATATTGTCAGACCTAACAATGTGCTGACAATGATAAGGCGAAGAAAAATGTTCACTACAATGTAGATTGTGAGTTCATACGGTTGCAAGGTATTAGTCAAAAAATCTAACAAAAAATTGTTAGTTCACACGGTAGTAAGAATTGCCAAGTGGTAAAAATTTACAGCTCTATTGTAAGAATTAAAACAATTCAAGAGACATTTTTTTAAATATATTTTTTTTAATGTAAGTTACAAAATTATACAATAAATTTTTATCAAAACAAATGGATGTTAATTAAAACAAAGAATTTGTAACGATTCTAATAGCCTCCGTTCTTAAAGAGGATCAAGAAGAATATTTCTTGAAAAAAAATTCCCTTAAAAATAGATTTCAGCTGTTTGTATATATTGGGACACCCTTTATTTTTTAATTTTAACTATTTAAATTTCTTAATATACCAAACAAATTTGTGGTCATATCGTCTAATTTTCGAGGGTTTGTAATCCAAAAAACGCGCCTACATGTTTCTTTGAAATAAAACACAAACTATTTGCAATTTTTTCAAGCTGTTTTTCTTATTAAAAGTATGATCCATTACAATTATAAGTGGAATAGAATATCATTCAAATGTCCGCCATGACTGCGTCTGCAGACATCAATCCGAATATCGAAATTTTCAATAACTTTCCGACATGTTGCTGGTGTTATTTTACGAATTGCAACTTGAATGTTGTTCTTTAGATCATTAATTGTCTGTGGCTTGTTAGCATACACTCGACTTTTAAAAAAACCCCACAAAAAAAAACTAATGGTGTTAGATCACATGACCTTGGAGGCCAATTGAAATCTGCATTTCGTGAAATTACACGTTGAGGAAATTTTGATCGCAAAAGCGTAATGTTTTCTCGAGTTGTGTGACATGTAGCCCCGTCTTGCTGGAAATAGACATCAGACACATCAATATGATTCAACTGTGTCCATAAAAAGTCTCTCAACATTGATTGGTATCGCTCAGCATTCACAGTAACAGCATTTCCAGCATCATCTTCGAAGAAAAATTGCCCAATGATTCCATTTGCCCAAAATGCACACCAAACAGTAACTTTTTGTGGGTGCGGAGATTTTTCATGAATAACACGAGTATTTTTATCACCCCAGATACGACAATTTTGCTTATTGACGAATCCATCCATTCTGAAATGAGCTTCGTCACTAAACAAAATTTTGCTTGAAAGAACGCCCATTTTCATAATAACTTTGAATGATGTAAACGCGTTGTTGCAATGTGTACCTGTCGATGGTTAAAACTGTACTACCTTCTAATAAAACAAAATGGCTTATGTCATTTGAAAAGATGTCACGTGTAAAAATTATATAGTGCTGACATCTAGGCGTCGCATTTGGATGACCCTTTATATAACGATTCAAAAGATAGGGCCTTATATGTAAAATTACATTAGTCATGAGCACACCCCTTAATTTCTAAATTTAAATTGTATACTTGCTCTTAAAGCGGACTTAGCAATACAGGTTCTTTGTAAATATTAATCGTCTCGTTACAAGCATCATATATATAAAATTAAATAATCTATTTGGCCACTCTCCAATTAGGAGTTTTATAATTGTTATTATAATGGTCATAGTTATCGACATAATGTCTAACTTTTAAATGTTTGTTTATAACGGTTCAAAATATGGGCCATAAAGGTCAATTTACATGAAAAATTTCGGTCACTACAATACTTTTTCCGTTTCAACCGGAACTCTTTTCCAACATAAAAATCGACCCGTGAAATACCGTCGTTGTACATTTTTTTTAAATTAAACTTTTCTTTCTCTGCGCTAATTTTAATTGACATTTTTATTTTAAGTTTTTTTAAAGCAGTTTTTACACCTTTTTCCTTTTCTTTTATCTGACAATACTTTCGTTGTCAGATTCTTAAAATTTTCAACATATTACAATATATTTCGAACTAATAATGTCTGACAATGTCCTGACAATGCAAATACAATTGTAAGATATCTGACACTATTATTGTCAGGTAGAAGTCTGCCAATTATCTGACAATATTATCAGAAAACAATTGCAAGTTCACACGTTTCTTAGACGTTTTCTGTACATTTCTCTGACAATATTGTAAGATCTAACAACCGTTTGTACAGAGCTTTACTTGTTTTCAACTTTCGTTTGCATTTCTACAGGTAGTTGTTAAGTTTTTAGTAAAGACAACCCCCATGCAGGAATAAAAACGAAAACGTTGAAAGGACAAAAACCCTAAGCAAAACTTACAATTTTCGACGCTTTTTTGGAACAGAGAAGTTTAATGATAGAAAATAATCTCTTATGCCAATTTATATGTGCATGTATTTATGCATGTGTATATGTTGAAATGTATTTAAGAATCGACATAGCCGAATACAGCAATAGCACTCTTACTTGTTAACGCCATTTTCTAATTTTAAAATTTTTCTAACTTTAGATTCTCCTAATTGAGGTCTACAAATAATCTATCGAGAATAATGAAGTACGTGATAAAGCTTATGAGCAGTGTTGCCAGTTATGGCGATTTCTCGCCAAACATGGTGATAAGAAATTATTTTTGGCGATCAAATTTAATTTCTTAAATACTTGAAAATATTTTTTGATATTTGTTTTATACTTTTTCTATCAAAACATTGCATTAAAAAAGCATATGGCGGATAAGAAATGATTTCTATATTTTTATATGAAAATCAATTTTAACTCTTGCATTAAATGCCGAATAATAAGGGCACAAAAACTGATTTTCATAAATCTAATGATAAAATAAATGACAGATAAAATTTGGATTGCCGAATCCAATATTATATGAATGTGGAAAGTAGTCATTAAAAATTGTATACCCCACTTCTTCTATTTTGGAAAACAATTTGGAAGCACAAAATTTAGCTTAAACAGAAAACAACGATGAATTATTAAAATAACTGAAAGTGCACAAACATTTACAAAATTCGTTTTTTTACATGGATTACATTGATTCGTGGTTAAAATGTAAGTGATAAGTTGATCTTAAAAGAAAGTTGTTTTTTGTTTCAAAAAAATGTTTAATCGGGGTCCAGAAAATATGTCTATTTTTCAAGATTATTGACATTTTTAAAACGCTGTAACTTTCTATCTTAAATTAAATTTTCTGCAGTTTAAAAATACTCGTGTATCATATTTATAAAACACAGTTTGGAATAATTCCTTTTAAGTAAGCTGTCAAAAAACCCTACATAAGTTTGAGGGTCGTTCTTTTCTGTAATGAGTTCCATACATGGAAGTATTTAATTAGATGCACTAGTTAATTGACGATTTCATTAGCATTGAACGATAAATGATGCTAATGATTTTTTATCATTAACATTATTTTTACTAATGGTAATGATTTTTACTAAAAAGATTTCATTGATAATTATTTAAAAAAACAAAGTCACTATCATTGACTAATGATCAAATGATTTTTTAGGAATTGCCATTAATAGACGTTACTTCTTGTCTTTGTACACTAAATAGTAAGTATTAAAGGGTGCCCCATAATGGCCTTATATCTTGAACTTTTGCACTGAAGTTTTATTTCTTTTTCAATGACACTCTGCGCGCCTATCTATTTTGAAGTCATTTTTTATGCAGGAATTATTTTTGCCAACGAAAGCTTCCAAGCAGTTCTTGATGGCCCCAGTTGTTTTTTATTGCGCTGTAAACAAAACTTGTCACCTCGTTTTTAGTTTATCAATTACAGCAAAATTCCTCAAAACTTTTATTTATGGGATTTTAAAAATTATTTTTGGGAGTTGTGTGATTTGTATTTAAAAAGCTGGGTTTTTATCATTTTACAGTTTTATGAAATTTCAAAATTTTGTTAAAATATTTTTCTTAAATCAAAACAAAAATTGTTAATATAGAAATTAACAAAAATTTCAATTAAAATTTCATTTGTATAAAAAATTGAGAAAAGCACAGCTCCTTGCTTTTTCCATTACTTCTTTGAAAATTTCCAAAAAAGTGACACATATTTGAAAAGTCGAACAATATCTTTCCCTACATTTTTTATATAATATCTCTATGTTAAAGTTGACATTTAATTTCTTTTGACAAAAAAAGGCTGCACTTAGTTATTGTTCGACACTGTAATTTGCCACAATGTTTTTTCTTTATTGTCTGTTTTTGACATTAAATGTTTTGTACTTTTTAAGAGCCCTCCGAAAAATATTTTTCATTTTAATTTTGCCTTTTCTCCGAAGGACGATGTATGTATTAAATGGCGTGTGTGTGTGTTGCAAAGTGAAAGTTAAAAGCACTTATAAATCATTTACTGACAATGCTCCTTATCAAGTGAGTAGGTGTGTGAAAATAGTTAGAACTTTTTAAACATTTCCTGTGGTAAAGTAGGAGTAAAAAATTATTTAAAGTTTAACGTAATAATTTAGCAATAATTTAAAAAAATAATCAGAAAATTGTGCTTTAATAGCTTAATATATTTAAAAAAGAATTGTTCATATATAAAATGTCAAGATTAACTTTTTAGTTTTTGTATGTTTAATATTATGAGAAAAGACAACAGGAAAATGTTTGAAAATCTCTGAATGTATTTTTGTAATTCTTCAGTTATCAGCCTTCGACTTATCTATTTACTTTATCTAATAAAAAGAATCCGAATAAAAATTTTTATTCGAATAATTTTTTTTATTCGAATAATATTTTTATTCGATTATTTTTTTATTCGAATATTTTTTTTTTCGAAAATTTTCCTACCACGTTATTTCCCCATTTGAAATTTAATTAAGTGAAAACAATTTCAATTTTAAATTTTTTAAAGAAACAGAAACTGTTTTGATACTAGCAGTATGAAGATCTTCGTATAGTCAAAAGAATTCTAATAACAATTTTTATTCGAATAATTTTATTCGAGTTATTTTATTCGAATAATTTTTTTTATTCGAATATTTCTTTTTCAATCTTTTTTTCTCACCAAATGATGTGTTGGTAACATAACTCTTCTATCCTAAGAAGTATAAGCGGCAACTAGCAAATTTAAGTAAAATAAAAATGACAAATGACTATGACTAGTTAAAACGAAGTTGGAACCATTATCTAACGCTTCTTTTTCCTTATCATTCCATGCAATTAATTTTGTGCCAACAATTTTTAATGATATAAAAAAGGTACTGAAAAAAAGAAAAATATTAAAGAAATTTAAGGCAAATGCTTGCAGATAACCAAAAATAGTTTTTAGTTCTTTTATGTCAAAATACAAAAATTTAAAAAAAAGAGATATAAATGTCATTATAATAAATAATTCATAAAAACAAAACCTAAAGGTACGAAAACATGACAGACTTTTTTATAACGAAATATTAAACCATTTCAAAAACTACTTTGGAATAAAATCCCTGTGTGCTAAGTAACGATACGAGATTAGTTCAATATGGCTTTGAAAATTTATATATGAATGTTTTGTCAATAATTGCAGAAGAATAAAATGGCAAAATTTTTAAAAAAGTGTTATTTACTTTTTTCTTCCAGAAATATTTAAATACAAAATCTGCTTTACTGTCAAAAAAAAAAACAAAAAAATACTTCGATTTGACGAAAGAGTAGAGGCTCCTAGCATGTTTTCCTTTGCGAATTGTGTGTGACTTCAGAGGCTCTGTCCCATATAATGGTTTAAGGGAATTCCAATGGTCCACGAGTTTAGGAAACGACTCCGAATGATAAATAAAAATGTTTACTGTTGAAGTAACTCGGTCTCGTTGATTTTTCTGAATACATTATATTTAGTTATTTATATTCTTATTTACTTTTAAATCTCGGGTTGCCAACTCAAGTATTAAGAATCAATTCGCACTTTCAGCGCACCAAGCAGGCGAAACTTAATGTGAATCTTGGTTGTCGCAACCACAGATCGTTGACACGAACATGAGAGGCGTACCGAGGCTCATTACATATCTCCACTCACAGCTGCTCTCTTTATTGGTGGAGTTTATAAGTGTTCTTTGAGAGGTGACTCAATCTTTTCTCGCCATCTTTGTCCGTCTGCAGGATTTTTTTTCTGGGTACATGTCCAACTCCCAACGTATACGTGTTAATTTCACAACGTCGTTTCTGCTTGTCACTTGACAACTGTTTGTAGTTTTTTCGCCTCTCTGAGTGCACATAGGATAAGTTAAACATCTAATTCTTTTTCTCTTTTATGGTGCACTTCAATCGCTCTCAGACCTTCTACCAACGACAAATGTTGCTCGTAAATTAGTTTTAACACTGAATATGTGTCACAACTTCCCGTTCTAGTTTCTACCAAACCTGGGCAAACTGCATTAAATTTCAACTGCATTTACAATTGCAGTAACCAGTACATTTTTACTTAATGGAATTTAATTCAATTGTGATGCAAGTAAAATTTCAGTAAAATTTACTCATTACAAATTTTTTTTTGCAGTAATTAACAAACATTTATTGTTAATGAAAAATAAATTGAAGTATCAAAATAGCCTTCTAAGGTTTTTATCCACAAATTGGAATTTCGTTGAAGGAAGCGCTTCGAACTAAAAATAAAATATGTTCAAAAAGATGTTTTTTAAAAGACTTATTGACTTTCCCTCGTACATATATATTTTTTTGGTTTAAAAATACAAAGATAATTTTTACAACCCTGAAATATTTTTGTCCTTCACATTTGGCTGCACAAGTTTTAACTTCCCTTTTTTTTGTAAATATTGTTCGTTTTCACTGATTTTTTGTGTTGTTTTTGTTGCTGTCATTTTTAAATAAACATTAATTTAATTTTTTTTGCTGTAACAGCACAAGTTATCTGAAACAGACAATGTCATTTTTATTAGAATAAAATAATGTTGTTCGTAGGGTTTGTTTAAAAATTTAATTTCCTTGTTTATCCTTTTGTTTATATGCACACATATACATACATTCATACATTTAAAAATATTTTGTTGGGTCTCTCTTATGATGATCATAAATGAATTACATGTATGTTGTTGGTCTGTCTGTCTGTTTTATAATGTACTACGAGTCTTTTAGTTTATGACAATAATTGCTAAAGTTCATTGTGGTTGTTCTCTTTTTTCTTCTTCTTTTTTTATATTTTAGTTTTCTTACAATTTAAAGGTTACATAGTGATTGATGAATATTGGTTTTTGCTGTTACGTATTAAAGTTTTAAATTAATAATTTTTCTATTGCTGCTTGCAGTTCTGGTCTCAGTTTAAATTGATTGATTGAGATTATTTTTTAATATTTTTGTGATGCATCAATTAAGACTTTAGTTGCCGTATTCTTAATAATAACCATATCAGTCAGTCAAAAGCATTATTTTCAAACGCATTATTATTATGCATATAACCCAGGGGGCAAATTATGGCACTCGATATCGATCAAAATTTACTTTTAAATTCTATAGAAATTTCGATCGATATCGAATGCCGTTATTTGCCTCCAGGTCTTTTAAGAATTCTGTCTTTTCTTTTTTTATAAAAGTGCTGACGGATTGTTGATTCACCACAAGGACCACGTTAATTGATTAAATTTGGAACAATAAATGAAGTGTCAAAATTAACCTGTCGCTTCTAAGTGAATATTTTTCAAATATTACAAAATTTGTTAGAAGACCACAATAAAGACCACTGTTGCCAGTTAAGCATTATCGAGGCTGAAATTGTCGTTTTCTCTCTTGTTTTACCTCGAAATTTATGTTTGTGATTTTTAACTCTTTTTTTGTTTTAAAATAGACACAAAATTTTGTAATTAAAATTTTTGTGCAAATATTATTCAGGTTGTTTTTATTATATTATTTTTTTTTAAGTTAAAAAAAAGTGAAGGCGTGTAATACTAAATATATACAGATAGAAACAGCCGTCAAACGCTTTTAAAACATTCATTCAGTTCGAACAATTAAACTAAATTTCTAAAGGTCACTAGTTTCACATGTAATTAAGCTAATCCTTCTTTTTTTAAACCATTACCTCGTTTCTGTAACTTATGTGAGAAATTTCTCACATGAAAATATTATAGTAATCTTGTTTTACAAAGGGTGAGCTCAATTTAATCATGAATTAAAACGTTATTTATGCCACTAAGATCGAGCTAGAATGGATTGTAATCCATTCTGTAAAAGCTCCAAGGAAGTAGAATAGAGATTTATATGATTCTTGTGGAAAATTTTATAATTACAAAACCCTGAAAGAAATATTCTTTAAAATTCAAAGAGACTTTACTAAGTTTTTTCTTAACTTGTATTTGTTTTTTTTTTATAAGAAAAAAACATTTTTTTAAGCTTTAAATAAATAAGCTCTTCCAATGCAAACATTAACAAAGTTTTAATATAATTTTCTTTAAAGGAAGGTTTATTTGTTTTAAAATGCCCATGTACATAAATATGTTTAATGACAGCAACAACAACAAACGCAAATACATTGTGTTTTAAGCACTAATGCTTTTAAGTATACTTTAATTTAAAGTATTTTAATTTACCTAAAAGTATGCTCTTAATTTTTATTATAACACAAGTCTTATAAAAAAAATATTCTTGTACAAAAAACTCAAAATCATTGTAAAATAATTAAATGAAATTTGAATGATATAACATTTTACTTAAATATATATATTTTTTGTTTTTTTAATAATTACTAGGGCTGCTATATATATGTTTCTGGCATAATAATGAAAATTCGAATATTTATCATCAAAAATGGTTTTATTGTTTTTTAAAGTATTCTCCAGTATGACTTAAATACTTTGGCAGAAGCACTTTTTCCTAATTGGGTGCCAAGTCAGGGCTGTACGGTGGATGACCCATTAATTCGACGATTTGGCCGGTCAAAAAGGTTCTGGTTTTAGCCGAAGTGTGAGAGCTTGCATTGTCATGGCGATCCATGATTCGTCTTCTCTTGCTCGTTTTACGAACTTTTCCAAAGATTTCAGGTAAACAAATTATAAATTATAGTGCAGCAGTTAGAATTGACCGTCCTACGTTGTCACATGACCAGTTTTGGCTTCTTCCACAAACAACTTTCGTCGGATTTTGCTCGTTTTTGAAGATCTACACTGTCGATTGTTGTATTGTTTTGGGATCATACGGATAGATCCATGATTTTTCACCTGTGACGATCTTATAAACGTTTTTTGAAGCACCGCGATCGTATTTTTGCACCAATCGGCACGAGCCTTTTTTTAAGCGACTGTAAAATTGTGCGGAATCCAACGAGAACAAACCTTTTCTACGGCCAGGTGTTTATGCAATATCGAATGAATGCTGGTGGGAGAAATGTTCAAGGATGTCTCTATCTCATGGTATGTCAGATGACGGTCTTGCATTATGAGTTCACGCACGGCATCAATGTTCTCTGGCACAACAGCCGCTTTTGGACGACCTTTACGGAATTCGTTTTTGAGCGAGCGTCGGCCACGATTGAATTCATTATACAGATTTTTCACAAAGATTTAAGTTCATCAATGCACTCTTGTCGTAATAATCCACGTCGAAAGTTGTGACAACTGATCGCACGAAAATGTTCACGAGTTAATTCCTTTTTTTTTTGCCATATTAAATTTTTCAAGTCACTGTAAACAGCACAAATGACGGTCGTACGATTATGCCAAAAAATGTCAAACTTTCCGAAAGAAATGTCAGATTGCACCACATTGCAGGCCACAAATATATATATATATATATATATATATATATATATATATATATATATATATATATATATATATATATATATATATATATATATATATATATAGAAGCCCTCGTAAGACAAGATTAGTTTTTTTATGTTAAATCGTTAAGTCACTTCTTTTTTTTAATTTTATTCCTTTTAACTTCTTCATTAATACAAACCAATGTCTGTCGGTGCTTATTTTTATTTCAACGACAGAAATATTCCCCGACTTAAAACCCATTTTGGCTGCTGTAGTCAAGGTGGTAAGCACGTTGACTACAAACTTGGTTGGCCAGAGTTCAACTCCTGCGTCAACCAAAAAATAATCATGTTTTTTTCTGTTTAATGGTATAAATACATATTGAGAATTAACATTAAAACATGCAGTCTCCTTCGTCGGTACTTCTTCATAGCATATTTGCCGGCGAAGTAAAATAACTAAAAAAACGGCTATCTATTATTCTTCTTTCACCACCTGTCTTATCTCTCATATATCCCTTTCCTAAAAGAATGTAGCACGGTTATGAGTTCACTAAATAGGCATTATTACTTCTCTTTAAAAAAAAAAAAAAAAGAAAAAAAAAAACAAGAACTACAAGAATTTAACAAGACAAAATACAAACAATGCATTTTCTACTAAAACGTGCTATGTGACAACCCTGGAGGTATTAAGTGTCTTACAGAATGTGTTAAATTAATTTAAATTTAAATAATTTTATATTTTAATTTTTTTCCCGCCAGGGGTTGAACCGTGGATTTTCATAAATCAATTAAAATTTTCTTTTTCGGCTTTGATTAATTTTTTAATTTAATTTTTACAAAGAAAAATTATTTTTGAAATGTATGCGAACGCTTTTCAAAGAAAAGAAGAGAAATTAGACGCTGACAGAATGTAATGCCGCATTTTCAGGACCACCAATCAGTTTAAATTACAGTTTTATTTTGAGAGTGGTTTTCTGGGAATTTTTGGAAATAAGAATTTTTAATTTAGGGATTTCGACTGCTAAAAGTATCTGAGAAGCCTGTAACAACTGGTTGGTTGTTTTGCTTATTTTATTGCTTTTTAAATTTATTTATTTTCTCTTAGCTTTATACTTTTTTCGTTTTTTAACTTGCCTGCTTTTTTTAGTTTTGCCTTAAACAGATTTTGCTTAAATTAATTTATTTTTTTTATTTTTTCACCCCATTTTGTTTATATAAACGAATTAAAAAGAATCTTTCATTATTTCATTTCTATCTCAAAATGATTTTCTTTTTATTTAAAACTTTTAATTATTTTTGTGTTGATTTTTTGTTGGTTTTGATTTAGCTTTGATAAAAGTTGACCAAGCGCGCTAAAATGTTTCATTTGCACTTAATACTGTTGCTATTTTCTTTGCGCGGTTTTTCTTAATGAGGGAAACTCAATAACGTTTTACAAAAATCTTATGTTTAAGTCAAAAGCATTTTATTTGGTTTTTTTTATATTAATGTTATATTAAATTTTGTGCTATCAATATAGTGCAGATAAAAATGGGGTTCATTATACAAATTTAACTAAATTATTAAACAACAAGTTTATTCCAATCCGGTGCAAGTTTTTTTAACCAATCATTCGCATATTCTTAAAGTACATTCAGAACAGTCAAATGTTTGATCAAAAAGACGAAAGCCTCGAATTATGGAAAAAAATTATATAAAAAATATAAGATCCTTCTCAGTATAAAAGGTATTATAAATCGTCATTTGTAATGATACGTTTCAGGAAAGATATGAATAAACATTTGAAAAAATAGTTTTTTTTTCATATGTTGTTGGAAAAATACTCTTTTTATTGAATGAAATATAAAGTTTTTTTATTTATTATATAATTATTTACACAATTTGTAAAAGTATAAAGCAAATAAAGAAATTTTTACAAAAACAACCAAAATTTGAAACAAAAACAAATCCTACTCCATTTTTTGATGTCCAGAAACTCTTTACACAAAACACATTTTCTTTCTTTTTGCACTTACTTTATGATCAACTTTAATTAACTGTTATTTATCACGTACGTTGTTATATTTCTGTAATATTTGATGTCAGTTGACGGTAAAAAATTTTAGTGCTCGTGTCATTTTTAAAATTATTGTGAGTAAATAATGCCAGGCAAAAGATTATCGTACGACGTGATTCAACTGATTTGCTACAACCAGCAATTGGGTGCAAGTGCTCAGAAACTGTCATGTACTTAATCGAGCTGAAAACGAAGGTAGGTAGCAGTTAAAGTGTGGAGGTGGCCCAAAGCCTAAAATAAATAAACGAGCAGAGCGCCTTATTATTAGAAAACTTGTCAGAAGTCCCAAATTTTTACAAGAGCACTTGCAAAAGAGCTTGAAGAAGAGTGCGGAATAGTTGCTTGCCATGAAACAGATCGACAGGCTATAATTAAGAACAAACACTCTTCAAGAGTTGCACGTAAGAAACCATTACTCTCTTTTAAAATATACACAAGCGTCTTTCCTTTGCCATAACGAATATGTCGCATCCGGGAGACTATGGAGACGATGTCATATTTTGCGACGAAACAAAAATGATGTTGTATTACAACGATGGGCCGAATAGAGTATGGCGAAAATCCCTAACATCGCTAGAAAACCGCAATATCATTCATACAGTCAAATTTGGAAAAATGTCTGTGATGATTTGGGGGGGTTATTCAGCAAAGGAGTGGGTGATTTGGCTTTCGTAGAAACAACAATGGATGCGCGACAATATTTAAGCATTTTACAGGCCCATTTAGTTAATAATGCTAAGAAAAAATTTGGATTTATAAGAGAGAATAAGTCTGTATTTATATCTTATCAAGATAACGATCCCAAACATAAGTCATATATGGTACAGATGTGGTTGCTTTACAATTGCGGCAAAGTCATTGATACATCTGCTCAAAGTCCGGACTTAAATCCTATCGAAAATTTGCAGGTTTATTTAAAAAAAAAGGTTGCTTAACACCAGCCATTTAAAATGACTGCTTTAAAAAAAAGCAATTTTAGAAGAGTGGCAAAATATACCATCTAAATACCACTTAAAGAAGTTAATCAATTCTATGAAAAAGAGATTATGATGCGCGATAGATGCAAACGGTGGCCATACAAAATACTAAAATTTTTATTAATTATTTTATTTTTAACAAAAATGTCAACAATTGTGTAAAGAGTTTCTTGACATAAAAAAAAACAAAAATGGAGTAGTGTTTGTTTTTGTTTTAAATTCTTGTTGTTTTTGTAAAAATTGCGTTTTTTTGTTTTATACTTTTACAAATAGTATAAAGGCCTTATTCATAATCAATTTTTAAGTTTATTACAGGTTTATAAAACCAATTTTGTATGGAAATTTTGTTTAATAAAAATAAAAATTGATTTTGAATAAGACCTTAAATAATTATAATAAGTAAAAAAATTTATATTTCATAAAATAAAAAGCTTTTTTTTCATACAAAATATGAAAAAACTAGATTTTGTTTTGTGTGTAAAGACATTATTGACATACTGTATATGTGTGAGCTTACCTGCTATGAAACTCAAGTGTTATAATATTGTAATATTTGATAGGCCATGAAGGCTTTTTATTACAAACTTTACAATAAATAAATAAGTAAATAAATATTTATATTCCTTCGTTTTAATAGAAAAATTCTGCCCTAAGCAATTTGACTTTAAAGGAAAAGTGTTACATATTAAAAAATAAAAAAAACAATAGACATGAACTTCGTTTTATTTTATTTTAAAGAACATTTTTAAGAATCCTCACAAAAATTTAAGAATTTCATGTTTAAATTATTAGTTAAATTGTTTCATATTATAACAAATAAATTAATTCAGCTAAAGTTCATTTTTATTTTAATTTAATTTTTTTTAAGAAAGAAATTTATTTACAAGTTTTTTGCAGATGTTTTCTAAAGAAAACACGAAAAATTAGACTCCCAACAAAATTTAGTTCAGCATTTTCTAAATCGCTTGCATCTAACTACTTTAAGTTGTGTAACTTTTAACCATTAAATAGTTATGCAACTAAAAATATAAGAATATGAACGAATTTTTATGACAAACTTTTTTTTGAATAGATTCGTTTCTATTTTTTTTTATTTGCGAACAAATGAGAAAGTCACTTGTACAACACTTTAGGTTGCCTTATAAACAATTTGACATACGGAGATCGTACACAAGCTTTTGCAATATTACAACTTTTACTTTATAAAAAGTAAAAAGCTTCAAAATATCTTTAAATAATTTATTGCAGTTTGTTATTCCATATTAAAAATATCTTATTTACATTCTCATTTAACATTCTCAAGGGCAGCAGTAATATCAATGGTAACAGCATTAAAATGAAAATTTATTATAAATTGATAGAAATATTTGCAGCTTAAAATTTTAACATTCTCTTCTTAAATTCTATACCCTCCGCAATATAAAAACATTCATTCAAATCACAACCTGTTGTAAGTGTATTAAGTTGTAGGATTCCACAATAGTTGTACAAATGTTGAGAATAATTTCTATGTAAGCATTTGCTACAACACCCACCATATTTTTTCATAAGTTAATTAAATATTTTAGGAGAAAATGAAGTTCTTTAAATAAAAACACATTTGTATATTATGGTATTTTTTTTTTGTTGTTTTTATTTTCAGAAATATTTTTAAGAAGCTTAAAAATAAAAACTACAACATTGTGTTTACAACTACTATGAACAACATACAATTTACAATCGGTTGTGCGTTGACCAACTAAATATTCAAAATCTAGAAAAGTGGAACATTTTATTATAATATTTCTTTTTAATAAATCAATATCACAATTTTAAAACCTTTTTTTATGTTTTATTTTCAGTTTCTGTGCTGTCAAAATATAAAACTGTTCCTGGATGTTTGCCGAAATCATTTTAAGTTAAGGGAATCCGATCTCTTCGAACCAAATATGTTGTATGATTTAACAAATTTCCATCGAGTTTTAATAACTCTCTCCAAACTGTCACAATGTGCAAAAGTACAAAAACTACATCCAAATTTAGAGTAAGTATTTGTTGAATTATAATAATTAATTCAACAGTTAAAAAAAAAAATAATTCAAGCCATTTATGTCTTCCCAGTACGCACTTGCTGTAGTAAACAAATGTTGTTCCGTTTTATCTCTAGCAGAGTTGTATTTTTTCTGCTTTTATAGAAGAGCTATATGGCCTTGCCTAAGAACTAGCATTCGTGTCATACCATAATCTCTACTGATTTCCACTGCATAATAAGTAACAGAATTTAAAGTGACTTTAACTTTAAACTTGGGAGTGGGATAACAGCATTTGATATCGTGTGACATTTGAATTTTGTAAACATTTTGATTGATATCGTTTGTCTGTTAATTTATTCCTAAACACACCAGAAGTATTTTAAGTTCAATACCATAACGTCCCTTTACAGTAAATTTTTATTTTAAAAATTTATTTCTTGGAAAAACCTCTATAGTTTCTTAAAAAACATAATGTTAATATATATGACTATTGGAGTTTAATAAAGACACTACTAGAAGTGTTCTCCAATAGTTTTTTTTTCTATCCACTTTAATTTTATATAAAAATTGTCAGGAAACTCTTATTACATATTTTTTATATTAACATTGGTCATGTTAACTGATTAACATAGCTCTGTTATAGTAACAGAATGTGTCTAGAGTTATGAATTTTTAAAATTGAACTTTACACACATAATCTATTGATAATTATTATCCAAATTATACTGATAATAAATGTCAAGAAGAGAACTCAGCAAGGCACTTCGCTTAACAGTTTAACTTCCAAACTTCTATCGGGCTTTAAGGGACTGTAAAAGACAACAACAAACGACGCTTTAATTTAAGAATAATTTTGAAACTTTTTTAAAGTGCTAATAATGATATAAAATACATTATAAATGAAATAAAATACAATTATTACAAAATATTTATTTATTTGTTTATATATTTTTTTTAATTTTCAGAGGCTTTAATTTACCCTTATCGCCAAGTGAAAGATCTCATTCCGATGAAGCCATATATAAAGATTTACATTCAACGTGAGTACAACAAGATATTTTAACATTTCAATAAAAATATTATTTTTAAGTTTTAATTACTTTTAAGCGTTTTTTTTAACAATTGAAAAAAGTAGATTTTAATATTTTTTTAATTTGTAAAATTTGAATAAAATTTTAGCTCTAATTTCTATGTTCTACCTTAAAAATCTTTCTATACGTCTTTTATTTTCTCTTTCTTTCTTTTCTTCTATCTACTCTAAATTTTCTTCCAAATTATTCAATTGTGCTTTTAAACAATGTGAGGGGAAAAAAATTAAAATAAAATTCATATTCATTTATAAAATTAAAACGAAATCATAGAAATGATATTAAGAAAAATGGCAGTTTGGATAATCCTAGCGAAAATTATGATCGTACGTCTCAAAGTGGCTCTATATCGGTTGAAGATGAAAACAGTGATATAACACTAGAAAATGAAGTGGGCACTGAAAATACTGATGACTATGAAGATGATAACTTTTCAGCGTTAAGTGAATATATCGAAGAAGAGTCGTTATCGATTGGTGCTAATGGCACTGAAAGTAGTAATGTTATCAACTTAAAATCACCACCAGCTTTGGTGCGTCCAGCACGTTCTAATACCACAACTGCACCACCTTTGACAACACGTTCTATCTCTTCATCCGGCATGGGAGTGAGTGGTGTCTATGGTATGGGTTCGTTGTCCTCAAGTCATCGCTCATTTAATAAGCCCTCATCGGTAGTGGATAGAAATCTTAATTTACAAAATGTCGCTGCTGCTGTATATAATTATCATGTGGTCAGCAAAGAAGCTGGTCATGAATATTTAAATGATATTTATTCGGAGGAGGATGAAAAAGTTTATGAAGACTTGTGTTATGTCACGTTCTCATCGAAAGTCTCCGAGGTGTGCATACTTCTATTTTATTTAAATATCAAACAAAGTCACTAACCACCCATCTATTGATGTTGGATGTTGTAAAAGACAAAACAAAATTAAAAAAAAAGAGAATAAGAATAAGAAAACAAAACAATGTTGCTGAGTGTTGCTTAATTTTTTTTTCATTTATTTTTATATTTTTTCTTTTTGTACTTTAAAGCTAAAAAGTATTTATTCAATGTGCTTGTTTAGAATATTTAATTTTGCCTTACTTTTGTTTTATAAATATTTTCTTGTATTTTGTAAACTCCTTTCTATTTCCTCTTCATTAGAAAGTTTCTAAATGCTGCTGGCCATCTCTATAATCCTTAAAGAATTGTTGCTTTAATATTGCTTTTCAAATCAGAATTCGTCGCCTTTGTTTCTTTTTGCTTACCAGAAGCTGAACGTGTTATTTATCTTGCAGGGTTTCTTAATGCCTTTTACTTATTTCGTTTTGTGCCATCATCAGGGTTAAATTTTCTGTTTCTCTTTTTAAGTACTTATTCATATTCAGTGTTTATTTAAATTAGAGAAGCACTTGTTGTTAAACGAACTGTTTTTTCTTTCTTTACTCTAACAACATTTTCGTTTTAATTAAAAATGAAAAAATGAATAATTCAAATATTAATTGCATTTGCATGAAAGTTAAGAAGCTTTTAAAATCAGGCAGCTCACGTTTTCATTAAAGTTTTTATTTTAAATATTATTTTTCACACATTTCTCGTAGGAATATTAAAACAAGAATCGGGGTTAGACACACTAGATTCTTAATATTCCTGCTGTAAAATTTTTTTTTGAGTCCAAAAACTTAGCGGCAAAGCAGCAGGACTGTGAGTTTGAGAGCAAATTGCTTGTTACTGAGCGGTTTACTTTTGAAATACCATTGTCGAGAGAGAGAGAGAGATTTATTTAAAACTTCTGAACGAAATAAATTTTTATATTTAAAAAAATGTAGTTTAAAAATATAAAAAAGTTTTCTTGCTAAGCGTTGCTATTTATGTCATGAAAATGTTGCTTATTTGTGGCTGTTTAGTATTTTGTTGGTTTCAATTTTTCTCCGCTTCAAACTAAAGAAAAATATTCTTTAAACTCAATGAGAATTAAAAAGCCTATTAAATTGTTCCTATATTTCTTTTCACTTAACATTTCTGACCCCATAAAGTATATGTATTCTGAGTCCCTATGCATAGCGAAGTCGGTTGAGTAATGTCCGTCTGACCGTCCGTGAAATCAACTTTGCAGTAGATGAACTAGAAAAAATTAAATACGTCAATCGATTAGACATAGTTTTGAAAAAGTTGCTAATGAAAATCAGCTAGAACGGTCAATATCCCTCAAGGAAGTGGGCTAAACACCATGCCCACCTCTAATTTTTCCATATTATTTGGAACAATGTATAATACTAATAAAAGAAACAAATATATGAAGCGATAGAAAAAATAAAAAGTAAGAAGAAAAAACTGAAGTGAAAAAATTGGCACTCGCCCATATTTTTTCGAGTTACGGGCCTCTGAAATTTTCAAAATTTTTCAAATATCAAAATGGGTATTATCTTAAAGCTTTAGAAGAGATTTTTAAGAAAATACTAAAATTTTTTTCATATGCTTAATCCATTAAGAGCCGATTGTATATTTATGTAAAATTACACTACAAGAACAGTGACCATCATTTAATCCATCAAATGACAATCACTGATAATGGAAATATCCATCACTGCGTAGAACAAAGTTTAATGGTAAAATGAAATGATGTAAACATTTGTATACGTGTGATGTCTGTAAGAAACAGCGTTGCCAGTGATTTTTTTTACAAAAAATATAATGCAAATTTTCCCTGATCTTTCGAACAGATTTAATTACAAAACATTTTATAAGCTGCATTTTGAACTTTGATAATCATGTTTGTATAAACACAAGTTTAAACTTATATTTAATAAACAAAAGAAAAAAATTATTCAAATTTTATACCAAAACCAGTACAACGGCAACGCCGTTTCAGTAAAAATAGTTGCAAATGTGTTAGTAGATAATTGTATATGTATAAGTTTCAGTTACTCATTTCTCGTACTTAATTTTTTTTCTAATTTTTAAAATCTCTATCACTGCAATATTTGGTTTTTTGATAGGAGCTACTTCGCTAAACTAGATTTAAATACACGGTGAAGGGTATATAAAATTCGGAATAACCGAATAAAGTACTATTTCTTGTTAATAACAGAACAGAGCAATTTAAATAATGTTTAGAACATATAAAATAACAACAAAATCAATAAAAATAATACAAATAAATAGTTTTCGTTATTGGTCTTTTAAGTATTTCCACATATTTTTGGTCAATTAAGGCAGTTTTTTTAATATCTCATAAGGTTTATTTTTCGGGATTTCTGCCATTGGATTTTGAGTCAAGAGACAGATTCGCCATTAGTATTTTCCACTCTTCTTGTTACTGACTCTTTTGTTGAAATAAAATACTGCTGTGACATTCTTTCGCTGCACTGTTAAATCAATTTAAATCTTATTTTCTTTTCATCAATTTAAAATCACGTTCATTTGATAGAATGAATGACAAGATACCAAAAATTTTTAATCTGTCATTATTATTAGGGAAGTAGCGTTACGCCATTTCGCCGATACGCATATTGAAATTGAGCTCAAGTAAAAATTAACAAAACTCCAGTAGAGTAATTCTTCTATTATACAGAATAGCAGTGTTTATTAATGAGCCATTTAAATCATCAAAATTTTCAATACATTTCAGTTTCTAAAATCAAATTTTCAAACTACAAAACGTCTGTAATATTTACGATATTACGAAACAAACGATGGCATTCAGTTTAGATTGGCTCAAGACTTAAAATTGATATTAAAAAAATTTTAAAGACAACGAACTGAATTTGAGATCATATTCAAATTAAATTAAAATTAATAAAACAATATTGCAAAAGATTAATATTAAAAATTGATAATAATAAGATTTTTGTTTAAAAAAGTAAAGTGTTCTTAAATATTGCGGAGATAGACGATTTCTCAACTCCGTTTAAAGCATACCTGTAGTGGAAAATAGTCTCTCAGATGCGACAGAACTCATTTGAATTTAATGTTCTGCTCTTAATATGTTATTTCTCATAGTTGTTATACAAAAAAAAAAAAGAGTTGAAAATTAAATATTTTGTTCAAAAAACTCTAAAGAAAAATATAAGAAGTATCGGCGTATAAACAGTAAAATATCGCCGATATCGATATATCGGAAAACCAGAAGTATTGCCGATATATCGGTATCAGTATCGGCTCCATCCCTAATTATTATACATATTATTTAATTATTTATAATTTTAATTTTTAATTTTTTTATTCTAAAGCATTTTTACAAATGGTTCATTTTTATTACTCTAAAGAAAATTACTTTAAACTAATTTAATTTTAAGGAATAATTAATTAGTTAATATTTTATTTTGTCATTCATTAAGGATACAATTTTCAGGGAATAACAAACTTGTAAGCGGTCTTTTCTTTATTTAACAAATAATGCCCAAAAGTAACGTAATAAATATTGTTACAATTTTCCCTTTTACAACAAACGTAAACGATTGTAAATACCACTGTGACACATTATAAATTCGCGATTCCTTACTCTGTGACTCTTTGCGTTATTACAAATGCAGCCATCCACGCTACACTACTGCGTTAACTCCGGCAAGACATGCCATGCTTAGTAACCTTAAACCATCCAAAGACCACTCCATCTCGCTTTACAACCAAGCCAGTCATCCATCCGCTTTAAATCCAATAGCCACAACTTAGATCTGCCATACACTGCAATCATGTTGTTCCTTCCTACCGCTTACAGGTAGAACTCTTTCTCTGCTTTATAAAAGGCGTCTTGACAATTTTCTGATCTTATAAAATAGACGTCTTCATTTATTTATCTTTCCATGACTTCACACAATCATTGTCTTTATCTTTTCCGGGAGGCTCTTACTGCTGAGCTTTAATTTTCATTTGCCTTCTACAATTACTATTTTTTCTTTATACGCATGTTCGAAGAAGGTGGGGTTTGAACTCATGATCTCGTTTTACAGGACGTACCTTTACCAATGCAGCCATTGAGGTTGCTCTATTTGTGTTAGCAAATTGTTGTATTATTTTATACACATACCCACGTACCCAATGATGGTGGAAGTAATTTATTTACCTCTAGTTTTAACATACGGACAACAAAAACAGGGTTGCCAGATCTTATGTTCGTAAGTTTTTTGTGCTTGCGCTAATCACGGCTAAACGACTGAACCGATTTTAATGAAATTTGAAACGCGGGTAGATATTTGTCCTCATAGTAAAATAGGGTTTTTCTTATTTTAAATAGCGGACAAGAAGGGGAAAAAAGGGGAGGCGGACATTTTTGTGCGCTTGAATCAATGTTAACAAAATCTTGGCTAATCGATTTAAATGGAATTCGAAAACATAGTAAGCCCCCCATCTATATCTCTTGTCATAGCTAGGACCCAGATGAGAGGCAAAGAGGAAAAACGGAAAAAATTTAAACATAGATATTTATGTGAATATTCTGTTAATTTTGAAAAAAAAAAATGGAAACGGAGAGCGGATGGAGGGAGAGGAAAAATGTGAAACTTTATAAATCTTAACCGATCTTCAAAAAATGAGATTTTAAAGACATTTAAAATATAGATATCTCCTGATCTATAAGATCCAAACTGATTTAATAGATTTCTTTTGGTTCGGAGTGGAGCCCCATAGCAAGCAAGGATATAGTATATTTTGCAGTGCCTTGAAAGGCAAAGCCGGTACAATAAGCAACTTCTATACAAAAGAAAATATTGTTATGAAAATTTATTATTCGGAGTCTTTTTTAGCATAATTTACTTTAATCGTGCTTGATTCCTTCAAATATAAATAAATAATTTTAAATACAAAATTTGGGTAAAATCCACTGATGCCCTTCCCGCATGTCATTTTGTAATTTTTAATAATAAATATTTCATGAGAATACGAGGGCTGCTATATATATTTCTGGTCTGGCAACACTGAGTGCTGCCAAGTGCAATCTGACATTTCCATTGGAAAGTTTGTCATTTTTAAGCATAATCGTACTCAAAACGTTTTGACGTACGACCATTATTTGTGCTGTTTACAGTGACTTGAAAAAATTAATATAGAAAAAAATGGAATTAACTCGTGAACATTTTCGTGCCATCATTTTTCACAACTTTCGACGTGGATTATCACGACAAGAGTGCATTGACGAACTTAAATCTTTGTATGGCGATGAAGCACCATCCTATAGCACTGTAAAAAATTGGTATAATGAATTTAATCGTGGCCGAAGCTCGCTCACAGACGAATTCCGTGAAGGTCGTCCAAAAACGGCTGTTGTGCCAGAGAACATTGATGCCGTGCGTGAACTAATAATGCAAGATCGACATGCGACATACAGTGAGATAGAGACATCATTGGACATTTCTCCCACCAGCATACATTCGATACTGCATGAACACCTGGCCGTAAAAAAGGTTTGTTCTCGTTGGATCCCGCACAATTTGGAAGTCGCTCAAAAAAAGGCTCGTGTCGATTGGTGCAAAGAAATGTTGCAAAAATACGATTGCGGTGCTTCAAGAGACGTTTATAAGATCGTCACAGGTGACGAATCATGGATCTATGCGTATGAGCCCGAAACGAAACAACAATCGACGGTGTGGGTCTTCAAAGACGAGCAAAATCCAACGAAAGTTGTTCGTGGAAGAAGCACTTCTAAGCAAATGGCCGCCTGTTTCTTCGGCGAAACTGGTCATGTGGCGACTTTTCCGCTTGAGCAACGTAGGACGGTCACTTCTGAGTGGTTCACTACAATTTGTTTGCCTGAAGTCATCGGAGAAATTCGAAAAACCAACAAAAGAAGACGAATCATTGTTCACAATTACAATGCGAGCTATCACACATCGGCTCAAACCAGAGCGTTTTTGACCGGCCAAAACGTCGAATTAATGGGTCATCCGCCATACAGCCCAGACTTGGCACCTAATGACTTCTTTTTGTTTCCGCACATCAAGAAAAAAATGTGTGGTCAACGATTTTCGTCGCCAGAAGAAGCTGTTGAAGTGTTCAAAAACCATGTTTTAGAGGTGTCTCAATCGGAGTGGAAAAAGTGCTTCGACAACTTGTTTGAGCGCATGCAAAAGTGTATAAATAATGCTGCTGAATACTTTGAAAAACAATAAAACCATTTTTGATTATAAATATTCGCATTTTCACTATTAGGCCAGAAATATATAGAGCAGCCCTCGTATCATGAATTATTTATATTTGAAGAAATCAATCGTTCTAATGTTTTTAAATGACAAAAGAGAGATAAACCTTTAAAATTGAGTTATTACGAATTTTATTTTACGTGTATTTTGTTAGAAAATAAAAATTAAATTATTAAGATTTTTGAACACGTATTTATCACATATGACCCGCCCTAATTCCTCGATTAATAAATGAAAAAAGAATAAAAAAGTAGTAAAGTCTTTGATCTGTATAAGAAAAAATTATAATAATAATAATTTTTTTTTATATCGAATTTTAATGGCAGGTGTACATAACAATAGCGCCAGGGTATCCCACAAGTTCTTAGATATATGTAAATTCTTTCCAGGAACTGCACATAGACCGACCTATATCCTGAACAGGATATTAAAGTATAGACAGTTATTTTAATTTGTAATTTATTAAAAGAGTGGACACTTTTAAGTGCCAGTTGAAAATCGTGCGCGTTGCGTCTTTGATTATAACGTTACTTCTGCTCGCACACAGATGTTCCTTCTTCCAAATAAAGCAGTCAACTCATAATAAATTTTAAAACTTGTAAGTTTTTAAAATTTAATTTATTTGAACGATTTTAAAATAATTTTTTTTTTTTTATATAGAAAATTTTAACTTAAGTATTGTAAATTAATTTAAACATTTAACAATATGTAATACAAGCCATGTTGTTTTTTAACAATAATTTGTAGAATTATATACTTTCAAAAATAGTTAGAATTTTAACTTTGGCTTTTATTTGTTTACTTGAGTAGTTTTAGGAATATTTGCATTACTGTCATCACTTTGAACATCATCTTCTGAATCGCTGCTAAGCACCTTATTTATGCCGGAGGCCAATGAAGTCACCGTATTCACCAAAGGCATCACATCAACATTTGGATATTCAGTTTTAACAATTTGACTCATTACCTGCAGTAAGGCATCGAAACGTTTTTCCAAACGCCTATTAAAATGCCTTTTATGACGATAATATTTATCGCGTTCGTTAAGCCCAGTCTTTGAAGATCTTTCTGAAGCATGTGTTGTATTTGTTAAGCGTTTCGAAATACCTTGTGCACTAGTCGAAGGCATTTGATTAACATATTCTTGATCTAAAAATGTCACTTCTTTTGAGCCTAAACTCTGATAGTGACTTTTATTTTCAGATTTGCTTCTAGTGGCAGTAAATTTATTATCATTTGCAGCTTTTTTATTTGAATTCTTAACAACATTTGTTGGTTTATTATTCATTTGTAGTAAATTTCCTATTAATATTAAAGAACCCTGAGACTCTTCACTAGCATCAGCAAAATAATTTGATTGTTTTTCCTGCAATTCATCTTCCTCATTGCAATCAATTACATTCGCAATCGCACCCAGAGTAGATCTCTTGGAATAAAAATCATGATCAGTATTTCGAACACAATTCATATTTTCATCTTCTTCATTAACATCGGCTTTTGATATTTGATGTGGCTTAGAACCACCATTTATTATTCTAGTAGTTTCGGCTATGACTTCAAACTCCTCATTGGTATCACTACTAAATAAATGTATGTCATCATTTTGAGAAATACTATTGGATTGAATTGTAATTGTGGCATTATTTGGTATATTTTCTTTAGCACAGTATTTTGGCAAAGATATTGTTGTTACTGTTTCATTATTTAACAATTTCTCGGGAGTTTCTTGTTCTTGTTTAATAACTGTTGAGGTATTTACTAGTTCTTCGTTTGTTTCTGGTTGATCGCCAGTATTATTATCGGTACGATGTGTTAGGGCGTATGAATGTAAATTGGTAGTTTTTCGTGTCATGAATGTATGAATTGGTTCAAAAAATTCCCACTCTTGATTAATACGTTTTATAAGCTCGGCATCGATGGCTTTGGAGGCAGTGTTACTACCCAAAAATGTTTGCTAAAACAAAAGGACAAACGTTAAAAATTTATTTTGTTTATTTTTAAACTGTGTTACGTTTTTATAAACACATTTTAGTTTTACATTTTGCAATGGTTCAATCAGTTCGTATTTAAAATAAATGAATAAATAATCAGGCATGTGATAGAATTCAATTTCGAAATCGATCGATTTTCATCACATACCTTAATATCGAATTGCGTTTTATAACTGTAAAACAAGTTAAATTTTTCGTAAATGAAAACTAGTTTTTAAATTTATTTAAGTTAAATTATTTTTTGATTTTTTTTCCAGAGAAGGGTTGAACCAGTGATCTTCATAAATCAATTAAAATTTACTTGTTCGACTTTGGTTCATTTTTTAATTTAACTTTTATTAAGAAAAATTATTTTTCAAATGTACGCGGACGTTTTCCAAAGAAAACAAGAAAAATTAGATGCTGGCAGAATGTTATACCGCATTTTCAGCACCGCCAAATCCATCATCAGCATTCTTTGCATCCATTACCTTGACTTGCGTATAATGTAAATATCATCCATTTGGGGAATAATATTGTGAATAAAAAAATATAGTTTTTTTCAAATCGAAAACAAATAGAAATAAACCTATTTCAAAGTTGGCCGCGTATGACGAATTTCGTCAGACTTTATGATTGTGCTCATTTTCATATACAAAAATGTGTTATTTTGGCTACGAATATTCGTTCGTCCTAATTGTGTTCCTAGCATTAGTTCGTCTCAGTATATATTTGCGGATAGAAGCCATCAGATTTTAAGCACCTGAGATTTTCATTTAACTATTTTGTCATTTGAAACCGCCAAGCGAAACGCGCTCGTATAAGGAACTATAATTGGTTAATGAAAATGCTTCCGTCACTAAATTTTTATGAAATCGTTGCACTGTTGCTAATGTAAAGTTAGAGATTCAGAAAAGCTATTTTTTCTAAGGAATTCTATAGGTATATTAAAAAAATGTTTTTTATGCCGGATGCACAGACTCTTATAAATTCTTTTATGGCTCAAAAAGGTAGGTATGTCTGATGGACTCATTACACTTGTGAAAAATTTAAGCGAACGGTATACATCAATATAGACGATGTTTTATTTGTTTTTGCAAATGATTTCAATATTTTCTCTTTATACCTACTACGAAAAATTAGCAACAGTTGCAGTTTTTATTATTTTACAACTGCTGTATAAGCTCCGGCTCTGTGCTTTATTATAATGGTAAAAAACTTCACAAATTTGATTAGATTTTAAGCGAAGTGATTTCACCATTCCAGCATTCCAGATTTACTTTCCTCTGTCTTTCATTAATTTTTAGTTTATTGAATTTAAATTTATTTTAAAATACACTCTTTGTTATTCTGTTGTTGTTGCAGACTTATTTAACACTAGTTCACTTACCTTGTACTGTTTATAACGTGCCAACATATTGGACCATTGTTTTCTAACAAAACACACATTAAAATCATCTAAATTAGCCGTTATTAGAATGTTTCTAAATAGCAAATGTTTTAATAATTAACACCGGTCAATTGCCTTCACTTATAATTACAACTTACTTCCAAGGCACCAAACTGCTGGGCTTGTTTGTAAACCATGCATCGTGGGCAATTCTAGCCTCCACCAATTTGCGCTTCTGTTCAATAGTCCCTTTAAGATGCAAACATTAATTATTTTTCTTTCTTTTTAAATAAAAGTTTCCACTTACATTTCTTTAGGGTCCGTCGTTTAGCATATGAATGCAACTCCATTTTATGGATTTTAACCTGTTTGGTATACTGTTGATGCTGTTGTTATTTTTTGTTTTGTTCTTATTATTTTCATGTTATTTAACAGTTTGCCGATTAAACACTTTTATATTATAAGTGTATTTCATTTTATTAATTCTAATTTTATGACTGCTTATTCTTTTTGTCCGTGATGATATGTATGCTTCCTTTGTGATGTGTCTGATTTATTTTATTCTGATGAGTCTCATGTTTTTTATTCACATTATTAATTTGAGGTTAATTCTGCCGTTTGAGATATTTTATATGATTGTTTTTTTTTTTTGTTGGCTAAAGAGCATGTGTTTTTACTCTGCTCTCATTCTCTCATTTCTTTTGCTTTTCTGTTTGTTTTTTGTTTACATTTTGTTTACATTTAGTTGTTTTTACTCAAGGTACATTTATTTTACTAGGTAGTATCGTCCGCCCAGCTGGTTTGTAGTTGGACATGTCAAAAGTTGTTTATATTTTCCTACTTTTGTTTACGAATTTCAAAAAACACTAACAACAAGCATATGTAGAACAAAGAGAGCTTTTGTTTTTAGACCAATTCTCTTTTATTTTCTGTTTCTATTTTTGACATTTCCACTCACAAAGCAACAATAAAATGCCATGTTGTTTTTACAAATGTTGTATTTGTTGTAGAACCGCTTTTACCTAGTAAAATAAATGTACCTTGTTTTTACTCTTAACATATGAGAAGCAGCTGTTTAGTTAGTGATGACAATATTTTATTTTATATACGAATTATTGGCCATCTTCAGATTTACAAAACAAAAACATTTGCTGACAACTAATTAGAAACTCTTTGTAAATAACAGAAAACATTTACGATATTATATTTGCTTTTTTATTTATTATTTAAACAAAGTAAGAAATCTTAAAAATATTTTAAAATTTATTTGTTGTATAATTTAATTTAAACAAAAAAATATTTACAAAGTTTATACGTACGACTTATTCGCTAATAGAAAAACTTGCCGCATAAACGGTAATTTAACTTTTTATTTGCGAATATTTAACTCACGGAAATAACTCCTGATTAATAACACTATTTGCAAATAAGCTGTAAAATGCTGTTACTTTTTTTAATATTTAAGGTGAAGAAAAAAGTTGTAGACATGGGTTACGCAAGCAGCACATTCGTTCTTTTTAATTGTCTAATTCCAAAAAAATTTTAACGAAATTTTCAAACTTATTTAGCGGTACAGCCTTAATGCCAAGGATTACATTTTTTCTCATTTCTTAATAATAATTTTAAAATGTCCAAACCGATTGTGGGTAAATTTGGATCACAAATGGATCTTTATACAGATTAACATAAGGATAAATTTTGCTTTTGAAAATCCTTCAAGGCAGCGGGAAAAACACCACGCCTGTGTCTAATTTTCCCATATCATGTGAAACAAATCTTATTTAGTGAAGTTACTCCAATAAAAAAGAAAAAAAAACATGTATAGGTCGATATAGAATTAAAAATATGAAAAAATTGGCTCTTGCCCATATTTCGCGAGTTATAGGCCTCTGAATTTTTTCATGGAAACTTACGATTGTGCAGCATATTTTTTAGGATATCAATATGGGTATCATTTAAAAGCTTTTGAAGAGATCTTTCAGGAAAAGCTAAAATTATTTTTAAAACGCTTAACCCATTAAGAGCCAATATTTTTTTTTTATTTCTTAATTCTCTGTCAACCAGATTTAAATTTATGACACTTTTACTGGTTTTTAATTATATTTAAGCATTCTAGAAGTAGTTTTAAAAATTTTCTTTTGTTATATTGTTATTGTTTAATGTTTATTTTATTAATTTTTTTTATTTATTTTTCTTTATTTTTATGTGTGAAATTTATTTATATTTTATCACCAATACACCAATTTATATGTGACTATATATAGTACCACCGATAATGTTGCATGCAATGGTCATGTTGATGAACATATTAATACAAAAGAGGAAGAAGTTTATCAAGATTTATGTGCTTTACAAAGAACGAGTAGAACTCAGGTATTATTTTTTTCATTTATCATTTCATTATTATTTTTTTTTTTCAATTTTTTTTATTATTTATTTAAGGTACGGCCCAAGGTACATTTATTTTACTAGGTAGTATCGTCCGCCCAGCTGGTTTGTAGTTGGACATGTCAAAAGTTGTTTATATTTTCCTACTTTTGTTTACGAATTTCAAAAAACACTAACAACAAGCATATGTAGAACAAAGAGAGCTTTTGTTTTTAGACCAATTCTCTTTTATTTTCTGTTTCTATTTTTGACATTTCCACTCACAAAGCAACAATAAAATGCCATGTTGTTTTTACAAATGTTGTATTTGTTGTAGAACCGCTTTTACCTAGTAAAATAAATGTACCTTGGTACGGCCAATGTTGTAAAAGCATGTTTTCATATCATAAATTATTTAAATTTGTTAGTTTTTATTTTACATAAATATTGTTTTCTTTTAACTCTTAAATTATTAGATAACCTCAGCCTCCAGTTTTGAGCAACGTGATTATGTAATACGTGAATTAATCGACACAGAATCAAACTATTTAGATGTTTTAAATGCTTTAAAACTGAAATTTATGCTCCCCTTGGAACGCTATTTAACCCCCGAGGATATTAAACAGATATTTCCACGCATTAAGGTAAATTACACAATAATATTTTGTTTTCATTTTTTGGAATTATTTTTTTTAAATGTTTGTAATAAATTATTATTTCATTTTTCGTTCCAGGAACTTGCTGAAATTCATACAAAATTTTTAGACAAATTACGAGAGTCTCTTCAACCGAATGCTAAAATGAAAATGAGTCAAGTATTTTTGGAATTTCGTGAACCATTTCTTATCTACGGTGAATATTGTTCATGTCTTTTAGGAGCCATAGATTTTCTGGGTGATATTTGTAAAAAGAATCAAATTATAGAACAATTAGTGCAGGTAGATTTTCATACAATTAATTTTAATTAACAAAATTTATTAAAATTATTAAATTAATTCGTTGTTAATCGTTTAGCAATGTGAACGTGAATATAACGTGGGGAAATTGCAATTGAGAGATATTTTATCAGTTCCCATGCAGCGCATATTAAAGTATCATTTGTTGTTGGATAAACTAGTCAAGGAGACCTCGCCGGTAAGTAAAATGCAATTTTATACGCCTTTGAAGTTTTTCTCTTAAAGATTTTTAGCAATAAAATAAAGAGTAAATTAAAAAGAGGTTATAAGGCCTCTTCTGTTTATAAAAAATTAAAATTAAATTAGCCAACTGAGAGTTAAAGGGTTCGGTTCCGTTCTATACATGGCCCACCCTTTAATTTTTTATTTTATATTTTTTGTTGGTTTAAGTTCATTATACATCAAACGTAAAAAAAAACATTTTAATAAAGGTGTGCTATAGGGACCCCCTTTAAGTTTTAATTTATTTTTTAAAATCGTCGTTATAGCGGGTAACAACTTTGTAAAAATTAAAAATAAAACCCGTCTGTTGCCGTTCAAAAGACAAGTTTGCATACTTAAACGTTACATATTGGGGCACCCTTTAATTTTAAATTTTATGTGTTCATACATGTCGAACAATAGTGTGAACTGTATGAAGTGTTAACCTAAAAATAATTAAAAGATGAGTTTATATTCATGGAAATCACGGCTCTATGGGCGCACTCTTTAATATTTATTTTTATAAAATAAAATGATAGCAAACATTGTTCTAAATACTCTGGGAAAATTTTCAGGTGTTTTCCCACAATGGTTTAAGAGATAAGATCACTTACGTGAAGATCACGTCTCCTTAGGGACACCCTTTAAGTTTTTATGAGATTTTGTTGCTAGAAACTATTATAAAACGCTTTTTGTAAACATTTCAAGTGTTTATTTTTACCGGGTCTAGAGAAAGTGACATGCGATAGACAGCCAGACCTTGAGGAAGTATTAAATGTTTGTGTGCGAGCGATAAACATACGCACGGGCTCACAAAAATTGATCCAAACATTTGATGTTTGTTACCCACCTTTCTTTGAAATTAGTTCTATTTGTGATCTAATTATTTTAGATGATACAAAATATACAAAATTACTTTTTCTATACGCCGACAGTTTTAAATATTTTTGAAGGTTCAAGGTGACTGCGGTTGCTTCCCTGATTATATTTGATTTAAAACATCACTTAATTTTAAAATGAAGCTTCAAACTTCAGAATAATTATTTTTTAATGAAAAAGGGGCAGTTTTCTTTTCAAAATATACTATTTTACTTACAAGAGTTTCTTTAAAAATACAAAAACAAAAAAACGGGTTTTTGTAAATAAAAAATCTTCGAAGAAAAAATTATTTTAAGTCAAAGAATAAATCAATTTTTATGCAATCAGCTACTAGGTGTCTTATTGCCAAAGCGACTTACTAAATTTATTTTGCCTTTAAGCTCTGGAAAAAAGAAGAAGAGTATTAATTTACTCCTGGAACAAAATCCTCTTTAAATAATTATTTTTGTCTATTTTAGATGCATGAAGACTATCGCTCATTAGAAAGAGCTAAAGAAGCCATGATAGATGTCTCACAATATATAAATGAAGTCAAACGTGATTCAGATCATTTACTAATCATACAAAAATTAAAGGTAAATAAAAAAGAAATCATCATCACATTCTCCAAACAACTAACATATTTACCATTCTCACTGCAGGATAGTATAGTTGATTTAAATTTCCTACAAAATGGCAATGATCTCGTACAATATGGACGTTTACTGCTGGATGGTGAACTGTACATTAAGGCTCATGAAGATCAAAAAACTAAATTGCGTTACGCTTTCGTATTTGATAAAATTCTCATCTTAGTGAAAGCGTTACATGTCAAGACGGGTGATATGCAATATACATATCGTGACTCACATAATCTCAATGAATATTGGGTAGAACAAAGCCATTCGAGGCGTACAATTGGACGTGATTCACGTTTAAAATATCCACTATTGTTGGCGCGCAAATCAGGCAAAACAGCATTTACTTTGTATTTAAAATCGGAGCCAGAACGTGATAAATGGCGCAAGGCGCTAACAGAGGCTATGGAAAATTTAGAACCACCTGGTTGTCGTAACACGGACCATAAAATGGAAATATATACATTTGATGCACCCACAACATGTCGTCATTGTTCCAAGTTCCTAAAAGGTCGTATACATCAAGTAAGTTTCAATTGTTTTGCAAGAAGTAAGAAAAAAAATTAAAATAAATTACAAAAAAAAAAAAATAATTTTTAAATATTAAAGGGTTACCGCTGTAAAGTGTGTGAGATTGCTGTCCATAAAGGTTGCATTTCTTCTACGGGTCGCTGTAAACAAAATGTTGTTGTCATACCACCACCTGTTTGTGATCGCCAATTAGCTGAGTTTAATTGGTAAGTAATTCAATTCAAGCAGAATTATAAAGGAATGCTTTCTTTCAATACGTCTAGTTCTACTTAAAAATTAGTAACAGCTTTAAACAAAATTTCTTATGAAAACAGTAAACACACAAAAAATAATTTTGTATAAAGCTGTGTCGTTAAAGAACGAACGGATAGAATTGAACGAATCAAACAACTGAACGAACTGATTCGGACTTTACCCCACGTCTCCATTAGCCATCAAATTGAACTAGACATGCACATAACACCTACAGAACAACGCTTTTAATTTGTTCATGCTCTTGCATGTGGCGAAAAGGTGTCATTGTTCATGTTCTGTTTGATCATAATTTTCTGTTTGTCGTCAGGGTAGTTTTAATGTTTTTAATAAGAAAAAGAGTGTTCGCATTTTTTATCAATAGATGGCGTTAATTCGCAATAAAGAAATCATAATAAAAGTCATATTTGATGGCAAACATCATTGCTCAGATAAATGTTCGGCCAACGATGGTTGCACATGAACGAAACATAAACTTTGGATGTCTACATTAGCCGAATTTATGTGCGACATGATGATCACACCGAGTTAATGGCTCCTTGAGGCGTAGGGTTAAATAACCATTTTAGACTCTGTAGTACATCGTTCAATTCTTTTTTGTATTTAAAAATGCAAACGTCTAAATAAATAATGGCATTTTTTTTTTTAGGTTCGTAGGAACTATGGATCGTGAAACTGCCCAAGCACGTTTAGAACATCGACGTATAGGCACTTACCTGCTAAGAGTAAGACCACAAGGTGCATCAAATCCCAAAGAGACTATGTACGCTTTAAGTTTAAAGTAAGTTTTTTAATATTCTCGTTTACTTCATTGAAATGCGGCATTTACACTGTGCAATTTTTCATGAAACAGGCATGCAATTTTTATTTGTTGATGAAGAGGGGATGTCACAGTTGCTTGCTGCAACTTTATAGAGAATTGAAAAAAAATGCCGCAAAAAATTGCATAGTGTGAATGTGGACAAACTTAGAGAACCATGAAATTTATTAATTAAATATTTTTATTTACAGAACTGATGAGAATGTCATAAAACATATGAAAATAAATCAGGAGACTAAAGCAGATAATGTTGTCTATTGTTTGTCTTCAAGAAGACATTTTAAAAATATTGTTGATTTGGTATCCTACTATGAAAGAAATGATTTGGGAGAAAATTTTGCGGGGTAAGTTGTTGTTTATAAATTCAACAAAAATACAAATTTTTTGTCCTCAACTGTAACAAAGTGTGACTTGAAGAATGAAGTAGAAAGACAGTATAATATTTTTAAAAAATTTCTTTTTAATTAAGTCTAAATCAATCTCTACAATGGCCTTATCGTGAGGTCTTTGCCACCGCCATTTATGACTTCGAGCCTAAAGGTAATAATCAGCTACAATTAAAAATTGGCTGCCAAGTTTTGGTTATAGGAAAGGATGGCGATAGCAAAGGTTGGTGGCGCGGTAAAATTGGTGATGTGGTAAATATCAATAAAGTTTTTTTTTTGTTGTTATTACTTTATAACTCAATTTGGGTTGGTTACTTTGTAGGTTGGTTACTTTCCGAAAGAATACGTACAGGAGCATCCACCCACCAATGATGAACTTTGATATTACAATTATGAAATTGATTTCTCTCGCAGTAAATCTGAACGTTCTCGACTGCTGTTGCAAAATTCAATATCCTTAAGCAGCATGGAAGAGGAACAACAAAAACAACAAGCTCAACAAGAAATTTTAGTAACAGAAGGTCATTAATTTCTTTTTTGTGATTAAATATTTTTTTATTTAATTTTAATTTTTATTATTTTATTTTTAATATTTTATTTTTGTTTAAGCTTAAAGTTTTACTATAAGAAAAAATATGTTAAAAATGTTGTAAATTTTTTTAAATTTAAGCGTTATAAAGTGCCAATATTTTCTTATTTTTAATATTTTTATTTAAAATTTAAATTTTTTAAAGTTTTTATTTATTTATACAAAAAACAAAACTTGCTGAATATTTTATACATTCAAAACAAAACAAAAAAAGGCATTAAAAGTTTGAAAGTATAAAACAATTTTTAACAAAAATATTTTTAGAAAAAATCATAAGAGCAGCTTTATTGTATTTTTTAGCAGTTTTCAAGGATTTTCATTTATTGTAATTATTTATTAAAATTCTTGATCTTATAAAAATAATCTTTATATAAAAACTAAGTTTTCAGACAGAAAAAAGAGCAAAAATAACAAAAGTCCATTTAAATACAACAACAGTTAAAAATATATTCTTTAAAGAAAATTAATAATTAAAATTTAACTGTATAAAACATAAATGAAGTAAATACTATTTTGTAAAAAGAAATGATAAAATTTTTATTAAGAAAAACTGCAATTATGTTTAAATGTTAAAAAATAAGAAAAAAAAAAAAAAAACTAATAGATGTTCAACTTAGCTTCTGTTGTTTTTTTTTTTTTTTTGTTGCGAAAAATGAATTGGAATACAAGCGTGGATTAATGTTGACAAAAGAGTTGTAAATGAATCATTTTTTTTTTAATTTTAATTCGTTGCGAATTAACTAAATTTTAAATTAATTCTTTTCACAACAAAAAAGAATTAAATGAAATTTTAATCAATTCAAAAAAATTAGGCAGAAATGAATTTCAATTCGTTTCCAAATCAAATGGATTTGTGAAATGAGTTGCAATTAGTTTCTGATTCAAATGGATTATCCAAAGTGAATTGCAATTCATTTCCAATTAGTTTTGAATTCATTCAAATGGGTTAGAACAACGAATTGCAATTCAAATGAATGAAATCTTAAATGAGTTCCAATCTATCGCATTCAAGAGCAGATTTAGGGGTAATGAAAAATAGAAAATTCTCTAACTAAACTTAAAATATTTAATGGTCAAGGGTCAAAGAAAACATGGAGATGCTTACTGCGTATTAACTTACAAAATCATTTCAAATTTCAATCAATGAGTTGGTAATTAATTGCTAATTCCCTTTTAAAATTAATTTAAATTAATTCAAAGTTAATTTAATTCAACTGAATTGGAAATGAATTGCAATTCATTTTATTCGCAAATTAATTAAAAATGAATGATTCGTTAACAGCTTTGGATTGACAAGAGGTTGTAGAGAAATTTTTTTTATTTGTAAAGTTCATGTTTGACATTGTATTTGAAATATTAGAAAAGACTTTTAACAAGAGTTACATATTTTTTTTTATAAATCTGCTGCACAGAGTAAATTGAAGAGATAATTATGTTGATTTTGAAGCTATCGCTAGAAGAAGAAGAAGAAGTATACCCATATCGTTCTATCGTAAAGACTGCATTAGTAAAAGTTTCTGTTTGTACTGTTGTCATACCTTTCGGTGAAGACCGTCGTTTCTGTTTGTTTTTTAAACGAAGATCGCAAGTTCATATCCCTACAGAACCTTTAAACTTCTTGGATTTTCGATTAGTTGCCTTTATATAAGAACAACAGCCAAGGAGTTAAAGATGGAAATCATGATTCTCAACTCGAGAACGCTTTAATTAGAAAGGAGGAAGTTACAACAAGATTTAACTCTAACTGTCATTTTAAAATTTAATTAACGTTAAATACAAGTGTGTTGTTGAAAGGCGGGCCTAGTTAGTAAACAGATGAGATCCTTAATCCTCAATCCGAAACAGAGTATAGTGGTCTAAATGACTGAACTAGTTATAGTCGCATGTTTGCTAAACACTTTTCATTTTTTCTAGTCAGAGCCATAGAATAGTCATACAAGACTATGAATGCAAAAAATATCAAATTTTATATTTGGTGCACTAAGTGAATTTGGGACATATTCATTTTCTTGTCGTTGGAGTTACTGTTTATTAAACTTAAAAGGCCATTGACTTAAAAATACTAAACCTTTTTTACATTAAAATGTTTTAATTCTTGTTAAAACTGAAAATTTTTGACCGTATTTATATTTCTTTAAAATTTTTAAAATTATTCAATTATTCGATCAAAAGAGCGGAAAGATAAAAGTAATAAAACAAATCTTGAAGATATATTTTTTTATAACTAATAAGAAACGTGTTAAATTACAAGGAAAAAAATACTGACGAATCCACAAATAGCATTTTATTTAAAAAAATGAATATCCATTAAAAAAACTGATTTTGTAAAATAAAATTATTTCTTTGTGTTTGTCTTTTATTAATAAAATAATAAAACAGAATTGGATAACAAAGCTTTTTTCCATAGAATTGAATTATAAAAACATTCATGAAAAGAGGTCGTGAGATAGAAACTATTTTGTTTATTTTTATCTAACAACAGTATAACTTAACTATCAGGCATGTCACAGAACTTAATTCCGATCGAAAGTCGATTGGGCGAATTCATTTTTAGACAACAAAAAACGAAAATTTCGTCGGAATGAAACCACTATTAAATTTCAAAGTAGAATTGACTTTATTTAAAATTTTTATTTTTTGCTATCTTAGAATTTACTATTATTTTATATTTTTATTTAGATTATTCTGTTTGCTACTTTGGTGTGACCAGTGTTGCCATATTAAAATTAAAAAGTGGGCAAATTAATTTTTTTCTTAAGAATATTCAAAATCTATAGGAAGCTACAGAAAGTAAAACATATTTGTTAGAATGGTTAATACGGAATAAAAACTATTCCGATCGGATTGTGTGACATGCCTATATACCTTCAAGAAATTATAGATGCTTTCTGAAAGAACTAAATAAAAATTAGTTCTGTCAAAAGTGAAGTATAAAAGTTTTGAAAAAAACCTCCTCATTTTAACTTTTACGTAACAAAGTCAATATTATATATTTAAAAAATTAATAATTATTTCGAAATAGTATTTATTTCATTTATTTATCCAAAAATCTCATATAATTCGAATAAAGAAGAAAAAAATAAAGAATTTATTGCAACTTGTTACTTGTGTAGGAAATTAAAAAAAAACGTAATTTAAAAAAATACATGTAACAAAAAGTAAAAATGTTTATATTTATCAAACAAATAATCATTTGGCAACGAAAAAAAAAAATGAGTAAAAATGTTATACATATATTTTTTTAAACACAAATTTAATTTTAAATACACATGTATGTACAAATTAATACACATACATAAATTTTTACTCACACATACACATATATTTATACATATACAGGCATGTCCACAGAACTAAATTTTAATCGAAAGCGTTTTTAATTCTGCAAATTGGTTCTTTAGAAAACGAAAAATTTTTTCGGAATAAAATCACTATTAAATTCCAAAGTTGAATCGATTTTTTTTTTAATTTTATTTTTTGCAGACTTAAAATCACAGACAGATAATCTGTGTCATGGCGCAATAATACCAGGTGAATGCATCAAATTTTACGTGTATTTTGTTTTTGTAAAAACTAATTCGAGCTGTCAAAAACGTCTGGTAATATGTGCGTATGTATTCCAATATATTTTTAGTGGCTTTCTTATTTTTTACAAATACATACACACATTACTAGATGTTTTTGACAGCTCGAATTAGTTTTTACAAAAACAAAATACACGCAAAAGCTAAAACATATGATGAACACATGATCGGATGCAGTCACCTGTTTGATGCGCCTTGATCTGTGTTTTAAATATACTTTTATTTATAAAACAATGTTGCCATATCAAAATTAAAAAGTTGGAAATTAGTATTTTTTATGAATATTCAAAATCAATCGGAAATTAAAAAAAGGTAAAGCAAATTCGGAATTGATTATGCGAAATTAAAAAAAATTCCGCTTGGAATGTGTGACATGCCTGATAATACAAAAAAAGAAAGTTCAAAATAAACATTAAAAACATAAATAAAATTATGTACCTAAACAGCCATAACAAAAATGTTTTATGTAAATTAAGGTTAAAATATTTTATTAAAAAACAAAAACTATTTTAATATAAAATTTTAAAATATTTACAAGAAAAAAATCGAAAGCTATGATCGATCGAAATTGTTAAATGTGGTAAATGTTTTTTGCAATTTAATTTGTAAATGTTAAAATCAATCTTCTGCCTGTCCCAAGATGTCACAAGATATCGTTCGTTTGCTCAATTACATTTAAAATAAAAACGAAAAATTATCGCATTTACACAATGCAATTTTTCATGAAACTAACATAAAATTTTTGCAAGAGGGGTCAGCAATATGGTATTGCTTGAATTTTGAGAGGATGTTACTGTCGCTTATTTTTAATTAATTCATATCGCTACAACTTAAACAGATAATTGAAAAATGTCCAAAAAATTGCATAGTGTAAATCTTGACTTACATAATTGTTTCTAAACAATTTTTTAAAACTTGTTTTTAAAGTAAAAGTGCGAACACACGAATTTTAGTGACATCATGGGGCATGGAGTTAACTTTGAATTGGTAAAATGAAAAACCGCAGCTGTTTGTGTAAAATACTTTTGGATTCAAATCCAATTTAATTTACTTTTTTCATTATTTTCAAAGTACGTTAAATAATTTTTAAAAGCAATTTTTGTGATATTTCTTTTCTTACTTTTTTGATTATTTTATATTTTGAGTATTAAAAAAAAACAAATTTAAAGATCTTATTTTTTAAAAGTTATAAAAATTTATTGAATGGCAGTAAGCTAAAGCTGCTTTTACACGAGAAGTTTGAAGTCAATCAGTTTAAAAAATACAATAATGTAATTTCGCTATTCTGTCAAAACTGTTTACTTACAAACGACTTATACAGGTATGTCACACATTCCGATCGGAATGGTTTTAATTCCGTATTACCAATTCCGATCGATTTTGTTTTACCTTCTTCAGTTTCCGATCGGTTTTGTTTATTTCTGAAAAGCATTGAATCTCCATTATTTAGTTAAAATGTAGCAATATTCTGCACACCAAAGTAATCAACAAGGTTAATCTAAGTAGGACACATCATAAAAATAAATTTAAGAAACGCATATAACAAAATTTCAAGGAAACTAAATTCCACTCTGAAATTTGAAAGTGGTTTCATTCCGAAAAAATTTTTCGTTTTTCGTTTTCTGAAGAAGCAATTTGCGGAATTGAAACCACTTTCGATCGGAATTGAGTTCTGTGACATGCCTGATAGTTTTTACATTCAAACGTATATGTGTAATTTTAACTGACATAATCTGTTAAGTGTTGAAAACAGTTGATGTCAGATCAAAATATGTGTTTTGCAGTATAAAATTTGACAAGTCATATGGAAAAAACATGTCGTCTGAAAGCAGCTTAAGTAATTCCCGATGTAGAGGAGTATGTGGCGATTTTCTTTTTATCAATTCAAAACTTTAAGTGCAATATTGTATTTAAAAAAAATAATAACAATATTATTAAAAACAAATAAATAGAAATTAAAACAAAAATCACAAACAGAAAAAATTAAATATAAAAAATGTATTAATTATTTTACAGAGTGAAATTTAATAATAGATAAAAAATGTATAAAAAATTATAAGAACAAAAATAAGTTCAATTAACTATTAACAACTTAAGATCCAAATATAAAAAACTATATAAATATATAAATTATTTTAATAAAATTAAATATATACAAATACTTATATAAATACGTACATACATATATTTATGCCAAAAATAACTAAGAAAGAAATTTAGTTTTTAAAATGTTTTAAAAAGAAATATTAAAAAAGGAAGATGTTTAAACTAGAATTGGTTTTAAAAGTAAATTTTCTTAATTAACAGAAAATTTAAGAAAAAATGGAAATATTTCAATGATTTGTAAATGACTATTGAAACTGATTCACTTACTAATTAAATGTATTTCTCTCTCTCTCTCTCTCTCTCTCTCTCTGTTACTCTATTTATTATTACTAAAGTCTTATTTATTATTTTTATCTCCTTACACCTTTTAAATGTGCTTAAGCGTTATATTTTCTATATAATAAAATGTACTGTTTTACTTGAGATTTTTATATAATTAACATTCCATTTTTACTGAATTTATTATTAATTTTTTTTCTCGATTCAAGATTTTTTAAAGTGCCATGATGAATAACAGAAGAAAAAAAATATTTTTAAATTACCTTTTGAAGGTTAAAAGTAAATCACTTTATAACTTTTCACAATTTAATGCACTCGCTAATATCTGAAGTTGCCAATGAGGTTAGATTTTTCAGTCTTCTCTTTAAAAAAATTTATTCCTTAATTATCCACAAATTTTATAAATGTTTCTGCAGTCTCCGAAGAGACAAACGGTGTGTTATACGAGGGCTGCTATATATATATTTTTTGGCCTGGCCACACTGAGTGCTGCCAAGTGCAATCTGACATTTCCATTGGAAAGTTTGTCATTTTTAAGCATAATCGTACTCAAAACGTTTTGACGTACGACCATTATTTGTGTTGTTAACAGTGACTTGAAAAAAAAAAAAATGGAATTAACTCGTAAACATTTTCGTGCCATCATTTTTCACAACTTTCAAAGTGGATTATCACGACAAGAGTGCATTGATGAACTTAAATCTTTGTATGGTGATGAAGCAGCATCCTACAGCACTGTGAAAAATTGGTATAATGAATTTAATCGTGGCCGAAGCTCGCTCAAAGACGAATTCCTTGAAGGTCGACCAAAAACGGCTGTTGTGCCAGAGAACATTGATGCCGTGAGTGAACTCATAATGCAAGATCTACATGCGACATACCGAGAGATAGAGACATCCTTGGACATTTCTTCCACCAGCATACATTCGATACTGCATGAACACCTGGCCGTAAAAAAGGTTTGTTCTCGTTGGATCCCGCACAATTTGAAAGTCGCTCAAAAAAAGGCTCGTGTCGATTGGTGTAAAGAAATGTTGCAAAAATACGATTGCGGTGCTTTAAAAGACGTTTATAAGATCGTCACAGGTGACGAATCATGGATCTATGCGTATGAGCCCGAAACGAAACAACAATCGACCGTGTGGGTCTTTAAAGACGAACAAAATCCAACGAAAGTTGTTCGTGGAAGAAGACCCTTCGAAGCAAATGGTCGCCTGTTTCTTCGGCAAAACTGGTCATGTGGCGACTGTTCCGATTGAGCAACGTAGGACGGTCACTTCTGAGTGGTACACTACAATTTGTTTGCCTGAAGTCATCGGAGAAATTCGAAAAACCAACAAGAGAAGACGAATCATTGTTCACCATGACAATGCGAGCTCTCACACATCGGCTCAAACCAGAGCGTTTTTGACCGGCCAAAACGTCGTATTAATGGGTCATCTGCCGTAAAGCCCTGACTTGGCACCTAATGACTTCTTCTTGTTCCCGCACATCAAAAAAAAAAAAAAAAATGCGTGGTCAACGATTTTCGTCGCCAGAAGAAGCTGTTGAAGTGTTCAAAAACCATGTTTTAGAGGTGTCTCAATTGGAGTAGAAAAAGTGCTTCGACAACTGGTTTGAGCGCATGCAAAAGTGTATAAATTATGCTGAAGAATACTTTGAAAAACAATAAACCATTTTTGATTATAAATATTCACATTTTCACTATTAGGCCAGAAATATATAGAGCAGCCCTCGTATAAACAATTTGATTATTATTTTCTTATTTTTAATTTATTTAAGAGCAAAGTAAAGTTATTTTAATAATTTAGAATTTCTTACCTTTAAAAAATCCGACATGTCACACCTTGTTGAACCTTCTTCAGATTCATAAAAAACGCTGTATCTGTACTTCCTAATTTTGATATGGCAACATTGGTCACACCAAAGTAACAAACAGGCTAATGCTATAAAAACAATCAAGTCCACCGACCATCGACTACAAGATGTCAAAAATAGAATACATGCGTGCTTATGAGAAGAGAATAATTCTTTTAGCCGCTATACGACTACCGACTACACGGCTACTTTTGTAGCCCGTAGCCAACTTAGGCTAATTTATATTTTTCTTGACTACAAAAAACGGATTAGTGCTGTCAATACAATAAATGCATGAAATGGTGGTCTTAAAAACGCAATCCCTTAAATGTCGCTATTAAAAACGCGAAAAACTATTATAGTGGCACCATTGAAAAATAATAATCATCTGTTTGTTCATTTGTTTACATTTTTCAATTACTTTTTATTTGGCGCATTTTTTTGGTTGTTTTGCTTAACTTTAACAGATGTTTATTTTTTGTAGTTAGTGGTCGGTAGTCGTTAAAAGAATTAAGTAGCTGGCGACTTGATTATTTTTGTAGCCAGCTACTTTTTTAGTCGGTAGTCGATGGTCGGTAGCCCTTGATTGTGTTTATAGCATTATATATTTTTTTGTCTTTGCAACATTGTGTTGTGTTTGGGTTATTCAAGTTTTGCTCCGTGTTATCTATTCAGGTTGGATGTTTTTATTAAAAAGAGTGTCATTTAATTTTAAGTCTTTAAAAATATAATTTTTTGGTATAACAATTGTGTTTAAAAGAAAATATAATTAAATATGTGTAAAAGCAAAAACAAACAAACAAACATTTCACTCAATTACATCTAAAACAAATGAATCGTTTGGTGCTATTTCCACGTTGCTGACATTATTTGATCGGTCGATGGCAATCGTTACCGTTACTGATCAATGATTTTTTGTTTGAAAATATGGACGACACTGATCGCAACGATTTTAGGTTTCCGTCCTACGTACCCTACAGCCTCAAAACTAACGACTTATTGAAATCAAAATTTGACGATGACTATTGGGAAACTGATTTGCTTATTGGCTTCCAAAATCGTGCCAATGTTTTATTAATTTAACGTTTCAGAAATTTAAATATGCAAATAAAAAGACTTTATTTTAATTTTTGTATTTATAAAATAAAATTTTTCATTTAAAATTTTTATAATAAGTATTTTGCATCCCAACAATCCAATCAATGTATGCTGAAACACGGGTGTAGATGGAAGGCAATTTATTCACACCACAGGGAAAAAATCCCCAGGAAACAATACCAATCAATTCGGCTGGAGCTCCGTCGCGTTCAATGACCAAGGGACCACCAGAATCACCATTACACGCAGAAATTCCCTTTTGCGAAGAGGCAGTGCAAAGGTTGGTCTCATGAACAGGAGCATCTTTGGGTAAAACATTCTTGCAGGCATCGAGTTCCATAACTTCGGTTTCAACAGTTTGCAAAGTTTTTGCAGGTGCAAAATTATAGAATTTAGGTTGACCCCAGCCATATAAAGAGGAGTTACCAGAGTAAAGTTCTTGTATGACTGGTAGGGAAGCAGGTTGAACATATTGATTGAATTGCAATGGCTTGGAAAGATGCAAAATTGCAATATCGTAGGGGCCAGCACTGTTCGAGAAGTTCTTATGACGCATTCCCCAATCGACTACACGTGTTTGTGTCCTGTTGTCCAATTTTAAACATTCATGAAGACCAGCAACAACACTCATATTAACAGGATTGCCAATACAGTGTGCAGCTGTTAATATCCAGTCTTTAGCAATGATGGTGCCGCCGCATTCATGTCTATGTGCAGCGTTTCTGCTAAGAGAAACAATATATGGGGCAGAATGAGGTGCAGCTTCCTTACCTTTTATCACAAAACCGGTAGAAAAGCTAGGAATTAGCTTTTGCGCGATATTCGATAATTTGGCAGCCTGACTGCCTGCAACCAAAATAGCAAAAATTACTAAGCACCTCATGTTGCTTTAACTTATAAATTCTAACTGATTTCTATGAAAAATGTTCGCTATATTTATATTGATCGAGAAACAACAACAAGTCAATGATTATTTATGTTGACTTCTAATCTTTTTTTAACTCCTACAAGTGCTACTTTATATGACTGCTACTTTATAGTGCCATGACGTTGCACGATAAGATTTATTGCTCGTAATCTTATACTTTTAAGTTTTGGGAAAATTAATGATTTTTTTTTTTAGAAATTTGAAATGTTTTTATTTTAAACACCTCGATAAGCGGAAAACATATTAAAAACCAAAACAAAACAGATTCCCTACGTATATGTTCTCTGCACCACTCTATCTTCTAACTGGCCGCGCTTCTTTTTTAAAACGAGGACATTGAAACAACACATGTCTTGTGTTCTCTTCCATGTTAACATTCCACATTGGATAATACGGTGAATGTCTTGTCCAAAGCACAACAGATATGACTTCAAACAGTCATGTCCACTTAAAATTTTTGTTAAGAAGAAGTTTATGTCTCATGGTCTAGCATACCACACATGGTTCAATGAATTCGGTCAACGTCCCTGTGTCACCATAAACTAACTGGTTGATCAGTAAGCTATCATATCATGAACGGTTTTGGGTAACCAAACCGGCTATAAGAATCAATACCGTTAAGCAAAGATCTAATGACGATACTTTCTTACTTCCATGAGGAATTTCCTCTAAAGATATTTGGAGCATTCTGCTGGTGTCTATTTTTTCTTGTTTTCTTTGAAAAACGTCAGCATTTCTTATTTTTTTTTTTAATTTTCTATCGCCCTATATTTTTTTTTATTGAAATTATTTCATTATTCCAAATTATATGGAAATATTAGAGGCAGGCGTGGTGTTTTGCCCGCTGCCTCGAAGGACATAGACCGATCATGCTGATTTTCAATAACACCTCTTTCGACACTATGTCTGATCGATTAGCGTATTTAAGTTTTTTCTAGCTGATCTAGGACGGATAGACGGGAATTGCTTAATCGACTTTGTAATGTTTACTTTATGGGGTCGGTAATGGATATTGTAGAAATTACAAACGGAATGACCAAAATTAGTTATACCCTTTTACCACTTTTTGTGGTGAAGGGTATAATAAATTTTAATTTATCTATATCCACAGTTCTGCTTCTAATTTTATTACCCCAATTCTAAATATTTCCAGGGTATTAATTTCTCCCGGGAATAAAATTCACCTATTCTAAACAAACTGGAAGAATGCTATTTTGGGAAAAGAATTTGGAATCTCCGTTTTTTCTCTATGTTTTCCTTAACTTCCCTGAGCTTTTACTTTTCCATTTCACGATTATGCCCCCTTTGCTCCTTTAATTCGTCTTTCTTCAAGTCATCGTTTTCAACACATTTCTATGAATATATATTTCCACCGCAAGGACATCGGTAGCGGAAACTTCGGTAGCCACTTCAGTTGGAGCCTTTTTAATTTTTTTCATTGGTGGTGGCTGAGGTGAGTCCTTACAGTTTTTATTGTGGTTGATATCGTCGTCCGCTAAAAACTCCGGTGGCAATTCTGCTTTAATATTTTCTTCTGTTCGCTTATTTATGTTTGAAGAAGAACAGGATAGTCCAAACGTGTTAGCTATACCTTCAACGAACTCTTTCATCCCATTAAACTTATGAATAGCTTCTTCGTTTGCGAAAAACTTCTGTACCATATTCGGCCCTCCACCAGTTTCTACCTGGTTCTGGGCAGCCTTTTTTCGAACGTACTTTTTTGATCAAACCATACCTGAAAAACGTTTGAACTTTTAAAACCTTTCTATACCATTAGGGACAATTTTCATTAATCATACCTTCTTCCACTCTGAAACCTTTTTTTATGGTGGCCCTGCTGAGTTTAACTCCGCCTCTTAATTAAGCCAAAACTGGTTTAATTCGTCCTTACTTCCGTTGAACATTTAATATCTGGGTGGGCTTGCATTTGGAGACCCTCCAATTTCTTTTTATTTATTGTTTTGGACCTGAAAATAAAAAATTCATTCATATTTATGTGTTAAAAATTGCTAAGATATTTTTTTTCAACATAAATTAAAATAAATTTTTAAATACAACTCCCCTGCTATTTTTTGGCGGAATTTTCCCAAAATTTTTCATTGCATTCTCCCTTTAATTGAACAAATTCTCTATTCAGTGTTTTTTAAGAAGTATATTCTTATGATAAAAAATTAGCGAACTGATAAAGAGACCGTAATATCAGCCATTTTCATTAATACACTTCATGACATTACGAATACTTTTTTGAAATCCTTGCTCCTAATAGCGAAAATAGGTACCGACTGTCATAAAACTCTCTTAACAAGATAGAGACCGAGAAATAGAAAATAAGTTTAATAAGTTGGATACTGCCTTGGAAGGAGTGTGCAAGCTAATAATCTCTAGCAGGTACAGAATGCAGTGTAATAAATTAGGAAATGACTTTGTTGCCAGAATTTAAATGAAGAGCCAGAGTGTTGTTGAACATCTTCCTTTTCATTGTACTGGGGCTAATGTCATTATGGCAGCCGCTAATACCAGCATGCATCATTATTTTTAAAAGAGTTTTGAGTGATGAAGTGATTAACAATGTTTTTCTCCAAGGTAGTATTAAGACAAAGAATCAAAATATTTGCTTAAATGCATTCCTTGTGTTCCAAGGGCTGATCAAAAAAATATCCGTTTTTTTTCAAATTTTTTAGTTACGTATGTGCGATTTTTGCATTTTTGTTTTCAGTTATGTGGGTACACATGTCTGTCATATATGTTGGCAATATCAGCCATTTTGAATTGTCAGTTTGTTTTTGACAGATAAAAAGGTAAATCGTGTTTTGGTGTCCTCTTCGATTTTTTACTATTTGAAAAAATGGATTGAAGAAACTTTATTAAGTTTTCTGTTGACTGTAGCGTTTGGCGAGTCTACACGAGTTCAATTGTGGTATAACCGGTCTAAGGAAGGTCGAGAAGATGTCAATGACGATGCTCGTCCTGGTCGCATGTTCCGTCAACAACCGATGAAAGCATTGAAGCAGTAAGGAAAATGATTTTCGATAATCGTTGAATCACTATCAAAAGGTTGCTGATGATGTATGCATATCGTTCGGCTCATGCCAAGCAATTTTTACGGATCATTTAGGCATGAAACGTGCGGCAGCGAAGATTGTTCCAAAATTACTAAATTTTGAGAAGAAACAACGTCGCATGTACATCGCTGTTGGATGTCGTCAACGAAGATCCAAATTTTCTAAAAAATGTCATAACTGGTGACGAATCATAGGTGTATGGCTATGACATTGAAAACAAAGCCCAATCATCCTAATGGCAGCGTCCAGAAGAGACCAAGACCGAAAAAAGCACGTCAAGTTCGGTCAAATGTGAAGATTTTGTTCACTGTTTTCTTTGAATGCAATACTACCTTGAAGTTATGCGCCGTTTGCGCGAAGCAATTTGTCAGAAATGCACAGAAGTGTGGAAAAAACAATAATGGATTTTGCACCATGATAACGCACCAGCTCAGACATCGATGCTTGTGCATGAGTTTTTGGCCAAAAACAAAACCGTTAGCATGCCTTAACCACCGTATTCACTGGACTTGCCCCCCGCTGACTTTTTTCTCTTCCCAAAACTGAAGACACCCATGATAGGAAAGCGTTTCGCTATGATTGAGGAGATAAAAGAAAAATCGAAACAGGAGCTGTTGGCGATACCAAAAAGCGCGTTTCAAAAGTGTTTCCAGGATTGGAAAAAACGCTGGCATAAGTTTATTATATCTGAAGGGGACAAAATAGTTATTGATGACCTTGTGTTTCCTAAAAGAAATAGTAAATACGGTGTTCATAATTCGTATAGTTCTTTAAGAATTCTCTGTCATGTCTTCTGTCATGTGATTTTAATATCAACTATATAAAGTTATAAATCAAACATTTCTGATCTCAGTAATAGATTTGCATATTCCTAATCTAGTATTAGTATTAATCGAATAGCATGAATATTTAATGCTTATCAGACACTTCATCCAAATGTAATAAATTATTTTTATGGCCAAATTTCTATTTCTTTAGTTAGTTAAAAAAAAAAATTAAAAACCAGTAGTGCGATTCATGACTCTTTTCTAACGATTATTGGTTGGTAAATTTCTCGATTTTGCTATTTAGTGATACTTTTTGTTAGCAAGTTGCTAATCGTTAAGAAAGCGACTGTATTTTTTGTGTCGTTAAATCTAACAAACTTAAGTTAGCGCGTAAAGCTTAATGCAATCTTACGCATAGCTTTTGCGCTGAAATGCCAAGTGTAAAAGCAACTGAATGCGAATAAAAAAGATATAAAACTGCTATATTGCCCTGAAAAAAACTAATTTGTTCTTACTTTTTTAAAATAAAATAACAAAACAATTAATGAAGCAGCCAAATTCACTTCCTAACGAATCAATCTAGCAGTTTTAATTTTCTGTTATTTCTACGCATAGGGTTTTTATAAAATAAAATGAGTTGACATTACTGTTATATTATTTCAGCGCAAAAGCTATAGGTCAGATTGCTTTGCGCTTTACGCGTTAAGTTAGATTTGACTCATACTCAGTCGTACGATCTATAATAAATTGCATGTCTGCTGAAATAAGTATGAAGGCCGGGGCACATAAAATCCGTCATAAACTTTGACAAATTCAACTGACAAGTCAGTTCAAATACATGTTTTCTTATGAGCGTTGTCACAATCAATACGTGTTCGTCAACGCAAAGTACGAAAGTTGATCAACTTTTAACTTTTGACGTATGTTGAATACTTTAACAGCAATCAATTGCTTCTTTTCCCTCTTCTTTGTTTTCTTTTAACTTTTGCTGTATTTCAATTGTAGTCTGTAATTTTAATAAAATAATTTTGGTGGCAAAAATTAAAACACAAAAAATTTGATTAAATTAACAAGTGAATAAAATACAAATTTAATTTAAAAGCGAATAAAAATAGAGAGCAAACTTTGATTTAACATCCGCCAGCATTCTCATAACTCATCCGTCGTTATTTTGACTTTAGTTGAATTTGTCAAAGTACAACGTATGACGGATTCTATGTGCCCCGGCCTTGATAGTGTGGAATAAATGTGTATCTGTACGATTTTATAATCTTTTAAAAAAAATAATCAAAAATGCTTATATTTATGAGTAGATTTTTTTAAGATGAGGATAAAACACAATGAAATATAAAAATAATCCGTTTTTTGCACCTACGACGTGATTTTAAAACGATTTTTAAAGTAGGACTTAAATCGTACGATAATTGGTTACTCAGTACACGAAAGAAATAACTTTATGTTGTTAGAGTTTCACTTAATATTATGAAGTAAAAATATCTTTTCTGCTTGTAATGACACGACACATGACAAGTCATCTATTAACAGCTCTTTCGGCAGCGTAGTTAACAACGCGTGATATTTCTTGTGCTTGCTGGAAGTCTCCTCGCTTTTTTCCTGTTGAAAACAATCCGAAGTGTGCGAAAAATTTTGCTTTCTCAAGTGTAAAATAATTCTTGAATCACTTGTACTGATTTAGCAAAATTTTTCACGATTATTTTTATCTTTTTATTACTCGATGTTATCCACGTCGCTTTTCTCCTGTTATTTTTATTGTCATCAGATTTCTGTTTCTCATACTCCATTTTTTTGTCTTGAGATACATGAATAGCATTCGCCATTTTTCTTTACCTTTAAGAGAAAAAGTTTATGAAAGTGTCTTTTTTTATATGAGAGTCCCCTTTAGAAAGTAGAGATGGGGATAAAAAAAATTATTGGGAAAAAATTTAATGAGGGTTTGTCTTAAACGGCTAATTAGATGGTCAAACCTGTACGGCTTAATGACATGCCGTTATACTCGTGTAACAGGGTGCAATTAGGGTTTGTCACCGGCGCTGTATGGATTTCTAATTTCCGTCCAATTGCCGCTTTTTATTTGACCCTAATATGAGTATTTTTGTTAATTTTCACCACGTCTTCCGTAGCTTGACCTCGATAATAATCATAATTTTAACTTTTAAAGTTGCCATATCTTTCATAGTGTGTATTTTCTTGCCGTTTTTTTTTATTTGTGGCTTTAAAATAATTTTAAAATTATAAAATCAACAATTGTCCAAATGTTTACAATGCGGGAAAGCTTGTCGATTATAAGGCTGCATTTAATACTTCGGTAAGAAAAAAACTTTTTGAAACAATGTCTGCATGTGGGAGACTAGTAAAACTTATACGTCTTTGTAGAATAAAACTGAGTGTCACGAAATTCTCAGTTAAAAAAAAAGTGATGCCTCCGAACCATTTATTACTATTAAAGGTCTCACACAAGGGGACAGCTTATTGTGTAACTTCTTCAACACTTTGAAGAAGCAAAATTTGGAAAACTCAAAACTTAATAAAGCGACTTCACTAGAACCAAGGGCCGCATCCTCCTTCTATATGCGGATGACATAAATATAGTCGAGAGGTTAGACCAAAATGTATCGTAAGCTTTTTCAAAAAGTTAAATTAGAGTCATTTTGAATGGTGTTGATGGTAAATAAGGGCAAGACAAAGATATTGATGCCAACGGCGAAAGAGGCATTAGGTCGAAAGAAAGGCGAAATAGTTCGGATCCGCTATAAGCCAGAAGAACGATATTAGTACTGACAAAAGAAAAGGTTCGTGCTATCAACTAAATGCTACTTCGGGCTCAGTATACAGTTTAAGGAAATAGCTCTAACTAAAGTTATACTTCACAACATTCTACTTATCGCAAAAAGGTGGATACTTGCGAAAGCGGAAAAATAAGTTCTGGGTGTGTTTGTAAGAAAGATTCTTCGTTAAATTAATGGCCCATCTGCGTTTACGCATAACACAGGCGTTGAATGAAATGGCAGCTTTGCCTTGATATGTAAAGCACGTCAAAATACATCGATAGCCCTGATTAGGCCATGTCGGTAGAATTTAAGCGAACGCTTAAGCCATAATAGCGATGAACAAAATTCCAGAGAAAAGCCAGAATTGAAGGTCTTAGGTTATGGTTACTTTCATCACGGCTTTTCTTTGCGTGTTGGTATTTTTGCTTAGCTTATAATTGAAATCTAATTTACATTTTGATTATTTCAATTATACACACCTTTTATTAAAACATATTAATTAAAATCTAAAAGTATAACCAGCACCGACTTTATAATCGGGACGACCGTTGCCATAAGGACCGCCCAAATGTTGACGATAACCAGCAGAAGCATCAACGGAATGACGTTTGTTTTGACTCTCCCAAATTTTGTGGGAAGCATCAATATTCACATCAAAACCCTGCTTTCGGGAACCCTCAACCGATCCAGTAACAGTGGGTAACTACAATAAAATAAATAAAGTTTCTCATTAATTATCTTCTTTTAGAACTTTCTTAAAATATTTACAAAATAAAACTTACATTTTTCTGGGGTTCTGGCGGTGTATATTGAAACTGTAATTAAAAATATTGACAGAGAAGGTATTTATTTAAGTAAATAAATGTTAGAAATCAATTAACAGGCGGTGCAAAAGTAATGTCGTGTCATAATATAAAGAAAGTTCCAATGAAATTAATAAAAAAAATATATCGATAAAATGGCTGGCCACCTTTTGAGCTAATGCATTTTAGTATTCTTTTTCTAAAATATATTTTTTTAATTTTTGCTCGCTTAATATCTGGCTCCTTTGTTCTTCTAGAGCTTATTTTGGTGGTAAACGTATGACTTCAAAATGTCCCAAAGAATGAATCATTTTGGGCAGCATTGCTAATGTATTACCAATTCCCAGAAAGGGGAGGCTAGAAAACCTGAAAATAGCCGCCCTCTTTCTAAAGTAATGGAAAGTATGTTAAATTTGCATCCTGTGAAATATTTAAAGTCCAACAGTTTACTTAGTGACCGGAAGTACTGCTTCCGTAGTGGACGTTCTGAGAATGACTTACTGGCCTACCGTTCGGAAAAATGTTATCAATCCATTCATCATTTCAGCGAAAGTGAGGTAGTGGTTTTATATCAAAACTTATTGCTTTTGGTGCCGGTGATAGCTTTTTTCGATTTGTATCGAGCACTTTACAAGTTTTTATAGCTGGGATCTCATCAAATAAGTTCAAGGTAAACTCAGGGGTATCGCAAGGTTCCGTCCTTTCTCCTACGCTATTTCTTATTTTTCTTGATGATCTTCTATGTAAGACTTCCAACCCTATCGTTTCTTTTGCAGATGACAGTAGCTTTTGCCATACACATTTATTTCGCAAAAGGCCTAGTCTTCCGGAAATTGGGGCTATGCGAAAGCACATAGATGATGGCCTAAATCGCGATCCTTTACCAATATCCGAATGGGGCTTTGCAAACAGGGCTTAATTTAGCAATTGTAAAACTCAGTGCTGTGTGCGGCTGGATGTGCTACCTCATCTGTAATTATGGGTGATAAAGATGTTAAGAAATCAGAAGCTCTCGATGTTCTTGGCATGAAGATTCAATGTGATGTTCGGTGACACAAGTCGCAAAAGAAGCTTTTAAATACCTGGAAAGGTGTAAGAAACACTTCATTCCATCTGAAGTCCTCACTACCTATGTCATCTTTTTCAGACCGAAAATGTAATTCAATTGTGGAATACAACTCTCATGTCTTGAAGTTACTTGACCGGTTGCAGGAAAGAGCGATGAAGCTCATCGGTGAGAGTGGGGCTTTCAGCTCTATTTTTTCACTGGAGTGGGGTGTGTTTCACTGTTTTATCGTTACTACAATGAAATGCGTTCTTATGAAATCAGGGAACTTGTTCCAAGAAACCTTAATTTCGTATGCGAAACGCGCTCTGCATCAAGAGTGCACACATTTGTGGACGATTTGCCAGTGAGTCGTACTACGAATTACAGAAAAAACTTTTTATTTGGCCGAACAGTTCGTATGTGGAATAAACTCCCTGCGGAGGTCTTTACTGTCACCTTTAGTGTTCAAGCACTACTCCTTCCATCCCCCTTCCCATAACCTAATTTTCTAGTTCTGGCACAATGCATTGCATAAGTAGAGGTTATCCCCTGAGGGCTGCTACTAAAAAAGTTTAAGCAAACTCGACAACACGACAGTAAGTTTGCACCACCATATTTTTACTTTTTTTAAATTCTACCTTTTTATCGGTGTTTTGGGCCGTTGCCATGGCTGCCATTCCCAAAGTACAAATCATCAGCAAGTAAAAGAATTTCATTTCGCTTAAGAACGATGTAAACTTTTCAATTGACAAACAGTTCTAGAATGATATTATTTTAACAACTTGCTGATTTATTTATACGTTTCAGTTCAATATTGCTTGCGGGATTTTACCGTCGAGAAGGGGATTTATTTGAAGAAAACAAAAAAAAAAAATACTTCTGTTTAAAGCTAAAAGTCACTGTGATTAAAATTAACTCAGATTTTGTTGCTTTTCATTTTATTTATTTTTTTAAACAAAATATTTGTTTTGTTGTACGTCGTGTACTTTTTCTTTTAAATTAAATATTACTTTCTGAGTTATTAGATCGAAGACTTTTAACAATTATAGTTTTATTATACTTTTGTAATTTTGTGGCTTTTTTATTTTATTTTTTGTTGCTGTCACGCATTGAAATAAAATTTAAAATAATTAAAAAATATAAATAGAGAAATTAGGTTTCTCTTTTTTAATACCCTTCCCCACAGGTGGAAAAAAGGGTGTATCGTAAGTTAGTCATTCCGCTTGTAATTCCTACAATATCCATTTTCGACCCCATAAATTTTTATATTTGGAGTTCTTATGCCTAGCAAAACCGGTTGAGCAATTTTTTCTGTCTGTCCGTATTTTTACATTGAAAAGTTTTAAACTTGATTTTGTCGTTAACTTTGCGTCCTACAGCTAAAGTAAAGAATAGCTGTATTCACCTTTTAAATTTATAAAAGTGAGGTTATATAAGATAATTCTTGCCAAAAGTAAACCGACTTCAAAACAAACTTAAAATCATATTTCTTTAGGAAGGTAATTATACATTATTCGAGAAAGATTGCGTCAGGACTTTTTATATGTCGTAGTTATGTGGTTAACCCTTTATTTTTTACACTTTTTATTGCTGACACAGTAAAAGAAAATTTGCTTAAATTCTAAGCGTTAGTCTCTAACTGGTTAAAGGATTGTCCATACACATACATTAAATTACAACCATTAGGACACCCTTTAATTTTTAAATTTAAATATTTCTTTTTGTACTTAATATAGAAATAAATATTCTGTCTAATTTTTAGAGTTTTTTTGTATCGGTTTCAACTATTAAGCCATATAGATCAACTAACATCAGTTATGGGGACACCCTTTAATTTCTAATTTCAAGTTTGCTACTTGTTATAGCGGACTCAGCAATGAAGGTTCTGTGCAAATTTCAATCAACTGTCTACAACTGTTTAACAGTTTGGTCAAATACATCAAATAACAGGAACTATTGTAACACCCTATAATTTATAATTTTATATATTTATGCTTCTTAAAACAAAGTAGTGGACAATTTGTTTAAATTTCAGTTGATTGTATGTAACGCTTCAAACGATAGGGCCATATAGGTCAATTTACTTTAAATTTGGGAACACCCTTTGATTACTAAATTCAAGTTTTATACTTGTTATAGGGAACTTAGCAATACAGATTCTTTGCAAATTTTAGCTGTCTGTCTATAACGGTTCAAAAGTTTGGGCATATACATTAACTTACATCAAGGGGGGACACCTTTTGATTTCTAAATTCAAATTTTATACTTGTTGTTATAGCGGACTTAGCAACACAGGTTCTTTGTAAATTTCAACTATCTTTCTAAACAGTTGAAGAGTTTGGCCACATACATCAAATTACATTTACTTGGGACACCCTTTAATTTATAATTTTGAATGTTTATACTTCTTTATACACCAGAAAAGAAGTGGACATTCTGTTAATTTTTAAGTGTTTGTATCTAAAGGTTCAAACGATAGGGCCATATAGGTCAGTTAACTTCAAATAAGGGAGCACCCTTTAACATCTAAATTAAAATTTTATACTTGTTGTTATTACAGACTTAACAATACAGGTTCTTTGTAAATTTAAATTGTCTGTCTATAACGGTTTAAAAGTTTGGCCACATACATCAAATTACAATAACTATTGGCACACTCTATAATTTAAAATTTCAATGTTTATACTTGTTATTATAACGGTCAGAGTAATCGACATTCTGTCCCATTTTTAAACGTTTGTCTATAACGGTTCAAAAGATAGGCGCATATAAGTCAATTTACGTCACCTATGGGGACACCCTTTAATTTTAAGATTTATTTTTGTATTACTTTTTGCTATTGGGAGCTATAGTAATATGCATTTAATACACTTTACGGTTCATAATATGCTTAAAAAACATGTATGTTGTATAGGGACACCCTTTAATTTTTAAGATTATAAACTGTTTTTAAAGCTGGACCAATCTGTAAGCATAATCTATCTAAATCGGTCCATAAATGACTGAGTTCTGCAGGCACAAACAAAAAAATCAACATTCACGCGAATTGATAACCTCCCTCCTTCTTTTTTTGAAGTCATTTAAACAAACAAAATTTATTAAAATTGAATTTTGACCAAAAAAATATATATATTTTTATATTGAAAACTTTAAAACTTGATTTTCTCGTTAACTATGCAAACTAGAGCTTAAATAACGGAAATATGTGATCACCTATAAAATGAATGAAAGTGAGGTTAAATAACAAAAGAGAAATATTCAAAAAATATAAAAAAATCACTTTAAAAAATGAAAAGAGTGTAGAATTTTCAAAATTTTTGCCCGATTTCTTTGCTTCGCTTCTTTTATGTTTTAATTTATGATACAGAATTAAAGCCACTCCGTTCAGCAAGTGTGATATGCACGAATATTTATAAAAAACAAATTTGTACTTTTACTAGTGAAATTAAGATTTTAATATAAATATTTCGAATTTTTTATACATTTTTATAAACTTAAAAAAAAAAAAATCTACCACCTATAAGTGTAGATACCGCCAACACGGCGATCAGCTGGACTATTTCCATAAGGACCACCCAAATGCTGTGAATAGCCACCAGTAACATCAAAGGCATGTCTGCCATTATTGCTCTCCCAAATGTTCTTGCGAACATCGGCACTAAAATCGAAACCATCCTTTTTATTACCACCGCCAGAGATAAAAACTTTAGGATCCTTTAAAAATTTTTAAATAATAAATATTTTCAATTTATCAAACGGCTTATTTGGCTTTCAATAAAATTACCTTCCATTCCTGAACCTGTGGATAAGAAAAAACCAAGCTTAAAGCAAAGACTAACAAAATGCAAATGATTTTCATTTTTTTTCTTTAACTTGAGTTGATTAGTTTGAAATATTTTAATACAAAATATAAATTTGTAATGATGGTTTTTAATGAAAGAGAACGGCTTTTATAGTTATTTATTGATTTTTATTTTTAGTTATAAATATGAGAAGAATAAATCATATTACTTTTCTTATCTCTTTATTATTTTATTTTTTTGTTTTTTTTTTTTTATTTTTTAAGGGGATTTTAGTTTTAGAGGAAATAATGAAAAGATTGATGATAAATAAAAATATTTTGTAGTTCCCATTATTTTACTGTGTGATTTGCCTTTCGAGCTTTTTTAAATCTTAAATAAAATAAATAATCATTTAGTCGTTAAATATATCAATAAATAAAATGTGGGACAGATGTTTTGACAGGTGTGTCTCTTAAAAATTTCATAAAATAATAATTTCTGTACGATCAGAGTTGTATTTGATTAAATCAAATTTTCTTGTGAATGAAATGTACGATTATGTGGGATGCCCGTTATGATTTTAATGGGCATCGAATATTCATAAAAAAATCCTAAGATTTGATTTGATTAACAACTTTGCAAAAGAAGGAGCACAACCATATTAATTGTAGTCAAAGCAATTAGGGTGCAGTCTGATATTTGGCCAAAAAAGCACAACCACTATTTTTGCAAATGTTTATTTAAACTTTCCTGATACGAATCATTATGAATTACTATTTATAATATAATTAATGTGATATTTCAACTTTTATATTGAGAATCATCTTACATTTCTTAAAAAGTATTTAAGAAGGACAAATAATTTTTTTTTAATTTAGTGGTTACGCCTTTTTGATCAAATATTTCACTGATCTTACGCTACCGTAGGAGTTAATTTTTTTATCTACAATTTTTAAAACTTAAAGTAGATATTGAATTCTTTTCAAATAAAAATTTTAACTGCCGCAATTGTTGCGAGTGTTTATTCCTAAAGTAGAGAACTCAAAACAGAATTAATGATCTAAGAAAAATGTCCATGAAAAAGTTTTTTTTCCAAAAATTATTTGTTCAATTCACAGCCTGTTGTAAGAGTGCTAAGTCGTCGGATTTTACAACAATCTTACAAATGTCATAAGCATTTTTTTAAATAAATATTTGCTATAAAATAGAAATAACAACAGCGCATTTGACACAACTAGGGTTTGGAAAAAGCTATCCACAATTTTGGCTAAATTCCTTGGAAACTTTCAAAAAATACGCTGACTGTTTTTCAAATATTTTTGTTGTGACTATTAAAAATTTTTAAATATCTCGTTTCGTGAGAATTCTACTACATCTCTACATATAATTAAAGGGCGGTTTACATGGTCGCAGAAGTGTTACGACATGTCAAATTTTTGTGCAGAAAATACCAGTGGGATCTTCTAAACAAAATATGTAATGAATCTGCACAAATTGAGGGAAATTTGACAGTAGTATGGCTCTCTATGTTTATTGAAAATTTTCAAAAGACAATTACGAATCATTAGATCAGGGATGCATTTTTCAATTGTGTAAACGCAAAAAAATCTGTCGTAAGATTTTTACTCTCATTTTTTAAAATACGGATGGATTTTCATATTATTTTTTCTTGGATTTTACGTACGTAAAGTCGTATCGTCTAAACCCCCTTAAACAGTAACGGGATCGTGAAATATTGTTTAAAAATTTTGGTGTTGGTGTAGATAGTAATCGATATGGAATACAAAGCACCTATTTTTAGAATCCTTGTCTGTTTGTCTTCGCATCACGTAAAAACTGCTGGATGGATTTGAATAAAATTTTGTTTCATAAAAATAAGTTATTTCGTGAAAATAGAAATACAAATGTGAAGTCACCCAACCTTATCGGTATAATGGTATAAAAACAGTTGTTAGCACATTTAATTTTTAAATGTGAATAATTTTAAACACTGTTTACGGATCTCTAAAATAAGTATTTAAAAACACATTTTTCTAAATTTGAATTTTTAAAAACTATAAATGACACACGGACGAAGTCATGGGCACTGCTAGTAAGATATAAAACAGAGGCTTAGGTGCCTATTATGAGCAACTTTCGATCTTCGACTGTAGTCGAAAGAGCTGATCGAACGAATTTTCATTTGGTATTATGGTGCACATTCGATGAAAATAGTGCTACTGTGAATTTTACTCAATTGGGTTATTCACAATATTACCTACGGGTGGCCCTATACAATTTAGTTCCTGTGTACTTTCTTCCCATTTTTTTGCATCTTGAACTTTTGTGAGAACTCCTTTTGCAAGCTGTAGATTTTGTTCCATTAAAGAAACAAGCTTTTCCAATTGTTGTTTAGTACTTACAACCTTGGACCTGCATGAAATTAAAATAATTAACATAAAAAATAAAATTAATTTACATAAAAAACAAAAAAATAATTTATATAAAAACCAAAAATTCACAAATACTTACATTTTCAATAAGTTTTACAAACTGACGCAAAGCATCAAAAGCAAAATTGTGTTCGATTGAAAATTCGTTGTGCAACGAAAATTTCGACAGTGCTACCAACTCATAATACGAATTTGACATTCGATGTTCGTTAGCCAGCGAAGATCGAAATCGAATGCAACTCATAATAGGGGCGTTAATAATTTTTTTTGAAAAGGAATTTGAGTTATTCGAAGCCACTTGCCTCAGTAGAAAGTGAAAGGGTTTTTTCGATTGCTGGGAATTTTGCAACGAAAACAATACACAATTTTTGAACAATATTTTATTTAATAAACTTGTTTTCTTCAAGAATTGCTTCTTTTCCGGGAATGCAATAATGAAAAATAAAACATTCCGAGGAATCCCAAACCCTAGACACAATATATAAATTTTCAAGTTGCATATTGAAAAATTATAATTATTTTCTTATTGTCAGAGGTTTGTTTTCTCTATAAGGCATGTAAAAAATCGATAGAATGGAAAACGATGGTTTTTTTCAAAACGCAAGCCAAATGTAAAAATTAAAAAAAAAAATTAATTTTTATTTAAATTTTTTCCCATTCAGGATTTGAACCGTGGATATTTAAATAAACTAAAATTTATTATTTTCTGGCAAAGGTTCATTTATTAATTTAATTTCTAAAAATCTTTAGGAAGAAAAATTATTTACAAATGTATGCGAATGTTTTCCGAAGATAACAAGAAAAATTAGACGCTGGCAGAATGTAATGCCCCATTTTCAGGACCGCCAAATCCATTATCAGCATTCTTCGCATCTATCTACTTTAAGTTGTGTATATTGTAAACATCATCTATTTAACCAACAAATCAATATTAATTTGTTTGGACGAAGTTCACACACAACCTAAAGCATTTCTTGTTGTTCTCTCTGTAACTCATCTTATACATTTGTTTATGCTTTTGTACCACAACTATCGGTATGGCCACGAAATGCAATTTGTGCTTTAATATTTCATACTTGTTTCTTCACAAAAAATTTTAATTCTACGATTCAAATCCTGATTGGGAAAGAAAATTTTAAATTTCTTGTTTTCTTTATTAAAATAACCGCAAAAATTTTGTAAATAAATTTTCTTTCTAAATAATTAAAATTTTGAAATCAAAATAAAACGTGAACTTAAGCCGTATTAATTAATTCATTGCTAAATTTCAATAGCAACTCTTTGTCTGAGAGAATGGTTGTCATAAATTTTCTATAGCTCTTCTGGAGATGTTGTAAAGCTGATCTTAACCCCATTAGGGATATACGGACGGAAGGACGGATATTACTAAATCGACTTCCTCTATGGATCAAGAAAATATATATTTCTTGGGGCCGGAAATAAATATTTTAAAAATTACAAACGGAATGACAAACTTATATATGACCTATTCACCTGTGGTGAAGGGAATATAAATGAAAGTTTTTGACTCAAACGGTTTCCCTCACATACCTATAAAATTGACTCTGCTTAGATTTGATCTGGACCACGGTGCCCTTGTTTTACTAAAAAGTCGTGATAGCCTTGCCAACAGCTGTTCTAATGCACAGGCGTCTTCTTTAGCAACTTATCTGCCGCGACGACAAAACAATTGGTTTTTCTTATTCTAATCGAAATTGTCGAATATTAGTCGAATATTAGACGAAAAAGACGTTACCACTAAATTATGTGTAAAACATTTTGTGCTTCTTAAATTCTTTTCAAGAAATATAAGATTCTAATTAATGTAAAAAAGGTAAGATATCACACTTATTTTTTTTTACACATTTATTATGTTACAAGTCACCGTTCGTACTATGATACGTATCTGGAAAGATTGAACAAACATTTGGAAAAATAATGGTTATGCTTTTTTGGTCAAAAATTTGTCTAATGTGACCGTGCCTTAAGTCGTGTTTTTAATGTCATGCATTGTTCATTTTTGTGATATTTGTAAAAATACGATAAAAATACGAGGGCTGCTATATATATTTCTGGCCTGGCAACACTGAGTGCTGCCAAGTGCAATCTGACATTTCCATTGGAAAGTTTGTTATTTTTAAGCATAATCGTACTCAAAACGTTTTGACGTACGACCATTATTTGTGTTGTTTACAGTCACTTGAAAAAATTAATATAGAAAAAATGGAATTAACTCGTGAAAATTTTCGTGCCATCATTTATCACAACTTTCGACATGGATTATCACGACAAGAGTGCATTGATGAACCTAAATCTTTGTATGGCGACGAAGCACCATCCTATAAAACTGTGAAAAATTGGTATAATGAATTTAATCGTGGCCGAAGCTCGCTCAAAGACGAATTCCGTGAAGGTCGTCCAAAAACGGCTGTTGTGCCAAAGAGCATTGATGCCGTGCGTGAACTCATTGTGCAAGATCGACATGCGACATACCGAGAGATAGAGACATCCTTGGGCATTTCTTCCACCAGCATACATTCGATACTGCATGAACACCTGGCCGTACAAAAGGTTTGTTCTCATTGGATCCCGCACAATTTGAAAGCCGCTCAAAAAAAGGCTCGTGTCGATTGGTGCAAAGAAATGTTGGAAAAATACGATTGCGGTGCTTCAAAAGACGTTTATAAGATCGTCACAGTTGACGAATCATGGATCTATACGTATGAGCCCGAAACGAAAAAACAATCGACCGTGTGGGTCTTCAAGGACGAGCAAAATCCAACGAAAGTTGTTCGTGGAAGAAGCACTTCGAAGCAAATGGTCGCCTGTTTCTTCGGCAAAACTGGCCATGTGGCGACTGTTCCGCTTGAGCAACGTAGGACGGTCACTTCTGAGTGGTACACTACAATTTGTTTGTCTGAAGTCATCGGAGAAATTCGAAAAACCAACAAAAGAAGAATCATTGTTCACCATGACAATGCGGCTCAAAGCAGAGCGTTTTTGACCGGCCAAAACGTAGAATTATTGGGTCATCCGCCGTACAGCCCTGACTTGGCACCTAATGACTTCTTCCTGTTTCCGCACATCAAGAAAAAAATGCGTAGTCACCGATTTTCGTCGCCAGAAGAAGCTGTTGAAGTGTTCAAAAACCATGTTTTAGAGGTGTCTCAATCGGAGTGGAAAAAGTGCTTCGACAACTGGTTTGAGCGCATGCAAAAGTGTATAAATCATGCTCGAGAATACTTTGAAAAACAAAAAACCATTTTTGATTACAAATATTCGCATTTTCATTATTAGGCCAGAAATATATAGAGCAGCACTCGTAGTACCACTGATTAGTAAAACCATTATGACACCTTTAAAAAAGAACTTAAACGATAAAGATATAAAAGATTAAAGTCATTTATAGGTAAAAGGTCACTTTTAAGTAATTTTTACTATTGGTATGACGAAAATTTTCTTACAAATAAAAAAAGCACTCAATGGGTTAAACATGACAGAGCTATTAAACAAGTTTTAATCAAACATTTAAGTGAAATATATACAACCAACCAGTTGGAAGCAACAACAACAAAGAACATACTATACGGGGATGTAAGCGAAATTTTGAAATTGTAGAAATGGCATCTTTTATTGTACTTTTTGTGCTCGAATTGTACAAAACATCTTCAGTTGATTAAAATTTTTATTCATTATAAAGAAAACATAAATTTATTCTTAATTTTTTATAAAAAATTCTAACGAAATAGATTTAAATGTAAATTTATGATTAACATTTCATTATTATTTTCTATATTTAATATCTGTCACGTTAGGAAAACTGTTTTGTAAAAAATATGAAACATTTAGCGTAAACGTAAATGAATATGTTTTATACCCTTCACTACAGGTGGAAAAGGGTGATTTTTTAATTTGTCATTCTGTTTGTAATTTTTACAATATCTCCTTGCGACCTCATTGAGTATATATATTCTGAGTTCTTGTCTGTCCTTCCGTGTTAGTAGTGAAATCAACTTTGCAAAGCACTAAATGAGCCAGAGAAAATTTAAATACGCCACTCGATCAGGCATAGTTTCGCTAATGAAAATCAGCGAGATCGTTCCATGTTCTTTGAGGCAGCAGGAAAAACATCACGCCTGCATCTTATTTTTCCATATCAGCTTGAACAATGAAGTATTTATAATAATAATAAAAAAAAAAAAACAAAAAAAAAAAAAATAAAGGCGATAGTGAAATGAAATTAGAAAAAAAAACATCAAGTGGAAAAATTGAAGCTCGCCCATATTTTCCGAGTTATGGGCCAATAAACTTTTCATAGAAAAGTACGATTTTGCACCATATTTTTCAAGATATCAACATGGCTTTCATTTAAAAGCTTTTGAAGAGATCCTTCAATAAATAATAAATTTTCTTAAAAATGCTTAACCAATTAAAAGTCGGTGATATTTGTATGTAAATTTATAGATCTTAATTAAATTTAATTTTATTTTTTAAATCTCTGTGACCCCAATATTTTTTTTTGGTTTGAAGTAACTTTACTTAACTAGATTTACATATATGGTGAAGGGTATAGCCGAATCATTTTGCCTTTGTCCTACATAAAGACCATAATTTCAGTCAACAGTGAAAGGCAGACGATGTTCTAGTAGGATATTTAAATATGATTTAGTAATTAAGTAATTGTAAGGAGAATGATAATACTACCGGATGTTTTTATTAATTTTAAAATAAAAAATTAAAATAATCATTCTCAATTTTTATGCGTAAAACGTATTGAATACATTAGCTATCGCTTGTCTTATGTTTTTAAAAAGGAAAAATATCGAAAATGTTATATTTTTACAATAATGTCAAAATACCAAAAAAAAAAAAAATATTTTTTTAACATACTTAAGATTGTTTCATTACCATTAGAATTTCACTGGCATTGTTTGAAATAATGACAATGCAAGAAATTTAATTACCACTTAATGCTAAAAATTTTATATCAGTTAATATTTACGAGGGCTGCTCTATATATTTCTGGCCTAATTGTGAAAATGCGAATATTTATAATCAAAAATGGTTTTATTGTTTTCCAAAGTGTTCTCCAGCATGATTTATTCACTTTTGCATGCGCTCAAACCAGTTGTCGAAGCACTTTTGCCACTCCGAATGAGACACCTCTAAAACATGGTTTTTGAACACTTCAACAGCTTCTTCTGGCGACGAAAATCGTTGACCACGCATTTTTTCTTGAGGCGCGGAAACAAAAATAAGTCATTAGGTGCCAAGTCAGGGCTGCACAGCGGATGACCCATTAATTCGACGTTTTGGCCGGTCAAAAACTTTCTGGTTTGAGCCGATGTGTGAGAGCTCGTATTGTCATGGTAAACAATGATTCGTCTTCTCTTGTTGGTTTTTCGAATTTCTCAGATGACTTCAGGCAAACAAATTGTAGTGTACCACTCAGGAGTGACCGTCCTACGTTGCTCAAGCGGAACAGTCGCCACATGACCAGTTTTGCCGAAGATACAGGGTACCATTTGCTTCGAAGTGCTTCTTCCACGAACAACTTTCGTTGGATTTTGCTCGTCTTTGAAGACCCACACGGTCGATTGTTGTTTCGTTTCGGGCTCATACGCATAGATCAATGATCCGTCACCTGTGACGATCTTATAAACGTCTTTTGAAGCACCGCAATCGTATTTTTGCAACATTTCTTTGCACCAATCGACACGAGCCTTTTTTTGAGTGACTTTCAAATTTTGCGGGATCCAACAAGAACAAACCTTTTCTACGGCCAGGTGTTCATGCAGTATCGAATGTATGCTGGTGAAAGAAATATCCAAGGATGTCTCTATCTCTCGGTATGTCGCATGTCGATCTTGCATTATGAGTGCACGCACGGCATCAATGTTCTCTGGCACAACAGCCGTTTTTGGACGACCTTCACGGAATTCGTCTTTGAGCGAGCTTCGGCCACGATTAAATTCATTATACCAATTTTTCACAGTGCTATAGGATGGTGCTTCATCGCCATACAAAGATTTAAGTTCATCAATTAACTCTTGTCGTAATAATCCACGTCGAAAGTTGTGAAAAATGATGGCACGAAAACGTTAACGATTTAATTTTTTGCCATATTAATTTTTTCAAGTCACTGTAAACAACACAAATAATGGTCGTACGTCAAAACGTTTTGAGTACGATTATGCTTAAAAATGACAAACTTTCCAATGAAAATGTCGGATTGTTCTTGGCAGTACTCAGTGTTGCCAGGCCAGAAATATATATAGCAGCCATCGTACTTTTTTGGCTTTGGTTTCTTTTTTAATTTAACTTTTAAAAAGAAAAATTAAGTTTTTTAAGTGCATGCGGACGTTTTTTAAAGACAACAAGAAAAATTAGACGCTGGCAGGAACCAAAGCCGAAAAAGTAAATTTTAATTGATTTATAATAATCCATGGTTCAATCCCTGATTGAGAAAAATTCAAAATTAGCTAAAAATTTTATTTCAATTATAATTGTTTTATTTTCTAGTTTTTAACATTGTAATATTATTTTTTTTTACTGTAATGTAATGTTTCGATGGCAGAAACTAAAAAATTATGCAGAAATTAATAAATTTTTATACTCTTGTAGATAGATCTATATATGGAAATTTTAATATTACCAATTTTAAATGAGATAGGTGCAAATCTTGCCATCTGATATCTAAAGTCACTTAACACCCCCGCTTGTAGATCTTGGTACTACACGAAAACAAAAAAATATATTCCCATTGTGTCTCGTTTTTCCTAAAAATTTAAAATATATAAAATTCACCAAATTTTTGGGACCAAAATGCCATTTTAAAACAATTCTTTAATATACTCTAAGATGTATATTTAGTGTACAAAGATAAAGAATACATTCATTATTGATAATGATTTAAAACCATTTAATCGTTAGTCAATAGTAATTATTTTCTTTTAACTAATTATCAACGAAACCCTTTCATTAAAAAGCATTACCATTACTGAAAAAAAATGAGAATGCTAAATAATATCATTCAATGCTAATGAAATCGTCAATTCATTGGTCGAATTTATTTAATTGCTCCCATGTTTTTTTCAAAAAAATTTTTTTAAGAAATACTTTTATGGGATTTAGCATAATAAAGGGTCATCCAAATGTGACGCCTAGATGTCAGCACTATATAATTTTTACACGTGACATCTTTTCAAATGACATAAGCCATTTTGTTTTGTTAGAAGGTAGTACAGTTTTAATTATGGATAGGTACATATTGCAACAACGCGTTTACATCATTCAAAGTTATTATGAAAAGGGGCGTTCTTTCAAGCAAAATTTTGTTTAGTGACGAAGCTCATTTCAGAATGGATGGATTCGTCAATAAGCAAAATTGTCGTATCTGAGGTGATCAAAATCCTCGTTTTATTCATGAAAAATCTTTACACCCACAAAAAGTTACTGTTTGGTGTGCATTTAAGGCAAATGGAATCATTGGGCCATATTTCTTCGAAGATGATGCTGGAAATGCTGTTACTGTGAATGCTGATACCAATCAATGTTGAGAGACTTTTTATGGACACAGTTGAATTATATTGATGTGTCTGACGTCTATTTTCAGCAAGACGGTGCTACATGTCACACAACTCGAGAAAACATTACGCTTTTGCGATCAAAATTTCCTTAACGTGTAATTTCACGAAATGCAGATTTCAATTGGCCTTCAAGGTCATATGATCTAACACCATTAGATTTTTTTTTGGTGGGGTTTTTTGAAAAGTCGAGTGTATGCTAACAAGCCACAAACAATTAATGATCTAAAGAACAACATTTAAGTTGCAATTCGTGAAATAAAACCAGCAACATGTCGGAAAGTCATTGAAAATTTCGATATTCGGATTGATGTCTGCAGACGCAGTCATGGTGGACATTTGAATGGTATTCTATTCCACTTATAATTGTAATGGATCATACTTTTAATAAAAAAAACAGCTTGAAAAAATTGCAAATAGTTTGTGTTTTATTTCAAAGAAACATGTAGAGCAATTTTTTTTGGAATTTTCAGAACCGTACTATATAGAAATCGTACTGAAGCAGTACTTTGCGAGGGATTTATTCCTGTATTTAAAAATGTCTGCAACTATGGTTTGATTTTAAATATATCATTTGATAGCTTCAAATAACTTTAATAATTTTTTGTAATAAATTTATAATATTTAATCAAGATATTTAAAAGGTTTTCACGTCGAATGTGATCATTCGTTGCTGAAAGTTAAAAGTTTCTGGCAACATTGAATTTAAATTATCTCTTTCCACATGCACGCAAGCTTTATTAACATTGAGTATTTTTTGGAGTAGCCAACTTTAACGTTACTTATAAGTAATTGGCAACACTTTGTTTATTATTATTTTTAGTAGTTAATGCATGGAGCTTTAAATTGCCTTTATTTAACTTTGGGGCTTTAATATACTTTAGTATGCGGCGAGATTTCATTACGTGTGGTTGGTTACGTGTCTTAATGTAGTTTTTTTATTTTTTATTTTTGATAACCGTTAACGTGTGTTTAATATAAAGTTTATGTTGTTTAATTTGATTGCAAAAGTGAAAGAAGAAATTTAAATAAAAAGTTTTAATAAAAAAAAGTATAAAACATTATGTTTGAAATTGACATAACAAAATCTTTAAAAAATTTACAGTGGAGAAAAAACAATTATTTAAAAAAAGTGCAAACAATTTAAAATTTACTATTTAATTTTTATTGCTTAAAAGGTGTGAGTACTTAAACAAAATTTATTGTTTTTTTTTTTTTAATTTGAAAATAGAAAAAATTTGTATATTTTAATTAAAATAGCGTTATTGGTTGGCTTTGCTGTGTGTGTATGTGTTTCTTTTTGATTACCTGTGTTCATTGCATATTTGTTTATTCTTTTTAAAACAAATTTAATACTTAATTATTGTTAATTATAGAAAGATTAACGATCAAAATAAAACATAGTAAATCTATCTGAATAATGCAACAAATAAAAATACATAAACAAAGCACAGTGGGATATAATGAAGTTTTTGAATAAACAATTTTTATAGCAAACTAAATTGTTAATGGTTAAAAAACAAAAAATAAAATTAATTAAAAAAAGAAGCCTTAATATGCCAAAGGAAAATAAAATTATTAAATAAAAAAAAAATTATTTAATTCATAGATATTATAATTGGGGATGTAACGATACGCTATTTCGCCGATCCGATACCGATATTCAAAAATTTATATCGCCGATACCGACACGCATATTGAAATTGAGCTCAAGTAAAAACTAACAAAACTCAATTAGAGTAATTCTTCTATTATACAAAATAACAGTGTTTATTAATGAGCCATTCAAATCATCAAAATTTTCAATACATTTCAGTTTCTAAAATTCAAATTTTCAAACTACAAAACGTCTGCAATATTTATGATATTACGAAACAAACGATGGCATTCAGTTTAGATTGGCTCAAGATTTAAAATTGATATTAAATAAATTTAAAAGACAACGAATTAAATTTGAGATCATGTTAAAATTAATTTAAAATTATAAAATCAACATTACGAAAGATTAATATTTAAAATTGATATTATAAGATTTTTGGTTAAAGAAACAAAGTGTTCTCAAATTCTGCGGAGATAGACGATTTCTCAAATCCATTTGAAAAAGACCTGTAGTGGAAAATAGTCTCTCAGATGCGACAGAACTCATTTGAATTTTATGTTCTGCTTTTAATTTTTAATTTCTTATAGTTGTCATGCAAAAAAAAAAAAAGTTAAAAATTGAATATTTTGTTCAAAAAACTCTAAAGAAAAACATAAGAAGTGTCGGCGTATCGACAGTAAAATATCGCCGATATCGATATATCAGAAGACCAGAAGTATGGCCGATATATCGGTATCGGTTGCATACCTAATTATAATGTCTGAATATTATTATTATTATTTTTTCTTTGCATTTAATCTAGTTCACGGAAGCCTTTTTTTTGAGTTATTACATGAGTTTTTCATTTTTTTACTCTTTTTCTTTTCAATTAATTAAGTATTGAAGTTATCTTTTTAAAGATAACCACATTATTTTATTCCGGCACAATATATTCGATATATGTCATTTTGGAGCTCCTTAACTCCGTAACTAGCCCTAAATTTATCACTAAAAATTTTTTGCTTAAAATTGCATTTTACATCCCGTAGAAAACTTTTGTTTTTTTCATTTTGCGTCCGTAAAGGGGATTTGTTTCAAAAATTACCTTCAAATTTCGAATAGGATTTCTTGTGTGATCTTAAAATCTCAACATAACTTTCCGGATCGGCAATATACGTCTTCTTTACTTTTATTATGTCTAATGCTATCAGTCTCGACTGTTGCGGTATCAAACTTTCGGTTGGAAACTATCGACCTTCTGTTTTAAAACACAAGTTCAGCGTTCAAGTTTAACATCCTAATCCTAGCTAGTGCTACACAAAATTACATTCAATTTGCTTTACCGTTTTAGCCTTCTCCAGGTTCAGTGTGCGAGCTGCGTCTTCTACGACTCTCATTTATATAAAATTTTCACGACCTGTTAGTAATGCGGTTTTCCGGCTTGAGTTTCCCTAAATTTATTCAATCTGTTTACAAGTGGTAGCTTCCTTTCACCTTCTCTGGCATACAGATGCTCTTCATTGTATGATCTCTGCTCGTATCACGTCTTTCCCTGGTGCAGCTTTAGATTCGGGTCGAAAGTAGTTCACGGCAGATCAATTCTTTGCCAGTTGGTCCGCTATTTTATTTCCAAGTTTACTTCGTTTACTGAAAAACATTTAGAACACATTTAAGCACCAATTTGGAGTACAAATTCATTTGCTTTGTGCGTTTTATAACCAGCTGCTTTTCAACAGGTAATTTAACGCTGTTCTGTCTGTTCTTTACATACTAAATCTGCTGTAAAGGTTTAGCTCAACTGAACACTGACAAAAAAAATGTATAATGACATCCGTAATAAACGTCCGGTACAGTCTTTCGGAAAATTTTCACCTTAACTTTTCGATTGCCTGATGATTTTTAGAACGCTGTTGTGTAGATGGTGTCAACTTATTAACAGTTTGCTAATTAAAAGCCGTTAAAACTAAATGTTGCGTTTATTGCTTCAGTGATGCTGAAGTCGTGTGCATCAATATTTAATTTGATTTTGCCTTGATATTGAAATATTTTTATCCGAATTAATTTAAAATATTTCTTAATCAGATTTTATATTTATAAAACACTGTGCAACATTGTTACCTGTTGCTACTGCTTATGCAGTACTACAACTTTGACTTAAAAAAGGCAATAATAACAACAACATCATTTCCATTAACGCTTCAGTGACTTTTTTCTGAAAAATTGAATTTAAAGTAAAAATATAAAAAAAATATATGTGATTTATTTTTAAGTTTGTTTGAAAAATAAACAGTAAAAGAGAGTCTAAAAATTATTTTTGCTTTTTCCTACATGACAGTACAACAAGCTTATGTCAGTTCTACGTAACAAAAACATTTTTCCATTGCCTTAAATGAACTACTCGTTGTAGAGGCCAATATTCAAAACAACAGCCATAAAATAAAATTAAAAAAAAAATTATATTTTTACGCTTATTACTTATTTTCATGTTATAATGAATTTCAATTGAGAAAAATGATGAAAACGCAAAATTGTATTTTTTTTGGCTATTGAACGAATATTAGTTACGTGCTAATTTATTTTTTTTTTCTTTTAATTACACACTGTGAATTTTTTAAATAAGGAACTGATTGTTTCACCTTAATAATGAAAAGCGTAAAATAATTTTCATATTTTTTTCATCCGCCTAACATTTTCTGAATTATTTAAATATTTTTTAAAATATTTGTGTTTTTAAAACTTTATAAAAAAAACTTGTAATGGAAAATTGACCGATTTTGTTATTATTTATAAGTGTAATAAAATAACAACAACAACATGGACTACATTAAACAACGTTAGAAAAATTATAAACAAAAGGCTGATCAATTGAACCAACGATACGATTTTAATTATTCGTCAATAACATTCCAAGCAGTAAAAATTTTGTTCTGCATAAAACTAAACAGCTGGTGTGGAAGAAGAAGAAGAATTTTTTTTTAATTTTTATTTCTTCAAAATACTAATTTTTTTTAATAATTGATAATTTTTTAGTTCTTGAGCATTTTTTCCTTTTGTTTTTTCAGCGAATTTAATTTTTTTTTAATATTCCATAGTTTTGATAAATTATTGGATCTTTGTTTTACTTGCAAATTTCCCTAAAATTTAACTGATAAATTTTATAGAAAATAACAATTGAAAAAGTTAAATTTTGGCTTGTTTTTTTAAATTTTTTAATTAAAAAAAGATTTATTTCATCAGAAAAAATTTACAAAATTTTGAAATTTTTCCAAATATTCGAAAATTCATAAAAAGCTAAATTGCACCCGAATAAAACTTACAGAATTAATTAGGCTACACTCAAAAACTCGCAATTGAATTTTCAAACTGTAATAAAATTAATTTTATTTAAAATCTAAACTTTACAAAAAAAAAAAAAAAAAAAATATAATAAATAATTAAAATTTCATTAGAGAACCAAAATTTTAAATAAAACATTAATATCTCTTATTTATTTATTTTTTTTTTTTTTTGAAATATTTATAGTTTTCTTAAATTTTTGATCTTGTGACATCATTTTTATTTCTTTTTTGTGAAATTTGAATTTTTGTTAAAATTTTGTTTTCGTAAAATTTCGAGTTTTTGTTAGAATTTCAATATTTTGGAAAAATTTTGTTTCCAGTTTTTCGGTAAATTTGTGTCTGTATCAACAAATGATGCAGCCGATTTTCTTTTTGATCGAAAAAAAAAAATCATTAATACCAAACGTAAGGGAAGGGAGTTTTAAGCCCATACTTTACTGTTATGGATGATGACGATATAATGCCTGTGATATCGGTGTTATATGTGGACCCAGAAATTATTTTGGGTCTTAAGAAAATCAATTTTATTTTACCATAAATTTTTTTTAACTCTCTTATCTGTGATAAGGATCTCTTTTTTATTCTTCAAACTAAAAATTTATAATTTTTTTTTAATTATTAATTTGTCGTGCTTTTTTATGGATTTAAATAGTGACAAAAAATCATACCTTATTTAAATGACTCGCAGTGTTTGATTTATTTATAAATATATCTTAAAGTTTATTTTTTGTAATTATTTTTTTTTTTTATTAATTTTCTCACAAAAGAAAATAATTTTTTAGTGTTGGATTCATAAATTAGCTGAAGATATTAAAAATTTAAATAAAAATATACAAAAGTATTTTTTATGTTTGTTATAAACTAAAAACAAATACGAGTTGCAAAACTCTAATTTGTTTTATACAGTTTTTAGTAAAAACTTTTTACACAACAGGCATGAACATAAAAATGTATTTAAGTCATTGGCTAGAGTTTAGATTGAAAACAAAATACATGTGATAGATAGCACTTGTATGTAATTTATAGCGGTAAAACATTAATAACTTTTGTGTCTTGTCAACAATTCAATTTATGTTTGAGTATAATTTATTTAAATAAAAGCTGAAATTTACAATAATTTAGTTTTTAATATTCATACATATTTTTTTGTCAAACAAGTGTTTGAAATATTTAAGTTTAATGCAAAGCAGCTGATTGCATACAAAATACGTGAGCCAAGATAGCGTCGAAAAACTATACTCGATTTTGAGAATTAAAATTCGGAAAAAAATCTGGAAATACAAATTCTCTGGAATTGCGTAATTTTAATTATAATTAAAAATTAACGTCAAATTTAGTATCTTGAAAAAGAAAAAATTATGTTTTATAAATAAATAAATAAATAAAACAATTGTCTATTTAGAAAACCATTTTCGTGAGTGGACACAAAAAACGTTGCTGATTTTTCCCATGGAAACTATGACATTCTCGCCTCCATTGGCCATATAAAATGAAAGTAGAGACCGACATTAACACCAACTAACACAGGTACTAAATATAACATTGGATATACCCAACAAATATTGTTTTTTGCAAAGAAATTTCGGAACCAAGAAATCCAATTTTCTTAAAAAAAACTGCTACTGTGTTTGCACTTTCCCTATTTATTTTACCCTTCATCACAGGTGGTAGTTTTTACGAGGGCTGCTATATATATTTCTGGCCTGGCACCACTGAGTGCTGCCAAGTGCAATCTGACATTTCCATTGGAAAGTTTGTCATTTTTAAGCATAATCGTACTCAAAACGTTTTGACGTACGACCATTATTTGTGTTGTTTACAGTGACTTGAAAAAATTAATATAGAAAAAAATGGAAATAACTCGTGAACATTTTCGTGTCATCATTTTTCAAAACTTTCGACGTGGATTATCACGACAAGAGTGCATTGATGAACTTAAATCTTTGTATGGCTATGAAGCACCATCCTATAGCACTGTGAAAAATTGGTATAATGAATTTAATCGTGGCCGAAGCTCGTTCAAAGACGAATTCCGTGAAGGTCGTCCAAAAACGGCTGTTGTGCCAGAGAACATTGATGCCGTGCGCGAACTCATAAGCCAAGATCGACATGCGACATACCGAGAGATAAAGACATCCTTGGACATTTCTTCCACTAGCATACATTCGATACTGCATGAACACCTGGTCGTAAAAAAGATTTGTTCTCGTTGGATCCCGCACAATTTGAAAGTCGCTCAAAAAAAGGCTCGTGTCGATTGGTGCAAAGAAATGTTGCAAAAATACGATTGCGGTGCTTCAAAAGACGTTTATGAGATCGTCACAGGTGACGAATCATGGATTTATGCGTTTGAGCCCGAAACGAAACAACAATCGACCGTGTGGGTCTTCAAAGACGAGCAAAATCCAACGAAAGTTGTTCGTGGAAGAAGCACTTCGAAGCAAATGGTCGCCTGTTTCTTCGGCAAAACTGGTCATGTGGCAAATGTTCCGCTTCAGCAACGTAGGACGGTGACTTCTGAGTGGTACACTACAATTTTTTTGCCTGAAGTCATCGGAAAAATTCGAAAAACCAACAAGAGAAGACGAATCATTGTTCACCATGACAATGCGAACTCTCACACATCGGCTCAAACCAGAGCGTTTTTGATCGGCCAAAACGTCGAATTGACATCTAATGACTTCTTCTTGTTTCCGCACATCAAGAAAAAATTGCGTGGTCAACGATTTACGTCGCCAGAAGAAGCTGCTGAAGTGTTTAAAAATCATGTTTTAGAGGTGTCTCAATCGGAGTGGAAAAAGTGCTTCGACAACTGGTTTGAGCGCATGCAAAAGTGTATAAATCATGCTGGAGAATACTTTGAAAAACAATAAAACCATTTTTGATTATAAATATTCCCATTTTCACTATTAGGCCAGAAATATATAGAGCAGCCCTCGTAAGCATACATTTCCAAATCAATAAAGTATACAAATATATACATCTTGATTCTTAGACATAAAGGGAGTCGGTTTGGTGATATCCGTCCGTCCGCCTGTCTTTCCGTATCAGGCTGATATCAGTTTAAACATGTTCCCACATAAGTTACAGAATATTTATGACCACTGTTCTCACATTCATAGTTTTGAAAAAGTTCCATAAATGGTGAATTAAGAGTGCAAAATAAAAAAAAAAAAAAAATAAAAATCAAGTACTATATTACATTTTACATAAAAAATCTCATCGCCTCTTAATGGGTTAAGCATTTTTTACAACATTTTATTATTTTCTAAAATATCTCGTCAAAAGCTTTTAAATGATGCCAATGTTGATATCTTGAAAAAACATGGTGCACAATGGTACTTTTCTATGAAAAGTTCAGAGGCCCATAACCCGAAAAATTAAGGCGAGCGCCAATTTTTTTTACTATCTATCGTCTTATATATTTCTTTTTATATCCTTCAACACAAAAAAGGTAAAATGGCATAACTTAGTCTTTCGTTCCATTTGTAATTTCTGCAATACCAATTTCCGACCCCATAAAGTTCTTATATGTATTCTGTATTCTTATGCATAGCGATGACCGTCTGTCCGTCCGTACTAGTGTTGAAATCAACTTTGCCGAAGCACTAGATCAGTTATAAGAATTTCAAATACGCCAATCGTACACCAATTGATCAGAAATAGTGTCGAAAGAGATGATTTTGGAAATCAGCATAATAAGTCGATGTCCTTCGAGGCAGCGGGCAAAACACCACGCCTGCTTTTATTTTTTTACACTATTTGGAACAATCAAATAATTAAAAAAAAAAAAAAACAAATATATAGAGCGTTAGAGAACTAAAAAATAAGTAAAAACTTTTCTTATTTTTTAAAATATTAATAAACGTATCATTTTAAAGCTTAAAAAAATTATTAAAATTTGTAAAAAATGCTTAACCCATTAAAAACTTAACTTTAATTTTTTTCTTAATTTTTAATTCTCTGTCATTCCAATATTTGCTTTTTGGATTGGAATTTACTTTACTAAAATAGATTTCCATAGATAATGATGGGTATATGAGATTCGGTATAGTTGAATATAGCACTCTTACTTGTTTTGCTTGGAATTACTTCATTGTTCCAAATGACGTAGATAAATTAGAGGCAGGCGTGGTGTTTTGCCCGCTGCCTCAAAGTACAATTACTGATCTTGCTGATTTTCTATAGCAGAATTTTCGAAAATATTTATGATCAGTTTAAATTTTCTCTTGCTCGACAGACGAAAATCGTTCAATCGACCTAGCTTTGCATAAGGAATCAGAATATATATGGCTTATGGGGGTTTGGAAGTAGATATTGTAGAAATTAAAAATGGAATGACAAGCTTACGATATTCCCTTTTACCACCTGGGGTGAAGGGAATAAAAAAGGCCAGAGCCTTTATTCTCCTTAAGATTGCTTTTTTTTTGGTTATTGTTGTTTTTCAGTTCTTGTGTTGAAAACCGAAATTTCAGAAAAAAAAACTATAATTTACCAGGTAATTGATGTATCAGAAATTATCAAGATTTTACCAAAATATTAAACTTTGCTAATAATTGTTCTTGCAACAAAGAACTTTATTAAAAATCGAAAATGCAGAAAAAAACGCTACATTAGCAAAACAAATTGGAATTTCACTAAAAGGTTGAAGTTTTACAAAAATATTTATTTTCACGAAATTTTTATTTTACATTTCCAACAAATTGTTTTTGCAATAAAAATTTTAAATTTTTTTGAAAATCGTAAATGCCTCAAGAATGACTAAAAGATGTCAACATTTTTTGAAAAAAAAAACGCCAGTTTCACAAAACAAAAATCATTTACACTACAGAGTAAAATTTTTTTTGTAAAAGCAAAGCTGAAAACCAAATACTTCCAGTAAAATCCTGGCTTTTAAAAGACTTGTATATGAATAACTTGTGTGAAAGGAGGGGTTCATTAGACCCTTAGCACCAACGGTCTCCATAGCGCTAACTATTTATGTTTAGTAATTTTATATGTCTAAAAAACAGTCACAAGTTGAACGTCAACCCAAGCTGCCTCTAGTGGGCTCTTAACAGACTACAAAATGACAAATAAAAAACTCAAGTTTACCGCAAATATCTTCATTATATCAAAAATATACATATTTTAGCAAAAAACTATATTCATAAATCAATTAAAATTTACTTGTTCGGCTTTGGTTCATTTTTAAATATAACTTTTATTATGGAAAATAATTTTTCAAATTTTTACGGACGTTTTCCAAAGAAAACAAGAAAAATTAGACGCTGGCAGAATGATATGCCACATTTTTAGGATTGACAAATCCATTATCAGCATTCTTTGCATCCATCTACCTTAAGTTGTGTATATTGTAAATATCACCCATTTAACCAATTAATCAATATTAATTTTGTTGGACGAAAATTCACACACAACTCAAAGCATTTCTTTGTTGTTTTCTCTACAACACGTCTTGTACATTTGTTGCAATTTTGTACTACACCTTCAGTATGATCACGAAATGCAAATTTTATTTTTAATCATTCATACTTGTTTTCTCACAACATTATAGATGCTGTTCCAGTATCATATCAACTGTTGATGAGTTAGGTATAAATGTTAATGCGCTGTGCCTTGCGTATTTGGAAGACGTCCGCGTACATTTGAAAAATAATTTTTCTTAATAAAAGTTAAATTAAAAAATGAACCAAAGCCGAAAAAGTAAATTTTAATTGATTTATGAAAATTACCGGTTCAACCCCTGGCTGGGAAAAAATTAAAAAAAAAAACAATATAAAAAATTCGGCACAACCGAATATAGCACTCTTACTTCTGTTTGATTATTTTTTCTTTTTTTCTTACAGGTGTTTTCTTCCATATTTAATATTTTTTAAACCTCTACTAGATATTTGTGTGGATTATAACTGATAAATATTTCTGTGGAGTTATTTTTGAAACAAAAATGTCACAATTTCGTGATAATTCTTGGGTAAGTTGTAAATGATTTTATACTTTATTTAGTTTAATTTTATTTTATTATGCATTACTTATATTCATTTATTTCATAAATGTTTCGTCTAATTGTGGGCAAATTTTTATAGAATTTTAATATTCTTTTGCTTCTGTATTTGCGGTTTGTTTTTTTTCTCCTGTACAAATATTTGCTAATTTTTAATGTTTTTTACGTCTACTGTATCTGTACTAAATATTATTTTTAAGTTTTTGAATATTGATTAATTTATTTAAAAAATATGTACGAGGTGTGTTACAAAATTTTAGGAATTAAAAAAATTTTTTTTATTGTACTAATTAGTAATAGTTATGCTTAAAAAGATTATTTAAAAAATTTTGCCCAAAATCCTGGGATTTTTAATCCTGTATTCTGCTTTTTAGTATTTAGATAAAATATTTCATAACTTTTAGTTCATGTTCAAAAAACTTTGACAATATTATTACTAAAAAAGCATTTATAACCTGTCTATGCATGTTATAAATGCTTTGTTATGGATTTTCGGTACTCTAAATTTTTTTAATTGTACTGATTTATAAGACAAAGATCCAGGTCTTAATTTTTGCATTATTTCTCAAGAACCTAGAAAAAATTTTTTTCGGGGTCCCTTTTTAAAACACAAGTTTCTTATTCATCTTTCACGGTTGTTATTGTTGTTATTACTGCGGTGATTGTACTTGAAGTGTTAAAGTTGTTTTCAGCAATAATTTTTTTTACACCCATCAAAGTTTTATTTAATTTCAAATTAAAACTTAATTAAAATTTTAATTGAATTAATTATATATTTAATAAAGAAAAATGGGAAGAATTTTCTTATTAAATAAATAATTGAATCAATTAAAATAAACATCAATTGAATCAATTAAATTTTTATGTGAAGTTGAATAAAATCATTAATAGGTGTAAAACATATTTATTGTGTGTCGATTCTCTTACTCTTGGAGTTGTCTTGTAGCTGATCTAACGATAGTGGTCTTTCTTTTGGAAAAATTGAAGTTTATTAATCTTTTTGGTTATATTAACCCAAAAGATTTACAGCAACTTTTCTAGTAAACCTATCTCAGATTCATTACTAAGAAATAAAAAAAAAGTCAACATGCACAGCGCAGATGAACTAATGTAATTTTTAAAAGAGTTTGATTTCCAACGTTTCTACAAAGTTATCTGCCATCTGCCGGCATGTATAGGAGACTCAAGCCTTCTCTTGGTGAAGGTTTAAAAAATACGCTCTGTAGGTTATGTATTTGCTGGGAGCCTGACGAAAGTAATACCTTATTCCGTTTAAATACTCTGGATATTTGGCCAGAAGAGAGCTTGATTTCTAGCATGCAGACTGTGGACACCTGTGATCTCCAGGTTAAAGTTTTCTTTCTCCAAACTCGTGGGACGTAAATGCCAAAAACAAAATTGAAGAAGACTATTCTTTTAAGAATTGGATGGGTCAATATTTGTGAACATAGCGGCCAGGAAATATAGTGGAGAATTAAGCATTTCCTGCTCGATTGGTGAGCGCGAGAAGCGGAGGCAAAATATAAAAATTCATAAGAACTAAAAAAACTAGTGAGGAGGTGTCCAACTGATCGAACGGGAAAACTTTTCCAGACATGAGTGACCCAACGTAGAAGTCCATGGGCACTAAGCCTAGAAGTTCAAAACTGATTCATCTCGGAAGGGAAAGATGTGTAACAATGTGCAAAATTAAAGACATTCTTCGGTGGGGGTCAACAATGTTAAAACAGAATTGCTACAAGCCAGTGTCTTACAATCTTTAGAGAATAGCGAGAAGCAACTACATGTAGACGGAGCGCACATGGAGCTGCGATAGTGAGCAGTATAGTGGAGGTAGATGCAATCACTGACTTCAATCTAATGACTCTGTGTTAAGAAGGAAATTTGATATTCGAAATATCAAATTAAAAAAAAGTTATAAACTGCTGTAGCGTTACGCAAGACTTGGTGTTGACGAAGACTTTTGCTCATTAATGAGAACCTAGTAGGCCTTTCGCCATCTTGGAAAAAAGGAAAAAATTAATTTCTCATGTTAACTTCAATAGAAAGAGAAAAAGCTTTAGGTTGTGTGTGATCTTTGCCTAACCAAATTAATATTGATTGATAATGAATACTCCTCGTATTCTTATTTACAAAGTTAGTTGGTTAAATAGATAATGTTTACAACGTATACAATCTAAGGCAGATAGTTATGAAGAATGCTAATGACGGATATACCGATTCAGAAAATTTTAAAATATATTAATATATTTTGATAACATTTTTAAATACATTTTTTATTAGAAATTAAGAAATCAATATTTACTGAAACCATAGCCGGATTAAAAATAAATCATTTGGTTATAATACTTCAAATAGTTCGACTGAGGATTAATTTAAAAATATTTTCTTTTTTCAATCATTGTACAGTTTTTAAAACTAAAAAGGGGTAATGCATTTCCGCTTATATTTTTCTTTGATCAACAAATTTTTTTATTTTACCCAAATTTGAAAAAAACTAAAGTGATTAATTTTTAATACAATAAAGAATAGATAAGATTTCTATAAAAAAATAACTAGGTTCATTTTTAATTTTATTCAGTAAACTTTGATAAAGAACAAGAGGTTAAAAATTATTTTCTTATTTTAATAAAAAAAAATCGCAATATAAAGAAAATAAATAAAATTTATTTTATTAAATAAACCATTTTCTTTGTACCTGTCTTTTCACACGTTGTGGCCAATATGAAAAAAGAGGTCTTACTCAATAATGAAACTCCAAAGAATTTTTAAAAGCAACAACTTCTTATCAGTTCTTTGTTAATGTTAGTGATTAAATCATTTCTTTATATTTTATTATTTACACTTTTATCGTTGTTTATTTAAGGTCTTTTGTTTAGTTTTCATAAGAATAATATCGTTGTTTAAATCTCTTAGACTGTTTGTCGTCGTAGTCACATTGTAATTGTAATGAGCACTGTCCTCATTTTTTTTTAAATTATTGGAGATCAAACGATTTTCCTTCCTTCCTTTTTCATTTTTAGGTGATATAAAATTTTTTCCCTTGCACCTGGCTTTCCGGCAAATCGTCCTGCACAAACGAACACATACTGCTCTTTGTGTGAGTTTAAGTCAAACACGAAGGGTTCTGTACAATGTTGGCACTGTGAAAATGACGTTACTATTAGGACAACTTTTAATTTAATTTTTTTGTAGATATTTTTTAGAGTTTTGCAATACATATTCTACATAAATTTAAGATTCAGCCTCTTATGGTTCAAAAAATTAGGCCATCCAAGTAAAAACACGTTACTATCGAGAGACCCTGTCTGTACTAATTTTAATCATCTGCCTATAACGGTTTAAAATAAAAGGCCATATTCGTCAAATTAACGGCCTGTGAGGGACACCCTTTATTTTCTAGAATTTTTTTTATAGCGAACATATTTCTACATTCGGTGTATGTATTCTAAATGTCTGCCTTCTATGGTTAAAAAACCAATGCCTCGAAAATGAAAATTACGTTAATATTAGAACACCCTTTAAATTAAAGTTCTATATTTTCTCCTTTGTACTTCAGCGCACATTATTTAACTGACGTGTTAGCCTAGCATAATTAAAAAATAACAATATTTTTATGAATATCACGTCACTTTCGGAACACCCTTTAATTTTTAATACTTGTTTTTATAGCAACTATAGTTATATAACTTCTGTCAATATATAAATAGTCTATAATGGTTCCAGGGATTGAGGGCTGTGACAAACAGATAGACGGACAGATACGATACTGTTACGTTTTTATACTTGGTGTACGAAATGGTTCACTGACTGAATTTTTTTTTACAACGCAAATGTAAAGGGCACCGCCAATTATGGAACAAACATTATTTTACAACTGCAGGTCAATTAGTTTAAGCTTCAGTTATTAAATAAATGAATAACGAAACGAGCATTGGAAAAATTAACAAAACATTGAAATCTTTTTCTTTAATTTTTTTAAATAAAATTTTACTCTTCTTTTTCAATAATTTTGATTCTGAAAAAAATTTTTTTAAGAAGAATTGTGAGGAAATAAATAAACTATCACAAGATCTTTTGTTATTTTCTATTCTAATTTTTAATTAAAGAAAAAAAAAACACTCCAAGAAACTAACGCAAAATATTCATAAAAGCTATAAAACCACTTGAGTCTATTTTCTCTTAAAAAATGTTAATTGAATTAACAATACAAATAAGAATAAATTAAAACAATCAAACTACTCTTATTGAAAAAAAACTCTGTTTGGCAAACATATTTAAAAAATTCTACAACGGCCCCGGTTTCTATTTTTCTTTCTTAAATAAATTTTAAATATTTATTTATAATTTATGAAAAGTAACAGGCTTCTGGGAAAGAAAACTTATAATTGTTTTGACTTTTTTTTTCATACACGAAGAAAGAAAAAGTAGTTTAGTATTACAAAACGTGTTCCGAATTTTATATTAATGTAAAGATTTGATTGTTTTAAAAACATTTTTTCCAACTGTTGGTAAAATAGTTTAAAAGCAAAACAAACAAACAAATAATAAAAAACTGATTACAAACTAGAAGCATACTTTGTATGAATCAAACATGAAAGGTGAAAGATCGTCATAGTCAGCAGTTATTTTACTTGAATATCAATGGGAATTTGGTATTATACTGAAGGCAATGTTTGAGAATTAGATTATTAGAAAAACTTAGTCTTCAAATAAGAAAAAAAGTAATTAAAACATTAATGCAAATAATAAAAAAATAATTATAAAGGGTTTTCTTATAGAGACCGAAAAGGTGAAAATGGAATAAAACAAAAGACACTAAAATTCGATTTTTATCAGAAGATAAAAATTTGTTAAATAAAGAAGTTTTAACTTATTTTTCTACATAATTAGACCTTCTACAGCTTTAAGGACAAAAATTCATGAACATCCTTGAAATTGAAAAAAATTAAAATTTGGACAGAAAAAAATTTTTGTTTAAATAAAAAACTTAAAACTAATTATATGTATCGAGTAAATGACTGCCAGGATTTGGCAAAATTAAATTCAGTGGCGGCCAAAGAAGCTGATGTCAATTAGTGGTAGAATAACTTTCTTTTGATTCAAAAGTTTTCAAGTCACTCTCAAAGTGGTTGATTATGTTTTCTGTACAGAGTCTTTTATCACACAATTATTATTTTGTATGTATGATTCCGTATTTCCCCTTTAAAAATAAGGGGTTCCTTTTATTGTGAATACAAGCAGGTTTTTTTTATGTAGTACCTTCTGAGGCACTATTTCTTGTTCTAAGGTTCTGATTCTGGATTTATTCCCACGAACTCTTCTTTACTAAACAAACGTTTTAACAAAGTCATGCAGACCTCTAAAGCAAAAAAATATGTGATTCTAGCCATTTAGACCACAAAATACTGTGGCTCTAGTGACACTTGCACTCATGACCTCTTCCTGTTTTAACAACCAGGTGACTCTTTTTGCCAATTCAGCTATGAATGCCGTTGTGTTGTTATCCTCTTTTTATCTAAGGCTCTGTGCAAGCCTCAAAATCATTTAATCTACCTTGGCTACATAACAATTGTTTTTTTAATTAAATCAATACCACAGGAGGTTTGAACTGTTTTTTTTTTTATTCGTCCTCGAAGAACTTATCTACTGTGGTTACACCGCCAAAATTATTTTTCCGCGTACTTATGGCACTGATGGGATTTGAACTCATGACGCATCTGTTTTATAAGTATATGCAGACACCTCTACCAATGTAAGCTTTATTTTCTATACTACGGCTCTAGCGGGACTCATGACCTCCTCCTGTTTTACCAACCAGGTAGGTCTTTTGGCCAACTCTGCCAGAAGGCCGTTGTGTTGCTACCTTCTTTTTATTTAAGGCTCTGTACAGGCGCCAGAATCATTTCATCTACCTTGACTACATAATAATTGTTTTTTTTAAATTAATTTGATACCACAGAAGGTTTGAATTGTTCTTTCTTATTATTCGCCCTCGAAGAACTTATTCACTGCGATCACACAGCCAAAATTATTTTTTCGCAATGATGATTTATGATCTATGATGATTTAAGGCAATGATGGGATTTGAACTCACTATACATCTATTTTACAAACACGCAAACACTTCTACACCTCTACATTTGATAAAATTTTTTTTACTTTTTTATTACTTCTTGCTACGATCTGAAAAAAAAAATCAACTAAATTAATGAAATTAGTATGTCAATATTGAAAACCCCTTTATTTATGCATATAAATCTTTAATTTAATGAGAGTTTTTTTTTTTGCCAGCAAGAAAACCGAAGAATATATTTTATTCTCACAGTTGAATAAATGAATAACTTTCTTTTTCACTGATTAGCAAAACAACCAAAATAAAAAATAAAAAAAGAACAGAAACATAAATAAAAAAACATATGGGAGCATTAACGGTTAGTGTTTTTGTTGTTGTAAGAGAAGTATTTTTAAAGAAAAAGTAATAATTCGTTTTAGTTATTGATACGATAAAAAATTTAAATACTTTGTATAACAAAATTTTTTCCTCTCTGTGGTTTGTAAGTAGACAACTTAAAATAATTACAGCTTAAGACAAGCCGAATTATGAAATCCTAAAATCACGCATCAAAAATCCCAGAAACGTAATTTCTTAGAATTTGGCCCATCGACATTGGTCGTGCTTTTTAGTTTATAGATCCCAGCAGTGGGTTTTTAAAATGTTGGGATTAAATCATAAGTTGGTAAAAGTACGTTGATTTCGGGATGTCAGAGGGTAGACATTTAACAAATTAAATAAATTTTTACGAAGCCTTTAAAAAATTCGAAAAATTTGTTCATTAAAACGATTTAAATAAAATTTAAAGGTGTTTTTTGACCTTTCTAAACGTAGCGATTTTGTTTTATAATGATTTCTGGTATATAACCGCCACGGCTGCCTAGGACGTAGTCTAATGTCCAATTTTCGATGACTTTTTCCAACAGTTGCGCCCGCATGGTCAATCGTGTCGGGCTTATCGTCTTAGACTAGCAACATCACATATCTTTGCAGAATGTAGTCTAGCGGCGTTAAATCGATCTTGAAGCCCAATTCACAGGTCCGAAACATGATATTATGTGGTTACCAAACGTTTCCTTCAATAAATCAATTGTGGCAAGAACTGAGTGACATTATGCGCCACAGCTCCTGCACATCATGGTTGTTCAGTTGATGAATGAAAAGTTCAGTTATCATGGCTGTATAGCGGTCATCATCATTACACTAAGCAGACTGTTTTTCTGAATGTAACGGTGTCTCAACGAACACTTAAGGATTATCATAAATCTAAATACGGCAGTTTTGCTTACTAACATACTCATTCATTCAAAAGTGAGCTTCATCGCTAAACAAAAATTTGGTTATGAACATCATAATCCTGTTTTGGGCCAGTTCACCAAATCTATTCCTTGCAGGGTGATCCAGTTTTCGCACGAGTTGGATTTTTTAAGCACTTAAACCAAGATCTTTCTGCAAAATTTTTCATTAAGTAGATAGACACATATCCAATACCTGCACATGATGGTAAATAAACTGATTTGGGTCTGTCTATACATCTGCGAGCACTCTACGACGTCTCTATGGACGCGTGTTATCATTTAAAGTAAACGATAAAATTCCAAGAATGATAGAGATAGTTGCTTCGATGGACGATTATGTTGACCAAAAATTTAAGTACTGAGCGATATGTATTTCGAAAAAAGCCATGATTTTTAAATTAAATTTTCATAATCTTAATACGTTGTTCAGGCGTTAGTCTATTCATGATGAAATGCCCAACCAAACAAAAACCCATGAATCATGAAAACAAAATTGTGCATTTTGCAGGTCCGTTAGTTTGTTGTTCTCTTTTGTGTGACGTAGAAATAGAATATTTTTCGTAAACAAATTAACGTTTGTGTAAGAGTGCAATTAAAAAATCACTTATAATTTTTGCAACAAACACACCATTTTCATTCTATTGTGACGTGGATGCGCAGTAGAAAAATTTTTTGAACGGCTGAATGCGCAATCTTGTTTTATTGATTTATGACAAAAACCAATTGACAACTGACAAAATGGCCGCCAGCTAAAAAAAGTGTTGACAATTTAAAGTTCTATAGGTTTATTTATAAAAGCAACCTTTAATTTTTTGTTACTCTCGTGGTATTGTATTAAATTTGTATTTTATTTATTATTTCTTACTCCATGGCTCTGGCTAGATTTGTATTCATGATCTTTTATTTACTAAATATGCACTATTGCAAATTTATGCAGCCATTCACACTACACCACTGTGTTAATCAAAGCAAAACTTAAACTATTCGCTGTAACTCCGGCATAGACTCATACTCATAATCTCCTCTCCTATTTTTCAACCAGGAAATTTTAACCAACTGAGCGGCATTTGCCTCACACTTTTGTTAAGTTGCTACTTTTCTCAATATCTACCATCTTGTCATATGGGTGCCTTGACCATCTTATATCTGCTGCGGCTAAATATGAATTGCTATCCTGGTTTTCTTATCGAGTCTCTGGAAGTTTTTTTATTGCTTTTTCAATAATTCGGCCCCTTTTTTAAAAGCCTAAAAATAGCCATTAATTTTTTTTTTGCTTTACTCATGCCTCCGATGGGAATTGAACATGTGGATCTTCTGTTTTTCGGTTAGAGAACAAATTAACAAAAATTTATTAAAAATTTTGAAAAAAATGGATTAAGTTTTCGAAAAAATTTTAATTTAATTCGGTTGTAGTGGGTTGCGTTCTAAAAGTGAAAAAAAAAAAATTGTAAATATCATTAAAAGTTGGCATTCCTTTAAAGATTTATGTTTTTGTCCGATTTCTACAAAACTTGAACTCAAAAGTTAAGTTCAAATACCCTTCTGCTAGTAGCTTGTGCAATCGGTTTATTTAGTCCAATCTTTCAGAAATTGTTAAATTATTTACAAAATACTTTGTTTATGTTCCATTTTGCATGGCTGGTTTTATGGTGATGCACTTAATGTGCATGATCCTATCACTTGGAGTGGTAACAAGTCATGTTCTCTCAATTCTCCCAATTTGTTTTCCTTTCACATTATTTATAAATTCTTTTTTAAAACTGTTAAAGTACTTTCAAAAACTTTCTAAACATTAAAACTATTATTTTACAATCAATTCAAAGAAATATCACTTTCTAGTGAAAACAATAAAGTTCTTGCAAAGAAAAAAAAATTGAATAAAAACACTACCGGCAATAAAAGAAAATTATTAAAACAATAAATTTCTTTACATTCTTTTTTTTATTTACAATTGTAAAATGAGAAAATATTTAATCGTGCTTTTATTTCATTCATGAAATAAATAAAATCTGTCATTGATTTTAAATGTTAAACGGTCTGTTTCTCTGTCTGCCTAAGAGCATTGAAAAGTAAAAGAAAAAAAATCTAAAAACGTGACTTCAACTGTCGATTTGTAAAAATTTTTTTTAAAGTGTTTAAATATTTGTATACTTTCTTTTTCTTCAGTGGCAATCTTTGAGTAGAATTTAAACCTGAACAATATTATTTGATTTATCGTCAATCTCAAGTGCTTTAGTAAGTGATTAAGTGAGTGGGTTTTATTTAATACACAAATTTTGAAATTAAATAAAAAAACAAAAGAAATAAAAAAGCCATTGGTTTTCGTGTTTTTGTATTGCACAGTGGGTCAGTGACGAAATATGTTGAAAGTAAATCAGCTATTTCTAAGCCGTTGGATCTATTGAAACCAAACTTCAAACCGTAACAGGAAAGAAATTTTCCAGTCTTAACTTTTTAAACTTTTTAGCGCAATGTGATAAAGTCCCACACTAGAGCACTTTGAATAATGTGTACACAATGAGATTTATTTTTGTTTTCCATCAGATTAAATATTTTTTTAGAATTTTAAAAGATCCTGCAAAGGCCCTTAAAACCGGGTATTAACCATAAAACTTTCACTTATAGATTGACAATTCTAAATGTTTGAAAGCCTTAGTCCAGTTTTTTTTTCAAAATAATAAAGACTATTTGCAGAATTATTCAAAAATTTATCCTTCAAGTAGCTTTTTAACAAAGTTTTGAAATCTTCAAAACAATCTCAGCCCATTATAATCTCTAGATATGAAAATATGTGGTTTTCAATTTAAAAGTTTGAATAGCTGACACGTTTTTATATAGTTTTAGTCAAAAACGAACGATCAGCAGAAAACTTCTAAAATCAGTGTATGAAAAAAAAAAACGTTTCGTAAACGTTTTTTTTTTTTTTTTTGAAAGACTTAAAGTTTTTAAAACTTTTCTTTCCATTTGTACATGAGCGAAAAAAAAAAATACTTTTTTTATGAGAAAGTGCTTAAACGAAACAGTTACAATACAATTTTGCAATTGCACTGAAGAGGCAATGCATTTTCTACTATAGCGAGCACATGTTTCAACAAACGTTTTTAAAACGGTTTTGTCCAAAACATTAAAATTTTGTTCTGTCTTTTGGTAGCATATATCTTATTTATCATAAAATTTGTTCTCGCGAGCAGATACAATACAAAATTAAGTGACGATACAATGACGAAAGCCAACGTTTCGTTTGGTTTATTCTCGTACCCTGTCTAAAATTCTAAAGCTGGGATTTTTAAGACAAAAAGTGGTTTCAAAATGCTTTGTAAACCCTTAGTTTTTCTCAAAAATATTTAATGACCTTAAATTCAAGACTGTATTTTGTATGAAAAATTAAAAAAAAAATATAATTATAATTTTAGGATTTTTTGTGCACGTTTTAGGAATTTCGAAATTTGGGTATCTTAACCATGATTTCTTTTTCATTTTTATACCCTTTACTACATTCCGTTTGTAATTTCTACAATATCCATTTTCGACCCTATAAAATACATATGTATGGAGTCCTTAAGCATATCGAAATTGATTGAGCGATGTCTTTCTCTGCGTCCGCATTAGTGTTAAAATCAACTTTGCCAAGACATTAGATAAAGCTAGAGTAAAATTGCGTACGCCAATTGATCAGACATAGTTTTGAAAATTTTGCTATTGAAAATTATCAAGATCGGTCTATGCCCTTCGAGGCAGTGGGAAAGACAGCACAGTATCATTTAGAACAAATCTGTTTTAGTGATGTTACTCAAATAAAAAAAATATGGGACGATAGAGAATTAAATAATAAGAAAAAACTCCAATAAAAAAACTGGCACTCGCCTATACTTTCCGAGTTATGGGCGGGCTTTTGAAAAGTACGATTGTGCGCCATGTTTTTAAAGATATCAATATGGGTATCATTTAAAAGCTTTTGAATAGATCCTTCAAAAAATACTACAAACTTCTTAAAAATGCTTAACCCATTAAGAGCCGATGATATTTTTACGTAATTTTTTTTTTTAATTTTTTAATATTCTGTCACCCGAACCTTTGTTTTTTGATGGGAATCACTTCCCTCAAATAGGTTTACATACATGGTAAAGGGTATATAAGATTCGACATAGCCTATAGCGCTCTTACTTGTTTCATTTTAATTGATCAAGTATACACAAACACCAAACTTTATTTAAACATCTTTACAATCAAAAAAATTTTTGTATTTTAAACATTTGTAATTATTTTGGAAGCAAGAGTTTTAAGTCAAATATAAACTCAAATTTCCTTTTCTATCAGCATGTGCAATCTTATTGTAACCCATCTAGCCTTTCTGATTTATTTCCAAAAAAATCGTTTTCGTCCCACTGTGCATTGTATTACAACACAGTTTTTGGACAACTATTTAATTTGTAAGCACTAACTGTACCACCCAGTCTAGAGGAATGCTAATTTCATAAACAAAATGTTTCAATGCCGCTAAACTATTTTTTTTTACAAATTGAATAATTAGACTAAATTTTTCCGTAGTTATTGGTGGCCGTTTTTTAATTTCGGTATTTGTATCTATTTTGATATGCTTTGTTTTTTCGTAATATAATTAACATAAACTATTATTTGTTAATTTTATGTGACCTTTGCCTTTAACTACATACAAATCTATTGTGTGTTAAGTTTATTAAAAACTCTGTACTGAATTATTGTTTGTTAATAGATATTTTACTCCATAATTAAGATAGAAATTGAAAAATAAACTCTGGTTAAAGGTTAAGTTGACTGACGATTTCTTCACACTTCAATAGCAAACAGTAGAAAATTAGCACCAAAAACAAAAAGTACCAAAAAATATTTAAGGCCAACAATAAATCTAAAAAATAATGTACTCTAAGTTGTGAGCAAAGATACAAAAAACATGATAAATGACGTTAAACAAATGAAGTTTGCACGTTATAATTTTTTGTTTGTTTATTTCAATTAACAGAAAGACAATTTGGAGGCTTAAAAAAGTACCAAACGAGCACGTTTTTACATTTATACTCATGAATGTGTTACAATACAATATCACGCACGACAATTTAGTGTTATTTTTGCAAAAATTTAGAAAAAGAAAATTTTTAGTTGTCATACGTACGTAACAGTGTTGTCAGATCAGTCAAATTTTTTCCCAGATAAAAGAGAATTTTTTCATTGAGGGGAGAATTCGGGGGACAATTTTAGGAGCTACAGATTATATTTAGGGATTTTTTGGAGAGGTTTTTTTTAACTTGTGTTTTGATTGGCTCGGGGCGTCTTAAGGAATATTGTTAGAATTATTAATGCATAATTGTATTATTCATAAAAATTAAAAATAAAAACAGAGAGTTTATTCCACATACAAGTTTTTAGTTAAAAAACAAAATTTCTCTGCAATTAGTTGGGCAATTAATTCACTGGCTAATCGACTTAAAAGTGATAAAATCTTGATAAATACGAGGGCTGCTCTATATATTTCTGGCCTAAGAGTGAAAATGCGAATATTTATAATCAAAAATGGTTTTATTGTTTTTCAAAGTATTCTCCAGCATGATTTATACACTTTTGCATGCGCTCAAACCAGTTGTCGAAGCACTTTTTCCACTCCAATTGAGACACCTCTAAGACATGGTTTTTGAACACTTCAACAGCTTCTTCTGGCGACGAAAATCGTTGACAACGCAATTTTTTCTTAATGTGCGGAAACAAGAAGAAGTCATTAGGTGCCAAGTCAGGGCTGTACGGGGCGGATGACCTATTAATTCGACGTTTTAGCCGGTCAAAAACCCTCTGGTTTGAGCCGATGTGTTAGAGCTCGCATTGTCATGGTGAACAATGATTCGTCTTCTCTTGTTGGTTTTTCGAATTTCTCCGATGACTTCATGCAAACAAAATGTAGTGTACCACTCAGAAGTGACCGTCCTACGTTGCTCAAGCGGAACAGTCGCCACATGACCAGTTTTGCCGAAGAAACAGGCGACCATTTGCTTCGAAGTGCTTCTTCCACGAACAACTTTCGTTGGATTTTGCTCGCCTTTGAAGATCCACACGGTCGATTGTTATTTCGTTTCGGGCTCATACGCATAGATCCATGATTCGTCACCTGTGACGATCTTATAAACGTCTTTTGAAGCACCGCAATCGTATTTTTGCAACATTTCTTTGCACCAATCGACACGAGCCTTTTTTGAGCGACTTTCAAATTGTGCGGGATCCAACGAGAACAAACCTTTTTTACGGCCATGTGTTCATGAGGTATCGAATGTATGCTGGTGGAAGAAATGTCCAAGGATGTCTCTATCTATTGGTGTGTCGCATGTCGATCTTGCATTATGAGTTCACGCACGGCATCAATGTTCTCTGGCACAACAGCCGTTTTTGGACGACCTTCACGGAATTCGTCTTTGAGCGAGCTTCGGCCACGATTAAATTCAATTTTAATTTTTCACAGTGCTGTAAGATGGTGCTTCATCGCCATTCAAAGATTTAAGTTCATCAATGCACTCTTGTCGTGATAATCCACGTCGAAAGTTGTGAAAAATGATGGCACGAAAATGTTCACAAGTTAATTCCATTTTTTTGCCATTAATTTTTTCAAGTCACTGTAAACAACACAAATAATGGTCGTACGTCAAAACGTTTTGAGTACGATTATGCTTAAAAATGACAAACTTTCCAATGGAAATGTCAGATTGCACTTAGGAGCACTCAGTGTTGCCGGGCCAGAAATATATATAGCAGCCCTCGTAATGTGTTGACTGTGTGAAAATAAGTTATTCAGGAACGAGTTCTCTGATTTTATCAGGGCACAATTTGTTAAAGTAAAGATAAAACAGTAAATATCATTCCACATTGCAGCGATACCCCAGTAAGTAAATAGAGCTGGATATCCTCCTGTCACCGGTTAGCTTCTTCGTTCTATACTGTAACCGGTCAAGTAACTGCAAAATAGTCTTTGAAGCAACGGCCAGTACACGAGAGTTGTATTCCATTTTGAGTCTAATAAATATGACATAGAAAGCAGATGAAGTGAAATATCTCTTGCACCGTTTTAGAAAACTAAGGCACTCGAATGCTTCTTTTGCGATTTTAAAAATATGCTTTTTCTACTAAACATCGCTTAGAATTTTTATGCCAAAAATATCCAGAGCTTCTGATTTCGTTATATGTATCTATATCACCCATAGTTACAGATGAGTTAACACATTGACCCGTATGCCTGGGCAAAGCACAAAACTGTGGGGTTTTTGAGTGTTTTATTGATCCCTGTTTCTAAGATCCCATTCAAAAACTGCCTAAGAATTGAGCTTGATTGTATGATTCATGTTTTGGTTCTGTAAAAGCACAGGCTTATGGGTTTCCGTAGCGTTTTTATACGTTACAGCGTCATAACCCTGCCCACTCTGTTGTTGGCCGGTCAAAAACAACTCTTAATTTTTAAAATCATGGAGTTATAAGTTAAAGCCATTTGGTCCGTCTATGTTGAAATTTTTATCATCAGTAAAAACCACAAGTTTTTAATCATTGAGGAGAGTACTATCCGTCATATGCTAGCAAATTGTTTAAAGGTTGCTTTTAAATTCGCGAACGATGGCATGATAATAAAAATAACATTAATAAAAGCAATCACAGCATTAATTAAATTGATATTTAATTTCAAACAATTGTTTGATTAAATAAAAATTGTTTATAATGTTTACACATCTCTTCTTCTTTCTCTTCTTCTTCTTAAATATGTCTGTCATTCAGACAAGCACTACAAATGACAAAGACTTTTGATGCCATTTATTATCGATAGGTGGAAAAAGCGTACAAATAAGTTTGTCATTCCGTTTGTAATTTCTACAATATCTGTGTACGATTCCATAAAGTAAATATATTCTGAAATCTTATACACAGCGAAGTCGATTGAGCGGTGTTTCCATTCGTGTGCGGGTTGAAATAAACTTTACCGATGAACTAGATGAGCTAGAGAAAATTCTAATAAGCCAATCGATTAGACATAGTTTCGAAAGAGGTGCTATTAAAAATCATCAAGATCAGGCAATGTCCCTGGAGGCAGCGGACTAAACAACACGCCTGCCTCTAATTTTTAATAACTCTAATCGAAAAAATAAATATGAGGAGCGATAGAGAATTAAAAAAAAAGTAAAAAAATTAGTGCTCCCTTATATTTTCCGAGTTATGGGTCTCTAAACTTTTTTTAATAATGTACGGTTTTAAACCATATTTTTTAAGATATCAATATGGTATTATTTAAAAGCTTTTGAAGGGATCTTTCAGAAAATACTAAAATTTTTGAAAAATGCTGATGATATTTATATGTAAAAAATTTGTGTTCTTATTTTTTGTTTTCCTATCACCCGAATATTTGCTTTTTGATTGGAGTTACTTCACTAAATTAGATTTACATACATGGTGAAGGTTATATAAGATTCAGCATAGCCGAATATAGCACTCTTACTTGTATTACTTTCGTTTGTATTCCTAGAAGTGGTTATTGTTCAAATTGGTGAGCTTTCACCTGATACAGCAACCTTTTCATTTACTAAGTTGAAACAACAACCCTAAGCAAAGTTTACGATTAAAAAAAAAATTGAACAAGATAACTTTATTATTAATCAATTAAAATTTACTTTTTTGGCTTTGATTCATTTTTTAATTTAATTTTTATAAGAAAAAAATTATTTTTCAAATGTATGCGGACGTTTTTCTAAAGAAAATAAAAAAAATTAAACGCTGGCAGAATGTAATGCCGCATTTTTAGGATCGCCAAAACCATTATTAGCATTCTTCGCTTCCATCTACCTTAAGTTGTGTATATTGTAGATATCATCTATTTAACCAACTAATCAATATTAATTTGATTGGACGAAATTCACACACAACTCAAAGCAGTTCTTTGTTGTTTTCTGTTTTTTTTGCTTTTGTACCACGATCATCGGTATGGCCACGAAATGCAAATTTCATTTTTAATCATTCATATTTGTTTCCTCACAACATTATAGATGCTGTTTCAGTATCATATCAACTAGACTTGTGCCACATAGTTCAATTTAGTGATCGCTCTTTTTAGCTCAAAGTTTGAAAATGAACTAGTTCAAAATTTAGTTCAAAGGCTCTCTTTAGTTCAAAATCTCTCTTAGTTCAAATGTTCTGTTGACATATTGTTCGCACTTTCAACTTTTAGTTCAAACGCTTTCTTTAGTTCAAAAGCTCTTTTAGTTCAAAAGTTCTTTTCAAAATATAATGGCAACAATACCATAGCATTGCCGTAATGAATGTTAAATTAAACGCGTGGTAGTACTAATTTCATGTCGTAAATAGTCAACAAGGAAACACAGTTATGTATTCTAGTTTATCTTGTCTGGTAGTTTAATTACAAATTATAGTTCAAAAATGAACTAGGTGTACTTAAAAGTATGAACTACTTAACTTAGTTCAATCGATGGAATCGTTTAAATAAACTAGTTCGTTTATGAACTACACAAGTCTAATAACTGTTGATGAGTCAGATATGAATGTATATGCACTGTGCCGTTCATGTTTTTTTTTTTTTAATTTTTTTCCCAACCAGGAATTGAACCGTGAATTTTTATAAATCAATTAAAATTTCCTTTTTTGGCTTTGGCTCATTTTTTTAATTCAGTTTTTACAAAGAAAAATTAATTTTCAAATGTATGCGGACTTTATGGTAGAAAAGAATTTCATATGCCGATTTTTATTTAAACTAATCGGAAATCTGCAGTATGGTAAATATGGTAATACCTATTTGGTGAAGGATATATAAGAATGAGCATAGCCGAATATAGATCTCTTACTTATTTTGATAAACTGTTTCATAAATTCCGTTTTTCCTTTTTTTAATGTACCTATTTGTATCTTCGCATATCTCTATTTATTTTACTGCATTTTGCTATATATCATGCATAAATATGTAAGTATGTATGTATTTATGTATGTTTGTATGTTTGTATTTGTTTGCCTACGTACTTCAAGTATAAAAGTTGTATATTTCCTTACCATCACATAATTAAGAAAGGTCATTATCACTTTTTGTTGTTATTTTACTTAACGAGACTTTTATTAACTTTTTTTGTAAACTGAAAACTTGTTTTGTTGCTTTTATTGCAAACCAAAAAAAAAAAACAAAAGAAAAAGAAAAAACTGGAAATTAAAAAAAATTCCGTATGTAAACAAACAATGTAGACAGACCTACACATACTTACGTATATAAAACTCTAGAGACCGCAAACAGCATTATGTAGGTTGAGTTGGTTAAAGTGTTTATTGGAAAAATATATATTTAGGGACATTTATTTAATATCATTTCAGGGGGTTCTATTGTTGAATTTATAATTGATATTAAATAGAAAAACATGTCGATTGAGACAAATTTACTTTTAGTTGTGTTGTTTACAGTGACTTGAAAATATTAATATAAAAAAAAAATGGCATTAACTCATGAACATTTTCGTGCCATCATTTTTCACAACTTTCGACGTGGTATATCACGACAAGAGTGCATAGACGAACTTAAATCTTTGTATGGCGATGAAGCACCATCCTATAGCACAGTGAAAAATTGGTATAATGAATTTAATCGTGGCCGAAGCTCGCTCAAAGACGAATTCCGTGAAGGTCGTCCAAAAACGGCTGTTGTGCCAGAGAACATTGATGCCGTGCGTGAACTCATAATGCAAGGTCGACATGCGACATATCGAGAGATAGAGACATCCTTGGGCATTTCTTCCACCAGCATACATTCGATACTGCATGAACACCTGGCCGTAAAAAGGGGTTTGTTCTCGTTGGATCCCGCACAATTTGAAAGTCACTCAAAAAAAGGCTCGTGTCGATTGGTGCAAAAAAATGTTGCAAAAATACGATTGCGGTGCTTCAAAAGACGTTTATAAGATCGTCATAGGTGACGAATCATGGATCTATGCGTATGAGCCCGAAACGAAACAATAATCGACCGTGTGTGTCTTCAAAGACGAGCAAAATCCAAAGTTGTTTGTGGAAGAAGCACTTCGAAGCAAATGGTCGCCTGTTTCTTCGGCAAAACTGGTCATGTGGCGACTGTTCCGCTTGAGCAACGTGGTACACTACAATTTGTTTGCCTGAAGTCATCGAAGAAATTCGAAAAACCAACAAGAGAAGACGAATCATTGTTCATAATGACAATGCGAGCTCTTACACATCGGCTCAAACCAGAGCGTTTTCGACCGGCCAAACGTCGTACAGCCCTGACTTGGCACCTAATGACTTCTTCTTGTTTCGGCACATCAAGAAAAAATTGCGTGGTCAACGATTTTCGTCGCCAGAAGAAGCTGTTGAAGTGTTTAAAAACCATGTTTTAGAGGTGTCTTAATAGGAGTGGAAAAAGTGCTTCGACAACTGGTTTGAGCGCATGCAAAAGTGTATAAATCATGCTGGAGAATACTTTGAAAAACAATAAACCTATTTTTGATTATAAATATTCGCATTTTCACTATTAGGCCAGAAATATATATAGCAGCCCTCGTACTTATTGGGAGCATCATTCTTTCTACAAATTATATGAATAAGGAAGTTTGTTTGTTTGTATGTTTATGACTTAATTACGCCTAAACGGTTAAACGCAGTCTAGTAAAAATCGGTTTAGAAGCAGATCCTTATTCGAATGAATATGTGATATATATTTTGAACAAAAAAAATTAAATCTTTCAGGTGTTTAAAATAAAATTATTTCGTGGAATTTTTTTTAATATTTTAACATTCCCAATATGCATTGAATTATTTTAAACTGTAAACAAAATAAATTTAAAACATGTTTATTTGTTTTACTAAAAAAAGTTAAACAATCTAAAAATCATATATAAAAAATTAAAGAAATTTTAACATGTCATTTTAGTTGATACCGTTAAAAAACTTCAGTTTAAGACAAAAACAAGTTAACAAAGAGCTTTTATGAGCTAATGAAATCCATAAAAAATTAAAGCAAAAATAAAACAATATTATTGATAATTTATGATTTAGATAAATGGTTTTGTTGTTGTTGTTTATATATCAACAAGTTTGTTTAAGGAAACTTAACAACAAATAAGTTGAGTTTGACCAAAATTGCTTTAAATGAAAGTGAAATGCAAAAAAAAAATATATAAATTTTTTGTTTGTTGTAAAAGGAAAAATAAGGCCTTACAAATACCAAACAAAAACAGGCCTGAAAAATTATTTAGTTTTTTTTTTAATTAATTTAAACAAAATTTTTTAAAACAGTCCATTTGTAGGTTTCCGTATCCAAAGGGTAACAACGTAACCCTATGGTTTTTGCGGTAATTTCTATTTATTTGTCTTTCATAGCTCTCTGTCTCTAGAAGCAAGAGATAGGCTCTTCACAGAAAGTATATTGTTATTAAAAAAATAATATTAAAAATCAAAGGGTGTTACGAAAGTTACAATATGTTAAAATATGTTATTATTTTACTACAACGTATGTAAAACTAAGTTTGTTATAGGAACAAATAAAAAAAAAAAATAAAACTTTACACTAAAGGGTGTCCCAATAGTGACGTTAATTTCACGTTAGTGGCCTTGTTTTTGAATCGCAATAGGCAGACACGTTAAGTATTTTTATATCTACTGTAATTACAACCACAAAAAGTAAAAAAAAATTAAATATAAAGGGTGTTCCTATAGTGAGGAAGTTTTTACGTATATTGCTTTAATTTTGCAATCGCAATAGGCCGGTCTTTAAAATATTCAACGAATATGTAGCCACGGCAGCACGTTCAAAAATAAAAATTTAAAGAGTGTCGTCATAGAAGACCTGATTTTGCCGTTAATTGCCTAATATTTTACATTTAAATTAAAAAAAAATGATAAAATAGTAACTTTAAGAATTAAAGGGTATCCCATACATGGTACGAAACCTTTAGTCCAACTAGCAATTGGAGGACTTACTGTAGCGTTTTTAATACCCGTTATTGTCATTAAAAGTATATTTTTTTTGCACCACGGTGTTGTCAATGTACGTACGTCTTTCTACCATGGTTCCACTTCTAATTCTATCGGATCTTGTGTCATCTATTTTCCTCACAGGATCTGCAGAGCTGACTAGGTTTTATGGTTAGAAGAGATATGCGAGCTCTGGTTTACTGCCAATTTTAAACAGGAATATTTAGCGAGTAATTTTAATGAACAAATAATTAAAGATCTTTCAACAGGAAAAATTAGTGTAATTAGGGATTTTTTCTGGAGACGACTACAGCTCTTTACTGAAGAGGAAAAAGTATATCACGAATTTAAAATTCCTTAAGTTGAAAATAGCTAGGGGAGGGAGTGTTAATTTGTTCTAGAGGTGGATAAGCCTTCCAAAAATAGCTTTCCTACGCCAATGAGAGAAAATCATTTTCTCCTCATCTGACAGGCGTTTCTACGTCAATGAAAAAAAATCTAGTCCGTCCTCCTCTCTTCCGGAGAATATTTGCGAGGAAGAACAAAATGTATGAAAATGTTGATCAATTCGGAAAGCTCAAGCTCTTTTACTTTGTGTAAGGTTTGAATTAGGGTGGCCTCGATAGACTGTAGGATATCGTTGAATAAAAATGGGACAAGACTTCTGGCAATGAGGGTCTTATGGGCAACTAGCAAGGTGACAGTGTTTAAAATAAAACAGACTGCAACCTTCTTAGTCATATCAATAAACTGTTAAGGAAGAAATTTTCTTGAATTAGACAGGCACAACATGATAATAGTGATCCCGTCTACTGCACTTATTAAGTAGAAAGTTAAAGTCCAACAGACAATTAACAGCAGGTGAAGCTGAAATAAGAAAATATGCGGATTAGAAGCATTTACTTTTCGATGTGTTGGCTTGAAATCACGAATAATAAAAATCCTCGTTGACTGAATCTTGTTATTGAAGGGATGAATATGTTGTATTAGACCTTTTTTAAGGAACAGAAAAGTCACAGTGTCTCTACCCTCGATAATATAATAAAATAGGGAAAAATATTAATAAATTATTGTCATCATATTAAATCTTTAAACAAAAGCGATAAAGTTTTTGTTTTTATTCACGACAAGAAAAAACAATTATCATTTCATTGAAACCATTACATGAATGAAATTGTTTGTTATCTAAGAAAAAAAATTAGCTTTTAGTATATTTCCGCTTTATTAATTAATCATTTATAAAATATTTCGGAAATAATTACTAAAGATTACATTTTTGTATTGATGTTTTATCTACAATCGCTGTATTTCTGTAAAATAAATTACGTTGATGTTAAAATCTTTAGTTTCAATCTTAAAAACAAAAGTAAACTGCACAACTAAATTATAAAATCTTATTGATTCTTTACCTAAACAACAACAACAACAACTTAAAGAAAGAATAAAGTTGTTTAGTGACGAGAAGCGACTGATAAAAACCAGTTGGATTTTTTACCTACCAAGAATTTAAAATTTTAAATGTTCATATTGAATTAGCAATTTAATGATAACGATGAAATCGCTATCATACACCTAAATAACGTACACCTAAATATTATGTAATTTCCGAAATCCTGCAAAATTCTTTCAAGAGTAATTAAAATGAAGCTTCATGAAAATTTGCTGCATTTTATTTACTCGTTTTGTTCTTTTAAACGTAAAATAAAATATGCCAACCGTTAGTTTCTTTGATTTCATTTTATTTATTCCAATTTTTGTAATTTTATTTTTGATAGTGCTGTTAGATAACAAATGCTTAACATCCATGTGCATACAAGTTTTCTGTTCGATATATTTTCTCTCGTTACTAAAATTTTAATTTATAGGCGAGTAAAATCGTCTAAATTCCATTAAAAAGGAAAGATCTGGCAGCATTTTTTAGTTACTTTTTCGGTAACTGAATTAACGCATTAATAGAAAATAATAATTTTTATTAAAGTTACAAATTTTTTGCTGGGAAAATTGTTTCTAAAAGTTTTTTAATCGCAGCTCCTTTAAAAACAAAAAACCAAATGTTTAAAAGTTAAATAACAAGGATAGGGTAAATTGAAAACTAAAAGCATCGCTCTAAGTTATTTCGAGGAAGTTTCGCTTGAACACTTAAGTTTTGAAATTTTTTACTATCCACTATTTTTTTTCTTTTTTTATGAGATCAAGAGTTTGGTTTTAAAAACATATTTATTTTCATACATTTTCGTTAGCCTGGTGCTAAAGACAATAAAAGTCAGGAAAGTTTTTATTTACAACATTTATTATTTTCTACTTTAAAAAAATTTCCAAAATTTAAGTGTCTTTTTAAATACAACATCAAACTAATTATGATTTAAATGAATGTTAATAAAAATGCTTAAAATAAAGTACACAAAAAGTAGAGAAATACTGTTGTAAAAAATATCATTATTTCTTTAAAATCATTTATTTGTTTTGCATATGAAAAAGCTAAACAATAAAAATTAAAAGTGCTCATACTCATACGTAGCGTATAGAAAATAAGTTGCCTTGACCTTTGCTGATAACAAACACTTAAAACTACAACGACCACATTTTTAAAAATTAAATAAAAAAATATAAATTTCACTTTTAACTTTTTTTGCAAACAAGCAAAACACGTGAGTGAATGAAAAAAGACAAAAACAAGAAAAAAAAAACAAACACAAAAACAACTTAAAATCCATGTACAAAATTCTTTTGTTAACTTCCTTTTTCCGTTTCGTTCATAGAAAAGTGTCCACCTGCAAATAAATGAAAATTATTTGCAAAAACTTCATGAAGTAAAAATTGGCAGATAACAATAACTGATTTGCGGCCACAAACTTGCAAACTTGTTTTTGGTTTTTCTTTTTTGAAAAATTGCATCAAATTTAATCATTTAATAGTTAAGGCGGAAAAGCTTGTGTGTTTTTAATGGCAGACAAAGAAAATTATCATTATTATTTGATGAGGAGTTTGTATCGTTCAAAAGCATCATTACCCAATGTTAATTTAAAATCATAATTTTTTATTTTGAAAATATAAAGTGTCTCGTTAACTTTGTTAATAATGGAAACTAACGTATTGTTTATTTTCTTCGGTTTGGTGTAACGTAATTACTTCCAAGTAACGCTTTTGATGAATTAATTACAATCGACAACATATTTTCAAAGTAAACAAAATAATAATGATCTAATAATTGCAGTCTTTCTTAAAATCAATCAGTTTGGTTTAGTTGTTTAGTATATAAATATAGAAAAAACACTAAAACAAGCCTGCCAGATCTATACATATAAGATGAGTCTAGACGTTTTTACTCGCCTATTAATAGAAATCGCAGTTATATGCTGTATGTTTATTGAGGGTGAAAGAACGAAAAGTATTATTGTCATGTTTGATTTTGCAATAAAAAGAACCCAACGATATATGGTGACACATTGCAGTTATTGTTCTGTTCTGTGGTTATTACAATCCAATTTTTATGAATGGCGCAGAATTAAATGGAAGGGTTGAATTTAAGCGTAGAAGTTAGAGGGTTCTTATTTGCAGAGCAAATTTTATGGGGTGAAAATATTGTCAGTCGGTCATACTTTCGTTTGCTCTATGATAACCTCCGTAGACCCATAAGGAACATTTTGCGAGTTTATTGTCTGAAACTAGTGAAAAATGTGGCTTCAACAGGACAACAGGGCCTGTTTTAAGGAATGTTATACGAGAAATATTTTTGTATTGCAATTTCATTGATTCCATTTCAATTTTTACTGGATTTGGTTTTTCGGGAGAAAGAAGTTAATAACAACCCTTTTTTGGCTCAACTCTTAGCACCTTTTAACTTTATGGCCACCTAGTTAAGGAGTTTTTTTCAGCCAAGCCCAGACAAGTTATTAAAAAATCTGAGAAGGGGATTTAAATGAAACAATAAAAAAGGAATTTCCAAGTCTTCATTAAACAAAATCAGCATTAGCTCATTAAAATATGGCAGGAGGAGGTCTAAGAGAAGCTTTTACTTTGGTGAAAAAAATAATTCTTTATTCATTTCTTAAATAAAAAAAATTCCTGTAAATAATATGGCAATAAATAAAAAAACAGGTAATAGTGTTATTTTCGGCTATGCCGAGTCTAATATAGCCTTCGCCATGTATGTAAATCTAGTGTAGGTGACAGAGGATTAAAAAATAAAAAAAAATTAAGTACGATAATAAAGTTTACATAAAAAATTCACTGGTTCCTAATGAGTTAATGATTTATAAAAAAATTTGGTATTTCCTGAAAGGTCTCTTCAAAAGCTTTTAAATGACACCCATATTGACAATCGAATTTTTTTATGAAAATTTCAGAGGCCCACAACTCGGTAAATATGAGCGAGCGACAGTATTTTCACTTGATGTTTTTTGTTTTATTTTTTAATTCTCTATCGCTCCATATTTTTATTATTTTTTTTATTGGAGTTATTTCATTGTTTCAAATGATATGGAGGAATTAAAGGCAGGCGTGGTGTTAAGCCCACTGCCTCAAGGGATGTGGACCGATCAATAGCACCTTTTTCGAGACTATGTCTGATCAGTTGGCGTATTTAAATTTTCTCATCTAGTGCCCGGGCACAGTTGATTTCAAAACTAATGCGTACGGACAGACATTGCCTTATCGATTTCAGTATGCATAAGGACTCAGAATATATATATATATATATATATATATATATACTTTATGGAGTCGAAAAAAGATATTGTAGAAAATACAAACAGAATGATAAATTTAGATACACCCCTTTTCCACTCTTTGTGGTGAAGGGTATAAAAACGCAGAACAGGATTTCAATGCAAAAAACCTGCTAAATATCTTCCAGTGTTAAAAAACAGAAAAAAAACTAATTAAACTCCTTTTTTGTAATTTACTTAATTATCATTTCAATTGTATTAAACTTTTCCAGTTTTTATGCAGACTTCCTCAATAAAACGAAAAATGCTGCAAATTACACATTGTAAGTTAATAAATTACAAGATTCAAGTTCAAAATTGTTGTCGATTTCATCATAAAGAAAACAAAAAAAAAAAAGAAGAAAAAAAAAATACACAAATAAAAACTGGTTTCAAGCGAGACTTTTAGCAAATGGTTACAACTTTCTTTCTGCTGATTACAACATGGACATATTAATAAACAAATTTCATTACATTGATTAGGAAAAAATTATGTTCGGGCAATTTCTCAAAATCAAAAACTTGTAATATTTCACTTTCGTTTGAAATCTATAAGGAATTGAATTGATGAAACTTGATATTAAAATAAAAAATATCTGTTTGCAAATAATATTGGTAAAAGACTACAAACGCGGCCGGTGGTTTGATGGACAAATGATAGAAATTATAATTTATTGAAGTGACGAAAACAGATTGTTGTTAATGGCTGTGGAAAAGCACGTTTTATTTTATATCTCTCGTGGATTAATGTTAAAAATATGAAAAAAAAACAATTTTGTTTAATGTATCAGGAATGAAATTCATCAAATCAGGAGTTTTTCAACCGCCGTGAAGTCAAAAAAATTGTTTTTTTTGCGGTAACGAAATCTAATATAATTTTTGCAAAAAAACGACTTCAAAACAGACAAACTTAAAATCATATTTCTTAAGGACGGTAATTATACATTAATTATTTTCGAGAAAGATTGCGTCAGGATTTTTTTATATGTCGTAGAGCAAAATATGAATGCAGACTTTATTTATTTATTTTTACAATTTTTATTGCTGACACAGTAAAACAAAATTTGTTTAAATTCTAAGCGAACGAGTTTTTCTGTAACGGTTTTAAATATAGGGCCAAATTTCATCAGTTATAGGGACACCCTTTAATTTTTAATTTCAAGTTTGCTCCTTCTTATAGCGGACTTAGCAATAAAGGTTTTTTTTTTTAATTTAAATCAACTGTCTACAACTGTTCAACAGTCATACACATCGAATAACAGCAACTATTGTACCACCCTATAATTTACAATTTAAAATATTTATCCTTCTAAAGATAAAGAGTGGACATTCTAATTAATTTTCAAGTGTTTGTATATAACGGTTCAAACCATAGGTCCATATAGGTAATTTTACATCAAATGTGGGAACACCCTCTAATTTCTAAATTCAAATTTTATATTTGGTATTATAGCTGACTTAGATTTTTTGTAAATTTCAACTGTCAGGCAATAAGGGTTCAGAAGTTTGACCACATACATCAAGTTACATGTACTATTGGGACACCCTTTAATTTCAATTTTTAAAGTTTATACTTGTTATTATAGCGGTAAAAGTAATCGACATCTTGTCCAATTTTCAAGCGTTTGTCTATAACGGTTAAAAAGATAGGCGCTATAAGTCAATTTATAACACCAATGGAGACACCCTTTAATTTTTAGAATTATTTTTGTATTACTTTTTACTGTTGTGGGCTATAGTAACATGCATTTTTTTTTAAAGAAGTGCGCTTTACAGTTCATAATACTCTTAGTATCATGCATGTTGCATGGGGACACCCTTTAATTTTTTAAAATTATGAACTGTTTTTTTAAACAGAACCAATCTATCAAATTACCAAAAATTTTTCTAGATCGGTTCAGAAATGACTGATTTCTGCAGGCACAAGCATAAAAATGCAATATTGAGTCGAATTGATAACCTCCTTCCTTTTTTGAAGACGGTTAAAAATATAAGAATTTGTTAAGAAAAACATCCCTAACATTATTTATTTTAACTTAAAAGGTTGGTCCCTGCATGTATGATGCATTATGAAACTAGAAAAAAGGAAAGAAAATATTCGGTTTAAACTTTCCTATTACTAAAGTCATAAGAAGAAAGTTTATTCCACCAACGTATCCACAAAAAATTCTGTTTGTTACGTTTCTTAGGCCGGCAGCATCATTCATTTCTACTTTTTAATGCCGTTAACGTCAACGGTATTTGCTATACATTAATAATGACGACTTTAACGTAAATCCAGCGTAATTTCTCTTAAGGAGTACTTTGAAAATTCGTAGAAAAACCGTCACAAGAACCATATTATGATCTCCGTGGTGAATAAATTATTGTTGTTCTAAAGGATAGTTTAATTTTCAAAAGATCAGATTGAAAAGTTAGAGGTTGCAATAACTATATTATGATCTCTGCAACAATGTATAATTGCGCCAAGCAATAGTTTAAACTCTAAAGAGCCATATTATGATCTCCAGGTAAATAAATGATTATTCTTTTAAAGGACTTAAAATTAAGAGGTCACAATAACAATATAATGATCTCTGCAACAATGTATGCTTACGGCGAACTATAGTTTAAACTCTAAAAGATAGCTTTGAGGTGCGAGAAAAAACATGGTAGTAGTGTGGTCATAATAATCATATTATGATCTCTGCGGTGAAAAAATTATTATTGCTTTAAATGAGTATTTAACCTCTAAGAGATCGAGTTAAAAGGTCAAAGAAAAATACTCTCAAGAAATATTTATTATTTAAAACTACAAAATGAAATGTATTACTGCGGGGAAAGCATATCCATATGGCCATTTCACTACTGCTCATATAGCTCATCAGTAGATTCTACCCATGAAATATTTATATTAAAAGGAATCAAGCACGATTAAACTAAATTGATATAAAAAGGATTTCGAATGATTAATTTTCATAGAAAAAAATAGTTGAGTTACGGTCACAAGAATCATATTATGATCTATGCAACAATGTATGATTAAGGCCAACAATACTTCAAACTCTAAAATATAGCTTTGAAGGCCGAGAAAAAACATTATGATCATATAATGATCTCTGCGGTGAACAAATTATTATTTCTTTAAATGAGTATTTAACCTCTAAGACATCGAGTTGAAAAATCAGAGAAAAAAATAGTCTCATGAAATATTTATTATTTAAAACTACAAAATGAAATGTATTACTGCGGGGAGAGCATATCCATATGGTCATTTCGCTACTGCTCATATAGCTCATCATCATCTATCCATAAAATATTTATGTTAAAAGGAATCAAGCACGATTAAACTAAATTGATGTAAAAAAGATTTTGAATAATAAATTTTCATAGTAAAAAATACTTGTGTTATGGTCACAAGAATTATATTATGATCTATGCAACAATGTATGATTGCGAAGAACAACAAACGTGTTATTGATATGGTTTAAGAACCATATGAAGATCTCTGCGGTGAACAAAATTTTTGTTGCTTTAAATGGTTATTTAATCCCTAAAAGATTGAGTTAAAAAGTCAGAGGAAAAGCAAATATCATATTACGATCTCTGTCGCAATATACGGTTGTGGTAAACAAATAATTCTTGTTCTTAGTCATATACTTATAGTAGTTAAAGTAATTATTTGAATTTAAAATATTTTTCACTGAACGTTTTTCAGCCCATTGAGTGATTTGTTTATAAACTGTCGATATGTTTGTCAAATTTTAAATAAGAAATAAAATTACTGCTGATAAAAAATAATAAAACCAATATTGATTATTGTTGTTTTTGCTTAAATTTTGATTTTTGTCAAAAATCTTTAGTTTATTTAAAGTGTAAGTGAGAAGTTTCCTGAAGAGCTAAGTGAGCGGTAGCGAAATCGCCATCGAAACGTTTCTTCACCTTCAATAGTCAATATCGCTAATTTTAATAATTCGGTCGGGATAATCAGCACGGTTTTTTAGAATTTAAAGTTAAATTTTTAAATATTCCTGTGATTTAAAATTTTAGAGTTTTAAATCATATTCTAATCATATAACAAGATAATGTGTAAATAATTTTAATATAATTATGATTATATTTGATAATGTTCTTATTATGTTTGACAATAATTTAGTTCGAATAACAACAGTATCGTTATTGAGCCCAATAATGAATATTCTCACGGAAAAAAATTTTCTCCAAATTTAAATTCTCTGGGACCAAAAATAAAAGAAAGAAAAAAGTGGCATCACCGTAATCATTAATTCTTAAAACCTATTTTTTTCCCTCGATTTTTTTTTTACTTTCCGCAGAAAATAAAAAAAGAACAAAGTTATAATAGCAGAGAAGGGAAATGTGAAAAAACTCGAAATTTTGTTTATGATTGGGCTGATTAGGAATTTGGCTACAACCATTTAATTCAATAGCAATCAAAACGTTGTGTTTGAATTATGGTTATCAACATCGTACGATTGGGTCTGACTACACCATTTCCTGTAAAGTTTTCCAAACTCCCATAAGCTACAATACTTACAATTTAGCCGGGTGTACGCGCTACATTCGTGTTTAATAGACCAGTCGGATCGATGCCAACATATACCGCCAATCTAAAGGACCTTGCAGAGAGAAAAAAATTTTTGTTAATATCCAACACAAAAAAAAAAAATGTAAAATAAAATAATTTGTTTAATAAATTTCAAAAAGTCCCTGGATTTATCGATTCCGAGAAATTCCAAAATATCAAGATGTGGAATTTTTCGTTTGACATCCCTAGTTATGAAACTTACGAAGGTCCAAATATTGAAACGGTAAATAATTGATGGTGTTATAGCAATGGATAATTTCACAGTTTTTTCTTTTACACAAACCTTTCACAATAAACTCAAGCAATCGGTGAATGGTTGGTGCAGACCTTAAAATTTAATTAAGCATTTGGTTAAGTAGTTTATTTATTTAAAGTGGCAGAAAGGCAAATATCATTTAATTTAACTATTAAATCTGTAAATAACAAAGTGTTATGTTTTATTTTAAATGTTTAACAAGTGTAAAGTTGACTTAAAGAAAAAGTTTACTGCTGCAAAAAAAAAAAAAAAAAAAAAAATTCAACCTTGAGATTAAATTGAAAACATTTAGATCGCATTAAAGTCATAACAATTGACGCCTTTAAATGGTGTTTATTATAATTTTTGTTGTAAAAAATTATTAACAATCGAGACACACTATAAAACAAGTATTCGAACAATTTTGTTTTACACTTTTAATATCCAACACTTTTAAAAATTGATTGCACTTTGGAGTTAAAAAAAAAAAACATTTTTGTATTTCCCGCCATTTTACTTACTTACTAGTCTGTAGTCTTCAACTTTGTGGATATATATAAAACATGTTTTATATTACTACATTGCAAATGAAGTAACCTGGCTGTCTGTCTTTTGCATTTCCATTAACATCATCATGATTAACAGTGTCATTATCATTTATATTTTATACACTTGCTGGTGGGTGAAGAGCCCTTAATACGAAAAACGACTTCTGTTCAATCGAAGTGAGGGGCCTGAAGTTTCATAGAAATATAATTATTAGCTTCTTGTTGTGTTTCTGTTAAATATGATTTTTTGGATTGTAAGATGTGCATGAATGATTCAAAACAGGTGAGTGTCGTATGATCTCTTTTTTGCGTTTATGTTAAACAGTGTTGCAAAGTTTAAAATTAAGTGTGAACAGAGTTTCTGAGGTAGTGATATGGCATTTATTAGGTATTTAAAAGAAATAATAAAATTTTAATATTTAATAACATGCAGATTATTGATTAATTAAAAAAATAGCAATCGATCATAACTGTTTGCGTCTCTTTGTAGCTTTTGCAGGCCTTTAGCTTTTTTTTATTGATAAAATTTCAGATTAGTTAGCGTTACTTCTCTTCTATTAAAAACTTAGAACACTTGACTAATTTATTATTGCAATTCGTATGGCATAATAGTATTGGGCGCATCGGGAAGAAAGAAAGTTTGTACCTATTAAAGATTTTACTTGTTTAATTAAATTTTTAATTAATTCAGTTATATGTATTTTTTAACAAAACAAAATTTTCTAATAAAATAATTAATTAAATATTCAATTAATTTTTTTCTAATTAAATAAATAATTGAACCAATTAAAAATTAAGTAAATTTTCTATCTGATACAAAAAGCGCATCAAAAACAATTCTATATTTCGCTCTTAAAAAGCATTTGGCAAAATAAATCACCAACACGAATTTTTGCGTTCAATTAAGAAAAGAAAAGTATTTTCTCAAGATGTTGTCCGCTTAGGTTCTCACTAAGATTACGCAATACCTCTATCTATTTATCGATCTCATGGCGGAGTCTTAAGTATTGCCAGATTCAAAAAAATTACTTTTCGTAAGAAATTGATAAAAATTGCCATTACGTATGTTAAAGAACACTGTAAATCAATAAAAAGCAGAGCAATAAAATTGTGTTGCATATTTCCGGTTTGGACTTCAATTCGCCGGAATCTGATGGCCTTCGTTAAACAATCTGCCATTATAAAGATTATATATATTTTTCTTTGCATTTAAAGTGGCTTTCTTTGAGTGTAAGGAAACAAATAAAACGTTTCGCAAACGCTTCATGCAAAGCCAAAAGCTTCTTAAAATTTTTAAACGCTTTTGTGCAGAAGCAAAATAAAAAATTTATTTTTTAATGACAAAGAGCGCAGAAATTTTTCTTTCGCTCATTTACATTTACGGATACATTTTTTTTACTAGATAGTAGTGGCTCTACATCAAATACAACGTTGCAAAATTCACATGGCGTTTTATTGTTGTTTTGTGCACTTTTTTTGTTTTATAAATGATTGTTGTTGGAGTTTTTTAAAGTTCGTAGGCAAACGTAGTAAAATATAAACAACTTTTAACATACTCAACTATAAACCAGCTGGGCAAATGACACAACGAAGTAAAACAAATGTACCTTTTTCACTTTCTTTCGCATACTAACACAATCATGCAATTATGCTGTTGAGTTCGCTATAACTAACAAATCAAACAACAAACGTTTACGGTGCGTTTTTTTTAAAGCGCTTAAATTTTGTTCCTTTTTTTCTTATCCGGCTTTTGTGCTCACAAGCAAACTGTTTTGTTTTTTGGTTTTCTCACTACAAAAAAACAAAAGCGAAAGCAGTTCCAAACTTTAAAACAAATGCAAACGTTTCGTTTTTTATTTTCGTGCCCTGCTTAATTTAAAAAAAATATATAAAACTATGCCGAATCTTATATACCCTTCAATATGTACGTAAATCTAGTTTAGTAAGATAACTCTAATAAAAAAAAAAAATCAATGGATGACAGAAAGTTAAAAAATAAGAAAAAAAAAAAATTAAGTACTAAATTAATCTACATCAAAAAATGTCATCGACTCTTTATGGGCTAAGCATTTTAAAAAAATTTTAGTATTTTCTGAAAGATCTCTTCAAAAGCTTTTAAATGATACCCATATTGATATTTAAAAAAATATGGTGCAAAACCGTACTTTTTTATGAAGCCTTCAGAACCCATAACTAGGACGAGAGCCAATTTTTTCACTTGAGTTTTTTTTTCTTATTTTTTAATTCCCTATCGCTCCATATATTTGTTTTTTCGATTGAAGTTACTTCATTGTTCCAAATAATATGGAAAAATTAGAGGCAGGCGTGGTGTTTTGCCCGCTGCCTTGAAGGACATGGATCGATCTTGCTGATTTTCAATAACAAAATTTTCGAAACTATGTCTGATTGATTGGCGTATTTAAATTTTGTCTAGCTCATGTGGTGCCTTGGATGGACAGACAAACAGACGGACAATTAAACTCAGAATATATATTTTAAAGGGTCGGAAATGAATATTGTAGAAGTTACAAACGAGACGCTAAACTCTTTACTTTTTTTCCACCTATAGTGAAGTGTATAAAATAATAAATTCACGCTTATTGGAAATTTTCTTGATAAAATTGTCAATGATAGATCACAATATTTTTTGGTGAATAATTATAAAGGATATTTGTTTATTCAAGCAAGTGTTACATAATTAAAAGGTAAAATATTCAAGTACCTGTTTATCATTAAATAAATTTTGTGTTAAAATTCCTTTAATAAACTTTCAACGAAATAAATCAAAAATATTTCTGTAAGTGCGCAGAAAGAAACTATGCCACCTATATGAACTATCTAACTACTTTCTAGCGGTTCTGAATATGCGCCCTTACTTATTTAAAATTGCTGGTTAAAAAGTTTTATTACTAATTTTGTCTAGAAAAAAAGTATTTTTTGTTTGTATTATAGTATTTTATTTTTTTGATAGGCTTTAGTTCGAAAATAGCCCACTGTATTATTACCATTATTAAAATTAATTAGCAATTATGCGGAAAATTTAAATTGCATAAATGTCTTACAAAATAATGCAGAGAAATAAAATGCAAATGGTTGAAAACACACTTCTACTTCACACATGGTAAATTGCCTTTTTGTCCGGAGATGAGTTGAATGCAACCAAGCATGAAAAGAAAAAATGAACTGATTATGAAAACTGACAATATAATGAACAAAATATTGGTAATAAAGAACAAATACCTTTATGAAATTACATACATAAATTCGATAAGATGATTCGAGTTTTATTTGGATAATTCACAAGGTGTCTTATCATGTCTTATCGTCATAAAATACTAAAAATTATAAAATAGTTTCAAAATATTTTTGTTGCTGTTTTTTTTAAATAAAAATGTTCTAAACTACTAAAACTTGTTATATAAAGTATTTGCTTACAAACAAATAGAAAAACTTAGTTCGAATGATTGAGTTGCCACCAACAATATTTGGCATTCCTAACTGTATATTTTTAAATATTTTTAATCGACTTAAAAACAAAAGGGAGGTTATCAATTCGACTGAATGTTGCTTTTTTATGTTTGAACTGGCAGAACTAAGTAATTTCTGCTCCGATTTTGAAAATTTCTTATAGTTTGATAGGTTTGCTTATAGATTGGTCCCGTTTTAAAAACAGTTAATAATCTTAAAAATTAAAGGGTTTCCCCATACAACATATATGTTTTTTAAGTGTATTATGAACCGTTAAGTGTATTAAATGCGTATTTCTATAGCTCCCAATAGCAAAAAGTAATACAAAACTAAATCTAAAAATTAAAGGGTGTCCCCATAGGTGATGTAAATTGAATTATATGCGCCTCTCTTTTAACCCGGTATCGACAAATGCTTGAAAATTGAACAGGATGTCTTTTGCTATGACCGTTATAATAACAAATATAAACATTCAAAATTATAAATTAAAGGATGTGCCAATAGTTAATGTAATCTGATGTATGTGGCAAAACTTATTAACTTTTATAGCCAGATAGTTGAAATTTACAAAAAAAACCGTTATAACAACAAGTATAAAATTTAAATTGAGATATTAAAGGGTGTTCCCATATTTGAAGTAAATTAATCGACATGGCCCTATTGTTTGAACCGTTACACAAAAAAACTTGCAAATTTAACAGAATGTTCAATACTTTCTCTGAAATATTTAAAATTAAAAATTATAGGGTGTTACAATAGTTGCTGTTATTCGATGTATATGACCAAACTGTTGAACAGTTCTAGACAGTTGATTGAAATTTGCACAAAACCTTTATTGCTAAGTCCGCTATAAAAAGAAGCAAACTTGAATTTAGAAATTAAAGGGTGTCCCTATAACTGATGCAATTTGACGTATATGGCCCTATCTTTAAAACCTTTACGATCAAACTCTTGAAAATTAGAAAGAATGTCCATTACTATATCAAGTACAAAAAGTACAAATATTTTAAATTAGAAATTTAAAGGGTGCCCAAATGGTTGTAATTTGATGTATTATATAGCCAATTTTTTGAACAGTTATAGGCTAACGCTTAGAATTTAAACAAATTTTGTTTGAGTGTGTCAGCAAAAAAAAGTATAAAAAATAGAGGGTGACCACATAACTGCTGAATTTTCTTCTTAAATCTGCATTGAGGTAAACTTTCTCGAATATAATTAATTTACAATTACCGTCCTAAAGAAATATGATTTTAAGTTTATCTGTTTTGAAGTCGGTTTTTTTGCAATAATTATTACGTATTCATGTTTATAATTTTTTTTTTGGTGGTAGATGACTTTAAATTAAAACAACACACTGAGTTATGAGGAGTTGTTCACAACAGTCATATTTCTTCATGTTATCATATTAAGACAATAAAACTTCATGATCTATTGTGAGTCCTCCAAATATTTCAAACAGTAATTTACGTTAATTTTACTTGATTATTTCAGGAGCTTAAAATTGTGACAATGGGTGGCCATTACAATCTTTAAATTTGGAACTATATAAAGAACATTACGAAGAGGTTGAGAATTAAAAAACATTTATTCGTGATTCTAAACGGTTTTTAATTTCCTTGCGCTAAAGAATGGCAAAAAAAACATAATTTTCAAAATAAAAATTTTGCTATCAAAAAGATATGATAATTTAATTTTAATTAAGACATAATAATTTAACTTAATTTTTAGTTGCATTTTCTTGTTCAAAAAATATTAATGGTTCTCCACCTTTAAAATTTTATATAAATTGTTCGCAAAGTATTGAAGGTTTTTTGATTCTTGAAGAGGTTGAAATCAATTTTAAAATTAATTTAAAGAACGTACAGTTTTTTCTTACAATAATAAAAACATCTGTGGCTACCTTTGTATAAAATGGGATAAAACCATTAGCGTAAGCAGAGAATAACTCTTAAAAGTAAAATATGTGATGCCTCAAAAATTTCATAAAAAAATTGGTAGGGGCTTATTTTTTGGGGGGTGGCCCTCTCCAAGTAGGCCCATCTACGCAGATAGATAGAGTAGGGAAAAGCAGATAGTTGGTGAGAAAGGTGCAACTACACGTTATGTTTATTTTCGAAGCAATATTGCAGTGCCTTTGGTGTAAGAAAGGCACATTATGGATTTCAAGCTGGTTTAGCTATTTTATTTATTACTCTGTCTCATTAACGATTTAATTCTGTGCTGAAGCCTTTAATGTACCGAAATAAAAGTTTTCATAAATATTTACCTTGTTAATTGGAATCGGATGGGATGCGAACACAGGTCATCAAAGCAATATCTTATTAAAAGAAAAATAATCTTTTTTCATTTAAAAAAATCTTTTTTTAATGTTAATATAAAAACAACTTATCGTAGTGTTTTTGTGATATTTTATGTTTCATCATCTTTTAGCTGTATAAAAGAGCTGAAAAAAAGTCAGCCGTATACAGTGAATAAAGAAAAATAAAATCATGTTGATTGATTTTTGTCTTCACTTTTTTGTTTGCACAAAAATCTTAAGTTTATTTAAAATATTTGTGAAAAGTTTCCGAAGAGCTAAGTTAGCAGTAGCGAAATGGCCATCGAGACGTGCTTTCACTCCTCATAATTAATATTGGTGATTTTTTAATTTAATCGGGATAAAAAATAGCAAGATATTTAAAAAAAAAATAATTTAAATTAACATCCCCGTGGTTTATTTTAATTAAAAATAATTTATTTTACAATCAGTCCCACTGTATCGGTTATGAATCATTGCAATGATGTGTGGTTTAATATTATTTTTTTTTTATTACATTAGCTATTCTCTATTAAAAGTTAAAATGATACTTAATTGAAGTATATGAATCTCTTAATAATATGAACTACATTGTGTTAATTAGTGCCAGTTATTGTAACTAAAGATAATTTATTAAAACAAAAGATCAACAAATTAACTTTTTGAGACCTGTATGACATTTAGCAAAAAGGAAAAAAAAATAGCCAGTAGTTAGTTATCTAAGAATTTATTTGTTTATAAAGAAACTTCAAAAGCACTGCATAACAAATATTATGGCAAAGTTGGCCAATAGAAGCCACAAGTTTTTACGCACCTTTCATTTTTGTTTTTCTAATTGCTTTTAATAACCGACCAAATGATATGAATTTTGTTTCTTTCATTTTAAGTATTTTATTTTTGTATTAATATTATTTCATTGTTTGTATTTGAAATAAAATTAACACACTTATCGCATTTCATTGCTATAAAATACTGCCGCAGCTGAAAAATAGATACACACATGGCCATCGTTACAGATGAAGAGTATTTTTTAGCATTTGCTAATTTTTTTTTTTTGTTTCCATTTGATAACTTGTACCAAAGAATGATTAAATACAAAGAGACAACTTAAATATGAGATTCCGTAGCCAACTGATTGTGAAAAGTAAACCAGGCATTTCAAGAAAAAAGACGCAACAATAACTACTTCATGCAACTTCAAACGCAACAAACGCCACAATATTAAAAAAAAATATTTAGAGTCAATAGCAGTCATACAATACCTGCACGTAGATGAAAAAAGTTTACGGTCGTACAATTATTGCCATAAAAAAAAAGAATCTAATGTTACCAATTCGACCTCGTTTCCGGATTGTCTGGCACAAGGCCTTGTAAATAAAAACAAAGATTATAGCGATGATGAGCAAATAACTGCCACTGTTTTAATAAACTATTCTAACCAAAAGTTATACAAATTATTCTCTTTTATTTTTTTAGGTAAATAAAGCTTAAAGTAGCAAAGAGAGTAAGTTAACTTTATTAAACTTCCTATGACTTAATTTGTTTATCTCAACCTTAAATTGTTACAGAGAATATAAAATAGCTATTGCAATCACAGTATGATCATGTTGTTTCTCTGCATGTATCAGATGGATTTAAAAAACGAACTGACATTTATGCTAAGTATACACTAGAAGCAAATCATCATGAATTGAATAACCCTTGAAAGAAACTACCAAATTAGTAATCAATGCGCGCAAGTTATAGACGACTTCCTGATTTTAATGGCAAACATCCATCTGAGCGAGCCATCCGTTGAACTGTGACTAGATTTCATATCACATCCATTTTCCCCCGGGGGTACTACAAGTCTGGTCAAGCTAACCTAGGGAAATTGGGGCTATGAGAAAGCACATGGACGAAACCATTAATCGCGACCTTTTGGTAATTTCCGAATGGGGCCTGGCGAACAGGGTTCAGTTTAACGCTCATAAAACCCAGTGCTGTGTGCTTTCTCACAGGCGTACTGCTGAGTACGCTATCTCATCTGTAATTATGGGTGATATATGTATTAAGGAATCAGAAGCTTTCGATGTTCTTGGCATGAAGATTCAATGTGATGTTCGTTGGAACAAGCATATTTTTTATGTTGCAAAACAAGCATTCAACTGCCTAGGTTTTCTGAAACGGTGTAAGAAATACTTCACTCCATCTGATCTCCTTACTATCTATGTCACCCTTATCAGACCGTAAATGGAATACAACTCTCATGTATGAACCGGTGCTTCAAAGTCTATTTTGGAGTTACTCTACCGCGTGCAGGAGAGAGCGAACAAGGTCATCGGTGACAGTAGGGCTTCCAGCTCTATTGTTTCACTGAAGCATCGAAGCAATTTGGGGCGTGTTTCACTGTTTAATCGTTACTACAACGGAATGTGCTCTTACGAAATCAGGGAACTTGTTCCTGAAAACCGTAATTTCCTACGAGCAACGCACTCTACACTAAGAGCGCATTCTTTTGTAGTCGATTGGCCAGTGAATCGCACTACGCATTACAGAAAAAATTCGTTTTTTAGCCGAACAGTTTATATGTGGAATAAACTCCCAGCAGAGGTCTTTCCTGCCACTTTCAATCTGCAAAGATTCAAATCAAATGTCCACAAGCACTACTCCCTCTATCCCCCTTCCCACTACCTAATTTCCTAGTTCTGGCACAATGCATTGCATAAGTAGGGGTCATCCCCTGAATGTTGGTCCTAATTAAAAAAAAGTGCTCTTGGGGTAAGGGGGAACCTGTCCCCTGGTGTGCAGTTAACAAATCTCGATAGAGAAGTGGGGTACTTGTCGAAGGACTGACCAGTATCCTTAAAGAGACTGGAGCCACGGGAACTTGTAGCCCATATGCAGAGCTGCCATCTCTGTAGCTGGATATTGGTGAGGTCCCTTCGTGGTACAATGGTGGCTGTTATTAAAAGTCGGTGTCTGAAGGGAGGGAGAGGTACCGTTCCGAATGTGCTGTTGCATTCAACAGAAGGGATAGATAGTCTCCAACTCTCAAGCAAGGGTTCCTGTAAGCTTTGTTCTTGTAATTGCAACTCTGTTGGCTATGGCTACAGGGGTCCCTAGTCGACGCTTTGTATTTCACTCAGTGGTAAGACCAGCGTCAGGCTAGGTGTTGACATTAATCTTAATCACGTATATCTCATCCTCTCTAAATGATGCAATAACGCAAACGCGTCGAGGAAAAGTGTGGCAAAAGATCCAAATTTATCGATTCGTCTTCGGTCGCAGGAATTGGTCCTTTGAACCCTCAGTGCATGGACAATTTTGGGAAAAAATCTTCTAACACCCGTACAAGATCCACTGATGTAGGAATTAAGGCCACAAGACCATAATAAGACTCATTTTCTTTCGCCATTTGGGCTCTAGAGCAATTAAAACTGATCCAATGTTTTATCGCAAAATTGTGTTCAGCGATGAGGCACACTTTTGTCACGCGATTGTTAATAAAAAAATAGTTACATATGGAAAGCAAAAAATTCATAACAGATCCAGCAGGCTCTATTACATTTAGAAAAATGCTCCATTTGGTGAGGCTTACATTCTGGTGGAATCATTGAACCTTATCGCTTTCAAAATAAAGCCGGAGTTCATCTAACGGTGGATAAGGATTGTTAAAGCACCACGATCGGTGAAGTTTTGTTTGAAAACATTAATGACAGTGTTCAAAGCGAAATGTGGGTTCAATAGGACGGCGCTAGATGCCGTACAACGACCTCAGCCATCGATTTATTAAAATCAATATTTGGCAATAAATTGATTACGAGAAATGGACTTGTCAATTGGCCTTAAATTCCGAGCAATTTGATAACTCTCGATTATTACCTGTGGCGCCACGTAAAGCCATTGGTTTATGCCGATAAGCCAGCAACAGTTGACGCCTTGGAAGCAAACTTTAAACGTTATATTTGGCTACTTACAGCCATAAATACTAGAAATGTGGCCCGAAATTAGATGTCCAGGATGCATTTCATTAACTGCGGTGGATAAATGCCCATTTATCGACCCGCCAAAGATTTTTTTGAGTTATTAATATTTAATTTTTTATAGTTTAAAGCTCTTAAAAAACGTTCTTTTTAACATTGAAAATTTCAAACAAAACTTGGGGGCTGGTAGAGCTAAAATTTCGTTAATACAATTTTGGTCTAAAGCCATTGTTGGCAAATAAAATCCACTGGTCATAAACAGGAGTTTTATTTCCACGTGGACAGTTTTTCCACAATGTATTTTCAAGGCCTACAAAATTAAAAGAAATCTTGGTCTTCTCTTTGGAATTTCTAAGGAGAAAGAGAAAAAAAAATGTAATATTTCCCTGAATGTGTACTTTTTGTTATGTCATATATCCCTAAGTAAGTATTAAAAAGTACTAAAAAACGTACACTATATAGTACCTGGCATTTCTATTCAGTTGTTATTATCTTTGCTGGCAACATCTTTAATTAGAAACTGCTCTCCAAGACTTGTTGAAAATCACACATTTAATTATTTTAATATTTTTTTCACAATTCTTGTTCCTGCTGTTAAATATTTTCTAGCAAATCTTTTTTTTTAAATAAATTTAATATGAGAAACACATTCACATGCACATACTAAAAAATGGAGAAGTTTATTTAGTTTTCCTAGAACGTGATTACAATTAAAAGTCTTGCGTGGTTTAGAAACCAACCAAACAAACCAGTAAAAATATCAACATGAATCTAAATGTGTGATCAGAATGTCGGTCACACTAAGTAGAGTTTTTTTTTTTAAGAAAAATATAAAATGGGGCAATGAAAAAATTGGAGCACACGTTAAAATATCTACTGTTATTGTCAAACAAGTTTTTAACTTTCTTTGCATTATTTTAAAGTTTGAATACATATAAAAATTAAAAAAAGGAAAAATAAATAAATAAATAAATAAATAAATAAATAAATAAACAATAAAACAAAAACAAAAACAAAAAAAGAGCAATTGTAGTAGAAACGTTTTTGTTATCGGAAGTGATAAGATTTTATTAAACGAAAGTAGTTTAAGGTTTTCTAAAAAAGTGCCAACAAAAAGAGTAACAGTGTGACCAAAGGAGAATAATAGTAGTAGGTACGTAAGGTAAACAGTTTCTTAGATAAATCTAATAAAGCTTTCGTATCGCAGAGAGATGCCTAACGTGGATCGCAATTTATTAAAATATATCCCGAGTTTTTTTGGAACATAAAATTTTTCGAGTTTTATTTATAAAGAAAATTCATTTTTTTTTTAATTTCTGGAATTTCTTTGCAGTTTTGGGGCTCTATACCTCCTTTTTTAATCGGTTTTATAAAAACTATCAGAAAATTATTATGTTTCTACAAAGTGTTTATTTGTACGCACCTTTAGTTGCATTGTTGTATTACCTAAAGATGGGAATTTCTCTAAAATATCACATCTTCAACAATATTTGCTAAAAATGTTTTAAGTGTTAGCAAAAAATTGTACTTGCAATCAAAAAATTTAAATTTTATTTAAAATAGAAAAATTTAGACAAAATATTAATTAAATAAAATTTCGATAAAGGAAATATCAATGGAATTTTCACCGCAAAAAAATAAATTTTAAGAAAATGAAACAAAACCAATTACGCTGTAGAAGCGTGTGTCAGTTCGGTGCAGTCACAATCTTATGATTTTTTTGAGGCTGTATTTATTATTATTAAATTTATATACGGTGGCATTTCATAGTGTCCATGTCATAGTGTTTTAAGTGCGGACATTATGACACTTGCATAAGTGACACTATGTCCATTTTAAAAACCGAAACAATACTCATGGGTTTTTTGTCAAACTCAAAAGTGACATAATGTCCATGTCATAGTGTTGTTTTAAGGGCGGACATTATAACACTTTATTCATTCTAAGAACGACACAATACCCATGGAGTTTATGTACTACTGATTTGTGAATTATTGTCCATGAGCATTATATCGCTTTGAAAGAGGTCATAATGTCCATGGTCATTCAAAAGTGGCATAATGTCGATGTCATAGTGTTATTTAAAGTGCGAACATTATGACACTTGCATAAGTGACACTATGTCCATACTAACAGCGATAAAATACTCATAAACTTTATGTCAAACTTAAAAGTAACATAAAGTCCATGTCATAGTGTTGTTGTAGGGGTAGACATTATAACACTTTATCCATTCTAAAAATGACAAATGGACTTTATGTAGCACTAAAATGTGAATTAATATCAATAGACATCATATCGCTTTGAAAAAAGTCATAATGTCAATGAATACTCAAAAGTGATACAATGTCAAATTTATAGTGTTGTTTTAAGTGTTGGCATTATGACATTTGCATAAGTGACACTATGTGTATACTAAAATCAATACAATATTCATGAACTTTATGTCACACTCAAAAGTGACAAAATGTCCATGGATATTATGTCGCTTTGAAAATGTTATAATGTCCATTGTGTCGTTTTTAGTATGGACATACTGTCACTTATGAAAGTGTAAAAAAACAACGGCTTCGCTTACCAAAGATTTCCTGTATAGCCGGCCGTCGGACGTGCACAAGGAGTTTCTTCTCTATGTCATAACTAAACTGGATTTGATTACCAAAGAGTTTCTTGCAAGCCAGTTTATAAAAACGTTACATCTTTCTTACATAGAATATCACAAAATATATCTATTATATTCATGGACGTTACGATTTTACAATGATGGACATTATGTCCTTCTATGTTTGTTAATACTATATTATGGTTTCAAATACTTTATAAATTTGGAATAATTGTAAAAATTTGGTTGTGTTTAGAATTTTGGCAAAAATTATTTTATTCCAATCAATCAAATGTTAACAGAAATTTTTGTATCGTGACTAAAGTATTATTCTAAACAACCATTATTTGTTCACCGCAATAATATATTATTACAAAAAGCATAATATAGTTCTTGTAAATACACCACAGCCATGTTTTTCTATGCTTTTAGCTAGCGTTTAAGAGCGTAATTTCTCTCCATTATGAAAAAAACCTTAAGATCTCTTTTTTAAGATTTTAATAATAATAATAATTTTCCTTATTTACTTTATATCTACACCGTTCAAAACTTCAAGTTTTAGAACACTCTCACTATACTGTCGTACCGATTCTTCTCTTTAAAATAATCTACTTTTGCATGTAATTGTTCTCTAAAAGCAACTGTGGATAAGTGAATTCCGACCACTAATCAATGATTGTCGTTTTCTATTTTTCATCATAATGAAGCTTTTTTTAAAATCCTACTCTTCTCTTCGACCGGCTGGTTTGTCCAGCACCGGAAGTTACTGTCATTAATCGTACAGTATAATTCGCACCTCAGAGAGTCTTCCGTCTCCCAAACGATCATTCTATTTAACGTTATAGATAGAAAAAGGGTCTTTTTGAAAACATCCAATAGAAATTTATAAGTTAAGAGACTCAGTCTCACTTGATGTATTCCAAAAACTGTGTCATTTCATAAATTTGTATTTGTCTACTGCAAACTGTTATGTAACTTATAAAATTGTTTGTGATAGTTGCTTATTAATTGTGCTGTTTTATATTTTACATAAAATTAATTTACATAAAAGTAAATTTTCCTATTACAATAATATTGAGTAAAAGAAAAATTGAATATTAATTTTTAATATTTTAATAATTTTAATTAAGTGAATGTGTATCATTTAACATATTTCCATTTGATTAGCCGTTATTCAGTTAGTTCAGTCATTCAATATATAATGTGTTTGTCCAATATGTGTGTTTGTTGAAAATGGGGTTCCATTTTTAATTAAAGTAATGTAAACCGTTTCTTTTCTTTTTCCCCCTTTACTTTCTTATATTTCGACTTTGGGATATTAAATTTCTTCTACCTGTAATTTAATTAAAACAAAAAAAATTTTCTCACTCAAAAATAATATTGGATTATAAGCTTTTGAGAAGCCCTTTCAAATTCCGCAAACGATTATTGAGTGCAAATACCATATTGTGGGAGAATTTGGTAAGTTATGAATTAGAATTTAAAACATTGTTACAAATTTTAAGTATTTATTTTTTTATTATTTATCGTAAATATATGCGAAATTATACAAGTTTAAAAAGTGTTGATTTGATTACAAAATTTTATATAAATTAATTTTGCCTTTAATCTGGTTTCAATTGCCTGTTTTTCAAGTTTGTAAATTATATAATTCACAGCGGGCAAATATTTGACGAAAGACTCTTAAGGCAGGCATTCTAAAAAATGTAAATGAAAGAAATATCAAAATGAGGCTGCTGTAGTCAAAGTGGTAAACACGGTGACTACAAACCTGGTTGTTTCCTGCGGCAATCAAAATACAAAAAATGTTTTTTTATGTTTAATGGTATAAATACATATTCAGAATGAACAAGAAAACGTGCAGTCTCCTTCGTCGGTACTTTCTCATAGCAGATTCGCCGGCGAAGTAAAGTAACTATCTATCTTTCTCCTCTCACCACCTGTCTTATCACTCATCTACCCCTTTCCTAATGAATGTAGCACGGTTACGAAAAATAACTAAATAGGTTTTAATGCCTGAAGTGCTACTTCTCTTAAAAAAAATCTTAATTAAAACAATATAAGAAAATAACTAATAATTCATTAAAAACCGCAAAAGTCCCCAAGAATCTATAGCTTCAAAAAAAAAAAAAACAATCAAAAGTTTGCAGACAATGTTATTTTCTAGAAAAAATTATTTTTTCAGGGAGCATTTAACCAAAAAATTTAAATCTTGTTTTGAATCAATATTTCACTAAAAATAAAATTTTTTAAAATTTTCTAAAAATGAATTTAAAAGTAATAATAAAAATAAAAGTTTTAACAAAGAAGAGAGATTCTATCAACAAAGTGAGCAGAAAATAAAATATTTTAAAGAAAAACAAGTAAGAGCTCTATATTCATCTTTGCCGAATGTTAAATACCCTTCACCATATATGTTTATCTGATTTAGTGAAGTAACTCCAATCAAAAAAGGAGAAAAAAACAAAAATTGGGGTGACAGAGTTTTTAATACTCTAAGAAAAAGATTTAAGTACGGTATATAATTTCATATAAAAATGTCATCGGTTCTTAATGGGTTAAGCATTTAAAAAAAAATTATAATATTTCCTGAAAGATCTTTTCAAAAGCTTTTAAATAATACCCATGTTGAACATATCGACATTCGAGCTTTTTTATAAAATTTCAGAGGTACATAACTAAGAAATTATGGGCGAGCACCAATTTTTTCACTTAATGTTTTTTTTTTCTTATTTTTTAATTGTATATCGCTCTATATATTTATTTTTCTGATTGGAGTTACGTCGTTGTTTCAATTCGAACGATATGCACCGATTTTTCTGATTATTGATAGAAATATTTTCGATACTATGTGTGATCGATTGGTGTATTTAAATTTTTCCTATTTCGTCTAGTGCCTTGGTAAAGTTGATTTCAACCCGAACACGGATGGACATCGCTCAATCGACTATGCTCTGCATAAGGACTAAGAACTTATACACTTAATTGGGTCGAAGATGGATATTGTAGAAGTTGCAAATAGAATGGCAAATTTAGATATACTTTTTTTATAACGTCGCAAAAAGCTAAAGCAATTCGGGATTAAAAAAAATTAAATTGTTTCTTAAATCTACCAAATCGCCAAAAATCAATATTAAACCAAAAACTAGGGATTTCAGTAAAAATTATCAAAGAACATTGAAATCACCCACCGTATGAAAAACGTAGATATTTTAATTTTTAGTTTTACCCGCGAATTAAGTCCAAAATAAAATAATACCAGGTCACAGGTTGACAACCCTTAAAATGTTTTGTGTACTTATCAGAAGAAGAAAAAAAAAAAGTTATTACTTCGTTTCTAAACCGTGTGAGAAGTAAATAAAAAAACCAAAATTAGTAGGAGATATTTATTGTGGAATGATCTAAAGAAAAAAAAGCTATTGAAATTATTTTTCATTAAAAAAAATTAAAATAAATAATAACCCGATTCAAGTTATTTTGCGAGTTAAGAGTTGTCAACTTGTGACCGACGATATATATGACCAAACTAAAATTTCAGAAAAATTTGAATTTTGCTTTAAGCCATTTATACTTTATTAAGTTTTTGTCAAATTATAAGTTTTTAAATAATCAAAATTTCTCAAAAAAAAAAAAAAAATATTTTTACCAAAAAAATTAATTTCAACTAAAATTTTAAGTTTTAGCAAGAAAAAAGTTTTCGCTTAAAAATCGCTACATCAATGAAACTGATTAAAAGAAAAAATATAAACTGCTTTTGAAAGATTATTATTGCTCAATATGTTCATCCATAGTTGTTTTAGATGTTAAAAAAAGAATTCGTTCTTAAAAAAGCTCTTCCACGGTTGGGAGTAAGTTACAGTTGTTAACATTTTACACACATTTTACAATCATTAAACCAGATAGACTATACTCACTGTTATTATGAAGCAAACTCAGAATTACACAATTTATTTAAACTTATAACAACTTGTAACTATTGTATGCGTATTTGGAACGAAGTGTCAGTTTCTTCTTATGTTACAAGTTTAAACAAAATTTCCTAATTTTTTTTGGTCAAACAATGTTCTTTAGTTTTTCTTTTTTCTTCTTATCGTTCTAGTTTCAGTTTTAACTTTAAACTATATTTTTGTGCAGTTGTTTCTGCTGTCATTAAAATTCAAGTAATATGGCAACCTGTTTTTACTAAAACTTGTTTTTAAAAAATTTACATACGAACATTTATATTAATGGCATAATAATCTGTATTTAACGCTTTTTTTCTTGTTTTTTTTTTTAGTTAAAGTTATTAAGTAATAAATCTCAAGTTTTAATTGTAATTAATACTGGTTTAAATAGTTTTAGCGTTTTATGTTCAAAGAGTTTTTGTGGTCGTATAAAAATACTTGTTAACAGCAAAAAAAAAAAAAAAAAAAACAAAAAAAGACTACTTTTTAAAACTTTTTAATCTAACTTTTAGATAGATAAAGAGTTTGAAATATTTATTTCAAAACAACCAGTCGTTAAGTTATTTAAGTGGGAAGGAAGGGTTTTTTTAATTGTGACTTTTGCATGAATGATGCCACAATATTTTATTATTTTGTGGCCTGTGTGGGTTTTATTAATAAATATCTGAACTGACGTTCAGTAAGCCGCCTTCTCTTAAACTTATGTCAATCATAAAAATTGGATGTAATTTGGGAGCAACCTTGAATTTAGTGTTTTTCAAAAAGTTGTCTTTAAAACATTCACTAAGGTGTCCAAAATATTGCTCATGAACTTGAAACAAAAGTTTCTCGAAATTCTGACATAACACAGCAAATTGCTCAGATGCATATAAATTTTATTTTAAATTTTTTCAGTCTGTTATTTTTTTTGATAAAATATTTTACTGGATGACGTGCTGGAGGCGGTAAAATAATACTGCATCAAAAAATCCATCTCGCTAATAGTGTCACTTACGTTATTTTCGAGATTAGGGCTCAATATTATGTTTATAAAAATTTGATTACATTTTTATACCCTTCACCAATATCCATCCGACACCAGAAATTAAATATATTCTGAGTTTTTATGCATAGCGAATTTAATTAAGCGATGTCCGTTTGTCCGTCCGTGTTAGTGTTGAAATCGACTAGCTAGAGTAAATATAAATACGCCAATCGATCAGACAAAGTGTCGAAAGAGGTGCTATTTTAAATCAGCATGTCTCCATGTCCTTCGAGGTAGCGTATAAAGCACCACGACTAACAGTGGGATTTGTTCCTTTAATGTTTGGCAAAAAATATAAAGAGTGCTCGTAGAATGTTGAAATTTTTCTCTGAGCCTTTGGTTATCTCTATTGAGAAAAATGTAAAGTTTCATCAAAATTGGCCACGCCCACTACCCACCGTCCATAGAACCCAAAATTTATTTTTGGCCCAAAGTTTTTGAAATTTAACGCAGAGCCTGTTACTACCTCAATTAAGAATAAAATAAAGTTTCAAAAAAATTGGACACGCCCACTGCATACCGTCCATAGAAACCAAAATTTATTTTTGGCCCAAAGTTTTTGAAAATTGGCGCAGACCCTTTTATTACCTCAATTAAGAATAAAATAAAGTTTCAAAAATTGCCACGCCCACTACCCATCGTCCACAGAAACTAAAATTTATTTTTGGCCCAAAGTTTTTTAAATTTGGCACAGAGCCTTTTATTACCTCAATTAAGAATAAAATAAAGTTTCAAAAAAATTGCCACGCCCACTACCCACCGTCCATAGAAACGAAAATTTATTTTTAGCCCAATAGTTTTGGAATTTGGCTAGAGGCTCTAATTACCTCAACTAAGAATAAAATAAAGTTTCATCAAAACTGGCCACGCCCACTACCCACCGCCCTTATAACCCATATTTCCCACAACTTTTTGTTTCTTTGCTAAAACTAATTATTTTATAAATTAATTTCAAAACATGCATTAAAATATTGACTTTTATTCATCATCTATTATTCCTGTAACTATGTTATCAAGTTCCGGAACCTTTTTACAGGATTGCCATCTAATGCTACTTATATAAGGATCTGACAATACTAGAAGTATATAAAAAACATCTGTTTTTGTTGCAACTCTATCACACTTTTTGCAGAACCTTAATCTGTAATTTCCATAATCTTTATTTGTGGCATCTTTGGCTTCTTCAGAAAGCATGCCAGTAGAAAATATTGCCGCATCCATGATATCCTTTTCCTGTATCAGTATTTTGTGTACTGTTTCTGGCATATAATACCAACTATATTTTTCAACAAAACGTTTTGCTGTATCTTGAGCAATATTCTCGAAAATCAGGAAATTAACTTTTTGCCACAATATATTGTTTGTAGTATAAGCGAAATCGATCAATTAATTGCTCCTCTACACCAGTCACATCAGCAACAAGTGCGGGATTAGAAAAGAAACTCCTGGACGTATTTCCATCGCTAGTTGACCCAGGTCCTTGTTAAACTGCATCCACCCGTATACCCATCTATTCGTTAAGGCCTGCTGAATTCGATGTTAGTTTTCTAGTTTTAGACTTTTGTGTTCATCCTTGAGCGCCAACCATCTTTCAAATGATTTGTTGTAGGCAATATAAAGTATGCAGTCCATAAATTTTATTATTATTTGTAATATATTTTTTTAAATATATTTTGTTATTATTTATAATTTTTTTAAATTAAAAATTTCATTAATTTGGAGACAAGATTTATGATTTTATAAAAGATTTTTAATTATTTACACTTTTTTTTTGAATTGACAGTATGGAGTCTTACATTTCATTTTATTATAGCGGGAGCACCTAGCACGACCGAGCAACCTTTCTTTCTTCCAAGGAAGTTTGCAATCATGGCACGTTCTATCATATCTTTTCAACCATATGAGCGAACTATTTTTTTTAAATACGCACATAGGGCTATTTTTGAAAAAAATCACTATTTAAATCAGAGCAATAAAATTATCTTACGTACAAACACTTTAGAAGTGCGTAAGCAGTTTTTAATATTTTGGGCCAAGATTTACATGTGAACTTCAATATTTCAAATACAAGAAAACGTTTTTTTTTGGGATACAATTTATGGATTCTTCATACTAAATCAATTTTCTACAAAACTGCATCATTACATTTTTAAATTTTATGCGTCGAAAAAATTACTTATTGCACAAAAAATCCCACTGTGCGCCTGTCTCTTAATTTTTCCATATTATTTGAAACAATGAAGTAACTCCAATTGACAACAACAAATATATAGAGCGATAAAGAATTAAAACATAAGAAGAAAACATCCAGTGAAAAATTGGCGCTCGCCTACATTTTCCGAGTTAAGGGACTTTGAACTTTTCTTAGAAAAGTACGATTGTGCACCATGTTGTTTAAGATATCAATATGGGTATCATTTAAAAGCTTTTGAAAAGATCTTTAGGGAAATTCTTAAAGCTTAAAAAAATGCTTAACCCATTAAGAGCCGATGACATTTTTAGGCAAATTTTTTCCTTTATTTTTCTTTTTTTTTTTTTTTTTTTGATTCACATATCTCCACCATATATGTGAAGAAGATCTTATTATTTTTCTGACCACGCTAACAAAAAATCTACTTTCGGTTTTACTTTTGAAAATGCTCGCAATAGTTTCTTTTTTCCTAAGTTAACTAAAAACTTATCACGAAAATAAAATAATCATTACGCTCACCAACAACACATTCTTTTAATCAAAATGTATAAACAGAATTAATATTATTATTTTTTTAAAATCGTTTTATATTTTTCTTTAATTCCTAAGAAACCACTAAAAACTGTAAAACCAAAATTTCTGCAACAGCATCACAGCATGTCGGCAAAAATATAAATGTAAATCTAAAATATATGTATTTGCAAATAAATTAAATTTGTGGCCCACAGGACATATTTAAATTTAAACTTTTAAAAATTCAATTGCCATAATGATTTCATTGGAGGTTGGAATTGTTTCTTTATAACAAACAATCTTTAAAATTGCAATTGTACTCCTAACAATCGCTTCAATACAAATTTGTTTAAACTTACGCAATTGAATTAAAAAAAATGTTTAAAAATATTTCATTTTCTTAATACGTTTTATCGAAAATCAGCCTCCATAAAATGATAAATCATTGATTCGTTTAAAAAAGGTTTTCAGTGGGAAAAAGTAACTGAAAAAGTATTGCAAGCCAGATAAGCACTGTGTTAAATATTGCAAATAAAAAAAGATATTTTTGTATTTGATTCGATAGCAATTGCTTTACAAATAACACATGAAATATCTGGTGTGATTCAGGGAAGCACGCTAAGCTTAATTTGGAAAATTTAAATGTTTGTTTATTTTAAATGTTTAATTTACTTGCAACGATACATAATTGCGATCTAATTTAGTTTTCATATTCGTTAAAGAATAAGCTTCTGCTATTAGAAGCTATTAACAAAAAAGTACCATTTCCTAAAAATTAATTTTTTTTTTAATAAATTTATATTTTATTTTTTTTGATTTGGTATTTTTTTGTGTAAAAAATCAATTTTTAAAAATAGTACTTTTTGTAAAAAGGTACCTTTAAAATTTTTTTTATTTAAAATACATTTTAACAAAAAGTACCTTTTTTTAATCAACTTCTTTTTTATTTTTTGTGATTTGGTACTTTTTTGTATAGACATTCAATTTTCATCAAATAGTACTTTTTTGTAAAAAGGTACCTTTTAAAAAGATTTTTTTTAAACACATTCTATATAACTTTTTAACAAAAAGTACTTTGTGTTAAAAAAATTACAAAATATTTTTTCCTACTTAAACCCATGCTATATTTGGCAATGCCGAATCTTATGTACCCTTCACCATATTTGTTAATCTAGTTTAGTGAAGTTATTCCAATCAAAAAAGCAAAAATTGGGGTGACAGAGAAATAAAAAATAAAAAAAAAAAGTTAAGTACGATATATAATTTTACATAAAAATGTCATCGGCTCTTAATGGGTTAAGCATTTTTTAAAAATTTTAAATTTTTCTTAAAGATCTCAAAAAATGATACCCATATTGATATTTTAAAAAATTTGAAAATTTCAGAGATCCGTAACTCGAAAAATATGGGCGAGCGCCAAACTTTTCTTATATTTTAATTCTCTATTGCCCCATATATTTGTTTTTTTTTTGATTGGAGTTGCTTCATTGTTCCAAATGATGTGAAAAAATTGGAGGTAGGCGTGGTGTTTTCCCCGTTGCCTCGAAGAACATGGACCGATCATGCTGATTTCCAATAGCACCTCTTTCGACATTATGTCTGATCGATTGGAGTATTTAAATTTTCTCTACCTCATCTAGTGCCTTAGCAAAGTTCACTTATATGGACGGACAGACGGGCACCGCCTTATCGACTTCGCTCCGCATTAGGACTTTTAATTTATATGCCTTTTGGGGTGAGAAAATAATATTGTAGAAAAACTTAGATGTACCCTTTTTTTCACCTGTGGTCAAGGGTATAAAAAGTTAAATTAAAAAGTAGAACCGTAACAAAGAGTCCTTATAAACATTCTCATTTATTTCTTTTACACAAAATTTCTTTAGAACTGGAAAGTAGGATAGCTAAACAGGTTGTTTTTCAACCACTTGTAAAGTGTGCATAAAACGAAGAGTTTACTAACACTGAGCTTGCTCGTTGGCTCTGTTGGCAGAGATGTCTGCTTGTTAGTTTAAAAAAAGATTATAATTTCAAGGCCCAACAAGCTGTTAAATAAAAAAGTAATAAATCGTTGTAAAGTAGCAGCGGTAGATATTCTGCAAGTTTTCTTTGCTGGTGCACCTTCCTTCACAATTGAACAGATATTTATACTCATTTTTTGTTCGCTTTGTTTGGGAAGACTTGCATTGGAATTGAGATTTTTTATTGATTAATTTACAAATTGTAAAGAAAACAACATATAAAAAATGTATGAGTTGTTTTTACTTTTTAAGACGCGTTGTTAATGTTTGATTACAATAATAATCGTGTATCGTTTATTAGGGTGGTATTTCTTAATGCATTATTATTCCAAAAAAAAGTCCTTCAAAAATGTTATTGTAATGTTGACTGCTATTGATGAAACTTAAAAGAAAAAGAAAAATGTAAGCTTGAACTTGACAAGCAAACATATTTAAGCCGAAAGAGCTTGTTTAATTGTTAGATTTAATCATTTATTATATTAAAGACATCCTACTAGAGCCCTATAAAAAATAAATAGGCCTTGGCGTTGTTGTGATGATTAAGCCATCCTTTACACTTCTTTTATATAATCATCATTGAATCACCTCCCTTCATCAATGATTTTTTTCGCTTTAAAAATTTTGTCCTCGTAACAATGGCTTGAAGAATGATCAGAGCCTCCAAAAATATTGGAACTCGCAGTTAAATTTTTTTTTAATTTTTCAAATTCAATTAAGAGTATTGAGTAATTGAATCCACTTTAAATATTTGGTTTAATTACCCATTTATCACTCATTTTAAATTGTTTAATATTGTATCAACTTCATTCAGAGCAGTTGTTATCATTTTGTTTTAAGTTTCTTATGTTAAACATCTTAAAACGTTAAACGTTAAAAATAAAGTAAAAAAAAAAAATTAAAACAAATAACAAATTGAGATTTAAATAAAAATAACTAAAACCTTAAACAAGAGACGATTATTTCTTCCAAGAAAACCTTAATTTCCCTCCTACTATATCTAAAATGTATGTGAAAAATTAGTGTAGGTGCTGAAGGTTGTAAATTAAATAATAAGGGTTCTCCCTAATGTTTGCATATAAAACTAAAATTTCAGGTGTTCAATGTTTATAAGTGGTTGTAAAACAAACGTATTGTTGTAATTATCTGTATAAGGGAGATGAAAAAATGTGCTGCTTGGTACAGCATGATGCAAAACAAAGTAGACAAATATTATTATTTTTTGTTTGAACAATGTTGGAGGAATAAAAAGATTAGTAAAATATTTAAATGAAGACAAATTACACATGCACACATGCATACAAACATACATACACACATATATATCTAAATTAAATTCTCTTAATCCCAGTTAGCTCTTTTTCTTGGTCATATTCGAGCCTTTTTTGGCTCTTCTGTGCGATTATAATAATCGCTTATGCGCTTGTTTTTAAGACTCTTCTGCAATGAGTGATTCATTTTCGTTTCCGTTTGCAATCGTACTTTTAATCAACTTTCTCGAATCATTTTTTAGTCCTTCTACTAGTCGTATGCAAATCTTCTTTGAATCATATTAAACGCGCATTATGAATTGTATTTTTTTTTAATGAAAGTTCGCAAATAACAAAAATAAAAACTCACATTTCGAGCCCTTGCATGATCAATTAATGATTCCATATATTCTATGCATTTTTTTTTTAACAAGTCGCTCTCCATTGCCGCACAATAGATTATTCAGTTTTTAATCATCTCTGCTGGTCTTAAAGGACTCAAACTGTTCATTTTTGTTAAAACAATCTTCCAAATCCTAAATCGGATAAATTTGTTATTATACCCCTCTTGACAGGTAAAAAAAGGGTTTACCAATGTTTGTTATTCTTTTGTAATTTCTACAATATCCAACTCTGACTCCATAAAATATAAATATATTGAGTCTTATGCATAGCGAAGTTGATTGAGCGATGTCCGTCTTTTCGCCGTGTTAGTGTTAAAATCAACTTTGCCAAGACACTAAATGAGCTAAAGAAAATTTAAGTACGCAAATCGATCAGATATAGTTTCGAAAATGTCGCTGTTGAAAATCAGCAAGATCGGTCCGTGTCTTTCGCGGCTGTTGGAAGAAGGCCAGGCCTGCTTCTAATTTTTGCAGATCATTTCGAACAAATCTGGTTTAATGAATTAATTCCAATTCAATAGCGATAGAGAATAAAAAAAAAATTAAAAACATCAAGTGGAGAAATTAGCGCTCGCCCATATTTTCCTAGTTATGGTCTTCTGAAGTTTTGAAAGAAAAGTACGACTTTGCTCCATATTTTTTAGTGACCAATAGGGATACCATTTAAAAGCTTTTAAAGAGATCTTTTAGGAAATAACAAAATTAAAAAAAAAATAAATAAATTTATAACCAAATGTTGCTGACAAGTTCAACTTAAGTTGTTTTATTTTATAATCAAAGACGCCTTTTTAAGAAGCAAAACACAATCAATGTTTTAGATAAAAATTTTGTTAAATGTTTATGACGTGATTGTTATTTTATTTTTAAATTTTTGAGCCTCCTACTTACGTATTGAGCCAGCTCTTTGTAATTTTTTTTTATTTTCCTTGAAATTTTTTTAAAGAAATGTTTAATATTTTAACGGTTTAGAGAATTGAAAAATTTATAAAAAATCATTATAAATGTTTCTTAACAATTTTGTGTTTTAAGTATTTTTCAAATAGTGAGTTGTGCAAAATGTGTTACAGGCCAAATTATTACTGCCAAAGATGATGCCAATTAATAGTTTATTTTTAATGATAAAAATTTTTCCATAAAATAATGAACTTCAATTAATGATTTTATTACGACATTGTATTGACATTTTCTTTACTTTTTATTTTTGTCTTTTCACATCTAATTTTACATTTTTTGTTTTCATTTACGGCCTTAAATTAACAGGAATAATCACAGTATACCTCCTTATCAGATATTTGTCTTCTCATAAAATTTTTTTATTATTAAATGCTCAAAAATTACATCTAATGTATTTAACAATTTAGTACAAAATTTGTCTAAATTTTGCTGGGAAAACAACTAAAAAAATTACCCCAACTCTTTAGAATTTTTGGCCAATAATTTGATCTGAAAGGTCTGAGAGGCTTAGAAACAAAACCCAAGCTCAGTTGCTTTTCTGTTACTAGCAAGAGCCCATTGTGCAACCTACAAAATTAGTTTTATCGGTCGCTATCTCTTTCATTTCCTGTACGGTAGAATTGAAAAGCCCTTCACAAGCAGTTACTACAAGAAATCAGAACACTCTAAGTGAATCCTAGTTTACAAGCGGTGACCATTTTTGTGTTCATTTGCATTTAAATCAGCTGAATGTAGTTTCAATAGTTTTTTTTTTTTATTAGAAATTTGTAACAAGTGGTAGGCAAAAATAAAACGATTTTTGTTTAGACGAAAAGTGAGCAGCTAATCACACAGCACATTTAATTTAAAAATAAAAGAGATAAAATAAATTACAAAGCTATTGCCTCATTTTTGTGTTTATAGCTTTGAGTGTGTAAAAAAGTTAAATTTTCTTGTAATTTTCATAATAGTGTAAAATGATATTGTGTCAATTTGCTATTACAACAGCATGGCTTACGTTTTTTGTTTGGAATTTTTATAAATTTAATAAATTTTAATTGATCCCAAATGGCTATCAGTTGTCAAGGATATATTTACCAATTTATTGGCAACAAATTAAAATTTTGTTTTAAAAACTTTATTTTTTAGGGTGGAAATTAAAATTAATGTTTGTAAGTCATTTAAGCAAAAAAAAAAAAATAAAAAAAATAAATAAAAAAAAAAAATAAAAATAAAAAAACAAATAAAAATAAAAATTTATCACCTTAAGTTCGATAGGTTTCCGTTTTTAATCTGTTAAACGTAATGTTCCGGTTTTTTTTTTTTTTTGTAAAGTAATCAAACAGCGTTCGCCTATCAGCTTTGAGCTTTGGAAATATAAAACATACTTTAGATTTTATTTCATTTATTACTATTGAATTATACGGCTGTGGTCAAACAATATTATTGTTATGCACAGGAATAATATTATTAATTTAATTATAACATGACACAAAATAATAAATGTATTTCAACCTTTTTGCCTAAAGTTTTATTTTTTTATTTTTGTTATTTATCTAATAATTTCATTTACTTGTTGTTATTTAATTTTTTTATTTTTATTTTATTAATTATTATTATCATTTTACAAGAAATTTATATTTAATATTTTTATATTTAACGTTTTCTATTAAAAATTTTTGTTCCTTTTTAATCATAATTGGATTACACGAAACAAAGTTATTTTAATAAATAAAATATAATGATTGTAATTACCATAGTATTGTTTTGGTTAAAATTTACACAAAAATTATATAATTTACAGCAATCATTTTTCATGGCAACCATTAAATAGTTAGATATTAACTAAAACTTGTTTGTCGTGACTAAATTAATGCTTACGGGAAACATAATTTATTTTTTGCAAACACATGTTGTGACAGAGAACATAATATGGTTCTTTTCACAATACAACATACACGTTTTTTTCCCTTTCAAAAAATTTATTAATTTCTTTAAATAACTTCACCAAATCCAGTTTAGCGAAGTAACTCCAATCACAAAATTAAGAACAAATATTGGGGTAACGGAAAATTAAAAAGTAAGAAAAAAAAATTAAAAGATGAATAAAAATTTACATTAAAATATCATCGGCTCCTAATGGATTAATCATTAAAAAAAATTAGCAATTCCTGAAAGATCTCTTGAAAAGCTTATAAATTTAACCCATATTGATTTTTTAAAAATATGGTGCAAATTCGTTCTTTTCTCCAGGCCCATAACTTGGAACATATGCGATATCGCAAATTTTTTCACTTAACGTTTTTTTTATCAATTTTTTTTTAATTCTCTATCGCCCCATGTGTTTCTTGGAGTTTCTTCATTGTTCCAAATGATATGGAAAATTTAGAGGCAATCGTGGTGTTTTTTTTTTCACTGCTTCGTAGGACCATGGACCGATCGTGCTGATTTTCAATAGCACATCTTTCGACACTATGTCTGATCGATTGGCGTATTTAAATTTTCTCTAGCTCATGTGGTGCCTTGGCAAAGTTGATTTTAACACTAACGCGGACGGACAGAGGGACATCGCTCAATCGACTTCGCTATGCAAAAGGACTTAGAATATACATACTTTATGGGGTCGGAAATGGATATAAAAGAATAAAAAACTTAGATATACCCTTTTTCACTTTTTGTGTTGTTGAAGAGACACGCCGAATAATTTGTTCAAAAATCAAGTAAACGGAAAACATCCTTTTAAACCATTTGGAGTATCGATTGAAGAATGAATACAATTCTTGTGTAGTCAGAGAAGAAAAGTTGTTAGGGCTGGCTGTATGCAATAAATGAAGTTGGAGTGGTTAAGGCGGCTGTATAATAAAACAGAGAAAATTCTACGCTAAATCTAGTTAGTGAGGGAAGTACCAACATAACAATAGTAGTGGCAAAGTTGGCTTAAGATGGTTAGTAAATCTGGAGATTAAATGTTCTGGTCACTACCGGAGCCACAGCATACGAGTATTGTGGTCTTTATGGCAACGGTGGTTAAATGCAAATGTTTGTTGTACAAAACGGTGAGTAGTTTGCTTCTCGTCGTAGCTGTTGTCGCTTACTTCGTTGCCTTTAATCATATTTTTACTTTATCGAACTCTGTGGAAAAAATCCTCCACTTTGTAAAGCGATGGTATAAAGACTGAAATGACCACTTTTCCCTGGAACACAATTTCCTTAAAACTTTAATTTTGAGCAACAAATTCCGAAAACGTAATTTTTTTAGTTTAATTTCATAAGAGAGCAGAAATGCTGTAATAGGATAATCTTGAGATGGAGGCCTTGTTTGTTTTCACTCAAATTCTTACAACCAAGTAGCCATCATGTAAGATCCCATTTTTACTTCTGCTTCCTGCAAGAGATTTAAGGCAATTAAACACACCTAGGCTTGGGACATTCTGGTTCCATTTTAATAAAATCATAAAAACAGCGATAAAAGTTTTCTTTTTTAAATACACAGTTCCTTTTAGCATTAACAACATAAAGTGGCTTTTGTAAAAATTATTTGGTTTTCTTCAAATAATGTTTACAACTGCTTTAGAGATTTTTTTAATTAATTACATTCCCCCCATTTCTATTTATAACAATATTTTATGTAAAATGTTGCTGTCATACAAAATAAAGAAACTTTCTACACACAAATCGTGTAAAGTTTTATGAATGAATCGACTTAAATAGACTGACAGCCAGGTAGACAAACGTCTTAAGTCAAGTGTTTTAAATCGGATTAATTATTGACAGCAATTGTGTGTTTGTTGAAACTGTCGTAATTTTGGTATAACATTAATAATTAATTAATAAACATAGAGAAAAGTGCTTTGGTAACATAAATAAAAAAACTAGTGATTTATATAATTAAACGATTGCTTATGTTTTAGTACATGTTTTAGTATTTTGTTTTATTTTGAGATATTCAACAGACTGGAATATTGGTCACTAAATTAACAAAGTAGTTTATTTTCAAGAAATCGATGTAAAGAGCAACATTGCGTTGGTTAGAATGAGTTGACCCCATCATACAAAGATTATTACGACAAGGCACAGTGGGGCAGAATCAAAATATTTTAGAAATAACCCAGCCATTGTAAATGGCTATGCCGATTGATCAAAAAATTTGCATGACAATAGCAAAGGAGTATTTGAGCTTAAATTTTTAAGCTGGGTGCTATTTACTTTTTAGGGATGGCGCTATGTGGCCTTAAAGTTGGGTACCTCGTACCAGAAAATTTTTTTAACGCTTGGCATTTCTTCAATTTTTGTCTGATAAATGGATCATAAATATCTACAAAATTCTTCTTTATTCTGCATGTTTATGTTTGAAAATGATCGAGTGTTAAGCATTTTAAAATTAAAATATTTAATTTTTTTTCTTTTGCAAAATACTGAAAACAATTTTGGGTAAATTTATTTGAATTTTTTCAATAGTTAGCGATCAAAATTCTGGAAAAATATGAAGATTTTATCTTTTTTGGCCTAAAAATTATACGATTTCGAATTTAAAAATCCAAATGTAATTTTATGTATTTTAGCTTAAAAACGATCACCAATCGAATTTTTTTAATAGAAAAAAATATTCTTAGGAAATACATAATTTTTTTTATTTATATTTAAGCTAACTAAATGTCTAAAACGTTTAAACTGAATTTCGTACAAAATTGATCAGTCTCGTAGAAGGTAAACCTCCTTCAATTTGACTTATTTTACATCAAAATTGTGACTTGACCCCATAAATTCTAAAATCTGAAAGCTGGGAACTTTGAGATCACATAGCGCTAACTTTAGAAAGTAGATGGTACCCAGCTAAAAAACTTAAGCTTGAATACTCCTCTGAAATGCTCAATCAATCGATCTAGCCCTTTAAAAATGGCTAAGTTTTTTCAAAATATTTTGATTCTGCCCCACTGGGCATGGCCATTACCCTTGCTTTGGGATTGACTCTCCTATGTTGTGACTGTTCTTTCATTTTTAGTGTACAGTAAATACTCCAGCGAAGAAAACAGTAGGATCAGGATAATTGCCTCAAATTGACGCCTTAAGTCTAATTAATTTTACTCCGCATTTTAATCCTTTTTATACTGATTTTACTATTTTGGCTTTTCCTTCTATAAGACTGATCAATTCTTCAGTACCATACAGAACATTAAACATCTACAACAACAACTTTTTGCAATAACCCAAATGTGTTTTTACTTATCAGTATTACATTGTGCATACAATATTTTTTATTATTATTTATACTTTAGTAATTGTTAATTCTACACATTATGCCTGCATTATAGACTTATGAGTTACACTACACCTACAATACTTAAAATGTTTTTTTAGAGGTCGTTATTTATTTTTCTTCTCAAATTCTCAAATATTAATTTACGTTGCTTAATGTCAGATTTCATTAAAAATGCTTACGATTTCAAGTTTAACTTTACACTCAAGATTATTTGATTGAGGGTAAAGTGGCTTTAAGACAGACATGTTTTAAGAATTGAGGAAATATCAATACAAAATATTAAATAATAAAAACAAAAAAATTGTATGTCAGATAAAAAGCAAATTATAATTTGACAACAACCAAGCAGATATATTAAAGTAACTTTTTTTTTTAAAAAACTAATCGCATAAATACAGTATGAAAATACATTTGTTCCCTTGTATTGTTGTATCGATTGTATTAATAAATTATAATATAAAAAGGGAGTTAACTTGTGCTTTTTCTTGAAGCTACACCTCATTATTATGACTAATTGAAAAGATTAATCATTAAACACTTACACATCAGCAGGCTACCGACTGCAACCTGTCAAAATTAAAATATACACTTTTACATGAAGATGATTTAATTTCAGAGGTTGCCATCCAGAGAGTGTGCTTTAAAAGAGAATGAATTAGTTATTTAACACCGAAAGCAAATTTCTGTGTTGCAGTTAGTATAATTTATTAAAATAAATGTTCATAATGTTTTACAATAACAAAAATAAAAATAAAAATATTAAATAATTAATGTTTCCCTGCCATTAACGAAGAAGTGATATAAATCGAAGAAGTGATATAAATCGTAACGAAGAAGTGATATAAATCACTTTTTCGTTACTTCTTTAGATTAAAAACCGAATTTAAAAAAAAGAAGCTTTTTTGTTTACAACAAACAAAATGATTTTTTTTATAATGCCTACTTTTTCACCCCGAACAAATCCATAATGGGAGAAAATGGAAAAGTAAATAAAACATCTGTAGTAATTCACTCACACTAGGGTCGAATTTGTAGCCTATAAAACAACGGCTCTCAAATGGGGGTCCGTAACAACCGAAGAAGAACCGAAAAAACAATGTTTTCAAAAAAATAAAAGTTTTATTTTGAACTTGAGCTTCAGAGGAGTCCGCGAAAAAATATTAGTGTACTAGGGGTCCGTGAGCAAGAATTTAATGAGAACAATATTCGTTACTCATGCAATAAGTTTTTATAATTTTCGAACTATCAACTAATAAAAATCTGCAAGTTAAGTAAAAGTTACTTTTAAAGTTTTATTAGTTCGTTTCTTATATTAATATAACAAATGGATCTCGCTGTCCAAATAACTTTTGGCAGAGACATGGAAGTGTTTGTTAGAAGATCTGAATTCGATAAAAAGTTATTTTTTATTTGTAAAATTATTTTGGGAATGTTTATAATATTTATTATTATCATATGCTAATATCTCATAACATTTCAAAAAAAAATTTAATTTATTTGTTAATTGAAAAAGAAGGTATCTGTAAGTATTTCGGCGGTTACTTAAGCCAGCTTATCAACCCACAATAAAATTGCATTTTTATTTGAAATTATTTTTGGATTTTGGGATAATATAATAAATTATATTCTTAAAGTTCCCAAAATAATTTAATAAATAAAAAATTTGCATTTGCTTGTGCAAACTGCAAGCATCACTTTTTGTCTCTTGAGAAATTAAAAAAATAAATGAATTGATTTTATTTTTAATACGCCTTACGCCTGCATTAGGAGTCGTCATATAGCCAGCCTAAGGCAGAGGGAGGTGTAAGAAAAAAATAAAAATATTTATTAACATTTTTATGTGTTTTTGAAGTTTTTATACTTAAAGCAAAAAGTTCTTGGTTTTCTAAAATTTTTGTTGTTGTTCCAACTCACAAACAAATTACGTTTTTATTTGAAAGTATTTTGGGATTTTAGGATAAAATAATAAAAAAAAGCTGTTTTGTTTTTTATAAAATTGAGTTTTTAATCTAAAGAAATAACGAAGAAGTGACTTCGATTTAAAAATGCTCCGCAAAATGGCGGAATATGAACTCAGTAAATTTAATTTCATCTTAAGGATCGAAATTCTAATTTTTTGAACGACAAAATGTAAAAAAAAAAATTTAAATATCATCTTTCAACATCTCAAAGATTTTATAAATTTAAACAATTAGTTGACTTTTTTTGAGAAAACAACATCATACAAAATTTGTTAATTGTTTGCTTTATTTAGTGCATGACATGACAAGTTCAGGCATGCAGAAAATAGACAAATAAATAATAAAAAAAAACGTTAACTACTTTAATTTGCAATAAAACTACATTTTGAAAGGGTGTGTGCTATAATCTCTGATTGCATGTTTTATGTTATCGGATAATTATGATAGAAACATATATTCACATACATATGTATACATATGTACATATGCATATGTATTTATGAGCATATATGTATATAGCTGTAACGCATCTTTGTTAAAATTAATTTTTTTATTTTTTTCTTAAATTATTTTTTTTAATTATTTTTTTTTTAATTTTTTCCCAGCCCGGTGTTGAACTGATGATTTTCTTAAATCCATTAAAATTTAATTTTTCGGCATTGGTTAATTTTTTAATTTAACATTTTTAAAGAAAAATTATTTTTCAAATGTATGCGGACGTTTTTCAAAGAACACAAGAAAAATTAGATGCTGGCAGAATGTAATGCAGCATTTTCAGGATCGCCAAATCCCTCATCAGCATTCTTCGTATAATTTTTTTTTCTTAATTTTTTTTGGCTGATTTTTCCTTAATTTTTCGTACTAAATAACGCAGTTCTATGTTTCTTAAGCCTTTTTTATAAACGCATCAGGTATTAAAAAAAAATTATTTGACTAAAAACGTAAATTTCAGAAACGGTTTTTTATAAAACTTGTCACGATTTTAAATAACCGAAAATATTATGCGTATAATCCACAACCTATTTTTTTCAATTAAAGAAACTTCAAGGAAAGAATGAAAATTGTTTTTGAAACCCAATTCAAAATTTTAAAAACTTTACGTTTTTGCTGAAAACGTTTACGAAACGTTTTATTTGTTTTCATGCACTGATTATTATGACAGCTACAACAATTTATAACCAAACAGTAATGGCTGGTCATTTATATATTTTTTGTTTTTCTGGATTGTTTTGAAAATAGAGCTAACTAATTAAAGTTTTTTTTTATATTTTTTATGAAGGGTATTTTTATTTATTTGCTTATAAATAGAAAATTATTTTTTTGTAAAAACTTTTAAAATAAACTTTAATTAAACCTTAAACATTACACAATTTTATCTAACATACTCAAGTAAAATTATTGATAATTGATTATTTGTAACTGAACAATGAAAACTTCAGTTAAAAGTGTGTAAAATGTACAATGGAAATTGAACGGAAATAAAAATACGCAAACCAATTATTATTTGCAAACATACATACATACATACATATGTATCTACATGCCAGTTAAACATATTAAAAATAGCAAGAAATACAAAAAAAAAATAAATGAAATAACAACAAAAGAAACAAACCGCAAAACAACTATTGTAACGTTGTTTTCTTTTTTTTAAAGAAAAATTTCATCAAAGTCAATAGCAATATTTACAATTCATAAAAAGACAACATTTCCACTAAAGAAAATAATAGCAAGAAATAAAATAATTTCTTATACTTCCGTTAAATTCCTAATTTAAAAGGTTAAACCAAACAGCATTATTAACAAATTTTTTAACACAAAAACCATTTTTCATTAAAAATTTAAGGCTTGAAAAAATAAAATAAATAAAAGCATTTTCTTTTCGAATAATTTGAATAATTAATTAATTAATTTTTTTATTTTATTTCCTTAAAAAAAAACAAACACAACAACACAAAAAAGCTTTCAAATTCGCGTTCGAAATCAGTGTTGAAAAGTTTACGTTGTCGTTCTTCAGGTCGTTCCAAATCTAAGACGAAATCTTCTTTAGATTTAAATAAAGTTTATGCAGATACAGCTTCTGTAGCTTCGTCATCTATAAGCAACAGCAATAGTGGCACTGATAATCTTGATTATAATGAAGTACGGGTACAGGTAAGAGCCAGAGGGAGAAAAAGAGAGAAATAATGCACTCAGAGAAATAATATGTTTCATATAACATTTGTTGCATTTCACCTGATCCCAGTGTTCTTGTTTCATTAGTTACCACCGTCACTAATAACAAATTAATTTCAAATTCACAAGTTTATTAATATTTTTCTAATTTCACTTCATTATAAAAATTTTTAAACCTTTTTCCGATACTGAATTTGGCTCAAATCATTAATTCAAAATAACACAAATTATCATTTGCTTGTTTCAATACAATTCACTGTTTTAGTCACCATTTAGATATTGTTTTATTAATTACAAATTTATTATTAAAAAAATCGTATAACCTTAATTTAATTCTAATTTTTCACGACTTTTACTTTAATAAGGAAATTTTAATAACGATTAATTAAAAAAGATTTTATATGAAGCATTTTTTTAAACAAATTTTCAACAAGCTTTTAGAATTCTTAAAATTTTTTAAGTTGCTACTTAAGGAAAGGTTTCAAAGAGATTTGCAGATAAAACTTCTTCTTCAGAGATGGGATCAATCATTAACGAAATATTTTTTTCTACTACAAACAAGCAAACAATGACCAAACTAGGAAAAATAATTTAAAGGTGGCAACCTGCAACTGAAGCACTCAGTTATTGTTATAAAGGGAGATCTTTTTTGTATTAGTTAAATGGAGATATTTTCTTGAATCCCTTGCTTTATTGGTTTAATACAGTGAATGAAAAAAAACGTTTCGCAAACGGACAATTTTTTTAAAATTGTTTAATTGTTTTGTACATGATCAAAACCAAAACAAAAATTTTTTGAATGGCTATACTAATACCGTCTTAAAATTGCATTATAACGAGCAAATCAATTAACAAACGTTTATAAAACGTTTTTGTATCAAAATTAAACAGTTCTCTCTTCTGGGTATGTATATACATTTTATTTTCCTCTTTAGTTTCGTCTTAGTTATTAAAAAAAAAGAACACAAAAAAATGAGAAAGTAAACGATTCGGTTTGTTTATTTTCGTACCCTGGTTTAATATTCATGTATTAGTTATGTTCATTATTTATTAGATTTCCATTTTCAAAGAGGTCCACGTAGCATAAAATCTCAGATTTCTTTGCGACGATTTCTTGTAATAAAATCCATTGCGTTGTTTAAATTGACGCGCCGATCGATCCTGACCTGATTTTTGGTCAGAAAAATTGCTCTGGTGCACACGGGCCCAACCTGGCACACATATAATGGGATATAGATGTGTAGGGGGAGGGGACGTGGTTTCACGGGAGGGAGTTATGCTCTATTAAGCAAGAAATTTTTTAAAAATTTTGAGCTTTCATAAATCAAAAAATTTAAACACTTCTAAAAAATGTAACGACTTCATTTTGCTAGCACTGATAACTAACAAACTACATAATTAACAAAAAATATTATTTTCATTTGATAATTTTTTAACAAAAAAGTTATAGTAATTTGTAATAGAATTTACTAAACAGTGTTTTAAACTTTTACCTTTCGAGGTTTACTGGTATTTACTTATAAATGAATAAGAAAACACTAAAATCGGTAAGCACAAAAAAAAATATTTTTGGCCGCCTTTTCAAAATATGTGTCACTGTGCCGCGAAAAAGTCCAAAGTCACACGATTGGGATTCTTTCGCTTGTGAGATGACACAGCACAGATCTTGCTGATAGGATACAATTTATAATGCAATCTTAACTCGACTGCTTAGTTAATTTTGCTGGTCATGTTTCTTCAACCAGAGGTCTTTAACAAAATTTAAGCATTTGTAATTGCAAGTTCCTTTCCATGTTCTTGAATCTGATACAAAGAATGAACTTGTTTAATTTATCTTTAATTTCTTTTGGTGTTTTATTTTTAAGTCAAAATTTGTTGTCACATTTTCGAAACTAATAAAGATCTATTATTAGGAAAACCAACAAAACGAAATTTTCTTAACATTTTTTTTTGTCGTCTTAAAGCTTGAAATTATCGAGAAATCATTTTTAATTTCTCTCTAAATATAAATTAAATATTTCTTAAGAATAACAAAATAATCTTGTAAAAAACAAATTTGCTTTTGCTCGCAACTTCGTCTGCATTGTTCGTAGTGTCATCCCCTAAATTCTTATGTGTTAAAAAATGTATAAAACCTATAATACAGGATTGTCTACATATGAAATAATTTTCTTTTAAACGCCTAAAAGCATGCTTGGCTTTAGTTTTTGGCTATTTTTGTTAAGTACGGTTCTCAAATGGGGGTCCATGGACCCCTGGGTGTCCGCATGAAGAACCGAAAAAACAGTTATTTAAAAAAAAAAAATAAAAGTTTTCTTTTGAACTTGGACTTCAGAGGGGTCCGCGAAAAAAAATTAGTTTACTACGGGTCCGTAAGCAGGAATTTGATGAGAACCCCTGAGTTACGGTCTTGAACGCTTAAAAAATGTATCCTATATCTTATTTTATATATAGTTCTATTTGTTCTTGAAATCTTGTCAAAAGCGGTTTAACCGTACAGGCGTGATTAAGCAACAAACATCCTGATATCTAAAAACTTTAACTTTGCGTTTTAAAGATCAGTAGAATTTTTAAATATTCTTTTCTCTTAGGTTTTGTTAAACGATTTTGCAATAATAATAAAGCAGTAAGAACTTTAAATAATCCAAATTTACTGGAAAAGTTTTTTTTTAATAATTTGTCAATACGTCAGTTACTTACTGGTTGACTTCTAATAAAAAGTGTGTTACTGAAGAATACACAATTTTAGAAAATGATTCAACAATTTCCGTCATTGGTTAAACACGTTAGTAACAAAAATAGCTCAACGTGCAGTTAAAAAAATATAACTTATACATTTTTCAATTAAATTTTCTATCAATTAAGATTAATTAATTAATTGTGGATGGAAAAGTGAAAAAAAAAATATTTTCTTTATACTTTGTTTTTATTTTTAAATATTTTTGCCAGTTTTGAGCGACGCAATGATTTTCTTATAAACTTTTTAGTTTCAAATTTATTGACTTGAAAATAAAGTTCACACGGCGGGCAAGAGATGTTTAGTTTTAGGATCATGGATCCAGTCCCCACGTTAGTTACCATTGTTACGTAATTGTTATGAGTTTAACTCATAATTATAAAAAAAAAATTAACACGTCTTTAAAATTCTAGAACTTCAATAAAAATATTCTAACATCGTGATTAATATGATAATTAACTTCCGTTAAAAAAAACACTCATAATATCTAACATGTTCACCACAGCAACTACAACTTGACCAAAAACTTATAAATTGTTTTCTCATTACTTTTCTTTACAATGTAATTAGGTTTCATTTAAAATATGATAATGAATAATATGACTAATACATACTCAGATACATACATAGATGTGTAAATTGTAAATACTTTTAAAAACTAAATCTAACATTTAATTATTTTCTTCGCGCTTAACTCTAAAACAATATTAACTCATGCAATGAAAAGCTTGTTATTTTAGCCCCATTATTAAGTTAAAACTTTTATTTTATCTTGTAGATACAAAAAGCTTTTGAAGCAATTATTCGTTTGTATATTAAATCACTCATTGCTAATATTTGTTGTCTTAACTAAGGGTAGCCAGTGATTAAATCTGGTTGTAGTCGTTACTAAACTACTTGAAAAATGTGGTAAGCTTTTTAAAACATTTTTTTAAAGGCATTGCCAGAAGAGAAATAATTTTCCAGATAAAAATAAAAGCAAAAATAAAATTAACCTCAATTGAAATTTACAGAATCAACATTCATGTATTTTGTTATTGCCATTTTTTTCAAGAACAAACAACAACAATTGTGAGAAAAATTATTTTGTAATTAAAATAGCTTTTTAGTCTATCTACGAAACGCTAGATAAATATTTTATATTTTTATTACATACCAGAGACTTAAAGAATGTTAAATAGATTTAGGAAGCCCATTTATTTTAACTGCCAGTCACAATGTAAATAGATATAACAACATGAGCCTAAGAGTACTGTGTTAAAATTTGTGGGAAATGTTGTGCAACATTGATTATTTCATGTGGAAAATATGACATTTACAATGTGGTGTCTAATTCGCGATTTAATAGAATTTAAAGATTTATTGTTTTCACGTATACTACATTCTTTTGGAAATGTAAACAAAAGGCATAAGATTAGCTGTTGTTTGAAAATTTCCCCAGGAAATAATGCCTTTCTGCTTTATTTCACAGCTTTGATAAAATGTTGCCAGAGACATTTCATATGTTTATCTACAGTAAAAACAAGGTACTGCAACATTTTTTCGTAAGTTTTTCATACAAATATTTTATGTATGTAGTTTGACAGCATTTCGCATGAAAAACTGAGCAGAGTACCTGGCTTAAGTTTACGATTTAATTATATTAAAATATGCTGCATTGTTTTAAAAATAATAAAAAAGGTAAACCGAAGTTTTTCTTTTGAAAAAAAAAATTTTTTAACAAATTTTATATAGGTATGAATGTCTGCAATTTATTGGCAGCTTCCAATTTTTTAACACTAAAAAGGCACAATAGACAAAGTGTTTGAAAAATTCCGCACGAAATAATAATATCTATCCATTTGAATTATTTTTACAGCTTTTCAAAATGTTGCCAAAAACATTTCCTATATTTGTAGCTATAAAAAAAGAGTACTTCTTCTTCAACATTTTTCTTGGGAATTTTTTATGTATTTTGACAGCATTCCGCATGCAAATTTGAACAGCGTACCAGGCTACAGACAAAAATTTTAACTGTGGAACTATAACTTAGGTTAAAGAAAATATAGAGCACCAAGCTAGATAATTTTAATCAAGAGAGCTGTATCCTTGAACGGAGAGGAAACTGCTGTCATATATCTGATATTGTATAAGAAAACATATTTCAAGAAAGAAGGCTTAATTTGTATCCTGGGTCACCTATCCCTTCGCAGGGAAACTTATATACGCCATTGCTAATTATTGCAAGATAAAAATAGCAAGTATTGAATATAGCACTCTTATTTTAAGTCTCATTCTCACTACAATTTCATACGAAATAATAGGGCCAATATTGAATCTTCGGTAAGGTGAGATTACCGGTTCTCGAAAACTCGTGTAATCTACCAGTGGACATACCACGAAATACCTTTGAAATCAAACATGCCTCAGGTACTAAACTTTTAATATCCACCTTTTGGCAATATTAAAAGACGTGTAGATTTTTAAGACTAAATAAGGGAAACACGAGAATTGTTCATGGAACTGTTATGTCTGAATTTTGTGTTTAAAAAGGCTGGTGGTTCATTTTAAGCCTGGTACTATGTCATTTTTTTCATGCGGAATGCTGTCAAACTACATACATAAAATATTTGTATGAAAAACTCAAGAAAAAATGTTGCAGAAGAAGTACTCTGTTTTTACTGTAGAAAAACATATGAAATATTTCTGGCAACATTTTATTAAAGTTGTGAAACAGAGCAAAGAGGCATTATTTCGTGCGGAGTTTTTCAAACAACAGCTGATCATATGTATTTTGCTTACATTTTTAAAACAATGTAGTATCGCGAGATAGACATCACATTTTAAATGTCAAATTTTCCACATAAAATAATAAATGTTGTTCGAACAGAGTTACCAGGCTTTATTAGAAACAAAAAACAATATTGCTAGAGAAATTGCTAGATTAAACAGTAGCGATTACTTTTAACGAAAAGAAGTCAAAGTCGAATCTAACGAAAAGTAACTTCAAGCCTATAGCAGGCAGTAGTTTATTTTGACAAGCGGCATTTTAAGAAATGACTCAATGGTGCTCGAAGTATAGTTTTTCTTATGGAATGCTCCTCAATTACTTACATACTCGAAAATGTGTCTGAAAAATGCATAAACAATGTTGCAGTAAAAAATGTCGTAACGAAACATTTTAAATGTTTCCGGCGACATTTTCTTTGAAATAATGCGAGTATTATTTGCTGCAGAATTTTTCAAACAGAGATTGTACTAAAAATATCTAAATTTTAATATCAAAAAAATTTTAATTTATAAAAAAACAATGTAGAGTATTAAAAAAAGCAAAATTCCTCCATATCTTGAGACAGACACCACATTTTGAATGTTAACTTTTCAGCGTGAAATAATTAATGTTGCTTAACAATTATCACAAATTAGAGCAAGTAGTGCTGTGCTGTTCTTGAACGAACGGGTAAAATTGAACGAATTACATAGCAGCAAATATTTTGCTGAGGAAAGCTTTTTAAGAAATTTTTCAGGAAATAATTAAAATTTTTAAAAATACTTAACCCATTAAGAGTCCATGACACATTTTGTAAAATTTTTTTTTCTTACTTTTTTTCGGTATAGCCAAATATAGCACATTTACTTGTTTTGCTCACTTTTAGAATTTTTTGCTGCCATTCCATTCCCAGAACACTATCTTCTTGTTCGTTTAAGCCTGAAAATTGTTGAGCAACATGGATTATTTCATGTGGAAAATTTGATATTTAAAATTTGGTGTTTGTCTCGCGATTTGGAAGGATTTAACATTTTATTGTCACGTAAACGACATTGTTTTGGAAACGTAAGCAAAAGGCACATGGTCAGCTGTTGTTTGAAAAGTTCCGCATGAAATAATGCCTTTTTACTTTATTTCACAGTTTTGATAAAATGTTGCCAGAAACATTTCATGTGTTTTTCTACAGTAAAACCAGAATACTACTGCAGTTTGACAGCATTTCGAAAAACTAAACAGAGTACCAGGCTTTAACGAAAAATGATGAAACGACTTTAATTTTGATACTTGAGCGAAAATGATAGCTCATTGAAATGAACGATTTGCCACAAGTCTAAATACCAGGGTTTACATGCAATTGTTTTTGAGGTAAAATGTATAGACTTTCCCAAAAAGTATTTGCATTTGACTTTTTTTGTTTTGTTTTTTTTTTTGTTGGTCAAATAGATGGATGATATAACTGACGCGAAAAAAGTAAAAGAATGTAGTGATTCAAAATATAAGAATTTATTTACCAAATTAACAACAAACTTAATAAATTAGACTAAAAACTATCTATTTTTTATTATTAACTGCTTCTTTTTTCATAACTTAGCTTTTTTTGTTAAGCTGCTATTCTGTGCAGATATGTGCAATTAAAATATAATTTCTTCTTTACAAAATGTAATTAATAATTTTTTTCTTTTTAATCTCTTTATTCTTTGCAGGTGAGTTTAAAACATTATTTATGAGTATTTTTAAAATTCCTGTTACTCGAAGGCCACATTCTCTTGTGCAAAACTAAATAAGAACAAGAACTATAATTAACTTTAATTACTGTGAGTTGCTGAATGTGTTTGCTGTAAGTAATAATTCTTTCTTTTTATTATGTTTCATAAATTAATCAAAAATGTGTTAAAGAATTTTTTAAAGATTTATAAATAGTATTTGCAGCCTATAGCACATTAAATATATTTTTTATTTTATGTAACGATTTATTATGACTGTAAGCGAGAATTAGCCCAGTTCACACAGTTTAATTGTAAGTTATTATAAGAGTATAAAGATGAATACAACAATAAGAAAAACATCTACGCAAACATACAAAAATGATTTGTATTTAAAATACTAAGAAAAAATTTAAAAGTAGTTAACGATTTCGAAAGCACTGAAATGTAACTTTAAAGAAACATTTTAATGTTAAAACATTATTTTTTTAAATTGTTTAAACTGTTTGATTTATTTGTTCAATATGGATGTTACCGATTAGATTTAATAAGTTAAATTGCAACTTTTTAATATTAACAAAATTAATAGAGAGGTTACAAAAAATCAATTACACTCTGCTGGTATCTGACTTTGATTTTTCTTTTTATAATTATTCACAAATAATATCGAACTTAAGCATAACTGAAAACTAATATAATATGTTTACTGATAATTTAAAATTTATGTGTAAGGACAAACTTTATCACATAAATATCTGACTTTTGCGCCCTCTGATATCATCCATAGGTGATCAAGCTTATATATTATTTTACTTGGGTTTGAATTATGGTGTGAGCTGTCAAACAGTATAATTTTCCTTATAATGCAAGTTATACTTATTTTTGATATTTTTGTCTTTGGAACAAAGAACTGTATACTTTTATCAGAATAGCGACAGATATCACAAGAAATTGTTTTTTAATATTTTCTAAGGATCCAGCCAACGATTTATTAGCATAGATGAGTGTTTTTGAGGGTTGCCAGACTTGGCGATTTCTCGCCAAACGTGGCGATTTTTAAACTCATTTGGCGACATAAAATTTGAATTCGGCGGCATGGAGATTTTGTTTTGGCGACTTAAAAATTATTTGGCGATTTTAAAATGTCTTTGTAAGCATTTAATTTGCCTCGTCAAATTTTTTTTGATAACTTGGGTGTCAGACGATCAAGTTTACATTAAATTTTTAAAATTTCTCTCATTTTTTTACAAAAACACTTTTTTTACATACACTTTAAAAATTTGCTGATAATTTGCTTTCAAATTTTCGTTCAATTGAGTGTTTCAAATTGCAGTCAAGAAATTAGCCGATTGAAGTTTATTCCTCGAAATTTTCATTCTTATTTAAAAATGTTTTGCTTCCAGTAGTGTTTTGTTTCTTTGAAACTAATAAAATAAATTGTAAAAGTGCGTTGAAAACAAAGAAATTAATAAAATAAATAATAAAAGTGTCTTTTTAACAAAAAAGCAAATATGTTTGTAAACAAAATAAACAAATACACCGACGTTTTGAGGTTTATAGAACTATACAGAAGTCATGAAGTCCTGTGGAATATGAATATTCCTTCATATAAATGACATCTTGCTGAAAAACTTGCTTTGAATTTGCGTGCAACCTACGTCACAGCTTTCAATTTTTGTTAATTTTGACAAGCAGAAACTCACACATGTTTCCTGAAAGCGAATTGAAAAAAAAAACTTGACAGTGTGACTGCACTGTAAGAAAAAATCATGTGTCAATATATACTCATTTCTATGTCAGTATTATAATTTGGTAACTTTTCACAAGGTTGCAAATTGAATGACACATAAACATGTCTTAGAGACGATATTATTTTTTGCTGGTAATTACAATATGTAATGCTTGCGTTGAAAGGGTTTTCTTGATAATGAATTCTTTTATATGTCATATTTTTATTGAATTAACTATAACTAGTTTATATTACCTTTCATGTGTTCACTAATTATTTTTTTTAATAAAACCTAAAGTACATTTATGTGGCGATTTTTTTCTATTGAAAAAATGTCGATGAAATAGTATTTTTTTACAAAAAATATTTTTATCTAAAAAATATATAAATTTTATGTCAAAAAACTGTTTTGGCGATTTTAAATTTGGATTTTTGGCGAATTTCGTCAAAAGCAATCTGACAACCCTGGTGACTTTATGGAAAACTTAAGACCAAAATGTTTTAAGGATAAATCTAGATGAACAACTCAGTACTAACTAATGAAATGTTTGCAAGGCTTTTTGTTTCCAGGAACATTAGACATAGTGATATCACATTTAACAAAATAAAAATGGGAAATACATCCTAATGATGAAACCGATTCACACAGACTAAGTTTTGAATTTGGACGCTGTATTACTTATTGAAGACGACGCCATGTATATGTGACAGATTAAAACTATTGCCAATTTTTTTTCTTACATATATTTTTTTTATGGTTGAAAAAACATTTGACGTCAAAATTAAAATATTTATTTTTGCAACACTTTTTAAGTTTCTTGCTACTGACCGAACCAACTTAAAAAACAAATGTGATTTTTATACTAAAACGAGAGCAACTAGAAATTCAGCTATTTTTATGAAAATATTTAGCAAGAAGTACCATTACATTAGATTTTCTTCACCAACTCTCATTAAATTTAGCAAAAAAAAAAAAAAAATTATAATTTCATTTTTGTGATTTTGGGAGATTTTTTAAATATTTTTAGGAGTTTTGAGATCCACTTTAAGCAATCTTATTATTATTTTTCTTTAAGTGTTTAGTATTATAACAATGTAAATACGGCTTAAAGTAATTAATAAAAACCATCACAAAAAGATTTCGCTTGCCTAAACTGCAGCTTTAGTGCAGCTTCAATAACCTGTGAGTCATTATATCGTCTGCGTAATAAATCCACATTTTCTCGGCCATCGATGATACGATTTACAAACATTTTCTTTTTGATCTTAAAAATAGTTTTTCAAAATTTATTTGACATTTCAACTTCCAAACAAAATTGTAAAAAAAATTAAGTTCACCTTTAGAGGTGATTCTGTTATATGTATGGACCACCCTTTACGAGGGCTGCTATATATATTTCTGGCCTGGCAACACTGAGTGCTGCCAAGTGCAATCTGACATTTCCATTGGAAAGTTTGTCATTTTTAAGCATAATCGTACTCAAAACGTTTTGACGTACGACCACTATTTGTGTTAGTTACAGTGACTTGCAGAGTGCATTGATGAACTTAAATCTTTGTATGGCGATGAAGCACCATCCTTTAGCACTGTGAAAAATTGTTATAATGAATTTAATCGTGGCCGAAGCTCGCTCAAAGACGAATTCCGTGAAGGTCGTCCAAAAACGGCTGTTGTGCCAGAGAACATTGATGCCGTGCGTGAACTCATAATGCAAGATCGACATGCGACATACCGAGAGATAGAGACATCCTTGGACATTTCTTCCACCAGCATACATTCGATACTGCATGAACACCTGGCCGTAAAAAAGGTTTGTTCTCGTTGGATCCCGCACAATTTTAAAGTCGCTCAAAAAAGACTCGTGTCGATTGGTGCAAAGAAATGTTGTAAAAATACGATTGCGGTGCTTCAAAAGTCGTTTATAAGATCGTCACAGGTGACGAATCATGGATCTATGCGTATGAGCCCGAAACGAAACAACAATCGACCGTGTGGGTCTTCAAAGACGAGCAAAATCCAACGAAAGTTGTTCGTGGAAGAAGCAATTCGAAGCAAATGGTCGTCTGTTTCTTCGGCAAAACTGGTCATGTGGCGACTGTTCCGCTTGAGCAACGTAGGACGGTCACTTCTGAGTGGTACACTACAATTTGTTTGCCTGAAGTCATCGGAGAAATTCGAAAAACCAACAAGAGAAGACGAATCATTGTTCACAATGACAATGTGAGCTCTCACACATCGGCTCAAACCAGAGCGTTTTTGACCGGCCAAAACGTCGAATTAATGGGTCATCCGCCGTACAGCCCTTACTTGGCACCTAATGACTCCTTCTTGTTTCCGCACATCAAGAAAAAAATGCGTGGTCAACGATTTTCGTCGCCAGAAGAAGCTGTTGAAGTGTTCAAAAACAATGTTTTAGAGGTGTCTCAATCGGAGTGGAAAAAGTGCTTTGACAACTGGTTTGAGCGCATGCAAAATCGTATAAATCATGCTGGAGAATACTTCGAAAAACAATAAAACCATTTTTGATTATAAATATTCGCATTTTCACTATTAGGCCAGAAATATATAGAGCAGCCCTCGTAATTGTTAATTTTACGTTTAATTTTTTTGGCTGCCCATAACGACTTAAAAGACAAGATAATAATAGTTAAATTAGGTCATCTATAGGGACACCCTTTAATTTAAAATTTTATTTTTTGTTATTTTTTCAGCGCCCATAACTCTGCATACTATTTGTATTTATGTCAATTTTAGATGTGTGCTTATAAAACCTTCAAAGATAAAGTCATACTTGTCAAAACCATGTCATCCATCTCCTAATTTCGTTTTATTATTTACTGTTGGAGAGGTCATAATTATGCGAATTCATTTCAAGTGTCAAACTAATACAGTTCAAGAGAGTCTTATGAAAATTAAGCATACGGTTTGCGCTTTAACCCTTCAAATGCAGAACCCTTAGAATGTGCTAATGATCAATAGACATCAATACTTAATTACACATTTCCTATTTTTACTCTGAATTTAAAATATTTTCTTGTAATTAAGCCCATGAAAACCTGTCATTAGAATCAACCAATTTAAAAAAAGAAAGAAATTTTGATTGTCATTCCATTAATGATTTTCTTGTCTGTTAAAAAAAACAACAATACTGACATCTCATCTTCTCAATATTCCTTAATATGTTGCAAGCAACAATACATATATGACTGTTGCAAGTACAAACATTGTTAAGAAAGAGAAAATGTTAATGATTTATTGTGACATAAAAACACTTCTTGCGCCAAAGTACATAAGTTTTTATTACATTTTGTTGTGTGGCTCACTAACAGTCTCACTAACTGCCTGACTAACTAATATTGCAGTAAACGAATAGCGTTCACTAGGTTAATAACAGTTTTTTGAAAAGAATAAACTGGCGCATACTAACACCAACTCATTAAAGAACTCGTAAAATAACATGAACAAAAATGTTATTACAACAGCTTGCTTTTAAAGGTACATGGTTGCGATGTGTTTGTGTGTTTGTTTGTATTAAGTATTTACCAAACTGATTTATAACAATATCTTTTAATGACCAGCGTTACGAGCATCAAGTAAATGAAAAAAGTCTTGAATTACGTTTTAAGATTAATGCGATTTGTTGCATTCTTTGCTGTTTGTAGCGCCTCTTAAAATTTGTAAAACTTTTTTTTTTTACTAAAATAACCATTAAATATTTTTGAACACCTTTTTATACCCTTCACCACAAGAAGAGGAAAAAGGGTATTTTTAAGTTTGTCATTCCGTTTGTAATTGCTACAAAATCCATTTCTGATCCCCATAAAGTGTATATATATGTATATTCTGAGTTCTTGTCTGTCCGTCCGAGTTAGTGTTGAAATTAACTTTGCCAAAGCACTAGATGAGCTAGACAAAAATTAAATACGCCAATCGATCAGGCATAGTCTCGAAAATGTTGTTATTAAAAAATTGGCAAGATTGGTCTATGTCCTTCGAGGCAGTGGGCTAAACACCACGTCTGCCTCTAATTTTTCCATATTTTTTGGAATAACGAAGTACCTTCAACCAGAAAGCAAATATATAAAGTGATAGAAAATCCAAAAAAATATTAAGTAAAAAAATTGGTGGTCGCCCATATTTTACGAGTTATGGGCCTCTGAAATTTTCATAAAAAAATTTGATTGTCAATATGCTCAATATGGGTATCACTTAAAAGCTTTTAAAGAAATCTTTCAGAAAATGCTAAAATGTTTTTAAAAATGCTTAACCCATTAAGAATCGGTAATATGTTAATGAAATTTTTTTTTAATTTTTTTTTAATTTTTTTTTTTATTTCCTGTCTCACTATGTGTGTTTTTTTTTTTTTTTTTTTTTTTTATTAAAGTTACTTCACTAAACTAGATTTACATACATGGTGAAAGGTAAATAAGATTTGGCAAAATCGCATATAGCACTCATACTTGTGTTATATTTTTGTTGAATGCAAAAAGATCCAAATCTTGTGTCATTCTCGCCAGTACGTTTTCCAAGCAATGAGTGCTCAGTATTTTTTTTTTCTTTATATTTCAATAAATTTATTTAAAAACCTTCCCTCGATTCTATATTTTTTGAGGATTTCATTAAATTACGATAGTCAGTGAATGGTGTGAAGATAATTTTACCTCGTAGAACGCCAAAATCAATAGCTTCAGGTATTTTTTTATTGCCGATCAGAGGACCATTAATTTGGTTGCCTACTCGAGATCACGGTTAATTTCATTTTGGAAATGACAAATAATAAGATACGGCCTTTCGAAGTGATAAGTCGAAACCCCAAAAACAAAGTCCTAGTTCTATGTAGAAGTCACAATATTATTTCTCAGATAGAGACAATCTTAGAGGGGAGTAAACTGCAGAAGTGACTAAGCCTCAGTAGACTTTTTCGTAGCAGATATTAGTAGCTTTAAAACAATCACAAAATTTGTACAGCAAATAGTGCTTGATTCCCAATTCTTTCCTAAGGCGAATCTTCGTATCAAAGAAACCATAACCATTAAAATGAGCATCTTGGCATTTAATGAGACCAACCAATCAGCATTTTGTCAATTTATTGAATCACTACGAAGTATACGAGCTTATTTTTATGTTGTAGTTAGCGATCCAAAATTATATTTTAAATTGTGATTATATAGACCAATAATTCTTTTACCAAAAATATCGAAATTTGAAGAACTCCGACTTCAATTGACTGCGGACAACTAAAAAATCTGCTTCTTTAATTATAAAATTTCGACCACGTAAACTGGCTTCTGACAGCTTGTGGCAGTGTTGAAAAAACATTTCTTTTATCTTTTATCTAAAATAATATGCCATGAATAAATATGCACATACCTTGCCAAATGCTTTAGAAACTTTAAAACGAAAAAAAACGCAGAACAACATTTCTTCAAGAGAAAGGAATAGTACGTGTTTTACTTGTGTTAGTTGACATCCTTTATTTACACGCGTTGTTAGCACTGAATAATGCATTTTTTTTATTAAGAAGTCAGTTATTTATTAAATACAGCAAAATATGATCAAATATGTTAGTTATGCAACATTTTCGCATTCAAATGTAAAATCACTTAAATAAATTTACAAACAATTTAAAAGAAAATATCCATTTGCCTTTCTAAAAAAGAGAAAAAAGTAAACATTCTATGCTGTAATTTTAACTTGCAAGTATGTTGCATGCAACATACATGGACCACAGGCAAAACATAAATCGCGTGTTAATGTCGTGTGCTTTTTCATTAATTCGTTTATTCTTCACATTTCAAGACTGACAATTTATTGAATGTGTTGCTTTCTAATGATTTTGCTGTAAACTTATAATTATTTAGAATATTTATTGTATTTCATGTTTTGCAAAAAAGTTGTCAGTAGTAGAAAGTATAATTGAACCAACTGTTAGGGAACTATTGTAGCTTGATAAGGAAATTATACTTTTTTCTCGAAAATAATTCACAATAGCCATCAACAAAATTGTTAAATCACATGAAAGTTTTTACAAAAATTAATTTTTTTTTATAGTTTAAAAATTTTATGTCATCGAAAAAATATTTTTTATGAACGAAAATTTTCTTAAGAAAGTTTTTATGTAATCGAAAATTTTTTTAAGAAAATGTTAATGTAATTGAAAAGGATTTTGGAAAGTTTTTATGTAATGGAAATTTTTTTTAGAAAATTTTTATGTAATCGAAAAATTTGTTTAGAAATTTTTAATGTAACCGAAAATCTTTTTAGATAGTTTTCATGTAATCGAAACATTTTCTTAAGAATGTTTTAATGCAATCGAAAAATGTTCTTCAGAATGTTTTTTTTTATAGTCGAAAAATTTTCTTAAGAACGTTTTTAAGTAATCATAAAATTTTTTTAGAAACTTTTTAAGTAATCGAAGTGCTTTCTTTAGAAACTTTTTAAGTAATCGAAAAGCTTTCTCAACAAGCTTTTTAAGAAATCGAAAAACTTTTTTAAAAAACTGTTTAAGTAATCGAAAAATTTTCTTTAGAAACTTTTTAAATAATCGAAAAATTTTCTGAACAAACCTTTTAAGTAATCGAAAAAATTTGTTAAGAAACTGTTTATGTAATCGAAAAATTTTCTTAAGAAACTTTTTAAGTATTCGAAAATTTTTTTAAAGAAAATTTTTAAACAATCATAAAATTTCCTTGAGAAACTATTTAAGTAATTGAAGAATGTTCTTAAAAATTTTTTTAAGTAATCGAAAAATTGTCTTAAGAGGCATTTTAAATAATCGAAAAATTTTCTTAACAATCTTTTTAAGTAATCAAAAAATTTTCTTAAGAGACTTTTTAAATATTCGAAAAATTTTCTTAACAATCTTTTTAAGTAATCGAAAATTTTTTTTAAAAACTTTTTATATAGTTGAAAAATTATCTTAATTTGTTATGTAATCAAACAATTTGTTATGGAAGCTTTTAAGTAATCGAACAATTTTCTTGACAAAGTTTTTATGTGACTAAAAATTTTTTTAAGAATGCATTTCTATCGAAAATTTTTTTAAGATAGTTTTCATGCAATCGAAAAATTTTCTTAAAAATGATGTTATCGCAAAATTTGCTTTTTGAAGCTTTTAGGTAGTCGAAAATTTTCTTATGAAACATTTTAAATAATCAATAAATTTGTTTAGGAAAAAATGTTCGAAAAATTTTCTTAAGAAAGCTTTTATGTGGTTGAAAAATTTTCCTTGGATATATTTTAAGTAATCGATATTTTCTTAGGAAAGTGTTTATGTAGCCGAGAAATTTGCTTAAGGTAGCTTTAATGTAATCGAAAAATTTTCTCTTAAAGGCTTTTATATAATCGATAAATTATTTTAAGAAACTTTTATATAATTGATAGTAGCAAACAACAAAAATAATTGAAAATTTAACAATTAAGTATATTTTGTATAAAAATTTCGATGACGTAAAATTATTTTTATGTAATCAAAATATTCGTATAGAAAGTTGTTATCTAATCGGTTATTTTCAGTGCTCTGAGTTTAATTTAATGATTTTTAATCTCATTTGAAACGGCCTTAATCTTTCAATATTTTCCTGAATTCCTGCTCTAATTAAAAACACATTTTTATCTTAAACTGCAAAAAGAAATTGTAAAGAAATAACGAAAAGTAAATAAATAACAAAACACAACAAACTTGCAGCCACATCCTCTTCTATATCTAGCAAAAGTTACCACATAAAATAAACAACATACGGCTGACCATATGTTTAAGATAAAAATCTTTTAAAACATTTTGCCACATGTTCTACATGCTCAGTGAACATTGCATAATCAAGCAACACATATTTCTTGCAACTTAAAAACATTGTTTGTTGTTATTGCAAAATGTTACAAAAAATTTACAAACAGGTGTTTTGGTGTAGAATTTCTTTCTTTTCCTTTTATTTTATTTATTTACTTTTTTTTAATTATCTTAAATATTTCAAGTTCTAGTTTACGCTTGATTAGAAAACAGACAAAAAAAAACCAGACAAACTTTATGGCTAAAATAAACACATTAAATTTAAATGGACGGCATAAAACTTAGTGTTGCAACGGTTAATTGAAAATATTAATAAAATTTTGCTGGAGACTAAACGTGCTGTCGTCACAAAAATAAGCTTAAATTCATGCACCTCACTTTATGGGAGCGATTTGAAGTTCTAGAATAAAAATATTAATAATCCAATAAATTTTTACTGCGGAATTAGTCAGGTGACTATATTTAAGACAGCCTAACACGCTTTAATTTGTTATTGTCTAATCTCTGCATGTTATTTTTAATGTGGACTAAGTAAATAACTTGTGGCGTAGTGTGGTTCTTGGCTAGAAAATACGGTCATTAAAATAGTCGTTAATGTTAAATGTTTATTTTTTAACATAAAAGAGTTTATTGAATACTAAAATTTTATCTTTTGTTTGGGATGTGTTTTTTTTTTTAATTTTGTTAGCAACAAAATTTATAACCCATTTCTTCAAGAATTCTGTCTAATTTGTTAAAGTAAGTTGCCCATTAAATTAAAATTTAAAAATTTTTTATTTTTAAATTTATATTGCAGAAGACCTACACATAAACCTAAAGTTATCAATTTATCCTTTTTGATGAGAACTTTGATGGATTTAAAATACAAGGGGTATAAGTTACATTAACAAAACCGTTTGATTTCAATATTCAATTAGATAATTTGTAGCAAATATCGATGTATTTGCTTTCGATAATTTTTCTTATCGCTGCTATTTCCATAAATAGATTTTGTTATCGATAAAATTTATATAGAAAATTTACATAGGTATATGTAAAGATAAAACAAGAATTATCGATTAATATTCAAGAAAATGTTTATAATCGAGTAAAATTTTATGTAACATTATTATAATCGACAAAACTTCTAAAGAAAAAAGTATACATTTTTTTGCAATAATATTTATATCGATAAAAATTATATTATCGATGAAAAACAGAAAATTTTTATTACTTATAAATATTCTTTAAGAAATTTTTACTATCGATAAAAAAATTTATCGATAAAAATATAAAGGAAAATAATTATTATTTATAAGATTGCTATAGACAATTTTTATTTTGTATAAATAGCTTATCGACAGTAAGTTTTGAAAAAGTATTTATTATCGATAAAAATTCTATAGGAGATATTTGTTATTGATAACAACTTTATAGAAAATATTTATTATAGGGAATATTAACCATCGATAAAAATTATATAAAAATTTGTTAACGTTAAAAATTCTAAAGTTACTTCTTTAATCAATAAAAAGTTTTATTATCAAAAAAAAAACGTAATATTTATTTTTTATTGAAAAAACCTCTATATTGTTAAAGACTCGAATGGCAACATTATATGAATATCGATAAAAACTCATAGAAAAATTTCTATATAAAATTTATATTATCGATAAAAACTCACCAGGAAATTTTTATTATCGATAAAAATTCAACAGGAAATTTTTATAACTGATAAAAATACAATATGAAAGTTTTATTATTGATGAAAATTCCATAGGGAATATTTACCATCGATTAAAATTATATAAAAAAATTGTTATCGCCAAAAAATTCTTAAGATACTTTTATTATCGATAAAAAATTTTATAACGAAAAAACTTTATATTCATTTTATCATTCAAAAATATCTTTATCGCTTAAAGCTCTGTTATCGATAAAAAAATTTACAGAAAATATAAATATCGATAAAAACTCATAGGATATTTTCTTTATGAAATTTGTATTATCGATAAAATTCTACATGAAATTTCTACAATCGATAAAAATTCAATAGGAAGTTTTTATAACCAATCATAATTCCATAGGGTACGAGGGCTGCTATATATATATATATATCTGGCCTAATAGTGAAAATGCGAATATTTACAATCATAAATAGTTTTATTGTTTTTCAAAGTATTCTCCAGCATGATTTATGCACTTTTGCATGCGCTCAAACCAGTTGTCGAAGCACTTTTTCCACTCCGATTGAGACACCTCTAAAACATGGTTTTTGAACACTTCAACAGCTTCTTCTAACGACGAAAATCGTTGACCACGCATTTTTTTCTTGATATGCGGAAATAAGAAGAAGTCATTAGGTGCCAAGTCAGGGCTGTACGGCGGATGACCCATTAATTCGACGTTTTGGCCGGTCAAAAACGCTCTGGTTTGAGCCGATGTGTGAGAGCTCGCATTGTCATGGTGAACAATGATTCGTCTTCTCTTGTTGGTTTTTCGAATTTCTCCGATGACTTCAGGCAAACAAATTGTAGGGTACCACTCAGAAGTGACCGTCCTACGATGCTCAAGCGGAACAGTCGCCACATGACCAGTTTCGCCGAAGAAACAGGCGACCATTTGCTTCGAAGTGCTTCTTCCACGAACAACTTTCGTTGGATTTTGCTCGGTTTGAAGACCCACGCCGTCGATTGTTGTTTCGTTTCGGGCTCATACGCATAAATCCATGATTCGTCACCTGTGACGATCTCATAAACGTCTTTTGAAGCACCGCAATCGTATTTTTGCAACATTTCTTTGCACCAATCGACACGAGCCTTTTTTTGAGCGACTTCCAAATTGTGCGGGATCCAACGAGAACAAACTTTTTTTACGGCCAGGTGTTCATGCAGTATCGAATGTATGCTGGTGGAAGAAATGCCCAAGGATGTCTCTATCTCTCGGTATGTCGCATGTCGATCTTGCATTATGAGTTCACGCACGGCATCAATGTTCTCTGGAACAACAGCCGTTTTTGGACGACCGTCACGGAAGTCGTCTTTGAGCGAGCTTCGGCCACAATTAAATTCATTATACCATTTTTCTCAGTGCTATAGGATGGTGCTTCATCGCCATACAAAGATTTAAGTTTGTCAATGCACTCTTGTCGTGACAATCCACGTCGAAAGTTGTGAAAAATGATGGCACGAAAAGGTTCACGAGTTAATTCCATTTTTTTCTATATTAATTTTTTCAATTCACTGTAAACAACACAAATAATGGTCGTACGTCAAAACGTTTTGAGTACGATTATGCTTAAAAATGACAAACTTTCCAATGGAAATATCAGATTGCACTTGGCAGCACTCAGTTTTGCCAGGCCAGAAATATATATAGCAGCCCTCGTATATTAACCAAGGATAAAAATTATATAAAAAATTCTAAAGATACTTTAATTATCATTTAATTATCAATTTCAAAAAGCCAAAAACTTTACATTCATTTTTATTAAAGAAATCTCTATATCGTTAAAAACTCTAAAGGAAATATTTACTATCGATAAAAAATCTATGGGAAACATGTATATCGATAAAAAACTCATAGAAAACTTTCTATATAAATGTCTTCAGGAAATTTTTATAATCGATAAATATTCCATATGAAATTTTTAATATCGATACAAATTCCATAGTAAATTTTTATTATCAATAAAAATTCCGTAGGAAACTTTTTAATATCGTACAAAATTCTATAGGAATTTTTTATTATCGAAATTGTTTAATAGAAATTGCGAAGGTGAAGACCATCGTCACTGTCTTTTTATTTGATACGATTGGAGAGCGCTTTCGAAAAAAGAAAAATTGATAAAAGTTCTATAGGGAATATTTATAATCGATAAATCTTCTAAAGAAAATATTAATTATCGATAAAATTTCTATAAGGAATAATTACTATCGATTAAAATTCCATAAAATTTTTTTTTGTATAGGAAATATTTTTATCGATAAAAATTCTATAGAAAATATTATTATCGAGAAGAAATTTATAGACAATTTTTATTTCGATAAAAATTTCAAGAGAAATTTTTTATTATCAATAAGTAATTCTGTAATAAATTTTTATTATATAAGAAATTGTTATCATCGATAAAAATTCTATAAGAAATTTTTAATATCGATTAAAATTCAATATAAAATTTTTATTATCGATAAAAACTATTGATAAAAGTTCTATAGAAAGCTTTTATTAGAAAAAAATTTTTTTTTTAAATACGAAGATATCAAAACAGTGTGTCTTTTAATTTCTAAAGAAATATTGTAAGTTGAGCTGTATGTATGTTAAAAAAAAAAGTTGTGTAATAAAAATTATTAAAATCGAAAATTTTCGTTTGAAATTATTTTAATATAAACGATATTAAGTACAAAATACAAAAGTATCGTTACTGTCATTACACTTGTATTTCACAAAACCCAAAACCAATCTTTTTAAATGATGATATGACTGATAACAAACATATTGCAACAAAATGAACTGCATATTCCACACATCAGAAAACAATTCACATAACACCCACTCGGCCACTTAATGTCACATTGTTTATTCTACGAATTTCTTAAGTTTTGGAAAATCTGATTTTAATCTAAAATAACAACCAGGAAAACTAACGTGCCATAAGGGAAAAGAAATAACAAACACAATACTATTGTTAGTCAATCGCTGTGTACGCACTGTTTTGATCATTTAAGAGCGATTACAATGCAAATATGCCTTAAACGACTGTCAGATGATACAGTAAAATGAAGAAAATCCAAACAATCATTAAAATTATTTATATTTATTTATACATACTTGAATTAATGTATTCATAGATCTAATGTAATGATTAACGCAAAAAATAAATTGGGATTCATACACACTTAAATAAAAAAATTAAATGCGTTTGAGTGTGTGGGAATATTTGTAAAAGGCCTATAACGATTTGTTTAAGAGTTTGTGTAGCATTTAGGAAAAAGTTGCAACTAATGCGCCATTAGAAGAAAACAACAAATAGAAGGCAACATAGACATTTTATGTCTATTCATTTTTACTCAGTTGCGAGTATAACCAAAATAGATTTTATAAAAAGAAATAAAAAACAGAATAGATCGACTTAAAATATTTATTTTTAAAAATTTTTAAACAAACAACGCTTGTTGTCAGTAGATACGAGTATTTAGAATCAACTATGGCTTTAAATTATTCTCAAGTTTCTTGCATCATTTAACAAGTTGCCATACAAGAATTTCTATTTTCAAATTATAAAACTGGATTGTCATACTGAACTAAATTTTGTAAATCCAGTTTTAAATGCTTTTTGTTTGTATTTTGTTAAAAATAATGCATTAAAATTTATTAACTGAACATTTAATTAAATAATGATTTATAAGTGTTGAAAAATGCATACTAATTTGGAGATATTGTTAGGAATGTTAAGTTTGTATTAAAATTTAAATATTAAGGAAATATGATTAAAAATTACCAATTAATTTTATAAAACTTTCTCAAACTTTATCTTAGCTTTTAAACGCAGTTTTAACTTAAACTTTGTTTTTCGAAAATTTAATTTTTAAGCAACTTCTTATTTATAACATGAAAAAATTCGTTGAAAGCTCGTTGGCAAAATCTGTACTTTTTGGGGATAAAACTGGCATTTTATATACATACTTTATTTAAAAAAACTGGCAAGAAACTCGGCATTTTGAAATAAAAAAACTTTTTCAAGTTTTTATTTAAATTTATAATTTAAAAACAAAAATTTCTAGTTATTTCATGCGTTTTATAAACATAAGTTCGTAAGGAAACATTTCCTAAAATGAAGAGTCAATTTTTTAAAGAAACTTTTCTGATGAGCTTCATCCGCAGTATAAACATCAACTATTTAATCACTAATTTAAAAAATTTTAATAAAAAAAAAATAACTCATCACTTTTTTCAAAGTTAATAAAAAACACAAAATCACTGAGAGATCTATTATATTGTCAATCTCCCTCTCTCGCTCATTGGTACAGTAGCTTAATAAATACTCTTAAATTAATTTTTATCCCAGAATTTTATTTAATTTTCTGGCACTAATGTAAATAAATTATTAAATTAATAAATAACATATGTACATACATACACACATATCAAAAAATCAATTAAATTTTATTTTCGGTTCTTAATGGAGCAGGTAGAATAAATGTGGGCAACATATAATTTCTCACAAAACAAAAAACAAAGAATACCGGTTTCACTTGTTGTTCTTTTAAATGTAAAAGATGTGTTTGTTGTTTGTTTTCGGGTGTTATGTACTGTTTGTTGTGTGTTTTAATCTTTGGTTTGGTTGCATGTGCATGCAAGTGGAAATAAACTACCCTAACAATGTTTTTTTTTAATAAACACACAGCAAATGCAACTGCAACACAGGTACATCATATAAAAAAACATTTTTATTATTTTCTGTTTTGTTTATATTCTTAAATTCGTGAAAAACATCATGCAATGTTTTTCTCTTTCTTACACAACTGAGAGACTTTTTTCCCAAGAGTTTCAGTTGGGAGCAGCGTTGCCAGAACGATGATTTTATCATATATTGATTTTATAATAAGTTCTTTATTAAAATGGCCCCATAATTATAGTTTCACTTTAAAATCGGTTTTCCGCACAAATAGCTTCTACTTAAAAAATTATAACTAACTTTAAGGCACATAATGAGTAGATCAAGCTTAAATTTGATAATACCTACAATAAAGAATATATCTCCGCACAATTTTTAGCAAATTCAAAACAAATTTATAACAAATGCAAAACAGCTGATGAAATAATAAAAATATAAGTAAAGAAATAATTTTATTTATTTTATAAAAAAGAAATAAACAAAAAAGCAAAATAATTTCAACAGAAAAGCTCACAATTTAAATTTATGTTATAATATTGATTTTTAAATTTTAAGCATACGGAAAGTATACCACAAAGATAGTTATACTTTACGACTCGTAATGTATACTTTATTGATGATTATTTTTATAAGATGTAGCACTTACAACTGGAGTTAAATTTGAAGCTGATTCGTTAAAGTTATTATCAATCGCAAAAAATTGGAAAAAGTTCTCATCTTATGAAATTTTGTAATTTTGTGACAAGAACTTGTGAAATTATTTTCTATATTTGCTAATGTGACTTTCTAAAAGTATTTTATTTGTTTGATCATTTTTAATATATTTTTAAAATATTCAGGGCGTTTGCACTTCACTAAACAGAATAATATTTTTAGTCGTTTATTTGTGTAACGATCTCATTATGAATATCATAACTAATGTGATTTAGGTTTAAGTTGGACGTCTGTTGATATAAAAACCTCAAATATTAGCCTTAGTGTAGAACTTATGTGATGTAATACTGGTGCTGACTTGATAACTACTAGTTTTGAGTAAAGAGTTACTTGAAGAAACTTAAGTAATCAATACCTTCCATCACTATCTTCCTTTTTAAAGATATTAAAAAAAATAATTTTTGTGATTAAATAATTTATTAAAATAGTGGTTTTTATACGAAATAAGATGCAAAACGTTAAACGTTATTTTCTGCACTCTTTCTCCTCAGAAATTTTTAATTAGAAATTACCACTTCAGTTACTAAGAAAATAATATTTGTAAACAAAAAAATTTAAAATCACTCTTGATGATGGGTCATCACTTTTTTATATTTTTGAGTACATTTTAGAAGTGAAAAGAAATATAATTTAATACTTAGCGTATCATATCTAATTTCAAATCTTAAAATAATAAAATGTATTTATGTTTATTTCTACCTATAATAATTGTAATTAATACTTTTTTAGACGTTTTATATTTGTTCTGCCAGAATGGCAACGCTGTATGTGAGAGTTTTATCTTGAGAGTTGTTTGTTCAACGTTGTTTTTTCTGTGTTTCTGTTTTGTTATTTTTATACATTTTTCTCTACGTGGGGAACCTCTACAAAGTGCAGCAACAACTCGACACAGTCTTTTATTACCAAGCAGCACCTACGGACTCCCCTGTGGAATAAATATTGAAATTTCGTCTTTTAAAAAAGTTTGGTTGTTCGATATTTTGTTAAATACGTGCGGTATAATCTGCTTTTAAAGTAATAAAAATTTAACTTTTAATTAAAACGTAAAAAAAAATAGAAAATTATAACCGGAGTCATTTTAAACATTTAAAGTTTTTGCTGATACCGTTAACGATAACCAACAACAATACAAGATCGTTATTATGATGGCTTGTATTTGCAAATAATTTATAAAAATAATACTGACAACAACAATAAAAAACAGAATATTTGTTTAGTTATTAATTTTTTAGATGGAATAAAAAAGATCTAAAAAGAAGGCATTTGTTGTTTTTCCAGTAAAACAAATTGGTTTATTTAACTAAAACAAAAATCACAAATTATTTGCGTGTTAATAATTTAACGGTTATTTACATTTTAATAACAAAAATTAACGATATAAAAAGAAATCAAGTGCATAATTATTACAATTAAAAAAAAATCTATTTAAACCAATTATTTATGTGTAAAAATATACAAGATTAAAAGTAAGAAGAAAATAATTTAAAAGAAAGCATTGTTACAACAAGGTTATTAAGCTTTAAATATTTAAAACAAAAGAGAAATAAAAAAAATATGGCTCGAATGCAACTCAGCAATTTTTAAAAATTGTCTACTTTTTACACAGTTTTTAATTACACACAAGAATAAAATAATAAAAATGCGTTTTCAAGATCTTACCTACTATTAACTTTAACATCTCCTCACCAAGACCTCTGATCAAGGTTAAGCGTATTTTTGCTTAAAGTTCTTCGAAGTATGAAATTAAACATGACCTCCCAAAAATTATGATTAAATGCGTTCTCTTTAAAATGTGCCAGTATAACGAAATATATTTCTTATATAATTAGTGAGCACTTTGATAAAAAAAAAATGCTAGGGAATTCAATTTAAAGTTCGTAATATAGTTTAGAATTTTACTTGCAAATCCTTCCTCCTGATAGAACTGCGACAACGCAGATTGCAATAAGCGAAGCTACAACTAAACCCATAAGTTTATAAGGATTCCCAAATGTTTTAAAACTTCTTTTGTAAAGCCTGGTACTCTGTTCATATTTGTGACAATTGTTGAGCAACATTGATTGTTTCATGTGGAAAATCTGACATTTAAAATGTGATGTCTATCTCGCGATTTAAGAGAATTTAACGTTTTATTGTTTTCACGTATAACACATTGTTTTAAAAATGTAAGCAAAATACATATGATCAGCTGTTGTTTGAAAAATTCCGCATGAAATAATGCTCCTTTACTTTATTTCACAACTTTAATAAAATGTTGCCAGAAACACTTCATATGTTTTTTACAGTAAAAACAGAGTAATATTTCTGCAACATTTTTTCATGACTTTTTCATACAAATTTTTATGTATGTAGTTTGACAGCATTCCGCATGAAAAGCTGGACAGAGTACCAGGCTTAAGAGTAGTTTTAAAATCGATTTAAAAAATACATTTCAAAAGATTAATTGATGGAAAAAAATTTACTTTGGTTTAATAAGATGTCTAGTATCTGGACCATTATGCGTGAATGAAAAATTAATGTTTTTTAAATTGTCTTCGTAAAGGCCATGCTACGCTATCACACTCAAGGCCGACGCACTTAGAATCCATCATACGTTAACCTCTGACGTATTCAACTGACAAATCAATTCAAACACATGTTGTCTTATGAGCGATGTCACAATCAGTACGTGTCTGTCAAACGCATATTACAAAATTATTTAACTTTTGACGTACGTTGGATACTTTGACAGCTATCAGTTGCTTCTTCTTTTTGTTTTCTTGTAACTCTTGTTCTGTTTCAATTGTAGTCTGTGATTTTAATAAAATAATTTTGGTAGCAAAAAATAAAATACAAATTTAATTAAATTAAAAAGTGAATAACATACAAATTCAATTTAAAAGTAAATAAAAATGGGGAGCAAACTTTGACTAGGTATCCGTCAGCAAAGTACTAATTGTGCCAACCTCAGCCGTCGTTACTTTGACTTCAGTCGAATACGTCAAAGTTTAGCGTATCACGCAGTCTTTATGCCCCGACCTTTAGGTGTGCATAAAATAATAGTCTCTATACGATCAGGGTTGCATTTTGATTGCATCTTTCTTGTGTGACAGCGTAGCACTTTACGATTTTTTTATAGAGGACAGAACTCCATTAGATTTTCTTGTCAATCAACAGTACGATTATGTAGGAAAGTAATTTGTGGCGCTTAGTCTGTATAAGAAACTTGGATAAAAAGGAACATGTTTCACAAATTCTAAAATTTGTTTTTCTTTTATAACCACTCTAATTAATTATAAGTATAACACAGAAAATATTATGCATTTTTAATTATTCAATTTTACACAAATAATTTCAACTAACAATTTGTTATTATGACAACAGCTATTCACTTGAGTGTGATAGCACAATTAATCTTTTCGACTAAAATTGACGTAATATTAAAGGGTGGTTTAGACGGTACGACTTTACGTACGTAAAATTCAAGAGAAAATAATATGAAATTCCATCCGTATTTTAAAAATAAGAGCAAAAAATCTTACGACAGATTTTTTCACGTTTACACAATTAATATATATAGATTTTTGGGCGGTTTGCAGAAAAATGCATCCCTGATCTAATGATTCATATTTGTCTTTTGGAAATTTTCAAAAAACATAGAGACCCGTAATTGCTCTCAATTTGTGCAGATTCATTACATATTTGGTTAAGATGAACCCACTGGTAATTTTCTGCACAAAAATTTGACATGTAAGACTTCTGTGACCATGTTAACCGCCCTTAACGTCCATTTGAAGGGACATTTTGTACCTATGGGTTAAAATAACATAAAAGTTTAGTTTTTTTCCTGAAAACCTTCGGAAAGCCTTAGAAAATATATTTACCATCTGATTACTGGAAATTTTCGTAGGAATCCGGGAATTAAAATGCAAAGTACAATATTATTTCACAATGAGTTGGTAGCTGCAACAATATCAGACATGTGAAGGTTAATGATGAAATTAAATCTTTTGAAGAACAAAATGGCAGAAAATCAATTTAAATTATCCCAGCTTTTTAAGTGTTTTTAGGCTGTATATACTTATTCCATAAAAAAGTAAAATATTTTCTATGAAAAAATTATGAGCAGTAAAATTAAAAGTGTCATGTCCTAACTATTTATACCTTTATACTACAAGTTTTTTATTTTATTTTTATTTTCCTGTGTTCATCTTGAAATGAGTGTTTACATTAAATAAACGGGTAACAGGACTGGAACTTATTAACAGAGAAATTGTTTATTTAAGATTAAAAGACCTCACAGCAGTTTAAATTGTCTAAAGTTTTAAAAGTGAAAATTAAAAATATAAAAATATTTGCATTAAAGAAAAACAAGCTGAAGGTTATTTTCCACATGCACAAAATTAAATTAAATTATCACTAGTCCCATTCAGATCTAAATATAGAACATTTTTGATTTTGATAATAATTATTAAATATCTATGTATGTGATTTAATTTGTAGGTAAAGCGTTTTGCAATTTGCTTTAATTTTTAATTGACGTATTTTAAAACATAACATGATATTAAAAATGCCTATTTCAGTATCAATTCTAATTATGAACTTGTGTTAACAAAAAATTTACAAAGGCCATAAATGAAAATTCATGTTTTTCTTTATTGCAGGAAGATACATTTTCGTTGAATATACAAATAAAAATAGAAAAACAGGTTAAGAATTTTTTGATATAAAAAACATACAGGCATGTCACACACTCCGATCGGAATGGTTTTAATTCCGTATTAACAATTCCGATCGATTTTCTTTTACCTTCTTTGGATTCCGATCAATTTTGTTTATTTCTGCAAAGTATTGAATCTCCACTATTTATTTAAATGTGGCAATATTTTGCACACCAAAGTTAACAACAAGGCTAATCTAAGTAAGACACATCATAAAAATAAATTTAAGAAACGCAAATAACAAAATTTTAAAGAAACTAAATTCCACTTTGAAATTTTAAAGTAGTTTCATTCCGAAGAAATTTTTCGTTTTTTGATTTCTGAAATAGCAATTTGCGGAATTGAAACTACTTTCGATCGGAATTGAGTTCTGTGACATGCGTGATAGTATTTGTTTGTAAACAAAATGCCCAACTATAAAATTATTATTTAATGTTTTTACTTGCAACTTTTGGTCAATTTTTGATCAGGCTCAAGTTCGTATTTTCAATAATAAGTTTCTTTTTTAATTTAAAATAGCAATAACAAACTAAATGATTAGTCTGAGACTGTCTGATGTCCAAGTTATCATTTAAAAATTTGTAGGAAATAAAAAAAAAATTTTAAAGGGGTGAGTTAAAAAATCATGTGGCGCCATCTGCTCATACAATTAAAAAGGTCTAAACACAAAACTTAAACTTATCTTCACAACGCTAAATCTTACTTTATTAAAATGTTTTCTTTAAAGTTCTTTCTTAATTCTGTGCGTCCCCTGTCCACTTTCCCTTAAATATCGACAAATGCTTATAAAGGGCTAACATTTCCTTTTAAAATGATGTACGCCATTTGAGTAGAATGTCTTAATTCTTAATTTTATTTATTTTTTTTTTATTATTTTAATTAATTTTATTTGTTTTGTATTGATTATGCAACAAGATACATGTGGCGTAGAGTTAAACATTTAAAATTCTGTATGTCTTTTTTTAGCGCTTTTTTATCTAATTTTGTTCCTAAAACATGATGTGGGTTTTTGAGAAAATCATTATATGAATTTTCTTATGCTGTTGTTCTTTGTAGTTTTTTTCAGTTTTATATGTTTCTATTTTTAATTTTTTTGTTTCTTTGTTTTTGTTCAACCAAAAATGTTTTTTCTAAAGGTCAGTTGGTTGTACAAATTGCATCCCGATGAGAGCTTTAATAATTTTGTGGCAAAGCATTAAAATATATTTTTCTTCTTAAAATCATCTGTACTTCTCATTAAAAGAGAAATCAAGAATTCAAAATAATTAAAAACAAAATTTTGTATAAAGAAAAATATTCTTAAGAGCTTTTGTAAAATTCTAATTTTGTAGGTAGAAAAAGCAATATTTCAAATTTCAAAATAAATATGTTTTTCTATTTAGTTGTTTGATAAAGTTAATTGATATGTTCATTTTTTAATTTGTTTATTTAATTAAGTGCGGTCTCGATTTTAATTGAAAATCATGACCGATTTAATATTTGATTTGTAGTTGTTTATACGCACTCTAAATAAAAGCAAATTTTCTACATTAATCTTTTTTAAAATTTGTTAGAGGACAGTAGCGTGGTTAAGGGGTATAGAATTATTCGCTATAAAGTGTTTTTAATCAGTGAAATTATTTACCAAACTTTAAAGAGGCCAATTTCATGAGCAAATACCTAACGATCTTCCAGAAAAAAGTTTATTGCGGAAAAAGACAAGGGTTGCAAAATTTTATCTGGTGTCCCAAGATCTGTGCCCAGATAAATGTTTTAAATTTTTAAACACTTGTATGTCTTACTTCATGGTCAACAATTAATTATGAATAAATGTGTCACTAAGAAATACAAGCAATTTTCTATCAATTTCTTTTTTCTTTTCTTAATAAAAATCACCCTGTCTTTTTTTTATAAACTAAATGTTTGTCTCAAAATTGTTTATTTTCTAACAAATTATTGGCTTTGGGATGATTTTCTTTTAGAAATTCTATTTTTAAATACAAAAAAATTGAAATTTTGCCAAAATGGATGAGATTTTGAATGATTCGCATGTGTCTAAAGATATAAAGATAAAACAGCTTTGGTATATTAAAAGCAAATAATTATTTAAAATTATTTTAAAAGGGATATCAATATCAAAGTAATGAACTCTATAAGTTGTGTTAAGATAAAAGAAAAATACGTATTTTAGATTAGGAAACGAAAAAATTAAAATTTTCAAAAAGTCAATTTTTTTAAAGCATTTAATTGCAGAATAACAAAATGTTAAGTTTAGTTTTATTGTATGAAAAAAATTATAAAAACTTTCAATAATTTTAATATCTATCTCACGTTAAAAGCCATTACAATACAATACAATAAATAAATTAGAACAATAATAAATTAGAAAAATAATAGATTAGAATCAATTAATACGATACAACGGTTCAAACGATAGGGCCATATAAGTCAAGTAACTTCAAATATGGAAACACGTCACCTATGGGGATACTCTTTAGTTTTAAGATTTATTTTTGTATTACTTTTTGCTATTTATTATAGTAGTACGCATTTAATACGCATGGGGACACCCTTTAATTTTTAAAATATTGAACCAATATGTAATATGATATTAAACAATCTGTCAGCATAATTTTGTAAATTACAATAAATTTTCAAAATCGGTTTTGAAAAACAAAAAAAAAAAAAAAAGATCAACGTTCAGTAAAATTGATAATCTCCTTTTTTTAAGTCGGTTCAAAATAAATAGAGTAAAACAAACAAAAAAAATGCATAATTAAGTTAGAGGAGAAACAGTACACTGTGACCAAAGGGATTTATAGGAGCGCTATAGCATCAATACCATCTCATTAGGTATTTGCCCAGCTGGTTATATTATATTTTTTCATCTCACCGGCTGTTGCTCTTAATGCCTAATCTTTGCACCTTGCAACCTGCAATGACTTATGAGGAAGCCAGTGAGCATCCTTAGATTGCCCTTACTTAGATGAGGTTCTTAAAGCGATTTTTTTCATGTGTTCCAAATGCTAGTTTTTAAATTCTTAAGCCGCCAAGTATTAGTTTCTGGTGTTCTTGATCTTCCTGCAGATTGTGTCGCGGTTTCTGTTTAATTTGAGTTCAAAAACATGGGTATGATTATCTACATTCTGGACAACCATTTTAATGACTTTCACTTCAATGTGTCCTGGAACCCAGCAGAGAATAACTCTGTTTTAATTTTCTAAAAAAATTATTCCTATGTAGTATTCCCAAGCTATCCTATGGGTAACCTAATGTGGGCTAAAAGCCTTAATACCAGCATAAATTTAAAAGAGGATAGTTGTGTCTCTCCTTTCTTTTTTAGCTCGCATTAATCTTGAATTAAGCGCATCTTTTCAAGGCATGATTCTTCGCTTCACCGATGTGATCTGTTCTTTACATAGACTCATAGTAATTTATTCTCGGTTGTACTACTGCCGCACTAAACCCTTCAGCGTTATAGATCCATGCGTATACCATTCAATTGTGCTGTTTTTAAGATTTGCTTTAGTTTAAAAAAAATAACGTATTATCTTCTGAACAATATTACAATTGTTAAAAGTTTTGTGGAATCTTTCCAATCAAATTTATTTTAGTAATTTCTGTCAAAGAATGTAAAATGTGATTTGTCAATCAAGCTTTAATCAAATTTTCATTTTTGTAGTTTCGACATATTAACAATCATTTTATCTTTGATTGATAAGAATAAAAGCTTAAGACTTTTAAACATTTTGTCAACTCTTGTGCTTTGCTACTGGAAAATATTGTAGTCGCAGACTGTAAAAGTAAATTTTATCAACTTATATTTTAAGCATATTTGTTGATAAGAAAAAGTAGAGCTTAATCACAAACAGTATTAATTTTAATAATTAACAAACACCATTAATGAGTTAACGGCAAGCAAACCAAAATAGATAAAATAATCACTTGTTTAAGGCAGACTCAAAAGATTATTTTAAACAAACAAAAAAACAAGTTTTATTTTTTTATTATCAACAATAAGAATTTCTTTTTGTAAAATGTAACTTATTTATGTAAAATATTCAAATACAAAAACAGTTATTTTCACTAAATTTAACTAAATCTCATAAGATTATTTTAGCATTTGCCGTTATGTTAAATAAATTAAGGTCAAAAGATTATAAAAGTGAAAAAAAGTTAACATGATACCCTACACAAATATTCATGTAGAACATTTGGTGAAGAAGTCACTCTGTTGTAAAATTTAATATTTGGTAAAAATTAATTAATAATAAAAAAAATAAGGTGCAGTCAGATTAGTCAAATATTTGACCAAAAAGACGTCACCACTAAATTATGTAAAAAAGCTTTTGCCTTTCTCAAATACCTATAAGGAAATTAAAGATCCTACACTTCATAAAACATTTTATAACAAAACATTGATTATATTATAAATCACCATTTTTAATTATACGTGTCAGAAAAGATTGAATAACCATTTGTAAAAATAGTGTTTACGCTTTTTTAGTAAAATATTTACCTAGTCTGACACACCTTTATTCTTTATATAATTTTGATTTTTGAAAATTATCTATAGAATTTTTTTAAACATTAAAATTGGCTGTTTAAAAACCGATTTCAAAGGAGAAATAGTCTGTACTTTTCAAGGTTTGTGCCCGTAGAGCTCTGTCATTTCTGAAGTGATTAAAAAATTAGTTTTAATTGATAAAAGATGTCTATCAATTGATCCCATTTTAAAACAAGTTTATATATTATTTTAAATAAAATGTTTCCCTACAAAACACAAATGGTTTCTATATGTCATTGGAACCGCAACAGACAGCCATGTAAAATTTTGACAAAATTGGTATCACTCACTATAGCTTCTTATAACAGAAAGTAATAAAAAAATAAGCATTAAAATTAAAAGGTGTCCCCTATCTTTTGAACTGTTGCAATCAAACACTTAAAAATTACAAAAAATTTGTACTTTTATATCCGCATTAACATTAAGTGCAAATATTTAAAATTAAATTAAATAGCGTTCTCATAGCTAATGCCGTTTGATGATATAGACCTACAGAGTTTCTGCGTTTTTCTCCTCTATGTTATGACCAACTTTGGCTTCGCTTACTAAAGATTTTCTGTGTAGCCGGCCTTCGGCGGATGTGTATTTCTATGTCTGCTATAACACGAATAAAATCGACAATTAAAGGGAGTCCTTGCAGATGATGCTGTTTGTTGTATATTGCCTCTACTCGGGTTTTAAAAATTGAAAACGTTGTAATTGAAGAAGTTCTATTATGAAAAATTTTTAGCCAGGATTAAATTTATGTATGTTTTTATTATATTTCTGGTATTATTAAAAAAAAATATTTACAAATGATTTCTTAATTAAAAGAAATAAACAGGATTTTGTTGTTGTATCTTTCTACTTCAGATTTTTGATAAAAATCCGGAAAAGACCTCTTTATCAATCACGATTAGTTAGAACGCACTTTACACACCAAAAAAGAATTTTTTGCATGACCAAAAATAACAGCAATAAAATATTTTTTCTCTTTTTTTATATTCAGGATCACAAGCATTTGCTTTTGTTTCTGCCAACCGTCGATTAGTAACGACTATAAATGAATCTGTAGCCTTGGAAGTGCCTTTGTGACGAAGTTTTCATTTTGTACTTTTAAGTGCTCAGGGAAAAATGATATACTTGAAACTAGAAATTTATGGATACGCTATTTCGCCGATCCGATACCGATACCGATACTCAAAAATAAAAATCGCCGATACCGATACGCATAATGAAATTGAGCTCAAGTAAAAACTAACAAAACTCAATTAGAGTAATTCTTCTATTATACAAAATAACAGTGTTTAGTAATGATCCATTCAATTTATCCAAATTTTTAATACATTTCAGTTTCTAAAAATCCAATTTTCAAACTACAAAATGTCTGCAATATTTATGATTTTATAAAATAAACGACGGCATTCAGTTTAGATTGGCTCAAGATTTAAAATTGATATTAATAAGATTTAAGAGATACAAATTGAATTTGAGATCATGTTAAAATTAAATTTAAATTAAAAAAACAACATTGCAAAGGATTAAATTTTAAAATTGATTTTAAAAAGATTTTTGTTTAAAAAACAAAGTGTTCTTAAATTTTTTCGGAGATAGACGATTTCTTTAATCGGTTTGAAGCGGACCTGCAGTGGAAAATAGTCTCTCAGATGCGACAGAACTCATTAAAATTTTTTGTTCTGCTTTTAATATGTTATTTCTCATAGTTGTCATTCAAAAAAAAGAGTTCAAAATTGAAAATCTTGTTCAAAAAACTCTAAAGAAAAATATAAGAAGTATCGGCGTATCGACAGTTAAATATCGCCAGTATCGATATATCGGAAAACCAGAAGTACCGCCGATTTATCGGTATCGATATCGGTTGCATCTCTACTTGAAACTTAGTTTTTTTTTCAATTTAAAATTATGACCTTTTTAATTTTGTTTAACCTTTTTAATTTATTACTTTTTCCTTTGCTATTTGTTTATTTATTTTTTTTATAATTTATAAGATATTTTTAATGGACCTCAAATTTTCAAGTATTTCGAAAAAAGAGTTATATCATCAGTCGAAAATTTATAAAAAAATTGGAGTTTCGTCGGATAATAAACAAGAATTTGACCAGTTAACTGCCTTCATATGATTAATAAAAGTATGTAGCCAAATGAATAGTTTTTAAGATTGACTCTAAATCCTATTTTTTCATCGTAAGTGAATGGAGAAAATAATAACTTACTACAGCTCTATATATTCGGGAAGCCCTTGGACCGAAAGGAAAACAAAAAAATTAATTTAAAAAAAAGGAAATAAATCAATACTTAAATGACATATAAATTTTTGAAAAAAAATAAGATTATTTAAAAATATTATTTTCTTCTTTTTAAAACAAAAATTTTAAAATTCAAAACGAGTCGAAACTCTGAACTCACACACACCTACCTTTCTGTAATTTGTAGGGTGTATAACAACTAAAGAATTTTTAAATTTAAATATTATTAAATACAAAGATGCCTAAAACATTTAAATTTAAAAGCATTTCATTAATTAAAAAAAGAAACATCACACTTTCGTTACAAATTTCTTTCAGTTTTTGTTAAAAAAAAAAACAACAAAAAAAGCAAAGAGTTTTATGACCTTTACAAAGCAAACTGCTTTAACTTTTGTTTTTGTCAACCTGCTGCTGCATTTTCTTTCAGTTTACGTTTCTTACAGCCTATAATTTGATTTGCTTTAGAAATATTTTGTTGTTGTTGCTTCTTTTTATCAGATTCTTATCTCTGACATAAATTGTCTTTAAATATATTCAAGTTATTTTTTCTTTTCTTTGGTGATTTAGTTAAATTCAATAGATAAAAACAAAAACAAAAAAAGACAAACTTTTATGTTGTTATTTTTGTTATGAAAATAGTTTTTAGGGTCTTTGAATTCTAGAAGAGACACTAAAATGTCAAATAAATTTTGAAAGTGACCATATTTTTTGTTTATTTTACATTAAATTTTATTTGGTTAACAAATGATGATTAACAGTTTTAATTATAGCCGTTGTCATAGATGAAAAAAACAATTTGTAAGCATATAGAGGGTGTACCAAAATTCACTCAATGTTTGCCGATATTTATGTAATAAAGTGGCAGCTTTAAGTTGGTAAGAAAAATTTTACTGCAGGAGAGAACAAAGCGTTTGCATTTTTTTTTTTTTTTTTTGGTTGAGCAAATCAAAATGATGGTTTTGTTTGTCGTCATAATTGATGGCTCTATGGCCATAGGTTAAAAAAGCAGCCCTATTAACATCGCCAAAATGTTCGTTTGTTGGACTATAAGTCCGTCTGTCATAGACCTTAATCTATGAAATGCTAAACTTGTGAAATATTCAGGGCAGATGTATTTTTATGACCGCTACAGAAAAAAAAAATAAAAAGGAAAGTAAACAAAATTTAAAGGGTGCTGCTATAGATGCGTAACTTTTACGTATGACGTTTTAAGAATACATTTGAAATTTATACAGAGCAGGTAGTATTATGTCAGCTATAAGGGTAAGGCTTTCGAACCGCGAAAGGCAGAACTACAATTTCACACAGAAAACTAATTTAGAACTTGCAGGGGCAGATAGCAAATTATAAACCTTAAAATTTTTACTTATCTTAAAAATATGGTGGATAAAATACCTTACAAATGCATAGCTCTTTCTGCCTTAATCGGATTATATTGATGTGGACGATTTGAAGCTTTGGTGATTATTGTGTCCTTTGTTTTCTAAATAATAATTAAAAAATTAAAAACTAAAGAAATAAAAAAATGTTTTGTATTCATTGTAGATATGGCATTAATTATGAGTCACCCATTATAAATGTATATATTTACATAAATTTGTCATTTCGTTTTCAATTTTTATCTATACATATAATAACACAGTAACGGGATCATTTCTGTACAAGAAATATTTTTTTAAAATTTTGATGTTTAAGTAGATCGTAGACGATATGAAATACAAAACACTTTTTTTTTGGAATTTCTGTTTGTCTCTCCATCTGTATGTTTTCGCATCACGTAAAATTTGGATAAAATTTTGTGAGGAAGTCCCTTAGAATCTTGGTTCAAATATAGAATACTCATTGTTTCGTAAAAATAAGTCATTTCGTAGAGACCATAGAGGTTCAAATGGGAAAGCAGCCAGTCTCGTCGGTATTACGGTACTAGAACAGCTGCCAGTACAATGTATTTTTGTAGATGGAAAGCTTTTAACACGGTTTACAGAAGTCTACAACAAATGTTTAAAAACATATTTTTCTAAATTTGAATTTTAATAAAATAAGAAAAGATACAGGGACGAAGTCGTGGGCTCTGCTAGTTATAAATAAAATTCTATCCGAATTAAAATATTTTATGTAAATCTTAATCGCTAAGAAAGTTAAATAATATTTTCGATGATTTCAAATCTATGGTTGAATTTTAAATTGAATTATTAAATTATATTTTTAAGAATTCGGCTATTTAAATTCAGTCAAATGGGAATTTGAATAAAATGTCCGACGATTGCCCTTGTTTGGGTGTGCGTATATAGTATGTATACGAGTGATTATTAGATACATCGAGGGATGTCAGATATGAAGTTTTCTCACTATACGTGATATGTTCTTTTTTTTTATTCAAAATTTTATATTAATGGCTGGGTTTTCTGGGGTATTTTTATACATGTTTGTCATTACGTTTGTAATTTCTGCATCATTCATTTATTCCGTGTTATTATGCATAGCGAATTTGATTGAGCGATGTCCGTCTGTCGGTCCGTGCTAATGAGGAAATCAACTTTGGCAAAGCACTAGATAAGCTAGAGAAAACTTAAAAACGCCAATCGATCAGATATAGTTTCGAAAATGTTTCTATTGAAAATCAGCCAGATCGGTGCATGTCCTAAAGATATTTAAAATATGCAGGTAGTTTTCGTATCTAAATTTCTCACGTGTTCAGAGTAGATCCCAATAGCTAAAATGCTGTAATATATTATACATCACCTAGAAAGGCTCTAAAATCAGACATAGGCAACGTCGGGAACAATAAGCTACTTAAAAATAAAAATATAAACAGCGCATGTTGCACTTCTTTTGTATCTCCCCAAGAAATGTGAAATAAGTTCAATTCTCATGCAAGGTATTCCAAAGCAAAAGACGCTGAACAATACCTTGAGAAATCGTACAGTATGTCAGAATAATAAAAGTTTAATTTGAAAAATCAATATATAAGAAATAAACATATTTTATATGTATGTATTATGTGTGTGTATTTATGTGCGCGTGTATGTTTATGAACTGACGATTTTTTATAATTTTAGCGAATTTTTTTTTCTTTAAAATTTATTTTTTTAGTTATGTAATTTTTTTCTTATAATTTAAGAAAATATAAATATTTTTGACAAAAAACAGATCGTCAATCATGGCGATTTTTGAAATTATGTTTTTTTTTAGCGATTTTGGTAAAAAAAAATCTGGCAACCTTTTAAACATCCATATTTTTATTCAAAGATTTCAGGAAAGGCTATAAAAAATTTAGCTCGACCGATTAAAGTCTTTTAAAACGTTGTCTGAAGAGGACTAAGTCAACCCCAGAATTTATTTCTCCTTTCAGAATTTTTTTTGCCTATGGAATTTCTAGTAGACACAATTTAATCTTTGGTTAAAGTCTATAAAACCTTCGAGACAAATTCTCTAGTTACTCTTATGTTGGTAAGGAAATCAAGTGCAAAGTCTATAATTTAAATAATTCGTAAAGGTTGCCAAAAAGAGGTTTAAATTAAATAAAAATATTCGAATTTAAAGTTTTATTTGAAAGGTCTTTTAACGACATTGTGTACGAAGTATTTTACAAAAATACAATTTCTGACGCGTCTTCGGTTGCGGAAAGCCTACCCTTAAGCTCCATTTTTCAATGTCCACAGTACATAAAGTGGGATTAGTTTGATCGATGGCACACATGTGTGGCTACCACAAAATATGAAGTAGCCAAAAATCGAACGTTTTTAGAACGCAATATAATATTTTCAAATTACTCATTTGTTTAAAAATATTGTGTCACTTTTTTACTTTTCTTTTTTTAAGTTGAAAATGCGTTGCTAATTAATTTAAAAGAGAATTATTAGGACTTTTTCAAAGAAATAGCTAATGAAAGTAAAATCAAAAAGTTTAAGAATAAAAATACACTTTAGAAAATTTTTCTATTATTCTTTTATCATTTTTCATATTCCATTTTAAGTACAATTTTATCTTGAAAATTTTATGATAAATTTTATATTTTTCTTCATCTCTTGTAAATAAATATAAAATTTTTATAAATCATTGTTGATACCTTAAATTTTCTAAACAAAAATAAAACATACAAAGATCATACATATAAATAATTAGCCAAATTTCAAAACACATACAACAGTTTTCTATATTTTAAAGATGTTTACTCAAATTAAAAGTCACTTTTAAAATCTGCAACATAAAAAGCAAAAACGATAGATTAACTCACGCACATTTAGTTCAGTTGGAGGTAATTTTTACTTGGTTGGCTTAAATACCTGTAAATACAAACTAAAAATATAAAAAAATGAATGTTCATTGTTGTTTAATAATTAACGCCAAATTTGAAACAAATGGAAACAAGTGTGCTACATTCGGCTTTGCCGAATCTTGCATACCCTTCACCATTCTGTAAATCTAGTTTGGTAAAGTAACTTCAATCAAAAACATAAATGTTGGGGTAATAGAGAATTAAAAAAGGAAAAATAGTACTACACATAATTTTACAAAAAATATCATCGGCTCTTAATGGGTTAAAAATTAAAAAAATAGTATTTCCTAAAAGATCTCTTCAAAAGCTTTTAAATGATACCCATAAAAAATATGGTGCACAATCGTACTTTTCTATGAAAAGTTCAGAAGCCCATAACTCGGAAAAAATGGGCGAGTGCCAATTTTTTACTTGAAAGCTATCGCCTTATACGTTCTTGCTTTTTTATTGGAGTAACTTCAGCAAACTAGATTTCTTCCGCTTCTTCAAAGGACGTAGACCGATCTTGCTGACTTTTGATAGCAAAACTATTTCTGGTCGTTGGCCCTTGGCAAAGTTGATTTTATCACTTATACAAATAGACAGATGCAAATATATCGCTTTTTGAATAAAATGCTTTTTAGAAGACTAAATCTGCAACGGTAATTTGCCATCGCCACCTGAATGCAAAGATGCCAGCAAATCAAAATCTTGTGTGAATGATAAAACAACCTTTACAATATTTTTATTTACACACATAATATCTTATTTGCAATCAGATAAAATTTGCTGTATAATTATCGCAATAGCGAAAAATTAACGTCATTATATGAGCAAACAAAACACAAAATAATTTAGTTTCATTTAAATTTTTGTTTGTTAATATCTGTTTTTTTAAGTTCATTTGACTGTCATGTGCCTGAAATGTTACATTCGCAACTTAATAAAAAAAAAGAAAAAAAAAAAATACAGCAGCAACGAGTTTTTTTTATATTCTAACATTTAAAATATTATTAATTATAATAAAAAGCTTTTAACAGTGGCACAGAATATAACATTTTATAGCCAAATTATATATTAATTTTAGTTTAAAAGTTTGAGATTAAGGGATTCACCCTAAATATTATGGACTTACAGTGAAAGGACAATTTAAGCGGCGTGCGGCAAGGCCAGCAATCAGCTGTCCACATGCAGTTGAATTTATTTTATGTGGGCATATGTTAAACCCCTTAGTCGATTAAACAATGTCTTTGTATGTGCTAAAGCGCAAAGTCCCCAAATTAACTACAAAAACTTTAGGGCTGTCAACCTTTTAAAAATAGTATCGATTCCTTTGCTGTTGAAAAATACATTTTAAGTTCTAAGGAGCGGCAAGAATCCATAGGCCACTCAAAGGGGTTAATTTTGAATTCTTTCTTTTTAGGTCGTTATTCTTTGGTTTGATTAGTGTAGGCTAGTAGGTCCTGGGGGAACCTAAAAAGGTGGCCATTAAAATCTAGAAGAAAGCGTGATCATTAAGAAACGTTAATCGAGCTATTGGGTGCGCCATTGTTGAACCGGTTTTTTTAACCGACTTCAAAAAAAGAAGGAGGTTATCAATTCGACTAAATGTTTGAACCGGCAGAGCTCAGTCATTTCTGAACCGATTTTGAAACTTTTTTGTAATTTGATAGATTATGCTTACAGATTAGTTCAGTTTAGAAACAGTTCATAATCTTAAAAATTAAAGGGTGTCCCCATAAAAGATTCCTGTTTTTTAAGTGTATTATGAACCGTAAAGCGCATTTCTTAAGAATTAAAAAAATTCGTATCACTATAGCTTCCAATAGCAAAAAGTAATACAAAAATGAATCCAAAAATTAAAGGGTGTCCCCATAGGTGACGTAAATTGACTTATATGCGTCTATTTTATGAACCGTTATAGACAAACGCTTTAAAATTGAATAGGTGGTCGATAACTATGACTGTTATAATTACAAGTATAAACATTCAAAACTTATAACTAAAGGGTGTCCCAATAGTTAATGTAAATCGATGTATGTGGCCAAACTTTAGAACTATTATAGCCAGATAGTGAAATTTAGAAAGAAACTTTATTAGCCATTATAATAACAAGAATAAAACTTTTACTTGGAAAATAAAGGGTCTCCCAATAGTTGATATAAGTTGATGTAAGTGGCCGAACCTTGAATCGTTATGAACAGACAGCTTAAATTAACAAAGAACCTATAAGTCTGCTAAGTCTGCTATAACAACAAGTATGAAATTTGAATTTAGAAATTAAAGGGTGTTCCCATATTTGAAGTAAATTGACCTATATGGCCCTATCGTTTGAACCGGTTTACACAAGCACTTGAAAATTAAACAGAATGTCGGCTTCTTAGTGCGGTATATTAAGTAGTATAAATGTATAAAATTATAAATTATAGGGTGTTACAATAGTTGCTGTTATTTGTACATACATTATGACCAAACTGTTAAAGAGTTGTAGACAGTGGGTTGAAATTTGCACAGAAACTTAATTGCTAAGTCCACTATAACAAGTAGCAAACTTGAAATCAGAAATTAAAGGGTGTCCCTATAACTGATGTTAGTTGACCTATATGGCTTTATTTTGGAAAACGTTTCTGACAAACTCTTGAAAATTAGACAGAATATTCAGTACTATATCAGGTATAAAAAAGTATAAATATTCAAAATTAGAATTTAAAGGGTGCCTTTATGGTCGTAATTTGATGTATATGGGCAATCTTTTGAACAGGTATAGACTAACGACAATTATATGTAATGGAGTTCAAAAAGGGCATTGAAGTGCAATGGCAGGAAACAGATAGATCTTCAACGCGGCAAGTAAAATTAAGGCACTTATAAGTTTTTCTTTCTTAGAAATTATTTGAAGAAAACAAAATTTATTAATGTGGAAAACTCTTAAGTAGCGCCTAAATTTATAGGAGTAAAATGCGCCAAAAACAACTTTGTTGATTTTGATGCGTTTTTTGTTTTTTATTTAATCCTTATATTAACAATTAATTTTTTTCAATATTTCTATTTTCGTCTTTAGAGGACACCACTATTTTTAAATATGTGTGTGTGAAAATTATTCTTGCCATTGAGTGTTTTTTCACGTTTTGATTTTTATTAACAGCAAAAGAAGTATTTTAATCTTCCAGCTGTATTGATTATATTTTTTTTAATAATTTGAAGAAGAGAAATTTTCTTAGCTGAGAAATTCTATTACTACTCATGTCTATAAATAACTGATAATTTATTTAGCAACCATTTTCATACAAACACTTTGAAAAGGAAAGTGAACTTTTAAATTTTTTTTTGTTGTGCCATTCGAGGGAAAATCTCTCTATTCATTTATTTAATAGACAAACAGCGAATGACAAAATGAATAAAATTGTATTAAAATAGAAATACAATATAAATAAAACAAATTGTTACACATAAACAACAATATTTAAACATTCAATCTTTTAACCTCCAACTTGGTGAATAACAAAAATATACGCGCAAAAACTCATAAATTCAAAAAAACAAAACAAAAACACTCAACTTAAATTTTATATTTACTTGTGCTACTTTATATACACTATTAACACTTGAGCCTCGTAAAACGAATTTAAGTTAATAAAAATAACTAAGTATATTTATGCATGAAGTTCGGAAGAGTATAAAATTATAAGATTATTTCTTCAATATCTATTCTTAGTTTCTTAGACTTTATTGCATCTGTATGAATTTATAGAGGCCGTGACCGCCTACCGATCCAATAATATTCGGGCAGTCACTGTGGATATCCTGTCAACATTAGGTGGGATAACGCCTCGAATATTATTTAGACAGCGGGAAAAGGTGAGAGAGAGGAAAGAAAGGTCTTCCTGGTTAACAGCTAAGCTTGTTGTTTGAACGGCAGCATCTTGGTCTCCTTATAAAGGTGATTCACATTAGCCATCCTGATAAGTTCAGTTACAGTTCTGAGTGCATTATTTTTAGTTCTTTGTAAAATTCGCTATTGTAATGGAGTACGCTTTTTATAAAGAATATCCCTAATTTACGTAAAAGAGCACTAGTCGTTAGCTTTAACACGCCTTCTAAAGAAGAGTTATTTAGAAAAACTTCACCAATTTCGCGCAATTAAAAAGGGTTTACGTGTAGTTGTTTATTATATTTCTGACCTTGTGTTTTTTTATTCTTTTACGTACCCGATCTCTTCTCTTGATTACCTATTACCTGGCCGCGAGTGCTACACATTGCAGTTATGGTGTTACTTTACTCTCTTGCTAATGTTCTGTTGAGGTTTGGACCACGATTTTCTTGCTTAGTTATGAAGGTACTTTAACTATGATTTTATCTGTCTTTCGCGGCTACACAACAAATTTTTTCTAATTAAAAAAAATCGTGCTATTTTTTATCTTGATTAAATTAATAAATCACCGATATTTATTATTGAGGGTAAAAGCACGTCTCGATGGCCTTTTCGCTACCGCTCACTTCGTGCTATTTTTTATCTCGATTTAGTTATTTAAAATATTTGTGAGATGTTTCCTGAAGAGCTGAATGAGCGGTAGCGAAATGGTCATCACCCTCAATAAATGATATCGGTGATTTATTAATTTAATCGGTATAAAAAATAGCACGAGTTTTTTTTAATTAATTAATTTAATTTAGTATTCCCGTGGTTTAATTTAATTTAACTATTTTTCTCTTTTTCTGACAAAAACCTATGTCATTTCGTAGAGAAACCAGAGATATAAATGTGAAAGCACTAAATTTTACCGGTATAAAGGCACCAAAACAGTTGTCTGTACATTTTATTTTTGTAGATAGAAAATTTTAAACACTATTCAAAGAACTCTACAACAAATGTTTAAAAACATATTTTTTAAATTTTTATTTAAGAAAATAATAAATAATACACAGACGAAATCGTGGGCACAGCTACTATTAAATAAAAACATAACATTATCTATTAAATTAGTTGTTACAAATCAAGATGAGTTTTCACACTTTCTTGCCACAAAATTTGCTTATAAAAATATAGAAAAAATTTTAATTTAAAAAAAAGAAAGCAAACAAAAATAAATCATTAATTTATTAGAAAAAATTGTTGAATTCAAAAGCGTTTGTCATCACAAAGAATAACATCATAAAAAAACAAAGCTAAAAAAAGGAAAGCCAAAAAAAGCAACAGCTAACACAAACAAAACGCACATGGCATTTTGTATTTGTTGTCATATGACAAGGTATATTACACGGGGAAGTTATAACAGGTGTACCTGTTAGCCCAGCAGCTTTTGTTTTGTATGAAAATGTCAAACATTTTTAATTTAAAAAAAATGTCAAACAGTGTTTAAAATTTATTACAGATTTATTTCACAAATTTAATAACGAATTTAATCCTTTAATTTCCTTTTTTTAATTTTTGATACAGGCAGACCAGCAAGAAACATTGAATTCGCCTTGCTTACACCTTGTTAAATGTGCCTTGGTATATTGGACGAGTACATACATACTCGTATAAAGCAAATTTGACGTCTTTTATTGGACTAATCCTGTCAAAAAATTTTTACTAACATATAAAGAAAAAAGAAAATATAGAAAAAACAAAATTGAAGAAAATTTGGAAAATAATTTTTAAATTAATCATTAAATTTTCTTTTTACTTTATTGAACACAAGATTAGTTTTATAAAATAGTAATATTGTTGGGTGTCATTTTCAGGAAACAGGGAACAAAAATATTAATATTAAGTTTTCTTGTAATATAATTATTTCTGTTTACGGCTTCCTGAAGTTGTCACCTAACGGCGTGGTGATATATTCAAAAACTAAAAAAAAAAACAGAATTCTTATTTTATAAAAATAACCTTGTGCCTAGTAGACTATAAAATAAAATCAATAATAAAACATTATTATTTTTTTTTAAATTCTCACAAAATTTTAATAATAATCTAAAAGTTACTCCCAAGGCGATTTAATACTAGGTGGTCGCAATGGGAAATTCATTAATTTTCGCCAAAACCTGATATGTAAAAATCCATACATAAAAAATATGTAGAATTTTTTTTATATGGTGTTTATCATTTTGCGTTTCGGCGAAAATTAATGAATTCGCTATCGAAACCAACTGGTATTATTTTGCCATGGTTACTCCCCTGGTGATGTGATAGTAGTAGTAAGTTCATTCATTTTAGCCGTTACTTGAAATGCCAAACTTAATTTTGAAACGAACATTTATAGACTTTTTAATATCCCTAGTGCCCAAGGACGACTAAAATTAATAAATTGTCTATACTATTACTTGATGCATGATCTCGCTATGATTTATATACTAGTTATGAATTCGCCTTGCTATGCTGCTAAAGGCCAAGATTGACTATCATACTCAGTCGTACGATCTATTAAAAATTGCATGTGGGCTTAAAGAGTATGATAGTGTTGATAAAAAGTGTAGGTGTGTGACAGATTTTTTGACAGATCTGCACGATTTTATAATCTTTTGAAATAATTCATAAGATTATTTTTTCTATGCGATCAGAGTTTATTTTTTTAAAGATGTGGAAAAAAATAGCAAAATATTTAAAGCATCTGTTATTTGCATCTTTTTTGTATAACAGTGTGGCACCTTTAACGTCATTTTGAAACGATTTTTAAAGTATGACAGAATGCTGTCAGATTTTTATGTGATTAAATCGCACGATTGTGTAGTTGTCCATTTTTTAAGAAGCTTTTTTTGTCAACTGTGACGTCGATATGAATTTAAAAAATCACAATTTCTAATTTTTGGTTTTTAACCGACTTCAAAAAAAGGAAGTTATCAATTCGCGTGAATGTTGCTTTTTGTTGTTTGTGCCTGCAGAACTCAGTCATTTCTGAACCGATTTAAAATTTTTTTTTGTAATTAATTTAGGCTTACAGACTGTTTTAAAAACAGTTCATAATCTTAAAAATTAAAGGGTGTCCATACACAACATTTATGTTTTTTAAGTGTATCATGAACCGTAAAGCTCACTTCCTTAAACTTAAAAAAATTCGTATCACTATAGCTCCCAATAGCAAAAGGTATTACAAAAATAAATCTAAAAATTAAAGGGTATCCCCAAAGGTGATGTAAATTGACTTATATGCTCCTATCTTTTGAAACGTTATAGACAAACTCTTTAAAATTAGAGAGAGTATAATCACAAGTATAAATATTTAAAATTATAAATTAAAGGGTGACCTAATGGTTGTAATTTAATGTATGTATATGGCCAATCTTCTGAATAGTTATAGACTAATGCTTAGAATTTAAAAAAATTTTCTTTTACTGTGTCAGCAATAAAAAGTGTAAAAAATAAAGGGCGATCACAAAACCGCTAAATCTTCTTGTTTATTCTGCGTTCATATTTTTTTCTACGACACATATTTAATGTATAATTACAGTCCTTAAGAAATATGATTTTAAGTTTGTATGTTTTTTTACTTTCAGTACAAGTTACTCTGATCTTCTGTGAAAATTTAATATCTAACAATTTTCCTTTTTTTGTTCAGTTACTTTCCTTTCAATTTTAAAATAGAATTGACTAGACTTGAGCTTGTAAATTTTCCTAAAACATCTGTAGCGTATCGATTGAATAACTGATTACTTCAGACAACGATAGTCATACTCTTATTTACTTTACTTTTTTAGTTGCTTCCCATGGATAGAGTTACTATTCCATCAACGTTAAGTTGCTTTGCACAAGTTGCTTGCAACATAAATTTACATACTTTAAAGTTGCAAGATTTATTTGATATATTTTTTTTATAAAACTAAAGAGGAACATTAATTTAAAAGTTTAAAATCTACATGCAACTGACTGCATAAATTAAGAAACAAATAATTTTTTTATTTTGTTGCTTTAACATATTAAAAGGATTTAGAAAAAATAGTAACGATGTAAAGTTTGTTTGGTTGGACTCATATATTTTTAAGGTTTTTAAACTTTAAAGCACTTTTGATTATTTTATCTTTGATAATAAAAAATGATTCCCTAAACAAAAGACTAAAAAATATCTTGCAAATATTTTCACTGCATTTTAAAGTATTTTTTTTTTTCATGTCCTGGAAATAGAGTTGGTTTATCATCTTCTTCTCCTTACAATTAAAGTGTAAAAATAAACTCTAATTAGATTGAAGTGCTCTGTATAAATTTTAAATATGTATCTAGATAATTTTCTTTTCTACTAGGTACGAGCAAGCATTAATTTTCCTGTGTTATTAAAAAATCTCATGTATGATGTCTTGAATTAAAAATGTTTTTTCTTTCATTTTTATTGTGTTTAAATTACTGGTACGTGACTTTTTTTAAATTGCCACCTTTACAACAAAATGACAAAAACAACAAAAGTATTAAATGAAAGATGTTAAAAATAAATAGGAAATATACATAAATGCTACTTACTGCTGGCCCATTCCTCAAACCCATAAGGATCAGCAGGCAAAACACAACATCGTAAGCATCGTTTAAAATGGGAATGCAATCATATAAAATATAATTGCAACATTGCAGAATGACAAAAAAAAAATAAGAATCGTTTCTTTAAACAAAAAAGAAAAAGCTATAACTACCACAGCTCACAAGGCAAGAAAAAAGAAGAAAATGCCATTACATACATACTTACATACATTCATCTATATTAAGGTATTTAATGCAATGATAGAATATATAAAATGTTTAGGAAACCCTTATGTTGAAAACTCTATATTCTAAACAGACATTTATAGAAAACAACAACAACAAAAAGTTCTTGACTTCTTAAGAACTTTTTAAGGGCAAAAGCATTCAATGACAGCAATGCACTCACTCACTTCATTGCAGATTGTAGCATAGCGAGCGTTAAGTTGCTGGTATCCTGTAATATTTGCAAAAAACATTTTCATTTTTAATGCGGATGCATTTTGCAGCAACCTTTTTGGTCTTTAAATTGTATATGAATTCCTTAAAAATTAATTTTTTTTTCTTTCATAGTCTTGTACACATGCGTTTGTAAGTGGAAAATATAACAAAGTCATATTAAATATCAGGTTTATTTTTATTCAAAACTGTAAGCTGTTTACACTTGCAACCAAAATTAATTTTGCAAAATTTTCTTAACAAATTTATTTGAATGTTTTTGTCTTAAGTACACGTCATCAGCTCAATGTGACTAATTTCTTAAGAAAATATAACGATGCACTGGCATTAGCTCAGTGTGAAGAACTTAACAATGGGGAATGTGAAAATAAACCTCTGGTTTCTAAACGCCTGATTTAATTATAATGAAGTTTCACACATCTATGGAAGAGATGTAGCCGTGCTAAGTTTAAAATATGAATATTATACTACTAAGGGAGCCGGGGAGGCAACGCTTTAAAGTACAACACTTCGGATGTATGAAAAATTAAAACCGTTGCCGAATTCTTATTTCTCCAAGGATTTTGAGAAATTTCAAATTCTGACGATAGCCTAAGCTTGTTACCTTTTTGCATCTAAAGAAACCAAAACTCCTCCGCTTTTACTTATTTTATTTTTGGCATTACGTTTGTATTTTCTACAATATCAATTTTCGACCCCATAAAGTATATATTTTCTGAGTTCTTATGCATACCGAAGTCGATTGAGCGATATCCATCCTTGTTCGTGTTGAAACCAACTTTGCAAAAACACTTGATGAGCTACAGAAAATTTTAATAGGCCAGTCAATAAGACATAGTTTTTGAAATTTTGCAATTTTTAAACAAGATCGATCGGTCCATGTCCCTCGAGACTACGGATAAAACACCTATATGACTCTTTTTTTCCATATCATTTGGAACAATGAAGAAACTCAAATAAAAAAATATATATATATAAAGCGATAGAGAATTAAAAAATAAGAAAAAAATATCAAGTGAAAAAATTGTCGTTCGCCCATAATTTCCAAGCTATGGACCTCTGAACTTTTCATAGAATAAATTGATTGTGCAACATATTTTTTAAGATATCAATATAGGTGTCATTTAAAAGCTTTTAAAGAGGTCTTTCAGGAAATTATAACATTTTTTAAAAATGCTTAACCCGTTGAGATTTTTATGTAAAATTATATTATTTTGTTTTTCTTATTTTTTAATTCTTTGTCACCCGTATATTTATTTTTTTATTAGAGTATGTATCGTGAAGGAAATTTAAGATTTTTTATTTAATTTAATCTTTTTCTTATTTTATTTTATTTTTTTTTTTTTTATTCAATTTATTTTTTTTTTTTACAACAATTTTTTTTTTAAATTTCTTTGAAAGAAATCTTAATATCCTAAACCTCAACTCAAATGTGACTTTATATACTAAAGTTGTGCTACATTTAATTTCAAAAAAAAATTATTAAGAAAACCTGAGATTTTCCTAGCTCTTCTATTCAATAACTCTTACATCTTTAGCAATATTTGAAATAAAATACAAGTTTATTTCATTGCTAGTGTGAACGCACTGTAAATTTAAATTGAAGTTTCATCTTTACAATAACCTGTATGCAAGAATAGAAGAGATGTAATTGTTTATAGCAATTTTCGTTTTTTTATCTACTTTTGGTTCAATATATTTTATCATTTAAATTATTGCCAATTTCAAGGCTATTGAAAATAATCTGCACAATTAAGTTGGCCTCTGTGAACGACAGTCCGCTGACTGGTTGTATTGAAATCATTTATTTGTTTATATATTTTTTTTTCTTCCAGTTATTTTACATTTGCCTTAAGAATATTTGTCGACTCTGGGCTCTCAATTTGAAATTTGTTTATTTAATATGCACTGATGCCGATATGTTTTCAATTTTTAGTTATTAAAACTAAATGATGTTTGTAGATTCATTAAATGGGCGGATTTTTTTCATTCCGTAATTATTTAATGATGTTGCACCCTACATAAAAATGATAAAGTAAAAAAAATAACCAATAAATATGTTGTCTGCCTTCAAGTGTAGCAAAATTTCAAATTTATTAAAAATTTTACCAAAAAGCTTTGTGCATGTCATACCTGTTGATAGCTGGAATTTAGCTGGCAGATTTGACATACGCAATGTAGGAAAAAATAAACATAATTACAGGTTAAATAAAACTATTTACTATTTTTAATGTTCACAAAGGGTTTTTTTTCCAAAACTTTTATTAACAAAATGGCATTAATATTTTTGAATACCAAAGCAAAAACCTATTTCGCTCCTCAGTTGTACCAGTAAACGATAGAATAGCTTAATTACTATGGCTTCCAGTAGATATCATTATCTGCTACAAAACTGGGTGACTTTAAAGCAGCAGTAAAGCAAATATAAATAAAATTAAAAACAAAACTGCACAAGACACCTAGATAAAAGAAAAATGAAAGAAAAAAATAAATAAAGTATGACAAATGCACACAAATAATTGTAATCACAAATTGTTTTTAAAATGTATGAATTAAACTATAATAATTAATTTCCGCATTTAAAAAAAAAACAAAGATATAGCAATTGATAGGCCACTCACATTGATCATGAAATGCATTATTTGCAGAAAATAAGGTAAAAATGTGTTGAAATCTTTTAGCAGAAAGGTATCTACCAAAAGTAGCGAAAGGCTTTTATCAAAATGGTACGTTGATAAAATAAAAAAGCACGTCACAGTATGTAATAACTACTTGGATTCTTTTAATTGTAAATTGCGCAAAGATTTTTTGCTTTGGTATTAATTTATATACTCAGTTCTGTATAATCATGTTGACAAAAAATTTTTCGATTTCGCTCAAAAATGTCATAGGGTTAGGCACTGCGATTTCTCATGAATAGGCGAGTAAAGTCGTCTAGATTCTTTTGATATGACAAAAGTTGCAACGTTTGGCAGTTTGTTTGTTTATGTTTATAAAGAATAAAAAATAAGATCAACAATTAAGTACAACAATAAAATCTTTTAGTTCAGTAGTACAAATTACAATTGTTTGTCGCAAAAGAATTCTTTAAAATTTTTTTTTTTTAGGGGAAGTAGCGCTTCAGGCACTAATGCCTATTTAGTTATTTTTGTAACCGTGCTACATTCTTTACGAAAGGGATAGATGAGAGATAAGACAGGTGGTGAAAATAGAAAGAAAGATGTAGCCATTTTATTAGTTATTTTATTTCGCCGACGAATATGCTATGAAGAAGTACCGACGAAGGAGGCTGCATGTTTAATGTTAATTCTGAATATATATTTATACCATTAAACAGAAAAAACATTTTTAAGTTTTGGTTGCCGCAGGGGTTGAACCCTGGCCAACCAGATTTGAAGTCAACGTGTTTACCACTTTGGTTTCTCAATTAAAAAAAAATAATAGTTTAATATATTTTAATACTATGAAATTGACACTGATCGTTCCTAAATAAAACAAATTAGAGTGCTATATTATTTTTATATAACTTTCACCATGGTGTAAATCTAGTTTAGTGAAGTAACTCCAATAAAAGAAAAAACAAATAAATATTGGAGTGACAGAAAATTAAAAAAATATTAACGTTTAAATGTTACTGGCTCTTAATGGTTGAAGCATTTCTAAAAAAAAATGTGTACTTACTGAAGGATCTCTTTAGAAGCTTCTTAATGATAACCATATTGAGATCTTACGAAATAATGAGCAAAGTTCAGAGCCCCATAACTCGGAACATATGGGCGATCACCAAATTTTTCACAGGTTTCAAATAATATGGTAAAAATAGAGGCGACGTGGAATACTGCCCGCTGCCTCGAAGGACATGCACCGATCTTGCTGATTTTCAAAAGAAAATTTTTTGAAACTATGTTTGGTCGATTGGCGTATTTAAATTTTCTCTAGCTCATCTAGTGCCTTGGCAAAGTTGACTTAAAAATTAGCAGAGACCGGCAGATGGATATCGCTCAATCTTTGCAAGGTCACAGAATTAAGTGTTTTTCTTTTTTACTAAAACTGAGAATTATTATTTTGTTGAAATTTCTATATAACTTTTTTTCTGTACAATCCTTAAGAAAACGTTACCGATAGAAAATTAAATTTTTACTTTTCAAAACTTATAAATCGAACGGTTTTGCTTTAAATAAAAATAAGAGAAATTTTCATTATCAATCAATATGAATTTGACTACACAAAGTCCATATACAACTCAAAGCTATTTTTGTTATATTCTTTATTTATCGATATAAATATTTGTTGTTGCTTTCTGCTAACCATCGGTTTAGGCAAGAATGGAATAATGAGTGTTAGATGTTTCAATATCATATTGATTGTTCTGAGAGAAGTTTCAAGTTTAAGTTTTTCAAACACAATCTTTTTAATCTGCTCACCTGTATTTGAATTATTCACAAATCAGTGGCTTTTTATAAATTTGGTATCATTTATAAAATTAGATCCAAAATAGATGTAATAGTTTCGAATTTATTTCGCCAATAGTTTCTAAATAATTAAATAAAAAATCCAAAACGTAAAAACCACTTTTAAAATATATAAGTGTGACCATTTTATTTAAAAGGTCTAATTTGCCACGCCCCTAAAAAATCGGCTGTTAACGGAAAAAACTGAAAGCACGAAAAATCCTTTACACTTATTCAATTACATAATTTTAATTCTGTCATATTTATAAAAAACAAAATAACTTTGAAATGTGTTTCATGACAAATTTTCCATTTAGATTTATACTGAATTAAATATCAAATCTTTTTTAATATTTTATGAATACGGCAGATTATATTTAATTTGGTATTGGAAAAAAGGGAGATCGACGTTAAAAATAAAATTTTCATTGAATTTTTTCTTTAAAAAATGTAAAGTTGTAGAAAATTTTAACAGCTAATGAAGCCAGTTATTTAAAAATTGAATTTAAAATTTTATTTTTAGAAAATATCTTCAAAACAACTGAGCCGCTAATAAATAAAACAAACAACATAATCAAAACAAAAAACTATTAAGTTACATTAAACTAATTTTAAATAAATTATCAGGTTTTGTTTCCACTAATTAACAATACGATAGCTACTACAATAATAAAAATTATAGAAAATAAATAAATTAATTAACAAGAAAAATAAATCCAATGCATCATCACACACGCCACAAAAAGCTAAAATGTCTTTATACCTCAAATACAGCAACTAGTGCTACAGCTGCGGCCACAACACCGCTCTCATTTCGTACTCGACTACAAATGCATCTAATGACAATTATCTACTGTGTAGTCATTGAAGTATTTACCTGTTGTTTGCTTTTTTTCAATCATTTAAAAAAACTACATACCGAACTATAAGCCACAAAACAACTTAACAACCAACCAACTCAACTCAACCCATATATACACCCCAACAACTTGCCACAAATGTGCTTGACAGAAGTAGCAACAAGCAACAACAACTTAAAAAAATGGAGAGCAAAAAAAAAATTAAAGAAAAAAATAAATTGAAAACGAACAAACCAAGATTTGTTGCACTTTTTGTTAACAATTAGTTTATTTGTTCATTTGTATGTTTGTTTTATAAACCGCTTAAAATAAGTAACAGCGACCTCTATAGATCTTTTACATAACGAGCACAACAATTACCACCACATCATTAACAATAGAAAATTCTTTTTTGTTTAAAAGTTCTATTTGAAACCATAAACATTTTGAGGTTTCTTTCTATTTTGTGTTATTGTTGTTGTTGTTGCTAAACACCACACATAGAACATTGACACAAACCCATCTTTGGTTGCAAGAAGAAAAGCCTGCCCTGCATGATTGTGTGACATATATTAACCCCAAAGCGGACATGGTACTTAATGTTTAAATGCGTTTGTATTCGAGTATCAAACGACTTACAACGGTTTTCAACTCAACACTACTTTGATGTTGTATCGTCTTAGAAGTTCTTCAGCAGCTTTTGAGAAGAAAAAACAAACAAAAAACTTCATTTGTCATTCTTGCCTTTTCTCCTCTACAAAACAACACCTTTCTGCCGACTGCCGTTTTAGTCAGGTGGGTCTGTTTTCTTATTATCATTCAAATGGTTCGCTCATTCGTTTGTTCGCACGTTATCATCAGCTTGTTCTGGCACTAATGCATGATTTATTTCAAAATCTTTGGAAAAAAACGTTATTCTTAGTTCAGTTGTAGTTGGTTTCATTTCTTTTGGTTTTTTTTTTTTTGCTGCTTACAATTTGTTTGACTAAAAAAATACCTCATTAGCAGATTTTCGTATGGAGTCTAATATGATGTTATTATTGTTTTTTTGTTTGTTATTTTTTTGCCTTTCTGGGTTAAAACTTTTGTTACAAATTTTAAAGTTGACTTTGTAGACGCAAATTGTATTTGCAGCCCATATTTACACAAATTAAGTTTCTACGTCTTGTTGTAAAGATAAAACAAAACAAAAGCATTTGATGCGATAACATTTCGTTGATTTCATGTGACAAAATTACGCCAGCGTACACCGAAGCATTATTTTGACTGATTACACAGGTCAACGATGAAAAAAACGTTTTCACTAAAAAATGCCTTATTTCTATAGTTTTTAGGGTGCTGAATCCAAATATGATTTAAAAAAGCTGTATCGCCCACAATTCCTTCATTTCATAGTTAAATTTATTTAATTAAGCGATTTTTAAAGAATTGAGCAGCTTTAATATTTCAAAAAATAACTGAAATCTAGGTCTGTTGGTGTGGATGAGTTGGTAGCTGTGCTGAAACACATTTGCTGGCCAAATAAGGTTGACTCTTTTTTCTGTTAACAGCTGAATTTTGTTTTCTGTCAACCTAACTTCACAAGGAGTTTCAAGAAAGAAAAATAGAAAGAAAGTATAGACCAATTCCAGTTGACAAGTGAAACCTCTACTGTATTAGCAATTTTTTTTCTTAACTTTCTTCTTTAAAGTGGGTTTTTTTATTGCAACTACAAACACGCTAATTTTTAATTATTTATTTTTTGGTAATTATATCATATTAACCATTGCATATATGCAATTCTATGTGGCTCTGGCAAGATTTAAATTCACCCCGCAGTCTCTTTATTATATTTTAACTCAGCCACAGTTGCCAAACACTGCAATGTTACTTTCTTCTTTAAAGGTTCCGGCAAGATTTCAACGCATAATCTGTTGTTTATTATAAAAGCGCCTACTTCACGGTAGCCTTTTTTACTTAAGGCTACGTAGGCTTGTCTGTAGATACGCAGAAAACAAAGGTTTTATTTGCTGACAAATGAATTACATGCTCTTTAATAAAAATTCTATTGAATTCTTGAATATCAAATGTCGTCATATACAACACAGAATTTTTTAATGAATACAATCAATAAATTTTCTCCCTAAATGAAAATATTTTGACAAAAAAATTCGCATTAAACTCTGACATCTCTGCAAATATGAAATTCTACTAAGGCTTCATAGGAAAACTCAGATGGTTTCAAGATTTTCAAAAAGTATTTTTTACACGAAAGAAAGAAAATTTCTCTTTGAATGAAATTTTAAGTCCAGCAGTATGTCTGCTACATGACATTTAAACAAATTTCAAGCTAAAAATTATATAAATTTCGCATACGGAGGAGTTTGTCTATCCCTGTTTATGAAACTTCTCACATAAAAATTTTATAAACATCTTGTTGTCGATTCTCAAAAACGCGCCGTTGAAGTGAAAATTTAATGGAAAACAAAAACAAAGAGGTGATCATTGTTTTTGTTTTCTTTTCATTACAAAAACTAAATAAACACGATAATTTTGCATGAGGAGCTTAAACTCTCAAAAACTTTATATTTTGTATTAAAAACACAAGCAAATGTTGACATTTTTTAAACATTTGCTTTTGTTTTCGATGTAAAGTTTAACTTCACCAGCTCATTTTTTAGAATTGACACAGGTTTAGCTGGATTTTATTTTGAACTTTTTAATTACTTTATAATAAAAAATTATCCATTAACTGTAGCTCAGCCTAAATGAGGCATTTTCATGTGAATAATTTGTCTTTTAAAATACAGAAACGAGACACTAGACACATATAGCTCAGAAGCTAATTTTTTTAAGGGTATTTGAATAACTTGAATTACTATTTCTGACATTTTTTAATACCCCTCACCACTGGTGGATCAAGGGTATATATAAGTTTGCTATTCCATTTATAATTTCTACAATATCTATTTTCGACCCCGAAAAGTATAAATATTCTGAGTTCTTATGCATAGCGAAGTCGATTGATGTCCGTTTTAGGGTTGAATTCAACTTTGCCATGGCAAGATGAGTTAGAAAATATTTAGATATGACATAGTTTCGCAAATTTTCTATTAAAAATCAGCTAGATCGGTCCATGTCTTTTGCGGCAGCGGGCAAAATATCAGGCCTGCCACTTATTTTTCTATATCTTTTAAAGCAAATTTAGATTAGTGAAGTCATTCCAATCAAAAACACAAATATTTGGGGTGATAGAAGATTAAAAGATATCAATATGGAGACCGTTTAAAAGCTCTAAAATAAGAGCCGATAACGTTTTTATATAAAATTATTAAAAGTTCTTAATTTTTTTCTGTCATCCCAAATTTTTTTTTTTGATTGGTTTTACTTCATACCCGATTATAGCACTCTTACTTTTTTAACTTGGAGTTGTTGTTACAAGTTTAAGCAAACTTTGAGGTTTGTTAAAATGTTTATAAAACTTAATGTTGCCATTCATTCCTTTGTGGGGTTTTTTTATACTCTTTGAATGACATTGTAGAAGACCTTTCAAGCCAAGAGACTTGTCCAATATTGGCTTTGCTGTGACTTTCGTAAACTAAAATATATAGTTTTTTGGTTAATTTTTAGATTTCATAATCTAGAAAATTATTTATCACTATATCTTAATTTTTTTTTTTGTTTGCCTATGAAATGGTACGAATAGTTTTGGGTCCAGAATTTGCGTAAATTCAATACATCACTCTTCTAGTTAAATTCTTAGCACAACCTAGGTCGGATCACGTGTACCGTTTTTGTAATTGTTTTTATTTTTATACTTTAAATTTGCTTTTATTTTCCTAAAATAACCGTCCATTTAAATACTTAACAATTTCTTTAAATATGACCATGACATACTTTTGATGAGTTTGTTTGTAATTTACGAGCCTCTCTTTCCATCTTGAATAGGTTTTTGATACTAAATAGAAATTGTCTGAATCGACCTTTGAGATAGTGGTACGTACGTCTTAACTAGGGACAGCTTATTCAAATTAAAAAAAAAATTAATTTTAATCATTATATGCAAACAAACAAAAAGTTTCGCAAATGTTTAATGCAAAGACAAACATTTTTGAAATTTTTATACTTTTTGAAAAAAACACTTAGCTCTCTATATTCGTTTAATTAATTTGATATACCAATGCAAACGTATAATTTTTAAGGAAAAAGTGTTCCTTTTCTCTCTCTTTTGATTGCGTTTGTTTTATTGAATGTACATTTTGCGTTCTCAAAAAACAAAAAAAAAATATATATTGGTTTTGCTTTGCTTGTTTCCGAACCCTGCTTTGAAAGTAATGACAACCTGCATTTATTTCATAAAAAATTTTGCTTAAATATATTTTGATCGCCTTTGAAATGATGTCAACATACAGCAAGTTCAGAAACATAAATTTCTTGGCAGAATGATTAGTGCCTCCTTGGCAGTCAAGGATCATTATGGGTTTGTGATTAATAAGTTAGGAAAAAGCTGTAAGTTAATGAAATGTTTGACTACCATCAAAGCTGGGTTATCCCCACAGGTAGGGGTAAATCTTTATAGGAGTCTGGTCAGGTCCAAATTGGAATGTGCTAGGACCACGATGGCTGCTGTACCGGATTACATTGAAAGGAGAGCAATAGTTGTCAAAATTCGGTTTTGAGACGATGCTTGGGGTTGACCCCTTCCAACTGCCGCCATAACAGAGAGGTCTATGCCAAGGAATTCCTGAAAGTCAAGTTAGTAAACAGTGCTCTATATGAGTCGGTGGTTAATGGTTGCCCATTGAAGTCCACCTACAGTTATGTTTACTCAAGGTTTAAACCTTTTTTTTATAAAGTAGTATCTATCTCTGCTGAGACTAAGTGCGGGAAACTTGAAATCATTGATGATCTGATTAAACACAGTAAGAATTGTGTCTCTAGAGAAATGGTACAGGCTATCTATAATAGTGAATTTAAACGTTACAGTCAAGGGAAGTTTAACACTTCTGCCACTGATGCTAGTTCTGGTTTTGCAGGTTTTAATATTACGAAAAACTGTACGTTCTTTTTTCGGCTTAACTTCAAGTCGTCAAGTACCTTCTCAGAAATTCTGGCCATCAAAAAAGCGTTTGACTTAGCTGAGGAAGACAACCTTGCTAATGTTGTTCCTTTTACTGATAGTCTTCCTTAATGTAAAATGATTAAACAGGATGAAACTAATAATTATATCATTGCTGAAATTTTTGAAAAATTAAATAAAGTGAATGTGAAAGTTATCTGGGTTGCAAGACATAAAGGTATATGGTTTAATGAAATAGTAGCCATGGGCCCAAGGAAGCTTTAAATGTTGGTGCCCCCCTGGTTGTTAGTTTTACGCCAAGTGAGGTGCTTAAAGCTATTCGTAGGTTACTTACTGATGAGTGGAATAAAGAGTACCGGAGTGTGTAAGAAGTGATGGGAAAGTTTTTTGCCAAGCTCTTTCCTGACTTACCCACTAAACTGTGATTTAAGCTCACTGTGAAGCCAAGAAGTGAAAAATTATTAATAGGCTCATGGCTGATCACACATATGACAGAACATCTCTTAAAAGGAAAAGAGCTATGCCTGATGACAGTTGCCCTACATGTAATGTCATATGAGATGCTCAGTACTTTCAGATGTAAAAAATTCAATAATTTAAGTTGTTAATTCGGATTTTTTGACAGATTTAATTCTCTTTATGCGATTATTCAGACCGGAAAGGTCAGCCTTATTGTAAAACTTGCTGAGTTCATTATTGAAGCTGGGTTGGATATTTGGTTTGTTTGGCGATCACTTGTTCATCTTAGGAGTTGTTATAAGTCTAAGGGTTATGTAAATCACTTTGTTAGCTCAGGTTTAAATTCATGTTTGTTCTTTTATTGCAAGTCCTTAGTAGTTGAACCTGGCAGTATGTCTTTCTAGACAGCCATTCTCTTGTAAATTAAAAAAACAAAAAACAAATCCTTTTAAAATCTTGTTTAACATGCTGCTTAAAATAATCTGTTTAAATTTTAAAAGCGTTTAAAGTTAAAAGTTAAACGTTTTATTGCTGTAACAATGTTTTTATATTTAAGTGAAAAACGCAAATTATTAACATTGAAAATTTTTAGAGAAATTTTAAATATCGAATAATTTAAAAACAAGACAGAGGGAACGAGAAAGAGACCAAAACACGAGCAAAGATAAAAGAAATAAAGTGGAAAAACAAAATAACAATAAATAAAATTAATTAACACTAACAACACAAATCGCCATTTATGTGAGCTAAACGTAAAAAATTCACGATGAATCGTTTGAAATCACACAAATTCAAGCTGAATACAAGCGGTGAGGAGGAAGCCGGCAATAATAACAACAGTATTGTGAATAACAGTTTGTTAAATAAAATTAGCAAACGTTATTCAACACTCAGCCATAAAATAACCCGGCGCAGTCATGTGGGGCGAGCAAGATCGCCACAGAAAATTATTTCGGGTAGTTATGATATGACAGGTTCTTTGTCAGAGGATCATCGTTTGGAAATTGGTGCTCCAGTTTTAATATCCTCAACTACACTGGATGCTGAACAATTTGATGTTAGTGAAGAGAGATTGAAAATGATAGGCGGTGGTGTTGCAGCCCTACGCACTGTTCCCATCATACTCAATGACTCTCAGCAACAAGTGCACTCATCCTCAGGAAGTGAAAATGAGATGTTTGTTGATGCCTTGAGTACACCACCCGCCATGGAAAATGCACTTCAAGCTGTTAATGATAAATATGAAATGGTTTATCAAACACCTCAAAAATATAAAATATCTCACGTAAAAGATAAAGATCCAATTGATGAAACTTGTATTAAACAAAACCCACAGAATCATTTTTTAAATCTAAGACAACTAAAGGAATCTTCTTCCGAATCTGTTAAGTCACAAGATAGTGATTCGACTCCTGTTAATCAAATGTCTAATTATTATGAGTTAACGAGAGATGCCAGACCCCAATCTATTCTCTCCAAAAAGAATCATTCACAATCGGCATTCAACTTGCATAAAGCTGAACTCAAAGTGTTTTTACAAAAAGCTCCTTCTATTAATCTTAATGAGGATCAGCAATTAAATGCTGTGGTGGATATGGAGAAATTAGAGGAGAATTTACCTAAATTGCCAGAACTGTTTGGAGTTAGTAAATGTAGTTTGGCAGCCACCGGAAATGAAGATGATCATGATAATGATCATGATCATGATGATGATGATAACGATGATGATTGTGAGGCAGACAAAGAAAACTCTTCACCCTCTATGATTGCTTCGGTACAAAGTAAAAGTGAACCAAATACCCCGCTTTATCCAGAAAAAAATCGTCATAATTTTTTGTGTCAGCAAAAAATCTTTCAAAGTGCCGAAAATTTGGCTCAGAGAAGAACTAAAAGAAGAAGTGTTATGTTTAGCAGTACCACATCTATGAATCGTCGAGACTCATGCAGCAATATGTCGGGAGTTATGGGCTCTAAAACTAGCGTCTTAAGCCAAATATGCAATTTTGAAGATTATGACTTAAAGTCTGTTAGCTGTCAAAGTCTAAATCCTCAAACTCTATTTGTATCGATAGATGAACTTAATGAAATTACCCGCCAAATTAATGAATCCGAAGAATTCAATCAGGAAATAGACTTGGAATATTGCACTCACCGAGATCAATTGAAGCCCAGCGAAAGACGTATAACTTTGTTGAAAAATAAAAATGCCCGCATTATAAATTTCAATCATAATAAGGAGAAAATAAAGAAATCATGGTGCGGCGTCAAGCACTGGATTGGAGAGGAGGGCTTAAAAATAAAAGATGTCGTACAAAGACAACCGTTAGTGCAAAAAATGGGATCTTCCAAAACAAATCTTAGCAATGGCGAATGCCGAAATTCTTCCTCTCTAAATAGCGGCCTGATTGTAAAACCGACAACAGCTTCACAAGACAAAAGTTTATACGACTTGGGTGGGGATTCAAAGATGAATTCTTCGTCTAATCTGTATGAAAGTCAGGGACCTAGAAGCCCTATTTCTCATTTAAATACAACAAGTTGTGACAATATTGCTGATGAGAGCAATGAAACAAACGAGTCGTATGATGTTGGCGATGGTGATTCACCTTTAGCCAAAAAAGCCAGACAAGAGGTGAGAATTTAAGAAAAAAAGTTTTCGTTTTTTGGTTTATTTAAGAGAATGTGGCTTTTTTAATTTCATTTATTTCATTTTCACATCACAACATTTATATATTTAGGCATTAATTTCTTCTTTTTCTTGTTGTCTTTTTTTGTACAGGGCCAAAATGGCTTTGAAGAATTGCGCCGTTATATTAAGCAGGGTGGAGATTTCGGCAAAGAGCTTATTATTATTCTACAAGAAAGGTGAGATTTTCTTGCTCTTGTTTAAAAAGAAGTTATTAAATTTTTAATTATTTAAATTTTTTAGAATTGATTCTGAACTTATGTACTCGAAATCGTTATCTAAAATGGCCAATAAATTAAATAAAGCTTGTAGGGAGCTGCCGGGCACTATAGCCGAAGCCTGGCGTGGTGTGGCCACTGAAATGGAAAGTCGCAGTGATATTCATCGTCAACTTTCAGCCTCTTTAGCTGAAGAAATTGTCAAACCTTTAAAAACTATTGTTGATGGACATCACAAAACCAGGAAATCGGTAGGTTGCTTTAAAAAAATATTATAAAACAAACTTAAAGTCATGTGTTTATATATGCGTAGGTCGAGAGTAATGTGGACAAAGCATCGAGAGTTTTAGCTGAATGGCGTGCCAGTGAGGCCAAAGCTAAGAAATCCTCACATGCTGCTGCCCGAGAAAATGAAAAGTTGCAGGATGCCATGTTGGATGTAAGAATACAAAAATCTCCATCTATAGCTCTGTTGCATCAGAGCGCCAATAAACAAGCTGCTGAAAGAGAACTTAAATCTGCCGAAAAAGATTGTGCAAAATTGGATAATAAACGTAAAAAAGCCGAGGAAGCTGTTAAAAGAGCCGATGTTGAATACTATACATTATGCGTAAGAGCCGAAAGAGCACGCGTCGATTGGGAAATGTCCGTTTTGAGAGGCTCTTCTATTTTACAAAATATCGAGAATCAACGTCTTATAAACATGAAAAATTTTGTTTCCAATTATGCTCGACTCACTGCCAATATGAATCCCATATTGGAAAGTTTAATACAACGTTTACAACCCCAAATCGATAATTGTAATGTTGTCAAAGACATGCAAATTGTTAAAAATATAAGACGCAATGCTGAAGGTCCAAGCGAACAGCTGCTGCCCGATTTCTATTGTGAACACACCACTTTAGCCATGAATAGAGAAAGACGTAAACATGCCCTGGTCAAACTGTTGCAATTGGTAAAGACAGATTTGGAAAGAGAACGTCGTTCGCGTAATGGTTTGAAAAATCTCTCACAAACATTGAATAGTCAAGAACATCAGAATATAACAGACAAATTGTATCATGTACGTTTATTTATTTATTTATTTTGCTTTCTTTTTTTGCTAAGAAAAACATATTTACATTTGTGTCTTCTTTTTTTTTTTTTAAGATACGTTCAATGCTGACTTATTTGGAGGGAGCACGTTTTAAACTTCATTCTGCGTTATTGGAATTGGATCATAAGCCAAGAACTTCACATCCCTTGGCCCAACATATACAGGTAATAATTGTTTTATTGTAATTCAGAGATTTAAAAACGTCATTCAACGTTGTAAAAGGAACTTTTTAAATCTCTGCAAACCAATGGAATCAAAATGCCCCTTTATCAACTCAGTTCTTTCATTTTGGATATCTTCCACTTAACTGGTTCATTTTAAAGATCTCTGAATTTAATTCAAAAGAGATAATTTTCTGATGTTTTTTCTAGACTCTGAAAGAGCTCTTTATTCCCGAAAAAATTTTATTTCAGTTGTTTTATTTGTTACAGTCAAAAATCATAAGTATACAAATGGACAAAAACATAGTTTTCTAGCTCTTTCTACAAATTGCATCCAGTCTTTAACTGTCTGAAACCATTTTGATTGCCTGCGGTAAAAGAAAATATTCATAAATATAAAAACCTCATTTCTTGGTTCATAAATATAAAACTTCTTCTTGTGATGGATGTTAGACTTACATATAACACACGTATCTTGCTAGAAGTTTCATTTTAGGAGCATTGCAATAACGATTTATGTCAGATTAAAAAAAAAAATACTAATTTTTTTCTTTTTTTTTGCCGCTTATCACAAGCACTGGTTTTTGATCTAAAAAATGTTCATGCTCCATTAATCTCACATGTTAAATTATTATAAATTACATCTGAGCCATTATAAAGAGTACTTCGAAAGTACACATAATTGTAACTTCTTGGTTGTGGTATGAGCCTTTTAAAGAAGTGGTTAGAAAAAGCTGTATAGTTGTCGGTAAAAGCTTGGCCGAAAATGAATTTACATAAAAAATATAACTTCGCGAAGCAGCAATACCACAACAATACAGTTCGTCGGGTTTTAATAAAAAAAATTTCTTTTTTAATTTTAGTCCCAGTCAGGGGTTGAACCAGTGATCTTCATAAATCATTTAAAATTTTACTTTTTCGGCTTTAGTTCATTTTTAATTTTCAGGACTGCCAAATCCATCTTCAGCATTCTTTGCATCCATCACCTTGATTTGCGTAAATTGTAAAATATTTAACCAACTAATCAATAATAATTTGGTTGGACGAAAATTACACACAACTCAAAGCATTTATTTGTTGTCTTCTCTACAACACGTCTTGTACATTTGTTGCAATTTTGTACAAAACTGCTGAAAATGGATTTGGCGGTCCTGAAAATGCAGCATTACATTCTGCCAGCGTCTAATTTTTCTTGTTTTCTTTGACAAACGTCCGCGTACATTTGAAAAATAATTTTTCTTAATAAAAGTGAAATTTAAAATTGAACCAAAGCCGAAAAAGTAAATTTTAATTGATTTATAAAAAAATTTCCTACAAACACATACATAAATTAAAATAATGGAGTATTTTGTCTTAATATATTTATTCACCATATTACTTTATAAAGGTTGTTTCAATATTTGGGTTAAGTCATAAGATGGCCGAACAACAAATGCATATAGAAACTTCTTTGTTGTTTACACCCTCGTTTTTATATCCTTCAGCACAAAAAGTGTTGTATATCCAAGTTTGTCATTCTGTTTGTAATTTTTGCATTATTCTTTTCTGATCTCATAATGTGTATATATTCTGAGTTCTTATGCATAGCAAAGTCGATTGAGAGATGTCTGTGTGTCTGTCCGTGTTAGAGTTGAATTCAATTTTGCCAAGGCACTAGATGAGCTAAAAAAAATTTTGTACGCCAATTGATCAGACATTCATTCATGTTCTGACAATTGCAAATCGCTTAAAACTTGTAGTTCTTAATCGCAAAAAAATTGGCGGTTTCAAATCGCAATCACATACTAAAGTGAAGTTATAAATTTCATTTAAAATAAACTTTAAAACAACAATAGAATTATTCACAAATAAAAATTAATATGTTTTATTTATTTTATTTTTAACAAAATAATAAAAATTAATTTTTACACATTTAAAGTAATAAATAATTAATTTGAAATATATCCTCTCTTTTATCAATTTTATCGTGTTGGTTTTTTTTCTTGAGTACTAGTGATTTCATAAAAACAATTGATGTTCGAAATAAATTAGTATTAGTGCCGTTAAACGTGTAGTCGGTAATCAAATAAAATATGCTTTTATTTTAATTTTAAATTCTTAAAAATAAATATTTGGTGCTTATTAAATGGGCGATTTAAGTGTTAAAGTACTTCAATAATTTTATTTCAATTACTTTTAGGACTATCTGCGCTTCGAACGTGTATGTTATAAGTAACAAAATAAACAAAAATATTTTTAATTACGGATTACTCACGACATAAGTAATCGTTTCTTTTCTTGTTCAAAGATGCTTAATGCAATGTGGATAAAAAATTTCTTACTTTGTAAACATTCATTTGATTGAAATATCCATAAGATTAAAATAATCTCTGAGCGCCTGTTTTTTATTTCGTTTTCTAACTGAATGTTTAAAAAAATGAAACAAAGCAAGAAGACTGTTGGTTTTTTTTTCACTTTTCTTTCTTTTGTTTTTTTATGTTTTGCACTGTCAAATCAAATGTTTTTGGTTTTCGAACATAATTTTGAAAAAAAGCAAAAAATCGCAAGCAAAATGCTTGAGTTTCAGAACATGTTAAACAAAAGTTGGCGTTTTTGAAATCATACACGATTTCAAGAATATAAGAATATAAGATTCGGCATAGACGAACTTTTACTCGTTTTAATTGGACCTACTACACTAAACTAGATTTAAACCTATCTTTTTTCATTTTCCGTTTATACTTCTGCAGATGGTTGCTGTTTATGTTGCAAAACTGGTGAGCTTTCACCTGATACAGCAACCGTTTTATTTACTAAGTTGGGAGAATATGCCCAAGCAAAACTTACAATTTTCGAAAATAAAAGATTTTTTGAGCAGAAAAACTTCATTGTAGAAAACAATTTCTTACGTTGAGTTATATTTAAACTATTAAATGGGAAATCTGCAGTATGGTACATGTGGTTGTACATACATGATGAAGGGTATATAAAATTCGTTATAGCTGAATATAGCAATCTTACTTGTTTTAAATAAAATACTTTTTTAAATTGATTTATGTAAAATATAATTTCAGGCCATTTTTATTGAAATAATCATAATGAAAACTTTTCCTGGCTTCAAATTTGCTGTGCAAAATTATTTTTCTTTTTTAGTTGAAGCTCTGGAAGGTTTTAACTGCCATTTTTCAATTAAAGAATAATTTTCTTTCATAATTTTATCGGGATAATTAGCACGATATTTTCAAAAGTTTAATTCATTTAGCATAATATTTCCGTCATTTAATTAAGTTATTAATTTGCAAGTGCCCGTGCATAAAACAAGAATTAGTTATCGCAGTGTTTTGTAATATTTTAATTTTTTTCTCATCATTTTTTAGCTGTATAAAAGAGCCAATAAAAATTCGCTGTACAGTGGATAAATAAAAATAAATTTAGTATTGTTATTGTTGTTTTTGCGTAAGCTTTAATTTTTTTTCTTTATTGTTGGTACAAAAATCATTACTTTATTTAAAATTTTAGTCAGAAGTTTCCTGAAGAGTTAAGTATGCGGTAGCGAAATGACCATCAGTGATTTTAATAATTTTGTCGGAATTTAATTTTAAGACTTTCTTGGGAATTGAACTAATGATCTTTGTTTTTTTTTTTTTCGAATAACGCAGGCTGCGCACAAATGTCTTATCTAATTTATTCGTATTATGTTTTGTGTTTTTAGAAGTATTTATATTTAAGCCGTTTTTATTTTATTTTTTTTTTTTTGTTTTTTTTTCTTGTTTTGAAAGTGACTTAAGTCATTTTGCTTTTAAGCTAATGCACATTTTAAAAAAAAATGTGCTTCAAAGGCTTAAAAAGTATTGAGGCTAAATACCGAGAAGACAAACTTGCACTTATTATTTCAGGATTCTTAATTTTTCCCCAATAAAAACTTGGGTCAACATAAACCGGTAGCAGCTTTAAACATTTTTTTTTTTTTTTTGAAAAAGTGACTTATGCCACTTTTAACAAAAACGGCTAGATTATACATTGAGGTGGATACTTCTTTTACTTTCTTCCTCTATTCGATAATTTTGAGTTGTATTTATTTTTAGGTAGATTTTTCTTTCAACATGCAGATAACTGTAATAAAATATTTCAGCATTTTTTTCACTTTTGTGATTAAAAGTTTTTTAAATCTTTATCTATTTTATTATTTTAGATTACACGTGATCGTACTGGTCTGCAGCAAAGTGTACTTAAAGTGCCACTTTGGCTGAAAAATAATGAAAAAATGAACTTCTCTAATAGTGGCGATGACAGCAATGACTACGATACCATATCACAGGCAAATACTACAACATCCACATCAAATATTAGCTGTTTGGAAAATCCCAGCAGTGTCAGTACCAATGGAACGGGTGAAGTTTTTAAAAAAACTTTCAGTCGCAGCAAAAGCAACATTGAAAACTTCTCGAACAAAACCCAAATATGTGTAAGTGTTGGTGGTAATGAGAAAACAAGAACCCTCAATGCTGCTACAAATCTTTACGATGACAACTACAGTGATCGCGGCCAGGCGGATGGTGGCTCCAATCAACAAGATTCCGATTTCGATGAGTTCAGTTCACAAGATGATGAGGAAGAACAGGGTTCAATGAGTGCAGTGGCAGGAGGACGTAAAGAACACAAACAAAATATTGAAAAAGTTTTAGTAAACGGAGCAAATCATGTGTATCAAAATTCAGCTGATGTACAACAACAACAACAACAAGTTTTAAATAATGGCAGTACGTTAGTAGATGCCACCTCGTCCGTGGTAGTTTTAGGCAGATGTAAGGCTTTATACAATTATACACCAAAATTATATGATGAACTGGAGTTAAATCCTGGCGATATAATTGAAGTTCATGCCAAGCAAGATGATGGCTGGTGGTTAGGAGCTTTAAGAAATCAAGTTGGTATTTTCCCGGCCACTTACGTAGAAGAAATTGCCTGAGGAAAAATAAAAACATTAAAATTGGTTTACAAATTTGATTTAGGGATTTGAAAGCAAATTATTAAGTGGAAATCTACATTTTGTACTTGACTTTTTTGCTGTCAATTTTGGCTAAAAATCCCTAAAATTATTTTCAAAAAGCTTTTTTTTAGGTTTTATTGAAATAATTGCTTGCACTGGAATATTTAATGGCATTTCTTAATTAGCAAGTAGATATTAAAGTAAAACTCTTGAAACCCTGGCAAATGCTAATGAACAAATTATTTTTTTAAAGAAACACAAACGATTCGCTAATTCGCTTTTAATGCAAAAATGCAAATTTTAAGCTGGATTTTGTTTTTCTATGTCCCCGCCTTAACACTACCAAATTTGGAAAACACCTAACCTCAACTTTCTCATAATAATTATGTGCATATCGTTCATAATATCATTGTTATTGTTGTTAATTTTATTTATATTTTTTATTTTTTACTTAAATAAAAAGCTACTCAAGCAATCTTAAAAATTTAAGAATTTCGTTTTAGGTTTTATTTCCATGTATCGATCGTATTTTACTTTTTTTATATTTTAAGCATAATTTTATATTTTTGTTTTTGTTTTAACTAAAGCATTATGTACAATGTTGAAAATTTGTGTCAAAATAAATTGCAGTCACTGTAAAATATTTATTTTTAAAAATATAATTTTCTCTTAAAAAATTGAAAAAAAAATATAATAATTCAAGATAATTTTTATTAAAAATTTAATACAACAAAAAAATATAAATAAAAATTTAAGCGTATGTAAATAATTTGCAATAAACGTTAATTAATAAATAAAAAAAAATTTATTTATTTTTTGAAATTTTTTTAAAAGCGTCTATAAGTAAACAAATCGCCAACAAATTTTTAAATTGGTTTTTGGCAGAATGGTAACTCCCAACATTTAAAAAATACAATATTCAGTGCATACTTTAAGGCGTAGCCAATATTTTTAAATCAAATAAATTAAAATACTTTGTGTAAGTTAAGCTAAACTAAGTACGGTTTTGTTTAGAACTTGGAAATGCTTATGACAATTTTTCAGAAATATTAACGTGAGCTTGATTACCATCCAGCGAAGATATTATTAACTGGAAGGAAAAATAAAATTTTCTATAAATAATAGCATTGCTTCAGAATTAGCTGATGGTTGGAAGAGAAATATTTAGAATTTTTGTTATTAATTTAAAAATTTATCTAAGTTGAATTATATTAGAGTGGCGAAGTTCTGATGAACAGCCCTGTAATAATCAAAAGGACAGTTTGTTAATTTCTCGTTTTCTGATTAGTTTAAAATATGTTCTTTGTTTTATAAATTTCTCGTTTATATTGTTTTTCGAGTACTAGCGATTTCACAAAAAAAAAACTTTTTTAATTGATTTCCGAAAAAATGTTAGTATTACTGCCGGTGAACGTATAGTCGGTCATCAAATAAAAAAATAATTTTTTAATGTAAAATTCTTCTAATTTTCTTAAAATACAAATTTACGAAACTGCATTTTTAAACATTTATCGTAGAAGAGCAGTGCCCACGACTTTGTACGCGTCTCATAATTTTCTTAATTTTCAAATTTAGAAAAATGTAAAAACACATCTTTATTTTAGAAATTGTGCTGACAACTGCCCTAGTATCATTATACCGATAAAATTGGGTTACTTCAGATTGGTATTTATATTTTCCCTACGAAATGATTTATTTTTGATAATAAAAAAGTATTCCATATTTGAATCAAGGTTCTAAGAGATTTCCTCACAAAATTTTATTTAAATCCATTCAGAAAAAAATTCATGAACAGAAAGAAAAAAGATGCTAAAAGCAAAATGACTAAAAAAAAATCCATTTGTCGCCAAAATATTTCTTGCTTTAATTTCATTTTTTTTAATTATTACGAGTAAATATGTCCATTGGTTTGAAATATACGTTGTATAAATTAATCTTTAAGCGTCCATTTTTTGATTTGTTCTTTTTTTGAAGTCATTTTGTTTAAATTTGCTTTAATTTGCTTTTGTACTGCAAACATAAGCTTGCAAGTCGCAAAGAAACGTGTAAGTTTCAGAACGTGATAAACAAAAGTTGGCGTTATGCGATTTCAAAACAGAACATCCCTGATTGTTTATTTTATTTTGCAATATAATTATTTACCTTTTTGCATATAAATATGAAAATACATATGTATGTAAGTATTATCAGATAAACATACATTTATAATACAAAAATATATATTTTTATAAGAAAAAAAGTTTCTTATATAAAATAATTGCTCATAAGAAAACCCACATATAAAAAGAAAAATTTGGAGTTTCATGTGATATTTGCCTTTTTTAGTTTTTATAAACTTATAGCTTGTAGTTGCTGTAAATATTTATTTCATTTATTATTATGACTGTTCTTAAGTTCCACTGTCCTCTGTTTGCGCCTAAGAAGCTGCAACGTTTTCTTCCACTATTTAAAGGATATTAAATTTGCAACTTTTGGCTGTTAAAGGCTTCAAAGTTTGTTTATTTAGATGTAAAGGCCGGGGCACATAGAATCCGTCATACGTTGTACTTTGACAAATTTAACTTAAGTCAAAGGTAACGACGGATGAGGTTGGCACAATGAATACTTTGCTGACGGATGTTAAACCAAAGTTTTCTACCTATTTTTATTCACTTATAAATATAATTTGTATTTTATTCAGTTGTTAATTTAATGAAAATTGTATTTTATTGTTTGCCACCAAAATTGTTTTATTTAAAACACAATTGAAACACAGCAAGATTTAAAAGAAAACAGAGAAGAAGAAGCAGTTGATAGTGGTCAAAGTATTCAACATACGATAAGCTAAAAGTTGACCAACTTTCGTACTTTAAGTTGACGGATACGTATTGATTGTGACAACGCTCATAAGAAAACATGTATTTGAACTGACTTGTCAGTTGAATTTGTTAAAGTATGTATGAAGGATTCTATGTGCCCCGGCCTTAACGCAGCCCGTCGTTGGCAAACAATTTTGTCTTCGTCATTCTTTTTTAAGTCGCTCTGAGGCAGGGTTTTTTCGCTTTTAGGAACTTTTGCGGTCTAGATATCGCAGTGATGATTAGCGATTGATATTTGCACAGTGTTATATATTTTTATAATAAATGTTTTGGTAGATTTAGGTAATAATTTTGTTGTTTTATACTGTACTTCAGTTAAACTAAATATAAATTGAATTGCCATGAATAATTAAAAATTTTGAGAACTTAACTGAAAACAGAAATTTGGTGAAGACTTTTAAATTATATAAGCGGAACTTAGAAGTTCCTAGTTTTATGACAAAAGATTTTAAAAATGCTCAAATAATTTAACAAAAATAGTATTTATTTAGGGTTGAACCAGTGATCTTCATAAATCAATTGAAATTTTACTTTTTCGGCTTTGGTTCATTTTTAATTTAATTTTTATTAAGAAAAATTATTTTTCAAATGTACGCGGACGTTTTCCAAAGAAAACAAGAGAAATTAGACGCTGGCAGAATGTAATGCTGAATTTTCAAGACCGCCAAATCCATCTTCAGCATTCTTTGCATCCAACACTTTGATTTGCGTAAATTGTAAATATCATCCATTACATTCTGCCAGCGTCTAATTTTTCTTGTTTTCTTTGGAAAACGCCCGCGTACATTCAAAAAATAATTTTTCTTAATAAAAGTTAAATTAAAAATGAACCAAAGCCGAAAAACTAAAATTTCAATTGATTTATGAAAATTACGATTTGTTAATAATTCAAATGAATTTATAAATATGATTTCATTTCCAACTCACTTGAGTTCAATTGACTGTGAATAAATTAATATAAATTATAAAAAGGAATTAAAAACTCATTGATTGAAATTTTAATTGATTTTGTTAGTAAATACGCATTTACTATATCCGTGTTTTCTTAGACCTTTAGTCGTTGAATATATTCAGCTTCGAAGGAGAAATTGCCATTTTTTAGTACCCCTAGATCTGATCTTGGACTCTATTGATTGGAGCTTGATTGAAACATATTTTAGATTTTTTTGAGTTACAATTCGTTGTTCTAACTTATTTGAATAAATTTAAATTCAATTCAATTCAAATGAATTGGAAATGAAATGTAATTTACTTTGGAAAAATTCATTTGAACTAAAAATGAATTGAAATTCTTTTAACAAATTCATTTAAATTGAAAACGAATTAAAATTCATTTTTGCTAAATTTGTTTAAATTGTTTAAAATTTCATTCAATTCTTTTTTATTGAAAAAAAAAAAATTAATACAAAATTTAGTCAATTCGTAATGAATAAAAATGCAAGAAAAAAGTCATTTAAAGCTCTATTTGAATCGAATAGTTTTAAAAAAAGTTAAAAAACTTTTAGGGTTTGAAATTTTAAAATTAAAAATATTATATAAGAATGTATTTATATAAAAGGATTGTGTGTGTGTATTGGTTAAATAAATATAAATAATTTTTTATAGATTTTAAAAACTTTTAAAATAATAGTAAAATTAAAAAATAATAATAAATGAAAAACTTAACAATGAAATTAATTAAAATATATCGATTGATATTAAATTTAATTAAAAAAAAATTACATAAAATATTTAAATTATTTTAATAATTTTTTTTATTATTTATTTTAATGATTTTAAGTTTTTTTCAAACTTCATTGGATTTTTCCAAATTACGTAATTTTTGATACATATTTATGTAGTGAGTTTGTAATTGTTTTTGATATTTTAAAACTTTTTCTTTTTCATCAGACCAGTGCCGTTTTTCTAATTCAAAATTTACACGCACATCATCGAGTTGTTTGCGCAATTTGGCAATTTCTTCAGCATAATTGGCCGATTCCTCAATTAAAGTGTCTAAAGTATGTTCTTCCATTTTGCTGGCAGATAATTTACTGAGAGCCTTAATATTAATGGCGACATCAGGTAGATTTTGTGAACCATAAACAAAATTTTGTATATCCGTTGACATTTTGGCCAAACGTTTTTCAGCATTTAATTTATTCAATTCCACTTCTTCACGTTCATGACAGTTTAAATAAGCGCCATTGCTACTGTCCACCTCCATTAGGGGTGGTGCAATTTTCAAACAATTCATTATCACTTCTAAATTACAGTCGTCAATGACTTTTTCATTGTCTTGCTTTTCAACACTTTTATGATTCTCTATGCGTTGTTGGGTGTGTTTGCGTGTTTTGTTGCAGATGTCAGTTAAATTGTCCAATTGTTGTTTCAGTCTCGTATATTTGCCAGATGGCTCTTCGCCGTATTCATGAAATATGGCCAAATCGGACAATTCTTTGCGTAACTTGGCCAGTTCATTGGTCAGGGCTAAAATCACCTGATCCTTAAGTATGACAATTTTGTTGAGTTGTTTCAATTCGGTTTCAGTTTCTTTTTGAGTTTTAGCATTTTGCTGCTCCTCCTGCCGGTGTTGTTGGGTCATTTTATGATTTTCTTGTAGACTTTGGTAAATTTGTGTTTCAGCATTTGTATTTTCATGCTTTAAATGTACGATAGCGTGTTCCTTAAGAGTGAGTTCATTCTAAATAAGAAAAAGAAGTTGTGATTACTTTTTAATCTTCACTTATTTCATATAAAACTTACCGTTGCCTCTTTGAGTTGAGTTTTTAGTAAAGCTATTTCTCCATTTCTTTCGCACACCTTCCATTCGCTTTCCTCCAGCTGAGCTTTAAGTCTGCTTATGGTATTTTGACTTTCTTCCAATTGCTCCTCAACATAAGCAGAGCGATCTTTTAAATTTCTCTCCGAATTCTTTATACTGATATTGTTGGTTCTGTTTTAAAGGCAAAAGTAAAGAAGAAAAAATAATAAAAAAATAGAAAAAAAATTATTAAATAAGAATGTCATTGGCTCTTAATAGGTGAAGCATTTTATAAAAATTTGTGTTTTTCCTTAAAGATCTCTTCAAAAGCTTTTAAATGATACCCATATTGATATTTTAAAAAAATTGAAAATTTTAGGCGCCCATAACTCGGAAAATATGGGCGAACACCAATTTTTTAACAATAATTTTTTTTTTAATTTTCTATTCCATTTATTTGTTTTTTGATTGGAGTAACTTTGCCCACTACCTCGAAAGATATGGACCGATCTTGCTAATATTCAATAGCAACATTTTCAAAACTATCTCTAATCAATTGGCATATGTAGATTTTCTTTAGCTCATTAGCCTTGGCAAAGTCGATTTAAGCACCAACACGGACGGAAAGATGGACAGACTGACATCGGAATGACAACCTTTTTCCACTTTTTGTAATGAAGGTTATAATAAGCAGTAAAATGGATTGCTATTGAGAAAGAAAATATATCCATAATATCATTTCCACTCTGTAGCTCATTGGTGGAATTTAAATGTTTTTTTTTTTTTCTTTTAGAAACTTAATTGATTGAATGAGAATCATATGCTTTTACGTATATAAATAAAAAGGAAACAAATTCTAAAACTTCTAAACAAAATCATCAGTTTTAAAGTTAAAAAAAGTTTACCACATGCAGAAGGACTAACATTTTAAGAGTTTATTACCATACATGGTCCACCCTTTAATGCTGTTAATTCTTTTTTTAATTTGTAATTGAAAATTTAAATGTCGGATTATGAGGTTTTACGAGATAAGACAATATGCATCAAAATAAGATTTTAATTTAATATTTTGTATTTGTTATAGCTGGCAAAATTCTGCTTGGTTTTCAAAAACCTGCTTGTTGCCTACTAACGGTAAAATCACATATGAATGATATGGAGCACCCTTTTTATTTTTAATGTGATATTTAAAAAATTGTTGATAAAGCAAAAATAGAAAAACATGATGTTTGAAAATTTCCAAAATCGAAATATAACATTTTAAAGGGCCATAAATGTAAAAATCACATCTTTTTGGAGACACCCTTTAGTTTTATTTTTTAAACTTGACCTTATAATAATAATGTACATTTCAAATGTCTGCCATTGACGGTTCAAAAATTTAAAACTATAAGCATTAAGCAAAATTATATCGTTAATGAGGGCACCCTTTAGCTTATAAATTTATTTTTAATATTAAAGGTCTGCTTTTTGCTTATAAACTTAAAAGTCACATAACTTTTGGAGCCACCCTTTAACTTTTAATATGATTTTTTTTAAACGTAAAAAAGCGAAAATAACACTTCATGTTGTTTGGAAGTAACGTTTTAAAAGGCATTAAATGTAAAAATCACATCACTATGGAGATGCTCTTTAGTGTTATTTTTCAAACTTCTTTTTATAGGGGACATTGTGCTATAAACTCTATTTAAATAGCAGGTGTTTAATAACGACGTTTTAAAAGAAAAGCTTACATTTGTAACACTTTTTAAATTACTTTTGCTATAGCGGCCATAATAATTTGCAAAAAAAAAAAAATATGAAACATAAGGATTTAAACAAATAATTGGTGAATCAAGTAGAGATACTTTTTTAATAGCTTTTATTTTTGACAGACTACGCGTGAGTCGTATCATGCTGTCATGTTATTGGCATTTTATAATATAAAGACTTGCTGCCTGTACAACGTTTAAAAATCGTTCAACTTTATTACGAAAATTTACGTTCTATGAGGAATGTGTTTTGTGCACTTCGCTCAAATTATGGTCAACATAATCGGCCTGCTGAGCGTATTATTCGCAACATTATCACCCATTTTAAAACTCAGCATTCATTATTGGATAATATTCGACCGAAAAGACCACGTCCAGCATGCTGTGAAGAAAATATAGCGGCCGTAGCTAAGAGTGTACACGAAGACCATGGAGAGTCGAGGAAAGTCAATTGCGACCGTTATCGTGCCATGATAACCGACTATTTGATGCCTGAAATTGAAGCTAGTGATCTCGACTACATTTGGTTTCAGCAAGACGGAGCCACTTTTTACACACTTATTTTTTAAGAGTAGTAGCACTTCAGGCAATAATACCTATTTAGTTATTTTCGTAACCGTGCTATATTCTTTAGGAAAGGGATAGATGAGAGATAAGACAGATGGTGAAAAGAGAAGATAGATATAGCCATTTTATTAGTTATTTTACTTTGCCGGCGAATATGCTATGAAGAAGTGCCGACGAAGAAGGCTGCATCTTTATTCTGAATATGTATTTAGACCATTAAACAGAAAAAAAACATATTTATTTTTTGGTTGCCGCAGGGGTTGAACCCTGGCCAACCAGGTTTATTATCAACGTGTTTACCACTTTGACTACAGCAGCCTCATTGCATCAATCAATGAATTTGTTTAGAGAACACTTTGGTAAGCATATAATTTCACGTTTTGGGCCGGTCAATTGGCCATCAAGATCGTGTGATCTTTTTCCCGGGGGGATATGTAAAGTCTAAAGTTTATGCGCCTTAGAGGAAAACATCACTCGTGTCATTCGCCAGTTACCAGTGGAAATGCTCGAAAGAGTCATCAAAAATTAGAATCAACGGATGGACCATCTGTGACATAGCAACGACCAATATTTAATAGACATGATCTGTAAAAAATAAATGCCAAAGAATGTTCTCTCAAATGATAATAAACATTCCCCCATAAATTTGAGTTTTTTTCTTAAATAAAAACTAGGGAACCTCGAAATGGATCACGCATTATTTGTTTGAAGTAAGTTTTAAGTTTTATTACTGTTTTAATTGATATAATAAATGTTGTTGTTAATTACTGTATTTTATTTTATGAATATTATTATTTTCTAATAAAAAATGATAATTCATTTATAAAAATAGCTCAAATAAGTTCTTAATCTTAAAATTATTTACGAATTTGTGTATTTAATTTAACGATTTGCATGACAAAAAATTTATTTGAGTTTACGAATTTGGTAATTGAATAAGAGCCGAAATTTTTTTTTTTTGCACTTCTTTTAATAAAAAATTGAGAAGTCTTGTAAATACGATTCTGGAGATTGAGGTTTATTAAAACTTATTAAACTTATACTCACTTTAATATTTCATATTCATTTTTCAATTCTGCTAATTGTTCGCGCAACTTTTGTATCTGTTCGTTGTAACGCAATTTGTACTGTTTAAATTGAAATTGTTGCATGGCCAGCATTTGTTCCATTTTCTTGATTTTCAACATGTATTCACGCTGCTGGGCTTCGTAATAAAGTTTCAAGCGTTTAGTTTCACTTTCCCAGAAAGTTTCTTTGTCCTGAAAATGTTAAACAAATTTAAATATTTTAATAATTTAAATAAAATTGAATGTTTTATTTGTTTTTTTTTTAACAAACAAATTATATTTTTGTTGAAAGCAAAAATTAAACCTTTTGTACTTTGAAAATTACTTTCTCATTGTGTTCCATGGTCTGCCTTAAATATGATAATTCTGAATCTCTATCTTTAAGAGCGGTTTCCAATTCTGAAATGCCCGAATCTGAGGGTGATGGTGTCATATCACATTGATCATTTGTTGAGCAATATTTACTCGACGTCATACTTGTGGAGCCCATTGTAATGCCATTACTCATCATCATTGTGTTGCTGCTGCAATTGCTACCATTCGATTTGCTTTAAACAGACAGAATAGAATTTAAAATCAATTTTAATTAAAATTTTTTACAGTTCAAAAGTCAGTAGAAATTATGCGCGTATTGATTTCTAAACAGACACCTACAGTTGGACAGACAAACAACAAATGGCAAATTATTTTTTGATATTGAAACAAACAAAAAATATGTATAAAATAAAAATAAAATAAATAAATGAATTTTGATTGAAATACTTACATTGTGCCACTCTGGCTATTAACATCTGAATCCGGTGTGTGTCGAATTGATTCCATACTATCGTTAATCTTCAACGATCTGGAACCACGTCGACGTGCCATAAGGCTGTTGCAATAATTATTGCTTGAATAACCACCAGCAAAACCTCCAATGCAAGCACTGCTGCCAACACCTGCTGCCATACCACCAACTCCAATACCAATACCAACTCCAGCGTTAACGCATCCGCCGCCAATACCACCTCCGCCATGCCTTAAGTCGGTCGTGCCTAACGATGAATAATAAAAACTCGCATTAATCCTCTCTCTTTCTTATAAAATCTAAATTATAGCAACAATAATAAAAGTAGAATTTTAAATTCAAAATCAGTGTTGAATGATGAAGTGGTTAATTATTTTACTTTTATTTTTTATTTAGTTTTGTTTTTTTTTTACTTGCTACAGGCTTCTCGAATGCATTTTTTAATTAAAAGGAAAAATAAACTGTTTGCATACAGTGGGAATAAAAACATGTCGATAAGTTTTGTTGGAAAAATTTTATATTTAAAATTTTTGTAAATAATTATTAATGGAACTATTTTAAACTTTTAAACGAATGAATAATTTTTATACAGCTTAAGAATTCAAGATTATAAAAAAAAATTTGTATAGAATCCAGATAAATTTAATTCCAATTTTTTAAGACTTTTAAACTCATTTTTAAAGTTGCAGTGACCTTCTTTGTGCGCTTTAACGATGAAATTTTTGATGCCATCGGAATTTGTATATTTTGCTTTTAATTCATTTATGCACTTCCATTAGAGCGAACATTAGAAAACAACGAATCTAAAGCGTTCAGTAAAATATCCCAATCACTTCGGTTCTTTATGTAGTTCGTTCCAATTATACTCGTTTGTGAAACCGGGAATGAATTTACAACTTCCCGTAAAAGTTTTGTCTAAATTTCCGCGAAACGGGACAACATAAGCACTTTAAAAAAATACACTGATTGTTTTTAAAATATTTTGGTTGTGACATTTAAAAATTTTTAAATTTCTCATTGCGTATGAATTCTAATGCATCTATGCATCTGCACATGAAATATTTTTTGAAAATTTTGAATAGAATTTTTGTCTATTCGTCTGTCTGTTTGTGTTCCCATCACGTAAAAACTGCTGGATGGATTTGAACTATATTTTGTGAGAAGGTTCCTTAGAACCTTCGTTCAAATAGAGAATACTTTCGTTGTCAGTACGTTTTATTTTTGTAAATTGATAATTTTAAACACTGCTTACACAACTCTATTACAAATGTTTAAAAGCACATTTTTCTAAATTTTAATTTTAAGAAAAATAGTAATAATACTCGGACGTAGTCATGAGCACGGCTATTGAAACAAAAAACAGAACAAAAGGTTACTAATTTGTTAAAAAAGGAATTTGAGTTATTCGAAGCCACTAACATATGAAATATGAACATGGATAAGCTTTATAACGCATTGTTGACAACAAAACCTTCCTCCGTAGAAAGTGAAAGGGTTTTTTCTATTTTTGGAAATTTTGCAACGAAAACAAGCAACAGTATGTCTAGTGAATTGTTAAATGCAGTTTTAAAATCATACATTTCAAAAGATAATTAATAAAATACTTTTTCAGTATTTTTATCTTTGTTATCTTTCGTTATATAGTACAAATGTGCAGACGTATGTCTTGCAACCTGAAGTGTTTTTAAGTCTTATAGACTGTTCAAACTATCATTTAAAAATTTAAAAATTTTTTGTTTATGTTTTAATAAAACTATGAATAATCCTTTAATCAATAAACTTGCTTTCTTCAAGATTGCTCTTTCCCCGGGAATACCAGGAATGCGATAATTTTTTCCCGTTTTCCGGGTAATAAAAAATTCTGGGAAATCTCTAAACCTTTTCATTAACAATGCAGCTTTATTCTAGGCCAATATTTTTTTATCCCACTGTTGCTATTCTTGTTATTTTACGGTGCTCGTAATTTCCATAAATCAAAATGAGTTTTTTTATAAATAAATTTAGATCTACTGTTCCGAAAATATAGAAAAAAAATGTTTTGTATAAAAATTCCTAGAAATCGTAATACTTTCAGTATGAATATGGTTTTTTAATACGGCTTAGGTTCACGTTTATTTGAGTTTCTAATTTTATTGACAAAAAAAAAACTTTTATAAAAATTTGTGTGTTCATTTTTAAAGAAAACCATAAAAATTAAACACCAGCAGAATGTAATGCAGCATTTTCTGGATCGAGACATCCGTCATCAGCATTCTTTCCATCAAACTCATATTAAAACTTTGAAATGTACATGTATTTATGTATGACAACTAAAGCGTTCATACAATGTTAAATGTTTAGGAAAACTAATTCAAATTTACCTTTTCATGTGAAACTCTATAATTATTACAAAAAAAAAAAAAAAAAAAAAATAAATAAAAAATAACTTTCAATTACTGTCATTAAGAGAAAATTGTCTTTAAACGATTTGTCAAAATTGCATTGACGAGTTTGTTTTTCCAAAAAAAAAGCAATGTTCCAAAACATTAATAAAACTAAGAAAAAAGTTCTTAAGAAAGCAAAACCTCAAGTTTATATAATTTATTTTGTTTAGACATTCTTCTGTACCATGTGAAATATAATAGACAAATTTGTAAATTGTTTTGTCCCATACTGTTAACGTTACACTAGTTATGTGTGCAGATGATTGCAGTTAATAATTTTTTCTTTCATTTTTAGGTTTTTCGTATTTAACGTGTTATAAAAAAATCAATTTGCATTAAGATATTAAGATAAACGAGAGAAAAGTATTTTCTTTAACTTTATTTGAGACCCATTAATTTGTGGAATTGAGTCTACCGCATTGGCAAATGATATTTCCTGGTGATTGCAATTTTTTATGAAAAAATAAAGGCAAAATGAAACATTATGTATTCGAGATAAAAAATATCAAACTGGGTATTTTCCACTCTTGACTTATAGTTGTGTTTTAAACATAAACATTCCCTCGTCAATCTTATTTTTCTTAATGACCTTCTACGTCAGACTTCAAGCCCTATCTATTCTTTTGCAGATGACAGTAGCATATGCCATTCATTTTCGTTTCGCAGTAGACCAAGCCTTCGGAAAATTGAGACTATGAGAAAGCACATGGACGAAACCCTTAATTGAAACCTTTTGGGAATTTCCGAATAGGGCCTGGCAAACAGGGTTCAGTTTAACGCTCATAAAACCCTGCTGAACATGCTACGTCATCTGTAGTTATGGGCGATAAACATACATATTAAGGAATCAGAAGCTCTTGATGAAAATTTAATGCGATGTTCGTTGGAACAAGCACATTTTTCATGTTGCAAAAGAAGCATTCAAGTGCCTTAGTTTTCTGAAACGGTGCAAGGAATACTTCACTCCATCTGATCTCCTTACTATCTATGCCACCTTTATCAGACCGAAAATGGAATACAACTCTCATGTATGGGCCGGTACTTCAAAGTCTAATTTGGAGTTACTCGACCGCGTAAAGGAGAGAGCGAAGAAGCTCATCGGTGACAGTAGGGTATCCAGCTCTATTGGCTCACTGGAGCATCGACGCAATGTGGGGCGTGTTTCACTGTTTTATCGTTACTACAACGGAATGTGCTCTTATGAAATCAGGTAACTTGTTTCTAAAAATCGTAACTTCATACGCGCAACGCGATCTGCATCAAGAGCGCATTCCTTTGTGGTCGATTGGCCAGTGAATCGCACAACACTTTACAGAGAAAATTCGTTTTTTAGCCCAACAGTTAGTATGTGGAATAAACTCACTGCAGAGGTCTTTCCTGCCACTTTCAATGTGCAAAGATTCAAATCAAATGTTCACAAGCACTCTATCCGCCATCCCACAACCTTATTTCTTAGTTCTGGCACAATGCATTGCATAAGTAGGTGTCATCCCCTAATTGATGGCCCTAATTAAAAAAAAGAGAAATGCTTTATTACCCTTCACCACAGGTGGAAAAAGGTATCACCGTTTGTAATTTAATTTACAATATTCATTTCCGAGCCCATAAAGTATATAATTCTGAGTTCTTATGCATAGCGAAGTCGATTGAGAGATGTCCGTCTGTCCGTCCGTGTTCGTATTGAAGCAACCTTGCCAAGGCACTTGATGACTTAAGAAAATTTTCATACGCCTATCAATCAGGCATAGCTTAAAAAATTATTCTATTAAAAATCAGCAAGATCGGTCCATGCCCTTCGAGGCAGCGGGCAAAATACCAAGCCTGTATCTAATTTTTCCAAATCATTTGGAAGAAATCTACTTTTGTGTAGTGAAGCAACTTAAATAAAAAAAAAAAAAACAAAAATATGAAGCGATAGAGAATATAAAAAATAAGAAAAAAAGATCAGGTGAACAAGTTGACGTTCGCCGATATTTTCCGAGTTACGGTTCTCTGAACTTTTCATAGAAAAGTACAATGGTGCACCATTTTTTTTTTAATAAATTCATATGGGTATCATTTAAAAGCTTTTGAAAAGATCTTTTCTGGAAATACTACAACTTATTTAAAAATGCTTAACCCATTAAAAGATTAACATTTTGATGTCAAATTATATATGTATATTACTCGATCTTTTTCTTCATTTTTTAATTCTTTGTCACCCCAATATTTGTGTTTTTTGGTTGGGGTAACATCACTAAACTACATTTACATATTGAAGGGTGTGTAAGATTCGACATAACCGAATATAGCATTCTTAATTATTAGGTTTCGATTTTATTTCGAACGTAGTAGTTCTTTATTTTCTTCTCTTTCCTGCATTACGTTTTATCCATGGTTTTGGTGACATTTGTACTTACACGAAATTTTGTTACCTAAAGATGTGGTTTAACAAACTTACGCAGCATCGTTACTCTCATAATCTGTTACTCCTATGAGACTCTAATTACTCGATGCCTTTCTTGGCATTTAAGTCTTAACTAACATAGCTCTGACGTAACTCTAGCTCACTATCTTCTATTTACAAATCTTACCTTTCAAAAAAATTAACCACGCTATTGTTGTTTTGCTGCACTATATCTACACGGCAGAACTGTTGCCTTAAAATTTGTGAGTTTAAAGCAAAGAAAGGCAAGAAGTACTGAATGATGTTCAGAGTTTTAAATATTTGAAAATCTCTTTAAATTTGTTATCTCCTTTCCTCTTAACTCTTGCTTTGGATTTTATAGCACTAATGATTAAAAATAAAAATAAATTGCATTCGTGATTATCCGATGGCTGATACAATTGCAAAAACAAATGTACGGGAGAAATTACAAAGAGAACAGTGAAAAAATACATTGGTTTGTATGTCGACTTCGTATTCTTATTTACAAAATTAGTTGGTTAAACAGATGATGTTAACAATGTACACAAACAAAGGTAGGTAGATGCGAAGAATGCTGATGATGGATTTGGCGGTCCTGAAAATGCAGCATTACATTCTGCCAGCGTCTAATTTTTCTTGTTTTCTTGTAAAAACGTCCGCATACGTTTGTAAATAATTTTTTTTTTTTTTAAATTTAGAAATTAAATTAAAAATGAACCTTTAGTCGAAAAAGTAAAATTCTATTTCATTTAAAAAGTAATTATTTCATTTAAAAAATTTTACAGTATGAACACGAGTGAAAGTTTAGATTTCAGAAACAGCAGTTCCACCGTGCGAATATAGTCTTATTTATTTGTCTAAATAGTGCTTCGTCGAGCTTTTGTTTTCCTTATTTCATGTTATATAAGACTTAACCATCAAAGTCAATTGCTGTTTTTATATGATCAACTGATTTACCGCGTTTACACAACACACATTTTTCATTTCTCATTGATACTTTGGGAAGTTTGGACTGCTGTTAAAATGTTCACTGTTCAATAAATCATTTGCCGCGGACACTCAACACAATTTATTGTTGTTTATAATCAAAGCTTTGCTGGAATTTTGACTTATCCTCTTCAGTTTAACAATCAAGCCCACACCTCTACGAAATTAATTACTGCGGTTTCTTAACGTGTATTAGCTAACTATGGTTTTTATTTATTCAGATCTATTTATCTAAGGCACGCATACGTAACTGCACTTGTAGTAATGACACATACAATCAATCTCTTTGAAAGCGACTTTTTGTGTAATCATTGTTTTACTTTCGTCTTTTATTTAGTGTTGTTTTCAACAAACTTTTAAAAGTTTGTGATCAAAAAACAAAAGGCAAAAAAAAAAAGTGTGTCATATTAAGGAAAAACTTACTGCCAAATCTCATATTAGAACCTGGTGCTGTTGCCAATGAAGGTGTCGAACCATAACGATCGCCCACATTATGTGTTGTTGAGTGTGCCTGAGTAGAAGTAACGACATCACAATAACGCTGGGGCAAAGTGTAGTCCGGTTCAAAAGGGATCGGCTTAAAAGCAATCGGGCGCAAAAGATTTGTTGTTGTATTTGTTTTTATTGTCTGCAAAATAAAATGGAACAAAAAAATATCATAAAATTAAAAAAAAAACAACATTAGAAATAACACAAAGCTTAAAATGTAATTTACAGTTTGAATAACAACTGAAGTGTGAAATAATTAAAAGTGTATGGGTGTAATTTTGGTTGTGTGCAAATAACTTTTAAGGAATATGAATGTTTTAAGTTTGAACGGTGAATTTGAAGTGAATGCAACAGTCACACCTAGAAAAATTTAAATCAAATAAAATTGAAACTGACAAGTGTTTTTATAATAAAAAGAAAAAAATAGCAATCGATTTAAACATCAGGCGAGATAGACAACGTTTATATGCAAAAGGATCTACACAAAAATTAATGAAAGTAACTGTAAATTATTTCTATTAAGTCCTGTTTAAAAAGTAATTTGCTTTCAAAACATCAGAAAAACAAATCTTTAAATCAAACTTTTACAAAAACTTTGTTAGCAAGTTTTTTTGTGTTGGGTTACAAACATAACTGACCATACAACGTTAACCACCTTTAAAATTGTAGGGTATCAATATGAAATTGATTTAGAAAAACCTAAACACAAACCTGTTGATCATGATTTTCTTCAATCGATTGAATGTGAGATAAATCACTTGAACTACGCTGCTGATGTTGTGGTTGTTGCTGCTGTTGCGACTGTTGATGCTGCTGATATTGTGATTGCTGGTGCTGTGACTGCTGATGTTGTTGTTGTTTTTGTTGCTGTGGTTGATTAGTATTATGTACTAAAGCTGTGTGGGTTTGTTGCAAACGTTGCTGTTGTTGTTGTTGTTGTTGCTGTTGATATTGATTTTGTAAACGCACTTGATTATTATTTGCTTCTAGACACTCCGTTATATTAAGACGCTCATTAAGTTCCGTTAAACTACTACGACTACCAACATTTCCGCATCCGGCTATTGACGTTGGTGCAGATGCTGCTATTGCTGTAGGTGTTGTTGTTGATGTTGTTACACAAGGTTTCCTTGTCATTTGTTTTTGTTGTTGATACGTCGACGTCCTTTTTTGGCTTGGTACCTGCACAGGCTGGCTATATTTCATTGTAGGCGATGTAAGGGATTGTGTCATCATTGGTGGTAAAGATTGCATTTGTTGTTCATTGTTGCCATCCGTAGTGGCCGAACTATTGGCAAAATTACTTTTTACATTTGTTTTTGTCAGCTCAAACATTTGTCTGATGTTATTGAATTTATTACGTCCTTGCTGTACAAAATCTTCCAAATTACTTTGACTACCAAATTTGTTGCGCATACGTTTTTGTTCATTGCGTGACTTGAGAGTGCCTGTGTTACCAGCCTGAGCTTGTGGCAGACCCAACATGTTTTTTGATACAAGTGAATTGGCATTTTCCAATGAAGCTGATCTTATATGTCCACGTTTTGAAATGTTGGGTGAAGTTTGTGTGGACGTTTGGGCTGGTATGGCAGTGTGCGATGTATTGCTGGACACAGTGGTCGCCATGGTGTTGTGCACAATAACAAACGTGTACTTTTTAACTGGAAAAAAGAAGGTGATATTTAATAATAATAAAAATAAAAAGTAATTTTGGAAAGCAAAACGGTAAAATGTGTGAACAATTAGACTTAAACTGAAGTAAGAAAATCATAATAAGTCAACGAACTTTTCGTATATTGTAAGGCATCCATACAATTCTCTCGACTTTTTTCATATTTCACACTCTCGACAGATTCAAGTGAGTATTATCATGCCTCTCTATAACATGAATCAGCTCAGCTATGAAACTTTTTAAAAACCTATTTGAAAAGGTTTGTTATCCTGATCTTAAGAGAATTTCAATATTATAATCAGAAATTACTGGGATCGACAACTTAAGTTTAATTAAATCCAAAACTTCGTTCGTGTGTTAATCAGATCTGCGAAAATAGAATAAAATCCAAAAATGAAGTAGTCTGAGCCTGTCGTAGAAATAAAAGAACGGATACTAACACGCTACACAAAGGAGAAAGATCGCTAATGTATTTTGCACTTCAGTCAACATTTATTTATTTATATTGAGCTTTCCACCAAATGAGACTTCACCTTGCTTTTTTTCGCTGACACAACGAAATGGGAAGACATCCGAACATTTTTTATGTGATTTTTCAAATAAAGCCCACCTTTATATAGTTGACTGTCCAGTGTATCAAAATAGAGAGAATTCGGTTTTTAGCTGAACGCTTAATATGTGGAGTGAATTATCTGCATAACACTTTTCCTTCTTCATCAATTGATTGATGCAAAGATTGCTCATGAAGGTTATAGCGAAACAAATTATTTACGTTATTCTGCTGATAAGATTTTAATATTTCCTTTACCTCTTATCACAATTAATGACGAACTTTAGCCTAACTGAAAAATAATAATTTATTTGTAAAAATAGTTCGAATCAAATATAATATAAAACAAGTAGGAGTGCTATGACGAATCTTATATTTTCTTATTTTTTCACGTGATGTTTTTTCTTATTTTTTAACTCTTTATTGCTCCATATATTTGTTTTTTTAATTTTTTACTTCATTGTTCCAAATGATATGGAAAAATTAGAGGCAGGCGTGGTTTTTAGCCCACTGGCTTAAAGAACATGATCCGATCTTGCTGAATTTGAGTAGCACTTCTTTCGAAGCCAAATTCCGCAGAGTAAAAAAAATTTTCTAGGAGTGATTTAGCACTTTATAGACAGGTCAATGTTTTTTCTTCACCATAAACTTCTCTTAATTCCCTCTTTATTTTTATATGATGAATTATTAAATTAACGAAAAGAGAAATCCTCGTTTTTCTGTGTCAAGAATATGATGACTTATTTACAAAACTGGTTTTAAAAATCCTTGAATTTCCGTTATCAAATTTAAAAATTGAACTCGAGCACGAACCAAAGATTTTTTTATGTCAAGCAAATGAAGAAAATCGGAAATTATTTTCATTCAGTGTCATGATATGATCCTATCATTTTATCAGTATAAAATTTTGTTTAACTGTTTATAGATTTAACCAAATAACTTCAAAAATTTTTATAACCTTTTTTGTGAAAATAATATGAAATTAATTAAAAAATTTAAATCACTTTTTGACTAAGTTATTCAGCTGAAAGAAAAATAAAATACCCAAGATAAATAAAATAATAAAAATTATGTTAACCGCAAAATTATTATCAATGAAATTATATATGTATGTATGTATGTATATAAATGTTTATTTATCTTTTATAACAAAACAACGGAAACTTCACAGTTATTTGCGTGATTTTGCTAAAAGATACTTGAAGACAAAACAAAACTAAGAAGATTAAAGAAAGATAGTTTTGTAGTAAAGCGTTAGTTGTTGTATTGAATGCATATTTATTACTGTTAGTACCTTGTGGTTTTAAAAATAAAAATCTTATCTTATTATTTTACTTCTTTATAGTGCAAAAAAAAAAAAATAAGAGCAAGATAATACCTATTTTGAATCGCCAACAAAACTTAACACAGTCCTGTGTCTGCATGTTTGCTTCAATTGTAATTTATAAGAAAACAAACATTTTGAAATTTATTAACGTGTCCCAGTTTTAGCAGAGGAATGCTTAGTCTTAGGTTTTAAATAAATACTCAATCCATTAAATCTAAAATTTTCATTTCTTAATAAAGAATTGTTTCTCTTTTATAATCATTTAATTACTTTTATTTGTTTTACTTCTACACAATAGCAGCAGGCTTGGTTTAATAAACAATTTCTCTAAACAATCGAATGTAATTTGATATCCCTTCCCTCTTTCTATTTTCAAGATGTTAAACTTGAACCCTTTCTTTCTCCTGGTTTATCGGTTATAGTCCGTAAGGTTTTCTGAATATTATCCAGCTTTAATTCTTTAAGTAAAAGGATTCTACGGGCTGTAAACTAATAACTCTGCCTTTTCTAAATCGCCTGTTTTACCTTGCTGTTGCCATGTCTATACACCACGCTGATTCGCCAAATCAGACCCCTGCTTCTGTAAAATCAAGCTTTTTATATCATCAGCCTAGCTTTACACCAGGATCAATACTGAAACAACGAAATAATATTTATTTTTTCTACCTCTTGTACCCTTTCTCCTTTGCTAGAAAACTCACCTGCCAGCAGGGGTGCCAGATAATTTTGATAAGAAATCGTCATATTTAACAAAAAAGAAAAAAAAATCGTTAAATCGTCAATTAAATTTTAAAAATCGGCAAGAATCGGAAAATTAAAAATATCTATTTTAAACACGATTAAAAATAACAAAACAGAACAATTTACTATAAGAAAATACTCACATCATATAAAATAACAGAAAATAAATAAAAAAATAACTGTTTTTGGTCTATTGGTCGTACATAGCGGAAATTATCCAATATAGAAATACTTCGCATAGTACTGCTTTAATCAGCACGATTTCTTTACGATTTTGAAAATACTAAAAACAAAAATTGTTTAGGAAAAATTGCTCTAAAAAACTACATAATAAAATTAAATTTTCAATTTTTAATTATAATTTTTGAATTTTTCGCTCTATTACAAAAACATAAAATATTTGGTTTTTGCCCTTTATAAGAAAAACATGAGATTTTAAGTATTTTATCCTTGATTATAAAAACATAAAATTTTGTTGTTTTTCCTTTATAATGAAAACGTTAATATGAAACATACGGCAAGCGCTTGCTACGTTTAACATGTGATTTGTAGCTTATGCAGCTTGTTATGGAAAAATAACAACAACAATTTCCTAAATGTATACAGAGTTACTCCGTTTTCCGTGGTTGAACCACTTAACCGTTCTATGCAAGGTATTCCTATATTTCCATTTATTTTGCTCATTAGAGTCATTAAAAGCAGTTTAATAAAACTTCTTTCGAATATTTCCGTTGGATTTGGAGACGATTATACTAGCGGTATTTTTCACTCTTTGTGTATTAAATCTTTTGCTAAAATAAAAATTCTGCAACGACATTTGTTGTACAAACAAATATTTCTTTCGCTGCACCGTTTAATCGATCTATTAAAATGGCCTGGATTACAAAAGTAATTCTACTTTATTCAGCTTCATTTCTATCAATTCAAAATCAAGGTCATAAGGTTGATAGTTATGAATAGATACCAAATATTTGTGATATATCTTTTCAATATTAATTTGAGATTATAAGCTGAATTTTAAAATTTTCTTAGCTTTAAGCATTTTTATAAATGGTTTTTTTTTTATAATATCAAACACATTAAATTTATTAAGTTTAATACGGTGTAAAGGAATTGATCAGCTAATTTTTTATTTTGAATTAAATCACTTTCACTATTAAGGATATTAAATATCCAGGGAACATCGAACTTATTTACGATATTTTTTTTTAATGTAACGTGTATTTAAAAACTGCCCGAAAATCATACCTTTTAAAAAAAAAAAAAAGAAACCAAAATTACCATGTTTTAAGAGTTTATCGAAAAGATCGAGATTATTAGAGCAAAAATCAGCACTTTGGTTATTTTGAGTCAAGAAATCGGCAAAAAGAAGATAAATTGGTAAAATATGACAGGCCTACCTGCCTGTGTAAACACCCTTTTAAAAAACTCTCTCTTTTCTTTGGCTGAACTTATTGCAAAGAAACTCTGGGATTAGCTAGTGTTTTCGTGTAAAAGATTGTTGGCAGAGGGTTTCCATAAAAAGTAATTAACAGTTATCCTAAATAATAACAACAACAGTGGCACTCTCTTAATTCAAAACGTGACATGGGTAGCATAGCGCAGCCGATATAGCCAGTAATAATTAAATTTTAATCTATTTCCTTTCTCTGCTCTTGGGCTTATAGACATTTTGATCCGAAATAACTATCAAATTTACAGTTAGACAACAGAATTGCAGGGTACTTCAAATATAGCAGATAACTGCATTGTGTGTCTTAACTATTATCACATAATCAAATACAATCAGTTCATTTCCCATAGAATTGGATCTATTGCTTTGAAACCTCATAAATACTTATGAGTAGACTTGTGCCATATAGTTCAATTTAGTGATCGCTCTTTTTAGTTCAAAGTTTGAAAATGAACTAGTTCAAAAATTAGTTCAATAGTTCTCTTTAGTTTAAAACCTCTTAGTTCAAATGTTCTGTTGACGTATTGTTCGTACTTTCAACTTTTAGTTCAAACGCCTTCTTTAGTTCAAAAGCTCTTTGAGTTCAAATGTTCTTTTAAAAATATGATGGCAATAAAACCGTAGCATTGCCAAAACGAATGTTAAGTAAAATGCGTGGCAGCACTAATTCCATGTCGGAAATAGACCACAAGGAAACAAAGACATGGATCCTAGTTTATCTTGTCTGGTAGTTCAAATACAAAGTATAGTTCAAATATGAACTAGGTGAACTAAAAAGTTTGAACTAGTTCACTTAGTTCAATCGATAGAATCGTTTAAATGAACTACTTCGTTTATAAACTACACAGGTCTACTTATGAGCACAAAATTAAAGCATTTTTTTTAAGTTTAATAGCACATTAGAGAGATTGATTTAACAAAACGAATGGTGCAAAAATAATAAATTAAACGCAACATTTTGAAAAAATCAATGATTAATTGCTAAATAGCACTAATGGACCACAATGAACAATTATTATTTATTTAAAATTAAGTTTTAATTAAGGAAATATTTACTTTTATTTAAACTGTATCATGTATTAAATGCGAACGTACATACTAACAATCTCTGTAATATAATTTAGGTCAATTTTCTTGCTGGAAAAATAGAAATTGTAGATGTTTAATCAAGTCTAGGCAATCATTTCAAACATTAAAAATGTTTATTTATAAGAAATTTTAGAAGATAGATTTTATATTGTCCAAGAGCTTTTCGGACTAAAGTTAACTATAAAGCAATGATCGCCAAGCAAACTCGCGCGGACTCACGTATACAATACGAACACAAAATAACTTGCAACAAGGAGAGCCAAAGCACATTACACATGCGCATGCTAGCTAGCTCTCAACAAATAAGGCATTTTTCAAAGAAAAAAGTATACTTTAAATATTTTAGAACAATCATAATCGTTACTCTAATAATCGTTAACAAGCATTCAGTTATTTAATAACTTAATTATTAAATATTAAATATTTTTGTTAATGTAAAACAATATTTTATAATTCACTGTAATAGCACTATTTATTTTGATGAAATGTCACCCAGGCATACTCAGTTAAAGCAGGCTCTCTGAATGGCGACCTCTGCTATAAAGTGAGTTTTATCTATTTTTTATTTCCACAACCTTCTTGTAAATGAAATTTTATAATTTAAAATTTATGTTAGTGTCCTTACATCAACCGATTTCTCTTGGACTAATTAACATTTAATAAAATGGCAACTCAAAAAAAAAAGAAATAAAAGGGGTGCTTCAATCTTAAAAGTAATTTTCTTGAGTGTAACCAGTGATGCCGCTTAGTTACATTTTTTGTAAATTTTGAGGTCTCCAAGTAACACGTTTTGTTATATTTGTCCAAATTTACGTAAATTTAAGTACAGACACAAAATAAATAATAATCTTAAAAAGTACTCCTTTTATCATTTTAGGAAAAAAACCTCTCTGATAGCGGTTTTTCTAAACATATTAATTCGGTTTTAACCACAAGGATCACACACTTGCAATTGCTATCAAAGTCTTACATAAAAAGTAAGAGTGCTATATTTGGCTATGCTGAATCTAATATATCCTTCGTCTACTTAATTGTAGTGGATCATAAAAAAAAAACACGGGGATCAAATAGTATTAAAAAAATAAGAAAAAAATTAAAATGTCAATGTCTATTAAGCGATGTCCGTCTGTCCGTGTTAGTGTTGAAATAAACTTAGCCCAGGAGCTAGATGAGCTAGAAAAAATTTTAATACGCCAATCGGTCAGACATAGTGTCGAAAGAAATCCTTTTGAAAATCAGCAAGATCGGTCCATGTTCTTCGACGCAGCAGGCAAACCACTACACCTGCCTCTAATTTTTCCATATAACTTGGAACAATGAAGTTACTCCAATCAAAAAAACATGTATAAGGAACAATAGAAAATTTAAAACTTAGAAAATAAACATCCAGTAAAAATATTGGCGCTCGCCTATATTTTTCTAGATAATGTGCCTGTGAAATATTCAAAATTTTTTTTTAAATATTAATATGGGTATCATTTTAAAACTTTTGAAGAGATCTATAAGGGAATAAAAATGCTTAACCCATTAAGAGCCGATGACATTTTTATTTAAACATTTTTTAATTTTTTAATTCTCTGTCACCTCTATATTTGTTCTCCTTATTGATGTTACTTCGCGAAACTAAATTAAGATAAATGGTGAAGGGTGTATAAGAATTGGCATAGCCCAATATAACACTCTTACTTGTTTTTCCCAATTTATTTTGCAGAATTATTTTTATGTTTTAATGTTTTACCAAATCCCCCACTATGCTTCGGTTTAGCAACAAATGCAAATTATTTTAATAAAAATAATTTAAATAAAATTATACCTTTAAAAACAATCGCCTTTATTGTAAAAAAATAAATATATTATAACTAACTAAAATACTTTTTGTATTTAAAAAAAATTAAAGTATTTCTTTCTCTGCCTGCCGAATGCATTAAGTTTCCCAGTGACCTAAAAACTGTATTATAATAGATAATAACGTTTGTTATTAACTTTATACATACTAACGCCGTTATATGTTAGCATGTTGCGTATGTTTGTGTATATATATGCATACGACACATAATACATACTTACTATTTTGTATATTATTAAAATGGAATTTGAATAAAAGAAAAAAAACAAAACGAAATACACACATGCATTCATAGTTTCATTGCATATTTAATTTTTTGTTTTTTTGAAGTTCAAGGAATTGTGCATTAAACAGCTATTTTTTATGATTTGTTTTTAGTTGATTTTGTTTAAAAAAATTATTTTACTGCTTCCACTTGATTGCTACACATACGTGCATACATATTTCGACTAAATTTCGATAAAAGATTTAAATTGATTTTTTCATAATTCGGAAGATAACTTATTTGAATTTATCTTAAAAGCTTTTACGATAAATTAAGCAAGTGTTTGGTAATTATCAATTATAATTAGTGAATAAATAATGAATTAGTGGGATAATCAAGAAAAAAAAATGATTTTTTTAAAGCCTTACACTGCAGCAATTTTTCATAGACTCTTTAACTTTTTACAGTAATCAGAAAATTTAACTGATACAAAAGCTAAAATTGCATTACCAGTAAAATCATACTGTCTACTGCATATTTTCAGTAACCAGTAAAAATTAAGGCAAACGGCGTTTCTTGCAATTTAAAAAGGTAAAAGATAGGGCTTGGAATTTCCCGGTAAATAGAAAAAATTATAACATTCCCGGGATTTCCGGAAAAAAGCAAATCCATGTTTGTGTTTCCAATGTAAGTGGCTTCGTATAACTTAAATTCCTGCTTAAACAAATCAGTAACCTTTTTGTTTATTTTATTTCTTACCAGCAGTGGCCACGACCTCGTCCGCGTATCATTTCTTATTATCTTAAAATTAAAATTTAGAAAAAAGTGGTTTTAAATATTTATTGTGGAGTCCTGTAAACAGTTTTAAAAACTTTTCATCTACAAAAATAAAATGTACTGACAACTGTTCTAAAACCATTGGGTGACTTCACATTGGTATCTCTTGTTTCTCTACGAAATGACATGTTTTTTTAAAACAAAAATTATTTTATATCTGAACAAGAGTTTTAAAAGACATCCTCACAACATTATAATCAAATCCATCCAGCAGTTTTTACGTAATGCGAACACAGACAAACAGACAGACAAAAACTCCAAAAATAGGTGTTTTGTATTCCATATCGATTACTATCTACGCCAACATTAAAATTTTCAAGTACAGATGTATAGATGTAGTAGAATTCGTACAAAACGATATATTTAAAAATGTTTAAATGTCACAACTAAAATATTTAAAAAACAAGCTGTGTATTTTGTAAAGTGCTAAGGTTTTTAAACTTCTTGTTTCCGAGGAATTTAGCCAAAATTTTCCCGAAGAAATTGTGGATAGCTTTTCCCGGGAATTCCTGTAGTAGATTTACACGAAACGAGATATATGAACATTTTTAAATGTAACAACGAAAATATTTGAAAAACAATCAGTAATTTTTTAAAGTGCTAACGATTTTAAAGCTCCCGTTTCTCGGGAGATTATCCAAAAATTCCCCGGGTAATGAAAATAAAATTTCAGTAAAATTTCCTGATTATTAATTTTTTCTATAATCAGTATAAATTTACTGGTAATGAAAACTAAATTGAAGTATCAGTAAAAATATTTGTTTAAGAAACTTTACTGGTACTGCATCTATGTATAATTGATGTCAAGTTACATATTTTGAAATCGTTATACTCTGGCTAATAATTTCTTTTTAAAACACACATTGAATTATTTTTAATCGAAGATCTACCTGTTTTTTTAAATGGTGAGAACTTTTAAAACAAAATTTAATTTATTTAGATAATTTTCGTTCATCGAGTATATTAATATAATGCCAATGTCATGGATGTAGTTCCGGTTGGCAAGTCAATAAACACCTTTAAATATAAAAGCATACAATTTATAAAGGGTTATTGATTATTTAAAACATATAAAAAAATCAAAATTTTTTGTTTGAAAACAATTGAGTTCATAAACTTCGACTATAAAAGTTTACTGCTAATAAAGCATCAAACAATATTTAGCATTGAAAAACGTTTAAAAGTAGCCGTGAAGCAATAGCTATAACCTACTTCTTCTCAATATTTAAGAACAGCATCTAAATGAGAAATCTGCTAAAGAAAACAAAATTATTTTAAAAACTTAAATAAACCCTTTTTGGCTTAAGATTTTTAATGTCCTTGAAAATAATACTGAAATATCCTTAAAAGCAAAATTACTAATTGCTACAATACTGACTTTACTAAGAATCAATAAAATTAAACGAATTATTGTCTGTACTTATAATCAACAAAAGGCTAAATTTATCGAAAATAAAAACATGATCACACACATACACACACTCATAGAATTACGCAGACGTAGCCATATAAAACAAACACAAACTCACTTAAAGTACAAATTCGAGCTTTTATTTCTTTGATAGTTTTATCTAATACGCGACTGCATACTTAGCATGATAGATTTGGAAAGAAGAGCTCAGTTTGTGAATAGGTTTTGTGGAAAGCGGATGTCAAAGCTTCCAGGTGTAGTTGACAAAAAAGAAAATAATATAATTAATAAATAAAATTGAAATTAAAATTCAAATACAGATTATTATTTATAACAAAGGTGAGCAAAGAAATTTCTAAACGTTACTTATAAGTAAAAGAAATCAATTACAAAATATTGAAGCAACAAAAACTTGAAACTGAAGTAATTTGAAATTAGAAAAAAAAAGTGTTAAATAATTTTAACTGCTTGAAAAAAAAAATATTAAATGAATTAAGCTTTACGCTCTTTGTAATATTTATTTCGTGGTGTTGTTGTTTTTTCATTTTCTTCTCGTTAGAAATTAGTACCAACATATTTTTTTTGAAAAATCTTGCTTAAGGTTACCCATCAAGCCATAACCAATGATTATTAATTTTTGAATATTAATTGACTCAAAACAACAGGTTCCATTTGGATGCTTGTGTATTTGTTGTTGTAGTAGTGGTAGTGTAGTATCTATGTGACAATCAATGACTTAACTATTCTTTAAAAATTTTATATTATGTGTGTTTATAACAAATATACATTTTGTTGTTGTTTAAGTCGCTATAAATACAAGGTCAGTCCATTATGCAAGTTATGAACTTATTTCCATTAAACATTAACGTGCGGCAAAACATGTACCAAGAAATATTTTTCAACAACTAAGAATATTTAATACGCAGCTATTAATATATTAAACCTTAATGAATATTCAAAATTTGGTAAAACCCCGCTTACAAAGCAGTAACAAATTCTAATAGCAAAGAAGACTGTAAGTCTGTTGTAGTTAAAAGCCTTTCAGAGAAGCTGTGACAGGAATTGAACTTGTGAACACCCTATAAAAAAAGACGTTAGAAGGAGAGAGAGAGAGAGAGAGAGAGAAAGAGAGCACATCAACCATTTACCACTTGTGTTAAGTGCTAAGTTGTTATCTTAAAGATATGTCTGCCTGTCTGTCTGTATACCCTCTACCAATAATTTAAAACTTGTGAAACATTATTTTTTTCGTTATAATTTACCAAAATATGTTCATGTGTAAATCTTGTTCATTTTGTACATACTTTCACAGTAATATGTACCTTAGTACTATAAACATATATATGTGTATATGTATGTACGTATATATGTATAAATATACAGTGAACCAAAACAAACGTACTTGAAGTTAAATTTGTTAATAATTATTTCTTTAGAGTTTGTTTTTATATTTTTACTTATTGTCAGTTTGTTGCCAGACTGCAGAAATTCCATAATTTAGACGGTTTTTATAATCATAACGTGAATAAATTTTTTAAACCTCAGCACATGTATGAAACAACAACAAATATTTATATTGGAAAATCTTAAAATGGGAACGAGTTTTTTTAGAAACATTAGAATCTTTCTATAACAAGTTCTTAATTTGCAAAACTATTCAAAATTAATAAAGGCAGTGATAATATATTTAATATTTAATAATTTTTAAATGTTGTAGAAATATTTCAGTAAACATTTTTTTTTTATTCCTTGTCCGCAATATTTGAATGTCATTTTAATATTTACTCTCCATATTATTATCTGTCCACTAAACCAAACTAAAGTTTTTTAAAGAATAATAAACTTGTTTTCATTTGCAATGTTTTAGAGTTAAAATTTCCAATTCAAAAATGTACTAAAATAAATCAGTTCCGGAAAGTTGTTGTTGACTAAATAATTAATAAGAAGTTGCTGGGGCTTAGATAGTTAGCACGTTGACTGACTACTTGACACGTGATTGGTTGAATGAACCGGTTTTTACTGCCTATTTCCCATCCATTTGTCTAAGATGTTTAACATTCATGTTCATATTTGTAGGTAGTACAACGTCCTCCATCGCCTGTTTTACCTTACAACATTAAATAGTCGGCGTTGTAATATATAAAGAGGCTATATTACTTTAGGTGTGGGTGGAATATATTTTTTATACCCGACACTACAGGTGGAAAAATAGTAAATTTAAGTTTGTCATTCCGTTTGTAATTTCCACAATCCCGACCCCATAAAGTGTCAATATTCGGAGTTCTTATGCCTAGGGAAATTGATTAAGCGGTGTGTGTCGGTCCGTTCGCGTTTGAGTTGAAATCAACTTTACCAAGACACAAGATGAGCTAGAGAAAATTCACATACGCCAAGCGATCAGACATAATTTCGAAAATTTTTGTATTGATAATCAGCAAGATCGGTTAGTGTCCTTCGAGGCAGCGGGCTAAAAAAGAAGAGAAAACCATTTAGTAAAAAAATTGGTGCTTGTCCATATTTTCCGAGTTATGGGCCTTTGAACTTTTCATATAAATTTTTTTTTTTTAATTTCTTAGTCCATTAAGAGACGGTGAAATTTTTGATGTACAATTATTTATAGAACTTAATTATTTTTTTATATTTTTATTTTTAATTTTCTGTCACCCTAATATTTGTTTTTGTGATTGGAGTTACTTTCACATAAATGGTGAAAAGGGTGTATAAAAGTCGTCATTAATTTTAGAATTTCTTTGTTGATATCAAGTTTTTATTTGAACACTCTTTAAAAAAAAGCCGAACTAAAACATTTAAATATGACGAACCTTTAGAAGGTTTCAAAGAAAAAAGCATTCACAACATGAACAGTTTATATAAATTTCAAATTTTTGTTTCTTACGTTTAAAAAAAATAGAGTAAGTAGCCTTGAAATGTTTGCTTTTATTCTATAATTGTAGCTGATTTTTATTTATTTCAAGTGGCTATTCCGTAGGCTTCAAAAGATTAGGCGATATAAGTCAAGCTCATGCCTCTTTGGGAACCCCTTAATTTTAATTTTTTTATGGCTTTCCTCTAGGAGAATTCGTTATTTCTGGCAACAATCACGCTTTAGCAGATATTTAAAAATTTTGCTTTAGTTTTGTTAACTTTGTTAACTTTTTTTTTAATAATGAGACCGAACAATAAGCGTTGACTTTCAAATAAAAAAGAAAAAAAAAATGTTCAACAAATGTTTTAAAAATTGCGGACTTCTGAGGCAAGAAACAAAAACAAAATATTACACACGAATTGTTAATCTTCTTCTTTTTTAAGTCGGTTAATCAAATTTTCTTTATGTAGCCTTATGCAAACAAAATAAAAAGTATTTGTTGTAGAATTATTATCATGAATTGCTATTACATGACATTGTTTGTCCATCCATCCAAGTGAAATGCCAAAATTTATATAAATGTTTCTTTATACGAATACAAACAATACACATACCTATTTACATATGTGTCTGTGCACCTATAACATATAAGAAATGTAAACAAAAGATGATAACATACACCCTGCAGAAATCGAGACTGCTCCTTACACGCGTGTAAAGAGTACTCCAAAAGGGACCAGGACTAGTCCAAAAGTAGTCCAACTATATCGGAAAAACATACTCCATTTTACGTTACAATGTCCTAGGAGAGGACCACGTAATCCAAAAGAAGATTACGTCAGAGTAATCCAAAATCTAGTCCAAGTAACTACTCCGCAAATTATTAACACAGGGTTAGTCTTGAAATTACTTCATGTCGCTACTCCATGGATTACCACAGAAAATTAGTTTGGAAACTATTTTATACTATTACCCCGCGGAATATAAACAAAGGACTAGTTTTTAAATTACTCTGATGTGAATACTCCATGGAACACCATAAGAGACTAGTTTCAAAACTAGCCTTTGGTAAAATTTCTTAGAGCACCCCAAAAAATGTTTTTGCAAAAAAATCAAAAGAAATGTAATCACAAAAATTTTTTTATACATATTTTTTCATTTATTAAAAAACTATGATAAACAAAAACAAGTAATATCAAACTAATTAAACGCATATGAATCTTTTGTTATAAATAAATAATATCATAATATAATATAATATAATATAATATAATATAATATAATATAAGTTAATATCACAAATTATTTCGTCATATATTTCAAATAAATGTGCTACTTTCATTAGATTAATTTTAATACCAAAATGCACATATTGCCCAGGATGCACTGTCACTATATCTATTTCAGAGTTCATTCGTTTGAATAACGCAGCTGGAGAAATCGGCACATCAATTCCATTGTTTTTCAATATACACAACAGATCTCACAGGTGTTTACGGGAAGTCCTACTATTCATCTGCCATTGCCCTAAATCATTAATTAAATCACTTTGGGAACTTAAGTTATTTAAATCTACTAGTGAATCCTCTAACTCCAAAGAATCGTCTCCACCTATAGATTCTGTTGCAATAGAATCTAATTCTTCTTTTTTGCACTCATTGAACGCATTTGCGTTATTTAATTTATTTAAATAATAATCTTTTTCTTCTTCTTCTGCACTCCATTTTATTTCTATATTATTGAACTTTTTTTTAATTATTTAATTTTTACTTACAACAGAAGAAAATTTTTCACTTTTAATCATTCGGCTTTTCAAAAAAAAAATATGACGTAACAGTATTACCATAGTTGTATTTTTTTTTCAATGTGTTTCGAGTATTGCCAAATATTTTTATTTTATTCATTATAGTCCATGTTTTCATTACATCGGACCATGTTGTAACTACTCCTTTTTACTTAAAACGGATCATGTACTCTATTAATTTCTGCAGGGCAATGTGTGGGTGTATGTGTATTTTTATATAACACCTAATGTATGCGTATATGTATGTTGTAAAAATATTTCCCACAAAATTATTTATTTACCAAACATATTTAATTTAAACCTAAGCTTTGTTTTGTTATATTTGTGATGAAAGAACGAATATTAAGCGTGATTTTAAGATCCATAATAATATTTTAGTAAAATACATGTACATACAAATGATGTACATACATACATATTATATAAATGTAAATAATAATAAATATTTTTACATACAGACATAGAAACTTCTACATATATTTAAGGTCACTTTAACACGTTCTTGGACGTGAATATTGAAGCATTCATTTTTATGCGGACGTTAAATGACATGAATGCTGTACAAATAATAGAAATAGTTTTGAAAAAAAAATATCTGTCTATTTTTGCAGTTCACAACAATTTTAAGTGTCCGTAAACGTGTTAGAAGAAATGTTTTCTATCGCATACGCATTTATACATATGTACATGCATCAAACATCAATAGGTATATAAATAATTACCATACATGGGAGTAATTAATTAGACAGACTACTTAATTGTCAAGTGCATTAGCATTGAAAGATAAATAATATTAATTTGTTTTATTTTAATGTTTAATGTTAATGTCAAAATCAATCAATTCCTAAACGGCATTCCTTATCTTAACTAAATAAACACCCTAAAGTAGAGTAAAGCATTTTCTTGATATGGCATTTTTATCACAAAAACAGTTTGAAATATTGATTTATTATTCTTAGAAAAACTGAGACAAAATGAACACATATTTATATTTTCCTTAACAACCGACGAAAGATCTCAAGTTTAGCACGATTCTTACCCAAAATTTTCCTATTTTAAAAATGTTGAAATCTAGTTGTCCGGAATTTATTATCAGATCTGTGAAAAATTGCATAACTGCTCAAAAGGTATAATAGAGTGGATTAAATGTGTATGTGTGTAACAGACTGACAGCTCTGTACGATTTTAAAATTGTTTAAAATAATTAATAAATAAAAACCAGGATTCACTATCATACACAATCGTACGATTTTATTACACAAAAATCTTACAGAATTCTGTCCTACTTAAAAATCGTTTAAAAATGGCGTCGTAGGTGCACGAAAAAAATATGCAAAAAACAGATGCTTTTAGTATTTTGATGCTTTTTTTCTCCTCATCTGATCGCATAGGAAAAATCGTTTTAAAAACTCTTTCAAAAGAATGTAAATTCGCACAGATCTGTCAAAAATTCTGTTACACATATCCATCTTTAATTCACACTAATAGACTTTTTGAACAGACATGCAATTTTTGACAGATCGTACGACAGAGTAGATAGTCAATCCTGGCCTTAAAATAATTTTTTCTATGCGGTCAGAGTTGATTTTTTTAGGATGAGGAGAAAAAACAAACAAAAAATATAAAAAACAAATGTTTTTTTGCATCTTTTTTGAAGTGTGACACCTGCAACGCTTGTTTGAACTAATTTTAAATTAGGAAAGAATTTTGTTAGATTTTTGTGCGATTTACACGAAGTGAATCCTGCTTGGTCCTAAGAGATTGTTAAGATTTCTTTATTTTATGCAAAAAGTTTTGAGCTTCTGTAATCACAACTTTGTGGTTCATTAACACAATTTTATTTTTATTGCAGTTACTAATTTAACGGTTTAATTACAATTAGTAAATTGTGTCTAATTTTTCTTGTTTTTTTTTTTTCTTTTGGAAAATGTTCGCATAAATTTTGTAAACAATTTTCCCTCCAAAAATGTTTATAAATTAAATTAAAAAATGAAACTTAAGTAGAAGAAGTAAAGTTTTATTTCATTTCTAATATCTACGTTTCAAATCCTGGTTGGAAAATAATAAAAAAAATATTAATAAAAACAATTATAATTCGAAAAAAATTAGCATTAAATGATGATAAAATTTTTTGGCATATTAATTATTTCAAATAATGCCAAAGAAATTTTTATAGTATTTAAAAAAAAAAGTCCCAAGTATTAAATTTACATACTTTTTAATTTATAATTAATATTCACACACATTTGACACGTGTATGACAAATATGTTTATATCATAATTTTATTGACATATACTAACATACACCTATAAACACATACTTAAATACATGCACATATTTATATGCCTTATTTCCCTTTGAGTAAAAACGTGCTATCTTCTGTTTACACAGTTTATTAAATTATTTGAATATTGTATACCCGAATACATACGAAATAATGTAATTTCTGTTACATAAAATATCCGGTATAAAACACGCAGTATAAGTATTTTTTTAAAATATTAATTTCATAAAATTTATTCTTCATCTCACAGTTAACCCGAAGTAACATCTAAAAACGGCACTAATAAAATTAATTAAATTAACAAAATTTTCTATTTTATTTTTTGCTTAAGAAAATTGTTAAGACACTGGAAGCTGTGAGCCAATATCAGGGATCATAATATTTTTTGAAGTTGTTTATTAAAAGGAAACTGAATAAAGAAATGGCGGACATGAATGCTACCAAGACTGATTATTGGAATTTATTATTTGTTGAATTGGCAGGTAAAACAATAAATAAACTTATTTTGATTACAATACTAAAATTATGTATTTTTTTTTCTAATAAAGACCCTCGCACAAATGATTGGTTTCTGATCAAGTCACCAGTTCCAACTTTAACAGTGATTTTGTGTTATTTGTATTTTGTTTTGTCATGGGGACCAAAATTTATGGCTGATCGTAAGCCTTTCAAATTGGAGAAAGTATTAATGATCTATAATCTGTTTCAAGTATTAATCAGCACCTGGATGGTTTATGAGGTAAAACATTTTTAAAAGTAAACAAACAGCCTTTTTGTGTAATTTTGTATTTCTTTTTATTAGGGCTGTGTTGTATGGAGATATTATAGTTGGCGCTGCCAACCTGTGGATCGTTCATGGACTCCTGAGGGTCTTAGGGTAAGTTCCCAAAGTTGAACTAAAGCTGCAATTTTTTATTTTTGAAATTTTTATTTAAACTTGAGATGTGGCATTTCTTTTTAGTTTTTTTAATCGCTATTTTGCTTTCATCATAAAATACTAAAAATAAATAAGACCTCAAGCTTGATTAATTATTTAATAAAGATAAGATATTTATTGTTTTTTTTCTTTATTATTTAACAGGAAGCTCGAGGAGTTTATGTTTATTTTTTGGCCAAAATCACTGAACTCTTAGACACTGTGTTCTTTGTTTTGCGTAAAAATGACCGTCAAGTAACATTTTTACATGTTTATCATCACACTGTTATGCCCATGATTTCCTGGGGAACAACTAAATATTTTCCTGGAGGACATGGCACTTTTATTGGCTGGATTAATTCATTTGTTCACATAATTATGTACAGTTATTATTTCTTATCGGCGTTCGGACCAAAAATGCAAAAATATTTATGGTGGAAGAAATACATTACCAACCTACAAATGGTAAATTAATCACAAAAAAAAAATTTTAAGGCAAAATGAAATTAAAAATAATTTTTTTTAAATATCTTCTTAGATTCAATTCTGTATAGTTTTCATTCATCAAACACAACTTTTATACACGGATTGTAATTATCCTCGTTGGACTGTGGGCTTTACCCTGCCCAATGCCATATTCTTCTATCTTCTTTTCAACGACTTTTATAAGAAATCATACCAAAAGACAAATTCTGTGGAAGATAAACAATCTGCTGTTCTTGCCAACAATAATAATGATGCTCAAGTCAAAAATCAAAACGAGCCAATTCCTGTAGAATCGAAAAAACTTATTTAAAATGATTGCAATTACTATTGAAGTGACCTGTAAATACCTCAAAGATAGTACTAATTTTATGTTTTATTTTAAATAACTAAATGTGTAAGAAAAATGTTGTAGTTATTATTTTTGTTTTTTTTTTTTTCTTTTTTCATCAAAAATTTGTCTCCAATTTATTTACATTAACATGCATATGAATTTGATGCATTTATACATACATATTTTAATTGTATACGTATGTTTGATTATACATATCTGTTTAAGTTTTATCTGTTAAATTAATTTAGTTTTGGTAAATTCAAGTCACAATTATGATTTTATTTTTTTTTTTTAATAGTTTTTAGAAATATGTTGTTTAAGGATGTAAGTTACATCTGTCAATAGAGTATAGAAAATTGCAAAACATTTTAAAAGAGGTAGAAAAATAATTAAATCGCCATGTCGTTTTCGATTCTTTAAAAATCTTTATTTGATGTTGTAAATTACAAAATAACGAATAAAAAATTTAATTATTAAATTAATACAAAGTTAGCTCTTATAAAATAAATCAAATTTATTTTAGTTATACTTACTTCTAACATATGAACATTTGCCCCTCAGTGGCATAACATAAAGAATTGCAATTTTAAGATTATGGCTGTCAAGACCATAAATTACCCCTTGCTTGAGGGTTGCAGACTATCCAACCCCATCTGTTGAAAGTGCAACAGCACACTTGTTCTGCACGGCACTTTCCCTACGGACACTGACCTTAACCAACAGCCACCACGTGTACCCCTAAAGGGACCTCACCAACAACCGGCTACAAAGAGGTGCGCATCTCAATTTGGGCTACTAGTTCTCGTGGCTCCAGTATAATAAAGGACACTGGTCAGTCTTTCGACAAGTACCCAACTTGTCTATTTCGATTCGTATCCGGAGAGCACTTCGTATGAACCTTGGTTACCTCGGCCAAGCTTTTAGTACCTCCGGGGGTATTAGTTTGCTTGTCAAACAGAAATTTTTAAGTTCAAGTCCCACCAGAGTATTTCAGTACAATAATCGATATTGAGTAGCCGAAGATGAGTTGTTAAAAAAGTAAATAAATGAGAAAGAAAACAAACAGACTATATCAGCGATGCCTGTTTTAGAAAACAACAGTGCAGCATAGCCGCGGCAAAGGACTTGGTTTGATTATCTGTATGAGAAAGTGCAAGGGAAGAACTAAGTTAGAAGGAATAATAGCAGAGTTGCATAAAAAGGTTATGATTTGTAAAGTGGTCGAAGCCACAGCGTATATGGTCTGGATAGCGGTGTGGTTTTCATACAGTGTTACCATTTTATTTTTTATAAATCTTTAAGTTGACCACAAAAAATTTTGTGTTCTTTAAAAATTTGTTTTTCTTCATGAACTTGAAAATCAGTTCCAAATCAAAAGTACTTTGCAATGCAACTATGGTTTTTTCCCAAATTGTATCACAAAAACAGATTTATGCAATTTAAATAAAATATTTCTTTTACTACACAAGTGGTTTAACAGAACAAATGATTAAAATAATCAGTTTGCGATTATGTTGTACATATTTGCTCGTTAACTTTTGTTTACTTTAATTGTTTTTTTTTAAGTGTAAATAAAAGAAAAGTTGTATTAAAAAGGGAGTAAAAATAATTCAAAGTTGCAACTTAATGGAAGAAAATAATTAGCTTGCAGTTTTTAGCTACTACCCATATCTAGAATATAGTGAAAAAATTAAAAGTGTTTGAATAAAAAGTTTCCTCGAATAATAGACTAATTTAACATTTTTTTAAATCCTTTTGATAACCTCAAAAATAAAATAACAATGGTAGCACTGGTTTCATGTCTGCTAAAAAAAAAAAAAAACAAGAACATTACCAAGAGCCACAGTGTAAGAAATGGAAGAAATGGAAGAAATAGATATTAATTAAAGTGCCACTTAAGCAAAATCAATAAAAATTGATATTCTGGTATTTGTAATCAGTGTTGCCGCGACCAAAAATTTTAATTTATTATTTTATTTTAATTTAATTTTAACCAAAATTTCTTTAAAAAAAATGTACTTTGATTTATTTAAGATAAATTTGAACTTTGATTTTTTTAATATTTAATATTTTAATGCAGTGTAAGTGCACAGCAAAACTTACTCAATCTAGCATTTATCTACTTATATGGAAATAAAATTTAAATGATGTTCTTTGGCAACGCCAGAACTTGAAATGGCAGGACTGCTACTTTTAATAATCCCCTATGAAACAACGATGATCCTTATGGAGAGAAAAATTAAATAAATTGTGTGGATGGTGCTGTTGTTGAATCCTTAAATTTTGGTATCTTCAAAATTACTTTTGCGATTTCAAAACTTGTTTTTTCTGTCTTTGGAGTAAGGCCACAGGATGAACAAGAGCCACCAGCACTACAATCACTTATTGTTGAGACTCTTTTGAGTCTTTTTTAAATGGAAAAAGGTACCATATAAAGACGTGGAATTTTAGTGGCCAGTCATTAGCTAACAGGAATTACTTTTGCAAGATTTCTCAGTGTTATCAAAATGACGTATTCAAAATATTGTGTATCAAATTGTTTAATACATATAAATTAAAGTATGATTTGAAAAATTAACATGCCTTTTGGTTGAATAAGTAAGCAAAACAAAACAAAAGTACAAATCTACACATAAGAAAAAAGTTATAAGTTTTGATATAAATACCCAAAACGGTAACGCTGTTTGCAATATAAAAAGACGCCACAATTAAAAGAAAACAAAAAAGGACGTATTTATTATAATTTTTTATCATAAATAGAAGAAGAAATAAAGATTGAGTTGGCAACTCTGTTTAGGCCTACATCAATCAACAATGAGTATAATAGTGTCATAATTACTTTTTCGTACTCCAATAATTAATTTATTTAAGGAAATATTTAATGGACGATTACTTGCATGTGAAAGCGTTCTGACTTAGTTAGCTTCATTTCTAAGCATCAAATTATGGTTAAAAAAATTAGTTTTATTAATATTTAGAATATTGTGGTTCAATTTAAATAAAATTCCCGGAATTTTTAATTTTTTTAAATTATCGCATTCCCGGGTCTTTCCGGTATTTCTAAGAAAAAAACAATTCTTGAAGAAAACAAGTTTATTTAATGAAATAATATTGAAAAAATCATAGTTTTATTAAAACAAAAACAAAAGATAAAAATAATAGTTAAATAAAATTTTCAACAGTAAACAAAACCTAAAAACAATTCAAGTGACCTGACATATATATCGCTCATTTACTAAAACAACGTCATAACTCAAAAAAAAAATTGATTTAAAAAAAAAAACGAGTTCAAAGTTGTCAATTCATATGTAGGTCCTATGCACGATATGGCAGTATTTTCTTTCGTATGTGGAGATTAATATTATTATTACTGTAGGGCAAATAATTTTGCACGATTTTCTCAAAAATTTTATTTTTTGAGTTATGACGTTTTTCTAGTAAATGAGCGATATGTATGTACAGTTGTGCCATATAACAGGAGATAAGAGAGATAAAAATACTGAAAAAGTATCATATTAATTATTTTTTCAAAGATATGATTTTAAAACTGCATTTAACAATTCACAAGAAATACTGTTGCTTATTTTTGTTGCAAAATTTTCAACAATAGAAAAAACCCCTTCACTTTCTACCGTGGTATAATTTGTTATCAATTATACATTATAAAGAATATGCATGTTTATGTTTCAAATGTTAGTGGCTTCGAATAACTTAAATTCTTGCTTAAACCAATTAGTAACCTTTTGTTCTGTTTTATATCTTGCTAGAAGTACCCACGACTTCGTCCGCGTATCATTTCTAATTATTTTAAAATTAAATCTTAGAAAAACATGTTTTTAAGCATTAGTTACAGAGTTCTGTAAACAGTGTTAAAAAGCCTCCATCTACAAAAATAAAATGTACTGACAACGATATATTTGGATGACCGATGAAATTGATTGGTAACTTCACGTTGGTATCTCTAGTTTCTCTACGAAATGACAGTTTTTACGTAATGCGAACACAGACAGACACAAATTCTATAGGTGTTTTGTTCTCCATATCGATTACTATTTACACCAACATCAAAATTTTTCCAAAAAAAAAAAATTCATATACAGATGTATAGACGTAGTACAATTCACACGAAAGAAAATATTTGAAAATTTTTAAATGTCACAACCAAAATATTCGGAAAAGGATCAGTATGTTTTTAATGTGTTAATGATTTTAAACTTAGCGATTCCCGGGAATTTAGCCAAAATTTTCATTATTTTTAATACCGGAAAATGCGTAGTTCATAGACTAACTATGATGGACACATCTTAGCAGTGCTTAGAAATTGATGATCTCAGCTTAAAGCTAGCGAATTGAGGTATGTTGTAATTCGAATTGTCAAGTAGTTTTTTTTTTTTGATCCAACGTTTGCTAATCTTGTTTCTTTATTGAATTTTCCCTTTACTTGTTTTAAATTTTTTTTATATATTCAAATACATGCTTATATTTTAATATTTTCTTATGTTTAATTGTGAACAATCGCACGATGGCCGAGGGCTAATCCGCAGTCATTACTTGAATGCCAACATCCTCACCAGAGAAACATTAGCGAAAAAACAAACTAATATTTTATATTAATATTTTATTCGGTTTATAAATATTTTTTAATAGTTTTTAGTTTAGTTCAAATGTGCTGTAGCTGCTGCTATGCAGCCGTGGAAAAATATTTAACACGAAAGTCTCTTATTCTGTATATTGACAAAATTTAAGAACTTTGCATGATTTGTTGCCAAATTTGGCGAAGTAAATCAAGAAACAAATGACAGATCTGCAGGAAAAGTAAGCAGCGAAAGAGTGAGTTTTATTTTTTGTGTTATTTAGCCTTTTTTTCTATTACCCTTTAAATTTAAAATGAATTATTGATATATAAAATACTGTTCTCCGCTTTGGTTTCAAAATTGATTCTATTATATTTATAAAGATGAAAACGTTTTTTCAATTAACCTTTTCAATCAATAAGCTACGTTAGGTTTCAATGATCACTGTACGTCAGATCGGATGTTCAAGAAAAAAATTAATTTTAATAAGCCTTCATTGTTAAAGTCAAATTTTAAAAAATGAAAAAAATTATCCAAAACATTTCATTATTATTATTTCAGCATTATTTTTTCTTTCTTTCATAGTTAAAGTTTAAAGTTGATACTCTTCAACAAAAAGCTATGAAATCTTAAAATAAAAAATCCAAACTCAATCATCTTAGGAGAAACCAACAACAAAATAAAACAAATAAAAAAAAATAAAAAACCATAAAAAAACCCAACCAAAAAATAGGTTAATGTGCCTGCGGCACACGTTGCTTTTCAACTAGTCAAAAACTCCTCATGCACACGAACCAGAATATCATCTATCTTCTAAAAAAACGGAAAAGAAAAAAGAAATATTAAAATAAGTGTATTCATAAAAATTTATGAATAAAATAAAGCGATAAAAAAAATTTTCATTTAAAGAAAGTTAAGAAATCGTTTGCATTTAATTGTGATAAAATGTTAAACGTTATGATCACCAACATTGTCGCCGCTATGAACTTATACAGAGTGATTACTTTGCTATTTAAGTTTTTTTTATTTGGTTGAAACACTATAACTTGCAGTTTTTTAATTTAAATTCACATTTTTATTATTTGCTGCTAAAATTGATTTTTGGAGAAATTGGGATTAAGTTACTCGACCAACTGGGAGGTTATACATCAAGATACCTGTGACATTCATTATTTAAACTGCCTAACCCCAAAATTTGAGGTCCCTTCCATGTCAAGTGCAATATGTAAAAATTTTACTAGACTATACTTAGTCCAGATTTACACTATGCAATTTTTTTAGGCTTTTTTTCAATTCTCTATTTAAGTTGCAGCGATGTGCGTTATTTAAAAATAAACATAAGCAACAATAACATTCCCTTAAAATTTAGTTCTTTTTAGTTGCTTACTCTTCTTGCCTAGTTTCATGAAAAATTGCATAGTGTAAACGCTGTATTAGTGAGATAATAAAAGTTAAATGTACAAAACAATTATTTAAGAACAACAACTACAAAATAAAAATGAAATTGAAGGTCAAAATGTTAACGACTGTTAAGTGATTAACAGTGGTCTGTTAACTACAAAATTAGCCCAGTTAAAAAAATGTATTTAAGTCTCTAGTAAGTTGATAGATTATTATCTTAAAAACTAAAGGGTGTCCCCATTCAACATACATGTCTTTTAAGTGTATTATAAACCGTAAAGCTCACTTCTTGAAAATTAAAAAAATGCGTATTACAATAGCTGCCGACAGCAAAAAGTTATATAAAAATAAATCTAAAAACTAAAGGGTGTCCCCATAGGAGACGTAAAATGACTTTTGTACCGCTATAGATAAACGCTTGCAAATTAAACAGAATGTCGATTACTATGACCGTTATAATACCAAGTATAAATATTCAAAATTGCAAATTAAAGGGTGTCCCAATAGTTAATGTAATTTGATGTCTGTGGCCAAAAATTTTGAACTGTTAGAGACAGACAGCTGAAATTAACAAAGAACCTGTTTTGCTAAGTTCGTATAACATTAAGTATAAAATTTAAATATAGAAATTAAAGGGTGTTCCCATATTTAAAGTAAATTTACCTATATGGCCCTATCGTTTGAACTGTTATATTAAACAGAATGTCCATTACTTTGTCTGGTATGTTAGAAAGTATAAATATTCAACATTATACCTTAAAGGGTGTCCCAATAGTAAATGTAATTTGATGTATGTGATCTAACTGTTGAACAGTTGTAGGCAGTTGATTGAGATTTGTACAGAACCTTTATTGCTAAGTCCGCTATATAGATAGTAGCAAACTTAAAACTAGAAATAAAGGGTGTCCCTATAACTGATGTAATTTAACGTTAATGGCACTATCTTTAAAACCGTTACAGATAAACTCTTGAAAATTAGACAGAATATCCATTACTATATCAAGTCTAAACAACAAATTTTCTTTTACTGTGTCAGCAATAAAAAGTGTAAAAAATAAAGGGTGACCACATAACTGCAAAATTTTTTTTTTATTTATTCTGCGTTCATATTTTTTTCTACGACATATAAAAAATCCTGACGAAATCTATCTCGAATATAATTAATTTATAATTACCTTCCTAAAGAAATATGATTTTAAGTTTGTCTGTTTTGAAGTCGGTCTTTTTTTTTGCATGAATTATACAGTCGCACACAATACTTGAGTTGCCCTTCCCTGGAATAATACTGGTTTTTATATTATGGCCACCATGTTTGTTTTCTACCGAATCAATTTCAATTTTTCTTTCAGCAATTTTAAGTTTTGTGGAAGAGAAAAAAGTGTAGAATCATTTTATTTCTCGTTTTCTTACCCCCAAAATTGCTGCAAGAAAAATTAACGACAATGTTTTGTAAAAAACAAAAATGATAATACACAAATTTTAAATGCGATGATAACAAAATTTGGTTTTATGGGTAAATTCACAAAAAAGGAGTGATTTTCGCAAAAAAAAAAATAAATTTTCACAAAAAGTCAAACACCAGCAAAAAAAAGGTCAAATTGCGACTTTAGTCGATGAACGGTAATGCAGATAGTTTGTATGAATTTCAATCATTTCGTCAATGTATCAAAACATGGTTTTATCCCACTTAACTGTGCTACTATGTCATGGATTTTTTTGTCTAGAATCAATATAATCATAAACATTGAAAGAGAACAATTAATTATTTTCAAGGAAAATTGATTAATTGAAAATTGATATTAAAATTACAACAACAACAACGACAATTAGTGACAACAGTCAATATGACACTGCAACAACAGCTTTTGTGACGAAAAGGAAAGGGTACAAAAAAATAAATAAATTACATTCATTGCTAATTCAACGAGCGGTTGGCAAAAAGCAAAAAAAAATATAAGTGACGAAAAATAAATGGAACAACGAAAAAAGGTTTGGGTTGTATGGGGACTTTGTCTAACCAAATTAATATTAGTTGATCATAAATATTTACTGTATTCTTATTTATCAAATTATTTCATTGATTGATTTCATGATATTTATAAGGTACACAATTTAAAAAAAAATTATAATAGAAAGTGTAGCGATCCAGAATATGCAGCATTACTTTCTGCATGTATTTAAATTTCTTTCGTTTTAATTACAAAATTTAAAACCAAAAAAATTCTTTTTTATAAATTTAAAAATTAAAATGTGCTTGAACTAACGCCGGATTAAAAATTATTTATTTATTTATTTGTAACACTTAAACAGGGTTCGACATAAAAATATTATAAATTTAAAATTAAAAAAAGTTTATCAGATATTTTGTAGAATAAACTCTTTCACTTTTAAACGTTTTCTATTTTTTTTTTTTGTTTTGTCAAGTACTTCTGTTAACACCGAGTGTAATGAAAATTGCTTCTAGCTTTACTATCCCTTCATACACATCTCTTTGTTCTTGCATCTGTCTGGTTTGAATTAATTTATCAAGATTTTGTTGCTGGTGTCGTATCACATAATATTTTTATATACTCTCGCTAAAACTCGCGTGTATCTGTTGTATTTTATATGTTCCTGCCAAAGATTTGTTCTTTAGACAACTTTATGATTTTGTTGAAACTGAAAAATATACTTCTTGCTGTTAACTCGTTGTAGCTTTTTATATTTAAGTGACAATGATCTATTATCAATAGCAATAAATACAAGTTGTATGTCCAAGTTTTAAATGCTTACAAAGATATTTTTTATTAATACTTAAAGAGAAATAAGGCAAAATACTTGAAGTACAGAAATGGTTAGTAAGTATTTTTCTATTATTTTTTATCTTTTTCCATATGAGGAAAATTTAACGCAGAGACAGAATATTAAAATAGAAAATATAGAACTAAGTAAACTTGTTTTAACTTGCATGAAAAAAATTTATAATAAATTATAAAGGATGAGAGCACAGTGGGTAGTAGTTGGTGCATAATTTGAAAAAAAAAAAAAAAAATAAGATGAAATCACAATTTTTCTGCTTAAAAATTAAAAGTAATTATTTAGATCACCTATAGAAAGAATGTCTAAAAGCCACATTGTCATTTACATTTTTCCCCCGGGGATACTAAAAGCCAGGCTGAGCAAACCTAAGTGCTCTCGGGGTAAAGGGGGAGCCATTCCCCCCGTGTGTAGGCACCAAATCTGAATAGACAAGTTGGGTACTCATCGAAAGACTCGCCCGTGTCCTTAATTATACTGGGGCCACGGGAACCGGTAGCCCATAAAGAGATCCACCCACCTCTGTAGCCGGTTATTGGTGAGATCCCTTAGGTGAACACTTGGTAGGTTAAGGACAATGTTTACAGGAAAGGTGCGATGCCGACACAGTGTGTCTGTTCAACAGACGGGGTTTGATAGTCTTCAACTCTCAAGCAAGGGGTAGTTTATTGTCTTTAAAGCCATATTCTTAGAATTGCAAGTCTGTTTTCTATGTCACTCAGTGGTAAAACCACCGTCAGGTTAGGCCGTATCGGCAATAACATCTGCCATTTGCATCTACTCATAACAGATATAAAATAATAAATCCAGCTTTAATTATAATGTTAAATAAATGCATACGTCCCTTGACATGAGCTTTAAAAAAGCTCAATTTTTGCTTGTTCAGTGAAATAATTTTTAATTTTAAATATTGTTATGATATTAGCGTTTGAACCGTTTATTTTGAAAGTGACTTAAGTCATTTAAAGAAATTGTTAAGAGCTGCTACGGTTTTATGTAGAACAAAGTTTTTCTTGGGGAAAAAATAAGCATCCTGTGTACGCCTTCTTGAGATTTAGCCTTAATATTTGTATTAACTTTGCAACGCAATCCTTTAAATAAGTGCATCAGCTTAAAAGCAAGGTGACTTATGCAACTTATGCTCATTTGAAACTCTTACATATCTGTAACAATAATACGGCATTTACACTATGCAATTTTTCGTGAAACAATCATGAAATTTTATTTTTTTTTTGGTAAAGCAAGAGAGGTAAACAATATGTTATTGCTTAGATTTTAAGGGGATGTTACTGTTATTTATGTTTATTTTCAATTAACGCATTTCGCTGCAACTTCAATAGGTAATTGAAAAAAAAATGCGTAAAAAATTACATAGTGTAAACCGGGACTAAATCTTAAGGTGAATGTTGTTCCTTAAAATATTGGGTTGTATCTTAGAATAAGAAAGCGTTGAATAAGTTGTTGCTTTCTCCGCTAATCAGCGTAGGGAGTGTGAGCAGAATTAAAGGTGTAATTATAAACACAAACAGTGCTATCTGCATATTTACTAAACAGAAGATTGTGAGTTGAAATCCCAACAGAGACAAATCTAGACTGAGAGTATAAAGAAGGAAAAAAAATAATAATTGTATTTAAGTAGGCGAGATGGATGAGTCCTGATTAGAAAAGTAAAACAATTGTAACAAAGACTGCCCGCCCTCCCATAAATGAGCTGCTTTAGGCGCACCTGTATATCCCAACAGTAGCTGCAGACGAGATAGTTAAGGTTACTTTTAAAAATTTAATGGAGCATATTCATGTGACACTCGCATAGAAATTGGTATACCAGGGCTCGTGAGTTCGAACCTCATCGGAGTCACATAATTGTATGATGTAGACGGCTGCGTAATTACATTAAAGTGCTTTCTTGCAAGACGTTTTTTATATGACTGGTCAGTTTGAAAACACATATGTTAATTCGCATGTTTGCCAGAATTGTTTTTAAAATCACATGAATAAAAAAAATATGAGAATCAAGTACAAATAAAAATTGCCAGGATTGTATTTGTAATTAAAAAAAATTTTACGTTTAAAAATTGAAAGACGTGGCAATAATTATTTATAATCGAAATTAATGATAGTTAGGCGAGCTTATGCTTTGATATCCTCTAATGAAGAGAAGTCTTCAACAGACGCTTTTCAAATTAAAATCACAAGCGAAAAAAAATACTAATATGAGTACAAAAATCTACTCAACGTCAAAAGAGTGAAGCTTTTAAAGATAAAGAAGGGGGCATTTCCACTAGGATGGAGAAAAAAAATTTAAGCCCACAAGGGCATAACATGGATTCAGAAAATTAGTTATTAATTTCTTCTTCATGCTTTCAAGTCAGCAAAGAAAAAAATTTGTAATTAAGGATTGTAATTCAATAAAACTTATAATTGATTTAAATAATAATTTAATTAAAATTTTTTGGAATTTATTTTTCAATTAAATACATAATTGAAACAAATAAAAATGTAATTTAATTTAATCTTAAACATATTAAATCCTTAATAAATAAAAAAAACCCTTTTCTATGAATTCATTAATATTCTTATGAATAGGAGCAAAAATCCAAATTATTTCTATTAATTTTTAAACCTTAAAAAATTCTACTTTCTGCTTAAAATTATTTAATTTAAATTATTTTTCTCTTTCGCTTAAAATTTACTACTGTGCAGCAGATACATGTGTTTATAAGGAAACAGGTTAAAAATACTTTAATCAGCCTTGTGCATTTAAGGATCAAATATTGCAATCATCTTCATTATCGCCAGCAGTTTCAACATAATCATTATGATGGTTATCAACATTATTATCACACTTTTTACACAGTGGCACACTTTTTGTTTGACTTTGATTGGTATCCGTTAGATAGGCAGCCAACAACACAAGCTTCATTAATACTGGTATGCAATCCAGCCATGTTTACCTGCACTTTTTAGTTACAAAGTATGTGTTTTGGTATGGTAGTTTGAATTGTAGGCCGGTTTTTATGGTCGTTTATAAATAAAATGTGATTTTTTATTTATATTTATTGTGCGCCATTATCGTCATCATCATCATCATGATCATCACTGCGATCACGACGACGATCGGGTTTTCCTGCTATTTAGCATTTTTTTAGTGCTTCCTAAGATGTTTGTTATTAATGCATTTCTCAATGAAAGATGAACGATAGTGTGCGTGTGTGTATGCGTGTGTGTTTGTTTGTTTGATTTGATAACCTGTTTCATTGGTGGCATTTGCTTGCTCAGTGCCGGGAATTATTTGTTGCATCTTTTAAAATGCATCATGTGTAAATTTATTATCATTTAGAAAATTCCGACCGCCCAGTAGTATTGCATTTGTCGCATTTATTAACACATACAAAAATATGAACACACTTTCTGGGGGAACTAAGTATGAGAATATAGAAACTTGTTTCCATAAATAAACAAATTTATGACCATCAATGGGGTAACAAGGCCATAGAAAATTATTTTGAATATTAATTAGATGAGACAGTTTGATGCCGCCAGCTATGAGTACAACAAATTAAGTTGGAGAGAAAGATTTTTTTAGATAATGAATGAATGGTGTTAATAAGTTAATATCTTGTTCTTCTTTCTAACTTAATTCAAATTTTTTATAGATTTATAATTATTGGTAATGGGAACAAAGATAATCGGATGATTATAAAAAAAGTATATAAAAGGCAAAATTGAGTTCAAAAAATAGTAATATTTATTCTTATTGTGAGCATTAATTACTCAACCCAAGATTTTAGAAAACCATTTCAAAATCCCATTTCAAATTAGAAACAAAGAAAAGAAAGGGCTGACAGTATTCAGCACTAGAAGTGAGTTTGATTTATGGGCATACAAGAACATTGACAGTCATTTGACTAATTTTCATTGAGTAAAACAAATTTTTTATCACATTTATAATGGAAAAATAAAAAAAATATGATGGAAAATTTTTTATCCTTGTGACGCTTGTAGCAACCAGCGTTGCCAGTTAATTTTTTTTACCAAAAAATTTAATGCAATTTTTGCCTGATCTTTGAAGCAGATTTGATTAACAAACTCTTTAAAAGCTACTTTTTGAACTTTGCTTAATTAGCACGTTTAAAAACCAACCAAAACTTAGGTTTAGTCTAAAAAAAATCATTTAAATTTTATACCAAAATTGATACAACGGCAACGCCGTTCACTATAATTCTGTAAAATGTGTGTGTTTTGGATTCGCCAACTAATTCTTTGCTGCGAGTTGTTCTAAAAATGTTTGGTCTACAAACGAAATAATGATCTACAAGTCGTTAAGGTGAGGATGAAGTTTTTAGTGCTTCAGTTTTGTTTTAAAAAACCCTGGTTGGATCTTCAGTAGTTTGCAAACAGTGCTTTAATCATTTAATGAATTAAAAAAAATTTTTTTGGTTCAAATATCTGCACCTTTTCTTAAAAGCACATAAAATTTTACATTTTAGAATAAAATTTAAAAATTATAAAGCAAAGCATTTTAGTATTATAGCCAAAGGAATAATTTTAATTGGGCTAAAGTTCAGGTACATAAATTTATATCTCTAAATTTATAAGAAAAATTATTTATTTACAAATTTTTGTAAATAAAAAAAGAAAAAAAGGAAAGATTAGACACTAGCGGAATGTAGTCCAGCATTGGCAAGATCGCTACATCCATCCTTAGCATTCTTTACATCTGCATGCCTTAGGTTATGTACGTTGTAAACATCATCTATTTAACAAAGTAATTTAATAAATAAGAATACGAATAATAATTTATAATCAATCAATATTAATTTGATTACAGGAAGTCTTCAACAAAGAAGCCAAAGATTTTCTCGTTGTTCTCTTTATTAATCGTCACATATATTTATTCCCGCTTTCTGCTAACCGTCAAAGTAGCAACGAATTTAAATTTAGTTTTATTTTTTTTAATTTTACTCTTAATTGTCCTGAATAAAGCATAATTGCTCGAATTTTCAATTCTTTTTGGCAACACTGAGTGCTGCCAAGTGCAATCTGACATTTCCATTGGAAAGTTTATCATTTTTAAGCATAATCGTACTCACGACCATTATTTGTGTTGTTTACAGTGACTTGAAAAAATTAATATAGAAATTAATGGAATTAACTCGTGAACATTTTCGTGCCATCATTTTTCACAACTTTCGACGTGGATTACACGACAAGAGTGCATTGATGATCTTATTTTTTTGTATGGCTGTGAAAAATTGGTATAATGAATTTAATCGTGGCCGAAGCTCGCTTAAAGACGAATTCCGTGAAGGTCGTGCAAAAACGGCTGTTGTGCCAGAGAACATTGATGCCGTGCGTGAAATCATAATGCAAGATCGACATGCGACATACCGAGAGATAGAGACATTCTTGGATATTTCTTCCACCAGCATACATTCGATACTGCATGAACACCTGGCCGTAAAAAAAGTTTGTTCTCGTTGGATCCCGCACAATTTTAAAGTCGCTCAAAAAAAGGCTCGTGTCGATTAGTGCAAAGAAATGTTGCAAAAATACGATTGCGGTGCTTCAAAAGACGTTTATAAGATCGTCACAGGTGACGAATCATGGATCTACGCGTATGAGCCCGAAACGAAACAACAATCGACCGTGTGGGTCTTCAAAGACGAGAAAAATTTAACGAAAGTTGTTCGAAGCAAATGGTCGCCTGTTTCTTCGGCAAAACTGGTCATGTGGCGACTGTTCCGCTTGAGCAACGTAGAACGGTCACTTCTGAGTGGTACCCTACAATTTGTTTGCCTGAAGTCATCGGACAAATTCGAAAAACCAACAAGAGAAGACGAATCATTGTTCACCATGACAATGCGAGCTCTCACACATTGGCTCAAACCAGAGCGTTTTTGACCGGCCAAAACGTCGAATTAATGGGTCATCCGCCGTACAGCCCTGACTTGGCACCTAATGACTTCTTCTTGTTTCCGCACATCAAGAAAAAAATTCGTGGTCAACGATTTTCGTCGCCAGAAGAAGCTGTTGAAGTGTTCAAAAACAATGTTTTAGAGGTGTCTCAATCGAAGTGGAAAAAGTGCTTCGGCAGCTGGTTTGAGCGCATGCAAAAGTGTATAAATCATGCTGGAGAATACTTTAAAAAACAATAAAACCATTTTTGATTATAAATATTCGCATTTTCACTATTAGGCCAGAAATATAAAGAGCAGCCCTCGTACTAATAAATAAAAATAATAAATTTTTGTTAAGAAACATTAAGTTATTTTCGCTTTAAGCAACCTACTGAAAGTGCTTCGAGATGCACTTAAAGTGTTAATTTAGAAAGAGTAAAGTTTTTTAATTAAAAGATTTAAACGATGTTTTAGTTTTATTGTGTTTAAAGAAGTAATAACTTTATAACCTAAAAAAAGATGAGACCATAAAATTTTTTTTAGCCAGATATTTTTTTTGCAATAAACATTTTTTTGGATAAATTTTTTTATGATACGAAAAGTAGAAATACAATCTTACGGTTGCGGAGCCGGACTCGGAGCAAAAATAAGAAAAATAAGGTACTGCGACGGATTTGGGTTTTATTGATATATTTTACTTTTTTATTGCTTTTATTGAAAAATATATTAAAAAAAAATAAAAAATAACAATAATTTTCTAACTGGAATCAATATCTTTTTTATTTATTTTTGAATGACTTTTTACGTTTGCTTTATCTACTTTTTTCTTGTCATTCACAAAAAATATTAGGTCTGTTTCTTTACTTTTTGGGTAAAGTTTGTAAAAATGAGAGCAAATACAATTTTCTCTCATAAAGAGATAAAAGGACGAGAACACAAAATTTAAATTTTAAACACAAAATAAAAAGTCAAAGTGTTTTGACTGTTTCAAAAAAAGAACTCAATTTCAAAATATTATTAAGAAACCAAAGAGTAATACTCTGGTCAAGTTTGTTGCGTTTATCAGCTCGCAAAGAAGCATATGTAGGACTTTCTGCAAATTTTGCGGTTTAAATTTAATATAATTATCTCGATATGCAGAAGTGTGGTTTAAATTGTTTGTCCGTATATGAGGAAACAATTTTAGCATTCAAAAATTAAAAAAAAAACATCCAACAAAAGTATTTCTTTTAAATTGGAATCATGTTCAATAAGGTCTAGGATGTCGTCACAATCACTAGAATCACTTGAACTCTCTAACAAATCTGCAACAATGTTTTTTAACTCGTCTTCATTTGCCATTACAAATTGTCTTTTATATGAGAATAACCATTTTACTCTTTTTAAAATATCGCTAATGACTTTTTTATTTGTTTTTATTTTGTTTATGTTTTACAGCTGTTCCACAAATATAAATAACTTGCACGAGGAAAAAGTTTGGGCTGTTTCGTGCAAGAAGAAAAAGAACTTTATTCTCCTAAAACGCCTTTCGTGCAAATTGGAATCCCACGGGATCCCATAGTAGATTAAAGAAACAGACCTATTAACACATATGAATTTTTGTACAAAAGCAATAAAACTGTGGCAACATGCTGAAAGAGAATACATTACAAATTGAGAGTTTGAGAGAAAATGCAATGAAATTAAAATAGATTCTTATTTCGTGTGGATTCGTTGAACCTTTTATAGCTTGTTCTTTCCTATTGCTATTTTTTCACATTATTTGTTATAGTTCATTGACCTTGAACACAAGTCACATTTTGGAAGCGAAGTAACTGTAATTTTTATTACATTTATTATAAGTGTCTCCAGCCTTTTTATCTTTTTATCTTTATGTCTATTATTTTTTAATGGAGTAGCTAACTCTAGTTAAAGATCTTAACAACTGAACCGTGAAATATTTCAAACCATTTATGTTTTTTATATTGCATGTTAGAATTAAATTTATTTTGAATTGTTTAATGAAAAACATTGCTTTTTTTTTATCAAGTTCAAAATTCTTGTGGTGCTTTGTTAAATCAATCTTGAAAATCTTACTAACCGCATCATTTGAGTTGGCATTATATAATTAGGTGTATTAACATACAATCAGGAAGTATTTTTATAAAATATAATTATTTTTATTTTTTTTAACACCACCTTTTGCTTAAACTAATTTTAAAATTAATTTCGTGCTTAAACTAATAAAATGTTGCATTATTTGCTTAATTTCATATTTTTAAACAATATTTTCTATGCTTTAATGGAATAATTAAAAAGTTTGTTGGAAAATAAAAATTGGAAGTAAAGTTAACTGAATTTATTTTAAAACTAAAACCCCTTGAAGAACTTCCTCAATTTCAAACGAGATTTATTATAGTTTTTGAGCTTTAATCTATAAAAATCTGTGTTTTTTATTTACAAATTCATTATAAATTTTGTTAGACGATGTAAAAAATTTTTCAAACAAAACATGAATTATATTCTCCATGCTGCTTAAGACCATGATTCCTTTTCTAAAATGTTTATTAAAAATCGCCCGCAACATACATGTGTATATAGAAACAATGTTTCTAAAAGTAGACAACTATTTTGAATAATATTGCTTTCACATACAAACACTTATATGACCTGTTTTAATTATTTCTTAAGCAAAAAAAATTCTTAAGTAGAAAAATTGTCTGAAAAGACACATAAAAATAAAAATAAAATCCCCTTACGATTCGTTTTTTAGGACTTTAATATTTAATAGCCGGATGTATTATTTAAAAATAAACATTGATTTATGCTCTCACAATTAACGTCAACTTGTTGTTGTTATTCAACAAAACAAAAGTTCAAGTTTAACACCGTTTTATTTTTATTTTCTAGACCACGTCGTAGTATAAAACTAAAAAGAGAAATAAAATTAAAAATAATATCATAATTATCATTGTTTATTTTTATATATTTTCAATATCTCACAATATATTTTTTACTATTATTAAGATACAAATACCATGCCCTCTTATTATGACCACTCCTTAGTAAGAACACAAAAAAATAAAAAAAATATAAAATAAAAGTGAAAAAAATCTTTAAAAATTTACACACTTTATAAGTTAGGAGCACAATAATTTTTTTTAAATTTTATTTAGAAATGCAAATATAAAAATATTTAAAACTTTAAAAACACTTAATAAAAAAGTAACGCCATTTTTGAAATTGTGAGAATTTTTCCTTATTAGCATTAGAAAAGTTGAATATCAACTACAAGTTCTTTTTATAAAGTAAATAACTGTTTCTAATAAAATATTACAAATTTTAAGAAGATTTGAAAATTAAAGAAAGTACAAGCAACTTCACCAAATTATTCTTCATAATCAAAGCCGTGTTGGGATTCGAACTCATGGTCTTCTGTTTTAGAAAGAATCACGCACCTCTTCTAAAGCATGTATCACATTGTGCTCTCAAAGACACTCTGTACTTTATAACTCTGTGTTCTTTCAAACTATCGATACACACAAGTACACATAAGGCAACAATAAATGGAACATGCTTTAAAAATAATTATAATAATAACTTATTTCAGTATAGGCGAGTCATTTTATTTATTATATGCGTTATGCAACACAAAATTGAACATGCTTTTGTTTTTTTTTCAATTCAGGCAAGGCAAACACACAAGAAACATTTAAGCAAAAGTCAGTTCTCTATGCATTTTATGCGTTGAACACATACGCAAAAGAAAAAAAATTTTAATTTTTTAATTTTTTTTAGATATTTCCAAGGCGTTTGATATCAAAAGTTATTGCTTTTGGTGTCGATGATAGCTTTTCTCGATTTGTATCGAGCTTTCTCAGGAATCGCACTATACGATTTGTCTTAGATGGGATCTCATTAAGCGAGTTCAAGGTAAATTTAGGGGTATCGCAAGCATCCGTCCTTTCCCCTACTCTCTTTCTTATTTTTCTTAATGACCTTCTACGTCAGACTTCAAGCCCTATCTATTCTTTTGCAGATGCCATTCATTTTCGTTTTACCGTAGACTAAGCCTTCAGGAAATTAGGGCTATGAGAAAGCACATGGACGATACCCTTGATCGCGACGTTTTGGTAATTTCCGGATGGCGAACAGGGTTCAGTTTAACGCTCATAAAACCCAGTGCTGTGTGCTTTCGCTGAATATGCTACCTTATCTGTAATTATGGGTGATATAAATACATATTAAGGAATCAGAGGCTCTCGATGTTCTTGGCATGAAAATTCATTGCAATGTTCGTTGGAACAAGCACATTTTTCATGTTGCAAAAGAAGCATTTAAGTGCCTAGGTTTTTTTTGAAATGGTGTAAGAAATACTTCACTCCATCTGATCTCCTCACTATCTACGTCACCTTTATCAGACCGAAAATGGAATAAAACTCTCATCTATAGGCCAGTACTTCAAAGTCTATTTTGAAGTTACTCGACCGCGTACAGGAGAGAGCGAAGAAGTTCATCGGTGACAGTAGGGTATCCAGCTCTATTGACTTATTGGAGCATCGACGCAATGTGGGGTGTGTTTCACTGTTTTATCGTTACTATAACGGAATGTGCTTCCATAAAAACAGGAAATTTGTTCTTGAAAATCGTTATTTCATACGCGCAATGCTTCTGCAATAAAAGCGCATTCCTTTGTGGTCCATTGGCTAGTGAATCGCTCTACGCATTACAGAGTAAATTCGTTTTTTAGCCGAACAGTTCATATGTGTAATAAACTCCCTGTAGAGGTCTTTCCTGCCACTTTCAATGTGCAAAGATTCAAATCAAATGTCCAAAAGCACTACTCTCTCTATCCCCTTTCCACAACCTAATTTTCAAGTTCTGGCACATTGCATTGCATAAGAAGTAGTCATCCCCTGAGTGCTGGTCCTAATTAAAAAAAAAAAAATTGCAAACATTGACACAGGCAATATAGAACTCTTGTTCAACTATACTTTAAACAAATTATTTGAAAATTATTAATAAACAGTTGAAAATTGTAAATTTAGTTGTGAGTCTAAAATTTCAACTAAATTTCTTAATTGTTTATGTAAAATATGAGGCCTTTTTCTGCAGGAGATTATAGTGACGACCTTTATATGGTTTAGCTTTTACTCTTGGGTTTTAAATTTAAAATCATTAGGATTTTGAAGAAAATATAATAAAATAATATTTATAATTAAGTTTTGCAAATTTTTTATATTATAAAAAACGAAATGTTTCTTGTTTTTTACACCTTAATCAATCAATCAGCTTTATATAAAAATGTTAAACAGCCAGAGAGTTCCGGTTATATTTCTTATAATTTTTATAGCACAAATAATTAATTGTAAAAATAAAATAAATCTGTTACTATTTGCTAAATATGTAAATTTAAATTAATTACATTTTTACCGTTAATGAAATAGTTTGAAAGGAATGTGGTATTTTAAATAGACACAAACATAAGCAGATGGAAAGCGTTAGCTACAGGTATGCAGGAGTTATATTTTTTATAACAAGTTATTCCATCGATATCTATTAATTATGGCTACAACTGTAAGTTTACAGAAGTGCCACTTTTACTACACTCCGTATATGCAAAACTTTAAAAATGTTGGACACCCGGAAATAAGCCACTTTTCACTTTCTTTAATTTCAATAAAATTAAAAAAAAAATTATCGATAGCAAAACTACGATATTAATAAATTACAAGCTGTGAAATTTAAATATGTTAAAATTTGTTAATTTATTTATACAAACAGTTGTTGATTTTTTAATCTTGCAAGATACATGCTCAAACATGCAAGCATGAAAGCGAAGCGTCGTTGTTAATATGTGTAATGAAGTGTTGGAGTTAAAATATTTTTATCACTGCAATTTTTTTGTGTCACAGTGGCTTAAAACACAAACATGAAAATAAAGTGAAAGGTTTTAGAAAATTTTTGGCAAGGTTAAGAGTGTAAAAGTGTGATGGAAATAATTTTTACTTGTGATTAGTGATACATATTTCTTTTAACATTAAAGTAATTTTAAAATAAATAATTTTTCTACCAATGTTAAACGGGATATCTATTCTACTTTTATAATAATTAACAACAATTATTATGAAAATAAATTTTATTAATTAGTTTCATTAAGAAAAAATAAATAAATTGTAAGATCTTATTAAAATTTTGGCAATTTATTAATTAAATCATTTAGCTGTTTTAATGTAGCAATTAGTTTATGAGAAAAATGTTGTTGCGGTTAAATGCAAAAAACATTAAAATAAAATTATTAAAATTTATGATAATGAAGTGAATATGAGTTAAAAATTGTGGGAAATGTTAAATCAAAATGAATAAAATTTTTTAACAGTTTGCAAAAAATTACATTGTTTTATTTAACAACAATAGATTCACTTTGAAAATCATTCATGAACTCAGTGATCATTTTTGGCTCAACGAGTTTGTTAATAAACAAAACTGCCGCATATGGAGTGAAAGCAATCAGTAATAAACCCTACAGAGACTTCATTACCAGCAGAAAATGCCCTAATTGGTGCGGTTAACTATTATTGATTTACCTTATTCCTTAAAACTAAACCAGAATCGCGTGTTACGATTGCTGGACATCCTTATAATACTATGATCAAGAACCTTTTGGCAGAAAATAAAACTGAAATAAATTTGCAATCATCGACTACGATTTAAATTTTAATTGGCCTCTAAAATCAAATGATTTTAAAGCTCTCGATTGTTCAGTTCAGTTTATGCTGATAAGCCAGCAGCAATTAAAGCTTGGGAGGCATTGAATGTTACGTGTTAATCGTTATGTTTGACCAGCAATGTTCCAAAAGTTGTCCTTAAATTGAACACGCGGGATGAACTTCATCAAGATAGTCGTGACGGTCATATGTCCGAAATTATTTCCAAAGCGTTAACGCCATATCTTACTTTATAATAAAGTTCTATTGGTCTTCAAAGATATCCAATCTTATAAGCTGTGGCGTTAATCACTTATGGTAAGGAGATCTGATCTATAGCCATTTAAAATTAAGATTTCCGAAACTATTTCTTTATTGTTTCCTGCTACTATTCCGTAGGGTGTTTGCTGAAATAGTATGCTTAAAATAAGCAAAATAACCAAGTATGTTAATATCCACTGATTTTAAAGGATATTAAAAATATAAGACATAATGATCCCCTTAAACTTTTTTTCGTAATGAACTCACACCACATATTTTTTTAATATCTATAAAACACAATCTAGAATTTTCTCTTTTTTTTTTTTTTTTGTTGTCAAATGATAATTAATCGCCATCGACTGATAGATTTTCTTAGTTGGGGCATCTTTGAAATTGTCGGTAAGCAAATCAATTAAAAAAACAAATTTTGGTATGCTTACTGCTTTAGCCGTTGGCTAGGCTGTAGATGTATGACATGACATTATAGATAAATGGAATAATAGGTCACCCTTTGCCACGAAAAGTATTTCCTTCCTTTTTTTTATATTTAGTATCGTTAAAAGCGATGCATAAGAACCTCATCTCGATTGCCTTAAAATATTAGCAAATAGAAAGAGAGAGAGAGAGACTCAACTTTTGTACCTGACAGGAAATTTTCTAACTTATAGTTATTTGCGTAAGTAGAACTGACTAAGAAGAGCTAAGCTACATCCAGAACGAATTAATCCCCACCCAGAATTTTTCCTTCTTCTGAAATTGTAAAAACTTGTTATAACTTTTTCTCTCATTTAAAGGGACATAACCGTCTATACAAAAATTGTCTAGTAAAACTTACGCTTATAATATTAAAAAATATATATATATTTTTTTATTACACTTACAGATTTTCAGTCTAAAAATTAAAGAATTTTATAACGGTAATAAGATTTTTAATAATAATCATAAAAAGTGCTTTAAAAACTCTAAATAATTTACTTTACTTTTTTAAAACAAAATGAAAAGCAATGAAAACCATTTTAATTAGTTAAAGTTTTTAATGCAACAAATTAATTAATTGTACCAAAAACTTAAGAAACAAACTTTTTTTGTTCTCTCTCAATTTTTTCTACACATACTCTTAAAACATATAAAATAAAAGACTTAAGAAACAAACTTATTTTAATAAACCGTTTTAAAAAGACTTAAGACAAAAACTTTTTTTATTTATTGTTTTTTATACCCTTCCGTTTGTAATTTCTACAACATCCACTTACTTATGCATAGCGAAAGCGATAGTGCGATGTCCCTCTGTCCATACGTGTTAGAGTTGAAAGCAACTTTGGCAAGGTACTAAATGTCGATCAGACATAGTTTCGAAAATCTTTCTCTTGAAATAAAACAAGATCGATTCATATCCTTCGGTGTGGCGAGCAAAACACCACACCAACCTCTAATTTTTCCATATCATTTGAAACCATGAAGAAACTCTAATCGACAAAACAAATATATGGGGCAATTGAGCATTAGAAAGTAAGAAAAAATTACTAAGTGAAAATGTTGCCGCTCGCCCATATTTTCCGAGTTATGAGCATCTGAACGTTATATAGAAAAGTACGATTGTTCAGAAAATTTTGAAGATATTAAAATGTGTATCATTTAAGAGCTTTTGGAGAGATGTTTTAAAAATACTTAACCCATTAAGAGACGATGGAATTTTTATATAAAATTTTGTAAGGTACTTAATTTATTTCTTATGTTGACTTTTCTGTGATTTCAATAATATTTTTTTTTAATGAAGTTAATTTACTAAATTATATTTACATACATGCTGAAAGGTATATAAAATTCGTCATAGCCGATTATATCATTCGTACTTGTTTTTTTTTTTCTTAAAAAAATACCTATATAAAATTTATTTCAAGTAAAACTCACAATATACAAACTATTTTCGTTTGTTTTCGAATATACGGAATCGTTGTGTTATGTAATTAACTAAAACGTGATAAAATAATATAAATTGTATTGCTTTATATTTAATACGAATTAAATTTTTCTTTAATGTCTTTGTCAAAAAAATTATTCTTTTTCGTTAAAAAAGTTATGTTTGTGTTTTATTGTTTGTAAAAAATTAACAGGCGAATTAAAAAAGGGCTTCAAACGAATATGTACAATTAAAAGTACTTTTTGTCTTAAAATGAGTTTGCAACAAAAAAATATAAATATTGTTAAAGGCAAATATGAAAATTGTTGTTTAAATTTTAATTCATTAATTTTTTTATCACAATCAACAAACATCAGTTAAAAAACTTAAAACAAACAATTTATGTTGTAATAAATATATAAATAAACTATAAACCAAAGTATGTATATATAATTTCCATTAATCACTTAAATTTCCATAAATCATTTCAATACCTTAACATTTTTACTGACACAAGCAGGATGAAAATATTTACATTGTATTCATAACAAATTACTTGCTTGATTTAATTCTAATGATTATTTTTGACTGCTGCTGCTGATATGTAACTTTGTTTAAAAATTAGTTTTTTTATATCTACTTTAAAAATTTAACTCGCAAGAAAGTCGAATCGGGTTATTTTTTTATTTATTTTTCAAAATAATTTCAATATCTTTGATTTCTTTACATCATCCCACAATAAATATCTCCTACTAATTTGTTTTTTTTATTTTCTTTTAACACGATTTAGCAACGGAGTAATAACGTTTTTTTCCTTGTTTTCTGAAAATACAAAAAAGATGTTAAGAGTTGTCAACCTGTGACCGACGATATGCTAAAATTACTCTTCATAAAGTTAAATAAATGTTTCATTTTACACTTAAATTTCTTTATTTTTGTTTTGTTATTATTCGTGTAACTTGGCATGATGAGTTTACATCTGTAAGTACTAAAAAACAGATTAAATATCTTCAATACTTTTCCCATAAATTACCACGTTAATCGCTGAAATTTTTAATGAAAATAATATTTAAAACAGCAGTTAACATTTCTGTAACAACAAGGCTAAAGGCTGATGTAGTTGTCTAAATAAATTCTTTTTTTCCACCACTAATAAGAGTGGTATGTTTTAACGGAATAAAAAAAAACACAAGTAAGCAGCTATGGTGGTGAAATTGGTACAGGCGTGTGTGTGTGTGTGTGTGTGCGTGTTTGTTAAACAGTAGGACATGAGTTCAAATCCCGGTCAAGCTTAATTGAAAAAAAATGTTTATTTTTTAACATCCGCAGTAGATGAATGATTCTTCTACTAGAGTCTCAATTAGAAAAGGAACACAATTATTTGACAGTCGCGATAGCTGAGATAGTAAAGGTATCGGTATAGTAAAACAGGGAAATTGTATTCCAATTCTTAACGAAGGGTTATCAACAGAGTTTGGCAGTCTAGCTCGAGTTATTTAAAAGAGAATGCTTATTAAAACAAGACATTTTAAGTACAAATTTCGTCAGAGTCCTAGAATATTTAAGTAGAGATGGCTGTGTAAAGCCAAGGCCACGCAATGAGCGGCAGGTCGGCGAGCGGCTGAGCGGTAAGCGGTAAAAAATTAAAACATATAAAATACTACTGAGCGGCATTTCTACGCAGCTAAGCGCATCTCAGGATAAAACTTGTTGGAAAAAGTGAATAGGGAGCTTACAATTTCATCTGTACTCGTACAAAGCTGACCGCTATTATGGCAAGATCGATTACCAAATTTTAAAAATAAAAATATAACCGATATATCATAGAGTGAAGTTGGTGAAATTTTTGGTTGCACAGGTAAGACTTTCGCCGTAATGTCGCCTTGCTTGATTTATGGGATGAATACCAAATCTTCTTTTTTTTTCTTTAACGCATTAAATTCTTGTTAATATGAATACGATTTTTGCGTAAAAATATTAAACAAACCGCTCTTGACAATGGCATTTTAACAACTAACCCCACCAATCGCTCAGAAATGACGCTCAGTAATAAGCCACTTGCCGCTTTGCCGCTCAACGCTCGCCGCTCGTTGCGTGGTCTTGGCCTAAAACTGTTGAAGTACAAGTTTAAACATGAGATCGTTAGATCAAACCAGAGGCACAGACAGAAAAATTTACACGAATGTATAGGGCGATTTTTTCTTAACTCCGATAAAACGAATACTTAACAGAGACTGTAAATGCAGGAAGCCCAAATGATGTTGGAGCTCTCGTTACACTTAAAATTCTGGATGAAATTGATTAGGGCTGGATGTAATTTCAACAGGATGGCGTAACGTAACATACAACGACCACAACCATTGACTTATTGAAATAAAAATTTGTCAATTTGCTAGTGCAATTTGATTCTTCTTTATTTTTTTTCCTTTGGAGCCATGTGAATTCACTAGCTTATGCTGTTAAGCCAGCATTAATTATCACTTTAGCGGCGAACATTGTTCGTGTTATTCGTGACTAACGACCAGCAAAGTGTCTTTGTTTTTATCTTCAAGAATGCGCTTCATCAAAGACAGCAGTGATGGACATATGCGCGAAATCTTTTTCAAATGTCTTATTAATCTTTCGAATAAAAAATAAATTTTTTTAAATAAATTTTTGTATTTTTTTTTTTTTTAATAATTAAAAGTTCAATCGGGTTTTAAAAAATTTAATTTGCAATCCAAAGAACCCCTACAATGTATTCCAATTATGATCACATAGAATTCTTTACTTTATTTTAAAGCTTCTCTTAAGATCAGCTGTTTTGCAGTAAAATCAAATTATTTAGTGCGATGTGCGTTTTATAGGTCATAAATGTTCACATTCATTTTTAAACTTTATTATTTTTGTTTGCAGATATTTTTTAAATTGCAAAAAAACAAATCAGTTTAAATGTGTATACGAGTGCAAAAGAAAAATATTCTATTTGTTTAAAGTCTATTTCAGTTTATTTACTTTTTTGTTACTTTAGACACATGGTCGCAAAACTAGTTATTGAAAAGCTAAAATCAAGTAAATAAAAATAAATACATAAATTTACAGCCGGCAGAATTTGAATACAAACGATACGACACTGGCACTAAAAACACACTTACATACAGTAGATATCGCACACAAAATGTACAAAATCATCAAAATGCAAAGTTTAGTCACTATTTTTACTAACACACATTCAAACAATTACAAACAAATCTTAGACTTTAATAGACAAGATTTGTATTCGTTTCATTTAAAGCGAAAAAAAAAAATAAATGCTTACAAAGTACAGATATGCAAGAGCGTGGGAAAATAAATGTGAATAATTTTTGTACACATAAAGTGATGGCAATAACTGCAGTGATGTTCATATTAAATTGTTTAGTGCCAAACGAAATATGCAACAAAGATGTTGTGATGTTGCTGTTGGTTCTCTTTTCTGTCGAAGAATTAAGAATTTTTTTTTCTTTTTATTATATTTATGATTCTTTGGCTCAGACTGTTCCATCGTACTTCAAAATGAACTAAAACATTTTATAGCTGATGGCAATGAATATTGTATCAAACGTAACTATAATCTGGGTATTGAAAAACTAAAATGAAGCATTATAAAGGGGAAGGTTATGGGAAGGTATTCCACTTTAAATGTAAATTTCATTGAATTAAATTTTTTTTATTTGGAGTCAACATACAACGCAGTCAAATTTTGTCTAAAGACTTGTCTTCTACGGAAGATTCTTTGTTCTTCAATTAAATAATTCTTTGCACCTATTAAAGTTTTTATTCGCATAAAGATTGAAAATTAATTAATTATTTAACTGATATAATATTTTATTTAATAATTTTTTTTCTGATTTTTCTTTAATCAATTATTTTTTCAAGAAGAAAATTATTTATTTGTTTTTTTATTAAACAATATAATTGAGTCAATTAAAAATTGAATCAAGTCTCAATTTAAATTTAAACAAAAGTTTAATAGATGCAAATTGTTTTTTGTGTTTATTTTATATATTTTTTAACTAAAACTCGACTGAAATATGTTTTTAAAGATATTTAACATTTTGCAAGTCATGTGGTCTTCTACTTTTTCCAAAAAGAAAAATTGTAATCAACTGACTGATATATAGAAGTGGTGTAGGGACAGAGCAATCAGCAGTAACGGAAGGTAGTATACACCAACATAAGTTTGGTCGCTAGCAGGAGGTATCCGATGACAAACCAAGTCTCATTCTTAGCATAGATTTATCTTATATGTAGCCCTGCCTTATTTTGCGATCAGTGTAGGCTTAACACAGAAAGCCTGGAAGGGAATGTAGATACAGATTCGGATAATCTTGGCGGCAATGTTGAATGGTTATCCGTTATATAATTTATTTGATTTAATATTAATATAAAACTAAAATAATTAAGAACTTAATTGAATTTCAATCAATAACCACATACGATCTTTAACAAAAAAACAAATGCTTTCTGTGAGCTTTATAGAAACTTAAGCTACGATCTTGAAGCAGCTTCCGAAATCCAGAAGAAAGTTCCGATATTAGTAAAACGATTGGAAAACAATCCTATTGTTTGATAACGAAAAAATGCTTTCTGTGAACAGTATAGACACGAAAACTACTAGAACGATAGCATCCCTACACGATCCTGAAAAACCTTTAATAATCCTGAAAAAACTTTCGATATTAATCAAGCTATTAGCAAAAATCTTAAGGAAAACAATCCCAGAAATTGCAGTTTAGAGGAGCGAACTGGAAAGTAAATGCAATGATTTCTCTCTAAAGATCTAAAAGTATCCGGAAACAGCTACACGTTAAAAAAAACTCGAATAGTTCTCAGAGAAAAACACTGCTCTTAGCATTCCTTCCCTCATCTTTTGCATGACACATTATCGTTTTCTTTTTTATTTCTTTTCTACATAAACAACTTATTCATACTATGTTTTTATGAATGTTATGTTTATCGTCATTTTTCATCACAAATTACTATAGAATGCAGTGTAAGCTAAAAAGTAGAAAATAAAATTCTACAAAAAAAAAAAAAAACGAAAAACACATCATTTAAAATCCGTGCTAATATTTGGCCTTAAGCCATTAGGAATATTTTAAACATTAACCGCTTTTTACTCAAACAAATTTTAAAATTTAAACACTCGTGCATATGTTCACGTTGGTGTAGATGTAATTGAAAACAAATAAATACATTTTTGACAAAAAAAAAATTAAGCCAGCGGATATAGGAATTTCAATGAAATGAATGAATCACTCTTTTATTTCCTTCAAAGCTAAAAACACACAAGAAGTTTTTAATTGTATTATTTGTCTCTAAAAAAAAGGTTTTTGTTTTCAAGAGATTAAGAAAAAGGTTTACCAAAATTCATGCAACAGGCAAAGAAAGGAGCATTAAATTATGATTGAATTATATGGTTGCAGTCAGTTAGTATTTTTATACAGATATTGGAATTTTGGCAAAAAAAAATATATAGTTAAAATTCATCCATCGCATAATAAAAAAACTTGTTTTTCATTACTAAGGTTTTGTTGAAAAGAACTATAATTTGTTCAACGTAACCATATATATTATTACAGAGAAAATTTTATTTTTTCTGTTAATCACCCAGCAAGCAGCTTTCAGATTTGTTTAAAAAGAGAGATGGCAACCCTTAAATTCAATTACAAGTCATTTTTGAGTTTAATTTTAAAAATATTGAAAGTTTTGGATCTTTGGTAATTTTCATGGCTTTACGGAACGTTCAAACTGTCATTTTTGCTGGCGATATGATTGAACTATACTTTATCCAAAATGCGGCTGGAAATGCTCAGATATTGGCTGGTGCTTTTGCTGAGTCGGATGAAATGTTGATCATGAACATTTTCAACAAAGAAGCGTACATGTGCCAGCACTAACAAAGATTGACGAAGGCGCTTTTAAATTCCTGGAATATATATTTCCTAATTCAAAACTACCTGTCATAGTTCTCTTAATGAGATGGTTGTGTGGTGTGAATTTCGGATAATTTGGTGCCAGGCCATAAAGGCTTTTCTAGAAAACTAAAATATGTGTGAAATGCCCTAGAAACTTGTAAATTTCCCTTGCGTAATACAGCCCCTAAGATCGTTTTTTTTACTATGGACGCTTAAGTGAAGTTGCCTGAGTTTTGGAAGGCCTATTTTGACAGGGTACAGTGTAATTGGAAGGCTATCAAAGAGGCTGTAGTTCAAAAGAAGAAACGCTTCGAAAAAGCCTGAAAATGGAAATAATGAAGCACTTATTATGTGAGCGCACTGCTCTCTTTTTTAGCAGCAGGTGGGCAAATATAAAGTCACATTTCTACAGAAAATTAGCTAGATTTTACAGGATTTGGCTAATGTTCATATGTGCTATTTCTTGACCTTATTAAAGCAATCCTGTTAATTCGAAGGGAGAATTTAAAAGAAAGAAATATCTTTTTTGATTTCTATGCCAGTAAGGACTTGGGTTTTTACATTTTCTATCGCTTCCATAATTTTTCAAACAAACAAAATCATAATTCTAAATAACCTGTGTTCCCACTGGAATTCATATCATGTGTAAATTTTTATTTACCCTTTATATACTGTATTTTTTTCTTATTTTGTTTTTTCGATTTTTTTTTGTTAACTGCAGTTTTTATTCGTATTTATATCCGGTTGTCTGTATCTCTATCTAATATTCCAATTTTGCTTGATTTAAATTTATTGGCTCGCAAACATGAATGAAAGAATGAATGAATGAATTGATTTTTTTTGGTAACATATTTTGCGTTATTTTTAGTTTGATTATAAAAAACAAAACTAAGAACAAAAATATTTTGTAAGAGCGGCTTTTTACTTTTTCTGTGTTCGAATATTTCTTTGTTTTGTATTTTAAAAATCATTTTTCTTTATTTACTTATTTATTTATTAATATTTTTATCCATTCAGAATTTTTACTTTTCCGATTAAAACAAAATTTCAGATGCTGAAAAGAATTATTCAATTTAAAGGGTCGCAAGGCAAGGCACCTTGGACATATAAATTTATTTCACGTTTGCGATAGTTTGTTTCTTATCCTTGATAATGACTTCAAAACGAAGTAGACACTAAAGTTATCGTCTTCACTGAAAGGTTATCGTTAGTAGCTAATAGCCTCTTGGGAATATTACTAAAAACTTAAACCATATCGTCGCAAGAATTAAAGAACGCTGTAACTGACAAAACATGAAATGTTCACCAGAGCCAATAAACTCAGCAAGAAAGTAAAATAAACTTCATATCACAAAAACCATACAACTTAGAAACATGATTGTACTTGGCTGTAGAGATTTTCTCTCAGGTCTATAAATCCCGGTGATTCTGCGGCTTACAGCAAACGATTTTTCTTCCACAGACCTATAAAATGCTGTAACTACAACTACTTTCTTATGAACAAAATTTTAGAATTTTAAAAGTGACACATTTGGTTTTTTTAAGTTAATTAAGTTTAAGTGAATAAATAAAATGAGAAAAATATTTTTTGAACAAAATGCAAAGAATGGCGTAAGTGTCAATTTGAAAAATTTAACTGACGCAAAAGTGTTGTAAGCAACAAATGTAAATAAATACTAGTTTTTGTTAGACTTACGATACTGGTATTTTTTAAAACGTAGACGGCATAAGTGAATTTTTTTTCCATCATTTAAATATGGGAACGGGACCAATCGAAGCAGTATTTTCTTCTGATAAAAATGATGCAAAAAAACGTATTTTCAGTTAAAGGGTTCTTTAATTCTTGCGACGATATTTTGATGTCTTTTTAGCGATCTGTAACTGTGTTAGCTTTGCGACAAAAGACACAAAAACAATTCTGTTTATCGACGCATTTGCAATTTTCCTTATTCTAAATTTTTTCTTTTTAAAAATCGTCAATAGAACAAACATCGATCTAAGCTTGCATCGCTGCGATCAAATTAAAAGAAATCAAAATTTATTCTTCATTTGGAAACTTTTCTAGACGGTTCTTAACAATTTGTCTTAATAAGTCTTTCCCAATCCAGCAATTATTTTTTTAATTTGGCTGTGCTCTTAAATAATTCAAACTGAAAATGAAAAACTAAATTATGCCATTAACATGTGGTCACAGTCAGAAAAAAAAAAAATAGTTCGAGGTGGAAAGTGGAAGAATGCTACATGTTCTTTAATGTATAAATCGCCTGAGAAGGAAGAAGAGAGACAGCAGTATTTTCATTACAAACTTTTGTTTTATAAAACGACAGCGATTTTATTTTTATAAAACCATAATTTAGTCACATTTGCAAATTTTCCAGTGGTAACACTGGTTACATCGGTCCACTAACGGTAGAAATATGGCTCAAGAAATAAGATCTCTACTATTTTCCTAATGTTTTTTCTATGTCGAAATTCTACTAAAACAAAAATTATTTTAACTAAAAACTTAAGTTTAAATAAAAAAATTTTAATTATTATTTTATATCCGAAAATTTCAGAATTTTAAGAAAAATTATATTTTCCAACAAAAATCGTCAATCATTTCAATTTAAAAAAAACATGTCTCTTCAAACATGGTTTCTTGGGACTCGGTTTTTTCAATTTAAATAATTTTTTATATTGTAATTGTACTGATTTTGTCATTTTCTCATAATTAAATTGTGGAGTTAAAAGCTGTAAGAGGAAAAACCGAAGATTTACTGTTTCATAAAGGCAACATCTAACATCAATATTGTGAAGGGTAAATAAAACATGTTTGATTTCTAATAAATAGGTCTCTACTATAATTTATTTTCTTAATTATTAAAATAGAAAATTTAGAATTAATTTTAAATTTTTAATTTCTAAGTAAAACGCCAAGTTTAGCTGTATCTAAAAGTCTAAACACAGTCTAGGCCAACAGCAAAAATCAAATACAGCCAAGTACTTTTAATTTTAAAGTAACAAAAACAAACCATATATTTTTCATTTTCAGAATTGTTTTATTTTTTGCACAAACATAAATCGAATTCGTCATAAAAATGCAAATACTGACAAACATTTTCATTGATATGAAGCAACATACAAAAAATAGCAACAACAAAGTACATTTGAACATAAAATATTTGGTTGATTGAAAGTAACATGCAACTTGTTTTCAGGCAGCTGTTATTTATTATTTTAATTTATTTTTTTGAATGAATGTTCCAATGTGTGCTTTTGTTTCTAAGTTAAGAAACTGTAATTGAAGTAAATGTTGTTGTGGCCTAAGTGTTTCATGCTATTTTTAACCTTAAAATCAGCTGACACAAAAACTTTAAAATGAAACTGGTTTTGGTTTAAAAGAAAAAAAAAAATCAATTGAAGATATAAAGAATTGTTAAGATTACAAAACGTACTCATATTTGAACCCCATTAAAGTGAGACACAAATAAAACCTTGGATCTTTTGTACCAAATAAGAAAACAATTTTTAACAGATAATTTACATCAGATTTAAATTTTCTTTGATTTTTGAAAGCATGCTTTAACATGTCCTTTAATTCTATAATAATTAAAAAGTCAATGGCTTAAAATTTGTTTCATCAATTTTATCTGGTATAAAAAAGAATACGCCCAAAGTTTTTTGACCTTTTGAAAAAACTATCGATTTTTTCACAGAACAGTAAATGAACGTACAACGCCAAAATAGTAAAAAAAAATATTTAAAAAACTTTTATTAGCATTTTAGCAGCATCTTTTGATACCTTTAATAATGAAAGTAATTCCGTTTGAAACTAGAAAAGGCTAAAGATACAAGCAATTTATATTTTTATACAATTCTCCAATAATTGAGGGACCTTAAAGGATGGCAACGCAAAAAAAAAATCACATCATCAATTTATTATTAAATGAATGTACAATCGTCTTTAAAATTTCAGAATAACATTTTAATAAAATCAAAAAGAAATACTTGAATTTGATTAGTTTCATCTTTTGCTTTTGCCGTTTCAAAGTCATACTTTGTATGTTTTTCTGAACTGACCGCAATTAAAGCTAAAAAATTTTAGACGAATACCATTTTATTGCTTAGCCTGACCTCTTTATTTTTAGTTTTAAATTTATATAAAGGAAATCAAGGTGCTAAGATGATGAAACAAAATGTGGGATAGTCCCTTCAAGAAAGCCCGAAGGGAATTGATAAAACTTGAGCTTAGGCTCACAAAGCAGCTCACGAAGATTCCAATCCAACTTTAACTTCCGATATCAGCAGTTTAAAAACAGACATTATAATGAAGTTTACAACTTTTCTCGAAGCTATTATTCTTAGCGACCCAATAAAATAGTGTTTTTTTTTTTTTTGACGACGAAAAAACCTTTATTGCACTGCACGAGTGGTACAATATGTCACCTGCACCTTCAAAAAATTATTGGCGAGCACTCTAAGTTGTCAAATACTTCCAAAATCACCAATTGAATATAAAAGAGAACCAAAAAAATATTGTAGGAGACTACTGCAATTTAAAATTATATATTTTTTACCACCCACTTTTATTTTGTTTTATTAAATATCCTCCGAAAATTGCAGGACTTATTGTGTTGACTTTGGTTATGTAATTTGTTAACATAGCTCTGTTATCGTAACAGAATGTGTCTAGTTTTACAAATTTTAAAATTTAACTTACGCACATAATTTAAAAATTATAAAAATGTCCAAAGACCTGTTCCAACTCGCGCTCTTAAGAATTCCCAGTACGGAGAACTATAGAGGAATAACTCGAAAACAAATTCCATTGATTTTTACCATGCCATCTTTCGTTGTTTCTTCAAAAATGGCCTCATTCTTTAGAGAAACACAAATTTTTAAAAAATGTTAAAATGTCTAAAAACACGTTCTAACTCGCGCTGTTGAAAATTCCTAATATGGAGAACTATAGAGGGATACCTCGCAAATATGTCTCACTCCTTTTGATTTTTCCAACTTTTGTTGTTTCCAAAAAAATGGCCTCATCCCTCAGAGAAACTCAAATTTTAAAAATAATTGAATGTCTAAAAACCCGTTCCAACTCGCGTTGTTAAAAATTCCAAATATGGAGATCTATAGAGGGATTCATCGCAAATATGTCTCATTCCTTTTGGTTTTGCCATTTTGTGTTGTTTCCATGAAAATTATAGTTTGGATGCATAAACCGAATTTTATTCCCTTAACAGGGCTATGATATATTTATAACAGTGCTCTGTTAAATAAAAAGGTTTGTGGCAAAGCTAAAAATTTTAAAATTTATCCTTACACACATTAGTATTGATGACTGTGCCTTAGTACTTTGGCCTTGCAAGGCTGTTCCAAATAGCCGACCGAGACAACGCAGTCAGAGTTGAAATCTCAAGCTGAGGAACTGTTCTCCTGTGAATTGATGGCAGAATTTTTGGGGTAAGAATTTATTTTTTTGCTACCACTATCGGGATAAAACAGGTATGAAAGTCTTTCTTACATAATTTGCGATATGGTATTGTTTGCTACATTGATGAGTGTAACAGTGAGTTTCGTACAAAAAAAAAATCATTATTCTATTTCGACCATCCGTCAATCACAGACCCTTATCTCTGTAACCGTAAAAGTTAGTGACTTGAAATTTACAAAGAGTGTGTGCTACTACACCCACGATAATGGAAATTATAGAAATGGCTTCGAAATATAATTTTGCATTTCGAAACTTTAAACTTTCAACAGCAAAAAACAGAATTAAATTAAACGACACAAGTCCTTCAGTAGTAAGACCAACTTGCACTTGACAGATTTAGTTTACTAGAAGGAATGAGAGTTTTATTCAAAAACTTCTCAAATGAAAATTACTATTATGCTAAAATTTAAAGCAGATAAAATTTACGTAAATAAGTTATAGTATCGAACAAAATATTAATTTTTCTTTAGTTAGGTTTAAGTTCGATATCAAATGTGATTAATTATAAAGAGTGAAATTACTTATACCAGTTAAATAAACTGAACTTTTCCGTTCGCTACAACCTTTGTCAGCATCGTTTGTATCTATCTACAAGGTAAATATTAAGTGTTAGCTTACTACAATTTATAACGAACTTTAGCCTTACTAAAAGCTATAATTTATTTTGAAAAACTTCAAATAATATAAAAATTAAGCAAATTTTTTACAAATTATAATGACTTCTATTTAAAATTTTATATTTGAGCCGTTTATTTAGAAAGTGGCATAAGTCACGAGCGTATAAAATTGTGTTCAAAGGTTTTAACAGAACTGAGGCTTAAACTCGAAAAGACTAACTGGCTATTGTTATCATAGGATACTTATTTTTTCTCCTATAAAAACTTGGGTAACATAAAATCGTATCAGCTTTAAACATTAATTCTTTTTTTTTTTTTGAAAAAGTGATTTATACCACTATAAAAATATACTGCTCATTTATAAAAAATAAACTAACTGTCTTGGCTTAACGTTTGAAAGGAAATCTATTATTAAATTGTCCATATTTCCTATATCTTTTAATGGTTGTTTTTTACCAAATATTTTGTCATGCAACAAACAAAACAGTTTGCCATTTTTATTATTTTTTTTTTTTATTTATTTATTTTTTATTTTCTTTTTTCTGTTATTTTAAGAAACTACTTAAAAATTAATTAACTGCAATTTAGTAGAAATTGCCGACACTTAAAATCAATAAAGAGAAATTTTCATTCAAGTCAATAGTTGATTAAAAACAATTTAGTTTTCTTCCGCAGCCTTGTTCCACTGTTTTCAATTTACAACAGCAAAATCCGCTATGAACAAGATGCAAATTGTTAAACAAATTGTCAGTATAATGTCAGCTGGCAACATCCTGAATTTAAATGCGACACAGCAATGAAATGCTTATAAAACTAGAAAAAAAAATTTGATATTGATTGTATGAAGAAATAAAGTAAACAACGTCATATGGGAGGTACAACACACACACGACAGCAGCAGTGAAATGATATTTATGTAGTTAGGAAAGAAGTTGGTTAAATAAATATCATCTCAGGTTGTTTTAATATCTTTCAGCTGTAAAAGACATATGAAAAACTGTTTAAATGTCTGTATTGATGGCAGCAATTAAAGTAAATTGTCTAACAGTTGTTAGTGCTTTAAAGACATCATATATTTATACACTTTAAATTATAAACTTGTCTTTAGCAATCAATACAAGGCAAATAATAATAATAAATATTTAAATTCTGTTTTTAAATTCACAAAAAACATTTAAAACCACAAAAATAGTTGTAAGAGAAATTTATAGAGAAATAAGTTTTTGAAACTCTTAAAGATTTTTTTTTTGATTTCATATTAAAATTTAATAAAATTTTTAATTGATTCATTTACTTTTGTTGTTAAAATTTGCTTCCTTACTAATCTAAAATATATAAATGAGTCAATTAATTATTTAAATGGAATACTTTTGATTTCTCTTTTGATTAAATAAATAATTGCATGAAGTAAAAATTTAATTAATTTTCAACCTGAAACCCAACAAAACTTTTAATTGATGCAGACATTTTTTTCTGTGCAAAAAACTAAGTGAAATAAAATCAATTAAATTTATATTCATAATAATTGTAATTGTTAACAGCATCCATTTTCAACTAAATTTTGGTAAGGGTCCCCTCTAGAAATATCCTTCAGCTCTTAAAGGGTTTTTGCTGTTTTTAAAACCAAAAACATTAAAAAAATCTTTCCAGAATATTCGCTTTTTTATTTTCTTAGTTTTATATCTTTAAACAATATAAAGAGTACGAATTTATTAACAGGCTCTTCAGCTAAAATAAAGCAGTTCCTATGTGAGTGTAAAAAGCTCCTGCAGTGCGGAAATCCTTTAGGCAAATACCATGTGAAGCGCGATACCAGAATTCTCTATAAATTACGAAATCATGCGTTTTTAATTAACTTACGCATCCACACGACAATACTTGGTGGTTTCAGAGGGACTTGAATTATTCGTTATCGATGTTTAGCACAAACGTCTCCACTTTGGCAAAAAAATTTTACAAAACCTACACATGCCTCAAATTTAATTCTTACCATTTTCTCACTATTTAAAAACTCAATTCAGAAAAAGTGATATCATGCAGCAGCATTGACCCTATTGAGCACTCACCATATGCTAGTACCGCATACTACCTCTCTCACAAATATCAAAATCTTAAATCTAAATAGGCCTTTTTAATTAAAAAATAACATTTTGTAACACCGTGTAAAAAATCATTAAATTTTATTGTAATAAAACCACAAAATGTTGTAAAAGAAATATATTTTTTTATAATTTACTAATGACTCATTAATTCTCATTAGTTCCCGTTTGTAACTTTCTAGCGACCTGAATATATTATTTTGAAAAAAATTTCATGTGATATTAACTAATATTGTTTCCATTACTAATTCAGCTCACCAGGGAGCCTTGAACTACTTTTTAGATAATTTTCAAATTTCTTTATGCTTAAAAATTTTATTGAACAAATGAGAAGTTAAGTACATGAAACTCAAGCAGCAAGGTTTAGAAAAAAACTCTTCTTTAATTTTGTTAGTTTTTTTAATTTTGAGTATGAGACACTGTATCGCAATGTCGGCAGTCATATCAGTAAATCGAGCACCAAAAGTGGCCTTAGTGCAAATGCTTAGAAAATGGATCTTGTGCTCTTTACGAGAAGAAACCAGATTCCCATCTTCCCTCTCCCACTCCTTAATGAAGTAGAGCTTAGGTTATCAGACACGGCGAAATATCAAGGTGTCATCCTGGACACTGAACTGTCATATCCAATTTAGAGAGGACAAGACTTCCGTGGCTCTTTATGTATGTAGAAAGGATTTAGGCAGAAACTGGGGTATTTATCCCTACACGGATAATTAAACCTATACTAATGCGGTTCTCATTTGGTGACCCGCGCTGGGCAGACTGACTGACTGCAGTATACTGAACAGAATTCTATGTACTTCAGCTTTGATGATCATCGAAGGCGCTCTTTGCTATGTTGCACTGGCTACCTACCGATCTTTTAGCAAAACAACTGGCTATGAACTTTAAAATGGAGCCCACTTAGCTTTGGCCATGCAATCATCTTGGAATATGCCTCTGCTATTCCCGATAATATCGATTATTGCTCGCTTGCCCCCATGTTTTATATTGGTGTCACACTATCAATGTCGGGCACGTCAAACATGATGATTCACACGGATCACAAAAGTGACGTGCTTAATGTTTACGCAGATGGATCAAAGTCGGACGCTGGAGTTGGGATAGCCGTCTTTATTCCTAGATTAAAGATAAGGATGATGAACTAATTTAGCATAATCCAGGCTGAAACTTCAACGTTAAGAGGGCGCCGGGTTCGATGATGGACCACAGCAAATACGGAAAAGATATCGGAATCTGTACTAACAGCAAGAAGATAAAGAGTTTATCGCGTGTCTAAACGATATCCAAATTGTTCCGAGAATGCCGCACATCTCTTGATGAGATGGGGAGACATTCTAACCTGGAACTAATTTAGGTGCAGGCACACTCAGGCGTACCCGCCGCGCAGATAAGATGATCTAAAAATGCCACATGCACACTTTTGAGGACATTATGGTCTCATTACGATAGTAGCAAGTCTGCAAATCTGCTGTGATTTTCCTGAGGACAGCTGGTTACATTGGTGTGACAGCTGGTTACATCTGTACCCATGCAAGGAGACTAAATATTTTATATCATAACTTTTGTAGAAGTTGTCAGTATAAAAAAGATGAGGAAACGGTGGATCATTTGCTATTCCATTGTCCAGCTCTCTCTGGGAATAGAGCTGCTGTTTTGAGCAGTTCAAGACTTCATAGTCTTGCAGATCTATCGGTCTGTGATGTTGTTAGGCTTAACTCGTTTATTCGGTCTTTGGAGTGGGATGGATCTAATGGTAATATGGAGACCCAAAGATAATTTGCACATTCCTTTTTCAGGCAACACAAAGGGATCATCTGGCACTTAATTGAGTCAGTATCATACGCCAGCATCCTAATCTAACTTAACTCTGAGAGTTATTTTTGGTGAGGCCTAAGATCGTTTTTTATTAATACTATGATTAATTTTCAAGAGTAAATAAAAATTAAGGACATTTTCAAAATAACTCTATCCATCTTATCATTTTTTTTACCTGAAAATAAAAACACTCTTGATCATTATGTTTCTTTTAGTTTATTTTCTACTTAAACTCTTCTTTCTAAATCAAGCAGAAATCTACTAAAATAAAATTTCTATGCCAAAATAGACACAACTGCCATTTAACTATTTTAAAGACTCAGCAGCAAATAAAAGAATAATTTTTAGAAACCTTGTATAGAAACAAGAAGTTTAAACAGATAAAAAAAATTTTAATCCATTTGAAATGCTCTTTAAAAAACCTCTCTTGGTGAATGTTGCATTAATGTGGAAAACTTATTTATGCACATGCCACAGAAAGTAAAACGAAAAACAAAATACCGATTTCACTTTTCGTTTAGCACTTGCAAAACAACAAAAATAATTGTGGTATTCCAAACAACGTATGGTTACCAGCAACTTATGAACACATGTTGCTGCTACATGGCCATATATTGGCTGCTGATGTTGAAAGTATTTGCCTTCTCCCAAAAAAAATAACTGTAGTTTTTTATTTATTTACTTTAGTTTTTATTTTATTTTTTTTTGTCGGCTGCTGCTGTTCTTTGTTTTTGTTGTTTATTAATGCAAAGCGACAAAGATAAGGTGTGGAATCCTGTTAAAAAAATATTTTTATTTAACACACACACAGCTTATTAAATGATAAAGTGGAAGCAGTCATACAAAAAGAAATAAAATAAAATACAATACAATAAAACAAACATCGTAAGCAATCTGCCTACTAAAAACAATGTAACAATTCTGTGTATTTCGTTTTGTTTTATTTTGTTGGGTAGTTAGACCGATGATTTTACTGATGATCTTTCTACACTGACTACAACTGATTAATGTTACCAGCGGTTTAGCGCTGCCAGCACAAGTTACAGTAGTAACACCAACCCAATACCTGACAACAGCAACAGCAGCTAAAACAAAATGCCAGCAAGTAATTGGAAAAAAACATTCTCGATATGATTTTAAAATTTTATTTTGAATATTATAAGCACGCACAAAGCTTATGCTCTTTTCCCCTACCCATCTGCCAGCATCGTGTTGAGTAGCCCGCCCTCTAAACCAGTGTCCAGATAAACAGAGAGTTTACAATCTGTTAGTGAATGTAAAACTTTTGACCCACTTTGAATATTATAAATTTATATGTTTTGTAGACAACAACAACTTCAAAGCTAAATGGTTTTTTTTTCTGTCTTGTTTTGTTATAGAAAAATATGTTTTCTTTTAGTTTACATATATAAAATATTTTTGTTTGAATCTTTTTGTATATTAAAAATTTATCAGGAAAGTTATATATCATTCGGAAAAGGTGTTCTCTTTTTAGAGAATTCAGTTGATTTCAGTCCGACAAAACTTTAGAAAAATATATGTCAAATGAACTGACATCCTGCGCTCACATTTTGTCTTTTATGATCAGTTTATAGTGGCAAATCATCATTAGTGAATTGACGCTTGAACAGCGCTACCAGACTATTCAGTTTTAATTTAAAAATCAGTCATCAATTTGTGCATCTTAACGACTTATTGCAAAATCGTAGTAGGCAATCCTAAAAACTCCAATATATTCAGAAAAATGCATTTTTTGATGCCTATTGCACGCTGGTGGCAGCATTGAATCTTTAGCCAGACCTTAAGTTACGACCGATTGAGTCCCTTATCCCATTATAATCAATAATAACTTGTTTGAAAATATGAACGACATTGATTCGAGCGAGAAGTGGTTTCGACAGAATGGTGGTGCATAACATAAGGCGACAACAACTATCCTTTAATTGAAATAAAATTTTGAGAAAAGTATTTTTTTAATGTTTTCCCCAGCCAGGGGTTGAACCGTGGATTTTCATAAATCTATTAAAATTAACTTTTTCGGTTTAAGTTCATTTTTTAATTAAATTTTTACAAACAAAAATTATTTTTCAAATGTATGAGGAAGTTTTCCAAAGAAAACAAGAAAATATAGTCATTACATACATTCTGCCAGCTTCTAATTTTTCATGTTTTCTTTGGAAAACGTCCGCACATATTTGAAAAATAATTTTTCTTTGCAAAAATTAAATTAAAAAATGAACCAAAACCGAAAAAGTAAATTTTAATTCTGAAAAGTTAATTTTAAGAAATTGAACTTTTATATGGCCATCTGTAGACATGGTTTTGTCCCGATAAACCAGCAAAAAGTGATGCCTTAGAGACTTAAATTATTGCAATTATTCGTGATATACGGCAAGCAATAAATGCGATTCATTATCATTTTCATGCATTTTTGTTATAAAAATTTGATTTTTCCTGTTATTATTTACCATTTAAAGTTCTATCGAGCTTAAAAGAACACCCTATATAAAGAGGTCAAAAAAGAAAAAAAAATAAGAAGCAAAACGATAAGAAAAGACAATAAATAAATCTGGACTTTATAATAGAAAAAAATTACTTTTTTTAGTTGTTTCCAAATTTGTTTAAACAAAAGACTTAAGACACAAACGTGTATAGATGTGTGCAACCCAGCAGACACAAATCTTACAAAAACAAGTTAGAGAACAAGAAAGAAAAAAACGTGAGCGTAACGTAAGCTCGTGAGAATGTATAGGTACATTATACGAATTAACGTAAAAGCAGAACGCAGGACGGTTTAATTTTTTAATTTAATGAAAAAAAAAATTAAAAATGAAAAACCTTAAAAAAATGTACATTTTCAAATTGGCCTTATTTAAGACCCTATTGCTACGCTTCTGAAAGGTCTAGGAAGCTTGAAAAATTAAAGGTTGAAAACTACCCTTCTACTAAAGTATTAAAATTCGTTTTAAACTGTCCGGCCATTAAGAAATAATTTATTTATTCACAAATTATTTCGTTGCTACCCCACTGTGCAATATAATTGTAACTAAAAAAATAATTCATTAATTTTTTAAAACTTGTTCGGTACTTAAAATTATTTCATAAACTTTGTAGATAATTTCTAAAATTATTCTATACGAATGAGGTTCAACGTGGAATAATAAACAGTCATGCTTAAGTTCATGTGTACAAAACTAAATAATATTTAACGTTAGTGCAGATGTACTGCATTCTAAATGAAATTTTAGTTAATTTTAATTTTATAATTTAAAATCCAAGTATTTGATGACGCATAAACTTAAGCACTCACAAAAATCGATCAGTTTTACCTTTTAATTTTAAACATTTTTTACCAAATGATGCCCTGGAAATTGAGTTATTTTATTTTTAATAAATTAAAAATAATAAGAAAGCACAGTGGCTCCAATTTTATAACAAAAGACTTAATAGCCAGAAATTATGCTCATTTTATTTACATTCATAAACTTAATTCTTTAAAAAGCAATTAATATTTTTTATTTAATCTTAATGTGATAATTTATGACCCAAAACAACACAATCATAAAAAAATAATGAAAAATAAAAGTATTTCGTAACATAAAACAAAACAATTTACCCAAAAGCATTTGCGGCATCGTATAGAAATAAAGGAAATTCATTTTATAAATTTGATTTAAAAAACGAAATGAAAAATTTTTAAAATCCTCTTACAGCAAATATTTTATATCAATGCAATAAATGATATAAAAAAGTATATATTTTGTAATATTAAACTTTTCAGTTTCTTTTTAAATTTAAAATAAAAATGCATTAAGAAAAACCTAAACAAAGTTACGCATTAATGTGCTGCAACAAATTTTATAAAGTGTTGGCGTCATCTTTATTAATATTTTTTTTTTTTTTTTTGGTTTTTTGTAAAATGTATTTTATGCCGTAAATAAAATGCATTTAATGGCAGCAACAACAAATATAAATTTAATAAATGATGATGTTAAAGCAACAATAAGCAGACAAAAATGGTGATAACAAAATGTTGTGTAAAAAATTTAATAACAACTCAAACGAAAACTCAATTATTTAACAGCTTTAAATTCAAATTAAAATTCAGATTGGCAAAGTGTTTGAAAATTAAATGAGCCGTCTTCACTAGGTTTACGAAATGACAGTTTTTAATTTTGATTATATTTTAGTAAAATATTTGCTCTGAAAGTAGCTGCAAGTAAAAACATGGTTCACGTAACCATAATTTAAAAAAACCCATGTTAGGGTTGTATTATATGATTGTAAGCAAAACATAGTATAATTACTTTTAATAATAATAATATAGTTGGTCTTGCAACCATATTCTTGTCGATCATAACAATAACATGGTAAATTATAAACATAATTACGTTTGAAATGTAAACATAATAAAATTTAATGATATGATATGTTCAAATTAAAAAACGTAATGGTTAAAATAAAATATCAAAAAGGTCATGAATCAAAATATTTATATTTATTTATTGATTTATTATACCCTTCACTACAGGTGGAAAAAGGGTACATAAACCCTTTTTGTCATCCCGTTTATAGTTTCTAAAATATATATTTCTAACCCCACATAATCTGAGTTCTTATGCATAGCGAAGTCCATTAAGTCATATCCGTCTCTCCGTGCGTTTTAGTGTTGAAATCAATTTTGCCAAGGAACTAAATAAGCTAGAGAAAATTTCAAAACGGCAATCGATCAGACATAGTTTCGAAAATTTTGCTATTGAAAATCAGCAATATTGGTCCATTTTCTTTGAAGCACTGGGCTCAACACCACGCCTGGCCCTCATTTTTCCATGCTATTTGAAATAAATCTTGTTAAGTGAAGTAAGTCCAAACAAATAAAAAATATATATAGAGATAAAGAATTGAAAAACATCCCGCAAAAAAAAATTGCAGCTCGCCCATATATTCCGAGTTATGGGCCTCTGAAATTTTCATAAAAAACTTCAACTGTCAATATGGTTAACATGGGTATCATTTGAAAGTTTTTGAAAAGAACTTTTAGGAAATGCTTAAATTTTTTAAGAATACTTAACCCATTATGAGCCGATGACATATTTATGTAAAATTATATTTCGTACTAATTTTTTTTTTATTTCTCTTACCACAATATTTATTTTTTATTAAAGTTTCTTTGCTAAACTAGATTTACATGGTGATATTTTGTATATTATTTTTATTAATTTATTTTGTATAAAATTTAATTTTTTAATTTCCTACAATAATAAATAACTATTTAAATTTAAGACATTTTAACTTGAACCGACAGCTAACACAAAAATTGCTGAACTGATAAAAAGCATTTTGTTTAGTCCTAGAGCAAAATATTTAGCAAAAGCAAACGTTATTTATTTTTTTATAATCACACTTTGATTCTTAATAATAAAACATTATAGTTAAATATATTATATTGTTTCTTATAAGTTGTAAAACTTTAATTGTGGGTCGAGCTTTTTTAGTTAACACCAAAAAAAAAAAACATGTTGCACTTTTTGTGCACAGCAACCATATTATGATTAAATGTTAACAACAAAAATGTTTATCGTGACTTACTACTGTTGTCAATAACTATAATTTGTTTGCCGCACCTGTACATTGTTACAGAGAACATAATATGGTTGTTGTGAACATATAATAACCATGTTTTTTTCTCTGCTTACAGTCTTTCCGAAAAGCAACCATGCCCCTTCTCACCAATTTACATTACTTTTATTTGCACGGAAAACCTTTCCTTTTTTTATAAATTCTTTAAGTCTCTACATACATAAAATCGACATGATTTCGATAATGAATCCTAATCTTTTCTTTCGCTAAAAACCAAGACACATATATACAACGCCTGTATAAAATCGATATATTCAATATGGCTCCGAAACATGGCTGGTAAATCAAACCTGTAAACGTTAACTGCAAAGCTTCACAAACAGATGCCTGCGCAATATCTTAAAAAAATGGTGGCCAAGAATAATATCAAATGAACAACTACAGCAGGTTTTTGAGCAGATAGACATCAATATGCAAATCAGAAGAAGAAAATACAACTAGTTAGGCCACACTGTCCGTAATTCATAGGACGAAATATGCCACGCAACACTACAATGGAACCCACAAGGCGAACGCTCGCGGGGAAGTCAAAGACAACATGGAGAAGCACTATTTTTCTGGAGACAGGAAAATCTTTCAAAGAACTGAGATCCATCGCAACAGACAGAAACGAACAAAAGGATATTCTGTGTAAACAGCTTATGTTCCTGATGAAATATGGTAATAAATGGTTATTTTATTATGATTTGATTCTACCAAATGACAACACTGTTATCGAAAACATATAATTGTCGAACCTGAAAATAACATTGTTAAATACAACCATAACTTTTGTAAACTTAGTATAAAAGCAGTGTATTATAATATAATATAAATTATATTTTTTAAGGATGTAACAAAGTCTTAGTGCAGCTTAAGTTCATGTATTTATTTAAATTTCTAGATTTATTTAGAAAGAAAATTTATACAATGAAAATAAAAAGTTTCTTTCGTTGTTCTCTTTATAAATCCTCACATACATTTATTCCTGATTTACTATTTCTTAAGGTGTTTTTGTTTACACTTTTATTTGTTTTAATATTTTTATTTATTTTTATTTTTATTTATTTATTTATTTTATTTTTAAGAGGAAATTCCTTTAAGTAATTTTACACTTGGTGTTTGTGGCAAAGGCCTCTTTTAATCATACTTTGATTACAGAAAAAGCAAACTTAACATATTATTTTCATAAATAACATATAATGGTTAAATTTAATACATTATTTTAAAATAAAATATTGTCTGTGATTAGAATTTACCAGAAATCATTTAATTAAAACAAACACTGTGCACTTTCGTGCGTAATACTTCTTTAATGATCAATTCTTAATAAAAATTTCTTTATTTTGTTCTACTAAAAACAACTATAATTTGTTTACCACAACCATATATTGTTGTAGAGAATATAATATGGTTCTTGTGATCTTTCCATTCATACTTTTAAATAAATGATTTTATTGTTAAAACTGGTTACAGAGGGCATAGTTTAATACATATAAGTTTAATAAGACCCTTTAAAAATCATGTTACTATTAGGACACCCTTTATTTTAAATTTTTATACCATAAAAAAATGTTTTAGTTATACATACCCTACTTAAATTAAAAGTCCCAGCGTATTAGAGTTCAAAAAAATAAGGTTTTACATTTATAATTCAAGTTACTTTCGGGACACCCTTTATTAAATTTTAATTTTTAGTACTTCTTCTTTTAGCATGTATTGCAATACATTCTCTGAACAAACTTCAAGTCTATTAGTTCAAAATATAAAGTCATATTCGTCAAATTCACGGCCTTGAGGAAACACTCTTTAATTTTTAAGTTTATTATTTGTAATTTATTTTTATAGTGGACATATTTGTACATACTCCTTGTGAATTTTAATTTTCTGCCTACTACAGTTGAAAAACTAATGCTATATAAGTAAAAATTTAGTCAATTTTGGGACACCCTTTAATTTTGATAATAGTTTTTTCTACACAAAATTTCACTGACACTGTGCAAATTTGACGTGTCTGCCTATTACTGTTCAAAAAGGAATAATATTTGTACGAATACCACTTAACTTTCGGCACACCCTTTAATTTGAAGTATTTGTAATTCTTACGTGTATAGTGAAAACTTCAAAAGTCTAACTTTTACGGTTCCAGAGATAGCGGGCTTTGCGGATGGACAGACATTGTAACAAAAATAATAGGGAACGTTTTTAAACTTTTTCTACAGATCGCTAATAATTCCTTAATTATTTTGAATAAAATTTACGAAACACATACTTTTTTTTTAAGATGCGCCACACACTTGTCTAAAACCAACAAAAAAACATTTTTAATATTTTGTGATGTTACGCCTTTAAACATTTAAATATTTTTACTCATTAATTTATTTTTTTTTTCCTCTCTATATTTAAAAAGAAATAAAATCAAAAATGAATAACTTTGTAACAAAGATTAATTGATAATCATTTGATTTTACAACATAAACATTTTGATCATCTATTTATTTTTTTTCTTTTCCTTAATTAATGACGTACTGAAACATTGTTTAAGTCTTACAGTTTATAAGCCAAACTTAAAGCTAAAGAAAATGGAAAATGGTAACAATTTTTTATGCTCAATAGTGCATAAAGTGTTGATAATTAACTTGTAAACTCCAGCAATTTAAATTTACAATTCTTCACCTCTTCTTCTTCCATTCAGCTCTTAAAGTCATTAAATGGCAAATAACAACAGTACGCTTGTACTGAGATTATAGTTAGCAAGAAATTCAAAATACTTTACATACAAATTTTATCTTCTTCATTTTTTTTTTATTGTTTTTGTTTAAGTTGCAGAAATTTTCTTTGCCTTCTGCTTGAAAATGATAATGTAAAAATTATAGATTTTAAGACGGAAAGTGTGCAAGTAAGCAAATCTTTTGTATAAGCATTGGCAGACGGACAGCAAGACGGACGGACGGATGAATGAATAGATGGTCGTTTAGCTTAAGCATCAGTTTAGGTGAAAGATTAATCAGCGGAAATTTAAATAGCAACTATTAAAAGCACTGATGCATAAATCATGGCTAACGGCCTGCAATTTTTTTCTCGATTTATAATTTTGTATGTATTTAGTTTAAATGTGGCACAAAGTATTTTCAAATAAATACAGCAACAGCAAATACCTTCAAAATGTTTAATTCCTGTTTTTTTTTTTTAAATTTGTTTTAAATTTAAAATATCCAAACGTAAAACAATGTGATTAAGAGGAGAGAAACTAAATTATTCCAAAGTTCCGCTAGAGATTTTAAGTTGTGTTAAAAACTTAAAAAAAAAGATAAATTGAAAGTTAAATGTATATAAGGACTGAAAAAGAACTGAAAGAGAAACTTTTCAAAAATGCAAATATTCCAACAACGATATGAAAAATAAAAAAAGAATTGTTTTTTCTTTCTAATTGTGTTTATTTGTTTCATATCGCACTACCTCACATCCACATGTGTACACAGAAAAATAAAAAAATAAAATTTAATTAAATTTTTAATTGACCAAATTATAAATTGATTGCATAATAATTGCATAATTTTCTAATTAAAAAATTAATTAAATCAATTAAAAATTTAATTAAATTTCAAATAGAAAACAAATTAAATTAATGATAGCAAGAAAAACTTTTGTTTATTCACAAGACCTCATTTATATTGGACATCATTCAGCTGTAAAATCAATTTTACTGTCGTCGTGGAAAACATAAAGAATTTTTAGAAACATATTGAAAAACTTTTAAGACAAAGATTTTAATTTACTTTTTAAAGAGAGTGCAGCAGAATTCTATATTTCTAAACCTGATGTCAATACAGGATATTTAGTTATACATAAAGATCTGGAAACGGGAAAAAGTCTTTAGAGCGAAATTTCAAACAAAACTTTAATCGTCCATTTGCAAAAATGGAGCTGCGAAAGTTTGCATGCAAGCAATTTTTTCTCGTATAATTTATTATTTTCAATTAAATAAAAGTAATTTTCATGATTTTTTTGATAGGGCATTTTACACGAAGAAAAATAAAATAGTTGTTTTATGGTCACGATAACAACATTATATTCTCTGTAACAATATATAAGTGGCTTAAACAAATTTTAATTGTTTTAATCATATTTTTTGTCAGGATAAATAATATTAAATTATCACAACTACATCTACAGTAAAAACATAAATAATTTCTGTCTCTGAAGTCGATATATGAGCCGTTTATTTTGAAAGTGGCAAGCTGATGTTTTCAAGGTTTTAAAAGTATTGAGGTGAAATCTCCTAAAGACAAACTTGCACTTATTATCTCAAAATACTTCTTCTTTTCCCAATTAAAACTTTATATTGAATGAATCGTAGCAGCTCTTAAAATTTAATTTTTTGTTTTGTTTTTTTTTAAGGAACTATGTCTCATATCGTCGCAAGAATCAAAAAACGCTGTAACTGACAAAAAATCGAAAAACGTTTTTTTGCATGATTTTTATCAGAAGAAAATATTGGTCCTGGTCCCATATCTGCATGATGGAAAAAATTTACTTACGCCGTCTGCGTTTTGAAAAATACCAGTGTCTTCCTTGTCTTAAGCCTTACAAAACTAGAATTTTTTTACACTTGTTGCTTACGACACTTTTGCGTCAGCAAGATTTTTCAAACTAACACTTACGCCATTCTTTGCATTTTGTTCAAAAAATATTTTTTCCACTTTATTTATTCACTTTAACTTACAGATATTAAGTTTTACTTAAAAAAGAACCAAACTGGTCACTTAAAGCGTTTTTGTTTTTGTTTCCACAAAATAGTTGTAGTTACAGCATTTTATAGGTCTGTGGAAGACAAATCGTTTGCTGTAAGCCGCGGAATCACCCGGAATAATAGACTTGAGAGGAAATGTTTACAGCCAACATATAAAGCGAGAAAAAATTAAAATACGCTTTTAAAATCATGTTCTTAAGTTGTATAGTTTTTGTGATATGAAATTTATTTTACTTTCTTACAGAATTTTTTGGCACTGATGAATATTTCATGTTTTGTCAGTTGCAGCGTTCTTAGTTTCTTGCGACGATATATTTATTTTGCAAAACAGATAATCATTTAATTTATTTATATTTCATTATTTAATTTAATCTTATAATGTTTAAATTTATTCATTATCAAATAATTGAAAACTATAATATGGTCATAAAGTATCATAATATGATTACACTTCAAACGCAATTTTTTTTCTTCTTAAATATGACAATAATTTGATTCGAAAATGACCATATTATTGTTATGTATAAAAATATTATGTTTTGAAAAGAGACATAAATTTTAACCATATTTGTTGCGGTTACCTATCAGTCATTCCGTCTGTCTCAAGCTTTTATTTTTGGAACCATAATAGCTAAAATAGATGTATTGTTATGGTCTCTACAAAAATAAATAATCAAATTAAGATAAAAGTAAAGCTGTAGCCCATTGTGCATGGTATTATATCATCGCTTATAGCAGACACTCTTGGCTACTACAAGACATAATCATTTAGACTTGACAAAGACCATTAAAGAACTGTCGTGCGTGAAGGCCTTGATAGCTAGGTAAGATAATGTTGCACAGATTGCCAGTCCCTTGTGTACAAGATCGACTCACTTGAATTCTAATGGTCCTATTGTGATGAAAAGAAAGCCAAAGCCACACTAGGCCCAGTTCCAAAACCATAAAACTAACTAACTAATTTATTCTAATTATATTCCTTTTCTTTCCGTTCGCAAGATACTGCAGGCCCAGACTGCTAAGTAAAACCGGCCTATTAGTAGAGAGGGATGTGATAGCTAGTGTATTTTCTTTGTAAGGTTTTCTTCTAAGTGACTTTTTCCTAAATTATTTTATTTATTTAAAACTGCATCGTAAAATATAAAATTATTTTGATTTTTTCATTTAAAAAATCTTCAATTTTGTTTTAGACAATTGACAGAAAAACTACTATGAATAAATAAGAAAAATATTTTTTCTAAATTAAATGTTTTTGGCTCAAACGTGCTCAAAAATAAAGTTTGTATATGGTCCTTCAAACCAAGCAACAGAAAATACCACAATAAATTCTCACTGTTGCTTGCCTTTCATATAAATAATCGTAGAAAAAAGTAAAAAATAGAAATTTCCTTAGTGGCTCAAGCGACGGTTAACAGAACACAAGAATAAATATGCCATCTAACATCTTTTTTTTTTTTTTTTTGCTTCAGGAGTTGAAGCCAAATGACCATCTAATACGTTTTTTATAACATTTAAAAAAAAAAAGTTATTTACCGGACCCTTTATGTGTGACGTCTTATGAAAAAGAATAAAGAAAGAAAGCTTTAGATTGCGGGTGGACTGATGTCACCATATTAATCACCCTTATTCTGTTTGCCGTCGTCAACATCGTCGTCAATTTTAAGACAACATCAAATAAACACAACATCAATGCTAATTTGTTATTCCCTAACAGTTTAATGACGACGTTGACTGTTTATCGATAATATTAATAAGTAAAACACACATATCTAATGTTTGTGACAGATGATTCAATTTGTTTTCTATTATGTTAAGAAAGTGTTGTGGAAAGTTTAAGTTTTCTAAAATAAATTAATAAAAATTAAAAAAATACAATTAAATTAAATAGTCTAAGAGCCATTATTGCAACTTGCCGTTAGTTAAAGGTATGATTTAGCTGCTTGATAAAGAGCTTTGCATTAATAAAACTTTCAATTTTTAATGTTGTTATTTAATGGATAAAAAAGTAAGTGAAGTTTTTAATATGCAAATCCATTTATCAGTCCGACAAGTTTTAATAATGCCCCTGCGAAATTCTCTAGCAAGGAATAGACTTTTTCTAACTCTTCCATTAATTTTTCAAATTGACAGGGGTTAATAATTTTAGTGTTTCACATTTCCTTTATTTTATTTATATGTTTCTTACTTTGCTTTTTTCAATATCGCCGTACGCTTTCTATTTTATTATTTAAGTTTTCTTTAGCACACGACACAAAACAACACCAAAAATGGCGACGAAAAACTAAACGGCAACATCAACATCAATTGTTCTTAGGGAATACCAAACATATGTCGACGGTCATCGATAAATGACAATATTGACAACGGGAATACCGATTTACAACAAACGAAGAAAAACGACGTCGACTTGTGTTGACGACGCCAAACAGAATAAGGGTGAATATTGATTGAAAATGAATATTTTTCATATTGTCAGTTACAAAACTAGTTATTTCAATAGATAATATTTGTAATGTACAGAAAAGGCTGCATTAATTTTATTAGTGTCCAAGTTTTCTTTTTTTTTAACGTCCCCAAGGATTTGTAAATAGTTTTTCATAATAGAAAGTCTTTGTGCTTAAAAAATTCAAATAAAAAAAAACTTGAGCCAAATTAATTAATTCATTTGTTATATTAAATAGATAAGTTATTAAATTTAAGTAAAAATTATTTAGTTAAATATTAAAAAAAAATTCAAATACAGAGAAAAGTTTTTACACCAATTAAGAAATTAGTTTGTTTACATCTCGAAATTTATTCAAACTTTTGATGTTCTTAATTTTATATTTCTTTGAAAAATTAAAAAAAAAATTTCCTATTAAAATATTAATTGAATTAATTAAAAACTTAAATAATTTTCAATCTTAAAGCAAATTAACCTTTAAAAGGTGTAAAATCTTTTTTCTGTAAGGCTCCTATTTTTTCTTTGATAATTATAAATTAAACAAAAAAAGTCTAATTCAGCCATTGCATTTCTCTTTAAGTGATTTATAAGCCTCAAAAGCAAAACCTTTATACAAAAAAAAAAAAAATAAATAAATAAAAGAAAATAATAAAAACTGCTTGATTTTTAAAAATCTTTATTTGCTGCTTGAATTATATTTTCCGCTTGGCGATTCTTAATTATTTTTAACTTCTTTGTGGAATAAATAATTACTAAATAATAACTATTTCTTAAAGCTGTTGGAATATCCATCTGTTGTTGTTTTTAATTTAATTATGCTTTTTTAATTTATTTCATTTCGTGTTTTGATAACCAAAAGCAAAGAAAAAAAACATTTTTAAGTTTTCCAAGTTTCTTGTTGCAACTACTTATTTCTTTTGTTTTTTGTTTTTTTTTTTTTGTGGTTAAGCAATTCTGTAAAAAATAATTTTTTTAATATTTTATTTTATTGTTAACACACACTCATATTGTAATTGTTTTTATTATTTTAAATTCTGCTGACTGACCGCAGTTTTTTTTTTTTTTTTTTTTTTTGTTAATTTGTTTTTTATTTCAATTTTTTTTTTAAGTTGGCAAATTGTAGTTTTCGCTGTTTTAGTTTTTTCAGTTTTAGTTAATAAAAAAAGTAACATGAGTTAAAATGAAAATTGTATAATTATTAAAAAGAAAAAATTGCCACATAAAAGCAAATAACTTTTAAACCAATCATTAATATTATTTGTTGCAAATTTTTGTTTAGTTAAACTGTAGCAAAATATTAACAAAAAATAATGTAATAAATCAATTCCTTATGTTTATTTTCCAGGGAAAGTATATGTTTTCTACAGACTAAATGTTTCATTGATTGAGGAAAACCAAAACACAGCGGTTAAAAATATAAAATTTTAATTTAATTTCAATTCAGGAAGCAATAAGTGAAATTAAGAAAAAAAATATAAATGGAAGATTTTATTCATGAGACACAAAAATATCATGATGAAAACCTTTTTCTTATGGCTTCATACGCATAACAATTGTCAGTTTTTAAAAAGTGAATAAAAGTAATTGAAATTAACTTTCCATCACTTAATTTTAAGTCTTATGTTAAAGTCATTACTGACGTTAATGTCTCATTATTTTACGAAGCTTTTCTTTTTTAAATCATCTGCAATTAAATAATAATTATTAATCGATATGAAAGGGAAACGAATCGAGTGTTACACAACGACAAAGTTCATATTCAACTTATAAAGTCCATAATGCTCATTTGCCGCAACATCTTCTTAACTAGCAAAAGCACATTAAATAAAGAGTTTTATTAACTGACAAAGAAAATGGCACTTTTAAAATTTTCAATGAAATCGATTAGGAAGCATTTCGTTCTAATTAAATATATTTACGAAAATAAGAGTTGACAACCGTCTCTTTGTATATGTGTAAGTAAGAAGGCTAATGTGGTCCAATAAAAATATTGCATTGATGTTTTTAATAAAAAATAACCACTAATAAGGGTGGTGTGAGTGCATAGAATAAGCAGAAAAGTTAGCTAATACATGTTTAACAACTACGATGGCTGCATTAAAAACGGAAACATGATTGTTAAATAGAAGATCATGAGTTTAAGTCCCATCATCCACTTTTATTTACAAAAAAAAAAAATTGTGGATTAAAACGTGAAAAAAGGTCAAACATCAGTTCATTAGAAACATGATTATTAAATAGAAGATCATGAGTGCAAATCACATCAGCGACTTTTATTTACGAAAAAAAATTGTGGAATAAAACGTGAAAAACTTCAAACATCAGTTCAGTAGAAACGTGATTATTTAATAGAAGATCATGAGTTCAAATCACATCAGCGACTTGTTTATACGAAAAAAATGTGGTTTTAAAAGTAAAAAAAGGACAAACATCAGTTCAAAACAAACGTTTTCTCTACACGAAAAAGAAACTTAATTGTTGCTGCAGATGAAATGATTAAGGAGTCCTTGTGATTGTAAAACAGGATGGGATAATTAAGGCTCCTGTTCACACAGAAAAAAGTTTTTGCACCTATAAAAAGTTTAATTTGTTTCAAAATTTAAATTTAATAAAATATTTAATTGACTGAATAAAATATTTATTCATAACATAAATACAAAAAAATTAATTAAATTGATTAAATGAATTATACATTTAATTAAAAGAATCAAAACGAATAAATAATTAAATTAAATTTTCAAGCTGATAACAAAAAAAATTGTGAATCCATTATATATTTAAATTAAAGAAATAAAAATAAATAATTCAAAATAAATAAATAATTGAATCTATAAAAAATTTAATAAATTTTCAGGCTAAAAAATTAAAGAAAATTTTAGAAGCGTGAAAATGTTTATTTTTTTTTTTTTTTTTGTTAATTTTTTTTTTGTACGTAGAAAAACAGGAAGATTTGCCTATTTTTCGAATCCTTACCCCAAGTGAGCAAATTGTTTTAGATGAATTCAATTATGTAGATTTAAAAATCATTTCTTCCATCACTTGTTTGAATATGAAACTCACGAAGCGCCATTTTCACAATTTAGATGAAATTAAAAAAAAAAACTTTTCTTTCAAAGGTGTCACCTTATTTCTTAGCGAAAACCTGTAACCACACACTAACTAAAACAATTTCTCTTTATTTTATTTTAAGTTATTTTTATCTTTTTGTGTGTCTTAAAAAAACCGCACGTTCAAAACAAACAAAAAAGCACTTGAGGTAGATTTTGAGGACAGACAATTATTGAATAGAAAAAATAAAAAAAAAACTAAATGCGGACGTACTTAATATTACCATTCCAAATAAAATCAGGAAAACAGCTTGCTAAGTTACCACACCGCTTACCACCGCTACCAGCAATCAAGCAACCAACTAACCAGCAACATTTATACAAACGACACTTGAAGGCCACATGAGAACTTGAAAAAAATGCAGTTATTTATGCCTGGCCATAAGCATCGTTAAATTGGCCATGTTTTTCCAACAAGACGAAAAAGAAGACACTGAGAAGATATTGAAGAACAAAATACAAAAAATAAAAAACAAAAAAAAGGTTACAACTTACATCTGAAAACCAGATAACGAGCAAAAATGCCAAGCAAAAAAAAAACAGCATTTATGTTTGTCAGTCAGTCAAAACGGGTGGAATTTCTTCTACCTTGATGACATCTTAAATTATTTTAACATTTTTTTATTTATTTAAGTTTTTGTGGTCGTTGTTTGTTGTGTTGTGCTGTTTATAAAACTAAAAAGTAGGTCTGTTAGCCAATAAATTGTTTTAATAGTTTGTCGTGTAAATTTTCTAGATTTGTCTAGAAGACGATGAAATTGTAGAAAAACAAAAACTGGTAAGAAAGTTATAAAATAAAAAAAACGGCTAAGATTGAATATTTAAAATACACCCTATTTATTTTTTTTAAGGTGGAGTACGAGTAAGCAAATACATTGTAGATATTTTATTAAGAGAAATTTAAGCAACATTTAAACGCACCCAATTTGTTTGAGGCGCCTGAATAACGAATTCTAATAAAGTATATTTTTTCAAAGAAAAAAATTACATTTTTTTGTAAAAAATTTTTTAATAGTAATAAATGTTTAAAAATTTCAATTTAATTAATCAATTAATTTAAAATATGACGTAAGTGAGAGTATAAAAAATTAAAAAAATATATATAAAACAAGAATTATAATAAAAAATTTATTAATTTAAGTTCATCAATTATGAGAAGAATAATTAAAAAACCCAAAAAAAACATCGCAAGCAGTTCATGAGATTGTTGACAAAAGTAAAAAACGAGAAATAGTAATAATTCTTGCAAAAACCCGACTTCAAAACAGATTTGGCCACATAAATCAAATTACATTTACTATTGGCACACCCTTTAATTTTTGACACACAAATTTTATAATTGCTGTTGTAACAGAAATACTATCGCAAGTTTCTTGTAAATTTCAACAATCTATCTGTAAAAATTCAACAGTTTGGCCACATACATCAAATTACATAAAATTTTGTAACACCCTTTAATTTTTAATTTTAGATAGTTATATTTTTTACAATACCGTACAAAGTAATACGCATTTTGTCTCATTTTAAAGTGTTTGTATATAAGAGTTCAAGCGATAGGGCCATATAAGTCAAACTTCGGCAGTTTTGGGAACACCCTTTTATTTCTAAATTCAAATTTTATACTTGTTATTATAGCGGGCATTATAATACACATTCCTTGCAAATTTTAGCTGTGCCTCTTTAAGGGCTTAAAAGTTTAGCCACATACATTCAAATACATTAACTCTTGGGACACCCTTTTATTTCCAAATACAAATTTTATACTTGTTATTATAGCGGGCTTACCAATAAATTTTTTTTGTAAATTTAAAACATCTGCCTGCAACTGTTTAACAGTATGGCCATGTATATCAAATTCTATGAACTATTGGAGCACCCTTTAGCTAATAATTTTAAATAATTATACTTGGTTTTATAACGATCATAGTTATCGATATTGTGTGCAATTTTCAAGCGCTTGTTTGAAACGATTCCAAAGATAAGCCCATATTAGTCAACTTACGCCACTTATAGGCACACCCTTTAATTTTTAGATTTATTTTTCTATTACTTTGTGCTATTAGGAGCTATAGTGATACTTACTTTTTTTAATGTTATGTTTTATGTTGTATGGGGGCACCCTTTAACTTTTAAAATTATCAACTGTTCTTAAAGCAGAATCAGTCTGTAAGCATAACCTTTCAAATAAAAATATAAGTTTTAAAATCGGTTCCAAAATAACTGAGTTCTGTAAGCACAAATATAAAAAAGCAACTTACAGGCGAACTGACATCCTCCTTCTTTTTTGAAGGAGTTTAAAAATATATATGCATATAAAGGGTCCGCCATCTAACGTCTTTTTTCAACTAGTGCTTATTTGGTAAATGGTAACACTCAGCTCGTGTCTGATTTGACAGATAATTAGTTTTATCCTTCCGCTGAACGAATATGATTGTGTATACGCTTGAACAACGCTGGGAAACTTTGCGAAATTACTTTGAAAGTCATGGTGTGGAATGTGTGCGAAAATTGCGTACGGATTTTGGAAGAAGAGAAGAACCGTCAGCTTGGTATGTTCGTAATCTTGTGAAAAAAGTAAAAGAAACTGGAATCCTCATCGACAAAACAAATCGTAAGAAGCCAAAAACAGTGCGTACACCCGAGATTATTGCTGCTGTGGCAGAAAGTGTGCGTGAAGCGCCGTCAACATCAATTCACGGTCGTTCTCAACAATTGAATATTTCGGAGACATCATTGAGACAAATTTTGCACAAAGATCGTGGTATGACGCCATACAAAGTTTAATTGGTTCAGGAGTTGAAACCGGCTGACCACCCAATGCGTTTTCGCTTCGCTAAGTAGGCCTGCGATCGACTGTGATGCCGATTTTACCAAAAAAATATCTCTTCAAATTAAGCTCATTTTGATCTTGGCGGAGATATAAACAAGCAAAATTGTCGCATTTGGGTCACAGAAAACCCGCATGCATGCTGTTTAGTGCGGAATTTGGTCCAGAGGCATAATTGGGCCATTGTTCTTCGAAAATAAGCAAGGAGTGGCCGTTACAGTCAATGGCGATCGTTATCGGGCCATATTTTCCATTACTAACCGGAAGGATTGTACTTTCAAATAAAAAAAGAAATTTTAGAAAATATTCAGTAGTTTTTTTTATAGCATTTTCAAAAAAAGAAAAAAAGTTATTTGGCGGACCCTTTATATAGTGTTACAAAAGCGATGATAAACGTATTATTACCACAATTTGTTTGAGATATTAAATGTTCACTTAAACCGTTTTGTTCTTTTCTTTCATTGGTTTTGTTACCATAAAATAAGAGTGATTTTTATTCAAGTACTAAATTTGGTTACTTGTGTTTTTCTTATTTATAAATAAAACATTTTACACATTCGCACACAATCACTCACACATGCATACACACACGCACACTTTTCAATGCACACAGTTTAAGGCAGACCAAAAGATTAAAAAAAACATATTGTGAGCATCACGCAAATAACCTTGATGCATGAAATACATCTTGGAGAAGGTCAGTGACAAAGCGCACTTTAAGTAAAAACTAAGAGCACACATGTGTGTGTGCCTGGGTGTGTGTGTGCTTTTGTTCAATGAAACTCCTTCTATATAAGGAAAATTTTAATGAAAATGATTATAAGGTTGATATTCACTTTTTTTCTTATAGTTTTTTGTCATAATTTTGCAATTTTTAAGTCAAACTTGAAAATTTAATTAAGTGATTGAATAAACAATGAAGTGAGGGAATTGCTCTATTCGAGTTGCCGTGTTTATGTTGTAATTCAAAAAATTAAAACTTAATATTTACAACGCAAATTGTCATTTGTTGGGTGCTAGAAGCAGCGTTAAAAAAATATAAAGACTCTAATTTTCAAGAAACATTGACGCAATTGAAATAAAGCGCTTTAAAGCTATAATTAATTTTAGAAATAAGAAAAATTTTGAGTTAAAACACTCATCCTCACCTCCGATTTCAATGAAATTCAACACAAATATCATGCGCTGTAAGAGTTCAATTAAACCAAAAAAAAATGACCCCAGATTCTTTCGGATACCGAAATATGACGTCATAAAAGATGTGAAAATTTTTAAAAAATCACAAAAGTCTCTTTACAAAAAGCGATAGAACTTTTGAACTATGCAAGATAATTTAGTATTTTTGGTATCGTTTTAAAGGTTAATGTGCATCCTTTAAAATTTAATGCATATTGTGCTTATTTTAAGAAAAGGGCAAAGGTAATTTTTTGGAATCTTAAGTTCAAAGGTCCATATCTGAAAAATATATTTTTTTAAAATTTTTGAAAAAGTATATGTCAAGTATTAGACCCTCTTCTACTTTTGCAGAAAATTAAAAGGTGGAAACTCAATTGATGTCAGAGTTATAGAGCAGAACATGATCCTAAGTATGTTTTGTTTTCATACAAGACAAACCTTTTATGTTGAATATTTAATATGACATTAAGTATTAATATTCTAAGTCTATTTCCCATTTTCTTTGGTTTGAGCTCAAAAAATTTCGATAGACCTACTTTGTGTTCTCCATAGCATTCTCGAAATAAGGCACACATTTCCCGTTAGTTTCATTATCCGTAATGGACACAAAATCTTTAATTCCAGGCATACACTGGCTGATGTTATTGCATTTATAAAACCTTTTAGCTCTATAAGCAATTTCAATTGGTTCTTCGGAGCAGAAAGTAAAACATCATGCCTGCTTCTAATTTTTCCATACCGTTATGAACAATAAAGTAACTTTAATCAAAAAAAAAACTATATGAGGCGATAGAAAAATAAAAAAAATAAAAACATGTTCCGCAAAAATTGGCGCTCACCTATTTTTTTCGAGTAACGGTCCTCTCAACTTTTTATAGAAAAGTACAATTGCACACCATATTTTTTTAAGAAATCAATCATTTAAAAACTTTAGAAATTTTTTTTTTTAAATTCTTAACCTATTAAGAGCCGGTGACATTTTTATGCAATTTTTTTTTTTTCTTAATTTTTTAATTCTCTGTCAGCTCAATATTTGTTTTTTTGATTGAAGTTACTTCACTAAACTAGATTTACATACATGGTGAAGGGTATATAAGATTCGGCATAGCCGAATATAGCACTCTTTCTTGTTTTTTTATTAATTTCTTAGCTTGTTATTAAGAAAGAAAAAGTACAGGTACTTAGAATGTGCATACAAGAGACCAAGACCAAGTGGAACTTATCATATTTCCAAAAATAAATCATTTTAATTTATTTGATTGTTTCGTTGGGAAGTTACTGCCTGTTGACCTTTAAGTCTTTTTATAAAATTTAAACTAGTGGCTTATTCGCAAATTTATTCAATATATTATTATTGTAAATTGTAGAGATTTCTTTAAAATATTTATTTTTAATAATTCTCATTTAGTCAATAAAAATTTGTTTATTATTGACTTAAATATTTTTTTTAACAAATATTGTTGTTTATTGATTTTTATATTATTAATTTATATTTTTTTAAGCACAAGGTCTTTTTTTATGAAAATTCAATTTTTATTTTTAATATTTTGGCACACTAATTTGGCAACGCTTTGTGGGTGCATAAAGGCTTTCGTCAAATCCCTTAAAGAATTAATTTTATTTTATACTAAGAAGTGATTATTTGCTTTAAACTATCTTTAAAATATTTTGAAAAAAATTTATAACACAGTAATTAAATTAATTTTTATTTAAAAAAAATTGCACGATATTTTTTTTAAATTAATTTCTATTTAAGTTTATTTTCATTTTAATTTCTAAAAATTTCTAAGAGAGAAAAATTCTTCGTATTCAAAAAAATTCAAGAAAATAAACACCAGCAGAGTATATAGCAGCATTTTTAGCAAAAACAGCGACTGACTTACACAAAGGGTTCTGTGGCATGTGAGCTGATGACGGATGTTGCGTTCTTGCATTACAGCCCACAAGTGTCTAATTTTTTGCCTAAATTTATCTTTTTTCTTGAAAATTAAAACAAAAGATTATAAATAACTTTCTTTTTCAATAAATTTAGAAATTTAAAATAGACGTAAACATAAGCCGAAGTAATATTACAATATTTTCAAAATTTAACTGAATGGTTTTATGGATATTAAATCGGTACCCAACCGTAAGACACAACTGTCATACTCTAAAAAAATTAAAAATCAAAAAAAACTTTACAAATAATTGTTCTTGACCAACTAAAATTCAGTTTTTATTTTTTTTAGTTAAAATCATTGTCGATTTAAATATTTTAATAAATAATAATGAAAAAAGTATTTTTTTACAAACAAAATATTAAATATTTTCTTTACGGTGAGAACTAACTTTGGTTTCATCCAACTTGAATTTATTTTAAAAAAATTTCCAAATGATTTTCATGTGCATCTTCTTGTAAAAATAATTGTTAATTGATCACTTGAAAAGTCAAACGATTTAATAAACAATAACAACATTTACAAGTTTAAAACCGACAAAAACAACAGTAACAATAAAAACTAATCAGTGAACATTTTTCACATACAAATACCGTTTTGCACAAATACATACGATTAAATTTTGCAAATTCTACTTCTGTTTTGTAGCATGGGAAAAATATTCATATGGTAGGCAGACAGAACAACGGACGGACAGACAGATGAATAAACTATAAATAAATACCATTAAACTAAGATAAAAATTGCGATTATGTTTTTGTTTCTATGTTATTTATGTTATTTACGAGGGGGTTTGATCGTATAATCTGGAAAAAAGATTGCAAAAAAATATTAAAACCAATCATATGAATGCATTTCCAAAAGAAAACGATGATCTGAGTCTTTGATTTTTTTTTTTTTTTTGCTTAATAGGAAATTGCATCATCTGCAACAAAAAATTATAGTTAAAACTGTCCAACTTAAGGAAAGAGAAAGAAATATACATGCATAGCGCCATCCCTGAAAAGTAGATAGTACCCTTAAGGTCAAATACTCCTTTTCTATGTTCATGTTAAATTTTGAATAAATCGGCCGAGCTGTTTGCAAATGGCTGAGTTATTACCAAAATATGTTGATTCTGCCCCACTGTGCACAAAGACAATTTATTAACATGCACATAATACTTAGAAATTTTATATTTTTCTTTTGCTTGCCACTGCGATTTATATTCTTAGGCGAGTTAAAACGTCAAGACTGGTCTAATATAAAAAGATCTTGCAACACAGTTAATGTTATGCAGATATTCTTAAAAGTATTTTTGCTTTATTTACTACAAGCCAAAATTAATGTTACAAAAAAAATACTGATATATAAAAAAATATTTAAAATTTATTTTTAAAACTGTTTTGAAATGTCTGTAATTCCTCTCTAAGATCCCTCGTATCTAATCGCAAACTGTTTTACACATATAATAAATTGTTTATGAATTGCAGTCATGCCTCATTACAAGGTGTTCATTAAAAGTCATTTGAAACAAGTTCGTAATTGTTAATTTCGTATTCGTTCTCTTTCTTCAAAGTTTTGTTTCTTTTTCTGCTCAACTCTTGTAAACTTTAAAAAATGAATGCACGATTAAAAGATACCAGTGAGCGTTGTATATTTAGCAGACAATTTGTATAAAATCATAATAAATAATGTTTTATTGCATTTAGAATTGTAATGTTTTTGTTTTATTTTAAATCAACCCGAATAAAAAATATTGCCGCATATAAACAGTTTCTTTTAAAAGAACTTTTAATTAAATCGTTTGAAAGATTTATTAATCATTCATTAAGACTGTAAATTGTTTTAATGACCAAAATTTAATTTAAGTCTGGGCACTGAATTAAAATTTTATATTTTGTTTTTTCTTTTATTTTTCAGAAATTTTTGAAATATTTTTATAATTTATGTTTTATTATTATTTATTTTATCATCGCAATCTCTAAACGCTAATGGAATTTTAAATGGTTTTATTTCTGTTTAGAATTTATAAATAGATTTATGTTGAAATATTTTTAATAAAAGAAGAAAAAAAATATATTCTTAAGCAATTTAAAGGGCGCGTGTCAAACTTACCGGTGAATTTAAAATTTTATGATTTAATTCTGAAAGTAAAATAAAAATATTCAATTAGCTTTAATTTCTGGTGAATATTTATTATATAAATTAATTCGCTTAACAAATGACTTAACAAGTAAACACACATGTTTTTTCTAAAATATTTTAATAAAATTTTAATTTCGAAGTAGATTTACAAATTTCATGCTGTCAATAAACACTCCACACAAAAAGTAAATATTAAAAAAAATAATAAATAAATTAAATTTCCGTAAAATATCTGTGGACTTTTGACAAAACAACTTCTCTAGAAATAAGAAATTTTCGCAAGATTTTTATATTAAATATAAATTTTTAAGACGGTTCTTTTGGTGTAATCCTTGCATTTCTACGCAATTTGGTTAAAAATCTACAGTATTCGGAAAATCAACTTCTTTCATTATATTTGGAAAAAATGTTTGATAAAATATCTTATCTGACAGAGTATAAAAATTTTTTAAAATGCAAGAAATAAAATTGTTATATCCTTTTGACAAAACATCTAAATTGTATTTAATATTTTTTTGCTTATATACATTTTGTTTTAACAAAACAACTTTTCTTCAAAGAAGTTGTTTTATCAAAACTGAAATTTAGAAAATATGTAACTTGCTAGAGACAAGATAAATTTTTAAATACTTTATAGAGTAAATTAATTTTGACTAAACGACTTGTGTGGAAAGAAGTTCTTATGTGAAAACAAAATCTGATAAAAAGTAAAAAATTGTTTGCAAATAAGTGTTTTTGTGAACTTGAAAATTAATGTTTTGATCAAAAGAAGCTGTTTTGGAGTTCATGCGTGGTATAAATTCTGCCTCATTTCCAGTTACAATAATTTCAGTAGTGCACTACAGGTTTTTGTCGTTTTTATTATTTGGCACCATTACCATGTTAAGTCATCTGGCACTATTGCCTTTTCTTATCATCTGGTACCACTGCCATTTAAAAAGCACAGCTAGGTCAAAACAATTCGAAAAATAGTAGGCGTTACGTTTTAAAGCTAAAGTGATTGACTGAATTTCATTCCCCGAAAATATATAAAAGCTATGGCCAAGATTCAAAAATCATATAATTCCAGTGTTTGTAAAGATAATGAATTAGAAGAAAACGACAAAATGAAACCTTTTCTCAAAGGGTCTGACGTCGAAATGAATGATGATAAACCATCACAATTTAAACAACAGTCAAATCAAATAAGTGACGAAGACATTTTCCACGAAACCGATTTTGATGACTCGGATTATATTCCATCGGAACAAGCTTATGATGGTATGCAAAATAGTACTCAGGAAATGGAAGAATATGTCAGTGAACCGAATGAAGATCACGAACTTCCAACAACATCAAAAAAATCGAAAAAGGTTACCAAAAAGTTCATAAAATTAGATCACTGCAAGAAAAATTGTCACTCAAAGATAACTTTAGATGAGCAAAAACATATATTTAAAACCTATTGGAATCTTGGAGACTATAGCAAAAGACGTCTATTTATTTCGCACATGATTGCTATAGAGAACAAGAAAACTGCGACTCTTATTAAAGCTTCGAGACCACGAAACCGACAATATGTGTACAAATACTATTGTGAAAAAAATGGACAAAAGATTCGGGTATGTCATAAGTGCTTTCTAAAAATATATGGACAAACAATCCAGGCGATTAAAACTGTGAATTTACATAAAATAAAACAAATTTCTGGAGGACTTATACCAGATGATAGACGTGGAAAACATGATCCACCTCATAAACTCTCGATTGATAAATATAATGAAGTTATAGATCATATAAACAGCATTCCGAAGTACGAAAGCCACTACAGTCGTCGACATACAAATCAATTATACTTCGAACGTGGTCTTAACTTGGCAAAACTATACCGGTTATATACAGAAAAATACTCTGATTGCGTATCGGAATCAAAATATAGAGATATATTTACTACCCTAGATATTAAGTTCAAGAAACCTCAGCTTGATCTGTGTAATACATGCGAACTCTTTAAATCTAAAATAAGAAACTCTGTCGACGAAGATGAAAAAAAATCGCTGAAGTTAGAACAAAAAAAAAAAACATCATGACGATGCAGATTTTTCGTATGAATGCAAGAAAAAAGATAAGGAACTCGCAGTAAATAGCGAAAATATAAGAATGTTTACATTTGACTTACAACAATGTCTTCCAACTCCTTATTTACGTGCTGCTTTGTTTTTTACAAGAGATCATTGTGGACTTTTAACTTAACCGTGCATGATGGAGCAACGAAAAAAGCCTTGTGCTATATATGGAACGAAACCATTGCAAAGCGTGGTGCAAACGATATTGCGTCTTGCATATTTAAATGTCTGTTGGATTTACTAAATTCAGTTCGTCATATTGTTTTATATAGTGATTCCTGTCCTGGTCAGAATCGCAACTCATATCTTTGCGCAATGTTTGGAAAAGTTTTGGAAGATCACGCAAGCATTCAACTTATTGATCATAAATTTCTTGTCGTGGGTCATACGCATCTTGAATGTGATACTGTACATGCGCAAATAGAAAAGAAAAGAAAAAATTTCTTCGGATCTATTGAACATTCACACGATTGTGCAAACTTAATATCGGCGACCAATAAAAATTATATTGTCCATGAATTAAGACAAGATGATTTCTTCGATTTTCGTGCATTACTAAAGGACAAATATACATGGAGGTCACATAGCATTTCAGGTATAATTTTAAATACCTACATTCTTTTCAAGACAATACCATTTTTTTAATCTTCTGATTTTTAGGTGACAAGTTTGAGTGGAAAAATGTTCGATGGCTGAGATACGAAAAAAGCAAGCCTGGAGTTTTGCAGTATAAATTTTCATTGCACCCAGAAGAGTTATTTCAGATGCTAGATATAAACTCACGTCGCCGTAAAGAATCATCTCCCCAATTGGCCACAAGCTACAATTCCCCTTTGCCTATAACACAAAATAAAAAGAAAGATTTATTAGATATGCTGCCATTAATTGGTACAAATTACCACAGTTTTTATCAGAATATTAAGGCGGAAGGTGATATCCCCATTGAAGTTCACCCAGACCTTGACGAAGATGGAGGTATTCAATAACAATATTATGCTTTTAAAATGTGTAGAGTAACAGTTTTTATTTCCTTCCTTTCGAACGATTTTTTGTTAAAATTTGTTTCCCTTACAGAAATATAATTTTGTACCAATATTGTCTAATTGAATTCAAGTATTTATGTTATATGTATTAAATATAATGATATTTTTTAAAATAACCTATTTCTACTTTTTTTATTAGTTCGATTTTAACAAAAAAAACTTGCCTTGATATAAGCGCAAAATATAAATCACGTTTTTGTTTAGAACCATTTTAACAAAACAACTTGTGCAATGTAAGTTAATTTTTTTGTTGAAAAAAATTTCGACAAAACATCTTATCTTTTTATTCTTAATTGTTCTGAAAATCTGTTGGCATTAGAATAGAATTATTGATATATTCACTTTAATTTAGTATTTAAATTTAATACTAGACTCTCACCTTTTCACCAAATATTACAAAATCAAAGTTGTTAGATATTTTAACAGTTTTTTCGTTTTCCTGTAAAATTGCCGTTTTTGTAAGAGGTTGTTTTGTCAAAAGTCCACAGATATAAAACCTTCTAAAAGAAATCGGCAATTCCCAAAAAAAAATTAATTAAAATTTTATCAAAAAAAAATGGATAAAAATAACCCAGCAAGAAAAGAGTGAGGAAAACTTATACATACACAATTATCTACTAACACATTTGTAATAATTTTATACTGAAACGGCGTTGCCGTTGTACTGCTTTTCGTATTAAACTTAAATGAATTTTTATTTGTTAATTAAATCTAGGTTTTAACTTGTGTTTATAAAGGGTCATCCAAAAAACGCACCTACATGTTTCTTTGAAATAAAACACAAACTATTTGCAATTTTTTCAAGCTGTTTTTTTTTTATTAAAAGTATGATCCATTACAATTATAAGTGGAATAGAATATCATTCAAATGTCCACCATGACTGCGTCTACAGACATCAATCCGAATATCGAAATTTTCAATGACTTTCCGACATGTTGCTGGTGTTATTTCACGAATTGCAAGTTGAATGTTGTTCTTTAGATCATTAATTATTTGTGGCTTGTTAGCATACACTCGACTTTTCAAAAAACCCCACAAAAAAATCTAATGGTGTTAGATCACATGACCTTGGAGGCCAATTGAAATCTGCATTTCGTGAAGTTACACGTTGAGGAAATTTTGATCGCAAAAGCGTAATGTTTTCTCGAGTTGTGTGACATGTAGCACCGTCTTGATGGAAATAGACATCAGACACATCAATATGATTTAACTGTGTCAATAAAAAGTCTCTCAACATTGATTGGTATCGCTCAGCATTCACAGTAACAGCATTTCCAGCATCATCTTCGAAGAAAAATGGCCCAATGATTCCATTTGCCCAAAATGCACACCAAACAGTAACTTTTTGTGGGTGTAGAGATTTTTCATGATTAACACGAGAATTTTCATCACCCCAGATACGACAATTTTGCTTATTGACGAATCCATCCATTCTGAAATGAGCTTCGTCACTAAACAAAATTTTGCTTGAAAACAATGGATCTGTTGTTCATTGTTCAATAATCCAACTAGCGAAATTACGACGTTGTAAAAAAACTGTACTACTTTCTAATAAAACAAAATTGCTTATGTCATTTGAAAAGATGTCACGTTTAAAAATTATATAGTGCTGACATCTAGGCGTCACATTTGGATGACCCTTTACAAACTTGATTGGCAAAGTTTAAAATGCATCTTATAAAAAGTTTTGTAATTAAACCTGTTCCAAAGATCAAACAAAATTTTTATTATATCTTTTGTAAAAAAAACACTGGCAACGCTTTTTGCTACAGACATCACACGTATGCAAATGCTTACATCATTTTTCTATTAAGAATGTGATAGAAACTTTGTTCTATGTAATGATGGATATTTCCATCATCAGTGATTGTCATTTGATGGATCAAATAATGGTCACTATTCTTGTATGGAAAGTTTTACAAAAATCTCTGTAATACAGAAACAACACATAAATAGCACAAAACAATTAAGTTTAACTAATTAATTGATCTTAACATCTTAATATCACCAAAATTAAGGAAAAGCGATCCAAAAAAAGATAAAATTTTAAAAACGCCCCAGAAATCGACAATTTCAAATTAGAAATTCACAACCCAAAAGTTAAATTTCGAAAACGATGTCTTGCAATAAATCGAAAATTCATCAATAAATCTTTGAAAAGTTTTCGAAAAATTAATAATTTACTTTACTAAAATTATAAGATGCAGCTACACAGCAGAGCTTGAACTGAATCACTCATTTATGAGTAAGTTCGCGAATCATTCATGCACCGAATTAGAATTTTTGGAATTAATTATTTTTACACAAATAATGAAATAAATGAAATTCGAGTCAATTCAAGAGTATTAAAGCATCTCCATGATTTCTTTGATTATTGAATATTTTCAGTTTGGTAGAAGAAATATCCATTTTTCGTTACCTCTAGATCTGATCTTGAATTCGATTAATTGAAACTTATTTTAGATTTCACTCACTTGAATTGCAATTAGTTATTCTTAATCATTTCAATAAATTCAAAATAATTGGAAATAAATGGCAATTCCACTCATTCTATTTTATTTTGAAGTCTCATAGAAAGTAAAACACTATCAAGATGCTACCCAGGGCCCTTCGTGAATACTTAGAAAAACTATTAAAAAGGAGCGATGTCTGTGGACTCGACTATAATTATACAGATCTAAATTGTACAACAGATATATGATCATTCTTAAGTGCTTTCTTAAGAAAATTGGACTGCAATACCAAGTTGCTAAACCCTCTCGCTTCACCAACCAACACAAATTTCTTGCTTGTTTCATGAAAAATTGCATAGTGTAAATGCAGTTAGCGCAGTTGATCGAAAGGTTGGCTAAACATTTTTCCATAGAACTTTAAGGATTTTTTCTTTAAATGAATTTATATTCCTACGTTAATAAAGGATGATATGAACTTTAAGCCTTGTTTAATGTCATGTACTTTCAATTATGCTGCCACAAAGTCATGCGACACGAAAAAACTCTAATTATCAGACACAACTCTAATTATCAGACACAATTGCAAAAAAAGCAAAAACCTTGACTAAGTAGTATTTTCAGTTAATTTTGCATTCACCCACTTACCATGAAAATCGACAATTATTAGAAAATTTACCACAGACAAAAAAACAGCATAGTCGATGGGAAATTGTGACCATGGTTTTCATGTTTCCGGTCACGGCTTTGGTTTTGCTGCTAAGAGATCTTTTGCTGTTTCTACAATTTTTTTCACATTTTCTGGTTATCATCTCATCTTATCATTAAGGCCAGACTACCAAATAACTTAATGATGTGACCTTTTTTTCTGTCATACTCTGGTAGATTTCAGGAAGTATTACTAACATTCTTAAGTATTAGGTGGATGGTATAATAACTCTTGAACTCCATAGTAAGCAATCTTCTTTTGGCAGTAACTTAAGAGTTCTACTGAAATCAGGTTTAAAATTTAAAGAGCCAAAAAAGCTGCCAGACCGTTCCATTTTGGAGGAATCTTGACGTTCTAACTCGCCTATATATAAAAATTGCAGTTGGTAGCAGTATGACAATATTAAGTTAGGCGTAGAACAGAGAGAAAGGCAGAAAAAGAGTTTAAAAATTTTTTTATTTATTTTTGAGGTCAACTAAATTTTTTTTACTTTCATGACAGCCTTTTTAAATTCAATTTATTATTAAGACTAATTAATTTTTTCAAATATTAAATAGTTTTAGAAAAAAATATAAATATTGCTAAAAAAAAACTTGTAAAAATTTAATCGCTTAAAAAATCTTAAAAAAAAATTTTTTATTTCTTTGAAAAAATTAAAAAAAAAAGGTGAAACGGTATTTTATTTCTTATTTTTTTTTTTTTATTATTTTATTTAGTTCATATTTTGCAAAATTTATTAATATTTAAATGCATCCTTTATAGTCTATAAAATTTTCTTTATTTTATTTATTATTGAATTCAAAAACAAACAAAATTATAAATTTATTCAATTTCTCTTTGTGTAAAATATTCGAATGATAAATATAATTTGAAGAAATAAAAATAAATCTGTAAAGTTTTAAATAAGAGATTTAGCAAACAATCATAAAATTTTTTTAAATCAAAATTTTATTCATAAAGAAATTTATGTATTTATTTTTTCTACAACCATTGACAAATTGAAACATTGAAAATAAAAATCATCATTTTATTACCCGTTATACGTCGTATTAAAACACACCAATTGATGAATTATGAATCTATTTAATTTTATTTTATCTCCTAAAGCGAACACAGCAAGTGGTTCACAAGTTATTTTTGATTAGCATTTGTTCTATTGAAGATAAAACGAAAACCGGTTTGATTCATGGGACGCATGTAGTTAAACCACAAATCGAAATATTTTAAAGATGCAAAAAATAACTTGAAAAAAAAGCAAAACGTGCTTCACGAAAAAAATATTTTTCTAGAAAAAATTATTTTAAATAATAATCAAGTGTCTTTTAATAAAAATGTAGCGAAAATAATTTTGAATTTAATTTTGTAAAAATCTGTAGCAACTGTTTAGTTAAGCAGATTAAAAAAAAAAACTGGTGATTGTTAAAATAAAGCTGTGTTTGAAAAAGTTATTAATGTTGCTTAGTATTCAGAAATATTTCTTAGTCTTGTTGCTAATTAAATGCAAATTTATTTCTCTTTTTTAATGGTTTGTTTGTAAGTTAAAATTGAAAAATATTTTGTAACATTTTTTATGGCTTCTAAATTTATTTGAAATCTACTTTTAAACTATTCCTTGTGAAAAATATTATCAGTTTCTTTTTATTAATTTAAAAAATTATCTCTTAGCATGTGAACATAAATATTTTTAGTGTGATTTTGTTCGTTTGGGTAAATTAGATTTTTATAAATAAAAATTGTCTTTGAAACAAATTATTTGATTTTGCCAAACTTTGTCAGTTTCTAAATAAAAACAATAAATTAAAAAGTCAAATTAATTAAAATTAGTGTCTACAAAGTTATCGATAAAATTGTTGTGATAATAAATTTTTTGCACATTTTTTTCGGAATTCATTATTTCCTTAACCATGAACATGTGGGCGAGACTTTATTTTTTTTGCCTGAACGAACTAACTTTTTTAGCGACGTCAGTCAGTGTGTAAAAAAATTAAATTTTTATTTCAGTGCAGAAGCGGATTAAAAACCTTTTCGTCTTAAATCACAAAAAATATTTTTTAAAGTGTCCAAAATTTCAAATAATTACTTTTTCATGCATGGATTGCTGAAAATATCTTTAATTTATTTCAGTTTCTATGTGTCGAATGTATTAATTAAAATGACATCCATGATACGAATAACTTTGAAACATTATTCTGCTTACATTGAGATTTATAGAGATTTTTTAAATTTTAGCGTAGAACTGCCAGTAAAAAAAACAGTTTAAAAAATAAAAAAACTAAATTGCTTTCTCATCTCCACGTAAGGTAACAATGTCTACAAATCCTTTCTGCAAAATGTAACTCACAGGTAAAAATCACTGCAATTGAGGAAGCATTAAATTGTAAGAAAATAAAGTCATGTCGTCAAGTCAACTAAAAATCAACTCTTAGTAGGAAAATTGTCAAATTTCCTGAATGGTATTGAATTCAGCAAAATGTTCATTTTCCTTAATCAGCACTCAGGCCCTGGTATCATCTTTAGCCTTGTTCTAGACGTATGAAATTATGTTATCGCAAGGAGAATAAGATGAGAAGTACATGTGGACAGTCGACTTAAGAAACAGACATCAGCAGAAGGTTTATTTTATTTAAAAACTGCATTTCGATAAAATTAATTATATTTTTAATGATTTGCGGAATTCAAAGACCAGTGACAATGATTCAATAAAACTGGTTTCCTTGCAGGATGAAGACACCCTTTAATTTTGTGATATATTTTTGTATTACTTTTTGCTATTTTTTTTTTTTTAATTTTAAAGAAGTGCGCTTTACGGTTCATAACACACATGTATGCTGTATGGGGACACCCTTTAATTTTTAAGATTTTGAACTGTTTTTACAGCGAGACCAAGTATAATCTATCAAATTACAAAAAATTTTCGAGTTCGTTTCAGAACTGACCGAGTTCTGCAGGCGCAAACATATAAAAGCAACATTCAGTCGAATTGATAACCTCCTTCTTTTTTTGAAGTCAGTTAAAAATACGATCAAGTTACTATAATCTTAGATGGATTAGATTTTACCAAAATATTATAATCTTTTACCAAGATAATGGTTAGAAAGTATCATTACTAAATATTTACACTAAACATAATTATGGTTATATTTTACAATATTATTTTTATGTTGGACAAAAATATGATTAAAAATGACAATATTATTGTTATATATGAAAATAATATGTTTAAAATAAAACCTATAACATATTATATTGTACTTATATTATAATTACCCAAACTATATTTTTGTAACAGGGTCTGTGCCCTCTTGAAATTCGATTTTTTTTTACTTCCACTAGAGGCAAAAAGAAAATGAGGCCATGTAGAGAGGTAGTGTGTTTGGTGTTCAACCTTCAAGTAAAGTTTTACTAATATTTTTTTTTGAAAACAGGTTATTACTTCAAAATTATTTATTTTATAAAATTTGTGCAATAATTGGGCCGTTTATTTTGAAAGTGCTATAAGTAACTTTGCTTTTAAGCTGCTACACATATTTAAAGGATTGCGTTTTAAGGGTTTTAAAAGTAGTGAGCCTTAATCTGGAGGACATACTTGCACTTATTATCTCTATCTATAAAAATTTTGGTCAACATAAAACCGTAGTAGCTCTTTACATTTAATTTTTTTTAAGAGACTTATGCCACTTTCAAAATAAACGGCTTATTTTATGATTTAAATTTGTTTATTTTCCATCAGTTAAAATGTATAGAAGTGTAAGTTTGCAAGTCAAAAAATAATATGCAAATTAACAAAATTGTCTGTCTTTATTAAACATTTAATTGTTAAAGTATAATTAAATTGCATATAAAACGATTTATTGTCAAATTAATCTTATGAGACAGAGTAAAATCCAACAACTCAAACGTATTTAGTTATAAAATTATTAAGCCAAAGGAATCAGAAGCTTTCGATTTTTATTGCATAAAAATTCAATGCGGTGTTTGGTGGGAAAAGCATATTTTTCTGGTTGCAAAGTGCTTTTTGGTTTTCTAAAACGTTACTCACTTTTAGAAATTTTCAAATTCTGGGTCTTGTAAAGTATGTGGGGGCACCCTTTATTTTTTAAATATAAACAATCGGGACCCAAACACACAAAACTAATACTAAGCAGTTTTAATACAAATTAAAATTCTTTTTACAAACAGGCACCCAATTAACCTTTTGTTCTAGCAAAAGAATTAAATAATAGATATTTGCAGATAAATACTATTTATTAAAACGAAAAATCTCTTTAGGGAATTCTTAACTTTACACAGCATAAATTACGAAATTTCATTCATATAAAAATTCCAAGTCAGTAAATGATGGATGAATGATGTCATTTATATCAACCTAAATAGCAGCCAAATTAGAGTAACATGACAGTAAAATAAATAAAAGAAATAAAATTAAAAAAAAACTACAAATTATATAAATGAATGAATAAATATAAAAAAAAAATTATAAAAATACAACAAAAACTTTAATAAATGTCCAAACAAACACACTAACAAACAACAAAAACAACTACTACTAAACCTTAACAATTTTTTTGACATTAAACGTGGGAGTCAATATTTTAAGTTTGTGTCTATTTAAAGAAACCTCAAAAAAAGTTAAAAAAAAGAAAAATTGAAAATCGAAACCATTCACTAAATATCAGTATACGTACGAGTATCTGTCTGAGTTTTGTCATACCTAAATGTTATCCGATTCCCCACCCGCTCTTTGGTTGCCATGACAATTGGCTCTCAGAACTGTTACTGTCACGTAAAACACTCACGCGCTTATTTGGCTGATTTTACATGTCAAACATACAAAAATTGTCAACTTGTAAATGTGTTTAACATTTATTTAATTTAATTTTGTTGTTGTTTTTTTTTTGTCTTTTTTTTTTTTGTCATCAAATGATTTGACAAAGATTGATGCCGGAAATTGACATTTAATTTGTTTCATACCAGCAACAAGATGAAGTAAAAATAAGATAAATAAATTTAAGTACCTTAAAAAAATAATTGCAACATTTTGAAATAACTGCAAATTGCACAATTTTATCGATTTTTAAATTTGTAAGACAACTTTGATAACTTTGCACTATTTATAGCAAAATGGTGAATATCATCTCGTGATTTCACTTAGATTTCAAATACGGTAAATCTTACATTAGGAGATCTACATCTTTTGCAAATATTTAAGCAAAAATTTTAACTTTGAATCGTTAAAAAAGCAGAGAGTTATCAATGTGTTGATATTTCCTTTTTTTTTTTTTTTTGTGTGGCTTTGTTACAAATTTTTGTCAATTTCAACCATTTACAATTTTTTTTAATTTTAAAATGCTTTGCCTATGGACTGACTTAAAAAAAATAAGGAGGTTATCAATTCGACTGAATGTTGCTTTTTTATGTTTGTGTCTGCAGAGCTCAGTCATTTCTAAACCAATTTTGAAAAATTTTATATACAATGCTTACAGATTGGTCCCGTTTCACAAACAGTTTATAATCTTAAAAATTAGAGGGCGTCCCCATACAACATACATGTGTTTTTAGTGTATTATGAACCGTAAAGCGTACTTCTTTAAAATTTAAAACAAAATACATATTACTATAGCATCCTATAGTCAAAAGTAAGACACCAAAAAATTTTAAAATTAAAGGGTGTCCCCATTGGTGATGTAAATTGACTTATATGCACCTATCTTTTGAACCGCCATTGATAAGCGCTTGAAAATTGCACAGGATGTCGATTATAATAACAAGTATACACATTGAAAATTATCTATTAAAGGGTGTGCCAGTAGCTAATGTAGTTTGATGTACGTGGCCAAACTTTTGAACTGTTAAAGCCAAAGAACCTTAATTGCTGAATCTGCTATAATAAACAGTATAAAAATTTTATTAAGAAATTAAAGGGTGTCCCAATAGTTTATGTAAGTTGATGTGTATGGCCAAACTTTTGAACTGTTACAGACAAAGAACCTGTATTGCTAAGTAAGCTATGACAACAATTATAAAATTTTAATTTAGAAATTAAAGGGTGTTCCCATATTTGAGGCAAATTTACCTATATGGCCCTATCGTTTAAACTGTTACATACAAGCACTTGAAAATTTAACAGAATGTCCACTACTTGCCTGTATATTAAGAAAAATAAATATTTAAAACTAAAAACTATAGGGTATTACAATAGTTGCTGTTATTGTCAAATAATTTTTTTAAATCTGCATTCATATTTTGTTATACGACGTTTTAAAAATCCTTACGCAATCTTTCTCTAATATAACATTAATAATTTATATATATTACACCAGAACCCCGACTTGCGTCGTCCCGATTTGCGTCGCTTTTTAAAAACTAGAAAATTTCGATCTGCGTGGTTGCAATTTCAAGTTGCGTCATTTTTACACCGATGTACAACCTTTTTATTTCGATTTGAGTCGTTTTGTTTCCGATTTGCGTCGCTAAAAACGGTAAAATTTTTTGCGTCGTTTCGATTTGCATCGCATTTCTTTGGTCACCATTACCGACGCAAATCGGGGCTCTAGTATATTACCGTCCTAAAGAAATATGATTTTGAGTTTGTCTGTTGTGTCTTTTGTGCAAGAATTATAGAATAATGTTTATAAATTTTAAAAATAAAGGGTGCCCCCATATAACTTACAAAATGCTATCTGAAAATTTCTAAAAGTGAGTAACGTTTTAGAAAGCTAAAAATTACTTGAATGTTTCTTTTGCAACCAGAAAAATATGCTTTTTCTCCTGCATTGAATTTTTATGCCATAAACATCGAGAGCTTCTGATTCCTCATGGTTTATTATTTTAAGAACTAAAAATATATACGAGTTGTTGGATCTTACTTTGTCTCATAATAATAATTTGACAATAAATCGTTTTATATGCAATTTTATAACACTTGAATATATAAATCCGTTCATATAATAAAAAAGTTACAGGGTCATTTCTATACATAAAATATTTTTTGAAAATTTTGATGTTGGATATGGAATACAAAACACCCATTTGTTTGAATTTTTTCCTGTCTGTTTGTGTTCGCATCATGTAAAAACTTTTAACTACTGGAAAATAAATAAATTTAAATCATAAATTAAGCCGTTTATTTTGAAATCGGCATAAGTTACTTTTTCAACAAAAAATTAAATGAAAAGAGCTACTTTGGTTTTATGTTTACCAAAGTTTTTATTGGGGGAAAAATAAGCATCCTGCGATAATAAGTGCAAATATGTCATCTCGAGATTTAGCCTCAATAGTTTTAAAACCCTTTAAACACAATTCTTTAAATATGTGCATCAGCTTAAAGTAAAATGACTTAGAACACTTTCATAATAAACGGCTCAATTATTGCACAAATATCATTAAACAATAATTTAATTTTAAAACTTCACTTGAGGTTTTTATATCGCACATTTAAATTTATTGCTCTATGCGGCCTTATTTCCATAAGCGCGAGATGGCAAAAAAAAACACTACATCCATAAATCCATAAATGATTGAGTGACGCACTTCGAAACCATGCGAATGGGTAAAAAAATCGAAAAGAAATTTAAAACTCATCCAACCCCGGAAGAGGAAGTGTAATTGTTTAACATTCCTACAGATCAGCCGGCACTAAAAAAAAAACGCTTTCAAACATAGAGCAATTCTTTTTGTTGTGTTAACTGCCCAGATGAAATGGAGTAAGTGTACAGAAAAATTTTTGTACCAATTAAAATTTTATTCACTTTTTGATAGAAATTCAATTATATTTTTAATTGATATAGTTATTTATTTATTTAAAAAATATGGTATTAATTTTCAATTTATTATGTGTTTGAGAGAATTAAATTTTTATTGATTCAGTTATTTATTTAATTAGAAAATATTGTATTTATTTTTCAATTAATTGAATATTTAAGAGAATCAAAAGTTTTAATTTTAATTAAATTTTTATTTGATTCAGTTATTTATTTAATTAAAAAATATTTTATTTATAAACAAAGTATGTACCAATTAAAATTTTATTCACCTTTAGATAGCGATTAATTTAAGTTTTTAATTGATTCAATTATTTATTTAATTAGAAAATATTCTATTTTTTTTCAATTAATTGTACATTTAAGAGAAACAAAATTTTTAATTTTAATTAAATTTTTATTTGATTCAGTTATTTATTTAATGAGAAAATATTGTATTTATTTTTCAACAAATTATAAATTTAAAAGAAATTAAAACATTTAATTGTTTCAGTTATTTATTTAATTAGTTCAATTATTTGTTAAATTAAAAAATATTCTATGTATTTTTTCAATTAATTATATATTTGAGAGAATCAAAATTTTGACTTGATTCAGTAATTTATTTAATTAGAAAAGAATGTATTTATTTTTCAATTAATTATTTATTTAAAAGAATCAAAATTTGAATTTTTATTAAATTTTTAATTGACTCAGTTAACAATTAAATTAAAAAAAAATATTGTATTTACACTTCAATTAATTATATAATAGAAATAATTAAAATTTTTAATTGATTTAGTTATTTATTTAATTAGAAAATATTGTTTTCATTTTTCAATTAGAATAAATAAATGAGAAAATAAAAAATTTATTTAAATCGTAACCTGAAAAAAAAAACTTTTTCCTGAGTACTTGTCTTTTTAACTGACGAGACGCTGGAATACCCACTGGTGGATCAGAATGAATACAGAAAGTATGCAACTGTAATTAACTCACCGTTTTAAAAAAGCTAAATGTGAGAAAAAATAATTTAAAAAAATTTGATCATAAAAACTTATTTGCAAAATAGTGCAGCAATAATAACAAAAACATAACAACAAACACTTAATTGTAGGGCTCAAATTGCTTTTAAACAAAAAAAAAAAAAGAAAAAATAATTAACAGCAGCAATAAAAACCCACAAAACAAAAACAACAGCAAATGTTTGCTAATTAAACGAAATTGTTTTTTTTTTTTAATTGCAAACGTGTCTACCTGTTGAAAAAGTCTGTTCAAGCATTTTGAATGTCTGTGAAGTCGCGTTTACATGAAATTAAATCTAATGACTTTTGTACTTTTGACCAGACTTAAACTGATAAGCAGTTATTGACACTTGATGTGGTTTTTTAATGTTGTTGTTGTTTAGATTTTCACTTTTTTTTTTAATGATGTCGTGATATTTAGTATTAAATTAAATAAAATTGACTTTAAGTGGTTGATTTAAGTGAAAAGATATCTGTTAATCTCATGTTAATGTTGTTTATGTTCTTCTATTTAGATTTTAAATGTAAAAACTGTGTTTTGTGTTTTATGGCTTTTAAAATAAATTAAAAAACAATATTTTTTATGACACTTTGTGACGGAATAAAAAAAATTAGAATAAAACTAATTAAATAAATTTTTTCTTATGTATTAACGAGTAAATGTCATTTTAATGACGTAATAAATTAATGTTGTTGTTGTTGCTTTTTTTTGCTATTTATCGTTATCCCAATGAATATTTCTCTAATTAGAAACCTTTTGTTTGTAAAAATATTTTTTTTTTTTTTGTTTTCAAAAAAACAGACAACGGGTGCAAATGGCCGTTCCTAAGTGACTGTTTTAAAGTTTCAACACTATACGTGATAGTGCCCAGGGCAAAGAAACAGACATCAAGGTCCAATTAAAAACTTGACAATTGACAAATTAATTTCTTGAAATCTGCCTATTGCCAAATTTTGGTTTCAAAATGTCGACGCTTACAAACGCCATATGGCCCGTAATTCCATTCTATCGAAACCACATCCCGCTTGGAAAAATGTGGTCCATATTTTATAAGAAAAATTTTGGTTTTAACACATTTACGATCTCCATCGATCGTAAAGCCAGCTCTGGCTTCATTTTCGTAAAAAAAAAACAAATGATGCCACCATCGTACAGAGCATTTTTGTGGATGTAATGGAGTCTGTAATGTCTGTTGTGGATTGGTTTCATTTCACATGCGGCAATTTTGCTAATTAAAAATTCTCCCAGCCAAAAAAGGTCCTCATCGCTGAGCAAAATTTTGTGATAAAATTTAGATCAGAGCTGTCAATAAATCATTCATTTTTAAATTAATTTGCGAGTCATTCGTCCACTGAATTAAAATTTTTTTATTTATTTCTTTTTACACAAAAAAAGTTATTGAATGAAATTTGAGTCAATTCAAATGAATTTGGTAAAAATGAATTGCATTTCGTTTCCAATTCAAACGAATTTGTCAAAGCGAATTAGAAATCATTTCCAGTTCATTTGAATTGAATTGTTTTGAACTAATTCAATCTGCAGAACTCGATTGAAATTTTCAACCGTTTTTTAATTTTTGTAATGTGATACATTATGCTTACAGATTGGTCCTTTTGTAAAAACAGTTCATAATCTTAAAAATTAAAGGGTGTGCCCATACAACTTAGATGTTTTTTAAGTGCATTATGAACCGTAAGGCGCACTTGTTTAAAAATAAAAAAGAAATGCGTATTACTACAGCTCCTTATAGCAAAAACTATTACAAAAATAAATCTAAAAATTAATGGGTGTCCCTATAGGTGACGTAAATTGAGCTATACGGGCTTGTCTGTTGAACCGTTATAGTTAAAAGCTTGCAAAGTGGACAGAATGTCAATTACTATGACCGTTATAATAACAAATATAAACATTCAAAATTATAAATTAAAGGGTGTACCAATAGTTTATGTAGTTTGATGTATGTGGCCAAAATTTTGAACTGTTAAAACCAGGTAGCAGAAATTTACTTAGAACCTGCTGTTTTGCTAAGTCCGCTATAGTAACAAGTATAAAGGGTGTTCCAATAGTTGATCTAAGTTGATGTATGTGACCAAACTTTTAAACTGTTATAGACAGAAAGCTAAAATTTATAAAGAACCCTTATTGCTAAGTCCGTATAACAACAAGTATAAAATTTGAATTTAGAAATTAAAGGGTGTTCCCATATTTGAAGCAAAATGACCCATATGGCCCTATCGTTTGAACCGTTATATACAATCATTTGAAAACTAAACAAAATGTCCACTACCCTGTCTGGTATATTAAGAAGTATAAATATTTAAAATTATAAATTATAGGGTGTTACAATAGTTGCCATTGTTTGATGTATATGACCAAACTGCTGAACAGGCAGTTGATTGAGATTTGCACAGAACCTTTATTGCTAAGTCGTCCGCTATAAGAAGAAGCAAACTTAAAATTAGAAAATAAAGGGTGTCCCTATAACTGTTATAATTTGATCTGTATGGCCCTATCTTTTTAACTGTTACAGACAAACTCTTGAAAAATATACAGAATGTCTATTACTATACCAAGTATGATAACAAGTATAAATATTTAAAGTTAGAAATTAAAGGGTGCTCTAATGGTTGTAATTTGATGCATAGGGCCAAATTTGGAACAGTTATAGACTAACGGTTTAAATTGAAACAAATTTTGTTTTACTGTGTCAGTAATAAAAAGTGTAAAAAACAAAGGGTGACCACATAACTGCTAAATTTTCTTGTTTAATCTGCATTCATATTTTGTTCTACGACATATAAAAAATCCTGGCGCAGTCTTTCTCGAATATAATTAATGTATAATTACCGTCCTAAAGAAATACGATTTTAAGTTTGTCTGTTTTGAAGTCGGGTCCTTTGCAAGAATTATTAATTCTTTTGTTTTTAATTAGAATTATTATTAACAAAAATGTCGGCGTACATTTGTAAATAACTTTTTTTCTAAAAATTTGTAGAAATTAAATTAAAAAAAAAACTTTATAAACAGTGAGTTTTTGTATTCTCTGTTTAAAAGTTATAGAAAGTTTAGTGCGTCTGTGTTTCTTTTTTTTCATTTTTTTTGTTTTTGCACATTTCTTTTAAAAATGTCAATAACCTCACAACAACACGACCACTAATATTTTAAATCTTTATTGATGAAAGCAATTCAACATTATTTAATCAAAAAGGAATTATTTTTCATCTTACAGGCGAATTATAAATTTTTTTCTTACTCTTTTGTCTGTAGAGAAAACAAACTTTTAAATTAGTCAGTGTTAAGCGAACCAAAAAAATTTATAATTTTTAAAAAAATATTCTTGTCTATTCATCAGTTTATTGTTTTTCAACTTCTTTTTTTGTTGGCAAAAAATAAAAAATTAAAATTAAAAAAATAAGCAAAATAAACAACACGTTAAGCACGATTTTTTTTAAATAATATTTATGGTTTTCTCTCAAATACAAATAGTTTGAATTTAAAATCCACTTTGAAAAAAAGGCTCTAGTCATTCTTCTATTAAAGTTAACAATGTATCTGCGTAATTTTATCTTAAAAACAAAATGAAACGAATTTTAAGTGAACTGAAGAATTGAACCAAACTCTTATGATACAAAAAAAAAAAACAATTCAATGCTGCTGTTGAGGATGATGATGGTTTTTAGTTTGTTATAAAACAAAAACATTTTTTTTTTCTTTTAAAAAATTGCACAGATGTGCGGGTTCATGAGGAAAACAAAATGGTACGAGTATCAAATTAACAAACGAATGGCGAAAAAAATAACAAAACCTTAGTCAGAGACAAACAGAATTTTTTGTGGCAAAAAACAAAAAAAATCCGAAACTGGATATAAAAAGTATAGAAAAACGAAAAAGATAAAACACGTAATTTTTGTTTGCCATTTGATTGCAAAAGAATATTGAACCTTATTTAAAGAGTAGAAGAGTCTTTATGATGCCCTACAGTGGGCGCTAACAGTTGTCAATTACTTGACTTAATAAATTAAGGGATGCATAATTCAAACTAGAAAAGTTTTTTTAATTTAATTTTGTAAGGTTTTGAGGATTTAGTAAACATTTTCTAATTTAAATATATTACATGGTGGGAGTTACAGTCCTTAAAAAAAAGAGAAAATTGCGTCAAGTGAGAGAAGTATATTGAGATAGAAAAAATGTTTAAGGGGGGAGAGGGTATTCATAATTTAATTTGGGATGTCTTAACCCTTCGTAGATGGTGCTTCTTTAATAATTTTATAAGAACTTTATGTATTTACCGAGCACTTGTATGATTTTATCTTCTTTATGCCGCCTATAAAATGCTTCCTTCCCTTTAAAAAGTTGTTCTGAATGTAATAATCATAACAAGCAAAAAAAAAAAGAATTTAGTACCTTTGCAATTTTTTAAGTACTTTTTACTAAGACTTAAATGACGTAGTACCTCTATGATAAAACAAATTCTTCTTCAATTTAAGATGATGTCACAAAAGTATTTTTTTTTTAGGTTAGAAAAAATTTTTATAGATTTGTTATTAAATTTATTATTCATTTAAAACCTGTAACCAATATCTTAAATATTGGAACAGTTTCTAGTCCAACCTAAAAAAAAATCAAGTCCCACACTATCAGCTGCTATCACTGTCGAATTTTTGTGACATCAAAATCTATACTGCTTTTTCGTAACGATTAAGATTTGACAGTCCTGTTGTTGTTTATTAAAAATATTGAATAGTGCGTGTGTGTGATAAATAAAGCTAAAGAAACCTTTTTTAACAACTAAAAAGTGTTTTGTGAAAATACAAAATCACAATAAAATCTTTTGATCAATTTTGGTAATCACAAATCACGAGTCATGAGTTCAAATCCCAACAGCGACTTAAATATAAAGAAGATAAATTTTTGATAAGGGGGGTAAGCTGCTTAAAATACGAATAAATTAAAAACATCAATTCAAATAACCCAGAGTATTTTTAAGAAAATAAAAGCTCGTGTAGTCGCAGAAAAAGAGTTGAACAAGATATATGTTGCTGATAAGGCCTGTATTGGCAAATTAGAAAATCGTAAAGCCTTGACTAGAGAGAAAAGTGTAGACAAGTGCGCGGCAGTCATTTCTAAGTCGATTGAAGTTTTGGTTGATAAACAAGATATCAGCAGTTCGAATCTCGCCAAATTCTCAGAATATTGTTGTCCTGTTTCCCTAGCAATCGAATAAAAATATAGCCGCAAGCAGAGAAGGAACATGATTGCCATATGGCTTCAATAACTATATTATGTTCTCTGTAACAATATATAGCTACGGCGAACAAATTATAGTTGTTAACAAGAAAATTTTAGTGACGAAAAATTGTTTTTGTTTAACATTCAATCATAATATAGTTTCTGAACAGAAAAAAAATGCAACAGGATTGATTTGACCTAACAAAATTGCACGAGAATAAAAGATGTATGACTGATTAAAAATAATATAATAAATATAACCATAATATATAATTATTAATCAAAGTATGAGTTTAAGCACCATATGTTGTTTAAATAGTTTTCCATAAATTTAGTGATTCGTTTGTTAGCTATCGATTGAATTGAAAATTATTTAAATTAAAATAGTTATTATTTTTTTTTTTTTTTGTTGGAAAAATAACAAAATAAATAAATGCAAATGATATACAAAATATGAAAGCAAACAATAAATAAAACAACAAATAACTAAGCCATTTGCTTTAGAAAATGTTGTACTTACGATACCATAGAATTACATGACATTTTCAACCATATTATAATATTCTACTTCAAGCATTTAATGTCTTTATTTGTACATAATATTCTTTTATTTAATTATAAAATGTGTACCTTTCAAACATATTTATGTTTATTATTTATCATGTTATTGTTATATTAGACAACAATTTGGTTCCAAGACCAACTCTGTTATTGTGAAAAGTAATAATAAAGTGCAAGCAAAGCAAACGTATAATGTGACTATAATATGTTGCTATTAAATTATGGTTACCTCAACCATATTTTTTACGTGTGGAAAGAGTTTTGTTATTAATGAACTCAAGACCAATATAAGACATAAAATGGGAATTAATACAAACTTTAAAAATAAATCTATCTGTTGCAAAACGTTTGGGCTGCTGTAAGAAATGCTATCACTTTTTAAAAGATCAACCAAAAAATTGATTAAGACCACCAGGACAGGAGAGTGATTAAAAAACTTTTCAAAAACTTGTTCATTATGTTAATCAATTCAATAAATATAAAAATGCAAAAATTTTAAAAACAAATACACTTCACCCATCCTAATTTTTTAATTCCCTTTAAATTAAAAAAAATATTATCTTTATGGGGATTTTTTGGGGATAAAAATTTTTATCTGGGGACAATCGAAAAAAAAACACTTTAAATTTTGTTACTTTATTTTTGAAAGAACATAGAAAACAAGTAAGACCGCTATAATCGGCTATGCCGAATCTTAAATACCCTTCACCACCTTTGTAAATCTAGTTTAGTGAAGTAACTCCAATCAAAAAAAGGAATATTCGGGTGACAGAGAATTAAAAAATAAGAAAAAAATTAAGTACAATATTTAATTTTACATTAAAATGTTGTGGGCTCTTAATGGGTTAAGCATTTTTCAAAAATTTTAGTATTTCCTGAAAGATCTCTTCAAAAACTTTTATATGACACCCATATTGATATTTTGAAAAATATGGTTCATAATGGCACTTTTCTATGAAAATTTCAGAAGCCCATAACTCGTTAAATAAGGGCGAGTGCCAATTTTTTTCTTGATTTTTTTCTTACTTTTTAATTCTCGACCGCTTAATATTTATGTCTTAATACCCTTCAGCACAAAAATAGAAAAAGGGCATAACTAAGTTTGTCCTTCTGTTTGTAATTTCTAAAATGTCTATTTTCGATCGCATAAAATATATAAACTCTGACCTCATATGCATAGCGAAGTCGATTGATTGATGCCCGTCTGTCAGTTCGTGCTAGTGTTGAAATCAACTCTGCCAAGGCACTAGATGAGCAAGAGAAAGAGGTGCTGTTGAAAATTAGCAAGGTTGGTCCATGTCTTTCGACGCAGCGTGCAAAACACCAGGCCTACCTCCAGTTTTTCCATATCATTTTGAACAATGGAGAGTTAAAAAATAGTAAAAAAAAAATAGTGAAAAAATTGGCGCTCGCCCGTATCTCCCGAGTTACGGGACTCTGATCTTTTCAAATTTTTGTAAATATGAATATGAAAATCATTTAAAAGCTTTTAAAGATATCTTTAAGGAAATACTATTCTTTTTGAATGCTTAACCCATTACGAGCCGATGACATTTTTATGTAAACAAAAAAAAAATTTTTTTATTTTAAATTCTGTTTTTGATATGAGTTACTTCACTAAACTAAATTTACATATATAGTGAAGGGTATATACGATTTGGCATATGCGAATGTAGCACTCTTACTTGTTTAAATTGGAATTACTTTTCAAAACATGATTTGTTCCAAATGATATGGACAAATAAGAGGCAAACGCCGAGTTTTGTACGCTTCCTTTAAAGACATCGACCGATCTTACTTAATTTCAATAGCAATATTTTCGAAATGGAAATGGATATTGTACAAATTACAAACGGAATGACAAACTTACTTGTGTATTTCTCACATTCTTATTTATCAAACTACTTGGTTAAAGAATGCCGTTGAACGATGAACCGATGCAGAAAATTCTGCTATGAGGTATCTAATTTTTTCTGTTTAAGAATTTACGTAAAAATTTGTTAATCATTATTCTTTGTTAAGAAATTTATAGCTTTAAAATACTGATACTTTCACCTGCTCGAATAAATTTTTTATGTTTTATATGTTTCATTTACTACTCCATCATTTCATGTGGAAATTCCTACCATCTCTGTATGTGTAACCATATGTGAATTTCTAATATTAAACTTCGTTTTAAAATATTTTAAAAATGCATGCACTATTTAATAGGCCATAAGAAATTCGTTTTATACTAACATTTGGAAAAAATTTTTAATGCTTTTTTTATCTATTTATTTTCATGTGTTTCCAATGATAATCGAAAAATATTTAATAGACTAAAACCAAATTGAAAGAGGCCGGAACAAACTCCATAGAATATTATTTTAAAGGCAATAAAGGAAAATAATTGCCAGTAATAACTGATAATAGCTAAAGATAGAGGTTGTTTTTTGCTATAAATGGTTAAAAGAAATATAAAGGTAAGACAGGGAGACTTTTTTATTTATTTTTTATTTTTTTAATCAAAACTTCAAAAACATATTCACTTAAAAGAGAAAATAAAACCATTGTTGACCTTTGAAATTTTTAAAGGCACTAAAGCCTTTTAAATTAATAATTTTTGTTTTTTTTTTTTAATTTATTTCAAATTAAAAACAATAATTTTAGGCATGACATTTTAATCAGCTGTTAAAACTGTTTTTTATTTGAAAAAAAAAATAGAAATCATTTAGAAAAAATTAAAAAAAATTTCATTAAATAAATTGGCATTGTGATAACATAATTTATAAAATGCAACTGTTACTATAAATGTTGCTTTGACCTTGTTGCTTTGAACTTAAGCATTGGAAACTTTTGTTTAAATAGACGCTGTCAGGCTGTTGGATATTTTTTTTATTTTGTTAATAATTGAAATTTTAAAATGCAAAATACCCATAAGATAAGTACTTTGTTTTGTTTTGATTTTTTTTTTATAATTTATTTTACAAAACCACTTTTACTATTAACATAGATGTAAATTTATTTACACATAAAATCTGTAATGAATAAATAAAGTTTAAATAAATTTGTTTGATTATTTTTATGTATCCGTGTCTAACAGTAGAATCAGGTTTGTTTCTAAACTCTTTTGTATTAATTCAAGTCACTATTGACTAAAGGCAAATTTGTTTTCTGTTTTCTTGACCGTCTGTCTATCTCTCTGCCATTTAGTAAGCTCTTTTTCTGTTTCTTGAAATGTAGATTGCTTTAAAACTCCTTCAACAAACAACAACTTTTTGCTCTAATGAAGAATATTTCATTATTATTTTTTTATCTTTTTTGCTATTTAACGTAATTAAAACGCGTTTTTTTCGACGGTGTTGGTTCTATTAATTTTTTATTTTTTTAATTTTTGCAATTAAAACTTAACAATATTTCGATTTTGTTTTATTTTGCAATTCTTGTTATGGGTGTGTTTTTATGATAACAATTTTCACACTTGTTAAAAAATTGCAAATAAATGAATAAAAAAATTCTTAATTTTTGCATGTTTATTGAATTAGGTTTACTCATTTATTATAAAAAAGTACTTTTTAAAAAGGTACTTTTTTAAAAGGTACTTTTTTAAAAGGTACTTTTTTAAAAGGTACTTTTTAAAAGGTAATTTCTCATAAAATATTTTTTCCTAATTAAAAAAAATTCAGTTTCTCTTAAGAAAAATTTTAAAAAGAGCTTTAAAAAATTTTTTTTCTGTAGCTTTTATTTTAATAAACTAAAATTATATTCTAAACAACATTGTAAGTAAAATAATAATATTAATAAAAAAAACAACAACAACGTTTTTAGGCATTAATACGATGATTTTTTTATGTTACTTAAAAACATGCCCATTATTATATTGTCGAAAGAGGTAGGGAAGCGACAGGGATAGAAAATTAAAAGATTTTTTTTTTTTTTTTGTTTAAAAGAATTTTTATATTTTTATAATTTTTTACATGTTTAATACTGTTCACCACACAATAGAGAATTAAAAATAAGATAAAAACATCACGGGAAAAAATTGGCACTCGCCCATATTTTCCGATTTACGGGCCTCTGAATTTTTAAAAATTCTTAAAACATCAATATGGGTATCATTTTATAGCTTTTGAAAAGATCTTGAAGGAAATACTAAAATTAAAAAAAAATGCTTAATCCATTAACAGCCGATGGCATTTTTAGGTATTTTTTTTTTTAAATTTTTTAATTCTCTCTGACCTCTTTATTTGTTTTTTTTTTTTTTGGTTTGGAATTACTCCACTAAACTAGATTTAGATAAATAGTGAAGGGCATATAAGATTTGGCATAGCCGAATATAGCACCCTCACTTTTTTTAATTAGACTCTGGTTACAATCTTCAATAAATTTTTTTAAGAGAACTTAGCCCTTTTGGTAGAATTTATAGAAATTAATTTTACAGACAATTTAAATGCTGTTGTTTTTAGTACTTTTTATTGAATTTTTATTTTCTATGCATTATCGTTGCAAAGTTTTGAAAATATACGAATTAATGCCTTTCTATGAAACATTTCGCAGATGTCTTTCAACAAAAAATTTAGTTTAAAACTGTGATTTTTCGTATGTTAATCAATTGCCTTCATCTGAATCTTCCTTGGCGGAAAATTGATTTCATTATGACTTTACCGATAGGTTCGCAATTGGTTACCTCAATTCATGTCTTGCAAACTTAACGTAAAAAATCTCAGAACTCATAAATTTCTGTCTTTATACAGAAAGAAAAAGTTTAACAAAAACATTTGTAAAAGCAATTAAAAAATTAATTAAGCTTAAATTTGACTTCAAACAAATGTTTGTTCAAATCAAGATATTTCATAATTTTTTCCATGCAGCTACCAAGAATAATGTTGCGTAAAAAATAAAACTCATATTCAATTATTGAATTATTAAAATCAAATATAATACAACTGTGTTGTTTTTATTTTTAATACAACTTACGTCTGCATATGATCAACCTAACGTAGAAGGGAGTGTAAGAAAAAACTAAAATGTGGTTTGTTTGTCAGTAATGTTTGCTAAAGTCTTAACAATTTTGTATGGGTTTTTAAAATATCTCTTATTTTGTTTTGGAAGTTTTTAGACTTAAAGAAAATATTTTTTAGCTTTCCTAAAAATTTGGATGGGCTGGCCTAAGCAACCAGTTTTTCCAACTAAGAAAATAATTACATTTTTATTTGAAAATGTTATGGGATATTTGCATATTATAACATAAAGAATTATTTATTTACTAAATAGGACTTCTCACACGATTAGTGAAATAAAATAAGAATCTTAACAAAAACATTAATCAAATTAATTAAAACAGCAATAGAACATTAAATTAACTTCAACCAAAAATTTGTTCAATTAAAAATTATAACAAATGAATTAATTATTTCGTCTTAAATTTATTTTTTAATTTTTATTAAGAAGGAAAAATTATTTACAAATTTACGCGGAGAGCTTCTTTACGGAAATTAAAAAAAAAAATTAGACATCAGCAGAATGTAGTACAGCTTTTTCTGGATCGGTACATTCGTCGAGAAATATTCATAATCATTCAAAATGAATTTGGCTAAACGAAGTCTACATGAAATTAAAGGCTTTCTTTTGTTATATTTATAAATCGTCACATATAATTAAATAATTCATTTCTTATAATGTCAAGGAGTTAAACTAATAATTTAAAGAAAAAAATTTAAATCACTCAAATATTTTTTCCGTGTAATAAATTTATGAAAATCATTAAATTCATTGCATCGTATTGTATGACTACGAGTATAAATTGTAATAACATATTTATGTATGTATGTACATATCACTATTGAAAATAATTGAAAAAAAAAATTTTAAACTGATTTTCTATTGCCTCTCCCTACATAAAATTTATTAAGAACCTGTAACTAAAATCTAATAAATCCAAAAACTTGTCTACTAAACTTTATTGCTCTACAGCCAATCACAACCAGTAACATAATCGATTTAGTAAATAGAAGGCAATATTTTTTAAAACTCAGCGGCATTTTTTCCTTTGCATTGGAGTCAACAATCACATGACGACACTAAAAGCGGAATTTTCGACATTTATTTATTTGTATTAAAAACAGCAGCAACTACAAATAAATAAATAAATATTTTGACATAAAGCTTGTTGTTTTAAAATTCCAATTGAATGACTACTTAGAAGTCTTCTAATTTTAGTTCTTTATTTTATCCTGTTTCTAATTTATTTTGTTGCCCAAATGCTTTTATCGTTATGAAAACATGTTCTTCGTTTTCAGCCTTTAATGAGTTGAGATAAAACGATATAAAACTGCCATTAAATTTTCTTAATTCGCATTTTATTTGATTTTACGTTTTTTATTCTTGTGTTTACAGAAACCGATAAATGAACATGTTTTTAGCCTCCAGAATTATAAAAATGATGTGTCAGTTTAATGGCTAAAATTTTGAAAGCCTTCGTTTGAGTACGTGTGTTTGTTGTATCGTTTGAATTAACTGTGTATGTATTTGTTAGTATACAAGTTGTATTTATTCTTGACTTTTTTGAAAGTTATATTATTATTAATGAAAGAAAGTTTTTGTTTTTTTGCAAGTTAAACTTATCAAAATAAAATAAATTGCTATGAGCGCGTCTGTGTTTATAATTTTTTAGTTTTATTTATGGTGGGAAATTTGAGCAATCTTTTTTTTTTTGCCTGTTGCCTTCTAGCCAGCTTGAGAATGTTTGAAAGATTAATAGGATTTTAACTTGGTTTAACCTTGTGCCGTTTAAAACAAAATGATCTATTAGGCTGTCAATTTATTTAAAATATTTTTTTTATCTACTTGTTTGCATTTTCTTCTTCTTTTTTTTTAGGTCGTTGTTTAGTATTTGAAAAGAAAACTGAAGAGTTTAGTCTATAGCAATTATTTTTTTTTTGATATTATAATAGAAACGTCCCAGGACATATTTTTAAAAATATCATAAATTCATTAAATTGGTAATTAAAATGCTTTTGTTGAAATCTTGTGCAATTTGTTTACAGGCAGCAAAAAAAATATGATTGTGGTATGGTCACAAGAACCATATTATGTTTGCTATAACAATTTATATGATTGTATTGGCCATATTATAGTTATTTCAAATATCAAAATATTTTATTTAAAAAAAATACAAAATATTAATTTTTAATTTTTTGTGAAATTGTTAGTTTTGTGGAAAATTGTTGAGTATTATAGCAAATAAATAAAATTAATTAATTAATTTTGGCTTAAGTTCATTTTACTTTTAAGAAAAAACTTTTAAGAAAGACTTATAAGAAAAAAAATGCAAACGTTTTCCAAAAAAAAAGAAAAAAAAATATCAGCAGAATTTAATGCTGCATATTCTGGTTGGCTATAGCCGTCATTAGCATTCTTCGCCTCCAAAATACGAAGTTTAACTCTTAATCAAGTTGGTTAGAAAAGTCTACGATTTCCTCATTATAATCGCCATTTAAATTTAAATTTTAAGCACAAACAAATCTTACAAAATACTATGGAATTTATAATCATAATACTTTTCTGATAAACATAATTTATTAAGTTTGTTTTTATTTAATAAAAATATAACTAAAAAAGAGTAAATAAAAATTAGTTTTAAGAATATTTACATTTTGCATTTGACTTAATGCTATTTATTAAATTATTAAGTGATTTTATTTAAATTATTAAGTGATTGTTAGTAAATAAATAAAAATTTCTTTTACGAAATAAAAAGGTAAGGAACACAACTTAAAATAAATTTGATACTTTTAAACCAAAAAAAAATTAATAAAATTTTATATTTAAAGCCTAATAAGAATTATATTTAACAATACTATGGTTCCAATAACCACAATTTTATTGTTTTAAAATTAAATATTTTTATGTATTAAAAATTCAATTAGAACGAAAAATTACGGCGTAGCAAGAAATCTAGCAGTTCTATCGCGAGTAGGGTTTGGAAAACGGGGATTTCCGGGAGTGAAATCTGAGGAAAATCTATCCACAATTTCCCGGGAAAATTTTGGCTGAATTTCCGGGAGGCGGGAAATTTAAAATCATGAGCACTTTGAGGAAATCACTGATTGCTTTTAAGTATTTTGGTTGTGACATTTAAAAATTTTTCAAATATTTCGTTTCGTGTGAATTCTACTACATCTATACGTCTGTACATGAAATATTTTTTGAAAATTTTAATTTTGGTATAGATAGTAATCGATATGGAGTACAAAATACCTATAGAATTTTTGTCTGTCTGTCTGTCTGTCTGTGATCCCATCATGTAAAAACTGCTGCTGAATGGATTTGAATAAAATTTTGTGAGAAGGTCCCTTGTTCAAATAAAGAATATTTCTTACTTCATAAAAATATGTCATTTCGTAGAGAAACTACAGATATCACCCATCGGTCACCCAAAGTATATCATTGTCAGTACATTTTATTTTTGAAAAATTTTTAACGCTGCTTACAGAGCTCTACCACAAATTTTTAAAAATACATTTTTCTAAATTTTAATTTTACGATAATTAGAAATGATACGCGGACGAAGTCGTGGGCACTGCTTGTGAGATATAAAACAGTACAAAATGTTACTAATTTGTTCAAAAAAGAATTTGAGTTATTCGAAGCCACTTACATTTGAAACACGAACATGAATCTTTATAACTCATTATTGACAACAAAACCTACCTCAATAGAAAGTGAAAAGGAGTTTTTCTATTGTTGGAAACTTTGCAACGAAAACAAGCAACAGTATGTTTTGTGAATTGTTAAATGCAGTTCTAAAATCATTTATTTAAAAAAATAAATAATTAAATACTATTTTAGTATTTTTATCTTTGTTGTCTTTCGTTATATAGTGCAAATGTACGTATCGTTACCTCAATATAGAAAGGCCCTAACTCGTTTTTTTTAATTAAAGTTTTATACATCTTCGATGAATTATTTTCTAATGCACCACTAAAAGTTTGAAAAAGTTTTAACCGTATTTAATTGCTTTGAGACTTTAATAACCCAATGCGTTAATAAAAAATTTCCAACTACAAAACTGTATTTTTGTTAGGTTTTTTTTTTTTGTTTTTTCTGTAAAGAAGGGCAAACGCTAGTTAGGGCCTTTCTATATTAAGGTAACGACATGTGTATCTTTTCACCTGAATTGTTTTTAAGTTTAATAAGCTGTTAAAACTGTTATTTAATAATTAGTTTTATTGTTTTTATTATGTTTTAATGAAACTAAGAATTTTTGTTTTCTTCAACAATTGCTTGTTTCCCGGGAATACTGGGAAATCCCGGGAATGCGATAATTTTTTTCTCGTTTAACGGGAAATCCTAAAATCTTATCGAGCACATTTTTTCCATATTTTAGACAGAATATTTTTTTGAGATAAAAAAAACTGCAGCTCTAAATGTTCACCCTTATACCCTCTTCCTTAGATCGAGCATTTACATCCGTTTCGCATTCGATTACAAGCCAGATATTAAATATTTAACTCATCCAAAAGTGCTTACTGGTGCTATAGAGGAAGAATGTTTCCATTACCATGAGCTTAAAATCAAAACAAGTCAACTGGGATGTGATGCGCATTAGAAAAAGTGCAACTAGCAGAACTTGAAACATCACCAGAACCATTGAAGAACGGTGCTAGAACAACGTTTGTCATGACAGCTGGTATATTTATAAATCTTTTAGAACTGTCGGATATGTTAACAAGGAAATGTATCCACACATCGACATTTACATGCCCGTTTATTCGACTTTATAATATAAAACCCATGGAAGCCAAATAGATGCTTAAAGCGAATTTGACAAAAAAGTATAACAAAATCCTTAAATATAAGTTTAAAGGTTGGTTGGCTTTTTTCTACTTTTAATTTTATTGATTCCATTTAAATTTATTAATTTGAATAACAATTCCCTTACAAAATCACAGAAAACCGAATTCAAAAAAAAAAAAAATAAAAATAAATTATAATTTACTGATCTTAAAAATTGTAAAAAAATTTTAAAGAGTTTCTTATTTAAATGTAAAGTTTTAGAAAAAAAAGATAGGACTTTAATCTTGAGATTTAAAAATAAAACTCGCAAGATAACTATAAACGGACACCAGTGGCGAGAGCTGTTAAGAATTACTTGTGAAGTAAAATAAAAATATATATCGTTAGCTAAAATGGAAAACGTTATAAGCAATAAAAATATAAAACTTAATTACAATTTACTTATTCGGCTTTAGGATCATTTATTAATTTAATTAAAAAAATTTTTTAAATTTATGAGGACGTTTTTCAAAGAAAACAAAAAAAAATTAGACGTCAGCAGAATAAAATGCCAGCAGAAGGTTGTGGCAGTCCACAAAATGCTGCATTTCATTCTACTGACGTTAAATTTTTCTTGTTTTCTTTGGAAAACGTGCGCATACATTTGTAAATATTTTTTTTTAACATTTTTAGAAATTAAATTAATAAATGAACCTAAAGCCGCAAATATAAATTTATATTCATTTATAACCTCCACAATTCCAATCCTGAGTGGAAAAAAATAAAAATTGTTTTCTTGCTTCCGTGAAAAATATTTTTATTTAAAAACCGAAATTCAATAGAAAAATAAATTTGTAATTTTTTGTTGGTTTCAGAGTTTTTCTTTCAGCTAACGATATGCATTTATTTTATTTTCTTTATTCTTTTTTTATTTTTTTTTATTTTTTTATTTATTTATTTATTTATTTTTTTAATAAAAATAACTAACTTAAATATTTTAAAAAACCATAACCATAGTCTTGTTTTTTTTTCTTTTTTTTTTTTGGATCGACAATCCAAGTAGCACTGCTATCTCTGAAAATCGCAGAATTCCGGTAGTTTTTACACAAAACTCAATAAAAATTATTTTTTTCTCTTTTTACATTTAGTCGACTTTCACTTATCGTGTTGTTAAAAAAGTATAGACGGTCAGTTTTTTTTTTTTTTGTAATTGCTAAAGATTTAAAAACAATTCAATAAATCTTTGAAAACCGCTATTAACTTGATACTTTCAATAAGACAAAGTTCCACAGCACACTGCAGCCATTTCCAATACTGTGTTTGTTATACAACATGAATCTGTTCACTATCAAGCTCTTATAAAAATTAAAAATAAATAAAAATATTTTTACTAAAGTTTGATAGAAAAAGTCTTAAAAAACAGCAATAAAATTTCATTAAAAAGTAGTTGATTTCTATAAAGTTGTACGTGATTCTTAGTAATTTATTTATCACGAAACGATGTGATGCTTTTGGGCAAAAATTAATTACGTGTGATATATTATTATGAGTTAATATGGAAGGTAATATATACTCCTTCATCCGACAATAACTTATCACGACATTGTAATCAAAAAATAAAAAAACAAGAGGTAGAAAATCGCCAAGAAATAAAGATTAAAAATAAATTCGAAATTTGATTCTGCTTGGTTCTGGAGACGTCACAAACAAAAACGAGTCTTGAGTGTTTCAAAATTAATTTTTTTTTAATTTTCAATTTTCGTTCAAATTTTAAATTTGTAAGAAATTAAATTTTTTTTTTTTTGGTGCTACGTTTGTTACACAATGACACACAAATATAATTTTGGATATTCCAAGGAAATTGAAAGAATTTGCAGTTTATTGTTTAAGAAAATTATTTCGATTATCTTTAGATGGAAACAAAATCGAATCTTTTTTAATTAAGTTGAACATCTTTAACACTTGTGAAGGTAAAATAAAAAAATATATTTTTTTTTCAGGGCTATCACCGGTACATGTTGAGGGCAGCAATCCAGATGAATGGAAAGTTACTGAGTTATAAAAATAAAAATTTAATTACAAAAAGACTTTTTAAAATTTCAAATAAGCAACAAAAAAATCCTTAAAATGAATTTAAACATTAATTAATGTGCTTAAGAAGAATAACTGTAAAATATAATAACTTGCACCTCTTAAACTTAAAACTTACCAAAAAATCTACTAAAATAGAATTATCCACAAGAAAGTTGTTTTAAAACATTTGCAACAAAAAACACTAAAAAAATTGTTTTTATTTTAAACAAAAAGACAGCTCACAATTACATACACTGCAGTTTACTAGATGGCAAAAAAAAACAAAAACAAAATCAATTACTTGTTTTAGCAGTCGTAAACAATTAATTCTGTATTTTAACTACAACTTTGAACCGATAACTTACAATTTTATTTTCATAATAATAATTCTTATGGTTAATTTAATTTGATTGCTTTCACATTTACTTCACTTTACAATAAACAACAACAACAAAATAATTTTTTTAAAAATTATCAATTGTAAGCATTTATTTTAAATTTAAAAAACACTTCACCTTAAACACGACTTTGTTGCACGACCGCCAACACCTGACTATCGTAAAAGACACAAACAAAATGCTGGCAAAGTCAAGAGCTTTGACGGGGTACTAGTAAGCAGAAAATACTATTTTTTCTTTTACAGTTTTCTGATTAACTTCAATTGGAGTTGCCAGAGATTATCAATAACAAAATCAAAATTTCTTTAAAATAAAGATTACATTTTTAATCGATAAATCACTAAAATTAATTAAAAATTGTTTCAAAATCCAAAATGATAATATGATATTATGAGTGTTTTCACAATCAGTACGTAAAGTACGAAAGTTGCTCAACTTTTAATTTAAGCCTGGTACTCTGTTCAGCTTTTCATGCGGAATGCTGTCAAACTACATACCTTATAAAAAATTTGTATCAAAAATGAAAAAATGTTACAAAAGTAGTTCTCTGTTTTACTGTAAAAAAGTATAAAACATTTCTAGCAACATTTTATCAAAGCTGTGAAATAAAGCAAATAAGTATTATTTCATGCTCAATTTTTTAAACAACAGCTGATCATATCGCTCTTTTATTAGAAAAACGTCATAACTCAAAAAATAAAATTTTTGAGAAAATCATGCAAAATTATTCGCTATAAAGTTATTCATGTTGTAAAAAAATTCAGATTAATATCTCTTATAATCTCCACATACGAACGAAAATACTGCCATGTCGTGCATAGGACCTACATATGAATTAAAAACTTTGAACTCGTTTTTCTCGAAATCAATTTTTTTTGAGTTATGACGTTGTTCTATTAAATGAGCGATATGTCTTTTGCTTACAATAAAACGTTAAATTTTTCCAAATCGTGAGATAGACACTACATTTTAAATGTCAAATTTTCCACATGAAATAATTTATGTTGCTCAACGATTTTCTCAAATTCGAGCTCAGTAGCTGGCTTTATGTGAATACCTTGACAACTATGATTTGCTTCTTTTTCTTGTTTTGTGTTCCCTCTTGCTATATTTTAATAAAATAATTATGGTGGCAAAAATAAATTACAATAAAATAAAGCGGCCTAACCTAAAATCTGCGACCCATGTTCGTTACATCAAAACACTCCAGAGTTTTCTTAATTTATATTTTATTTGTGTACTTTAATAACAAATTTTTGCAAAAATATGTGACAAAAACACCTGATTTTTTATCCGTCAACAAAGTGCTCATTGTGTCAATCTCATCCGTCGTTACTTTCTTTTCACTTGAATCCGTAAAAGTAAAACATATGATGGATTCTATGTCGCTCGGTCTTCATAGATTTCTGTTACGCATGTTAAAGTAAAAATGCTGGTGACGTTGATAACTAATGAAGTGAATTATCAATAGTGAAGAAAGCTATTCCAACCACAAGATTCCATTTTTTAATGAGTAAAGGATTTGTTGCTGGATAATTTCGACTTCTTGTCTCCAGGTTACCCTGCTGATGCCATTTTTCTCAGATTTACAAAATGTAGATTTATTAAATTCGATTTCCGAAAAATGCCGTCCGTCAGTTTGTGTAAGGCTGTTGTTTCGTGTGTAATTCCATATTTAGATTGTGGGAAAATATATGGCAGTCTTTTACTGGACTAGGTTCGTACTCCCAGGGTTATTATTTTTTTTTTTTCTTTCGCCAGGAGCTTCAAACTTGTGTCAATGAAAGTAAAAAGGCATCCAAAATCCGCCTAAGAGAAACAAAGCTCCCTTTTGTTTCATCACGGAAAAGAGTATTATTTTCAAAAAATAACTTCTCTTCGCCCGGCGTATTTGGCTAACACGCACTACAGATACACGACATTACTGCTTCTAATCATCACCGTGAAAGTGTTAAGGTCATGCAAAAATTACAGCAGTAAGATAAAAAATATGTGCGTAAAAATTAACAAATATTTGCCAAGTCGTAATAAAATCATTAATCTGGCAACGCTGCATACTAACTATGCTGTTTCTCCAATCAACAACAATAACAAAAGCAAAACTATTAAAAAACAAAATATCAACTTACAAAACAGGCTCCATAGAAAAAGACCCACCAACAAACCACACATTCGCACACATAAATGTTATTTTTACAGACAGTCACCACAATAACAGAAACGAAGGCAGCACTGTTAGTTGATGCTACAATAAAAAAACCTCCAAAATTATTAATTCAACAATAGCCGCATTAACCACATCTCCATTACATTAAGTTCATACAATAAGAATAAGTTTTAAACTTGGTTAATCTGTCTGAATAGCTGCTCACAAGGTTTACTTACGGTTATTTGAGGTAGAAAAAAATTAAAAAAGAATAAAAAGGCAAAACAAACACAAGTAACGTAAAATTTTTAAAAATGAATGAGATTTTTTTATTGGAGCTTGTTTGAAGTAGCAGAAAGTGAGCAGAGATTTTGAAAAGAGAAATAATGTAAAATTTATATACGAATGTTTAATACCTACTTATACTTGACTGCACAAATAAACATACATATGAACATACATTCGTATGCTCGTACTTATTAACGTATGTTGTTGGTGGGGGTGTATGATACGAGTTTAGTCAAATTTTTTTTTGTTTTGTTTTTTTTTTTTGATTTTTTTGTGTTTCTTTTTATATTTAAATTGTTTTATTTTTGTGCTTCAGTTTTTTATTACGAATTTAATAAAGACCGGATTGATTTCCGCAGAAATCACCCACGAAGTTGCGGGATCTTTATTTTATGAAAAAGTATTCAACCATTTTAATAATATAAACAAACAAATAATACTCGTTCTAGACAACAAACAATAAAAAAAGAACAGAAGAATATTGCAATATTAATGCAAAATGAGTTCAAAGAACGAGTACTAGCACAAAATCGTAAGTTTCAGTTCCTTATGCATCTTGAAGATGTGTAAAGTTTAAAAAATCTAGATCTAATTTAATTTTTGGAAACTACTTTTCCTTCTTTTTTTATTTTTAAATAATTTTGAAACATGAACTAACAACAACGTAAAATAATGATGTTTGGTGGCCAAAATCGAAACAAGCGTATGAATTAAATTTAAAGCTGCTTTCATGCGACATGTTTTTTACATATGACCAGGGATGCCAGATAGTTTTTGTCGGCAATTAAGTTTTATAAAAACGGCAAATTTAAATACCAGATTTGAAATACAATAAAAATTATTTTTATTACCAAAAAACATCAAAACAGATCAATTCAGTTTATATATTGACAACATATAAAATAACACAAAATCAAATTTGAATGTTTTTTTAGCCTTAATTTTTTCTTATTCATTAAGCACTAGATCAGGTTTTAAAAATAAAAATATAGTTTTTTTATTTTTTTTTTTTTCAATATTTCGCTACACCGTTGGGTGGCATCTTTAGGAAACAGGAAACAAAATTATTAAAATTGTGTGTTTTTAAAAACAAATGAAGAAATGAATTTATAATTTGTTTTGAAAAACACACAATTTTAATAATTTTGTTTCCTGAAGATGCCACCCAACGGAGTGGTGAAATATTGAAAAAGTAAAAAAAAAACATTATTATTATTTTTAAAACTTAACCTAGTGCTTAATGAATAAGAAAAAAATAATTAACACAAAATGTGTTAAAATAACCGTTTAGAAATAATTTTTTTTAGCTTTAGATCGTATATAGAGGAAATAATCAGATATTTTTACATATTTTTGGGGTCTAGAGTCGTTTAAAGCAGTTTTATTAAACGTTTAAATATTATTTTATTTATTTTTTGTTATTTACATAAATGGTTATTAAAATAATGAAAATAACATTAAAATCATTTAGTTTATTGATGCCCACAAGTAATGTATACAAAAATAATCAACCGCGCTTGAAAGTTTAACGAAAAAATCGTCATTTTCGGAGCAAAAATCGGCAAATCGGAACTTTGATAAATCGACAAATATGGCAGGCCTACATGTGATTTGTCAGTTTGAAAGTTTATCAGTAATCTTACATTTCTGTTAATTTACAGGCGGCTTATTATATTTGCGTTCAAACATACAGATGTATTAACATTTGACATAACTTACCCTACAAGCACAGTGACCATTATTTGAACCATCAAATGACAGTGATGACGGAAATAGCCATCATTGGGTAGAACATTTATCACATTCATAATGGGAAAATGAAAAAAATAACGTAAACATACGAGTGAAGGCCAGGGCACAAAGAATCCGTCATACGTTGTACTTTGACAAATTCAACTAAAACCAAAGTAACGAGGGATGAGGTTGCCACATGAATACTTTGCTGACGGATGTTTAATCAAAGTTTGCTCTCTATTTTTATTAACTTTTAAATTTAATTTGTATTTTATTCACTTGTTAATTTAATTAAATTTGTATTTTATTGTTTGCCACCAAAATTGTTTTATTAAAGTCACAAAACACAATTGAAACACAGCAAGAGTTAAAAGATAACAGAGAAGAAGAAGCAGTTGATAGTTGTTAAAGTATTTAACAAAAGTCGAAAGTTAAAAGTTGACCAACTTTCGTACTTTGCGTTGACGGACACGTATTGATTGTGACAACGCTCATAAGAAAACATGTATTTTAACTGTCATGTCAGTTGAATTTGTCAAAGTTTAACGTATGACGGGTTCTATGTATCCCGGCCTTGATGTCTATAGTAAACAGCGTTACCAGTAACTTTTTTACAAAATATATAATGAAAACTTTGTCTGATCTTTGGAACAGATTTAATTACAAATCTTTTTATAAGCTGTATTTTGAACTTCTAATCAAGTTTATATAAACGCAAGTTAAAACTTAGATTTAATTAACAAACAAAATTCGTTTAAATTTAATATGAAAAGCCGTACAACGGGAATGCCGTTTCATTATAAAATTATTACAAACGTGTTAGTAGATAATTGTGAATGTATAAGTTTCCCTCACTCATTTTTTGCAGAGAACATTAACATCAAAGCGTTTTTGGCACATACAAGAACATGTACAAATAATTACCGTTGTTCTGGCGACGTTATGTGCGTCAAAAAATGCACACATAAAATGCATGTGAATTTTTTTCTTTTTCTGCAAATTAGTAATAAGTTTTTAGACTTTTGTTATTATTTAAACTTTTAAAAAAAGTGTTTTCTTTAAAAATTGCAATTTTTATTATAAACAAATACTAAATGTTTTTGATCAATAGACTTTTTTACGCTCTGGAAAGCTTTTCTTATTATTTTATTATTTATTTCATTTTATAATTCGTTTTTATTCCACAAAATCATATCGAAAGTGATATAAATTAGAAAAAAATACTTTTTATGTCCCATCACTAACAAATCTTAAAATTATGTCAAAGGAATAAAAGAAAATTATTTTGAATTGTGTAGTAGACTCAAAATAATGTTTATATACATTAAGATGTTTCCAAAAGAATGAAGTAACGGTAAATACTGTTCTCACTACAGCTAAAATTCAAAAAATAGTTTCGTGGAGTTTTTCTGAAATCATTTTTGTTACGATTACAGGGAATGCAAAAAGTGTCATTATGTTTAAACCAAACATCGTACCTATTCATGTCATCTGCTTTTGATGTAAAATATTTAACTAGAAATGTTAATCATATTTATTGTCAGTTAAGCTTAACACGCGTTGCTATTGAAAAATAATTTTTTTGTCAAGGGATATGTTGCCAGAGATAATTTTAATGCAAAATTAGGAAATTTGACTACAAAAAATCGTCAAAATCTACAAAAAAAATGTATTTTTTAACTGTCAAGAACTAACATAATTAATTATTGTAACCTGTTCTATAGGGTAGTTAGAATTGTAAATTTTTTTAATTTAAACAAATCTTATAGTGAAATAAAACACGATAAAGTAAGAATTTTTATTATTTATATTTTCCTTTAGTTAGTGTTAGTAATTTAACTGATTTAAAATTAATTGTTTATACATACTTTTTAGAGACGGACTAACGCATAACTGAAAACTAATAATATTAATTTTTTTAATATAATAAAATCTTTTTCTTTAACGATTTCACTGTTTAGATTTGCATGGCTAGGAGTCATTTCATTGACTTTTACAAAAATTGACCGTTAAGAAGAAAGTAAAATATCTTGTTTCTTGCATTTTGCCGATAATCGGTAAATCTGGCAACAGTGCCTTATCCGGAAGTCCAATAGAATAAAGGAAAACATTTTCATAGGCTGTTAAAAATAATTATTTCTGGCGACACAAGTAGCCACATTTTTCTTTTTTTTTTCTTTATTGCAGTCAATAAAACAAATACATTATAAAGATCCTAAAGTGCAAAAGTTAGATGATAAATTTTTTTTATGGTAAAAATTTTAGATAAGTTATTAAAAAAACGCCGCTTATCTTTATTTTATAAATAAAATTGAAAAAAAGAGTTAATTGGGTAAAAACATTTCTAGTTAACAATTACAATTTAACAATACAAAAAACATAAAGAATTTAATGTTGTTTACATAAATTTGGGAAATAGATGTGACATTTTTAAGTCCTTGGTTTACGTTGCACTAGGGTTCGCTTACTAACAATATTCATGTTTAACACCATAATGTGAATATTTTATTAAAATCGCCTAAAATTCAATATACATTTTAAATTAAAATTTTTAATCTAAATGCGTAATCTATGTTCGTATGTATGTAATCCTGGATTTTTTACCAGGGTTAAAGATATCAGTGTCTTTCCTTGATGACTTTGAAATAAATCTTTTCAGATTTTTTTTATTGAAAATCACTAAAACTTGTGCTTTTCGTTAGATGACTGCTTCAGTTTTCTAACATTTTTATATATTTTAATAATTAATGTCGTTTTTCCATTCATATCGCCCAGGTTTATTTTTAAAAACAATTCTTTATCTGGATTTTGTGTTTACTCTGTTATTTGCAGTCTATAGTTAAAAAGTTAGGAATAATTTACCTAATAATGTAAAATTACTGCAAGTTAATTGTTAGGTAACATATGAATGTTATTATTACAGTAAAATGTTAATATTTTTCAAATGTTATATATTATAAAAGTTAAGGGGATTTTAAATTGCTCCTAGATGTATACTATAGATTTAGCTTGGACTATTATGTCAATAGCGGAAATATATGTATCTGTTTAACATATCAGTAATGGGTATATCACATGTATTGTACGTATATATTCAGTTCTTAACAGTTTTTTTAACAGAAAAAGGCTACTTAACACAATAGTGCTAAAATGAAAAAAAAAAACTTAACATAAATGTTTACGCCAGCTAAGCTGTTCAGCTTAGTTTAACAAGGTTGAAGTCAATATTTTATATTTTTTTGCATTTAAGTATATATTTTATAGTAAAAAATTTTATCAGGTCTGTTCTGTAAATCACTTTTTGTCAAAGTGATTTCAAATCACGTAAAAGGTGTTCTGCCTACAAATTATACTGAAATCACGTGATTTAAAAACGGTTAACTAAATGACTGCCGGTTTGAAATCACTTGCCTATTTTCACTAATTATTTCGTTTAGAATATAAAAATATTGATTATATTTATTTTAAATACTATGTATTTTATTTATTTTTGTGAAAAAAATAGATTTTATACAAACAAAAACGAATTTATTTATAAAATCTTGAAGACTCTGCATGTTTTATAAAAAAAATTTAGCTTATTCAACAATGCTCGTGATTTCTTCTCTCTTAGCAGTTAGTTTTTGTTTTTGGAAGTTAATTCTAATTTTTCCCAATTAACACAGTGTTAAAACCATCCTTTTTTTCACATAAGTTTAACGCAAAATTTGATCATTGCTGTTAAAAAAATTAATAAAAATCAATATTTGGGTTAAATTTGCAAAAAAAAAAAAAATAAGTGCGAAATGTAAAAATTTTTTTTTCGTTTTTTTATTTTACGAATTTTCATTTGACGCCGAGTTTTAAGCAATTCAATCAGCTTCAGTAAGGAAATAAAAGTAAAAATATATGTACTACTATAAACAAATAAAAATTTTCTTATTTATTTTAGCTTAAGGCATTTTGACTTTATTGAATTTCCAATAATATTTTTGTTACGAATTAAAAAAATAAAAAAACAAAACACAAATCTAAAAAATCAGTTGTTTTTGAACATTTAAAACCACGCCGAAAAATTGAAAATCGCGTGGTTTTCAGAACAGCACCAAATCGTTGGCGTGATTTTAAAACCGTTCGTGTTTTGAAATCACGTGATTTTCAGAACAGACCTGTATGAAATAAAAATATCGTATTTATGCCCTTGTTGTATTAAAATATGGCAACTATATTTGAGTCGTGTGCAAAAAAAGTTCATTTTATTAATTTCGACGGAAAGCTATACAATTTTTGTATAAGTTTACTTTGCATTTTTCTATCTATTATATTAATTATATCTTTATTTTCTTGGTAAGATATTAATTACGGTGTCAGCAAAACAAAAACATTTTTTTAAGTTCTTAAGGATACATTTTCACTTGTACTGATTTAACTCTTTCTTCGTTAAACTGCGCCCAGAAGTAGGTGACTAGGTTTATCGATAACCGTAGATTGGGTTTCATTTTTTAATACAGAACACGAATGTAAGTTTAACTTAAGACTCCAGAAAAAATTAACTTAATTAAGCTCTTAATAATAAAAACAATAAATACAAAATTACGATTTTAGCAAACAATATTAAAAAAAACAACTCCTGTTTAATAGCGATTAATTTCCAATTTATTTTTATTGACTTCTTCTATGAAGTGAATCTCTGCGCGGCTGCAAAATAAAATTATTTAAATTAAATAAAAAGAAATAATAAATTAAAAATAAGACACATATTCAATCAAACACAAATATATGAAATTTTAAACAGGAACACTGATGAGAAGCTGCGGATACCACACCACCCAGCAAACATATTTTTTTAAGATTAAATTTTAACATTGAAAAGAACTCCTTTTTACGAAGCAATAAAATTATGCATTTATTTTTCTCTACTTTTTAATGACAATTTATTTTAAATTAATACAAAAATTTATTTGCAAAAAAAAAAGAAACGTAAAAGGCGAAAATATTTAAAATGTTTATGGTGTTCAAAGATAAATTAAATAGCAAATAAATGTATTTATGAAATGGGAATGTAAAAAATTACACACTATTAATTATATAAAAAAGGATGAGAAGAAATACAAATTTTACAACATTAATCTGATCTGAGAAATTTTCTGAAAGTTGCAGGAAAAACGACGTTTTAAGGAGACATTTACGTTCGGGAAATGGAAATGGTGTCCAATAAGAATACGGCACCGTTAATGATCATCAAAGAGCCAGCAGCTAAAGCATTACGTTTGCTTTCTTTAAACAAAAGATCAGAACGATCGTGCCATTGATCAATAACCAAAGCGCCGGAAATAACAAACAATACACAGCCAACAAAAGAGAATAGGCCATTCAAACGTTTTTCCGTCGCAGAGTCTATCATGTATCCTACAAAAATAATGATAAAAAAAAAATAAATTTTCTTCTTTACAAATATTCTGATGTCAAACTTACCAATTAAAAGAATACCGCAGATAACAGTGTAACCACCCATTGTACCACAAACGATCAAGGTGCTGGTAGAGAAGCTGCCATTAGTTTCCCACAAAACAATGCAGACAATACAAATGACCTTAAAAAAAGAAAGAATTAAAAAATTTTTATATTTACAAACAAAATTAAAGGTAAAAAATTAATTAAGTTTAATTTTTGTTAATTTTAACCAAAAAATTTATTTTAAAAACATATTTTAAAAGTCTCATTAGGTTTATGAAGAAATTTATTTTAATGTTTCTGTGTCTGGTAAAATCAATTTATTTAAAATCGAATTGTGCATTGTAATTTATCAATTTTCTAATTGTTTTATCAATTTCTTATGGAAATTTTCTCCAAAGTTATTGACCAATAATAAAAAAGGTAAAAATTATTTTCGTGTTTATTATTTATGGCATAAAAATTAATAAATAAATTGAACTAAATGAAATATTAATGTTTCTGTCAAAATTCTAAAGCGTAGCAAAAGCAAATATCTCAAAGTTAAAACTATTTCAATGAATAAAAATTATAACAAATTTATATTTGTATTAAATTGAAATTAAATAAAAATAAATTATTAGTTCCCGTTACAATTAAATAAAACTCTCATTAAGTTTATCTTAAATTGCACTATTGCAGCATTAAAAAAAAGAAAAACAATCAAATATCAAAAATATGACTTCATATAACTGTTCTAAATACAAAATAGAAAAATGTATGATAAATCAAATTAAATCTTGTCGCATTTTTTTAAATGATTAAACAACGTAACCACTCATTATAATTTAATCATTATTTTAAGCTGAATAATATAATTAACATTCTATTGGCTCATTTTTAAGTGAAACACAAAGCAAATAAAAATATTTTTAAATATAATAATAGAGTTCTAGAGTGGCCAGCGGCTGACTTATACGTTCGAAGCTTAATCGCAAATATTATCAAATTATAAAACAAAACTTTTTTAAATGAAAAAAAAAATATATATATATATTCATTCAAATGTTTGCTGGGTAGGTATGTACATGATTTGTATTTGCTAATGTATTTTAAATAAAAATCCCAAATATTAAAGCGATTTAAGTAAAACGTAAGAATATCTTTAACAAATAAGAGTGCTATAATCGGTCATGCCGAATATTATATACCCTTCACCATGTATGTAAATCTAGGCAGGCGTAAGGTTTTGCCCGCTGGCTCGAAGGACCGATATTGCTTATTTTTAATAGCAACATTTTCGAAACTATGTCAGATCTATTGGCGTGTTTAAAATTTCTCTAGTTCATCTTGGCAAAGTTGATTTCAACACTAACACGGACGGACAGACGGGCATCACTCAATGGACTTTGCTATGTATAAGAATTTAGAATATATACACTTCATGTATAACTGTAAACAGTTATCTTATATTAAATTTATTTAAATAGGAATTTCCAGAGTTGAAATAAATGAACTTCTTTTACTCAAAGCCACAACTGACTATTCTACATAATCGCGTAATTCATTTACAAGAAAATTTAATGGAATTCTGTCCTACTCACTAAAATCGCCAAAAAAAAATTATTTAGGTGCCACACTGTCACACAAGAAAAATGCAATTGAAAATGCAACTCAGATCGTAAAGAAACTATTATTTTACATACTCTTTCAAAACATCTTGCACGTCTTTTCCTCGCTATCATACATTTTGAGCACTCGCATTATTTTTGACAGCTCGAACGGTTGAGTATGATAGTGAATCATGGCCTTGAGAAAAATTGCAATTAATAGTGTCTGTCACAGAAAATAAATGCAACTCTGATCAAAAAAAAGGTCAAAAAATCTATGGAACGTTTTATTTCAACACATACACAACTAAATCTCACGCCACAACTAAATCACTAATAATAATAATTTCTGTGCGATCAGAGTTGCATATTTCTGGACATCGAAACATTTCTTTTTTTATAATTTTTCAAAGTAGGAAAGGTTTTCATCAAATTTTCCTGTGAATGAATCGTAACATTATGTTATTTGTGTTTTACACGATGACATTTTGCATGCAAGTAATTTTATAAAATTTTTGTTTTCTTATGCAAGAAATAAAAAGACGCAAGCAGGGCAGACAAAATGGCATGGCTTGAATTTTGAGGGCATATTTCTACACGTGTATGTTCGCTGCATGTGTTTTGTTGTTGGTGTATTATTAAAAAAACACGAACGACTACATTAACGAATACCACAAAAAAGCGAAATATACGAATTTCTAAAAAAAATCATAGTGTATAGACGCATAGAATTCGCTAAAACTTTTAAAGAGAATTGAAAAAAAGGCGTGAAAAAATGTCTTCATGTGAAATGGCTCTAAGATAGTCAGTTTGGACCTGTCAAGCGAACTGTCGTAGTTTTTTGTCATTTCTGATCAGTTAACTCTAGCAAATCATCATAAATAAGTTGATTCTTAAAAAAGGCTATCGAATCATCCAGATTTACTTTGAAAATCAGTCATCAATTCGTCCAACTTATGGAAGACTTAGTAATTTTTAAAAGGTTTGTTAAACAAAGTTGCTGCAAATGGACACCTCTCTATCCTGTGAAACCATCAACAATTGAAGCCTTGAAGGGCAATGCTAGAAAAAGGGGCCCCCAATTGGACGTCTAGAATGCGCTTCGACAGGAACAGGCGTTGTCCCACAGATCAAAATTATTTAAAAAAATATACATTAAAATTAAATTAAAATTATTTTGTTGTTGTGCTATTTTATCAATTTAAAGTTCTATGGGGCTTAAAAAAAACACTCGTTATTTCAGCTCTGTTTTAACACTCAAAATGGTAAAAACATTAGAAAATCTTCATCAGTTTTAAATATATTTAATTGAAATTGAATTTAGTATTGCGATAATTTGCAGAGGGAATCAAATATATCGGGTTTTCAACAAGAACTTTGTTTTCTAAAGAAAAAAAGAAAATATAAAAAATTAAATGAAGATTATTCAAATTTTTGTTGTATTACGAAGAGAAAAGTTCGGCAATTATGAATGAAAAATATTGTCTGGCAAAATTCCACCAAGACCAAGCTGACAGATGTCGATTCTTTTATTACAGCTTTTAGCCACGTTGAGCAAGCTAGGACTTCTGAATAATCGCTCTAGGATTTTCGCAATCCCAAATGCGGCAACTTTGTTAAGGATTCACTATCATACACAGTCGTACGATCTGTCAAAAATTGCATGTCTGCTCAAAAAGTATGATAGTGTGAATTAAAAGTGCAAGTGTGGGACAGACTTTGTGACAGATCTGTACGATTTTATAATCTTTTTAAATAATTCATTAAAAGATTTTTTCTATGCGATCAGGGTTGATTTTTTTTTTGTTTTTTTTTTTTTTGAAAATGCGGAGAAAAAACAAAAATGAATTATAACCATTTATTTTTTGCATCTACGACGCCATTTTGAAACGATTTTTGAAGTAGGACAGAATTCTGTCAGATTTTTGCATTATTAAATTGTTCGATTTGCATGCGGAATCAAATTCATTGCAACAATTGCCTACAAATGCGTCAAAAAACTTAACGTCAAAATAATCAGGTTTAGACTTGTGTAGTTCATAAACGAACTAGTTCATTTAGCGATTCCTGCAATTGAACTAAGTAAACTAGTTCATTGTTTTAATTAATCTTAGTTCATTTATGAACTATACTTTGTATTTAAACTACCAGACAAGATGAACTAGAATCCATGTCTGTGTTTCCTTGTTTACTATTTCGGACATGAAATAAGTGCTGCCACGTATTTTTTTAACATTCGTTATGGCAATGCTACAGTGTTGTTGCCATCATATTTTAAAAAGAACATTTGAACTAAAAGTGCTTTTTAAACGAAATAAAGCCATTTGAACTAAAAGTTGGAAGTACGAACAATACGTCAACAGAACATTTGAACGAAGAAAGTTCTTGACCTAAAGAGTATCTTTGAACTAAAATTTGATCTAGTTCATTTTCAAACTTTGAACTAAAAAGAGCGATTACTAAATTCAACTATATGGCACAAGTCTAATCAGGTTGCTGGTGTTGACACAAATGAAAAACAAAGTTCTTGTTGAAAAACCCTGTTGCTCCTATCACCACCCAAGTTACATTCAAATGCCTGCCGTACAACAAGTAAGAAGATTGGATTTAAGGGGATCCACAAGTCTTTATTGTTTATTTAAATATGATCTCATTCTGTAAACAAATATAAAATAACAAAAATAACTTTTTCTTATCGACATAATTTTTTTTTTATAAATATTAAATAATTTCTTCTTCTTCGTTTTCTTCTTCTTCTATATAAATTTATTTGCACAAAACTCTTAAATCAACAGCTTTGAGAAAACGACGCCTAAATTTGCTTACAACTAAATGATTAGACAACCATTTGCTTGTTACCGAAGTGTTGATTCAACAAGACAAATTGCCACCATCGAAGAGAGGTGGTGGATACAGTAATCATTTTTTCTTTATTTAATAATATAATGAAGACATCAATTCTATTGAACTTTTTACTTTGTTGTTTAGTCAAAAGTTGTGGAATATTTACATTATTTTTCTATAGGGTGATTTTTTTTTGTTTGGTTTTATTTGGGTCAAAGCCAAATGCAGACTTAGGTTGATTTTTTTTAAGTCTGTTGTCCAACTTTAAGTTTGCTGGATGGCTTTAATATAATGTAGAAGGGTTATTGAAGCAGACAGCCTCCTTATTGGTTTCCTTTTCGAGCCCCTTTTTTCCTCAGTGATTATAGGCAACTGATTAGTAATTTACGGCATCCCTACCTCATTGAGTCACGTGGCACAGATCAGCCTTTACTCTTGTTGGTTAACAACTGTCAGCCGCCTTTCTCATAATGGAGTCCCTAGTTATCGCTAGCATTTATCCAAGGTTTAGATCTCCCATGGCATCTACATTTAGCAAGTGTCTACATCACACCATGTGCGTTATCGTCTCAGCCACTTCTAGGAAAATCTACAAGTATTATCTTCTTCTATCTTTATCCTGGCCAGAAAACGTTTGACATTTATATGACAGTTGTTAAGGGTTAAGGTACGTCTACTATGTGTGAGCACCTTACTGACCTTCCTAACACAAAGGATCTTTGAGTGCCACTCGTTGCATCTTTGTGAAGTGACAGTATTGAAACTTGGATTGCACAAAAACCATTACTTAAAGAATTTTTTAAAAAAGTAGTTAGTCGGACGGACGGACGAAATGGTTGTCACAATGTTCTAAACTCATCATGTAATATCAAAAGTCACACTAAATCTCATAGTGCCATGCTACGCTCTCGCAAGGAGATTTAAAAAATTTATCACTGGAATTGGCCCATGTTTTAGAAACGCATACACGATTCGATTTGAAATTCCAAAATAGATGTAAATGGAAATTGCAGGAAATCTGGCCTCTTCAATCGAACTGATAAAACTTGTTGCAATCGAACTTTAAGGTAAAACTCTTCGCGAACATGCTCAAATAAGTTTAGCGTTTCGCTATCTAAAAAACTCTTGTTCGTCAGAAGCCATTTGGTTGTCAGGCTGAGCGACTCATTTAAAAAAAATATATTTCATAAAAATTTTATTTCAAATCAAAACGCTTAAAAATTACTGTGTTGATTAAGTTATAAAAAATAGTTTTGTTAATTAAGTTTACAATTTAATATTTTTTTTAAATTAAATGTGGGTGATTTCTTTTAAAAGTAACTAAATTTGTTGTTATTGTTAGCAACAGTTGGTGCTACGTCTAAAAATGATAAGAACAAAAGCCACTTAATAAATCTTTTTTAATTTTTATTAACAACCTTGTCTTTTTATATTTAAATTATTGCTATTGTCATTCAAATTATTTATTTTTCATTTTTAAACTTTTTTTTGTTGTGTTGAGAAATTAATTTATTTTCATTTTACTATCGCATTATCTTTATATTTCTATCAAAAGTTGTTGAGTTTTTGAAAAATTTATTAATTTTATATTAAAAATAGATTAAAATATTGTTTTAACACATTTAAGCTGTGAAGTAAATAGAAAGTTTTTGGGGAAGTAAGAATTATATTCGCTGTTAGAGAGCAAAGCCAATTGGCTAATAGTCGGTCACCGCCGACTTTAAGTGCAAGCAAAAAGCCGCCGGCGAAGTTAGCGCCTTATTTCGGTTAAAAATCATAGGCGGTTTTATCATAATATAGCACTCTTGTTATATTTTCTTCCGAATTACATATATTCACTGTCTTAAAGCCAAATGTACGGAATAACTGCAGTTTGATTTTAATATTGATTCATTTAAAAAATAATTTGCAATATTTACGTCATTATTTACTTTCCTCCAAAATAAAAAAATTTTTGTATTGAAGCAATAATGACATTGAAGAATAAAAAAAATCTATAAAACACACCTTCTATCTCAATTATTGTGATGTATTAGTGTTACGTAAACAACTGTAATAGCTGTCAGTGTCAGTGTCAAAGTCAATATCGTTATTGTTGTTTGCCTTTTTCATCATAATTTATGGTTAACATTAATAATAAGGTAATAAAAAAATAAATAGAATAATAGTAACTTGCAGGATATCGTCCCAACCCTTAACTCTCAAAATATCAATTAGGGTTATTATTTATTTTAGCTTTTTTTTTGTAATGAAAATTGTTTTTGTGTTCTTTACATCATCCCACAATAAATATCTTCTACTAATTTTGTTTTTTTATTTACTTCTAACACAGTTTGGTATCGGAGTAATAACGTTTTTTATTTTGTCTTCTAAAAAATACAAAAAATGTGTTAAGAGTTGTCAACCAGTGACCGACGATATTATTTTTTATTTTTATTCCTTTTTTGTAAAGGGTCATCCAAATGTGACGCCTAGATCTCAGCACTATATAATTTTTACACGTGACATCTTTTCAAATGACATAAGCCATTTTGTTTTATTAGACGGTAGTACAGTTTTAACCATGGACAGGTACACATTGCTACAACGCGTTTACATCATTCAAAGTTATTATGAAAATGGGCGAGCAAATTTTGTTTAGTGACGAAGCTCATTTCAGAATGGACGGATTCGTCAATAAGCAAAATTGTCGTATCTGGGGTGATGAAAATCCTCGTGTTAATCATGAAAAATCTCTACACCCACAAAAAGTTACTGTTCGGTGTGCATTTTGGGCAAATGGAATCATTGGGCCATTTTTCTTCGAAGATGATGCTGGAAATGCTGTTACTGTGAATGCTGAGTGATACCAATCAATGTTGAGAGACTTTTTATGGACACAGTTGAATCATATTGATGTGTCTGACGTCTATTTCCAGCAAGGCGGTGCTACATGTCACACAACTCAAGAAAACATTACGCTTTTGCGATCAAAATTTCCTCAACGTGTAATTTCACGAAATGCAGATTTCAATTGGCCTCCAAGGTCATGTGATCTAACACCATTAGATTTTTTTTGTAGGGTTTTTTGAAAAGTCGAGTGTATGCTAACAAGCCACAAACAATTAGTGATCTATAGAACAACATTCAACTTGCAATTCGTGAAATAACACTAGCAACATGTCGGAAAGTCATTGAAAATTTCGATATTCGGATTGATGTCTGCAGACGCAGTCATGGTGGACATTTGAATGATATTCTATTCCACTTATAATTGTAATGGATCATACTTTTAATCAAAAAAAAAAAAAGCTTGAAAAAATTGCAAATAGTTTGTGTTTTATTTCAAAGAAACATGTAGACGCGTTTTTTGGATGACGCTTTATATAAACAGTGATCATATTTAAACGAAAAATTCTAGATTTATAAAATATCTTTTAATACTCAAAAAATTTGCGTAGCAGTGTATTTGCCGAGAAATTAATTATCAATATTTTATTTAAAAACAAAATTTTAAAATTTTCTATAGAGAATTTAAAATTACATGCCGTGAAAAAAACAGTCACAATCATTTGAAAGATCAATTGGACGCTGGAAATAACCATCATTGCGTAGAACAAAGTTTTATCACATTCTTAATGGAAAATAAACAAATAAAAAAAACAATTAAAGCAAACAGCGTTGCCAGTGTTTTTTTTTTTTTTTTTAATTAAGTTAATGCAAATTTTGCTTGATTTTTTGACCTAATTAAATTACAAAACTTTTTATAAGTTGCATTTTGAACTGTGCTAAAAAAGTGAGTTTAAAACAAGCCAAAACTTAGGTTTAATTTATAGTAAAAAACTATATTTCAATAAAACAAGAGAGCCGAATCTTATATACCATACCCTTCACCATGTATGTAAATCTAATTTGGTGAAGTAGCTCCTACTAAAGAAACAAATATTAAGGAGACGAAGAATTAAAAAAATAATTTACTTAAAAATGCAATCGGCTCTTAATGGGTTAAGCATTTTTAAGAAAAGTTAGTTATTCCTTAAAGATCTCTTCAAAAGCTTCAAAATGGTGCCCATAGTGATATTTTAAAAATTTTGAAAATTTCAGAAGCCCGTAACTCGGTAAATATGGGCGAGCGCCAATTTTTTCACTTTAAGAGTTTTTTTTATTTTTTAATCCTCTATCGCCCCATATATTTGTTTTATTTTTTTTATTTTATTTATTTATTTATTTATTTATTTATTTATTTCTTGGATTTACTTCATTGTTCAAAATGATATAGAAAAATTAGAGACAGGCGTGGTGTAAAGCCCACTGCCTCGAGGGACATGTTCCAATCTTGCTGATTTTCAATAGCAACTCTTTCAAAACTATATGTGATCCAGTATTTAAGTTTTCTCTAGCTGATCTGGTACCTTAGCAAAGTTGATTTTAACACGGACGGACAGAAGGACATCGCTTAATCGAAAGTTGGGTATTTCATGGAGTTCGAAAGGGATATTGTAGAAATTACAAACGGAATGACAAACTTAAATATACCCTTTTCCATTTTTTTGTGGTAAAGGGTTTAAAAACGGTACAATGGTAACACTGTTCCGCATAAATTTTTTGCAAAAAGTTTAAGTGCAAAATTATTTATGGCTTAGTTTCGCTCACTTATTTCTTTGACTGGAAAAAATAATTTTTTTGCAGATAACTCGGAAAAAAGAATTCTTGTCTAATTTCCCAACAGTGTTGCCGCTGCGCTTTAAAAAAATAAAATGTGTACTTAAGCCTAGGAGCAGATTGAAGCATTTAATATGGATCAAAGTTTAAATTTAAATTCTATTGAAATTTTGATTTTTATCGAATCCCGTAATTTTTACTCTATTTGTTTCAATAGACAAAAAAACTGGGTTCCGTTTTTTTCCTATAGGAAATTTATTTAATAAAAATACGATTTTCTAAAAGAAATTTATTCACTGCTTACTGTGGCTTTCATTCCAGGGCATGCTATAAATTATAACATTCAATATCGATCAAAATTTATATTTAAATTTTATTAAAAATTTTAATTGACATCGAATTCCATAATTTGTAGCCTGTTTGTTCCTGTAATTTCGAGATATTGTTGGGAAAGTTGATAAATTTTTATGACGTATAGAGAAGAAGTTTATTGGATTTCTTTTGGGAAATTGTAAGGTTTTCGTGAAATAACATTTTTTCGACAACTTTTTGTGAAATTTTACTTCTAGCGATATAATTTTTTTTTTTTTTAGAAATATATTTTAAATTCAATATCTTTTTTAAAAATCGTTCACAGGGTTTTTTTTTAATTTACTTAAAAAATGTTTAACAATGTCCCCTGCAACAAGTTTAAAAAATAAAATAAAAATTTAAAAGGTGACGAAACCCTTCGTGTGTGTGTTAAACTCTGACTTGGCGGATTTATTTGCTTATGTTTTAAAATTGCATCAACACAAATCTATAAAAATATTTTTGAAAATTTAATAATTAAAAAAAATTTGAACAATCGTTCACACTGCTTTTTTTAATACAAAATAGTTTATTCATCCATTTCAAAGTTTGCGTTTTTATTCCGTTTTAATTTTTATCACATTTTTCTTATGCCAACTATTGCATTGACAAAATATTTCTTGTTATTATAAATTGAATACAAATATTTACATTTTTTATCAAATTCCATTAAAAATTAACATTTTTATTTGACTGTAAAAGGAAATATAAAATTAACACACTTTTAAAAATTTAACCAGACAGACAGCGTGATTTAAACCTTTTAAATGCCAACACAAATAAAAGGTTTAGTTATGGAAATAAAACGAAAGCAAAAGCCGTAGCAAAGAGTACTTAAGAGTCAAAAAGTGTCAAAAATGTTTTTTTTTTTTTTTTTGAAAATTATTAATTGTTCGGAATGAGAAAATTTGCAAAATTGATAACATTTTGCAATAAATACATCCATACATAAATGTGAAAAATATACATACATACATATATAAGAATGTTTGTGTATACATTCAATTGTTTTAGATTTTTTTAAATAAATATTATTAATAAATTTGATTACAAAAATGTTTTTAATACAAGTATTTTTAAAAGAACAAAAGTAAAACAAGTAAGAGTACTATATTCGGCTATGCCAACTCTTATATATCCTTAACCATGTATGTGAGTCTAGTTTCGTGAAGTACGAGGGCTTCTATATATATTTCTAGCCTGGCAACATGAGTGCTGCCAAGTGCAATCTGGAAAGTTTGTCATTTTTAAGCATAATCGTACGCAAAACGTTTTGACGTATGACCATTATTTGTGTTGTTTACAGTGACTTGAATAAATTAATATAGAAAAAAATGGAATTAACTCGTGAACATTTTCGTGCCATCATTTTTCACAACTTTCGACGTGGATTATCACGACAAGAGTGCATTGATGAACTTAAATCTTTGTATGGCGATGAAGCACCATCCTATAGCACTGTGAAAAATTGGTATAATGAATTTAATCGTGGCCGAAGCTCGCTCAAAGACGAATTCCGTGAAGGTCGTCTAAAAACGGCTGTTGTGCCAGAGAACATTGATGCCGTGCGTGAACTCATAATGCAAGATCGACATGCGACATACCGAGAGATAGAGACATCCTTGGATATTTCTTTCACCAGCATACATTCGATACTGCATGAACACCTGGCCATAAAAAAGGTTTGTTCTCGTTGGATCCCGCACAATTTGAAAGTCGCTCAAAAAAAGGCTCGTGTCAATTGGTGCAAAGAAATTTTGCAAAAATACGATTACGGTGCTTCAAAAGACGTTTATAAGATCGTCACAGGTGACGAATCATGGATCTATGCGAATGAGCCCGAAACGAAACAACAATCGACCGTGTCGGTCTTCAAAGACGAGCAAAATCCAACGAAAGTTGTTCGTTGAAGAAGCACTTCGAAGCAAATGGTCGACTGTTTCTTCGGCAAAACTGGTCATGTGAAGACTGTTCCGCTTGAGCAACGTAGGACGGTCACTTCTGAGTGGTACACTACAATTTGTTTGCCTGAAGTCATCGCAGAAATTCGAAAAACCAACAAGAGAAGACGAATTATTGTTCACCATGACAATGCGAGCTCTCACACATCGGCTAAAACCAGAGCGTTTTTGACCGGCCAAAACGTCGAATTAATGGGTCATCCGCCGTACAGCCCTGACTTGGCACCTAACGACTTCTTCTTGTTTCCGCACATCAAGAAAAAAAAGCATGGTCAACGATTTTCGTCGCCAAAAGAAGCTGTTGAAATGTTCAAAAACCATGTTTTAGAGGTGTCTCAATCGGATTGGAAAAAGTGCTTCGACAACTGATTTGAGCTCATGCCAAAGTGTATAGATCATGCTGGAGAATACTTTGAAAAACAATAAAACCATTTTTGATTATAAATATTTAAATTTTCACTATTAGGCCAGAAATATATAGAGCAGCCCTCGTTACTCAAATAAAAAAATTGAGGTGACCGAAATTAAAAAAAAAAAAAATTCACAAAAATTTCATCAACTCCTAATGGGTTAAACATTTTTTTAAATTAAGTATTTCCTAAAAGATTTCTTCAAAAGCTTTCGAAAAATTGTTCCAAATGGTATGGAAAAACTAGAGGCAGTCGGGGTGTTTTGCCCGCCGCTTCGAAGGTAATGAAACGATCTTGCTGATTTTCAATAGCAAAATTTTCAAAACTATGCCTGACCGATTGACTTCGATGTGCATAAGGACTCAGGGGGGTTACCCTGTATTTTGATTCGATTTGTCCAAGTCAAGCCGTAAGAAAAAAAATAAATTTTTGAAATTATGCATTTAATAAAGTGAAAGTGATAATGTATGACATGTGATGACAGTATGACATCATCATCATCGTTATTGCCTTCTGTTTAAAATTAGTTAAGTCGTGTGATATGTTTTCTTTTTTTTATTGTAAATAAAACTCAATGACAGTATTTGTATTCAAAACTCATAATGAATTTTAATTTGTTTAATTGAATAAAGAGTGCGTGCATTGAATTTTAAAATTTTTTTTATTTAATTTTTATTTTTTTAATTGATTCAAATAAATACACGTAAAATGTGGATGATGATTAGAAAACTAATTGGTAAATTAATCACATTATAAAATAATCATGTCTATTTTTTATATCTTTTATTATTCATTAAAAATTCCCCAGGAAAGTGGAATTTTTAATATTTGCTACACCCTACTACTTGACATTTCAGTTGTTAATTTTTACAATATTCAGTAGCACCCAAATAAAGAATTTCTAAGGCCCTATAGAACTTACAAAGGGGATAGCTGTCAAAAAATATTATACTACGATCAATTTTGTCATTTGTGATCTTGAATTACGCTGCTAAATAATTCAGGTTTCCTTTGCAAACCAGTCACTAATTCACGCAACATATCAAATCTAAATTGTCTTCAACGATGAAGCTTATTTTTGGCTTAACGAATGAAACCAAAAGACACAAAAGACTACAAACTCCATTATGTTCGTGTATATAAAAATGGATTCTGGTGGCATCATAAAACTTTATTTCTTCAAAAATGAATCCATTATCAATATATTTTTCTTTTTATTTGCAAATATGGATGACATTGATCCGGGCGAGATGAGGTTTCAAAAGCATGTTGCCCCATATGCCATTAACCGACCATCGAAGCCATCGATTTCTTTAAAATCAAAATTTGACGAAATGTTACTTGAGTGAAAGGGACCTAACAATTGATCTACAATGTCGCGCGAATTAACAACTCTTGATTATTTCCCGCAGAGCTACGTAAGGTCATTGCTTTTTGCTATAAACCACCATGTTTTTCGTGATATACGGCCAGTAATACTCAATTTTTAATGTCCAGAACGTGCTTGATCAAAAGCAGCTGTGGTGGCCACAAGCCCGATATCTTTCGAATAAAATATTGTTGACAATTTCAAGTTCTTTCAGACTTAAAGCAGAGATAAAAGAAGAAACGCTGTAAGAAGAAAGTGAATGAGTGAACTAAACCAGAGATGTATGAACCAGCAAAGAAATTCGAAGATAGTTCGAATCCGGTTTAATGCAAGAAGAGATAAGTAATCACATAACTGTCGTGTAAGATACCCAAAACATTCTTGTCTTGCCTTTTAAGTTTCAGAATAAATACGTATCCAGGCTTTCGTTCTACATATGACCGTGCAGTTGAAGTGTAAATTGGTCAACTTGACGTTGGAGTTTAAGTCGGGAAACGAAACAGCAAATGCTGTTTTATAAATGGGATCCGCTACTGCGTTTCGTGTATCAGAGCCCAAAATAGCTCAGGCTTCGATGCAAACTTATAAAGGTATTACAATGGTTGTATTTCATAAACTTGAAAGAAGAGCCATACCCTACACACAAGTTCAAATTCTGCTTGAGGAGTCCTTAGGCTGAGCCAAGAAATAAAATGAATGAGGAGGAGCTCACAACATGTTCGAATGTTTATCACTGGCATTCAATTGAACATCACTGGCTGCAGCATATTAGATGTGGATGCTATGAGTTATTACAGTCTCTAGAAGGGAAAAAGAAAGTCGACAGTTATAACGCGATGTAGAGAAATCCCTACTCTCAAGTAAGAGGCGGTTAATATTCGAAAATAGTATTTTTATTTCACCTTAGAGGATCTTGTTGACATTGCCAGAGAACCTCAAAATATAGCAATCTGCCTTAATATTTATTTCTTCATTTAATGCCATGCAACCACAATAACACAACTTTTTTTTATAAAACAAGAATTTAAATTTTCCATAAAATATTTTTTTTTTAAATTTATTATAATTGGAAATCACAAGATCTTAAGATAACAAACCTATTGTGTGTTTTTGCATTAAAAAAAATATTTAAAATGAATTAGAAAAACTATTTTAGTTTTCTGGGAAAATATTTTTTTTTTACTAAAGCGATTAAATTCGATGATGAAAACAGTTGTTAAAGTAAAGAAATATTTTTTTTTGTTTCCATAATTAAAAAAGAAAAAATACGCTGAACTGAAATGTAAATAAACATAACAATGACTAAAGTGTTTCGATATTGTAAAAAGAAATATTCTGCCTTAAGTTTTATCAAGTGAATTGAAAAACATTTATGAATAAAGAGGGCATTTTATGGAATTGTTTTCAATTTTATTACATTGTTTCAGTCATGACTAATAAACATTTTAAACAAAAAAAAAATGAATATTAAAAATAATAATTACGATTATAAAGAATTAAGTCAGGCGAAATTCTATAGAAAATAAATATATTTTGTAAAGCCCGATAAGATTGTTGAAAGGGAAACGATCTATCATACTGCACTCAATTTTTTTACATTTATGATCAATAAATTCTGGTAAATTGTCTTGAGTAAATGCACGCTTAAACAAGGCTTTCAAATTATCCATATTTAATTTAAAAATCATTTATCAATTTGTGTAACTTATAGACTCAAAATTGTCTTTAGCAATGTAAATAATTTTTGGCTTAACCGGTTTTGTTATAAATAAAATTGCTGCTTATGTATATTAACCAAACCACAACAAATCGTACAGATGCTCTACTACATCCAGAAAAATGCACCGCTTGGTAATGACATCAAAAATAAAGCCAGAGCTTACAATATGGTCGATTGAGAGCGTCACTGAACCATGATAAAAAAACTTTTTTTTGTAAAAACAAAAATAACTTTGATCCAGTCAAAAAGTTAATTTATAGAAATGGACCTTTCAGTTGGTCTTGATTATTTTCTGTAGTGCCAACCTGCAGTTTCTCACAGCCCTTGGCTAATAAATCATTAACAATTGACATCTTAAAGGCCAACATAGTTTGTGCTTTCTGTGATATACCGCCATTAATGCTCGCATAAATTACCAAAAAAATTGGAAGTCTAGGATGCACTTTTTTATTAACATCCAGGGAGACTACATGCGCGAAATTATTTTTGAATGTCAATGAAATCTTTAATCTTTGGAATAAAAAATTCTTAAATCAAATTTAATTTTTTAGGAATTTTTTTTTATTTTCTCCATGTATGTAATTCTAGTTTAGGGAAGTAACTCCAATCAAAAAAAAAAATGGGATGACAGAGATTTAGGAAATAAAAAAAAAATGAAAGTAAAAATGTACATAAAAATTTCACCTGCTCCTAATGGGTTAAGCATTTAAAAAAAAATATTTCCTGAAAGTTCTCTTCAAAAGACTTAAAATGATACCCATATTGACCATATTGACAATCGAAGTTTTTTACGAAAATTTCAAAGGCCCATAAGCCCGAAAAATATGGGGAAGCGCCAATTTTTTACATTTGATATTTTTTTTTAAGTCTCTAATTCTCTACATATTCCTTTTTTTTTTTATTGGATTTTTTTCATTGTTCCATATGATATGGAAAATTTAGTATCAGTCGTAGTATTTTGTCCGCTACCTCGAAGGACATGGACCGATCTTGCTGATTTTCAATAGCAAAATTTTCAAAATAATGTGTAATCGAGTATTAAAATTTTCTTTAGCTTAGCTAGTGCCTAAGCAAATTTGAAGTTGGCCTTGGCAGATTCAATATGAATGTGATGCCCGTGAGAAATTCAGTTCAAATAGAGTGGTTTAAAGGAGACAGAAATCTGTAGTGATCCGCCTCAAGATCCGCCTCAATATCGTCCTACAATTTCTATAAAGCAACATCTTATCTTTCTTCACTAATAATGGTCGTTCCTGTAGTTGTTATCAAATAGTGTGTGTCGGAAACAAACTCCGCTGGAAGTAAGCAAATTTTTAATTTTCAAACAAACAAAACTTTCGTTGGAGTTGGGTGTGTAACACTCTAAACAGTTTGATTGATATTTTTTTTACTAATGATTGATGAGTTTAAAAATAAAGAAATTCTAATTTAGTTAACAAACAGAAACTGCTCTTTGTCTTTCATTTTCGCAAATTTGTATCAGTCAGCCGGAATGAATTATTGTTTGGTGGCAGCAGCTGAGTTTAAAGGTCGTTAGTTAAACGTGCCATATAACACAAGCATCCTCAAATTTTATGTAAATTTTATAAATTTGACAAAATAAAAAAAATGTTACAAAAAATTCTAGCCATAAGACGAAATTTATTAAATGAAATGTAAATAAAACAATTTTATTTATTAAGACTTGGCAAAAATCAAATTATGCTAAATATATTCAATATTACGCCGTCGTAATTGCTGATGAAATAATGGAATATTTTTGGAATGTAAATTATTAGGAAACATATTAATTTGCATTTATTTTTGTGTTTTTTTTTTTTAACTTTTTATTTCAATAAAAATTTCATAGTGTTACCCAGAAAATTAAACAGAAAAAATAGGGAAAAAATAAACACATTTCGTTGGCAAGAAACAGATGTTATAAAAAACATTTAAAATATCTTCTATAATTTTTGCAAAAATACCGGAATTAGAAATATAAATAAAAATTTAAAAAGTAAAAGACAGCTGAGCATTTTGATAAGAGTTCAAATTCTTCTAGATGGTTATAATAAAATGATTTCCATATGTTAATTTTCGTGTATTTTTTTACTTCACTAGTTCTTTTGTAAAAATAGAGCATACATTTTTAAGCGTTTTAAACGCTGCACAAGCTTTTGCTCATTGTAATCATGATTGTTACCTACCCTCCCATGAAGGCCACCTTAGTGAAGAGCACTTACTACTTAAGATGTGGTTTGGGGATAACTTCTTCACATTGAAAATGTTTGCCCACCATATGCCCATCAAACAACATGTCAGACAACAGAGCATCATGATTATTTAACACTAGCAGTGCCTACGACTTCATCAGCGTGTCATTTCTAATTTTATTATAATTCAAATTTTAATGTAGAAAAAGTGTTTTCAAATATCCATTGTAGAGTTCTGCAAACAGACCGAAAATGGAATACAACTCTCATGTATGGGCCGGTGAAGCTACTCGACCGCGTACAGGAGAGAGCGAAGAAGCTCATTGGTAACAGTAGGGTATCCAGCTCTATTGACTCACTGGAGCATCGACGCAATGTGGGGTGTGTTTCACTGTTTTATCGTTACTACAACGGAATGTGCTCTTATGAAATCAGGGAACTCGTTCCTGAAAACCGTAATTTCATACGCGCAACGCGCTCAGCATCAAGAGCGCATTCCTTTGTGGTCGATTGGCCAGTGAATCACACTACGCATTACAGAGAAAATTCGTTTTTTAGCCAAACAGTTTGTATGTGGAATAAACTCTCTGCAGAGGTCTTTCCTGCCACTTTCAATGTGCAAAGATTCAAATTAAATGTCCACAAGCACTACTCCCTCTATCCCCCATCCCACAACCTAATTTCCTAGTTATGGCACAAGGCATTGCATAAATAGATCCCCTGAGTGCTGGTCGTAATTAAAAAAAAACAGTATTAAAAATTTTCCATCTATAAAAATAAAATGTGTTGACAACTGTTTCAGTACCATTATACCGGTAAAATTAGGTGTTTAAATATTTGTATCTCTTTTCTCTGCGAAATAACATATTTTTATGAAACAAAAAGTATTCTATATTTAAATCGTGATTCTAAAGGACCTCTTCACAAAATTTTATTAAAATCCATCTAGTAGTTTGTTTGTGATGCGAACACAAACACACAAAAATTCCAAAATTAAATGTTTTGTATTCCATATCGACCACAACAAAAGATATTGAAAAAAATAGATGAAAAAAGAGAATTTTTTGTGTCATTTAGCACTTTGAACAATAGTCCTTTACAGACAACAATTCTTTACAAAAACCTTAACAAAAGAATAAGTACGAGAATCATAAAGTGAAAACTCTTTAAAATTACCTGCCATTCCAGCCAGGCAAAGGGTAATAAATATCTTAGAGAGGCGAAACACATCAATTAATAAGGTATGGGTTTTTACAGTGCTTAAGCCACAGCTAATCTTATGATAATTAAACAAAGTTGTGGAGAGGGCTCATCCAGTAACCCTGTCCAACTTCGGGTGTATACGAACAAGAGGCTTTCTATACGAGAGTTAATACGTCCTCCCAATTAAAAATCAAAATAATTTTTAATGTAAATAGCCTGTTGTAGCTCGTTTCTGTAACTAAAGTGAAAAATTTCTCACATGAAAATATTATAGTCATCATATTTTACACAGCGTGAGTCGCAGTTAATCATAAACTTTATTATTACTTTATGTGGAATTTTTTAAACTCACGTTATGTAAAACAAGAAGCCTATGATATTTTTATGAGAAACATTTTTCACTAAAGTTACAGAAACGAGGCACTGGTCGCCTCAATTCAGCCACTTAGCTATTTCTAGTTACTAACATGGTTCAAATTTTTTGTCACGAATTCGACAAAAGCTGGTCGTTTACATGAATTATTCTGAAGCCCTTTAACGAAAAAGAAAATGACAGCTAAAAGTGCAAAGGGAAAAAATTCTAAGGAGCGATAAACTTATACTTAGGATGGCTTAGCCCGCCATAGACAAGCTTATCTAATCTTTGCAGATGTTACCAAATGTAATCAATATTAATAGAAGGGTCACACGAGACGTCATTGCACCAATATGTGACAAAATTGACGTTACGTTTTTATTTCTGTTAACATCTGTCATAACATTAATGTCACAAAGCTGATGATAGAGCCATCAACAGATGCGCGAGTTTAAAGCACATGTTTGGTAAATGGAACAGCGAGTAGTTCGAGATTCCTGAAGTAACGTTAACACAAATCAAGCAAGAGCCACTGAAATATCGGCGTCGCTTAAATGCGCATGTATGCTAAACAAAACAGCGATTAGCTCGAATCGTGTCGGAGAGATTCACAGACTGCTGTGGCGTACGTTTAGTAAAGTGCATCTAGATTACACAGGAAATTTAGGTTACAAATATATTCAGAGGTACTGGAATGACAGTGCTGCTTAAAGAACATGTCTACTTATTTACTAAACAAAAGGCAATAAGTTTAATTCCCAGCCAACCCTTAAGTTGAAATAAAATAATTTTTAAAACTGTGGTCAGCTGTTGACATCTATCAGCATCTTGATTAGAAAAGCAAAATAATTTTTGCTGCTGATAGGGCTGAAGGAGGTGGTTGATCAAGAACACATCGTAAGTTCGAGTTTTGCCAAAGCTACAACGTGTTTGTAATCAGTGTGATGGGAACAAATGTATTCAGAATTAGTGAGGTGGCAGTGCGTGTCTGCTTGTTTCTTAAACCGAATATAACGAGCTCAAATCCCAACAAAAGCTTTAACTAGAAATTAAAGAACTACCGTCGAATAGCAGCAATGTTTAAAGGCAAATGAGAGGAAATCAGCTGTTGAAACCTGCCAAAATCTCGATAAGAAAAGCGAAATTATTGTTATGTAGCATTTAAGTAGCTGCTGAAACAGCAGTTGAGACGAAAGCCTTATTAATAGACTTGTGTCATGTAGTTCAATTAAGTGGTCGCTCTTTTTAGTTCAAAGTTTGAAAATGAACTAGTTCAAATTTTAGTTTAAAATCTTAGTTCTCTTTAGTTTAAAATCTTTCTTAGTTTTAATGTTCTGCTGACATTGTTCGTACTTTTCAACTTTTAGTTTAAACGCTTTTTTGGTTTAAAATCTCTAAGTTCAAATGTTTTTAAAATATGATAGCAACAACACCGTAGCATGGCCAAACCGAGTGTTAATTTAAATGCGTGGCAGCACTAATTTCATGCCCGAAATAATCTGGTTGTTAAAATACAAATTACAGTTCAAAAATGAACTAGGTATACTTAAAAGTATGAGCTGTTCATTTAGTTCAATCGATGGAATCGTTTAAATGAATTAGTTCATTTATAAACTACACAAGTCTACTTATTAAGTGACGGTAGTAGAAATATAAAAGTATGTGGCAGTTGTGACTGATATGGTATGATTGGCAAGCAAAACATAATTTACTTAAGTCTCAGCGTATTTGTAGTCGGGAAGGCTGCGCAGGTTGAAAGTGCATGTTTGCTAAACAAGACATCGAAAGTTTAAGTTCCACCGAAGTCAGAGCATATTGTTTTGATGACTCCTATTTCTTAAGAGAAGTAGCACGTCAGACAACAACGCCTATTTAAATAATGTAACCGTCTTGAGGAAAGGGATAGAGGAGAGAAAAAAAAAAAAGGTGTAAAGTATAGCCAATTTATTAATTATTATGAAATTGCTATGAAAAAGTACCGACGAAGGAGGCTGAATGTTTTAATGTTAATTTTGAATATGTATTTATACCATTAAACAGAAAAAAAATTTTTTTTTTGTTGTCGCAGGGGTTGAACCCTGGCAAACCAGATTTGTAGTCAACGTGCTTACTGCGATGACTAAGTAAATAATCAAGAAATCAAATCGTGAGTGCAAATCTATCTAAAGCCATAGAGTTTAAGGCAGAAGCCAAAGAAAGAGTCGGCAAAAAAATCGTTAACAATCTGAGAAGAAAACAAGATAGTAGATCTGCTTCTTCTTTTACAATTTGTTATCATTATTAATGTCCAAATTAGAAAAATAAATATAGAAACACACAAAAAATGTTAAAATTATTTAATTTAACAAAACAATTTTACTAATAGTTCATACGTTTCTTTTTTTCTGTCACGCAATAACAAATTTTAAATTAATTAATAAAATTATAAAATAATTTAAATAAAGAAATCTAAAGTCATGAACTTAAAAATGCCCCTTATATACAAAATTTCAAGCCTCAGTGCACAATCAGTAAATTCAAACTCGTCTTCATTACAATTTACACAAGAAAGTAATTTTCGGTTACTTTTAGTTCGATATTTTAGAATCTGTTTTTGTCTAAAACTTCATATGAAAAACAAAAGAAAATAAATTATGGGCGATTACAGAAGACAACTACTCAAAGGTGTTTTTTTTTAACAGGTAAAAAAGTATTATTTGCTTTACAGAAATTAATCTGTACCTTTTTTTATTCCAAGAAACCTGTTTGTGTAATCTCCCTTCAAAGAAATACGTTTGTATTCAAAAAAGGTATTGTAATAATCAAAAAACCAGACAGAAAAAAAATTAATGGACAAAATTCAACTTAAAATAATAATAAACAATCAAAAACGATAGACGAAATTTAAAAAACAAAAAAAAAAAAAAAAAAAACAATTTGAAAGAAAACAACAAAGAGGAGCTCAAAATAATAACATCTGTTTAGAATTTATTTATACGTTAAATTTTTATTTGGAGTATTTTGATTGAATTTTTAAAACCAGTTTTAAGTTTCAAAATTACTTGAAAATTAAAATGAAGAATTTTTAAAGAAAATTAAGAAAAAAAACACGAAACAAATATTGAAGCCCCGGCAAATGACATCATATCCGAAACATTACCACCACAATTCACACAACCATTAATCGCTTATTTCTGTGTGTGTATTATAAGGCAAATGACATCATATCCGAAACATTACCACCACAATTCACACAACCATTAATCGCTTATTTCTGTGTGTGTATTATAAGTTAAATGACCGAAATAAAGGCAGTACAGGAAAAAGTTTTTACAATATGTGAATTTATCTATAATTTTAAATTTTAGTTGCTTTTGATGCTTATAAAAAATGCTTTAGATGACATTTAGAAAAAACAAAAACAAATAAGATTTTAATTATGGATGAAACATAAACTGAAGAGAGCAGATTCTTATAAAACACGGATTTAAGAAAATGTTAGTTGACAAACTGTATTGTTGTCTGAAGAAATAAAAATGGCCTGCAACTTTGGGTCAAAATTTATAAAATTTCATTAAAATTAGTTTTCAAAACTTTTTATAAAAAAATTAAAACAAAAGTGTTCAGTTTTGTGATGAAATATTTTAGTCATTAAAACGTTTTCAAATCGACACAAGTTATGATATAAAGGGTCCGCCATCTAACGTTTTTTTTCAGCTAGTGCTTATTTCGTGAATGGTAACACTTAGCTCATGTCTGATTTGACAGATAATTAGTTTTATCCTTTCGCTGAACGAATATAGTTGCGTATATGCTTGACCAACGCTGGAAAATATTGCGACATTACTTTGAAAATCATTGTAATGTTGCAGAATTTGTGCGAAATTTGCGTACAGATTTTAGAAGAACAGAAGCACCATCAGCCCCATATGTTCGTTATCTTGTGAAAAAAGTAGAAGAAACTAGAATCCTCATCGATAAATCAAAGCGTGAAAAGCCAAAAACAGTGCGTACACCAGAGATTATTGCTGCTGTGGCAGAAAGTGTGCGTGAAGCGCCATCAACATCAATTCACTGTCGTTCTCAACAATTGAAAATTTTGGAGACATCATTGAGACGAATTTTGCATAAAGTCCTTGGTATGACGCCATACAAAGTCCAATTGGTTCAGGAGTTGAAGCCAACTGACCATCTAATGCGTTTTTTTATAGCATTTAAAAAAATTTATTTGGAGACCCTTTATATGTTTACGTGGATTGACTTTTTGGCTGCCAGATGGCGTTTGCCAGAAGTGCATTTTACATTTCCTCGTGGCGATGATCAGAAATATACTGTTAGTTTTTCATTATCTGCTAGGAATATTCACTAAATAGGTGAGATAAAAAAACTATTTAAAATAATCCTCTGTTTTACATCAAGGAAGCGTGACGAGAAGATCTTTAATTAGTAAGCTAGGCCTCCAGTTTCAATATAGACCTAACTATATAAAAAAAACTCTGCGTATGCGTGTGATGCAACTGGAAAATATCATGTTACTGAAAAGGTTCACTGATTTCTACTAAAGAATGCGAAGAACGACACTTTACACGAGATTTTAATCTTCTAGATCGCACAAATTAAGAATGATGTTGCAGGAAGAAGAACCCGCTTAATTATGATACCTAAGGCTGCTGTAGTCAAGGTGGTAAGCACGTTGACTACAATCGTGGTTGGCCACGGTTCAACCCCTGCGGCAACCAAAAACTAAAAATGTTTTTTTCTGTTTAATGGCCTCCTTCGTCGGTACTTCTTCATAGCATATTCGCCGGCGAAGTAAAATAACTAATAAAATGGCTATACTTTCACCGCCTGTTCTTTTCTCTCCTCTATCCCTTTCCTAAAGAACGTAGCACGTTCTAATTGAATAGGCATTATTGCCTGAAGTGCTACTAATATTAAAAAACACACACTCTTTCAATTGTGTAGCTAGAAACATTTAATCGGCAAAAAGCAAAGACAAAAAAATAAACCAGGAATGTGTAGTTCTGCTACTTCCGTTGAGTAACAGCTACTACTATGCACGCTACAAACAGAAACTTTGCTACGGGCGAAACTAACTGGTAAATAAAATAATAATAGATTTACGGATAGATCTTTCTAATGAGATAAAAAACAGGTGCAGGTATATATTCAACAGAATTAAAATTTTTGGCTCTTTACGGCTGGGAAAGCTCGTGACTATTTACTAAGCAATTATATTCATCGTGATGTATGCGCTCGAATACCTGCTAAAGAGCCCGGTTAAAACTTTAGAGCGAATACTTTCGGATTTTATTTGCTTATCGTTTCTTACGGACTGTATTTACATACAAATTTGTTTATTTCTTTCCATTTTTTTTAAATGCGTAAAAACTTTTTCGTCAAAGTCTGTTAAACAATTTTAAGCGCGTTTCGTTTGTACTTGAATTTTGAAATTTTAAGCAAAAAAGAAATTAATGTGATATTATCAAGGTAATATTTAGTTAAAATACGCGTTAAGTATTTAAATAAAGTAAATTCAAATTTATAAACAATGAAATATAATTTTTGGTATCCATCAAACAATAAAATATGTAGCTGCCGCCTTAAAAAAGTGTTTTGTTTATTAATTCTGTACAACAAAAACGCACAAATGATCTCATTGATAAATAATTTAAATATGTTTAATAATACAACTTTTTTTAGACCAACAAAAATAAAAGTTTTCTAACTGAAAACAACCAAAAAACGGTACTAAGAAAAATAAAACATTCTGTGGGAAACTGAAATGTTATTTGATGCAATAATTTAACATTCCTAAATTAAACATTTAGCAGAACAACTGTTAACAGCAGAAATAACAGAAAACGTATAAACATTCAAAATAAACATTGAATTTGTGCATTTCGTTTTATTGAAATTTCTGTCGTATTTTCCATAAATCAAATTCCTAAAACTCACCAATTCGATACTTTTCAGTAAAATAACCTCTAACAATTCGCTAAATGATTTAACGTTTTTGCACATTATATAAATATTTCTTTTTTGATAAATAATCTCGATCCGTTGTTTTTAACAGTTTAATTTTCAGTATGATTGAATTTATTTTATTTTCTTTTATTTTCCTTTCTAGTTCTTTTTTGAGAAACAAAAATAAAAAATGAATGTTTCAGAAATAATTTTTTGTTGCTGGGAATACACGGAAATATTTGGGTTTTCGTCAAGTTGTCAACATAAATTAGATTTTAAAAACTCACCAATTCCAACGTGAATTTATTTTCAGGTGGTCTTAAAAGCCCAGCTGATTTTTGTTTATGTTCAACGTTAGTGTCAAAATTTCAAAATAATTTTTAAAACAAAAACTTTAAAAAAAATTAAAAGGTAAATATTGTAAATTTTTAAAATTAAAATTCCAAACCAAACAATGAAATATGAGGCATTGCTGCATATGCAAATTTTTAGAACTCACCAATTCCAAGGTGAATTATTTTACAGTTGGTCTTTATAGCCCAGCTGTTTTTTGTTTATATTCAAATTTAGTTTCAAAATTTAAAATAAAAGCGAATTAAATAAATTTAATTAATTCGCCTTTTTTTTAAATAAAAAGTTTTAAATAATTTGAAAAAGAAAAAAATTTATAAAATAAATTTTAAAACCAAAAATTAAAATATGAGGTATTGCTGCATATGGAGGAGAAAAAACACAACTAGTGCAACTTTAAAGTATATGTAAATGATAATATAAGGATAAATTAAATTTGATTTCCTTTTGCTTAGTCAGTTTTTTTTTTTAAATCAACGAGTTGCTCTGTAATAACAAAATTACATTCGTTTTTGTGACTAGGCGGCCACCTAATATTTAATTCGCCTTGATTTTATGTTTTGAAAGCATTTACACTAAGGCGAATCAATGATGATGTATAGTGGTAGCGATAGCGAATTCGTTAATTTTCGGCGTTAGCTTTAATGTCAAACCACGGCGAAATTATGTACCAGGTGGTGGCAGTGGCGAATTAATTAATTTTGGCCGTTGCAGAAAAGTCAACCTATATAAATCAGCGAAAACTTTTTTTATATAAAGTTTAACATTTCCTGCAATGGCGAAAATTAATGAATTCGCCACTGCCAACACCTGATTCATAATTTCGCCATGTGTCAAGCTACATATAAAAAAATAGTACAGATTTTTTACGTATGGAGTTTGACAGTTAGACTACCGGCGAAAATCAATGAATTCGTCAACACTCCCACCTTATAATTTATTCGCCTTGACGTATGCTTGAAACGATTCTCATTAAACTGGGTCACAAAAACACAAATTTAATTCATTAAAAATAATTTATTAAATGTGTAACAAACTCAAATTTAAGTTTTTTTAAACGAAATGTCACACAAAAATTGATTAAAAAACTTGCAAGCTTATTACATGATGACGCCTCAACTGTCTTCCTTGATCAGTAATAAAATAATTTAAAACACCAAATCTTGGAACCCATCTGAAAAGAAATGCATTTGCTTTTATGTCTAACTTAGGTCATCCGATAAATCTATCAAGCAAAAAACGAGCGGAAACCTTTAAAAAACTGAAAAGGATTCTCTGGAACAAGAAACTTTCCAATGATAGTTTACTTATGCCTACAAACTATTGATTTCTGAAATGTAAAAACAATTTGCGGCCCAAAATGATAAATCTGCCAAACAAAACACTGAAGAACTTTTTACAAAAGGATTTGCTCGCACAATTGCTCAAGCTTTTCAATACAACAACAAAATATGAACTAAACATAAAAGCAACCACAGTATCTGCTATAAATGGTATTTAAACCCTACGTTTATTTGCGTATTTATTACCACACTTTAAGACTGTATGTAAATACGCACATACACATTTTTTTATTTTACTTCCATTTTCCTAAATGCGTAAAAACTTTTTTGATGGAATTCTTTTAAAAATTTTTGCGCGTTTCTTTCTTACTTGACTTCCGAAATTTTAAATAGCAATTAATGTGATATTATCAAGGTTATATTTAATTATAATACGAAATTAAATATAATAAGTTTATATATAAATTTAGGTCTAAAAAAAACAATAAAATCTAATTTTGGTATTCACCAAACCACAAAATAAGTGGCTGCCTTCATAAAGAAGTCTTTTGTTTAATAAATCTAAACAAAAAAAAACGCACAAATGAGCTCATGTATAATTATCTTTAATATATTTAAAAATATGACTTTTTTAAACAAGAAACTTTTGCTTTTTTTTAATTTGATAGAAAAAATAAACGAAAGAAAAACATTCTTTGGAAATTTTAAATATCAGAATCTATAGAAAAATTTCAAAGAAAAGCACATTCCAGATGCATTAATTTTTTTAATACACCCAAATTAAACATTTAGCAAAGCAGATATTAAACACCTGTTGACAGCAGAAATGTCCTAAAGAAGTTTATTTAATTTATTTATAAACATTCAATTCAAGCAATAAACGTTTGTTTCATTTTATTTCAATTTCTGTCATATTATTTTATTTTCGATAAGTCAAATTCTTAAAACTCACCAATTCAATAATTTTTAATATTAAGCGATTGTTAAACTGCATTTTGTTTTTCTATTTGTTTTATTTAACTTTTTACTTTAAACAGTTTTCCTTCTTTCGTTTTATAACCGTAACTCGTTGTTATAACAATTAAATTTGCAGAACGACTGAATTTTGTTTTTATTAGCTCTTTTTTTGTAGGCACAAAAATAATGTTTAAAAACATTTTGTGTTGCTTTGAATATACTGACATATTTGGGTTAGCGTCAAGTTGCTGGCAACATTTATTACTCTCTGTTAACTCTAAAATTCTGTTAGAAACATTTAATGAGTTTTTAAAGCATATACACCGAGTGACAAAAAAAAGTATGCTTGGGGTTAAATTTTTAAAATTATTTTTTTTTAAATAACTGATTAAATGCAACAAAAATTTAAAATTTTAATCAAATCGTAATATTTTACACAATATTTATTTATAAATATTGAAATGTTTTGTGGAATTAATTTGCCATTGCGTTTGCGTGTTTTGAAATATTTATATGAGACCTCTGAAGTTGCATTCTAATAGTGGAGAACAACTGTATGAAGCAACGAAAATGGATTTTCTGAGAACTCTTGACAACTTACAAGCCTATCACTACCATAAGATAAAAATCTATAAAATCAATACTTAAAAAGTAAAACACGTTCTAAACATGATGACTGCCCTTTTTCCCTTATTTTTCAATTTTGCTTTTTTATAATATTGTTACTTGTACTTTAGCAGATTTTTTATTTTAAAAACATTAAAGTTTTGCAGTAAACCTAATTCTGAAACATTAATAATTTTATTAAAGATTTGCCATACCTTTTCAGATCGTAAAAGAAAACCAAACATGGAGCGAAAAAAAAATAAACATCGATATTTATCACAAAATCAAAAACTTTGAGTGTAGAAAAAATGCAAAATTCATCAAATGAATCGAAATTTTAACAATAAATCAAAACTTTGGTAAAGACATTTTCAATGTCATAAACAAGTTTAAAATTCACAAAAAAAAAAAATTCTTTTGTTAATTTTTAAACTAAATGAAAGTTTAAGACTCTGATAATAAAGTTTAAGATGTGCTGCTTTTAAATAAACAGATTATATTTTTTTTCTCAAACAATTTGTTTACTAATTTTTTGTAGCTTTAAACCAATAAATTGTAACATGTGTCTAAAAAGAAAAAAACATCTTTCACCACAGTGATTATCAACAATGTTGCAATACATTTGAATTGCGTTTTAATAAATTCCCATGCTGGAGTTGCTATTAGATATAACGACAAAGGATACAACATAAATGTAATATTAAAGCCACCACCATTTTGAAACCATATAAATTAGAATCGATCTCAAATATGACAACATCAAAAATAATAATAAATACGGAATTTAAAGCAAATAAAGTTACATACAACATGCATATGTACATACATACATACATGTATACATACATGCATACATACATACATACATATATACATACATACATACATACATACATACATACATACATACATACATACATAATTATACCAATATTATGTTAAAATTAATTTAATGTAAAAAGAGGGGGGAAATACTTTTTACTAAAAATAGTAAAATAAGCATTTATTTCGCTTCTTCTTGTTTGAACTGTTGACAAAAAGACTGGGCAGATATTATTTGTCTACTTTTTACTTTATTTTGCCTTAGTTTTTTCACATGACAGCAGGCCACGACCAGCTAGTCTCGCAAGTAAAAAATTTTTTTACTCTTGAAGGCCATTTACAAAAAAAATTTTAAATTATCCCAAAAATGATGAATTTCTTACCTCAGAACTCCAACATAGAAAATATACACAAGAAGCTTAGAAAACCATTCGTCAGTTTTTTTTTAATGTGATTTGTCTGCAGAATCTGTAAATACAATTCTGTTTGTGATCCTTTATCATTTAAAAAAAAAAGCAAAATTTGGCAACCCATGTCAGAAATATGTATCTGCAACAACAACAAAAAAGGTTATGTTATTTTCCGCGTGTGTGTAGTTTGTAGAACTTACACACGTTAACCAACCGAGATGTCTACGAGTTTAAGAGAAGCAGAAGACCACAAGTTCAACACCCAACGGCAACATGAATATAGAAAAATAACTGTAATTGAATGAGTTATTCAAAAGGGCAGATACATACATGCAAATTAGCAATACAAACCTACGGAAGTCTAGGCTATGAAACAAAGGCGATTATTGTAGTCGCAATTAATGAGTTAACGAAGGCGCCTTTATAACAAAATAATAAGCAGCATTAAACTACGGAAGCCACAAAGGAGTTTGATACAAAAGGAGATTGATTGAGCTACCGAGTAGTAGGTCTGCATGGTCGTGCATGTCTTGTAAGCCACAGACATCGAGTAATTCGAGAAAAGCCGATCAAGTGTAGTGTTGATGGCTGCCTAACAGTCCACCCTAAATACGAGCGTAAGACGTTATTTAACTGTCAAAAATTCTCATGCCCATACAAAATGTATGAGACCAACCCAAATAGCGCGACGCTAACGTTGAACAATTGAAAAATCCAATTTTGACGCGCGTAAAAAGTGAAGTTGGCTGCAAAAGAAGTGTTGTTATTGTTTTTTGTTTTTGTGGTATATACAAAAGTATTTCCAACAGTAATGACATTACAGCTGCTTTAAGGTCAATTTCGCGATTTTATCTCTCTTTATTATTTCAATTTTGTGGTTTTTAGCAAATAAGATAAGTAAACAATACTGTTCGTTTCACAACGTTGGCGCTCGTATTTAAGTTACTCATTACAGCGTAAAAACTAGACGCTAAATTACGTCGTGCCTAACGCCCGAATTAAGAGTGGACTGTAAGTTCGTAAAAGCGCATGGTTTAGAGATCTTATTAGAGATTATAAATAAAAGTGCTACAGAAGAGTAAGCTAAGCTATGTATGTACATTTGTGTGTACATATATATAGACCCTCATACATACATATGTATGTATTTCATTTAATAAAGAAGTTCTGCTTAACCTCTTAGTTGAAATTACAACGTAAATAAAAAAGACAGGCATAATTTATTTCACTCACTTTTAAAAACGTTTGGCTATTGCGTTGTTAGGAAATGTTTGATGAAGTCAGTAAAAGAAATGATGACGTAAATACCTACACATGTATGTCATATGTTAACTACAACAATACTATGAGAAACAAAGCTGCCAGTAATTTGGTAACAACATTTGAAATTTAATATTATTTTGGAATTTAAAAACAAAATAGAAAAACAATAGTAGACATGTCTCTTTATTCTGTTGCTTTATTTGACTATCAATTATGTTTATGTCTTGCTTTTGACAATAACAAGAGCGGGTAGATATTAATACTGCGACTTAAAACTTTAATTTACTCAGGCCTATATTAACCTTAATACCGTGGCTCTCGTTGTATTCAAGTAGTTTATTTAGCGTCTTATGAAAATACTTCGGCTTTCGGATGTGACCTTAACCGGAGAATTTTCAAGAGATTAATTTCTTTATGGATAAATTTTTGAGTAAGGACGCTGTCTAATAGCCATTTTGGTACGGTGAGCCTTAACTTAATGCATTGTCGTGATACGTTCGGCAACAGATTCTAGTTGGCTTTTATCTCTCACAAGAGACTGGCGAATTTAAGTGTAGTCGAGCTTTAGTTCTAAGATGGACTTATCTGTGAATATGAAGCTCTTTATGAATGGGCTTCTGGTCTTCATTACCTGGAGATCTAAATTTAGAACCGTAATTATTCGTAGATAGACAGATTGGTCTCGGAATGAACTTAAGTTTTTATTGGAAAAGAAAGGAATCTCAAAGCAATGGACAAAAGTAAATCTGAAGGAGCTCCTAAGGGAAAAATCTCTCAATAGGAAACACAGAAAGTTGCTTAAATATAATCGAGGTACCTTAACTGTATAAGTAACAGGTCATGGTTTTTTTATGAGGACCAGCACTCAGGGGATCATCCCTACCTTTGCAATGCATTGTGCCAGAACTAAGAAATTAGGTTGTAGGAAGGGGGATAGAGGGAGTAGTATTTGTGGACATTTCATGTTAATTTCATATATTATCTGGCCAAGATAAAAATTTAAAAAGACGACACAAGTACTAGCAAACTGTGCCGGAAAGAGGCTTAGATTACATATGCGCTGGCGGTCATTATACTTAGGATCATGAGAAGACACCTATTAGATTTGAATTTTAGAAAGAGATCTTAGCCTTAGACAAATGCTTTTAGTTACGAGAAACGCTGTATTAAACAAGAAGGTTAACAGTTAAAAGCAACAGACCTGAAATTGCTACAGTCGAGAATAGAGGCACATGAGACTAAATAAAATAACAAACCGGGTTCCAGTAATAGTTAAAGAACGAGGTCGAAAAAAGGGCCCATAATGTTAGTCGTCTGCTAATAAATTAAAAAAGCTTAAAATCCGCTCATACCTTGATATGGAAACCCCTGGGGGCAAATTACGGCACTCGATATCGATCGAAATTTCAATAGAATTTGTCCCCTGGAATATACACAGGGTACTTCAATTTGTACAAAAGTAAAAATGTGTATAAAAGCCATAATACTCTGTAAGATCTAGTCGTAAGATCTTTCAAAAAATGGCATCGGTGTTCAAAAGGTAAAATATTATATATGAAAAAAATATGAGTCCCATTTTTTTATTTGTCTGTCCGATTCCTTTGTCTTTAAAAAATTTTATAAAATAATAAATTGTAAATGATTCATACGATTGTAGAGGATAGTAGAGTAGAGGGCTTAACTAAAATCGAATACAAGTAACGCAAAAAAAAAGCACATAAAGGTGACTTTAGACGAAATGTTTTTTACATATGACTTGTCAGATTTATTATAACAAAATACATATGTAACGTGTAAACGGTTTAAAACATGTCTTATGTTAAATACATATGTAAAAGTCATATGAAAAATTTTCATATGACTTTCAGTGATGCAACTTTTTCTTTCTTCACTTATACCGTTTTTTAAATGATCAAAAAGTGCAAAAAGCACTAAAATCGTTGGCAGCAGAATAGAGTTGGCATCTTTATTAGCATTAACAGAGCCGCTCACCAAACAACTGTTGTGAACAATGATTTACTTTGTGGGTTATGTCAGAAGTAATTTTCATGTACGTTTAAACGCGAAATTTAAAGCCATATTTAAAAATGACTTCTTTGACATACATTAGGAATTACATGTGGATTTTAAAACTTTCAAGTCATATGTTAAAAACATTTCGTCTAAAGGCACCTTAAAAGTTACTCTAGATTTACAATATGTCATTGTTTATTCCTTTTTTATTCCCTTTTTCTTTTAAAGTTTCAGCGAGTTGCTTCGAGCGATAAGTTTTTTTATTCCATCGTAACTTGAACTATTCGCTTTTAATTCATTCATTATTGTAGCTGTTTCCGTTATTTCAAATAACACACAAACAAAACCTACAAAGCAACTGTAAAAACATGCTCATGCGATTTTGTTTACCCCGCTTGTTCTATGTCAAACCCTTTAGGAATATGGTTACTGTTAAGTACTCTAGTTTGGTTTGCTTTAAGGTACCAGTCTCTCTTCCTAAACATTTAATATATTTCTTTTTAACTAATTTTTAACTGAATTCAAAAACAGAAGGAGGTTATCAATTCGACTGAATGTTGTTTTTTATGTTTCTGCCTGCTGTCATTTCTGAATTGACTTTAAAATTGTTTTCTTTATTTAAGGAGTTATGCGTACAAATTGCTCCAGTTTAAAAAACAGTTCATAATTTTAAAAATTACAGGGTGTTTCTATACAACTCATTTTTAACCGACTTCAAAATAAGAAGGAAGTTATCAATTCGACTGAATGTTGCTTTTTTATGTTTCTGCCTGCTGTCATTTCCGAACTGACTTTAAAAATGTTTTCTTTATTTAAAGAGTTATGAGTACAAATTGGTCCAGTTTAAAAAACAGTTCATAATTTTTGAAGTTAAAGAGTGTTCCCATAAAACTAATTTTTAACCGACTTCAAAAAAAGAAGGAAGTTATCAATTCGACTGAATGTTGCTTTTTTATGTTTCTGCCTGCTGTCATTTCCGAACTGACTTTAAAAATGTTTTCTTTATTTAAAGAGTTATGAGTACAAATTGCTCCAGTTTAAAAAACAGTTCATAATTTTTGAAGTTAAAGAGTGTTCCCATACAACTAATTTTTAACCGACTTCAAAAAAAGAAGGAAGTTATCAATTCGACTGAATGTTGCTTTTTTGTGTTTTAGCATGCTCAGTCATTTCTGAACTGATTTTAAAAGTTTTTTCTTTATTTAAAGGGTTATGCTTACACATTGGTCCCGTTTTAAAACTAATTCGTAATTTTAAAAATTAAAGGGTGTCCCCATACAACATACATGTTTTTAAGTGTATTATGAATCGTGAAGGGCACCACTCTAAAATAAAAAACTGAGTATCGCTATAGCCACCAGTAGCAAAAAATAAAAAGAAACTAAAGGGTGTCCCCATAGGTGACGTAAATTGACCTCTATGGGCCTATCTTATGAACCGTTATAAAAAACACTTGAAAATGACAAAATGCCGATTACTATGATCGTCATAATAAGAAGTATAAATTTTTAATATTATAAATTATAGGGTGCCCCAGTAGTTCATTTGATGTATATGACTAAACTTAAAAACAGATGTAAACAAACGGTTGAAATTTACAAAGATCTTGTAGTGCGTGCTTAGTCCGCTATAACAACAAGTATAATATTTAGATTTGGAAATTAAAGGGTGTGTCAATAGTTGATGTAAATTGGTGTATGTTATCAAACTTTTGAACCGTTTTAAATATACAGTTGAAATTAACAAATAGCCTGTATTGCTAAGTCCGCTAAAACAACAAGTTTAACATTTGATTTTGGAATTTAAAGGGTGTCCCAATAGTAAATGTAATTTGATCTAAATGGCCAAACTTTTGAAAATTCGAAAAATGTGTACAGCTTCGTCTGATAAAATAAAAAGTATAAATATTTAAAATTTTATATATAGGGTGTTACAATAGTTGATGTATTTTGATGTATACGGCTAAACTGTTGAACAGTTGTAAACAGACGGAGCTATATTGCTAAGTCCTCTATAACAAGTATAAATTTTTTATTTTAAAATTAAAGGGTGTGCCAATAGTTAATATAATTTTTGTATGTAAGCAAACTCTCAAACCGTTGTAGATTAACTGCAAAAATCTATTTCAAAGTCATTTTTTTTTCAGGAATTATACATGATAAACTTAAAAAAAATAAATTTTATTTTACAACGCATAGAAAAGAAGAACAAACTCTTACAACATTTCGTTAAAAGTTTGAACAATAAAAAATGAGCTGAAATAAAACAAATTTATAGTTTATGAAATAATTACAAGGCAACATTTTCCAATCAATTATTCTTATTATTTATCGCGAAATGTAAAGATGGCATCAAATCCGAACAGCACACCATTCGCAATAGATAAGGAAGCTTTTACTAGAGCTAAGTCTCTGGTACGGGTACGAAATGAATGTTCCCATGCCTCTATGACAAATACACCCGAGGCTATAAATAGAGCACAGCCCATGATACTGAAAAGGATATCAATTCTTCGATGTACTGAAGCACGCATTAGGGCACCTATAACAAAAACAAATAAATAAATGATTATGTTTAATAAGCTATTAAGGTGTAGCTCAGTGAGTGTATGTAAAATGGCTTACCAATAAACAAACCAAAGAGTACAACAATATAACCGGCATAAGTTCCTGTTGATAGCAACGATGCCAATATATCACGATCATCAAAGCTGTAGTAATGCAAAACCAAACAAGTTACAGAAAACCCCTGCAAGTAAAATAAAAAAATAAGTGTGAGAATTAAAAGAAGCGATCGACAAACGTTTTCAATTTTTTTAACATAAATTTATACTCTAGACCAGGGATGGCAAAGTTGCTAGAACTATAATTTTTTTTGGTGCCTAAGAATAATTTGATGCAGTTAAATTTTAATTTGTTTTCTTTTTTTTTTTTTTTTGTTGCACTACTGTATTCTTCAATTGCCAGACGTTTTTGACAGCTCGAACAAGTTTTTACAAAAACAAAATACATGTAAAAGGTAATGCATTCACCTTGTATTATTGCGCCATTTTGGTATGAAAAAGTTATAAAAAAATGTTGCTGTAGAAGAACATATGAAATGTTTCTGGCAACATTTTATCAAAGCTGTGAAATAAAGCCAATAGGCATTATTTCATGCGATTTAATATATTTTGCTTACATTTCTAAAACAATGTAGTATACGTGAATACAATAAAACGTTAAATTCTCTTAAATCGCAAAATAGACACCACATTGTAAATGTTAAATTTTCCACATGAAATAATCAATGTTGCGCAACAATTTTCTCAAATTCGAACAGAGTACCAGGCGTAAAAATTTACGTAATATTAGGGAAATTTGTAGCACGAGGTCTTATAAGTTCCAGTTTAACTAATTCTATTTTCTTTCTTTTGCTTTATTTTCTTTTGACAGATGTCAGGTTAAACCTTTACAATTTACTAAAAAAAATAAAATTTCAATAAAAAGGCATATTAAAATAAAATTCACTAGCAACCTGGTGAATCTGATAAAACAACATTTGCAAAATGGCGGATATTTTTGGTCGTTACAATCGTCTAACTTAGACTGAAATTGGTCCTATTTGAAACCGCCACATGGCGAATTTTACGCAAGGATTTCGTTCTTAGGATTTACAAGGTTTTTTTTCAGGCGTCAGATATGAAAATTAACTGCAGTATCGCTAGTCCAGAGCTTATTCAAATGAACTAGAAATATTTTAAGCCTTGCAAGACAACATTAACAACATATTTACCAAAATAAGCCACAATTACACAGAAATTTTAAAAATTTCACAAAGCGTTTGGGGACATTCGCCAGATATCATTTATTTCCATTACAAATATGTGATAAATTAGCGTTTAGAAAAAATAAAGCAAAAAACCCTTTTTTCGAAAGATAAATAGAGTGCACTGTTAATGATCTCAGGAATATGGCCACCTCGACTGTTCTTGAGGAAGCGCATTGTGGAGGTCCATATTTCAAAATATATTAACCTACAAGAGAGCTTCGGCTTCGTTTTGGAAGAAAAAGGGTCCAATGATGCCATCAGTCAGGCTTGCCATATTTGTCGATTTTTTGTCTCAAAACTATTAAAGTGCCGAACTGCCGATTTTTTTCGACAAACTCTTAAAACACGGCAACTTTGTTTATATTAGTATAAAATATCACTTTTAGACACCAGAACATTACACTAAAAAAAAATCGTTAATAAGTTTCTTGTTCCGTGGAAAATTGTATCACTTATTATGAAAGTGAAAAAAAAAATTTTTTAAATATATTTTATAAATTTCTTGAAATCGTCAAATGATATTGAAATGATAGATCACAAATATTTGGTATCTAGTCATACAAATCTACTTTATTATCTTGATTTTGTATAGATAGAAATTCGAAAAGAAGCTGATTCAAGTAGAATTACTTATACAATCCTGACCAAATTGTGTTTAATATGAGAAATTTTAAGTTGCCAATTTTCTTTAATTAAATTGCCGATTTATTTTTTTTTTTCTTTTTTTTTTGCCAAATATACTGAGTTTTTACCAAAGTCATCTGGCACCCCTGCCACCAAATGGCCCACTCCAAATGGCCCATTTTTCAATATGTATAAAAGCCTATACGGGGAATTGTTTTTACCCCAAATGTGTCAATTTTGTTTATTAACAAATCCCTTTGGCTTTAACTCAGCCTCATTCGCTCAACACAATTTTACGTCTATAAGTTGCGCATGTTAATGGCTGTTTTCAAAGTAAATTTGGATAATTTGGTAGAAGAATTAAAGAAAAATTTCTCAAACTAACTGCAGCCAGTTAATGGATGGGATTTATTTCATAAAGTTCTATCGCTAATAGTCTCAAAAGACTTTTATTCCCAGAAAACGCAGTTGTAGGCCTTAAAGTCTTGAACATAATCTTGTTCTATGAAAAATCGTTTCCTCCTACTACTCACTATGACAAATTTTGAACATAATCCTGACAACATTATCAAACCTTAAAAGGCTGCACTGGCATCTAAGCAAATCCATTAAAGTCTTTATCCCATGTCTCCACGAGCCATCAAATTGAACAAGACATGCACATAACGCCGGCAGAACAACGGCATTAATTTGTTCATGCTCTTGTATGTGGCGAAAACGTGTCGATGTTCATGTTCTGTTTTAGAATAATTTTCTGTTTGTCGTCAGGGTTGTTTCAATGTTTTTAATAAGAAAGAGAGTGTTCGCATTGTTGATCAATAGATGGCGTTAATTCGAAATAGAGAAATCATAATAAAAGTCATATTTAATGGCGAACATCATTGCTCAGACAAATGTTGCAACGATGGTTGCACATGAACGAAACATGAACGTTGGGTGTCTACATTAGCCGAATTCATGTGCGACATGATGTTCACACCGGTTTAATGGCTCGTGGAGATGTCTGTTAAGTCAAACTTTTAAAATTTATGCGTAGACTGATGTGCAGTGTTCTGAAGTGGTCTCTTAAAGGCAGTCAGCTTCTTAAATTCATACTTGGACCAAGGAAGGCTCTGAATTTTTAAAAGAAAAAAAATTCGATGCTAAGGGGGGGCGGGGAAATATTACACCAACGAGAATCCAAAATAAAAGAAAAAATGGAATTCGATCGTAACCGTGATGCGCGACAGTCGACTTACGGAGATCAGAGCACGTAAATTGTGTGTTAATAAAAACAAAAACTTTTGGTATTTATTTTACAATTTTTCTTTAAAGACAAACAAAAATAATAAAAACATAAAAAAATTATAAAAAACAATTATGAGTGAGCATGATGCTCCAAAAACAAACAATGTCAAAACTATTGAAAATATTAATAATAATATTCTAAGTGAAAGAAAAAGAAAAAACAAAAACATGGATAATTCAAATCCAAAACACTTTAAAGACGTATTTGGCTACTATACAGTTCTTGATTGTGAGAATGATGATCAATGCGATCGTGATCTTCTTAATAAATACAAAAAACATGTCAAAGAGAACAGTGAAAAATCTCTAGGTTCTCATTCAGCCATTAAAAATGTAACAACAAGTGTTACTAACAACAATAATAACAATATTACCAATATTAATAATAATAATAATAATTCACAAAATGTAAATTCCAATAGCACAGTGGTCAATGATGAATACGACAAATCAAAAAATATCCCACCAATAAACATTATGGAAATAAATACAAAACAATTAATTGAATTTATTAAAAATGGTCTAAAAATTAATGAATTTAAAATCAAAGAATTTAAAAATAAAAAATCATTATTTTTAAACTCGCTTAAAGACTTTATGAGAGTTAAGGCGTTTCTAGAACAAACTGGAACTAAATTTTTTACCTATACACCTAAAAATTTAAAAAATAAAACATACCTTTTAAAGGGCCTCGATGAAAATGTAGACACAGACAAGATTCTTTTCGAATTGTTAAAATCAGATAGTGATGATCTAAAGTTTATAAAAGTAACACAATTTTCTACAAAACTATCAAAGGAAAAAGATATTAAACTTCCTATATTTCTGGTGCAAGTGTCACCGGAAAGTAGTATAAACAAATTAAAAAATATCAGAACTTTACTACATCGATGCATAAAATGGGAACCAATTAGAAAACCTGCCATTACACAATGCCGCAACTGCCAAGGTTTCTTCCACAGTTCGGCCAACTGCTTCCTACCACGAAAATGTGTTAAATGCAACATTAGTCACGAAAGAGGAAAATGTACTGTAGAAAACGTCCCACCAGAGGAAAAAGAAAAATTATTCTGCGTGCTATGCAACAAATACGGGCATCCAGCTTCATACAAAGGCTGCGAGAAGTACAAACAATTAAAGCAAAAACTAAATATTAAGAAACAAACTTTATTAGAAAATAGAAATTATAATAATAAAAATACATTTACTAATACACAGGTAACCTTTGCAAACGTACTTAGGGGCGATAACACTTATAGCGAAAATAACCCTAACATAAATAACTCCTTTATTCAGGAAATTAAAAATTTTATGTTAAATATAAATAAACAAATAATTAACTTACAAAACCAATTAAATCTTCAAGCATCTAGAATTGACGCAATATTTTCCATGTTAGAAACGTAATGGCCTCAAGCAACCACTTAGTAACATCTTTAGAAAACCTTAAGATAATCCAAATTAATGTAAACTCCATAATAATGATAAGTCGAAGATATGAACTTCAACGGTTTATCGAAATACATAATCCAGATATCGTACTCCTAAATGAGACAAAACTTAATTCTAGACATAATCTTCAATTTACAAACTACAATTTAATTAGAAAAGATAGAAAAGATGCCGTACGTAGTGGTGGTACAGCAATATTGATAAGGAACGATATAAAGTTTAGTACTTATACAAACAAAGATATAAAAACACTAAGAATATTAGAAACTTGCATAATAAGAATACACATGACTGCGAATAAATCTTTATTTATCATTTCGGCGTATTACCCTTCTGGTAACAACGACTCTTACTTCAAGGATGAACTACACAAAGTCTTTGAAAGCATAAATTTGCATAACATTGAAAATTATTATATTTTAGCTGGGGATATCAATAGCAAACATACGGACTGGAAAAACCCAACAAGTAATGGCAAAGGAAATATTTTACGTAATTGGCTATTAGAAAACGAAATACGGTTCAGGTGTAAGTTTTACGCCACGACATCGCCCTCATACACTCGTTCAGGTTCTTACCTAGACATTTGCTTAGCCGACTGTAGATTGTGCATAAAAACAGAAAATGACACATTAAATTGCCTCAAAGTAATAGATTACGACAGTGACCACAATGCTGTACAAATAATTGCCTCAATGGGAAATGAGGAAAATCATTTTACATTTTTAAAACAAAAACCTGAATTTCCACACAACTTTAAAGGCGCAAACTGGAAAAAATTTCAAAATAGAATTGTTCAACGTTTAAATAGTGAGGACTTAATTCCTAACAATAGAAATTTATCAAATGACGAAATTGATTTTCATGCTGATAGAATGAATGAAATAATTGCCAAGACGATCGAAGCTATTGTTCCTAAACATAAGGAAAATAACTATTTTACTAAAATAACCAACAACACGATAAAAATGCTCTACAGAGAGAAAAGTAAGATAATTACAATAATTAAAAATAATAATAGACTAGAACATTCTCTATCTGAAACACATATCAAAACGCTAAAAACCAAATTGAAGTTGATCAAAAAACTTATAAATGAGAATTTTTCAAAGATAATCAATGAACGCATTCAAGAAAAACTTACGAGTATCGACCCAAAAGACTCCAGAAATATGTTTAATCAAATTAGAAAAAACTTCAAAAGTGTTAGACCTTTAAACCTCTCAAAAATAAATGTTCCAAGTCAATTAGAGTACCTTTTACACAAAGCGGGTATTAGCCATCAAAATTTAAAAAAAGATAACCAGGAAAACTATGTAGTCGATGAACAAAACCAGATGGTAAATATTATAGGAGCTTTTCTAGAATCAGTTCATGCTCGCAAAGATACAGATATCAGTAATAACCTACACAGACACATTGTGAACACTTTTGAGCGATTTCTTGAAATAAAAGCAACTTTTGATAGAAATAATTCTTCTGTAATTAATTTCTGCGAAAACACCTTATCTGACAATGTCGGCAATGACTACTTTGTAACGAAAGACGATTTAATATATATTTTTTCTAAACTTAAGGGCAAACTGTCTACAGGAATAGATAATGTTCCAAATATTGTCCTAAAAAATTTACCTCTGCAAATGATAAACGAATATTGCAAACTTTTTAACAATTTGCTAAATAACTCATACTTCCCTGTAAAATGGAAAACAGCAAAGGTGGTAATACTACCAAAAAAGAACAAGAACCCAAGCAATCTCAAAAACCTTAGACCAATTAGTTTACTACCTAATATAAGTAAGGTGTACGAAATATGTATTAATAAAAACATAAACAAATTTTGCAAAAATAAACACTTAGAAAGTGAAAAACAATTTGGTTTTAAATATCGGCATTCGGCAGTAGATGCTATTCATAACATTACATCCTTTATCAATTGGAACTGGAATAAGAAATATGCTACAGGTGCCTGTCTTATTGACATGGAAAAAGCCTTTGATAGCATATGGATTCCAGGTTTAATATTTAAACTATTTAAATATAAATTTCCTCTAAATCATATCATATTAATATATAATATGATAAATGCAAAGAAATTTGTGGTTTGTTATAGGGACTCGATGAGTAATAGAAAATTTAATATAATTAATGGATTACAGCAGGGATGTGTAAATTCTCCTATTTTATTCAATTTATACTTATTGGACTTGATGTCACAAGTCGAAAATATTATCGCATTTGCAGATGATATTATCATATATCACGCTGATGACAAAATATATAAGATAAATTACAATCTACAATTGCTTTATAATAAAGTGGAACAATACTCAAAGGACTGGAATATGAAAATAAATGTCTCGAAGTGTGAAACAATACTTTTTAGACAACCAGTTAACAAATGTAATTCCGATATTAGGAAAAAAAAACTGTAAAAAACTGTATTATCCCAAACAGACAAATAGTTAAGTATTTAGGTGTATTTCTGGACAAATTCTTATATTTTAATCATCATGTTAATGAAAGTCATTCAAAAGCCAGAAAAGCCTTTTTTTTATATCGTTCATTGTTTTACAATAAATTCGTTAGCAAAAGAATAAAAATAATAATGTATCAATCTCTAATCAGACCTATAATAACTTATGGCTGTCCTATATGGTTCAACATATCGCCTTCTAACATGGAAAAAATCAGAATATTTGAAAGAAGATGTTTAAGAGCATGTACTTCACTATACAAATCTCCAGAAAGTAACTATACTAAATATATATCTAATAGAAAATTATACAACAAAGCTAATATTATAAGAATAGATAACTTTATCATAAATTTAATTAGAAATAATGTTTTAAGATGCACACAATGTTTTGGAAATAATCTAATAATGGCTCCCTATTTTACAAATGAAATGTATGTAATTGAAACTTTACCGAAAGGTCTTATACCACCAGAAGCATTTCTCTACTTGGATAAAAATGGAGTAATCCAAAATGAGAATAGCGTTCCAATTTTTTACCACAATTATAGAAGAGCTACTACAAAAGCAATTACTTGCAATCTCAATAATTTAAACATAAAATACGATACATATGTTTCACGTAGAGATTTAAAGTTGCTTAATAAAACAATTAAAACCAAAAAATACTGGTGGATAAAGAAGAATTAGTATTAAGTATACTCCTTTTTGTTTTTCTTTTTTCTTTTTTTTAACTTTTGACCATTCCTCGCTACATGATAAATAAGCAATGTTTTTCCCTTTAGTTTTCATTGCAACAAAGAATAAAATTTCAATTATACGTAATTCATTTGTAAATATAATCAGTTGTAAAAAACAAATATAAATTATATTAATATTCATAATACTAGAGTGCTCGATCTCGGGACAGTGTATTTTAAAAACATCTAATCAACTATTGTTTATTATAGTTATATTAGTATAAAAATTTTGGAGTTAATAAACAAATAAAAAAAAAAAAAAAAAAAAAAAATAAAATAAAAGAAAAATATTAAAATTCAGGACAAGACAAAAAACTGACAAAAACATTGGGGGAATCCACTGTTTTTGGCCGTGCCCGTGGGTGCCTTTGTTTAATAACATTGAAAAAAACATCAAAAAACTACAATAATTATCCTCAGAACACAAGGAAACTTTTGACGTTGACATAACCTTAAGAAAATTAAAAAAAAATTAATTGCGATAAAATTAATACAGTCTTAAACAAGAGTGGGAGGATATAAAATCAAACAAATATTACACATGGATTAACGCTGGGTGTGCACATATATTTTTTATTTTAATAATCTTCCTTTCATTAGTTAGTTGTTATCAATTATGCTTCCATGCTTCGTTTTAACAACAAGGGTGGGTGGATACATCCCAAAAATAAAACAAACTATTCTTAAGCAAATGTAAGGAGGTAAAGGAACAAGTAAATACACCACGCGAAGACATGGCCAAGCCCTGAGTTAAAAAAAAGGCAAAGTATTGTTAGATTTAATTCACATAAATTATGCTTTAAAAATATTACATACATACAAACATACGTCCATAAATTCACATACCTACATGCACGCGTACACCAATACAGACATACATACACATTAATGCATAAAAACCTATGTGCATACCTACATACATACAATAATATGTACTTACGTACATACATACATACATACATAGATACAAGGCAAATTGATACCAGGTGACTGCATTAGCTTTTACGTGTATTTTGTTTTTGTAAAATCTTGTTGAGCTGTCAAAAACATCTGGCAATATGTGTGTATGTACTTCAATTTATTTCTAACGGCTTGCTTATTTTTTATAAATACATACGCACAAATTTCCAAAGGTTTTTGATAGCTCAACAGGATTTTACAAAAATAAAATTCACGGTTCTGCTTCCAAAGGACAGGAAGTCGTTAGTCGTCTTCTTTGCATGATTGATACCAGCTTTTGGAGACCATTATCTGCAAAAGATTTGAGGCATTTGTTAAGACTGTTGGGGATCTATCCGATAACCAGTTCGGGTTAAGGAGATTACAGTCGACTGTTGGTGCTATGCGCGTCGTAGTGGAAACGGCAACTGGGGCGCGCTAGAGACTTGGCTCAAAGGAATATTGTGTAATGGTTACATTGGATGTTAAGAATGCCTTCAACATAGCAAATTCACAGATTATCTTATCTTACCAGCTTACATGTGCCAAAGTACCTTCTTCCTATCATAAAGGATTATCTTCGTAACAGAGTTCTTTATTATGATACAATGGATGGAGTAGGACAATGCCGAGTCACAGGTGGTATGCCACAGAGGTCAGTCCTTGGACCATTATTATGGAATGTGATGTACGATGGAGTACTAAGACTTAAGCTTCCAGACGGAGTGAAGATCATTGCTTTTGCTGATATTTTTTTGATGGCATTGCAATAGTATGCGTAGCAAAACAGCTGACGAAGCATGTCACGGTTACAAATGCTAGTGTATGAATGGTTCGTACTTGGCTCTCATCTGTGGGTCTCCAACTCGCTGACCATAAAATTGAGGCAGTATTGATATCCAGCCGAAAATCAGTGGAGACGATAACACTAGACGTTGGTTCATGCTACATTGGGACTAAGCCATTTCTCAAGTATTTTTGTGTTATGATTGACAGCCGTCTTTCAATGGAATACGTTGGCATTAAAGCCTCCAGTATCACCACAACATTGGCCCGGACAATGCCGAACACCAGAGGTCCCAAATACCTTTAAAGCAAGATGCTGACGGAAGTGATTAAAAATGTAATTCTCTATGCGTTGTTGATATGGGTACGAGCATTGGGACTCAAAAGCTATAAGAAGGTAGTTACACCGGTGTACGAGTGGTAAGGGAAGGTGGACATATTTGCTTATCCCGAATATTGTATGCTGGTTTGAGAGAAGTCACGGTGATTTGAACTTTTACTTGACTCAGGTGCTTAGTATTCACGATTGCTTTAGGTCGTACCTGCATCGGTTTGGACATGACGATGCTCCATTCTGTCCGACCTGCATTGGCAATGCAATAGAGGACGCTCGGCATGTATTCTTCATCTGCCCACGATTTCAACGTGCAAGGGAAAATTTGGAGGCAGTGTTAGGGCATAGTATAAGACCGGACAACGTAGTTCCGACCATGCTAGGCTCTTTGTATAACTGGACGTGTGTATGTAACTTGACATGGTTGGTTCTGGTTGAGCTTCGTAGATTAGAGGAGATTCGAAGAAGAATCATTATAGTGTAGAGGAGGTTTAATATCTTTCCCACCCTACGATGGATAATTATGGTAGTTCCATGGGGAAGGGTGGGGTAGTGGATTGAGGTGTTTAAGCGTGGTTGAAGTCCCGGAGTCATTCGATGATTTTAAAAATAGCACCGTTTTTAGGTTTTACAAATTTTTTTCAAATTAACCATGGTTTCATCACGTCTTTGAATAAGTGCTTTAACAGCCAAAAAATGTTTTGTACCTTTTTAAGATTTTTTCAAATTTAAATTTTAATTCAAATAACTTTTTAATTGCTTAAATTATTTATTTAATTAGTAAACTTTTCGTTTTTAATTAAATGTATAATTGAATCTATTATAAATTTAAAATAATTTCAATTTAATATATATTTCGTTTTCTTTAAGACCTTTGAAATTGAAAAATTAAAAACGCCAATCGATCAGACATAACTTCGAAAATTTTGCTATTGGATATCAGCAACATCGGTCCATGTCCTTCGAGGCAGTGGGCTAAACATCACGCCTGCCACGAATTTTTCCATATCATTTTGAACAATGAAGTAACTCCAATCAAACAAACAAATATTTGAAGCGCTCGCGAATCAAAAAATAACAAAAAACATCAAGTGAAAAAATTGGCGCTTGCCCATATTTTCCGACTTATGGGCCTCTGGAGTTTTCATAAAAAAGTTCGATTATCAATATGGTCAATATGGATATCATTAAAAAGCTTTTGATGAGATCTTTCAGGAAATACTAAAATTTTTTTAACATTTTTAACCCATTAAGAGCCGATGATATTTTGGTGAAAAATTATTATTTTTTTCTTATTTTATTATTTTAATTCTCTGTAATTCCAATATTTTTTTTTAGGAGTTACTTCACTAAAGTAGATTTACATACATGGTAAAGGGTATATAATATTCGGCATAACTGAATATAGCACTCTCTTTTGTTTTGATCTAAATCCTAACAACGCAAATAGAGCTGGCCAGTCGATATTGGGCCCTGCACAAGAACAAGTCTTTTTGGAAGTGAATAGAAAGGACATGTTAAATTACTAGACCCTATTGGAAAATTCTTTTATTGTATCACTGTATAAATTTTGTTAAATTATTGAACAATTTATTTTAAACCACATGCAAATTATTTGTTTCACAATTTTATTTGCATTAACAAAAACATACATACAAAATTAAATTATTTTTTTTAATCGATATTTACCAATTCTAAAAATTTTAACAAATTTAAACGACTTTTACGTTCACCGTGCGACATTTTAACTTAAAAATTCTAAAAGAACCAATCAATATTTAAATTAATTATTTTAGTTTGTATTTAATCCTTTAACTTTAAATATCCATATCCTTTTTGCACATAAATTGCAATAAAATTTTACAAAGATTTTCTTAAATTTCGTTTAATTAAAGACGATTTCCGTTCGTATGTATTAAACATGGTGATTGTTAAATCACAACTGACAAATGACCTGTTCAGAAAAAAAAATATGATTGAGTTATGCTAAATTAATCTTTACAACGAATTAAATACTGGACCCAGTGGACGTTTGCAAATGCACTCAAAGAAAAAAAAATTTTGTACTTTTTCCCACCCACAGATGAACACAGAAATACAAAATGTAACAGAAAATAAAATAAGAACAAAAATAAAAACAAAAAAAAGGGCAAATAAAAATTATGAAATTATAAAACAATTAATTAAAAATCATGCAGAGCCAAAAGGAAATATTTTATGCACTTGTATGCTTTTCAACTTGAATTTGGATTAAAAAATAATTGAAAACAAAAACAAAAAACACATGTATTTTTGAATATTCTACTTTTGTTATGATAAAGAGATCATAACAGATGCGTAAGAGTGGCTGTAATGTTGCAGTTGTAAATTTACACTGTCCCACACCTGAATAAGTACGCTTTTTATGATCAGTAAAGAGTGTTCTGAAATATGCTTGAATCTATTTTTAAAAATATAATGCAAGATATTTTATAACAAACAAAGAAATCTTTAACCAAATTTTTAATAAAAGCCAGAAATATTTTTTCTTTAAATACGAAATCTTCACCGACAGAATGAGACTTTTTTTAATTGTCCAGATTTACACTATGAAATTTTTTAGTCATTTTTTTCAATTCTCTATTTAAGTTGCAACGATATGCATTATTTCAAATTAAGCATAAACGACAGTAACAAACCCTCAAATTTCTTAACCCTCCTGCTTCACCAACAAACACAAATTTCATGCTAGTTTCATGAAAAATTGCATAGTATAAATGTTGTTATTATTGTTTATTTAATTTAAAACTTTCTTTCTATTGTAATTCATGTCACGAAGGTAAGTTATAACCCTACGTTTCCATAAGCCATCAACACGGTGTGAACATTATGTCGCACATGAATTCGGCTAATGTAGACACCCAACGTTAATGTTTCGTTCATGTGCAACCATCGTTGGCCGAACATTTGTCTGAGCCATGATGTTCGCCATCAAATATGACTTTTATTATGATTTCTCTATTTCGAATTAACGCCATCTATAGATCAACAATGCGAGCACTCTCTTTCTTATTTAAAACATTGAAACAACCCTGACGACAAACAGAAAATTATGCTCAAACAGAACATGAACATCGACACGTTTTCGCCACATACAAGAGCATGAACAAATTAATACCGTTGTTCTGCCGGCGTTATGCGCATGTCTTTTTCAATTTGATGGCTCGTGGAGACGTGGGGTAAAGCTCTTACAACAGTACAACTGGAAAATTCTGAAGAAAATTGCGAAAAAAATCTCGTTAAAGATTGTTTTTTTTAATAAATAAAAAATAAACAAAAATAATAATGGAGCACTTTCAAGGCGACCAAATAAAGCATTTAATGCAAAAAGCCAAATTAAAATCAACCAATCCAGTTTAAGTTTAATTGCTACAATTCGTAAAAGCTATGGCAACCCTACATTTTCAATTTCTTTGTCTGACTTAACCGAAATGAAATACACTTGTCTTATTTCTTGAATCGATGCACAGCTGTTGCTAAAACATAGATTCAGAGCTGTACATCAGAATTAAAAAAACGTATTTTATACACCAGGCTACACCAGGAGAATCTGCCAAAGATAAAATCGAGTGTTATTGTTATGTCCACGGATTTTTCTTACGAATGTGCAATTGCCTAATTTAAGTACTTAGAAAAATAAGCAACGAATGATTGGAAAAAAAATCAAACTCGTAAGTCTACATCTAGACATGCAATTTTTGTTTCAGCATATTTTTTTTAATTCCCTTTTAAAATTGCATTCGTGTCTACACGTTCAAAATTTTTGTTTCTGCAACTTCGGCCTTGATTGCTTAGACTTATGAAGTAAGTAAATGAAACAGTGTACCCGTTTCTACTCGTCTTTTCTCTCCCACCTACAAACTCAAGAGTTGCGCAACAAAAAATGCAAAGTGTGGACGAGGACTAAGTTTTGAATTGAGGATAAAAAATTCTTAAATCAATTAAAATTTACTTTTTCAGCTTTGGTTCATTTTTAATATACTTTTTACAAAGAAAAATTCTTTTTTAAATGTATGCGAACATTTTTCCAAAGAAAACAAGAATAAATTAGACGCTGACAGAATGTAATGCCGACTTTTCAGGACTTATTTAAGTTGTGTACATTGTAAATCTCATCCATTTAACCAATTAATCAATATTAATTAGAAAAAGTAAATTTTAATTGTTTTATGAAATCCACAGTTCAACCCCTGGCTAGGGAAAAAATTAAAATATAAAATAAAAGATTCTCATTATAATTTACAACCAGTCGGTGATAAAATGCATAAAACAAATGCAAATGTAGTAACTTCTTCATGGGAGATGCTGCTATAGGAGATGCTACCACTTGTAAAAAAATTCGAATGATGCTCAAGGAGCTCCAGGTCATGAAAACTTTAATTAATTCAATCATTGCAGACTGTGTCTAAAATAAGCTGAGACGATAAAGGACCCTTGCGTAGGCAGAGCAAGCATGCTAAGCTGCCAGCCACTAAAATTTAATTATCTACAGACTAGAGGAAAGGCTAGTGACAAGATGGGACTCAATGAAAGTAATTTTGTCGTATATTATCAATCTGGCATCAGAAATTGTCGAAGTAAAAATAGTATTTTTGTTATTTCTTTTTTGTAGTAGAACCTTTTTTGGTGCCATTAATGTTGCCAGAAAATCTACAGGCAAACAGCTAATGGTGGTGGGAACAAAAAAAATTAAATCGTTGCCAAATTATCGGCGGGGCTGGTATGATGGGTTATGTTCCGGCTTAGGTTCGCCATATGTGGTGGGGTTCTTGCCAACCAATCCAGGCTCTTTTTAGTACTACAAAAATTTAAAACATGCCAGTTTTACCTTGCTGATGGAAAAAAACTTTAAGGAAAAAAATATGGAGTCCGAAGTAGGTACTAAACAAAAACTTAAATACACACACAAATAAATAACGTTAGCATTTTTCACACTAATTGGCTGGTGTTTTTGCCAACTACATTGTCCTCTCCTTTTAGAATTAACACCAATTCTTCAATGGAAACTTCCATGATTTCTACTTGTCCCTGACTTACCTCTAGTTATTATACCGCCTACCTGTCCTTCACCAAACTTTGGCTTAAACCATCCTTTATATAAAAAAATTAACCAAAATTTATATTATTTTTCAAATTCATTATAAATTTTATTTATTTACCCATGTAAAAAATTGTGATCAAATAACAAGAGAAAAATTTAATTTTAACGAAAATGGGGAAATATACATTCTATATGAAAGCTATTTATGGCAACGCTTCTTTTCAAAATATTACAAAATAAATGTTGGTAAAAAAAAGAATGAACCTAATTAAATGAATGGCAGTGTATTAATAAATTTCACATTATTAATGATACACAATATGCAATAACAATGATAATTTTACATATTAATCTACAAAATAACTAAATTCTGGTTGTCTTAATAATTGTTACCGTAGCGACTAAAAAATTCCTCTAGATCCATTACAAAAAAAAAAAAAAAAAATAAGGGATCATATCAAATAAAAAATGAAAAAAAATAAATAAAATTTCAATGCCACATAGTAAAAATAAATTTCATCGGTATAAAATGATATGTTTTTACATAAGGAAATATATAAATATCTTGATTTTGAATAATTCTTGCAAAAAACCGACTTTTGTAAATTTCTGACATCTTTCTACGACTGTTCAAAAAATTTAATGCACTATTGGAACACTCTTTAAATTATAATATCGAATATTTATACACCAGAGCCCTGATTTGTGTCGTTAATGGAGACCGGAGAAACGCGATGCAAATCGAATCATTTTTTTCTACATAAATGAGCTGAAATTTTATTTATTGGGGAAAATATTCTTAAAAAAATATTTTTATTTTTGATAAAAAAAAAAAACAAGTATGAAAACATTTTTATTTTCACTATCAAAAATGTTTATAATTTTTATAAAGAAATAACAAAACAATACATTAAGAAAAAGTATTTAAAATAACAGGGAATTTTCATGATTTCACGCAATTTGAAAACTTTTTAACGCACAGGTGACGATCGGTGTTGCTAGAAGTTGTAAAAATTCTTTTAGACAGAAGACATGCTAAATCAGGCACTATATATGCGAAAAATGGTAATCCACAATGCTGCAGTAAAAAATTTAACGCAAATCATAATCAAAACAACGCAAATCAGAAACAAAACAACGCAAATCGAAATCAAAATGATGCAAATCGGGATAAAAACGACGCAACTTGAATTTGCAACGACACAAATCGAATTTTTCCAGTTTTTTTTTTAAATCGACGTAAATCGAAACGACGCAAATCGGGACGACGTAATTCGGAGCTCTAGTGTTCTGTTAAATTTTCAAGCGATATGGGCAAACGCTCAATATAGCTCAATAACCTTCAAATGTGGGAACACCCTCTCATTTCATTTTACTTGTTGTTAAAGTGAACTTAGCAATTCAGGCTCTTTCTTAATTTTAACTGTCTGTCTATAACAGCTCAAAATTTTGACCACATACATCAAATTACATTAACTATTGGGACACCTTTTATTTTTTTAACTTTTTTTAATGTTTCTTGTTATTATAAAAATCATAGTGATCGACATCCCGTTCAATTTTCAATTGGTCTACAACGGTTCAAAAGAAAGGCGCATATAAGTCAATTTGCGTCATTATGGGGACACCCTTCAATTTTCAGCTTTATTCTTGTATTACTTTTTGCTATTGGGAGCCAAAGTAATAGACAATTTTTTTTTAATTTTAAAGCGGTGCTCTTTACGATTTATAATACATTTAAAAAAAAACATTTATGCTGTATGGGGACACCCTTTAATTTATAAGATTATGAACTGTTTTTAGAGCGGGACTAATCTGTAAGCATAATCTATCAAATGAAAAAAATTTTAAATCAGTCATAAAAGACTGAGTTTTGCAGTCACAATCATAAGAAAAGCAACACTCAGTCGAATTGATAACCTTATTCTTCTTTTGCAGTCTGTTAAAAAAATACTCAAAATCGAAAGAGGCGAATTAAAGTTACCAGGTTAGTACAGCGAAATTATAAATTATGCGAGCAAGCAAGGCGAGTCAATACCAGATGGTCGTAATGACGAATACAATAATTTTCGCCAAAACCTGAAATGTCAAACTCCATATATAAGAATTATGAATAATTTTTTTTGTATGATATTTGACACTTAACGTTTCAGCGAAAATCAATGAATGCGCTATCGAGACCACCTAGCATTTTTTCGCCATGGTAACTAGTATAACAGCAATTTAGAGTTTTTGTTATCTAAAAACGTCAAAATTTGTTAGAAAATTTTTTAAAAATTTTTAAGTTACACAAAAATAAAAAATAAAAAGTAGTTTTTATTTATTTTACAAATTTAATTACAAACTTTATTTTATTTTATTTCTTTGTGTTTTAGTCTGCTTTTTCTGACGCCGGAAATTTTATGCAGTGGGCGCTAGACGGCTAGAAAAGAACGACGAATTCCATGCTACTTGAGCTTCATCGAAGAATTATTTAGTAGAGAAAACATTTAATTTCTAGAGAAATATAATGACCTGTTCACGTGTATATCGTAAATTTTTTCTTCACAAATGTTAAAACATAATTCACATTAAAATAAAAAAATAAACACTCTATTTAAACGGAACATTTTATAATCAGCTTTCTCTTCTCGGCGATAATTGCTGTTAACACAGCAAACGAAAATTTGTCAAATTTGAATTCTCTCTAGCGGCTATAAAACTAAATGGAGGCATTCTTTAAATTTAACAGTAGTTAAGAACTGACAAAAACAGTGTTGTATTCTGACTAACAATAGCTTTCAACAGAGGCTGTCGTCTATTTTCTGTCATAATGAAATAGAAAACCATTTTAGAAATTAATGACTTTAAGCTGATGCCATTTGAATGTAAATAAATAATATTTCATGTTGTAGAGTGCAAGCAAAACACTACCACTTAAGGAAGTAAGAGTTGAAAACGGAGGGGGAGCTCTTCTTGCTTATTAAAAAATCAACAAAAAATTACAACAAATTAAGTGGTGGCAGCAGAAGCAGCAGTAGAAAATCATCGACAGAGAAAATGTTTATGCGTAAAGAATGATGTTTTGAAATTTTTTTTTTTTTTTCAATATCCACTTCATTAAAATGCCAATTTAAAATGATGCATGTTAGTTTGTAAATTCATTATTTTCAAGTAAAAAGAGTGTATGATGATTGTGGTTGCTTGATGATTATTTTAATAGCAACTAAAAGGGGTTATGAGAATAAGAACTTGATCTAATGGGGAATAAAGTTATTTAAGTTTAATTGGGGATTGTGGGCATTTCGAGTGCTTAATCTTTTGTCTTGTGTTTGTTTTAATAAAATTGACCCCAATTCGAAAATCATTAATAAATTACTCTTGTTCTACTTATCTTATAACAAAATTAGTTAAATTATACTTGTGTTTAAATAAAATGAAACCTCTAACAAAGAAGTCATTCCTTTAAAAGCGCAAATATAAAATCACTATGTTCCGTTTTTATTATTTGTTTTGATTTAAAACAAACACTTTTCAGTATTAAATAAAAATTTTTAAAATCTATTGCTTGTGCATCACACACTAGATATATTTCTTCTGTAAATTCCGAGCGCCTCTTGACAGGAAAGTTAAAATTCAAAAAGAGTACAGATTACAGAGATCCGTTTAATTCTAAAACGAAACGAAAAAGCACGGAATGGAATTATTAGAAAGCTCTAAGAAGCTGTTATATCGATCCCTTGTTTTCTAACTTTTTGTGAAAGTTCAACTAAATTGAACCAGAATAATAAAAAATGATTTATTTCTTACAGCTGAAATGACACCCGGCGATTTTCAACATTAATCCAGTTTTAATATCTTGAAAGCTAAATCTTAGACCATCGAGATAAAGAGAAATCAATTTTTTATTAAATCATTAAGAAAGTCTCTAATATTGAGCTGCCCATATATCAGACGTAATAATTATTTTAATTTTAAATGGCATCTTGTTCCTTAAGTACTTTCCTTCTGAGAAAAAACTAAAACAGGTGGCAAGCTTTTGAATATACCTACAACACTAATTGGGTTTAAAAACTCAAACATTCGATTGAAAAATTAAATGCTTAGAATTATTCTAAACAGTTAATTTTTAATTTTTTCACAAAAGTTTGTTTATCCAAAATTGTCGAAAATTATTTGTCCTATAATGAAAAGAGCTATCCAGCTCTGTGTTTTTTTTTTTTTTATAAAATTTAATTAAATTAGTAATGAAAAGCGCATTTATGCCCATAAAACATTTTTTAGGCCCATATTGGTCTTAACCATATTTATGTTGTAAGTTCTATTTCTATTGACGTTTAGTTCAAAAAACAAATTTATAAATTTATTAACAATCTTTAATAAATTAAAAATGTATATATTAACAGTCTTATAACGAAAATATAAGCAACACTGTTAGTTTCTTTTCTTCTTTTTTTTCGTGAATAAATCTCTAAACGTTCATTTGCCGCGTAAATCAGTTAGTAACAGTGTTGCCAGAAAAATTCTGGCATATTTTCGAGGAATCTTTAAAGGTATTCTTTTGCTAGTACGATTTAGTGTTCTAAGCAATTTCCCTTAAAATCAATTTTGTAACAATTGTAATTAATTATAACATTCTATGCGAATAGTTATGTCGGCGTTTGCTTTATAAATATTTAATTTTATAGAAGGTACAAAAAGTAGTTATACAATTCCTTAACAATAAATTCGACAATGTTGGAGATTGGTTTTGCGGGTTCCGAGCTGCATAATTTAATAAAAATATATTTTACTTTTAAGGAAAACATAAAGAGACTTTTTGCGCCACACGTTTTGATTGCACCGTCCGTTCCAACGGCAGATAAATTATTAAGACCTAAACCCAAGTTTAAAAAAAATTAAATTTACCTTTTTTCGTTGAAATAGCGAATGCAAACTGCTATCCATTCAATCAATAGTATTTACAGGCATTTCATTATCATAAAATATTAACTGTTTAAATTAAGCAGGAGCTATAACAATGGCATGATTATTACTTTGAACACTTTTTGGAAATAATTGGCAATAAAGATCAGTTTGTATTATACTAGAATGTGTAATTTTCATTTGCGTACAAAAATATTTGAAGAACTATGAAGTGTCTTTAAATATAAGTTTATATCGTGATGCTTTTAATATGTCAACTCAACTAGACAGTAGTACATGTAAAAAAATATTAAAAATAATCAATTTAATGCCTGTAAATCAAACAGGTGTTGATAATGAAAAAAACTAGAAATGAAAAATCCCCAAACCCCTATCAATGAATTTCTGTCCCCACACTTATTTAGAAACCCCAATTTGGGGATTCTGGCTACACTGATTATTAACAGCCACAAACCTTTTTAACAGCACTTTTACTGTAATTAGTGTTGCCAGTTGATTTTAACCTTCTCGCCAAATGATTTATAGATTACAATTTAAATCGCCAATACACAAAAAATATTGTATTATTATACTATATTATTTTATCGATACTGATATTGTTAGATTAAGTTCAGATAGCTGTTTTCTTTTATCATAAAACATAAAAATATTTTTATTATAAAAATGATGTTCATTTGTTAAATATACACTTTATACAATAAAGGAAAAAAAACAATAAAATAATAAACAAAACTTAAAAATAAATAATTTAGTTTAAAATAATAAGGCCAGTGTAAACGATTTAAGTAATTTTTATTTTAAACGTCGAAATCAATATGGTATCTTAAAATACTCAGGTTAGAAAAATTCTATATCAATTATTAAATCAAAACTTCCATACATTTGTATTAAATCTATAAAGCATATCTTCAGTAAGAATGGAAAAATTGAGAAGTTCGTATTCCATTTTATTTCTCAATTTTGATTTTTAGAACTATGGATGCTACCAGCATATTGGGAACGGCCATTGGCAACTTCTTACACTAGTAAGTATCAGCATCAGCATGGCACTCTCAAGCTTAAAGCCAGAACTAACATAACATACTTTATTATCAAAATATTGAATTAAATTTTTAAACAATAAGTGCGCCAAGGGAGTTAAAGATAGTTGGGGTAGTCGCCGATGTACATACATTTTTTATCAACCTGCTTAGTCGCCAAGTATCTCACCAACAAAAATTCTAAAATTTCCATCACCTAAAAAGATTTTTTACCGCCACGTTTGGCGACAAGCTGCCACAAATTACAACACTAACTGTAACAATGAAAAGTTGTTTAATTGTGTTAAATAATCAGTATTTGCATACATACATACATTCATACATACACACATATGTACATCAATCCGCTTTCTAATCAGCATCGCTTTCATTACTTTTTTTTTAAGTTGCCTTACCTGCAGCAGATTACAGGTGGTTACTGAGTCGTTAAACATTTATCAATATCTAATAATATTTCCTCTACCGTTTCATTTTATGTTTTTTTCTGGTAACTATAAGATTTTATGCCCATATACATTTTGTTGTTTTTGGTGGCAAATATAATATATGCCTAAAAGTATGCCTTAGTTTAAAATTCTCATAAACTTTTAATAGCGGAATTATATCAGTGATGGCAAAGTTGGTACCACTGTACTTCTGTTAGTGCAATTTGATCCTTCTAAAAGCTTTATATAATAAACAGTAACAAATTTTTTACAGTTTTTCACTATAAAAGATGTTTTTTGAATCTAAAAAAACTTCAAATTGTAAAAAATAACTCTAAAATTTAAATTTTATTAAAAAAAATTTTATTTCGTTCATTGTGGTCACCGCATCTTTTCTTGTTTTAAGTGCGAATACGTTTTGATAACGCGTCTATTAGCGAGGCTTCTCTTTAGCTCACCCCATAGATGGTCAATGGGGTTTATGTCAGGAGATTGAGCAGGCGCGGCAATAACTTTTGGGCAGTTGTATAAGAACCAACTACGAAAATTTCATGAAGTGTGCTTTGGATCACTGTCTTAGTAAAACCTAAAGTTAAATTATTAATATATTATTTTAAAATGTAATTTTTTATTAATTTTTATTAATTTTTTTTTTATTTTATTTTATTTTTTAATTTTTTTTTTATTTTTTATTTTTTATTTAAAACAAATACTAAGTACAAATTGTGAAACAAATATTTGTATTTATTCCTGTAAGTTTCTTTTACTGTTATTTTTTTTTTTTCAAAATGTAAGCTTTATATTAAGCTTAATAAATTATTTCAAATAGCTTTTAAAATTTAAATGAACTTATATATTGTGTCAACAAAAAGAGACGATTAAGCTTTTCAAAATCCACATCTGCTGCTGACATTTCTCTTAACTAAAATAATATAAAAATATATTGTTGCAATAATTTTGCTTCTAGTTTTAGTAGTGAACAAGATTGCAACGGTTTACAACAGTTTACAACAGTTACTCTTTTAACATAAAAATTTTGAGTTCAATAAGACGCGCAATATGTTAACAAAATTATCAGATTTATTAACAGTTGAGAATGAAGTTTTTAAGGCGTACATTTTTTGGTCTGGAGTTTTGGTTTTAAAAATGTTTTTAGTAACTGCCTTGACAGGTTTACAAAGATTTACTACCCATGTAAGTTGCTCGTTTCGATATTCTTGAGTTGAGTTTTATTTAATTAATTTCATTTAAATTTGGAAAAAACTCTGTTACAAATTATTTGTCTTTTTTAATCGGTGTAACCAAGGCGAATCGATAAAAGGTGAATGCATTAGCTCATTTGGCCTGCAGATAATTGCCATTTTTATTACCGAGTGTCAAAATTGCTTGTATTTGTATTGCAACTATTTGACAACTGGACCGAATCTTGTAAAGGTGAATTTCTTTAAAAGCTAATGCAGTTACCTGCTATGATCAGCTGTTTTTAAACTCAGCTGATAAAAATAACTTTCCCTGGTGGTACCATTAGAGCCCAAGGGAAATTCATAGCAGGTTACTACATTAGCTTTAAAAGCAATTTGCTTTGCAAAATTTGGTTCGATTTTAAAAAAAAAACTACAATGCAGAAAGAATCAATGTTAACATTTGTAAAACAAAATAAAAAAAATGCTATCATCACCTGTTGTGAATTCGCCGTGATTAAATGCAATAAATATTTTTGCTTTAGCCGCATTTGTCACATTTTGTTTATATTTCACGAACAAGGGTTAAAACAAGGCAAATAAATATACGGTGGCAGCGATGGCGAATTCGTTCATTTTCGCCGTTAGCCTAAATGTCAAACTGTATATACAAAAATAGTATACAAAATTTTTAAATATGGAGTTTGACAGTTAGGCTACTAGCGAAAATCAATAAATTCGCCATCGCTCTCACCGTATATTTATTCGCCTTTCTAAATATGTTGGGCCAAATGAAGTAGATAATTTTAATAAAATTTATTTAAACTTACATCATTGGAAATGAAGGTGCATTTTTTGTGTTTTAAAAAACAAAGGAATAAACGCAACAAATTTTAGTGGCGTTAATTCAGTTAAAAAAATCTCTTATTTAATAAAGTTATTTTTAAATGTTTAAAAGAATTTAAAAACTAGGGTGAATCAAGAATAGAAAATGAATTGAAATTATTAGCATTTTAAAGAGTGTTCCAAATTTAACGCAAAATTTCATTTTTGTACCATTCATGCATTTTAATTTCGTCAATTTTAAGAAATCGTTTTAATAGCTGCTTGCATGAATTGTAAACAATGAGCAATGAGTCAAAAACTACTTTTCAAGGTACAAATGGAAGTTATATAAACTCATTTCTTTTAGAAAAACAAAAGCTTTGTACTTCAATCCGGCAAAAAAAATCATCTTTCAAAAAAGCTCAATTTTAATCCCTCATAAATTTTGTGTTACCCGCCATTTTTCATTTTTTTTTTTTTTTTTGCAATTCCAGTTTGATGATTAAGATAATCAGTTTATAAATTCCAACTATTTCCTCACAATTAAATAATTTATTTTAACGCATTCAATTCAAAACTGGTTTTTAATAAAAAAAACTTAAAATAAATTAATACAACTACTTTCTGTTAGCTCTTATGGTTTGTAGTATTTTTTATATTAATATTAATATTTTGTAAAGATATTAAAAACTGTTTATCAAAAGATAATATTATGGGAAAAGCTTTCAGCCGAACTGCAGCCATGGAAAGAAAAAAATAACAAGTAAGAGTGCTATATTCGACTATGCCGAATCTTATATACCCTTCACCATATATGTAAATCTAGTTTAGTGAAATAACTCCGATTAAAAAAAAATATTGAAATGAAAGATAATTAAAAAATAAGAAAAAAATTTACATAAAAATGTCTCCGGCTCTTAATGGGTTAAGCATTTTTTTTAAATACTGGTACTTCCTGAAAGATCTGCTCAAAACCTTTAAAATGGTACCCATGTTGACATTTTAAAAAAATTTAAAATTTCAGAACTCTGTAACTCGGAAAATATGGGCGAGCGCCAGTTTATTTCACTTGATGTTTTTTCTTATTTTTTAATTCTCTAACGCCCCATATATTTATTTTTTAGATTGGATTTACTTTATTGTTCCAAATGACATGAAAAAATCAGAGGTAGGCGCGGTGTTTTGCCTGCTGCCTCGAATGACATGGACCAATCGTGCTGATTTCCAATAGCACCTCTCTCGACACTAGGCCTGATCGAATGACATACCTATTTTTTTTTCTGGCACATCTAGTGACTCGGCAAACTTGATTTCAACACTGACACAGACGCACAGATGGACATCGCTCAATCGACTTCGCTATGCATAAGGACTTTATGGGGTCGGAAATGAATATTGTAGAAATGAAAAACAAAAAGACAAACTTTTTGTGCTGTTGGGTATAAAAATTACATTAAAAAAATGCATTGTATAAGTCTGGACTTAGTCGTTGTTGTTGGAATTAAAAGTAAATTGGGGAAAAAAAAACAAGCAACATTTCCTTCTTCAGGCAAGGGCTGTATATTCAGATAAAAGTACAAATTTGGCAGCTTAAAAAACTTTCTTTTTTTCTTGCCTCCAACTGCTAAGTTTTGATTTTTCAGGAAACTAAACAAGAAAAAGTAATAATAGTAAAGTTCCGAAATTTAGTATTCTATGTTAATTTCTTAAAACTCTCAGTTAGTCAAAGAAAGTTGGGCAAAAAGCTTACTAATACAAAATTTGATTAAAATTAAAGGAAATAACAATTTTTGTTTTAAATTCAGTTTAGTAAGGAATTAAAAATTGAACATTTCTTAGCTGTTAAATAACATTTTCTAAATGGTGAATTGCACAAAAAAACTCAGTTTCTTGTTAAAGAACATTAATATGTTACGCTTTCTCCTTTTAAGGCACAGAGATTCTGTTAACACCATCAGCGATAGATGTTAAAGCCGCGCGAAGAAAACAGAGTTCAACCTCAAAAGTTGTTTCAATAGAAGCGTAATGAAACGGCAAACAAGAAATTGTTTTCTAAAAAAATCAGCTCTTCAAGACGGTGCTTAAAGCATTACCCGCACACTGTTATAGGACCACAAACAACTACCACTCGCACTAACAATATTTGTAGCAATATATTGCGAAAAAAATATTTAAATGAATTGATAGCAAATAGTTCATTAATGGCAAATTGTTTTCCATTCGAAAACTGATAAGAACTTGAAATAAAAATATATACAAACTAAAACTGATTTTACAGAATTTATAAGAAACTTTTGTGCCCAAAGAGAAAATCTATGAATGAATCCGCTCTCCCTGGCATTAAAAGTTATTAACAAGAGATAGACATTTAGCTTTTTTAGCCTTCACTATAAAGTCTATATATTCTGAGTTTTTATGCATAGCGAAGTCAATTGAGCGATGTCTGTCTGTCCGTCCGTGTTCGGGTTGAAATGAACTCTGCCATGGCACTAGATGAGCTAGAGAAAATATAAAAAACGGTAATCGATTAGATATAGTTTAGAAAGTTTTGTTATTATAAATCATCAAGATCGGTCCATGTCCTTTGAGGATGCGGTCAAAACACTACGCCTGCCTCTAATTTTTCATATCATTTGGAACAAATCTAGTTTAATGAAGAAACTCCAATAAAAAAATATATATGGGACGATAGAGGATTAAAAAATAAAAAAAAATTAAAAACATCAAATAAAAAAATTGGCGCTCGACCATATTTTCTGAGATAAGGGCCTCTGAACTTTTCATAAAAAAGTACGATTTTGCACCATATTTTTTTAAGATATCAATATGGGTATCATTTAAAAGCTTTTGATGAGATCTTTAAGAAAATGCTATAATTTTTAAAAAATGCTTACCCATTAAGAACCAATGACATTTTTATATTAAAAAAAAAATGTTTTCTTATTTTTTCAGTCTCTGTGATTCTCTCTGGAGTTACTTTACTAAAGTAGATTTATATACATGGTGAAGGGTATATAAGATTCAACTTGGCCGAATATAGCACTCTTACTTATTTCTAGTGATATTAACCGGTAACATGTTGAATTTTTAATATAAATGTAAATTTAAAAAAACAGGTACAATCATGGCTTAATGATGCACCAGGTGGTGGCAGCGGCATATTCATTCATTTTTGCCGTTGCTAAAAATGTCAAACTCCATATAAAAAAAACCTGCATATTTTTTTTAATGGAATTTGAAGTTTCTAGCAAAGGCGAAAATGAAAAAAATCACTAATGTTATCCCCTGGTACAAGATTTCGCCATGAGACAATTGTTTATATTCTGTTATACACGATAAGCCCGTTTCACAATATAATACTGAGTAGAATACTTTTCGTTTATAGTCCATTCCGCTTAAAGGCCAAAAATGAATGTAAGCCAAAACAGTCCTATTCACTTGCAGGTTTTTTCGAATTTCATACAAATTATTTGTTCTTAAGTCCACTTCGCCTATAGTCCATTTTCGTTTAAAGGTCAACTTTTCTTTGCATGCATAGCTAATATTGTATAGAAAAAAACTTTCATATAGTCCACCCTGTTTTTATAATACCTTTTTTAAAAAAACTGGCAACCTTTTTTATTTAGACTTCTGGCAACTTTTTATTACAATAAGCTTTTAAAGCATTTGAATTACAATAAATAATAATATGTAAAGGTTTTTGTTTAAACTATTGATGTTATTTAAATCAATATTTGCTTATATTTTAAATAAACTTTTATTTTGTTTAAAAAAAAGTGGTTTTATTGAAAAAATCGCATACTTTGTATATAGTCCAAAATGTGTATTATATCTGGATTCAGTTATAGTCAATAAAAAGGCTTAAAAAGAAATTCTTATAAAGTCCTAATTCGCTTATAGTCCACAAAAATTGTGCAACTGTAGTTGTGGACTATAAGCGAAAACTACTGTATAAAGACTTGTCAAAAACTTAAATCCTATGAGAAAGTGTGATGGTGTGAAATTTATATGTTATCAAAGTATGCAAGAAATTTGACATCCTATAATGCCGAACCATTTTTAGAAAATTTTATAAACGCTAACACTTTTCATTTTGTCAGGTTGTTTTTTTTTTTCAAAAGCAAATGAAGAAAATAACAAAAGCAGCTGTTGAGTTAAGAAACATGCCGACTGCACCGCATACGATAGCGCGCCGTCGTCTGCATTTTCTTTGTCTTGCAACTGCTTAAAATTGAACTTGTCGCTTACATATGGATTTTATTTAAAACAAAGTACAAATCGCTGCAATTTTTAAAAACTTTTTTATTTTGTCTTCTTATTTACCAAGAAGCTGAACGGTCCAAAAATGTTTTGAAACCGTACTTCCGCTCCATACATAATGTGCTTCAGTCGCCGTTGTTCAAATTTCGTACCAGCTTGGTAATTTTCATTTTATTTGAAGTGCGAAAACAAAATGTAATGTTACGTTAGATTTCTTGACAATCACAACAATTCTCATTTGATTTCCTTCTTACAAAATCCAATAAAAATCTTAATACTCAGCATTATAGTGTGAAAAACAAAAACAATATTTCTCTATTATTTTTTTAAGTGTAAAAGACTCTAAATAAGAAAACTCCTTATATTTTATTAAATAAGTATATTTCTCAATTTTTCATTAATTGTTCTTTTTTTGCCTAAAATTTATTATAGACGTTTGCCAACCCTGAAGACGTGATATATACAAAGGCCAAGGTTAGATACGATAATCCCAATGTAGAACGTGTACGCAGGTAATATTATCACATTCTTAAATTTTGAGCTTATTTTATTTCCTCTAAACTTTTCAGAGCACATCTCAATGATTTGGAAAACATTTTGCCATTTCTTTCAATTGGTTTTCTCTACGTCTTAACAAATCCATCAACACATTTAGCCATAAATCTTTTCCGTCTTGTTGGTCTCGCACGCATTGTTCATACTATAGTTTATGCCGTAATTGTTCTTCCCCAGCCGGCCCGCTTTATTGCCTTCATTGTTGCCTTAGCCCCTATTGTTTACATGGCGCTCTGCATCGTTATATTTGCCGCCTAAATGTAATTGTTCTTAAATATTTGTAGAAAATTAATATTTAATGTAATTTTTGGATATACGGTTAAGCTAAAATTATAACAAATTTTTTATAATTATACGTGATTAATATATTTATGTATGTATTTAAAGTATAAATAAATAATCAAAAATTGCTTATACAGAAACAGCCTCGGCATCCAAAGCAAAACAGCGGTTAAAAATTTATATTAATAATTTAGAAAATTTATATAAAAGTTGTCAGAAAGTAATTTTTATAAAAAAAAAACAATTTTTAGTTTATGCTAAAAAATTAGTAAAAAAAAGTATTTCGATTCACCCATAAAGGCCGGGGCACATAGAATCCGTCAAACGTTAAACTTTGAAATATTCAGCTGACAAGTCAGTTAAAATACAGGTTTTCTTATGAGCGTTGTCACAATCAATAAGTGTCTGTCAACGCAAATTACAAAAGTTGGTCAACTTTTGACGTATGTTGAGTACTTTGATAGCTATCAATTGCTTCTTCTTCTTTGTTTTCTTTTAACTCTTGCTGTGTTTCAATTATATTCTGTGATTTTAACACAATAAAAAAATACAAAATAAATTGAATTAACAAGTGATAAAAATACAAATTAAATTAAACAGTGAATAAAAATAGAGAGCAAACTTTGATTTAACATCCGTCAACAAAGTACTCATTGTACCAACCGCATCCGTCGATACTTTAACTCTTGTTGAATACGTCAAAGTATAACATATGACGGATTCTATGTGCCACGGCCTTAAGAGCGATCTAACAATCAGTACGTGCCTGTCAACGCAAAATACGAAACCGCTTTTTCTATTCTTTTTTGTTTTCTTTTAATTCTTGCTGTGTTTCAATTGTATTCTGTGATTTTTATAAAATAATTTTGGTGGCAAAAAATAAAATACAAATTAAATTTAAAAATTGAAAAAAATAGAGAGCAAACCTTGATTTAATATCCGCCAGCAAAGTACTCATTGTGCAAACCGCATCCGTCGATACTTTAACTTTAGTTGAATACGTCAAATAACAACGTATGACAGATTCTTTGTTCCCCGGCCTTAAGAGCGATCTCACAATCAGTACGTGTCTGTCAACGCGAAGTACGAAACCTCTTCTTCTACTTCTTCTTTTTTGTTTTCTTTTAACTCTTGCTGTGTTTCAATTGTATTCTGTGATTTTAATAAAATAATTTTGGTGGGCAAAAAATAAAATACAAATTAAATTTAAAAATTAATAAAAATAGAGAGCAAACCTTTATTTACTTTAAATTCAGTTGAATACGTCAAAGTACAACGTGTGACAGATTCTATGTCTCCCGGCCTCAAGTTCATATTTCTAAAACATTCGGCAAATGTGGTTATTTTTTATTTCTTCTCCCATTTCTACATTGTATATGGCAAACAAATTTGCACACCGGCCGGCTATTTACTTAGAGCTTTTACTATGTATCAGGGATGGTAATGTTGTTATAAGTATTTTTTTTAATTCGAACTTGTAAAGTACCATCGTAAATAAATATTAAGTGAATTTAAATTTTTCTTAGAAAAAAAATATTTACTTTTTTTTAATTTTTTTTATAAATTTGAAAAGGCTAAATTTAATTTTTTTATGTAAATTTAATAAAAAAAATCTAAGCTTGTTACAGATCATTACATTAAACGAGTTACAATAATAAGAACATTTTTATTTTATTTATTATTTATTATACCACAACCCATCGGACATAGTTACGAAAATTTTTCTACTGAACGTCAGCGAAATCGGTTTATGTCTTTCCAGAAAGCTCGCAAAACACCACACCTGCCTCTAATTTTTCCATATCACTTTGAACAATAAAGTAACTCCTATCAAAAACCAAATTTATGGGGGGATAGAAAATTAAAAAATAAGAAAAAATTATCAAGTGAAGAAATTGGCGCTCATCAGTATTTTCCGAGTTATAGGCTTCTGATCTTCTCATAGAAAAGTACAATTGTGCAGCATATTTTTAAGGGTATTAAAATGGATATAAAAAAGCTTTTAAATCGATCTTTCAGAAAATTGTAAAAATGCTTAACCTTTTAAAAGCCAGTGTTTTTTTCTCTTATTTTTTTAACTCTCTGTCACCCCATTATTTGTCTTAATTGGAGTTACTTTATTAAACTAGATTTTCATACATGGTGAAGGGTATATAAGGTACGGCATATCCTTGCTTATACTTATCTTTGAAAAGAAATCTTTTATTAAAAACATAATTTGCTTGGCTTTAAGAGTAAAAAAACAATTATTTTTTTAACTTAAGGGCCGCGTCAGTAAGTCCTCGTCCACACGAGTTTTCAGTTTTGAAATTGCATTTGTGTTTACACATTCAAATTTTGTTCTTACAATTTCAGCCTCGATTGGTTAAATTTTGTTTTTGCTTGAACTATGAATGACGAAACATAAAATATTTGCAAGTACATGAAAAAGTATACCATTTCTATTCGTCTTTTCTCTCTCAAGTTTTGCGCAACAAAAGTTGTAAGGTGTGTAAAGGGACTAAGTAGTTAAATAAATAAAACAAAATTAATATGTTAATTTTTAATCAACATACTTATTAACAGGAGTTTATAAAACATGCATTTTTTAACATATAAATCTGAAAAGTAAAATTAAAAAGTGTACCATATGAAATATTCGATTACCATCCCTGGTTGGTATATATGTACGTAAAATAGTGTATGGCTACACTATACTAAACAAATAGTAGTTTTATACTTCTCAGTTTTATATTTACTTCTGACTTTTTGTCTCAGAGTTACTTTCACAGTTCTTCTTAAACTCAATTATAAATATTGACTTTAAATTCGAGATGGCGCCCTTACTCCTATTTTCTTTTATGTGAGTTACGAAAAACTGAACTAAAAACTTAAATCCAATATTGTTTTAAATTTTATCCCACTTTGTATATGAAATATAGTAAAGTCTAGCTGTAAAGTGCAATGTAGATGTTCATTTTAAAACTCTTTTAATTAATGCCCAACTAAAAGAGAGCCAATAAAAATAAACCACACTAAGCAAATACATACACGCATACATTTCTACATTCAAATAAAAATATTTAGTTGACCACATAAATATTTAATAAAAATACGAGATTAGTTTAATACGGTTTGGCAAATATTACGGATCTGTTAAATTACATTCAATAACATAAAAATGTCAGTTGTGGAATTACTTAGTTTTGACAATTTAGTATTCAGGTCCTATGTTTTTTGGAGTGCTGTGTTGGTTGTAAAAATGTTGTTAATGGGACCATTAACTGGCATCCAACGCTTTAAGACAAAGGTAAGAATTAAAAGATTTAATTTTTATATTTAATAAATCAACATTAGTTACAAAGGTCAATTCGCATTAATGACTGCTATAAAGAAATTAAGAGAGCCGTTTAAATAACAGTTTTTGAAATAAAAAAGAGAAGAGAATAAAAATTTTAACTTTATTTATTATCAGACAAAAAAAATTAATTGTTTACTAAATGAAAACTTAGCATGACTACACAAGAGGAATAATGCATAATACATATGTACATATGTATGTAGATATTTGAAAGGTTTTGAATTCAATAAGTAGTAATCATAAAAAACTAATGCCAGTATTTAGATTTGAAATGAGAAGCTCAAAAAAATTAAAATATATTAGATGTTTGCTTTAATTCTGTACAGTTAATGACAGCCATATATCTTATCAAATATATCATTGCAGGTAGCAGTTGAATATTTGCATATGAACTGTGAAAGTCAAAAGAAACTGTACACGTTTATATATTCATTGGTGACTTTCTTTTCTTTTGCACTCTACTTTGCTGACAGTTTATGTTTTTTAAAAATATATAACTCTACTCTCTTAATTTATGTAAAAAAAATCAACAAAAATATTTCAATAACAAAAAAAGCAAACAAAATTTATATTCTCGGCGTCAAAAGAAACTGTTCAATTTATGCACCAATTAAAAAAACAAATTTTAAACCCAAAAAAATACCTTTATTTTTAACAATTTGATTTTTTATCACACTCGAAAAAATCTTGACTAATTGTAATAATTATTTGGTGGATTGACGTCGTCTTGATTGTTTCACATTGAAAATTTACACGTTTCCATTCTTTTTCGAAATGGGAAAACAAAACCTCTCTAAATGGTTGCGAAGCTGTTTTCAAATATGATAAAGAAGGAAAAACATTAAGAAGCCACAATACTGAAAAATATATAAATTTAAAAAAAAAAATCGTCAAAAATCTTGAAGCCCAAAAAAATTAATGCTACTAAGATCAGATCCATGGTCTGAAACATGGTACGAAATTCCATTAAAAGTGATGTCAAAATACCGAGAATGTTCCAAAATAATCAGATATCAATGTTTATGCACACTGCAAAGGGCACTACATGCAAAGGGCTTGTATGGTCGAGTTCCCAGAAGAAAATCATACGTTTCAAGGATTTAACACATACGTGTAGAATCTTTTGAACAAAATGTTAAATTCACATCAAAGCGCGGTGGTGGTTCTTTCATATGGCAGCCAGTGTTGTAGTTAACTTGGTTTTAATAAAGAGCAAAATAAATAAAGCAGTTTATCAACTTTCTTGAAATATGATTCGGCGAATAGTGCAGAAAAATTAGGATTTAATCAAACTTGGGTCTTTTAACAAGATATTGATTCGAAGCTCACAGCGATGGTAACAAAAGAACGGCTGCTTTACCATATTCCCAAAAAGTTGGTTCCTTTCTGCCTGTCACCTAAACACAAATTAAAATTTTTGGATACATCTGGATCGGCAAATTACAAGAGGAACAATTACCAACAATTAATGAAGGAGTAAAAAAATATCTTCCAAAGTTACCAGATACAAAGTATAGTTCATTAATGAACTAGGAATACTTAAAAGTATGAACTAGTTCACTTAGTGCAATCGTTTAAATGAACTAGTTCCTTTAAGAACTACACAAGTCTACTCTAGGTATTCGTTTGGGATTTAAACTCATACTCCTGATTAACTTTTTTTATTCTTTTTTGCTCTAAGGTAGAAATTTGTCGAATTCTGACCTTTTTACTCTTTCAATTAAGTGATACAGCCAATCGAGTATTTTGGTAATGTCGAATTCAGGCCTGCAACATTCTTTAAAATATTATATGTTTTTAAATTTATGAAAAACTGCCTTGTTAATATAAATAGTTACATAGGTACATATTAACATTTTATTTTTATACCCTTCATCTCAGGTAAAAAAAGAGTATATTTAATTATATGATAGAAATCAACTTTCCCAAGGAGCTACAGAAAATTTAAATAAGCCAATAAAGTATATATAGTTTCGAAAAACTTTCTATTAAAAATCAGAAAATCGGTCCTTCGAGGCAGCAGGCAAAACACCAACCCTGCCTTTAATTTGTCCATGTTATTTTGAACAATGAAGTAACCTCAATGAAAAAACATATATTTGGGACGATAAAAAATTAAAAAATAAAAAAAACATCGAGTGAAGAAATTGGCTTTCCCCCATATTTTCCGAGTTACGGGCCTCTGAAATGTTCAAAATATTTAATTCATCAATGTGGGTATCATTTTACAGCTTTTGAAGAGATATTTAAGAAAATGCTAAAAAAAAATTTTAATTCTTATCGCATTCAGAGCCGATGGCATTTTTATGTATTTTTTTTAATTCTCTCACCTCTATGTTTGTTTTGTTTATTGGAGTTACTTCACTTATTTAAATTTAGATAAATGATGAAGGGTATATAAAATTCGGCATATCCTAATGTAGCACTCCTACTTATTGTTATTCTAGTGCACAATTTCTTTTGGAGTGTAAATATGAAGTACTTGTTGTTTTTGTACTACATTTTTATTATTTATTCAACAGTTTCTTTTTTTTCGTTTTATAAAAAAGAAAATAAATATTTTGATTCTAAAAAAAAAAATAAAAATTGAATGAAATAATTATCGAGTTAGAATAATTGCAATGAAAACAACTACCTAAACGTGTACAGTTTCTTTCGACGCTTACAGTATATATTGACTTTCTAACCCATAGTTATGCAAAATATTTATCTATTTATTCTTTATTAGGTCGTAAATAAAAATTGTATGTATTGTTAAGCTTCTTCCGATTTTTTTTTTATGCAAATGCCAGCACTTAAGTTTATCTTCCATTTCTTACTGTTTGGCCCCGGCTAGATGTGTTCGTACGAGCTCTACTAAACACGCGCTTTAATAAACTTAAGCAGACATTAAGACCTTAGAAACTTCGACTCTGGCAAGATTCAATATGGTTGATGTCTTATTAAAGGTGCCTTTAGACGAAATGTTTTTACATATGACTTGTCAGATTTTCCATAACAAAATACATATGTATCGTGTAAACGGTTTAAAACATGTCTTATGTTAAATACATATGTAAAAGTCATATGACAAATTTTCATTTAGAGCGTGTTCTATTTTTATATGACAAAGCATATGACTTCCAGTGATGCAACTTTTTCTTTCTTCACTTACACCGTTTTTAAATGATCAAAAAGTGCAAAAAGCACTAAAATCGTTGGAAGCAGAATAGAGTTGGCATCTTTATTAGCATTAACAGAGCCGCTCACCAAACAACTGTTGTGAACAATGATTTACTTTGTAGGTTATGTCAGAAGTAATTTGCATGTACGTTTAAATGCGAAATTTAAAGTCATATATAAAAACGACTACTTTGACATACATAAGGAATTACATATGGATTTTCAAACTGACAAGTTATATGTTAAAAACATTTCGTCTAAAGGCACCTTAAGAAAACATACTCTATTAACTACCGTGGCCAATTCAATGGCTCTGACTAGATTTAAATCACGTTATCGTTGTTTTACTTCACGGATGCCTTGAATCACACTTGCTTGTTCTAATATACACGACAGTTATTGAACTCTTCTACCGCGGCTATCTAGAAATTCCAAAGATTTATACAGCGGATACACAGTAACAATTATATTTCATTACTAGCAGTGCACACGACTTCGTCCGCGTATCATTTTTAATTTTCTTAAAATTAATATATAGAAAAATATGTTTTTAAACATTTGTTTTAGAGTTCTATAAAAGGTGTTAAAAACTTTCCATTTACAAAAATAAAATGTACTGAGAACTGTTTTAGTACTATTATATTTCGTTCTTTAATATTTCTCTATTATCTCTAGGAAATACAATATTTTTATAATATAAAAAGTATTCTATATTTGAACCAAGGTTCTAGGGGACGTCTTCTCAAAATTTTATTCAAATCCGTTTAGCAGCCAGACAAGAATTCCAAAAATAAATGTTTTGTATTTCATATCAATTATCTACACCAAAATTTTCTAAAAATATTTCATGTATAGAAATGACCCCGTTACTATTTTGTTGTATATAATTAATTCAAAATTTTTGAAAAAAAAATCCCCACGAAGTAGAAAAATTCCCTACATCTGTCCAATATTAAATCTGAATTCAGGTCAACATCATTGTTTTGCAAAAATTTATGTTTTCAAATTTATAAACAAATAAATTGTTAACATAAATATATTTACAATTACGTACACGTTTGCATATTCTTTTTGTTTAAAATCACATGCATTTAACTAAACCGATCACTGCACGAGTCAAACAGACAGACATTTTTTGTATATCTGTTACATTATTCTAATTTGCTCATAGTATAACAATGTTTTTGTTACAGTGATTTTTTAACCTAAGGAAGTAACGAAGAAGTGACTTCTATCTAAAAATGCTCTGCAAAACGCTGGCGGGGTACAAATATGTAAAGGGTTGCCATTTTTATTTTACATATTTTTTCAAACTATTCTTTACTCCTTAAAGCAAATTAACAATTAAAAACTAATTAACATATCCTATTCTAATCTTAGACTTTTGCTAACCCTGAAGACTTGTTGTCTAAAAAAGACAAGGTCAAATTTGATGATCCCAATGTTGAACGCGTACGCAGGTATTTTTTTACAAAATATTTAAATACCTTTTTAATATTGTTTTTTTTTTTTTAAATCTTTAATATAATTTTTCATCTTCTAGAGCCCATCGCAATGATATGGAAAATATTTTACCTTTTTTTGCTATTGGCTTGTTGTATGTCTTAACTAATCCAGCTTCATTTTTGGCCATCAATCTTTATCGTGCCGTTGCCATTGCTCGTATTGTTCATACTATTGTTTATGCTGTATTTGTTGTTCCGCAACCTGCCCGTGCAATTGCCTACTTTGTTGCATTGGCCGCTACCATCTACATGGCTATAAGTGTCATTAAATTTGTTCTGTAAATTGTAATTTTAATTTTATTGTAGAAAAATTTATTTTATGCTTTTGTATTAAATAATTAACAACCCAATAAAAAGCTGAAGTTAAACAATTTTTATTTTGCAAATTTACAATTGTTTGTTGTTAAAAATTTGGCGGTTAAAATTGAGCAGATAAAGACTTCGTTTACACAAGGATTTTTTTTTTTTTTTTTTGTGAAATTGAAACGTATTTTTTTATTTGTGGACGAATCGATTACTTATTTGTATATTTTTCTAATGCTTTAATATTAAAAAAGAAAATTTAAAAAAGGAAAAATAAAAATGGAAAATAAAATGTATATTTTTTGCCTCAATAAGGACATATATTAATACAATCTGGCTGTTAAAATCATGTAAAGCTTTTAAATACTTAAGACCTCAACAAGACTGCCCTGGATTACGAAAAAGGCAGCTCACAATAACTTTTAAAACAGCCAATCTCTTTTAATTTTACTTGCTGAGTTTTTCAAGAAAGTGATTCGCAAAAACGATTCTGATGTTAATATTTGTGTGTAGATAACAGTAAAAATTTTTTATAGTTTGGGATTATAAATAACTTTTTGAACCCCTTCACATTTCCAAGTGCAAAATAGAAAAAACTCCATTTTAAAATCTATTCAAATGATTTATTTTGCAAGTTTTACTATGAGTATTTACTTTTATGGAAGGTACCAGAACTATTGCTTAAATGTAGCCCTTTTTTACTCGACGACACACATTAATAAAGGATTGTATTGAAATATTGGGTTTTAAATAATTTGACTTAAATTAGTTTTTGGTTTAAAAAATGTTTAAAATTGATTCACACTTTTATAGAAGAACGATATTTGTGTTCAATTCTAGTGTTGAAATTAAAAAGAAAAAAAAAACTTAAAATTCTTGAGATCAAAATTCATAAGAGCGCGTGTATGCACAAAGTGATATTTTATTCACCGTTAGTAACCTTAACAAAATTAATTATGACAAATATTTTGAAATTTTGCTAAAGTTATGTTTAATATATTTTTTTTTTTATTTATTTTTTTTTTTTTTTTTTAAAGTGGCCGCTTAAAGAAAAGAAGAGCATGAGCTTATTTTTGAAGATTAAAAAAAATTTAAGAAAAACTAAGTATTTATGGAGGACTAAAATGGTGAGATAAATCCTCTTTCTGAAAAAGAAAAAAAGCCATTTCTAAACGATTGTTTTGAGTTAACTTTATTTATGGAAAAACTCTTTAAACGTGTTCAAACTAAAAATCAGACGACAAACCAACTGAATGAAGCCTATCCACGGCATACATCGATATCGTATCAGACTGATCACATACCAACCAAAACAAATACTTATTGTCGTAAATATAAAAAAACTAACTGTTTTTCTGTCAAACTCAAAAAAAAATGGCTACATTTAAGCAATAGTTCTGGTACCTTCCATAAAAGTAAATACTAAAATGTATATATTTTTTTAATTTATTCATGCTTATTTTGGCAACTACTTCTCAAAAATAAAAAGGAATTAAAAACATCTCATACACCATTTGACCAGTTTTTTTTTTTTTTTGCAAAGCCTTTTCTGTTGACAAACATCACTTGCAAAAAGTGTTGCCATATTGGCTTATTTTAAAGGTAGGCCTTCACTTCATCTACAAACATTTACGGGTATGAAGTCTTGCCGTTAATGAAATTGTGTGCAACAAATTAGTTGTGCGCTTTGAACAGTATGGATTGAATTGGATTTACTTTGAAGACGGCATGTACATATGTATGTTTGTAATTTTATGCATTGTCAATAAATATTTCTGTAAGATCTTTGGTCTAATGCCAGTTAAACGGGGTTTATGGCAGTTTTTAATGCTTTAGCACTAAAAAATAATATTTACATACCCATATTTGGAGGCAATGAAAACTATTTAAATCTGCTTAGGAAAATAACTTTGAAAATAGTCAACTGAATATGTACTTACAAAATGGTTCATTTAAGGCTGCTTGATTTTTAAAGGTAAGTGTTTTTATAATGTAAATGCAAATGCATTTGTGCATACATACATATGTATGTATATCCACACAAAACATATGAGATATGTTATACGAGTATGGGTGCAATATTTATTCAACTATCGACGTTGGAAAATTTAATTATTGACTCTCAAACTCGACAGCAAACAAAAGTACCCCTCACAGCGAGCAACGTGAGCGATACACACTGTAGCAAAAGTATACTAACGATGAAACCAAATACCAGTTAAAGAACATATTAGTTGGCTCGACAGCATTAAATATTTTGTCTCTCTCAAAATTAGTAAAATAAAACGAAAAATCTGTAAGGCTTAGAACTTTTTTATTTATTTACTAAAGAGATTGTTATAGAAATATCTAATTGATATTAAATATTTCTTTGGACTTTTACTATTGTTTTTATTTATTGTTGATCGTTGAAAATAAGAGATAATGCTTTTTAAAAACACAGAGCTTGAATATTTCAATCTTCAATAAAATGTTACCAAATTTGTTGCATAAAATCCATTATTTCTTATTGAAAAATTGCTTTTTATAACAAAAATATATTAAACACTCGTTTAACAGATCAAAATCGTTAAAGTTAATGGTTCTCTAATTTGGCGTTGTAAGAAAAAATATTTCATATCTTTTTTATACCCTTCACCACAAAAAAATGGGAAAAGGGTTTGTATACATTTGTCATTACATTTGTAATTTCTGCAGTATCCATATCCGACCTCATAAAGTATATATATTCTGATTCCTTATACATAGCGGAATCGATTGAGTGATATCCGTCTGTCCGTCCGTATTAGTGTTGAAATCAACTTTGCCAAGGCACTAAAGCTAGAAAAAATTAAAATAAGCCAATCGATCAGAAATAGTTTGCTATTGAGAATCAGCAAAATCGGTCCATGTCCTTCCAGGCACCACGCCTGCCCCCTAATATTTCCGTATCATTTTGAACATTGAAAAAAAGAACATATATAGGGAGCGATAGAGAATTTAAAAATAAGAAAAAAAAAAACGTCAAGTGAAAAAACTGGCGCCCGCCCATATTTTTCGAGTTATGGGCCTCTGAACTTTTCATAGAAAAGTACGATTGTGCACCATATTTTTTAAGATATCAATATGGGTATAATTTTAAAGTTTTTGAAGAGATCTTTCAAAAAATGAAAAAATATTAAAAAATTCTAAACCGTTAAGAGTCGATGACATTTTAATGTATTTTTTTTTTTTTTTATTCTCTGTCACCTCAATATTTGCTTTTTTGATTGAAGTTACTTCACTTGACTATATTTACATACATGGTGAAAGGTATATAAGATTCGGCATAGCCAAATTTACCACTTGTTTTTTTTAAAGTCACACTTTTTTTTAAATAACTGGTGGCACCTTGACTTTTGTTGGACACTGTACATAAACATATTTTTGTATAAATCAAAGAAATCACAAGTTAATAACCCAAGTGATCAAACTGTCATAGACAAAAGATATATTTTCTGTTGTTAAGATTTTCTATAGATAATAAAAAGTAAATTGTCGCCAATAGTAACAAGCGACAAAGTTTAAGACCTAACTATAATGTGCTTAAGATAGCTTAAAGAATTGTGCGATTACTCATACTTAAATGTGTATAACTAACTTAAGCGACTTTTCGTCAAGTGTGATTTCCTTAAGCAAACAACGAAGCCGACCATACTTTGCTTAAGAAATCAGATGTCAATTGTTTTATAAATTTAAAAAAGTGAACTGCAATAGACGCTGAAAATTATTTTTTTTTTATTTAAATTAAATTAAGAGATCATCAAATAAAACATCTAATACAATTAAATATCTAATGCAATTTTAATATATTCAGAGTCTTTAATGATTTTAGCTTTTTACCATTTTATTTCCCATTGAGGGTTTTCACATTAGACTAATTTTTAATCCGCACAACTTTTGTTCTTTCGTATTCACACAAGACTAATTATGCTGGCATAAAATTGTGCACGTATACACAGCTTTGTGTGTGTTAGTAATTTCTTTGTTTATTTCATGTTTGCCTTTCGTTCGTTAAACACATACATAAAATGCGGAAATGTGGCTTAAATAATTTAAGATGAATTGGCAATAATTTTAGGAGGAATTTCTAGTGGCTGTAACTTGCAAGCTGCATCATCACTCCTAGAAGTTGAAGATTTCAATTAATATTTTATTCATAAAAAGAAGATGAAGAAGATTTCAATTAATATTTTATTCATATTTGACAAAAAGTTCGTTTTCAATTTTTTTTACCTGTAAAATACATATAAAAATTAACTTTAAACTTAATTTCCCTTGATAAAATATAATAAGAAAATTGAATTCAATCATAATAGAATTCATCATTGATGTATTCATGTTTACGCGTCGATGGACGACTAAACACTAAAAATCGCTCTGCAAAAAAAAAACGCAGAACCTGTGTTTTCATAAGTGTGTATGTGTTAGTTTTGTTCTGCTTGCGCGGGGTTGAAGCTGGTTGAAAAATTGTGCCAACCAAAAACCACTCTCCTCACCGAAAAAGCCAACAAACTGCGATTTTATGCCAGCACAATTAGTCTAATGTGAAAAGCCTCATTAAGTAATAAATTTTCATATGTTAACATATGGTTTTACGAATGTACACACTGTTGCATTTTTTAGTACTTTTTTATTTATGTTATTACCTGCTTCATTTTTATTAAAGGAATAATTCATAATCATTTATTGTTGATAATATATTTTTTAATTGTAGATATTTAAAAACGTTTTTTATAAAAAATCGATTTATTTGAAAAGTATAAAAAGAAAACAGTTTCTTTCAAAGGACTAATGTTTACAACTATGTGAAGTAAGTAGTTACGTTCATAAAGTACAATATAGCCACCAAAAAGTCTTCAATAAGTTTCTTACGTATTTGACATGCTTTTCGTTGGCTTTTGAAAGTAGCTTAAGTTAGCTTAAACATAAAGGGATAACCAAATGCTAGTTTTATTAAAGTGCTATTAATGACTAAATAGGAGAAAAAAATAAATTATAAAATATAATTTGATGGTACAAAGTGGAAGGGACCCTCAAAGCATTAGATAGTGCTCTTAGGGAAATCTTTAATATGAAATAAATATTTGATCACCCTGTAAACTAATTAATTAGGTTTTTATTTTTCACAGAACCCACAAAAAAAGGCGTACAAACATACGAGAATTGTAAAAATATTAAGATTTCTTAAAGACATGGCCAACTGGGGTATAAACATGTGTGTGTATGTTTAGACGTACATTAAAATAGTTATTACTTTTTCGACACTGAAAAAAACACTCAGTTGAGCTCGAAATAACGAATAAGTTGGTCGAAAAAACGGGTGGTGTGTTTGTGCATTTTAATTAGTAGACTTGGCATCTAAGCGATATTTATTTTAGAGTTTTTTTATTTGCATTGTTAACAAAAGGTAAAAGAAAACATAAACTTTATAAAAGAAAAAAAAATTAACAATAAACAGTGTTTAAACCTCAATTACAAAAAAAAAGTATCTTAAATGTATAAACTCAATTTTTTTGAGCGAAAACGGATACATGTTCCTTATTTTACTTTGTAACCATGCTTCTTCTTACAAAAGTGTTAAGAGAGACAAAAGCAACAAACAAAAATACACGTTTTTATTTCTTGCAAGGTTATCAGATGATTTTTTTACAAACTTAAAAAAAATCGCCTAGCACAGGTTAAAAATATATGTGTAAAATAATAAAATCGCAGAAACTAGATTTGTAATAATAAAATGACTCAAAAAAAGCAACAAATATATTTTTATTATTAATAATTAAAAACAAGTAAGAGTGCTATATTCGGCTATGTTAAATCTTATATACCCTCACCATACATATAAATCTTGTTTAGTAAAGTAATTCCACTAAAAAATAAATTAAATTAGGGTGACAGAGAATTAAAAAATAAAAAAAAAATAGGTACTATATTAAATTTTACATAAAAATGTCATCGGCTTTTAATGGATTAAGCATTTTTTTAAATGTTAGAATTTTCTAAAAGATCTCTTTAAAAGCTTTAAATTGACAATTGAACTTTTTTTATGAAAATTTCAGAAGCCCTTTAACTCGAAGAATGTGGGCTAGCACCAATATTTTCACTTGACGTTTTTTTCTTGTTGTTTATTTCTTTATCGCCCCATGTATTTGTTTTTTTATTGAAATTACTTAAATGTTATGGAAAAATTAGAGGCAGGCGTGTTTTTTTTACCCGCTACCTTAAAGGACATGTACCGATCTTGCTGATTTTCCATAGCAAAATTTTTGGGACTATGTCTGATCGACTTGCGTATTTAAACTTTCTCTAGATCATCCAGTACCTTAAAAAAGTTGACACTAATGCGGACGGGCAGTCGGACATCGCTATGTACTAAGAATATATAGTTATGGGTTCGGAAATGGATATAACATTTTTTTTAACTGTGGTGTTAACGTTAACATTCACTAAAAATTCTTATAAATGTTAGTGATCAACATTCGTCACATATTATTCCACTCTCCTGGTTTTGATAGTGTTAATATATTGCAGAACGAAAGTTATTATTAACGCCGTTACATTTTGAACTGCTCCATAATATAGACTTACCAGCAGCTAGGAGAATGAATTTTAAGACTAACACTAAGACATTTGACATTTAGTCAACAAGGAAAAGGTCAAAGTACAGTAACTTTGTTTAAGTAAAATTAGTGACGCATGGTGATCACTTACATGAATTAGAAATTTTAGTGAATGATAATGTAAAGATTCAACAAAAAATCGCTGTAGATGATATTTAAAGAATATCGAAATATAGGATAATAAAAAGCAAATTTACATAACAAAAAAACTTACCTATAGCTTGAACAATTAATTTATTATTATTTGTTAATAAAAAAAGGTCGAAAATAATTTAAAATATTAAGTAAATTTTGGTATGATACTAACATAGTTTAAATATAAATTACAAAAAATTCAAATTTAAAAATATAAGGTTGTGCTTCGAATTTATGGTGTCATAGAAATAAACTTTAAAAATTGACTTATCAACCATTCGCAAAATTTTATTTTAAAATTTAAGAAATTATTAAGTATAATTATACTTAATAAATGATTTTTTAAAAGAAACTGTTATATTTTCTTTAATATTATAAGCTTTTATAGATGAATAATTAAGTTGTTATTATGATAAAAGATTTATCATCTTATTTAAATGCCTTTCTAATATTGAAAGTCTACATACACTCTTTATAATTAAAAAAAAAATCATTAAAAAAGAAATTTGACTTTGGGAAAAAATTATTTTAAAAAAACGCAAAGTACATACTTATAAATTGTCCTATCTGGCAAGTTTGGTAGTTTCCAGGAATTTTATGTTTTTTATTATTTACCAAGCATGGGAATGCTGACATAATTAAAACTATTTCAGATTTATGTTGCAGATAACTTTTTACGCCACCAAGTAAAAAGAAATCCATCATGTTCGTGTTGGACTCACACATAAAGGGTGCCGTAATTATTTTTAATAAATAATAAAATTTATAAATTATTATTGTGGGCATATTGATACAAAATCGGTCTGATGTTGTGGGTAAAATATCTACGACATTATTCACTTTAAGTTCTGTTATGGCTTAAAAATAAGATCATATGCGTCAAAATAATTTCCTCCATGAAAAAACCCGCTAATTTAATATTTAACACTTGCTTTAGCATAGTTTTACATGCTCTTCATAATTGATAAGAGTTTTTCTATAATGTCTTAAAAGATAAGGGCCAGTTTGTCTTCTATAAGAATGCCCTAATTTTTTAATTTATTTTACATTTTTACGGACTGCGTAAATTTTAATTTTTAACTTGAATTTTTTCTTGATGTGTTGGTCATAACATTACATCCTGTGTAAGAATAAGCATTTTATATATCACAGTTCCTGAAATAAACGCCTGTAGCCTGAATCTTAATATCTAACATCCAAATTCTTTAATTTATTTGCTTGTTCCTTAAAAAAATAAATTCAAACTCACACTTGTATTAGTTATACATGAAGATGATTGCCTTCTTGTACCGCTTTAAAATTTCGCTTATCCAACCCTGTTTAATATTTTTCTTATCTTTAAAAACAAATTTAAAATATAACTTTTTTAATATAATAAATAACTTTAAACAGCTAGAAAAAGTTTGTAAAGGAACACATGTTCAAATAAACATATTCCATATCCCAGCAAACACTCGTGTTTAAAATCGATACTAATAGAATTTAATTTTTTTGGTTTTTTTTATTTTTTTAAAAGTAACTTCTTCTCAACTACTAGATGAAAATTAGTTGATTGCTCAAAAATTTACAAAAACTAATTGCATGGCATCGCATAGGTCAAGCTTCGACTGTCCCAACTAGAACACAATTTTTAAATTTTAAATAAAACACAGATATTAAAAACAAATCGTGAAACTTTATTATATCGTAAAGTACACAGAATGAGGTTATGTATGGAAAAAGATATCGTGCAGATGGCCGCCGTGGCTTTGCTGGCACACACGCAATCTTTTAATGAAATTTTCAATAACCTTTTTGCACAAATGCTGCGGCATTTCATTAATGCAACGTCCAATTTCCTCTTTTAAGGCTTAAGTCGTCGTCGGCTTATTCGCGTAAACCATCGACTTCAAAAAACCCAAAAAAAAAATCTAAAGGTGTTAAATCGCACGATCTAGGCGGCCAATTCTGATCTCCAAAACGCGAAATAACACGACCGGGAAATGACTGATGCAGCAATTGAATTGTTTCCCTGGCTGTATGACATGTGGCGCCGTCTTGTTGAAACCACATGCCCTCCACATTCATTTCTTCAATGCTATACAAGAAAAACCTGGTTGTCATTACACGATACCGAACACCGTCGACTGTTTGCGCTTGACCTGCCTTATTTTCATAAAAAAAGGTCCAATGATTCCTCAAACCCAAAAACCACACCACACAGTGACACATTGAGGATTCATTTGCTTCTCGTGAATCACTCGAGGGTTTTCCTCATCCCAAATGCGACAATTCTGACTACTGACGAAGCCATCAAGATAGAAATGGGCCTCGTCACTGAAGATGATTTTATCGGAAAAATCAGCATTTTCATATTGCCTCTCCAATAGCCAATTAACGAACTCCCTTCGCTGTCCATGGTCAGCTGGCTTCAGTTTCTGAGTCAATTGAACTTTGTATGCATGAAGATGCAAATCTTTCGTCAAAATTCGCTGCATAGTGGATTTGGAGACACCAATTTGCTGAGCTCGGTGCCGAATTGAAGTGGATGGAGTTTGAGCGACATCATCACTCACAGCTGCGACATTTTCGGTTGATCAATACAGTGATGCCACTAATTTATTAATTTGTTTGCATAGACTTCGTAATTAGAGGTTTTTCTACTCGAGAAAAATTTATTCTGTGAGAAAGAAATATGTGAGAGTCTGAATAACTTAAAAAAGTTGATCAGCACAATCGTTAATATGCACACGGAATTTCTTTTTCACGGAAAAAATTGTTCTCGAGAAGGAAGCTATTTTGATTATTTACATTTAATTTTTCTTTTTTAGTTCATTATATCAACTTTTTTCCCTTAAACTTTTTTCTCTTTGCGCATTCCATAAAATAGGGAAACAAAATTAATAATAGGAGAAAAGAGAAAGGAGAAAAAACTCGCACGGATTTTTTGTTTATGATTGGGCTAAATATTGTCGTTTAAAAATTTCAAGACGTATTATCAGAGAAAAAGTATTGTGAAATTAACACTCCTTTTGATCGCAATGAAAATATAGCAAGATTTTTTACACACATGATTTTTGTTAGGTCTGGGAAGTACAAATACTTTACTGCAGTGTCAACCGAATCAGCCAAATTTACAGAGAATATATTTATTTACTCTGCCCCATTGTGCAATTTTCTACATTTTGTTAACAAAACAAAAACAAAAATATATATAAATCAAAGAAAAAAGACAATTTAGATTGTAGGTTTACTAAAGTGTGACCAAATTTGTGACAAGCCCCGCTAGAAACTAATTTTAATATATAAAAGCAAAAATAGCCATTAATTTAAAACTGATAATAGAAATAAACCAAATAACAACAAATACACCAAACCGTATAATAAAAAAATTGAAGCCACTAGTTTATAACAAACACGAAGACAATAAAGAAGTGTTGTGAAAAGTTTTAATTTAAAAAAAAAATTATTTTACAGATTTATAAAATAAAAAAACAAACAAAATGCCCGCCCAAAAACCTTACCAAAGACCAAAGGATTTTGTTGATCCCGGCAAACCATCAAAATGTACTTGGAAATTGGGTACAACTGAAAAATCACCCCACATTAAAAGAGAAATGTAAGTTTTTTTTAAACATAATAAAGTTAAAGAAATAATTATTTATTTTCCTTTCGGTTCTTTCAGTGTAAAACCCACTAAAATTACACCCGATATTTTGCACGCTATTGGTTGTACTCCCTTAATAAAATTGAATAATATTCCCAAATCCGAGGGTATAAAATGTGAAATGTGTAAGTTATTTAAAACTAATCTAAAAAATGTAACAATCCATTTGAAAATTCCCTTAAAAACTTAAGTATAACAGTTTGAAAATAAGAAGAAGAATATTTAACGTGTGAACTTATTTTTTACTTGACGTTGTTATTTCTCAAGGTTTTTGCTGATAAGTTATCAAAAATGCATTAAAAATTTGAGGAAATATTTTCAAAGGAACCTTGAAAATATTAAAATATGACCGCTAAAATCAGATATTTTTTCCATTTTAACGTTGAAAAAGTTGTTAAAAAATTTCTAAAAAGAAAAAAAATTTCAGTCCGAAGTTAAATTTGTATTCGTTTGAAAATAATAAAACGCTTACACATTTTTCTTATTTAACAAATGAAATTACATAATTTTATTATAAAACTTAAACTTTTAGTCAGCATGAAAATGTGATGTTATAGAAACAAGTAAAGTCCGTCTCAAAATGATCGCTTCATTTTTTGTAATAAGCATAAAAATATTGTCACATTCTTTATAAAAGTTTACAAGATATTGTCATTAACACAAAAAATCTTTTGGACCTGTAACTCGAAAAACATAGAAAGTTAATTTTTAGCCTTTACAGCCTAATTACAAGCAAACCTTCCTCCTTTTTTTACTGCAGGAAGAAAAAAAATGGGGAAAAAAGTAGGTATTGTGAATTATGAAAGCGTAATTAAATGCAAAAAAGCAAAATAGCTTCCTTCAAATCACGGTGATGCCACTTTTCTTTATTTTTTTGTTCCCTAAAGGTTCATAATTAGAGTTAGTGTTGCCAGTATTTATAATTTTACATAAAAATGTCACCGGCTCTCAATAGGCTAAACATTTTTTAAAAATTTCAATAACATTTTTTGTTCTATTGTGTGCAAAACATTCTATGTGATGGTTGGGTAACACTTATTTTCAGAAAAGAAAACGCCATATACTACGTTTATACGCACGACTTAATCCCAAAATAAATATATTTTAAGTAGAAAATTTTGCCGCATAAACGGTGAATTAATTTTTTATTTGAGAGTAACTAACTCATAAACACAATTCCTGATTGACTACACTTTTTGCAAAAAAGGTGTAAAGTGCTTCCACATTTATTTTTTGTTTAAGTGTTTTTGGCTATTAGTCCTTATAAAAACTTTGAAAAGTAATGTTTTGAAGGTAAAAATTATTGTTTGAAAACAAAAAATTGTTCATAATTAATTTTTTTAATATAAAAAATTGAGCGAGAAGTTTTACGACGGATATAATTATAAAATACTCAACCGTTTTCTAATGACATTTTACCAGTTATATATAAAATAGCTATCCGGTAGCACTAAAATGTCAAAAATATTCTTGCCGTATAAACAGTGAGTTCAATGATTGCAAATAATTTTTGTTTGCTAATAGGGTACGTATACACGTAGTAATAGATATTAAACACTTTTTCCACTTTTAATGGTGAAGCTTAAAAACAAAATATCGTAATTATCAAGTATGTAATGAAAATCGATCGATTTAAAAACATTCGGACTTTTTTCATACATTTTTGAGATTTTTTTTTTGATTTGGTTTATGTGTTGAAATCGATCGAAATTTATCACATCCCTAAAAATCCAACGTTGTCAAATTGAACAATAGCCATCACATAACTGTATATTTTAAACGTTTTTTGCCAAATCCGCCAAAATATTTTCAATGAAATTTAGCTGTCAGATAAATTAATATCTGGATTAACATATTGGGGACATTTTTCCCATTTTGAGACGGATGGATAAAAACTAAATACGTGCATACTTTTAGGCGTTAGAAGTAAAATTATTTTATTATAAAAGATGTAAAAGTTCACACCAGATACCGCTACAATTCGAATTATGAACATTTAACTGTTAAGTTAGTTACGCAAATATGGCGTTTCACAAATATTTGGATTAAATTCGTAATTTTATATTAGAAAAAATCTACAAAAACACATTTTAAAGGTTAAGTTATCCAAGTCCTAAAAACTGGGAAAAATGTTTATTTGACAAAAAACCTACTAAATCCTATAATTATCCAAGAAATATAAGACAGAAATTAAATTTTAATTATTATTAATGATTCGATACAGTCTAACAGCGAAAAATTAATGGTCTTTAAATTGTTACAGTTTCTTTCGTTATAATCGCTTCCAAAAAAAGTAGGAATTTTTTCAAAAATTTTATTTTTGCAGATGCCAAATGTGAATTCCTTAATCCTGGCGGTTCGGTTAAAGATCGCATTGGTTATCGCATGGTAATTGATGCTGAAGAAATGGGTCTCTTAAAGCCAGGCTGTACAATTATTGAACCCACCTCAGGGAATACTGGAATTGGTTTGGCCATGGCTTGTTCTGTTAAGGGCTACAAGTGTCTAATTGTTATGCCTGAGAAAATGTCTAACGAAAAAGTTTATGCTTTACGTGCATTGGGTGCCAAAATTATTCGAACACCGACTGAGGCTGCCTATGATTCACCGGAAGGTTTAATTTGTGTAGCTCAACGTTTGCAAAAGGAAATTCCCGACTCAATTGTTCTCAATCAGTATACGAATGCTAGCAATCCCTTGGCTCATTATGATGGTACAGGGGCTGAAATCTTATGGCAGATGGATAATCAAGTCGACATGATTGTGTGTACGGCTGGTACTGGCGGTACAATATCTGGTATTGCTCGCAAAATCAAAGAAGAATTGCCAACTTGTCAAGTTGTTGGTGTGGATCCCTACGGTTCAATTTTAGCACGACCAGAGACCATGAATGCATCTAAAGTTAACTTTTACGAAGTTGAAGGTATTGGTTATGACTTTGTACCCACTGTCTTAGACCATTCGAATATTGATATTTGGACAAAGATTTCCGATGAAGAATGTTTTCCCATGGCGCGACGTTTGCAAGCCGAGGAGGGTTTACTGTGTGGCGGCTCTAGTGGGGGTGCTATGCGTGCTGCTTTAAATATGGCCAAGACATTAAAGGAGGGTCAACGATGTGTAGTTGTTTTACCCGATGGCATTCGTAACTATATGACGAAATTTGTTTCCGACAATTGGATGGAAGCTCGCAACTTTAAAGAAGTTAAAAACGAACACAATCACTGGTGGTGGGATATTCCAGTAGCTCAATTAAAATTACCTGCACCAGTTACCATTAAATCCAACACCTCATTTAGCGAGGCTATTAAGATTATGAAAGGCCATAAATTGCAACAAATCGCTATTGTGGATGAGAAGGATAAGTAAGTTTTTATTTGGACATATTAAAATTCTTCTCATGTATTTATTTCCCGTGTTCACAGTTCCTTTTTGGGTACAGTGGGTGAAGAAGCTTTACTTACTCAAATTGTAAGCATGAATCGCCAACTAGATGAACCGGCTTTAAAGGCTGCTGCCAAGCGAGTCATACGTATATCTTCAAAAGATGTTTTGGGGAAATTGGCTCGTGTCCTGGAAGTTGATCCTTGTGTTGTTATTGTCGATTTAGAAAGTTAGTTTTTATTAATGTACATAACTATTTAGACAAAATGCTAATTATTTTTTTTTTAGATGACAAGGAGGTTTTGAAGGGCGTAGCCACTAAGTTTGATGTGATGTCTTTCATTGCAGAGGGTCCATCTAAGAAAACTAATGGAACCAATGGCACTAGTCATTAGAACAGAATTTTTATATATGAATAATTTTGCATAATTAATTTAGAAGTACAATGAAAATCTATTAATTGCAATTTTAAAATAAGTTGAGGAAGACAGTTTAGTTTTTATCACTTAAAGAAATAATTTTCAAGGCATTTTAAAAAATTTTAAATCAATTATATAAATATGTATGTGTGTATATAAATGTAATATAATGAAAATTTTTAGAAGCTCAAATTAAATATTATGAAACCTGTGCATGTCCGTAATAAAAAAAGATAAAAACTAATGCCTGTTAAAATGTTGCATCGTGTCATAGATAAACAAAGATTTTTTTTTGTCTCGTATAACACTCTTAGTTTTTTACAATTATCTTTAAAACTTAAAATTGATTATAATTGGCTAATAATCAAAACGAAAATCTGTTTAACTGTCCCGTACGACAGAAAGGAATTGCCCATATGCATATGTAAGTTGTTGCTTTTCACCGCTAAAGCACAGGGTCTCTCGGTGGCTAAAGGTGTTACGATTGACTGTCATACTGAGTCGTACGTTCTTTCAAAAATTGCATATCTGCTAAAAAAAGTATGATAATGTGGATTAAAAGTGTATGTGTGTGACAGACTTTTTGACAGATCTGTACGATTTTATAATCTTTTGAAAAATTTCAAAAAATGATTTTTTCTATGCGATCAGAGTTGATTGTTTTTTTTTTCTTTTTCTTTTTGAAGATGAGAAAAAAATAACAAAATATTAAAAGAATCTGTTTTTGCACCTTTTTTATTATAGTGTGAAACCTATGACACCATTTTAAGACGATTTTTAAAGTAGGACCGAATTCTGTCAGAATCCTGGCCTTAAAAGGTGTTGTAAACACAAAAAAGATAAATGTTGTAAAGCATCCCCAGTGGCTGCTTTGAGAGAAGTATTTACTTGTTTGGTAAAAAACTACCTACGAGTTCAAATCCCAAATCAAAGCTTTGAACAAAAAGAAAACTAATTATTGTTGATAGTCACGGTGTTTGAGTTGACTTAAAGGCGAATTACAGTTCAAACTAAGACTCGGAAGTTGAGGATGGCGCCTGTACGTATAAAAGTGCAACAAAATTTTGCAGTTAAGTCTGTTTCAAATATCAGGCAAAAAAAAAAAAATAGTTACTGGCAACGCTTTTTGCTACAGACATCACACGTATTAGGAATGTTTACTTAGAATCCAATAGAAACTTTGTTCTACGCAAAGATGGATATTTTTCATCATCATTGATTGTCGGGTAATGTTTAAAATGACCGTTCTTTAGGAACTCATAGTGAAAATTGACTCTAAGAAACCACATGCTTCTGTAAAGAAACGTTGCTGCAAAATCTCATCAACGATGCTCCTTTCGTTTTGTGTTTGATAGTCTAAAAGGTATTTTTTTTTAATTTTGGCTCCGTCCTCGCTTTTTATTCAAAACAAAAACAATCTAATTAAAATAAGGACATTCTCAGTTATTCTAAAATTATTGGTTACAAACTGCAGTTCTTCATCTTTTGGCTAATGAAATCTTTTTATATTCAATTTGTTTAATTGATAAAAATCGCACATTACTTTTTATAAAATATTAATTTTATTTCATTTTTAAACTGCTTTTTCTTCTTTCGCTAAAGCGTTGCAACGTTTAGCATTGTGTGTAGGAAATAGTGCTTAAAATTTTTAAAGCAATTTCTTTTCGATGATTATGTTGATGTTCACATTCATTTATCTTATATTAATACTTAATAGTGAGCTCTTGTTGCTTTATATATTTTAAATCTTTGCAAAACACAATGAATTTTTGGATTTAATTAACTGAAGTAACAACTAACTAAATTTAAAATCAAACAATAATTTATAAAAAATTTCCTTTCAGGTTAAGAAAAATTTAAGTATAAAAAAATGGAATTATTATAGAGTGTGACTGGTATATTAAGAAACTAGTGAGTGTAAGCGGGAAAGAGATATAACCTGTAAATTAGACTCCTCTATTGCTTAAATCCTTGACTTTATAAATACGCACAAGCCAGTGCTCTGTAGTGTACGCTTCTTCCAAAACATCCAGTTCAAAATCCTTATTACCTATTTCAGCAGCGCGTACTCGATCATAACCGGGAGGCTTGCCACCCTCAGTATAGACTTGACCAAAGCGGTAATAGCACATCTTATACATCAGGCAATTGAGTAAAGTGGCTGATCCCTCCTTATCGACACGAAATTCACCATTAGCAGCATAATAATCTTTTTCTTTAATGTGAGCACCGCGATCAGTACTGCCACCAATGCGCACCATCCATAGGAACTTGTTAATATCGTCTGACGAATAACCAGTCAAACCGCCAAAAATTACCAACACATAATCCACATCCAATTCGCGCATAATTTCATATGCTTTTTCTTCGCTTGAGGCCATGGCTTGACCAACTCTAGAGATGTGTGTATTATTCCAGGTATTATTATCTACTAAAATTGTACGATTAGCCATGGCTGTTATTTGATAGCCATAATCCCACCAAGACATAATGCGGGCATCCTAAAATTAAAAAAAAATTTAATTTTGTTTCATTTTGATTATTACAATGAAGTACAGATAAGTTTTATTAATTTTATAATTAATAATTCAGTTTAGTTTTAGTACTCATTATGTTTCATACTCTTCCTATCAAGAATTCAAAAGTATTCATCATATAATTTAACATCTGTCGAACAAATATATTTTCATTTTTATACTTAACTTACCTCTGGAGTATTCATTTGCAACCAATAGTAGGCCTCACGAAAATCATCAAATATTATGCGTCCGCCATCATGCGAACGCGCACTTAATACAATACTTGGCGATGAATAGGCCTCCGATGTTACCCAAGTACAATGAAACGTATAAACAATCAGCATAAGTGTAACAATACCGACAAAAGTAAGAGCCACCTCCTTCTTGACACCTCCTCCTTGTTGTTCTAATTTTTTATATTGTCGTCGATTCTCCACTGGCTTAGCAGACGAAGCTACCTCTACCGACTTGATGTATTTGGACAACAAATGTGAAACAGCAATGCCAGAAAGAACACACATAACGGGAGCCAAAACTAACATTAAACGTACCATCACACCGGCGAAATAAATGCTGGTAACGCCATACAAAATAATAAAAATATTGGAGTCGGAAAGTTTCGAGAAACAAAAATATAAACCGGCCGGAAACAGAAAAACTAGAATCTAAAAACAAGAAGGAAAATATAAAATATTTCATTATAAATTGTTAAAGATGAAACAAAATACAATCTAAAAAATTGATAAAACGTGTTTTAAAATTAACGCAAAATTACAAATTTTTCCATTAGTACAGTTAGGAAAAATTACAGCAGAGATTAAACTCGAATTTTTATGTCATTGAGTTTTTATTGATTTCAATACGTTTCATACAGATAAATACACCACGTCACAAAAATGTAATGCAAAGAAATAACGGTTTTACACATCTACATTTTAAATATTACATAACGATAAGTAAAGTTTTTACTACATAACACCAAAGAATTTACATTGTCGACAAATTTTTTAAAAATAATTAATTTCTTTGCTGATTTTTCGAACGACTTTTAACTTTAAATGATTCGTGGGATGATTTAAAGAAATTGATACTGGTAAATAACTATTGGTGCTCATTATCAAGAAACCGTGAGATTTCTCCCTGTCTAAATTTGTTGGTATTGGTAGGTGCAACATGTGATTTTAATAAAATGTGTCACATGCAAGATCTCAGTATATCATGATCTTGAAGTTAGATCTTTCAAAAAATTATAACAGTATTAAAATAAAACATGAGAGATATTTTGGCAGGTCTGTGAGATATTTCAAAAAGTAGGATTAGTGTGTAGGTATTGAAATAAAATATGTGACAGATTTTTTGACAGGTCTGTCCGATTTACTAATCTTAAAAAGTTGTATAAAATAATCATTTCTGTACAATCAGAGTTGCATTTTAAGCTGAAAGAAAGATTTCGTGTATGAGAGTGTGGCACCTAAATACAGATTTAAGCTGGATTCACCAACTGAATTTTAGTTTTTTGAGAGTTTGTTCTGAAGCGATTCACCCACTTCGAACAATTTTTCTGGAAAAACAAAGCTCCATATGAAACATATGTTTAAGCGAGATGTGTTACTTAACAAGCAGGCAGCACTGTGACAGAAGATTGAAATCACAGAATGCCGTTTTTTTGCGTTTTTTGTGTCACAGACATAGTTTTGGTTTTTTATAAATAAATTCTATATTAAGAAAACTTTCATAATTAAATAAAAAATGAATGAAAGTAAAGTGGTTCTTCTAATAGCTATTGAGGTAAAAAAAAGCTTTTTTACCGGCAAAGTATATATATAAAGAGAAACTAAGATATAAGAGAATATAAGAGAAATAATCTTGAAGGCAAGGGATTCGTTGAGATCCATTACACAATTTTTTAAATTTATTTTCTTTTATTTTGTGATTTATTATAAACATACAAGGCAAATTAAAGCAGGTAATATAGGTATATATATTTTTTTTTTTGCTTGAAAGATTCTTATCACAACAATTAGGCTGTGATGCTTTTTCTTGCTTTTTCACTTTTTTCAGTTGACACCAGTTCCTTTTTTACACTTTTTAAGAAATTTTTTACTACAATTTTGTTAGAATTTTAAAAGAAAAAATTATTCAATCAATCAGTCAATCAGGTTGCTTGGCAGTTTTACTTTTTAAATTTGCAAGCTGTTTCACCTTTTAAATTTATATGCACATACATATATTTAATATGTACATATGTATAATACGATGTGGCAGCTCAGTTAAAATTTCTTTGAAAAAATAAAGTAGTTGGCAGCAGCTTCATTGTTTCGAAACAAAAATTAAAATTAAACCAATTCAAGCTTAAATTGTTCCGAAGTGAGTTTCAACTATTTTCGCTTCTCTCTCAAAAAGGAACACGTCAAACTACATATAAAAAAAAAATGTTTCGGAACAAAATTTTGTGGGTGAATCCAGCTTAACTCGCAATTTTACAAGTAGGAAAGATTTCAATCAGACTTTTTTGTCAATGAATCATACGATTGTGTAGAAGTCAGTTATGACCTTAAAGTTTAAATTTTGCGTTAATTTTACCCCACCCTTTATTTTATAATTTTAAGATCATTTTTCAGCGATCAAAGTGTTAAAGTAATCACTTGGTAACATTAAGGCGTACTCATTTAAATGCAATAATATCATCACAAATGCAAATATTATTTTTTATATATATTTTTCTTTATAAATTAATGTTTAAACCTACCTGTAAATCAAAATAAAATGATGACCATGATGTGGGTTGATGTTCAGAGACCGAAGCAATAATTGGTATATGATTTTTAGCATAAGAAGGGTCTAAAAGAGAATAAAATCGTCCTGTCCAAGGCGACACTTTGCCAGTGACGGCCAGTAAAGTGCTAACAATAAAAACGGCCGTTAATATTGTAGATATCAAACTTCTAAACAAAATTTCAAAATGTTCTTTTGACAACCAAGCGTTTAAATAATCGACGAAAGCATGTATTTGACAGAGACCGAAAACACCTAAAGCCTTAAATAAATAAATATAATGAAATTATTTCAAAATCAAATATCTATTAATACCAAATAGTACTTACCAACATATGTTCCGAACTTTGTATGGGTTGAAAGCCCACAAATGATATCTGCATGGAAAGAATAGTGCCAACACAATACAAAGTGCTGTAAGCCACGTAAATGCGATGAGAAAAGCGTCCAGTACATATTAGAGCCAAAACATGTAAAGGTATAAGATTGATTAAAAAGACATATCCACCCCAGGAGGAAACCATATAAAAATAGGCCAAGGCTGACATAGACGACCAGAATATGGCTCCTGTTTTAACCGCTTTAATCCATAAATAATAAGTTAAAAGCATGCAAAATATAGCAATTCCTTCATTATCGTATGAACCGGCTACAGATCTTGAAATATATCCCGGTACAATAGAGATCAATGCAGCAGCCACTAAACCAGCACCAGTACTCTGTATTAAAAAACAAAATTAAAATCATTTCAAGTGCTTCAATTAATTAATTGACCAATATACAAAATATTAATCAATCAGATAAGTTTAGTACTCATTATGTTTCATACTCTTCCTATCAAGAATTTATAAGATATTCATCACAAAAAATTAATATAATAACATTACATAATAGCTTGTTCTATACTCACATGTATTTCCTTTGTCAAGGCATATGTGACCAATGTGGTAAGCGATGAAAAGAATGGCGCCAAAAACACACACACATTGCGTATGTCCACTGTAATATTTAATAGCCATAATATCCTATACAAGGCAGCAGAAGTTACCATTAATCCAGGATAAATGGTGCCACCTATTATACGCCCCAAGGGATACCAAGCACGATCATCGAACCAATTATGAAATTTGTAGAAACCATTTTCAGCCAAATAACGCGTGGTACGATAGTTGAAATAAGGATCAAATTCGTGGATAACGCTCTCAAACCGCAGAACAGAGAACAAGCGCGTGGCAAATGCTGCAAATTACAAAAAGCAAATGGAAAGGGAAATTGTGAACATGTATTATTAAAATTATAAAAAAAACACACGTTCTTTATTACTCCCTAAAAATGCAACTCTTTAATCTACATCAAATCGTCGTTGCCAGAGTTTTCAGTAAAAATTTACAAATAAAAAGCTAATTACAATTTCTTAAATATTCAGACCTGTCTAGAGTTCCGTTCTGATCGGAAACGAATTCTAACTGCATTTTGGTGGTTTATAGACACTTTACACTTGCATACATCTATGAAGAGTGCGTAGAAGGTGTTGAAAATGAGAATGAAATGATAAAAACAAAAAAATAATAAACTGTTCAGCAGCACACCATACAATTCGCATATTTTTCTTTTTTTTTTACTTTGGTTATTTTTTTCGACCTTTAAGAATGTAAATTTTTATTTTTTTCTTCAGGCTTTACGGGACAATTGTTTATTTAGTTGAAACTCTTTTTTTTATTAAATAATAGTTATATTTATTTTAAATCAATATTTCGGACACCTTTGGTGTCCTTCTTCATGAATTTGAGTAATTTGAAGGTTTATAATTTTTATTTTTATTATTTATTTAAAAATAATTTAATTTCTAAATTAATTACCTTGCGCCTTTTCTAACTTATGGCGGCAAAGTATTTGTAGAAACAAAAACTAAGATCAGTTCAAAAAATTGTGTTCAGCTGTTTTTTTAAATGTAAATTGAAACACTCAACTTAAAAGAATAATTGATATCAAGTTCTTTACAATTTTCAAAAGTTGTGTTTATGTGTTAAAACTTGAAGGTATAAAAGTACGTCGTTAAAAATTTTAAAGTATATAAGTAGGTCCAAAGTATATCTATATATACTTTGAAAACGTCGTTAAAACTTTCTATAAGACAAGGTACCAAGGTAAAATAAATGTACCTTGTAAGATACTAAACAGAAACCTAATCCGATTATAAATAATTTGTTTAAGCAGCGGCGTAATTTTAATTAATTAAAATGTTGTCATTTAAAAGATTTTAAATTACGATTTTTATACCAGACGTGTGTATTAGCATTTCAGAATTATGTTTATAGTTGTGAAAAGCTTTAGAAATTCTGTAGTTCTTTTGGTTTTTTCGTAATATAGAAAAACAGATGTTTTGCGAAAGTTACGGCTTGAAACTTAGCCGATTTGCTGGCGGCTCTGGAACCACAGAAGTACCCAAATGCGACGGCTTGCCGCCAAACAGATCGACCGTGGAATTTTGCTTAAACATCAACAAAAAAAAATACCTGTTCATACTCACATAATACAGCAGCTATTATCAAGATTGCGAGTTTTACTAAATGCTCTTGTTTTTCCCATGTTAGAAATCTGGATTTCGCTAATGGTACGGAAGTTTCAGTCACCATTTTTGATTTACAAGTTTTAATTTGTTAGCAATGTTTTTTTTCACTCAACACACACGCACTTAAAGAGACCGCATACAATAAGACGTTTAATATAAAACTGACCCGGCGTCTACGGGTTGCATCAAAACAGAATTTCCAATGGTTTTACCATAGGCTCATAACTTTTAACTAAAAATCTGTAAAGTTAAACAACTTTTAAGTAATCTTGGCACTTTTTACTAAATTTGTCTTTAGTTTAGTGAAATTTTAACTCAGTTTTTAAGTAAACTTTTCTATTACAAGGAACGAATTCGTGGCAATGAAAACCAAACGCCCAGGCAAATGTCAAAATGTAAAATCTTAAACAACTCCAAGCAGGTGATACCAGATTTCTATATTTGTAACAATTATAGCCTCGTCTGTAAAAGAACTAATTCTTTTTTAAATTTATTTTATTTATTTTCAATAACAGCCTAAAAACCCGTAATCGGTAAAAATTTCTACAACTTTCGTTGCAATTACTTTTTACTCATATAAAAAATAAAGAATAACAAAAACAAAATATGTACATAAAAACTATATATAGTTTCAAATCTTAAAAAAGCACTGATATACTACTATATATTATTACATGCCTACAACGTTTCGTTCGTTTTACGCAGTTCACACACGTCAAGTTTTCTTGCAGCAATTGTGAATTTTGTGGGTGAGAAAACGAGAAATAAAATGATTCTGCATTCCTTTCTCTTCCACAAAATTCAGAATTGCTGCAAGAAAACTTGACGTGTGTGAACTGGGTGTTAGTTTTAGGGAATATTATATTGTTAATATTAATTAAAGAAACTAGGCTTTTACAATGCAGAATTTAAAGTAATACCACAGAATTTCAAGAACTTGAAAAAAACCTTGAGAGGAAAATATAAAAAGTCTTGATTTTTTTTTATATATGAAAATAAATAACTGGCCATAAAAGCCACGGAGATGAAAAAATTCAAAATAATAGAGCTTGAAATACAAAATTGGTCATAAATACACAAACAAAATGAGAATATAATTTAATCCAGAATGGGGTTCTGATAGGAATGAATAGTATAGTGGTTTTTAACTATGTTAAAATTATAAATATTTCTTATATTTTTTAATTTATTTAACTTCCATATTGACTAATAGCAACACTGATGAAATGATTTAACACGCATTATTTTTAAAACAGCATTATTTTTAACCTCTAAAAATTTTTTTTTAATTCTTAGCAAATTTTTTATTTATTTATTTATTTTATTTTAATGCAAAAAGCCTGGGAGGCCAAAGCGCATTATCATTCAATTACATAATCTTGGTGTGTATGTCTAGTTATTTACATATGTACATATGTAGTTTTATGAATAATAATATGAAACATTTAATAAAGAATTTTTTAATGATATGAAAAAAGCTAGTTTAAAGTTGTGTTTTCTTGGAGTGGCATAGGGATACGGAAACAACAGAACAAGAGCAGTAATAGGCAAGAGTCCATACGATTACGGTTAATCAATGCCGAAAAGCATCATCTCAATTACTTAAATAATCTAAAAGGTGTTTTTTGAATGTGATCGGTGTAACGGATAACTTTTTTAAGAACTGAGGTCCAATTTCTGCTATTACGTATAACAAAGGATTTTTCGAAAACAGGACAAGTAATTAATGGTTCCATAATATGCGGAGTAGTTGTATAACGTGTAAAAGTACATTTTGAAAAAATAAAATCGGGAATTTTGTAGTAAATTATTTTATAGAAGATTAGCATAGATCTATACTTTAAAATTTCAATTAAAATATACCTTAAAGGATTAATATTATCCTTATAATATAAAACTAGATATCTGGCAACCTCTGTTCCATAAGGGAAAATATTTTTCAAACTTATTTGATTGTTTGTGCGTATATTAATGTTTTGCAAAAAAATAAAGAAAAATAATAAACAAAATCAAAAAAACTTCAAATAAATTAATTATTTACGTTATATTTGTTATAATAACGATATAATAATATATTTAACCTGGAAAAACCCCGTTAAAACAGCAAAAACATTGACAGTCTGTCTTGCTTTTGCACATTTTGTGCAAAATTGTAAAAAAACGTTGTTGGAATTTGTACGAGTGTGTGAGCAAGTTAAAGTGAATTTGTGTCCATGAAACAAGGATATAAAAAAGCGAATATCTCCTAGTTGATTATATGTAGATAATTTAGGAGAAAACTTAATGAATTTCCTTGATTTTGTTGTAGGCATTCAATTGTGTTTAATTTAAAATCTTATTAAATCAAATAACAATAATGTCATTTAATGCGACAACTCCAACCGCGGGCCTAACAAGTGCAGCAAGTATTAGTTCAGCATCAGGGGGTGGTCCAAGTAACTATAAAGATATTTATGATTTGCTAGAAAATCTTTGCAAAAGTTTTGTTGGGCCTAAAGGCAATCACAGTAAGTTGTTGCTACTAATGCTATTTTAATTGTCAAAAAAATAAAATTTTCAAAATGATAGTTTATTTTGCCTCGCTGTTGAAGAAGTTAATGAATATATATCAAAATTTTATCTCCAATTTTGTATTGGGTCTTTGTGTGTTGAAATAAATTTGTAATTAGGTGATTTTTTATAATTTATTTAAAAATTTTATTATAGGGGACGTTTTGCGCCACATTACCCAATACATATCAAATTGTCCCTCGGCTTTGGGGTCTACATTACCATATGATGAATCTTCTTTAGTAGTAAAAATAACCCAACATCTAAATAACACTGACACTTCCGGGGCATCAACATCGTCTTCCGTTTTAGGTAAAATAGGCGGAATAAGTGGATCGCGCAACAATCCTGCGCTGTTTTTAAGCTTGCATGAACAACTAAGGTCCAGTGTAAGTTATTAAAAAAAAATGAAAAGTGGGAGATCTACAAGATTTTAACTGTAAAAATTAAATTTTTAAGAATAGCTGCTTTATAATTAATATGTAGGCATTTGTAATATTTATCACGGTTTTTTGGTAAATTTTTTTTTTTTTTAATTTTTGATCTAAAAGACTTTTTTTTATGAAATCTCTTGTCCAAATAGAGTTCTTGAATCATACCTCAACATTTTTTTTAACCATTTATTAGTGGTTATTTTGCTTGATTCTCTGAAGGGAATAAATAGAAAAATACATATTTTGAAGGAGTCAAGCACGCTTAATACTTAATTTTCATAAACAAAATTAATTTCAATATATATGTGTGTGTGTGTGTATATATATATTTAACTCATATAAATTATTTGAAAATATTTTTGGGAGGATTGCAGCTATAAATTCCCAGTTTGAATAAATCATTTTATTTCTTTAATTCTTTTTATAAAGAAAAACATTTATATTTTTTCATTTTTGAAACTTCAAAACTTTTAGCAATTAGATACAAAGCAAAGAAGTGCTTTATTGACATTTCTGTATTATATGGCTGATTCTAAATATGTTATAAAGGAAAATGGATACTGCCCTGGTGTATCTAGTACGAAAAGTACCGGCATGCAAAGAAATCGATATAGTATTCCTAATGCATCCCTGCCTCCGAATAGTACTATACCTTCTTGGAGAAGTCATCTTTTACAAAAAACTCATCCATTGACGGTTACGCCACAAATCTCTCTTTTAGGACAACAAAATGTAAGTGCAGTTGTGGAAAATTATTAAAACTTAAATACAATTTAGACATTTCTTAGATCCCAAATGTACACAATCCATCTGATAATAATCATAAAATATCAATGTTACGCCAATCTACCAATGGAGGCACTAATAGAAGTGGTGTTGAAAATGATATCATACCTACATCCAGCGTTGTAGCTTCTGCAGCCAGCACTAATCTCACCTTACGCGGCGGTAATTCAGACGTTAATAAAATGTGGGAAGCCCAAAATAATTTCAGCGATGACATTGTACAAAATGTTATTTATGCTTTTACGGGCATTCAGGGAAAATACTTAAAGAAAGATGTAGTTTCGGGTAAATTTAAATTAGATATCAAAGCGAAAACTTTAAATGTGGTGCAGGCTGGTATGTTGTTACGACTAGCCGAGTTGGGTTATTATCACGATTTAGTTCAATCGTATACGGATACCAAAAGTGGCTTATGTGCCTTGGGCTTAATGGGTCAGGGTTTTATATCCGCCTTGAAATCAGAACTCACAAAATATTACGGCATGGTTGCACTGCTACAAGAGCAACTTAACAAACAAAGACAAAGTGATTTGTTTGCCTCTTACAGTTCACCCTCACGCCCGGAACGTTTAACGTTAATGAAAATTCTTGTTTGGTCTGTCGATCCGCTACAAAGACTACAACTGTTAGCATCTATTGCAGAGGCATGTCAAGAAAAGAAAGGTGGTGCCTTAGCATCGACCGTGCATGGTTTTTTAAATAACGGTAATCCAATGGTTAAAAGCATTGCCAAAGAATTACTTTTGGCGATATGTGGTCCACTTTATCAAATGCTTACTAAATGGTTGCTGGAGGGAGAATTATGTGATCCTCATGGTGAATTCTTTATAGAATGTCTTGTTGAGGTGGGTCCAGATCGTTTATGGCATGATAAATATCGTGTGCGTACTTCCATGTTGCCGAATTTTGTATCCACAGACTTGGCACATAAAATTTTAGTTACCGGTAAAAGTATTAATTTTCTCTGTGAAATTTGTGAAGATAAGCAGCCAGTCAAGGGCAAAGATGAGCTGCGACACTGTATTGAAGAAAACGGTATAAAATAGAAGGGTTCTTTTGTAAAAAAAATTAATACGTTTAATTTCAGCTGAGCATATATTTTCTTCTGTATCTGATACAAAACTTCATTCAACAATTGATTCTATATATTTTAATACTTCGAAACGTGTTCTAGATATAGTTATGGGTCCACATAAATTATTAGAACACTTACAGGCAATGCGGCGCTATTTGCTCTTAGGACAAGGCGATTTTATCGGCATTTTAATGGAAAACTTAAAGTAGGCTTTTACAATTTTTTTTCTAACTTTTTTCGTTATCTCTTTTGATTTTCTTTTTAGATGCGAACTTGATAAACCCGCCAAGGAATTATATTCATATGATTTGTCTTCCATTATGGATGCTGCAATACGTTCAACGAATGCCCAATATGATGATCCCGAAATACTTAATCATTTAGATGTGAGATTAATGTCACCTTGTGACGGTGACATTGGTTGGGATATTTTATCTCTACAGTATACAGTTCGTGGCCCCTTGTCTACAATGTTAGAACCTTCCATGTGTATATACCAAGTGCTCTTTAAACCGTTATGGCGTATGAAACATATGGAATTTGTATTGTCTTCAAAAATATGGAAGGATCAAAAATGCAATGCAAAGGTAAGTTATTAAAATTATTTATGAGTTGATGGCCTATGCTACCAATGTTTACACTCTTATTTGGTCTCAGAATTTATACTGCTGATTAATTAAATAAATAATAAAACGTATTTATTACTGTTTTTTGCAAATTATTTTTTTAAGTTTGTCATTCTGTTTGTAATTTCCGACCCCATAAAGTAGGTATATTCTGAGTCCTTATGCATAGCAAAGTCGATTGAGCGATGTCCTTCTTCGCGTCCCTGTTGAAATCAACTTTGCCAAGGCACTAGATGAGCTTGAGAAAATAAAAATACTTCAATCGATCAGATATAGTTTCGAAAGTAATGCTATTTGAAATCAGCAAGATCGGTCAATGTTCTTTAAGGCAGCAGGCAAAACACTACGCCTGTCTCTGAATTTTCCAGATCATTTGGAACAATGAAGTAACTACAATACAAAATAAAAAAAAAACAATGTATACGGCGATAGAGAATAAATAAAAAAGAAAAAAGTGGTAAACACGTTGGCTACAAACCTGGTTGACCAGGGTTCAACGCCTGCGGCAACCAAAAATAAAAAATGTTTTTTTCTGTTTAATGGTATAAATATATATTCAGAATTAACATTAAACATGCAGCCTCCTTCGTCGGTACTTCTTAATAGCATATTCGCCGGCGAAGTAAAATAACTAATAAAATGGCTATATCTAACTTTCTCTTTTCACCACATGTCTTATATCTCATCTATCCCTTTCCTAAAGAATGTAGTACGGTTACAAAAATAACTAAATAGGCATTATTGCTTGAAGTGCTACTTCTCTTTAAAAAAAAAATTGACGCTCATCCATATTTTCCGGGTTATGGGCTTCTAAACTTTTCATAGAGAAGTACGATTATGCACCATTTTTTAAGGTTTCAGTATGGATATAATTTAAAAACTTCTTAAGAGATCTTTTAGAAAATATTAACATTTTTAAAAATTTTAATCTATACATAACCTCAATAATTGATATTTTGATTGAAGTTACTTCACTAAACTAAACTTACATACAAGGTGAAGGGTATGTAATATTTGTAATATATATTCGTATGTAAAAAAATAGTTTTAACATTTACTTCTTGTTTACGACTAAAGTTTTCGTTTTAAATCGTGCGTTGACCGAACTTAGTTAAAAATAATGTTCTTAATAAAGCCTTGGCAATATTAGGAAGAGAATTGCTTAAAATTCAGACAATTCCTCATAGATCTAGTGGTCTAAGACTACTATTAAATCTTTACCGAAAAAAGATGATAAATCTGCCCGTGTCAACAAGCTCACCCATCGTGGAATCTCTCGCCCTGCCATCTTCATTTTCTGTTCGTAAGTAGATGTCAGTTCAAGGATTGTTTACAATAGTTTTCAAAAACCTAGCGCTTCAATACCCTTCCGTCTTTGGGTAAGAATTCCTTTAACCAAACCATATTTTGACTATCAAAAGTATAAAATGGGCATAATGTCGTATCATCAGTTTGATCATTTATATTTAATAGAGGATCTTACATAATAAAATAAAAGATTTTTTTCTTTTTTTATAATTATAATTACTTAATTTCTTTAAATGTTTAATTTTTATAACTTGTGCTAATCTAATAAAATAATATTAATCTAATTTGCATTAATTAACATACATAAATATACAAGTACACCTTGGACTATTACTTTAGGCAGCGATCTAATAAAAACATTGCGACTTTTGAATAAAACTGCTGATAGTAACCCTTTAGAAAAGCTCTTAGTATTTGGCAGTGATAATTATAAGTTTATATCCGGCAAATAGCAAATACTAATGGTTAGAAATAAATCTAATGTAAATAATAAGAGAAGTTTAGTTAGAAAATGTTGCTTTGCTTTATTTTACTAAAATATTTATGTATTTATTACATAAGAACATGGATTTTTGAAAACATTAATCATAATTATTACTTTAAACTTTATAAAAAAAAATTATACACATTTAAAGCTGTTAGTTTTGCTTCAAACAAAAGTTATACATATTTACAATTTAGCATCAGCCTGCTTCAAGAGCGGTGCCAATTTCTGGGTCAACATAATGTTCCCCGCAATCTTTAGTTTACCTTTCATAAAAGCAGCTTGGGGATTTAGTTTGCCCAATGCGATATCAACCATATCCTCATCGCTGACAGTTAGCGTGGTATCAACTTTAGTGCCCTTAGCAGGACCTTCATATATTTTCGCGCTCTTTAAATCCAAGGCTAGATTATTGGGGTAGAAAAAACATAAATTATTATCTTGTAAGCTCATGTTGTCACCATGCAAACAGTAGTGGAACATTTAAAGTTTTTTTTTCATTCCAACTAAATAATTAAGAAAAAAAAACGCCCTTTGACCCCCAGCTATTTACTTCATTTTTCTCAATACAATTCGTTGCTTAACTTACTCCATTCTTTGGCCACTTTTCCGTCCTTTGTGATTTTGTATAAGAAAACACCATTAACAGCTTTAGCCTTGGATTCATTGCCCTTAATGCCATCGGCAATTTTTTGGAAAACAGCATCTGATGAAAGCGTCATTGTAAATGGTTTTTTGCAGAACAACTCTTAAATTATAAAACAACAAAATTAAACACTATGAATTGCAACAAATCCACCAAATATTTCTTTAGAATCACTTACATTTGGAATGATCAATGTTGAATGTTAACTTCTTTAATGTCGCACTTGCTTTTACGTTAAAAATTTACTTTGTACACAGGTGTTTAATATTCGCAAATAAAGTAAGTCACGGTTACCAGACTCATAATGTTTGGAAATTTTTACGATTTTTAAAGTAATTGCCTATTGATAGTTTGGCGTGTTTTTACAATTGACGTTGCTTTTACACCACGTTTACATTAGACAATACTGTCATGACAATAAAATAATACGTATTGGTTGTTAAAAATGCTGACAATTGCTTCTGTAGTGTGGGCGTCCAGACTATAAATTTGACAATTTATTTTGAGCAAAAAACCTCACGTCTTTGGAAACAAAAAAATATAATTTACTTAAAAAAATTATGATAAAATTGTCGGCATACGTCAAATCACTGTTTCAGATCAACTGAAAAAGTGTACATGTGCTAATGAAAAAGTGTGTATGCATTATTATTGTCATGTCAGCATTGCCTAAAGCAAACTAGGGGTTATATGTATTTTTACTGACTTCTTTTTTTTCTGCCAAGCGAAGTTAAATTCAGTGGGATAAAATTTTTGCATTAATATATTTATTAAAAAAACCAATTTTTTAACGGGATGCTGCAGATCTTTTATCATAAGTCTAGAGTATTTAACCTAACTACAACAATCCAGCTGTACTAGTGTCACAACATATTTTGACTGAATATTAACATTACGCTGACATATTTATAATAAATTACAAGTTCTACAACAAACTTAAATATTAAATATTTCTCAATTTTTTTAAGCTCGTCTGAAAAAAATAAAATTATTTTCGCTACAAACTAAGTGTCTTAATAAATTTAACAAAAAATTTTATTTCGCTTCCATAAAACGGATTATAATATATGCATTTCTAATTTGAACGATTTTCTACATTATTTAAAAATTTTCAATAATTTAATGTGGCAACTACCTATTGCGTGCAAACAGATTGCAATGTTTTAATAACATTGACTGTAAACAACATTATTTATGTAGATGGCTGTTAATTTTGCTTTGACATTTAAGTAGTGTGGCCAGATGGCATTTTTTTTTTTTTTTTTGTTAAATTTAATTTAAAATAACATTACACTATGTCCACACGAGACGAATTTTCATCATAATGCCTAATATAACGCTGGCAGAACAATTGTCAAATTTATATTAATATCAGTTCAAAGGGGTAGACGTTGATGATTTAATATTATGATGAATAATTCTTTATTGGTCATTCTGAAGGCAATAGGTCCACACAATTCTGTCTAAATGTTATTTTTTGAACTTTCGGTTGGTTTTTATAATAATAATATAATAAAAAATGCCTAAGCTATAATAATTTAAAATTTTATTAAAAATATTATATGTCAAAAATAAAATCACATATTAAATGACTTTTTATATCATGATGAATTTATTAGTCTATGAGCTCTGATAACTATATCATAACGATGATATAATACTAATAAATGAAGTCTACACAGGATGAATTTTCATCATGATATAAATTTGACTTTCATCAAGATATAAATTCATCAGGTGTGGACTCCCTATTAATTTTAATAAAAAATAAATAATTAATATCCTAAAATGCAAAAAAACGATATTTGTTGCATCATATTTTTAATTCAGCATTTCAAATATTTATATATATGAAAAATTGTTGCAAGTGTAATGTGACTTCATAACTCACGATCGGTCAAACCGAATTCGATTAAATTTTTAAGGTTTGTTCATATGGTCCTTTAGATGGTTCATCTAAATATTGCATAAAATCTGCCGACGCGTCCTCGAGTTATGACTTTTCATGACAACATGTAATTTTGTCCATATAAAAAACTACAACATATACATAGGCGCCTTTAACATTATGCGGTATGCGTTTTTGATTAAAAGTACGGTTGCAAACAGTATTTAAAATTAATTAAAAAAAACGCGAGCCTTAAAGGACTCATTCAGAAGAATCGCAGCTAGGGTACCATTTTCTCCCCGCAAAACAATAAGTTTCGACTCAAAAACGAGCGCATAAACGATAAATATAATCGCGCAAATGACTCAAAAAAGACTTGAATATGATCACTAATTTAAAAAATTCCAACTGGGTGCTGACTTAACAAAAATAATAATAATAATAATAATAATAATAAAATTTTTAGGTTTACGGTATAGAATTTTAATAAAAAAATTATTTTTAATAGTATGCTATTTGGTTATGGCCAGGATAATCTTACATATCTAATACCTATTTATTTGTAATACCAATTTTCAAAATTTTTAGTGCATAAGTACTTACATTTGGAGATGATTATTTAAGTTTAATGTTAAATTAAAAAATATCTTTTACCTTTTTTTTAGCCCTTGCGCTCAATGGCCCCCGAATTAAATAAAGTTTTGTATCGTTTACATCTGTTTACATCCGAAATGATACATTTTATACATCAAATGCAGTATTACATACTTTTCGAAGTCATAGAATGTTCGTGGGCCGAATTGCAAGAAAAAGTACAACAAGCTAAAGCATTAGACGACATACTTAATGCCCATGACGAATTTTTAAGTGCAATTAAATGTGGAGCATTCTTGGACTCATCATCTGGTGATCTTTGTCACAATATGGAAACGGTTTACGAGGGAATTATACGATTGGAAGTGTGGCAAGATAAATTTTATGATCTGTGTTTTCGTGAATTAAACGCACGTAAGCAATTTGAAAAGGATATTAAGGAATCGGAAAAGCTGGGCAAATTTGGTGTTACTACTGAAAAGCAATTGGAAAGAGATCAAGAGCATAAAATTTTCGAACAAACTGTTGGAAGTTATCACAAGTCTTTGGAAAACATTGGTGGAGACTATGAAAAAGCAGTAAGATGCTTTCTACTCGCTCTTAACTCAAATAACGATCATAATTTACAACTGTTTGGCATACGTTTAGATTTTAATGAATACTACAAGAAGAGAGATCAACGTTTGGGTGTACCCCTCACATTTGAACATATGCGCATGAGCAATGTTTATTTTAATAACAAAAGTTTATTAGGTAGCCGAGTATCGGTCATAAATTGACCCAAAGTTGTTTCCAACAGTATCAATGCGCCTTTGAACTACCTTGAATGGCACTTTCATTCGCAACTCTTACAGCGTTTAGATATGAAAAATAATTCACAACTTATAAGCACCACTAACATCAATTGCACTCATAATTGCTTTGTTAGCCTTTGTCCTTGTAAGTCTATACCTTTGTCGCCTTATAAAATAAAAAACTCATCCTTAAACACGCTGAATACCTGCTTAAAATGGAACCTTCATCACTTTTATGGAGATGGCTTCAATAATAAGAACTTGAAACGTCCGTTGGTTTTAAATAGTTGTAATGAAAATATGATTTTGCATACATGTTGTGAAATATTGTAAGAATAATCTAATTCGTTCTTTGTGTAATTAAAATTATAATCGAGTTTTAGTTAAAGCTCTTTTCACTAAATTTTTCTCTGTTTTTTCTTGTTTTTCTTGTAACTTTTTTATATTTATACATTAAATTATTTTTTTCTATAAAACTTTTTTCTACTACGTAATTTATTTCCTTTAATTTTAATAAAAAAAAATTATTTAAACTCTAATCTTTTTGAGTCAAATTAAAAAATTTGTTTTTTCCTATTAAGATTTTAATAGAAGTATTAATTTTGTAAAATAAAAAAATTTTCCAAATATTTTTTAGTTTAATTATTCATACATACGTATTTAAGTTCGATCTTCTAAAGCAATAAATATATATTTCAACACAAAATTTAAATTAAAAAATAATATGTGTTATTAAATAAGAGTCTCCATACTGTACCAGTGAATCAAATTGTGTTAGAAAATTGACAACCATATATTTCTGTCTTATTTAATAAATTGTTTTAATGAAAAATTTTTAGTGAGAATTAGTTTTTCTTAAACTGAGCCAATTGTTTTCTTAATCTGCCTTGCCAACAACATTAAATTTAAACTTTTCTTAAAGTTATTACATACGCATGCACATACCGTAGGTCTCAAATCGAATTCTTCTTTTTATAAACTAAGTTTTTAGTATTTCAGTACATTTCACACAAACACCCCGTTATATATTTATATTTTACATATTGCATTTTGGTTCTAACAGTTTCTGTTATGTTTTTACATTCTGTTATTATGTGAGTTAACACCACCGGTAAATAAAATACCACTGCAGCACTGTTAAAAAAATTATAAACACGATGCTTAAAACAAAAATATGAAAGTTAAAATTAGAATGCGCTGGATAACTTTATCATTAGTTTTGCAAATGTAAATTTTGTGAAGAAAATCCACATAAAAACAAAAGTGAAATTTTTAAATATTACTAAATCTAACCACAAATCCACTGACACCTATACGGTGACATGAATAACAAATAAACATTTTCCCCCATATTATTCAATCAGGGGAAATTATCTAATAAAATATATAAAAGTAATCTATTTATATATTTTTTTAAATAATTCTTTTAATTTTTACTGTTTATAAAAACTGTCACGGAGTTGCTGGTGGGTGATATGAAATTTTGTGTGGAGTGCAAAAGGTTAAAAAAATAACAACGGCTTGTTTAAAGTGCAATAAAGTTTTAAATAATAAATCAATTAAAGGAAATTGTAGACCTGGTCAGAAATGTAGTTTGTAAGACGGCAAAGTTTGATCACAACTAAAGGCTGAAACGAATAAGTTGCAGTGCCGAATCGTATTGTCAATTGGCTAAAAAATATATTTGTGACAATTTGTAACTATTATGAAAATTCTGCGTTTTGATCGTAATTTGTAAACTTACAGGCAGGCAACACACAATAGTGAAAAATTTTGAACAGAATATCAGAATTTTTTCCACCGTCCTTTTAGGCCGTTATTGTAGGCTCTTATTATGAGTTTCATTCGATTTTCAATGGCTAACGAAAATCGATTGTTAAATTCGTATTATGAGTTGGTAGCACTGTCGAAAATATCGCTGTGTGACGAATTTTCCATCGAACACAATTTTGATCTCAATGGTTTGTTTCAGTTTGTACAACTTGTTGAAAATGTAAGTATTTGTGAATTTTTTGTTTTCTTACAAATAGTGGAAATAAATTACTTTAATTCCATGCAGGTTTAAGGTTGTAAGTAAAATACAACAATTGGAAAAGCTCGTTTCTCTAAAGAAACAAAATCCACAGCTGGCAAAATAAATATGAACAGAAGTTCAAGCCGCAAAAAATGGGAAGAAATTACATAGGAGGTAAATCATCGAACCATAATTCTGTTGAAGTCATTTCAATTAATAAATATTTTAATTTTTCCTTTATAAATTAGTAAAACAATATATTGTGAATAATCCAATTCAGTAAAGTTCACAATAGCACTATTTTTACCGAATGTGCGCCATAATACCAAATGAAAATTCGTTCGATCAGCTGTTTCGACTACAGTCGAAGATCGAAGGTTGCTCATAATAGGCACCGTAGTTTCAAACAGTTAAATAGCACCAAAAATAATTAACATAAATTTTTATGGAATGATTTGAGTAATTTTTTTTATTAAATTATATTTTATTTATAATTTCATAGTATTATAAAAAATAATGAGTTAACACAAGAACTAAATTAAGAAACGTTTATAAATTCGATTTAAAATTCAAAATTGGTGGAACTAAATTCATTTACATAATTCATCTTTCTATTTTTTAGCAACACATAATTTAAAGATTGACAATGTAGAACAAATGAATGTGTGTAAAGATAAATTTTAAAATTTATGACCCTAAAGAGATTCTGTTACAATAACAGAGCTATGTTATTATCAAATAGCTAAATGCAAGGCGAATCAATACCAGGTGGTCGCAATGGCGAATTCATTAATTTTGCTCAAAACCTGAAATATCAAACTCCATATATAAAAAATTGAGTATAATTTTTGTTATATGGTGTCTGACACTTAACGTTTCGGCGAAAATCAATTAATTCGCTATCGAGACCACCTAGTATTATTTCGCCATGGCTAAATGTCACCAAAAACTATTTTAAACATGTATTTTTATGGAATGATTTGGGTTTTTTTTATTAAATTATATTTAATTTACAACAGAAGAACTAAATTAAGAAACAATTTTAAACTTGATTTAAAATATAAAATTTGTGAAACAAAATACTTTTAACTATTCTTTGTATTTAAAGACTGACAATGTAGAAAAGATTGTGTGTGAAGATTAATTTTAAAATTTATAACCCTAGCATCATTCTGTTACGATAACAGAGCTATGTTATTGACTTAACATAACCAATAAAATAATAGTGGGTGAAAAAAAAAATAATTGGTTTGTACTACTAGTAGTGTCTTTTTTTAAAGACCAATAGAAAAGAAATTATATGTGACACTACTAGAAGTGTTTTCCAACATATTTTTTCTATCCACTTTAATTTTATTTAAAGATCGTCCGGAAATACTTGTGTTTATAATTTTTTTTTTCGTATTTACATTAGTAATGTTAAGTGATTGCCATAGCTCTGTTGTCGTAACAGAATGATGCTAGGGTTATAAATTTTAAAATTCACACATAAAAAATTATACATTTCGGACATTTGATTTTTTCTCTTGTTGTTACAATTATCAAAAATTATATTGATGTAGTTATTTGTTTTATAGCTTCAGGCTAGCTAAGGTTTATATTGATGTAAGGCTATCTGAATAGTCGCCCAAAGCAACAAAATGAATAAATGTAAAAAAAAAAATCAGAAAATTAAATGGACAATTTAACGTATTTCACAATTTTCTCGTAAAAAAATTCGATTAGGAGCTTCTATGTGGTGTTTAAAGCCTTGGCTTTGTTTAATAAAGCTTTTCTGTCTTGCCAACATTTGGTCGGTCACAAGGGTTATATCCTTTTACTTATGCCTAAAGCCAGCTTCGTTTACAAAAAAAATTTTAACAGTAGTCCTTCGACAAGCTTAATGAATCATATTTGGCCTTAAAGTTTATTTCTACATTTTTTAATTAGTAAATCATAAAACCAAAAGTTTAGGCGAATGTATATTTTTTACTATTTCTTTTTTGTCATTGTTTTAATTTTGTTGGTTAACTCAACCACGTATTTTCCAGCATTCTTGAGGCTTTTTATTTCCTTTTAGCTTTGGATGATTATTCACACAGTCTGTATGTTAAACTTTAGATTATTTATTAAGTTTTCTTTAAGAATTGATTATATAAACTATAAATTGTTGTATAATGTACGATTATATTTATGTATATAAAATATTTCATTATGTTTTCTTCTTTTCAATTTTATTTTATATATTTTTTTATTTATAAACTATTTAATATATGGATGTATTAATTACTTGTAAATAATTGTTCATTATTTGTTACAGTATCTTTTTAAGATTTTGTTTGAATTTTTCTTTTATACACATGTCATCAATACAGAGTTATTAACAAAATTTTCTTTGAAAAAAAAAAACACAAAGCAGCAAATTATGTTGTTTTAAAACAACAAACAAAAAATAAAAAAAGTAATAACTTTAAAGTGTTTTGAACTTGTTGTAAAACACTTAATTTAAATGAGACAAGTTTTAAAATATTTCTTTACTTGGCGTTGATATGCCTAAAGCTTCTTCATAGTCATGCGTAGCCGTATAATCGGAGGATTTTTTGTGAGTTTTTTTCTTATCTTTGCTATGATGTTTTTCTTTTTTGTCTTTTTTCTTCTTAGAGTTAATCGTAAAATCATCATCTAATTCGTTTTGTATATTTTTCAATTCCTTTGAAGACTTGTTAGTCTTATGCTTAACGCTTTTTTCTAATTCTTGAGTATAAGAAGTTTGTATTTCTTCGATGGAAGTACCTAATAAATTGGCACTATCTACAGTAGTTGTATGTGTATTGGCCAAAGAAGATTTTGAGGATCTTTTACGAGAATGAGATTTATTTTTATTTTTATTTACTGCTTCCTTTTCCTTGTCTTTATCTTTTTTCTTTTCCTTTTTATGCTGATGTGAAGTAGAAGAAGCTATTTTTGATCTGTATTCTTGGTCAGTCTTTTCGCTGTCATGGGAAAATGCTTTAGAGGATCTCTTCTGTTTAGGTGCTTCTAAATCGGGTCTGTAATTTATTAAGAACCATCACAATTAAAATTATATTAAAAAACACATATCATTTTTAACTTACATATCCAATTCAATATCTAAAGCTCTATGGGGATCATCTGGATCATATTTGCAATCGTTTTCATCATTGTCAGATAATGAAACACCCTCGGGCATTTCCAGCGTAGTATTAACTATGTGTAATGGTTTGGGTTCTATAATGTTTGAAAATAAATTAAAATGTTTTCAATTTTACAAAAGCAAAAACAAAAATAAAAACTTCTTACCATCTTCTGAATCGGATGTGATATTATAAGCACTTTTTGATTTTGATTTTTTGCTCTTCTTCGACTTTTTGTGCTTCTTCTTATCCTTAGCATTGGCTTTCTCTTGCATTAGATATTGATCTGAACGTTTGATGGCTAAAATATTATTTGTATTTTAAGTTTAAAATTAAAAAAATTGAAATTTATTTTTATTTACCTCCAATTTTGAGTGGAACATCTAAGGAAAGTTCTGCTATGGGAATTTCATCAATGTTATCATATTCGTTATTATGCTGGGAATTATTGATACTAAACGATCTACCCTTTGAGGACATATCCGGTGTTGTGGGCGAAGATTTTAAATAATGTGGATTATTTGATTGCTCAATTAGACGTTGCACTCGTTGCCGTTCTATTTGTTCGGGTGTTAAGTCTTCGCTAGGCCTTCGTTTGGCGGCTGTCTCCTCATATTGAGGTGACGAAGTAACAAACAGTTCATCTTTTTCGTCATTCGACGAAGCAGACGATTCATCTTCGGGTGGGGGATTAATCCATTCATCCAAATCCAGACCATCTGGTAGAGGAACTTTGCGTTGGGCTTTTGATGCTACCGGTATAAGATCTCCGGCGAATAATAAAGCCATCTCTTGTATGATTTCGATTGCCAGTGGCGGTATAAATGTATGATGTTGCAGATTTTCCGTAGTATTGGAGCCAATAAAATCTATACTATGATTGCTCTCAGCATTTGTATCATTAAATTGAGCTCTTAACATTTCAATAAGAATGCAGGCTGAATTGGCACGTTCTTGTACTTCTATATCAATAGAACTATTAAAATCTTGCAGCTTTTCCAAAACATGATCGGACAGCTAAAAGTTTAAAAGGTTTTAGTAGAGCTTTAAGATTGTTTTTATACATTTTTTTCTAGTCAGGGATTGAACCGTGGAATATTATAAATGAATTAAAATTTACTTTTTTTTTGCTAAGGTTTATTTTTTAATTTAATTTCTAAAAAAATTAAAAAAGAAAAATTAATTACATTTTGCTAGCGTCCAATTTTTCATTATTTTTTGTACATAATTTTTCTTTTTAAAAATGTTTAGAAATTAAAAAAAAATTAAATTTTAATTCATTTATTTTTTTTATGGAAAAAAACACACTCTTATCAAACCATGGGGATCATCATTTTCCAAACAAGTTGTTGCTAAGCGGGTAAATAATTTAACAACATTTTGGACAAAAACTCCCTGTATATGACCAGGTATTTGTCTTGGTCTTAACAAAATATTTAGGGTTCGTTCAGCATCCTCTAACTCACTATAAAGAGAAAAAACAAATGTCAAGTAAATATCATATTATTAATTTAATTAACAAATTATTACTTTGAAAACTCTCCCACTATCCAGGCAGCGGCATATAAAACTTCATACATAGAATTACTTTGTGTTGAGACAGTAAAGGTGTCCAAAAGATTAGTCATTTCATTGACAGCAAATTGACGTACAACAGGCACTCGTATGGCGACATCCAATAACTGTTCCGCAATTAAACGGCCTTAAAAAAATACGGAAATGCTTTTTTAAATGAAAACTTAAGATATTAATTTTTATTTCATTTTTCCTTACCATGTTTTGAACCAGCTTCTAGCTGTATTAATTCTACTAAAACCGTTAAATACCACTCAAAGTTGGTAACATACAAATATGAACTTTGTGAACATATTTCAATAACTTTAAAAAGTAATTCATCACGATAAACAGAACCTTCGGCTCTCTCCATATGACCCAAAAGTCTTTTAACAATTTCCATTAAATTCTTTTTAGAGACCATGCCATACAGAAGATCTAAGGCCCTTAAACGTATAGACTCATCTTTGTCATCCAAACAGGCCAATATTAAATCTTTATGTGCTTGAACACTTTTAGGATGAGTTTTTAAAATTTTAGACATGGCCAAAAGACCCAAATATTTTACTAGAAAAAAATATAAATAAATTTTAATTATATATAATTAACAAAATTTTGTGGAACTTACAATTCTGATCGGAGTCTTCAATCAATATACGCAATTTTTGTACACAAAGTTGTATAGAGGCACTGTGGTTTGGCATACCGCTACTGATGCTGATTAGGACCGCAATGACAGTATTTATACATTCATAAAGCAAACTCATAGCAGAAGTACTATTTTTTTGTGAGGTTAAATTGAAAGGGAAATAATTAATACATTAATTTCTGTTCATGTCTTTGTTAAAATTAAAAATTAAATAATAATAATAATAAAGTTTAAAATATTAAAAAAATTTTAATAAAAATCAAGCTTTTTAGGTAAAAATGGCTTTTGCTTTAAATAAAATTAAAAATTTAACAAAAAACAAAATATTTATTGCATTTTTTTTTAAACAATTTATTGCATAACATAAAAAAACACACACATATTAAAATTAAAAAAAAAGGAAATGTTAATTATTTTTGCAATTGTTTAATTGATTGATTGGTTATTTGGTTGGAATTGCATTGAATTGATATGAACAAATAATAAACTTGCCTATGTATAAGATTTGTGAGTGGTTCTATTAATTTCTTTCCTAGCCGGGGTTCTAAAGGAGTTAAAGCGCCAAACTGCAAATGCAAAAAGAGATAAAAAAGAAGAGAAATGAAAAAAACAAGCTCAATAAGGAATACAACAATAATTAATGTGAACTTATTTTCTAATAGCAATATTTCTTTTGAGATGATAAATAATCATTGCATTTGAATTGTGATCCACATTAAGAAAAAGAAGATAGAAAAAGAGAGGTTTAGAGAGTGATGAGAGATAAATGAAACTGGAGAGTTCATATGTATGTAAATGTCTCTTATGATTTAAAAAAATATTTATATTTCAATATTTAGGCACAAATTAAAAATTTATTTCATTATTTAATCACCCTTATTCTGTTTGGCGTCGGCAACATCGTCGTCAATTTTGAGGCAAATCACGAATCTTTCGGTTAACAGATGAAGAGTAAGCGATAAATACAAAGTTATCCATTTCAAAATAATGCTTTGTTTCTTTCTTTGAACATAGTAAAATATCAATAAATGCAAGTAGACCTCTTGCGGCAACATGACGTACCATTTGAAATGATTAAAGCCCGTGCAAATAGGCGTTGTCTATGACTTCAGGGATTCCCTGCACCATACCCTTAGAGTTGACTAGCTTTAGGAACTGGAGAAGATTTGCTGCAGTTTTTTCTAAGGGGCCTAGTACCAGCTGCTTAAATATACCATCTCCAGTAGCTTTACATTCTATTTTGTTTGTAACCACCCTGTTTTACTTTAAATTTTAAGTCACGCCAAATCTGTAGAAAGGATTTTGTTAAACATGAACTTGGTGAGCCAAGGGCGTTTAGAGCAGTCGCAATACTTTCAAACTGTTTCCTAAAATTACAAGGAACAGTGCCTCTTCGAAAACCTTTGGAAAGTGATGGATTTTTTTGCAACTCTTCAACTAATTTTTCAAATTAGTTGGGATTGGTAATCTTCAGTTTGTTAATTTTTAATTTTATTCCTACTTTATACTTTATAGTTTATTTAAGTCTTTTTTTTTGTACACGACAGCAATATCAACGTCACGTTTCCTTACAAAATACCAAATTTATATTGCCAGTCACCGATAAATGTCAATATTGATAACGAGAATACCGATTTTCAAAAAACGATGAACATTGACATCGCCTTGTATTGCCAACGCCAAACAGCATGAGGATGAATATTTTTAATGTGAAAAAAGACCACTGGCATCAGTTGTCAAATTAAAAATAGTCCCAGCAAGAAATAAGAGACCGAGGTTTATACTAAACAACGTTGCCGTTGTAGTGTTGTTGAAATGAAAATCTTTTGAGTTCGCTTGTGTTTTAGATTATTCTTTAGCAGAGTTAAAATCTGTTTCAAATATTAGGCTAAATTTGTATTTTTTTTTTTTTTTTTTTTTGTAAAAAAAAGTCACTGGCAACACTGTTTGCTACATACAGAAGTTTGTAATTTTTGTAATTTTATTTTTTGAACAACGTTGTCGTTGTAGCGTTGTTGAAATGTAAATTTTTTTAGTTCGCTTGTTTTTTAGATTATTCTTTAGCAGCGTTAAAAATTGTTTTGTTTTTAAATCTGTTTCAAATATTAGACCAAATTTGTATTAAATTTTTTGTAAAAAAAAAGTCACTGGCAACACTGTTTGCTACATAAAGAATTTCGGCATTTCGGTCATCAAAATTGGTCAAATAACTGTCACTGTTTTGAAAACAACAGAAAAATTTACTTTAAAACGTAGTAAAATGGGTAAAACAACGAAATGAATTCGAATACTAGTGTTGTCAATTCTGTGTTTCTTTTTTTTACTGTTTTCAGTGATTTTTAAAGTTCTTGACATAAACATTTTTCGAGTTAGTAATCATTGCTTTTTTTTAATGGTTTTGTTTTCACTTTTAAAGATTCGAAATTGTATATTTTTACAATCTATTAATGCCTTGCTGAACACAAAAGTGGACTCAAAGTTAGAAAAATCCTGTTGTCTAAATATATTTTTGTGAGGAGTTAAACGATACGACTAAAGATCTTCAAAAGGTAAACTCATGCAGTCTTGTACTTTTTTTAAAGGTTATTATAAATGATATCAAGTTTTTCTAATATTTTTTATTTATTTTTATTCACCTCTATCGTAAACAAGTAAATTAATATTCAAATAAAATTTTTATTCGGCTAATTGAACAGCCGTTTAAAATAAATTAAGAAATCAGTGCATATTGAATGCAAACATGTTTTAAAAATACAAAAATAGAAAATTGGGACAACATCGTATTGTTCGTCGCGTTTTACAAGACGCATTTCCTTAGAGTTTCCCGATACGTCAAAAATCCTCCAATCCAAGAAAAAATCCTTTAAAATTTTAGATGTTTTTATATTCTATTTGGGGGATATAAATTCACATCTACAGTTCCCCAGCAAAAATAAAACTAAGGTAATGAAAGGGAAAAGTAAGAAGAAGTTCGAAAAGAAAAATCACTAACGATAACGGGATTTTTATTTATTTATTTTTTTTTTTGTCAGTTATATTTTCGTAGAATTCATTCCCAATGAGAAAAAAAGAAAAGAAGACATAATCTCAAAGGAAAAAAATATCCTCCATTTACCTTATAACCCACTGCAGAGAGCAATATGTACCTAGCAAGAAATGAATGACCGAAACTAATACGTTTTCAATTTAAATCAAAAACAAAACAAAAACAATGGGATGGACTGTGAAATTTAGTTTTGTTTATAAACAACGAGAACAAAATTGAAAGGTTTAGAAAAAAAAAGTTTTGAAAACGTTTCTCGAACGATTTATCGTTATAGTGGATATTGTGTTACATCTTGAAAACAAAAACTCATTTTTAGCGAACAACACAACGATCTTGTTGCTTCGGAACGACCAGAGTCTTGCTCGGCCAAAGATTGTCAACCCAGCAACAGCTGTACAAACCGAAAGTTTTTTTCTCAGGAAAGAACTCTCATCAACAACAGAGCTATTACACCAACAACAACGATTTTGTTGGTATATTAAATACCAAGTTCACACACGTTAATTTTTCTTGTAGCAATTTTGAATTTTGTCGAAGAGAAAGGAGTGCAGATTCATGTTATTTCTCGTTTTCAAGCTTCTAAACTTCAGAACTACTGCAAGAAAAATTGACGTGTGTAAACTCGGTAAAATCTAAACCAAAGAAGTATTATTTGGTTTGGTTTTGCGTTTGAAAAAGCTTATGTTTTCGCATGAAGCGTTTGTTTGTTTTCATAATATGGGATTTATTGGTTTTATTTCACCTTAGCTTTTTTACTGTTAATTTTTTAAAATAAATTTTGATTACGCTGACCTTGAGATTAAAGGAGTAAAACTCAGGAGCAGAACACAATTTTTTAAAGGGTAAATAACAACTTTTGTACATAAAAAATTCAAAGGAACGGTATTTGTAAGTAAAAAAGGTAAGTACATAATTGAAAAAAGTCAAACATTTGTGTAGTTGACAGAAATTTCAACATAAAGAAGGTTTTAAATTTACAGGGACATAAAGCTGTGTTCAATTATTTAATAATTCACTAGCAAAATTAATATAAATGGAATATGGAGTAAAAGTTCTTAAACTAAGAAAATTTCTTATTAAAAGAAATAAGACTTTTATGTGGCCACATTCGATGTTGATCAAAACTGAATAAAATTAAATAAAAACTTCGAAGGATGCAGAATGCTGCAATTTGTTTGAAAACACTTTTGTATTTGAAAATAAAAGTTTAAAAAAATTAACTCATTTATTCTTCTTTTTCCAAGAGAAATGGATTTCATAATTTATGTTATAAAATTTTAGAAGTTTTCGATATTCATTTTCTAATTAATTCATCTTTTAATTAAATTGCATATTAAGTTATAAAACTTTAAATTATTAACGCAATTTACATAATTATCAATTTCATTTCAATCGTAGTAGCTTTTCGGTTAAAATAAAGGTTTTTCTAATAGGGACTTCCGAGAACGTTTACAGTTAATAGCGGCAAGATTCTTTTTTTTTTTTTTAATATGAATTTTAATGCAGGGGTACAAAACCACAGCGCCAGGGTATCCCACAAGTTTTTAGTTATAACTTCTCTCCAGGAACTGCACATCGACCTATACCTTTGTATAGGAAGTGAGGAATCCTCAACAGGATATTTGTATAGACAATTTTTATTTTAATTTGTTAAAACGATAGACACTATTAATTGCCAGTTGAAAAAACACGTGCGCGTTGCGTCTTTAATTATAACCTTACTTTTTTAAAGAAGGAAAATCTGCTCGCATACAGATGTTCCTCCTTCGACATAAAGTAGCAAACTTGTGAAATATTCCACGACATAATGGTAAGTAAAAAAAAGTCAGGGATTTGTCAACATTGTCAACATATTTACACAGAAGTATTTCGGGAACATGCAAAAGGGCTTAAAGTGTTCAGGGATATAAAACTGTGTCCAATTAATTAATAATTAGGAAAATTAATATAAATTGACATTAAAAATTTTTTTTTGGCCTGTATTCGATAATATCACACGCCAACGAAATGTGGTTAAACCACGCAGCTCATCATTCTGCACAAGCATAATAATCTCACGTGCAGGTAATTTGAACTGGCTACCGAGATCGTTTTAAATTGCTTTTAAAGTTTTTTCTCAGGTCGCAGGTCTATTTGTTTAAATCAAAAAACATCTCAGACCTTAAAGCCAACATAATTCATGCCATCGGTCATGCACAACACCCAGCAAACATATGCATTATGTTTTATTCCATACGAATAAACAATTTCGAATATATCTCACACACTTTGTATACCCTTCACTACAGATGAAAAAAGAGTATATCTAAGTTTATCATTCTGTTTGTAATTTCCACAATATCAATTTACGACCCTATGAAGTGTATACATTTATCCTAAGTTCTTATGCATCATAGCAAAGTCGACTGAGCGATGTTCGTCTATCCGTCCGTGTTTGTATTGAAATAAACTTTGCAAAGGCTATAGAAAATTTAAATACGCCAATCGATTAAAGTTTCGAAAATTTTCTATTAAAAATCAGCAAGAACCATGGTTCATATCCCTCGAGGCAGCGGGCAAAACACTACGCCTACCTCTTATTTTTCTATATCAATTTAAACAAATCTAGTTTAGTAAAGAAACTCTAATAAAAAAATACATATAAAAAAATTTTAAGTGAAAAAATTGGCGTTCACCCATATTTTCCGAGTTATGGGCCTCTTTTAACAGAAAAGTACGATTGTGAACCATATTTTTTTTTTTTAATATAAATATGGGTATCATTTAATAGCTTTTGAAGAGATCTTTTAGAAGATACTAACTAAAAAAATGCTTAACCCATTAAGAGCCAATGACATTTTTATGTAAAAAATCTTATTTTTAATACTCTGTCACCCTAATATTTGTTTTCTTGATTGGAGTTACTTCACTAAACAAGATTTACAAATATAGTGAAGGTTATAGAAGATGCCGCATAATCCTTAATATTCAATGATATTTTTGTTCAAACTTTTCTGAAGTAATTTTAGTTTTAACATTTGAGCAAAAAAAAAAACGTTCAATATTTTAAATTAGTACAAGTTTGTCTAGCGTAGAATCGTTTACTGACTAATCTAAAATTTAATTGTATTGATACTGAAATAAATAAAAAAAATTGGAAATTTCGAAATTGTGGACACAGGTTTCGTTATTCAAAATAAATTCTCTTTATACTTTTTTTTGCATTTCGCAATTCTGGCAAATAATATTTTTTAACCAAAATAACTGTGTTTTGTGTTTCTTCTAAAATGGATTAATTCTTGCCAAGCTTTCTTTCAAAATAAAAAATAAAAAAATATTAATAAAAAGTTACACTACAAAAAAAGCTTTTAAACTTAAAAAAAAAAAAACAAATTAACGTGAAGGCAAGGTGGGAGAGGATAAAATTAAAATAGAAATTGAAAAATTAAAAGTGTAGTAAACGACACATCATAAATAATCTAAAAAAAATTATTAAAATTATTTGAAAAAGAAAAACAAAATTATAGAGAAAGATTTTTAAACCTGGAAATAATTTCAATCAAGGGTTGAGTTAATTTACGTCCCAACGCTGGTTCGATAGTAGTAAGGCTGGCAAACTTTTGTTCGTTTGTTTTCAAATTCGAGGAAGTAAAAGAAAAATTAGGAAGGATATAAAAAAAGTTTTCGTTTTAAAAATCGTTCAAAATAAAACCAAAAGCAAATACTAAAAGAAAAGTGTTGAATTCATTTTTGTTTTGTAATTTACAAGTGTGATAAAGTTAAGAACATAAAATGGATAAACTCACCAATTTAATAATTTTAATAAGCATCCAATTGTTGGTTGACGTTGTCATTAGCTTAAAAAATACAGGAGCTAAAGGAAGATAATTTTTAGGATTCTTACGTGCTAATTCGCAAACAACATTAACGGCAGCTGATTGTACTCCTAAAAGGATTTTTTTTTATTGTAGAGAAGAAAAATAAAAAAAGAAAACAACAACAGTTTTTAAATGTTGTTAAGAAAAGTTAATCGTTTTTAATATTAAAACCTGGATCTGGATCTTCTAGTTTCTCTTTCAGTTTAGGAAATGCAGGTTTTAAAGCTTCGGGATAGCGTAAAAATACTTTATACATCATAAGGACGGCTTTCATGCGTAAATAAGGTTTAGTAGAACTCATCTAAAACAAGAAAAAAGAACCCAAAGTAAATTTAAATAAAATTCAATTTATTTCTGTTGCTTACCAAAGTCATTATGTCATTTGCTAAATCTCTTGATAAATCGGGTGATATAAAGCAACTAAGACCACTTAAGGCCACACCAGCATCGTATTGATTTTGTGAGTTTAAATCTTTGCGTATCATATTCGTCGTTAACATTAAAAGCTGGTGAAAAAAGACAATAAAATATGAATTAAAAATTTGATTGAAATAATCAAAAAATCAAAACACTTACCTCACTATCTGGATGAAAGCATTGACTGGCGGCTAAATATCCTATTCGTTTGCAAGTAAATCGTGACGAACTCATTACTTCAATGATATTAAAACCAGCCCATGAAATATCATAACCAAGCATTTGGATCTTTGAAATTTTAAAAGAAAAGTTAATTTAATTATTTTTATAACAACAAAAAATAAATTACAATTTTAATAAAAAATCAATACTCGTTGAAATGTTTTTTTTTATATCAATAAAATGATGGTGATGATGCTGTTTCTTTTAAATGACAGAGACCCTTTTACGTTTTCTTTTTCCTTTTGCTTTTCTAGTGCCTGTTTAAGTGCTAGTGTGCTCTTAAGAGCACTTACAAGTGTTTAGTTTTTTTGTTTTCTTCTTGACAATTCTTTGATGCACAATGTTCAACTTGCCATTTTACTTTGTGTTGGTTTATTTTCATTACATGTCACCAAAAGTGGAAAGGGTATACAATTATAAATTTATCATTTCTACACAAATCAATTGTGACTTCATAAGATAAGTACGAGGTCTGATCAAAAAATAACCGTTATTTTCCAATTTCGTAGGTTACATATGTTTGATTTTTGCATTTTTTTTCTGTTATGTTGTTAGACATGTCTGTTATATCTCTTGGCAATATCAGCCATTTTGGATTGTCAGTTTGTTTTTGACAGATAAAAATGTAAGTCGTGTTTTGGTGTGCTCTTCGATTTTTTACTATTCGAAAAAATGGATTAAAGAAACTTTATTAAGTTTTGTGTAAAAAATAAAACTAAATGCTCAAGGACATTTAAAATGTTTACAGTGGCGTTTGGCGAGTCTGCTATGAGCAGAACAAAAGTTCAATTATAGTATAACCGGTTTAAGAAAGGCCGAAAAGATGTCAATGACAATGCTCGTCCTGGTCGCCCGAGCACGTCAACAACCGATGAAAACATTGAAGCAGTGAAGAAAGTGATTTTGGATAAAAGTCGAATCACTATCAGAGAAGTTGATGATAATGTTGGCACATCGTTCGGCTCATGCCAAGCAATTTTTAAAGTTATTTTAGGCATGAAACGTGCGGCAAAAACAACGTCACATGGACATCGCTCAGGAACTGTTGAACATCGTCAACGACGATACAGATTTCCTCAAAAAGGTTATAACTGGTGACGAAACATGGGCGTATGGCTATGAAATTGAAACTAAAGCCCAATCAACCCAATGAAGGCGTCCAGAAGAGCCAAGACCGAAAAAAGGATTTCAAGTTCAGTCAAATGTGAAGGTTGTGCACACTGTTTACTTCGGCTGAAATGGCGCGGTGCATCATGAATTTTTGCCAAAAGCTCGTACGGTCAATAAAGAATAATTCATTGAAGTTATTAGCCGTTTGCCAAAAGTAAATTTTAATTAATTTATATCCACAAATCAACTCCCAATTTCATAAAAATTAAATTAGCAAAACGCAAGGCACAACGCATTTACATTCATGCTTAACTGATAACAATTAATATGAAACTGAAACATCATCTATAATATTGTGGGCAAGGCGTATTGATACCAGGTGAATGCATAAGCTTTTACATGTATTGTGTTTTTGTAAGAACTTATTCGAGCTGTCAAAAACGTATGTCAATATTTTCTACAAATACATACACACATATTGCTAGACGTTTTTGACAGCTCAAGTGTTTACAAAAACAAAATACACGTAAAAGCTAAAACATGTTGACCGCATGATCTAATGCAGTCACCCGTACAATGCGCCTTGGTTGTGAGTAAACATGTAAAATTAATCAACCGATGGTTGATACAAAGTAAAAACAATGTAAAAGGCAAGTTACAAGAAGAACAGCGAATAAATACTTTGGTTTGTGTATCGACTTCGTCTAACCAAAATAATATTGATATGAATACTCCTCTTTTTTTTATGTACAAAATTAGTTGGTTAATTAGTTGACGTTTACAATGTACACAACCTTAGGCAGATAGATACGAAGAATGCTGATAAAGGATGTAGCAGTCCAGAAAGTGCAGTATTACATTCTGATGGTGTCTAATGTTCAAAAATAAAAAAACTTGTAAAAATTATACTTTATACCGAAGTTATAACTTCGCCAAATTGAATTCAAGGCGCGAATTCAAGTGGACAAAATTTTTCACACAGCATAATATGTTTGGATGTAAAATCATATTTAAAATTGTCTAATACTTTTTAACGTATCCTTTATTATCACTTCTTTTAATCTTCGACTTCACTCCTACTATTATGCCCCTCTTTTATCAGAATTTCCATGGGTTGGTCCATACTTAAAAAATTACAGTTTTTCTCTGGTCTCGAAAAAGTAGAAATATTTATGTTGTCCTTACCATTACTATGAGTTGATTGAACGGTGCAGCGAATAAATATATATTTTTTTTTTGCACAACGAATTTCGCAACAGAATTTTATTCCAATAAGAGATTTAATAACAAGAAGAGTAAAAAATACCGCCGGTATTTTACAAGACTGCTACAAGTGAATCTAATGACCACAATAAATCGAAATACTGGATTATTTCTATTACACACGACCAATAGGCAATTAGCAGAAGCAGTTTATTTGAAAACGGTTTTTTATTTATTTTGTATTATTTTATATGTTGTGAACAATATTTATTACTGAATTGTTTTGCGTTGATATTTTTATTAATAAAAGTATTTTTTATTGTATTTAAAATACGTATTTAAATATTTTTTTTATTTTTTTGCCGATTTTCTTAAATTAAATTTACGATAAAGCTGATTTTTTTTGCAAATATGCTTGCAAGTATTTTTTATTTTTATTTACTTTTTTATTTTATTTATTTTTTCATTCTGTCGTTGCAAGTTTTTTGGAATATACGAACACGTTTTAGAAACAATTTTTAGTAACTGAAGAGAGCTTTTAACACTATTTCTTGAATAGCAATTGTCTTGTCACGATACCTAACAAAATCTTAGCAAATCATAAAATTTTCTCGTCTGGACCATAGATAACAAAGTCAAGATAGCCATATCGATGGTGAAGAAGAGCGAGTTTAAATGTCTTGATAAAATTTTAATAGTTATCGTGGAAAAAAAATTGATAGTCAAGACGAATAATAAGGTTGTTATGCTTTTTTGTTGATTTGATCTGTACGAATATTCGACAAAGATAGCGGACCTTAAGAACGGATAGAGAGGCGAACAATAGAGTCGCGGAACAAAAAATATTCCCTTGGGACAAGCAATGATCGGCAATGGCACTTATTGGAGTTGCAATTACCGCGGGGATCGGTATTCAATACAGAGGCGTTCGAAAAACACCTGGGGTGTACAATGAATTAAAAAAAATTGGAAATAATTATTTCGTTCCGTATTTCAACAAAGTCGATGTTTTTCATATATTTCAAAGTACATAAGATTCGGCATAGTGGAAAATAACATTCTTACTTATTTTACTTATGATCTTTTTATGCAATTTTTACACAATAATTATTTACTAGAAGTAAATTTGAATTAATTTTTATAACTTACGTATGTTAATTTTGCCACAGCATTGCACTTTACATTAATATTATCCTGACGTAATTCCTGCTTTATTTCTTCAATACACTGGGAAATGTATTTTGCCTGCAAATAAAAATATAAAATTTTTAATTAAAAATATTTACAGTTAATCCTTAATTTTATATTTTACTAGCTTTATTGTTGTCATCCTTAAAAAAATTAAATTTTACCAAATGCATAAATATAATTCGGCTTAGATTCACGTATCTTATTTTTTTAATTTATGAAGAAAGACAACTTTTAAACAAATGAATTAAATATATCTGTTTAAGTTAATTTTTTAACTTCGGAAAATTTTTTAGAATTTTTGAAAAAGAAAAATTATTTCCAGTTTCTAGCGGCAAGAGCGGAAAGAGATCAACGTCTAAAGTAGATAGATGCAAAGATACTGGTGATCCAGAAAATACTGCATTACATCCTGCTGACGCTTAATTTTTTCTATTTTCTTAAGAAAAGGTTCGCAAGAATTTGGAAATAATTTTTCTTTTTAGAAAAATTCTTTTAAAATGTCAGAATTTAAAAGTAAAAAATGAACTTTAGCCAATCATGTAATTCATTTGTTATTATATTAAACAGTTCAACTAATAATAATTTCAATAAATTAAAAAAAAAAATACTAACAATGCAGCATTTTCTGGATCGCTTCATCCCTCATTAGCATTCTTCGCATCTACCTACTTTATGTTTATTATTTAAAAAATTAATATTTTGTATGTGTCATATGAATTGTAAAGGGCACTACTTTAAAATTAAAATAAAACTGCATAAATATAGCTCCCAACAGAAATTAAGCAATTATAGGGTGTCCCCATAGATGACGTAAATAAACCTATATAGCAAATATTTTGAAAACTTATCGACAAACGTTAAAAAATTGCACAGAATGACGATTACTATGATCGTTATAATAACAATTATAAATATTTTAAAAATTAAATTAAAGGGTACCCCAGTAGTAAATTTAATTTAATGTATATGGCCATACTTTTGAACAGCTAAAAACAGAAGGTTAAAATTTACAAGCAACCTGTATTGCTAAGTCCGTTATGACAACAAGTTTTCAATATTGATTTAGAAATTAAAGGGTATTTTTATAATTGATGTAATTTTTAAATCTGCTTTCATATTTTGTTCTTAGACATTAAAAAATCCTGCCGCAATCTTTTTTTAAAATAAAATTACCTTCTTAAAGTAACATAATCTTATTTTTTTTTTTTGTAGTCTGTTTTTTTTTAAGAATTATTTCGTTACTAATCTAATCATACATTGGTTCTTGCTTAATGCTAACCTACGATTTAGTAACGAATATAATTTAAAACACCACGCCTGCCTCTAATTTTTCCATATCATTTCGAACAATGAAGTAACTTCAATAATAAAAAAAAACAAACACATGAGGCGATAGAGAATTAAAAAAAGAAAAAAAAAACACATCAAGTGAAAAAATCGGCACTCGCCCATATAATGGGGACGTCTAAACTTTTCTTAAAAAATTACGATTACCATATTTTTTAAGAAATCAATATGGGTATCTTTCAGGAAATGATGTGTGTGAAGTTAAATTTTATAATTTATAACCCTAGCCACATTCTGTTACGATAACAGAGCTCTGTTAATCACTTAACATAACTAATGTTAATATTCAAAATTAAATATAAGAATTTCCGGACAATATTTAAATTTAATTGAAATTGGATGGAAAAAAAAACCTATTGTAGAACACTTCTAGTAGTGTCCTTATTAAACTTCAATAGTAAAATATATTAACATTTTGTTTTTTAAGAAGTTATAGAGGTTTTCCAAAAACACCATTTTTGAAATTTTAAAAAGGACTTTGGTCCTTTTCTCGTAAATGACAGAGAGTGGGCGAGAAAAAATATTGAAGAATACTTCTAGTAGTGTCGTTATTAAACTCCAATACTCAAATACATTAACATTTTGTTTTTTAAGAAATTATAGAGGTTCTTCCAAAAACAACACTTTTGAAATTTGAAAAAGAACTTGGTCCTTTTCTCGTAAATTACAGAGAGTGGACGAAAAAAGATTATTGCAGAAGACTGTAATTTATGAGAAAAAGTGTTTCACAACGGTTTTTTTTGCTATCCACTTTAAATTATATTTGAATAAACGTCCGGACACTCTTATATTAAATTTTTAATATTAACATTGATTATGTTAAGTGATTAAAAGAGCTCTGTTATCGTAACAGAAATTTTAAAATTAAACTTTACACACATCAGGAAATGCTAAATTTTTTTTAAAAATACTTAGGCCCGTTATTATAACTTGCCTTTAAAGTACGAATTAGCTAAAGGTAACTTTTACTAAAGTGAAGAATAAAGTGACCGGTAACTATTTTTCGTTATTACAACTTCCTTGTAAAATAAAATTTAGCTTTTTGAAAATATGGCAGTATAAAAACAAAAACCGACTACTTCTGACAAATTAAATCGGTTTTTAAAAAAGTAGTGGCAACGCTGTATTTCAAATTTATTTGTTTACTTTTAATCAAACAATAAATATTTTTTTGGTATCGTGTGTGTTTTTTGAAAGTGTTATATTAAAAAGTAAAATTTGAAAATGACTACGCAAAACAAAGTTGTTGTTAAACTACCAGCAAGAAAACGGTCAAAAAATTATACAACAGAAGAGGAAGTTTTATTGGTGGAACTGGTGGATGCTCACAAAAACTGCATCGAAAACAAGAAGTCTGACGCCGTAACATGGAAAGAAAAAGAAGAAGCATGGAAAAAAAATTGGAGAAGAATTTGCAGCATCAATTGGTACAAATCGGCACTGGAAAGCATTAAGAGACAAGTATGAGATGATGAAACGTAAGTCGAAGTCAGAAATGGCACAACAAAAATTAGAAATGTACCGTACAGGAGGTGGAGTCGCATCTGCTGAAGTCAGCACTGTGTCAGCAAAAATAGCTTCTATGCTGGGAGATTCGGCTGCTGGCTTGCAAAATATTTACGATTGTGACTCTTGTAAGTATACATAAATTGTTTAATTTATATTTGTAGTTGCATTAATCAAAACAAACTCTTTGTTTTGCAGTAATTGAACATGGTCTAAATTGTATGCTGGTGGAAAGCTCTAATGAAAGTACTGATCAGAAGCAAGTGAACGCTGAAAATGTATGTTTTGTAAAAACATTTTATTATTGTCTGTGTTTATATGTAGCTATCTTTTGTTTATAAATTTCAGATCGATAATTCGGTTGTTTCCGTAAAGGAAAATACTGACTGGTCAAGTTGGAGGCCAAAGACTCTAAAAGAACCGAAGTCAAAAGAGCTGGTAGTTAGTGGCAAAAGAAAGAGAAACATAGAGGAAGAAAAGATGGAATTAATAATTCTGCAGCAGAAATTTTATAGAGACGAAAATATTCGTGCCCAGGAGAAGCATGAGCAGGAACTCCTATGTTTAAAGTTGAAGAATGAAATTTTACAACTGGAATTGGCAGAAAAAAAAAACAAAAAAAGTGATAACATTAATATTTAATTATTTTTTATTTATATTTAATTTCAATTTTATTCAAACTTTTTTTTATAGGATAATTGCTAACTTCTTAAGAATGAATTCACTCCTACAATGATATAAAGAAAAATCTGGTATTAGCAGATTGTGATGCATTTGCTGAATCCTTACATCTGTCTTAAGCCAGCAATTTCACATTTATCCACAATTTTGTTTTAATTGTAAGCATTTTATATTTAAACAACTTTTATAGAAAAATGAATACGATTAAGTTTTATTTGTTAATTCTTTAAACATGTTCATTGAAAAATGAAAATTTTTTTAAAAATTAACAAATAAAAATTAATTGTATTCACTTTTATATAACTGCTGTTTAACTATATATAAAACGTTTACAATTAAAACAATTTTGCAAGTAAATGTGAAAATGCTGCCTCAAGACAGATGTAGGGTTCCAACAAATGAATAACAACCTGCTAATACCAGATTTTTCTTTATCTCACTGTAGTAAAGAACCTATTCCAAAAAATGTATTTAATCACTATTTATTTTTTAAGAACAAATATATGAATTTTTCTTTAGTTGTTTTTTATAATGTTAATTATTTTTATTATTAAAATTAATCTTATTATTTGTTTATCTAGTCGCGCTGTGAATTGTGTAAAAGACTAAAAACATGAAAAGAATGATTAAAAAGATAATTAAAAATTGAAGTACAAATAAAAAGTTAAAAACTTACTCTGCAAAGTAGTTTTCTATTAAAATAGTTCTTGCCATTGAGTTGGCGCTGCCTAAGTTTTGGTTATCTTCTATGGATCCTAATTCTTCTTCAGGTTCTGACAATATTGTTCCTTCTGTTAATGGAAGAGGGTCTTTTGCAATAATAGAAATATTGTGCAAAACAGCACACGCAACAATGACAGCCATTTTAGTTTCATTATTTAATCGCAATCCTGTTGATAATACAGGAAAACGTCTTTTCCAAACACCAAAACATCTCTCGATTGTATTACGAGTACGAATTTGAGATTCATTATAAATGTTCTCAGGTCTTGTTCGTGGATTTAGCAAAGGGGTCATCATATAATTGCATTGTTTATACCCAGAGTCACCTAAAATATAATAATTTTGAAACTGACCATCTTCCATCCGGAATTTTAAACGGCTGTTTTTAAATATATTGCTGTCGTGTGCTGATCCAGGCCACCTGGCAACCAAATCCTGAAACATTAGTTTAGCGTTGCACACTGCTTGAACGTTAAAAGAAAAATAGCCTTTTCTGTTACGGAAAATTTCTCCGTTACTTCCTCCTGGGGATTGAATACGAATGTGGGTGCAATCAATTGCTCCAATAACTTTTGGAAATTTTGCAATTTCAAAGAAATCTGAAGCTGTTTGCTGCATTTCTTGGGCATCGGAAGGTAATTTAATATATTCTTTTGATAAAGCAGCTAGAATAATCGATGTTTCTTTAACTATTCGACCTGCTGTAGAGACGCTTACACCACAAAAGTCTCCCACGGTAATAAGAAAACTGCCGCTTGCATAAAACCTTAGCGCTATAAGTAACTTAGTCTGAGGTGACACGGAATATTGCCTTAAGGAATATTTTTTAATTTTTACATAAATTATTAAGATTTCTATGCTGGTACAAACCTTTGACAATTTGATTGTAAAGACTTCCGAATTTTTTCTAAAAGGTACTGAAATGTATTCTTTGATATTCTAAATCTTTGCACAAACTCATTTTCATTGAAGTATTCAACATAGTCGACTTGTTCACGAAATTTTTTACACGCTCTACTTTTTGGGTGAGTATTTTCAAAAATATCCTCAAGCCCGTTAATATACAAGATACGTTGTCTGCTTTCCATTTTTTTTCAAGTGCTAAATTAAAATAACAATCAATTTATCTTTTCTTCATGAAGTAGAAATACGGCAACTTTTACATTAAAAATATGGCAACTTCAAACTCTTAAACCTAACTTTAAAATTTACAGGCAGCATGATCTTCCCATTAGCTTATCGGTCACTTTTATCTTAAAGTATACTTATAATAACGAAAAGTAACTTATCCGTCCGATAAAATCCTAACTTTAGTTAAAGGTAAGTTGTAATAATGGCCCTTAATCTATTAAGAGCCGATGACATTTTTATGTAAAATTATATATAGTAATTGAAAGTTTGAGATTGATACATATAATAAAACTGTAATGCAGCTATTAGACGGTCAAACTTATCATGCTAGCACGGCTTGATGACATCATACTCTAGGAATGGAATAAATTCGTCTTTGTCAGCAGCGCTGGATGGATTTTAAAATTTGTTTGATATTTAAACTGGGTATATCTCATCAAAACAGCTGCCTAAGGTGTGTTTACATTATGTGTACAAGTCATATAGAATGCACAGATTTTCCATATGTAAATCAACACACATATTTATTTTCTGGATGAATTTGAATAAAAATTTTTAAGGAGATTCCTTGGAACCTTGGTACAAATATAGAATATTTTTTTTTTTCGTAAAAATGTGTAAAAGCTCCCAATTTTACCGGCATAAAGGTATTGTATAGTGAAAAAATGAAAGAAATAAATAAGACAGTTGTCAGCAGTTAATATTTAAAAACATATTTTTTTAAATTTTGAATCAGAGATGATACGAAAACGAAGTTATACCAAATTGGTCGTTGGTATAGGTACCACTGCACTAAACAAGTTTCGAATTATTTTATCAACTTTGTTATGCCTCTTTTATAATTAATCTAATTTCTAAGTTTAAGCTAAATTTGAATGAACGTGTACTGTCTACCATGTATTTATATTTAACATACTAGAACTGATAAGAAACAAAATTAAATGTGATGAATTATCTAAATGAAAAAACAAACACAAAAGAGGCAGTTAACGAAAAAAACTTGAATAAAAAAGAAAGCATTAAAGCTAAATATCATTCAGTGTTAATCCGAGCAGAAATTAATGATAAGCAACAACAAACCCGTAACATAAATACATAAATGTTTAATCGACTAGAATAAAAAAAAACAAGTTAAAAAGTAAAACGTTTAAATGCTCAAAATAGTTGAGTGGAGAAGTGACAGCAAGGCATGAGTAATGAAACAGCTGTTTACAATTAACACTTGTATATGCATACATTTAACAATCTTCATTTACAAATATGTTTAAGATTAGAAGAACTAAGACCGACGAAGGTATTTAGGGTAACGTTATTAGTCACATTATATTAATATCTTATTAAAGTTGCTTAAAATAAACTATCATATCTACATATTTTGCATATATTTTATACGTACCTCATTATCCTTATTGTTACGTATACCACGTACTAAATCTGTTAAATTTTTATCAAACATACGCTCGAAATTTCCTTTAACTTTTTTGAGTGCCATTTTTTCTTTTTCTGTTTAACACTGATAACAAATTAATTATTTATTTTGATATTAAATTTTTAAGCGGTTTTCCACTAATACAAATTTATTTTCTTCTTTTAATTAAACTTCTAAAGGTTTTTATTAAATTAAAATACAAAAAATATCTCTAAGAGCATTGAAAATATAACCAGCTTTGATGATGTCGACAAGTCTCTGGTTCATGAATTGATTTTTTTGCACTTAATGCAAGCACCTTTACTTTTTTAACTTGCATTAAATATATTTTTTTTTTATAAGAGATTTGGTTTTTTGGATCTAGTTTTGATTGTAGCTAGTAAACGAAGTTTTAAATAAGTTTAAACATTTATTTATAAAATTATTTTAATAATTATATAGGTAAATACTAGTTTTCAAGCGAATAGTTAAAGAATTTCTCTTTTTCCTTTTTCACTTTACAAAATTTTTGCACAATTGTCTTTTAACTTCCACTAACACAGGGATGTCATAACATACATTTCGAAGTAATACGACAGGGTTGAAATCAAAAGTATTTTATAATATTCCATAACGTTAGACGGCCGAATATTAATTTTGTGTTTTAAAAAAACAAAAAAATATGACAGAATAAAGTAAATAAATAATATACAAATTTTAAAAGAATCTAAAAACAATACAACCCTAATAAAATTACTTACACCAATTAAAACTGGCCTTCACCCTCATGTTGCATTAAATATCTATAAGGCTTGCATAAGATCAAAATTGGAATATGCTATAACTACTTTTGCCAATGCACCAGCTTCTATAAGCAACATTCTAAAATCCTTTCAAAATGCATCCTTAAGACGTTGTTTGGGATTAACTCCATCGACTCCTGTACATGTAATATACACTATTGCTGGGGAACTAATTCCTGAGAAAAGAGCCAAACTCCTTGCATTTAAAGAACTTTTAAAGGTTAAACAATACTATCCTGATTTTCATCAAATCATTATGAGTGCTGTTGGAAACAAATCCAGTTATGGTTTTATTGCCACGAAATTTCGTAGTCAATTGGAAAACACTAATTTTTCCATCAACTTTACGCCTCATTCAAAGTTGACAGTTAGGAAAAATGAACTATATGATAAGAAAGGAAATATACCCAATATTGTTATCATTCAACATTATTTAGAAAAACTTGAACATTACCGTAAGAATAATTATACTATTTTTGCTACTGATGCATCAATATGCCATAATGCAGCTGGCTGTGGTATTTTTAATGTCACAAATAACGAAAAATTTTATCTAAAAATTAACTTTAAAACCTCATCTCTTTTTGCTGAAATTGTAGCTATATATCATGCCATTAAAATAGCTGTAGAAGATGGAACAACAAACATTGCTGTTTTTACGGACAGCCTGAGCAGTTGTCAACTACTTCAGTCAAATACTCGGGATTATTTTTACATTTCTGAAATACATAACTTAATTGCAATCTCCTCTTTAAGCGCAATAGATATAGTGTGGACGCCAAGTCATGTTGGTATAAGTTTTAATGAGATTGTCAAAACTGCGTGTGATACTGGTGCTATAATTGAAGTTAAACTAAGCCCGCTTGAAGCCATACGTAATGTAAAGGAAGTACTATACAATGAACAGAAGAATGAATTTGAGATGCTCTTTGCAGAAAAAGGCAAATGGTTTCATGAAATTAACACATGTATTTCTCCAAAAGAATTTTATAAAAAAAAGTAATTTATCTTCTGAAAATGTCAAAACTCTGAACAGACTGTTTGCGGGGCACTCATATAACAAGATATATTTACAACTAATAAATGTTAATCGATCTGCTGAATGCAATATATGCAAAGTACCTGAAACAAATGACCATGTGATTTTCAAATGTCCACTCTTTGCGACCTCAAGACAGAATTTTAACTTCTTCAATACATATAACAATATTAAAGATCTCTTAAAAACAAAAGACTTTAAACTATATAAAGAATTACTCACCTTTATCAAAAACTCTAAGATAACACTCTAATCGTTATCAACATTCAACATCTTTTCTATTATTTTTAATTCTCAACCACCAACGTTTTTCATCAATGAACTTTAAACTTTATTTCTCATCAATCAACATTTTAAATTTTTTGTTTTTTCATCAATCAACATTTTAATTTTTTGGTTAAAATCATCTTTAACTTATTTCGTCAAGCAACATTATTTTTATTTCATCAATCAACATTATTTTTATTTCATCTTTCAACTAAAATTCCAAACATTTATCTTTAACAGTAAACAGGACGATTACCCTGGAAATATAAGCCTCTTTAGGCTTCTCCAATTTTTTGTTTGATCTTTATGGTCAATTTTAATATAAAAAAAAAAAAAAATAAATAATAATGAAATACCCTATAATTGACGATACCTCAATCGCTACCATGTAAAAACATTGTATTCAACAATGTTTACTTCCTACACAAGACTAAAGTTCTTTAGGTGCATCCTGGAGGAGTCGAAAACTCTCTTATGATAACTTTTGGGATACCTTGTTACTTTGGTTGTGTACCTCTGTTACTTTCAAATTAAAAGCCAAAAAAAGTATAATGGAATATAATATTTTCAACATGGATAATACGAAATAAATTTTTTTTTTTTGCTTTATTTTTTATAGTTAGTTACTTTATAAGAAAAGTTTATATTACCTTGAATATCAATCGAATACGTGGTATTTTATTTGAAAAAAGGGTTCTGATGTTTAGTTATTTCTTTTTTAATTTCTATTGCATTTTTAACTTTTTCCTTAACAAGCAAACACCATAATTTTTATTAACGTGTTTTCCACATGTATGACCTTCCGCTAGCCTTCAAGTGTTAAATTTTGTAGTATTATTTATGCCGCCCGAAAAGAATTTTCCTAAGCTCTTCTATGCAACCATTAGCAAAAAAAAAACAATGATAAATTGAAAACCGGGATGCAAGGGACAAGGGAGTTACCACTAATTTTTGTGAAAATTATTAAATATTTAAAAAAATATTGAAGAAATCAAGCAAAAAAAAATACGTCAAAAATTAACTTTTATCTAATTTATTGGTTTAAGTAAAAAATCACGTTTTCGAATATCAGTATATTGTATTTAAAAAAATGCTTTTAATAAAGTAAATATAATCATTGGTATTTTTTCATTTAATATAAAACTTTTAATTTGTATCAGTAACTGGAGTTAACTAAAAATATTTATATATTCTTGACTACAATATATATAAAACAAATCAACAAATAATACAGATTAAGAAGAACCTAATAAAGCAATACAAACTAACATGAAAACTACAAACCAAAAAAAAAAATGTAATTATTAGAAAAAGGACTTAAATAATCATATAAAACCTTTTATGTTCTCTATTAAGAACATATTAAAACTAAACAAAAATCAAATTTTATACGAAAAATGTCTTAGAATTAAAGTGTATATGTATATAAATTGTTAGTAATTCTGTAGTTAAAATTAAAAAAAAAAAAGTCGAAACAATAAATCAACAACAAAAAGATTTTTCTGGTTCAGCCACAACTAAATTAAAGTCCAGACTATTTGGTCGTTGAAAACCTGTTTTAATGCCATCCCATCCGTCTTCGACTTTATATTCTCCAGACCGTATGCGGGCATAAACTTCTTGTGTTACCATGCGAAATGCTTCTTCTACATTAACACCCCTACGAGCAGATGTTTCAACAAAATGCAAACCATGCTGTTTGGCAAATGCTTGAGCTTCTTCAAATGTTACTTCACGCTGGCCGCCTGCATTGATCAAATCTAATTTACAGCCAACTAATGCAAAAACTGGGCGATGTGGTTCGATGTGTCGTTGTGCCTCCATCATCCATAAAGGTATATGTTCAAAGCTTGCATGATTCATTATATCATAAACCAGCAGAACGCCAACTGAATTGCGATAGTAGGATTTTGTTATTGAACGAAACCGTTCTTGACCAGCAGTATCCCAAAGTTGTAGCTTAATTTGTGTACCATCTTTCATTTCAATTAAACGGGCAAAGAAGTCCACACCTACAGTGGGGTCAGAAAGCTAAAAAGAAATTAAAATTTAAGTATTTATTTGCTTTTCTTTCGCTTATATTGTGAAACTAAATTATTTCTAGGTATATAATTTTAATGCAATTAAAATTTTGAAAAACTTGCAACATTTGTATAAATAAAATATACACAAATAAAAACAAAAGTAGACTCGGCTTTTATTTTATTTTTTATTTATTTATTTATTTATTTACAAAATATGCAATATAAAGCCTCAAAGGCCAATTAAAAATATATTACATAAAGGTAGCTATAGTACCTGAGTACAATAAGATAGCTTAAATTCAACTAATAATAAAAATAATATCGAACGTAGACACCAGCTCCCCAGCTGAAGGAAAAAAATCAAAAGATAACTGACGCACAGAGGTCCCATTCAGAGAAAGAAGCAATTGCATATTAAGGAGTGTTTAAAAACATAAAAAGTTTTCGCCTAAAAACGTTATTAGAGTGTGAAAAAATACGTAAGAAAAAAGGCAAATGATTCCACCAACGAGCAATCCTCACGCAAAAAGATCGTTCAAAAAAAGAGGATGTAATTCTCGATATAAGTAACTGCGGATTTCTAGTGGACCGCGAAAACGTGAATAATCTGTACACCGCAAGCGGAGATCGAATCTTGATAATCTTATGGAATAGAATCAAGTTGCGATACATAAGAATTTTGTCAAAAGTACAACCAAAAAAACGTTGAAAAAACGGCGAAATATGTTCACGATAGCGAATACCATAAACAAAACGTACAATCATATTAAACAAGCGATGAATTCTACTCAAATGTATAGAGCATGTTCCCGAAAATACTTCAAACCCATATAACATATGTGGCATCAAAAGAGCCCAAGATATCTGAGTCTTAATACGAAGGGGCAAATAAAGATTAAGAGAATAAATTCTACGTAATGTGCCGTAAAGTTTTCCATATAACATATCAATATGGTTAGAAAAAGAGAGTTTAGAATCAAGTATAATACCCAGACACTTAAGGCAACTTACAAAGTCAATCCGTACTCCATCCAAAAAAATATTAAGATCAAAAATAAAACGATTAGTTGGTCCAAGCATAATGGCTTTAGTCTTAGAAGGATTTAAAGTCAAGGAGTTAGAAGAGGTCCACTCAGAAACTCGTCTTAAGCAAAAGTTAATATTATTGACAAACACATCTAAAAACTCGAAAGAGCCTTTAAACAGCAAGAAAACGTCATCCGCAAATAAAAAGGTATCACACATATTCGAGTTAATGAACTCGGGCAGGCAGTTAACGTATAACATGAAAAAAAGGGGACCCAAAACAGAGCCCTGAGGAACTCCAGATGAAACAGTGCGCAATTCTGAGCAAACACCGTTTAGAACAGTGAACTGTGACCTAGAAGTCAAATATGAGTAAACCAATTTGCAAGCGGACTTAGACCAGTTAAATTTAGTAGCAAGCCTAGAAATCATGATATTATGGTTAATAGAGTTAAAAGCTTTCGAGAGATCCAGAGAGATAAGGGCATTCAAATTACCATCATTAATATTTCGTCTAATACTATCAGTCAACGCAATAAGTAAGCTAGTAGTATTATAGTTTTTACGGAATGCAAACTGTTTATCATAAATAACATTAGAGACAGATTCAATTATTTGGGTTTTAATAACATGTTCGACAACCTTGGATAGAGCCGGGAGTATAGAAATGGGCCGAAGATCATCTGGATTAAGTACTACCCTCGATTTAGGAATCGGAATGATTCTAGCAGTTTTCCAAAAGAATGGAAATTGAGACGTAGTTAAAATTGTGTTTACCAAAGAAAGAACATATTCAGAGACAAACGGATAAATGATTTTAACAAATCTTATTGGTATGTCATCGACACCAACAGATCTAGACTTTACTTTACATAATGCATCAAGGAATTCTTGATCATTAATGCAACGAAACGAAAAAGAGCCAACACTATTACTAATACTCTCAAAATCAAAAGGATCAAGATTTAAACTGGATCCACAAGATGCAAAGAAATCATTTAAATGATCAACATCCCCTTCATAGGACATATGATCATCCCCTAATCCTCCAGAACCCTTCAAAATCTTCCATATTCCCGCGGTGTCCAGTCCATGAAACAAACTATTAAAATGTTTTCTTTTAGCCCTACGAATGACAGTCTTTGCCCTATTACGGAGTCTACAAAAAATTAACCAGTTTTCAGCAGAGCGGTGTAGTAGAAATGCACGGTAAGACAAGTCACTAAGGGACCGAGCAAATTCAATTTCCCTTGAATTCATCCAACAACAATTTTTGTACGAAATTTTTTTCCTGATTATGGGAACGAACGCAAAAAGGGAGCTAAAAACAGAACTTAGAAATGCACATTTGAAGTCAGCATCACCATTGTAAAACTGTGTAAAATCAAAATCAGACAAACGGGAAAACCGAAAAAAGTTTGTTTTAAAAAAAAAAATAAAAATTAAAAGCCAGATTGAAAGAAACGTTTTCAAAATATTATTTTTTTACAATGAAATTAAATCTTGATTATAATTCTCATTCAATCAATTTTATTTTAGACTTAAGATCTAAAACTGTTAAACAAAATTTGGGTCAAAAACACTGATTAGTAATCAGTAACAAAAAGGTCATATTATGTTTTTCTCACATTAATGAAAACAATATCGTTTGTTTTAAATAATGTACAATTGTGAATAAAAACAATAAATATTGTATTGTTTAATTTTTTTTAACAGATGAATGTTTTTAAGTTATTCTTTTTATTTTATTACAATTTTCGATGTTTCACCAAAGTTCCGACTCAAGGTGCTCTTATCTATGTAGATATTCTATGCACTGTAAATTTTTTAGAAAAAATTGATCTTCAAATTCTCTACGAGAGTTTTGATTAAATTTCATCTCTTAAGTGTTCCAAATTAGAAGTACACGATTTTTTATTTTAAAATATGAAAATTAAAATAAAGTAATAAAAATGATTTAAGGAAACTAATGCTAATGTAACAAGAGTCTTTATGAGCAAAGGAAAAATGCTGCTGTTATCAAGAAAAAAGCAGTTTTACAACATCTGCTGTTTCATTAATGATTTCAATGAACGTAAATAATATTACATAATAAGATTAAGAATATGTATTTTACACAAATATATGTATGTACTTAAACCATTAATCTTACCTCTGCAAATTTCCCATCTGTAAAGAATTTAAGCAAAGAACTTTTGCCCACTGTGCTGTCACCAATTAGTATTAAACGAAATTGATAATCAAAAATTGGTTCTACCATTTTTAAGCAGGTGTCTGGCTGCCTCTTTCCGTTTTTGTATCAATATAATTCGAATAAATCCTGCGCTACTTTTTATTGTTTTACCACCTTTTTTCGACGTTGTGAAATTTGTTTGTGCTTCTTTGTAATTTATTATTGAATTATTTTACAATTGTTTTTGCGTAGTTTTTATTTACATGCATTTGTACATAATAAGTATGTATGCGAAATTATTTTTAAAACATTAGACAATAAAATCAAATTTTCCTTTTTTGTTCCAGAGCTTCACTTTTTTTACTTTAACACTAATTTACTGGCCTTTAAAAAGTTATATTTATGTAAGGTAAGTATATATTTCGTTTAGATAATTCGGCTCGGGACTTACAAATAAATATTTTTATTAAGTTATTGAATTTTTAATTTAAAAAATCTGTAATTAAAATTAAGTTTTTGTTATTTTATGGCTTTTATTATTCTCTTTTCACTTTACTCAATAATGATTGTTGACAGTTGGTTTTGCAGTTATGTTTTGTGCCGTTCGCTTCGACCTGCCAGATCAGTATAATATAATCTGTCTGACTTCCCATGTGATAAGAAGTAAATATCGAGCTAGGTGGAAAACAAAACTTTGTATTGTTTTTCTCTCTCACAATGATATTGAATACTCAATAAGTTTATCAATTTAAAAATATTAAGTAATTTCGCATTAAATAATTAAAATAATGTTTAGTGGCAATTATTATTGTACATATTGTCAACACATTACAAAATATTTTGTAATTTGTTTTTTGTTCAATATATTGTCCAAAGTGCTAATATAATATACACATTGGCAATTTTATTTTAGAAAATCTGTTATTGCACTTTATAGTTAAATATTTTTTGCTTTCTAATATAATAATTACATTTTTTTAGAGCTTTAAAAAATTTGTGAACCCATAAAATCGTTGAAATATCATTAATTTCCAGAAATATATATATCACTATAATTTATTAAATCAAGTGTAGACGCTATGTGAAGAATAAATTACATACATAAATAACTTCCTGTTTACATAAGACAATGCTGTCATGACAATAACAATAAATACACACTTTTTCACTAGCACTTGTACACTTTTTTAATTGTCTGAATTACTGTCTTGATTATTTTTAAGACAGTAATTTAAAGAAAGTGATTTGACGTATGCCGACAATTTTATTATAATTTTTTTAAGTAAATGATATTTGAATAATATTACCATTTTATTTACTACATTTTTCTCTGCATATAACAATAGAAATTGAACGAAAGCAAAAAGAAACGATAAATTTTTTTTTTGTTTCCGGGAGCGTGATGTTTTTTGCTCAAAATAAATTGTCATAATTATTGTATGGACGCCTACAACACAAAAGCAATTGTCAGCATTTTTAAGAACTAATACGTATTATATTATTGTCATGAAAGCATTGTCAAATGTAAACGTGGGGTAAGGTAATTAACTTCCCCGTATTTATATTGAACATCAGGTCTGGTAACATTGGTTTAGTAAAAGAAAAGAAAAACAACACGTGAAGGCAGACTATCGATATTGTACTTTGCAATTTAAAACTTCTAAATGACGGAAACTAATAAAAAAATTAAATATTTGATAGCGGATACTACTGCTTTCATCAATGCGGTACAACTGAATGTAAGTGGTTGAAAAGTTCCGACCAATACAATGGTTATATATGTAGGTATTTCAAATTTTTCTTTTAGGAGTACTGTGAAAATGTTTTGACCGTGCCTGATGTAATTGACGAGGTACGCCATAAAAGGCAGATAAGACGTCTTTGCGTTCTTCCCTATGATTTGCAAGTAAGAGAACCTCGTCCCGAAAGTGTTAAGCGCTGTGTGGAGTTTGCCAAAAAAACCGGCGATTATGCCTCTCTATCTGGTATAGATATTAAAGTCATCGCTTTGACCTATGAATTAGAAGCAGATACTGTTGGTACTTCTCATCTAAGAAACGAGCCAGTGATAGGAAAAGTGGTAGCATCAAAAGAAAAGCCTGAAGAATTTCAAGAAAATACAAAGTTACCAGGATGGTATGATAATGGTCATGGCTCCAGTGACTCTGAATATGACGATGATGAAGGGGAATATGAAGATGACCAAAAGTCTGATGAAAGTGATCAAGAAAAGGAAGAAGAAGATAGTGTTAAAGCTTCTATTGAGAAGCAATTGAGGGATCCCGATGAAAAATATGATGTACCCGAAGTGACACAAGAAGAACTTGAGGAGCTATTTGAAAAACTAAAATGTGAAGCAGCTGAAGATGACAAAAACTGTGATCTGTTGGTACCACAACAAACACAGGAAAACAGCGACTCGGACTCTGAAACGTCAGATGATTGCGAAGATTTGCAAAACAAAGTTGCCATTGATAGAACAAATAATTCTAAAGATGAGCTTGATGATGACCAAAACGATGGTGCTTGGATAACACCTTCAAATATTAAAAAAGTTAAAAAGTCTATGGAGGGCAAAGTAGAGGCTGATATTATTCCTGAAGTCGCATGTATGTCCACAGATTTTGCCGTTCAAAATACTTTAAAACAAATGAATCTTAATATTGCTGCATTAAACGGACGCATAATAAAACATTTACGCACTTACATCTTAAGATGTTATGCTTGTTTTAAGACCACTTCCATAATGACTAAAGTATTTTGCCCCAATTGCGGCAACAAGACCTTAAAAAGAGTAGCCGTAAGTTTGGATGAAAATGGCAAACAAGTTATACATATAAATACCAGGCGTCCTTTAACAGCAAAATATAAAAATCAAAGTCTTCCACGTTTTCGAGGCGGAAAACATTCTCGTAATCCCATATTATTTGAAGATCAGCCTATCCCGCGCCAAATGCCTTCGCGTGTTGCTAAAACGAAAACCAATGCTTTAAACGAAGACTATATTGCTGGCTTTTCTCCTTTTGCATTGCGTGATGTTGACTCAAAGTCAGCAATGCTACGTTCAAAAGGCAATTTAAAGGAATGGGCTCGCAACAATACGTTCGAAGAGGATAGGCGTCGTAAACATTACAATCGCCTGTATAAATAGTCGGTTGATTTTCTTTTTAATATTTTTTAAGAAAGTATAGATTTTGGTTTAATGTGTAAATATAATTTTATAAATGCATTTACAATAAATGAATAATTTTTATAGTTTCACACAAGTTTCAGTACCTGGATACACTGGCAAATCTAAGTTATATTTTTCTTCTAAAGCTGGTGGTACAAATCTTCCTCCTAAGTAATGAAATTTTCCTTTAAAGTGTTTTGCACACATTTTGGGAGCAGTTAGTGAAATAAGTAAGGTGGGTTCAAAGTCATTGACATCGTTTTTACCAGTCTCCACGTGCCAGCCACTAGGGATGTCAATGCTAAAACATGTTAAAAAATAATTTCGTTATTTATTGTCGCAAGAACATACAAAATGGGTCCGTACCATCTAATTTTTACTCTTAAAAATTAATTTTAGAACCTGATTATTTAAATGCGAACGAACATTGTTAGCACGCTTGTATCGAAAACAACAAATTTTTATATTTTGCGAAGGAAATGTTCGTTAGCATTTACACAAATGGGAGTGTTTTTTTACACTTGGTAAAGCGGGCACCACCCTGTGTACATTTCAGATGTCTGCCTGCTGCTGTTCACAGACGGGCGTTATACCGATACTTGAACCGTTGGGTACGGAATTAAAAAAAAACTATTGTTCTACGATTGTTACAAACAAACCTTGCAATGGGTGTTTTAGTTGCTTGTAGCACCTTGATAATGGGTACAAATGTTTCTCTCACCGGTGGCTTAAAACTGAAGCCAAATAAAGCATCAACGATTAAATCGTAACATTTTGATACATTCTCCTCTAATGGACAAGTGTCTATAAACTCAATATTCATTCTTTTACATTGATGTGTTAAATTTTCATACAATGGATTCGGTGTGGGTTTTGGATAGTAAACATATGGACAATAGCCCATAAGAGTTAAATGACGAGCACATACCAATCCATCACCACCATTATTACCGGGACCGCAACACACCAATACGCGTTTATGTTTGGAGGAATCAAAGCATTTAGCAATTGCATGAGCGCAACTTAAACCGGCCAATTCCATAAGTTGGTCCACACTGAACTTATATTCAGTAAAAAGTTCTTGGTCCACACTAATAGCTTCAGTTTGATTAAGGAACTTCATAGTTATAATACTGCTTGTTCCTATACGGTTACTCTAAAAAAATAAACAATTACATTTTATTAACAAAACAACGACATTTGTTACCAGAACTACAGTTTCTTTAAATTTTATTATCCTGAAGATGCCCTTAAGACTAGTTAAGAAGTACATTCTTGTAGCATTTGTTTTGTTATTGAATTTCTTGAAAAAAAAAAAACAAATCGGCTATACCGAATTTTATATACCCTTCACCATAGATAACTACATGTACCATTCTGAAGATTTTCCATTGAAGGGCTTAAATAAATAAAATATATAATTTCCTTTTATAAAGTTTTCTATCCAAAAAAAAATTTTCTCCGAAAAGTTCAAGTTTTGCCTAGAGTTGTTGCTTCAGCACTGTAAGTAATTCATGATTGTTTATCAAGAAACACAACCACCTGTATTAATAAAAAAGAAAATTTTATCCAACTTGATTAGTGATACCAAGTTTGCCTACTTTTATCATAAGTCACAACCACTTGCAGAAATATAAACGAAACTTAAGGCCAGCTTGGTGAGTGACACCAAGTTTCCTTACCTTTTATCATAAATCATGTGTTTTTTCCACAACCTCCAAGGCATGTACCGATTTTGCTGATTTTTAATGAAAAAAATTTTTGAAATTATGTCTGATCGTTTGGCGTATTTAAATTTTTTCCAACTCATCTAGGGCTTTGAAAAGTTTATTTCAAATTAACACGGAAGAACATCGATTAATCGACATCGCTATGCAAAAAACTTAGAATATATATACTCTATGGGGTCGAAAATGGATATTGTAGAAATTGCAGAATGACAAACCTAGATATAACATTTTTCTGTGGTCAAGGATATAATACTTCATTAATAACAGCGCGTTACACATTTAAATAATTTTTTTATAGTGCCTTTACGCTTTATCGAAATCTACAAGATTTGATTTGAAATTTCTTTCAAAATCTAATTCGGTAAATTAAAAACGAAAAAATGGGTATTTAAGAAATTTTTTACTTTTGTTTATTTATTTATTTACAAAATATTTTACAAAATAAATGTATAAAACAAGAAAATTTATTATTTGGAATCTTTTAAATATAATATCACTGCGGGGAAAGCATATCCATATGGCCATTTCACTACTGCTCATATAGCTCATCAATTGCCTTTTGCCTTATTGATTCAATGGAGTTCTCATTTAATTAATTTGGCTTTTGGTACAAGACTCTTAGGTTTTCTTTACAAAATTTGGGTAGAATCCACTGATGAGCTATATGAGCCATAGTGAAATGGCCATATGGATATGCTTTCCCCGCAGTAATACATTTCATTTTTTAGTTAAAAATAATAAATATTTCATAGGAATCAAGCACAATTAAAGTTACTTAATAAATTTGTAAAATGTAGGCAAAAGGTCGCCGGTGACAGGACCATATGCGTACGTATTACAAAAGATATAACGAAAAAATTAAATTAAGATATTACAAAAAAAAAAAAAAAACAATTTTTATATCGTCATTTTATTAATTTTTTTTTGTTATAAATTTCCCTTTTTTATTTTAATAAAACTTTAATTCATTCTTATGCAGTAGTATTTTTTGGTACAATATGAAAAGACCATAGTTCCATTATTAAGTACTACTAGATTTTGAATAGATTTTGCAAGATCTAGTTTCGGAGTAGATTTTGTTTTGTATGAAAAATCTACTAAAAATCAACTATATTTTGATCGAAATCTTATAAGTACAAAATATCGGTATAATGTAAGTATTATAACATATAAAATAAATAAAAATAAAATTTATAGCATACACTAACTAAACATTCTGAACACGTCTCAATTGTTAAACACACATATACAAGGTTATATGTTCACTTATTTATTTATTCATTCATTGTAATAATACAAAGCCTTAGGGCTAAAGTTATATATTACTTTGTTCTAAACTTAAAAAAATCATATATTTTACAAAATGCATTATACGAATCTTCTAATTTTTAAAACATATGCTTGTTTCGTGGTTAAATTTGTCTCTTTTTTATATAACTAAATAAAAAAATTGTTAATTAAAATTAAAAATAAAAACAAAATATAAACCATTTTAGCACAACTGTTTCAACTATTAGCAATAAATTTTAAATAATATCAAAATACACTTTTTTACAACCAATAAATAGTAGATGAGTACTTCTAAGGAGAGTAATCAGCACCTTTTCAGCTCTATTGCCTTCATGACTTTTCATGAAAGTTTGCAACTTTTTTAAGTACTAAACAAAGGCCGCAAAAAGTAAATTTTGTATTTTACATACCTTTTGTGTTAAAATAATAAGCAATTATATTTTATTTAAAAAGAAATTTAAGCCACAGCGATGGAAGTTGATGAAGAAGAGTTCGAAATGCCTTCGTCAAGCAGCAAAGGCGAAAAAAAGCGTTTTGAAGTAAAAAAGGTACTTTGCTGAAGTCGAATTACACTTTAAAATAAATTATTGACGATTTACTTATTTTTTACTCTTCAGTGGAATGCGGTAGCTCTATGGGCCTGGGGTAAGATAATTTTTTAATAAACCAAAAACTGGAACATAACCTTCAAATTGTATATGCTTTTGTGCAAAAAGATAAAAACAAAATTCTCCTTAATATCATTTTCATCATACTTCTTTTGTTTTAGATATTGTGGTGGACAATTGTGCTATTTGCCGCAATCACATTATGGATTTGTGTATTGAATGCCAAGCTAATCAAGCATCAGCCACCAGTGAAGAATGCACTGTTGCTTGGGGAGTTTGCAATCATGCCTTCCATTTTCATTGCATTTCACGATGGCTGAAGACACGACAGGTTTGTCCATTGGATAATAGAGAGTGGGATTTTCAAAAATATGGTCATTAGCAATGTTAAACTTCGCTTTAGATTTACTAAAGACTATAACATTTTAGGTTACTATCATTTATGGAATTATTTCGTTCGTTTTTTAAATATCTCTAAAATATATTATTTATAAAACTTTGTAAGAAAATTCCTAACGTAATTCCGAATTAAAATTTTATTTTCACAAAGCTTTTAAAAGTTTAAATGAATGGAGTCAATCTTTATAATTGAAGTGACGGTTTTAAGAAAATTAAGCTTGGTTGATGTTCTCTGGTGCGTACCCGTTTTTATTATGTGTATTTTTTTATTGATTTTATAAACTAGAAAAGACAAAAAATACTGATATAAAGTGAAGTAGTTCCAAAAACTGATTAACATCCATATCATAAAAATTTTTAATCACTCACCAACACCGTGGTTGGCGTTTTCGTAGCGTTTTTTTAAGATGGTCGTAATAGTTATCATTAATCTATTACAAAATTGTCGTAATGGAAATACGCTAACGCGTATAAAAAATATTGTTAATTATGTCAGTAATTTTTTATTCACCCCTACCGTGGTTGGCGTTTTTGTGGCGAAAGTTAGTCGTTTTTAAAAAGTTTTGTAATAGATTAAAGATAGCGCGTAACAGTTATTATTCATCTATTGCAAAATTGTAGTCAAAATACGCCTACGCCAAATACGAAAGGGGTGATTATTTTAATTTATTGTGGTTGGCATTTTCGTAGCAAAAACTAAGCGTGTTTTAATTTTTATAATAGATTAAAGATAGCTCGTCAGTTATGATTATAAAATTGTAGTACTCGAAATACGACAAGGATGATTAATGATCTGTAATGCGTTTTTTGGCTGACATGGCTTTGTATCACAATATATGTAACTAAATAAAAAAATTCCCGTGTCAAAACCACTGCCAAATGGCAGTTTGACGTAACAAGTTATTAGACAAAAGAAACTACGATCAACCTATGCCCTCATATTTCAATAAAAAAATATCAAAAAGCACTTTTTAAAGATAAATTAAGACAAAATTGGTACTTCAGCAGAACACCGAAAATTGGCAAGCTTATAAACGAAAACTCGTTATGTGGTACCGTTTTTTTTAGTAAACTGATGAAACGAGAAATGTAGCCTACACTCTGACACTTCACATACAGTTATAGACAAAACTCTACATACCCCCAAAATTTCTTCTAAATCTCGAAAATAATTCGTTCGAAAACCAATGATGCAATTTTTTGCCCAATTCATTTTTATTAATAGAGAGCAGCAAATAATTCACAAATAGAGAAAAACAAAAATTTAATATCTTTGGCAGTGACAGCCGGCAAAACGTATGGGGAAGACCAAATACAGCCCTAAATCCAAAAAATGTTGTTTGCACTGTAAAGCACGGTGGTGGCAGTGTAATGGTATGGGGTGCTATCGCTGTTTCTGGAGTTGGAAAACTTGCTTTTATCCCTGGAAATATTGACCGATTTCAATATAAGAAGGCAATTTAGAGTAATCAGTCGATATGTTAAATCTGAGTTTAAGTTGGATGTTATAAGAGGACAACGACCCAAAACATACCGCCTTAGTTGTCAAACACAGGTTGCTCTATCATGCTCCAAGGCAATTGCACACACCCACACAGAATCCACATTTAAACATTATTGAAGATGTTTGCGAAAAATTCGAACTCAATGTTACAAGTGCACTATTGCTCAAAGAGAGGCTACAAAAAGCCTGGCAAAGCATAACGCCTCTGGAGTTGCAAAATTTGGCAAAATCAATACCCAGATGGTTGCAGGCCGTAATAGATGTAAATGATGTGCCAACTAATATTTGCAATAATAATAATATTTTATAGATCATTTTGTGCTTCCTAATACTGTATCTACACTTTTGTTACAGAAGTTTTTTGGTTATTTGTTTATATTATTTTTTTTTTTAATTACTGATTCCCAAAATTTAGATGAAATTTCGGGTGTATTTACAGTTTTTTCCGTGACTGTATACTTCTCTATACCAAAATTTATCTTGGTTTCATTTTATTAAAGCGAAATCGACCATATACTCGTTAAGATCATTCTTTAACTATTGGAAAGAGATCTTATCAAAGACTCTCTCAATGCACAAAAAAGAAGCAGCTCCGCTTTGAGAATTTCTCCTTCTGCATCTCTTACAATTGGGTGCAGAGTAAAATCATTAGATCTGTCTGCCCAGTAAGCATGTTCACACCTATGTATTCCAAAGCCTATTCATCAGCGATTGTTTTTCTAGGGAACCAGCCGTCCCAAAAAATATGTTACACTTGTTGGCCTAAGTTATATTTGATTCTTTACAGCAGTAAGCAGTAGTGAAGGCGACCTGCGCGCTCTACCTCTGCCAGAGAGCTATATGACCAAGATGGGGACTTCAGCCTCGAATTAACTCCGGACTCTATAAGGCAGTAATCGAGCCGAATATTGTCTACGGTGCTGTTTTTTGGTTGCTCACTTTCGAAAAAGCGATTAACCAAAAGCCTCTTGATAAAGTCAGGAGAACAGCCGCCATTTTGATTACTGGGGTTCTCCGAACTACCTCGACAAAGGCTCTGTATGCCCATCTCCACTGGTTGCCCACCAAACTCCTGGTGTTGCAACAGGCCAAATATTGTGCAGCCAAACTTATTGCCCTCTCACGCTGGCTTAGGCCGGACATGCGTCACTCCAGGATTATCGTTCGGGATGTGCCCATACCATCAATGGTGGACTACATCTCTTCTACACCTGCTCTGGACCACGAGTTTCAGATCCATATTCCAAGTAGAAAGGAATGGGTCTGCAACGAAGTGGTTGTGAGCAATACTGTTGACATCTACATCGATGGCTCGAAACTGGACGACAGGGTCGGTTGCGGAATCCTCTTTTCTTAACAATTCTAATAAAATTTCTTTTAAGATAATTTAACTAGGGTGTCAGAGGATCAAGTTTTCATTCAAGTTTTAAAATTATTCTCATTTTTTAACCAATACACTCACACTTTAAAAACTTGCTGAGAATTTGTTTTCAAATTTTCGTTCAATTGAGTCTTTCAAATTACATTCAAGAAAACAGCTGATTAAAGTTTTTCCCTCCAAATTTGCATTAAAAATTCTGCTGTCAGTGTTTTCTTGACATCTTGCTTTGAAATTGCGTGCTGCCTACGTCACAGCTTTCAATTTTTGTGAATTTTGTACAAAAACTTTACCGTGTGACTGCACTGTAACTGCATTTGGCAATTCATCGTTCTTTCTGTAAAACGCAATTCTCCAACTCCATTTTTACCATGAAGCCACATATTATTTACAAAACGCCGCTATGTTTGACTGTGTGGCAACATGGTTTTTGTATTACAAATTGTTTTGGCGGGAAGTTATTTACCAGTTATGTTGGATTCTGCATGCCATTGTTTTGTTTTTAAAGCAGGTGTAAGTAATGCTTTTGAATATTATATTGTAGAGAATAAAATTAATTAATTCATTTGAACATTTTGATTTATATTTGTGTTATAACAATATTGTGCTGAAATTTGATAGAATTGCCTGCATAATTAAAAAAAAATAAAAATTATATAAAAATTTTAGAAAGACAAAATAACAAAATCAAATACATTAATATAAAAATTTATTTTTATTTTCTGAAAAAAAAAAACAACAAAAAAAAATAAAATATAATTAAAAAGTAGGTAGGTTTTAATATATTACACAAAAATAATTTACAAATCATTAAAGAAAAAACTATTTTTACAAGTAAACTAATAACCATAAATTCAAATAAAAATAATAAAAATTTTGCTAAAGTTCTCGTGCTTTTCACTAAAGCAGCTAAAATACACAAAAATTAAAACTATATTATTTTTGCTTTTGATTCCATCTTGCATTTAATTAATAATAATATGTATACGAGTAGAGTTAATAATTAATTTAATAAAACTAAATATAAATTTTTAAATTATATACATTACATTTTTATTTTATAAATCAGTGTTTTGTTTTTTTTTTTCATGAAAATTAAGCCTTTACATTTTTAATGTTACTATTAATAACATTTGAATTTTTTGCAATTAATTTATTTTAATATTTATGCTTTTATTTTTCGTTAAGCATCGTTTTAATATATTAATATTTTCAACTGTACAACTTATGGACTCGTTTGATGCCTATTTTAAATTTTTTAACTGTCATATTTATTATTACAATATTTTTTTTTTTGTTTCCTTTTTTATTTTACACTTATATTATTGCTATATTTATTATAATTATTACAAATATTATTCAGAAATCGTTTACATTTTTGTTTGTTTGTATAAATAAGGAAGAAAATAACTTGTATGAAGAGACAGTAAAATTAGCGGACAAATTTGCAGCTAGAAATATTTTAACACTACAATTAAAAAAAAAAAGAAATTAAATATATTTTCTAAAATTATTTCGTTTTGCCTTTTATATAAAAAAAAAACAATAAGGAATATGATAACTAACAGTGTGTTAAATAACCCATATAACAAAGACGAATAACTAGAGATAAAATTTTTTTCATTTTATTTTGTATTCTTTTTTTTTAGAAAAAAATTATGCTTAAAAATGCCTAAAACATTAATATCTACACTGAAATTAAATTATGACAAAAGATGTAAGTATGCAATGGAAAATTAAATTTTTATTTTAACAACAATTAAAGTGAATAATTATTTATCATTTCAGGTTAAAAAATTTTTACATTTAGTTTAAAGTATTACCAAAAGAATACCTTTGGCTTGGTAATATATCATTAATGCAGCTGTTGCGCTTAAAAATTCCCTGTTTTACATGTGTATGCGTGTATGCTCGTATGTATATATGGACCTCTTTAATTTGTTAGTTATTTATTTCTTTAGAAATTTACTACACAGTTAATTTAATTTTTTTTTTAATATTGGACTTGTATAAGCCAAGCAGCAGACCCTACATTTATTTTATGTTCATCAAATTGATTCGCAATTTTCTTTAGAAAAAAAACCTTCCAAGCAGCTTGTTCGGCGTTACCACTATTTATAAGAACCCTTTTAAAAATATTTGACATTTAGAAAAATATAAGACAAAAGTGGACCATAGGATCGATCGATTTAGAAGCTATCGTTTTCAAAATTTGTTTTTAGGTTTTTTTTTTAATTATTACTTTTGTTTGAAAACTATTGATATTAATCAAATTATTTAAAAGGATAATTTTCACACATTAACTTATTTAAATAATTTTTTCTCAGTCAAATTTTGATTTTGTATCACTCTTATAAAGAATCAATCGATATATTTAAATTGAGGTTAGGTAAAGGCCTTTCTTGATAGAATTTAACACAGAATTCCACCATCATGGGAAAGACCATTTTTTTTTTCTTTAAATATTATGTAAATGGACACTTTGCATTACATTTCAGCTGCTTTTAAAATTACAGTAAAAAATAAATTTTTAACTGATAAAATAATTTAGTCTGCAATAGCAGTAAATTTTTACTGCTTACTGGAAACAAAATGCAGCAATCAGTAAATTTTTACTGATACTAGGATATTGAATTTGCATTACCAATAAATATTTACTAATTACTGAACAAATATAAGTAATCAATAAATTTTACTGATATTTTTCTGTATCACTTTCATTCTTGTCATTTATATAACACACATTAACAAGTTCAAGTTACCAGCAATCGATTCGTGTAAGTATATAAATCTGGCTGACTTCCAAAATGTCAGTTGCTTTGTATTCGAACAATGTATTGTGTTCATAATGCCGTGGTACTAAATGTTAACAATGCATACCATTCCAAAATACCGTAGACAAGTAATAGAAACGTTGCAACATTGTTGCTCAAGCACATGTTTCTAAATTGATGCTTTGTTTCGCAACTTTGTTTATGTACAAGATCTAAACATACCAGCAACTTTGTATAAATACATTTTGGAAGTTAGTCTCTTTATTATCAACTTATTAAATTTATAAATATTTCCAAAAATGCCAGTAATCAGCCAATTTCTAATGATACTGAAGTTTTATTAAAAATCTTACTGATTTTGTCAGTAACCAGTAGAGATTTATTAATTTTTGCATATTTTTTTCTTATAAGTAAAAATTTCTGGTAATAAAAATTTAATTACCTTCCAATTGGGCATCCTTTATTTCGATAACGAGACTTTGTTAATTAATAAAGGCGTGTAAAACCTTTTGAATTGCAGAAAAAAATATATTCGCTTTTGCCTATCAGGGCACAGAAAATAAAAGTGCTAACAGTTTTCCATCAAATATTAGCAATACATCAGCAAATAACGGAAAAATATATGCATGTATAGTTAACAGCATTTTTTGAATACAGTTAACTATAATAAAAAAAAGTTGCCACCTTGTTAACCGACTGTTTAAGCTCCATTTTTGTAAATTACTTACAGCGAGTTTCATATCAATACAGTGAAAGCAATTATTGCCCGATTCTTTTTCAAATATTTATTAAAAGATAATGAACCATAATAAATCATATTCTGGCAGATCTTTAAAGAAAGTTTGTCAAAAAAAATAAAAAAATTTAATTCAATAAGATGGTTTCATATTGATCTTTAGCTCTAAAGTATTTGATGTAAAAAACAAATTGAAAAATGAAACAAGTGGCAAAAAAAATTTAATCGTTGTTATTTGTAAATAAACACACACAAAAATTCTCACACAAACCGAATATTAAAATAAAATTAAAATAAAAAGCATAATAATAATAATAAAAAAAAGGTGAAAACTTTATATAAAACATATTTCATTTGATGATAAAACTCGATATTGGGAAATCTTGTTTGAAAAATACAACAAATTAAACCTTTAAATATTCCGTCAGTTTGGAATATTTTTTCTTTCAAATTCATTTACACTCAACATTATGTAATTAAAGATTTGCAATTTTTAGACAAGGGTCAATGCATTATGAGATCAGAACTTTTTTTTGAAGTCGAAGAATTTGTATTGGTGTTTGTAGCGGTAACTGTAGCAGTTAGGCTAATAGGTATGGAGCAGATAGAATGGGGGTTGGGAGTGTTTACATTTGTAGAAGTTGTTGTATTATTATTTATTAAACGTAATGGAGAAGTGTTGACCGCGGAAACTACTGCATTGTTGACTATGTTACGTGCAAATGATGGAGCCATGAGAGCGCAAGAACCAAAGGTATGTTTTGGTAAGGCCTGTGATAAAAATATGGATGAGCCGGCTGTGGCCGAAACTAAAGTACCAGTTGCAGCAGGGTTTATATTAGTGGAGGTATTGTTTTGTATTAAAGTCGCCGTGGAGGTTGGGGATGAACATGTAAATTTCGATGGCAAAGCATGAAATGTATTTCCTAATTTTTGGTTTGCAGAACGGGCTGAGGATATCATAGATAGATTTAGAGGTTCTTTAAGCTGTTCATCATCGGCTTGTGATGCAGTTCCGCTGCAAGCCGAAACAAAGGAGGAATTAGATGCAGAAGCTGATGTTGATAATGAGGGTGAAACTGATGGCGCTGCTTCTGTGGAAGAGGTTAAAGAAATATTTACCATTGAGGTAGATGATGACACCGATGTTTCTGAAGTATTAGGGGCTGTTGTATTAGCGGATGTATTTAAAGAAGTTGAAGTGGCTGATCCATTTATTGAATCCTCATGCAGACTTTCACTATTAAAAATGCTGGTGGTTGCTGTGGGTGGAATGTCAATGGTATGGGTTTCGTTACCAAATATCAAACGTAAACGTTTCTTTTGCGGTGTTAAAGCATTAACTAACAGCGTTTTTGCGGGGGGTGGGGGTGTTTTTTCTTTGGCATTTAACAAGTTGCTTTCAATCTGATGTTGTTCAACTTCCGCTATAGAGGAAAGATTGCGTCTATGGTGCCTACGATGATGATGACGATCTTTTGATTTGTGACGTTTTTTCCGTTTGTGTGGAATTTCCTCACTAAAGTCTAATCCATTTTCTGTTATGCCTTCCATACGCAATATTTCATATTCAACTGGTTCAGAATGAGAAGAGGAACGACTACAGGTAGAACCACCAGTTATACTACTACTTTCATCACTTAAACTAGTACCTGATTCTATAACTTCATCCAAAATTGGTGATCTTTTCATACGTAGTGTTAGCTTCAGCCTTCTTTCGGGAGTCTTTAATAGAGGTTCAACCAATCCAGCTGGTGCATTTGAAACAGAACTTTTTGTAAGATTTGTACATAACGTACTTGAATTATTAGTAGCTGTGTTACAAGAAATGGTAGTGTCAACATTGGTAGGATGACGTTTACGTAACGTTATGCCAGCTGATGATTTTTCGGATATCACAGGTTCTTGGGAGTTACTTGTACGACCTCCAACACGTCTCAAACGTTGCTGTAAAGGAGGTTCTTCAACGAGAGCTTCTTGGTGTTTATTATGCTTGATGCTGTTACTATCGTTATTAATTATGTTTTTGCATTTAGCAACCTCGTCAAAGGAATCTATCAAATTCTTTTTATAACTAGGACTACTAATCGATTTGTTATTTTTATAAGTACTTTCTAAAATCTCACTGGACTGAACATCTCTAGCTTCCTTCTCATACCTCTTATCTCCGTGTATTTTAACACTTCCATTCTCACCACTTAAAATTAAATTTTCATTGTATGATGGAATGTTTGACATTTTCATTGTTGCACCGTCAGAAGTTGCTGCTGTTTCAATACGATTTGCAGAGTGATTATGATCGTGGCGATGAAGATGTTGATTTTGGTAAATAGTTTGGGTAACTGTTTGGTCATTGGTACTTTTGATATTCAAATTTTTTAAAGTTTTTATATGTGAACAGTGAGAATTTCCTTCCGCTGGCAATTTGATTGATGCTGATGTATCTGTTATCATCACTGATACTGCTGTTGGCGTTGCTGATGTTGAAGGTTGGTGATGCCTTAATGTCCTTTTATATGAACCTCCATTACGCGTCAAACGTTTTTCCTGTTTGCCTGGGTTGTTTTCATCTGAATGGTAAAGATCATTATGTTGTTCAGTGGCAAGCTTCCGAGAACGACTAGTGACAACAGTTTCATCAGATAACTCTAAATCAGTCTGATCTGGCTCGGATTCGGAGACAGAAATAACACTTTCATCTACATGAAAACTTGATACATTTTCACACTTTAAACCAAGAGCAGCAGCCGCAGAGGAACGAGTATGTCGTGTTGTCAAACCTGAGTTGGAGCGGGTTGTCTTACTAGTCATATCTATTTTGTTAGTTAGCGTTTCTGTGTTTCCAGCTTTTCGTAAGTTTCTTTTAGATGATATTGTAGGGGTTGTGATGGCAGCTCCAGTTTTAGGTTCATCTGCTGTCGTAGGTTTAGTCGACGATCCCCTTGAGTTAACATTCGCTAAGCTAGCAAAGTCTTCTGTAGACCCCGAAGAATTTGTACTACTTGTACTATTTACTCGAGACGATTTTCTTAATGATTCTCGATAGCTACGCGGTGTATTATCCACGTTTTTATTTTGACTTAAAAGCGCTTCATGATGATCAGTTTGACCGCAATGTTGTTGCTGTTGTTGTGCATTTGTGAGGTTGTTGTGCAAATGATGGGATGTATGTTGCATGGTATTGGCCATAACCATTTCGGCGTCGTATTTTGTCATGCCTTTTTGACGCAACTCTTGCATTGTTAGTGGTGTAACGACTACTGTAGGATGTTTTTTAACACTTTCTGGCGATCCAGCGTCCAACTTTTTGTTAAATTGATTATTATTATTATTATTATAATTAAGGCTTGCAGTAGTATTTGTATTCCCTGAAGAGTTGTCACTTAAAGCTCCATTTGTGAGATCGGTACTTGTTGAATTCGTTGAATTTGCTCTACTTTTAATGCGATTGATGCGGTTATCAGTTTCTCTTAAACGATAGCCACCACTTGCATTGGGATCACCCACAACACATGCACCGTTAAGACCCAAATTTAATGTTGGATCTGCGCCGAACTGCCCATTACCGGTTTTTCCAGCAAAAGCTCCAGTTCTTCTACGTTCACAAGTTTCGCACTCACAATAGCAATTACCATCACCGAAAAAATCTTCCCCATAAAAACAAGTAATTTCCTCTCCAATTTCAATATCACGCAATACCTTTACGCAGGCAGTGTCTCTTCCAGTGGCTACGAATTTACAGTTGGCTCGACAATCATGGTTAATGTATGCTGCTGGTCCTAACCAAAGTTGCGCACAATTTTTGCGACAGCTATACATAACCGAAAAGTCATTTTTGCCCGTATGCAATAGTGCAGATTCCTCCGCCTCACTAAGCTCGGCTATGCATCCCACTAAACACTCTATTTTGTCATTTTTTTGCCAACGTTTTGTGGCACATATTTTTGCTCCTTTTTGGCCTTCAAGCGAATAACGATAACAGGCTTCTATAACAAAACCACTATCTTTATCGAAAACCCTTAAATAACGTATTATCTAAAAATGACACGAATTACAAAAGGGTGTACTAAGTCCGGATATTATTATACTTACGTGATCATGCAGTCTTTTAATGGACATTTTGTTTTTGTTTCGAAAACTTCTAGGCAGCCACGGTCCACTAAATACTTTTTTCACAGCCACTTCATAATTTTGTGTTTGTATAAATTCATCAACAATGGCCTTAAGTTGAGCTGTATCCACTTTTAGTGGACGGTAGCGTATGTTCATTTTGTGCGTTTGAAAACCCAAGTGTGGGTCTAATATAAGAGACGTAGCCAAATCATCATTTTCGGATAATTCCTTTGGCGTCATTCCAGTTGACTGTGAGAGTCGAGATACGATACTGTTAGTGGAGCCATTGATTCCACTAAGTGGCAGGAGATAACCATTATTCGTACTGTTATTATGAGAGTTGCAATGGCCATAAGAAGACATTGAGTGTGTTTGCTTAGCGGTGGTGGCACTACTTAATGTGGAATTAGTAGTGCTTGTGGCAGTAGCGGCTGGTGAAGGATTTACGAATTTGCTAGCAGTTTCACCACGACGGCTGTGATGCGAACCAACAACCATTCTGTATTGCAGTCTAAAGAATAAATCAGTTTAAGAAACAAGCTAGCAACAATGTTTTTATCTTAGACATTAACCCTAACAGCTGAGAGCAAATTCGACAGCTTATAATAAGACCAGCTGTCACCTAGTGTTGCATTTTTAATAAAAGGGCATACAATGTAAAAAATTAGCCCAGGTAAGTTATTTTTTTATTGCAAAGAAAATTAAATTAAATCATCAAATTCTATATGTAGAAATAACACTAATTCTATCTTTATACTTTCATGCTTTTTAATTTTTAAAAAGGAATAGATTATTGATTAATTGCCGTTTTATCATAGTTCACTTAAGTAAAAAACTTTAAAGCAAGCAAATTGTAAAAGAATGAAAAAATTAACATTTTTTTATCTTACTTATTTTTCCTTTCGAACTAAAAACCTAAAATCGAATTATTATAAAACACAAAACTTTTTCATTATTAAAAATTATAACACAAACACAAGAGCGCATGAAGGTAAAAAATCCGATTGAGAGACGAAAATTGTTAACAAAGAAAAGCCCTAAAAATCAACAAAAATCATACTCCATGGTCATCTCTTTCTGACATTTACATTTTAAACGGACTCTAAAAATCGTTTCTTTTTAACACGGCGAATTCGAAGGAAAAACACGATTAAAACAAAACGTACGCTCATTAAATACGGATGAAAATGGCGGCGTCAATTCAGTAATGATTTTTTATGGTAAGCTTGGTTTATATTTTGTTGTATATAAATTTACCTTTTTATTTAAAATTTCGGTTTAATTAAAATTTTTTTTACGCCTTTACTATATTTTTCAATGCAGACTTGTATAATTTTCTTTTATGCTCGGTTGTTTCTTTTTAACAATACATTTTGGTAATAGTTTAAATATTTGTGAATGTTAACTACTACTGCTGTTAGCACAATGTCACTTTTTTAGCTTCATTTCGAGATGGTTAAAATTTTGCTTTTTTCATTCACACAAAGAAAACAAGCCAAACGATACCGATGCGTCTGGTTTTAAAAGTATGTCTGCAGAGAATGAATTTTCTTCTGCTTTTCTGAGCGAATTCTCGACGTCAACGTCGCTTCTACGCGGCTACGTCGTCTACGATAACTACCGAGATTTAACGCCTTCGACGTCTTTATCTGTCGATATGTCAGTCTACTTGCCCATCCGATATTCCACTTGCCAGCTTTTTATGCCTTCACTCCGACGTGCAAGGAATTTTCCAGCTTTACCCTGATATGGATTGGTTTTATACTTCTTTAACTTTAATTTTTAGTTCATATTGTATTTTTGTGTATTTATTTTTTATGATTTTTAGGTGAAGAAAAATATTTCTTTGCAATTGCTACACACACATCACAGTTTTTGCAAAAGAACTACAGAAAAAGAAGAGTACAAATATAGTAATAGTCAAAAAGTTGCCTCTGTGGACATAGTTGTGTTTTATGCAAATTAATTCGCCGCATTAAAACAATACTTTAAATATCAGCCTTGTAGTAGTTGAACGCGCTTACTCAGAGCCAAGGCGAATTGAATTCTAGTTAAAATTAACCCTCATGACCGAATTAAAATGGAGGGAGCAAAAATTTTTTTAGGGCGCATTTGTGTTAAGTACGACTAAACAATGCGATGATAAAAATTTCCAAGTCATAGGTATCATGGTTCGGTAGTTACGGAGTGGTTTTTGTCCTTATGCAACTACCTAGTATTTAATTTGCCTTGCTTAGAGCCATTTCTCACGATTTCATTTTTCATGCCATATTCTTCAATTCCAAGGCGAATAAATTACCAGGTGGCAGCGTAGGGGAAGTCAGTATTTTTTGCTGGTATACACGACTGTCAAACTCCATATATAAAAATTATACACAAATTTTTTATATATGGAGTTTGACAGTGGTGTACGCCAGCAAAAAATACTGAATTCGCCTACGCTGCCACCTAGTAATCGATTCGCCTTGCTTAATTCTCTGTAAAATCTTAAGCGAGTTTTATATTGCCCATGGCGAAATAATATTAGGTGGTCTCGCGAATTCATTGATTTTGCCAAAACGTTAAGCGTCAAACACCATACAAAAAAAAAATAATACACATTTTTTATATATGGAGTTTGACATTTCTGGTTTTAGCGAAAATTATTGAATTCGCAATTGCGACCACCTAGTATTGATTCGCCTTGATATTGCCCATACATTATGTATTTTTAAATAGACACGAAATTTGTATATTTCGCTTTTGTTATATATTCATGGTGAAATAATTCTAGGTGGTCTCGATAGCGAATTCTTTGAGTTTCGCCGAAACACCAAATGTCAAACTCTCTACATAAGCAAATTATACATATTTTTTGTTATTTAGCATTTCGGCGAAAATTATTGAATTCGCCATCGCGAGCCCGTTATTTATTTTTTAAATTCAATGTACCAAGGCGAATCAATACTAGGTGGTCGCAATGGCGAATTCAATAATTTTGCCCAAAACCTGAAATGTCAAACTCCACATATAAAAAATTGTATACAAATTTTTTTATCGCTATCGAGACATGGCGAAATAATACCAGGTGGTCTCGATAGCGAATTCATTGATTTTCGCCGAAACGTTAAGTGTCAGACACCATATAAAAAAAATTATACCAAATTTTTTTATATATGGAGTTTGACATTTCAGGTTTTGAGCAAAATTAATGAATTCGCCATTGCGACCACCTGGTATTGATTCGCCTTGCTATCGAGACCACCTGGTATTATTTCGCCATATATAAAATATATATAAAAAAATTTAGTATAATTTTTTTTTTATATGGTGTCTGACACAACGTTTCGGCGAAAATCAATAAATTCGTTATCGAGACCACCTGGTATTATTTCGCCATATATAAAAAATTGTATACAATTTTTTTTTATATAGTGTCTGACACTTAACGTTTCGCTATCGAGACCACCATGGCGAAATAATTTACCAGGTGGTGGCAGTGGCGAATTTAATTCATTTTCGCCGTTGCAGAAAATTTCAAACTTCATATAAAAAAAATTTTCGCTTTTTTTTTATATATGGAGTTTGACATTTTCTGCAACGGCGAAAATGAATAAATTCGCCACTGCCACCACCTGGTAAATTATTTCGCCATGGAGACCACCTGGTATTATTTCGCCACGAAGTGCACCTTGCAAGGCGAATAAATTACCAGGTGGCAGCGTAGGCAAATTCAGTATTTTTTGCGTTATTTAATGTGACAGAACTTAATTTAAATATAACGAAAAACAATTCAACTTTTTTGTGTACTTTTTCCTTTCAGCTCTGAAAAATCAATGCACACTTAAGAGTTATACTAAAAACCACAGATAAAAACTATACGAAATAAAAGCCGTTTAGTTTATTGGGTTGAGAATTTTCCGAAATATACATATAGAACCAAATGTTTAATACGCTATAGAACATTCATCAAAAGGCCAAAGAAAATTCAGAAAACATCCACCAAATGTATTTGCACGATTATAACTTCGCAGAAACCATATCCCATACACAGCAAATACTAAAATCAATGAAATGAATGCTAAAACTATTTGGTAAAAGTAGGTCATTCGATCACACCTTCAAATATAAATTATAAATACATAGATATTCAACTATTTTGAAAATTTTTTAACTAACCAAAACTTCTTGCTTCGTACTGCTTGAGTTAGGGCCAAATGACTTCCATCGCAAGTTTGTATTTCGTTAAACGCATCTAAAAGAATTTTTTTTTGCTTCGCTTTGGAACGAAATAAAATACTACGCAAATCCCTATTTACTGATTCGATATCAGTCATTATAAACTTGATTATATATGAAAAAAATATAACCTATTTAATATCCAGCTTATTGCCAATTCTTAAAGTGTTGTTAACATGATATAAGTAACAGTCAAAAAGTGTTGTTAACATTGAAATTCATATGTATAATAAACCACTAAGGCGAATCAATATGTAAGTTTACTCAGGGCGAATAAATTACCAGGTGGCAGCGTAGGCGAATTTGCGTACGTGCATATTTTTTATAAATGGAGTTTGACAGTCGTGTATACCAGCAAAAAAATACTGAATTCGCCCACGCTACCACCTGGTAATTTATTCGCCTTGGTTATTACTATCAAACTTCTTATATATAAAATTCAACAGATTTATAAAAAATATATTCGGATTTTTTATTTATGCGCTGCCACCTGGTAATTGATTAGCCTTGCATTTACTCACAGGGACTACAGACTAATTCGCAAATGTCGAAATTTATTAATTTAAGCATAAATACAAAAGAAACAACTCATGGCCAATAAAAATTATGACTATGTTAACAAATAAAGGGTATATAAAATGCTGTAATAAAAGTTTGAAGTAGATTGATGTGATTCCCCAGCTTTATGTGTATCGATAGAAATAGAAAAGATCCCTGTAAAAACTGTGGTAATTAAATTTTAAATAAGTACAGAATGCCGTAAGCAAGAAATATAACAGTAAATTTAAGCCTTATTTTATGAATATATTATGAATTTGCCTTCTTAAGCCACGACATGGCCATGTCTCTGCGTGTAAAAAATTAATGTATAGCAATAATATTCAGTATTTGTTTTTGCTTACTAACGATATGTGAACAACGCAAATGTGATTAATGCTGCTAGCCACTCCGCTTACTATTTATGGTATAAGTTCGTATTGGTTCAAATGTAACTGAAAAAATTGACAACTATAAATCTTTTTTAAGCCGAAAACGAATTCGATAAAACTAGTTTCCTGAAATTTTCGTTTTTAGGCAAGCGAGGTACCCCCTGTTTACATTAGACAATACTTTCGTAACAATGGCAATACATACACACTTTTTCACTAAAACATGTACACTTTTTCGATTGTCTGAATTACTGTCTTGAAGATAGTAAATAAGACAGTGATTTTACGTATGCCGACAATTTTATTATAATTTTTTAATAAAATAATATTTGAATAATATTATCATTTTATATACTACAATTTTCTTTGCATATAATAATATAAATGGAAAGAAAACAGGAAGAAATCCTACATTTTTTTTTTCCGAGGGCGTGAGATTTTCTGCTCAAAATGAATTGTCATAATTATTGTCTGGACGCCTACAACACAAAAGAAATCGTGAGCATTTTCAAGAACTAATACGTATTATTTTATTGTCATGACAGCATTGTCAAATGTAAGTGTGGCGGTAGACAAAATGACAGGGCTTGACCTTTGAGGTCACTTTTTTACACTTGCTTTTTTTACGCTTGCTACATATATTTTGTTGTTTGTATATTATTTAAAATAACACAAACAACTACATTAACGAATATTAAATTATAAGCGAAATGTACAAATTCAAATCACATGAAAAATTTCATAGTATTAGTTATGTCTGTAGTATATGGACGCGAAACTATCTGAAACTTTGAAAGAAAATTAAAAAAACAAGACATCAAATAATCGCACGTGTAAATCTGGACTTAGAAAATACAACTCTGCGAAAAAAGCGTTTGTTGATAATGATTACTTTGACATCACTGGCTAAAATATATATTGACAAAGAAGTTGCAAAGATTTGCTGACAAAAAATTTTCGTGATACATTAATAAAAAATAGAAAACTATAAGGCAAAATTTTTAATTTTCCTTGATTAGGTAAGCTTTCACTTTGAATTTAAAGACGTTTTAATTGAAGTTGAGAAACACCTATAAACAATTTTGTAAGCGTTGGCCTGGGGGTAACATTCGCCGCAATAGAAAATTACTAAAATATGAAAGCAGCACAACCACCATTTTCTTAATCTTTAAACTACTATTTTTATCATTCTCCCCAAACAAATATTAATTATTGTTTTCCTTTAAAATTTTATTGTATTGCAGAATTTTATCAAAGTAAAACACAACTAATATGCCGAATATCAAGTTGCAGTCATCTGATGATGAAATTTTCGACACCGATGTACAAATAGCAAAATGTTCTGGTACCATCAAAACCATGCTGGACGATTGCGGTATGGAGGATGGTGATAATGCTGTAGTACCATTGCCCAACGTAAATTCAGCTATTTTACGCAAGGTTTTGCATTGGGCGAATTACCACAAAGACGATCCCCAACCACAAGAAGACGATGAAAACAAAGAAAAACGCACTGATGATATATCTTCATGGGACGCCGATTTCCTTAAGGTTGATCAAGGAACATTATTTGAATTAATTTTAGCTGCAAATTATTTGGATATAAAAGGTCTTTTGGATGTTACTTGCAAAACGGTTGCAAATATGATTAAGGGGAAAACTCCAGAAGAGATACGAAAGACCTTTAATATTAAAAACGATTTTACTCCAGCCGAGGAAGAACAGGTGCGCAAAGAAAACGAGTGGTGTGAGGAAAAGTAAAGGAACGTTTTACCAAATTTGAAAGCATAAAAATTATTAATTAAGTTTCTTTTATTATTAACATTATTAATTTTTTGTTAAATTCTCGCGGCATTTGTGGTTTGCAATACTGTCTTATAATTAATATTTTAGAACAATGAATTTTTCTTAGTTTGAGTTTATAAATGCATTTTTGAGTATTGAAAAATTATTTATGAAGAACGCTTTTTTTTTGATTTTACGTATAAATTGTAAAATTTCTCACTGCAGAAGTACTGCACGGCTAACACGCAATATTTGTAAACATATATTGGCTAAATAACGGTAAAAAACGTTTGTTATGTCTATTGGACATAAATTTAAAGAAATTCACTTTCGTTGTATGCAAACCACAGATTGTAATGTAAACGTAAATAAATACCTACTGTGTTTTTGTGTTAAATTCTAATATTCGATTTTTATGATAATTTTCCTTTAAAATAAGCTTTTGTGCGATGTACAGTGCCGGTCAAAGTAATAATAGCACCAGTTAGAACTATTTACTAATAGTATTCAAAACCTTCTCTTAACTGACGGGCAGGATTTAAAATTAAGCACAAATATTCTTTTTGAATTAACGATTGCTGAAAATAGTTTAACGGAGACCATGAAAAATCATATTTTTCAATTTTGTATCAGTATCGTAAAAACTGAAAGCAACAATTATTTTTTCTAAAGATGCCTTCTTAGTCACTTAGATAAGTACGAAAAGAAATTGTCAGCTTCTTATACATGAAACAAAATCTAGTTTAGTGAAACTATTTCAATTATGGTTAGGTGATTTAGCTTTTCATATATCGTTGGGTTTCTGATATTTTGAAATACCAGATGTATTAATTTTTTTAGCTTTGCATAATTATTTAAACGGTACTGATAGCAATCTAAGACTTTGTTATTTTTACCTGTGTACCAAGACCTTTTTTTCATCAAAACCAAAAAAAAACCACTGCTAAAATTGATTGTACACCGTAATTAAGTTTCTAAAAGATCTACAGCACGAAATCAAACTATAGTTAATGCTTGACGGATCATGCAGCATGTGTACATCAAAGCGTCCAGCAAACGTACACATACTTGACATCCAGCGGGTCTAATTACCGCATTCGATATCAAGTTAACTTTTCGTATTTTAATTTTGGAACCATGGCACTTCATATCCAATAAAAATATCGCAATTTTTAATGAAAAAATTCGAAATCGGGGAATCAAGTTTTTAGTTATTTATTCTAAAATAATTTATTTGGCACAAATCTATATAATTTTCTGCTTTTGCTAATATCATTTGTTGACATTAAACATATGGCCACCTACTCGACACGTATCGAAATATTCGATACGACAATATACCCAATATCGTATGCGGTGATTGGACCTCAGCATTTTAAACATAACTTAGTCACTTAGCTCTTGTTGTTTTTGCAATGTTATATCTATTATAGAGACTACACTACTTAGTAAAAAAATGTACCTCGAGACATCCTAAAAGGCAATTTAAAAAGCAGCCAACTTGACTACTTAACCCTACGTCTCCACTTATCATCAACTTGGTATGAACATCATGTCGCACATGAATTCAGCTAATGTAGACACCTAATGTTCATGCTTCGTTCATGTGCAACCATCGTTCATGTGTGCCATCAAATATGACTTAGTATAAATTCTGAATTTTAAATTATCATTATCATCTATTAATCAACAGAGCGAACACCCTCTCCCCCGTTAAAAACATTGAAACAATCCTGTCGAAAAACATCAATAAGCTTTCGCCACATACAAGAACATGGATAAATTAATATGGTGGTTCTGCCGGCGTTATGTGCATCTCTTGTTCATTTAACGACTGGTGGAAACGTAGGGAAAGGCACAGTAAGGGATTTTTTTTGTTACGTGTTGACGCCGCACCAATTAGTTTGCTATATATTACGGCGAAATAGATTATCAGGTGCAAGGCGAATCAATACCAGGTGGTCGCAATGGCGAATTCAATAATTTTGCTCAAAACCTGAAATGTCAAACTCCATATATATAAAATCATGGCGAAATGATTTACCAGGTGGCAGCATAGGCGAATTCAGTATTTTTTGCTGGCGTACACCACTGTCAAACTCTATATAAAAAATTTGTGTACATTTTTTTAATATGGAGTTTGACAGTCGTGTATACCAGCAAAAAATACTGAATTCGCCTACGCTGCCACCTGGTAATTTATTCGCCTTGTATAAAATTGAGTATAATTTTTTTTATATGGTGTCTGACACTTACCGTTTCGGCGAAAATCAATGAATTCCTATCGAGGCCACCTAGTATTATTTCGCCATGATCAGGTGAATGCAGTTGGACAGATGATTATTTTTTTATAAATAAAGCTTTTTCTGTTATTTAAATTTCAAAAAATGCTACTGCATGGTTTCAAAAATTTTACATAAACGTGAACACTATTGGCAGATATACAACGCTTTAAGCGCTGATTTAGGGTTGTCTGCAAATCGCATATTGCTTATGCAGGTATATATATGACTCATGGCGAAATAATGCTAGGTGGTCTCGATAGCGAATTTATTGATTTTTACCGAAACGTTAATTGTAAGGAACCATATAAAAAAAATTATATACATTTTTATGCATGTAGCATGGCGAAATCATGTAACAGGTGGTGGCAGTGGCGAATTCATTCATTTTCGCTGATTTTTTATATATGAAGTTTGACATGTTCTGCAACAGCGAAAATGAATGAATTCGCCACTGCCACCACCTGTTACATGATTTCGCCATGGTATGCAGTTTGACATTTCAGGTTATGACGAAAATGATTGAATTCGCCAAAGGTACATTTATTTTACTAGGTAGTGTTGTCCGCCCAGCTGGTTTGTAGTTGGAGATGTCAAAAGTTGTTTATATTTTCCTACTTTTGTTTACGAATTTGAAAAAACACTAACAACAAGCATATGTAGAACAAAGAGAGCGTTTGTTTTTAGACCAATTCCCATTTATTTTCTTTTTCTATTTTTGACATTCCACTCACAAAGCAACAATAAAATGCCATGTTGTTTTTACAAATGTTGTATTTGTTGTAGAGCCGCTATTACCTTGTAAAATAATGGCGAATTCATTGCGAGCATCTTTAAATTTTCACTAGACATCGATTTTTTTTGGCGATTTTAAATTAAAATGCAAGTTAGCAACTTTACTCATATTTTGAGAGATTTTGCTTTAAAAATATGTCAGTTGACATCGTGTGTTACAAAAAAATGTGCAAAAAGTAAACAAGTTGAATTGTGGTTGATGGTTAAACTTTGACTTTATTTCTTAAACATTTCACAAAAGCTAGAGTGATTTAATTGATTTAACGTTAAAACACAAAAGACAAATAAAAAGCAACCGCAAAATAAAACTGTGTAAAATTGCCGCCATGTTTTTACAAGGCCGGTGAAGACTAACAAAACAACAGACTAGTAAAAAGGACATTTTTTTAAAATAAAAAGTTGAATGTGTTAAAAACAATATAATAATATAAATAGTTATTAATAACTAAATAATTATCTAAACTAAATATGCATAATTTGATAAACAATAACAATCAAGCATGATATTGTTGCAACTTTTATATGCAAGAATGTTAAGAATTCAGCTAGAGCAGGAACAACAACTGAAAGTGAAGCAACAGTTCCACACATAAAGCGCAAAAACAACAATATTTTGGTTGGTAGACAATTAAACAAACGCGCTCTTTTCATCTTTGTTTTTCTCTTGTCATGTGTAATTTTTTCTCTTACTAAGTGATTTTGTTTTTTCTTGATTTTTGCTTACATTTATAGGAAAAATTATAATTTAATTTAAGACATTAAAAAATATATTGTTAGTTTAATTTTTTGAACATTTTTGACCAAAAAACAATTATTTTAAATGTTACTTATATAAAACAAAATCTACAAAAATTCTAAATAAAAATATAAACTCTAAGAGAATGTAAAAGTTAAAAAAACTGCAATACCACCATGATCAGAGAAACAAGTCGTGATAAAAACTCGGCGGCGGCGGCTGAGCAAAAAATTGTCGGCGGCGGCTGTAAGTCGGCTAAAGCCGACTATCAAGGAGTTCTTGTGCATTGTGTTAGGAAGAAGAAGAACAACAAAAATAAACAAAATTTAGATGAAGTAAATGTTATAAATAAAGACGCAAGATTTTAAAAATTAATTAAATTATTTTATTTACATACATTTAATAAGTTATGTATTGTTTTCTTAAGAAATATATTTCTATTAACAATCAATTTAAAATAACAGCTTCAAATTTTAATTTATATTTCTTTTCTGAAAGCAAATTAAATATACAAAATTTAAAGAAAAAAAATTGCCGGCTAACATTTTTGAGTCGTGACAAGCCGCACCACTCGGCGGCGGCTCGACTATTAAGAAAAAATCGGCGGCGGCTTTCAGCCGGCTGTGAGCCGAACGACTTGTTTCTCTGACCATGATACAGTAATATAAAGGTACTGACTCTTTGAAATGAAAGCTGTGGCGCGATTTAGTACAATTTTTATAATGATATACAAAAATATTTAATGGTTATTAACTGACAACTGTAGTTTTCGTTTCTTGTTGTTGTTTTTAACTTCTTTCCAGCATTTGTACTTTATTGAATTTTAAATGTAATTCTAAAAAAAACGTATGAAATTGTTTTCTTGTAGCATTGATTTGCAATTGTCCAAAATACTTCTCAATAACGAACTTATGTTAGTTTTATATACATAAAAATTTATTTTAAGGTTAACAAGTGGATATTTTGTGTAAAAAGTCATTAGTTCCAAGACTTTTCCGCAATACTATGTTTTCGAAAAAATGAAAAGAACATATTAAAAAAAAATTTGGAAGCCATTTACCAGATTCATAGCAAGCCGTTTTACAAAATTGGCCACATGAACAGAATTAAAGAAACTTAAAAATACTTATTCACCAAGCTTCTGCAGAAATACCTGGAGTAAATGTTTGATTAAAAAACAATTAGCAAAAAAATAATAATTTCTTAATGAATTTTAAAATAGATCTTTTTAGCCTTTGATTCCTTTTTGATTTTAAAATTTTAGAAAGCATACAAAAACAGAAATTAATAAAAAACATTTGGGTTTTAGAAATAAATATGATGGTACCAACCTTTTTTAATTTTTATGAGTAAAAGGCCCCAACCTCAAATGGATGACATGGCGACGAAGAAACTGGTTCCATTATCTTGTTTTTAAAATTAACTGTTCTAAAAATAAAAGTAAATACCAGTGTTACCATACTCATTTTTTAAATTTCAATATAGATTTGTTTGAAAAATAATTAGATAAAAAGAGTTTTAAAAAGCAAAGAAGTGTTTTGAATAACATTAGCTCCTCATTTATTTATAATGGATCATTTTCAAGCTGCACTGGATCCCCGAAAGCAAGAGCTTTTGGAAGCTCGATTTATAGGAGCACGGGTAAGTATTATTTGTTATATGATTATTTATATATATTTTTCATTGCATTTAATTCTTTTGTAACTTGAAAGACTAACTTTTGATATTACAATAATTTTTTTTATAAAGAAATATAAAACTAACCTTTGAATTCGATGCAACGTCATATTGATGTCAACAAATATAATGACTTTTCAACCGTCCGTCTCTTGCGGTTCAACAGTTTGGCCATATATACATCAAATTACATTAACTGTTGGGACACCCTTTAATTTATAATTTTGATTATTTATACTTGTTCTTATAACAATCATGGTAATCGACAATTTGTCATATTTTCAAGCGTTTGTATGTAACGGTTCAAAAAATAGGGATCACCCTTTAATTTCTTAATTGAAATAGTGGACTTAGAAATACAGGCTCCTTGTAAATTTCAGCCGTCTGTCTATAACGGTTCAAACGTTTGGCGGGACACTTGATGTAATAGTAGACTTTGCAATACAGGTTCTTTGTAAATTTCAACCGTCTGTCTATTACTGTTCAAAAGTATGGCCATATACATAAAAATAAATGAACTATTGGGCCAGCCTTTAATTTAAAATTTTGAACATCTATACTTTTTATTATAACGATCTTAATAATCGATATTCTGTTTGACTTTCAAGCGTTTGTCAACAATGGTTCAAAAGATAGTCCCACATAGGGACACCCTTTAATTTTAAATTTAGTTTTGTATTACTTTTTGATATAAGGTATTATAGTCTTTTTCACTTAAAAAATGTATGTTGTATTGGGACACCCTTTAATTTTTTATAAACCAATCTGTAATCGTAATCTTTCAAATAAAAAATTTTCAAATTTTCAGACATGACTGAGTTCTGCAGGCATTAACACAGAAAAAAAAGAAACCAGCATTAAGACGAATTGATAACCTTTTTCCTTTTATTTGTAGACGGTTAAAAAGTGGAAATATTTCGCATATGATTTTTCTTTCAGTCGATCTAAGCGCAATCGTCAAAAATTAATTGCAAGATTGAAATCAATTTTGGACTGATCATATCATATGCAAGTCATTAGAATATTTATTTTTCGATCAAATTGTCTTAAAACAATTGAATTTTCGTATTAAGCATTTTAAAATTAAGTCTTATTGGGGTCAGTCACTTTCTTATTGATTTTTTATTTCACGACTTCTGTGATTTTTTTTATTATTTAAATATTCAGAAGATCATCTTATATGGTTTATAATTTTTATATTCATTTTAAATTGATTTTTTTAACTATTTATAACCCATTGGGTTCAGTTATATTTGAAGAATGTTGCTATCGAAACTTATCTCCTCAGGAAAGTGCTCACAAATTTTAAAATAAACTAAAGATTTAATTGAAAAAATTAGGATAATATAGTCAAGAAAAACCAAAGATAAAAATCATATTTTATTGATCCTTTTCTGCATACTGCCGACTTTTTTTAGCCCTTTATGCGTGTTAAAGATAATAAAAAAATAAACAAAAATCTCAAATCATTGGGATGATTTCGTTTGTTGAATGCACAGGTACCCTGCAAATTTATAATTTAAATTGAATAGCGGGAATGTTAAAATTGCATACAATAACCAATAGCGGTAAATTTAAATACTTTACCGCGATTATAACACGCCTAAATTTAACTAAAAATAACTTGTAAATAAAAAATTGAAAAAATTTTTAATTTTTTTTACTCTTTTGGAAAGTTTACTTTTTGTAACAAAAATTAAATATTTTGTTGTTGTATAATTTACTAAAGTTTCATATTTATTTCATGTGCAATATTTCCAATCTACATCTTTCTTTACAAATATTTTGTTTGCATTAAGTCATAACATTTTAAAAATCAGGAAAGTGATTTTCTATGAAAATATTTCTGCTTTGAATTATGTTCAGCTATTCTAATTTTAAGTTTATATTTTTGGTGTTTTCAACATACACTTTTTTAATTTTTAATTATCTTTCGTTTCCATTACAAGATATTTTAATAATTACATTTACCATTTCAAAAAATCTTTCGCTGCTGAATATTAATGCCTAAAAGTATGCTATATGATATAGAGTATTTATTATATCAAACGTAAATAAATGAGCTGCCATATATTTACATTTTATTGAAAATAAACGACTAAAACCAGTCAGCGAATAAATCTTAGAAGATTCTTTGCATCGACTGCTGTTTCAATTTTACCTCAATTGGTTTGCTTTGGCTTAAAAAAGTATGACACGTACAGTACGGGCAGAAAGGGTCTCTCTGGATTTTAATTAGTGAAATTCCAATTTTTTGGTAATTTTTGATATTGCACAATGAAGATATATGGGGTGAAGTTGAATTGCTTATGTATCACCTTGGCGTCTGCTCTCCACTCTCCTTCATTAAATAATCTATTGATATATAAGCGCGAAATGCTCTTAGTAAGCTGAACGTTCGCTGAAAGGAATATTCTGAAGATGTCAGATAATTGTTTTTTTTTTTTTTTGGTTTTTGGACTCAATAGTGTAAATGTGTGGGTGTGTGTTTTTTTTTGCGAAGATGAGGTTTTTTAGAAAACTTTTGAATTGTTGATAGAGCGTCATTGTGCATTTTCGGTTTTAAATAAAATTCCAAATTTTTATTGCCAGTAAAGAAATTTTCGTCAAAATAAATATTTTGGTGAAATTTTAATCGTTTAGTGAAATTCCAATTTTTTTTGGTAATCTAGAGCTTTTTTTGTTGAATTTTAAGTTTTTAGTGAAAATTCCAATTTTTTTTCAAAACAAATTTTTTAGCAAAGTTTAATATTTTTGGTGAAATGTTCAATATAAAATTTTACATAAAAATGTCAGCGGCTCTTAATGGGTTAAGCATTTTTAAAAGCTTAAGTATTTTCTAAAATATCCCTCTTAAATCTTAAAAATGATATCCATATTGATATTTAAAAAAACTTAGAAAATTTTAGAGCACCGTAACTCGGAAAATATGGGCGAGCGCCATTTTTTTCACTTGGTGTTTTTTTTTCTTATTTTTTAATTCTCTATAGCTCTTTATATAAATTTTTTTAAAGTTATTTTATTGTTCCAAATGACATGGAAAAATTAGAGGTACGCGTGATGTTTTGCCTGCTGCCTCGAACGATGTTGACCGATCGTGCTGATTTCCATTAGCACCTCCTTCGACACGTAAGTCTGATCGATTGACATATTTCTCGTCAAACTTAATTTCAACACTAAAACGGTCGAACAGACGGACATCGCTCAATCGACTTCGGTATGCATCAGGATTCAGAATTTATGGGGTCGGAATGGATATTGTAAAAATTACACAAGGAATGACAAACTAATATATATCCTTTTTCCACTTTTTATGGTGAAGGGTATAGAAAGAAATATATGGGGCTATAGAGAATTACAAAATAATAAAAAAGCATGTAGTGAACAATTAAGCGCTCGCCCATATTTTCCGAGTTACGAGCCTCTGAAATTTTAAAAATTTTTAAAATATCAATGTGGGTATCATTTTAAAGCTTTTAAAGAGATCTTTAAAAAATATTAATATCTTTTAAAATGATTAACCCATTAAAAGCATTTTTATGTAAAATTATAATTATTATTTTAGTACTTAAATTTTTTTTCTTATTTTGAATTCTCTGTCACCCCAATGTTTGCTTTTTTGATTCGAGTTTCTTCACTAAACTAGTTTATATATGTATATGATGAAGGGTATATAAGATTCGGCATAACCGAATATAGCACACTTGTTTAATTTTCATTCTTTAATATTTTTGCCATTTAAATTTTAAATTAATCACATGCTTGACTTAAAAAAAAAAATATTTTAATTTTACTTTTTGGTATTGTTGTTCTTTTGTTATGTTAGTTGTTTTTGTTGTTGCTGCTTAGTCTGGTTGCGTATAACATGGCACTGTGAACGGTTGTGGTTGCAGGTTTGATGTTGTATTCTTTTATTTAATGAAATTTCAGCACTTGGTTTTGGTCTGGCAGTGTCACAACTGTATTCACATAAAAAGCACTTAACAGTTTTCACATTTTCCACAGATTTTTGGATTTTTGTTGCTGCTCCAAGTGGCAATTTTTTTTTATAAATTTCTATTTGGTTTTGCTTTCAATATACTTTTTGTGAAAAAGAAAAGTAGCACTTCAGGCATTAAAACCAATTTAGTTATTTGTCGTAACCGTGCTGCATTCTTTAGGAAAGGGATAGATGAGAGATAAGACAGGTGGTGAAAGGAAAAAGATAGATAGTTATTTTACTTCGCCGGCGAATATGCTATGAAGAAGTACCGACGAAGAAAGCTTCACGTTGTCATTAAACAGAAAAATACTTTTTTTATATTTTGATTGCCACAGGGGATGAACCATGGCAAACCAGGTTTGTAGTCAACGTGCTTACCAATTTGACTATAGCAGCCTCCTTCTGCTTGATTCTGTGGAAGGTTTTGATTGCATATAAAGGTGGCGTACCCAAAGCTAAACACGTAACCCTATTGTGTTCGCTACAATGCCCGTCTGTTGTCACAAACTGATATCTCTCGAACCGTGATAGGTGGATACTTAAAATATTCAAAGAAGGTGTATTAGTTTAGCGGCTATAAAAGTATTAAAAACTAAAGGGTGTTCCGAAAGTGACTCGGTATTTATATCGGGTGTTTTTTTAAGCCCGATATAACTTTAAATTAGAAAAAATAACACTAAAAATATATATTTTTATTTTTTAAACTTAGACACTTCAAGTGTGTAAAACTGTTATCGCTATAGCAACAATTACAAAAAATTAAATTTAAAGTTAGAGGGTGTCCCAAAAGTGAGGCGACTTTCATGTACGTAAAATTATTTAATTAGTTTTATGAAAAATAAAAAAAGTAAACAAAAATATGAATTATATGTTCATGGTTTATTTGCGATCATTGACTATAATCAGCTTTTAATATTTTGTTGTCTGTTAGTTTTGTTTAAATTGTTGCCTTGTGGTTATGTGGCAGATTATAAATTTATTTTGTTCATCAAACACATAAATAAAAGCAAAATAGCAAAAAAAAATATTCATTGTTTATTTCTAAAAACACTTAAATTTTTTAACCATAAATTTTTTTAGCAACTAATTGAATCATTAAAAATTTTTGTTTTTAATATTTTTTAACATTATTTCCATGGAAAAAAATAATACGCAATTGGGTTAATTCTAGGAAATTTCTCAAATCTCAATTTTTGCTTTCTGTTTTGGTTTCTGTTGCGTCTTTTTTTTTACTTTTATTTTATAATGAATCAAGCACTAGGTCAGTTTTAGAACAAAAATAAAAATATTGTTTATTATTTTATATTTTTTTCTTTCAATATTTCGCCACACCGTTGGGTGGCATCTTCAGGAAACAGGAAATAATATTATTAAACAAATTGTATGTTTTTCAAAAACAAAAACATTAGTTCAATTGAAAAAATTTGTCAAATTAACTCAAAAAAAATTTTCAAAAAACAAAGACAAAAAATTCAAACATTTTAAAATATACATACTCATAAACGTTCAATACTCAAAAAACACACATTCAAATTTTAAATTTCAAAAAATAAAAAATACATAAAACATTATACATTATACAAATACAAACACATAAATTTACTTAATGAAAATGTTACAAACAACTAAGTTAAGATACATTATTATGTTCACTATTTTTTATGCACTAAATGTCTGTAACACTGCGCAACATTATCAGTATCAGCCTTAAAGTTTATTCTTTTTGTTGTTGGCACTTTAATTATTTGTAACATCTCTAACATATACCGACGTTTATAATTATTTTCTATATTTAAAACTGATGCATTTTCAAAATTAGGAAGATGGTTTAATCTGGCACAATGGGAAGATAATGCAGTTTTTTGTGAATTATGAATGTCTCTATATCTCTGATCAGACTTATGTCCAGCTATTCTAGTTTTTAGTTTGTTTTTAGTTGTACCTATATAAACATTATTACAATCTTCATTATCATTGCCATTACAAGGTATTTTGTATACTACATTTGACATGTCCCATTTTTGTATTCTATCTTTCGTTTTACTAAACAATCTATTTAAAGTATTATAAGTTTTGTATGCCATTTTATATTTTTCAGAATCAAAAATATTTGATTTTTCTATCCTTTCTGCTATTTCTGGTACGTAAATTAAAGACTTGTAAGTTTTTGTTGTTGTCACATTTCTTTTGTTACTTGCTCTTCCGTATATAAATTGTTTAAATAATCTGTTTATTACTTGCATTGGAAAATTATTATCGCTTAAAATCTTTACAACTCTATCCTTATTTCTTTTGTGAAACTCCTTATCACTTATCTTAAATACTTTTTCTATTAAATTCCTGCCCGTATTAATAATTATTCTCTTGTTATGTTTTGAATAGAAATTAATAATTCTTCCGGAAGCTGTCGGCTTTTGATACCAGTCCATTTTTAATTTATTACCTCTTCTAATTACCAAAGTATCTAAATAATGGAGTTTAAAATCACATTCTATTTCTAATGTAAATTGTATGCAACTATTAAATTTATTAAATGTTTCCAACATTTTCTTCCGGAAGCTGTCGGCTTTTGATACCAGTCCATTTTTAATTTATTACCTCTTCTAATTACCAAAGTATCTAAATAATGGAGTTTAAAATCACATTCTATTTCTAATGTAAATTGTATGCAACTATTAAATTTATTAAATGTTTCCAACATTTTCTTAATTCCAGATTCAGAAATAATACAGAATAAATCATCTACATATTTAGTCATTAATCTTGGCTTAATACTAAGTTCTTCAATGCACACGTCTAATAACTTCTCCATAACAATATCCGCCACAATTGGAGATGCCGGGGATCCCATTGGAAGTCCTTTTTGTTGCAAAAATATGTTTTCCTTATATTGAAAATATCTATTATCTTCTATACAAAACTTTAAAATCCGTAAAAATAAACATTTCTCCATTCTTGTATGTCCTTGTATCACGTCCCATTTTTCCTCTATTATATTTATCGCTAGGTCAACAGGTATACTCGGAAATAATGATACTACATCAAATGAAACTAATTTTTCGTCATTCTGAATATACTGGTTGTTTATCCTTTCTTTAAATTCTATTGCATTCTTAACATTATATTTAGAGTTTTCCGTAATCTTTTTCAATATTATTGTAATGAATTTACACAATTCATAAGATGGAGAATTAATAAAAGAACAAATGGGTCTTAAAGGAAAATTCTCTTTATGAATTTTGGGTAACCCATATAACCTAGGAGCTGTAGCAACATTTGTTTTAAGTCTGTTTTTCTCTAAAATAGTAATAATTTTTTGCTTAAAAAGTTCTTCTACCAAAACATTATTTATTTTTTGCAATTTTGTTGTTGGATCTTTATTTGTTAATTTATAATTAGTAACATCCCCTACAATATTATTAATTCTTAAATCATAATCATTTTTACTTATAGCTACTGTGGTGTTACCTTTATCTGCTTTCAAAATAAGTATGTCTCTATTTCTTCTTAAAAATTTTTCAGCTTTTTCCACATGCTCTAACATGAATCTATCTCTATTGGTTAATTTTAACTTATTTAAGTGATTATCAATTATCAAAGTGAATTTAGTCCTAGCTATTTCCTGTTCTTCTTTTGTTTTTAATGTTTGTATTAAATCCTCCCCGTCCGCTACCATTTTTAAAATTGGAAAATTTTCGCGCTTAATTGGCAGTGCATGCTTATGGCCTAATGAAAGAATCCACTGAACCTCATTTGGAATATTTAAATTAGTCTTATTTACAAACCAATTCTTGTTAAATTTAATACCTAACTCTCTCTTTTGCAATTCTCTTAAACACTCAAACTTCTTTTTATGTATATTATTTACCTTAATTTTATAAACAGCTCCTAACTTGTCCTCAAACTGCAAAAATCTTTCCATCTCCTCTCTTGAAAGAAGTTTTTCCAAATCACCTTCAACCATTACCAGTTCATTTTGAAAATGCCTCAGTAAGTTATGTTTTTCGTAAATTACACATCTTAAAATTTTGCCTCTCAGATCAGATAAATATTTCTCCATTATGTTTTGAACTCTCCATACTTTCTCCATCTTGAAAATACTAAGGATATTCTTGGTTGAATTTATAATAAATTTGGGAACAATTCCTGAACTCCGACATCGAATTAAGAAAGTTATTGTTGATTTTGTTTTGATGATTTTCTCCCTCAAAGTTTTGAAGCGATTAACCAATCCTCTCATCCGTCGATTTCTTTTAAGAAAGTTATAGTTCATATTTATTTCACTAATATGTGCTCACTGTTTTGAATTAAATGTTAATGTTTTTTGACCTTTTATTATATTTAATTTTATTTTATAATGAATCAAGCACTAGGTCAGTTTTAGAACAAAAATAAAAATATTGTTTATTATTTTATATTTTTTTCTTTCAATATTTCGCCACACCGTTGGGTGGCATCTTCTTTTTTTTACTTCAATCGATTAAAAATCGTTTTAGTTTCGATTGCGTTTTTAATTGTAAATTCCGTCTAATATTTCCTAAGTATGTGAAGATATATACTTCAGGAAATTCCTCCTACAAAAATGTTAAATTCGTTCCACATAGTGCTAACTGCACTGTTAAAGTTACATGTAGATTAAAAAAAAAAAAACTTTATGGCAATAAATTATTAAGATTATTAAAGATAAAATACATAAAAATTTTATAAAAAATATTGTCGCCTCCATTAAAAATTTTAAAACATAATATTCTTCATTTTTTGTTAAGTCACTTAATCGCTTAACATTACCAATCTTTAATCTAATATTTAAAAATAAAAATACTCAATACAAAAACTCTGCTTCAGCGATGCCAGAAAAAAAAGCTTTGTTATATTGACCCTCAAAACGTTATAAATAAAAAAGTTTTTTCACTATTAAATCTAATAAAACTTTTTACAAATTTAATTAAAGACAGTGAAATACACAATTTAGATGAAAAATTTAGGGAACTCCGCCACATGAAGCTCATAAATATTTTAAGAATTTAGAAAATGTTACAGAGGAAGAGTGTTGCCACACAATGTCAAATATTTCTAAAGCGGTTGGTGAGTTAATGTTTCCAACTTTGTTGAAGTTTTCAATAAATTTAAAATGTCTTCCTTGTTCATCTGCAAACGTGGAACAGATAGTTTCAAAAGTAAAAAGAATAAAAAATTTTGAAGACTTTTTTTTCGATAAATGAAGATTTATTTAATGAAAATTTCTGGCACCACTGCTCTGCTTTGTTGTCTATTCACACAAACAAGTATTTAATTGCTCTTAAATATTTTGTGATACATTTATAAAAGTAGCAACTAAAACAAGTTGCCAGATCTTTTCATACTAGTAGAAAATAGACGTTTTTACATGCCTATAAATAGAAATAACAATTTTGAAAATTTTTTTTCGATAAATGAAGATTTTTTAATGAAAATTTCTGGCACCACTGCTCTGTTTTGTTGTCTATTCACACACACACAAGTATTTAAGTGCTCTTAAATTTGTTTGTTACATTTATAAGAGAAACAACTAAAACAAGTTGCCACATCTTTCCATACTAGTAGAAGCTAGGCGTTTTTACCCGCCTATAAATATAGATAACAATTTAGAGCTTTATAGCAGTATTTAACAAAATATTAGCGTACTAAAATGTATTCAAAATGGTATTTACTTAAATTCAAAAAAGAAACGCAAGAAAAAAAATAAAAATTATTGTAATTTGTTAATAAATCCAGTTTAATGAAGTAAATCCAATAAAAAAATAAATAAAAAAAATTCGGCATAAGCCATTTTAAGACATGTTCCGAAAAAGCTCACCAGGTGGATTCTTTTAAGAGTCTTTTTTTGGAAGTGCTCATTTTATGGTTGGCTGGGCTAAAGTTCCTATTGATTTTGTTCTACATTCTTTGTATTTTGAAATTTTTTTTATACATCTTTTTATTAAATGTAAAAATGCAAAATTTAATTTCCAAAAAAATAAAAATTTTGAATCAAATAATAAATCAATTTCGAAAAATTTCTTTTGACGCTCACTATTCGCAAGTTCATTTTTGGAAGAATATTGCAGTACCTCTGGTGTAAAGTAGGCATATGGTTTTAAAGCTGTGGCAGTCATCCATCATATAGTCATACATAAACACATCGATTTGTTAGATACGAAAAAATATATAAATTTTTCATGTACGAATCTACGCCTGAAATTTAACAGCATCCACCTTCTCTTAATTTTTTTTAACTTAATAACGTTTGTTTTTTTTGTTGTTGTTAAATATTCAGGCAACAAGAGCACATGCAGTAGGGCATTTTCATTTGCAACAATAACGAGAACGCAACTATATTTTAAAGATTATTGTGTACTCGCTGTTGCTGCCTTCAGTGAAAATGCAAATAGTGTTACGAGTTTGATAGTGGAAAGACGAGATGTATGAAGAAAATGAAAGGACTAGTGGTGGGTTGCCTAAGCCCCAGACAGACTGGAAGAGTGCCACGCTTAATGTTTGATTGCCATAACCGTGACTTGTTTGTTTTTATGTTGCTTGTTGTTTCCATTCCTGCTGCAACACAGTCTGCATTAAAGCTCGCGGTTTTTTTTTCTTGTATGCATTTTATAAAACATGAGCTTTGTTGTTATTGGCATTGCAATATTTTTGTGTTTTAGTATGAAGATGAGTTTGTTGTTGTTGTTATGACGACTTATCATTTTTTGGGTTGTAATGTTTTAACAAGACACTCTCACACCAAAATACACAACACGAGTCATCGGTTTTTTTTTAATTTAAAATTATAAATGTTGCTGCTGATGATTGGAGCGAATTTGTATAAAGTGCAGCGTGTTGTACAAAAAAAAATAGTTAAGAAATTCTAGCAAACAACCACAACATTTAGTGCAAATTTGTTGGCCATGATGCCATTGACTGACTGACAAACACATAAAATTTGTTTACTGGAGAGGAAGAAGTCTTATTAAAATGGCAGGCGCAGTATGACGCACCTAGTTTTGTTAACGAAATACTCAAGCATCAAGAATTTACTTTTGTTGTTGTATGTGTGTATTAATATAAAAATACATTTACTCCCCCCAATTAAGACTCCACAAATAATTACAAGTCACTTTGTGTAGAAGCAAATCGCTTAATATAATTTTTAAAATTGATACTCGTGTGGACTCAAAGAAATTTAATTTCATTTCTGTATTAAATAAAATTTATGCATTTGTGTACTGGGGTGAATTGGGGTTTTTTATTTTGTAGGGATTTTCAAATTTTTACACACAAGATTTTGTGATTCAAAAACAACGTATAAAAATAATTTTGAGAGAAATCATAATTGTATTTGCACTATGGGCCAACCACAACTAACAATTAAATTATAGAAATAATTAAAACAAACATTTTAGAAAAATTTGTCTTAATCATATCGGGTGTTGTCATTAAGAGGTTCCATATTGAGTGTCTGTGGTAGCCATGTTGCACTGGAGGCGTTTGTTGAATAACAAAACCTGGTCATAAAAAGAGTTCCTTAAGAATACGAGAGATATTTACAATCTGTCATTTTTTTAACTAAAGATTGGTGCCAACTCAATAATTATCAATAAATAAAAAATAAAGTATTAGAATTCTCAGTCGGTTAGTCGCTTTAAATTTCTCTTAGAGCATAAATTCTGTAAGTCAAGCAATAAAAAGTTATGATTCAAGTTTCATACATTTTTTGTTTAAAATCTTTAAAAAAATGCTTTATTTCTTTATTTTTTTTAGCTTTTCTAATTTAAAAATTATAATTTTAAAGTAGACTGAAGGAGAATTACAGCTACGGTAAAAAATAGCACTAAAGGCTGCTCTCATCTTTATGTATTAATTTATTTTATTTCATTTTGGTAATAAAATTATTCCGGAAACCCATAATTAGAATAAGAAAAACATCAAAAAAATTCCTCTTACATTTACGATGGCTGCTCTATATATTTCTGGCCTAATAGTGATAATGCGAATATTTATAATAAAAAATGGTTTTATTGTTTTTCAAAGTATTCTCCAGCATGATTTATACACTTTTGCATGCGCTCAAACCAGTTGTCGAAGCACTTTTTCAACTCCGATTGAGACACCTCTAAAACATGGTTTTTGAACACTTCAACAGCTTTTTCTGGCGACGAAAATCGTTGACCACGCATTTTTTTCTTGATGTGCGGAAACAAGAAGAAGTCATTAGGTGCCAAATCAGGGCTGTACGGCAGATGACCCATTAATTCGACGTTTTGGCCGGTCAAAAACGCTCTGGTTTGAGCCGATGTGTGAGAGCTCGCATTGTCATGGTGAACAATGATTCGTCTTCTCTTGTTGGTTTTTCGAATTTCTCCGATGACTTCAGGCAAAAAAATTGTAGTGTACCACTCAGAAGTGACCGTCCTACGTTGCTTAAGCGGAACAGTCGCCACATGACCAGTTTTGCCGAAGAAACAGGCGACCATTTGCTTCGAAGTGCTTCTTCCACGAACAACTTTCGTTGGGTTTTGCTCGTCTTTAAAGACACACACGGTCGATTGTTGTTTCGTTTCGGGCTCATACGCATAGATCCATGATTCGTCACCTGTGACGATCTTATAAACGTCTTTTGAAGCACCGCAATCGTATTTTTGCAACATTTCTTTGCACCAATCGACACGAGCCTTTTTTTGAGCGACTTTCAAATTGTGCGGGATTCAACGAGAACAAACCTTTTTTACGGCCAGGTGTTCATGCAGTATCGAATGTATGCTGGTGGAAGAAATGTTCAAAGATGTCTCTATCCCTCGGTATGTCGCATGTCGATCTTGCATTATGAGTTCACGCTGCGCATCAATGTTCCCTGGCACAACAGTCGTTTTTGGACAAACTTCACGGAATTCGTCTTTGAGCGAGCTTCGGCCACGATTAAATTCATTATACCAATTTTTCACAGTGCTATAGGATGGTGCTTCATCGCCATACAAAGATTTAAGTTCATCAATGCACTCTTGTCGTGATAATCCACGTCGAAAGTTGTGAAAAATGATGGCACGAAAATGTTCACGAGTTAATTCCATTTTTTTTTATATTAATTTTTTCAAGTCACTGTAAACAACACAAATAATGGTCGTACGTCAAAACGTTTTGAGTACGATTATGCTTAAAAATGACAAACTTTCCAATGGAAATATCAGATTGCACTTGGCAGCACTTAGTGTTGCAAGGCCAGAAATATATAAAGCAGCCCTCGTAGTAACTTTTATTAAAATAAATTGCGAAAAAAGATACAACAGTCAAAATTTTCACTGACTGATTGAATACCCCGAAAAGTAACAATATTTAAAATACACTGACAAAAATGAAGTACCTAAATTAATAGTTTTTTGTTTTTGTTGGCAATAAGAAAGAAGCAGCGCCTTGGCAAAGATGCAACCAAGTCCTTACCCCTTCTTTAGGAGTTCTCTTCCACGACTCCTTAACTTAAGCCTAAAGCTGCTTGTTGTTAGTAGGTTTTGATTAACAGCCATTTTTATTTATGTCAGTCCAAATATCTTTACCTTAGGCTTAGGTCTGGCGACTATTATCCACTGGCGAGCACTCCAATATTTTGGGTCGTTGCCTTGGAAGACTTTGAACAAAAATATTTTTTCTTCTTTATAAAGCAGCACCACATTTTCGAACACGTCAACGCAAAGTCAACTGGTCCCACACTGCATTATAAAGAAGCATGTCCACAACATTATGCTTGAACCTTAATGGTCTTGGACATTACTCTTAAACAGTGATGCCAGAAATTTTTATGGCAAAATTTTTATTTATCGAAAAAATCTAAATTGTGGAAAAAAATTCTTAAAAATTTTTTATTCTTTTTATTGCAGATAAACAAGAATGACAATTTAAATTTATTTCAAATTTCGACAAAGTTGGAAGTATTGGAAACTTACTATCCGCTCTAGAAATATTTGACATTTTAAGCGAAAACTTTTACTCCGTAACATTTTCTTAATTCTTAAAATATTTATAAAATTCATGTAGTGGAGTTTCCCTAAATTCGTCATCTAAATTTTGTATTTCACTGTCTTTAATTAAATTTGGAGAAAGTTTTATTAGATTTACTAGTGAAGAAACTTTTTTATTAATAACGTTTTGAGTTAAGAGTTTTTAACCTGTGACCGACGATATGGCATCGCTGCTCTTGAATCATTTTCTACATTCGAAAATCCCCTAACTTATAAAAGAGAACATTTTGCTCAGTATTAAATGACTTAGATCTCAACCGTCCACTAAATAATGTTTACTCAAAAAAATATTATGTAACTAATAACAGTGCTATTATTTTTGCCGGCACTGTATAACCAATACCAGTATGTTGGAAAAATTATAAACTAAACGAGACTTAAATACCGAGTGTATAAAGCTTTTAAAAATATTTCAAATAAATTTAAAATTTCTGATTGAGGAAGACAGCATTCTCCAATATGGCACAATGCGCAATGAAACATTTGTTTACTGCCAAAACAAAGGAACCGATCGACGCTTAAAATCTAAAAATTAATTGGCTGATGTTTTTAAATTTTCGACTCAAATGAAGCAGCCTATTCTAGACAGCTTGTTCTACACCGATCAAGTCAAATGGCAGTATGATGGAGTAAAACTTGGACTATAAGGCAGTTGACGAAATATTCTTTCTTCTGTGAGGTGTATTGATATCGTAGAAAACTATTGCTTGATATCTGTAAGTGCTTGTGTGGCAAAACCGATTAAAATTTGATGTTAACAAACATTTGTTGAGCATAAATTGCATGTTTGCTAAACAAAAAGCCACGAGTTCGAATCCCAAAAAAGCCTTTGAGAATAAAGAAAAACATATACTGTTGAGTAGCTGCGTAAAAGAAAGCAATTATGTAGACACTATAGACGAGTTGGTGAAGGCGCTTGTATAGTTAAAAATAGAAACCATGATGCAAATTTAGACAGAGACCAGTTAGAGAGCGCTAAGTGCCAATTATTTCCAAGTTGGTTTAAACAGCTCTGTTTAGAAAAGAGATAGAGAAGTGAGCGAGCGAACTTGAATTTTGCCAAACTTACAGAATTTTAGGGTCTTCGCTTGTTAAAGACGAATGTTTGCTAAACAAGAGTTTTTTCAGACCAATCGCAGAGTATTGCGAAGGGTAGCGTTTATTAAAATGCATGTTGTAAGAAAAACAAGACAAAAATGGACATTTAAAAGAAAATTGACGTTGTAGTTTTTGCGCTTAAAAAAGCCTCTACGTTAAAAAACTGAAACGCGTAACAATATTTTGACTACAGGACGGCAACTTCACGGAACCTCATCTGCTGGCATGTTAACACCGTGCGAAGCCAGTGCAGACATTAGCAAAATGTTATATTTTATACGTAATGACATGCGAGGGCAGCTCGAAATTTCTAGATTCAAATAAGAAGTTATTCAAATTACATCTCACAAAAATTTTGTTATACTGAATAAAATTGTTGTAATCATACCGACGAAAAAATTAGTTGCATAAAAAATTAATTGTCTACAATTAATCTATTAAATAAAATTAGTTATTTAATAAAATAATTTATTATTTAAATTATTTACTGAATAAAAAATATAATTAATTAAACATTTCATCAAACCAACAATTTTTTCGTTGAATGGTATATTATTTTCAATTAAAATCTACGTTGATTTGACAAAATTGATTTCTCGATATTATAAAATTTTGTTCTTATTTTATATTTATTTTTATTTTATTTTTGAAATGAAAAAAAAAATTATAAAAAAATTATTTATTTTTAAAAAAATATTTTAAAAAAATGAAAAAATTATTTTTTTCTGTAAATTTCCTTTACAGACTATTTATTCAAAAAGAAATTTAATAATAGAAAATAATGTTATTTAATTTATTCTGCAAATGTGTTAATCAAAATTAAAATTAAACTGATAAAAACTTCAAAACAATTTGTTTTTAGCGGCTTTTTAATTCAATCACATTTTTAATTAAATTATTTTTTTGCTTGTGATAGAAAAATTTTAGATAATTTTATGTATGTGAAATTAAAATATTAAAGTTTATAACCCTAGCCACATTCTGTTATGTTAACAGAGCTCTATTAATCACTTAACATAACCAATGTTAACATTAAAAATTTAATATAAGAATTTCCGGACGATATTTAAATATAATTTAAAGTGGATAGAAAAAAAAACCTATTGAAGAACACTTCTAGTATTGTCTTTATTAAACTCCAATAGTCAAATATATTAACATTTTGTTTTTTAAGAAATTATAAAGGTTTTTCCAAAAACACCTATTTTAAAAATTTGAAACAGGACTGCATTTCTCAACCAGTAACGATCAGCCTTTAAAAGTAAAATTCTTTTATATAAAATTTTACATTCAAAATGTAAACTTCTTCCCATTGTGCATTGTTGGCACTAATTTAATGCAATTGCTGCATTTAGGTTTCATATTTAATTTTTTTTCTCTTTCTGCTTTTTTTTTGTTTGCTTGTTTGGAGAACCATATTTAACATACATTATCAACATCTCTTAAGAGATGTCGGTAGTTGTTGCAACAACAACAAAACTAACAACTGAAGTATGCTGTTATACTTCTAAAGGAGCTTAAATGGAATGGATGAGATGACGGCTCGGTCTAGTCTACAATTACTTTCTACTAAAGCAGCAGCAACAATAACTATATTAACAACTACTACAATAACAATAACAACAAGAATAATAAGTATGTTTACAACAACAAACAACTAGTGCTTCCTTCTGACATTCTGCTGTGTGATGGTGGTAATGCGCTGATTCTGATTCTGATGCTGGTGCTGATGTTGATACTACAGCTGCTGTATTTAAGTTGCAACACAATCAGTCAGCCAGCCAGCCAGCCACCAACATGCCTACAAACATTTATACATTTAAACATTCTTACACACCTGCATTTATATTCGTAGCCTAGAATTTACGTTTGTACATTTCAGTTTGTATCCACATCTATTTATCGATAGTGAAAAGATATTTTTGTGGGATTTTTTTCAGTTTATTGCCACGCTCCGCTGGGGTTTGTGGTCTGTATTAGTGTAACGTACGTTAAAAACGTGGTCATATATATTTTGTGCAACAGTACAACAAATATCGGTAGCAGCAGTGGTAGTAGTAACAAAATTATTGTTTTGTGCATTTTAAACTTACAACAACACACTGATGTACACACACACACACACACACACACACACACACACACAAGCACACATACTTCGGATTTAATCATAACAAGAGCTCGTGCTCCTTCATAGTTGTCATTATAATCATCATCCTCGTCATCATAATCGAGGCATTGGTTACGAGGGTCGAACTCTAAAGTTGTTTCAAAATATTGAAACGGTGATTTTGGTATTTAAGTTTTATTTCAATTTGAAATTTACATTAAATAAACAAGTGTTCATATATAATTCGAGCGCAATGTTCTTTCGACTTTAAGGTCAGTTTTTAACGATTTCCGAAATAATTTTTGCTATTGTTAATAAAATTAAATTTGAACTAACAAATAAAAAATTATGTGATTCGATATAAAATATTTCTAGAAAAAAACAGACTGCAAAATAGACAGACGAAAAATGGTTCATAGAATATAAAATAAAATTACTAAATTCGTTAAAATTACAATTTTCTTTTTGTACCGGCTTTAAAGATAATTCCACATACATTTAACTAAAGCATCAATGGAGACACCCTTTAACTTAAAATTTTTAATTTTATACTTCTTGTTATAGCGAACTTAATAATACACGTTTTGCATAATTTTCAGGTGTTTAACTATTAAGGTTCAAAAGTTAGGCCATAAAGGTTAATTTAAGTCAACTATGAGGACACCCTTTAATATTTTTATACCTAAATGTGGATATAGTAAAATACTTTGTTTGAATTTCAAGTGTGTCTAAAACGGTTTTGAAGATAAAAGTACAATCAATTAACAACATTACCTATGGATCACCCTTTAATTTTCAGTTTTAGGTTTTCTACTTTTTGTTATAACGAACTTAACAATGCACAATTTTTAGGTATGTGGATAATTTGCTTCAAAAGAAACGGCTATAGAAGTCGAATTGCGTAACCTATGGTGACACCCTATAATTTCCAATTATAAATTTAATAACAATAGAAGTTGTTTGTAAATTTCAACTATCCTTTTATAACAGTTCAAGAGATACGGCCATGGATATAAAATAATAAAACTCATGGGGACACCCTTTAACCTTCAATTTCACACTTGTGGTTAAAGCAGTCATCTGTGTAATTTTAAAGTGTTTGGCCATAACGGTTCAAAAACTAGGGTCATATAGGTCATATTACGTCACCTTTCGGGGCACCTTGTAATATTTTATTTTATTTATCTTTTTGTTAATTATTAAAATTTAATGTGGACGTCCAATACGATTGAATAGGCCTATAAAAATCATGTATTTTATATGGGGCACCCTTTAACTCTTAATATTATGAACTTTTTTTTTCTGGGACCACTCTGTAAGCATCATCTTTACACTTAAAAAAAAATTAAATTGATTCAGAAATCACTGAGTTTTGCAGGCAGACGAATTCATCACCTTCTTCTTTTTTTGGAAGTCAGCCCGTCAATCATACAAAATTATTATATTATAACTTTCCTTTCCTGGTAAGGTTCCGCCGAGATATGAAACACAATTTGCTTGTTTCATCTATCGTACAGACTATCTCATCAAGACTATGTTGGGATTTGAACTCATGATCTATTAAAAAAAATATTTTTTATTTTCCGAAAAACATGTTCCGAAAAAGCTCACCAGGTGGATTCTTTTAAGAGTCTTTTTTTGGAAGTGCTCATTTTATGGTTGGCTGGGCTAAAGTTCCTATTGATTTTGTTCTACATTCTTTGTATTTTGAAATTTTTTTTATACATCTTTTTATTAAATGTAAAAATGCAAAATTTAATTTCCAAAAAAATAAAAATTTTGAATCAAATAATAAATCAATTTCGAAAAATTTCTTTTGACGCTCACTATTCGCAAGTTCATTTTTGGAAGAATATTGCAGTACCTCTGGTGTAAAGTAGGCATATGGTTTTAAAGCTGTGGCAGTCATCCATCATATAGTCATACATAAACACATCGATTTGTTAGATACGAAAAAATATATAAATTTTTCATGTACGAATCTACGCCTGAAATTTAACAGCATCCACCTTCTCTTAATTTTTTTTAACTTAATAACGTTTGTTTTTTTTGTTGTTGTTAAATATTCAGGCAACAAGAGCACATGCAGTAGGGCATTTTCATTTGCAACAATAACGAGAACGCAACTATATTTTAAAGATTATTGTGTACTCGCTGTTGCTGCCTTCAGTGAAAATGCAAATAGTGTTACGAGTTTGATAGTGGAAAGACGAGATGTATGAAGAAAATGAAAGGACTAGTGGTGGGTTGCCTAAGCCCCAGACAGACTGGAAGAGTGCCACGCTTAATGTTTGATTGCCATAACCGTGACTTGTTTGTTTTTATGTTGCTTGTTGTTTCCATTCCTGCTGCAACACAGTCTGCATTAAAGCTCGCGGTTTTTTTTTCTTGTATGCATTTTATAAAACATGAGCTTTGTTGTTATTGGCATTGCAATATTTTTGTGTTTTAGTATGAAGATGAGTTTGTTGTTGTTGTTATGACGACTTATCATTTTTTGGGTTGTAATGTTTTAACAAGACACTCTCACACCAAAATACACAACACGAGTCATCGGTTTTTTTTTAATTTAAAATTATAAATGTTGCTGCTGATGATTGGAGCGAATTTGTATAAAGTGCAGCGTGTTGTACAAAAAAAAATAGTTAAGAAATTCTAGCAAACAACCACAACATTTAGTGCAAATTTGTTGGCCATGATGCCATTGACTGACTGACAAACACATAAAATTTGTTTACTGGAGAGGAAGAAGTCTTATTAAAATGGCAGGCGCAGTATGACGCACCTAGTTTTGTTAACGAAATACTCAAGCATCAAGAATTTACTTTTGTTGTTGTATGTGTGTATTAATATAAAAATACATTTACTCCCCCCAATTAAGACTCCACAAATAATTACAAGTCACTTTGTGTAGAAGCAAATCGCTTAATATAATTTTTAAAATTGATACTCGTGTGGACTCAAAGAAATTTAATTTCATTTCTGTATTAAATAAAATTTATGCATTTGTGTACTGGGGTGAATTGGGGTTTTTTATTTTGTAGGGATTTTCAAATTTTTACACACAAGATTTTGTGATTCAAAAACAACGTATAAAAATAATTTTGAGAGAAATCATAATTGTATTTGCACTATGGGCCAACCACAACTAACAATTAAATTATAGAAATAATTAAAACAAACATTTTAGAAAAATTTGTCTTAATCATATCGGGTGTTGTCATTAAGAGGTTCCATATTGAGTGTCTGTGGTAGCCATGTTGCACTGGAGGCGTTTGTTGAATAACAAAACCTGGTCATAAAAAGAGTTCCTTAAGAATACGAGAGATATTTACAATCTGTCATTTTTTTAACTAAAGATTGGTGCCAACTCAATAATTATCAATAAATAAAAAATAAAGTATTAGAATTCTCAGTCGGTTAGTCGCTTTAAATTTCTCTTAGAGCATAAATTCTGTAAGTCAAGCAATAAAAAGTTATGATTCAAGTTTCATACATTTTTTGTTTAAAATCTTTAAAAAAATGCTTTATTTCTTTATTTTTTTTAGCTTTTCTAATTTAAAAATTATAATTTTAAAGTAGACTGAAGGAGAATTACAGCTACGGTAAAAAATAGCACTAAAGGCTGCTCTCATCTTTATGTATTAATTTATTTTATTTCATTTTGGTAATAAAATTATTCCGGAAACCCATAATTAGAATAAGAAAAACATCAAAAAAATTCCTCTTACATTTACGATGGCTGCTCTATATATTTCTGGCCTAATAGTGATAATGCGAATATTTATAATAAAAAATGGTTTTATTGTTTTTCAAAGTATTCTCCAGCATGATTTATACACTTTTGCATGCGCTCAAACCAGTTGTCGAAGCACTTTTTCAACTCCGATTGAGACACCTCTAAAACATGGTTTTTGAACACTTCAACAGCTTTTTCTGGCGACGAAAATCGTTGACCACGCATTTTTTTCTTGATGTGCGGAAACAAGAAGAAGTCATTAGGTGCCAAATCAGGGCTGTACGGCAGATGACCCATTAATTCGACGTTTTGGCCGGTCAAAAACGCTCTGGTTTGAGCCGATGTGTGAGAGCTCGCATTGTCATGGTGAACAATGATTCGTCTTCTCTTGTTGGTTTTTCGAATTTCTCCGATGACTTCAGGCAAAAAAATTGTAGTGTACCACTCAGAAGTGACCGTCCTACGTTGCTTAAGCGGAACAGTCGCCACATGACCAGTTTTGCCGAAGAAACAGGCGACCATTTGCTTCGAAGTGCTTCTTCCACGAACAACTTTCGTTGGGTTTTGCTCGTCTTTAAAGACACACACGGTCGATTGTTGTTTCGTTTCGGGCTCATACGCATAGATCCATGATTCGTCACCTGTGACGATCTTATAAACGTCTTTTGAAGCACCGCAATCGTATTTTTGCAACATTTCTTTGCACCAATCGACACGAGCCTTTTTTTGAGCGACTTTCAAATTGTGCGGGATTCAACGAGAACAAACCTTTTTTACGGCCAGGTGTTCATGCAGTATCGAATGTATGCTGGTGGAAGAAATGTTCAAAGATGTCTCTATCCCTCGGTATGTCGCATGTCGATCTTGCATTATGAGTTCACGCTGCGCATCAATGTTCCCTGGCACAACAGTCGTTTTTGGACAAACTTCACGGAATTCGTCTTTGAGCGAGCTTCGGCCACGATTAAATTCATTATACCAATTTTTCACAGTGCTATAGGATGGTGCTTCATCGCCATACAAAGATTTAAGTTCATCAATGCACTCTTGTCGTGATAATCCACGTCGAAAGTTGTGAAAAATGATGGCACGAAAATGTTCACGAGTTAATTCCATTTTTTTTTATATTAATTTTTTCAAGTCACTGTAAACAACACAAATAATGGTCGTACGTCAAAACGTTTTGAGTACGATTATGCTTAAAAATGACAAACTTTCCAATGGAAATATCAGATTGCACTTGGCAGCACTTAGTGTTGCAAGGCCAGAAATATATAAAGCAGCCCTCGTAGTAACTTTTATTAAAATAAATTGCGAAAAAAGATACAACAGTCAAAATTTTCACTGACTGATTGAATACCCCGAAAAGTAACAATATTTAAAATACACTGACAAAAATGAAGTACCTAAATTAATAGTTTTTTGTTTTTGTTGGCAATAAGAAAGAAGCAGCGCCTTGGCAAAGATGCAACCAAGTCCTTACCCCTTCTTTAGGAGTTCTCTTCCACGACTCCTTAACTTAAGCCTAAAGCTGCTTGTTGTTAGTAGGTTTTGATTAACAGCCATTTTTATTTATGTCAGTCCAAATATCTTTACCTTAGGCTTAGGTCTGGCGACTATTATCCACTGGCGAGCACTCCAATATTTTGGGTCGTTGCCTTGGAAGACTTTGAACAAAAATATTTTTTCTTCTTTATAAAGCAGCACCACATTTTCGAACACGTCAACGCAAAGTCAACTGGTCCCACACTGCATTATAAAGAAGCATGTCCACAACATTATGCTTGAACCTTAATGGTCTTGGACATTACTCTTAAACAGTGATGCCAGAAATTTTTATGGCAAAATTTTTATTTATCGAAAAAATCTAAATTGTGGAAAAAAATTCTTAAAAATTTTTTATTCTTTTTATTGCAGATAAACAAGAATGACAATTTAAATTTATTTCAAATTTCGACAAAGTTGGAAGTATTGGAAACTTACTATCCGCTCTAGAAATATTTGACATTTTAAGCGAAAACTTTTACTCCGTAACATTTTCTTAATTCTTAAAATATTTATAAAATTCATGTAGTGGAGTTTCCCTAAATTCGTCATCTAAATTTTGTATTTCACTGTCTTTAATTAAATTTGGAGAAAGTTTTATTAGATTTACTAGTGAAGAAACTTTTTTATTAATAACGTTTTGAGTTAAGAGTTTTTAACCTGTGACCGACGATATGGCATCGCTGCTCTTGAATCATTTTCTACATTCGAAAATCCCCTAACTTATAAAAGAGAACATTTTGCTCAGTATTAAATGACTTAGATCTCAACCGTCCACTAAATAATGTTTACTCAAAAAAATATTATGTAACTAATAACAGTGCTATTATTTTTGCCGGCACTGTATAACCAATACCAGTATGTTGGAAAAATTATAAACTAAACGAGACTTAAATACCGAGTGTATAAAGCTTTTAAAAATATTTCAAATAAATTTAAAATTTCTGATTGAGGAAGACAGCATTCTCCAATATGGCACAATGCGCAATGAAACATTTGTTTACTGCCAAAACAAAGGAACCGATCGACGCTTAAAATCTAAAAATTAATTGGCTGATGTTTTTAAATTTTCGACTCAAATGAAGCAGCCTATTCTAGACAGCTTGTTCTACACCGATCAAGTCAAATGGCAGTATGATGGAGTAAAACTTGGACTATAAGGCAGTTGACGAAATATTCTTTCTTCTGTGAGGTGTATTGATATCGTAGAAAACTATTGCTTGATATCTGTAAGTGCTTGTGTGGCAAAACCGATTAAAATTTGATGTTAACAAACATTTGTTGAGCATAAATTGCATGTTTGCTAAACAAAAAGCCACGAGTTCGAATCCCAAAAAAGCCTTTGAGAATAAAGAAAAACATATACTGTTGAGTAGCTGCGTAAAAGAAAGCAATTATGTAGACACTATAGACGAGTTGGTGAAGGCGCTTGTATAGTTAAAAATAGAAACCATGATGCAAATTTAGACAGAGACCAGTTAGAGAGCGCTAAGTGCCAATTATTTCCAAGTTGGTTTAAACAGCTCTGTTTAGAAAAGAGATAGAGAAGTGAGCGAGCGAACTTGAATTTTGCCAAACTTACAGAATTTTAGGGTCTTCGCTTGTTAAAGACGAATGTTTGCTAAACAAGAGTTTTTTCAGACCAATCGCAGAGTATTGCGAAGGGTAGCGTTTATTAAAATGCATGTTGTAAGAAAAACAAGACAAAAATGGACATTTAAAAGAAAATTGACGTTGTAGTTTTTGCGCTTAAAAAAGCCTCTACGTTAAAAAACTGAAACGCGTAACAATATTTTGACTACAGGACGGCAACTTCACGGAACCTCATCTGCTGGCATGTTAACACCGTGCGAAGCCAGTGCAGACATTAGCAAAATGTTATATTTTATACGTAATGACATGCGAGGGCAGCTCGAAATTTCTAGATTCAAATAAGAAGTTATTCAAATTACATCTCACAAAAATTTTGTTATACTGAATAAAATTGTTGTAATCATACCGACGAAAAAATTAGTTGCATAAAAAATTAATTGTCTACAATTAATCTATTAAATAAAATTAGTTATTTAATAAAATAATTTATTATTTAAATTATTTACTGAATAAAAAATATAATTAATTAAACATTTCATCAAACCAACAATTTTTTCGTTGAATGGTATATTATTTTCAATTAAAATCTACGTTGATTTGACAAAATTGATTTCTCGATATTATAAAATTTTGTTCTTATTTTATATTTATTTTTATTTTATTTTTGAAATGAAAAAAAAAATTATAAAAAAATTATTTATTTTTAAAAAAATATTTTAAAAAAATGAAAAAATTATTTTTTTCTGTAAATTTCCTTTACAGACTATTTATTCAAAAAGAAATTTAATAATAGAAAATAATGTTATTTAATTTATTCTGCAAATGTGTTAATCAAAATTAAAATTAAACTGATAAAAACTTCAAAACAATTTGTTTTTAGCGGCTTTTTAATTCAATCACATTTTTAATTAAATTATTTTTTTGCTTGTGATAGAAAAATTTTAGATAATTTTATGTATGTGAAATTAAAATATTAAAGTTTATAACCCTAGCCACATTCTGTTATGTTAACAGAGCTCTATTAATCACTTAACATAACCAATGTTAACATTAAAAATTTAATATAAGAATTTCCGGACGATATTTAAATATAATTTAAAGTGGATAGAAAAAAAAACCTATTGAAGAACACTTCTAGTATTGTCTTTATTAAACTCCAATAGTCAAATATATTAACATTTTGTTTTTTAAGAAATTATAAAGGTTTTTCCAAAAACACCTATTTTAAAAATTTGAAACAGGACTGCATTTCTCAACCAGTAACGATCAGCCTTTAAAAGTAAAATTCTTTTATATAAAATTTTACATTCAAAATGTAAACTTCTTCCCATTGTGCATTGTTGGCACTAATTTAATGCAATTGCTGCATTTAGGTTTCATATTTAATTTTTTTTCTCTTTCTGCTTTTTTTTTGTTTGCTTGTTTGGAGAACCATATTTAACATACATTATCAACATCTCTTAAGAGATGTCGGTAGTTGTTGCAACAACAACAAAACTAACAACTGAAGTATGCTGTTATACTTCTAAAGGAGCTTAAATGGAATGGATGAGATGACGGCTCGGTCTAGTCTACAATTACTTTCTACTAAAGCAGCAGCAACAATAACTATATTAACAACTACTACAATAACAATAACAACAAGAATAATAAGTATGTTTACAACAACAAACAACTAGTGCTTCCTTCTGACATTCTGCTGTGTGATGGTGGTAATGCGCTGATTCTGATTCTGATGCTGGTGCTGATGTTGATACTACAGCTGCTGTATTTAAGTTGCAACACAATCAGTCAGCCAGCCAGCCAGCCACCAACATGCCTACAAACATTTATACATTTAAACATTCTTACACACCTGCATTTATATTCGTAGCCTAGAATTTACGTTTGTACATTTCAGTTTGTATCCACATCTATTTATCGATAGTGAAAAGATATTTTTGTGGGATTTTTTTCAGTTTATTGCCACGCTCCGCTGGGGTTTGTGGTCTGTATTAGTGTACGTACGTTAAAAACGTGGTCATATATATTTTGTGCAACAGTACAACAAATATCGGTAGCAGCAGTGGTAGTAGTAACAAAATTATTGTTTTGTGCATTTTAAACTTACAACAACACACTGATGTACACACACACACACACACACACACACACACAAGCACACATACTTCGGATTTAATCATAACAAGAGCTCGTGCTCCTTCATAGTTGTCATTATAATCATCATCCTCGTCATCATAATCGAGGCATTGGTTACGAGGGTCGAACTCTAAAGTTGTTTCAAAATATTGAAACGGTGATTTTGGTATTTAAGTTTTATTTCAATTTGAAATTTACATTAAATAAACAAGTGTTCATATATAATTCGAGCGCAATGTTCTTTCGACTTTAAGGTCAGTTTTTAACGATTTCCGAAATAATTTTTGCTATTGTTAATAAAATTAAATTTGAACTAACAAATAAAAAATTATGTGATTCGATATAAAATATTTCTAGAAAAAAACAGACTGCAAAATAGACAGACGAAAAATGGTTCATAGAATATAAAATAAAATTACTAAATTCGTTAAAATTACAATTTTCTTTTTGTACCGGCTTTAAAGATAATTCCACATACATTTAACTAAAGCATCAATGGAGACACCCTTTAACTTAAAATTTTTAATTTTATACTTCTTGTTATAGCGAACTTAATAATACACGTTTTGCATAATTTTCAGGTGTTTAACTATTAAGGTTCAAAAGTTAGGCCATAAAGGTTAATTTAAGTCAACTATGAGGACACCCTTTAATATTTTTATACCTAAATGTGGATATAGTAAAATACTTTGTTTGAATTTCAAGTGTGTCTAAAACGGTTTTGAAGATAAAAGTACAATCAATTAACAACATTACCTATGGATCACCCTTTAATTTTCAGTTTTAGGTTTTCTACTTTTTGTTATAACGAACTTAACAATGCACAATTTTTAGGTATGTGGATAATTTGCTTCAAAAGAAACGGCTATAGAAGTCGAATTGCGTAACCTATGGTGACACCCTATAATTTCCAATTATAAATTTAATAACAATAGAAGTTGTTTGTAAATTTCAACTATCCTTTTATAACAGTTCAAGAGATACGGCCATGGATATAAAATAATAAAACTCATGGGGACACCCTTTAACCTTCAATTTCACACTTGTGGTTAAAGCAGTCATCTGTGTAATTTTAAAGTGTTTGGCCATAACGGTTCAAAAACTAGGGTCATATAGGTCATATTACGTCACCTTTCGGGGCACCTTGTAATATTTTATTTTATTTTATTTATCTTTTTGTTAATTATTAAAATTTAATGTGGACGTCCAATACGATTGAATAGGCCTATAAAAATCATGTATTTTATATGGGGCACCCTTTAACTCTTAATATTATGAACTTTTTTTTTCTGGGACCACTCTGTAAGCATCATCTTTACACTTAAAAAAAAATTAAATTGATTCAGAAATCACTGAGTTTTGCAGGCAGACGAATTCATCACCTTCTTCTTTTTTTGGAAGTCAGCCCGTCAATCATACAAAATTATTATATTATAACTTTCCTTTCCTGGTAAGGTTCCGCCGAGATATGAAACACAATTTGCTTGTTTCATCTATCGTACAGACTATCTCATCAAGACTATGTTGGGATTTGAACTCATGATCTATTAAAAAAAATATTTTTTATTTTTATTCTGTTTCACTTGGATGGAATTTTTTACAAAAATCAAATATAAGGTGACCCAAAAGTACTATGATGTCATAGTGTTCTGCTTCAATTAAAAGTTTTTATATCGTTCAAACTACACACCTCCCGAATTGATGGTCATTTATGTTCGTTTTATAACTGGCGAATTCTTATTTAATTTTCGCTGTAAAAATTTGCAAGATTTGTGATAAACGCGAGACTTCAAAAAGCCTCAATGAAAAAAGTTTTAACACTATGATGAGAGAAGAAGAAGAAGAATAAGCAGTAACAATAACTATACTGTCGTTTGGTGTTTATTGATTCTCTATATGTCTACAATATAAATAAATTTTGATGCCACTCGCAAATATTAACGAACTTTGAAAACAATCTGTATTTGCTTGTATCATTTTATTAGGACTTTCTAGTCTGTCTGCGTATTTTAAATATTTTTATCGTCTTTGGTCTTCTCATCAACAACGACATTAAAGGCCCACACACACACAAACACATATTCACACATAAACATTGACACTTAGGGAGTCTGACAGAAGGTTTTAAAAGTATTAAATTAGTTATAGTTGTCGTTGTTGCATCTAGTGTCGTATAGGCAAAAGTTGTTGTACACAATATTGTTGTTGTAGCTGTAGTGTTAGTGCTCATATAAGTGTTAGTTCTATAGCTCTACTGTTAAAGTGCTAAACTACTCTAAAAAATACTAAAACCTTGCAAAAAAAAACAAACAAAAAAATACAGAAAAAAATGAAAAATAAAAATCAAATAAATACAAAAACAAAAAGATAAACAAAACATATTTTAACAACGAATAATAATTTTAAAACTGAATAAACAATATATTTTAATAAAAAAACGCCACTAAAATTACAATCACAAAATTTGGTTCGACTTAAGATTGAAATGTGTTGAATGTTTGAGTATCAGACACCACCACCTCATTGACGCCGAAAACTAAATTAAAAAAAAAAAAAATTCAATAAAACTAAAATAATAAAAAGAAAAAAAAAAATAAACGAGTGTGTGAGCTGGTGTTTGTTTAGTGTTGAAATATTTCATGATTTTTACTTGTTTTTGTTTTTCTCTTTTGCAATTAATTACAATTGCAAAATGTTTTTTGTGATTAATTAATAAAATAAACTTAAAAAAAAAGATACAAATCTGCAGTATAACGATTTCTTAAATTTTAGAAAGTCTTTAACTGTCATTTTTATAAATAAACAACAGCAAAAATAACAGTTATTAAAAAAGTTAATTGACAGAAAAACGATTAATTTATAAAAATCATTACAAATGCCGCTCGTTAAACAACGCAAAATGAGTAAAATGACTCGTTATAAGGTAATTTTTTTTAAACTTTTAACAAAATTATTAACATTTTAATTAATAAATAAAACGAATAAAATACTATTAAAAATTTATTGAAAAAATTATACGAGGCCAATTCATTAAGTCTTTAAAAAATTGTTTAAATTATTCACAAATAAATCTGATTGAATTTTGTTATATTTAAAAAAAAAAAAATCACAAGAAAATGTGTACTAAGTTGCCACTCTGTAGAACTCAAAATTCAACTCTGATTTTACAGCAAATATTATTTTTTTTTAGAATTATTTAAAATATAATTTTAGTAAATCGAACAAACAAGAAATTTAAGGAAAGATCTAACAACTAAATGAGATAGTAACCCACAGCCTTAAGAAGCACTAAGACCTAAAGTGAAAACAGGCTTCTGAAATATGTCAAGTTGAAAGAAAAATTTTACCGAATTTTCATGCGTCAGTTTTACTTGCAGCAGTTCTGAGTTTTGTGCAGAATGATTTTATTCTCGTATTTTCATTCACAAAATTCAGAATTGCTGCAAGAATTGATTAATATTGATGTAGTTAAATATTCATGCTGTTATCAAACACTTCAACTTTAAAGGCAAAACAGTCATGCACAGTGGGGCAGAAATAAAAAATTTCTAAACACTGATTTAAACAAAATTTCATAAGCGTTCAGTTTAGAAGCAATCGAGCTAAAGTTTTGAGCTTAAGATTTCTAAACCTTTCAGGAGCGGTACATTAAGGTACCAAAGTGGTGTAACGCGTACCTGTTTGTGATTGAAAGATTTTATTTCTTTTAAAACTGCAAAAAAAAAAAAAAAAAAATAAAGTATTTTTTTTTTGTATATTTAAGGATTTTACGTAAAGTGTTTCTCCTGGACCCCTTCGAACTTGTTATATTTTTTGTTTTGAAATTTCAATTAAAGCTCATGTGTACTAAAATTCCAAAGCTGGGACCAACAAATTCAGTTCCGTAGTTCTAAATGGGGATTTTATGGGCAAAAGTCTAAAATATATTAACTTTGGGATTTTTGATGTAAAATTTGGGAATGTCGCCATTCGGTTGACTCAAATCTGTTTTTCTTTACTTTTGTACTCTCTTTGGTTAAATGCTGTGTATAAAAATTTAACTTAAATATCTTTCGAAATAATTTATTTTTACCTTAAAAAAAAGAAATTGTAGTAAAATTTTGGGAAATTCAGAAAGACGGAAGATTTTTTACAAAAATTTTCTTGTTTTTAGTCGTACATTTGATACGAACATCATCTTAATAAATTTATTCCATATGCTTTGTTACATTACATTATAAAATTATAAATTTCATCCCATCTCTGAGAAAATATGGCCCCTGATACTTTATTTCGTCAGCTTAAGGTTTTTGTAATTTCGATTGGCCTTTATAATATCAAACATAATCCATTTTATCTGCAAGATCATAAAGTTAAAAATGTAAATCAATTTAAAATAAATAAATAAATAAATTTTAATTTATAAATAAATTACAAGAAATTTTAAAATCAGTTTTAGACTAAACATTATATGAACTCATTACCAATAATTGGACCGAGTTAATTAATACCTTTTAAAGAGCAAGCAGGAAGGACAAATAATGCCTGCTCACTATACTGATTTAATAAAAAAGATTTTTTTTTAATCTAAAAAAAATCGAAGTTAAACATAAAATAAAAAAATGTTTGCTTAAAAATGTCATTGACTGTTAATGGGTTAAGCATTTTTAAAAATTTTAATATTCCCAGAAAGAACTTTTCAAAAGCTTTTAAATGATACCCATATTGATATTTTAAAATGTTTAAAAATTTCAGAGGCCCGTCCGCAACTCGGAAAATATGAGCGAGCGCAAATTTTTTTATTTGATGTTTTTTCCTTATTTTTTTATACTCCATCGCAACAAATATTTGTTTATTTTAATAAAGCTACTTAATTGTTTCAAATGAAGCGAAAAAATTGGCGCTCGCCCATATTTACCGAGTTGCGGGCCTCTGAAATTTTCATAAAAATTTTCTATTGTCAATATGGGTATCATTTAAAAGCTTTTGAAGAGATCTTTAAGGAAATACAAAATTTTTTTTTTTAAAATTTAACCCATTAAGAGCCGATGAAATTTTTATGTAAAATATATCACTCTCACTTGTTTTACTTCTTCTTGGCGACTATGAAAATTGTTATTTTAGGCAAAACCCAGGTTAAGAGCTTCTTGAGTTGAGGCTTGTTGTCTGCTTTTTAACGAAATAAATGCTCAGTAATAAATGTCAGTTTTATATATTTTTTACATCTCTCACTCTTGAGAGTATAATTCTACAGTTGTATTCTTGTATGTGGTTGTCTAACTCTGTTAAAAAAAAAAAACAAAACAAAAAAATTTTCCATAAATGTTGCAAAATTGTACATTTGTTTATTTTTTTTTCAAATGCAATAAAAATCTTAAACAACTCCAATCCTACTCATATAACAATCAATCATACACACACATAAACTCCACACATATACTATTCGGGTATTTTCTCTCAATAACCATTGTCAAATACTACAATGATATGAGTGCAAAATTATAAGCTTTGTTGTTGTTAGTTTTTGTTTAGCTCAGTGTGAATTCTTGTGCTGCCAAGTTCATTGAACTTGCTACAGCAACAACATCATTATGCTGTTAATATTTATGGTCTTGTATTGTTGTTGCCGTATATTCTGTAAATCTATTTTACATTTACACCGTATTTGTGTTACATAGATTTGACCTGACCTAAAAAATAAAAATTCTGGATTTTTTTTTAAATTATTTATGCTGTTTTTTGGTTGGTTCGTTGGTTTGTTGGATATAAGCATTACTGCATTTTACCTTGTGTGGTGTGGCATAAATTCAACAGCAACAACATTCAAAAATCATACACGATAATGAGCATGATGATAATGATGATGTGATTCTGTTGTATTCATGCTTCTGTTGGTTGAACATGTAGCTCAGCATCAATAAACAAACAAACATTCAGAATTATAAATTTACACACTCCCAAGTACCACTTTTTTTGTAGGAAAAATTTCTCTTAGTTTATTTACAAATATTTTATTTTCCTTGCAAAACAATTTATTTTTAATTTTTTTCGCTATTGCAATTTTCTTAGAAAATAAAAAAGCTTAAAATTTCAGTTTCTTCTTCTTATTTAGACGATTTTTCTTTTATTATCAGGTTTTACAAAGATTTTCTTAAAAGTCCATTAAAATATAAATTTATATCAGTCTTTTTTATATTTTTTATTAACTTTAAAATAATTTAAACGTGGGTGGTTTGTTAAGTTTTCTTAATAAAACATTTAGAAATTAAACGAGAATTTCAAATTTATTTTTGAAAGATTTATTTCTGTAGTCAATACTTGCAGCCTGGAAATTTTAAATCATTATAGACATCATTGAATTCGTTACACCATCATTGGCCATAAATTAAGCAGCCCCTTACCCTCTACATTTTTCACTTTTTGTGAGAATGATAATGCATGGCACCATTCTCCATTTTTTTAAAGAGGTTCTCGAGGGTCACTAATGGTCATCCATGAATATTTTTTAATTAATTAATTTTTAGACAGCCATCTTTCTTATCACTCAGTCTGTGTAGTGCAAGTCAGTGCTAGAAACACACTCTTCCCTTTCCTTGATTTGCATTTTATACAGAGAATAATTAAAATTTATTATCTTGCTTTTGTATTCTGCTTTATGTCTCCTCCCAAACCATTCGACCTTGTCCACTAGAAGATGTGCTTTTCTTCACTTATGATTTAAACAATTTTGCAAAAATTTTTAACAGATTAAGACAACCACATACAAAAATAAAACTGTAGAATTGTACTCTTCAGAGCGAAATATGTAAAAAATATATAAAACTAACATTTATCACTGAGCATTTATTTCGTTATAAAATAGACAAGCCGCAACTCAGGAAGCGCTTTATCCTGGGTTTTGCCTAAAATTACTATTTTCATAATCGCCAAAAAGTAGTAAAAAGAGAGTGATATATTTTAAATAAAAAAGCACCGGCTCTTAATAGGTTAAGCATATTAAAAAAAATCTTAGCATTTCCTTAAAAATCTCTTTAAAAGCTTTTAAATGATACCCATATTGATATTTAAAAAAAATATGACGAACAGTCGTACTTTTCTATGAAAAGTTCAGAGGTTCATAACCCAGAAAATATGGGCAAGCGCAAGTTATCTCACTAAATATTTTTTTCTTTTTTTTTAACTATCTATCGCACCATATTTTTGTTTTTTTTTATTGCAGTTACTTTATTGTTCTCAATGATATGGAAAAATTGAAGGCAGGCGTGTTGTTTTGCCCGCTGCCTCGAAGGACATGGACCAATCTTACTGATTTTTAATAGCAAAATTTTTGAAACTATGTCTGATCGAATGGCTTATTTAAATTGCAACTAGCTCATTTAGTGCCTTGGCAAAGTTGATTTCAACACTAACACAGATGTACAAACAGACATCGCTTAATCGACTTCGCTATGCATAAGAACTCAGAATATAAATGGGGTCGGAAATGGATATTAAAGAAATTACAAATGGAATGCTGGTGATGTAAGACAAGTCATCAACTCGTCTAAAAAACTTGTATGAAATGCATTTGGGTTTTTGAGTTATTTCTATATAAAGTCAGGCGAGTTGAGCGCTTGCATTACATAAACAGCAAATTAATTTTTACCGCTTTTGTTGTAAGAGTGTCATAATTCAAAAATTTAAATTTCTGAGTTGAGCATTATTATTATTATTTGTAAAAAGCAGGAAAATTTGGTAAAAAAATGTAGACTTTCTTTAAAAAATAATTAATTTTAGAAAGGTATCAAAAATTGCAAAAAAAAAAAAAAATGACCCAATAATAAATTATTTAGATTTTAGATTTAGAATTCAAAATGTCAAACACAAAACATCAACAGAAAAATTCTACTTAAGTACGCAATTAACAGAAAATAAATTTCTTTTAGTTGTTGTTACATTTTTTTTTATTACAAGAGCAGGCTGCCATATCTTTTCATACTTAAACAATTTAGACGTTTTTACTCGTCTATAAATAAAAATGTAGGTTGCGGTGTGGCAGTACTTAAAAAACCGTAAACAGAGAAGTTGTGTGTGCATATTAGTAAGGTGAGCAAAGTTTCCGACAAAATTTTGCAGAGCTTTATAAATAAAGTCAAGTCAAGCAGAATAATTCTAAGCGTATTTGATTTTTTTTAATTTAAAAAAATATATATATTTGATTTAGAAAATCAAATTAAAGCCTTTTTCGATCTCACTAATGGCACTATAAAGCAATAACACATGATTTTAAATTATGATGGTAACCAGCATGTTTTGTCCACTTGGCTATAAGCGACTTTATAATCTTTCTCCTTTCCTCTTTTAAGGACCTCTTGAAACCCTTGTTTGCATAGTACTTTTTTTTTTTATTTACAAAGTTTAAAGGTGACCATGCTGAACGGCAGCGAAATCTGTCTTAAGAATTTACGCTTTTGAAAACACTTATCGACACCTCTTCGTACTTTAAGCCCTCAAATTATTTTTAATTAATTGCAGATCTACAATTTCTTTTTATTAAAATCTTTAAAAGTTTTAATTTCTAAAAATATTTCTGTTGTATATTTTGTATCGTTTATTATTTTGGGTGTAGATGCCAGAAATATTTGCTTCAACTTTAAATTGGTGGCAACAAGAGTCTCGTTAATATGTGTATGTGTGTGTGTGTGTGTGTGTTGCGGTGTGGGTCACATATATTTCGGCTATTTGTTTCTGGTATTTTTTTTTCGGTGTTTTTGATTGGAATTGATTTTTTGTTTTCCAAGGAAAATATTGGTTGGTTGGCTGGTGGGTTAGTGGGTTGGCAGCTTGTATTGGGCCTACAATTGGGCAATGGCTTTGGTGTTAATGTCGGTTGCAGCATAGAATATATGTGTATATTTCATGCAGATAGATGCAATAGGGCACCCACTAGCAGCAACAACAAGAGTAACAACAAAAACAAAACAGCACCAACAACGATAACAAGCAATCGGTTAAAATATTATTTTGGTTGTTGGTGCGCGTGTGTTACTTCTATAAATGTATGGCCATTTGTAGGTTTCATTGTCTTTTCGTTTCGTTTATGTCCGGACTTATTTTACCATTTTTTGACTACGCCTGACGCCTGACGCCCGACCCATTACCCACAATTGGTCTTGTGACAAGCGCTGCATAAGAGTGGCTAAAGAACTATAACACACACACACATATATACACATAATAACACATAGATTTACACTAAATTATTGCAAAATTATTTAAAGTCAAAAAGAGATGACTGTATGTTTGTACTTTTGTATAAATAGACAACTGCATTTCCCAAGTTTACCAAAAGCCCAACAGTGATAACAAAAAAAAAAAATATTTTTTTTGTTGTTTTGTCTTGTATCCCATTCCCTGCAATTGACGTAAAACATTCTACTTTACATTTTTTTTAATATTTTGTTTTATTTATTATTTTTTATCTCCATTTTATTTTACTTTTCTCATCTCATCACCTAAAATTATTGAACGAGTTTTAATTTTATTTTTTTAATATTTTTTGTCTACAAGAAAACGTTGCACTTTGTAAACAAATTTTGTAACTCATTTATTGTTCTAAAATACTGCAATTTAATTGCATTTGCACTTAAAGTTTAAAAAGATTTAATTAAAATGAAAAAAAAAAGAAAATGGGAAAATAAAATTGGGTTGTTTTAAAACGTTGTGATAAATGATGATAAAATTTAATTTATGTTATTATCTGTGTTAAAGCAACGGGTTAAAGTTAAAAATTCCAAATATGAAGAACTATGGAGGGATACCTTGCAAGCAACTCCCATTCATTTTGATTTTGACTTCTTTTTTTGTTTCCTTAAAAATTGTAATTTGGATGCATAAATCGAATTTTTATTGCCTTAACAGGGCTATGTAATCCTTCTAACAGAGCTCTGTTAAATTAAAAGGTTTGTGGCAAAGCTAAAATTTTAAAAATTTATCTTCACACACATTGTAATAATACGTGTCAGGAAAGAAAGACGAAACATTTGTAAAAATAACGGTTACGCTTTTTCGGTCAAATATTTGATTTATCTGACCGCACCTTTACTGAAATTAAAAGTTTGGCAAATCCACAAAGAAAAAAAAGAGGCCAACAGGGTATTTCAAATTTAAATATTTTTTATCATTAAAATAAATAACGAGGGCAAATCAATAAGTTTTTAAAAATCAAATGGCACTGATTTGGATCCTTCGTGCCTATTCGGCGACTCCAACCATCAACTTTTTGTAATTAAAAATTCGCGAAATGGACCTGTCTGCCTGCGATGCTACGTAAAGCCACTGGTTTATGCTAATAACCAGCTTGTGGCTGCTGTAGTCATGGTAGTAAGCACGTTGACTACAAATCAGGTTGGCCAGGATTCAACCCCTTCAGCAACCAAAAAATAAAAATATGTTTTTTTCTGTTTAATGGTATAAATACATAATTAGAATGTAACAATACAGCAGACAGTCTCCTTTGTCATAGCGCACATTCGCCGGCGAAGTAAAATAACTAATAAAACGGATATAATTTTACCACCTGTCTTTTCTCACCTCTATCCCTTTCCTAAGAATGTAGCACGGTTACTAATTAAATAGGCATTGTTGCCTGAAGTGGTACTTCTCTTTAAAAGAAAAAATAACCAGCTACAATTGATGTCTTGGACTTCAGCATTGTTTTTGCTATGTGTGACATACGGCCAACAATGCTCAAGAAAGAGGCCCAATATTGGACGCCCAAAATGCGCTTCGCCTATAACAGCCGAAATCATTTGTAAATGTTAATGCCATGTTTTGATCTTTGGAATAAAAATAATTTTTTGATTGAAAGTTAATTTTTTGTGCCATGGTTTTACAATTTAAAGCTCTATCGTGCTTAAAAAAAGCTTTCACATAAAAGATATCACGAAATCTAAGTGATTCTAAGAGCACATGCAGTTAATAGTGTTTAAATAAAAAAAGAGTACTGAACAGCTGTAATTTGCCCCTTATTATATTTTGAAGTCACAAAAAGTAGCCAATGGCAGGTTAAGGGCCATTGTGTTATAACAAAACGCTAAAAAGTGCAACTCATATCCAAAAAGGAGATGTAAATGAGGTTTGAAAAAAGACTCCTGATGACTTTGTAATAGTTCAATGTCATATGGATGACGAAGGAACAGAATGCAACGAACACATTGAAAGGTTGTATCCTTCGCCTTGCCATTGTCCAGATTTTGCACAAATACAGCAGTTCATGGAGAAAAAATTACTAGGTGGTACTCATCCAAAAGGTGATGACTGAAGGTTACCTCAGTTATCAGTGTTCGAGAAATCGCAATCTTGTGAACAGCTTACTAGTTACGCTTAGGTTTTCTTCCGCCCAACCTTAAGCTGTTTGTGTTGTGAAAACGGACTGGGAAAGATCGTATTTTTATTATTTAAATCTCCAAGTGTTTATTTAATGTTTTCGTTTCATCTCTTTCTTAACCAGTTTTTAACAGTCGTTAAATTACAAGTGTCTACTCAAGTCATAATGTTTGTTCTCTCTAATAGTTTCTAATTATATGATCTTAAAAAAAAAGAAAATAAAAACCAACAAAGAAATCATCGGCATCACGTTTAATTTATATATTTTTGAACCATAAAATGTTTTATATTATTTGCCTTCCACTAGATGATTTTACAAAATGCTTAAGACTCAACTAAAAGAAATACAGACAGACTGTGCTAAAACACAAAAGGAATCAAAATAAAAATAAAAAAAAAAAGCAAAAAGAAAACTTGGCAAGACAAGTAATGACAGTATCTTGACCTTGATTATTTTAATCAGAAAAAAAGTAGTCGTTTTATAAAACAACAACTACAAAAAATACTTAACAAAACTAACTTCACATATGAAGATCATCACATTATTACAATGATCACTTATTTGTTTGTTTGTTACCAGCAGCTCATTGTTTAAAGGATGCAACATTTGCTGGAATAAAATTAACTACAACAGAAAAAAAAAATAAATAAACAAGTTAACAATACGATCAATGATGGCGATTATCAAGTTTTACCGGTTTTAGAAAAGCACATGGATGTTCTTTCTTTCGCTTTTTTATTTTTTTTCTTAAATCAAAATATCTCAAGTGAAGATGTTTCTATAACATGTGCTGTAATAAGATTAAATACATATTTCTTTTTTAAATAAATAAAAAAAATTTAAGGCCAACGCACAGATTCAAGGAAGTTTAAGTTTAATGCATGCGTTACAATAATAAGTTCCTTTTTTTTTCTTGATATGGAGGTCAGTTTTAAGGCAATAAATTAAGCGCAGTTTACTTGTGGTTTTAAGTTTAACTTTTATTCGCATAAACTGGTTGGCCGAGAGTCAATACTTTAAACTGGATTTCATAAAATTCATAATAAAAGCAAAATTATAACAAAAAGGTTTTTTTTGACAATATTAATAATTTTTAGCATTTAATTTTAAATTCATTTTTCAGTAACCCAAAAACTTGACATTTAATGAATAACACAAAACAAAAAAAAAAAAAAAACAAACAAATAATAAATAAAAATTCCATCTCTGGCCCATATTACCTACTTTTAATTGCTGCCCATTGCACAAAATTTAGTGTGGTGACGTTTTTGCACTTTTCAATTTTTTTTGTAACTTAAGCTTTAATATTATGCCATTCTTCGACTAGTGCCTGCTTCCGTTCATTCTTATTTGTTATTGCCCGCTTTTTCGCTCTTCTATCCAGCTGCTACCATAAGTGTTCTATCGGGTTGAGGTCTGGGTATTGTGGTGGGTGTTGTAAAACATGCGGAACATTGTATGCAAGCCACATACGCGCGATATGAGCCGATTGTTTAAGATCATGATCTTGATGAAAAGTAAACGATTCTGGAAAAATTAACTTTTCGGCACTTTTTTTCACTTTTTCTGTGAGGATATTCAAATATTTTACTTTTTCCATAATGTCATCAATGAATACCAACTCATCCACTCATGTAGTGGACAATCACTCCCACATGCAATCACTCCCTCAGCACCATGTTTCACACTCGCAGCAAGGTTATTTTTCTAATTCTGTATTGGGTTTTCTCCACACTGTTTAGCGACCAATCGAAACGAAAAATATTGAATTTGCTTTCATTCGAGAATAGCACATTTTTCCAAAAATCATTTGGCTTAAGTATATATTCTTTGGCATACGCCAAACGCTTCTTTTGGTTCACTAAAATAATATGAGGTTTTCGTCTAGCTACACGACATTTGTAGTTACCTTTATGTAGGGCTCTTCGGACTGTGATGGCATGAACATCTTTTTCAAACTCTTTAATCTCAGTAGCTATTTGTGTTGAAGTTATTTTGGGTTTTATTGTGACTTTTCTAATTATCTGGTTGCGTTCACGATCACTTAAAGATCTTGGTCGGCCTGAATGCTTAGCTTCTTTAAAACATTTAACGATGCTTTGGAGAGTGTAACGGCTTCTATTCATAATTTCCCCATTCTCAGCATACGATTTGCTTTGATTGTGCAAATACAAAATAATTTTAAAATGTTTTTCTGTGGTATCCTTTTGTATTTTACCCATTTTGAACAAAAACAAAAAATAATAGCAAAAAACGCAACAATTTTTTAAAATTTTAAGGCAAAATGACTTCTACACTTAAACGTATAAAATAAGATTGATTAAATTTTATGAAATTCACTAAGTGTGCCAATAATTTTGTTCAGCTAGATTGGCAACCTGTTTCCTATATTTGTAAATTATGGACATAATAATTAATATTGTTAATGAAACTTAATGCATTTTGAAGTAAGATTATCAGTAAATCTGGTAATAGTGTTAATTTCTTAAAAATCGCTTTAAAAATACCATTAACCAATAATGAAGTTGGAATTGACTGCTGTGCCAATAATTTAATTCTGCACTGTATGTGTGCGAAGATAAATTCGTATTTAACTAGTAGAGAATTTAAAAAAAAATTAACATAGCTAATTTTGTAGTTAACAGACCACTGTTAATAACTTAACAGACCACTGTTAATGACTTAACAGTCGTTAAAATTTTAATTTTATTAATTAAAAAAGATTATTTCAAATAGTTCGCTAATATGGATCGATAGAATGACCCCTAGACCTCCATTTGTATAGGTTGTGTTATATTAGCCATTCTCCATTTTTCCATGATGGCCACCAAACCTCTTAAGAAAATTTCAAAACTAACAGTGCTAGAAAACTCCAGTTGTATTGTTCTTAAAAAATTATTTTGCACATTTAACTTTTATAATCTCAATAAGTGCATTCTAGCATGAGTTTTGAATATCTCACTTAACATGGACTGGGTCCCAAATTCCCGGGTTGTGCGTTTTTATTAATAAATGTTAAAATTTTACCGACTGCTAAGCTCTTAACAGTGATCTGTTAATTGCAAAATCAGCTTTGTTAAAAAATTTTGTTTAAGTCTCGAATTTATCTTCACATAGATTATATTTCTTGTCTTTTGCTTTGAACTGTATGACTCTAGATAGATTGCACTTACCACACTATCTTTTATTTTTAAAAACCTACGCAGTCATCCAGAAAATACGATGTGACTCTGGCGAAACTCAACTACTCGATGTCTTGTTTAGCCAACATGCGCCTTCAATCTGCTGAGCCATACCGATCACAAGTACGCTGAGACTTGAGTTTATGATGTCTTGTATATCAAACCAAATCAGTTGCAACAGCCACACACTGTTATATTTCCATTATATTCTCTTAATAAGGCTTCCGTCTCAACTGCTGGTTTACCAGTAATTTTGCTTTTCTAATCGAGACTATACCAGGTTTCAACTACTGATTTCCTTTTATCTGCTTTTGAACATTACGGCTATTTAACGACAGTTATTTTATTTCTACCTTAAGTTTCTGTTGGGATTTGAACTCATGATTTTCTGTTAAAAAGCAAGCGCTTTAAAAAAACTTATGCTTTAGCGATGGCGAGACTCGAACTCACGTTGTGTTGTTGACCAGCCAATTGCTTCCACCGTATCAGCAACAACAGATTGTTGGTTTGCTGTTCTAGTCGGACTAAGAAAGGTCTCAACTGCTGTATTCCATGTTTTCAAAATATTTTCTTTCAACTCAAGAGTCTGTTGGGAATTGAACTCACGATATTTTGTTTAGTAAACAAGCAGGAATGCCTATTAGGCAGCATTGTCGTCCTAGTAGCTGTGAATACATTTTTAACAAACTTACGTCAGACTAAGCAGCCTGGCTTGGCACACATGCGCATGCAACCTGCCCATTTATCCCATTTGCTCTTGCTAGATTTGTTTCTACGATTTCTTGTTTACTAAACTCTCACTTTTATAAACTTAAGTTACAACATTATGGGACTTTGAGGAGACTCTTATTACTCTCTGTCTCCTCTACCAAATATTCGCCCTTACCTTGCGGATTATTCGAGGCTGCAAATATACTGTGACTCGAACTCAACCGATTCCTTTAACTATTTGCACAGGAAGTGTCCCTATATGTATGTATATTGACAAATTTCTCTCCAAATAAAGTGAGGTCTAGGTCTTGTCCATGTTTTTCTTGATTTTATTATTAACCATCTGTTCTGGTGTTTCTGTGATGCTGGTACTTTATTTTTATTACATTTTTCTAGTCGAGAATATGGCCGGTTTTAACTGCTGTATTCCATTTTTTTAATTTTCTTTAAAATCAAGGTTCTCTTGGGGGTTGAACTCATGATCTTTTGTTCAAAAGATATGAAGTCATGTATCTTTTAAGCAGCACTGCCAACCTAATAGCTTTGAATATATTTGTAGTTCCAATCTCTTGTTTAGTTGAGATGGACATTAACAAACTTACGCCTCAGCATTCTATGAGACAGCATTATGATTCGAACTAATTGCTGTCTCGTTTAGCACATATTGCATTTAACCGCCGCAGACATTCCACCGACTCTAGCTAGATTTTTTTAAGTAACTCCAGTGGGTCTTAAACTACTCAATGTCTCGTTTATCAAACATTCGCCTTTAACTTTCTCATCTGTTCAGGCCACAAATACGCTGAAAATCTAACTGACGATGTCTTGTTTACCAAACACGTCCTTCAACAATATCAACAAGAACTGTCACCGATTTTTAGTTCAACTAAGATTAGGTCAACTTTTGACCCATTTTTAGGCCTTTACCACCTCAACCACTGTTTCTTCACCAACTCACGTGGCACAGATACGCAACAATTATTTCGAAACTTTTTTAATCGAGAGATTCGCAGATTTTAGCTACAAATACCGTGGCGACTAAATTCAAGGCTCTGTTGGGATTTGAACTCATACTCATGATCTTCTGTTCAATTAACAAGTAGATAGACATCTCTACCAAAACAGCCACCGCGCCTCTTCTACTTGATGTAGAATAATTTTTCTTGTAATCAGTTTACATACACCACACTTTTTAGTGGTGGAAGTAACAATTTAATCAGCTGTTTTTTTTTCTTAGTTAATACACAATCCAAAATTTTATGATTAAATAACGGAATCAAAACTTATCATCTTGTTTGTCGTCCCATCTTTTCGCCTTTGAATGTGGGAAGTTTTTAATAAAATACGACTTTTGTATCACTTTCATCTGCATTTTGATTTCTTAACATTCGTATGAAAGCATTCCGTCATGGAATGATAATTTTTTAATTATTGACGCAATTCTTTTGAAGAAGAAGAAAAATGTGATAGAGAAACTCTGGCAAAATTTTATTTTTCTTCAATCATTAATTGTTGCACTAAGAAATGTTGCTCCTCTCGGTTAGAAAAGGCCACCAGTTTAACATTTCATAACGCTATAAAGCTGGAAACAACGCAATATACTCACATTTTTTTCATCCGCAAAAAATCGACATCTTGTCATTAACAAGGCAACTGAGCATGTTTTGGTCAATCACAATGGCAGACGATCAAATGTTGAAATTAAAACGTGTTCATTTCAACCAGATATTTCTTCAAAGTGTTCGCGTAGCCGGAAAAGCACTACTACAGAACGTTGATGAGTTTATTTGATCGTCTACAAGGCACTTCAAGCTAAAACTTTGCCCTAATAAAATTTCTCTCGTGGCAGCATCAATAGCTCATTTCGTTCTTTGTATAGAATTAAAGAAAAAGCTCAAAATAATTAGTGCCACTTGTAAGTCAAACCTACCTAAAGGAAACAAGATGTTGTTGTTGTTGTTGTTAGTTGCCTATAAACATGTAACAGAAGTGTAAAAATAATGCTAAATCCTCTTAGAATGCAACAGCATGGTAACACTGCTGTTTCCATGTTGAATTAAATTGTTGTTTTTTTCACTGCACTCATGTTTATGTATCATTCGTGTCTTTTCACTTCATGTACATAGAAATTTCAACTTTTTTTTCCTTATATATTTGCTTAAGTATATAAACAATTGTGTAGGTATATGGAAGTGGAAGATGTGTGATTGTTTAAATGCTTCTTCAACCGGCATTTACTTAATGTTGCGTTTTGTTCTTTAGCATTTTTTTTTTCATTTTGTAACGGTTCTATTTTACATTGTTACAAAAAAGCGTTGTGGAAAATTGGTATAATTAATTTATTCGTGGCCGAAACTCGCTCAAAGACGAATTCCGTGAAGGTCGTCCAAAAACGGCTGTTGCGCCAGAGAACATTGATGCCGAGCATGAACTTATGATGCAAGATTGTCATGTGACATACCGTGAGATAGAGACATCCTTGGACATTTCTTCCACCAGCATACATTCGATACTGCATTAACACCTGGCCGTAAAAAAGGTTTGTTCCCGTTGGATACCGCACAATTTAACAGTCGTTAAAAAAAAGACTCGTGTCGATTGGTGCAAAGAAATGTAGAAAAAATACGATCGCGGTGCTTCAAAAGACGTTTATAAGATCGTCAAAGGTGAGAAATCATGGATCTATGCGTATGAGCTCGAAACAAAACATTAATAAACCGTGTGGATCATCAAAGACGAGCAAAATCCCACGAAAGTTGTTCGTGGAAGAAGCACTTCGAAGGAAATGGTCGCCTGTTTCTTCGGCAAAACTGGTCATGTGGCGACTGTTTCGCTTGACCAACGTAGGACGGTCACTTCTGAGTGGTACACTACAATTTGTTTGCCTGAAGTCATCGGAGAATTCGAAAAACCAACAAGAGAAGACGAATCATTGTTCACCATGACAATACGGGCTCTTACACATCCGCTCAAACCAGAGCCTTTTTCACCAGCAAAAACGTCGAATGAATGGATCATCCGCCGTACAGTCCTGACTTGGCACCCAACGACTTCAGTTTATTCCCCTACATCCAGAAAAAAAAACGTGGTCAACGACTTTCGTCGCCACAAGATGCTGTTGAAGTGTTCAAAAACCATGCTTAGAAGTGTCTCAATCGGAGTGGAAAAAGTTCTTCGACAAATGGTTTGAATGCATGCAAAAGTGTAAAAATTATGCTGAAGAATACTTTAAAAAACAATAAAAATATTTTTAATGATAAATGTTCGCATTTTTATAATTAGGCCAGAAATATATATAGCGGCCCTTGTAGGTCCTCTTGAAACTTCGTTCAAATATAGAAAACTTTTTTTTTTTTTTTCATAAAAATATGGCATTTCGTAGAGAAACTAGAGATAAAAATGTGACAGCACATAATTTTACCGATGTGTGTGAAGATAAATTTAAAATTTTTAGCTTTGCCACAAATCTTTCTATTTAACAGAGCTCTGTTAGAAAGATAACATAGCGCTGTTAAGGGAATAAAAATTCGGTTTATGCATCCAAATTATTATTTTTAAGGAAACAACGAAAGGTGGCAAAACAAAAATGAATGGGATTTGTTTGCAAGGTAACCCTTTAGCGCGAGCTAAAACGGGTTTCTGTGCATTTTAATATTTTTTAAATTTGATTTTTTCTAAGAGATGAGGCCTTCTTTTCACATATATTTTAACGGTATAATGGTACTAGAAAAGTTGTCAATACATTTTATTTTTGTAGATGGGAAGTTTTAAACTTTACAGAATTCAAATTTTTAAAAACGTATTTCTTCTAAAACTTAATTTTAAGAAAATTAGAAATGATATGCGGACGAAGTCGTGGGCACTGCTAGTCACAAATAAAATATGGTTCCGTAAGAAAGAAGTTTATATAAAATTTTGAAAAAAAAAATTGTTTTTGCCTTTTCCAAAAATAATTTCTTTTTACTGATATGAATAATTCGCTTTATCTAATCAGTGAAAATTTTCATTCAAAATACTACAATATCAAAGAATAATAAATCCGCCAAATTCAAGTTTAACTCACACACGAACGGTTCCGTATCATGTTGGGGTAACATTTAACTTTTTTTTTACCCTCCGCTACAAAAAGTGGAAAAAATGGTATAACTAAGTTTGTCATTTGTACAATATCCATTTCCGACCCCATAAGGTATTCTGACTTATTATGCATAGCGATTGAGCAATGTCCGTCTGTACGTCCGCGTTAGTGTTGAAATCAAATTTGGCGAGGCACTAGATTAGTTGGAAATAATTTAAATGCGCCAATCGATTAGAAATAGTGTCGAAAGAGGTGCTGTTGCAAGACAGGTCCAGTCGTTCGACGCAGCGGGCAAAACACCACGCCCACCTCTAATTTCTCTATATCATTTGAAACAACGAAGTAACTCCAATAAAAAAAAAAAAACCAATGAGGCAATAGAGAATTAAAAAATAAGAAAAAAAACATCAAGTAAAAAAATTGACGCACGCTCATATTTTCAAAATTTTTTTAAATATTAATATGTTTATCATTTTAAAGCTTTCGAAAATATTTTTATGGCATTTCATGTAAAATTATGTTTATGTAGTACGAGGGCTGCTCTATATATTTCTGGCCTAATAGTGAAAATGCGAATATTTATAATCAAAAATGGTTTTATTGTTTTTCAAAGTATTCTCAGGATGATTTATACACTTTTGCATGCGCTCAAACCAGTTGTCGAAGCACTTTTTCCACTCCGATTGAGACACATCTAAAACATGGTTTTTGAACACTTCAACAGCTTCTTCTGGCGACGAAAATCGTTGACCACACATTTTTTTCTTGATGTGCGGAAACAAGAAGAAGTCATTAGGTGCCAAGTCAGGGCTGTACGGCGGATGACCCATTAATTCGACGTTTTGGCCGGTCAAAAACGCTCTGGTTTGAGCCGATGAGTGAGAGCTCGCATTGTCATGGTGAACAATGATTCGTCTTTTCTTGTTGGTTTTTCGAATTTCTCCGATGACTTCAGGCAAATAGATTGTAGTGCACCACTCAGAAGTGACCGTCCTACGTTGCTCAAGCGGAACAGTCGCCAAATGACCAGTTTTACCGAAGAAACAGGCGACAATTTGCTTCGAAGTGCTTCTTCCACGAACAACTTTCGTTGGATTTTGCTCATCTTTGAAGACCCACACGGTCGATTGTTGCTTCGTTTCGGGCTCATACGCATAGATCCATGATGCGTCACCTGTGACGATCTTATAAACTTCTTTTGAAGCACCGCAATCGTATTTTTGCAATATTTCTTTGCACCAATCGACACGAGCCTTTTTTTGGGCGACTTTCAAATTGTGCGGGATCCAACGAGAACAAACCTTTTTTATGGCCAGGTGTTCATGCAGTATCGAATGTATGCTGGTGGAAGAAATGTCCAAGGATGTCTCTATCTTTCGGTATGTCGCATGTCGATCTTGCATTATGAGTTCACGCACGGCATCAATGTACTCTGGCACAACAGCCGTTTTTGGACAACCTGCACGGAATTCGTCTTTGAGCGAGCTTCGGCCACAATTAAATTCATTATACCAATTTTTCACAGTGCTATAGGATGGTGCTTCATCGCCATACAAAGATTTAAGTTCATCAATGCACTCTTGTCGTGATAATCCACGTCGAAAGTTGTGAAAAATAATGGCACGAAAATGTTCACGAGTTAATTCCATTTTTTTCTATATTAATTTGTTCAAGTCACTATAAACAACACAAATAATGGTCGTACGTCAAAACGTTTTGAGTACGATTATGCTTAATAATGACAAACTTTCCAATGGAAATGTCAGATTGCACTTAGCAGCACTCAGTGTCGCCAGGCCAGAAATATATATAGCAGCCCTCGTACTTAAAATTTTTTTTTCTTATTTTTTAATTCTCTATCAACCCAATATTAGCTTTTAATTTTAATTTTTTATAATTGTTATTGTAGCGACTTAAGCCCCTTTCAGACTATAATACTGACTATTAAGACTTGTCAAAAACTTAAACCCTATGAGAAAGTGTGATGGTGTGAAAGCAATATGTTATCAAGGTATAAAACAATACGGAAAGAAATTTGACATCCCATAATATGGAATCATTTTTAGAGATTTTTCTAAACACTAACACTCTAATTTTATCAGGGTTGGTTTTTTTTTCAAAAGCAAAGAAACATACCGACTGCATTGCAGACGATAGCGCGCCATCGTCTACACTTTCTTTGTCTTGCAACTGCTTAAAATTGCGCCTGAACATGTATTTTATTTACAACAAAGTACAAATAGCTGCAATTTTTTATAACTTTTTTTATTTGTATTTTTATTTACCAAGAAGCTGAACGGTCAAAAATTGTTTTGAAACCGTACTTCCGCACCATATATAATATTCTTTAGTCGCCGTAGCTTAAATTTCATACCAGCTTGGTAATTTTCATTTTATTTAAAGTGTGATAGTGTGAAGACAAAATGTAATGTTTCCTTAGATTTCTTGACAATCACAACAATTCTCATTTGATTTCCTATTAGCACAAAACTTTAAAACCTACTTCTACACTTTGTAAGATTTATAAATGCATAAATTTACTTGCTAAAGCCGTCTTTCCTCTCCTGTGACTTGGTTGTTCACAGCCCTTGATTGTGGAGCAAACTTCTAAATTAAAAACAAACAAAACTTTAAAGTACTTATTCTTATAATAGACAAAGCAGCTTTTATATATAACGGTTTAAAAGATAAGGTCAAATACTTTTAATGCAGAGTCTTTTGAAAACACCCTTTAATTCCTAAATTTATTTTTACAATTTCTTTTTATAGCGGACATAATTGTAAATAATCTGTGTGAATTTTAAATGTCTGCCTACTACATTTGAAAAACTAAAACCATATAGTTAAAATCACATCAATATTTGCAGACCCTTTAATTTAATAATAAATTTTTTGGACTTATTTCCACAGAGCAAATAATTTTACTAACACTGGACAAATTTGACTATCTGCTTCTTATAGTTAAAAAAAAACAATATTTTTATAAATATCAAGTCACTTTCGGTACACCTTTTTATCTTTGGTACTTCTTGTTATAGCGGCTATAGTAATGCAAAGCCTGTGAAAATTTGAACAGTATCTATAAGGGTTTCAGATGGATAGGACTATGTTTTACTCGGAAACCGAAAAAAATTGTTGGTTTAATTAAATTTGTATTCAAAAATTTTTTTTACTCAATAATTTTAATAATCCAGCAAATAACTTTTTATAAAATAATCTTGCTTATAAATTTAAATTTTTTTTACCAATCAAGAATTAAACCGTGGAATATTATAAATGAATTAAAAATTACTTGTTTATTGAACAAAACAATTGTTGTTGCTTTGATTAAATTTTTAATCGATTTGTTTTTCTTATTCAATAAATATTTTAATAAAAACAACAAACTATTTAATTAAATTATATCATTTCGTTCAATGAAATTTAATTTGTTAATTTATTTAATGTCTTTGTGCGTCAAAAATGTGCCTACGATTGGAAAGAAAAATCGACAAACTGCTTACAAATATTTTATTCAATATGACAAACATTTTCTTTGGGCTCAAAATTCAATATTTTTGTTTGTTTAGAGTTGCCTTTCAAATATGGTAATTTGGTTTGTTTGAAAATATGGATGGCATTGATTAGCAGGCCAGATGTGGTTTCATCAGGATAGCGTTACGTGTCGACTTAGTGAAATCAAAAATTTGGCGATAAGTTGATACCGAAAAATGGATTTGTCAATTGGCCTTTAAGGTTTTGTGGTTTGTTACCTTACAATTATTTTCTGTGGGGTCATGTCAAGTCACTACTCCATGGTGATAATCCACCAACAATTGATACCTTGAAGGCCAGTAATTTTCCTGTTATTCGTAACATACGACCAGCAAGGCTTGAAATATTGGCCCAAGTTGTACGTCTGGAATGCGCGTCGTCATTTGTTATTTTCATAAAAGTTAATTTTTTATTGGGCTTGAAATGAAATTCCCTTGAGCAATTATTTACATAGAAATAACCAACAACATCTGTACAACAACCATGTGGAATCTCATGCTTTAACACACTTAAAACAGCTTAAGATATAAACAATTGTCATTCTAATTAGTTGTTAACAGCTGTAAACTTTAACACACAATTAATTAATTGTAGTTTTCAAAGTGACCAGCTTAACATTTCTAGTTATTCCTGCTGTCTTGTTTCTTCTCTGTTAGTTTCAGTTAAGAATCAATTGGAATAATAATCATTCCAGCAATTTTGCCATAACATATGAAATCTTATTACGCTGTTAAGTATCAGATATGGTTAACAGCAGCAGCAACACTACAAGAACAGAAATAACGACAATATTAAGAATTGTTTGAGCTTCTATTTAAATGCGTACAAAATAATGTGTGTGTTTGTATGTGTGCAGGTAGAACACATTCAGGACACTAGAGCAAAACACTTTTGAACTAAATTCGCACTCTCTCGCAAACACTCGTTTGCAGTATCCTGATTTAGGAAGTAACACACGCTGACTGAATAAATGGTTGGATGGATGGATGAATTGCTTTGGTTTAATATCCTATATGCATTAACATGTGTGCGTATATTTATGCTTGTGTGTGTGTGTGTATTTGTGGTTGCAAAGTAGCGTATGAGTTTATGAATGCACGCGTTTCAAATTTAGCACACATCGTTATCACCAACTTACTCGCTAGTTTTGTTGTTTTTTCTGGTTGGTTCTGGAGGCTTCTTCTCTACGTTCGCTTACACACAAATATGTTTAAAGGGCTGCGAACGTTTAGAACAAGTATTACGGCTCCTCTAAAAGCTGAAATAGTTTTTTGTTGTAGAATATTGAATATTTAAACAGCAATAAAGAAAGTATAAATCCCTACTGTTGTCCAAGCTGAAAATGTGATTTATTTATTATTAAGCAATGTTTGTTCAAAGCTGAGAAAAACATGGCTGTTTTATGTTCACAACAACCATATTATGTTCCTTTTTAATAATGTATGGTTCCACTGAACATATTTTAGTTATTTTAGACAACATTTTGATCATAACAAACAAGCCTTTATTAACATTTGATCATTAAATGTTTATTACAAATTAAAAGTTTAACCTGGTTAGATTAAACTAAACAAATGTTGGTTAAGTTCTAACCAACCCCAATATTATACAAAAATAGTATAGTATTAACAACCATAATATATTATGAATAAAAACAATATGTTTAGTTTGCTTTATTATGATTAACGTATAATGGAAAATCAATAAAATATAGAGGCCTATAAAAGTATTTTTAGTTTTGTCTTTGGCTGAATGCTTTTCTATACGTCGCTCTTAGATTATGATTACCTCAACCATGTTACTTCTTTGCGTGCCAGTTATAAAAATATTGCATTAATTCTAAAGATTAGTTGCCTCCTTCTTTATGTGTATCATATACTTTCTGTGGCCTGGTAGTGACACCTGCAGAAAATAGAGAAAATAAGTAAGATGAGAATAGAAAGAAATGAAAAGAAAAATTAAGAGAGAAGAACAGAATAGAAATCCACAATCAATCGATGAGATACAGACCGGCTTTACCCCATAAAAAAATCTAGTGTGCCATCCATCTACAGCAAGATTAGGTACCAGTAGAAACGGAAGACTTTGTTCAGACAGCGCAGGACTAGAGCACAGAAGATGAATCATCGTATTCTGATCTTTCTTATTCTTACTATTCCTGAAGCAATCGTTGTAATGGAGTGTCATCCTTCGGGCGTGGGTCATTATTAGGATGCCCAATTGCGCTCTCGTCAGAGCTGTAGGCCTTATTGTCGTGGATCGATCCAATCTCTGCTATATAATCCCAGCACTTCAGCGGCTTGACTCCTTAAGCCATCGTACCCCCGCTTGTTGAAAAAAATCGTCATCAATACTCCCAATGTACGCCGAGTGTGGGATGCACAGAAATAAATTATATATTCTTTCTGCAGCAGCACAAGGGATTGCAAAAATGTCCTGATATCAATGCACCCAACAAACAGTGACTGTTTAACATGTCGCCATTCTGGTCAATGATGTCTGACATTCCAAGGCCCGCTATGTACAATGTCGCCGCATAAAAATCGCTACAAAAGCGAAAATCTCGAACAGTTATCTTACATTATCTAAGCCAACTCGAACCTCTCGTTATAAAAGGTCCGCCTTTTTTGGCTTTTTACGCTTTGGTTTATTGATGAGAATGTCAGTTTCTTTCACTTTTTTAACAAGAAAACGAACATACGGAGCTGACGGTGCTTCTCTTCTTCCAAAATCTGTACGCAATTTTCGCACACATTCTGCAACATTACCATGATCTTCAAAGTAATGTCGCAATATTTCGCAGCGTTGTTCAAGCGTATACACAACCATATTCGTTTAGCGGAAGGATGAAACTAATTATCTGTCAAATCAGCCATGAGCTAAGTGAAATAAGCACTAGTTAAAAAAAACCGTTGATGGCGGACCCTTTAGAAGAACATTTCTCAATACTTTTATTAATTCTTATAAGCTTTTTTTAAATCAGGTTTTACCGAGCAAAAGAGTAAGGCTAAGAAAAAAGAATAAAGTTAAAAATAAAACAAAAACTATAAAATTTCTCGGAGAAAATATACATCTTTGCGAATGAGGTGGCCATCCCTGCAGTAAAATCCTATTTCAAAGAAAATTTAAGCCGAAATTCTTTGCTCCTGCTAAATTTTTGTTTGTTTTCAGAAAGAAATTTAATTAAAGATTTAATTAAATCAATTAAATATTTAATTAAAAAATAAATAAAAAATTATAATAAAATAATTAATGGGATTAATTAAATGTTTAATTATAAAAAAAGCACAAAAAATATCAAATTAAAAATATAATTGAATCAAGTAAAAATTTAATAAAATATTTTTTTCTTATTCGAAATGTATCTTCACATAAACACAGGTTACCAATGTAACTCAGATCAGTCCTTCTCCAGAAATTTAAGTATAAATAGAGATTGTTAAAGGATATTGGGTCTTTAATCATCATCTTTGCCATCTTCATTATTAAACATGTGTACATACACATTAAATGCATTTATTACTTGTTGTTGTTGCTTTTGCATACTGAATGTACTCTACATATGTACGAGTACATACATCTTTCGAACGTTTTTGTTGCTGTTGTTCTCTAAAAAAAATGCTTAAAAGCATAACATTCTCATCAAACAAATATTTAAAAAACCAACAGGATGGCATCGACAATGACAACGATTATAGTGGCAGTGGCGGTGGTAATACGAACACAAATATGGCGACGACGAAAGTATCCTGTGGAATTTCAGTTCTCGTTTTTTTAGTTTTTTTTATCTTTTACTTATTGCTGTTGTTTTATTGTTTGGTATGTTTGTTGCTGCTAAACCACAATAACAACAACAACTACATGCAACAGCAGCAACTATTGGCAACAACAATAGCAAGAATATTTGCTCACTTGTATTTACGACGCGCATTCAACTAAATTCCAGGGTGTAAGATTGGATACACACAAGATTTCCTTTGTACTGCATCGAAAAATTTTCCACCAAAAAAAAATCAATAAAATACAGCGAAACAAAAACAATAATACTAAAAGCAAACAACAACAACACATCTTCAAACACTACAACTACAAAATATAAAAGAGAAGAATTTCAATTATTAAAAATTTCCATGTTTTAACATTTTCATTTCAATAAAACGTCTAAACGAATAAAGGAAAAATAATGTTGCCACATATGGCCTGGTAACAAATATTTTAATTTGCAAAAAGCACATACACAAGTGCTTAGGTATGAAAATTCATACAAATATATTATTATCCCAGCCAACCATAAAATAAGCACTTTGAAAAACGACTTAAAAGAATCCATCTAGGGAGCAAGATTAACCAGTTAAGTAGAAGAAAGTACATATTATGAAGGTTTTCGGCTGGCAAATGATCGATGTTTGTTACATTGATGGGCCTAAAAATTCCGAGAAATGAAAAAGTAAACTCTCCATACTGATTTATATGGTTTGCTGGGATATTTCTGGTTTAAAAGTATGATTTTTTATATTGCTCTTCCGTGGCACTTCATTGTTTTTATTACTTTCATTTCTTAATTTGTGGCTCTGTCTAGATTTGTTTCCACCCGACAAAAAATTTCGTGACTACGGCAGAAATCTCACTACTCGTCGAGAGTCTAACTACTCTTCGAGAGTCTCACTGCTTGTCTTGTTTAGCAAACATTCGCTTTAAGCCCACTTCATTGTGCTGACTATGATGCGCTGTGGTTTTAGCGAGACTTGAATATACGATCTTCAGTTTTACCAACCAGAACCTTTTTAACAAATTCAGTCACGACTTCTATACGATAAACTGTTACTACTTTCTTCGCTAACTAAAGATAATTCCTTGTTATATAATGCAGCCGCATTTACTTACGCTTTAACCAATTCAATACACCGAGGCTACACAAAAGTTTGTGTTCATTTTTCTAATTGAGGCTTGGGAAGATTTAAACTGCTATTTTTAAATTTTTTCGCCTTTAAGGAACTTATTTACAGAGGCTTCTCAACAGCTATTGCTTTTTGATTTCCACTCAAGGATATCATGGGATTTGAACTTACGATTAATAGTCTTCTGTTTGAAGAAACACAGATATCACTACCAATACAGCAAGCGAGGCAGATCAACGAGCGTTAGTTAACTATTCTTTTTTTAATTTTCCACACAATCCACACTTATTGGTGGTGAAAGTAACAATTACTAGGGAAGATTTAGTACACATTTGCACACAGACAGCGCATCACACAAGAAGAGTTATCGTATCCTGCTCTTCCTTATCCTTACTATTCCTGAAGAAATCGTTGTAATGGTTTCATCCTTCGGGCGTGGGTCTTAAATTTGCAGTTTCCCGTAATAATGATTATTAGGATGCCCAATTGCGCTCTCGTTAGACCTATAGGTCTAATTGTTCTGGATTTATCCAAACTCAGCCATATAATCCTAGCACTTCAGCAGCTTAACTCCTTAAGCCATCGTACCCCCGCTTGTTGAAAAAAATGGCAATTAATACTTCCAATGTACGCCGAGAGTGGGATGCCACAGAAATAATTAATATATTCTTCCTGCAGCAGCGCAATGGATTACAAAAAATGTCCTGATGTCAACGCACCCAACAAACAGTGACTGTGAAACATGTCGCCATCCTGGTCAATGTCAGAACGCATGTAAAACTAATGTAATTGTCGGGAATTTTTTAATGATTTAGCCGCGATGATCAGAGAATAAAATCTTTTGGGAGATTAAGGTAAAATATTCTGCGTAGTTGTTGTTGTTGGAGCAATTGTGTTACTTTTTTACTCTACTTTTCCAGTTTAATTCCAACAACGACGACTAAGAGTTATTTATGTGAAGTACTTAAAAATGTTCGTAGTGTAAATGTTTCGAACAGGGCTGTACTTGAGTTCTGCGAGTAAGAATTTACTTCCAAATGCCAGTAATATATTGTTCGAACAAAGTATCGTGTTTTATAATGTCCCGCGGTACAAAGCATGACGCTATATCATTTCTAAATGGCGTCGACAAGTATTAGCAACGCACTAAAATGCAATCTTATTACTGTACATTTTAATCACTACATACAAACTTTGTATTAATACGTTTTGGAAGTCAGCCTTATTGTGATCAAACCGTTCGATCACGAAGAATCAAACCAAAAGTCAAAAAGTTATTTTTAATTGATGTTGAGAACTTTTATGTACAACGCGAAAGATGGTAACATTGTAATAAAATGTGATTTGTGTCTTTTTGTATATTTCCATATGGCAACACTGCAATTTATATTTTATTGCGGCGGCTGTCAAAATTTATCGGCTGCCGTCTTTTAACCGCTTTGGTGAAAATCTTCTAACAGTTAACAGATCATCTCTGTGAAGATGATTAAAGAGTTATAAATAGGAAAGTGTGCATAAATGTACGGGTATTAGTAATTGTATTGGTGTATGTTTATTTTTCAATCTCCTGTCTTGTACGGTTAAGATGAAAATAAATTTATAAATAATAAACCCTGCAAGCATTTTCAATTGAAAAAGTCACTACATCGTTACTTCATGGCGTTGAAATGCATTGCGAATAATACTGAATTCTGATGTAATTAGTATCCCATACCACTACAGTAATACGACTAATGGGAAACTATTTATCATCTCTAAAAAGAATTAAAGTTGAGTATTCTGTTGTTGCGAATATGTGTCTGTTAGAAGTGTAAATAGGGTTTCTTTAACAGTATCGAGTATAGAACTTTTAAAAGTAACCGAGTTCTGCTTTGTCATAACAGAAAATGTAAATTTTAACATTACAGAAAGGTTTAAATTTAGAATGCTACAGATTAAGATAATTCTTACCTTAAAAATAATTTGTGCTTAAATAAATAACTTATTTGTTAATATAAATCTACTACAGCTTCATATACCTTTTTATTTATTTTTTTTTATCAATTAGTTTTTTGCATTTTTTCTTAACATTTTTCACACTCATTGAACATAAGCGAACACTGCACAAGTCAAACTAAATGACATTAATGTTTTTGTTTATCTGTTACATTAATTAATTCACTCTTAGTAGAGTCGAAGTTCTGACCTATAAGAGATCAATATGCGATGCCTATGTAAGTTGTTTTTGTTAATTTTTGAGTAATCAACTTATTATCATCTGGTAGTTGAGAAAAAGTTACTCATAATATAACAAATTTAAGGGGAAGGATTTTTGTATTATTATAACGGTTCTTTTTTGTCTATTTAACTTCTGGTAGAGACGAAATAGTGATTGTTAGAAGATCTTAATTCGACAATAATGTATTTTGTTTTTGTAAAATTGAGTTTTTCATCTAAAAAAGTAACGAAGAAGTGACTTCTATCTAAAAAATATTCTGTCAAATGCTGGCAGGGGGGTTATAAATAGGGAAGTGTGCATAAATGTACGAGTATTGGTAAATGTGTTGATGAACGTTTATTTTCCAACCTCCAGTCTTGTACAATTAAGATGAAAATAAATTTATAAATAATACACCAGTGTTTAGAAAATCATATAAACATGTGTAAATGTACTTTTGTGTGTTTTTATGAGAAGGGTATAAAAATTCCAGCCAAACATTTAATGCGTTTTTAAAAAAAAGTTATAAAAGGGATAAACAGCAGAGCTTTTCCCAAGCACTTCTTAAAATCTGTCGCGCTAAGACTTAGAAGGGGCACTTATTTATGTGAACCCTCTTTCTTATGACGCAGATATGACTCCTAAAAATTTTTAATTTATGCTCTTAATGATGCATGAACATTTACATCTCAATACTAAAAAAATTATCATTCGTTCGGTTTTCGGATCGCAAGTGATTATTATGATTTGCTGGGATACAACTCGCTATTAACATCACTTGCTTACTTACGAGTAACTATAATTTCAAACTAAATAACTTTGTTTAAACGCAATTACATGCATGCATGCGAGGGTTAGTCGTTATGTTAAAATTCTAACTTATGGAATAAATTTACGAAAAAAAAAAATACTTATTTGTGTGAGAGGTGTTTCGCCTACAATTTGTAAATTTGTTTTGTATGGATCGTATCAAGCTCGTTTAATAAGATGTGAGGATCCTCATTATTATTATATTATTATTGTTACGTTTATCAGGTCAACAATTGTTTGAAAAAATAAATTGGATTTGCTTAAATTTCATTATTTGTCTAAGAAAGTTCTAAAATAAAATTTTTAATGTTAAAAAATTGCTTAGGACGCAAGGACAAACATATTACATTTTACATTTAAATATGTTTTCCGGTACGTCGCGACCCATATTTTTTGAAAGAGTTTAAACAAAATTGAAAGACTTTGATCTTTGCAAGAACTTATTAAGTACCCCTCGTTAACAAAACTTAAACTTGCGTACCCTTATACTTCTTGTACAAACAACATGACCATATTGACGTACACAAAATCTAATCAAATCTACAGTATGGTAAGAATCAGTGTATACAATAAAAAAAAAAACAAGTTAACAAAATTCCATCTTTTGAGAAAAAAAAAACTTAAACGGCATTTACACTATGCAATTTTTCGTGAAACCAGCAAGAAATTTTTTTTGTTGGTGAAGTAAGATGGTTAGCAACATGGTATTGCTTGAATTTTGAGGAGATGTTACTGTTGCTTATGGTTTTTTTTTTTTTTAATAACGCATATGGCTGCAACTTAAATAGAGAATTGAGAAAAAAATGCTTCAAAAATTGCATAGTGTAAATCTGGACTAAAAATTGGTGCTTTTATTACGTTAAGTTTTTAAAGACATGGCTGGGCAGTAAGGCAGTCAGTGTTTTCAAATATATTTTAACCGATTCGAGCACTGTACGTGCTACAGTTTTCATGTTTTTTCTAGTAACTCAATTGATTTTAAAAACTCATAAAGCTTCACCTCGATAGAACGAAATGCTTAACTGTCAAATAATCTGTCATTTTAAATCAGTATACTCTGGCAAATCTTCATCTTCAATAGATTGATGTTTGAACAATGCTATCAAATTATTCAAATTTACTTTGAAAATCAAACATTAGTTTATGCACCTTAAGGACAACCTTTTGATTTATAGATTAAGAAAAATTTTAGACAAATTTCTTAATAAACAAAATAGCCTACAGGCTTCATTATATTCGGAAAAATACATTGTTTAGTAGGTTCAAATGACTGGTGGCATCACTGGACCGTATTGCTTTAGAAATGAAGCCGAAGCCTTCGTTTCAGTCCATCCAGACCCTTAGCCCGTCATAATCAATGATTTTTTGTTTAAAAATATGGTTGAAATTGATCCGGGCGTAAAGTAATTTTAACAGGATGGCCATATGACGACCGGATGAGTTAACTTCAAAAATTAAATCTGTCAATTGTCTTTCAAGGCCATACCCCTTGATTATTTTCTGTAGGAGCACCTGAAATTACTAATTTGTGCCTTGGAGGCAAAATACATAAAATTTCAAAAAAAAAAAAAAATTTTTTTGAAAGAAAAATTATTTACAAATGTATGCGAACGCTTTCCAAAGAAAACAAGAAATATTAGACACCAACAGAATGAAATTCAGCATTTTTTGGACCGCCACATCCTTCATCAGCATTCTTCGCATTTATCTACCTTAAGTTGTGTATATTGCAAACATCATCTAATTAACCAAGTAAAGAATATTAATTTGGTTGGACGAAGTTCACACACAACCTAAAGCATTTCTTTGTTGTTCTCTCTGTAACTCATCTTTTTGTTTTGTTTTTTGTTATTTGTGACTTACGACCATGAATGGTCAAGTGGCCCGAATGCGTTTTTTTTAAGAGAAGTAGCGCTTCAGGCATTAAAACGTATTTAGTTATTTTTCGTAACCGTACTACATTCTTTAGGAAAGGGATAGATGAGAGATAAGACAGGTGGTGAGAGGAGAAAGATAGAGATTTAGTTATTTTACTTCGCCGGCGAATATGCTATGAAGAAGTACCGACGAAGGAGGCTGCACGTTTTTAGTGTTCATTCTGAATATGTATTTATACCATTAAACAGAAAAAAACATTTTTTGTATTTTGATTGCCGCAGGGGTTGAACCCTGGACAACCAGGTTTGTAGTCAACGTGTTTACCACTTTGACTACAGCACCAGTGGCTTGATGCCTGAAATAATGTTCCTATGTTGGTGCCATGTTTTGATCTGTCAAATAAAGAAAAAATTTGTTAAAAAAATTATTAAAATTTAAGTTCTATTCGGCTTAAAAACACACTCTTTAGTATGCTATACCAGCAGATTCTTGAACTTATTATGTTCCGTTTTTATTACTTAACTCTATATAATGCAAATAAAACCCTTTTCTTTCTTAGCCTCCCAGAAGCTTTTTGATTTGCTGGTCACCTACTTTAACGTTTTAACTTATTGAAAAACTCATCTATTAGTTTTGGAAGAATGGTTAGAGGTTAGAAACGAATATCAGATATAAAAATGAATAATGTGCAAATTAGTTTTTATATCTGTTATTTATATTCATTTGTATTAACTCATGTTGGACACACTGTACATTTAAATTTATACACAAGTGTATTTTTAATTTAGCTCTCACATGTACACAACACGCATATACTTTTCACATAACTGTGAATATAAAAGTACTTATTTAATGCATGTCCTATATCGCTTAAATATTTGATTAAAGTTGGGTCCATGTTGTATACAGGAAACAACACCGTTAACAATCTTCAGTAAATTATACACTAACACACACAAACACATGCAAGTCTACGTATGTATATGTATTTCTTTATGAATATAATATATTATGGAAAATTCATTCATTTTAGAGAAATTCAATTTATATAAATTTTAAGTAACAGAAGTGGCAGCACTCATCCATGCGCTTTGATGACATAATTATATGTTAATATTAGATTTGTGTGCACATACACATATGTGCCTTAATAAAGGTACTGCAAGAATTGTAAGTAGTTTCACCACATTTTGGTGGCTGCCATTGGTGCAGCCTCAAAATTTCAGTGCTATAAAGTCTCTCTAAGGGATGTCAAATATTTAAAATTATTTCAAGGTTTTTTTTTTTTAATTTTCTACTTTGGCAAATATTGTTTTATACGAGTGCTATTGGTGAAGATAAAAGGACTTTAGAGGAGTTTTCTCATAAATCTCTTAAAATTAATTTTTTAGGCTTTGGTTCATTTTTTAATTTAACTTTTTTATTAAGAAAAATTATTTTTTAAATGTACGCGGACATTTTCCAAAGAAAACAAGAAAAACTAGATGCTGGCAGAATGTAATGCCGCATTTTCAGGACCACCAAATCCATCATCAGCATTCTTGGCATCCATCACCTTGATTGTACCAACCAACTAATCAATAGTAATTTGGTTGGACGAAATTCACACACAACTCAAAGCATTTCTTTGTTGTCTTCTCTACAACACGTCTTGTACATTTGTTGCAATTTTGTACTACACCTTCGGTATATTCACGAAATGCAATTTTTTATTTGAAATCATTCAAACTTCTTTCCTCACAACAACCCCTGGCTGGGGATAAAAAAAATAAAAAATAATTTAGGAGTTTTTTCCTTGCAATTGAAAACAAAATTTTTCTCAAGTGACACAAATTGCAAAAAAAAATCCATCACTTGCCAGAGGTTTTCGAAGAGTCACTATTGCTTCTAATTTTAAGGAATAGAGGGAAAGTATTGCGTCAGCTCTAAACGCCCTTGGCCCACTAAATGCAACGACTGATGAATGGCAAATGGAATGGTAAATAATGCTTTACAAATTTATTTTTGACAAAATTCTTTCTACAGATTTGGCGCGCTTTAAAATTTAAAGTAAAAAGGTGGTTAATAACAAAATAGAATGTAAAGCTACTGGAGGCGGTATATTTAAGCAGCAGGTACTAAGCCCTTTCAAAGAAACTGTGGCAAATCTCCTCCAGTTCTAAAGGCAAGTTAATCCTAAGGGTATGGTCCAGTCTCAAGTGAATGAGAACTTACTGAAGTCATAGGCAACACCTATTTAAACGTGTTTAAATCATTTGAAATGACAAGCCATGTTGCCCCGAGGTGTCCACTTGCATTAGTTTGAAATTGATAACTTTGAATTTATCACTTACTTTTCATTTGTTGACTAAAAGATTCTTGATTTCTGTGTAAGAAGTCTTCTTTGTACCAATAATTTTTGCTTACATTCTTCATCACTGGAGTCAGTGTCGAAAAGAAAAAAACTTTTTTCAAACTTTCACAAAATTGTTATATTTAACACAATCAAAAATAGTAAAAAAATAAATCAACTGACTCAAAAACGGCATTATCGATAAACAGATAATGTCGACTTTAAACTGTTAGGGAATACTAAATATGTGTTGATGTTGTGTGGAACTGATGTTGCCTAAAAATTGATAAGGATGCCATGCAGAATAAGGGTGACTACAATTTGAATGATTTAAGCTTAATTTTAAATTTATTTTTAATACAGAATTAAATGTTGATGTTTTTTTGACCTTTATAATTAATTTTATTTCCTGTTTCCTGAAGATGCCACCCAACGGTGTGGCGAAATATTAAAAAAAAAACAATATTTTTATTTTAAAACTGACCTGGTGCTGGTTAAATTAGAAAATAAATTTAGTATAGAATTTTTTTTATTTATTTATTTATTTTTTTTTTATTTTTTTTTTTTTTTATTGAAAATATGTTTTTGGTAAAAATATACACTTGAAATCTATAAATTCTATTACATTTCTTGTCTAGTCCTTTAAGAGATTCATCTAAATACAAAATCTCCCATTTTTTTGGTATTTTGAATTAGCAAATATTATTAATTTTTTCTTTATTAACTATTTGTCATTTATCCCATCAAAATATTGGCATTTTTTTCATTTAATCAAAATTGTTATAGAGACTCATACTAAGTGAACGCGCCCGCCAGCCGGTCATCAGTCAGTCATTCATACTGTCAGCCAACCTACCAGCAGCCATTTTTGTTTAAAATACATTTTTCTGTTTGAAAATTTAAAGTTTAAAGATACTTTAGGTTTTTTTTTTAATTTTTGTATTTCTTTTGCAATTTGTTTTTATACACAATTTTTTTCTTTATCCCCATTAGAGTTTATTCAACTCGTTTCACTATTCACCATTTTCATTTATTTATTATACATACACTTGGTTACTTATTTATGTATGTATGTATGTATGTATGTTTGTACATACTTATTTGTTTTACTTTGTATATAATATACAATATACTTAATAACATCATACATATATACATACATACATACATATGTAAGTAAATATATATTAAGGTATGTATACATGAGCTCTATTGTAAAGCATTTTGTAGATTTGCGTCTGGCAAAAGAGTATCAACAGCAGATATTTACTAAACCATTCATTCGATGTGTCTATTGCAAAGAAACAAAAAACAAAAAAAAAAAAACTAGAAAAAAACACCGTCTTCTCGTTTTTGCAACACTGAATTGTAATAAAATATAAATATCGAAAACAACTGCAACAACCAAAGAAAGGCACTAAATGATCAATGATTGTCTGACAGCATTATTGCACATAATGATCATTCAAGTGTTTTTTATTTTTTCCACTCTTTTTTTTTTCTTTCTTTATTTTTAGAGTCTTCTAAGTTTAGCCAATTATACGAGGGCGGTAAAAGACTTACATGTCTCTTTAGAAATAGTAATAGCTGCTTTAAAAGATTTTCATTAATTTTTATTGCAAACTACACTTGAAAATTTTGCACATAAAGCAAATCAAACAATAAATGCTACATGTTGCAAGCTCACAACAACAACAAACAACTCTTTAAACTTAATTTTGTTACACTTAAGGAATTTCGCTAGGCGAACTGCTTTTGAAAAAATTTGTAAGACTAAAACAGCTGAGCTTGTTGTTGACATAAACAACAACAGTCCAGCGCTTACACAAAGTAACGGCGGTAGTGGCCGGCACAAAACCTTTCACCAGCGTCTTGAAATTTAATCTGAACTTGTAAAAATAGTATTTTTAAAATAAAAAAAACTAAAATTTAAGTAAAACTTTAATATTTTAAATAAAATTATAAATAATAAATGAAAAATAGCAATTTTTTCTGCTGTGCAGCCAGTCATACTGGAAAGTTTAGTATATAAAATCAAAAGGTGATCAAGCAAAAACTAAAATAAAGCAATTGTTTTTCTTAAATATTTATATGTCTGCTGCATTTTGAAAAGCAGAGAAATTTTACCAGAATTCTCGTATTTTTTTATTAACAATTAATGATTTAATATATTTCTATATTTATGGCTTTAATTTTTTATTTTTTTTCGCAGGTAAGTGGATTTTTTACAACTCATGGAAAAAGTTTTCCGAAGATATTGTGAGTATTATTCGGAATTATTAAATTTATTTTAATTTTATTTAAATAGTGATGGTATTGAGCTTGGCGTTTTCTTAAAATGTTTATGTTCCGACATTTATCTTGTCTTGTGGAAACTAAAAAAAAAGTAAACCCAATAAATTTAAAAAAAAACCCTCTTAAAAAAGCAATGTTGCCACTGAATTTAAAGTGAGAATGTCTCGTCGCTTTGAAACAAGCTTCTTAAGATGTATTGGAATGCAAACACTATTTCGTTTTATTGAGTCTTTTTTCTTTTTTTCAGATCAAACGAAAAAGCGATAAAGGTTGTAAACGATAATTTTAAAATTGTTCCTAGAACATGTATTTACTTCTTAATAAAATAACTTACAAAAGTACCCAAGCATGAATGATAACGAAAAAATAATGTTTCTTTTTCACAGAATGAAGTACAAAATTTTTTAATTAAATAGTTAATTGAATCAATTAAATATTTAATTAACAATGAAACAGATTTTTTTAGTAAATAAATAATTTGATCAAAAATTTTATAACATATCAATAACATGATCTCTAATAGGTCACAACTTCGACTCTACTAAAAGTGAATTAATTAATGTAACGGTTAAACAAATTAATGTCATTTAGTTTGACTTGTGTAGTGTTCGGTTATGTTAAATACGTGTGAAAATTATTTAGAAAAAAAGCAAAAATATTTATTGATAAATAAAAACAAATAAAAAGGTATATGAAGCTGAAAGTAGATTTATGTTACCAAATTAGTTATTTATTTAAATAAAAAATTTTTAAGGTAAGAATTTTCTTAAACTTTTCTATTATGTTAAAAATTACATTTTCTGTTATGATAAAGCAGAACTCTGTTACTTTTAAAAGTTTCATACTCGATGCTGTTAAAGAAACCCTTTTTTACACTTCTAACAGACACATATTCGACACTACTAGAATACTCAATTTTAATCTTTTTTAGAAATGATAAATAGTTTCCCATTAGTTGTATAACTGTAGTGGTACGTTTCTTTCCGACTGGGGATACTAATTATATCAGAATTCAATATTTATTTGCAATGCGTTTCAACGCCTTGAAGTAACGATGTAGTGACTTTTTCGATAGAAAATGCTTGCAGGGCTTGTACTCATTAACCCCCAGCTAAGGAAATGTGTATTAAAATTATATATCTATATGTGTGTGTATACATATGCAAATATCTTATACACAATATTCTAACGTCTTTACTACCAATAGCAACAAATAAAAAATATTGCAACAGAAAAAAATGTTGCTGGTTTAACAAGGAGAGCAATAAAAAGTAAAAGAAGACAGTTGGTTGGTTGGTTCGTTGGGGCACTTGGTAACAAAATATTTTTTTTAACTTTAGATTTCTTCCTGAAATTTTTCGTTCATGCAACAAAATAAGTTTTAAGAAAAACATTGTACAAAAAATTAAAAAGTTCTTAAGGTGGCCAAAATTTCGCTATTAACTGGTTAGTCTTCCTTCTCTTTCCTTTCGCTTTCCAAATAAAATAATAATAAAACACGCGTAAAGTTAAATGAAAAAAAAATACCAATGAAGGCTTTTTTGTTAGTGGTGGCAGTTGAAGTATTATGAGGTAAACGTTGTGGCATTGCAAAACAAACGAGAAACCTAACAATTTTCCAGTTTCAATTTTTTATATTCTTTAAACATTTTTTTCTTTTATTTTTTGGTTTTTTATTTATTCTCTAGAGGTTGGATACATTTTTTTATAGTAAAATTTTAGTTAAAAGGTTTTTTTTTTTTTTGATAATTCAAATTTTTGTTTCTTAAAGAGTGTGGGCCCGCTGTAGTAACAAATGTCAAAAAGAATATTCAAACTTAAAGGGTGTCCTCATAAAAGACCTGATCTTGATAAATATTTTCTCAGATTTTAAAGAGTTAGAACAGAAATGTTCTACAACAAAAAATTAGAAAATAAAATATTAAAGGGTGGCCCATACATGTTTTAAGTGAATTTTACTCATTCTTGACTGATTTATTAATTACAATTTTAATCTTTATGTTAAAAAACAAGCTGTTTCATTTTGTTTAAACGATTGATAAATATGACTAAAGCATGTGCACGGAAAAATTTTTACAATTTAAACTGCAATCAAAGGAAGCAGGACAATAAAAGTAACGGTGCTTTTTTAAAAGCTTTTATTATGGAAAATAAAATAAATGCCATGTTTTTAGTTTCACGGCTTCTTTTATGAAATAAAATATAAAATTAGAAAAGCAAAAAGCAAGAAATTAAAAAATTACCTGGTTTTACATTGATTTGCCGTTTTTTTATGTAAAAAAAATATGTAAAAACTTTTTCGTTTACATGCTTTGCTTTGTAAATGGAAACTAATTTTTTAAGACTCCTTCTAGTCTTAAGCCGTCAAGTCTTTATCAATATGGGATATATGGTTTTCAAAGTTTTTTTTCTGGTGTCTTGTGTAGAAAAATGGCTACTGGGATTAAACAAAATATGTAGTTGGAATTTCTTCTTCTTAAATACACAAACCAAACTGCAAAATCATTGCTCTTAGTCGGAAGTAAATAATATAAAGCAACGTTTGCAAACACCATATTTTGAACAGATGTGGGCCTAAAGTTACGCGAAAAAGCAGATCAAAACCTTTAAATGATATTTTTGTAGGCAATAATTTTTTTTCCAGAGAAAAAAAATATTTTTCAAAGAAAATTTTTTATGTTATTTTCAAATTAAAATTAATAAAATTTTTAATTGTTTTATTATTTTTAAATTAAATATATTTTTATTAAATATATAATTAAATTAATTAATGGTTAATCGATTTTTTTTTTTTATTAATTTTTCAATTAAATGTATTGTTAAAATTATTAAACATAAACATAAAATTTCTTAATAACAATTTAATTGAGGCAAGAATAAGCTTCACTCATAAAATCAATACCAAAAAAAAAAAACAAACGACAAAATCTTCTGTTAACTGTTAACTGTCCTTTCCAGATTTAGCTATTAGCTATTAAAAGGCATACAATATTCTTCGTGAGTCACAATGTTTCATAAATATTTCGTGAATAAATGTTACAGTTTAAGTTTAACGAAATCTTATTCTCTCTTTGATGGCTTCGCGAATATTTCTCAAGCAAAAGTTGGCGAAACAGTAAAAGGAATGAGAAAACTATCAACAACAAAACAGACTTGACAATATTAATGTGTGACATGCACATAGATACACACTTAAGTACATACATGCATCTAATCTAAATTCATTTATAACCCTGCAAGCATTTTCTATCGAAAAAGTCACTACAACATCGTTACTTAATGGCATTGAAATAAATGTGTCGCAAATAATAGCGAATTCTGATCAAATTAGTATCCCCAGTCCGGATGAAACGTACCACTACAGTTATACAACGAATCGGAAATTATTTATTATCTCTAAAAAAGATTAAAATTGAGTATTCTGGTAGTATCGAATATGTGTCTGTTAGAAGTGTAAAAAGGGTTTCTAACAGTATCGAGTATAAAACTTTTAAAAGTAACAGAGTTCTGCTTCATCATAACAGAAAATGTAAATTTTAACATAATAGAACGGCTTAAATTTAGAAAGTAGACTTGTGCCATATAGTTCAATTTAGTGATCGCTCTTTTTAGTTTAATGTTTGAAAATGAACTAGTTCAAAATTTAGTTCAAAGGCTCTCTTTAGTTCAAAATCTCTTTTAGTTCAAATTTTTTGTTGACGTATTGTTTGTACTTTCAACTTTTAGTTCAAATGTTCTTTTCAAAATATAATGGCATCAACTCCGTAGCATTGCCATAACGAAAGTTAAATAAAATTCGTAGCAGCACTAATTTCATGTCGGAAATAGTCAACAAGGAAACAAAGACATGGATTCTAGTTCATCTTGTCTGGTAGTTCAAATACAAAGTATAGTTAAAAAATGAACTAGGTGTACTTAAAGTTATGAACTAGATCACTTAGTTCAATCGATGGAATCATTTAACTGAACTAGTTCGTTTATGAACTACACAAGTCTATTAGAAAACGGGAAAATAAGAAAACATCTTACCTTAAAAATATTTTGCGTTTAAATAAATTTATTTTATTTTTATCAATTAAATTTTTGCAATTTTCCTTAACATTTTTCACATTCATTTAACATAAGCGAACACTGCACAAGTCAAGATAAATAACATTAATGTTATCGTTTATCTGTTACATTAATTAATTCACTCTCAGTCGAGTCGAAGTTGTGACCTATAAGAGATCAATATTCGATGCCTATGCAAGTTGTTTTTGTAAATTTTTGAGCAATCAACTTATTATCATCTGGTAGTTGAGAAAAAGTTACTTTTAATATAACAAATTTAAGTGGAAGGATTTTTATATTATTATAACGGGATTTTATGTCCAATTAACTTCTGGTAGAGACGAAATAGTGATTGTTAGAAGATCTTAATTTGACAATATTGTATTTTGTTTTTGTAAGATTGAGTTTTTAAACTAAAAAAGTAACAAAGAAGTGACTTCTATCTAAAAATACTCTGCCAAATGCTGGCAGGGTAGTGTTTGTGTATGGATGGGTGCGTGTGTTTCTGTTCGTATGTGTGTTGTTGGCCCAAAATATTAAATTTATAATTTACTAAGAATTTCTATGCTAATGTTATGAACCAGGAAAATTATCGTTGTTGTTCTTGTTGTTTTTGTATTTTTTGTATTTGCTGTATAAACTTTATCATTTTGGAATGCATTTTAGTTTTCAACGCATTCATCGTTGTAGTCTTCCTCTTACTCGTCGATTTCGTTTTTAAAGTCCAATAGCTGGAAGTTCGTGATTCTTATTGATGATGACTTTTCGTACTTTTGGTTTGAGAGCCATCATTATGTTTGTAGCTTTTGTTCTCAACTCAAACCTGTTAAAGAGCTCAATAACTTCCTACTCTTATGGCAACACAAACAGAAACACTCGAAAAATAGTTTATCCTTTTATTTGGCCAACAACAACAACATCGTTAACGAATAAATCCCTGTGCGTATGTGTGTGTAGGTGGCATATGTTAGGTGCAGCACAAAAATTATTGCTTAACGCATCCCGGGAATTATGTTGCAGGAATAAAGCAACAACAACTACAACAATAACCAGCAGCTCATATCGTAAAGAGTGCGTAGGAATTTGAAACTCGTGTGTGAACAGAACTTTTTCTCTGCCAGTTTCCACATTTAGCTTAAAGTGGTGCATCTCTTTAACCTTTTTTTCTGCTGTATTTCGTAGCAAAAAAAAAAAATATTTTATATAAATACGAATTCGTATAATACAACAACACTTTAAAACAAATACTCGTATGATTTGTTGTATTTTGGTATAATTTATTGTTTAATCAAATCAAATTTTCGCACAGAGCTGCTCAGACTTTTAATATTGTGTTTTGTGTATTTGAGAATATTTATAATATATATTTGTGTACAATTGTGGGTAAAAAAATAGCAGATTTTAAACAATTTTAAAATATATTAAACATAAAAATCCTTTTTATTTTTTTTAATATGAGAAAAAATATAATATTTTTCTTAAATGAAACACAATTCTTTCTACCCCTGTAACCTTACAAAGTAGTGACTCTACGAGGCATTAACTATCGATAATACGATAAACATTCATTAAAAAAAACGAAGAGTTTTTTCTTGCTTCTTATGAGATACATTTCCATTTAAAACACCAAATTCAACAGAAAAATACATTTAGAACTTTTTTTGTTTTTATATGGATTTTTCTTTTAGCTGACGACATGCGAAACGTTTGCTTGCCGGCATCATACTGTTGCAAAAATAAAATTTCGAACCCTTTAGTTTGCTAAATAAGTTAAATGTGTATTTTGTGCATTCACCACTAAAAAGTGTGGTGTGTGTTTGAATAATATATAAAGCAAAGCTTAATAACACATGTTGTACAATTTTAGTGATGATGTTGAGAAGATATCTTCCGGTTGATAAAGCTGTTATTAAGTTGAAGATAATCGGCCGCATACAACTCGAGTCGTGATGGCGTTGGTTGAGGTGTCTGCTTGTTGTAAAACAGAACATGAGTTGAAATCTCATCAGCGTCATTAATATAGAGCAAAATAAATATTGCTGAGTGGCAGCGGTCATTGAATTGTTAAAAATAGAGAGTAAATATCAACAGCTATCTAAACCGTCCAAAATCTCGATTCAAAGAGGAAAATAATTATTGTATAACCGTTGCAGATGTGAAGCCGCGTATACGGTAAAGATGCCCACCTACTACATCAAGGAAATTTGGAAAGTAAAATAATTATTGTGTAGTCGCCAGAGATGCGATAGTTAAGGTGTCTGTACAGCAGCTAAATTGAGTAGGTGACCTTTGAAGTAAAACCATGAAATCGTGGTCCCCAAAATTTATAGCGCGGCATTGGTTGTTAAAAAAATATACCAATTCCAGAGTGTGTGACATTCTTGGCTGATCTATTCAAGAAGTGTTTGGTTAATAAACAGAAAAGATCGTGAGTTCAAATCTCGCTGTAGCAACAGAAGATGATGGTCCAAATGGTTGCGCCGTAATTGCAGTCCACTAAACTGCCTTGAACTTCGTTCGGTGAAAAGATTTTAAGCTTAAATTCCATGAATATTTCTGAAGACATCTGGGATCTCTAGAACTACAAAATATTTATACTTTTTCAAATTTAATGATGGTGAATTTGTTTTTTATGCTTTAAATTGTTAGGTGGCTGGTAAAGGCAAATGTTTATTAAATAAAAAATCCAGTTGTTCGAGTTTTGCCAGCATTGTGTTGTCGCGTGTTAAATAATCTAGAGAACATGTGATTGAGGTTAAGGAGAGTGTAGGAAAAGAATCAATTAAGCGAGTGCAGCATATGGGCCTTCTTAACAGCACATGGTGATACTTATTGCAAATGAACCTGCAGATGCTTAAATCATGTTATATTGCGTTGCACTACGTGTCCCTCTGCAGCAGCGCTTAGTGGGTATAAGAAAACCAGTCCCCTGGTGCACTGGAACCGAAATCTGTATAGACAGGTCTGTTATTGGTCTGTCGAGGGACTGCCGAGTATCCTTAAGACTGGTACCGCGGGAGCCTGTAGTCCCACACAGATCCGCCGATTTTTGTGACGGGTTCCTTCGGGTTACACATGATGGCTGTGGTTTATATCGGTGTTCGCGGGGATTTTTCGATGCCGATCGAATGTGCTGTTACATTCTCAACAGGTGGAGCTGGATGGTTACCAAATCCTCATGAAAGGGATAGTTCATGGTCCAGCAACCCCTGTTCTTAGATTTGCTACTTTGTTGGGTACTTGAGGAAAGAACGCTAGCTGACGCATTGTATTTAACTCGGTGGTAAGATCACTGTCAGATAAGGCGTTCATGGCAAGTTCTCATGTTAATATTGATCACGAATGTTCCAACAGGTTCAATTGCTCGGTGATCGGCAAAGACATAAATCTTTCTTGAATGAATTGAATTGAATTGCAAGAACGATAGCTTTATGTCGTGAAAATAATCACTAGTAAAATGGTTCCTTTAATAATTTAATCGTAAAGAACCCTGTGTTGCAGGTAGCAACGATCTACTAAAATATCAGTCCTTTGAATAGTTAATTCAATGTTGACTACAGCGTTCGGATTAAAAGATGTTTTTTATGATATTTTTATGTATTGTGTATGGGTCCATATATATCGAGCCTATCTTGCAAGAGTGACATATCTCCAAAAAAAATTTCTTTCAGCTCTTTGGAAGCCATTAGAACATTTCTAAATGCAGAATTTACTCACTTAAGAATAAAAGTCAGGTTTTCTGCTGACGCAGAGGCTTAACACTGCTCAACTCAGGAATTTAGAATTTTGAGTTAAGACCTTCTTGCAGCAAAAGCTCGATATATTCCCAGTACCTCAAAACAAATATCTAAATAAACATATTTTCATTATTATTTTTATTAAAGGATAATTAAACGATTAAAATTACAAATAAATGTTAAAGGTGAAACTGATTAAGTAAAAATATTTTGCTTGCTTGCTTTAGTTTTGCTCTTCACTGTATTTTGTTAGTGTGTATGTATTTGATTTTTATGTGTTTTTTTTTCTTTGTTCTTTTTTATTATTCATTTGTTCCATAAACCCACGAACTTTAACAGCCAACCTTGCACTTGCAAGCAACCGAAGGAAACTTTATTTCAATTTTTTTTCTTCTGGATTTTATTTTATTTGTACGTTTTTGCTTTCCAGTATATTTCGTCTTATTGCAGCGGCTGCTTGGACTGGGGTAATAACTACTTTACAGGAGAGTAAAATGTTTTTTAATTTAAAAATTTCCACCTGTTTTTCGTTTTTTTGTTGTTTCTTTTCTTGCAGCATACCCAGTGTCATTCGTCAAACTTATACGGGAATAGTTAGTGTTTGTAGATACAGATAAAACAACAACAACAACAATAACGACAGGAATCGTAACGAAGACAGCAAAATGTAAAATTGTTTTGATGTTGTAGTAGAATCGTTTGTGAGGTTAAGTTTGGTCGGCCGATCGGTTGATTCATTGTTTTGTTGGTTGGTGCGTCGGTCGTTTTTATGTTGTTGTCGGTGTTGTTCTCTCCGCTTTTACGCCTTTATATATTAGAAATTGTACTTTTTTATGATAAAGTGCAGTGGAGATTAAGATACGGAAAACTGAAAAGAAAGTCTGAAAAGGATTTTCAATAAACAAGTGTTTTTCAGGTTGGGTCTTATCGTTTGACTGAAATTTAAAGCAATTGACTGTTATATTAGAGGCTTGATGGACAAAGGGTCTTCAGCTTAGCATGGTGGCAAATATACAGCCATGTTCTAAAGACAGACATTCATTTTTTCAATCTGTAAGTCGCCAAATTTATTTCTTGAAGGAGAAGTATTACACAGGCTGTAATGTAATTTTAAAAGTTGTGTTATCTTCCTTAATAAGGAGCAGTGCACAGAAGGTAGGTGTTGCAGAAGAGCGTTACAAATAACTACATTTTTCCCAACCCTGCATTAACACGTAATGTTAATTTTAAAAGCAGGCTTGCAGGGCTTCTGATTAAATCAATAAACGTTTAATACTATAGAGTTATCCTGGCAAAGATGTGCACCTTAACACATTTAAAAATCGTAAACTGAAAGTGGCTGGGATATGAACTCAGGCCATTAAAACTTTATTATCTAAATAAATGTTTGCTAGTGCATATGTTGGGCTCGTAAAATCATTGTAAACCACCAGTTGGTGTTTGTAGAACTTGGACAGGAATAAGTAATTTAAAAAAATTTGGCTACTTGATGGAAGTTAGAGTTGGCGAAATTACTGATCAGCACGTTCATTTGGTGGCAACATAATTGTTAGCGGCGAACGTTCAAAATTGATGTGGTTGCCCGCCCGCATCACATATCTGCAGTACTCTCTATACCGAAATCCATGTGACCACCAGTTCCATCGAAGTACACAGCGACTCACAGATTTGTTTTGTAAAACATCATCTTAATTGGCAGGATCATGACTTTATTCCTTGCTTGAAAGCATACGACTTTCTAAACTTTTACAGCATCATTATTAGCTTCTCATGCAATGGAACGGCACTTAAAGTGCAATTTTTTTCCCAAGTATTTCATGAATAATCGGAACAGCGACCTTGAACTCCGCCTTGTACCATTTTCCACTGGTCAGACCGCAAAAATTTTTATCTTCCAGAATTTTTGGCCTACGAGTTTAACCAATTTATATCCCAGAAGTTAAAACTTTATTGTTGCGGGGTTTCTTATACGGCATTTACACCATGCAATTTTTCATGAAACTGGCATGAAATTTTTGTTTGTTGGTGAAGCAAGAGGGGTAATCGATATGGCATTGCTTTAATTTTGAAGGATGTTACTGTTGCTTATGTTTATTTTTAAATATCGCATATAGCTGCAACTTAAACTTAAATAGAGAATTGGAAAAAAAATCATCAAAAAAATCATAATGTAAATCTGGACAAAAATCCTTTTAAGGAAATCAGAAAATTTTTTCCAGAAAGTAAGGGGTTCTACGTGCCAAACATTCTGCCTAAATAATTTAAGGCCACTGTAGTTAGTTTGCGAAAGTGGCATGAATTGACCACTATAATCATGCGAATTGATTTCATTAGACTTTTTCCAGTGGGGTTTTTTTCTGAAGTCACGCTGTGGCCTGAATCTGTGCAACATTGCAGAGCCACTTTTGCTAGAAACTTGAATTGAATTGAATTTATAATCAAAGCGATTAAATTGATGAGAGTCCTCACATACTGAGAATTCCAAATCCTTTTAAATGGGAAAGCTAGTTTTAATAAAAAGGTCTCTTATTTGCGAGGCTTGCGAGGAACCTTTCAAGTCTTTGTTTCAACAATTTGGACGCCATTTTGGAATTTTTGTCCCGATTTTTAGTAGAACAGACGGTAATCACTAAAGAACATTTCTGCTTGCTTAAGTCAAAAATTTAAAATATGGAGTTATGACACTCTCACGGCAAAGGCTCGATATGTTAATTTTTAAAACTATTTTTTTGTATATTATTTTTATTTAAAGTTATTGCCTTAAGATTACAAATTCTTTATTTGACAAACACTTGAATACTCCAAGGATTAAATGACATTATTAAGAACTTTTTGAACTGCCTTCGTATAATTATTTAAAAATCTTATTATGTCTCTCTGTAAAATGTTTGAATTAAAAAAAAGGACAGCCGATATTTCTTAAGCATCCATCCATTTGTTGTAAAGTCGTTTTCTTTATCTTGTTTTAGTTTTTGTTTTCATTTAATTTAAAACATTAATTTTATGAGTCTTCGATTAACTAAGTGACTAAGTGACTGAATGACAAACTGAACAGTTTGGCGGTTGGTAAGTTGTTGTTAATTTTTATTTATGTCCACATTAAATTAACTTGGATACGGATTATATGAATATAATTTTTATTTCTTGCATTAACTTTGAAAGTTTTTTTTTCCTTATTTGTTGGTTCTTTTTTTATTTATTTATTTTTTTTTTTGGTGAGTGTGTGTTTTGTTAACTATGTTGCCAATATCTGTATGTATGAATGTTGGTTGTTAGGTGTGTAGTATATAACTACTCTACTGTTGCTGCTGCTGCAGCTGCTGCTTATCAAATGCTGCGTTTTTAAAAGGTACTCAAATTGTATAAACTTTCATCTCAAAACACACAATACGCCAAACAGTCACAACAAAAATACATTCCGGTAGTTTTGCCAGTATCTACAACTAATATTGCAATTCGGTTCTTTTAAATTTATATACTTATATTTTTTCTTCTTCTTCTTTTGATTATTGTTGATTGCTAATGTCGCTGTCGTTGCGCCGTTTTGTATGTGACATGGAAGATGCACTCACTCATATCATAATGACAGCACAGCATTTATAGCTATTTTTGGAGTTGTTGTTTTGTTGTTGTTGTTATTGTTAGTTTTAAAGTTCGGCATTTGTTACACTTCGTTTAAGAGGTTATGGCAGTACCTGGGAGTCCTAGTAAAGTCGTACAACGACAGCCTTTTAATTTTGGCCAACCTAAACAAACCAGACCAAAACAAAATGAAATGAAACGAAATAACAAAACACAATGCAAGCAATCAACCCGACGACCAGTTACACAGTTATTCCAACAACAAATCCAAACACTCTCCGCTACTCCGCCAGGCAGGCCAGCCAGCCAAAATAACTAACAAACTAAACTCGACTAAACTCAACGAAACTAAACTAAATTGAATTGAATTAAAATTATTGTTTTGTTGTGTAGTGTTGTCTCGTATCCCCAAGATTAACAGATAAAAGTAACAATATTTTCCAAAAAAAAAAAAAAAAAAATACAAATTTAATAAAAAAAACAACAAAAAAAAGAAAACAAAAACTACTTTTTCTCCTGCATAAGTGTGTGCTGCGCGAGTGTTTGTGTGTGAATAAAAGTGCATTCATTATTTTGTGTATGTATCAACTGAGCAATAGTTTTGCTCTTAACTTTTGCAAACATCAACAAATAGATACATGAACTTTGAATATTCAGCTTTATCTTTAAGATAAAAAAATTTATTTACCCGATTTATCAGATAAATTTAAACAAATTAATTTAATATTTTGCTTAGCAGTAATAAATTAATTATGCTGTTTGTTTTTTAATTAAAACCCATTAAAAACTTATTGCTTTGCATAGTAATTTCATTTTATTTTGAAAGTATCAGTCAGTCAGTCTAAAATGTTGCTGTCTTAAATCGTTATTTGTCATCTAGCCCTGATGTGGCAAGTATGATCTTGAGGAAATTGTTGGTGAGTATTAACATAAAGAGATATTTTTACTTTGTTTATTTTTAAGGTTCAAAGTTTAAGTTAAGAAACATTTACCATACTGCAGATTTCTCATTGAATAGATCAGGGGTTCTCATTAAGTTCCTGATCATGGACCCCTAGTAAACTAATTTTTTTTTGCGAACCCCTCTGAAACCCAACTTCAAAAAAAAATTTTTAATATTTTTGAAAACACTGTTTTTTAAGTTCTTCATGCGGACCCCTATAATGGTTGCTACGGACCGCCAGGGCTCCACGGACCCCCATTTAAGAACCGTTGGAATAGATTAAAGAATAATCGGCATAAGAAATTCTTTCCTGCCCTATAAAGTCTTTCTGTTCAAGAAAAGCTTTTTTATTCAAAAATTGAAAGTTTTACTTATGGTTGTTGTCCCAGCTAAGTGAATCAAAAGGTTGCTGTCCCAGGTGAAAGCTCACAAATTTTAAAACATAAAAAACAACCAAACAAACGGAAGTTGAAAAAAAGATATGAGAAAATTACAGGCAGTCGTGATGTTTTGTTTGCTGTATCAAAGGACATAAGACGGATCTTGCTGATTTTCAATAGCAAAAACTTTCGAAATTATGTCTGATCGATTGCAGTATTAAAATTTTCTCAAGCTCATCATCGTAACCGTGTTACATTTACATTAGGAAAGGGATAGGTGAGAGATAAGACAGGTGGTGAAAAGAGGAAGATAGATATCTTACTTCGCCGGCCAATATGATATGAAGAAGTACCGACGAAAGAGGCTGCATGTTTAATGTTAATTCTGATTATGTATTTATACCATTAAACAGAAAAAAAACATTTTTATTTTGTGGTTGCCGCAGGGGTTGAACCCTGGCCTACCAGGTTTGTAGTCAACGTGTTTGCCACTTTGACTACAGCAGCCTTTTATTGTCGTTTTGCTTTGATGATTCAACGTAGTTCTTATTTGATCAACTTAGCTTCTGATTTAAGACTCTTATTTATTTTATTTTATATTTAAATAATAAATATTTCATAAGAATATCATGAAATATTTATATTTGAAAGATTTAATCATGATGTCTATTTAAGTTTTTGTTCTTTTAGTTAAATATTATAATATCAATTGTTGCTGTAAATTTGAAAAAATAAATACTGATTAATAAAAAGTTCACAAAATGTACTTTGGCTAATTCAATAATGATAAGGGGTTCTTTGGTCTATTTTCTGGACATTTTTCTGTTGTTGTTTTTGCGAAGGACTCTGTAGTCCCTATTCCTCTTTTTTGCGTTTCTTCAGATAGATCACCTGCAAATTGTGTTGTATTACTTGTTCTCCATGGTACACATTTTTTCTCTCTTCTTTTTTATCAATCTCTTCTTCACAAAATAAATTTTCTTTTTACATCAAATTTAAATATTTTATTTTCTTGTGTTCAAATTTTCATATGAACATCTTTTCTTCTGTCAAACTTGATAATTTAAGTTGATAACGCCATAACAGTTGTAACCAAAACTGAGTTGTATTTCATAATAAACACTAAAAGAGAGTTTGACTGAAAGTTTTCTCTTTTGCCTGTCATATGATCAAACTGAGTTGAGTTGTAAATCGTAATACTCTCCAAATTTGCTGTTGCATTTATTCTTCTGCTACAGGGTGATTTTTTAGCTATTATCTTTTTGGCAACACTGGCTTAAACAGCTGACGCACGTTTCGTGTTTTGTTTCACTGTCAAACATTTTCAATTTGGTCTATAATTTAAACATGAATCGTCTTACGAACAACGCTTGCATATTATTGAATTTTATTAACAAAATGCGTGCTCTGTTAAGAAAGTTCATTTACCGAAAAATTGTGTTCAGCGACGAAACTCATTTTTGGCTCAATGGGGTACGTAAATAAGCAGTATTGTCGATTTTGGAGTGAATATCAGCCTGAAGCATTGCAAGAGCTATCAACGCATCCAGAAAAAGTCACAGTTTGGTGCGGTTTATGGCAATGATGCCACCAGCCGCATCTTCAAAGATGAGGCGAATCGTAACGTAACTGTGAATGGTGAGCGCTACCACATGTCATGCAAAAGCTTGACTTGCATGACATGTGATTTCAACAAGACGGTACCACATGCCACACAGCAGAGGCGAGTTCGGTGAACATTTTATTTCACGTTCGGGACCAGTCAATTGACCGCCTAGATCATGCGATTTAACTCCTTTAGACTATTTTTTGTAGGGCTATGTTAAAGCTCATGTCTATACAGACAACCCTGCTTCAATTGACGCATTGAAAGACAACATTAAAGCATTTGTTCGTGAGATACCGGCCGAACTGTTGGAGAGAGTATGCCAAAATTGGACTAAGCGGATGGACTATTTAAGGCGCATTTAAGGTCAACATTTGAATGAAAGAATCTTCAAACATTAAATTATATGGACCGTGCTATCGATTCAAATAAAGATTTCATGCATTTTTCTGAATTTTATGTGTTTTCTTTTTAAACTTTCTTATAGCTTTTTAAAAATCACCCTTTATAAGTTAAAACATGTAAAATGATTTTAAATCGTCTGATTAATTAATGACCTAAACTTGTGATGGATGCTGCCTGCAGTTTCTGCATGGAAAAAACATCTCCTTGCAGTTACTCCATCGTTTGACTTTCATTTTTTTTTGCCTGGTCGAGTTCTAGCTGATGATGTTTTTCATTAAGAAAAATTTACTTGCTGCAAAGTCAAGTGCATGGATTTTCATTACACTTCATAATCAGTTGGTTATAAAATGCATGAGACAAGAAAACATGCTGGCATGTGTCCAGTTAATAAGGTAACGTTGATATGGATTAGAGGACACATAGACACAGCTGGGAAAGAAGCAGCAGACTGACTGGCGAAAATGGAATTTGCTGTGTTTTTTTTTTTTTTTTTTTTGAACCAGAACAAAAAGTAGCACTGGCAAAAGGGCTATTGCAAGCAAAGGTCCTACTGTGGCTGGAATTACTTAAACTGAAAAGGTAAAGGAAAGCTACTGCATGTACACCGCCCCTTATGGTGTTTAAAGAGCAAGAAGGCCTGTAAGAAAAGGATAGAATTACCTTAAGCCAGATAGCTGTATTAGTGAGAGGTCAATTATTATCTGGGGATCGTTAAAGATGATACTTTTAGATTGAACCTAGAATGGGCTGAAACGGTTGCGCAAATCGTGGGTGAATATTTGGCACTGGCTGGCATAGGACTTAGGACCACAGGCGAAAGCTTGATCAATATGGATACCATTGGTGAGCTAAGCTTTGTTTTTTTTTTTAAAGAGAAGTAGCTTTTCAGGCATTGAAACCCATTTAGTTATTTTTTCGTAACTGTGCTACATTCTTTAGGAAAGGGATAGATAAGAGATAAGACAGGTGGTGAAAGCAGAAAGATAAATATTTTACTTCGCCGGCGAATATGCTATGATTAAGTACCGACGAAGGAGGCGGCACGTTTTAATGTAAATAAATATGTATTTATGCTATTAAACAGAAAAAACATTTTCCTATTTTTTGCTTGCCGCAGGGGTTGAACCCTGGCCAACTAGGTTTGTAGAAAAAATGTTTACCACCTTGACTACAGCAGCCTTTAACAGCCGTTACTAAGACTATTTGATAAGAAAAAACCGACAATTGCCATCAGTCGACAGCTTAAAATCACTAAAGTCATTACGAGGGCTGCTCTATATATTTCTGGCCTAATAGTGAAAATGCGAATATTTATAATCAAAAATGGTTTTATTGTTTTTCAAAGTATTCTCCAGCATGATTTATACACTTTTGCAAGCGCTCAAACCAGTTGCCGAAGCAGTTTTTCCACTCCGATTGAGACACCTCTAAAACATGGTTTTTAAACACTTCAACAGTTTCTTCTGGCGACGAAAATCGTTGACCACGCATTTTTGTCTTTATGTGCGGAAACAAGAAGAAGTCATTAGGTGCCAAGTCAGGGCTGTACGGCGGATGACCCATTAATTCGACGTTTTGGCCGGTCAAAAACGCTCTGGTTTGAGCCGATGTGTGAGAGCTCGCATTGTCATGGTGAACAATGATTCGTCTTCTCTTGTTGGTTTTTCGAATTTCTCCGATGACTTCAGGCAAACAAATTGTAGTGTACCACTCAGAAGTGACCGTCCTACGTTGCTCAAGCGGAACAGTCGCCACATGACCAGTTTTGCCGAAGAAACAGGCAACCATTTGCTTCGAAGTGCTTCTTCTACGAACAACTTTCGTTGGATTTTGCTAGTCTTTGAAGACCCACACGGTCGATTGTTGTTTCGTTTCGGGCTCATACGCATAGATCCATGATTCGTCACCTGTGACGATCTTATAAACGTCTTTTGAAGCACCGCAATCGTATTTTTGAAACATTTCTTTGCACCAATCGACACGAGCCTTTTTTTGAGCGACTTTCAAATTGTGCGGGATCCAACGAGAGCAAACCCTTTTAATGGGCAGGTGTTCGTGCGGTATCGAATGTATGCTGGTGGAAGAAATGTCCAAGGATGTCTCTATCTCTCGGTATGTCGCATGTCGATCTTGCATTATGAGTTCACGCACGTCATCAATGTTCTTTGGCACAACAGCCGTTTTTGAACGACCTTCACGGAATTCGTCTTTAAGCGAGCTTCGGCCACGATTTAATTCATTATACCAATTTTTCACAGTGCTATAGGATGGTGCTTCATCGCCATACAAAGATTTAAGTTCATCAACGCACTCTTGTCGTTATACTCCACGTCGAAAGTTGTGAAAAATGATGGCACGAAAATGTTCACGAGTTAATTCCATTTTTTTCTATATTAATTTTTTCAAGTCACTGTAAACAACACAAATAATGGCCGTACGTCAAAACGTTTTGAGTACGATTATGCTTAAAAATGTCAGATTGCACATGGCAGCACTCAGTGTTGCCAGGCCAGATATATATATAGCAGCCCTCGTAGTAGGTTCAGTGGTGTCTAAGTGTAACTGAGTGAGAGTCGGTTGCCTTAATTCGTTCTGGAAAGAAGGGTATCGAAAAGAGACCCACTACTAAACTGATCTGCTTGCATATCATCCCTTCATTAATAATAAAAACTAAAATTTACTGATGGGAAAACTAAACTTTATTATCAGTAAAAATTAATTTTTTATTGTAATTTTACTGGTGCTAAAGACTGTCCAAGCCTTTGCAAAATGTAGACAACAAACTATCGCACAAAAGCTATAATGAAAACTTAAAAGAGGAATCGTAGAATTTCTTTAAGAGAAAAATTATCTCGCATGCAAAAATTTTGTTTTAATTTCTCTTTGGATGTTAATGCTTTTTACTCCATAATTTCGCTCTGTTTGTTTTTATTTTTTGTTTGTTTATTTATTTATTTTTTGTTTTCTTGTCTTTTCGTACATTTAAGTTAAGTTAAGTTAAATCTGTAAATTGAAGAATTAATTTTATTAAATAGTCAGCCTTTGCTATTTATTTCAATTATGACTGTACGAGTTTAAACGCAAATTAATTTTTGCCTGTCTGCCTGCCTGCCTGCCTGCCTGACATTTAATGCGCATTAATGTGAAAAACTTTGTATGAAATTCTTTGAGTCGATTTTTCAATTATATACACACAAACATTAAAACTATTTATTCGATTGACAGACGTAACTAACAGACTGAATGCCAAAGTGAATTGTGCTGATGGATGTAAAACATGGAGAGAGCGCTGGCTAATTGAAATAACTTTATGATCGTTATGATGATGGGGCGACGATGATGATTTCGTTATGATGTTTGTGACTACTTTTACTACTCACTCGTTATGAAAACTTTAACGAAATGTGAGCAGCAAATAAAATTTCGTAAAATGCATTTGCGAGTGCAACAGTGGAAAATTGTTTGTTTTTCTTTCATCTTCAGAAGTATATTCGCTATTATTATTTTAAATTCACAGTCGTCCGTCTGTGTACTCGTACATTCTTTTTTCATCCATTGCACTGCAATTTCGACAAAACATATAGTTTTTGTTGTAATTGTTGGTATTTAAAATATTTCTTCTTCTTTGAATTTGGGTATAAATCATGATGGTAGTCATATGCCATTCAATTATGACGAAAGTTTCACTATTTTTCGCTCATTTTCAAATACAAAAATGCCAGAACTTTCCTGGCTGGGAAGCATCATTATATTACATACACACACAAACACACAAAAACACCCAGTCATACATCCAATAAACACATCTTAATGTTGTTTAGAGATGACGCTCATATATCCATTGCAGTTAACAAAAAAGAAATGAAATTTTAAACTAATTTTTCTTGTCTAATGTTTAGTAAGAGGAGCAGTTGTTAAGGAATGTTTAACTGATATAGAAGATTTTAAACGGTTGTAAATAAGAACTTTAAAAGCCATAACAGCAATCAGGCAGCGTAGATATGCGTGTTTATAAAAAAGTTAAAAAATCCGTTTTGGGTCATCCACCTGAGAAGTGTAAACTGGCTGTTAGATATGGTCATTAAAATGATGCACATATTTTCCAGTTGGAATAATTTTTCGTTTTGCACTTGAAGAATTCTTGTTTAGGCAAACGAACATGATTAACTTTTTAATCTTTTTAACAATTCAATAGATCGACTCTTTTGTGTTGAAGTTTCCTAGATCGTCACTTTATCTTAAAGCGATTTTTTTTTGAAGCAAAACAGTACGACACGGAAAACATTATGAGTAGTTTTTATTTGAACAAACATTTGTTTGAACCTAGTTTTTAGTTTTATTAATTTTTTAATTCATTTTATTAAGGTTTTGTTTAAATTTTTTATTTTAGTTTTTTTTACTTTTAAAATGGTTTTATTACAACAAAATATTTAAGAATTTATTACATTTAACCAAAAAAAAAAATATTGTTCGTCTTAAAAAAATTTAGTAAATGAATGCGAAAAAAGTATTGGAAATTTTTAATTTTGAAATTTCGAAATTTTTTAATTTAAATATTTTTTTCTTTATATCCAGGAATTAGATAATTAAAATTCTTTAATTAATTAACATTCAAAAAATAGAATCAGAAAAATAAAATCATTTTTGGTTATTATTGTTTTCGTTTAAATTTTGATTTTTGTCTCTTCATTGTTGTTTAGCCAGAAATCTTTACTTAATTAAACATTTTTCTGGGAAGTTTCCTAAAGAGCTAAGTAAGCAGTAGCAAAATGGCCATCTAGACGTGCTTTCATCCTCAATATCAATATCAATTAATTATTAAAATCGCGATGATAGAAAATAGCATGAAAAAAAGAAAAATTTTTTGAAAGTTAATTGATTTAATAAAAACATTCTCGTTGTTTAATTTAAATTAAAATTCTTTAATATTTTAGTGAAACAAATTATTTTCATTGTAAATAAAAACGAAATGGAAATTTTAACAAAAACTTTGAAAAAAAAAACAAAAAAATTATTTATTAAACTCAGAATAAACTTTAAACAAATGTTTGTTCAATTATAAATTGTTAATAATGAAACAGAAAAAAAAGTATAGGGAGACATGACACAATAATACGGAGGAATGAGAATGTAATATTCAATCAAGTGTTCTAATGAGAGAAAAAAAAAAAAAAAATTCAGAAGAAATATCAAGATCTAAATACCTCTCTAAAGTTTACCTAGAGTATGCCGCACCTTTTAATATTTTCGCCGATTGTATTTTAGTTAAACATTGTTAAATAAGTTGAGTGGCTACTTTCACCACTAACAATTGTAGAGCAGCCCCGCTGTATGCATTAGTTAAGGTGCCTGTTTGATTGCTAAACAAATAAAGGAGTTCATGAGTTCAAATCCCAACGAATCTTTGACAAGAAAAAAAAAAATAATTGTTGTATGGTGAGTTCAAATCCCAGCGAAGGCATAAGTACAAAGAAGCCGCAGTGGCTGAGTTCATTAAGGCGCCTGTTATATCAACGCCATAATAAACCCCAATGAAAACTTGAGAACTTGAGGAAAAATGGCAAGCTTTTCTCACTGTTTCGGTGTTGCTAATCTGCAGACCGCATGGTCCTAAGTCGGTGGTGTTTCTGAAGGATTGACATGCCGTGTTAGATACACTTCTTTTTTTTTTTTTTTAATTAATGTTTTTTCTCTTTGATATTTTTGTATCTATTTACCATTAATTTTTTATTTTTTGCTTCAGGTTTGAAAATGTGATTTTTTGCCGATTTTAATCTGACTTACGCTTCCAAATTTTACGATACAAATTTAAGTGTCTTCAAAATAGTAATGAATTAATCATTTTCTTATCTTTATGTTAATTATGAGCAAATTATAATTTGTGCTTTGCTAAACGACTACAATATAGCAGCTCTCAAACTTACTTGAGTTCTAAAGTGGAAAAATTGAACCAAATGTGATTTAATAATACAACCCTCAAATAGAAATATTTCCTGTTTTCTTAAATTTGAATTTGCTAAATGAATAAAAGAAATGTCTGTTTAACTTTCTTTTCAATTAAATTGTAGAATTTTTTTCTATACGGCCATACGATATTTCCTTGAAACACTTTCAGCCTTTCGCTACAAATTGAGTCATGAAACAACAAACGAATAGATTTATTTAGAGGGGCGTAATTGTAGGTAACATTTTCAAATTGCTTCTTGAAAAGAAAAGCAAAATTTATTTTCTCTCTTCCTTGTGTTTTACCATTTATTATGTATCTCTGCTTTTTAGTTTGTACTCTTTTTCGGCTTTGCACACAAATCTATCGGTACCGATGACATTAAAGTACTAAAATTCAAGCTCATAGAGTTAAAGGAATTTGAAAGGCTGACTGGTGAGATGAAACAAGCGACAATTGTTTGTACAACTTTCTGTAAAATTGTGTGTCTTTAATATTTTTCTATTTGGCTTATAAACTAATAATGTTTGTATGTTTGTAGGCGAACCTGTGTGTGTCTTTACTTCTGCTTTTAAACTTCACTCCTTTCATACTTGACAATTTGTGTGAGGCAAAAGTGGTTAAATTAGAAATTAAATAAAATGTTATCGAGGACTTAAAACTTAAAACATAAACTTTTTTTTACTTTAGAAAGATGAAATTGGCAGATTTTTTGTAGTCTCAAGGTTATTGCCGAAGCCTATTGCAAGGCAACAATTTCTTATTGGTTCCGTCGGGATTCGAACTAACGATTTTTTTCTTTGTTTAACAAATATCAATCATCAGGAAGAAAATTACATTTTTGATTTGTCGTGGTTCTTGTTCACGATATTATTGTACGTCAAACAGTTTATTATTTCGGCCAGAACTGCAATACTTCGTGATCTTGTTGTCGTTTTTCTTCATTTAATCAAAATTTTCTGTTTTACCATATACAACTCTTGTCCAATTTATCTCCACTTTAAAATTAAACAACAGTTGTTTTTGTTTTTCTTTTCAAGGCTTAAAGCCGGTGGGATTTGAACTCACAACCACAACTTCACAATAAATTTTCTTCATTTCCACTTAAAGCTCGGTGAGGCTTGGGACTGCTTTTCCAATACTTGCAGGCATTTTTAACAGCTCATGAAACCAATCCTGCTCAATAACCGCAATTTTTTCTTTAATCAAAACTTGATTGGGATTTGAACTCATGCTTTCCATTTCTGTTTACCAACTAAGCAGGTATCTCAACCAAATATTTTTATTAAAAACACAATCCAACTTTTTAATGTGAAACATCATCAACTTTTTGGCCACCGGCATTTTTTCTCAAACCAGATCACTTAAGTTGTAGCAAAAGCGATTCTCTGCTTAGAGACGCATTTATTTTGTTCAATAACTTTCTTTCATGATCGCTCGCTCCATTTAATTTCAACAACTCTGCTGCTATTTTGGATTCTTATTTAATCCCTCTTAGTTACGTGCAAAATATTCGGTCAAGAATATTGACCTTTCTCAATATATTCAAGCCAAGCGCTATACCAACAGGCGACAACTGATAGTTTTCTGCCACCCTTTTTATCACAGAGTCTGATTTTGGCTTAAATTTAACTGACTCATGGCATCCACTACCAATATGTTGTTGTCCATTCACTATTCTCATTGAAATGCTAACAACTTCTAAATATTCAAACATGATGCGTGCTGCCGTTTAAGCATCATATTCAAAGCTGCCTGCATGCAGTTGCCTCCCGTTTTTCTTTCAGATTGACGGAGTCCAATCATTGCAAGACTCCGCATTCGCACCAATTCTTTTTCGCCTTAATTGACTTCCGGCAAAGATTGTCTTGCTAGTTTGCATAAAGGTACCTGTTGCTCGCTTGATTAACCTCATGTTGTGGATGTCCAAGACAGTTGCAGTTCTTACTTTCTCTTTCAGGGTTATGCAGGCTTTAAGCTTTTATCATCTATTCATCTATTATCGCTCGTTGAACTCTAGGAAAGTTTCCCTGTCAGTTATTATTTTTTCCTGCTTGTTTTTAAATTTCTGCCAGACTTTGCAACATTTATACGGCTTTCCTTCTTCTCTTTTTGCTGGGTCAGATTCGGACTTACAGCGAGTAGTGCAATCGTCGTTCATTAATCTATCGCGGAAATGTTCATCTCTGCTATAAAATTCTTGTTATTCCTTTTCTACTCCGGGATCTTCAATGAGCTGTGACAACACGATCTATTGATTCCCCAGTTCAACCATCTCAGCAACAGCGGTTACTCAATAATTTATCTTGTTTCCACTTAAAGGCCGGGGCACATAAAATCCGACATACGTTACACTTTGAAGTATTTAACAAACAAGTTAGTTGAAATCCATGCCATCTTAAGAGAGATGTCACAATCAGTACGTATTCGTCAACGTAAAGTACGAAAGTTGGTCAAGTTTTAACGAACGTTGAATACTTTGACAGCTATTAATGCTTCTTCTTTGTATTCTTTCAACTATTGCTGGCTTCCAATGGTACTATGTGATTTTAGTAAGACAACTTTGGTGTCAAAAAATGAAATACCAATTAAATTAATTGAACAAGTAAATAAAAAAAGACCAGACTTTAATTTTATATCCGTCAGCAAAGTACTCATTTTGCCAACCTCATCCGTCGTTGCTTTGACTTTGCTTGAACACGTTAAATTACAACGTATGAAAGACACTATGTGCCCCGGTCTTACGACTCTGGCATTTGCAATTTCGTCTTTATTTCCACGCCTTTAATAACAAATAGGATTTCTGTTGATGGGACAGGTTAACACAGAGCACCTGTATTGACCAATTCGATCACAAACACCGACGCTTTATCTTTCTTTCTTTACTTTGCCCGCGCTAAATATTAAATTTCGTCTCGCATGTACAGAGCTTCATTACACTGGGAATCAACAGCTTTCTAGAATGTGCAAAATAGTGACAAAGGTCCTCCATTCTTGATAGAAATCAATTTTGTATAGAAATTTCTTAGGAATCGATTTAATTTTCCGTTGGCTGTTCTTGTATTTTGGAAATAATTCGTAGTTACTGCCTGTTAGCTTTCACGAAAATGTGTGTAAAGTTAAATTTTAAAATTTATAACTCTAGCCACATTCTGTTACGATAACAGAGCTCTGTTAATCACTTAACATAACCAATGTTGATATTAAAAATTTATGTGCTGTTTTTGTATTTCAGGCAATCAATTCGTTTGAAAAATTTATATGAAAAACACATCAATTTTTTTTAGTAATTTCCATATAAATTTTTCAAACGAATTGATCGCCTGAAATACAAAAACAGCACATAAATTTTTAATATCAACATTGGTTATGTTAAGTGATTAACAGAGCTCTGTTATAAATTTTAAAATTAAAATTACACACATTTCGCTAAATACTTTCTTTCAAGCGTTTTTATAAAATTAAAGCAATAAATTCGAAAAAAACTTTTTGCTTTAATTTGTTAATATTTTATTAGTTTTAATTGTACTTGATTCCTTAAAAAATTTGTTTTTAATAATTCTCATTCAGTCAAAGAAAATTTTTCTATTATTGATTTTAATATTTTTTTTATAATTATTGGTTTTTTATTAATCTTTGTTGATTGTTAATTTATAATTATATTTTCAAGTTTAAGGTCTTTTTTCATAAAAATTAAATTTTTATTTTTAATACTTCGGCGCACCATTTCGGCAACGCTCTATGAATTCCTGCCGTTTAACATCAAATTCATTAAAGAATTGTGATATTTTCTAAAGCGGTCTAATTATTTTTCAAATTTTTTGTATCAAAAAAAATTTTTTTTAAATATTTTTTAAAAAATTTTTTTTTTTTGTTTTTTTTTTTTTGTTTTGTAACAGACTGAATTTTTATTTGTCTTTGACAGACCTACAGAGTTCTTTTACAGCTTCTGCGTGAAATAATTTAATTTATAAATTAATTGCTAATCATTATAGGTAATTGGTTAATTAATGTTTGGTTACTTTTCAATTAGCCCACATAATAATAAACTGATATAAAATAATGACTTCACTATTGTAACAACAACATCGCGACGACGACAACGACAACTGCAAGTAACTCGAAAATATTTTTAAATCAACAGTCAAACAAGCAAACACACAAAAACGTTTAGACAGACGACACAAAGACACACTGTTAGTTACTCAGAGACAACAATTATAAAAAAAACAAAAAAAAAAACAAAATTTATAATTCAACATGCAAAATAAACCTTTAAATCTATTTATCTGTTCGGTTAAAGTAAAACGTATGTAGGTCCATTCGTTTCTTGTTGCTATTGTTGTTGTTGTTTTATATTTTATAGACGTTCATCTACACTTTAGATATCTCATCCATTTCTATTCAATATTGTTCTCTATTTACACCATACAATCAACCGGTAGTCAGCCAGGTAGCCCAACAAGCCAGCCAGCCAGCCAGCCATCCAGCCACTCAGCTTTGCCATCCAAACAACCAACCATCCATCCATCCATTCTATTCTCCTGTCCCAACTGTATGTGTCTGTTGGTATTTCTTTTTATAATTTTTTTCACTTTTTCTTTTATTTTAATTTTTGTTGTTGTTGTAAACGAAGCATGTTACTTTACTAACAAATAGATTTATATACAACTTTTATATACAAAGCCATACATACAAACATACATACAAACATATATTTATATAAATTTTGTTGTTGTTGTTATTATTATTATTGTTGCTGTATATTTGTTTGTGATTTTATATTTTACTCTCTTTAGTTTAAGTAGCGCCTCCGGAAGTGATGGTTTTGCATTTTTGCAAAAACACCAACAAGAAATACACAAAAACAGCAACAATATTAAAATTAAAAAATGTTTAACAGACAACAATAGAAACAGCATCATCATCATTAACAATAATCAAATCCGTACATGCAACATAACACTACAACTTTTACAATTTATAAATCGCAGTGTATTTGAACTTAATAAACCTACACATTTTTCTCTCAGTGTGCGTGTGTGTGTGTGTGCAAGTGTTTTCGTATCTTTGGCAGTTTTTTTCTTCTTAAATTTCCTAAAACATAATTAGCATTACAAAATATTCGTTTTGTCTTTTTTTTCTTATTTAATTTTATTAGTTCAACAACTGTTTGTTAAACAAGTTTTAACCAGCTCGAAAATTGTTAAACGTGAAAGTGATAAATAAATTTTAAATAGTAAATAAACAAAAAACCAACAACAAATGTATTCAAATTTATTTAAATACCTTGACAAGTGAACAAAACAAATCTATTTTTTATGTAGTTCTTACATTTTTAAAAAAGCGTTCGAGAGTTTTTTTTACTTCCTACAAATTCGAAATATTGAAAATATTTTTGTACTAAAAATACTAAAATTGTTGAAATAAAATAAATTTGCAAACATTTAAAGGCGAAACATAATGCAAAGTTACAAAAAAAAGTACATGAAATTAAAATCAAATGAATTTTTGTAAACGAAAAATTTGCCGGGAGCTTTCCCTGGTATATTGCACGAACATTACAGGGTAACACGAATCGAACTAAGTATTTTTAAAAAAATAACTGTAAATATGCAGCTGCGTATAAATTATTTAAAATTTTATTATAACAGCTGTAAATTAATTTGTAAAAATCTAAAATGAATTCAAATTTTTAAATAAAGTTTTTTGATTTAAAATTAGCACCGGGTACTTCGGTACCCCCTTATTATAATGAAATAAGATAATTGGCTCCGTAACATTCCCATTTTTATTTTAAACGTTCCAATATTCGCCCCTAAACTAAATGTCAAATAAAAATTTCACTTTGATTTTTATAAAGGGTGGTTTTTTTAAGACCGATAGAACTTTAAATTATGAAAAAAAAAACACTAAAAATTAAATTGTAATTAAGAATTTTTTTTATGAAAGACCAGAACATGGCATTAATATTTAAAAATGATTTTAGGCATATGGCCACCGTGGCTGCTCATGACGAAGCGCATTTTAAACGTCCAATTTTTGATCACTTTTTCAAATACTGCTGGACATATGTCATGAATAACATGAACAATGTTGGCCTCCAAAGTGTCAATTGCTGCTGGTTTGCAAGCATAAACCAGTGACTTTACGTGACTCCACAGAAAATAATCGAGAAGTATCAAATTGCACAACCTTGCAGGCCAATTGACAGGTCCATTTCTCGAAATCAACTTATGGCCAAATTTTGATTTCAATAACTCGATGATGCAGTCACCATATGGCACGTAGCGTCATCCATCAAACAAAAAATCATTAGTTAATGTGCGGTCACGTTTTTTTGTCCGTAACGTGAGATCCGGTCTCATTTTTAAAGAAATAAAGTTCAATGATGCCACCAGCGTGCATTTTTTTTGGATGCAATGGAGGCTGTAGGGTATAATGTCGATTGGTCTCACTCCATATGCGGCAATTTTGCTTAATAACAAACCCGTTAAGCCAAAAATGAGCCTCATCCCTGAACACAATTTGGCGATAAAACAACGGGTCAGTTACTTACTGCTCTAAAGCCCAAACGGCGAAAGAACGATGCATATGATGGTCTCGTGGCTTTAATTCCTGCACTAGCTGGATCTTATACAGGTGTAGGCCAAGATCTTTGCGTAAAATTTTCCATGTAGTGAACGGACAGAGTCCCAATTCCTGCTACCGACGACTAATCGATAAATTTGGATCTTCTCCCACTATTTTGTTTACAGCAGCGATATTCTCTTTAGTACTTACATTCCTTCAACGTGTTAGTGTTATTGCATCCTCTAGAGAAATCTTTCCACAGTTCGACGGATGGCTTGCTCAGACGGACGATTATGTGCACCATAAAATTACGAAGTCGTCTATAAGTTGCTCGAATTGATAAATGATTTGATAGCATTTTTCAAGCGTGAGTCTATTCATAATGATATGCCAGAGTTTTCTGAAAATAATAAAAAAAAATTTTGATAAAAATTGCAAGACTAATTTTGGATGGAAGAGTGAGGACTTAAGACTCCTTTAATTTCTTTATATTTTAAAGCCCATAAGCTCTTTGGCTACTAAAAAAGCTTTTTTATACCTGTTATTGTTGAAACAGTGATGACAATTTTTGTTTTTTTCCGATCAAAATAGCGATTTTTATCTTCAGAATGGATGCCATGAGTGATCTAAGCCTTGACCAAATGTTAGCAATCACTAGACCCTCATTCCATGATGACGAAAAATACTGACATATACCATCAGTCGACATCCTGAAATCACTTATGTAAAGAGTAAAGGCTGGTTATAGCACGTGACTCAATCTGAGTGAGGTTGCCGTACATTACAAATCGCTTGACTATAATATATTTGTGGCAAAGCGTGGTAGCGCTTTCAGCTTTAAAGCTTATCACTAGAAACTGTTACACTTGACGCTCTTATTTAAAATATTTATGCATTAGTTCCCCTTTGTCATTTTTGTTCGTATACAGTGTCGGATATTAGATTTCGTCGACCATCTTCTACTCATTAATCATTATATTCATTGGTGTAAATAAGGCTGGCCGGTGAAGCCTAAGTCACTCAAACAAATAAAAAGCTTAACACAAGTCCCTTCAAATTTTTCTTTCTTATTGAAGGCTGGTGGCCGAGGCCTTAGTCACTCCTAGAAATAATTAAGCGCTAACCCCTTTCTTTTTAGATCTATCCTTCTTCTTTTTTAAATTACTAAAACATGACATAATATTTCTATTCGATATTGAAAGAGTGTCAGACGCACTCCCGTCCAGAAATTTCTTTTTGAAACCCTTTTGAATATCATCGCTGTAGTTTGGAGGTCAAGTTAGCCCCCCTTTTAAGCAACTAGTTTTGAATAATAGCGACATGCAAAGAAGATAAAAAGAAAACAAAACTACAGCTGTGCACTGATGCAAACGTACAGTGGGCTGTGTGCTCCATTTAACAAAAAAATTTCTGAAATCTTTTTAAGATGACATTCTCTATTTTATTCGTTGAGAAAACTTAAGGGGCTCCTAATTTATTGACTTTATTTATCTGCCAAATGCGGCTAGCGCCTAATTATAGAAAATACATTAGAAAAAAAATATTAAATCAAGATATTGTGCGCTCATAGAATTTTTAATTAATTATTTTTTTGTTTTCATATCACATCAGTTTTATGGTGCCATTAAAACATTTTATAATGTTACAAACAAATTGTTAGTTTAGACACTTTCATGGTTTTATTATCACAATCATTTATCTTTTACATGTATCGCGGTGGTTATAGCACCTCGTCAACAGACTATTAAATACCCAGAGAATTACTAAAAAAGTAATAAAAACACGAAACAGAAACTGAATGCTCATTAAAACTAGAAAGAAACCACAACAACAAACTCTAAACTCAACACTCACTCTTTTTTTTTAAATAAAAATGTAAACAAACTTGGTTGAGTGGTTATAAAAGAGAAAGAGACAAAACACGATTTATGAGTATGCGTGCGAGTGTAATCACACACTTTCAGTTTTTTTCTTTATTTAAAAACTCTCTTAATGTGTGTTTTTTCTCTGCTTTTATTCTCATTGTTTTTTAGTTGTGAAAATTTCTGTGCCCCTGTTAGTGTTTTTGGAGTGCAACGTCATTGCATTATGATGATTATTATTTTATTTATTTCAAATAATAAATAAACAAAGCAAAAACAATCGGGCAGAGCAATCTAATTTTCTGCTGATTTATTGTGTTTTAGGTATAAATAATTCATTTCATTTTTAAGTTCAGTTCATGAGTAACTTATAATTTATATACTTGTTGTTGTTTTACACTTAACAAAATATCATCATTATTACTTTAATACCTACAAAACAAAAGCGAATACACATTCACACATTCAAACAAACAAACAAACCTCTATCTAGGCCATTTGAAATATTTTCTACATTCTCAGTCAGTCACTAGGTTTTTTAAACATCATTTTGTAAAATGGATTGAATGCTTGGTTGCCCTGTTGTGCGGTTAGAGACGTGCAAACGCATGTCATGCCGTTGTTTGTTTTTTTTTCTTGTATCTTTTCCTGATTATTGTAGCTGATTTGCTGTATTTGCACTGATTTAGTTCTCCTACACTAAAATATAAAACAAGAGAGAGTAAACAATATACAAGCAGTGTTGCCAGTCATTGTAATTTCTCGCCAATCTCGCGATGGAAAATCTTGTTTGGCGTTTAAAACGTTAGAATGACGATTGGCGTAATTTTCGTTTATTGATTTTTTAATTTTTATACGATAAGAAGATTTTTCTATATTAGAAAAGGATAAGGTGACTAAAAAGACTCCTAAATTTGTAATTTACATGGGAGTAATTAGTTAGAAGGACTAATTAATTGCCAATATCATTAGAATTGAATACTGAATAATGCTAAGGATTTTTTAGCATTATATATATTCTGACCTCTAATGCATAGCGAAGTCGATTGAGCGATGACCGTCCGTGTTAGTGTTGAAATTAAGTTTGCCGAGGCACTAGTTCAGCTAGAAAAAAATTAAATACGCCAATCGATTAGACATAGTGTTGCAAGAGGTGCTATTTGAAATCAGCAAAGTCGGACAAAACACCACGCCTATCCCTAATTTTTTATATATTTCAGAGAAATGAAGTAACTCTAATCAAAAAAACAAATATATGGGGCGATAGAGAATTAAAAAAAAAAAGGAAAAAACTCCAAGTGAAAAAATTGGCTCTGGCCCATATTTTCCGAGTTACGGGCCTCTGAAATTTTTAAAAAATTTTAAAATATCAATATGGGTATCATTTTAAAGCTTTTGAAGAGATTATCAAGGAAATACTAAAATTTTTGAAAAATGCTTAACCCATTAAAAGCCGATGGCATTTTTATGTAAATTTTTTTTAATTCTCTGTCACCTCTATATTTGTTTTGTTTTTTTTTTTTTTTTTTTTTTTTTTGGATTGGAGTTACTTCACTAAACTAGATTTATAGAGATGGTGAAGGGTATATTTGATTCGGCATAGTCGAATATAGCACTCTTACTTGTTATTATTTTTATCATTTTAATTACGATTGCTAAATATGTTTTGGACGTACAGTTGAAGTAAATATAATCTAGGAGCATACGATTTATTAATTATATGATCAAAAACATTGCCACTTTTATCGGCATTTAATAATAAGTTTTGCTAAAGACTTTTTTATTTTCGATATTGGTAGTGATTTTTAAGGCAAAGGTTTAATTAATATTTAGTTAAAAAACAAAGTCATTATAATTAACTAAAGATTAAATGGTTTTAAAGTATTATCATTAATAAACGCCATTTCATGTTTACTACGAAATTTTAGTGAATTTGTAAACATTCTCACGAAAAAAGAAACACTAGGAAAATCTTTTCGTTTTCATGAAGTAATTGGAACTGCCAGTTGTGGTATAAGGTAAACTTAGATCTAGACATCATGCTTTAGACTTACTTCACTTAAAATTTATTAAAATTTTTAGACAAAGAACCATCTACAAGAGGAATAAATTTAATTTTTTTTTGCATAGCTTTCTTTAAAGGTTTTGCCATTATAAATTTATATTTCATATAAATAAAAATGAATAATTGTGCGTTAGTCTTACTAAAACTCGAGAACAGCTGGACCTATGTAGCTAATTTTGGTCTTGAATTATTTGCAGAAGTCCAGAGAAGGTGAAGGTGAAAATTTGAAAGAAAACTATAATTTTGTTTTTCCTTTGATGTGGCCATCATCGTTCAGAAATAAAATTGAAAGAACAGTCGCTTGAGGCAGTCCGAAATTTGCTGGGTCAGCTAGTTTTTCATAAAACCAATTGATAGTTAAATTATATTTTTATTTCATTATTTTAAACAATACCAATGATATTTCGATGGTAATGAAAAAATTCCATTTATTATTTGCTTTTACCTTGTTAGTCGGCCTTTCATACGTAAATAGATGTTAATAATTCAATTTACTGCTAAAAGAAGAAATTCAGTTTATTTTACAATTCCCATTATAAATAAATATTTCCAATCTAATACGATTGAAGAATAAAAAACGTTTTTATATAAAAATATGAAAATTTATTATTCGGAATCTTTTTTTTTTGGTTTTTTTTTTTTTTTTTTTTTTGTTAATTTACTTTAATCGATCTTGATTCCATCAAATATAAATATTTCATAATAATCTCATTAAATATTTATTATTTAAATTTAAAAGTACAAAATGAAATATATTACTGCTGGAAAAGCATATCAATATGACCATTTCGCTACTGCTCATATAGCTTATCAGTGGATTCTACCCAAATTTTGTATAGAAACACACATTGTGGAACACCTTTTTTTAAGCTTCATGTTCAATTAAATAGCCAAAGTTCGATGGCTGTTCTTTGAGTTTTAATTCCAAAAATCACTTGAGTCGCATTGTCCTTTATTTTTTTTTTTAATAAGTTATTTATTTTTATTTTTTAAAACTCCTGTGATTGTTATAAATAACGCAATTGTTGTGTCTTACGATAAAAAGAAAAAAATTTTTTGTAATAAAAACATATTTTTATGAATTGGTAATATTTGACAAGCGATTTAGCGAGAATGGTTAAAGCTGGCAGCCCTGTAGACAAGCTGTTAAAATACTCCCAATAATATATATTTATTTCAGTGGTGATAACCTGGCTCTTTTTCGAAACAGATTAGGCGTATTTATATATCCACTTTAACCGCATATTAATAATAAATTGCTTTTAGCGTCCTATTTTTGATATTTACTCCCTCTATATTCGCCTTGCACAAACGCCTTATAAATATTATTAAATGTTTTGAATTTTTGAAATTATTAGTCAAAATTAAATACTTTTCATTTTAAAAATATAAGTTAAACTATTTTATTTTAACCAAGTAAATAATTTCACTTAGTCTTAAGTTCACGTATAGTTGAATTTCTAAATTTTATTAAGAAAGAAAATATGAAAATGTATAAAATAGCAGAATACAATACAGTATTTGCTGCATTGTTGCAATCGTTGTCAGCATTTTTTTTAGGTTATATACCTTGGAAATGTTATCTTTTCAACCAACTAAATTAATAAATAAGAAAACGGGAAATATTTATAATTAAACAATATATAATTTCTTAAAAAAAACGTCCACATAGAAGCTAAAGCTCATTTTTCTTCCCTTTATTAATAGTTGTTTTCTGTTTACCATCGACTTAAGGCAGAATTAGTCTTTACTTTTCGTTCCGTGACGAATCAGCTGATCAATTTCTGTTAAATGGAAAATATGTATTTGTGGTTTGTTATTACTTTGACGTTCCGTTCTGTTCCGTTCGAATCAGTAGAAAATAGAATTCAACGTTATGTTACTTGAAAGTTGTTTGGTAGTGTGAGTGCAAAATTGTAAACAAACCATTTTTGTGTTGTTTTTGTTCTGTCGTGTATTGTGTTTTCTTTGTTTATTATAAACAGCTGGTTTGTTGTTACAGAAAAACTAATTACAATAACTTAAAAAGCAGAACGGCACGGCTCAGAACAGCAACAGAAAGTAAAGACTAATGAGGCCTTTAGCAATGAATGCCATTTTTATGTTTTCATGGTTTTGTCGTTACATATCAATATGACTTTAATTGTTGTAAGGGAAGCATGAAGCATTGCATTTATCAAATATTTTTAATTTTTGATGTTTCATACACATCATTCTATTTATTTCAAAGTTCATATGTTTACTAAAATATTTCACAGCAGGAATTTTTTTATATTAATGCGTCCACTGCAGCAGCAATTGAAGTTGTATTTCATCTACTTTTTCATACAAGATATTGCTAAAAAAAGTAGTAACGAGTGTTTGTTTAACGTATAAAATACACAAAGAATTGACGTTTAACTAAATATATGTGGTTGCCTCTTGTGTACTTAGCATAGAATATGGTTTTTTTTTGCTTAAAATAGAACTGGAGTAATTAAAAATCAGCAAGATCGGTTCATGTCCTTCGAGGCAGCAGCCAAAACATTATGCCAGCCTCTAATTTTTACACATTTAAAACAAATCGGGATAAAAATAGCTCGATGTTTTTTTTTAATTTAATTATTTTAATTTCATATTCCCGTGTTTAAATTTAATTTAATAATTAGCGAGTGCCGCGCATAAAACAAAAATAAATTGTCGTAGTGATGTTGTGATATTTTTATTTCAAAGTTTAATTTTTCTCTTTATTTTTTGGACAAAAATCTTTAGTTTATTTTTAATATTTGTAAGAAGTTTCCTGAAGAGCTAAGTAAGCGATAGCGACATGGCCATCGAGACGTGTTTTCACCCTCAATGATCAATATCGCTGATTTATTAATTTATTCGGGATAAAAAATAGCACAATATTTTTTTTTTTAATTAATTCAAACAAATCTAGTTTAGTAAAGTAACTTCAATAAAGAAACAAAAACAAATCATAGGGCGACAGAGAAGTAAAAAATTTGAAAAAAATTGGCGCTCGCCCATAATTTCCGAATTATGAGCCTCTGAAATTTCATGGAAAGTACGATTATGCACCATGTTCTTTAATGTATCAAGATGGGTAGAATTTAAAAGTTTTTCAAACGATCTTCCAGACAATACTATAAATTACAAACAAAAAAGTTTAACCCATTAAGAGCCGATTTTCATCTGAAACATGTATAGTAAATATTTTTAAATCAATTAAAAATTACTTTTTTGCCTTTGATTAATTTTTTAATTTTTTTTTACAAAGAAAAATTATTTTTCAAATGTATGCGGAAGTTTTCCAAAGAAAGAAAACAAGAAAGTTTAGACCCTGGCAGAATGTAATGCCGCATTTTTAGGAGAGCCAAGTCCCTCATCAGCATTCTTCGCATCTATTTACCTTAAGTTGTGTGCATTGTAAATATCATCCATTTAACCAAGTAATCAATATTAAGTGAAGCCATTGTGCTTAACCCGTTTGCTCCTCCACATCTCTTGCCAAAAAAACAGATTAAATGCAACTAATTTTAATGAAAAACAGCAACGTGTAAGTTCATTTTCACTTAAAAAGTTTCGCCGCGTTAATTTTAACAAAGCACTTAAAAAATACCAAAACCGCTAAATTGACAATGCTGTCTCTCATCTCTTCATATACAGATTGTGCTCTCATTCGCCGTTTAACTCTCTGTTTACGTTTTGTTAAATGTTTTTGCATTGTTTGCATCGGTGAGATTGTGTTGAACTTGTTGTTTTATTTTGTATTTGTGTATCTACTAATACAAAATCACATACAGGCTTAAATATTTGATTTATGTATTTTCGTTTTATTAATAGAGCTGGGGCAATTGTTGTTTATTTCATGATGATGACTACAACTTTTATTAATTTCATATTTTGCGGTTTGTTGCCTTTTGATTTTTTTTACACTTCAATACACACGAAATTAATGTGGAAGTTAAATGAATATTTTTTGTTTTAAATTTATGAACAACAAGTGTTAAATGATAATGATGTCTTAGGGAGATTTAAATTAATTTTATAAACATAAATAAATCAATTATAGTACAGGAATTTCTCTAAAGTTTGTTGATTTTCTGTTGAGCTCAGTACAAAAAAAAGTATTTAGTGGCTTTTAAGCATTTCTCCTAATTTAAGTTTTCCAACATTTTTCAGTACATTAATTTCTTAAAAATTTATATCTCACTTTGTTAAACTTGTTTTAAACCTGTTCTCGTAGCATATTATTATGTATGTGTGTGTTCTCTTTAAAATGATTTTATTTAACCCACCCCTCTAAAAACTACACAGTATTTAATAACAACCACAATAAATACTCCTTCATTGCAACATCTTTTTGCTAAGTAAAATTTTACCCCAGTAAAATTATAAAAATCTCCCAACTTACTGTTCATAACTGAACGCCTGGTATGTGACATTCGTATTGTACAACAAAAATGTTATTTTATTTAATAAAATCCAATCCAATGCTAGCTAGCTAGCTTGCTTGGCTTGCCTTTTTAATAAATATAATAAATACTTACTTTATAGAAACTAAATTATTATAAAAAGTCTCACTCAGTCAGTCATTTTATTTCAATTCTTAACCATTCATTGCTTTGCATTGTTTGTAGTATTTCAAATAAATTTTTATTTAATAAATTACTGTAAATACATACACCCACCTACACACAATCCCAGCAGAGTCATTTGTTTATTCATTCATTTCATGCTTTGTTATTTTCTCTTATTCTCTTCATTAAATTGTTAGCACAACAAAGAATGTTTTTAGTTATTTTTAATACGAGGGGTAACCAAAAAAAAATGTACTGTTATTCTGTTGTGTGGCCTTACCTGGTTTAAAATAAATGCAATAGATCAGATGGTCGAAAATGGACTGTGTATAAATTAATTGAAAATTGGTCTTGGTGACATTATAGACTTAAAATCATATTTCTTTAGGATCGTAATTATACATAAATTATATTATAATCGAGAAAGATTGCAACAGGATTTTTTATTTGTCATAGAACAAAATATGAATGCAGATTAAACAAAAAAATTTAACAGTTATGTGGTCACCCATTATTTTTACACTTTTTATTGCTGACACAGTAAAACAAAATTTGTTTAAATTCTAACCGTTAGTCTATAACTGTTCAAAAGATTGGCCATATACATCAAATTACAACTATTAGGGCACCCTTTAATTTCTAATTTTAAATATTTTTACTTGTTATTATACTTGATATACTAATGGACATTCTGTCTAACTTTCAAAAATTTGTCATTAACGGTTTGTCTTTAACGGTTTATAGGTCAAATTACATTAGATATAGGGACACTCTTTAATTTCTAATTTTAAGTTTGCTACGTGTTATAGCGGACTTACAAATAAATGTTCTGTGTAAATTTCAATCAACTGTCTGCAACTGTTCAACAGTTTGGTCACATACATTAAATAGCAGCAACTATTGTAACACCCTATACTTTATAATTTTAAATATTTACACTTCTTAATATACCAGACAAAGTATAGCACATTCTGTTTAATTTTCAATGGTAGAGCCATATAGGTCAGTTAACTTTTAATATGGGAACACCCTTTAATTTATAAATTCAAATTTTATATATGTTGTTATAGAGGAGTTAGCAATAAAGGTTCTTTGTAAATTTCAACTATCTGCCTATAACAGTACAAAAGTTTGGCCACATACATCAAATTATAATAACTATCGGGACACCCTTTAATTTATAATTTCTGAATGTTTTTAACGGTCATAGTAATCGACATTCTGTCCAATTTTCAAGCGTCTATAACGCTTTAGAAGATAAGCGCATATAAGTCAATTTACATCACCTATAGGGATACCCTTTCATTTTTAGATTTAGTTTTGTATTACTTTTTGCCATTGGCAGCTGTAGAAATACGAATTTTTTCCACTTTAAAGAAGTGCGTTTTACGGTTCATAATACACTTAAAAAACATGTATGTTATATGGGGACACCCTTTAGTTTTTAAAATTATAAACTGTTTTTAAAACGGAACCCACCTGTAAGAATAAACTTTCAAATAAGAAAAAATATATATATAAACTGTTTTAGAAATAACTGAGATGTGCGGACACAAACAATAAAAAAGTCAACATTCAGACCTATTGATGGTGTGAACACCATTTTCAAGTTTAACAAGCAGATAATATTTTCAATTTTTTTTAACAGAGGGGTCTCCTTATAACAGGATTTAATTTAGACTTCTGTAACCGTTTGATAATTTCTTTAAATTTGAAAACATTAAAACAAGAGGCAGTAATTCCAGTTGCAGTTTTTTTTTTAAATTTCGGTTCGTTTGTTTTTGACTCAATCGTGGAGTTTTACTTGATTCCTCCTACGCTTAGTTGGCTCAATAATTACTTTATTTTATCCAAGGTTATGTTTTGGGAAATAAAATTATCCAATCGTAAGACTGTGAGTTAATACAGCAATCATTTTGCCGCTTTAAATTAAAGTCACTGAATCATTTATTTTATATCCTTGGCGTCTCAAGCAGTTGCCGGACTTTAAGTCGTTGACAACATGGATTTTTTCGTGATTTTTAAAGTAACTGGCTCAACTTGTCATTCCAAATGTATGTTTTTTAAACATTTTTCAAAAAGAATAGAACAAAAGCTGTGCAGTTGTTCCAACGTTTTGAAAAAGAGCAATGTTTTGAAAAAAAAAAATATTCTTTCACAGTATAATTTTATAGGTACCCTCGTATAAATTTCAAAAACATACCTTAATAGTATTTGTTTTTTTTTAATTTTTTTTTATAAATTTTATCTCTCTCATTAAAAGTTTTGCTCTCAACAAATGTTGAACTGTTTTTTTTAGAACATTTTTGTATGGGAAATGTTTACACTCTCAACTCTTACGCTCTTTTTCGCTCATTAGATTCTTATTAGACCAACGCCCACCCTGACGTTTTCTTCTTTAAACTCAGCTGATAGACCGTAAAAAATTGTAGTTTTAATTAACAGGGCAATAAAAATCATAAAATCTTTAGTCTAAAGCACTTCACAGTGGTTTTGGAATTAAAAGTGCTGATGCATAAATTAAAAAATATCTCATTTATTACTTTAACTGAAAGTACGGAAAATGTGTCGTACTAAAAATTATTAAATGAAAGGCATTTAAAGGGTGACACTGACATGTTGTTGGGAAAGTTCTTCACTCTTAAGTCTTTTACGAACTTAACAATTAAATTGGTTAAATACCTGATTAAGAGCCTTTATTTCAAGAATTTCCAGATTAACAAAAGTACTGGAAAAGAAACTAAAACACAATGTAAACTCCCTTTCAAACAGATAAAAAAGCTTTACGAGAACTATTTATAACACAGCCCGGAAAATTCGGCCGATTTAATTATTTTCTTTCTTAAAACTTTTAATCACTTTTGATTTTCTTAAGAGATATTTGTGGCGACGAAAATCTAATGTTGTTATCCGTGAGTGTTGTAAAATAAGTTGTTACTTCTTACCACTTTTAAAGTGTGGTGTATTTAAATTTGTAACACTTTTTGAGCAGCTGCTTTGTTAAACAGAAGCCATGAGTTCAACTCCCATCCGCGCCATGAATTTATAAGAGGAACTAATTTAGTTTGGATAAGTTGTTTAAAAAAACAAATGGATTCAACAGTAGAAAACTCCTTAACTTAAGATTAAAAAGGAAAGGCGATTGTTGTGGGTAGCCGCGACATATAAGTTGGTTATGGTGTCTGTATATTGGATTGGTTAAAAAGGATGTTATTGGGAGTACAAATTAATTCGGTCCTTTTTTTGTCAGAAATGCATTTGTTTAAAAATAAAATTAATTACCTGATTATTCAAAGTATTGGCCATCGCTGGCTACTACTTTTTTCCCATCTCTCCGGCAATTTACGAATTCCCTCTGGGAAAACTATTTCTTGTTTTGAGGTGATCCAAGTGGAGAGCTAATTTTCAATTTTTTCGAAAGAAGTGAACCGGTGACCTGCTAAATCGTGCTGCATTCGTCTAAATTACCAGTAGTCTGAAGAAGTAGTGTCTGGAGAATATGGCGGGTGTGGTAAAATATCCCACTTGAGTGTTTCTAAATTTTTTTTAACAACTTTTCCGACATGAGGCCGAGCGTTGTCATCCAAAGGAATAAGTTTGTCATGTCTTTTCTTGTATTCCGGCTGTTTTTATTCGTAATGAACGACTCAAACGCATAAATTGTAGTCTATACAGATGGCAGGTGATGGAATCGCCAGGCTGCAGCAACTCATAGTATACAACACCCTTTTAGTCCCACCAGGTACACAGCATGACCTTCGAACTATGAATATTGTGCTTCGGTGTTGATGTTGGGGTCAATGGCCATTCCCTATATGATTTATCAGTTGGAGCATTGTCACCATAAACTGTCACAAGCATTCGATGCACTTCAGCTGCACTTTTCTTCCAGAAAAGTAAAGCCTCCCGCACATGAAATTCAAAGCGATATAAACTGAACATTATTGACTGATGTATAACATCTCTGATACCACAGATATCAGCTGTTATCATTTAACATTTGTAACAGCTTTTACTTTTTGAGGTAATAGGGTGACCATATAAAAAAATTATATATAAAAAATTATACATTAACAAAAATACAATTAAAAGATTCTTTTATATTTAACCAATAATCTGTACACTTATTTAAAACTAAATAAAAATAAATTAATTTTGTAAGTAAAATAACTTAATTTACTAAAAAACTTAGAAAATAAAATCAAACATAGTCACATTGCACTGATTTGTTTCCGTTCGCCGGCGTAAGAAATATAAATAAATCTGTTCTAAAGTTTCACGCGTATGACGAATTTCGTTCGACGTCATGATTATGTGCTCTTTTATAACCACAAATCAGTTTTGTTTTTGGCGACGAATATTCTCGAGCAAAAATTTATCTTTCGCCTCAATTCTGTTCCTATTATTATCCTGCAGCATCAAAATAATTTTTTTATAATTTTTAGGCATCATCAAGACCCAAAAAAAAAAAAAACTATTTATTTGATAAATTTTTACCCGATGTTATAGAAAGGTTAAAAATGATTCGGTGGCTGAGTGGACTGCGACTCGTTTCTGTAACTTAAGTGAGAAAATTCTCACATGAATATATTATAGTCATCTATTTTTATAAAATGTGAGTTACGTTTAATCATAAAGTGTTTCTTTATAGATGACAATAACACGTGAGAACGTGTGAAAAATTTCTCACTTAAGTTACAGAAACGAGGTACTGTATTGAAAGTACGTATAAAATCATAAAGGGTATTTTTGAAGCTCTTTAAAACTCTGACAGCAGCTGTTTTATATCTGTGCCTGCAAAACTCAGTCATTCCCCAACCGATTTTAAAAGTTTTTTGTTATTTGATAGATTATGGTTACAGATTGATCTCGTTTTAAAAATACTTCATAATCTGAAAAATTAAAGGGTGTCCCTGTACAACATACATGTTTTTTAAGTGTGTTATGAACCGCACTTCTTTAAAGTAAAAAAAATCCGTATTTCTTCAGCTCCCAATAGCAAAAAGTAATACAAAACTAAATCTAAAAATGAAAGGGTGTCCCCATAGGTGACGCACATTGACTTATATGCGACTGTCTTTTAAGCTGTTATAGAAAATCGCTTGAAAATTGGACTGGATATAGATTACTATTACCGTTATAAACATTAAAAATTACAAATTAAAGGGTATCCGATAGTTAATGCAATTTGAAGTATGTGGCCAAACGTTTAAACTGTTATGGGCACATAGTTGAAATTTAAAAATACCTGTATTGCTAAATCCTCTATAACAAGTATAAAATTTAAATTTATAAATTAAAGGGTGTTCCCATATTTGAAGTTAATTGACCTATATGGGCCTATCGCTTGAAGTGCTATATTAACCAGAATGTCCTCTACTTTGTCTGAAATATTAAGAAAAATATTTAAAATTATAGATTATAGGGTGTGACAATAGTTGCTGCTATTTAATGCATGTGACCAAACTGTTGAATAGTTTTAGACAGTTGATTGAAATTTTTACAGAACCTTTAGTTGTAAGTCCGCTATAGCAAGTAGCAAACTTGAAGTAGAAATTAAAGGGTGTCCCTATTACTGATGTAATTTGATCTATATAGCCCTGTCTCTGAAACCGTTACTGACAAACTTTTGAAAGTTAGACAGAAAGTCCATTAGTATATCAAGTATAATAACAAGTAAAAATATTTAAAATTAGAAATTAAAGGGTGCCCTAATAGTTGTAATTTGATTTATATGGCCAATCTTTTGAACAGTTACAGACTCACGCTTAGAATTTAAACAAATTTTGTTTTTCCGCGTCAGCAAAAAAAAGTGTAGAAAATAAAGGGTGACCATATAACTGCTGAATTTTCTTCTTTAATCTGCATTCATATTTTATTCTACGATAAATAAAAACTCCTACCGCAATCTTGATAAATTGATTGATACATTCGTTTTAAAACAATAAACTGAAACTACAAAAAATCTCACTAACATTATAACAAGCGCATATTCAATTTCAAAAATAAAAAACTGTGTACAATTGAACTCACCCAACCACTGTTTTGTTTATTTTTAAAAAGCAATAAAACATGTGCTCACTCATAATATTTGCTACCAGCTGAAACAACAATGTTTAACGTAAATTTGCTATACAAAATAAAAAAAAATCTTGTCATGCGCCGCTTATAGTTTTGTGAATATTCGCTCTGTTATACGTACAACGTAATTTTTGTGTCATCAACAGCAGCTACAAAACTTTTTCATTTCAATTCCAAAACTAAAAAATCAACTTGCTGCTTTTTCATACAGTCATGCTGTTGGCCTATTACATTGGCGGTTACACGTTGTCGTTAGGTTGCTCGTAACGAACTTAAAAACGAGATGGCATACATAAAAAGACCAACTAACTAACAAACGAACGAACTTGACAACGAACAATCAAGCAAACAAAACAACTTACTATTGAACGAATAATGTAAACAACTAAACAACCAAGCAACGAACCGGAAAACGAACGAAATCAGAACAGAACAGAACAGAACAGCAAGCCGCTAAAACAAAAATAAAAAATCAAAACAAACAATAACAAAGCAAGAGCGAGTTAAAATAATGACATCTCTTTCATTAGTACGCTAGACATGCCATCAGTTAATTTTTGTATTTGTGTTTCACTCTCTCTCTCTCTTTTTTTTCTCTCGTTGGGTTTCTCTGTTGCTTGTTAAACAGATAAAATGTGAGCGCACATGTTTGTGTGAATGTGTTTTTACATTCATTTTTTTTTTCATTGTTGTATTTTGTGACTGTGAATTTCAAGTTTTCTTTCTACACCGCTTAAGTTTTTTGTTTTAATTGCCGCTTGCTGTTTTTTATGTTCGCCTAATTTTTCCCTCGAATATCGAATCTCGATTTCGATGAGATTTTAACGACATTGTCTGTCGCCCACCATACAATAAAAATAATAAAAACAACCCAAACAACTCTCGATCTATTTATTAAATTTTCCGTTTTCATATTGTTTTTCCACAACAAACAAAATCGTTTTAATAAATAAATTCTTTGTATTTGGTAAAATTACTACGGGGGGTTTTCTTAATACCCTGATTATTAGAATAAATTAAAAACAACAACAACAACTACAAACTATCTACACCAATTTTATTTTATTTGAATTTTTTTTTTCGTCTGTCATGGCCGCAGTTTAAGCAGTAAGTTAGTCGGTTTAGTAGTACGACTTGTTTCCAACTGATTGTAGAACAACTTGTTTGAAAACGTAATATTAAATAAGAAGGAAAAACGTGCTTTATTTTGTTACTTAGCCGGCTCGGCTGGTGTTGGTATGCATGCCAGTGCACGACTGACTGACTGATTTAAAAAATATTTTAAATCTTTTGCTTGCAAAGCATATTTTTTTTTTTTGTATTTTTATATTTATCTATGAAAACAAAACATAAAAAATAACAAACACTCGCTAACATTCGGTTTTAACATAGTTTATACAATTTATCCGTCAGCCGCTAATAATTGTTGTCGACTGGTTGCATGTATGACTGTTTGAAATGGCTGGTAAGTGTCTGCTATCAGCGCAATTTTATTTACAAGTGATGTCAATATTATGCTTATTGAGAAAAGCGCTATAAAGCTTCAACCTTTAAAACATATTTTGGAAATAGCTTAGAAATCAAGCAATTTTTAGGTTATGTTTTTCACTTTTAAATAACGGGTCAATCTTCCTTTTTTTCTAAATTTTTCCCCACCATTTCTTGTTTACTTAACATGCGCTTAAATGAAGTTAAGCAACCATTCGAAATAAAATATTGTGTAATTTCGGTGATATTCAATTCACTATAAACAAGAAAGCCATCTAGACCGCAATACGCTATGCCTCGGGCGATACTCGCATTCAAAATCTCATGTGTTACCAAATAAACTGTTTTGAAAAACTCAGCCTACTTTTAAGTTTTTACATTCCTCTTTTATCAAGGCTCTGTTAAGTTTCCAAATATGATTTACTTTTATTCTTTCAAGCTCCCTCACCAACTCATATGTTTCGGCTTCCAGTCAATTGTTTACCTTTTTTGATCTAGACAAAGGGAAAGTTTGAACTGTATTTTTTAGTTAGCCTTTTTACAAACTCTTTCACCGCAATAACAAAACAGCAAAAAAAAAATTTTTTTCTTCTTAGGCTCTGTTGGGATTTGAACTCGTGGTATTTTGTTTAATACAGCGGACGCACACCTGTACCAACGCTCAACATATGTAAACTTACTTTTACTTTTTTACTTACACATTTCGCTTTTGGAACTGGTTGAAAGACGAACTTATTTAGCATTACTCTTTATCCTAGACACAATCCAACCTTTTTAACGAACGCTTTTAATGATGTTGCTGTCGATATGTGTTGTTGTCGATGTGTAAAGGTTTAAAATCTAGATTTTTGTAGGAATACATACTTTTCTAAAAGGCAAAGAAGAAAAGGGAAATTTCTATTCAAAAATTATCCCAACAACAAAAGAAAAAAAAAGAAAAACCTTGAATAAAGGTATTTGCTCAGGCTTTGTGAGATAGTTTGCTCGTTTACTATTTCATATCTGCATGGTAGATCACAGATTCACAAAATTTTTAGTTTAAATCTGCTTCATACTTATCTCGCATTGACGATCTAGATTTTACGAGCACAAGATTTAAAATATTTACATAAATCACCATTTCGGCGAAAGTAAAGTTGTGGCGTTTAATAAAGTGTGACATGGTGCATTTATGTCAAAACTTATTGCTGTTGATGTCGGTGATAGGTTCTCATGACTTACATCGAGCTTTCTCAGAGATCGCACAATACGAGTTGTTATAGATGGGATCTCTTCAAACGAGTCAAGGTAAATTCGGGGGTACCATAAGGTTCTGTCCTTTCACCTACCCTATCTCTTCCAACCCTATCTATTCTTTTGCAGATGACAGTTGCATATGCCACTCATTTTCATTTCACAAGAGGCCAAGCCTTCTGGAAATTGGGACTATGCGAAAGCTCACAAACGATACCCGTAATCGCAACCTTTTGGTAATCTCCGAATGGGGCCTTGCAAACAGGGTTCAATTTAACGCTCGTAAAACTCATGTATGTAAATTTAGTTGTGAAGTTACTTTAATAAAAAAAGTGCCCTTTTTCCACCTGTGATCAGAGGTATGAAAACTAAATAATAGCCAGCGTTGTTACAAAGTCTATGTTATCGCACTCACTAGGGTAACTAGAGATATTTCTGGACGGGGCTATAGCCCTTCAACGAAAGGGTGGCATAGCCAATACCTTCAGTTTTCTCGGTAGTCGTCACGACATTTAGTCTTTACAAACCTTTTTTTTTCTTGCTTTTAAACCAGACAGATTTAAACCAGACAGATTAACAACACTTACGTTTTACAAAGCACTACAAATGCTCCATATTTATTCGTTTTAATATGGGGTAACGACCACTACATACGACTGACTGTGCTGAATGAACGAAGAAATAAACAAACGAATGAGTGTTTCGTGCTAAAGGCAACAGCAATAAAAATACAAAACGATTACAAAGCAAAAACGCCCGTGCACGTTAAATTTGTATTTAAAATTGTGTGGCGTTTCTTGTTTTTTATGATTTTGTTTGCCTGCTGATGTTTAACAGTTGTTCGTGTTTCTGAGAGCCTGGACTGTTGTCACCATCATCGGTCTTTAATAGATGATGTTTGTTGGTTGAAATGGTTGGTAGATATAGAAGATATAGAGATTTGCCAGATTTCATTCTGTTTGTTTTGCTACAAATATATTTTTCTGATATTAAAATGAAACGAAACGATAGAAAATTATAATACATTTGGTGTAGTAATCCTTTGGCTGCTGCTGCTACATACAACAGCAGACATTGACTGTCGTCAGCCAGTATTAAGTAGTCGATCGGAACTGGTGTAATGTGAACCCCACTTAACAGGTTCTCCATAACAAATAGAGCATCTAAATGCTTACCCCGGCATAATAAAAAATAAAGAAAACGAATTCAGAAATGTGGTAGACAACGTCATCGTTAACAAAAAAAAGAAACACAAGACAATATGATACCCGACACGAAGGTGTTGTGTGTGGGTTTTAAACGAAAACAAGAAATTAAATAAAAACCCCTTAACAGCCAGCCGACTGACAAACAACAACAACTCATACAATATTTTATTTGCTTTGTTTCAATATGGCAAACTGAACTGACATTAATACCGTGTGTTACTGACAAATTTTCAAGCACACACAACAAATACAGCATACCACACGACACCATACCAAGCAACAAATATAATCCAACTTCAGCTGACTGACTTGACTGGTGCTTGAACGAACGAAACGAACGAATAAACTATTTAAGAGAAAAAACAAAAGAAAGCTCCAGTAATTGTGCTCCACCAGCTTAAAAACATTTTCAAACGATTTTAATAAAGACACAACAACAATAACACAGCACAGCAGCAGCAGGCAACACCACCTCCTACGCCAACCTACATGAATTATGCAGTAGGACTACTGGTGCTACTCTATCGCACCCACCAGCACAGCTTGTTGAAAGACTCCCAATTCGGCAAAAAGAAAAAAAAAAAACAATTCACTAACTCAGTCACTTACTTTATTATTCATTCGTTTGTATTTCGTTTTCTATGGCTTAAGGAAAAAACAAAACACCACAATCCAACAACACAGCAAAAACAAAGATACTTCAACCGTGTGAATAAATGTTTTTTATTTTTTTTTTGTATTTTGCTTTCATTCACAATCAACCTCAAACCATTTGCTGTTCCAACTAACCTGTCTGCCCGGTTGATTTGTTGTTACGACTAGATACGAGTATCTATTTGTTGGCATGTCTGTCTTATCTGTCTGTATTTAAAATACTTACGAGTAATGCGTGCAGTCACGGCATTTTAATCTTTGCACACAACAACCAGCCGGCACATTGTTCTGTTAAATGAATCAGTGTTGAAAAGCAAAACATATGATTAGCCTACTAACTAAATTTAAATATCAACCGACATTGATACGAACAACGAGCAACTACTTACGATATCAAACCAAAAAAAAAAACATATTTCGACCAGTGTTGCCATAATTTATATTGAAAAAAAAAAAAGGCGAAAAGGAAATAGGAATTTTAAGTATGATCTCAAGGTAAGCAATGTAGGTGAAGCCATGATGAAAGTGATAACATTGCTTTTCAGCACATATGGCTATGGGCCGAAGCCATAGCCAGCCATGCTTTGCTTTCGTTCTGACATCGTTTAGTAAGTTTTTTGTAGCAAGAAAGCGCGAAGTTCTGCTTTATAATTGTTGAAAAGGAGCTGTCTTATGAAAATATAATTATGGTCAAACATGCCTGGCAGAAAACCTTTGCACAAAACTGTACCCAGGTTGTAAATAGCCTACCAGAGACTATTATCTAATCGCTATACACAACTGAATTAAAGTTGTTCTTGTGTGCAGAAGGCAACAATAATAAATGCTTCGAGCACTGTAATTCATATGATATTTCCTTACCTCTTATTGATGTTGCCTGGTTTACCATGATGATCGAGGATGCGAGCACGGATCTTCCCTGTATTGTCCCCAAGAAGCAAACAAAAGCTGATAATTTTGTAATTTTTCTTTTAGACTGGACGTTAAGATTCTTCAAGAAGCGTTATCTGTCATTTTATGGCAAGTGAAATTGCCCAGGTTCTATAAAATTGGAAATTTCCAATTGCTTTATACTTTCCAGTGCTCAGTTCAAAAATAATACCAAACATCCTTTACTCGATAAATGGGGAACTTGTTTTAAGTCTGCAAAGTGAGACCAAAAGATTGTGTTTTCTCTTTGCTCAATGCGACTCGGACTTAAAGATTTATAAGGCAATTTGATAAGAAGCAGCAGTCATTGGAGAGTAAGAGGAACCATCGCTAGGACTTTTTGTTTCTTTTTGGTTTTTGGAGCTGACAGTGCATTTCATTTTATTACATTAAACGCAGAGTATCCTAAAAAAGAGAAACATGTTTTGAAAACTTGTTTTACCTGAATCTATCCAAAATCTGTGGAATAAAATTATCCGTCTTCCTGTCTTTATCATTTCGCGTTCGAAGAATTGTATAGCATCGCAAGTCTTTACAAAGTTCGATTTGCCATTCTTGAATTTGTTTTACCTTTTAAAATTTCATACAGGAATTTAAGAAACAAAGTTTCAACGTGTGTATTCTTGTGGAGTTTCAAAGGTGAATTCAAGATCTATATAAAGGTGGAGCGATTAAGACCATTTGTTTTTTTTTTCGTTTTGCTTTTGTTTCTCAAGTAAAACTTTCGTTTTCTTCTACTTTGTTCATTAATCGTTCTTGTTTTTTAATTTTCACCATCTCCTTCAGAGGTTTTCTACCTTGGAGCTGGTTATTTAAACAGCTTTTGTAGCCAAATTAAATTTGTAGCATTTGCTATTTTTGTTATTGGCTTTCACAATGTCATGTGCCTTTTATCCGTTGCCAACGCTGTCACTTGATGAACTTTTTATGGCACGAGTGTTAGCCCTGATATTTTCATATTTTTTTGCTTCTTCTATAAATTATACGGGTTTGCTATTATAGGCGCCTCTTTTAAGCTCTCGTTTTGTTAGTTACTTTTCAATTTAATTAAGCGGGAAAGAAGTGTTCCGATATAATCAATCTCATTGTGAATATGGGAAAGTGCATTCTGGTAAAACACAGCTACCCGCCGCGATGGCATAACAGTTAACAGGGATACGTTTTTACTGGCTGGAAGCTATCTAAACGCACACCACACCATAGGCGGCTTTTGTCCCAAATTAACAGCACATAAATCTCAGACCGCAACATAGGCCTTAAGTCATTATATTATAAAGGGCTTTTTGTAATATAATGACTACAAATTCCTTTGATATCAATAGTTAACCACTGGTCAAACTTTAAACCTTTGTTTTCCAGTTTCAGGCCTTGCAAAGGTAGCAGTCCGGGGCAGTCTTATACTCTAAAGTCAATAGCGTCAAGGAAGATACTGCTGTAGTCATGGTAGTAAGCGCGTTGACTACAAATCAGGTTGACTCGGGTTTTTTCTGTTTAATGGTATAAAAACATATTCAGAATTTAACAAATCAGCACGCAGCCTTCTTCGTTGGTACTTCGACATAGCGCTTTCACTGGCGAAGTGAAATAACTAATAAAATGAATATACTTTCACCGCCTGTCACATTGAAGTGCTACTGCTCTTAAAAACAAAAAACGAGTCTTCTGGCAAATGTGTGTATGGATCGATAGCAAATATAAAAAACGCCACCTTTAACAAGAAGCTAAATTTTGTGATATGGTAACACTGCTTGGCACTTTTAGTTCTCTTCTTATTTATTTGCATGTTACACTCTCTCCTTGTTTTACACCTTCTTTTTGTCTCTCTTGCATAAGTTTTTAGACACAAAAAAAAAATAAGTTTCTAATAACTAGTTCGTTCGTTCGTTTCTTACACTCACTTTTGATGAGGTCGTGATTACGAGTAACCGTTTGTTTTTTTTCTGAACATTCATTTATTCATTATTTAGTTACTCTGGGTAAACTAAACATGCATGCATGCATTGACTTGTTTTGATTACTGTTTGCTGTATGATGTTTGTTGCTTTTTGAAAGAAGAGTGGAGTCATTCAATTCATTCACTCACATGACTTCTCATTCTTTTTTGTATACGGCGCTCAGAGTTTAGTTTCAAAACTTTGTTGTTATATTTAGCTTTTTTCTTGTTTATATTTTTGTTTTTAATTTTGTCATATCGTCATCTTGTTTTATAATGTGTGTTTTTCTGAATGAATAAAAAAGAGAAGGTCGTTGTGTTTCTTATTGCTGCCAGTTGTTTTTATTTTGTATTCGTTATTGCTTTTTTTCCTCTTTTGTTAACTTTTTGCTTTTGTATGAAGGTGTGTGTTGGTATGTTGAAAACTTGTTTGTTTGTTTTTGATTTGTCGGTGTGTTTGTTTGTTAATTTATTTAAACATTTGTTCGTTCGTTTGTTCGTTCGTTCTTTCGTCTGTTGAAACAGTTTTTGAGCAACTTCGCACACTTTACTTTTCTTCTTAGCATGTGTTATTTATTGATGTTGCTGTTGTTATTTGCTTTTATACGTTTTGTGGTTGATTTTAATGTTTTTTCTTTTTTATTTGCGTTTAATAAAAACAGGGTGTTTACAGTTGACATTAATTGTTTTACAACCGCCAAGTTTCAACATGATAATTAATTATAAAGGTGTGAGTTAAGATAAACGTTTAATTTTGTTTTCTTTAAACTTGAAATAAATTGTAATCAGATCACTGCCTAGAAATTTTTTATCGGACAGCAATGTTTCTTTTTAACCATAAATATGTTTAAATGTCTGCTGCTTTTAAATGATACTCATGGCATCAAAAAAATATGGTGGATATTCCCACTTTTCTATAAAAAGTTCAGAGGCCTATAACTCGGAAAAAACAGGCGAGCGTCAATTTTTTTACTTGATGTTTTTCCTTCTTATTTTTTAATTCCCTATCGCCCCATGTTTTTTTATTGAAGTTACTTCATTGTGGTGTTTTGCCCGCTGCCTCGAAGAACATGGATCGATCTTCATGATTTTCAATAGCAAAATTTTCGAAACTATATCTGATCGATTGGCGTATTTAAATTTTCTCTAGCTCACCTAGTGCCTTAGCAAAGTTGATTTCAACACTAACACGGACAAACAGACGGACATCGCTCAATCGACTTCGCTATGCATAATGGTTCAGCGATGAGAAGCCAATTTTTGCTTAACGGATGTGTTAATAAAAACAAAATAAGTTTCCTAAAGCGAAGTGAAATCATTCCATAACAGACCCCATTATGTTCTTAAAACTGGTGTGATTTTTATGCTGGTGGCATCACTGGTCCTTATATCTATCGCTGCTTATTTCGAAACATTTTGTAATTTACACGAAAAAAGTTGAAATATTTCTGTTTGATTAGTTCTTAAGTTTATTTTCCTAAAACTGACAAAACAAAAAAAAAACTTCCAATAATTTTCCATTTGTCAGTATTACCCTGTATCAGTGTCATGTTTATATTTCCATCCCCCACAATTTACAAATCACCAAAACAAGAAACACAATACAAAAAAAAATCAAGAATAATTCCGGAAGGTCGGGTGCAAAGCTTTATTCACCGCAAACAACATTGATTATGAAATGAACACACAGCCAAAAAATAATATGAAAAATCTGCTTAATCATTTAAGACGATGTCGTTGTCGCATTCTTGTGCTTGTTAAATACAAACGTCTGATGACTGACTGCTCGATTGTGTACTCATCATGTAGCTGATGAGCAACACACAACATTCATTACATGTGTAGTTCGTTAACTTTACTCGGTCGTGTGCTATGCGGCAACTACCTTCACAAAAATCACGAAAACAGCTAAAGACAAATAGACGTTTTTGTTTTTGTTTTATTTAGTTACAACAAATCAACATTTGTCACGTTTATATGCTGGACGAGTTTGGTTTCAAACCGTTTATTAATCATGTATGATACAACATCATAAAAAAGAAATACACTCGCACACAATAAATTCCGTTAGAATAAACAACATTTTGAATACACGTTCGATGTTGGGTTAGAAGTTGTTTGAAAGTATTTTTTTTGTTTGTTGTTGTTATGTTGAGTTAAAGAAGTCTGTCTGCTGGAGAAGGAAAATACTGTTTAAATAATTTCTTATTTTTTGCCTTTAGGGTTACCATATTATTAAATTAAACGCTGAAAGGCAGGTATGAGGTAAATTTTATTTAACAACTTAAAATTAAATAATTAAAATAAATAAATTAAAAATATTTTACAAAATTTTGTTAAAAAAATCAAATTAGTGAAGCCAGTTCACTTGTTAGATGCTTTTTTACGAAAATTTTCATATCAATTTTAAATTTCGTCTTCCTCGTAAATATCTTTTATAAGAATTTCTTTTAATTTCTGTCTTTAGATTATTTTCATTATCCTTTTCTATGACATCATTGCTTTCCAAGGAATTCTCTTGTTTGTTTGCTTCCTCATGAACACCATGAGTTGCCACTTGTTCTTCATGTTGTGTAGTTTCTTCTTCTTCTGCTTCTTCATTTTCATTTTCTATAAACACACATTCCGCATTGACGGCTGCACAATCCTTAAAGGATGTGGCTTTTCTTAAAGGATTTTGATCATTTGTATATTTTGCAAAAAAACTGCGTCCCATAATACGAAAAGCCATGGAGGTTAAGGGATTCAATTTCGATTTAAATTCCATTTCGCAAATAAAACGTCTGCGACAGCCATTGGAATCTAAGCCCAGGAAATTTAACATAAATTCACCAATTCTGGGAACAAGAAAAAATCATTTTACTTTAAGGAAATTTTTACAACAAATTAAAAAACTGAAACATACTGTTCTTCATTAACAATCATTTGTCTGGCCAGATTTCTAGCCAAAGTTCCAGTTACTTCTTTTAGATCTTGGGATTGAGGTTTTGGGTCACTGCGTTTACGACGGTAAGCTGCAACATTGGATGTTAAGCTTTCGGGAGGGCCATCTGATGCTGCATAGGAAGTGTAGGGAAAAGAATTATCAGATTCTGAGAATGAAGGATTTGAATAAGCAGAATAAGGTTCAAATGATGTAGGATCACTGCTACTAAAACTGCTGCTATCATAATGATGATCATGATCCAAAGAATAAGGTATATGATCATGATGTGCAAAGGATCTGGAATTAAAAAAAACAAATTTAAAAAATATTTTCCTTTCTTCAGAAAGCAAATAACGGCCTTCAATCGATATAGAATTGCCAAACTTGATTTAAAAAAGAAAAACTTACGGTGGATGATCCAAAACAAAGGAACCCTCTTTGTAAATGTCACCGCCAATTCCAGCACATTTGTGAGGCCACAGGTAACGCAAACCCAAATAAATTGCACTGCCCACAAAGAACGCCACCACAACCACTTTAATTTTAATCAAATAAACAACTGCCAGGCCATAGAAACCCCATAATGAATCTGTTAAAGAAATAAAATTATTTTTATTTTCTTTCTTTCTTCATGTCTTAATAAAATATTATTTGATTAAAAAAATGAAAAAAAAAATTAGACCTGATCTACCGCAATCTATTTCGTTTTTATATCATTTCTTTATTTATTTCCCCATTTGCATTTAAAAAGTGAAATGTGTGAATTGTTTTGAATCTTTTTCAGTCAATTGTTTTATGATTACGTTATTTAAAAACCGTGATCAATTTATTCACATGACAGTTAAATAAATAAATAAATAAAAAAAAGAAAAACTTTCCAGTCACTTTCACACAATTTCAAAATTCAACAAATTATTGAAATTGTAAACTTTTTTAATTAAAGGGTGATAATTGTTATCAAATCGATGATTAAATTTTTTTTATACTCTTTACCACAGATGTGGGCAGGGCAATTTATTTGAAATTGCATTACCTTTGGTCTCACAAATTGATTGGAGTTGAAGGTGAAATTAACAAAATTTCAATTAACAATCGAAACTTCACCAAAAATTTCAACATTTTTATGAACATTTTAACAAAAACAAAATTTTTAACAAAAAATTTTACTTGATATGAAAAAAATTATATTTCCGTTAAAATTTAAAATTCTAAAAACAAAATCTAGATCTCAAAAAATCAATTCATCACATTTTTACCAAAATTTCGCCAACAAAATTTATTTCGCCCAAAATTGTTTTTTTTTAATAAAAAAAATTTTTTAATTCATTAAAAATCCAAAATTCAGGAAAAAATTCTATGTGGCACAAAAAAAAAAAAAAAAAAAAAAAATAATAATAAAAAAGAAGAAATTTTACTAAATGACGGAAATTCTACAACAGTATCAAATTTTTACCAAACTTTTGCATGAAAAAAATAAAAAAATTGTAACACGAAATTTTGCTTGCAATTAAATGACTGAATCTCATTAAAAACTGAAAATTAAAAAAAAAAAAATAATAATATTTTAAAAATTCACTAAAAAATTCCCTATTGAAATTTTATCAAAATATTACATTCATATAAAAATTTCAAATTTTAATAATAATAATAAAAAATTAAAATTTCATTAAAAACTAAAATTTTAACTTAAGTTTAACTAAATAATAAAAATTCCACAACAAATTAAATTTTAATACAAATTTGTTCTTGCAACAAAAGAATTAAAATTTCATGAAAAACTGAAAGTTAAAGAAAAATTAAACAATTAAAAAAATCTCCTAAAAAAATTCTCAACCGAAATTATAAACATCTTTTTACCAAAATAAAAAAAAAAATAATAATAAAAAAATTAAAAAATCATATAATTTTTCTTGTTATTAAAAATTGGAATTTTTGAAAGAAAATTAAAAATCTGAAGTTTGCTAAGCGATGGAAAAGTAACCGAAATATCACAAGAAAAAAATTTGAATTTTATCACAAACCGCAAACTCACAAAAAATTAAAAATAATAATTGAAAATCGATAACTCAAAAATTGTAATTTCACTAAAATATCACATTTTTACCAAAATGAAAAAAAAAAATAATTTTGTTAAAAAAATTAAGGAAGAAGGCCGTCCACTTTCTATCTTAATGCCTCCTTGAGTTGATTAAATGAGAATTATATTATCACCTCATCTCTTTACTGTCTTTAGAACTAACCTCAGGTACAACTGCACTCACATTTATGACATTTCATCCTCTTCACCACAAAAAGTGAAAAAGTGAAGTAACTCTAATCACACAAAAAAAAAAAAAAAATATTGGGGTGACGGAGAATTAAAAAAATAAGAAACAAAAAAATAAAAAATTACATACATAAAAATGGCTTTGGCTCTTAATGGGTTAAGCATTTTTAAACAATTTTAGCATTTCCTGAATCATCTCTTCAAAAGCTTTTAAATGATACCCATATTGATGTCTTAAAAAATATGTTACAAAACCGTACTTTTCTATGAAAAGTTCAGAGGTCCATAACTCGGAAAATTTAGGTGAGCGCCATTTTTTCACTTGATGCTTTTTTCTTATTTTTTCATTCTCTATCGCCCCATTTTTTTTATTAAAGTTACTTCATTGTTCCAAATGATATAGAAAAATTTAGAGGGAGGCGTGGTGTTTTGCCCACTGCCTCGAAGGACATTGACCGATTTTCTTGCTGATTTTCAATAGCAAAATTTTCGAAACTATATCTGATTGATTGGCGTATTTTAATTTTTTCTAGCTCATCTAGTGCCTTAGCAAAGTTGATTTTAACCCAAACACGGACAGACGGACCGATGGACATGGCTCAATCGACTTTGCTATTAATAATGGTTCAGCGATGAGAGGCCAAATTTTGGTTTATTGGGTGTGTTAATAAAAACAAAATAAGCTTTCTTAAGCGAAGTGAAATCATTCCACAACAGACCCCATTACGTTCTAGTTGGTGCGATTTTTCTGCTGGTGGCATCACTGGTCCTTTTTTCTTTAAAAATAAAGCAGGAGTTGGAGTTACAGTCGATGGAGATTATTATCGCACTATGATTAAAAATATTTTGTTTGAAAATATGAATGATATTGATCCTGGCGAAATGTGGTTTCAACTAGATGGCGCTACAAGTCATACGACGACCATAAACATCGACTTAATGAAATCAAAATTGAAATCAAGACAAAAATGGCAAAATGGCTTGTAAGATCATACGATTTGCCACCTTTTGATTGTTTCTTGTGGGGCCGTGTAAAATCACTGGTTTTTGTTGAAAAATTGACTTCTTGGAAGCCAAAATTGTTAGTTTTATAGGTAACATATGGCCAGCAGTGACCCAAAATTGGATCTCCAAAATACGTTTCGTCTAGACAACCGCAAAGGCCAAATGCTTGATCCTTTCAATTATTTAATTTTTTTATTAAAATTTTTTTGTTTTAATTTTTAAAAATTTTTTTAAATTTTTTTTTATTTTATTTTTTTTTTAATTTTTTTGTTTAAAAAATTGACACTTGTGAGTAAAAATATTTCACTAACAAAACATGAGTTTTCCCTTTTTTACTCACACAAATGATGGCGATGCCTTTTTCTGGTTCTAGCCTCCTCTTCCAAGGCCGTTGTATCACTTCTTAATAAATCTTTTAAATCCTTGAAATCCTTTGATTCCTGCAATTCTTGCGTATATTCCTTGCAAAATACCAGGGAGAAATAAACGCATAAAATTGCAAATATCAACAACAAAGTATTTTTATGCATTTTTTTTATTTAATTTATCTACAAATTCACTTTAATTTTTTATTATAAAAAACAATATTCCAAAGTCCTTTTTTCATAGAAAATTCCTTTGAAATCGGCTTCTTTCCTTCTTGTGCTTTTAACTTGCAGAGAGTAACTACAAGTCTGAGTGAACAGCATCACAACCTTTTATAAGCAGATCAAAAGCGCTTCTTCGTATGTTACCAAAAAAAAAAACTATTTTCTTCTTGCTTCAAGTTCAAGGTGATAATTGACTCAGTATATACAACGTGTCTGGCTCATCAACACATCGCTCGATATTGCAAGCGCCAGGGTCCATGTTTTTGACTAAAATTGTTTTGTTTATTTTTTTATTTAATTTGTAGCAGCAGCTGCTTTGGATTAAGACACAAAATAGAAAATGAATCTGGTTTATTTTAAAAACGATTTTGCACCAATAATTCTATTACGACATCTTAACTTCTTTTTCTCTTTTTCTTTTTTCTTTTATCATTAAGTGTTAAATGAAAATGCTTTCACTTTTATTGTGAAATAAAATGAAATGTGTGAAGTTAAGGAAAAAGTGTTAAAAAGAAATTGTTATTAGACAAAATGATAAAATAAAAAAATCAGCAGCATTTTTTATTAAATTTTGAAAGAAAAGTCCAAGTTTTAGAAAAAAGTCACAAGGTATCACTTAAGTCTATCTAGTAGCTTTATCCAGTTGTTTTAACAGCTCTGATATTTTGGGTACCTCCATTTAGATAAGGGAGTCACTTGAATTAAACAGTTAGGAAACCCCTCAATTTTCAAAGAAGAAAAGGAACCAGCAAAATTAAAAAAAACAGCAGATCAACTTCTTTATAGGAATAGAAAACTCCTAAAAACTAATTGCCGATAGTGAATTTCAAACATTCTCTTAATAACCTTTAAATTCTCTTGAAACTTATTTAGAACGTTTTATTTTAAAAAATCTCATTAAAAGTCCTTTCGTTCCTGTAATAATAATTACTGTTGTAGCAGGCATTTAACCGAAAATTTTGTTTTGAAAATAATTATTCAGCAAATTTTTATTTTATTTCAAAATATAAAGTTATATCTTTTAAAGAAAAACGAATTTATTTAATCGATTAATCGAATAAATAACCGATTAATCGAATAAATAACCGATTAATCGAATAATTATTCTAATCATTTTTTTACTTTGTGGTTTAATTCTTTTACTATCTTGGTAAGTTTTAATTGATTTAGAATAATCGAATAATTAATATTGGATTATTCGAATAATTAATCGAATCATTTTTTTTGCCTAGGTGGTTTAATATTTTTAATACCTTGGCAAGTTTTAATCGATTTAGAATAATCGAATAAATGTTGGATTAATCGAATAATTATTCGAATCATTTTTTTGCCTTGGTGGTTTAATGTTTTTACTACCTTGGCAAGTTTTAATCGATTTAGAATAATCGAATTATTATTGGATTAATCGAATAATTAATCGATTAATCGAATCATTTTTTTGCCTTGGTGGTTTAATTTTATTACTACCTTGGTAAGTTTTTTCTTGGTGGGGTAGTTCATATATTACCTTGGTCAGTTTTAATAAGTCGATTAATCGAATAGTTCTTTTGTCTTGCTGGCTTAATTCTATTACTACCTTAATATGTTTTAATGGATTAAGAATAACCGAATAATTATTAGATTAATTGAATAATTAATCGATTAATCGAATAATTTTTTTTGTCTTAATGGTTTAATTCTATTACTACCTTGGTAAGCTTTAATCGATTTAGAATAATCGAATAATGAATAGATTAATCGAAAAATTAATCGACCAATTGAAAAATTTTTTCCTTGGCGGCTAATTTCTAACACTACATGTGAACTATAACAAGTGTCGTCTATTCAAAATTGATTTTCTCTATGCACCCTTTCAAATCAAATTTGTTGGAATCTGGCAACTCTACTGGCAGCACATTATAGTATCATTATCTAGTTTTATTTAAAAAAATATATAAATTATTTATCAATTTATTTAATAACATATCTCTTTAAGAAAAACGATTTTGTTTAATCGATTAATCGAATAATGTTTTCCATTGTGGGATAATTCTAATACTTCTGTGGTAAGTTTTAATCGATTGAAATTAATCGAATAATTAAACGATTGTTCGAATAATTTTTTTCTTTAGTGGCGTATTTCTGATACAACATGTGAATTGTGTTATTTTTATACATATCTATTTAAATACTTAGCTCTTTTGTTTAATCGACTAATCGAATAATTAAACGATTAAGCAAATAACATCAACATCATTATCATTAAGTTTTATTTCCAAAAATATAAATTATTTACATATATATTTATTTGATAACTTATCTCTTTTGTTAAATCGATTAATCGAATAATTGAACGATTAATCGAATAATTAATCGATTAATCGTATAATTTTTTTCCATTGTGGGGTAATTCTAATACTATCTTCGTAAGTTTTAATCGATTAAGAATAATCGAATAATTATTATATTAATCGAATTAGCTTTTTTCTTTGGTGGGGTATTTCTAATATTACATGTGAACTATTAAGAGTATCATCGATTCAAGTCAAGATTGTTGGAACCTGGCAACTCTACTGGCAGCACAGTTCAATATCATTTTATCATCGTGTGCTATTTTTATACAATATTTCATATTTATTTAAAAATTCATATACCTATAAAATAAAAGTATTTTGTTTATCAATTACATAAATAAAAAGAATTAATTTTCAATTTAAATAGAAACGTTTAAACGGATTGAAGCCTTTTTTAATTGTTATTTAAAAATAAAAATGTAACACAAAAATTATTGCAGGCTTTTGCACAGGTCTTTTTGAATTTATGCTCATTTTAATGGCGTTTTTTTAATCTTTGCAATTTTCGTTTTAAATGGTTTTTCAGTTTTGTTTTTTATTTTAATTCGTACATTTTCGTTGCCAACTGTGTTTGTACAGTTAACCAGCAACACCTTTAATTTTGTTGAATTTAATAGCTTTCGTTGCTACATTGGCGACTGCTACCACGACAAGAACAAAAACAATAACTACAACTAAAATAACAACAACAACAACAACCAATTCTTCATACACATACATAACTACTTGCAACATAATCTTTATAAATTTTCTTGCTAAAAGTTTATGAAAATGTTTGCATGCACGAGTACGTGCGTGTGTGTGTGCGTATGGCAATAAAATTTGGTGCGCTGATTATTTGATGCGTAGCATACAATTGCACAACAACTACAAAACACAAGATGTGTAGGTACTCGTATTCTGCATCTCTGCTTGCTTTTTATATTAAACAGTCAAAAGCTTCTTTTACCTTTTTTTGTTTTTGTGGCAGCCACCTTCAGTTTTCATCCTCTTTTGTTTCTTCTACATTATTCTCATTTCGCAAATACTCGTACGTACTTAATGACCACACGAAAATCTATAGCGTAGCAATTTCTCATGCAGATTCCTCAAGTTTTTTCTTTTTTTTTTAATAGAAACAATTGCCAAAAAATGTTAAAGTTTGTGATGGCATAATGTGGAAAAAGTTTTCAAATGAACGTCCAGCTGAAGCCACTATAAAGGTCTCTGCTAGAAAGGACTCTGCTCTATCGCTTAAAAATTTTTTTATATTTGAAAAAGGCCTGGTTTTTAGGCGAGGAGCAGAAATACCGATTTTGGATTCTAACGCTCACTTTTACGTACCTTTGCAGTACTTCCAGCCAAATCAAAATGAAGCAATCGCTTCGAGTCTGGTCTCAAAACAGTCTGGCTCGTTTAAATAAAACAGGTTGAATTCACACATTGATAGCTTACTGGCTCGTAAACTTGGCGCTATATTTTTTCCCAGTTATTTATTCTTTGAAACCTTGATGAACGGCTCACATTGATTTCAAAACATAGAACAGGTTAAATTTAGGCGATGGCAAAAGTTGTCCTGACTTTAAGGATAACAATCACTAATGATTCGATATTATCGTCTGGCCACTCTAAGAAGCTTAAAAAGAAAGTCTTTAGTGGGGTCAGAATTTTTTAAGTGGCTGGCCGTACCCGACATATTGCCTCCCTGCTTTAGAAAACTTTATATTCAAATTTATATTTCTTATTTTTCATTATGAATGGCTGGCTTCACCTGTTAAACGTCACACTGGGTGAGTCAAAATCACATAAAGAAATACATTAGTAGTTGCTTAGTTAAGTTTGCAACCATATTTTTGTTGTTGCCACCATACTTTTGTCTAAAATAACAATAACATGGTTGAATATAACCATAATTATGTTCGAAGTATAAACGTGTAATAAAAAAATGTTATTATGATAAAAAACTTTGAATTCATTTTTGATTTCGATATTTTTTTAATCATTTCTTTTATTAATTTATTTTTCTATTGACTATTTCGATCGAGAGCCGAATTTAAAATATTTTTAAAATCAGAAATATTATAAACGTTGCTTTCATCGTGCGATCCGGTCAGAATGACTTAACAAATGGAACGATTTTTTCCAACTCCATGCTGAGAACACAATTGCAACAAATGACGGATTTTTGATCGCGAATATTCGTCGCCAAAAAATTTAATAATAAAAAAATAAATCATGACGTTGGACGAAATTCGTCACATTCAAACCTTGGAATAGATTTATTTCTATTTCTTATGCCGGCAAACGAAAATTGATTTATTTTTATTTTGCAGCGTTTAAAAAAAATAATATTTAGTTTTGTTTTCGTTAGTGTTTAAATTTTTATTTATATTATTTTTTATATGGTCACCCTATCAGCTCTCAAAAAGAAGAGAACTTTAAAAATTATAACAGCTGTGTTTTTTCGTCGTTATTGTGTTTCATACGACGAATTCATACAACGTAGCTTTAACAACTAATTCATCCCAGTTGTATTTGTAGCATCAATGAATTTTTTTAGATTAAAATTTCATCTTTTAGGCTGTCTGCTTTTTCTCGGGACCCAGACTGTGGGATCTGAAATGAAAAGAACTGAATATTTTGGGTAAAGACTCGTCCAAAGTGTAAACACGCTGGCTGTACTTCTTGATTTTAACGCACAGTTAACGACTTTTTCTGTCTAGAAATTTTCACTCATGTGCCCTAATATACATAAGAATGATGGTGGACGCATTGTATTTGTTTCGTCAGTTGCAAGCTGGAAAAAAGTACCAGAAAAAAATTTACCTACGTAAAGCATCATTGACACTGTTGACTGTTTTGTGTCAAAAATCTGCGCAAACAAACACACTCAACAACAACAACAGCAACAAAAAGAACTTTTAAACTTAGCTTTTGCAGCAACAACATTAATTGGAACAAGAACCAAAACATTTCCTTTACGCACTGCAATTCGCTCTTAACAAACTATAAATAGCAGCAATACGAGCTTAAAGTCACAATATGACGAAAGGGTAAAAAAGAGAGGGAGGTAGGGAGGTCATGGTCCTTTATCTGCTGCTATTGACGATGTTTTTTATTTTTGGTTTTTGGTGTTTTGTTTGGAACGCTGTTAACTGACTTGACTGGCTCGCTGGCTGGCTGGGTGGCTGCGTTGTTGTATAGGTCTCTCTGGATTGTTAGAGTGAGTGGAATGGATTGGTAGATTCGTTGTTTGGTTGGTTGACTTATTTTGATTCCACGATTATCCAACGACTAAGAAGAAGAAGACTTTTAGCACAGCAACAACACGAGCCCACAGCATTAATGCAACGAGTACATCAGAGAATGTTTACAGAGTTTGTTGTAGTTTGAATTGTTGTTTGGTTATGTTACTTTTGTTGCCGTTGTTTGATTGTGTTGTAGATATAAAAACATACAAAAAAAAAAAAAAACAAGAAGAAAAATGTGCATATAGACACATTCTCAATCATTTACTCACTCGCCAGCCAGCCAGTCAACCAACCATTTAAATGTTCAAATAAGTGTTGCCAAAATCTGCGTCATAAAGTTATTTTGAATTCTGTTTTTGCAAGAGGTTTTTATTTAATTTCTTGTTTTTATTGTTAAGAATTATTTATTTGCTTGTTTTTGCCGTCGAGGGAGAAGTTTATTTTGTAATTAAGGCGTCAAACTGTTGCATAATTTTAAAGTTAGTTCATAGCGTAAGGAGGGCGATTCCGTGACTTCAAATTCAATTCAACTGAATGTTGCTTTTCTATGTTTGTGCCTGCAGAACTCAGTCATTTCAGAACCGATTTTGAAAATTTTTCTAATTGGATAGATTATGCTTACAGATTGATTTTAAAAACAGTTCATAATCTAAAAAAATTGAAGGGTGTCCCCATACGAGGGCTGCTATATATATTTCTGGCCTGGCAAGACTGAATGTTGCCAAGTGCAATCTGACATTACCATTGGAAAGTTTGTCATTTTTAAGCATAATCGTACTCAAAACGTTTTGACGTACGACCGTTATTTGTGTTGTTTACAGTGACTTGAAAAAATTAATATAGAAAAAAATGGAATTAACTCGTGAACATTTTTGTGCCATAATTTTTACAACTTTCGACGTGGATTAGCACGACAAGAGTGCATTGATGAACTTAAATCTTTGCATGGCGATGAAACACCATCCTATAGCGCTGTGAAAAATTGGTATAATGAATTTAATCGTGGCCGAAGCTCGTTCAAAGACGAATTCCGTGAAGGTCTTCCAAAAACGGCTGTTGTGCCAGAGAACATTGATGCCGTTCGTGAACTCATAATGCAAGATCGACATGCGACATACCGAGAGATAGAGACATCTTTGGACATTTCTTCCACCAGCATACATTCGATATTGTATGAACACCTGGCCGTAAAAAAGGTTTGTTCTCGTTGGATCCCGCACAATTTTAAAGTCGCTCAAAAAAAGGCTCGTGTCGATTGGTGCAAAGAAATGTTGCAAAAATACGATTGCGGTGCTTCAAAAGACGTTTATAAGATCGTCACAGGTGACGAATCATGGATCTATGCGTATGAGCCCGAAACGAAACAACAATCGACCTATATTCAAAACCATTACAGACAAACTCCTGAAAATTAGAGAGAACGTCGATTACTATGACCGTTATTATAACAAGTGCAAACAATCAAGATTATAAATTAAAGGGTGTCCCAATAGTTGATGTAATTTGATGAACCATTATAGACCGACCGCTGAAATTTACAAAGAACCTGTGTTGCTAAGTCCGCTGTAGCAACAAGTATAAAATTTGAATTTAAAAATTAAAGGGTGTTCCCATATTTGAAGTAAATTTACCTATATGTCCCTATCGTTTGAACCGTTATATACAAACACTGGAAAGTTAAACGAAATGTTCACTACTTCTTTTGGTATATTAAAACGTATAAATATTTTGAATCTTTTAAACAGTTTTAGACTAACGCTTAGAATTAAAAAAAATTTTTTGTTTTACTGTGTCAGCAATAAAAAGTGTAAAACGTTAAGGGTGACCACATGACTACTGAATTTTCTTGTTTAATCTTCATTCATATTTTGTTCTACGAAACATAAAAAATCCTGACTCAATCTTTCTCGAATATTATATAATTAATGTATAATTACCGTCCTAAAGAAATATGAATTTAAGTTTGTCTATTTTGAAGTCGGTTTTTTTTGCAAGAATTATCGTTGTAATTTTTGTGGTGTCATTTTGAGTGGTCGACTTGTGGTCGTCGAATTTCTTGTTCATCACTGAGTTACGCGTAATTATTTTTATATACTCTCAGCTCTAGTTGTTTCAGGCTGTCAAAAAGGTACTTTTGAATATGTAGGTGCGTGCTATAACTTTAGGTTATGATTCTCCTTGGTAACTCAATACAGTTTGTGACTCTTGTTGCTTTCACCTAAAAATGTTTGAAACAATCTGTCGTTTCCTAAAGGCAACTTTTAGTGTCACTATTTGAACTAACAAAAAAGTTCCTTTAAAAGTCCATTAAAGAACAAACCGTACCGTATCATTTACCAATACAATTCTATGTCCAAACCTACAGAAAGGCTTAGCGGGGTGAAGGATCTTTGCAGCTTCGTTCTGGTTTTTATGCTTGAATTATTTCCCTTTACTTTTTTAAACTAATTAGAAGTGTCAGGAGTTGTAAACTCCAAATGTTGTTTATTCCATTTTAGGAGTCGTCTTCATGATCCTCTAATGAATTTGCGGTCTCCGCTATAGGCGGCTGCAAACATTTGGCTAAAGTTCACTTAATTATTACTGGATCTAAAGATCTACTTGGTGGGTGTCCCACACTAGAACTCCGGGGTTTTTGTGCTAAGGGCACCCGTTATTTGGAGTTTCTACACAATGTTTTTGTATCCGAACTGAACAAAATGAGTTTCTTTTTCTAAGAAGCTGTAGCTGGTTTTCTGCCAGTCCCCTTTGGAGTAACCTTTCGCTTAAAATTAGCGACTGTCATTTGAAAATAGGTCTCTGGAAATCTAACGGCTGCAAGCCTCAAGCATAAACTGAGACAAAATGATGCAACTTGATACAATTGAACCTTAAGGCCAAAATCTGGAAACAAAATCCTCTTATAAGTTTAACATTTTGAGATTTAAAAAAGAGCGTTTATCAGAACATGAGCGATGGCTTGTGTTCTTAAGTCTACGGAGGAGGATAACAATATTTTTTTTTTTAATTTTGAGGGATAATTACAAAAAGCGAATTTAACGAATTCTATTTATTCATAATGTATTATAGTTAAAATTACTATATTATTTTGGAATATTTGTTTTTAACTTTGGTTTTGACTAGAGCAGCAGCAAAAATTATTTAAGTCAAACCAACCCTGTTGCACTTTTTATGCGCAAAAACGATAAAATAATCAAATTTTAATATAAAATTGATTAAAAACAACTATAATTTGTTTACCACAACCATGTTTTGTTGTTGCAGAAATCATAATATGGTTGTTGTAACCATAAAACAACTATAGTTTTTCTACCATCCGAGGATGCTATAGTTGTTAAGAGCCCTACACTTCATAAGAGCTATGACTTCATCGATCACAGATCTTTTAAAGACTTTTTGAATTGTTTTTTTTTGAGCAGAGTTGTAATTGATGACCATTATTCTAAAGCTGCCTGTGTCGACTGAAAAAAGCTAAAACGTCTAAAATTTTTGCAGAACTTAAGTCTTTTTTCTTTCTATTGCTAAATTTTTAGTTAAACTCAAGATGATTTTTTTGTTAAATAAAAGTCTCGTTGTGCAAAAAAAAGTCAAAGTGGCAGCAATTGCAACAACAACAAAACAAAGAACATAATGGTCATTACTAAACCATAAATAAATACAACAATTACAACAGACTGTCAGTTAACCGGTCTGTATGTCTGTCTGTTTATCTTTCAGTTTGAATGCTTATCCGACAGTCATTCAGTTGTTTTGTGATTAACTTTGTCAGTCAATGATTTTCTGTTAGAAACGCTATGGCGCAGTGACTACAATTACAATGATGTTTGTTTGAACGGTGTCAATTGGTTTTTCTTTTTATTTCTTGGTGTTTGTTGCTGGCGCTTTTGAGCTCTACTAAATGCATGCAATATGTGTATGAATTTGGTTGCTGCCACTCAATAAATGTATTGTTGCCACATGCAAACCTGCTAAATGTTGGTTGTATATATATTTGATGTGTGTTGTATTTGTACTACACATCTAAAATCTATGGTGTATAAATCCAAAAAAAAAAAAAAAGAAATATATCTGAGCTTTGGCATTTGCCTTGGTTTTGTGCTCTTGTAAAAGCGCATCCATTCGTCAGTCGCGTTTTTCATGCGCAACTGAAACGGCAGCGAAATTCATATTGTTGAATTTGTAAAGTAAACAAACAAAACAAAAATTTAAAACATTAAAAGAGAAAAATATAAACCAAGTAAAAATCTAAATTAAAAAAAAAAGAGAACTGCAAAAAACTTTAACAGTTAAAATCCTCAGAGTATTTTCATAGTGTCTTGTGATGTTGTGGTGTGTTTGAATTGAAAAACAGTGTTTTGGCAAATAAGTGTTGCGTTTGTTCATTTCTTGTAATTTTTTTTTTTATTTGAAACTAATATTTATATAAGTAATTTTTTGTGTGTGTAAAAATATTGCTTTAACTCATGCTCGTTATTGATTCACATTTTCTTATGTTTTTTTTGTTGCAATTTTGCTTTATTTGTTTATTTTAAGGCTTTTCTTTGTCAGGTTTTATTATATCAGCCACTCATTTCCCCTTAAACTTTGGCCAATTTTAGTTTCTATTTACGCTTACATTTGGCAAAATTGTTTAATATTTTGGCCCGGTTTGCACTAGAGTTTTGAAATGAGTTTTTCTTTCACAAGTTGAATTCAGTTATAAAAAGAATTTGAGAAAAACAAAAAAAAAAAAATACAGTTCAGTTTTAAAAACTTGATCCCAGCTTAAAAAATATTTACAGATTTATTTTAATTGTCTTTAGTAGGTTAGTTAATCGACTAAAAGTTATTCGATTAAATAATAATAAAAGTTATTCGATTAACCGCTAAAATTTATTTTTGATCTTTGACAATACAAAATAGAAACTTCGAAATCACATCTTTTTAAGCCTTACAAAAACAAATTCTCGCTTCTTTAAATAAAAAAATGCTCGAATAAAATAAAGAAACAAAATTTTAAGAAAGTATATAAGAAAGTAACATTAAAGAAAACTTTATATAGTAAAAACGAATAAAAACTATTCGATTAATCGATAAAAAAATTTTCGTTTAATCGCTAAAAAAATTTTTTGTTCTTAAACAAAAAAAAAAAAAAAAATGCAACACGAAAATCACATCTTTTTGAGCTTTTAAAAAATAATAATCGTTTATTCGAATAAAAAAATGTTCGAATAAAATAAAGAAAAAATATCAAAAAAAGTATATAAGAAAATGACAATAAAAAATTATACAGTAAAAAAAAGTAAAAATTATTCGATTAATCGGTGAAAATAATTCGAATAAAAACAAAATATCGGAATAAAATAAGGAGAAAAAATTAAAGAAAGTATATAAAAAACTAATATTAAAAGAAAACTTATAGAGTAAAAACGAATTAAAATTATTCGATTAATCGCTAAAAATTATTCGATGAGTCGCTAAAAATTATTTTTGTTCTTTAACAATAGAGTTTTACAAAATATAATAATCATTTATTCAAATAAAAAAAATGTTCGAATAAAATAAGGAAAAAAATATCAAAAAGAAAGTATATAAGAAAATTACAATAAAAAAACATACAACAAAAACGAATAAAAATTATTCGATTATTCGTTAAAAGTTATTCGATTAATCGCAAAAATTTTTTTTCTTAAACAATAGAAAATTGAAACATGGAAATCACATAGTTTTGAACTTTAAAAAAAATAACATTCGCTTATTCGAATAAAAAAACATATTCGAATAAAATAAAGAAAAAAGTAAAGAAGTATTTAACAAAATAACATCAAAAGAAAACTTATGCAGTAAAAACCAATAAAAATTATTTGATTATTCGATTAATCGTTGAAAATTATTCGATTAATCGCTTTTGTTCTTAAACAATAGAATATAGAATCTTAATAATAACATCTATCTGATCTTGACGAATATAAATTATTGTAGACCGATTGCTTTAAGAAGATATCAAAAATTCTCATTACACTGTTACTTTTTTTTCTTTTCAAATGTAGATGCAAATATTTGCATCTCAAATTTTTATCTTTTTCTTTTATTTCTTAACTTGTGCTTCTTACTATATTGTTCAGAGGGTCTATAACTATTTGATATTTGGAAAAAATAAGTCTTTAATATGTTCAGCCATCCAGAGGTCCATAATACTTTATGAATTCGGTAAAATTTGAACTCACAAGCTCCCTTTTGCCTACAAGGCCTTCCTCCAAATCAGCCCTGACTGTCACGTACTTTTAAATTGTTACTTCTCTCAATAACTAAGGCTTCATTGAGCTTGAACCAAGACTTCCTTGCTTTGGTAAGGTTTCGAATACAGTTAAACATATATGCGCACTTAGTGAGTAGTGTGACTACTTAATAATAATTATTATTCTTAATACCTAAAGCTTCGCTAGGGTTTGAACTTATGACACTTGGGTTTAAACAGCTTTTATATTGGTTTTATGATGAAAGAACTGCAACAAAAATATGTAATAATAATTTGTTGATTTGTCGATAGAAATTCTTAAAAAATTCGATCGCTTAAAACAAACTGCACCCATCTTTAAATAATAAAAAATTGAATTTGTTAAGTGGGTTAATATAAATATTAATCAAATAACATTCATACTTCCAACATGTTCTCTCTGCGCTCTGCGATGAGCTGATTCTGATTAACAAAAAAGAAAAAAAAATTATCGCTAATTATTATGTGCTTTCATTTCCGTCAAAAGCCAAACTATTTTAAAATGCTTATTTTCCTAAAATATGTTCACTATTAGATAATAATATTAACAAATTTACATTCCAATAATAATTTAAGATTAAACGGCTGTTGTGTCAATTTAGAAGTGACAACAAAATACAATTTACTGGTTGATAAGAGATTTTACAAAAAGTCACGTATTACATTTTCTAACATTTTTCATTTTATTAATTTTTTTAGATTAAGAAAAACTAAAGCAGCAGCCGTCGTATGATAACAATAACAGCAACAACAACAAAAAACGAGATGTGTTTAAAAAGCGGAAGTTTTTATTTTTCTGTGCTTTTACGGATAAAATAAATTATTCATTTAATGTTTTATCAGATGAGTTTGAAAATCATAATAAAAGATTCCAATCACCATAAATTTGGATATTTTTACATCAATTCGTTGTAGTTCATTTCGTTGGGTTCTTTTACTTGTAAGTACAGCGCCGACTGCACTGTTCAGCAATATTAAGAAATATTATTATAATACTTATCCACAGCACACTTATTTTAGCGCTAGATTATTATTTAAATTAATTAGAATTTTAAATTTGACCTTAATTGAACTTCAGCTTTGAAAACTATTTTATTTTAAATGTTCGATTATTAGATAAAAATCTTTTTTTTTAAATTAAATTAAAAACTTGATTATATGAAAAAAATTTTCATCTAATCGAATAATTTTTAATCGAATAATTTTTAATCGAATAATTTTAAATCGAATAATTTTTAATCGAATAATTTTTAATCGAATAATTTTTAATCGAATCATTTTACTCGCATCACTTTGTATAATAATCTGCTATTGTAGTTTCAACTACTTATTATTGATCTTTCTATATTTATTTGAACATTTTTATTTATAAGCAGTAGAGTGCAAGGCTTCATACGCGTATCGTGGGCTTCTTCAGCTACAACTATTTCACTATCATTCTAAGACTTCGTAGGCACCTCTAGAAATGCAAACACCGCCACTGTTCAGCGCACATTTTAGCGCTAGACGATTATTTAACTTAATATAATCCAGGTTAATTAGAATTTTAGATATGACCTTGATTGAACTCAAGCTTAAAAAAATATTTTATGTGGAATTTTAGATTGTTAATCTATTTTTTAAAATTAAATTAAAAACTTTATTATTTTAAATAACATGTTTAATTTACTCCGACAATTTTTAATCGAATAAATTTTAATCGAATAATTTTTAATCGAATCATTTTACTCGCATCACTTTGTATAATAATCCGCTATTGTTGTTTCAACTACTTATTATTGTTCTTCCTATATTTATGTGAACGTTTTTATTTATAAGCAGCAGAGTCCAAGGCTTCATATGCGTATCATTTCTAATATTATTAAATTTCAAATTTGAGAACATGTGTTCTTAAATATTTATTGTAAAGTTCTGTAGACATAGTTTAAAATTTTCCATCTACTAAAATAAATTGCACTGCCAGCTAGTTGGGTGCTTTCACATTTGAACCTCAACGTTTTCTACGAATTGACTTGTTTTTACCAAAAAAAAAAAAAAAGTATTCTATATTTGAAACAAGGTTATAAGGCACAAAAACTGCAACATAGCTGTTTTTATTCCATATTGATTACTTTCTACACCAACATTAAAATTTTCAAGAAATATTTCATGTACAGAAATGAATCTGTTACTGTTTTTTATACATACAAGTGTATATGTAGATATACGTTCATTCAAATTATTTTACCATCGCTAGGCTTAAGAACGACGGTAACTCTATGATCGTTAAACAATGACCGTTTGTCGATTTTATGATATCCATCTGCTTATTCTGAGCTTTAACGTCAAAATTTAATATAAAACTCTTATAAAAAATATCCTCATAAATGTTGCAAAACTATATATTTGAAAAAAAAAATCACAGAAATATACATTTTCAAAAAAAATATATTTTTCCGATTTTAAAAATTTCAATGTTTCAAAAAAAAAATACATACATATATGTGTATATGAAACCGATTTTTAATCTCATACCAGATTAAAAAAAATATTTAAAAAAATTGTGTCACCTAATCAAATAATTTTTAATCGAATAATTTTTAATCGAATAATTTTTAATCGAATAATTTTTAATCGAATCATTTTATTCGCATGGCTTTGCATAATAATCTGCTATTGTAGTTTTTCATTATTCACTTTGTTTTTGATGTTCCTTTTAACTACATACATACATACATACATACGCATTATTCTTTATGCTCAATTTGTTTTTTATAAAATAAATATGTACATTAAATAATTTACGGTCTTCTATGTATATTATTTTTATGTATTTAACACTCGTTTTACATAATACAACAACAACATAAATAATTAAAAAAAATCATTTTTGAAAGCCAAAGCAAAACCCAAATAATTTATAGATAATTCATTTCAATATAATAAAAGGAATAATGGAACAAACAAAACAAAAACAAGAGACAAAAAACTCATTTGCGGCAGAAATAAAGGAAAAAAGCAAATACGCAATAAGCAAAACAAAGCGAAAGAATAAGAAACAAAAGAGCAGTAAATAATAGTCAACTACCTACCCACTAATCCTACCAAAAACACAAATGAAAAGAAAAAAAAAAAAAAAAACAAACTACAAAGTTCAGTTTAACTTAACTGAATAAAATAATTAAAATTAGATTGATTTCAGTTTGCTGGCTGGCTGGCTGTTAGTTAGTCGGTCTGTTAAAAAAAAATGTCTTAATTATAACCACTACTGCTATGAGTACATTTTTAAACCTTTTTGGCTGTTCAGCAATGAGTCAGATGAACGAGAACGACTTTTATTATTATTGCATTTAATTTTAGAAGCCAGACGGCTCTGAGCTACCGATATCCTTAGGGGACCTCTAATGACATTCCTTTACTTACAAAAAAACAGTTTTACTGCCTGCCCCCAACTAAAACCATGATGACGACAATTTCTTTTTTTCTATCAAGATTTTACTTCTATTAAACATTTTAATTGTTTTCAAATAGAATTTTAATTAAATGTTTTGTTGATTTAATCATGTATTTAATTAAGAATTAACTAACTGCCCCCAACCACAAGCATGATGACGACGACTCCTTGTTTCCTATTAATATTTTACTTCTATTAAACATTTTATTTGTTTTTAAATAAAATTTTAATTAATTTTTTTGTTGATTCAATTATCTATTTAATTAAAAATAATTTTTTTTTATTAAATAATTAATTAAAATATATTTAATTACAAATTAAACACAAGGAATTTTCTAATTAAACAAATAAATAAATTAATTAAAAATTTTATTAAATTTGTAATAAAACCTTTTAAAGGTGCAAAAACTTTTTATCTGGGTATTGAAGTTGTTAGGCTGAGGTTTATATTCTTAGTGTCTCATCACTTATTAAGTGTGACTTATGAATTTCTTTGTACTTTAGCTTAATTCTCACTAATTCTTCATCTTCATCTTTTGTCCTAATTGTTGATAATGAAAAGGATTTATTTCGTAAATTTTTTCTCCTTTTTTGTACAGTAGAAATTGCTTATCACTCGTAAAACAATAAAAGAAATTGATCAATTATAATAACGAACTTCAGCCTGATAAAATTAATAATTTATTTATAATTTAAATTAAACATCAAAAAAATATGATAGAACTGGCAAAAAAGTAACTGCTGTGTTTGCCAACGAAAGCCAATATGAGTTGTGTAAAGTGATCGTCTGGGTAGTGAGTAAAAACAATTCGTTTCAAACTATTTATTAATGTCTTTTAGGAAAAATAAAAGTTTTAAAAATAATTATAAAAAGTAATAATAATTTATTATGTTCCAGCAAGCTTTTTTCAATTTTTATAAAACTAAAATTTTAAAGAAAATTTGTTTCCCAAAAAAACACTAAAAAAAAAATAAAAAAAATCCAGTGATTCTTGAAAAATATTAAAAAACCACTGTAAAATCTTGAATGGAAAAATATCTTCCTAACAATTTTCTTGTCATGCAAAATTGGTCTCATTATCAACCCACAAATGTGCAACCACCGCTACAAGAGAATTTTTTCTATACAACAGACGGCGAATATAAATACAACGATTTGGAAACGAGTTTTAATAATACAGGAATCTACTATGTCTACTATAAGGATATTAATGTAAGTGTTGAAAATTATGTAATACATTTGAAGCATTTGCTGCAAGAGTGATATATCTCAAAAAAGAAAAAAATATTTATTATTGCGTTTAAAGTTAAAAATTTTAATTCAACTGCTTGAAGGCTAATAAAACATTTTATTTATAGAAATCAAGGATTTTTAGTGAGTCTTAGGTTTATCACTGAAATGTTTAAAATTTCGAGTTATGACTCTCTTGCAGCAAAGGTTCGATATTTATTTTTTCACTTAATTTTAATGTGTAAAAAAATATTAAAAAACAATTGTGTGATAACGTTATAACAGAAAGTATGGAATGTAAAATTTAAAATTAAAGGGTGTGCCCGCAGAAACCATATGCATATGAGCTTAAATTTTGAAATTTACTCAGAGGCTGTTTACCGTGATGACCGCTGCAGCAAAACATCTTAAACAAGCATAAATAAAATTTAAAGGGTGTCCCATATAGATGTTATTTCCATATATGGCCTATGTCTTTTAGGCAGACATTTAAAACATAAACAGATTGTGAATAACTTGCAACTCCGCTACAGCATTAAAAAAAAGAAATAAAATTCCAAGGTTGCTCCTTTTACTTCTATGGACTTTTCTTTTGGAGCGTAAGAAGCAGACTTTTGAAATATGCAAAAAGTATTTTAATTATTTTGGACAATATAACAAACCTTCTTTGATAACTTATACCAATTTCTAGTCCTTAATCCTTAGAGCGTCAATGAATCATTCAGTACAGCTTTGTATTATATCAGGTGGCACAAAAGTAATGTCACATCAGAATATAAATTGGCTAACATTTTGTTTAAAATTAAAGAAAGCTTTTCTTTTACATTGATAAATCTTCGAACTGAGCGTTAAAGTCACATATGTAAGGTTCTATATTATACAAGGGACACCCTTTAATTTTGAAATTTTTTTTATTTGTTGTTGAAAATTTAAAGTGTGTGGCGATATTGTTATATTCAACAATAATAATCAAAATCATGGCTTCCATGGGGGACACCCTTTAAGTTTTAATTTAATTTGTTGTATTTTTTGTAATATCAAACACTCACTCTATGCCAATTGGAATGAACTGCCTGTTGCGGTTTAAAAGAAAGTCCTATGTATCTAAAAGTTAAGTATGGGTCACCCTTTAATATTAAATGCAATGTTTATTTACTTGACTTTGTACAACACATACTGCGCTATTTATCTTTCAAGTGCATTCCCATAACGGTTTGAAGAGATAAGATAATACGTAAAAATTACCTGTCTATGTTGGCACCCTTTAATTTTTAACTAAAAAAAAATGTTAAAAATTTTAATGTTTAATCCAGACTATTTGTTTGACTAAATGAATGAAATTTTAGTGGAGAATTATACAGCCCAATTATAAACAGAAATTCCGTGCGAGTTTTCTCACTTTTCCCTCTTCTCCTTCTATAAATTTATTCTCCTTTTTATTGCCTCCGGAAAGTGAAAAAAAAATTCGAGTGAAAAAAAGTAGGTATTATGAATTATGAAAGAGAAATTATATGTAGAAAAGCAAAATAGCTCCCTTCAAATTACGGTGATGCCACTTTTTATTTTTTTTGTTCCCAAGGAATTCATAATTGGAGAACTTTTTTCTCGAGAAAATTTTTTTCCGTGAGAATATTCATAATTGGGCTGATTATTTAGAGAATTTTCGACCAAAGATCTTTTTGTATCCCCTGTTAGAAGCTAGAGAATTGCAGTTACAGTACATTTTTATTTTTAAGAAGTTAATTTCTAGTTCGTTATGTCTGGTATGACATGGCAGCGTTATAGCCCTTCAAAATATGTTTAGGCTTCTCTTTATCATGTTCACAAAATCTGCGTTCACTTTTGCTCAAAATGACTGTAATGCTTCCTCATTCTACAAAGGCTTGTGAGGAATTCAGTTGATGTTCTTAAATTAATTTAAGTTATGTGTAAGTAAAAGTTTTTTATGTCTTAGTCCTGGAATATTAGCCCTGTGGTATTCTCTGGTATTCTTAATCACCTTCTAGGTTCCGTTTCAGATTCCACGATTCGACCACGTTCACAAAATGAAGAGGGTGCAATTGTCATCGTCTGTAGCATGCCTCTCCCTGATTGCGGACAGCGTATTGACGATGTTCTATACGATCTTGTTTAGGTCGTATGGTCTAACGAGTCGACATGTGTAATCGCTAGAACAATCTGGTTCTCCTTGGATCGGGTCAGGGCGGCTGCACTACTACATTTACTTAAGAGTCGATTACGTGACTTGATGGCTGTAGTTACTGGGGACTGTCTGTTTGGAGCCCATGTTGTCAAAACGGAAAGCCCATTTATTGAGTTCTGTAAAAGTTGTCAAGACGAGGAGAAGGAGAAGGTAGAACATCTCCTCTGTCTGTGCCCTGCGTGGGTTTATATAAGACTGAGATACCTTGTTCAACGGTACTACGGGCTTCTATCTGGCATATCGTCAATGGATTGAGCGTACTCTTGGGCTAACAGGCCTTATTCGGCGAAGTTTTCTCGCCGTTTTTTACGCCCAAGGCTCTTTTTCCACTGTTCTTTCTCTACTCCTTATTCCTTGCTTATTGTCTTCAAATCTCTTTTATCGAGTCTGATTTTCTTTTCTCTACCTGTTTCCTTTTTCTTAGAAGGTAACACTAAGGGATCAGCATATGGACCCAAGTGGGTTGTGGCTATCCAGCTGCCTGCTTAACCTAATGTCCCCAAAATTGTACGAATCCGACCATGGGTGTACTTGCTTCCCTTTTGAACAGTCTAACTAGTTTTTTGTTGCCCTTCACTTCAGCATTTTTGGAAGCCTATCAGAGATTAACCTTATGAGTGCTGCCTAACTAATTCAACCTGACATGGTTTTTCCAAATTAGCTGGAAGTTAAACTTAGATGATTTTAATGGCCCAATGGCACTTTGGCTATCAAAGAAGAAGAAGAAGAACAAGTCTCTTAGAAACCATGGATTTACTACAGTTTTATATTGAATTTATTTTTCTTTTCCCAACCCACTGTGCCTCGTTGTTGTCCTCTAAAAGTTTTAAACATTCAGCACTTTAAGTTCAAATTACAAAATTCAAATACTTTATCATTACAAATATTCTCTTTTAATTATTATTTTCTCTTTTAATACTTCTGTATTTTACTAAAGGGAGTCTTTTTATTTTCTGTGTTTTCTTTCTGGTGATTGTGTCTGCGCTCATCTCTGCACCCCCTTTAAACGTTATAAAAACAAAATATTGACAGCTGATACTGAGATACTAATTCAATGTTAAATACGCAATTTAACATTAATTTCCCTTGTTTTCTGTTTTTTAATACATTTAAATTTGAGTTGTATGTTTATTTTTATCACTAAGAAACGAAGACACTGACAAAATTTAACTGAGAAAAAAAATATTTCAAATTAAGTTGTGTTTTTGTTTTTATAGTTGACAATGGCAACTACGAAAATTTAACCCTTAAAAAAGAATAAAAAAGAATTTATTAAAATTTCATTATTGTTTAAGGCTACGATTTTCAAGGTTATGCGTCATAAATCCTCACTGGAAATTAAAGAGATTTGTGTTGAGTTCAATTAAATGTCCATTTTAAGTTTTTTGTTACTCATTGTTGACCTTAAATACATACAAAAATTTATACATACATACATTAATACGTACATACATATATAATCAAACCCATGCCTAAAAAGAAAACAACTGTCTGTCTGGCTTTTTGAAATTTTTCTATAACTTTGTGCGCCCAAAACCCTGTGTTTTATAGTCAAAAACAAATCCCATAATCTCCGTTTAAACCCCGTAATTTTACTTTTGCGTATTAAATATTTTTCTTATAAATAAGTTTTAATGCTCAGAAGTTTTCTTATAAATAGGGTGAATTTTTAAGTGTTTCGTTTTATACAAAAAAAAAAAAAAAAAAAAAAAATTACAATTGAATTGTATGGCTGCAGTCGGATCATATTATTGTTATTAATTAAAATACAATTAGTGTTATTTTAATTTTACTGTTGTCTAACCTTGTAATAACATTTTTAAATATTACCATAATTATGTTTAAAATCTAAACATATTTTAGCATAACATAATCATAATATGATTGAGAAAATTATTTAACTTAATTTGTAATGTGTTTATTAAAATTTTTTATTTCTTTTGGTACTTTTATTTATTTTTACATATGAGTAACGTATTTTATTAATTCTTTTTCAAATAAACCCATGCCCTACCATTAAATCCCTGACATGAAAGAAACGCATCAGCCAAGGGGGAAAAAAACAAAACAAAAATTTTTTTAAACAAATAGTAGTTATTCATTTTGATTGTGGTTGCTACTATTATGTTATGGTTGAGGTTAAAATTTTAGAAACAAAAAAGTTTAATTTCAATAAACCATGTGTTTCTTTTTATTCCGGATTTGCACTCAGGGGATGACCCCAACTCAAGCAATGTTTTGTGCCAGAACTAGAAAATTAGGTCATGAGAAGGCGAATAGAGGGAGTAGTGTTTGTGGGCATTCGATTTGAACTTTTCAACATTGAAAGTGATAGGAAAGACCTTTGCAGGAAGATGATTTCATATTCAAACTGTTCGGTTAAAACTCGAATTATCTTTGTAATGCAATTCACTGGCCAATCGATCACAAATAGGGATGAGCTTTTAATGAAGAGCGCGTTGTATGTAAAAACGTACGAACACCAGGAACGAGTTCTCTAATCTCATTAAAACACATTCTGTTGTACAATCGAAAAAACAGCGAAACACAATCCATAATGCCTCCATGTTTAAGAGAGTCAATAGAGTTAGATACCCTTCTATCGCCTTTGAGCCTCTTAAATCTCTCCTGTACGCGGTTAAGTAATTCCACAACAGACTTTGAAGCACCGGCCCATGCATAAGAGTTGTATTCTATACTCGGTCAGATGTGGGTGGTGTAAAAAGTGAGGAGATCAGATGGAGTGAAATACCTTCACATCGTTTAAAAAAACAGCGACACTTGAAAGCTTCTTTTGAGACTTAAAAAATGTGTTTAGTTCATCGAACATCTCACTGAATTTTCATGCTTTTAATCGACTTCAGACGACTGATTTTACCCAAATAATAGGAAAAACTGTAAACATCAATACAGACGAGGAAACAACATGTTAGGAAATAAAAAATATTTCGATATTGTAGGCAACATGACACCTATTAATTTTTAGATTTATTTTTGTATTACATTTTGCTATTAGGACACCCTTTAATTTTTAATATTATGAATTGTTTTTCAAACGAGGGTAATCTATCAAGTAACAAAAAAAATTTTAAATCGGTTCAAAAATGACTGAGTGCTGCAGGCACAAACATAAAGAAGCAATTCAGTCGAATTAATAACCTCCTTCTTTATTTTTTTTTAAGTCAGTTAAAAATTAATCCACTGCTCTTATTTCTTAGTTAAGTATTTAAGTGATAAAGCATTTAAAGTCTATTAAATGTAATTAAACATATTATGATTAACCACATGTCAGGAATAACGAGCAAACTGTCTAAATTCATGACAAGCAAAATAATCACCATATAACTGGATGTCTCTATCAGCAAGAATTCTTAAATTAGAAAATAAATATTTATGTATGTAGTTTTGTATGTATGCATGTATATATGTATGTATCTATATACTTTTGTTGTTGTTATTTTAATCTTTTGTTTTAATTTGAAAGCTTAACCGTTTGTCTACCTACTAAAAGTCTATTTCATTTCATTTCATGTACTCGACTCTGAATTTTTCGCGTCAATTAACCTTCCACAACGAAAGCAAAAAAGAAAATAAACCCACAAAAAAAAAGCAAAAAAAAAAAATAAAACAATTGTTGTCGATATTTATACTCGTTACTCTTTATTTTTAGAAAATTAAATATTAAATGCGTAATTATTACTTGTTTTTATTACAGTTTTTTTTAATGGAATTTAAGCATCGCATTTGAAATTTCACATTTGTTTGCACTCTAAATAATTTATTTTTCTTCGTCGTAAATCTTTAAGGGTTGTTGTTTAACTTTAACATGATATTTTTATGCTGGATTTCTTTTAGACTATTTTTTTTTAATTCCATAAAATTATAAAATTTTATTTGTCACAGTTCTTTTATAACTTCAGCTTCTGCTACCTGGTTTTTATTTGCGTTCATTTTAATATTTCACTTTTTTAGTTTGTGTGACCTTCATCTTAGAATTTTTTATTTTTTTTTTAGATTTATGTGTTTATATTCATGTTTATTTATTTAAGTTAAATTTTTAATTAATAACCCAGCAGAAAATATTGTCACTCACTCAATGCTGGAGAGCTCCCAGCTTTAAATTAAATATTCTTAAGCAGATTGTTAAGGAAAGATCTAAAACATAAAATACATGGTTATAATATGGTCACAAGAATCATATTATTATGTTCTTGATAATACTACATAGTCACTGAAAATAATACCTTTGTTGCAATAAATATTTTTTTTAAAAAACTCTAGCAAAAAAACCTTTTTAGTATTCCAAATAATACAATTATAAACATATCATGAATAAACATGTTATGACTAATTTTTCTTGTTGAAGTAAAGTACAAAGAAAAACATACAAATATTGTTTGGTTTTTAATACATCCAGTTTTGCCTTTGGCTAAATGCTTTTCTATCATTTGATTATTTTTGTTTGTTATATTAGACAACCATATGGTTCTAATAACAACAATATTATTATATATAACAATAGTATGATTTGACTACAATCACATAATTCAGTCATAATATGTTGCTCTTAAAGGTTTTGCTTTTCTTTCCTTAATTTTTATAAAAACAAAGTACAGACTTAATGCTATTTACTTATGAGAGGGAATTATCGAAAACATGAATGTGTTCCACTTATTGTTGCCTCTTGTGTAGCAATGTTTCCTGTGTGGAAAAACATGTTACCTAAAACATCACATATTTTTCATATTTCATAACACGATGTTCCCTCGTCTGTATCGATGTTCAATGATTTTTTTTTTCGATTAAAAGCAGCTTTGTTTAATGATTTGCGAATTTAAAAATTAATTAAATAAAGTAAAATGAAAATATTGAGGTGACAGAGAATAAAAAAATTAAAACTAAATAATTACCAAAAAATGTCTTAATGGGTTAAGCATTTTTAAAAAAATTTTAACATTTCCTTAAAGATCTCTTCAGAAGCTTTCAAATGATACCCATATTGATATTTTAAAAATTTTGAAAATTTAAGAAAGCCCATAACTCGGAAAATATAGTCCATCTCCAATTTTTTCACTTGATATTTTTTTTTATTTTTTAATTCTCCATCGCTTCATATATTTGTTTTTTTTTTTTTTTTTTTTTTTTTTTTGATTGAAGTTACTTCATTGTTTCAAGTGATGTGGAAAAATTAAAGGCAGGCATTGTGTCAAGCCCACTGCCTCGAATGACATGGACCGATCTTGCTGATTTTCAAAAGCTAATTTTTCGACACTTTGTCTAATTGATTGGCGTATTTAAATTTTTTAAGGTTCATTTAGTGTCTTGAGAAAGTTGATTTCAACACTAACTCGGACGGACAGACGGGCGCATCGCTTAATCGACTTCAGAATTTATTTACTTTATGGAGATGGAAATGAATATTGTAAAATTTACAAACGAAATAACCAACTTAGACTGACGCTTTCTCACTTTTGGCAGCAGTATAAGTTTTATAGTCCTTCGGCTCATTTTCCTTTGATTCTTTCAATAGCCTTTCATTTGAATTTTTTACCAAAACTACTTTTCTCTTTAAGTTGTATCTCTTTTTCATACAATATTTCGTCAATAAAATATAATGCGGATATAATATTTTGTATGTGTTGAACGCATAAAATACACACAAAACTGATATTTTTTTAATGTTTCTTGTGTGGTTGCCTCGTCTGTACTATTTGACGAAGAAGTGTTTAAATTTTGGATTAATTAAGAATTTTATTAAAAATCAATTTATTCAAATCGATAACTTGCCTATCGTGATAAACGTATTTTTCAAACAATATATTGTCACAGTGACCATAGTATGGTCCTTGTGAACATACAACAATCATGGTTTTTCTCTGCAAGTACTTATTTATTTCTGCTCGTACTTTTAAGATGCAGTGTTGACTATTTATTTGCTTTTTTGTAGTTTAAAAAAATCTTATTGATCATTCCTCGCATTAAAAATTTATTGTTCGTTAATATTTTTTTTTTTTTTTTTTTTTTTGGTAAAAAAATCTCTTTTTTAATGTTGCCTCGTGTGTGACAATGTTTCCAATGGAAATTCATGTTACCTATAATATTACATTTTTTTAGTATTTCATCTTTTCTGACAAAATGTTCCCTCGTCTGTATCGATGTTAAGTGTTTTTTTTTTTTTGCGATTAAAAACAGCTTTGTTTAATGATTCGCGTGTTTAAAAATAAAACGGCGGAAGTATAATTTTGATTATATTTCGACTCATTTTCTTTAAATTCTTTTAAAAGCCTTTTATTTAAATCTAATATATTTTTACTTATTTTACTTTTCTGTTTAAGTTGCATCTCTTCTTCTTCTGCTTCTTCTTCTTCATACAATATTTGGTCAATAAAAATTATTCCAATCATAATTCTTTGCATTTCGATAATTTTATATATTTTTTCCTTTCACAAATATATTATTTTATATATCTTAAAAAGTTTCTTGGGTGGTTGCCTCGTGTGTACTAAAAAAAGTAACATGTTCCGTTTGATGTTGCTTCATGTTTGTTTATAAATAGTATATTATTTTTAAATAGTGATTAAATTTTGGATATAATAGAATTTAAGTATTTTTAAGCAACAATAATTTTTTCATCCCAACCATATATTGTCACAGTGACCATAATATGGTTCTTCTGAATATACAACAATCATGTTTTTTCTCAGCAAATACTTGTTTATTTCTGCTTGAACTTTTAAGATGCAGTGTTGATTATTAATTTGCTCTTTGTATTTTAAAAAAATCTAGAACTTTTTTATCATCCCTCGCAAGAAAATTTTTTGTTGGTTAAAAAATTCTGGTTTTTTGAACTATTAGATTTTAAGCATTCTTATTTAAATTTTTGTGCATTTTAGAATTATTTTAGTTTAAAACTTATTCTTTTCAGATTGTCAAAGTCGTCACGAAAATGTAAAAATATGGCAACGCTTTCCTTTCTTTTTTATTAAGAGTTGTAAAACATGTTTTCATTACATTCTTTAAATCTTTTTTTTCATTAAAGAATTACATTAAATTACTACTCTCTTCTTCTTTATTTGTCGCCTTTAACCACTTTGTTCTGTTCTGTTCTGCTGTTTTTTCCTAATTCTGTATTGAAATTAAAATGTGTTTTTCACTGCTGTTCGTTTCATGACTGCTTTTCTATTCTTTGTTTAATAGATTTAAGTGGCCAAAACCAACCAAAAATATTCATATAATCACAATTATTCCAACCCCATCTTAATGTCTCACTAATTCGTTGAATGTTTGGCTCTTTGTTTGAAGGAACTTGAAAGTATCACAGTTCCAGCCCACCGCCTTGCCAACAGCTTATTCTGTTTAGCAGTCTTAACAGTTACAAAAATCTTCAATTGCCAACCCAGGTTGTTGAAAACGTATTCGAAAAATATTTTACAAATATTTGCAATGAATAGATGGAGGTTTGGATGGTTGGATGGATGTTTGTTTGGATGGATAAATAAATATTGCTGTTTTTCTATTTCTGTGTGTGAGAGTGTGTGTGTGTATGTGTGTGTTTGTAGTGTTTTATTATTTTGACGTTTAGGCAAACAGTCAAATAGACGTTTTGTCTTTTCAATTACATACGTTTTTTATTATTTATTTTATCACATTTATTTTTGTTTTTTTTTTTCTTATTAAAGAAATTTTTTGTTTGTGCACCAGTGTGGTTTCTGCTTTATTGTGGAGGGAGGTGGCGGGCGAATGAGTTCGCTGAGTAGGTGAGTTAGTCAGTAAATTCACAAATAAGTGAAGTGAATGGGCATACGACTATGTAAACGAATATGGATGGTTTTGTTGCTGGCTTTATTTTTCTTTTTTTTTAGATTTTTTCAATTTAGTTCGCAATTTTTTTTCTTGTTATTTTTGCTCTAAAAATATTTATTTTTTTCTATGAACTTTTTTTTTACATTGCAAAAATTTTATCTGTCTGTCTTTGCTTATACATACAAATATTGAAAAAATTTTTGTTTTTCGATTTATAAGGTTGGACTGTAAAAATACATGGCATATTTCTGCTTGCTTATGTACAACACATACTTACGCATTTACATATTTATATGTAAAATATCTTATGTACTTGTCCATGAAGTATATAAAAAAATGAAAAAAAAAATTATATGGAAAATTTTGAGTTTGAATACCTACGAATTAAGAGACTCACACAAATACTCGTTATACTTTCTCGCTAGATTTTCTTTTTTTCGCAACGTATTGTAATCTCTTCATTTACAAATAGTTTTAACTCGTTTGATTTACTGTATGCAATCAAAACTCACAGTTAATGCAGAGTTATTTTAATTTTCTTTTTTTTTATTCGTTATATGTTCCCATACAAAAAAATAAAAAATTTTACAAAAATCTAACTTGTTCACAAAATATTTAGAAAATGCCATTTTCGAAAAAAAATCGAAAATCCAGCTAAAACTAACAGAAAAACCAAAAATTTTCTAAAACCAAGTAAAAATGCTTTATTCGGCTATGACGAATCTTGTATACCCTTCACCATACAGCCAACTTGACCATACTGCAGAGTCTTTATTGAATAGTTTGAAGGAAAATCAACATAAGAAACTCTTTTCTACCATAAAGTTTTTCTGTTAAAAATTTTTTTAGTTGCAAGTTTGTCTAAGAGTTGTTGTCCCGACTTAGTACATGAAAAGGTTGCTGTATTGGGTAAAAGTCCACAAAGTTTTCTTACCCTTTTCATTAATTTTTTTTTAACAAAACAACCACCTGCAGGAATGCAAACAAAGTTAAAAAAGATGTAGAAAAATTAGAGGTGGGCGTGGTGTTTCCCCCGCTGTCTCTAAAGACATAGACTGATCTAGCTGATTTTCAAAAGCAACATGTTCAAAACAATGTGTCTGATTAATTGGCGTATTTAAAGATTCATCTAGTGCCTTGGCAAAGCAACCCAAACACGGACGAACAGATGGACATCACTCAATCGCGAAGATGATTAAGAACCCAGAATTTAAATACTTTATGGGGTTGGAAATTGAAATTTTTTAGAAATTACAAACCCAGACTTACTCTTTTTCCACCTGCGGTGAAGGGTATAAAAAAATTAGTTTCACAGAAAAATTTTAAATTTTAGCAGGGAGTGCAGTGTATGAAAACAAACAAAACGTTTTGAAAACGTTTGACGCAAAAACAAATTTTTATAAATTTTCAATTGATACTCTTTCAACGACATAGAGGAAAAAAAAAACAGTTTTTCGCTCATATGCTAACTTTGACATAACAGCAAAGTCGTAAAATTTCATTCTGTTGTTCGCTAAGAAATTAGAGATTATTTTTAAGCACTAATCCATTAAACGAGTAAAGAGCAAATTATTTAGCAAAACGTTTCCATCATATTCTTCCTTCTAGCTGAGTGTGCTCATGTGCAAAAGCAATACAAAACAAAGTAACAATTCTTTCTCATTGTTTCGATCTATTTTTAACCGACTTAAAAAAAGAAGGAGGTTATCAATTCGAGTGAATGTTGTTTTTTCATGTTTGTGCCTGCGGAACTCAGTCATATCTGAATGGACTTTGCAAATTCTTTAAATTTAATAGATTATGCTCACAGATTGGTCTTATTTTAAAAACAGTTCATAATCTTAAAAATTAAAGGGTGTCCCCATACAACAAACATGTTTTTTAAGTGTATTATGAACCTTAAAGCCCACTTCTTAAAAATTTAAAACAAATGCGTATTACTATAGCTCCCAGTATCAAAAAGTAATACAAAAATAAATCCAATAATTAAAGGGTGTTCCCATAGGTGACGTAAATTGACTAATATTCGCCTATCATTTGAACCGTTATAAACAAGCGCTTAAAAATTAAACAGGATGTCGATTACTATGACCGTTATAATAACAATTATAAACATTTAAAATTATCAATTAAAGGGTGTCATAATAGTTAATGTAATTTGGTGTATGTGGACAAACTTTTGAGCCGGTTTAAACAGAAATTTACAAAAAACCTTTATTGCTTAGTCCGCTAAAACAACAAATATAAAATTTGAATTTATAAATTAAAGGGTGCTCCCATATTTAAAGTAAATTTACCTATATGGCCCTATCGTTTTAACTGTTGTATACAAACACTTGTAAATTAATTAGAATGTCCACTACTTTGTCTGGTATATTAAGAAGTATGAATATTTAAAATTATAAATTATAGGGTGTTACAATAGTTACTGTGATTTGATGTATATGACCAAATTGTTGAACAGTTGTAGACAGTTGATTAAAATTTGCACAGAAACTTTATTGCTAAGTCCGCTAAAACAAGTAGCAAAATTGAAATTAGATATTAAAGGGTGTCCCTATAAGTGATATTATTTCACCTAAATATTTTTGAAACCTTTACAGACAACTCTTGTAAATTAGACAGAATTTCCATTACTTTATCAAGTATAATAACAAATAAAAATATTTAAAATAAGAAGTTAAAGGGTGCCCTAATAGTTTTATTTAATGTATATGGACAATCTTTTAAACAGTTATAGACTAACGCTTAAAATTTAAACAATTTTTTTGGTACTGTGTCACCAATAGAAAGTGTAAAAAATAAATGGTGACCACATAACTGCTATATTTTCTTGTTCAATTTGCATTTTTTGTTTTGCGACATATAAAAAATCCTGAAGCAATCTGTCTCGACCATAATATAATTATTGTATAATTACCTAAAGAAACATGATTTTAAATTTGTCTATTTTGAAGTCGGTTTTTTTTATAAGAATTATTGGTTTTATTTAAACGTTTTATTTGAACGTCACGTTTTATTTGTTTCCGTACCCTGAATAATTTTTTTTTATAAAGCCCATAGCGACTTGTTAATTTTATTGAAAGATGTTTAAAATTACAAAAATTATTTTTTTTATTTCTGATATAAATAAATGCAAAGATGAGTAGAAATGAATAATTGTTACTCGTTTATTAAAATGTTTTTATTATAACGTCTCCTGCTCACATGGTTTGTATTACAGCGTTTTTTTTTTGTTCTCTTATTTACATACATAACTTTTATAGAATCTGTTTTAAACATGATATTTTGTCTTTTTCTACAACAATTTACTCTATTAGAGTACATTTGGTGCATAATTTCTATGTATAAAAACATTTTGCTTAAAACATTCTCCATCGTATAACTATTCCATATTAAAGGGATGTGTATGTTGTGATCATTAGCCTTTGTACGCCAAAAAAAAACTAATACAGGAAATAAGTGACAAAAACACCAACACCACCCTCAATTATATATTTTTTTAAAACTGAAATTTATTATTTTCATTTTTCTTATCTGGTTTTATTTTTTTTTTTTTTTTTTGTATTATACGGCTTATTTACTTTGTTGTATTCTTCATTGTTAATTTTTTTTTTATTTACACCTTAATATTTTTATTTTGTCTTCTTTATGATTTTATTACCCACTCATTCTTGTTTGTTTTCTCTAAAGCTTTAAAATTAAAAATTTTATTTTTATAGAGCTGTTTTCAAGATAAGTGTCAGTAATTGTTGGATAAATAGTTAGATTAGAATAATACATCGCTCTAAAATAAGAAAGTGGTGTAAAAATTTCGGTTATAAGGAAACTGATTGCAAAGTTTTGTGTAGAGCAATTACGAGTATTCAAAATTCGTTGGGTTATAGCAACAAAGTTCCTGAACGGTTCCCCAGAAGTCCTCTAAAATGTCATTCACAAAATACATTTCCGAACGCTCATCAGTCAATATTGTGCGGTTGGTGCAGCTGATATAAGTATTTATAACGTTGATTCTGACTATGTGAAAGTTTAGTGGCTGAGTTCGAATCCCAACAACAGCAATTTTACTGATTTGCATTAATTTCTATTCATACTGATTTTGTATTACAAGGCCTTTCATCGATCTTATTACACTACAATGCTTATCATTGGCCTAGGTAGGACTGTATGGGAAGGACTCTCCCCCCGCCCTATCCCCCTGGTATATTTTTCTTTTTATTAATGGGCTATAACCCACTTTAGAAAATCTCTCTCGTAACGCTTATGGCACAAAATCTTCAGCCATATAAATTTGTAAATTCCTAATGCGCTTACTTGCCACCAGAGGCGCTACAATACAATTAAAAAATATGGCAACATTAAAATAATTATTTTTATCTTTTTTACTTGAAAGAAATTAACCCAATTAAATATAGACGGCATTGCCTAAAGCTTATTTTTCTTTTAAACAAAAACTTCTTTAACGATCTGATGCGATTTAAAGCTTGACTACTTCTTTAGCACACTCTACACGTTACTAAACTTGGACTCAATTATATTTATCATGATTATTATTCTAATCAAATTAGTTTCTCCGCAAAGGATTTTAATTATGCTTTTTACATGCTGCAAAGACACTTGTGGGAATCATTATGACCCATCGAAATGCAAATGAAATACAACACTGCTCTGTTGACACTATATATATCATATTAAAAGGCGACATTACTACTGATACAGAACCCTAACTACATACATAAATACGAATTAGGCCACCAAAGTTCCGAGAAGTGGCAAAATAAGGAAAATAATAAAAGTGAGGTTAAGTCAGGGTTTTCAGCAGAAACATATGAAATATGGGAGATGTCATTTATAACTCGACTTATGACTAAGCACAGGGATTGTTTGCGGAAAATTAAACCTTAAAAGAGAATGAGGAATACTCAAAGGACCACTAACGATAAGTAACAGTGCTGGGCAAGTTTCGAGTAGAACGATTCGAAGCGAAAAAAATTTATTATCTAATTTTTCTTGTTTTCTTTGGAAAACGTCCGCATACATTTGAAAAATAATTTTTCTTTGTAAAAATTCATTTAAAAAATAAACCAAAACCGAAAAATTAAATTTTAATTGATTTATGAAAATCCGCGGTTCAACCGCTGGCTGGCAAAAAAAAAATTAAAAAATAAGTTATATAATAATAAAACATTAAAAATTAAAGGGTGCCCCCATACCGATCTGTTTAACCGTAAATGGTATCACTGTTTCTCTCAGTAACTATCTGAAATTTTCAAAATTTTTAAAATATGAGTATGGGTATCATTTTCAAGCTTTGGAAAAGATCTTTAAAAAAATACTAAAAGTTTAAAAAAAGCTTAATCCATTAAGAGCCGATGGCTCTTTGTTTGTTTTATATTCTGCCATGTGTCTTTGTTCAAACCGGGGTGTTTTCGAAGAATTTTAATTCACAAATTGTGTGTCTCAAACGCAGCTTTGTTACTGTGCAAAAATAAGTTGATAGACTTGTATAGAATTGTGTAGTTCATAAACGAACTAGTTCATTTAAAAGTTTCCATTAATTGAACTAAGTGAACTGATCATACTTTTAAGTACACCTAGTTCATTTTTTAACTATACTTTGCATTTGAACTACCAGACAAGATAATTTTGAATCCAGTTCTTTGTCTTTTCGACATGAAATTAGTGCTGCCACGCATTTTATTTAACATTCGTTAGGGAAATGCTATGATGCTGTTGCCATCATATTTTGAACAGAACATTAAAACTAAAAAAGCTTTTGAACTAAAGAAATTGTTTGAACTAAAAGTTGAAAGTACGACAATACGTCAACAGAACATTTGAACTAAGAGAGATTTTAAACTAAAGAGAGCCTTTAAACTAAATTTAGAACTAGTTCATTTTCGAACTTTGAACTAAAAAGAGCGAGTTTTTAAGGCTCTAGGACTTATAGTTTACGAGATAATTGATATTTAGGGTTTTCAATAAAGAAAATCGGTTTTTGGGGTCAAAAAATATTTTTTTTTTAATTTTATTTTTATATTTTATAAAATGCATAAAATACATTAAAACTGTGATAATAGATTTTAGTTTTTAAATTGAACTATATAGCACAAATCTAGTATAGACGTACAAATTTCAGTTTCTTATTAAAAAATAATTTTAAAGATTCCCAAGTACAATTTCAAAACCCCAAAAACATTTCGCGTTGTGATACTTCGATTTTAACTTTTATTAAATGCCTCTAGAAAATGATTTAAAAAAACAATTAATTGTCTGCCTACTTTTTTAAATCACTGTTATAAAATGTATTATTACTTTTTGTTATTAAATGCTTTTGCAAACAACAATTGTAACAAAGAAAAGGCGAAAAAACTGCATTGAATTGTAAATGCATATGAAGTAGTTGTTGTTTTATATTCCATCTCAATATACGTATGTACATATTGTAAATATGTATGTAAATATGTTTATATGTATGTATATATTATTATTGTTGCTGTAGTATATTATTATAATACAACAATTTTTATTTCGTATTTAGATTGGAGACCAATTTTAACTTGTCAACAGAGTGTTTGAAATAAAGTGAAAAATTAAAAAAAAAATAAGAATATGAAAAAAAATGTGACAACATTGCACCATTCTCAGTTGCACATACAAGTCGGATTGTATATAAGTAAAGTATGTATGTATGTATATATGTATCTATTTATGTATGTACATATGTACGTTTGTATGTATGTTTGTATAGGTACATGGACGTAGCATTTATTATAGAACTTTTCATCTTATTTGTCTTTTTTTTTCCTCTTCTTCCCTGCTTCTTCTTGTTTTAAACGTTTTCTTTTTTTCGCTTGCTTGTTGTTGTTGTAGGTTATGTTGTTGTTGTTATTTTATTCTTTTTCTTTAGCCACCAAACAATTTTTGTTGTTGTTGTTGTAGGATTTTATGTGATTCAATGTAAAATTATTTAATTGTAATATTATTGTTGTTGTTGTTGTACGTACTAGTGAAATTTGGCAACATGGCAAGAAATTTTATTATAATTTTTTTTTTATTTGTTGTTGCTGTTACTGGCATTTTTTGTTTTTATTTTATCTCTAACGATACCAAAAACAAAAAAAAATACCATTTCAGAAATTTAAAAAAACGCAATGAGAAATATTTCATTACACGATTAAAACCAAACGTTGTTGCTTTCAGGTAGAATATTTTTTTTTTCTTGTTATTTTTTTTTTCACTCTTAATAAAAAGTTCTGGATGGTTTGGTTGAACATCTTGCGAAAAAAAGGTTATGGAATAATTAGTCCACTGGCGTATGTACATACATTCATACATACATCTATATGTACATATGTATGTATGTTTGTTTGTATGTTTGCGTATACATATGTATGCATATGTACTTATGTACCTCGGTAATTTAACAGATTTTTTTTAATTGTTTTGTTTCTTATTATTTCTTTTCAATTGCTTTTGAATGCAATTCATATTTTTGTTAAATAAATTTATTAATTTTAAATAATTTTTAGCTGGGACTAATTAAAAATACCACCTCATAGGTATTAAGTATAGTAAGAAGAGACCTTCAGCGTCACACCGCTTAAAAGTAGGATAACTTCAAGTGCTTAAAAACTTAAAATCGTTGAGAAAACCCTCATTTTTAATATCAAGAACTCTAGTCAAGCTTAATGAAAAACTTGACTACCATCCACAAATTTGAGTCACACTTGTATGTGAGTGGTTGACACGTAAGTTATCGAATGGACAACATCCAGCCCGTAGCGAGGTAATATTAAGGCTGTAGCTAAGAATGTTGCTTAATAAAAATTCTTATCTGAAGCAGTAACATTTGGTAGTGACATTTGGTTCTAACAAGATGGTGCTACATGGTACACAGCGCGGAATAGAACCCTGCCGGCATTTGGTGGAGTATTTTTTAGATAGAAGTCACTTCTTTGTTACTTTTTTAGATTAAAAACTCAATTTTACAAAAACAAAATACATTATTGTCGAATTAAGATCTTTTAACAATCACTTTTTCGTCTCTACCAGAAGTTAATTGAACAAAAAAGACCCGTTATAAAAATTAAAAATCCTTCCCCTTAAATTTTATATCAAGAGTAGCTTTTTCTTAACTAACAGATGATAATAAGTTGAATGCTCAAAAATTTACAAAAACAAATGAAATGGGTATCGCATATTGATCTCTTATAGGTCACAACTTCGACTCTGCTAAGAGTAAATTAATTAATGTAACAGATAAACAAAAACATTAATGTCATTTAGTTTGACTTGTGCAGTGCTCGCTTATGTTAAATGGGTGTGAAAAATGTTAAGAAAAATTGCAAAAAAATAATTGATAAAAAAAAAAAAATAAATAATAAAATAAAAAGATATATGAAGCTGTAAGTAATTTTATTTAAACACAAAATATTCTTAAAGTAGAAATTTTTTTAATCTCTTGCTTTCTAAATTTTAACCTTTCTATTATGTTTAAAATTTTCATTTTCTGTTATGATAAAGCAGAACTCTGTTACTTTCTCAAGTTTTATACTCGATACTGTTAAAGAAACCCTTTTTACACTTCTAACAGACACATATTCGACACTAGCAGAATACTCAATTTTAATCCTTTTTAGAGATGCTAAATAGTTTCCCATTAGTTGTATAACTGTAGTGGTACATTTTTCCCTGACTGGGGATACTAATTATTTCAGAATTCGATATTATTTGCGATACATTTCAACGCCATGAAGTAGCGATGTAGTGACTTTTTCGATAGAAAATGCTTGCAGGAAAAGACTATTGAAAAATCAATTTAGTGAGTAGTTAATTTTGCGTCCCGGATTTGTCAACTGGCATTTTTAGCAGAAATTTAAAGATTCAAAAAGTTTAATTTTTGGGGCAATATGTTGTAGAAGTGTTAAAAAAGGTTGAAGACTTGAACACATGATCTCCTGTTTTACTAGCCAGTCGCTTTAAACCGACTCAGTCACAGCTGAAAGAATATGCTACGTTCTTGTCTTCTTCGCTAACTAAGGCTCAGTCCTTTAGTGGACCACAGTTTTGTTTTTTACTTTGCACACGCCTTACAACATCTCATGCGTTGTTCTAATACACAGACGCCTTTACCAAATTATTTAGCCCGGAAACACTTTCAATTGCTTCATTTTTCTAATCGAAACTTTGATGATTTAAACACGGTTTTTTTGTTTTTTTTTTTTGCATTTTTTCTAATAATTTATCGAACAAAAATATTCCCTATACGCAAGATTTTTTTGGGGCTTGAACTCATAAACTACTATTCAATAAACACGCGGAGACGTGCAGCAATTACTGTTTAGCACACACGCCAAAATTTGTTAGCGATGGCAGTGACAATTTATTTAGCTGTGTTTTTTCTTAGCTAGGACACAAACCAACATTTTTAGCGGCCAAGACCAGCTTCTTGTAGCTTTAGATATGGAAAGAGCCGCTACGCTCTTGATATATTGTGAATTGAAACAAAATTTTACCGGCCAGTAGCAGAGAATATATTTAAAACTCATTAAAAATTCTTTCCAATTTCTAAAAATTATTCGAAAGGTTTCTTTTAATTGACTTTCTTTCACACATTTTTGTGTAGAGGGGTGACATCATTTATGGTGTAAATTTTTCTTTAGTGTTTATTTATTTCTAATTTTTTTTATGATGTAACTTTTAATGAATTTTTGTATTTTTTTTCTTTATCATTGCAGGTAAGTCTATGACTCAAATGTATTGTAATCATTTGTATTTTCGCATAAAAAAGTAAGTGTTTAAATATTTAATTGGAAAATTATGATGAAATAATTATTTTTTAGCAAAAAAAAAAAAAAAAAAAAATAAAAAGTAAAAAAAAATAAAAGTGAATAATTCTGGTAATAAAAACCCTAAAATTGTTTTTCAGAAAAATATATATTTTTTTAATACCTGGCAGATGTTATTTTGTTAAAAATTTCTTAAGGACCTTAAAAAAATAGTTATTGACTCCTTAATACGACTTAAAAAAATAATTAATGATACGCTGTGAAATAATTGTGTTTTGGTTATTTTCTTGTGTTTATACATATGCACATACATACATACATATATGACACGTGTTTTCAATTATTTTAACAAAAAATGAAGGCAATTATTTTAAAATATAAAATATAAAAAAAAAAAATAAATAAATATTGTAGAAAAATTCCATGACGTTTGTGAATATTAAAATAAAATTGCGAGTGCAATGTTATATACAATTTATAATAGTATGTATGTATGTATGTATGTAAATATATATTAAATATTTGAAATTGTAGTGTATAATGTAAGTATGTATGTATGTATGTGATATGCACACATGTGTGAGTGTATGTGTGCTGTATATTTACATTCTTATAAATAATATTCGTATACATTTTTCGCCATATGTATGTTTGTATGTTGTATCTAGAATTATAGATTACTGCTTTCCATTATTTCATACAATTCATTTTTGTTTATTTCGCACTTTTACAATTTCAATTTCTCTATTTTTATTTTATTTTTAAGATAGATGAGTTGGTGCGACGAACATCCATTTATTTTTGTGCTTTAATTTCAATATTGTTTACAGTGAAATAAAATAGTCAACAAATGAACATATCTCGAATACTTTAATATTTGAAAAGTATTGCGTAGTTAAACAAATACTGTTTTTTACTTATTTTGCAATAATAACAATAACAACAAAGAAATCTATCTTGCACGTACAACGAATAACAGATGACAAAATATAAAATATTCAAGTTTTATTTAACCAGCATTTGAAAGAATTCAAAATAAAATATTTTGTTGGAAAAAATATTTCCAAAAGCTTCTCAGATAGTGAAATAATTCTTGCAAATAAAAACCGGCTTCAAAACAGATAAACTTAAAAACATTTAGGACATTAATACATTAATTATATTATATTCGAAAAAGGTTACGTTTTTTATATGTCGTAAAACAAAATATAAATGCAGATTAAACAAGAAAATTTAGCAGTTATGGGGTCACCCTTTATTTTTTACACTTTTTATTGCTGACACAGTAAAATAAACAAATAAATTTTTTTTAAATGCTAAGCGTTAGTCTATAACTGTTCAAAAGATTGGCCAAATACATCAAATTACAACCATGAGGGCACCCTTTAATTTCTAATTTTAAATGTCTGTTATTTTTATTATACTTGATATAGTAATGGACCATCTGTCTAATTTTCAAGAGTTTGTCTGTAACGGTTTTTAAGATAGGACCATATACGTCAAATTACATCAGTTATAGGGACACCCTTTAATATCTAATTTCAAGTTTGTTACTTGTTATGGCCGACATAGTTAAAGGTTCTGTGCAAATTTCAATCAACTGTCTTCAACTGTTCAACGGTTTGGTCATATACATCAAACAACAGCAGCTATTGTAACACCCTGTAATTTATAATTTTATATATTTATATTTCTTAAGGTACCAAAGTAGTGGACATTTTGTTTAATTTTCAAGTGTTTGTTTATAATGGTTCAAATGATAGGCTCATATGGGTTAATTTACTTCAAACATGGGAACACCCTTTAAATAAATTCAAATTTAATGCTTGTTATAGCGGACCAAGCAATGTAGGTGTTTTTTAAATTTCAGTTGTCTGCCTATAACAAATTACATTAACTATTGGGACACCCTTTTATTTATAATTTTGAAGGTCATAGTTATCGACATCCTCTTCCAATTTTCAAGCGTTTGTCTATAACGGTTCAAAAGATAGGCGCATATAAGTCAATTAAAATCACCTATGGTGACACCCTTTAATTTTTAGAATTATTTTTTTATTACTTTTTGCTATCGAGAGCTATAGTAAAACGCATTTTTTTTAATTTTAAAGAAGGTCGCATTACGGTTTATAACACACTAAAAAAACATTTTTGTTGCATGGGAACACCCTTTAATTTTTAAGAGTATGAACTGTTTTTGAAACTGTACCAATTTGTAAACATAATCTATCAAATTTAAGAAAATTTTCAAAATCGGTTCAGAAATGACTGAGTTCCGCAGGCACAAACATTAAAAAAATCAACATTCAGTCGAATTGATAACCTCTTTCATGTTTTGAAGTCGGTTAGAAAGAGAAAGGATAATGGACTTAGAAGAAGTAAATTAATATTGGGACAATTTTCACTTCTAACATATCGCTTTATTTATTCTTCTAATTGTTGCTCTGCGACTCTGCGATTGACGAACAATGAATTTTTTGCTCGCAAATATTCGTCGCCAAAAAACAGAGCACATAATCATGACGTCGAACGAAATTCATCATACGCGTCGAACTTTGCAATAGATTTATTTATATTTCTTACGCCACATTTGATTTTAAATTCTTAGTATTTTAATAAATAAAGTTATTTTACTTACAAAATTAATTTATTTTTATTAAGTTTATAATAAATTTACAGATTATTAGTTAAATAAAAAAATATCTTTTAATTGTATTTTTATAAATGTTTAATTTTTTAAATATAATTTTTTTACATGGTCGCCCTATTACCTCAAAAAGTAAAAGCTGTTATAAATGTTAAATAATAACAGCTGATATCTGTGTTATCAGAGAGGTTATATATCAGTCAATATTATTCAGTTTATATCGCTTTGAATTTCATGTGGTTTTACTTTTCTGGAAGAAAAGTGCAGCTGAAGCGCATCGAATGCTTGTGAAAGTTTATGGTGACAATGCTCCAACTGATAAATCATATAGGGAATGGCCATTGACCCCAACATCAACACCGAATCACAATATTCATGGTTTGAAGGTCATGCTGTGTATCTGGTGGGACTACGAGGGCTGCTCTATATATTTCTGGCCTAATAGTGATAATGCGAATATTTATAATCAAAAATGGTTTTATTGTTTTTTAAAGTATTCTCCAGCATGATTTATACACTTTTGCACGCGCTCAAACCAGTTGTCGAAGCACTTTTTCCACTCCGATTGAGACACCTCTAAAACATGGTTTTTGAACACTTAAACAGCTTCTTCTGGCGACGAAAATCGTTGACCACGCATTTTTTTCTTGATGTGCGGATACAAAAAGAAGTCATTAGGTGCCAAGTCAGGGCTGTACTGCGGATGACCCATTAATTTGACGTTTTGGCCGGTCAAAAACGCTCTGGTTTGAGCCGATGTGTAAGAGCTCGCATTGTGATGGTGAACAATGATTCGCCTTCTCTTGTTGGTTTTTCGAATTTCTACGATGACTTCAGGCAAATAAATTATAGTGTACCACTCAGAAGTGACCATCCTAGGTTGCTCAAGCGGAACAGTCGCCACATGACCAGTTTTTCCGAAGAAACAGGCCACCATTTGCTTCGAAGTGCTTCTTCCACGAACAACTTTCGTTGGATTTTGCTCGTCTTTGAAGACCCACACGGTCGATTGTTGTTTCGTTTCGGGCTCATACGCATAGATCCATGATTCGTCACCTGTGACGATCTTATGAACGTCTTGTGAAGCACCGCAATCGTATTTTTGCAACATTTCTTTGCACCAATCGACACGAGCCTTTTTTTGAGCGACTTTCAAATTGTGCGGGATCCAACGAGAACAAACCTTCTTTACGGCCAGGTGTTCATGCAGTATCGAATGTATGCTGGTGGGAGAAATGTCCAAGGATGTCTTTGTCTTACGGTATGTCACATGACGCTCTTGCATCATAAGTTCACGCTCGTCATCAATGTTCTCTGGCACAACAGCCGTTTTTGGACGACCTTCACGGAATTCGTCTTTGAGCGAGCTTCGGCCACGATTAAATTCATTATACCAATTTTTCACAGTGCTATAGGATGGTGCTTCATTGCCATACAAAGATTTAAGTTCATCAATGCACTCTTGTCGTGATAATCCACGTCGAAAGTTGTAAAAAATGATGGCACGAAAATGTTCACGAGTTAATTTCATTTTTTTCTATATTAATTTTTTCAAGTCACTGTAAACAACACAAATAATGGTCGTACGTCAAAACGTTTTGAGTACGATTATGCTTAAAAATGATAAACCATCCAATGGAAATGTCAGATTGTACTTGGCACTCAGTGTTGCCAGGCCAGAAATATATATAGCAGCCCTCGTAAAAGGGTGTTGTATACTATGAGTTGCTGCAGCCTGGCGACTCCATTGCGAGTCATCTGTATAAACTACAATTGATGCGGTTGAGCCGTGCAATATGAGAAAAATGGGCGGAATACGAGAAAAGACATGAAAAACTTATTCCTTTGCATGACAACGCTCGGCCTGACGTAGGAAAAATTATCAAAAAATATTTAAAAACACTCATGAGGGATATTTTACCACACCCGCCGTTTTCTCCCGACATTGCTCCTTCAGACTACTAGTTGTTCAGGCGAATGCAGCACGATTTGGCAGGTCACCGATTCACTTCTTTCAAAGAAATTGAAAATTGGCTCTCCACTTGGATCGCCTCAAAATAAAACACATTTTTTAGAGACAGAATTCGTAAATTGCCGGAGAGATGGGAAAAAGTAGTATCGTAGCCAGCGATGGCCAAAATTTTAAATAATCAGTTAATTAATTTTATTATGAAATAAAAAAAAAAAACGGAAAATACCTGCATTTTTTCGTTGTTATTGTGATTCATACAACGAATTTTCTCAACTTATTTTTGACGTTAAATTTGTCATGCTGGACGAAATTCATCTTTGGTGCCAGTTGCGTTCCTTGGATAATACTTAGAGCAAGTATTTAAACCTTCTTTGAAGTCGCATTTTTAAAACAGATTTTTCACCTGATTATGCTACATTTTGACATCACAAAAAAAAAAAAAAAAAAACTTGCCGCTTACCTAACGCCCCCTTAACAAGTCAACGTTGCAAATTTTTTTATTAACAAAGTGGAATAATAAAAAATCATATCATCTTGTAAAACTTCCAACAAAATATTATAGAACGCCAAGTAAATGTGTATTCTTTTATATATAATCTTTGTATGTATATGTATTTGTGTGTGTATATATGTATTCATGCATATGTAAATATTTTTATGTTGTATATAACTGCTTCATCTATATAACGTACATATGTACATATGTACTTATGTTTGTTGTATATGTATGCAAACGTTGGTTTGTAGTTCCTAAATTCCTACATAAAAAATATTCAAATGAAAGGACAGACAAAACTTGTATTAATAATACTTTTTAATTTTTATATATTTACTTTACTTTTTTTTTTTTTTATTTATTTTTTTATTATTTTATTTTTTATTTTATTTTTGTTACTTAGTCTGTTTTTTTTTTGCTTAAGCAAGCGGATAAGTATGTATGTATGTATGTACTTAAATGTGTGTATGTGTATGTGTATGTGCTTGAATTTGTTGTTTTTTTTTTTTTTTTTTGTTTTATATCTTTTATTTCTCCATGGATTTTGTTCGCTTTTTTATTATAAATTCTTTGATAGAGTTTTTTTGTTGTTCTTTTTTCTTCTTTGTAGGTGATGTGTATCTATTATTTTGTTTTTTTTCAATTATTTTTTTTTTTATTATTATTTTTGTGTTATATATTTTTCTTTAATTTAGTTATTTGTTCTGCTTTTTCTATATATACATACATACATACATACATACATACATACATACATACATACATACATATGTGTACATATTTTTAATATCGTCATAATTACGTGCTATAAATAGTCACAAATTTATAAACATATTTGGCAATAAATTTAATTTATTTTTCTATTATTTTTTTAAAAGTTATCAAAAATTATTTATAATAATTAAATAATATTAATTTAAAAACAAGTAAGAGTGCTATATTCGGCTATGCGGAGGATTATATACCCTTCGCCATGTATGTTAATCTAGTTTAGTGAAGTAACTCCAATCAAAAAAACAAATATTAGGATGACAGAGAATCAAAAAATAAGAAAAGAAAAATTATATAAAAATGTAACCGGCTCTTAAAGGGTTAAGCATTTTTAAAAAATTTTTGCATTTTCTAAAAGATCGCTACAAAAGCTTTTAAATAATACCCATGTCGACATTATTACGAGGGCTGCTATATATATATCTGTCCTGGCAACACTGAGTGCTGCCAAGTGCAATCTGATATTTCCATTGGAAAGTTTGTCATTTTTAAGCAAAATCGTACTCAAAACGTTTTGACGTACGACCATTATTTGTGTTATTTACAGTGACTTGAAAAAATTAATAAAGAAAAAAATGGAATTAACTCGTGAACATTTTCGTGCCATCATTTTTCACAACTTTCGACGTGGATTATCACGATAAGAGTGCATTGATGAACTTAAATCCTTGTATGGCGATGAAGCACCATCCTATAGCACTGTGAAAAAGTGGTATACTGAATTTAATCGTGACCGAAGCTCGCTCAAAGACGAATTCCGTGAAGGTCGTCCAAAAACGGCTGTTGTGCCAGAGAACATTGATGCCGTGCGTGAACTCATAATGCAAGATGGACATGCGACATACCGAGAGATAGAGAAATTCTTGGAAATTTCTTCCACCAGCATACATTCGATACTGCATGAACACCTGGCCGTAAAAAAGGTTTGTTCTCGTTTGATCCCTCACAATTTGAAAGTCGCTCAAAAAAAGGCTCGTGTCGATTGGTGCAAAGAAATGTTGCAAAAATACGATTGCGGTGCTTCAAAAGACGTTTATAAGATCGTCAAATGTGACGAATCATGGATCTATGCGTATGAGCCCGAAACGAAACAACAATCGACCGTGTGGGTCTTCAAAGACGAGCAAAATCCAACGAAAGTTGTTCGTGGAAGAAGCACTTCGAAGCAAATGTTCGCCTGTTTCTTCGGCAAAACTGGTCATGTGGCGACTGTTCCACTTGAGCAACGTAGAACGGTCAATTCTGAGTGGTACACTACAATTTGTTTGCCTAAAGTCATCGGAGAAATTCGAAAACCCAACAAGAGAAGACGAATCATTGTTCACCATGACAATGCGAGCTCTCACACATCGGCTCAATTCAGAGCGTTTTTGACCGGCCAAAACGTCGAATTAATGGGTCGTCGGCCGTACAGCCCTAACTTGGCACCAAATGACTTCTTCTTGTTTCCGCACATCAAGAAAAAAATGCGTGGTCAACGATTTTCGTCGCCAGAAGAAGCTGTTGAAATGTTCAAAAACCATGTTTTAGAGGTGTCTCAATCGGAGTGGAAAAAGTGCTTCGACAACTGGTTTGAGCGCATGCAAAAGTTTATAAATCATGCTGGAGAATACTTTGAAAAACAATAAAACGATTTTTGATTATAAATATTCGCATTTTCACTATTAGGCCAGAAATATATAGAGCAGCCCTCGTAACAATCCAACTTTTTTATGAAAATTTCAGAGGCCAAAACTCGGAAAATATGGGCATGCGCCAATTTTTCACTGGATGTTTCTTTTTCTTATTTTATGATTCTCTATAGTTCTGTATATTTGTTTTTCTGATTGGGATTACCTCACTGAGCTGGATTTGTTCAAAATGATAAATACAAATAAATGAAAAATAAAAAATTAGCGGACGCGGGCGGACAGACATCGCTCAATCGAATTCGCTATGCATTAGATTTCAGAATATATATAACTAATGGGGTCGGATATTGTAGAAATATTGTAGAAATTACAAACGGTATGACAAACTTTTTGTGGTGAAAACTAAATTGGGCTGTACCGAACTTTATACACCCTTCACCACAGGCATTGTAATATTGTTTTTTGTTTTTAAAATATGTTTGGACAATTTTTAGATAGAAATATGTTTTTTGTTGTTACTAGTTTTCAAGTTTTTATTTTTTTTTTATTTTAAAATTGAAATTTACAATTTAATAATATTTTTTGTAGAATTTTATAATTTTTAAGTAAATTCAATTTTATTTTTATTTATTTATTTTTTTATTTTATTTATTTTTATTTGTTTTTTTTGTTTTTGTTTTTTTTTTTTTTAATTTAATTTCTTTAATTTTTCAACATTTTTAGGAGTTTAACAATAGAAACTACAGCAGCATGTTTACAACCACTTGAGTTGTATTAAATAAAACTTACAATCAGTAATGAACTGAATAATCGTTTTTATTTGAATAATTTAACAAATTGATTAACTTAATTTTTTATAGCTTTAAATTTTACTACTGATCATCTTATTTGCAGTATGATTAGGGTTTGGGTTTTCCCGGAATTTTTTATTTCCCTGGAAACGGGGAAAAATTATTGCATTTCCGGAATTTCCCGGTATTCCCGGGGAAAAAATAAATTCTTGAAGAAAGCAAATTTATTTAAAAAAAATATTAAAAAACTCATAGTTTTATTTAAACATAAACATAAAAAATAATTTGAAAACTTAAAACCAATTCAGGTGACAGGACATACATCTGTACATTTGTACTCTATAACGAGAGATAATAACGAAGATAAAAATACTGAAAAAGTATTTTATTAATTATTTTTTGAAATACAATATGATTTTAAAACTGCATCTAACAATTCACTAGACATACTGTTGCTTGTTTTCGTTGCAAAATTTTCAACAATAGAAGAAACCCTTTCAATTTCTACTGAGGCAGGTTTTGTTGTCAACAATGCGTTATAAAGATTGTCCATGTTCGTCTTTCAAATGTTAGTACCTTCGAATAACTCAAATTCCTTTTTAAACAAACTAGTAACAATCAGTGCTAATGATTTTAAACTTCCTGTTTCCCGGGAATTTAGTCAAAATTTTCCTTGGAAATTATAGATAGTTTCTTCCCTTTTCCCAAATCCTAAGTATGATTCAATTAAAATCAATATTAAAAAAATCCAAAAAAAATTTTTCTTTTAATCTTCAAGAATTTTATTAATGGAGTTAATCGATTTGTACACTTAGTGAAGATTTGTCACTTAGTAAAAAATGCAACGTATTTATAGAATGTCATTTGACACCATTTGCAAAAGAATTGCCACAATCACATCACATTTCATGACATTACATATGAGCCACCCTGTATTTTTTATAGCTTTAAACCTTTATAAGTATAAATAATGTAATAATTTTATTTATTTCAAATTACAAATAAATTAAAAGAACAAACCTTCCATTTTCCTTTTGTCTCTATAACAATTTAAAATTAAAAAAACTTAAATTAACAAAAATGTTATTGAAAAAGTATTAAAAAAAAATCAATGATTTCATTTTGATTATGTACTGATTTTGTATGTGTTGTTGTTGTTGTTGTTTTTTTTGCATTGACCTTGCTAAAGAATAAATGAATAATTTTTGTATTTTTATATTTCACTTAATTTTTTTGCTTTTTTTTTTCGTTCACTATTTTCTCTTTTGTTTATTTCTTAAAATTCCGTTTGTATTCCGTTTGTGTGGCAGTGAACAATATTGTAATCTGCTGAATTTTGTTTTTATTTTTTTTATCAATCGCTTATTATTCATTGTTTTTTATATTTATTTGTATTTCTAAAAATAGCAGTTTTAAAAATGAAGCCCTGTGACTTTTATTAATCAGCTACATGTATTCGTAATTTCTTTATTTTTTCATTAGCTGTACCTGTGGCCTATTGCTTTTGCAATTTAATTTTTTTAATTAAAAAAAAGACACTTTGGTCTTGTTTTAACGGGTCACTTCACTTACGATCACTTTGTAATAATTTCTGGATTCTTGATTTAAAAAAATATGTTTTCTTTTCATTTTGAGTTCCATGATTCGGTTCATTTAGAACATTAGTTGAATTGAATCTGTTCATTTATCATTCCATTAAATATTAATGTGCTTATTAACAATAGTGTAAAACAATGAATCAGTTCATTTATAATAAGATAAATAAAGCGGTTTATTTAAAGTATTGGGAATTATATGATTTCGTTCGTTCATAATAGGAATGTTCTAAATGCATGGGTTCATTAAGAAAATAAATCGGTTCATTTTGAATACCATGGAAAATAAATCTGTTCATTAAAAATGCCATGAAAAATGAATCGAGTCATAAAGAATAACATGGAAAATGAATCGGTTCATTTAAAATATTTGCAAAATGAACCGGTTCATTATAGATACCATTAAAAATGAATCTGTTTATTACAAGTACCATGAAAAATTGATCGGTTTGCTAAGAAGACCGTAACAAATGAATCGAATCATTAAAAATAGCATTAAAAATTAATGGGTTCATTTCAAGTATTAAAAAAAATTATTTTGAATTCCATATTTGCGTTTGTTTAAAATATGAGAAAAAAAATGAATCGCATGAAAATGAATCGGTTCATTCAGAATATTTGAAAAATAAATCGGTTCATTAAGGATACTATTAAAAATGAATCTGTTCGTTACAAATACCATTAAAAATTAATCGCTTTGCTAAGAACACCATAACAAATCAATCGAATCTTTAAAAATAGCATGACAAATGAATCAGTTCATTAAGACTAATATGGATAATGAACCGATTCATTAAGGATACCACTAAAAATGAATCTGTTCATCAAAAATACCCTAAAAATAATTCGGTTCACTACGAAGGCCATAACAAATGATTCCAATCATTAAAAATAGCATAACAAATGAATCAATTCATTTCAAGTATTATAAAAATTTATTTGTTAATTTTGAATTCTATGTTTCCGTTCATTTAAAATATGACAGAAAATAAATGGAATTACTAAGTCTACCATGAAATGAATCGATTCGTTATGACTATTTGGAAAATGAATTGGTTCATTAAGGATACAATTAAAAATGAATCTGTTTATAATAAATATCATGAAAAATTAATCGGTCCACTAAAAAGACCATAAAAACGAATCGGTTCATTTTAAGTAGACGAATCGGTTCATCAGGAAAATTTGGAAAATGAATTGGTTCATTAAGAACACCATTAAAAATGTATCGATTTATTTTCAATAAGAATTTAAATTAATCGGTTAATTTAAAATAGATGTTTTTGTATAAAAATTAATAAGTTCATTTAATCAAGGCATTTAAAAGCAGCCAGCCAGTTCTAGAAGTCAATTTATTTTATTTGAAAAAATAATGAAATTTTATTAGACTTATTTTTAAATAATTTAATCTTGTAGAAAATAACTGAAACAGCGCATTTAAAACAAGAAATATTGAGGCGTTCATTTAAGCTGGATTCACCCATTGTTTCGGAACAAAATTTTTGTTCTGAAACATTTTTTTTTATATGTAGTTTGACGTTTTTCTTTTTGGGAGAGAGAGAGAGAGACGTCAAACTACATGTAAAAAAAATGTTTCGGAACAAAAATTTTGGTCGGAAACAATGGGTGAATCCAGCTTTAAAAAGAAAAATATTAACGGATCACTTAAAATGGGACAAAACCTTAAGCGGTTTATTTTAAATAGTGAAAAGGTTAACCAGTTTTTAGAGAATGAACTGTTCCACATAAAAAAGTAAAAATAAATGGATATAAACCAGTTCATTTAAAACTCCATAATGTGTTAGTCCACCGATTCATTTAAAATTTATTCACATTAAACATTTTCTGAAAAATAAAGCGATTCGTTTAAGGCAGCATTAAACAGCAATCAGTTCTTTTATCAACCTGGCTCGTTTTAAAATTTCTTTTATTAAAAATATTTTCTTTAAATGTTAATATTTTGCCATAAAATTAATTTCTTTAGGGAATCGTCACTGTCTGTTCTATCTTTTTGTTATTTAAATAACATTTTGTTATAAAATCGTGAGTGTTGAAATAAAAAGGCGTGTAAATTTTCAAGTTTAAAAATGAATATGAGATAATAAAACAAATATGACAGACAGCTGTATATGACTTTGTTTGTTTGTTTGTTGTGGCTCTTGTTGAAAAGACATGAAATATAAGAGAATAAATAATCAAAATTAAATCAATAAACAAAACATGTTAAAAGCAGGTGCAAAAACGAAAAAAATGTTAAATTAAAGTGAGTTCGCATATTTTTCTTTTGTTTTTGGCAAGGTGAAAGAGAATTTGCATTTATTTGAAATGACGAGAGCCATAAAGGAAAAAAATGACAGAAATAAAAGTATTAATTAGGTTAATTTTCCAAAGAACAAAAGGTGCATAACGCAATAAAGAAGAGGTAGTTATACAAAAAAGGAGATGATAAATCATTTACCTTTGGTTTGGCACTCACTTAGTTAAACACTGGCACATGCATTCACTTGTTGTCTGTCTTTTTGCCTGGGATATGTTTAATTTTTCCAAAGATTTCTGATATATTTTTTTTGTCAGTTGGCAGGTAGTTTTTATTAAATTTTTCTTGATTCTTTTTGGCCTTTAAGTAGAAGTGAAAACATAAAGCCCAAGAATACCAACAAAAAAAAGAGGAAGAACAGATGACAGCAGAGAAACGGAACGTGCTTTAGCAGCAAATGTATCCATGTGTGTGTGTGTGTGGGTTTTCGTTCATAAAGGTTCATAAACAAATAAGGGCGTTTCCTGCTATTATATGATTTTTATTTTTTTATTTTTGTTTCCCAGTTGATGTTGTTGAAAAACAACAAAGAAACAGCGGTAGATTTTATAAATTTTTTTATTTCTTTTTATTTACATCTACTTACAATTGTAGACTACTCCTACATAGTTTTAAAAGAAACTGGTAAAATATAGATTTCTGGTCACCGATAAACTAATGATGACAGACAAGTGTAGATTTTTTTTGTTTGTTCTGGTAAATTTTCTTAATTTAAAGAAAGCAGTTTTAAGTAGCAAGAAATTAAAATAATGGAAATTTCCCACAGTTAAACAGATGTGTGATGATAAATGATTTGTTGTAATAAAGAAATAATTTAACAAAAATTTTATCAACTAAAAGAGTTATGTTCAGAAAAGTTTGAAGTTATCGCTCTCTCCCTCTCTCTCTCTTTCTCTGTGAATACCAGGACTGTGGTAAATATAATATTAGAGAAACATATTATGATTAAATTATATGGTTGTAGACAAATTATATTATTATTGTTGTTGAAACTATATGGCCTGCTTAGAATAACATGGTAAATTTTAACCATAATTATGATTAAAAGCATAAACATATTATAATAAAATCAAACATGATACAATTAAATTAATTAATTTTTGAAAAAAAAATCGTGTTATTTTTTATACCGCTTAAATTTAAAAATTATTGAGATTTTTCTTTATCCACTGTATACGAGGGCTGCTCTATATATTTCTGGCCTAATAGTGAAAATGTGAATATTTATAATCAAAAATGGTTTTATTGTTTTTCAAAGTATTCTCCAGCATGATTTATACACTTTTGCATGCGCTCAAACCAGTTGTTGAAGCACTTTTTCCACTCCGATTGAGACGTCTCTAAAACATGGTTTTTGAACACTTCAACAGCTCCTTCTGGCGACGAAAATCGTTGGCCAACGCATTTTTTTCTTGATGTGCGGAAACAAGAAGAAGTAATTAGGTGCCAAGTCAGGGCTGTACGGCGGATGACCCATTAATACGACGTCTTGGCCGGTCAAAAACGCTCTTGTTTGAGCCGATGAGTGAGAGCTCGCATTGTTATGGTGAACAATGATTCGTCTTCTCTTGTTGGTTTTTCGAATTTCTCCGATGACTTCAGGCAAACAAACTGTAGTGTACCACTCAGATGTGACCGTCCTACGTTGCTCAAGCGGAACAGTCGCCACATTACCAGTTTTGCCGAAGAAACAGGCGAACATTTGCTTCGAAGTGCTTCTTCCACGATCAACTTTCGTTGGATTTTGCTCGTCTTTGAAGACCCACACGGTCGATTGTTGTTTCGTTTCGGGCTCATAAGAATAGATCCATGATTCGTCACCTGTGACGATCTAACAAACGTCTTTTGAAGCACCGCAATCGTATTTTTGCAACATTTCTTTGCACCAATCGACACGAGCCTTTTTTTGAGCGACTTTCAAATTGTGCGGGATCCAACGAGAACAAACCTTTTTTACGGCCAGGTGTTCATGCAGTATCAAATGTAAGCTGGTGGAAGAAATGTCCAAGGATATCTCTATCTCTCGGTATGTCGCATGTCGATCTTGCATTATGAGTTTACGCACGGCATCAATGTTCTCTGGCACAAAAGCCGCTTTTGGACGACCTTCACGGAATTCGTCTTTGAGCGAGCCTCGGCCACGATTAAATTCATTATACCAATTTTTTACAGTGCTATAGGATGGTGCTGCATCGCCATACAAAGATTTAAGTTCATCAATGCACTCTTGTCGTGATAATCCACGTCGAAAGTTGTGAAAAATGATGGCACGAAAATGTTCACGAGTTAATTCCATTTTTTCCTATAATAATTTTTTCAAGTCACTCTAAACAACACAAATAATAGTCGCACGTCGTTTTGAGTACGATTATGCTTAAAAATGACAAACTTTCCAATGGAAATGTCAGATTGCACTTGGCAGCACTCAGTGTTGCCAGGCCAGAAATATATATAGCAACCCTCGTACGGCTGACTGTATAAAAGACATAAAAAAGTCAGCTGTGAGAAATATAAATTTATTGTTGATTATTGTTGTTTTTGCTTAAACTTTGATTCTTGTCTTTACTTTATTGCTTGAACAAAAATCTTTAGTTTCTTTAATTAATTAAAATTAAAAAAATATAATTAGAAAAATAGAATAGAAAAAAAATAGAAAATAAAATTGGTTGTTGTTGTTGTTGTTTTTGTTGTTGTTGTTTATGTTTAAATTTTGATTTTTATCTCTCATTTATTGTTTAGACAGAAATTTTTAGTTAATTAAACATGTTTCTGAGAAGTTTTCTGAAGAGCTAAGCAAGCGGTAGCGAAATGGCCTTCGAGACATGTTTTTACCCTCAATTATTAATATCGGTGATTTATTAATTTAATCGTGACAAAAAATTGCTCAAAATTTTTTAAAAATGTATTGAATTTATTTTGAGATTCTTTTGCTTAACTTTTTATTTATTCTGATATCTTTGCTGCTGTCATATTATCTTGTCAGTGGCTATTTGTTAGGCATTAATGATGACCCACTTTTCGTGTGTTAGAATCAGTTAATAATCAAATATTAATAAAAATTCGTTAATCGTAACTAAAGTATCTTTTTGAAATAAACATGGTTACAGAGAACATAATATGGTTCTTGCTACTATACCACAACCATTTCTTTTCCTCCGCTTGCAGTTGCTTTTAAATATTTCAAGTTCATGTCGACACCAGAGGAAAATTATTGTAACACATTGCAGCAATAGGCAAAAGCCAAATCCAAGCATACTTTTAGGCGCTGAGAAAATAAAATAATTTCATGTTAGTCGACATCAACCTGTAACCATAATCTAAGAGCAACATTTTATGATTGAATTATATGGTTGATGACAAATTATATTATTGCTGGAATAAGAACAACATTGTAAAATTTAACCATAATTATGATTAAAAGCATAAACGTATTATAATAAAATCTTAATACTAAAATTTTATTAAATTTATTTTGAGATAGTTTTGCTTAAATTTTTAATTATTCTAATATTTTTGCTGTTGTCTTATTATCTGGTGAAGATTATCGCTCGTCAGCGGCTATTAATTAAGCACTAATAGCGACTGCACTAATAGAAGATGCACTTTTCGTGTGTTAAAATCGGCTAATAATCAAATATTAATAAAAACTTGCTAACTGTGACTTAAGTATTTTTTTAAACTATAATATGTTTACAGCAATCAGACATGGTTACAGAAAACATAATATGGTTCTTGCTACTATACCACCACCATCTCTTTTTCTCTGCTTAAAGCTACTTTTAGATATTTTAAGTTCATGTCGACACTCAAGGCAAATTATTGCAACAAGTTGCAGCGTTGATTACTTCAATAGTAAAAGTCAAATCCAAGCATGTTTTCAGGCGTTGAAATAATAAAATAATTTCATGTTAGGCAACATCAAAGTGTCGTAACCATAAACTAAAAGGAACAAATTATGTTTTCATAATATTTTCTTATATAATTTGTTCCCCATTTATGACCAGCATAAATATTACAATTTTCAGTTACAGAAATAAACCTTGCGAAGCCATTGCGGCTTTTTTGCAGGTAAATTTAAATGGTTGTCAATAAACTATATTATTGTTAAGCGTAATAATAATATTATTGTCATTAGCTAAATATTTTTGCTCAACATAGTAATAAAATATTCCCCCTACTTTCGGCTTCTGAGCTTGGTAGCTAAAGAAACTCCAATCGGACAAAGGAGGGTAAAAAAAAAATCGCAGCCTCATGAGTTTGAAAAATCCACATGAAATTACCGAGAACTAATGCATCTACAGATAATGATAGTTTGGTTACGATTTTAGACTGGTGGCATCACTGGCTTATATTTTTTAATGCTGATGGAAATGTCATTTCAGATAACAGCGGCGCTACACGAACTTAGGTAATCTTTAGTGTCTACGGAATTAATCTTTTGTACACCAGTTTTCATTATTGTCCGTCTTAACGATGTCAATCGTCTACGTCCGAGCCATTTACTTGATACAACCAAAAGCTTTCATGAAATTGTAAATGACGGGATAAACTACTGCAACGGCAAACTTTGATGCCAGAACGTCGATGTTTTAGTAGGTTTATGGCACGTAGCGCCATCCTGTTCAATCTACATCTTGTCCGGATCAATTTTCAAACAAATGAGGATTATTTGTAGTGCGTTAAAAATCTCCATCGACTCTTACAGGAGTTCCAGCTGCGTTTTTAAAAAACTTAAAAGCGCATGGAGTATTTTTCTGAGTGTTGTGGAGTCTTTAAAGTCTGCTGTAGATTGGCTTTATTCCAAATGTGCAATTCTGTTCACTAATGAATTTATAAGTCATAGAAATCACTAAGTCGTCTATGGGAAGCATTCTTCAAACATCCTTCTATTTACGACCATTTACTGATCTTAAATGTTAAAAATGACACCAGTTCGTTTTAAAGTTAGTCAAGTGCTATCGGTGCTATTTCTAAAATATTGCCTCGTTTTTGTAACTTAAGTGAGTATTTTCTCACATTAATGAACTATGAAATTAAATATTAAAAGCAATTTATTTCGTGGTTAATCCATTTTGTGTGTATAAAACTGCAAAACTTAAAGTGAACAAATATGGCCTATTTGGTTATTTGGTTGGGTAACCATCATTTACCATTTTCGCTCTGCCATTGGAAATATAAAGTGACATAAAAAAAAATAAATCCTGGAATATTTTTAGCACAACGAGTTAACCTAACGAAGACAAAAAAATCAACTAATATTTGTCACGCCATTTCGAAGTTTTCTAACGAATTTATTCATAATTTGTCCATGAGTTCATTTCAACTTCACTCACTATACAAATTTTTAAATCACAACTTGGTGGCAAATACAAAAAATGTATCTAATAAATTCTCTATCTTTTTTTTGTTTTGTTAACAGCAAAATTTATTGTTTATAGTTGGTCATAAAAATGTTAGAACACAAAGAAAATAAATTAAAGAAGCTTAGGCATTGATGGGTGTCTGTGTTTGTGTGTCTGCATGTGTGTATATTAAGGACCCAAAAAGAAAAACTTATTCAAACATAAATGAGCTTATAAACTTGTGTATTTGTAATTCTTAAATGGCTGCTAATAAAATGGTAAATCAATAATAAAATACAAAATAATTTTTTTATTTTTTAAAAAATATTTTTTTTGCAAAGTCAGTCAAGTCAGCTTAACAAAAACAAAACAACAAACAGTAAAGTGTTTTCTAGAAGGACAAATAAGAGGACAGAAATAGAAACAGGCAGGCGGACAAGTGGCAAGCGACAGCAACTGGAAAAACAAAATTATTATAATCAAACAAAAAGAAGTATCAATGTAAGACCACCACATGCCTCTGCTCAACGACACATTCAAACGTTGCACACAAGTGATATGAGTAGATGAAAAAAAAAAGAAGCAACAAAAACAAAAATCTATTTAATAAAAGATACTAAGATACAAACGTATAATAAAAAAAAGATACATATAAAAATTCATATATCAACAGTAACAACAACAACAACTGCAAAAAAAATTATATATAAAAACAAGCCTAATGGAAAAATCCACTTAAATCTAAAACCAAATGTCGTCAAAACATTACAACATTATTGAAAAAATAAACACACACATACACACACACACACTAGCATACATACTTACCTACATACATTAATTTACACACACTTACATGAAAAAGAACATGCAGCAGGAAAAAAAAATTAAATAATAAAAAGAAATATAAAAGAAGGCAATAATAACAACGATAAATTTAAAACAAAAAAAAGAAGGCGAAAAATAACAAGCAAATCAGCCACAAAAATATTAAAAACAATAGCAACAACAACAACAACTTCTTACAAATATTTGGAAGAACAAACAAATCCCAAAACAACCTGAAATGATGTTAAAAACTCAAGAAACTCCTTGAACAATTTATCTCGAAAAAAAAAAAATTAAAAAAAAAGACGAAACCAAAATATTTCTTTTACAGTTTGTGAAGGTCAGAGCTTTAAAGCCTTTAATCTTGTTAGAATTATAGCCCAAGTCCACATTTTTTAATATTTAGCTTATGAAGCATCTTTGACAATTAAGAAAAAAATAATTACTTTGAAAATTTTATTTAATACGAGGGTTAGTCTTAAAAGGCCCTAAATAAAAAATTATTTTTTTGTATTATTTTTTAGGTTTTTAAATGCCTTTAGAACATAAATTTTTAGAATGCCTACTAAACACTTTCGTTTTTACAACAAAAATCTTTTTTGGAAAAAGTTTTAAGAACTAACTTTACGAAAGCTCAAAGAAGTTACTGCAAAATCGTTGAATAAAGTAAGTGTAACGTTGGGGATGGGAAGTGCACGATTTTTCTAATTCCATACGCTAGCACTCCTCCCATTTGCGAGCTTAGAGATCAAAATGCTTGAGCTAAATGGGTTCAAAAATATTGAAGAACTGGTAAAAATCACAATCACCCTGAATTTGGCTCTAAACGGGTACAATGTAAGTCATAACCCCATTTAAATTCTTTTGCCCCTGTTTGATTTCCAAACATAACCATTTCCTTAGGAGGCTCCAATACAAAAAAATATAGTTTTCTTCCACCGGTATAACAGTCCCAAGAATGTCGCCCGAGAAGTATAGCATGTTCTGGTCTTGTTACAAAGCTTTTTACCCCTACTGTACGGTTTTAAAAGAAGACTATAGCCGACAACAAACTGAATCTAAAGAGGTATTTAACTCTAAAGCTGCACAGATGTATTGACTTTCCCTTCGGCTTAAGATAACTGACGCAACACTATGCTGTTCTTAGAATCATTTTAGAAAGTTAAGGCTTAGGCTGGATTCACCAATGTTGTCGAAACAAAAATTTTCTCTGGACTTAATTTTTTTTATATGTTGTTTGACATTTTTCTCAGAGAGTGAGGAAAGTGTGAGAGAAGTAATTTCGTTCAGACAGCTCTCAGCTTGAGTTGGTTTAATTTGAATTTTTGTCCAAACAAAATTAAACTGTGCTGCCACTAAAAAATTTCTTTTTCCAAAAAAAGCTAAATTGAGTTGCCACATCATACACTGCTTGTATGGTATCAAATTGTGGCATTTGTTTTGTTTGTGTTGAGTATCAATAAAAAATAATTTTTCAATAAAATATTTTTTTACAAAATGGAGTTCATTGAAGCAGTTGCCCTCAAGCTTCTAATGGAAATAAAAAAGCCTGGAAGAGAATGCATGTACAATACAAGCAAAAGCTTATATAAAAATAATCACACAAAGCAAGGCATTTGGATGAAAATAGCTAACGCCATTTGAATTGAAAATAAAAAACTATTTTTGACGCTTTGCAGTCTTTTTTATGAAATTGTGTTATATTTACTGAAGGAATCGCTGCCAATTTATTTTGAATGACTTGCTGCTATGTTGCCACGTGGTAAAATTTATTTGACTTGTTTACTTATGTATTCATATGGCAGCTTTGCTTGTCCGGGAAAAATTTTTCAAAATGGGTGAATCGTACTGCAGAAAACTCTCAGCAAAAACTTTTTGGCTTGACAGTCAAGGGCAAAAGTAAAAGTTTTGCTAATAACTCAGTCTATTTGAATTATTTCCAGTTTCAATTGTGTCATTTGTGCATTTACTTTATGGATTTTCTAAGTTAAAGCGCCGTTCTAGTACATCCTTTGATGTCTAACTTGCAATGTTTTGTACCCATTTAATAAAATAACAAACCTGTTTCAAAATTAATGTGTTCAGAATAGTATACAAAAACGTTCGATTTGAGTACTGCGAACATGGTCAGTCTTAAAGCTCGAAGGACCTAATGTTGCATGTTTAAAAAAATGTTTAAGAAAATGGCGATGCATATATTACCATGGCGAGATATATTAGAAGAACTTGCGTTCTACGAAATATAAATTGCTCAGCGTGATGATAGATGGACTGGCCAGAGTTTCTTCAAGACCTTAGAGAAGTATTTAAGCGACTGACGATTTGATTTTTTTAAAATACTGAAAAAATAGCCATTTATTACCGATAACCGGCTGACAATAAAATACATCACTAATGTTTAGGTTGGAGCTTCAAAACTTCAAGCCCCTCGACCTCATAAAAATGTGCAAACAACATCATTATAGGAGTGTGGTGACCAGCTCTCTGAAGAATTATAATAATGAGGAGTCTGTTCGACTTTTTCATTGCTACCAACATGAAATCAGACAACTTGTTACCCTGAGCCCGTTCGTTTTCGATTAAAATACTCTTTTTTCCTTAAGTTAATTGGCCTTTTAATCACACAACGCTTTGCGCAAACAGGTTGCTTTTAGTTAAATTTGTTGGTTTGTAAAACAGCTTTCTACAGAGACCATTTCGCGACTCGTGACCTATTTCGCACAATGCCTTGACGGAGTAGGGCCATTCTAGGAGTCTCATACAGTACTAGGAATAAGTATTTGACTCCACACAGATCCTTTTGATTTGTAGAGTTGCGTAATTTTTTGCGAGTATCTCTAAAGCCAGAGAACTTAGGCCCTGTTTGTCCAAATGCGAACGTATTTTATTCTTCTTTTCAATATAAGTGTGTGAAAAATGTTACTTTGCAATCACAGAAACAGGCATTAGCTGTCATATTAGTATCATTAGAATTTACAAATGAAATCTAAAGTGCGTTCAAAAATAATTAAAAAAAAAACTGGTTAAAATCGACGTGACAACAAATGGTCATCAAAGTGTCAGGTTTCTTAAAAAAAGAAACACAGTTACACACATTTCATGTAATTCTGAAGTTTCTATCTAAAAAGTATCAAGAGATTAAGCCATATATGTATAACGAGAATACCTATGGGACACCCTTTAATACTAGGTTTTATTCTTGCTGTGATAGAGGGCTAGTTATACATACTCTATACAAGTAACTAGTATCTGTAAATAACAGTTTAAAAGACAAAACCATAAACGTCAAATTCACTTCTTCTATTGGGACACCCTTTAATTTTTAACTCTTTACTTAGCGGATATAGTAACACATATCCTGTATAAATTTAAAAAATTTGTCAAAACCTATTTAAAAGACAAGGCCATATATGTATGTCAAATTTACTTCACCTATGGGCATACCCTTTAATGTTTAACTTTTTTACTTAACGGATATCGTAACACATGTTCTGTACAAATTTCAAATATTTGTCTATACCGCCTAAATTGATAAGGCTATATAAGTCAAATAAACGTATTCTAGGGGGTCACCCTTTAATTTCTAATTTCTTTATTTAGCAGATGTATTAACCCATATTCTATATAATTTACAAGTGTTAGTCTATAACCGTTTCAGAGATAGTGGCACATACTTTAAAAACGTCAGCTATAGGGGCACCCTTTAATTTCTAATTTTAGTTCTTCACGACGTGTTTTTATTTGGCAACTGAAGCGTTACGCACTCTATGAAAATTTAAAATTTCTTAACTCTCAGACTTAAAAAAGATACGTTCAAGTCATTTATGTTATAAGGGGACACCCTTTTTTTTCCTAATTAAAAGGAATGTTTTCTAAACCTTTAGAATTTTTTAATGTTGATTAAAGCATCAACTCATTGTTCTTTATTTCCTTTTTAAAAATATTAATTTTCTTAAATCCTAAATGTAGTAACAATGCATTCCTTTATAATTCTGCTTAGAATTAAAAAGGATTTTCATTTATTAGGCTGTAGAACATAAAATTTAAAAAGGTTAAATTGGTTTATTTGGTTGCTCTAAGTTTTTGTTGTTGTTGTTCTTACTGTTGTTGTCTTGTATTTATCTTGTTTATTTCCTTAATGTTTCTTTTCTGGTTTTCTTTTCATTTTGTGGGAGTACAAACACAGACAACAGCACCAGATATAGAAAATGTTTGGCTAAATGGATGAAGATGCCGGAATGTGTTGTTCAAGTATGAACTCTTGAAATGTGTGTATCCCATTACTTGCCGCTGTTAAGTCTGATTAAATGATTGTAAACATATTAAAGAAGTTACTGTTTTACTTATTTATCTGTGTTTTGTTTTATTAGACTTTTTGGTTTTTGGCTGCTGGTGTAAATACACAACAACAACAATAATAAATTATGGCAACTTTTTTCTTCTTATTAAACTTTTGATACCCCTCACCACAGATGGAAAAATTATAAATTTAAGTTTGTCATTCCGTTAGTAATTTCGGCAATATCCATTTCCGACCATTTAAAGAATTTATATTCAGAAATCTTATACATAGCGAAGTCAATTGAGTGATGTCCGTCCGTGTACGTGTTGAAATCAACTTTTTAAGACACTTAATGAGCGAAAAAAAATTAAATACGCCAATCGATAAGAAATAGTTTCGAAAATTTTGTTATTGAAAATCAGCATGACGATCATCGGTCCTTCGAACTAGCGGGCAAAACTCCACGCCTGCCTCTAATTTTTCTATATCATTTGGATCAATGAAGTAGCTTCAATCAAGAGAACAAAAATATGTGGCGATAAAGCAATCAAAAATAAGATAAAAAACATCAAGTGAAAAAATTGACGCTTGCCCATATTTTCGGAATTAAGGGCCTCTGAAATTTTCAAAAAAAAGTTCGATTGTCAATATGGATGTCATTTAAAAGCTTTTGAGGAGAGCTTTCAGGAATTGCTACATTTTTTAAAAATGATTAATACATTAAGAGCCGGTGACATTTTTATGTATTTTTATTTTTATTTTTTTATTTTTAATTTTTTTTTTTTGATTAAAGTCACTTCACTAAACAAGATTTACACACATGGTGAAGAGTATATAAGATTCGACATGGCCGAATATAACACTTTTACTTACAATAAAAATAATAATAGAATTTGTAAAATTTTTTTAATAAATTACGGGGTGTCGCTTAGCGATACTCAGACAATGATGGTTTACATTTCCTTATCTTAAGATTTAAACTCATAAAAACTTGTGGCAACACCATTCACTCAGTTTTGCATGTTTCGTAAATATGGATTTTACTTCTCTGAGAAAATTTTTCGCCTTCTTTTAACTGTTAGTATTGTTTTACGCAGTTGTTTTATAATGGGTCATCCAAGTGCGACACCTAGATGTCAGCACTATATAATTTTTACACGTGACATTATTTCAAATGACATAAGCCATTTTGTTTTATTAGAAGGTAGTACAGTTTTAACCATGACAGGTACACATTGCAACAACTCGTTTACATCATTCAAAGTTATTATGAAAATGGGCGTTCTTTGAAAAATACCCATCGCAAAATTTTGTTTAGTGACGAAGCTCATTTCAGAATGGATGGATTCGTCAATAAGCAAAATTGTCGTATCTGGGGTGATAAAAATACTCGTGTTATTCATGAAAAATCTCTACACCCACAAAAAGTTACTGTTTGGTGTGCATTTTGGCCAAATGGAATCATTGGGCTATTTTTCTTCGAAGATGATGCTGGAAATGCTGTTACTGTGAATGCTGGGAGATAACAATCAATGTTGAGAGACTTTTTATGGACACAGTTGAATCATATTGATGTGTCTGACGTTTATTTTCAGCAAGACGGTGCTACATGTCACACAACTCGAGAAAACATTACGCTTTTGCGATCAAAATTTCCTCAACGTGTAATTTCACGAAATGCAGATTTCAATTGGCCTCCAAGGTCATGTGATCTAACACCATAAGATTTTTTTTTTGTAGGGTCGAGTGTATGCTAACAAGCCACAAACAATAAATGATCTAAAGAACAACATTCAAGTTGCAAATCGTGAAATAACACCAGCAACATGTCGGAAAATCATTGAAAATTTCGATATTCGGATTGATGTCTGCAGACGCAGTCATGGTGGACATTTGAATGATATTCTATTCCACTTATAATTGTAATGGATCATACTTTTAATAAAAAATAAACAGCTTGAAAAAATTGCAAATAGTTTGTGTTTTATTTCAAAGAAACATGTAGGTTTTTTGGATGACCCTTTATTGTAATTGGAAACTTATAAATCAATATTGCACAAAGATAAGGAAAATCAATATAAATATCGAAAATACTATAGTTGCTTTGAGTGAAAGTGGACGAAGAAACGTTATTTTTATGTCGAATAGTGGAGGTCGTCCCAGGCTCTTAAAAGATTCAAACGTGCGATTAATGGTTCGAAAGATGAAAAAAAAAATGCTGTGAAAATACGCAAACAAGCTGCCAGTTTAATAAATAAACACGTGAGTAAATTGACTGCCCAAAAAGCGCTTCACAGAATCGTTTTAGTGGCAGCAGTCAAAAAGAAAAGGGCAGCTCTATCCGGTAAAAATATAAAATCATGCCTTGAATTCTGCAAAAAAAAACACCTGCATTGCACCATAGAAGATTAGAAACGGGTATATGATGGCTTCTACAAGGGCTGATCTATATATTTCTGGCCTAATAGTGAAAATGCGAATATTTATAATCAAAAATGGTTTTATTGTTTTTCAAAGTATTCTCCAGCATGATTTATACACTTTTGCATGCGATCAAAGCAGTTGTCGAAGCACTTTTTCCACTCCGATTGAGACACCTCTAAAACATGGTTTTTGAACACTTTGACAGCTTCTTCTGGCGACGAAAATCGTTGACTACTCATTTTTTTCTTGATGTGCGGAAACAAGAAGAAGTCATTAGGTGCCAAGTCAGGGCTGTACGGCGGATGACCCATTAATTCGACGTTTTGGCCGGTCAAAAACGCTCTGGTTTGAGCCGATGTGTAAGAGCTCGCATTGTCATGGTGAACAATGATTCGTCTTCACTTGTTGGTTTTTCGAATTTCTCCGATGACTTCAGGCAAACAAATTGTAGTGTACCACTCAGAAGTAACCGTCCTACGTTGCTCAAGCGGAACAGTCGCCACATTACCAGTTTTTCCGAAGAAACAGGCGACCATTTGCTTCAAAGTGCTTCTTTTACGAACAACTTTCGTTGGATTTTGCTCGTCTTTGAAGACCCACACGGTTGATTGTTGTCTCGTTTCGGGCTCATATGCATAGATCCATGATTCGTCACCTGTGACGATCTTATAAACGTCTTTTTGGAAGCACCGCAATCGTATTTTTGATACATTTCTTTGCACTAATCGACACGAGCCTTTTTTTAAACGACTTTCAAATTGTGCGGGATCCAACGAGAACAAACCTTTTTTACGGCCAGGTGTTCATGCAGTATCGAATGTATGCTGGTGGAAGAAATGTCCAAAGATGTCTCTATCTCTCGGTATGTCGCATGTCGATCTTGCATAATGAGTTCACGCACGGCATCAATGTTCTCTGGCACAACAGCCGTTTTTGGACGACCTTCACGGAATTCCTCTTTGAGCGAGCTTTGGCCACAATTAAGTTTATTATACCAATTTTTCACAGTGCTATAGGATGGTGCTTCATAGCAATACAAAGATTTAAGTTCATCAATGCACTCTTGTCGTGATAATCCACGTCGAAAGTTGTGAAAAACGATGGCACGAAAATGTTCACGAGTTAATTCCATTTTTTTCTATATTAATTTTTTCAAGTCACTGTAAACAACACAAATAATGGTCGTACGTCAAAACGTTTTGAGTACGATTATGCTTAAAAATGACAAACTTTCCAATGGAAATGTCAGATTGCACTTGGCAGCGCTCAGTGTAGCCAGGCCAGAAATATATATAGCAGCCCTCGTAATCTGATGATAAGAAATAATTCTAAAGCAGACCTAATGAATCTATTCAAAAACATCAAACAAACGGTTAAGCATGGCAAAGGCATTTTGATAGTTTGGTACTGATTCACCTGGTGGCATTTACAACCCCTGGTAAAATTTATGGTACAATGAAGAAAGAGAACTGCCATAAAATTTTACAAACAAATTTGCCTGAGTTTATGGACCGCTAGCGCTTATCCCAAAGACAAATTTTTATTTCAAGAGGACGGAGACCCCAAACACACGGCAAAAGTGGTTCAAATTGGTTGTCAGCGCAAAAATTTGAGGTGATGAAATGGCCAACGCAAAGTCCAGACCTAAACCCTATTGAATATATGTGGACAATATATTAAAGAGGAGAGTATGAAAACACAATCGAGCTCCAGCGAACATAGAGGAACTTTGGAGCCGCATAAAGACCGAATGGGAAAATATTCCAAGTGAATTTATTAAAAATTAAAAAAAATTTAAAAAAAACATTTATCAATTAATTATTATTTTTTTAAATATTTTACAGCACCTTTATGGTGCGGGGAATTTAAGATTCGGCCCAAAAGAGTTCTATCATTAAGTTTCTGTTATTAATACAGGGAATAATAAATTCCTAAAATAGCTTTTGGCTATAAGCAGGAGTAATCTAAAATGTATGTGTGTATGTGTGTGTGTGTGTGTGTTTGTGTAAATTGTCTTTTTGTTTAAGTGAAATATATAATAATTTAATAACTAAATTTCATTGAAGCAGATAAATTTCTAGAAATTTCTAAATGAAATTATTTCTCCTTTCAACTGCCATCATTTATACTTTTTGTTATAATTATTAATTAAAATTGTTGTTGTTGCAGTTCGAATTAAATGCATTTTGTATATAAAGAAAATTATTTATTAGTTACCAAAGAATGTGTTGGTTGGTTACTAACTCTTCATATGCCACTGACGTCGTATGTACTTCATCACTTATGTACGCTGCTTTGTATTCACAATGTGTACATAGAAAATAAATCCATTTTAAGTATATACTTATAATAATTTACATAATTATATTATATATTTAAAACTGCATGTAATTCTATTTATATTTGCTGCTTCTAATAAGGAGATTCTGTACAATTTGTTTCTGATTTAAAGGTGGTTGTTAGCATCAGGGTTTTTAAGGTTGATTTTGTATTCTGCTTAATTGTTCTGCTGCATTATTGATTTTAAAAGCTTCAATTTGATAAATATAGTTTGTTAAATTACAAACATTAAAATTTTAGCTGCCAGACTATTTAATACAAAATATCATTCCTTTTTTATATCAGAAAACTGCTTGATGTGAGACAATCAATTATACAAATAATGTCTTTTAAAAAGAAATTAGGTTTATTTAACGATATTTCCATACATTTTCTGAAATTGCTGACTTACACTGAATCTTAAAATTCCCAAATTGTGTAGTAAAAATCGCCAAATTAAAATTTTGAAAAGTTTTTTTACCATAAAACCCGGAAATTCTCAAACCTGCATTGAAAATAAAAATTTTTAAGAGTTTTGTCCAAAAATCCAGAAATTCCTAAAGCGTACAAAAAATCTAAAAATTGGTATTTTGGAGACTTGCCCAAAAAATCAAGTAATTTCCCAATCATGCTTAACTAATTGAAAAATTGTAATTTTGAGGATTTTTTATATAAAATCCCAAATCATGCATTAAAATTGTTAAATTGAAATTTTAAAATTTTTGCACATAAAATCCCGCAATTCGCAAATAATATTTTAAACATGGAAACTTGGGATTTTGGAGATCTCTATTCACAAAATATTTAAAATCCCAAAGCATGTAAAATTGCAATATTAATTTTTTGGAGACCTTAAAAATACTGAAATTTTAAATTATGATTAAAAAATTGCAAGCTTACGATATTGGAGACTTATGCTCACAAAATCTCTAAATTCACAAATCATGCTTTCAAAATTGCGAAATTGAGGTTTTCAGAGTTTCTTCAATAACATTACGAAATTTCTTAATAATTTTGAAAAAATTGCAATTCCGAAATTTTAAAATCATGCTTCCAAAATAGCAAACTTGCGATTTTGGAGACTTTTGCTGATACGACAACTAAATTCCTAAATCAAGCATCAAAAATTTTAATTTTGGAGAGTTTTGTGATTAAATAATGAAATTTCCAAACCACTCTTGAAAAATAGCAAACTTGGGATTTTGGAGACTTTGGCCCACAAAATCCCAAAATACCAAAAACATGCTTTTAATTGTGCTAACTAGGGATTTTAGGGACTTTCTCTCATAAAATCTTGAATTTTCCAAATTATATTTGAAAAATTGCAAAATTGAAATTTTAAAGATTTTGTTCATAAAATCCTGAAATCTCCAAATCAATCATCATCAATGGCAAAATTTTAATTTTTCAAACTTTTGTTCATAAATCCCAACATTCACCATTAATGCTTTAAAAATTGCAATATTGTAATTTAGAGACTTTCTCCCCTCAAATCACTTAATTCCCAATCATGCTTAAAAAATCGCAAAAAAAAAAAGATAAGTGAGATTTTGAAGAGTTTTGTTTATAAAACTCCAAAATTTTCAAATCATGCATCAAAAATTGAAAGATTGGAGAATTTAGCCAATAAAATTACGAAATTTGTAAATCATTTTTGAAAAATTGCAAACTTGGGAGTTTGGAGACTTTTCCCCATAAACTTGTAATTGTAGAAACTTTTTCTCATAAAACCTGCAAATCATGCATTAAAATGGCAAAATAATTTTGTAGACTATTGTCCATAAATCCCATTAATTTCCCAATAATGTTTTAAAAATTGTATAATTGCTATTTTGGAGACTTTTTCCCCTCAAATCCCTTAATTCCCAATCATGCTTAAAATATTTAAATTTTCATAAAAAAAAATAAAATTGCAATAATAAATTTTTGGAGATCTGAAGCTACCAAATCATTATTCAAAAATTGCAAGCTTACGATATTGGAGACTTTTGCTCACAAAATCACTAAATCCCCAAATCATGCATCAAAAATTGAAAATTTTATAGAGTTTTGTCAAAAAAATTTTGAAATTTCTAACTCATTTTCGCAAAATTTCAAACTAGGGATTTTGAAGACCTTTGCATTCAAATCCTGAAATTCCTAATTCATGTTTTAAAAATTGCAAACTTGGAGTTTTGGAGACTTTTTCTCATAAAATCCCAAATAAAAAAAATCTCTGAAATACTTGAATTATGCATCATAAATGAGAAAAGTGAGATTTTGGAGAGTTTTTTTTCATAAAATTTCGAAATTCCTAAATTAATAATCAAAAATCACTTTATTAAAATTTTGTAGACTTTTACCCATAAATTCACAGGAGTAAAATTTATATAACAAATGTATATCAGTGGCCAGTGTCAGTTTGGGCTCTAGAATTCCTTAGAACAAATTGGACCAGGACAGCATTTTTGATAGTCCCAACATCTTTTTCAATCCTTCGAGTTTTGGATTAACCATCCCACTATTTCGCTAAAGATTTTCTTAGTGACAAATTGTTTTCGTTGTGTATCTTTGTTGGTGCCCTTTAGCTAATTCGAGGATTCTTTTAAACTTGAAATATTGATTTTTTTAAAAGCCTTTCTGCCGCTCTAGCTGGCCAAAATAGTCTCCTCTAACATTTTAATGTCAAAGTTACCTCTGCCTTTTAAGAGGCCGAGTTCAACCCCGTTAGTTCACTAGGTCTTCTTTATTGAAGAAAACAAATGCATTTGGGAAGAGCTTTATATTTTAAAATCTTATAACTGTAGCACTTTAGAAAAAGGAGAAATGATTAAAAATATTTTTCAAGCCCTTGCGGTCTCCACTGAGATTAAATTATCGCTTTGAGAAATAGCAACTTAAGTGTGTCACAAATCTCAAAAATGTACAGTTTCTCTGTACAAATCATTTAATTTAAATTAAACTGCCTTTTACAACAGTAGTTATTCAACTTTATTTGAGCGCTTTCGCATTCATAGAACCTCAACTAAAATATGCTGTGACTAAATAAATTGTTTATCCCGTCAAGTGGTGTTCTCAAAAAAAAAAAAAAAATCCTGTAAAAATCGATAACTATAATAATGTTACGCAACACAGAAATAAAACAAGTGAAAGGAGAAAAACATGTTCTTTAATAGAAATGAAATAATTCTATTATATGGAAAATCTAGTGAAGCCAAATGTATGTGTGTGTGTGTATGTGTGTTTATAAATATGGGCATTTACTTACTTATTGCTCGCATATTGACAAATCTCACGAACCTCATCTTACACGAGTGTTAAATAAAAGCATCATGTTCCAACAACTCCTTCTTTTCTTCCTTTCTTTAACATTCCCTTTTTGTTTTTGTTTTTATATTTTGTTACTTTAAATGAAAATTTAATATCTTTCGTTCAAAACGAGTGAGTAGATACCTTTAAAACAAAAATGGGGAAAATGTTCTTCATAATCTTGTTGTTTAAACAAAAATATGTAACAAACACACTTGAGAACACTCATACACACACACAAATGCTGACATCCTTTTCAATGTGTATGTATGTATGTATGTATGTATGTATATGTGTGTAAGTATATATTTCTTATTTACATTATGCATTTGTGATATATAATGAATATTTCTTCCTAAAATACATAATTGTATGAAATAATAATAATAATACGAAGGCAAATATTAAATACAACTAAATACCATCTTGGGAGGGTTTACCTGCCACTTTGTCTTGTCTTCGTATTATCGTGTCCCCATCAATATATTCTCTAGCAATAGAGTTTCATCAACATGGTCGATCTACTGCTTTAAAACAAACAGCCAAAAAAAGTGTGCGTTCCATTAAAATTAAACACACTCTTCTTAAATACCTTATTATACCCTTCACTACAGGTGGAAACAGTGTCAATCTAAATTTGTCATTCCGTTTGTAATTTATACAATATCCATTTTTGATCTCATAGAGCATAAATATTTTGAGTTCTTATGCATAGCGAGGACAACTAAGCGATGTCAACACACTAAATAAACTTTTAACTTTTAATACGCCAGTCGTTCGAAAATTTTTGCTATTGAAAATGAGCAAGATCGGTCAATGTCTCTCGAGCGGGCAAAACATTACGCCTGCCTCAAAATTTTCCATGTATTTTGGAACAATAAAGTAGCGCAAAGCAAAAAAAAACAAATACGAGGGCTGCTATATATATTTCTGGCCTGGCAACATTGAGTGCTGCCAAGTGCAATCTGACATTTCCATTGGAAAGTTTGTCATTTTTAAGCATAATCGTACTTAAAAAGTTTTGACGTACGACCATTATTTGTGTTGTTTACAGTGACTTGAAAAAATTAATATAGAAAAAAATGGAATTAACTCGTGAACATTTTCGTGCCATCATTTTTCACAACTTTTGACGTGGATTATCACGACAAGAGTGCATTGATGAACTTAAATCTTTGTATGGCAATGAAGCACCATCCTATAGCACTGTGAAAAATTGGTATAATGAATTTAATCGTGGCCGAAGCTCGCTCAAAGACAAATTCCGTGAAGGTCGTCCAAAAACGGCTGTTGTGCTAGAGAACATTGATGCCGTGCGTGAACTCATAATGCAAGATGGACATGCGACATACCGAGAGATAGAGACATCCTTGGACATTTCTTCCACCAGCATACATTCGATACTGCATGAACACCTGTTCTCGTTGGATCCCGCACAATTTGAAAGTCGTTCAAAAAAAGGCTCGTGTCGATTGGTGCAAAGAAATGTTGCAAAAATACGATTGCGGTACTTCAAAAGACGTTTATAAGATCGTCACAGGTGACGAATCATGGATCTATGCGTATGAGCCCGAAACGAAACAACAATCGACCGTGTGGGTCTTCAAAGACGAGCAAAATCCAACGAAAGTTGTTCGTGGAAGAAGCACTTCGAAGCAAATGGTCGCCTGTTTCTTCGGCAAAACTGGTCATGTGGCGACTGTTCCACTTGAGCAACGTAGAACGGTCACTTCTGAGTGGTACACTACAATTTGTTTGCCTGAAGTCATCGGAGAAATTCGAAAAACCAACAAGAGAAGACGAATCATTGTTCACCATGACAATGCGAGCTCTCACACATCGGCTCAAACCAGAGCGTTTTTGACCGGCCAAAACATCGAACTAATGGGTCATCCGCCGTACAGCCCTGACTTGGCACCTAATGACTTCTTCTTGTTTCCGCACACCAAGAAAAAAATGCGTGGTCAAAGATTTTCGTCGCCAGAAGAAGCTGTTGAAGTGTTCAAAAACCATGTTTTAGAGGAGTCTCAATCGGAGTGGAAAAAGTGCTTCGACAACTGGTTTGAGCGCATGCAAAAGTATATAAATCATGCTGGAGAATACTTTGAAAAACAATAAAACAATTTTTGATTATAAATATTCGCATTTTCACTATTAGGCCAGAAATATATAGAGCAGCCCTCGTAACACTTAATTTTAAATGAAAATTTGTATAAAATATTTCTGTTTAAACACAAATATGAATTTTGTTGCTTTTGGTTTGCACGATACTGTATATGATTAAGGGCATATAAGTTTCGCCATAGCCGAATGTAGCACTCTGTCTTCTTTTCAATAGTTTTGCTTTTTTTAAAAATCAGCCGGTTTGCTGCAGTCAAACAAAATCAAATTAAGAGAAAAACTTCAGGAAATTTAATGAAATTTAATGTTACAAAAAAAGTTAATAAAACCCAAGTAACAATTAAAAGTTATCATGATACAGGTAAAAAAACTTCATAAAATTAAAATGCATGCCAGACTGTTTCAATCAGAGAACGGCTAGTCGCGAAAAATCTTCACAAACCTTAATTTGTTTACATTCGTTCATTTTAAGAGCTTAAAAAAGAAGGTTAAAGCTAAAAAAGGCTTCTAAACGTTTGATGTTTTTTTACACCTGGATTTGACTCTGAGGCGCTGATTTTTAACAACATATTTTAATGTTTTTAACTTTTTAAACGTAAGATTGTTTTTTTTTTTTATTTTTTTTTTTATTGCAAATACAAATGCGTCTTCTTTCAGTTTTCTTCTTATTCTGTGACTATGGCAAGTTTTCTTCCCACGATCTATTGTTTAGCGAACATATTTCTTAATGGGCTTAGGAAGTCATCCACACCGCAGTTCCTAGTGAGACTCAAATTATTTGATGTGTTGTTTAGCAAACATACGTCATGTGTTCTGATTTTTATTTCGCCTTTAGGGCCAATATCCAGAATCACCTCCGTTTACCAACCATATCCTTGAAATAACTCAGACATACTCTGTTATATTGTTACCTTTCTTACTGATTAACGATCCACTAAGGTTTTAAACAGGACTTTCTTTTTTAACTAAAAAGGTGCCTTCCCAATCTCATCCACCGCAACACACAGTAATTGTTTTCCTTTTCTGTTTGCTATTTATTTGCTCTGTTGGGGTTTGAACTCATGCTTTTGTTTTTTTAACAAGCAAGCAAACACAAACATCTTAAAACGCAGCTACCAAAGCTGGTCAATAAAATTTGTTTATGTTTATTCTCAAAGGCTCTGTTGTGATTTGAACCCATGATCTTTTATGTTTGTTAACATGCAGACACCGCGGTTGCTTGGCTGGTGTAAGCTAACTTTGTTTTTCATTCTGTTCTCTTCACACTCACACGTACCACACTTGCTAGTGGTGGAATTAAAAACTTAACAGCTCATTGAACCACAAAAAGACAATATTAGTTTTTTTTTTGATTAGAGTTAATTTACTTGACTAGAATTGTTTCAAATTATATGGAAAAACTAGAGGTGGGCATGGTGTTTTGCCCTCTGTATCGAATAATATGAACTGATCTGAATAATTTTCAATAGAAAATCAATGAAACTTTGTCTGATCGCTTGGCGTATTTAAATTTTCTCTTACTCAGCTAGTGTCTTGGCAAAGTTAATTTCAAAACGAACACGGACGGACATCGCTCCATCGACTTCGCTATGAATAAGAACCCAAAATATTTATACTTTATGCGAGTCGGAAAGGTGTACTGTAAAAATCACTTTTATGGTAAAGGATATAAAATAAAATGGGCAAAGAATCCAGCCAGAAATGAGAGAGCAATTGCAATAATTTTGTACTGAACAGCGTTGCCGTTGTACTGCTTTTGGTATTAAATTGAAATGATTTCTTTTTGTTGATTTAATCTTAATTTTAGCTAATAAAAAGTTTTATAATTAATTCTGTTTCAAAGATCAGGCGAAGTTTGCAATATTTTTTGTAAAAAAATAACTGGCAACGCTGTTTGCTGTAGACATTTGGAGTATAAGAATGATTACATAATTTTTTTTTTTCATTTTTCTATTAATAATGTGATAGAGACTTTGTTCTATGTAGTAGTAAATATTTCTAGCATCAGTGATTGTCATTTGATGGATTAAATGATAGTCACTTTTTTTGTAGGAAAGCTCAGCCATTTTAAAGTTGTAGCATTGCCAACGAACGTCATTTCATATTTATTTACAATTATTATCTGTTGAAAAGTTTTTCCGTGGACTTTCCCTTATTAAAATACCCACGAAGGCGAATGCTACAAATCAAAGGTAATTTTCATTTCTTCAGCTGCTTTTGAGTTGTAAATGGCGCAACTAATCCGTCTTCGTTTTACATATTTTTTATTGTTTTTTTATGAAAATGCTGCCTCAACATTCAAATATGAATTATTCTTCGTCTGCTTCATTTTATTTAGACGCACATCTTAAGAAATAGCAAATCAAATAGATAATTTCATGTTACTTAAGCTTAAATGCTGACATTTTGCAAAACATGTAGAAATCTATTATTCTCATTTGTATGCAAATGTGTTTGCTCGTAAGTTCGACCATCTTAATGCATTCGTTTCTTACCTAAAGGGATTCATTATAAAATTAAATTTCCTTATTATAAATTATAATTATATATTAAATAAAATAAATTATTATGTACAGTTGTGCGTTTAATACCACAGAAGCTGAATTTATATCATCCTTCGACACGTTACTGCATGCTCTTACATGTTTTACTTCGTCTTTGGTATTTAATTAGTTCACAAGCTTTTTTTTTCTTAACTGATAACCTCGCCATTTTGGCATAAGAGCAGAAAGTTTAATTAAATGGTGAATTGTGTAGCAGTAGTTTTGAGGTATAAAATCTAACGAATGTATATAACGAGTTTCAGTTAAATTACGTCATCGTTAGTATTTTTGCGATAATAATTAATAAATTAAAAATTATTTAATATCAAATATCATTTCAGTGTTACCTTCAAATACAAACGTTTCCAAAAACTTTTTATTCGAAATTTTAGCTGTTTCGTAGATCAGAGTAAACACTTCCTTGTTATTTTCTATTTTTAACCGAAGAAAAAAAGGAGGTTTTCAATTCGACTAAATGTTGCTTTTTTATGTTTGTGTCAGCAGAACTCAGTAATTTCTAACCCGATTTTGAAATTTTTTTTTGTTATTTTGTACAGATTGGTCCCGTTTTAAAATCACTTTATAATCTCAAAAATTAAAGGGTGTCCCCGTACAACATACATATCTTTTTAAGTGTATTATGAACCGTAAAGGACACTACTTTAAAATTAAAAAAACGCATATTACTATATAGTAATACAAAAATATCTCTAAAAATTAAAGGGTGTCCCATGAGGTGTCATAAATTGACTTATATGCGTGTTATCTTCTGAACCGTTATAGACAAACGCTTGAAAATTGGACAGCATGTCGATTACTTTGACCGTTGTAATAACATATATAAAAGGGTGTCCCAATAGTTATGTTGATATATGTGGAAAACTTTTAAACTGTTAAGCAAGATAGTTGAAATTTACAAAGGAGCTATAATAACAAGTATAAAATTTGTATTTGGAAATTAAAGGGTGTCCCAATATTTGATGGTAGTTGATGTATGTGGCCAAACTTTTGAACCGAAAATTATTATTACTATTATTTGAAATGAAATTTACAATTGAACTGCATTGCTTAGTCCGCAATAAAAACAAGAAAAAAATTTGAATTTAGAATGGAAAAGGGTGTTCCCATATTAGAAGTAAATTGAGCTATATGACCCTATCGTTTGACCAGTTGCATACAAACACTTGAAAATTAAACAGAATATCCACTACTTTGCTTGTTATATTAAGAAGTATAAATATTTAAAATTATAAATTATAGGGTGTTACAATAGTTGCTGTTATTTGATGTATATGACCAAACTGTTGAACAGTTGAAGACAGTTGATTGAAATTTGCACAGAATCTTTCTTTGTAATTAAAAGTTAAAGGGTGTCCCCGTAACTGATGTAATTTGTACTATATGTCCCTATCTTTAAAACCGTTACAGACAAACTCTTAAAACTAAGACAGAATGTCCATTAATATATCAAGTATAATAACAAGTAGGTTGCTGTAGTCGAAGTGGTTAACACGTTGACTACAAAGTTGGTTGTTCAGGGTTCGACCCCTGTGGCAATCAAAAAATAAAAATGTTTTTTTTTCTGTTTAATGGTATAAATACATATTCAGAATTTACATTAAAACATGCAGCCTCCTTCGTCGGTACTTCTTCATAGCATACTGACCGGCGAAGTAAAATAACTAACTCTCTATCTCTCTCCTTCACCACCTGTCTTATCTCTTATCTATCCCTTTCCTAAAGAATGTAGCACGGTTACCAAAATAACTTAATAGGTATTAATGCCTGAAGTGCTACTTCTCTTTATTAAAAAAAAAAAAAGTAAAAATATTTCAAATTAAAAATTAAAGGGTGCCCTAATAGTTGTAATTTAATGTATATGGCCGGCCAATCTTTTGAACAGCTGTAGACTAACGCTTAGAATTAAAATAATTTTTTTTTACTCTGTCAGCAAAAAAAGTGTAAAAAGTAAAGGCTGACCCCTTAACTGCTTAATTTTCTTGTTTCATCTGCATTCATATTTTGTTCTACGACATTCAAAAAGATTCTGACGCAATCTTTCTCGAATTTAATATAATTACTGCATACTTACCGTCCTAAAGAATTATGATTTAAAGTTTGTCTGTTGAAGTCGGTTCTGTTTCTGCAAGAATTATTTAAACTTTAATTCAGGCTTTTTTTTATTAAATCGCCATTATGTTGACCGTCTTTGTTCGGCCATTTTTTTTTAAATGCATCGTTAAATCTGCTATTTGTAATTCGCTTATCAACACTTAATTACCACTGATTCGACGTCTAATTGGTATGCATTCGTGTTAGGAAGACAAGTATACGGACCTCTATATTTAACGGAAAGACCTGCGGAGGTGTTTAGGTTAGGAAAGGTCAGGTAGGCAGCCGTGTTGCCACAGCCCACTTGGGTCCACTGATTGCTCCCTTTGTATAACCTGCTGTTAGAAGGGAGAGAGAAGAAGAAATAGAGAGAGAAGATTAAGAAAGGAATTAGGAATGAAGAAATGAAAAGGGGCAGAAAGAGAAGGAGAGAAGAAAGAACCGCGGGTCCGAGAATACGGAGAATGCCCGAAAGAAAAATGCAGAGAAGAACCCGCTAAGTGGGTCCAGTCGACCAAAGTATGCGCTCATCCCCTCAATGAGTCACGGTGTCCGGTTGTGGGCTGGTTAACCATCCACTGTACCTTAAAAAGGAGCTAATCCTGTTTGGACCCGTTGACGAAATATCAGAAAGGCTCTCATAGTACCGCTGACCAAGATATCTCAGTCGTATACACTCCAGCGCAGGGCATTGACAGAGGAGGTGTTCCACCGTCTCCTCCTCGTCCTGGCAACTTCTGCAGAAGTCGTTAAAAGGGATACCTATTCTTCTAGTCTGAAAATCATCCTTATCCCAAATTCCTCAATATATACCCCACCCCCAACTCTCGTCCCTCTCTTGGAGCCATCCTTGTATACACAGAGTGCTCGAGATGGAAGAGAGTGGCCCTCCGTCAGGTCAAAGAGAAATCTCCTTGTGATGTTCTGGGGTGTTGTAATCCACACGATCAGGAATAACATCCGTGATACGTAGTAAGCTAGCATGTCCCCATGATTTATGGTTCCATGCGCCTATAACAGAGGTGTTCAAGCTTACGTCTAACACTGTCAGGCATCAATGTAGTATAATTTTGAAATTATGCATTTCGACATGGCCTCCTTCTTGATTAGAATAAGAGCCATCCTCAAACTGCTACCGATATTTAGGTTACAGCATTCAGTTGTATTTCACACAGACATCAATATTTTGCTTACGTCGCGAATTGGCTCTAAACTGCAAAGCTTTTTACAATTGTCAGGTTTGAAAGAGACATCTAGGGGCACCTGACACTCATCGTGCCGAGCTACTGATGTCTTCAAGGTTTTTGTGAATACCATCCAGAGATCAAATTAAAAAGGCCTCTAAATAGCAAGTGTCGATGCCCCCTGACATTAACATTAGTAAAAATAATTTTTCTTTACACTCAAGACTTTAATGTGAAATGAACTTATGATCTTCGGTTTATGAGAACCAGCTTACACCTTTACCAACTGAGCCAAGGCTGTTTAAAGCCTTTTAGATAACTTTAAAGGATTTGAAATCTTATTTTCGTTAACAAAACCTAAAGTGCATCACTCTTCAGACCTCTATGATCAAGTGAAGTCCATAGATGGGAAAATCTGCACGTGCTCCTTTAATTAAAAATGTATGATTTTATTTTTGCTTAACCCTTTTTGCATAAATGCATGTGTTAATTATGGGAAAATATTTGCTTGCAAAAAAAAAACAAAAAAATGGACGAGAAAACCACCAACAACAACAACAAAATAACAATACAAAATAAGCAGTCAACTATTTACTTGGCAACATGGAGCAGCACTAACGAATGCAAGGCAATGGAAATACTATGTATGTATGTATGTATGTATGTATGTGTGTGTGTGTGTGTGTTTATATATGTGTGAAAAGTATTAATTTCTTGCGCGCATTGCGTACATGAACAAATGCATTCGTTTGTTCATTGTTATCGTCGTCAATTCATGTTTAGACATAATTCGTTGTCGTTCGTTGTTGCATTGGCAGGTTGGTTCTTTTTGGTCAACTAGTTGTTGCAATTAATTATATATTTCGTATTAAAGTTTTAAGTTTTCACCTGGTTTTAATCCATTATTTCTTCCTTCTCTCTTTCGCTTTTTTTTCACATGGGAAATTTGGTGTTGTGACTCATTCGGCTGGTTTGAGCTGAATGTCGTCAAATATTCTTTATGTGTAGATTTTTTTTATTAGTGAAGCATAACAACATTAATATGATTTGACTACAACCATATAATAAATTATAATATGTTGCTTTTAAGGCGCGGTCAGATTTGTCAAATATTTGGCCAAGAAGACGTAACCACTAAATCGTCATTGGTAATGATTCGTGCCAGGGAAGATTTAAAAAAAACTGTAAAAATTGTGGTAACGTTTTTTCGGTCAAATATTTGACTAATCTGACAGCACCTTTAGATTATGGTTGTTGCCTCAATAAGTTTTTTCCGGAAGAGGGGCAAAAGCAGGTATCTAAAACAAATTCGTTGGTTTCATTGGGCACCCAACACTGCATCGATGCTTTTGTCAGTCATTAAAGTAGAATACCCAACTGTCACCTGAGACTTTCTGATCGCTCTTCTGTTGTAAAGCCCTGATTAATGCAAAATATATTACAAATTTTATTTACAGGCGAATGTTGGAGATCTTTACATCCTTTAAAAATTTATTAGCATTTTTAATTCCAATCCCTTGATGCATCATTCTAAACATTCAAAATTATTCCATTGTTTTTTTTAGAATTTATTCACTGTCATTCTTTATCCTCCCCCACATTCTGCAAATCGTTATGTGAGAGCGAATATTTCGTGGTTTTAATTGGTTTTACATTTTGTAGTTTTCGTTGTTGTTGCAAATTTATATTGTGTTTAGTTGGCTTTAAGGTGAATTTGAAAAAATTTTTATTTGTTAATTTCTGCATCTTCTTTGTAACGAAACTGCTGCCGATGAGCAAATGTGGCGAGGAAAAGTGTTTGAGTGAATGTTGGCAGTAGTTGTGAGTCGGCAGGTTGGCTGATTGGTTGTGGTATCAAACAGTTTGTATTTTAGTTTGTTGGTTTGTTTACTTAGTTTGGAGATTACTTTTGTTGTTGTTGTTAGTGTGTAGCAACAAATCCTTTTATTTTGTAGCACTTAAGTTTAAACAGCAGAAATACAGAATTTGAATTGAATTTTTGATGTTTGCAGTTTTTCATTTTCTTTTCTAATCAAATATGCCGCTTTGTCGCTAAAGTTTTTGTTTTCGTTTTTGCATTCCTCATTATCAGCATCTTTGTCATTCTTATATTTGCAGGGAATCTTTGTTCGCCTTACGCGTTTATTGTTGTTGCTATCGAAGTAGTAGATTACTGAAATATTTATTGTTTTTAAGACTTATTTTTTTCGGCCACCAAATTCTGTGGTACGCTAAGAAAGGTTTAAAAAAATAATTTTATAAAATTTTTATTCTTAAAAGTAAACTTCCTCCTTTTAAAGAAACCCTGCAAAAAATTCAGCTGTAGTTTTCTTTAGGACTACGAGCAATGAAAAAAATGAACTTTAAAGTTTAAAGTGCAACTACCATTTACATGCATATTTGCAACACTTTTACCCTGGGAATTTTGTTTAAAGCCTTTTATGCTGCACTTAGTTGATTGTATATATACATACATAAATACATACCTACATACATTTATATAAATGTATGTGTAAATATGTGCAAGTGTTGTGTTGCTGAGTTTCATTATGTTTTAGTTCACCATCATCAAGTCCTACAATACATCATCATACAATACAACAGCAGCAGCAGTAGCAGTCATAACATTTTCCTATCAACACAAGCTCCTACTCTAGGACCTAGTCACACACACACACACACACACACACTCCCACACACACGTAAACACAAAATGAAAAATCTTTAAACAAACATATTCGTGCGAACGGCATCCTTTTGTGCTACAATAATAATTGTAAATTTGATGCAATTTTCAGTAGGAACAACAACAACAACACCAACTGCACTAACAACAAAAAAAAAAGCTAAAAGAAATTTTGAAAACAAAAAATTCCTGCTGCACATTTACCCATGGCCTATGCATGCTTACTCTCACTCTTACACTCAGGCATTTACAAACCCACTGCCAAACCAAAAATATATCCCCTCCCTTAGTGAGTGTATGGGTGTGTGTGTGTGAGTGTGGGTGTGTTAACAAAGGCAAATAGGATCCCAAATAAAGTGTACAAAATATGTTAAAAAATTTCTACTTCTTTGCCTGGTTAAGTGTGTTTGTTTATGGATGTGTTTGTAGGTGGCTGTGTGTGTGTGTGTGTGTATGTTTGTTAACTGAGTGCATTATCAAAGAGTGCAGTGCAGTGCGTATGTATTTTTTTTCCTATTCATGTGTTGTTCACAAGTGCTTGTATACTTTAATACTTTACTATTACTTTTTTCTTTTTAAATTCTTTTTTTTTTTTTTTTTGTTTGATGGAGAAAGTAGAATTTCCAACAACATATTTTATGCAATTTATTTAAAATAAAAAAATAAAAACTAAAAAATATGAAGCTCAAGAAGCATAAAATATATGAAAAGTGATTGTTTGCGATACTTTTGAACCACCACCCATTTAAGTAGATTTCATTTTATGCTTGTACTCTTGCATGAATTTCATACCTCTGTTTACTCTATTGATTGTGATTCTTTGTTAAAGCACTATGGGACACATTTATTAAAAAATAAAATAATTATTTATGTAACAAGAATTTAATTTTTATTATACTATTTACTCTGAAAGAAGAACTTATTTAAAGTTTTCGGTTGAGGTAACCACAATCTAATAGCAGCAAATTATGATTGAATGATATGGTTGTGGATAAATCATATTATTGTTATACTAAATAATAATATGTTTAATATCGAAACCATGTTGCTAGCTAAAATTACAATAATATTATAAAATTTACGTATAACTATGATAAAAAAGTAAACATATTATAATTGAAAATTATCATAATATGATAAAAATATGATTAAATTTATATTAAAATGCTATTTTTTTGTCATCATAATTTTTAGTCAACATCGTCGTTATGGCGAACGCTTTCGATCTAAGAACACAGTAGTACTACTATTCCAGAGGTGGGATTTGTTAATGATGTTGCACTTTTTGTGTGTCATAATCAGTTAATAATCTAATTTTAACAAAAAATTTTCAATTGTAACAAAAGTTTTAATTAAAACAACTATATCATAATTAAAACTTTTTAAATCACGGGAATATTTTTTAATTTAAGTTTAAACTTTAAAAATCGTGCTGATTATCCCGACCGAATTATTAAAATCACCGATATTGACTATTGAAGGTGAAAGCACGTTTCGATGGCCATTTCGCTACTGCTTACTTAGCTCTTCAGGAAACTTCTCACTTACATTTTAAATAAACTAAAGATTTTTGTCCAAACAATAAGGTAAAGACAAAAATCAAAGTTGAAGCAAAAACAACAATAATCAAAATTGATTTTATTTTTCTTTATCTTTAAAATTTAAAGTTTAGCTATAACATGTTTACCACAACCATATATTGTTACAGAGAACATAATGTGGTTCTTATAACAATCATGTTTTTTTTCTGCTTACAGCTACTTCTATTACATCTTGTGAAATTATACCGACAATAAAAGTAAATAATATTTGAACAAAAACCGACTTCAAAACAGACAAACTAAATTCATAATTCCTTAGGAGGGTAATTATATCTTAATTATATTATATTCGAGAAAGATTGCGTCAGGATTTTTTATATGTCGTAGAACAAAATATGAATGTAGATTAAACAAGAAAATTTAGCAGTTATGGGGTCACCCTTTATTTTTTACATTTTTTTTGCTGATACAGTTAAACAAAATTTATTTAAATTCTAAGCGTTAGTCTATAGCTGTTCAAAAAGTTAACCATATACATCAAATTGCAACTATTGGGGCACCCTTTAATTTCTTATTATAATTTTTTTTACTTGTTAGTACACTTGATATAGTAATGGACATTCTGTCTAATTTTTAACAGTTTGTCTGTAACAGTTTTAAAGAAAGGACCATATAAGTCGAATTACATCAGTTTTAGGGACACCCTATAAATTCTAATTTCAAGTTTGGTACTTGTTATAGCGGACTTAGCAGTAAAGGTTCTGTGCAAACATCAATCAACTGTCTACAACTGCTCAACAGTTTGGTCAGATACATCAAATAACAGCAACTATTGCAACACCCTATAATTTATAATTTTAAATATTTATTCCTCTTAATATACCAGACAAAGTAGTAGACATTCTGTTGAATTTTTAAGTGTTTGTATGCAACTGGTCACACGATAGAGCCATATAGTTCAATTTACTTCCAATATGGGAACACCCTTTAATTTCTAAATTCAAATTTGTTTCTTGCTTTTATTGCGGACTAAGCAATGCAGTTCAATTGTAAATTTTTTTTCAAATAATAGTAATAATGATTTTCGGTTTAAAAGTTTGGCCACATACATCAACTTGACATCAAATATTGGGACACCCTTTAATTTCCAAATACAAATTTTATACTTGTTATTATAGAGGACTTAGCAATAAAGATCCTTTGTAAAATTCAACTTTATTGCTTAACAGTTCAAAAGTTTGGCCACATAACTATTGGGACACCCTTTAATATATGTTATTACAACGGTCAAAGTAATCGACATGCTGTTCAATTTTCAAGCTTTTGTCTATAACGGTTCAGAAGATAGGCGCATATAAGTCAATTTATGAGATCTAATGCGACACCCTTTAATTTTTAGATTTATTTTTGCATTACTTTTTGCTATTGGGAGCTATAGTAACACGCTTTTTTTATTTTAAAGAATGTGCTTTAAGGATCATAATACATTTAAAAACATGTATACTGTATGGGGACACCCTTTTATGTTAAAGATTATGAACTGTATTTAAAACAGGTAAACATAATTTATCAAGTAGCAAAAAAATTTTAAAATCGATTTGGAGAAGACTGAGTTCCGCAGTCACAAACATTAAAAAAGCAACATTCAGTCGAATTTATAACCTCCTTTTTTTTTTTTTTTTTGAAGTCGGTTAATAAAAGTTGCAAGCTCCAGCTTAGAAGGTGACAAAGTCGAAGCATAACCGTCAGGCGTGAAAAGTCCAAGCATACTTTCAGACCTTAAAGAATATAATACTTTAATGTGAAGTGGTCATCAAATTATTTCGTTGGAGTCTAATCATATTATTGTTACACCTAATAATTGTATTATTGTTAATGCCACCATATTGTTTGGTCTGCATAATAATAACATTGTAAAATGATATAAAATGTTGGATTTATTTCGAGGCATTGAATATTGAATATTTTTTTTTAATCATTTTAAAACTTCATTAAATTAATTTTATAATTTTTTTCTTTTCTATTAAAATTTTTATTTATTATTTTTACACATAGAGTTCCAAATGAGCCGACAACTTACACACAGTTAACTGAACTGATAGAAAAGCATTTAGTCCATGAGAAAAACACATTAAATGTTTTATTTTCTGTCATACTTTGGTTACATATATTGTAACAGTAACCATAATATGGTTCTTGTCATCATACCCTAACCATATTTTTATTCTAATAAATACTTTTATTTTGCAATATAATTTTAGGCCCAAAACAAACATGAAACCACCCATAGTGCAACGTATTTAACACACCAACTTAAAACGACTAACATTTGGTCAAATAGTCATTTATTTAGTCAGTCATATTGACTGGTACATTTTTTATATTTATTTCTTATTTTTTCTATTTTCGTTTACATGTTTTTAATATTTTACTTTTCTTTATTTAAGAATTTGTGTAATTTTTTTTTCAGCGTAAAAAGGAAAATAATAGAAAAAGTTAAATTAAAAAAAAAAAGCAGACAACACAAACACACCCATACATCTCTCACATTTCTACACTTGTGTATTGGTTTAATATGGGTTGCGGGTGAGTGAATAAGCGTCAGTGCATTTTAAGGATCTGTGGGTATGTGAAAGGTGCTTTATATTTCTGTATGAATACTTTTGAGTTAAATTTGTGTATTCCATATTTTTTTTTTCTTATGTGTGCTTTTGCCATTTGTGGGCTTCAATATTTTTTTGTAAGCTTTTTGCTTCTCTTATGGAATGTTCGTTAATATTCGGGGATGCTAACTGAATGACTGACTGACTTGTTATGGACCTCGACCATTTTACTCTATTTCGTTTGCTTTGAATTACATTTATTTCTACTGTTATTGTGACCTTTTTTTGCATACTTTAACTCAACTAAAACCATGTTAATAAAATAAAACAACATATTTTCATTTCTAATTTCGTTACATTTAAAAAAAAGAAGAACCGTCAAATCCCATTTTGGAAAGCAAATTCAAAAATAGTTTTTTTGCTAAAAATCATCTGATTTTTCTTTTTAAAACTATCGTCAGCTGTAAGAATGTGTGACTGCTAAACTATCGTCAGCTGTAAGAATGTGTGACTGTTTAACTTTTAAACATGCAAAAACTGAAATAAATAACAAAAAAAAAATTTTTTGTTCAGGGATTTTTAAGGGCTTTAGATGCCAGTAAAATCCATGTTATAAAATTTTGATAACTGAGAAAGTCCGATTCCCTGTTCAAGAAACTGGTGTTGTCACACAAACCGTCACAAATCTTTAAATAGATTTTAAGTCTCTTTTACTTTCTTTCTGACCCAGACGTTTCGAACATGGACCATGTAATATAGTTACCGTAGCCATTTTTATGTCCAAATTTTGCGATTTGCACATTTTTTTATAGCAACTCTTTGCATCTCTTTAATAAGAAGTGCTAACTTTGTCCCCTAAGTTTTAAGATTGTGACTAAGTAAATTTTTTTTTACCACTAGAAAGTGTGGTGTGTGTGTATGGAATAAAAGGAAAAGAAAGCTAACACATTGTGACTAGTCATGATCGTTACTTTTTTGAGGGGTGTCTGTCTGCTTATTGTAAAAAAAAGATCACTAGTCTTGAGTTCAAACCCCAGTAGCGCCCTGTTTTACAAAAAAAAAAAATAATTTTTGTTAAGCAGCTACGAGGATACAGGTTGTCTGCGAGTTTTTTAAACAGAAAATCATAGTTGAAATCGTTACGTATCGTGGATGATCTGTTTAAAAGGTCACTAAATGCAACACGGTGGTAAAAACCTCCCGGAGTCTTAATAAAAAAACGGAAAGCCGAGATGATTAAGACGCTTATTTATTTAAAAAGTAGTTAAGATGGCGAAAGCGCCTCTAAGAAGCTTTACTTATATAAAAGCATGTATGTGATCATTTGAAAAAAGAAAAAAGCTATTGATGGCGTGTTAACTTCGTTTATTCTTTTTATTAACGGTTGATAATGAGTTCTTTCCTCGTATTCTATTTGCTTAAATTGGTTGGCTAAATATAAAATAATTACACTGTACACTGCGTTAAGGTACATAAATGTAAAGAAAGCCGGCAAAGGATGTAGCGATCCAAAAACTGCTATATTACATTCCATAAGTGTCTTTTTTTTTGTTTTCCTTTAAAATTAACACATGATTTGTTGTAAAATTTCTATTCTAAGAAAACTAAAATTAAAAAAATAAATGAACTTAAGCCTAACCAAAAATAAATCTTTTGAAAAGTGATAATATTAAAAAAGATTGTGAAAGTCGAGTCAGAGTCGGATGAAGAAGCATGTGAGTACAAGTTTAAACGAAGCCACAGCGATGATCTCGATGACAGATTGTTTTCAAGTCTCGCCGATAAATCATGAAGTTGCTAGAAACAAATCTACCCAAAGCCAAAAAGAGTAAGAAAAGGGAGAAATAGAGAATTATTAAATTGCAATAGAAGGTAAAATGAAAAGTTATCTACTGGTATTTGTGATCGAAGAAACTCTCACTACTTATTTGATTTTTTTAAAGGCAAATTGAATTACCCTCGCATTCATGTTTGCAGACACATTTACTAAAAAGCTAAATGAGACTGGATTTTAGACCAATAAATTTTTAGTCATTATTTTTGACATGTCTTAATATTGTTTAGCCTGTATTTTAATTCTTACATGTTTTCTAAGTATGTACACGAAAGAATTGTTACAACTTAAAATGCGAATATTGTGATTAAATGAAGCAATGCAATGAAAGCATTGATACTTATATAAATTATCAACGATGAAAATTTCGTTAAATAAAATTTGTAAAAAATTTTCAAGATTTCAATTAGTAGCTTCCTGCTGTGGCAGAAAGTGTGCGTGAAGCGCCATCAACATCAATTCACCGGCGTTCTCAACAATTGAACATTTCGGAGGCATCATTGAGACGAATTTTGCATACAGACCTTGATATGACGCCACACAAAGTCCAATTGGTTCGGGAGTTGAAGCGAACTGACCATCCAGTTAGTTTTTGCTTCGCTAAGTGGCCCTGCGATCGATTCACAGAAGATGCCGATTTTGCTAAAAAAAAAAAAAAAAACTAATCTTTTCAGATGGAGCTTATTTTGACCTTGGCGGGTATGTAAACGAGCAAAATTGTCGCATTTCGGGCACAAAAAGCCCGCACGCATACATTAAAAAGCCGGTGCACCCAAAACGAGTCACTGTTTGGTGCGGACTTTGGTCCAGAGGCATAATTGGGCCATTTTTCTTCGCAAATGAGCAAGGAGTGACCATTAAAGTTAATATCGATCGTTATCGGGCAATGTTGAATGATTTTTTGTTCACAAAAATTGAAGAGGAGAATATTGGCAACATTTGGTTTTAACAGGATGGCGCTACGTGTCACACAACCGAAGCTGCACTCGATGTTGTGCGCCCTGTTTTTGAAGATCGCATTATCAGCCGTAGAGCTGATGTCGTTTGGCCACCTCGGAGCTGGAAATTGACGCCGTTGAACTATTATTTGTGCGGTGCCGTCAAAGATAAGTGTAACGCCGACAAGCCAGAGACAATTGACGCTTTAAATGAAAGTATTCGTGAAGCCATTGGTGAAATACAGCTGCACATAACCAATAATGTGCTAAAAAATTGCACCGATCGTGTAGGCTACTGCAAAAAAAAGTTTCTTTTAATTAGTAAATAAATTTGTAAAAACTTTTTCGTTTACATACTTAAGTTGTCTCTATGGACAAAATCGTGAACTAAAAGGCCGCTTGACAAAATAGTGATGAGACAATTTTTTTAGAATTAAAAGTTGTGTTTAGAAAACTAAGGATTTTTATGGTGTATTTTGTTTATGAAGTGGAAAATACTGTTCCATTTTAATTAATCTCAGTCCTTTAGTTTTTGGTTTGTAAAAAAGTACTTGCTGTTGTGTATTCCGTTGCAGTTGTTCTTATCGTTGCTTGCGTTTCATTATTTGCAAATTCTTTATTTGTTTTTTTATTTTTTTCTTTGTGCAAAACTCCCAAAACAACAGCAACAACAATAAGTTTGTATCTACATTCGTACAAGGATGCGTTTCCTATCAGCTTTTAAGTTGTTTTATGATTTTTGGCCCATCAACTCCCAGTTTAATAACGAACGTTTAAACTGAAACTTCGCGTTACGCAAATTTTCAGTGGCTTTTTTGTAACCTGTAAAAATTTATTTTATCAAATTTTCGTCATCGTTGTTGTTGTTGTTGTTGTTGTTGCTGCTATATTTGCTTTGTTTGTTTATAGATTCCTGGCCATGAGGGTGGATTTCTTGAGTGCTTTGAAATTAATATTTAAAGTTGCTGCAGGAGTTCAAAGATTTTGTAGAAAATTAAGAATTTATTTATAAAACAAAATGTTTTCTGGAAAACTTGAGATTTTCTTTTTCATTTCTTCAGTATTTTTGTTTCTACATTAAGTTTTGTAATCGACTTTTTTTCGATGCTGTGTTGTTTTGCTTTTATTTTATTTGCTGCTGTTGCAGCATCTGACATTTTCTTAAGGTCTTACGACCTTTTCTATCAGCAATTAATTTTCTACTTAAATTTGTTAACACTACAAAAAGAAGCAAAGTTGATGGGCATGAATTATACCTTTTCAAACGTCTAGATGAAGTCAGCCTAATGCAAAATAAAAATGATTGATATAAAATTAAATTTAAAAAAATATTGAAAGTGATAACGGAAACATGGTCATCACGGCTGTTCTTGATGAAGCCCATCCAATTTTGGGTGCCACTTACTAGTTGCCAGGTTCTACATTTTTTTGTTTGTAAATTAGGCCCACATATGATTTAGAAGATTGAGGGCAGCGATTTTAGGGATAAAAGGTTTATTATCTTACGATAACGTTGACCCACTTACATCTACGTAATGTAACTAGGTGAAGATAAAAATATATTAATTCAAGCATCTAATGAAGTTATTTTGTATCTCATGACGTATAAATATCTAATGACGTAATTTAATACATCATGAAATATAATTATATAATGACGTAATGTATTACGTCATGCCATATAAATGAGCAGTTTATTTTGAAAGTGGCATGAGTGAATTTGGTTTTTAGCTGATGAACATATTTAAAGGATTGTGTTTCAAAGATTTTAAATGTACTCGTATTGAGGCTAAATCTCGAGAGGACATACTTACAATTATTATCGCATGATGCTTGTTTCTCACCAATAAAAACTAAGGTCAACACCGTAGTAGCTGTTAATATTTAATTTAATTTTTTTTTGTGTATTAGTGACTTATGCCACTTTCAAAATAAGCGGCTCAAATAGCACCTTAATTCCGTACGAGATATTACATAAATATCTAAAGATGTAATTTATTTTATCATGACATAAATATCTATGACGTTATACATTATACGTCATGGCATAAACATATATATTGACGTAATTTATTACGTCATGCCATATTAATATTTAATGTCTTAGTTCTGTAAGTGATAACATATAAATATCTAATTGAGTAATGCATTACCTCAAGGCATAACAATATCTAATGACGCAATGTATTACGTCATGTCATATAAATATTTAACGTAGTGCAACTCGACAATGCATCTTTACTAACTTACGTAATATTATATTTGCTTAAAATATCCCTTAAACGAGGCAGATACTTGACACGATGCACAATGGAATATTTATAAAAGAAGTGAAAATAAAACAGCATTTTTTAAACTGATTTTTATTAAATTTTAATGGGAACCAGAGCATAATTTTAAATGACGATTGGCAGCAAAATTTTTTTTATTTAAACATTCTTTCAAATTTTTATGCACAATGGGTGGGGTATTTGGTAAAATAATTGGCAGAATTCGATTTTTCATTTCGTTTTTTTTTTCGTAACTTGGAAATTTTACATGGCGCAAGATTTTTTTCTTTAAGGCGATTTTAGTTTTTCTGTTCATAAATTTTTATAATTAAAAAAATAATGTAAAATAATTCTTTGGAAATTTTCCTCGATTAAAGAGGTTTTTAATTCAACTCTTATTTTTTTTTCAAAAGTCTTTGAATTGTGCAGTGACGCCGGAAGAGTGTGTCAAGAAATAACTAATTAATTTCTAGCGCCTGACAGTGTAGACTTTAAACACAAGTAGTCACATAAATTTGTGATTAAAATTCCTTGAGTTTAAAATCTTTCAAACTTTAAGTCTCAAAACTTCTTAAGATAAAATGAAATAAATATAATTACGAAGAGTATAAATATCGCTTCTAGAAGCCAAAAATTATGTGAGCTTTATCCCGATTCTTGCCAGCATTCTTTTCCAATTTTTGAAATCTTTTTGATAACTGATGTCCTGAAAGCAAAAATACTTAAACATCATTTCATCATGATTACCGGAGAAAGAACTTTTGCTTTCGTGAGAAACCACAAGACCAGATGTAGATGAGTTAGCAGTCAGACCACCTTTTTTACCCAGCAGTGTTAACATTGTGTTCTTAAACACGTTAATGTCTGATGTAATGACTGACTAAGCTTTAGCTGGTTCTCTCAAATTAGTTGGGTTTTGTTGCTTTACTTTTTTCATTTTTTTTATATTTTTTTTTATATTTAATATTAACTCTTGGTTATCATTCACAGCTACACAAACTTACACTTGTAAGCTTTTGAACGTATAGCCAGACAGTTGGTCTAATATGTCTGCTTTTACAAATTTTTGTTGTAAATATTGTTGTTGCTTATTTTAAATGAAAACCAAAATATAAAACAAAAAACAATTAATTCAAAGGACATACATTTAGTAGCCAACATGCGACAACGAAGACGAACTTAACACAACCACTAAATAATGGCAGCATATTCACAAGAAATGTTACAGTAAAATCAGGAATACAACAACAATATCATCAAATATATTAACATTCAGTATCCGATAAAAGTTTATTGTAGTTGTAGTTAGTCTACTTGCAACATTTGACTCGTTGTGTCGTGTTGTGTTGAATCCTTAATATTTTCATTTTTTTTCTATTAAAGTTGCTTTACTTCGCCTGTTACAACAAGCACAAACAAACTGTATCGTGTATATGTTTGCATGAAAGTTAGTGTTCCGCGTACGTACCAGAAGTGTCAACAAAATTAAATAAAAAAAACACAAACGTGAAAAAAATGAGGTCTGCAATCAGTTAAGTTGGTTTTTGAATTTTTATTTTTTTAGTCAAGTTAAAAAAAAAAACTTGTCGTGTAAATGAAACAAAAGATCTAAAATAATAGATTTAAAAACACTTTTATAAAAAATTTACACAATTAGAAAACGGGTAAGAGGGAAAAAGCTACAAAGCTGTGGAGCCTTTGCTTACGAAATACACAATTCAAGCGGCTTGTCAAACAAAATAAAATATAATCAGGTTTACTGAATCCATGTGTATTGTAAATGGTATTTTTTTAAGCCCGATAGAACTTTAAATTGTAAAAAATAATACAAAAAATTAAATTGTATGGGAGATCAGAACAAGGTGCGACGAAGCGCCTTCTGGACGTTTAATTTAGGGTCACTTTTTCAAGTACTGTTGGCCGTATGTCACGAATAACACGAACAATGTTGGCCTCCAAAGCGTCTATTGTTGCTGGCTTATCAGCATAAACTAGTGACTTCACATGGCCCCGCCGGATATAATCGAGAGGTGTCAATTTGAACGACCTTGGAGGCCAATTGACAGGTCCATTTCTCGAAATCAACTTATCGCCAAATTTTGATGTCAATAACTCGATGGTTGCGGCGCCATCTTTTGAAACCGCATTTCATCCGGATGAATGTCATGACCGTAACGTAAGATCCAGAAGAAATAAGGTTCGGTGATGCCACCAGAGTGTAAATCACACCAAACGTTGCATTTTTCTGGATGGAATAAAGTCAGCAATTTTGCTTGTTTACAAACCCATTAAGCCAAAAATGAGCCTGATCGCTGAACACAATTTGGCGATAAAACGACGGGTCAGTTACTAACTGCTCTATAACACAATCGGCGAAAGAACGACGTAGTGGACGGAAAGAGCCTTTAATATTGCGACTGGCGACAAATTGATAAATTTGGATTTTCTTCCACACTTTCGTTTACAGCAGCGATATTCTCTTCAGTACGCACATTTCTCTGACGTGTTAGTGTTATTGCATCCTCTAGAGAGTATGTGGTACCAAACCTATCCACAGTTCGACTGATGGCTTGGCTAGACGGAAGATTATTTGCACCATAAAAATCACAAAGTCGTCTGTAAGTTGCTTGAATTGATGACTGATTTCGAAAGTAAACTTGGATGATTTGCTAGCGTTTTTCAAGCGTTAGTCTATTCATAATAATTTGGCAGAGTTTACTGAAAATAATAAGAAACAACTTTTCATTAAAATTTAATTTTTAGTGTTATTTTTTAAAACTTAAAGTTCAATCGGGCTTAAGAAAACACCCAAACAATATTTGCCTTTAAGACTGCAACTGTTGCTGATTTATCAGCATAAACTATTGGTTCCACGGGAAATGATCTATAAATCGCCAAATTTAGATATATACGGTTGCTGTATATCGCAAAGCGCCATTCTGTAATCTCGCCCGGGTCATGGTCAATCATATTTTGAACAAAAGCTTGTTGGATGAAACTTGAACGGAGCTTGACAATAACAATCCCCATCGACAGTAACGCGAGCGCCGAAGGTCGTAAACTGAACCAAACGGTTCCTTTTTATTTCGATGCATTGCTTGCGAATAAAAAAAACTAACTTTTGAGACTAAAAATTTTGGAATTTACTCTTGTGCACACTCGACTTGAACATTCTTGCTTTAAACGTCAAGGGAACTGCCACCGCAGTTTAAAAAACGAACACGAACGAAAAAACGAACGAACGAAAAAAATAAATTCTCCCTAAAATATTAATTCAATTAGATAAGCCAATCCTTCATAAATGGATAAGTCCTTAGTAAAAAACATGTTGGATGCGAAAAATAGGGTTTTAAAAATAATTTCCATAGAAAAGGCTTCTTCGCCCTATCCTGTGCGTGGTCATGTAGCCCCAAAAAAGACCTTACGCCTCGTGTTTTATCTCTTACATCGTTTTAGGAAAAAAACAGTTGATTACTTTATCTGAAATTTGAAAAATGTTTTTGTTCTATCGAACTTCAGACTCGAGCTTGCTTCTTTGCCAAAGCATACAAGCTGGGTCCTAAGAGTATTGTTCGCGCGAGCCTATTTAGAAATTATAGCGTGATCGTTATTTAAATACTGATAACGTGTACAAAATAGGATTATTGAAGCCTCAAGATCTAAATTAATTTTAAAATGGAACGACAAACTTTACACCTGCTGCAAAGTATAATTTTATTTCAAAAAGGAGGATAAAAAATTTCGTGGTCCTTTAGGGCCATGTTAATGAAAGTTTTTTAAAGCTTATGACTTGTGGCTTTAGGTCCGTGAATGCAACACCCTTTAGAATTTAAGGAACTCAAAAAGTTCAACATTTTCTCCGCAATTTCCAGTGTATTCGTTTTTATGTGTGTAAATGTTTCTAAAGTTGGAAGAATGTTTCTAAAGTTGGAATTCCCTTTTCCTTTAGAATTGTAGTCCTACTAACTGTCGTCTTTGCATAGCATTTCAAAACAGCTTACGTTGCCCGACAATTTAAAAATAACTTTATTTAAAAATAGCTTTAATGTTCCGGCAATCTAATGACTCACAGCTTATCGCTTAATTCCTATTTGTTTACTTAAATTTTAAACTGCACGGGACGGATTTAATTATCATTTGGCTTTCGATGAAGACGTTAGTACTCCTCGGCTGCGACTTCTTTTTAATCTTTCTAAATAATGGTGCACTGCGTAAGACTGCTGTAGTCACGGTAGTAAGCATATTCCCTATAAAACAGGTTGGCCAAGGTTCAACCCCTGCCGCAACCAAAATATTTTTTTTTCTATTCAATACATATCTTGAATTGAGCAATACAGCTCCAGCCTTCTTCGTCGGTATTTCTACATGCCTGAAGTGCTACTTCTCTTTTATAAAAAAAACTTAAAGAATCCCAGCTCTGTTTTCTCAGTAGTTTACAGTCATGCAAGCTACGGCGATCAGTAATTCGTTTTCGGTTTAAATACCGAATGCTCCAAAAAAAAGCATGTTTTGAGAAAATTTAATTCGATTTCTTTTTATTTCTTGAAATCCGAATGAATTACAAATGACTGCAGCGACTGACTTCAGTACTGCTTATCCCATCAGTCAGATTTTTCGAAACCATGGTGACGGTTTCGCATTCTACCTCACTAACGACGTGACGGCTTCTAATTCTATTTCGCAAACGACGTGGACGGTTCAAAAGAGATCAATAACTTGATAAACTGTGTGACATAGTGAGCTATCCTGCTAAAAAAAACAAAGATTCTTGAACTTCATATTTCCATTTTACACAGCAAAATTGCCTTATCAAGGCTCTATAGCATTGGCCGTTGACTAAAGTAGCATTTCTAACAGCATTTTCAAGAAGAAATGGAACAATGCTGCCAATATTTCAAAATCCACATTAAATTGTCACTCTTGTTAGAAAAATTGACTTTCTCGTTAGATACATTGGCTTTTCTAATCTCCAAATGCGGTAATTTTGTTTGTTAACGTGGCCACGGAGATGGAAATGTTTGATTTTTCGTTCAAATTCGTAGTCAGACTGGAACCAAAGAGGGAAAGCGTTACTTGGTGGAGGAGTCTAATAAAGCTTGTTAATGAATAATTCCAGATCGATGGTGATTCGCCGTTCTTGAATTCAGTTCCTTACTTTCGGCCATAGCAATTACATTCCCCGTGAGATGACGGGGACACCATCAGTTTCATCTTCTAGTGAGACATTCTCACAAACCTTTTGCAGAAAACTGCGTACAACTCTTGATGTGATTGTTGCTTTATTTCGACTCACTTTGAATGTTTCTCAACATTTTTCAAGCTTAAAGTGGCTCGTTTTGGGCTGCGGAAGAATGAAATTCTATCAGTCTGTATCAGAAAATTCCACCCGGTATTTAATTAAAAGAAAAATTGGATTAATCCGTACTTAAATGAAGCAAGAACGGTAAATAAAAAATGGAATAAACTCATCAAGCCCGGAAGTTTGAATTTTAGCTTTAATTAAGCCTGAATACGAGGGCTGCTATATATATTTCTGGCCTAATAGTGAAAATGCGAATATTTATGATAAAAAATGGTTTTATTGTTTTTTTGCAGCATGATTTTTACAATTTTGCATGCGCTCAAACCACTTGTCGAAGCACTTTTTCCACTCCGATCGAGACTCTTCTAAAACATGGTTTTTGAACACTTCAACACCTTCTTCTGGCGACGAAAATCGTTGACCACGCATTTTTTTTTTTTTTTTGATGTGCGGAAACAAGAAGAAATCATTAGGTGCCAAGTCAGGGCTGTACGGCGGATGACCCATTAATTCGAAGTTTTGGCCGGTCAAACACGCTCTGGTTTGAGCCGATGTGTGAGAGCTCGCTTTGTCATGGTGAACAATGATTCGTCTTCTCTTGTTGGTTTTTCGAATTTCTCCGATGACTTCAGGCAAACAAATTGTAGTGTACCACTCAGAAGTGATCGTCCTACGTTGCTCAAGCGGAACAGTTGCCACATGACCAGTTTTGTCGAAGAAACAGGCGACCATTTGCTTCAAAGTGCTTCTTCCACGAACAACTTTGGTTGGATTTTGCTCGTCTTTGAAGACCCACACGGTCGAATGTTGTTTCGTTTCGGGCTCATACGCATAGATCCATGATTCGTCACCTGTAACGATCTCATAAACGTCTTTTGAAGCACCGAAATCATATTTTTACAACATTTCTTTGCACCAATTGACACGAGCCTGTTTTTGAGCGACTTTCAAATTGTGCGGGATCCAACGAGAACAAACGCTTTTTATGGCCAGGTGTTCATGCAGTATCGAATGTATGCTGGTGGAAGAAATGTCCAAGGATGTCTCTATATCTCGGTATGTCGCATGTCGGTCTTGCATTATGAGTTCACGCACGGCATCAATGTTCTCTGGCACAACAGCCGTTTTTGGACGATCTTCACGGAATTCGTCTTTGAGCGAGCTTCGGCCACGACTAAATTCATTATAACAATTTTTCACACACCTATAGGATGGTGCTTCATTGCCATACAAAGATTTAAGTTCATCAATGCACTCTTGTCGTGATAATCCACGTCGAAAGTTGTGAAAAATGATGGCACGAAAATGTTCACGAGTTAATTCCACTTTTTTCTATATTAATTTATTCAAGTCACTGTAAACTGTAAAAATAATGGTCGTACATCAAAACGTTTTGAGTACGATTATGCTTAAAAATGACAAACTTTCCAATGGAAATGTCAGATTGCACTTGGCAGCACTCAGCAGCCCTCGTACTAAATCCACTTGAAATTTTATTCCACTTTTTATAAATTCTTTGATCGATCTTTGCGATCGATCCTGTCTGCTTGAAAAATGCTCTTGAGTATGAAGAAATGCACTAACATTTTTAATTAAAATTTTTGCTAAAACTACGAAAAATTTACTTAAACTTAGAATGAGATTTTTGTTGATTTTAGTAATAACTGTTACTTCAGGTACCCCCTAAGTTACTTTTCACTCTTTGAGTATCCCTTTCAATGCCTTAATTGCATCCTGATTAGCCTTTTTACTTTGCACTTGTAGCAGAAAAAAAATTTTTTTTAAACACTTCAAGCATTTTGATTTTATTGCCTGGCGTCTCCAATGAAACTGATCTCAGTCCTACATGCACGCGCTCTAAAGTAAAGTAAACGTAGCAGAGAAGACGACAAGAAAACGCATTTTAGTAATTTTTTTCCTCAATTCCATTTGTAAGGTTTCCATTATTTAACTTGTTAAAGACCAACAACATTAAATAGCAAATGTACGCTAGAAAAATGATATGAACAACAAGAAGGCAAATCAACAGAAGGACAAACAAGTGGAAGGTGAAGATTAAAAAGAAAAACAAGCAAAAGATTCATTACTCAAACATTAACAGCAACCTTAAGGCATTTTTTTATTAAAAAAAAAAATACAGGCAGGCCCCCACTCTAATGCCACAGACAACAACAACCTCTGGCAATTGAACACATTTCCCTCAAACACCTTAGTTTATAGAAGCTTCCCCACCCCCCGCCTCCCACCAACGCTCTATTTGTTTTACTTTGTTGTACTAAAACTTAACAAAAAGGGTTGTGTGTTGCTTTTCGTGTAAAGAACAAACAAATAAAATAATAAAAAAAAGGACCTTAATTTTTTTTTTGTTAAGCACGAATAGCAGCAGCTACAACAATAATAAAATGTATTACATTCACTTATTCACCCATAATACTCGTGCTTAAGAGTGACTTGGATAAAATTAAAAAAAACACAAAAACACTTTATTCTTGCAAATCGACATAAAAAAGACTGAAAACAAAAATTGTTTTTTTTTCTTATTTTTTTGTAAAATATTTTCCATTTTTTTTTAAGAAAATATGCAAAAAAGAAAAATAAATATATTTTTTTATGTTTTCTTATTGTTGCTGTTTTATCGTATATTGGGTGTGGTTTTTTTTTACGTTTATCAACAGGATTCTTGTATAATATTTCGCCTTTTCTTTCATTTGTAACCATATTTTTTCCATTTTTTTCATTAAAAAAAAACACACACAAAAAAAATCGTCCTTGTTTTTTGGTGAAACGGTTAGTTCATGTCATCATTTGACGCAATAACAACTCATGTGCATACAAATTATTAGTGTGATTTGAAAAGTGTGTGTGTATTAGAAAAACTTTCTGTCTGTTTATCATTTGAAAAGATTCAAAAAAAAAAAAAAATTATTGACAAAAACCTGTGCTGATTTAAATTAAAAATAATTAACAACCAGCAAAAAATGGCTTCAAATGGTCAGACGCTACAATTTACCAAAATGGATCCAGAAAGTAAGTTATAAAATATTCAATATTTTTTAAATAAAAATTATTTTTTTAATCAATAGTTAAAGTTAATTAGTTGTAGAAGATCTTATTTTATGTACGTGCACAATGGGGCGAAAATGAAATATTCTACCCTACAATCATCAATTTCTTAATGGCTGGATACACAGATATTTTAAAGTTGCAAAGAAAATTTTTAATTATTTTTTTTTTATTTCAAAGCTGAGTGGTAAAGAATTGTTAAGAAACAGATCATAGGTTCAAACCCCAATGAAACCAGAGTAGGAGAAAGGAACTTATTTTTATTGAAGTAACTCTGCAAAGAATGAGATGCCGGTTATAATAATCAACAGTTCAAACCTTTTAAACAATTGTTGCCATGTAGCAGCGTTGGCTTAGCTGATTAAACCTCCAGTTTATTTTCTTTCTAAAGTCATTTACATTTATTCTTGCTTTCTATTAACTGTTTCGGGTTCCTTTAAAAATTAACTCCAACATTTGTAACAGTAATTTCTCTTTCTTCATAAATTTATAAATTAAAATTAAAAAAACATGAATTTAAGCCGAATTAAAATTGTTTATTGGGTTAAAAGCAGTGGTCGCCACCCAGAGAGTGAGTGAGATTTTTTTGGTTATCTTGCAATGAAACAATTATCTGCGTTACAATTATTGTAATTTTTTTTAAAGAAAAGTAACACTCATACAATAAGGCCTGTGTTACTCTCTTTGGAGAGGAGCATGTACGAGGGCTGCTATATATATTCCTGGCCTGGCAACACTAAGTGCTGCCAAGTGCATTCTTACATTTCCATTGGAAAGTTTGTCATTTTTAAGCATAATCGTACTCAAAACGTTTTGACGTACGACCATTATTTGTGTTGTTTACAGTGACTTGAAAAAAATAATATAGAAAAAAATTGAATTAACTCGTGGATTATCACGACAAGAGTGCCTTGATGAACTTTTGTATCTTGATCTTTGTATAACGATGAAGCACCATTCTATAGCACTGTGAAAAATTGGTATAATAAATTCATTATCGTGGCCGAAGCTCGCTCAAAGACTGATTCCGTGAAGGTCGTCCAAAAACGGCTGTTGTGCCAGAGAACATTGATGCCGTGCGTGAACTCATAATGCAAGATCGACATGCGACATACCGAGAGATAGAGACATCCTTGGACATTTCTTCCACCAGCATACATTCGATACTGCATGGGCACCTGGCCGTAAAAAAGGTTTGTTCTCGTTGGATCCCGCACAATTTGAAAGTCGCTTAAAAAAAAGCTCGTGTCGATTGGTGCAAAGAAGTGTTTCAAAAATACGATTGCGATGCTTCAAAAGACGTTTATAAGATCGTCACAGGTGACGAATCATGGATCTATGCGTATGAGCCCGAAACGAAACAACAGTCGACCGTGTGGGTCGTGGAAGAAGCACTTCGAAGCAAATGGTCGCTTGTTTCTTCGGCAAAACTGGTCATGTGGCGACTGTTCCGCTTGAGCAACGTAGGACGGTCACTTCTGAGTGGTACACTACAATTTGTTTGCCTGAAGTCATCGGAGAAATTCGAAAAACCAACAAGAGAAGACGAATCATTGTTCACCATGACAATGCGAGCTCTCACACATCGGCTCAAACCAGAGCGTTTTTTGACCGGCCAAAACGTCGAATTAATGGATCATCCGCCGTACAGCCCTGACTTGGCACCTAATGACTTCTTCTTGTTTCCGCACATCAAGAAAAAAATGCGTGGTCAACGATTTTCGTCGCCAGAAGAAGCTGTTGAAGTGTTCAAAAACCATGTTTTAGAGGTGTCTCAATCGGAGTGGAAAAATTTCTTCGACAACTGGTTTGAGCGCATGCAAAAGTGTATAAATCATGCTGGAGAATACTTTGAAAAACAATAAAACCATTTTTGATTATAAATATTCGCATTTTCACTATTAGGCCAGAAATATATAGAGGAGCCCTCGTAGGTGGTTAGGGAGAGAACTTTAATTTACATATTAAAGAACGTTATTGTTATTTTTAGAACTATGATGCAGCCTCTCTGGTGTAAGGAGACAGATTTAATATTTTTAAAATAGATTTTTTTTTTAAACTTTGGGGAAATTGGAATACAAAATGATAAAAAAAATGTTTAAATTGCTATAGTGTATCAATCAAAACATGCTATATTCGTTATTGATACCCGCAAATTTTTTCTTCGTCCTGAAAATTTAAAAATCTAAACGTAACTTATTTTATATGAAGTATTTTTACAATCTTTATTTAAGGCCTCCTAATTTTAGGGTTGAAGAAAAAAAGAAATAAATTTTCGATATGTATATTTACGTGATTTTAAACATTTTTTAATTAAAAGGAATTTTAAAACTCCATCTCTTTACTTTTAATTTAAATAAAAAATTTATTTATTTAAATTTATTACATATAAATATTTTTTTTTAGTTACGCTTAAGTTCAGTTATAAAAAATAAACACAAATTAAAAAATTAAAAAAATAAATTTTTCCTTAAATTAACACAATATTATGATGGCCAATATTTAATTGAAAAATCAATTTAAAACTATAACAGGAAAAATATCAACTAAGATTTTGTTACCACTTTCCTCCCCTCCCCCAAAAAACTATTATAGATTAAATATGTACACACATTTTTTTTGCGATATAAACGGCAGAAGAAAGAGCAACAAAAATGAAAACAATTTCTTTTATTTTACTTTAATAACAATTTTCCCATGAGAAAAACTCTCCTGATTTTCGCATATACAATGACACTTGATTTACACAAACTCACACAGATTCAAGTGTAATAAACAAAAGAGGACCTCACTCTACTGGGGCTACATTATCATTTGTAGCAATAATAAAAACAACAGCAGCAAAAACAATAACAACAACAACAACAAAAATAACAGCAACGACAAGAAAAACGACATGATTTTACACTCTCAGACATGATTCAGTTGCTGTGTCATGTTTTAGTTTTCCACAAATTTACTTTTATTTTTATTTATTAATTTTTTCTTCGAAATCTCTTTTTATGCCTGTGTGTGTGTAAATGTACTCTTTAATATTTTAACTTTAATAAAAATGTACAAAAAAAAAAAAAAAAAAAATTGAGAAAAACTGAAATGAATTAAAAAAAATATTGTTTTTCAAAGAAATACCAAGAACACAAATTGAAAGCAATATAAAATAAATATATAAAAAAACTGTTTCACTTCTTTTATCATGCAAAATCCACCTCTGTTCCTACCTCTTGCAAATTCAATCCTTTATTTTTTTAATTTTTTCTTACTCTTTAACTTAAATTCATAATATTTAATATGTGTGTGAGTATGTAGAGTATATTTTATTGGTATTTGCTTTCCGGTATGCATCCTGTTTTCATATACACACACTCACACACACATGCATACATTTTTCAAAACATATTCTGTTACACTCACACTTGCTAAACAAAACTGGAAACGGAAGGAAAAAAAATTGTTGCCACAATAGCAACATTACGAAGAAACAAACTCAATCAGTAGTACGAATGTAGTGTTGTGACAAATGTAACCGTTACATTGCATTGACGTTAACCGTTAAATAAGCTGTACCGTAATAAACCTAACCTCACTTTTATTAGGAAGCAATAAACTCTTTACTGACACACAACACACTTTGTCAACTTAAAGACTAAGGAATTTAAACACAATTCTTAGTTGTAAGTTAACATCGTTTTGTTTGTTTGAAACAATTGTTATTAGAGAATATTAAATGCAGGGATGGTAAGTTGAATTTTTTGGGAAAATTTGAAGAAAAAAAATTGCAAGAAAATTTATTTGAATGGAATAGCAAAAAGTATTTGTAATTAATAACTGCTTTCTTTTTCGTTCAAAACTTCAGGGATGGGAGTAATACAATTTTTAAAAATACAAATTTTTAAAAATACAAATTTTAAAAAATATAATTTCTTGTTTAATACGAGGGCTGCTCTATATATTTCTGGCCTAATAGTGAAAATGCGAATATTTATAATCAAAAATGGTTTTACTGTTTTTTAAAGTATTCTCCAGCATGATTTATACACTTTTGCATGCGCGCTCAAACCAGTTGTCCACGCATTTATTTCTTGATGTGCGGAAACAAGAAGAAGTCATTGGGTGCCAAGTCAGGGCTGTACGGCGGATGACCCATTAATTCAAAGTTTTGGCCGGTCGAAAACGCTCTGGTTTGAGCCGATGTGTGAGAGCTCGCATTGTCATGGTGAACAATGATTCGTCTTCTCTTGTTGGTTTTTCGAATTTCTCTGATGACTTTAGGCAAACAACTTGTAGTGTACCGCTCAGAATTGACCGTTCTACGTTGCTCAAGTGGAACAGTCGCCACATGACCAGTTTTGCTGAAGAAACAGGCGACCATTTCCTTCGAAGTGCTTCTTCCACGAACAACTTTCGTTGGATTTTGCTCGTCTTTGAAGACCCACACGGTCGATTGTTGTTATGTTTCGGGCTCATACGCATAGATCCATGATTCGTCACCTGTGACGATCTTATAAACGTCTTTTGAAGCACCGCAATCGTATTTTTGCAACATTTCTTTGCACCAATCGACACGAGCCTTTTTTTGAACAACTTTCAAAATGTGCGGGATCCAACGAGAACAAACCTTTTTTATGGCCAGGTGTTCATGCAGTATCGAATGTATGCTGGTGGAAGAAATGTCCAAGGATGTCTCTATCTCTCGGTATGTCGCATGTCCATCTTGCGTTATGAGTTTACGCACGGCATCAATGTTCTCTGGCACAACAGCTGTTTTTGGACGACCTTCACGGAATTCGTCTTTGAGCGAGCTTCGGCCAAGATTAAATTTATTATACCAATTTTTCACAGTGCTATAGGATGGTGCTTCATCGCCATACAAAGATTTAAGTTCATCAATGCACTCTTATCGTGATAATCCACGTCGAAAGTTGTGAAAAATGATGGCACGAAAATGTTCACGAGTTAATTCCATTTTTTTCTATATTCATTTTTTCAAGTCACTGTAAACAACACAAATAAGTGTCGTACGTCAAAACGTTTTGAGTACGATTATGCTTAAAAATGACAAACTTTCCAATGGAAATGTGAGATTGCACTTGGCAGCACTCAGTGTTGCCAGGCCAGAAATATATATAGCAGCCCTCGTATAATTTTTAAAAATACACATTTTTCAAAATGCAATAATTAGTAAATTTAAACTGATATTGAATTTGAATTATTAGCAAAATCTTACTGACTCGTAAGGTCATTAGGGGATTGTTTTTTTTTACAAGACTATTTCATCTAGACTTGTGATTTTTGATCGTGGACTGATAACTGTTAACTTTCTGTTTAGTCACATCCACATCCAACATGGTTCTGGCTAATATCCTCATTGTAATGCCACCCATTGCTGGATTTTTCGCAGAAATTCTTTACTTTTATGTCAACATTCTAGAGGAACATCCTACAAATGATATTTCCGAGTGTAACTTGTGTCAATTCCGTTTTAAATTCGGTTTACAACTAAAATAGAGTTTAGCTGTTGCCTTTTACTTGGCCTCGTATTCTGGATGTATTCCAGGCTGGATGGGTTCCCATCCCTTAAGGTTATTAACCATGAAGAGTTTCTTTCTTTCGAAAGGTTTAGACACCTCCTCAATAGTTTTTTGATCCTTGCTTCATCTTTTGTTTTATTTCTGCCTCTTTAGGTCCATACCTTGGCTGCCATTTGGAGTTTCTACTGCTTGAAACAGAAACTTCTTCCCCATGCTTTGCAGTATTTCTCCAGAATTTTTTTTGTGCCATGCAAATTCAGAGGTTGACATTAGTGCACATCCACCATTCTTTTTCATTTCAATGCGCTTTTGTATCTAAATTAGAGGAGGATTAAAAAAAGTCTGTAGTTGAATAAGAATCAACAGGACTCTGGATGGATGCACATACTGAAGGCCAACATCCATCCCTGGCGTATGCTGTTCTACCAATGACCTTAAATTTAACAAGCACCTCTAGGAGATGCACGACCTTCAGAGTGTCTCTTCTGATTTTTTACAAATGAGGAGGAGGTATACATCGTACTTCTGGCAAATAATTTGCTTTATAACTTTTCACTTATTTTCCCCTTATAAAAAGAAAAAAATAAGAAGAAGAAAAACAAATAAGAAGTTATTCTATACCCATATCTCATATATTAATGCTTTCACTATTTAACTGCTTAAAATTAAAAAAAAAAAAAACGAAAACAAAAAATATTTCACATTTCCATCTCTGACAAAAAAAATTTACCAAAGAAATATAGTTTTTGTTCGCTCGAATAAAGGAGGTGTTTCAGAGGTTGGCAGCAGGGAAAATTATGGGCAAAATAAAAACACAACAGCAGCAACAAAATACACAAAAAAAAAACAAAAAAAAGTTTTTCATTCGTTCTCTTCTAATGATTTTTCTTCGCTTCATACAATGAGACATCATATGTTTTCCCTTAAGTGGTGGGATTACATGATTACAATATTATAAAACTGTAAAACGTCTGTAACCGTGGGCGGCAATTTACATGAAATGTTACGATTGCCATGATGATGATGATGAAGCAAAGAGCAAGAGATTGTAGGAAGTGGTAACAGAACGCAGGATATACCCGCACACAAAATTGTTATGAGAACAAATTTTTTACAGACACCATTAATTTTCATATGACTAGAAAGTTTATTTACATATTTTGTTTAAAATTTTCTTTCCACTTCTTTTTTTTTGCTGGCGTTTCTGTTGCTCTTTGCCTTTTGTGGGTACTTTGTGTGAGTGTGTTTGCTTGTTTTTATTTCTACTCTTTAATGTTGTATTTGTTTTTTTTTAATCTTGCTGCCTTTTTGTTTCAAACTCCAAACCCCCCAACATGGCCTGGCAACAAAAAGAAAAAAAAAAACAATTTAAAAAGGAAACGAAATATTTTTGTAGAATTTTTATGGTTACTGACTGTGTTTAAATTTAGTTGAGTGTGTGTGTATGAACGAATTTAGGTAAAAGCATTTATATGATGAGTGCGTGATAATTGAGTGTGTGAGTCTAGGATAACAGAGACCGTACTTTTTTAAAATGTGTCAGTTCTTTTTGCTTCAAAATTTGGAAGCTTAAATTCTAAACGTTTCCCAGTAGAGAGATGGAAAAGTACTTTGAGTGGTTTTAGGTATATGAAACTTATTTTGGTCGCTATGGATACGTTGGATGATCGCATACTTTTATTACATTTCTTAGACAGAATTGGAACAGTGGAAAGCTGCGTTCATTTTGTTGTTTTGCCAAAAATTAGCTTTATGTTTCAATCAACAGCTCCTATCACTTCGTCTTTGCCTTAAAAAGCTGATATTGAAAAAAGACTGGTTAAAAGTGAGGAACTTCAATATGATCATGATTTAAAAGCCTAAGTCATATCCCATCGGTATTTCTGGCCGGTCTATATGACCCATGCGTAAGATAATTATGTTCTTGTCCACTGTAGATTAAGAAGTTCTAATGCCGCAAAGTGCTGTTCGCTTTTATATCATCTAACTGGACGGAAAGCTCCTTCACATTCTCTTAGATTTTGAATTACAGTTAAATAAGAATTTTAAACGTCAACAGGTACAATTGTATGGCTCTTCAAAAGCTGCTTGCGATAGAGGCCAGTAAATGTTACCTTGTTACGTCTTGTCTCTGCTAGAAGGCTGCTAGAATTAAGTCCAGTAAACTTTAAATACCTGCCGACCTCCAACTTTAATAAAGGTAAATCTACCTGCACATGTAAAGCCCTGTGTAGTTAGACATTTGTCTTTTATTTCTGGAATTTTTTTACGAATCATACAAAATCCTTACAATCTAAAATTCATGGCTAAGAGGCCTCGCAAAAGCTGGAGAGGTGTAAGTCTTCAAAGGAACTCCGACTTTTATCAAAGAAATGCGAAAGAAATTGACAAGCATTCTTCGCAGTAAGCGGACGGGTCAGTCAATGAGGACTCTCCTGTAACAATGGTTCCTTGACAGCAGGTCTAGAAAGAAACTTTGTTAGTGACCGGTCAAGGAAACTTCAAGTATCATCATGTGGCCAAAAATACAACCGTGAAAAACGATACTTATAGACTGGCATGAAAGAGGCCAAATCTGAACTAAATTGTGTGTATATGTGTGTGGTTGTTATGAGAGATTTTAGCCTCAGAAAAATGTTAGCAATTGCAGGAGACTCTGTGATGAAAATAAAAATCATTAAAAAACATCGACATTTTAAAATCTCTACAGCCAAGAATAACGGCTACTGATAGTACGAGACTTTAAATCAAAATCGTCGTAAATTTCCAATGGTGTCATTAAATTTCGTTAGTGGTCACTTTCGGAATCTTTCCAATTCTACTACCAGCAATGGCATCCCTAGTCGTTTAAGGCAGTTCCAGCCATAGTCTTTATATGTCCCGTTTTTATAAATATTTCACGACTTGCCAACACTCCTAAAAATTGTCCTGTCGAAAGAGCAATTATCTGACTTCATTTTTTCCGATTGTAAATTAACATTTGTTGGCTCTTTTTCTTGTGAACGCTTTTAAAGCAGCAGACAAACTGGCTCATAAGTAGTTGCGCCTTCTTACTTTTTAAATAAGTATAAACTATAATTCTCTTCTCTGTTTCTAACCTACGCTGGCTAATCAAAGAGTACGACTCCAAACTTCTAAATGGTGGCTGGGATCGCTCAGTTCTGTCTTTGGGGGATGCAGTTGGGTTGCGGACTATATATCAGCCTGTCGGGATAAATCCTTCCTGTCTTTTTCTCGCTTATCTTCCACTCTCTTCTTTTCTTTTCTCTTCTCTTCTTATTTATTTTCTTTCTTTTCTCTTTTCTGCGATATCATAATGGGGTTGCCAAATGGATTCATGTGAGCCAGTTAAGGCTGCACGTTCAATCTACTGTAACCTAATCCAACCAGGGCATGGACTTGTTTACTTCCAAACATATTGCAACTCTAGGTTCATATCCTACTTTCTTATACGAGCAGAGATAATTTTGGAGATTGTTGTCCACCATTTAGTGTCTTTTACCAATTTTTCTTTTTTCCTCCTTCTGGCTTGACTTCCTCCACTAACATTCTCTGTATTTTTATTTTCACGAGCTCCAGGCTTAACTTTTTCGCTGCTTATAAGACTTTTGTACTTTTTTTCCTTCAATTCTCTTCAGATGAGTTTCACATTGTTCACGTTAGTCTATATTAAGACGGCAGGCTGAATTGTATTCAAACTCCTCACACTACTGGTCATATGCATTCTTTAGCTTATGTTGCGTTTAGCTGGATCAGGATTAATTTTGCATTCCTGCACCCGACTTATTTAGTCGTTACTCCTACAAAAAGCCAGAGGGCAAACTACGGCATTCGATATCGAACAAAATTTCCACTTAAATTCTATTGAAATTTCGATCGAATGCGGTGATTTGGCCGCAGCTTTCGTTCAACACTACGGGAAGGCATACATTGACAATATAAAATCTACCTTTCACTAGTCTTTTATATCCTTCTCGTTGGAGTTCTACCAACCACCTAACAGTAGCATTCCTTGACGTCTGTTGTTTCAGAGTGGATAAAGATTATTTTATCTTAAGTCTCGGGCCGACTTATTTAGTCAGCAATCTAGCTAGAAGTCCGCTTTCAGTCGATGGACTTGTACCATCAAAGGACACCGCTATGATGTGCCTGCTCTGCTAAAGACGATGAGATATTTTAGAAATTTGGATTTGTTGTAAAAAAAAACTCTTTGGAAACTTTTCGAGTTAAAAAAATTTCCGTTTGTGAGGGCCATGAGTACCTTTAGTGGCACTAACCCACACTTTGTCAAAAAAGTACTTTTCAGTTCAGCAACAGTTCAGCAACCATCCTTGAATCTTCATTTGTGATTAAAAGCTAAAAGAAAAATAAACAAGTATGAGTGTGTGTGTATGCTTGAGGATTGTTAGTGTTGGTAGTGACATAAATTTCTGTTTGTCAGACGTTTTGGCAGTTGTTGTTCGTGTGTTGTCTGTGTGTATAAATTTTTTTAATTTTCCTTTTTGAACAGATTGTCTCACTTTCTATTTTTTCTAACTACTTTTTAGTCTATATATTCTAGTGAAGGATTGTGTTAGGTCTGTTTTGTTTAGTGGTGTATTTGTGTGAGTGTATTATGCTCATGTACACATACTTTATTCAAGGAGAGCATGTTAGTGTTTATGTAAAATGATTTTTGTTCTTGTTTTGCTCTATTTTTTTTTCCTCTTAAATACAGCAGGAATACTTTAAGTTTTTTCTGCCACACACGAGTATTTAGATTTCCTTCTCCATTAAAATTTTATTCGTTTTTGTATTTGTTAAAGTTAAATCTGTTTATATTTTTGGCTTGTGTTTCTTCTTAATACAATTTTTTCTTTTTCATACTCTTTAAAATGTGGTGAATATCAAATTACCGTTATGGGGTTTACAGTATTTTGGTTTGTGTATGTGTGAAATAGAAGGAATGACTGTATTTGTCTTTTTTCTTTATGAACTTTTAAATAATGTTTTTGTAAGTCAGTTTTTTTTCTGGCCATTGGAAATTTTCTTTTGAAGAAAAATAATAAAATTAGTTTTGTTTTTACTTTGTGTTTTGTTTGAAGGTTAATAAAAATATTTTTAAAACGAAATTAAATTCATTTACTATTAAGGGCGGATGTGTTTTCTATTTTTGAATTTTATTAAAAAATTAAAGAAGTTATTTAAATTTGTTATTTAATTTTGGTCTTAATCATGCCAGTAAATTATTTTTACGTAAATAATTTATGGTGCCTTTGTGCTTTATTTAGTTGGTAGTGCATAATCGAAATGATTTAAAAAATTTTGAGGAGCGAGGTATCCAACTTCGAAACCACATACATAGTTCCACCCCTGGAAAGTTGAAGATACCCAGCTTAAAAACTTAAGCTCAAATACTTCTCTGCTATTCTCAATTCAATCGGCCTAGCCCTTTTCAAATGACTGGGTTATTTCTAAAATACTTTGATTCTGTCCCACTGTGCAATGTATCGTCTAACAAAAGAAAACGTGAAAATATTATTACAAAAATTAGAATAATAACTCTTTCATATGTGTAAAAAAACTAACGATATTGATGTTCAGTAGCGTATTGAATAATAAGTTTGTGTAAACAGAGGTAAATAAGTTATCTACCACTAATATAAGTGGTGTGTGTGTGTGTAAATGGAATAATAGGGTAAAATTAACTAACAAATGTTGAGCAGCGGGCGGTAGCTACATTAAAAGAGGTGTTTTCTTGTTTGTTGAAAATAAGATCATGAGTTCAAATCCCATCAAAGGCCCTGATTAAAAAAATGTATTTGTTTTGAGGTAGCCACGGTAGTAAAGGACACTGTAACCTCTTAAATATTTATATAGGCAAGTCTTGGATGTTGTAAGAATGCTTTCTGGATCTGTGAGTACGGCTGCAAAAATTAAGTTTGGTTTTAAAATTTAAGTGATTATTTTTGTACTATTTCATACATTACAAAGGCTTTGCTTTTTTAAGAGCATGCTATAGAGTTAATTACAAAATATTTGTTTCTCCTTTTATGTTTCCTAACTTCTCTCACAATGAGTTGCATTTTTTGCTTTGCTTAAAAAACGATAAAAAGTACCACAATCGCAAAGAAAAAGTGTCCCCTTTATGATTGCTCACTTCCATCAATTTAGTCTTTCTTTAATTCCATATTTCTTTCTTCGTTGGTTAAGAAAACAGCTAAAAGTAGCAGTCAAAATAAAAAAGTACTAATCTTATATTATTTCCCTAATTTCTGCGCAAGGAATACGCAAATTGTGGAACATTTATTTAAAACGGATACATTTGACATTATGTACTTTTTATTTAGCTTTAAAACCAGCTTGTACGAAAACCCTTTCGAAATTTACGCAAATTTCTCCATAATTCTTAGTACTTTTTTGGTACTGTTTTGGTACTTTTTGGTTTCCCTTAAAGTAATGATCATGATTTTCAAAATTGCTGCATATAAGGTAAAACGTAATATAATAAAATACATGTTATGTTAACGTACCTAACAAAAATTTTACAAAAAAGTACCAAAAAAGAGGTACAATTTGTAAACTGAAAAAAAATATTTTTAATTTTTTTCGAAATTTTTACAAAACCTAAAGAAGGTGTTTATTTGGTGTTTATTATTAAGAAACTTTATTTGTTACCAAAAAGTACTTATGGTACCATAAGCGCCTATGTTAATTTTCTAATTAGATTAAAACAAAATTTGAATTTTACTTCTTCCTCTAGTAGCTTTGGAGATATTTGTACGTTTCCAAAAAAATAAATAAATAAATAAATAAAAAAGATTTAAAAATTGTTATTACTGATGTTTATTATTAAGAAACCTTATTTGGTACCAAAAAAAAAGTACTAAAAACCAAAAACTAGCAAATACCTTTCAAATAAATTTTGAAATTTACTTCTTTCTCTATTAGCCCCAGAGATATTTGTTAAGCAACTTTTTATTTTTTTAACTCCTTTAATTAAAATCGAATTATAAATAATCCCGGTTCAGCAGATGTGTACGTAGAAACAGCCGATGTGAAGGTGTAACGTTCACTTTAAAATTTCAAAATAAATTTAAATTAATAAATTAAATTCTTAATGCTGGTAGAATAATTTAATAACACATAATAGTTACCTTGAACAATTAAGTTCGCAAATAATAAGTATTTACTTTCTCCGCGAATAACCATGCCCATTTAAAAATTAAAAAAAATTACTTATGTCCTTTCTAAGGGTTTCTTTTAATTAATGGTAAAGGAAATTTTCAAATCGGATGTATAGTTTTCGAGATTTGCTGTAACAAACAAACGTTTTTTCTTTATAAACTTAAAAGTACTTTATGCTTCTTCCTTTTAATTATTTGCATAAATTATTACATTTTATTTGTTTTTTTTAAAGATTTAAAAGAAATTAATGGTTTTTATTATTTTGGATCTTTAATTAATTTTTCTTTTCTTTTTTTATTTTCAGGTAAGAAAAACTTTTAACTGACAAAAATTAAGAAATTTTAATATGTGAGTAAATTTAATAAATTTTTGTAATAAAAATATTGTAAATAATTATTTTAGTGAACACAATATTTTCTTTGTCTTGGATTCTAATTTATTGTTCCATTTTGCTGCAACTTTATTTTTCATAAACTTGCAAAAAAAATTTTTTTAATAAAGTTTAAATAAAGAATTTAATTTATATCTCTAAAATTTTTTTTTACTTAAATCTTTATTAAATTAAATCAGCATTAAACAGAATTTTTTTTGTGAAAGTTTAATAAATTTTGAAACTGCCGCGGATTCTCAAGAAAAAGAAAAGAAGAAGAAAAATTTAATTAAATAAAACAAAAAGATAAACGTGCTTTCACCATAACGAAATGACACTTAAACGTGTGTGTTTATTTAAATAATTATATTTCATAGATTAAATGAAATACATTTATTTAATTTCCAAGTTTTAGTCAACTCACTAACAGTGTTTAGAGCTGTGAAGAATGAGATGATGGTGGTTGGTTTAGACCATATGAAACCTTAAAATTGTTTTGGTGCTCTTTTGTTCATATAACATGAATAAATATGGCCAAATACAGTTACACACACAAGCGCACACACACAAACACACACACTTTGAATGCATTGCACTTGCAGAAAATATTTGCGTTTTATTATCGATGTCAATAATGACAGTTTGTCGTAGCGACAATTGCTTTGCAGTGAGCTTTGTTGTTGTTTAGTTGGCCTGGCCATTTGGTGAATTGGTTTTCAGTTGCAAAATTTTCGCTTTAAAAGTTCAACCAATGCTGGCAATGGTGAATTGTAAAATGAGTATTTTTTTCTTTCTTTAATGTGCATGTGTGTTAGTGTGGGGTTTGGTGCGTGTGTAAAGCCTTTTTCGGTGTATGGACTTTGGTGATATTTAGTTAAACCAAAAAAAATTATTTTTTGAGAGCAAAAGAAAAATAGAAAAATATTAAACAAATGCATGAACGCATACTCCAAAATTAAAAAATACAAAAAAAAAACGCAAAAATTTGCCAAAAACAAAAAATAGAAAAAAATCATAGATTTTTACTTTGTGTTGCATCTAATGCAAGCAACAACAACAACAACTGCAGATACAAACTAACTAACCACCAACCAATGAGCCAACCAGCCAAACACACTGACATTCTTATACAAACTGCATTAGTTTTTTCTGTGTTGTTGTTGTTGTTGTTGTTGTTATTGTTTCGATAGTTTTAGTTTGTTTTAGCTTTTCTACTCCCAATACTGGAAGTTTCACCTTTTTTCTATACAATTTTTTTTAAACTACTGTTGTTGTTGTTGTTTTTTAAGCAGCAGTAAGAGACAGGCAGGCAGGCAGGCAGGCAGCAGCTTAAATCTATTTTCCAACATTTAAAAAATTTTATTATTATTTTTTTTGTATACCAAAATAAAGAAAATATTTTCTATTTATTGATAAAAAATATATTTTCAAATATCTCTCAGTTAGTATCTATATCTATTTGTCCGTCTATCTATCATTCCATAGTTTTTCTTTTTCTTCTTTTTTGCATTCGTACAATATTTTAAAAAATTATTTTGTTTAAACTAACAAATATTTATATCTGTGTTAAACACATTTCAATTTTTTCTCTAACACTATTTGTATCTATAAAATTTCTCTATTAGAAATGGCAGAAAAATTTCATTATTCTGCATGAGGTGGGCAGGCAAGCAAGAAGTATGAAAAAAATAAAATTTATAATCGATTGTATCTGTATGAGTTTTCATATATTTTTTAATATATTTTTTTTTTGTCTACAAAATACCAACTACCATTTGTTTATATGCATTAGAAATATATTAAAATTAAATAGAAAAAGAACATGATTATTTGAGTTGGTGTCACTAATCAAAGACATTTAAAATGACTTCTAACACAACATTTCCTTTTCAACTTTTTGTTAAATCACTAATCAAAGTTGGGTCAGCTCATAATGTTATAAAGCTCACAAAGAAAAAAACATGGTTGTGTTATTGTTACAAAAACCATATTATGTTTTCTGTAACAATATATGCTTGCAGTAAACAAATTATAATTGTTTAAAAAAATACTTTTTGTCACGATAAACACGTTATTTGTCGCATTAAATCATGAAAAACATTATAAACAGCTGTTTAACACATTCGATAAATTTAAATAAAAGCAAATAAGAGATATAGCACTCTTGACTATGACGAATCTTAAATACCCTTCACCATAAATAGTTTTTTTAAGCCCGATAAAACTTGAAATTGTAAAAAATAACACAAAAAATTTAATTGTAATTAAGATTTTTTTATACGGAGGATAAGGACATGACGTTAATATTTAAAAATTATTTTGGGCAAACGGCCACCGAGGCTGCTCATGACGAATCGCATTCTGGACGTCCAAGTTTGGTCACTTTTTCAAGTACTGCTAGCCGTATGTCACAAATAACACGAACAATGTTGACCTTCAAAGTGTCAATTGTTGCTGGTTTATCAGCATAAACCAGTGACATCATGTTGCACCACAGGAAATAATCGAGAGATGTCAAATTGAAGGACCTTTCCGGCTAATTAATAGGTCCATTTCTCGAAATCATCTTATCGCCAAATTTTGATTTCAATAACTCGATGATTGCGGTCGCCGTATGGCATGTAGCGCCATCTTGTTGAAACCGCATTTCGTCTGGATGAATGTCATCCATATTTTCAAACAAAAAATCATTAATCATGGTGCGGTAACAATCTCCATTGACTGTAATGTTAGATCCGGCCTCATTTTTGAAGAAAGAAGACCAAATGATGCCACCTGCGTGTAAATTACACCAAACGGTGCATTTTTCTGGATTCACTGGAGTCTGTAGGGTATGTTGTGGATTGGCTTCACTCCATAGGCGGCAATTTTGCTTATTTACAAACCCGTTAAGCCAAAAATGAGCCTCATCGCTGAACACAATTTGGCGATAAAATAACGGGTCAGTTACTAACTGCTCTAGAGCCCAATCGGCGAAAGAGTGACGCATATAATGGTCTCGTGGCTTTAACTCCTGCACTAGCTGGATCTTATACGGGTGTAGGCCAAAAAATTCCACGTAGTGGACGGAAAGAGCTTAAATCTTGCGTCCGACGACAAATTGATAAATTTGGATCTTCTTCCACACTTTCGTTTACATCAGCGATATTCTTTTCAGTACGCACATTCCTTCAACGTGTTGGTGTTATTGCATCCTCTAGAGAGTATGTGCTACGAAACCTATCCACAGTTCGACGAATGGCTTGTTCAGACGGACAATTATGTGCACCATAAAAAACCACGAAATCGTTTACGAGATGCTCGAATTGATGACTGATTTTCAAAGTAAACTTGGATGGTTTCATAGCGTTTTTCAAGCGTAAGTCTATTCATAATGATTTGCCAGAGTTTACTGAAAATAATAAAAAAAAATTTCATCAAAATTTAATTTTAGTGTTATTTTTTACAATTTAAAGTTCTATCGGGCTTGAAAAAACACTCGATATGTAAATTTTTTTTCATTTTTTGTATATAAAAAATATAATACTTTTTTTCTAATATTTTGTAATATTTTTCAATATTTTCTACGAGGGCTACTATATATATTTCTGGCCTGGCAACACTGAGTGCTGCCAAGTGCAATCTGATATTTCCATTGGAAAGTTTGTCATTATCGTACTCAAAACGTTTTGACGTACGACCATTATTTGTGTTGTTTACAGTGACTTGAAAAAAATAATATAGAAAAAAATGGAATTAACTCGTGAACATTTTCGTGCCATCATTTTTCACAGCTTTCGACGTGGATTATCACGACAAGAGTGCATTGATGAACTTAAATCTTTGTATGGCGATGAAGCACCATCCTATAGCACAGTAGAAATTGGTATTATGAATTTAATCGTGGCCGAAGCTCGCCCAAAGACATTCCGTGAAGGTCGTCCAAAAACGGCTGTTGTGCCAGAGAACATTGGTGCCGTGCGTGAACTCATAATGCAAGATCGACATGCGACATACCAAGAGATAGAGACATCCTTGCTCATTTCTTCCACCAGCATACATTCGATACTGCTTGAACACCTGGCCGTAAAAAAAGTTTGATCTCGTTGGATCCCGCACAATTCGAAAGGCGCTCAAAAAAAGGCTCGTGTCGATTGGTGCAAAGAAATGTTGCAAAAATACGATTGCGGTGCTTTAAAAGACGTTTATAAGACGTTTAATCATGGATCTATGCGTATGAGCCCGAAACGAAACAACAATCGACCGTATGGGTCTTCAAAGACGAGCAAAATCTAACGAAAGTTGTTCGTGGAAGAAGCAATTCGAAGCAAATGGTCGCCTGTTTCTTCGGCAAAACTGGTCATGTGGCGACTGTTCCGCTTGAGCAACATAGGACGGTCACTTCTGAGTGGTACACTACAATTTGTTTGCCTGAAGTCATCGGAGAAATTCGAAAAACTAACAAGAGAAGACGAATGATTGTTCACCATGACAATGCGAGCTCTCACACATCGGCTCAAACCAGAGCGTTTTTGACCGGCCAAAACGTCGAATTAATGGGTCATCCGCCGTACAGCCCTGACTTGGCACCTAATGACTTCTTCTTGTTTCCACACATTAAGAAAAAATGCGTGGTCAACGATTTTCTTCGCCAGAAGAAGCTGCTGAAATGTTCAAAAACCATTTTTTTGGAGGTGTCTGAATCGGAGTGGAAAAAGTGCTTCGACAACTGGTTAAAGCGCATGCAAAAGTGTATAAATCATGCTGGAGAATACTTTGAAAAACAATAAAACCATTTTTGATTATAAATATCCGCACTTTCACTATTAGGCCAAAAATATATAGAGCAGCCCTCGTATAATAAAAAAAAAGAAAATGTTTTTAAAAAAGTAGCTGCTTGAAGGTTAAAAAAAACAACAGGAAAATTTCAGTTAAGTTTTCAGTTCAATTTGAGCAATTTTTCATATCCAAAATTTATTTTAATTTTTCTGATGCCCCGACTTATTATTTTTTTTACTTGAATCTGTTTGAATAACTAAAAGTGACCAAATCAATGTTTAACTATTTTCGAACTTAAAGTGAGACATTTTGGAAAACAACATCAGTCCAGTCTACAGTCCAGGCACCACTTTTTAAAGCATTGATGGTTGTATGTCACTCATAACAGGAATAATGTTGCCCTTAAAACGTGCAACTATCAAAATAAAACAGTGATTTAAGGTTTTTTCACAGTAATTAGTCGGGAGGTATTAAATCCTACGACCTTCAAGATAAAATGAAGGGCTGACAAATACTGATTTCAAAAAGTCGAGCTTTAGCAAACTAAATTTACACATTTTTTAATTAATTTCTTACATAAATTGACAACAAAAAAAAAAGTATTTTTTTGCCATCAAATCATTTTCTACACACAGTGTAAAGGACCATGTTTTTAGGTTTCTGCTAAGTATATGGAAGTATAAGTAAGTATAGTTGTACTATATAAATTTTAGCGTGTGTTTGCCTGTTAAGTGTCCTTCGGCTTAACACAAACTTATTTGATTTTGCACAGCACATTACAATACTATTAAACTACAAAACACACTTGTATGTGTATCTAGAATATCTACAATAAACATATTTGTATGAATGTAACAGTTCCATTACATACAATATTTTCATAGCTTTATTTTTTTTTTTGCAGTTTTGCATTCATAGCTGGTCTTGAACATATAACAACTGTACTTCCTGAGCCCATTTCATGTTCGTGGGATAATATTTTCGCATGCAAGAAGTTAACTTTTGTGTATGTATCATAAGGAATAAAATGAATTTGTTATACATTGACATTTGTGCAACTTCATTAGTGTAGTTCACATTTCCTTTTCAGTATTATAAATACTCTTCATATTGCATTTTTGTATTTATGGCTTAACCGTTTCCAAGCCTCATAAGTCTACTTTCTCTCTCTCGATATTCTATTTATTGGCTTCGCATCGCATTCAAAATATTCTGTAGAAAAATTATATTGCATTAGAAATTTTTCATAGTAAATAATATTGCATTCATTAAATTCTAAAAAAAATCACATCGCATTGAACATTTTCTGTCGAAAATCACATCGCATTAAAATTTTTGTAAAGAAAATCAAATAGCATTAAGAATCTTCTATAGAAAATTAAATCGCATTGAAAATTTTCTACAGAAACTTAAATAGCATTGAAAATTTTGTTAAGAAAATTAAATTGCATTGAAAATTATTTATAAAAAAATAAGTTGCATTGAAAGTTTTCTATAAAGAATTAAATTGCATTAAACATTTTTTATAGAAAATTTAATCGCATTAAGGTTTTTTTACGATAATTAAGTCGCATTGAAAGTATCTTTAAGAAACTTAAATCGCATTGAAAAATTTTATACAAAATTGATTCGCATTAACATTTTTTTATAGAAACCAAAATCGCATTAAAAATGTTCTATAAAAAATTAAATTGCATTGAAAATTTTCTCTAGAAAATTAAATCGCATTGAAAATTTTCTATAAAAAATTAAATCGCATTGACAATTTTCTATAGAAAATTAAATCGCATTGAAAATTTTCTAGAGAAACTTAAATCGCATTTTAAAATTTTTTAAGAAAATTAAATTGCATTGAAAATTTTTTATAAAAAAGTGATTGCAATGAAAATTTTCTATAAAGAATTAAATTGCATTGAACATTTTGTATAGAAAATTTAATCGCATTAAGGTTTTTTTTACGATAATTAAGTCGCATTGAAAGTATCTTTAAGAAACTTAAATCGCATTGAAAAATCTTATACAGAATTGATTCGCATTAAATTTTTTTTTTTTGTAGAAACCAAAATCGCATTAAAAATGTTCATTGAATTTTCTATAAAAAATTAAATCGCATTGACAATTTTCAATAGAAAATTAAATTGCATTGAAAATTTTCTATAGGAAATTAAGTCGCATCGAACTTTTGTAATAGAAAATTAAGCTGCATTGAAAATTTTCTACAGAAAATTAAGCTGCATTGAAAATTTTCTATAGAAAATTAAGTTGCATTGATAATTTTTCATATATATATTTTCATATTGCATGGAAAATTTTCTATATTAAATTTAATCGCATTGAAAATTTTTTAAAATTTTTGAAAGGAAATTAGGTTGCATTGAAAATTTTCTATAGAGAATTAGGTTGCATTAAACATTATTTATAGAAAAATAAATTGCATTGAAAATTTTCCACAGAAAATCAAATCGCATTGAACACTTTCTAAAAGAAATAAAATTGCATTGAAAAATTCTTAAATTAAAAATAATTTTGTAATCCTTCTAATGACACGAATCCTTGGATCTCTTTCTTGTATGTGATTGTTATAAGAGTGTCATGAGAGGTGCTCCAAGTTTCTTCTGCATATTTGGGTTAGTATCCAAGTTGTTGTTTTTTCGTTTATTTTTCGTGTTAAACTCAATTTTATTAAAAACATTTGGGCTCCTTTTTTCATAATAATTTTTATTGAAAATGTTATCATTTCAAAGGCCTTGACAACAATACTTTGTTTGTTTAACATGACAGTGTCCATACAAACAGTCTCACAAACTATTAAAGTCACTTGGAATTTATGGATTTTTTTTTTTTTTTGAAAATCCTTAATTGGGGTTTTTGGGCGAAAACAGGGATGAAAAATGTAGAACAAAAACAAAACAATAGACAAAATTTGTTAACAATGGTTTGAAAATCAAATTTTTTTTCTTTAGTATTAGAATGTTCTCTGAAAATATAATAAAAAAAAATTATTTACAAGCAAAATAAATTAAGTTACTAAATTGCTGTTAATAAAAATAAAAAAAACTTAAAAAAAGATTATCAAATTTGCATGGCTGGTTACTAAGTCTTTCCATCAGCGACTGTCGAGTGGGTAGTTTTAGTTGTCGGCCATAGTCGTTGTTTTAGGAATTTTTGGCGAGTGCGTATAAACTATTTCCAAGATTTAGTTAGGTGCCGTTTCATACATATGTAAAGGTATGTCTGTTTGTTTGCATGTGTATGTATGTGTGTGTGTGTGTTTATTTATATTTGTGTGAACACATACATGCATTTATATATTTTGTGCATTTAAACATTTATAGGTTTACATTTCATCTGCACCAAGTACATGTTGTTGTTGTTGTTGTTGTTATAATTGTAGTTGTTGCTGTTGTACTATTATTGCTGTTACTGATTTTGTTGATGACTTTGATGATGATGATGCTGTTGCTGTTGCTTCTGCTGCTGCAACTACCACAATTTTCATATGAATTTCTTATATTACGAGTAGTTCCAGTTATTGTTTATAACTTCTGTTGTTGTTATTGCTGTTGCTAGTTGGTTTTATGCCACTCTACATTCAAAACTACATCCTGCAGCTTCGCCTCATCGTCGTAATATTTTTTTTCGTTTTTTTTTTTTTGTTTTTGTATTATTGTTGTTATTGCTATTGTAGTTGTTGGTTGTTAGTGTTGTGTAGAGTCATTGGAATATACTTTTGGTGGTTGGTTGGTTACTTTGGCATATTTAACAAAACATGTTACAAAAAAAAAATGAAAAGTTTTCATCTGCATATTGGATGTTACGTAATGTCGTTTTGTAGCACTACATTATTTTACTAACACCCCCTTTTTGGACTGCTCTTTAGATTTCTTCGACAACATGAGCAATGTGGGTGGTGAAGAAGCCACCCACTTTTATCTTTAATATAACACACACCTTTTACTTAAATATTTGTTTTCGCTCTTAAAAATATATTTTGTAGCAATTTAATATATTTTATATTTCTATGTATCTTTTTAGATTGTAAACGTCTGTGAGTTACTTTGAAAATTTCTTGACAATTCATTGTTCCTAGAAGGAACATTATTTAAAAATTTTATCTGCACTGCATTTAGAAAAATATAGATTATTTAAATTAATTTTTTATATATAAAAAATACATCGTCCTTCAAATTTTATATAGGACTTATTATCACTTTTAAAACTTCTATTGTAAAACATCATCATATTGTAAATTGCTTTTGGAAATTTCATGTCGTTTATAAAATTTCGTACTTCATGTAAAAAATAACACAAAAAATTTAATTGTAATGATGAATTCTCTTTTATACGAAAGATCAGAACATGTCATTAATATTTGAAAATGATTTTGCGCATATGGTCACCGCGGCTGCTCATGACGAAGTGCATTCTGGATGTTCAATTTTGGGTCACTATTTCAAGTACTGCTGGCCGTATGTCACGAATAACACGAACAATGTTGACCTTCAAAGCGTCAATTGTTGCTGGCTTATCAGCATAAAACAATGACTTCATGTTGCCTCACGGGAAATAATCGAGAGGTGTCAAATTGCACGACCTTAGAGGCCAATTGACAGGTCCATTTCTCGCAATCAACTTATTGCCAAATTTTGATTTCAATAACTCGAAGGTTTTAGCACGGAACGCCATCTTGTTGAAACCACATTTCGTCCGGATCAATGTCATTTATATTTTCAAACAAAAAATCATTAATCATGGTGCGGTAACGATCTCCATTGACCGTAATGTTAGATCCGGCCTCATTTTTGAAGAAAGAAGGCCAAATGATGCCACCAGCGTGTAAATCACACCAAACGGTGCATTTTGATGGATTCAATGGAGTCTGTAGGGTATGTTGTGGATTGGCTTCGCTCCATAGGCGGCAATTTTGCTTATTAACAAACCCGTTAAGCCAAAATGAGCCTCATTGCTGAACACAATTTGGCGATAAAACAACGGGTCAGTTAATAACTGCTCTATAACCCAATCGGCGAAAGCACGACGCATTTAATGGTCTCATGGCTTTATTTCCTGCACTAGCTGGATCTTATACGGGTGTAGGCCAAATAATTCTACGTAGTGGACGGACAGAGCTTAAATCTTGCGACCGACGACAAATTAATAAATTTGGATCTTCCTCAACGCTTGCGTTTACAGCAGCGATATTCTCTTTAGTACGCACATTCCTTCGACGTGTTGGTGTTATTGCATCCTCTAGAGAGTATGTGGAACGAAATCTATCCACAGTTCGACGGATGGCTTGCTCAGACGGACAATTATTTGCACCATGAAAATCATGAAGTCGTCTATAAGTTGCTCGAATTGATGACTGATTTTCAAAGTAAGAGAGAGCGTCTTTCAAACGAAAGTCTATTCATAATAATTTGCCAGAAATTACTGAAAATAATAAGAAAACAATTTTTCATAAAAATTTCATTTTAGTGTTATTTTTTATAATTTAAAGTTCTATCGGGCAAAAAAACAAACTAGTTACAAAAAAGTACTGTATTTTTAATTTCCCTTTACGAATAGCAATACATTTAATATTTGCAACAGAAAACATCTTTGCATTGAAATTTTGTTATGAAATATATTGTCGCATTGAATGTTTTAAGTAAATTAAAGCATAGCATTGACTGAAAATTTAATATTTAAAATATTTATTTTCTGAAAGAACAGATTTCTTGTACATCAAATTTTAAACCGAATAAAAACACATCGCTTGTTAAACTTTTGAAATATTATTGCATTAAAAATTATTTAAAGCAGATTTCAACTCATTCAATTTTGAAAATAAATATATATTGGAAATATTTCATAAAAAATTATAATTGCATTGAAAATTTTGGATGTGTCTAGTTCTCGCATTGAGTAGTTTCTATAGAAAATATAATCGCATTAAGTATTTTGCATTAAATATAAAAGCAAAACATCGCCAAGAAGAATCGACTATGTATAGGGATCAAGAATAGGTATACCTTATAGGTTCGCAAAAGTATTTGTATTGTGTGTTGAAAGGAAAAAAATATACGTTTATGCAGAACTTAAAAATTTTTTTAAGAAAATTTAATTGCATTGAACTATTTCAATGAATTAAGGTCTAGCATTACACAAAAAATATTAGCGCATTAAAGCATTGAGTACATTTCACTAGCATTACAATAAAAAATATATAACATTAAAACGCAATGCTACGAGCTTTGAAATATTTCTATATAAAAATCAATAAACTTTTTCATTTTTTATTTCTTTACCCATTGTAAAAATCTAAGAATTTTTAATTTGATTAATGATTTCCGATACACACAAAACAAATCATTTGGTATATTTATAAATGGCTTACTTTACACTTTGTGTGCAAAGGTCAACCTAATCGATAACATAAGATTAAAAAAAAAACAATAAACAAATTCTAAAAACTAATAAACAGTCTTATATTTAATGCCTCAGTTGTGCAGTTGCTGTACTTATGGCCTGGTAACAAAATTATTGTAAAACACTATTTATATTTTTTTTATATTAAAAATAATTCATAACAAAAGTCAAACACGGCGCGTAATTAATAAACCACAAAATTCTTAAAAATAATCATACGCGGTACATTACTACTGTCCTTTTATCAATTTACAGATACTAGCGCCTATAAAACGAATTCTTCTTAAAAACTATTTTCTATTAATGACTATAAATTAAAAACAAAAATATAAAAACAAGAGTTTTTATTTTTTTTTTATTTTCTCATTCACCTCAAGTATCATTTTGAGACTATAGAATCTCGGCAATAATATTGACAAATATTAACAATTTCGACTAAATATTTTTAGCAACTTTTTGTTATTTCTCGAGTATTTATAGAAAAATATTTCCACGTCGTGCTTAAATATTTGACAGATCTCATTTTTAAAACAAATAAAATCTAACAAAATTTTAAATATTGCTCATTCTCTACGAATTTACATATTATATGCAAATTAGCTTTTGGCATTTGTTTTTTAACTAAATATACCCATCATTTATTTTAAATTCTAGCGCTTCTTACACTCATAAAAATTAAAATAAATAAATTGGTATAGCAAATCGTATCGTTTTTATAAAGCTTTAAAAATTCTTTACAGAAAATTACATTGCATTGAAAATTTTCAATGGAAAATCCTATAGCATTGAAAACTCTTTATAGAAAATAAAATCGCATTGAAAATTTTTTATAGAAAATTATGTTGCATTGAAAATTTTTTATAGAAAATTATGTTGCATTGAAAATTTTCTATAGAAAATTATGTTGCATTGAAAATTTTCTATAGAAAATTCTATTGCATTGAAAATTTTCTATAGAAAATTCTATTGCATTGAAAATTTTCTATAGAAAATTCTATTGCATTGAAAATTTTCTATAGAAAATTCTATTGCATTGAAAATTTTCTATAGAAAATTCTATTGCATTGAAAATTTTCTATAGAAAATTCTATTGCATTGAAAATTTTCTATAGAAAATTCTATTGCATTGAAAATTTTCTATAGAAAATTCTATTGCATTGAAAATTTTCTATAGAAAATTCTATTGCATTGAAAATTTTCTATAGAAAATTCTATTGCATTGAAAATTTTCTATAGAAAATTCTATTGCATTGAAAATTTTCTATAGAAAATTATGTTGCATTGAAAATTTTCTATAGAAAATTCTATTGCATTGAACATTTTCTATAGAAAATTATATTGCATTGAAAATTTTCTATAGAAAATATAATTGCATTGAAAATTTTCTATAGAAAATTATATTGCATTGAAAATTTTCTATAGAAAATTATATTGCATTGAAAATTTTCTATAGAAAATTATATTGCATTGAAAATTTTCTATAGAAAATTATATTGCATTGAAAATTTTCTATAGAAAATTCTATTGCATTGAAAATTTTCTATAGAAAATTCTATTGCATTGAAAATTTTCTATAGAAAATTCTATTGCATTGAAAATTTTCTATAGAAAATTATATTGCATTGAAAATTTTCTATAGAAAATTATATTGCATTGAAAATTTTCTATAGAAAATTATATTGCATTGAAAATTTTCTATAGAAAATTATATTGCATTGAAAATTTTCTATAGAAAATTATATTGCATTGAAAATTTTCTATAGAAAATTATATTGCATTGAAAATTTTCTATAAAAAATTCTATTGCATGGAAAATTTTCTATTGCATAGAAAATTCTATTGCATGGAAAATTTTCTATTGCATAGAAAATTTTGATGCATTGAAAATTTTCTATAGAAAATTGCATTGAAAATTTTCTATAGAAAATTATATTGCATTGAAAATTTTCTATAGAAAATTATATTGCATTGAAAATTTTCTATAGAAAATTCTATTGCATTGAAAATTTTCTATAGAAAATTCTATTGCATTGAAAATTTTCTATAGAAAATTATATTGCATTGAAAATTTTCTATAGAAAATTATATTGCATTGAAAATTTTCTATAGAAAATTATATTGCATTGAAAATTTTCTATAGAAAATTATATTGCATTGAAAATTTTCTATAGAAAATTATATTGCATTGAAAATTTTCTATAGAAAATTATATTGCATTGAAAATTTTCTATAAAAAATTCTATTGCATGGAAAATTTTCTATTGCATAGAAAATTCTATTGCATGGAAAATTTTCTATTGCATAGAAAATTTTGATGCATTGAAAATTTTCTATAGAAAATTCTAATGCATTGAAAATTTTCTATAGAAAATTCTATTGCATTGAAAATTTTCTATAGAAAATTCTATTGCATTGAAAATTTTCTATAGAAAATTCTATTGCATTGAAAATTTTCTATAGAAAATTCTATTGCATTGAAAATTTTCTATAGAAAATTCTATTGCATTGAAAATTTTCTATAGAAAATTCTATTGCATTGAAAATTTTCTATAGAAAATTCTATTGCATTGAAAATTTTCTATAGAAAATTCTATTGCATTGAAAATTTTCACTGGATATGTTCTATAGAAAATTTTAATGCTTTTAAAACTTTTTATAGAAAATAATAAAAATAAATATAATATTGTAATTTTAATCACTTCAATTAATTAATTTGTTTTAATATTCAAAAAATTTTAATCAGTTTTCCACAGTGTATTATTTTTTGTTTTTATTGTTTTCGTTGAACTATTACATGACTGAAAACGAAATATCCACTCTTTTTTTTCTTTTTTTTTTATGAAATTTCTTTGAAGATAAAAATAAGTTTTATTTTGATAAAGAACAAACATTTTAACAATTTTCCAATTAAACAAATGCTTGTGATTTTTCAATTAACAATTTGATTAAAATAATTTGTCACCAAACCAATTTCATATTTCATTTATTTTTTTTTTTTTAATATTTTTATATTAAATAAAGATTAAACTGAAATAAAATCTAAGAGAATAAATTAAAAAAAGTATTTTGCAATTGTTACGAAATAATTTTTTGTATTTGGCGAATTGGGGATACAAATGCGCAAAATTGGGTGTGTCATTTATTGCAACTGAATGTAAAATGTTTTATTTTTCTACTTAATTTTTTTTTACATTCCTCCACTTATTTGTTAGACATTTGCTTATGCACATTTATAGATACGTACATAAATCTATACATCATTTAATACATATATTAACGTACATACATACATACATACATACATTCATACGCGTATAGAAGTATATTTATCAGATGCTTTTGTATTGTATTGTATATTACTGACTCAATAATCATGTGTTGAAACAGCTTGTATTTAATGAATATACATACATATGTACTACTTCTTATATATTAAATAATCTTGTCTACGAAATTGTCAATTTAGCCAAAGTTTGTTTTTTTTTTTCATCGCAATAAATTTTAATATATTTTTTTATACTGAATCATTTTGAATTTTTGTTTAATCATTTTGTATTTATAAATTTTGTTTATTTTTAGTTTGAAATTAAAAACAAATAGACAAAATAAAAAAGTATTAAAAGCAAAGAAATACATATAAGAAATCAACATAGAAATAAAAAATATTTAAAATATTTAAACAAATTAAATTCTCAATTAGCTTGATTATTTTGTTCGCTTGATAATTTTTATGTTAAAAACACAAGTGAATACATTTTTTGTGGTGATTTTAGTTTGTTTAATTTATTACAGTCTGGGTAATAATTATAAAAGCAAAAGAAATCAGACGATTCGTCTGTTGTCTTTTTTATTTTACATCTCAATTTAAAAATATTTCGTAGAGCACTTTGTTATCTTCTGTGGAAAGGGATAATGTAACAGATACGAGGGATAGAAAAAGGGTGTTGGAAAGTTATATTTTTCAAAAACCTGTAATTATACATTAAAATAAGTGCTTTTTTATTTTGCAAAGCCTATAGTGGCTAATAGACGTAGCTTTCCTTAATAATTCCATTATTGGAAATATAAAATTTCTTCTGTTAAGATGACAATTTTCGTTAAATGGTTTCTAAAAAAATTCTTCAGAGGGATATATTATGCACTACCTTCAGTGAACTGCATTAAGGCAGTTATTGGAATAACAAGCTCATGGAAATATAATATTCTTAAAATTACTGTTTAAGCAGCTGGGAGCTTTAGAAATTGCCATTTTCCATATAAAAAACTAACGACCTTAGAAAGTTGTGTGATTTATATTAATTTTATACTTGAAAAGCAGCAGAACACTAGTTTATTTGTTTGTGCAAAACAACACATACAAATTCGCTGTAAGGTGGTTTGCGTAAAAGGGTCATACAGCGATTTCTATTTTTAGGCGAGTTTAAACGTCTAGATTCTTGTAATATAAAAAGATCTGGCAGCTTGTTTTTTTTTTTATATTTGTAGTAAAAAAAATATTTAATAATAACTTCAAGAAACTACTTTTTTTTTTTTTGTAGGGATGGCACAAAGACTTTCGGGAGAATTGAGGGTGATTGTAGTTCCCTTTCGCAGCAATATTTTTAGATTTTTTTTCCAGTTTTTGTTTTTTTTTGTTTTAGAACTTAAAACTAATGATTTTTCTACCCTTTGCCACAGGTAGAAGGAAGGTATATCTAAGTTTGTCATTCCGTTTGTAATTTCTACAATATCCGACCCCATAAATAATATTTTATTCTGAGTTCTTATGCATAGATTAGTCGAATGAGGGATTTCCATCTGTCCGCCCGTTTTTGGGTTTAAGCCTACTTTGCTAAAGAACTAGATGAGCTAGAAAACATTTAAATACGCCAATCGATCGGACATATTTTCGTTAATTTTGCCATTAAAAATTAGATCGATCCATGTGCTTCATGGCAGCGGGCAAAACTCCACGCCTGCCTCTAATTTTTCCATATTATTTGGAACAATGAAGTAACCCTAATAAAATAAAAAAATAGGCATATGGGGCGATAGAGAATTAGAAAATAAGAAAATAATATCAAGTCAAAAAATTTGTGCTCCCCCATTTTTTTCGAGTTATGGGCCTCTGAACTTTTCATAGAAAAGCACGATTGTGCAACATATTTTTTAAGATATCAATATGGGTAACAATTAAAAGCTTTTAAAGAGACCTTTTAGGAAATAATAAAATTTTTTAACAATGCTTAACCCATTAAGAGCCAATGACATTTTTGTGAATTTTTTTTTAATTATAAAATTTTTTAATTCTCCTTTTTTGATTGGAATTACTTTACTAAACAAAATTTACATACAGGGTGAAGGATATATAAGACTCGGCATAGTCAAATATATGACTCCTTTTTCTTATTTCCAGGATTGTAAATTTTCTGTCAAAGATACTTTTATAGCAATAATGTCTAAATATGATCTGGGCTACCACAGCTGACTTTAAAATGGCTCAGAATTTATATTTCAAGAAATGCTCTGCAGCAGTCAGGTGTTTGTATTTAATTTATCCACCAGCTTGACAAACAGTTTTACACACCCTAAGGGAAATTGATTTAAAGTTATAAAATTTCAATAAATGAATTTTTCTAAATTGGCGAATGTGACGAAAGCAAAGTGTTGCCAATTTAAATTTTTTCGCAGCCAAAATTTGCAAGCTTTTGTTTGAAATGTAAATAAAACATCTCTAATTTCTATTTTCTATTTGTCCTTGCTATAACACACTTATTTTTTTTTTTTTTAACTTGCGAAGCATCAAAATAATTTCAAGATTTTTTTGAATTTGCACTTAAAAACATGATTGCCACTGTTTCAACCAACCAACCAACAAGCTAAACTAGAGTCGATCAACGACTGAATGTCTTCATCTAAAAGAAAAGAAAATTTAAAATAAAAAACAAGCAGAACAAACTTAAAGTCAAATAAATCAATAAAAAAAGGAAAATGCATAAAACTGAATGACAGCCGCAATAACTACAACCAAATTTGAAAGAGATAATTTATTCGCTATTTTTTTTTGTCACCACCACGACGAGTAATACTAGAGAAACTACAAAAAGATCTGTTATTTAAAAAAACAACATTTTAACATAACAATATTTTTTTTTATTATTTTTTTATTATTTCATATTTCTTCTCTTTTCATTTAAATTTTTGCACAAATTGCCTGACACAAAAAGTGGTTAAAAGTTTTACTTTTTTTAACTTCATGATGTGAGTTTGCTGAAAGGAAAAAAGATTTAACAATTTATTTAATTTGCAAAACTTTCTAATTTTTAAAGTTTTTTTATGAGCCGTACTTTCATGAAAAGTATTTGAAAATAAAAAGCCCTTTTCCCAGGTAATAAACAGTTTAACAGATCTTTATTATTTTTTACTGACATCTATAGTTCAATACAAAGCATTTTTTTTTATTAGAACCACATAACGTTTACTTTACATATTCAGTGTTTTATTATTCACTTACTAAACTATTCATAATGAGTCAAGTTAAGAAACTAAGTTCCATGGATGGGAAAGTTGTAGTAAAAAGAAATAATTTTTATTTAAATTTCATTGTCAGTAAATTAAATTTACTACAAATAAATAATAAAAATATCATTTACATTATCAATTTAATTTTAAATAAATGAGGTCATTTTAAGTCACTCTTTTTTATTGTAATTAAATTTTTTTAAAAATACCGTGCCGGCACCAGCTGCAATATTCTAATTCGAAAGATGTAAAAATTTCACCTTTTTATTATATTATTTTTTTGAGTGTAAAAAACCGTTGTGCTGCGGTAATCGCAAACAAAGGGCACCCGACAAAGTATTAAAACAATACAATAAATTTATCCGCGAAATAAATGAGTGAAATTTTGAATTTATTTTAAGAAAAATTACTAATTTTTATTCAAAATGAACTGAAGTGCTATTAATTTGAATGTGGAGTTCTTAAGTTTTTTGTTTATATTAATTTGGGGATTTTAAACTGTTGAAAAAAAACCAAATAATTTTCTTATGATAATAAACCATTAACACGAAAGAATTTATTATTTTGTTTGAAGTTGAATCTGCCCAACAGTTAAACAGTTTTAAACGGAGTCATTATAAATTTGTGCGTGGTGCTATTATATTGACCGCAGCTGTATATTTAGTTCCAGAAATTGAAATCTTAATGATTACTGGAATTTTATATTCATTAGTAGCAACAATTGACTAGTAATGCAATTAATTGCACCTTCACTACTCAGTGAAATTATGCTGATAATGAGTATTTTTAAGTGGCCCAATTTTTATTGTGGCCTTTCAGGACAGAGAAGGTGTAAAAAAATGTTCTTGACTTCATTCTAATAGCTTCTACAATACTTAAAAAGACCAGCTACGACTGCTGTTACAAACCAGTAAATCACAAGCCATGAGTTCAATTCCCATCGGCGCTTGAAATATAAAGAAATAATTTTGGTTGGGCAATTGTGATAAAAAAGCTGCTTTAAGGCGAATAAATAAAAATCCTAAAGACTCGATACGAAGATATTTTTGCAATAAGAAACCGACTTTAAAACAGGCTGATGGGTAGGCAGGGGATGTCCTCAAATATGATGAATGGGTCTAATCCGTAGGCATTCATAACCTTATTTAACTTTGTTTCATAAGATAAATTAAGTCAACTATTGAGACACTCTTTAATTTTTAAGTTTGATTTTTTATTACCTTCTATTACTGAAAGCAGTCGTGTGTTAATTACCATTTTTGATGAACCTCTGTATGAGTAGCCGTATACGATACGGTTTTAATAATTTTAATTTTTAAAATAGTGAACTTTAAAAAATGTTAACAACCCGCAAGCATCACCTTCCAGTTAAAAAACTTCTTAAACCGGTTCAAAATAAAAAATTTTTGTAAGTTCGACTCTCATCTGAGCCATGGAGTTGTTTGGCCGTGATGGCGCATGTTTACACAAGCTGCTTTTAGATGACATGTTTTCAACCGCCTTCGAAAAAGGAAGGAGGTTATAAACTCAGTCGTTTCTTAACCGATTTAAAATTCTTCTCTTTATTTAAAAGGCTAGCTCACAGATTAAAATCGTTTAAAAAACAGATTATACTTTTAAAAATTAAAGGGTGTCCCCAAAGAACATACATGCTTTTTACATGTATTATGAACCTTAAAAGGCGCCACTTATCAAAAAGTTCTCCTAATAGCACAAAATAATACAAAAATATCCAAAACTTAAAGGGTGTCCCCATAGACGACGTAAATTGATCAATATGGGTCTGTCGTTAAAACCGCTGTAAACAATCGCTTGAAAATTTGACATAATTCCGATTTTTGCGGTCGTTATAATAACAAGCATAATTGTTTAAAATTTTATACTTAAGGGTGCCCCAATAGTTAATTTAATTTGGTGTATATGTCCATTCTACTGAACAGTTGCAAACAGACGTATGAAATTTACAAAGACCCTGTTTATATAAGTATGCAATTTGGATTGGGAAATTAAAGGGTATGCCAATAGTGGATGTAATTTGATGTATGTGGCCAAACTTTTAAACCGTTGTAGATAGACAGCTGAAATTTACAAAATGCCTGTATTGCTAAGTACGCTATAGAAAACTCTATAAAATTTGATTTTAGAAGTTAAAGGGTGTCCCTATAGCTAATGTAATTATATATATATAGCAAAACTGTAGAAAAGTTTTGGACAGACAGTTCAAATTAACACAGAAACTGCATTGTTAAGTCTGCTATAACAGGAAGTTTAAAATTTTGATTTGCTCATAAAAGGGTACCCCAATAGTTAATGTAATTTGATTTTTGTAGACAAACTTTTGAAACGTTATAAACAGACATCTAAAATTTATAAAGAATCTGTCCCTTATAACAACAAGTATAAAATTTGAACTTAGAAGTTAAAGGGTGTTCTAATAGTTAATGTAACTTAACATATACAGTCTTATAAAATGAACAGTGATATGCAATGACTTGTCAATTAGACAGATTGTCCACTACTTTGTCTGGTGTAAATAATTAAAATTATAAATTAAAGGGTGTTACAATAGTTGATGTAATTTGATGTGTATGGCCAAACTGTTTAACCGTTATAGACCAAATCCGCTATAAAAACAAGTGTAAAATTTGGTTTTCGAAATTAAAGGGTGACCCTATAGTTGATGTTATATAAAATTATAAAAAGGGTGCCCCAATAGTTCTTTTAATTTAGTATATATGGTCATTATATTGAACAGTTGTAGACAAGGAACCCAAGAAACCTGTATTGCTGAGTCCACTATAACAAGAATTATAAAATTTTGATTTGGAAATTAAAGGGTGTTAATCTATTTCGATGTATGAGGCCAAACTCAGAAGTCGGTTTTTTTTTAATTATTTATATATAACTTGTTAATTAGAAAATCTGATTTCGCATTTATGTCAAAATTCTTTATTTACAGACGATGAGAACAATAACATCTGATTTTGTGTTGAAAATATCTGATGACAGATGCTTTGTCAGAACAAAATAGAAAGGGCTCTGATTGAACTTTTTCAGCTGACTTTGCTATCTGACTTAACAATGTTTTAATTTGTTCATATGGCTTTTATGTCTTGCGATGTGGAATTTGAAAAGACAAATGTAAAAAACTATCATGTCAGAAAGCAGCCTCAATCGGAACGACTCCAGTTCAGTCTTGGCGAAGTATTACAATCTTGTGGCGTGGATTGTATTAATATTTGCGATAGTAAAAGTAGCACCCTTCCATTAGAAAAGAGTGAAAACGTAACAATATTATCACATTAAAAATTTAATTAAATAAAATTTTATTACGAATTAGAATTTCAATTAAAATCCATAAAATTACAAAACACGTGACAATAAAAGCGTAATGTTACAAATGGATAGTTGAAAATAAAAGCGTGTGTTTGTGTATTTGTATGTATGTATGAGTGGCAAATGTCTAATTAGTATTAGATTTTCCTGGTGTTTTTGTATGCCAAAGGTCATTGATGTCATTTTTCATCAAATAATTTTTTTTAATAAAATTAAAAAAAAACAAAGAATTATTAAAATTTTAAATTGACTATTTAAATTTAAAAGCTAAGCAAAACAAACAATAAATAGGAATAGAAAAAAGTAAAAAAAAAATCATTAAATTATATACTATTTGTTACATAAACAATTGCAGGTAAAATTTACATACGTAAATACATCAACGACAAGAACTATTAAATTGTTTTTTTTTATGTTGTCTTAAAAAATATTTATATTTATATTTTCGTATTTATTATTTCTTTATTTGTTTTAATATAAAATAAATATTTTAAATTAGTTGGTTTGTTGCAAATTATTGTTGTTGTTCGTTTATTCATTGAATTGGTTTAATTGGTTGCCTGGTTGAATATTTTTACCGATTACAAACAAAATTTATTTGTTTCTTTTTTATTTTATTTTCTATATAAAGACATTTAAATAAAATTTAAATATTTATTTTTATTTATGCATATAAATTAGATTAAATCAATAATTGTTCGAATATGTGAAGCAAATCATGTGAAAGATTTTTCGGTTTTCATTTTAATTATTTTTTGCTATCGATTTGATTGTTTTATTTTGCTTTTGTTTGTACATAACAATACATTTTTACATACAATAATATTATTTCACATTTTATTTTTGTTTATATTTTTTTCCTTCTGCTTTAGTTGTTTAGTTATTTATTTAAATATTTTTTTCTTTTAATAAATTAAATTAAAAATTATTTACTTAATTTTATGTTTAAAAACTTTTTCTCACACTAAAGTAAAACACAAATTAAATATGTTAAAATAAAATTTTAAATGCCTACTACTGCATCAGTCCCTTTTCGACATTCCGTACAAACGTGTAAAATGATAAATTGAGTTAAAATAAAACCAATTAAAATATTGTTGTTGTGTATTCGACACGCACTTGAGATTATTTCATTACCATTAAAATTTATTTGGAATTATTTTCAATTTAATTACCATTTAATGCTTATGATTTTATTTTAATTATAATTATTTTTAGTAATGGTAATGCAATTGTAATGAAAGTGTTTAATTTTAATTGGAGAAAAATAATAAATTTTATTAAACACAAATTTATAATAGCAGACGCTTAAATACGAGGGCTGCTCTATCTATTTCTGGCCTAATAGTGAAAATGCGAATATTTATAATCAAAAATGGTTTTATTGTTTTTCAAAGTATTCTCCAGCATGATTTATACACTTTTGCATGCGCTCAAACCAGTTGTCGAAGCACTTTTTCCACTCCGATTGAGACACCTATAAAAAACGGGTTTTGAACACTTGAACAGCTTCTTCTGGCGACGAAAATCGTTGACCACGCATTTTTTTTTTTTTTTTTTTTGATGTGCGGAAACAAGAAGAAGTCATTAGGTGCCAAGTCAGGGCTGTACGGCGGATGACCCATTAATTCGACGTTTTGGCCGGTCAAAAACGCTCTGGTTTGAGCCGATGTGTGAGAGCTCGCATTGTCATGGTGAACAATGATTCGTCTTCTCTTGTTGGTTTTTCGAATTTCTCCGATGACTTCAGGCAAACAAATTGTAGGTATCACTCAGAAGTGACCGTCTTACGTTGCTCAAGCGGGACAGTCGCCACATGACCAGTTTTGCCGAAGAAACAGGCGACCATTTGCTTCGAAGTGCTTCTTCCACCAACAACTTTCGTTGGATTTTGCTCGTCTTTGAAGACCGACGCGGTCGATTGTTGTTTCGTTTCATTCTCATAAGCATAGATCCATGATTCGTTACCTGTGACGATCTTATAAACGTCTTTTTAAGCACCGCAATCGTATTTGTGCAACATTTCTTTGCACCAATCGACACGAGCCTTTTTTTGAGCGACTTTCAAATTGTGCGGGATCCAACGAGAACAAACCTTTTTTACGGCCAGGTGTTCATGCAGTATCGAATGTATGCTGGTGGAAGAAATGTCCAAGGATGTTTCTATCTCTCGCTATGTCGCATGTCGATCTTGCATTATGAGTTCACGCATGACGGCATCAATGTTCTCTGGCACAACAGCCGTTTTTGGACGACCTTCACGGAATTCGTCTTTGAGCGAGCTTCGGTCACGAGTAAATTCATTATACCAATTTTTCACAGTGCTATAGGATGGTGCTCTTGTCGTGATAATCCACATCCAAAGTTGTGAAAAATGATGGCACGAAAATGTTCACGAGTTAATTCCATTTTTTTTCTATATTAATTTTTTCAAGTCCCTGTAAACAACACAAATAATGGTCGTACGTCAAAACATTTTGAGTACGATTATGCTTAAAAATGACAAACTTTCCAATGGAAATGTCAGATTGCACTTGGCAGCACTCAGTGTTGCCAGGCCAGAAATATATATAGCAGCCCTCGTAGCAGACGCTTAAATAACCTTCTTTACCCTTTTGTCGATGGATCTACAATTTAAATTTGTAATAAAATTTAATTAAAATGTTTAAATTGATGTCTGTGATCCAAAGTCACTTGACACCGAAACATGTTTTAATAGTTTTTTATTGTAATGTAATGCTCTGATAATCTTTAGCGTATTTGTTTAGTCTTTTATCAATGGCAATGCTTTGAGACAATTCACTCATTAGTTAATAATAATTATTTTGTTTCTTAACTATTTATCATTTAAAATTACTGCCTTTACTGAACATCGTGATAATGCTAAAAAAAAAACATTGGCATTATTTATCATTAAATGCTACTTGAATTGACAATTAATTATTCTTAAAAAAATTATTATTCTTCTTTAAATCATTATTCCCGTGCATGATACCACTTTACATTGTTTTTCAACCAAAATATAAATAAAATAGTTACATTACAAGAAATTGTTTTATGCCTGAGCTTGATGTCAGGCTGCCCTTTAACGATTTAGTTCTTCTTTAGAAACAACGGAAATTTTTTAATAAATTAATTAACTTAAAAAAAAAATATTTTTTTTTCATGGTATTTTTTGTATTATCCCGATTTAATAATTAAATCACTGATATTGTACATTAATGAGGCTGCTCTCTGGTGCATCTGAGGTAGAAAGATCTCATCTCAAGTTACTGGTTGGCACCACTACGAATAAAATCCCAGGTCCTTGTTAAAGAAAAACGATCCAGTTCACGAAATGATCTGAATGCGTGTTTATAAAATATAAATTATAAAAGTGAATATCTGTTCAAATATTTTGGCACAAATAAAAGCTCCTGATGATTAACATTCTGTGTATTCTACGCTTAAGCAGAATCATTTATTTTTATAAATTTATATTAATATTTTTGTATTAATATACACGGAATATTTAATTTAATTAATTATTTTTTTTAACATCGTGCGATTTTTTATCCCGATTAAAATAATAAGTCACCGTGCAAGTACGTCTCGATGGCCATTTCGCTACCGCTTACTTAGCTCTTCAGGAAACTTCTCATAAATATTTTTATTTTTTTGGGGCTTTTGTCCAAACAATAAAGTAAAGTCAAAAGTCAAAGTTTAAGCAAAAAACAACAACAATCAACAATGATTTTATTGTTTGTACCCACTGTATACGGCTGACTTTTTTCGGTTTTTCATAAAGTTGTTTTTTTTATGTAATTTTTGTTAACATTATTCTAGGGACTTTTAAAATAACTCTCATGATGTTTTTGAAATTTGTTTACTTAAAGAAAAATATTTTTTTTTTGGCTTTTCAACAATTTTGATACAGGCTTTTTTGATGAGCTGTCATAGGCAATCGGCAAAATACGTATAATAACCTGTTTTTCTAAGCAACAAATAAATTGCATTAAATAAATAATAATAAAATAAAAATTTACCAAAATAATTTTATAAACACACTAGAGCCCCAACTTGCGTCGTCCCAATTTGCACCGTTTCGATTTGCGTAGCTTTTTAAAAACTAGAAAAATTCAATTTGCGTCGTTGCAATTTCAAGTTGCGTCGTTTTTACTCGGATGTACATCCTTTTTATTTCGATTTGCGTCGTTTTGTTTCCGTTTTGCGTCGCTAAAAACGGTTAAATTTTTTGCATCGTTTCGATTTGCGTCGCATTTCTTTAATCCTCATTAACGACGTAAATCTTTTTCGAAAATTTTAAGTTTTGCTTAAGGTTGTTGTCCCAGCTAAATAAATGAAAAGGTGGCTGTAACAGATAAAATGCTCACCAATTTTTTTTTTTTACCTTTTTTATTAATGTTTTATCATAAACACAGTCAACTGCAGAAAAGCAAACGAAAGTTGAAAAAAATATGTGGAAAATCAGAGGCCGTGGTATTTTGCCCGCTGCCTTGAAGGACATGGACCGATTTTCAATAGCAACATTTTCGAAACTATAACTGTTCGCTTGACGTATTCAAATTTTCTCTAGGTCATCAAGTGCCTCGGCGCTTGTGGTCGATTGAGCAAATGAAATTTTCTTTTCTTCCATTTTTTTCTAAAATTAAGTAAAACCCTGCTATCAAGGTCAAACACACACATTAAATGATGCAGCTTGTTAGGAATTTGACAGGGGTCAACTACAGCTGCCTGTGTTGCCATTTTAGTTCAACGCTGAGTGTTAAGATTTTCATTAAATTTTGTACGAAGGAAATCAAATGAGAATTGTTGTGATTGTCAAGAAATCTAACGTAACAATACATTTTGTTTTTACACTATCACACTTCAAATTAAACGAAAATTACCAAGCTGGTACGAAATTTAAGCAACGGCGACTGAAGAATATTATGTATGATAAGGAAGTGCCGCCTCGTGACAATTTTTGTTCGCTCAGCTTCTTGGTATATAAAAGTATAGGGGCAATTTTAAGCAGTTGCAAAACAAAGAACAGATAGCGTAGACCTCGGCGCACTATCGTCTAAGATGCAGTCGGCATATTTCTTTGCTTAACAGCTGCTTTTGTTATTTTCCTTATTTGCTTTTGAGAAAAAAAAAAACAACCCTGATAAACTGAAAAGTGTTAGTGTTAAGAAAAATTTCTAAAAACGGTTCGGCATTATGGGATGTCAATTTTCTTTCAGTTTTGTTTTATACCTTGACAACATATTGCTTTCACACCATCACACTTTCTCATAGGATTTAAATTTTTGACAACTCTTAATACTCAGTATTTTAGAGTGAAAGGGGCTGGAACAGGCGTAAAATTGAAAAAGTCACAGATTAATTAACCTGCCCTCGTAGTTATGACTACATATTTTTAACAATGTTGTTCATGTACATAACAGTATTATAATATTTTGTCCCTAAATTATGGTTACCTCAATCATGTTTTTTTTTCGTTTAGTTACTTAGTTTTCTAAAATGTAGAAAAAGTTTCAAAGATTTTACTTGACGAATGTGATTTTATGAATTTGTTAATATCTACGTTCTTAAGTTGCCTTCAAAACTTTACAAAAAAAAAAAAAAAAAAAAAAAACACGTTTCAGAAGACAATAATTGCCAACTTCTACAAAAGCTTTCCTAAATGTCTAAATGTTTAAACGTTACAATTTCACAACAAAAATCTGTGTTGGCAATGTCAACAATAACTATTTATTATTTTTTTTATAACGGTCAATAATTATAGTTATTGTTGTTGTAGTTTTTTTTTCTATGTATATTTTTACTAACAGTTTTTTTTTTTAAGTTTTTCAGTTAAAGATGGCTGCTCTTGTTTTTATTTATTGCTCGTTTTTTTTTTGTTTGTTTTATGTCACACAAACTTATCAACATATTTTGTTGGTTTATATATTTGTAGAATAATTATGTATATAAGTTAATTTTTTTGCTTGTTTGTTTTTGGTATATAATAAAAGTAGTAGCAGCAACAAAAACAACATTAATATTAACTAAAATTCATGTAGATACAATAATATAATATTTATTACTGTTGTTGTATTCTCGGTATATCTTAAAGAAAAACGTGTGTTTGTGTGTATATATATACATATGTGTGTGTGTAAATGTTAGAAGAGTGTATTAAGTCAATTCATCGTCGAATCCCCGCTCCACAGTGGAACAAGTACACAACTTTATTAGCAGCTTTCAACAGAACTTCTAATTAAATGAAATAAAACGAGTAAGAGAGATTTTTCCGGCTATGACGAATCTTATATACCCTTCACCATGTATGTTAATTTAGTTTAGTGAAGTAGCTCCTCTCAGAAAAAAAAATATTGTGGTTACAGCAAATTAAAAAAATAAGAAAAAAAATTAAATACGATAAATAATTTTACATAAAAATGTCACCGGCAATTAATGGGTTTAACATTTAAAAAAAATGTTTGTATATCCTGAAAGATTACTTTAAAAGCCTTTAAATGATACCCATATTGACCATATTGACAATCGAACTTTTTTTATGAAAATTTTGGAGGCCCTTAACTCCAAAAATATGGGCGAGCGCCAATTATTTTGCTTGACGTTTTCTTCTTATGTTTTTATTCTCTATCACTCTTTTTTTTTTCTTTTTTTTTGATCTTTTATTGGAGTTACTTCATTGTTTCAAATAATAATGAAAAATTAGAGGCAGGTGTGGTGTTAAGCCCACTGCCTCGAGGGAAATGGACTGATCTTTCTGATTTTCAATAGCAAAATTTTCAAAACTATGTCTATAAAATTGGCTAAATTAAATTTTCTCTAGCTAATTTAGTGCCTTGGTAAAGTTGAGATCAACACTAATACAGGCGGACAGACGGTCATCGCTCAATCGACTACGCTATGCATAACAAGTCAGAATATAAATTGGCTCAGAAATGGATATTGTAGAAATTACAAACGGAATGCCAAACTTATATTTACCCTTTTTCCACTTTTTGTGTTAAAGGGTATAAAAACGGTCAAACGGAAAGATGCTTATCAAATTGCATCTCTCCTCTTGCGGGCACCCTTTAATTTCTTATTTTTAATATTTATTCTTGTTATTAAACCAGTGATTATGAGTGATTTTCTAGTGTTGGGACTATAACGGTTCAAAAGATATGGCCATATAAATCAAATTACGCCAGCTATGAGAACACCCTTTACATTTTTTATATTTGTAGTTGTGCACATAGCATTAGACTCTTTTAAATTTCAAGTGTCTGTCTTAAACAATTTAAGATACATATACATAAAAAATAACTTTTGGGGAACCCTTTAATTTCCAAATTTAAATATTATATTGCTGGTAAAGATGAGTTAACACTGCACATTCTGAGTAATTTTCAACTTAATGGCTATTGCGGTTCGAAGGATAACGCTTTAAACAGCAAAAGATATTACTTATGGGGACACCCTTTATTTTCCAATTTTCTTATTTTTGGTAAAACAAAAGTAGACATTTTGTGTAATTTTCACGTTCTAAGTAAATTTCAAGTGTCTGTCTATAGCGATTTAAAAAATACATTAAATAACATCACTATGGGAAAACCCTTTAATTTCCAATTTTTTGGTTTTTTTTTTGTTATAGCAGACATTGAAGTACATATTCGGAAACATTTACTAGTGTTTGACTACAATGGTTAAAAAAATAGACCAGTATAAGTCAAATTTCATTACCTATGGGGACACCCTTTAATATTTATATTTATATTTTCTTTAATTTTAGTTGTTGTGAACTATGCGGCTGCCTACCAACTTTGTAAAAATTTTAAGATAAAATTTTATTTTTATGTTAAAAACTTGATTGCTGCTTGGGGGCACCCTTTAATTTTCTATATTATAAACTTTTTTAAAAGGTTATTTTAATTAAATAAAATTCAAAATCAGTTCAGGCATAATTGAGTTCTGCAGGCGAAAACACAAACCCATTTTTAGTCTGCTTTTTTGAGTCGGGTAAAAATTACGCGAATCATTTTTTACGATTCAACAAAAAAATCTTTGCCTTCTTCTTCTTTTGAGCAAGTGGACTCAAGTGAAAAGTTCTATTCAAAAGTCTTTTGCTCTCTGTTTGTTAAGTGTCTTATTTTCTTCAATTTTTTTTAGCATGTGACAACAATCAAGAAACGGAATGTTTGAGTTTTCTCGACCGGCCAAAACGTCTTACCACCTCAACGTGAAAGTAACACGTTAAAGTTGAAAAAAAAATAAAGGGTTTTTTTGTTGCATCTAGCCTAAATTTGCAGCCACCCTATAAATTAAATAATAAGAGTAATATTTTACAAAAGTGTTGCTCTGTCAATATGAAACTCAACATTACTACACGAGTCCTACGAATCAGGTTGTGGTTCAATTACGCCTTAACGATCAAACTCATTCGAATGAAATTCAAACAACAGGGGGCAAATTACGGCACCCGATATCGATCGAAATTTCAATAGAATTTAAATGTAAATTTCGATTGATATCGAATGCCATAATTTTTTCCCAGGTTGATTCCTACACGGATTAAATTATGGAATACATTTTTTCCACAATTAGAACCGAGTGGATAAGTAAAAACAGTAGCATACTTTCAGGCGTTATAAACAAAATTATTTTTTATGTAGAAGTCAATGTTAAACGAAATATCTAATTATTTTTTTGGTTTTGTAGACAATTTCCGCATGTAGAAGGAAGGCTTTTGTCCCTTAAAAAATAATTCACAAAACACATGAACACATGTGCTTCAAATCAGGAAAACGAAAATGAACGCGATTCTGTAGTAAATAACCAGGGCTCTCAATAAATAAAATTAAATTGCATATTTTTTATTTGTACATTCAATAAGACACGTCGTATTTTTAGATCTCAACCAAAAACTAATAAAAAAAAAACATTAATAAAGCTGTAATATAAACAAACAAAAAAATATATATCTTTAATACTTTTTAAGTTTTATAGAAAAAAACAAGACATTTCGCAATAAATTTTGTGAAATCGCCAAGCCATTCTGAGTAAGCGATCAGAGAATAAGCCATTCATTCTTTGTATCTTCTTTAGAGGCGAATAAAAAAATTGTAGTTGCCATTTGTAAGATTTTACTATTTTATTATATAGTTGTTCACAGATCTGGCAACTTTGTGCTATTTATATACAACCCTAAAATGCTACAAGGGCGGTAAAATGAGGATTTAAGCAAAATGCTTGATTCTACCAGATTATTTACAATCTGATGACCAGAGATGCCACTGTTATTAAAAGCAAGAAAAATTTGTAGTAAATAAACGGCTTAAGATAAAACAAAGTTGTGCAGCATTTAAGAAAAGGCCTACGAAGATAAGTCAACACTTTATTCGGCTGCTCTGCAACATTTTTAAGCGCTGTGTCAAATGTTTTAAAATTTAAGCGGGCACCCGCAGTCGTGGCAAACCCCACGTTACTTTTAAAACCGTATGAAATAAAAGCGACCAGCAGCTCCCACTTTCTTACTCTTTAAGCCAACATAAACAGGATTGCTTCTGAAAATCAATGGAAAATTCATTGAAACTTAAAGAAAATTCTTTTAAACACCGCCTTAAATAAATTTAGATTCGTTGGAAGTGATGAAAGTGATATTTACTATATCCGATCTAAATTTTCTTCTTCACTGTCGTAGATTTGGGGCAGCGTGAAAGAATAATGATCGAGTTATTTGTCCTTGGTGACGACCAGTAGTGTTGAAGTATTCTTGTTTTTATTTACTAAGGCCAATCTATAAGAGATGAAGGTGCTGGAAGCTTTAGAACCCATAAAGGCCACTACGATTTTAGGCCTTAAAGGCTTCTAACAGCAGAAGTACATTAATCAGGCTGCTCTTTAGTGCATCTGAGGAGAAGGATCTTATCTGAAGTTACTGCTTGGCGTTCTTGTTAAAGAAAAACGATCCAGTTCACGAAATGATCTGAATTGATTTTGGCACAGATATAAACTCCTGATAATTAACATTCTGCTTAAGCAGAATCGTTTATTTTCATATAATTAAATTTATATTTTTGTTATTAAAATAAATCACGGGAATATTAAATTAATTTAATTAAAATTTAAAATATCGTGCTATTTTTTATGCCGATTAAATTAATAAATCACCGATATTGATTATTGTGGGTGAAAGCACGTCTCGATGGCCATTTCGCTAGCGCTTACTTAGCTCTTCAGGAAACTTCTCACAAATATTTTAAATAAACTAAAGACTTTTGTCCAAACAATAAAGACAAAAATTAAAGTTTAAACAAAAACAACAATAAAAAAGACAACAATAATCAACATTGATTTTATTTTTTTTGTTTTTAGTTGAATTTCAAATTTAAAATTTAAGGGTTATAATAACCGCGTTAGTCGACTTAAGTCAATTTAAATATATTGTTACGAAAATAAAAAAACTCTTTTTATATCTGTTACAACGAAGAGTAATGTTGTGCTAAACACAGCTAAAAAAATTTAGTTCCACCACCAAAAAAGAGTGGTGTTTATGTGTGTGTATAGAATAAAAAGAAAATCTTTGCTAATTCATACATTTACTTGTATTCTGAACAGCCTCGTTATTTATATCGCTAGAAATGTCAGCTTGTTTGTTAAAAATAAGATCATGACCTTGAGTTCAAATCCCATCAACTTCATTAATATAGAGAAATATAATTGTTATAAATTAGATGCGTTAAATTAGTGTTTAAAAAGGCTTATAAATAGAAAAAAATAATTCAAAACTGCAGAGTGTTGATTATAAGAAGGAAAATGGTTGTTGCATAGTTGCGGTAGATGAAGTTGGGAAAGGCGTTTGAATATTATAAGAGCAGTTGTTATGGCTAAGGCACATATTAAGTCAGCAAGAAATCAGGGAGATAAATCTAGTCAAGACCCCTTTGTTTGCATGTTTCCAATCGTGAATATAAATTTACCCAGATTAAGAAGAAGGGATTAAATAAAACGTCACAGAAGAAGTAATAAAAGACGTAGGAAAAAATGTTTTTAATAAAAAATGGATGCACTCTTATTAATTTTAATTAATTATTTTTTGTAAGATCTATTTAAAATTATGATTTTTAGATATTTTTTGTTGTTATTCCTAAAAATAATAGAATTGTATCCCACTGTAAGATGTGTGTAAAAATATTTTTGTCTGAATGAATTTATTTTATTTTTTTTTCTGTCTTTCAATATGTTGTATCTCTCCCTGTGCTAATGTAGACGAATAGCGGATTAAACCAACAACTTATAGTTCATTTGTTATTGTTATTATTGGTATTGCTATTATTAATTTTGTTGTTGTATTTTTATTTTTATTTTTTTTTCGTAGATATTATGTATGATTTTTTTTACTGTATTTAGCTTCAGCTACTTTTAGTCTCAATTTGTTTGTGCTTCAACAATAAACGGGAAATTATAATTATAATAATCGTCAGCAAGTAACAATAAACAACAACAACAACAGCAAAAATTATAACATTTCTGCCAACATTTAAAAAAAATTAAATTAATAAAAATTATTAAAATCAAATTGTGAACAAAGTACAATAAAAAGAAATATTTTGTTGTCTTTTGCTTTTTGTTATCAATTAATTATAACTAAAAGTGAAATGTTAAATGGTTTTTTAAATTGTTAAACAAACAAATTAATAAGTTGTATCGAAATGTTTAACTTGACAAGGTATTTTCTTTTTTTTTTTTCCTTCTTTCATTTAATTAAAGTTTCTCTTTTTTCGCCCGATTTTTTATCTAGTTTTTCGTTTAATTTTTTTTTTGTTTACATTGTCTTTTAATGCAATTTTCTTGGTTTTTAAATTTTCCGTTTTTTCTTTTTGTTTCTTTGCAAATATTTTTTGGATTCTTTGATTTTCTTTCTTATTTTTTTTCATTTTTCTTATTCCCATTTACTTGTTTTGTCATTCTTAAATAGTTTTAGATTTATTTACTTTTTTTTTGTGATACATTTTATTGTTGTTGTTGTACACTCTTTTTATGTCACTTTAGCTTCGGTTTAATTGGGTGTTCGTGTACGAGTCGCCTCCATTAATTTACATGCTCGTATTTACACACATTTAAACGTAATAAATTCATGTTAATGATCTGTAACCGTACATAACAGTATTTTAAATACAAACATGAGTTCAAGTTTACACTTCGTGATAAAAAATTTGCCGGTTAATATGTTTACATTTAACATGCGAACTCTAAAGAGCATTAGTTTAGAAATAAGTGTTAGTCAAACTTTTTTCGTTCAAATTATGGCAATTATTCCACTTCCGAGAAAGACTCCGTGAACAAAGAACAGTGGAAGTTTAAAATAACTTTTTGGTCTAAAGTTAAGGAATGATGTTCGGTTAAAAGGAACTTGATTAGGGAAGCTAAATCAATAAATTACCCAAATCCCTAAATTACGGGATTGCTAAATCCTGGATTTTAAATTTTATTGACATTAAAGTATAAAAAAAAATTTTGGAATTCAGAAAAATACCGAGATTTCCGAAGACCGAAATTTAAAAAATCCCTAATCCTGGAATTTTTAAAAATCAGTCCCGATTGGCATCCCTAGACTTGATCTATAGCATGCGGACTGTGAATATCTAAGGCCCACTAGTTTGAATATTGAGTAGGTGGACCTTCGACATCAAAAAAGATATCAATCTCTGAGTTTGCAGTGACCAAAAAAGCTAATGACGTAATGGCCAGACCTGCCTAAAGGCCAAAAATCCAATTCGATTGAGTAGTGAGCAACTACGCTTCTTCGGAAATAAGCAAACTGGCGAGGAAAGATTTGCTGAGGCCAACTGCAGATAAAAATTTAAAAAAAAATTCAATTTTTTTCCCATTCAGGATTTGAACTGTGGATATTTAAGTGAATTAAAATTGATTGTTTTTTGGCTTAGGTTCATTTATTAATTTAATTTTTGAAAATCCTTAGAAAGAAAATATATACACAACTTAGGGTAGATAGATGCGAAGATTGCTGATGATGGATTTGGCGGTCATGAAAATGCGCGTTACATTCTGCCAGCGTCTGTAAATTATTTTTCTTTCCAAAGATTTTAAGAAATTAAATTAATAAATGAACCTAAGCCAGAAAATAAAAAATTTTAAATCATTTAATTTAAAAAAAAATTTAAACTGGCAACCACTCGCGTTCAAGGGTCAACAAGGTTGGTGCAGAATTAGTGAAAGCCATGAAATTTATAAATTTAGTAAGAAATAAAAAGATGTTTCAAAAAAATCTTAAAAGTAGAGGACCGCCGTAGTTACATGCCTGTACATTACTGAGTTTCTTAAGATGGCGAATTGCCTTCCCTGCATTTTCATTCTATATTACGGTATCAATATGTTAATTCATAAATTTTAATTTTGCATTTCGAGAAGATGTTTGCGACTGTTACCCATAGAATGCTTTTTTAAAGAAGGGTCCACCGATGTTTAAAATGTGTAAAACAAAAATATGAGTGATCGCAAATTTTTTTCTTTTTTAATTTTGTGATGCAACATTACGATAATCGCAGAAAAATAAAAATATTTTTTTTTTTGTTTATGCATTTTCTAAGCAGCCAACAATAGTTCGATTTTTAATAAAAAATTTCTGTTTTTAAAAATCTTCGCTTTTGGTTGAGACTTTAAAAAATATTTATTTCTATGCGCTTGACTTCAACAGGAGAACTTCGTTTGGTAAAATTATTTTTTATTTCAAATAACTTAACTAATCGGTTATTAAAAAAAAGTTTTTTTTTTTTTTTTTTTTAAATTTGGCGTTTTTCTTTTTGTCGATTTGTAAAAAATTTTACGTTTTATATTATTTTTTATATATTTTTTATTTTTTTTTAATTTTTTATTTTTTTAATTTTTTTAGTGTCAGTCATCTGCAGTTTAGTGTTATAACTCACCTGTGAAATTTTGATTTTTGTCACGCAGTGTTTAAATGACTACACAAATTTAAGAGTGTTAACACTGACATTTTTTGCTTGTAAATACAGATCATTTATAATGATAACATTCCTATGTTAATTAACATCTAAATCAAAATGTATAAATAACATTGTTTTAGGCAATGAATGATTTTTTTTTTATGATTTTTTATGTATTTCATTTTAAAGCTAATAATTTTCGCATTGAAGAATGGAAACTTTGCAAGCAATATTGCCAAGTTTCAATTTTAATTTCTATAGAAAAAGGTGCTCTAAAATTTATTAAAATTTTAAGGTGTTTTTTTATCGAGATATTTGAAATAAAAATGTTTTATAATACTTACAGTATTCCAAAAACAACATCAAACACACAGTGCTATAAATAATGATTTCTTTTATTAAAACAGAATTTATAAATAAATATTTCATTATTAAATATGCGCTATTACATTTTATTAGGTTTTCAAACAGAACTTTGTTTTTTAAAACAGAATAAAACAAAAAATTTTGCTAAAGATTATTCAATATTTTATTGTACGAGGGCTGCTCTATATATTTCTGGCCTAATAGTGAAAATGCGAATATTTATAATCAGAAATGGTTTTATTGTTTTTCAAAGTATTCTCCAGCATGATTTATACACTTTTACATGCGGTCAAACCAGTTGTCGAAGCACTTTGTCCACTCCGATTGAGACACCTCTAAAACATGGTTTTTGAACACTTCAACAGCTTCTTCTGGCGGTGAAAATCGTTGACCACGCATTTTTTTCTTGATGTGCGGATACAAGAAGAAGTCATTAGGTGCCAAGTCAGGGCTGTACGGCGGATGACCCAATAATTCGACGTTTTGGCCGGTCAAAAACGCTCTGGTTTGAGCCGATGTGTGAGAGCTCGCATTGTCATGGTGAACACTTATTCGTCTTCTCTTGTTGGTTTTTCGAATTTCTCTTCAGGCAAACAATTTGTAGTGTACCACTCAGAAGTGACCGTCCTACGTTGCTCAAGCGGAACAGTCGCCACATGACCAGTTTTGCCGAAGAAACAGGCGACCATTTGCTTCGAAGTGCTTCTTCCACGAACAACTTTCGTTGGATTTTTCTCGTCTTTGAAGACCCACACGGTCGATTGTTGTTTCGTTTCGGGCTCATACGCATAGATCCATGATTTGTCACCTGTGACGATCTTATAAACGTCTTTTGAAGCACCGCAATCGTATTTTTGCTACAGTTCTTTGCACCAATCGACACGAGCCTTTTTTTGAGCGACTTTCAAATTGTGCGGGATCCAACGAGAACAAACCTTTTTTACGGCTAGGTGTTCATGCAGTATCGAATGTATGCTGGTGGAAGAAATGTCCAAGGATGTCTCTATCGCTCGGTATGTCGCATGTCGATCTTGCATTATGAGTTCACGCACGGCATCAATGTTCTCTGGCACAACAGCCGTTTTTGGACGACCTTCACGGAATTCGTCTTTGAGCGTGCTTCGGCCACAATTAAATTCATTATACCAATTTTTCACAGTGCTATAGGATGGTGCTTCATCGCCATACAAAGATTTAAGTTCATCAATGCACTCTTGTCGTGATAATCCACGTCGAAAGTTGTGAAAAATGATGGCACGAAAATGTTCACGAGTTAATACCATTTTTTTTTATATTAATTTTTTCAAGTCACTGTAAACAACACAAATAATGGTCGTACGTCAAAACGTTTTGAGTACGATTATGCTTAAAAATGACAAACTTTCCAATGGAAATGTCAGATTGCACTTGGCAGCACTCAGTGTTGCCAGGCTAGAAATATATATAGCAGCCCTCGTATTAAGGGTCTCTTGTTAGGCCCTCTTTGTTTTTCAATAATTGTTAATACCCATTTGATAATTTCGACAATTTTACTTTAATTAAGGGTCTCGAGCTATCAGCAGCCATTACTCTCGATTGTTGTGATTTCAGTCTATAAACTGGACACTGTCTCAATAAAGAGTTTTTGATTGTTTCTTTAATTTTCCTAAGGCTAAGGTCTGTCCATTTATAGTCCTTAGGCTTACGCTACCTACAGCTAGATATTTGAAAGCATCATCTTTTTCAATTTTAATTTTAGTCAGATGTTGTTTGAATTTTTCATAGCCTGTCACTAAAGCAGATATCAACTGAACAGTATCTCGATTATATAGAAACAACTTTTGAGGGTTATGGCCTCAGGAATGTTTTCAGAGAGGTATTCTTGTTTACTTCTTACCGATTTTTTTTTATTGGCCTACGAGATTAATCGCTATCTCCTGCGTAGGATTCTCAGGGGTTTAAAATTATAATTGATGAAATTTTCAGCAACAAGAAAAGCTGGTCAATCATACAGAACTGTAATTTGACAACTATTCAGAATTCGCTTGACTTAATTTAACTACATTGCTAGCAGTGACAGATCTAACTAGCAGCCTGTTACAGGTCATAACTGCGATAAAACTCTTCTTCAAGACTTTCAAAGCCTAAATCGCGATGAGTTTAGCTTAACTTTTTAAAAGCTGTTTAATTAAATGTGTAAGTCAATTCAAAACATTGGTAAAAAATAATAAATTGGTGAAAGTCATTTTAAATGTGCTAAAATTAAAAAAAAGTAAAATGCAAAATTAAAAAATAAAAAATAAAAAATTACAAAAAAAATAAAAAATCCAAAAAAAAAAAAAAAAAAAATACAACAACTAATCAAGTTTATAATTTCGTGTTTTTTTTAATATCTCTGAACCCCTTTAAACGAAAAAATAATTTCTTGTTTTCTTGTTATTAAAAAAAATAAAAAGCCAATAGACAACAAAACTACAAATCTGCAATTTATTTAACTGCCTACTTTTATATTTGCGGCTGATGCTTCTTTTTTTTTTTTTTTTTTTTTTTTTTTTGTTACAAATTTCTACATATATCTATTTGTTGGAATGTTTGTCTGTCTGTCTGTCTGTTTGTTCGTCTGACTGATGGACGACTAATTGCGAATATGAATGTACTACAAGGCAACAAAAGTTTTGTTTTAATGAAATCATTTTTATTTTATCTCTACTTTACTTTTCCTTCTCCTATTTCTTTGCAAATCTTTTTTTTTTTTTGTTTTTTTTCTTGTACTCAATTTTTATCTGAAAATTAGCAAAATGTGATTTTTCCACTGTTTGGTTTAAAGTAAGCAATTTCATAAAGTTAGACAGCTCAAAAAGGTATTTGGTAAATAAAAGTACAGAAGAAGGTGCATGTGACGTCACAAAAAAAAAAAAAAATAAAAAATAATAAAATAAAAAAATAATTAAAAAAAATAATAAACAAAAAAAAAAATAAAAAAAAAATAAAATAAAAAAATATAAACAAAAAATAAAAAATCTAACTATGAAGTCAATATTTTAAAAATGTTAAATTCAAAAAAAAAAAAATTCATTTAAAATATAAATCAAATTTTTTCAAGTGTTTTCGGTGATAATTTAGTTCGTTGTGTTTTTTATTATTGTTTTATATTTTTTATAGAATTAGAATTTTTATAATAAATATTTGAATGTTTTGTGGAAATATTTTTTGTGAAAAAAATTTTTGGCGAATTTTCGATTTTCACTTTTTTTTTAATGGGACCCCTACTTATGCAACGGCCTATGCCAGAACTAAGAAATTATGAGAAGTAGGATGGAGGTACTAGTGCTTGTAGACATTCAATTTGAAAGTGACAGTAAAGACTTTCGCTGGAAGGTTATTCCACAACTTGTATTTCTAGGAATTGGTCTTTTCTTTTATGAAATTTCACTAGTGTAAAACATTTCGAATTTTTGTAGCAAAATTTCGGTTTTTGAGAAATCATAAATTTTTTAAATTTATAAATTTACGATTTTCTTGAAAAAGTTTTAGTGTATGAAATTTCAATTTTATGTTTAATATCATTTGAAGTGAAATACAGTATGTCAATAATGTCTTTACACACAAAACAAAATCTAATTTTTTCCTATTTCGTATTTTATTTAAGAGTTTCTTGACATCAGAAAAATGGAGTAGCGTTTGTTTTTGTTTTAAATTTTTGTTATGTTTTTAAAAAAAATGCGTTTTTTTTTTGTTTTATACTTTTACAAATAGTGTAAATAATTATAATAAATAAAAAAACTTTATATTTCATAAAATAAAAAGCGTTTTCTTTATACGAAATATGAAAAAACTAAAAATGTTTATATGTGTAAAGACATTATTGACATACTGTATATTTTTGTTTATCAACAACTCAGTATTTCTCAATATTAATCATTTGTGTGGAATATTGATTTTCTTTTTTATATAAAATCTTAAAACAAATTTTTTTTTACAATTTTAGACATTTTTTGCATAAAATTTTGATTCTCTTGTAGCAAATCGCAATTTTTCACATTATTTTGGTTTTAATGATTTAAGATTTTTTTGTGTAATTTTCGTGAAATATTCTTTTAATTGTGAAATCTGAAAGTATTTTCGGTGTATTATTTTAAGAAATCGGTTTAAAAAAGTCTTGGTTACTTATATTTAGAATAAACATTTTTATTGCAAATTTTTAAATTATTTTTTTTTTTTTTTTTTTTTTTTTTTTTTTTGGTAAAATTTCATTTTTGGGTAAAGTTTTATTTGTCCTAATTTTTTTTTTAGATTTTTGCGAAATTTATTTTTTTTAAATATTATTTCTTTCGAGAATTTTTTTGTGAAACATTGAAATCTTATTTTTTTTAATATAAATTTTCTTCTGAAATTTTTATTTCATTTGTATGGAGGAAATCGTTTATTAAATGGAATTTAATTTTAATTTATCGTTTTTTTTTTGCCATAAAACCCAAACATTGAAAAAATCACCCTATATGCTATTAAAAACTAGACACAGTCAGTAATAGTTTGTTGTTACTAAATAGATATTAGAAACATTCGTACTTAAAAGAAAAATTTCAAAACTACAGCTAATCTAAAACAATATAACACGAATTTCATTAAATTGCTAGTAAAATATACATAAAAACAAACATACATACATACATACTTATACAAACATAATGTGCTGCAAAAAATAAACTAAAAAAAACTCGAAAAAATATTCGCTTAACGCCACAAATACACAACACCATCGTCGCCATTCAGTCAATTTAATCTATCCAATATTTGAATTATTTACTCATTGTTATATACAGTTAGTTGTATATACATGCATACATACATACATACATACATATGTATGTATATAATGTATATAATGTAAAATATTTATAAATATTTGTACATGTCGTGTTCATTGTAGTTATAAAGTAAATTTATATTTTTTATATAAAAAAATTATTCTTTTTTCTTCTTCATTATTTTTTATACAACAGACGACGGGCGAATCGACCGCAACAATTATTTATTTCATTTGTTTATTGCACTTAAATTTAAGAAAAAAATTATACAAAACTTTTTTGCTGCCTCTTTTGTGGAAATAATAATTAAAAGCACAAACAACAACAGAAACAACAATGTAAAATTATTTAATGCAGTGCTGTATAATAAAATTAAAACTTTGAAAATATTTAAAATATTAAAAAAAAAATAAAATCTTAAAATAGATTTCTAAAATTCTCTAAATTCAAGAATTTTTGAATATTAACAGAGAGAAAAGATTTTTGTTTTTTAAAGGGAAATATTGAAATTTAATTAAATTTTTAATTAACGCAATTACATGTTTAATTGAAAACTAAATACCAAATTTTCTAATTAAAACATTAATTAAAATATTATGTATTTAATTAAAAAGACGGAAAAGTATTTCCCAATAAAAAAAAAAAAAAAATTCATCTTAAAAATAAATTTTTAAAATCTCTAAAATTAAAAAGTTAAAATATTTACAGAGAGAATATTATGTTTCTGTTTTATAAGGAAACATTGAAATTTAATTAAATTTTTAATTAACTCAAAAACATGTTTAATTGAAAAATAGATACCAAGTTCTCTAATTAAAACATTAATTGAAGATGTTATGCATTTAAATAAAAAGAAGGAAAATTATTTTCCAATTTAAAAAAGTTATAGAATTAATTAAAGCTTTAATAAAAGTTAAATTTAAAAACAATAAAAGCCTTTAATAGGTTCTGCGCAGGAATATGTTTCTTAAGGTGACTTTACGATGTTCAGTAGGGAATGTAATGACAACCAAGTAAGAGTGATATATATACCCTTCATCATATATGTAAATCTAGTTTAGTGAAGTAGATCTTATCAAAACAAAAAAAAAACGAATGTTGGGGTGACAGAGAATTCTAAAATAAGAAAAAAAAATTAAGTACCATGTAAATTTTGACATAAAAATGTCACCGGCTCTCAATGGGTTAAGCATTTTTTTTAAATATTTGTGTTTTCTAAAGGAACACTTCAAAAGCTTTTAAATTATACTCATATTGGCCATATTGACAATCGAACCTTTTTATAAAAATTTCAGAGGTCTGAGCGAAGTCCATGTGTCCGTCCGTGTTAGTGCTGCAATCAACTTTGCTAAGGTACTAAATAAGCTAGAGAAAATTTAAATACGTCAATCTATCAGACGTAGTTTCAAAAATTTTGCTATTGAAAATTAACAAGATCGGTCCATGTCCCTCGAGACAGTGGGCTAAACAGCACACCTGCCTCTAACTTTTCCATATCATTTGCAACAATGAAATAAATCCAATCAAAAAAATTATGAAGCGATAGAGATCTATAAATTAGGAAAAAAAAACATCAAGTAAAAAATTTGGCGCTCGCCCATATATTCCAAGTTATGGACCTCTGAAATTTTCATAAAAAGGTTCGATTGTCAATATGGCCAATATGGGTATCATTTAAAAGCCTTTGAAGAGATCTTTAAAAAAATATTAAAATTTTTTAAAAATTGTTAACCCATTAAGAGCCAATGACAATTATATGTAAAATTATTAATCGCACTTAATTTTTTTATTCTTATTTTTTAATTCTCTGTCACCCCAGTATTTGTCTTTCGGCATTGCCTAATGTAGCACTCTTTATCTGTTTTATTTATTTTCTTTTTTTATTTATTTATTTAATTTTTGTTGTTGTTGTAATTGTTCCTTATTTCTTAAGTAGAGGAGGGAGGTTTAAAACTAAAGTTGTTTACGGCCGCAAATAAATATCTGTATTAAATTTATGCCAGCCTGGGCTGAAACTGACAAATCAACTAATTACCTGTGTTTCAATTTTAGAGTTTTAAAAGAAGAGATTTAAAAGATTAGGAAAAACCACAAACAAAAATTTTTTTCAATCTCTTATTCTTTTGTCGTAATATTTATAAGGAGAAAACACCTGTAGGACATTTTAAATTATTGTTGTTGTTTTATAATTTATAAAAAAAATAATATTAAAGTTTTAAATTATCTGCTGCGTTTAGAGATTTTTTTAACACAAAAAAATATACAACAATTATTTTAACTTGTGTTCTTTTTTTATAGCAATCTTTAGCAACACCCGGTGTTGTTCGCTGCCCCCATTTTAATAAATGAAATTAATAAAATATTCAAAAGTAGAATTATATGCAGATATAAAGAGTCTTTGCTAAAAATATATTTTATATTTTAAAACTCTCGTCATATTAAATTTGCAGGTATGGGACTACAAAAATTTTTTGTTGCAAGAAATTATCCATCTTCTAGCATCAGCTCCGCTTGATTTTTGCCTTGATAACAAACAATATCTATAAAATATTGCTCACACAACTCGATTAATTTTGTTGTTCTTTAGACATTATATTAACAAAATTATTTTTTATAGGGGCACCCATCTGCCCCCTCTAAACTTTTGCTTAAAAATCCACTTTATGCTCGGGATAAACTAAATTATATTTATTAATACCGATCCATTTTTGTAGTTTCATAGATTTAGAAGAGTTATTAGTTACTTGGTATAGCGGGTAATCCATCTCCGCCGTCCTATACCTTCAGCCTTTATATTTCAAAAAGGATTTTATGTTCAGAGTAAACTTCAGTAAGTCGAGTGAGTTTTTCTATTGTACTTTGCCAAATTAGGATATTTAATTAGTACTTTGTAAGTGGGGCTACCCTTTCCTTCATCCTATTCTGCCACCTTTATGTGCAAATATTTAATTTTAATCAAAAAGATTTTTTTCCAAAGATGTGATTCAACATCTGAAAAGGAATGCAGGCATGTGGCTTACACGGGCTGTTCACGTCGCGGCGCATTCCCGACGTCCTATTTTGGGCTTGTAGTGTTGCTGGTTTCTTAAATTTCATTGTGCATTAAACTTTATCCCGCTTTGATCAGTGTCATTCTTATTTTCAAACAGAAATTCATTGGTTCAGTTTAAAAGAAATGTTGCCCAATGACGCAACCAGCACCAAACGGATCTGTTGTGGTTTCGTTTTTACGCCATAAAGGGCACTCGCTGAGCCAAAAATGAGCCTCATCGCTCAATACAATTTTGCCTTTATAAATTGCACGAGTTAAACACAGATTTTCAAAGTAAATCTAAATAATTTGGTTGCATTGATCGAGCCCCCCTCTGATTTTCACGGTAAGGCTGATCATAAATGTCGAAAAGATAGCTCAGTATAATAGTTCCTTTAACAGTTAACCCTTTCGTAAGTTCTAATGGGTCTAAATATCAATAACTACCAGCACTGAGGGGATGACGTCTACTCAAGCAATGCTTTGTGCCAGAACTAGAAAATCGGGTTAAGGGAGCTGGATGGGTGGTAGTAGTGTTTGTGGACATTCGACTTTAATTTTCCTATATTTGAAATGACAGAAAAGACCTCTGCAGCGAAACGATTCCACATACAAACTGTTTGGATAAAAAAAACGAATCCTCTTTGTAACGCTTAGTTCGATTCACTGGCCAATTGATCAATAATGGATAAGCTCTTAATGAAAAATTGACTGACTGTAGGCACAAACGTCCTCGCGGGGCTGCTAAGAACCTGGCTGATATAACCAAAGTTCAGACGAAGTACTTTCAGGGTGTAATGGAAACCAGTCTCCTGCAGACACCAAATATGGATAGACACGTGAAAGGACTGACTAGTGTCCTTTTTAGACTGGAGCTATGGAAACCGTTAGCTCGTACAGAGAGCTGCTTAGCTCTGTAGCCGGTTATTAATGAGTTCCCCTCACGGTACACTTAGTGGCTGTTGGTTAAGTTCGGTGTCTGTGGAAAAGGTGCGGTGTCGACAAAAGTGTGCAGTTGCACTCTCAACAGAGACGGTGTTGGGTGATCTTCAATCATTCAAGCAAGGGGTAGTTCATGATACTGACACCCATGTTCATAGATTTGCAACTTTGTTGGCTAAGCCAGTAAAGGGCGCTAGTCGACGCATTATATTTTACTCAGTGGTAAGACCACTGTCTGTTTAGGCCATCATGGCAGGTACAGACTTGAATCATGATGACAATTGTACTCAAAAGCCTGGGAACGAAATTCCTTATATCATTAGAGATAAAATAAAGAAACACAACCCCATTGCGTCGATGTTTAAGAGAGACAATAGAGTTGCAGACCCTACTGTCACTTTTAAAAATCGCAATCTTTATCAAAAATAATCTCATCAAAAATAATCTTAAATATAAAAAAACCCCAACAAATAACACAAATTATTAAATCGTGGCGTATTAAAAAACACTTCAATATGAAGAACACAAGTCAATTATCAAAAGTAGTTTAAAGATAACAGATTTTAAATTCTACAAAGCAGTAAAAAAGTGAAATCAGATCACGCGCAAATATTGATAAGACGAATGTGACAACTACGTATGTACATACATAGCTTGATGTTATTTATTAAAGATAAAATTTAGATTGCAAAAATTATTTTTAGTTTTTAAAATACAATTTATTTTTATTTAATTTAAAAAAAAAATCTTTCATGAATTTAATAAAATTTTTAAGGTTATTAAATTCGACTCAAAAGCTTTTGTCGGGAATGAACACATTAAACTTCCAAAAAAAGGCAGAGAGAAATTAAATAAATTAAGAATTTAAGAGAGAAGTTAAATAAATTAAATTAAGTTTAAACAAGGAAACGTGTAAAGGTTTCTGTTTAATAAAAAAAGAAAATAAGATAAATTTGTGTAACATAACGTTGAAATAGTGCTGATAGGTGTTGCTAACACCCTTTTGAATAATCAATCACACCTGCAACAAATTATAAAATAATGTCGGAAAAATTTTAAAAATTAAAAATCTAAAATAAATAAATTGCAAACCATTTCAAAAGAAATATAGACGGACTTTTGCTTATAAAACGAGTAAAATGAGAAGTTCCATGCAAAACAATCGTTTAAATTTTCAACTGCAGTCACACCTTTTTGTAGCAACATCCACATCAAAAATCAAAAAAAGGCACTAAAAAGCGTAATTTCGACTTAAAAAATGTAAAAAAAGTTTAAATAAAATTTTAAGTTTTATTTAACTCTTAAAACATATAAAAATGTACATATGTATGTAGATATGTATATATTATGTATGTATGTTTGCAAAGTTTTTAGTGTTTTATGAAAAATTATTATTTTCTTTTGGGACCATAAAGCTCTTTTTTATTTTTTATTTGACAAAACACTAGTAGAAGTAGCAGGTAAAATTTAATCATTACAGCATGAAAATACGGATTCTTAGTCCGTGTTTAATATGAAAAATCAATTTTATAGAGTTTAAGGACAATAAACTAAAGGTTTTTTTCCACTTCCGTATTTAAGCATTAAATTTGTGAAGTAAAATATGGCACAGCTCCTTGTTTTTTTCTTGTTATTTTTTTATTTATTTATTTGTTTTTTTTTTAATTTTGAATTTTCTTACAATTTCTTTTTACTTTTGCTGCTTCTTAGTTTTTTTTTTTTTTTGTAAAATAATTAAATTTTTATATTTAACAGTTTAATGAAATACGCTTTCTTTAATTTCTTAAAAAAACAAAATGTTAATATATTTGACTATTAGAGTTTTATAAAGGACACTATTAGAAGTGCTCTACAATAGTTTTTTTCTATCCACTTTAAAATATATTTAAATATCGTCTGGAAACTCTTATATTAAATTTTTAATATTAACATTGGTTATGTTAAGTAATTAACAGTGGTTATGTTAAGTAATTAACAGAGCCCTGTTATTATAACGGAATGTGGTAGGATTATAAATTTTAAAATTTTACTTCACACACATTAATTTTCGTTGCTGGAAATATTAAATTTCATATAAAAAACTTTTTACCCAGATTTTTTATATAAAAAGTTTAACATTTTTAGCGATAGAAAAATTAAATTAATTTACCGCTGTCACCATCTGGTATATGATTTCGCCATGACTTGTAGGTTTATTTAATACTTGCTTCGTCGTCTAAATTAACATGAATCAATTACCAGGTGGCAGGGTAGGCCACTCCATATATAAACAGTTTTTTTATATATGGAGTTTGGCAGTTCTCTTAACAGCAAAAAATAATGAATTTGCCTACGCTGCCACCTAGAAATGAATTCGCCTTGCTGTGACTTTAACATTAGATCTTTTCTTTAATTTGTATTCTAATATTTACTAAAAATAATATTCAACAAGACAAATCATATCTAAAGCGAGATACGTGATACAGATTAACGTCAGTACTTGGCCGTGTGGCTCTAACCTCCTGGTGGACTTACCACTGTGTGAAATACAAAGCGTCGACTATCACCCTCCACTAGCGTAGCCAACAGAGTTTCAAATCTAATATTATGAGTGTCAGGACCATGAACAACCCCCTGCTTGAGAGATTGGAGACAATCGAACCCCATCTGTTGAGAGTGCAACAGCACACTTCCATCTACTCTGCATCTTTCCTGCAGTTATAGACCTTAACACCACAGACTCCACGTGTACTCAGAAGGGACCTCACCAATAACCGACTATAGAGATAGGCAGCTCTCTGTATGGGCTACTGGTTCCCATGGCTCTAACATAACTACAGATACTGGTTAGTCTTTTGACTGCACACCGGACCTGATATAATTTCACTCCAAACAAGCCCATGAATTTTTTTTAATTCTCTAATTTCGCCAATTAGAAAAAAAAAAATAAAACAGTTTGCAAATTAAGAAATTAAAAAAAAATTAAAAACGTTTGACTTCTTTCTTGATTATTTTGTATTGCAACTCTGAAAATGTCGGCCATTGACTTTTACTTGATTTCGTTTTGCCAATTTTTTCTATTTTGCATTGTTGTTGTTTTACTAGTGTCAATGTCTAACTGTTTTTTTATTGTTTTTGTTACTGTTGTTGTACTCGTTTTTAGTTTGTTGCCTTAGACAGGCATAATAAACATTTAACTGTTATTTTGTTAATAGAAAAACATTAGCAACAACATTAACCATTAACAAAAATAAAAAGTTCTATTTGTTACAACAAAATGAAAAAAAACTTGTTTCGCCATATTTTCTCTATCTAAAAATGTATTAAAAGCTTAACAAAATCAGTTTGTAATGGTCATATCACTAAACAACAATAGAAACAACAATAGCAACAACAACAACAAAAATAAGAAGATATAAAACAAAAACAGCTAAATACCGAACGAACTGTATTGAAGATAATGAAGTTTTGTAGTAGTCTTTGCTGCAAAATGGAAATTGTAATGAAAAATAGAATTGAGCAAAAAAAAACAACAACAAAAAAGTATAGTAAATGCATACACTTGAATGAAATGTTGGTACGTACTACATGGTAAAGGAAAGAAGGAGAAGAAGAAAATATAAAATACATATAAAAGTATAATAAATGTAAAATCAGCGACAATAAAGAATTAAATAAAATAAAAAAATGCATTAAAATTAGGTGCATACACACACATACATACATATATACAAAAATGCAAACCTACTTGCATACCCTGCCAGCATTTGACAGAGCATTTTTAGATAGAAGTCACTTCTTGGTTACTTTTTTAGATTATAAACTCAATTTGACAAAAATATACATTATTGTCGAATTTAGATCTTCTAACAGTCACTCTTTCTGCTCTACCAGAAGTTAATTGGACAAAAAGACCCGTTATATTAATATAAAAACACTTCCCCTTAAATTTGTTATATTCAGTGTAACTTTTTCCGACTACCAGATGATAATGAGTTGATTGCTCAAAAATTTACAAAAACAAATGAAATGGGTATCGAATATTGATCTCTTATAGGTCACAACTTCGACTCTACTAAGAGTGAATTAATTAATATGACAGATAAACAAAAACATTAATGTCATTTAGTTTGGCTTGTGCAGTGTTCGCTTATGTTAAAAGAGTGTGAAAAATGTTAAGAAAAAAATGCAAAAAATTAATTGATAAAAGCAAAAATAAATAATAAAAAGGTACATGAGGCTGTAAGTAATTTTATTTAAACACAAAATATTCTTAAGGTAAGAAGTTTCTTAATCTCTAGCTTTTTAAATGTAAACCTTTCTGTTATGTTAAAATTTACATTTTCTGTTATGATAAAGCAGAACTCTGTTACTTTTAAAAGTTTTATACTCGATACTGTTAAAGAAACCCTTTATACACTTCTAACAGACACATATTCGACACCAACAGAATACTCAATTTTAATCCTTTTTAGAGGTGATAAATAGTTTCATATTAGTTGTATAACTGTAGCGGTACGTTTCTTCCCGACTGGGGATACTATTTGGATAAGAATTCGATATTATTTGCGATACACTTTAACGCCATGAAGTAACGTTGTAGTGACTTTTGCGATAGAAAATGCTTGCAGGGTACGTTTATATAAACACATCTACTTGTTTTTTTTTAATTAATATACACACATGCATATGTACATTTGTACATATGAACATTTTGTTTATTTTTATTTGATTAATTCTTCATGGCTTTTTATTTCTATAGAGGAATGAACTTTATCGATTTTAGAGGCAACTTTATTAATTATAATTAATTAATTTGTAAATATGTACATATGTATGTATGTAGGTACAAACACTTATACATACATTCTTATATTTGTATCTATTTAAATAAATTTTTCAAATGCAAAACAATTGTTAACGTCATTCACACTTTGCAATACTTTTTTATAACATTTGGTTTTTATGACAACCTCTTTGTTTTTTATTTTCTTTCTTGGAAAATGGATTTTTTTTTTTTGTCTTTAAGAATTTTCCAGTAACTTTTTGCACTTGTTTTATTTATTTGTTAGATAACTTTTAAGGATGTGAGTTACTTGCGTGACAAATATTCCTTTTACCCCTTCCATTTTCCTAAAAATATGTTCGTACTTGTGTACATACATACATACATTCTTATAGAAAAGTTTTTAAATTTCCCACTCATTCTCTCAAAAATGTCATTATTTTTTATCACATTTAAGTGCTGTCAACTTGTTAGAGAAAAACCCTATTAAATAGCAAAGAGTTGCAAAAAGCTTATAAAAATAATGTCACTGTTTAAAGTAAATTTTAAGCGTAAAATTAAAGTAAACTAATGAAAAATATAAAAAAAGGAATATTAAGTTTAAAAAAAAATATTTTATTGGTCCGCGATAAGTAAAACAGAGTTTATCACACGTTTAAATATAAACAACGAATAACACGTTTATTTGTTTTTTTTTTTTTTTTAATACAACAATAAAGGTAGATGCTATTGCTAATAATTTTAACGAATTGTTTTTAGGTTTACGTAACTAAATGGAAAAAATGTAATCCTAAGAATATCGCTGCAAAGTCTGTCCGCCTGTAACAGGGCTATATCTCAGAAACCATAATAGCCAGACTATTATAGCCGCTGCACACAAGCCCTATTTTTGACGTATATTGTCTTATCTTTAGAACCCTAGTATTAATGAGGAGATATTTACTTGAATTTCCTACAAAAAGAAATCAAGATGAAACTAAATAGTAAAAGGTGATCCATATGCTGCACTTGACAGACATATTTATATACTCTTGCAATTTTTACTGGATAGACTTTGAGTAGTTATTTAAATCTTTGTTTTTCACGTTTAGGAATTCAAGATTCGTTTTCATATTCTCACAAAAGCTCTTAAATTGAATCAGAATATTTTAAATAAAAACAATTGTCAGTGAAAAACAACGATTTTGGGAATTATTAATTAAATCAGTAAAGAATAAAAATTTTAATTCGGGTAATTGCATTTTTCAGAAATCGCGTACCCTTTTCTACTCGCGTCTCCTTTCTTTTCTATAAACTCAAGAATTGCGCATAAAAAGTTGCAAAGTATGGACGGTTTTCGCAACATAGGTATGTCACAATTGTAATCCAGTTGTTCGATGCAGTCAATACAAAGCTTTAAAATCGAGTAGCATTTCAAGCGGTGACAATCATTTAAAATTACATTAAAATGAATCAGTTCAAATAATATATCATTTCACACATTACGGTAAAATCAAAATGATAATAAAAACATGCAAATTGAATCCGAAGCTTTTGGAGATAGAGAGACTACAATATATTATTCGCTTGGTCCCAATTCGCACGATGCAAGTATTTAAGCTGAGCTGATTAGGTTGTAGGCAACGGGGTGAGGTAAAATTAAATGAGTACAGACTTGCTTGTACTTGCAATTCGGTTTGCTTTCATATTCGTAATGTCAAGAAACACAGATGTCTGTGTGTACATTCATGCAAAAATCTGAACAATTTAAGCAATAAGACTTGTACTGTGCGAACGTCAATGAAAGTTCAAAGAAGAAAATAAAAATAAGCAGTCTTATTTTCTTGCATCGTGCGAATTGGGACTTAATCCCAAAGTCCCGTACCATTCAAGTCTTACCATCGAATTTTGGCCGTCGACTCATAATTGTCTAATCGATTTTTTATAACAGCCTAACGTAGTGCGTAATAGAGTGAGGATCCTTATAGAATTCATATCTAATGTGATGAACATTTGATACCCCTCTCAACCCTTTTCCTACGCAGCCTAAAGGCTCTTTAAAAAGGATGAGACTTGCCTCCATGAATTTGTTTCCCTATTTCTTTTTAGATTAATGGATTCCAACTCTAATGCAACCCTTAGTGCAGAGTGTCTGCCATTAATCGTAATAGTAGTGGTTCCTGAAAGACCGCATGCATTTAAAGCTTTGTTAAGGATTGTTATCTGATTAAACCCTCCATTTAAGTGGCATCTCTTTTTTCGGGATATTACAACAAAACTACTTTTATATAAATAAATTAAGTAAAATCCTTTTAAAATTTTCTGTTCCTTTAATTACATATTTTCGTAGTTTGTTGTCTTGTTTTCTACTACCTTTTTTTTACATACCTGACCATAAACTAAACAACAAATTTCTGTGTGTCATTTTTATATCCAGAAACTTAAGTTTCCCAAGTCCAACATTTTTAAATATACTCAAACATTTGGAAAGATTGTCCTTAAAGCTGTCAGCTTATTTAAAAAAAGAAACTGTGCGTGCGTGTTTGTGTTGTCTAGGGGCATTTATTTTCCAAAAATCGCTACTAGTTTAAGAATATTAAAAACGCCAAATAATCGACTCTACCTGCTGGTTTGTTTATTGTTATAGTTTTTTTTTGTTTTTTCTTATATTTCTGTGATTATTATTTTGTACTCTCTTGAGAGCTTTTTGCTCTTTGTATTTGTAGAAGTCATTGTTGCAATTGACAATTTAAGCATAAATATGTGTGGGTTCATAATGTAGTCAGTTTGTATGTTGGTGTTGCTCTCTTGCTAGCGGAGTTTTCTGTGCGCCTGCTATGAATTAAATAAACAAGACAGATTATAATGCTTAATTTTTAACTCGGCTCGGCTCCTCTGCCTGCATTATTTTTTTATGTTGTTTCTTGAGTTGAGTTTGTTTATTTTTTCTATTATATTATCCTGTCTTCGTTTGCTTCTGTTGTTTTTGTTTTGCCAACATTGAATGCTTCCGAAAACAAAATTTATTTTTTGTTTTATTTATATTAATTATGAACGACAACGGATGGATAGATGGATGCTTTTTTGGGTGTATCCAACAACAACGAACTAACTAACTAGTGTAAAAGAGCGTGTGAAACGAGCAAGAGTTGTCGTGTCGTGTGTTTTTTTTATTGTGTGTAAAAAAGCCAATGAATGAGCAACTAAAAACCATCTGTTTAGAAGAAGTGTATTTAAGAAAAATATTTATTTAAATATTTACACTTTGTACATAAATATGTATTTATGTGTGTACTTTCCTACCTACAATAAATTTATTTTTTTAATGAATTTAAATTTAAAAAATAAAATATAAAAAATAACAGTTTAAAGCTCGCTAACTCACACCTGCAAATAGGTATTTTTAATAATAAATTTAATATTTTAATAATTTTAATGTTAAATAAAATAATAAGATTTTTAAACGTTCATATAAAACAATGGCAATTAAAGGGTAATTTCGGTTTGGTTTGATTATTTTGCTGTAAAAATTCATTAAAGTGATGTTTAAATTGTTGTTGGCTGATGTATATTTTTTTTGTTGTATCTTAATTCTTTTTCTTCAGTGTTGTTTTTGTTTATATATATATATTTTTTGTTTGCTTTTAATATATATGGAGTGTTTGTTTGAATGTTTTTGTAGCTTTTAATGTTTCGTTTTATTTTGTTGTTGTTGCGTTTGTTTGCACTTAAAAAATTATATTATAACGGCAATGGTAAAGAGAGCTTATTTTCAGTTGCCCTGAGAGCATGATACCGTGCGGTTTTCCTGTGGATTTTATTTATTCGTCTTTAAAAACAAATTTTTTTTTTGCGTCATTACATACAATCATATTCTAATAGATATATGTATGTATGTTTGTATGTGCATACAAATTGCTTCTTCTTGTTGTACCTACTACAAAATGTGAGACAAACAAAAATTAAAAAAAAAGCATTTGTTCTTTTTCAAACTTATTTATTAAGAGTATAAAGTGATTTGGATTTATTTTTGCTCTCTGTTTTAATCGAGTTAAAATTAAATTAACACATAATTAAATAATAATGATGGTGACGATGATAATTAAACAGTATTATAAAGATTTTTATAAATTTAAAATAATTAACGAATATATCAATTTATTTAACGATAACAATAATAATAAAAAAAATAACTGCTTGCGTGTGTTAAATGTGGAATTAAGACCTGAACAAAAGTAAAAAAAAATTTGTTACGAATACGAAAAAAATCAATAAATTAAAGTACTTTTTTGCGTCGTGTTAAATTAGCTAAAGCTATGCATCGGATTGGAATGGGTTGAGAAAAGTGTACAAAAATTTTATTACACACACATACATACCTACTATTCTGTCAAAAAAGAAAAAAAATAATAATAAATAAATAAGAAAAACGAACTGGAAAATTTTGTTATAAAAAATTTTCCACATCGTTTTCTATAAAATAATATTACAACAAATAAAGTGATTTTTGTTCAAACAAAATTAGTTTAAAAATTTAAAGTTTTTTTAAAGTAAAAAATAAAAGTGTGCATTAGGCGAATTTGTTATTACCCTACATAATTTCGTTTTAACACACATTACTTCTTACAAACATACAAAAACATTTCTTTAGCCCTTGTTTTTGATACTTTTTTTCTATTTATCATTTTTTGTTGATCTCTTTTTTCGTTTATGTTATAAATGCATTTCGCTTATAATTGGCGATAACGATTTAAAATCCTAAAGTAATTGTAATCGCTGGAAATCTAGTGGACTTAAAAGTATATGCTGCTAATAACCAACACAACTTTTTGAAGCTTAAATTGATGGTGAAAAGTCTTTCAAAACTTGCTTAAACAAGTTTAGCGTTTTGCGATTTAAAAATGCGCGTTTGTTAAAACATATTCGTTTGTTGAAGTTGTATCTCTGACCTCGTCATTCTCGGAATTTTTAAATTAGTGTTCAGACAAATATTCGATATATAAAGAACTAGGAATCCTTGCTGGAAGCATAATGCTATTAAAGCCCCTTTCATACTATAAACCTGAGTATTAGGACAAACAAAACGGAAAAAAATTTGACATCCCATAATACCGAACCATTTTTAGACATTTTTCTAAACGCTAACACTTTTCACTTTATCAAGATTGTTTTTTTTTTTTCAAAAGCAAATGAAGAAAATAACAACAGCAGCTGTTGAGCAAAGAAAGATGCCGACTGCATCTTAGATAGTGCAACGTCGTCTAAGCTATCCTTTCCTTGTCTTGCAGCTGATTAAAATTGACCCTATACTTGTCGCTTCCATATGGATTTTGCTTACAACAAAGTACAAATAGCTGCAATTTTTATAACTTTTTTGTTTTTAATATTTTTATTTACCAAGAAGCTGAACGAACAAAAATTGTCATAAGGCGGCACTTCCTTATCATACATAATATTCTTCAGTCGCCGTTTATTACATTTTGTATCAGCTTTGTAATTTTAATTTTATTTGAAGTGTGATATTATGAAAACAATTCTCATTTGATTTCCTTCTTACAAAATCCAATGAAAATCTTAATACTCAGTATTATAGTGTAAAAGGGGCTTCAGAAGGTTTTCTTTCAAAATATTTATATAGAAAGGTCTCAGAAGTGCAGCATAAGAATTATATGGCATCTTACTGATTGCGTATTTTTTTTTTCTAATTCGCCGTGCAGGATTTTCACCATCATATTGAAAATGTTGAACTTATTTCACATGTGAATGTAGCAATCCTGAAAAACATATTTAATTCTTCCAGTATTTGACTGAAAATGAGAAATATTCGCTCTTCTTTAAAAATAAATTTTCAGAGACGCTTTAGTACCACCTCAGCGTTACATTTTACATATTTATGAAGCTACGTATTTGACCTATTGTAGGGTCTTAAATACTCTTTGTTGTTTCTTTTTTTTTAGTTTATTTACATACCTACATAAATTTGGAAGTTTAGAGATTTAGATTTTCTTAAATTACGTTAATAACCTCTTTTTTACGTATTAACAGCAAAATATATAAAAAAAAACATTAACCTCAAAATTCCTTGGAAGTTCTTTAAATTTGAAATGGAAATCGCAAATACTTTTTGCATTAAGTAAAAAATTTCTTAATGATTTATGCCCAGTGTAGAGAAATACATAGGTATTTGAAAGATTTTTTCATGTTTATACACTTTAACTCGTTACTCGTTTGGTTGAGGAAGACAAAAAAAAAAAGACTACTAAACTCGTTTTTATTCATTTCAGTATTTTTTTCTTCTGGTGGATTTTTGCTTTACTTCTATAAACCACACACACATATCTATATATATGAACTAAATACAACAACAAATCCAAACCTTTTTTTTTTATCAAATAACAATAAGAAGAAAAAAAAAATTCGCAAAGAAGAAAACCCAAAAAATTGTACAAAAAAAAAGTACATAAAAAGAGCCAGCGAAAAAAAAATCGCATAATAGGCACACACTCGCATTTAACACTGGTGTTGCTGTTTAGTTATTGTTTTTGTTGCAGATGAAGATGATGATGATGGCGATGACGATGACGACGACCTACGACGACATCTCTACAATAACGAGTACTTAACATTACATTTTGTATTAAAGTTTTGTTTTGTTTTTTTTTTTTTTTTTGTTGTTGAGTTTCTTTTAATTTTTTCACATCAGTTGTATTGTTGTTAGTAGTAAAACCATAACGAATCGGAAACAAACAAACAGAGCAACTACATGAGTTATTAAAATAAAATAAACACAAGTCACACAGAATATTAATATACAAATACAATAAAAGTTTCGTTTAAGTCGGTCGCCCGGTCGTATCGTATGGTGGTCGGTCGGTCGTTTGGTTGTTGAATTGTTTGCACGTTTATAATATTTTAGTTGATTATAAAGACTGATTGTGTCTAGAAAGTGAGAGAGTGTAGTAAAGATATTATTTACATACATATTTCTTGTATGTGTGTATGTTTGGAAATGTGTAATTATATTATTGTTAAAATAAAATAAAAGATGGATTAAAAATTAACAACTAATAAAATGAACAAAATATTTTAATTTTTCACACACACACACACACACACACATACTTACAGACAGTAAGTGTTTAATTTAATAATTTTTAAACGGTTTAGAAGAAGAGAAATACTAAAGTTTGCTGTTGGATATTAATATGAAATTAATAAAAAAAAAAAAAAAAACAAATAAAAGTAATTTTTTGTAGATGAGTTTTTGTGTTCTCTCTCTCACTCTCCCCAGTTCACCTTAACAGCAGTGGTGCACTATTTCTATCGTTAAAAGTTATACAACGACAATAAATTTATATCCTAAATAGAAATGTGTACACGAAACCCGAGAGCCCACTATTATTTTTGTGGCCAATAATAATAACAACAACAGCAACAAGATAAGAACTACATACCTACAATCTCGATACACATTTTCATACTTGATATGTATGTACATATATAAGTTAAAGATACATACATATTTACATTTCTACATACATATTATTACTTGTATGTTGTACGTTAAAATATTTGTTGTTTGATTGAACGCCATTTATGTTTGTGCGGATGTGTGTGTGTGTGTAAATGCAGCTTATTATGCTTGTGACCACGACATTCGACAGCTAACAAAAACACAACGAAGGCGCAAAACAGCAGCAACCCCAGCCTCAGCAACAACAACAACAACATCAATTATTAAAGCATACTATAATACTATACTTTTTTTTTTGTTTAGTCTACATGGACTTAACACCACTTCATACTACCTTAAGAGTAGCTATCAATATTAAGTTCTGACTGAGTTGTCGTAAATGTTGTTGGTTGGATGGCAATTGGTTTGAATTCGTCGCTTGTGTTTTTGTTTTTTGTTGGCTTATTTGTTGATGGATACGGTGTGTATGTAGTGACTAAGGCTGTGACTTATCATCAAATACAATCACACAACAACAGTGCTAAATGTTCCGACTTACAAACGTGACGTGTTTTAAATTTTTATTTCGGCTTCTTACAATTGTTTTATTTTTTCATTACTTTTCTTAACAAAGGCATGCCATGTATGGTAACTTATTACATATACATATAAGTACATGTGTATGTACATAGTACTAAGCTGAAAATAACATAAAGAAAAAAACAAAAAATAAAATTTAAGCATTAAAAAAATGTACAAAAGTTAAAAAAGTTTGTGCAAAAATTATTTCAATAAATTAAATTTAGAAGAAATATAAAAAGAAAACCGTGTTAAAAACTAAAGTGTAAACAAAATTTTTACAAAAAAGTAAAGTTACAAAAAAATAAATCAACTTTCAAGCAAAATAAAAAACAACTATTATAACGTCATCATTTCTTATATGCAAATCATATTTAGATTTAAAATAATATAAACGTCGATTCGTGTTGATAAATTATTAAAACAAAAAAAAAAACAAAAGAAAAAAATTTATACACACACTTCTATTCCTTTCAACACACAAAAAAAATATTCTCTAATAATGTATTTTAAATACTAAAAACCAACAACAATAAAATAAAAATTTTAAAAATAACATTCATACAAATGTACATAGCAGCACAATTAGCAGAAACAGCGGCAGCAGCAACAACAACAACAGCAGCTGTTCATAAAGCCGGTTGAAAAAAAAAACAGCTGTTTATTTTTCACACACGCTCATGTAGTCTACCAAGTAAAAATAAAATTGCATTTCTAAAAGAAAGAAATTTTAAAACATAAAGAAAAGAAATACAAACATAAAACGAGTTTAAATAAAATAATTCTCTCATTTATTTATAGTAAAAATAAAATAAAAACACGCGTAACATTAAAAGAGTTTTTTGTGTGAATCGAAGCGTAGTAATAACAAAACACAACACTTTGTTTTTCAAATGTAAACAATTAAAGAGAGTAACATTAAAACTACTCTCTTTAATTTAAAAGAAAACAAAAAAAAATTACCCATATGTCTCTCACATTACCAATGTCGTTAATAGAGACTTCAACAATAACCGAATCATCAAAACATAGAAATTATTCGAAATTAACAACAAATTCTATGGTGGTTATACAAGCCTCTACAGCATCTTTACCAGTTACAACAAAAACTTCAAATGTTGTGGCAACAGCAACGCAAAAAAAATCTCGCAAACGTTCCACTACTGAAACAATAGCAACAAATGCAATATATAATACAACAAGTACAAAACGTAATAGAAAACAAAGCATTTTACAACAGCAGCAACAACAACACCAAATAAATCTTCAACAACAGCCGCAGCATCATCTTCAACAGCCTTTATATGTTAATCAGAGAGTAAGTTTGTTTTAGTGATAGATAAGCAACCGTTAAGAATTTCTAGTGAAAACAAGCAAATAATAAAATAATAAAAATATAAAATAAAAACTAAACAAAAGAAATTAAAAGAGAGCCCAGCCCGTACTATTGTCATTGTCCCAGTAATAAAAAGTGTTCCCTATAAATGATGTGTGAGAGTGAGAAAGAGAGAGTGATTAAGAGAGTGTGTTTACAAATATTTTCTGTTTTTTTCTTTATTTATGCAGTAACAGTGTTGTAAAAATAAGTAGCACGTGCTTTTTTCCCCCAACTCATATTTTGTGTGTGAGAATGTATTTTCTTCTTTTTACCTCTAGATAACTCTCGTTTCTCTCGTGTTAGAAATCAAAATGTATTGCAATTTTATTTTGTGTGACTAGTTTTTTGCAAAAGATACGAGTGTTAAAAAAAATAGAGCAACTGCAAATAAAACTTTATAAGTAAAAGAAAATAAAAACAGCAATAAAAAAATGAATTATATACATGCATACATACATAAATACATACATAAATACATACATAAATACATACATAAATACAAAGAAAATTTTTCAAACAAAAAAAAAAAAAAAAAAAAAAAAAAAAAAATTCAAAATATCTACAACAATAATTAATCATCAAATTGCTTTACTTTTCTATGTCGTCTTTGGTTTTAAATTAAAAATGAGAAAGTTTTAGACTTGAACAAATTAAAATTTTTAAAACGGTATTTTTTTATTTTATTATGTTATCAATTATATTTTTGCGGACTTAAATTTGGTTCATGTGCGCATAGGTGGTACCTATTGTTTTTTTTTTTCTAAATTGAAAAAATTAAATTTGATTTTTTTTATGGGTACGAACATACATATTTTTGTATTATAAATGTATGTATGTATGTATGAATGTGTGCAGGTACTTATAAATACCTATGTTTTTGTAGCTTCAAGTTGGTATCTTATCTCTATCTATGTTTGTGCAAATAACGAAGCTTTTCGTGTTTAGAAAGTAGCTATTTCATGTTTTTATATTCCCTTTTTTTTTTCTTTGAGCAGCAAACAATTACGTTTTTTTCTAATTTATTTTTTTCTCTAACTTATTTACAAATTTTTCCTCATGTTATTAAAATTTTTTTAATTTTAACAATATCAAATGCCAACAAGAAACTAAAGTAGGCAGACCAATACTATTCGTTTCACACAGAAAACAGGTTCGGCAGTTAATTGCTGACCTGGAAAATCAGCACCAAATCTGAAAAATAGTTTTCCCTAAATAAATTTATTTGCAAATACACATACATACATATATTTGCCTGTGATCAGCAGTATTACACTAAACGATACTCGATATTCATATTTCGTGTGCTGTAATCGTAATCTCCAATATTTTACACAAGCCTTACCCACAAATGTTGTTTTTTTTTTTTGCAGTTTTTTATTTTTTTCTGTTTAGATAGGATTTTTTAAAAAGATTTTATGTAGAATCAGGGAAATGTTTGTTTGAAAATAAAAATAATAAATCGACCGTTAATTGATAATATGCGTTTTGAAACTGTCAATTCAGATGTAAAAAACATTTCGTGTGAAAGTAGCTGGACAAAAAAATAAATAAATAAATAAATAAATAAATAAAAAAATAAAAATAAAGAAAGAAAATAAAATAAACATATAAATTAATAAATAAATGATGATCAAGAATTCGTTATTCATATTAAATTACATAGTACTTTTCTAGTACTAACTAGTCTGACTATGTGTGAGTTTCCCGCCTACAGATTAAGAGTTGTCACCTCAAATCAATATTCCCAATCCCCATTTTTCGGAGTCACTTATTTTGCTTATTTGATTTTCAATAAAAGCTCTGATAAGAAAGCTGATATTTTATACATTACTGCCTTGAGATGCTTCTTTTCAAATTAGTTGCTCCTTCCCATTATCAAATCACACAACTGTTTCTCTTCTTTTTTTAATTAATCAAAAAAAAAAAAAAATTACTCTTCAGCTTGTGGTCAGCTGATCAGAGATGGATAAGTGTGTTTTGGTACAAATTGTTTGCAACATATTTAATAACACAAAGGGACCAAACAATGCACCCAAGTGGGCTGTGGCAACACGGCCATAAAATTTCTTTGTAAAACAAAACAACTCCAGTGTGTGATTGTGGTTGTCGGTCTTGATTTTAAGACATATTTTATGCTTTAGCTACTTTTAAAAGGCTCTAGAGATAAATTTGTGGTTCTTTTGTTTATTTAAAAACACTGTCATCGTGCAGTTATAAAAATATATATTTTTAAATATTGAAGCATTTTTTATAAAAAAGATTCCTCGAATGCAAGTTCAACTTTATTTAAATATCATCCTGCTTTGTTTTGTTCTCAAAATATTTGTTTATCATTCCAATATATTTTGTTTTAATTTCTGAAAATTTTTGGACAACATGATTACATTGCACTTTTTAGCGAGTATAAAAATTTGACAGGTTCTCAAAGATAATTAAAAATGTGCCAAGTTGTGCTAATTCACATTTTAAGTTCATTTTAAGTTTTTTTTTAAGTTACAGACTCAAAAAAAAAAAAAATTTATTGGTATAAAACAGTAAAATACTAAATTAAAAACAAAAAAACAAAAAATTAAAAACAAAAAATTTTTTTTAATTTTAAATATTTTAAGCGTTAAAAAAAGCAATAATCCTTCAATTCTTGTTAAGTTATAAAAGAAGCAAAATTTATTTGAACTTTTATAACTTAAAGTTTTGTTAAAATTTTTATTCCTTTTTTTTATAAAGAATTTCTTAATTGCCCCAAAAATAATAAAACAGGTTTCACAAATACTACAGTTTTTTTTTAATCATAAAAAACTAAAACTAATTCATTTTTTCTTAAAAATAATATTAATTTTTTTTTTCGTTAGTTTAATTCTCTTAAAAATATTTAATTTTGAACATAATTAAAAATTTTGCTTAAGTTCATAATAAAATATTTATTTCTATTTTTGTAAGACTCTAAATATCTAGAGCGTAATTCCAAAACAACTTAATTACAATTAAAATATAAATAATTTATTCATCACTTCTCACAGTGTAATTGGTTTTAATGGACAGAAAAACGAAAAAACAAAACAAAAAACTGAACATTTTTTTATTCTAAAAATATTCCATTCCCTTACTAAAAATATTTATATTTTTTTCTTTTTATCTCTGTGTAAAAATAAAACACATTTCACTTTAACCAAAAATAACAGTGAAAATAGAAAAAAATTTATTTTTTAATAAAAATTAAATCTCTTTGTCAATGTATGTGTTGCTTCTAAAACCAACTACAATAAGAGTCACAATATAATTCGCATGACGTTACGTGACGTTAAATACGGTCTCTCGACCTTGACTAATCGACATGAACTGTTAAACTAAAACGTTTTTACACACGAATCAAACAAAAATGCATTCCATTCTCATGAAAATATCCATCCGTCTGGTTGCGTGTCTGTTCAGCGACCAACTAAACAAACGACGAGTTTATAAATAAAACGCCGAAGTTATTAATAATCATGGTATCCAACAAATCATTCATACATTTTTTGTTTTCAAATTTTTACTTTTTGTTGGGGCCTCTTCAAACACAAGCGAACAATTTATATAAAAAACTTTTCAAGAAGAGAGAGTATAATACAAGAGTATACAACATTTAAATCAAACACTAGATTTGTAGTTGCCATATTAAATGGAAATAAGACAGTGAAATTTTGTGTTAAGGAAAAACGTCAAAAGTTTTTCTCTGATTTTTCTTAGTGATGAGCAAATGTTGCGCTGTAGTGTTTAAAAATAATTCTTCTTCTGTGCGGTTTGTAATTTCTGCAATATCCACTTCTGACCCCATAAAGTATATATATTATGAGCCCTTATGCATAGCGAAGTCGATTGAGCGGTATCCGCCTGTCCGTCCGTGTTCGGGTTGATATCAACTTTGTCAAGGCACTAGATGAGCTAGAGAAAATTTAATTACGCCCATCGATCAAATATAGTTTTGAAAATTTTGCTATTAAAAATCAGCAAGATCGGTCCATGTTCTTCGAGGCAGCGGTCAGAACACCATATCCATATCATATAAAAAAAATTTAGTTTAGTGAAGAAATTTCAATCGAAAAAAAAAGGCGATAGAGAATTAAAAATCATCAAGTTAAAAAACTTACGCTCGCCCATATTTTCCGAGTTATGAACCTCTGGACTTTTTTTTTAGAAAAGTACGATTGTGAACCATATTTTTTAAATTATCACTATGGGTATCATATAAAAGCTTTTAAAGAGATCTTTCAGGAAATACTAACATTTTTTTAAAATGATTAACCTATTAAGAGCCGATGACATTTTTATGTAAAATTTCTTTTTAAATTTTTTATTTCTCTGTCCTCCCAAAATTTGTTTTCTGTATTAAAGTTACTTTATTAAACTAAATTTACATATGTGGTGAGGGGTTTATAAGATTCGGCATAGACTTAAATGTATATAAATTCCAATTTGTTCGAAAACAGTGGCCCTGAATGTGAAAATGCAGCAATAGCAAACAGGAAGATAAACATGCACTTACAACATCACCGCCCACGCAATAAAATCTTGCGGATTTTATGTACATAAAAATGCATTTGTTTACTATTGTTTCGACATCTTCAGCGAGCACTTTTCTTTAAGCACAATATCACTCAAGTCATGTTGCTTTGATCACTGGCTCACTTGTAGCCTTGATGCTCTGAAGCCCAAGTCGTCGGAAAAAAATATTTGAATTGTTTATGCTAATCATCGTAGTAAAAGACGGCTTTGGCACATTGCAATGTTCAGCACGTACTTTGAATCGAAAGAAATTGTTTTGGAAGCGCAATGGAAAAAGCATACAAACTGGAACAGTTTTTCTTACGATTCGAAGTACAAAGCAGATCTATAAGTTCAGCATCGTTTTTTAATGCTTTCTAGATTAGACAAAAGGTAACACGAAAAATGTTGGATTTATACAGCATGAACTTTTAGCCTTAAAAATTATGAAAATTGCAGGGTATTATTAATCACTGCCGATTTAATTTTAATTTTTTTTAGAATAAAACATTTCACCCTTTCAGAAAGCAAAACAATTTTTTAGAAACGAACACTAACTTGTTTTTTGTTTTTTTTTGTTAACAAAATGTAGCATTTTTTTATTAGAAACGAAATCGTCAAATAGTAATAAATATGAAATTTGCGAGTACGTTCAACACATATCATCTATTTTTAACATCAAACCTTACACTCGAACATGCATTTACCACAAAAACACTAAATACCTTCAAACATTAGTTAATGTTGTGTTTATAGTTGCCAGATGAAATTGGTAAAATTTAGCGTATAAAATCCGTCTAAACAATTTTATCATTATTATTTTAATTTATAATAATATTACATTTCTTTAATTTTAAATTAACTTTAAATTTTATTTATTTATTTTAAGACATTTATGTCGCTCTAAAGTAGACTTAGTTTTCAAAGGAAAAATGTTGAAAATGTTGTAGCATAATTCTCAAAACAAGTAAATTTGCAAAAGGATCTGGAATTAGTTCCATAACAAAACATTATGATTTTAAAATAAATCACTAATATTCCAAAGGACTTGTAAGTGAGTGTATCTGAGGTGACAGAGAATTAAAAAAAAAATTAAATTTAAACGTCACCGACTTTTAATGGGTTAAACATTTTTAAATAATTTTAGTATTTCCTGAAAGATTTGAAAAGCTTTTAAGTGATACCCATCTTAAAAAATGGTGCACCATCGTACTTTTCCATAAAAAGTTCAGGGGCCTTTAAACCGGAAAATATGAGCGAGTGCCTATTTTTTCACTTGATGTTTTTTCTTATTTTTTAATTGACTATCTCCCCTTATATTTATTTTTTTGATTGGAGTTACTTCACTAAACTAGATTTGTTTTAATGGAAAAATTACAGATCACCACGATTTGCCCGCTTACTCGAAAGACATGGACCAATCTTGCTGTTTTTCAAAACCATGATCGATTGGCGTATTAAAATTTTCTTAAGCTTTTTTAGTGCCAAAGGTTATTTCAACACTAACACAGACGGACAGACGGACATCGCCCAATAGACTTCGCTTTGCATAAAAACTCAGAATGTACTTAATTTATGGGGTCGGAAGTGGATATTGTAGAAATTGCAAACCTGTAGTGAAGGGTATAAAAAACGAAAGCTAGTTAACTTTAAATGCAATAAACGAACACTCCTATCATGAATATCTTTTCACTTGAAATGTTTTCCCTTTTCGCCAAATTACAATCGATAATAATTTAAATAAACAATTTTTAACGTAAAAAAAATTTCCTTTTCCCAATTCGCAAAACATTTTTTTAATGTACAAAAATCAATAGAAATTAGCTAAAATTAAGATCAAGAAACAAATTGAAAATTTTAACGATTAATCGTCAGATGTGGCAACGACAGTTGTGTGTATTAAAGTTGTTTGATGGGGCGGCTTGTCTATGATCGTTGTTCCCCCAATAAAATAAAGAAAAAACAAAACAACGACATGGTCTGTCGTAGGCATTCGTATATATTTTTTTTTTGCTTGTCACTTTTATTGTTGTTTCGATTTGAAATGGTATTTTTCGTATGCTGCTGCTTTAAATTTTACCTTGTTGTTGTTATTATTGTTTGTTAATGTGGTTGGATGTATGCCTTATCACCACTTCGAGTCCATTCCCCTTTTAAACTAGTTGGACTGGTTTTGTAGTTTTGAATTTTTTCCTTTTCGTTTCTTTTTTGTTTTTTCATCTTTATTTTTGCGAATATTTTTTTATTCGTGCGGCTGTATAAACTTTTGTGTCTGAACACACTACTGTATATACATAAGTTAATTGTTGTTGTTTTTTTTTTTCCTTTGTTTTTCTATGCTAATGTATGAAGTGCATTCGTTCTCTTTTGCTCTTTATTTAAAAACACATACTCACATTTAAGACTTGCATTTGTTTTTTATTTCTTTTTGATTTTCTGTGCTTTTTTGTTTGTTTTTATTTCTTTAATACTCTCGCAAGTGTAATTATGTATTTCTCACTGTATGTATAAATTTGATGAGATATTTATTTGTGCAGTGATGCCGACTATTTCAAGGTAAAATGCGATAAAGATCTAAATGAAAAATAGTTTAACATTTCGTATTTTTCTCAATCGTTTAATATTTAAATCTAAAGGGTCATATTTCTTTTAATAAGGAATTCAATAAAATTGTACGTGGAAAAAATATTTTAAAACACAAAAGGGTTTAGAGTGGAGCTTTAACTTTGATTTATATCATTTTAATACTCTTTTGCGTTTTACATGCTTAAAAAATATTTAATTTGTAATGGGTGTCGCCACATAAGTCAGACCATTTCTTTGAAAGTGGTTTAAGTCCATTTAATATTATGTGGAGATATTAAGAAATATTTAAATATTTTGAAAAATATTTATAAATCGATTTAAAATAAAAATAATGAAAAAAAAACACCGTAAGTTTTTTCTGTGAGTAGAATAGTTATTGTCGATTATTTCAAAAAAGTGAAAATAAAAAATAATTAAAAATTGAGTTAATACACTATTACTGCTTAAGTGTATTTTTTTTATTTATTTATTTTTACTTTTCTTTTTTGTTAATCTGATGAAAATAGATCCATTCTTAAGCCTTGTCTTTAAAAAAAATTGTCATACCTCAAATCGTTTTAGTTAAAAGTCATTAATTTCTCATGGGCTTACAGCACTTTAAATCCATTTTGACTTAAGAAGTGCGTTAAGGTCTATTTGAAAATATAACAACGATGAAATATTCGCAACCGTATTCACAAAAACTAATTTTGTTTTGAATTTTATTAAAAAAAGTTTTTCATACAAAATTTGTTTTTAAAACAGATTTAAATTTAAATAATTTTTTGTACAAATACGACACGAATAGAAATTCTATTGAACTAAACCACCATCTATTTTAATATGTAAGAGTACGAGTGCTATGATCGGCTATGTCGAATCTTGTATACCCTTCACTATTTATGTAAATCCAGTTTAGTGGAGTTACTCCAATAAAAAACTTTACTTTACTTTACTTAATTTTACATACAATTTTACATTTTACATAAAAATGCCATCGGCTCTTAATGGCTTAAGCATTTTTAAAAAATTTTAGCATTTCCTTAAGGATCTCTTCAAATGCCTAAAAATGATACCCATATTAATATTTAAAAAAAAAATTAAAATTTCAGAGGTCCGTAACTCGGAAAACATGAGCGAGCGCAAATTTTTTTCACTTGATGTTCTTTTTTTTTCAATTATCTATCGCCCCATACAGTGGCTCACAGCTTATTTTATGAACTGCATAATTTGATCTTTTAAGTCATAAAACAATTAAACTAAAAAACAAAATGGTATCATTAAATAGAGAAAAGGGCCTTTATTTACTTAAACCTTTATTTATTAAAACAACTAAAAAGCAAGAAAACCAAATATAATGCCTTTTTTCATGTCACAGTTTATTTTATGCATTTACTTCTTTTTGTAACGATACTTCCAGAATGCGTTGTCTAGCGAAGATTTATTTTTTATTCTAACTTATTTGACTTTTCAATATGATTGACACTTAATTTATGTTTAGATTTTGTCAGTAATTTTAGTAAATTTCGGAAAAATTTTAAATGGATCCCTACGCTCAGCGTTAGAGCAGCGACAAACCATTTTTAAAAACGGTCACTTGCACCGAAAAATAGCTGAAATAATAAATAAAAGAGCTTCTACGGTGCAAAAAATTATTAAGCGCATGAATCGTGCAAACCGTTTAATTACCAATGATAGAAAAGCGACAAATAGAATTTTTAGCGAACATGATGAGCATTATATTCTGATAGAAATTAAAGAGAAGAAAGGACTCTAAGCTCTCAAACTGACTTTCGGTATTTAGTCTGACCTGGGCAAACAATGTTGCGTTAAAACAGTTCGTCGTGTTTTTCGTCAACATGATTTTAGAGGCCAATTTGCACGCAAGAAGGCCTTAATTAGCACCAAAAACAAAATATGCATGATTAACTTTGCTATAGAACACGTTTTCAAGGAAGCATCGATTTGGGATGCGGTAATCTTCAATGATGAACCGAAATTTAATAAATTTGGCTCGGATTGCATGTCCTACGTAATGCAGAAACCTAACACCGAGCTTAGTGAAGAAAATTTAAAAGTAGCAGTTAAACATGGTGGTTGCAGCGTCATGGTTTTGGCCTGAATATCGGCTGCTGGTACTCTGAGCTTAGACTTTATTCAAACAACAATGGACAAATATAAGAATTTTAAAATTTTAAAGGACAATTTGTTGCAGAGTGCAGAGAATCTGGGCATAAGATCAAACTTTCGATTTTATCAAGATAACGATCCGAAAAATAAATCGGAAATTGTGCAGTCTTGGTTAATTTATAACTGCCCTTATTTGGTAATAACGCCACCATAGTCCCTAGACCTCAAAGACATTGAAAATCTATGGTCTATTAAAAAAAAAAAACGGAGTTTTCAAACCAAAATGAGCTGAAGCAATTCGAGTGGAAGAATATTTCGCCCAATTCACGCTAAAACTATATGCATTTATACCAAACCGTCTACGTCTGTTATAGATAATGAAGGGAACCCCACAAAGTGTTAAATATAAAAATTAGCAGACACAATTTGCAAGTTTTCAATATTATAAGTAACCACATAAAATAAGCTGTGAGATGAAAAAAACTATATATTATATTTTTTTATTTTTATAATATTCAAATGTTTTTTTTTTTATAAATTAAATTTTTTTCGTTACTTTTCCTAGGATTTACTTAAAAAAGTGGATTAATTTCATTTTTTTCTAGAATCATTCGCTTTAATTCTCATTTACTTAATATTTGTTTTCTTTTTATTCCCGACAAAAATTACACACCTATTTAACGCTTTGCGTAATTTAACAATTATATGTAATTGAATTACATGTGCAATATTTTGTGTTTGTTTACAAAATCACTAAATTGACAACAATGGTCTTCTGTTATCTTTTGATTGGATGAATTATGCTCTTTTGATTAGTTTTAGTATTAATTTGTTGCTACTTTTATTTGTTTTGTAGGTACCTACCGATTTATTATTTAATAAAACACAAAAGGAAATTCGATAATTTATAGCATCCAATTCATTATTTGCACATACAAAATGCATGTATTTAATGTAGATATTTATAAGTTTGTATGTGTGTGTGTGTGTAAATATAAAAAGAAAACTTAATAAATTAAATAATGAGTGCTTTTATTTTAAGATCCACAAATTTATTCGAGATCATCGGCAGTTGTTTGAATATTTGCACTTTTTTCTAACACTGGTTAATTGTGTGGTCGTCGGTAGTTTTTGTTTTTTTTTTTGTGAATTTATTTTTCATTTTTCGTTTCTTGCCTTATACACATTTTTATTAACTATGAAATCTGTAAATATGTACATACATACATACATACATACATACATACATTTATACCTATTTAGTCTAAATAATTTCACATATTATCACCTGGTTTATTCTTCTCTTTAAATTAATTTTTTTTAAGATGTACCTACATATTTTATTTTTTTTATTGTTGTTGTTGCAATTTTTCTAAAAGTGATGACCTATTTTTAGAATTTGACTATATAATAGGGGTGATTTTTTTTCTTTCTCTTAGTTCGCATGTGCATGTGTGTGTACATATGCTTCAAATTGTTTAAAATATTTTTAAAGCTTCCAAAACTTTTTTCTGTTTCAACTGGATTTGAAATATTATAAAACATATTTACAACTGAAATTACCATTTTCAATTAAAATTCAGTTCCTCTTTATCTTATGACATTCTTTTAATACCCTACACAACACGCGCTTGTGTTTGCTCACAGATGAAAATTGTACTGAAACTTTTTTCTGTTAATTTAAAAGGAATCGCATTTTGACAGTTTATTTGACAGTTAAACCTTTCGTAAGTTTTTATCGGGCTTAAAAATCCTTTTTTGTTTCTTCTCGTATCCAAAAAATTTATATCACAATTTTTCTTATAACTCAAAATAAATTTTAATGTCCCACAAATTTATGGTAAAGGCCGGGGCACATAGAATCCGTCATACGTTGTACTTTGTAAATTTAACTAAAGTTAAAGTAACGACGGATGAGGTTGGCACAATGAATACTTTGCTGACGGATGTTAAATCAAAGTTTGCTCTCTATTTTTATTCACTTATAAATTTAATTTGTATTTTATTCACTTGTTAATCTAATTAAATTTGTGTTTTATTGTTTGCCAACAAAATTGTTTTATTAAAATCACAAAACACAATTGAAACACAGCAAGAGTTAAAAGAAAACAGAAAAGAAGAAGCAGTTGATAGTTGTCAAAGTATTCAACATACGTCAAAAGTAAAAAGTTGACCAACTTTCGTACTTTGCGTTGACGGACACGTATTGATTGTGACAACGCTCATAAGAAAACATGTATTTTAACTGACTTGTCAGTTGAATTTGTGAAAGTTTAACGTATGACGGGTTCTATGTGCCCCGGCCTTAACTAGGAGTAAATAACGGCATTTTATATCTCATTAATATTCTGCGAAAATTCCGTCATAAATGGACTTTAGAGACCTCATTGTGTAGGACTGGTGTGGGTTGTCGCTATGCCTCAAATAAAGAATGCGTATCTATCATTTCTGCTCAGGGTTTCTTTAATATAATATTTTACCTTGCTACTCTTTAAAATGTTTCATTAATTTTTTAACTCCTAAGTTTAGGAAACATTTATTTTCAAAAAATATCCAATATTAAAGTTCGTAAAATATACTTTAGAAAGTGTTATTTTCGAAAAAAACCTTACAAAATTCAACTTAAAAACTTAAGTGTTAAAAAAAACGAAAATATAAAACGCTTTAATAATAAGAGAAAACTTATTTAAAATTGTTTTAAATACTTCCAATTAAACGCAAATAATTGTTTTCTTAAACAAAGAATACCTACTATTTTTGGAGTGAAGATTATTGCTACTTTTTTCTCTCTTTCTTTAAATTCTAAAAAAAAAAAACATTTTAATTTTAAAATGTTCATTTAATTTATAATAAATCATTTGCCTTTCAGTCATTTAATATTTATGTAATTGCCCCACAGTGTTAAATAATAAATTTAAAAAGCAAGAGACAAAATATTTAAATACCTCAATGACCTGACATCTGTTAATTGAACGCCTTCTGTTAAAATTCATAAATATTAAGTGAAATAGCAAAAACAAAAGACTTGATGGCTGCTCACACACACGCACGCACACAGCTAAAATGTTAACTTATAAAGAGAGTGCAGTTAAATAACAGAGTACTTAATATAAGAGAATAAAAATATAACAAAAGTAAAAGCTCATGGGTAAATTTATTGTATATAAAAATAATATACATAAATAAATTTAGTTTTTTTAGAAAATAATTAAATATTTAGACTTAATAAATTAATAATATGATGACATTTTGTCATATTATAATTTTCCCCATTTTTTCTTAAATTTATGAGAATAACGGCAACCCATTTGCGTTTTTTTTTTTATACATTTATATATATTTTTGTATTCTTCTTCTCTACTATATACACACTTTTATGAGTGATACATGCATACATATGCATTCACACACAAACATACTTGTACTGAAAACGTTAAAATTTTAAACGAGACATACACACACTACCACCACTATAACACGACCATTTATTGGTGTATAAAATATTTCTCTTCCTTCCTTTTAGCATTATCAACGTTTCGCGGAACAAGACAAGTTTTTTTTCGCCAATTACACAAAAAATTATATATTTTTAGCAAAAACAAAATTAATTGAGAAAATAATACAAAAATTAAAATTGATTTTTTTGTTTCAAAAATATAATGGAGTTTTTATATTACAAAAGTTCATAGAAAGTGTAGTGTTTTTTTTTAGTGAAATTAATAAGAAAAATTACTTTGCAAAAAAATTAAATCTAAAGAAAATTCAATTTTTTTTATCGTTAAATACCTACTCCTCAATTTATTTTTTTTTTTTTTCATTACTGATTTTCGGCAATGGCTGCCGACTTTGACAACGACAGCACGACGAATCAGACGATGAGACAACAACGATGACGAAGTAGAAAAAAATTAAATATCCAATTATTTGCTGCTGTTGTTGGTTATTGTTATTTGGTGTTTTTGGTTAATACCGATTTTAAAAGACGTGACACAAGAAAAAGAAATAAGATTTTTAACAGAAATAAATATTTATGTACATACATATTCATAAATGTATAAACACGTACACTTTAAAGTTTAAAGCAAAAAAGTTAAATTATTTTAACTTTTAAAAATATAAAATTTCGGCTTATTGCTGCAAATAAAAAAAAAATAAAAGAAATTTGAACCAAATTGAAATGAAAAAAATATGACAGAAAAAGAGTAATGAATAGTTTCAGTGAATGAAAATTTAATGAAAAGTGTGAGTAAAATAAAAAAAGTGTAAATGCAGGATGGTGAATATACAAAATTTAAATATGCGAAAATTTTTAATTATTTTACGTTTTAAAGAAAAGCGGAAATAAAATTTTATTTTAATAAGTGTTAATTTCGTAATAAATTTAAGGAAAATAATACTATTTACAACAATGAAATTAATTTCTTGCATTGCCTTCTCGGGTAGCCATTTTTATTTTTTCTCGTGTCTGCTTTAATATTTTGGCCGTTTTATTATTTTTTTTTTTCTTTTCTTTCTCGTTTTCTTCTACATACATGCAAACCTCTTAATTTTTTTCTTCATTTTAATACTTTTTGGTTCTATAGACATTTCGTTTTCGTTCGCGTTTCTTTACGCCGTCATATTTGTGTAAAAAAATTATAATTCCCTGTTTTTGTTTAAGTACCACTAGTGCACACTTCCATATGAATGTTCGTATTGAGATGAGTGCGTAAGTTTTTTTTTTCATTATTTGTATATCACTATGTGTGTGTGTGTGATTTTAATTCTTAACTAATCGGTCGTGTTAAACTTCGCTCTCTGTTTTGATTTTTTTTTATTGACATCGTGTTTCTAACGCTAAACAACTCTGTTCTTTTAATTGTCATTCGTGTACTCTTTATATAAAATGTAGTGTTAACTCTTTCTCTCATTTAAAAAGGAAAAAAAGACAGCTGTTTGTTGATGAGCAGAAGAAAAGACAAATTAATAATATACGAATTTAAAACCTGGACAGAATTAAAATTAAAATACAACTTTATTGAATAATTCATTAAATTAATAAAATAAATATAAATTATTGTGCTTATAAATGTAAAAAAAACATTGGCTACCATGATGTTCATTAAAAAATGTAAGTCTTAATAAAATTCATCATTTTTAATTTGTGTAATTGAAGAAATATTTTGTGTCTAAACAATATCGTGTTGCATGCATTTTCGAAACGTATAACTTCGGTTCTTTATGCATTTAGACGAATTGAATAGTTAAATATTAATTTTTCAGCAAATTAGTTTATTTTCCCAATTTGTAAATTTTAATAAAACTTAAAAAGAAGTAGGATTTTTTGTCATTATGAAATTAACATATTCTTAGTTCCTACAAGGTCATGGGTGAATAAAAATATATTTGAACTAAAAACTATCTGATCTAGAAATGTTTGTTTATTGCAAACGAGTTTTATAGTTTTGGAAAATTGCTTCGTCATTTCACACTTAAAACATTAACGCTGGACAAAGCCTCTTTAAAATCATTATACATTTATGGTTTATTTTTATAATTAAAAAGAAAGATTTAATAATAACAATTTTTTAATTAATTTTTCTTTTTTTCTTTCAGATGTCCGCCGGCGCTCAATTGCAGATGGCCCCACAAACATCAACAACATTAAGCCATCATACAACACCACAACAGCAACATTTTGCTCCTAATCAGCAGCAGCAGCAACAACAACAACATAATTTGTCACAAGTTCAACAGCAAACACACTTACAACAACAGCAACAATTACAGTTGCAACAACAATCTTCTTCTTTACCGTCAACACATATAACAACACATTATTCCCAGCCTCCGTCACTTGCCACAAATCATCACCACCAGCAACAGCATCAACATCATTCAAATCAAGCGCCTCAAGCACCACAGCAACAACAACAACAGCAGCAGCAGCCACCACCTCAATTGCAGCAGATACAACCTCCCAACATTGTGCCCTTGACGACTCATCACGGTCATCATAGTGGTGGGGGTCACAGCAGTAATCCTGACTCGAATATGAGCACTGGCTCGTCACATAGCGAAAAAGATGTTAACGACATGTTAAGCACTCAGCAACAGTCAAGCGGTATTGTCCAACAAATTGGTCTCCTAACAAATAATACAACAGCAGTAGCAGCAGTTGTTACGTCGTCGTCTGGTAACGGTATGATGAATACCGCCGGTATGGGTATATCGACAGATCCAAATATGCAACAGCAGCAAACACCAAACCATCATCATCATTCGCACGGACCACATCATCAAGCGTCGTCCCAACAAAATAATTCGGGATCAACAAGCGGCTGTAGTGGTCGCATAGAAAAGCTGTCCAGAACACCGACAGAACGTAAGCGTAAGAGAAAAATCGCTGCATTACATGCTGACGATAGCGGGGGAGCCGCAGGTGGTGGTGTTCCGGGTGGTGGTAATAATTCTAGCAACGCTTCTAAAGCATCTAAACATAACAATTCCTCCACCGGCCCACAATTTTTAAAAACGAATTTGTCTATAAATTTAGGTGCTCAAGCGGAACGCCTTCAGGCTCCTGGCACTGGTGGAATCGGTGTTGGTGGTGGGGGTAAAAATGCCCGCTTACTGCCTCCCGGTAGTGCTGGTTCAGCCGGAGATAAGAAAATTAACGATTACTTCAATAAACACACTGTACAGGCGGCAGCCACGAATAGTCCAATGCGACATGCGGCTGGCGGTGGCTCTAAGAGTCCCTCATCAGCCGGCCAACAGCCACAGACGGCACAGCCGCAACAAGTGCCAACATCTGTAGGCGGTAATAGTACGTATCCCATGTATCCACCTAGTCCACAACAACCACAAATGACTGCTACTGGCATATCGTCGACACCAACTTCACAACCCCCGCCTCCTGAATTCCACTACAACAGTGTAGCGGCCGTGAATAGTGTTGCGGCAAAGCAACAAAGACAGCAGCAGCAACAGCCACAAACTTCCAACGCAATGGTTCCTCCACAGTCACCTCTAGTGGGTGTTTCTAATGTTGGCCTGTTGAGCGGCACTCACATGGTTCACAATGCCACATCGGCGGGCGCTCTAATCGGTGGAACGTCCGTGACCGGTGGTGGAGGCAACGGCCCACCGCCTCCTCCTTTGCCTCAACAGCAGACGCAAACACATCAACTTCCCGCCTCTTCCGTTGTTGCCACCACAGTGCAACAGACTCTGACAACCTCGCAACAACAACTGGCTGCTGTAGCAGCCGCTCAACTCAGCTCATTACAACATACCAGCATGCTAGCTAATTCCAGCGGCGTTCCAACCACTCCTACACAACAGCAGCAACAACAACAACCATCCCTCTCGATGGTTACCAAAGCAACTCAAACAGACCTCTCACTACCCGACATGCAGGAACGCGATTCAGAAAATGAAACCAGTAAATCGAAATTGGATGAGATGACAAGACTGTCTGATGAACAAAAATGTCAAATTATTGCTCATCAAAAACTAATAGATCAACACAAATCCCATATAGCCAAGTGTATTGATGTCGTCAAGAAGCTGCTAAAGGAAAAGTCTAGTATCGAAAAGAAGGAGGCCCGACAAAAGTGCATGCAGAATCGACTGCGGCTGGGTCAATTCGTTACACAACGTGTAGGTGCTACATTCCAGGAAAACTGGACGGATGGTTATGCCTTCCAGGAGCTGAGCAGGAGGCAAGAAGAAATCTCAGCCGAACGTGAAGAAATCGACCGGCAAAAAAAGCAGTTGATGAAAAAACGCCCGGCCGAATCAGGTCGCAAGCGTAACAATAATAACCAGCAAAATTCCAATTCAAATGATTCCTCTAATCTAAATGCTGGTTGTGATCGGCTGTCGGCCAGTGACAGCGGCATTGGTGTAACAACCGGTGCAGGTGGCGGTGGTGGCAGTGGTCGCGGCCTATCACGTTCGAACTCATCACAAAATCAACTGTTACATAATGGTGGTGGCAGTGGCACCAGTGGCACCGGCATTGGTACCGATCGTCTATCGGATCGTGTCGGTGGTTCTTCCGGACGCGGTGATAATTCCAATAGCGGTTCTGATTCAGCTACGTTCCTTAAACCTGATCCCGTTTCAGGTGTTTATACCGCTCAAGAATATTACGAATATGATGAGATTTTAAAATTGCGACAAAATGCTCTGAAAAAAGAAGATGCCGATCTTCAATTAGAAATGGAAAAATTAGAACGTGAACGTAATTTGCATATACGCGAATTAAAACGGATACTCAACGAAGATCAGGTATGATTTGTTGTATTATTTTTTTTTCTACTTAAAAAAAGGAAACAAAGACGTTATATTGTTACAACTGTTTTTATTTTCTCTTGTAGTCCCGCTTTAATAATCATCCAGTATTGAATGATCGCTATCTTCTGCTAATGCTTTTGGGCAAAGGTGGTTTCTCCGAGGTCCACAAGGCCTTCGATTTAAAGGAGCAGCGCTATGTCGCCTGTAAGGTTCATCAGTTAAATAAGGATTGGAAAGAAGATAAAAAGGCGAATTATATCAAGTATGTTTCTTTGTGTTCTTAATGTGAAATATTTATTTACAATTTTTAATAATAATTTATTTGTTTTTGAAGACATGCTTTAAGAGAGTATAACATCCATAAAGCTTTGGATCATCCCAGAGTCGTGAAATTATATGATGTCTTTGAAATAGATGCCAATTCATTTTGTACTGTCTTAGAATATTGTGATGGTCACGATTTAGATTTTTATCTAAAACAACATAAAACGATACCGGAACGTGAAGCACGTTCCATTATTATGCAGGTAAGTTCATCTAATCAAATCAAATTTTTATTCTCTTTATAAGTTGAAAGCGAATAAACAGTTTGCTGTTTATGCATCAATCAGGGCAAAAAAGCGTCTATTGAATTTAATGAAAATCGAATTAATGCTTTTTACTTTGAGGGCACAATAGCTTATGACTTTTTCAAAACTTGTGTCTAGAAGAGATAAACACATTTTTTATGGCTTAACCGAATTTAATTTGAAAAAAAGCACCCAATTTGTGCATAAAAATATCGAGTTCGAAACACGTATCATTTCTGAGCCGATTTTAAAATATTCATTTTGTATTTGAAGAAGGTCCTCATACAACTTACTTTTCTTTAGGGCGTAAAGGGCAGGAATTTCAAATTTTCACCAAGTGCGTAACGCTTTAGATCCCCCAAAAAACAAAGCGTTATAAAAAACTAACCTCAAAAATTAAAGGGTAGGCCTAGAGGTGACGCATTTTGTGCGTTGTAATAGACAGACGCTTGCAGTTTATACAAATGTGGAAGTAAAATATAAGAGAAGAACATTAATTTGACGAATATGTCATTATCTTGATTGGATTCGATAGGTGGTTGCTGCAACTAACCTGGGGAACTTCGGACACAATAAAATAAATAAATTTTTTTAAGAGTTTTTTCGATTGTCGAATTTCTTAAAAATCCATAATAGTTCCTGAGCGATCAGATTTGTATTTTGAGTTGAATCTAAATACTCAACAATGACATTTAATGAATTTAATGCAAGAAGAATTTAAATTAAATAAACGAATAAAATATTCAATTTCCTAAAAAAAATATTTTATAATTTAAACCCTTTTGAGACGCAAATTGAAATTTGTTTTAAATGATAAAATAATAAAGAAAAAATACTTATTCGAAGTGTGATTCAACAAGTCATTCTTGGAGAAAAGTATTGGATAACTAAGTTAATCAGATTTGTTCTGCTTTTGGTGAAGACCGTCGTCACTGGCTAATCAAAACCCGACTTGAAAATGATGTTCTCACATCGAAATTGCTCGCCAAACGAGCCAGTGACGAGGGTCCTGAACAAAAGGTATGAACAGAATATTCTTTAATTATCTGACTTCTACTGAAATGACGAACTTGGGCCAAACTAAACAATACAAATACAATTCCTTGTTTTATTTTAAAAAAAAAAATTTTTTTTACAATTCGAATTTCGCCAACATTTAAAAAAAAACAACAATAATAATTTTAAAGAATTTTATTTCGAAAAAAAAATCATCTTGTTTCATTCGTTACAGGTTGTATCTGCTTTAAAATATTTAAATGAGATTAAACCACCAGTTATACATTATGATTTGAAACCGGGTAACATACTGCTAACCGAGGGCAATGTATGCGGTGAAATAAAAATTACTGATTTCGGTTTATCCAAAGTAATGGATGATGAAAACTATAATCCGGATCATGGTATGGATTTAACATCCCAAGGAGCGGGAACGTATTGGTGAGTATGTGAGGGATTTCAACGTAAGTTGTCTCACATTTAAACATAAGCACTTGGGTGGGCGTGTGATAAACAAATATTTTCACAAAAATAACAATAAAACAAGAAACAGTAAATAATAAATTAATTATAATTTTTTTTATAATATTTACATTTGAATTTAAATTTTATTTAATGTGAAATTTTATAGGTATCTGCCACCTGAATGTTTTGTGGTGGGAAAAAATCCTCCAAAAATCTCTTCAAAAGTTGATGTTTGGAGTGTAGGCGTCATTTTCTATCAGTGTCTGTATGGAAAGAAACCGTTTGGCCATAATCAATCGCAGGCTACGATACTCGAGGAGAATACCATCTTAAAAGCAACCGAAGTACAATTCTCCAATAAACCAACCGTATCCAATGAAGCGAAGGTAAAAATTACATTTTTATTAACAAACATTTGAAGAGAAATTTGTAAATTGTTTTTTTTTTTTTTTCGTTTGTTTGTTTGTTTGAAATAGAGTTTTATACGAGGTTGTTTGGCATATCGTAAAGAAGATCGTATGGATGTATTTGCGCTGGCGCGGCACGAATACATACAGCCACCCATACCCAAACATGGGCGTGGTCAATCGTTAAATCAGCAACAGCAACAACAACAGCAGCAGCAACAACAGCAACAGCAGCAACAACAACAATCTTCAGGCAATCAAGCCAATTCTGCCGGACAGACATCATTTTCAGCGGGCATGTTTGGCAATTTAAATCAATCAAGTTCATCCTAGCTGCACACAAAACGTAATTCCAATTCATAATTGTTAAAGTTAATACAAAGTAATAATAGTAATACAAATAATAATAACAATAACAACAACCACAACCACCATAACAAAAATAACCAAAATCAGAATCAGAATCAAACTTTTTCTAATCCTCAAAGTCAACAGCAACAACAGTTGCATCAACAACAACAACAACAACAATATCTTCATCATTACCAACAGCACCATAATCACCACCACCAACAACAACAACAGCAGCAACAACATCATACAAGAAGAACCAATAAATCAAATAATATTAATCCTTCAACTGGTAGAAGTTTAAAAAATCATGCTAGAACCTCCTCAACCCATAACGCCAACCATAGCCACAATAACAACACATCCTTGCAACAGTGTCGTTCCAAACAGCAACAACAAAAAATGCTTACCTTTTCTTAATTTTTTTTTTTTTTTCAACAATAAATAGCCAATCTAATCCATAAGAAAAATATTGATTACACTGCCGTTTGCCAGAATTTTTTCACATATATTTTCGATCGTAATAGAAAATATTTTTTTTCTTATGTACAAGAGAACATTTGTGAGCATTAATAAGTTTGAGTTGGTTTTTATTACAGAAAAAAAATTTTTTAATTAAAAAAAAAAACTGGCTTAATTTTTTTTTTGTTTTCAAAAAAAATATAAACAAGATGATTTTTAAGTCCTTCAAAAAAATTTATTTTATATAATTTAACTCAAAAACTTAAGAGCAAGGCATACCAATAATAAAGTAGCAACGCGAAGACAACAAATACAACAACAGCAGGCAGTTTTGTTTGTGTAAAATCAATTATTAAGCTGAATTCAAAATTTTATTTTATTTATGTGAGAATTCAATTTAAAAATATTCGAAAAACAAATTTATTGGTGGCAACTCAGTTCAATTTTGCTCGGGCAAAAATTTAAATTAAACCAAATAAAGCTGAGAGTTATCTGAACGAAATTAATTTTCTCACTCTCTGAGAGAAATGTCAAACAACATAAAAAAAAACAATGTTGTTTGAACAAAAAATTTTTACGGACAAAATGGGTGAATCCACCTTTATTTAATTAATTGTCGCCATTGTAGAGCAAAAATGGCTGATGTCAAAAATAGCTGACTAAATAAAAGGAAGCCGAATTTAATTTATCCTTTTATTATCATTTGGTACTTAAAATGAAGTTGTACCAGTTGGTTTCTTTCTCCTGTGTATGCAGCAATACCTCATTTATCATTTTTTGGTTTTAAAATTTAATTTTATAAAATTTACAATTTTTACTTTTTCAAAATATTTGAAAATTTGTTATTTTTAAAATTTTGACAACAACGTTGAACATAAAAAATAAGCTCTAAAATATTAAGATCGCCTGTAAATTAATACGCCTTAATTTAAGCAAAAAATCTCAACTGCTTTAGCGCTGCCACCTGGTTAAAGATGCCTTGCTTATGAGTCAAATAATGTTTACAATTAAAAACTTTCAGATACAGTTTTTAAGTATAAATTATTTTTATTTTTTTACAATTTTTAAGCTAAAACATTATTTTTGTTTTCTATTTTAATATGCAAATGAACAAATCAGAAAATTAAAAAATTTTTATAAAAGACGCATGAAAAATATCTAAGCGCATGTCCCAAACTTTTAGCTAAAAAAATTTAAAATCGAGACAGAAAGAGAATGGAAATTTTAACTAAAAACTAATTCCATGAAGTGCTCTCGCATTTTTTGTTTTTGAGTGAAATCTAAAAAACCTGTTGAAAAAATTAAAATATTTTCAAAATTTTGCAATAAAAATGATTTGAAAGAAAAATACGCAAAAAATTTTGAAAATCTTTGAATTATATTTAAGGGTAAAATTGCATTTTGTTTTTAAATTTTCAATATTAAAAATAGATCATAGAGCATCTGCGATATGTGCAGATTGATTAAAAAAAATACTTGTAGCACTACTTCCATTCTTTATGTTGAACTCGTTACTGCAGGCTCAATTTCAATAGGAACTCTTGAAAAATAAGTTTGTTTTGCTTTTGATTCAATAACTTTTTAAATTCTCAAATTGTTTTTACAATTGCTATCTTTGCTTGCACATAAGTTTTTAAGGATTTAAATGATTTAAAATTTTTTTTTATCAAATTTTATAAAATTATTAATAATTTTATTTTAAACAATATTTTTTTTTACAAAATTTTATGAAATTTTTTAAGCCAGTTTTTTTTTTTATTATTTTCTGTATAAAAACCTTAACTTTTGCTGGGATTTTTAATTAAAAATACAAGATAATTAAAAAAGTTGCAAGAAGGAAAAAATACTAAAGTCTGAAGGAGGCAACTAAGAAACAAAGTTTAAAACAGTTAATTAATTTTTAATATAAATTTAGCATGTGTTGTATAAAATAACTACCACAAAAAGGGAAATGAAGAAATGTATGTAAAATGAAAACCGGAAGAAATGTTTATATGAAAAAAAAACAAATAACTGAAATTGAGGTTATGAAAATTTAAAAAATTTCAAATTTTAACAAACATAAAAACTACACACAACTAACCCTTGAAAAAACAAAAACAGTAACAAAAAAATTTGTTAAAACAAACAAAAAATGTATTTTTTCTCTTATTAAAAAAAAAAGAAACACTAAATGAGTATATTGAAAAATAAAAAAAGAATTTAAGTTAAATAATATTAATTGTATGGAATATATAAGCGTATTTTTATGATAATTTTAATATTAAAACAAAAAATAAAAAATAATATAAATACACATATTATATAAATATATAAATAATAATAATTATTATTATTATAATTATTCTAATATAAATTTTAGATATTATACTTAAAAGCTTAGAAAACAAGAAGAAGAAAAAAAATACAAAAAGCAAAAACAAAAAATTCAGATAAATTTTATTAAATTGCAGCATATAAAAAAAAATTCTTGAAACAAACAACAAACATTAAATAAAATTGGTATTGAAATAATTATAACAAATAAAAAGAGAAAAATAATAAACAATTTTTAGACATAAAGTATTCATCGCAGTTTTCAAACAATTTTTGGTAGCCACAGCAGATTTTTTCTTTAAAACCCTCCAGTTAAACAAAGAAGACAAATAAAAAAAAGAAATTGAAAATTTTCAAATATAATTCAGCAAAATTTTGAAATGTTGAAAAGACAAGTTTATTAAAATTAAAATAGTGAAATGAATGAAACAAATTTCTTATTAAATGTAAAACATAAAATTTTAAATTTTAGTAAGTTTTTGGTTTTATTTTAATATTTTTTGTTTATTCATTTTGTAAACTTCAATTTGAATAAATTCCACACAAAACAACTTTTAAATGAACAAGCTTCTTAGTAGATCCGCAGATAATAGATTATACTTCATTTAATCACTTTTTTATTGTTTTTCACACTTAAAAATTTTTTCGAACTTAATTTCGAAAAAGTAAAAATGTGTCACATTTTCTAAAATTACTTACATTTAGAAAGAGTTTCGGTTTGCAGAATAGGTGCTAAAAAAATTTCGAACTTAATTTCGAAAAAGCAAAAATGTTTCACATATTCTAAAAATTACTCACATTTCGGAAGTGTCTCAGTTTACAGAACAGGCACTAAAAATGTTCGAACTTAATTTCGAAAAAGTAAAAATGTTTCACATTTTCTAAAATTACTTACACTTCGGAAGCGGCTCGGCTTACAAAGCGGGTGTTTTAATTAAAATAAAATAAGAACAAGAAATAGTAATGATCGAATTATTGTTCGAACTGAATAAATATTAGCATTTTTGTTTAAACTTGTAAAAATCAAATATTTTTAATTATTGTTCAACAGGTTTGCTTAAGCAACCCCTTTTTTTGGTCAGTTCGCACATGATTGCCAGATTTATTCTTTCGGAGAACAATTCAAAAGAATCATATGACTTCAAAAGAAGCTTAAAAAAGTAAAGACGTAGTAAATGACATCAATCTTTTTTTGTTACAAAAGAAGAATTATTCAACTTTTGTTTCAAATAATGAACAGCTGATAATATTTGATAAAATTCTATCTTCTTTAAAAATGGATTTTATTTTCGAACAACGCTCCAATGAAAGTCATGACATGAGAGTTTAAGAAAGAAAAATACAAATTTTACAATAAAAATTATTAATCGAAAATAAATAAAAGGAACATGTGGTTACAGGTAACCACAATGACTAACATTTTCGGGCCCCTACTTTCATTACGCTCTTGGCTAGCAAATATCAACTTGTCTAGTGGAACGACTACCCGATATAAATATTTGCATTTAACTTTTTATTTTAACAGCCCCTTTGGCATAAATTAACATTCAATATTCGATTTTTAAGCACTCGAAAATAAAATGACGTGATTTTATTGTGTATTTAAAAACTAGAATATTAAAAGAAACACTTTTAAAACACAATGTATAAACTGTAGCAATTCGAATGATTTTTTTTTTCAAATCGAAATACAGAGTAACCCCCTAGAATTTAGACAGATTCAAAATGACAAATTCAAATATATTTTTTTAACAATAATAATTTATTTCCAATAATGAGACATTTGAACAAACAAAAGCAAAAGTTGAATTTTTCAAAGTTCATTTTTTTACCTTTAACAATTTCAAGCTGAAAAAGAATTTTCTAGTTTCTGAAATTCGCCATTTTTTATATCTGAGAAATAGTCAATTTCCTTTCAGTATCAAAACTAAAGCAAAAAGCATTGTCACTTTCTAAGGGTCGGGTAATATGACACAGTACATGATCTATTGATTTTTCTTTTTATTTAAAGCTCATTTTAACTTCATTTCACTAGCAAAATTAATAGAAATTTGTTTTATTTCAAACTAAATTGTTATGATTTATATTTGTAAAAGTTTCTAATTTCGACATTTCTAAGTATTCCAAATTGATGTGTATTAAAGTTTAGTAAAATACAAAAGTCAAAAAATAAACAGATAAAATAATTTCCCATTAAAAAAAAAAATAAAATAAAAAAACAAAACCGTAGTTAAAAGCAAAATATGATTGGAACTAAAAAGATAATACATTTCCCTTGAAAAAATCCACATTCAAACAATATTAAAATAAAAACTGTTCTTCAATATTTCAATAAAATTAAAAACAAAAAAAAAATAAAAATTAAATAACTAGAAACTTAAAGCAAAATTTTTAAGTTAAGCTTTTAAAAAAATGCTTAATAAAAAACAAAATGTAACCCTTTGTAAATAGTAAATCTCCTTTATATTAAATATAAAATTATAAAAAAAAGAGTTCAGAACAATAACCAAGTAAAAAGTAAAATAAATATAACTATTTTTATTTATTTTAATTATTCTGTTTTAATTAAATAAGATTTTTAAATTAATATTTAAGTTTAAGCTAAACAAGAAATTTTACTAAAAAGTAAAACAAAAAAGTAAACAAAAAATTTAAATTTCCTTTTATTCTATAAGTCATACCACATACTTTTATTTTATATACATTTTATTTTAATTCTCGTTTCTATATAAAATTATAATTTTTTTATTATTTTAAAAAAAAAATTTTTGAAGATAAATATTTTTTGATTTTTGTTAAAAAAACTTAAGGAAAAGAAACTAAAAGTTTTAAAAGAAACATGCTCTTTTTAATTTTTTTGCTTTTTTATTTAAAATGCATGATTATTAATTTTTTCAAGCCTACTTATTATAAATTTGTTTACGTTTACGTTTACGTTTTCCTTTTAATTTTTATTTAAAATTACTATGTAGTTACCATTAATGAAAGAGAAAATAAAAAATAAAACTTTTTTTTAAATAAAAAATCTAAAGTATAAATTAAATATTTGTTGAGTATTTTACTATTATAAAAATAACATAAAATTATAAATATTATAATATTAAATATTAAATTAAAACAGGAAAAAAATATATAAAAATAAAAAAATATTTAAAAAAAGTTTCCCCAATAGTTATTATTAATATATAAAAAGAAAAGCAAAATATAAATAAAAAAGTAAATAAAATATATATGGACAAAAATTAAAAAAAAAAATCTTAACATTTTTTAGCATATAAACGTAAATTAAATTTAAATATTTAAAATAAAAACAATTTAACAAAACATTACCACTTTTAAAAGAAATCCATTAAATAAAGCAAACGCCCAGAAGACACACAGAACGAACTCTGAAAATAAACTAGAAAACTCCTCTCTATTCTCTTCTCTCTCTCTATAATCTCTTTAATTAAAACAAAAACTAAATAAATAAATATATAAATCAATTTCAATTCAATTATTGTTTAAATAAAGAAAAAAATAATTAAAAAAAACTATAAATTAAAATAAAATGGGAGTGTATGCATAAAAACAAAAAATCTCTAGGATTATCATATTAAATTTAAAAATAAATATGAAAAAAAAATATTAACAAAAACCAATATTAAAAACAAAAAATAAACATAAATTGCATTAAAATAAATTTTACTTAAAAAAAAAATTAAACAAAAATATGCAAGAAAAAATTAAATAAAAAAAAAATCAAGAAATTAAATAAAAAAAATTTACAAATTATTTAAAAATATAGAAAAATTTTTTTTTCTTGAAAATAAGTTATTATTTCAAACTTCAAAGCCAACTATTATTTGTGATTACGAACAGAATTTATGTGATGGATTAGAATTTCGACTCATTATCATAGTGAAATCAATAAAAAGTTAAAAAGTTTTACAGACACGGAGTAATAAATAAAACGTATAAAAGGCTCCTATTTAAAACATGTGCGAAAATACCTTTGTAGAGCACAACATGCTCGAAAAAGCATAAGATGCAACACAGCAAAAGTCGAGATGCTCTAAACCGTTTCAACAATGATTATACGCAGTTAATTGTCGAATACGCACAGAAATGTCTAATACAATATTGAGGCAAAATTTAAACTCACGCATACAAAAACTTCGAACGTCCATATTCTCTACTATTCTAAGAAGCAGATTTCAAAACGTTTGAAAAAATTGTCGTTTTTCTAGGCCACATTCAAAAAAAAAAAAAAAAAAAAGAATCAATTGAAGAAGACACCGTAAAAAAAGAAAAATAATTAAAAAAAAATATTTAGAATCAGTTATAAAAACTTCTAAAACATTGCATATTTTAGGAGAAAATCGAAAAACTATAGTCAAAATAATACAAATTTTAAATAAAACGAAACGCAGAATATTAAAATTGTCTAAAAAAAATTCAACTCGAATCGAAATAGCAGTGCAGTTTTGACATACAACGTCACGGAAATTAAAAAAGTTTGAGATATAAAAGTATAAAAATAACTGTGGCGGGTTAGAAAATTCGTTCTAATCAAAATTTTTTTGTCAGTGTATAAAATAGTTTGAGAAATGACATTAAGGAAAAATGAAACCAAGGCGAACAAGGTGGTTAGCCCGAATGTCGGACTACAAATAAAAAAATAGTATACAAATTTTTTATGTATGGAGCTTGGCTACCGGCGAAAATCAATGAATTCGCCATCGCTCCCACCATGGCGAAATAATTTACCAGGTGGTGGCAGTAGCGAATTTCATTCATTTTCGCCGTTGCAGAGAATGTCAAACTTCACATAAAACAAATTTTCGCTGATTTTTTATAAATGGAGTTTGACATTTTCTACAACGGCGAAAATGAATAAATTTGCCACTGTCACTACCTGGTAAATTATTTCGCTATGGATCCCACCTTATAATTTATTCGCCTTGAATAAAATATTTTTTTAAAGGCGAATCGATTACCAGGAAGTCGCAATGGCGAATTTATTAACATTCGCCGAAACCCTAAATGTCAAACATAAAAAATTAGGCGAATCAATTATAAGGTGGTAGCGATCGCAAATTTATTGGTTTTCGCCTGTAGCCTAATTGCCAAACTCCATATATAAAATTATTTTTATGTAGTTTGACATTCGAGCTAACGAAAAATTTTTAAAAATTCGCCATCGTTACCACCTAGTAATTAATTTGCCTTGATTTACTTTATGTCAAGGCGAAACAATTATAAGGTGGTAGCAATGGCAAATTCGTTAATTTTCGACGTTGTAGAACACCACGTTGATATTAAAAAGGGCTGACTAAACAAAAGAAAGCCGAATTAAATTTATCCTTTTATTATCATTTGGTACATGTGGAAAAAGTTACTCTTCGTTAAAGGGTTACTGCGCCCTCTAAAAAAATGAAGAACGACAATCTTGGTCAGCCCAATCATAAAAATTCTCTCGAGAAAAAATTCCTTCAATTATGAATTCCATGGGAACAAAAAAATAAAAAAGTGGCATCACCGTAATTTGAGGGGAGTTATTTTACTTTTTCACATATAATTTCTCTTTCATAATTCATAGTACCAACTTTTTTTCCCGAATTTTTTTCACTTTCCACAGGTAATACAAAGAGGAACAAATTTATAATAGCAGAAAAGGAAAAGTGAGAAAACTGGCAAGGAAATTCTTTTTGTAATTAAGCTGAATGTTTTTGTTAAAGGGCGCACAAAAAGGTGGACTACGCTAAAAAGTAGTTAATGAGTTTGAGGCGTGAATTCTTGAAAATCTAAAGACCTTGAAAAGGTTTTTTTATATTTAATTATTTGAGTCGTATTTTAAGTGGAATATTATAGTCTATTGTTTGAGGACTTGGGTTATCAGCAGTTAAGATGATAATAAATTCAAAGTGTAAAAAGGGTTTGATTTATTTATATAAAAATAAAACTATTTTATACAAAATCTGTTTATTAATTGATAAGTTTCGACATAATTTGCATCAAAAACTAATTTCCTTAAAGTAGTTTTTTTTAATATTTTTATTTTTTTATTAGTTTATTTATTTTTTTTTTTTTGTTTGTTAAAATTTTAGTATAAAACCTAACGCTTTTACTGAAATCACAAAGAAATAATTATTAAAAAAATTAAAAATTATTTGCAACATTTTGCATTAAACTTAACATTGTAAACAGCTTGAGCCACAGTCGCATCTTCGACAGCAATGCCTTTAAAGAAATTATAATAAAAATATAAAAAAATTAAATTAAAACCTTTACTACTCACCCATTGACTGGTAAATTGTAATGCGCTCATTTTCTGATCTTTTACCTCTGCGTATCACTTCACCAACTTCGCCCACAATACGAGCTTTGAGATCTTTAAGCTCTACTTTAGCATTGGTCATAGAATCAACATAAACTACACCTTGATCATATATGTCTTGAGCCACTTCACCGAAATGAACTTGACCAGCACCCACAGCTAGAGAAAAATTAAAAAGGTAAGTAATTTTGAGATAATCGCTCATGTCCTGACAAACGCATATTGCAGTCAGTGAAGATTTAGCGTATTGTTACTAAGGCGAAATATTTTCGAAAAAATATTCAAATAATTTCAAAACGCGCGTTTGTCAGAACAATTTTTTGTTTAAAACCTACTATTAATATGAACATCATTCGCTTTAAGCATTCCATAATTTATCAAAGCCGTGGGTGAGTATGTACCCACACATATCACATCGGCCTCTTTTACTGCTGCATCAGCTGTATCACACAAATGTACTCTTAAAGGAAATTGGCCTTTAAGTTTGTCGGCTAATTGTTCGGCCTTGGACTTAGTGCGATTAAAAAGATAAATATCGATAACATTAAATGTTTTACACATCCCCAAGGCATGAGATTGCCCTTGAACGCCACAACCTATAATGGCCAACTTAATAGTCTTGTTAACACCCTCAGAATAACGTTTAAAATATAAATATTTTGTAGCCACTATAGAGGCGGCTGCAGTACGCCAGGCAGTGATTTGAGTGCCATCCATAATACATTGCAACTGTCCTGTTAACTCGTTGAAAAGTAAAATATTTGCCAAAATGTTTGCCACAGGCGGATTCAGATACTGATTGGAGGCAAATGATGTAACTAATTTGCAGGCCAAGGTATTTTGTTGCCTTTTAACTCCATTTAATTTATAATCACCCACAAAACCGGGCATACACAACAACAGCTTTGAAGGTGCACCACAAGTTGTAATTGAACGAAGAGGTTGTACAGCATACGGCTGTTGTGGATTGTCAGGATCTTTTTCGCTTTGTCCAGTAGCCTTTAATGCTTCCTCCACGGCTTGATTAACCAGTGGCCAAGCTAACAATTGTTCAACATCTTCAGCTGATATGTATTTTGGTTGCAAACCTGCCATGCTTGGAGTTCTTTTTGGAAATGTCTATTTTCCAAATAGTTTCATTTGTAAACTAAATTTTTATTACAAACTTCTTTGTTTTAAATACCCATAATTTTTTCTTTAAAAAAGTAGCAAGTGATTAAAAAGTTGACCACATACTGTAAATATGTATTAACTTATGTACGTAAGTATGTGCTGTTTATTTGATGTGAACATTTCTTATCAGAATTGTTTATTTAAAATGATTATCGTTTTTTAGTAACCACTAGGTATAAATTAATTGTACACAGCACTTAAAAGCTTAAAATATGGTTCGTGTATTTGCTAAATAGAATTTCTCTACTCCTATATGAAATTTATTTCTTTAAAATAACAGTATTTATTAAGAAAAGTTTATAATTTATTACAAATTGTCTCCACTTTTGTAATTAAAATTGTTTTAAATATATATTTGATTCTTTATATGTAGTAAATTCAAAACCGTTACAATAATTCGTTTAATACTTAAATATACAACTGTTCATTATAAGTACCTAATACTCAACACTGTCCCTCTTTTCTTTATTTGGTTTGTTTATGGCCGATGATAAACCGTTTATTTTTTTATTGATGTTAGTTTAATTCAAGTTTAAATTCTTAAATGTTTATTATTCTATGTAAAATAGTATTTTTTTTTTAATTTAATTTAATAAAATCTAATTAATAAGAGTGTTAAAAGTTCGTCATTGTGTAAAAATTTAAGCAAAGAATAAAATGTTAATGCTGCTTCTGCAATGGCGTTACTTTAAAAGTACACTTAATGGTTGCTGTTGTTTTTTTTAGTTTTTGCATAAACAAATAATAAGCATGTGCATTCTAGAATAACAACAATTATAGGCAAGACTTTTAAAGTTATTTAAAAGACATTTTTTATTGCTGTTACATTTTGTTTCATGATTTTTTACATAGGCTTTTCTTTTTGTTTGCTGTTATTAAATTAGTGAGATGTTCTTAAAAGAAAATGTACATAAGTATGTATATTTTTTGTATTGAGATATGTATGTAGATGATGGAAATTATATTATGGTAAATTTTGGAAATAAGAAAGAATGTTCCCAGCAAAAAATAAGTGACCGAAACTAATGCATACACAGATATCTATAATAAATTTGCAAGTATTTTATACTGAAACAGCGTTTTGGTATTACATTTAAATTATTTTTTTAATTAAGTCTATTTTTTAACTTGTGTTTATACAAACTTGATAAGAAAAGTTCAAAATGCAGCTTTGTAATTAAATCATTTCTAAAGACCAGGCAAAAATTTTTTTACATTTTTTGAAAAAAAAAGCACTGGCAACGCTGTTTGATACAGACATCACACGTATACAAATGTTTACTTCATTTTTTTCATTTTCTATTAAGAATGTGATAGAAAGTTTGTTCTAAGCAGTAATGGATAATTCAATCATCAGTGGTTGTCATTTCAAGGATCAAAGGATCAGAAGATGCAAAAAACAGATTCTTTTACTATCCTCATCTTTAAAAAAATCTACTCTGATCGCATAGAAAAAAAATCATTTTATGAATTATTTCAAAAGGTTATAAAAATCGTATAGATCTGTCAAAAAGTCTGTCACACTCATACACTTTTAATTCACACTATCATACTTTTTGAGCACACATGCAATTTTTGACAGAACGTACGACTGAGTATGATAGTCAATCCTGGCCTTTATAAAGTACGAATTCGTTAAGGCCGGGGCACATAGAATCCGTCATACGTTGTACTTTGACAAATTCAACTAAAGTCAAAGTAACGACGGATGAGGTTGGCACAATGAATACTTTGCTGACGGATGTTAAATCAAAGTTTGCTCTCTATTTTTATTCACTTTAAAATTTAATTTGTATTTTATTATCTTTTTAATTTAATTAAATTTGTATTTTATTGTTTGCCACCAAAATTGTTTTATTAAAATCACAAAACACAATTGATACACAGCAAGAGTTAAAAGTAAACAGAGAAGAAGAAGCAGTTAATAGTTGTCAAAGTATTTAACATACGTTAAAAGTTGACCAACTTTCGTACTTTGCGTTGACGGACACGTATTGATTGTGACATCGCTCATAAGAAAACATGTATTTTAACTGACTTGTCAGTTGAATTTGTCAAAGTTTAACGTATGACGAATTCTATGTGCCCCGGCCTTTACTTTCCCTGAATAGTGTAAATGTATCAAATTCTATTATTTAAAGTCTTGCTTGCGTATTAATTTTATATTTTATAAATTTTTGAAGCAACAAAAAAAAATTAAATTACTATTGGATTAAAGATAATTGGAAATTAACAGAAATCTCTATAGAACTTAAATCATTAACTTTTTAATTTTGTTTAATAAATTCGTTTGGCTTCTTTGGATATGATGTAATGCAATTCGACATGCAAACTAAAATATCATCATAAAAACGCATGACATAATTCGCTGCAACTTAAAAGAGACTTTGAAAACATGGCATCATATAATTTTGCTTTTAGTTTCCTCTTTGTTGTGGTGATAAATTATTAATTTTGGATTTATCATCTCGTATTACCGAAATTTTAGTGATTTTGCTTTGATATGAAAAATTAATATTTTTTTAAAAGCTTTCAGATCTAAAACTTCCATCTTTTATCAGTCTTGCCAGATTAGAGGATTTTTTTTTTTAACAAAGTGGGGTTAAACAAATCCGTTGGGAATTTCTGTGGAGAGTTTTTAAATATTTGGAGATTTTTTGGTTACTTGTATTTTACGTTATTTTTATCATTATTTGCAACAAATGTTAAAAAGATTCCCATTACAATAAATCTCTGAAATAGAGAATTGCAACTTTAATTGTTTGATCCACTGTACAATTAATTTATTAAATAATATTCACTAGTTTGTTACCACACCCTGTGAAATATTAAAGCAATTAAAATAAACGACAAATATTTTGATATGAATTAAAAATAAAATCAATTGCTTAAACCGTTATGCGTCAATAACCTTGTTTAGTAAAATCATTAATTATAAAAACTTGATTTTATTTTGGTCAAAAATTGCGAAATAAAACCGTAACATAGACATTCTAAGGAACATAATTTTCATGACAAAAGTCATTCTTAATCGTATGCTGATTTGATATTTTATTTGCTACCGCTTGTTTTTTACTTGCGTATTTTTTGTTTCTATAACAAATTTAGCCTTGATTCTGATTTTAAAATTTGTGAAGTAGTTTTTGTGTTGTTAAAAATCATTTTTTAAACTTTTTTAAATAAGAAAATAATTCGTTTTTTAACAAACTGGTTTAATTAAGAACAATTATATGAAAACTTATAAAACTGTTTTTGAGGCGTTTTTTTAATTGATGTATTTGCAATTTATTTATAACAGTTTTTATTGATGCGTAAATTATTTTTTCAATTTGTGTTGTTATTTAAATTAGGTTTTTTGTAAACAACATTAAATTCCATGAGGAAAAGTATCCAGCTCTATTGTGGAAGTCGTTGTCAATTTTTAACCACAGTCAAATTTGGACGTCAACTCGACACTCAGTTGGTATAAATTTGCGCGCATGTGTTGACGTCGACATGTTATCGATAATTTTGAAGAAAAAATATCATCTCCAACTATTTTGGCACTTATTTAACTCAATTTTTTTAATTTTTGTAAAAAATTTTGTTTATATTCAAATCAAGTGAAAGCAGTGATGAAGAAAATAGAGAAATGCTTAGGGTTCGGAGAAAAGCGGTAAGACAAAGATCAGACATTTTTATTTTTTCGCACAGCTCGTAAGTAATCGAACAGTTTGCCACGTATTTGTAAAAAAAAACTTTTTATTTTTGTGCCTTTTGAACAGTTTTGTTGCATATTTTCGACTGAATAAAACAGCATTTAAATTCGTATTAAAAAAATGAGTCTTTAATGAGAGGCGACGTTTGTTCAACATCAATTTCCAACACGTTAAAGTAAGCTACAAGATTGCGGTTCTTGGTTTAAGGCTTATACCTATCGACTGTTAGTAATGATTTTAATCTTGGATTATCGCAACCAACCCTAATTTTGGAAGAAATGCTTGATGTTTTGGAAAGAGTCATCTGCCCCTTTTTTATAAAATTTGAAACGACTGAGAAAGAGAAGGCTAAATGATGTATTTCTTCGAGAAAACAGGATTTCCTGGCATTACAGATTCAAGCTCCTAAAAAGGAAGATCAAAATATGTACTACAATAGAGAGGGTTTTTTTAGTTTATACGCCAAGCTTGTAGGATAAAAAAAAAACAAACAAAAATTCTCATGTCGACGCTAAAAACTTTGTTGACAAGAACAAAGTCATTTCCGGCCAACGTCTACGTAATATTGCCTTCATTAACACAAATTTGCCGCCGATAACTCTCAATTACTCTCAATGTTGACGACGACAATACAATGAATGTACCGTCGACATCACTTGTAACGAGATAAACTATCTTACAGTCACAAAATATTTGTTTTTAAGTAATCGATTTTTTCCCGTTTGATGGGAATAACGCAGAAAATAAATAAACACCAGGGAAAGAAGCCTGTGCGCTGATGAGTAAAATGACAGCGTTATTTAATTCAGGCGCTTTTTTAAACTAATTTTTTGCCCTTCCAGATATGGGTAATTAATAAGAATATTTTTCTTATTACATTTTTTTAAAGCAAAATAAAATAAATGATTTAATTTTGTGTGCACGTGTAGTGTGTCGCTAGCAAACAGAGTTGCCACTGACTTTCTTTATCGAAAAAATAGCAAAATTCATTACAACAAATTTGAACTTTTGGAAAGTTTGGCCACATATATTAAATTAGATTAACTTCTGGGATACCCTTTATTTTCTTAGCAATACAGCCCCTTGTAAAATTCAACCGTCTGTCTACAAATCTTCAACAGTATGGCCATAGGAATCAAATTATATAAACTATAGGGGCACCCTTTAATTTTTAAATCAAAGTTTTATACTTGTTGTAATAGGGGATTTAGCAATACAGTTAGTCTATAACATTTCAGCAGTTTGGGATCCACATCGAAATTCTGTAGGCTGCTGTAGTCAAAGTGGTAAACACGTTGACTACAAACCTGGTTGTTTCAGGGTTCAAATCCTGTGGCAATCAAAATACAAAAACTGTTTTTTTTCTGTTTAATGGTATAAATACATATTCAGAATGAACAAAAAACGTGCAGTCTCCTTCGTCGGTACTTTCTCATAGTAGACTTGCCGGCGAAGTAAAATAAATAACTCTCTCTCTCCTTTCACCACCTGTCTTATCTCTCATCTATCCCTTTCCTAAAGAATGTAGCACGGTTACGAAAAATAACTAAATAGGTTTTAATGCCTGAAGTGCTACTTCTCTTTATATAAAAAAAAAAAACTATTGTAACACCCTTTAATTTATAATTTTAAATATTTATACTTCTAATATTACCACACAAAGTAGTAAGTAACGCGTTCATACAATAAAACCGAATGGTCACATAACATCAGCTATGGGAACACCCTTTAAGTTTGAAATTCAAATTGTTTACTTGTTGTTATAGAGGACTTAGCAATCATGTGCGTTGTAAATTTCAGTTATCTCTTTGGGTATAATGGTTCAAAAGCTTGGTACATCAACTATAAGAACGCCCTTTAATTTCCAAATCCAAATATTATACTCGTTGTTAAGGCGGAATATTTAACACAAGTTCTTTGTAAAATTCAACTGTTTGTCTGTACATTAAACTAAATGAACTATTGGGCAGCCTTTAATTTATAATTTATACCGATTCCAAACCGTTGGTTTAGTAATCCTGACCATAATTTTTTGAATATAACTTTTTAAAGTATTATTCTTGAGTGTTTATACTTGTTATTATAACGATCATAGTAATCGATGTTCTGTACAATATTCAAGTGTTTGTAACTGTTCAAAAGATATGGATGAATTTACGTTATCTTTGGGCACACCCTTTAATTTATTATGTATTTATTTTTGTATTACTTTCTGCTATTAGGAGGAGATTTTTCAAATTTTAAATTGGTGCCTGTTACGGTTCATAAAACACGCAAAAACCATTTATGTTGTATGGTGACACCCTTTTATTTTTAAAATTATGAGCTGTTTTTAAAACGGAACCAAGCCTAACCTTTTAAATAAAGAAAAAATATTTTAAAATAGCTTTAGAAATGACTGAGTCTGCAGGCACAAACATTAAAAAAAGCAACATTTAGATGAATTGATAACCCCCCTTTTTGAAGTCGAGTAAAAAATCAGGAAATTTAACACTAAAAATGGTCAGCTAGTTTGTGACAAAAAATACGTCGTTTGTCCCAGTTGTGTTCTTAGCATTAAATTGCAAAATGCATTAAATGCAAAATTTCCTTAAGTACTTTGTAAAAATACTAACTTAAAAGGTAATTTTGCAAGATATTTTTTCCCCTAAAACCACTTTTTAAAGAGTTTCGTGTTATGTTTTAATTATCTTCTTGATTTTATTAACAAATTTATTAACAAATAAATTTTTTTTTTTAATTTTATGATGTGAATTAAGCCCCTTTCACACTAAAATACTGAGTATTAAGATTTTCATTAGATTTTGTAAAAAGGAAATAAAATGAAAATGTTGTGATTGTCAAGATATCCAACGTAACATTACATTTTGTTTTCATACTATCACACGTCAAATAAAATAAAAACTATGAAGCTGGTACGAAATTTAAGCAACGGCGACTGAAGAATACTATGTAGAGTATGGAAGTGCCGCCTCATGACAATTTTTGGCCATTCAGCTTCTTGCTACATAAAAATATAAAATAAAAAAAGTTATAAAACAAATTCCATATGTAAGCGACAAAAATAGGGTCAATTTTAAGTTGTTACAAGACAAAGAAAAGGTAGCATAGATGACGGCGCACTATCGTCTGCGATGTAGTGGTCATATTTCTTTGCTCAACAGCTGCCTTCGTTATTTTCTTCATTTGCTTTTGAAAAAAAAAAACAACCCTGATTAAATGAAGTGTTAGCGTTTAGAGAATTTTCTAAAAATGGTTTCGTATTATGGGATGTCAAATTTCTTTCAATTTTGTATTATATCTTGATAACATACTGCTTTCACACCATCAAACTTTCTCGTAGAATTTAAGTTTTTGACAAGTTTTAATACTCAGTATTGTAGTGTGAAGGGGGCTTTAATAATAAAAAAACTATTAAAAAATTTATTTTACAGAACAAATTTACTAATCTGGCCACCCTTCACTACAGGTGAAAAAAGGTTAAATCTAAGTTTGTCATTCTGTTTGTAATTTCTACAAAATTTCTATTTCCGACCCGATAAAGTAAATATATTCTGAGTCCTTATGCGTAGCAAAGTCTATTGAGCGACGTCCATCTGTCCGTTCGTATTCGGATTGAAATCAACTTTGTTAGGGCTATACATGAGCTAGAGAAAATTTAAATACGGCATTCGATCACACATAGTTTTGAAAATTATGCTTTTAAAAATCAGCCAGAACGTTTGCTTTTAATTTTTAATTAATTTTGAATAATAAAGTAACTTTAATAATAAAAAAAAAACAAAAATATAGAGCAATAGAGAATTAAAAAATAAGAAAAAAATATAAAGTGAAAATATTGGCGCTCGTTCATGTTGACCGAGTTATGGGCCTCTGAAATTTTTATAAAAAAGTTCGATTGCCAATATGGTCAATATGAGTATCAATTAAAAGCTTTGAAAGAGATCAAGAAAGATTCAAAAAATACTAAATTAAAAAAAATGCTTAACCCATTAAGAGCCTTTGGAATTTTTGTGAAATATATCGTATTAAATTTTTTTAATTTTTTATTCCCTTCCACGCAATTTTTTTTTTTTTATTGGAGTTACTTTGCTAAATTAGATCCAGATACATGGTGAAGGGTATATAAGATTCGGCATGGCCGAATAAAGCAATCTTACTTGTTATTGTTAATAAAGTTTACTCACCAAATAAACTAAACAAATAAAATCAAGTACAAATTCGTTATAGATATAATACGTCGGCTTTTGTAAAAATATATTTTTCGAAATTTTTTTTATTAAAAAAGTTCAAAACTTTTATAAATAAGACCTTAAAAAAAGTTCAGTTTTTAGAGAGTTGTCGTTTGAAATGGTTCTGTTAATAAAACAGTTTAAAATCATTTTTTTACTTTGTATTTATTTCCTAACACAAACTGAAGGTTTATTGTGTAATTTAAAATATTCTAATACTGATTGGTTAAACGAATGGGGAGTGCTTCTGACAAAGAATATAAATAATCAATATGAAATATTTAGAAATCATAATGTAGCAGTCAATCAACTAATATTTAGGGTGTGTAACAGTGCACAAAAGCCGATACCATTAAAATGTAAAAACGATAAAAACTTTAGTCAAACTTTACCCCTAAAAAATAAATGCCAGAAAAGTGAAAGCTTGATCCCAGTACGAGTACGAATTGCACAAAAAGTTGCCTATTGCCCATACACGCTCTACAAAATAGGATTCGAAATTAAAATTGATTTAGTGAAAGAGTTTTTTGAAACTTATCGTGTGTGTTTTGATCAAAAGCATATGAGAACATTATTTACCATAAATGCGGCCTATCCAGTGGGTGAGTTTTATTTTACAAATAAATCAAAAGACTACAAATTATATTTCTAGGTGGAAGTCGTCCTACTTTTTTACAATTTGAACCCGATGACATGTTCTATGGCCGTCTCTTTTCTGCTTATTCTCGTCGATCAAGCTTTGAGACATTTAAAATGTTACTGGGACAAAATCAAACATATATGAGCGCTTCAAATCTCGATCATATTATTGATCGCGGCCATTTAACACCGAGTGCAGACTTTACATTGGTCAACCTTAAAAGCTCCACCTTTAACATGATCAATGTTGTGCCACAATTCAAAACAATTGATAATGGTAATTGGAAACTCATAGAAGAATGGGCACGTCATCCTTCTCATACACCTGCCCATGTTTGTACTGGAGTTTTAGATTGTAATTTGGATGCAAAAAACAATAATGAAAACCTAAATTGTGTTTTAAAGCTGCCAAATACTAAAGGGAAATGGATACCAATATTTTTGGCTGCCAATCGTACAATTCCCATACCTTTGTGGTCGTATAAAATTGTAAAAAATTATAAAAAACACGCCTTTGTTTTTTTAACTTTAAATAATATTTATCATAAAGGTCAAGTTCAAGTACCTGAAAATATTTGCAAGCAAATCCAATGTCCTGTTAAGTTGTATCAAACTGTTAAGGATGGCTGGACATTCTGTTGTAGTTACAATGAATTTATAAGTAAAAATGTTCCCTATTTAAAAGAAGTTTGCTAATGAAATAATAAAATCTAAATGGCCTCTATATTCGAAAAGTTTATTAATTATACCCTTCAGCAAGATCGGCCCAAGTCCGTCAAGTTAAGTGGGCTTAATATTATGGCTGTCTCTAATTTTTCCACATCAGTGAAGTAAGTCCAATAAAAAAAAATAAACAAATATATAGAGCGATAGAGAAATAAAAAATAAGAAAAAAGTATTAAGTGAAAAATTTTGACGCTTGTTTATGTTTACCGAGTTATGGGCCTCTAAAATTTTCATAAAAAATTTGATTTTCAATATGGTCAATATGGGTATCATTTTAAAGCTTTTAAAGAAATCTTTCAGGAAATACTAAAATTTTTAAAAATTTTTAACCCATTAAGAGCCGATGAAATTTTTAAGTTTATTTTTTTAATTTTTTATTTTTCTTTCACTCCAATATTTGTTCTTCTTTTTTTGATTGGATTAACTTCACGGAACTAGATTTATGTACATACATTCTTACTTGTCTCTTTTATATTTGTGATAAAAAAAATACACAGGTTAGTAAATGGGGTGCAAAGTAAAACACCTTTGAGAGAAAAATACTATCCTGTGGTTGTCAAGACTCCTTTTATAGCCAAATAAAGCTGCAGGTTTTTAAGACACAGCTTATTTCTTTTGTATTCTTATCACTAAAATTAAAAATAAAATTTTCTAAAAAAATAATATTTTTAGCCGTTAATATAGCCTTTCACAAAAAAAAAAAAAAAAAAATCAATACAAAATCTATATTAGTTTAGCCACAAGAAATATATTGCCAACCTCTCAAAGCCATTAAAAGTCAATAAACACGTATAAAATTTACTCAACTTCCCTGATTTAAACAGTGTCCCAAAACGAAAAATCTAGAGTAAAATTTTATATCGTTTTGTTGAGCTGCGTAATTAAATTTATAATTGTAATCCTAAAGCATAAAGGATAATAATGAGCAAAAATATTAAAATCTGTTACATTTACTTTTGCGTAGAAACTTATGGGCCACCTATTCAAACTTATAACGAATAAATTTTCAAGAAAAGCCCACTGTGTATCAAGTTTTTGACTCAAGAGAGACTTACGAGGGCGAGTTTCAAAATTTGTAAAAGTTTGATTGAAGCACACGGTTTTGGATAAAAATATAAATACGAGGGCTGCTCTATATATTTCTGGCCTAATAGTAAAAATGCGAATATTTATAATCAAAAATGGTTTTATTGTTTATTGTTTTAAAACATGGTTTTTGAACACTTTAACAGCTTCTTCTGGCGACGAAAATCGTTGACCACGCATTTTTTTCTTGATGTGCGGATACAAGAAGAAGTCATTAGGTGCCAAGTCAGGGCTGTACGGCGGATGACCCATTAATTCGACGTTTTGGCCGGTCAAAACGCTCTGGTTTGAGCCGATGTGTGAGAGCTCGCATTGTCATGGCGAACAATGATTCGTCTTCTCTTGTTGCTCTTTCGAATTTCTCTGATGACTTCAGGCAAACAAATTGTAGTGTACGACTTAGAAGTGACCGTCTTACGTTGCTCAAGCGGAACAGTCGCCACATGACCAGTTTTGCCGAAGAAACAGGCGTTCATTTACTTCGAAGTGCTTCTTCCACGAAGAACTTTCGTTGGATTTTGCTCGTCTTTGAAGACCCACAGGGTCGATTGTTGCTTCGTTTCGAGCTCATGCGCATAGATCCATGATTCGTCACCTGTGACGATCTTATAAACGTCTTTTGAAGCATCGCAATCGTATTTTTGCAACATTTCTTTGCACCAATCGACACGAGCCTTTTTTTGAGCGACTTTCAAATTGTGCGGGATCCAACGAAAACAAACCTTTTTTACGGCCAGGTGTTCATGCAGTATCGAATGTATGCTGGTGGAAGAAATTTCCAAGGATGTCTCTATCTCTCGGTATGTTGCAAGTCGATCTTGCATTATGAGTTCACGCACGGCATCAATGTTCTCTAGCACAACAGCTGTTTTTGGACGACCTTCACGGAATTCGTCTTTGACCGAGCTTCGGCCACGATTAAATTCATTATACCAATTTTTCACAGTGCTATAGGATGGTGCTTCATCGCCATACAAAGATTTAAGTTCATCAATGCACTCTTGTCGTGATAATCCACGTCGAAAGTTGTGAAAATTGATGGCACGAAAATGTTCACGAGTTAATTCCATTTTTTCCTATATTAATTTTTTCAAGTCACTGTAAACAACACAAATAAAGGTCGTACGTCAAAACGTTTTGAGTACGATTATGCTTAAAAATGACAAACTTTCCAATGGAAATGTCAGATTGCACTTGGCAGCACTCAGTGTTGCCAGGCCAGAAATATATATAGCAACCCTCGTACTTTTAAAGTAGGCTCCAACAATTTTTTCTCCCTTCAAAAAAAAAAAAAAAATTAATTTGTAGTGCTCAACAAAATAGACCATGTGGGATACTTATGGCTCTGAAATATTCTGGTACTTTCGATTTCTGATCAGCCAACACCACATATCGTGAATTAATTCAATTGTTTCGAATATAAAGATCTCAATTAGAAGTCCAGACCATTTTTTTAAAGCTGCCTTTGGACGAAATGGTTTTTTTTACAGATTTTTTATAACAAAATACATATGTATCATGTTAATGATTTAAGACATTTCTTATGTAAAATACACGTTTAAGAAACTTAAAAACTCATTTAGAGCATATTTTATTTTTATGCGACAAGGCATAAGACTTTGACAGGTGCAACTTTTCCATTTTTCTTTTTTGCCTTTTTTAAATGTGGGAATAGAGTTGACAACTTTATTAGCATTATTAGAGCCACTTACCAAACAACTGTTGTAAACAATGATTTACTTTGTAGGTTATGTCAGATGTAATTTGCATGCACGTTTAAACTTTTTTCAAATATATAAGAAATTACATGCAGACATTTCGTCTAAAGTCAGCTTAACATAGAAATTGATGCTGCAGTGTTGCCATAGTATTTTTCAAGCGTATTCTTGAATTCATTAAAATACACTATGGATAGTGGTGAATTCTTTAATATATCCTCCTCGACCGACCAGTCAGATCAATAGCTGATAATAAACTTTTAAAAAGAGTGACTCTCCAACAAGCAAAAGTTTTATATTCGGTTGTACTGAATATAATGCATGTACTATACTGTAGATTTTCATTGAATATCTTAAGTAAGAATCGGTGTACGAAATTCTTTCCTGTAAGTTTTGCTAGAGTTCTAGTCTTAATTTAGTAATTTTTTAACATAAGAAACAACTTCCTTTTTTTTTTTTTTAAAGAGAAGTAGCACTTCAGGCAATAATGCCTATTTAATTAGTGCGTAACCGGGATAGAGGAGAGAAAAGAACAGGTGGTGAAAATATAGCCATTTTATTAGTTATTTTACTTCGCAGGCGAATATGCTATGAGGAAGTACCGACGAAGGAGGCTGCATGTTTTAATGTTAATTCTGAATATATATTTATACCATTAAACAGAAAAAAACCTTTCTATTTTGCAGCAGGGGTTGAACGCTGGCCAACCAGGTTTGTAGTAAACGTGCTTACCACCTTGACTACAGCAGCCTGCAGGAATAAAAACGAAAGTTAAAAAAATAGGCTTCAATCTAGTTTATTGAAGTAACTGCAATTACTATTGAGAAATTAAAAAATTATATTATGATATTTTTTTCTCTTATTTGACTGGACTTGCTTTACCAAACAAGACTTGATTCAAATGAAATAGAAAAATTAGGGGCAAGCGTGGTGTTTTGCCCACTGTATCGAAAGCCATGGATCGATGGACATTGGATGGACTTTTCCACCTGTGGTGAAGGGTATAAAAAGTCCCATAGTGATTTTACAGTCTAATAAAAGATTTTATAATTTAAACATCTGGTTCGATGTTGCAACATGCAGGTTGATTAAAATGAATATTTTTAAAGCATAGAATATACCCGTCTTCATTAGCGAATCATTTCTTTTACTACAAATTTACAACCTAAACTTAAAGACTAAAAAAACTATTAAAGTGCTATTAAATTAAAACAATGTTTTTACAAAACTTAAGCTTAACTAAAATGAATAATAGTCTGTCCACTCGAACAACGCCTTTAAATGACCTCTTGAACTGAACTACTTTTATCAAATTTTAACAAAAATAATTTTTATAACAAAACAAAAGATTCAAACTATTAAAATATAATAAAACAAAAAGGCCAGTACTTGATTTATATTTAAAGTAAATTACAAAAATATTTTTTTTTTGTTTGCAGAATCGCCCACTTCAAAGATCATGTGAATTTTAATAGATACACGTTACTTAATGCCAAAAATAGAAAACTAAAACTCCATTAATAAATATTTTTTTAATGTTTTTTTTGTGTTACAATAAAAATCTTGATACAAAAATTATTTGAAATTTACTTAAGAAAACTTTTTAAATTTAAAAAAAATTTAAATTAATTTTTTAATTGAAATTAATAAACAAAAATTATCTGACTTTTTTTTTAATTGTTATGTCTTGGCCGTTAAAATTGTCATAAAAAATTGTGTTTATGGTCAACTTAGGACCCTGAAAATTTTGTTTTTTTTTATAAATTTCTGGGTCTGCTTTCCTGGGAATAAATCTTTGTCTAACAAGCTTTTGCAAAAAAGATAATTCTTGCAAAAAAATTGACTTTAAAACAGATTTTAGCTGTCTGTCTAAAACGGTTAAGAGTTTTGCCACATACATCAAATTACATCAACTATTGGAACACCCTTTAATTTCTAAATTTATATTTTATACTTGTTGTTACACTGGATTTGGCAATACATATTCTCTGTAAATTTTAACCGTGTGTCTATAACGGCTCAAAAGTATGGCCACATACATTAAATAACATCAACTATGGGAGCACTCTTTAAATTCCAAATTCAAAATTTAAACTTGCCTTTGTAGTTGATTTAGCAATACAATTTCTTTGTCAATATTACCCGGTTGTCCAAAGTTGTTCAACGGATTGGTCATAAACCTCAAATCACATTAATTATTGCAACACCCTTTAAGTTATAATTTTAAATATTTATACTTCTTAACATATCAGACAAAGTACTTGATATTCTGTCTAATTTCCAAGTACTTGTATATAACGATTTAAACGATAGGGCCATATAGGTTAAATTACATCAATTATGTGGACACCCTTTAATTTCTAATTTTAAGTTTGCTTCTTGTTAAAGTGATCTTAGCAATACAGCTTCTGTGTAAATTTTAGCTGACTATCTATAACAGTTCAAAAGTTTGGCCACATACATCAACTTCCATAAACTATCGGCACACCCTTTAATTTCCATATATAAATTTAATACTTGTTATTATAGCGGACTTCGCAATACAGGTTTTTTTTTGTTGTAAATTTAAGGTGTCTGTCTATAACAGTTCAAAAGTTTGGCCACATGCATCAAATTATATTAACTATCGGGACACCCTTTAATTTATAATTTTTAATATTTATAACGGTCATAGTAATCGACATGCTGTTTAATTTTCAAATGTCTGTCTAAAACGGTTCAAAAGATAGGCGCATATAAGTCAATTTAGGTCGACTAGGGGTCACCCTTTAATTTTTAGATTTAGTTTTTATTACGTCTTACTACTAAAATTTAAAGTAGTATTCTCTTTGATTCATAATAAACGTAATATTTTTTATGTATGTTGTATGGGCACACCCTTTAATTTTTAAGATTATTAATTGTTATTCAAACAGGACCAATCCAATCATAATCTTTAAAATTATAAAAAATTTCAGAAGCGGTTCAGAAATGACTGAGTTCTGCAGGCACAAACATAAAAAAATCAACATTCAGCCGAACTGATAACCTTCTTCTCTTTTTGAAGTCGGTTAAAAATGATTTGGCGCCCATATTTTTTTGAGTTTTGAGCCTCTGAACTTTTCATAGAAAAGTACGACTGTTCACTATATTTTTTAAATATCAAATGGTATCATTTAAGAGCTTCTGAAGAGATCTCTTAGAAGATGTTAAAATATTTTATAAATACTTAACGCATTAGTAGCCGGTAACATTTTTTTTGTAGAATTTTTTAAAGTATTTTTTTTTCTTAGTTTTTTTTCTGTTACTTGTTTCCCTAAATATTTGATTTAAACTAAAGAGAATACAATTTTATTGTAATTATGCTCCTCACTTGGTCAAAAACTTTGCCCCACTTGGCTTAACCTGTACAATTTTCTTTCTATAACAGAAAAGTCTCCATTTTGTTATTTAAACAACAACATAATCATAACACAAAATAACTGTCAAGCTGTCTGACACGCTTATTTTATTACAACAACTTCCATGTGGTGGCAACATTAAGGCCAACTCCCATTGATTTACGTTTTTTTGTTGTAGGAGTGTTAAACTATTCAAGTCTTTGATAGTGAAAGTGTTATTTATTTAAATTTATCCTTTAATTTTTAAATAAATTTGCAAGGTTAAATTATTATTAAGATCGATGAACTTTAATTTTTTAACAAATTCTAAATGATTTACACACAAACAGCATTATTGTAAGTCACTTGTGATAAACTCAAGTGCAATAAATTCTTTTTCTAAGATTTTAGATTATTTTATGGACAAGAAAAATTTCTGATAACTTTTTTTAACACCCAAAGGTAGTGTGTGTTTTCGATGACTAATAGAATTTTTTTTTAAACCAATTTTATGTGATTTTTTGTAAATCAAAATAATGAATTCTAAATAATCAACATAAACAGGGTGGTGGTGTTGGTGCTTTGCTTCCAAAGTTGCAATTTTACAGTTAAACTGTAGGAGGAAGAAAAGAAAAGATTTCTGTTCAATTTAAAGGCTGGCAGCTAAAAAACAATGTTAAATCGAAATGATCTTAAGCAAAGTTTTGTCGTATACTGATTACAAAATAGATTCTAAATTATGATGCAGACTGTTTAACTCCATTTTGAAAACTTTTAATTTTGTTGACATCTGAACATTAAATGCTCATTAGGCATAAAAAGGCTTTCCTGCAGGCTTGTTGTCATGGAGATAATATCAAAGCCTCGTTGTTGCACATTTAGATTTAATGTTATAGTACGCATCTGAAATAAAACATCGTCATGCGTGTCATAGTCATGCAAAATCAGATTAGAAACATAAACAAAATGAAAAAGAATTCATATCACTTACTAAGCGACCGCCAGTATGGAGAAATGGTGTCACTTCCAACACAATTATGGCGAGAATGAGGTGTTGGCCTTAGATTTCCAAGGCGTTTGATAGAGTGTGGTATGATGCTTTTCTGTCAAAACATAATGCTTTTCGTATCAGTGATAACTTTCCTCGATTTATATCGAGCTTTCTAAGGAACCACAGTAATAGAATTGTTTTAAATAAATTCAGGGTACCACAAGGCTCTCTTTTTTCTCCTATGCTGTTTGTTATTTTTTTTGTAAAGGACCTTCTTTGTCAAACTCTCTCTCTTACTCTTTTGCAGATGACAGCAGCATTTGCCATTTGTATTAATTCGAAAACAGTCAAACCTTTTAAAGGTTAAGCGAAGCGACGGAATATGAATGATACACTCGACTAGAATCTCACTACAGTATCTGATTGAAGCAGGGCGAATAGAGTCGATTTTAATGCTCGTAGGACTTAAAGTTTTATGGTTTCACACAATTGTTCGACAGAAAATGGTGCTTCATCTGTAAGCATGGATGGCATTAAAATTAAATTCAGTGTGATATTTGATGGGCTAAACACATTTTTGAAGTCTCCAAAGAACCCTTCCTGTGTCTTAGGTTTTTTTTTAAAGGTATAAAAAATACTTCACTTCGTCTGATCTGCTTACATTTTATGCCACCCTCATCTGACCGAGAATAGAATACAACTCTCATGTATGAGCCGGTGCTTCAAAGTCTGTTGTGGAGTAGCTCGATCGCCTGCAGGAGAGGGTGAAGACGGTCATAGGTATCAGTAGGGCGATTAACTCTCTTGACCATCGACCCAATGTAAGTTGTGTTTGGCTATTGTATCGATACTACAATGGAATGAGCTCTAATCACGTTTTTGCATACAAAACGCTTTTCATTAAGAGCTCATCCATTTGTGGTCGATTGGTCAGTGAATCGCACAATCTATTTGATAGAGAATTAATTGTTTGCCTTTTTTTAGAATTCATTTGTTCCTATTAAAAGTTATGGCCTAGAGTTCACAAAAGAAATTTTAACTTGAGACTTTTATTTTTCTTTCCCCAGTTTGTGTTGACATTTCAACAGTTAAACATAAAGTTACCTGTTAAAAAAGTGGGCGTAATAGCGGGCGTGAAAAAATTTTCTTTCCATAAAAAAGTTTTTATGGCGTTCATAGATTTTTGGATATTTTAAGAAAGTGGGCGGAAAAATAGGCGTGGTTAATTTTCCCTCTCAAAATTCAAATACTAGGACGATAAAAAAAACTAGATAAGTTGTTCTAGCCTAAGGTAAACTAAAAAGTGGGCGTGGCATTCTTCGATTTTTGATATAAAATGTGGGTGGAAAATGGGCGTGGTTAAATATGTGCTTAAACATTTAAACAAAAAAACTAATCAAATTGTTCAAGCCGTTTTCCAGTCTTAGTTTAATTAAAAAGTGGGCGTGGCCTTAATCGATTTCATATATTTAAAAAAAGTGGGCAGAAAAATGGGTGTAGTTATTTTTCTACATAAAAAATTTATATTTGAGTGCTAAAAACATTTAAACAAAAAATTATATAAATAAAATATAATAATATAAACAAGTGGGCGTGGTCCGTAAAACCTAATTTGGCTATCGTAGGCATCTGAACAGAAAAGAACGATCAAATTAATTTAATCATAATATTTTGATTATGAATACTGTAACAAAGTTTTTTCTTTAGTTTTCTGATGTTGGGTATATTAAAAAGTGTGCGGGACATTCTTTGATTTTAGATACTTAAAAAAAGTAAGCGGAAATGGGCTAAACCATGTGAATACTTAAAACATTTTAACAAAAAAATTAGACAAATCGTTTCAGACGTTTTCTGATCTTAGTTTAATAAAAAAAAGGGCGTGGCAATCATCTATTATATATTTAAAAAATGTGGGCTCAAAATAAGCGCAGTTAACATTTAAACTAAAAGATTAGACAATCATAATACAATAATATAAGCAAGTGGGCGTGATCCGTATAAACCTTGTAATTGGCTGTGATGAAAATTTAAAGGAAAATAGTCAATTCGCAAGCAAGAAAAATTATATGATTTGACCACAACCATTTAATTATAATATTTTAATTTCTAATTATGGTTACTGTAACCAAATTTTGTTCCTTGCTTCACACTTTAATTTGCTACGCTCCTGAATTTAAATCTTTTAGATAAGATTTACTTACGCCCAAGCGATTAAAGTTAAAAATTTGCCAACTATAACAGCAAAATTATAAAAATACAAATCTCAAATAATATTTTGATTATTAAACCAATTTAACTTATTTTATTGTACAAACGTTTTTGTAAAAGAGTAAATTGTTTTTTTTATAATAATTTTTGTTTTTGCTTAAAGTAATATGACCCCATATTTGCTTGTCTGTCAACATTTCCAGTAAGGTGTATCATTATGACCACGATTATTATTTGCATTCATATGGTGTCAAAAAATGTTTTTAAAATTTTTATCATTTTAACAATCGCTTGAAATAAAGAACTTGACACAAACTGTACAAGAAAAAAAATGAATCAATACAACATAAAAATTATAACATGACAATCAACACAACTGAACAAGGTTAAAATATCGATCAATGCTCTGGCTACAAAGAAAAAAAAAACACAGACACATACAAATAAAAAGAAACAGTTATTTACCAATAACTGTATTTATTTCTGCCTCAAAAACAACTTGAAATCAAAAATTTAAAAGTGGCAAATGTATTCTTGTTCAAGTTGCAAACATGTTTTGTTTAGAATTATTTTCAGTTGGGTAGAAGTCATTGGGCGCTGCATTGGCTGTCAAATCAAACTAAATCAGTTTGCAGACTTGTGCCAAGTCAAAAATTTTCAAAAATGTCGAATATAGGCTATAGGCTCTTCTTGTTTAAATTAGGAAAAAAATTGAAAAAAACAAAATTATCCACCCACTTTTACGCCCACCTCCCATATAAAGTGAAATATAAATTTGGACCTACGGCTTTGTTTTATGGCACATGGCATTTAAAAATGCTCAGAATCATTTATGTGAAATTTGAAAAATATCCGCCCACTTTTACGCCCACTTTCCATACAGATCGTATTGAAAAAGTAGTATAACGCCCTTGATTTTTCATGCACCGAAACAATTTTTACAAAAAATAAATATTTTAATTTTTGAATGAGCTCCTGAATATATATACTTGAACCGCCCACTTTAACGCCTACCTCCCATATAAAGTGAAATATAAATTTTGACCTACGGCATTGTTTTGTGGCACATGGCATTTTAAAATACTCAGAATCATTTGTGTGAAGTTTAAAAAATACCCGCCCACTTTTACGCCCACTTCCCATACAGATCGTATTGAAAAAGTAACATAACTCCCTTGATTTTTCATGCACCGGCACAATTTTTACAAAAAATAAATATTTTAACTTTAGAATGGGCTCCTGAATATATATACCTGAACCGCCCACTTTAACGCCCACCTCCCATGTAAAGTGAAATATAAATTTTGACCTACGGCATTGTTTTGTGGCACATGGCATTTAAAAATACTCAGAATCATTTATGTGAAATTTAAAAAATATCCGCCCACTTTTACGCCCACTTCCCATACAGATCGTATTGAAAAAGTAACATAACTCCCTTGATTTTTCATGCACCGACTCAATTTTTACAAAAAATAAATATTATAATTGTAGAATGAAAATATATACCTGATCCGCCCACTTTAACGCCCCCCTCCCAAAGCAATAACATGATAAAGTAATTTAAGCAGAATTTTATTTTAACTTTTAGCTGAGACTTCAAGATTTAATTTGACATCTATCGTTAAACAGCGCTCCACAGCGCTAAAAAGATGCAGTCTACTTCAGTTAAAGAACATTGAAATTTGGATTTCGCTTATATTTTGTTCTACGAAATTTTTTATATGCAACTTTTTCCAACTCTTTTCATGCAAGTCTCATCTATGACAATGGCCATTTACGAAAATATACAACAAAGTCAAATGATAAGTTTACAGTAATTGTACCAAAAGATTGAGAACACAGTAAATTTGCACGCCACTTCAAACAAGCGAACATACATGAACTTCGAGCCTAATGCAAGCCATACACGTTGCGATGTGTTGTACAACTTGAGAAGGTTTTACAACAGATTGCAATGTTTGTGGTGTAGTTATATGAAGTTGGGTCTTGGTTGTACGAAAGATCAAAAAGTTTTGATTTTCTAGCAAGTTGTACAACTTGATCGCAACGTTAGTGAACGTGTCGCACAACATTATTCTATTTTACTTTTCATTTCTGTTGTGGCAACATAGCAAAACACAGCGCAAAAGTATTCTATACATTTAAAGTGAATATTATAAAAATAAAAACATTCCTAATAAAAGTTACAATAAATTAAATATGTCATCTGTCATACGCATAAATTTCTTGTGATCTTTTGGTTCACTTTTTTTAAGGTTTTCAAAAGTTTGTTGTTAGAATATTTTTTCTTTGCTTGCATTCTTTTTCTTCTTTGTCAAACACTTCATCGATTACAACATACGCAACAAACTCGGAAAACATCTTTAATTTAATCGCTTCTATATAAAATAAAGTTGTGCTGCGCGATTGTACGCAAGTTGTATAATTTGTAGACAAAACACCCAGCTTAATTCCTAGCAAGGTTGTACAACATTTCGCAACGTATATGACTTGCAATATATTACGGAATTATAATAGTCAGATATCTGACAACAAAATACCAAAAATTTATCCAAATCGGCAAACTTGGAAAAAAAAAGAATTTTGGCCACTCTTCAACCAATGTGAGCCGACTCCCTTATCACTACAGCCATATAAAATTTCTGTACAATCGGGCCAATTAAACAATTGAAGATGGTTACAAGCAGATAGGCTACGGACTGCATCTAACTCAACTTTAGATTCTTAAGATGTTTGCTCTTTCATGTAATAAATATTAAAAGTTCTAGGGTTCCCCTTTTCCACTTTAAGAAAATTATATGTCTAAATCAAGCGATTATTAAGAAAATCTTTAAGAAACCTTTTCTTTAAATTTCTAACGCTCCCACCCTGATTTTTAAAAAACTTATTGACTTCCCACTGTTGTATTCAAAATTAATCGATTTTAAAAAATATGATCTACAACAATAACAACAAATAATCTGATGAAACAAAAATACCAACTTTAAAGATTTTTGTGTCTAAAATTTTCATACAATTTGCCCAAATAACAAATCAAAACTTTGAATCATAACCCGTTCTTAAAGCGGCAATTAAGTTGCTCTTATTTTTCTTAAATGATCTACAAAAAAACCACATACTCACACATGTTTAATGGGTTTATCTTTTTGTCGGTCTGTCTGTTAAACCTTTATGATTGTTCTTAAATTCGTTTTTAATTTTTAACTTGAACACAAGGTGCGGGTGTTTAAAGCGAGCGCAATTTTTTTGCAACACAGGCTTATAACTCTTTTTTTTTCATTCCAGTTAGATTTAATACCGCTAACGAAAAATTTATGTTACAAGTTTTTATGCTCTAAACTCTTTTTAATGTTTTTTTTTTGTGTTTAGGGGCTTTTGATTTTTTTTTAATGGCCAACTTGCAACAATGCAATAGGAGTTGTATGTTTTGAATAAAATGATTGAAGTTAAGATTTACGACTGTTTAAGGCAACACAAACAAAAAAAAAAAAAAAAAAAAAAAAATAAATAAAAAAATTAATAAAAAAAAAATTAAGAAAAATTTCGAGTTTTATACAGAAACAGAAAGAAACAAATTTGAAATAAAATACAGTAGAATGGTTTATGAAAATATTCAATAGTTGTTGTTATACAAAAAAAAAAAAAAAAACAAGATTTCTTTGGTCAAGAAATAGATTTTAGTTAGTTAGTTAGGAGTGGCAGCCTCTCACGACGAAGCTCACTTGAGCACAATCGAATGTTGTGATACCACAAAGAAGACGGTGCGACTCCCCTTACCCAGCCGAGAACCATGAAGATTCACGGATGAACTTCGATATGTCCCCTATAGAGTAAAATGATAGCTCCGTAAGAGTTCCGAAGAAAGGAGAGCCCAGAATTCTTAATCTTCTTCGAGCTAGGGATGTGCAATGGCACAGGAGGTGCAGTACGGTCTCTTCCTCATCCTCCGAGCCACAGCTGTGACAGAAATCATTAAAGGGCAGACCGAGTCTTCCAGCATGCCTGCCGATTAGACAGTGACCAGTAAATACAGAGACTTATGGATTTCCTGTACAGTCCGAGCAGCTGCCTGGTCCGCTTGAAGTCCAATGTAGTCCACAGTTGTCTGGAGACACAACAGGAACTTTCCTCTACCTATAATCTGCGAGCCAAATTGAGCTAGTGGTTCTTAATGGCAATTTTCACCGTTGCCAGAGGAATTCCAATGTCTGGTAGCGAGGAGACATTAGTTGGCAATGTGCACCGTTTGGCGAGATCATCGGCCTCACAGTTTCCCTGGATATACCTATAACCAGGGACCCAAAACAGTTCAATCTGTGATCGCTCCGATAGTGTGTTTAGTAATGAGCGACATCTCAGGACTAGCTAAGATGTACTGTATGAACCAGCAAGCGCCCTGATTGCCGTCTGACTGTTCGAAAATATCCGAATGGCAAGGCCAGAAAGATCGTCCCTAAACGCTATTTCGCTGCAGTAGTCAGGAAGTCTAAGGGAGAGTCTTATTCCAAGGTTATTGGAAAAGATTCCGCAGCCGAATCTGTCGTCCAGTTTCGAGCCATCGGTGTAGATGTCGACAGTATTACTCACAACTACTTCGTTACAGACCCATTCCTCCCTACTCGGAATATGAAAAAAATAGATTTAATTAAACAAAAAAAACAACAAAAAAAAACGGACTGAAGCATGACTTGTGTCGTATCATTATCAGAAATATAATTTTTTTTTTAACTGTTCGTGATGCTTTAACTCAAATGATAATTTTAATTTTTTATATTAAAAAAAAAAACAAATCATAATCCCAGGTCGGTTTGTTTTAATTTAATTTTCTGCTTATTTTTAAACTAATAGAAAGAAAATAATTTAAACAAAAAATAAACTCATGATTAGAGATCTTAAATGGGTTTAATTTCTAAAGCTTAAATAATTCGAGAATTGTTAACACAGAAAACTTCGGCGATTGATTGTTTATTGTTTGCCTACACTTTGATATTTGTGTAAATTCATTTATTTGTTCATAATTCTCATTTGGTTAATGAAAATGTTCAACATAAAGATTGTTTTATTTTTCTAAAAAAACTCCCTGATGCTGATGATGATTTGTATAATTCAGTTAGTGAGTGGCAAGAGGAAGAACCTTATCATACCAATAATCTCAAAATTTTTATAGCAATAAATTAATTAAAAATAAAAATACTTATTTCCAAAGCTTAAGTAAAAATTATTTTTATTTATAATAAAATTTGATTTTGAAACGATAAAGGAATGGAGTAGAGTTTGGGACATCTTACATTACTTTCCGTTACCGGTCGGGTAGTCAGAATAGCCTTCATTTCTGAGAAACTTTTGACACGACAGTATTCATGCTTTTTAGTATTGAGTGGGCTAGACTTAATCATGAATGAAAATGTGCGTAATTTCTCTAACTAAAGTGTGAATTTTCTTGGATATAGATAAGCTCATTTATACAGGGTGGGCAACATGAACATTTTTATTCATTTTTTTAATCGTTCATGTTTCAACTTCTTTAAAAACGTTTTAAGAGTTCCAGGCTGATATCTGTAAAAAGCAAATTTTTTATCTGCTAAAGATTCAAAGATCTAAGAATTTAATTCTTGGAAAAAAACTGACTCCAAAACAGACGGACAGGTAGAGGGGCATCGAATATGAAAAACAAATTGTAAAATACACTTTGCTTAAATTTAATTTTTCAATTTAAATCGATTTAAAAGATAAGGGCATATAAATATATAAAATGATATCATATATGGGGACACCCTTTAATTTTAAATATTTATGCTTGTTGTTATAGGGGATATAAAAGTAAACATTCTGTGTAATTTTTAAGTATTTAACTACAACGATTCAAAAGATAGAGACATGTTATTTAAATTATGTCACATATGGGAACACCCTTTAATATTTAATGTCTTAATTTTTGTTCCAGCGGACAGAAATTCACATTCTGTTTAGTTTTTAAGTATCTGACTATAACGAATCAAAAGATAGAGACATGTAATTCAAATTATGTCACATATGGGGACACCCTTTAATATCTAGTTTTCTACTTTTTGTTCTAGCAGAAATAGAAATACACATTCTATTTAATTTTCAAGTATTTGAATTCAACGAATCAAAAGATAGAGCCATGTAATTTAAATTATGTCACATATAGGGACACCCTTTAATACTAAATGTTTTAATTTTTGTTCCAGCAGACAGTAATACACATTCTGGTTAATTTTCAAGTATTTGAATTCAACGAATCAAAAGATAGAGCCATGTAATCTAAATTATGTCACATATAGGGACACCTTTTAATATCCAGTTTTCTACTTTTTGTTCTAGCAGAAATAGAAATACACATTCTGTGTAATTTTCAAGTATTTTAATTCAACAAATCAAAAGATAGAGCCATGTAATTTAAATTATGTGACATATAGGGACACCCTTTATTATCCAATGTTTCAATTTTTGTTCCAGCAGACAGAAATACACATTCTGTTTAATTTTTAAGTATCTGACTATAACGAATCAAAAGATAGAGCCATGTAATTCAAATTATGTCACATATCGGGACACCCTTTAATATCTAGTTTTCTGCTTTTTGTTCTGGCAGAAATAGAAAAACACATTCTGTTTAATTTTCAAGTATTTGACTACAACGATTTAAAAGGTAGAGCCATGTTATTTAAATTATGTCACATGTGGAGACACCCTTTAATATCCAATTTTCTACTCTTTGTTCTAGAAGATATAGAAACTCACATTCTGTGTAATTTTCAAATATTTAGCTACAACGATTCAAAAGATTGATCCATATAATTTAAATTACGTAACTTGTGGGACACCCTTTAATATTTAAATTTATTTTTTTATTATTTTTTGTTAATGTAATTGATACCAACTTTCTAAAAATTTCAGTACATATGTAAATATCATATGTGTTACATGGGGGCACCCTTAAACACAGAGTTTTTTAATGGGGCAAATATCTAAGCATAACCTTTCAATAAAAAAAAATTCAAAATCGGTCTTGAGTGAGTTCTGCGGGTGCAGACATAAAAAATAAAGACGAATTGATAACATTTTCCTCTTTTGAAATAGATTAATAATGCCTTGATTTAGGCCAAAGATGTTAAATTTTAATACAGATCACAATATCTCTTGTAAATATGCGCTTTAACGAACCTTTTAACACATTTAAACCTTAATTTGTTCTATCACTCCGACGAGACTTGAATAACTTTAACTAGCGTAGCCATAAAGATTACAATACTCTGTGGCTCCAACGAGATTCGAACACACGATATCCTGTTTACCAACTCAGCACCTACAGCCTACAAACCATGACGTTGTTACTTTCTTTTGTAGATAAGACCCATCAAGGATTAAACCAAATTTCTTTGCTTGAGTATGCAAACGCTCAAACCAACTCATCTTTAATGGCTCCATTACAAATGTGTATTTTTTTAAAACTCGGTTGAGTAGAAAAGAAAGATGTATAATTCGAGAACTTTTCTTGTGTTGTTATACAGGCAACCTACTTCTGTATAGGCTTCGACCGATTGACTTACTGCTTTCAATTTACTCACCTTCAGTTATATTTCTTTACACTTAAAAAACTGTTGGGATTTGAACTATGGTATTCAATTTAACAAGCACGTGGGCACCTCTACCAACGCAGTCACTGTGACTTTTCAACAGGTATTGAATAACTTTCCTAAATTTTGCTTTAATATGCATACACCACACAAATTAGTGGTGGTAGTAATAACTTATCCACCTCTGTTGTTTTTTCTTAAGCATAATAAAACATTTTTAACGGAGGGAAACATTAATTTTTTACTGTGTTGTTGCAGATATCTCAAATGTTATAAATTTTTGCAAATGAAAGTGCAATAGAGTTTAACAAAAATTATTGTAAATTAATCATTTTCTTGTTAAAAATAGTGATTTAAAAAAAGTCTCTTTTATATGATCATTTATAAAATTAATGAAAAATTTACCTCAATTTGAAATCTTTTGAAGACAATTTTGAATTTTTTTTTTTGCTCACGAAATATCTGTCAAACGTACCACTGTTCCTTCTAAAAGTGTAACAAAGGTGTGGCAAATCCTTTAAATCTTTGTTTTGCCTTTTTTTTTATTAATTTATAGCCATCAATGGTTTTAAGAGCAATTGGTTTTATTTTTGTTTTTTTTGTCATAAAAAATCAAATTTGTTTTTTAAGTTCTACGAGTAAAAAATTTTAAAGATTTTAATTCTAATTGTATAATTTTCAACTATTTCATTAAATTTATTAATTTATGTATTTATGCTGCAAATATGTGCAATAATTAACAGTTGACTAAAATTATTCATCAAATGCGTTTAATAAAAAAAATCAATTCAATCTTTTTATTAAAAATTTATTTTACGCAGCAAAAAAGAACCACAAATTTATTTATTTATGTCAAATTTTATTTGATAAATTTTAAGAAAATGAACGATATTATTTTTAACAATGATGCATAAAATTAATTAAGAAAGAAAAATGCAAAAAATATCTCTTTAAAGTGGAATGTGATCTGTGTTGTAGAAGAAAGTTCATTAAAAAAAGTTATGGAAGAATTTCGTTTGTATTTTTTGCAGACATTCATACAATTTCATACCACAAAGTACAGACTCACTCTTCTCAGAGTACAGACTCGCTTTTGGTTTTGAAATTTAGCAACGTTACAATGTTACAATGACGATCACGAGGCTGATATGTTTCGTATTTTAAAGACAATAAAATGGATGAATTTATTTTAATTAAAATGATTTTATATCAACAATCAGAAAGAAAAGCCACACACACACACACACACACACTTTGTTTTTAATTCTGTTAATAACTTTTTGCCTCTTAGATTTTTTACAACAACGAATATGTTTTGGTAGTCACCTACATGCAACAAAGTCTTCACGATTAAGTTGTCATGTCATAAATATTGAAATTTGAAATGAAATGAAAGTGTTACAGTGACATTGAAATGGATTTGTTTTTTTTTCTTTATTGAACTTTTTCAATTATTTATTATATTTTTTTTGTTTGTTTTTTGTTTAGCAAACCTCAAGAAAAAAGTTGTACACACTTTAATAAATGGGAATGTAATCGTGATCTACCACAAAATAGCAACAGACAGTCAGTCAACTAAAACAATTTAAACAAAAAAAAAAAATTAAAATAAAAATAAAAATACTTTTTGTTTAATAGACTTTGGGTTGGAGAAAATCTTCATTTATCTAAGTTTAATGAAGAAAGAAACCTTCATTGAAACCACACATTTAAATGCTTTTGTTCTTAAAAATAGAACATAGTATGATTATGGTAACCATACCACGAATTACTTTTTGCATGTTGTAATGCGTTAGAAAATAAGTATCCTTTAAGACATTTTAAATTAGTTATTAGCCTTCTGGAGGTAATTGAAATAAAAATACAATATTTTACTTATACTTTCAATTTAATATTTTAATTCAGTATTTCAATTCAATATTTCACTTCAATATTTTTACTAATGATTGGATTGAAAGAGAATCTCATTGGACCCTTTGTGTCTTCAAGTGGAGTGCCTTTTTCAAGGACACTACAAATTCAATATTTCTATTAAACAATATTAACCTTTCAAAATATACAGTACGTTCATTTTGTGTTTGTTTAATTACCCGCATCTTGGAACACGAAAAAAAAAAGAATTCAATAGCTATTCTTCCGCATTGGCTTTTTAGCAAAAAAGAAAAGCTAAAAACAAAGAATACCATTAATTTTAATTTATAAATTTTTCAAATAATTAAAAAAAGCCACACAAAATTAATTAATGAAAAACAGCAAACTACTTAAAACTTAAATTTACAATTAAGATTTTTGCCGCCAAATTCAAGCAATTGGTCAAGAAGTGTTTAAAACAAAATAAGTAAGAGTGATATATTTGGCTATGCCGAATCTTATATAACCTTCACGTTAGTGAAGTAACTCCAATAAAAAAACAAATATTGGGATGACAGAGAAATCAAAAATAAGAATAAAAAAATGAAGTTCTAAAAATAATTTTGCATAAAAATGTCAGCGGCTCTTAATGGGTTAAGTATTTTTAAAATATTTTAGCATTTCGTGGAAGATCTCTTCAAAAGGTTTCAAATGGTCCCCATATTGATGTCCTAAAAAAATATGGTAAACAATCGTACTTTCTTACGAAAAGTTTAGAGGCCCACAACTCAGAAAATATGGGCGAGCGCCAATTTTTTACTTGATATTATTTTCTTATTTTTTAATTCTTTTTTATTTTTGATTGGAGTGTCTTGATTGTTCCTAATTATATAGAAATTTAAAGGCAGCCGTGGTGTTTTGCCCTCTGCTTTAAAATACATGGACCGATCTTCTTGCAGATTTTCAAAAGAAAAATATTCAAAACCATTTCTAATCGATTGACGTATTTAAATTTTCTTTAGCTCATCTAGTGCCTTGGCAAATTTGATTTTAACACCAACACAGACTTTAATCGGCTTTGGAATGGATATTGCAAAAATTAAAAATGGAATGAAAAACTTAGATTTTGCCCCTTTTCCATCTCTGGTGAAGGGTATAAAAAACCAAATAAGTAAAACAAACTTACTTTTACTATTTAAGGACATTAAATAAATAGAAGTGTTTTTAATAGTTTTTTCTTTTGACATGCAATTGCATTTGTTTTTTTTTTCTATACAATCGATTACGCCTTAAAATTTGAAACATTTAAGAAAAATAAATAAAACAAAATAAAATAAAATATTATCGTGCGTAATTGATCGATAAATATTTTGTAGGTTGGGCCATTTGACTGATTCTTTTGAGGTGTTAACAGAATTATGAACAAATTGAAAAGTAGTAAAATATCATAGACATTCACTAAAGAGTGTCAAATTGTCAACAAATTGAAACATAAAACGTGTAATTAATTTTATTTTAAAGATAAAAAAATATTGTTTGAAATACAAAATTTTTGGTGTTTAATTTTATTTCACAATTGCAACTTTTATTTTTGTAAATTAAATGTCGTTTAAGTTTAAATTTCAGGGTTCCAAGTACAATGCTACAATGTTTGTCCAACTGCCCTTCTGTCACAAGGCCTCTCTCCTTGTCTAGAATCGTACTGACTAGACATTTGAAATTCTCACAAATGTTGTATTGTTATGAACGAAACAACAACACATAAATAGTGGAGTTAAAAATGAAAGGGTTTCTTTACAAAATAAAATTTTTTTTCGCTATCCAAACATGGAATTTCTTTTGAAAGCCTACACTAGACCGTCAGTTTTTATTTTTGCTTTATTTTTTTATTTTATTTTTCTTATTCTGTGACTCTGGCTTTTTGTCTGTGAGTAAAATCTCCTGTACTCTAACAAACTTATACAGCTATTTAAAGAACAGTACTCTAAGATTCCAGTGGGAGTCGAATTATTTGAACAACACGATGTCTCCTTTAAAAAACATGCGGTCTTAAGCAAAATAGTTATGACGCTGTGGCTTTGCGTTGACCTAAGCATCCGATCTTCATTATTTACCGGCTATTTAAACCAATTTAGCCATGACTGCCATGTACTGTTATTGTGTTATAGATTTCTTCTCTAGATTATGCTCCGTTGAGACTACGATTTTATTTTTTTACAATACAGACGTCTCAATCAAATCATTTAAATCGACCACAAAACAATTGCTTTTCCCTTAGACCCCGGCAGGTTTGATCTTCTGTTTTCCATTTATTTATTCACTCACTTACAGCAACTATTCAAATATTAGTTTTTTATATTAAAGATCTGTTGGGATTTGAACTCATGACCTTTAGATTTTTTAAAAAAAAAACAGACTCCTTTGCCAAGACAGTCACTGCGGCTGCTCAACTTATGTTAAGAAAATGTTCCTTTTATTCTGCTTAAATACACACCACATAAACTAGTGGTAAAAGCTTTGCTTTAAGACGTAACCCAACATTTTAACGCGCAAAATTAGTTTTTTTGCTTTTGCTACCGATATGTTAAAGGAATAAACCTTAGAAAATTGTTGAAAAAAATCAGTTAACCACAAAATCGATTATAGTCTTTGTTTGTTTACAGAAAAAAAAGATAATCATGTTTCATTTAATTAAAAAAAAATATTTCTTTTCAAATCTTCTTTGTTGTGAGTAGAATCTACTAAAAATATTTTTCGTTTACTTCTTAAATATTTATTATTTTTATTCAGTTTCTTTTCGTATATTTTAATTTTAATAATTATTTAATTAATGAATTTATCACTTAATAAACCCCTATAATTATCACACTATAACAGATAAATTTAATTATCATCTACTTTAAACAAAAGACTTAAGAAACAAACTGCTTTTGTATAAAGTGACCAGTCGCTAAGAATTCCGCATAAACGTGCGTTAACTTTAAGAATTTTTTTTTTAAACAAAAAGCTATAAATAAATTAAAAGCGAAAGTAAAACCACTATTAATTTATAAAATTGACAATATTAAAATAATATAATAAGTAATAAGTATTTTGTAGTTGGTACAAGTGATAAGTCATAAATCAATTTTTGAACGGAATGAAAAAAACCCGACCAGGCAAAAAAAAAACAAACAAATAAATTAAAAAGTAATTTTAATTCATAAACTTTTAAAGCATTTTTATGTAATAAAGTGTGATTTTTTAAACGTTTATATTTTAACAATAGATTAAAACAAGTTAGAGTGTTTTTGAAATTGTTTTTTGTGGAAGAAATAATTCTTAACATATTATATAGATAACTATATGAAATTGAGGCTGCTGTAGTCTAAGTGGTAAACACGTTGGCTACAAACCTGGTTGACCAGGGTTCAACCCCTGCGGCAACCAAAAATAAAAAAAAATGTTTTTTTCTGTTGAATGGTATAAATACATATTCAGAATTAACATTAAACATGCAGCCTCCTTCGTCGGTACTTCTTAATAGCATATTCGCCGGCGAAGTAAAATAACTAATAAATTGGCTATATCTATCTTTCTCTTTTCACCACCTGTCTTATCTCTCATCTATCCCTTTCCTAAAGAATGTAGCACGGTTACAAAAAATAACTAAATAGGCATTATTGCCTGAAGTGCTACTTCTCTTTTAAAAAAAAAAAAAAAAAAAAAAAAAAAAAAAGAGTGCTATATTTAGCTATACCATTTATGTAAATCTAGTTTAGTGAAGTAACACCAGTCAACAAAAAAAAAAAAAAAAAAAAAAAAAAAAAAAACATTAGGGGTGACAGAGAATCCAAAAATAAGAAATTAAAGAACTACAAGAATGTTCCAGAGTTATTTACAAATGCTAAAATATTAAAATATATTCAGATCATAAAATTTTTGAAGAAAGCTGCAGTAATACTATGATTTCATCCGGATGTAATTTTTGATGGCGTTTTGTGCCTTTTGACCAGCCAAATAATTCTCCTATTCTTCAAGATTCTAGAAGAACAGAGGAGTAATTTCATTCAGCTATATTCTCTTAGAGTGTTCAGCATACAAAAAAAAATATGTATTTCCTGAAAGATCTCTTCAAAAGGTTTTAAATGATACCTAATTGACTTCTTGAATAATATTGTGCACAATCGTGCTTTTCCTTAAAAGTTCAGAGGCCCATAAATCGGAAAATATGAATGAGTTAAAATTTTTTTTCTTGATGTTTTTTTCTTATTTTTAATTCTTTATCGCTCATTATTTTTGTCTTTTTGAATGGAGTAACTTTATTGTTTCATATGGAAAAATTAAAGACAGAAGTAATGTTTTGCCTGCTGCTTCGAAGGACATAAACTGATCTTTCTAATTTTTAATAGCAAAATTTTTGAAACTATGCCTGATCGATTGGCGTCCTTAATTTTCTCTAGCTCATCTAAAGACTTGGCAAAGTTTATTGCAACACGAACACGGATATAAAGACGGTCAGACTGACAGCGTACATAGACTTCGCTCTGCATAAGGACTTAGAATATATATATATTTTATGAGTTCGGAAATGGATATTTTTCCATCTGTGTTGGTATAAAAATGTAAAGTGGTTAAGATTTTTTGAGTCAGAAATTTTACGACATCTTTGAAGGCCACCCATAAACTTTTTACTGTAGATAGTAACGACATAACGTTATTTAATAGTCTGAATTTTTAAAAATATTTTACATTCAAGGTCAGGCTTATTGCTACAAAATGTTAGGATGAAATATTTTATTCTCGAGCTCATATTCTGAAAACCGGTTTTTTTGGGTAAAAATTTTCTCAAATGATTGTAAAATTATGTTTCTGTTTTTTAAATAATTTTATTATTTAATTGAACATTTTTAAATTTATTTTTCAATTAATTTTATAATCAAGACAATGAAAATTTTTATTAAATATCAACCTAAAAACAAATAAAACTAGTAAGAGGTTGAAAATTTTTTTCTGGGCACCACAAAATTATATGAATTATTTATTGTTTTCTATGGAAAACGTCCGAATATATTAGATATATATTTTTTGAATTTTAAAATAAATTTTAGCCGAAAACCTGACTTTTTGGGTTCTCCTCATAATAATTTACTTAATATAACCAACCTAGGCCTAACTGAAATTTATAAACTAATTTGAAAAAATTTACAAGTGCTTTTATTATAATAGAATGCAGGATACGAGGGCTGCTCTATATATTTCTGGCCTAATAGTGAAAATGCGAATATTTATAATCAAAAATGGTTTTATTGTTTTTCAAAGTATTCTTCAGCATGATTTATACACTTTTACATGCGCTCAAACCAGTTGTCGAAGCACTTTTTCCACTCCAATTGAGACACCTCTAAAACATGGTTTTTGAACACTTCAACAGCTTCTTCTGGCGACGAAAATCGTTGACCACGCATTTTTTTCTTGATGTGCGGAAACAAGAAGAAGTCATTAGGTGCCAAGTCAAGGCTGTACGGTGGATGACCCATTAATTCGACGTTTTGGCCGGTCAAAAACGCTCTGGTTTGAGCCGATGTGTGAGAGCTCGCATTGTCATGGTGAAAAATGATTCATCTTCTCTTGTTGGTTTTTGGAATTTCTCCGATGACTTCAGGCAAAAAAATTGTAGTGTTCCACTCAGAAGTGACCGTCCTACGTTGCTCAAGTGGAACAGTCGCCACATGACCAGTTTTGCCAAAGAAACAGGCGACCATTTGCTTCCAAGTGCTTCTTCCACGAACAACTTTCGTTGGATTTTGCTCGTCTTTAAAGACCCACACGGTCGATTGTTGTTTCGTTTCGGGCTCATACGCATAGATCCATGATTCGTCACCTGTGACGATCTTATAAACGTCTTTTGAAGCACCGCAATCGTATTTTTGCAACATTTCTTTGCACCAATCGACACGAGCCTTTTTTTGAGCGACTTTCAAATTGTGCGGAATCCAACGAGAACAAACCTTTTTTACGGCCAGGTGTTCATGCAGTATCGAATGTATGCTGGTGGAAGAAATCTCCAAGGATGTCTCTATCTCTCGGTATGTCGCATGTCGCACTCTTGTCGTGATAATCCACGTCGAAAGTTGTGAAAAATGATGGCACGAAAATGTTCTCGAGTTAATTTCATTTTTTTCTATATTAATTTTTTCAAGTCACTGTAACCAACACAAATAATGGTCGTACGTCAAAACGTTTTGAGTACGATTATGCTTAAAAATGACAAACTTTCCAATGGAAATGTCAGATTGCACTTGGCAGCACTCAGTGTTGCCAGGCCAGAAATATATATAGCAGCCCTCGTATAATGACATGCCAACATAATATTTACTTATATTGAAATAGATTAATCATTGAAAACAAAGCGCCAAGAAAAAAATACTCTAGAAATATTACAATTTTCATGCCGGCTTAAATCTTAAATTCATTATGAAATTATAAGGAAATACAAAATTTTTTCTAGTAATTAAATTTTTAATTATTTAGTTGGAAATATTATTTTAATCCCAGTAATCCTTTAATCAAATAATTTTATATTTTTTTATCAATTTCTTTCATTATTTTGTTGTTGTTTTTTCGATAAATGTTGCAAATCTTTATTGCAGCATTTAGCACAAAAAAAAACATATGTGTCACTCGGTGTTTGTTAATAAAAACAATTTATTTATTTATTTACTAACAATATGTTGTGAATTTTGCATGTTAGATGCCAAAAATTGCTAATACAATTTATACAAATATAAAAAAATATAACTACTCGTATGAAGGTATTTAAGCACAAAAAAATAAGTGTTTGTTTTTTTCTTTCGCAAAAATGTGTTGGCAACATTTAGAGTGTTAAATTTGTAATAACAGTGGGATGAAAATTGATTTTTAAAATATTAAATTAATATGTTAAATATTGATTATGAAAGGAAATTTAAGATTGTTACTTAATTTATCTACTGTTACTGATTATTGCATTTCTGTATTAAAAATTTTTTTTTTCTTCCCATAAAACACTTTCAGAAAGTTATAAAAAAATATTTTAATGAATTAAAATTTGTTTTTGGCTTCTTTATAATGAAGGATGATAATACTAATAAAGGATTTAGTGATCCAGAAAATGCAGCATTTTATTCTGCTGGCTTCTAAATTTGTTTATCTTCTTTAGAAAATAACCGCATTAATTTTTAAATCATTTTTCTCTCAAAAAATTTTCAGAAATTAAAATAAAAAATGAAGTAAAACAGAAAACCAATTTTTTTTAATTCAATATATCCACAGTTTAACTCATGATTAAATTAAAAAAAAAAAACACAAAAACATAAAAAATATTTTCATCAAGAAATTTTTGCTTTTACGGAAGAAAGATTGATGATGATGTAAAGTATTTTAGTCAGAAGTGATGAATCAATATTTTCATGTCTTGAATCTTTAAATTACAAATGTATGTAATTAATTATTTTTAGGCGAAAATTTAACGATTTAAACTGGGACTATAAAAATTTTACATAATTACGAGGGCTGCTATATATATTTCTGGCCTGGCAACTCAGTGTGCCAAGTGCAATCTGACATTTCCATTGGAAAGTTTGTCATTTTTAAGCATAATCGTACTCAAAACGTTTTGACGTTCGAGAACATTTTCGTGCCATCATTTTTCACAACTTTCGACGTGGATTATCACGACAAGAGTGCATTGATGAACTTAAATCTTTTGTATGGCGATGAAACACCATCCTATAGCACTGTGAAAAATTGGTATAATGAATTTAATCCGCGAAGGTCATCCAAAAACGGCTGTTGTACCAGAGAACATTGATGCCATGCGTGAACTCATAATGCAAGATCGACTGGCGACATACCGAGAGATAGAGACATCCTTGGACATTTCTTCCACCAGCATACATTCGATACTGCATGAACACCTGGTCGTAAAAAAGGTTTGTTCTCGTTGGATCCCGCACAATTTGAAAGCCGCTCAAAAAAGGCTCGTGTCGATTGGTGCAAAGAAATGTTGCAAAAATACGATTGCGGTGCTTCAAAAGACGTTTATAAGATCGTCATAGGTGACGAATCATGGATCTATGCGTATGAGCCCGAAATGAAACAACAATCGACCGTGTGGGTCTTCAAAGACGAGCAAAATCCAACGAAAGTTGTTCGTGGAAGAAGCACTTCGAAGCGAATGGTTGCTGTTTCTTCGGCAAAACTGGTCATGTGGCGACTGTTCCGCTTGAGCAACGTAAGACGGTCACTTCTGAGTGGTACACTACAATTTGTGTGCCTGAAGTCATCGGAGAAATTCGAAAAACCAACAAGAGAAGACGAATCAATCAAACCAGAGCGTTTTTGACCGGCCAAAACGTCGAATTAATGGGTCATCCGCCGTACAGCCCTGACTTGGCACCTAGTGACTTCTTCTTGTTTCCGCACATCAAGAAAAAAATGCGTGGTCAACGATTTTCGTCACCAGAAGAAGCTGTTGAAGTGTTCAAAAACCATGTTTTAGAGGTGTCTCAATCGTAGTGGAAAAAGTGCTTCGACAACTGGTTTGAGCGCATGCAAAAGTGTATAAATCATGCTGGAAAATACTTTGAACAACAATAAAACCATTTTTGATTATAAATATTCGCATTTTCACTATTAGGCCAGAAATATATAGAGCAGCTCTCGTATTTATGTGTAATAAAAACTAAAATTTATATGTTCGTGATCCTGTATTTTAAAACCCTATTGAAAGCTTTGGAAAATTCCAACTCAAAACTTAAGATCGATTTCTACTCTGCCGCAATATTATGATGTTTGATTTTAATCATCGTAGCTCTTTAGGAATTTTTAAATTATGTGCAAATTTTTCTTTTATGCCCCACTGTGCTTAATGTGTGACCGGAATTTATCTCTATATTCTTATATAAATTGGGTTACAATTTTAACTTTCAAGGATTTTTAGATTTATGTTTTGTAAAGATATTGATTTTCTCCATTTCTTGTAAAATATTGAGGGTTTTGGCGATATCTCGCGTTATTAAAGAAATATTTACACTTTTTTTTAATATTTTTGATTTACTGATTTTAGAGTTAAATCCAGATTTTTAAACTTGTGATTTTTTGCTATTTAAGATTTTCGTAAATATTGTTGTTGTGAAGAAATCTTCTGTACCCAAAAAAATTTTTTTTTGGTGAAATTTAAAATTTATAATATCTCACGGTTCAAATCCTGATTGGGAAAAATTTTTGGAAAAATTTTGAAAAAAAAAATTCTTAGCATTAAAAGGAAAATACCCTAATTTCGTAAAATTTTAATTTAACAATTTCAATATTTTGGTGAAATTAACGTTTTTTTTTTTTTTTGTTTTTGCTTAACTCTAGACTTTTCGTGGAAGTTTATATTTTTTTGTTAAAAACTGAATTCAGTAAAAAAAAACTTTTTTTAATCTTTTTAAATCTTCACTTTTTGCTACATTTTGAGTGTCCAAATTTTAAGTTCACTATCTACTCAAGTAGCTTTTATTTCAATGAGATTTCTGGAGTATCAAACTGGCATCTCTCTAAAATGAAAATTGAAGAATTGAAAGGTCATAATAAAGGGCATTTTTAAGCCCGATAGAACTTACACAAGAATTAACTGTCAAACAGAACTGAACAGAACTGAGTCCAACAGTTTACTAAGCGACTGACAGTATGGTTTCCGTAGGGGCCGCTATACAGAACACCTGCTAGCTTTTCATTCTGCAAAATAGTGTAAGACGTTTGATAGAGTATGGCATGATGAGCTTCTGTCAAATCTTGATGCTCTTGGCTTATCGAGCTTCCTCAGGGATCGTACTATTTTTCTTAATGACCTTCTTTCATTCGCAAACGACCAAGCATTTTATAATAGAATACAACTCTCCTTCATGGCCGGTGCTTCAAAGTCTGTTACGGACATGGTCGACCACGTACAGGACAGGGCGAATAGGCTCATAGGTGACAGTAGGGTATCCAGCTCTATTAACTCTCTTGAACATCGACGGAATGTGAGTTGTGTTTAGTTGTTTTATCGATACTACAATAGAATGTGTTCTAATGCGATTAGGGAACTTGTTTTCGATACCCGCACGTTTTTGCTTACAGCATGTTCTTCATTAAGAGCTCATCCCTTTGTGGTCGATTGGCTAGTTAACTGCACTATGCATTACATAGAGAATTCGTTTTTAGCCGAACAGTTCGCATGTGGAACCATCTTTCTGCAGAGATTTTCCTGTCCCTTTCATCCTCCTTCTCATATCGTAATTTTCTAGTTCTGGCATTAAGCATTGCTTAAATAAGGGTCATCGCCTAAATGCTGGTTTGAGATAATAAAAAAGGACTTAAAGGCGACTTCTTGATTTTTTTTTTTTTTTGCTGAGGCTCATTTTTGGCTTGACAGGTTTTGTTTAATTGCCGCATATATAGTTGTGAAACTTTTCCACAAGAGATCAAACTTTATAAAATCTACAGAAGTAAACCGTTTTGTCGATTAACACAATGGTGAATCTTACTTCTTTAAGTCAAATCTCGCGTTACGGTTGATGGAGATTATTACCGCACCAATATCAACGATGCAATGTTAATGATTAAGGCGGGATTTCGCTTTGTAACATATGGCGGCCGCAATCATCGACTATCGAAATTTAGCGATATCATGATTTCGAGAAATAGACCTGTCAACTGCCCTTTAATGCCATGCAATTTGTTAATTCTCAATTATTTTCTTACGCTGATAAACCAGCGATAATTGACGACTTAAAGGGCAAATTTATTTGTAAAATACGGTCAGCAATGCCCAAAAAAGTAGGCCAAGATTCAACGCCCAGAATGCGCTTTGTCAAGATCACCTAGGGTGGCCATATGTTAAAAAAAAAACGATTTTTAATGTCAGTGCCATGTATTGGTCTTTGAAATAAAAACATTTTTGACTAAATTTTAATTTTATTTCGTAACTTTTTTAAAATTTATAGCTCTGGCCAGCTTAGAAAAAATCACCAAATGAGTGTCGGTATACTGTTGATAAATTATTAAAAATTCCGTATCCAAATATCATTCTCTGCCGACTGGCACATTAGCGTTTAGAAGGCAGTTGTGTTAAGGAGGTTTCTTGTTCAACTCCCATTGTGAGTGGAGTTTGGGAAAACATTATTTCTGTTCAGTGAGGTTGCTTATTTCCAATATACTGATGTTGCTGCCTCGTTCATCATTCTTGATTTTCCTTTCCACAACAGTTAAGTCAACATTCCCAGAAAAAATCTCTCCAAATAAAATAACGTATCATTTCAAACTAAAACTGTTGTCTTTTTGCTACTGTAACTCACCTTTTGCAACCCACTGTAGGCAATTTTTATTTACATTATTTGCTACATTGTATTTTTTTAGTAAAAGTCTAGTCATTTGAAGCAAATGTTTGTTGTTATTGTATCTTTTTCATTTAAAACCCTAAAATTGATTGTGGCGTTAATGAAGGTGGCACATTTTTCACAAGCCATGCGAATAAATGGTTACATTGTCGGTCTGAATGACAGACTGGCTGTCTATGTGGCTGACTCTTCAACAAACCTGGTAGTACTTTTATTTCTTAAGTCTGCTGTTTTAACGGGTGTTATCTATTATTATTATTTTTTTACAAAAAAATAGCAAACCGATGCGATTTGCAACAATAAAATATTTTCTATTTTTTTTAATATTCATTTTGGCATAAATTAATGAGGTTGGGTTTATAATTTAAAAACTCTATTGCTCTTTTGATAATGACGAGTTAATGTATTTGATTGATTTGATTTTAAATAAAAAAAAAAAAAAAATAAATCAAAATGTATAAAATAAACATTTAAATAATTTTTATGTAAATGAGACAACCAGATCATGTTTTCATTAAACGAATCATAATAAAATTTTTATTAACAAAAAATTTTTTTTCTTTGATTTCGTTGTTATTGTCACTGTTGTGGTTTTTCTTTTTTTATTATTGTTATCGTGGTTTGTAATTTTTTAAATAAAATTTAAATAATTTAATGTGTAGATTTTGTCTGCTGCAGTCAATTCCAGTTGGTGAAATGATCACAAAAACGTGACACCACCCTCATCAACACCATGATTTACATTTGATTTCTTTTCGATATTTTATTTTACTTTATTTTATGTTTATTTTATTGTAATTACAATTTAAAATTTAATTGTTTCTTTTGTTAAAACAAAATTAAAAATAATTCCTGTTACCCGCTTTTGCTGATGTTAAAAATGAATGGGTTTTTTTCTTTCTTCTTTCCAAATACTTGGAATTAAAGACTTTGTAAGTGATTGGCTTAAAATAATATTAAATTTTACACTAAAAATAATAAAAGAGCTGACATTTTGTTAAAAATACAATTAATCTCAAGCTAATACAGCCCCTTAGAAAAAAATTAGATCTGGGTGTGGTGAGTAGTAATATAATAAAGTTATCTTTTCTTTATTATATTCACATTGAAAAATGCTAAAAATTTTTGATCAGTTTGTTTAGAAGACCACGAGTTCAAATCCTATAAAAGTCTTAATTACAAAAAAAAAAAAAAAAACATAATCGTTTAAGTAGAATGAGTTATTTGGAAAGACAAAATAATGAAAAATCAGAGTTTCAATTTCTGTGAGAATTAGTTAGAAAAAAATGAAAACAACTCTTACAAAGCTGCGGCAAAGGTACCTGTATATTAAAATATCAAAATGTGTAGAAAACAAGGAAGCCAGAAAAAACAACGTTGTGTTCAGCATGGCCCTAAATTTATTATTTTGTGCGAAATGATATCAAAGTCTATGAAAAGACAGGTAAAAGTGTTATATTCGGATATCCCGAATTTTATATACCTTTCGCCATATATGTAAATCTAGTTTAGTAAAGTAAAGTAAAGTAAAGTAAAGAAAAAAATAAGAAAAAATATTTAAGTACTTCATAAAATTTTACGTAAAAATTTTATCAGCTCCTAATGGGTTAAGCATTTTTAAAAAATTTTTAGTATTTTCTAAAAGATCCCTTCAAAAGCTTTTAAATGATACCCATATTGATTTCTTAAAAAATATGGTGCACAATCGTACTTTTCTATGAAAAGTTCAGAGGCCCATAACTCGGAAAATTTCTTCACTTAACGATGTTTCTTATTTTTCAATTTTCTACCGCTCCATAATTTTTTTTTTATTGTTTAAAGTAATTTCATTGTTCCAAATGCTATGGAAAAATTAGAGACAGGCGTGGTGTTTTCTAAACTATTTCTGATCGGTTGGCGTATTTAAATTTTCCCTAACTCATCTAGTGCCTTGACAAATTGGATTTCAACACTAACACGGACGGACAGACGGACATTGCTCAATCGACTTCGCTCTGCATAAGGGCTCAGAATATGGGATCAGAAATGAATTTTGTGGAAATTACAACTGAAATGACAAACTTAGATGTACCCATGGCGAAATCATGGACCGGTGGCAGTGGCGAATTTATTCATTTCGCCGTTGCAGAAATTGTCAAACTTGATATAAAAAATTTTTCGCTGATGTTTTATACATAGAATTTGACATTTTCTACCTGTTAAGGGTATAAGAATATTAAGAGTCAAGTTATACTCTGCAGCATGTGTATTGAATACAAAAGGTTTCTGGCAACATTTGTAATCAACTGCGATATAGTAAAATAAGCTGCACTAATTTTGCGTGGATTTTTAATCAATAGTTAACTTTGTTGCAATTATATGGGTAAAAGAAACGACAATTTTCTTCTAAAGACCAATACTTTACTTGAATTTATGAAATATTGTGAGCAACATTGATTATTTTACTTTAAAAATTTTACATATTAAAACTGATATCTATTTCGTCATTTAACAGAGTTTTATGTTTTTTATTGCTTTTAGATATGTCAACTAATACCAGTTTCAGAAGATTTCATTCGAAATAATCGACGATCATATATTGTGTTATAAATGTTGCCTGAATGTTGCCAGATACATTTAACATGTTCTTGATTTATTTCAACAAAGTACTTTTCCTGCAACATTATTCCTTTACTAATTTCTGATAATTTTTTAATCGCATTAAATATTAAAGAGAATGTTATTGGGCTTAAAAAGTAGTACTAGCGACAGTATGGGAATAAAGACTTGCAGATGAAAATTGGTAAACTGTACAAAAAAGACAACAAAACGTTATCGAAATCTCTCCGAAATATTAGAGAAGATATGATAGATATGACAGCATTTGGCAAGCGTAGTAAAGCTTCATTTTGTTAATCAAGCTATCGTGAGTTGGAATCAGGTGGGAGAAAAAATTTGGTTGAATTCTAAAGCAAAATTTCAAGCATTAATTTAAACTTACATGCTTAATTATTGACAGCGATAGTATCATATATCGGTAACTATTTTATTTTACAATTTATTTGTTTACGGAAATATTAGTAGCTTTAGACCTACTAGTTCCCACTAAAGTGATTTATTTATTAAGTGTTTTATAGCACTAAATTGCTGTCATTTGTTGTGAAATTTAAATAAAATTATGATTTGTTTAAAGTGAAACTAGTCATTGAATAAGTGTTGATATTATTAAATATTTTCCTTATGTTTCCAATAAAAATTTTAATTACTTTAATAAAATTACTCTTAGTAAATATAAAGCTAAACATAGTTGTTAATTGGCTATAATATAATTAATATAGGCAGTAAAATAAATAAATTTTAAGGTTACGGAGGCTGAGAATGCAATCAAAGGAATTCAATTATAAAGCAATAAAACTTTCAAACTTTGATCTGACTCAATCCAAAATAAACATTTATTTAATAGTAAAAAATTTACAATCACCTGTTGTAACAAAAAAAGAAACAAAACATTTTATTAAATAAAACACATTATCAGTAATTATAAGCTGTAACGCCCACACAATTATGCAAATGCAACAGATTTCAAATTCTAAGGCAATTCAATCAAATTAAATTGAAATTGCATTGAACTTTTTAATAAACCATAGCTAAAAAATAAATAACGGTTAAAGAAATACATTTTTGATAGACACACACACATTTTTAAATTTGGCTTTAATTTTGTTTATTTAACATTTAAGTTAATAATTTAACATTTTACTATTTTTTTTTTTGCTTTAAATATTTTAAGTTAATTTTAATATATTTCAAGATTTTTGTCTTTGTTTTTGTTTAATTTCAGAACCTGTTAACTAAAATTTTTATTTTTGTCTGATGCGAATATCAAGTTTAAACTTATTGATGTGGTTTTTTTAGACATCGCAGAAGAAAGTTGATCTAATAATATGACACTGCTGGGTAAGACAATAATTTGGTTTTTTGTTTTTCACAGAAAAATCAATAAACTTTTTTAATACTCGTATGAAACACAAAAAGAGGTTTCTTGTATATTCATGTGTAATCAAAATAATATTAAATCATATTGAGGATGTTATTGTTCATATAATTATAGTATTCAGGCATGTCACACATTCCGATCGGAATGTTTTTAATTCCGCATGAACAATTCCAATCGATTTTGTTTATTCCTGGAAAGCATTGAATATCCACTATTTAATTCAAATGTGATAATATTTTTCACACCAAAGTAAACAACGAGGCTAATCTAAGTAGGACACATCATAAAAGTAAATTTAAAAAACGCAAATAACAAAATTTCAAAAAACTAAATTCCACGTTGAAATTTGAAAGTGGTTTCGTTCCGAAGAAATTTTTGGTTTTTAGTTTTCTGAAGAAGCAATTTACGGAATCGAAACCACTTTCGATCGAAATTGAGTTCTGTGACATGCTTGATTATTTTAATAATTCTTTTAATTTACGTCTCTTGCCACAGATAGAACAATATATAAATAATAATAATAATAATAATAATAGAAATAATACTCATGATCTCTTCAAATATACATTTGATGAAAAAATATTATTGAAAGAGAAAATAAATTTGCAGAACACATACATGTTGCAGAATACACAAGACCTTATCAATAAACTTAAGGATATTAAAATTACCGAATCACGAGACTCGTTTCCTTCGATATTAAGGATTTATATACATCAATAGCAACACAAGAAACGTTAACTATTCTACGTAACACACTTTCCAACTTATACGACAATCAATATATTAACGAAATAATGGATATTGCAAAAACGATACTAAAACAAAACTACTTTACAACGCTGAAGAAATTTTGACGTATTTTACATAACAAAGTCACATCATACACAATGCAAAAAGAGCAAGACGGAACTTTACATTACCTTGACAGAACAATAACACGAGGAATTGACTCATTAAACTTTAACATATACAGAAAACCAACCACAACAGACACAACCATCCACAGTTCCTCAAACCATCCCACCCAACATAAACTCGCAGCATTTAGACATATGATTCACAGACTTAAGACAGTCCCACTTTCTCCAGACAAATATAACAAAGAACTCGACACAATTTATACTTTAGCTAAAAATAACGGTTACAACTGCACTACTATCGACGAACTACTTAGACAATACAACACTAAAAACAAGAAGAAAGAAAACAAAGAGACAATCGATACAACACGACGACACATTTTTACTTACACAGGACCAAAAATATATAGATTAACTAACCTTTTACAGAAAGAAGGTTTACAGACAGCACTAAAGACGAGCAACACTCTAATAACAATAATAACAATCTCAAGACATCCACAGAAATATCCGATAAGTTTAGCACCAGCGGAGTATACAGACTTACTTTCACCTGCAACCATACATACATAGGAAAAACTGGACGAACATTCGGAACGAGGTTCACAGAACACATACGATCACATAAATGGAAAAGAGAAGACTCTAACTTCGCAATACACCTTAACACACATAAACACGAGCCAAGGGAAATAGATGAACGTATAATATTGTTACGAACATAAGATCTGGCAACGCCTGTTGTTGTTGTCCGTATGTGCGTGGTAAGAAAACATAAGGTGAAAAAGTTACTTCTACCACCATGGGGTGAGTGTATTTAATAATACGACAATAAGCTAACACAAGTTGAGCAACCTCAATGGCTGCGTTGGTAGAGGTGGGTGCTTTAATAAAAAGTAGTAGTAGATAGTTGTCAAGACGACCTTTATAAGGAATGAGAAGAATAGTTCTAGCTGTCAGCGGAAGGAAGTAACTAAATTATTACAGTGTACGGCAGATGTTAAGTTGTGGCTATTGGATAAGTAGGGATGACTGGCTCAGGTGTAAAGCAAGGTGGAGAGATCTGTGTTATGGTTGAGTTTACTAAACAAGGCATTGAGTAGTTCATGTCTCGCCGGAGTAACACAGTAGTGTAGCGTGGATGGCTGCGTTTGTAACAACGCATGTTACATAGGATCCTAAAGACGGGTGGATCAGGATCTAGTATGTATGTAGCCAGATAGAGCCATGAGAAGTTAAAAATAACGAATTAATAATGTGCCACAGTGGTATTTTCAATCAAAAGAATCTGTACGTTTATCCAGACAGGGATAAAACGTAACAATATTAATACATCCTAGTAAAAAAGAACGAAGACTGGACATTCTTTAAAACATGGAAATATAGAAAACACGAACGTTTAACGGACAAAACTACCTGAACTCACCACTATCTATGCAAAAAACACCTTACATTATCTCACCAGTACTAATCAAAATGCGGCTTGAAAGCGCTCGCCAAACGTACCAATTTACTTTAAATATTGCTGATTCCTTCAAAGATAAATATTTTATGAAATTCTCATGTCTACAAAAAACATTTATTACAATTTGCATCAGCAGATTTAACGTCATTAATCATGTGTAGGAGTTTCACCAGCATGTAATCAAAATAAAAAAATACTTGTGTGGCTTAAGGCTAAAAAACAGAAGCTACTAAAAGATGGCAATATATAACACCACGTATTAAAAACAAGTAAGAGTGCTTTATTCGGCTATGCAAAATCTTATACACCCTTCACCATATATGTAAATCTAATTTAGTGAAGAAGCTGCTATCAAAAATACAAATATTGCGATGATAGAGAATTAAAAATTATGAAAAAGAAAAATAAGTACTTTACATCAGTTTACATAAAAATGTCATCGGCTCTTAATGCCTTAAAGTTTTTTTTAGTATTTTCTGCAAGATCTCTTTTAAAGCTTTAAAATGATACCCATATTGACTCTATTGACGATAGAACTTTTTTTTTAAATTTCAGGAGCCCATAACTTAGTAAATACGAAAAAATAGAGAATCAAGAATAAGAAAAAAACGTAAAGCGAAAAAATTGGCGCTTGCCCATATTTTCCGAGTTAAGGGCCTCTGAAATTTTAAAATTTTTTAAAATATCAATGTGGGAATCATTTAAAAGCTTTTGAGAAAATCTTTCAGGAAATACTTAAATTTTCAAAAATGCTTAACCCATTAAGAGGCAATGAAATATTTATATAATTTGTTTTTTATTTTTTTTTTTTGATAAAAGTTATTTCCCTAACTAGATCTACATACATGGTGAAGAGTATATTAGATTCGGCATAGCCGAATATAGCACTCTTACATCTTTTTTTTTATAATTATTTTCTAAGCTTTAATTTCTTTATCATTCTTAAAAACAACAATTTACAGTTTGTTTTATTTAAATTCAAAATCTTTAGTGTCATAAAATCATTAAAGTAACTGGTCTTTTTAAAAATTTCTTTGTTTAAAATTACTCAACTTAAAATTGTTTTTACTCGACCTTATAAAAAATTTTGGTTTAGCATCGCACATTGAAAATTTTTGTATCAAAAATCAGGGATTTGTCTCTTAACTTTAGCAAAGCTGTCACATCAACAACAACTTTATCAGACTATTTTTTTTTAATAAATATGATGTAAGAAGGATAATGCAGATTCTACTAAAAACTCTTTAGGCCATTTACTATTCCCTCTTCCTTCCTTTCACTATCCATACGATCTAAGGGATTTATGTTCGATCTTTTAATAATTTCTAACAATGTATTGCTATCGACACTTCCACTCGCTGTTAAGTTTTGAAACAAATTGAAACCAAAAATATTAAAACTTCTATTTAATAGACCAGGTCCTCAATAATTTCAAGTCTTACCAAGAGTAGTGATACCTATAACACTTCTTTACTGACCTCTCTCTTCTCATGTCCAAAAGTTTAATGGTTTACTTGACCTTCGAATTATTCCACAAGTATTTTGTTTGTCAATTAAAAAGTTCTTCGATTTTAGCAATTTTTAAGGGGAAGATACGTGTAAATCTAAATCAACTATTTCTAGATGTAAAAATGCAACACAATCCTTGCCAAATCATGCGCTTTTTAATTACCAAAACTATTTGAATGCAGATTCTTATAATGTCGTTGTGAATCCATTTGCTTCCCTACAATCAGATGTGACTTCCATTAATTTCAAATGTCACACCTTTGAGAATCTTCAAGGAAACCAATTTGTATAAAATTTTTTCAAATTTTAGTTGTCTTAAATTATTGGCCAATTAATGAAAAGGTTTAATCTCTCGCGCAAAGATATATTTTTGTTTACTCTAAGCTGTTAACTATCATATGGTTTGGCTTAGGTCTGGCAACACTTTAGTGCGCTAAATGCTCAAAACTAAAATCGTGTGTGATATTTTGAACACAACTTGAAGATGAGACTTTAGTTAAAATCCTAATTGATATTAAAATTTTCTATAAACACAAACTGACAATTCAGTGCCATTAAATATTTACATTAAAATATTTGTAATTTTTTTCTTGAAAATAACTCTTAAAAATCAATGTCTATAGTTTTTTTATTTGTTTCTAAAAATTACAAGTTGTGTTTTTTTCACAACTTTTGCTTTTTGTTCAAACAATCAAAGAAATATGGAATTTATCTGTTACTTTATTTCAACATACAGCCTCACCAATCTCTGAAGTAGGTTTACATATGAATGTTTATAATAGTAAAAGGGAAATTGCACAATATTTAAAACTTGTATAATTTCCGTTAAAAATAAAAATTGAGAAAAAAATAATAATAATAAACTTATCAACATTGTACTCGTACAGCAAACAAATTGAACTTAAACGAGAATTCTGTGAAATAAATACATGAATAAATAAATATGACGACAAGTCAACTTGAAATTGACGCAAATGGCAAAAGAAACTTTAGGAAAAAATAAAATAAAACTAAATTTATGATGGATTATTATTTAATTGTAGATATTGAAATAGAATTAAGAATAAAACCGTTAAAAAAGCTCAAGCTGGCAAATAAAAAAAAAAAAAATGGTAAAACAAAATCAAACAGTTTAAATAAAAAGATTGAATTGAAAAAATAAATAAAAAACAAGTAAAACGAATCTTATATACCCTTCACAATGTTTGTAAATCTAGTTTAGTAAATTAACACCAGTCAAAATAACAAATTTTGGGTTGACAGAGAATTAAAAAAAAAATAAAAAAAAATTGCATAAAAATGTCATCGTCTCCTAATGGGTTAAGCATTAAAACAAAATTCATATTTTCTTAAAGATCTCCAATTAAAAAAATTATACGGTTAAAGAGAATTAAACAAAAACAAAAAAAAATATATATAAGAATGTCATTGGCTCTTAATGGGTTAATTATTAAAAAAATTCTTATTTTCTTAAGGATCTTTTAAAAGCTTTTAAATGTTTATTTTATTGATATCTTAGAAAATATGCTGCACAATCGTACTTTTCTATGAAAAGTTCAGAGGCCCATAACTTGGAAAATATGGCCGAGCGTTATTTATTCACTTGATGTTTTTTTTCTTATTTTCAAGTTCTCTATCATGGGGCGATATTTGTATTATTTTAATTAAAATTACTTCAATGTTTAAAATGATATGGAAAAATTAGAAGCAGGCGTGGTAAAGTGCTCAGTGCCTCGAAGGATATGAACCGATCTTGCTGATTTTCAATAGCAAAATTTTCGAAACTATGTCTGCTCAATTGGTGTATTTTAATTTTCTCTAGCTCATGTAGTGCCTTGGCAAAAATTGGGCCGATCGTTTTTAATTCTATTTCGAGAAACTTCATTAAGATATCTTTAGTGGTTCATGAGATATCGAATTTTGCCCAAAATAAATCGTTTTCAAACCATTGTGGAGAATGCAGAAGTTAAATGAAGTACGTTGAGTTTTGTATGTATTTTTGTTTTGTTGTTGTGTACGTGTCATCTATTTCTTTTTAAAATTAAAAAGATTTTTATAATTTTTATTTGTTTATAAACTTTTTTTAATTGCATAATGGCAGCAAGATTAAATCAGATTATAATTAAATATCGTGCAGATTCATTGAGTGTTTTAAGTTTTTAAAATTTAAAACAAAAAACAACCGCTTCTGCATACGTGACATTGTATTTCTACATTAAAATAGGAAATCTTCTGATTATTTTCTAATTAAAAATATTAAGAAAAAATATTTTATCACAAATTCTTTATTTGCTTTGAAATATAGAACTTAACAAAATGGCCATTATTTTTGAAATTCTTTTCGTGAATTTTTTTTTTAAAAGTGCGCTTGAAATGCTAAAGAAAAGAAGGAAAAAATTTAGTGCGAAATATTTTAACGCGTCTGTGTTTTTAATCCTGGCCATGATGTGAAAGACATCAGTTAAAGTCTCTTTGGATTCACACATGTAGGGTTCTTCCGTACAATGGATTGAATATGAAACTATTAAAATCACGCCTTGTATTGTTATATTGTACTTTGTGCGCTATAATAGCAAGTATAATAAATAACACTAAAAATGAAAGGGTGTTCCCAAAGAAGATCTAAATTTTACATATGTTGTCTCATCTTTTGAATTGAAATATCCAGACAATTAAAATTTTTAACACCTAAAATAATGGAATAAAAAGAAAAAATACAAGAAATTAAAGGTTGTTCCATATTATGGTACTGATCCCTGTTTTGTTTAAGTCCCACTCGCTCTTTGTGGATTTTTTTTAATGAGTTTTATAATTTTAAAAAATTTTCAATGTTTGCTTTATTTGAAGTGCTATGTTTACAGATTGGTTCCACTAAGAAAGTATTTTTATAAATTTTGAAAAATAAAGGGTGTCCCCATATAAAACGCGTATTTTAACATGTTTTTGGAGAAGTAGGGGACATAATGTTTAAATCTGTGGTTCCCAAAATTAAAACATTATACAAAACTAAGCCAGATTATTAAAGGGTAACCCTACAGGTAGCAATATTTCATATATAAAGCCTTATAGACAGATTCTTTAATTTTTTTACAAAATATGCGTCATTATGCTCGCTAAGTATTATTTTTGAAATTAAAGGGTGTCCTCATAGAAGATGTAACTTTGATTTATATGACCTTTTTGAACTCTTCACCACAAAAGGTAGAAAAAAGGCATAACTAAGTTTGTTATTCTATTTGTAATTTGTTGAATATCCATTATCGACCCCATAAAGTATACAAATTCTGAGTCCTTATGCATGGCGAAGTCGTGTGAGCGCTGTCTGTCTGTCTGTCCGTCCGTGTTAGTGGTGAAATCAACTTAGCCAAGGCAGTAGATGAGCTAGAGTAAATTTAAATACGCCAATCGCTTAGTCATAGTTTTGAAAATTTTGAAAATCAGCAAGATCGGTAGATGTCCTTCGAGGCTGTGAGCAAAAAATCACGCCTGGGTCTAATTTTTTCATACCATTTGAAACAATAAAGTGACTTCAATTAAATAAATAAAACAATATATATGGGTCGATAGAGAAAAATAAGAAAAAAACATCAACAAAAAAAAATTGCAGCTCGGCTATATTTTCCGAGTTATGGGTTGTTGAACTTCTCATAGAAACATACGATTGTGGACTATATATTTTAAGACATCAATATGGGTATCATTAAAAGCTTGTTAATATCTCTTTTAAAAAGTAATAAAAATAATACTTTTAAAAATGATTAACCCATTAGTAGCCGGTAACATTTTAATGTAATTTTTTTTAATTTTCTCTGTTACCTGAATATTAGGTTTTTGATTGTAGTTACTTTACTAAACTAGATTTTCATACATGGTGAATAGTATATAAGATCCGACATAGCCGAATATAGCACTTGTACTTGTTTTAAAACGAGTTTAACATGTTTTTATATAAAAATATGTGCTTTAAGATTGCTTCCTAATTAAAAAAATATTTTTATAAATTTAAAATAAAGAGTGTTTCATATTATAACATGAATGTAACGTATCAAATTAGCGACAAGCGGCAATTTTAATAAAGTTCGTACAAGGGCTGCTCTATATATTTCTGGCCTAATAGTGAAAATTCGAATATTTATAATCAAAAATGGTTTTATTGTTTTTCAAAGTATTCTTCAGCATGATTTATACACTTTCGCATGCGCTCAAACCAGTTGTCGAAGCACTTTTTCCACTCCGATTGAGACACCTCTAAAACGTGGTTTTTGAGCACTTGAACAGCTTCTTCTGGCGACGAAAATCGTTGACCACGCTTTTTTTTCTTGATGTGCGGAAACAAGAAGAAGTCATTAGGTGCCAAGTCAGGGCTGTACGGCGGATGAGCCATTAATTCGACGTTTTGGCCGGTCGAATCCGCTCTGGTTTGAGCCGATGTGTGAGAGCTCGCATTGTCATGGTGAACAATGATTCGTCTTCTCTTGTTAATTTTTCGAATTTCTCCGATGACTTCAGGCAAACAAATTATAGTGTACCACTCAGAAGTGACCGCCCTACGTTGCTCAAGCGGAACAGTCGCCACATGACCAGTTTTGCCAAAGAAACAGGCGACCATTTGCTTCCAAGTGCTTCTTCCACGAACAACTTTCGTTGGATTTTGCTCGTCTTTGAAGACCCACACGGTCGATTGTTGTTTCGTTTCGGGCTCATACGCATAGATCCATGATTCGTCACATTTGACGATCTTATAAACGTCTTTTGAAGCACCGCAATCGTATTTTTGCAACATTTCTTTGCACCAATCGACACGAGCCTTTTTTTGACCGACTTTCAAATTGTGCGGGATCCAACGAGAACAAACCTTTTTTACGGCCAGGTGTTCATGCAGTATCGAATGTATGCTGGTGGAAGAAATGTCCAAGGATGTCTCTATCTTTCGGTATGTCGCATGTCGATCTTGCATTATGAGTTCACGCACGGCATCAATGTTCTCTGGCACAACAGCCGTTTTTGGACGACCTTCACGGACTTCGTCTTTTCACAGTGCTATAGGATGGTGCTTCATTGCCATACAAAGATTTAAGTTCATCAATGCACTCTTGTCGTGATAATCCACGTCGAAAGTTGTGAAAAATGATGGCACGAAAATGTTCACGAGTTAATTCCATTTTTTTCTATATTAATTTTTTCAAGTCACTCTAAACAACACAAATAATGGTCGTACGTCAAAACGTTTTGAGTACGATTATGCTTAAAAATGACAAACTTTCCAATGGAAATGTCAGATTGCACTTGGTAACACTCAGTGTTGCCAGGCCAGAAATATATATAGCAGCCCTCGTTATGCTTTAGCTCTCAATAACAAAATGTTAAAAATATAAACTCAAAAATTTAAGGTGGTATCTATGATGACGTATAGACAGGCACTTGAAATTTTTATAGAATATGTGTCACTGTTTTTGATAAATATAAAATTAAAAGTTAAAGGGTGTCCTCATAAAAGTGAATTTTTGATGTATATGGCCTCTTTCTTTAAACCCGTTATTTCTATATTTATTTTATGTTATGTGTTATGCTTACGAATTTGCTCCATTCAAATTTCATTTCATATTCCCTGAGCTGTAACTTTTTTGATGACGGAATTTTTTTATATTTGTTTATTTTTTCCTAATTTCTAAATTATCTTTTTTTACGCTATTAAAAAAGCATTTTTCTTTTTCAATTACAGTTTAATAAAATATTTGCCATTTATTTAATAAATGGTTTTAATTAAAACATAAATTGAAAAGACATTTTTTTCCTGATCTGTTTTAAATAAATTAATTTTATGCAATCGCTTAATAACTTATGAATGTAAGTTTTGTCATTATAATTTTTATGAAAGTATATTTCTTAACATTAATTATTGTATTAATTCAACATAAACTGCAGTTAAAGTATGTTAAAATGATAAATAATTATGAAGCAATAAAAATTGTAATTTATGTTTATTAGAATATTAAATTTGTCGTATTTTATATAGACACTTAAAAAGAGTCATAATTAATAAAATGCCAAATTTATATTAAGAAAATATTATTAACGTTTGTACGTTAAAAGTTTCTTCTTTAACCCACTTCAAACAAGTAGAAGGCCATTAATGTGTCTTTTTTATGTTTTTGACCGCAGAACACATCAATGAGTAGTGAACTAATTTAAAAAAAACTTTTATTATTTGTAAAAATGAATGTGTTCTACGTAGGCTCTAATAAAAGTATTAAGATTAAAAATTTGAAATTTAAGTATGTATCCTAAGGTGATGTAACTTTTTTATAAATTAGATAGTAAAGGATGTTAATGTTGTTTTGTTTATGTGGCCGCTGCCCGTCTTTCTGTTTGGAAGTCGGATTCAATAAAGGTTGCTCCGTAGTGCCTTAAAAATAAAGGTCTGCTTAGCGAAGGATTATATCTACTAAATCCGTTTTTATTGGTTAGAATGCAGACAAGAGTAAACGATTGTATAACAGTAGAATTTTTTTTTTTGATACCTGCCCACCATACCACGCTGCCGTGGGCTATGATGTGAGGGAGCTAAAAATCACTTACTATCTATCAAATAAAAAACAAATAAGAGTGCTATATTCGGCTATGCCGGATCTTATATACCCTTTACCGTGTATGTTAATCTAATTTAGTGAAGTAAATTCAATGAAAAAAACAAATGTTGAGGTGACAAAGAATTAAAAAAAAAATTTGAGAAATTTGTCGTCAGCTCTTAATATGTTAAATATTTTTTCAAAACTTAGTATTTTCTAAAAGATCTCTTCAAAAGCTTTAAAATGATACCCATATTGATATCTTAGAAAATATGCTGCACAATCGTACTTTTTTTATGAAAAGTTCAGACGCCCATAATTTGGAAAAAATGGGCGAGCGTAAATTTCTTCTTTTTTGACAGTTAAGACAATAGTCTTTTGGGCTAATTATGGTCATTAGAAATTGAATGTAAATAAAACAATTTACTTCATCTTTCACTCAACGTTTCGTCGATAAGGTTGTCGACTTCTTCAGGAGCAGTTTAGATTTTATTAAATTCTGTTTGAAGAAAGTTTTTCTTATACATACCCTGCAGGAGATTGAACTAGTGTCTAACTAGAACTGTACTAGTACATAAACCACCAGTACTAGTTCTCAACTGTAAACTTTCCTATACAATCTTAATGCGCAAATTAACATTGAGTGTGATTGGAAAATTACTAGTACGTTTTGTTCTGGTTGCGAACTAGTACTAAAGGACCCTATTGGTGGCTTTAGTACTAGTTTATTACTACTACTTTTTTTATAAAACAAAATAAAAATTTTGCTAAAAAAAACAAAAAATGCACAAAAATAAAACAAGAATAAAGCACTTAATCTTCAATTGCAGGTACGTACTGAAAAGTTTTCAGTTAAAATAAAAATTTCTTCGTTATATATATAAAACTGTCTACAGTTTTTGTAGCAGATACATATGTAAATAAAAAGACTAAATTTCGAAATGAAATAGAAATATGTTTATTCAACCTTGCTATTTTATATACATAAGGCACATTGTGTTAATCTTTTCTTCTCATAATACAAAAAAAAATGTTAATAAAAGGGAAAACTAAACAACAATCTGATCGTCTAAACTAAAAAATAAAATAAATAACAATGCTCATTTCTTCAAAGCTGGCTAGACTTTATCATAAAAACTAAATCTTAAAAATAATATCTTGAGATCATATGTATAAGGAAGGTTGTTCTGTTGTATGTTTTAAATAAAAAAAATGTGCTAATTTGAATCTAATTCAGTGTAATGTTTTCATTTGCAGCTAAGTCCGTCTTTTGCGATGTTGTCATTTCATTTCTAGTGCTCACAAGTTCTTTGTTTTTTTGCACACGGTTGCTCTTAAAAATTTTTTTCTTTTGAAGTTGAAATGCTTTTCTCAATGTAGTTTCTGGTTCATCAGCAAAGTCAGCAATGACCTCTACATTAATATCAAAAAGAAATTGGGTTCTAAATTTATAAATGAATAAAATTTTTATATTCCAATTGAGTTTACCTATAATCGCAGAATAAAAGTTGTCAAATCTTTTTAGGCTCTGCTTTCCATGTGTACCATCAACATTGAACTCGTGAATTAAATTTTGATGCAGAATTTCATTTAAGTATCTACCTACATTTCTTTTTAGCAAAGATTTCATACGGCGTACCTAAAAAAGGAAAATGAGAAAAATTAAAATTACTTAAATCTCTATTTATCAAACATGTGGATGTTATGAATGTACTTACATACGGATCTGCCTGGGTCTGCATTAACGAATTCAGCTCACTTAACTTCTTTTCTGTTTTAATGGGAAAGATCTCTATAATTTCATCTACAACTTTATTTTGGGAAATAATTTGTGAGAGCAAGACTTTATGTTCGGATAAAATTTCTATTATTGTGTTATTTTGCTGCTGCATGGTATCTATAAAGAGATTACATTTATCAAACGATTAAAGATAGATCATACTGAAATTACCTGCAAGGATTTTAACTTGTTTGGAAAGTTCTTCGCAGTTCATACATTTTTTGTCGCCTAAAAACAAACATTACAAGAAAATATAAATTATAAGTTGGAAAAAATACCTCATTACTGAAACTTTATAAAGAAGCTACATGCTCCCAAGCGTACAAAAAAAATAGTTTAGTACAATTAAAAGCTTACCTTTTTGATAGTATTTCAAGGATCCTTTTGAAGGCTGTTGATCACGATTATTTAACATGGTTCTGGTAAGCAACTGTGCAAAAGAGGAAGAAATATGAACTTATTACAACTTAATGGCAGACACATTAATTTATATTTTATGTCACTAATTGAAAATCTTTCAATTGCACCTAATTGTAAATCTGTCTGATATATTCCAATATCAAGAGAGTCTATAGGCTCTTCAAAAAAGCTCTCTTTGTTTAAAATGCGTCTTCCTTCAATCATATTTTTATTTCCTTTTAAAAATTTTTCAATTTTTATTGTGATATCTGTTTGTATAGAACAAAAATTGTTTGGTTGTTTAGTTGAAAAATAACAGTCGCCAATATATGCTCCAACTATTTCATTTCCAATACAAACAAAGTCATCTTTTTTGGTTTTTGTGTAAACTTCGAGGCGTTCTTTATTAACAATTTGTTGGAGAATCCCAGTAGGTTTTCGTACGTGCTTCTTTAGAATTTGCAACTTATTTTCAAACTCGTATGCAGAGAAAGAATGAAGGGGACCGTACTTCTCTGCACTAGACGTTATATGCAGAAGACTGTGGACATTAAATGAAACACTATTTTCACCAAAAACAATTGGGAAGTTTTCAACAAATAACTCCAGAAGTTCGTTAGCTTGACTTATATTGGAAACTACATGCCGAGGACTGCAAAGCAATCTATATGCACAATGTAGAAGTAGGAAAATATAGTATATATCTTCGTGTATATTTTCATATAGTGCTATTATGCCTGTGTAAGCTAAAAACTGATGGAACTCAGTTGCTTTCCAGTGGTGTATATCATCCAAAGACCTAGGTTTTCGTGGAAATTCCTTTGGAATAAATTTGCGTATATTAACTAACTTGTTCGATATATTAGAAATATTTATTTTTTTAGTTTTTCGAATAGTTTTTTTATTAATTATGCGAAGCATAATTTTTTTTGTAACACCCAAGTCAATTAAGTGCATGCTGTCTAAAGGAATTTGCGAAATCATTTTCATTCCAATTTTTTCAAGCGGAGTTTGTTTATGAAAGAACGATTGGTTATGATGTTCCGGGTATTTTCTTGCAGCAAAATCTTCGTCCGAAATTATTTTTCCGCAAACTGTGCTGTATGTAAGTATGTTATGTATTTTTTTTGCTACCTGAGTGCATTTTGTGCACCCGTGTGCGGAAGTATGTCCTGGAACGCAACAAACAAATGATTTAGCGGGAGTGTCACAACATAAGCTTCGAAATTTCAGGCTAATCGTTTTACCAAGCACATTAAGATTTCCATTTAGAGAATTTGCTTCTTCGACAAATTCTTTTAAATAGTCTTCAACACAATGTGGCTTACCAGAACCCACAAATATACCTACTGGTATAGGCTCTATTTTTTCTGTGACATTTACTAATCTTATTAAGATCGGCCAAAGCTGCATTCTCGAACTTTTGAACAGTGGGATTCCATCTACATTTATATCAATTTCCACCACTGGGTAGGTTTGTAAAACTGTCTCCAACTTTATTAACTGATTTTCAATGCCAAAGTGGTAATAGCTACCTGGAGGAACTTTTCTTACATTAATTTTATTTCTTTTCCCTAGAAGCCCTTCTATTGACATTGGAACATTCATACCTTCATCAAACAAAATTGCAAGCAATCTTTCAGCACAGCTTCTTGTAGGTTTTGTTTCTATGTACCTACCAGGTCTTTAACTTTTGCTTTAAATCAAGTTTCGCTGCTTTTGTATTATTTTGATCATCTTTTTTCTGGCTATCTTCTTCTAAACAGATTTGAGGGCTAATATTGCTTGGATTTTCACATTCTTTTAGTTCTTTATAAATTTTACTTTGATGCAGTCTCTGTTTATATTTATATATTTGCTTTTTTCTTTTCTTTTAAAATATGTTTTGGAATTATACATTTTTAAATTACCTTTTAGGAAAATAAAACACAGTTTTTCACTATTTAAAACACAAAAAATAAAATAAATTTAAATATCTTGTAAGTGCGCACTTTATTATTTCACAAAAGTTTACCAATAATTAAAAACAAATGCATTACATTTTTTTCATGGCATGCCAACATTTAAAAACAATTGAATGAGTGGTTGCAATTGAACTATTTCAGTACTAGTATTTCTCTACAAAAACTGTGTAACTGTTTGTACTAGTGCTTTTTGGTCTGGTGGCTGCACTAGTAATTTTTAGACAATTAACGCTCAATCTTCTGCAGGGTATGTTCATATTTAAGAAAATATAATTAAAGCTTGACTTACGATTTAGTTTACATCAGAATCATGTATTTAGTTATCATTATTAAAATTAATGAACAACACGACACAAAATTAAAAATAATAAATAAAATAAATAATTAAAGTAAACAAATCACAACATCAACCTAAAACTATATCACAGAACTATTACTTTTGGTGTATTGCGGGAGAATATTGCAGTTTTGTTTGGTCTTTATCTTCTTTTGTATTTAGAGCTTTCGATAAACGTTGTTGTATTCTTAAGCTCTCTAATGTATATCTCTTATTCTCTGATCTTTCTTTGTCCAGTATTTTGACGCTCTTAAAATCTATCGTGTGTTTGCTTTCTTTTATATGTTGTGACAAAGCCGTCGTCTCTTTTCCCTTCCTAATATCTGCTTCATGTTCGGCCAATCTTGTACCAAGCGTTTTTTTTGTTGTTCCAACATACACTTTATTACACTGATCCCTTTCATTGCCTCGGCATGTTATTTCGTAAACTACATTATCTGTCTTTAATTTGTCTATTTTCGTCTTTTTGCTTGTAAATAAATGTCTTAGTGTAGCATTTGATTTATGTGCTATATTTACGTTCTTATTTTCGATGATGTTCCTTAATGTTTTACTTTCTGTCAACCTCGGTATAAATGGTACCCTGTAAAAAATGGTTTCTTTGGGATCTTGTTTTTCAGAAATTTGAATTCTTTTAAGTGTTTTATGGATTATGTTGTCTTAACTGTCAAAAAATATTTAAATAATATTGGTCACAAAAGATCACAAAAATAATATGTAAATTTCTTCAGTTGATGTTTTTTTTCTTATTTTTTTATTCTCATCTTGCCGATTTTCATTAGCAAATTTTCGAGACTATTTCTGATCAATTGGCGTATTTTAATTTTCTCTAGCTCATCTTGTGTCTTAGGAAAGTTGATTTCAACACTAACACGATCGGACAGACGGACATCACTCAATCGACTTCGCTATGCATAAGAAGTCAGAATTTATATACTTTATCGGCTCGGGAATGAATATTGTAGAAATTACAAACAGAACGACAAACCTAAAAAACCCTTTTTCTACTTTTTGTGGTGGAGGGTGTAAAAAAACAGAGGCACACAACAAAAACGATGTAACAGGCTCAAACAGCTACTATATCTGGCTGTTTAGGATGGAAAATTCTGGTCGGAGCACAAATGATTTGTAGAAAGGTAGATCAGTTGCAAGTCAAAACACATTTGTCTGAGCATTGGGAAGGGAAAATTCCGCATTTAATAACTTAGTAGGGAGCTTGAAAGCTGCGTTCAGCCGACGACAAGCGTGGCAAATTAAGCTCTAGTTCGTTTGGTGGAGTTATTTAATATAACAATGTTTAACAGAGAAATTTGTGCGAATAGATTTACATTGAGGTTGAACTAGTCTACCAGCTACTAAGGGATATTCTAGTTACATCCCCTACCTCTCAGGCTGTCTTAAGAAAGTGTCATGGTATAATATTTTTGTGTTGATTATTGATCGGCAAAAATGTTTATTACCAACGATTTTGTTCATTGAAATTGCAGCGCTACAATTTTTGAAAGACTGTAACTTCTGTCCTTTAACTCATAATTGGTTTGGTGATGTTAAGGGTTACATTCTTTAAGGTTTTTAAAACGAAATGTTGCACGATTAAAACGAAACATTGCACGATTTCTGCCTTCCGACAGATCAACTAAATTGTCTTTTTAGGAGATCAGTTGGCGATGAAAGAGAACGTAGAAGTGAATGGGAACGCCTAGTAGGGACGATTTTCTGCAATATATTTAGCAACATGGTAACTTAAGGCCAAGTACACATGGGGGAACATAAGCATGTTCATTTTAAGGTTTTGTTTACTCGTCTGTATCGATGTTTATAGTTTTTCTTTTCAAAATTTTAATTTTTTGTCTATTTTCACATAACTTAGGTAGCCCTTTCATTTCACTTTAATTTTTCTAAAGGATATTTTTGTTGAAAATAAATTATTTTTTACAAAACGAGCGATTTGGTCATATTCATCTTTTCTCTTCTTCTCCTCATATAATATTCTGTTGCTTAAAATAATTACTGCTATTATTCTTTGCGCGTCACTCACTTTAATTTTTTTCGCAAATGTATTTAAGGCATAAAATAAACGTAGAATAAATTTTTCTCTAATGTTTCTTGTGTGGTTGCCACGTCTGTACTAAAAAAGAAACACAGCTTCGAAACTATGTTCCATTTTATTTTTTTTTATTTTTTTTATTTTTTTTTTTTTTTTTTTTTGTTGAGCATATCGTTCAGCTTTTTAAAGTTTTCTTTTATAATTATTTTATTTTTTATTTTAACTCTTTTAGAGCTACCTGAACGATTAGAAAAACGAATTCAATAGACTTACAAGAACACATGTAACGTAGTAAACTGTATGCGATTTTTTTTTTTATTGGTTTTTTATTTTTATTTTTTTAATTTTTAGTTAGTTTTTTTCGCTTGTCGCTCGAAGCTTTCATTATAGTTTTACTATTAATTTTATAATTATTGCAGTTGTTGGGCTACTTGTTTCTATTTCAAATGTTTAGAAAAAAAATTACATTTCTTACGTGTTACCGGTAGTTTCCATTTAAATGGTCATTGATGATGATGATTGTAATATTTTAAGCGACAGCCAAGTGTGGTTTTTTTTTTGTTTGTTTTTTTTCCTTTTCGAAATTGTTGTTTGTTTTTAAGCTTAAAAGTTTGATAAAGATGATGATTACGATGACTGGGTTATAATAACGGCGGAAATTATCTGATACTTGATTTATGAAAACAAAAATACAACTACAACAAAAAATAAATAAACATTTTATAATAAACATAACAATTGCAAAGTTGTGATTTTTGTCTTTTGTGATTCATGCAGCAAATATTGAGAACAAATTTAAATTATTATTGCAAATTATTTTATTAATAACAAATGATTTGTCTATTTCATGTAAATGTCGTTTATAAATATTCTAATGAGTTTTTTTTTTTCTTCTTAGTGATCTAATTAATTTGGTTTATGACAACGAATTTATTTGTAAAGAAAATTATTGTTCCGTTTAGACAATATTATGATCGATTTTGTAGTCAAGATGACAAAAGATAAGAGAACTTAGTTATAGAGCGGACAGACTTATGACACGGTTTTCTTACACAATTTATTAGAAGCGTTACACTTCTGGTCCCCTGAATAAGGTAAAAATAAATTCGACAAGATATATTTTTTTTCCTTATTAAGTACAAAGAGAAATAAAGTTTTTGCAGGTATTATTTTTAAGAAAAAAGTTGAATTAAATTTTTAATTGATTCAGGGGTGCAGAGTTAATGCAATTTATGTATATTTTTTACCATTATTCTACATTCCTGTAATCATCCAGAGGTGATAGAGAATTAAAACTTATAAAAAAAATTTACATAAAAATTTTATCGGCTCTTAACGGGTTAGTCATTTTAAAGATCTCTTCAAAAGCTTTTAAATGATACCCATATTGATGTCTTAAAAATGTGATGCACAATCGTATTTTCCTATGAAATGAGTAGAGGTCTATAACTCGGGAAATAAGGGCGAAAGTCATTTTTTTTTATTTAGTATTTTTTTCTTATTTTTAATTCTCTATAGCTCCATGTAAAGTTGTAAAAAGGTTAAAATTTATTTTGTCATTTCCTTTGTAATTTCTACAATATCCATTTCCGACCCCATAGCCTATTACCTTCTTTATTTCTATATCATTTGGAACAATGAAGTAACTTCAATCACAAAAAAAAAAAATGTATAAAGCGATAGAGATTAAAAAAATAAGAAAGAAAAAACATCAAGTGAAAAAATTGGCGCTCGCCTATATTTTACGATTTAGGGACCTCTGAAATTTTCAAATTTTTAAAAATATGGGTATCATTTTAAAGCTTTTAAAGAGATTTTTAAGAAAATACTAAAATATTTTAAAAATGCTAAGCCCATTAAGTGCCATTTTTGGCATTTTTATGTGATTTTTTTTCTAATTTTTTGATTCTCTACCACCTCTATATTTGTTTTATTGATTGGAGTTACTTCACTAAGCTAGATAAATGGTAAAGGGTGTATTGGATTTGCCATAGCTGAAAATAGCACTCTTACTTGCTTTTGATTGGAGTTACTTCATTGTTCCAAATGATATGGAAAACTTAGAGGCAGGGTGTTTAACCCACTGCCTCGAGGGACATGGACCGATTTTGCTGATTTTCTACAGCAATTTTTTCTAAGCTATGTCTGATCGATTGGCGTATTTAAATTTTCTCTAGCTCATAGAGGGCCTTGGCAAAGCTGATTTCAACACTAATACTGACGGACAGACGGAGATCGCTCAATCGATTTCGCTCACTTTGAATTTTTGCGGTGAAGGGTATAAAAACAAGGTTGGGGTGGTCCAATGCATAGTAGCCTGACTTGTAAGCTGGAACAGGCTTAAAAATTTAGTTTTTGAAAGAAAACATTTCATATAATGTTTTTATTTGACCTTTTTTTAATTATTATATTTTATTGAATTTATAAGCAATAGGTCTTTTTGTTTATTATATATATTTTCAATATTTCGCTACTCCATTGTGTAGCATCTTCAGGAATATCAGAAAGGTTAGAGAAATCAAAAATTTTTGACTGCAGCAAATACAGATTGGCATACAAAACACAATATACACTAAAAAGGTTATTTAGTAAAACTAAAGATAAAATACCGAATCAGGAATTATCAAATTTAGTCTATAAGATTCAATGTAGCGGAAATGATAATGAGATTTGTAATAAAGTATACATAGGAACAACGAAAAATAAACTAAAAACTAGAATTGCTGGTCATAAATCTGATCAAAGATATAAAAATATTAATTCACAAAAAACTGCATTAGCATCTCATTGTGCCAGATTAAATCACTATCCCAATTTTGAAAATGTTTCAGTAATAAACATAGAAAACAATTATAAAAGACGTTATATTTTAGAAATGTTACAAATTATCAATACACCAACAGCACAGAGAATTTATTTTAAGGCAGACACAGATAATGTAGCTCAGATTTATAGATATTTAGTAAATAAGAAATAATTTTGTACTTTGTATTTGTTTTTTAAAATTTTTTATTTGACAAAATATTTTTTGTTTTTCAAAATATGTTAGTTTGAAAAATTTTTTACTTCATGTTTTGTTATTGTTTTATATTGTTTGAATAAATATTTGTTTTCCTGAAGATCCTACACAATGGAGTAGCGAAATATTGAAAATATATATAATAAACAAAAAGACCTATTGCTTATAAATTCAATAAAATGAAAACATTTCATAAAACTATTTTTTTATGAAATCAGGATTATAAATGAATTAAAATTGATTCTTGATTTTTAGAAAGAAATTTTACTTTGCGGACATTTTTCAAAGAGCACAAGAAAAACTAGACACCAGCAGAATGTAATGCTGCATTTTCTAGATTGCTACATCCTTCATCAGCATTCTTCGCATCTATCTATCTCAGGTTGTGCACATTCATCTATTTAACCAAGTAATTTAATCAATATTAATTTGGTTGCATAAAGTCTACACACAACACAAAGCATTTCTTCGTTGTTCTATTTGTAACTCGTCTTGTACATTTGCTTTTGATTTGTAGCCACCTACGGTCTTTTTATGGTCTTTCTAGGAATTTTAAAAAATTAATAGTAAAACATAAACTTAAGAGGAAAATCAATTTTAATTTATTTAGAAAACATTTCCCTTAATGTTTTCTTTCGATACATTTCTTTTGTTTAAAATTATTTTTAATAATAAAAAAATATATAAAAATTTAAATTACATAAAAGCCACTCATTAAACTGATTTTAATGAACAATCATTTGTTGACAAAAAAAAAAGGAAAATTACGCACAATGCACCTTTGCAATAAGAGCATACAAAAATGATTTCTCATGAAAGTTATAATTTTCTCATACTAAAATAAATGCAGAAAAATCAAATGAAACTAAAAAACAGTTTTTTGTCATTAATAACTCATTTAGAGGCTGAAAGTGTAGGGAATTTGATGTAAATACATGAGAAATTATATTTTATAATATTTTATGTTTTTTGGTTGTAATTTCTTTTCCAAAACCACATTAAATCGCAAAAATAAATATATAAATCATAAATGTATCTGAATGAAAATTGATAAAAATGCTGAAAACTTTCATTTTCGAAATATAATAATTTCTGTCTTTAAATATTTTCTTTACCTCGATCATCAATTGCTAGAATTATACTTTACAGCTGGTAAAAAACACTGAAATGCTTCAATAAAACTCATTAGTGAGTGCATAATTTTGTCACACATATTTATTTCTTACACATGCGTGCGTATTTAATGAAGTTGTTTGTCACTATTTTCAGGCGCGTAGAAAAAGGCTCGAAATATGTAAAAATTTTGTGCTGGAAAAGTTGAGTTCTTTGGAGCGTCATTAAAACTTTCTAAGTGATTTTTTTTTAACATCTGATTTTTGTTTATCAAAACTGTAATTTTACAGAAGTTTTGTAATAAATGCTCGCAAACGTATATCTTACATAATCCTTTTTTCTGTACAATAGCTAATCCGGACGAGAATTTGATCAATATATAAATAACCCAGTCTTGAAAAATGGCTTGGGACCAAAGTCTAAACTATTTTTAAAAGTTTTTTTTTCTTACACATGATTGTTTTTAATTTATTAATGGTTTTCAAATAGACAGCTGGCTTATGCTACCGCCAATGGTTATGCTACCGCCGTTGACGGTTTTTACGTGGCATGGATATCTGGCATCACTTTTTTTCATTACAAATACCGACATCAGCTAATTGTTTAATGGTTTGTCAGATAAAGAAAAAATCATATTTTAATTAAAATTTTGGCAGACGGACTGCATTTAGACACGCAAATTTTACATTGACAAAGTTTTTTTAATTTTCTTTTAAACTTTGTTTGCTGTTCAGACTCAAAAAGTTTTCTTTTACAAATTTTATTTCCTTTTGTTTGATCGTTCTTAATTTTTGGATGTTTTGCATTTGGTGCTTCATTGAACTGTGTATAAGCAACGAGGACATCATAGTTTGTACTGCCCATCATGCTTTCTCCCTCCCTTTCACATAAAATCAAAACATTGCAAAGTAGAATTTGCGCTATGTGCGTATTTTGAAGTGGAAAATTTGATATGGCAAGTTAAAAAAAAAAATTGTGTATTAAAAGCTTAAAGCAAGAACTTTTCATTTTCAAATTTTTTTAAGTTGATAAAAAAAAAATTTAAAACAATAAATATTTTTAAATGCCCATAATTGAAATAAATTACATTTCTTAATGAATATTGTCTTTTGTAATTTAAAATAGTAAAAAAATATCTCATTTAAAAGTGCTATAAATTTAATTAAAAAAAAATTATAGTTTGAACAAAAATTTATTTATTCAAATAAATTCAATAAAAGTGAAGGTGTAGAAACCTGTCTATTGTTAATGAATATTAAATTAAATTAGACCAAAATTATGACCTTCATCTGTTTAAACTTTTTATCTCTATTAATGTCTTATTTATTTTTTGACTTTTTTCGTGGACAAAAATGAAAAAAAAAAAAACCAAAGCGATTATGATAAATTTGTTTAACATGGCAAATATTTGTTAAACATATTTCGCTTTGTTTAAACAAATTTCAAAATGATTTATTGTTGCTATTAAAATTTAACAAAAAGAAGAAAAAAACTTTAAGCTAAAACAATTAAAAAACTGGAATTTAGATCAAATGCGACGGGTTACCATAGAAAAAAAAAAAAACAAAAAGAAACTTTTTAACAGGGAGAACTTAGAATAAGGCTGTTAAAGAACTTTCAGCGGTTTTTAAATTATATGTGAACATATTTTAGAATAAAACGCCATTTTCCTCATTTCCTGACTAGCGAAAGTGGAACCTGTCACATAAAAATATTTATAAGCAAATATTATTTTTTTGATTAAATTTCTACAATAACAAAGACATATTAAAATAATAAGTCCCTTTCCTATAAAGTGTTAGAGATAAGCCCAGAGGCGGAAAAAGTCGACTCGAGAATTTAATATTCAAATATTTTGGGTTTTAAAATGTAAACTTAGAAGCACGATTTTTATCACAGCTTGTACATTTTTTGCTCAACTCGTGAGCAGAGAATAACTTAAGCTTTTTGTTTAATTCTCTAACAAGCTCAAAGTAATCGAAAAGGAGTATTAAGGATTGTTTTAATTATATTCGTAATTCGATTGTTATTTTCGATTCTTTTAATTTCCACTTTTTTTCGAAATTTTTATTTTGTACTCTCTTTAGGTAAAAATTCCTCGCGAGTCATAAATGCAGTAAAAACTCGTGAGCAAAAATCGTAAATTTTTTTCAATGTAAAAAATCTCACTTCAATTTGACGGGTCCTTTTCACTCACACGTAGCAGAGGAACTTTAGTTAGGAGTTTAGATAAATTTCAATGAAAAACGACCACCTGCACTCATGTTCAAAGGAGAATTTGTTTACTGAATAAGTAAATAAAACCAAACGTTCTCTGGAAATCAATAAGTAAATAAATTTTTAATAAAAAAAGCCTCTGTCTTCTATTCAAGTGATATCTGAAGAAACTTTTAACACATTCATTATAATTTTTTTCTTATTCCTTTAGCTCGCAATAAAATTATAGAAATTACTTTCATTAATATTCTTTTTTCATTAATAGATCACTGCATCACTTTAAATTAAGTCGTTAAAAAAAACCCATTAGTGAGTAACGAAGTAAAACTAAGCAAATTTACTGCAACCGCATCTTGAGTTAATTACAAATGTATTGAGTTCATTAATACGAAAGAAATTTACAAACTTTTTTTGTTATATTTTAAATAAAGAAAAAAGATGTGAAAAATATCACACATTAAATTAAGTGTGAGAAAAAATATATGAATGTTTACAGCCCTGACAATGAATTTTATTTTTTAATGTTAAAATTTAAAAAAAAAAAAACTTTATTTTCATCATAGACATGGTAAAACTACATACGAAACAAAAGTATTATGGAAATGATAAGAAGAAAAATTTCACTTTTTATTTTGCTGCTAATGAAAGGTAGCAATTGTTGCTAAAATTAAATTGTTAAATATGAAGTAAAAACAAAACAAAAAAAAAAAATTCCCATTTTAAACAATAAATGTATAATTTTTTTTTAGAAATGCTTAGAAATGTTGGAAAAAAAATTGCTTCTCTTGAAGTTTTTGAATTTTTTTAAACTTTAAAAATGATTGAAGATTATGTCAGAAGAAAAAGTAAAACGACATTTAAATGCATGAATTTGATTAACCGTATATAGCCCTGTCGTACATACGAGGGTCATAAGTTGCTATTCGAATTTCAGCGTTTAAAAAAAAATTTTAATGCTTTCACTTTTAATGAATTTCACTGTAGAAGTTGTGCTAAGTTTATTGGGAAATAAAATTTCTCGCATGATATATTAAAAAAACAAGTTTTGTTATTTAAGATTTTGAGGTTAGTTTTCCATAGATATTAGATTATCAATCTTAGATAATAAAAAATTTTTTCTCGGCATGAATATAATATAAAATATGTTTTACTATATTTTATACCCTTCACCACAAAAAGTGGAAAAATAGTACATTCAAGTTTGGCATTCCGTTTGTAATTTCTACAATATCCCATAAAGTAGAAATATTATGAGTTCTTATGCATAGGCAAGTCGATGATTGTCAAGGCACTAGATGAGCTAGGGAGAATTTTAGTACCCATTCGATCATACATAGTGTCGAAAGAGGTGCTATTGGAAATCAGCAAGATCGGTTTAGGTCCTTTTAGGCAGTGGGCAAAACACCACGCCTACCTCTAATTAGTCCATATCACTTAGAACAATAAAGTAACTCCAATGAAATAACTAAAAATAAAAAAAAAAAAAAAAACAACATCCGGTGAAAAAATTGGCGCTTGCCCATATTTACCGAGTTATGGGCCTCTGAAATTTTCATAAAAAAGTTGGATTGTCAGTATCGCCAATATGGGTGTCGTTTTAAGGCTTTTAAATAGGTCTTAAAGGAAATACTATTTTTTTTTTAATTGCTTAACCCCTTAAGTGCCGATAACATTTTTATATAAAATTATGTATCGTTAATAATATTTTTTCTTATTTTTTAATACTCCCTCACCGCAATATATATATTTTTTTTATAGGTGCTACTTCACTAAACAAGACTTATTTACGTGGTAAAATATGCGGTACTGTCGAATATAGCACTCTTATTTATTTTAAATTAATTTTTACTTGAGTTAATTTTCTTAATTTTTTAAAACCTTTTTTTCAAAAAGAAAATTTCTTTTACAAGTTTATGCGGACATTTTTTAAAGAAAAAAATACACATTCTTCTTCTTCAAAGTTCTTCGTATCTGTCTAAAAATACGAAAAGTATTCATATTAATATTAATTTAGTTAGAAGACAGTTCACACAATTTAACTCTTAATTTAATAAAAGTTTTTTATTTTTTATTTTTTAAAAGACTTACAATGTATTGATTGTATCATTTCATTGCTATTCTATCTTTGCCTCCTATTTTCAAAAACTCCTCTTTAACATTTCAACCTTGATTACCTAATTCTGCTGTAATTGAAATAAACTATAGAAAATAAATTTTGTAAAAAATCTGTTTGAAATATATTTTTTAACTGGCTGAGAATTATTGCAAATACTAAGCTTGTATCAAAACGTTACGCATCGTTTCATCACTACCCATCTTTTTGCATTAATATTTCTTAAATCGCTAGCGACAAGAATAGCAACATTTTTTAATATTTCAATCGTGATTGTAACAAACCCGTTAAAATCTATTAAATAAAAATCTGTTATAAATATATTTGTAAACTGACTGAGAATTACTAAAAACATTAAGTTAAATAAACCTGGAATTACCTATTTCTTTTGTAATTGAAGAAACTAGAGAAGAAATATTTGTTAAAAATTCTGGTACAAACATTTTTATTGACTGACTGAGAATTATTGCAAATACTTAGTTTATTACAAAACAATATGTTACAATGTAAGCGCACCTTAGAGTTTTTTAAATAATTTTTTTAGGATAATTCGTCTAACAATACAACTTCGTATAGGTTATTAACATTTTAATTTTTTTGTAGTGACGGCAAAATTTCTTCGCTATCCAACTTTAGACATCTCTTTTTTTACAATCTCGAAATACAAGAGTAGTAAAATTTTTTTCTATAATTAACATTTCAATCGTGATTGTAACAAAACCGTTCAAATCTATTAAATAAAAATCTGTTATAAATATATTTATTAAACTGACTGAGAATTATTGAAATCATTAATTTAAATAATTTTCATAACAAAGTTACTGCCAAAAAAAAAAAAAAAAATAGGCGGTCATCAAATAAATTTGTTTCATGTATAAATTTCAAGTTTCTGACGATGCAAATGCATTCTTGCTTGATACAACATTTTTATTTAAGCTTTAAATTTCTCTACATGTCCTTCGTAATAAAAGAGGAAAGAAAAAAATTAAAATTTAGCTCGCAACAGTGAAATTGTGGGAGCTGTCTGGTCTTGTTGTACACATTCAAATTACAGCTGCTGTTTGCTACTTTTCCTTTGTCTGTTAATTATTTCTTTGTACGACCAAAGCAATCTTTAGAAGGTGAAGTAGAGAAAAAAGGTTAAAAAGTCAAAAAGATGCATAAAATAAAATATTAAATAAAAAAATATATTATTTTAATGATTATGATTTCATTACTTTGTCTACAAGACCTTAATTGTTTTGGTGTTTAGTGTGACTTAAATAAAGTCACTGTTAACATTAAAATCTAAAGAAAATAAATAAAAGAAAACATTCAAAATTTTTCTTAAGACATTAATATGATACTTAGACCCTGAACTTTAGTAAATACATAAACCTATTTGTTTTTTTTTATTTAAGTTTTTAATTTAACGTCGTAAACATCACATTAAGTGCTTAAATAATATTTTATTTTAATTTGTTTAAATACAAGAATACTTTTTTGTGTTCCAACATTTATTTTAAAGAAGCGCTGTTTATATTGACTTGTAATGATTCTTCGTTAAAAGATGTTTCCTTCAAATTTTATGTGGGCTTATGTTGTGATAATTTATACTTGAGAAACTAAAAAGAAAAAATCAAAATTAAAAGTTCTAGAGTTAAAATAAATAAAAAATTAATTGTTGCAAAATTACGCCCAGAAAATTAAAAAAAAACTGGCTGTTATATAGCAATTGCAGAGATGTTCAATAAATAGCTATGAGCACCAAGAATGCAGCGCTGGAAAACAATGTATTTCTTTTTTTTTGGCTGCTAATATTTAATTTACAATTTAGATGAAACAAATTATAATAATTTTAAAGCGTAATAATAAATATTTATTGTTTAGTTAAAGGACCTTAGTGGGCAAGTTACTTTAATTATAGCGTGTACACGAACAATCTTTTACAAAAATATTTATTGGAAACTTAAAAAGGAAAACATTAAAATTATTTTTTAAAATTAATAAAGAGTTAAGAAATGTTATAGACTGGGTCAAAAACAATTTTTGTTGCTTAAATCATCTGAAGTGTATGTGTTTTCCCATTTTTTATTCCCACCTTCGATATATCTTAGAGAGGAACTTGTAATATTTGTGTCGCATCGTAAAGTTTTAGAAATATAACTTGACTACAAGCTTTACTTTTTTTATCAGATCAACAACATTATATCAAAAGTGCCTTACGTGTTAGGATGACTATAAAACTTGGGCACTTTCCTTCCTTTAAATGTAAAAAAACGAGTAGAAATATCCTTATGTCTTTCACTATTTTTGTATGGGATTGAGTTTTTTTTAGAAATTTCATAAAAAACATTTAAAAACTTTAGATTTGCTTTAATAAAGTAGTTCGTTTTTCTTTTGGTCCTAATTATAGAGGCAGTATTTCAGCTTATGTACATAATTCGTACATTAGGTTTAGACTTTCAAACTTTTATAGATCTACGAATAATTAAAAAGTTTTATAAAATAATGAAAAATGATTAACCATCTTATATTTTAAAGAGATTTAGTTTTGGTCGCTCTTCTAGAACTAAAATTTTGATATGTCCCGTTCGCTCCACCTAAAGTATCCACAGACTACTCCATATCGCTTTACATCCAAGCCAGTCATACCCTTTAATCTAATAGCCACAACACACTTCTGCCGTACACTGTTATTATGCTGTAACTTTTTCCCGCTAATAACTAGAGCTTTATCTCTTTATTGTAAACCGTCTTAACAATTATCTGCTATTCTCATATTAAATAGACGCCTTCACTTTATTATCTGGCAATGGCTTCATACAATACTTCTCTATTTCTTTACGGGAGGTTTGTACTATGGTTTCATTTAATCACAATAGTCGCAAATAAATTTGTAAAACTTTTATCGTGTACATGCTTTAAATAAAATCAGTTTTGTAATTTACCAAATACAATTTTATTAAAATAACTCCATATTTTTTAATTGCATGTAACTTTACAAAAGTTTAAGTTCAAGAATATTTTTTGTGAAATTGTGTGTTACTCTGTCAAGCTATTTTTGCAGATTAATTTTTAACATATTTCTTTTCGGCCCCACTGTGTAGTATTTTTAAACCCAGTGTTTAAGGCACTGAATAACGATTTTTTAAAAAAGAGTTTGAATTGAAAAACCTAATAAAAATTAAACGGAACTACGAGGAATGATAAAAAATGAATAACCTGGTGTCTTTACATTCTGTTGGAACAAGATTAATTGAAGCCAATTTGATTGCAAGACGAATAATAACCAAAAATGCCTTTACTTTGCAACCCAAAATTTTATCCTTGCTTCAGATACTTCATTTACTATCTGAAGCAAGGATTAAAGATTTCCTTTATATTATTCGGATAAAATATTGTTCGGAAATTCGATTTAATACCTTTTTACTTTTAAGGCAACAAAAAAAAAAAAAAACACACACACACACAAACACTACTAAACTTTTTCGGGCTATTTACACTTATAAAAACACATTTAATAAGCAACACAGTAAGTTTCTCTTAGTTGTTTTTTCATTATTCTTTTGATTGTTTGATATCCACATATAAATAAAACAAATATAAAAACAAAATAGAAAAAGTAGCCGTATATTTTTAAAGTATAATAATTTAGACGTTTTAACTCGCCTATAAATAAAAAACTCTAATGCAAGCGTTATGACAGTATTAAATGAAACATCAAACAGAAAAGTTTTCCGGCATAGCGTAAAGTGTTTTGCTTAAAAAAGTTACATAAAGTTTTTCCGAAAAAAATTTTTTTTTAAGAAAAATGGATTTCGACAGTATATTTTAACAATAAAATAATCGTGTGCGTTAAGTCACGAAGATCAGATTGACATGTTTTAATCTCTTAATGAATTAAATTTATTTTTAAATATTTTCCCTAAACATCCTCACATAGCTGGTACAGTTTTCGATATCCAGATTACAAAACATAGCTTTCAGTTAGAATTTCATAAGAACTTTTAATTTAATTTCCACTTATTTATTTTTGTTAATCTATTAGTTAAATAAAAAACATTCCTACACAAGAAAATATTGGTGGAGAAATTATCGGCATTAAATTGTTTTTCTGAAATATTTTGGGTTTTAAAATTCTTAGAGAAATGTTAAACATTTATGTTTGTTTTTTAAAATTGCATGAAAAAAAAATTACAACCTTTACAGTGAAAATCTGTCTAATTAAAATTTTTACTTTTTTAATTTTGGCTTAAATTCTTCTTTAGTTTTGATTAAACGTAAAAAAAAAATTAATAAATTTAGATACCAATAGAGTGAAATACATACACTTTCTGGTTTGCTACGACTTTCTTCATCATTCCCCTGTATCTATCTACACGAAAATTAAAATCTACAAATTTTTCTATTTATAAAAGATAATATTACTCTTATATTTTTTACTTATAAAGACCATGTAAAATTTTAAAAAATCAGACAAAAATTGAGAAAAGGCCAATCATTAGAGAAACTTGCATGTGCGAGATACCCAACTTTGAGACAACATAGCGTCATCCCTGGAAAGTGAATAGTACCCATCTTTAAAGCTTAAGCAAATAGTCCTCACATAAAATTTTGCATAAATCGGCCGAGGCGTTTGCAAATGGCTAAGTTATTTCAACAATATTTTGATTCTGCCCCACTGCGCCACTTATGCCTTTGCAGAAAGTTTAATTTTTTAATACATGCTTCATTCGTTGATCATTTCTAGAATTTTTTTTTGACGCCCAAAATTTTCTTCTAAGATTATTATTATTATTATTATTATTATCATTATTTTTATTCTTATTAGTATCAATTAACTTTATAAAATCCCGCCGTTTATTGCTTTAATATAAGTATTATAACACTTCTAGCACTTCCTCAATGTGAAACTTCGTGTAGGTTTTGACGGCTCATGTTTTCCGACGTTAAAACTGTCATTATTTAAGGTTAATGATTTTACAATTAATTGATCATTTAAACACTCATCTGTCGCAAAAATTTTAAAAAAATAAGTTGTCGAATTTGTTTGAAAAAGTGGGCGAGCTTCTTTTAAGTGACATTAAATTAAATTAATTTTTGGTACAAAAAATTAAAATTTATTATGTCCCGCTATAATCAGCTCAGTTCAGTTTTCTATGAATTATTTTGTAAATATTTATTCTGTCTTGATATTTTTTTTAACATTTTTTTTCTTAAAACATAATTTTCGTTTTTCAGTTGTTATTGATAATAAAAATTTCAAATTAGTTTTAAATTGTAACTGGTTTTGTTACGGTTCTTTAGCAGTTTTTTTGTTTTCAAACGTATTTGCAGTAACACAGTTATTTTATATTGATTTTTGTTGTTGTTGGGTTTGGTTTTACTATTATTATGCATTCTTAATTTTAGTATAAATATTTATTTGAATTGTTTTAGCTGCAGTGAGTTTTTTTTGTTAGTTTTTTAGTGTAGCAAAAATACTTTAATGCAAAACACAAATATTGGTTGGGGGTAGAAGTACTTTCGTTAGCTGTGAAGCTAGATTTTTTTTAATACCTAAGAAAAGACAAGTTTTCATGAGAGATGTGAAATAAGGTATAAAGGTACCACTAAAATTATCTTACGACAGGAGCGTTGTTTAAAGTTACCAGATTTTTGTGAATCTCTTAATTGAAGGTTTTGGCCCAAAAAAAGCCTTAGAAGCCTGTTATTTAATTCTAAAAGTAATTTTTTTGGAATTTTGAGAAGTCTGTAACAATTCTTATTTAGTTGCCTATTTGCGTTCATTGTAAGAAAAGGGCATTTTACATAAGGATTTCTAGTAGATAATTAATGTAAAGTTAACACCAATTCTGCCCGGCCTTTATCCATTAAAATCTTGATATGTACAAGCATTTGTTCAAAAATTTATTCAGCCTTTTTTCTTTGTTTTGTTGAACTATTTGTATGATTTGGAAAAAAAGATTTGATGGAAATCGTCTTAACATTTACTACAATAAACTTTTTTAATCTAAAAATAAGGATGTCAATTTTAATCACAAAACCAAAATTACATATTTATTTAAATCCTAAATCAAATGCATCTAAATACTCGTATGAGGGCTACTATTTATATTTCGGAAATAGCGAACGAAAATGGCTTTATTGTTTTTCGAATTATTCCCCTTGATGCTCAATACCCTTTTGTATTCGTTCAAAACATTTGTTCATTTGTTGACCAAGCAGTTTTCTTTAATATTCAGGAACAAGAAGAAGTCATTAAGTGCCAGTTTAGGACTATACGGAGGATGAGTCCTCAATTCGATATTTTTACTGCTCAAAAATTTTATTTGTTTAATAAGAAGTGTCAGAGCTTGCATTGTCGTAATGAAGAATGATTTATCTTCGGGAGTTAATTTTACAAATTTCTCCGACGAACTCCAGCAAAAAAATTATCGTGCACCATCCACAATTGACAGTTCTGCGTTGCTCAAACATAACAGTAGCCACATAACCCATTTGGACGCTGTAATTCTTTTACGAAAAAATTTTGTTATATTTAACCCATCTTGGAATCTCCACACGGTCGAATGACTGTTTTGTTTTCCGCTCATAATCATATATCCATGATTCGTCAACTGTCATGATTTTATACATGACATGTTAGGAAGTGTCCATTAAGAACAAATTTCATTTCATGCAAAATCAAATGTATTGTGTAGTGGAACTAAAATAAAAGAATGCTTCTGTCTTACAGTTCGCGCTTGTTTTAGACCACCTTTACCCATTTCGTCCAAGACGGAATTACGGCTACTAATGAATTCCTATACCAGCGATAATATTGTGGTTTTTGAAGGTGCCTTATAGCCATACAAAAAAACGTGGTTCATCGACATATTTTTTTTGTTTCAATAATCAACGTCGAAACTTATAAAAAATAATTTAACGAAAACCTTCTCTTAAAATCTAATTTTTACATTTTCTGAGCTCATTGTAAACAAAGCAAATAGCCTAAATTTATGATAAAAGATGTCAAAATTTATTATGGGGTTGCCAGATTTTAGCTATTGACGTTAGTGTTGCCAGTTCCCGAAATATAAATAGTGGGACTCGTTCATTGGTATTTGCAAGATTTATCATTTGTACATTTTTAAATTTAAATAATTTTGTTGTTTTCTTTCAGAAAGATTTAGAGTTAAATAATTAAAGCATTGAAATCAAACAAATGATATTAAAAATAATGTAAGATAATGTAAGAACATTTGTTTTCCAAATAACTGAAAACTAAGAGTATAAAGGAAATGGCTTTTGCCCCTACATAATATTATGTTGGAGTTTTTAAATGTATGATTAGTTTTATATGCGAATGTTTCACTGTTTTTTTTATTATTTTTTTAATATTATTTTTATTTGTTAATAATATTATTATTTTTATTGTTATTGTTGTAACCATACCTTTTTTCTAAATATGAAACAAAGTTTTAAAGGCGGTTGCGAATATTTCAGTATGCACGCGAAAAAGAAGTAGTTTTTGAAATTAGTTTTTTTATCGTGTGTGTGTGTGTGTGTTTTTTTTTCTTTGTTTTCAAGTCATTTATTAAGTTTAAAATTTATGATTTGTTTTTATGTGGTTTTTCGTTTTTTTTTTATTATTTTCTTGTTGCTGTTTAATACATTGAAACTTGTCTTCTATAGAATCTGATGTTGGTAGAAATAAATTCTAATTTTTGTTTGTCTGTATACATTTTATTGATCATTATAGTTGCTGTTGCTGTTTTTGTAAGTTTTCATTTGTTTTGAACTGCTGATAATTTTAACTGTTAAATTTTGTAAGTTTTTCTTATTATAATTTTTGTTTGATTTGTTTATTGTAGACAATTAGAATGGAACTTAAAAAAACTTAGAGAAGTTGGTAGATCTACCCGTGAAATGGATAAAAAATGAAATAAATTAACAAATGTATGTGAGACAGCAGTATGTTTATCTAAACCTACTAACATTAGACTAACCGTAATATTAACAAAAAATATTACAATTACTATTTTTATTCTTAAAATAAAAACCACTCTCTGTCTCTGTATCTCAATCGTTCTCAGTCTCAATTCCTACAGAGATTTATTCTCTAAACAGTGACTCGTTAATATCTTTGAATTTTTGATTGTTGAGCTCAGTCAAAGATTCTAAGGTTTTAATTTTAAAATTGAGGCAGGGCTTAAAACTTAAACTTCAAATTTTATCAAAGGTCGCTATCCAACTGAACGACGGCTTCTACACACTGTTATACGTGATACAGATTAATGTCAGTACCTGGCCGTGTGGCTTTAACCTGACGGTAGTCTACCACTGAGTGAAATACAAAGCGTCGACTAGCATCCTCCAGTTGCGAAGCTAACAGAGTTACAATTCTTAGAACATGGCTGTCGGGATCGTGACCTGCCCTTTACTTGAGGGTTAGAGACTATCCAACCCCGTATGCGGAGACTGTACTTCTGTCTGTTCCGCATCTTCTCTGCAAATACAAATTTTTAAATACAGCCACCATGTGCTTTCCAAAGGGATCTCACCAATAACCGACTACTTGTATGGACTACCGATTTCCGTGCCTCCAGTAAAACTAAGGGCATTGGTCAGTCCATCGATAAGTTCCCAACTTGTCTGTCAAGATTAGGTTCCTGCAGACCGGGGGACTGGTTCCCTTTTTATTCGACTAAACCTAGATTAGCTGAAAATCTATTTGCCTAGGCATTTTACTTATTTTATTTTTTGCGGCTTTTCAATTTGAATCATTATCTTTGAGAACTTTTTAAAATTATGGAAAAAAAAACAAAAAATGGAATAGTCAAGTTTTAAGGAGAACCACCCCAATTTATTATTGGTATAATTTTAATTTTTCCTACCATCTCTGATCTACATTACTCTACCTACTTCTACTTTACTTGCTGCACCTTTTTCTTATAATTAATTTTTCCTGTTCATTTACTTTGAATTCTATAAAAAGTCACTCTGAGATATGGTGTTCGAGTCAGCATTTCGAGTGCTGTTCGAAATAAAGAAAAAAATTTTGGTATTCAGTTAATCGGATTTCAAGTTGTACTCTCTTCAGGTTCGCAATATTTCTGGCTTCATGTTTATATACAACAAAATGTATCTAGAAACATATTTTTTCAACTGCAAAATAATATGAGCAGCAGTGTTATCAGATTAGAATACTTACCCCAAAATCGGGACTTATAACAAAATGAAGATAATAAATTATGTTTAAGGATTTCTCTGGAGAAATTTGTAAAGCTTTGTGGAATTTTCAGGAATTTATTTTTAGCATTATTTTTAAAATTATTGCAACTTGTTTATAATTCGAATGTTTAATTAATGTTATCAGAAATCTAAAAGTAAAGCAATATAAGCTTTGCTTAAGTTACAAATGCCTTAAAGATTCTGTAGATTTGAAATACTATTTTGAGAAAGAAATAAATCTGTAGTTTGTAAAAACTTTCCCATTAAATATGTTTTCCAAAGCTTATATTTAACTTCCTTCAAATAAATGATTCGATAAAAACGACAAACATTTTTAGCAAATTTTTTATTAAATGTTTGTACATATCAAAAGGGGTTCATACACTGACAGAATGAAGACCACTTGAAGACCAAGCAGATTTGGTTTCAATTCTACTTTTTTTATTCTGTAAAATACCTTTTGGTAGACAATGAATTTCAATAAGCAATTAAATGAGAATTATTTCACATTTTCAATATAATTTTATTTGTTGTGAAGCATGAGAATCACCTCATGAAATGGATACAAATTTTAATCCTGAAAATGTGGCTTTGATTGGGAATAAGATAAACTAAGTTCTGCGGTTTTTTAGAGATAATAGCGCTTTTTAGTAAAATCAACTTGAATAAATCTGGTAACTCTTATGAGCAGCATTTATTTCGTATGGTATTATAAGGGGTTTTTAACAAGAACTTTGTTTTTCTATTGTGGCAACAACAGCAACATGATATTTTTGACATTTAAGGCCGGGGCACATAGAATCCGTCATACGTTGTACTTTAAAAAATTTAACTAAAGTCAAAGTAACGACGGATGAGGTTGGCTCAATGAATACTTTGCTGACGGATCTTAAATCAAAGTTTGCTCTCTATTTTATTTACTTTTAAATTTAATTTGTATTTTATTTACTGGTTAATTTAATTAAATTTGTATTTTATTGATTGCCACCAAAATTGTTTTATTAAAATCACAAAACACAATTGAAAGAGTTACAAGAAAACAGAGAAGAAGAAGCAGTTGATTGTCGTCAAAGTATTCAACATACGTCATAAGTTTAAAGTTGACCAAATTTCGTTTTTTTGTGTTGACGGACACGAAGTGATTGTGACAACGCTCATAAGAAAACATGTTGAATTTGTCAAAGTTTAACGCATGACGACCTTTAGTTTTTTGACGTATTCGTAGCAGATGGATTGGTTTTTGTTACAATGAATTTAATTTCGCTGGAAAATCGCATTGAAATAATATAAATCCAATATGAAAACTCATTTAGGAACAACCTGCTGGTTTTTCTTAAAAAATAATTTTTTCAGACGAATCGCATTTTCATTTGATAGGGTATGTCAACATGCCAAATTGCGGCATTCAAGCTTTTGAAAATTCTAGAGCGTCTGGTCTTGTGGCGTGATGGTGGCCAGTAAAAAAACTTTTATGAAAGAATCGAAATCTGTCAGCGTGGTCGTGGTGGACATTTGGTGGACATTTTTCATTCATATTTGTCAAACATTCCTCTTCGTAATGCAACAAAAGTTTGAATCATCTTCATCTAAATTTTTGGTTTAATTTTGTTTTAGAAAACAAAGAATCATCTTAAAGGAATTCGTACATTTGACAAAAAGGAAAAACGTAAAAATTTCAAAATCTAAAATATTTTTAACGGAATCGCTACGGAACTAAATTAATTTTTGTAATGGGAACAAATTTTGCCAAATTGATTTAAACGTATGAAACAGCAAAATAAAATAAATTTTTTAAAAAGAATAAACACAATTTCAGGTGTAATATTGAGTATTTTGTCGCAAAGGTTATCAATGATAAAAATACCAAACTTGTTTTAATCCAACTACCTGAATAAATTTTAATGAGAATTTTTTTTTATTAAAATCTCATTAAAAACAAAACTACTTAATTTAACCGCACAATAAATACCAATAGCATTCGTTTAATGCAATAAATAATTAATCATACTTTATCAGACATCACCACAACTACCTACCCCAACATTAAATAAACTTAAAGCAATGGCTTTAAAACTGTAAATATATCAATAAAATAAAAACTCTTTTAAAAACTCTTCTCTTTTTTTATAATAACAAAATTTTTCTCTTAAATTGAAAATTGCAAAAAAAAAAATACTATTTATGACGTTGTATTTTTACATGTTTCCGGCCCACCTCACTTTAATAAGAAATACTTGTGTAGCCAAACTTAAGCTTCGGTATATGTTACGTCATTAAACAATAGAAAGAGTACACAAAGCTTAAACAGCTCACATAAATTATTATTTGTATTGGTTGGTCTTGATACATGTGTGAAGAACGTGAGTTTTTAAATGTGGGGTATATTAACAGTAGCGATGCCAGATTATTGTAAATATAAAATGCATTTCTATAGAGAAAAATAAGAAAATGAAAATAGTAAAACAAACATTAAAACCAATTTTTAACGAACTTTTAAAAACATTTTAGGAAGTTCAAGGTCATTCATATTCAAGATCAAGATTAAAAAATATTTATGCAAATTTCCTTCATAAACAAGATATTTTGTGATTTGAATTGGAGATGGGTTCGTGTGAGTAAATTTTGCGTGATTTAATCACTTTCGCAATGCAGTTGGGGTCCTAATCGCCGACTAATGAAACCTTTAAAAGAAGACGATTGAAAATACCATTGAAAAATTATTATGGGATTCAGGTTTCTCAAGATCAGAGCAGTTGGCTCTAAGTCACAAGTATTCCTACAATTAAGTGTCTCTTCTCACACTTTAAAGTTTTGACAAGACCTATTGGCCAGAAAGTAAATGAAAAGTGTATTAAAACAATTAATTTAAAATATTGTCCATCAGGAAAATTTCTGTAATTTTAAATGTGTAACCAAAGTAAAGCCCTTGTCACAGCATGGACGTGAAAGGATAAACATTTTTATTTTTTTTCACAGAAAAATTTTTTTGCACCTTCAATTTTTTTTATACTCAAATTATAGTTTTATTAAACTTTTAATCGGTTCAATTATTTAGTAATTAATATTTCTAATTCAATTAAATATTTAATGAAAATATTATGTATTCATTTTCTAATTATTTATGTTATTGAATCAATTAAAAATTTAATTAATTTATAACAATAACAAATTAAACTATTAATAGGTGTAACAACGTTTTCTTTATATTAAAGGGTGTCCCAATAGTGATATGATTTTTACGTGTGTGGCCTTGTTTTTGAAACGCAACCAGCGAAGGCCATTAAAAGAACAATTTTAACAGGTTAAAAATAAAACTGAAATATAAAGGGTGTTCCTATTGTGTCTTGATTTTAACGTATGTGGCTTTCATTTTTCAACCGCAGTAAGCAGACATGAGTGTGTCCAAATATGGTCGCTATAAAATCAAATATTAACAATAAATTTCATAATTAAAGGGTGTTTCTATAAGACTACGATTTTGACAAATATGGCCTAATCCTTTGAACAAAAAAGCAAAAAACAAAATAAAATAAAAAAAAAAAGAATTTTATACATTGTAGAAAACCCTTTGTGAATGAGCCTTAGGTTAATGGATTTTTTTTCCTTTTCGTTCCAAAAGTTGTATCATAATTTGTTTGAATTTATTATGTCCTTCGTGCTATGCATTTTGTGATCGAAAGCAATCTCTACTACTTAAGAAGAGTAGTGCTAGGAACACAACAGTGCGGAACGACGAATTTCGTCCAACATGACGAGTTCTTTATTAAAACTTCGTTGTGTAATTTCGCCGTATGAAGCACAATAACGACGACAAAATTTTTTTTATTTTTACCTTCGTTTAGTTTATGTGATTAAATAGGGTGACCATATAAAAAAATAATATCAAAAATGAAGCATTAAAAACACAAATAAACACTAATTTTATATTTTACTGCTAATTTGTGCACTTATATTTAATGCTATAAAATACAATTAAATCAGGTATTCAAGTAAAGTAACTTGATTTATTGAATCACTTCGAAACTAAAACCAAACATGGTCACATTATACTGATTTGTTCATCGTTCGCCGGCGTAAGAAATAGAAATTATAATTGCAAAGTTCGTAATATGACGAATTTCGTCTAATGTCATGATTGTGTGCAGTTGCATGTACACATTGACGACGAATATTCGCGACCAAAAATTCGTTGTTCGTCCCAGTTGTGTTGTGGCAGTGGAAGACGTAAATAATCAAAAGCTTAATGACAGAAAAAAGCCTTAATCGAAAAGAAAGGTATTTTAGTAGGTCATAAAAAGAAGACATAAAAAGTTCAAGAATAAATAATTTAGTCACGCATACTTGGGTACATCTCCATTTGAAAGAATTTTTAATAAAAGAAAAAAAAAATTAGTTGCTCTAGTAGTAGTGTGTATTAAAAATAGTTGTTAAATATTTTAATGCCTTTTGATTAGCTACAAACTAGAACGTATTAATTTGGTAGATAAAATAAATTAAGTTGCTTTATAAATTGATATTTATTGATTTTTGTTAAACAGGAATTTCTAGAGATTCACAGACATCTTAAATGCCAAATTAAAAATCAATGATTATAAATAATAATATTTAGCTCTTCAACTTTTTTGTTAACACATAAAATACTTAAAATCGATAGTAAAAGTGATTGTGGATTATAATGAACTTAAACCTTTTACTTAATATTTATTCCATAAAAAGAAACAATTTTTATTATTACAAAAGGACAGTTATTAAAATTTGCCTACAGAAAAAAAGTTAAGTTTAAAAATTATTTTAAAAGAGTATATCCCCTCTGAAAGATCTATTCAAAAGCTTTTTAATGAATTCCATATTTATATCTTAAAAAATATGGTGCACATATTTTTCTATGAAAAATTCAGAGGCCTATAACTTTGCCGAGTGCCAATTTCTTCATTTGATGTTGTTTCCTTATTTTTTAACTTTCTATCGCCCCATATATTTGTTTTTTTTTTTGCGGGAGTTACTTCATTGTTTCGAATGAGAAGTAGACGTCATGTTTTGCTCGCTTCCTCGGAGGATATGGACCGATTTTGCTGATTTTCAATAGCAAAACTTTTGAAACTACATATGTGTGATCGGTTGGCGTATTTAAATTTTCTGTTGCACCGAGTTTTCTTTAATTCTATTTTAACGCTTGTGAAAATAACTCCACTGTTGGAATACGATTAGAACTCTAAAACATTTAAAAGAAGAATCCTTTACTAAATGTAGTCATGGAACTGTAAAAGTTATTTAAGCGCGGTTTATAAAGTAGAAAAAAATAATACGGTTGTTTACAAATTATTAGATTACGTCTAATTGAAAATCTATTTCGATAAGTCACAAGCATTCCTACGATTAAGTATCTCTCCGCAATAATAAGAAACATAAATACCGCACTTTTCCAATAATAACGGAGCGAGGAGGTATACAGTCGGCATTTTTAGTTATTTGGACAACATTAAAGTAAAAAAAATAGGTGATTAGCCAGGGGTTCCAATATTAGCCGAAATACCTTGACTATAAAGCTCACAGAAGCCAGCATTTATATCAAAATAACTGCTACTACTGTATTCCTTTCCAAACCTATTGGACAGGAAGTAAAAATAAAAATTAAAAATGCAATAAAACTGCACAAGAAAAATAAGTCTTAAATATACAAATTTTAATTTGTAATCATAGTAAGCCCTCGCCATTGCGTGCAAGAGAAAGTTCTATTTACACATTTACAAGGTGGGTCTAAGAGCAAATATAAAATGAGAAAGTCATAATGTTTGGCAAAGAATTGGTAAAATTTTGAATTTTTTTTTTTCATAGAAAAAGATTTAAAAAATCTTATTTTTTAAGATTAAAGTTTAATTAAATTTTTAATTAATACAATTATTTAGTTAATTAGAAAGTTGTTTTGTTTTTTAACTTAAATACATATAATTGATTCAATTAACTATTTAATGACAAAGTCTTGTATTAATTTTTCAATAATTTATGTTGTTAAATCAATTAAAAATTTAATTAAATTTTATTTGGAAAATAAATTAAAATATTAATTAAACCTTTTTTTTTGTGTTAACACATACTTGTGGTTGATTAAGACGCTTGTCCCCAAGATTTTCAAGCTTCTTTAAATGCCAAAAATGGTATTTAGTAGGGGCGACTTTAACATACGGCTTAAATAATTTATAGAAATTTACTCTTGAAAAGTTACATTTTTATGCAATGAGGTGTGTGTATGTGTGGCAAAGATTCGAAACTCTAATACTGCAGTTAAGCATTTTATTACCTCTAGACTAGAAACACTATCAGTAACACGATGGCATCTGTGTTCGAGCTCTAACTTATTATGCAAACGATTAGAAGTGAATTTGATTTTTTTATGTTGGTTGCATCGCAATCCTGGCATTTATATATTTAAATTTTATCTTTCTAAAGTTATGCTTGTGGGATCGTTCCATTCATACAATGGCCACTCTCTGTCTGTTTTAAATTCAGTAAAAAACTTAAATTTTTTTTTTAACTGCAACCACTCATTTTTAAAATTGTGGTGAAGCTTGGATTACCTTGAGCCAATTCGATAATCAACTTTTTTATCTATTCGGATTTTTAGTTTAATTCCAAATTTTTATTCAAATTTTAAGTTGAGGATTCCGGTTTAATTGGGAAATTTAGATTTTGTCTTTTTTTTATGGCGAAGATTTTATTTTGATTGGAGTTTGTATTTTCTGTTACACGTTTTGTATGTACAATCATGACAAGGCAAAAAAAACGTCTAAAAATTATATTTTTTTTTGTAATTTTAACGCATTGCAGTATAACGGCACTACGGTCGCCTTAAATTTATGAAATATCTGACTATATTTTCCCCAAAAATGTTTAGTATTTAACAAATATCAGGCCTATTACTTTGTTATGTGTTCAAAAGCTAGGAAAACTCAATGCCGATAGTGATTATAGTTCCAATTGAATCCGGACTGTTGTCCGCTCCTATTTTTTATTGTTTTCTTAAAAATTTCACTTTAGATTTGAAAGGTTTTAAGTCAAACCTCTAAGTTACAACAAACAGTCAAATATGGCAACATCAATGGTGTCATGTTTGAACTTGTTTGAGTAATTTTTTTTTGCTTTGTAATTCATGTAAACAATTCTAAGTCTCTCTTTGTTGTTTTTTTATTACTCACTTATTTTGATGTATGAAGCACGAGAGTATTGATTTGCTTTTGTTTTCAATTCAAATAGAGATTTTCAAAATAGGTAAACTCTGCTTTAAAAGGGGAGAGTTTTTTTATTTAAAATTTTTGCAACTTTTAGCTGTTAAAGAGTGTATGTATGGGTGTTCGCTTGTGCATGGTGGGGTCCAATCTATTGTGCTTATTTTGCTATTGTTTATGCTTTTGTTTTACTTGTTGTTTTTGGTTGCTAACTTTAATATCGCACTTGTTGCTACTAACATGCTGTTGCATTCAAAATTGTATCCATTCAGTCAGTCTATTTAGAAACGATGATCATTAAACAACGTGTTCTACGGAGAAAAATATGTTAAATTATAATAAAATGAGAAATTTATTTTTTAAAATAAATTTCGTAAGTTTAATAGTGAAAAATTATAAACATTAAATACTGTAATTTAAAATATTGCAGAGTTAATAAAAAATATTTGTAAACTTTAAGTGCGCGCTAAATCGATGATCATCGTCATTTACCGTTAGTTACTACCAATACCGACAAAAGCTACATTGTATTAATTAGCTTAAGCTTCTAATTGAAATAAAAGTAAAACAAAAAAAATATATAACAATTACAACAATAAAAAACCGAACGAAAAAAAAACCCTGTGCATTCCTGTTTTAATACAATTGAATGAATTTTTAGGCTACAATATCGACTCGAGCTAAATAAAATACGTATTAAATCGCAAAACAAAATGTGTTATTTTTTTAAGTTTAATTTTGGATTTTGGCTAAATAGAAAAACTATGGCACAGTTTGAAACTTTAATCTGAGCACATCAAGAAACCAACAACAACATTTAATAGTAACTACTTCTTTATTTAAAAAAAAAATCGAAATTGCAAAAATAAAACAAAAAAATTGCAAAAATATAACAAAAACGAAAAAAAAGAAATAAAAAAATATTGTTAGGAAAAGAAACAATTTCGCTGTTCATATTGTCATCGCTGTCGTTGTCGTCGCGTGTTTAAAACTTTTGTTTTGAAATTTAAACTTTTTTCATTTTCTTTGAAATTTATTTGTTTAAAATTTGTATAACAAAGCATCTATTCTGCAAGAGTGTAACTGAAATTTCTTAAAACTACAACAAATGTTAACTTCTATTTTTGTTCCATGTTTGTGTTTAATAAGTAATCCAAATGCCATGATTTTTTATTTGGATAGTTGCCTTTTTTACTCGTTTCTAAATATTAAAAATTTCAAGTGAAAAATTTATTTTTGTTCTTAAGAAATTTTTGAAGGCAACTTTAAATACTTTTACCAGCAAATTGGAATAAAGAAGTGCATAAAAGTGGTAAGTGTTTCTTATATTTTAAACAATATTTGTTAGAAATATTTAATATTTTACTAAAATTTCCAATAAACTTTTTTACACCTTCTCTTACTGCTTGGTTATATTTAGATTTTTTGGAAATATTTAATTTCTTTTGTTACATCTTTCAGTAAAATTACGATATTTAAAAATTTCGATTTGATTTTCCCATATATAATGCACAGAAATAAATGGGTAAAAATTAACTTACCCGAGAATTTTGTTTTTTACAATTTTTAATTTTGCTAAAAAGTTATTTATTTATTTATTTTTTTTTTTTTTTGCAAGAAGCAAACTACTGACCTTATAGGTTCGAAAGATCCATTTAACCAGCAAATTGGATTCAAGAAGTGCATAGTAGTCGTAAATGTTTCTAAAATTTTGAACGAGATTTGTTAGAAATATTTGATATTTTACTGAAATTTCTAAGAAACTATTTTCTTCACACCTTCTCTTGCTGATTGGTGATATTTAAAATTTTTGGTCGTATTTTTATTTCTCTTGATTCATGTCTAGTTCTTTTAGTAAAACTACGGTACTTAGGAATTCTAATTTGATTTTTCCATGTACAATACGCAGAAATAAATAGATAAAAATTAACTTACCCGAAAATTTTGTTTTTTACAATTTTTAATTTTGCTAAAAAGTTAATTTTTTTGGCAAGAGCCAAATTACTGAGCTTATAGGTGCGAAAAATCCATTTTACCAGCAAATTGGATTAAAGAAGTGCATTAAAATGGAAAGTGTTTTTACTAAAATTTTAAACAAACTTTTTTCTTCACACCTTCTCTTGCCGCTTAGTAATATTTAGATTTTTGGTGATATTACTTCTCTTGCTTCATGTCTAGTTCTGTTAGTAAAACTACGGTACTTAGGAATTTTAATTTGAGTTTTCCATGTATAATATACAGAAATAAATGGGTAAAATTACTTTACCCGAGAATTTTGTTTCGTCCGATTTGGAGTTTTGCTAAGAAGTTAATTTTTTTTGGCAAGAACCAAACTGCTGAACTTATAGGTGCGAAAAATCAATTTTACCAGCAAATTGGATTAAAGAAGTGCATTATAGTGATAATTGTTTCTAATATTTTGAACAAGATTTCTTAAAAATCAGTCTGAACAAGGCGAATTCACATAAAGTGGCAGCGCGGCTACAACAATACAACAATAAAAAGAAAAACAGGCACTTAAGTGTATGATAAACTTTAGAACACAAATAATTACTACACTTTTTTCTTACCCTTTTCAATAACGTTTTTACTAAGATTCGTTTTTTAAATTGATTTAAAACTCTTCTTACAATTCTTTTTTAAAGAATAATAAAAAAAAGAAATTTTGTGATATAAAATGATTCACTTTTGACAACTATTCTAAACATTACAAAATTAAGCAAAAAATTGTCAGCTGCGCAACGATGCCACCTGGTAAAATTAATTCGCCTTGGGTCTGAAAAATAAATTTCTTTAAAGCGTAAATGTTTTAAGAAATGAAAGTTTGATACAAATATTATGTCAGGTCTAAATTATTAAGCAATATGACATTTCACGATTATTTGCAAGGGAATTGACTTGATAAAGCGCACGAGAAAATCTTAAGAATGAGATGAAGCATTTAACTGGAAGAATGAGAACAAATTAGTGCAGGAGGGTACTTCGGTTCTTGCAACAATCTTTAAAAGCGTCTCAGTGTACCTTTTATGTTCAAAAGGAAACTTTAGCGGAAATTTTATATGCAATTAAATTTTTCCTTTTAGTCATCAAAACTGTTCCCTGGGTTATGAAATTGAAGTGAATTCGATTTCCCCCATAGCAATTGTGTGAAGTTAGACGACTTTGTTCAAAAGTCTGTACAACAGAATATCTGTGATATCTTATAAAAATAGTATTTAAATAAAAGAAAATTAAATCTTATTAAATTAATTTCTTGCGAAAGTTTAAGGGTGCAAAAGAAAATTCAAAAAATTTACGAAAATATTTGCAGTCTGAAATTTTATGATTTAATTTTAGGAGCACAAATCATTAACACAATTTTTTTTTTTTTAAATTTTTGTTGAACTTTATAAAAATAAACCTTAAACTGAAAACAGTAAAGTTTAATAAACAAAAGATAGAAGTTTTAAAACAAGAATGTTATTTTTCCAATAATTACCTTGAAGTAAAATTGTAAGATTTCTTTTGTCTGTTTGGTTACCTTTAATTTATTACATCTGAGTAGTTAATTATTTTATTAGAATTTTGAGACTACGTTTCGTAAGCGGACCAAGTTCATGATTATTTTAATTGGTACGTGTTTTAACCAAAAAATTTTAGAAGTACTTAAGCCCGATTAAAATAATTTATTTGGTTTAACTATTCATTTTTAATTTATCCCTTCTTTCTGCAGTTAAATAATTCTTTCCCTTAAATTCATCGTTCAATTGAGTACTAAAACATGATTTAAAGTGTAAGTTTTTCTTATTAAAGAACACAGAAATATTATAAGAAAACTTGTCTATAGCCCAGAAGGTGAAAATATCAATTCTTATGAAAATTATTTAAAACTGTTTGAAGGCGTAAAATATCCGTACAAAAATTTGTTTGCATGTGTCGGGCAAATGATGGGTAATGTGATGGGTGAATATATTAATTAAGATATTTCGATTAAAAAGAAATGTTGTTACAGCAAAGAAACTAGCTGCAGATAATATTTGAGTATTTCTACCTTTAGTTTATTAAAAGAAAATAAGTCTCTCTTGGAAAAATAAAATTGCCAACTTTTTGTTTTATATGGCTTCATCTTACTTTTGTTTTATTCCAAAATAGTTTAAAAAGAAAAAAATTCATGTTGGATTATTTTTAACAATTATAATTTAATAATTTTATTTAATTAAAGAACAAATTACAAGGTAAAGAAATATCATCTTCTTCGTAAAAAATTCAATAAAAAATTTGGCATATCAACATCGTATGCAAAATAAGCAAAAGTAATTGCAGACCTTATAGTCGTTTGTGGTTCAAGGTGGAATAATTTCTATGAAGTAGTTTTCTAATTTTTTTTCATATTTTTGAAATTTTTTCTTTTTTTTTTTCTTTTTTTCATATTTGACAGCGATTTTTTATACTCCTCTGCTAAGACATAATTCATATTCTACAAAGTGTTAAAAAATTTGTGAAAAAAGGTGGCGCAATAGTAATGTCATAATGTAAAGCTATGTACTATGACTAGGGTTTGGGAAACGGGAATTTCCGGTTTAAAGTTCCTCAGAAAAACTATTTACAATTTCCCATTAGCACTTTAAAAAAATACACTGATTGTTTTTCAAATATTTTGGTAGTGACATTTGAATATTTTTTTTAATATCTCGCTTCGTGTGAGTTCTACTTCATCTATACATCTGCACATGAAATATTTTTTTAAAATTTTGATGTTGGTGTAGATAGGAATCAATATCAAATACAAAACACCAATTTTTAGAATTTTTCTATCTGTCCGCCTGTTTTCCTGTGTTCGTATTACGTAAAAACTGCTGGCTAGTTTTGAATAAAATTTTGTGAGAAAGTCCCTTAGAACCTCGGTTTAAATACAGAACACTTTTTATTTCATAAAAATAATTTAATTTTGTAGAGAAACTAAAAATACCAAAGTAAAGTTACCCAATTTCATCGGTACAATTGTATTGGAACAGCTGTCAGTACATTTTATTATTGTAGATAGAAAGTTTTCAACAGTGTTTACAGAACTCTACGACAAATATTTAAGAACACATTTTTCTAAATTTTAATCTTAAGATAATTATAAATGATACGCAGAGGAAGTCGTGTAAAAAGGAGTTTGAGTTATTCCAAGCCACCAACATTTGAAACACGAACATGGTGGATATTCTTTGTAACGAATTGTTGACAACAAAACCTGCTTCAGTAGAAAGTGAAAGGTTTTTTTTGTTGGAAATTTTGCAACGAAAACAAACAACAATATGTCTGGTTAATTGTTTAATGCAGTTCTAAAATCATAATGTATTTCAAAAAATAATTAATAAAATAGTTTTTCAGTATTTTTATCTTTGTTCAATTATACAGATGTATGTCTTGTCACCTGAATTATTTTTAAGTTTTATAAACTGTTCATTTTATTATTTAACAATTATTTTTATTGTTTGTTTATGTTTTAATAAAACTATTAATTTTTTAATATTATTTCAATAAATAAATTTGTATTCTTGAACAATTGCTTTTTTCCGGGAACAACGAGAAATTCCGGGAATGCAATAATTTGTTCTTGTTTCCCGGGAAATAAAAAATTCTGGATTTTTCCAAACCCTAGCTATGGCACAGGTTAAAAACTTTATTTACAGCAAACAGTGCCGCAATCAATAAGCATTTAAAAATCGTGGAAATATTTTTACTGCCTACTTGGGCAAATTTTTTTTTTATTTAAAATCCGCGAAAATTTCGTTTTTATCACATCAGAATTTCTATTTTTGATTTTGTGAAAATCACGCCTTTAAGGCTAACACTGAAAAAATTGCTATTGTAAGACCATATTTTTTATTTTAATGACATAATTTTTGTCCCGTCTCCTAGAGAAAAATTTTCAAATTGTAAAACGATCACAAATTCAAGTTTGCAAAAGTAGCTCCGTTGCGGGAATTCATTTCAACTGAACCGAAAAATAAAGAAAGGTCATTCTTTTCGCCTATCGTTACTTTTTTTTATACTTTGAACCTTGAATAAATCATGAATGAAAAAAAAACACACACACAAATACCAATTTGGTTGATTAAAGGATTGTTTTTGAATAAGCAAATTTAGCAGTTGTCTGAACCGTTCCTTTTAGGGAATCGTTCAACGGAACTAACACAAATGTATATCAACTTGGGAGGCAATCGTTGTACTAAAATAATTTGTTCAACATTTTATCATCTATTTAACATCCTCAAAAATTTTTTTCCTTGAAGCAGTTTTTCATTTTTTTCACTTCTAATAAAATTAAAGTGTCAAGTCATATTATATATTTAACGTTACTTTTACGCCACCATATATTATGCATCAAAAAAGTTGAGATGCAAGCCCTTTACATGTTCTAAAATTACAAAACTTTTAAATCTATTAAATGCAACTTGGTGTCTTTTATAAGTGACCAAATTTTTTGCTGGGTAACTGCTGCATTGAAACTTTTAATTGTTTTAAAGTTTTAAAAATTATTTAGGAATTTCAAAACTTAATTAATTGCCACTGAATATAAAACACTGACCGTTTAAATTTCTAAAAATCCTGTTAAATATAATCACAGCCAATTATTTGTTAATAAATTACTTTTCAAATAAAATAATTTAAAATGTTTTATTTTTGTTTTCGTATATTTATAATTACACCTCATAAATTAAAGAAAAAAAAACAACAACAACAACAGCCTTAAGAACTAATAAATGCCTCATAAAAATTAATTAAATAATCAAATATTAACCGTTATAGAAAAAAACAAAAGAAAAAAAAATAATATTTTCATTACGCACAAGGTTACACACACTACAAACACTAACACAAACACACAATTCTTTAATATTTCATTTTGTTTTAATTATAATATTTTTTATTATTGTTAATTTTGCTGCTGTTGCTTGGTATTTTTGAACAATATTTAAGAGTGTGAAATCTAAGACCATTTAGTAATACAACAACTAAAACAATTACCAATTAATGTCTTAAGACCAGAAATATACAACAACTAATTTATGATTAGACTGCAGTTTGTTCCGAATTTTTTAATATTTTTTTTTGTTTTGTTTTCGATATATTAAACAGTATTGCCAACAGCATTGGGGTAATGTTAGCAAGAGCTCCATTAATCCAGTTAAAATACTTAATCATAATGGAAGCAGTTTTTTGTGTGTACACTGAAAAAAAAAATATTTAATTAATAGCTGACCATGAGAATAAAACTGGAATTGTTTCTTTTTTATTTATGAAAATTACAAAAAGGTACTTTTAATTAAAAGTACTTGTTGCGAAAGAGACTACATTATGCTTTAAATGAAACTTATATATTATCTCATTTGGAGCAATTATTCGTGTAGTAAATTATGGATTAACTACAAACCTACTGCCCTTAATGTCATTGGTGACTACTAAACAATTTCACACTGTGTGCTGTCAGGCTGATAACAAAATATTTTCAGGCTTCAGGAATAAATTGTTAGGTGAAAGTCCAACTACTAGGAATCTTGAAAAAGATGCTTTTTTAAATAGTACCTTTTATTTCTTAAGAAATGTAATTTTAACAAAAGATATGTTTTTAAAAGGTACTCTTTTTATATTTCTTGTTGTAGAAGGTATGAAAAATGAAAAAGTTACTTTTCATAACAGGTACTTTTTGTTGAATGTATATTTCATTAAAGGTACTCTTATAAAGGGTACTTTTATAAAAAAAATTTTCAATGGTACTTTAATAGAAATTAATTTTTATAAAGATAAATTCTAAAGAAGCACATTTTTAAAAAAACTGTATTTTTTATTAAAATTACTTTTTGTGAGAGAGAAATATTGTTTGTTTAATTAAATTTTTATTTAAAAAATATGTATTTGAAAAGTTATTTTACGAATGGAAGGTACTTTTTTAAAAGTACTTTTAGTACTTTAGTACTTTTTATAAAAGGTACTTATTATAACACTTAATATTCATAAAAGGTAAATTTATAAAAAGTACTTTTTGTGAAAAGTACTTTTCTGAAAAAGTATTTTTTAAAAGGTACCTTTTATAAAAAAGTAGTGCATAAAAAGTGTTTCTTGGCCTAATGTAGCTTATCCCTATAGCAAATGAATAAAGGCAATAAAAATATATTTTTAAACAAAAATCTTATTAAAAAAAATTACTTCTTGCAAAAGTACTTTTCATTAAAAGTACTTTTTACAAAAAAAAAACTTTTTTTAATGATACTTTTTTTAAAATATTATAAAACGTTACGATTTTTCTCTCACTATTTTCATAATCCTGAATTAGTCACCATCCATTTCCACTAGAGCCATGCAAATGAAATGCTACAAAAAGAAGGGCGTTTCGTTTCTTTGTATTACAAAAAAAAAACACAAATCAAGAAAAATAAACTAAACTTTAAAAGTGAAACAATTACATTGAAAAAAAGAAACATTTATAAATTGGAATACTTACGGTGCACAAAATCGGTATCGTTTAAGCACTCCTTAGATGTGTGAATGTAGATTTGTTTTCCTACTAATAGTTAAATATACTTAAATATATTTCTATTTATAAAAATAGATTTTTGTAACAAGTTTTAAGCTAACTGCTAGATTGCATAACAATTGTGTTTAGGAAAAAAAAAAGAATTGAAAACAGAGCACAATTTTAAAGGAAAGAAATAAAACAACGACACAGAGTTTAAGAAATATTTATTTTAGTGAACTTTATATAGAATTAGTTGCACTTTGTTAGCTTTGGTTAAATAGAAAACTACTTGTAGCATGAAACGGCTACAAAAAAAAAAAAAAAAAAAACAACATATTGACTGCGCTGCAGTTTAATGAATAAAATGATCCGAGCTACAAAATTCTTGTCCACATGCCTTTGAAATATATGAAAAATCGTTTAACGTTTATTTAACAGATTTTTTATTTTCAAATGTCTCTTTGGGGAACAAAAAACTAATTGTTGAGATTTTTAGAGTTTTAATAGAAATAATTTTTAAAGTGAATATAAATTTTTTAAATTATCCTCACCTTTGCTTTGTACTGGTAAGCATTTTATAATTAATAAAATATTTTCTTAAATTTTTTTTTCTCCAATCAGGAATTGAACCGTGGAATATTATAAATGAATTAAAATTTATTTTTTTGGCTTAGGATCATTTTTTAAAATTAATTTTCAGTAAGAAAAATTATTTTTTAAATATATGCGGTAAAAAGTAAATTTATAAATTAATAAATATTTTAAAATAAAATTTAATATTTTTTTCTTTTTTTCTTTAATTATTTTAATCCACGATATGGATTATTGAGGGTCAAAGCAAATCAATACCGATTATTTAAATAATTAATCGGGATAATAGGAAATAGCACGAAAAAAAGAAAAGATTTTGTTTTAATAATTAATATAATAAAAAATTCCCGTTGTTTGATTTGATTTATTAAAAAATAATAGAAAAATTTTACATTTCAAATTTTTCTAAAGCCCACGAAAAAGTTGTGAGTCCCTCTTAATTTCCTCATAACGTTATTTAAGTTACTCTATAAAAAACAAAAAATTTTTTGCTAATTTATGCTTTACTTATCTTCACAGAATAACAACAACAATTATTTTTAATTAAAGCGTAAATATATAAATTGTAAAATATTTGTAGTGTGACATTACAATTGCTGTTGCTGTTATTGCTGCGTACTTAAATATTTTATTTAACTAAAAAATGTAAAAAAATAACATGCAATTCAAAAGACGTTTGTTGCTTAAGTCTTTTGTTTCATTTAATTTTCCATCCAATTATAAATGAAGTAATTATTACTTTATTTATTTTAATTATAACGCACAAATATTTAACCTTGTTTTTTCAAATCCTAAATAAAAAATCCCAGCACGACAAGCGTGCCTACTTTTAAATAATAAATTTAAAGAAAAATTAAATAAAAAGAATTGTTTGTTTTTTTTTTCTTATTTCATTTCCAAATTTTTGCAGCCATTTAATTATTGAACAAAATTCAAAGTAAGTGCTCCAAATTCATGCTTAAACATCAATCAAATAAACATTTTTCATTTTGTTAAACTATTGTGTAGCTATGTGTCTGTCTGTGTGTCTACCTCTGCAATTGCTTGTTAGCCTGTTGCTCGTTGGCCTGCATGTCCAATTATCTGTCCAACAACTAAATAATATATGAGCTGTTTGTTACAGCAACTACCTGCTTTACAAAATGTTCATTGTTTTTTTTTTTCTTTTCGTTTATTGAAAATTTATTATAAAATAATTTTTAACTATTTGAAATTTATGCTTCATTATCTTTAGTTACAGTTAATTCTTATGTTTCAATTTTATCTTTCCTTAATGCTGCATAGCCCTGAAACGTGAGAAATTGTATCATAACTAATGCTTTTATTTTTTGTTCTCATTTTAACTTTAAAAATGTGGGTGTGTTTCACTTGGCCAACACTTTAATAGATGGAAGTTTTGTAATAAAACACCATGAGTTTTAGTTGAAATATTCAAGATCAGGAAATTATTATTATTATGTAAACCGCTATAAAACTATTTTCCTTGTGTTTTTTTTTACTTTTTATTCTTTTTAACTTTCAATGCTGTTAAAAGGAAATAAATTTTTATTTATAAAATATTTTTTTTTTCAAGTTTCATAAAGTTCTTGTTTTTTTTCTCTCTCTTAACTTTATAAATATTTATTTTTTTGTTTTATTACCTTGAAAAAAGTTTTATTTTAAATTTCTTATATTGTTTTTTAAAACAATATTTTTATAAAAAAATATTAACAATTTCCGTTAATTATATAATAAATTAGAACAAACTTAAGCTATAAACTGTTATAATGGTGAGAAAAGTGCAAAGAAAGTATACATTTTTAATCGTTTATAACAATAAACACGTGTTTGTTTACCCAGCGAACATGACCCTCAAGTCAAAAGACTATAATTTTTTTTTCATTTTTATAACTTTAAATTTTAGCCTTCAATATTTTTATTTGTTTCAAAAATATATGATTATAATATTTAGCAAAAAAAAAAATTGTGGTTATCACAATCGCTAATTTTGGCTTCAGAGCTTTACTTGCTGCTGTATTGAAGTTCTCTCTTTTCTAACCTGAAAACAATTTCCTTCTTCTCTCTTTAACATTTCTAAGTTTGTGCTCAAAGCCTTAGCAGAAGACTTGCTAAGCTGTAAAAAATTTTACAGTTTAAACAGAGATAATTATTACAGTCAATAATTTGATTCGATGTTTAGCAGTTGACCTTGTAAGCTTCTTAAAATTTTTAACTACGCACTTATACCACACACTCTCATGCAAGCGCATCAGCAAAAATTTTTCATCATGAACGTTCACTTACTATTACACGTGATATTCTTTTAAGATCCTTAAAATATCCTTTAGAGGAACTATATCCATAATAAAACAGTATTTAGAGCCCACATTTTTTGTTTCTATAAATAACAATCTTCTCAATCATATGGGGTGGTTAAATTTTAAGGGCCGATGTTGAATGTGAACCACACCTAAACGTCAAGTGTTTTCTGCATTAAATTTAACATTTCTCAATTACAGACGAACTCAATTGAAACCATGGAAAGATACACAATCGAGCAACGCGTTAAAGTTAATCAGATTTATCATGAAAATGGTCACTCAAATAAAAATGCATATCATGCACTTCGTGATTTTTTTTCGGTCAATTTAAATGTCCAAATATGCGTACAATCGGAAAAATTGAGCAAAAATTTAAGCAACCGGGTCTGTAGGACATGTGAGAACACCAATGCGCGCTCGTGTAGCTCGTACTGCAGAATATATTACTGCTGTTCGCGTTAGTGTGGCTGAAGGACTGTCTACATCAGCTCGTCGTTGTGCCCAACAACTGCATCTCTCACGCTCGTTGCTGAAGAACTAAATGCATAAAGACTTGCATTAACATGCTTACACGATGCAATTGACTCAAGAACTAACGCCTCTTGATCACTCCAAACTTGATCAATTATCAGAATGGTGGCAAGAAATGGCAACATTGGACAATCTGTTTTCGAAGAAAAACATCTTCAGTGATGAGACATATTTTCACCTCAACGGATTCGTCAATAAGCAGAATTGCCGCGAACTATAATTCAAGAGTGATTGTCAAAACAAGAAACCAATGCACCAACAAAGAGTGACTGTTTGGTGCGGTTTATGGGCTGTATTTTTTTTTTCAAAATGAGGCCGGTCAGTCAGTTACTTTAAATTGTGTTCGCTATTGTGAGATGATAACAAACTTTTTATGGCCAGAATTGGAAGATATTGATGTGGACGATATGTGGTTTTAAGAGGACGTTGCCACTTGCTTCATAGCTAACAAAACAATGGCTCTTTCGTGCGACAAATTCAATGACCGTTTTATCTCATATGCTGGCGATGTAAATGGGCCGCCAAGATCATGTGTTTTGACACTGTTAGACTTCTTTCTTCGGAGTTATTCGAAAGAAAAGCCACTTTTTCTTGATAAACCAGCAACAATTTAAGAGCTAAGGAATGAAACAATTCGGCATATTAACTGCATAGAACCTCAATTACGCCTCAGCGTCTTCTAAAATTTGAAGCATCGAATAGAGGTGTGCCTCCGAGGTCGCTATATATTTTGTTCCATACATAATTGAATCATACCAATATTATCAAAATGAAAAGAAATGACAATAATTTCCTGAATAATTTGTGTTTTGTTCAAAATCAGCATCGGCGCTTTAAATTTAACCAAACTTTTAATGATTTTTTAATAAAGAAGATCTCAAAAGAATTGAAGATTACGCAATGGTTAAAAAAAGTTGTTAGTTAAATAAATGATTTCCAAAGAAAAAACTAGAGAAAGCTGCTAGATCTTTCCAATTTAGAATAATGCAGGCGTTTTAAATCTCCTTTATACAGAAATCGCAGTTTTGACCACTGTAGTAGTGTTACGCAAAACGGCGAACATTGCATGATGTGTGTATGGAAGTAGTTTGTAGTTTGCTAGTATTTTCTATAGAATTAAACAGAATTGAGATATTTATTAAATTAAAATTAATAATAATTCTTATTGTCCTTTATTATGAAAATAAAAAGCCAAAAAAATTTATAGTGACGTAATAATATTTTGAAAAACATTTTCGTAAATTTTTGTCAGCTCTTACTTTACCTCTGTTGGGTCATTCAATGTTGGAAGATTCTTGCCCCTTTTTTTTAACACATTAAAACTCATAGGCACTATTTTATTTGGAGGTTCTTTAACAGTATTAGCAAGTAAGAAATTATCAAGAAACCACGAGATGATCTTAACTCTTAAAGTTACAGGTCGAAATTAACAAGTCAGTATGATTTAATTCTTAATCATTTGAGAGAAAATAATTGTTTAACTTCTACAAAGAGGGAGCCTTTTTTAGGTTGCATTTTTAAGAGGGTTTTCAATCTAACGATTTGTCCGTCGGAAAATTCTCTCTATATGCAACAATATATTCAATCAGTACCTGTCACTGTATTTCATTTTTAACTAGATCTTTCTTATTTAATTAAATTCAATTATTTTAGACATTGAAGAGAAATTCTCGACTTTTGCTCGCGAGTTTTATTTCTTAAGTTCGCGAGCAATAAGTTCAAGTGCACAAAGTAAAACTCTTGAAAATAGTTTCAGTTGTAAGAATCAAAATTAAAAGTCGAATCGTCAATTGTGATTTCAGACGAGATTTTAATGAGTGTTACTTTTTCATTTAATTAAACAAACAAAACAAATCATTTTATGCTGACGAATTGAGGAAAATACGAGTTTTTATAAAACTCATGTTTCTTAATTTTCAGTTTTTAATCCGCAAAAGGAGAACAATATTCAATTTTGCTTTAAAATCGAAATATTTCTTACCCTGTTAAAAGTCTCCTACAAAAAATTTTTTGTATCTTTTTATCAAAAAATATTTCAAAACAAAATTTTTGTTGATGATGCAGTTAACACATTAATGTTCACTTTACAATGACAGTCTAAACATTTTGAAAGTTAAATCATAATCAAGTTTTTTAGTTTTTTGCCAACATTTACATTAATATTTCTAAGATTATTTCGCAAGCAATGACGAAAAACAACAAAAAAACTAAATGAGTAATTTGAGACAGGAAATTAAAAAAAAGTTGACAAATTGTTTGAAATGTGATCAAGTTGTGCAAAATGTTAAGAAGTTAAGAGACAGATGTTTTGAAAAACATCACTTATTCTAAAATATAGAAATAATATTTTATTTAGGTGGCAGTATTATGCTGTTAATTATGAAAATATCTTGTAGTTTGTATATTTTATTAATTTTGATTCTTGTAAAGTTTTCTCTAATCAAAATTGTTGATTTTGAAAAATTCATAATTATCAAATGCAAGTTTAAAAACTTGTTAAGGGCTTAAAAATTGCAGAAAACTTTTTATATGTGACGGAATACAAAAGAATTGCAAGTTTTACGAAAAACGTACAGGTACAATGTGCCCTTTTTTGGGAGACCTATGAGCCGTGTCTGAAAATTCTGGAAATCTCAGACCTAAGCTCTACTACTCCTCGGCTAATGGTGTGTAAAATTTTCTTTTAGTTTGTTGAACTATTAGGAAATTGCTGATTGATATCTAAAATATTATTCTTGTTTTCCTAATGTGATGGTTTATACTGCTTTCAATAAAAAGTAAATAAAAATAGTTTAAAAGAATTGCAGATCTATTAAAAGATCTGATAGCACAGATTTAAAATTATTTATTTGAATTTTATTTTTTTTTATAAAAAGAAAATTTCTTCATTCAAGATGAGTTTCCCTAAAATTTATTTAATATGCAGGTTAAGGTGAGTTTAAAATAGGTGGCAGCACGGTTACAAAAACAAAAATTTTATGTAATTATGTTGCTGCATAGCACCACTTTGATGTCAAAAATGCTGACTAAATAAACAGAAACCGATTTTAATTTAATTTTTTTTGGTTTTTAAATTTGTTTTATAAAATTTACAATTTTTTACTTTTTTAAATTGTTTGCAAATTTTTAATTTATAAATTATTTTCAAAAAATTTTGACAACAACATTGAATATAAACAAAAATCAGCTGGGCTATTAAGATCACCTGTAAATTAATTCGCCTTGATGTAGGCCTAACACTTTTTTACAATCAAAAATTATACCTTTTTTATAAAAAATTTTTCTTAAATAGTTTTTTTTTTCAATAAATAACACTTTTTTCCTTTAATTATTTCACTTAGGAACAAAGAAATTTCAGTTATTTGTATCATTACGAATTAAAATAATTTCAAGAAAAGATTTATTTACTTTCATTAGCTTATTTAAAATTATTCTACACCATGTATTTTTTTGGAAGACCGAGGCGCCGACTTTTTTGGGTATCCTATTCTAAGACTGTTCTCGTAACGCTGTTAATAAGTTTACGAAAAGTATGTCCTGACCATTTCCATTTTCTTTTAATTATTTTACAAACTAATAGTTCTTCCTTTGTTAGGCTTCAGAGCTCTGTCTTTGTGATATATTATTCGTGGACATTTCCTTTTAAGTACTTTCAGTTTGTATCCCATAGTGCTTGTCATCAAAGTATCGCTTTCTTCAAGCAGTGTATTTTATACGCAAACAATTAAAAAATAAATAAAATTCTTAATTCATTCAAATTCTTTATAAACGGACATATTCATGTTCATGTTCTAAGAAAAATTACATAAAAAATTTCATAAAATTTGAACAAAAGAATTGTTTTCAAGAATTAAATTACAGACATTTGCGACATGATTTCAAATACATTTATACAACAATGTTACAATTGTGAAATTAAAATTGTAATCGATATTAGAAATAAAAAATATGAATAAAATGCATTTGTATAAGAACAGGAAATCAATAATTTTAAGTTGAGTAAAAACATTTTAAAATAATGCAAAAATATCAATAAAATTGAAATTATGATAATGAAAAAAAAACTCAAATTATGTAAATGATATAAAATATTATTTCCATTATACACCCTTCATCATGTATGTAAATCTAGTTTAGTTAAGTAACTCCAATCAAAAAAAACAAAAAACAAAAAAAGAATATTAAAACGACAGAGAATAAGAAAAACAGTACGATATAAAATTTTACATAAAAATTTCATCGGCTCTTAATAGGTTAAGTATTTAAAAAATAGTATTTGCAGAGATTTCTTTTAAAGCTTTTAAATGATACTTATATTGATATTTTAATAATATTGAAAATTTCAGAAGCCCGTAATTCGGAAAATATGGGCGAGCGAAAAAATTTTCACTTGATGAATTTTTCTTATTCTTATAAATCAATTAAAATTTACTTTTTCGGCTTTGGTTCATTTTTTAATTTAATTTTTATTAAAAAAAATTATTTTTCAAATGTACGCGGATGTTTTCCAAAGAAAACAAGAAAAATTAGACGCTGGCAGAATGTAATGACGCTTTTTTAGGGCCGCCAAATCCATCATCAGCATTCTTCGCATCCATCACCTTGATTTGCGTTTATTGTAAATATCATCCATTTAACCAACTAATCAATATTAATTTGGTTGGACGAAATTCACACACAACTTAAAGCATTTCTTTGTTGTCTTCTCTACAACACGTCTTGTATATTTGTTTTTCTTATTTTTTAATTCTCTATCGCCCAATTTATTTATTTTTTTTTTTTAGGACCGATTCAACAGCAAAATTTTCGAAACTATGTCTAATCGCGTATTAAAATTTTCTCTTGCTCATTTAGTACCTTAGCAAGCGGACATCGCTCAATCGACTTCGCTATGCATAAGAAGTCAGAATTTATATACTTTATGGGGTTGGAAATGGATATCGAAGCTCTAGAAAATGGCAAATCTTAAAGGGTATTTTGATACGTAATAAATTACAATTTTGTAGAAAAAAAATTTTAGTGGCAGTGAAATTTGAAATTGTTTTCGGGCATATTGCTACTGCAGCTGTTCTTTACGAAGCGCATTATCGTTCTTTAATTTTGTTCTGCTTTTGTGAACATTGCTGACCGTATGTTACGAATATTACGAACAATGTTGACTACTAAATCGTTAATTGTTGCCGCCTTATGAGCTTAAAACAGTGACTTTATGTGGCCTCCTAGAATATATAACGAGAGGAATAAAATTTGACTTGAAGACCAATTGATAGGCCCACTGTTTGTTGAAATTATTTAAAAAAAATATCATTGATTATGTTTGGGAAACCATCTGCATCGAACGTAATGCTAAATTTAGTTTCTTCATTTTTAATAAAATAAAGTCTACTAATGCCACCAGCGTTAAACCGCAGCAAGCAGTGTGTTTTACTCAAGTTAATGAAGTCTGTACGATTTGCTGTCAATTGTTTTCACTGTTTTATCGTTACTACAACGGAATGTGTTCTTATGAGATTAAAAAACTTGCTGCTGAAAATTGTAATTTCGTACGCGCAACGAGCCCTGCGTCAAGAGCGCATTACTTTGTGGTCATTGAATGGCACTACGGATTGCAGAGAAAAGTCGTTTTTAAGCCGAACAGTTCGTATGTGGAAGAAACTCTTTGCAGAGGTCTTTCCTGCCACTTTAAATGTTCAAAAACCCAAATCAAATGTCCAATACTCCCACTATCCCCCTTCTTACAACCTAATTTCCTTTTTCTGACACAATGCATTGAATTGCTGGTCCTGGTTATTTTCTTCAGTTATGCAAAAAATAAGCCTCATCGAATTATTTTATTTAAAAGTACTTGAATTTTTAGCTAATTTGGACCTTAAAAGTACTCTTTATTGATAAGTATAAATTTCTATTTAAAAAAAATTTTTTTCCGTCACTAGTTGCTTACTAACTCGCTCTAGCCGTCTAGTAGTTTGTGAGTCAGAAATTTAAACTGAGTGATAGTACATCCTTTTTCTGAAAATACACAATATTAATTAAAAAAAAAAACAAAACAAACAAAAGTATTTTGTAGTCAATTTATTACAATCTGGAAAAAAAATATAAAAAAATTCTTACATTTCTAATAATTGAATTTTTTAAGAGTCAGATAATTATCTGCAATAAGCGAATCCTATTGTTGCTCATTTAATTTTTCTAAGAACGATAATTTAATATTGTTTTGAAAACCGTCATAAATCATGAGTGTGTTTTTTTGTACTGAATAAAAAAAGACAAAAATTAAGAAATAAATCACAATTAAACCCGCTAACTGGTTTAATTTTTAATTTGCAAGCAGTCAACAAAAATATTAAAACAAAAACAATTTTTTTCTAGTTATTTCATATTTTACCCAGAAAACTAGAAAATTGTCACTAGAGTATCACTGATTTGAATGGTAGCTGTGCAAAGTCAAATGAATGGAAAATAAAAAGAGAATTAAAAGAAATTTAATACGAATGACCGAAATTAAAAACAATGTTGATTGGTCAACACCAATTCCATATTGCGCTACAAAATGTAATTAGATATAGTGTACACTAGAGCCCCGATTTGCGTCGTTAAATCAAATCAAAATAAAAGGGATGTACATCGGGGTAAAAACAACGCAACTTTATATTGCAACGATGCAAATTGAATTTTTCTAATACTTAAAAAGGAACGCAAATCGAAACGACGCAAATCGGGGCTCTAGTGTATTCTTTTAGCTCTTATTTTCGATGTTAAATAACATTTGTATTATTAGCAACTTTTTTTATTTTTCCAGATTTTAATTCAACTTGTGACACACAAAGTTCTTGCTCTCTTAATGTTAGCTTATCACATTTCCAAACCTAAAATCTTTCCATGCTATTAGTAAAAGAAATTAAAAAAAGATAAAACTTCTTAGTTTTTTTTTTTTAAATTTTATTCTTTTATTTATTTATTTTTTTTGGAAAATTTTAGTGAAAAATAAATTGAGAATTTTTTTAGTCAATTTTCAGATTCTAAATTATTTTTTTTCTGAAATTTTTGTTTTTAAAAAAATTCAATATTTTGAATTAATGTACAAATTTTTATTAACATTAAATTTTTTTCTTGTGAAATTTTGGTGAAAATATAAGATTTTTGTGCAACTTAAATTTTTGATTATTTTAGTGAATTTTTTAATTTTTGAAAGTTTATTTTTTTTAAATTTTCTTTTTTTTAATTTTAAAATTTAGAAAATAAAATAAAAATTTTTATCAAACTTTTTTTTAAATGCTGGTAAAAAATGTGATATTTTGGTGAAACTTCAATTCCGATTTTTTTTTTAGTAAATTTGTTGATTTTTAAAAGTTTATTTTTCTGAAATTTCCTTTTTTATTGAATTTTAAATATTTTGCTTAAAAGTATAAATTTTTAATAAAATTAAATCTTTTGTGAAATTTTGGTCATTTCGTGAAATTACGATTTTTCGGTTTTATATTATTTTTTTCTCTTTAATTCGGTTTTTAAGGAAATTTTTCTTTCTAAAACGTTCATGAAAATGTGATATTTTTTTAAATATCGAACGTTTAGTTAACCTTCGATTTTTTGCTTTTTTCTTCAAATTTCGGTTTTCAATACCACATCGCCAAAGAGAAAAAAAAAACATCTGGAAGTTTAAGGGAGACTCGCTCTTTTTGCTTATATCTCGAGCATTTATGAATCAATGTTGCCGCAATTCAATAGCAGTTCTTCTGACACTATGTCTGCTAAGCTGATATCATCTCTTCTGGGATCTTGGCAAAATTTATTTTAAGGTGATTAAGGAGATAAGGACAGGCGGTCAATTCGGATCTAGAGAATATCTAATGGGATCGGAAATGAACATAAAGATTGTACAAATTTAAGCCGTATGAAAAACTTGTATTTATCATTTTCACCTGTCGCGAAGGTCATAATAGTTAAAAAATAAAAATTTAAAATAAAAGGAAAAAATGAATAAAATAATTTTTATATAAAAATAAAAAAGTATAAAAATTTTTTTGTTACAATGTTATCAAAGTACATTATCAAACGTTTATACTTTTAACATAATTACGGTTTCATCTAACAACATTATTATTGTTTGGGAAAATAATATGGTTCCAATTATAACAATATTATTCTTATATGATTCAATTGCAAGCATATAACTCAATCATAATGTATTCACAAACTATAAGACCCTCGGCCACGTTTGTTCTTTTTGCCCGTATCTTGAATGTTATAAAGATTTTAAATCTTAGGAATTTATTTCAGAAATGCATGCTTTTTTATTTATACTTTTTTATTTTTCAAATATTTTTCTTTACCTGAAGTAAACTGTTGCTGTTTAAAAACATTTTTCTGTCTACATGAAGAATTTCCCTTTCAATTATTGCTTAATTTTGTTTTAATTTTTACTTTATACAAAATATTTTTGTTTTACTTTATTTTTCTAGCAAAATTTTTGCTGCAACTAAAGGCTAAAATTTTAAATCAGTTGTTGCTTAAGAGGGTTTTTACAAACGAAAAAAAAAAAATAAAAAAAAGAAAGAAAAAAATCAAAAAGAGTTACCTTATTTGAGAATTTTTAAAATAAAAACACTGCCCCAGAATTTTTGACTAAACGGCTAAATTTAAATTTTCCTTGGTAGTCATTTGACTAAGATGATGCAAAATAAACCTTCCATTTTTTTTTTAAAGTTAATATTAAACCTGTTTATGTAAATAGAATTATTTGCTTTGTATTAAACTTCAGCCATGCAAAAAGTTTAATTTTATTTTCATTCAATAAAGAAGAAAAAAAACTGTCGCAATCCTTGTGTGAACAGTGTGGGCGTTAGCTTTTCAAATAAACATTTTACAACTCTGGCACAATTACAAAAAATAAATTTCAATATGTAGATTCCTATTGGTTTTGAAAAGGAAAACTAGAAAAATTTAAAATAAAATAATGTCAAAGTTTGTTGCTTAAGTCTTTTGTTTTATTGTCATGCAAACAGCCACCAGCTACAGCAGCAACAAGTCTTTGTTGTTTTAGTTTAAGATTAATTATTTCTTAAGACAAACATAAATACTTTTAGTATTTTTGGCCATGTTTATTGTTAATTAAACTAACAAAAGAATGAAATAAATAACTTAACGATTTGCAAATGGAAACATATTTGAAATGATTTTAAAGATAAAAATTTTTTTTTTTTAGATTTTTGTTTATGTAAAAAAACATAAAATAAAATAATAACAAGAAACTTATTAACTAGTCTCTAATTAAGGAATTAAAACTGATTTATTTGTTATTGGTCAATAGTTTTGTTTTGTATGTAAAAAGAAATATTTGTTGTTAAGAATTTTTTTTTGTTTGATTTAAGTGTTTAATTACGTCGGAGAATAATTTATTTATTGTGTTTAATGACCTACTTACTCATCTCTAGTTATCATAATGAATTAATTTATGGTTATTAAAATTAATTTATAGAATAAAATAAATAATTGTTCTTTTAATTAGGCTTAAGTTCACATTTTATTTATCTTTAGGATTTTTTTTAATTTTTAAAATATGTTTTAAGCGAGAATTTAGCATTTTTCCCGTTTTAAATATTTTTTCAACCCTTGACTTTTAGAAAAAATTAAATACGCTGATTTTATTTGTATGAATATTTGAATATTTACTCACAATTGTAATACAGACTTAACGTCAGTACCTTGACATGTTGGATTTAATGCGAGGGTAATCTTGTCACAAACAATACGACTACTAGCGAGTTGCTGAATTTCATGTTTACGATCATTACATTCTGTCAAATCAACATGCCGCACAGATGATGAATAAATGTCTATATTAAAATGCATGTGTTGAGAATTATTTATAAAATAATTAGTTTTGGAAAAAACGTAATTTGGGTTCTATGGGCGTGGCCAATTTTAATGAAACATTATATTATTCTTAGTTGAGGTAATAAAAGGCTCTGTTCCAAATTTAAAAAACTTTGGTCCAAAAAAAAAAATTTTGGGTTCTATGGGCGGTGGGTAGTGGGCGTTTCCAATTTTGATAAAGCTTTTTTTATTCTTAATTGAGGTAATTAAAGGCTCTGTGCTAAATTTAAAATTTTGAGCCAAAAATAAATTTTTAATTCTATTGGCGGCGGGTAGTGGGCGTGGCCAGTTTTGATGAATCTTTATTTTATTCTTAATTGAGGTAATAAAATGCTCTGTGCCAAATTAAAAAAAACTTTGATCCAAAAAATAAATTGGGTTCTATGGGCGGCGGGTAGTGGGCGTGGCCAATTTTGATGAAATTTTAGATTTTTTTTTAACAAAGCTAACCAAAGACTTAGAGCCAAATTTTTACATTTTACAAGCACTCCTTATATTTTTTGCCAAACATCGTATGAACAAATCCCACTGTGCGCAGTGGAGTAAAGCCAATCTAAAAATTACCTCATAGACTTTTTTCATCTACAACAATTAACCGCTTGGTGCTTTTAATATTTTGTTGGCATCATTTATATATATTTTTATTATTTATTTCTTTTTTCAAAAAAGCAGCCGGAGCTAACGTTACGGTCGCTAGAGAACGTTAAAAAAACCCGACAATTGACTGCCAAGCTCGTGCGATGTGGCACCTCTCGATTATTTTCTGTGGGCTCATGTGCAGTCACTAGTTTTGCTGGAAAATCAGCAACAATTGATGCCTTGAGGACCAACTTTGTTCGTGTTATTCGTAACATGGGGCCAGCAGTATACAAAAAAGTGTTCCAGAACTGGACGTCTATCATGCGGTTCATAGTTTTTAAATTTTTTTGCCACATACTGATCTTTTGATTAAAGACTTTTTTATTTTAATTTAATTATTTATTGCTTTTTTAAAATATAACGTTTTTCTTGCGCTTTGAACCATTTATATTCAAAGATGGAATTCCCGTTCAAAGCTATCCAAAATTTCCCGGGAAAATTCTGGCTATATTCCCGAGAAACGGAAATTTAAAATCATTAGCCTTTAAAAAAATACACTAATTGTTTTTCAAGTATTTTTGGTTTAAAAATTTTCAAATATCTCGTTTCGTGTCAGTTCTACTTCATCTAAACATCTGTAAATAAAATATTTTTTGAAAATGTTATTGTTGGTGTAGATAGTAATTGAAATGAAATAAAAAACGCATATTTTTAGAATTTTTGTCTCTGTCCATCTGTCTGTCTGTGTTCCTATCACATAAAAACTGTTGGATAAATTTAAATAATATTTTGTGAGAAGGTCCCCTAAAACCTTGACTCAAAAATAGAGATACAAATATGAAGTCACCCAATTTTATCAGCATAATGTTACTAGAACAGCTGTTAATATACTTTACTTTTGTTGATGGAAAGTGTTTATCACTGTTTACAGAACTTTACAACAAATTTTTTAAAACACATTTTTCTAAATTTCAATTTTAATAAAATTAAAAATGATACGTGGACGAAGCCGTGGGTTCTGGTAGTAAGAAATTAAACATAACAAAAGGTTACTAATTTGTTTAAAAAGGAATTTGTTATTCGAAGCACTAATATTTGAAACACGATCATGGATATTCTTTATAACGCATTGTTCACAACAAAACCTGCCTCAGTAGAAAGTGAAAGGGTTTTTTTTATTGTTGGAAATTTTGCAGCGAAAACAAGCAACAGTTTGTCTGGTGAATTGCTAATTGAAATAATTAATAACACACTTTTTAAGTATTTTTGTCTTTGTTTTGTCTCGTTATACAGTTCAAATGTCCAAATGTATGTTTTGTCACCTGAATTGTTTTTAAGTTTTATAAACTGTTTAATTTATTATTTAACAATTTTTTTTATTGTTTGTTTGTTTTAATAAAACTATGAATTTTTTAATATTATTTTATTAAATAAACATGTTTTTTTTCAAGAATTGCTTTTTTCCCGGGAATGCGATAATTTTTTTCAGTTTCCCGGGAAATAAAAAACTCCTGGAAATCCCAAACCCTAATTGTATGGGAAATTTTCCCGAATGTCATATGATTCCTCTCATGATTCTTTTACTATCGAAGTATGTTTTTGCTCATCTTTGTTACAGTTTGTTTTATTGGATCTCATGTCTCTGTACCTTTTTTTATCCTTTTTTCAATAGTCATTTTTTTGCATTAGACTTAAATCAGAGAATATCCGTGAATAGTCTCTATGGGGATTTAATTTAAAAAAAAGAGTAACCTCTTGTCTTAAGTAGAAATGTAATTGAATAGAGCTTTATATTCTGTTTATGCAAGACGTCCACACACTACGGATATGTCTTCTCTTCGTAACCATTCGTAGGAGTATAAAGTTGCCCTAAAGTAAGAAGGCCTGGTTGCTTTCTTGGAATTAATATATTTAATACCTAGGAATTTTTTCGAGTTGCTACTGTGAAAATCTTTACTCACAAGTGTCATACATTATCTTTTCACAAAATAATAAAGGAACATTAAAAATACTTAAAACAAGAGCTATCGATATAACAGGCCGTATTGTAAATTATTTTAATTTTCTAGTCTTTTTATATTTTAATTGGTCTATTTTATTATTGATCTATTAGAAAAATTATAAAATTCCAACTTGAAAGCAAATATTTTTTTATGGGTTGGTTGGTTTTAAAGGACTGCGTATAATTTAATTTTCTTTACGTCTGTTGAATCAAAAGGCTTCGTTCTTAATCCTTGTTTTTTTTTTGTTTTTCTTTTTTTGGAGAAAAATAGTAAATTAAATTTTAAAAGATAATTTTTATTTTTTTATATTCAGAGATATCTTTGAATATTAAAACAATATTATTTTTAGCTAAAATCTTAATTAACAAAGTGATAAAAAATGCTCATAAAATATTTTTTTAATTTATTTGAGTTTACACAATCTGATTTATTCATTTAATGATTAATCTTGTAAAAATACTATTAATTTCCTAATTCTAATTTAAAATAATAAAATTTTCTTTAATATGCTGCCCCACCTACATTTGAAATTAACTTCAAATATGATACCCTTTCAAAATTTTATTTCATTCTCCTTTTTTTTTTTGTTTAACAGTTTGGCTTAGATATTTTTGCAGTGATTTCACCAAAACTCCAATTAAATTTATTTTTTAAAAGGAAACCTTAATAAAAATAAAATGATTTTGTATGCAACTAAATGTTTATAAAGTGGCAATAATATTATGAAGTGTAATGTAATAATAACTGGCATAATTTACTAAGAAAAACTAATATAAAATGACTTTTAAATACAGGGTGATTTTTAAGAGTTTGGAATTTAAGTTAAGAAATTTTTTTATTAAAAAATTAAAATTCTTTTCATTTTTTTTTCATCTTTTATTCTTCTTATTTTTTTTTTTTTTTTTTTTGTCTTGTATTTTTTAATCTTTGGCTTTTATTATATTTGTACCCACACGATTCTTTATTTACTAAACATGCACTCTGTAGCCGTACGCACACTAATACTCTGTAACTCCACAAGGTCTTGAACCACGTGACATCTTTTTTAGCAGACATTTGCCTTTAACCAGTTCGGCAATTCAGTTCACAGTTCCTCTTTAAGTCATCTCACCTGCAGTTTTTATATACAGACGCCTTAACTAACTCATGTACCGCCGCTACATTACAATAGTTCATCTTCTTTTAGTCGAGATTCTTTTTATTCGCCTTTCAAATAACCCAGCCACCGCGGTTATTCAACAACAGTTATATTTCTTTGACTCTGTTGGGATATGAACTCATGGTGTTTTATCTTAAATGAACAAATAGACAGCTCAACATGTGTTAACTAATAATCCTTTTTTTTTCTATTAAAAAACACCACACTTTTTAGCAGTGATTATCTCAAATATTTACAAAGCATTGATTGCTTTACTAAAGTTTAACTCGTGACCCCAAACTATAATGAGATTTAAATTATTTACTAAAACTTTTTACTCGAATAAACCTCAGGAACTTCTCTTTTTTGTAAGTGCAACTGCTTGTAAAATAAGTCTCTGGTGTTTTTTTTTTATTAATATTTACAAAAATTTATACATGGTAGCGTGTTGTAAATTTGATCAATTAAATGTAACGATTGGTTTTTCTTATATTTTTTTTTTTTGTTGCAAATTTTTTTTTGTAAGTTTTGTGCAACACAATTTAGAAATCGCAAACAATTTATTAAAAACAAAGCAAAATTTAAAAACATTCTTGCATGCAATAATTTTTTTGGGGCAGCAAATGTGGAATGTTAAAAACAAATCTAAAATCACACTTAATTTATTTAACTCAACAATTAAAACAATAATTGATTTTAAAGAATTAATAAATAACCTGTAATTTAAAGGCTTAAGAATGTAAGTGAAAATATATATAAATAAATTTAAAAAAATAATAATAAATGGTTGTAGCATAATCATGCAAAAGCAATGGAAAAATTAAAACTGCCTTAAATCGTGTGCAAGCAGTTTTTTTAATTTTTTTGCCAAGCTTTTAAATAATATTATTTATTGATAAAAAAAATTAATTGCTACAGCAACAAATTTCGTTAAATTGATGTAAATTTACCTCAATTTTAAATTTCCTTAAGTAACAAAAGTGTAATAAAAGTTTAAATTTGACTAAATGCCAATAACACCAAAACCACTAAATTAAAAATTGCTTTACTTGTGTTGCACTGAGTATGGCAACTTAACAAGGAATCACTTGAGCCAACAATAAATTGATACCTTCTTTTCATTTCAATATTTACATAAATGTTTGCTTTTTTATCATACAATCAAGAAGAAAACATGATCTGTTACTTTGAAAATTGAAACAAAACTCACTCATCATTCATAATTATCTTCTTTTAATTAACAGGGCTGCCAGATCGTAAAATAAATATTTTACAAAAAAGAAAAATAAATGTGGTAGCACCTGAAATTTTCTTATACTTAATAGGTCTATTTCTTTAAGGACGGGGCACATAGAATCCGTCATACGTCAAACTTTGAAGTATTTAACTGAAGTCCAAGTAACGACGGATGAGGTTGGCACAATGAATACTTTGCTGACGGATGTTAAATCAAAGTTTGCTCTCTATTTTTATTCACCTTTAAGTTTAATTTGTATTTAATTCACTTGTTAATTAATTAAATTTGTATTTTATTGTTTGCCACCAAAATTGTTTCATTAAAATCAAAAAACACAATTGAATTACAGCAAGAGTGAAAAGAAAACAGAGATGAAATAGCAGTTGATAGTTGTCAAAGTATTCAACATACGTCACAAATTAAAAGTTGACCAACTTTCGTACTTTGCGTTGACGGATACGTATTGATTGTGACAACGCTCATAAGAAAACATGTATTTTAACTGACTTGTCAGTTAAATTTGTCAAAGTTTAACGTATGACGGATTCTATATGCCCCGGCCTTAAAGTTGTATGTACGAAACAACAATTTGAAAAGCTCGTTTCTCTAATGGAACAAAATCCACAGCTGGCAACCAGAGGAGTAACCAAAAAAGTTCAAGCGGCAAAAAAAATGGGAAGAAATTATCAAACCACAATTCCCTCATTTTAATTAATAATTATTTTAATTTTTCTTTTATTAAGTAGTAAAAGAATATTTTTTTAGAGTTACAGCTGATAAAAATGTACTATTCTGAATAATCTAATTGAGTAAAATTCACAATACCACTATTTTTATCGAATGTGCGCTATAACTCCAAATGAAAATTCGTTCGATTGGCACTTTCGACTACAGTCGAAGATTGGAAGTTGCTCATAATACGCACCTTTTTATGAAAATTTCAGAGGCCCATAATTCGAAATATATGAGAGAAGGCAAATTTTTTCACTTGAATTTTTTCTTATTTTTAAATACTCTATCCAAATGATGTGGAAAAATTAGAGGCAGGCGTGGTGTTTAGCCCACTGCCGCAAGGAAAATTGACTGATCTTGCTGATTTTCAATAGCAACTCTTTTGGAATTATCTATGTCTGATGCAGTGGCTTATTTAAGTTTTCTCTAGCTCATCTAGTACCTTGGCAAAGTTGATTTTCAATTGTAGCCCTAAATAATTAATTTCAAAAAAATTAAAAAAATAAGTTTTTCAATGGTTGTTGTGTTAAACTTTTTTTACTTATTTATTTATTTTAATTGTCCACAAATATCATAATATTCCCACATAAATAATGAATGGGTTTGTAAACACAACGAATTGTGTGTATTTGAACAAATATGGATTGTAAAATTAAGAATGTCGGCCTTTTTGTTTTTAAATTTTTCTAATTCTTTATTTTTGTAGTTGTTTTGCTTTAATACTTTTTATTTTGGTTTTTGACTCGCACCATTTAAGAAAATCAATTGAACATAAAGAAACACTTAATAGTGGTTGTAACCAAAAATAAGTCTTTACATTCAAAGCAACGGAGATAGTCTGAGAATTATCTATAGACAAATTACGTTATTCGATATAGATTGAAATTTTTTTTACATTCTCTTAACATTTTGATCGATATCGATTAAATGAAATACGAGGGCTGCTCTATATATTTCTGGCCTAATAGTGAAAATGCGAATATTTATAATCAAAAATGGTTTTATTGTTTTTCAAAGTATTCTCCAGCATGATTTAAACACTTTTGCATGCGCTCGAACCAGTTGTCGAAGCACTTTTTCCACTCCGATTAAGACAGCTCTAAAACATGGTTTTTGAACACTTCAACAGCTTTTTCTGGCGACGAAAATCGTTGAACACGCAATTTTTTCTTGATGTGCGCAAGCAAGAAGAAGTCATTCGGTGCCAAGTCAGGGCTGTACGGCGGATGACCCATTAATTCGACGTTTTGGCCGGTCAAAAACGCTCTGGTTTGAGCCGATGTGTGAGAGCTCGCATTGTCATGGTGAACAATGATTCGTCTTCTCCTGTTGTTGTTTTTTACGGCCAGGTGTTCATGCAGTATCGAATGTATGCTGGTAAAAGAAATGTCCAAGGATGTCTCTATCTCTCAGTATGTCGGAATTCGTCTTTGAGCGAGCTTCGGCCATGATTAAATTCATTATACCAATTTTTCACAGTGCTATAGGATGGTGCTTCATCGCCATACAAAGATTTAAGTTCATCAATGCACTCTTGTCGTGATAATCCACGTCGAAAGTTGTGAAAAATGATGGCACGAAAATGTTCACGAGTTAATTCCATTTTTTTCTATATTAATTTTTTCAAGTCACTGTAAACAACACAAATAATGGTCGTACGTCAAAACGTTTTGAGTACGATTATGCTTAAAAATGACAAACTTTCCAATGGAAATGTCAGATTGCACTTGGCAGCACTCAGTGTTGCCATGCCAGAAATATATATAGCAGCCCTCGTATAAAAAAAGCATTATTTAAACCAAAAACTAGTTTCAGCGTATTTTTCTTAAAGTTTGATAATTTAAATCAATGCACAATAAATTTTTAATATCAAATTATGTGCAAGAGCTCTCTCAATAGAGGCCCTGCTTAGTTCTGCCCTTCATGCCAACCTCATGCTAAGTTTCTGTCATGTGCACTTCCACATGAATTTGAATTAGTTTGAATTTCTTCCTTTTGTTTTAAGTCCCCAGTTTTGATTTATAAATTTTTTCCAAAAATATTTAATAATTTTCTCAATCACAGTTGGCAAATTTGTTCCTTTTTATTTAGATATTTTGAGAGACTGAATCTGAGATGCATTAAAAACTATTTTTTATTTAAAGTGCTTCCTCATTTGACGGATGTGTGAAAGGCCATTTTTCGTCCTAACTGCGATGTCGTGTGTGACATTTTAATTTCCAGTCCTCCTTTGAAACTGTTGAAGAATCTTAAATACAAATTAAAAATTAATTTTACAAGTGTTGTCTTGTCAATAAGCCACCGCCATTAATACAACAAGCTGGGCACTTGTCAGACTACCTTCGTATAACCTTAAAACCAATTAAATTTATGACATACAAATGCAAATAAAATGTAAATTCTTTAGAATGGAAGTCTGTGGGTGCGTCTACACAAAAAAAAAAGAAAGAGAAAAAATATTTAAAAATAAAAGCTACAAACGATCAAGTTGAATTTTTACTTACTAAAAGTTACAAAGCAAAATAACCTTAAAACGTTGATGTTTAATTTTTTTTTTTGCAAGTCACATCATATTTAGAAAGTTGAAGGGCACACTGAAATCTTTATAAAAAAATTAAAAAAAAAAATATTAATTTTTTTCTAAAAAACTTACTTTTATTCCATTTAATCGAAAAGTCAACAGTGTCCTCTCATACTTGGTACACTATTAGTTAAGAAATCATCCGGATCACAACAATATGTGTAACCAAAATAATTACTTTTATCCAAATTTATGCTTGAAGGACACGACATTTGTTGACATATTGCGTTTGGTATTTGGGGTGGCATTTCTTTATCATGAATATTATTGTATTGTAAAAATACAGTTCTTATGCCACTACGATTTAATACAATTTTAAAGGTCCATAATGGTATGGGAATTATATTTCCTCTTAAATACATTTCTTTTAAATTTCCCTTTGTATCGGGTAATTTTAGAACCCAACTGAAAGCCCCACTACACACTTTCGCTGGTGTATTTATAGGATTCCTAACCCATTCTTCCATTTTTCTCCAATTGCCATCGTTGATTGTATGAAATTGTGGTATCACATTGACCATTTTAAATGTGGTGGCTATAAGCGAGTTGGTCATGTAGTCAGCGACGGGTGTTAAGTGGCCACGATCGATTCGTGTATCGCCAGCATTATTTGGCATAAAAGTCTGATCTTCACCTAGAATTCCTCGAAATGTTGAATAAATATCTCGCTTGTTGTAAGCGGAGAAAATATTCATCGTAAATATATCATCGGGATCAAATTGCATACCTCTGGGTCGTGATTTAACTGTAACAAAAGTTGAAATAATAATTTTTGTAAAGCGCAAAAGTATTTTTAAACAACTTTTTTTTATTTGTTGGATGAACAAATAGAAAATGTTAGATTTATTATTAACTTACTAATGATGAAAAAAAAATATTCTTTCTTTAAAATTCAAAAAAAAAAAAAAAAACACAGTTGGTCACACATTTACTTTTTTATATGTAAAAATAAAAAATAACATTCTAACAGGTTTTGCGGGAAGCAAAGGCAAAAAGAAATCGGTAGAAGAGCATAGACAAGTCTTCTTTTTTGGGCCAATTTGAACAAACGACAAAATGTTTCATAAGCTCAAAGAGAGTACTCTACAAGTGTTTTTTAGCCTGCGTCACATGTCTCGCCAACGGGTGACCAAATGTTTCTTGCTGAGCACCCTTTTCATTTTTTAAATATCTTTTCGTAAGCCCGCGAAAAGGAGAACGGGTCTTCTTTAAAATGATTAAGAAGTCTTCAAAAGGATTAATACGTCTAGTAGCTGGAAAGTCAATCAGTTACTGTTAATTGCTTACAGCTTAATTTAACATACTTTTCCAGAAAATGTACACTTTTTGTACTTTTACTTCAAATAATTTTTGTTGTTGTTGTTTTTTTTTTTGAAAAGGATGTATTGTAAAAAAATTCTTAAAAGGTACTAATTTTTTAAAGGTACTTTTTTAAAGAACTTGTTAATAGGTACTTTTTAAAAGTACTTTTTAATTGTACTTTTTTTTAGGTTCTTTTTTATATCAAAAGTGAAATTAAAAAAAAATTACTTAAAGTTCTTTTAAAAATTTTAATTAAAAATAAAATTTTATAGTCAGGTTGCGAAACACTTGCGAAAAACAATTTTTTTTTCGTAAAAGTACCTTTTAAACAATAACATTTTAGATTAAATGTTAATGTTTTTTGACCTCTTGTTATAATTAATTTTATTTTATAATGAAACAAGCACTAGGTGAGTTTTAAAATAAAAATGTAAATATTGTTTTTTATTATTTTTTTTTTAATATTTCGCCACACCGTTTGGTGGCATCTTCAGGAAACAGGAAATATTATTATTAAAAAATTATATGTTTCTCAAAAACAAAAATTAAAAAAAGCATATAATTTTTTAATAATTTTATTTCCTGTTTTCTGAAGATGCCACCCAACGGTGTGGCGAAATATTGAAAGAAAAAATAAAAAAAAATAATAAACAATATTTTTATTTTTATTTTAAAACTGACCTAGTGTTGTTTAAAAAAGGCACTCCTTTTAAAATTTTGCTTTTTTAAAAATACTTTTGGAAAGGTACTTTTCGAAAAAAAGTATTTAAATAGAAAATAAAAATTTTTAAAAGTTAAAAACTCTTTAATTTTTTATTCTCAATGAAAAAAAGAATCAAAAAGTTCTCTGTTTATATATTTTTAAACAAAGAGCGTATTAAAAAGTGTTATAAAAATACTAATTATAAAACAAAGGTACTTTTTCAAAAAATAAAAAACAAAATAATTTAAAAAAAAAAAACATTAAAAAGAAAAGAACGGTTTAAAAAAAAGTATCTTATTTAAAGGAACTTTCATTTAACAGCAATAAACTAAAAAAATAATTTTTGGAATTTAATTTAAAAATAGGTACTTTTTTGAAGGTGCAATTTTGATAAAAATATTTTTTGAAGTACTTTCTTGCTCCCACAGCCTCTTATTGGAAACATATTTTTTTAAGAAAAATGGGTTTCTTTTTAAGTTACCATTTTTTATAACACTTTTTTAAAAGTATCTTTTTAAAGAATAAAGTTTTCACAAAGTACATTTAAAATAAGTCCCTTATATGACTTTTTCGAAAAGTACAAATTTCAAAGAAAATTTAAAAAGTTATATTTCTTTACATGTAAGAGAGAATATTTTCTTAACTTAATAATCGCCCCTGTTTCTAATAGTTTCAAACTTTTACATTTAGAGAGCAATAAAGAATCCTCGTTCAGATATGCAATTTTTGTTTCTGCAATTTTTTCAAATTCTCTTTTTTAAATGCATTCGTGTTTACACTTTCAAATTTTGTTTTTGCAATTTTGTCTTGATTGCTTAGATTTTGTTTTTGTATAAACTACGAATGACAAAACAAAAGAGAAACCATTTACCTTTCCTCTCCCACCCACAAATTTAAAAGAGGCTCAACAAAAGTTGCAAGGTGTGGACGGGGACAAAAAGAAACAAGTATAACTTTTAAAATATGTAAATCAATAAAAAAAAGAATATCTACCAAATGGATACGCTTCGTTTATGGTAAAAACTGCTCGCTTGCGATTAAAATCGAAACACACTTTGTAGGTGTCAAAGAAGTAATCACCATTTTTGCAATGAATCTGATAACCCACACGATATAAATTGTATTCGCATAAACTTTTATCATTCTCCAGTTTTAATTGTGGCATCATGAAATCCACGCATGGCTCCGAAGGCAGTGCAGGTTTGAACTGTCCATTTTCACATGTCACTTCAATGATATCGTTGCTATTACACACCAAATACAAAAGAGTACCATCTGTAACTTTCGTATCTCTAAGCAACAATAATTTTTCATTCTCATATTGAAGTACTAAACGACTGTCGTTATAACCCTCGTGGTACACACATGTTCCACTTATTTGAGTCACTACGTTAGACAAACATAATTAGTAAATTTAAAAAATTAATTTTGAAAATACAGTTTTTTTTTTGTTACCCAGATTTAAAAAGATGAATGCGAATAAATTTAATGGTTTTATCGGAATATGCATTCCTGTTGTTGTGGCGGAGCAGGGATACTTCGAATTTTGAATTTTGAATTGGCCAAAACAATAAAAATTTTCCAAAATAAATTTCTTATTAAATATTTATTTTCATTTTTCTATTTAAAATGTCAATTATAAATTTTTTTATATAAAAATTGATTATCGATTAAATAAAGAAGAACTAAAAGGCAGTCTACCGTGTCTTATGAAATGATTTACAAAAATTAATTTAATATTTTTTAGGAGAAATAAAAATCTTTGTGTTTAAGCTGATAAATGTTTTAGACTCTTGATGGTCTACCTACCAGAGCACACAAATACTAATTGTTAAATGACAAATCATGATTCTAGATGGAGGAGTAGTTGGGCTTATATGATCGAAATTAAAACATTGAAACAGAGATAGGTGATACAGTGATGATGCTGAGGCCATCCTTTAGTTTTTAATTTTGTAATTGGAGACGTAACTATTGAAACACTCTTCATTTAATGTTATTTTAATTTTTATATTCTTTTAGCAGACATAACAGTACTGACAAACAGTACAAATTTCAAGCGTGTGCCTATAACGTCTTCCTATAACAAATTTATAACTTTAATTTATTTTTGCTTTTTTGAAAAAGGATAAGACTTCACTTCTTTTAGATTTATTAGTCAAAATAACAATAAAGCCCCTTTCACACTATAATACTGAGTATTAAGACTTGTCAAAAACGTTAGTTCTATGAGAAATTTTGATGGTGTGAAAGCAATATGTTCTCAAGGTTAAAAATAAAACGGAAAATAATTTGACATCCCATAACACCGAACCATTTTAAGAAATTTTTCTAAACGCTAACACTTTTCATTTTATCAGGGTTGTTTTTTCAAAAGTAAATGAAGAACTAACAAAAGCAGCTGTTGAGCAAAGAAACATGCCGACTGCATCTTAGACGATAGTCCGCCGTCGTCTCTGCTATCTTTTCTTTGTCTTGCAACTGCTTAAAATTCCCCTATTTTTGTCGCTTACATATGGATTTTGTTTACAACAAACTACAAATAGTTGTAATTTTTTAATTCTTTTTTATTTTGTATTTTTATTTACCAAGAAGCTTAAGGGCCAAAAATTGTCACGAGGCGGCACTTCCGCACTCTACTTAATATTCTTCAGTCACCGTTGCTTAAATTTCGTACCAGTTTGGTAATTTTCATTTTATTTGAAGTGTGATAGTGTAAAAACAAAATGTTATGTTACGTTAGATTTCTTGACAATCACAACAATTCTTATTTGATTTTCATCTTAAAAAATTCAATGAAAACCTTAATGCTCAGTATTTTAGTGTGAAATGTTTGCAATATAAAACTGGAAATTGTATCAATTAAGCCAATGATGTATTATTTAACTTCTTAGCTTCAGAATTTACAAAAAGATTCACAATAATAACATAATTTTACCTTCGCTAATACATTAATTAAGGAGTCATTCACTTTGGTGTAATAACACATAGCAAAAAGTAAAAGTGAAAAGCTGCCAGATTATAAAAATGACATCAAAATGACCTGTAAGATGTTGTTAATTTTACATATAACGAGTTTAAACACGTCAATCTTTCTCATCCACAAAATTTAGAATTGCTGCAAGAAAATTTAACGTGTTTGAACTCAGTAATATTTAATTTTTCAAGACAAATTTATGGCTCTTTAAGGTTCAAGAAAAAATTGTCAAAAAAGTCACTAATTATTTTCTAAATAGTTAAAAGTCGCCATAATGTCAAGTCAGATAATCATATGCAAAATAAGTTTAGAAATCGCATTTTTGTCGAGGAAAATATATATCTCATCTCGGTTACTTATAACTTTAAGGTTTATATTCGGTTTTTAAGGTCAATAAAATTTTAAGCAATAAAACAAAAATAGTTTTGTCCGAGATGCAATATTGTAAGACCCAATTACGCCGCAACTGTAAACTTTAATATGATCGGCCAAAGATAAGTTCGATTCCCCTTAAAGAATAAAAAATGAAAAAACAGCAGGATAAATGCTTTTATTTATTTCATTTATTTCTATTATTTCTATATTTCTATCAATACCAAGTTTTGCCTGAATTATTTAGAGAAGGTGGTGAACAAATTTTTTTATTAAAAAGTTTTTTTCTTTTGTAAATTTATAAAAATTAAAAATTGAAAATAATTAACTATTTTTGGCATTTTTAATTAAGGAAAGTTATATTTACAAAATTTGGGTTAGGCTTAAGTTCGTTTAGTTTTTGCTTTTACTTTTTTTTAAGAAAATAAAATATTTTTTGATTTCTATGACAGTTTTTAAAGAATGGAATTTTTTAAACATGGAAATACAAATAATAAAATTTTTCATCTAACATTGCAAATATACAGAACAATAAAAAATTCAATCCATTTGCAAAATTTCATCAATTTGACTTAAAAATTTTTAAATTCCAAAATAAAAAAATTATTATTATTTTTTTTTAATTTTTAAAACCATTTAACATAATTACTTCCACTTTTGTAATTAACGACAAATCAACCATTTTTAGAAGAAAAATGTGTAATAGAGCAGCCAATTATCATTTCTGTCACCCACATTTGGTAGTGGACGACAATCAACTCAAAACAAAATCTTAACAAATCAATTAAAACAACTTGTTTTAGCCAAAACTCAATCGATTAAAAAGCGTGCAAAAGAAATATTTAACATTTAAAATGTAACAACTTTAAAATAAAATAAAATAAAATATCGTTTAATAAATCGATTAACTGAACATTAACGTTGTTATTACTTTCGTGAGACCAATTTTATATCATGGCCATATTGACAGAAAAAAATTAAAATGTTTAATGAAAATTAAAAAAGAGGTTTAGATGATAAAATTAAAATACGAAATCTTGTTGAAAGAAATACAGAAATTGAAATTAAGTAAGAAAATAGTAAAAAAGTTAATTAAATTTTAATATCATTAAGATAAAAAAAATATTTGCTTAAACAAACACGACCACCAACCGGGAGAGATTATAATGAGTTGATTTAAAAAATAGTCCATGTCAAAAAAAATCAATAGTAATTGATCTTTAATAAATAAATTATTTGCATAATTTTTAAATTCTTGTCACATTTTTGTCAAAATGTTTTTCTTTTTAAACTTTACATCTAATACAAACAGAACTACGAGCTTATCATTGCATATTTTACTGTAATGTCCATGTTTATGTTAGAAAAAAAATTTTATTTAATTATAATTAAGCTAATTATAACGTTTAAGTAAATTATTTATTGTTAATTATAAAAACATAAATTGACATCTTGATATCCAGAATGTGAACATTTCTGTTGTGATAATTTGTTTTACAATTACTTGACCACAGTTTCATGTAAAATGTAAATTTATTTTTCTTATCTTTGGTTTGCTATAGAAGCATACGAGCGTATACAAGCAAGCAAGTTGAAACCTGCTACTTTTGTTTTAAGGTCTTGAGAATTTATGGTTCATTAATTTGTTGCATGAAGCCACCTGTTAAAATATATAGAGATATTTAGCAGTTGCAGGTGTATTAAAAAAACGAATAAAAATATATTAATAATTAGAATAATTTGGCTATCAAAAACTAATTTTAAATAAAAGGCCTTTTGCCTTAAATTAATGTGTATGTAAATCTAGTTTAGTGAAGTAACTCCAATTAAAAAGAACAAATTTTGAGGTGACAGAGAATTTAAAAAAAAAAATACATAAAAATGACTTCGGCTCTTAATGGGTTAAGCATTATGAAAAATTTTAGTATTTTCTGAAAAATCTCTTGGGACACCCTTTATTAAACAAAAATTCCCAGACGCTGCTGTTATTTTTTACAGAAATATCTGACGCAAATTTTTTTAATAATAGAACTGTTTTTTTAAATACCTTCTGAAAAAAGGCATTTAAAAAAGTACCTAAGCTAAACTTTTTTTTTTTATTGTTAAAAGTACCTTTTGTGGAAAGTTAGATATCTTTTTTTTAATATTTAAGGGTGTTTCATTAACCCCGATAGAACTTTTAATTGTAAAAAATAACTCACAAAATTAAATTGTAATGAAGAATTTTTTACGAAAGATTAGAACATGGCATCAATATTTAAAAATGAATTCGGGCATATAGCCACTGCTGCTACTCATAACGAAGCTCATTCTAGACGTCCAATTCTGAGTCACTTATTCAAGTACTGCTGGCCGTATGTCACGAATATTACGTACAATGATGGACTTCAAAGCGTCAATTGTTGCTGGTTTATCAGCATAAACCAGTGACTTCACGTGACCCCACAGCAAAAAATCGAGAGGTGTCAAATCGCACGATCTAGGAGGCCAATTCACAGGTCCATTTCTCGAAATCAACTTATTGCCAAATTTTTATTTCAATAACTCCATGATTGTGGTCGCCTTATGGCACGTAGCGCTATCTTGTTAAAATCACATTTCGTCTGGATCAATGTCATCCATATTTTCAAACAAAAATTCATTAATCATGGTGCGGTAATGATCTCCATTGCCCGTAACGTGAGACAGACAGAGCCCCAATTCCAGTGACCGAAGACGAATCAAAAAAATTTGAATCTTCTTCCATACTTTTGTTTGCAGCAGCGATATTCTCTTCAGAACGCACATTTCTTCGACGTGTTAGTGTTATTAAATCCTCTAGAGAGTATGCGGTACGAAATCTATCCACATATCGGCGGATAGGTTGCTCAGACTGACAATTATGTGCTCTATAAAAATCAAGAAGTCGTCTATAAGTTGCTCAAATTGATGACTGATTTTCAACGTAAACTTGGATAATTTGATAGCGTTGTTTAAGCGTGAGTCTGTTCATAATGATTTGCCAGAGTTCACTTAAAATAAAAAGAAAAAATTTTTCATCAAAATTTAATTTTTAGTGTTTTTTTTATAATTTAAAATTCTATCGGGCTTAAAAAACACCCGATATTTTTAAAACTACTTTTTTTTATTTTGTTATTATGTCTTTTGATAAATACATTTCTTGTTAAAAATGCATTATAAAAAAAGGTCTCTTGGTAAAAAAAAACTTTCTTAAGAGGAGCTACAGTTAAAATTATATTTTCAAGTAAAAGTAGTACTTTTAAGGAGAACTCTTTTAAAGGTACTTTTGTAAAGCTTTTTGAAAAAGCATACGAATTTGTTTAAACAGCTTTTGTGTTGTTATTAAAATTGACTTTTGAAAGGCGTATCCTTTTATTGTACTCTTGAAAATGTACCTTCTTGGAGTATTTTGGAAAAGTAATTTTTGTGAAAAAAAATTTTTTTTTTAAGTTAAAAAGTTACATATTAAACAGAATCATTTAAAGGGTCATCCAAAAAACGCGTCTACATGTTTCTTTGAAATAAAACACAAACTATTTGCAATTTTTTCAAGCTGTTTTTTTTTATTAAAGGTAGGATCCATTACAATTATAAGTGGAATAGAATATCATTTAAATGTCCACCATGACTGCGTCTGCAGACATCAATCCGAATATCGAAATTTTCAATGACTTTCCGACATGTTGCTGGTGTTATTTCACGAATTGCAACTTGAATGTTGTTCTTTAGATCATTAATTGTTTGTGGCTTGTTAGCATACACTCGACTTTTCAAAAAACCCCACAAAAAAATCTAATGGTGTTAGATCACATGACCTTGGAGGCCAATTGAAATCTGCATTTCGTGAAATTACACGTTGAGGAAATTTTGATCGCAAAAGCGTAATGTTTTCTCGAGTTGTGTGACATGTAGCACCGTCTTGCTGGAAATAGACGTCAGACACATCAATATGATTCAACTGTGTCCATAAAAAGTCTATCAACATTGATTGGTATCGCTCAGCATTCACAGTAACAGCATTTCTAGCATCATCTTCGAAGAAAAATGGCCCAATGATTCCATTTGCCAAAATGCACATTAAACAGTAACTTTTTGTGGGTGTAGAGATTTTTTATGAATAACACGAGGATTTTCATCACCCCAGATACGACAATTTTGCTTATTGACGAATCCATCCATTCTGAAATGAGCTTCGTCACTAAACAAAATTTTGCTTGAAAACAATGGATCTGTTGTTCGTTGTTCAATAATCCAACTAGCGAATGTTGCAATGTTTACCTGTCCATGGTTAAAACTGTACTACCTTCTAATAAAACAAAATGGCTTATGTCATTTGAAAAGATGTCACGTGTAAAAATTATATAGTGCTGACATCTAGGCTTCACATTTGGATGACCCTTTATAATTCACAGTTTACAAAATTTGAAAATAAATATTAAAAATTTGTTTACTTATAATTTTTTATGAAATTTTAATGCCCATTTAATGTCATAACATCATTATAATACAGTTTGAACAGTAATTTGTCTTAAAGTACAAATTTCATAATTGCAGCAAAAACTAAAGAAATATTATTTATTTTATCAGAGAAAATGTTCCTTTAAATCAGCATTTGCAATAGCAACAAACAACATACACACATACTCGTAGATATTTGTACAATTTATATGTTGTACTAATATTTAAATTTTATCAGTTTGAGTTTTTGTCATGTGGTTTTTACAATGTCTCTATTATGTTCAACATTTGTGTCAACTCTTTTTTTTTTAAGAAAATTTTTCTTGTATAATTTTGAAAGAAAATTATCGTTTCAAGTAGATTTTATGCTGTAGAATGTAGAGTTTGTTCAATTACTGTAAATTGCCATTTTATATTTTATGTCATAACTGTTCATAATGCAATAAATTGTTGTTGCATTAAGTTGCATATGTAAATGTTATAATTAACGGTCACATGCAATAGTTCAAACAATAACAAGTGACCAATTTGTGTCGTAAGCAATTTATAATGACTTTATTGTGGTAAAACAAAGAAGAAAATTTGTTGGTGCATAAATACAGAGTTGCATGTCTTAAAATTTGTTCTTATTAAATATTTAAAAATTATAAATAATGATATTCGTTTGTATAATTGTTGCTTAACGGCCAACATTAATTTGAAGACATTTTTGGGGTAAGAGAATTTGTTCTATAGAAACACTCAGAGAAATAACACTGTTGTTTTGTGGCCACTAAAAATAATAAAAAATGTTGCGAAAGTGACAAAAATTCATAAAAATATTGTTTTTTTTTTTTAATTAAAGCAACAAGTACAAAAAATTAAAATTTAAACTAAAGGGTGTTCCAATAGTAACGTAATTTTCATGTGTATAGCAATAGGCAGATACTTTTTATTTTAGTATTTTTATGTGCCCTCTAAAAAACAAGCACAAATTATTAAAAATAAAAATAAAATATATAGGGTGTTCCTACATTAACCTGATTAATTTAATGCCTACTGCTTTTTTCAACTGTAGTGGGCCGGAAATTCACATTCACACAGAGTATGAACAAATATGTTCGTTATAAAAATAAATGTAAGTTAAAAATTAAAGGGTGTTTCCATAGAAGCGGTGATTTAGACAAATACGGCCTAATATATTAAATCGTTATAGGCAGACGTTTGTAATTTATACAGAATATGTATTGCAATATTTGATATAAGAAAAAGTATAAATACGAAATAAAAATAATATTAAATAAAGGGTGGCCCGATAGTAACGAAACTTTGACTTATATATTTTTTTATTTTTAAAATGTCTAAATAAGACTAAGAGAGGTTAAAAATAGATAAAATTAAAAACTAAAAGCTGGTTCAAACTTGGTGCGGAGGGAAGGATGGCTTTGTAAATGAGTCCAGGTTGCACTTGACGGATTTATTTTCATGTTAACATTTTTAATTTTGTTTTCAATTTTTGCTTACAATGGCCTTAAATGCTTGAAACCAAAGGGACTATTTCATATATAAATGTAATGCAATAGATTTTAGTTCAAGGTCTTCTGTAAAAAGCAGCTTTGAAATTAATTTCCAGAAAACTTATTATCTATCTACTGTAACTCCGTTCTTTTTTGTTCGATCAAAGTGAATCAGCCATCATTTCTTGCGTAATTAATTATACTTTAATTAGCTTGTGCAAAAAAAAATGCAAATATCCTAAACTAAAGAAAGTATTTTATATGAAAGGCCAACCTATGCTTGGTCTCGCCAAAATATGGTGACTAAACTTTCTTTACGTTGCTAATGCTTTTAACGTTATAAAACATTATATTTTTTTTTTAATTTAATTAAATATAAAAAATAATGGAAAAAACTTTTTAATCAGGTCACTTGAAATACCCAAAATAAATCAAAATCTTGCAAAGTGAACAAAAAAAAAACATTCTTTACTAATGATTTCCTGGATCTAATGAACACAGCTATTGTTAAAAATTTGAAATTTCTGTTAATGAAATTAATTAAATTCATTACTAAAGCGTTGTCCCAAATATATATATTTTTTTTTAAGCAACCTCAGTTGAAATTACAATTTATTTGGAAAGAGATTTTTTTAAATTTAACAAAAAACAAGTGAAAGTGCTATGTTTGGCTATGCCGAATGTTTAATACCCTTCACCATGTATATAAATCCAGTTTGGTAAAGTAAGTTCAATAAAAAAAAAAGAAAGAAAAAAAAATATTGAGATGAGAAAGAACCGCAAAATTAAAAAATATATGTAAAAAATTTATCGGCTTTTAATGGATTAAGCATTTTTTAAAAAGTTAAGTATTTCTTGAAAGATCTCTTCAAAAGCTTTTAAATGATACCCATAATTATATTTTAAAACATATGACATACAATCGCACTTTTGTAGGAAAAGTTCAGAGACCCACAACTCGGAAAATAAGGGCGAGCGCTAATTTTTTTCACGTGCTGTTTTTTTCTTACTTTTTATCTCAATCGCCCCATATATTTGTTTTTTTATTGGAGTTACTTTATTGTTCCAATTGATATGAAAAAATTAGAGGGAGGCGTAGTGTTTTGCCCGCTGCCTTAAAGGGCATGGACCGCTCTTTCCAATTTTTAATAGCAAAATATTCGAATTATGTCGATTGGCTTATTTAAAGTTTCTCCGACTCATCTGTTGCCTTTTGAAAGTTGATTTTAACACTAACACGGATGTACAGAAGGACAGACAGACATCGCTTAATTGACTTTACCATGCATAGGAACTTAGAATATTTATACTTTATGGAGTCGGGAAAAGAAATTGTAGAAATGACAAACAAAATGACAAACTAAAATACACCCTTTTTCCACCTGAGGTGAAGGGTATAACAACTGAAAAATTTTTATCAAATTTACTTGATTTTTTTAGACTAAAAAATCTATTTTAATTAAGGCCTCATTTTTTTTAAATTTAAGATTTGCAAAATTTAAACTTTTTTAAACTTATTTTTTTTATGGTAAACAATTAAGTAACAAAACGAAATAGATATTTAATTCATTCAATGCATCACTGTTTAGTAATCTCCCCTTTATGTAATCGCTTAAAAACAAATTCAAATAAAATAGTTTACACGTGTGACTAGAATTTTAAATTTAAATGTGATTTGTCCACACATCCCAAAGATCACTGTTTGCAAACATTCGAAATTGTCTGGGTTAATTTTAAACATTTCCTTTTAATATTAAATGCAAGTAGTTTTTTAGCAACGCCCTTTGCTAAACAGCTCATTGACTACTTTCTGGCAGTTATGCAACAGTTGGTAACACAATTGTCCAAAACACGTGATCATTTTTATAATTATGACCAAATAAAGTTTAAAAAGTTTTTTTAAGCAAATATTTCTTTTAACAAAAAGTGAAAAGTGTTATCATTTTGTAAAAAATGTTTGTGCCTTTCGTGTGCGTGTAAATTAATTTTTTTTATATTAAGTGTTTTAATATCTTGTCATTATGCCAAACATGTTGCAGTTAATTTAGTATTTATGATAAATAATCAACTAAATTGGGTTCACATGCGATCATATAATAAAAATGTTAAAAAAAATATGATGAGATGACCATTTGATTTAGAAAACTTTGTTGTGTTTAAATTATTACCAATTAATATACAGAGCAATACCTTTGAGTGTTAAGTTTAAGAAAATAGAAAATTGCTACATTAAACGCTAAACGCTAAAGAGTACTTATTATTAAAGTACTTTAAAGAAATTCCCGACAATATTTGAAATGAAATTTTAAGGTCACCGGAAATAATTAAAGGGCCGCTTTAATTTATACGTTTCTTTTAAAGATAAATTTAAAAAAAAATAATAGTATAGAAAAAAAATGCCTCGTCTAAAAGAAACTTTTTTAAAAAGGTACTTTTATAAAAGGTACTTTTAACATAATTTTATTGAAAAGAGTACTTTTCAAAAATTACTTTTGATTTTGAACATAATTTTTTAGTTTTGCATTCTTCAAAATGACTTAAAAAAACGCTATTTCAAAAAAACATATTTTTTGGCTGGTACTTTTTTTTTAAGCTGATGTACAAATCTACTTCAAAAATTAAGTTTCTTCATGTAAGTGCTCTTTTAAATCTAATTAAAGAAGTTATAACAATTTGTATAAATGATACTTTGGATTATTAAATAAATTAATTGGCAAATAAACCCTAAGAGTACTTAATACTAAAGAACTTTAAAGAAATTTCCGACAATATTTAATTTTATGGTCACTGGAAATAATTAGGGGGCGCCTTTAATTTATGTTTCTTATGAAGATAAATTTTAAAAATACTAATATAGAAAAAAATGCTTTGGCTAAAAGAAACTTTTTAAGAAAGGTACATTTATAAAAGGTACTTTTAAAATAATTTTATTGGAAAGAGTACTTTTCAAAAAGTACTTTTGATTTAAAACATATTTTTTTAGTTTCGAAACACTTAAATTGGTTTAAGAAAAGTACTTTTTTTACAAACCTTGTTTTCTGGCTGGTACTTTTTCCAAGCTGATGTAAAAATGTACTCTAAAAGTGAAGTCTTTTTATGTAAGCACTCTTTTAAATCCAATTAAAAAAGTCTTATCAATTTGTATAATTGTTACTTAAGATTACTAATTACATTAATTGGCGAATAAAAGCTCAAGAGTACTTAATGTTAAAGTACATAGAAGAAATTCCCGACAATATTTTATATTTAATTTCAAAGCCCCCGGAAATAATTAAGAGGCCGCTTTAATTTGCAAGTTTCTTTTAAAGGTAAATTTTAAAAAATGCTTTGTCACTTTTTAGAAAGGTACTTTTTTGAAAAGTACTTTTTGAAAGGTACTTTTTTTAATTTCATTGAAAATAGTACTTTTCAAAAAGTACCTTCGTTTTGGAACATATTTTTATAGTTTTATATTATTTGAATTGACTTTGAGAAAAGTACTTTTTTCATAAAATATTTTTCTGTAGTCCATTGTTTAAAACTGATCTGAAAAAGTACTTTGTATATGTAATTTGAATACCACATCCAAAATAGGCACGCTATCAACTAGCACTATTTAAAGTCCACTTAAAAAATTTTATCAATTCGTATAAATTTTGGCTGGTACTTTTTGAAAGTTAAATGTGCTATATAAACTAAATATTTTTATAACAATTCTAAAAAAGGTATGCTATCACTTAGCGCTTTTTAAAAACCACTTAAAAATTTTTATAAATTCCTATATTTGTTACCTAAAATCCCTGCACCTTCCTTGCTGCACTACGATCAATAATTCTTTTTGTTTTTTTGGAAATGAAAATTGACGATTGTTTTTTTGGTCAGAATATTTCTTTGTGTTATTTCTTACAGTTTAAAATGCTACGGGGCTTAAAAACTCCTATTTTTTATATATGTAACATCACAAATAATAATTTTTGGGCCGATCGTTTTCTTAATACAGTTTCAGGTAGAAAAGATAATTTAATCATTAAGGCTTTCTCTTTGGAAGATCTTGTTGCTCTATCTTTTGAACCACAATAAGCTTTTAAGAAAAGTGTTTTACCTAAATGTTACCATTTTTTTTTTGTTTTCAATCAAAAATTTTTTGTCCCAAAAATCAAGTTAAAACAGTGTTAATGTTCGTCTTTTGTTTTTTGAAAGAAAATTAAAATCATTTTTATGTTCTATTTTTATATTAAATTTTTTTTTTTGCATTCAACTATTTATATGTAATAAATAAATATTTACGGCATGTGATCAAAGTAAATCAACGCAAATAATGAAATAAAAAATATAAATATTTAAGAAACGTGATCAAACCTCCCGGTTATATGGCACTTAAAATGAAAAATACTTTTGTAGGTTTTCTTCCAGCACATGTTTTCTTTAATGTCTTTTTTAAAACTGCATTCAAGTCACGAAAAATGTAACATTTCTGAAACCAACATAAAACAAAGAATTGTTGTATTATGAAAAATAAAAAAATAAAAAACTTTTGAATAAGAAAAAACTAAAAGCACAGAAAAATAAGTTGACAAACATAAATTGTCAAAAAATATATAGAAAAGTCGATCAAGGTGTTTTAAGTTAAATTAAGAAAATTAGTAAAATAAAAAATATTAAGGTGGAGACAATTAAAACTAAATACTTCTTAATAAAAATTATATATTTTTTTAAGTAAAAATTTAAAGGTTAAATGCCACAATTCTTTTGTTTTATTAATTTTTTGTTTGTTCAAGAAAAAAATCGTTATTTATTTTATTATTTCAAATTGTAATTTGAACAAAAGTTCTGCTTCAATAACTAAAGATGACATTTCATTGTACATAAATTGATAAATATTGTCAAGGTTTTTGTTGTTTATATCTTTTCAAAGAAACCACACAAGTAACTTAAATATATTCGTTAAATAAATAAATATTTTTCTGAGAGGCGGAAAATAATTTTGGGCCATAAAATATTGCTACAATCCGGTAGGTATCATTACAAATATTATACAATTTAAAATATTCATATGTATATTAGAATGTTGTATTTTGATATTTTATGGCATCATTTATCATTCAAACAATCATTTGACCATTCAATTGATTCTACAAAAAACTAAAAATTGACAAAAAATCTGAATAGAAGTTTTTTGAAAGGAGTGTTTATAAAAATATTGAGGGAACTAAAAAAAATATTATATGTATGCAGATATAAAATTAAAAAAAAAATATGCAAAAATATTATTAAAATAACTTTTAAAGATTTTGATTTAGATGTCTTCATAAATTTTATTATAACGCTCGAAAAGTTTTACTTTTTCTGTTGTTTCAAGGGAAATTAAAGCTGAAGCAAAAATAAAAGATAAAAATTTACGACACAAATATTTTTTTGCAATTCATAATAGTTTTATTTGTTTACAGATTGATATTTTAAAAATTTTTTAATTAAATCAATTATATAATTAATCAAAAAAAGAAAAAAAAAATACAATATATTTTTATAATTAAATATTAAATTGAAAAATTATAAATTAAACTAAAATAAATAAAATATATTTTTTTATTAATTCAATTAAATTAACTAAAAATTTAATTTTTTACATCTTTTAAAAAAGTTTTGCAGCTTTTAATTTTTTTTAATTTAATTGATTCAATTATTTATTTAATTAGATAAATATTTTATTTTTTTTAATAAAATTGAACAATTTTCCAGTTCCTTTTTTCTATGCAATGAAAATTCTATTTAACAACTTTTTTTATACAACTGTTCTTTAACCCAATAAAACTTACGAAATGGTTCCACATCAAACGAACTGTCATGTTGCACTCATGCACTTTTTAACATTTTCTCTGGTAAATAATCATCATTAGATTGACTTTTAATCAATGCTAGCAATTTATATAGATTTACTTTCAACATGACTTATCAAGTCGAAATCTTTAAAAGACTATAATTTTATAGCGATCATAATCGCGTACTGTGGATTAATTTTTTACCACACGCTCTCTAAATGATGCAATAACATCAACGCATCAAAAGAAAATCTATATTAAAAAGAATATTGCCGCTGTAAATAAAAATGTGGTAGGAAAAACATTCAACTTTATCGATTTATCATCGTACGCTCGTAAAAGAAAGTCACCTGTCAATTGGATTCCAAAGACGTGCAATTTGACAACTCTTGATTATTTCCTACAGAGCCCACTGCAGTCGTTAGTTTAGACTAATAAAACTGCAACAGTTAACGCTTTAACGGCCAAAATTATTCATTCGAAACATGAGGCCAGCAATTTTCGAAAAAGTGTGCACGTCCAAAATGCGGTTCATTAAGAACACCTACGATGGCCATATGCCCAAAATCACTTTCAACTGATTATGTTATATATTGACCCTTCAAATTAACAAAAAGAGTTTAGTCAAATTTAATTTTTGTGATTTTATTGTCATATTATGTTGCTATTAAATTATTGTTACTACAACCATATTTCTCCTTACATAATGAACATAAAAATTGTCCATCTGGTTAATTAACTATAAAGAAAAGTTAAGCGCTTTATACGATTCATAATCCTGGTTCTTTTAAACTTTGATTTGCAAATTTATTAAAAAAATAAGAATTATTTTCAAATTTATTTTTGGACATTACAAAATTATTATAAAATTTTAATTACAATTCTTTTAATTATCTTGAATTAGAAGTCCCATATGATCTTTAAAATTTTCATTTTCTTCAATTAGAAAACAATGGAATATAAAAATGAAGAAAAAGGCTCTGTCAAAATTGTTAAATTGCAGTTAAAAAATAATTAAATACAATTTTATGAAACGAATTTATAACTTTTACAAATAGGAAACATCCTATTGTTTTAGGCTTGCCAGACTCATCTACCTTTCGAATTACCCGGGACATTAATACTGATCCAGGGCAATGAAAATTAAATTTTAGAGTTGTTGGACAAAAAAATTTTTTGTTTCCATTAAATTACTTTTGGAATAAAAACATTCCCAGTTGAAGTCTTTCCTAAAATCGACTATAACTTGAGTCGAAACGTTCACAAATTTTAGGCAATAGATTCTTTTTACTGCATTTTGTAGGCCAAAACTCTCTCTCCACTGGAGTAACTGAACGTGTTATGTATTTTAAAAATATAATAAAAAAAGTTAAAAACTTCAAAGATGTTTACAGTTCCCTAGAAAAATTATTGTAAAAAAAATCAGAGGAAATAAACGAAAAATTTTTTTAGGCAAAATGCAATCATGCTGAGGTGTTTCTTTTTTTACATGAATTTTAATCATGATTAAAAATTTAAGAATGGCAAAAATAATTGGTAGGAAAATAAATTAATGATAGGAATGAATAAATCGAAATAATATTTCTACAATTTGAAAAATATTAATTCTTTTATTTTGAGAATTTTTTTTATTAAAAACATGAATTTGAATTGAAATTGAATGAATCAAATTGAAAATGAATTTCTAAAGAAAAATTAATTTTTTTTTTCATTTTTTATTTCTTTCTAGATTCAACAGAATAATTTTGAAAGCGTTAAGGATTTATCAATTTTTGTGAATGTGTTATATACAACAAAATACTAAATGGTAAATATAAATTTCAAATTATATTATAAATAAAACAAAAATATAACAATTTTAAACAGCATACATGGTAGTAATTAATTAGATGGGTTTATTACATGACGATTTCATTAGCATTATCATTAAATAATAATAATGCTAATGATTTGTTTTCATTATTATTACTTCACTAATGGTAATGCTTTGTAATAAAAAGGTTTCATTGATAATTAAAAAATAAAATAACTACCATTGACTAATGATTAAATGGTTTCAAGTCTTTACAATTTTTAGCATAAAATGGTAGTACAATTGGTTTATTCCCATTATTTCAAATAATGCCAATGAAATTTCAATGTCAATAAAAAGATCCCAAGTATGATGTATCAAATCCCAAGTATGTTCCTCTTAATCACTTTTTGTGAAATTGATTTTTATTTCAAAATAAATATTTTTAAAATTACGGGATTTCCAACCAGTAAATTAATTGTTTGCCGATTAATGTCACAAATTATTTTTGTGAAAATGATATAAAATTTAATACAGGAAATAAATTCTGAGTTCTTATGCATAGCAAAGTCGACTGAGCAATGTCCGTCTGTCCGTTTGTGCTAGGGTTGTTGTTATCAACTTTGCCAAGGCACTCGATGAGCTAGAGAAAACTTAAATGCGCCGCAAGATCAGAAACAGTTTTGAAAAGTTTGCTACTAAAAATCAGCAAGACCGGCAAGACCGGCAAATCCGGTCACGCCTGCCTCTAATTTTTCTATATCATTTGAAAACAGTTAAGTGAATTGAATTAAAAAAAAAACAAATATATGGAGCGATAGAAAATTAAAAAACAAAAAAAAATCAAGTGAAGAAATTGGCGGACGCCCATATTTGCCGAGTTATCGGCCTCAGAACTTTTCATAGAAAAGTACGATTGAGCATCATATTTTTTATGATATCAATATGAGTATCATTTAAAAGCTTTTGAGGAGATTTTTAAGAAAATACTAAAAAAATTTAAAAATTCTTAACCCATTAAGAGCCGGTGACATTTTTATATAAAATTTATAGTACTAATTTTTCTTTCTTAGTTTTTTATTTCCTGTCTTCACTAAATTAGATTAACGTATATGATGAAGGGTAAATAAGATTCGGTTATAGCACTCTAACTTGTTTTTATTTATTTTTGTAGTAAATTTATGTGTTTTTTTAACACGCTTTTATTGTGAAACTGCTTTTTACTTTTACGACTTTTAATAAAAAATTTTAAGCATTTTTAAAATTTCCAAGAAATTGGGGATATGAGAAATTACCCAAAACTAACTCGAAAACTTGAGCCAAATTTGGGTGTTGTTAGTTTAAAATAAAAACTTGTAAGACATGGTTTTGCCATATTGCATGAATAGAAAAAAAAATAATTTATTTTAGTATTTAAGTACTTACACAAGTCATTTAAGTATTAATACAAAAATACTAAAAATTGTTCGTCCCAAAATTTGGGGGATTTTATATTTTTGGACTTGGAATTTTAGATTTTGGAATTTTTGGAGTTGGTATCCGGAATTTCCTATTTGGCTACCCTACACAGAACAATGCTGATAATATACAAATAATTTTTGCCCCAAGTTAAACATTTAAGAAAAGATGATCAGAATTTTTTAATTTTTCTTTAAAGATTCAAAAACTAGTTGAGACGAAGTTATTTTAACCCTGATAAAATATATTTTTTTTAAATTCTGATTAGTTTCTCTACTAATAAAAATTTTATTAATGTTATTTAGATTCCCTTTTACTTTTCTTATTATTTAAGATCGGTTATTTAAGCAGCATCATCCTTTAGAAAGTTTCTGAGTAAAATAAGAAATTCTTTCATGAAGGCAAATGAGTTAAGAAAATCTTTAATATTTTTTTAAATTATCTCATAGACCGTCAACCTTAACTTTTCATCTTTTTTCTTCTTGTTATAATTTACATTATTTTTTACATTAAAATAGCTGTCTGTAATGTATTTCATAATTTGTCTGTGTTTTTTTTTTTTTTTTTTTTGAACCCTCTAAATTAATTTTTTTTTTCAAAATTTGCTAACCTGACACTACCAGTCTTATTTTAAGATTTAATTATTAAGATGCAGATATATTTTGTTACCTTTATTGCTCAACTTTATTCTCAAATCCTCTACTATGGTTTCACAAATATGTTTGTTGTTCTTCAACTGCCTGTTTGCCTATCTGTCTGTAGAATAGTGTAGAATCTAACGAAATCTCGAAGAGTAACAATAATCAAAGTTAAAGAAATAAAATAAAGTTTAAAGTAACACAGAAAAGGCGTTTAAGTATGTTATTGTTTCAAATATTTATTTTTTTTTCGTAGTGTTGTCAAGTTACACCATTTACTTCTTGTTTAATTGAAAAAAAGTAACACGAACTTAATTTGAAGTTAACTTCATACAATAGAATTAAATAGGAATAACATTTTTTGCTTTAAATAAAACAAAAAGTATTAAACGTAAATTTCTATCGTACAAACTGAAAGTGATTCAACAAACTGATAAATACTCATGTCCTCTAATATGCCTTCACAGGTAACTGTGGTCTGGACCTTGATGCCTCGTCATTAAAGAACATATTTTCCGAAAAATTGGGTTTAAATCTACGACACCGTGTTACATTACCAGAGGGATTTTTCTAAAACCCGAACTACCGATTCTTATGGCGGCAATTTAAAACTTTCAATTACAAACTATCAGAAAATATCCTACGACAGTTTCGCTGGATTGGAACGTAAAAATTAAGTAGATACCCTAAGAAATCGCTAACAGCTTTTCTTTCACTTTTTTATAGAGGGCGGCTTGACGATTACCTGCTTGCTACTCTTCTCTTAAATAGACGCCTTTCATTTATTTACTGGCCATTGCTTTACTCAATAAATTGTCTTTTCCTCTTTTTCGGGGAAGTTTGTACTTCAGCTTCTTAATTTTTAATTGCCTTTCGCATTTGTTTTTCTTCCTTTGTACGCATGTCCAAAGATGGGCTCGAACTCACAATCTTCTGTTTTACAGCACGCACCTCTACCAATGCAGGCATTGAGGTTGCTCAACTTGCTTTAGCTAATTTTCGTATTATTCTATACATACACCAAATGGTGATGGAAATAATACGCACATACGGACAACAGCAACAGGGGTTGCCAGATCTTATGTTCGTAACAATATAAATTACAGCTTCCTTTTTTCCAGACGTAAGTTCGCACTATAATATATTTAGTTTCAAAGAAGTAGGCCTACTAAGCATCAGTGGCACTAGACACAGTTCATTATTATCTTTATTATATTTTATACACTTTCCCAGAACTCAAGGTCTTCAGGCATATAGAGTCACTAAAAGGGTCTTGAAACTGGAAGTTATTTTAGTAAAAAGACTTGTGTCGGCCCCCAGTACCTCCCAGTAGTCAAAGTCCTAGGCGCCGGTTATTTGAAAGTAAAGACCAGATAGAGTGCTTTACAGCAGATGTGTCTTTGAAAAGCAACAGAGGCCGCTAAAGAAAAGATGAAATAAGTTAAGACGATCTAGAATTCCTTAAGCTTCTTTTACACTATAATACCGAGCATTAACACTTGTCAAAAATTTAAAACCTATGAGAAGGAGTGATGGTGTGAAAGCAATATGTTATCAAAGTATGAAACAAAACGGAAAGATATTTGAGATCCCATAACACCGAAACATTTTTAGAAATTTTTCTAAATGCTAACGCTTTTCATTTTATCAGGGTTGTTTTTTTCAAAAGTAAATGAATAAATAACGAAAACAGCTGTTGAGCAAAGAAACATGCCGATTGCATCGCAGACGATAGTGCGCCGTCGTCTACGCTATCTGTTCTGTGTCTTGCAACTGCTTAAAATTGGCCCTGTACCTGTCGCTCATATATGGCTTTTGTTTACAACAAAGTACAAATAGCTGCAATTTTTTAAATCTTTTTTTTATTTTGTATTTTTATTTACCAAGAAGCTGAATGGCCAAAACTTTCCATAAAGCGACACTTCCGCACTCTACATAATATTCTTCAGTCGCCGTTGCTTAAAATTCATACCAGGACTTTGATCTTTGAACATAAAGCAGATGAATGAATTTTCATTTTATTTGAAGTGTGATAGTGTGAAAACAAAAGGCAATGTTGCGTTAGATTTCTTAACAATCACAACAATTCTCATTTGATTTCCTTCTTACAAAATCCAATGAAAATCTTAATGCTCAGTATTGTAGTGTTAAAGGGGATTTAATGAGTAGCAAGAGCGTAGTTTTGTCAGTCATGAGGATCAAGTTACTCCTACGCACTTAAGCAAAATTGTATCTTCTTTACAAAAAATTTAACAGAAGCAATGTTTCAATTCCTTGATTATTAAGTCTTTTAAAATAGTTTAAAACGAAAATATATTTTCTCGATTATTAGCTGCCTGGATTTGAGCAAAGCTTGAGCTTCCACTCAGTGACTCTTAAGGGATGTTAATGTAGAATTCCCCAATACTCTGGGGTCTTATCTGTGCGCATGACATAGAATATGACATGAAAAATATTGCAAACTTTCAATGTTTTCCTCAGCTTCGTGCTTTTTATTTTCAGTTCCACTTTAATCAAAATTGTACTGGGGTTTAGGCATCTTTACATAAATTTGGCTTTCATTTGTGTTGTTACTTTACTTGACTTGTTTGGTGCCCTTAAAGATTGGTATTCTGGTTCTTACCATTTTAAATTGATCTTAAAAAAATTAACACATTTAACAACAGTAAAATGTGAAGAATTATTTCAGTTCTAAAAGTGTAGTAAATCAAGGAAATGGTGTAAATAACATTGTTATCTTTTCAATAATTTTTAAAGTTCTCTTAACTGCAATTTTTCGTTTTATTGTTGTTAACAAAATATTCACTTCTCCGTGTGTTTTTTGTATTGTTGTTAACGTTTCTATTGTAACAATTTAAAATGTGTGCAATTTTTATTATTGTTGTTGTTGTTGCATTTATTGCAATATAATGTGTTTGTTGTTTTTATTATTATTATTATAGTTGTTGTTGTTGTGTCATGCAGTTGCAAGTTGCTTTAGGCCTGTTTAAAATTTATGACATTCATTGAGTATTTCTCTATTGTTTAAAAACATAGTAAAAGGTGTATAAGTAAAGTACCCAACAGCAACAACAACAACAATAACTTTGTGATCATATCACATTGTTTTTGCTGTCGTCACTTACATTGTCTTCATCATCGTCTTCGTCTTGTTGATATTTTACAAATTTTTTTTGTTTTGTTTTGCTTTTCTGTTGCAGTGTCATCTACTGTGTTGTTGCTTTAGTTATATTTGATGTTTTAATTCAAGAATTTATTTATATGTGATGCTAAAAATTAATTTTCTCAAATATTTTGCATATTTTATAGCAGATGCTTTTTTATGTTACTGTTTTTATTTTCAATCATGAACTAAATTTTGTTGGGAATAATATCTTTTCGTTCAAAGATTTTATTGCTTTGAGGCTTTTTTATCATAAAACGAAATAATCTTGTGTCTTATAAATTCTTTATAAAATTTAGCAAATTAATGAGCAATGTAGTGTTTTGTTATTTAAAACTAAATAAATTATTATCTTGCAAATAAAACTTTTGTTGTCCCATAAACTGTTATGAAAAAGACATTTAAAAAAAATATTTTTAGAAACATTAATCGTCTTAACAAGCCAACAATTTATAATTCGGGTATTTAGGAAAAAAAAATGTTCAAAAATATCTGTCTATACTTACATTCGCAAGATTTAATATAAAAACAAACTCCGCATTTTTATTTTTCTTCTTGTAAGCTATTTTTGTTGTAATAAATTATAATGACGACAGGATGACAGCACATCAGTCAAAAAGAAAATTTTGCTTGAAGGCCAAACTCAGAACAAACAAAGAAATTTTGTTATTTGCTTTCTGATTTAATTTTTATTAAAATTATAAATGTATTAAAATTTATTTTCCTCCTTATTTTTTAATTTAATTTCTAAAAAGTTTTAGAAATAAACGTTATTTACAAATGTATGCGGACGTTTTCCAAATAAAACAATAATTTTTCTTTCAAAAACTTTTTTGAGATTTAATTAAAACAACTTACCCCTCGTCTCCACTAGCCTTCAAATTGAACTAGACATGCACATAACGCCGGCATAACAACGGTATTAATTTGTTCATGCTTTTGTATGTGGCGAGAAGGAGCCGATGTTCATATTCTATTTGAGCATAATTTTCTGTTTGTCGTCAGGGGTTTTTCAATGTTTTTAATAAGAAAGAGTGTGTTCGCATTGTTGATCAATAGATGGTGTTAATTCGAAATAGAGAAATCATACTTAAAGTCATATTTTATGGCGAACATCATTGCTCAGACAAATGTTCGGCCAACGATGGTTGCACATGATCGAAACATGAACATTTAACCGCATTCATGTGCAATGGCTAGTGGAGACGTAGGGTTAAGGAAGATAGATGCAAGGAATGCTGATGAAGGATGTGGCGAACCAGAAAATGCGGCATTACATTCTGCTAGCATCTAATTTTTCTTGTTTTCTTTAGAAAACGTCTGTATACATTTGTAAATAATTTTTCTTTCTTAAATTTTTTTGAAATTAAATTAACAAATGATCCTTAGCCGAAAAATTTAGATTTTAGTTCTTTTATTAAAACTTTAATTAATTCAATTATTTATTTAAATAAAAATTAGTTTCCCTTTTAATTAAAAATATAATTGATTTCATTAATTTTTTTGTTAAAAATTTAAAATAAAGTTTTTAATTAATTAATTAATTAAATCAATAAAAAAAATGTAAATCTGAAAACAAATAAAACTATTAAAGGCTGCTTATACTCTTATCTGTAAAAGGCTTTAACTTAATTATATCGCAATTAAATATCTGCGTTTTAGACGATAGATTGTAAATTTAGTTAAGAAAACTATTCTCTACAGCAAAAATCGTGAGATATGCAAAATCTCATTTAAAAAAACTTAAGGAACATCCAAGCCCGTTAGTTCATAAATTTTAAACGGTTGCTGTTACATCCGACTAAAATGGAAAGGTATCGTTTTCTTGATCAAACACTAAAAAAATGTTATAAATAAAAGCAGCGAGTACGAAATTTAATATTTTTTCTAGCAGTTGTGCGACTTAAGAATGAAATTGTTAAATATAATATTCAAGCACTTAATGTTAGTTAAATTATATTGACGATTTAACAAATTAATTTAAAGATAAAAAAAAATAAAAAAAATAGTTCGCCAAAAAGTAATCCATTCTCATCATTTAGTTAAGAGAAAATTTATAATCAGAATATCTATCGTGGAGTAGTTGAATTGATTCGTGAACTATATAGAATGTGGGAAGTTCTTGTTAAACACTCATATTTGTCCACATCAATATCATCTTATCAGTTGAATATAAATATGAGAGCTTAACAAGACCTTCCCACATGCTATACAGCTCACAAATTAATTCAACTGCTCCATCGAAGATAACGAACTCTGTTAATGTGACCCAAAGCAAAACCATATTAAATGTGACTGATTGACCAGCTTCATTTTAAAAGAAATATGTTCCAGTGTAGTGCCTTGAGCTAGAAATTAACAATAAAAAATGGAAGGTAATATAAGCTTTTTTCTTTTCCTTTTTAACGCTTAGGAGGAAGAACTTGCTTAAGAAACTTATGAACGATCCCCTCTGCAATGCAGGCTAATGCATCTTCAGCTCTTATATCAGCTGACTTTTAAAGAATTAAAAATGCAAAGTACGGCAATATTTGGTTTGTGTGATGTCATTGGATATTTTCAAATACATTACCACTTGTAAAACGATGATTTACAAGCTTCAACAAAATTTGCAAATCTACTTTGCTAAAAGTAGTGAAGGAATATTTTATTGCAAACTCATGCGTACAATTATTATCTGTGAGTGATTTCAAAGAAAATAACAAAATACAACACTGAATAAAGAATTTATAAAGCCAGTGTCACATAAAAAATCCCTAAGAACTTGTGTCATGCATTTTTTCCCCTTCTTCGTTCCCTACACTTTTTGTCGACGTTCACAAATTTCCTGCAACTAATTGCATGAAAAATTGCATTGCGTAAATTAAGTCCTTAAATCAAAATAGTTAAAGTTAAATTCAGTTGAATTCAGTAACATAGAAAAGATTTTGCACCATTTTTTTATTGAAAGTTAATTAAATAATTAATTCTCTCAATTATTTATTTTATTGAAAATTAAATATGTTTTTTATAATTAAATTACTAGTTCTATCAATAATATATTTTTTATTAAAAATAAAGAAATCGATGTGTTTGATTGAACCAATTATAAAGTTAATTAAAATGTATGTGAAATAAATAAAACCTAAAATTCTCATCGATGACGCTATAGACGTCCTTATTCAACGTATTATTTTGCAAATGATTTAATCTTTTCATATAAACGATTTAATTAAAAAAGTTGCTTAAGCAGAATATGAAAATACGCCAAATTGTTGAATTATTTGTTTAAATCAATAAGTTAGATAAAAATCCGTATTTAAATTTATTGATTTTTTATTTCTAAAAATCTTTTTTTTTTAATGTTGGAAGTTGCCACCATAAAAATTTAACATAAAACTAATTACTATTGATATCATAAATTCTGCTTTATTTAATTCAATTAATTTCTAATTGATTTTTTCTTGTTGCCTCTTTTTTTGCAAATAATTTTATTTCGTAGAAACTAATCGTCAAGTAACCACCATCGATGATGATTAAATAATAAAATAACAATTATTTAACAATGATCTTATGGCATGCGCTTCTGAATTGATAGTCAAACGCTTGTAAAGAAAACATCAATAAAAAAAATAAAATAAATAACAGCAGCAACAAAAAAAAAAAAACAAAAAAAGATCAACAAAAATCACAGATGTAATAGTAGTCATCTGTTTGAAAGACCCCTCTTAGTTTTTCCTTACGTCACCAAACTCAAGCTAAAGCTGAATAAGACAACATCTAAAAAAAGAATGGCCAGATAATAAAACTGCTTGTTATTTCCATGTTCATCACAAGTGTTGCAACCTAAAGATGGACAAGAAAAGCAACAACAACAAAAAACAGAAGTACAAAAGCAGAGTCTTTGGCTGTGGCGTTAAAATGTTGCACTATAAGAAAATTATGTGTTTAAATATATTTTTAATAGCGGTACAAGCAGACCATATTTTTTTATTTGCTTCTACTAGTCAGTTATTCAGTTAGTTAGTCAGTTAGTCAGTGTTATTTCTATAAAACAAATTTCGGCAGCAGTAATTGAAATCATTCGTTATAATTCTGTCCTTTAAATATTTATATTGGCATCATTTCCTATTGTTCTGCTATAACCTTAAGTAGGGTATCTTTTAAAAATTTAAGACCATCAGGCTTTAAAGATCATAAACTAACAGCATAACTGTGTTATAAAGCCGCAAGTAGTTTGTCGACGTAATTTCGCACTGAAAATATTTGCACCAAAATGTTGTTACGTTGTTACGAGTAACTTCTTTAAAATGAAACGTTTAATAATATTTTTTTGTATTTACTGTAAATAAATAAATACTGTATTTAATATGTTTATACTTAGATTTTTTTTCTTGATCTGCTACTTGAATTATGATATTTGTGGCAAAAAACAAATTAGTCGCCGGTAGCCAATTTTTGTGCAAAATGATGCTTTTGTGGCCAACAATTTGTTAAGAAGCCACAGCCGGTAATAAAATAAATAAAAGTCATTTTAAATCAATAAATATTTATTAACTTTTATGAAATAGAGCTTTAAGCTAAATAATCACAATCATATTTTATTGCTTCAAAATTCTAAGGGGAAATCTTTGGCGCATAATTTTGTTTATTTATGAAAAATTAAAATGTAGTTAAACTAAAGGCCTTAATTCAATATTGTTAAAAAGTAGATGTAATACCTTTATATAATTAAAACAAAAATATTTTTTTATAAAGTTTTACATAAATTTATAAATTCTGCTTAAAATTTTTATGCCCTCAATATAGATATTTTTTTAAAATAATTTTTTTCAGCTTTTGTTACAATTATATTCATAAAGTTACAACCACAGGTTCACTAATAATAATGCAAATTACATGCCTGGTAAAAGCTGCCAGATCTTTTCATATTAAAAGAATTTAGACGTTTAAGAACGCCTACAAATAAATAACGCAGTAGTGGCAGTATTAAAAGTGTGGCAGTATTAAAAAAAATGTGGAACAAAAATATTGCGTGTAGATAGTACTGAAGAGGGTTTTGTCTGCGTTATTAGCAAATTATACAAAGCTAAGTAACTATAGCCACATAGAAAAAAAGTTCTTGCCGTGTTTCATTTAGCTATTAAAAGAACTCAAAGGGTAATTAAAACGTCAAAATATGATTGAATACGGCGTCATCTGACCAACAGGTTGGCTTGTGGGCAAGTCAGCTTTGTAGCCTATAATATCATTAGGGCTGCGAAATTTTCCAAATACTTGAAAAAATTCTTAATTAAAAAAATATTAGGGCTACAAATGTTGAGACATTTTTAATTTAATTCAATTTTTTATTCTTATGAAATGTTCACTCGCCTTTCACAAGATTTTGTTTAAGAAAATTTTGTATTATTTTTTAACACTGTTTTTTCCATAAACAAAACTTTTCGATTGGAGTGCTGGAGAGGAATGGAAAAAAATATGATTCGTTATCTGAGTCGATGAAACAAAATAAAAAGCCTCTTATTTTATTTGCTCAGATACAAAAATCGAATCCCAGTAGAAAATGAAAGAAATTGAAATAAAACAATGGAATTAGGAATTCTGTAGGTTATAAATTTTATTTCTAATGAAAGGATACATTTACCTCTTCTCGTGCTTATAAATTTTTAATAGTGAACAAAAAAAAGGAAACAGTATTAAAGACATTTTGGACATTATGACCTTTAAAGTTAGGCGTTAAACGTAAAAAGAGATAGCTGCAACTACCAAACTGAAACCGCAGAAATCAGCTCATATGTATATTAATATGAAGCAAACTCTCTGTAGTTGCGGAACTTAAAACAAATGTTTGTTAAGGCATTTGGCCTTAACATTACCGCCCACCTTGCAGGATATATGCAATGGATGCAGTAAGCAAAGTAAACAAGTCATATTAGCCATGTCAAAAATACTGTTTGAAAAAAAAAGATTACAATCTAATTGAACTAAGAACTACAAATACAATTAATTCATGTTATGTAAGCGTTGAATTAAGTATATAAAATAATTACTATATTTTCCTTATTTAAACTTTATAAAAACACAATTCAGAATTTTGATAGTCAGCAGAACAACTAATATGGGTATAGTTTAGGAAAAAAAATGTTAATATAAATGTACGTTCATTATTTTGCATTGCCTCACACTTAAGTGCATTTCGTATTTATAAGGCGCATGGACCGTAAATAACCCACCCGAAAAGGGTACTTTGAGCAGTAGGAAAACCCGGTTTTGAAATAACTCCATCTTGTATGACCTTTGGGTAGATATCGACTCCAATCACGATGTCTATACCAGCAGATTCGTAGAATTTTGAGTCTGCCAGAAATATGTCGCGGAAATTCTTTTTATAGGATTCTGGAAGAGCTTCGGATGGAGTACAGAGGTTGATATGACTATCTACACGGAACGTTCCTTCTATCTTTGATGCTGAGTCATATCTCGATCTTAGAGTGATTGGACACACGGTTTCCTCATGCAACGTATACGCCGTTAAGTTAAGCTTGTCAACCAGTTTCTTGGAAACTCGGCTAACAGGGGATCCAGAGTCGAGAAGGCAACGAGCGTGAGCTGTTTTGGATGCAATTTTTACTAAGATTGTTGGTAAGAGAATTAATGTGTTTTGACGCAGAATTGCTGTCAAAGATGCTTTGGAAGTCGATGGTGGAGAATGAGCTCTATGAATTTTGGTTTCCGTAGAGGTAGGCTTACTTGAACTTTTTCTGCTTCTTTCTGCGTAAGAATTGGATCGTTCTGGAGTTGGAAAACGAGAACGAGATCCATTGGATAATAAGTCCTTGGCTAACCGGGGATGGACGTGAAGCAACGTGTGGTGGTACTTTTGGCAATGCTTACACCCATGCTTGGAGAAGCAAGCGCCTCGAGAATGGTCGTGGGCAAGACAATTTAAGCAGTAGTTGTGTTTTCGGACTGCACGAATGCGATCGTTCATGTTCATCGCCAAGAATTTCCTACACCTTCGCAACGGGTGTGGACGATTGCATAAACGACATGGGAATGCGTTGTAGTTATCAAGAAACCCTTTTTCGGAATTTCGTGACTTCGAAGCGCTAGAGGATACTTTTGGCATATTGATCTAAAAGACAAAGAAAAATAGAAAAAAATAGAAGAAAAAAGTAAAATTAAGGGGCAAATAAAACGATGAGTTTTACGACTGGGCGTGTTATCACGCCTCGCTGGGTTAAAACGTCGGCTACCCGTACACGATTGTCAGAGCCACTGTACACCTTTTGAACCCTGCCAAGTCGCCACGAAGTAGGAGGAAGGTTTTCCTCTTTAACTACCACTAAGACTCCTTCCTTAAGATTCTCCTCTGGTCGCTGCCATTTCACTCGCTTATGAAGTTCTTTTAAGTATTCACTTTTCCATCGCTCGCAGAAATTTTTATGAATAATCTTTAATCTTTGCCACCGGTTAGCTACGGAAATGGAGTCATTTATCATTGGATCAACGGGAGCTAAAATTGGTGAACCAATTAAAAAATGGCCAGGAGTTAAGGCGCAAAGATCAGAAGGATCGGTAGACATCGGAGAAATTGGCCTGGAATTAAGGCATGCTTCAATTCTGGTTAATAATGTTGATAACTCTTCATGGGTATACTTATAGCACCCTGCAATTTTCCGGAAGTGAGCCTTAAAACTTTTTACGCCCGCCTCCCATAACCCACCCATATGGGGAGCACCAGCTGGAATAAAATGCCAAGTAATATTCTGATGAGCATAATCGGCTACAATACGTTGATGAGCAGTTTGGACGAACTCTTTTGCCATAACTTTAGAAGCGCCTACAAAGGTGGTACCATTGTCAGAGTAGAGATGTAGTGGACATCCTCGACGGGAGACGAATCTACTAAATGCTGCCAGGAAAACAGGAGTAGAGAGATCTGATGTAGCTTCTAAATGTATTGCCTTAGTAGAGAAGCATACAAAGACACAAACATATCCTTTGGAGATTCGGCATGCTCTGCCGGAGTAACTTTTTACCTCAAAAGGGCCTGCGAAGTCAAGGCCTGTGTGCATAAATGGCCGTGAAATGTTACTTCTCTCAGGAGGCAGGGCGGCCATTATTTGCTTTTGGCATTTCTTCTTGTATATAGTACAGGTTTTGCATCTACTACTCATGGTTCTAATAAGGTTCCTAGCCCTTGGAATCCAATACTGCATCCGTAAAAGTCTCAACACAAGTTGATTTCTACCATGCAAGCTTACGTCATGGATAAATTTTACTAAAAGCCGTGAAAAATGACAACTGTGAGGAAGAATTATGGGATGTCGTTCGTCAAAAGAAAGCCCAGGTGATACTTCGAGCCTGCCACATGAACGAATTATACCGTCAGAATCAAGAAATGGATTCAAGTTTAAAATACAACTCGACTTAGGAATCTCTTGTTTGGAAAAGAGAGCTTTGTATTCGTTCGGAAATGCAGCTTTCTGAGAAATTGAAATAAGGACATTGCGAACCGAAACGACCTCAGAGTTTGAAAGGAGCATAGAGTCCTTGCGGAAATTTGCCCGCGTACCTGGGTGAGTTCTGTGGAAAAATCTGTAGACATATGCCATTACACGCAATGCCTTAGAAAAAGAGGAAAATCTTTCAAGCACATCCTCAAAATCTGAAAAGTACGAAAAATGCACTCGAACAGATTTAACTTCTAAGTTGGTTTATAAAAGACTGGAGAAGTTTACAGTGGGCCGTTTATCTGATTCATTTCTTAACCACCATGGCCCTAACCACCACAAATCATAATCTATTAGGTCCTTCGGACGAAGACCTCTGCTTGCCAAATCTGCTGGATTATCTTCGGATTTCACGTGATTCCACCGTGAAAAATCTACGGTTTGTGTTATTTTAGAAATTCTGTTGGCTACGAAGGTCATCCAGTTACAGGCTGGTTTTGCTAGCCATGAAAGAACAATCGTAGAATCCGTCCAACAGTAAATGCCATAATTTTCTACATCAAACCTGGGTAATAAGCTTTCAATCATATCTGCTAAGAGCACTGCTCCACAAAGTTCTAATCTGGGAATAGATATCGTTTTAATTGGCGCCACTTTGGTTTTTGACGATATTAAATAAGTATGAATTGAATCTTTAGTAGATATTCGGGCATATAGTGCAGCTGCGTATGCCTTTTCAGAAGCATCGCAAAATCCATGGAATTGGACCGTAGCACTAGGACTATATTTAATCCATCGTGGAATACGTATGGAATTGATTTCAGAATAATTTGATTCGAATGATTGCCACTGTTCAAGAGTGTCGGGAGATAGGATTTCATCCCAGCCCGTTTTATCCATCCATATCCTTTGCATCAAAATTTTTGCTACTATAATGCAGGGAGCTAGCCAGCCTGCTGGATCGAAAAGTTTTGCGATTCGTGAAAGGATTTCTCTCTTTGTGTACTTTGTCTTACTTTGGAACTGACTAGCTGCAAAATAAAATTCGTCAGTGCATGCATTCCACCGAATTCCTAAAGTTTTTGCAGAACTGCTATCTTCTAATTTTAGGAAGTTCTCATGTAACAAATGATCAGGTGGAATATCAGCCAAAATTTCTTGACAATTAGAGGTCCACTTCCTGAGCAAAAAACCAGCTGACTGAAGAGCGAGAATAAGCTCATTTTTCATACTAATTGACTCGGATTTAGAGTGGGCTCCTGCCAAGACATCATCGACGTACATTGATTTACGAATTATCGAGCTAGCTGCTGGAAAAGTATCTATAACGTCGTCTGCAAGTTGTAGCAAGGTGCGAATAGCCAAATATGGAGCGCAGTTGACACCGAAAGTAACTGTTTTCAGCTCGTAATCAAAAATAGGACTCTTTGGATTATCCCTAAATAGAATTCTTTGGTATGGAGTATGTTTTGTATCTACTAAGATTTGCCTATACATTTTTTGAATATCTGCGTTGAAAACAAATCGGAAAAAACGCCACCTTAGAATTAGCAAAATTAGATCGTTCTGAAGAGTCGGCCCTGTATGCAACAAAGAATTTAAGCTGAAACCATTTGAAGACGGAGAAGAAGCATTGAATACAACACGGACTTTGGTCGTCATACTATCAGGCTTGACAACCGCATGGTGTGGTAGGTAATAAAATTCAGGATTTTGAGAAGAACATTTTGTTGTCACTCTGACCATATGACCATACTCTTCATATTCGTGCAACACTTTGTCATATTCATGTTTTAAATTTAAATTTCGCATCAGCCTAGCCTCATTACGGAAAAACTGTGCCATTGCGCTATACCTGGAATTCCCTATCTTCAAGCAGCGAGGAAAACCTTCTTTAAATGGAAGCGAAACTATATATCGACCATCTACATTTCTTTTTGTGGTTCGAACGTAAAGGTCCTCACATGCCTGGTCGGATGAAGACATGATGTTCTTCTTCGGAAGATTCTCCACCTCCCAAAAGCGTGAAATTTCTTTGTCCAAAGAAATCTCACAAAAGTAAGAAATTATATTGGAAGTGGAAAGGGAGCTCCGGGTTATAGGACCAGTGAGAATCCACCCGAAGATGGTTTCTTGTGCAATCAACGTATTACAAACCTTTTGTTTGACACCTGGACCTATGATAGAAGGGAAAATATCACCACCAATCAAAACATCAATTTTAGAACTGTAATGAAAATTAGGATCGGCGAGTTGGATATCAGGAAGGTCAGTAAAAGAATTACTCGAAATAGTTTTGGATGGAAGGTTTGTGGAAAGATGTGGAACCACTAGAGCCGTGACATGTATTGCGACGCTGTCTTTTAATTCAGTACCAAGCACAAATGAACACTTACGTTGAACTCTGGCAGAAACTGAGTTGTTTAAGCCCGAAATTTGAGCATTTATTCGTTCAAATGGAAGTTTAAGTAAGTTAAACAAACGCTCCGAAATAAAGGTACCCTCAGATCCCGAATCGATAAGAGCACGTGCTCTATATTTCATGCCAGCATGGATAATATTTACCATTGCCGTCCCTAACAAAATTTTGTTAGAGTTTGTCGCGAAACAAGATTGAACTACACCAGCTGTTAAAGGATAAGTGGACTGTTGAACGTTATGACTAGACCGAGTAAAAGGTGCAGAATGTGGGTTAAGACTTGGTTTTCCGCCCTGATTAAAATCACTCGTATTCTGCACTTCTCTATGCAGAAGAGTATTATGTCGCTTTCCACATTTGTAGCAATTATGTTTACTGCTACAGTTCCTGACACCATGTGTTTTGGAAAAACAATTTAAGCATAACCCTTCTCTTTTGACCTCGGCTAATCTCTGGTTATAGCTCATACTCAAAAATTTTGGACATTTTCTAATGGCATGATTTTCCTTGGGACAAATTTGGCATTTTGGACCAGCAATATTAGCCTGAAAGCTATTCAATCTTTTGGTAGAATTTGTATTATGTTTTAATTTCGAGATACCTTCTTTCGAGCCAATGGATTTACGTATTTCAGAAACAGATTCTAGAGTCCTATAACGATTTGTGAGAAACTCATCTAGCTCTGACCATTTCGGAACAACCGTTTTGTCCTTTAATTCTTGTTCCCATAAAGTTAAAGTAATTTCTGGTAAATGATTAGTACAAATGAAAACGAAAAGTGGATCCCAACTTTCAACGTTAATATTATACAGATTTAGTGTCGATATACAGGAATTAATATCTCTTTGGATTTGTTTTAAGGCTTTGCTAGTCTCGGATGTTATTATCTGAAGACTAAAAAGAATTTTTAGCTGACCATTTACTAATACTCTTCGATTTTCATATCTTAAGCAAAGATCCTGCCAGGCTAAATCAAAACCTTGATTCGTTAGTGGACTTTTCTTAACGATTTCCCTTGCTTCACCCTTTGTCTTTTGCGTTAGGTAAAACAATTTTTCTACCTTACTAGCATTAGAGTTAACAATAACCGCTGTGAATAAGTCGCGAAATGTTGGCCAGGATGCATAATCCCCGTGAAAAGGTTCAATTTCAACTGGCGGAAGATGGAGGCCATGTGACTCTATAGCTTTAGCAGACTGATATGCTAGACTAGTGCTCGGCTGGAGCAAATGTTCAGTATCTGAAACTGTAGGTTTTCGAAGGGAGTCAGACAACTCTGCTAAAGATACTAAGCAATTGCAATATGTTGTATAAGTATTTCTATATTTTGTCTTAAAAGATTCAATATCTAATGGCTCCTCCTTTGCATCAGCTTCCGTCTCGGCATCTCGTAGAAACTTCTCATAAGCCTCCTTAATTCGATTCCAATTGGACTTGAGCTCCAGTCTGTGTATATCCAGTGCATGGAGAGAAGACACTGGCAGCTTGCGATCGTTTAGATCAGCCTCGAATTCAACCATATCGTCCGCTAGACGGATAAACCGATCCAAAGACATGATTGCCTCTTCAATTTAAGTTAATACAAAAAGGCAAAAAAAATAAAAACAAGTAGAAATTAATTTCGCTGAAATTTAAACTTGAAATGGCCAACAAAATGAGCGATTAAATCAATAAAACTGCCTCTATGTATGTACCGAGGAAAATAATTATTCTTTTGAACAAAACACTATAAATTTAATTATATATTTTATCGAAACTGTTATTTTATTTTAATTTATTTAATATAAATTTATGTTATTTTATGGAATAAATATCTTATGACAGACAATATCAGAAACTATGTAAGGGGAATAAAGCAAAAGTAAAAATAAGAAATATAAACCCCAAAAACCTTAAAAATTACAATAAGTTAAAATATCTGTTCTTCTTAAAAAAAATTATTGAACTTATTCAGTGCTCTGGCTTTAAAAAAACAGCTGTCACCAATACGAACATTTGGAAATGGTCATTGAACTCAGCAACGCTGGAAATATCAGTATGTCCAGCGCAATTATTCTGCAATAATAGGTCACTTCCTTATATTTACACCAAACAGCAAAATAGAATATTAAATATGTGGAATACAAATTCTACGCAACGAAACTAATCAGCAAAAAAGTAGACTACGTATGTCCCTAAGAGTAACAAAAGGGAGCGAGAAATTATAAATATAAAAAATGACCGTAAAATTTCAAGATATCTGAGATCAAGGTAACCAATTTCGAGTAGAGTTGAATTATATGTATTTAAAACAATGAATCGCCAAAAGCAGGCCACAACGGATGCATTTATTCTCAGTATAAGTATTTACTGAAAAGGATTAAAAATGAACATTTTATATTATGTGCAAAGAATTAATGTACGTATATGTGGTCGCGAACAGACCTATTCCGTTTACATGTAAAACGGTGGTTGGTCTCTCTTGACAATGGAATGCAGAAATAAAGTAATATTATTATTTGGAAAGTAAATCATAAGAGCGCGAACCAACTACCATAACGATGTATGCATGAAGAGAAAAAAACGATCAATATGAGGGGAAATATACGTATTAATATATGGTAAATAAAATACTCCGAGTACACTGAGTTACATTTCTTTAATTGTTTAATGTAGTGAAGGGGTATTAATATGTGTAAATATGTACTTATATATCTGTAAATATCAGCATGTAATAATTAGCAGGGGAACCAAATCGAAGGGGAAAAAAAGTATGTCTGTATATGGAAAAAATGTTTAAGGGGAAGGGCTAAAATATAAAGATATTGTAATATGCTCTTATGTTGACATTCCTGTTTACAGAGAACCTGAAATAAGCGCGCGAAAAATGTGATTGGTACCCTACACCACGTACGTGTCGAAAATCAATCGAATTCCTCCTTATCTTCACTTTGGACACTATGGAATATGAAGTTTGTGGACAAATTTACTCACATTTTTTCTGGATAAACCTCCTTTCTAGGGTCGACTGACAGGGTTCAGCAGCTCAAAAACTGGTTGCGTGCACTTATTTATTCCCTTATAATCTTTTTTATTTTACCAAGTCTCCGTTATATAATTCTTTATATTTTTCTTTTCACTCTTATTTGTTATTTATTATTATTATTATTATTATTATTATTATATTTAAAATCGTTAAAAGTTTCGACGAAAATTTACTATTAATTTGTTATTTTTAATTCTTTAATATATATTTTTTATCAAACACTTTTTCTTTTTTGCAACGATTACCGGCCGCGTGAAATGCATTTACATACTAACAAAGGCTGAACAAAAGCAAAATAAAAAACGTACCTTGCAGTATGTAACTTTATATATATATTTATAGATGAATGTATGTATGTCAAATCTATGTAAATTCCAGCTGACTCAATTTAAAATAAATCCAAGCGAACTTTTATGTTTTTTCTATCCGGCTCGATTGGACCAAATGTTTTTTCCATAAACAAAACTTTTCGATTGGAGTGCTGGAGAGGAATGGAAAAAAATATGATTCGTTATCTGAGTCGATGAAACAAAATAAAAAGCCTCTTATTTTATTTGCTCAGATACAAAAATCGAATCCCAGTAGAAAATGAAAGAAATTGAAATAAAACAATGGAATTAGGAATTCTGTAGGTTATAAATTTTATTTCTAATGAAAGGATACATTTACCTCTTCTCGTGCTTATAAATTTTTAATAGTGAACAAAAAAAAGGAAACAGTATTAAAGACATTTTGGACATTATGACCTTTAAAGTTAGGCGTTAAACGTAAAAAGAGATAGCTGCAACTACCAAACTGAAACCGCAGAAATCAGCTCATATGTATATTAATATGAAGCAAACTCTCTGTAGTTGCGGAACTTAAAACAAATGTTTGTTAAGGCATTTGGCCTTAACAAACACACTATTTTTTTAATTGTCCTTTTTATAAAAATTATTAAAATTTTATTTCTTTGTAAAGCGCACTAAAAATTATAAAAATGTCTTCCTTAACACAAACAAAAAAATTAAAAAAACTTTTAATATTTTGTATCAAGCATCTTTAATTACTTTGAAAATATTCAGTTGCAAATAGATTGCACAACTCAGTAAATTTTTATACCCTTCACTACCGGAGAAAAGTTTGTTATTCCATTTGTGATTTCTACAATATCTATTTCCGACCCCATAAAGTAAATATATATTTTGAGTTCTAATGCATGACGAAGTCGGTTGAACGATGTCGTTCTATTAGTCTGTTCGGTTTAAAATCAAAATTGCCCAGGCACTAAAAAATTTAATTTAAATAAATAATTTAAAAATTTTAAATTTAAATATGCCAATCGGTCAGACGTAGTTTCGAAAATGTTGCTATTTAAAACCAGTAAAATTGGTCCACGTCCTGCGAGGAAGCGGGCAAAATATCACACCTGCCTCTAAGTTTTCCATATAATTTGTAACAATCTAGTTAAGTAAAGGTACTTTAATCAGAGAAACAAATATATCAGGTGATGGAGAATTAAAAAAGTAAAAATCATCAAGTAAAATATTTGCTTCGCCCATATAGGTCTCGGAACTTTTCATAGAAAAGTACGATTTTGCACCTTATTTTTTAAGATATCAATATGGGTATCATTTAAAAGCCTTTAAAGCAACGGTTCTCAAATGGGGGTCCGTGGACCCCTGGGGGTCCGTACAAACTATCCAAGGGGTCCGCATGTAGAACCGAAAAAATAGTGTTTTCAAAAATAATAAAAGTTTTATTTTGAACTTGGGCTTCAGAGGGGTCCGCGGAAAAAAATTAGTTTACTATGGGTCCGTGAGCAGGAATTTGATGAGAACCCCTGCTTTAAAGAGATCTTTTAGGAAATGCTTAAATTTTTTAAAAATGCTTAACTCATTAAGAGCCGGTGAAATTTTTATTTATTTATTTTTTTTTTTTTTAATTTTTGGGTTTTTCGTCGCCTGAATATTTTTTTTTTTTTTTGTTTGGACTGTTACTTCACTAAACTAGATTTACATACAAGGTGAAAGGTATATAAGATTCAGCATAGCCAATATAGCAGTCTTACTTGTTTTTTTTTTTTTTTGTTATTTTATTTTTTTTTTTCTATTTAATTTTTTGCTTCTTTTAATTGTTTTTGCTTTTTGCAATTTTTCAATAATCTCAAGCTGAAGATGGATGAGTTAAGCATCTATAAATTGATATTTTTATTTCATTATTACAAATGTTAATTATGAATGTTGAGTTGTTTATAACAGTTTTATCTTCTTCTACTTAAGATAGTGTTAAAGATTATCGTGTGCCGGTGTGAAATATAAATTTAGTTTAAACAAAAAATTAATCTTTTTTTAAACTAAATCGTGTATGTTACTTAAGTCTTTTGATTTTATTTAAAAAGACTGAATATAAAACAAAAGACCGCACATAATTATATATTTAATTTTTAACTGTAAATTAATATATAAAAAATAATTAAATTTACTTTTTTACTTATTTTTTTAAACTCATATAAATTTGTTGACTTTATGACCGGCATGTTTTCCGCTACAATTTCATTTAAAGAAAGAAACTAATTAAGTTTTTTTTTATTTTACTTAAAGGTTTTTAAGGTTTAAAAATTAGTTTAAAAAATGTTAATAATGAGTTTTGTTATTAAAACTTAAAATTTATTTTTTTATCACTTTTTTTTTTGTAGTTTAACTGATGATTGCAATGTAACGTTTTGCTTTCGTTTACAAAATTTTCTCACGCTTTTGAAATTCTAGTTTAGTTTTTTTTAAATTAAGTTCTCTATTTACTGGTTTGTTATCAATAACAACTTGTTGTTGCTTTTTAATAATTGCATAGTATTAACTATTATTGCTGGTGTTATAGTTGTCTACCCTGAAGTCTGGGAGGTTAAATTTAATCTCAATAGACTTTGTCTTTATAAAAAGGTGTAGCCGCTGGTTTTGTAAGCAATAATCACATGTAATGTTTCATTTTGAAATTTATATTTCAAATTGAATTTAAATTAAAAATCTATTAAAATTGTTGCCTTTTAATTTATTTCATATTTTTATTTTTCTTCTATTATTAACCTTATAAAACTAAATAGGGGTGTAAATTTTTTTTTTATTTTATTTATTTTTTTTTTTTTTAGTTTTGTAACTTTTTTATTAATATTTATATATCAGTCTGTCCGTATAAACGTTCTTTTGCTTACGTTATTGATATATGATAACTCTTTTCATGTTTGGAATTGCAGCGACAAGTTCACGATATTTTTATTGTCAGTTTTACTCAAACACTTTAACCATTTTTGCTTGCAGTCATCGAGGCAAGTTATACCCTGTAAAACTTTGTTTACAGCTTGTGAATCTTTTTCCCGCGTAGTTATTAACAGTTACATGAGACTAAATATATATGCTTATGGGGCTCAGTCTAATATTTTTACTAAAAATATGCTCTTCCAGGTATTTGCCTTTGGGTTATTAGAGTCGAGTGCCCTTCAGTGGTCTTCTTAAGCCTTGGTTTTCATATTATAATTTAGGACTTAAAAACCTTTTCTGATTATTGGGGATCGATCACTGCTTATGGCATTTTATTCTTCAGTATAGTTTTATCCCCATTTCGTGAGCTGCTTTTATTTCTATTTTGTCTAACTGTCAATGGTAACTTGTCTACTGATTTATACATCGAGCCTTCACCTTAAAAGAAACATCCAGAAAAAGACAAACTTCAATTGCAGTTATTGCGTTTAAAGTTTAAGAATTTGTTTTAACTCTTTAAAAAATATTTAGAATTTTTTATAAATAAAATTCATATGTTGGAACATAATGTTATGATTTATAATTTTTCTTTTTTTAAAGAGACGGAAGGCATTAAAGAGCATTTCTGGGAGCTCAACTCTAAAACTTAAAAATTTTTTGCGGGAAAGACTTCATATGTTGTAATGTTGTGTTCAGAAACATATTTTAGCAGTGCAGTTGAAGGGCAATATCTTGCTGTTTTACTGTCCATTATATGATCCAACATAGCAATACCTCAAGTATCTGTGACTGTATTCTATTAAAGAAATATTCTTTCCAAGATAAAAAACTTTTCAAACCCTGATGCAAAAATTTTGTGGTTTATTTTAAACAGCGAAACTTTTATAATTTTAGTTCACACAGGTTCTTGGTTTTTGTATGTATCAACTCTGCTAATTATTTTTTATAATCGAATTATTTAGAATTTCATTTTTTAATGAAATTAGGAGTTGAACTGTGGATTTTGTAAATGAATTGAAATTTATTTTTGGCTCTAGTTAATTTTTTAATTTCTAAAAATCCTTTTTTGGAAAGGAAACCTTTTTTAAAACTGCATACGGACGTTTTCCAAAGAAAACAAGAAAAATGGGATGCCAGCAGAATGGAATACTGCATTTCTTGGATCGCTAAATCCTTCATCTTTTAGAATTTCATTTAAACGTTTGTCCCATTTCCTATTAATTTTCAATTTTATATTTGTTGTTATAGTAGAAATAAATGTCATTTTTTGTGTAATGTTGAAGTGTTAGACTATAAGAGTTCAAAATATATGGGCATCTGAGTCGAATTACGTCACCTACGGGGACACTCTTTAGCATTAACGTAAAATTTTTTGATAACTTTGTGATATTGTAAAATTATATTGATACAAACTCTATTAAATTTTTTATAAGTGTCCTTGTAAAAATTAAATTTGTTGTACGGAGGCACCCTTATTTATTTCTTTATTTTAAATGGGACTTATCTGTTGGATCATTTTTCAATTAAAAGAAAATTTTTTCTAAGTTTACATTTATATCATGAAATTTTTTGATGCAATTCTTTCTTCAATTCTCTTTTTATGTTTCAGCGATATTCAAACCAAAATTTCATGCCAGTTTTATAAAAAATTTTCATAGTGTAAGTGCCGTATAAATCGCCTTAGAAATTACCAAGATGCGCGGGCACAAATATAAAAAAATAGCAAAAAAAGCACAAAACTAAACGGTACAATATTTTTCATTGTTTATACATATTTCGTTTTATTTACTACAAAGAACAAAATACAACAAAAGCAAACGTTTCGTTTTGTTTATTTTTGTACCCTGCATTCTTAATTTTAATCTAATGCAGCAGTTAAATTGCAAATGAAGTTTTAACATCCAATCGCCTTCTGTAAAAGTGAATCTACCGAATCGTGTGGCCCCAATCAACCAAAAGTATAGAAAAAAATTGATTAAGGATTTCCGAAGAAAGTAAAGAATTATTTTTTTATTTATTATGGATTAAACAGAAAAATTTATTCAAAATTAAATGTTGAGAGTGTAGAAATACAAGAGAAAATGTTTTATTTGTTTATTTTTTACTTTTCTTAACGTGATTGACAAAACTATGTACGGATAATTAATTTCGTATTTCCAAAATGAAGAAAAATTCTCATATCATCAATTGTTTGCAAAAAATAGTTTATTTAATATTAAAAAAAAAATCGTTTTATTTATATCCCAATTAAATTAATAAATCACCGATATTGATTATAAAGGATGAAAGCATGTCTCGATGGCTATTTCGCTACCGCTCACTTAGCTCTTCAGAAAACTTCTCACAAATATTTTAAATAAACTAAAGATTGTTGTCCAAACAATAAAGAAAAGACAAAAATCAAAGTTTAAGCAAAAAACAACAAGAATCAACAATGATTTTATTTTTTTATCCACTGAATACGGCTGACTCGTTTTCGGCTGTTTTATACAGTTAAAAAAATATGAAAAATAAAATATCACAACAACACTATGATAATTTATTAAATTAAATTAAACCACGGGCATATTAAATTTTTTAGTTTTTATGAAAATTTTGTTTTGCTAATATTTTAAACATTGAAGAACAGTGAAGTGCAATAATAATTTTTTTAATTTTCTGTATTTTATTATTAAAAACCACACATTTAAAAAAACATCCTATATGTACATGTTAATAATCATTTGACATTTTGAAATAATAAATATTAATTTTTTATGTATTGAATTTCATTCATTTGAATTAGTTAATTAATATTGAAGGTTTCCCATTCGTTAAGTCCCCCCTCCCTCTCTCTCACTCTCTCTTGCTTGAAAAAATTACTAAAATTGCAATTATTTTTTTTTAATTATTTGTTTTGATTTAAAAATGATTTAACAATGATGTCAGCTTAAGATTAAATTACTTTTAAGTTAAAGCCGCCTTTAATTTTATTAATTTTTTTTTTCTTAATAATATTTTTTTCCAATTTTTATTTCATTAACGTTTCGCTTAACTGTCACTTTTACTTGATTGTTTACGTAGTAGCGATTGTGCAATAAAATGGCAATGAAAATAATTTTAATTTCATAGATTATTTTCTATGGCGACATCATCTCATCTTAGTAAAAATTATAATTTCCTTTCTTTTGTTCTTAAATAAGTGGGTGCTGTAGAGAATATTTTTGAATTTTAATATTTCTAAATTTATTATTAACTTACAAACTATTTGATGTTATTTAATTGATTCGCTGCTAAAACCTACATTATTTAATATTGTGAAATATTGTGGAAAACTTTATTTATGAATGCTTTCATTTTATCGTTATAATCAAAATTTATTTAGTTTGTATTTTCAATTTACCAGTGACAGATTGATTGTGTGTTAAAGAGTGAAGCAAAGGGTTTTGAAAACAATTTTTAAAATTTTGTTTTAGAACACAATAGTTCAAATTACAATATTTTGAATCCTTAAGGTAAAATTCGCAGCCATAAGTTGTTAAGAAAAATATCTTCTGCAGACTTTTTTATTTGAAAAATAAAATTTTTTAGAAGGAATAGAAATGGCTCAGTGCCCTGTCAGTACAACCTTAAGTGCACTCGTATGTCTTTAAGACGATCTCGGCATATCCTTGCAATTATGCTGTGTACAAAAAAAGCTTGATATTGTGCAGCAGATCTTTCGATCTTTTCTCCATGTCGTCTTATATTTTCCGCTTAAAATTCTCTTTACTGTAACGAAATCAGACACCTACTAATTGTGCTGTCTCTTCCCATTAGGTGAGTTTTAAATCTTAACAAGTTTGGAAGAAGAAGGTGTGCTCGGCCAGCCAAAAGGAAAATGCAAAGACAATACATTATTTTACATTTTATTTCTTTGGCTTTCTTTCATTGTCAAGTTCTCTTTTATTTAGGGAGCAAACAATTTTTTTAGACGCAATTGGGAAAATATTTTGACACCAAAAGAGTAATGATGCTGCTTGCAAAAAAAAAAAAAAGAAGACCTGTCATTTTTATTATAAACTCATAGTGTGAATAATTTCAAATTTATTATTAATCAATTTAATGGTTTGACTTAAACAAATCATGGAATAAATCAATTAAGTTTTCGTTAATAAATCTCTGAAGAGGAAGTATTGGGTGTCGAATTAATGCACTTTTCACATGTAAATTTCGAATAAATTTTAATGGCCATTTTAATGAGTTTTAAAATTAGGAAAAGACAATAAAATAAATATTGATTTTAACATGCTTCTGTTTATTAAACGCAATACCAAAAAATAATTAAAATTATTTATAAACGTTAATTGCTAATTAAACAAAAAGATTTTTTATTCTTCTTCTTATTTATTTAGAATATTTATTTAAATAAAAAATTTGTTTCTCTTTACAGTTTCAAACCGACTAATCGAATGGAATCCTGTTTCAACAAAAAACAAAAACAAAAAATATTAGTCACCTTTCTCCATTAAGAGTGTGACAGCAAAACTGGTAGTCACATAAAATCCCAACTGGCTTCGTCGAAGGCAAACCCAACATGTAATTGATTAAACAAAATACACCCGGCAAAAAACAAAAAAAAAATTAATAATTTTTGCACTTTTAAAATAATTTGTTTTTTAATGATTAAAATCCCGATTTTATTTAATTATCCATAATGAAGTTAATATTAATTAACAAAAACAACAACTACTGTTTAAAAAAAAACAACAATTAACATTCATCATCACAATTAACTAAAAGACAAAGTAGAAGAGGAGCTATAAGGGAATAAAAGAAGGAGTAACACTTTCAAATTAAAAAACAAAAAAAAAACAACAAAAAAATAATCAACAGTCATTACTGTCATTTATCACTTTAACACTGGGAATCCAAACTTAATATAGCGACGACAACGGCATAACTACAGACGACAAAGTCTTCTTCATTAATTAACTGTCGTTAAAAATGTTAAGAAAATTTTAATAACAACAACAATGGTTTTAAATAATTAACAAAGTTAACAACAACATTAACTTCCTAATAATTTTTGTTTAACGAGTGGGTTACAATTTTTTGTTTCTTTTGATATTCATTCACTATTTTTTTCTTAACAAAAAATTTGCTTTAAGGCAAATTAAAAGAAAAAACAAAAACCTTAATAAAAAAAAATTAACCAACCATACTGTGATATCAAAAACCAAAAGGTAAGTTTTTAATTTATTTTTCAATTTGTTGTTAAGAATTTAATTAAATATCAAACAACTCATTATTTTTAAAAATATTTAACTATTTGAATTTTTTTATGTTAATAATTCCGTACTTAAAAGTTTAAAGTGAATATGAAAATTGGTTAAAAGTATTTTGATTTTTTTCACAGGATTTTTTGTAGCCAATATTTCATGCCATTAAATCTGCAAAAAAACCAACTACAAAATGGACAAACTTAAAATTATATTTCGTTAGGACGGCAGTTATATATTATTTATAATATATTCAAGAAAAATTGCGTCAGGATTTTTTATGTGTCGTAGAACAAAATATGAATGCAGATTAAACAAGAAAATTCAACAGTTATGTGGTCACCCTTTATTTTTACAATTTTTATTGCTGAAAAAGAAAAGAAAACTTGTTTAAACTCTAAGCGTTAGTCTACAACTGTTTAAAAGATTGGCCATATACATCAAATTACAACCATTAGGGCACCCTTTAATTTCGAATCTTAAATAATTTTTACTTGTTTTCATACTTGAAATAGAAATGGACATTTTGTGTTATTTTCAAGAGCTTGTCTGTAACGGTTTCAAAAATAGGGCCACATGGGTCAAATTACATCAGTTATAGGGACACCCTTTAATGCATAACTTCAAGTTTGCTACTTGTTATAGCGGACATAGCAATAAAGATTCTGTGCAAATTGCAATCAACTGTCTACAACTGGCCAACAGTTTGGTCATATACATCAAATAAAAGCAACTGTTGTAACACCCTGTAATTTATAATTTTAAATATTTATACTTCTTAATATACCAGACAAAGAAGTGGACATTCTGTTTAATTTTCAAGTTCTTGTACATTAAATTTCAAACGATAGGGCCATATATATCAATTTACTTCAAATATTGGAACACCCTTTAATTTCTAAATTCAAATGTTATACTCATTGTTATAGCGGAATTAGCAATACAGATTCTTTATAAATTTCAGTTGTCTGTCTATAACAGTTCAAGAGTTTGGCCACATACATCGAATAACATTAAATATTGGGACACCCTTTGATACTTGTAATTATAACAGTCATAGTAATTGACATCCTGTCCAATCTTTAAGCGTTTGTGTATAACGGTTCACGAGATAAGCCCATAAAAACCAATTTACGTCACCTATGGGACACCCTTTAATTTTTAGATCTATTTTTGTATTACTTTTTGCCATTGGGAGCTGTAGTAATACCCATTTTTAAATTTTAAGGAAGTACGCTTTACGGTGCGTAATACACTTAAAATCATATGTGTTGCATGGGATCACCCTTTAATTTTAAAGATTATGAACTGTTTTTAAACGAGACCAATCTGTAAGCATAATCTATCAAATTACAACTTTAAAAATCGGTTCAGAAATGACAGAGTTCTGCAGGCACAAGCAAAAAAAGAGCAACATTCAGTCGAATTGATAACCTCCTCCTTTTTTTTAAATCAGTTAAAAACAAAACAAACCCGGCACAGTGGGGCAGAATTATAATATTTTGGAAATAACTTAGACATTTGTGAAGGGCCAAGCCAATTGATCCAAAATTTGACATGAGTATAGAGTAGTATTCGAGCTTAAGTTTTTAAGGTGGGATGGCGGTATGTGGTCTCAAAGTTGGGTACTTCGCACCTGCCAATTTATTAATGCTTGTCATTTCTTCAATTTGTATAATCCTTGGCATTTTTGTAATTTAAGGGTATCCTTACAGGTAGCGTTTTTTAACATACACAAACCTATCTCTTGAACGGTTACAAACAGACAAATGAAATTTATAAAGTAGAAAACAAAATTAAAGGATGTCCCTACAGATTTCTTGAATTTAAAGTATATGGCATTTTTTATATCCGATATTGAATTATTCATTTTTTGAAGCCTATGACTTCCGGGTAGTCCTATTCAAATAACCTTTTAGAAATTAAAAAAAAAGGTGTCCCCAAAAATATACTCGTACTTGACTTTAGCGTATCATTTTTGCGGTAAGTGACGCTAATTTAAAACTTTTACAAAGTGCGGAACGCTATAGCTGGCCACAAAAAATTAAAGAGGTTATAATAAATGGCGTCGCTTATTTCTTGAACCGTGATGATATTCTCATGAAATACTTAAAAATAAAAATAAAAAATGAAATGTATTACTACTGCTACTGCTTATACAGCTCAACAGTGAACTCTACCCAAATTGTTGATAGAAAATTTAAATTTTATATTTCAAGCTAAATTGATTAAATGAGAATTTCATTAAATCAACAGAGCTAAACGACAATAAAAAATAAAAAATCCCAAAAACACAGTAACCATTGAGAAACTATTTTTAGTTTTTATAGCCTTCACCACAAAAAATTTTAAAATGGTATAAAAGTTTTTGTCATCCCATTTGTAATTTCTACAACATCCATATTCGACCTCATAAAGTATATAAATTCTGAGTTCTTATGCATAGCGGAGTCGATTGAGCGATGTCTGTCTGTCCGTCCGTGTTAATATTGAAATTTATATGCCAAGGCGCTAGACGACTTAGAAAATATTTAAATACGCCTATCAATAAGATTTCAAACAATGAAAAACTCCAATAAAAAAAAAAAAAAACAAATAAATGGGACGATAGAAAATTAAAAACTAAAAAAACTAAAACTAAAAACACATTGAGTGAAATAGTTGGCGCTCGCCCATATTTTTCGCGTTATGGGTCTCTGAAATTTTCAAAATTTTTAAAATATTATTATGGCTTTTAAAGAGATCTTCACTGAAATGCTAGAATTTTTAAAAATGCTTAACCCATTAAGAGCCGATTGAATTCTTATTTTTTAATTCGCTATCATCCCAATATTTGTTTTATTGATTGGAGTTACTTCACTAAACTAGATTTAGATAAATGATTAGGGTATATAAGATTTGGCATAACCAAATAAAGCACTCTTACTTGATAATTTTTTACCAAACAAAATATCATTGATACTGGTGCCGTAACGATCCCTTTTGATTGAAAATAATAATGTTTAATAATACCATCAGTGCTTAAACCCCACCAACTATTGCATTTTTCTGGATGTAATGAAGTCTACAGGTCGGCAATTTTGTTTGCTAACAAGCCTGTTAAGCCAAAAATGAGCATAATCATTTCTAAAGACAATAAAAATCGGATTTGTTTCCAACTGGCCTTTCAAAGTCGATCTAGATAATTCGCCAGCGTTGCTCAAGCGTCAGTCTACTTATAATGATTTGGTAAGTAAACTGACATAAAATTTCAACAAGTTAGCGCAGTATAACAGTTCGTTTGATAATTAACCCTTTCGGGCTTAAAATAACACCCATTAATTAAAAAAAAATTCCAACTTTTTTGCAAACAGGAACAAATCCTGTTAAATTACCTTTTTGTACGATTGAAAATAATTTTCAAACGCTTTAAATATTTTTTATTATTATCAAACTTTTGTAATGCAAACTATCAATTATGTCGACATTTCTATCGATAAGCAAATTCAAAATATTTCATCTTAAATTCTTAATTTATGCAAATATGTGTGGGAGTGCTGCTGATATAAATTGTTTTCAAACAAAATTGATTATAAAACACATTCAGGTCCAACCCTATAAATTAAAAAAATAAAAAAAAAAATCTATTTATTTTCCAAAGGTGTTCTTACATGTCAAGTTTACTAAAACATTACAATTATTTTTATCATTTTGCTTAGCTTTATTGATTTAATTGAGTTAGATTTTCTAATTATAAAATGAATTTTTATAAATCAATGAAAATTTAACTTTTTCGGCTTTGGTTCATTTTTAATTTAACTTTTATTAAGAAAAATTATTTTTCAAATGTACGCGGACGTTTTTTCAAAGAAACCAAGAAAAATTAGACGCTGGCAGAATGTAATGCTGCATTTTCAGGACCGCCAAATTCATCTTCAGCATTCTTTGCATCCAACACCTTGATTTGCGTATACTGTAAATATCATCAATTTAACCAACTAATCAATATTAATTTGGTTGGACGAAATTCACACACAACTCAAAGCATTTTTTCTCTTGTGGTTCAAACCCTGGCTGGGACTAAAAATTAAAAATAATTTTAAAATGAATTTTTTTTATAAAACAATTTAAAAATAAGGAAAGTGTCAAGCAGAAACATAAGACAGAATGTTTGAAAAAAAGCCTAGCTGATATTATTACAAGCCATTTAGTCCAATTAAAATCTATTCATACACGCAAGCAACTACAAAAAAATTTTATTTTTTAAACAAGTTTTGATATGAATTTTCAACACCTTTAGTACACAATAGTTGGACAGACATTAAGGTACCGTTTTAAAACAAATTAAGTGATAAATACTGTCAAGACAATCACTTCCTTGACAAACAGTCATGACAAGCAGAGTTGTCTAAATTTGAGCAGAATTTTTCTTTAAATTGTTTTAATAGACAAACATACAAATAGGGACACCCTTTCAAATTTTATAATTTGTGCTGTACTAGACCTAGCAATACCGGTTCTGTGTAAATTTCAGTGGTCTGTTTGTAACGGTTCAACAGCTTATCCATTTACAGCAAATTACTTTAGCTATTGTAACACCCTTTAATTTATAATTTTAAATATTTATACTTCTTAAACTTATTTTCAAATGTTTGTGTATAACATTTTTAGAGATAGGGCCATATAGATCAAATTACAACAATTATGGGAACACCCTTTAATTTATGTATTTAGATTTTATATTTATTGTTATAGCAGACTTAGCAATAGAGGTTGCTAGTAAACTTCAGCTGCCTTTCTATAAGGGTTCAAAACTTTGGCCATCTTATTACATCAACTATTGGGCCACCCTTTTATTTTTAGATCAAAACTTTATACGTTGCGGACTAAAAAATATAGGTTCTTTGTAAATTTCAGCCGTCTGTCTATAAATTAAAATTAAAATAAATGAAATATTGGGGCACCCTTTAAATTATAATTTTCAATATTTATACTTCTATAACAGTTATAGTAATCGACATTTGGTCAAATTTTCAAGCGTTTATCTTTAACGGTTTTAAAGATGGTCTCATATAGAACTACAGGGTCACCCTTTATTTTAGACTTATTCTACTTTAATTTTTATTTATTTATTACTTTTTGCTATTGAAAGCTATCGCGATATTCAGTTTTTTTTTTAACTTTTAAGTGGTGTCCTTTATGGTAAAAAACATGTATGTTCTAATGGGACACCCTTTAACTTTTAAAATTATGAAATGTTTTTAAAAAGGGGTCTTAATTTTTGAAATGAAAAAAAAAATAATCTGTTCAGACACGAGGGAGTTCTGGGGCACAAGCAAAAAAAATTGGCAACATTCAGATTTCATCTTCTTTTAAAGTCGGTTTAAACGAAAGCCCAGTTCACACCAGCCAATTATCTAGCAGCAAGTCTGATTTTGATGAAGTGAAAAGAGTGCAGAGTCATTTAATTCTTCTTTTTCTTCACCCCTACAATAAATAGATTTGCTTTAAGAAAGCTTTTAATAAACATGCAGACAAATGTTTCACACACAACATGTTATGAGTTCAATTCCCATCGGCGGTCTTAAAAGAAAAATAGTTCAGTTTTTCAAAGAGACGAAGGTATAGAAAACGGCAGAACATAATTTCCAGAATTTAGATCAAAAATAAACACAATTATTGTATGTAGTTGCGCCAAATAAGTTTCTTAAGACGGCTTGTATTTCAAAGCCGCAGAAAAGATGGGCTAGAAAATATGCCTTCATTGCAGTCGTAAGCCACTGTGCGTCATTTCGGTATGAAAACCTTTAGCAGCTTTTGTGCAATTTTAATTATTTTTATATTTTTCACTTAAGCATAGCAATTCTTTTAATAACAAATGCAATCAATTCTTTTTTATCTTCCATTTTAATGTCCTGTATTTATTGGTCATTGACTTAGACTTTGTTTATCTTCGCACGATCTACATGAGCTTTAAAACACTTACACAGCCATTCAAACCAAAATAAACTGTTTCTTTTTCAAGATTCTAATTCGCTGTCTTGTTTAAAAAATAAACGATTTTAGAAGAGCAGTTATGTAGAATGTAAAACATTATCATACCAAAAAGATTCAAACTCAAGATCTCACTCACGAACTCACTTTTGAATCAACTAAGTTCCGACTTTTACAAACTATTGTTCTGGTATTCATTTACTCTTTACTTATGTTATGTCGATAGGTGCTGTAGGCATCTTAACAGCTGTTTTAACAACAAATTCTCCAACTCGTCTACTGCGGCTACATAACAATTGTTTTCCTTTGCTGTTTTCCAATTGTTCGGCTTTAAACAACTTATCCACCGCGACTACTCAACAACGGCATGTTAAATGTCATGTTAAAATGTCCAAGGACATAATGTACATGGACATTATGTCACTTTTGAGTGCGACTATGATATGATAGTCTCAACAACAACTAATTTTTTTTTAATAAACCGACTTCTAAAAAAGAAGAAGGTTATCGATTCGACTGAATGTTGCTTCTTTATGTTTCTGCCTGCAGAACTTAGTCATTTCTGAACCAATTTTAAAATTTTTTGGAAATTTGATAAATTAAGCTGTTTTTAAAACGGGTTTAATTTGTAGGTCCCGTTTTAAGAACAGTTCGTAGTCTTAAAAATTAAAGGGTGTGCCCATAGGTGACATAAAGTGTCTTATATGCGCCTATCTCTTAAGCCGTAATAGACAAACGCTTTAAAATTGAACAGCCTGTCGATTAATATGACCGTTATAGTAAGAAGTATAAAAATTCAAATTTATAAATTAAAGGGTGTCCCAATAGTTTATGTAATTTGATGTCTGTAACCAAACTTGTGAACTGTTATAGACAGACATCTGAAATTTACAAGCATCCTGTATTACTAAGTCCGCTATAATAATAAGTACAACAATTAAATTTAGAAATTAAAGGGTGTTCCCATATTAGAAATAAATTGATCTTAATGGCCCTATTTTTGAATTGTTAAATACAAACACTTGAAAATTAAACAGAATGTTCACTTCTTTGTCTGGCTTATTAAAAAGTATAAATATTTAAAATTATGAATTATAGGATGTTACAATAGTTGCTGTTATTTGATGTATATGACCAAACTGTTGAACAGTTGTAGACAGTTGATTGAAATTTGCACAGAATCTTTATTGCTAAGTCCGTTATAACAAGTAGCGAACATGAAATACGAAATTAAAGGGTATCCCTAAAACTGATGTTATTTGACCTATATGGTCCTGTCTTTGAAACTGTTACAGATAAACTCGTGAAAATTAGACATAATGTCCATTTGTACATCAAGTATAATAACAAGTAAAAATATATAAAATTAGAAATCAAAGGGTGCTCTAGTGGTTGTAATTTGAACGGTTATAGACTATCGTTTAGAATTTTATTTTACAGTGTCAGCAATAAAATGTGTAAAAAATAAAGAGTGACCACAAAACTGCTGAATTTTCTTGCTTAATCTGCATTCATATTTTGTTCTACGACATATAAATATCTTGACGCAATCTCTCTCGAATATAATATAGGGTCCGCCATCTAACGTTTTTTTTTTCAACTAGTGTTTATTTCGTGAATGGTAACACTTAACTCATGTCTAATTTGACAGATAATTAGTTTATCCTTCCGTTGAACGAATACGGTTGTGTATACGCTTGAACAACGCTGGGAAATAATGCGACATTACTTTGAAAATCATGGTAATGTTGCAGAATGTGTGCGAAAATTGCGTACGGATTTTGAAAGAAGTGAAGCACCGTCAGCTCCGTATGTTTGTTGTCTTGTGAAAAAAGTGAAAGAAACTGGCATCTTCATGATAAACCAAAGCGTGAAAAGCCAAAAAAAAAACAGTGCGTACACCCGAAAATATTGCTGCTGTGGCAGAAAAAGTGCGTGAAGCGCCATCAACATCAATTCACCATCGTTCTCAACTATTGAACATTTCGGAGACCTCATTGAGACGAATTTTGCATAAAGACCTTGGTATGACGCCACACAAAGTCCAATTAGTTCAGGAGTTGAAACCAACTGACCATCCAGTGCGTTTTCGCTTTGCTAAGTGGGCCTGCGATCGACTTGCAGAAGATGCCGATTTTGCCAAAAAAATCATCTTTTCAGATGAAGCTCATTTTCATCTTGGCGGGTATGTAAACAAGCAAAATTGTCGCATTTAGGGCATAAAAAACCCGCACGCATACATTGAAAAGCCAGTGCACCCAAAGCCAGTGCAGTCCAAAGGCATTATTGGGCCATTTTTCTTCAAAAATGAGCAAAGAGTGGCCGTTACAGTCAATGGCGATCGTTATCGGGCCATGTTAAACGAATTTTTGTTCACAAAAATTTAAGAGGAGAATATTGGCAACATTTGGTTTTAATAGGACGGCGCTACGTGTCACACAGTCGAAGCTAAACTCGATGTTTGGCGGCCTGTTTTTGAAGATTGCATTATCAACCGCAGAGGTGATGTCGTTTGGCCACCTCGGAGCTGCGATTTGATACCGTTGGCCTATTATTTGTGGGGTGCCATCAAAGACAAGTGTTACGCCGACAAGCTAAAGAAAATTGACGCTTTAAGGGACAATATTCGTAAAGCCATTGGTGAAATACAGCTGCACACAATCGATAATGTGCTTAAAAATTGGACAGATCGTGTAGGCTACTGCATGGCCAACCGAGGCAGCCATTTGAATGAAATTATTTTGAAACACATTTCCATATTCAATAATTTTTTTTATAGCATTTTCAAAAAAAAGTTATATGGCGGACCCTTTATAATTAATGTAAAATTACCGTCCTAAAGATATATGATTTTAAGTTTGCCTTTTTTGAAGTCGGTTTTTTTCTGTTGTGATATAAACACAAGGTTTTCTGTTTAATAAATTAGTTCGTTCTTTTTTGTCACAGCTCTGGTTTTATTTAATACATAATTTTACATTTTTTTTAAAGGTTTCAAATATAATTTTCATAACAACTTAATAATCGTTTGCTCTCAGTGTATTGTTAATTAATTTTTTAATTTTAAAAGAATATCTCGCATTCAAGTGCCGACGCATTTGAATTCATCTTATTCGAATTAACTTTTTAAGCCGTAGCTTGTTGGCATAGTGATTATAAATTATTTTAATTAAAACGCTTCACTTCAGAATATCAGGCAAGTTCACTGACCGATCAAAAATGTTTTAAATCCATTTCTTAATTGTATTAAATTTATTTTATCACGTTTCTGTCATCATAAAAATGTGATTGTAAATAAAACACTTTTTTCTAATCTGATTTGAATTCGATGACTATTAAATGTCTGCTATCTGTTCTTAATTTAGAAAAAAGCTCATTTGCTCACAAAAGTCTTATTTAAAAATTTTAAGTGACAAAAATAGCCAGCTATTTAAATTTCTTGTCATCGATTATTTTTATTTTTATTTTTTAATTTATTTTGTATTATTTGCAATTTTATTTTATGTGGCACCAAAAGTAATTTGATCATTAAAGCTCGTTTTTGGGGACAGGCATGTAAAAAAGCAGCATTTTTGCTTGGAACACGTACAAAACAAAAATTCACTTCATTTTAAAAATTGGGTTGATATAAAAAATTGGTACAAGTATTAAATGACATGTGTTGTAAGTAAAAAATGTTAATAGTCAAATAAGCTTTTACAAATAAAATTTAAAGGAAAATCAAAAAAAGTGACACTTTTTAAATTATTCTACATTGAATAAGAATTTCGAATTAAATAAGTGGGGAAAAAATTATAACTGACAGCTTTCATGAAGATAAAAATTTATTTATACAGGTTTTGGGGGACGTTTACACATAAAAAGAAAAAAATATGAAAATATTTACACTCACCGCACAATAGTGACGATCGCTATATAAATGATTATCATCATGTTGCCGTGGTTTTTTTTTTTTCCTTTCTAAATTTTTGTTCTTTTATATTTGACCCACTTCACTACATTAGATTGACGTGGATGGTGAAGGGTATATAAGACTCGGCCTATATTGGCCTATATAGCACTCTTACTTGTTTTTTATTAAGACCTCTAAAAATTTAAGAACAAAACTTTTTTTAGTTTAATTTAGTAAAATAAAATTTTGTGTAAAACACCGATCTGAAGCCAAATTAATTCTAAGGCAAATAACTTTTGAAATAAGTTAGGTCAGTAATCCTTTTCTCCTTCCTTATTTTTTTAAATTTCTTTCTCCTTCACTGTCTATCTCTTTTCTTGTTTTATACGCAAATATTTATGCGTTATGAAACTTGGCCTAATCGTTCTTTTAATCTAAGCAACATCAAAATACCATTCATTGGTGTCATGAACCTCCAGTGAAATATTTGTTCCCTTCATTAAACAGCTGTTCAAAATAAAATATGCTATCAGTGCATATTGTATGTAAACAAGAAGAATAAGCTTTGTAAGCTGACGTTTGAAATAAATAAATTAAATATTTAGAAACGAATTTATAAATTATATTTTCTTAGAGGAAGAAGAAACTAGACAGCATTCAACTATTCGTCTTGGTTTACCAGACCCGTCTAACCATTTGGATTTATGCCAAACACAATAATTTTTATATTAAATTTATTTGACTAAATATGAAAAATATTTCCTTTTTTTATTGAATAAAATTTTTATTCAAAAGCTACAATGTAAAACTCTGCTATAACATGTGATCACAACTGGAGTGACCGACGAATTTTTGGTCGCGAAGAGCCGTCGTGAAAAATAAAGCACATTTGTGTATCTGACAATGCAAATAATCATAACATCAGACGAAATTATTGATACGCGGCGAACCTTGCAATTTATTTATATTTCTTACCCTGGCGAACGATGAACAAATCAGTATAAAGTGACCATGTTTGTAATTCTGTAAATAAAGTTATTATAATTAAATAATTAACTTATTTGTATCTTATATAATTAAATATAAGTGCACAAATTAGTTAATTATAAAATTAGTTTTTAGTTTTGTTTTTTTAACATTTCATTTTTTATATATTATTTCTTGTTATCTGGTCACCCTATCAACTCATAAAATGTAAGCAAAAGTAAAAAAGTAAGCGAATTTTAGCAAATTTGCTACATACGACGAACTTGCACATCAAAGTTTCAACGGCGAATTCGTTGTGTTAGAAAAAATTCTTCGTTCGTCCCAGTTGTGTTCCTAGCACTAGAGACAATAAGACAATAGATTTTTTCTTCTGCATTTATCGAGCATAATGTCACTCTGCACTGACGTATTGTGTCAATAGTTTTAATTTTCTAATTTCCATAAACATAATTTTACTTAATTCGTATAGTTCACGGCGTAATAAAACTACGTGGTCGCGATAGCGAATTTATTAATTTTCGCCGAAACGCTCAAAGTCAAACACTATATAAAAAATATTATATATTTTTTTTATAAATGGAGTTTGGCATTTAGCATTTCGATGAAAATTAAGGAGTTGCTACAGTTTCCAAGTAAAATTAAAGTAAACAAATCAAAGGCAAAAAGCAAAAAAAAAACAAAATTCTAGGCAAATTCATTCATTATAAGGGGAGTTTTTTTAATGTAAAAATTTTTTGGAAATTTATTTATGATTGAAACTTAAGGAAAAATATTAAGAGGGAAAAATATTCTTGATAAAGATGAATAGCAGAAAGGAAGTGCAGAAAGGAAGTACTAAGAATAGTGTTTACGGCGATGTGTGATTAAAGCAGAGATGGTGCCACAGTGGGTTAGATTCAACTAGCAATAGTTAGGATATTTTTTAACGTTTGTTAAATTTCCATTTAATGAATTTAAAGACAAAAAAGAAACTCAATTTCATAATTTTTCTTTAATTTTGTATTGTTACCGTTTTTATTAATGAAAGTGATCATTAATAAAAAGTGTAACATTTTAATATTTTAATTTAAAATTGAATTAAAAATAACGGATCAGTAGTTTTAAACTATAAAAAAATGTATTAAAAAATTATTATTTGATTTGCGTACACTAGAACACCTCGTTTCCTACTCTCCCTTTTTATGCTGTTAAAAAGTACTTTTAATTAAATGATAGATTGCTGATGAAGGGCTGTCCTCGAAATAAAATAATTACAATTTGCCCCAATTAAACAAGAGCAATTTTAATAAAAACAAAACATTACCGCAAAACCAAATCGAATTGATGGACAAAATGAACATGAACAAAAAATTTTTATTTAAAACTCGTATGAATAAAATTGAATTAAAATATGCAAAAAATATTTGGAATCGGTTCGTATATCCTAAAGTTACAGGGAGTTATTTTAGAGCTATCAAACTTTAATCTTTTGGCCTTTACTGCACAAATATGGAAACACAAAAAAAACGCCCAACTTCTTCTCTATCAGGGTTGTAATTTGCATAGAAATTTGAACACTTTTTCACTGATACAAATAGTTAACTAAGCCATATAGAGACATATAACTCTCTATAACTTTTTCTTTTGAACAATTTGACACTAAAAAACCGTCTGAACAATGTTACCATACTTTTTAAACGACTTTTTTATTTTTATTTTTTTTATTTGAAAGGTTATAAGGTTTTAAAAATTAACGGGTATCCCAATTCAACATACATATTTTTACTTGTTTTATGAGCCGCCAAGGAAAGATCTCAATGGTACAAAGTGATAAAAAGATATATCTTAAAATTAAAGGGTGTCCCGATAGGTGAGGTAAATTTGCAATAATAGGCTTATCTCGAGAATCGCTTTAGGTAAACGATTGAAAATTGAAGAGAGTCTCGATTACTATGACCGTTATAGTAACAAGTATAAATATTCAAAATTATAAATTAAAGGGTGCCCCAAAAATTTATTTTATTTAATGTATGTATCCATTTTTTTGAAAAGTTATAGACAGACAATTGACATTTAAAAACATATAACAACAGATACAAAATTTGTATTTTAAAATTAAAGGGTGTCCCATTAAACAATGTAATTTAATGCATATTTCTAAACTTTTTTACCTGTAGTGCTAAGTCCGTCTTAATAACAAGTATACAATTATGATTTGGAAATTAAAGGGTGTCCCAATAGGTAATATAATTAAACCTTTAAGGCCCTATCATTTAAACCGTTATACACAAACACTTGAGAATTAGGCAGAATGTCTAGTTGATGTAATTTGATGTATATGACCAAATTGTACGACCGTTACAGACAGATAACTAAAATCTGTTTTGAAGTCGGTTGTTTGTTTTAATTAGAATTGTAAGAAATTGCATGCTTCTGGTTTTAACTTTGGAGTATTTGACCAAAAGAAAGATATAAAAACTGAAACAGAAAAAACATCAGTTACAAATTAAAAAGAAGTTTCTAACGCCGCTTCAATTATATCGCATGTTTCTCAGCTCTTTTGCTTGAAACGCGGTCTTGTTTTGTTTTAACATATTCTGTGATTTTTTATCGCCAAGACTGATTAATAAACAAGAGAGTAAAATACAGCGCCATTTAAGTAAATGTGTCGAAATTCGCGTCAGCTATTTTATATAGTGGAAGATGTGCAACTTTTCTACACGTTAATCGATTGAATAATTTTTTTTTCTGTTCGGATATGTTTTTGTTTTTCTTGACTTTTTAAAATACAAAAAAAAATTTTTTTTTAATATTTTTAGTAAAATATTTAACAAAATTTTTTTAGAAAATAAATATTTAATTAAAACCAATTACAACATTTTAAATAAATTTTGTTATTATTTACAAAAGTTAAACAAATAATTTTTCATGTTTGGTTTAAAATACTTTGAACGTTAATTGAATTGAATTATGAAATAAACAAAGTTAGCACAAAATGTATTGAGTAAAAAAACAGCAACAACAACGGCAGCAACAAAATGTAATATACTAAATTACATAAAAAAAGAAATGTAATAAAAAATAAAATTTTCACATTAAAATTAAATACAAGAAATAAATACTTGCTACCAGAGTGTGAAAAATATTTGTATGTGAGTGTTTATGTTGTATTTAATAAAACATATTTTACACAATAAATAACACCTGTGAAAAGAAAAAAAAACTAAAGCATAAAACATTTAATTAATATACCAGCAATGAAAAAAAGTTAAAACAAACACAAATAACAACAATCGAATGTTATGCTTAACGCGTAACTGGGCCAAAATCTAAGCGAACCAAATTTTACTTAACTTTCACGCACTTTATTTTTGATATAAAAAACTCTGCGGCCAAATGTCACATAAAATTCAACAATAATTGTGTGTGTGTGGTCACCTTAACCCTTTTGAAATAAAAACTTTTTTCTTTTCTTTACATGCCTCTGTCTTTGCTAGTTAACTCTAATGCATCTCTTTTAAGCCACCAATAGAAAGATGATTCATAAATTATTTTTATTTTCTTTACAAGCAGACGAAATCAAATAAATTAACGGCTAAAATCATTTTTAAATTTTAGTCATTTAACAGATTTTGAAATAAGAAATGTTTGTACGCAACAGCTGGCAGGCATATTAACGATTTATTTACGTTACAAATCCATCAATTTCTCAATACATATTCAACATTTAACAAAAATTATTCATTAAATGCTTCATTTGTTTATTCATTCAATAATTCGCTGCGATCGTTATTTACTTATTCAACAGATAAAGCGTTGAGAGCAAAAAAGAAAAAAGAAAAATACAGCCAACATACTGCCAGAAATATTAAATTGGTCAGGACGGTGCATTTTAAATCAATGGGCATTTTGTATCTTTCATTACTTTTTTTTTCTTCCCCCTCTCCTCGTTAATGTTTTACTATTTGCCACTTCTCATATCTCTCTTCTCTGTGTGTTCGTTCATTGATCCATATAAAAATTGTCTTACTTTCGGTTGACAAGTTTATTTGTTTTTTGTTTAAATCATTAACAGAATAACAAACAATTTTTAAGTGTAATAAAAATAACCAATGCAGTTTTGAGACAAAGAAAGAGTTAACAGCGGCGTCAAATTTACTCATGCAAAAAATAGTGTATCTTGTGGACATGAGGGTGGTTGAAATATTTACCAAATTTTTGTGTTGGTGAAGTGAAAAAAAAACATAAAATTTTAACCCATTAGGGATATAAAAAAAAATTATATAATTTTGTGCTTATGGAAGAAGAAGCAATTTTTGGGGTTAAAAAGAACGTTAGTTATCTCCCTCAAAATTAAAACGTTCGAAATTTTCGAAGAATTATATTAAATCAAGAGTTGGTAAATAGTCACTCGTGGTTATGCACCCTCACTGAAAAAATTTTTTACTTTTTTTACGAAAATTCAGAGTTGAACTGTTGATATAAATGAATTTAAAACTTATTTTTGGCTTGAGTTAATTTTTTTTTAATTTCTAAAAACCTTTTTTTTACTCAATTTTACTCATGCTCACGTGCGTGAACAGTGAAAGAAACAAAAAAACAACTATATATTGGTTAAACGATAAAAAGAAAAAACTAGTAAAAATAATTGAACTTTTAACAGCTTCCTGTTTTTAACCTTTTGCTGCTTTGACACTGTTCAAGATTACAAAAGTAGTTGAGTGCAGACTAGAAAAACAATTAAAAATAAAATATAATTACGATTCAGCAAAATTACAAGAATTCTCACTCACGAAGGATATTTTTATACTCACGTACATAAACGCTGAGCTAAATGAAAAATTAAGTACAATCACGTGTAATTTGCGTGATTCGCTCTAACCAAGTCAGGGATACCCATCTCTAATTAAAATACAGAGTAGAGGAAATAAATAGCACAAAACAAAATATTATGAGATAAATTCAGTATTGTATTCCATCACCATCATTCTCAAAAACGAAAAAGGACTCACATAATCAGCGATAAATATTGGTATCACATCATGTTCGATAATATTTTGTTTGAAAATATGAATGGTATTGATCTGAGCGAGATGTAGTTAAAATATTATTTCGCTAAGTACCATACGGCGACCGCAACAATTGATTTATTAAATTCATAATTTAGCAATTATTTGACCTCCAAAATAGTTCTATTGGACACTTCTTGATTATTTCCCATGAGACCACTTGAATTCGCTGGCTTTCTGCTGATAAAGCAGTAACAGTTAAGCTGTATTCACCTATTTTACCCGGACAAAATGTTCTTACTAAAAGTTTTCTGCAGCACGATTCATCTATTTCGAAAAACTTGTCGGACAAACAAAGCTGCCCTATGAATACATAAGTAAACAAGTCAAATTAATTTTACCACGTGGCAACATAGCAGCAAATCATTAAAAATAAATTGGCAGCGATTGGCATTCGCTTCCTTAAAAAAATATAACAGAATTTCATAATTAGACTGCAAGCCGTCAAAAATAGTTTTTTACTTTCGATTCCAATGGCGTTAGCTATTGTCGTCCAAATCCCTTGCTTTGTGTGATTATTTTAATATAAACTATTGCTTACGTCGTATATGCATTCTCTTCCGGGCTTTTTCATTTCCATTATAAGCTTGAGGGCAACTGCTTCAGTGAACTCCATTTTGTAAAAAAAAAATATTTTATTAAAAATTATTTTTTATTGATACTCAACACAAACAAAATAAATGACACAATTTGATACTCAGCAAACACTGTATGATGTGGCAACTCAATTTTTTTTTTTTTTTTTTTTTTGGAAAAAAATTTTTTAAGTGGCAACACAGTTCAATTTTGTCCGGACAAAAGTTAAAACTAAACCAAATCAAGCTGTGAGTTGTCTGAACAAAATCACTTCTCTCACTCTCAGAGAGAAATGTCAAACTATAAAGACAAATTTTGTACGTGTTAAAAGCCGGGGCACATAGAATTCGTCATACGTTGTACTTTGACAAATTCAATTAAAGTCAAAGTAACGACGGATGAGGTTGGCACAATGAATACTTTACTGACGGATGTGAAATCAAAAATTTTTTAGTAGGTTCGGGTTGAGGGTATGTTGATTCAAATAGAAAATATACCGATATCTAAAATATCACGATTTTCTTATTTGAGTTAAAGAAATTTAGCAAACCAGAAGGAGTTTCCGAAGGCATTGATTTCCTTATAAAAGTTGTATTACAAAACCAATAACTGAAAATTTTTACTTTGAAAATTTACTGTAGGTTACATACTTCGGTCCTCGCCAAGTTATATGTTTTAAGAATATTTAAAAAAAAATATTGTTTTTGAAAAGTGTTGGCAACGCTGTTTGCGTATTTAAAAATAAATCATGTTTTCCTGCCACAAGCTTTTGTTTTTGCTTACAGTATTTGCAAAAATGCATTAGAGAAAAAAAATTTGTTTAACAATATTTTACATTCAATTGGCAGGTGCGCAAAAAATTCTCATATCTCTCATTTTTTGATTTCGGCTATTTAACAAAATTACGACATGTCAACGGTTTATTTATTTTTTTTTTATTTAACTTGGTTTGGCAGGTATCCGCATTTTTGTATTAATTCTACAGCAATGAAAGAAAAAAATTGTTTTTAAAAATTTGTATTTTGAAACTGGGTTATTTCGTGCAGACACAAAAATTTAAATGAAATTAATGGTCAAATGATTTTATACAAGTGTAACAACGAATGTGTTTTTTTTCTTTTTCTTCTCTTTTTGTTTAAATATGTCACATTATTACATTAAAATAAGAGCTTTAATTTTAAAGTTGTGCCAACTTTTTTTTAAATATGTAAATGTTCTAAAAATAGATATGAAAAAAACTTGAAACAAATGAAATGTAAATAAAATTAATTAATTCTGATTAAAATATTTGTAAGTTTTAATAAGGGTCCCATTTTTTTCTTATTCAAAATAAACTTGTAATAACAAAATAAAGCGCAGCTAAACTTAAAAAGTTTATGGCATTCAGGTTATTCACAGAGATTATTTTCTTGCCATTTTTATTGCCTTTGAATGCTTGAGATTTCTAAATTTTAATACACCAAAGGTCAGACCAGTCAGTAAAATATCTTCTACAAGATTCAAATTTTTCGAGTGGAGCTTGCTTAGATGCTTGAGGCAGTTTTTGTGCAGAAGTGAACGGCTAAAGGAAGGAGGTTTTTACAATTATTTCTTGTACAGGCAGTTCTTTACTCAGTGCAGTTCCAAGCATTTCACACGCAGTAAACTGTCGGCTCTGTATGCCCTTCTCTACTGGCTACCCACCAAACTCCTGGTATTGCAACAGGCCAAATGCAGTGCAGCCAGTCTTAATGCCGTCTCACGCTGGCTTAGGCCGGACAAAGGGCACTCTAAGATTATCGTTCGGGATGTGCCCTTGCCATCAATAGTGGACTACATCTCTTCTACACCAGCTCTGGACCACGGGCTTCAGATCCATATTCCAAGGGAGGAATGGGTCTGTAACGAAGTGGTGGTGAGTAATACTGTTGACATCTACACCGATGGCTCGAAACTGGATGACAGAGTCAGTTGCGGAATCTTCTGCAATAACCTTGGACTAAGGCTCTCCCTTAGACTTCCTGACTACTGCAGCGTCTTTCAAGCCGAGGTAATGGCCATTGTGAAAACATCCGAAATAGCGCTTAGATCTTTCTGGCCTTGCCATTCGGATATTTTCAGACAGTCAGGCGGCAATCAGGGCGCTTGCTAGTGCAAACAGTACATCTAAGCTAGTCCTGAGATGTCGCTCATTACTAAACACACCATCGGAGCGATCACAGATTGACCTGTTTTGGGTCCCTGGTCACAGAGATATCCAGGGAAACTGTGAGGCCGATGATCTCGTCAAACGGTGCACATTGCTTCCTAATGACTCCTTGCGACCAGACGTTGGAATTCCTTTGGCAATGATGAAAATGGCCATAAAGAACCACTACCTCAATTTGGCTCGCAGATTATAGATAGAGGAAAGTTCCTGTTGTGTCTCCAGACAACTGTGGACTACATTGGACCTCAAGCGGACCAGGCAGCTGCTCGGACTGGACAGGAAATCCATAAGTATAACGGTCTCGGTACTTACTGGTCACTGTCGAATCGGCAGGCATGCTGAAAGACTCGGTCTGCCCTTTAATAATTTCTGGCACAGCTGTAGCTCGGAGGATGAGGAATAGGCCGTACTGCTCCTCCTGTGCTATTCCACATCCCTGACTCGAAGAGGATTAAGAATTCTGGGCTTTCCTTTCCTCACCGAAAAAAGTTTTTGAACCTGTTAAAATATTTATTTGGTTTTTCATTGAAATTTAACCAAATTTTTAATTGTTTCAATTAATTTTTTATTTTTTTTTAATTATATTTATCTGTGATTAAATAACAAACCTATTTGAATATTAATTAAATAAATAATAAAATCAATTAAATATTAATTAAACTGTTATCGAGTTCCAATTAAACTTTTAATAGATTTTTTTTTTTTTTGTAAAATCAATCTCTGTTTTATTTTATATTTGACTTCATTTATTTTACTGAACAATTCACCACGAGTAAAAATTTGAATCGTTAAGAATCACTTTATAAAATACTTTCCGCGTTACCAGCATATTGACGCATTTAATCTAATTCTGAGAAAATTGTAGCAGACCAGTCAGTACTATTTATTTATTTTTTAATTTTTTATTATATTTAATTAGACATGCATCACGACTGACAGAATAACAACATTTTCATGACCCATTTTTAACACAACTTAACAAAAACAAAAGGGTACAAAAAAAAAGAAATTGTTTGCTTTTAAATAACAACTAAAATTAATTATAGCAATTAATTTCGAAAAAAAAATTTGCAAATCTTTTGAAATTTATTGAACCATATTTTTATGTTTTTAAACACAATCAAGTGATTGTTATGTTAACGATTTATTTCTAAGCCGTATTTAGGTCAAAGAACAAATTTGTATTTCGCTTATTTGTTTTTTTTTCTTTTTTGCAGCATTTTATTTTTTTTTTTTGTAGTTTTATTTCAACCTCCAAAGTGGTAACAATCAGTCTCATAAATTACTTAGTTCAAATTAAAACAATTTTAATGGTTTCTCTTAATTTTTTTTTATTTTATTTTTTACTTCATGTTTGTGTTTTTGATTCTAAAAATAAAAGTTGTTACAATTTTTAACACCTTAAAGGCGGATTTAAAATTTCTTGCATGCTGTAAATTTTTCAAGTGGTTTGTTCTTTTTTTAAGGAATTGTTGTTGCAAAATTTGTAAGATTTAAAAAAACACTGCAACATAAAAAAGGTTTAAATAAAACCAAACCCAAAATTTGATTAATAAAAATTTAATGACTTAAAATTCATACACTTGTTGCTGTTGTGACAAGATATTTTATGGTGTGGTGTCTTGCATTGTGTGACTGTGGCCAGGTTGGTCAAAAAACAGGTTAAATTATATCAACTGTAATTAAAGTACCACAACCTAAATTATTATTTATTTCACTAAATCATGTCTAGTCATTAATTTATAACGTTTATTTTATTTGATTTTATTTTGTTTTATTTCTTTTTATTGCAGATCAAATTATGTGCTGTGTGAAAAGGTTACACATGCATAAGTCATTTAATGTTCTTAAACTTTGTGCCGGCCCTGAAATTTTTAAGACATTTGTGAGAAATTTGATTTAAGAAATGAAAATGACACACGTATGTTTTTAAAGTGCTTTATTTCTTTTTTACAATAAATGACGGAATATAAAATAATGAGATTTTAAAGATTGAAAAGATTTTCTCTCATACTTTAAAAAGACTATCTAGAAGATGTCTTATCTTTATGTATTTCGAACCACAGAAAATAATATTCAACTTTAAGAGGGACTATAGAAATCTTCTTTAATGTGTTTGGAGTGATAGACTAAACCTAAACGGGCTGTTATGTATCTTTTAGGTTCGTAACCACACTGTTCAATTATAATATGGGTTCTTATATAAAAACGAAACATGACTTGTTATCACTTGCCCTTTTCCTTCACATTTTGTCAATTGGCGTATAGTTTTTATTTTGGCCTACTGACATACCACTGCATTTAACGATTATTTGGAAATCTTAAGTCATGGACACTGATTTGTTGTCAGTTGGCCTACTCCTTTACATGTCGTTACTTGGTTGCAATTTTGAAGTCACTAACTTATTCCTCACGTTATAAAGCGACATGCTTCAGATCAAAAATGTCAGTGATTTTTTGTCACTTGGTCTACAGTTGTAGTCAATCATGATCATAATTCGAAAATTTCCACCAAAGCCTACGCAGTATGACAGGGTTATAATCAAGAAGAAATTAGTATTTTGCTGTAGCTTGACCTGCTGATGTTCCAGTGCAATAAATTACTTATCGTAATTCCTAAGCCCCCTTCTATTAATTCCTGGTCCTATAACGAACAAACAAACTTTTTTCTTCTCAGCTCAGCCTCAATACGGCTTACTGTTGTCATACTTTTCGCTGACTCGCTGTTTATTAAGTTAAGTAAGTTTGGCAAGCGCTAATCAAAACGCGGCTTGAAAATGCTGTTCTAACATCGAAAGCGCTCGCCAAACGTACTAAATAAACAGTCAGTGACTTCGGACTTCAGCAAAAGGTATGACAACAGTATAATATTTACTGGCGAAACAAATCCGATTAACTTAATACGAGTAACAATCTGCCTTCTACATTTATGGGTGGACATTTCCTTCTTCTGTTCCCCTGTGTTCATTAATGATGACCAATTCACCTTCACTTGCGACACCTTACTTAAGTAGATTACGGCGGTTGCACTGTTTCTTGCCAGAAAATATAATTTTTTACAGTTCTTGGCCAGGAAATATGTAGGGTTTTATGAAGGCTTGATTTTTTTAATGAATGGCTCATGTGGCAGTGCTCCATATTTCTTACCCGTACGAAAGAACGGATTTTATCTTCACATTGCATGAAGAATTTTTCGTGCATAATGATTGTATGAATGAGCTTTAAGTTGATTGTAGACGACCAACTGTTTGAAGGATTTTCTGAAAGCGATTATTAATACCCTCTCCAGGACTTCCGGTCTTGTCCGTGCCGATTCAAAATAATTTCTTTGGCATTAAATTCATAGGGTTTTTGCCACTGCGGCATTTATCTTGAGACCAGCAGACTTTCAAACGAATGTTATGCTACGTAGTTTTCTTGCAAGGTCCTTGAAGCGGTGTGCCAAAAGACATTTATCGTCCAGACGGCCTTGTAGTCCGTACAAAATTCCCCTGTCGTTCTCCTCGGACTGTGTCCACAACTAAATTGAATAGCACATATGACGGGAAGCACCCTTGTCGAATCCGGATTTGAATTCCTTTAGGGCAGCTCAAGAACTTCTCATATCTAATTCTGCTAGATGTAAGCGCTTGAAAAGAATCATATTTAACAAAAAAAAAAAAAAAAACTCCGGGGTTTTATTTTCCGACAACAGTTAATTGAGATTTTTCAGGGCCCAGCAAAGTAAACACGAAACTGTGACAATCAATTGTTCTGTATAAAGAGTCCCTAAGTTCAATGTGGTGATCCGAAAAATTTTCTGTTTATCTAATCAAACTACGCATGAAGAGTCTAAAGCGCAGACTGCCCTGTTTTAAAAATCTTTTAAATTTTTAATTTTATTTGTCAAAATGAATAATAATCTAAACATATCAACTTCAGCTCATCTCCTTAAACTATTTAATATCTAAAAACAATAACAAAAATATCAATCGTTTAATTTTCTTAATTCAAGGTTCTTAAGCCAATTGCTATAATTGAAATGTTGTAAAATTATAAACTCATGCATTTGCTTGTTACACTTGACAAGCAGCAAATACAATTTATATAAATTTATTTTGTCATTGTCATCAACTGATTGACCATAAACTTGAACGTTGTTCAGTCGTTAAAAGTATGAAAAAAAATTGCAAATATTTTATATTGACAAATTTTATAACCTTCAACTTCATTTAATTTAATTTTATATTGAAGCCGTCTTCAGTGCAACGGAGAGTTAATAAAAATAAAATACTGAAGACCAAAAATCAACAAACTGCTACACGATTTAAAATTATGGTCGTTATGTTCATTACAAAAAAAAAAAAAAAAAAAAAAAAAATAGAAAATTTCAAACGTACAAAAAAATCAAATCAACTAAACTGATGCATCTTGAACTTCTAAAATAAACAAAAGAATAGAGTAAGCAGCAGTTAACATAAGCAACAGCTTAAACAGAAGCTTCAGAAATTTAAAAAAACACACACAGTATATTCTTGGAAAAATCTCTTTTTTTTATTAAATCAATGCATTAGAAGAAACACGAAATGGCTGGTCTTTATTCTTTTACTAACGTCCATATGAATGTTTTGCTTTTAAAACTAAAAAGCAAACTTCTGTTTTAATTGGCCATTGAATTTTTTAAGTCATGTCTTTCAGTCATTGCTGTTGCTACTATTTTGTGTATGTGGTATGTTTTGGGGTGACCAGATGGTCTTAACTTTGTTTGATATACAAGAATTTTTGAAGAGCGCCAAGAATAAAAAAAGTTTTTCTTTGTCAAAATTTAATTTAAATCAACGAAAACCAAAAATTATTATCTTTAAAATTTATTATTATAAATTGTTGTTATTATTGACCTTTTTTTCTTGTATTTGTTGTTTTTAAAACTTATTTAAAAACAAATATTTTTATTTCATGAGTCACCACCCAATAGTATAACGAAATATTGAAAGCTAAATATTAAAATAATTTTTTTTTCAAAGGAAATTTTTTTAATTCACAAAGTTTTCATAAACAAATTTTTTTTTTAAAGCGAAAAATTTTTTAATTAGAATAATGTGATAAGGTATTTTCTTTCAGTGTATTTGTTTGAAAATCTGTTAATTCTTTCACTGTCTTAATATTTTTTTTTTTTTGTTTTTCTGATGAATTTTAAGCGATTTTTTTTAATCTGGCAACTCTAAATCTTCTAAGCGTTAGTTAACGTTTATTTTAAAAGATTTTGGAAGTTAGTAAGGCAAACAAATTCTAGTAAAATGAATACTAAGTTTCCTAAGTTGTTTTTATTGTAAAAATGTTGCTGACCGCGATTAACAAAAACGAATCGTGATCAAAGAATTTTTACATTGACAAGGCAGTCAATGTTTTGTTGAGTCCCCTATAATATTAGCAAGGCTTGATAGCTAAATCGTTGCACAAGCGTTTTGTATTATTGAAGCCAGTGTTAGTATTATATTAGAAAAATTATCCTTAACTGGGAATCATTTTAAAACTGGGAATAAAAAATCTTCTTTAGGGATTTTTGGGGAGATTTTAAATTTTTTGGTGTTTTTCAGAGATTAGGACTTAAAATTAATTTGAATATAATTGAAATTCGATTGCTATTTCAACTGATAAATTATTTTTCACTAGTTTTTCAGTATGACAACAAAAATTATAAATAATTTTTTTAAAAATAAATGAAGCAGTAAATTTTATTTTATTAAATTTTCTTTAAAATTGAACGGACTTAGGAGGTGAATTTAAATAAAAAATACAAATCTAAATAGATATCGTTAGATTAAGAGAATCTGGAGAAAAATCGGTGTTAATTCTGCTTTGCGTACTTGCGCACAGTGTTTATGTAGAAAGATTTTTGCCAGCAATGAACTCAACTCAGCCGAAAATAATATGGAAATTGAAAATGAATACAAACTTTAAAAATAATATTGCTTGTAGTTAAACATTTGATCCACCTCTAAAATCTCTAGAAATATTAGCTAAAGTATTGATTTAGACAATGTGGAGCAAGATTTAACACAACAACAGTTTGATTTTGTTAAAATTTTTATTACACTTGATTTGGCTTCATACAAAAATTTTTAATTTTAATTCTATTTTTTTAATTCAACTTTTGTCTCGTTACGTAGTTAAATAAGAAAATGGTTTAAATATTTATTAAATTAGAAAATTTTACATTTATTTCTTAAACAAATTTTTAATAGAAACAATTAAAAACTTAATTGAATTTCAATCTGAAAACAAATAAAACTTTAATAGCTGCCAATAGATCTTCACAAAGGAAAATGAAAAGGCGATTGTTTGGCAGTTCTATATCAAGTAATGTGTATAAATATATTTAATTGAATTAATTAAAAATTTAATTAAAATTCAATTATGTATCAGGTGATGAAATTACCGAGCATTACAAACAGCTGGTTAAATCAACTGCTGATCACTAATCAAACTACTACTTGAGAGCTTGTATAACAACAAATCATTTTAATAAAATCAACGAAAAACTTTTGGAAAAGGTTACGAGTACCAGCTACAAAAAATGGTTGCTTGTTTACCGTTTTCAGTAATTTTTATTTGATTGCTGTAAAAATTCAGGTCTCAAAATGTTATTTATTTTGAAAGGTTAAAGAAAGAATAAAGTTTGTATTTATTCAAGCTTAAATAAAATGCAGCAACTCGAATAATTTTTAAAAAAAAATAGAAATTAATCAAATTAAATAAAATACTTAAATATATAATAAAAAAAATATTTTAATATTTTAAAAACACAAAATAAATTTAAAGCAACATTAAAAAAGCAATTTTAAAATAGTAATAAAAAAGAGTTGACTTAAAAAAATTCTTGGTAAAATAAAAATGATTTATAACTTTTTTGTCCAAAACTTTGTTGTCGAAACTGTACTCTACTTTGCAGCAGACTGTGTAATAGTGTGTGTGCACGCACTCTCACTTCAGTCTGAGCCTTAAATATACAAAAGTAAAAGTGTTTCATATTCTTTTAAAAGCCTCAGAAGCAGATAGTCCAGTAGTACGAATCACTATCTTTAGACTATGCGAATTTCGTTATATTTGTCGACATTTTCAGTTGTTTGCAGTAACGATTATGCCATTCTCTATCTTCATTTTAACGATACTAAACATCTTTAATTTTCTTAAAAGACAAATTAAAATTGGTTGGCATCTCCGTTAACAAACATACGAAAAACACGAAAGAGAAGAATAAAAACATGTGAATTCAAGCAATTTACACGCATGTGTTTATTTCTTCGATGTTAATTTACACACACGAACGCGTTTTTTCTAATATGCGCTTATGGAGTAGGACATTAAGAAAAGCATAGAAATTATTTTGATTGAAGAGTGGCGGCTTATGTGTAAATTTTTTTTAGCAAGAAATTTATTTTTAAAATATATTTTAAATGTTCTTAGTTAAACTTAGTAAAACAATGTTAAATTTAATTAAATTGAAAGCAAACTGCATTTATTTTATTAACATATTTATTTTGTGTTCGAATATACATTTTCTTCGTTTATGCTTATATGTATGTATAAATGTACGTACGTCGTTCTTTATGTCGACAAATTTAACAACGCAAAATTATAGTGGCTTTTTTAAGGATGAACAACTCGTTTACAATATCAGCTGGCTTTAAGCGACAACGAACATCGTTAAAAGTATTACTGAATAGCAAAATCGATCATTTTCATGTTTAGTCAGTTAAACCAAGCGATAGTCTTAAAAAAGAATCAAGTTAAATTAAAAGAATCGGGCTACAGAAGTATTAATTTAATTGTAATCAAATAGCTAAGAGAAATTTAAATAATCTTATCCTATCTGCTAATCTGATCCTATTTCTAGGATATTATGCTTTTACTTTCCCATATCCAAAATTCGTTAGAAGTTTTAAAATTCAAAGTCCAGTGTTGCCAGTTGCTATTTGTAGTTTAAAGGGCTTAATTTCTTTTATAAAAAGTAATATAATAATCAATATTCGTAAATTATTAATTTACGAGGGCTGCTCTATATATTTCTGGCCTAATAGTGAAAATGCGAATATTTATAATCAAAAATGGTTTTATTGTTTTTCAAAGTATTCTCCAGCATGATTTATACACTTTTGCATGCGCTCAAACCATTTGTCGAAGCAATTTTTCTACTCCGATTGAGACACCACTAAAACATGGTTTTTGAACACTTCAACAGCTTCTTCTGGCGACGAAAATCGTTGAACACGCATTTTTTTCTTGATGTTCAGAAACAAGAAGAAGTCATTAGGTGCCAAGTCAGAGCTGTACGGCGGATGACCCATTAATTCGACGTTTTGGCCGGTCAAAAAGGCTCTGGTTTGAGCTGATGTGTGAGAGCTCGCATTGTCATGGTGAACAATGATTCGTCTTCTCTTGTTGGTTTTTCGAATTCCTTCGATGACTTCAGGCAAACAAGTTGTAGTGTACCACTCAAAAGTGACCATCCTACGTTGCTCAAGCGGAACAGTCGCCACATGACCAGTTTTGCCGAAGAAACAGGCTTCGAAGTGCTTCTTTAACGAACAACTTTCGTTGAATTTTGCTCGTCTTTGAAGACCCACACGGTCGATTGTTGTTCCGTTTCGGGCTCATACGCATAGATCCATGATTCGTCACCTGTGACGATCTTATAAACGTCTTTTGAAGCACCGCAATCGTATTTTTGCAACATTTCTTTGCACCAATCGACACGAGCCTTTTTTTGAGCGACTTTCAAATTGTGCGGGATCCAACGAGAACAAACCTTTTTTACGGCCAGGTGTTCATGCAGTATTGAATGTATGCTGGTGGAAAAAATGTCCAAGGATGTCTCTATCTCTCGGTATGTCGCATGTCGATCATGCATTATGAGTTCACGCACGGCATCAATGTTCAACGGTGCTTCATCGCAATACAAAGATTTAAGTTCATCAATGCACTCTTGTCGTGATAATCCACGTCAAAAGTTGTGAAAAATGATAGCACAAAAATGTTCACGAGTTAATTCCATTTTTTTCTATATTAATTTTTTCAAGTCACTCTAAACAACACAAATAATGGTCGTACGTCACAACGTTTTGAGTACGATTATGCTTAAAAATGACAAACTTTCCAATGGAAATGTCAGATTGCACTTGGCAGCACTCAGTGTTGCCAGGCCAGAAATATATATAGCAGCCCTCGTAATCGGGATAAAAAATAGCAAGATTTCTTTTTAAATTAATAAATTTAATTAATATTCCCGTGGTTTAATTTAACTTAAGAAGTAACATTATTTTTAAGATAATTATTTTTTTATACAAACTATATTTAAAACCCTGTATTAAAAAAAACCTAAATTCACGTACCCACATTGATTGTAATTTTCTGATAAAAATTTACACGCAAAAAAACAAACAAACAAACAGTCTAGAATTAATAACTTTAAAAATGTTCAATTTTATCTCTGCCAAGAAAATAATTTTAAAATAACCAAAATACTTTAAATAAATGCAATACAGTATGATTAAAAAATAAAAAATAAAATAAACTTGTTGAACTAATTAACGGTATTATTATTGTTATTACTGATACGCCACCATGCTGTGCACGAGTTAACATAAATGCACCGGGCGATTTTTAAGATTTTTTTCTTCTTTATTTTTATTTTTTTTGCTTCGCTTTAGAATGAAGGAGGTCAGTTTAATTAATTGTGAATTTGTGTTTTTGAGCAAATTTATTTTAATCTACTTGAACTAACATTTTTGTATAACAAAAAGTGTAGATTATTTTAACTTGAAAAAAAATTTAGTCGATTGCACAACCTTTTGGTTTTATTTTATTTTTTTTTTTTTTGTTACGAAAGATTGATTAAATCGTTATTTATTACAATGGATATTGTTATTGAAATTAATAGTTAAGAATATTTGTTTGGTTTTTTTTAGAAAAAATATCTAAAGGCAGTGTTAAGGAAGGAATGTTGTTTTGTTTTATAAAGATTTTTACTTAGTTTCGTTGTTTCGCAATTAATGATTTAAATCTAATATTAATATGTCAGGCCATTATTCTTTTCAAAAATATCGTTATTATTTGACATAAAAATTTTTTAATACTATGATAGATTTTTTACAAGTTTAGTCAGAGCTACATCTAAGCGTCTGGCCATTGATCATGGACTAGAGACTAAATTTTTTATAGTAAAATTGTGCTCCAACGCAAACTTATCGCTGTTGTTTTTGAATACCGGATCAATTGACTGCATCTAATTGTCTTCCAATTTCATAAGTAGCATTTTCCGTAAAAACTAAACGCAAATGTCAATTGAAGTCAAAAGAATATTATGACTTAAAAAATTTATTTTTTTTTTTGCTGTGAGAAATACCCTTTTGCTGTTAAATATTCAGTAAGAAAATCTAATAAATTTATTTTTATTTTTCCAGCATTTTGTAGCATTTTTAAATTCACCGTCTTTTTACGTCTTTAAAGGATGATCCTACGCTATTTCATAACAACTGTTTAAAAATAACTTTGTTTTAATTTTGTAATTTATAAGAATTTGAAGCCGTCCACCCAAATGGAACCTCTTCACATTTTTATCATAAAAATAAATCCAACGGAAAGTTGAACCGAAAGACTTTCAATCGACGTATAATCGATTTTATTTAATTGCCATTCGAAGAAGATTTGTATTTTGAGAATATCCAAGCGTGATTCATCATGTGACCGGACTTTTGGTACTGAAATTATAAATTTTACAACAATCGCAAGAGTGCGTTTTGGGTTTTTATTATTGCAAGACACATGAGATATTTTTCTTGATCTGACCTTTGTATTATCGTGTTGACAATACTATTAACATCACAAACTTTCATTATTTCCACATACAAGCTCTCTGCTGGACGTTTTGTTTAATATTTTTTTTAAGCTGGCAACGGCATTTTCTATTAATAAGCGATTTAAAACGTTAAAATTTTTCTAATATGGAAAGATATGGCAACTTGATGAGCATATTTCTTAATAACATTTATTTATTTATAAACTTTAATCTAAACAGTCCTGTGGCAACAATGAATGCATCGTTTTTATGCACGCGGACATAATGGAAACTTTAAACAAAATTTTTTTACCAAGTTGTTGTAAATTTTAAATAGAGCATTTAATTTCAGTTGTGTAAGTTGTCTTCCTAGCAATATTAAAGTTCCAATTATTTATTTTAAGTATAGAATTAATAATAATTTATCTATCACTTTATCTCTACTTGATTAAATCCTAATCTACTTTTATATTTCACGAACTTTGAAAGTATATTCAAACCATTGTTTAAAATAAACCACCGCACGCGCAAGCCATCAACTATTTAATAATTATTATCTTAACATCTCCCCCAAAATATCTGACAAGACAGACAGACAGACAAACTGACTGCTTAACGTACGTAAAAAATTACTACTCGCATTCGTACCATAACACAAACCTTAAACCAGCATTTAACATTACAACTCATCGTTGCAACTAATTGCGAACAGCAACAAAAACATTAAAAGTGTTGAGCATGATCAACAATAATAAACCAGCAACACGTTAACAATTGCAAAAAACAAAAAGAAAAATACTGGCAACGTAAAATAAGTAATTGAAGAAGAAAAAGTGTTTAGTGATTTGAGCAAAAAAATGCATTTATACTGCGAGACACTTTAATAAGGAAAGAAATTTCTTAAAACTCTAAACGAATATAAAATGCCAGATAACAAAAACAGTAAATTATAATGTCACTTTAACAAGCTAAGACGTGTTAGCACAAAAACTGTTTATCAAGTCTGTAGAAGGTCAGGGTGTTCAGTTCAGTTAGAATAAAACAGAATCGAATCAAATTGCATCGAATATAACTGTCGAATAAAAATATCGAACAAAATTGAATAGAATCGAATATAAATATCAAATAAAATCATCGAATAGAATTATTAAATAGAATAGAACCGAATATAAAAGAATCATATATAATCGAATAAAATCGAACAGAATCGAGTAGAATCAAACAGAGTCGAATCCAACAGAAACAAACATAAAAACATAAGCAAAGAGAATCGAATCTAACAGAATCGAATAGGATCTAATCGAGAAGAATCGAATGAAATCGCGAAGAAATAAAATCGAATAGAATCGAACAGATTCGAATAGAGGCGAAGAATTTCGAATCGAATAGAATCGAGAAGAATTGAGAAGAATCGAATAGAACCTATTAGAATCGAATGGAATTAAATAAAATCGAATCGAATAGATTCGAATCGAACAAAATCGAATCGAATAAAATTGAATCGAATAAAACCGAATCGAATAAAATCGAATCGAACAAAATGGAGTCGAATAAGATCGAATCGAGCAGAATCGAGAAGAATTGAATGGAATGGAATCGAATAGAATTGAGTTGAGTTGAATAGAAGCGAACAGATTCGAATCAAATAAAATCGAATAGATCAGAACATAACCAAATAAAATCGAATCGAAAAAAATCGAACAGAATCGAATCAAATCCAACAGTATCAAATACAATCTAATATTATTTAATAGAATCGAACAGAATCTAATAGAATCGAATAGATTCGAATCGAATCGAACAGAATCAAATAGAATCGAATAGAATAGAATTGAAAAGAATAGAATCAAACAGAATATAATTAAATATAATCGAGTAAAATAAAACTAAACAGAATCGAATAAAACAAAATCGAATAGAACAGAACAGAACCAAATAGAATCGAATAGAAAAGAATCGAAGAGAAGAGAATCGAATAGAATCGAACAGAATCAAATACAATTTGATATTATTTAATTTAATCGAACAGAATCGAATGTAATCGAATAGATTCGAATCGAATAAAATAGAAACGAATAAAATCGAATCGAATAAAATCGAATCGAATGAATTCGGAAAGAATAGAATAGAATAGAATAGAATAGAATAGAATAGAAGTGAACAGAATCGAGTAGAATAGAATCAAATAGAACAGAACAGAATAGAACCAAAAAGACTCAAAAAGAATCGAAAAGAATCAAATAAAATCTAATAGAACCAAACAGAATTGAATCGAACATAATAGAATAAGAAATTTATGAATGTGAATATTGTTAATTTTCCCCATATCCCCCTTTCCGATACAGAAATTATATTTTTTCTAAAACAATGGTTTCCTTATTTAAGTTCTTCAAAGTGTAAATGCGATTAATGCGCGATAATAAAAATCATTCAGGCTTAAGATAACAAAAGTCAGACTTAACCAAATAACAGAAGTATAAAGAAGTGCAATTAATGAGTGATTTTTTTATTTACTCTTAATTCTTTAAAAAGTGCTGGAATTTTAATCTACCATCCGGCAGAATTTTCTCAATTGAGCAGGTTTTCATGAAATTTTTAAGGAGAGTTCCAAATAATTTATCAGAAACTATATTTCTACTGCGTAATCAGAATGTTGTATTTTTTATTTGCTGGAAAAGCTCAATATAACATTTAATTCTTTTAAAAGTCTGCTATCTAAAACCAACAAAACTCCTTCAAAAATTACAATTATTAAAGCAATCTAAACATCGCCTAAATGCAACTTTGAAATTGATTGTATAACTTTAATTTAAAGAGATGTTTTTTTTTGTTTTTATTTTATAATTAAATTGGTCAGCAGAAATTTTTTTTTTTACTTTTAAGTTAAACAAACGAGGAAAGCAAAGTAATTTATAATATTTCCTTATAAAAGCTCTTTATTTATTTATTTTATTTTTTTTTTTTAATTTACAGATGAAGTCGTTGGCCTTAAACTTGTTAAAAATTTTACTTCTTTTGCTATTTGGCGCAGTGTTGGTGGCGGCCACTAGCAGCTCATCTTTGGCCAAGACAATAATTTCCGTTGCGAATAGAGGAGTAGTACTGACAACAACACAAATACCACCATCATTACAAGCGCCATCACATTTACAATTAAGACGTCATACTTTACCTGCCACAGCAGCAATAGCAAAGCCTCATACAACAACAACAACAACAACAACAGCAACAGCTATATTAACAAAACAAAAAGCAAACTCAAGAAATAGTAGGCAACGTTTGGCAATTGAAAGGCACGCGGCAAAACAAATTGCAAAAACAACAACGACAACGACACCAACAGCAACTACAACATCAACAATAACAACCATAATTATGACCAACTCAAAAAGAAAACCCATCATAACCGAAACATCCACATTAGAGTCAACAAGATTAGTACGACACGCTGATGCCACAACTTCAACAATATCGACACCAGTGTCTTTAAATGATAGTAATGCCACTGGCGCTGATGTCGGCGTGCGGCAACAACGTAGTTTTCTTAGCAATAGAGCCCAACCTTATGAAGACACAGAAACAAATCGTAAATATAAAACATTAGAACGACGAAAATACACACGTTCCTATAGACCCCTGACATCCACGACAACAGAAAACTCACAATATTCAAGACAAAGAACAGCTTCACAGCAACATTTACAACATGATGGTTCCAATAAACTGCGTCAATCGAAACAATCATCGTCACCATTACAAGACAATAATAGTCTTAAGACAAATATAAACACAACTAAAGACCCTGCAACACGGTCTGAACATTCCAGCAACCATGGCAACAAAAAACAAACAACTCTGCACAATCAGCAGACACCAAAAACGTGAGTTGCCGTTTTTGTTGGTTTTTATTTTTTTTTTCTTTTAGTTCTTTGCATACCCACTTTGGTTTTTTTTAAACTTCCATTTAAAACTATTTTTGTTGTTTTTTGTTTAAACGTTAGTAATTTATGTGTAGTCGTACACGCTGCAAGACAAACTGTGAGTCATGGGGTTACAAGTTGAGTTTGGCTTCGTCTGTTTATGGTTTCTTGAGTTTGTTTTAGTTCTTGATAATCATAAATTTGTCTGGCATAGAAATTCCTTTTAAAAAATATTTCTTAGATCTCTAGTTGATAGCAGCAACAACAACAACAAAAATGATTTATTTTTTTTTTAATAAAAAAAAATTTCGATGCAGTTCGATAGGCCGACACTTATAAATATTGAAAAGATATTTTTCTTAACATTGAAAGGTGGCTTATGCTACCCGGAGTTACCTGTTTTTGCTTTAAGGTTCTTTCTAGAAGCTGGGGAAAAGGTTCTTTACAACAATCATTTAATCTGTGGCTTCACCTTAAACACAAAAGAAACAATAACGAAAGAGTAATTAAAAAAACAACAAGTTAGAGTGCTATACCAGGCATTGCCAAATCTTATATACCCTTCTCCATTTATCTAAATTTACTTTAGTGAAGTAACTCCAATAAAAAAAAATATTGTCCTGACAGAGAATTAAGAAAAACTGTACATAAAAATGCCATCGGCTTTTAATGGGTTAAAAGTTTCTAAAAAATTTTAGTATTTCCTTAAAAATCTCTTTAAAAGCTTTAAAATGATACCCATATTGATATTTTAAAAATTTTAAAAGTTTCAGAGTCCCATAACTCGAAAAATATGGGCGAGCGCCAATTATTTTCACTTGATGTTTTTTTTCTTATTTTTTTATTCTCTATCGTCCAATACATTTGTTTTTTTTATTGCAGTTACTTCATTGTTTCAAATGATATAGAAAAATTAGAGGTAGGGGTGGTGTTTTGCCCGCTGCTTCGAAGGACAAGGACTGATCTTGCTGATTTTCAACAGCACCTCTTTCGCCATTACGTCTGATCGATTGGCGTATTTTTTTTCCAGCTGATCTAGTGTCTCGGCAAACTTGATTTCAACAATGACATGGGCGGACAGGCGGACATCGCTCAATTGTCTTTGGAAATGGGGTCGGAAATGCATATTGAAGAAATTACAAACGGAATGACAAAATTAGTTATACCCTTTTTCCACTTCTTTTTGTGGTGAAGGGTATAAAAAGTTGGAGAACTCTTAAAGCCTACGACTAAAGGTTGCTAAGTTGTATCGATGGCGTTTGTCTACTTCTAGAGAATAATGTGCAAGAGTGCAATTGCACATGATATCCGTTTGGAAATTATTGACTTTGCCCCTTTTGTATTCCATTAAGTCCCAAAATCTAGACCAGGCATAGTATCGGATTTTTTTTTTTTTTTTTTTTTTTGTAATCCCGTAAAGGTTAACTATCAAATGAACTGTTAAACTGTACTCACTTCTTACAATTAAGACTAGTAAACTCTTTAGATTGATGCTTGAACAATGCTACCAAATTTTGTAGGTTTACTTTGAGAATCGATCGTCACTTTGCGCAAATTATACACAAATGTCTTCTCGCTAAATTTTGTTTGGCGATTGAGCTCATTTTGGTCCTAAAGATTTTGTATGCTGCATTAAAGTAAAACGAGTCTAAAACAAACACAACAGAATGTGCTACATCCAGGAAAAGACACTGCTTAATGCGACTTACACGCTGGTGGCAGCATTGGATCTTATTCTCTTTTAATGAAGCTGGAGTTTTCGTTAGAGATAGATAGAGATTGTTATGTATGTCACTGCTCCGGGTGAGCTTATGTTTTAATAAGATGGCGCTACGTGTCATACGATGACCTCAGCCATCAACTTGTTAAATTTTAAATTTGTCGATTAGTTAATTCTGCGATTTGGACCCTTCAAATGACTGCCAACGGTCGTGTAGTGTAACACATCTGGACAATTCTTGTCGGACTACATGTCCACTGGTTTATGCTTATAAATCAGCAACCATTAACGGTTTAGAGACCAAAATTGTTCGTGTTATTCGTGACATATGGCCAGCTATGCTCAAGCCAGTAGCCCAAAATTCAGCGTACAGATTGCGCTTTCCCAAGAGCAGCTAGGGTGGCCATACGCCCGAAATTATGTTCAGATATTAATGACATGTATTAATCTTTTAGTTAAAAATATTTTAGTTAAATTTCACTTTTGTATAAAGTTTCACAATTTAAGGTTCAATCGGTCTTAAAAAACATCTTTCATATTTGAATTTTAATTTCGCTCTGATCGGTTTAGCCTGCCTTTCCTTCCTTCTTGTCTCTTCTACACGAAGTATTAAAAATGACATGGTCTATTGCATCCTCTAGACAAGAATCCTTATTAAATTAAGATGCATTCGAATTCCCGTTCTTCTTCCTTCTCAGCTTTCTGGGACTGACTTTTGAAGAGAGACGTAGCGTTAACACCCTCTCTGTTTTAGCTTTTAATTTCAATCGGTAAAAGACGCATAAACGTTGCTATTTTTCTTTTTTCTTTCTTTTATATCCAAGGTTTACAAATTGGTAAATTCTATTTCACCTTTTAGGTATGGAAAAAACTATGATGGATATCATATATGTCCTTTTATCCTTTTATCGCCGATAAGTTTCCGAGTTTTGCAAGAAAATGGAATATTTCATTCTACGTTAGCCTTGCGTAGCCATAAATGCCGTTAATATAAACAAGCTGTGGAAAAGTTTCTTTAGGTTCTTAATTTAAATATTATTTTAATTAAAAATTACTCTTTTATCTTTCAGACCTCGCATGATTCAACGTCTCGTTGCTGGTCATATACAAAATGCTGAAGGCCATTCCACATACCAAGTTTCCGAGGTAACAAGTAACAGTTCTGTAACAAAATCGACAGCAGCAACAAAATCGTTTTCTACAACTAACGGACGCCGAAGGCCTCCACTATTAAGCAGCAGCTATAGAAATAATCAGTTAAATGCAAATATAAAAATAGCATCAACAACGCCGTCTAGTACAACAACAACAACAACAACGACGGCGACGATAAAAACCAATAAATCAGGAGAATCCTTAATTGACTCTAATCATGATGTTGACTATCAAGATAAAAATGACGATGATGAAGCACTACTAGACGGTCCAGAGGATTTTGATAATTGGGATAATGGAATATTACGATTGAGTGCCGGTTCGGGGAAGGAAAATAATCTTAAACCGAAAAAAGTTAAAGAAGATTCCAAAAAAACACTGGCCGATCAAGTAAGAGATGGTAAATATGGTTTAATCGAAAAGGAATTATTTAGACGTACACCCAAACGACCGGGCGTTTTAAGTTATTTGCCCAACAAAGAAGTGCCCGAGGATAATGAACGTAATTTTGGTGGCCTAAATGAAGACGACATATGGTTGGCTGAGGATCATTTGTTGGTCATCAAGGGTGGCAGCTTAAATGAAGATAATCCTGAAGAGCCGTGGCCGGCAATAGATGATTATAATGCAGCCGGAAGGCAAATTAAAATTCCCAGCAATCCCAAAATTCCGCCACCATTTCCTGTCCAGCTCGAAGAAAACGGTCCCGTACAGCTTATCGGAAATAATAAACTTACGGTCGTCTATCCGATCACTAACGAATCCCTACCAGTTTATACCATCCGCACGCAAGCCCACAACACGGCGACCGCGGATAACAGTGACGACGAGAAAAATCTTATTACCCGGCCGGGAAAGACTAAAACTATTAAAGAGAACGAGCCGAATTACAACTACGCTGCGCCCTCGTTACCGTGGCTCTATAACAACCAAACAATTGCGAATCCATCGTTAAGCGAAGGTCAGGGTGATAGCAAACCAATTAATTTCCCAATATTAGGACCATTTCTTTATGGTCGTAATGGCTCTTTAGATAACATAAATGGCACCGAGGACTTCGATGAAGATGATCCTTCTCTATATTATCCGCCAGCTTATTCTTTTGTTTACAAAAGTAATTATTCAAATCCTGTACCGCCCGGACCCTTAGTTCCAGGCATAGTAGTTCCACCGCCTCCCGATCATTTCAGCAAATTGAAAAAATCGGAGAAGGAAAAAAGACCTTGGTACTCAACTACACAGTCGCCGCCAATATGGTATAAAGTTCATAGTACCACTTCAACTCCCACAACAACAACTACAACCACAACTACAGCGGCTACCACTACTGACAAACCTTACAGTCCAATTGTTACTAAAATTACGGAATATACTCCCAAGATAATTAATATTTTTAATGAATCTCCGAGACCCATTTATAACCCTACACAAGCAGACAGATTTCCCATTACCTCCTCCCTTTCCTCGCCTCCAAGAAATGTTGAACCCATCCCAGTACCTGTGGCTGTTCCTATTCCCATTTATCCTGTTAACGGCAGTCCCAATGTTCGACCCAATATTCTTTCGTTTGTACCCACCACCCCAGAGTCCCATGTTGAAACACTGTCCAAGACCAATCCCATTTATTATGAATACTTCGAAGCAAAACGTCAACAGGCAATTAATAATGTCATCGACGATTATTCTTCGACCACAACGAAACCAATAGTGTCTTCGAAGCCCATTAAACTGTATGCCACTAGTAAGAGACCATTTAAATCACAAGGACATCATCGTAATTATTTGCAGCCAGTGGCACCAAATCATCGTTATGTGGATGATAGTGTTGTTGTTGTAACGCCCAAGCCAGAAATTCGCTATAAACCAAAACCGATATTTAAGCAACGGCCTTTAGAAAACTTTGAACAAGAAGTCAATGCAATACGAGAAACCTTGCGTTACTATCAAAATCAGGAACTACGTGATAACAATATACCGAGGACACCAAAGGCCAAGCCGGTGTTTGATTATAATTATGAGGGAGCTAAAACGGAAAAAAGGGGAGAGATAAGAAATCATTTTCAACCTCCATCAGAGTATGATGAGGAACCTTTCAAGCCCATGGTTACTTATAGTCCATCAGTTAATGACGAGAGTGCGTTTAGAGCCTTGGCCGTTGAAAAATTAACAACTGATGACGAACAACCCCAAGGCAGAGAAGATTCTGCTGAGATTCCAAATTATCCTACCACCACATTATTGCCAGTGCAGCCACAAGGTCGTATCAAAAAGTTAAGATTAGGCGCAAAATATTTGCAACAGCCTCAACAACAACAACAACAACAACAGGATTTTGTGAATACACCTCAACGTCAATCATCTTGGGTGGCAGTTAAAAAACAAGAATTTGAGGAATACGTCCAAACGGATAATTCTCCAGAGAAAGAACGGTATCAGGAACCCATACAAAGACCTTTACAGTCGTTAGCGACTCGCAACAGAGATTTTTCTGGTTACTATTATGGATCAGGCAGGCAAAATAATCGTTTTTATGAGGAACCATTTCAAAATATACAATCACGCAAAATAAATAACTATAGGCCACTGATACAGGTGCCGCAACAACAACAGCAGCAAATTTGGAGTTTACAAAATGATACTTTAGTCAATGAGTTACCCAACCGACCACCTTTAAATCCAGATGCAGAATTTATAGATCCCTATTTAGTAGGGCCTTCAGTCAATAACTATCCCTACCAGCAACAACAACAACAGCAACATCAACAAAGATTAAATTATCAACAACAACCGCAACAGCATAAACAACAACAACCTCCACCACCCATTTCACATCAATCTCAATATTATGCGCGACCACAATTTCATCAAAGATTACCCAATCGACAATTTCAACAGTCGCAACAACTGCAACAACACTCTCAACAATTGTATCAGCAACCTTCACCTCCATATTCTTTAATTAACGATGAACAAATTAACTATCGACAGCCTCTGCCTCCCATTAATCCTGATAGTGAATGGATAACACATCCTCAGGTGTTGCGTAATTCGCAGCAACATTTTTTTAGACCAAATAATTATCGGCTACCGCTGCCACCTTTACCACAGACTTTAGCAAATGCAGGAGGTGGTGAAACGGATGTTTATTATTTAACACCGAAATATCGTCGTGCCAATAATCTTAGCAACAATAATCGTTATCAACATCAAGACAATAACAGCAATAATGGTAAATAGTTAAAGGTTTTCAAACAAAACAACTGTTAGACAAAGTGTTATACTAAAATATTTGTCAGTTTTTTTAGAAGTAAACAAATTCATGAAGTGAAAGTAAAATGTTATACAATACAGTCTTTGTTAGGCTTGCAACTTTGTTAAAAGATTTTGTATAAAATGCTGTCAAAATTCCATATAAAAATTAGTGGAAAATTAATAAAAAAAATATCATTTTGTTAAAGTTGTAGTCGCAATAAATTTTTTTTATTTTAAATCCCACAAAAATGTTTTTGGCAACATGTTTCCATAAATGCAAAATATATCTGGCAACATGTTTTAATTAAAACAAAATGTTTCAAGCAACATTTTTATTTTTCGTTGTATTACAAGCAACATAAGATGTTGCATACTTTAGGGCTATAACAATGACAAATGTTAATTGTGTTAGTAAAGTTGCTAAACAATGTTTCACAATTTACACAGAGTATTTAATTCGAATTTGTGAAAATTGTTGACCAACATTGATTATTTCATGTGGAAAATTTAACATTTAAAATGTAGTGTCTATCATGCGATTGGGAAGAATTTAATGTTTTATTGTTTTCACGTATAATAAATTATTTTAAAAATGTAAGCAAAAGACATATAATCAGCTGTTGTTTAAAAAATTCCACATGAAATAATGACTTTTTGCTTTATGTCACAGCTTTGATAAAATGTTGCTAGAAACATTTCATATGTTTTCCATAGTAAAACAGAGTACTACTTCTGCAACATTTTTTCATAACCATTTTTTACAAGTTTTTTATGTATGACTTTATAAAGGAATAAGTTTAAAATTACATGAAAAAACTTTTAAAATTTTACTGCATGGCCGACGACGTCAGAAGAACAAATTCAATTTTTTAGAATTTGTTTTTGTTTTATGTGTAATTGTGTGATTTTTTTAACATTTATAGGTCAGACAGTTAATAAGAAGGTTGTAAATATTATAAATAAAGAGTGTTCCTTTAAGACCGTTAAGGCCGGGGCACATAAAATCCGCCATACGTTAAACATTGACAAATTCAACTGAGAAGTCAGTTAAAATACATGTTTTGTTATGAGCGTTGTCACAATCAATACGTGTCCGTCAACGTAAAGTACGAAAGTTGGTCAACTTTTAACTTTTGACGTATGTTAAATACTTTGACAACTATCAACTGCTTCTTCTTCTTTGTTCTCTTTTAACTCTTGCTGTGTTTCAATTGTGTTTTGTGATTTTAATAAAACAATTTTGGTGGCAAACAATAAAATACAAATTTAATTAAATTAACAAGTGATTAGAATACAAATTAAATTTAAAAGGGAATAAAAATAGAGAGCAAACTTTGATTTAACATCCGTCAGCAAAGTATTCATTGTGCCAACCTCATCCGTCGTTACTTTGACTTTAGTTGAATTTGTCAAAGTACAACGTATGACGGATTCTATGTACCCCGGCCTTTAGTTCTGTAATTTATTAAAAAAAGTAAAAAATTTTAATAAGAAGAAAATTTTTTTTTAATCGAAAGAACTCATAAATATTTAAAATTAAATTCGGTTATATGCCCACCGTGTTTGTTCATGATAAAGCGCATTCTGGACAATTTTTATGCCTCTCTCTCCAGCCAATTGTTGCTGGTTTTTTAATATAAACCAGTGACAAATCGCTTAACTTGGAGGAAAGTTGATACGTTTATTTCTGGAAATCAACTAAACGTCATAATTTAATTTTATTAGTTCGATGGTTGCCTTCGTCATATTGCACGAAGCGCCTTAGTTTAGTGTCACCCAATTTTTTAAACAGAAAACATGCTCTAGCGAACTCCATTCACCGTAACGCAAGCTTCGGCTTTAGTTTGCAGACAAATAAAGTCCACTAATACCACCAGCTTGTAAACCGTATCAAACGGTTCAGTAGGTTGGGTGTCGTGGAATCTGTAGGTTCTATTGGGGATTGTTTATAAACAAATCATCGTTGCATCAAAAGTGAGTCTTGACGCTAATTATAATTTTATTTTTAGAAGTTGCGCGAATAGATGACTGATTTTTAATGTAAATGAAAATTCTTTGGTAGTGATTTTTAAGCGTCAACCTATGATGAAATGAGAACAGTATAACAGTTCGTTTGACAGTTAAATCTTCGTAGGTTTTATCGGTTTAAAAAAAAAAAACAATTTTTACATTAAAAAATCTTGTTTCAAATTCCAATAAATTTTTATAAACAAAAAAGGTGATAAATTTTTTTAGTTTTTTTTATTAGTTATTGATTTCAAGATTTTTTTTAAGTTTTAGGCTGTCAATTTTAGTTGTTAGATTTTACCTTAATTCTTTCAAGTGTAAATATAATCAAGTATTAACTCGTAATAAAGATTTTGGAAAGTTTTTAAGCCATTTTTAATCTTGCTAAAGCCGTTTAAGTTATTTTCTTTTTTCATTAGCTGAATGTGTTTTTTGTTTATAAAATATTTTTTTTTTTTTGTTTTTAATTTCACTTTATGAATTTGTTGAAACTTATAAAATTAAAAGAAAATCAATATCAAAAAGCTGTGCAATAATGTTTACTTAACTTTTTATAAATAAGCGATTAAATTAGTAACAAAATAAATTAATCTCTTTTTTTACTTTTTATTTTAAAATTAAGGTCGTCTATTTTTATAGCTGAGAAAGTAGCTTCTCATTTTTTTATTGCTTTGCAAAAAAAACATTTTTTCTCTTCTTAAAAAAAATCGGATATGAAGGGTTTATAAAAGTGCGTCATAAATCGTAAATAATTTATTCGACTTAAATAAATATAACACCAGAAGGTGTAAAATAAAGTGCAAGTTATTTTAACATAATTTTTTATCATCTTCAAAATTTTAGAAAAATTTAAAAATTCAAAAAATAAACATCGAAAAAATTCAAAGGAAATTAAAAAAATTTTTGTTTTTTAAAAAAATTTAAAAAAAAATTAAAAATGTTACAAATTTAAATTTAATATCATAGAGCATAACGATATATGTGAAATAAATAAAATGAGCCAATTTCTCTTAAATGCACAATTCTTTTAGTGTTTTATTTATTATCGTTAGAGAAACCATCTATGAGTTATAGTGACCGCTCTATTATTAACCACGCCCTTTAAAAAATGTTTAAATCATAGAAAAAAAATAAAAATAGATTACTAAGTACCTTTTCTCCTTTAAACTAGCATTTCTCTGTGGAGAAGAGTTTTAAGAAAATAATGTGAATTTTATTTAAAACAATCTAATTAAAAAAAATTGTTGTAAATTTGAAATTTTTATAATCGACCATTTGTTAAACTTTTCGAATTTATTTCTTAATATTAAATATTTTTAATAACTAAAATAATTTTTTAATTAAAATTAAATTAAAATTAAATTAATTTTATTTCCTCTAAAATTAACAATTTTTAATTTTCTTAATTCTCATATTGTACATAAAATTTAAGTTTTTAATTTTTTATTTATTATAATTTAAGTCAGCCAGCATTATTTAACTATACAAAACACAAATATTAATATATTTATGAATAAAAAAAAATTAATTAGAAAAACTGGTCAAAATAAAACTTTAATATTTTAAGTTAACGTAAATAATACTTTTATATTTTCTACAAAAGAAAAATATTTGTATATAAAAAATTGTGTAATTATGTATTAAGAATATTTTAAATTACAGTCTTTACAATTTTTTTTATTTTTGTTATTTTTTTTTAATTTTTTATTTTTTTATTTCTATTTAATTTTTTAAATTTTTTATTTTTTAATTTCTTTTTCATTATTATATTTTTTTTATTTATTTTTTTTTAATTTATTTTTTTTTACTTTTTTTTGTAATATTTTTCATAACTTAAGCATCCTCTCCCTAATGATACTGTGAGTGTTTTACGCATTCCTTCATTTTGTTTTTTTATATGCCCTTTAATCTTATTTAAATTTATTTTCTTCTTTTATATAAAAAAGCCATTATTTTTAAGTTAAATTTAAATAATAAGTAAATTGTTACAATTTTTATACTCATTTGTTGTAGAGATATAATATTTTTAATTAATAAATAAAAAATAAAGTCTAAAATGTTAAGGTTATAAATTAATAAAACTAAAAAATAAATAAATAAACAGTTTTTTCTAGGCTCAAGTTTATTTGTTAAAAAAAAATTAAAAAAAAAATAATTTTGTTTTCAAATTTTAAAATGAATTTTGCATGAAAACTTTATTTTAAAAAAATTAAAAAGATATTTTTATGAAAAAGTATTTTGTTTTTTTTAAGAAATTTATTTTATACAATAAAAAAGAATGAAAAAAGTTAAAATTGCTTTAATTGCTAACCGACAGTTGGCAGAAGCCAAAAAACCAGTGCTCAAGAAAAATAAAGAAAAAAGAGTGAGAGAAGTTTGCTGCAACCAACTGATCGTTGTTTAAGGCGCACATACCTGATATGAAAAGTTTGGAAAATGCAATACATTATTTTAATTTTGAAATTAAGTCTACTCTGTTCTCTCTGGAGATAAACAAGAATATGTGCCTTTTTTAAACATGAACTTAAGCCTATTAAAAATTGTTTATTAAAAAAAAAATTAAAGTATTTGCAAAACTAAAAATAATCACAACACATTAAAATAAAATAATTGTAAAAACGTGCATATATTATAAATTATAAATAAAGAATAAAAAATAATTATTTAGTTTTATTTCAAAATAATTTAGAAGAATTACTAATAGCAAAAATGAAAATGAAAAAACTTAATGATGAAAAACCACATCAATTAGTAAAAAACTTTAATCGGATTAATAATTAATGAAATTTAAAAAAAAAATATTTTTTTAATGTCTTTTATAAATATTCAGCAAGTAAGAATGCTATAGGTTATGCCGAACCTTATACACCCTTCATCAAATATGTAAATCAAGTTAAGTGAAGTAACTCCAATCAAAAAATATACTGGGGTGACAGAGCAATTAAAAATAAGAAAAAAATTGAGTAGAAAAAAAATGTCATCGGTTCTTAAAGGGTTAAACATTTTTTAAAAACTTTTGCATTTTCTGAAAGATCTCTTCAAAGGCTTTTAAATGATATCCATATTGACATTTTAAAAAATTTGAAAATTTCAGATGCCCACAACTCGGAAAATATGGGCGAGCGCCAATTTTTTTTACCTTACGTTTTTTCTTATTTTTTTAATTCTCTACCGCCACATATATTTGTTTTTTTTATTTTTATTGGAGTTAGTTCATTGTTCCAAATGATATGGAAAAATTAAAGGCAGGCGTGGTGTTTTGCCCGCTGCCTCGAAGGTCATGGACCGATTTTCTTGATTATCAATAGCAAAATTTTCGAAACCATGTCTAATCGATTGGCGTATTAAAATTTTCTGTAGCTCATCTTAGGCCTTAGCAAAGTTGATTTCAACATGAACAAGGACGAACAGACGGATATCGTTCAATAGACTTCGCTATTCATTAGGACTCACAAAATATATCGCACCCTAAATACTAAAGGGTCACAACTTAAAATTTTTAAATTTTCACGACAGAGAGTGTTTATATTAAAAAAAATGTTTCATTATAAAAAAAGTCAAAAACGATAGTGATGAGGGTGAAATTTTTTTTTTTTGTAATAAAAGATGTAAAATGGGAATTCATTTACGAAAAAAAGTCAATTTTAGAAAGTTTTGGGCTGTGACCTCTTAGTACTTAAGTTGCTACTTACTTTATGCGGTCGAAACTGGATATTGTAGAAATTACAAACGGAAAGATAAACCTAAATACAACTTTTTCCACCTGTAGTGAAGGATATACAAATTAGTGCTGCCATTCATTCATGAAGTTTAAAATCCCTTTTATCTAAAATTACCATGACAGTAAAAAGAAAATTGATTTATATTTTACTTATTATCTCTGATTCAATTCGTTATTTTAATAAGATAATATATTTTTACTTTGGGTGAAAAATACCACGCCCACTATCCATCTATCCAGCAAGTGTTTCGCGATGCTACACGCAATATTAAAGGAGATACTACTCGCATTAATAAAGTAGTTTTTTGTACAAAATTTCAAGTCTCTTGGGGTTGTAGTTCTCTAGATAATGATAGTAATATTTTACTTTTTTATGGGTGTTGCCACGCCTACTGTTTCTATCCACTCAGTTTATTGTTCAACTATGCACAATTATAAGTTTGATACTCTTTCAAAATTTTATCATTTTTCGTATGACAGTTCTCTAGTTACACGACAGTAATTTCTCGGTTTGCATGGGACGTGCCAGGCCCACTTTTAAAATCCAGGCAATTATTTGCCATAATAATAAGGAGATCGTACAAATTTCAATATTTTACTTGAAGTAAAATTATGACATTTATTCACTTTGTATGAAAAGAGCCACGCCTACTTGCAATTTCTAAAATATATATGCCCTAATGTACACTCCGACTAGCGATTAACAAACCCTTAAAATTTTAGAAAATCGCTCTCTTGGTGTAGGCAACAAAAGACAAACGAACAAACAAACAAATTTGTTACTTTATATTTTTAATGGGTTATTTTTTTTTTTTTATTTTTTTTTTTTTATTTTTTTATTTTTATTTTTTTTTTTTTTTTTTTTTTTTTTTTGTTAAAAGCCCAGATACTGCTTAGCATTTTGCCTGAAACATTGTATACAAAAAATTAGTGCAAAATAAATAAAAGATAATTTTGCTAAAGGCGCTTTCACACTATAATACTAAGTCGTATGATTTTCACTTAAATTTCTCGTATGAGAATGATTTAGATTTCGAAAAATCTAACGTATCATTACAAAACGCTTTCACACTATCACACTTAAAACAGTTTATAATTTCTCTGTAGTAAGCAAACAGCTGTTTTCTGGCAATAACTTTTTATACTCTTCCTTTTAATATAGTTGGCATATGTATTAGAGAAGTACGATGCCTGTATGAAAAACTTCAAGCTGCCGGCGGATACTAGCCGATTGGAAACAAGTGTAGAAAAGCTGTAACTCAGCGATTTTTATGAAATTTTTTTGCACAAAATTATAATGTATGTATATGACAATTTGTATAGAAAATAATCAAAAATACTATTTCTTTCAGCCGTTTTTGCAAATATTGATTTTTTTGCTGTTGAAAGCTTTAAGGCAAATTTGTATTATAAACTAACAAAAAGTTCAATAACAATACACATGCTGATTAATTAGTTTTATTTAGTACACAAGTACAATTTTTAGTGTGTTTTTGGCAATACTGACATATTTAAAGCTTTCACTTAGCAAAAAACTCATTTGTTTTCCTAAACTGAGCGAAATTGTTAGGTTACTTATAAGAAAATTTGTAATTAATCGACGGATATGCTTGAAATTGTTTTTGTTTAACATACATATCTGCACTGAATGTTTCGTATTAGCACATCGTTAAAATTAGTTTGAAAATAAGAAAAACATTTACAGTTCTTAATTACCTCTAGAAATCTGGTTGATATTTTTAAGTCGGCGCAAGACAAAAAACAACCGCGGATAAGCTATGATTATGCAGCAATTTGCTTCGGTCTCTGAAAAGCAGCTGTTTGTTTAATTGGCTTCATTTTTTGTTGCAAAAAAACAACCCTGATAATATGAAATGTCTTAGCTTTAAAAAAATTTCAAAAAATAGAGAGAGCCATCGGTGTGTCAAATTTTACTTCTCAATCTATGAGATTTTACTTAAGATCGCTTTCACACTATAAGATTTTTCATATTATTTCGAATTTTTGACAAATCTTAATACTCAGTCTTATAGTGTGAAAGCCGCTTAAAGTCGTACTTTTCACAACTTATAAAAATTAAAATGTTTCTGGCTTCATGTTTCCTAACAGTAAAATGTTTCTAGCAACAATTTATTCCAATTGTAAAATAATAAATAAAAGCTGCATATGTTTCGTGCAATATTTTAAAAAAGTAGCAAATAATGTCGCACACATAACAGTAAAAAAACCGAAATTAGGTTACACGATAAATTTTCGCCTTTCAAGTTTTTATACAATCACACTTTTTTACCAATACACTCATAACTCTAGGAATTGAAACAAACTTGATATCAAATTTTTTTTTTCAACATGAGGGTTTCAATTTACGTTCAAGAAAACAGCTGATCACAGTTTTTTTTAAATTTTGTTTTGCTTTTGTTTCTACAAATTCATGGCCGCAATAAGTTTTTTTGGACTTTTAAAAATTTAAATCATTTAATTGAAATATAAATAAATAATTAAAGAAGTGATATATGTTTGCCGATAAAAGCAATAAATACAAAGATTATTTGCAGTTCCTACCGTCTGACTATTTTTCGTTTTTTTTTCTTCCTCTTCAACCAAATTGCTTACTTCTTCTAAATTTTTCAGCGACAAAAACATTTTTAAATGTTTTCTTGACGATGCCATCTTGAAAATAAACTTGCTTTCAAGTTGCATGCAGCCTACGTCACAGCTGTCAATTTTATTGAATTTTTAAAAGCAGTATGTGTGAAAAACTTGAAAGGAAACCTTGATCGTATGGCCTTAGGGTAGCGCAATAAATTAAATTGCTAAGCAATAAACACAAATTAAAATTTTTGTGAGTTTTTAAATTTTCCCAATTTTTTGTTGATGTTTTTATATCTTTATAAAATTTCTAGTTTTGTTAATAATTCTTTGCTCAAATCTTATAGAATTCCGACGGATTGTTGAAAAGCAATTTTTATGAATTTTTGAGTTTTTATCCAAATTTTTTTTAAGAGAAGTAGCACTTCAGGCAATAATGCCTATTTTAGTTATTTTCGTAACCGTGCTACATTCTTTTAGGAAAGGGATAGATGAGAGATAAAATAGATGGTGAGAAGAGAAAGACAGATACAGCCATATAGACATTTTATTAGTTATTTTACATCGCCGGCGAATATGCTATTAAGAAGTACCGACGAAGGAGGAGGCTGCATGTTTAATGTTTATTCTGAATATGTATTTATACCATTAAACAGAAAAAAACATTTTTTTATTTTTGGTTGCCGCAGGGGTTGAACCCTAGTCAACCAGATTTGTAGCCAACGTGTTTACCACTTCGACTACAGCAGCCTCAGGATTGTTAAAAGGCAATTTTTATGAATTTTCGAGATTTTGTTTTTACCATTTTTAATATTATTTTAAATTTTCATTGAATTAAATTATTTTTTTTTAAATCAAAAAAGTTTCTTTTCAGTAACGATTTCTTTTAAAAATTTTAAATATTTTTCTGTTTTAAAAAAAAGTGTTTAGATTTTGTAGTCTTTTTACTCTATTGATTGCTTACAATTCATATTCAATACTTTTTTTATAGACTTATGAACCTTAAAATTTTTGAATAAAAGTTATGATCCGTTTAGTTTCTGAAAAACAAAAAAGGAACATCAAAATAAACACAAACAGTAATACAAATCAATAGTTGCTTTTTTCCTACCTTGAACGAATATCTGTCGTTTATGTCCGTAACTTATCTGGGGTCATCTATTTCAAACTGTTCTACACATTTTTTGACTGGAGGAAACATTTCTAATCATTTTTCAATTACAAATGTCCAATAACTTTGCCTTTTTTGCATACTAAATTATTTCACGAACTATAAAGAAGAGATAATAATAACATCAACGACTTTTTAATTAAATTTTATAAAAAAAAATTATTTATTATTTTTATTTTTGATTACAAGTAATTTAATATTTAAATTTAAAAGAAGCCAGAATACACAATAAAAAACAGCTTGATTTCCATTAAATTATTACCGCCTGAAAGTAGGCATCACTTATTCACAGTAATTAAAATTCTGCTAAACAAAGTATTTATTTCGTATCGTATGATACTTAATTTATCGGAAGATGCTATTAGAAAACTGTTTGACGTACTGAATTTAACTTGGTTGTCGGGACTTATTCCTGATTCTTGGAGAGAAATTCGGATTTATCCTATACCCAAAAAGGGAGGGTCTATGGAGATCACCAATTTTAGACCAATCTGTCTCTTGTCCGTGCTGTATAAATGTGTCGAAGGTATGCTGAAACCAATTATGGAAGAACATGTCAAAAAATACAATCTACTTCCATTTAAATCATTCGGTTTTAGAAGGAACATGAGCACTGCTTTATGCATTAATGACTTATTGAACTCGGTTCAAATATTACAGAAGAATAAAAAGAAGGTGGTTGCAGCATGTATTGACTTAGAAAAAGCCTACGACTATGTAAATATAAAAATTCTGCAAGTCAAACTTATCAACATGCAATTTAATAAACATATAATTGAATGGATCATTTCCTTTTTAAAACAGAGAATCTTAATAATCGGGCAAATACGAAGAACTATAAATCGGGGTCTTGCTCAAGGAAGTGGACTTAGTCCACTCTTGTTTAATCTGTATACGGCTTCCTTGCACCTGTTGGAAGATGATTACAGTCTTTTATATCAGTTCGCTGATGATTTCTTTATAGTAGCTTTTGGTGACAATTATGACGAAGCAAAGCTGCATTTGATTCATAAGATCAAGGAGTTTTCTTGTGCATGCAACCGTTTAGATTTAAAGATTAATCTGCAGAAGTCGAGAGTAATGGCTTTTGGGAACAGAACTCCGAATCTGAATGTTATTGTTAATAATATAACTTTGAAGCAAGAAAAAGAAATTGTGTATCTTGGAAGAACCATAACAGCCAATAATTCGATGTTATCTCATGTTAAGCATGCTGTTGATAAAGTTACCCAGACATGCAATTTTTTACATACTCTTAATGGATGCCGGTATGGAGTAGACCCACGAAGAGCCATCCAATTTCATAAAGTTTTTACTCGTGCTAAGTTAGAGTATGCAGCGTCTACATTTTCTAATTTGACGAAGACTGCTATGCAGAAGTTTGCTGTTTGCTTCAACTTTCACTTAAGAAAATCCTTAGGACTAATTAAGTCTACGCCTTTGAATGTGATTTATCATATGGCTTCTGAGCTTCCACCTGATCTTCGCTTAGAGTTAAGGACAGTGAAAGACTTAATAAACATATTTTACAGCGGCTTGCACTTGTCTGAACTTTTACCTAATCTTGATAAGCCGATTAATACCAGTTTGTACAAAGTATATACAAAATATCGCCAAACTATAGATAATGTCGAAAAGAAGCATATATTAGAAAGGAATTGTCCCAAAATCAAGGTTTATAAATCGTTCTACAGTCCTTTAAATCTGGAAAGAAATAAACAAAATACAAACTCTGAAGTAATAAAACAACTGTTTTTAGAGAAAAAGAACAGACTTTCATCAAGCAATTTCGAGTTGTTTTACACAGATGCGTCTATTAAGGATTGTAAAGTTGGACTTGCGATTTATCATCCGAGCTCGAACACTATTCAAATGTTTAAACTGCCTTTCTTGGTATCTTCAATGACAGCGGAGTTAATTGCTATGATGAAGGCGATTGAAATAGCAATTTCACAAGGCTATAAGCGAGTAGCAATAATGACGGACAGCAAAAGTGGTTGCTTTAACTTGGAGAAACTTAATAGCAACGGGATATGTGTCAAGATCCACAAAATGGTTGATGAATGCACTAGATTGGAGAATGTTAATTTCCACTATATTCCCTCCCACAGAGGCATAACTGAAAACGAAATTGCAGATGAAGTAGCAAAGAGAGCGTGTAACGAAGGTGAGGAGCTAAGAATAGAAATTCCACGAGCAGATGCAATAAAAGAAATAGAAAGAAGAATTCGTAATGAATGGGACAGAAGGTATCGAAATTCAATACTAAGCAAAGGAATCTCATATGGGAAAATATTTCCATCGTTAATTATGAAACCGTGGTTCGCAACTCATAATTCTGCATTAAATGGCGCTCAAATAAGGCAAATTAATAGAATTATGACTGGTCATACTCTTAGCCGTTACTCCTTATCTCGCATGAGGATTAATGAGGCGGGTGATGGCCGTTGTGATACTTGTAATGAAAAAGAGGATGAATCACATATTCTATTTGCATGCAAAAAATATGAATTGCATCGTACAAATTATCCACTTTTAACGAAAAATAAGGATATACTAGAGTTATTTACAAATGCGAAAATATCAGAATACATTCAGATCATTAAATTTTTGGAGAAAGCTGCAATAATGCTGTGATTTTACTTGGATGTAATTTTTGATGGCGTTTTGTTCCTTTGGACCAGCCAAATAATTCTTCTCTCCTTCAAGATTCTAGAAGCAGAGGAGTAATTTCAAATATAAAAAAAAAAAAAAAAGTATTTATTCAATTAAATTAACTGTTATACACAGTATTAATATAAAAAATAGTTGTTTGTGGTAAAAAAAAATTTGCAGAATAAAAAATAAATGGATGTTAACTTGAAATTTTCAATAAAGTTAAATAAATATTTAAAAAAATAATTTTTTCTATTTATTTATAAAATAAAAAATGTTACATGTAAAGCACAATAGGTGAATGATTTCATCCCTAAGAAAACTGTTATAATTTGACATTTTGTATTTTGCTTTACAAAAAATTACAATGACAACCCTTAATCTTAGTACTGTTTCCGCGCATGTTCCACAATTTTTGACAGCATAATTATGTTGGCAATAATTGTATGAAATAAACTTTAACTTACACACTCTCTTGCTGAGTTGTAAATATCTAACGGTATTCAAGGAGCCGTAAATAAATGAGTGAAAATTAAGGAAATAATGCAAGTAAAATATCGATTAATATTTTTTTACAACAAGGATACACTCGATATTTAAAGTATTTATGTCACACAGACAGGCAACATGCAACAACAGGTTTTGCTTTAGGGGGGAACAAATGAATAAAAGTTAGACGAATGCAAGCAATGAAATGGGCAATCGAAAGTCTGTTTTAATAAACAAAGGAATTTAACACATTTTTATTTATTTTTTTTTATTTATTAATAAATTAACTAATTTTTTTAGCTAATAGAGTCCTTTATTAATTTAAAAAAAATTGCAAATATTTTTAAATTTGTTTTTCAATATTTCGGTACTCCTCTGTGTACCATCTTCAGGAATTAAAATGTTTTTTTTTATTACTTCTTTAATTATAAAACTGCTCATAATGAATTTTTGTTTAAATTATACTTTATTTAACAGAAGCTTAACAGAAAAATGTAAGACAATTATTTTTTACGGATGCATAACATTTTTTAAACCCGAGTTAAAGGAAGAGCCTGAAATATATTTTTTTTTGTGTTACATTGTGTTATAACAACGTTAGGCCTTTAAAACAAATTTGTCGTAATAGACATGTTGGCTTAAAATGTTTTAAAAAAATTTCAATTTCAAAATCTATTCAAAAGTACTTTTTTTTTGTAAAAACTGTACCGAGTTGAAAAAAGTACCTTTCACTTAGACATTTTATTCATACCTGATACGAAAGAAAAAAAGAATACTTTAGAGAAGCAAAAATAAGGATATAAATAACACAACAACAACAATAACAACAACAACTCCTACTAAATACCAGACAAACTCAATACAAAATTCCTTTGAGAGAGAACATTAAAGTACAATCAATTGAAAATACATAAGTGTGTTAACGGTGAAGGCAAAAACAAGCAATTTTATTTAAAACAAATTTTTCATTTTCTACAATTGATAATAAAAATTAAAAAAAAAAAAAACAGAAAAAAAATATTTAAAAAAAAATTTATTTAAATTAAAAAATAAAAGTTAAAAAAGGCAGTTTTATTTAAACTAGTATTTGTGAAAAGAAAAAAAATTTCATGGAAATTATAACGATAGTCCGAAGTGAACTTTAAAGAAGAAAAAAATAAGGTGTGTAGCTTTAAATTCAATTTGTGCTCACAGCCACACAAGGAATAAAATGTTAAAAATATGACTCAAATACTTTGGTTGTTAACTAAACCACCAATTTTGTATTTTACGAATTAAAAAATATTAACTAAAAGCAGTCACTATCATCCAGGAAAAAAAAATAAAAAAAAAAATTTGTGACAAAATTTCGAGCAAAAAACAAATTTGAATAAGATTAAAAATTATCACTGAGTGTGTGTGTATGTATGTGTGAAATAGTTCAACAGCCGAACTGCCTGCCGCATCTATTTGAAAACATCAATCGATATTGATTTAATTAAGAATTAAATATAAAATAAAACTGGAGAGGACAAGGGAAATATAAAACAACAAACAAACAAAAAATGGTCACAATGTCTGCAGAAGTGGATACAATACAAACAGCCATTGCAACAACAACAGCAACAACAAACAAAATGCCATCGCTAACAGATTTAAATCCATCTTCAACAAACCCAACAAATGGCTCTATAAAGGAAATAAATGATGACACAATACAAACAAATAATAATGGCTGTAATGATACAAATATAAATCAAAAGAAAACTTTACATTCAATTAATAAAGAAGCACAACCACCTACAACAACAAAACCTTCGCAAACATCAAATGAAGAAGCAGCAACAAAATCTTCTAAACCTTCCGCCGATAGTTTTAACAAAAAATTAAATCCTCAAATCACAATAACTGAATCCGAGACTATAGAAAGTAAAACGAGTAGTCCAACAGCTACATCACCAAACAAAAACAGCCCAGAACACCAGCGTTATGAACAGAACAAAGAGGTCAACAACTCTAACGGCAGCAGCAGAAGCAACAGTCCCATTAAAACTACTGGCTCCCCCGAAAAAGTTTCAAGTGCAGAAATATTTATCACAACTAAAGCGACTTTAGAACAGAATCATACAACAAATAATTCTGTTATAACCACCGCCACTACAAATAACAATTCAAAGCCTACAAATAATTCCAATTCAATTAATCAAAATTGTTTACCAACACAAATGAAAAAATCTAATCAATCTACACAATCATCTGCTGCCGGCTCATCGTCATCGCAAGCTTCAGCTGTAGGCAGCAGTTCATGTTCAGCGGCCGGCAGCGGTGGTCATCAGAGAAATAATCATCAGACTCATTATAGTCAGACTCAGGTGTCGAATCACAATAAAAGAAATGAAGATGCTCCAAATATTTTGGTTTACAAAAAGGTGATTTCAATAAATTACTTAAATATTTTTTCAAATATTTTGCATCGCACACTGGGGCTTTTTTTGTAGTGAAGAGGAAGAAAGGTTTTTTTTGAAAATTTTTTTATTTTTTTAACAAAAGTAAATTTTATTTATTTTTAGCATATTGAAATAACGTATTTCAAATAATAATAAATAATAAAATAATATTTGGTTTTAAAATTCAAAATTTAATGTCGGTCAGTTCAATAAACACACAAACTATTATGACTGTAAAACAGCAATAAAAAAATTTATTAATCATATAAAATCTTTTATTTTTGATTTGAGAGTAACAGTTGTTTCCAAATCTAAAAATATCATTGAATATTCTATTATTAGTATGTTGAGAATTTGACTTTTTTTTTTGCAAAATCCCCAGTGTGCATCGTTGCAAACACCAGATGTAAAAATAAATAATTTTGAAATTACTTTAAAAATATATAATACGAAAAAAGGGATAGATAGTGATAGATACTGCTTTCATATTGGTCCCATTTTAAAAAGAGTTCATAATCTTTTAAATTAAAGGGTGTCCCCATACAACATACATGTTTTTTAAGTGTTTTATAAACCGTAAAGCGCACTTCTTTAAACTTTAAGAAAAATGCGTATTACCATAGCTCCCAATAGCAAAAAGTAATACAAAAATAAATTTTAAAAATAAAGGGTGTCCCCATAGGTGACATATCTTTTAAACCGTTACAGACAAACACTTGAAAATTGGACAGAATGTCGTTTTCTATAACCGTTATAATAACAAATATAAATAATTAAAATTATTAATTAAAGGGTGACCCGATAGTTAATGTAATTTGATGTATGTGGCCAAACTTTTAAACTGTTATAGACAGACAGCTGAAATTTACAAAGGACCTGTATTGCTAAGTCTGCTATTACAACAAGTATAAAATTTAATTTAGAAGTTAAAGGGTGTTCCCATATTAGATGTTAATTGATTCGTTTGAACCTTTATATACAAACACTTAAAAATTAAACAGAATGTCCACTCCTTCTGATATATAAGGAGGAATAAATATTTAAAATTTTAAATTATAGGGTGTTACAATAGTTGCTGTAATTTGATGTATATGACCAAACTGTTGAAAAGCTGTAGACAGTTGATTGAAATTTGAACAGAACCTTTATTGTTGAGTCCGCTATAACAACAAGTATAAAATTTGAATTTACAAATTAAAGGGTGTCCCCATATTTGAAATAAATTGACCTATATGGCCCCATCGTTTAAACGGTTACATGCAAACACTTGAAAATTAAATAGAAAGTTCACTATTTTGTCTGGTTTATTAAGAAGTATAAATATTTAAAATTATAAATTATAGGGTGTTGCGATAGTTGCTGTTATTTGATGTATATGACCAAACTGTTGAGCAGTTGTAGACAGTTGATTGCAATTTGCACAGAACCTTTATTGCTAAAATCGCTAAAACAAGTAGCAAAGTTGAAATAAGAAATTAAAGGGTGTCCCTATAACTGATGTAAATTGCTGCATATGGCCCTGTCTTTAAAACCATTACACACAAACTCTTGAAAATTAGACAGAATGTCCATGTCGATATCAAGTAAACCAACAAGTTTAAATATTAAGAATTAGAAATTAAAGGGTGCCCTAGTTATAGACTAAAGCTTAAAATTTAAACAAATTTTGTTTTACTGTTTCAGCAATGAAAGGTGTAAAAAATAAAGGGTGACCATATAACTGCTGAATTTTCTTGTTTAATCTGCATTCAATTTTTGTTCTACGACATATAAAAAATTCTAAAGAAATCTATTTCGAATATAAAATAATTAATGTATAATTACCGTTCTAAAAAAATATGATTTTAGATTTGTCTGTTTTGAAGTCGGATTTTTGCAAAAATTATTTTTAAGTCGGCTAAAAAATTACGCTAAAAGAGATGAGCACCCAAAGTCATGTGCTCGTATTTGAAGGTTTTTTTATTTTGTTAGAAATATTCAAATTACAATCTTCGTGACATATTTCATACTTCATTAAAAAAAATATTTATACTCCTCACAGAGCACCACAAACTAGTAAAATTTAAATTATTTTTAATTTTTTTTTTTAGATGGAAAGTGTTATAGAAAAGATGCAGGCTGAAAGTACTGGCGTCTCAGTGCGAACCGTTAAAGGTTTTATGACTAAAGTTCCTTCTGTATTTACGGGTGCCGATTTGATATCATGGATATTAAAAAATTTAGATGTAGAAGATGTGACTGAAGCGTTGCATTTTGCACATTTGTTGGCTTCACATGGTTACATATTTCCTATAGATGATCATCAGTTGACTGTGAAAAATGATGGCACGTTTTATAGGTAAGTGAAGCATACTTTAAGGCGATATTCTTTTTTAATTATATGGGCTTTTCCCTTTAAAACTTAAATGGTCTTTTAAGATTTCAAACTCCCTACTTTTGGCCTTCAAACTGTTGGGAACCTGAAAACACTGACTATGCAGTTTATTTATGTAAACGTACAATGCAAAACAAAACTCGCTTGGAATTGGCTGATTATGAGGCAGAAAATTTAGCGAAATTACAAAAAATGTTTTCTAGAAAATGGGAATTTATATTTATGCAAGTAAGTTTCCATTAAAAAAAAAAAGAAATTAAATCATTATTTTACAACTTTACATTTTTTAAGGCTGAATCGCAGAGTAAAGTGGCCAAGAAACGTGATAAATTAGAACGTAAAGTTCTGGACTCGCAAGAACGAGCTTTCTGGGATGTTCATCGTCCCATGCCGGGTTGTGTTAATACCACTGAAATTGATATTAAAAAAGCATATCGTCGTGGCTGTTCAAGTCATGGTACTGGCTCGGCCGGAGCAGCAGTTACAAAAAATCCTATAGAACAATTGAGTCGTATTATAACACTGCGCAAACAAAAATTAGAGCGTAGAACTATTAAAGTATCAAAAGCAGCAGAAGCGTAAGTTTAAACATTTTACGATACTGATTGAGAGTTTTTTAACATTTAATATCTTTTTTTAACAGATTGGTATCTTATTACGAGCAATATAATGAATTTGATTACTTTATAACCTCGCCCGAGTTGCCCAATCCCTGGCAAACAGACAGTACAGAATTGTGGGAGGCAGAGAAGACCAGGTTGCAAGAAAAAAAATTATTTAAAAAGGAGTTTTTTTTTAATATAAAATTTCATTTAAAATTTTTAGCAAAGAGGTGCCCATGCGCCGTGTCAAACGTTGGGCTTTCAGTATGCGTGAATTACTTAAAGATCCGATGGGCCGTGAACAGTTTGCAAAATTTTTAGAAAAGGAATACAGCTATGAAAATTTACTGTAAATAATTGTGTCGTAATAAACTTCTCATGTGTTTTATATTTTTCAATTTACCTTTTAGCTTTTGGGAAGCTGTACAAGACATGAAAGCTTTGCCTCAATCCGAAATCAAAGAAACTATACAACGTGTTTGGAATGAATTTCTAGCACCGGATGCACCGCGTGCCGTAAATGTTGATTCAAAATCAGTAGAGCTGGCTAGAGAGGCGCTTAGTTCCCCAAATGGTCCGAACCGCTGGTGCTTTGATGTAGCGGCCGCACATGTTTATCACCTCATGGAAAGAGACTCATATCCTCGCTATTTGCGTTCCGAAATGTATAAAGACTTTATTAGTTGTTCACGTAAAAAGGTCAAGTCTATACCAAATTTGTTTGGAGTGAAACGCTGAAGTGTAGTTCCCGCGGTTGGCACAACAACCGCGGCTCATTCATCTTCCCTATCCTCGCAAGGGGGTGCGGCAGGTGGAAGAGGATCTGGTGCTAGTACTTCATCAACTGGCACTAGTCATTCATATAAACAACAACAACATCTTCAATGCCATCATCAAAGATCATTGTCATAAACTTTCGTTATTAAAATGTTGACAAAACAAAATTAGAGCCAGGAATTGTAGGGTATAAAGTGAAATAAAACTGAAATAAAAAATTATAAAAAATTATAGAAAAACATTAATGTGTAACACATTTCCTTTTTAGTTTTTAGATAAACTTTTACGAAAAGCAAAAGAAATGAAAACTGAAATATAAAAGTTTTTTTTCTTTTTCTGCAAAATAACAGAGAAATAACATAAAAAACTTGTCAATGTAATTTGTGTTAAATATATCTATGTATGTATAAACAAGTTAATAAATAATAATTAACAGAAAAACAAACTAATAAATCTTAAGTTTAAAATAAAATTAGAACGATTACTTTAGAAAAGTAATTTTGTTAAAAAATATTGAATGTAAAACCACCCACTCATAATACAAACCACCATTTTGAAAACAATATAACTAATTCATGGAAACACCCATATACTAAGGATTTGAATAAATTTTTCAACTCTTTTCTCATACACTAATTACAGTTATTTTCTCAAAAATATCAAGAAGAAAAATTTTGTGGAAAAGAAATTTTGACAGAAAATACTAAACAAATGACACATTACTGTTACACTAATATAAAGAAAACAAGAAAAAGAATTTGTTAAAAAGAATTGAATAAATAAATTATAAAATGCATTAAATTACGCAAATCTTTAATATTACATTTGAGCAAAACTAAAAGAAAACAAAAACAATAAAATTCGAAGAGGTATCAATCCAAATAATTTAAGCAAAATCGTTTATTAAAAAAATTCATGTATGTAAATGAATGAATTGGTTTTTTATATAATCATTTTTTATACAATTCATACAAACTGCCAAAATTATGTTGTTAAGTTTATCAGCCTTTTGGTTTTCTATTTATTTTATTACTTATTAATTTAAACATTTTAAAAGTTTCGGGTCTAAATAATAAATAAAATTGTTGGGATAATTTCACCTTTAATAATCAATATCAGTGATTAAAATAACTAATTCGGGGAAGTAGCACGATAACTTTAAAGTTTAATTAAATTAATTTAATGTTCCCTTGATTTTAGTTTTTGATTATTAAAATTTATTTTCATTCTTTATGCTGTTTTGCTTCGCGAGTTATACATTTAATTCATCGTACTTTTTAACCGACTTAAAAAAAAGAAGGAGGCTATCAATGCGACTGAATGTTGCTTTTTTATGTTTGAACCTGCTGAACTCAGTGATTGCTGAACCGATTTTAAAAATTTTTTGTTACTTTAAAAGACTACGCTTACAGATTTGTCCTGTTTTAAAAACATATTCTAATCTTTAAAATTAAAGGGTGTCCTCATACAACCTACATGTTTTTTAATTGTTTAATGAACCGTAAAGCGTACTTTTTTAAATTTAAAAAAATGCATATTGCTAATCTGCCAATAGCAAAATGTTATACAAAAATATATCTTAAAATTAAAGGGTGTCCCCATAGGTGACGTAATTTACTTATATGAAACTATCTTTTAAAGCGTTATATACAAACGCTTGAAAATTGCAAAGAATGTCGATAACTATGACCGTTATAATAACAAGTGTAAACATTCAAAATTATTAATTAAAGGGTGTCCCGATAGTTAATGTAATTTCATATATGTAGCCACATAGTTGAAATTTCCAAAGAACCTTTTTTGCTAAGTCCACTATTATAAAAAGTATAAAATTTGTATTTGTTAATTAAAGGGTGATCCAACAGTTGATCCAAGTTAATGTAAGTGGCCAAACTTTTGAACCGTTATAGACAGGCCGCTGAAACTTACAAAGAACCTGTATTGGTAAGTCCGCTATAACAGCAAGTATTAAATTTGAATTTAGAAGTTAAAGGGTGCTCCCATATTTGAAGTTAATTGACTCGTTTAAACTTTAATATATAAGCACTTGAAAATTAAACAGAATGTCCACTCCTTCTGATATATAAGGAGGAATAAATATTTAAAATTATAAATTACAGGGTGTTACAATAGTTGCTTTTATTTGCTGTATATGATTAAACTGTTGAACAGTTGTAGACAGTTGATTGAAATTTGCACAGAACCCTTATTGCTTAGTCCGCTATAACAAGTAGCAAACTTTAAATTAGAAATTAAAGGGTGTCCGTATAAATGATGTAATTGAACTTTATGGCCCTGTCTTTAAAACCATGACAGACAAGCTCTTGAAAATTAGACAGAATGTCCTTTACTATATAAAGTATAAATATTTAAAATTAGAAATCAAAGGGTGCCCTAATAGTAGCAATTTTATGTATATGGCCAGAGTTTTGAACAGTTATAGATTAACGCTTAGAAATTAAATAAATTTTGTTTTACTGTTTCAGCAATAAAAAGTGTAAAAAATAAAGAGTGACCACATAACTGCTGAATTTTCTTGTTTAATCTGCATTCAATTTTTGTTCTACGACATATAAAAAATCCTGACGCAATCTTTTTCGAACATAATATAATTAATGTAAAATAAGTTTGTCTGTTTTGAAGTCGTTTGTTTTTTTTTTTTTTTTTTTTTTGCAAGATTAATTGGGATTTCATTTTATTTTTCTTGCAACAATTTTGCTTTATTTTCACGAATAGCTTTTTGCTGGGTTATAACTCCTTCATTGTAGTGTAATATTTTCCCTGGAGCATATTTGTGACCTCATTTATAAATGCCAATTTGTTTAAATTCACTGTTGTGGGGCAGATAACAAATATTTTGGAAATTACTCAGCCATTTGTAAACGGCTTGGCAGACTTGTCATTTTACATGAGCATAGCATAAGAGTATTTAAGCTTAAGTTTTAAAGCTGTGAACCATCCACTATCCAGAGATGGCGCTTTGTGATCTCAAAATTGGGCACCTCGCAACAGCGAATTTTTCTAATACTTGGCATAGCTTCAATACATGAGCTTAAAGGCCTAGTTTATTCCTACAAAAAGTACCTTAATCTGTATGTTTATGTTTTAAAATGATGGAGTAATAAGAATTTTTAAATGAAAGTTTTATGTGAGAAACTTCTCACTCAGGCTACAGAAATGGGATATTGAAGCAGTAATTTAAGGCGTTACTTATTTTTTTATAAGAGATTCACAACTTGTGTAGTATCCCTTTAAGCAACAGGGGACATATGGCTTAATGAAGAATATTTTTCTCTGTTGGGACCATATTACGGCAGTCGATGGCAATCGAAATTTCATTGCAATTTTAATAGTAATTTCGATTATTTTGGAATGCTATAATTTGGTCCCTGGTAATTTTGTATCACAAGTAATAAATGTTTCTTTTGTTTCATATGTTGTATGTCAATTGAATTTTCTTACTGCGCTCTGTAGCATTTATTATCTGTAGAGTCTGGCGAATCATCATCAAAGTGTACTGATTTACTTTAAAAATCAGTCATGATTTTTCGCAGCTTATAGAAGCAAAATTGTGTTTAGAGATGAGGACCATTTATGGCTTAGTAAACAAAGTAAAACAAAACCACAACAGAACCTACTGACTCCTTTACATCTGGAAAATTGCACTATTTCTACAGTTTACATGCTGGTAGCATTATTAGACCTTTTTTTGCGTTACGCGCGATATAATTGGTATCCACACCGTGATATTTTTATTTGCCTGTCATACGGGCACTTCAACCATGGATTTTTTAAAATCAAAATTTGAAGAAAAGTTGATTTCCATTGGCCACTAAAGAACTGCGATTTGACATCTCATTATTATTATCTGTACGGCCACGTGAAGGCGCTATGCATGACATACTGACAGAAATCGCCTTAAAAAGTGGTCATGCAATATTGGACATTCGGGAATGCTTTTTATCAAGAATAGCCGCAGTGTCAATAGGCTCGAAATTAGATTTGAATGTCACTGCCACGTAATAATATTTCGAATAAACAATTGTTTGAATGAAATTAATTTTTTTTGTGTTGCATTTTACAATTTAAAATTTCACGAGCTTAAAAAAACAATCTTTATAACCCCACAATATCAGAAAGATATCAAATGATATGGGTGAAATTAACGCCGTCTTAGTGAGAACAGAATAGAACAGATTGTAAATCGCCTTCGCCTCCATTCGAGAGAGCGAATATTGTTTAGATCCAAATCAGGGGGTTACTCTGTATCTCGATTTCAAAGAAAATATTTTCGAAAGGCAATGTCTTCGTTATAGAAGTTCGAATGATTTTCTTTTCGAATCGAAATACAAAGTAACTCCCCAGCAACTTTCGGCTCTCTACTTACGGCGACTAAGGTTACGTGCCATTTTTAACACAAAAAGGAATTACTTTTTCTCAGGAAATGTCCCTCCAACCAATCTTTCAAAGTATTAAATAGTTTTTCAAGTGAAGTTGGCTGTTCTAGAAATGTGCATTGTTTTCATTAACACTAACATTTCAATATAAATTAATTGTAAGAGCTCAAAAAAATATTCCTCTTGTTTAACCAAGTTGAAAAATGCATGGCAATAGTCAGCTGGCCATCTCTTGGGATGTCTCTAAGTCCCTGTAACATATGCAATTTTCGTGTTTCCAGTTTTTTAATGTTACTCCAAAATTCTATTTGTACGAATTATAAAGAAAAGAGACTAATATAACCTTTAGACACATGATGCCCAACTGCGATATAAATAAGCAGAAGAAGTATTCAAAGTTTTTAGTAGGCGCCTAAATCCCAACCGCCAAGTCAAAGCTTCAGGACAGTAAAAAAACTTGAAATGGTTAGACTCACTCACTTAATGACATTATTTATGGTGGCAACCCTTTATATTGTCCAATAATTTTTTGAATAATTTTTTATTAATTTTGAAATAAAAATTTTTCAAAATTTAGTAATTTTATAATTTATTTTTATGACTCAAGTACATAAATTTATTGTAAGATTTATAACTTTTAAAATAATGTATTTGAATTAAATTAAAAATAAACTCGTGATTGAAATTATAGCTGCCTCAATAATTATTCTCAATAAAATAAACAAAATTTTAAAAAGAAAAAACTTAGCAATCAGCAATTTAAATCTTCTTGAAAACCACACTTTACTTAAGAGAAATAATTTTTTAACAGTTATTAAAATATTAAAGAAGCCATGAATAACATGCTCGATCTTTTTTATTTTTATTTTTTATTTTTTTTTTTTTTTTTTCAACAAACATTTAATTTAAGTTAAATTCTTAGAAGTATTTTTTTTAATTTATTTAAACGTTAATTTTCAAATATTCCCACCATTTGTTTGTTTGCTTATTTGTTTGCTTGTTTGTTCTAATTAATTCAAACCATCTAATCCAATAAACAAACAAAAGTTACCCATAAAAACTTCTTTAAATTTGAAATAATTATTTAAAGCTTTTTTATTTAAGTTTAAAAAATAGTTCTTAATTATTTAATAATGGAATAAAATGTTACCTATGATTTGCATTTATGAAATATTTAATATCTCTTGAAATAAATAAATGATTTAAATTACTTGAAAATTAACAACAATAAGATAACGACATTTTGTATAGACAGAACATTTGCTTGAGAAATAAATTTAATAACTTCTTCTGCGACTCTCCTGCTCCATTTAAGGAAAACTCCTATTTATTAATCCTGAGTAGCCAGATCGTTTTATTCGCACTAATTTTCGTTCAACCATCAAAAGTAAAGTCGTTCGTTCGTTCAATTTATTACCTCCGTGTAATCTGTCAATAAAATGGCTGTACAATTATTCAAAACAAAACATTATAAAACGAAATGAATGAAAAACTATTTGAATTTCTGTAGTCAAAATTGTTGGGAAGCGCTAAAATTAAAGCTGGATTCACCCATTGTTTCCGAACAAAATTTTTGTTTCGAAACATTTTTTTATATGTAGTTAGACGTGTCTCTCACTCTCTCTCAAAAAAAAAATGTTTCAGAACAAAACTTTTGTCCAGCTTAAAGGATTTTACACAGTAAAGTAGTCAGGATGAGTAAATATTTTTATTTATTTTCTATTTACAGTGGCTAACAGTGAAATTTGTCCAACTGTTATTAAGAATTTTGAAATAAAGAAATTCTAATAAATGAAATGGTAGTGGAAAAAAAAACGTTGTATTTCACGGGCTTAAAAACTTTTTTGTAAAAATTTTTAAAATTCCTACATGAAAATTTATTTTATTGGAATCTTTTTTATAATAATTTATATTAATTTGCTTCAATTGTGCTTGATTTTTTCATATATAAATTCTTCAAGATATTCCAAGATTAAGCCAAATATTATATACCCTTCACCATTTATCTAAATATTGGGGTGACAGAGAATTAAAAAATTAAAAAAAAATCATAAAAATGCCATCGGCTCTTAATGGGTTAAGCATTTTTAGAAAATTTTAGTTTTTCCTTAAAGATCTCTTTAAAAGCTTCATAATGATACCCATATTGATATTTTAAAAATTTTGTCAATTTCAGAGGCCCGTAACTCGGCAAATATGGGCTACCGCCTATTTTTTATTTGGTGTCTTTTTCTTATTTTTTAATTCTCTTTCGCCCTAATATTTGTTTTTTGATTGGAATTACTCCATTGTTAATGATATAGAAAAATTAGAGGTAGGCGTGGTGTTTCGACCGCTGCGTCGAAGGTCATTAGCCTCTCTGGCTGATTTTCAATAGCAAATTTTCTAAACAATGTCTAATCGATTGGCGCATTTAAATTTTCTCTTTTATATTATCTTTTTCATAAAAATAAAATAAATTATATCCCTTTTCAAAAGCTGTTGAAAGTGGGCTACATTGTTTTTTTCAGAGAAGAATTTACAGAGTTGTAGTAAAATGTGGTTGAAAGGATAACAAAATATACATTTTTATATATTTTTGAATTATTCAGTCCATTTTTAAGACTTTTTGCAACAATAACGCACAAAAAATAAAATAATAGAATAAACAAAACAATAGCATTTAACATACGAAATTCATTCTTAAATATATTTTTTAAATCAACTCTGACTAGAACGCAAAAATGCAACTCTGCAACAGCTTATAACCACTTAAGTCCAGGATTCACTATCATACACAATCGTACAATTTAATCACAGAATTCTGGTGTCGCAGGTTCCACACTTCTTATTTTATTTTTTCTCATCTTAAAAAAGTCAACCCTGATAGCATAAAGAAAAACATTTTATGTCAAAAAGTCTGTCACACACATACACTTTTATTCCACACCATCATACTTTTTGAGAACACAATTTTTGATAGATTTTTTTTGCAAAGTTGAACAATTTTGTAAAATTCATTACGCAACCAAAAGCGCTCTGCAAAGGCCGGGGCACATAGAATAACAAATTCAACTGACAAGTCAGTTAAAATACATGTTTTCTTATGAGCGTTGTCACAATCAATATGTGTCCGTCAACGCAAAGTACGAAAATTGGTCAACTTTTAACTTTTGACGTACGTTTGAATACTTTGACAACTATCAACTGCTTCTTCTTTTCTGTTTTCTTTTAACTCTTGCGGTGTTTCAATTGTGTTTTGTGATTTTAATGAAACAATTTTGGTGGCAAACAATAAAATACAAATTTAATTAAATTAACAAGTGAATAAAATACAAATTAAATTTAAAAGTGAATAAGAATAGAGAGCAAACATTGATTTAACATCCGTCAGCAAAGTATTCATTGTGTCAACCTCATCCGTCATTACTTTGATTTTAGTTGAATTTGTCAAAGTACAACGTATGATGGATTCTAGTGCCCCGGCCATAAAGCCTTAACTATAATGTGCTTAAGCTAGTTTGAGTTTATCTCAAAAACATAACGAAGAGCCTGTCAAATGCTTAGATAACCCATTAAAGGTGACTACAATGTACTTACACAAACTTGGTAAATAATTTGCCACAGTTGCAAATTTGTGTTTAATTCATACTTTGCCAAAAATAATTTTTCTATACATAAACAATTTAAAAAACAAAAAAAGCATTTCAAGAGCATATTTAAGCTTTTTGTTCATGTTCTAAGATAAATTCAATAAAAAAAGATATTATGTATATTCTGAGTCCTTATGCATAGCAAAGTCGATTGAACGATGTTCGTCTGCCCGTCCGTATGTCCGTGTTTGTATTGACACCAACTTTGCCAAAGCACTAGATGAACGTTAGAAAATTTACATACGCCAACCAATCAGACAAAGTTTTGAAAATTTTGCTTTTGTAAATAATCAAATTCGATCCATGTCCTTGAGGTAGGGGTCAAAACATCACGTCTAGCTGTTAATTTTTTCGCATCATTTGGAAGTAACTCCAATAAAAAAATATAGGGCGATTGAGAATTAAAAAATAAGAAAAATATATTAAGTGAAAAAATTGGCGCTCGCCCATATTTTCCGAGTTATGGGCCTCTGAATTTTTCATAGAAAAGTGCGATTGTGCACCATATTTTTTAAGATATCAATATGGGTATCATTTAAAAGCTTTTGAAGAGATCTTTAAGGAAATGCTAATTTTTTTTTAAATGCTTAACCTATTAAGAGCCGATGACATTTTTGTCTAAAGTTAAAAGCAGCACTTAATTTCTTTTTTTATATTTTTAATTCTCTGTCATCCCAATAATTGTCTTTTTGATTTACATGTATGGTGAAGGGTATATAAGATTCGGTATTGCCGAATATAGCACTCTTACTTGTTTTGTTTTTTGCTTTTTTTTTATATGATTTAATTTTAATATGTCAGACTGTCTTTAGCATAATTTAAAATCTTACATTAAATGCATAATTATTAAGTGGAGAATAATTCTGACATGATTATTAATTAATTTCATTTTATTTGCTGCATAACTTAACATAAAAGCAAATTGTGATTTTTAAATGAATCAGGAAGTTTTGAGGCATTTAACAGTCAACTGTTTCTGTTGTTGTTGTTTGCTTTGTTTTTTTTTCGCATATTGCCTTTTAATTAGTTTTTTCTTTATTATATTCAAAGCTGCATTTTTAACGTTACATTTGTTGTTGGTTACTGATTTTGGTTTTACCCCACTTAATTTTAGAAATCTGTCGGAATAAACAATAAAAAGAAATATAAACCCAACAATAACTTTATTTATTTATAAAAAAAAACAAAAAATGAAATAAATAATATCATGCAAATGAAAAAATAAAGAAGGCGTGTTTCTGTCAACCTTTAAAATAAAATGAAAACAATAGCGATAGAATAACAACAAATGTTAGGAGAATAACCCAGCAAACAAAACTTGATTTAAAATGCAGATTTTAATTTGTTTTTTAAACATAATTTATGATGTTAAATTCAATGATAAAATAAAATTTATTTATGAAAAGAACGTTAAAGTAGAGTTAAAAGCTTTTCATGACTGACTATCGAATCGGTTTCAAGTGGATGAACTCGTAATTTACAAGTGCTTTAAAAAGAGATCATTGTTACTTCGGGAGAACGACTAAAACCGACCCACTCTGCTTCGATTTTAAAGTAAATAAATAGAGTTAAGTATCCTTCTTTGGAACTTTCGAGCTAAAAAATAGCAACCAAGGGACTCGTTACCGGTAAACTGTCATCACTGGTTTTTTATTGAACATAGACTTAAAAGCGCTCACAGCATCAAAGAAGCATTCCATGGCAACGGTCTTTATGAGATAGAATTAAATTAAGTTGTTGAAGAAATCCAATAAAGTGATAATTATTAATGAAATTTTAGTTTTTATTATGATCATATCATTTCATTGTTCATTTAAATGACTTTTTAATGGAGTTTCTTTGAAATTTGGCAATTTTAATTCGACTTTCAAACATTCAAATGTCCACAAGACTGAAACCCTAAACTGCAGACATGAAAACCCATTTTTTTTTTTAATTTTTTCCATTGAATTTGATTGCGTTGAATGGTGATTGCAAATTAAATGGCCCAAACTGCAAGTCAGATTCGTTTCTACAACAATTAGACCTTTGCTCTGCTAAAATACTAAAAATAAATCAGCAAAAAATATTTCATATTCAAAATACTAAAATAGGGCTCATTACTGCACTGCCTATTCCTTTAATATTCCTATTTTAAATTTAAGGTACAATCACATCTAATCAGCTGTTGATAATTAATGTTGTTATTACCCCAGATTTTGAGATTGGTCCCTTATAAATAAATAAATTTCTCATATATTCATTCAGCTTTAAATCTTCGTTAAAAACTTCAATTTGTTAACAATTGTTTGCTGGGTGTAGGGTAAATGCAAGTGGTGTACTAACGCAAGTAGTTGTCTTACTGCCTTAATTCTGTTTGTCTGCTGTTTCTGTTTTTTTTTTTTTTTATGAAAACTTACACCGCCATTAATGATTATATGGGTTAATGCAGATGTTGAAAAAATACATTGAAAATGAGTGCATTAGAAATTCAAAACATTAGTTGTTTTAATTTTTAAATTTTAGTCAGTGGAAGTTTTGCCACTAAGTAAAGCGCTTTTACTAGACCAAATCTAATCAGAAATTGGCAATTAAGTAAACACTTTAAATATTTTATTCCCAACTGACAGAACGTCGACTTAGATGGACTTACTGTGCGAGGAACGACGCCGAAGCCATCTAAACCAAAGAGTGTTTAAGTAAAAAAAAAAAGTTATTTTTATATTTTAAATAAAATATGTAGGTCAACAGTCCAAAAGAACAAAAACATTGTGAATTAAGGTTGCCAGATTTACATTTTTAAAATGCTTGACATTCAACAAAAAACAAAACAACAATAAAAATTAGTAGAAAAAAGAAATGGAGTAAAAAACAGCTTATCATAACACTTCAATTAAATATTAATTCGTTTTTTATAAGATTTTTTTAAAATAATTTGGATAAACTTAAATAATTTACAAATCAAAAAAACTATTGATAAAAAACATGTTTTCTTGATTCATGGCAGCCATTAAGAATTTCTGTAAATCAGCCACTGGGGTCTTAAATGTCCTTAATTGCACTAAATATTCGTCAGAAATTTGTCAAATTAAAAAAAAAAATTAATTCATTAAATTTTATTATTAAATTATTTCAGAAAAATTCTTGTCCGGCTGATGCGTGTAGTGATGAATTGTTGCAAACAGTTAGATTACAAACAGCCTCACTTATGTTACGTACTGCAAGTGTTGTCGATTAGCAAATGCAATTTCAAATAAATAAAATATTAAATTTAATAAATCTAAACTAAGTAAAAAACGCGCTCTTATTAGTTTTCAAAACACTTTTCTATTGTTTCCATAATGCGATCCACCAAGCGACAGAGGATAATACCACTCTCAATTCAGACATCATGACTTACTTTTTTAATATATTAGTAGCTTGTTTCGCGGCATTTCTGTCGAAGAAATACTGAAGTACCAAAATATAACAGAAATAGTCAGTTAAATCTGTCGCAAAGAATCATTAGCCAGTAAAAGCATATATAAAGTTTATGGTTAGATCTGGCAACTCTTCATATATTTATAGAGGTGGCAGCATGTTTGTGAAACTGAATATAATGAGTACAAGTTAACATCAAATCAGTGTCTTGAGTACAAAGGGAACTAATTGTTGTTGTGTCACGGGTAAAAATGAGTTGTTTAAGGGAAAGTTAATGGAACACATCACTTCAATGCTTTTGAATTCTCGATTATAAAATGGAAAATAATTATTGTATAGTCACGATAGATGACTTGGTAAAGGCTTCAAGAGAAGATGTTATCTTTTCGAGAATATTCTTTTTGGAGTACCTTCAAAAATTTTATTTTTAACAGCTTAAGCATGAAATTTAGTCCACCATTTCATGAGAAATGCTTCCAAAAGTCTATATAAAAAATTATGGCGAAATAAGTAACAGAAAAACCAAAATAATGCAACTTTGTCTTGTTCCCAACCTTAACGCTGAAATATCAGAGAGCGTCAACATTGTGTCTTAAAGAATTTTTAAATAAAACTCTTTGACAAGAACAAAAAAATACAGATAAAATCGCTAGATTGACCTGGAAATAAATAGATTATCATTATTTCTCTCAACGCACTCTCAAAATCGGATTTTCGGTTTGATAAGCATTTACACCGCGCTATTTAGGTTCGCTTCATACGTTTTTGTATAAGCATGAACACTTTACACACTAATTTAGTTTTGGTTGTAAAAAAATTTATATGTTGCCGAAGTCGTAATTTGTTTGTTTGCAAAAAGTAACAAAATGTTTTTGGCAGCATGTTTTTAACTGCAATATGAATCCGGCAATATTTTTTTTCGACTCTGAGATAATAAGGGCAGCATTTTTATCCACCAAAGTTGCATACTGATGCTATAAACACAATCAAAGGCTACCGACAATCGACTACCGACTACAAAAGTAGCTGGCTACAAAAATAGCCAAGTCGCTAGCTACTTAATTCTTTTACCGAGTACCGACCACTAACTACAAAAAATAAACATCTGTTTTGCAATATGGATTAAAGGTAAGCAAAATAACAAAAAAAAAAAAATGCGCCAAATAAAAAGTAAATGAAAAATATAAACAAATGAACCGATGATTATTATTTTTCAATGGTGCCACTATAATAGTTTTTCGCGTTTTTAATAGCGATATTTAATGTATTGCGTTTTTAAAACCACCATTTCATGCATTTATTGTATTGGCAGCACTAATCTGTTTTTTGTAGTCAAGAAAATTAGAAATTAGCCTAAGTTGGCTACGGGTTCCAAAAGTAGCCGTACAGTCGGTAGTCGTGTAGCGGCTAAAAAAATTATTCTCATAATCACACATGTATTCTATTTTTGACATCTTGTAGTCGATGGTCGGTGGACTTGATTGTGTTTATAGCATGAAGGTCAATTGAAACAACTTTTTTCTAAAACGTTGCTAATTAAAAAAAAAAACAAATTGATTAAAACTGCCAAATTTCGTCAGTTGAAACAAAATCTTCAGTCAGACCTTAACAAAGTTGGACAATCCAATCAGAAAAAGACTGCGTTTAAAATTTAAAAAAAATATCAATTTAAAAAATAAAATTATTATTCTAAATATTTGTAACTCGTACCCAAGCGCTAAACAGCACCATTAATAAAAAAATTTGTAAGATTTTAAGAGAAACCTGTTCTTATTATTTTATTGCTTTGTAATCACAAAAGAGATCTACTAACTATTCATTGCTAACAGCACCAAGTTTATTTAAACAAGTTTTTATGATCTTAAAAAAAGTCTTTTGAAAAAGAATTTCACAAGTTTCACTCGCTACTAAATACTTTTCCAACCACAACAACATCATAAAATTTAAATGAAAAAAAGAAAATAAAATAAAAATGAAAAAGCCAGAGAAAAATACAACAATTACAAATAATTAAATATACATATTTACATACATACATACCTACACACATACATATATACATTCATATTTATCTAAAAGTTTTATAATGACTTAATAAATTTTTAACTGGTATTTGACGTATTTCACTGAACTAAAAAGACATGACAGAACTCTACTGTTTTCAACAAATGACAATTTGAAAATTATTCGAGTACTTTTGATTCAACATTCATTATCTTGTTTTATGTTAATTACGATGTGATTCGTTTTATTTGCGTCATTTAGTTATCTGGTGTAAACAACTGATACTTTTTATCTCAATGTCTGCAATAAAACAATAAACTTCTTTTGCTTTAGTCTGCTCAGCCATTAATTAAATAATTATATTTTTTAACTGTAACGAATATAACGGACTTGTACTATTCTTCAAGAGACAGAAGATTATATTTATTGTCTTCTACTGTAGACAGCACATTATCGTGTAAATGTAACCTTGGGGCAATGACATCAAAAGCTATTTATTATGGCAGGCAATTAACTTACATATTTTAAACATCAAATCTAGGAACATGAAATAGATAAAACAAACTGTTATCTAAATAAAATTATCTGTGTTAAGAAAAACGCTGAAATTCCAACGTGAAGAGAGAGTTTGACAAAACCTGAACAAAATACATTTTTCACTATCCCCAGCTTGTGGAATGGTAGAACTGAAGGCTACTGCAGTATTTCCCATACAATAATACGACTCATTCGCCAAAAAGACTGATAGAATTCTGTCCTACTTAAAAAAAAATCGCACATAAGCCACACTGTCACACAAAAAAGATACAACTCAAAAAATGCAACTTTGATAGAAGAGAAAATAATATTTTATATAAATTTTTTTAAAGCTTAGGAAATCAGTTAGAGCAATTAAAAAAGAATCTGTGATACATTTTATTTTTAACCGACTTCAAAAAAGAAGAAGAAAAGAGGTTATCAATTCGACTGAATGTTGCTTTTTTATCTTTGTTCTTGCAGAACTCGGTAATTTCTTAACCGATTTTGAAATTTATTTTTAATTTGATAAATAATGCTTACAGATTGGTTCTATATTTCATAATATTAAAAATTAAAGGGTGTCCCCATACAACATACATGTTTTTTGAATGTACTATGAAACGTAAGGCGCACTTTATTAAAATTAAAAAAATTTTTATTTTCAATAGCAAAAAATAATATAAAAATAGAACAAAAAATTAAAGGGTGTCCCCATAGGTGACGTAAGTTGACTTTTATGCACCTATCTTTTGAACCGTTACAAACAAAAGCTTGAAAATTGGATAGGATGTCGATTACTATGACTGTTATAATAACAAGCATAAACATTCAAAATTATAAATTAAAGGGTGTCCCGATAGTTAATGTAATTTGATGTATGTAGCCACATAGTTGAAATTTACAAAGAACTTTTTTTGCTAAGTCCACAATTATAAAAAGTATAAAATTTTTATTTGTTAATTAAAGGGTGTTCCAACAGTTGATCTAAGTTAATGTATGTGGCCAAACTTTTGAACCGTTATAGACAGACAGCTGAAATTTACAAAAAACCTTTGTTGCTAAGTTTGCTATAACAACAAGTAGCAAACTTGAAATTAAAAATTAAAGGGTGTCCCTATAACTGATGTAATTTGACCTTTATGGCTCTGTCTTTGAAAATAAGACAGAATGTCTATAACTATATCAAGAATAATAACAAGTGTAAATAAATATTTAAAATAAGCAAAAAGGGTGCCCTAATGGTTGTAATTTTTTTTAAGAGAAGTAGCACTTCAGGCAACAATGCCTATTTAATTAGTGTGTAACCATGATACATTCTTTAGGAAAGGAATAGAGGAGAGATAAGAACAGGTGGTGAAAGTAGTATAACCATTTTATTAGTTATTTTACTTTGCTGGTGAATATGCTATGAAGAAGTACCGACGAAGGAGGCTGTAGTTTAAATGTTAATTCTGAATATGTATTTATACCATTAAAAAGAAAAAACATTTTTATTTTTTGGTTGTCGCAGGGTTTGAACCCTGGCCAACCAGATTTGTAGTCAACGAGCTTACCACCTTGACCACAGCAGCCATTCTTTTAAACAGTTATAGACTAGTTCTGGTTTACTGTGCCAGCAATAAAAAGTGTTAAAAATGAAGGGTGACCACATAAGTGCTGAATTTTTTGCTTAATCTGTATTCATATTTTGTTCTACGACATATAAAAAATCCAGACGCAATCTTTCTCGAAAGAAATATGATTTATAATTTTGTCTGTTTTAAAGTCAGTTTTTTTTACAAGAATTATTTATTTAAAAACTTTCAAGAGCATCATTGACATAAAGATAAAACACCATTGTATCAATGACAAGTTTAAAGACTGTCTGGGAAGATGGCCCCATTAATTGCCAACTTACAGCCAAACCTAAATTAACGTGTAAAGTTAAACGAAATCTGTCTCATAGCTTTTGTGCTGAAATGACACAACTAAATAAGAGCGTCAGTTTTGTATCTTAAACAGTAAATTAAACTCATTTTATTTTCTAAAACCCACTGTTTAGAAATTAAAAAGAGATAACACTGCTAGATTGCCCTGAAAAAAACTAAACTGCTATCACTTTTCAATAATAAAAAACAAAACAAACTAAGAATCAGCCAACTTCACTTCCTAACGCACTGTCAAAATCGAGTTTTCCAATTGCTAAGTTTTGACGCCGCGCTATTATGATTTGCTTTATATATTTTGAATGTAAATGAGAAATTTTGACAGATAGATTGTGCTTTATGCGCTAATTAAAGTTTGGCTGTTAGAGTTCTCATGATAATCTTGTGATTCGATGTGTACGAAGGAAGCTTACTAGAATATAGAGGGATGCATATAGAATTAAAGAAATCAATTAAGATAAGGGCGCTAATAAGAGCAAGAAAGCGAATAATGCTTAAAAGATCAGTCAAGGGACTTAAAAGGGCCATAAAGACTTTTTGAGGTTGCCATTAGGCCATAGACTTTAGGAATGGAGCAATTGAGAGTTTTTTGCTGGTTGTTTACATGTTTTTAGTTTCGAATTGTAATATTTTAGAACAAATGAGGTTAAAAAGTGAAGGGTATATAAGATCGGTTATAAGCGAATATAGCACGTCTGCTTGTATTTGCATTTTAATATTTGAATTTCCAAAAAGGATCTTTGTATTGTTTTATACATTCAGAAAGAAAGCACCATATAAAATTTACAGTCTTCAGCTTCGGACGTTTTTTGCTTCAAATACAACCTGACGGACATAATATTTTTTTGAACATTAAAACAACAGTGGAAGTTTCAAACAAAACTATGTGCCACTATTCAAAGTATTTTTGTTAAGAACAAGCATTTGTGATGTGTTTTGCTCTTTATGTTGAGAGCTGTTTTGTGATTGTTTTGTGTATGTGAGCCTCCGCGGGCTTGTTTGGCGATCACTGCTTTTTTTTGATCCTTTAAATTTTCTTTTTATTTAATTAAAAAGTTAAGAGTCACAATGACTTATTCAAAATGTACTCGTATATTCAAGCAGTTTAGTTTTGCTTCATAACTTGATTATTCACTGGCAAACGGAAAATGTTCATTTATTTTAAAGCAATAAAACGTATTTAAAATGTTCTACTGTCATGAAAATCTAGAGAATTTTTATTTAATTACAAAGTTTACGTTTGTCACAGGTTACATTTTAATGTGTTTTAGTTTATAAAAATATAAAATTATTTTTAAAATGCCGAGGGTGGGGTAGTTGTTGTTGACAATTTTAGTTAATCATGTGACTTGTATGTGTGCGTTTGTTGCATGCAATTACAAGATTATTTTATAATTTACATGTGCTAAAATTTTTAATGATACTTATCTGTCTCGATATAACTCTTGTTCACTCTCCCATGTTATTCGAAGGAACAGTGGGATATTGAATAAAATTATTAAATATTTTTTAAAAAATTTCATTTCATTTGTTGTTGGCTGGTCCGATTGCATTGAAATTTCACACAACTATTGAAGAGCTACTGCTTGGGCAACCTACACGATGCTTCCAAGTAGCACAACCCGGTCGTATGAACAATTAAAACCGCTGCAGAATTTTTGCTTTTTTTTAGAAATTTTAATTTCTGCCGATAACTCTAATCAAGCTTTAGAACATTTGGTTTTTAAAATTAAAAATTTTATTTTTGTGCTCCCTTTGTCTTGAAGAAAATTAATAAATTCGCCGCTGCCACTCACTGGTACATGATTTCGCTATGCCAAAACCCTTCTTATTTAGTTCAAATTTGTTATTTTTTTAAATTGACAGCAAAAAATTTTTTTACACAGTTTTGGAAATTTATAAATCTTTTCTGGGAATTGTGAAATTCGCATAACTTAATCGCAAATAAAAACAAAAGTGCTATATTCGGCTATGCCGATTCCTTAATACCCTTCACCTTGTACGTAAATCTAGTTTAGTAGGGTAACTCCACTTAAAATCAAATATTGAGGAGACAGAGGATTAAAAAAATTAAAAAAAATGAGGTACTATATATCATTTTACATCAAAATGCAATCAGCTCTTAATGGGTTAAGCATTTTTTTAAGTACTTGTATTTTCTACAAGATCTCTACAAGAACTTTTGACAAACTTTTTAATGAAAATTTCAGAGGCCCATGCTTCGGAAAATATGGCCGAGCGCCAATTTCTTCACTTGATGTTATTTTCTTATTTTTAATAAGTCTATCGCCCCATATATATTTGTTTTTTTTTTTTGAGTTACTTTATTGATATTGAAAAATTAGAGGCAGGCATGGTGTTTTGCCCGCTGCCTCGAAGGACATTGACCGATCTCTGAGAAGAAGGTTATCAACTCGACTAAATGTTGCTTTTTTATGTTTAAGCCTGCATAACTTAGTCATTTTTGAACCTATTTTGAAATTCTTTTCTTTATTTGGTCCCGTTCATATTTAAAGGGTGTCCCCATACAACATATGTACATATTTTTTATGAACCGTAAAGGGCAAAAGTTGAAAATGAAAAAAAAAACAGTATCACTATAGCTCCAAATAACAAAAAGTAATAAAAAAATAAATTTAAAAAATAAAGGGTGTCCCCAATAGGTGACCGATATGGGCCTATCTTTTGAACTGTTATAATTAAGCGCTTAAAAATTAGATAAAATGCCGATTACTATTATCGTTATAATAACAAGTCTAAATTTTTAAAATTATAAATTAAAGGGTGCGCCAATAGTTCCTTTAATTTGATGATAAGGCCATACTTTTGAACATTTGTAGACAGAAAATTAAAATTTACAAAAAAAAAACTGTATTGCCAAGACCTCTATAACAACAAGTATAAAATTTGGGTAAGGAAATTAAAGAGTGCCCCTATAGTTTATGTCACTTAATGTGATGTGGCCAAACTTTTAAACGGGTATAGAAAGAGAGTTGAAATTTAAAAGGAACCTTAATTGTTAAGCTCGCTATAACAATAAGTATTCAACTTGAAAAAAAAACTTAAAGAGTGTTCCCATAATTGATGCTATTTGACTTATATGGGTCTATCTTCTGAACTGTTGTATACAATTATTTGAAAATAAGAAAAAAAATTTCACTACTTCGTCTGATATAATGAAATATATAAATACTTGAAATTAAAAATTAAAAGGTGTAACAGTAGCTGATGTAATTTATAAATTGTTAAACAGTTGTAAACAAACGGTTTAATTTTACAAGGAGCTGAGTCCGCTGTAGTAACTGGTATAGAATTTAAATTTAAAAATTATAGGGTGTCCCAATAGTAAATGTAATTTAATGCCAAACTCTTAACCCGTTATAGATATACGGTAAAAATCTGTTTTTTTCTTTTGCAAGAATTTTTTAAATATCATATTTTTTCTGTTCTATTTGCTTAAGTTAATTGGTTCAATACATGTGTATTCAACGGTGTATGTACGCAGTTTAGGCAAGGTCATGCCGAAAATGCTGATGAAGGCTGTGATGTTTCAGAAAATTAATTCACCCTTATTTTGCTTTTCGATTCGTATCGTAAATTTCTCAGTTTGGCAATTTTAGTATTCTGCGTTTCGTTCCCCGTTTCAATTCGATTTGTTTATCGATTGTATGTATTCTGCGTTACGATCGTAGCTACGTTTTTCCAAGTTGCTTATTTACTAACGGACAGTTTTTCGATTTTTATTTCTGTTGTTTAAAAAGTGTATAATTAAATAAAATGTAAATATTAAATGCTATAAATTTATTTTGTAATAAATTTTGTTTTTTTTTCGTAACTTTAAAGTTTTATTTAATTTATTACAGGTCATAAAACGCACCACTTGAGCAGTAAGGCGGAAGTTTTTTTTTTTTTAATCTATAAAAATCAATTAAAAAAAATTTTCATACACATTTAAAATAAATATTTTACAATTTATCAGTCATCTCGAATGGATTGTAACTGTCTCTCAATTTACGCTTTTCTAGTCTTGTTGCTGCGTTCTGGACCACGTTGTTCTCCTCTTCCAACAACAATGCCGCTGCTATAAATTTCATTTCTTCTCTAAACTAAATTTTTCTTTTGTAATGATGTGTAGAAAATGAAAATTTCGCTCCGGCGCTTTAGGATACTTCACACTGGAATAGTTTGGCCACAAAGACCGTTTGCTTATAATCTGGCTATTTTCTTCCTTTCCGCACCTAACTGATGAGTTATTTTAATTATAGTTACCACAATATTTACTTTTTATAAATGTATTTAATAGATCACAGTACTAATCAAAACGCGGCTTGAAAATGATGTCTTTACATCGAAAGCGCTCGCCAATCGTATCAAATAAACAGGCAGTGACGACGGTCTTTTTCGAAAGGTATGACAACAGTATTTATCACTGTTTATTCATAAAATTTTACTTTTCAGGGTTTAACAATTACAATGTTTAAACTTTTTTTATGTTTCTATTTCATACGTTTCATAACAAAGGCTGCTGTAGTCGAACTGGTAAACGCGTTGGCTACAAACCTGGTTGACCAGGGTTCAAACCCTGCGGCAACCAAAAATAAAAAATGTATTTTTCTGTTTAATGGTATAAATACATATTCAGAATTAACATTAAACATGCAGCCTCCTTCGTCAGTACTTCTTAATAGCATATTCGCCGGCGAAGTAAAATAACTAATAAAATGGCTATATCTATCTTTCTCTTTTCACCACCTGTATTATCTCTCATCTATCCCTTTCCTAAAGAATGTAGCACGGTTACGAAAATAATTAAATAGGCATTATTGCCTGAAGTGCTACTTCTCTTAAAAAAAAAGCAGCTGGTTGAAACATACTCTTCTCTTCTTCTTTTTCTTTCGATTAGGTTTTTTTAGAATACCTATTTTTCATTCGAGCGTAAATGAAAGCGGGAACGTAATCGAAACGCAGAATAAAGGTTATTAATTTCAAAACATTTTTTTCATAATAAAAATAGAAATAAAAATAAATGAAATAATGATTTAACTGCAAAATACGTTAAAAAGTGAAAAAAAAAATTTGGTTATAAATTACAAAAAAAAAAAATTATCAAAAATTATCTAAAAAAATTTTACTAAAATAAATTTATTATTAAAAGTAGAAATTTCTTAATTTTTCTAAAAATATTAAAATATATTTTTTTTAATGTGTAGAATTTTGTTTTCATTCATGTGTTTTTTTATTTTTTTTTTTTTTTTGTTATTTTTTTAATTATTTTATCTAACAGTTAATTTAATTGGCAACAATGGGGTGTCGCTTGAGTTGTAGTAAATAAATATTTATTTTTCAGAAACTTGTAGAATGTTCAAGATAAAATTTGTTGTTAACTGAGTTAATGTTTATTCATTATTTTTTTAGATTAAAGAGATAAAACGAAAAAAAAGTATATGTGACAATAATAACACATACATAAATATAAATAAATAAATATTTTTCATGCAGTGAGTGAAATAGGTGAAGGTGCCTGTTTGGAGGTCTGAATTTTTAATTTAAACTAAAGAAAAAATAAAGATCTTAAAATGTGAAATATGTGCAGTGTGTAGAGTTTGTATGTATGTATGTGTTTGTAGTACAGTTGTTGGCTAAATTAATGGTGTCAAATGTATTTGAGAAAAAAAATTTATAATTTTTTATTTCAATAAAGACTAGTTTTTTTTTTCTCTTAATGGTTTTAACAGTCAGATATATAATTACTTCCTAGAAATTAACAGCATCACCTCCATTGGCAAAGATGGAGTTGGTTGTTAAGTAGATAATTAAATTTTTTTTAAGGTGCCGCACATTGTTAGAAGAGTGGCCGAAATTCATTTTTTTCCATGTTTGCCGATTTGGATAAATTTTTGGTATTTTGTTGTCAGATATCTGAGTATTATGATTCCGTATTATATATATTTATTATTTGTTTGGACAGACACACTCGAAGTTTATTTATGTCCTCTTGTTTAAAATGACATGGAAATTTACTGTTTATTAAATCTTTTCGTACGATTACAGTAAACTTATCATTTGACTTTGTTGTGTGGGGGCTGCTATATATATTTCTGGCCTGGCAACACTGAGTGCTGCCAAGTGCAATCTGACATTTCCATTGGAAAGTTTGTCATTTTTAAGCATAATCGTACTTAAAACGTTTTGACGTACGACCATTATTTGTGTTGTTTACAGTGACTTGAAAAAATTAATATAGAAAAAAATGGAATTAACTCGTGAACATTTGCGTGCCATCATTTTTCACAACTTTCGACGTGGATTATCACGACAAGAGTGCATTGATGAACTTAAATCTTTGTATGGCGATGAAGCACCATCCTATAGCACTGTGAAAAATTGGTATAATAAATTTAATTGTGGCCAAAGCTCGCTCAAAGACGAATTCCGTGAAGGTCGTCCAAAAACGGCTGTTGTGCCAGAGAACATTGATGCCGTGCGTGAACTCAAAATGCAAGATCGACATGCGACATACCGAGAGATAGAGACATCCTAGGACATTTCTTCCAACGGCATACATTCGATACTGCATGAACACCTGGCTGTAAAAAAGGTTTGTTCTCGTTGGATCCCGCACAATTTTAAAGTCGTTAAAAAAAAGGCTCGTGTCGGTTGGTGCAAAGATATGTTGCAAAAATACGATTGCGGTGCTTCAAAAGACATTTATAAGATCGTCACAGGTGACGAATCATGGATCTATGCATATGAGCACGAAACAAACAAAAATTGACCGTGTGGGTCTTCAAAGACGAGCAAAATCCAACGAAAGTTGTTCGTGGAAGAAGCACTTCGAAGCAAATGGTCGCCTGTTTCTTCGACAAAACTGGTCTTGTGGCGACTGTTCCGCTTGAGCAACTTAGGACGGCCACTTTTGAGTGGTACACTACAGTTTGCCTGCAGTCATCGGAGTAATTCGAAAAACCAACAAGAGAAGACGAATCATTGTTCACCATGACAATGCGAGCTCTCACACATCTGCTCAAACTAGATCGTTTTTGACCGGCCAAAACGTCGAATTAATGGGTCATTCGCCGTACAGCCCTGACTTGGTACCTAATGACTTCTTCTTGTTTCCGCACATCAAGAAAAAAATGCGTGGTCAACGATTTTCGTCGCCAGAAGAAGCTGTTGAAGTGTTTAAAAACCATGTTTTAGAGGTGTCTCAATCGGAGTGGCAAAAGTGCTTCGACAACTGGTTTGAGCGCATGCAAAAGAGTATAAGTCATGCTGGAGAATACTTTGAAAAACAATAAAACCATTTTTGATTATAAATATTCGCATTTTCACTATAAGACCAGAAATATATAGAGCAGACCTCGTATATTTTCGTAAATTAAAATTAGCATAGATGATATTGACATTAAAAAAGTTGAAAAAAGTGCGATATAAAAAATTTCGTAGAACAAAATATAAACAACATCAAAATTTCAATGTTCATCAATTTTAGTGGGACTGCATCTTTTAAGCGTTGTGGAGCGCTGTTCAACGAAAGATGTCAAAGTACAGCTGGAAGTCTCAGCTAAAGCTAAAATAAAATTCAGTTGATCGTACCTACTCCTTTCCAAAAAACAGTAGAAACTATAAAGTGACAAAGTAACAAAACCTGAATTTTCGTTCTTTCATGTTGTTGTTGCCATAATTTTTCACTGCTGAAAATTATTAAATAAAGCAATATAAATTCTAGTGAATAGCTGAAATTCAGAAGAGATTAAAATTGACACTGGGCATAAATGTGGACGCAGTGAAGCAAGGTATGGGCACAACAAACCATGGCAAAACGGCAAGAAATTTTTTCGTAAATCCGAAGAGTTAATAAATAGACTTAAAATTATTTTGGTCGCAATAAATTGTAATGCAGCGATCGACACTAACAAATTGCATATACAATATTGCATGGATCCTGCCAAGTTCTTTGTTGATCTCTATCGCTGGTACTACGTGCCTTTAACTGTGCATAAGATTCTGGTGAATGGTAGAAAAATTATAGAACAAGCTATTTTGCCAATAGTGTTTTTATTTTTTACATTTAAATTGATTATTTGTATTAGGGATGCTGTCCGAAGAAGCTCAGGAAGCGAGGAATAAGGGTTATAGAGCCAATAATTTACAGCTTTCGGAAAGAATGGGACGTGTAGCTACAAATGAAGACGTAATGCAGAATGTTTTATTGTCTTCAAACCCATTTATAAATAGATTTCGCTCAAAGCTGCAAATCAAAAAGTTGGAGTGCGATAAAGATAAAGACTTTGCTTAAATTACTTATTCATGTTTTTTCTATTTTTTTTTCCTTAGGAGATGGGCCTTAAAGTGGGTGGATGATCAAGGGAGTTATGCCGCTTTCTTAAAAAAAGTTGTATGGACAGTAGGCGGATCTTTTTAAAATTTCACACAAATGATTCTGAGTGTTTAAAAACAAAATGTGTTAAAAAACAATACCGTAGGTCAAAATTTAAATCTCACTTTGTATGGAAGATGGGCCTAAAAGTGGGCGGAACATTTTGATTATTCCATTTCTTTCTTGATTTAAACAAAAAATACCTCTTTGTCAAGTTTCATTGTCCTTTGACAACTTCTTCTATTTTTGGCCGCTCGTTCTATGAACTTCAACCAATGTGCGCCGTAGCTGGTCCAGCGTTCTTAAATTACTTCAAGTGGCGGCAACAAAGTGAATTCATATTAGGTTACAAAAAATTCGCTCATGAAAAATCCAATTCAACAATAAGCCGTCGTTAGTGAAAATCAAGACGTTGTGACACCTATTAATTTAAGGTTTTACTTTTTTGTAGTTGTTGCTTTAGGGGATATACTTTTTATTTACACTGTGCAACATTTTTCTGTCTGCCTATCAACTTTAATAATAACATCACTTCCGGAACAGCGGCTTTAGTAAAATAACTTTTATTAAAATTTTAAGATTTCTTCTATTTCGTTTCGAGTACGTTTCGGTAACGTTTTTACGCTTTAGATACAGAGACCAAAATGGCAATAATTTTTAAACGCGTAAATTAATGGAATTATCCGTTGCGGATTCGTTTTGGGAGGTGGTGGAAATGCTCCCAAGAAGCGTGGTGAATGGATAGAATTTAATAAATACCACCACTAAACTTAAGTTCATCATTTCTTCAAATCACGTTAAGATTTTTATAATCAGAATAAAATCAAAGGTTTTCAAAAGATTTTAAATGTTGCGATTTTTATATAAGCAATACTGATGATGCCCTAATGGAAGTTCGTAGTGTTTACCTACGCCTTTGAGAAGCTCTTTAAATAAAACATTTTAATAGAACTTTATTTATATTCGTTCCATATGACTGTATGAAAAAGGGAGAATATATTTCTAAATAAAAATAAACACTTTCTACTCGTATTCATATAACTGCTTTAGAGAGTAAGTGATTTTCAACCGATTTTCAATATTTTTACTCCAAACGATATAAAAACCTGGAATTGAAATATTTGTTTTAAAGAACTCACCTTTCTGATGTTATTGCCTTCATAGTATAAAGAGGCGTTAGTTGTCCTGGTCTTAGAAGGAGATGAGGGCTTGCGAGGCCTGAATTATAGCCAACCACTGCCATTACAAGAACCCGTAGCCTTTAGGTATATGGGTTTCTTCTAAGTCATTGTAGGAGATATGCGCTGTTGTAATAGAGGCCGGAAATGGTGCGGTGTCAGCCTAAACAATCTCCAGTTATTTAAAAAGTCTTTATCATAACTTTAGTCAACCATCGTGGCTAAAGTTGTAATTTGTTACTATTCATAACGAAGTTGCTGGCATTCGATTTGACTATATTTGTTGTAAGGAGCAGCGTACTGCTGAGCCATCATGACAGGTACTCAAAAAAATTTCTAAAGTACTTGTATCTTAAGGAGATCAATTGGTAACAAAATTATCTCTGATAGTACAATTTTTAAATAAATATTATTAATGATATGAGTTCTCATTCGTAATGTCATCATATTGTTTTCAATAAGTAAACAAGGCCTTGGTGCTCAATATTTAAAATAAAATTCTCTCCAAAATATGAAATCTATAGATCATCTGCGGTCTACCTTTAGTCTTTTATGATTTCTAGGTGAGCAACTTAAAAATATCGACGCAGCGATAACTACAATTTGCACGTTTCACAGTCAAACGTAAGAATTTCGGAATGAAAATGGGAGGGACACATAAAAGGAGACAGCATTTTCTGTGCCATACTATCCGGCCCTGTAAAGGCCGGGACACATAGAATCCATGATATGTTATACCTTTTCGTATTCAATTGAAAACAAAGTAACAGCAGATGAGGTTGACACAATAAGTATTTTGTTGACGGATAAAAAAATCATTAAAACACAGCAAGAAGAACAAAACAAGAAGAAGAAGAAGAAGCAAATGATAGCAGTCAAAGTACGTCAAAAGTTTATCAACTTTCGTACTTTACGTTAACGAAGACGTACTAATTGTGACAACACTCATAAAAAAAACAAGTATTTTAACTTCCTTTTCAGTTGACAAATGGCAAAATATAACGTATGACAGATTTTGCTATTGGGAATAACGAATGCGTTTTACGGTTTATAATATACTTTAAAAACATGTATATTATATGGGGACACCCTTTAATTTTCAAGATTATGATAAAAAAAATTTTCAAATTCTGTTCAGAAATGACTGAGTTCTGTAGGCACAAACATGAAAAACAACATTCAGTCGAATTGATAACCTGGTCCTTTTTTTGAAGTCGGTTTAAAAATGACTCATGTCTAGTCCCAAACTGTTAAAGAAATGCATATGCTTTCTGTCAAAAGAGCTTCGTTTAGCATATGTATGTATGTGTGTATATTTGTAAGAAATCTAGCGTTAATTTAAAAGCCACCCACAATTCCACAATATGAATTACGCATTAAAATCTTGGATTTGGATTATGTGTTTCTAGTGTTTTTTTAAATAATTTTTTTTTAATAAATATAAAAAATTAATGTTTTACTTTATGAACATATGTATGTAATTATGTGCGAATTAATATAACAATTGCGTTTTAATATTTGTTTTTTGTTTGCTTTGTATCTAAAATTTTAGTTCATAAAAAAACAAACAAAAAAAGAAAACAAATATTGATTTGAAATAAAACAAGTTAGAGTGCTATATTCGACTATGCCGAATCTTATATACCCTTCACCATTTATGTATAACCCCATGTATCTATGAAACGTCATAAGAAACCCTTTTTTTCTTTCCCATCAACTTTCGTGTGTACGAGTATTTCAGCAAGTGGAAGTCTTTACTGTTTAGCATTTAATATTTAGCACTTAAAAAAGACAAGCACTAGCAGCAATAAAAACAAAATTTTTTTCTAAGTACTAAAAAATTAAGACAACCACCTGAAGAAAAACTAACAAAAGTTTGTAAAAAAGAAATGGAAAAATTAGAGGCAGGCGAAGTGTTTTGCCCGCTGCCCGAAGGACATAAAGCGATCTTGGTGATTTTTAATAGGAAAACTTTCGAAACTATGTCTGTTCGATTGACGTATTTAAATTTTCTCTAGCTTATCTACTGCCTCGGCAAACTTGATTTCAAAACTTACATGAACGGACAGACGAGCTTCGCTCAATCGACTTGGTTATGCATAAGAATTCAGAATATATAAACTTCATGGCAGGGGTTCTCATCAAATTCTGCTCACGAACCCCTAGTAAGCTGATTTTTTTTCGCGGACCCCTCTGAAGCCCAAACTCATAATAAAACTGTTATTATTTTTGAAAACACTGTTTTTTCGGTTCTTCATGCGGACCCCTTGGATGGTTGCTACGGACCCAGAGAGGTCCACGGATCCCCATTTGAGAGCCGTTGCTTTATGGGGTCGGAAATAGATATTGTAAAATTACAAACGGAATGTCAAACTTAGATAAAACCTTTTTTCACCTGTGGTGAAGGGTATAAAAAAATATTTTTGTTGTTGTCAATTTTATAAAATAAACGTGATTTAGAAGAAATTAAACAAAAAAGCAAAAAAAAAATCAACGTTTTACGTTTTAAAATAAAAAAGTTACAGTCCCGTAGTATTAAATAGATTTTTGCAGCAATCGTTGGAAAACGATTTTTTTTAATTAAAGAAAGAGCCTCGCAGTTCAGAGCTCCATATCGTTGCACAAAGTGGCCCAAAAATAACCTTCCAATGTTTTTTGGCTGTAATTAAAAAAACTGAAAAACTTTGATTCTTCTTGTGGATAATTTTTATTTGGTCTTTTAATTTTTTTACATCAAGTCGAAAATATGATGTCATGTAAATGGCCGCCACGACAGTTGATTGTCATTTTCCATCACTTTGGCCAAAACTTCCGGCGATATGTCCTCACATTCTTGACATATATTGTCTTTAAGAGCTGCAAGAGTCTGAGGCTTGTTGATATAAACCAGCGACTTCAAAAAGCCCCACAAAAAGAAGTCTGCAGCGGTCAAATCAGGCGATCTTGGTGGCTAGTGCAAATCGCCAAAACGGGAGATTAGGCTTGAGCCTATGTTAGACGCGATTGGCGGTCAGCAGCTAACAGCTGATACACCGTCTGGACTTTGTACGGAAATATCTTCAAATCTTGTACCAAAATTCGCTGTAAAGACCGTCCGGTCGATGTCGACGGCGCTTCCATGACATCCTCGGCTACAGCAGCAATATTATCTGCAGAACGGCTACTCCAGGGTCTGCCACGCCTGGCAGCATCTCGTGTTGTGCCAGTCTCTTCGAGGCGAGTGGCTAAACGTCGCAGTGTTTCACCAGTAATAATAAGCGTTGGATGGCCAGGAAATCTGCGGCGAAATTCACGTTATGCCAAAGTCACCGACCGATTATTGGTCAAATAAATAGCCACCAATATTCCGCGTTCTGGAGCAGTGTAGCGTAACATTGTTTATTAACGTGTATTTCGCATGTGTTTACTACACAAATGTCAAAACAGAACTGACATTAGAGGCCAATCGCAAAATTTATAGCATTTTCTGATAGGAGGATTACTTTTGCGCCACCTTGTAGAAAGGACCTAATGAGATTTTTTTCAAAAAATTGATTCCAATAGAGTCCACACAAAATCACAAAAATGTAATGTACTCAACAATTAAAAAATACCCCCAACAAAATACCCTAAATATAATTTTGAATCTTCAAATTTTTTCGCCTGACTTATATTTACCCCCAAACTCTGCCATAAATAGAAAAAATCCCCTTAAGGGCGTTTTATATGGTCATAGAAGTCTTACGACATGTCAAAAATTATTTATAACCTTTTTCCACTTTTTATTGCGATGGGTATAAAAACAAAGTTTTTGTTTTGAAAAGGTACTTTTCAAAAAAGTACTTTTGCAAATCGCACAAAAATGCATGGCATATTTTTTCTAAAATTTTTAGGATGCTAAATTACGATCAATTAATCGTAAATAGAATTGTGTACAAACTATTCTAATCCCTAATAATCTAAAAAATATATAGGGTGAGTTGAAAGTGATAGCATAACTTGAAGGTACTATAAAATTTTTTGAAAGAAATCCAATATCATTTGGCTTTAAATTTTAATCTTGCAAACAGAAAAAAACTAAAGTGATATAATCCTAATGAATACAGCATGTTTTGTGCCAACTAAGTTGTCGTTTCCATATTATTAAGATTTTTTGTCGGCCTAGGATTTTCCTAAGCGCTCTAATGTACAAAACAGAATTTTTATTTGCTGATTATCTGCAAATCTTCTCGTGCAAGAGTATAAAACGATTAAAATTCCACAAAAAAAAATGCTGTGTCAAATGTTAGAAACAAGCCACATGCCATGGTTGCCACCTTTTTAAATCGAAGCTTTTACGATTTTAAAAATTTTATTAGAAAGTTAGAGAAAGAACAAGATCTAAATGTATTTACTATTTCGTTAGCATTTAGTTTTCTAGAATACAATTGATTTAGTTTTTCAAGTTTTTTTTTCTCTTATTTTTTGAGGACTGATAATACAACAAAATTATTATGAAAACATCACGTTTAACTTATTTACTTTAAAAAAAAATTACTTTTGCGGAAAACTCTAAAGGAAATACATCTGTTCGTATGCATGTGTAGTTTTTGAACTCTTTATTTAAATTTAATTGTTTATTATACACAAACACACATACATTTATTTGTTTGTGTACATTAGTAAATTAAGTTTATTTGAGTCAAAAGCTGCTAATTGTTTATAAAATGTCAAAACAGTATTTTAACTGTAAACAAAATGCAATTTCAAAAAGAATCATCAAGACGTGTTAATTTTTTTAACACACAGTAACTCAGCAATGTTTATGTGTTTACAACAAACAAACACGAGGGTAAAATATTTAAGGGCCTTCTGTATTAAGGCCTTCTAAAAGTCTTCTTAAGATTCTTTAAAAAGATTTTGTTTTTATTCGTTTGTAAAATGATTAAAAAAAAGGTTTCTTCTCCTCATTATAAATAAAAAAAATGTTATAAATGTTACAAACTGGTCTTCCATGAGAACGAGTATCGCTTTCATTAATTAATATTTTTAATACGAGGTATTTAAGAACTACTCATGCAACGTTTAACTTAAAATAAGGAGAGACTAACACCTGTGAAAAAGAAATATTTTCCTTAATAAATTAAAAAAAATATGCAAACTTAAGCCGGAGTAGTAATTAATGATTTAGGAAATCAGAATAAAATTGTTACGAATTCTCGGCTGTTATTTTACTGGGGGATGGGGATGCCACCTCGTATGTTGTTTTCTGAAACTTTATCTTCTGTTTTTATTCATGGCATTTTTCAGTAATAAATATGTTGTCCTGTTTTCTTTATTTTCGGTTTCGTCAGTGTACCTACTGATTGGCATTCCCTACTAGGTATTCCAAACACTTTGGAGTTATGGCACCGATAGCAAAACAAGTTCCCTTGCTGGCTCCTAAAATCCATTAATACACGGTCAGGTAACCTCCAGTTTTAACACATCATTTTGTTTTGAATTTTATCCTCAAACTTTTCGTGATCTTCCTCTTCAGTTAAATTTATTGTGACTTCTTCTACTTGCTGCCTTGATGTTTAAAACCGTGACTGTGGAGCTGAAATGTTTTTCTTTCGAAATTTTTTGTTCCACTTCTTTAAATGCCTTCCTTAAATGTTCTGCAGAAAAAACTTAAACCGGGTATACAATTTGTGATATATTTTAATGTATGTTTCGTTTTATTATTCTGACGACTTCGTACTCAGGCATTGGATTTCTCAATCTTGACCTTTATCTCCTCATCGCCTGCAAATAATCATCAATTGATTCTCCAGCCCGCTGACGTCGCTCCTCAAAATCTCTCTGCCTTTCACTTTCGCTTCTGTTTGAATCGTTTTAAATTTTTAAGAATTTCTTCATTTCTTCCCAGGTGGCAATATATTTATTCTGGATTAACAGCCAGTACTAATCTTTTGCATAACCCTTTAATAATTTTAGAATTCACCTGGCAAATCGATCCAGGAATGTCATTTGAACATATATTCATACGAAAAATTAAATCATTAATACAAAGCTTATCAACATTTCCATCGAAACTTATGTCCCATTTATCAACTCCTATTGGATGCCGCATTTGCTGTAAATGATCTGAACGAGGTGGCATCCCTAACCCCTGTAAAATAACAGCCGAGGATTCGTTACAAAGTAGAGAATATAACTTCAATTGGTCGAACATTACAAAATGATTAATTTCAATTTTCATTCAAAGATAGATTACGAATACGAAACTGAACGCAAGTAGATGACTTAATAAACACCAGACATCTGAATGATAGCTTGATTTATGACATCCTATCCCATCTTATCCGTGTTCGTGTTGAATTCAACTTTGCCAAGGCACTGGATAAGCTAAAAACGCCAATCGATCAAACTTAGTTTTAAAAATTTTGAAAATCAGCCAGATCGGTCCATTTCTTTCGAGGCAGCGGGCAAATCACCTCACCTGGCTCTAAATTTTCCATATTTTTTGGAACCAATTTAGTTTAGTGAAGAAACTCCATAAAAAAAAAACAAATATATTGGACAATAGAAAATTAAAAAAAAAAAGGAAAAATAGCAAGTAAAAAAATAATTGCCCTCGCCCCTATTTCCAGAGTAATGGGCTTCTGAACTTTGATTGTGCGCCAATTTTTTAAGATATCAAAATGGATATCATTTGAAAGCTTTTGAAAAGATCTTTCAGGAAATGATGAAAATTTTTAAAAATGCTTAACCCCAAGAAAAATCAAATATATGGGGCGATAGAGAATTAAAAAATAAGAAAAAAAAACGTCAAGAGAAAAAATTTGCGCTCGCTCATTATTTCCGAGTTACGGGCCTCTGAAATTTTCAAATTTTTTAAAATATCAATATGGGTATCATTTTAAAGCGTTTGAAGAGATCTTAGAGGTCGTAGGTAGGGGTACATAGAATTCGTCATACGTTGTACTTTGACATATTCAATTGAAATCAAAGTAACGTTAAATGAGTTTGGTCTAATGAGTACTTTGCTGACGGATATTAAATCAAAGTTTTATCTCTATTTTTATTCACTTTTAAATTTAATTTGTATTTTATTTACTGGTTAATTTAATTAAATTTGTATTTTATTTTTTTCCACCAAAATTATTTTATCAAAATCACAAAATATAATTGAAACACAGCCAGAGTCAAAAGAAAACAAAGAAGAGGAAGCAATTGATAGCTATCAAAGTATTCAACGTGAAAAGTTAAAAGTTGACTGCGTTGACGGACACGTACTGATTGTGACAACACTTACAAGAAAACATGTATTTGCGCTGACTTGTCAGTTGAATACGTCAAAATTTAATGTACGACGGATTCTTCGTGCTCCGGGCTTATTTCTTTATGATTTAAATCAGTTTTTGTTAAATATTTTTCCTTTTTTTTCAGTGTCACTAATTTAAATTCTTTAAATACCAATAAATTTTGTGTTGCACGCTTTGTACTTTTATAGTTTTGCAAACACTAAATCAAATATTGTTAAATGGAAAGTAACCTGGCGTTTTCGAAAAATCTTTTCTTTTAAATTTTTTAAGCACTGCCTCATTTTCATCTTTGATCTCAGGATTATTTTAATAAAACTACAACAACAATTGCAACTCCTAGGAAGCTAGAAATTTTTTTTTTCGTGGTAACGTTAACGAGGTACTTCTTTTCCCATATAATGATTTATGCAGAAATATTCAGGATGCAGAGCACGAGTTCTCTTTGTAAATAAAATAGACGTCCGTCGTTTCAAGGGCCTGCAGACTCTTCGAACTGTGGCACTTAAATAATAAATTAATTTATCAAGACATTAAGATGGTTGAGCACTAACGGGCTATTACTCCATAACGGTTTCTTAAAGATCTTTTGTTTTCTAAGGCAATTCAGTTTTGATTAAATAGGCAGCCCCTGAGACCTTAATCCGAACGCCTGTAATGAAAGAATTTAAAGTGTGCGTTGTGGGTTTACAATTTATTTTAAAAACTGTCTTGACCCAGCTTTTACTTTTTATTTAAGTAACTTTTAATAAATAATTTTTATCAATCTTCTTCCAAGGGCAGTAGAGCCGCTTCGCTGGCGTTTTGAGGTGGATTTGTAACAGGTCAAGTGTAGACTTGTGCCATATAGTTCAACTTAGTGATCGCTCTTTTTAGTTCAAAGTTTGAAAATGAATTAGTTCAAAATTTTAATCAAAGGCTCTCTTTAGTTTAAAATCTTACTTAGTTTAAATTTTCTGTTGACGAATTATTCGTACCTTTAACTTTTAGTTCAAACGCTTTCTTTAGTTTAAAAGCTCTTTGAGTTCAAATGTTCTTTTCAAAATATGATGGCAACAACACCGCAGCATTGCCATAACGAATGTTAAATAAAATGCGTGGCAGCACTAATTTTATGACGGAAATAATCAACAAGTAATCAAAGACATGGATTCTAGTTTATCTTGTCTGTTAGTTTAAATACAAAGTATAGTTCAAAAATGAACTAGATATACTTAAAAGTATGAACTAGTTAACTTAGTTCAATCGATGGAATTGTTTAAATGAACTAGTTCGTTTACGAACTACACAAGTCTAGTCAGTTGTAAGAAGATCTTCGATCCATTATATCGTCTGTATTTAAATAGAAAGTTTATTGAAGAAAAGATTCATATATTTAAAAAAGGCCCTCAAGAAGGCCCATGTATTTTGTATTTCTCCACTGTTTCCACTAAATGTTCACAAAATAGAAGGCTTCATTTAAGATCTTTAATGTGAAAATTCAAAATGTAAACAAACTTAATCCAAAGAGAGATTTTGTTATTAATTCTTTCAAAATGAGAGAAAGTTAAATCTGTTTTACAAAATGTATTGAAGATGAATAGCAAGCGAGATGGTACATTGATGTTGAGTTTGTTGTCGTTGCGTGAAGCTCTGCGGCGAAAATCGCTGCTGCTGCTGCTGCATGAATGTTTGCCGTTTGCTACTTTAGAAACTAGTCGTGCTAATAAATACAATAGTATCAACAAAGAAAAAGTTTTTTTTTTTCTATAGGCAGCAACGTTAAGCCAACAGCTTCGTTACGTTTTTTAGACTCGTACTACGAGTAAAACAAAAACAAACAGAAAAAAAATACTAAATTGTAGATCACGTATATTGAAATACATCAGTTTAGATTCAACACTGCTTGACAGTAGAACTCGTAGATTCAGTGTTTTGTAAGTTGAAGCGAAACAAAACAAAACAAAACAAGTGAATGAATTTTAAATTTAAAAGTAAAAAAAAGATTCTATAAAATTTTTAAATTCTAAAAAAGTTGGCAAAAAAAATAAACAAATAATTTTTTTTAAATTTATTTGAATTAAAAAGCCGGGTTTGTTTAATTTCATGCTGTGTGAAAAGTTTGTTAATGATGATCATTCTCAAGTAGAAAATACGAAAGAAGAATAACTTGTGTATTAAATACCAATAAAATATAAATAAAGACAAAAGCAACAAACAACAAAGGAAGAGATAAAAATTCAAACAAACATTTGTTTCTGTTGGAACAAAAACAGAAAAACTCTTTACAAAAAAAAAACTTACCAAACCACTACAGTGGGGTGAATTTATATAAATGCAGATCGACTTCAGTAATAACTAAAAAAGAGAAAAGCAAACCAAAAATAAAAATAAATAATTTCATTTTATATTTTTTTAAATTAAAAAAAAAAAACAAGAATTTTAAGCTGTTAAAAAATCATAAATTGATTTCTTAATAAAAATAGTTCTTCTTTTATTTAATTTACTTGCTATCAGCGTGTCGCGCTGTATGTGTTTGCACTCCTCTGATACAGCTCTCCAAATTTTATGAATTTTTTTTTTAATATTTGTTAGATATGAGAATAAGTCGTATACTAAATACCGCCAGGTGGTCTCAATAAAGAAAAATTTCTATTATTATTTTTAATTGGTAAATTTTAAACTTCACTCTTTTTCCCCCGAACCACACATTTTTAATATTTTTTTATGAGCACATCGAGCATTTACACCCGCCTCGTTTCTTTGTCTCACATTCAAGTACGAGCCAAATATTGATTATTTGACTCATAATCGCTCAATTTCAAGCATTAATCGGCCGGAATGTGTTACGTATCGTGAAAAGAGCAGCTACCATAAATTGAACGGAGGCAGAAGTACGTTTTCCAGATCAGCTAGTCTAAAACAATTGCGAATATCATTGAAATATTAGGCCAATATCTTTGAAATCAAATTTTTAGAGCTACATGAATTCCATTTTTCTTCCTTTAAAAAAAAAATATTTTGATTTGTTTACTCAGCTCTACATTTTTAACAAAATTTTAGGAATTTAATTTTTTTAATTTAATTTTCATTTTATAAAATTTATTTATCTTTTGTAAGGATAATTGTTGCTATTTAAATTTACAATTCCTATTAAATTTGGAGTCCCTTGGAAAGTTCTCAATCCATTTTTAAATATTTTTTTTTGCAGCAAATTCAATTTTTGGCAAAGAAATTTGCAAGGCGAATTGATTAATAGATGGTATTTACAGCCCAGCTAATTTTTGTTTACGTTTAACGTTGCTGTCACAATTTTGAAATAATTTCAAAAATAACAAAATTTTCAAACAATATGAAAATGTAAAATATATTAAATTTAAAAAAATTAAATTTCAAAACAAAAAAAAGAAATGTACCTCACATTGCTGCATATACAGGAGAAGCTAAGTGGGTACAACTTCTCTTAAAGTACCAAGTATAAGAAAGATAAATTAAATTCGGCTTCCCTTTGTTTAGTCAGCTCTTTTTACATTAGCGTGGTGCTCTACAATGGCGAAAATAACGAATTCGCCACTGCGGCCACCTAGCAATTGATTCGCCTAGAAAATTCCTTTGACATTTTTCAAGTGAATACAAAAAAAAACTAAATCCAAAATTATAAAAAAAAAATTAAATCATTTCTGTTCCTTCAGTGGAGAGAGTTGCTTGCTTCTCTCAGTCTTACAGAAAGTGAGGTTAGGGTATTCATTTAAAATAGAAATAAATTTAGGCATCATGCATGGCTACGTCAAGACCGGCGCGAGACTAACATGTGCCTAAAGAAGCTTTAGTTTTATAAAATAATAAATTTTTTATATGAAAGACGAAAAACATTTTAATTTTTTCTTCACTGCATCTATTTAAAATTCAGTTCGCCCATTTTCAAATGCCCTCTACTATTTTCAAATAGCCAAAACAATAAAGCAGCCGTAAAAGAAGTAAAGCTTAAGAATACAAAAGTGAACAAAAAGCAAAAAACTAATAATAAAATAAAAAGCATAGCAAAGCACCAAACAACCAAACAACCAACCAACCAACCAACCAACCAACAACAAGCAAGAAAAATCAGTGGTTAAGGAAGACTAACTTGCCACTAAATACAGTTTATTGGCCTTGACAACTCAACTGAAGAAGATCTACTGCTACATACTGCTACAACAACAGCAACAAATACTTAAAAACTAAAACTAACAGCTTCATATATATTTTTTTTTTCTAACCATCAAACACATTCTTTAGACAACCAACTCAAACACAATAGAAATAAAGAAACCAACCAAAAAGAAACAGTTGAAATTTTATACGGAAATTCAATATTCATTCACCAAACACAGACTTGTTAACATCACATCACAACATTCAGTCCTAGAAACTTAGTCGTCAGTCAAAAAGCTCTCAATTAAAAGACAGTGTAATGAAATATAAAGCGTTACGTTTAAAGATCAATAAAATCAAACGACGTTACCGATTGAGTTTGATTGAATTTAATGAAAATAAATTTATTCAAATCGAAGCCAAAAATATCAACAGCACAGAACTACAGCCACAAAAATAAAGTGTTGTTGTACAAAAACAAATTGTTTTCCTTTTTTTTGTGTGTTTCATTTGTGCAAGAGAAAAATTGTAATTTTGTAAAATTACTGTATGCAATTTGTGTTTGTGTGTAGTTTGCCCTAAAAAAACAAAGCAACTGTTGTTTTGATGCCACAAAAACACATACTACACACACAAAGCAACATAACAACAGCAACAACAACAAAAGCATAAAAAGTGCAATAACCCAAACGGCAACATTTGTGTTCTAAAAGCAAAAAAAAACACATAAAAATATTAAAAGATAAAAAAACATGTAAATTTCAAAAAAATTATGTCACACCAATACTAACAACATTAAAATTGTGCAAATCAGTTTGGAAATTTCTTCATAAAAATAAATTTGTGTAAAAAACACAATAATTTTTTGCATATTTTTCTTAATAAAAAAAAAATGAGTTCAAAAAATTGCTACAATTAAATTAACTGCAATCAAAAATTATTCCCATTTTTAAATTAAAAAAGATCAAAGATCTTCATTGACAAAAAAACAAAATAAAAAAATACAAAAATCATTTTTCTTTAAAACAAGAGAGGATCCCAAAAAATCCAAAACAAAAAAAAACAAAAATTCCGAAAAAAAAAGTGTGGCACCAGTGTAAAAAAAAATTACGACAAAAACAAACAAAAACGCACATCATTACAACAGTCAGAGAGCGAGAATTGTAAAGTGGAAATTGAAATAAAATTCGTGCCTCATTTTGTGTCTGTTCATTTAAATACGCAAAAATATTCAAAGTAAGTTTAAGCGCTGTTGCTTAGCAGCGATCTCTTTTGTATAATTTTTATTATTTAATAGATTTTATCATTTAATTATTTAAATTAATATCCAATTAATTTAATTATTCATGCTTGAGGAAGTATTTATTTATAAATTTATTAGCAGAATATAAATTAGCAAGAGTAATTGGGTGTTGCTTTTTTGTAATTTTCATTTTATGCGAATACATAAGAGAAAAAGAAATACAATTAATTTTATTTAGGTGGAAATTTTTAAACTTTTGTAGAAAAATGAAGACATCTTTTTTGATCAAAAAAGCCTATAAAATATTTAAGAAAACAGCTTCTAATAGCTGAGTTAACTATTATTGTCTCAACCTTGAATTTCCTGTATATATTTATCTGGTTGTATGTTAAAGTAGTAACACAATACAACGAAAATTACGAGGGCTGCTATATATATTTCTGGCCTGGCAACACTGAGTGCTGGCAAGTGCAATCTGACATTTCCATTGGAAAGTTTGTCATTTTTAAGCATAATCGTACTCAAAACGTTTTGACGTACGACCATTATTTGTGTTGTTTACAGTGACTTGAAAAAATTTCGACGTGGATTATCACGACAAGAGTGCATTGATGAACTTAAATCTTTGTATGGCGATGAAGCACCATCCTATAGCACTGTGAAAAATTGGTATAATGAATTTAATCGTGGCCGAAGCTCGCTCAAAGAAGAATTCCGTGAAGGTCGTCCAAAAACGGCTGTTGTACCAGAGAACATTGATGCCGTGCGTGAACTCATAATGCAAGATCGACATGCGATATACCGAGAGATAGAGACTTCCTCGGACATTTCTTCCACCAGCTTACATTTGATACTGCATGAACACCTGGCCGTAAAAAAGGTTTGTTCTTGTTGGATCCCGCACAATTTGAAAGTCGCTCAAAAAAAGGCTCGTGTCGATTGGTGCAAAGAAATGTTGCAAAAATACGATTGCGATGCTTCAAAAGACGTTTATAAGATCGTCACATGTGACGAATCATAGATCTATGCGTATAAGCCCGAAACGAAACAACAATCGACCGTGTGGGTCTTCAAAGACGAGCAAAATCCAACGAAAGTTGTTCGTGGAAGAAGCACTTCGAAGCAAATGGTCACCTGTTTCTTCGGCAAAACTGGTCATGTGGCGACTGTTCCGCCTGAGCAACGTAGGACGGTCACTTCTGAGTGGTACACTACAATTTGTTTGCCTGAAGTCATCGGAGAAATTCGAAAAACCAACAAGAGAAGACGAATATTGTTCACCATGACAATGCGGGCTCTCACACATCGGCTCAAACCAGAGCGTTTTTGACCGGCCAAAACGTCGAATTAATGGGTCATCCGCCGTACAGCTCTGATTTGGCACCTAATGGCTTCTTCTTGTTTCCGCACATCAAGAAAAAAATGCTTGGTCAACGATTTTCGTCGCCCGAAGAAGCTGTTGAAGTGTTCAAAAACCATGTTTTAGAGGTGTCTCAATCGGAGTGGAAAAAGTGCTTCGACAACTGGTTTAAGCGCTTGCAAAAGTGTATAAATCATGCTGGAGAATATTTTAAAAAACAATAAAACCATTTTTGATTATAAATATTCGCATTTTCCCTATTAAGCCAGAAATATATAGAGCAGCCCTCGTATTGCAGTCGATATCGATCGAAAATTCAATACTATTTAAATTAGGGATGTAACGATACGCCATTTCGCCGATCGAATACCGATATTTAAAAATAATTATCACCGATTCCGATACCGATACGCATATATTGAAATTGAGCTCAAGTAAAAATTAACAAAACTCAAGTAGAGTAATTCTTTTATCAAAATTTTCAATACATTTCAGTTTCTAAAATTCAAATTTCTTAAACTACAAAACGTCTGCAATATTTATGATTTTACAAAATAAACGATGGCATTCAGTTTAGATTGGCTCAAGATTTAAAATTGATATTAATAAGATTTAAAAGACAACGAATTGAATTTGAGATCATGTTAAAATTAAATTAAAATTATAAAACCAACATTGAAAAAGATATTTAAAATTGATAGTAATAAAATTTTTGTTTACAAAAAGTGTTCTCAAATTTTGTGGAGAAAGACGATTTTTCAAATCCGTATGAAGCAGACCTGCAGTGGAAAATAGTCTCTCAGATGCGACAAAACTCATTTTAATTATATGTTCTGCTTTTAATATGTTATTTCTCATAGTTGTCATGCAAAAAAGGGAGTTCAAAATGTAATATTTTGTTCAAAAAACTCTAAAGAAAAATATAAGAAGTATCGGTGTATCGACAGTAAAATATCGCCGATATCGATGTCTCGGAAAACTACAAGTATCGCCAATATATCGGTATCGGTTGCATCCCTAAATTAAATGTAAATTTTTATCGCTATCGAATGGCATATATTTTTCCCACATTTTATTTTTTTGCATCGAAGATAAAAAAACTATACGCGTCTTGGCGATTAACATTTGCAACTTAGAATTTCGAGAAATTTTTATTTAAAGTTTTAAATTTTTAAAGGCCGGGGCACATAGAATCCGTCATACGTTGTACTTTGACAAATTTAACTAAAGTCAAAATAACGACGGATGAGGTTCGCACAATGAATACTTTGCTGAGGGATGTTAAATCAAAGTTTTCTGTCTATTTTTATTCACTTTTAAATTTAGTTTGTACTTTATTCACTTGTTAATTTAATTAAATTTGTATTTTATTTTTTGCCACCAAAATTGTTTTATTAAAATCACAATACACATTTGAAACACAGCAAGAGTTAAAAGAGAACAAAGAAGAAGTAGCAGTTGATAGTTGTCAAAGTATTCAATATACGTCAAAAGTTAAAAGTTGACCAACTTTCGTACTTTGCGTTGACGGACACGTATTTATTGTGACAACGCTCATAAGAAAACATGTATTTTAACTGACTTGTCAGTTGAATTTGTCAAAGTTTAACGTATGACAGATTCTATGTGCCCCGGCCTTAAGTCCAATACCCTTAAAACCATAAATAGATTTAAAGCCGAAATTCTACAAAAAAAAAAAGATTAATTTAACAAAAATCGCCAAAAACAAATTTATATTTTCTGGCAACTTTAGTTAAATAAAAAATATAAAAAATTCTCATGTGTGTGAAGATAAATTTTAAAATTTTTAGCTTTGCCACAAACCTTTCAATTTAACAGAGCTCTGTTAGACAGATAACATAGCCCTGTTAAAGGAATAAAATGCGGTCATGCATCCAACGAAACAACGAAATATGGCAAAACCAAAATGATTGAAATTTGCTTTTGAGGTGTCCTTCTATAGTTCTCCATGCTTAAAATATTAAAATGCGCGTGTTGGAACGGGTTTGGGCCCATTTTTGTGGAAACAACAAAAGATGGCAAAATCGTAATAATACAGAAATGTGTGTGAGGTATTCCTCTTTAATTGTGGATACTTGGAATTTTTAACAGCGCGAGTTGGAACGGGTTTGGGGCATTTTTTAATTTTTAAAATTTGGGTTTCTCTAAGGGATGAGCCCATTTTTATGGAAACAACAAAAGATGGCAAAATCGTAATAATACAGAAAACAAAAAGTTTTATTTTTATTGTTATTATTATGTATTATATCCCTTAGAGAAACCCAAATTTTAAAAATGAAAAAATGCACAAAACCCGTTCCAACTCGCGCTGTTAAAAATTCCAAGTATGCACAATTAAAGAGGAATACCTCACACACATTTCTGTATTATTACGATTTTGCCATCTTTTGTTGTTTCCACAAAAATGGGCCCAAACCCGTTCCAACACGCGCATTTTAATATTTTAAGCATGGAGAACTATAGAAGGACACCTCAAAAGCAAATTTCAATCATTTTGGTTTTGCCATATTTCGTTGTTTCGTTGGATGCATGACCGCATTTTATTCCTTTAACAGGGCTATGTTATCTTTCTAACAGAGCTCTGTTAAATTAAAAGGTTTGTGGCAAAGCTAAAAATTTTAAAATTTATCTTCACACACATAAAATTCTCATTGATAAATTGAAACGAAATTTTTATAAATCTCGATATTACAAAAAATTACCACGTATTTTACCAAAAGTGCTAAAACTTTGTAATTATTTCAATAAAATTATATTTCTCCAAAAATAAATTTATCAACTAATAAACGATACTTCTTTTATAATCCTACGTCTCCACTAGCCATCAAATAGAACAAGATATGCACATAAGGCCAGCAAAACAACGGTATTAATTTGTTCATGTTATTGTATGTGGCGAAAAAAGTGTTGATGTTTATGTTCTGATTGATCGTAATTTTCTGTTTATCGTCAGGGTTGTTTCAATGTTTTTAGAAAGGAAGAGAGGGTTCGCACTGCTGATTAATAGATAACGTTAATTTCAAATTGAGAATTTATACTAAAAATCATATTTGATGGCGAAGATCATTGCTCAGACAAATGTTAAGCCAACGATGGTTGCACATGAACGAGACATGAACATTAAGAGTCCTTATTGCACAAAAAGCAAAACTTCACCAAAACTCAAAGTTTAACCAAAAAGGCAAATTGATTTCCTAAGAATACCGTACTTTGCCAACAGCAGAACGTATACTCTGCTCAAAATTTTTAATCGTTTTTAGTTTATCAGCGTATACAAGATTGTCATTTAACGGAACTGTCGTTCATTAAATGTTTCTTTGAATAAATTAATTGTATTGAGTGCTGTGCGGCATGGCAGTGCTTCTTTTTGCTACACCCACCTATCGGAAACATTATGGCCTAAAAAAGCAAGCACGAAAAAATTAATATTCACATCCGTATTCCGTTCACCGTTGACTGTGAAACTCTGCTAATTATAATTTTTGAAAACATTTCTACTAAAGATTTCACTGGATTTTAAAGCTCACTAAACAGAAAACTTCTCTACATATAATGCTCTTTCGCTATCCATAACAATAAATTCATTTAGTAAACAACAAAAATAAGTTTGGTTCAGTTGTTGTTGCAGACTTCACGTACATAAGTAAATTAAGAAGCTGCCAGATCTTTCTATATCAAACAAATCTAGACGTTTTTACTCGCCTTTAAACAGAAGCGCTTCTTATTAAGAACGATGATCCACTATTAGATTAAGTCGTTAGGTCTGTCAGGTGTGTCAAAAAATTAGGATAGTGCGTATTAAAATTAAGTCAGTAAAAAAAAATTTTTGTTGGCTCTATACGATTTTCTTTGTTTTTTTCTTAAAAAAAAAACTTTTTATAAAATAAAATATTTTGTACGATTAGAGTTGCGTTTTTAAATGCTTTTTTATTTGTTTGACAGGGTGGCATCTTAACACAATTTTTTCTTGCTGCTTTTATAGGTAGAAAAGAATTCTATAAAAATTTCTTTTGAATAAATTTATTATTAATCAAAAAGAAGGAAAAAAGTGTAACAGAACCAATTAACTTTTACGCACTAATTTGAATATCTAGCAGTTCCCTGCAAACTATCAAGCCACTTTTCATTGTCACTGCTTTTTTATGGAAATTTTTTTAGAACAATTAAACGAAAATAATTTTCTTATCATTTTAAAAATTTTAATTATGCAAATTCTTTTGAACAAATACGTAAGTTTTTATAGCATTAAAAGTATCAAGTGTAAGAGCTTGTGCGCCACAAAAAATTTATAAATTTTAAGCAAAAAGTGTAAATGTTTTTTTTCGCATTAACTTTTTGAACGAAAGATTAATTTTTTTCTACATTCTGCCAATACAAATATAAAACTGACTGATTTTTGTTCAAATATGTAAATAATACTTTAAGTAAAAGCGCAAAACTTTTTATTTAAATTTTAAAATCAACAGACACTTTAGCAGAAACGTAACCTCCTTTTTTTTGGATTAAGAGAAAATCTAGTCAATTTTATATGAAATATAAAAATTTTAAATTTTACTTGTTTGAAAAAAAATAAACGATTTGAAATATTTTCTATTTTTTTATTTACAGCTAAAAAGAAATTTTCTTTTTCTGATAACTGTCTACTAAAATTTATCGCAAATAACCTTTTGTCCTAAATAACCTTTTATAAAGCATTGTTTTTTGTTTTTTTTTTTTTTTTGTTTTTGTGCTAACAATAAGTGTTAGTAAACTTTTAAATTTATGCTTCAAAAGCTTCTCTTTATTTTAATATTTATATTCAATTTCTATAAAAAACGTCTTTGCAAAATTTAGAAAGCTACAAAAATAGGTCAGTCTTTAAGCAATAAAAAATTTTAATAAAAACTGCTAAATAATAGGTTTGTTCCATGAAATAAATAAAATGCCCTAATAATATTTTTTAGTTCAAAAGTCCTCTTTTAAGGCAAAAGCACTTTTATTTACCCGCCCTATTGGAATATTCTTACATAATATTTTTTGTTGTTTTTTTTATTAAATTTGTCTCATTTTTTATTTTATGGTGTTTTGCAATTTTTTTTAAACAATCATTTTTATTTGCTTATTTTAATTAAAGCTTATTTTCTTTTACTCTTCTTTTTTGCTGTCATTAAACGTTTGTTTATTTTAAATTTTCAAGGTGAGATTTACCTTGAATTTCAGCAGTTTATGGAAATTTATTACTTTTTATTTAAGATACAGTTTCGCTTATTTTTAAGTGTTGAAATTTTTACAATCTGTAATATTTTCTTTATTTGTTTTTCTTTTTATATTTTTATATTGTTTTTAAAACTATTTCCTTCAGATATAAATGTTACTGTATTTAAAAAATATACACATGTTTATATCTAGAATATTTATTAACAAAATGAAACACCTGTCAAACACAACAGTGGTGTTCAAAAATTGAAGAATACATTCCAGCAAGAAATGAGTGAGGGAAACTTATACATAAAAAATTATCTACTAACGCATTTTTCTCATTTTCCTATTAAGAATGTGATAGAAACTTTGTTCTACACAGTGATGGATATTTCCACCATCAGTGATTGTCAGTTGATGGATCAAATGATGGTCACTGTTCTCGTAGGGATATGAAAAACATAACAACAGTTGTTTACTTTTTAAGGTGCGTTGAACACGCCTGAAAAGGGCACAAAAAATTAATTTAAACTCTCTATAAAAAAGTGCTATGAGCTAAGAGTCAAATAGTTTTAACAGCCATACCTAAATTAGCGCGTAAGACGCGACGCAAAATAACGCATGGCTTTTACGCTGAAATGACATACCTAAATTAAAGCGCAGCGTTTTGTTGTGAACAGTAACGTTAACTTATCATTTTTAATAAAACCCTATAAAATAAAATGCAAACAGTGATAAAAACGCTAGATAAGCCCGAAAAAGCTAAAATATCATTACTGTTTTGTAACGTTCTCTAAGTACTACAACAAAATATGTAAACAACAGTAGCTTGCAGGCAACTGCATTACCTTACGCGCTGTCAAAATTGGATTTTCCAATTGCTAAGCGTTGACGCCGTGCTATTTAGGGATGCTTCATACATTTTGTATGTACATAAGAAATTTTGACAGATATCTTGCTCTTTACGCGCTAATTTAGGGATGGCAGTAAAAAAGGATGGGATAAGTTTCTTCGGTGAACGTCTTAAGAGTGAAGAAAGTGTCGAAAGCTTTAAAGTGTTATACCAAAGAAAAAAATATAATGTTTTTTATCGCTTGATTTAAACTTATTAACGAATCGCTTAACATATTGTAGTGTATAGAGGCAAAAATCTAGGCTGGTTCCCTGTTAAGCGACTAGACTGCCGAGTATCTTAGCTAAGCCCGTTATTAAATTAATTACACGAAGATCTGCTGGATCTCAAAATCTGGGTCTTTAACACAGTGACACCTGTAAGATTTCATATTCACAAAAAACACTCTTTACAATTTTATGTTCAATAATTTTTTCAGTTTTATTTATTTCTTTTTATTAATTTTTATATTTTATTATTTTTTAATTTAATTTTATTTTAAAAATTTTGTTTTATATTTTAATTAAAATGCTTTTTTTCTTGTGCAGTGTAGTATTTGTTGGTACCATTAAAAGAACATGGTTGCATAACTTAGTACTACAGACTAAATTTTTAGCAGATTTTGTCAAAATGTAGTGGCGAAAAAGATTTCGCTTTAAATGCAAAAACGAGTATAAATTAATTAGATTTTTGCTCGGAACCTTGTAATTAAGAGAATTTGCTGTAATGTAAATTTACTAGAAAACATGTAAGGAGAAATGGGAACTTCAACACTGTGGTACGATAAATAAAAAAAAACACAAATGTTACATGCGTTGGGAAAAAGATTTAAAGAAAAATTTTAACACAACTATTACTCCGGCGGAAAAGAATTTAAATCTTTCACTAAAAAACATCTGGGGGATACACATTTTCAGTAGAATGTGAATTTTCATAGCTATTGAATGTCAAAGTCTGACGCTGGCACACAAGCAGATTTTTTATCAGTGGAAACGATGAAAGAGTGCCATCAAAAAATTTTTAAAATTGCGAAAACTAATGAAAAAATCTTTTGCAATTTAAAAGCTTAAAAAATAATATTTCTAAACCGTCACTAAATTGTCACCACTGGTACTTAAATTATTTGGATCATTAAAAAACTAATGTGTGTGAAGATAAATTTTAAAATTTATAACCCAAGCAATATTCTGGTACAATAACAGAGCTCTGTTAATCACTTAACATAACCAATGTTAATATTAAAAATTTAATATAAGAGTTTCAGAACAATATTTAAATATAATTTAAAGTGGATAGAACAAAACAAAGTATTTTAAAACACTTCTACTAGTGTCGTTATTAAACTCCAATGGTCAAATATATTAAAATTTTGTTTTTTAAGAAATAATGGAGGTTTTTCCAAAAACACCACTTTTGAAATTTGAAAAAGGACTTTGGTCCTTTTCTCGTAGACGAAAGAGATTGGGCGAAAAAAAATTATTGGAGAAGACTTCTAGTGATGTCTTTATTAAGCTCCAATGGTCAAATATATTAAAATTTTGTTTTTTCAGAAATTATAGAGGTTTTTCCAAAAACACCACTTTGGTTATGTTAAGTGATTAACAGAGCTCTGTTATCGTAACAGAATGGGTTATAAATTTTAAAATTTATCTTCAAACACATAAAAAACTAACCGATTCAAGTTACATATTTCTATTGAATTAAAGACAAAACCTTCAGAAAACAATGGTTTAATATTTATTCAATTCTAGTTAAGAAAAAAAAAATATTCGGTGACAAATTAAAATCGATGACAAACACAATTAAACGCTACAGTGTTTTTGTTAGATTTTTACGACTTTTAAATTATTAAAAAAAAAATAATCTCAAAATGTAAATATAATTTAAAGACATAATAAAAGAACTTGTTCGTTTCAATTTTTTATTTGTCACTGTGACGAATAGCACGTACACATTTGAGTTTTGCTTATCAGCAGCAGTTCACCACCCCAGGTATTTGCTTTTCAAGCTATAAACTGTCAAAAATTATATTAAAAATTTCGTTTAAAAAACCTTAAGCGAAAAAGAAGATGTGTTCGACCTAGAAACAATAAAGTTATATTTAATTTTGGGATTTAAACTGTTTTTACAAACTTGAAATGACAGTGTGACGTTAAATTTATTGAATAATTTCTGTCCCTTTGTTCATATACGTTGTATTAGAAAATCACCATTTAGAAGATTAGAAAACAAACTTGAAAACGTGTATAAAAGCTACTGCTAACATTTTTGGTGGACTCAGATCGTATGTTGTCTCCAGCCCAAAATCAATTGTAAGCTGTCTGTGTTCTAAGAAAGTGACAATTTCTATCAGGTCATCAAATTAAAAATGTAATTCAGACCTTTAAAATAATTTTGCTACGAATATCATCAGTGTTTCTAAAGTGGCACCAAAAAAAAATTTTTCTTAGTGTTGCCACTGCACAAAAAAATTTTTTTTCAGCGTGAGTTTTGTTATAAAATTTAATTTATTGTATTAAATTTTAATAAATAATTTAATAATATATTTTTTTCTATTTTTATTTTAATGTTTTTATTTACAATTAATGTGATTTTAAATTAATTTTTTTTTACTTTCTATTTTTCATAAAAAATCGAGTATTTTAAAATTGAAATACAGAATAATTGACACCGCTTACCAATTAATGCAAATAAAAAAATACCCGTTTATATAAAAATAGTTGTTGTTAATTTAAGACTCACATTTAATATTAAATAATTTCTTATTGTGGGTTATTTTTATCAAAGCAAAAATTCTTTTCTTTTTCTCTGGGTTGTTTTCATTTAATTTATTTTTATTCTTGTAAAACGAATTAAAATTATGTAACAAAACTTTTAATAATAAATTGACTAGTTTTTATTGCTTTTGAGTGTTTTATTTTTTCAATTTCTTGAAAATTTTATTTATAAATAAAAAAAGTGTTCTTTTAAAATCCGTACGTTCATACAGAGACGGATTTTTAAACAGTGAAGATGTATCGTATTATCTGAAAATATTTTAGTTGATTTGCTTTCAGTTTAAAAATAATTTAATGAATATAAAAATAATTAATAATAAATATTAAGGTTGTACGCCCCCTTTTTTATTTTAAGATATTTATGAATTAAAATAAATTAAAAAGCAATAAATTCAAATGAATATTTTTTTTAATTTTAAATTTAATTATTATTTGAAGTATTTAAATATTATTACCAAATAAATAACTTTTAATTCGGCTTAAAGCGGCTATTAGACGGTCTAGCGTTGCAAGTGAGCACGACTTAATGACATGCATCATGCTCGTGTAATAGAAAAAAATTCATGTTTAACAGCAACGCTGGATGGATTTTAAAAATATTCGATTTCAAAAATTTTTTGTCTCACATCAAACCGCTCTCACATGCAAAGTTTGACCGTGTAATAGCAGTGTAAGAAATAAAAATATACGCGAACTTAAGTCGGATTGAAAAATTATTCAATTGATTATAAATTTAATTTTTTCATCTATTTTTAACAACAAACTACGGTTTTCAGATTTTTTTCTTCTCTCCCTTAAAATCGGATATAAAACACCTGATTTAGGACTTTTTTAAATTCCCTAAAATGCACAAAAAAATTTTAAAATTTCGAAAAAAATTTTTTTTAAAATATGAAATAAAAATCACAAATAAATAAATCCCATTTAAAACCAAAAATACTTCAAAACCAAAAAGTTTCATTTTTAGGTAATTTGTTATCTTAAATTATTATTATTAATTTACTAAACATGCGTTATTACACTATTGTGATACTCCGGCAAGACATGAACTACTCGATGCCTTGTTTAGTAACCTAAACCATACACAAGATCTTATTCTCCACCCTGCTTTTTTTTACAACCAAGCCAGTCGTCCCTATTAATTAAATAGCCACAACTCAGCAAGAAATAAGTGACTAAAACTTATACATACAAAATTATCTACTCACACATTTGCAACTATTTTAGACTGAAACGGCGTTGCCGTTGTACAGCTTTTGGTATAAAATTTTAATGAATTTTGTTTTTGTTAATAAAACCTAAGTTTAAACTTTTATTTATACAAACTTGATTAGCAAAGTTCAAAATGAAGCTTATAAAAAAGTTTTGTAATTAAATCTGTTCAAAAGATCAAGCAAAATTTGCATATTTTTTGTAAAAATAAAAAGTCACTGGCAACGTTCAAATCTTTTTTTTTTTTTTTTTTTTTTGCTATAGACATCACACGTATACAAATGTTTACATCATTTTTGTCATTTTCTTTTTAAGAATGTGACAGAAACTTTGTTCTACGCAGTGATGGATATTTCCATCATCAGTGATTGTCATTTGATGGAAACAAATGATGGTCACTGTTCTTGTAGGGAACTTAACATCTGCCGTAACACTATAACAATTTTATTTCTTCCTTCCGCTAAACAGCTTTCTTTCACTTTTTTTATAGGGGCCGGCTTGTCAAAATAACCTGCTACTCTTGTTTTAAATAGACGTGTCTTCATTTATTTACTGGCCACTGTTTCACATAATAAATTGTCTTTTCCTCTTTCAGGAAAGTTTGTACTTCAGGTTCTTTATTTTAAATGGCCTTACACAATTATTACTGTTCCTTTGTACGCATGTCCGAAGAAGGGCTCGGACTGACGATCTTCTGTTTTACAGCACGCACCTTTACTAATACAGCCATTGAGGTTGCTCAACTTGCGTTAGCTTATTTTCGTATTATTTTATACACACCTAATGGTTGTGGAAATAACTTATAAGGCCGGGGCACATAGAATCCGTCGTACGTTGTACTTTGACAAATTCAACTAAAGTCAAATTAACGAAGGATGAGGTTGGCACAATGAATACTTTGCTGACGGATGTTAAATCAAAGTTTGCTCTCTATTTTTATTCACTTTTAAATTTAATTTGTATTTTATTCACTTGTTAATTTAATTAAATTTTTAATTAAAAATAATTAAAATAAAATTTTTTGCCACCAAAATTGTTCATTAAAATCACAGAACAAAATTGAAACACAGCAAGAGTTAAAAGAAAACAAAGAAGAAGAAGCAGTTGATAGTTGTCAAAGTATTCAACGTACGTCAAAAGTTAAAAGTTGACCAACTTTCGTACTTTGCGTTGACGGACACGTATTGATTGTGACAACGCTCATAAGAAAACATGTATTTTAAATCACTTGTCAGTTGAATACGTCAAAGTTTAACGTATGACGGATTCTATGTGCCCCGGCCTATACACCTTCTGTTTTTACCACGTACATACGGACAGCAACAGGGGTTGCCATATCTTATGTTTGTAACAATATAATCAATCGGTTCAAGAATCTTTTTTTAGAAAATATAAAAATATTTTTTTAGAACAGAAAAGAAACTTCATCAACAATATAAGAATTATTTTTGATATAAATACCAAATACCAACCTTCATTGGTTACATGCCGACTCTTAATATATATAACGAATTAAAAATAAATTTTACACCGCTGTATTTTGTTCAAAAAATAAGAAGAAAATGTAATTACTCAACGTTTATTTCCGAGCACATAAAGTATTTATATTCTGAGTTCTTATGCTTAGCGAAGTCATTTTAAGCGATGCCCGTCTGTCCTTGTTCGGGTAGAAATCAACTTTGCCAAGACACTAGATGAGCTTGAGAAAATGTAAATACGCCAATCGATTAGACATAGTTTCGAAAATTTTGCTATCGAAAATAAGCAAGATCGGTCCACGTCTTTTGAGGCAGCTAGCAAAACACCACGCCTGTCTCTTAATTTTTCTTACCATTTGGAACAAATCTAGTTTAGTAAAGTAACTCCAATCAAAAAAAAAAAAAAAAAAAAAAAACAAATATATGAGACAATAGAGAATCAAAAAATAAGGAAAAAAACATCAAGAGAAATAATTGGCGCTCGCCCATATTTTCCGAGTTATGGACCTCTGAAATTTTCAAAAAAAAAGTTCGATTGTGAATATGGTCAATCTGGGTATCATTTTAAAGCTTTTAAAGAGAACTTTCAAAAATGCTAAAACTTTTTAAAAATACTTAACCCGTTAAGAACCGATAACATTTTATTTTTTTATTTTTTTATTTATTTATTTTTTTTTTTCTTATTTTTCAATTCTCTGTCACCCCAACATTAGTTTTTTTTTTATTGGAGTTACATCACTAAAATAAACTTAAGCCTATTTTTTTTACTATTTTCGTTTGTACTTTTGCAGGTGATAGCCAAATATAGCAATTTGATTTGTTTATTTATAAAATTATTTTATGATTCAAAACTCTTTAATAATAAAAAATGCAAATAAAACAATTCTCATATTGTTGATAAAGTTTCTGTACTTAAGAGCAATTGTTTTAAGCTTTTTTAAACATTTTGGATACGCTATCCTGATGATCTTGCTTAAGCGAACAGTGATATATTTTTCTAATCAACAAATTAATTACATTTTTATTGTGAATTACAAGGCATCCGTATTTTATCTGAACACTTATTTACTATAGAATGAAACAAAAATTAGTAGCAACAAAATCGTTTGTTTGTTCAATTTTATTTTAAGCATCATAATAAAAACAAACATTACAACAAAAGAAAAAATACAAAAAATAAAATAAATGCGTATTTTTTTTATTATTTACATTCGTTAAAATTATAATAAAATTGTAAAAGAAAAGATAGGAAATTAAAAAGGTGATTTTATTGAAAAGATTTTTTATTTTTTTTTTTTTTTAATTTTTATATTTTCTAAAACCCTCATTTAGTTAAAAGATATCTATGAATTATTTCTTTAATCACACACAAAAAAAAATCGTACTCTTTCAAAAATACGTCTAAAGGTTTTAAAAGGAGCTGCCACGATCAAAACGGAAAGTGAAATAAATTTTAATTTTCTTTAAATTTATATGAAATTAACAAGTTAGAAAGAATTATTATATTAAAAAAAAATAAAAAGGAGTATCTTTACTGCAGTTAAAAGGATTTTTGGGTAAATAAAAATATGTTAAAAATTTTTAGATTAAAAATATTGCAAAAAATGAGAAATTAAAAACAAACACACTTTTCTAAAAAAAAAAAAATCTGTTTACAGATAAAGAACAGATTTTGATTTGTTTTGATTGACACATATATTTATTTTGTTTTTTATTATTTTTTCTTTTTTTTTTTATTGGTATACGTTTCTGTTCTATAAAATTAAAGTCAATGGCCGAACGCAATAAATTTTTAGGGAACATTGACTCGGAAAAGAGGTTTGTTTTTTATACTTCCGTTTGTTCTTAAAAAATGTTTACGTATTCTATTAAATAATTTGGTTTAAGGGACAGACAGTAATTAATTATATTTTAATAAATAATATTTATTTTTTTCTAAATAACCGTCCAGTGTACATATGCAGTTCGCAATAGCTCATTTCGTTTTAAGTACTTTTTTACAATATTTTTAAATTAAGCAACCGTTTTATTAAACCCACGAATATTAAATGGAAGAATATTATTATAAATCCTTGCAGGTCATACAACAAATGACTGGCTCATTTATATATAGGAGTGAATAGGACATATGATGACATTCGTCCTAGAGGAATATCCAAATTTAAATCTTTGTCATATATAAGAGTGTCCACCATTTTTAGTACGTTGATCAATAAAACTTTGAAAATCTGAGACCAAAGTTTCAATGACATAAGCAGAAATATGACGGGGACGATAGATAAAACGCACAACTCTATTAAAACAAAATTAAAGTTTTTTACTATTTTGTAGTGACATATTCCCGAAAATACTTCAATTCCATACAAAAACAATGGAAGACATAACGACCTTTAAATACATTTTTTCACTCTAAGTGGAAGAAAGCTTCCTAAATTGTATGAGCGCCTTAATAAAAAAGATACTCGAGAATTTATTCTATTCACTTGATGCATAAAGTCTAGTCTGTTGTCAAGGTAAATTCCCAAAACTTTGTTGTACGACACAAACGTAAAGTTGTCATCCCTAAGGTAAATCAAAGGTGGAATTGAGGAATGACAGAAAAACATAGCCTTGGACGTGGAAGAATTGATAGGCAAAAAGTTGTACTCTGTTCAATCTGCAATAACTTCTAAGTCCTTGTTTAAATTAATAGCGAGGTGATTTAAACCCAACACACAGTCATTCGCCCAACACACAGACATTCGTACAGGTCATAAATAATAATAAGCCTAATATTGATCCTTGAGGGACTCTTCTAAACACTTCAATCAATTTTACCGAATGTAAATAATAAAAAATTACGCATTTATTTTATTTTTTGTATTTTTTCTTTGGTTGTAATGTTTGTTTTTATTATGATGCTTAAAATAAAATTTAACAAACAAACGATCTTGTTGCTACTAATTTTTGTTTCATTCTATAGTAAATAAGTGTTCAGATAAAATACGGATGCCTTGTAATTCAGACGATTTTTTAATATTCAATTCAACATATTGCACCCTCCTTTTAACAAATGATCCGTTAGACAGCACGCTGATTTATTAAAGTTAAGTTCGTTGCAAAGTTTATGGCATAGTAAAACATGATTAAGGGAATCAAAAGCCTTGCTCGGATCCAATATCACAATGATAGAATTATATGACTTGTCCATATTATGTCGTATAGTTTCTACTATGTCCAGTACCAGACCAGTTGTTTTATAACTTTTCCTGTAACCAGACTGGTAAGGGTTAATAAAATTACCAGAAAACCAGGTGATCATGAGTAAGATTTTTTTAATAATATTTCTAAAACCTTTGAGCTTTCATTTAGAATACTTATTGGGCGAAAATCCGAATAAGAATGCGATGTTTTTATTTTAGGCACAAGCTTCCAAAGTTTGGGGAACACTGAATAACTAATTGTTGAGTTAATTAACTATTTAAGATATAAGTGGAAATTATGTCATTCGATCAGACATAGTGTCAAAAAAAGTGCTATGGGAAATCAGCAATATCGGTCCATGTCCTTTGACGCAGCGGACAAAACACCATGCCTACTTCTAATTTTTCACTTCATTTAAAACAAAAAAAAAAACAAATATTTGGGGCAATAGAGAATTAAAAATAAGAAAAAAAAAACATTAAATAAAAAAATTGGCGCTCGCCCATATTTTCCGAGTTACGGGCCCTCTAAAATTATCAAATTTTTTAAAATATCAATATGGGTATCATTTTAAAGCTTTTGAAGAGATCTTCAAGGAAATACTAAAATTTTTTAAAAATGCTTAACCCATTAAGAGCCGATGGTATTTTTATGTAAAGTTATATAAATGTAGTACTTAAAATGTTTTTTATTATTTTTTAATTCTCTGTCAGTAAACTAGATTTAAATAGATGGTGGAGGATAAATAAGATTCGGCATAGCCGTATACAGCACTCTTATTTGCTGTTACTGTTTTAGTTTTTTTGCTTCTACAAAAAACAAAACGTAAGCTAACGTTTCGTTTTGCTTTCTTACGTACCCTGGTTATGACAATTTTTTTTTATTTTCAAATCTAAGTACCCGTTGATCTTAAAAAAATTTTTTTTTTATTTATTATCTTAAAACCACAATTCATTTCAATAAATTCATTTGTTTGAATTTAATTTCAGACAGAGCCAAATGCTTTTCACAAAAAATTATGTTAAAAAAAAATGTGGTTTCAACAAAAACGAGCAACAAACAAACTACTTTGTTACTGTTTTTTTTTTCTTGACGGCTCAGCTTAACTACTCACCTTAATTATTTCAAGTAATTTTTGTATATTTTTAAAAGAAAGATTTATTTCTAAAAATAATAAAATTTTTTTGCTGTGAGGGATTTTTTTTTTTTTTTTTTGTTACAAAAGCAAACCGACAAAAATTATAATTAAATGAAATGAAAAGAAAAGAAAAGAAAAGAAAAGAATGGCAAGGCTATTTTTTAGTATAATAATGCAAAAACCCATTTCAAGTATTTAAATAACATTTTAATTTTTTTTTTCTTTGTTGTAAAAACTCTAAATCTAAAGTGAGAATGATAAATAACAATTAAATAATTTTTGCTTTAACGATCTTGAGATACAAAATCATAGTAAGAAACATAAAAATATAAATCAAATAAAGTAATTCTTGCAAAAAAAAATCGACTTCAAAACAGACAAATCTAAAATCATATTTCTTTAGGACGGTAATTATACATTAATTATATAACATATTCGAGAAAGATTGCGTCAGGATTTTGTATATGTCGTAGAACAAAATATGAATGCAAATTAAACCAAAAATTCAGCACTTATTTGGTCACCCTCTATTTTTTACACTTTTGATTGCTGACATACGAGGGCTGCTTTATATGATTCTGGCCCAATAGTGAAAATGCGAATATTTATAATCAAAAATGGTTTTATTGTTTTTTAAAGTATTCTCCATCATGATTTATACACTTTTGCATGCGCTCAAACCAGTTTTTGAAGCACTTTTTCCACTCCGATTGAGACACCTCTAAAACATGGTTTTTGAACACTTCAACAGCTTCTTCTGGCGACGAAAATCGTTGACCACGCATTTTTTTCTTGATGTGCGGAAACAAGAAGAAGTCATTAGGTGCCAAGTCAGGGCTGTACGGCGGATGACCCATTAATTCGACGTTTTGGCCGGTCGAATCTGCTCTGGTTTGAGCCGATGTGTGAGAGCTCGCATTGTCATGGTGAACAATGATTCGTCTTCTCTTGTTTTTTGAACTTCTCCGATAACTTCAGGCAAACAAATTGTAGTGTACCACTCAGAAGTGACCGTTCTACGTTGCTCAAGCGGAACAGTCTCCACATGACCAGTTTTGACGAAGAAACAGGCGACCATTTGCTTCTAAGTGCTTCTTCCACGAACAACTTTCGTTGGATTTGGCTCGTCTTTGAAGACCCACACGGTCGATTGTTGTTTAGTTTCGGGCTTATACGCATAGATCCATGATTCGTCACCTATGACGATCTTATAAACGTCTTTTGAAGCACCGCAATCGTAATTTTGCAACATTTCTTTGCACCAATCGACACGAGCCTTTTTTTGAGCGACTTTCAAATTGTGCGGGATCCAACAAGAACAAACCTTTTTTACGGCCAGGTGTTAATGCAGTATCGAATGTATGCTGGTGGAAGAAATGTCCAAGGATGTCTCTATCTCTCGGTATGTCGCATGTCGATCTTGCATTATGAGTTCACGCACGGCATCAATGTTCTCTGGCACAACAGCCATTTTTGGACGACCTTCACGGAATTCGTCTTTGACCGAGCTTCGGCCACGATTAAATTCATTATACTAATTTTCACAGTGCTATAGGATGGTGCTTCATCGCCATACAAAGATTTACGTTCATCAATGCACTCTTGTCGTGATAATCCACGTCGAAAGTTGTGAAAAATGATGGCACGAAAATGTTCACGAGTTAATTCCATTTTTTTCTATATTAATTTTTTCAAGTCACTGTAAACAACACAAATAATGGTCGTACGTCAAAACGTTTTTAGTACGATTATGCTTAAAAATGACAAACTTTCCAATGGAAATGTCAGATTGCACTTGGCAGCACTCAGTGTTGCCACGCCAGAAATATATATAGTAGCCCTCGTAGTAAAATAAAATTCGTTTAAATTCTAAGCGTTAGTCTATAACTGATCGAAAGATTGGCCATATACTTCAAATTACAACCATTAGGGCACCCTTTAATTTCTAATTTCAAGTTTGTTACTTGTTATAGCGGACTAAGCAATAAAGGTTCTCTACAAATTTCAATCAACTGTCTAAAACTGTTAACAGTTTTGTGATATTTTTCAACTAACAGCAACTATTGTAACACCCTGTAATTTATAACTTTAAATATTTTAATTTCTTAATATACCAGAAAATTTCAGCTGTCTGTCTATAACAGTTCACAAGTTTGGCCACATACATCAAATTACATTAACTATTGCGACACCCTCTAATTAATAATTTTAAATTTTTATACTTGTTATATAACGGTCATAGTAATTGACATATTGTTCAATTTTCAAGCGTTTGTAAGTCGATTTATGTCAAATATGGGGACACCCTTTAATTTTTAAATTAATTTTTGTACTACATCTTGCTATTAGAAACTATAGTTATAAGCAGTTTTTTTTAATCGTAAGAAAGTGCGCCTAAAAAACGTTTAAGTTGTATGGGGACACCCTTTAATTTTAAGATTATGAACTGTTTTTAAAACGGCACCAATCTGCGCTCTTGATGAAGATTGTGTTCCGCCTATAAAACTATGGCTTTTAGGAACAAGTTTTCTAATTTAATCAAAACACATTTCTTTACAGTAACGATAAAACAGTGAAACATATCCCACATTTCGTCAATGGTCCAGTGAGTCCATAGAACTGAATACTCTATTGTTACCGATGTTAAGCCCTATTTAAGGGTTGTTTTATATTTTCAGTCTGCTGGTGTCTTATTTTTATTTTTCCTATTTTCCTAAAAAAAAACGTTCGCACACATTTTTTCGTTCTTAAAATTGCTGGAAATTGAAACAAAAATAAAAAATTTATTTTAATGTAATTCATTTGTTAAAGTTATTAAATTACAAAAAAAAACATCAAAAATTTAATATGTAAAATTGCAAACATTTGACTGTTTTTGTAGTGTTTTTTTTTTACTTTATGTTTGCAACACTGTTTGCTGGTTTTTACAACACTGCAAAAAATAAATGCAGCTTAAACTACGTCTTGACAATGAAATTTTTGGCCATTAACTAACAAAATCTTATCAAGACAAGGTGCCATGTCATTTAGCAATTTTAATATAATAATTTCATTATTTATATAAAAAAAGCTAAAAATTATTAAAAAATAAAAAATTTTGTGATAAATAAAAAGTCATAAAAATGCTAAACTTTTTGAAAAAAGGTAAAAAAAATATTTGTGACAAATAAGAGTTCGGCTATGCCGAATCTTTTATACCCTTCACCATCTATGTAAATCTAACAAATATTGAGGTGACAGAGCATTTTTTTAAAAACATAAAAATGTCATCGGCTCTTAATGGATTAAGCATTTTTGGGAAATTTTAGTATATCCTGAGAAATCGCTTCAAAAACATTTTAATGATAGCCATATTGACAATCAAACTTTTTTATGAAAATTTCAGAGACCCATAACTCGGAAAATATGGGCGAGCTTTAATTGATTTTAATTTTTTTTATTTTTAAATTCTCTTTTTCCCCACATATTTTTTTTTTTTATTGTTATTGTTCTGAATGAAATAAAAAACTAGAAAGTGGTTTTTTCGCTGCCTCGGAATACATGGACGGATCTTGCTGATTTCCAATATCACCTCTTTCGAAACTATATCTGATGGATTGGAGTACTTAAATTTTCTCTAGCACATCTAGTGCTTCGGCAAAGTTAATATCAACACTAACAGGGACGGACATTGCTCAATCGACTTCATTATGCATAAGGACTAAGAATATTTATACCTTATTGGGTCGGAAATGGATATCTTGTTCCACTTTTTGCGGTGAAGGGTATAATAAGGAAGTCGCTTAAAACTTACGAAAAAATTCCAATTAAATTTCAAACAAATTGTGTATAAAAATTTGTTTCCAAACAAACGCAGTCATAAAAAGTTTTATTACTTTAAATTCAAATTTTCAAAACATCCGTTAATATTTTTTTTTATTATTTTTAAATATTTCATTGTTTGCCAAATAAAACACAGTTGTTTCCTTTTATCCCAAAAACACTTAAAATTTACTGCGAAAGCAGTAACAGCTGCTGCAGTCACGTTTTTTTTTTCTTTTGTTTTTTTTTTTTTGTACTTTAAGTCCAACGATGGGAGTCATATTTCAAATAAAATCAGCTAAATCAGCAACAAATAATTTTAAACAAAAGCAGACAGACACAATAAAACCACAGCTTAAAATATGTAATTGTAATAAAGAATAAATAAAATAATAATTTAAATTGACTGACTTTTAAAACTGTTGTCTGTCCGTGCTACTGTGACGAATGTTCCTGAAAGAGAAGAAAAAAAAACCAGCAGCAGTTTTAAACTGGAAAAAGATGCATTTAATAAATACATTGATAAAAAATTTAATTTTATCATACAGACAGACAGACAAAATAAAATTTAAGTACAATATGATCATCATGGTTGTAAATTTAAATCAGTCGTCTGTCTGTCTCTTGGTGGGCCCGCAAAAAAAACAAAATTAATTTTAATTTGGTGAATCAAAAAAAATCGTATTAATTGTAATTTTCTTAAAGTTTTGTTTTAACTTTAACAGTCATTCAACAACTTTTGTGGCAAAAGGTTTTATTTAATCGTGTTTGTTTTAACGAAAAAAACAGTTTTTGAAGTTTGAAATGCATTTGGTTTTTTACTTTAAATAATTTTTATGAGTTTTATAAAACATTTGAAACAAAAATATAAAAATAAATAAATAGAACTTAAAAACATACAAAATTAGTTTAATTAAAAAAAAAAACAAATAAAAGAAAAGAAAACATGCTTCAGCATAAATTCAAAAGCATTACAAAATTACATAAAATAAAAGCAAAAATTTAAAAACAAGAAAAACACAATTTTCTATCGTAAAAAATATTTTAGTGTCTGTAAAGTTGGCTGGCCTAATGTGTTCCCACACAAACAATATAAAAATAATAAAAAAATGTGCTCGACTGGTGCTAGTGATGTTTTATTAATAAAATATAAACAACTAAAATTCTCATTTAGTTTAACAAGTTTGTAAACATAAAATATAAAAAACTTTTGTGATTAATTACAAATTTAGGTTTTTACTTAAAATCACTTGAACGAATTTAGTAGAAAACATAAACAGATAAATTATAAAAAAGAGAAGATTTTTGTAATTGCAGTTTCAGCTGTGGCCAGACTCTTAAAAAAAATTATTATTTTTTAAATAAAAATATTTTTTTTTACCTTTTTTGGTCAAATCTATTTTAAATCAAAAGTTATATGAAAAAAATGTGGTTTAATTTTTTAAATTCTACTTCTACTACCACCCTTCCAAAATTTATAAATTTTATTAAAAGGTTAAAATCTATTTTATATGTTTCAATACATCTTTTCTTACCGTGCAATTGTATACTCTCCCCTAGCTTATTTTATGGTAAAATACAGCAAAAAAATAATATTCCCAATTTTGGAAATTTATAAAACTTTTCTAGGAATTGTGGGATTTACATTAATGAACTTTATTTCTGTTATGTATAAATTTCTATAAATTGCATAAGATTGATAATAAAACTTTTTACTCAAATAAAAATAAATTTAATTTCCACAAAAACTCAGATAATTTCCCCCGCTTTTAAAAAAAAATCATCCATTAATTTTTAAAGTATATAAAATTGATATGAAAATTTAATATTTGAAATCTCTTTTATATAAATTTAAGCTAATCCGTGCTTGATTACTTCAAATATAAATATTTTACAATATTCTCATAAAATATTTATTATTTAAAACTATAAAATGAAATGTATTACTGCGGGGAAAGCATATCCATATGGCCACTTTGCTACTGCTCATATATCTCATCAGTGGATTCTACCCAAATTTTGCATTAAAAACTAGAAAGTCTTATATCTATTGCCAAATTGATTAAATGAGAACTTCATTGAATCAACAAAGCAAAAAGATAATAAAAACTCAACAGGTTTTTTGTTCAAAAACACAGCAAACATTCAGTAACTACTTTTATTTATTTTTTTCTTCATTAGTATATATAAATTTTAAAGATAGACAAAATTTCTGAACCTCATCTATTAAAAAAAATTATGTATTTAAATGTAACACTGTTGCCAGATGACTTAAACATCTAATCGATTAAATTGTTATATTGTCAGCAAGGACAACCTTGTAAAATGGTCTTGCTTTCACTTTACATGATTGTTCTACTCGATCATGTTTTTAATAATATTATCGACATCAACTTTGATGCTACAATTTTACTATCAATACCTGCAGTATTGCCACACGCTGAAGAAGAACTAAAATCCATCCATTACAATGGAAAAAGCTGTAATAAAAGTGCTGCCAAATTGTTATTTTATGTATAGAAATGAGACCCAATCTTAAATACTGATCTTTATAACTCATTTGAAATGCCAGATTCTTAAAAACAGCTGATCCCGCTAATTAGCGCTAAATTAAAATCTGATAATAATTTTAAAAATATAAAAATTTTTGCAAAAAACTGACAGAAACAAACATTCCGACAAAGAGATTTCACTTTTCCTTTAAAAAATCAAGTTTGATTCTGCTTTATTCTCATATTCATGTTTAAGATTATAAATCCCTATTTGTCATTAAAGTAATGAATGAATAAATAAATTTCTTTTAATTTTTTGTGATTTAAAAATAACTGTTTATAAAATTCAAAGCATTTAACAACAAAATGTTTATTTTATAAAAGCAATCACACTGTGCTACACCAAATACAACACCCATTAAGTTAATTGGTGAAGTAATCTTTGTTTTTATAATTAAACATGTGACACGTACGTTAATTTTAATTACCACAAGCTAAGAATTGGTATGGGAAGGAGACATACCGAAGCAGGCCAGCAAAATTTTAGTCTTCTTTTTTATCCCGCTGCATTTCACAAGATTCTTTGGTACCCAGTTGGTAATATAAACAAAAATTCAATTTAACCTAATAAAACGTATTTTTATGCTACAAACTTTTATGAAGATTGCAAGGATTTTACATTGCGAGTATTTGTCTAAGGTCGCACGAACCATCAAAATTAATATGTGTCTCCTTTTAGTGGTCTTCAGTCTAATGCCAAGCATTCACAAAAAATTTGACTCTTTTAGGCCCGGTCTGCAATTATCGCTATTGACTTTCTTCTTGGCCATATAATACTCGAAGTTTTCAAGACCTTTCACTAACACAGCTATGCAGCTTAAAACTCTTCTGAACTTTCTGCCGAGAGTTCAGTGCATCAACATGAAGCCATGGACTTCATGTAAGATATGCTTTGCCATAACTTTAAAGCTCCTGCATTGATCTATTAAAACCGCAGTTTCCTAAAAGACTTAATACATTAACTCTTAGTGGGATTTTCTGGCATCCCTGTAAGACTTTCACGGTTCACTATTTTGAAAGTCCTTTTAAAGGTTTGATTTGATTTGTTGATAATTTTATTCAATTTTTGCTTGATTCAAATATTTCTACAGTTTAGTAAAAGTATTTTTTGTAATAAATGTGTAACTTATCCAATCAATTATTTAATTAAAAAAATGTTCAATTTCACTTAATTATGTAATTAAGTCAATCAAAACTTTAATTAAATATCAATCGGAAAACTTAATTTGTTTTAATTTATAATTTAAAATGTTTATACATTTTTATACCAAACTGTCTAATTTTCAAGTGCTTGTATATAACGGTTTAAAAGATACGGTCATATAAGTTTAGTTACATTAATTTTGGGAACACCCTTTAATTTCCAAATTCAAAAATTATACTTGTTGTTATAGTGGACTTAGCAATACAGGTTCTTTTAAAGCTGTGTGTTTAAGATGGTTCAAAAGTTTGGTAACATACCTAAAATTACATAACTTATTGGAACACCCTTTAATTTCCAAATCCAAATTTTATACTTGAAGTGAGAAATACAGGTTTTTTTAATTTAACCATCTAACTACAATTGTTCAAGGTATGGCCATAAACATCAAAGTAAATGAACTATTGGGGCACCCTTTCATTCATAATTTTGAACACTAAAACTTGTTACTATAATGGTTATAGCGATCAACATTCTGTCCAATTTGCAAGCGTTTATCTATAACGGTTAAAAAGATAAGACCTAATAAGTCAATTTACACCACCTATGGGGACACCCTTTATTTTTTTGAAATATTTTTATTACTTTTTGCCATTGGGAGCTATAGTGATACGAAGTTTTCTTTTTAATTTTAAAGTGGTGCCCTTTACATTTTATGTTGTATGGGGACACCCTTTAATTTTTAAGATTATGGACTATTTTTAAAACGGGACCAATCTGTAAGCATCACCTTTCAAACAAAAAAAAAGTTTTGTGAATCGATACAGAAATGACTGATTTATGGAGGCACAAATAAAAAAAGGCAACATTCAGTCGAATTGATAACCCCCTTCTTTTTTTGAAGTCGCTTAATAACAAACAATCAACAAAATGTATACAACGAACGCAAACAATGCAAGTGTTAAAACATCCCTGCTTACTTTATTAAATCTCTTGCCTACAAACAAAAATTTAAAGAAACTAATTTCATAAAAAATTTCGTGGTGTAAATTGGCTCGAAATTGCTATTTTTTGAGAAAACAGTGAAATGTCTTAACAATTTCGTTTAAGATTTTTTGTAGCACAGTGTTGTTTAATTCACGCTAAATCGCTACAAGAGTAGACTTAAGTATAACAATCTCACCTCTGACTTCTTTTTTAAGTTCTCTATCAGTAGAAATCACATGATTTAAAAATTTGAAAACAAAAAAATAAATAAAAACAGAAATAGAACATACAGTTTATTTAAATATTTTATAATTTAATTTCATTTGCACTATTCTATCGTTATCTCATATGTGCAATTTAAATTACAATAAGTATGAACATCATACGTATGCTTACATACATACGTACATACATGCAAGGTGGCGCAAAAGTAATGTCAAGTCTTAAAGTTTATTGACTACTATTTTTTTTAGATATAAAAAGAAAAACTAACTCTTCAATTATTTGAAAATGTAATTTTTTTTAATGGACAACTCCCACCTCTTACACCCATCCTTACCTACGCGTAAGAATGGGCCACGTAAAAGCTTAGCCGAGTTAAGTAGGATAGTACATGTCAAAATCAAGCCTGATATCCGTAGGCTGCAAAACTATGTCGTTTAAGTGACTGCCACCCGAGTTAATGCAACTGGCTCCTATTTGGTGATTTACTTTTCAGTGTTAGCTTTCGATGTTTGTGGCTTAAACAAATTCCAAAAGAGAACGGCGATATTCGCAAGGCGTCTAAATTTATTCAGTACAGTTATCAAAGCACAGTTATTTTTGACGCCATATGCAAAAATTAAGAAGAATAAAAATATAACTTTTGCGCCACTCTATAAATACATATGAAAATGTTCACAGTGTTGTCAAAATAAAGGATTTATCACCAAATGAGGATTTTTTGTTTGGAAATGGGGATAGAAGTCTCGTTTGGGAATTTGGATTTTTTGGGGAAAAGTTTAAACGCTTTTAGAATTTTTTCGGAGATTTTTATTTAACATTATATTTAATACTATTCTTTAGTATAACAACAAAAACATGGATTTAAAAAAAAATTGTAATATTCTGTGGATTAAGGTACGAAAGTAAACAAAAATTTAAAATATCTTATGGAAATAATAAATGGCCACATCAACATATGCGGCTGAATCATTACCATTTGAAGACCTGCAAGAATTGTTGTTGACTCTATTTGGTGTAAAAAAAAGATTTTTTTCGGCAATGAACTCAATTAACAACAAAATAAGAAACAACATTAGAATTACGACGAGCAAGATTTGGAATGCTAATTTTTTGAATTTTTAAATATATAAAACTGTTAAAGGATCACTTTTGTGCAAGAAATATTTTTTTGAAAATTTTGTTGTTGGTGTTAATAGTAATCGATGAAGAATACGAAACAACTATTTTTGGAATTTTTGTATGTCCGTCTGTCCGTGGTTGCATCACGTAAAAACAGCTAGACGAATTAAAATAAAATTTTATGAGGTGGTCCATTTTACAGAACTCTACAATAAATATTCAAAACCAAATTTTTTCTAAATTTAAATTTTAAGAAAATTAGAAATCACACGCTGACGAAATCATGGGCACTGCTAGCTAAATTATAAATTGGAAAAAATTTATATAAATATGGAATGTTTTCACGTGGATGCTTGGGATTAAAATAAATTTATTTCTGGAGATTTTTAGAGTTAAGAACTTTAGAGTTTTCAGATTCAACAAAAAATCTGGGAACCCTCTGAGAATTGATAAAACAGAATAGTCAAGCAACAACGCAATTACAAAACAATTTAGATTACTATATTCGACTATGCCGAATCTTATATACCAAATGGGGGTCCGTAGCAACTATCTAAGGGGTCTGCATGAAGAACCGAAAAATATGTAAGTTTTTTCAGAAATAATAAAAGTTTTATTTTGAACTTGGTCTTCGAAGGGGTCCGCGAAAAAATTATTAGTTTACTAGCGGTCGGTGAGCAGGAATTTAATGAGAACTCCTGTTATATACCATTCACCATTTATGTTTAAACACATTTACATATAAATCGGCATAAAAGATTCAAAACAAGCGGTTAAGATTTAAAGTTTTGTTTAAGGCCGGGGCACATAGAATCCGTCATACGTTATACTTTGACAAATTCAACTAAAATCAAAAAAACGACGGAGTAGGTTGGCACAATGAATACTTTGCTGACGGATGTTAAATCAAAGTTTGCTTTCTATTTTTATTCACTTTTAAATTTAATTTGTATTTTATTCACTTGTTAATTCATTTAAATTTGTATTTTATTGTTTGCCACAAAAACTGTTTTCATAAAATCACAAAACACCATTAAAACACAGCATGAAATAAAAGAAAACAGAAAAGAAGAAGCAGTTGTTAGTTGTCAAAGTATTAAACATACGTCAAAAGTTAAAAGTTGACCAACTTTCGTACTTTGCGTTGACGGACGCGTATTGATTGTGACAACTCTTATAAGACATGTATTTTAACTGACTTGTCAGTTGAATTTGTCAAAGTTTAACGTATGACGGATTCTATGTGCCCCAGCCTTTACAGTGTTTCAAAGTAGGGGATAGGGATTTTTTCTTTGAAAATGGGAATAAAATACTTGTGATTGGGGTTTAATTTTTTGGGGGATACTTTAAATGTTTTAGGGATTTTTTTGGGGATTTTTATAACCAAAATAAGAGTCTGTTTTTGAAAGTGGAAGTACAATTATTTTTAAAGATTAGGGAATTTTTAAATGTTTTAGGGGTTTTTATAAAACAAAATTATGGACTAAGAAAAAACTGTGCAAAATAACAAGTTTAGCATTAAAATTTGACTTTTCAGATCTGCGAACTTTTTGGTTCTGTAAATCAAACTAAAAATGGAAGAAAATTTATATAAATTATTTAATTTTTGGTGATTTTTGCAGTTAAAAACTTTTAATTTACAGATTAAACAAGAACATAATCTGGAAACCCTCAGAGAATTGAAAAAAAGTATAGTCAAGCAACAACCCAATTACAAAACAATTTATATTGCTATATCCGTCTATGTCGAATCTTATATACCCTTTACCATTTATGTTTAACCACATTTACATATAAATCGGCATAAAAAATTCTTTCCTATCATTAAGTTTTTCTGTTCGAAATAAGCGGCAAAAATTAAACGTTTTGTTTACTGCCATCCCTAAATTACGACGTAAAGCGCAAGATATCTGTCAAAACTTCTCATGTACATACAAAATGTATGAAGCATCCCTAAATAGCACGGCGTCAACGCTTAACAATTGGAAAATCCAATTTTGACAGCGCGTAAGATAATGCAGTTGCCTGCAAGCTACTGTTGTTTACATATTTTGTTGTAGTACTTAGAGAACGTTACAAAACAGTAATGATATTTTAGCTTTTTTCGGGCTTATCTAGCGTTTTTATCACTGTTTGCATTTTATTTTATAGGGTTTTATTAAAAGTGATAGGTTAACATTACTGTTCACAACAAAACGTTGCGCTTTTATTTAGGTATGCACCTTTAGCGTAAAAGCCATGCGTTATTTTGCGTCGCGTCTTACGCGCTAATTTAGGGATGGCAGTTAGGATTGTTGGCCCAAACAATATATTTGTGGTGAATAAATAGTAATTGTGGTGAATAGGCTAAGAAAATAACCACCCGCAAACGAAAGTTAAAAAAAAGATGTAAAAAAATTAGAGGCAGGCGTGGTGTTTTCTCCACTGCTTTGCAGAGTTTACGAAATTATGTCGGATCAAAAAAACGTAAATATTCTCTAGCTTATCTAGTGCCTTGGCAAAGTTCATTTCAACAAGAACGGACAGAAGAAATTACAAACGCAATGACAAACTTAAATGTACTCTTTTTTACCCGCGGTGAAGTGTATAAAAAGCAAGCAATAAATTCATCATCATATTTTATTTGCTTTTTTCAAGTCATTCTCCTACACCTGTTAGTGAGTGATAAAGAAATATAGTAAACAAATAATCTCGTTGTGATGTTGTTATTAAGATATAAAAAAAATGCTGTCATTCTTTTCGCCAATGTCAAAAAGAAAAGAAAAATAAACAACTAAACAGGATAATTTACCGTTACAGCAGAATATTGTTACTCATTTTTTTATTTATTTAATCTCTTTGACCTTTTGTTATCATACACAAGACGGGGAAAAATAGAAAAACAACGGGAACCACAAAAATATTGTTATTTTTTTTATGAGAAACAAAACAAAAGTCATAAATAGTACGATGACTGTTTACTTAATCTAGTAAAGTGTACCGTGCAATCACACAACGTGATTGTTAACGTTATCAGCATAAATTCTATAAAGACAACAAACGATTATTTAAAGGTGTTGTAAAATAATTAAACATTTGAAAGGTTGATTGACCGGGAATAAAATAAAATGAAACGCATGTCAGTAATTGTAATAATTTTTAACATGAGTACATACATACATACATAAATATGCATATGTACATACATATATACTGTGTTACAAATCGGTTTTAACAGTAAAATACTCATCACTAGGCCTGCCATATTTGCTGATTTTTAGCCTCAAAATTATAAAAGTGCCAATTTGCACTTTAAAAATAAATTTGTATATTTATCACTTGTTGATTTAATTTAATTTGTATATTATTTTTTGTCACCAAAATTATTTTATTAAAATCACAGAATACAATTCAAACACAACAAGAGTTAAAAGAAAACAAAGAAGAAGTAGCAACTGATAGCTGTCATAGTATTCAACGTACGTCAAAAGATTAAAGGCCGGGGCACAAAGAATCCGTCATACGTTAAACTTTGACAAATTCAACTAAAGTCAAAGTAACGACGGATGAGGTAAGCACAATGAATACTTTGCTGACGGATGTTAAACCAAAGCTTGCTCTCTATTTTTATTCACTTTTAAATTTAATTTGTATTTTATTCACTTGTTAATTTAATTAAATTTGTATTTTATTGTTTGCCAACAAAATTGTTTAATTAAAATCACAAAACACAATTGAAACACAGCAAGAGTTAAAAGAAAACAGAGAAGAAGAAGCTGTTGATAGTTGTCAAAGTATTCAATATACGTCAAAAGTTAAAAGTTGACTAACTTTCGTTCTTTGCGTTGACGGACACGTATTGATTGTGACAACGCTCATAAGAAAACATGTATTTTAACTGACTTGTCAGTTGAATTTGTCAAAGTTTAACGTACGACGGATGCTATGTGCCCCGGCCTTAAAGTTGACCTACTTTCGTACTTTACGTTGACGGACACGTACTGATTGTGACAACACTCATGTACTTCAACTGACTTGTCACTTGAATACGTCAAAATTTAATGTATGACGAATTCTATGTGCCCCGGCCTTATGAAACGACTTTTAATAATTTCGCTGTTCCCTGAAAAATCGTATCGTAAGTCAAAATAACAATAAAAATGAGCTAATAAATTCCTTTAAACTAAATTGTTTAAAACATGGAAAAAGGGTTTGTCTAAGTTTCTCATTCCGTTTGTAATTTTCGACCACATAAAGTATATATATTCTGAGTCCTTATGTTCGTATTGAAATCATCTTTGCCAAGGCTTTAGATGACCTAGAGAAAATTTAAAAACAGCAATCGATCAGACATAGTTTCGAAAATGTTACTATTAAAAATAAGCAAGACCGGTAGAGCACCACGGCTGCCTCTATTTTTTTCCATATTATTTGGAAGAATGAGGTAACTCCAATAAGAAAAAACATCAAGTGAAAAAATTGGCGTTCGCCTATATTTTCCGAGTTTTAAGCTTCTAAACTTTTCCTACAAAAGTACGACTGTGCGCCAAATTTTTTGATATATCAGGTCAGTATGGGTATCGTTCGAAAGCTTTTGAAGAGATCTTTCAGGAAATACAAAAATTTTTGAAAAATGCTTAACCCATTAAGAGCCCATCAAAATTAATTATAGTACTAAATATTATTTTTTCAATTCCCTTTTACTACAAAAGAAATATCTTTTATTTTTGATTGGAATTACTTCACTAAACTAGATTTACATAGATGGTGAAGGTTACATAGATTCGGCATAGCCGAATATAGCACTTTTACTTGTTTTTCTCTCAAATCGTTTCAATTGTGTTCTCATTGATTTTTTTTCTGGCTGTGTACGTTTAATTTAATAAAAAATTTTGTGCTTACGAGGGAAAACAATACAAAATTAAATGGTAAAATTCTTCTAATTATTTTTTTTACTTATAAAAAAAAAAATAAAAACGTTACGATTTATTTGCTTTCGTACCCTGGTTTGAACAAAAACGTATACCCCTTTACCTATGAAATTCCGGGTTCATTTTATGTGGCCTTATGGGACTTTTACTTGCTTCTAACCGAATGAAGATGCAGTGTTTAAAGATGACTTTAATTTCTTCAGAAGAACAGGTACTTTTTATTTAGAAACCATGTATTGTATTTTAGTACCAAATGTTTTGATCATTACTGTATTTCCGATAGCTTACAAAAGTTAAATAATATCCCGACCTTTAAAATAAACCATTTTATATTAGAATAAATTTTTATTTACAATAAATATTTAATTAAAATAATCAACCTTTAATTGTTCATTTTATCATGATAATTTTTCGACACATGAAGCAAAAATAACAATAACAAAATATGCAGACGTCTTCATATTTTGTTTAACTTTACAAAGCAAACTGTAAAAATGCATTGTAATCACAAAACTCTTTTTGCTTTTGTTGTCTTTAATATCTTTTTATAATAACAGGTGTTCACAAAATAATTTCTTTCAGTCAATAAACGAATTTTTTTTGGTGAAGTTGTCCGAGCCTTAACAACTACAAACATTTTCGAGTTTAAAAAGTAAAAGTGTAATAAATTTTAAGTATGGAAAATATATTAATTCAAGGTTTTCAATGAAAGCTCAATGGAAATATTTCAAATTAATAATAACAAAAATATATTATGTGTAAAATAATTAAAATTCGATATTTTTCCGTATAGTGAATCATTTTCTAAATAAAATTTATTATAATTAAAACTAAAATATATTTAAATAACGACAGTATTCTAAACGAGTCGATAATTTGTCAATGAAGGCAAATTTATAATAAAATAAATTAAAACAAAATTAATTTAAAATAAAACAAATCAAAATGCGTGTTAGTCTACCGGGCGATTTGCTGATGTCAACGGTATTCGATACGAGGTAGTAAGTTAAATTAATTTTTATAATTTATTTAATTATTTTTCTAGATTTTATTTTTTTAAAGTAAACAAAATAGTATTTTATGCTTTAAAAATCACATGTATGAACATAAGATCACAAGGTCAAGGTCAAGTTGAAAATTGTAAACAAAATATAAAACTAACGGTTTGCATTTGCTGATTTGAAGTGTTTTCTTAATGTAAAGGGATTGCGAATTAGACCAAGCCACTGATAATAAGACATGTAACATTAAGTTCTCTGTGCCCATAATCACGTTCTTACAACTTTTTTAATTAGAAATATTACAAATGTCCTCTAACTAATTGTGTGTTAGAATGCTTAGTTTTGCACAACTCTGCAATTGTGTATTAATTCTAAAACCCATTTAAATATACTACGTATTTCAATATATAAGTGCGAGCAACTTTTCCTGCAAGTATTTTCTCTCGAAAAAGTCACTACATTGTTACTTCATGGCGTTGAAATGTATCGCATATAAAATCGAATTTTTATCTATTTCGCATTTCTAAAAACGATAACATTTGAGTATTCTGGTAGTGTGGAATATGTGTCTGTTATATTAAATGTTAAAAGGGTTTATTTAACAGTTTCAAGTTAAAACCTTTAAAAATAACGGGGTTCTGCTTTATCAAAACAGAAAATGTAAATTTTAACATTATAGAAAGGTTTAAATTTAGAAAGCTAGAGATTAAGAAACTTCTTACCTTTAAAATATTTTGTGTTTAAATAAATTATTAATTTGTTAAAATAAATTTACTCATAGAACTTTTTATTATTTTTTTTAATCAAATAATTTTTTGCAATTTTTCTTAAAATTTTTCACACACACTTAACATAACCGAGCACTGTACAAGTCAAACTAAATAACATTAGTGTTTTTGTTTATCTGTTACATGAAATCATTCACTCTTAAGAGGGGTTTAGACGGTACGACTTTACGTAGGTAAAATCCAAGAGAAAATAAAATGATATACCATCCGTATTTAAAAAAAAATGAGAGCAAAATTCTTACGACAGATTTTTTCGCGTTTACACAATTGGTATACACAGGTTGTTGGGCGGTTTTGCAGAAAAATACATCCCTGATCTAATGATTCGTAATTGTCTTTTGAAAATTTTCAGAAAACATACAGAGCCATACGACTGTCAAATTTTCATCCGTAATTTCTCTCAATTTGTGCAGATTCATTACATATTTGGTTTAGACGATCCCACTGGTACTTTTCTGCACAAAAATTTGACATATCGTAGGACTTCTGTGACCATGTAAACCGCCCTTTAGTAAAGTCGAAGTTGTGATCTATAAGAGATCAATATTCGATGCCTATGCAAGTTGGCTTTGTAAATTTTTGAGCAATCAGCTTATTATCTGGTTGTTAAGAAAAAATTACTCTTAATATAACAAATTTAAGGGGAAGGATTTTTGTATTATTATAACGGGTCTTTTTGTCCAATTGGCAATAATGTATTTTGTCGTTGGGAAATTGATTTTTAATCTAAAAAAAACGAAGTGACTTCTATCTAAACGTAATCAGGGTTCACTTCTGTATTGAAAGAAAACCGAACCAAAAAAAAAAAAAAACAGTATGAAGCTAAAAACGCCAGCTCAAGGCAAATTGATCCATGTATTTGGTTTTTGTAAAATCTTATTGAGCTGTCAAAAACGTCTGGCAATGTGTTTGTATGGGTTTTTAAAATTTACAAATGTTATTTTACTAGGTAGTATCGACCGCCCAGCTGGTTTGTAGTTGGACATGTTAAAAGTTGCTTATATTTTACTACTTTTGTTTACGATTTTCAAAAAACACTAACAACAAGCATTTGCTAGCTAGCCTTTGTTTTCAGAGCAATTATCTTTTATTTTCTCTTATTTCTCTTCCAATTTTTGACATTTCCATGCACATAGCAACAGCAAACATACGTTGACGGCATGAGCTACTGTAGTCACCTGTTTAAATCGCCTTTTGCCAGCTGTCAAACTCCATATATAATAAAATGTATAGTCATGAACCAGATGGTGGCAAATACATTTATTTTCGCAGTTGCAAGTCTGACATTTCTAGCAACGGCGAAAATGAATTCGCCACTGCCACCAGCCAGTACATGACTTCGTCATGATATTAAAGATATTTTTAAGGCGATTCAATTATAAAGTGGTAGCGATGGCGAATTCATTAATTTTCTCCGTTAGCTTGAATGTCAAAATACATATAAAAAAATAATACCGATTTTTTATATACGGTGAATTCATTGAATGTGAATGCGAATCAATGCTAGGTCGTCGCGAAGGCGAATTCATCAATTTTCGCCGGTAGTCTAAAAAATTATAAACAAATTATACATATTTTTTTATATATAGAGTTTGACATTTATGGTTTCAGCGCAAATTAATAAATTCGCAATCGCGACCACCTAGTATTAATTCGCCTTGGTTTGACTTTTAACATTTCGGCAAAAATTAATGATTTCGCAATGGCTACCACCAAGACGAATAAATTACCAGGTGGCAGCATAGGCGAATTCAGTATTTTTTGCTGGTATACACGACTGTCAAACTCCATATATAAAAAATATACACAAATTTTTTATGTATGGAGTTTGACAGTGGTGTACGCCAGGAAAAAATACTGAATTCTCCTACGCTGCCACCTGATAATCGATTCGCCTTGGCTACCACCTTATATCTTATTCGCCTTGGATTTTTTAAGCTACCTGTCAAGGCGAATCCAATTTATTCGTCTTGCTACCTGGTAATTGATTCGCCTTATATACAGTTTGGTATTCTGAGCAGCGGAAAAAATAAATTAAATGGCAAATTTTCTTGGTAATAAATTCGCTTTCAATAAAAAACTATACTTTCATATAATGACAAACACTATTTTCAAACAAAATATAAATTTATCAATTAATTGAGAATTTATTGGATTAAAAGTCTTATTTAATTTATAGCTTTCTAAACATAGTCCGTGATAAATATAAATAAAACTTTAACAAACAAAGCGATAATATTAAAAAACTACAGCGTAAAACACTAGACTGTTTTACGCTTTTTTTAATTTTTAAACAAAAAACAAAAAGGAAAGAGCGCAATATACAAAGTGAATGATAAAAAAACGTGATTTTATTCTAATTAGAATAAACAAACAAATTTAATATTATTTGATTTAGAAAAAATTATGAATGCATGCAAAAAGCATTTACTTGTCAGTTAATAAAATTTTATCTTGAGTGATAATTTGAATTAAAAAAAAACGTAATTAACCTTTATTTTTCCCTTTAAAATCTTTTGTTTTCAGTATGGTGCTGCAAAATCACAATGCCGTTCCAACACACTCAATCGCTTCAGCTGTGAGTTTAGGAAATACTTCCTCGTCCACAACACAAACTATTAGACGACCATACGGAATGGCTCAACAGAGACCGATTATCGATTTATTAGTGGCCATGATTGCCATCCCTATTTTGATATTATGCGCCCTGCAAATGGAAAAGAATCTCCATGAAATGGCCAATAGTCCTGAAAGTCGATGGCTGGTATTTGCTTTGGGTATTGGAATGTTGATTGTTAGTGTTATCATTTGTGGTTATGTTACACATCGCATGGGCGTATGCATTTGGACCGGACCCATAGATGAAGTTGGCAATCGGACGGGAAGCGATGGACGTGGTGTTACACATGTAAGTATTTTCACCAACAACTCTTTTGTCAGGTATAGCTTTGCTATTTTGTTTTTCTAAACTACTTTAACGCTTTTAGATCTAGAGCATTTTGAATATTTTAGGATTTTAGTTAATTGTAGCTTAATACTCAACAACAATTATTTTGCTTCTTCTTATTTTTTTTTTTTACTCAAAACTCTGATCTTTAGTAAAAAAAAAGTAAACTCATAATTTATTAGCTAACCTTTCGTTCATTTCATATTTACCACACGCACACACACACAAACACATACACGGCTTTTTAAGATGTTTTTAGACGATATGTTTCCATATAAATTGTCAGTTTACTTATATATATATATAATATATATATATAATTCCGTCTGTCTGTCAAAATTGTTAATTTACAGATGACTTATAATTTTTGCGTTCAAATTAAAACGCGCTCTTTTTCACACAAACCATGTGTGAATTTCAAGGCAAATCAATTACCAGGTGGCAGCATAGGCGAATTCAGTATTTTTTGCTGATATACACGACTGTCAAACTCCTTTTATAAAAAATATACACATATTTCCATGGCGAAATAATTTACCAGGTGGTGGCAGTGGCGAATTTATTCTTTTTCGCCGTTGCAGAAAATGTCAAACTCCATATATAAAAAATCAGCGAAAATTTTTTTATATGAAGTTTGAAATTTTCTGCAACGGCGAAAATGAATGAAATTCGCCACTGCCACCACCTGGTAAATTATTTCGCCATGCATATTTCTTAAATATGGAGTTCGGCAGTTGTGTATACCAGCAAATATTGAATTTGCCTACGCTGCCACCTGATAATTTATTCGCCTTGGTGGTAATGATGACGAATTCGTTGAATTACGCCGGTAGCCGAACTGTCAAACTTCATATACAAAAAGTCCGAGGCATGGCGAATTCATGCAGGATGGATTTAAATAAAATTTTGTGAGGAGGTCCCTTAGAACCTTGGTTCAAATAAAGAATACTTTTTTTTTTATAAAAATCTTAAAGAAACTAGAGATACAAATATAAGGTCACCCAATTTTATCAGTATAATGGTACTTAAACAGTTGTTAGTAGATGAAAGATAAAAATTTTTAACACTGTTAACAGGACTCTATAAGAAGTGTCTAAAAACATAATTTTTCTAAATTTTGACTACAAACCTGGTTGCCCAGGGTTCAACCCCTGCGGCAATCAAAAATAAAAAATGTTTTTTTCTATTTAATGGTATAAAGACATATTCAGAATTAACATTAAAACTTGCAGTCTCCTTTGTCGGTACTTCATATAGCATATTCGCCGGCGAAGTAAAATAACCGTTCACCACCTGTCTTATCTCTCATCTATCCCTTTCATAAAAGAATGTAGCACGGTTACCAAAATAACTAAATAGGTAATAATGCCTGAAATGATACTTCTCTTTTATATATTTAATATAAATTTTTTAATGATTTAAAAACTTTTAAATAATTATAAAAATTTACTTTTTTTTAATTATTTTAGATCAATTCCCAAAATGATATTTTAAGAATAGTGGAATCACTGCCGCCTAGTTACGATAGCGTTGTAAAATTTGATATACCACCACCGCCCTATGAATGTCTGGTTATTGATATGGAACAATGTAAAGATGAACGCGAAACGGAAGATAAGCCAACAGTGTCAACACAAAATTCAGCGGTTCACATGTAAATATAATAAATGGGATGTTACTTAATGTGTTCCCATTGGGAGAGAGAATTAAAAAGAGATTGAAATAATTTTGTTTAACAAAATATTTCTTTTTAACTAAAAATGTTTAAGTGTGTATTTAAGTAAATACAACAAAACATAAAAATGTGCATTTAAAAAGTGAAAATCCTTAATAGCGGATGTGGAAAATCTTAGGATTTTATTTTTTATTTTTATTTTCAAAAACAAAAGTCTACACTACCAGCTGTTTTATTTGGAGAAAAGAGAACAAATAAATGAAAGTAGTACTAATATTTAAGAGAATTGTAAATTGTAGCATGGGAGAGGGTTTGTAAAACTATAATTGAATATTTTTTTGTTTTACTAAAATATATTAATCTGCCTGCTACCTTTTTAAGTTAAAAAAAGAAATGAGAAAAAAAACACTTCATCTAGTCCAAAAAATATGTAATGTACTACTTAATAACGATTATTTTAAATATATTTCTATACGTTAAAGGTATAATTTAAATTGAAAATAATATTGAATTGTTTATGAATAAGAAATTTATTTATAATTATATTTTATTGTCGATATCCAGCAAAATGCTCAGATTTCTGTAAATCAAAATCTTTCTTACGGTGTTAATAACGTAAGAATTTTAAAGAAAAATCGGAAACGAAAAGATTTTATGAAACGTTAATCAGCTTCAGTTGAAAAATAAACGAAATGTGTTTTGCTGATATCGAAGAACAGGTTTTTAAAACACATTTTAATAGAAGTATTCTTAGACATAATTAAATTTTGTAAATAGTGGCTTTAATTTTTTAAGAATAATTTTTGAATATTTTTTAAGTAACAAAAAAAAAAAAAACACGAAATATATTTTCTAATAGAAAAAGGTTTTGTTTTTACTCAAAGGGTTGGTATTTAGATTTATCTTGTATTTGTTGGTTACATCAATTATATGTTAAATGCTAAGGAAGGTTGTAGCGATCCAAAAAATTTATTACATTTAGCTGGTGTCCAGCTTAAATTTTTTAAACAAAATTTTTAAAATATTTTTTTTTTTTTTAAATTTTTAAAACTAAAAAATAATCAAGCTGCAGTAAAAATAAAATAATTTTTACATACTTTATCACATACAGCTGCGGTCAATATAATAGCACCACGCACAAATTTATAGGAGGGCTGCTCTATATATTTCTGGCCTAATAGTGGAAATGCGAATATTTATAATCAAAAATGGTTTTATTGTTTTCAAAGTATTCTCCAGCATGATTTATACACTTTTGCATGCGCTCAAACCAGTTGTCGAAATACTTTTGCCACTCCGATTGAGACACCTCTAAAACATGGTTTTTGAACACTTTAACAGCTTCTGGCGACGAAAAACGTTGACCACGAATTTTTTTCTTGATGTGCGGAAACAAGAAGAAGTCGTTAGGTGCCAAGTCAGGGCTGTACGGCGGATGACCCATTAATTCGACGTTTTGGCCGGTCAAAAACGCTCTGGTTTGAGCCGATGTGTGAGAGCTCTCATTGTCATGGTGAACAATGATTCGCCTTCTCTTGTTGGTTTTTCGAATTTCTCCGATGACTTCAGGCAAACAAATTGTAGTGTACCACTCAGAAGTAACCGTCCTACGTTGGTCAAGCGGAACAGTCGCCACTGACCAGTTTTGCCGAAGAAACAGGCGACCATTTGCTTCGAAGTGCTTCTTCCACGAACAACTTTCGTTGGATTTTGCTCAACTTCGAAAACCCACACGGCCGATTGTTGTTTCGTTTCGGGCTCATACGCATAGATCCATGATTCGTCACCTGTGACGATCTTATTAACGTCTTTTGAAGCACCGCAATCGTATTTTTGCAACATTTCTTTGCACCAATCGACACGAGCCTTTTTTTGAGCGACTTTCAAATTGTGCGGGATCCAACGAGAACAAACCTTTTTTACGGCCAGGTGTTCATGCAATATCGACTGTATGCTGGTGGAAGAAATGTCCAAGGATGTCTCTATCTCTCGGTATGTCGCATGTCGATCTTGCATTATGAGTTCACGCACGGCATCAATGTTCTCTGGCACAACAGCCGTTTTTCGACGACCTTCACGGAATTCGTCTTTGAGCGAGCTTCGGCCACGATTAAAATCATTATACCAATTTTTCACAGTGCTATAGGATGGTGCTTCATCGCCATGCAAAGATTTAAGTTCATCAATGCACTTTTGTCGTGATAATCACAGTCGAAATTTGTAAAAAATGATGGCGCGAGTTAATTCCATTTTTTCTATATTAATTTTTTCAAGTCACTGTAAACAACACAAATAATGGTCGTACGTCAAAACGTTTTGAGTACGATTATGCTTAAAAATGACAAACTTTCCAATGGAAATGTCAGATTGCACTTGGCAGCACTCAGTGTTGCCAGGCCAGAAATATATATAGCAGCCCTCGTAATGACTCCGTTTACATCTGTTTAACTGTTGGGCAGGTTCAACTCAAAACAAAATAATAAATTCAACAGTTTATAATACGCTAATTAATATAAACAAAAAACTTAAAAACTACACAGTCAAAATAATAGCACTTCAGTTCATTTCACTCAGATATCTTGTAGATTAATTAATTGTGTGGTCTCAATACTTTGTCGCGTGCCCTTTGTTTGCTATTACCGCAACCCAACGCCTTTCCATGGAATAAATGCCAGCATCTTTTAAAACTCCAAATTTTCTGCACTGCTTTCTAGAGCCCTTCAACGCTGGTTAGTTTCATTGTAGATACACCCTTCTTTATGTCCATTCGTATATTTTCAATAGGGTTCAAATCTGGGCGCTGTGCAGGCCACTCCAATACATTGATAGATAGTTATCGTTGAGCCATTTTTTGTCATTTTGCTGGTGTGTATGGGGTCATTGTCTTGCTGGAAGATACACACCAGCGGCATTTCGTAGGTAGAGTACGGCAGCATAATTTCATCAAGGATTTTTACGTAAGCCGATGATGACCTTGATACGAGAAGCAACTCCATACCATAACACTATGACATCCATGTTTGATAGTGTTTAATGTGAATTGTGGCTTTTATTCGCTGTTAGGTGGCCTACGGACAAAACATCAGGAACTCTTTACACCAAAAAGAACAATTTTTGATTCGTCAGTCCATAGAACATTTCTTCACTTTTCCTTTGGCCAATTAAGATGTGCTTTAGCAAAAGATATCTGTTATACAACATGCTTAGAAGAAAGGAGCGGCACTTTTTGAAAACTACAGGCATTGAGGCTGTTGTCTAAAAGTCTGCGGCGAATAGTTTTCAAGGTTGCCGGCACATCCAATGTTTTTTTGAGCTCCGTAGCTGTCATAAAGGGATTTGCTTTAGTCATCCGTATTAACCGTTTGACTATTAAGGTTGACAAAACTCGCTTCCTACCACGGAACTATTTGCTCATTTCGTAGAGCATTTAATATCGTTTTGTTGGAACAGCCCAGCATTTCCCTTATTTGGGAATACGATTTACCCTCGAACGCAAAACTTTTAGTTAGTTCACGTTTTTCCGGCGAACTATGCTTTCTCCGTCCCATAACTATACAGTTTTTATAAAATTATTACACGATTTTATAGAAAGTTTATTAAAAAATTTTATTTTCTTTCGTTTTTATTTATTTTTTAAAAAAATTTGCAAAACAAGTTTAAAAAGGCCTACTGGTGATATTTTAATATCTTCACAAAATGATAAGTGTTGACAAAAGATCTGTTAGAACTAAAAAACAGTTGCGAAATTTGACAACAAATTCACACACTCTGAGAAAGCATAAAAAATGTAAATGTTTTTTACACTCAAAAAAATAATATAATAAATAGATGAAATTTTTCATCTTTAAAATCAGAATATTGCAACTGGTGCATTTTACTAATATTGGGTGGTATTATTGATTCCGCACGGAAAGGAAAATTTAGCGGAAAGAAATATCGATCGATATGAATAGGTAATGCATCCTTCGAAACACCAAAATTGCTCACATTTGATATGCCATAAACCGCAGTATTTAGATTTAAAAGAGCACTAACCTCTTCTTCTGTGTCGGTTAGTGGAATTTCTTTGTATGGACCACCTCCCGTTGCGACTAGAAGCTGTTTATTCTTGGTGAGTTTTTTTTAAACCACTTTTATAATCTGTCCATACCTATAATGTAAAACTAAGTTATAGTAATATTTAAAACATGTAAAAATATAATTACACTGTGTACCTTTTTCCAACCACTAGAATCTTTTAAAGGCGGTCCGGAACTGGCTGAAGCCACAAGCAATGTCTTGATTTTTTTTCATTAAATCTACCATTGCTTCTATTTGCATTTTATTTGTATATTTTTCTCTTTTGCTCCTATAAAAATAGCAAAACAAAAATCAAACAAATTAATTACACAATTAAGAACACTTTAATAAAAATTTTTAAATTTCCTTACATTTTCGTTCTTTCCGTTAACTTTCCGCAATAAGAATTAAGAGTAAGCAAAATGGAGGAAAATATCTATTTTGCGGAATCAATAATATGGCAATACCGCAAATACAGAGATGTTACCGCAACAACGGAAGGATACCGCAGCAACGGAATGAATAATTGCAAATTCTTGCTTCCGCACAAAAAATGTTATCCGCAGTCGCGGAACGGAATCAATAATCGAACCCATTATAAATTTTAAGATTTTGTAGTTAAATCCCTTGGATGTTTGTTGCTTGATCACTCCCAAACGAATTTCATTCTAATGTATTTTGGATTACAGACTTTATACGAAATAACATACTAGTTAAATTATTTTTATTATAATAAATCGAAAGGGGACTAAAGGCCGGGGCACATAGAATCCGTCATACGTTAAACTTTGACAAATTCAACTGAAAAGTCAGTTAAAACACATGTTTTCTTATGAGCGTTGTCACAATCAATACGTCTCCGTCAACGCAAAGTACGAAAGTTGGTCAACTTTTAACTTTTGACGTATGTTGAATACTTTGACAACTATCAACTGCTTCTTCTTCTTTGTTTTCTTTTAACTCTTGCTGTGATCAATTGTTTTCTGATTTTAATAAAACAATTTTGGTGGCAAACAATGAAATATAAATTTAATTAAATAACCAAGTGAATAAAATACAAATTAAATTTAAAAGTGAATAACAATAGAGAGCAAACTTTGATTTAACATTCGTCAGCAAAGTATTCATTGTGCCAACCTCATCCATCGTTACTTTGACTTTAGTTGAGTTTGTCAAAGTACAACGTATAACGGATTCTATGTGCCCCGGCCTTAAGAGTGAGAAAAAATTAAACCCAAACATACCTTAAGGCGCAAAAAAAGTTATTCTTCAATATTTTGCATTTTGATTACGTTTCTGGATTTAGTTACGAAAATTACGAAAAAGGAATTCCTACAAAAATCTGAGTCGTAAAAAGACTTTTTTGAAATACTTTACCGATCAAAAAACCAATGTTAAGCATTTTCGCGATAGAGCTGCCACCCTGATGCATTTATACCATCACCCCTATCGTGAATAGCACAGACATAACAACATAATCTATGGTGAATAAAAAGTGAAATTTATATTTCTCGTGAAATATTTGTTACTTACATTGAAGCTATCAGTGCACATTGAATGTAAGTAAGAAGAAAAATATCTGTGAAAATTGTTAAATTCACAAGAACTTGCCTCTAGGAAAAATTTAATTATTGATTGGGGCTTGCAAGACGTATCTAACTCCTTAAAAATACTGACCCATTTTATTTGATTTATTGGACAAATTCCAACCAAAGGCTCGTCATTTAATGACATTTCTAATCGACTTCAAAAAAAAAAAAAAAAAAAAAGAAGGAAGTTATCAATTCGACTGAATGTTGTGCCTGCTTAACTCGGTCATTTCTAAAACGATTTTGAAATTTCTTTATTTTAATAAGAGTTCATAATTTTAAAAATTTAAGGGTGTCCCCATTTAACATATATGTTTCTTAAGTGTATAATGAAACGTAAAGAGCACCACTCTCAAATTTAAAAAATAGCAAAATGTAAGAAAAAAAATAAATCTAAAAATCAAAGGGCTTATCTTTCGAACCATAATAGAAAAACGCTTAAAAATCGGACAAAATGCTGATTACTATGACCGTTATAATAACAAGTAAAATTTTTTGAAATTATTAATTAAAGGGTGCCTCAATAGTTTATTTAATATGATGTTTATGGCCATACTTTTGAATAGTTGTAGTGTCTGTCAAAAAAATCTGTAAAGCTTAGTTCGCCATTAACAATAAGTATAAAATTTTTAAATTAAAGGGTGTGCCAATAGTTAATGTTATTTTATATATGTGACCAAATTTTTTAACCGTTAAAGACAGACCTGTATTGCTATGTCCGATATAAAAACAAGCGTTAAATTTGGATTTGGAAATTAAAGTGTGTTACTGTAGTAAATGTAATTTAGAGGATTTAGGCAAGTTCTTATTAAGCCGTTATACATAGACAGCTAAAATCTGGTTTGAAGTAGATTTTTTTCTTTTTTTTTACAAAAATTATTAACAAAAAAAGCTACGCTGCAAAAATCTTCACATATGCCGAGCATAATCTCGCTCTGCATGTAGTAACTGATTTTGAATTAAAAAATGTGTTAAAATATTTTAATTAATATTGCAGAATTAAAGTGAAAAAATTTCGTGGGGAAAAATCATTCACATTGTATAAAAAATTGTCAGGTGAATTTTTCACGGAAAAACATTTCGTACGAAAGAGATATTCATGATATGGGTTTTGCTTTTGCCCATGTTAAGCAAATATTAAGAGCTTTTCAAACATCGAAAAACGTTCCGCGTATTTACAGAATTTCAGAAGAAAAGCGCTGAATTAACTAAACAGTGTCAAATTTCAGCGGTTTTTTAATAAATATTAAAGTAAACACGATGATATGTACCAAACGCTAAATGCTGCTTTTGTTAAAACTTGAACTGTTGCATTTGGAATTGCAGGACTTTGGTGATTGCTTTGCATGTAATCAGTCTTATTGCGATTGACAACGTCGTTACAAGTGATGTCGACGGCACACTCACTGTATTGTCGTCGTCAGCATTGAGAGTAAATGAAATGTATTAAAAAATTTTATGATTTGAATGGCTCATTTAATAAAGACTTTTATTTTGTATAATAGAAGAATTACTCTACTTGAGTTTTGTTATTTTTTACTTGAGCTCAATTTCAATACGCGTATCGGTATCGGCGATATTTATTTTTGAGTATCGGTATCGGATCGGCGAAACGGTGTAGCGTTACATCCCTAATTTAAACTAAAAGAAAACCTTTCTATTGTAATACATATTTTGATCATCCTTCTTAGGAGCTGAAATCTTTATATGCGAGTTGTCTATACAGCCTATTATGCCAGGAAATCCCATCTTCTTAAAGAAATACAACTTACATTCAGCTTTTTCTTCCTCAGTCATTTCAAATTTAATAAGAAGGGCGCAAGTGGCTCTTTACAAAACATCGAACATTTATTCCAAAATGAAGGATACAGTTGATTGCGATAATCCAAGATTAAAATCATTACCAACACTTAATTGGTATGAGCCTTGAGCCAAGAACCGCAATGTTGTAGCGCTAACTTTAACGTGTTGGAAATTGATGTTGAACAAACGCAAAATAAAATAAAAAGTTTGTTTTTTTATTACAAATACGGATCTCTTCTACTCCCGCTCTGGACCACAGGTTTCAGATCCATATTGCGAATAGGGAGATATGGGTCCGTAACGAAGTGGTTGTGAGTGGTACTGTTGACATCTACACCGATGGCTCGAAACTGGACGACAGAGTCGGTTGCGGAATCTTCTCCATCAACCTTGGACTAAGACTCTCCCTTAGACTCCCTGACTACTGCAGTGTCTTTCAAGCCGAGGTAATGGCCATTCTGAAAGCATCCGAAATAGCGCTTAGGGACGATCTTTCTGGTCTTGCCATTCGGATATTTTCGGACAGTCAGGCGGCAATCAGGGCGCTTGCTGGTGCATACAGTACATCTAAGCTAGTCCTGAGTTGTCGCTCGTTACTGAACACTTTATCGGAGCGATCACAGATTGAACTGTTTTGGGTTCCTGGTCACATGGATATCCAGGGTAACTGTGAGGCCGATGATCTTGCTAAACGGGGCACATTGCTTCCTAACATCTCCTCACTACCAGATGTTGGAATTCCTCTGGCAACGGTGAAAATGGCCATAAAGAACCACTACCTAAATTTGGCTCACAAATTATGGATAGAGGAAAGTTCCTGTTGTGTCTCCAGACAACTGTGGACTACACTGGACCTCAAGCGGACCAGGCAGCTGCTCAGACTGGACAGAAAATCCATAAGTATCACGGTCTCGGTACTTACTGGTCACTGTCTAATCGGCAGGCATGCTGAAAGACTCGGGCTGCCCTTTAATGATTTCTGTCGCAGCTGTGGCTCGGAGGATGAGGAAGAGACCGTACTGCACCTCCTGTGCCACTGTCCATCCCTGGCACGAAGAAGACTAAGAATTCTGGGCTCTCCTTTCTTAGGAACTCTTACGGAGCTATAGGGGACATAGCGAAGTTCATCCGTTAATCCTCATGGTTCTCGTCTGGGTAAAGGGAGTCACGCCGCCTTTATTGTGGTATCACAACGGGCCATTCGATTATGCTCAAGTGAGCTTCGTCGCGAGAGGCTGCCACTCACAACTAACTAACTAACATTACAATACGTGGCAAACTGTTCGATTATTTACGTGCAGTCCGGAAAAATAAAAGTGTCTGATCTTTGTCTCACTACTTTTCTTCGAACCATAAATATTTCTCTATTTTCTTCATCACTGCTTCCACTTGATTCAAATATAAAAAACATTTTTTTTCACAAAAATTTAACAAATTAAGTTAAATAACTGCCAAAATAGTTGGAGATTATATTGTCCTTCATAATTATCGATAACACGTCGACGTTAACACATGCGCGCAAATTAATACCAACTAAGTATCGAGTCGATGTCTGCATCGACCAAATTTGACTGTGGCTAGAAATTGACAACAAAGTCGACGACTTTCGCAATAGAGCTGCATGTTTTGGAATTCACGGCAGTTTAGAAAGTCGATTTATTTCCAATTCGTTGCATATTTCATACGATAAAAATCATTCCTGTATTTATATAAAATAAAAAATTTCAAATCTTTAGTTTTGTGGGCAGAAGGCAACTAAATAAATACAAAAAAAATTTTGTTAATTATTTTTAAACAAACATTTTATATTTTATTTAAGTTTTTTTTTTTAATGAATATGGGTTTTTATCGTAAATTACATTTAATATTTATTCAATAAACAAAAATAGATTTAAAAAAAAAATAAAATTACAGTAAAGTAATTTAAATAAATTATAAAACTAATTATTACGACTTGTGAAAATATATATTAAGAAGACCAAGGGGTTTGAGAAAAAAAAACCTTAAGAACATTTGAACGAAGAAGATGAAAAATGGATAGAACGGGAAGTAAATGTTAAAGAAAATTTAAGAGGCCTAGAGAGTGGGGGTACACAAAGGGAATGAAATTTGACAAAACAAAATTTTAATTATTAAATTTAATTTATTTGAATTATTGTGATCAATAAAAAAATATATTTAAAAAACTATTCTAGAAGAAAAATATATAACAGTATAAAAAAAGGAAAGCAGCTGCATTGAAAACAATTTGAAAAATCTTGTTAATACAGAAAGAGAAAACAATAACAAAAAAAAAAAAAAATAAAATAAAAATTGAGAAGAGAATTATGTATTTAAAACTACAACCATTCATTCTTCTTTTTACTAAAAATAAAATATTTATTACTGCCTTAATTGTTTAAAGAAGTCAGGATAAAACGATATTCAACTTTTTTTTATTATCGTGTAAGAGTTGGTTGTTTAGTTGTTTTGCTTAAAAATTCTACTCTTAATTTTTATATAACAGAGACATGTTTTCTTTATTAAGATTTAATATTGTTGCAATTGCTATATTTAGTATGTTAAGACAGTTGGTTAGTAATAAAGAAATAACTTGGGGAATTTAAATTATTTTTCCTAAATTTATTAATTGGTTTTTCTGTTTTTTTTTAGAAAAAAAAAAGAAATTAATATTTTAATTTTTTTCCATCAAGAGTAGTTTTTTTTTTTTTTTTTGTTTTTGAATAGTAGTTGGAGAGTTAAGTTGTAATTTTTTTTCTTTTCTTGTTTAAAATATTTATTATTAGTTTAAATAAACATTAATTTGTTGCAATTTTGTTTTAGTTTTTCTTTATATTATTTATATTTAATTTAAATCACATTAACTGCTGTTTTATTTTTACGCTTGTAATAATAATAATCATTTCTTTTGTTTTGTTTTCCACTAATTTATCTGCAAAGATTTAATTTCAATTTAATATTTTTGTTTTATTAGTTTTAATTAAATTGGCTTCTTTTTGTTGTCAAAAACTACATGTGATGCCACTGTGTTGTTATCGCTGACGTATGTTCATTTAGGCGGGCAATTTCTTCGTGCAAGCCATGACCCAGCCAAGTCAAGTGTATTTTACTATATCGAGCGGGACACAATCTTAACGGATTGCCACGTCTTAAACCCTGATCGGTTTCGCCATACTCATCCAAATAGGGTGGCTGAACAAAACATCCTTTGTTCTTGCCCAAATAGACAATTTGACAGTCTCGTATACGCAGGAAGGGAGCAATTTCTGCACCGCAGAAGTAAGCATGGTATGTGCAGGCACCCACATTGCGACCATCCAAATCCGGTTGGCAGCAATATGATTGAGCACACAAGATCTCACCACACATCAGACACATTGTAGGTGTTTTCATTTCTTCTCTCTCATTATTAGGGCAACTGAAATCGGAAACACTGTTAATCAAGTCACTGTAATCGTCTGGCAGTGACACCAGTTGGGGCACCACTCTTGTACAGGGCACTATAACCAAAGGATCACCGGTTCTTTTTAGTTTTGTGGCAACCACTTGTAAATTTGTTATATCATGATGCGAGGCAAACATTTCCAAAATGGTGGCATAGGGTGTGGCATTATCGAAATATGATTCCAATTGTGTATTGAGACCCAAATATTTACACATATTTTCATAGCTGTCACTTGCCGTAGTCGATAGGAAATCAGGAAATTCCACATCCGTTACGAAATGGAAAAATAAACAGCTGCAACGTAAAAACTCGCGCATTTCCATTTTTATATGATCCAATATTTTGAAAACCATTTGAGGTGTTAGTAATTCTATATCCGGTTGCTGTGGTTGTTGCTCTTCCTGTTCATTTAGTGTTTGTGCTTGCTGTGTTACATCTCTCATGCCAGCATCTGTATCATCGCCTTGTTGTTGTTGATGCTGTTGTTGCTGTTCCTCCTGTGGTTTAATATCTCTTTTTCTTTGCTGCTCTTTTTGTTGTTTTTTCTGTCTTGCTTGTACATTGTATTTGTTAAAGAACACTGAAATGTTTTCGCGTGCCTTATCTGTGAGAGAACTATAATCTTCCTCCTCGACATCCATTAAACCATCATCGGTTATCTCGAATAGTACTAAGGCCTTAACGACATTGGCAAGAAAGAATACTTGTAACGTATAGAAATCCATTAAACTGCCATTGGAAAGAACAGAAGTATCGCCTGATCAACAATAAAAGAGAAATATTCGGTTAATTTTAAATCAATTTAAACTGTTTATTAAAGTTCATACTGTGTAAGAAATAGCAGACAAAAATAGGAAAAATTATTTAAGTTTGTAAAAACACACAATAAATAAATTTGTATCACAGAGTGATGGATCAATAGCAGTTAAAATACATTTTCTCAACATTTTAAAATGGAGTGGTGAGAAATAAATCAAAGCATACTTTCAGGCGTTAAAATATAAAAGTATTTCAATGGAGAAGTCAACATCACACGATGCTAAAATTTAATGTTAAAGAATTTTTTTTTGAAGTTTAGTGAAGACGTAATGGAAAACTTAGGGAAAGTCACGACCAAAAGCTAGAAATTAAGACCTTCTTCGACAAAAATTATGAATCGGATGATATAAAATTATAGAAATTTTCTAGTTATCGGCGTCGTCACATTTCAATGTTGATATGTGTCGACGTATTCGAATTATTATTCTACTTGTCGTTATTGACTCTTATCGATTACTGCTCAAAGATTTTTGGAATTCTGTAAAAATTGTGACGGCGATATTGTATTGACGTGACTCTGTTTTTTGTCGACGCCATTTTGCATAACGACTGGAAGTGATTTAAACCAAACATAACATTAAAAATGGAAAAAAGTAAAAAAGTGAAAGTTACAAATATAAATCAATTTGAAAATTAGTGGATTGATTGCAGAGGAAAAATGAGAAGAAATTAAAAAAATACTAAAATCTCTTGGTCCACCTGGAAGATTAGCAGATAGATGGCAAAAAATATCAAAATAAAGAATCGAATAGTAATTTATAAAAAAGTTTGTAAAAATTACTTTTAAGGTATGGCGAGATTTAAAATTCGAAGTGAAAAAAGAAAGTTGCTAATAAAGCGGAGTGTAAAGCCGCTGGTGGCGAAATGTTTAAGCAATTTTCATTCAGTCCGTTGGAAGAAGCTGTGGCAAACCTTTTAAGCTTCAGAAGCATTTGAGTCCTGAAGGAGCAGTTCAAAGACTTCAAATGGTTCACATGGGAAAAGATTCTTATGAAATCGAACTTGCGTAAGTCAAAATTGTCGTTGAAGAATCAGTGAAAGTCAACCAACAGTTAAGGGAAAATCCTTGCACGTCTAATGCTTCTACCAATGATACCAGTTCTGCTCAGCCTGTTCTGTTGAAAGTAGTTAAACAGAAAGCAAAAAAACCATGCTATAATCAAACTAATTTACTGCAGAAGCACAGCCAGCAAAAGGCAAAACTATTCCGACATTTCAAATTCGATGTCCCCAGTAAAAGGCAGCCTTAGAGATGTTGATAAGCGACAAAAACATTATTGGAAGTTGAAACTAAGAAGCTCAAATTATTGACAAAGAAAGCAGAGATAGATAGAGCTCGAAACAAAAGAGAAAAGGAGATACATGAAAGCGAGTAAAAATTAAGAAAATAAATAAAATTAAAAATAAAATAAAAATCAAGGCTTAAAATAATGACAAAAGAAAAGGTACTTTAAATTTTAAATAAAAAATTTAACAAATAAACTTAGTGATGTGCATTTTCATTTGATAAAAGTCGATAAACCGTCGACGTCGTCACAGAGATGTTATAGAATGAAAATTTTTTTATCAACTTGACGACGACATTGATACGAAGTGATATCGATACTAAAACGATGACGATGACGATGACGATGACGACGCCGAAAACTAGAATAAGGGTGTATTTAAATACGCCAATCAATCGGACATTGTTTCGGAAATTTTGCTATTGAAAATCAGCAAGACCGTTCTATATCTCTACCTCTAAATTCTCCAAATCTTTTAGATTAAGTCTTCACACAAGTCAATTTTTTGTTTTCGATGTGTTACTGAGCCAGAAGTTTTCCAGGCGTTTTTTTTTTAATCCGCTCAAATGCCACAGAATATGATGGCATACCATAACAATTTGTCAAAATTAAATATCCTTATGTTCGAGCTTCATGGACACATATCGTAAATACCATTTTCCTCACGTCTAAATGTCCTGCCGTTTGGAAAATTACCCGAGTAATTACTCCTTTAGAAAAGAAAACAAATTCTAGCTTAATAGAAAACCTTAAGGCCTCATTAGTCTTTACTTTCTGTTACTGTTTCTGTTCTGTTCCGTGCCGTTTTGCTGTTTTAAATTATAATACAGGCATGTCACTGAACTCAATTCCGATCGAAAGTGGTTTCAATTCCGTAAATTGCTTCTTCAGAAAACTAAAAACGAAAAATCATCGGAATGAAACCACTTTCAAATTTCAAAGTAGAATTTAGTTTCTTTGAAATTCTATTATTTGCGTTTCTTAAATTTACTTTTATGATGTGTCCTACTTAGATTAGCCTCGTTGTTTACTTTGGTGTGCAAAATTAAAGTTAAATAGCGGAGATTCAATACTTTTCAAGAATAAACAAAATCGATCGGAATCTAAAGAAGGTAAAACAAAATCGATCGGAATTGTAAATACAGAATTCAAGCCATTCCGATCGGAATGTGTGACATCATATCAGCTGTTTATAATAAACAAAGAAAACACAATACACAACACAGCAAAAAATAAACTACAATAGGTGCGTTCCCGTACTCAACTTAGGAAACTCGCGGGATCCCAATGTTACCTAAAACTGTTCCCGTACTACAAGTTTGGGTAGAAGAGAGAGCTTTTGAGAGAATAAAATTCTTCTTCTTTCTGCACGAAACAACCCAAACTTTTTCTTTGGGTAGATTGTGTAAACTGAAAAACAATCAGCTGATTGAAATTTGAACAGTACCAAATACAAAAAATTCTATTTTTCATGCACGCAAATGTCTTCCAAAAGTGTTATAAAGTTTTAACCCAAAAAAATATTGAAATAAATTTAAAAACATACAAAATATTTGTATTTTTGTGTTTTCTATGAACAATCGCATGTTTGTTTGCTTGACATCTTGTTTTGGGATAGAAGTTTGTTTTTTTTGTGTTCCCGTACTTTTGGGCATTTTCGTCTTTAAATAAGAACTATTTATGTTTACTCTCATTTTATCGAACTTTACCCAAAAAGTGCGGGAACGGAGCTTGTTACAATGACAAAAATAGATTTGTTTACAATTTTGCACTTACACTACCAAACAACTTTCAAGTAACTTAACGTTGAATTTTATTTTCTACTGATTCGAACGGAACAGAACAGAACGTCAAAGTAATAACAAACCAAAAACCAATTTTTCCATTTAACAGAAACTTATCAGCTGATTCATCACGGAACCAAAAGTAAAGACTAATTCTGCCTTTAGACCCATTTATATTTTACCTGTTCTTTTACAAATTGTTGAACACCTCATAAAGAATCAAATAATATATTTTCTTGATAATAATTAATTAGTTTAATAATGATTATTTGACCCTTTTTTTTATTAAATTATTTTCTATTTTATTAAGCTTTGGGTCCTTATATTTTTTATTAATATTTTATTTCGATATTTCGCAAAAAGTACCGAAATATCGAAATAAAATATTAATAAAAAATATAAGGACCCAAAGCTTAATAAAATAGAAAATAATTTGATAATAATTAATTATTACATCCCAATCAGTGTCAGGATTTAGGCAAAATCATAGTACTACGGCCTTACTTGGCGGACTATCAGACTCAGTTAGGCGAAAGATTAATTAAAAAAAGTACTGTGTATTGCTTTCTTTAGATCTGTCTAAAGCATTCGATATGGTGTTGCATTCAGGTCTAAAGACCAAACTTGTTGTTGTTGTTAGTAATAGAGAATCGCAAAAACTTAAAGTTAGAAGTGGAGTACCTCAGGGGTCTGTTATTGGTCCTATTCTTTTTATGATTTATATAAATGATTTTATGGATTTATGTGATAACACATCCTTTGAAACATACATTTATGCGAATGATATTCAAATTTTGTTTTCATCTGACCACTTAGATGTTCTTGAGAATAACATAAATTTCTTGCCAAGTCCAATTTATCACGGCCAGGGCGTCAAAGGCCATTACATACGGCAATATACGTTTGCAGGAGGGCAATTGGTTAAACCTGGGGCATCAACCCAAGGGGTGTAAATTGGCTTCTTGAGGCGGTGACTAGGCCGATTCTGCTTTACGGAGCTCTTGTCTAGTCGAGGGCACTGGACTCTGCAGCGAATGTCTCTATCTTAGAGAAGGGGCTGCGCAGTATGGCGATCTTAATAACTGGGGCCATTAGATCAACGCCCGCAAAGGCGCTTTTCGCCATGCTTAACTGGCTGCCCGTGGATCTTCAGGCCAAGAGGGTGGCGCTGATGACGGCAATCAGACTGAATGTTATAGGCGCATAGAACCATAAATCATGGGGACATGCTAGCGTACTACGGATCACGAATGTTATTCCTGATCTTGTAGATTACCGCACCCCAGGACCCTCCCTCAGAAGGAGATTTTTCTTTGACCTAACGGAGGGCCAATCCCTTCCATCTCGAGCACTCTGTGTATACACGGATGGCTCCAAGAGAGGAACGAGAGTTGGGGGTGGGGTATATATTGAGGAATTTGGGATAAGGATGACTGTAGTGATTTACGGGCGGAAATATCTTATTGTAGAAAGGCGGTATGCTGGTTAAGGTACTAAAACATATCCAACAGGGATATTTTGTGTACCCTGTTGTACCGACAGTAAAGCCGCAATTACGTCCCTTAAAGATGTGTTCACCACATCTGAACTTGTCTCTAAATGTCGGACACCCCTAAACGGGATGGCGGAGGTTTCGACAGTCACCCTAAAGTGGGTGAGGGGACACGGGACCGTTTTGAGCAACCTTGTTGCCGACGAACTGACGAAGAGGGGGACGATGACGATGGTGACATTGACATTTTCTGTGGCGTACCCCTCTCTGCTTGCGGACGGCGCATTGACGCTGCTATCTACAAACTGGCCCGGACCAGGTGGTCTAACGAGTCGACATGTTCGACCGCTAGAACAATCTGGCCCTCTTTGGATAGGGGCAGGGCGTCTGCACTATTGCAGCTACCGAGTGTTCAACTGCGTGACTTGGTGGCAGCGTTCACTGGGCACTGTCTATTCGGGTCCCATGCTAGGAGAATGGGTATCCCTTTTAATGACTTCTGCAGAAGTTGTCAGGACGAGGAGGAAGAGGAGACGGTGGAACACCTCCTCTGTCAATGTCCTGCGCTGGAGTGTAAACGACTGAGATATCTTGGTCAGCGGTACTATGAGGGCCTTTCTGATATTTTGTAAATGGGTCCAGGCAGGATAAGCTCCTTTTTAAGGTATAGTGGGTGGTTTACCGGCCCACAACCGGACACCGTGACTCATTCAAGGGATGAGCGCATACTTTTGTCGACTGGACCCACTTAGCGGATTCTTCTCTGCATTTTTTTTTCGCGGGCATTCTCCGTATTCTAGGACCCGCGGTTCTTTCTTCTCTCCTTCTACCCTTTTTATCTCTTCGTCCTTAATTCCTACCTTAATCTTCTCTCCCTTTTTCTTCTGCTCTCTCCCTTCTAACAGCAGGTAACACAAAGGGACCAGTCAATGGACCCAAGTGGGCTGTGGCAACACGGCCGCCTGCCTAACCTAACCTAATTTATCACGGGATGGAAGTTAATGTTCTTAATATTAATCTTGATAAAACTAGTGTCATGTGTTTTGGATGTATCTCTGGAAATTTGAATGTTCATTTTAATGGCTGCAGTTTAAAATGTGTAGAGGAAAAGAAATGTCTTGAGATTGTCATCTAAATTTTTCCAAACAAATAAATCAGATCAGCGCTCGGGTAAATTCGACTCTAAGAAGGCTGTATGCCCTTGACATGTATTTAATGTGGCCACTACTATATGTTTACGAAGTATATACAGGTATCAATAGAAGTTATATGAGGAAAATTAAACTCATTTTTAATCGTACAGTCAGATATGTTTATGGATTAAAATAAATTAATTTAAATTTTTCATTATTTTTATAATTGTTATAAGTTTTCGAGTAGAATATGAATCATATTTGGCCCTAAAGGCTTAAATAAATAAAGTAAATGATAAAATAATAATACTTTTACTTACGTTCACGAACAAACAAAATATTCGGCACCATCATTATCGTCGATATCATTTTACTAAAACAATTCCACTCCAACACTGAATCACCATTATGCTTAAACACGACATTCAATAACTCGGCTACTGGCTTTATTAAACGTTCAAAATCAGTTTGTGTTAAATGTGCCACGTACAAACAACAGGCGCGTATTAGACCACTTAAACAACTTTTATGACGTATAGACATTTCATCCTTTAAAGGTTTACCTACCGCCCGTAAATATACCTCCAACGATTGTATGGTATAAATACACGAATGCCACATATTAGGCAAATCATCTTCGTCGTTGCGTTTCAATGACTTAATATAGTGTTGAACGAAATTAATCCAACTTGGTTGTAACTCTGGACAGGGTATGGGTTGGGCCATCTTTACAAACTGTTTGGGATCTGTAACAATGTGTGCCTCCTTGAGTGTGGCGAACCATTCGGGTAAATGAGATTTCAACATAATATTATCTTCACTAACGACCAAATTATCAAGTTTATCACTGAAAGCACGTATGCCATCGATCCACAAATCAATGGGATAGATTTCATCGCCGGTATGTATGACATTTGGCACCGAATATTTCGAGAGCGGTGGTGTTAGCGGTAGAACGGTGTTGCTTAAACAACGACAATAGGGGCACTGAAATTCGGTGCTGGGTGTTGAAGGAAATATTTGTAAAGGATGACGTCTGGGGCGTCTTAATTCTTTTGATTCCTCATTATTGTAATATTCCTGCCAACAATTCACATGCATAACATGACCACAGCTGCTAGTATGTATGGAAAAGGGAAAATTCGATTCGGGTTTTAAAACCTGTAAAATAAATTTAAAAAAAAAATTTTGTTTTAAAAATTCGCAGAGTTAGAAAATGTTTTAGTTAAAAAAAATTTTGGCGCAAAATGCAATCAATTTGTTAAAAAATTTAGATAAAAAGTTGTTCCAGAAAATCTATTTATTAAGCTCAAACAGCACTTAAGAGATAAATCTTCAAAAACAAGCCTCAGACATACATCAGCGTCATAATAGTCTTCACTTAGCCATCGATTTAGTTATACCAGGAACTTTGGCTCATAATGTACTAAATAGTTGTCAATTCTTCCTCATCCTCGTTCATCCTAATACTTGGCCAAATAGAAAAGAGATCACAGCTGAAACTATCTTTGAAATTTCACAATAATTGGCCACAATCTCTGAATTTCCGCAGAAACGTGGACTTTAGCTATCACCTTCAAAGACCACGGTATCCCATTTCACTTCGTTTACTAAAGAGGAAAGAATGGAATAAGACATCTCAGCAGGCGTATTCCTAAAACAAAACCCAAAAATTTTAAGCTTTGTCTTCGACCGCCGCCTTCACTTCTCATTATAGACCACCTACATTAACCATAACTGTGAAGACTCGGAGCAAAGTACTAAAACCACTCGCTGGCACCTTTTAGAGAATGATTAAGGAGGCCATTGTGACAACGTATAAAGCAATTGGTCACTCTCTCCTTAATTATGCTGCTCTGATTTGGACCTCGTTCCTTAACGACAACAAATGGCGAATTGTACAACTGCACAAAATCATGCAACAATAATCGATACCGAAAGATGACAAACGTATATCATTGCCATGAGGGGACCAGGATGTCTCCGTTCAGACAACATAATGAATTACTGACTAAGCAATTGCTGATGGCATGTCACCTTTCTCGACACATCCAGCATCATTCCATCTAGAATAAACCGGATGGATATTGCGGATATCAAAAAGCTTTTTGCATCAGCAGGCGGTTTCAGGGGCTTTAAATGGCTATAAATGCAATAAAGTCCTAAATGAACCCCCGATTTAAGGAAATGAGAGGCTTTTACCCAGGCAAACAATCACAATTCTGGCAGAACTAAGAGCTGGTTGGTGCAGTATCCTCAACTGCTACCGTCAGCGAATAATTCCTGGCACTTAAAATCGTTGACAAGCCTGGCTTAAAAGCCCTAAAGACACAGTGCATTATTTTAACTATCCCAACAGGTCCATGACTTTACGCCCTGTAGACCTAAGAGCGATTGAAGTTGTGCAATTTCTGTTTTTAGGGAAAAACTCTTGACGACAGCAAAGCTGTTACAAAACAACACTTATATCCGTCCATCAGATACTAGTTTGACTGTCAGTTAACAGACTGACTTGCTGCCTTCAGGCAGGTATTTTAACATTAATTCTATTGGCCTAACAAGACATTTTGCTTGCTAGCGTCGTATTAGTTCTAACTTGTTTGGACAAAAATTATCTCAAAATATGAGAAGTTTCCTAAGTGACCGCTAAATGGCCGTAGCAAAATGGCCATCGAACTGTTTAAATTTATTTTTGTTATTTCTAATTTGTAAAAATCTATGCGATTCAACTCACAAGGAAGCTTTTACGACATTATTAAGTTCGCTTCGGGCGAAATTATATGATTGCGTTTTTTTTTTTTTCTGTACCTTAGATTTTTGAACAAAAGCAGAGTACACTAGAGTGGGACCATCTTTGCATACAGTTGCTTCCTCAAAACACAATATACAATTGTATTTTTCTTCCTCAGGCTGTTGTAAACGTCGTTCAACACCCAAACAAGCAATCGAATTATAAGCCACTGCTCCCTCCATGCAATTGTCATCTTGCCATTCCATAACGGAACCAGCATTAGCATCACCGGCCACATCATTGGCGTTGGCAAACATTTCAGCATTCGAAGTCATAAATTGATTTTGTGCCTTTTGCATTTGAGCCAAAATCTTGGCACGTCTGTCAGCAGCTAAACGAGAACGTTCAGCTTTTTCTCGTTTCTCTTGTTCAGCAGTTGTATCGTTATCAGTGGCATAATAAGAATCGTCATTGACCGAAAAGGTGCTCGCTTGTTCTATATCATCGCTTTGCATACTTTCTAAGCCTTCAGCGGGCTGTTTGGCCTGTAAGTCTTTGAATTTTTTTATTGTCCACAAAATAAAATCACGATGTGCTTCAACCTTTCAAAGAAAATAAAATTAAATTAAAATCAAAATTATTAATGATATAAAAAGCATTTACTTACTCTGGGGCTACGTGATAGTTCTTCTAATTTTTGTAAAATTTTATATTTTTGCGAGCACTGATAGAAAGACAGAAAGGGATAGTGTCCCGTTTCTTCCTCTTGCAAACCATAACCAATGAGATGCAGAATCTTTAATTAAAAGAAAATTAATTAATTTATAAAGTTTTTATTTTGTTTAGTTTATAAACCTTTTGCAAATGATTTTCTTGAAAACTTTTAGTCTTTAGATCTAAAGCTCTCTCCAAAATGGTATTTATAAGATGCATCATAACATCGCATTGCAACAGATTGGCAATTGTTCTAAAGTGAAAGAAATTTTTTTAAAATAAATTTTAGTTTGTAATTTTTTAAACATTTACTCACACAAAAGCATCTGTTAACTTGGGCAGTTTTGGTGGTGGACAACATACCAATTCGCCTTTGTTTTTACGTCTCAATCTTTGCGTCTCTTCCGATTTTGATTTTTCTTCTTTCGTATAGTGATAAAAGTACATGTTGTAATCATTATACAATTCTTCCTTCAGCTCATAAACTCCCTTGGCATCTAACTTTTGGGGTTTCTTAAAGACAGCCACCGAATCGATGACATCTTCTAAAGCTGTATCGTTATTCGAATCGGGCAGGGCTCTATTAAGTTCAGAATGTGAATAGTTTTTGATACATAACAATTGTATGATTTCTTTTTTAGTACGATCCTCTTCTGTTACATGTGCCACTCCAGGCATATAACGTTCTCCTATCACCACAATTAATAATTCTAAAAATTCATCAATCATGGACAGCTGCCTTATGAAATCATCATCTGTTGTCGGTTCAGTTGTGGTATCTTCATATTCCGGCTGTATCCATTCAATAAGATTGAACTTGTTAAGCAAATGTATTAAATATTGATTGCTTTCAATAAGTGAAGCTCCAATCTGCATACCCACAATATCACGATCTAACATTTCGGTGCGACATCGTACATTACGATAGAAATACAATTGATGAAGTAGAGAATAACCATTGCGACGCCACATGCCTGAATTAACCTTAAAATAAAACAACAACAAAAAAACATTTTTATTTTCTTTTTCCCCATATTTCAAAATCTTAGCTAAGAAAACAAACCTGGGCAATCATCACTTGTGTACAGAGTATGGGTTCCATAATTTCTTCAGGTGTCCGTTTTTTACTGGTAACCAAATCGAAATTCAAACCATATTGACCCAAATGTAAATAAATGCCAGCAAAGAATCTTGACAGAGGCAAATGTATAGACACTGGTTTTGTGGCAACATCGTAGATCAAACATTTAGCAATATGACCGGCCACAGATCTGGGTTCGATTTTCGCCTGGCCAACAATAAAACCATTTTGTAGCAAATTGCGCATAACCATTTTATAAAGTTTAACCAAAACCTCCTTATCGGTGGCACACCATTCCAGCACTAAAGAAATTGTGCTGGCCAATTTGATGTGCAAATTAAAAGCACATTCCCATTCCGGTTCATAATCCATGTGTTGACCTGTCTGGCGTGTTACCGATTCCATGCCTTGCATAGCATTCAAAACACGCAACAAACCCTTGCAACCCTCTATGAAACCCTCACTTAGTTCGGGTGTCCAGACGTCCGGCTTAAAGCTCAATATATAACGCAAATCATACAGAATATAAGCGGCTCGTTTAAAATGTGACAGGGTAGAATTACTTTTCGAAAAGTGTAGTGTTTTATTTTGCATAAAATCCTCTATGGATTTGTGATAGAACGTATGCAACAATTTAAAAAATATGCCTTCGCGAGCAATTAAATAATGAGCAATACTCGGTACGGTAAACAGTTGAACACTCAGTGAAACAATAGAAAATGAATGATCATGATCATCAGTTATAAAATCCTCCACAATTGTTGCATAATTTTTCGAGAATTCCTGAGCCAAAGCCATTTTATTATCGTATTCCATTAACATGCCCGATATTAAGAGACGATGCCAACACGTACGTGCTGTTTTCCACAATTCAACATCATATTCCAATATATGACGTATACAATAGGGAGCCTTTTTATCCATAATGATGCGGGCAAATATCTGACGAAATGTTTGATGGCGTACCAAAAACTCTTGAAACCATGTCAGCAACTGTAAAGCAAATTGTTGACAGGCCACAGCCCTAACATGCAGTACAGAGACTCGTAACGATTGATTAGCTCTACTATTTGGCATTGGCATATTCGGTGGCACCGATTGCTTTTCAATGGCTTCCTTAAGAGCATTGCACTCACTAAATGAATCACATTTAACTACGGCTCTACCCTCCCGATCAATGCTGGCAACAATTTCAGTGGCCTCCTTCTGTTGGACTTTGGCGATTTTTGTTAATGTCTGTATAACCTGATCGAATGTATGAGATTCGTCGTTGTAGAGAACGGTACAGAAATAATCATCGCCCTTACCATCACCGTCTAAACATTCGAGACTAGCCTTTGATTCTATTTCTAAGTAATTAACACAAAACGATAAAATAGCTACAAAAGCAATTTCACAGCGTTCTTTGATGGCATCTGTAATTATTGTACTGCTAGAACTATTTTCCTTGCCTCGCTGAAAATAAGAAAAAAAAATATCAATTACAAATTAATCGTAAATTCTTTTTTTAAAAAAGATAAAAAAAATTATATTTTAATAAAAATAAATATTAAAATTAACATTTAAAAATAATTTCACTACGGCTGTTCTTAAAGAAGCTTATTCTGGGCCAACTTTACGTGGCCGTATTTCAGGAATGTCACCAACCTCCGAGGTTGGTTTATTAGCATAAGCAAGTGACTTTAAGTAGCCCCACAGGAAATAATCGAGAGGTGTCAAATCGCTTTACGTTGGAGGTCAACGCACAGGTCTATTTCTCGAAATCAACTTATCGCCAAATTCTGACTTTATTAAGTCGATGGTTGCGATCGAGACATGCCAGGTAGCGCTTTTTTGTTGAAACCACATTTCGCCCGGATCACTGTCATCCACATTTTTAAACAAAAGAATGCGAACTACGGCTTCATTTTTTTTAAATAAGGTCCAGTGATACCACCAGATTGTCGTATATTTTTTATGTGATGCGAGTCTGTGGGATCTCTGGTGGATTAAGGTTACTCCATATGCAATTTTGCTTTTTTTTCAATTTTAAGAAGCCAAAAATGTGCCCTTTCGCTGAACACAAATAAGTTGTAAAGTAAATTCAAAGTAAATCTAGATCTAGAGTACAAAAATGAGCGCAATACGACTGTTCGTTTAGCAGTTAATAGTTTATAGACGCGTTAAAACGTCTAGATTCTTCTAATATGGAAAAATCTGGCAGCTTGTTTTCGTCGTTTTTATATTTATTTATGTTCAAGTGATTTTTTTTGTTACAGAAGTGTAAAGGAATAAAATTTACTTTCGTTACGATATATTTGTTAGCGGGATAAAATCCAACATGAAAATTTTTTCCCCAACTTTTTAATTTTTTCTCTCCTCTAAATTTAATTGATATTATGCGTGAAATAATTAAAAATAATAATTTCTAATTGCTAACTTACCAAGTGTTCTTCACAATAATGAGACTTTTTCCACGCCTCTTCATCACCACAATCACAACAGCCACCGCCACCCGATGTGGACATTTTATATTTATGATAACGATGCGCAGATTGTTTAAAACAATTGACACACAAGACGCAGGTTGGATCCATACCGCATTCACGACAGCTGTACGTGGGTTCGCCGATTTTAAAAACTTTACCACACACAGCCGATGTAGCTCCTTCTAAGCGTAATTTTTCCATTACCATATTGGGATTATCGCCCAATATGAACTCGAGAAGAACATCAATAATGCCTTCTTTAGCACCAGCCTCCTTAAACATACATTTAACTAGAAGAATACAAAATCGGGAATGAGAAGTTTAAACAAAAATCATAACAAAATCGAAAAAAAAGTAAGCGAGCTTAAGTTCGGCTTTGAGTTAAAAATTATACATAAAAATGTCATCAGCTTTTAATGGGTTAAGCATTTAAAAAAAATTTAGTATTTTCTTAAAGATCTCTTCAAAAATTTTAAAATGATATCCATATTGATATTTAAAATTTTTTTAAAATTTCATAGGCCCGTAACTCGGGAAATATGGGCGAGCGCCATTTTTTTCATGTGATGTTTTTGTTTCTTTTTTTAATTCTCTATCGCCCCATATATTTGTTTTTTTTTTTTTATTTGAGTTACTTCATCGTTCCAAATGATATAGAAAAATTAGAGGTAGGCGTGGTGTTTTGCCCGCCGCGTCGAAGGGCATGGATCGATCTTGCTGATTTTCAATAGCAACATTTCCAAAACTATTTCTGATCGATGGGTATATTTAAATTTTTTCTAGCTGATATAGTGCCTTAGCAAACTTGATTTTAACAATAACACGGACGAACAGACGGACATCGCCCAATCGACTTCGCTATGCATAAAGTCAGAATGCATAAATGGATATTGTAGAATTTACAAACGGAATGACAAACTTAGTTATAAAGGGTTATCCAAATGTGACGCCTAGATGTCAGCACTATATAATTTTTACACGTGAAATCTTTTCAAATGACATAAGCCATTTTGTTTTATTAGAAGGTAGTACAGTTTTAACCATGGACAGGTACACATTGCAACAACGCGTTTACATCATTCAAAGTTATTATGAAAATGGGCGTTCTTTGAAAAATACCCATCGCAAAATTCGTAATTTTTTTGTGCAAATAATCGGACAAATCAATCTTTAATTCAAAGATAAGTGAAAAAATTCGAAGAAACTGGTTGTGTTACTGATAAACAAAAAAGTGGAAGACAAAAAACTGTACGCACAAATGAAAATATTGCTGCTGTTGGTGAAAGTGTTGAAAATTAACCGACAACATCAATTTCGCCTCGTTCGCAAGAATTGGGCATATCTTATGGCTCCTTATGGAGTATTTTGCATAAAGATTTGCATTTACATGCTTATAAAATTCAATTAACCCAGGAATTGAAAGAAAGAGACAATTTACAACGTCGTAATTTCGCTAGTTGGATTATTGAACAACGAACAACAGATCCATTGTTTTCAAGCAAAATTTTGTTTAGTGACGAAGATCAAGATAAAGTGCGCGAAAATTCAATTTTTTTTATTTAAAAAAATCTGCCGGTCTGTTAGTTATGATTTCGAGAAGAAATTTGTTAATACTTACAGCTCCTAGCGGAATCTGAAAAAACAAAAAGAAGCATAAATTAGTATGTAAAAAATGCATTAAAAAAAATTGTAAATTCATATTTTAAAGTAACATTTTTCACTTTTCTTATGCAAATCCTGTTGAGATTTAAAATTTGATAAGAAAATATAATTTTTCATTTCGAAAACTTGTATTACATTTAATGAAATACAAAATAATTGTGCTGCTATGCCAGCTGCCATATTTCAAATTTTAATCATTTTTATAAATATTTATTAATATTAATATATTCTTTAAAATTTTAAGACAGATACAAAAATTTTTGTTGCGTTTTTCTACTTTGTTTATAAACAATGATTTACTGTTTAGTAACACAGTGAGTGATTCAGCGGAAAATTAATTTTTTTTATAACAAAATACAATTTGTAAATTGCTCTCTCTCTCTCTCTCTCTCTATTAGTCTCTGTTATGTAAACTGAATACAAATAATTTTGGTTAATTTTTTCAGTTAATAATTTTTGACATATAGATGGCGCCACAAATATAGAAAAAATTCTGTTGTTTATTTATGTTAATCTGGATAATAATTATTCCATTTATCAAATACATGGGGCATGCGATACGAAAATTTGCTAGAAACACTGAATCCGATACAGGAAGTCGAATTACACTTAAGGCAGCGGAGTACCCACGAACTGAAAAAACTTTTATTTAAAGGGTTTTTAAAACAGAGAGTAAATAACGTTCCAGTTTTTGAGGAAAATTTAAAATCGAAAGCCCTGTTTTTCCATAACAAATTGAGAGAAAAACCTGGAACTTTTATAGCTGTCCCTTGATAGGTAAAGAACTTTAAAAGGCGACATGGCATACGCAGATTAAAAATATGCAGAGAATAGCTGTCAAATAAGGTGGAGAATGTAGATCCCTTTTTAAAAGAATGCAATTTTAAGACCAATGACTTAGGACAATATCCTGATCAGATTTACAACTGCGACGAGTCCTCACTTTTTTTACACTTCTACCAAATTTAACTCTAGTAAGTTTAAACGAAAAGTCAGCACCAGGACGTAAGGTTTCTAAAGAAAGGGTAACAATTTTGCCATGTATGAATGCAAGCGGATTACATAAACTAAAATTTATTTGTTATTTGTTATTGGATAATCAGAGAATCCACGTGCGTTTAAAAACTTTAATAACAGGCCAGTCCATTACACAGGGAACAAAAATGCATGGATGACTTACGTCATTTTCGAAGATTGTTTTAAAAACGTATATGTACCTGAGGTTTATATTTTAATCGTTTATATTCATCCTAAAAATAACGAACTCAAAAGCGATGATGGAAACTTTATCCTGCCTCCAAATTGCACAGCTTTACTTCAACCGCTAGATCTGAATAAAACAAATTTATCAAAAATCTTTTATAAAAAACCTAACATTTAATTGACACAAAAGGCACAGACTGGGAAAAAAAGCTTTATGCTTTTAACATTCGTATAGCAGTTGTTCTTTTAGCTAATGCTTGGGCCAAAGTTTCTACCGTCGCCATATTAAGAAATGTTGGAACGTTTTAATGTCAAAAACTGAAAAATGGACTGACGAAGACGATCTACCATTGATTTTGTTACGGGATCAAATAGCAGAAGAACAGGCTTAAATTTGTTGCAGGCTGTTTTATCGGATATTAACTTGACAGATGGTGAAATTGTTGAACGGATCAGAGAAGGAAAATATAGCTATAGACGTTTTAGATGAAGAAATTGTAGAAAATGTACAAATTAAACAAAAAGCTACATTAAGTCCTTTGACATTTTGTATGGAGTGAGAAAATGACATTTCTTATGAAAAACTTATCGCTCGGAAGCTGCGATTTCCCAAAAGACTAAAAAGTTTAAAACACAAACAAAAATTTCAACATTCTTCCACATAAACTAAGGGAGTTTAAACATATTTTCATAAATTGAACTCATATTTTGTTTTGCTTTTTGTTATGTGTGTGAAGTTAAATTTTAAAATTTATAACCCTAGCCACATTCTGTTACGATAACAGAGCTCTGTTAATCACCAGTGTTAATATTAAAAATTTATTATAAGAATTTTCGGACAATATTTAAATATAATTTGAACTAGATGGAACAAAAAAAAACTTTTTTAAAGCACTTTTACTAGTGTCGTTATTAAATTCCAATAGTCAAATATATTAACATTTTGTTTTTTAAGAAATTATGGAGGTTTTTCCAAAAACACCACTTTTGAAATTTGAAAAAGGACTTTGAAAGAGAGTGGGCGAAAAAAATATTGGAGAAGACTTCTAGTAAAAAAACATAATGTTAATAAAATTTACTATTGGAGTTTAATAACGACACTAGTAGAAGTGTTTTAAAATAGTTTTTTTTCTATCCACTTTAAATTATATATAAATATTGTCCGGAAACTTTTATATTAAATTTTTAATATTAACATTGGTTATGTTAAGTGATTAACAGAGCTCTGTTATCGTAACAGAATGTGGCTAGGGTTATAAATTTTAAAATTTAACTTTACACTCATCTTTTTGTTTATGTATAAAAAGTTAATTTTATAAGTTTGCTTTATAAGTGATATTATTATGTTGAAAATAAATAAAATTTAATGAATTTGAGTTAAACAGTGGTGAGTTTTTAAGTAAGATTTTTAGTGGTCGGTTATCACAACTTTTCGGTAAAAGCGAGCTCGTACTGTGAATATATTTTTAAGGGAATAAATTTAATAATAGAATAAATAAGGATATATTGACTTATTGCAATTATAAATAATATTTAGGAAAAAAAAAAGGAAAAAATTCAATTTTTTTAAAAACAAACTTTTACTTAATTTTAAAATTTTACAAAAAAAATTAAGTTTCACAAACAAAAAAAAAAAAAAACAAAATAAACTCACTATAAAAAAAATCCAAAAATTATTAAAAAACAAAATAAAATTTCAAATGGACATTTTAGAAAAAATTTAGAAATTCGAAATTTCTTCGAATATATAAATTTTACATAAAAATCAAAATTTTTAATTTTTTAATGAATTTGCTTGTTTTTATAAAGACTATTGATTAAATCACCCTATAAAATAAAATCAAATGTTGATGGATTTTTTAATGATAGGGTGGGTGGGCGCCTATTATGATCACTAAAACGAGAGCGATTACAAACAGGAAAAGTCTTAAATAGCAATTAAAATATTTTACCAGCATTCGCTGGTTCATTATCATGTCAGCGGCACCCGCTTCAAGTTACTAAAAAAATATTTAAATTAAAAAATCCCTCAAGTCTCGCCATATTCTCTCCTGCCTTTGTGTTTTAATACAAAAGCGTAATTAATTCGCAATTACTTTGTATAAAAGAAAAAATTTGTCTCAAAGTATAATTAAAACAGTAAATAATCATTAAATTTTATGCAATAGCTTGGTAACAACATTAATTTTATTCAACAGCTTAACAATGCATTTAATTAAGTGATTTAATTAAATAACTTTCAATTTAAATTTTTTTTTGAAAAAACAAAAACAAAAAAATCAAAAGAAAAGGAAAAGGAATATTTGTTTTTTCACACTCACAAAAAAAAACAACAAACGTTCAATTACGGTGAATTTCCATATGGTTCAAGGTCAACAAAAAAAAAACAAGTTTAGGTCATCGTACGATAGTTTTTTCTATATTTATTTACATTTATTAGAAAATATTTATTTTTGTTTGTCAAAGTAATTCTAGCTTCAAAATTAATTTAAATAAAATATTTGTTAAAAAATTAAACAAAACAAATAAAATATTCATACCCAGCAAATTGATAATTATTTTTTTAAATAAACTGAAATGCACTGACATCATCATTGTATAAACAGCACTCAGGAAGAAGTTGTGAAGAATTTTCGATCATAATCAATTAATTATTTATGGGAAAAGATAGGTTTGCATTAATTTTAAATTAAATTATACATTTCAAATTGCAAAATTGAAGATCAAAAGCCTTTTTTTAAGACTTTAAAATTATAAAAAACAAAATCGAAAAAGTTTTCATAATTAACGGTTGATATATTTTCGGTTAAACGATAATAAAAAAAGGAGGTTTTGTTTTCATTCGATTGATTGAATTGTGCCTCCAAAGCTCAGTCTTTTCTAGATCGGCTTTGAAAGTTTTCTTTTATTTAAAAGGTGATGCTTACAGATTGGTCCTGTTTCAAAAATAGTTCTAAATTTTAAAAATTAAAGGGTGTCCCCATACAACATACATATTTTTTATATATATTATGAACCGTAAAATGCGTCACTTTAAAATCGAAACTTTACATATCATTACGAGGGCTGCTCTATATATTTCTGGCCTAATAGTGAAAATGCGAATATTTATAATCAAAAATGGTTTTATTGTTTTTGAAAGTATTCTCCACCATGATTTATACACTTTTGCATGCGCTCAAACCAGTTGTCGGAGCACTTTTTCCACTCCGATTGAGACACCTCTAAAACATGGTTTTTGAACACTTCAACAGCTTCTTCTGATGACGAAAATCGTTGACCACGCATTTTTTTCTTAATGTGCGGAAACAAGAAGAAGTCATTAGGTGCCAAGTCAGGGCTGTACGGCGAATGACCCATTAATTCGACGTTTTGGCCGGTTAAAAACGCTCTGGTTTAAGCCGATGTGTGAGAGCTCACATTGTCATGGTGAACAATGATTCGTCTTCTCTTGTTGGTTTTTCGAATTTCTCCGATGACTTCAGGCAAACAAATTGTAGTGTACCACTCAGAAGTGACCGTCCTACGTTGCTCAAGCGGAACAGTCGCCACATGACCAGTTTTGCCAAAGAAACAGGCGACCATTTGCTTCGAAGTGCTTCTTCCACGAACAACTTTCGTTGGATTTTGCTCGTCTTTGAAGACCCACACGGTCGATTGTTGTTTCGTTTCGGGCTCATACGCATAGATCCATGATTCGTCACCTGTGTCTTTTGAAGCACCGCAATCGTATTTTTGCAACATTTCTTTGCACCAATCGACACGAGCCTTTTTTTGAGCGACTTTCAAATTGTGCGGGATCCAACGAGAACAAACCTTTTTTACGGCCAGGTGTTCATGTAGTATCGAATGTATGCTAGTGTAAAAAATATCCAAGGATGTCTCTATCTCTCGGTATGTCGCATGTTGATCTTGCATTATGAGTTCACGCACAACATCAATGTTCTCTGGCGCAACAGCCGTTTTTGGACGACCTTCACGGAATTCGTCTTTGAGCGAGCTTCGACCACGATTAAATTCATTATACCAATTTTTCACAGTGCTATAGGATGGTGCTTCATCGCCATATAAAGATTTAAGTTCATCAATGCACTCTTGTCGTGATAATCCACGTCGAAAGTTGTGAAAAATGATGGCACGAAAATGTTCACAAGTTAATTCCATTTTTTTCTATATTAATTTTTTCAAGTCACTGTAAACAACACAAATAATGGTCGTACGTCAAAACGTTTTGACTACGATTATACTTAAAAATGACAAACTTTCCAATCGAAATGTCTGATTGCACTTGGCAGCACTCAGTGTTGCCAGGACAGAAATATATATAGCAGCCCTCGTACAGCTCCCAATGGCAGAAAGTAATACGAAAATAAATCTAAAAATTAAAGTGTATCCCCATAGGTAACGTGAATTGATTTATATGGACTTATCATTTGAACCGTTATAGGCAGTCGAATGCAAACTGGACAGAATGTCGATTGCTATGACCGTTACAGCAACATGTAATAATAATCAAAATCATAAATTAAGAGGTGCCCCAAAAGTTCAATTAATTTTACGAAAATGGCAATACCTTTAGACAGTTGTAGACAGACGCTTGAAACTAACAATGAACCTGTATTGCTAACTCTGCTATAACAACAAGTATAAAATTTGTATTTTGAAATTAACGGGTGTCCCTATAGTTGATGTAATTTGATGTATGTGGCCAAATTTTTGAACCGTTTTAGAAAGAACGTTGAGTATTAAAGGCGACCTGTATTGCTAAGTCCGCTATAACAACAAGTTTATAATTCGAATATAGAAAATAAAGGGTGTTCCCAAAATAAATGTAATTTCACCTATATGGTCGTATCTTTTGAACTGTTATATGCAAACGCTTAAAAATTAGACAGAATATCCACTACTTTGCTTGGTATTATAAAAAGTATAAATATCTCAAATTATAAATTAAAGGGTTTTACAATAGTTGATGTAAGTTCATGTATATTGTAAAACTGTTGAATAGTTGAACAAGTATAAAGTTTGAAAATGGAATATAGGGGTGACCCAATAGTTAATGTAATTATATGTATGTGGTCTGCGATAAAAAATGTCAACTTCAATTAAAATTAAATCACGGAAATATTAAATTACATTAAATAAATTTTAAAATCACCAGTATTGTTTATTGAGAGTGAAGGAACGTCTCGCTGGCCATTTCGCCTCGGCTTATTTAGCTCTTTAGGAAACTTCTTACAAACATTTAAAACTAAAGACTTTGTCTAAACAATAACGTAAAGACAAAAGTCAAACTTTAACCAAAAACAACAATAATCAACACTGATTTTATTTTTCTTCTTTCACTGTATACAACTGGCTTTTTTCGGCTTTATAATAGTTAAAATATGATAAAAAAAATTAAATTTTTAGGAAATTAGGAGTTGAACAAAACGCAAGGCACAGCGCAAGTACATTCATGCTTAACTTATAACCATCAATATGATACTGAAACAGTTTCTATAATGTTGTGAGTAAACAAGTAAGAATGATTTACCGATGGTTGGTACAAAGCAAAAACAAATGTGCAAGACAAGTTAAAAAGAGAACAGTTAACAAAAATTTTTGATATGGATGTAGTGGTCCAGAAAATGCAGCATTACATTCTGTTTGTATCTAGTTTTTCTTGTTTTCTTTGAAAAACATCCGCATCCATTTGTAAAATAATTTTGCTTTCCTAAAAAGTTTTTTTAGAAATTAAAAAAAATTAACTTAAGCCAAAAATAAATTTTCAGGCACGTCACATATTCCGATAGAAATGGTTTGAATTCCGTATTAACAATTCCGATCGATTTTGTTTTACCTTCTTCAGATTTCGTTCGATTTTGTTTATTCTTGAAAAGTATTGAATCTCCGCTATTTAATTTAAATTTTGCACACCAAAGTAAACAACGAGGCTAATCTAAGTAGGACACATCATAAAAGTAAATTTATGAAACGCAAATAACAAAATTTCAAAGAAACTAAATTCCGCTTTGAAATATGAAAGTGGTTTTATTCCGAAGAAATTTTTCGTTTTTAGTTTTTTGAAGAAGCAATTTACGGAATTGAAACCACTTTCGATCGGAATTGAGTTCAGTGACATGCCTGTTTAATTAATGAAAAAAATAAAATAACAACAATAATTAAAATATCAAAAAAACATAACTTTAATCTCTATAACTAATATTTCGAGATCGAATGGTTTAGTCACATTAACAGAATCCCCCATAGAATTTATCATATATAAGAAAATTTATAAGTCATTTTCCGCATTCTATTAAAAACTCGCAAATTCAATTTGAATAAACTGCATGTAAACTTGATTTTTTTTAATAGGTCAATTTTTCGAGATCAAAGGGTTTAGGCAGAGTAATAGAATTAATCACATTTGAGTTAATTTATTTTCTTTGTCTTAAAACACAAAATTTTTTTCCAAGATCTAAATTAGATTAAACCTATAACAAGTAAGGGTGTGAAGATAGCTCCGTCAGTTAGCTTCGTTTTTGACAACCCTGTTATGTTTTACATACCTCTCACTCAAAAAATGTTAAGTTAACAGAATTGAATTATTTTAACATTTCCTTGTGAAAATTAAAAAAATTATATAAAAAGTGTGTAAATATAATAAAAATTTAATTTTATTTATTTATAGCAAAACATAAAAAGTCAAATATAAAAATTTCTAAAGTCAGGTCGAAGAACTCATGCTTTTTTTCTTTCTTAATACAGGCATTTAACAAATGCCCAAAAATGGGTAAAAAATAAAAAGGTGCGGCTTAGCGGACTACAGGGAGCGAAAGCCAAGGCATTGTAGATTTCAGAAGTGTATAGGTTATATTTAGAATTTGTATAGGTTTTTAGTAATAGAATTAAGAAAAATGTGAAATTACGCATTACCCCATTTTTTAAGTTCCTAAAAATGGGTTCTGATTTTAGAAATTTTTATATTTTGACTTTTTATGTTTTGCTATAAATAAATAAAATTAAATTTTTATTATATTTACACACTTTTTGTATATATATTTTTTTTAATTTTCACAAGGAAATGTTAAAATAATTCAATTCTGTTAATTAACAGTTTTTGAGTAAGAGGTATGTAAACTATAACAGGGTTGTCAAAAACGAAGCTAACTGACGGAGCTATCTTCATTCCCATATAACAAGTACGGTTACTAATTCGACTATGCCAAATCACAAACAAAAAAAAAATATTGCGGTGCCAGAGAATTAAAAAATAAGAAAGAAAATTAAGTATGGTAAAAAATATCATCGGCTCTTAATGGGTTTATAATTTTTAAAAAATTTTAGTATTTGCTGAAAGACCTCTTCAAAAGCTTTTAATTGATACCCATATTGACAATCGAACAATCGGTAAATATGGGCGAGCTCCAATTTTTTCACTTGATGTTTTTTTTTCTTATTTTTTAATTCTCTATCGCTCTATACTTTTTTTTATTTTTTTTTTTATTGGATTTACTTCATTGTTTCAAATGATATAGAAAAATTAGAGGCAGGCGTGATGTTTAGCAGAGTTTGTCAGAACATAAACCGATCTTGCTAATTTTTGATAGCACCTACTTCGACACTATGTGGATTTCAACACTAACACGGACGAACATTGCTCAATTGTCTTTACTATGCATAAGAAGTCAGTATATTTACACTTTATGGGGTCGGAAATGGATATTGCAGAAATTATAAACGGAATGACAAACTTATTTTTACCATTTTTTTCCACTTTTTATGGTGAAGGATATAACAAAAGCCAAATCATTTTACAGTTTGGTAAAGATTTGGCTCTAAAAGCACTATTGTCTGATTCTTCTTTAAAAATAAGACTGGTCAGATAAACTACCCAAATAAGACGGTGTACAGGGAGTACTACATCTGGTGAACCGCAGAATTCAGTGCTAGGACCAATTAATATTTTTGACATATCCATGTCAATGACTATTTACCATGAGTTACACATTTTTTCAATCTATTGTTTATGCGAAAAACATTTTACTTTCATTTATCTTCTTCAAAGACATTACTAAACACACACCGAAATTTGTTGTAAAACTTTCCTTTTATAATAATTTGTTTGGCAAGCTTAATCTTTATGATTGTATCTTAAAGCACAGTCTGGTGTTATTTTCTCATATAGTAATTAATGTCGATCGGTACTCATATTTCTTTTCTTAAGCTTTTAAATTAAAGAAAGTCAAAAGTCCAATGACTGTAAAAGGGTTAACAGTGTTCTGTTAACTGCAAAGTAATTTACGTTAAGAAAATCTAGTTTAAGTCTTTGATAGTTAAACTTGAATTTAAGTTCATCATAATCATATGAGAGTTATTATGAGGTTTACTTTTACGATTGTGTTATGAATATTTAACTCTTACATTATTTTGTTTTTTTTTTTTTTGGAAATCCAGAGGAAAGAATACTATGTATGAATATTTACGTAATGTAAATTTCGAATAAAACAGCAAAACCGTGGCGGCTACTTGCCTGAGGAGCTATCATTCTATGTCTATGTATTTTTTTTTTTTTAATTCAAGCATTTTGTAAATTTTTTTATTACGCTTTACAAAACTATAGTTTGCTGCAGTTTCTTTAATTGTTTCCTAAACTCATTAAAAAAAATAATTTTAGCATTTAATAGAATGAAAATAATAATGAAAGACAAAAAAATAAAAACTTCATTTTCAATAGGAGAACAATTTAGCAGAAATACAAATTAATACAATTAATGATTACAAAGTTTTAGCAATTTTGTATGCCACAATTAATTATTTATTTGCAAAACAGATCAATGAACTTTTGTTCCACTTACTTTTATTAAAGTTTATAATTTTTAATTATTAGTTAAACTGTTTGTTGTCCTAACAAATTAATTTAATTAATTTCAGCTTAAGTTTATTTTTATTTTAATTTAAAAAAATTTGCATTCGTGGCTGTAATGACGATTGGCAGAAAGCTTTATATTGAGTGTGGACTTTGTCTTATCAAAATAATATTTATTGATAATGAATATTCCTTCTCATATTTTATTTACAAAATTAATTGATTAAATAAATGATGTTTACAATGTACACAATCTAAATTATATAGATGCAAAAAATGCTAATGATGGACGTAGCTATCACAGAAAATGCTGCATTACATTCTTCTGGTGTCTAATTTTTCTTATTTTTTTTTTGTCTAAAAACATTTTTAAATAATTATTTTTTCTTAAAAGTTTTAAGAATTTAAAATAAAAGTGAACTTAAGCCGATTTAATTAATTCATTTGTTTGTAATTTTTCTAAATAAATTAATGTTGGTTGAAAGCTTTTCCAAAAACACATTAAAACATAATGTCTCTTTGAATATTTATTTTTAATTTTTGTAGGCGGCAGCTCCATCACTATAGAAGAAGCCTATTTTTGGGTTAGATCTTTTTGATTTTGCAATAAAATATTACACTTCATCAAACGTTTCTTTAATTTACACCATGAAATTTTTCATGAAACTATAATGAAATTTTTGTTAGGTGGTGAAACAAGATGGGCAAGTAATATAGCACGGGTTGAATTTTGAGAGTATGTTATTGTTGCTTATGTTTTGTTTAAATATCGAATATCACAACAACGTTAAAAGCGAATTGGAAAAAAAAATTGCAACAAAAAATGGCATGGTATAAATGTGAACTTTTTTAACACCTCTGCAAGTAGGATTTAGAAAAATTCTTGAAAATGGTTTTTTATAGTCTCTTTATTTCAATTTGAATTATTTTCCTAATTTCTTTATATTTAAAAACACAAAAAAGTAGCTGGTTCTAAGTTATTTCCCAGTCAAAATTTCGAACATCGGCTTGTAAATTTTGAATCATTTACTAATTTACGCTTTTTTTCTAGAAGTGCACTTAGACTCATCCTTCCAAATAAAAATAGAAGGAGCTCGTGTATTCTACTTGTCGTTATTGACATTTATTGATTACTGATTAAAGATTTTTTGTATTCTATAACAAATGTAACGACGATATTGTATTGACTTGACTCTGTTTTTTGTCAACACCATTTTGCATAACGACTGGAAGTGATTTAAACCAAACATAACATTGAAAATGGAAAAAAGTGAAAAAGTAAAGGTTACAAATGCAAATCAATGTGAAAAAAAGTAGAAGAATTGCCGAAGAATCCATCTCTTGCACTGAGTTTTCGCAGAAGCACTGCTCCGTGCAATTAAAAAACAAGTGGAAAAAAAGTGGAAAAATTCTAAATTCTCTTGGTCCACCTAAAAGATTAACAGATGGATGGCAAAAGATAACAAAATAAAGAAACGAATAATGATTTATAAAAAAGTTTGTGAGATTTAAAGTTCAAAATGAAAAAAAAGTTGGTTTCTAATAAAGCGGAGTGTAAGGCCACTGGCGGCGAAATGTTTAAACAATTTTCACTCAATCCGCTGGAAGAATCTGTAGCAAACCTTCGAAATTTCCAGAAGCATTTGAATTCTGAAGGAGAAGTTCAAGGAGTTCAAAAGGTTGACATGAAAAACGATTGTAATGACATGGAACTTGCTGAAGTCAAATATGTCGTTAAAGAACCAGTGAAAGTCAAACAACATTTTTTTTTAATTAGGACCAGCACTCAGGGGATGACCCCTACTTATGCAATGCATTGCGCCAGTTGTGGGAGGGGGGATAGAGGGAGTAGTGCTTGTGAACATTTGATTTGAATCTTTGCACATTGAAAGTGGCAGAAAAGACCTCTGCAGGGAGTTTATTCCACATACGAACTGTTCGGCTAAAAAACGAATTTTCTCTGTAATGCGTTGTGCGATTCACTGGCCAATCGACTACAAAGGAATGCGCTCCTGATGCAGATCGCGTTGCGCGTATGAAATTACGGTTTTCAGAATCAAGTTCCCTGATTTCATAAGAGCACATTCCGTTGTAGTAACGATAAAACAGTGAAACACACCTCACATTGCGTCGATGCTCCAGTGAGTCAATAGAGCTGGATACCCTACTGTCACCGATGAGTTTCTTCGCTCTCTCCTGTACGCGGTCGAGTAACTCCAAAATAGACTTTGAAGCACCGGCCCATACATGAGAGTTGTATTCCATTTTTGGTCTGATAAAGATGACATAGATAGTGAGGAGATCAGATGGAGTGAAGTATTTCTTACACCGTTTCAGAAAACCAAGGCACTTGAATGCTTCTTTTGCAACCTGAAAAATATGCCAAGAACAACGAGAGCTTCTGATTCCTTAATATATATATCACCCATAATTACATATGAGGTAGCATGTTCAGCAGTGAGCCTGTGCAAAAGCACACAGCGATGGGTTTTATGAGCGTTAAACGAAACCCTGTTCGCCAGGCCCCATTCGGAAATTACCAACAGGTCGCGATTAAGGGTATCGTCCATGTGCTTTCTCATAGCCTCAATTTCTCGAAAGCTTGGTCTACTGCGAAACGAAAATGAATAGCATATGCTACTGTCATCTGCAAAAGAATAGTTAGGGTTGGAAGTCTGACGTAGAAGGCCATTAAGAAAAATAAGAAATAGGGTAGGGGAAACATGCAATAATGAAACTGATTTACTGCAGAAGCACAGCCAGGAACAAGCAAAACTACTTTCCGACATTTCAAATTCGATGTCCTCAATAAAACGCACTCTTAGAGATGTTGATAAGCGACAAAAACAATTATTGGAGCTTGAGGAAAAGAAGCTGAAATTATTGATAGATCTCGAAATAAAAAAGAGAAGGAGATACACGAAACGAGTAAAAAAAAAATTTTTTTAAAATAAAATAAAATAAAAAATAAAGACTTTAAATAATGATAAAAAAATTAACGAAAAACTTACGACGTCGTCACAGGGATATTATATAATGCAAAATTTTTATTGAATTGACGCCGACATTGATACGAAGTGATATTGATACTAAAACGATGACAACGACGACGCCGAAAACTCTTTTTAATTATAAAATTATTTTTAACAGTGCAAAGTAAGTGGGTATTGCAATATTTTCACTATTTGTGAATGTACAGCCAATTGATTACCCAATTCCAAACCAACTTTCATCCTCAGGGCTTTAAGTTTCATAAATTTTTTTTAAAACATTTAAATTTTGTCTTAGCAAAATTGTATACATAAATTCATAAGGTACCAGTAAGAATCACACACAACACATCGTGCAAAACAAATAAGGTTATGGACGAGGGGCACCCTTTACTTTTTAACTTAAGGAAAAAAATTAAGTTAATATAAACTTAAGGAAAAAAATTAAGTTTTATATAAAGTTTTACATACAAATGTCATCGGCTCTTAATGGATTAAGCATTTTTAAAACCTTTTAGTAATTTCTGAAAGATCTCTTCAAAAGCTTTTAAATGATACCCATATTGACCTGATATCTTAAAAATATATGGTGTTCAATCGTACTCTTTAAAAAGTTCAGAGGTCTAGAAATCGGAAAATATGGGCGAGCGAAAATTTCTTCACTTAATCTTTTTTTTTTCTTATTTTTTAATTCTCTGTCGCTTTTTTGAGTTACTTCATTATTCCAAAAGATATGGAAAATTAAGGGCAGGCGTGTTGTTTTGGCCGCTGCCTTTAAGTTTTTTTTTTCAACTTTATCGTCCCGTGTTTGATTGTGTTAAGATTTTTTGGCTTTATTTCTCAACAAAAAAACAAATTTATTTAATTCTCGCTATAAAAATAATTATAAATTTCAATTTATTGTTTCCTGTTTACTTTTCATATTAAAAATGTGACCTACATTTTTATTCAGTCATAAAAAGTGCAATATATCACGCTGAAGAGATTGCTAAATGCGCTAATTTCCAGATAAAAATAATTTTACATTTAGATAACAGAAATTTATATACCCTTCGGTACACTTAGCAAGTTGATCATTCTGTTTGTAAATTCTACAATATTTATTTGTTACCCTGTTCGTATTGAGTTTGAAATGGTTTACGAAAATTCCGACTTTTAAAATCAGCCGAAGGGTTCAATAGCAAAGATATCAGCTAAGAAAAAATCAATTTCCATGGAAAAAATATTGAAACATTCACCAAAAACTCCAATTCTCACCAAAAAGTAATTACAAAAAAAATTATTTTTGTCAAAAATTTTCAATTGCTACGAAGGGTAAATAAGTTGCAGTACCATGAATATAGATTTGTTACTTGATTTTGTAATTAAAATATGAAAATTATTTTATTACTTTTTATAGGTTAATATCGCACAGTGGGGTAAGAATTGAAAAAAGGACGTAAAGTATAAAAGTGTGAACCGAATTTAATCAATTTCACAGAAGAAAAATACATCATTAGAGGAAGGGCCGCCAGAAAAAATTTCCCCGTGCGTTCAACAAGAAGAAGTTACGTCCAGTGTTTTTTTAAGCCCGTTAGAACGTTAAATTACAAAAAACACTAAAATAAAATAAATTTTGATGACAAATTTTTTCTTATATTCAGTTAAATCTGGCAAATCATTATGAATAGACTCATGTTTGAAAGACGCTTTAAAATCATTCAAGTTTACTTTGAAAATCAGTCATCAATTCGAGCAACTAATTTAATTTTTTGGTGCAGATAATCGTCTGTCTGAGCAATCCATCCTTCGAACTGTGGATAGATTTCGTACCACATATTCTCTGTAGGATTCAATTATACCAACACGTCGAAGAAATGTGCGTAGTGAAGAGAGTATCGCTGCTGTAAACAAAAGTGTGAAGAAAATCCAAATTTATCGATTCTTTGTCGGTCGCAAAAATTTGGGCTCTGTCCGTTTACTACGTAAAAATTTTGGCGCAAAGATCTTGGCCTACACCTGTATACGATCCAGTTAGAGAAGGAATTAAAGCCACAAGACCATTATATGCGTCGTTCTTTCGCCGATTGGGCTCTAGAGCAGCTAGTAACTGACCCGTTGTTTTATCGCCAAATTGTGTTCAGCGATGAGACTCATTTTTGGCTTGACGGAATTGTCAATAAGCAAAATTGCCACATATGGAGCGAGACCAATCCACAACCCAACCTACAGACTCCATTGCATCCAAAAAATGCATCTTTTAGTGTGGTTTACACGTTGGGGACCTTTTTTCTTCAAAAATGGGGTCGAATCTCATGTTACGGTCAATGGAGATCGTTACCGCACTTTGATTAATGAATTTTTGTTTGAAAATATGGATGACAATGATCCGGACGGAATGTGGTTTCAACAAGATGGTACTAATTGCTATACGGCGACCGCAACCATCGAGTTTTTGAAATCAAAATTTGGCGATAAGCTGATTACGAGAAATGGACCAGTCAATTGGCCTCTAAAGTTATGTGATATGACACATCTCGATTACTTCCAAAGGGGTCACGTAAAGTCAATGGTTTATGCTAATAAACCAGCAAAAATTTATGCTTTGAAGGCCAACATTGTTCGTGTTTTTCGTGACATACGGCCAGCAGTACTTGAAAAAGTAACTTAAAAATGGATGATGATGGAATGGCCGAAATCATTTTTAAATATTAACGCCCTGTTCTAATCTTTCGTATAAAAAAATTCTTGATTACAGTTTAATTTAATTTTTACAATTTAAAGTTCTATTGGGCTTAAAAACACACTTTAGATACATGGTGAAGGAAGGGAATATCAGATTGGGCATAGCCGAATATAGCACTTATACATATTTATTCTAGAGCTGTTACTTTAAAAATGGTACTATTTATTGATCATATCGTACAGTTTTTAAGTATTACGTATCATTTCCAATGCCACAACAATTTTTTTTGTTTCTTTTTGTTTACAAAACGTTCATTTGCTTCTTAACATTTAGGAGAATAAATTTGAAAATTTTTGTTTTACACTCTCGTTGATAGTTTTTGCTAGTAGAGTTACTGAACAGACCTGTTTATTTTATTAATTAATTTGTGCTGCTAAACTTTTTTTGGTTCAAAACTTGTTATTGTTTTGTTGTAATTATTACCATTGTTTTACAATATTTTTTGCTGAGTAATTGTTGCGTGTTGTTGTTGTTGTGGAAAAACAAAATAAAGCTGTTTTGTGTATTATTGAAGGATTTTCCGCCAACACCATAAATAGCCATGATTTTCCGCATATTATTCATTTACTATTACTATTTTATTTAATACACAAAAAGAAAATTTTTAGCAATCAACAAAAGTATTGTGTTTGTATATTAAAAATAAATAATAACATTTTATTGTCATGATTATGACGTTTCGTTTCGTTTCGATGGTTTTAACTTGTCTCAAGTCTCATGAAAAGTTTCTATTAAGATTTTATAACAAGTTTTATCTTAAATGCTTTTGTTTCGATAACTGGTTAATTTAGACAATAAACAACAAGTGACGTCGTATGTTACTAAGCAATGTAATATTAGTGTTGGTATTACAAGAGATAATGAAAATAAACATATTTTGAAAATAAATTTATTTTTAGTTATAAAGTAATGAAAAATGCGAGCAAATTCATTTATTTTTGTCTAGCCAGGAATTTAAACTTTTATGTGTAAAAAAGTTAACAGTTGTTTTTAATTTTTTTGCTGCAGTGAAAATTAATTTTCTTGCTGGTTACGTCAAACAGTTATCCGTAACGAATCTATTACACAGAATGACAATCGCAAAATCAAAACAATCAAAAACATAACGACTGTTAAGTGGCTAACAGAACACTGTTAACTGTAACAACGGCAATGTTAAAAAAATGGTTTGTAAGTCTACTATTAAAATTCACACACATGGCACGAAAAGAGATAGAGAAAATTTAAATACGCAAATCGATCAGACATAGTTTCGAAAATTTTGCTATTAAAAACAGTAAGATCAGTTCATGTCCTTTAAGGCAGCTGTCAAAAAACCGCGCCGACTTTTATTTTTTCCAAATCATTTGGAACAATGAAGTAATTAAAAAAAATTAAAAAAAAAATAAAAAGGGCAATAGAGAGTAAAAAATATTTCTTATTTTATTATTCAAGTGAAAAAATTGGCGCTTGTTCATACTTTTCGACTTATGAGGCTATGAGAAAAGCTCCATTGTGCATCATATATTTTAAAAGTTTTTGAAGAGATCTTTTAACGAAGTTTTTTAAAACCAGTAATTTTTTTTTAATATTTACAATTTTTTTTTAACTAGTTTTACATATATAAAAGATTCGTTCGGCACAGTCAAATATTGTACTCGTAATCGTTTTCTTTATTTTTTAATGTTTATGTCATTTTTCAATTTTTTCTCAAATTTTTAGATAAAAGATTTGCAATTTTTAAAATGCCTACTAAGTCTAAGCATGATAACATAATGTTACCTCCACCTACCCATCATATATTGACCCAAGATTTGACTTTATGACCACTATCGTCAGATTTTTCAAAGCTATAAAACTGAAAAGTTGTTTTTTTTTTTTTTTAAAGAGAAGTAGCACTTCAGGCATTAAAACGTATTTAGTTATTTTTCGTAACCGTGCTACATTCTTTAGGAAAGGGATAGATGAGAGATAAGACAGGTAGTGAAAGGAGAGAGATAGAGAGTTAATTATTTTACTTCGCCGGCGAATCTGCTATGAGAAAGTACCGACGAAGGAGACTGCACGTTTTTTTGTTAGTTCTGAATATGTATTTATACCATTAAACAGAAAAAAACATTTATTGTATTTTGATTGCCACAGGATTTGAGCCCTGAAACAACCAGGTTTGTAGTCAACGTGTTTACCACTTTGTTTGTGATGGCACGTAGCTGGACAATATCGCTAGACCGTTATTAGTGTTTGCAGATCTGCTCAGTGGCATCCGTCACACTATTGTTTCCCAATAAAACTTGTTTTATATATATTACACTTAATTAATTGTAGATTGCACCAAATTCTGCTGATCTGAAATCATTGTACAGCTTGATTCTGACGAATAAGCTTTTCGTATTTAAATGAATGATGATTGCAACAAAATCATTAAAATCTTGTGGCAGTGTAAGTTTTTAACACTTACAACTTTGTATTCCTAAACCACGACGAAATTATTACAGGTGTAACTATTAACCCAAAAGTTTCCGTAGTGTTTTGTTTTCTAAAATTTAAATAATTTTAAAAATATGAAATTTTGAAATAATTTGAAAATGTAAAAAATTTTAAATTTTATAAAATTAAATTTCAAATCCAAAAAAAACGCGGTGAGGTATTACTGCATATGCAGGAGGAAGAAAGAAACCAATTGGTACAACCTCATTTAAAATACCAAATGATAATAAAAGGATAAATTAAATTCGGCTTTTTTTTGTGGTGCTCTAAAACCGTGAAAATTAATGAATTCAGCATTGCAACCATCTAGTAATTGATTCGTCTTGAAGTAAACAAATTTAAAAATTATAACAGCTGTATTTTTTTGTCGTTATTGCGGTTCATACGACGAATTTTTACAACGAATATTTTATGACGTATTCGTTGTTCATTCCAGTTGTGTTCCTAGCAGAAAATAAATCAATCATTCCTATCTGAATTTGACTTTCGGTCAAAGTTTGTAAACTCGATTACAGTCCCACCATTCGGAAGTTTTTACACAAAAAAGAAGTAAAACTGTTACACCAACAAAACTGTATCAAATGGAATCGACCACCATATTGTTACGGACCGGTTGTATTGTTGAATGCTTTGTAACATTTGGATTATCTTATAGATAAACACAGAATAACTGTATAAACAAATATTTGTTTTGTTGTTTTTACAGCTATTATTTTAGTTTATGTAAAGTTAATTGAAATTGTGGTTTTTATTTGAATATATCATATGAATATGAAACACGTTTTTGTTTTTTACTGAACATTTAATGAGTCAAGCATTTATTTATTAGTTCATGAATATATATTCCTATGTAGATGATATTACTTTAAAAACTAAAATACAGGTGTTCTTTCTTGTCTGTTTAATGATTCCATTTGACATGTTGAAAACGCATAAAATCAATATGTTAGTACCAATTAATAATTAATTAAGCGATCAATATGGATTATTTCATTAACTTAATTCATTAAAACCTCTTCATAATGTTTCCTGCAGTTAATTTCATTTTCAACTAAAATCAATGCAAAGAAAAACCAGATTCCAAATGACAAGTTCATTGCAAAAGAAATCAATCCATTTTTTCAACCTCAACTTTATATCAAGTTCAATATACATTATAAAGTTGTGGTTAAAAACGCTACACTGCTCTTCCAATCATTTGAATATGATATTCAAACGAGATTTTAGTTTAAACATCATCATGATTAAAAACTGTAACTTAAAGGTAAAATAGAGGTTTTTTTAAATACATATACCTATATATTTATGCAACAAAAACACAAACATTAAAACATGAATACTTATGTATGTGGGTATGTAAAATATACCCATGTAACGGCACTTACCCACTCCATTATCATGTTGAAATTCTAAATATTTTCTGGATTCTTTTTGAAAAAATTCAACAAAATCTTTTTTCTCCAATGTACCAGACAAATACTTAACACGCCAATCTTTAAGAGGTGACTCGGAGGTTGGTGTCGGTGGAGCAACAACATCATCTGTAAAACTATCCATATTGATTTGAGTTTTGCAGCAGCAGCTATTTTTTTATTATTCAATCTTTTTTTTTCAGAAGTGTTTGTAAAAACAGAAAAACAGGCAGTTTTTATTTTTATTGATTTTTATTATTCTTGACACTTGATTACAATTTGTGCTTTGTGCATTTAAATTGTTAATTATTTTTAATATTTATTTTTATGTGTAAAATTCTTGGCAATTTACAGCGTTATTCTTGTATGTGGGCAGCTGTAAAAAAAGAGAAATTAAAAAGAAAATAAAACTAATGCAGTTGCCAGAGTTTTTCTTAAAGCAGTGTTGCCAAGTTTTGTAGTTTGCGTATTAGGTATTGCTGATGTCCTTGCAAACTACATACAGCGCCAGCCAAATATGAATTGTAAAAAATACATATAAGGCCCGTTTAGTTATAATAGAAGTCATAAGGTTTGATTTTACAAGAAAAATTTTTAAATTACTTTTTTTTAATTAAAAAAATCTACTGTAACAACACATTTTGTTTCTATATTTTCACACTTTAAATAAGATAAAAGTTATTAGTAGAAAAAACAATCTTGATAGAATGAAAATTTTTTTTCATATTGACATTTACATCACGTTTGCTTTCACACCATCATATCTTCTAATAAATTTTAACAAATATTAAAATTCAATCTGAAATTTTAATAAGTGTTTTTGAAAAAGTCGTTACTGCTTAATGTTGTTTTTCGTAACACTAGCTTTAAAATTTTCTCAACGATTTTGAATGTTTTGTTTAAACAAGCATTTTATATTTTATTAAATAAACAAAATAGTAGAAAGTGATGTTTCTAATGTATCTATAAATAACTATTTTGTACTTCTGTTTTTAGTAAAAAATCTCTTAAACTATATCCGTTTATTATATAAGTGTTTATCAAGTTTTAACTAGAATGTTGCTTCAACATTTGATTTTTTCATGAATGTGTATTTATTTTTATAAGTTAAGCTGCAAATACTTTTTAATATCGTAATAAATTTCGATATTGTGAACCATATAAAGCTCTTTTTTGCAATGGTTTGCGATGATGTAAACCATAAGTAGGTTTTTTAAGTCAATGTTGGAAAACTAATTTTTTATCATGTTTTTACGAATTTCTTTTAGGTTAACGACCGGGTGTTTTAAATAAAATGAAGAAAATCGAGCACCAGGATTAAAGCACCAGGATAAAGCAACATATTTTGTTAATAAAGCAGGTAAGACCTCTTAAGTCATAAACCGAGCTGATTTTGATAATATATAAAGAATGAATTACTGCATTTTTATTGTAAAACAAAATCAAGAAATTTATTAAAACTTTGTTTCTAAAACTCGTACTTTGTAAATAAAAAAAATAAATCTCCGGCAACTCTGTTTTCCTGTAATATTCTTTTTCTTGTTTACGGGACTGTCATTTTATATATAAAAACAATAAAAAATAAAGAAAAAAATCAGTTTCATAATTAGTTCTGAATATATTAAAGATTATTTTTATTATCTCTCTAGAATATTGTTTTCGGTCATTTTTAAAATGGGTAATTGATATTCCACCAGTTAACTTTATCAAACAGCTGACGTCGACATCGCTGCTGTTGTTATACAAAACAAGTTAAGGAGAGCCCCCAATAAAAATAACAACAAAACATACATACACTTTAAAAACTTAAATAGTATTTTTTAACTTCTTTTTCTACAACTAAAAACGAAAAGGCTGGTTCCTTGCGATTAACTTAAGCTATATTAAATACAAAGCACTCTTGAAGGTCGTAATTCATATTTAAAATTGTTTTAAAACAAATATTGTCATTAACCCACAAAATATGTATGTATGTATGCTTGTCTGTATATAGAAAAATTCTTTGTTTTTTTTTTTTCATTAATATTTTATTATCACGCACAAATTTTTTAATGTTCATGCTAGGTTTTTCAACTTTTCACTTTTAATACGAAATCTTTTGTTGACTTTTAGTTGCATTTTTTTCTCTACATTTTGCGTTCGAAATAAATATATTAATGAACATGTAAAATAAAGGAAAATCTTTCCACGTATGTATTAAACAATTCTTTGTTTATTTAATAGCCTTTGTTTATTCAATATAAATTTATATTTATTATTTAATTAAAAATACATTTCCTTAAATTTACATAAAACTATGTAATAATTTATGGAGTCGTCACTTTTGTTCACTTGAAAAATTTACCAAAATTTTTGGGGTTATGTTTTTAGCAACAGTAGCAGCAGAAATATGAACTTTTTTTATTTTACTTTTATTTGTTTTCTCTTTTTGTTTAAAAAAAATACAAAAATTCTCTTGTTTTTAAATTGCTAATAAGTATTAAAACCAATTATTTGATCTGTTTTATCCCACAAGTCTTTCACTTTTTTTTAAACTTCAAAATTTTAGTATTTTTGTTTTTATTTTGCGTATTTACTCAAACAGAAAATTTGCTTTAATTAAAATTTTTTTTCGATATTTCTCTTGTTTTTCTACTTTTATTTTCCTGTTTCTCTTTTAATTAAATTGCGAAATAACATTATCGCAATATATTGCATATGTATATATAAAGTTAATTATATTTAATTATTAAAAACAATATAACATTCGCTTCGGTATTAAAAAATAAACTGAACAAGTTGAAGCACAAAATAGAACTGAAAAAATTAAACAAAAACTGAAAACGGAATGAAAACAAACCAAAAATTAATTAAAAGGTGGTGTGTTAGTTTTGTTTTTTACCTCAACGTATTTTTGTGTGGTTACTTTTGAAATTGTAAATAAAACTTCAATTTTTATAATTGTTTAATATTCTGAGGCAAGAGAATATTTTGCTTATTCTTATTTTATAAGATTCCTAACTTTGTTTTTTTTATTATTACTAAAAGTAGTGGTGGTTAGAACTGTCTTCTATATTTTTTCTATACTTATAATGTTTTTCATCTTAAACTAATTAACCATTTTTCGGGCAACCGTAACTAGAGGCATTATGACAATGCCTGATGACAAATGATAGAAGAAAAATCTTTAAGCGAGCATTTGGTGTACATTAGAGTCTGGCCATAGGCACACATTTAAACATTTCTTTATAATTTTTAAGGGTTCAGTTACTAAGTGGTATATTGCTTCAAATTTTTACAGAAACACCAACATGTGCATGTCAATAATCATAATCAGATACAACTCTCGTCATTTGTATTTTTTTCCTTAATGTGATTTTAAAAATTATTTAATTTTATACTATAAAACTCACTTCAACTTAAACTCTTGCTTAATTCACAAAATTTTGTATGGTGTATTTTGTATTGAATACACTTTCGGTTTATATGCTTGTGAACACGCAGTATATTATTGTATCAATTTATTTTGTATATTAAACGTGAAAAAGCAAATAGAAAAAGAAAATAAGTATTCAGAAGAAGTTTTTCAGAGAGTAAAATGGACAATAGGACTGAAAAAAGCAAACTTTTAACTTTTATTTTCTTCTTCTCAATGCGATATGGAATTCACATTTAGTTGATAACACGATTACCAATACAATTTTTCAAAAACATGCAAAATAAAAGCATACAAGCATACACTATTGTATTTTAATTGAACAGAACACAGTATACACGGATACAAGGGGTTTTGTGAATTAAGCATACATGTTTTCTCTTGATTGCATTTGGGTAAACCAATCCTAATTTTAGCAACCATGTTTATTTTGTTTCACTAGCTGGCAATGAACAGTAACTGATAACGACTCTGGTTTTGCAGGAAAAGAACCGTTACAATTTTTGTTTTTTTGTAAATCACATATAAAAAATAAAGTTTAATATGAAAGTACTGAACGAATGATTTGAATTTTAGTGAATGATCAATTAAATCATAAAAAAATGTTCTATTTGGAAATTTTTGATTTAAATGTAAATACATATGAAGCAAAATATCATAGTAGAAAGTTAATTGAAATGTTACTTATAACATTTCTGTTAATTAAATAAATAAAAAATATTTTATTTATGTATTTTTAAATTACACAGCCAATTGTAAGTTTTTTTGTTCCATTAAACTTGTTTTAATGTTTATTATTTACTAGTATTTGGTTTCTAAAAATTAATTTTAAAAACTAATTAATTTGCTGAGATATTTTTGATATTTTTGCTTCATTTTGCATTGTTTAATGTTTTACAATGTAAACAAAATTTTACGCCAAACTTAAATAAGCAATTCACCACATACAAAAACCACCACAAATTAATTCAACAAACCTTTAGTTCTCAATTTTAAAAAAATTCAAAAATTACATTTTCAGAAAGTCGATATAACAGAAAATTATTATTTTATTAGTAAAAACAATATCTTAAGAAAAATAATTGAGTTAAAAAAAATATACCAAAAAATAAAAAATTCAAGATCCAAGCGAAAAATCAAATTTTACTTAAACTTTGAAACTTCAGACAATAAAACAAGAGATTTTATCTCAAAAATCAAAAATTTTACAAAAAAAATTTGGTTTTAAGCGAAAATTTAGAATTTACAAAATTTTCGAATATATAGAAAAATATCGATTTCACCAAAATAAATATCGTTTTACAAAAATATAAAAACTTACCTAAAATGAAGGGATTAAAAAATATATTCGAATCTTAAAAAAAAATAGATTTGAGCAAAAAATGGAAACATGAGAAAACTAAGATTTCATGTATTGGTGAAAATATGTCAGTGAATAAATAAATATATATTTAAAAATGATTGATAAGATAAGATAAGATGATTGATTTTTAAGGACGTGAATTTTACACTCTCAATAATTAATGTTTATACTTAAATTCTGATAATATTTTTTCTTGTATGGAAATAAAATTTGTATGTATAGCAAACAATTTAAAACAAATGAATTAAAATTTATTTTTGGCATAAATTAATTTTTTTTTTTAATTTCTAAAAACGTTAAAAAAAAATAAATTAACAAATGTATACGTACGTTTTTCAAAGAAAAAAGACAAATTAGATATCACTAAAATATAAGGCTGCATTTTCTGAACCGCCACATCTTTTAGTAGCATTTTTCGCATATATCTACCTTAGCTTGTGTACATTGTAAATATCATTTATTTTAACAACTATGTTTTTGTAAATTAGAATAATAATAAGCAAAAAATAAATTTTTATTTATTTTTATTCGCAGTTCAACAGTTCACAGTTTATAAAAAATTAAATTATAAAAAAAAATATTTAAGGCTTATTAGACATTTATTATTCGGAGTGACTGATTTCAAGCCTTCTAATTCAATTTGGCTCATTTGAAAAAAAATTGAATCACTTAAAAAATAAATTAGTTTTCGTAAAGCTTTGGATTTTCCTTTAATTTTTCCACAAGTAAAACTCTTTCTCGATATTTAAAAAATTTTTATTCAAACCACACCAGCCGCTCGCAAGCAATCAAGGAAATTTATTTTCATTATCGTTTAATTTTTCTTAAAGTGTATTAAACATATGTAAGAGTTGTATAAATAAAGAAAAGCTTTAAAACAAAAAGCTTTCTAGTTTTAATACCCCAACAAACTAAAGTTTGTAAAGCGGCAACAAAAAAACGTAAACAAAAGAACATTAAATGAAAAATTAAAAAAAAAACAGGATACTCAGTCAAAGTAAATTACTTCGACGACAATTAAGAATACTTCATTAAATTTTTTGTTTGTTTTTAACCTAAAAAAATTTTAAATATCTAAGAAACTATTGATTTTATAAACGTTTAAAATTTATTAATTAAAGCGAAAAACACACATGAACTAAGAACAAATCAATAAATATCTTTTATGAAAAGAATATAAAAACTTAAACAAAATATGCAAGGATTTTAAGGAAAAGTAGTTTAATTAAAACAAAATAAATAAATAAAAAATAAATATAAATTAAGAAAAAGTGTAACTAAAACAAGAAATAAATTATTGTTAATATTTTTGTGTAAGCAAATTGCAGTACATATAATAAATGTCAAGGTCAGGGAACAATTTTAAAGAATTTTTTAACTCATTCTTAAAAACACATACATGCATGCATATAACACAAAACAAATAAAAATTACCGTTGTAATATTGTTTTTTTTTTTCTCTCATTATGCTCCTTTCCTTCCAGAAAAGTTGTTAAACAAACAGCTCAATAATAATAAATAATTTATGAAATTCAAACAAAATGGAGAATTCTGCAAATAATACTAAAACAACAATAACAACATCTAATACTTCAACAACATGGGTGTCATCAACTGCTTCATCTTTACCAACATCAACGACAGCAACAACAACAACATCAACAATATCCACATTATCAGAAAGGCAAAGTACTACAAATTTAATTGCAAATGCATTTTTAATGGAAAATCTAAATGTATTGTCACCACCACCAACAGCAACAGTAACAACAACATCTTTATTACCAACTCCACCAACATCAACTTATCATCAGGATATTAGTTCTGTAAATGTTAAACAACACGACTTGTTTAAAACCGAAACAATGGCTGACAGATTAATAGACGATAAAAATAAATTGTTTTTGTCATCGGCCTCAATTCCTTCATCATCTCAATCACCACTTGACTTTGCTGCTTTTGGTCCGGCATTTAATGAACCTCAAAAACCCCGTTGGTTGTCATCGTTACACAGTGTCATTTTTATAATAACTTGTGCTTTGGCCGTTTTTATTGTTTTTCGTAATGTGCTTACTTGGTAAGTAGTGGGGTATTTAATGCCTTCACCGATTGATTTTCTCCTTTATTTATAGTTCAATTAAAAATCACGCTCCTTTAATATTTAAAAGTTTTTTTTTGTTTTTTAATGTTTTTTGAAACATTTTATTTAAAAAGATATAAACAAAAGTTAAAAATTAAAGGGTGTCCACACATATCACGTGATTGCACTTACCTTTTAAAGCTTTTTGATTGATATCCTATAAATCTACACATTCTATACCGTTGCGCCCTGTTATAAAAAAATGTTAAAAAATCAAAGGGTTGTCCTTTATAGACTTCATTTTGACGTTGGAGTTGTTGTAGGCAGGCACTTGAAGTTTATTGAGGTGCGTTTATTATATTGTCCTTTCGGACCTGTATATCAAGTGCATACGGAAAATAAATTGCTTTCAAATTTCTTCGTATCCATTATTGGAAAGAGTATCCTTGGTTCTGCTTTTTTCCGTTCTAGAAAAAATTTTTATCTGCTTTTCAAAAATGGCATTTGTATTAAAAACTAATTTATTCCACACTCGCATTGTCCAAATTTTATGCAATTTAGAAAAATTTAATATATTTTAAAGGCTTATTTTTATTTAAAGATTTTGCTTTACCTGTACGACAACAATTGTCTCACTAACTTTTTGTCATTGTTATTTTAGTTTATTCTTTGCGTTTTAAAATTTCAATTACAAATTAATATTTCTCAATGAAATTATTATTTTTCTTTTTTTTTTACTCATTTTAATTAAATTAACGGTAAAAGGTTTTGATTGTATTGCTTGTTTAAGGGTTAAATTAAAATTGAGAATGAAATAAAAAGAGTATTTATTCAACACATACAAACATAGCATGTCAGTTGAGTTAAAATCAAAATGTCCAACCGTACAACTGCTCAGTGCCAAATATTAATTTGCATGAACACATTAATCACTTCTTTATTGTATAACGATAATTAAACGGTATTTTTTGCAACAACACTTTTTAAGAATGACTGGAGTGCAGACAATTAAACCTGTATTCTTCAGTCTTTGTATTTATTGCTTAGATGTGTCGAAAGTGACATACATATCTGTTCAAAAAGTGGCATCAATCGGTCTAGACACAATCAAAATGCTTGATGTCAATTTATTTTATGTACATTTTTAGTTTTATTTCTTGCTGTCAACATGTTGCTTTCAGCACCGCAAATATATTTTGAAGACTTTAATCGTACAGATTGTTTGTCGATAAATTCCAAGATTATTTTTTTCTTTTGACATTTTTTGTTTAAAATATTTTTACGTGCTTGACGAGTTAAGACAATAAACACATCAAACTGTGACAACATCCAGCATCGTCTGTGTAACATTTACTTATAAATATGACAAATACTTCTATAATCCTGGATGTGTACTTTGACGGTATTAAGGCCGCTTTAAAATAAAATATGTGAGATCGTTTAAAAATTTCAAAAGATTCTAGTTTTTGTGCAATTAGAGTTGTATCCTTTTGTTTTTTAGCGTGGCACCTAAACAAACAATTTCCTATGTTTTCTGGCGAATGAGTCATAGGAGACAACGCCAATCAGAGAACTTGCTAAAAATGCACTGAAGAAAATTCCCTGGTTGGAATATTAATAATTTAAAGAGATTACAAAAATTAAAATTTTATTTTTAATTTTTTATATTATATTTTGAAAATATTTATATATTTGAACAAGCGTTTTTTTGTTGAGAGCTAGAATGTTGTGTGTTTTGCTTTCTTTCTTAAAAGTATCTTTTGTGGTTGTATTGTGTTCGTGAGCGCGCTTGTATGGCGATGATGGCCGTAAAAAACGATAATCTTGTAAGCTTTTTGTAGATTATTTTTTTTATTGATAATCCGTTATGATTATTGATTATTTGTTTTAAATTAAAAAATTATAATTTAGAAACTACCATGCAGATCGTAAGGATCCAAAAAATTTATTACATTCCTCCAGTAACTTATTTTTGCTCTTCTCCTTACAAGTAACAAACGTAATAATTGATATATTTGTTCATGTACACACATTTAATAATTTATTTACTTTGTATTCAATTAGTCACACACGTATTACAACATATAGTTAACTTTTAAGCACATACAAAATAGTTTGTATGTATAAATAATAAGTCAATCTGAACCAATTAACACACCTAATTTTGTTCAGTGCAATAGCACCACAGCATACTCATTTGAAAATTTCTATCTGGTTGACTTTAATTGATCATACGCAAGCAGAAAATATAACAGAGAGAAAATTACTGTAAATATTGAAAAAAATAATAATAACAAATAAAATAAAAAAAACGAACTGAACCGTGATTCTTCGATTAAAAATATAACGATAAAGCTAACTTAGTCTAAACCAGGGGTTCTCATCAAATTCCTGCTCACGGACCCCTAGTAAACTAATCATTTTTTCGCGGACCCCTCTGAAGCCCAAGTTTAAAATAAAACTTTTATTATTTTTGAAAACAATGTTTTTTCGGTTCTTTATGCGGAACCCTTGGATAGTTGCTACGGACCCTCAGGGGTCCACGGACCCCCATTTGAGAACCGTTGGTCTAAACGTAAATATATAAATAAATGGAAACTTAAAAACGCAAACAGATTAAAATTTTTACAAAGTGTGGCATCTCTAAAGAAATGTTTTGTTTTCTTTGTGATTTTTTGTATGGAGTCATGGTGGAATAATACCATGTAAATAAGAATCGAAAAAATCTTTTATTGACCTCTTTAAAGGCGAATTATTATAAGGTGGTAGCGATGGCGAATTCATTGATTTTCACCGGTAGCCTGTCAAACTCCATATAAAAAAATCTGTATAATTTTTAAAATTTAAGCTAACGGCGAAAAATAACGAAGACGCCATCGCTACCACCATGGCGAAATCATATACCAGCTGGTAGCAGTGGCGAATTTATTTATTTTAGCCCTTGCGGAAAATGTAACTCTACGTATTAAAAATCAACGAAAATTTGTTTACATAAAGTTTGACATTTTTAAATTGTTGACATGGTTTCGCCATGGCTACCACCTTATAATTGATTCACCTTGAACTATAAAAGCCATAAAACTATAAAAGCAAATTCGTTTCGCAGTATAGGAAATGAAGATTTATTTTGAAATTATCTCCACCAAAACGGGGTAAATTTAAAAAAAACTTCTGGAACAATAAAATTGACGTTTTTGCGAGTACAACATATGAAAATTAAGAAATAACAAAAATATTATTTATTTATTTAGCAAAAACTATAATAAAAAAGTAATTTATTTAGAAGTGTTAGTAGGTTAATTTTAAGTCGGTCTTAATTTACTTAAATATGTTTTAATTTAATATTAAACGCTTTGTTCTCTTTGCAATTTGTAAACATCTCTTGAGTTGTTTGTGCACTTTCACTCGACTGAAAAACTCAAAAATCAAAACAAAAGAAAGCAATAACGGACACTTGCAAATTTTATTTCCAGTTTTTCGATTTTTATCGCATTGCATACAGTCATTTAATATGAGTAAATATTTTAAACAAAAAACTATTGTATTTGATAGATACGAACGAAAAACAAACTTTTAACAGGTCGTTTTCGTGTTTATTCAACAATCGTTCACATAAAGACAACACAAATACTTATGACGCAGATCAGTCAGTTTTAAGCGATCTAAATGAATTGACTTAAACATTTTAGTTAAATTGATTTAAGAAAAAAATATACGAAATTACAATAATAAAAAATAAAATAAATTTTAATAATGGAAAAATTAATTGATTTTCCTATTTTCCCCACCAGGCACTTGCAAAGTTTCTGGGGAGCGTCAGGAGATTTTTGGCAAGCGCAATGGGATAAATTTATTGATATTACAGGTAAGTGTTTCTCTTATATTGTGTTTATTTAGCTACTAGCGCACTTTAAGTTTAATATTTTTATCAACGCACGCTTAAACTTTAATTATATTTGATGAAATATAAAATATTCATTTTTTTAATGAAAACTTTATTCGATTTAATGAAAATTCATCTAAGGAAGGAATTAGTTTTAAGTTTATTTCGCCAAATGTGTGTTCGGTTAAGCGGAATTTGCAAACCTTTGCCGTCTTTTGACATTTAAAAAAAAAAGTTTAGAGAATATTTTATAAAAACAGAAAAGAATTTATTTAAAACTATTTGTTATGAAATTTTTTTTTTCATTACAAAGATGTCTTACAGTTTTTTAAGTAAAGGCATTAAAGGCAACTTTTAAATTACTTTGTTAGTTTCATTTATTAGACGGTAAAATCTGGGTTGAAGCGTAAGTAAATTTATTATTTCTTGCTGAAAACATAACTGCCAAGGCAAATTAATTACCAGGTTACAGCGTGCGTCAATTCATAAATTTTTGCGGGAAAATTTTGTTGACCTCTCAAACACGTCTGGCAACGTGTGTTTATGTGTTTATGAAAAAGAAGTAAGTCCAATATTACACGTGCGATTATTTCATGCCATTTTTTTTTTTCAATTCTGTTTAAAATTTCACCGAGTTTCATCGCGTCCATAAGCTATGAAATTTTTCATGGCATCGGAATTTTTACATTTCACTTTTAATTTGATATTCGTTACTGTAGTAATTGTTTCTATTATTTCAAATAGTACACAAACAAAAACGTGAACGTACACGTAGTAAATGTAAAAAATCCCCTCAAAATTCAAGCCATGTCATTTTGTCTATCCTGCTTGCGTCTCTACACCTCTTCCCTATAAACAAAAATTTCATGAAACTAGTTTCATGCAAAATGCCGTGGTGTAAAATAGCTCTAAGCTACTAAAAATAAATTGAAATACAACAAAATTTTACAAAAACAAAATACACGCAAAATCTAATCCATGAACCTGCTGTCAATTCGCCTTGGTAAATAAATATCGCAGGCGTTCGTTATTTAATTTATAAAGGCCGGAACACATAGAATCCGTCATACGTGATGCTATAAACACAATCAAGTCAACCGACCATTGACTACAAGATATCAAAAATAGAATACATGCCTGATTATGAGAATAATTCTATTAGCCGCTACACGACTACCGACTACACGGCTACTTTTGTAGCCCGTAGCCAACTTAGGCTAATTTCTATTTTTCTTGACTACAAAAAACAGATTAGTGCTGCCAATACAATAAATGCATGAAATGGTGGTTTTAAAAACGCAAAACATTAAATATCGCTATTAAAAACGCGAAAAACTATTATAGTGGCACCATTGAAAAATAATAATCATCTGTTCATTTGTTTACATTTTTCATTTACTTCTTATTTGGCGCCTTTTTTTTGTTTTTTTTTTTTTTTTTTTGTTTTTTTGCTTAACTTTAACACCTATGTCAAAACAGATGTTTATTTTTTGTAGTTAGTGATCGGTGGTCGTAAAAAGAATTAAGTAGCTGGCGACTTTTGTAGTCGGTAGTCGATGGTCGGTAGCCTTTGATTGTGTTTATAGGATTAAACTTTGACATATTCAACAGACAAGTCAGTTAAAATACATGTTTTCTTATGAGCGTTGCCACAATCAATACGTGTCCGTCAACGCAAAGTAGGAAAGTTGGTAAACTTTGATAGCTATCAGTTGCTTCTTCTTTTTTGTTTTCTTTTAACTCTTGCTGTGTTTCAATTGTATTTTGTGATTCTAATAGAACAATTTTGGTGGCAAACAAATACAAATTTAATAAAATTAACAAGTGAATAAAATAAAAATTAAATTTAAAAGTGAATAAAAATAGACAGCAAACTTTGATTTAACATCCGCCAGCAAAGTATTCATTGTGCCAACCTCATCCGTTGTTACTTTGACTTTAGTTGAATTTATTAAAGTACAACGTATGACGGATTCTATGTGTCCCGGCCTGAAATCTTTGGTACTCTACTGACGGCAACGAGAAATAAAAATAAAAAATGGGTTTGGTCTCTGTTTGTTTTTTTTCTTTTTTTACATAAAAGAAATTTGGCATAGTACAGGCATTTAAAATAATGTAAGCAGGCAAATGTCGTCGTCACTTTTTCAAAAAAAAAAATACAATCATGATGATAGCCCGGTTAGTATGAAGACGAAGTATGAGAGTCTTACTCCCAGAACAGTGAGAGTTCCCCACGTTGGAGCGATCGATAACCCCTTCACCGGTCACTTTAACTAAAGTTAGTGAAACTGGAGTTTTGTTAGATGCATAGTTAGTACGCTTCCTTCAGCGATTCTATAACTTTTTTGATCACTGAAAATATTCAATTTCTTTCAAGTTGAGAAGAGTAAAAAATATCATTATTTAGGATCACTTTTTATTGTTGAATGGCGGCATTTTTCTTGATTTTTTAATTGTCACGGTGGGGCTGATTGTAAAATAAATAGTATTAAGTTTACGACTTTTAAGCTACGGCTTGGATTAGTGTTTGAAAAATTTGCATGAGAATTTTGCATTTTAATGTGGGTAAGATGATATAATTAAAATATTTTGTTAATTATTTTACAATCTTCCTGCTTTAAAGAACAAAAAATTTTCAATGGGAAGCGTATAGAAAGAAAAGTGACCGCAAATTTATTTCAAACAAAATATAGCATCCGTAATATTATTTTTTATTCAAAAAATTCTACAGTGGGAATAAAAAGTTATCAGCAAATTGAGATGTCTAGATTTTAACTGGCCTCTTACTTTTCCATTATAATCTCAGCCTTACAAATTTTCCCAAAAGAGAACTACATGCCATTAAGAACGTTCTTTCTCAATAGAAATTGATTGTATGACAAAATATTCCATATTAAAAGTTGGTTGCGAAGGGAAAGAGTGATGTGTGAATTTTTCATTTTATTTAGCATTATTTACTGTTGTTGTGCGATAAATATGTAAGTGAAAAAAGTTACAAACAATAAAAAATAAACAAAAACAAGCCTCTTTTGTTGTTGTTTAACTTCAAAACAAACAAATAAAAAAACTGAGAGTAATTGTATTCATATAACAACTGTTTTTTCAAACTTTAAAACAGCAGTTTTAGACAACGTGTATTGAAAAAGTCATGGAATATAATATTTTCTACGTTTATACACACGTCTTCACAAATAAAAATATTGTGAATAGAAAATAAAATTAATAAATTAACAGCTTACTCACAAAGCCAATTCCTGATTAACTGCACTATTTGCAAATATGGTATTAAGTGCTGCCACATTTTTTTCTGTTTAAGTGTTTTTGCCTATTAGGCCTTAAAACATTTTTAAAAAGTAACATTTTAACAAAAAATTTATTGCTTAAAAACAAAAAATTGTTCATAATTAATTTTTGAATACAAAAAATTGGGCGACAAATATTTTGGAGAGTATATGTATTTACAAAATGCCCATATGTATTCTGTCGACATTTTACAAGTTAAATGTTAAATTGTTATCCGGCACCATTAAAATGTCAAAAATATTCTTGCCGTAAGTAATATAATTAGAAATAAAGCCATGTCACAGGTTTTGTACGAAATTGATTTGAATTCGTATTTCCAAAACGTAACGTTTTACTTTTGCTTCTTCAGCTCTCGTACGTTTTTATGAAAACGGTAAAAAAGAAAATCGTATTATTTATGTTAAAAATATGGTTACATTGAAATCAAAACAGCTGGTTCAGCAACCGGCGCCAACAATATCGGTCCGGCTCCAGACAAATTAAAAGAAAGTAAGTAAACAAACAAACTAAAATCAAAAAATAAATAAAAAAATAAGCAAAAGAACAGTATGCCTGGTGTTTCAATTGTTGCTGTGATGGAAGAAGACAGAAAGATGCATTTAGCAATCAAATTAAATCGCAGAAGTTTGAGGGATGCGTCAGATCCTTTGTTCTATCCAAGTGGAGTGTAAGTAAATGTATCCATTATACTTCTCACTTTTTTCTTTGAAACATATGGCAGGATGTTATCAGAAACCCGGGTGGCAATGGAACATCAATTACGTTTTCAGTTTGTGACCAATGTTTTATACGATTTACAAAAATATTAAAATTTTCATACTAGAAGTATTTAAATAAAATTTTTTTAAGCGAAATTAATATAGACAATATTTTTAATTAATTTTCAGTACAGTTTTCCACATTTTTCGTCTTTTAAAAATATCAATTTCACTTTAGATTTCAAGACCGTTTTCAAAATGAATTTTTTGATCGTTTTAAATTTTCTAGAGAAGCAATATACGTTTTAGTTTTCTAAATCGTACAAAATTTCACTCTGTGACATGGCTGATAATTTATATTTGCAAATAGGGTACGTGTAAACTTTGTATTTGTTTGGTATTTTGTCCCCTTCTGTATTTTTTCCTTAGAAATAAAGCAGCGCTTCTTAAACGTAAAAGACGAACAGCAATGAAAAACAAACCTTTTTTAATCGCAGGTCATTAAGAATTTCATTGATTTATAGCTATAGGCCAGTCTTAGACTTCATATTTAAATACGCATTTAGTTTATTTGCATTAAAATTGAAGTTGTATAGAAATCAATCTATAATCGTTCTTATTTAACTATGATAAAAATATGGCAGCATTACAAAATAACTATCAACAGTTTATGGAAAGCAGCTGCTAACAAACGCAATGAAATGCAAAACTTGTTAAAAATATGTACTCACCCTTCACCACAAAGAAAAGGTATTTCATGTCGTTTGTAATTTCTGCAATATCCATTTCCGACGCCATAAATAACGTATATTCTGACTTCTTATAGCTAAGTCGATTAAGCGATGTCCGCCTGCCCCGTCCGTGTTTGTATTGAAGTTAACTTTGCCAAGGCACTGGATGAGCTAGAGAAAAGTCGAATACGCCAATCAGAGCAGACATGGTTGAAAATTTTCGCTATTGAAAATCAGAAAGATCGGGCAAAACACCACGCCTGCCTCTAATTTTTTCATATCATTTTATTTTTATATTTTCCGAGTTATGGCCCCCTGAAATTTTCATAAAAAAGTTCAATTGTCAATATGGGTATCATTTAAAAGCTTTTGAAGAGATCTTTAAAAAAATACTACATTTTTAAAAAACGCTTAACCCATTAAGAGCCGAAACCATTTTTGTAATTTTTTTTAAAAATTTGTTAAATCTCCCTTGCCTCAATATTTGTTTTTTGTTTGGAGTTACTTCACTTAACTAGATTTACAAACATGGTGAAGGGTATATAAGATTTTCTATAGCCGAAAATAGCACTCTTACATCTTAAATTTTGCTCAGTGCACCTTAAAAAAATCCACTAAAAAGAAGACGAATAGTTAAAAAACATAAGTGCTCCTATCTGTGTGACTAGCTAACACCGTTCTGCAAAAAAATTAATCGGCCCTATCATAAATATCTTTTCACTTGAAATGTTTTCCCTTTTTCCCCAAATTGCAATCGTGAAAAATTTACATGAACAATTTTTCACGTAAACAAAAATTCCCCTTATCGTGATAGATTTTTTCCCTCGAAATTTTTTTCACTTTTCCCTTGTATATGTTCACTTAAATTTTACTGGAGAACTGCAAGTTTTAATCACTTTTAATTAGAATATTAAAGTTATTAATACATTTTTTAAATCATGATCAGTTTCTGCAACGCGGACTGACATTATGCTCGATAAGATGCAAAACAAAAGTTCTACTGCTTGTAAATTTATAAAAATTTTTTTTATTAAAAATGTCATTAAATGAAAAATGGAAATACAAAAAAATTTAATACAATTTTTTTTTGGAATTGGGTCAGCAATGTCTCGGGTAACTTCAAGGGGTTATAGACATCTTGAACGTCACGTTATTGTAATAAAAATTTTATTTATTTATTTTTGAACTTCAATTTACAAATTTTCACTAACCTTATTCTTCTTACATTCATTCAATGTGCACTGATAGCTTGCTTAATTTTGAACAGCTGTTCAATGAAGTGAACAAATATTTCATGGGAATCCATGATAGCAATTTTCACTTAGAGGGGAATGAAAATTTCATGGAAACAAAAATTTCACTTCTTATTCACGATAGAGGTGAAATTAAACTTGTATAATTTTTTTTTGTCAGTAATTTTGGTATAAAAATAAGTTTATTTGATGTCTTATCTTCTGGTGTTTTTAATTGAATAACCCGTTTTCATGTTAGGATAAATAATATTGATATGACCACTGTAATTAAAACCATATTTGTATTAAACAGGCTTAATTAACCAACCAATTTTTGTTTAAAGGAGGATTTCCCTGTATAAAAGTTTTATTTAAAAAACACAACGAATCATTATACCTTTTAATATTTTAATAATTTTAGGTGATGATCCTTTGATCTTGTGGGTAATTGGCACTAACATTTTTACCATGCTGGTTTATTGGATCGTCGGTGGAATTTATACTTTTATGGATTTAACAAATCGACCAGCATTTTTGCGAAAATATAAAATACAACCAGGCACAAATGAACCCGTTGAAAGAGCACGTTTGCTTAAGGTAAATTTTTTGAAATCATTTATAACATTCAAATTAATATTTTAAATTTCTTTTTACTTTTAGGTTATTTCGAAAGTGATAAGTAATCAAATATTAATTGGTCTACCCATATCACTATTATCTTATAAATTAATGCAATTGAGAGGTCTGAGTTCAATACGTGAATTACCCACTTTTCACTGGGTCTGCTTTGAACTGACTGTGTGCATTTTAATGGAAGAATTAGGTTTTTATTACTCGCATCGTCTACTACACAATAAAAATATTTACAAATTTATACATAAACAACACCACGAGTGGACTGCTCCCATAGCTGTGACGGCATTATATTGTCATCCTATTGAACATATTTTTAGCAATTTATTTCCACCATTTCTGGGTGTTTTCCTGATGGGTAGTCATGTAGCTACCGCTTGGTTATGGTTTGCCTTGGCCATACTTTCAACATTAAATGCACATTCGGGCTATCATATGCCGTTCTTTCCGAGTCCAGAAGCTCATGATTTTCATCATTTAAAGTAAGTTAATTTTTTATTTTCTTAAATGTGTTAATATTTTTTAAGGGATTATTATTATACTCTTCTTCACACAAAGTGAAAAAAGGGTATAACTGAGTTTGTCATTCCGTTTGTAATTTCTACAATATCGATTTCCGACTCCATAAACTAGATATACTCTGACTTCTTATGCATAGCGAAGTCAATTGCGCGATGTCCGTGATAGTGTTGAAATCATGTTTGCGAGACACTAGATTAGCTAGAAAAATTTTTAATTTAAACATAAAGTCAAAATATTGGCGCTCGCCCATACTTTCCGAGTTACGGGCCTCTGAAATACTAAAATTTTTAAAAAAATGCTTAACCCATTAAGAGCTGATGGAATTTTTATGTAAAGCTATATAAATGTTTTTCTTATTTTTTAATTTTCTGTCACCCCAATATTTGCGTTTTTGATTGGAGGTACTTCGATTTAAATGATTCATGAAGGGTATATAAGGTTCGGTATAGTACTCTTACTTTTTTTAAATTGGATATTAAAAAATATTTGTTTTAGTTTTCAAATATATATTTCGTCGTCTATATTTCTATTTTGGTCGTCACTCCCCATTAGGCAACTTCTTAGCAAAATTATTGAATGCCCACATAAGAAAAAATTATTCCTCCATTTTTTATATTTTATTGTGTGTGCTAAAGCAGGGATCAGCGATCCAGAATATAAAAAATTGTTTTTGTTTTCAATATAAATATTCGAAAGAAATGTTCGTTCGCATGTAGACAAACCGGCAGTTACTTGGAGTCTACATTAGAGATAACATCTGAGATGAGAACGTCAAATGCAATCGCTGAGAGAATTTTGTTATGTTTAGACTTAAAATTAGTGCTATTGCAATCTTATAAGAGTTCTTATGAGAGCGTTGTTATGAGATATCTCATAGGAACAATCTTATGAGATGAACTGTCAAATATCGAAAAAAAAAAACAACTATGTATTTGTAAACAAGAAGCCGCAATTACAAATCCGATGCACAAACTATTAAAAATATCTGCCTCAAGAGTACAATTTATATTAAACGATTTAGTAAAAAGAAAATAATTAGTTATTTAACAAAATTGGTTGGAAATATTCATGCACATGTACATATATATAAGATAATTTTCAACTAGTTGCAAGCAGCTGTTTTCTACGCGGCTATCAGTGATTTATGAATTCTTATAAGATTAAGAGAAATACATGTTCCCCTTGTAAGATATTCAGCCCAATCATAAACAAAAATTTCGTGCGAATTTTCTCACTTTTCCTTTTTCTTCTATTATAAATTTATTCCCTTCTCTACCGATTGCGGAAAGTGAATAGAATTCGAGGAGAAAAAGTAGGTATTATGAATTAATAAAGAGAAATTTAATGTAAATAAACAAAAATTCTCCCTTCAAATGACGGTGATGCCACTTTTTTATTTATTTGTTCTCTCGGGATTTATAATTGGAGGAATATTTGTCGAGATAAATTTTTTTCGTGAGAAAGAAATTCCGTGAGAATAAGATTAAGATGGAGAAATGCTCTGCCGACGTTTTCTTCCATCTTATATCTGAGTTAATCGCAGTTGTAGACTCTGTGTTACATTCTACTGAACAAGTGTACCATTCAGAGCTGATTTTAGTACACCTTTCTAATGACAATGTTGCCACATGGCCAGTTTGCTACAAAGTGCACTGAGCGCAAAAAACTTTTGTCAGATAAGGACCATAATAAAGTCTGCCTGATATTTCTTTTTAATCTTATATAACCAGATCTACGATATAAAAATGTAATAAATGTCTTTCAAAGCGTCACGATATTAAACCATTTACCTCCACCCATTGGGCTGAGTATTTTTTAACTGTTTTAAACTAGAATTTTAGCGGGATCTTTTTTACTCAAAATAGGCAAAATAAAACATCGACATTTTGAAGACGATCTTTACAAAATTCGTATGGAAGTAAACGACAGCCGCAATACCAAACGATCGTAATATCAGAGTTGCAAAGACGTCAAGGATGAAGCAGTATCATCTTATCGTGCAGAACGATACTAAAGAAGACGTTTAGCTTTTTGGATGTTTCTTCTTTGCTGCTAAAGTTCTTGTAGATTTCTGTTGATTCTTGTCGATTCCATTTTGGGTCTATATTCATCAGCCTGACGTAATGCTGCCCACTTAGCTACAGCAGACCAACAAGTTTTTTTTTTAAGATAACATCATCTTTTCTAATTTTCACCTTCAGTTTATATTGAAAGTTTTTGCGACCTATCGCTGTATTTAACATGAGATCTGATAAAGACGAATGCTCTTAACACATCGATTAGGCGAACTCGTGGAAGAGGAGGTCAACTAACTTCGGTCAGGGAGTAATTTTAGGACGCCTACGAACCATTCTATCTAATATTCCATCTAATATTAAATACTGTTGTAATAATCTTCCACTTGGTAGTAGATTCAAAGTGATTAGGCCGGGCATACTCTTGTGGTACGGTCGCGACCACTATAATGACGTTGACGTTCGCATTTCAGGCTGTTAACTTAGTGCAGCCTCTTTAAGGCTAAAGTTTCATTCCACACAAGAGCGATGAGCTTTTTTAGGTACCATAGGAATTATGTACCGTCAGCTAAGCCCCAATAAACTCGTTTTGGGAATGCTGGATGTCTCTAAATTGGGCGACAGGACATTTTAACCTGTAAAATCAGTAAACTAAATCGCAAACGAGTTTGATAGTTTAGGATCTCGCTTACAGGTTCGGGAATTTATCTCTTAATCGGAGTTTGGCTTAAATATTGTAAATCCAACTTTCTGAGGGATTTACTGAGACGACCACAGATCAGTTGGTGTACTGAAGTTACCTGCTGGTCCCTGGTTGTTTTTAAGAGAAAATAAATCCTAATCGAGATCAACTTGACGTTTTGGCTTTTAACCTGACGGGGCACTGTATACCTTTGGTTATCATGACAGGAGATTAAATCTGTCGCACAACGACTTTTAAAAAATCTCCTTCGATAAAGAGAAGAAGCAGACTGTTTTACATTTTGTATGTCACTGCCTGACACTTAAATGAAGCAAGCGGTCTTCATAGGCCTGACTGGACTGAGATAAAAGAAGGATAGGTGGGATCCAAGTGAATCGATTTTGTTTATTGGATAACCTGATCGTCTATGAAATCTAACTCAATTTAAAGTATACTGTCACTAGCGAAGTTATTGAAATTGGGGTACAATGATTAAATCCATGTCCCTGTTTGGCTTTTAAGCCGAACCCCTTTTGAAATTTCCCACAACTGGCCGTCCATTATCATATTTTTAGTTGTTTTGCAACATCTTAATTTCTACCATATCATAACCCAGTCCAAGTATGTAAAAAACCATGCCTTATCATCTGCTACTATGTCCCTTTACGGGAAATTATTCTCTTTCTGTGGTAAATTTAGGTCAAAGGTTCCAATTTGTCATTTTTTAAATTCTTTTCAAACCTCCTACTTTTCAAATCATCTTTCATATGACATAATTTGACGTTTTTGTTGTAGGATTCTGACGTCTTTGCAATAATTTGAGTAGACTATTTTTCTTATTTGATGAACTAAAGGATCATCCAAAAAACGCGCCTACATGTTTCTTTGAAATAAAACACAAACTATTTGCAATTTTTTCAAGCCGTTTTTTTTATTAAAAGTATGATCCATTACAATTATAAGTGGAATAGAATATCATTCAAATGTCCACCATGACTGCGTCTGCAGACATCAATCCGAATATCGAAATTTTCAATGACTTTCCGACATGTTGCTTTAGATCATTAATTGTTTGTGGCTTGTTTGCATACACTCGACTTTTCAAAAAACCCCACAAAAAAAATCTAATGTTGTTAGAGCACATGACCTTGAAGGCCAATTGAAATCTGCATTTCGTGAAATTACACGTTTAGGAAATTTTGATCGCAAAAGCGTAATGTTTTCTCGAGTTGTGTGACATGTAGCACCATCTTTCTGGAAATAGACGTCAGACACATCAATATGATTCAACTGTGTCCATAAAAAGTCTCTCAACATTGATTGGTATCGCTTAGCATTCACAGTAACAGCATTTCCAGCTTCATCTTCGAAGAAAAATGGCCCAATGATTCCATTTGCCCAAAATGCACACTAAACAGTAACCTTTTGTGGGTGTAGAGATTTTTCATGAATAACACGAGAATTTTCATCACCCCAGATACGACAATTTTGGTTATTGACGAATCCATCCATTCTGAAATGAGCGATGAATTTTGCGATGGGTATTTTTCAAAAAACGCCTATTTTCATAATAACATTGAATGATGTAAACGCGTTGTTGCAATGTGTACCTGTACATGGTTAAAACTGTACTACCTTCTAATAAAACAAAATGGCTTATGTCATTTGGAAAGATGTCACGTGTAAAAATTATATAGTGCTGACATCTAGGCGTCACATTTGGATGACCCTTTATTTAAAATTATAAGCAGATTAGTCAATTCGAAAACTAGAGGAAGCTTAAGACTTCACAAGTTTTATGTCAGATTTGATAAAAAGTTTCAAATGAAAATATCAATTATTTCTTAAGAAGTTCCACAATTATTAGAGCTCACAATATAAATATTTACTTTTGTATTCACTTTAATTCATATATTTTTAGATTTAACAACTGTTTTGGAGTTTTGGGTGTCTTGGATCGTTTACATGGTACCGACACTATGTTCCGTGCTACCAAGTCATATGCTCGTCATCTTATGATGTTAAGTTTTGTACCACCGCGTGATGCTTTTCCTGATTCCACCATGAAATAGAACAAAACACAAAACCATTCAAAGAATATTAAAAAAAGAACACTAATTTAAGAAAATAACTTTAAGAAAAGCTTTAAATTTTTTAAAAATACAGTAAAAAATAATTACAATTAAATGTACTGTAAAGTTTAAATAATTAGCAAGACTTTTTAAAAAAACTCGTAAATGTTAAATAAGAAAAAAATTGCAAAACGATACCAAAAATATTATAATCTGTGTGATAGAATTGTTAAGTATAAAATAAAATATTTAGTAGTTTTAATTCTGTATTTGTATGTAGATTTAATAAATATTTTATATACATAAATGGTGCCTACATATGTATGTACAAGGCTATTAATCACATTCATATTGTATTTACATATGTACAAATTATTAACATTAACAAATATAAAGTAAAAATATATTTTAATTTTTAACGATTCTTAAATTTTTATACCCTTCACCACATATAGTGAAGTCTATTAAAAAATGTCTGTCTGTCCGTCAGTGTTAGTGTTGAAGTAAACTTTGCTAAAGCACTAGATGAGCTAAAGAAAATTTAAATACACCAATCGATCAGACATAGTTTCGAAAATTTTGCCATTAAAAATCAGCAAGACCGGTCTTTTGCCTTAGCAACAGCGGGCAAAACACCACGGCTGCCTCTAGTTCTTCCATATCATTTAGAACAATAATGTAACTCCAATAAAAAAAAAAATAAATGGGGCGATAGAGGATTAAAAAATAAGAAAAAAAATTTTAAGTGAAAAAAATACTGTTGTTATAAAGGAGTTAGCAATACAGGTTCTTTATAAATGTCAACCGTCTGTCTAAAGCTGGGGGCACCTTTTAATTTATTACTTTGAATATTAATACTTGTTACTATAACGGTAATAGCAATTGACATTCTTTACAATTTTTAAGCGTTTGTCTACAACTGTTCTGTTAACTCAGGACATCTATGGCTTTAATTTTTAGATTTATTTTTGTATTACTTTTTGACAATAAACCTAATGATACGTAGTTTTTTTAATTTTAAAGTGATATCGTTTACGGTTTAAATTACACGTAAAAAAACATGTATGTTCTATGGGGACACCCTTTAATTTTCAAGATTATGCAGTGTCCTTAAAGCGGCATCACCTTTTGAATACAAAAATTTTTTTTTCAAAATTGATTCAGAAGTGATTGAGTTCTGCGGGCACAAACATAAACACGAAACATTCACACGAATTGATAGCCTGCTTCTTTATTTGTAGTCGGTCTAACTATGTTTCCATTGACTTAAAATCAACTAGTTTTGAGGAAAACACTTCGAAGTGTTTCCATTGAGCAAAACTGTTTTGTATATTCGAATTTGTGACATAACACTGACACTTTTCTCCGTTAAAGAAAAACAACCCCTATTTTATTTTTGTAAAAAATCGAGTGCGTGCTTTTGTTTTTTTTTATTTTACACATACTTAATTATATGTTCTTTTAAACACAATTTTTGTACCTTAAAGTTTATTTTTTTTTTAAACTTAGAATTAAATGTCACTTTTTCGATAAAAACATCCAATCTGAATAGATAACACGGAGCTAAACTTGAATATCCCAGGCACAACACAGTGTTGCAAAGACAAAATCAGTTCGAAAAAATAAATTTTCGATATGATTTGAAATAAATCAAGTGATTTAAGTGGTTTTGGTAGCATGAAAAATATATGGGAAATCAAGTAGCAAAACGCTTGATTTGAGCAAATCAAGTGTTTTAGACGAAATCACATTAATGGAAATGCACTATAAGAAGTATAAAAATTTATATTCGTCTGCGAGTCATTTCTAATTTTCTTAAAATTCAAATTTAGAAAAATGTAAAAAATTTCAATACTTTTCCATTTTAAAAAATAAAATGAACTGACAACTACTTTAGTACCATCAGACCGGTAATATCAACATCAAAATTTACATATGCAGGAATTAACCCGTTATAGTTTTATAATATGTATCGATAAAAACTTTTAAGGTGGTCGATATATCGGAGCCCCTGGTTTACAGCGTTAGTATCACCGTCAATATTTTAAAAATGTTTCATAATGACTAGATTAGCTACATATTTCATCCAATCAATTCACTTTATTTATTTCCAAATTTAATTTCAGTACATCTTAAACTACATGCAAACTAATATATTGGTTGAAAAAATTCTTTATTACAACTTCTTCGCTGCAATGTTGTTGTACCAAACATATTATCATTGTGCCGTTTATTTTCGAACACGTATATTTTATGGAATTTTCCCGATTTTTTTATTGAATAAAAAAATTGAAGGAATCAAGCAAACTATCACTTATATGCATTTTATATAAATTAAAAATAATTTTTAAATAACGTTAATAACTGAATATTGCAAATTTAGTATATAGTTTGAAATGCTTTGCTTTCCGCTGTTAAAGATAATAGCCGAACAAATGTATCGGCGAGAAGAAAACAAACTTTTTAGCAAACTTTTTGTTTGTTTTGGCAAACTTTTTTCAGAGTTGCATGGAACGTACTTTTTCTGTATACGTGTGAGCACGTTTTTTTTTTTTGAGAGTGTATGGGTACAACGTGCTTTGTAAAAACAAATTATGATCAAAAATGTACATTATTTAACATTAATTTTCACATTAATTTGTTAATGTTTTTTAAAATAAAAAATTGAATTAGATGCGTCCAAATTGGTAAAATCAAATTTAATGGTTGTCACTTAAATGATTTTAGTAATATATAAGCTACATGGAAGACAAATTATTGCTTAGTTAAAACCTTTGGATACACTTTTTTGCTAATAACTCCAAAACTATTTCGCGCGCACATATCCCACTACCCAGAATCGATAGGGGACAAAAATACAAATAAAACCTGGTATAAGTTGTTTTCTGAAAAACTTTCTGAAAAAAGTTATTAAACAGCAAACTTTGAAAAATTAGTAAAAGTCGTCAAAATATTTTAAACTAGTATTTCGTTCATTACTCCAAAACGAGATCGCGCGCACATATCCCACTACCCAGAATCGATAGGGGACAAAAATACGAATAAAACGTGGTATAAGTTATTTTTCGAAAAACTTTCTGAAAAAAGTTATTAAACAGCAAACTTTGAAAAATTAGTAAAAGTCGTCAAAATATTTTAAACTAGTATTTCGCTCATTACTCCAAAACGAGATCGCGCGCACATATCCCACTACCCAGAATCGATAGGGGACAAAAATACGAATAAAACCTGGTATAAGTTGTTTTCTGAAAAACTTTCTGAAAAAAGTTATTAAACAGCAAACTTTGAAAAATTAGTAAAAGTCGTCAAAATATTTTAAACTAGTATTTCGTTCATTACTCCAAAACGAGATCGCGCGCACATATCCCACTACCCAGAATCGATAGGGGACAAAAATACGAATAAAACGTGGTATAAGTTATTTTTCGAAAAACTTTCTGAAAAAAGTTATTAAACAGCAAACTTTGAAAAATTAGTAAAAGTCGTCAAAATATTTTAAACTAGTATTTCGCTCATTACTCCAAAACGAGATCGCGCGCACATATCCCACTACCCAGAATCGATAGGGGATAAAAATACGAATAAAACCTGGTATAAGTTGTTTTCTGAAAAACTTTCTGAAAAAAGTTATTAAACAGCAAACTTTGAAAAATTAGTAAAAGTCGTCAAAATATTTTAAACTAGTATTTCGTTCATTACTCCAAAACGAGATCGCGCGCACATATCCCACTACCCAGAATCGATAGGGGACAAAAATACGAATAAAACGTGGTATAAGTTATTTTTCGAAAAACTTTCTGAAAAAAGTTATTAAACAGCAAACTTTGAAAAATTAGTAAAAGTCGTCAAAATATTTTAAACTAGTATTTCGTTCATTACTCCAAAACGAGATCGCGCGCACATATCCCACTACCCAGAATCGATAGGGGACAAAAATACGAATAAAACCTGGTATAAGTTGTTTTCTGAAAAACTTTCTGAAAAAAGTTATTAAACAGCAAACTTTGAAAAATTAGTAAAAGTCGTCAAAATATATTAAACTGGTATTTCGTTCATTACTCCAAAACGAGATCGCGCGCACATATCCCACTACCCAGAATCGATAGGGGACAAAAATACGAATAAAACGTGGTATAAGTTATTTTTCGAAAAACTTTCTGCTTTCCGTATAAAGCATTCACAGTTATTTTAATGTTAAATATAATAAATGCTCTATAATTATTTATTTTTTCAGTGTATGGTGAGTTCATTGGTTTCAATTCCATTCATTAAAGTTTAGGTCTGGCAACGTAGATCATTGAGGTAAATATCTTTTCCTTCTGGAATTTGCTTTTTAATGTCGCACCGAAATGTTAGATCGTGTTATTGTGGGCATAAATTAGACTAGATTAGACACGGAAGCATAGGTGGCATCACTAAGTTAACCCCTTCGTTTTTACAAGACAGAAAATTTTTATTTTGTATGGTGCCGTCTCTTTTCTGTTAAGGAGTTAATGACATTTTATTTTGTTTACATTTTGTAAAACAATTTAATACAAATTGGCGCAAAAAATAGGAAAATTTGCAATTTCTGGCGCAATTTTCCATTTTTTCCGCCAATTTTAATGTCAAAAGCTCACAAAAGTCATGTGTGTACTATATTATCAAAAAGTGGAAGGAAGTTTTACAACGCAAAGCTAAAAAATGTAAGTATTTATTCATTACAAAATTTAGGCAGTTTTGTAAAATATTTTTTATTTTTAAGAGTCGCAAGTGCATTATGGGATGTCCTGAGCTGCAGAAAATTCGCCGGTTCCCGAAGGATCCGATAAGGTAAGTTTACTTCAATTGTATTAATTTGTGTGCAGTTTGGGAATATTTTAAATTTTGTCTTGTATTTCTGTCTGGATCTGAAGCTCCAATTGGTAAATAAATTATGTCCAACTGGAGTTGTGTACGTTATTAGAAACGGGTGTAGTGTTTTGTTAAATATGAATACTTGTTGAAATGTATTTTGTCTAAAATATAGAATGTTTCAAGAATTAAAAATTCCTATGCATGTATGCTTACATCTAAATGGCATATGGATACGTGTTAATCGTTGTGTGTCTTAAAGTGTGGAAATTAAAAAAGTGAATTGTAATGATACTCCTGTGAAAAAAAGTGAAAATTAAACAAGAACTAAAAAGTGATACAAAAGACAAAATGTGTTGTGGTCTCTCTAATGCGGATTGTAAAGGATCATAAGGCAAAATGTGTTGTATATACTTAAATGCAGATTGTGAAGAATTCCGTTTAAATCCGTTTACAAAGTGGTGTTGTAGGCAAAATGTGTGTGGAGTCTTAAATAGAAATTGTTGATGTGAATTACTTTATTTTTATTAACACAATATGCTTTTTACAGGAACTTGCCTGCAAATGCAAACAGTTTGTTCGACCGGTGGATAATTGGCAGAAAGAAATGTTACACTTGTTCGATGTTGTTTATTTGCACAATTAGATGGAATCTGGTAAGTGTTATCTGAAAATAAAATGTGTATTATTGTTTACTTACAGGAGCTTACATACACAACAAAAGCCCTTTTAAGGGCTAAAAATTACTTGAAAAAGAGATAAATTGAAACTTTCAAAACCCCTTTGAAGGCTCTAGAAATACTTAAAAACACAAATAGAACTTTCAAAATTCTTTTTAGGGCTACAATATAACTTAAAAAAGGAGTTCATTTTGTACATTAGAAATAATTTTGTATGAATGTGATGTTTAAAAAAATAAGGCGAGGTGGTTAAAGAAGGTAAGAAGTAAATTTTTATTATGTTATAATCTTTAATAATTTATATTTTTCTTAGTTCAATTCTTTAAATTTTTCCTTTTCAAAAAAACTAATTTGTTTTCTGTTTTCAGTTAATACTCAAAATTCTGGGTCCGACACTGTAAATTTTCCATCAAGCAAACACAAAGATGTAAACACTACGACACAACAAGCAATTAAGGTAAGAACAATATTTTTTGTTTTATTGCACATTTTCATTTTATCTCCCTTATTAATTTATATTGTAGCCCTTAAAAGGGCTTTTAAAAGTTATATTTGTTTTTTTAAGTATTTTTGTAGCCCTCAAAAGGGCTTTTGAAAGTTTTAGTTTATCTCTTTCTCCAAGTAGTTTAGAGCCCTGAAAAGGGCTTTTGTTTTGTAGGTAAGCGCCTGTAAGTAAATAATAAACATTTTATATTCAGATGAACCACATCAAACAATTGTAACATTTCCTTCTGTAGTATTATTTTTATTCTAATAATACACAGTGGGATGCCTTTCATTCTTTACCTTTCTTTTAAGTATTTCCTGGCCCTTGAAAGTTTTAGTTTATCTCTTTTCAAAGTATTTTTGAGCCCTGAAAAGGGCTTTTGTTTTTTATGTAAGTGCCTGTATAAATAAAAACTAATTTACTTTTTATTTTCAGCAAAACTCACTATTTTGGGTCCTGTTCTGCCAGTTGTCCGTCCTCCGGGCAAACAAATTATTTCCATTTGAAGGTAAGTTCCTGTAAAAATACATTTTGTATTTAAAAAAACTAACTCACTTTTTATTTTCATCAAAACTTACCATTTTGGGTCCTGTTCTGCCAGTTGTCCGTCCTCCGGGTAAACAAATTATTTCCATTTGAAGGTAAGTTCCTGTAAAAATACATTTTGTATATAAAAATACTAATTCACTTTTTATTTACAGCAAAACTTACCATTTTGGGTCCTGCTCTGCCAGTTGTCCGTCCACCGGGCAAATAAATTATTTCCATTTGTAGGTAAGTTCCTGTAAAAAGCATATTGTGTATATAAAAAACTAATTCACTTTTTATTTACAGCAAAACTTACCATTTTGGGTCCTGCTCTGCCACTTGTCCGCCCATCGTGCTAACATTTTGTTTCCATTTAGAGGTAAGTTCCTGTAAAAAAAAGAAAATGTATTTATGAAACTAATTTTACCTGTCTATTATTTCCAGCTAATACTTACGAATTTGCCGCAGAATAATTAAGTATTAATAACTCAAATATATTGCTTTATTTAATGTATTTTTGTATTTTTTTAATAAAGATTAAGAAAATGTAAAATTTTTCAACTTGTGTTTTTATTTATTTTGTGTGTATCAGCCATGATTTTGTGTATTTGTTGTGGTAAGAATTGTATATATAGTTGCTTGTTTTTTCGCATTATTTTTGAGGATGCCACTCTTTATTTTCTTTCTCATATTTAGGGGTTAATCGCATATGATAAGTTACTTTTTAAACGTCAGTGTTGAGGAGTCTGGTTATGTCTGTGATTGTGGGTATGCAGATTGGAGCTTCTCTTATTGAAAGCAATCAATATTTAATTCATTTGCTTAACAAGTTCAATCTTATTGATTGGATACAGCCGGAATATGAAGATACCACAACCGAACCGACAACGGATGATGATTTCATACGGCAACTGTCCATGATTGATGAATTTTTAGAGCTATTAATTGTAGTGATAGGAGAGCGTTATATGCCTGGAGTAGCACATGTTACAGAAGAGGATCGTACCAAAAAAGAAATCATACAACTGTTGTGCATCATTTACTGGCATTGCTGTATTAATAACCCTGCAAGAACAGTGACCATCATTTGATCCATCAAATGACAATCACTCATGATGGAAATATCCATCACTGCGTAGAACATAGGAGAGCGTTATATGCCTGGAGTAGCACATGTTACAGAAGAGGATCGTACCAAAAAAGAAATCATACAACTGTTGTGCATCATTTACTGGCATTGCTGTATTAATAATCCCTGCAAGAACAGTGACCATCATTTGATCCATCAAATGACAATCACTGATGATGGAAATATCCATCACTGCGTAGAACAAAGTTTCTATCACATTCTTAAAGGGAAAATGAAAAACTTGATGTAAACATTTGAATACGTGAGATGTCTGTAGCAAACAGCGTTACCAGTGACTTTTTTACAAAAAATATAATGAAAATTTTGCTTGATTTTTGAAACAGATTTTTACAAAACTTTTTATAAGCTATATTTTGAACATTTATAATAAAGTTTCAGTAAAAACTTAAATTTAATTAACAAACAAAAAATTAATTTTTATTTAATACGAAAAGCCATACAACGGCAACACTGTTTCAGTATAAAATTATTGCAGTAGCCCTACAAGAACAGTGACCATCATTTGACCCATCAAATGACAATCACTGATGATGGAAATATCCATCACTGCGTGGAACGAAGTTTCTATCACATTCTTAAATGGAAAGTGAAAAACTTGATGTAAACATTTGTATACGTGTGATGTCTGTAGCAAACAGCGTTACCAGTGGCTTTTTTTTACAAAAAATATAACGAAAATTTTGCTTGATTTTTTAAACAGATTTAATTACAAAACTTTTTATAAGCTATATTTTGATCTTTGCTAATTAAATTTGAGTAAAAACTTATATTTAATTAACAAACAAAAAATTTATTTCAATTTAATACGAAAAGCCATACAACGGCAACGCTGTTTCAGTATAAAATTCGTGCAAGTGTGTTAGTAGATAATTGTGTATGTATAAGTTTCCCTCACACATTTCTTGCTGGGAAGTTAGTAGATAATTGTGTATGTATAAGTTTCCCTCACACATTTCTTGCTGGGTAAGGTGCCGCATTTTAGGACGAAAGTAAGTAAGTATATTCTGAATCTTTATGCATAGCGATGTCCGTCTGTCCGTCCGTGTTAGTGTTGAAATCATTTCACAAAAAAAAAATAAATAAATAAATACGTCAATCGATTAGACATAGTGCCGAAAGAGGTGCTATTGGATATCAGCATTATCGGTCCATGTCCTTCGAGGCAGTGGGCAAAACACCACGCCTGCATCTAATTTCTCCATAACATTTGGAACATTGAAGTATCTCCAATCAAAAAAACAAATATACGGGGAGAAAGAGAACTAAAAAATAAGAAAAAAGCATCCAGCGAAAAAATGGGCACTCAATGGCAATGTCATTATGGTCAATATGGGTATCATTTAAAAGCTTTTGAAATGACTTTTGGAAAATACTAAAATTTAAAAAAAAAAATGCTTAACCCACTAAAAGCCGATGACAGTTTTGTGTAAAATTATTAAAAAAAAATATTTATCTTACTTAATTTTTTTATTATTTTATAATTCTTTGTCATTCTAATATTTGTTTTTTTGAATGAAGTAATGGCTTAATTCTAGTTTACGAATGCAGCTTAAAAATTAAAAAAAAGTTGTCTACAGGGTGTAAAATTAAATTTTAAGCAAAAAAATGTTAAATGGGAAGAATTGGGGCTGACCCTTAGTTTAAGGGTTACGAGCCTTTTTTTAATTTTTAAGCTGCGTTCGTAAACTAGATTTGTTCCAAAGGTACTTCACTAAACTAGATTAACATACATGATGAAGGGTATATAAGATTCGGCATAGCCGAACGTAGCACTCTTAATTGTTTTTAAATGTTTTTAACTGCTCTTTATTTTAGGATAAACGGGCATTACTGCTGCCATGGATAATACTAATGATTGTCGATGTTTGTGTTAAATTTTCTTATGCCTTTTACTTTATATTTAGTAAAATATTTAATTTCGATCATAATGTTGGATTTATATTTATTAAGTTTAAAGCTCTTGTAAATACTTTTTTTACTTGTAAACATTTTTAACTTATAGTAATAAATAGTAAACAAAACATAATTTTTTGAAAATAATAATCTCTTTTTAAAATATTTTTGCTGGTCCTGAAAAGGACCGATTGGTTTTTATATTTATTTGTGTCCAGTAGGTAGTTTAGCACCAGAAACCATTTTCTTTGTTCCTGCATTATTTAAACATACTGCATCCACAGCAGTTCACATAATCACTGTAATGAATATATTTAGTAAGGATATTTATAATTTTTTGATATTAAATAACATATTACCTTAGAAAACTAAAAATTTACTTATAATAAATTCTTAAAGCCCATTATGCGCTGCTTCGATTCTTGAATTTTCAATCGCTTATCTATTGGCACTTCACTGTATTTCATTTCAATTTTCCTAAAAATAAAGAATTTTTATGTGTAGGTTTCCACACTACCACTGAGGTACTACACATAGTGCGTTGCCAATTGTTTTAAATGGCTGGCTTCCCCGGTAGGCCTAAACCATTATTTATTTAACCTAGGTTATTATTTTTGGACCTTAGTAAAAAAAGAATATTTTTATTTTATATTAGTTCACTTTACATACATACATTTATAAATTAAATCATTTAATGAAAATATAAATAAATTAAAAAATATTGGAAACTGAAAATAAAAAGCATTAGTTACTTCGTAAAAATGTTTCTGTTAAAATTAAAATTACCGATGCATCTGCCTAGGACTCTTCTGTTGGTGAAGCTACTACTGCTGGTGGAGAAGTTTCTGTTGGTGAAGCCGCTGCTGTTGGTGGAACGGTTGGTGTTGGTAGAACTGCTGCTGATGTTGGAGCGTTTGCTGTGGGTGGATCAAGTGCTGTTGGTGGAACTGCTGCTGTTGTTTCTAAAGAGGTATATGGTGAAGGCGGAACATAACTATGGGGTTGTTCTGCAGGAGCGCATTGTGGTGTTTGCTGTTGTTGTGGTGGAGCCCATTGTGGTTGTTGTTGAGCCCATTGTGGTGTTTGCTGTTGTTGTGGTGGAGTCCATTGTGGTGTTTGCTGTTGTGGTTGCACAGCCCATTGCGGTGGTGCAGCCCATTGAATGATATTAAGGCTTCAAAGCTGAAGGGCGAGGATAACGAGTTTAAAAATGATGATTTATGCAATTTCATCATCAATAAATATTGCGCATTTCTTCCAATGTGGACAAACATAATGGGTATCTTAATAGACCCTTCAGGAAGTCATCTTAGTAATGCGCCAGTCGAATTTACCTTTTTCCTACAAAAACACATTCTTTTAAACCAAAAGTCAATGAGACCCGGAGATTTTATTAAAATTGACCGAAAAGACAACATAAGTTCCTTAAAGGACCTAAGATATAAGTACAATATATTTGAAAATATAGAGGTTGAAGACTTGGAACGTAAAAAGTTAGACGTAAGTCAGCAAGAAGAAATAAGTCCACCTATAATAGTTTCCGAAGATCATTGTTATTCGACTTTAGCGAAATATCAAGAAATTAGATTAATTGAAGATATACAACCAGAAGAAACTTGGAATAAAAAAGATCCGAGAAAACGAAGGGCCATAAATCCAAAACATTTATCAAACGCCAAAAATACTAAAAAATTTTTAAAACAAACAAAAAATATCGAAGATATTATTAAAATCGAAACGGATGACTTTAACAATTCATCACGTATAAAAATGGAACATGCTTACTGCGAGCCAAACTCTTTACTACGAAGCAAAAAAATGAAAAAAATCAATTATTACCTGTTTAGATATAACGATTTATTTGCTAATATTTACCCAAAAATGAAACAGTTTGAAGTCGGATTCTACAACTTTTTGGATCTAGAAGATTTGGATTCATTAAAGGATAATAAACTTTTGACAAATTTAGTTTTGGATTATGCTATTTTATCCATAATTAGAGAAAATTCAAAACATGTATTAAGCTTGCCATGTCAAATAGGAGAAGTAAATTTTGAAAAGGTTAATAAGTTGATTTATTTTAAGCCTGAAATGCTTTTTATACCAATTTTACAAAACGGTCATTTTAATCTTTGCATTTTAAAACCAGAGACACAAGAATTTATTTTCATCGACTCATTTAATGATCATAATGGTAAGTCTTACTTTGATTACTTCGTATCAAATGTATTTAAAAATCAGGCTTGGAAATTTGAAACCATTTTGCAAAGGACAAAACAAAATGACGGGTCGAGTTGTGGTGTTTTTGTCATCATGTACATTTTAAATTTTTTAAAAGATGAACCAATGACGAATCTGCCTTCACCCAACCAATTTAGAAAGAAAATAAAATCTCTGTTATTTAAATATGCTGACGATTGCTCAAACTTTTGTTGTCACTGTGGAAATTCGAGAAGGAATAGAATTAAATGTACAAACTGCACTTATAATGTGTGTAAAGACTGCATACAAAATATATATGATAATTCCTTTACAGTATGTAAAATATGCAGTGATCACATTTTGCTTTAAAGAAGTGAAAAAGCCACTAATTAAATTGTAATTTTATTTATTTTCACTTTCTCTAGGTATTATGTACTATATTATAGTATATTAGAATGAACAAACGAGTAAAAAAATCGCAATTCTATTATAAATACTCGCAAAATAGCGGCTTAGTTTTATGATCCTTAGTTCAATATATTATATGAATAAGTAGTGATTTAAGCCACTAAAAAAACCAAGAAGTGCGTTAAAAATGTCACAAAAAAGCCAAAAAGGAATTTTTTATGAAGCCATATACATACTTATTTATTTTTTATCTTTATTTATTTATTATAAAATTATTTATTTATAAAAATCGTATACATACTTATTTATTTATTTTTATATCTTTATTTATTTATTATAAAAATTAATTGTTTATAAAAATCGCTCTTACAAATATTGGAAAAATAGTGGCATAATTACATAAATAAATCAAGGCTTAGTATAATGGCTAAATTTTATAATCCAATCAAAACTTTAAAAAAACCAAGAAGTGCGTTAAAAATGCCACAAAAAAGCCATAAAGAATATTTATATAAAGTTATTTATTTTTTTTTTTTTTATTTAGTATAAAAATTATTTATTTATAAAAATCGCACCTCTCTTACAAATATTCGTAAAATAGTGGCATAAAATAAAAAAACCAAGAAGTGCGTTAAAAATGCCACAAAAAAGCCATAAAGAATATTTATATAAAGCCATATTGGATTAATTATTTTTATATATTTATTATAAAAATTATTTATTTATAAAAATCGCACTTCTCTTACAAATATTCGTAAAATAGTGGCATAATTACATAAATAAATCAAGGCTTATTGTATTTTTATCGTATTGAATAAGTAAATAATGGTTTAGGCCTACTGGGGAAGCCAGCCATTAAAAACAATTGGCAACGCACTAAGTGTAGTACCTCAGTGGTAGTGTGGAAACCTACACATTAAAAAAGAATAAATTAATAAATAAATTATTATAGGTATATTTAATATTGTGTATTATTTTCAAGCTTTTTATACTCTTGTTTGTTGCACAAAATACTCCCAATGTGCCGCGTAATGCCAAAGGAGCGATTTCGCTCAAATACATTGGAAAACAGGTGGTGGTTATACCCGAGGCGTCTTGTTCTTTCTTAGCATTATGACTATAAGTTTGACTCGAAACAACATCTACTTCCTTTAGAATTTGTAACTCGTTTTGTTCTGCCATACCCGTACGCCTTTCAATGTCAAATGACCTGCAACTGATTTCTAAAATAAATACAATGATTGTTGGCACCCAGAGCTTATTTCAGGAATATAAAATATTTGATATTTACCTGATAACAAATAATGACAATAATTAGTGAAGTGTTGAAACAGTAGATGCAAATAAGTAAGCGATATCATAGACCAACAGTAATATCTTTTTCTCAGAGGGGTTTATTTGTTTAAGCGATTGTATTTATTATGTTTAACTAATTGACAAGACTAGAAGTGTTTTAGTTGTTTTTAGCAGCAAGGTTTTATATGTATTTAATAATAAAAACCTTAACTACATTACAGAATTGTCCCCACGTTCGTCCTAAAATGCGGCACCTTAACCAGCAAGAAATGTGCGAGGGAAACAATTATCTACTAACCTACTTGCAATAATTTTATACTGAAACAGTGTTGCCGTTGTATGGCTTTTCGTATTAAATAAAAATTAATTTTTTGTTTGTTAATTAAATTTAAGTTTTTACTGAAACTTTATTATAAATGTTCAAAATATAGCTTATAAAAAGTTTTGTAAAAATCTGTTTCAAAAATCAAGCAAAATTTTCATTATATTTTTTGTAAAAAAGTCACTGGTAACGCTGTTTGCTACAGACATCTCACGTATTCAAATGTTTACATCAAGTTTTTCATTTTCCCTTTAAGAATGTGATAGAAACTTTGTTCTACGCAGTGATGGATATTTCCATCATCAGTGATTGTCATTTGATGGATCAAATGATGGTCACTGTTCTTGCAGGGATTATTAATACAGCAATGCCAGTAAATGATGCACAACAGTTGTATGATTTCTTTTTTGGTACGATCCTTTTCTGTAACATGTGCTACTCCAGGCATATAACGCTCTCCTATGTTCTACGCAGTGATGGATATTTCCATCATGAGTGATTGTCATTTGATGGATCAAGTGATGGTCACTGTTCTTGCAGGGTTATTAATACAGCAATGCCAGTAAATGATGCACAACAGTTGTATGATTTCTTTTTTGGTACGATCCTCTTCTGTAACATGTGCTACTCCAGGCATATAACGCTCTCCTATCACTACAATTAATAGCTCTAAAAATTCATCAATCATGGACAGTTGCCGTATGAAATCATCATCCGTTGTCGGTTCGGTTGTGGTATCTTCATATTCCGGCTGTATCCAATCAATAAGATTGAACTTGTTAAGCAAATGAATTAAATATTGATTGCTTTCAATAAGAGAAGCTCCAATCTGCATACCCACAATAACACGATCTAACATTTCGGTGCGACATTAAAAAGCAAATTCCAGAAGGAAAAGATATTTACCTCAATGATCTACGTTGCCAGACCTAAACTTTAATGAATGGAATTGAAACCAATGAACTCACCATACACTGAAAAAATAAATAATTATAGAACATTTATTATATTTAACATTAAAATAACTGTGAATGCTTTATACGGAAAGCAGAAAGTTTTTCGAAAAATAACTTATACCACGTTTTATTCGTATTTTTGTCCCCTATCGATTCTGGGTAGTGGGATATGTGCGCGCGATCTCGTTTTGGAGTAATGAACGAAATACTAGTTTAAAATATTTTGACGACTTTTACTAATTTTTCAAAGTTTGCTGTTTAATAATTTTTTTCAGAAAGTTTTTCAGAAAACAACTTGTATCAGGTTTTATTCGTATTTTTATCCCCTATCGATTCTGGGTAGTGCGATATGTGCGCGCGAAATCGTTTTCGAGTAATGAATGAAAAACTAATTTGATATATTATAAATGCTTTTTTTTAATTTTCTAAAGTTTGCTACCCTATAACTTTTTCCAGAAAGTTTTTTAGAAAATAATGTGGACCACATTTGATTCGTATTTTGGCCCTCTATCGATCGCGCGTGGTGCGATATGTGCGCGCGAAATCGTTTTCGAGTAATGAATGAAAAACTAATTTGATATATTATAAATGCTTTTTTTTAATTTTCTAAAGTTTGCTACCCTATAACTTTTTCCAGAAAGTTTTTTAGAAAATAATGTGGACCACGTTTGATTCGTATTTTGGCCCTCTATCGATCGCGCGTGGTGCGATATGTGCGCGCGAAATCGTTTTCGAGTAATGAATGAAAAACTAATTTGATATATTATAAATGCTTTTTTTTAATTTTCTAAAGTTTGCTACCCTATAACTTTTTCCAGAAAGTTTTTTAGAAAATAATGTGGACCACGTTTGATTCGTATTTTGGTCCTCTATCGATCGCGCGTGGTGCGATATGTGCGCGCGAAATCGTTTTCGAGTAATGAATGAAAAACTAATTTGATATATTATAAATGCTTTTTTTTAATTTTCTAAAGTTTGCTACCCTATAACTTTTTCCAGAAAGTTTTTTAGAAAATAATGTGGACCACGTTTGATTCGTATTTTGGTCCTCTATCGATCGCGCGTGATGCGATATGTGCGCGCGAAATCGTTTTCGAGTAATGAATGAAAAACTAATTTGATATATTATAAATGCTTTTTTTTATTTTTCTTAAGTTTGCTACCCTATAACTTTTTCCAGAAAGTTTTTTAGAAAATAATGTGGACCACGTTTGATTCGTATTTCGGCCCTCTATCGATCGCGCATGGTGCGATATGTGCGCGCGAAATCATTTTTGAGTAATGAATGAAAAACTAATTTGATATATGATAAATGTTTTTTTTTTAATTTTCTAAAGTTTGCTACCCTATAACTTTTTCCAGAAAGTTTCTTACAAAACAATTGGGACCACGTTTTACTCGTATTTTTAGCCTCTATCGATTGGCGTTAGTCGCTGTGATGCACGGCTCTTAGTTTGGATCTTATAACTAAGAAACCATTACATTTGATGACTAAATGTTTTAGGTACAACTCATGTATTTCTAAAATGGCGAAAGTGACAACCGAAAAATCTGATTCTGCAAGCTTAGAGCTTTCTATTTCAAGTTTTTATTTTTCAATCCATCAAAAATTAACGAGTTGTGATCGCTTTTAAAAACGATTATTTTTTGTCAAATATTGTTTACGTTTTTGTTATGCACAACAAAAATACTCCGTTTTTTGCAACCCTGTTAAAAAAGTTTGCCATTTCTCAGAGTTTGTTTTCTTCTCTTGCGTAACAAATGTACATCAGTAATATTGCCAACACTATTAAATAGACATATGTATATTAAATTAACCAAACACTTCCCTACAAACTGCATTTTGGAATATAAAAATGTCAACACACATGGAATTAAAAACAAAAGTAAAATAAGAAAAAAAGGGAATATACGCACAATAATTGCAACGTCGTCAGATGTTTTTTATATACAAATTAACAGAGTAAAACGAATTAAAATACTTTAAACTCCTTAAAAAGGTGCAAATTAATAAGTCAAGTAATAAACTTATAACGAACTGTTTGTTATATCATTAAAACAAAAGAAGTTTAAACAAAATGAAACATTTTAAATTAATGGTGCTTTTTTTGTGTGCCAGTGCTGCTGGGCCATACAAAACGACCCACGCAGAGTTGGTAGCTGGGCAAAATAATAATGATACTGTAGGTGGTAATAAAGAAAAGAAAACGGTTATTGAACTTACTAAAGATGTTACGGTTAATAGTGGCTTGAGTTTAGATAAAGTTTTGGCTAAACTCAATGCTACAGAAGCTTCAAATATACCGAGAGTACGTAAGGTCACACCCGTAGACAATAATGATACTGAGAGAAAGACTAAAACTATGGTTAATGCTACAGAAGGAATAAATGATAGTATTAAAACAGCAGAACCTACAAAAGCTACTATTTTAACTGAAGCAGGAGAGGTAGCTATCAAAACGGCAGATAAAAATCTTACGAGCAATGCTACCGCTAGCCAAAACAGTATTAAAGGCGACAAAATTGAGTCCGTAAACTTATCAAAAAATGATAACAATACTAAAATAATGGCAAAGCAGGACGTCGATGGCACTAACATAACTTTAGCAACAACAAAACCTTTGCCATCTACTGCTATTACTACGAACACAACAAAACCAATTTCTTCAGTGACAGGTAACTTGACTGCAACTAATTTAACAAGCTCTGTGCCTCCTCCCACCACATTAAACAGCAACAATAGTAGCTTTTCTGCAGTTGCAAGAACAACCAATAATTCCACAACAACTACGACGACAACAAGCACTACGACAACGACGACCACTACAACCACAACGACAACAACTACTACTACACCTAAACCCAAAAAACCCACTGTCACTTATAGCGTACTGGATTTTCCCGATTTGGAAAAGGACAATCCAGAGTTAAACAGATTACTGCAGTTATCAGCATCAAATAAACTTCACATACCAGATGCTCCTCATGCTCAACCTTCACAAGAATTTAATGGCAACTTTCGACGTGGCGGCGATTTCATTCTGCCTATTGTTTCAATGATATTTATAATACCTCTGGTCATTGGTATACTCATTACATCATACAGACGCTTCCGTGATTGTTGGTCAACACGCCATTATCGTCGAATGGATTTTTTGGTGGATGGCATGTACAATGACTGACACCGACAACAGCTTTTGGCTCAAACAACAAAAAATGAGGATGATGGTCAACACATAGTTAATGACGCCGATGATGATGATGATAATGTTTGGAATTTGTCTGAAATTGCTTAGCATTATCTAACTACCATACAAACCAAAAACGCATTTATTTGTTTAAACCTTAATAATCTTGCTACAAGAAATGAAAAAAGTCGAACTTTTTACCGTGGCCTATAAATAACAAAAACATCCTCATTATTTGCAAAAAAAAAAAAAACCAAAAGGAGTGAGATTGTTTAAAGAAAAGACACACAACTTCCCCATTATTTTATAATTATACATTTTTAATTTTATATTATATACCTATTATTCGTAAATTCTTAAAAATTAAAAAAAAAAGAGCAAAATTTAAGCAATACTACACAAACAAATTGTATATATGTATGTACGTATAACACAAATCCTTCAAACTTTGTTTTAGTTTTCCAAAAACTCTTCGAAAAATAAACTGCATGCCAAAATTTAAATAATTTTATTTTTGTTACTATTTACCTTAATTGTATTGTTTTTAATATTTTAGGTTATAAGGTAAGTATTCTTAGTAATAGGTCCATTCGTTTACTCCTTTAAGAAAATCCAGTACTTGGGAAATTTTTTATTTAACTATCTTTTGACTTCTTCTTCAGATGAATTTACAATTATGTAATGATTTCTGACCATTCAATTGGTACACTGAGAAATAAGCGGCATTCAAGTGCTCTTCGCTTAGCGATGAAAGTTTTGGGGCAACCCGTAGCCTCTTTATCACTCTCTACTTGAAAAACGTTTGCTATGCCAAATCTTATATACCCTTCACCATAAAAGGAAATCTAGTTTAGTGAAGAAACTCAAATCAAAAAGAAACAAATATTAGGGTGACAGAGAATTAAAAAATAAGAAAAGAAAACCAGCACGGTATATAGTTTTACATAAAAAAGTCATCGGCTCTTAATGGATTTAGCATTTTTTTTAAATTTTAGTATTTCCTTAAAGACTTCTTTAATGCTTTCAAATGATGATTTAGATAATATTTTTAAAATGTTCAAAATTTCAGAGGTCCGTAACTCGAAAAATATGGGCAAGCGCCTATTTACTCACCAAATTTTTTTTCTTATTTTTTAATTCTCTATCGTCCCATATATATATATATTTTTTTTTTATTTACTTCATCGTTCCAAATGATATAGAAAAATTGGAGGTAGGCGTTGTGTTTTGTCCGCTGCGTCGAAGGACATGTTGATTTTCAATAGCAAAACTTTCGAAACTATGTCTGATCGATTGGCGTATTTGAATTTTCTCTAGCTCATCTCGTGCCTAGGCAAAGTTGATTTCAACATTAACACGGACGGACAGACATCGCTCAATCGACTTCGCTATACGTTAAGCGATTTCATTTATTTAATAAAGAATTTTATGCATTTTTAAATTTGTTTAGAAAAAAAATTTTCCTTCGTCTAATATTACATCAAAACGTTTACATACATACATACATACATATGTAAGTATACTTATAAGCTAAAACACTTTTTATTGGAAAATTGTTTCTTATAAACAATACTTACTTAAGGGAAAAAACCGCATATAAAAAAATTATTTGCTTTTGTTTTCTTTATAACGCTTAAATAAATAAATATTGGGGGACAATTATTATGAATACATTTTCATTATTTACAATTCTTTTTTACAAATTTTTGAGAATTCTAATAGGCATCAGACAGGGCTGTAAAAAGCTGCAATCATTTGACATTGAAAACAGTGATTTAAATCAACCTGTAGTATTTGTTGTAATAGCGGCCTTAAGGCCGGGGCAAATAGAATCCGTCATACGTTAAACTTTGAAAAATTCAACTCACAAGTCAGTTAAAATACATGTTTTTTTATGAGCGTTGTCACAATCAATACGTGTCCTTCAACGCAAATTACGAAAGTTGGTCAACTTTTAACTTTTGACGTATGTTGAATACTTTCACAACTATCAACTGCTTCTTTTTCTCTGTTTTCTTTTAACTCTTGCTGTGTTTCAGTTGTGTTTTGTGATTTTAATAAAACAATTTTGGTGGCAAACAATAAAATACAAATTTAATTAATTTAAAAAGTAAATAAAATACAAATCATATTTAAAAGTGAATAAGAATGGAGGGCAAACTTTGTTTTAACATCCGTCAGCAAAGTACTCATTGTGTCAACATCATCCGTCGTTACTTTGAATTCAATTAAATACTTCAAAGTTTGACGTATGACGGATTCTATGTGCCCCGGCCATCAGTAATCAATACCGCTTCTGCGAAAATTTCAAAACTCTATTTCAGAATTATTGGGCTGTGGCAGACAGACAGACAAAAGGGTTACGTTTTTATACTTTGTATATGGAGCCCCAAAAATGGATTTGATACCTTCCGTAAAGAGTGAATATGAACTTTAATCTATTTATATAAACGCTTATTAATTGCAAAGATGCCAGACTGATTTGTGTTCTTGTAAATATTCCTTCTGTACTGAGAATACTTATGTCACCGCTATAAAAGTAAAATACTATTTCCCCTTCTATTTTGGAAGCATATCCATTCGTATGTGTTAAATATGTAATGCATGAAGCAGAAATACATCATTAATAGTTTTACAAATCAAGAGAATTATTTGACGCACCTATGATTCAATCAGTCAATGTGAGTTTGTTAATATTAGATGAAGATAATATTCTCATATATAAATATTTGTGTTGCACCTTTTGTTTAAATAAATAATATGCGAAAATCAACAAGTTTACTTTTAATCATAATCAAAATTAATTTATTTAATATGTAAAGGTATCAGCAGTATCGAAATTATGATATTCATTTGTAAAATTTCAAATTGTTTTTTTTAGAACTTTTGTTTTGGAATTATAAAAACAACAAATTTGTTTGCTTTAACAGTAAAAAAAGTTGAATTTTCATTAAATCTCTAAATACACAAATTTTACTCCATTTCTAAAAGTAATTTAAAATGAAGAAAAGTGAGATGTTGATTTTTTTATGTTTTCTTGTAAAATTATACTGCAGCTAAGAATTTTTAAGAAAAATAAACAAAAAATAAACCTTCAATAGTAAATATCGGTGATTTTAATAATTCGGTCGGGATAATCAGCACGATTTTTAAAGTTTAAAGTTAAAACAAAAAATTTATATTTTAAACAGTTTTCGGATGGTTTTGATTTTGAAAATTAAGCAAATAATAAAAGAATGTTCTAAAATATTATTTACTAGCAGCGCCCACGACTTCGTCCACGTATCATTTCTAATTTTCTTAAAATTTAAATTTAGAAAAATGTGTTTTTAAGCATTTGTTAAAGAGTTCTGTAAACAGTGTTAAAAATTTTCCATCTACAAAAATTTAATGTACTGACAACTGTTTTAATACCATTATAGCGGTAAATAATTTTCGCCGAAACCTGAAATGTCAAACTCTACATATAAAAAAGTGTATAATTTAATGAATTCGCCACTGCGACCACCTAGTATTGACTCGCCTTGTGCCAGGTGATAGCAGGATCGAATTAATTTATTTTTGCCCTCGTTGGAAATGTGAAACTCCCCTACAAGAACAGTGACCATCATTTGATCCATCAAATTACTATCACAGATGATGGAAATATCCATCACTGCATAGAACAAAGTTTCTATTACATTTTTAAAGGGAAAATGAAAAACTTGATGTAAACATTTGTTTACGTGTGATGTCTGTAGCGAACAGCGATACCAGTGACTTTTTTTTACAAAAAATATAATGAAAATTTTGCTTGATTTTTTAAACAGATTTAATTACAAAACCTTTTATAAACTATATTTTGAACTTTGCTAATAAAGTTTGAGTAAAAACTTAGATTAATTACCAAACAAAAAATTCATTTAAATTTAATACGAAAATCCGTACAATGGAAACGCTGTTTCGGTATAAAATTATTGCAAATGTGTTAGTAGATAATTGTATATGTATAAGTTTCCCTCACTCATTTCTTGCTGGGTCCACATAAAAAATCTGCGTTAAATTTTTTATATGTTGTTTAATATTTCGTATAACGGAAAATGAATAATTTCGTCAATGCTGCCACCTAGTAATTGATTAGCAAGTTTAATCAATTACCAGATTGCAGCATTCTTTTTCGCGCAAACATATATACATATTTTTAATATATAGAGTTAATTGGCCTTGATTTTGAGTTAATATTTTTAGTTTATTTTGTACTTTTGCTTTTTGTTATAACAAAGTACGGCCTAATCGTTGGAAGATTTAGTTTGAAAATGTTATCAAATTTTAATAATTAAAAACTAATAACACGGGAATATTAAATTAATTAATATTAAAAAAATCTTTAGTTTATTTAAAATAACTGTGAGAAGTTTCCTGAAGAGCTAAGTAGGCGGTAGCGAAATGACAATCGCGACGTGCTTTCACCTATAATAATCAATATCGGTGATTAAAATAATATATTCGGGTAAGTAGCACGATAATTTTAAAATTTTCATCAAATTTTTTTATTTGTTTCCTATGGACCTGTTTCTGATTCAAGTCCTTTTATATTTTAATTAGAACTAGAACCATTCCCTGCTATATAAAACTACTGTATTTCGTTAGACTAAGTGATGTTATTTTTACTATTATTTTGACCAGTCTCCTTTTTAACGGCTCTTTTTCTTATGTTCACTGTTCAAGTCTAATCAGTCCTCTCTTTAATATAACTCTTGATTATACTGAAGAAAGACTATGGACTCATAAACCTGCGTTTGGCGACTCTTGAACCAGACTTTCAGTCCTTTGAATGACAGAAACTGTTCATAACCAGCTAATCAGCAAAGCATCAGCCTGTCGTCGAGATAAAACTAAAGACTCTTAGTCCCATCTATCTCTACAACATCAAAAAATTCTCTTCACCATTTAAAATTTGTCTGAAGCACTAATGGGAAAATTTAAGGCCGAAGAACTTCTTTAGCCCCATTGTAAAACAAAGTACAGTCAGGAATAAGGGCATTCATTATACTTCTTTGGTAAAATCTAGTGCAGTTATTTGATGTTAATCATTAAACCATACAAATGAGAGATCGCAAAACTCTATAATGAATAAAAGTAGAAAGAGCCCTTGTCGTTATTTATCTGTTGTTGTTTTTGTTAGAGTCAATTTTCGCTTCGCTTCAATTTTAAATTATCTAGTACTAAAAAATTAAAAATAATCGCTGATTTATCTAAAGGTAAACAACAGGTCTTAATGAATGAGACCTTAGATTTGGACACTATCAAAGATATTAAAAAAATTTCAAGGTTTCTAAATGTTCTAAAACTGATTTAGATGGAAAGGGTGTTTTAAACTAAATTAAAGAAATATGTTTGTATATTTAAGAGTTTGAAAATTAATATAAACATTTAAAAAAATCTATATCATACTGGAAAACTTATAGACTTGTTCTATATTCTCGTATTCGCAATATAAACAACATAAACAGTGTGGTGCAAAAGTGAGCGAATGTCGAACTGTTTTTGTAAACGATCTGGCATTTTCTGTATGTAAAAAAAAAACTAAATTATAACATTTAAGATAAAACTATGTATAATAACTGAAGGCCTTATATTTTGAACTAACGGTACAATAATAGATAAGTTTCTAAACTTGACGTAAAGAGAAAAAATTAAAAAAGTCGACATAAGGCCGATATCTAGTGTAGTAGAAATAAAACGGTACTAGAAAAGGCTAAAAAAGAATGAAAAAATTAAGAATTTTCGACAAACATCCAGCTGTCAAAATATCTAGGGATTTGCAATTTTAGCATTCATAGTTTGATGCCTGCTAACGATATGGAAATTAATAAAAAAATCGATATCATTATAGATCTATTAAGAAGACAATTTGTTATAAAAAGGTTTGAAAATTAATACACTTTCTCCTTGGTATTTCCTTAGCTTCAACTGCCCTTGGTATATTTGCGATCTTCACCGAATTTTTGAGGTCATATAAGCGAAAAGGCATTCGAAATTGTAAAAAAGAATTTTGCGATTATCAAAAGCTCTTAAACTACACTTAATCTACACAAACAGTCAACCATTTTGTAAGAGTTCGGGGTTATCGTTCAAATTTTAAGAGATCAGTAAAAAATTAAATGCTTCACCTTACTTTTCTGCAGGAATTAATAAAAATAAGCCACTTGCTACTAATTAAATACTTTAGGTTCACAAAGGGTCCGACAGAAATTTTTCCCCGATTAGAAAAAAACATTAAGCAGAGAAGAGAAACAGCCTTTCGTATTCGCTTTGCACTCGGGCGATGGTACCCTGTTCCTAATAGTAAAGCTATTCATTCTTGGATTTCTTACTTTCGTGAGAAAAGTTCCGCATTTTAGCGGAAGCCCCTCGGTTGGCCACGGACCTCAACAGAATCAAGAAATGATGATGTAGTTAAACGTAGCGATTTTGCGATTTTTTTATTGGGGATATTTAAAATTCAAGGATAACAAACATCGTTTTTAAACTTTAGAAATCCTCAAAGAAGTGATAACACAAAAAGTTGAAGCCATTTCACCTGACAAACTTCAAAGAACATAAAGTTATGGACAACTTTAAAGAACGACTTAACCAGTGTGTCAACATTGTATAGTTAAAAAAGTGAAGTAATAAATCTAATGGTTACATATTCTTAAAGGCCAGGATTCACTATCATACACAATCGTACGATTGAATCACACAAAAATCTGACAAAATTCTGTCCTACTTTAAAAATCGTTCAAAAATTGCATCGTAGGTGCCACACTATTATACAAAAAATATGCTTTATATTTTGTTGTGTTTTTTCTCTTCATCTTAAAAAAAATCAACTCTGATCGCATAGGTGAAATTATTTTATGAATTATTTCAAAAGATTATAATATGGTACAGATCTGTCAAAAATCTGTCACACATATACACTTTTAATCCACACTATCATACTTTTTGAGCACACATGCAATTTCTTACAGATCGTACGGCTAAGTATGATAGTTAATTCTGGCCTCAAGCAGCACTATCTGTACTTTTAGTTCATGAAAACTTTCTAATATATTTCATTTTAAAGAAGAAGAGTTTTTTCTGCCGGACCCTGTACGACCGAAAATCAGCGACAACAGGATAAGAAAATATTTTACATTTAAGAATAAATTTCAAAAGTAAAATGGGCATTAGAAATTTTTTATAAGCTTGTAGCAAATCAAAATTAGTTTCAATGAATATAGACTGAGTTTTTTTTTAATCTAAAAAAAGAACTTTTTTTGCACCACACTGTATGTGCACCTTTTGATGTTGTATATAATTTTTCTCCAGTTAGTTTAGTGTAGACAAAGGTATACAAAAAAAATCTCATTCTAAATCTTGCGATTAATTTTTTTTTATTTCATATTTTTGCAAAAACCGTGAAAACGTTCTGAGGAAAAAATACAGCACAAAAATTAACGATGTGAATATTTAGTTGTTTTTTAGTTTCCATCGGGTGAAGTTGGTATAAATTACGAGAAAACAAAAATTTAAAGAAAGTAGTGTTAAATACACAATTTACAATTTAAAACAATTTAATAATGAATGTTACTACGTCACATCGTTTAGATCGTGCACGCTTTGCAATCTCGCCGCCGGAAACTAAACATTATCCGACAACGGATATTCGAACATCGCATACGATAAATATACCGACAACTCGTACATATCAAGGATTAAAAACTTGTGGGTTTTTTGTTTGTTTATTTTTTAATAAATTTTAAAATTTATTTAAAGAAAAATATATAATTTTTTTAGTTAACATTTAATTTGAAATTTAAAGGTAAAAACCGCAAATGTAGAGTTTGTTAAAAGATATAGAAAAATAAAATATTTCGTAACAGGTGTCTACCGAAGTAGACATCTCTGGTGTCTTGAATAACTTGAACCGTTATATTAATATTTAATGCCAATTATCAAAATACATTATCATATGCATAACAGTTTTAAAAGAAATTTAACTTTTAACAAAAATTTTTTTTTGTCCTACCGTTACACAATGGTTGAGGTTCATAGAACGAGCGGTTAAAAAAAGAAGTTGTCGAAGGACAATGAAACTTGACACTTATGTGTTTTTGTTTGAATCAAGAAAAAAAGGAAAAATTCAAAGTGAAAATCAAATTTTGACCTACTGCATTGTTTTTTGGCACATAGCATTTTTAAACACTCAGGATCATTTGCGTGAAATTTGAATTATTTCCACCTACTTCCCATACAACTTGTATTGAAAAAGTGACATAAGTGCATCGAAAAATTTTCACAAAAACTAAATATTATAATTGTAAAATGGGCTCCTTAAAATATATGCCTGATCTGCCCACTTTTCTCCCAAAGAAAAAACAAACAAAGTCTTTTAATAATTTTGTAACATCCATTATCGTTCTCCAATTGTTAGATTTGCAGCTTTGAGCGAAATCTATTAAGTTTAAAAACTATACAGTTCTTTATTTTCATGTTCCATATTAATATGTTAAACGTTATGACCTGCACAGCAAGCACATACGACATGAAATTAGACTTGTGCCACATAGTTCAATTTAGTGATCGATCTTTTTAGTTCAAAGTATAAAAATGAACTAGTTCTAAATTTAGTTCAGAGGCTCTCTTTAGTTCAAAATCTCTCTTAGTTCAAATGATCTGTTGACATATCGTTAGCACTTTCAACTTTTAGTTCAAACGCTTTCTTTAGTTCGAAAGCTCTTTCAGTTCAAAAGTTCTTTTCAAAATATAATGGCAACAATACCATAGCATTGCCGTAATGAATGTTAAATAAAACGCGTGGTAGCACTAATTTCATGTCAACAAACACAGTTATGTATTCTAGTTTATCTTGTCTGGTAGTTTAATTACAAATTATAGTCAAGCATGAACTAGGTGTACTTAAAAGTATGAACTAGTTAACTTGGATCAATTGATGGAATCGTTTAAATAAACTAGTTCGTTTATGAACTACACAAATCTACATGAGATATTATCGCGAAATAATGAATTCAGGAGACGTCAAAACGTAAAAATTCGTTGCAATCTCGACCGGGTTTGTTCTACGATTACTATACTTCATCTTAACTACGTATAGCAAAGTAAAAACTATAAAATAATAAAATTTAAATGTTTTTAGTTCCGTCACTGCCAAAAACAAGAAGTGAAGCACTGAAGAGTGTCCGAAATTCACTTTTTTCATGTTCGCCGATTTGGATAAGTTTTAAGTGTTTTGTTGTTAAATATCTAAATATTATGATTCCGTTATATTAGGCTGATTTATTTATTGTTTGGACAGACACGATCAAAGTTTATATATGTTTGCTTGTTTAAAATGGCAAGCAAATTTACTGTGTTCTCAATCTTTTTGTACAATCACAGTAAACTTATCATTTGACTTTGTTGTGTATTTTCGTGAATGACAATTGTCATAGATGAGACTTGCATTAAAAAAAGTTAAAAAAGGGCCGTATTAAAAAAATCGTAGAACAAAATATTTCAATGTTTATCAACTTCAGTGGACTGCATCTTTTTAGCGCTGTGGAGCGAGCGATGCTTAACGAAATATATCAAATTGTAACTTAAGTCTCAGCTAAAAGTTAAAAAAATTTAGCTGCACCTACCTGCTCCTTTCCAAAAAAAAAATATTAAAAAAAAACTATAAAGTGATCAAGTAATAAAATATGAATTTTCGTTCTTTCATGTTGTTGTTGCCATAATTTTTCACTGTTGAAAATTATTAAATAATGTAATATACACAGTAGTCAATAGCTGATATTAAGAAGAGATTAAAGTTGTTACGAGGGCATAAATGTAGACGCAGTGAAGCAAGGTATGAGCACAACAAATGATGGCAATACCAACAGCTTACTTAGTGACCGGCAGTACGGCTTCCGTAGGGCACGCTCTACGGGTGACTTATTGGCCTTCTTTTCGAAAAAATGTTGTCAATCCATTCACCATTTCGGCGAAAGTAAGGTGGTGGCTTTAGATATTTCCAAGGCGTTTGATAGAGTGTGGCATGATGCACTCATATCAAAACTTATTGCTTTTGGTGTCGGTAATAGCTTCACTCGACTTATATCAAGCTTTCTTAGGGATCGCACTATACGAATTGTTATAGATGGGATCTCATCAAGCGAGTTCAAGGTAAATTCAGGGGTACCACAAGGTTCCGTCCTTTCCCCTACCCTATTTCTTATTTTTCTTAATGACCTTCAACGTCAGACGTCCAACCCTATCTATTCTTTTGCAGATGACAGTAGCATATGAAATTCATTTTCGTTTCGCAGTAGACCAAGCCTTCAGGAAATTGAGGCTATGAGAAAGCACATGGGGCCTGACGAACAGGGTTTCGTTTAACGCTCATAAAACCCATCGCTGTGTGCTTTTGCACAGGCGTTCTGCTGAACATGCTACCTCATCTGTAATTATGGGTGATATATATATTAAGGAATCAGAAGCTCTCGATGTTCTTGGCATATTTTTCATGTTGCAAAAGAAGCATTCAAGTGCCTTGGTTTTCTGAAACGGTGTAAGAAATACTTCCCTCCATCTGATCTCCTCACTATCTATGTCACCTTTATCAGACCGAAAATGGAATACAACTCTCATGTTTGGGCCGATGCTTCAAAATTTATTTTGGAGTTACTCGACCGCGTACAGGAGAGAGCGAAGAAGCTCATTGGTGACAGTAGGTTATCCAGCTCTATTGACTCGCTGGAGCATCGACGCACTGTCTTACTGTCGTTTTCACTGTTTTACCGTTACTACAACGTAATGTGCTCTTATGAAATCAGGGAACTTGTTCCTGAAACCCGTAATTTTATACGCGCAACGCGCTCTGCATCAAGAGCGCATTCCTTTGTGGTCGATTGGCCAGTAAATCGCACTACGCATTACAGAGAAAATTCGTTTTTTAGCCGAACAGTTCTTATGTGGAATTAACTCCCTGCAGAGGTCTATACTGCCACTTTCAATGTGCAAAGATTTAAATCAAATGTTCACAAGCACTACTCCCTCCCATCCCCCTACCCACAACCTTATTTCCTAGTTCTGGCGCAATGCATTGCATAAGTAGGGGTCAGGGTCATCCCCTGAGTGCTGGTCCTAAAAATATACGGCAAGAAAGTTTTTCAAAAATCCGGCCAAATCTGCAGGCGTTATTTGCATAAAAGAAGAGTTAATAAAAGGATTTAAAATTATTTTTGCCGCAATAAATTGTAATGCAGTGATCGACACTAACAAATTTCATGTACAATATTGCATGGATCCTGCCAAGTTGTTTGTTGATCTCCATGGATGGTACTACATGTCTGTAACTGTGCATAAGATTCTGGTGAATGGTAGCAAAATTATAGCAGAAGCTATTCTAGCAATAAGGATTTCTCTATCTAATAGTCCTTATTCAATGATTTCACTTTTATTTTGTAATTGATTCTTTGTTTCAGATATGCTGTCCGACAAAGCGAGAAATAAAGACTATAGAGCGTATAGATAACATCATTCGCGAAGAATTGGACGTTTAGCCACTAATGAAGACGTAATGCGTAATCTAGACCCATTCATTAATCGAGAGGAGGGAAGTTTACATTACACCCCAAATTAAAAATCATTCTTTTTTCGATTCGAATATACTATGAACTTTTACTCTTTATGTAACATATTCATGAAAATATCTGTTTCCATGAGATATGGCAAGGTTGAGTGTACGTCACTCTTGATTCGCCATCATGTTTTTAAAGTTAACAAAATTTTCTTTTACAAGATATTATTAAAACATTTCGCATATAAAAAATCCTTTAAAAATGTCGTGGTAAAAAATAGCCCTAAGAGTTGAAATTAGTAGACCACCAAATTAGAAAGACCTCCAGCAGTGAAACTTTTCCAAAAATAACATACAACTTGCAATGGAATAATAAACAAATTTCTGAAAAAAAAAACGCAAACTAAATAAACAACGCAGCTTGTAGAAAATTGAAACGTTGAAATCTGTTAAAACAAACACAAAATAACAGAGAGAAAAGTATTAAGTGAAACAAAAATGTGTACAAAGTTTTTACACTTAAAAAAAAACAAAATAACGCTAATTTATGTTGTTTACTTACAAAATCTATACAAATAAAAAAACCGTAACGGGATCATTTCTGTACATGAAATATTTTTTGAAAATGTTGTTGTTGGTGTAGAATACAAAACATCTGTTTTTGGAGTTTTTGTCTGTCTGTTTATGTTCGCATTAAAGGCCGAGGCACATAGAATCCGTCATACGTTGTACTTTGACAAATTCAACTAAAATCAAAGTAACGACGGATGAGATTGGCACAATGAATACTTTGCTGACGAATGTTAAATCAAAGTTTGCTCTCTATTTTTATTCACTTTTAAATTTAATTTGTATTTTGTTCACTTGTTAATTTAATTAAATTTGTATTTCATTGTTTGCCAACAAAATTGTTTTATTAAAAACACAAAACACAATTGAAACACAGCAAGAGTTAAAAGAAAACAGAGAAAAAGAAGCAGTTGATAGTTGTCAAAGTATTCAACATACGTCAAAAGTTAAAAGTTGACTTAATTTCGTACTTTGCTTTGACGGACACGTATTGATTGTGACAACGCTCATAAGGAAACATGTATTTTAACTGACTTGTCAGTTAAATTTGTCAAAGTTTAACGTACAACGGATTCTATGTGCCCCGGCCTTAAGCTGTCTGTCCGTGATCAAAATTACTGGCTATCAAATTCGTGTACGTGTGCTAGGCGCTTTGTTGTACACATGTTAAATGACCAGCAAAAAAACATTCGTACATACATACAAATAAACACAGCCATTATTTAGGAAACAATAAAATAAAAGGTTTGTTTTTTATTTGTATCGTTCTATTAAATTACTTTAGTTCCAAACTGCATGCATTGACTGGTGAACTTCGATAAATTGCAAGATATCTATTTTTCTTCCGATATTTTAGAAATCTCTTTTAAATAAAAAATTTGTACGTGCTTGAAAACCAAACACCATACACACATCCATGTGGGACATTCAGCATGGCAAAGATCTAAATTTTTTGATTTTTCATCCATCATCGTCTGTGTAACATATACTATTACATTTTCACAAATACTACCATAATGATGGACGAATATTTTGATCGTAGATAGGCCGCTTTACGTATTAACTACTTAACATAGGCTCTACATTAGAGATAACATCTGAGAAGAGAACGTTAAGTTCCTTCGCTGAGAGAATTCTGTTACGTGTAGACTTAAAATTAGTGTTATTACAATCTTTTAAGAATTCTTATGAGAGCGTTGTTATGAGATATCTTATAAGAACAATCTTATGAGATGAACTGTCAAACACCAAAAAAAAAAAAAAAACAACTATGTATTTGTAAACAAAATGCCGCCATTACAAATCTGAAGCACAAACTATTAAAAATATCTGCATCAACAGTCAATTTTATATATAACGATTTTGTAAAAAGAAATTTCGTTTACATACAACAAATAATTTATTTCTTGTCCCAAAATACTCATGACCATGTATATATAAAAATATTTTTAATTAGTTGCAAGCAGGTATTTTTTACGCGGCTATCAGTGATTTATGAATTCTTATGTGATAAAGAGAAATATGTATTTCCCTTGTATGCTATTAAGATTAACACCACGTTTACATTAGACAATGCTGTCATCACAGTAAAATAATACGTATTAGTTGTCAAAAATGCCGAAAAATGCTTTTGTGGTATAGGCGTCCAGGCAATAATTATGACAATTCATTTTTAACAAAAGACCTCTCGCTCTCGGAAACAAAAAAAATAATTTTACATAAAATTGTCATCGGCTATTAATGGGTTAAGCATTTTTAGTACTTCCCGAAAGATCTCTTCAAAAGCTTTTAAACGATACCCATGTTGATGTTTTAAGAAATTTTGAAATTTGAAAAGTTCAGAGGCCCATAACTCGGAAAATATGGACGAGCGCCATTTTTTTCACTTGATGATTTTTTCTTATTTTCTATTGCTTCAAATATTTGTTTTTTTTTTAATTAGAATGACTTTATTGTTCCAAATGATATGGAAATATTAAAGGCAAGCGTGATGTTTTGCCCGCTGCGTCGAAGGAAGAAAGGATCTTGCTGATTTCCATTAGCACCTCTTTCGACATTAAGTCGGATCGATTGGCGTATTTAAATTTTTGTAGCTGATCTAGTGCCTCGGCAAACTTGATTTCAATACCAACACGGGCGGACATCGCTCAATCGATTTCACTATGCATAAGAAGTCAGAAATTACAAACGGAACGATACACTTAGTTATACTATTCTTCCACTTTTTTTGGTGTTAATTTGGATTCAAAACTACTCAACACTCTGTACATGTCTGCACTAAATACGAGTAAAAGTTGTATTTCTTTTTTTCATCTAATTGAAAGTTTTATAAAAAAAATCTTTTTGTAAACAAAAAATCTGTTTATCAAAAGATACAAAAAAATTTTTTGCGCGGAAGTCCAGTAAAATTTAGTTGGTAAAATGTGTAAAAAATAATTTATAACATAATTTTCTTAAACAAAAAATTTATCATCGCACAGAGTGAACGAATGCAAATCAAATTGTAAGAAAAAAATTGTTTTACAAGAAAAAAAAATTATCTGCGAAGATTTGAGAAATTAACGTAAATGTCTTTCGAAATCATCGATCTGTTTAAATGTAAAAATCATTTGATTTAAGTTGAATGATGGCTGAACGAAGCAGGTGTTTAAATTTTCGTCATTGGAAATAAGCGTCTTTGTGGCTACGAAATACCTTAGAACAGCTGATGTAAAAGTTTTCATGATGAGCAGAAGAAGAAAATACTCATGAATCTGTAATTCGTATCTGTAACTTTAGTGAGCAATGTTTCACATGTAAATATTATAGTCAGCTTGTTTTTTTATAGAGTGAGCTCTTTCATCAGTTTATATTATAGAATTTATTATTATTTCAAGCTCGCCCGCTGTAAACGGTAGTAAGCACGTTGACTGCAAATCAGGTTGGCCAGGGTTCAATCCCTACGGCAACGAAAAATTAAAATATGTTTTTTTTTTCTGTTTAATGGTATGAATACATTGTCAGAGTTTAACAATACAGAACACAGCCTTCTTCGTCAGTACTTCTTCATAGCACATTCGCCGGCGAAGTAAAATAACTAATAAAATGGCTATAAAATCGCAACCTGTCCTTTTCTTTCCTCTATCCCTTTCCTAAAGAATGTGACACGGTTAAAGTAATTAAATAGGCATTGTTGCTTGAAGTGCTACTTCTCTTTAAAAATTATTATTCAAGAAATTTTTCACTCAAATTACAAAAACTGGGCACTGTTTTGGTTCTAAAAAGTCAGCTTTTAATATTTTTCAGAAAACGGTACCTCGGGCACCGTAGTAGTAGATATCAACACATTTCCTCATGTTTGAACGAGATAAAGTGCTTTGCTATTAGACTATGAAGCCAAGTTTATCAAACATCAGTATACAAGCAGATACTAAATAGTGAAATCCGCATTTGTCAATAAAATTTGAAATATATATTTTACAACTTCAATTGTTGTATTCGCATCTCTTTCTCCTTTAATCTGGCACCTTGATTTTCTCTCTTAATTTCTATAAAGGTGACACAAAGAGGCCACGACTGTCGGATACAAGTAAGCTACACTCAGATCTGTGATATTAGCCGATTTATCGGCATTTTGCCCAGTTTTTGTCTCGAAATTACATTTTTGACGATTTTTGCGCTAAAACAAAAAACTCTTAAAACAATGGTAGCTTTGTTTATTAACCGACTTCTAAAAAGGAAAGAGGTTATCAATTCGACTGAATGCTGTTTTTTTATGCTTGTGCCTGCACAACTGTCATTTTTGAACCGATTTTGAAAATTTTTTGTAATTTGATGGATTATGCTTACAGATTCATACCGTATTAAAAACAGTTCATAACTAAAAAAAAAAGGGTGTCCCCATACAACATACATGTTTTTAAAGTTTATTATGAACCGTAAAGCGCTCTTCTTTAAAATTAAAAAAATGCATATTATTATAGCTCCCAATAGCAAAAATACAAAAATAACTCTAAAAATTAAAGGGTGTCCCCATATTTAAAGAAAATTGACCTAAATCGTTTGAACCGTTATACACAAACGCTTGAAAATTAAACAGAGTGGCCACTACTTTGTCTGGTATATTTAAAAGCATAAATATTTAAAATTATAAATTATAGGGTGTTACAATAGTTGCTGTTATTTGATATATCTGTGCCCACAAGCAATAACAGCTAAAGTCGAGTTAGGAACAAATTGAGTTATTGCTAATATCATACTTCTGACACGCAAATCTGTGATGCAAGTCAAATTTCATTTTTGTAGCTTAAAAACTGACTATTTTTTACCTTAAAATCTAAACAGATAAAGTCGATATTCCCTGATTTAACCCAACAATATTAAAATTAGTAATGATGTTAAAAAATTCCCAAAAACGAGTTAAGCTATTATTGCTTGCGGCCACAGATATATGACCAAACTGTTGAACAGTTTTAAACAGCTGATTAAAATTTGCACAAAACCTTTATTGCTAAGTCCGCAATAACAATTAGCAAACTTGAAATTTGAAATTAAAGGGTGTCCCTATAACTGATGTAATTTTACCTATATGGCCCTATCTTTGAAACCGTTACAAACTCTTAAAAATTAGACAGAATGTCCATTACTATATCAAGTAAAACAAGTATAAATATTTAAAATTAAAAATTAAAGGGTGACCTCATAATTGTAATTTGATTTATATGGCCAATCTTTTGAACAGACTAAGGCTTAGAATTTAAGCAATCTTTTTGGAATATAATATAATTAATATGTAGTTACCGTCCAAAAGAAATATGATTGGAAGTTTTTCTGTTTTGAAGTGAGGTTTTTTTTTGCAAGAATTATTTTAGTAAAAAATATTGCTTTTGGGCATCAGTAAAATATTTGTTTCATTAAAAAAATATAGTTAATAAGTTTAATTTTCCCTTGAAAATGTTATTCCTAATAACGGAAACGATGTGTGTAAATTAAATTGGTCTTATCACTGCACTTGGATCCTGTGCGCCTATTTAAGAAATTTTTGTTGTTATTTTTCTTTTACTAGCTGCATATCGGATATATTAACGTTGTCATTATAAAGGGAAAACAACAAAAATTTTATTCTTTCATAATCAAAGGAAAATGCCGAAAATTTTATGTTTTTCAAGAACAGTTATTTTGATAATCTAAAACTGTGTCTTTGTAGCACCGTGCTGATCGAAGCAGTATTATGCAAGGTAATTCTGTAATGGATAATTTTCGCGATCAATAGACCAATAACAGAAGCAACTTGTTTGTAAAACGGTTGTTTTTATTTTGCCGATTTTCTTTAAATTAAATTTCCAATTTTTTAAATTAAATTGCCGATTGTTTTTGCCAAATATGCCAATTTCATATTAAAATTATCTGGCATCCCTGGCTACACTATATTTCCTAACTAATGGCTCGATTATCGATTGCAACTGAACTTCAATGGAGTTGACTACAACCAACGCAACTGGTGGTCAAAATGTTATTATGTACGGCAACCTTATTCAATTGCCTAAAGTTATTGTTTTTTGCACATCTCTAATAACAAAAAGTAAACAAAAATTTTTTCTTAAAAAAACTGCATTTATTAAAAGTTTGTGAAGAATTGTTTTTGTTGAAACAACATCTTATCTAAATTAAATTGTTTTAAATAAAATCAACCATGATAAGTTCCGTGGAACTATTTTTTGATGTCGAAGAAGATGAGGTCAAAAATGTGGCATTCATTAGAAGACGGTTAAGGAATAATTCTAATCCCTTAGAATTACAATATACCCTGTGAGTCAGTTTGCATATTGAGAAAGATTAAAAAATAAATCCTATTCTAGTTTTAAGGCATATTTTAGACTTCCAAAAGAAGCAGTTATTTATTTAGTAGAAGCTTTAAAGGACGACTTTAGAAAGAGCCATCGGATCACAGCAATACCTCCTATTTTGAAAGTATGTGCCGCTTTGAGGTTTTTTGCTGAGGGAAGCTTCCAAAAGTCCCAGTGTCTGTAATCTTGACGGAAGTTATAAATCTTATAGGGAAGAAAATTTGCAAAAAGTAGATTATTTCAAAAATGTCGGAGGAAGAAAAGCCCAAAATAAAAAATTGTTACCATTAGGATTAACAACGGACTGCTCCAATGGCGATAAGGTTGCTTCTTCTAAGGATTTCTTTTATTTTTAGTCATATTTTTCTTTAGTTTAGCTTTATAGTGAATCCATACTCTCTGCCATTCTTCGAAAGTACGCATAGGTCGACCATAGCTATTTAATTTGTTGGTCACTTCAGCCCATTCTAATTCGGCACTGGCTTTTGTTTCTCCTCGGCCAATATTTGGATTTAATCCATCTGTCGAACCAGTTCCTCCAATTGTTTTTTTTTTTTTGGTTGTAAATTTAACCATTTATATATTTATTTGCGAAAAAACTATTATAATTTTGAAAAAATATTTTGAAACAACTTTTGAGCATAAGCCACCACAAAAAAATGGTTGCCGGTATTGCAACTGAAATTATCAGCTGATAGTCGCAAGTTGCCATCTGTAATGCAATATTGCCAACTGGCAACTCCACTAAAGTTCAGTTGCAATCGATAATCGAGCCATAAATTTAATAAGTGGCCGCATCTGTAATTTCTTATTATAATTTAAAACTAAAAAACGTTTGAAATGTGTCAGCACTTAACGCATCTTTTTAACGTCACGTAAATCTCCAAAACGGAATAAACCTCTCCTATGATGATGAAAGTGCTTTTTTAAGCAAACGCCCAAAGGGGGAGGAGGATAGCATATTTGGAAATAAAGTCTTCAAATCAGAAAGCAGATTCAAAAAATTTGAAAATAATTTCGTTTGTTTAAATAATTTTTAATTTTTTATTTACCAACCCACTGTGGCTCACCGGGATGTGAATACAAATATTTTTCTAATTGTTAAAATATTTAGAAGAAACAAATATTAAACAATAAGAAATATTGAATATATTTATTAACTTAACCTCTATGTACATTTAAATCATATTTTAAATATTTTTGTATTTTTTTCGTTTTTTTTTTTTAATTATTTATTTTGTGTGTGTCCGACTGTTTGTATTCATAATGTATGTTTAATTGCTGATTTAATGTTAACATTATAATTTATTAAAATATTAAAATGAATCAATAAATTCAATTTCGGCAAATTTTCTTTTAATTTGAAATTCAATCAGAAACATTAAATATTTTAATTGAAATGAAAAATCATTATTTGCGTGCGTAATGAATTTAAAATTTCCTTTTTTTATTTTTATGTTTTTTTTTATTGTAAATAAAAGCCATAAAAACACTAAAAATGTAATGAGTGTTCATTAAAAGTAGTTCAGTCCAAATGTACCGAATAACTACACGAATCTAAGCGTAAAATGTTTAAGTAAATTCTTCATTTCAAAGTGGTTTTGAATAATGTTGTACACAGGTGGAAGGAGCATATTTATAAATAGATTCCAATAAAAAATATAAATAAGTAATGAGTTCCAGCAACTGCGGCAAAGGGAAGTACATTTCCACTTGAAACTTATAATATGTGATTTTTTGCGAAACAGTTGTTTTTTTGGAATGTCGCTGAAATATGTTATTTTACCAACTAATTTGCAAAAATTACGAAATATCTTCTTTTAAAAACGAAAATTCGCCGAGAAGAATAAATTAAAAATTAATCGGATATTTACAAAAAAATGGTAAAAAAATACAAAAAATTAAAAATTAACATAAATCGAACTTTATGAAAATATTTCGTTTAAAAATTAAAAATAGAAATGAAATTTAAATTTGTGATAAAATAAAAAAAAAAAACACTTAAAAAATATTTAAAAACCAAACTCACTCATAAAAATCGAAAATTGGATTTAAAAAAATTTTTTTAACTCATTATAAAAATTATATTTTTTATAATTTGTTTATTTGCCAATTAAAACAATTAACCAATATTTCGCAAAAAAATAGGATTTTACCGCTACAATTATTTTTTTAAATTCAGGAAATTCCACAAAATATTGGACAAATTCAATTTACTAATAAACAAAAAAAAATATATCAAAAATGAAACTTAAAGAATCGCTTTAATAAAAAATAAATTAAAATTATGATTTAAAGCAATTGATTTAATTAAAAAAATAAAAATAAATTATTTGTTACATTTAAAAAAAAACAGAAAAAGTAACCTAATTGAGCAAGGATTAAAATAAAACAAACCTAGAGAAGCAAAAGATGAATTTTAAATAAAAATTTAGAAGGTGTTTAAAAATAAATACCAACACAAAGTATTACATTAAAAGTAGGGATGTAATCATCCGATACTCAAAAATAAACATCGCCGATACCGATACGCATATTGAAATTGAGCTCAAGTAAAAATTAACAAAACTCAAGTAGAGAAATACTTCTATTATACAAAATAACAGTATTTATTAATGAGCGATTCAAATCATCAAAATTTTCAATACATTTTAGTTTCTAAAATTTAAATTTTCAAACTACAAAACGTCTGCAATATTTATGATTTTACAAAATAAACGATGGCATTCAGTTTAGATTGGCTCAAGATTTAAAATTGATATTAATAAGATTTAAAAGACAACGAATTTAGTTTGAGATCATGTTAGAATTAAACTAAAATTATAAAAACAACATTACAAAAGATTAATATTTAAAAATGATATTAATAAGATTTTTAATTAAAAAAACAAAGCGTTCTTAAATTTTGCGAAGATAGACGATTTCTCAAATCCGTTTGCAGCAGACCTGCAGTAGAAAATAGTCTCTCAGATGCGACAGAACTCATTAGAATTGTTCTACTTTTAATATGTTATTTCTCATAGTTGTCATTAAAAAAAAAAAAGAGTTGAAAATTGAATATTTTGTTCAGACAGTAAAATATCGCCGATATCGATATACCGGAAAACCAGAAGTATTCTTGCATCCCTAGTTGAAAGGTGTATTCAAAATTCTACTTAATAAAGCTCTTTCTAAGCTTCGTACCAACAGTTGATAAAAAATTTGACTGGTATTTAAAATAATTTAAATTTATATCTAATTAATTTTTACAAATGTCATACATTGCCTATTAAACTAAATAAACGTTTGCGAAATTCGTAGGGCACACTTCAATGTAAATGTTCTAATAATTTAAAAATTTTTTGGCAAATTTAAAAACTTTTTATCGTAATTTTATCGGTTAAATTACTTCATATGGTTGTGAATTTGCAAAATAAAATCTGCAAATTGCAAATGTTCATATTTATGTTAAGAAAATATTTTTAATCAAGTAAATTAAGTAATTAATTTTTTTATTGTAAAACAGAAAAAAAAATAACTTATAAGATTCTTCAAAATTTGTTTTATTTTATTAATTTAATTAAACAACAAAAATGGGAAGATTCGATAGTTTTAAGCATTTATATAGTGAAGGGCATCATTATTAGTCTTCTAAAGTTTCAATTGGATAATGGATACTCCTCCGCCACAGCTAGAGAGCTAAAATAGCGTACTCTAAGACAATAAAGTAACAGGGAGTCAGTAATCAGGTAATCCAAACATGTAAAAGATATTAATTAACTTACATAATTAACTTGCATAAATAAAAAGAAATTTATGCATAAAACAGTACAAACTGTATCAACACAACAACTTTGCCAGCACACTGTTGTTGAGCTTCTGCTGGAATAGGCATTTGACTTAACATAACCTCACAAAAAAAAACAAGAAATTTACAAAATAGTAAATGTCTAATGTATGCATGTGACAAGTAGTTGTTAAATATGCCCCTGTGTAAGAAATCAAAGAAATATGATCCAATGATTACTCCAGCCAAATATCAACAAGAACGAATAACACGTTAATGGAAACAAAAATTACTTTTATTCTTTTAAATTTACTTTTATCTTTTTTTTTTTAGCCGAAGATGAAGAAATGAATTGTGTGGAGATTATAGCCGTAATAATATCAATTATCCTAATGGTCTTTACATTTCCAATTTCAATATTTGTATGCTTCAAAGTAGTATCCGAGTTTGAAAGAGCGGTTATATTTCGCATGGGTCGTTTGCGCAGTGGAGGAGCAAGAGGTGAAACCATTATATAAATATGTAGACTTGTATTAATAACTGAGTTTTTATACTTAACTTATTACAGGACCAGGTGTATTTTTTGTTTTACCCTGTATCGATGATTATTGCAAGGTCGACTTGCGTACAGTGTCTTTTGATGTACCACCACAAGAAGTATTATCCAAAGACTCTGTTACCGTAACAGTTGATGCGGTTGTTTATTATCGTATCAGTGATCCACTTAAAGCTGTTATACAAGTATCAAATTACAGTCATTCTACACGTTTGCTGGCAGCCACTACATTACGTAATGTTTTGGGTACACGTAACTTGTCTGAACTGCTTACCGAAAGAGAAACTATATCGCATACAATGCAAATGTCCTTAGATGAGGCCACCGATCCTTGGGGTGTTAAGGTGGAAAGAGTTGAAATGTTAGTAGTTGCTTTCAAATTTTTCCATTGTCATCAATCAATAAAAAATTTTCGTACAGAAAAGATGTATCTTTACCCACGGCCTTACAAAGAGCCATGGCTGCTGAAGCCGAAGCTGCACGGGAGGCCCGTGCTAAAGTTATAGCGGCTGAAGGTGAAATGAAATCATCAAGAGCTCTAAGTGAGGCTTCTGAAATCATCTCTGCTAGCCCTTCTGCTTTACAGGTTGGATTTATTTTAAAAATTAATATTTTTTCTTTTTATTTCCATTTACATACATTTTACCAATTTTATAGCTTCGATATTTGCAAACTTTGAGCAATATCTCAGCCGAGAAGAATTCTACAATAATATTCCCTTTACCCATGGATCTTCTAACACCTTTCTTGTCACATCAGGCAACACATTGCACGCACAAACATCAATATCAGTGACATTTGCCTTTAAGGCAGTATTTAAATGAACTGCGCTTCTGCGAATTGAAAAGAAAACCCAGTGTATAAGGAAAAACATAAAAATATTCTTAGGTGTTATAGGACATTTTTATTATAACAAGTTAATATTTTTATCCAGAAACCCATAACTGTGACACAATTCTTTAAAATAACTTTGAAATGTACCACTGCCTGAGATTGTTATACAAGTGTTTTCCTTTCTATATCCTAAATTATCAATAACTTTTTTAAAATCACTTTGCCTTAAACGATGCGGTATTATTACTTCTTTATATTTAAGTTTACTTTTAAAATTTTTACATACATCAGAACATTTTGAGTTGTTTATACAATCTGAATTATCACACAATTCCTTTGACAAATAAATGTTCACCTTATAATTCCAATATTTGCTAAATTCATACAATATGTCTCGAAAGAACACATTTCTAAGATCTTTAAAGCATGCTAAGTGTACAATTCGGGTCATATCATCCTCATTATTTAAAATTTCCTCTATAATAGATACTACAGGGGCAACCGCCACTCCCTGACTAATAATTAATAAACATGTGTCACCTCTCGCATCTAACTGGTGATGAAAAGTACCAATAGGACCACGGAACTCTACTTCATCATTTATTTTCAATTTTTTTAAATATTCACACATTGGCCCATTTGGTATCATATTAACTAAAATTTTAAATTCCATTTCCATAATATCCCACCAAAATGGTGAATAAGGTCTTAGTAAATATTTCCGTTCTTTTTCAACTTTATATTCCTCACTCTTTTCCACTTCCGTTAAGCATTTTCGCATCATTAAATGATATCCAGCATTTATATCCAATATTAAATCCTTATTGTTGCAATGTTTTGACTTAAAGTGAAATTCCCATACATTATCAGCTTGAGGCGAATGCAATGTTTTGTTTATTAACAGAAATTTCGTGTAACTCGCAATGATGTTTCGTTTTCCACTTTTCTCTGCATTATAAGATTTTGCCGGTTTTATATTTAAGATACAATTGGCGCAACCATTACCACAGCAATCACTTTCATTAATATTATTCATATATTTTTACTCCTAATTAAACAGTCAGGTAGGTGCTTTATTTTAAAATTAAATAAATACAAATATAATTAATGCAAAGTGTTAAAAATTGTATGTCAAAATCAGCTGCCAGAAATTTGCAAGCTAAACTACAGTCTGGGGAAAAAATATATTTCATTCATATACAAAAAAAAAAAAAAATAAATAAATAAAAACTAGGTCATTTCTGTATATGAAATATTTTTTGAAAATTTTGATGTTGGTGTTGGATAGTAATCGGTACACCTATTTTCGAAATTTTTATCGGTCTGTCTGTGTTCGCATCACATAAAAACTACTTAAGGGATTTAAATAAAATTTTGTGAGGAGGTCCCTTAGAACCTAGGCTCTAGAAAATTTTTATTTCATAAAAATATGCCGTAGAGAAACTAGATATACAAATGTAAAAGCACCCGATTTTACAGTTGTCAGTATATTTTATTTTGTAGATAGAAAATTTTTAACACAATTTACAGAACTCTAAAACAAATGTTTAAAACACCTTTTCTTAGTTTTATTTTTGAGAAAATTATAAATTATTTATAAAATTATAAATACAACACTCCTTTAACTTTTTTCATTAACCTTAAGTAGATTTTCTAATAATTAGATGTTTAAAAGACGAATAAATATAGTTTAGACGTCTAATTTTTTTTTTGTAGAATTTTTGGATTTTGAAAAATAGATTTTGTAATAAATTGTATTGACATTAAAATAAAATAAAAACATTAAAAAATTAAATAAATAGGTTCAGACATCTATAAATTTTTTTTAATTTTTTGTAATTTAATGATTGGTAATAGATTATCAAAATTAAATTTTCCGATTCTAGTTTTCCAGATATACATATAATAATGTTTTTCCTGCCTGCTGTTTCTGCCTGCACATTTTTACAACCCTGTCTTTTTCGTATTATTTACTTTTTTGACATTTTGTTTTAAACTTAAATATATAAAAAGCTGAAGATGTGTAAATTTTGTATCATTAACATAAAAATTTAAATAAAATATGGGTTCAACCTACGAAATTACCAATGTAAATAAAAAATTGAACTAATCTTTGTTAGAATAAGGTGGAACACTTTATTTGAAGTGAATACGATATAATAATTATAAACTCTAAAGCAACTGGTTGTGTACCTTTCTAAAAGAAGTTACATCAATAAAACTTGTGAAAAATAGCATAATTACAAAATGAATTTGCAGTCATTATTTCGTGACTTTAACCCAAGGTAAGAGCAGAATATAAAAATATATTTAAATATTTTGTAGTCGTCCAAATAATAAAAATATTCTAATTTTTGTAATTGTAGTAAGTTTATAGTACACTGCAGTTTGTTTACGTTTGTGATATTATTCGCCTTGCGTTTGGATGGTTATATTGGTGAGTAAATTAAAAAGCTAGAATGCTTCATATTTGATAATTTTTTTACTTTGGTAGACTGGCCTTGGTGGGCTATTTTTACACCACTGTGGATATGGAAAACTATTGCGGCGTTGGGTGCCACTGTAGGTGCAATAGTATGGTGTCGTTATCCTCACTACAGGTATTACATTTTAAGAAAATGAAGTTTATGTGTACCAAATTTTAATTACAGGCTTGAAGGCGATTCCTATACACAATTTAAGGCGATGTTAATTTCACTTTCCCTGCATTTGATATTATTGATGTTTGAATTGTTGGCTTGTGACAATTTAACCTCAAAACGCCATTTATGGGTATTGGTATTTATACCGCTGATATTTGGTTCAGTGGCTAGTGTAGGTGCTTGTGTTTGGGCTGTAAAACATGATCGTTCATTTGAATTAGAATTGTTTTTGGCTGTAAATGCTTTACAGTTCGTTTCTCTACCCTTAAAATTAGATCAATTTGTAACCTGGAACTGGGAAGTAGTGTTTGTGCCCATGTGGATTGTTATATGCTTAAGCTTAGTTAGTGAGTTGGAAGCAAATTATAACTTGTAAAAATAAGTTTAAATAATATATTTTTCAGGTGTCCTATATAATATTATATTTTGTGGAATTATGATGCGCACACCTGAAATTTCTTTGCAGCAAAAAAAGGCCGCTCTTAACGCAGCAGTTGGCAATATATGTACAGTATTGCCTCTATTATTCTTTCAAGTAAGTCTGAGAGTGTTTTAAAATAAGCGAATTAAAGAAAATTGAAAAAGTGCATTATTCGTACATTCTAAAGTTATTTTTATAAAATAGCTTTTTAAGTGGATTTTTGAAGAGTACTAACAAAGCGTAACTAATAATTTTGTTCAATTTATTAATTATGTAAGGTTAGGTTTAGCTTTTAAAATAATTTCTATGCTTGTATTTCATTGCTACAAGTAAACACATCTTCCATTTCAGGTGGTTATATGTGACAAACTGGAAGGTGAATTGAAATTTCCCTACATTGTTATCTTCTGTCCCCTGTTGGCATCAATTTTTGCTTTAATTGTACTAAGTTTTAGTGCTAAAGGTGGTAATAAATGGTGGTTTGGTATACGCAAATCGTTTAGTCAATTCCTACTATCTGCCATGCCGTTCTTACAAGAATATGGCAATATTTCGTATCATGCCGAGAATAGTAATGCACAACAATCACAGCCATTAGATGGTGACTCATCGTCGAGTACAGTGCATATGGGAGATTTCAATAAACATGACAAAAAGAGTAAAAAATCTGCTAAAAATGATAGCATGAAACCGGTGGTACCCATAATTAGTATTGATTTGCCTGATTAAATAAAAATAATATATTAATACAGTTACTCCCACCATCAAAATCCCTTACTCGCAAGTGAATCCTAACACATTTAACATTTTATTAGTAAGTGTTCATTTTTTAATAATAATATTTTTAAAGCCTTTAATGCTAATTTAAATTTTTATTTAAAAATGTTAAAAACTAAAACTTGCGAAAATTTTGAAAACCTCAAGTTGGGGTAGTTTTTTTTTTTTTTAATTTAAGGTAACATTTAAAAATAGTTAAATAAAAAAAGTTTATGGAAAACAAGCTGATTTAAAAAAATAAAATCAATTGTTCTTCAAAATTGAATTCAAAAAAATACAATTTAATTGATTAGCGTTAGAATAAAAAAAGGAAATTAATGTTGTAAAATGTCAGTAAATAAAAATAATATTACTATTTAAAAACAAAATGTTTTATTAATAGAAAATCAGTAAGATTTTAATTCAAAAATATTTTAATTCAGTTTCGGATATTTCAAATTAATTTGTTCTTTCTAAAAGTACACTTTTATACAACTGTTCATTATTTTCTTTAGTGTCATTAATAAGGTTGGCAAGACATCAAACAGAAGCCATTCCCTTGACAGGTAACAACGCATACATTTTTCTTACGAAATTTGCAATTTTATAAAAAAATTAGCAATTTAAATAACTTAAAAGTGAAAAATTAATAAAATTTATATATCCTATAAAAAAGAAAAACTGAAGTTTTAACTGTTAGGTTTGTTTAATATAACACATGATCGATTTCTTACAGCAGCCTCAAACGTCTCAATACACGCGGCTCAAGAAAAAAAAAAACCGTAGCTACCAACTTCTTGTTGCGGAAGTTTATATACGAGAGTTAACCCAATTTGCAAATTTGTGCGATGGTGGTAAGTACCCATTTAAATTTTAAGTTTTTCCAAATAATAGCTAGTTTTAACTTTATTTTAAGGTTTAAAACTAAAAAAAAAAAATAATTAAAAATAAATTATTAATTGCGTTGATAGAAATTTTCGGTCGTGTAACAAAGTTTGAAACAAGTGTTAGAAAAGTTGTCTTAAAGCAAAAACAAAATGAATGTTATACCCGGAGAACCTGTACCGCCGGGATTTGAAGATGAGGTTAATCGCCAGCCTCAAATACAAGCATCTATAGATCAATATAAGGGTAATGCATTAATTGGCATTGAATATACTATTGAATTACATGAAGATGATCGTCATGAACCCGGTTATCTGTGCACTTTGTGTGATAAACGTGGTGATCCACGTACAATCATTAATCACTGGTGTTCATTTAATCACCGTATGAAATTTTTGGAAAAACATTTTCCTTCAGCAGTAAGAGAATGTCAGCCAGTCAAGTATAAGCCCAACTCTCATAATATAATGATTTTGATAGTTCAAAATTTGGCCGAGGCTATTGAAGATCATCATGGGCGATTGCAGGTGTCCGTTATGAATGCCGATGAGTTTCGTAAACGCAAAACAGCCATTACCGAACAAATAATGAAAAAGCAACACTTCGATGAAAAGAGTGGACCAAATTTCCTTAATGCGATTGATCGCACATTATGGGAACAAAAAGGCAACATTAAAAAGAAGGAAGCACCAAAGAGACCTAACACCAACTCAGCAGTAGCAGGGAACGGCAAAGCCACAATTACTGTTAAAGATGGTTTAGATGAAATTTCATCTGATGATGACAATAATCATGATTCAGTTAAAAAACCAAAAACTGCACGCGGCCAAGAAAAAGACACAAAGAAGACAGCCGCTGTAGAAACAGAAAAAAAACTACCCACACCCAAAGAATTGTCTTTGCAGGCCTCTCATATTGCACAAGAACGTTACAAATGGGAAAAGTATCGTTGCATGTTGGAAATACAACTAAAACAAATGGAAAAAACGCAAGCTGACTATGAAAAGGCCCCAGAAAAACATCCTCATTATCCAGAAGAATGGAAAAAGTTTTGGAATCGTCGTTACAAAGAATTGCAGGCCGAAAAGAAGGTCGATCCTAATAAATACGATTATAAGCCTGAGTGGATTATATTTTGGACTAAACGCATGAAAGAACTTTTCAATGCGGAGGTTGATAAAAAGAAAAAAGAGATAAAAATAAAACTTGGTCTACCCGAAGATGCTGAGGAAAAGGTGGATCAACTCAAAGAAAAATATAAGGTTCCCGTAAATCGATATTCATCTACGAATAAGCCAAGAGGAGGACAGCCTTTAGATGTCATTGATATTAGTGATGATGATTCTCCACGTCATGGAAGATATCAAAGGTCTCGTCGTTCTCGCTCTAGATCGCGTTCTCCTCGTGAACGCATACGTCCGCGCGACTATAGACGTTCAAGATCCCGTTCTAAATCACGATCTCGTTCTCTGTCTCCATTCTCTGATGAGTTTGATATCAACAATACTGGCAAACATCATGTGCATAAAAAACTCCACAATCCAATAAGACACTATAACGTCGATCACCCAGCTGAATATTATCCGTATTCGCGCCCCTCGCGCTATCCACCACCGAGCGCAATTTCACCTCATTATCCACCAGCAGGTCACCACTACCGCGTTCTAGACTCAAGCAAAATACCCAAATATCAAGAATCCGACACTAGACCTACCAAAGAATCTAAAGAAGAGCCCAAAGACGAAGAGCCTGAGGGTCCGCTAACCGTTGTCGCCGTACTTCGTTTGCTCACAGCCCTCGAAGAACATTTGGGCAGTTTGGGTCCCAAAGTGGTGGATATGTTAGGAAAAGCCTTAGCTTTAGAAAAGGTTAAAGGTAATTCTTCCGACGATTTATTAACTAATGAAGATCACTGCGTTTTCTTCGAAACAATTAAGGAAAAATTAAAGGGTTTACTTATTGCTGATGTGTTGGAAGATCAGCAAAAAGTAAAAGCAGTTAAAAGAGCAATTAAAAATATTGCTGCCATTGTACATCAAGTAACTACTAAAGGTAAGTTTAAGAAATCTTTAAAATTAATTATTTTAATATTCTCTTTTAGCTTTGCCAAACAGTAAGTAGAAATCATTGCAAACATTATTTGTTAAAATTTAAATGGTCGGCTTTTTAATTTTGCGTATTTGACTTTAAAATAAAGTGAATTTTAAGAGTGACTGTTTTGTATGTTTATGTATTTATTGTGAATTTTAAATTAAGCAAGCGAACTTTCTTACTTCCTTAAAAGTATTTGCTGGTAAGAAATTAAAAATTTGTGACGCAAAATTTTAACAAAAATTTTTAGAAGAGAGTTTAAATTTTTAGGTGGATCTTTTTTTTTTAGATTTAATTTTAAGTTTATTATAGCTAAAATAATATCTCTACTCTTCTCAGTTTCTGTAACGACCGATGAAATATGTTAAACGTTGAGTTTAAATTAATTAATTCTAAACGAAAGTATTTTTAATATTTAATACTGCGAAAAATCTTTAAATCCAATTCTTTATTTACTGTGGCAGATCGTGTGCTTTAAAAGTTTCGTTACAGTGAATTTTATAAATCGGGCTAACGGAGGTCACGAAATATATATACTTATTGCATAAAATTGCGTTGTGTTATAAATCAGGCTTATAAAATGTTCTGTTCATGTTAAGATATTAAAATATTTGGTGATCGAGAATCTATTTTACGAAGCGTTTTCTTAATTTTAACACCAAAAAGTGAATTTATTTTTTATTAAAAAAAATAAATAGAAAATTTATTTTAAATCATTAGTAAGTGTTAATCGTGCTTGATTCGTTCAACATGTTTATTTTCTAACGAAAACATTTCCTTCAAAATATACAAGTTATGTTGATTCGCCTATTTCCTCGTGTGTGGCTTTGTTTCTTCTTACCGCTTATATTAAATAATGAGTTAACGTAACGGTTATCTTGTGCGTAATGTTGTTTATGATTAATAATTATTTGCATGTTTTGTGATCAAATAATGCTTAAACTGCAGCTGAAATTTTAAACAGTTTTTTCTTTTCCTTATTAAATATTATCATTTGATTTTGCTGATGATGCTACACAAAGGAGTAGTTAAATATGGAAAATATAAAGTAAAAATAATCTAATGCTTTAAAACTAAATAAAATATTTATAAAAGATTTTTATTGTCAAGACGTCTTGATAAAATCTATTTTTTTGCATAACTCTTAACTTAAGTTTTAAATTAAACTTGTGTTTTGTTTGTTTTTTTTTTTTTTCTCCCTCTCTTTTATGGAAGGTTATTTTTAAGCTAATTGTTGTAGATTTAGTGTATATAGTTTTTGTAATTATCTGGAGTTCAAACAATTTTTTAAGTATAAATTTAAGTTCTATTAAACCTACATCCCAAACCGAATTTGGCAGACATTTGTTTGCTTGTCTTCTATAATAATAAGTATAAAAAATAAAAGGGTGTTTCCAAGGATGACCTGATTTTACATATGATTTCTTATAATAATAGGCAGACCAAGGCGAATTCATATGAGGTAGCAACGCCGCTACACCGATAAAAGAAAGACAGTTTATGATAAACTTTAGAACACAATTAATTAGTACTGCACTTTTTTCTCTCCTTTTTTTAATAACGTTTTTACTGAGATTCTTTTATAAAGAATAAAAAAGAAAAGAAATTTTGTAATATAAATTGATTCACTTTTGACAGCTATTCTACATATTACACAATTGTCAGCTGCCGCAACGATACCATCTGCTAAAATAACTGCCGATTTCTTTATATGCTAACGAATACTTCTTTCGCATTCTTGTATTGAAAACAAAATATAAAATTTTTGTTTTCAATATACCACTTAGAGCCCCACGTGACCACCCGTGGTCATTTTTTTCTGCACTGTTGGACTGTTGGAAATGACGCACAACTTGTGACCATGGGTGGTCACGATGTCACATAAAGTAAATCCACCAATGACCACGGGTGGTCACATGTCCTTAAGCATCAAAATACAAATGTGCCACCGGTGGCGCACGTGGGGCTCTAAGTGATAAATATGCGAAAAAAATGTTCGTTCACATGTAGAGAAATCGGCAGTTAATTCGCCTTGAGGCAGACACTTGAAATTCTCAACAACAAAATAATAATAATAATTAAAAAACAAACTCGTTTATTTTTATCAAATTCAAACAAATTAATTTTGTTTAAAAATTTCGTAATAAATAAAATTAAAATAAATAACAACTGAAAGTCATTCGAATTTGTAACGAACTCAAATTTGCAGTTGGTTGCTGATTTTACAGGAAGTCCACACCTGATGAATTTATATCCTGATGAAAGTCAAATTTACATCATGATGAAAATTCATCCTGTGTAGACTTTATTTATTAGTATTATATCATCGTTATGATATAATCATAAGAGCTCATAGACTAATAAATTCATCATAATATGAAAAGTCATTTTATACGTAATTTATTATTATGAAAACCAACCGAAAATTAAAAAAATAACATTTAGACAGAATTATTTAGACATATTGCCTTTACAATCACCAGTAAAGAATTATTCATTATAATATTAAATCGTCAACGTCTATCCCTTTGAACTGATATTAATATAAATTTGACAATTGTTCTGCCGGCGTTTTAATGAAAATTCGTCTCGTGTGGACATAGTGTTATAAATGGCAAATTTTTAATTAAAATCGATGGTATCGGATGTAAGCGTAAGTGTAGGAACACAATAGACGACGGCAACGAAATGATTTTTCCTTACTGAGAGTCAGTGAACAAAATAATGACGTTTCTCAGACGGCATTATTAATATAAATGAAACAAAATTTATTTATTTATTTTTTTTTGGCTTAGGTTCATTTTTTAATTTAATTTCTAAAAGAAAGAAAAATTATTTACAAATATATTTGGACGATTTCCAAAGAAAACAAGAATGTAATACCGCATTTTTCGGACCGCTCTGTTCTTCATTATCATTCTTCTATCTACCTTATGCATTATTGATATTTATTTTTATTTCAGTTTTGTGTTTGTTTGTGAAATAATATTTTGTATAAATGTTTTATTTCATTTATATAAATCAGATGAATTTTGTTAAAACATCAATAAAATAAAAGAATATAAAGTTCATTTAACATAAGAATCTATTGTAATAGAAGATGGTTGGTAAGACAATAGGACCTTTTAAAACCATCATGCAGCTCGAAGTTAGGCTGACTTCCAAAACGTCTATTGATTTGTATTCGAAAAATGTATTGTGTTTTATAATGCCGTGTTTACAATGTATACTATTCCAAAATGTCGCAGACAAGTATTAGAAACGTTGCAAGCGAGCAACTAGCGCATCAGTTTTTAAATTGATACTTTGTTTAGCAACTTTGTATATACAAAGTTGCAGCAAAACTGTATACAAACTTTGTATTAATTCATTTTGGAAGTCAGTAAAATTTATTATTTTCAATTATAAATTTTAATTTTAGTATCATATATTTACCATTTTAATTATTTTTTTTTTAATTTATGTACGTATATTAATTTTTTTTTTTTTAGTTTTTATTCCTAACATTTTTTCTATTTTTATTTAAATAATGTGCCTTTGCTATTATTGCAAATTCAAATGTTTTTAAAATACAAATGTTTCTGAAAATGTGTCGCAGTATCGATTGGAGATTGAGAGAATAATGAAAACCGACAGTAAAATAAATTTAATCTCGGCGGCATTGTCGTTGAACGGTAACTTATTTCAAATTTGTATGAAAATAAAGTGGGATAATAAAAATTCGTCTTTCCTCTTTTATACATACAATATTATTCGAACTAATTTTTAAAAACATTTTCGGCAAATTTATGTTTGTATATTTTTGATCTGAGATCTAATCTTGGTTTTTTTGAACCAGAGATTTTTCTCATTATTTCGTTACTTCCTGGTTAAATTCTACCGTCTTAAATCTGGTTTTCATATACACTGGACCAGAAAATAATAGCCTTGGAATTTATTAATTTTAAAACTTTTTTAAATTTGTTTATGGCTGATTTTTACTACTACGGCACACAAAACGAGATAATGGTGGTCGAGAAAATATTAAATAAAAAATATGTTTTTTTTTTGCGGTGAATATAAACAAATAGGAACTATTTTATTTCTAATTCGTTATAGCGTTTGTTATTACAATCGAAATGTGCCATTTTCTGTACTCGTTTATTGATTTAAAAGTGCGTTAATGAAAATATACACTTTTTTCTACGGTCGATTTTTTTTTTCTAACTTCATCGGCAGAGTTTATTTTTTTATACCATGTAAATTTTAAGTTAAGTGTGAAATAGTACGGTTAATGAGAAAGGATTGGAAAGGAAATGTTTGTCTAAATAACCGAGAAAAATTAAGTAATTTTTAAAAATATTTTTATTGCAACAATAACCCATCAACTAATTTGTTTCTTCTTCTTCTAAACATTTGTCTTATTGCTGTGTAGGACCCTCGCCCGAAGCAACTAGTAAGGACAGGGATGATGGTAGCACTGATGGATCATTGAACAAGAAAAAAGCTCTAAATAAAAACTCAACTGGCTTCGATATAAAAGATTTACCTTTTGATCGCCAAACTGTGGCCACCAAAATGGCGGCTGCATTGGTTATGCAGGGACGTGAAGATGTTTCAACTGTCGACATGGACAAACTGATTTATATGTTTATTTTAATGGTTAAATTATCTAAACCAAAACGCGAAGATGACGGTAAGCCTTTTTATTGTTGTGACATTTTGCCTGAGTTGGGCCTAGCACGTAAAGTACCAAAGTCGACGGCAGCATTATCGTTGGCAAATTTGCCAGCAATAGTTGATGATCTATTGGAAAATGAAATGTCTGCTTTAGTGCAAGAAGTGGAAAATGAAATGGAAAATGATGCTGCAGAAATTGATAGAGAATCCAAAAATGATGCGAATAGCAGCATGTTGGAATCTTTAACAGACTCTGATTTACAAACGCTACTGCAAAACTTTAAGCATTTATCCAGTGAGGAACAGCATCATTTAATTGCCCATTTGAAAAAGTTAGAATCAGCTGATCCTGGTCGTGTTGAAAAGCTGAGAAAATTTGTTAATTTATCCGATTTGACAGGTCCCAAAGAACATTCAAACAAATCATCCAAAACGTCAGATAGTACGCCCACAAAACATTCATCGCGTTCCAAAAGCCGTTACGATGATTCTCCACCTGCGGGCAGTAAGAAAAGCCGTACTGCAGCACCTCCGGGCACAGAAGATGATGGTGACGAAGATAACGGGCGACGCCGTGTTAATCCTAAAAAATTTAGTTTAGATGATGATGAAGATGATGACTACAATTTTGAGGATGTATTTAAGGCAGCCTCCAGCAATATCAACCGTTTGTCCGAAGAACATTCACGTCAATCTGATAAAAATACTAGATCACCCATTGTACCAGTTTCATCTTCACCAAGCGCTCTAACATTTAATCCTGCTGGTCTCAAAACATCATTAAATGATACCCAAAATTTGATTGCCAATATAATGGGCTCGTTGCAGCAAAGTAATTCCAATTCGGTTAGTAAGACATCGGCATCTGCCATATCTGTTGCAAAGCATGTATCACAGCCAGTATCAGCCAGAGCAAGGCCGCAACCAGTTCCCCCAATAGCTAACGCACCACGGCAACAACAGCAAGTGCTACCTCAACAACAGCCCAGTCAAATGGCTTTCTACCAACATCAGCAGCAGCAACAACAACAACAACAACAACAAGCTTATCCTGGTCCTTACAACCAAATGAATCCTCCACAAGCTAATTATTACAATTCCATGGGTGGCTACAATCAAAACCCCTACGATGGCTTTCAACAATGGGGACCTGGTCCCCAGCAGCAAATGCCTCCTCAAAATATGCAACAATTTGGGGCGCAGGGTTACGGTATGCCACCACAACAAATGGGCTACAACATGTATGGGCAGGGTCGCAATTAATTTATCTTTTTTTTTATTAATATTCTTGCAGGCATAAATAAAATGTGTTTACATTATAACTCATAAATAAAAATTTAATTCTCGTAACTAGCAGAAAGCTGCTGCTACATTTTTCATTGTTAAGAAATTTTTCTTTTTCATATAAATATCTTTTAATTTTTAATTGCTTCTTTTATAATTTCGATTATTTCTTTTTCATTTTTTGAACATGCTCATGTATATTATTAAAACAAGACTTTAACAACTTAAGAAATTGGTTTTTGAAAAATAAAAATATTATTTAGTTGCTTAAAACTACGAAAAATGCTGTTGCAAGTATTTAGCTAGCAAGCACTCCTTTTTCAAATAAAAAAATTTCTCTTCAAAAATTAAATATACTAAACTTTTTAATTTAAACTGGTAAGTATTTTGGTTAAGTAGAATCATAAGAATAATTTAAATGCTTCATAATTTTTAGGTGAAAATATTTTTTTGTGTGAGCAATGAAATGAAAATATTGTCGGTTCACAAAATCCTTAATAAAGACTTATTTTTCAATATTTTTTTCAAGTTACGCTGAAAATATTGGTAATAAAATAAACTATTTGGTAAAAGAATAAAACATTCCAGATCTTTACTATAACGTAAAAAAGAAAACCAAATGAAAATAAAAAATCTTGGCAAATATAAAGTTGCTGCATATCAAAAAGGCATTCAATTACCTTTCCAACGGTATGCCATTTATCTCGATTGGGCTCCACAAGGGTTTGAGTGAGACCATACACCGAAAAAAGCAATTACAGCGTTTTTCGTGTTCAGGAGGTCCCAATTAACTTATCTAGCCATGTGGTGTTCTTGGTATTTTTTGGCTGCGAACCAGTGTTGTACACATTTCCACGGCGAAATCATGTACCAGGTGGTGGCAGTGGCTTCATATAAAAAAATTTTCGCTGATCTGTGTATGGAGTTTGACATTTTCTGCAACAAGGCGAATGAATTACCAGGTGGTAGCGTAGGCGAATTCAGTATTTTTTGCTGGTATACACGACTGTCAAACTCCATATACAAAAATTTGTGCCTACGCTGGCACCTGGTAATTGATTCGCCTTGTTCTGCAACGTGGAAAATTAATGAATTCGCCACTGCCACCACCTGGTACATGATTTCGCCATGCATATTTCTTATATATGGAGCAAGGCGAATTAATACAGGTGATTGCACGGCTACAACAATGCAACAACACAAAAAACAACAGGGAATTTGTTGCTACAAAATCTAGTTATGTTGTCAAAATCAATTGTTAAAAAAACAAACAAGAAATTGGAAAAAAAATTAAAATAAAGAATTTTTTTTTATTTTTTTACCAGAATTCGGCGGTGATGCATTATGCAGGCCATACACGTTGCGACCTGTTGTACAACTTGAGAAGTTTGTGAAATATATGGCAATGTTTGTGGTGTAGTTGTATAAAGTTGCGTGTTGGTTGTACGAAAGGTCAAAAAGTTTTGATTTTTTGGCAAGTTGTACAATTCGGTCGCAACGTTAGTGGACATGTCGCACAATATTATTCTATTTTACTTTTTATTTTCGTACTGACAACATAGCAAAACACAGCGCAAAAGTATTCTATACATTGGAAGAAAATTAATATATGAATAAAAATGTAAGATTTAGTTGAAATGCGTGCAAGGTTTTCAAAAGTTTGTTGTTAGAATATTTTTTCTCTTCTATAAGCCACTGCTTTGACCACTTTCGCTTCTTTCTTAACTTTTGTTTGCATTCTTTTTCTTCTTGGTCAAACACTTCATCGATTACAACATACGCAACAATATCGGCAAACATCTTTACTGTGATGGCTTCTAAAAAAAATGAAGTTGTGCTGCGAGACTGTACCCAAGTTGTATAATTTGTAGACCAAACTCCCAGCTTGATTACTATCAAAGTTGTACAACATGTCGCAACTCGTATGGCCTGCATTATTTATATATGTAAAGGTCTAAAATAACTGAAAAAATATATTGAAGGACAAGATGAAACAAAAAAGAAACTAAAAACGATTTTAAACTTTATGCGATGCTCACTTACCTACTTGAAAGCCTTTATTCTATTTACGTGCGGATAAACATCAAATTTCCAAACGACAGTCTGAATTCTTCTTATATGGCTATAAGATCTTGTGTATTGTTACTTTTCTAAAAGTGAGTTTTTCTCTTTCTACAGCAGCATACGAAACTTTAAAGGAACACAAGAGAAAGCGTTTTGAACTTAAAAGGTCTCATAAACGATTTTTCCATAAGCATACATTTACGAGACAAATAGAAAATGAACAGAATGTTCACCAGTGTATATTGTGCTAGGAAATACGTAAGAATACTAGTCTAACGCCATGTGGCCACTTGTTTCGTTCGAACTGTGTTTTGGATTAGTTAGACGCGTCCGATGAATGCCCTTTGTTTAGGAAAACATAAAAGAAATCTCAAATTGTGCAACTTCAAAATTATTTGACTTGCAGTGCCCACGACTTCGTCCGCGTTCCATTTCTAATTTTCTTAAAATTAAAATTTAGAAAAAAGTGAATCTATATAAATTTTTTTTAAGAAACTTAAATATTTCATTTTTATAAACAATCAAAACACTTTATAATTTTGTTTAACAAATTATTTATTTTTGACAATATTCATAAACAAGCACAATTCGCTTTGACAACTACAACGTATACAGCTGATTAGCTTTTTCGCCCGTGCGTTCACCTGTATTATTTCGCCATGATATGGAGTTTGACATTTAGGGTTTCAGCGAAAATTAATGAATTCGCCATTGTGACCACCTAGTAATTGATTCAATTCAATTCGATTTGATTTTTTAATTTTTTGGATTTTAATAAATTTAAATTTTTTGATTAAAGCTAAAATTTTTGGTAAGCTTCAATTTTTTTAAGGAAGGCTGCATCTCAGGCAAACTCATTATTTTATGCTAATTACTGTCGAACAGATTTTTTATATATGGAGTTCGACAGTAATGGTTAGCAGCAAAAAACAGTGAATTTGCCTGGGCTGTAATGATAAGCAGCCAAAAGTAGATTTTTTATTATGGAGTATGACAGTAATTTGCAGCAAAAAATAGTGAATTAGACTGTCCGGCCAACTTGTAATTTATTCACCTATGGCGAAAATATACTAGGTGGTCTCGATAGTGAATTCATTGATTTTCGCCAAAACGTTAAGTGTCAAACACAGTATAAAAAAAATTATACACATTTTTATACATGGAGTTTCACATTTCAGGTTTTGGCGAAAACTATTGAACTCGGTATTGCGACCACCTAGTATGGATTCGCCTTGGTTTGATGAATATCCATAGTTCCCACCAAGGCGAATAAATTACCAGGTGGCAGCGTAGGCGAATTCAGTATATTTTCTGGTATACACGACTCCATATATAAAAAATATACACAAATTTTTTATATATGGAGTCTGGCATTGGTGTACGCCAGCAAAAAAAATACTGAATTCGCCTACGCTGCCACCTGATAATCGATTCGCCTTGGTTCCCACCACAGATTACTAAATTACATGGCGAAAAAATACAGGTGAATGCACGGGCGAAAAAGCTCATCAGCTGATTACTTTGTAGTTGTCAAGGCGAATTAAACTGGCTAACGAAAGTTGTCAAAAATAAATTAATTGTTAAAAAAAATTTAAAAAGTTAAAAATGTTATGTTGCAGAAATTTTTGGAAAGTAGATTGTAGCACTAGTTTGCGCAATAAGAACTTAAAATAAAGGGCATAGTTAAGAGGATTGCGCAGGGTCTCAGCGTGTTTTGCGGTACCTTCAAAACCATTGTAGAATGTAGTCATGACCCATATCTATATTGTATTCCTATTTAACTATAACTTTGTGGAAGGGTTCGCTGAGAAACTGCTCCGTTTTGTCACTCACGCCAACCTAAAATTAAGTTTTTATCATGAATAGTACTGTAAGCTTCTTATGCCACTTATTCACATATTTTCGTGGATAAGATAGTGAACTTTAAGTGCAACTTCACTCCAAAAAATAGCCTTGTATAACTGCTTCAATTATGCTTTTATTTAATTGGAGGATTAATAGGAAATAACGTTTATTAAATTTATAATTTGTATTCATGTTTAAAAATTAACGTTTGTGATCTCAGATCTTCATGTAATGCGTTTATTTTGTACTGAAGGCTTGTATTGCATAACTGTTAAATGAATAAATAAAGAAGAATGCCCCATTATAGATGACTCAGGATCAGAAATTTGTTCTTTACAGACATGCCTAATATCTTTAGTGGTTTTTACTTAAAACGCGTGCGCTCCGCTCTACCGCCTTAGGAAAATGTTCTTGATATTTATGTTACAACACAAATCACGAGCCTTAAAAATATGAGATTACGTGTAAGGTTACTTAGTAAAGATGACTTAGAGTAATTAACTTACAGAAACATGATTACGCACTACCACTTTAAATCCAAAAATCGGGTTCCAAGAAACTTTCGAAGGAGTATATATTATTAATAAGCCGGGAGAATGCGCCATTACAGATAACGCTTCTTATCAGAATTGACTTTTATTCAGAGGTACCTCATAGCTGCCGGCTGCTTTCCATTATAAACATGGTTGTTGCGTGGTAAATTTACTTTATCACATAACTGTATATGTATACTGTCGTCTGGCAAAAAATTAAGTGTTTTTCATATAAATTTTTCAAACGAATTGATTGCCTGAAATACAAAAACAGCACAATAATTTTTTTATTTTGCTTTTTTTTTAAACAATATTTTTTGACAACATGCATAGATTTTGTAGCAACAAATTGCCTGTTGTTTTTTGTGTTGTTGCATTGTTGTAGTCGTGCAATCACCTGTATTAATTCGCCTTGCTAAATTATTAGTCTATGGTTTCCACTGTAACCATTCATTAAAAAAGAGTTGTATATAAGAAAATTTGTTTTGATATACTACTATTTGTAACAACTATGCAAGCAGATGATTCTTTGTTTACAAACTATTATATGATGCAAAGACGGTGTTCTTTAATAAAATCGTGATTTAATTAAGAAAAAAGGTAAAAAATAACATGTTTTATAATGAAGCTCGCACTAAATGTAACTCAATATTTTTGCAGAAGCAATGGAAAATATTAATGCTAAAGTAACAGTGCAATATATTCGAAATCAACAACTATTTCAAAGGCCAAATAACAACAACTGTGAACAAAAACTGGTACACGCTGCAGCACAGGATGAGCTTGAAATTGAAAATGTTGAATATTTGGAAGAGAATCCCAACATGGAAGAATATATCGAAGAGCCAGGTGATAAAGAAGAATTAGAGGACAATTTTTACCCCAATGCCATACATTGTTTGTTGGATTTATACAAAATTAAATATGAAAATCTAAGCACTGAAAATGGAGCTGACAAAGCAGACCAGCTGTGGCGTGATATAGCTAAAGATATGCAAGAAAGTTTCTTTGAATTCAATGAACGCCAAATAAAACATAAATATGTATTGCTAAGAGAGCAATACTTTGCATTACAAACCAAGGAGGATATTGAAAATTTTGTCTATTTCGAGCAGTTGCATGATATTTATAAGGATCCTAGTAAAGAAAATATAGCAAAAGGTTTTAATGGTGTTAAAGTTAGCTCTGTATATTACAAAGATGATTTAATTATGCAGCCTGCGCATATAGAAATGAATGAAGAGCATGTGCACGATTTTAAAAGTGAGGAAATTGTTCACAAAGAACATGAATTTATCGACATGGTGGAAAAAGAATTACAAGCCATGGAAGAACGGGTACATGAAGAAGGTTGCAAAGAACCTGCTAAAGTTATGACGGTTGATAAGGATAATTTGAAAAATAAAGAAACTTCATCAGAAGAAAATCAAAATAGCGTTAAAAGAGCTCGCCTAGACACAGAACCCTGTGAAGGATCTTCACAGGGAAAACCAAAGCCAAGTAAATACTTTGAATTCAACGAAATAATACAGGAGCCTAGTTTCTCCAGCAATAAAAGAAGTAACGAATTTTCCCTGTATCTTTATAACCAAGAGCAAGAAAGGAGACATCGCGAAAAAATGTCTTTGCTAGAGAAAAGTTTACTTATCCAGGAACGAGCTATTGAACAACAACAGCAATTATTGAAAGAATTAATAAAGCGACTGCCATCTTAAATTTATTTGGATTTATTTTTCCTTACATTACGATTTCATCTTCCATAAGGTAGGTTTACAAATTCCACCTTTCGCTCCTTAAATATCGTTTGCAATTCATGTTGTAAAAGCTCATGTAAAGATTCGCCACTATGACGATAAACCCATTTACCGGTTTGAGCTGTGTTAGGTCCAACAAAGTCATAGCGTTTAGGCCCAGTAATAGGTGAGCTTAACCATATTTGTCTATTTGGTGTCTGACGATTTATTACATAGGTGCCGTGTTTGGGACCCAATTTGACAGTTAAAACTCCATCCTTAACAAGAAGTTAGCTTTAGTTATAAAAATTATATAGTGCTGTAACAATAGCTTACGCTGTACGTTATATCACTATGCGGTAAAGTATCTGAACTCTCTAGCAGTTCTTCAAAATAATCATTTAAACCATCCATCGTTTCGGTGCAAACTCTTTCGTAAGTTGCATGATCTAGCACTGAATCAACGACATGTTCCGTTGGCATTGAACTACAGCAATATTGTGGTGGAGCAAAATTTAATTTTCCACTTAACTGTTCTTTGGATTTTAAATATCCGATACATGTTATTTTGGTATATTGCTTTAAATTTCTCTGATTTTTTGAAAGAATAAATAATGTTTTGGTAACCCGTCTAAGCATCTCTTTTTTTATATATCTGAATTTGAATGACGGCTAAACATCTGTTATTCAATGAACAGCTGATTTGTCTCTAAAGGCTAGATACAATTTGAAGTTGCCAGACAAATTTGAAATATCAGTATGTAAAAATTGTCGACATTGTAATCATTAATTATATTGGAAATATTCTAATATCTAATAATATTTCAAAATAAAATGCAATTGATTTATTGGTTAGAAAAGCAGGTATCTATACTTACTTTGCCGGTTGCTTAAGCCAGCTTATCAGGAAAATTTTATCCAAATTTTTAGAAAAGCAAAACATATTTTCCTTTATTAGAAGGTGACACGATCAAGTATGTGTGAGAAACTTAAAAACTTTATCGTGTGGCTTTAGCTATTTTAGAAGTCAATACCAAAATGTTGACATGTTAACGTTGTATTCCAAAACAAAGTGTACAAAAATGTACATTACAAAGTACGCACATCCTCTGCAAAGATAAAGGCCTGAAAAAATCATTGCAAATTATTTCATTACATTCGTTGAAAAAAAAAATATATATATATATATATATATATATATATATATATATAGTAACACTTAAAAAATTGAAATTCAGGAATGAAGTCATTAAAATCAATTCCATTAATCATTTGTTGTTATTATAATATACCGTTATTTCAAGCCAGAATTAAAAAATCAATTTTTTTTAACCCAGAATAGAAAAAATTGTTGTGCTTGTCATAAAAGTTTTTATTATCACTAAAATATGCTTGTCATTCAATCAAGTATTGTACTTGCTTGAAACTTTTCTGAGAGAAGTATTGTTTAATCGAATTAAAAAAAGTATTACTGTTTAGTACACCGATTAAAAGTATATATGTATGTTATTTATGAATACAAATCTTAAAATTTATAAGAAGCAAATCATTTTTGGGTTTTTACGATATGACAAACCCACAGAGAATAGAAATTAATGCTAATTGTCAATTTTTCTTAAATTCTTTTAATCATATTTTGATTTAAAACGCTATTGTTATTTTTGAAATTTTTGTAGTTTGATAAAAAATTTAAATTGCGTTTTTCTTGATTAATTTTTTTAAACACATGTTTTTTGAAAAATTTTAATGTTTTGCAAAGCTTTTAGTATCCCAGTAATTTTTTTTGTTTAGAGTTCTTCGGAGTACGTTGAATTACTAGCAGTAAAAAATATTTATTAACTTTTCTGGAAACTAAACAATATTTTTGACAGGAAAATGTAGCAGTAATGTTAGCCATTAAAAAGAGGACTAGTTTATTAAAAAAAAAACTAACATGCGTTAAAACAAATAAGCAAAGAAAAAATAATAAATAAAAAAAAGGCCAATCGATTTTCCATTTCTTTTGGAAATTTTTTAAAATAGAGATTTTTGAGATAAATTTGGTACAAAACAGTCTGGCGACATTAACATATACCATACACTTAAATACAACCATGTAGAAATCAAATTGTCAATTCTTAATTTCAGTGGCATAATGGCGTCGTGAATTTTCTTTTGGCAAATAACTTTTTGTATAGTGAATGTAAAAAAAATAATTTTAAACTAGTGGGAATATATTAAACTATTATTTTTATCGCGATTAATGTAAAACGAAACAATGTCGCTACCTAGCAACTACAAGCAAATTGCTCCAGCGCAACCGGCAACGCCAGCACCAAGTAGTGGTAGCGGTGGTGGGAGTAGCAGATCTCGGTCTTCTGGAACCGGAGGCGGCTCCGAACGTAATAAAGATAATACTCCAATTTTTACACACAGCAACTATGGAAATCCCGCATTTACACCGCAAAAAGCGGGAAAATCATCAAGTAATAAAAGCCAATCTGAAAGTCGTGCTCCTAAACCGCCTAAACCCCCAGAGAAGCCAATTTTGCCCTACATGCGATATTCGAAAAAGATATGGGATAGTGTTAAGGCTCAACATCCAGATCTGAAATTATGGGAATTGGGTAAAAAGATAGGTGCAATGTGGAAGCAACTAACTGAAGCGGAAAAACAGGAATTCATAGACGAGTATGAGGTAGACAAAGCAGATTATGAAAAGAATTTAAAGGCTTATCATAATTCACCGGCTTATTTGGCATTTTTGGCTGCCAAGAGTAAGACTAAAGCTGATGGTGATGTGCACGAGACACCCTCTCGCGGTGGTGGTGGTAAGGGACAGCAAGAAAGGCGTATTGATATTCAGCCGGCAGAAGATGAAGATGATCAAGACGATGGCTACTCTTTTAAACATGTGGCATATGCCAGGTATTTGCGCAACCATCGCTTAATCAATGAAATATTCTCGGATGCTGTGGTGCCAGACGTTCGCTCTGTCGTCACCACACAAAGAATGCAGGTTCTCAAGAGGCAAGTCAGTTCATTGACTATGCATCAAACAAAACTTGAAGCTGAATTACAACAAATGGAAGAAAAATTTGAAGCTAAGAAACAGCGAATGATGGAGTCTAGCTTAGCCTTTCAGGAAGAATTAAAGCGTCATTGTAAACCTGCAGTCGATGATGAAACTTTTCAAAAGATGGTGCAACGTATGTACGAAGAAATGAAACGAGAACGTCAACGTCTTATAGATGACCCTAATGCTATTCCCAATAAGTCTGCTGCCGGAGGACCCTTAGTTGGCACAAATGCTGCAGGATCGCTTACGGCTGAAGCCAAAAAGGAAGCTGCAAATGGAGTAGCACCACCCCCCACGGCACCATCTGCAACTCAAACGAAGCCTCCTCATGAGCCCGGTAGCAAAACTGATCCAGAGCCTATGGATATAGAACCCCCAGCTAAGCCAACAGTTTCCATACCGCCACCAAAATTGGAACAAAAACCTATAGAAATCTCTAAGGGACATAAATCTGAAAATGTTAAAGAACATGGTAAAACTAAGGCTACCAAAAATCCACCCGTAATAATAACACAACAGCAACAAATACAACCTCCGCAGCAGCCACCACCGACACCAGCAATAGAACAACCTGTTCCGGCAACCCAATGCCCTCCACATTCAGTGAGCGGAGCACCACCAGCTCCAAGTGTTGGTCCTAACGCACCACCACCGGCAGCCCAACATGTACCCTCTTCAAGTGTGGGTGGTCAGCCTCCCTCACAGCCGCAGATTCCACCTTCTAACATGCCGCCTATGCATGCCCATCATCCTCCTCCACAGCATGGAGGTCCACCTCCACCTTCCCATTTACCCCCTCATATGCAAGCGCATCAAGCTATGGGTGGGATGCCGCCACATGCAGCTTACCCTCAATATGGACCACCACCTGCTGGTCCGACACGCTCGCCCTACTATCAGCCTCAGTATGGCGCACATCCGCCACCGCCCCAGCAACCGTATGGTCAATACCCACCATACTCTCACTATCAACAACCATATGGACCACCACCACCTGGCTCCCATTATATGAACTCTAGACCGCCACCACAACATAATGGTGCTGCACCGCCTCCACAACCTCCACTTCACTATGGTGACCATTCTGGCCCACAACTTCCACCTGGACAACAAGGCGGACCTGGTTTACCTCCTCCAGGACACATGCCACCTCATGACATTTATGGCCAACAACAACCACCACCTGGTGCTCCCCCAGCAGGTCATTCGCTGCCGCCCCCACAACAATCGCTGGCAACTGCGGCAGGAGGACCACCAGGCACTCCACAGACTGCACCTTCAACCCAGCCCCAAACAACTCAGCCAACAATTGGAGAAAGTTCCTCTAAATCTGATGCCGATGAAAAAGCTGATTAAAAGAATTTTAAATGTCAACCATAAAATAAATTATTAAGTCTTATTTTTTTATAAATCATAAATAATAATATAAACCTTCCTCTCCTTTTTGTAAGTTCGTTCTATCTTTTCCTCTATGTGTTTAAGTGTGAGTCAAAAACAAAAATAAATAAAAACGTATATTCAAGATTTGCTTGTTTCCTTAAAACCAAAAAATTTTTCCTTTAAAGGTCGCTAAGTAAATTAAAAAAAATATTTGCTTAAAATGTTCATACCTCCGTTCCAAAAAAAAAAAAACAATGTTACTTACCATCGACTCGTAAAAACTCGGAATCGCTAAAATTATGCTAAATAAAACGATATTCGAAATGGGTTAAAATTTTAAAACTAACAAGAGTTACTTAAGGAATCTTAGATATTACTAATTTAATTATACTATTTATAGGTATAATTTTTAGTGTTTTTTATACAAATTTTGTATTCAAATAGATAAGATTTTATTAATAAAATTGCTTTGGGAATAAATAATATTGAAAAATATTATGCTAATAACTCACCAAATAAATTGAGTTGAACTTTTAATATACAATTTTATAATTTAGTTTTAAAACCTTTTTAGTAGAAATTTAAATTGGCGAAATAAGTATTAGGTGGCCGCACGGCTACAAAAAAAAACCTTATATAATTTTGTTACAGAGCACCACGGTGATGTGAAAAATAGCTGATTAAACAAAAGAAAGCTGAATTTTATTTATCCTTTTATCATCATTTGATGGTTTAAATTAAGTTGTACCACTTTTTTTCTCATTAAATCGCTTTGATTATTTTAAAATTTTGAAAACAATGTTGGACATTCACAAAAATCAGCTGCGATATAAAGACAACCTATAAATTAGTTCGCTTTGATTGGTACCAAGGCGAAATAATACTAGGTGGTCTCGATAGCGAATTGATTGATTATCGCCGAAACGTTAAGTGTCAAACAGCATATAAAAAAATTATACACTTTTTTATACATGGAGTTTGACATTCCAAGTTTTGTCGAAAATTATTGAATTCGCCATTGCGACCACCTAGTATTGATTGTGTTGTTTGGTACTAACAAGGCGAATAAATTACCAGGACGCAGCTTAGGCGAATTCAGTATTTTTTGCTGGTATACACGACTGTCAAACTCCATATATAAAAAATATGTGTACCTTTTTTTATATGGAGTTCGACAGTCGTGTATACCAGCAAAAAATACTGAATTCGCCTACGCTACCACCTGGTAATTTATTCGCCTTGGGTACTAACTTCAAAAAAATTTTAAAACTTTGCTGTCAGTTAAAAGTTCTTAAATGTAAATAAAAAAATCTTAAAACTTTATTTACACCAAACAAATAAATATAATAAAATGATTCAAGTAATGTCAAACTAAACCTAACAAAAAAAAAAAAATAGTTAGCTGTTATTTTTTGCAAAAATCTATCCGCGGTAGATAACTTTAGACAACTCGGATAAAAAATCAATTCACATGTTTTTTGACGTTCTCATATCTATTTGTGCTGCAACATTCATATATCTTAATATCGCTTAGAACAAATTCGTAATATTATTTCTTGTTCTTATTATTGTATTTGGTCAAAAAAAAATTTTTTTTGCTATCATAAAATAGCTATAAGCTTATAAATTCAAGGACCGAAAGAAAAAAATACTAGGAGATAATCTTTTATATGAAACATAAAGTAATTCCATCAAGCATTTACTAAGTTGCTTATCGTCTGGAACAACACATAATATATTTTTTATTTTGACAATTCCAATTAATGCTGTATTTGTTGTTACACTGCCACCACCTTATATTGAATACGCCTTAGTAACTCTAGCTCAAGGCGAATTCAATTCGCTTTGCTTTAGCTTTTCATTCTGATAAGTTTTTTTATTATATTGTTTGATGTCATTGATGTCAGTCAAGGCGAATAAATTACCAGGTGGCAGCGTAAGAGAATTCAGCATTGCTGGTATACACGACTGTCAAACTCCATATATAAAAAATACACACAAATTTTTTTATATATGGAGTTTGAAAGTGGTGTACGCCAGCAAAAAATACTGAATTCGCCTATACTGCCACTTGGTAATCGATTCGCCTTAATGTCAGTATTACGTCTTCATGTCACAAGGCGAGTTAATAACAGTCCACCCTAAATACGGGCGTAAGACGTTATTTAACTGTCAAAAATTCTTATGCCCATACAAAATGTATGAGACCAACCCAAATAGCGCGACGCTAACGTTGAACAATTGAAAAATCCAATTTTGACGCGCGTAAAAAGTGAAGTTGGCTGCAAAAGAAGTGTTGTTATTGTTTTTTTTTTTTTTTTGGTATATACAAAAGTATTTCCAACAGTAATGACATTACAGCTACTTTAAGGTCAATTTCGCGATTTTATCTCTCTTAATTATTTTAATTTTGTGGTTTTTAGCAAATAAGATAAGTAAACAATACTGTTCGTTTCACAACGTTGGCGCTCGTATTTAAGTTACTCATTACAGCGTAAAAACTAGACGCCAAATTACGTCGTGCCTAACGCCCGTATTTAGGGTGGACTGTAAGAGGTGACTTTAAGAACCCAGCTGACTCTGTGATTTTTCCTTCTTCGAATGTCAAAAGTTATAATGTCCTATACATATTTCTTTTGCAGTTTTGTATACATTTTCGCCATTAGTATACCTATTATTAATTTGCCTTGTTTACGTAACAATTTTTCCTTGTTCAACAAGTCAAAATTTTGGCAGAAAATCGCACAAAAATTCTATACTCTTGCTTGTTACTTAAGGTCAGATTGGTGTTGCACCAAATTGTATACACCCGGCGCGATTTGTCACCCTATTTGGGGAAAAATCTACAGAAATTAATTTTAGTATACAGATAAATGCACATATAATATTGATTTTTGAATTATTGTGGCATTATATTGATTATTTATTTACTGGAAACTAAAATCTGCTTTTCGTGACTATACCGAAGGCGTAGTACAAAAAGCAACAAATGTACAAGACGTGTTGTACAGATAACAATAAAAAATGCTTTGAGTTTTGTGTGAATTTCGTCAAACCATAATAATATTGATTAGTGGGTTAAATGGATGATATTTACAATATACACAACTTAAAGTAGATAGATGCGAAAATGCTGATGAGGAATTAAGCGGTCCTGAAAATACAGCATTACATTCTGCCAGAGTTTAATTTCCTTGTTTTCTTTGGAAAACGTCCCCAAACATTTGAAAAATAATATTTTTTTGTAAAAATTATAATTTAAAAAATGAACCAAAGCCGAAAAAGTAAATTTTTAACTGATTTATGAAAATCCACGGTTCAACCCCTAGCTGGGAAAAAAACAAAAAAAATAATTGAAACTAATATGTTAAAATTTCGCTGTATTTTTTGATAAAGCAAAAAATAAAGGTAATGTAAGATTTATTTAATGGGTAACTGGATTTGATAGTTTGTGTCAAATAAGAAAATAAAATAAAAAACTTGCATCAAGGCATTACTAAAATTAATATGAAACTTCAATAAAGTTTTTCATTGTGTACATATATTTCAAATTAAAAAAATACAACCCTAAAATAATGCAATTTTTGATACCTCTATTGACAACCATGTGGTACTCAGTACGCCGCTCTCTACATTTTCCAGTCGCAAAGAAGTCGTGTCATTTTTCACTACGGAATTTGATTTGTTTTTTAATTTTCATTTACATTTAATTTTACTTAATTTTTGTTCCATTCCATTGAACTTTGTTTTATACATGTTTATGAAATAAAGTATTGAAAAGGATATTTTTTAAAATAAACCATCAACTTAAAGTCATACGCACAACGTCCAAAAAACTTGCTCAAACAAGAACAAGCAACATCTAAACAAGTAGTTTGGTGTAAATGTATGTGTGTGTAAAATAAAAAGTGCGAAAAGCGCAACAGCCAGTACAAAAAAAAAAAGAATCAGAAAAAAACTCGGCTGAGAGACGAGACACAAAGAAGTTCCAGCACAAAGCATAAATTGTGAAGAACGCGCCTTTAACTTCGACTCGTCATTCAAAGATATAAAATAAAACTACATAATTGTAAAAAAGTACAGATATTATTTTAACCTTTTTATTTAAAAACTAAATTGGCGAGAATTGTTAATGTTTTGTCAGTAACAAAAAAAAATTATTGAACAAACACAAATTTCTTAAAAGGTAAGTAGATTCAAACATTTTTCTTTTTTATGGCTAGAAAAAACTCTTATTTAAGTGCGTTTCTTTCGTACTGGCATCTTTTTTAATTAATATTAATTGCATTTTGGAATTTCATGGAGTGAGTCATGTTGCCAATAATCAGTGCCAATGCCGGTTTCACAATTTGTTTTCTTTTTTCTCTCTTTCGCTTTTTTTACTTTTTTGGCCGGTACCGCTTTCGTTTTTTTTTTTCATAAAGTATAATAAAGATTTTTGACAATTCCCAGCAAACATTAGGGATTGAATTTATATTGATATGGTTTAAAACTAAGCCGATTTTTAACATTGGAAATAATTTTAATTTTATTCTTTACTGTCATCAACATACCTGTTTGCTTTATTAATATTGTGTGATTGCTCTGTTGGCACTTATAAAACAAGTTTGACGTTTATTTTGCCCATTATGTACCTTTTACTTAGTCATCGTCCACACATGCAATTTTGTTTCATTACTTTTCTAAAAATCTCTTGAAATTGCATTCGTTTGCCCACATTCAAATTTTGTTTTTGCAATTTCGATATGGACTGCTTATATTTTATTTTTGTTTCAACTACGAATGCCAAAACCTCTTACCTCTCCAACCCACAAACTTAAAAGTTGCGCAACTAAAATTGTAAAGTGTTGACAGGCACTTAGGCTGTTTTAACTCGAGCTGATCCTTAGTTTTGGAGTTATGGACCTATGTAAGTGTTTATAATATGACATATATCGAGTATTTTACTTGGGAACGAGACAATTGGGTTTTTTTTATTTTATTTATATATATTTTATAACCCTACGTCTCCACGAGCCATCAACTTGGTGTGAACATCATGTCGCACATGAATTCGACTAATGTAGACACCCAATGTTCATGTCTCGTTCTTTTGCAACCATCGTTGGCCAAACATTTGTCTGAGTAGTGATGTTCGCCATCAAATATAACTTTTAGTTTATTTCTCTATTTAGAATTAACGCCATTTATTGATCAACAATGCGAACACACTCTTTCTAATAAAAACACATTGAAACAACCATGCTGCTCAAACAGCACATGAACATTGACACGTTTCCGCCACATACAAGAGCATAAACAAAATTACACCGTTGTTCTGCCGGCGTTATGAGCATGTCTTGTTCAATTTGATGCCTAGTGGAGACGTGGAGTAAAGAGCGTTCTATTTTGATCTAACAAAACATCTGACATCTCCTGTTTGCACCTGTGATCAACAGTGCGAGCATTCTCTTTCTTGTTAAAAACATTGAAACAACCCTGAAGACAAATAGAAAATTATGCCCAGACGAAACAATAACATGATACATGTTTCCCCACACACAAAAACTTGGACAAATAAATAGCGTCGTTCTGCCGTCGTTATGTGCATGTCTTGTTTAATATGATGGCTTGTGGAGGCATGGAGTAAAGATGGTTATGTCAGATGCATGTTGAACGTTTGAACCGTCTGTAAATCGACAATTTTGGAAGAAATATATCATATGGAAAAAAAGAACATCTCATGTGAAAGCAGCTTTATTTCCTATAAATAATTGGTTTTAAACAATTTTTGTTTATTACTCATTGAATTTATAAATTTCATGTCTTTAACTGTTTTATGATTTTTATTATATTTACTTTTGGTAAATGATGAATATGAAGAATATAAGAAATATGAACGACATGAAGTGATCCGAAAAATTAATTTACATTCTGTTTACGTCTAATTATTCCTGATTTGTTAAACAAAATTAATACATTTAAAATATTTTTTTAATAGCTAAAAAGCCAACCACAAAAATCAAAAATCTTGTCTGAAGTTTATTATTTTTTAAGCAAAAAAGGAAACTTAAATTTTCATCTCAGCACTTAAAAAGACTGAAAAATATTTTCTATCAAATAAAAGTATTATTTTCCCTTTTTTTGCATTTCAGAACGGACTCACATTATATTTTTATATTAAGTTAAGAAAATGTTATTTTTCAAACTTTATTTTTATCCAAATTATTTTCCATATAAACACAAGTATTTAAAAATGGTTAAAAAAAACATTTGATTTGATTTAATATCCAATGATAAAAAGCAATTTATTTTAAATGATAAATGTTTGTTGGGTTAAGTTTGTTTTTGCAATTGGCATTTGCTGGTGTGAGCAAGGGTTGCCAAACCAACGTTGCTCTTTGGGTATATTTACCACTTTTCAAAAGAGTCATTGACTTTTTAACATAGATCTCTCCTTTTTTAAATTAGATATATTTTCTTATATAAAATTAACCCTTAAATATTTATAGATTGATAAATAGAAGACAAAGTTCAAAAGATATTGTTCTTTTTGTTTTTATGTCTTAAAAATGTGTCTTTGTTGTTCGTAAATCTTAATCTAAAAACGTGACTTCATATTTAATTTCATCGACTTCTCTAAAGTTTTTTAATGACTACTTTGTTATATTTTATTGTTGATTAATTAGTCATTTTAAATTATAAAGTTATTAAAGTATTAATTTGCTTTTCAATAACGGTTAACGGTTTAAGTTAAATTAAATAAAGATAATTTTTTAAGCCGCTTAATTTTTCAATGCCAATACTAATTATATTAATACAAGAGTAAAAAATTAAAGTAGGTATTAACTAAATATTTTTTATAAAAAACATTTCAATTGCCCTCAATCTACAATTTTCTTTTATGAGAATTAGCGAAGAAAAACGAATAAACTTTAAACGAAAATATCTACTTTTCAAAATTCCCTTCTTTTTGCCTTCTGTATCCATCCCAGTGATATGTTTTTGTATTCTTCGCCACAAGTGGTAAACGTAAATAAGTTTTTCATTTCGTTTGTAATTTCAACAATATTTATGCGACTTCCCCAATCTTAATTCATAGGGGAGTCAATAAATTGGATTGAAATAAGCTTTGCCACATCTCGAGATGAGCTACAGAAAATTTATGATCACCATTCTGTCGAAAGAGGTGCTTTTGAAATGTAGCAACATCAGACTACAAATGGTGGATATATGTTTAAAAATGGCGAACGGCGTTTTTTTTTTGGTGCGAGCATTGTTGTCGGGACTTTAATTAATTAATCTTTAAGTTTGACAGTGTTTTCTTTTTACCAACAAAAAGAAAAGCTTAAAATGATATATAAAATAAAACTATTGATGTGTGATCACAGTCAGTAGAAACCACTGTGAGTCCAAATCGGAACATCTTCGAACAAATGTAATATTTCATGGTAGTATTTGCAGAGAATGAAAGATGAAGTTCAGTGGCTTAATGGCGACTTGAGTTATACAAAAGAGTTCAGTAAAAAAAATTAACCTATTATGTAAATAAATCGGTTTCTGTATTTCGAAAATTATATGCGGCTTCACTTGGCTCTATTACATTGATAACTAATATACATCTCGTGTATACGTTTATCATTTTGAACAATAATATTCCTAAGTTTTGGAAGCTTAAGTTGAATGAGTCCACCAAGGGCGTATTTTGCCACTTCTTAAAAATTCTTAGCGGTAACCCTGGTTGTAGCCATACTTCGTTGTTTTAAAAAACTGCTTTTTATGAGAAAATTTATATACCAAAAGTTACTTGAGATAAATTGTAATTTAATTTCCAAATAAACTCTGCTTTAATTTTTTTTTTAATTCTGAAGATATTTGGATTTTATTGTTATAAAAAGCAGAAAACAAAAAGTATAGATTAAAACAAGAGTGCTATATTTTTATATGCCCTTCACCATATGTGTAGATATAAAGGGTCAACCAAATGTACCGCCACTATATAATTTTTACACGTGACATCTTTTCAAATGACATAAGCCATTTTGTTTTATTAGAAGGTAGTACAGTTTTAACCATGGACAGGTACACATTGCAACAACGCGTTTACATCGTTTTGACGCGTTTACATTGTTTTCAAGCAAAATTTTGTTTAGTGACGAAGCTCATTTCAGAATGGATGGATTCGTCAATAAGCAAAATTGTCGTATCTGGGGTGATGAAATACCTCGTGTTATTCATGAAAAATCTGTACACCCACAAAAAGTTACTGTTTGGTGTGCATTTTGGGCAAATGGTTTCGTTGGGCCATTTTTTTTCGAAAATGATGCTGGAAATGCTGTTACTGTGAATGCTGAGCGATACCAATCAATGTTGAGAGACTTTTTATGGACACAGTTAAATCATATTGATGTGTCTGACGTCTATTTCCAGCAAGACGGTGCTACATGTCACACAACTCGAGAAAACATTACGCTTTTGCGATCAAAAATTCCTCAACGTGTAATTTCACGAAATGCAGATTTCAATTGGCCTCCAAGGTCATGTGATCTAACACCATTAAATTTTCGATATTCGGATTTATGTCTGCAGACGCAGTCTTGGTTGACATTTGAATGATATTCTATTCCACTTATAATTGTAATGGAACATACTTTTAATAAAAAAAACAGCTTGAAAAAATTGCAAATAGTTTGTGTTTTATTTCAAAGAAACATGTAGGCGCGTTTTTTGGATGACCCTTTAGTTTAGTGAAGTAACTCAATTAAAAAAAAATATTTGGGCGACAGAGAAAATTAAAAAATAAGAAAAAAAAAATTAGTCATATATAATTTTACATTAAAATGCCATATGCTCTTAACGGGTTAAGCATTTTAGCATTTCCTGAAAGATCTCTTCAAAAGCTTTTAAATGATACCCATATTGACGTCTTAAAAAATATGGTGCAAAATAGTACTATTTTTTTTTAATTCTCTATTGCCCCACATAATTTTTTTTTTATTTTTTTTATTGAAGTTCCAAATAATATGGAAAAATTAGAGACGGACGTGATTTTTTTCCCGCTGCCGTAATGGACATGGACCGATCTTGCTGATTTTCAATAGCAAAACTTTCAAAACTATGGCTGATCGATTGGCGTATTTAAATTTTCTCTAGTTCATCTAGTGCTTTGGAAAAGTTGATTTCAATACGAACACGGAAGGACAAACTGGCAACGCCAAATCGACTTCGTTATTCATAAGAACCCAGAATAAAATACTTTATGGGGACGGAAATAAATATTGTGAAAATTACAAAAAAAATGACAAACAAAAGTTATACCCTTTTTCCAACTGTGGGGTGTGTGTTTCAATGAGATTAAGCGACTTTTATCGTTTTTAAAAGAAATACGTTATTTGTTTTGCTTTAAAAAAGTTGGCATCGCTGGTATAAAACTAATTGACTATTCATTATCCATTCTATCACGTGATTAAATCTCCATCTACATCAGCTCTTCAAAAAAAAAAAAAAGAAAATAATTTTGAGAATATGAATGAAAAACAAATTTAATGAAGACACAACTTTCAATTGTTAATTAATTTTGTGTTGCTTGTGTGTGTGTGTGTGTGTGTGTGTATTTTCACAATAAAAATGTTTATTTGCCAATTTCCTTTCTGTTTTTTCATGTAGTTATTATACCTACAAACATGTGTACATATTTATACATAAAAATTTTATTTATTTTGGACAATAAGTGAGAGAAATCAAACAAATGAATTTGTTTTGTTTGTCATTGACTACACGTAAACATTAAAATATTTGCAATATAATTTTAAGAATTTTTAATATTTTTTTATCTTTTTATTATGTATGAGTATGTGTGTAGTATGTATGTATGTTCATTTGTAATTTGATTCGAAGTTTATATTTCGCTAATTGCCTTTTTTTATTTTTTATTCTATACATCCGCAATTATAACAACATACATATGTATGTACATATCGCACCCTGAATACTAAAGGGTCACAATTCAAAATTCTTAAATTTTCAGGAGAGGCAAAAAACTTTTTATGTAAAAATGGTGTTAATTTAAAAAGAAAGTTGTTCTATTACGAAAAAAATTCAGAGAAGATAGTGATGAGAATGAAACTTTTTAAGAATTAAGAGATGCGAAATGTGAATTCATTTATGAAAAAAAAGTCAATTTTGAAAAATTTTAGTATTTAGGGTGCGATATGTTTGAGGGTTTTCCGCTTATTAACAAGTTGTATTTAGTTTAGCATTTTTTTTTAAGTTTGCTGCTTTTTAAATTTAACGTCTGTTATAGAAGTTTGGAAAATTAAAACTTTAAAATCCAGATGTGCTCAATTTTGAATGTTAGCTTGTATAGTATACGGACCCAAAAAGTATTTTTGAACACATATTTTTGAACATTATAAAATAGAATGAAGGAGGAGGGCATTAAAGAGCAATAATTAAAATTTTGGATAAGTCCACAGAAAAGTCTATTTTCGAAGAAAATTATTTAATGTATAATGACTCAAGAAGTTCTAATCTGAATTGTCTTACGTTTGTCTTTTGGCAATAGATTTTTTGTTTATTATAAATTTTCCTCAATTGTTAACTTTTTAATACGGAATCATGCAATCGCATTTGTCAAAAAGCATTTATGACACTCGTAAAGAAGTTGATATCTGAACTGTTAAATAATAAAAATTTAAAAAAAGTAACCAAATCTAGAGTGACAAGTGAAATAAAAACTAAAATTAATTTATTAAAATGTCACGCCACGTCACAAATATTTGAATTACAAAAACATTTAAAATGTTTAATGTTTTTTCTAATAAAAGAAAGTATAACAACAGACTACATTGTGGTCCATGTTTTTGAAAATCGACAAAATTGAAAAAAAAACTTATTCAACGTTTTTTGAATATTTTTGTCTTAAAGATCAGTTTAAACTAGAAATGGGCAGCGCGAGTTATGCGTGAGTTATGTTTTCATTCGCGTTAACATACGAAAATTGCCGTGAGTGCAAAGTACAATTTTTGGCTGATTGTTTAGTGATTATTTTTTTGTTTTATTACTTTTTATTATTTGGGCATTGTTTTTCCATTGTTGTAGTTGTTACAGTTCTGCTGATTCCGAGAGTTTTTTTTCCTGAAAAAGAAAGTTCTGGCTTGTACAGCTGTTGCTGGGTTGACAATCTTTGGCTGAGATAGACTCGTGACGTTCCCGAGCGAAGATTCAGTTGTCGAGGAAACGTTGTTTGTACTGTACCTTATGTATGTAAACGTATTATCGTTGGAGTTCTTAGTTCTTAAGATACTTGTCCATATTCGTGGTGCAGTTTACTTTACTTACCTATACTTGTCGCCTGTCGCTTGTAGTTTATCAGTTTTTACTTGTTTACTTGTTATTTTTTACCGATCATGAGATGCCAGATAAATTGATTTAGCTCACTTTTGCGAGTTTTTTCTCCCACAAATATGCAAAAGCTTCAGATGTTTAATTTTTTTTAGATAAAAACTGTTAAAAAAATTTAACATTAGCAAAGTGGAAAAAAAACAGCCGTGGAAAAATTTTGTGTTCTGGGCGACCTATAATTCAAAAGTCTATTGTTAAATTATGCTGTAGGCCATGTTTGCATTCATTATTCGTATTTTACTGCATTTTTTATTTTAAATAAAATATTTGCAATGATTAAGTCTATTAATCACTTAACACTTTTAAATTAAAAAAAAAAAAAAAAAACAATTTTCAAAACGTTGGCTTAGACAAAGAGGTAGCCGAGTTGGATACGAATTTTAAAATAATAAGTTTTTATTCTAAATTTTTCTTTACATAATTAACTAAATATAATTATGTATATGTAAGACTAGCAATGCCCACGACTTCGTCCACGTGTCCATTAATATTTTCCTAAAATTCAAATTTAGAAAAAATGTGTTTTTAAATATTTATTGTAGAGATCTGTAAACAATGTTAAAATTTTCTATCTATAAAAATAAAATTTTCTGACAACTGTTTTAGTACTTTTATACCGATAAAATTGGTTGCTTTCACATTTATACCTCTAGAATTTCTGTACGAAATAACTTATTTTTACATAACAAAAAGTATTTTTTTTAAACGAGATTCTAAGGGATCTTACATGATGTAAACACAGACAGACAAAAATACCAAAAATAGTTGTTTTTTATTCCATATCATTCCAACACAAAAATTAAAAAAAAATATTTCATTTAAAGAAATGACCCCGTTACTGTTTTATTAGTAATAAATAAATAATTCCTTATATTTATGCATCGTTCCTTACTTTAATTTCTATCAAGTACGGCATCCATATGTCCATTAAATAAATTTATCGTCCGGCATCACTGCACTCTCTTTTTTCAATTATTTGGTTTTATTGTTTTTCCCCATGATTTTCTCCTTTTTTTATTAGATATTTTATGTTTATTTCGTGCTGGTGGTTGTTGTCACCTGTATGCTTTTTATTTATGTTGTTGTTGTTATAATTGTTTTTTCTGTGTGAATGTGTTTGGCTTTTGGTCAGTTTTCTATGGAATTTTATTTATTAATACCAGTTTAAAAGCTGATGAGTTGTGGTGTTGTTTTAAGAAATTTGGCTTTTTTTTTCTATTTTCCGACTTTTTCGGTTTGATAATTGAATTTTGCTTTTGTGATGTTGGCTTTTGTTTGTTAAAATTTTTTTGTTTGATTAATGTTTTGTTTTTAAATAAAAGTTTTTCTCGAAGCGAGAAATATGAAAAACCAGTTTTTTCACTACACAGATTTGTTTTATTTTTTTTTTTTCTTTGCATTTTAAATAAATTTTTGTTCTAGCAACACCATAAAAATATGACACCAAGAAAAGCTATTCCTATTAACCCCAAACATGAGCCTCTCTTAATTAATTTTAACTATTTTGACAAAACCGTGACCTCAAAAATTAAAATTATTTTTTTATAATTTAATTTAAATGCTTCTTCTATTATGTCATCTTTATATAATATTAAGTTTTGTTTTTATGCCCTCGTTCACTCATTTTCATTGAAATTTAGCTTTTTAACATTTCAGTTGTAGCTTTTGTTATTAATTGTTTGAAAAATACATATTTTCCTGTACTTTTTATGACTTTTTTTCTTTGTTTTGTTGTTTGTTTTTTCATTTTTATTAGTTTGTTTGATCACCTGTTAAAGTACTCTTTGGTGTTTCTCTCTCCCTCGGCAATTTTATTTTGCCACATTTTAAACTTTTTTTAACAGTTCTCTCTTTGTGTGTCTCGCACAGTGATGTTGTCTTGATTTGTTCAAAGCCGGCTAAGTTTTATTTCAAAATCGCTAAAAAATATTGTTAATTTGTTTTTTTATTTTTTTTAGCGACAAATCGGCAAAAAAAATTTAATTGAAACATCCGTTTTAAAATTAAAAAAAAAGACACAAGGGTTGGATTTTTAAGCTTTGAGAAACTTTACAAAAAAAGTTTGAAAGTCCCAAAAATAAAAAAAGTTGCAAAAGTCAGTGACAAAATAAGTCTCACAAAAAGTCGGAGACCACTAAAAAAGGGTCAAATTGCGACTTCAGTCGGGCAGACGGTAACGGCTATAAATCACCACATTTCAAAGCAAGTTGTAGTCTAGAGCAAAAGGCGGTTTCGTTTCTTGTAATTTTTTGTTCATTAGAGTAGAAATACAACCGGACTCCGCATCTCAAAGAAAGAATGGATGCGGATTTTATTGACATTTAAAATTATTTATTTACTATATTTTGGTTGTTTTTATAAAAAAAATTTTATACAATAACAATAATTCTTCCTACTGAAAATCAATATCTTTTTAATTTATTTTTGAATGACTTTTTACATTTCTTCCTTTTTCCTTGTTATTCACAAAAAATATTAACACACATGATTTTTTGTACAAAAAACAATAAAACTATGGCAACTTGCTAAAGGAGAAAAAATTGAGAGTTTGACAGAAAACGCAATAGAAATAAAATGGATACTAATTTTCTAAAGATTCGTTGAGCGTTTTATATACTGAAATCACAAGCTTTTAAACAAATTTTATGAAAATAATATGATATTGAAATGTATTTAAAAAAAATTAACAAACAAATTCTTTGTTGCCTGAAAATAAATCATTTTAATATCTTCGATCATAGAAAAAGTTTTAAATTATGTCAAAATATCAAATTGAAAAAGTAAACTAATTTAAGACGCATTCTCAGACACGTATACTTCCTTTCAACTTATTTCAAATACAAAGAAAATGCTTTTCGAAATCTTTTCTCAAACAATTTAAAATGTCTAAGCAAAAAGGAGGAAAATAAATATTATGCCCCTATTGTCATTCTCAACTAAGTTTGGTCGTCTGTTAGTCAACCCGACTTTGACTCAACCAAATTATTTTTTGGTATTGTAGAACACAACGATTTTTAGTTGTGTTTGTTGTGGTGTTGCCGGCATAAAATGTCGATTTTATATGGGCAACACCATGCAGAAAAGAAAACTTAAAAAGAAGTTTAATGAAATAAAAAGAATGGATTTAAGCGAAGATTTTTTTTTAAAGACGAAAACCATGATGCTAATACAAATGTTCTACGTATATGTAGAAAAATACGCGATGATTCCAATCCTCTTGAACTACCCAGTGCGAAGAAAAAAATGTCCAAAATAAGTAACAAATATTTATGTATAATAGGTCATTTTTTTCGGCTGAAGAAGGAAGCATTTTACTATGTAATAGACGAAATTAAGGATCATTTCAGGAAACCTGTGCAAACGAGTGGAGGTTTTGAGGAGTTTCAGAAGCCTCACTTGTTGACAGAGCAATTTTTGCAAAGCCGAACGTGTGTTCAGATGGTGCTACTTGATCATTTAGTGAAAACAGCTGCGTTACGCATTCCTCATTTCTGTTGCTTGTTATTTCTTTTTTTTTTTATTATTAATTGCAAGTTTTTTTTTAACACTAAAAATTCTAATAAAATGTCTGTTTGTGATAATAAAAATGACATATACTTATACGTTGCCATTCTAATGACGTTTTTAGGTGGGCCCATGATATTTGATTCAATTGTAAATCCTTCCCACGCTTCCTTACACTGAGTTTTAGTCATCCCAAGTTTTGCTTTCCTTTAGCAATTTTTGGATTTTTTCCCATCAGCTGTACAAGTCACTTAAATTGGGCCTTGGTTGTTATTTTTAAAGTCCTGCGTATGTGTACTAAACATTTATTATATTAAGATCAAAAAACACCTATACCTACGATTTTTCCATTTTTTGTCCTTTTTGTATTGTTTTTTAAGGAAATGTATTAAAAAATTAATACAAATCAATAACCGACAAAGACTCAACTGCTAGTAAGCAGTCGTGTATATTTATCGTTTTTGTCAACCAAACTCATACAAAGTGGTGAATCGCAATACCATTAAACACAACCAAAAAATCGACCACACAACCAAATAGTCAACCGCATTTAAGTTGTGAACGCCAATACCGATCTATGAAACGACCAAATTTTAAAAAAAGTTGTGAACCGCAATAGGGGCATTAATTCGTTTATGTACATATTTTATCAAAAAATTCATTGTGAAAAAATCGTCAAATGTTTTTGCGTTCATAAATCGTTAGATGTGGCAACCGTGGTTTTTATTGCAGTATCGAGAGAATTAAAATTTATCATTATATTTTTTTTCTCCAAAAATGATGTTTTGTTTTATTTTAGAGAGTACAGCATCTCAGATGATAACAAGAGGAAATATAAAATTGAAGTAAGAAACAGAAAAGTTAAACAACTTGCGTGCAATTTTGTTATGTGCTGCAATCAATTCATTTTGCATTAAGCTTTTGTTATAAACACGCGGCACCTAAAAGTAAAATCGTCAATGTGATCGTTATAATTTTTACATTATTTCACTACTTGAAATTTTTTATTTTATTAAAAAAAAAAAAAACGGTGTGTTAGAAAACACTTAAAATAATTTAGTTTTTATTATATAACAAAACACAATTTAAAGTTTATGTTGAAAAAAGTTTTTTTTCATATCTTTAAATTAGTTTGATTGCGTGAGTTCTCAAGAAAATCCTAGAACAACAATAATAATTACAAGTTAATAACGCTGTTTATTGATGTACACAATTTTATTCATAAATGACAAAGCTGTCATTTAGATATAACTTTCTTTTTAAACAACAAATGTATTAGTGTGTGTAATTTCAATTAATCATTAGAGAGTTTTGATAACTTCCGGCTGGCATAAAAAAGCAAAGTTATATTAATTTTTTTTTTTATTTTTTACTAGTTTTATTTTTGTGTGTTAAATTATTAGTTATGTTTAATTATTGTGTCACTGTTTTTATTTTTATTTTTATGATTTAATAATAGTTGAAATTTCATTTTATTTTTTCTCTTAACTACAAAATAATATTTAAAAAAAAAAAACCGATAAAAATTCGTCATTACTTTTAATTTTAATTTTAGTTATTTAGAATTTTGTGTGAATAATCGAATAAAAATTTTGCTAAATCATCACAAGTGTTCATCTAAAAAATAAAAGTTATATAATTTTCTTATAAATCAAGTAAGTTTCTTTTTTAATTTTAATTGTACACGAATTTTTAAAAAAGTTACGGTGTTTATATTTACATTTTTTCAAATTTAAGTAGGCGTATTTATTTTATATTAATTCTTTAATAAGTAGATTAATTTAGACAGGTGACTGTGTAAATTTCATTTCCTCAAAGATCGATTATACTAAAATGGATAATCTTGCAACAGCTTACTTTTGCTGAGGCTCTGTTTTTTAAAGCCTCTTGTTTCTTAGTTATTGACTCGTAATATTTCGTACAATTTGATCTTCGGTTACGAACGGTCCGCGTATCCTCTTTTCCCAGGTTGAATTTTTAATTGTAAAAGATTCTTTCACGATCAAAGTAGGATGATATTAATCGTCGGCGAGGTCGTATTCAAATCGCACAAGTTCAATTTAGTGGAATTAAAGGTGTCCTGAAAGTGACTCCTTTATAAGAGTCGTCTACGATGCGCCTAAAACAATTGTGTTATATTCATTAATTCCTACTTCAGACGAGTCGTAAAATAATCGGCTTTATGTCTATAATAAGCCGTCTCTTAAAAGTCCTAAAAGTATGCTACAGAAAACAAAAGAGATTTTTTATGTGTTTTGTACTGTTAGTTTTTTTTATTATTAATTTATTTTTTTTAATTTTATTCTTTCATTCTTTATTTTTAATTTTTTTATTTTTAATTTTATTTTTTTGATTATCAATTTTATTTTTTTATTTTTCATTTAATTTTTTTTTGTAATTTAGTAGTTTTATCATAAATTATATAACGTGCAGAATAATTGTGAATTTCCTTTAAATTAATAAAAAAAAAAAAAACTCAAAGCGCAAATTAAAAAAATCTTAAAAATTTAAATTAAGTTTCAGTTAATTGTGTCATCAACACTGGCACCTTTTTTTTTAGTAACGTAACCCTTTCTTAGTTGGTCTATCACCAGCATGGACAAAATTTTATTGAAAAATGTCATTTATTATTTGTTTTCCATACCAGGTTGTCCATTAACACATTGTTGACCGGCAATTTTACTGAATATCTCATGTCACCATGTCATCATTATTTCGTAATTGGATGTAGAAGTAAAACGATAAAAACTAACTTTAATAAATTATATTTGTTATGCAACTTTTAATATTTATTTTTCGTATGACAAGCTGTATAACAATCATCTACGTGCAATGGTACACAACAGCTTTTACAAATATATCTAGTTTCATTTCGTTTTCCTTTTGAAATTAAAAATTTTGTGTTTAATTTTTATATATTTTTTACAACAAAAGTTTTGGATGTTCTATAACAGCAGAATTTAAAAATACCACAATTAGCAATTTTCAATATTTATATATTTCTATTTAATCAGCTGTTTCTTAATATTTGATAACTGATAAATCAAACAAATATGTATTTATGCACGTACATTACTGCCGGCTTAGACTTTCTATCTTTTTAAGTTTTTTTTTTTATATTTTTATTTTTAACGAAATTTGTTTAACTATAAAAAATATGCGTCATTTTTGCCATTTTTATTTTCAATTATTTGCCTCTATTTACACATTTTTTTGTTTTGCAAATCACTCTTTTCATATACAATATTTTTGTATCTCATCTTTCTCAACTACTAACACCTTAAATATTGTATGTGGCACGTATTACGTAACAGTAAATGACTGTTTTTTTTTGTTTATTTTTTAAAATTTTCGTTGTCATTATAATTATCAATCTGTTGGGAAAATAAAAAAAATATATTTGCCATATTATTTATAGCCTCCGTCTCTAGTGCAGGAGGCGTTACATATACATTTCAAATGCCAATTGATGTGAACAAAAATCTGTAAAGAGTTTATTCCACATGTAAAATTTTTAATAAAAACAAGTAGCAGTGCTATATTCGGCTATGCCGAATCTTAAATGACCTTTACCATGGATGTAAATCTAGTTTAGTGAAGTAATTCCAATAAAAAAAAGCAAATGCTGGAGTTGCAGAGAATTAAAAACTAAGAAAAAAACTTCTAATAAAAAATGTTATCGGCTTTTGAAAAAAATTTCGGCAATTTAAAAAAAAAATTAGTATTTTTTTTTCCTTTAATAGATTTTTCAATAGTACTTTTCTATGAAAAGTTCAGTTCAGTTCGTTTTTTTTAACTTTTAACATGCGCTAATATTTCATGTCAGTCCTTATCCGTTCTCTTTTTCACGTAGCTTTAAAATACTTTTTTTTACTAGCAACTCTTAATGTGTGTCAAGTTAAATTTTGAATTTTATAACCCAACCCACATTCTGTTACGATAACAGAGCTATGTTAATCACTTAACATAACCAATGTTAATTTAAAAGAATACAATAATTTATATATCCGGACGATATTTAAATATAATTTTAAGTGGATAGAAAAAAACTATTGTGAAACACTTCTAGTAGTGTCTTTATTAAACTCCAATAGTTAAATATATTAACATTTTGTTTTTTAAGAATTTATAAGAGTTTTTTCCATAATTAACATTGGTTATGTTAAGTAAATTACAGAGCTCTGTTATAGTAACAGAATGTGGGTAGGGTTATAAATTTTAAAACTTAACTTGACACGCATCAACTCTTAGCAGGTAAAATATTAAGATGAAATAAAGAATCTCTTACAGGCGCTTGAGAACTTCTTTAAAGGCACAAAGATATTTTGTTATAATAAGTCTATCGAACAGGTACGCTGTCACATGTTTTGTTTTATGTTTTTATTTTAAATAAACTATCATACATCTTGACTCAAAATGTTATAATTGGTGACAAAAAAACAGACGTTTTCTTTTTCTCAGCCAACATTTACCCCTTCTGGTATTATGAAAAGTCTAGCTGGTCATCTGTTCTTCATGCCATACCGCACAATTACGAGCTACACTCGTCATACGACTAAAGTTACTGTTGAATATGATAATTAATTTAGTTTGAAATATCCAGTGTACTGAATTTGGCAACACTTTTGTTACTTGTGGAAATATCACATATCACTATCACATATTGTTTACCGTTAGAACTTCTTGGTACAAGACTTCATTCTTGTTAACAGTTGGTGTGAACATCGGTCGATATATATTTTTGCTAAAAGAAAAACGTGATGTATAATAAATACCATAATGAATAAGAGTAGTACAGACTACGAAAACCAAGGTGATTGGAGCGATTATGAAGAATCAGAAGAAATAACTGGTTATTTCATGCACAGTTTTTTAATATTAAATCGTACCGGAAGGGGTTAAACACCGATTACAGAATGTTGTTTACTGAACAACTTCGATAGTCCGGACATGCGCCAGAACGGTTACACTAATAATTCGGACGCTTCCACATTTTTACCTCTACAATCCGGACAAATTTTTTTAACAAGGATAAATATTAAAATTCAGGGATTTTCCATTTTTTACTCTCATGTTTTGTTATTCATACTTTGATTTACATTTTGCACTATCATTACTTCAGTTTCGGTTCTGTTTTTTTCGATTAAGAAATAATAAAAAAAAGAGAATTTTTTTTTTGATAACTTTTTAAAAAAAAATTTCGATTTTGTAATGCCTCCCAGAGGTGTAAAATGTAAGACATACGCACAGTAATTTTTAATACTCGATATTTTCTTCCAACATCCCTTTGCCCTATTTCGACTACTTAAGGGGGCTCGCTCCCATACAAATGGGAAATTTTTATAAAATTCACTCGCAGGGCTCCAACTGCCTCTCGAGCGTACCTGTCGAAGTCAAATGTATGACCGACCTCCAATATTTTTTCAATACGAATATTTTCACTAAAGATACTTGTCATATATTTTCTACCATTAAGGTGGTACCCATGAAAAAAAAATTATTTTTTTTTGTACTTATTTTAAGAAACCTGCTAGTTCTGCTTTTATGGTGCCTTCCAGGGGGTTTCAATGTATAACCGACCAACAGTATTTTTATACCTATTCATACCTATACCATCATATCTCGATTCCTTAGGGGCTCCCATACAAAAAGGAAATTTTCATAAAATTTACTCTCAGGGCTTTAACTGCCCTTAAGGCGTACCTATCAACGTCAAATGTATTTTTTTCAGTACGAAAAATTTAACTAAACATCTTCTATCATCAAACTTAATGTTGGTGGTCCTCATAGAAAAAAGAATTTTTCGTTAAATCACTTGTTTAGATGTAACTTTCTATATTGGGCAACGACTTGAAATAAAAATATTTTTTCTTCTTTATCGCTGCAGTGTTCATAGGTTTGTTGTTTGTTCTTTCGTTCATTTAAAGGGTCCGCCATCTAACGTTTTTTTTTCAACTAGTGCTTATGTCTGAGTGAAAGAAACTGGCATCCTTATCGATAAACCGAAGCGTGAAAAGCCAAAAACAGTGCATACACCCGAGAAAATTGCTGCTGTGGCAGAAAGTGTGCGTGAAGCGGCATCAACATCAGTTTACCGTCGTTCCCAACAATTAAACGTTTCGAAGACATCATTAAACCGAATTTTGCATAAAGACCTTGGTATGACACTATACAAAGTCCAATTGTTTTAGGAGTTGAAACCAACTGACCATCCAATGTGTTTTTTTATGGCATTAAAAAAAGTTATTTGGCGGACCCTGTACATCAGTTTTTCTAGCCGTAACTTATTTTTTATGTTGAAATTTACGATTGCATAATATGTTGAACCCCTTCATGATACTCTTTTCTGTGCTCTATTTGTGTCTCAAAAGAAATTAAGTTTAACTAATAAAAACTATTAATTTCTAAAATAAAAAAATTTAACTATTTTTTTCAAATGTTCTTTTTTATTATTCATACAATTTTTATCTCCTTCTTTTAATATTTCTTTATCGATTTACTTATATGTTTTTATTTAGGAAATCTAAAAAAAAAAACGCTGTAACATTTTTAATTAATTGCTGGTATTACATGCCTTCATATTTAGGAAGAACTGTTTATCAAGAGAACAAATATATAATTTAAAAATTTGTTTTGTTAACAACTGTTCGTTTAAAATCTGGAAACATTAACCTTGTAAAGCTAAAACTAGTATAGAAACTTTAAAAAATAGATAAGAGTGCGGATAAAAGAGACCACGGCCTCAGGAACGAGATATATTGAAAAAACATCGTTTTAAGGTATTTACTTTAAACAATGTTTTAAAATTGCTATGTCTTTCACACGCATAAATACGCATTTAATGTTTTATATTCACATGCACATAAATATAAGTAAAAACGAAGCAGCTGGATCAAGCTAACAGATCTTTTCATATTAAAGCAATCTAGGCGTTTTGATTCGCCTAATAAAAGAAAACGCATCTGCGAGCTGTATGGAGCATAACGCCGTTGTTGTTTAAAAGTTTTAATAAAATTATACTGACCTGGTTAAAAGTGTTTTAAAGCACAAGCTTACCAGAAATTGTTATTTGAAAAGTAACCCCATGATGAGTTGTTTTTAAAGCAACCAACACAAAATTTTTAAGACTCAATTATTTTTTTTATTTACTCTTTTCGCCCCAATCCCGCCAGATTTTTACATGACTTGCACTTTATTTTTATTTATTAGTTTTAAGCCACCTTTGTTAATTTTAAATCATATCCGCTTTCAAAATTAACGGCCTGTTCGAAAGTAGCGCCACCTATTTGGCGAAGTATTAGTCAAGCAAACTCTACATAACACAGCTGTTCATACACAGCGCAAACGTGATGCTGACGACTATAAAAGGCGACTTTTTCTTTAATCGGGGGACAGTTGTCTTGCTTTACGTCCCCAATTGAAAGAATCTTATTAGTAAACGAATAGCAATTAATGAGGACGTATTTACATCCCCAATTGTTAATTGTACAAACCAGCTACTGTTTTAGTCCCTGTATTGGCTGCTGTGAGAGAGCCGGATAATTCCGATACGAGGTTTTACCTCCAACTTGTTTTCTCTTGTTCTCTGTCAGGAACTGACTATTTCAAGAAAAACACGTCAAACCGACACGAGGTAATACCTCCAACTGACGCCCGTACTCCCTGACCAGAGTTAGTTTTCGTGTGAGGCTACTGCGTGTAAGACGAGTATACTCAATCTGAGGTTATACCTCCAACCGGTTGCTCGGGCTCTCTGTCAAGAGTAGTTTTACACAACTATTGTGTGTAACAGTCGTATTGCTGATCTCGCAACATTAGTTGTACGTGTGAACTGTTGTCTTGTTGATTTCTCAGCGCGTTACTAAAAAGAGCAGCTCACCACGGGACCAAACTGTTGGCGTTATCACCAGCACCCGTTAACTAAATACAGGCATGTCCTGAAATCCACATAAAATTTTCACTTCATATTTTTCAAAGCATTGTTGCTATAAAATTATTTTTACAAAAACAATGCCTTGAAAAATATAAAGTGAAAATTTCGTGTGGATTTCAGGACATGCCTGATAAAAAGATACGATTTATAACGTAAAAAGAAAGGGAGGTCTTTTTATTCACCGCTGACGTATATCCAGAGTTATTAACGACCCTAGACTCCGATAAAGCTACCCTAGCAACCAGCGAAAACGTGCCGTTACAAGGGTATCCGTCTTCTCCACCTCCTCTGCCCTCAGAGGTTGGTCTGTAAAAGCTGCTTATTGTTAGATTAGTTAGATTAGTATTGTAATTTTTCTGACATTTTACAATTAGTAATTACTTTATTTGTAATTTGTTACCCCCCTCCTATTCTACCAGACCTTTGTTTACAAACAAAAAAGAAAAATAAAAATTTACTTTGGAAGTCTTTCCCCCATCTCGTTAAAAAAAATAGCCTCTTATAAGTTCCCGAAATTTCAAAATGATCGGTATAAGCGTTTGATTTCCAAATAAACGTTAAAACATAGAAACACAGATTGATTTTTTATACATTGAGAGTAGTAGAATTTTTATGAAAAGGAATAAAGAATGTTTTTTTAATTTACATGTGAATTCCGTTGTGCGTCAAATTCAATTACACAAGTAGTTACCTTTTGCGACTGATGGTACTAAAGCCCCTTTCTTACTCTAATACTGAGTTTTAAGACTTGTCAAAAACTTAAATCCTATGAGAAAGTGTGCTGGTCTGAAAGCAATGTGTTATCAAAGTATGAAACAATACGAGAAGAAATTTCACATCCCATAATATCGAACCATTTTTAAAAATTTTCCTAAACGCTAAAACTTTTCATTTTATCAGGGTTGTGTTTTTTTTTTTAAGCAAATGAAGAAAATAACAAAAGCAGCTGTTGAGCAAAGAAGCATACGGACTGCGTCGCAGACGATAGCGCGCCGTTGTCTACGCTATCGTTTCTTTGTCTTGCAACCGCTTAAAGTTGCTCTTATGCTTGTCGCTTACATATGGATTTTGTTTACAACAAAGTACAAATAGCTGCAATTTTTTATAAATATTTTTATTTTATATTTTTATTTACCAAGAAGTTAAACGGCCAAAAATTGTCATGAGTAGAGCTGCAAAACTATCGATAGTGGCGCCATTCGATAGTTTCGATAGTATTTTTTGATGCCATCGATACTATCGATAGTTTTTGATTCTTGTATATAAATCTTAAATCATTTCTTAAAGTAAAAATAAAGCTGATTTTATTTAAGCTTAACCTTTATGTATTCAATGTATTTAATATACATACATGTATATACATTATTTATAATTTAATTGAAAAAACAAAAAACCAAATATAGTTGTATAAAAAATAACATAGTAAATAAACAGAAGAGCGAACAAAACATACATTTTAATGAAAAATAAATTAAAAAGAAAATTAAAGTATAAAAATTCTTTCAACTATTGTAGTTACCTAAAAAGAATTGATTTTTCAAAAGGAGATCTTATTTGATTTAAATCTTTTACAAATAATATTTTTAATATATACACAAAAAACAAGTCAATTTTCTTTTATTTTATAAATTATAACTAGGCGGTTCTCAGTTCGGAAGCACTAGTTTTTGTATAGCGCGAATATGAAAATATTTGTATTTTTGTTGATTTATATTGCAACACAATGCTCACATTTAAAGTGGGATAGTTTAATTTTTTTTAGTTAACGCTTCGGCACATACAATCACTTTTTTCGGCCTTAAATCAGCGTTTTATAAAATTGTATATTTTTAAAATTTTATTTTCTTAAAAATGGTACAAAAGGAAAGGCATTTGTCATTAATAATTATAAAACCCACAAAACTATTAGAGAAATTGTACAAAAAGTATTATATTATTATATTAAGACATAAAGCTACTAATGGTGTCCAAAATAAAACGATATTACGCAAACAGGTGCAAATTGTCCGACCGTGTTTGAAGCTAATCAGGAACGATCCACTTTTGTCAGCAATTGACACACAAAAAAAAAACAAATTATATGAAATAAAAAATGTTAGTGTTATTGCTGAAACAGTCCGTCGAATCTTTAGAAAAATAATTTACAATGAAGGTCTTGCCTCCAAAACCTATTAATATCAGAGAAAAATAAAAAAACTGAAATACGCTTTTGCTCAAGAACATGCAAATAAAGGTGCGTCATTTCTGGTGAAAGGTGCTTTTGTTGTAAGTTTTTCCGATTTTTTCGATGCTTTTATTACCTGCTTAGAATTTTTTACCGACGAAACAATAATACACCTCGGAAAAAGATTCATTTGGAGAAAACCTCCTTTTGAATTTCTGGATAGGAACATTAAAAAAATAGTCAAGTATGGTGGTGGTCCTTTTATGATATGGGGTTCTATATTAACAGTTGGAGTTAGAAAAATACATTTTATAAATGGAACTATGGACTTAAAATATTATATAAATATTTACAAAAAAAAAAACGTTGGGGAAAGTGCCGAATGCCTAGGCATAAACGATAACTTCGTGTTCTACCAAGACAGTGATCCCCAACATAAATCTTGGAATGCATGAAATTGGCTTGTATATGATTGCCCAATAGGGATTGAGAGTCCTCCACAATTTCCATACTTAAATGTCATAGAACATATGCCCACATATTTATACAAAAGAGTATCTATGCAGAGGCCAAAATGTATTGCCGCATTGAAGGAAGAAGTAACAGAAGAGTGGTACATTTGGTGAAAATTATACCGCGACATCGTAGCTGTAATTGTCAGAAAATGAAAGTTAACCAAGTATCAAAAATTTATTTAAAGAAATAAAAATACGAAGAAATGTCCCACTTTAAGTGTGAGCATCGATTTAAGGAATTGCAATACAAAATCGTAAATATTGCAATATTTTATTGTAATGACTGCATGTTTATTTTGCCTTACAAACATGACAACATAATTTTTCCCTGTGTCCCACTTTAAGCCCGAGTAGCTACATTGCTGGAAAATCGTCTTAACAAAAAAAAAAAAAAAAAATTAAAAAACTACGTCGGTCGAGTAGTCGTCAAATTTAACCGCCGGCAAATTTATTTATGTGTAAAAGCTATTGGTACATAATAATTGTATATTTTATACAATTTTCTTTTAGCAGTGAACTACTGACATCTTATATTGAAACAAATTAAAACTAATTAATATATTTTCACATTTATATACATAAGTACATGTGTAATGATAGCTATTTTTATAAGAGGCTTACAGGCGGCAAAATTTGGATGGTGCATTTTGTATTTCATAGTCGCCGTCATACCGTTTTTATTGACTTTGTTTTTAGTAGCCTTTTTTTGTCGATAGTATCAATATCGAAAAAAAAATATCGATAGTCCGCTTAAAATAAAACTATCGATACTATCGATAGTGCCATCGATAGTTTTGCAGCTCTAGTCATGAGGCGGCACTTCCGCAACACACATATTATTCTTCAGTCGCCGTTGCTTAAATTTCGTACCATCCTGGTAATTTTCATTTTATTTGAAGTGTGATAGTGTCAAAGCAAAATGTAATGTTACTTTAGATTTCTTGACAATCACAACAATTCTCATTTGATATCCTTCTTACAAAATCCAATGAAAATCTTAATACTGATTATTATAGTGTGAAAGGGGCTTAAACGTTGTATTTTTTTATTATATTTCTGGATTTTTTTCTTTGACGATTTGTTAATTGACGATTTTTTTTAAAGATTTCATCTGGCAACACCATTTTTTTGTTAATGAGTTGTTGGGAGAAAAGAGAACACAATAATTTAATCATGTTTCTGTGTTAACAATTGTTCAATATAATAACAATTTTGATATGGGCTTAAATCGCTACACAAAAAAGCCGTACTTCCTAAAATTTATGTGTTTCTATTCTTTAAATTTTATTCAATATTAATTTTTTTACCGTTTGCTAACAGCGGCAGCAGCGATGAAAACTAAAAATTTGCCGTTGACGATAAAGCGACTGGCGATGATGATGTTATTTTTTTTACTTTTTTTTCTTTTTTAGCTTTTAATATTGTTGTTGCTTTGTATTTTCTTTGGAATGTTTTTTCTGTAAATACCACATACAACAGAAGAGTATACACATACGATATGAGTATTAACTTCTCTTCTCTATTTATGACTTTACTCAATCGGCATTGCTGCTAATGTGTGTTACTGGTTAAAGCTCAATGTTGTTAGGCCAGCCAGTCAGCCATACCCGATCAACTGCAACAACAATACACAATGATACGACAATCTCTAATAACTTTTTTTGTTTTTTTTTTATATACAACTACAAGCAGTTAGTAAAACGACTATTAGCCAGTCAGGCAGGCAGTGAGACGGCAATAAAGTCACATTTTTTTTTATCGTCAGTAACTTTGAATTTTTGAATATATTTGCCATTTAGTTGGCAGAGAACTTGCTTTCGCGTACGATCGTCAACCACAGATACGAACGCAATATAAACTTGAAAACTTGAAAAAAAAAAACTTTAATTCGGTCAACTATTTCGGTTAAATTTTGACAACAGTTAGATAAATTTGCAAGTTAGAAATAGTGGAAAATTTAGATAAAAAAGGTGTGTTTTTGTGTTAAAAATTTTACTGAGTAAAAATTAAAAAAAATATATAAAAATATTACAATTACCAGCCTACATACACATTTATTTAATAAAAATTTTCATTTTTGCTTTAAAAAATTGTATGTATCTAAAGTTGTGTTTTTTATATATAAAAATAAAAAGATATTTATTTTAAAAAGAAATATCTGAAAGAAAGATCATCTGTTTACCTGTTTACTTAGGCAAATGAACGTAATGTAGGTTTGTCGAAAAATGAATAGAAAAAAATTTATAATTAAAGTTCTAATAATTTGTAGTGATTATCATTAGGGTGGTAACATTTTACTTGATTCTATTTTATTTTGTTAATCTAAATAGAATTTTTTAAAATAACACAGAAAACTTTAAGAAAAAAATATAAAGTTTCTCAAACTTGAGTGCACCGGACAGTAGAGAGAGAGAGCTGTGTGAATATTTTTTTTGGTTTTTGGAATTTACATGGAAAGTTCGAAGCAAATCTATTGAAATTAAAAATTCAATATAAATTTATACATAAAGAAGGGTTTTCTATTTAAAATCATGTATTAATAATTCAAATTTAAGATGTTAGTATTCTATCGGTTTTATAAAATAATTTTAAAATTTCATTTTGTTGAAATAAAAGATGAAAGGTGACAATAAGGTGAACATAGTTTGAATATGTTTTAAAATGACTAAGTGATATTTGTCTATTTGTTGTTGTATGTTTGTACAAAAAGCTAAAGAAAAATGTGAACATATTTTTTTGTGTGCATTAAAAGTAATAAATTATTAAACAAAACACTTGTGAACAATTTAATGTCTGGTAAAAAAAAAATATATTTTTTTTATATTTTTAGTTTTATGTAGAGACAGTATTTAAAAAGCTGTTAGTAGAAAATTGTATTTTAGTGATTTTTTTTTAAGATCTGCAAGATTTAAAATAAAATTTTAAAAACTAAACTTTTTGCTAAAATTTTTATTAAGTCCAAATTGCCACGTAAGTGTCGTGTTATCAAAATATATACTCTTATACAAGCCAGTCTATAAGATTAGATTTGCGTTTTAAAACATATTTTAAAATAATTGAGCCCTTTATTTTGGAAGTGTCATAAGTCACTTTGCTCTTAAGATGAAGCACATATTTAGAGGATTTCTTTCCCCAATAAAAACTTGGGTCCTCATAAAATCGTAGCAGCTCTTATTTAATTTTTATTTATAATTTTTTTTTTAAAAAAGTGACTTATGCCACTTTCAAATTAAACGGCAAAATTAAGTGATGCCATTAACTTTATTTTTAAAATAAACAGCGATTTTTCATAATTAATAAAAATATTTCAAGTATTTTGTGTTTTAAACTACGAATGCAATGAACATTGAATTTTATCGGCTCTAGTGTATGACCTAAAAAGCACGGATTCCATTGTAAAATAAGTTTATGATACAAAAAACAAAAACAAAAAAAAAAAAAGAAAGCTAATGCACAGAATAAAACCTTCACTTCACTACATGTGCTATGATCAATAAAAAGACGGCCTTGGTTTTATGATCTTAATCGTGCAAAACATGTTTTTAAACACCCAAATCAAAATTCAGTGGCAAACAGGCACAAGTTTATTGGTAAATAAAACATAACCTTTTACTAACGCGTTGGTTTCTCTTATTTGCGCAACAAAACACACCAAGAATTGAAGTTATTTCAATTATGATTATCATTTTTCTTATTATGCCATACTACTTGCTATTCCGATTTCTATTTATAGCGATTTAAAATGTCTTAATTTTTCAAATATGAAAAAAATCTGGCAACTTATTTTAGTTGTTGCACGTAATTGTGTACGTGTGGATATACAGTTGTGTTCAAAAAAATAGGCAATAAAACAGAAACCTTCAGTTTGCGAGAAAAGATCATGGTTTTATTAATTTTTTTCATATCGGAGTTACCTACTTGTTTGTTTAGAAATATTACAAAATTATTTATATGTTAAAGAAATAGAGAAAAAATTATTGTAACAAACTTAACATAAAATTCATTCTTCAAAATTTCAAATTTTATTTTCGCACAGCGAAATATTTACAGATAAAAGTTCTTATTTTTTAAAGAAACATTAATATTTTGTTGAATAACCTCTGTTTTTAATAACTGCGGCACATCTTTAAGGCATAATATCAACAGGGTCCTGATATCGCTTTAAGGGTATTTGCTCCCACGCTTCTTTAACTACGACCCATAAATCGTTTGCATTGAACGACGATTTTTCCGAAACATATTTTTTGACGTCTTTCTACAGATGGTCAATAGGGTTAAGGTCAGAAGACTGAGCCGACCAAGATATAACCTTAACCCGCAACCAATCCTCTGCAAACTTACTCGTGTGTTTCTGGTCATTATCTTGTTGGAACACCCATTTAATCCATTCTGGATATGGAAGTATAACTTCATCGAATATCTTGACATAAACATTCTTATCCATTATGTCTTTTATTTGGTGTATTGGGCCAACTCCACTGTAGGAAAAAATACTCATTTCATCACTTTTGCACCACCATGTTTAACAGTTTTTTTTGTAGTATACTCTGCTTTGTATTCTGTATTACGAGGACGTCGGACATACTGTCTAGAGCCTATTCCACCAAATAACACAACTTTGCTTTAATCGGTCCATAATATATTTCGCCATTGCTCTTTTTTCCAGTTGACATGTTCTTTTGCGAACCTTAAGCGTGCGGCTGCTTGCTTCTTTGTCAAGAATGGAACTTCTCTTGGACTTCTGTCAAATATTTTGTTCTCCAAAAGGCGTCTGCGTATAGTTACTGTGCTAACATTAATGTCGAGTTCCTTTTTTAATTTATTTGATGACGCTAAAGGATTGTTCTTGTTGTATCCTACAATAAGTCGGTCGTCCGCGCTAGTTGTTTTGCGTCTACGGCCGCGAGTTTCTATTTTCTCTTTATAAAATAAAGCATTTCATATCATTTGGTGAGAGCGCCCTAGAATTTCTCTAATTTTTCTGTAAGTTTTCCCTTTTTTGGAAGATCCTTTATCAGAACGCGTTTTTCTACAGAACTGTCGTTAATTATTTCGAGATACTGTAATTCTTTGTATTTAATTCCTTATAACGTCCGAACTGTTTTTTAGATGCACTTTATAAAAAGTGATTTTTGAACCCGATAGAACTTTAAATTGTAAAAAATAACACAAAAAATCAAACTGTAATGAAGAATCTTTTTATGCAGAAGATTAGAACATGGCATTAAATAATTATTTAAAAATGAAATCGGGCATATGGCCACCGCTGCTGCTCATAATGAAGCGCATTCTAGACGTCAAATTTTGGGTCACTTTATAAAGTACTACTGGCCGTATGTCATGAATAACACAAACAATGTTAGGATCCAAAGCGTCACATGTTGCTGGCTTATGAGCATTAACCAGTGACTTCATGTAGCCCCAGAGAAAATAATCGAGGTGTCAAATCGCACAACTTTAGAGGCCAATTGACAGGTCGAAATCAACTTATCGCCGAATTTCGATGTCAATAACTCTATAGATGCGGCACGGCGATAGTTTCGTCCGAATCAATGTCATCTCTATTTTCAAACAAAAAATCATTAATCATTGTGCGGTAACGATCTCCATTGGCCGTAACGTGAGATCCGACCTCATATTTAAAGAAATAAGGTCCGATGATGCCATCAGCGTGTAAACCATACCAAACGGTACATTTTTCTTGATGCATGGAGTCTGTAGGATTGTTCTGGATTGATCTCACTCCATATGCGGCAATTTTGCTTATTAAAATACCCGTTAAGCCAAAAAACATTCCTCATCGCTATACACAATTTGGTGATACTGGTCAAATATTTACTGCTCTAGAGCCCAATCGGCAAAAGAACGATGCATAAAATGGTCTCGCGGCTATAATTTCTGCACTAACTGGACCTTATACGGGTGTAGGCCATGATCTTTGCGCAAAATTTTCTACGTAGTAGATGGACCGAGCACAAATCTCGCGACCGATAACGAATTGATGAATTTGGATCTTCTTCCACAATTTTGTTTACAGCAGCGATATTCTCTTTAGTACGCACATTCCTTCGACGTGTTGGTGTTATTGCATCCTCTAGATAGTATGTGGTACGAAATCTTTCCACAGTTTGAGGGAGGACTTGCTCAGACGGACGATTATGTGCACCATAAAAATTATGAAGTCGGTTTTAAGTTGCTCGAATTGATGACTGAGTTTCAAAATAAAACTTGGGTGATTTGATAGCGTTGTTCAAGCGTGAGTTCATTCATGATTTGTCAGAGTTTACCTAAAATAATTAAAAAAAATTTTATATCAAAATTCAATTTTTAATGTTATTTTTTATAATTTAAAGTTCTATCGGGCTTAAAAAAGACCTGATAGGTTATAGTAAATAAATTATGTCATATGAAAGGAAACAATGAAATTGGCCAAAACACATTTAAACATACGATCAACTTGTAATAGAGAAACGAATTTTTGTTTAATCAATACAAAGCAATCCATTTGTTTTTACTTCTCTTGGCAGTTTTTTTTTTCATATAAAAAATCGTTATCGCCCTAATATTCATGTTAGAATAATTAAGATTTTTTTTCCTACGTGGCGGTTTTTTTGATAAATTAATTTTTTTGTTGTTATTAATGTCTCAACCATTTTAAAGAAATTATAATTTTCTTGACATCTTTTCTTTCTCCTTGTGCTGCATACACTCAACACACATACATACATTTTTTGTAAATGAATTAGAATGAATGAATGAATGAATTAATTTAAGTGATTAAAATTTTGAATAGAAAATTTATTTAGAATCATTAACGAACTTCTCTAACATTTTGCAGCTTTATAGTTATAATTTATTTTTTTAATAGAAACTTTCAAGTTTTTCATTTTAAATTTCAATATTTTCAACAATTTGAAAGCATAATTGTGTCGGCTTCGTATTTCTTTTTATCAATATTATTTAAAATAAAATTGATGACCAATTTATTTGTCAATTATGAAGATAATTTTTATAGACATAAATTAAATTGTTTAGTGTGACAATTGCTGGATGAAGATCATTGTCAAATTGTAATTTCTTTGTATATTTTATGTATGTACAGAAATTGATTTCTCTAATGTGTGTTTTCCATGACATTATTTTTATAATTTTTTTGTTATAAAAACTAAAAAGTTATTTAAATGTAATTTAAGTTACAGGAGAAACCGTAAAGATCGTCAAAGTTATTTAATAACATTTTTTATTTAAAATTCTTTTGTATTGAAGAGTGCAAAAAGGTCAATCTGACAACATGCCACATTTACTACCTAAACTCGCCAAGCCTTGCATCTATAGTTGTAGTTTACCTTTTGTTGCGTTTGATTTTGAATTTTTAATACTCTTTTCTCTTTTGTATCAATAAAATTTTATTTATAAATGAATAAAAAAAATAGTTTCCCTGGGGTTCCAAAAAGTATTTTAATTGAAAAAAAGTCATTTTCCATCTTTGGTATAGTAGGTGTTGCAGCCAGGCCTGCCATATTTGCCGTTTTTTTGTCTCAAAATTATTATTAAAGTGACGATTTTTGCTTTAAAAATGCAGTTTTTTTTAAATTTTTAAACACGATATCTTTGTTTGTTAAAATATAAAATAATATTTTGAGCATCACTAGAATATTTGTTATATTAAAAAAATATCGTTAATAATATCGTTCGTTTTTCCCTGGAAATTTGTATTCTTTATAATGAAAGTGATGCAAGTCAAAACAAAAAAATGAGCTGATCAGTTTCTTCACAACACATTGCATTAGGCTTGTGTAGTTCATAAACGAACTAGTTCATTTAACCGTTCCCGTCGATTGAACCAAGCGAACTATTTCATACTTTTAGTTATACCTAGTTCATTTTTGAATTATACATTGTTTTCCTGTTATTATTTCGGACATAAAATTGGTGCTGCCACGCATTTTATAAAACATTCGTTTTGGCAATGCTACGGGGTTGTTGCCATCATATTTGAAAAAGAACATTTGAACTAAAATAGCTTTTGAACCAAAGAAAGCGTTTGAACTAAAAGTTGAAAAGTACGAGCAATACGTCAACAGAACATTTGAACTAAAAGAGATTTTGAACTAAAAAGAGTTTTGAACTAAAATTTTACTTCTTTCATTTTCAAACTTTGAACTAAAAAGAGCGATCACTTAAAGTCACTAGTCTACATTGAATATAACTGAATCAGTTTAATGTGATTTTTATATAAAAAACGAACCATCTATAAAAATGTTTTAAGCTAAGAAAATTAAAAAATTTATTTATTTAAAAATCGTCAAATAATATTGAAATGATAGACCAAAAACTTTTGGTATCTAGTCATTCCTTTCTAGTATATAACTGTGATTTTGTATTGATATAACGAAAACGAAAAAGTAGAATTACTTATGCAATCCTGGCTATTATTATCAACAGTGCAGTGGGAAATTTATTTTTTCGTACAACGAATGTCGCAGCAGAATTTTATTCGAACAAAAGATGTAATAATAAGAAGAGTTAAAAATATCGCTTGTAAATCTTTTCTTTGACTCAAAATCCAAGGTAAGAGATATTGGAAAAATTAATCTTATGGGATGTTTTATAAAACTGCTTTAGGTGACTCTAATGACCAAAAATAAATTATTGGATTATTTCCACCATACACGACTAATACGGGTTTTACACTATGAAATTTTTCATGAAACTAGCATGAAATTTTTGTTTAGTGGTGAAGCAATATAGCATGGCTTCAATTTTAAGGGGATGTTATTTTGCTTATGTTTTGTTTAAAATAAGAATTATCGCTGTAATTTAAAAAGAGGATTGATTTTTTTGCGAATATGCCGATTTTTAATCAAAATCATCTGGCACCCCTGGTTTTAATATTTAATTTTTGCTCAACATTAAAGAGTAATCTTCCTCTCTCTCTCTCTGTTTGCAGTGTTCTCAAACAGTCAATTTTGCCCACTTTCTTATTGTTAAATTTTTGCTCTTAAATAAAAATAAAAATAAAAAGGTTCTGTCGGGTCAAAACAAAAGCACAAAGGTCATTTTCCATCTCTGCAGTGATGCCAAACTTATTTGCGAAATAACGTTATACAAGCGATTTTCCTTACACAGCAAAGTAAAGATTTATTTTCAAAATCTTGATGAAACGAAAAGTGGCGAAAAATGCTATAATTCAAAAAACTTGAACTAGAAAGCCAACATCAAAGTTCATATCCCATAAAATATTATATGACCCAATAAATATAATTAGTTTTGTTATATTTTTTTTGAATTGACAATTGAAAAAAAAAAAAAAACATTTTTAAAATTTTCGTAGAAATCTGTATAAAAAATTAAGCAAATGTAAGAGGGTTAGTAGTGTAAGCGTTTGTAACTTTACGATGTTTGGAATATTGGAAAACCAGTGAAAATCCAGGGCTGGAACTATGTAAAATGATAGCTATAACAAGCGTCGTTTCTCATATGAAAACGTTTGTTGAGTAAGAACTTTCATACTGATGGCAGCAACGATATCAAAGGATACCCACAATCGTTAAATCATGAAATATACTAAAGACTACAATTAGAGGCATTTAACCGCTTCAACAAAAAAAAAAAAAAATTGCAAGCTTAAATTTTTTATTTAGAGACGAGTTATAATTTTGAATTCAAAAGTACATTTTTAATTACATCTGACATAACCTTTTGAAAACAGCTGCTGAAATATTGTCAAATGACTGTCATCTGTATGAGTTTTGAAAAGTTATAGACTTTTTAAATTACAGATATAAAAATTGCTTTTGGGTTAAAAATTTATATTCGACTGAAATTTGTTTCAAAACCTTGACCTGACCTGATTTTTTAATAAATTATTTTTCTTTTAAATCTCTTAATCAACAACCAGAAAACTTGTGTCTAATTTCTAATTTATTTTATGTATCGAATTGTTACGGTTTTTGTTCGCATTAATTCACGATCAACTTGAGCTGTTTGTTATAATGCAAAGTAATTCCGCTGTTTTCTCTTAGAATATATTAAATTTAAACTTTTCAATACGATAACTGCATTAAATATTTAAATAAATAATTAGTTTAATTGACATGAAGTAATGAAATAATAATTTTTCTCCGTGTACACAATCAGTATCAGTTCTTATATTTTTTCTCATTAAATTGGGCAACTTCCTGTAAAGTGTGCCAAATAAAATGGAGCTGTGCGTTCTCTAAAACCTGATTTGTAGACGCAGTTATTGAGCCTCTTTTACCATTGCGTAGCAGCTGGTTACAGTTGAGTCATTGCAGACATTGATTAAGCCTTTTTAATACCGTCATCCGTTATAGTTAATAAGAGAAATAAAGATTAGTTTTAAGTTTGAACTGTATTATTTCATGGTGTTTCTCTGTCGCTTTGTTTTTGTAGCTTTTATTATGCCAATATTGGCAACAATAACAACGATATCAAGTTCTAACTGTGTGACAAGTTTTAGTTGCTGTCATCTTTATATTTTATTTTGTTTTTGTAACAAACATGACTTAAATGTAAATTGTGTCAGAGATGGTAAGCGATAGTTTCAGAATATAAACGGTTGTTTAGCATTTTTTTTTCTTTTTTTTGGAGTTTTACAATTTTAACAAAATTTGTGTTAATTAAAATACAAATAGATACCTATTTTGTGTTAGAATATTATAGGCTCTGTAACTTAACATGTTTTTAAAATAAACTTTTTATTTCTAACTAAAATACTCCACTAAAAGTAGAAAAAGGGTATGTCAAAGTTTGTCGTTCCGTTTGTGATTTGTACAATATACATTTCCGACCCCATAAAGTCTAAATATTCTGACTTCTTATGCATAGCAAAGTCGATTGAGCAATGTTCGTCTGCCCGTCCGGGCTAGTATTGAAATCGACTTTGCCAGGGCACTAGATAAGGTGGAGAAAATTTAAATACGCCAATCGATCAGACATATTGTTGAAAAAGGTGCTGTGAAAATCAGCAAGATCAGTCCATGTCCCTTAAGGCAGTGGGCTTAACACCACCTTGCCTCTAAGTCTTCCTTATCATTTGGAACAATAAAGTAACTCCAATAAAAAAAAAAAAAATAGTGTGCAAAAGAGAGTTAAAAAATAAGAAAAAAAAACATCACTTGAAAAAATTTGCCTAGCCCATATTTACCGAGTTATGGGCCTCCGAAATTGTCATAAAAAAGTTTGATTATCAATATGGTCAATATGGGTATATTTTGAAAGCTTTTAAAGAGGTCATTCAGGAAATACTTTTATAAAATGCTTCACCCATTAAGAGCTAATGACATTTTTACGTTATTTTTAATTTTTTTTTCTCTGTCAACCTAATATTTGTTTTTTTGATAGAAGCTAATTCACTTTACTAGATTTACATACATGGTGAAGGGTATATAAGATTCGGCATAGCCGAATATAGCACTCTAACTTTTTTAGCTTTCTTACAGGTAGCATAAAGCGAAAAAAATAGTGAATAAGAGATAAAATAATAATTATGTTTTGAAAGGTAACAAACAACCTGCCAAATTAAAGTAGAAGCTAAATTTTTTTAAATAATAACTAATAAAATTAATAAAAAATTTTTAATAAATTATTAATAAAATTGTAGTAAATTTATAAACTTCGTTAGAAGTTTTAATATTTTAGAATATTTACGGATTAAATATTTTTTTTGCAAAATTTACCAATTTTTATTTGTTTTTTTTTTAATATTCTTAATGTCTTTTGTAGCGACTTGACAATACATACCATGAGTAAATTTACGGTCTCAGCCTATTAATAAAACCTACAACATAAGTTCATACATATACATCCTCTGCACAAATTTCATGTCATGTGAGATATGTAAAAATTGTGCTAGAGTGTATTTAGTGAGATTAAAAAAGTTAAATGTGCAAAGCAATTCTTAAAAAACATCAACAGAGTTCTTTAACATCGTCATTTTTGAAAATTTCTCGAGTAAATTGATGGTAAATAAAGTAACCTATGGATCTTTATTTGTATAGTGTGTGTTATACCAGTCAAACTCCATTTTTCCATATTTACCACTAAACTTCTCAAGAAATTTTCAAAAAAGATGTTAAAAAACTTTGAAGGTTAAAATTCAAACGACTGTTAAGTGATTAACAGGGGTCTGTTAACTGCAAAATAAGCTATGTTAAAAAAATGTTGTTTAAATCTCTACCCGTTAAATTCGAATTTATCTTCACACACATCAAATAAAATTCAATGTTAAAATCCGATTTACTTATATTTTTAATCATATTTATGCGTACTGCTCTCGTTAACAAGGCTCAATAGTGATCTGTACGAATTTTTCCGAGTTATTATTTAGCTAAATATGAGTAACCAAAATTAAAATAAAAGAGTTTTTAAGCTTGAGTAATAATATTTACTTTATTTATCTTTAATATTAAACTGGAAAAAAATTTCAATTATGTTTATCAAATGAGTCATTATACTAATAACTTTGCCATCCCTGTACTACTATATACATACATTTGTACATGCATAAAAAACTCTTTAATATAAACCTACTCTTAAAAAAAATCTTACTGAGAAAGTATGTCATGTTGGTAAAATAAAGAACAGCAACAAAAACATGTAGGAATGATAATAAAAAAGGAGAGACAGAGATAATGGCAAAAGTAAACAACTTACAATTTCTTAAGTCAACAATGAAACTATAAAGTAGTCATTTGTTTAACCAAAGTCTACTTATTTATACAAATGTAAATACCTATGCATTTATGTACATACGTATGTATGTATGTATGTATGTACATATGAATTCTTTGTTAATGGTATTAATGTCATCTCATCTGATTTTAAAAGATAAAGAAACATTAAATCACCTCACTGTCTTTTGCAAAGTTGATAAATTATAATAATACAATAATAATGTTCATTAGTTGCAAGAGTGTTCCACTAATGATGAATTGACCGTCAGGTGTTGCCAGCAAAAAAAAAATAATTTTTTGACAGCTCGAAATTAACAGTTACTAAAAATTAAGAAAAAAGAGTGTTTTCCTTGTTTAACATAAATTAATTCATAAATACAAAATAAATTAACTTTGTTAACTATAATAACGGTTAAAAAATATTTACAAAAACTGAAACAATACGAGGGCTGCTCTATATATTTCTGGCCTAATAGTGAAAATGAAAATATTTATAATTAAAAATGTTTTTATTGTTTTTCAAAGTTTTCTCCAACATGATTTATACACTTTTGCATGCGCTCAAACCAGTTGTCGAAGCACTTTTTCCACTCTGATTGAGACACCTCTAGAACATGGTTTTTGAATACTTCAACAGCTTCTTCTGGCGACGAAAATCGTTGACCACGCATTCTTTTCCTGATGTGCGGAAACAGGAAGAAGTCATTAGGTGCCAAGTCAGGGCTGTACGGCGAATGACCCATTAATTCGACGTTTTGGCCGGTCAAAAACGCTCTGGTTTGAGCCGATGTGTGAGAGCTCGCATTGTCATGGTGAACAATGATTCGTCTTCTCTTGTTGATTTTTCGAATTTCTCCGATGACTTCAGGCAAACAAATTGTAGTATACCACTCAGAAGTGACTGTCCTACGTTGCTCAAGCAGAACAGTTGCCACATGACCAGTTTTGCCGAAGAAACATGCGACCATTTGCTTCGAAGTGCTTCTTCCACGAACAACTTTGGTTGGAATTTGCTCGTCTCTGAAGACCCACACGGTCGATTGTTGTTTCGTTTCGGGCTCATACGCATAGATTCATGTTTCGTCACCTGTGACGATCTTATGAAGGTCTTTTGAAGCATCGCAATCGTATTTTTGCAACATTTCTTTGCACCAATCGACACGAGCCTTTTTTCGAGCGACTTTCAAATTGTGCGGGATCCAACGAGAACAAACCTTTTTTACGGCCAGGTGTTCATGCAGTATCGAATGTATGCTAGTGGAAGAAATGTCCAAGGATGTTTCTATCTCTCGGTATGTCGCATGTCGATCTTGCATAATGAGTTCACGCACGGCATCAATGTTCTCTGGAACAACAGCCGTTTTTGGACGACCTTCACGGAATTCGTCTTTGAGCGAGCTTCGGCCACGATTAAATTCATTCTACCAATTTTTTACAGTGCTATAGGATGGTGCTTATCGCCATACAAAGATTTAAGTTCATCAATGCACTCTTGTCGTGATAATCTACGTCGAAAGTTGTGAAAAATGATGGCACGAAAATGTTCACGAGTAAATTCCATTTTTTTCTATATTAATTTTTTCAAGTCACTGTAAGCAACACAAATAATGGTCGTACGTCAAAACGTTTTGAGTACGATTAAGCTTAAAAATGACAAACTTTCCAATGGAAATGTCAGATTGCACTTGGCAGCACTCAGTGTTGCCAGGCCAGAAATATATATAACAGCCCTCGTATAAATAATAATTAATATCAAAGCGGTGCTAGACAGAGACAGAAAGAAACTAGCTAAACTACTTTAAAAATTTTCTAGAAACGCTTCTCAGCAAAACTAAAAAAAATTTGTAAAAAAATCTACCAAAAACATCTGTGTACATACAGCTGTGGCAAAAAATTTAGCACTATACTTTCAGAAACACTTCATTCGAATAAAACAAACATTAATGTCACATCAGAAAGATCTCTATAAAATTTAATAACTTTTATTAAAGTAAATTACAAAATACGGTCAACAGTCAAAATTTTGATGGTAAAAATAATAGCACTTACTATTTAGATTAAATAAAAATAAATAATAAAAAAGTTAAAATATTTAATATTATGCATACTTAAGAAAATGTTAGCAACTCCGTTAATATTTTGTTGCAAGACTTTTGTTTGAAATAACGAAAGAGCAGTGCCTTGGCATGCAGTCAATCAAGTCTTCACATTTTTTATTTGGAATTCTTTTCCACGACTCTTCAAGGCCAGGATTGACTATAATACTCAGTCCTACGATTTGTCAAAAATTGCTTGTGTGACAGACTTTTCGACAGAACTGTACCATTTTATACTTTTGAAATAATTCATTAAATGATTTTTTCTATGCGATCAGAGTTGATTTTTTTAAGATGAGGAGAAGGCAACAACAAAATATTAAATGCATCTGTTATTTGCATCTTTTTTGTAGAATAGTGTGGCAAGTACGACGCCATTTTGAAACGATTTTTAAGTAGGACAGAATTCTGTCAGATTTTTGTGCGATTAAATCGTACGATTGTGTGTGATAGTGAATCCTGGCCTTTAACTTAAAGGTTTTCTATCGATTATAAAATAGTTCACATTTCATAAAAAAACTATTTAACTAAAAAGTGCAGTGCTTTTAATTTTTGCCAGCACTATTTTTATCTAGTAAAACTCTAAATGGGGTGAACGATCGGAATTATGACGACCTGAATTTTAAAATAGTGATTTTTCTTGTACAATTTGGAAAAAAGAGTCGCGTCTTACAATGTAATTATAAATTTTCCTATGCTTCTATCAAGTAAACGATGGTAGGTAATGCGGCGAGCGGTGCAGTGCGGTTACTTTCTATGCAAAGTAGTTATTAATTATTCTACAGGTAGAGAACTAGAATAGTTGCATACTCTAAATATATGCTACGATGGGAATATCATGCGTTATCCAATAAGGTGAGGGATTTATTTAATTTTTTTTAATGGGTTAGAAAAACACCCCGCTCGAAGAGTGTTTGCTTGTCGGAAAGCTATAGCTGCCTTCACCAGTGGATTGATTTACATAGAGTTTTTACAATATTTTTTTTTATATAAGAGAAGTAGCACTTCAGGCAATAATGCCTATTTAGTTATTTTCGTAACCGTGCTACATTCTTTAGGAAAGGGACAGACGGTGAAAAGAGAAAGATAGATACAGCCATTTTATTAGTTATTTTAGTTCGCCGGCTAAACAGAAAAAAACATTTTTATGTTTTGGTTGCCGCAGGGGTTGAACCCCGGCCAGCAAGGTTTGTAGTCAACGTGTTTACCACTTTGACTACAGCATAAGATATGCTGTTATCAAATATGCTGTTGGTAAAGGAGGATACTTATTTTTTTCATATTTTAGGTGGGCGTGGCATTTTCTATATAAAGTAAATATTTATCATCGTGTTACTTGATAGCTTGACATTTTATACAAATAACTCTCTTATTAACTTGCGTAATGTATCGAAAAACTCACTGGATTTGAATTATCGTGTTGCCAGAAAACTACAATAGGTAGAATCTTGAAATTTTGCAACAGTAACTCCCATATCGATATACATAGTTAAGGAAAACACAGCCTGTATTTAAATAGTGGGCGTGGTAGAATCCATACGAAGCGAAAAATATAGCTAGAGAACTACAATAGATAGAAATTTGGCGCAAGTAACTCTCACTATTATACGCATCGGTAGAGAAAAAATTGTTTGAGTTGAAATTGTAGGCGTAGTGCCTTTCATACGAATAAAAATTTATAATTGTGTATCTAAAGAATTTGAACATTTAGAGTCCTGATTTCTAAATAACCGCAATCTAGCGATATAGTGGATTGAGTGGTGGCCAGTATTTTATATTTTACAATACAAAGACTTTATAGAACTTGTTATCAATATCTTCGCACTGTATGCAAATTGTTTAGGCTAATGCGCCATTCTTTTAACGCATATCTCTGTTAGCAGTGATGGCTTGTTTCGTTTTGTCGAAATAGATAATAAAAAGAGTTTATCAAAGAGAGCACTTATGTTTTGAATAATCACCCCTATAATGAATATCTTTCCACTTGAACTGTTTTTTCTTTTCCCCAAATTACAATCTTGAATAATTCACATGAACAATTTTTCATGTAAACAATAATTTCCCTTAATATGATAGATTTTTTTCCTCGAAAATTTTTCACTTTTCCCTTGGATTTGTTCAATTAAATTTTACTGTGGATCTGCAAGTTTTTATCACTTATAATTAGAATATCAAAATTATTAATATATTTTTTGATTCAAAATCAGTTTCAGCAGCGCAGACTGACATTATACTCGACAATATGCAAAACAAAGAGTTCTACTGCTTGTAAATTTATAAAGATTTTTTTTATTAAAAATGTCCTTAAATGAAAAATGGAGATATAAAAAAATTTAATACAATTTTTTTTAAATGGGTCAGCAATGTCTCGGGTAACTTCAAGGGGTTATAAGCATCTTGAACGTCACGTTTTTGTAATAAAAATTTTATTTATTTATTTTTCAAAATCAATTTACAAATTTTCACTAACCTTATTCTTCTTGCTTACATTCAATGTGCACTGATAGCTTGTTAATTTTGAACAGCTGTTCAATGAAGTGAACAAATATTTCATGGAAAATCCATGATAGCAATTTTCACTTCGAGGGGAATGATAAATTTCATGGGAACTAAAATTTCACTTCTTATTTAAGATAGGGGTGAATAGTTCTCGGCCTGCTGGGGACCTGCGCCTACCAAGAACTATGCCAACATGTGTGAGTTTCAGCCTTTGGGGTATTATTTGGTCATAATACAAATCGGAGAACATGACTCTTTGGGCAATTTGAATATTATGCGCTTGCATTTGTGCTCATTTAACTTTATTTTACATTTATTTAGTAGCTTTTCTAAATGAAATATGTTTAATATGCCTTTTGGAGACGTTAACAGAGAGTAAAATATTCTTAGGATACAACTTTAAGGAACTCTAACTTCTATTGGCTGGAAATTTTCTTTTTTATAAACTTTCGACTTGTTAGCCAGCGCAAGTTTTGTTTCATTAAACAATTTTTTTGCCCTCAAAGATCCGGATACTTTTTAATATCTCTTTTTAATTAGTCTTCTGGAATAAATAAATATTCCTTTTTGATGCCGCCTTTAATAAAATTATATAAATTTTCAAAATTATACGGGAATAAAAAGATAAAAAACTATTTACCCACAAGTGGCCACAATTTTAATTTTAAGATATTTTTATCTTAACGACTGTTTTTTTTATATCAAGCAATTTTATTTAACGCATAGAGCTTTATTTTTTACGATTGCTTTTATATTTGATATTATTTTATAAAAGTTAAATAAATAAATAAAAACTATATTTTAACTCTTATATTTAAAAATAATTTGCATAAACTTTTGAATGGAAATGCAAACGTTTTTATGTCATAATAAAAGACATTCTAAATATAAATAATTTTGCCTAAATTTAGTTTTCCTTACGTAATTAGATCGACTTCGAACTCTTAGAGCTACTATTCTTAAATTTACTTAACTCCGTAGTAGAGACAAGTTTAAGGGCGTAAAAATAGCTCCGTCAATTAGCTTCGTTTTTGACAACCCTGTTACAGTTTACATACCTCTCACTGTAAAAATGTTAAGCTAACAGAATTGAATTTTACTATTTCGTTGTGAAAATTAAAAAAAAATTACATAAAAAGTGTATAAATTTATAAAAAACTTAAATTTATTTATTCATAGGAAAACATTCAAAAAATTTTCACAAGGAAATGTTAAAATAATCCACTTCTTTTAACTTAACATTTTTTTGAGTGAGAGGTATGTAAACTATAACAGGGTTGTCAAAAACGAAGCTCCGTCAGTAAGCTATCTTCACACCCTTGACAAGAATTTTTAGAAATGAAAATAATTTTGCATAAAAAAAAAAACTATTTAAAAAATTACAATCGAATTTTTACTTTTAATGTTTTAAAGCACAACCCAATGGTTCAACCGTTTGGATGTTGTTTTTCAGATCGACTAGTACACGCTTCATTTTTGCGGCTTTATAAGCTAAGGATTTGTTTTTTTTTATTTTTTTTTTTACAAAAATTAAATAATCTGGCAACTTTTATACTGACTCTAATAAATAAAGTTAGAGTCCCATTTACGACTGAAACAAAGAATCAGTATGCCTTGTTTCGAATCGTGTCACTTGGACACACATGTTAGTGTTCTTACGGAAATACAAAAACGTCATTACATGGATATGACTGAATGTTGTTTTTGGGATCGCATGTCAAATAATAAACAATTTATTTCTCATACCAAAAAACAACAATCAAGTTATAACATGTCTAAAACGATGTCTTAAACCAGGGATGGTAAACAAAAATTTCTAAGTCTAAAAAAATGGGTTTCTAAATTGTACTTTGCAATCAAATTGTATAAAAAAAGATTTCAAATTTTTTTTTTAAATTTTAATTCATTCTTGCAAAAATAAATTTAACTTAAAAAGATGATGGCAAATTGGCTTGTTGTTGTCTTTAACAAAAGTTTAATTGCGTTTATGTGTGTGTGTGAAAGTCTTAGGCAGAAATGAATAAGTTCTTGCGTTCACTGCTTACAAGTGCGGTAAAACTGAATAAAAGGGAAGCTGGCTAACACAGGTTTCATTAGCAGTGTGTCTGGCTGTTGCTTAAAAAAAGATCGTAAGTTCATATCCCAACGGAGCCTTCATTGAAAAAAAAAATATGTGTTGTTAAGTAGCCACAGTAAATGATTTGTTTTTAAAGTTTAAATAAATAAACAACAGCGGTTCAAACATTGGATTAAACATTAGAATAGAAAAATTCGATGGTTAAGGGCGCCTGCACTGTAAAAGAAGAAAATTTTATTTGGAACTTAATGCAGTCTTTATTTAGAAGGAAAGTGACAACATTAACCTCGCGTGATAGTCCTTGCAGTGTTTGTTAAAGGAGCCTGGGAAGCGAAACAGGAGATAAAAGGTTTAAGCCTCCCCGTAACCACAGCATATTGTGATCTAGATGGCTACGATGGTTCAAGGTGCATGTGTTTTAAAAAGACATCGTGTAGGTAGTTTATGTCAGCATCAGTTGACTCCTTAGAAGCCAGTGTTGCTCGTGATATTTTTGACATACGGCCTAGCTGGCCAAGAACAAGAACAAGTGTGGTGGCCATATGCCCAAAACAATTTTTAAATGTCAATTCGACTTTTAATCTTTCGAAAAAAAATTTAACTAAAACTTATTTCTTGTGGGTTATTTCTTACAATTGAAACTTCTATGGGTTAAAAAAAACACCATTTTCTTATCAGATTCAAATTGTATCAACTTTACCATCCCTGGTTTTTAAACCAGTTGAATAAGGCAAGTGTTTCCAATTTTGTTCAGCTTGTTTCAGCTTACATTCTTTAGAAAAAAAAAACTAAATATTTTTACTTTACCATAATTTTTCTTGCTTTTAGTTTTCTTTCTTGTTGTTATTTTCTTTTATGGTGATCATATGTTTGTCTTTTCTTTTTTATTAACGTTTCTGTTAATGTTACACGTACATATAAAGTTGCTTTAAAAATAAAAAGTTTGGTTATGTTTTTTGTTTTAAACGATTTTACCGGTTTTTCTAAAACAAAACAAGAGATTAAACTCAAAAATGTGTCAACTTAATTTATTGTTTTCACTTCAAGGAAATATTTGCTTATGTATGGTATGGTATCTGGTATCGTTGATGGTAGTATTTGGCGTTAAGAAGTAAAATTGTTTTAAATAAAAAATAAATTGTAAAACAAAAGGTAAATAAATAATAAAAGATTTTTTATAAACTCGACTTAAAAAAGACCTATAAGCTTAACAGTCTTAATCACTTTGATATTAATAATTAAAAAAAATTATTTTTATTTTAAGTTAAGTAACATGTATTCGAGCGTTGGTGGGGGATTGAACTTTTCCGTTGTATCCGTTTCTTAAGGCAAATTTCGACTGTTATTAAATGCAGTAATTTGTCCTCTGGTTGACACACATCAAATTTTTCAGCAGCAAGTCTGATTTTAAAGAATTGAACGGTGTGCAGACTATCTTTATTGCTATATTTTCTCTCGCAAAAATAAGATTAGTTGCGAGAAAACTTGACGCCAAGTACTAGTAGGATTCACACACGAAGGGTTCTGTACCATGCAATTTTATACAGTGGCACAGAAAACTCTATATACCCCCCAAAAAACTGCATTTTACTTAAAGTTAAAAATTTGTTATCAGCAATACTTATACCCTATCATCCGTTACAAAACGTAAAACTTTTTTAAATTAAATGATTTTTGAAAAATGGAAATATTTCAGTTTTTAACACACAGAAAAGTATACATACCCCAATTGTTGGTTAATAGTACTTTTCCAATTAAAGAACTTACACATGTTTTGCCATTACGTTGTAATGGTTCATGTCTCTCAGTTAATAATTGCAAAGCTTTGCAACCAGTCGTTTTTAATTTTGACAGCCATGTGTCCAAAGAAATATGCTTAGATATTAGAAATCTCATTGTTCAGCATCAAGAGAATGAAAAAACGTTGGCCGAAATTTCTGAAATTGTTGGGCACTCGAAAGTCTAGTGTACAAGGAATTGTAAAGAGAACAGCAGAAGTGGCCGTCCGCCAAAAATTACTCCACGTATAAAACGACACATATTGAAAGAAATTGACAAAAACCCCAGGACAACGACTGTTGATATAGCAAAAGACATGGAAACAATGTCGATTGCCAGTGTTCATCTAGAAAGAGTACGTAGTGTATTGACAATTGGATGTTTTCATAGCTGAGTGCCTTGGAAAAAACCAATCATAAGTGATATTAATAAGACCAAGCGAATGGAGCTAAAAACCTTAAAAATGACAATGAAAACTTTTGGGAAAACGTTGTCTTTAGTGAGGAAAGTAAATCGAACATATTAGGATTTGTTGGAAAACAAAAAGTTTGGCGCAAAAAGAATGAAGAGCTGGAATAAAAAAACTTGATGCCCACAGTAAAACACGGAGGAGGTTCCATTATGATTTGGGGATGTATGTCGGCGGCTAGGATTGGAAATTTAGTGTTTATTAAGACAGCTATGGATCGATTTATGTATTTGAACGTTTTAAAAGATAATTTGAAGGAGTCAGCATCTAAAATGGGTCTGTCTGGAACTTGGTACTTCCAACAAGACAACGACCCAAAGCACTCTGTGGCCATAAAAAGGAAGGAATGGCTGTTGTAAAATGTGCGTAAAAGACTGCATTCCTCTCCCCAGTTGCCTGACCTGAACTCCACTGAAAATTTTTGGGATGAATTTGATTGCAGAATAAGAAAAACTGCGATAAGTAACAAACAGGACCTAAAAAATGCTCTTATCAAAGAATGGTACAAAATTTCTTCGAAAGCTACCGGTAAACTGGCATATTATATGAAAAATCGCTTAAATGCCGTGTTAGAAAGTAAAGGAGGTGCAACAAAATATTAAAATATCAATATTTCTTATGAACTCAAACATTAAACTAAGGAGTATGTGGAGTTTTCTGTGCCACTGAATATTAAACTTGTTACAGCAGACATATACTCGCACTTCTTATTCGCGAATAACAATATTGTGAATAGAAAATTTGACCGTATAAACTGTGAATTAATTTTTTATTTGCGAATAGCTTACTTACAAAAACAATTCCTTATTAACGGCACTATATGAAAATAAGGTGTTAAGTGCTGCCAGATTTTTTTTCTGTTCAAGTGTTTTGCCTATACAAATTTTAAAAAGTAACATTTTAAGGAAAAAAAAAATATTGTTTAAAAACAAAAAATTGTTCATAATTATTTTTTATGAAATAAAAAATTCAGCGCAAAATATTTTGTAAGGTATAATTATAAAATGGTCAAATGTTTTTTGTCGACATTTTACCAGTTAAATATTAAAATTGCTATCCGGTACGACTAAAATGTCGAAAATTTTCTTGCCGTATAAACGGTGAGTTAAATAATTAGAAAATATACTTTGAGTAAATTAAAAATAAAAGCCTTTTACAATAACGTTAATATTGGAACACCTTTTAATTTTAAATTTTATACTTGCTTTTTCAGTGAACTGGCAATATATATTCTACGTAATTTTATAGACTCATCTTTAAAAAAAAAATGAGGCAAAACTTGTAAAAATTGCATTTCTATCGGGACACCCTTTATTTAACTTTAGATTTATTTTTTCTATATAGCAGACATAGATTGCGATAGTTACTTTGTTCAAATTTATTTCAATTTTTTAATTTTTAAGTTTATTGTTCACATTTATTTTTGTTCAAACTCTGTTTGAATTCTAAGTGTCTGCCTATAACATATTAAAAACTACCGCCCTTTACGATATAGTTCTTGCAAAAAAAATCAAATTCAAAACAGATTTCACCTGGCTGTCGATAACGATTTAAGAGTATGGCCACATACATCAACTTACATTAACTATTGTAAAACCCTTTAATTTACAATTTAAGATATTTGTACTAAACAAAGTAGTGGACATTCGGTCTAATTTTCAAGTGTTTTTATATTACGGTGCACAAGATATGGCCATTAGATCAAATAACATTCAAATTTTATAACCTACTAGATAGACAAAATATAAAAAATTTGCATAAAAAAATACACAAATAAAAAATGTGCGCATGTAAAACTGTGTGATGTTCATTATTCTCAGATTTAAACTTAATGAAATTTTTAATTGATTTAATTATTATTGATGAAAATCGTATTCTTTTTAAATTAAATACATATTTGATTCAATTAAAGATGTTACGAGGGCTGCTCTATATATTTCTGGCCTAATAGTGAAAATGCGAATATTTATAATCAAAAATGGTTTTATTGTTTTTCAAATTATTCTCCAGCATGATTTATACACTTTTGCATGCGCTCAAGAAAGAAACAGGCGACCATTTGCTTCGAAGTGCTTCTTCCACGAACAACATTCGTTGAATTTTGCTCGTCTTGGAAGACCCACACGGTCGATTTTTGTTTGTTTCGTGCTCATACGCATAGATCCATGATTCGTCACCTGTGACGATCTTATAAACGTCTTTTAAAGCACCGCAATCGTATTTTTACAACATTTCTTTGCACCAATCGAAAAGAGCCTTTTTTTGAGCGACTTTCAAATTGTGCGGGATCCAACGAAAACAAACCTTTTTTGCGGCCAGGTGTTCATGCAGTATCGAATGTGTGCTGGTGGAAGAAATTTCCAAGGATGTCTCTATCTCTCGGTATGTTGCAAGTCGATCTTGCATTATGAGTTCACGCACGGCATCAATGTTCTCTAGCACAACAGCTGTTTTTGGACGACCTTCACGGAATTCGTCTTTGACCGAGCTTCGGCCACGATTAAATTCATTATACCAATTTTTCACAGTGCTATAGGATGGTGCTTCATCGCCATACAAAGATTTAAGTTCATCAATGCACTCTTGTCGTGATAATCCACGCCGAAAGTTGTGAAAAATTATGGCACGAAAATGTTCACGAGTTAATTCCATTTTTTTGTATATTAATTTTTTCAAGTCACTGTAAACAACACAAATAATGTTTGTACGTCAAAACGTTTTGAGTACGATTATGCTTAAAAATGACAAACTTTCCAATGGAAATGTCGGATTGCACTTGGCAGCACTCATTGTTGCCAGGCCAGAAATATATATAGCAGCCCTCGTATTTGTTTTCAGATTATAATTAAATTAAATTTTTAATTAATTGGTTAATTAATTATTTGATTAATAAATTGTTTTCTTCGTTTTTTATTAAATATATATTTGATCCAGTTAATTGTTTAATTAGAAAGTTATCTATTTATTTAACAATTAAATTTATAATTAAGACAATTAAAAATTTAACTAATTGCAGGCATGATATGGAATCGCGTCGAAAATTTGTGATTTACAAAAAATTTAGGAATTTTTAATAAAATTTTTAAAGAATTTTATGGGTTAAGACTTTGAACAAATACTTAATAGTCCGGTAAAATTGGGACATGATGCCATACAGGTATTTGATGGAAATTAATCAATTTAAAAACAATCGTTATTGTATTTTTTTTTTTTTTTTGTGTTTTTAACAAACTTTTTTTTATACATTTTAGTATTTGGTTTGTTTGTTTAAATTTATCAAAATTCATCACACTCTTAAAAAGCGAACGTTTTCCAATCGATCGGCTTTCATCATAGTCTTTAAACAAATCGAAATAAACAAAATGTTTTTAAGTTTCAGACTAAACGTACCCCTTTCAATCCAACTTGAACCGAATTCATTTTTTTTTTTTTTTTTATTATTTACTGAACTTTGTACTCGTTTATAAAATTAACCAGCCATAAAAAATATAACAATAAAAAAATAAGTGAACAAGTGTATAATTTTTGGACTTTTTATGTTATTATTAAGTTCAAAACAATAAATATTTTGTTTTTTTTTTCAACACGAAAAGAAGCAAACACATGTTTAAGGGAACAAAAATTTATAAAATAATATTTTACTTTTACTGAACATTAAGTTACTTGAGTAACAAAAAGTCGTTACTAAACACATTAAATTCAAAAGAACATTCATTTGCAAAATTTAACATCTTCTTTTATAATTTAGTAAAAAAATGGGCTTTTGTGGCATATTCATCGGGGGGCAAATTACGGCATTCGATATCTTCTATAGAATTTAAACGTAAATTTCGATCCATATCGAATGACGTAATTTACCCCCGAGTTTTTAAAACTTGTTACTTTTTTCATTTCTTAAAATAAATTAATATGTTGCAAGTGTAAGAAAATGGCTTAGGAGCGACTTGTGAAGAACTTCCTAAGCAAAACTTAATTCGCGAGTGCGAGCTGTCTTTAAATACCAACAGGACCGTAACATATATGGGTCACCCTTTAATTTTTTAGGTTTATTGCTTGATATTCAAAATTTAAACAGTTTGTATATTATGATCCAAAAATATGAGGTTTCCCAATAAAGTTCTTTTTCTACACTTCACTGCAGGTGGAAAACGACTTTATTTAAGATTGTCATTCCGTTCGTAATTTTGTTACATATTCCAAGTACTTACGCATAGCGAAGTCGATTGAGTCCTGTCCAGCCGTGTTCGTGTTAAAATCAACTTTGCCAAGGTACTAGAAAATTATGCAATAGAAAATCAGCTAGATTGGTCCATGTCTTTCAAGGCAGCGGGCAAAACACTACGCCTGCCTCTAAGTTTTCCATATCATTGGCACAAATCTAGTTTAGTACAGTAACTCCACTAAAAAAACGAATGTATTAAGCGATAGAGAACTTAAAAATAAGAAAAAAAAAATCAAGTGCAAAAATTTACGCTCGCCCATATTTTCTGAAATACGGGCCTCTGAAAATTTCAAATTTTATAAAATATCAATACGGGTATCATTTTAAAGCTTTTGAAGAGATCTTTAAGGAAATACTATTTTTTTTTTTAAATGCTTAACTCATTAAGAATTTTTTTTAATTTTTTATTTCTCTTTCATCCCAATATTTGTTTTTTTTTAACTAGAGTTACTTAACTGGGTCATCCAAAAAACGCGCCTATATGTTTCTTTGAAATAAAACACAAACTATTTGCAATTTTTTCAAGCTGTTTTTTTTTATTAAAAGTATGATCCATTACAATTATAAGTGGAATAGAATATCATTCAAATGTCCACCATGACTGCGTCTGCAGACATCAATCCGAATATCGAAATTTTCAATGACTTTCCGACATGTTGCTGGTGTTAGTTCACGAATCGCAACTTGAATGTTGTTCTTTAGATCATTAATTGTTTGTGGCTTGTTAGCATACACTCGACTTTTCAAAAACCCCCACAAAAAAAATCTAATGGTGTTAGATCACATGACCTTGGAGGCCAATTGAAATCTGCATTTCGTGTGTGACATGTAGCACCGTCTTGCTGGAAAATAGACGTCAGACACATCAATATGATTCAACTGTGTCCATAAAAAGTCTATCAACATTGATTGGTATCGCTCAACATTCACAGTAACAGCATTTCCAGCATCATCTTCGAAGAAAAAATGTCCCAATAATTCCATTTGCCCAAAATGCATACCAAACAGCAACTTTTTCATGAATAACACGAGCATTTTCATCACCCCAGATACGACAATTTTGCTTATTAACGAATCCATCCATTCTGAAATGAGCTTCGTCACTAAACAAAATTTTGCTTGATAAAAATGGATCTGTTGTTCGTTGTTCAATAATCCAACTAGCGTGTGTACCTGTCCATGGTTAAAACTGTACTACCTTCTAATAAAACAAAATGGCTTATGTCATTTGAAAAATTGTCACGTGTAAAAATTATATAGTGCTGACATTTAGGCGTCACATTTGGATAACCCTTTATAATGTAGAGTATATAAGATTCGGCATAGCCGAATGTAGCACTCTTGTTTTATTTCTATACTCGTTGTTTCAGCAGTCACACATTTCGAACGTCTGCGCCTATTGCATTTCAGTTGACCATATGTTGTTGGTTATTTTACATTTTATTATATTAATTTCTTTTTCTATTTATTAAATTGACAGGCGTTGCGTGTTTTAAACGTCTTAATTGCTGAAATGTTATCAGTAATAATTGCTATAATTTTTTTTGTATTAAAAATTAAAACATTTAACATTTATTAAAATCAAAAAAAAAAAAAAAAAATATAATCACAATTAAAATTTTATGAATTTATTTGTTCTTGTAAATTTAAAACACATTTTCTTGTTTGAAACTAAATAGATTTCCAAAAACATAAAAATTTGCTTTTACTTTTTAATACAAATATGCAAAAGAAATGTTCGTTAGACTATAATTTATATATAAAATTTTAGTAAAGTGGTTTCTTAGTTGTTTGAGTTAATACGGCCATATAGATTGCATCCTCAATTTTAATTTTTAGGCGATTAAAAACGTCTAAGTGCTTTTAATGTGGGGAAAATCTGGCAACACTGTTTTTTTTTACTTACATTTATTTACGTAAATTTTCAACATTTTATTTCTCAGTTGTTTAAAGATATTAAATATACTTTTGTCATAATATCTTAGATTTAAATGCAGCAAAATTCTACTACGATGCAACATCATTCCCTTGAATAATTTAAAAATTTTAATAGACAGAAACCTTCTAGGAGAAAGTAATTGATTTATAACTTCGCATAGAAAAAGGGAGTTGACATTATTCCTTCATCAAAATCAAAGTAAGTTTTATATAATGTCAGAGTAACATAATAGCAATTATTGACTGCCGTGGCTGAGTTCGGTAGGTAAAACAGGAAGTTGTGAATTTGAGTCTCTTCAAAGCTAAAGTTCATTGCAGTCTGACTAGTTGCGCAGGTTAAAGACAAGACATGGACAGGCTTAAGTCTGGTTAGAGAAACACAGTGTTGCAGAGTGGATAACTGAGTAAATTTGTAAAGTCTGTCACATAAGAATAAAACAAAAGTTGAGGTGCTGATAATTTCAATCATAGGAACCACTTTATTTGGAAAAATGTATCAAAATAACAAAAAAAATTCAATACGCATGTTGATTGAGCTCATTTTAGTTGAAATAATATAATTTAGTGTCGTTTGTCTTTTAATGTTTTGCAAATTTCCTCCTGCCTGCTTTTTTAAAAGGTATTTGTTTTTAATAAATTATTTACTTTATTTGTTGATTAGCAAAAGTAGCACATTCATTTAGCCATTTTTTTTTTTTTTTTTTTTTTTTTTGTTCAAAGTAACATTTTGCTTTTTTTTCTTTTTAATGAATCACATTTTAATGACTTAAAGCTGCACTTGTTTTATTGAGCTAAAATAATAGATTATTATGTGTTTTTTTAAACTCACAACTGCAGTTTTATGAGTTTTTTTCTTCAATAAATTATATATTTTTTTCTTAAGACTTGTTTTTTGTTTCCTAGAAATTGATTACTTTTCTTAATATTTAACAGGTTTTTATGGTTTTAACACGTTTTTTGCTATGACAAAAATGTGCTATTTAAATACCTCTACTAATATTAAATATTTAATAATAATTTTTAAAATATTTAAGGAAATGCACGTTGTTTTTCCATTTCCATACAATTGTCTTGCAATACAAACTTTATTTAAACATGTTGCCATTTATTTAAAAATAAATTAAAATTAGGAAACTTAAGTAACTGATATTAGGGTTATTCACACCGGCCTTGTTAATTCGTTAGTCGTTATTCGATAGTTTTTTACGTGTATTTTGTTTTTGTAAAATTAACAAATTATCGAACTGCCGAGTAACAAAGTACCAGTCTGGCAAGCTTGGTAATTTTCTTGTTACTCGGTAACAAAAAAAAAAATTTTATTTCCTCCAAAGAATTTTCAATTAAATTTTTTACTATTTTTGTTTTTGCACATTCTCGAGGCATTTTTGCTTTTTAATAAATTTAAATCATCTGTTTTGTAGCAAAAGTTACCGCACTACTGAGATAGAACAAAAAGTGTGTTCACAGTAAAGTGTTTCAACAAATTACCAACTAACAAATTACCGGATTAACAGACTCGGTGTGAATACCCTTATTGTATTTTGAGAAAATTAAATATTAGAACATAATTTTTTTAATTGGAATATTTTAATATTTTATATATTTTGTGTTGTTGTAACCCGTAACAAAAAAAAAAAAAAAAAAAAAAAATTTAAAAATCTTTAATTGAATAATTTTTATTGCCAAAATTAAAAGTTCACCCATAGTACAGTGCCAGCCATGCACTTCGATCAACAGAAGTGATGATAAGAAATGTTTATTTTATATTTTTTTGTGTATATACTTTTGTTATTACCTTAATTTTAATATCATTTTTATTTTTTTTTTTGTTTGTTTTCAGGTATGTTGATTAAACTGCTTTAAGATTAAAGGTATTTAAATTAATTTTAAAACACTTTCCTTTGCATCTTTTGCAATGTTAAGAAGTCAAAAGTTTAAAAAGCCAGTAATTCTCAAGGTTTTGTTTTAAAATATATAAAATAGAAAAATAAAAATTAACATATCAAAAGTATCTTTTAAAGATTTTCAAACATGTTATTATTGAACTGAACGCTTTTTGAGTTTACTTACAAAAAGAACATTTTTGTCTTGCGGGAATTTTTAAATTGTAGAGAACGACTTTTTCGCAAATAAAAATAACGTATAAAATGCTGCCACTTGTTTTTTAACTTTTTAAGTGTATTTGTCTATTATGCCTATATAACATACAGTGGTGGAAAATATAATAGAAACAAACAAATTTTTTCATTGTTTTCTAAAAATTTTATTTTTTAATAACTTTTATTTTAAAAAATTTATGAAATTAGGTAACTTATTAACATTCTTCAAAAACACATTAAATAAAATTAAAAAAAACATAACATTAAGCCAAAATTTAAGTAATTTTTAAAATTGTGGTTGGAAAAAAAAAAATAGAAACAAAAATTAAAATAAATATTTCTTCAGTTTATTGGTAAATTAATAACTTAAGTATATTCCAGTTTAATACTTAGTGGATCCTCCTTTCTGTCGTATTACTTCCATACATCTTCTATTCATAGAATTAACGAGATTTTCGCACGTTTCCGGAGATATTAAGCCCCACTCTTCCTTGATTTTTTCCCAAAGTTGTTGTTTATTTCGTGGCCGGAAGTCACCAATCCTCTTCTTTAAGACGCCCCACAGATGTTCTATGGGGTTAAGGTCGGGTGACTGCGATGGCCATTGCATTACCTTCACTTTATTTTCCCTGAACCACATCTTCACGAGATTGGACGAATGTTTCGGATCGTTGTCCTGCATAAACTCCCATATAAAGGGCATTTCCTCTTGCGCAAATGGAAGCATTGTTGTTCTTAATATATTTACGTAGTCAGGTGCACACATTTTTCCATCTATCCAGTAAATTGGGCCAACACCATTTGAGGAAAAACACCCCCATAACATGATAGAGCCACCGCCATGTTTGACAGTCTTTTTAGTATACTTTGGGTCATAGGCCGAGTTAACGGGACGTCGAACGTACGTTTCCCATCGGAACCAAATAAATTTATTTTGGTTTCGTCCGACCACAACACATTTTTCCAGTGTTGGCGGTGAAGGTTTTGGGTGGCGAATGCTAGTCTCTTCTTTATGTTTGGGTTGGACAATAATGGTACCTTTCGCGGACTTCTTGCAATTAATTTAGCTTCCTTCAGCCTGTTTCGTATGGTTTTGCTAGTAACTGCGATATTTAACTCACTTTTTATCTGCTCAGAAGTTTTAAATGGATAAGTTTTACAATAACGCACCAACAATTTATCTTGACGAGCCGTGGTTTTTCGTTTTCTTCCTCTGGACTCAGCTGTTTTTCCAGCATGAATTGCACTAAAAACCTTTTTTTTAGAGCATTGTATTATTTTCGAAATTTCGTCCATCGTTTTTCCGTTTTCTCGTAAAGTTTTTATAACTTTCTGCTCCGCTTCAGTAGAATGTTTTCCTCGCCCCATTGCAGCCTTTATTTTAATAGAATTCGAGTCAAACAGCTGTTGAAAAGTAGTATTTTATATTTTTAAAGTTATTCGTAACTAAACTCTTTTAAAAAATATTGTTAATAATGTTTTACTTACCTCCTGAACTCACAAATTGAATTTGTTTCTATTATTTTTTCCAAACAGAAAACGTGTTTATTTCACTTCAACGAAATTAATATATGATTAAGTTGAAAGAAAATAAAATCAAAGCAACCGTAATAAGTACCGTTAGATATGGTTCATTTAAAGTAATGTTCAGCAAATTAGCACACTTCATTTTAAATAAAATGAAATCGCAAAAAAAATTTAAGTTTGTTTCTATTATTTTTTCCATCACTGTATATACAGTATGTTAATAATGTCTTTACACACAAAACAAAATCTAGTTTTTTTTCATATTTCGTATGATTTTTTGATTTTTGATTGTAAATAAATGTTATTTACACTTTTTTTTAAAGTATAAAAAAAAAAAAACGCAATTTTTACAAAAACGCAAAAAATATATTTAGAAAAAAATCAATCCATTTTTTTGATGTCAAAAACCTCCCCTACAAGAACAGTGACCATCATTTGATCCATCAAATGGCAATCACTGATGATGGAAATATCCATCACTGCGTATGACAAAGTTTCTATCACATTCTTAAAGGGAAAATGAAAAAATTGATGTAAACATTTGAAAACGTGTGATATCTGTAGCAAACAGCGTTACCAGTGACTTTTCTTTACAAAAAATATAATGAAAATTTTGCTTGATTTTTGAAAAAATTTTAATTACAAAACTTTTTATTAGCTTTATTTTGAACTTTGCTAATCAAGTGATTTAATTAACAAACAAAAAACTCATTTAAATTTAATAAAAAGCCGTATAAAGGCAACGCCGTTTCAGAATAAAATATTGCAAATGTGTTTGTAGATAAATGTGTATGTATAAGTTTCCCTCACTCATTTCTTGCTGGGTATTTACACAATTGTCGACATTTTTTTTTTTAAACTAATCTCTTTCAAAGAACTGATCAACTTCTTTAAGTCGCAGTTGGAATGGTATATTTTGTCACTCTTCTAAAATTGCTTTTTTTAAAGCAGTCATACGAGGGCTGCTATATATGATTCTGGCCTGGTAACACTGAGTGCTGCTAAGTGCAATCTGACATTTCCATTGGAAAGTTTGTCATTTTTAAGCATAATCGTACTCAAAACGTTTTGACGTACGACCATTATTTGTGTTGTTTACAGTGACTTGAAAAAATTAATTTAGAAAAAAATGGAATGAACTCGTGATCATTTTCGTGCCATCATTTTTCACAACTTTCGACGTGGGTTATCACGACAAGAGTGCATTGATGAGCTTAAATCTTTGTATTGCGATGAAGCACCATCCTATTGCACTGTGAAAAATTGGTATAATGAATTTAATCGTGGCCGAAGCTCGCTCAAAGACGAATCCCGTGAAGGTCGTCCAAAAACGTGCGTGAACTCATAATGCAAGATCGACATGCGACATACCGAGAGATAGAGACATCCTTTGACATTTCTTCCACCAGCATACATTCGATACTACATGAACACCTGGCTGAAAAAAAAGGTTTGTTCTCGTTGGATCCAACACATTTGAAAGTCGCTCAAAAAAAGGCTCGTGTCGATTGGTGCAAAGAAATGTTGCAAAAATACGATTGCGGTGCTTTAAAAGACGTTTATAAGATTGTGACAGGTGACAAATCATGGATCTATGCGTATGAGCCCGAAACGAAACAACAATCGACCGTGTGGGTCTTCAAAGACAAGCAAAATCCCATGAAAGTTGTTCGTGGAAGAAGCACTTCGAAGCAAATGGTCGCCTGTTTCTTCGGCAAAACTGGTCATGTGGCGACTGTTCCGCTTGAGCAACGTAGGGCGATCATTTCTGAGTGGTGCACTACAATTTGTTTGCCTGAAGTCATCAGAGAAATTCGAAAAACCAACAAGAGAAGACGAATCATTGTTCACCATGACAATGCGAGCTCTCACACATCGGCTCAAACCAGAGCGTTTTTGACCGGCCAAAATGTCGAATTAATGGGACATCCGCCGTACAGCCCTGACTTGGCACCTAATGACTTCTTCTTGTTTCCGCGCATCAAGAAAAAAAGCGTGGTCAACGATTTTCGTCGCCAGAAGAAGCTGTTGAAGTGTTAAAAAACCATGTTTTAGAGGTGTCTCAATCGGAGTGGAAAAAGTGCTTCGACAACTGGTGTGAGCGCATGCAAAAGTGTATAAATCATGCTGGAGAATACTTTGAAAAACAATAAAACCATTTTTGATTATAAATATTCGCATTTTCACTTTAAGGCCAGGAATATATAGAGCAGCCCTCCTATGTAGAGAGATAGTAGAGGTGCGTGCTCGCTTTAAAAAAAAAACTCAGCACGTTAATAAGTTTGATTCCATCTGAAACAATTAAAAATAAGAAACAGCAGAACAAACCTCCCAGAAAGGAATTTACAATTATTATGTGAATCCATGGCAGATAATTTAGTGCAGACGTATCTATTTCATATTTGGCAGCAACATGTTCACCTATGTTTTTTTACCATACACAAACAGATAACAACGGGGTTGCCAGATGATCTTCTTTTCGTAACAATATAAAATTGCTATTCGGTACCACAAAATGTCGAAGATATTCTTGTGTAAACCTTGCCTTATATACAGAGAGTTCAGTAATTAAAAATAATTTTTGTTTGCAAATAGCGGGCGCTTAAAACGTAGTCAAAGACATTTCACATATTTCTAAAGGGTGCAATACGGCTACCGCAACCCTTGATTTACTGAAATCAAAATTCGACGATAAGTTGATTTCGTGGACCCAACACCTCTAGATTATTATTAGGCCACGTAAAGTTATTGATTTATGCCGATAAACGATTTTTTTCATTTTTAAGATTTTTAAAACTGTTGTTGAATTCCATAGTATAATAACTGAATTAGAGAGATTAATAAAAGAAAATAAATTTTCACGAAGTAAAAATAATGACAAACCTTATAAGACCATTTCAAAGAGTCAAAATAATAACACGTTTTCTCGTTTGGTATGAGTTTTATTAAAAAAAATGAATCATTAAATCAATCAAATTAATCAATATGAAGTTTAAATCTTTTAAAATAAAGAATAATTTAACGTAACACAATTTTTAATTTATCACCAGTAAATAAATTGAAATAAATCCGTTGATAACTCTTGACTATTTAAAATTTATGTTGTTGAAAAAGCAAAACGAGATAAAAATGTCTCTTTAAATTATTTAAAATCTATTCTAAAAAATAATTTTTATAACATTTTCTCTTAGAAATTTTTTCTGTCTATAAATTAAAATAAAACAAAAATAAATTATTATTTGTTTTTTGCAAGGTGACTAAAAAGCAATTAGGAATAAATAACAATTTTTCTGCTTTAACGAAAAGTTCACTTAAAGATGGCATTTACACAAAAAAAAAACATCTGTCAACGGCTTTTTTTTTGCTTTTTTAATATTTATTATTTATTATTTTCTTCTTATAACTTAGACCTTGTTAGTTGTGTGGCTTGTTTTAGAAAACGTGTAATTTCAGAAAGCCAGTTCAAATAACCAAAAAAAGTTTACTCGGTGAACTGGGTGAGAAAGAGTCTTAAGATTTATGTCTCTGTGCGAGTATTGTCAGCTTCTTGCTAAAAAAAAAATCTGGTAACTTCTCGCAAAGCTCTCAAGTTACGGTTGCGGAAGTAATGGTCGTAACAGCGGTTTTTTTGATCGAACCGGCATTTCTTGCTACATCCTAGGTGGACCCATCTTGCGCAAGGCGTTCAGCCAAAACGACGAGGCGACAAAACTCACAACTTACTGAAAAATTGATCAAATAAGTGCAGTAACAATAAATCCGCGGTCTTCATGTGAATATCGTTCTATCGCTTATTATTTTAAATAATGTTTTATTTGTAGACAACATTTTATGACAATTTTAAGTCATTTGAACAAAATAAGACACATTTACATTATGAGAGAATGCTTGTGTCACTCTTTGGTTTCTTAAGGAACATTGTTTATTTACACGTATTTGTTTAATTAATCTATTAAAAAACGTGAAAACATTTTTTGAATTTTTTCTTCATTTTCTTAAAACACGAACACATTTTTATGTTTTATCTTCTCAACAGTGAAACTAACTAATTCAAAACTAAACACGTACTAAATTGTTTAAAATAAAAATGGTCAGGTTATATTTATCAATCACTGCAAAATTTGTTAGTTTTGCTGTTTAAAAAAAATTAGTAATAAAAATTTCCGCAGTAGTTTCCTTCCGTATACAAATAAGAAAACAAAAATATCAGATTGTTAAATGTCGTTATATAAAAAAATCGCAAAATTACATATCCAATGAATTTGTTGCCACTTGTTGGTGTGCAATTAAATGTTGGTAACACTTACAAAAATGACAGCTGATAAATGAGCAGAGAAAGAGAGAGAAAAACAACGCTTCGTTTCCGTTGTTGAATAATATTTTAAAATTTGTGAAACTTACTCGAGCAAAAAAATCATTTTAAGTTCTTTTAATTTTCAGGAAACCAATAAATGATTGACTAGAACTAAATACATCGACATTGTTTAGCGCGAATTTTGAACTGTATTTATAATTGAAACAAACGTTTTTAAGAAGGAAAATAGTGAAGCAGTGACATATGAAAAAGTTTAACCCCTGCTGCAACCAAAAAAATTAAATATAGCTGACTTTCAAAATATATTAATACAAAGTTGTATACAGATTTGCTGCGGTATTTAGATCTTGTATATATACAAAGTTGCGAAACAAAACATCAGTTGCAACGTTTCTAATACTTGTCTGCGACATTTTTTTCTATGTTTTTTATGTTTAATGGTATAAATACATGTTCAAAATTTTACAAAACAGCACGCAGCCTCCGTTGTTGGTACTTCTACATAGCACATTCGCCGGCAAAGTAAAATAATTAATAAAATGGTTTTACTTTCACCACTTGTCTTTTCTCTCCTCTATCCTAGAAATGTATCACTTTTCTTAAAAAAAAAAAAACAAAACAAACAGGGACTATAATAAGAGGCTACGTAAAAACATCCTGTTTTTTTTTTCTTTTTTTTTCCCTTTTTTTAAGAAAAGTAGTACGTAACACGTACTGTTAATTTATTTGACCATTTTTTTTAAACCAATTTGCCGATTTTTTAAATTTAAATATGTATGGCGATTTTACACCTTATTTATATGGCAGCTATGTTTTTGACATATTGTTATGAAGTAGTGTTGCCATATGTTAAATATGTAAATGATTTCATGCAGAAATGTAAAAACGCATATTTTTATTATATGTTATTAATCCCTTAAAAAAAAAAACCGAATACCAAAAAAAAAAAAAAAAATTATGAAAGATTTTAAATATTTTATTTAATTCGGAGTCTTAAATACATAGATGGCAATATTAATAATTTTAACAGATGTATTTTTATTTTAATATTTCTTTTAATGAAACACAAATGAATAAAATAAAGCAAACAAAACTGATAAACAAAATAACCTTCTACAGTTGTTGATATTTACCTCAATTTTTTTTTTTCAAAATTTTCATACACACATGTTTTTAAATAGTTTTAATTAAATATTGTAGAATTATGCTATTCCTTGCTTTAAGTTTTCATTATATTTTTCAAATTGTTTTTACGAGGGCTGCTCTATATATTTCTGGCCTAATAGTGAAAATGCGAATATTTATAATCAAAAATGGTTTTATTGTTTTTCAAAGTATTCTTCAGCATGATTTATACACTTTTGCATGCGCTCAAACCAGTTGTCGAAGCACTTTTTCCACTCCGATTGAGACACCTCTAAAACATGGTTTTTGAACACTTCAACAGCTTCTTTTGGCAACGAAAATCGTTGACCAGGCATTTTTTTCTTGATGTGCGGAAACAAGAAGAAGTCATTAGGTGCCTAGTCAGGACTGTACGGCGGATGACCCATTAATTCGACGTTTTGGCAGGTCAAAAACGCTCTGGTTTGAGCCGATGTGTGAGAGCTCGCATTGTCATGGTGAACAATGATTCGTCTTCTCTTGTTGGTTTTTCGAATTTCTCCGATGACTTCAGGCAAACAAATTGTAGTGTACCACTCAGAAGTGACCGTCCTACGTTGGTCAAGTGGAACAGTCGCCACATGACCAGTTTTGCCAAAGAAACAGGCGATCATTTGCTTCGAAGTGCTTCTTCCACGAACAACTTTTGTTGAATTTTGCTCGTCTTTGAAGACCCACACGGTCGATTGTTGTTTCGTTTCGGGCTCATAGGCATAGATCCATGATCCGTCACCTGTGACGATCTTTTAAACGTCTTTTGAAGCACCGCAATCGTATTTTTGCAACATTTCTTTGCACCAATCGACACGAGCCTTTTTTTGAGTGACTTTCAAATTGTGCGGGATCCAACGAGAACAAACCTTTTTTACGGCCAGGTGTTCATGCAGTATCGAATGTATGCTGGTGGAAGAAATATCCAAGGATGTCTCTATCTCTCGGTATGTCGCTTGTCGATCTTGCATTATGACTTCACGCACGGCATCAATGTTCTCTGGCACAACAGCCGTTTTTGGACGACCTTCACGGAATTCGTCTTTAAGCGAGCTTCGGCCACGATTAAATTCATTATACCAATTTTTCACAGTGCTATAGGATGGTGCTTCATCGCCATACAAAGATTTAAGTTCATAAATGCACTCTTGTCGTGATAATCCACGTCGAAAGTTGTAAAAAATGATGGCACGAAAATGTTCACGATTTAATTCCATTTTTTTTCTATATTAATTTTTTCAAGTCACTGTAAACAACACAAATAATGGTCGTACGTCAAAACGTTTTGAGTGCGATTATGCTTAAAAATGACAAACTTTCCAATGGAAATGTCAGATTGCAGTTGGCAGCACTCAGTGTTGCCAGGCCAGAAATATATATAGCAGCCCTCGTAAAACTTTGATTTTTGCTGAATACAGCCGCGGTAAAAAAAAAAATAGCATTAAAGAAAACTAATGTTTTAATTTACTTTTTTTAATAATATAAATATTGCAGAACCACACAATTAGAATAAGAGAAATATTAATGCCACATTCAGAAGATATCCATTACATTTATTAACTTTTATTGAAATAACTTACAATCGGTCCAAATTTGTTGGAAGCCTCAAAAACATTTACTCTTTTTTATAAAGTAGCACCACATTTTTGAATATGTCAACGTACAAAGAATTGATCCCACTCCGCAATATAAAAATTATTCCCACTTCCATGATTTCTGTTCTTGGATGCAACTCTTCGAAAATATTCTGCATTTGGACATTCTCTAACATATGAACGAGAACCCTGTGCACACTACAAAACTATTTTGATCTCATTCTTTTACAAACTTCCAGACTAATTGTTTCCGGGAAAAAAATTCCCCTATTTTAGTTTCCCAGGGAATAAGAAAAAAGGAAGGGGTTAATCCGAATTAGTTGTTTTAATTTTGACAATTTATTTTGTTGTTTTTTTTAATCAAAATAAATTTTTTTTAAAGAAAAACAAATTGAAAATTGTGTGTTAAAGATAAAATTAACGCAAAATGCATATTTTTTTCCCGGGAAAAATTTCCCTTTTTTGTAGTTTGCTTAGAATAAGAGGAAAGGAAAAAGAGAAAAGTTTCCCTTGGAGTTTTTTGTAGAATAAGGGGACAGGGAACCGGGAAAAAACTCCCAGGGAGTTGTTCGTAATTGGGCTGAAAATATTGTCTACTTGCTTAAAGAAAATCATATAAATACAAATGCTACTATTTTTGCCAGCACTGTATGTATTATTATAATTATTGTTTTCGTTCAGATCCTCAAGGTTTAATGAATTATTATTAAATATTTTTTTTAATTGTTGCAATTATTGAGAAATGTCTGTTTTGACTTTAATAACTATTGAAACAAAGTAACGTTAATTATTATTTGGTATTAACAATGTAAAAAAATTTTCATCGATTTTTTTATTCAAGTTGTTGCCACCTTTAATACTGAACCGATATTATAAGATAAAAATGGTGCGCAAAAACTTGATAATATCTTCCAATAGATTAGAAAAATATAATCGGTTAACAAAGTGAAGCAAAAAGGGGGTCTTAAATTTTTTCTCTTTATCTATGCATCAAAGTTTTTTGACAGAACTTGAGCTATAACACGCTTTCTTTCCAGTTTGAGGACAACTTGGACATCATTTAAGATATATAGTAGTTTTTAGATTTTTTTGCTTATTAAAACTGTTGAAATAACTGAGGGTCAACAAAATTTTGAAATTGGCAATAAACTTTCACAAAATGCAAAAACAACAAAAATTAAAAATTTCGTTCAAATCAATGTTTATTATATTATGTAATTTTTATTCGAATAATATTTATTCGAATCAGCTTTTTATTCGAATATTTTTTTTTTACAAAAAAAAAAAAATCTATAAAATAGATATAAAAAAGATGTTTTTCAAAAAGATTTTAATTTAAACTAAAAAAAATTTAGCTCAAATAACTTTCTTTCGCAGGTCAAATGACTAATTTACTAGACCTTTTCGGAAAGGAAGTAAAAATTTTGCAACAATCATCCCATAAAAATTGCATAATTCTTGCTGCACAAATTGTTAATATTCTCATCTTTGTCTGTAGTTACTAACATTCTCTTAAGCTAGTCGCTATTTTGTAATGATGCCAAAATTACAATGTTCAGTTTTTAAGACACCCTTTATTAACATTAAAAACATACATTGCGCAACTCAAAGTAGGTAGCAAAATAACATGAGTAGTTATGTTTGATAAACCGATATCTTATCAGAAAATAATTATCTTAAATGAAATGTTTTTATTATCGTTATTTTAAAGTACATAAATTATTCTTGAGACACCAAAATGTTGTACTTGAAAGTATGTTGTAGCAAAAACATGTGATTAAAGTTCTTTAAATGTATAAAAATATAATGCGAAGGAAATTTTAGTTTGCCCTAACCTCAAAGAACAATTCAATGTGACAGCAGTAAACAAGAAATAAAAATTAAATATTATTTAAGTTTTTAGCAAAAATTTTAATTTAAGTGAATTAAATATATCCGATGGAAGTTTTTGTTAAAAAACTTTGATGTTGTAGTAGTCATCATAGTAAGCACTTTAACTACAAACCTGGTTGGCCAGGGTTCAACGCCTGTTTCTGTTTAATGCCTGAAGTGCTACTTCTTTTAAAAAAAAATTATTAAGGACCGAATGCCACTCCAATCCATCTAATCCTCAAAATGAAATGTGAGTTTGCTCAAAAAATTCAAAAAGCTGGATTTATTGAACAAGTCTCCCAAGTTATAAAAATTTATCTCCACATGTTAACAGAGTTAACAGAGAAACAATTTTAACATGCCAGCAGCTGAAGAGAAATCATGTTTTGGATCGGAACCTTCCATTCCCTTCAAGATCAATGTCTACAGTTTTTTTCGAACTGACTTTTTTTGAACTGACTTATTCCTACAAAGATTTAGGAATTTCGGGGTTGGTTCGTCTTTATTTGTATTTTTTCATGTTTATCGTTATTGATAAAAATTTTTTATTTACTTAACATTTTACTGCATGATACATTCTCGTTTGTGTAGTTCCGTCGAAGTTAAGAATTTTTAGTAAAACTAGGTCTAGGTTCCAGAAATCTGTAAAAGTTTGACTTTATAATTCAAATTGGATACGAATGATAAAATAACGATAAAATTTAAATTAAAAAAAAAAAATTAAAATAAAACAAATAAGAGTGCTTATTCGGCTATGCTAAATCTTATATACCCTTCACCATTTATGTAAATCTAGTTAAGTGAAGTAAATCCAATCAAAAAAGCAAATATTGGAGTGATAAAGAAATAAATAAAAAAAAATCATAAAAATGTCATCGGCTCTTAATGGGTTAATCATTTAAAAAAATAACATTTCCTTAAAGATCTCTTTAAAAGCTTTTAAATGATACCCATATTGATATTTAAAAAAATTTTAAAAGTTTAGAGGCCCGTAACTCAGGAAATATGGGCGAGCGCCATTTTTTTCACTTGATGTTTTTGTTCCTTTTTTTTAATTCTCTATCGCCCCATATAATTGTTTTTTCGATTGAAGCTACTTCATTGTTCCAAATGATATGAAGAAATTAGAGTTAGGCGTGGTGTTTTGCACGCTGTGTCGAAGGATATGGACCGATCTTGCTGATTTGCAATGGAAACATTTTCGAAACTATCAGGTATGTGATAGAAATCGATTTCGAAATCAAAAAGTCTTAAACTGAAAATGGTGCTGATATTATTACTATTTTCGTGTTTTAAACATCTTCAAATTGGTTTTTATACCTTTTCATTCAATTCCTACAATTACTTTGGGGTAACTTCTTTATTATTGTTTAAAATATATCCCAAAACGACTCGTTTTCAAATAGATCGATTTCCATCACATACCTGTATGTCTGATCGATTAGCGTATTTAAATTTTTTCTAGCTGATCTATTGCCTCGGCAAATTTGATTTTAACACTAACACGGTCAGACAGACGGACATCGCTCAATTGATTTCGCTATGCATAAGAAGCAGAGAAACAAGTCGTGATAAAAACTCGGCGGCGGCTGTAAGTCGGCTAAAGCCGACTATCAAGAAGTTCTTGTGTAATGTTTTAGAAAGAAGAAGAACAACAAAAACAAACCAACTTAGGATGAAGTAAATGTTACAAATAAAGACGCAAGATTTTAAAAATTAATTAAATTCTTTTATTTAAATACATTTAATAAGTTATGCATTGTTTTCTATAGAAATATATTTCTATTTACAATCAATTTAAAATAACAGCTTGAAATTTTAATTTATATTTTTTTGCTGAAAGCAAATTAAATATACAAGAATGAAAATTGCCGGCTAATATTTTTGAGTCGTGACAAGCCGCACCACTCAGCGGCGGCTCGACTATTAAGAAAAAATCGGCGGCGGCTTTTAGCCGGCTGTGAGCCGAACGACTTGTTTCTCTGATAAGAAGTCAGAAATAACAAACAGAATGACAAACTTAGTTAGGATCTCTCGTACTACATTCACGGAAGGTATGAAATAATATTGAAGGTGTTGTTAGCAATTTTTCAAGAACTAATATGGTTGTGAAATAAATTGAATTGTTTTCCTAAATTAAATAAAACTGCAAAGGAAAATAAGCATGACAAGTATCTGTTACAGTTCCAAAAGGGTTTTTCTTTGACTGAAATTACTTAAAAGACACTCGGTGGTGGCTAAAATTCTACTATGGTTAAATCATTTTCGGAGGCGGCGACGGCAAAGCTGGTACTGCAGCTAACGGTCATCTTTAACAAAAACTGACATCAAATTTTCTTGTGTCACCACATGGAAACTTTGTTTTGCTTTTAAAGTATGATTTAAAAATGATCTTTTTTTTTTTGAATCAATGATGTAAATGAATATAAAAATACGCTTTAAACAATGAAGTTATTTTGCAGCTACTGTTAGTAGCCGGACTAATAGCCGATCACTCTTTCACTCTCTGGTAGCGATTGCTTACAGTAAAAATACTATTTGTACAACTATTGTATAATCAAAAGGCTTAGCACGCCATACAATAGATTCGAATTGATTATATGATTCCTTTCATTAGCTCGATTTTTTAAACAACTGCCAGTTGCGTTATTTTGAGTTAAATAAAAAAAAATCGCAGTAATATTTAATCTTAGAATTTACAAAATACTTAATTTTGGGACTGAAATTGAATTGAAAATTATAAAAAATTACTCAATAAAATTCTTATAAACAAATGTTTTTTTTATATTTAAACCACGTATCTATGTCAAGTTCACGTAAAAGAAGAAACGCACAAGATTGTATAAACCAACTTAAGGAAGATTATTAATGAAGTAATTTGTTAATGCCCCAAAAAAGAAAAAAAACTTTTAAATAATAAATAAAATTTCAAGTTATAAATAAATCAGTAAGTTGTCTTGATACCGACAATGTTTATTATGGGGAAATATTTGTACATACATACATACATACTTACTTACTTACTTAGAAACATGACGTAAACAATTTAATAAATGATGATTCAATTTTTAAAAATTTCTTATAATTTAATATTTTTTCACATTTAAAATTTTACCTGGGATTAGTTACCAAGAGAAATATTGAACGAACAACAAGCTTTTTAAGATTTAATCTTGAGTTAATAAGTTTTGGAAACGCAAAAAGAGATATAGAGATGCCGCTTTAAAAACACAGTAGTTATAACGTATTTATATTTAGAGTGAAGAATTTATAAAGAAATAAAAAAACAAGGTATTTTATTCCAACATTTAAAATTTAATAATATTCAGTTACAGTCTGGAGGCTGAACCATTTTTTTTAATAATTTTTAATGTGGTCTCACGCTCTTACATCCTATTTCTACTTGCTCCTTTCCAAGTCACTTTAATTTTTTTTATTAAATAGAACTAATAGAACTTTTCAGATTTTTTTTTACTATTCTATTTAATTCTTTTAGCTTTAAATTTTTATTTTTACTTTTATCTCGAATTTACTTGCATTTTTCTAACTTATTAACGAAAACACATGCTTCCGAATTTTTAAATTAACGGTAAAGTCACGTTGCTTAAAATGTAATTAGTGATGATTATTTTCTCTACCAGAACAGTAGCAGTCATTTGTTTGTCACTGAAGACCAAAATATCCGTCATTGCATATAAAAAAATCTTTTACATGCTTAAGGGCAAATTGAAGAAAAAATACCGCAATTTTTTTTATACATAAAATGTCTGTAGCAAATGACGTTGTCACACTAACTTTTCTAAGAACAAATTTAATAAAAAATATAAAACATTTTGTGAGATGCATCTTAAACTTTGTTAAACAAATACTGTTAAAACACCAACCAAAAATTAGACTCAGTCTAATAAAAACTATAATAAAAAAAAGAAATAACAAATATTGAGATGATAAAATTAATTTTTTTAAACAAAAATGTCATTGGCATTTAATGGGTTTAGCATTTTTTTAAAAAATTTTAGCATTTTCTGAAAGATATCTTTAAAAGCTTTTAAATGACACCCATATTGACAATCGAACTTTTAAATGAAAATTTCAGAGGCCCATAACTCGAAAAATATTGACCAATTTTTTCACTTGTTTTTTTCTCCAATTTTTTAAATTTCTATCGCTCCATGTATAAATATTTTTTGAGTTACTTTATTGTTCCAAATGGTGTGGAAAATTGGAAGCAGGCGTGGTGTTTTGGCCGCTGCCTCGAAAAACAGACCGATCTTACTGATTTTCAATAGTAATTTTTCGAAAATTTATCTGATCGATTGGCGTATTTAAATTTTTTCCAACCCATCTATCTAGTGCAAAGTTGATTTCAACACTAACACATGGACGGACATCGCTCAATCGACTTGGTTATGCATAAGAACTCAGAAATATATGTATATTTTATAGGTTCAAAAATGGATATTGAAGAAAATACAAACGGAATGACAAACTTAGATACAACATTTTTGCACTTTCTGTGGTGAAGGGTAAAAAAACAATCGATATTTAAAAAAATATCTTTTACTTTTTTCTTTTATTTTTTTTTATTTGACCTTTTACTTTATATTTTTTATTTAATTTGATTTGAAAATCAATGAAACGAACAACATTTTTTTATTTAGAAACCAGTAACAGATGACATCATAGTATTTCAAAGTAAATTAAAAAGTGTTAAACTGTTTAATTTTAAATTCACACATTTAAACGTGATTAGAAAATAAATGGACATTAAATATCAAATAATTACTAAATCAAACCAATCATTAACCATTTCATTCATTTTCACAACTTTTTTTTTTGCATAAGGAATCCACTTTAAATTAAACAATAATCGCATATTGTGATGATACACAAACTGACCCAATTTTTGGCGGAAATAATGCACAGCTAGACCAGGAGTCATCAAACTTATACCTCAGTTTTTCTTAAAAGCGTTCTGCACAATTTGTCTAAGCAACTTTCCAAATGAAGAATAATTTTTCCTGACTTTGCGTTGTAATAGTTTTTCGCTCGTTGAATGGATTAAGCCCATTTATTATAGTTGTTCAGTAATTACAGTTGTACAGGTTCATTGATTTTGAAGCTCTCACAATAAATAACATTCAGGTGATGGCCTTGACTACATTACCTAATCGACGATGCTGATACGTGATCACGGCTATGCCACAATTTTTGCATTTTCAAAACAAATCATCTCCTTTTTTAGTTTTAAAGCAACAACTTAAAGACAGCCATCTTTTAACGTCTCTGAGGTTTAGTTCGTATGACACCCATTATCCCTGTATTTCGACCGCCACCAAGTCTTGAGTGACATCTAGCAGCTTTGTAATTTATTCTTGCATTTGAAACGTAACTTCATCCAGTAATGAATGCATCCAATTCTAGATCTTCTCACTTATTCGAAAAGCCAGAACGTAACGTATGTTTTTCTACTTTTGAACGTGCAAGTCCCTGACGTGTTTTAATTAGAATAAGTTTCTTGTAGCAACACAGAAAAAATTGTGTGCCTTTTAAAAGCTTTTATTTGGTTTCAGATTGATATTTAATTAAATACTTAATTGTTTCAATGAAATATTTAATTAAAAAACAAATGAAGAATTTTTTAATTGAAAATATAATTTAATTATAAAAATATTTTTTTTAAATACAATACCTTTCTAATTAAATAATTCATTGAATCAATTAAAAATTTAACAAAATTAATTTACAAAATAAAATAAAAAAATCTTTAATGGGTAAAAAAAACTTTTTTGTTAAACGATAAATTTTCAAAAAAAAATCTTTCATACTAAAAACTGAAATTGCGATCATAAGGAAAATATATATTTAAATAAAGACAACATTTGTGGCGACTCAGTTAATATTTAATTGGTGGAAAAAAAATCTGTTTTTAACCACCATTCCCCTTCTCACTCCATCTCTCTCTCTCTCTCTCTCTCTCTCGTTGTAGACCCCCACGATCTTCAAAGATTTTATTTTGCTTCTCTTTGAATCAATTATAAAATAATACAGTAGAAAATATAAAACAGTAACAGCTTACAATTGTAAATTTCTGTTTAATTGTTAATGTGGGAAAAAAGGGGATTTTAATAACAAAACATTTATTAATAATATAAAAAGAAGAAATAATATTCCCATTTTAATTGTTTGTTTTTAGAAAAAAAAAAAAAAAAAAAAAAAACAATTAAAAAAGTCATTAAGCATAATTAACACACATAAATGCCCTTTTAGCAAAAAGGCACACAATTAGTTTAAAGTTCTCCAAATATTTCTCTTTCCCGACGATACACTTTGTTGTTTAATTAATCCAAGTAAAGTTTCGAGAACAACTTCCTTGTTGAATTTCATTAGATTTTGTAAAAAAAAAATCAAATGAGAATTGTTATGATTGTCAAGATATCTAATGTAACATTACATTTTGTTTTCACACTATCACACTTCAAATACAATTAAAACTACCAAGCTGGTACGAAATTTAAGCCACGGTGAATAAAAAATATTATGTATCGTGCGGAAGTGCCGCCTCGTGAACATTTTTGGCCGTTCAGCTTTTTGGTAAATAAAAATACAAAATTAAAAGCTATAAAAATTTGCAGCTATTTGTACTTTGTTGTAAACAATATCCATATGTAAGCGACAAGTATAGGGGCAATTTTAGCAGTTGCAAGACAAAGAAAAGACAGCGTAGACGACGGCGCGGTATGGTCTGCGATGCAGTCCGCATGTTTTTTTGCTTAACAGCTGCATTTGTTATTTTCTTCATTTACTTTTGACGTAAAAAACACAACCCTGATAAAATGAAATGTGTTGGCGTTTAGAAAAATTTCTAAAAATGGTTCGGTATTGTTAGCTGTCAAATTTCTTTCCGTACTGTTTCATACTCTGATAACATATTGCTTTTACACCATCACACTTTCTCATAGGATTTAAGTTTTTGACAAGTTTTAGTACTCAGTTTTATAGTGTAAAAAGGGCTTAAGGGAAAACCTTTTTCTCCTATCCGTATTTCCCCTGACTACACTTCTGCAGTTCTCCAAATATAGGACAGTTAATAAAATTTTAAGGTTGCTATAGTAACGGTAGTAAGCAGGTTAACTACAAATCAGGTTGGCCAGGGTTCAACCCCTGCGGCAACCAAAAAATAAAAATATGTTTTTTCTGTTTAATGGTATTAATACATATTCAAAATTTAATAATACATTACAGCACCCAACCTCCTTCGTCAGTACTTCTACATAGCACATTCGCCGGCGAAGTAATATAACTCGCTCTCCTCTATACCTTTCTTAAGAAATGAAAAAAAAATTTAGTGGGAAGCATCCGACCGCCCCTAGTTGGGAAAGGGGTTTCATTTCTTTAAGCTTTAATTTGAAAATGCTTTTATTTTATCTGACCAACAACCTAAACCTGATTTGTCTCTCAAATTGTCTTTTAAACTCGGTCACCCTCTTTTTGGAATAAAGAAATACAAGAATTCTTTAAAAAAAATCTTATCAAAAGAAACCTTTTCATTTTAAGCGACGATATACTTTTTGCTTTAAATAATTTAAAATTTAGTTTTTGTAAATTCGAAAGATCATTGTTTCTAAAACTACTACAACAAGAGAAACACATCCATAAAATGTTTGTTGTAATTCTTAAAGTAATAAAAATATTCATTTTAATTATTCATACAGAATTTCAATTTAATTGGTTATTTGTGTAAAATTTTATTCATTAAAATGTTTAGTGGCCACATTTCAAACGTATAGCAAAAAATGGATGAATCAATTTAATGAAATTTTATTATAATTTTTTAATTTATAATTTTTTTCTACAACTAGTGAAAAACTGGTTTGCAGCCTTTGTTTAACAATTTATTATTTTTAAATTTATTTACAAAAAATTCACATTTTTGACATTGTTTTATAGTGTACAAAAAAAAAAAACGCTGTTAAAAATGTAATTTCTTCTTGGCGGTTAAAATCGACTACACTTTTTTAAATTCATTTATTCATTTTTTCTTGTTGAGAATATACAAGAGCGGTTGAAGCAAAATATTTAATTTAATTTTAAATATAGTCTGCTTGTACATTTTCACAATTTTTTCTTTTCTTTTTTTGAAAATGAATGAAAAGATTTTGTATAAGCCTACAATTTTCTATTTTGGTTCAATATTTTATCGCTGAATATATTTATTAATTTTTTTTTTGGTAATTTCCATATAAGTTGGTTTACAATAGCTGTAGCTCAGAAGGTAATCACATGGAATACTAAGCATTTAGTTACTTTAATAGCCTGAGTTCATATCCCAGCTGCCTGTCAATTGAGAATCTCAATATTAACGATATTTTTTAGTTTCTCGTTTACTGTTATAAGTCACTGTGTCGTCATTCGCCGGGCTAATTTACAGCATTAAATTGCCCGCAAAATAAAAAAAAATTCTCTGATCTACTAAAACATAAAACCACCTTTTTAATGGTGAAAGGTTAATACGTGTTACAGATTAACGTCAGTACCTGGCCGTGAGGCCCTTACCTTACGGTGGTCTTACCACTGAATGAAATAAAAAGCGTCGACTAACGTCCTCCACTGGCGTAGCCAACAGAGTTGCAAATCTAACATTGCTGTTAGGATCATGATCTACCCCTTGCAACAGCACATTTCCGTCTATTTTGCATCTTCCCTGCATATATTGACCTAAACACCACAGCCACCACGTGTACCCAACTTTTCTATTTAGATTTGGTGCCTGCACACCGGGGGACTGGTTCCCCCTATACCCCAAGAGCACTTCGTCTGAACCGAGGTTAGATTACCCAGACACTTAGTACACCCAGAGGGAGGTGAAAGGTTAATAATAGCAGTATGCTGCAAAAATATTATCCATTTAAAAATGTTTACAAATTTAATTTAATTTAACTCGGCAATGCCGTCACAAGCTTCCGTCCGCCATTTTGAATTTAGTTTAACTTTTGGTTTGCAGCGTCAATTTGTCAAACCATCCATAGTCTTCTTTTTGTATTTCGTTAAGTTCAATTAAGCTTTTACAAATCGACGACTACTTCTTTTTACCATTTATCTCGCCTACGTCATCGCTTTCTGAAGAAGGTATAATTATTGTTTGGTGTTACGTTTCTATATAAAGAATAATTTGAAAAAGTTAGATCAGGAAATATCATACCAGCAATGATCGCATTTGTACGAAGAGCCGCCATTATAACAGGCGCACGGTATAAATATGAATGATAAAGATTGCATCAATGTGGGGAGAAGCAGATGGATTTTATTCAACTGTCTTCATGACTTAAGAAACGATGAACTGTATTTTAATCGTAGTAACAGCAAAATGTACAGAATTATGATGTAGGGTGCTTCAACGCCAGTTAAACTATTGATTTGGATTTTTAAAAATAATGCTTTGCATATGCAGAGGTGTTAAAGAATTTATTTTAATACGAAATATTCGTTTTCTGGGTTATCCCAAAAAAAAAAAAAAAAAAAAAAAAAAAAAAAACACAAGTATACGTGCAACAAACACAACAATACAGCAACTATGACAATTTTTAAGTATAACTATTCATATTTGGATCAATGTACTTTTCCAAAATAATGTATAAAAAACATGAAGAAGAAAAGCGTAATCAGCTGATTTTAATTTAATTAAAATTTTTTTGCAAATGTAACTGCCGGAAGGTATACGAAGAAAGAAAGAAATTTGATGAAAAATTGCACTTAGGATTTAAGTCAATAAATTCCAGTGTAATTTTAAACCTTCCTTAGAAATTAATCATAAAAATTACATTAAAGCAACTATTAAGTGATGTTTTAATCGCTCATTTAATGTTTAAAATTATTTTTTTTTTTTATTTTAACTCCAAATGCATCATTATTAATTATAAAAAACTGATGATGAATTGTAATTTGCCTTGAACTTGATTTTACCTAAAAAAAAAAACAATATAAAAAACTGAAATAAATACTCAAGCACACACACACACACAAATATAAAAACTGCTGCAGTTTTTGTTGTCTGGCATTTAAAAATACAACCAAATTTTTTTATTTTTTGATTTTCAGTTGAAATAATTTTTTGTTTGAAAAAAAAAATTGCAAAAATATTAAAAAAAAAACAACAAAAGCAACAGCAACAAAACAGACATTCATTCGTATCTGCACTTACAAAAGATAAAGATTTTGAACAGAGCAAAAATAAATGTATGAAAAAAAGCTATAAAAAGATATTGACGAAAAAAATGTGCAATTCGAGAATTTTACAGTAAAGTCATGGTAGTATAAATTACATGTGCTCAATACTGAAAAAACCGATAACGTGAAATAAAACAAAACTCATTTGATATCCAAATGCACACAAAATTTATTCATCCCTTTTGTAAATATGAAAAAAAAATGTATGTTACCCTGAAATTTAAATTTTTCTTGAAGTGAAAATTGGTATCATAAATTTTCTTTTGTATATTTGTTGCCTTCATTGAACAGCTGTTTGAAATAAGTGGTCAGTCAGTGCTTACATAAGTAGATAAGAAGAAAAAGCTCTTCAATTAATTTTATATTTAATTTTTAATATTTTGAAATGGGAATTGAATTCTTTGTCGAGGCCATAAAAGAGTTCCAAAACTCTGTCGTCGCACTTCCAGAAATATTCACAGGTTATGGATCCAATGTTGCTCTAATTAAAAGAAACTTATTCGATGTAAAAAGCTCCCAGCGATGAAAGGTAGACAATCAAAGGAGACATTTTCTGGGCGAAAAATGTCTGGTAATAAACTCGAAGGGGGCGATATTATTTACAAGGAGGGGACTTTTTGGGACGAAAACATATTTAAGCGAACTTTGAAAAAAGACAAAACATTTCGACCGAAAAATTATTCATCATAGGTCTTATTAAATTTTATTAAAAATTATAATTATTGAGATAAACACAAGAAATGAAAGAAAGAAAATAAAACGTTGTAAAATAAAGTTATGAAATTTTCTTAAATAGAGTTTTAAAGCTCCTCGTTAAGTTTTCCCTTAATTTTTTGTTTCATAAATAAAGAAAGAATTAAAAAATAAGAAAAAAAAAACATAAAAAATTTTAGTCATCGGCTCTTAATGGGTTAAGATTTTTTTTTTTTTAATTTTACAACTTTCTGAAAAGATCTCTTTAAAAGCTGTAAAATGACATCCATATTGATATCTTAAAAAAATATGGTGCACAGTCGTATTTTTCTATGAAAAATTAAAGCCCATAACTCGAAAAATTGGCGCTCGCCCAGCAAATTTTTTCACTTGAAATTTTTTTTTCTTATTTTTTAATCCTATGTCGCCCAATATATTGTTTTTTTTTTTTTTTTTTTTTGAGTTACTTCATTAAACTAGTTCTGATACAAATGATGTGACAAAATTAGAGGCAGGCGTGGTGTTTTGACCGCTGCCGAAAGACATGGACCGGTCCAGCTGATTTTAAATAGCAAAATTATCGAAACTATGCCTGATAGATTGGCGTATTTAAATTTTCTCTAGCTCATCTAGTGCCTTGACAAAGTTGATTTGAACCCTAATACGGACGGGCAGACGGACATCGCGTAATCGACTTCGCTATGCCTAAATACTCACAATTTGTATACGTTATTAGGTCGCTCGTTCCGGAGCGAAGATCCAATTGTCATAGGAACGAGAAATACCCTTTTATCGCCTGTGTTGAAGGGTATAACAATGTTGCTGATTATGTATTCTGTTAAAATGTTTCTGGCAACATGTTTCTTAATTGCAAAGAGCATCATGTGAACATTTTTTTTTCAACAACGAAATAATGAGCCGGAAGAAAATTATGGCATTCGATGTCGATCGAAATTTATATTTTAATTCTATTGAAATTTCAATCGATATCGAGTGCCGTATTTTGCCCGCTGTACTTATCTTGCACATCGCTTCATATATAAAGGCAATAAAAACAACAATTTTTTTTAATTGTAAAATTTTAAAATAAAAATTCTTGCTTTGGACAAGATGTATAAGAGACAAATTGTAAAGAAATTTTATAGAACGAAAAACCTTAAATTTATTTAGACATACATAAGTTCGCGTTACTGGGAGTTCACTGTAAATGTACAGACATACAAATGGATGTGAATATATGTATGTATGTGTATGTACATGCAGTAAAAAGTAAAGATACAGATAGTTGTACAATTAAGGTGACGTGCTCTTATGTACAAAACAATAATGTAATAGGGAAGACGGATAGGAGATGTGAAATAAAATTATTTTAAAATAATTTTTAATATTTTAAAATCATTTTTTTTTTTCATTCTAAAGTAATTGCTTTTGTTTTATGAACTTCTTTGACCTGTTAATACTATTAAGAAAAAAATATTTAAAATATCTTGAATTTAAAGTTTGTTTGTTTGTTTCTAATAAAAATAAATTAACTTAGATCACACTACTGTTTGTGTAAAAAGTGCTACTCCGTTCGGTTAATAGGAATTTTGGTTTGTACTAAAATATTTTAATATTATTTTAAATTTAAAAATTTTGGGTGAATTAAAGCGTAGACAGATTTAATTTGAATTAAAAGCTCACTAATGTGAATTAAAATTTTACCCTGACAGACGACAGTTTTTGAATATAAGAATTTTTTATTTAGAAGGCAGAAAGCTATGCTGTACGTGAAAAGTGAATATATATTTAAACAGAAAGTGGAATTTATTTTACTAAACTGCTTTATAGTAGTGAAGATGTACTAGCAACCATTAATCAGAACGTGTTGCTACATGTTGGGATTTCAGTACTCAGCACTTTGAAGTAAAACAAAGGCAAATGTGGAAATTTGTAAGTTTAATATAAAGAGTCCGCCATCTAACGTTTTTTTTTTCTTCAACTAGTACTTATTTCATGAATGGTAACACTTAACTCATGTCTGATTTGACAGATAACTAGTTTAATCCTTCCGCTGAACGAATATGGTTGTGTATACTTTTGAACAACGCTGGGAAATATTGCGACATCACTTTGAAAATCATGGTTTGAAATGTGTGCGAAAATTGCGTACGGATTTTGGAAGATGAGAAGCACCGTCCGTATGTTCGTTATCTTGTGAAAAAGTGAAAGAAACTGGCATCCTCATCGATAAACCAAAGCGTGAAAATCCAAGAACAGTGCGTACACTTGAGGATATTGCTGCTGCGGCAGATAGTGTGCGTGAAGCGCCATCAACATCAATTCACCGTCGTTCTCAACAGTAGAGCATTTCGGAGAGACGAATTTCGCATAAAGATCTTGGTATGACGCCATACAAAGTCCAATTAGTTCAGGAGTTGAAGCCAACTGACCATCACATGCGTTTTTTATAGCATTTTAATAAAAATTATTTGGCGGACCCTTATTATCTCTGAATGGTGTATACAATTTATTGGGGCATGTGACGTGCTTAATATAGACGATAACAGATTTAAGAAAAACTTTTCAGGAGGCTGCTGTAGTCAAGGTGGTAAGCACGTTGACTACAAACCTGGGTGGCCAGGGTTCAACCCCTGCGGCAACCAAAAAATATAAATGTTTTTTCGGTTTAATGGTATAAATACATATTCAGAATTTACATTAAAACATGCAGCCTCCTTCGTCGGTACTTCTTCATAGCATATTCGCCGGCGAAGTAAAATAACTAATAAATTGGCTATACTTTCACCACCTGTTCTTTTCTCTCCTCTATCCCTTTCCTAAAGAATGTAGCACGGGTATACACTAATTAAATAGGCATTACTGCCTGCTACTTCTCTTTATATATAAAAAAAGGAAGGCTTTCCAAAAACTGTATGAAAAAAATTAAAAATATTGAGAGGTTCGACACCAATATGGGGCCTTGTATTCCACTCGAAATTTCTAATTTTTACATGCACTTTTAATTTTTTGTTTATTTGTACTGCAATATTTTTGTAAATGTGTCTATTCATTTTTGCACGCCGCAAATCGTTGGCACATTCCTCCCCCCACAGCGCCAGTAGAACCTGAATCAAAATTAAACCGATCCGATTTAAATATGTATTTTTTATTTTATTAAAAACAAGTTAAATAACGTTCTTTAAATTCAATTTTATTTTTTTTAAGGAAACAATTTGACAACTGAAATAAAGTACCTTTTCTGCCATCCACGCATCCATTTTAATTGTCAGAAGTTTACAGTTTGACAACCGCTTGTTGAATATCGACGGTGGCGTTTAGAAAAATTTCTAAAAATGGTTCGGTATTGTTAGCTGTCAAATTTCTTTCCGTACTGTTTCATACTCTGATAACATATTGCTTTTACACCATCACACTTTCTCATAGGATTTAAGTTTTTGACAAGTTTTAGTACTCAGTTTTATAGTGTAAAAAGGGCTTAAGGGAAAACCTTTTTCTCCTATCCGTATTTCCCCTGACTACACTTCTGCAGTTCTCCAAATATAGGACAGTTAATAAAATTTTAAGGTTGCTATAGTAACGGTAGTAAGCAGGTTAACTACAAATCAGGTTGGCCAGGGTTCAACCCCTGCGGCAACCAAAAAATAAAAATATGTTTTTTCTGTTTAATGGTATTAATACATATTCAAAATTTAATAATACATTACAGCACCCAACCTCCTTCGTCAGTACTTCTACATAGCACATTCGCCGGCGAAGTAATATAACTCGCTCTCCTCTATACCTTTCTTAAGAAATGAAAAAAAAATTTAGTGGGAAGCATCCGACCGCCCCTAGTTGGGAAAGGGGTTTCATTTCTTTAAGCTTTAATTTGAAAATGCTTTTATTTTATCTGACCAACAACCTAAACCTGATTTGTCTCTCAAATTGTCTTTTAAACTCGGTCACCCTCTTTTTGGAATAAAGAAATACAAGAATTCTTTAAAAAAAATCTTATCAAAAGAAACCTTTTCATTTTAAGCGACGATATACTTTTTGCTTTAAATAATTTAAAATTTAGTTTTTGTAAATTCGAAAGATCATTGTTTCTAAAACTACTACAACAAGAGAAACACATCCATAAAATGTTTGTTGTAATTCTTAAAGTAATAAAAATATTCATTTTAATTATTCATACAGAATTTCAATTTAATTGGTTATTTGTGTAAAATTTTATTCATTAAAATGTTTAGTGGCCACATTTCAAACGTATAGCAAAAAATGGATGAATCAATTTAATGAAATTTTATTATAATTTTTTAATTTATAATTTTTTTCTACAACTAGTGAAAAACTGGTTTGCAGCCTTTGTTTAACAATTTATTATTTTTAAATTTATTTACAAAAAATTCACATTTTTGACATTGTTTTATAGTGTACAAAAAAAAAAAAACGCTGTTAAAAATGTAATTTCTTCTTGGCGGTTAAAATCGACTACACTTTTTTAAATTCATTTATTCATTTTTTCTTGTTGAGAATATACAAGAGCGGTTGAAGCAAAATATTTAATTTAATTTTAAATATAGTCTGCTTGTACATTTTCACAATTTTTTCTTTTCTTTTTTTGAAAATGAATGAAAAGATTTTGTATAAGCCTACAATTTTCTATTTTGGTTCAATATTTTATCGCTGAATATATTTATTAATTTTTTTTTTGGTAATTTCCATATAAGTTGGTTTACAATAGCTGTAGCTCAGAAGGTAATCACATGGAATACTAAGCATTTAGTTACTTTAATAGCCTGAGTTCATATCCCAGCTGCCTGTCAATTGAGAATCTCAATATTAACGATATTTTTTAGTTTCTCGTTTACTGTTATAAGTCACTGTGTCGTCATTCGCCGGGCTAATTTACAGCATTAAATTGCCCGCAAAATAAAAAAAAATTCTCTGATCTACTAAAACATAAAACCACCTTTTTAATGGTGAAAGGTTAATACGTGTTACAGATTAACGTCAGTACCTGGCCGTGAGGCCCTTACCTTACGGTGGTCTTACCACTGAATGAAATAAAAAGCGTCGACTAACGTCCTCCACTGGCGTAGCCAACAGAGTTGCAAATCTAACATTGCTGTTAGGATCATGATCTACCCCTTGCAACAGCACATTTCCGTCTATTTTGCATCTTCCCTGCATATATTGACCTAAACACCACAGCCACCACGTGTACCCAACTTTTCTATTTAGATTTGGTGCCTGCACACCGGGGGACTGGTTCCCCCTATACCCCAAGAGCACTTCGTCTGAACCGAGGTTAGATTACCCAGACACTTAGTACACCCAGAGGGAGGTGAAAGGTTAATAATAGCAGTATGCTGCAAAAATATTATCCATTTAAAAATGTTTACAAATTTAATTTAATTTAACTCGGCAATGCCGTCACAAGCTTCCGTCCGCCATTTTGAATTTAGTTTAACTTTTGGTTTGCAGCGTCAATTTGTCAAACCATCCATAGTCTTCTTTTTGTATTTCGTTAAGTTCAATTAAGCTTTTACAAATCGACGACTACTTCTTTTTACCATTTATCTCGCCTACGTCATCGCTTTCTGAAGAAGGTATAATTATTGTTTGGTGTTACGTTTCTATATAAAGAATAATTTGAAAAAGTTAGATCAGGAAATATCATACCAGCAATGATCGCATTTGTACGAAGAGCCGCCATTATAACAGGCGCACGGTATAAATATGAATGATAAAGATTGCATCAATGTGGGGAGAAGCAGATGGATTTTATTCAACTGTCTTCATGACTTAAGAAACGATGAACTGTATTTTAATCGTAGTAACAGCAAAATGTACAGAATTATGATGTAGGGTGCTTCAACGCCAGTTAAACTATTGATTTGGATTTTTAAAAATAATGCTTTGCATATGCAGAGGTGTTAAAGAATTTATTTTAATACGAAATATTCGTTTTCTGGGTTATCCCAAAAAAAAAAAAAAAAAAAAAAAAAAAAAACACAAGTATACGTGCAACAAACACAACAATACAGCAACTATGACAATTTTTAAGTATAACTATTCATATTTGGATCAATGTACTTTTCCAAAATAATGTATAAAAAACATGAAGAAGAAAAGCGTAATCAGCTGATTTTAATTTAATTAAAATTTTTTTGCAAATGTAACTGCCGGAAGGTATACGAAGAAAGAAAGAAATTTGATGAAAAATTGCACTTAGGATTTAAGTCAATAAATTCCAGTGTAATTTTAAACCTTCCTTAGAAATTAATCATAAAAATTACATTAAAGCAACTATTAAGTGATGTTTTAATCGCTCATTTAATGTTTAAAATTATTTTTTTTTTTTATTTTAACTCCAAATGCATCATTATTAATTATAAAAAACTGATGATGAATTGTAATTTGCCTTGAACTTGATTTTACCTAAAAAAAAAAACAATATAAAAAACTGAAATAAATACTCAAGCACACACACACACACAAATATAAAAACTGCTGCAGTTTTTGTTGTCTGGCATTTAAAAATACAACCAAATTTTTTTATTTTTTGATTTTCAGTTGAAATAATTTTTTGTTTGAAAAAAAAAATTGCAAAAATATTAAAAAAAAAACAACAAAAGCAACAGCAACAAAACAGACATTCATTCGTATCTGCACTTACAAAAGATAAAGATTTTGAACAGAGCAAAAATAAATGTATGAAAAAAAGCTATAAAAAGATATTGACGAAAAAAATGTGCAATTCGAGAATTTTACAGTAAAGTCATGGTAGTATAAATTACATGTGCTCAATACTGAAAAAACCGATAACGTGAAATAAAACAAAACTCATTTGATATCCAAATGCACACAAAATTTATTCATCCCTTTTGTAAATATGAAAAAAAAATGTATGTTACCCTGAAATTTAAATTTTTCTTGAAGTGAAAATTGGTATCATAAATTTTCTTTTGTATATTTGTTGCCTTCATTGAACAGCTGTTTGAAATAAGTGGTCAGTCAGTGCTTACATAAGTAGATAAGAAGAAAAAGCTCTTCAATTAATTTTATATTTAATTTTTAATATTTTGAAATGGGAATTGAATTCTTTGTCGAGGCCATAAAAGAGTTCCAAAACTCTGTCGTCGCACTTCCAGAAATATTCACAGGTTATGGATCCAATGTTGCTCTAATTAAAAGAAACTTATTCGATGTAAAAAGCTCCCAGCGATGAAAGGTAGACAATCAAAGGAGACATTTTCTGGGCGAAAAATGTCTGGTAATAAACTCGAAGGGGGCGATATTATTTACAAGGAGGGGACTTTTTGGGACGAAAACATATTTAAGCGAACTTTGAAAAAAGACAAAACATTTCGACCGAAAAATTATTCATCATAGGTCTTATTAAATTTTATTAAAAATTATAATTATTGAGATAAACACAAGAAATGAAAGAAAGAAAATAAAACGTTGTAAAATAAAGTTATGAAATTTTCTTAAATAGAGTTTTAAAGCTCCTCGTTAAGTTTTCCCTTAATTTTTTGTTTCATAAATAAAGAAAGAATTAAAAAATAAGAAAAAAAAAACATAAAAAATTTTAGTCATCGGCTCTTAATGGGTTAAGATTTTTTTTTTTTAATTTTACAACTTTCTGAAAAGATCTCTTTAAAAGCTGTAAAATGACATCCATATTGATATCTTAAAAAAATATGGTGCACAGTCGTATTTTTCTATGAAAAATTAAAGCCCATAACTCGAAAAATTGGCGCTCGCCCAGCAAATTTTTTCACTTGAAATTTTTTTTTCTTATTTTTTAATCCTATGTCGCCCAATATATTGTTTTTTTTTTTTTTTTTTTTTGAGTTACTTCATTAAACTAGTTCTGATACAAATGATGTGACAAAATTAGAGGCAGGCGTGGTGTTTTGACCGCTGCCGAAAGACATGGACCGGTCCAGCTGATTTTAAATAGCAAAATTATCGAAACTATGCCTGATAGATTGGCGTATTTAAATTTTCTCTAGCTCATCTAGTGCCTTGACAAAGTTGATTTGAACCCTAATACGGACGGGCAGACGGACATCGCGTAATCGACTTCGCTATGCCTAAATACTCACAATTTGTATACGTTATTAGGTCGCTCGTTCCGGAGCGAAGATCCAATTGTCATAGGAACGAGAAATACCCTTTTATCGCCTGTGTTGAAGGGTATAACAATGTTGCTGATTATGTATTCTGTTAAAATGTTTCTGGCAACATGTTTCTTAATTGCAAAGAGCATCATGTGAACATTTTTTTTTCAACAACGAAATAATGAGCCGGAAGAAAATTATGGCATTCGATGTCGATCGAAATTTATATTTTAATTCTATTGAAATTTCAATCGATATCGAGTGCCGTATTTTGCCCGCTGTACTTATCTTGCACATCGCTTCATATATAAAGGCAATAAAAACAACAATTTTTTTTAATTGTAAAATTTTAAAATAAAAATTCTTGCTTTGGACAAGATGTATAAGAGACAAATTGTAAAGAAATTTTATAGAACGAAAAACCTTAAATTTATTTAGACATACATAAGTTCGCGTTACTGGGAGTTCACTGTAAATGTACAGACATACAAATGGATGTGAATATATGTATGTATGTGTATGTACATGCAGTAAAAAGTAAAGATACAGATAGTTGTACAATTAAGGTGACGTGCTCTTATGTACAAAACAATAATGTAATAGGGAAGACGGATAGGAGATGTGAAATAAAATTATTTTAAAATAATTTTTAATATTTTAAAATCATTTTTTTTTTTCATTCTAAAGTAATTGCTTTTGTTTTATGAACTTCTTTGACCTGTTAATACTATTAAGAAAAAAATATTTAAAATATCTTGAATTTAAAGTTTGTTTGTTTGTTTCTAATAAAAATAAATTAACTTAGATCACACTACTGTTTGTGTAAAAAGTGCTACTCCGTTCGGTTAATAGGAATTTTGGTTTGTACTAAAATATTTTAATATTATTTTAAATTTAAAAATTTTGGGTGAATTAAAGCGTAGACAGATTTAATTTGAATTAAAAGCTCACTAATGTGAATTAAAATTTTACCCTGACAGACGACAGTTTTTGAATATAAGAATTTTTTATTTAGAAGGCAGAAAGCTATGCTGTACGTGAAAAGTGAATATATATTTAAACAGAAAGTGGAATTTATTTTACTAAACTGCTTTATAGTAGTGAAGATGTACTAGCAACCATTAATCAGAACGTGTTGCTACATGTTGGGATTTCAGTACTCAGCACTTTGAAGTAAAACAAAGGCAAATGTGGAAATTTGTAAGTTTAATATAAAGAGTCCGCCATCTAACGTTTTTTTTTTCTTCAACTAGTACTTATTTCATGAATGGTAACACTTAACTCATGTCTGATTTGACAGATAACTAGTTTAATCCTTCCGCTGAACGAATATGGTTGTGTATACTTTTGAACAACGCTGGGAAATATTGCGACATCACTTTGAAAATCATGGTTTGAAATGTGTGCGAAAATTGCGTACGGATTTTGGAAGATGAGAAGCACCGTCCGTATGTTCGTTATCTTGTGAAAAAGTGAAAGAAACTGGCATCCTCATCGATAAACCAAAGCGTGAAAATCCAAGAACAGTGCGTACACTTGAGGATATTGCTGCTGCGGCAGATAGTGTGCGTGAAGCGCCATCAACATCAATTCACCGTCGTTCTCAACAGTAGAGCATTTCGGAGAGACGAATTTCGCATAAAGATCTTGGTATGACGCCATACAAAGTCCAATTAGTTCAGGAGTTGAAGCCAACTGACCATCACATGCGTTTTTTATAGCATTTTAATAAAAATTATTTGGCGGACCCTTATTATCTCTGAATGGTGTATACAATTTATTGGGGCATGTGACGTGCTTAATATAGACGATAACAGATTTAAGAAAAACTTTTCAGGAGGCTGCTGTAGTCAAGGTGGTAAGCACGTTGACTACAAACCTGGGTGGCCAGGGTTCAACCCCTGCGGCAACCAAAAAATATAAATGTTTTTTCGGTTTAATGGTATAAATACATATTCAGAATTTACATTAAAACATGCAGCCTCCTTCGTCGGTACTTCTTCATAGCATATTCGCCGGCGAAGTAAAATAACTAATAAATTGGCTATACTTTCACCACCTGTTCTTTTCTCTCCTCTATCCCTTTCCTAAAGAATGTAGCACGGGTATACACTAATTAAATAGGCATTACTGCCTGCTACTTCTCTTTATATATAAAAAAAGGAAGGCTTTCCAAAAACTGTATGAAAAAAATTAAAAATATTGAGAGGTTCGACACCAATATGGGGCCTTGTATTCCACTCGAAATTTCTAATTTTTACATGCACTTTTTTGTTTATTTGTACTGCAATATTTTTGTAAATGTGTCCATTCATTTTTGCACGCCGCAAATTGTTGGCACATTCCTCCCCTCACAGCACCAGTAGAACCTGAATCAAAATTAAACCGATTCGTTTTCAATATTTATTTTTTATTTTGTTAAAAACAAGTTAAATAACGTTCTTTGAATTCATTTTAATTTTTTATAAGTAAACAATTTGACAATTGAAATAAAGTACCTTTTCTGCCATCCACGCATCCATTTTAATTGTCAGAAGTTTACAGTTTGACAACCGCTTGTTGATTATCGACGGTGTTGCCATATTGAAATTGCTTAATTCAGTATAAATTCATTTTGATTAAGTGCATTTAGGGTAAATCTAATACACTTTTAAATGGGGATAATACAGAAGTTAATTTGAATTAAGACTGCTAATGCAAATTAACACTCTCGTCTGTCTGTGCCATTACAAAAAAAAAAAAAAAAAAAAAAAAATATATTAGAAAATAATAAATTAAAAAAAAAGGTAGAAGATAATATTTCTATAAAGAGCAGAAAAAAATTGCTCGTCGGTAATTTTTAGACCAAAATATGGAATTATCGCCTGACCTAAGCCCGACATAGAATATTTGCACAGAAGTAAAAAAAAACGTCTGTGAATCAAAACCAACCAACAGTAAGCAACTTTGAGCTGTAGTTAAGGAGTCTTAGAAGAGAATTAAAAAAAAAAAGTTTTGAAGACTTGGTTGACTCCAGGCCAAAACGCTGCTCCCTCTTATTGGCAAAAAAAAAAATATTAACTTCATTTTCTTTAGTGTGTATTTGAAACTTCGCTTATCTCTAGTGTCTCAGCAAAACAAAAAGTCCAAATTTGCTTTCAAAACAGCTAAAAAGACCGCACTGATCACTATAAGACTTAAAGTATGCTCTAATTTTTCTGGCACTCCTGACAAAATAAAAAAAATTTTTAATTAAAAGATCATTTATTTTGCAAATAAATTTTATTTTTTTAGTTGGATTATAAATTACCTTTTTTATAAATTTTTTTTTTTTTTTTTGTCCAAAAACTTAATTTTTTAGTTGCACATTTTGAGTCATTTACAATTAGAAATGAGAAAACTTACAGGTTTCCTTTGATCTTAAATAAAATAAAACGTCATAAACTAAAATTAAAACATGATTTTATAATTTTATTATTTTTTTGTTCTTATTTTTACAGCTTGTATTTGATGTAAAAGTATTTGTTTATTTGACGGTTTCTATTAAATTGTTTGAGAACATTTCAATTTATTTCTGTGGAAAAAAAAGAAATAAAACCAAATCTATTTTAAAAACACTTGCGACTGGCGTAACGAACATTTAATTAAAAATGTGTTTTACGCGAAACGGAAATGATGTTTTTTTTTTCTCCTTAATCAGTGAATTTTTTGTTGCCGCTTAAATTTCAGAAATTACAAAGATTAAAATCACTTGCTAACAATGCAATGTAATTGTTGAAGTAGCTATTTATTCTTTGATAAGAATTTTACACAATAAATTAAAGAGAATAAAAAAAAACGATACCGCTGACAACACGTACAATAAGTGATTTTATTTTAAGATATTGTCACTGCCAATTAACTATTGTCTGACTTGAATGTCTACCTTTTTTCTCTGTCCCCGTTTAAATCATTCACCCATCTATTTATCTGTTCATCAATTTGCGTCTTGTCTGCACTACATGATTAAATGTAAGAAAGTCGAGACAGTTTTTAAACACATTAACGTAAATTAGATGTGATGCTTTAAAGTAATTTTGTCTTAATTTAGTTTAATGTCAAAAACGTTTTTCCTTTTTCAATGACATGTTTTAAATGTGGGCGTTTCTTTTTTTATTTCGAAAAACATTTAATTTCTTGGGTATAAATATTGACGTTTAAAAAAGGTTTTGTAAAAAATTTTTACGGGTTGTTGTAAAGATGTAGGAAAATATAAAAAAATTAAACTATTATTAGGTGATTAGTGCACAGTGGGGAAGAGAAGAAATATTTTTAAAATAAATCAGAACTTCTAAACTGCTGTATCTACCGACTAAAACAAAATTTTACATACAAGTCTGTTAAATTCCCGAATAAATAATTTAACTTTACCGTTATTGATTATTGGAAGGTAAAGGTTTATTCTTAAGCGGCTTTCAGACGATATGTTTTTAAAATATGACTTGTCAAATTTCACGTACATGTCGTGTGAACTAATTAAAACATTGCTTGTTTAATAGTCAGGTAACAAAATCATGTGGAAAAAGTTCAATAAGTGTGCCTTCTATTTTGATCTGACAACAGCTGTTTTCAACTTAAAATAGGTTATGTCGGATGTAATTATAAATGTACGTTTCTACACAAAAATTGTAAGTCGTCTGTTAATTAACAATTTCGACAGACATGTGAAAGTACGTTTCGTCAGCTAAAATTGAAAACCATGTAAATTACAAAAATTCTGAGTCTGTTCTGTAAACCCCCTTTTTGAATTTTAAGTAAATCTGTGCAAATTGTGAATTTAGCTTGGACATTTCTAAAATCTACAGTACTATGGCTTTCGCCACCAGTAGGCCCTTAAGCCGCACCTGAACCATTTTGAATATAATTTTCGTTAGGAAATGTTAAAATAGTTTAATAATGTTAACTTAACATTTTTTGAGTGAGAGGTATGTAAACTATAACAGGGTTGTCGTGTAATATCTTTAATAGGCTAAAAGTATACGTTTTTAATTTTAAATTAGTAAATTTGTACACGATTTCGGTCAAAAAACTAGTATCACCAAACCCCAGCAGAAAGAAATATTTAATTGACCTAAAACTTTTTTGTTGTGGACCTATAATTTTATCGAGATTATTTTCGCTCATAACAAATAAAGCCAACTTGCTAAATGTATTATTCCTTTCTTAACGAAATTTTAACTTTAGCCAACATATGCCAAAACCCCAAAGCTATAATAAAAAAAAAATTGAAAACCGTTAAAAAGCCCTTACGAGGGCTGCTCTATATATTTCTGGCCTAATAGTGAAAATGCGAATATTTATAATCAAAAATGGTTTTATTGTTTTTCAAAGTATTCTCCAGCATGATTTATACACTTTTGCATGCGCTCAGACCAGTTGTCGAAGCACTTTTTCCACTCCGATTGAGACACCTCTAAAACATGGTTTTTGAACACTTCAACAGCTTCTTCTGGTGACGAAAATCGTTGACCACGCATTTTTTTCTTGATGTGCGGAAACAAGAAGAAGTCATTCGGTGCCAAGTCAGGGCTGTACGGCGGATGACCCATTAATTCGACGTTTTGGCCGGTCAAAAACGCTCTGGTTTGAGCCGATGTGTGAGAGCTCGCATTGTCATGGTGAACAATGATGCGTCTTCTCTTGTTGGTTTTTCGAATTTTTCCGATGACTTCAGGCAAACAAATTGTTGTGTACCACTCAGAAGTGACCGTCTTACGTTGCTCAAGCGGAACAGTCGCCACATGACCAGTTTTGCCGAAGAAACAGGCGACCATTTGCTTCGAAGTGCTTCTTCCACGAACAACTTTCGTTGGATTTCGCTCGTCTTTGAAGACCCACACGGTCGATTTTTGTTTGTTTCGTGCTTATACGCATAGATCCATGATTCGTCACCTGTGACGATCTTATAAATGTCTTTTGAAGCACCGCAATCGTATTTTTGCAACATTTCTTTGCACCAACCGACACGAGCCTTTTTTTAACGACTTTCAAATTGTGCGGGATCCAACGAGAACAAACCTTTTTTACAGTCAGGTGTTCATGCAGTATCGAATGTATGCTGGTGGAAGAAATGTCCAAGGATGTCTCTATCTCTCGGTATGTCGCATGTCGATCTTGCATTATGAGTTCACGCACGGCATCAATGTTCTCTGGCACAACAGCCGTTTTTGGACGACCTTCACGAAACTCGTCTTTGAGCGAGCTTCGGCCACGATTAAATTCATTACACCAATTTTTCACAGTGCTATAGGATGGAGCTTCATCGCCATACAAAGATTTAAGTTCATCAATGCACTCTTGTCGTGATAATCCACGTCGAAACTTGTGAAAAATGATGGCACGAAAATGTTCACGAGTTAATTCCATTTTTTTTCTATATTAATTTTTCAAGTCACTGTAAGCAACACAAATAATGGTTGTACGTCAAAACGTTTTGAGTACGATTATGCTTAAAAATGACAAATTTCCAATGGAAATGTCAGATTGCACTTGGCAGCCCTCGTATTTTTTAAACGCTTAAATAATATAACAATATTATGTGGGATACGTGTAAAACTTCAATTCTGAGATCCCAGTCGCCCAACATCCTCGCTAGCAGTTCTTATAACTTACTTATTTGGTCTTATTTTTCTTGAGAATGTTAAAACAAATTTTTGTGACAAGAATGTCATTTTAAAATAATGCATTACTACACTTTAGATTTTTATTAAGTGTACAAAGACAAGGAATAATGTTTGTTAACGGTAATGCTTTGAAAATTTTTAGTCATTAGTAATTAAGAAGCATTACCATTACTTAAAACAATGGTAATGCCAGAAAAAACATTATCATTAATTATCATTCAATGCTAATGAAAATGACAATTATTTTATCTAATAAAATAACTTCCATTTATGTTTTATACCATATTTGTCTTGAAAAAAAAATTAAAAAGCCTAATTTTTTTATTTATTCATTATCACCTTCACTTTATAAAAAAAATACTAAAAATTACATTCAATAGCAAGATGTTTCTTAATATGGAAATAAAGCTTATTGATTGAACATTATATTTTTTATTTAATTTTTTCTTAAAAAAAAATCATGACGCTCTGAACAATCAATTAAAATAAATGTCAACCTAAATTGTCAGTCAGCTGAAATAAAGTTAATATGTAGATAAATTACAAACTGTCATATTTAACCTTTAACCATACAAAAAAAAAAATAAATAAATAAATAAATAAAATGAATCATTTACCTGTTTAGTTTTTTTTTTTTGTATCATTAGATATTTAATAAAATTTGTAATTATTTTTTAAATTAAAGCAAACATTAAAAAATATTAAACTTGAATATTTTAAATATTAAAATTAAATATAAAATCTTTTTAAGTTATTTAATTTTCTTTTTTTTTATTTATTATTTAAAAATATCCGTATGGCGAAATGGCCATATGGATATGCTTTCCCCGCAGTAATACATTACATTTTTTTAGTTTTTAGTATTAAATATTTATAATAACATCATAAAATATTTATATATTAAGCACATTTAAAATAAATTAATATCATACTTATGACTTTTTCATTACAATTGAAATTTCATTGGCATTATTTGAAGCGATTAGAATGCCAAAAAATCTAACTATCATTTAATGCTAATGATTTTTTAATTGTAATTTTTTATTAATGGTAATGGAATATTAATAAAATCGTTTAATTACTAATTACAATTAAATAAAAAATAATTTTCTTTATGAAACACAAATGAATGATTAATGAGAGACGGCATAAAATAAAGAAATCTTAACCTTCTTATAGAAGAATCTATTTTACATTTTACAAATTTTTGGTCAGATAGGTTTTATAAACTTCATGTCGATATTACTTAAGCCCCCTTCACACTATATAACTGATTATTAAAGCTGTTGTTCTAAAACGATTCACCCACTTCGAACAATTTTTCTGGAAAAAACAAAGCTACCATATGAAACATATCTGTAAGCGAGATGTGTTACTTTACAAGCAGGCAGCACTGTGACAGAAGATTGAAATCACAGAATGCCGTTTTCTGCGTTTTTTTGTATCACAGACATAGTTTTGGTTTTGTTATAAATAAATTCTTAATTAAAAAAAAAACTTTCATAATCAAGAACAAAACAAGTTTTAAAAATAATTCTTGAATGTCAATGTAAAATATATTTTTTTTTTTTGCTTGAAAGATTTTTATCACAATAATTAAACTGTGATGCTTTTTCACTTTTTTCAGTTGACACCAGTTTCTTTTTTTTCACTTTTTAAGAAATTGTTTACTACAAATTTGTTAAAATTTTAAAGAAACAATTATTCAGAAAAGAAGTCAGTCAGGTTGCTTGGAAGTTTTACTTTTTAAATTTGCAATCAGTTTTACCTTTTAAATTTATATGCACATATACATATATTTAATATGTACATATAATATGATGTGGCAACTCAGTTAAATTTTCTTTGAAAAAATATAGTAGTTGGCAGCACAGTTTAATTGTTTCGGAACAAAAATTAAAATTAAACCAATTCAAGCTGAGTTTAACTCTTTTTCTCTCTCTTTCTCTCGAAAAGAAACACGTCAAACTACATATAAAAAATGGGTGAATCCAGCTTAAGACTTGCTAAAAACTTAAATCCTATGATTTTGTGATGGTGTGAAAGCAATATGTTATCAGAGTATGAAACAATACGGAAAGAAATTAGATATCCCATAATACCAAACCATTTTTAGAAATTTTTCTAAACGCTAACACTTTTCATTTTATCAGGGTTGTGTTTTTTTCAAAAGCAAATGAAGAAAATAACAAATGCGGCTGTTAAGCAAAGAAACATGCGGACTGCATCGCAGACGATACCGCGAAGTCGTCACACTATCTTCTCTTTGTCTTGCAACTGTTTAAAATTGCTTACATACGGACTTTGTTTACAACAAAGTACAAATAAAAAAAATTTTTATAACTTTTTATTTTGTATTTTTATTTACCAAGAAGCTGAACGGCCAGAAATTGTCTTGAGACGGCACATTCTTACCATACATAATATTCTTCAGTCGCCGTTGCTTAAATTTCTTACCAGCTTGGTAGTTTTCATTCTATTTGAAGTGTGATAGTGTGAAAACAAAATTTAATGTTACGTTAGATTTCTTGACAATCACAACACTTCCCATTTGATTTCCTTCTTACAAAATGCAACGAAAATCTTAATACTCAGTATTATAAAGTGAAAGGGGGCTTACAAGAAAACATAGATATATTTTTATCGTGTCTTCTTTTTCCTTAGAATTTTAAAACTGAAATATTTCACCAAATTTTTGTGATACGAGGGCTGCTCTATATATTTCTGGCCTATAAGTGTAAATGCGAATATTTAAAAACAAAAATATTTTTATTGTTTTTCAAAGTATTCTTCAGCATGATTTATACACTTTTGCATGCGCTCAAACCAGTTGCCGAAGCACTTTTTCCACTCCGATTGAGACACCTCTAAAACATGGTTTTTAAACACTTCAACAGCTTCTTCTGGCGACGAAAATCGTTGACCACGCATTTTTTTCTTGATATGCGGAAACAAGAAGAAGTCCATAGGTACCAAGTCAGGGCTGTACGGCGAATGACCCATTAATTCGACGTTTTGGCCCGTCAAAAACGCTCTGGTTTGAGCCGATGTGTGAGAGCTCGCATTGTCATGGTGAACAATGATTCGTCTTCTCGTGTTGGTTTTTCGAATTTCTCCGATGACTGCAGGCAAACAAATTGTTGTGTACCACTCAGAAGTGACCGTCCTACGTTGCTCAAGCGGAACAGTCGCCACATGACCAGTTTTGCCGAAGAAACAGGCGACCATTTGCTTCGAAGTGCCTCTTCCACGAACAACTTTCGTTGGATTTTGCTCGTCTTTGAAGACCCACACGGTCGATTGTTGTTTCGTTTCGGATCTATGCGTAGATCCATGATTCGTCACCTGTTACGATCTTATAAACGTCATTTGAAGCACCGCAATCGTATTTTTCCAACATTTCTTTGCACCAATCGACACGAGCCTTTTTTTGAGCGACTTTGAAATTGTGCGGGATCCAACAAGAACAAACCTTTTTTACGGCCAGGTGTTCATGCAGTAACGAATGTATGCTGGTGGAAGAAATGTCCCAGGATGTCTCTATCTCTCGGTATGTCGCATGTCGATCTTGCATTATCTGGCACAACAGCCGTTTTTGGACGACCTTCACGGAATTCGTCTTAGAGCGAGCTTCGGCCACGATTAAATTCATTATACCAATTTTTCACAGTGCTATAGGATGGTGCTTCATCGCCATACAAAGATTTAAGTTCATCAATGCACTCTTGTCGTGATAATCCACTTCGAAAGTTGTGAAAAATGATGGCACGAAAATGTTCACGAGTTAATTCAATTTTTTCTATATTAATTTTTTCAAGTCACTGTAAACAACACAAATATTGGTCGTACGTCAAAACGTTTTGAGTACGATTATGCTTAAAAATGGCAAACTTTCCAATGGAAATATCAGATTGCACTTGACAGCACTCAGTGTTGCCAGGCCAGAAATATATATATAGCAGCCCTCGTAATAATGCTATTTTAAAAAATTGATCTACTATGCTTTAGAGTGTTAATTCAGTATATAAAAACAAGAAATAACGTTTAATAATGGTAATGCTTTGGAATCATTAAATCATCAGTAAATAATAATGATTTTGTTTTTTAACTAATTACAAATGAAACGGTTTTATTAAAAAGCATTATCGTTTTTGAAAATAATGATAATGCTAAAAGCATTTTTTACCATTCAATGCTAATGAATTTGGCATATACTTGGTCCTTCTAATTAATTACTCCCATGTATTATTATTATTAATATTAAAATTAATTTTAATTGAATGTTTTATTTTAATTTTGATTTGAAAACAAATACTTAATCTTCTTTTATTTTTTATCCATTTCTTTACAGATATTTTGCACCAGTTTAAACAGATAATTAACGTTTTGTTGATTTTTTTATACATAATTTTTTGAAAAGAGTTTTTAACAAACAAAATGTCACGCAAAGCGGTAAGTGAAATAATTATATTTTTAAGCATTTTTTGATCTCACAAGCGTTGTTTATTGCCTTTAAAAAACTTCATTAAATTTTATTCCTTTTTATAAGATTTTGCAAGTTTTCCCTCACTGTAAACAAATCTACGTTTTCTGCGTCTGTTTTGTATATTTTACATTTAAATTGAGTTTTTCAATTAATTGTACTTGTTTTTACATTATTTTTTTTTTGCACTCACTTTATGAAATAATGGAACAAACAAATAATTATGTCGTTATTTGACACATTTTTAGAAATTCATTGCGGTTACAGGGTTAACAAATAACAATAAATTTATAATTACCCCTATCATGAATATCTTTTCACTTGAAATGTTTTCTCTTTTCCCCAAATTACAATCGTGAATAATTCACATGAACAATTTTTCATGTCAACAAAAATTCCCCTTATCGTGACTTATTTTTTCCCTCGAAATTTTTTCACTTTTCCCTTGGATTTGTTCAATTAAATTTAACTATGAAACCGCAAGTTTTTATCAGTTATAATTAGAGTATTAAAATGATTAATAAATTTTTTAATGCAAGATCAGTTCCTGCAGCGCAGACTAACATTATACTCGACAAGATGCAAAACATAGATCTCTTTGCTTGTAAATTTATAAAGATTTTTTATTTAAATTGACCTTAAATCAAAAATGGAGATATAAAAAAATTTAATACAAATTTTTTTTGTTGAAATGGGTCAGCCATGTCTCGGGTAACTTCAAAGGGTTATACGCGTCTTGCACGTCACGTTTTTGTAATAAAAATTTTATTTATTTATTTTTGAACTTCATTTTACAAATTTTTACTAAGCTTATTCTTCTTACCTTCATCCAATGCGCACTGATAGCTTATTAATTTTGAACAGCTGTTCAATGAGGGGAATGGAAATTTCGTATTCACTATAGGAGTGTTCTTTTAATTGCAAGTAACAGTTACTTTTCTGGGGCTGAGGCACTTTATTTTCTATTTCTTCTACTTCTTGCTACAATATTGTCTTAATCTGGTGACACTTAAATTAGCTCAATTAGCCTGTACACACTACAATATGGTGTGGCAGCGGCGAGACTTGAACTCAAGATATCTTGCTTTATTAATCTTGACATTTTTTTAATCATCTTATTCACGAGTGTTACACATTGTTGTTTTGTTGTTTATTTCTTATTAAACTAACTCTGCCTTAAATTATGAATCATGATTTACTTGTTTTTAATATACAGACTTCTTAATCATCACAGCTGTTGCTCTTATGTAAAGCGGCCTTCATTAGCTCATCTACTGCGGCTACACAAAATTTATTAGCTTTGTTTTCTAATCTATACTTCTGGAGGACACCATTAATTCGTCCTCAAACTGTCCAATTGCCGCGGCTACTTGAAATCAATTTGTTTTCCTTATAGTCAAGGGATGTATTGGGATTTGAACTCATACTCATGATCTTCTTAACGAACACACAAACATCTCTACCTATGAAGTCAATGTGGTTTTAGATAGTTTCTAATTAACTTCAAAAAAGGTGAAGGTTATCAATTCGTTTATTTTTTTTTAATTAAGTAAATATTTTTTTTAATTTTAAACATAAAGGGTGTCCCTTTGTAACAGACTAGATTTTAACCTAACTTTTGATACAGTGGCTCAATTTAATAGCCGGACAGCTATATGTTATACAGTTTTTCATTGAGTTTTTTATTTATTAAAATATGTATTGTAAAAAACTTCAACAGTAACGAAAAAAAGATCTGTACATTAAAAGTAACAAGAACAAATTCATAGTAAGGCAAGAAAATAAAATCAAATTAATAATCGGACACTTCACAAAATTTCGGGTTATTTAAATTTTTAATTGGGATTACCATTTTGTGAGATATCCCTTGCTCTTACGAATAGCATCCAGCCTCTTTGGAACTGATTCTACTAATTTTTTACAGTATGCAGGATCAATATTTTCCCATTCTTCCTTAAGGCCAAGTTTCAGCTCAGCGATGGAAGAAATCGATCTAGATTTCAATTTATTTTCCAAATGAGCCCAAAGATTTTCTATTACGTTAATATCAGGAGACTGCGGCGGTGTTTTCATAACATGTGGGCAGTTATACAGTAACCACATTCGAGTATTATGTGCGTTGTGTTTGGGGTCATTGTCCTGATAAAATTGAAAAGTTTCGGAAATGCTCAATTTTTCAACGCTAGCTGTCAAATTTTCTCCCAAAATTGAGATATGCTTATACAGGTCCATAATTCCATCAATGAAAACCAGCTGACCAGGACCCGCGGCTGACATACAGCCCCAAACCATCACAGTTCCGGCTCCGTGTTTTACTGTAGGACGAAGGTTTAATGATCTTAGTTCTTCATTTGGCTTTCTCCATACATATGCTTGTCCATCTGAACGAAAAACATTAAATTTACTCTCGTCCGTGAATAAAACAGTGCTCCAGTACGAAAAATCATGCTTCTTATATTCATTAGCGAATTTCAGCCTCTTCATACGATTTACCTTATTCACAAACGGTTTTTTGCTGGCAACTATTCCATGGAAATTGTTTCTGCGAAGCACATTCCGAATTGTTTCGGGTTTGAAGCTTATTTGTAAACTTTCGTACACCAGTTTAGTCAATTTTGGGGCACTAAGTTTCGAATTTTTTTTGAATTTGATTTAAAATCCATCGTTCATCTGAAGGTGAAAATTTTTTTCGGTCGTCCTGATTTTTTCTTATTTTCTACATAATTGCAATTTTTAAATCATTCTATAATGTCATGGACTGTGGAATGACTTCTTTCAACAATATGACCATGACCTATTTCACGAACAGACAAACCATCTTGATAATGTTTTATGGTCAACTTTCTGATTTCTGTAGATGTTTGGGAACGTTTGTTACTCATTTTACAATTTTCACAACAAATTACGCTTCAAACACACAATATTTAAAAGTTTTCTACTTTTGACATTTCTACGAAGTTTACAATTACAATTGGAATTCCCCATTTAAAGTAACAATAAAATACTTTAGTTACCACATGTCCGATTATTAATTTGTTGTTTTATATTGTCTTACTTGAGGTTTTTGCTTGCAACTTTTTTTGTGCAATTAATTTTTATACCGTACATGGCGAATAATGTAATAGAGAGTTATAATAAAAAATAATCTAGTTTTAGATTTTGTACAAGCGACAGTTTGTGTATTATAAAAGTTTTATTATATTATAATGGCTGTCCGGTTATTAAATTGAGCCACTGTAAGTTAGAGGCAGGAATATTTGATAAGTATGACGCAGGAATATCTTTTAATTAGCTACTTAACTCAAAAATTAAAGGGTGTCCCTATAGTTGGTAATATTTAATGTATAATACCTTATCTCTAAAGCCATTAAAATTTGTGTTAGTATATCCGCTAAGTAAAAAGTTAAAATTTAAAGGGTGTCCCCACAGAACACGTGAATTTACCGTATTCATGACGTTTCTTTACCTATTTTGTTTCTTTTTAAATTTATGCTTACTAATTTGTTTTATTCATTCGTTGCCTTTCAAATTAAATGAATTTCTGCGCGTCTGTCATTTTTTCAAGTCTGATTTTTTTGTTTTTGCAAGAATTATTATAATTCTATATGTACACCATATGAAACAACTTTTTCAACAGCTGTATATCACACATATATACATAAAGCAGAATGCTAATGAGATTTGTAAAGATTCAGAAAATGCTGCATCGCGTTCTGGAAGTGTCTAATTTTTCTTTAAAGCTAAACACAACAATTTGTAATTATTTTTTTCTTTCTAAATAAACTAGAAATTTAAAAATACGTGAACGTGAACGAATTAAAATTATATATATACTTATAATACTAAAATAATTCGACTGATGATTTTAAAAATTAATCGTTTTCAATGTCAAACAATAATTTGTCAAAAAAAATAAAAATAAAAAAAAAAAAAAAAAAAAAATAATAAATAAGTACAGATTTACACTTTGCAATATTTTGAGGAATTTTTTCAATTCTCTATTTAAGTCGCAGCGATATGCGTAATTTATAAACAAACAAAAGCAACAGTAACATCCCCCTCAAAATTCAAGTAATACCAATAGCGACAACACCCTTGCTTCACCAAAAAATAAAAATTTCATGCTAGTTTAATGAAAAATTGCATAGTGTAAATGCCGTATAAGTAAAATAAAGTTTAACAACTTTAATATTTGGTTAGACAACGGCATTATTGCAAAAGCAACAATATTATTTTTTATAACAATAATCATTTTAAATATATTGGTCTTAGATTATGGTCACCTGAACCATGTTGCTTCTTTCTTTGTTGCCAGCATCCTTCATTTTTTATTTTCTAATACCAAATGGATACTTTTAGTAAATGAAAATAACCGCATATTTCTGACACTAATTTTGTATTTTATGCTCTTTAAGCTTTGCAGTGGTTTAAAGAGAAACAATTTTTAAAATGTTTGGCTTAGCTTTTTGATCTAATGAAAAAGAAAAAAATCATCGGGTTTAATTATTGTGAATTTAAATAGTTTATTTTAAACCAATTTGCTTAATACCTTTTTATACAATTTGTTTTGTTTTGTTTGGTTAACACTAAATTTATTCACCTGTCATTTCTTATGCAACTTTTCAATTTATAAACAAAGTTTCTTTTATCCATACATACATACATACATATATACATTCCACACATACATACATATATACATTCATTCATTCCTACATTTTATCATTGATTTAGCGCGTGGCAAACAAAGTCACGTAACATACAAATTAAAACCATTCCCCAGCTTGATTTTAAATTATTTAGAAAAAAGACTTAATTTTATAATCAGCAGCAATATAACGATAAACTTTAACACAATTATATGAATAAATAGGCGAATAATTAGCAATTATTTGGCGTTTCTTTTTAATCGATTTTTTATCCATTCAAATACAATTTTATAAACATTTAATGGAATTAAGAAACAATTGTTTTTTTAATTGGTTTAAAAAATACTTGAAACAGTTTTTATTTTAAATATTTCTTAAATAATTACACTGTGCAACAGTAAAAAAATTCATGAAAAGGTTCGAATTAACTACAAAATGTCTAGTTTGACGGAATTTATCACGCATTTTCAATTTTGGAATCTGAAACATTCTGAAAATCATTGTGGCCCCTAAATCAAAAGTTTTTCTTGAATAACTAATTAAGGCTTGGTGATACGGCTTAACAATATTAAGCAACAATAAAGCAAATGGTCCGTCGGCCAAATTTTATGCCATAAAAAATATTCTATTTTTAATGTCGAAACAAATTAAATTATTTTTACTGTTTTCTCATCACAACTTTTAGGGACCTCTAATTTAATATTAACCATTTATAGCTAAGATGCAGCTAAATAACTTCTGTAAATATACCAATACAATCTGAACGTACTTTAAGAATATAAATGATCATAAATGTCACCTTGTGCCTTAAAATGGTTATCTTTTCTTTTATTTCTCACAAGCATGTATTTCAAACTGTTCCATTTTGACGCCTTCCTAAGTGTTTATACTTACGATTGTACATCTAGCAAACTGTTGGGCAACTAGTTGCATCGCATCATTTTAACAACTGAGTCGAAATTCGCATAAATTTTTTAAAGTTCTGTAGACACAGAGAAAGAACATGGTTGAGGTAACCATAATCTAAAAGCAATTTATTGTGTAAACAAAACATAGTATTGTTACATTTAATAATAATATGGTTGGTCTTAAAACCATATTTTTGTCTTTATAACAATAACATGGTAACGTATTAACATAATTAGTTTTATAATTAAATATTATGTTTTCAACTATTTTTGAAATGTTTTGCTTACTTTCCATTTTTATAACCTTCACCACAGGTGGAAAAAGGGTATATCTAAGTTTATCATTCCACTAATAAAAAAATTAACAATGTCTTCTCACATAAATTGAAACATGTAGCGGTGCAAAAAATATTCTTCCTTTTTGAAATATATTATTAAGATAAAAGAAACTTACGTTTTTAAAACAAAAGTAGGTGACTAAATATCTAACAATAAACACAACTACCCAAATGAAATGATGCACCTACACCCATCTACAACAAAGAAACATTTGTGAGTCATTTTCTATTGTTTATTTATATATTTACTTAACCTCAATTAAATGGAATATGTAGCGTGATTCAATTAATGAGTATCTTGCACCTTTAATTATATGATAGAAAAGACAACAACATGTTTTTAAATGTAAACAATTGTTGGAAGTCATGAATTGGCCATAAATTGGATAAACTAGGAGCAGTAAAAGCTAACAAAAAAAAAAAACATAAAACAAAGTAAAATTGATATTGACCTATAAAGATAAAACTGTTTAATGTTTAAACAGAATTTTAAAAATGTAGGAGTCACTTATTTTTGGCTTGTTTAATTTATTTTTTGTTGGTTTTTATATTTAACGCCAATGTGAGTGAGGAAGTGATAATTATAATAATTATTAAGAAATTAGTTAAACGTTGAAGTTTATTTAGGTCCCACTAAATTAACATTATATTTGCTATGTTAAGCAATAAAAATATTGTTTCAAGAATATTGAATTTTTGTTCAGTTTTTAAAATCATAAACATTTTTATTTGTTTATTGCGCAAATTATTTTACTATTATTTTTAAAATTAGCCTGCACCCATCTTTCAGAAAAACAATCAGAAATATTTCGCATGTTGGAAAACTTCTAAAAACAAAATGAGAATCATATGAGAGGCCCAAAACTTTTAAAATAAAAACTAATACAAAAATTACTTTCATAAATTATTTAGTTGGATATTATACAAGACTGGCAGTGCCTATGAATTTGAAAGCGTTTCATTTCTAGTTTTATTGAAATTTTATTATAAAAAAATGTGTTGTTAAATATTTATTGTAATGTTCTGTAAACAGTTTTGAAAGTGTTCCATCTACAAAAACTTTAAAATTTATACTGCAGGTTACATACTGTTACGATAACAGTGCTATGTTAATTACTTAACATTGCCAATCTTAATAAAAAAATAAATAAGTAAAATAGAGTTGCCGGACGTTATTAAAATGAAATTAAAGTGGATAGAAAAATAATCACCCTTATTCTAGTTTTCGGCGTCGTCATCGTCATCGTTTTAGTATCAATATCACTTCGTATCAATGTCTTCGTCAATTTGATAAAAAAATTTTCATTCTATAACATCTCTGTGACGACGTCTACGGTCTATCGAAGTGATATTGATACTAAAACGATGACGATGACAACGCCGACAACTAGAATAAGGGTGAATATTTGAAGAAGACTTCTAGTAGTGTCTTTAGTAAACTCCAATATTCGAAAAGATTAACATTATGCTTTTTAAGAAATTATAGGGGTTTGCCGAAAAGCACCACTGTTAAAATTTAAAAAAGGACTGCGTAAGGCTGTTATAGAATTAACACTCAAGCAATAATACCTACAACTTAATTGTGTTACCTTATTTAAAATCGATAGAGGAAAGATAATAGCTGAAGAAGAAGATTGCAATTGCACGTGTTGTCTTTTTTTTTAAATGCTGCAGCGCGTAGTCGCATGTTAATGTTTAAATCTGGCTACAGGCATGTGATATTATTTTACTTAACTCTGTAAGGAAATACCAACGAAGGAGGACAGTATAATATAAACGTGTATTAAGACCCAATACAAATTCAGGTTATCAGATTAACATGCTAACCATCTAAACTCTAGCCAGCGTTTCCGTTTTGGCTACTTTTAACTAAAATTAGATATTTTTTTCTGATGTCTAAATGTGTACTTTTTATACCCTTTAAAACAGGCGGAAAAAGAGTATATCTAATTTGTCATTCCGTTTGTAATTTCTACAATATCCTTTTTCGACCCCATAAAGTGTATATCTAAGTTCTAATGCGTAGCAAAGTCGATTGAGCGAGGTCTGTCTGTACGTTCTTGTTGGTGTTGAAATAAACTTTGTCAAGGAACTAGATCAGCTAGAGAAAATTTAAATACGCCAATCGATCAGACATAGTTCCGAAAATTTTGCTATTGAAAATCAGCAAGATGGGTCTATGTCTTTCGAGAAAGCTGGCAAAACACTACGCCTGTTTCTAATTTTTCCATATATGTAAGGCGATAGAGAATTAAAAATTAGGAAACAAAAACGTCAAGCGAAAAAATTGGAGCTCGCCCATTTTTTCCGAGTTATGGGGCTCTGAACTTTTCATAGAAGAGCACGAATGTGCACCATAGTTTTTGAAGATATCAACATGAGTATGAAGAGATCTTTTAGGAAATGCTAAATTCTTAAAAAATGTTTAACCGATTAAGAGCCGGTAATATTCTTATGTAAATTTTTTTTTATTTTTCATTTTTTTTTTTTTTTAATTCTGTCACGCCATTTATAAAAAAATTCAAAAGAGTACTTTTAGAAATAAAATCCAAAAAATCTTAGAAACAGCTTATCGAGTTCAATGCCTCAGATCTGTCTGCTAGTTTGTTAAACACAGATTCGCTATCCTAAGTCAAGCAAAGCTTACTTCTTTCAGGTAAGAGTATTATTAAAATTACCGACATTGATTATTGAGTATGAAACCACATCTCGATAGCTTACTTAGCTTTCAGGAAACTTCTTACAAAGGATTTTTGTCCAAACTATAAAGACAAAAATCAAAGTTTAACCAAAAACAACAATAATCAACTCTGACTTTATTTTTCTTCATCCACTGTATACGGCTGACTTTTTTTCAGCTCATTTAAACAGTTAAAAGAACATGAAAAATAAAATAAAAACTACAACAGTGGCAACACTGGCTGTAATGTATGACATTGGATTCGCAGTATCAGTATCAGGCACGTCAAACATGATCACAACGTATCACCAGAGTGTTGTGCTTGATGTTTACAGAGACGGATCAAAGTCGGACACTGGGGTTGGGAAATGCGTCTTTATTCCTAGATTTCAAAACAGGATGATGTTTAGCCTACAGAACCACTGAAGCATAATTCAGGCTGAAATTTCCATTAAGAGAGATGGGTGCCTAGATGAGGTACCACAGGATATATGGAGAGAATATCCGGATCTGTACTGACAGCAAGGCCGCGATAAACTCCTTATCGATTGTCTACACGACATCCAGTTTGGTCTGTGAACGCCGTATATCTCTTGATGAGATGGTAAAACATTTTAACCAGGAACTATTTTGGGTGCCGGCACACTCGGCCATACCGGAAATATTGACCGCGCAGACCAGATGGTCTAATGAGTGCACCTGCAAAATTTCGAGGACATTATGACCTCATTATGATAGTAGGAGATCTGTAAATTTTCTGAGGTTTCCCCGGGCACAGGGCACTGTGCCATCAGTACCCATGCTAGGAGACTAAATCTTTCATACCACAACTTCCGTTAAGGTCAGGATAAGGAAGAGGAGAAAATTGTGAAACATCTGCTGTGTTATTGTCCAGCTCTATCTGGGAACAGAGCGGCTCTTGTGGGCCGCCAGTGAATGCGTAGTCTTGCAGATGTTTCGGTCTGCGATGTTGCTAAGCTAAACTCGTTTATCCGGACTTCGGAGTGGTTTGGGAACAAAGATCTTTGCACATTTCTTTTTCAGGCTACATAAAGGGACCTATGTGAGTCGGTTTTTCATGCCGGCAACCTGTGTAACATAATCTAACACTGGCTGCAACTTACCATAAAACTGAATCAATGCTTTCTAACTGATGCAGATTAAAACTTGTATTTGCACAGACTTTGTAAAGCATTTCTTACAAAATGATGGTCAAGCTTTTAAAAAAAGTGTTCATAAAATTATGATACGATTCAGTTCTCTAGCTTTTTACCTCGAGAACATTTGAGTCATGTTGTAATCCACTAATAAAAACAATTTACTAAAGACGAAAAAAAATCTCGATTTAAAGTTTGCTTTATTCGTGTTACTTTTAATGCCACGAAATGTGCATTAACATATTTATGCAAAATATAGACAGTAGGTATCATTATAATTGTTAGAAGAAAAAAAAACAACAAAAAATATTTCGTAAAGCTTTCTATTAAATACTTCAGACTAATCTAACAAGTTTAAAGTTGACGTTTAAAATGTTGTTTGTTTGTACATGACTACCTCATTTAGGTAATGTTGTTTGTTGTTGTAATAATGAGTACATCATTTGATGTACGTGTTTGACGTGACTAGAGCGTGTAGCCTAAGTCAGGCGTCAATCAATTTGTTTACAATAGTTTTTTTTGTTGTTCTATTCAATTTGTTTTTTAGTTTGTTTTAACTATTTTATGCTTTTGCTTCCTCTACGTTTTAATGTTTGATATATTTTCATGCATTTTCGTGTCCAATGGAAGCAAATGGTGGCAAAGTAAGTCAAAACAGGCCGGCCCTGGTTGTTTTTGCTTAATTTGTTTTAGTGACTTTTTTTTTTTTTGTTATTGTTGTAAAATTTTTGACATCGCTCTAATTAAAGGTGTGGTAGGTATATGTATGTGTGACACAATGTTCTTTTTTCTGTTTTCATTTTTAGTGTGCTTTCTGAAAAGCAAAGCTTCATTATCTACCACAACAGTAAAAAAACGCAGGAATTTTACAAAAAAAAAAAAAAAAAAAAAAAGGCAATAATGGAAATTGTAACTACACTTTTTGTTTTGCTTTCTTTTTCGCTCATTCATTCGTTCTTGTGAAATTACTACAACCATAATAAAATAAAATAATGAGTTCTATTTAGTTGCGTTCTAGCCCTCGGTAAATTAAATACAATTTTAAATTTGTTATACAAAAATTAGTTTGAAACATTGTAATTTTTAAAATTAGTTAAACACAAAAAAAACTATATCCTGTTATTATAACAGTTTTATATAGAACTAGTGAAAATTAAGAAAATTTTGAAAAGTTTAAATTCCAGCCAAATGGTTGTGACGGCGGAGAGCCGTTTGCGTTTGCGGCGTTACAGTAGCAGTTTAAAATCAAAAACGGTTGGTAGTTAAATTAACTAAAAAAAATTATGCGATAATTTTAGTTATAAAACAAAAAGTTTTAAGTAAAAACATTAAAAAATACAGCATAAAACCATAAAATAAAAGGTGTCCTTTTTAAAGGTGTACAGCTGTGAATGTAAATAATTTATTTAACTTTATTATTGTTACCAAACAAATAATAAGTTCTTTAAATAGGAAATATAATGACATTGAATATAAAACTGATATCGGATATGTAAATTCTGCGTTTGGTACGGACGTAGCGCTTTCTAGAACTACAATTTTCCACCATTTAACAAGCATTCCACATAAGGTATTTTTTGTTCAAAGTGTCTTAACTATACATGAACAAAATGCATTATTAACCGACTTAAAAAAAAGAAGAAGGTTATCAATTTAACTGAATGTTGCTTTTTTATATTTGTGCCTGCAGAGCTTAGTCATTTCTAAACCAATTTTGAAAATTTTTTGTAATTTGATAGATTATGCTTACAGATTGGTCACGTTTTAAAAACAGTTCATCATCTTAAAAATAAAAGTATGTCCCCATTAGACTTGTGCAATATAGTTCAGTTTAGTTATCGCTCTTTTTAGTTCAAAGCTTAAAAGTGAACTAGTTCAAATTTTAGTTCAAACGCTTTCTATATTCAAAAGCTCTTTGAGTTCAAAGGTTCTTTTCAAAATATGATGGTAACAACACCGTAGCAATGCCATAACGAATGTTAAATAAAATGTGTGGCAGCACTTATTTCATGTCGGAACTAGTCATCAAGGAAAGACATGGCTTCTAGTTCATCTTGTCTGGTAGTTCAAAAATGAACTAGGTATACTTAAAAGTATGAACTAGTTCACTTAGTTCAATCGATGGAATCATTCAAATGAACTAGTTCGCTTATGAACTACACAAGTCTAGTCCCCATTCAACATACGGGTCTTTTATAAACCGCAAAGCGCACATCTTTAAAATTAAAATGCGTATTTCTATAGCTCCCAATAGGAAAAAGTAATATTTTGTATTACTTTTTTAAATCTAAAAATTAAAGGGTGTCCCCATAGATGACGTAAATTGACTTGTATGCGCCTATCTTTTGAATTGTTATTGACAAGTGCTTAAAACTTGGACAGGATGTCGATTATAATAACAAGTATAAATGTTCAAAATTAGAAACTAAAGGGTATCCCAATAGTTAGTATAATTTGATGTATTTGGCCAAACTTTTGAACCGTTATAGACAGACAGCTGAAATTTATAAAGAAACTTTATTGCTAAGTCCGCTATAACAACCAGTATAAACTTGAATTTAGAAATTAAAGGGTGTCCCAATAGTCGATGTATATCGCCAAACTTTTGAACGGCTAAAGACAGACAGCTGAAATTTACAAAGAACCTGCATTTAAAACAAGTATAAAATTTGAATTTAGAAATAAAAGGGAGTTCCGCTATAACTGATGTAATTGAAAATTATGTCCATTACTGTATCAAGTATAACAAAAAGTTTAAATATTAAAAATAAGAAATTAAAGGTTGCCCTAATGGTTGTAATTTGATGTATATGGCCAATTTTTTGAACAGTTATATACTGATGCTTAAAATTAAAAAAAAAAATTTGTTTACTGTATCAGCAAAAATAAAAAGTGTAAAAAATAAAGGGTGACTACATTACTAATTAATTTTCTTGTTTAATGTGCATTCATATTTTGTTTTACGACACATAAAAAATCCTGATTTTAGTTTTGTCTGTTTTGAAGTTGGTTTTTTTTACAATAACAAGTTTTTCAACCGCATTCGAACTGCAGTAGCCAGTAAAATTTTACTGATAATGAAAGTCAGTTAACGTATTATCAATTTATCTTTACTTATTAATGAAATTAAATTTGTATTACCAGTAAAATCATAATGACTGCGGTTTTCCAGTAACCAGTAAAAATCAAATGATTACAGATTTTTTTTAGTAATCAGCAAAGTATTTACTGATGCTGCAATTTAATTTTCACTAGCAGTAATTTTTTACTGACAACTGATATTTTTACTAACCAGTAAAAATTTACTGATTACTGCATGCTTTTTAAAATTTTCATTTGAAGGGTATACCACAGGTGGAAAAACGTTATACATATCTCAGTTTTTTATTCCGATTGTAATTTGAATATCCGTTTCCGACTCCACATTTCCCATACACATTCTGGGTCCTTATCCATAGCGAAGTCAATTGAGTGATGTCAGTCTGTCCGTCCGTGTTAGTTGTAAAATCAACTTTGCCAAGGCGCTAGATGAGCTAGAGAAAATTTTAATAAACCAATCGATCTGAATTCCTCGTGAAATTTTCATTTAAATATTTTTCTATGCATTGTTTTTGTAAAAAATAATTTTAAAGCTGGTATTTTATATAAATTACATTAAATTAATTTACTATTTATTTAATAAAAATTTCAAAATGTAGCTTTAAATGAAAAAAATAAAAAAAGAGTTTTAGGAAAAGTGTAACTTGTTCTTGTATGGCAACACTGCTCTACAGCAGCATTTGTACATATGTTATCATTTAGACTACTGTTGTACTTAACCAAATGGAGCTGTCATAGTATTTAAGGAAATAAATTTAAAAAAAAATACCAAATGTATATTTTCCTTCGTGATTACCCTAATCAGTCGTTACACCTGTACGTGGGTTCTATAATTTTTTGTATTTGAAATTGCATTGCTTTTTGCTTCCGCACTTTATAAGAAAAAAACATGAATTTGTATTTTGGCACAAACGTTATTAAATCGTTTGAATATTTCGAACAATCAAACAAAATAGTTTCGCCACTTTTAAGGGCTTTTCATCTTTGTAATTTAGTTTTATTTAAAGCCAATTTTGACCGATATTAGATTTAAGAAATAAAATAAAATAATAATATGAAATGTTATTGTATAATTAAAAAAATATACATTAATATAAATCTTTTATGGTATAGAATAGCGTTTTTTCTGCTCATAATTTTATTCGACACCTTTTGAAATTTGAATTGAAATTTCAAATATAAATAAGAAATTAAAAATTATCAGGTCTGTTCTGAAAATCACGTGATTTCAAATCACGAACGGTTTTAAAATCTCGCCAATGATTTGGTGTTGTTCTGAAAATCACACAATTTTCAATTTTTCGGCGTAGTTTTAAATGTTTGAAAACACAAGAAAACAACTGATTTTTAGATTTGTTTTTTGTTTTTTTTTTTTTACTTTTTTAATTTGAGAATTTTTAATTGTTTATAATAGTACATATGTTTTAACTTTTATTTCCTTATTGAAGCTGATTGAATGGCTTGAAACTTAGCGTCAAATAAAAATTTGTAAAATGAGAAAAAAATTAAAAAATTTAGGAAGTTGATTAAGTTTTGCTTTAGGTTTATGTGATCACATCGAAAGCACTCGCCGATAAACCGAATATACAGCCAGTTCGCCTATTAGTAACATAAGTATAAACTAGATAAATCTTAGATGCTGTTTTAAGACTGTGTCAATTTGGAAACATTTGAATTATCTTCTAAAAAAAACAAACTAACTGCCAAAGAATAAGCAACAAATTTTTTATAAAACAAGCAGTCTTCAAGAATTTATAAAAAATTGGTTTTGGTCTGTATAAAATCCAATTTTTTTACAAAAATAAATAGAAGACATATCATTTAAAATATATATAATTAATATTATTTATTCTAAGCGAAATATTAAAAAAAAAATAAGCAAGTGATTTCAAACCGGCAGTCATTTAGTTAATAATTTTTAAATCACGTGATTTCAGTATAATTTGTAGGCAGAACACCTTTTACGTGATTTGAAATCACTTTGAAAGAAAGTGATTTACAGAACAGACCTGTATATGAATAGAATTATAAATTTTTCAGAAATGTGGTTCTAAAACATTTCAAATAATTTTATTCTTTTGGTTTTACCGACACTGTAGTCTTAGTGAAAAAACGTAAAGCAGTTAATTCCCTCCAAAAACTCTGTTCTCTCTTTTGTTGTAACTAGCTTCAATTTTGAAACTGGTTGAAAAAAATTAAATTAAACCAAATAAAGAATATTTTGATGTTCAGTTATGGAAAAATATCCATACACATAATTAAACATCAACGGGGTGGGGTCATTTCTGTACATAAATTTTTTTTTTTTAATTTTGATGTTAAAACTATTAGATGAAATAAAATTTCGTGAGGAATTCCCTTAGAACCTTGATTTAAGTATAGAATACTTTTTGTTTCGTAAATAAAGTTATTTCATAGAGAAAAAGAGATAAAAATGTAAAAGCACCCAATAGAACAGTTGTCAATATATTTTTTTTTTTTTGCAGATGGAAAACTTTTATGTGTGTGAAGATAAATACGTATTTAAATAGCAGAGACACAAACCATTTTTTTAACATTGCCGTTTTTACAGTTAACAGTGTTCTGTTAACCACTTAACAGTCGTTATGTTATTGGTTTCCTTTATTCAGGAGGATAATTTTAGTAAAAAAAACACGAGTCCGAATAAATATAATTTACGGAAATGTTGCTCCAAGGGATATATTACAGAACTATAAAAGTTTGATATCTAAGAATTGCTTAGAAAAGCATTTAAATTGAGTTAAAATAAAACACTCATTTTGCAACATTTCTTGCGAAGATAAATGACCATTTTGGACAAATATGGAATAGCACACATACTACACCATATACACATGTTAGTTTGAAGGGTCCTTAATAAGACCCAATCAGTCCAATATCTGAAATAATTTTGGGATTTGAGAAAATTAACTTTGAAAAAAATGCTTTTGTAGTGAAATTTCTTGAGAAGATAAATGACCATTTTGGACAAATATGGAATAGCACACATACTACACCATATACACATGTTAGTCTGAAGGGTCCTTAATAAGACCCAATCAGTCCAATATCTGAAAAAATTTTGGGATTTGAGAAAATTTACTTTGAAAAAAATGCTTTTTTAGTGAAATTTCTTGAGAAGATAAATGACCATTTTGGACAAATATGGAATAGCACACATACTACACCATATACACATGTCAGTCTGAAGGGTCCTTAATAAGACCCAATCAGTCCAATATCTGAAATAATTTTGGGATTTGAGAAAATTAACTTTGAAAAAAATGCTTTTTTAGTGAAATTTCTTTAGAAGATAAATGACCATTTTGGACAAATATGGAATAGCACACATACTACACCATATACACATGTCAGTCTGAAGGGTCCTTAATAAGACCCAATCAGTCCAATATCTGAAATAATTTTGGGATTTGAGAAAATTAACTTTGAAAAAAATGCTTTTTCAGTGAAATTTCTTGAGAAGATAAATGACCATTTTGGACAAATATGGAATAGCACACATACTACACCATATACACATGTTAGTCTGAAGGGTCCTTAATAAGACCCAATCAGTCCAATATCTGAAATAATTTTGGGATTTGAGAAAATTAACTTTGAAAAAAATGCTTTTTCAGTGAAATTTCTTAAGAAGATAAATGACCATTTTGGACAAATATGGAATAGCACACATACTACACCATATACACATGTTAGTCTGATGGGTCCTTAATAAGACCCAATCAGTCCAATATCTGAAATAATTTTTGGATTTGAGAAAATTAACTTTGAAAAAAATGCTTTTTCAGTGAAATTTCTTGAGAAGATAAATGACCATTTTGGACAAATATGGAATAGCACACATACTACACCATATACACATGTCAGTCTGAAGGGTCCTTAATAAGACCCAATCAGTCCAATATCTGAAATAATTTTGGGATTTGAGAAAATTAACTTTGAAAAAAATGCTTTTTTAGTGAAATTTCTTTAGAAGATAAATGACCATTTTGGACAAATATGGAATAGCACACATACTACACCATATACACATGTCAGTCTGAAGGGTCCTTAATAAGACCCAATCAGTCCAATATCTGAAATAATTTTGGGATTTGAGAAAATTAACTTTGAAAAAAATGCTTTTTCAGTGAAATTTCTTGAGAAGATAAATGACCATTTTGGACAAATATGGAATAGCACACATACTACACCATATACACATGTTAGTCTGAAGGGTCCTTAATAAGACCCAATCAGTCCAATATCTGAAATAATTTTGGGATTTGAGAAAATTAACTTTGAAAAAAATGCTTTTTCAGTGAAATTTCTTAAGAAGATAAATGACCATTTTGGACAAATATGGAATAGCACACATACTACACCATATACACATGTTAGTCTGATGGGTCCTTAATAAGACCCAATCAGTCCAATATCTGAAATAATTTTTGGATTTGAGAAAATTAACTTTGAAAAAAATGCTTTTTCAGTGAAATTTCTTGAGAAGATAAATGACCATTTTGGACAAATATGGAATAGCACACATACTACACCATATACACATGTCAGTCTGAAGGGTCCTTAATAAGACCCAATCAGTCCAATATCTGAAATAATTTTGGGATTTGAGAAAATTAACTTTGAAAAAAATGCTTTTTTAGTGAAATTTCTTTAGAAGATAAATGACCATTTTGGACAAATATGGAATAGCACACATACTACACCATATACACATGTCAGTCTGAAGGGTCCTTAATAAGACCCAATCAGTCCAATATCTGAAATAATTTTGGGATTTGAGAAAATTAACTTTGAAAAAAATGCTTTTTCAGTGAAATTTCTTGAGAAGATAAATGACCATTTTGGACAAATATGGAATAGCACACATACTACACCATATACACATGTTAGTCTGATGGGTCCTTAATAAGACCCAATCAGTCCAATATCTGAAATAATTTTTGGATTTGAGAAAATTAACTTTGAAAAAAATGCTTTTTCAGTGAAATTTCTTGAGAAGATAAATGACCATTTTGGACAAATATGGAATAGCACACATACTACACCATATACACATGTTAGTCTGATGGGTCCTTAATAAGACCCAATCAGTCCAATATCTGAAATAATTTTTGGATTTGAGAAAATTAACTTTGAAAAAAATGCTTTTTCAGTGAAATTTCTTGAGAAGATAAATGACCATTTTGGACAAATATGGAATAGCACACATACTACACCATATACACATGTTAGTCTGATGGGTCCTTAATAAGACCCAATCAGTCCAATATCTGAAATAATTTTTGGATTTGAGAAAATTAACTTTGAAAAAAATGCTTTTTCAGTGAAATTTCTTGAGAAGATAAATGACCATTTTGGACAAATATGGAATAGCACACATACTACACCATATACACATGTCAGTCTGAAGGGTCCTTAATAAGACCCAATCAGTCCAATATCTGAAATAATTTTGGGATTTGAGAAAATTAACTTTGAAAAAAATGCTTTTTTAGTGAAATTTCTTTAGAAGATAAATGACCATTTTGGACAAATATGGAATAGCACACATACTACACCATATACACATGTCAGTCTGAAGGGTCCTTAATAAGACCCAATCAGTCCAATATCTGAAATAATTTTGGGATTTGAGAAAATTAACTTTGAAAAAAATGCTTTTTCAGTGAAATTTCTTGAGAAGATAAATGACCATTTTGGACAAATATGGAATAGCACACATACTACACCATATACACATGTTAGTCTGAAGGGTCCTTAATAAGACCCAATCAGTCCAATATCTGAAATAATTTTGGGATTTGAGAAAATTAACTTTGAAAAAAATGCTTTTTCAGTGAAATTTCTTAAGAAGATAAATGACCATTTTGGACAAATATGGAATAGCACACATACTACACCATATACACATGTTAGTCTGATGGGTCCTTAATAAGACCCAATCAGTCCAATATCTGAAATAATTTTTGGATTTGAGAAAATTAACTTTGAAAAAAATGCTTTTTCAGTGAAATTTCTTGAGAAGATAAATGACCATTTTGGACAAATATGGAATAGCACACATACTACACCATATACACATGTCAGTCTGAAGGGTCCTTAATAAGACCCAATCAGTCCAATATCTGAAATAATTTTGGGATTTGAGAAAATTAACTTTGAAAAAAATGCTTTTTTAGTGAAATTTCTTTAGAAGATAAATGACCATTTTGGACAAATATGGAATAGCACACATACTACACCATATACACATGTCAGTCTGAAGGGTCCTTAATAAGACCCAATCAGTCCAATATCTGAAATAATTTTGGGATTTGAGAAAATTAACTTTGAAAAAAATGCTTTTTCAGTGAAATTTCTTGAGAAGATAAATGACCATTTTGGACAAATATGGAATAGCACACATACTACACCATATACACATGTTAGTCTGAAGGGTCCTTAATAAGACCCAATCAGTCCAATATCTGAAATAATTTTGGGATTTGAGAAAATTAACTTTGAAAAAAATGCTTTTTCAGTGAAATTTCTTAAGAAGATAAATGACCATTTTGGACAAATATGGAATAGCACACATACTACACCATATACACATGTTAGTCTGATGGGTCCTTAATAAGACCCAATCAGTCCAATATCTGAAATAATTTTTGGATTTGAGAAAATTAACTTTGAAAAAAATGCTTTTTCAGTGAAATTTCTTGAGAAGATAAATGACCATTTTGGACAAATATGGAATAGCACACATACTACACCATATACACATGTCAGTCTGAAGGGTCCTTAATAAGACCCAATCAGTCCAATATCTGAAATAATTTTGGGATTTGAGAAAATTAACTTTGAAAAAAATGCTTTTTTAGTGAAATTTCTTTAGAAGATAAATGACCATTTTGGACAAATATGGAATAGCACACATACTACACCATATACACATGTCAGTCTGAAGGGTCCTTAATAAGACCCAATCAGTCCAATATCTGAAATAATTTTGGGATTTGAGAAAATTAACTTTGAAAAAAATGCTTTTTCAGTGAAATTTCTTGAGAAGATAAATGACCATTTTGGACAAATATGGAATAGCACACATACTACACCATATACACATGTTAGTCTGAAGGGTCCTTAATAAGACCCAATCAGTCCAATATCTGAAATAATTTTGGGATTTGAGAAAATTAACTTTGAAAAAAATGCTTTTTCAGTGAAATTTCTTAAGAAGATAAATGACCATTTTGGACAAATATGGAATAGCACACATACTACACCATATACACATGTTAGTCTGATGGGTCCTTAATAAGACCCAATCAGTCCAATATCTGAAATAATTTTTGGATTTGAGAAAATTAACTTTGAAAAAAATGCTTTTTCAGTGAAATTTCTTGAGAAGATAAATGACCATTTTGGACAAATATGGAATAGCACACATACTACACCATATACACATGTCAGTCTGAAGGGTCCTTAATAAGACCCAATCAGTCCAATATCTGAAATAATTTTGGGATTTGAGAAAATTAACTTTGAAAAAAATGCTTTTTTAGTGAAATTTCTTTAGAAGATAAATGACCATTTTGGACAAATATGGAATAGCACACATACTACACCATATACACATGTCAGTCTGAAGGGTCCTTAATAAGACCCAATCAGTCCAATATCTGAAATAATTTTGGGATTTGAGAAAATTAACTTTGAAAAAAATGCTTTTTCAGTGAAATTTCTTGAGAAGATAAATGACCATTTTGGACAAATATGGAATAGCACACATACTACACCATATACACATGTTAGTCTGAAGGGTCCTTAATAAGACCCAATCAGTCCAATATCTGAAATAATTTTGGGATTTGAGAAAATTAACTTTGAAAAAAATGCTTTTTCAGTGAAATTTCTTAAGAAGATAAATGACCATTTTGGACAAATATGGAATAGCACACATACTACACCATATACACATGTTAGTCTGATGGGTCCTTAATAAGACCCAATCAGTCCAATATCTGAAATAATTTTTGGATTTGAGAAAATTAACTTTGAAAAAAATGCTTTTTCAGTGAAATTTCTTGAGAAGATAAATGACCATTTTGGACAAATATGGAATAGCACACATACTACACCATATACACATGTTAGTCTGAAGAGTCCTTAATAAGACCCAATCAGTCCAATATCTGAAATAATTTTGGGATTTGAGAAAATTTACTTTGAAAAAAATGCTTTTTTAGTGAAATTTCTTGAGAAGATAAATGACCATTTTGGACAAATATGGAATAGCACACATACTACACCATATACACAAGTTAGTCTGAAGGGTCCTTAATAAGACCCAATCAGTCCAATATCTGAAATAATTTTGGGATTTGAGAAAATTAACTTTGAAAAAAATGCTTTTTCAGTGAAATTTCTTGAGAAGATAAATGACCATTTTGGACAAATATGGAATAGCACACATACTACACCATATACACATGTTAGTCTGAAGGGTCCTTAATAAGACCCAATCAGTCCAATATCTGAAATAATTTTGGGATTTGAGAAAATTAACTTTGAAAAAAATGCTTTTTCAGTGAAATTTCTTAAGAAGATAAATGACCATTTTGGACAAATATGGAATAGCACACATACTACACCATATACACATGTTAGTCTGATGGGTCCTTAATAAGACCCAATCAGTCCAATATCTGAAATAATTTTGGGATTTGAGAAAATTAACTTTGAAAAAAATGCTTTTTCAGTGAAATTTCTTGAGAAGATAAATGACCATTTTGGACAAATATGGAATAGCACACATACTACACCATATACACATGTTAGTCTGAAGAGTCCTTAATAAGACCCAATCAGTCCAATATCTGAAATAATTTTGGGATTTGAGAAAATTTACTTTGAAAAAAATGCTTTTTTAGTGAAATTTCTTGAGAAGATAAATGACCATTTTGGACAAATATGGAATAGCACACATACTACACCATATACACAAGTTAGTCTGAAGGGTCCTTAATAAGACCCAATCAGTCCAATATCTGAAATAATTTTGGGATTTGAGAAAATTAACTTTGAAAAAAATGCTTTTTTAGTGAAATTTCTTGAGAAGATAAATGACCATTTTGGACAAATATGGAATAGCACACATACTACACCATATACACATGTTAGTCTGAAGAGTCCTTAATAAGACCCAATCAGTCCAATATCTGAAATAATTTTGGGATTTGAGAAAATTTACTTTGAAAAAAATGCTTTTTTAGTGAAATTTCTTTAGAAGATAAATGACCATTTTGGACAAATATGGAATAGCACACATACTACACCATATACACATGTCAGTCTGAAGGGTCCTTAATAAGACCCAATCAGTCCAATATCTGAAATAATTTTGGGATTTGAGAAAATTAACTTTGAAAAAAATGCTTTTTCAGTGAAATTTCTTGAGAAGATAAATGACCATTTTGGACAAATATGGAATAGCACACATACTACACCATATACACATGTTAGTCTGAAGGGTCCTTAATAAGACCCAATCAGTCCAATATCTGAAATAATTTTGGGATTTGAGAAAATTAACTTTGAAAAAAATGCTTTTTCAGTGAAATTTCTTGAGAAGATAAATGACCATTTTGGACAAATATGGAATAGCACACATACTACACCATATACACATGTTAGTCTGAAGAGTCCTTAATAAGACCCAATCAGTCCAATATCTGAAATAATTTTGGGATTTGAGAAAATTTACTTTGAAAAAAATGCTTTTTTAGTGAAATTTCTTGAGAAGATAAATGACCATTTTGGACAAATATGGAATAGCACACATACTACACCATATACACAAGTTAGTCTGAAGGGTCCTTAATAAGACCCAATCAGTCCAATATCTGAAATAATTTTGGGATTTGAGAAAATTAACTTTGAAAAAAATGCTTTTTTAGTGAAATTTCTTTAGAAGATAAATGACCATTTTGGACAAATATGGAATAGCACACATACTACACCATATACACATGTCAGTCTGAAGGGTCCTTAATAAGACCCAATCAGTCCAATATCTGAAATAATTTTGGGATTTGAGAAAATTAACTTTGAAAAAAATGCTTTTTCAGTGAAATTTCTTGAGAAGATAAATGACCATATATGATAAATGACATGTGTATATGGTGTAGTATGTGTGCTATTCCATATTTGTCCAAAATGGTCATTTATCTTCGCAAGAAATGTTGCAAAATGAGTGTTTTATTTTAACTCAATTTAAATGCTTTTCTAAGCAATTCTTAGATATCAAACTTTTATAGTTCTGTAATATATCCCTTGGAGCAACATTTCCGTAAATTATATTTATTCGGACTCGTGTTTTTTTTACTAAAATTATCCTCCTGAATAAAGGAAACCAATAACATAACGACTGTTCAGTGGTTAACAGAACACTGTTAACTGTAAAAACGGCAATGTTAAAAAAATGGTTAGTGTCTCTGCTATTTAAATACGTGTTTATCTTCACACACATAAAACTTTTAACATGTGTTTTAAAACAGTTTTTTCTACATATAAATTTTTAGAAAATAAGAAATGATAAGGGGACGAAGTCGTGGGTACTGCTAGGAATAAATCAAGGGTCTAACTGACTCAGTCCTGTGTTACATACGCAAGAAAATCTGTTGAAATCTGTTCTTCTCTGAAAAATCGCCAGGAAAAGTGTGTTAAGGTGCCACACTCTGGTCGTTTACAATTTTTTTTTTTTTTGTAACTTTTTAAAAGAACTGTAAATCGGACAGACCTGTCAAAAAATCTCACACTTTTTTGTAAACACACTGTTTAACTTTTTGGACACACATGCCATTTTTGATAGATCTAAATACGAAATATTATGGTGTATCATGGTTTTAGAAAAGGGTTATGTTTTTAATAAAGTATTTGTTGCAAAAACAGATCTATAGGGCTCAGATTAGAAAAAGAAAAATTAATAATACATTACATTTATTATTATTCATTCAAAATTCTCAATAATATTTAAGAAATTCAAAAGAAAAACACACAAGTCAATTGTACCTCGAAATGCATGTGGAAATTTTTTTTTATTTTTCTACGAATGCCTATTAAATAGAAGGAGAAATATTTAAAAATGCATTATGAGGTTGCATTATTGTACAATAAATAGAAAAAAGCAAAAACAAAAGTAAACTAACGACAACAATTTTGTAAAACAAATAAAATCCAATTACACATTTTAGGTTAAATTCAACGAGTAGTCAGGTAAATACAATGAAAAATAAATACATTTGTTTATTGTTTACAACGAATTGTATGATGCCCTTCACAATGATATTTGTGCAAATGACAAACAAATTTTTATTTTGATAAAAAAAAAAAAAATAAATAAAATTGCTGTACGGCGGCATATGTGCAATGCCACCTAAAAACATATTGTTTTATTTTATAATTATTTATTAATTATAGTATTTTTAAATACACAATTTTGTCTTTGTGTGTAGTGAGTAGAGAAATGAATGCGTTAAAGTTCCCGACGTGTAAACAAACCGATCACAGTTAAATGTAATAATTTTCCCAATTAAAAAAACACACTTGTGGGAGATGGAAATGGCATCATTTTAATGGTTTATTAAATCGCCGAGCGGTGGCAACGCTACGTTTTTTTTTTTTTATTGTGCCTCGAACTTAGAGACCATCATCATTTTTTATGAAACATCAGTATCACGATAAGTCTGATTTGACTTGATATTTTAACTATTTTCTTTGATGTTCTAACCGTTTTGTTTGAAAATGGTATAAGTCTATTTTTTAATTGTTTATTAAAAATGGACTTACAACTTTGTTAAAGAAATGGTTCAATTCAAAGACAAATCATAAACAATAAATTAAGAAAATTTGGGATTTAGCTCTTCTGTAATCAAGTATTCAAAGACATTTTAGTTTCACTTTGTAGTTTCTTCCGAACGCATTACTATTTGTACTTTAACGAAAATCTTACACTAAATTGAATTCCTCAAAAAGAACTATTCCCCATTAACTAATGCCTGAGGTTATACCTGAGCTATTTTTATGGCAAAACCACAAGACTTTTTAATTTTTACTAAAACGGACTGAAATTGCAAATTTGACCTGAAGAAACTTAACCCTGCTCAAAATGAGGAGTTCAATTTTGCAATAAAAAATACAATTTTGAAAACCTTTTCAAATCTTACTGTAGTAAAAAGAGTAGATGAACAAAAACTATTTAAAAAAAAAAAGAAAGTGAATCTACATAAATAATGTGTTTTTGAAAAACCTTAACGTTACCACTCGTTACGCAAATTTTCATTTTAAAATTTTGTTAAAGGGGTTGTTGGTAATAAAATCACGTTTGTAGCACATTAAAAAATATGTCAGCACAAAAATAGAAAGAAAAACTAGACACTAACGTTAAGTCTTTATGAGATGTAGTTTCTGAAGCAAATAATAATTTAGAGAAGCCATATAAAAAAAAAAAAATAATAAAAACAGAATGTTAAATGAAAGAAAAAGAAAAAAAGTTAACTTTTACCCATTTAATGATATTGTAAATTAAAGTTTCACAAAATTAACTAAGATAAGTTTCACAAAATCAAAATATTCAAGCAAAAGCAGGTATTCTTTTTAGTTGGGGTCACTGTTAAAAATCTGAGGCTGCAAAGTTTTTTTTGGCGCCGTCGATCAAATGTGTAGTCGTACGCACAGAATAACTTGTCATAAAGAATTCTGACTAAAGATAAATTAGTTTCAAATTAAATGTTTTATTTTTATACTTGGGTATTTTTGCCTCTTTTTCACGACAAAACGGTTATAAAATTTTGTCACAAAATCCTAATTTCTTATAATTATTATTTATTTTTTGTATTTTCTTACTAGATTAAATCCGGTCGTTTTACTGGCCCTAATTAATAGTAACTAATATTTAATATATATGAAAAGTAACACGCCCATTTTTTTTAAACTTGGCCACTTGCATTTTCCAAAGATATACGTTTGTCATTCCGTTTTTAATTTCTAAAATATAAAATATCCATTTTCGACCCCATAAAGTATATACATACATATATTCTGAAATGTGTGTGAAGTTTAATTTTAAATTTTATAACCCTAGCCACATTCTGTTACGATAACAGAGCTATGTTAATCACTTAACATAACCAATGTTAATTTTAAAAAATACAATAAAAGAGTTTCCGGACGATTTTTAAATAAAAATAAAGTGGATAAAAAAAAACTATTGGAGAACACTTCTAGTAGTGTCTTTATTAAACTCTGTTATGGTAACAGAATGTGACTAGGGTTATAAGTTTTAAAATTAAACTTCTCACACATTATCTAAGTCCTTATGCAAAGCGAAGTCAAATGATCAATGTCCGTCTAACCGTCCGTTTTAGTGTTGAAAACAGCTTTTCTAGGGAACTAAATGAGATAGAGAAAATTTAAATATAACAATCTATCATACATAGTGTCAAAAGAGGTGCTTTTGAAAATCAGCGAGGTTGGTCCATGTCCCTCAGGCAGTAAGTGGTCTTAATATTACGCCTGCCTCTAATTTTTTCATATCATTAGGAACAATGACGTAACTCCAATCAAAAAACAAAAATATGGATCGATATAGAATTAAAAAATAATATAAAGAAATATCAAGTAAAAAAAATGCGCTCGCCCATATTTTCCGAGTTATGGGCCTCGGAAATTTTCAAAAAAAAAAAGTTCGATTGTCAATATTGGTATCACTTAAAAGCTTTTTTAAAGATCTTTCAGGAAATACTAAAAACTTTCAAATATGCTTAACCCATTAAGAGCCCATGACATTTTTATGTAAAATTATCTTTCGTTCTTAAATTTTATTTCTTATACTTTAATTCTCTGTCACCGCAATTTTCTTTTTTTTTTTTTTTTTTTTTTTTTTGATAGAGTTACTCCACTAAACTATATTTATACATATTGTGAAGGGTATATAAGAATCGGCATAGCCGAATATAGCACTCTTACTTGTTTGGCATGAACTTTGTATGAAAGGCTCCATGCACATATCTCCAAACCCAACCATCTTTAGTTAAAACAAAAGCGTTGGCAAATGTGTTACCTACACGAAATTAAAAGATTCTCTTCCTTTACGCGATATATAAAATTAAGTATTTACTTTGTACGGGCGAGACACCTCACGCCAACGATTTCAAAACAAAAAAGCCTATAACCCTTTGTTTAGCCAGTAAACAAGAGGATCGTAGTCATAGACTTTAGGTATCTGTCAAGTTCTTTAATAATAAAATTATAGCTTAGGATGGGCAAAGACTGATCTTTATCGGCCTCTTTAATAATTTACCTCAATGGCTCCAAAAACCAGTAGGTTTGTCAGAATTTAAACTGAAATAAGAAAATCTTAAGTTAGACCAAAGTTAAAGAACATCAGCAAATCACGATATAAAATATAAGTTTAAAAAGTGCAATCTAAAAATTGTATCACATAACAGCTGACTTCCAAAATGTATTAGTACAAAGTTTGTATACAGTTTTGTTGCAACTTTGTATATACATATACAAAGTTGCGAAACAAAGCATCAATTTGGAAACTGATCCACTAGTTGCTCGTTTGCAACGTTTCTAAAGGCCGAGGCACATAGGATTCGTCATACGTTTTACTTTGACAAATTCAACTAAAGTCGAAGTAACGACAGATAAGGTTGGCACAATGAATACTTTGCTGACGGATGTTAAATCAAAGCTTGCTCTCTTTTTTTATTCACTTTTAAAATTAATTTGTATTTTATTCACTTGTTAATTTAATTTAATTTGTATTTTATTGTTTGCCACCAAAATTGTTTTCTTAAAATCACAAAACACAATTGAAACATAGCAAGGGTTAGAAGAAAACAGAGAAGAAGAAGCAGTTAATAGTTATCAAAGTATTCAACATACGTCAAAAGTTAAAAGTTCACCAACTTTCGTACTTTGCGTTGAAGGACACGTATTGATTGTGACAACGCTCATAAGAAAACATGTATTTTAACTGGCTTGTCAGTTGAATTTGTCAAAGTTTAACGTATGGCGGCCTCGGCCCCGGGCTTAATGCTTGTCTGCGACATTTTGGAATAGCATGCATTGTAAACATTAGTACCACGGCATTATGAAACACAATACATTATTTGAATACAAAGCAAATAACGTTTTGGAACTTAATATATTCGGCATTTTAATTTAAAAGGGACTTTTTACATTAACATTGAAATATCATTGGCATTATTTAAAAATTGACAATGACAAAAAATTTAACTGTCATTTAATGCTAAAGACTTTTTTAAATACATTTATTTTTACTAATGGTATCGAGATTTTAATGAAATCGTTTAATTAAAAGGGGATAAAAAATAATTTTTTATAAAAAAAAACTTAATGATAGCAGAAGCTATGGACGGATCTATATTTGAACAATAATATACCAATTGAGAATATTTAAACAAGTTTCATATGTTTCACCAAATTATTGTGATAAGAATGCCCTTTTAAAATAACCGAGCAAAAATTAAAAAAAATACAATCGAATTTAGAATTAAGCATTTTTGGCTTAATGATTTAAACAAGGCATGAGACTTTTTATAATCAATTACTATTTAAAAGTAGTCTTTTTTTTACTCTTAAAAAACTAGGTAAATTACTATTTCCCTTAGTTGCGAACTAATGTAATGTGTTTTGTAACCGAGTAACAAAATTTTGCAACCACAAAAGTAAGTCATTATATGGCAAGTACTTTCTAAGGTAATGTCTAATTTTATGCTGGGAACGTTGTACTTCACTTTAGGGTGACTTTGTAATCTGCAAGGAATGACGTTCAGTAATGGTAATGCTTTGATACCATTTAATCATTAGTCAGTGATAATAATTACGCTTTTAAACTGCTTTTCAGTAAACCTTTTTCATTTAAAAGCGTTACCATTAGTGAAAATGAAAGGTAATCACCCCCCTCGTGAATAAAAAGTGAATATTTTGTTTCCATGAAATTTTCATTCCCCTCACAGTGATAATTGCTATCAGGAATTTTGTATGAAATATTTGTTTACTTCACTTAACAGCTGTTCAAATTAATAAGCTATCAGTGCTCATTGAATGTAAGTTAGAAGAAAAAGGTTAGTGAAAATTTGTAAAATGAAGTTTTAAAATAAATAAATAAAATTTTTATTACAATAACGTGACGTTCAAGATGCTTATAACCCCTTGAAGTTACACGATACATTGCTGACCCAAATTTACAAGCAGTAGAACTCTTTGTTTTGCATCTTGTTGAGTATAATGTCAGTCTGCGTTGCTAGAACTGATCTTTGAATTAAAAAATTTATCAAAAATTTTAATATTCTAATTATAAGTGAGAAAAAACTTGCAATTCCCCAGTAAAATTTAAGTGAACAAATCCAAGGAAAAAGTGAAAAAACTTCGAGGGAAAAAATTAATCACGATAAGGGGAATTTTTGTTTACGTGAATAATTGTTCATGTGAATTATACACGATTGTATAGTGAAAAGATATTCGTGATAGGGGTTTATGCTAAAGAAATCATTAGCATTATTTATCATTTAATGCTAATGAAATTGACAATTAATTATTCAATCTAATTAATTACTCCCAGCTACTGCAGGGGTAGTAAAAAAATTAATTCATTAATAGAAGTTAACGTCAGGCTACGCTATAATTTTCAAAATGTTGAACAACATAATTTAAAACACAGACTTTTCGCGGCCAGTAGCTCTGCTTGTATGTTTGTAAGTTTTAAGCAAAAGCCTTTTGGTGAAGAAACCAGACAAAACAAATATTATTTTTTTATACTTGGAGAACTATACAGATAAATCGATTATATTTTCGGCGTTTACTTTAAATATAAATTATGAAGTAAGATCGTAGGGATAAAAGTTTCCCCCAAAAAGAAGCTTCAGAGTTGATGTGGATTAAAAAACTAAAGAAATCGGCGCAGTGCATAGTGTAACTTTTCCAAGTTAAGGCGTAAATATATATTCCCTTATTAATGACGATGGCGGTAAACATGCGCAACCAGGTACAACTAGTATTTTATAAACCGATCTATCATTCGATCATTTTAGTTTTTGGGATAAATAAAAATGGAAATTTTTTTCTTGATAGACTTTTAAAATTTTTTCCAAAGGGTAATCAATACGAGGGCTTCTCAATATATATTTCTGGCCTGGCAACACTGAGTGCTGCCAAGTGCAATCTGATATTTCCATTGGAAAGCTTGTCATTTTTAAGCATAATCGTACTCAAAACGTTTTGACGTACGACCATTATTTGTGTTGTTTACAGTGACTTGAAAAAAATAATATAGAAAAAAATGGAATTAACTCGTGAACATTTTTGTGCCATCATTTTTCACAACTTTCGACGTGGATTATCACGACAAGAGTGCATTGATGAACTTAAATCTTTGTATGGCGATGAAGCACCATCCTATAGCACTGTGAAAAATTGGTAGAATGAATTTAATCGTGGCCGAAGCTCGCTCAAAGACGAATTCCGTGAAGGTCGTCCAAAAACGGCTGTTGTGCCAGAGAACATTAATGGCGTGCTTGAACTCATAATGCAAGATCGACATGCGACATACCGAGAGATAGAGACATCCTTGGACATTTCTTCAACCAGCATACATTCGATACTGCATGAACACCTGGCCGTAAAAAAAGGTTTGTTCTCGTTGGATCCCGCACAATTTGAAAGTCGCTCAAAAAAGGCTCGTGTCGATTGGTGCAAAGAAATGTTGCAAAAATACGAATGCGGTGCTTCAAAAGACGTTTATATGATCGTCACAGGTGACGAATCATGGATCTATGCGTATGAGCCCGAAACAAAACAACAATCGACCGTGTGGGTCTTCAAAGACGAGCAAAATCCAACGAAAGTGGTTCGTGGAAGAAGCACTTTGAAGCAAATGGTCGCCTGTTTCTTCGGAAAACTGGTCATGTGGCGACTGTTCCTCTTGAGCAACGTAGCCTGAAGTCATCGGAACCATTTTTGCTTACAAATATTCGCATTTTCACTATTAGGCCAGAAATATATAGAGCAGCCCTCGTATCGACCTTAAACTGCGTTATTGCTTGCATGTAAATATAGACGGACGGACAAATGTATAACAAACAATTTATTTGAAATTTGCGAAAAAAAAATTTGTGATTTTTTTCCCAATGAATTTACTCTTTCTGACAAATAGTAATGAGAACAACAATAAAAATTAAGCGTTAAGAACGCAAGGAACTGATATTTTGATAAGCGTGACAGTATCTAATTAAATTTTTATTTCCCTTGTCTATTTATTTGAAAACGCATGCAATAAATAAATATATTTTTTAAAGTCAATCAAATAATGAGTATCAAGTTTACACACACTTGTGCACACGCATACATTTTTAGGCACGCAAGTTCTCGTACGAATTAAATTTTAATTAAGACTATTTAAATTCAATCAATTATAATTTTTTTTTTATTTTATTATTTATTTTTACATTCTTTTTTTTTAATTTTCAGCTTAATGTCCGTGTTACTACTATGGATGCCGAATTGGAGTTTGCTATCCAGCAAACTACCACCGGCAAACAGCTTTTCGATCAAGTTGTCAAGACAATCGGTCTACGTGAAGTCTGGTTCTTTGGTCTACAATATACCGATTCTAAAGGTGATTCCACATGGATTAAATTATACAAAAAGGTAAGTTTTATTATTTAAAAAATAATTTAAATAAATCTAAAAAATAATTTTAAAAAATCTAAAAAAATATTTATGTATTGAAGAAACTAATACGAAGGCGGTCTGAAAATAAAAAGGCTTCCTAAAGGTTTAAAAAAATAATAATGAAAATTCTAAAAGATTTTAGAATTCCCAAATTGTATGTTTGTTAAATAATTTTCTTGTTGAAACTCTTTCTGCCAAAACAATAAGTCAGGCAACTCTGATTTTTTTATTCTTCAATAAAAGAAAAAATAAAAACCCATTTGAAGATGTCAAAGTTGTAGGATAGTGTTTATGTGTGAAAGTAATTAATTAATCCTTTAGACATCGGATATGTTACCGAAGCTGCAGGTAATGGAGTTGTTGCTACCCCAATGCTAAACATATATGTACCTCTTGACTTCTTGACGGCAAAGCAAGACAGGCAATAGACAAATATTATCGGGTCGCCGGGTCGAGAGTAACGGTCCGCTGTTACATTTAAAAGTTTATAGAATTCTTGGACCAAACTTAATGTTGTTCATGCATTTCAAAACCGCATTTTCTACTGAAAAGGATTATACTTGATGTTTGTTGCACATTTTAACCTCACAAAAGCAACTAAGAAGAACGATTTTTTTAAAGCGCTGCATATCATTACCACGCCAAAAACCTTTAGAGATCTTCTCGGTTTGACCTGTTTCTTAATACCATCATATCGCACGTAACTGCGATTTCTATTTATAGGCGATTTAAAACGTTTAAATTTTTCTAATCTGTAAAGATGTGGCAACTTGTTTTAGTTGTTTCTTTGACAGTTGTATTTATGTAAGTGTTATTACGAGTTATTAAAAAGAATGCTTTAACAACAATTACATTTAACTGTGTAAATATTAGGTGTGTTCCCGTACTCCCAAAGGATCCCAATGTTACCAAAAACTGTTCCCGTACTACAAGTTTGAGTAGAAGAGTAAGCTTTTAAGAGAATAAAATTCTTCTTTTTTCTGCACGAAACAGCCCAGAAAAATAATCAGCTGGTTGAAAAGTAAACAGTATCAAAAACAAAAGATTCTATGTGTCATGCAGGCAACTGTCTTCTAAAAGTACTAATTACAAATTCTTTTCCAAAAAATGTATTAAAATAAATTTAAGAACATACGAAATATTTGTGTTTTTATGTTTGCTATGAATAATTGCATGTTCATTATGTTTAACTTCTTGTTTTGGGATAGAAGTTTGTTGTTTTTATATTCCCGTACTTTTGGGCATTTTTGTCTTTCAATAAGAACAATTTATGTTTACTCTCATTTTACCGAACTTTACCCAAAAAGTACGGGAACGGAGCTAACATAGAGACAAGGTACATTTATTTTACTGGGTAATAGCGGCTCTACAACAAATACAACATTTGTAGAAACAACATGGCATTTTTATTGTTGCTTTGTGAGTGGAAATGTCAAAACTAGAAAAATACCGCATTTAGACTAGGCAATTTTTCATGAAACTTGCATGAAATTTTTGCTTGTTGGTGAAGCAAGAGGAGTAAGCAATATGGTATTACTGGGATTTTGAGCGGATATTATTTTTGCTTATGTTTATTTTTAAATAACGCATATTGCTGCAACTTAAATAAGGAATTGAGAAAAAAATGCCTCAAAAAATTGCATGGTGTAAATCTGGACAAAGAAAATAAAAGAGAATTGGTCTAAAAACAAACGCTCTCTTTGTTATACATATGCTTGTTGTTAGTGTTTTTTGAAGTTCGTAAACAAAAATAGGAAAATATAAACAACTTTTGACATGTCCAACTACAAACCAGCTGGGCGGACGACACTACCTAGTAAAATAAATGTACCTTGCCTAGAGACATAAGCAGAACTTTTTTTATTGTTAAAAAAAAACTTTATAGACAATATTCTCTATTCTTTCAGTAGTGATCTTATAATTTACAATTTGTCTTTAATTTCCGAAAATTATAAAAAAAAGAAAAATATCAAAGATCAAATCGTTATAAAATGTCAAACTGTAACCCTTCTTGTTAAATAACCCTTTTTATGATTTAAGCAAAAAAAATTTTATTCGAACAAAAACCCAACCCTGGAATTATTTTAAAACTAATAAATTTATTTTAAAAGTGTCATATAAAAAATAAATGTAATTTTCTGACATTTATTAGCCCGAATCACCAGCCATAAAAACAATTAAATATTTAAAACGTGTAAAAAAGTATGTGGACAAGAAAACAGCCGATGGTCATCATCAGCACCAAAATGACGAGACCGATGATAGTGATGGTGAAGATATGGTGGGTGGCATCTAGCAAGAAAATAAAAAAGAAAAACATTTGAACCAAATTTGCTGCCAGTTTATTAATCATAATCACTATTTGACTGTAGAAAAAGTAGAACATTTTAAAATGTCATTTCCCTTGTAGCAGCTTTCTTTTTGAAATTAAATCCTTCTTTTAAATCGCAAAATAAAAAATAGTCGCTCTATATTTTATCAACAATAATTAATTAATAAAAACTTTTTGATTTTTTTTTTATAATTATTTAATGCTTTCAAATAATAATAAAAAACAGACTGGATCAATGCCTTTTTCCACATGGGTAAATGAATGAAATGAAAAAATTCAATTTTGTTTTAAACAATTTTTGTAATTATTATTTATTTATTTTTAATTTATTTTGTAATACGAATATTGCATTGATATTTTATTTAAAATCTCGACAGGTTATGAATCAAGATGTTAAAAAGGAGAATCCTTTACAATTTAGATTCCGTGCTAAATTCTATCCTGAAGATGTGGCCGAAGAACTAATTCAGGATATTACGCTACGCCTGTTCTATTTACAAGTTAAGAATGCCATATTGTCAGATGAAATCTATTGTCCTCCGGAAACTTCAGTTTTACTGGCCTCTTATGCCGTACAGGCTCGCCACGGTGATCACAACAAATCCCTACACACAGCCGGTTTCTTGGCCAATGATCGCCTTTTGCCTCAACGTGTCATCGATCAGCACAAAATGTCTAAGGATGAATGGGAACAATCGATAATGACCTGGTGGCAAGAACATCGTGGTATGTTACGCGAAGACGCCATGATGGAGTATTTAAAAATTGCCCAGGACTTGGAAATGTATGGTGTCAATTATTTTGAAATCAAAAACAAAAAGGGTACGGACTTGTGGTTGGGCGTTGATGCTCTTGGTTTGAATATCTATGAGCAGGAAGATAAACTGACACCTAAAATTGGTTTCCCCTGGTCAGAAATTCGCAATATTTCATTTTCCGACAAGAAGTTCATTATAAAGCCCATCGACAAGAAAGCGCCCGACTTTGTTTTCTTTGCTCCACGTGTGAGGATCAACAAACGAATCTTGGCCCTGTGTATGGGTAATCATGAGTTGTATATGCGCCGTCGCAAGCCCGATACCATTGATGTGCAACAAATGAAGGCCCAAGCACGTGAGGAAAAGAATGCCAAGCAGCAAGAACGGTGAGTCTTTTTTATTTTCGCTTTTTTTCATATTTTTATTAATTTTCTTGTGTTTTTGCTCTTTAGCGAAAAACTGCAATTGGCTTTGGCTGCCCGTGAACGTGCCGAAAAGAAACAACAGGAGTATGAAGATCGTCTCAAGCAAATGCAAGAGGAAATGGAACGTTCACAAAAGGACCTAATGGAGGCCCAAGAGATGATTCGTCGTCTCGAAGAGCAATTGAAACAATTGCAAGCCGCCAAGGATGAGTTAGAATTGCGCCAGAAGGAATTGCAAGCAATGCTTAATCGTCTCGAAGAGGCCAAAAACATGGAAGCCGCCGAAAAGGCAAAACTTGAAGAAGAAATCATGGCCAAACAAATGGAAGTACAGCGTATCCAAGATGAAGTCAATGCCAAGGATGAAGAAACTAAACGTCTGCAAGATGAAGTTGAAGAAGCCAGACGTAAACAGGTTTGTATATTTGTAACCATAAACTTTGGCAAGAGGCAGAAATTAAATTTTTAAAATATACTTTTTTCGATTTTTTCTTTTCTTTTTTGCTCTATAAATTTTGTATGTTGTAAAAGTACTTCCAACGGATTCTCAAAACGCGATAAATTTCGAAAAAATATTTTCAGATCAGTATTTAAGCGGTTCCCTTCAGTTATGCCAGTCCTTTTTTAAATCCTTATTTGGAAATTCATTGAATTTAAATAAGTAACCACAGTATTCATTAATTACTTCCGCCGTTCTTTTACTCTTCTTTTTTGTCGTTTTTTATTATTAAATTTAATCTGGCAGCCTTAACAGAAACTTAAGGCTTGCTCTCGCGCAGTGTTGCCAGCAAGTTCAAGAAAGCATGTTCTATACTTTGTGCAGATAAAAAAATTATATACAAATTTTGAATATAAGGCTGACTTCTAAAACGTCAGTTGATTTGTATTCAAACAATGTACGAGGTGTGGCTATTAAATAACGAGACTGACGCTGGAAAATATTTTAAATTTATTTCATACATTTTTACTTATTATCACCTTCAATATACACCCCTCCTCTATCCCGACAACGCTGCATGCGAATCTTCCATTGTTCGAAACAGTGCTGGAAGTTTTTTTTCTGTCAGCTCCTTAAGAAAGCGTGCCGCTTTCTCTTTCACAGCTTCAACAGACTCAAGAAATCTTGTTCCTTTTAATGCAGATTTCACCTTAGGAAACAGATAGAAGTCGCACGGCGCAATATCCGGCGAATAAGGTGGATGGTCTAACACTGGGATGCTGAATTTGGCTAGAAACCTCTTAACAGACAAAGCGGAATGAGCCGGCGCATTGTCTTGGTGGAGAACCATGTTGAAATTGTTATGTAATGTTTGCCTTTATTAATTTGTAAACTTTCAGCAATCGCACGAATACTTAACCGACGGTCAGATTAAATCAGATTACTGATTTTTTCGATATTGTCATTCGTTTTTGACGTGGAAGGGCGACCCGGGCGTGAATCATCTTGAACGTCTTCTCGGCTATCTTGAAAACGCTTAAACTACTAAAAAACACGTGCACGCGATAAACATTCATTTTAACACACTTCTTTCAATAAATTATAAGTTTCAGTAGCGGTTTTTCCAAGTTTCACATGAAATTTCACAACAATTCGTTGCACTTAACTTTTTTCCGGCGAAACAAAAAAACAACTCTAATGCGAACGAAGGCTACGGCTGTACTAAATTGTTTACAGAAGCGAGAGGCACTACATTCCAAAGAGAAGGCTTCACGATAACAGCTCTTGGTTACTGGCGTTTGGCGCATGCGCACTTTTTCTGTAATAGCGTCAGTGTCGTTATTTAATAGCCACACCTCGTATTGTGTTTCATAATACCGTGGTACTAAATGTTTACAATTCCAAAATGTTGCAGACAAGTTTCAGAAACGTTGCAACCGACCAACTTGCGTATCAGTTTCTCAATTGATGCTTTGTTTCGCAACTTTGTATATATACAAGATCTAAACACCGCAGCAAAACTGTATACAAACTTTGTATCAATACATTTTGGAAGTCAGCCGAACTGTATAATTTTTTTTTTAATTTCCCCGTATCGGTTTATATTTTTAATATTTTTCGTTGTTATATTTGTTGAGTTTGTGATAAAAAAAATGTTTATAAAATAATCAAGTTTTTAACTAATCTGCTTGATACCTTAATTGGGATTGATTCACCAGTACTATGAGAAAAAATGCAGCTTCACTAATTTTATGCATGTTCTTCTATAAAAAGAACTAATTAAATCATTAACGTTATTGTGCCAATAAAATTACCTAAACAGAAGTGATAAATGACCATGGGAAAAAAACAATTTAGTATTGAAAAAGCACCAGAAACGATGAGGTATTATGTATTTACTATAACAGCAGGTCTAACGCGTTTCTTATACCACCACAAGTGGGAAGTTTGCAATTTCTACAATATCAATTTCCGACCCCATAAAGTGTATATATTCTGAGTCTTTATGCGTAGCGAAGTCGATTAAGCGATGTCCGTCTGTCCGTCCGTGTTTGTGTTGAAATCAACTTTGCCAAGGTACTAGATGAGCTAGAGAAAATTTAAATACGTAAACCGATCAGACATAGTTTAGAAAATGTTGCTATTGAAAATCAGGAAGATCGGTCCATGTGCCTCGAGGCAGTGGGCTTAACACCACGTCTGCCTCTAATTTTCCATACCATTAGGAACACCGAAGTAAATCCAATCAAGAAAACAAAAATATGAAGCAATAGAGAATTCAAAAATAATAAAATAAATATCAAGTGAAACAATTTGCATTCGCCTATAATTTCTGAGTAACGGGCCTCTGAACTTTTATAGAAAAGTACTTTTATGCACCATATTTTTTAAGACATGGATATAGGTATCACTTAAAAGCTTTTGAAAAGATTCTTAAGGAAATACTAAGGCTTAACCCATTAAGAACCGATGACATTTTTATGTATTTTTTTTTTCTTAATTTTTTTTCTCTGTCACTTCAATATTTCTTTTTTTTACTAAATTAGATTTACCTACTTGGTGAATGTTATGTAAGATTAAGCATAACCAAATGTAGCACTCTTGCTAGTTAAATACTAATTTGTTTTTTTTTTTTTAATATTAAAAAGGCCTTCACAAGAACGGCGACTCAAACTAGAAATCCTGAAATCTGGTCATTTGTTTCATTTGATATTTTGTGTAATGAAATCGACATTTCTAAGCCAACTTTGGTTCTTAAAGCCTTCCAAATTTGCACAAGAAAATTACACTGACGTGACTCAAAAAACGTTTCCCAAAGAACTTCTCTTTGTGACAGATTTATCTTAAGAGCGATTTAAATTTTTCTTTAACCATACGAAATTTAAAGAATTTGAGAATTAAAATTTCTTTTAGCTCCTGTTCGATATGTTTGTGTTTTAAACAAATGGCCGTGGGGCAACTTTTCTCTTCCTCTCATAAAATAAAGGATTCTTTTAATGGTGCAAGGGATACCACATGCATAAAAACTAATTTTAAAATATTGTTAACAGGAACAGGATTTGAATATCCATTAAAGCATATAATACATATCTCAGGATTTATCAAAGCAAAATAAATTACTTTTTATGTACTTTTCAAAATTTTTAACTTTGTGTTAAATTTAACTTTTAATCCGGCAACACTGTTTGAAAGGCAAAACAAAAATTGATCGAAAAAAATGTCAAACATCTGGTGATTCTTAATGAAATAAATAGCACTTTTTTTTTCAATAATTTTTTAATTTTCTTCCTTGTTCCACCATTAATAATTTTTATTTTATTAAGTACAACAGGGTGTTAAAAATTAAATAAAAATTACAACAAAAACGGGAATATGTTTTACCCCAAACAAACTCATTTTGCTCCAATGACATTTGGTAGACATTTTAAAAAATATTGGGACACTTACAACAGCTTGTGAATTAATGTAAATTTTGGTTAATTAAATTATGCAATTTGCTTGGCGTTGCCATATTACTATTTATATAAGAATTACAAGAATCATTTTAACTAAAAATAAATATATGTTTTGCCTTATGCTTTTTCCAAAATATATAAAAAATATAAATTCGGCTATGCCAAATCTTATATAACCTTCACCATTTATCTAAATCTAGTTAAGTGAAGTAACTCTATTAAAAACAAAAAAACAAACATCGAGGTGACAGATAATAATATAAAAAAATTACATAAAAATGCCAACGGCTCTTAATGGGTTAAGCATTTTTAAAAAATTTTAGTATTTCCTTAAAGTTCTCTTAAAAAGTTTTAAAATAATCCCCATATTGATGCTTTAAAAGATTTGTAAATTTCAGAGGCCCCTAACTCGGAAAATATGGGCAGCGCCAATTTTTTCATTTGATGATCTTTTTTTTTTTTTTTTTATTTTAATTCTCTATGGACCCATATATATTTTTTTTTTTTTAATGTGACAAGTTTTCTGGGTTACCGTATTTGACAGGATATTTTACGACTTTAGTTTTTGTTATCGTGCTTGCTAATTGTATAATTATTTTTATTTATTTATTATTTCTTCTTAATTGCAGGCTGAAGCTGCTGCCGCTTTATTGGCTGCCTCCACTACACCCCAACATCATCATGTGGCCGAGGATGAAAACGAAAATGAAGAAGAGCTTACAAATGGTGATGCAGGTGGTGATGTATCACGTGACTTGGACACTGATGAACATATCAAGGATCCAATTGAAGATAGACGCACATTGGCTGAGCGTAATGAACGTTTACATGATCAATTGAAGGTGAATATTTTTTCTTTTTATACTTTTAATTAATTGAAATAATTTTTTTTTAAATAATTGAATTAATTTGATTTTTGTGTGGTTATAGGCCTTAAAACAGGACTTGGCTCAATCCCGGGATGAAACAAAAGAAACCCAAAATGATAAGATACATCGTGAAAATGTGCGCCAAGGACGTGATAAATACAAGACATTACGTGAAATTCGTAAAGGCAATACAAAACGTCGCGTTGATCAATTCGAAAACATGTAAATTTGTTTTTACCGAAACTTGTATTAAACAGTTTTTTAAACTTTTTCATATAAAAAGCAACATAAGAGGTCAGCCAACTATTAAAAACAAATTATTCAGAAAGCAAAATTCTTATTTAAAAAGTCTAAAACTGCAACAACAATAACAACAAGCAGCAAATATCGTAATTACACTATCATAAAATATTAATATTTTTTTTTAATTCTTACAGTTTAAATTAAAAAAAGAAAATCGATATATCTATGAATTATTAATTAATTCAAATAATTTCTATTAACATTTGTAAACTTAAAGAATTATTTTAAAATCATAACAACAACAGCAGAATTAAAGACCATTTATTATTATTTTTTATTAAAAATATTGAATAAAGTTAACTTCTGGAAAACAGAAAAAAACATTTAAAAAAAATGTTGCAAAAGAAATGCTTAAATTTTTAAAATTTTATTTTATAATTTAAATGTTTTTTCTTTATTTTATTATTGCATTTTATTTTTATAAAACTTTCTATTTTAGATTTTTTGCCACAAAAAAAATAAAATAATTTAAAGAAAGTCCACAAACAATAATCAAATTCACAATAATTTGAAATATTAATTTTGTTTGGAAATTTTTTTTTTCAACATTTTTTCCCTCTGCTTCCTAACTTGATAAATAAAACAAAATAATTCCTATAAAAAAAATTTTAATGTAAATTTTTATTGCAAAAAAAAAAAAAAAAAAAAGAAATAAATCTTTCTCTGGACCATTGAATTAATTATCCGTCTACTGCATTGAAAAAAACACATTTAACTACTATTTTTTATTTTATAATAATAAAAAAAATCCATCTTAATTATGTTTATTAATCATAATTATTAAATATAAATAGATTTTTGTGAGAAGAAAATTAAAAAAAAAAACAGTAAAAAGTAATTATTTATACTTTAAGGATTAGTTGATGTTTCTTTTTAATTATTATTATATATATATTTTTTCTTTACATTAAAACAAACCAATAAAATACAAGAACCTTTTAAAAAAGTTAAGAACACATATTTACAATTTTTGCATTTTTTAATTTTACAGAAATTAAAAATTCTTTATCAATTTGTTAAGAATATTTTTATTTTATTATTTTTGCTTGTTCGTAACAATTCCCTTGTTTTCAAAATATTTTTTTTTTTTTTGCCAAAATAAAAGCAGCAAGTATTTTATCTTATCATTTTCCATTTTTTTAATAAAAATTTCCTGTCTTTTTTTTTATTAACCATAGCAACGAGTTTTTAATTATATTAAATTGAATATACTATAAAATAAATATATTAAAATTAAATAAAAATAATATACAATAAAAAGAATAAATACATATATTTTGTAAAACTACAAAACAAACAAAATTAATGTTTTATTTCGGAGAAAAAGGAAAAGTTAAGCTTCTTGCAAGGGGCCAAGAGATCTAGTTAAAAGGTGCAATTAGGAAAACTCCTCAGGCGGCTTTGGCCAACATTATCAATATACTTTATAGCAGCATGAATAACTTAGTTAGAATAAGTGAGGTTAGTTTTGAGTCAATAGACCCAACGTGGTACTTTGAACAATAATGATAAAAAGAACAATACCCCAGTAAAATTCCGGGATGGAGAGCTTGTGGGCAGAATCCGATGGAATGTATGAGGAGTAAGAAAGCAATTTTTCGGGCGATAAATGAGCTGTCGTTTCTGGCATTATAAAGGTATCGTACAAGATTTCAAATTAGTTTGTTTGCGGTTAAGACTTCAAGGGGTTACACTATTAACGGTATATAATATGTATAACAAGACGAAAACCGGCTCATTATGAAAAAAGTTAAATTAGTATATACTTTTTTAGATAAATGCAACAGAAAACTCTTCGTCAGTAAAAAAAAAAATTAATTAAACTTTAAAAACATTATGCTAATTATCCCTATAAAAGTTATTAATGTAACCGATATTGATTATTGAGGGTGAAAGCACGTGTCATTGGCCATCTCGCTACCGCTTACTTAGCTCTTCAGGAAACTTATTGATAAACAAAACTTTGTTAAAAACTTCAATTTTTTAATTTTTCCATTTTTTTAATTCCTAAGCATTTATATTGTTTCCTTTATCTTCTTTTCCTATTATTAAAGTTTTTTCTCTTAATTTTATAGAACTCAAATTTGTATAAGTATTTATTATTGACTTTGAAAAATAAAGTTTTATATTTTCTAACGGCTACTTTCTACACAAATAGTACCTTAAAGTGTCGATTATATGTTTTTAATACGCAACTAATACAACCATGTAAAATTAACACATTTGGAAACCGCTATGTACAGGGGTGTAACTCAGTATTAATTTTAATATGCAAAGAGCAAGGCAAATTATTTTTAAGAAAAGTATTTAATTAATATAAAAGAAATTAACTTATTAAATAAATTTTTAAAAAAGGATGGGAAATAAGTGTTAAGTGCTATTAATTATTAAAGGAGGCCAATTCCAACAAACGTTTAAACCTTTAATATCGAATGTATAGGAAAACAACAAAAACAACATGTTTTGCACTTAAGCTCTTAAAACTTGCTTAATCACGTAAAAAGACCATTTTTATGGCTTTTTGAAAGCTGCTGCAAGTTTCATCATTTACTTTAACAATAACGAATACTCAGCCATGTCACAGAACAAAATTTCGTTCGGAAGTGGAATTGATTCCGTATTTTGCTTCTATAGAAAACGTAAAACGAAAAAAAATTTCGGAATAAAACCACTTTCAGTTTGCTATGTGGAATTGTTATTTTGAGCATTTTGTTAACAAAAAAACCATTCAAAATAATTTTTTATAGGTAAGGCCATTCTTTACCTTACTTACTGATCCAAAATAAATTTATTTTAATATGATGTTAATAAAAAAATTAACTTTTTCTTAGTCCTTTATGAAAAATTAAAAAATTAACGGAATTTGTTTAAAAGATATTGCCGTACTTTGCCGTACTTTTATTCTTTTTCTAAAAATTCCATAGTAACAGCACACAAACAAATTTGCTTCTTTTTTCTTCTGCCGTTGCAATTATAGATATTCCGGGCATGTTTGATGTTTTTTATTTTAACTTTTTTAGCAATTCGCACTGAAACACAAATATTTCTTGAATTTTTATTGTTTTTTTAATTCCGCTGTTTTTGGTTTTGCTACATTCGATGTTATGTTGCCATATTTTGAACAAACATAAAAGATTTTTAACTTTCTTCGGTTTACTAAAACCGAACGGAATCTATAGAAGCTAAAACCATTTCGATCGGAATAGTAAATTCGGAATCATTCCAATTCCGAACGGAATTTGTGACATGCCTGACTAAATTAAAAGCGAAACATCCCAATGAAATTCCACGAAAATTAAAAAGAAATATGAAAAATGAGTGATGATCTTATAAATCTGGTCTTAAGGTCTCATTAGTCTTTACTTTCTACTACTGTTCTGTTGCGTGCCGTTCTGCTTTTTAAATCATTGTAATTAGTTTTTCTGTAACAACATATCAGCTGTTTATAATAAGCAAAGAAAACACAATAAACAACACAACAAAAAACAAAACAAAACTACAATTACAATAACAAAAATAGGTATGTTTACAATTTTGCACTCGAACGGAACAGAAAAGAACGTCAAAGTGATAACAAAGCACAAATAAAAATTTTCCACTTAACAAAAACGTATCAGCTAGTTCGTCACGGAACGGAAAGTAAAGACTAATTCTACCTCTTTTATAAAATAAAGCAGATAAATTTTGTTTATATAACGTAATATGCTTGCTCACTACTACATATTCAAAAGTCAAACCAACACGTACATCCAGATAAAGATCATGCGTTTGTATAGAAGAAATTAAGAAACTAAAACGACATGGAAATTGCAGTTTATGTATAATATAACGCTGTAACCAAGTAGCGCCCTAATATTTAAATTAATACACAAACAATGTAATTAAGCAAAACAAATACATCATAGATCACTATTTACTTTAGCATCTGTTCAATAACACCAAAAAGGCAACCAACCACTCGCATCATTGCGATTAAAGTGGCAAAAAATAAAAAGTGAATTATTTTTCCTTTAGTTTTTGTTTAACGGGCACGGTCACTGCATTATAAACGTTTGTAAAAATAAAATTAACAAATCAATAAATTAATTTGCAATATAATTAAAACATTAAATAATGAATCGTCCACGTACTGTGATCATATTTAAATCTGAATCGGAAAGTACCGATGTATACGCCAGTGAATTGCAGCATCACTATTTCAATCCAATTTTCGTGCCAACACTAGCATTTGGTTTTAAGAATTTGGAAAAATTACATGCTAAACTCCAACATCCCGATGATTATGAGGGTTTGATTTTCACTAGTCCGCGTTGTGTGGAGGCAGTGGTTAAGGCACTGGACAAACAAGAGCTGCCAGGTGGTTGGAAAATGTTGCATAATTATGCAGTTGGCGAGGTCACACACAATTTTGCACTTAGTGAATTGCAACAACTATTTACTCATGGTAAAACAACCGGAAATGCTCGCAATTTAGCCGAGTTTATTATAAACAATCATGATGGCACAAAAGATTTACCTTTTTTATTACCCTGCAGTAACATTGCCCAAGACACTTTAAATCTTCGACTACGTGAACAAGGTTATCGTGTCGATGCCTGCGAGGTGTATGAAACAAAATGTAGTCCCGAACTGGCCGACAAAATGGATAAAGCTTTAAAGGCTGAAAATATCGAATTTTTAGCATTCTTTTCTCCGTCCGGTGTAAATTGTGCGTATGAGTATTTTAAAGCTAAAGATATCAATATGGATAAGTATCGTCTGGTGGCCATAGGTCCCAGTACCCGACGTGCTTTAGAAGGCAAAGGTTTAAAAGTACACTGTACTGCTGAGCGTCCCACTGTTGAACATCTTATTAAAGTTTTAATTAATCCTCAAGATTGTCGTGAAAATTTAGTACGAGATTCTCAAGTGCCATTGCAAGAATAGAATGATAAGTGAAAACTAAGGCTGTTCAAATGTATTGTTGTTGTTGTTAATTTATTTACTTTTTATTGTATTTTACTTTTCCCTTTGTTGAGTCAAATATGTATTTAAAAATTGTAAAAACAAAAAGACAATTTATTTATCAAAAAAAAAAAAAAAACAGGTGGTAATAAAATTGATAATTAAGGGCCATTATTATACCTTGCCGTTAGTTAAAGGTAATATTTTGTCTGTCTAATAAATTGTATTGCAAGGCCTTTTACCGGTCCGACAAAGTCCTGCTTTTGACATGCAAATTGTAAAAATGACCCTGAGTTTTTTAAATTAACTTTTATTTAATTGTAATTATGCTAAAAAAGTTTACACGATTTTAGGTTAAATTTTGAATAACAAAATTAAATTTCTTAATATATAATAATTTTATAAAATGTTATTAGGTCTGTCGTACAAATTTAATTTAAAATAAAAATTTATTTTATTAAAAAAAACTTTCAACTTCATTTTAGTCATGCTTTGTTAGTAATAGGTCAGGGGGCAAATTATGGCATTCGATATCAATCGGAATTTACATTTAAACTCCATTGAGAAAGGATACCAAATCTGAAGTTCCCAAGGCCTAGGTACTACAATGCAATACAGAAATAGGTCTTTATCCAATATTCCTAGTTTTGGCGTTTTTGCATTATTAGTTGCAATAATATCAATCTCGCTGGAATAACAACAGAGGTAAGTTTCGCACTTACTCATAATGGCCCGTGACTCTAAACCCACATGAAAACAACATACGTATCGCCATCCGATTTAAGAGTGTACGACATTGTTAGTTATTAAAAAAAAATACTCATTTAAGTAGTTGTAAAAGCTGTTAGGGATCTGATTGCGGTCAGTATTGTTTCTTTAAAAGACCCATTAACTGATAACATTTTTTTATTAAACATTGTAAATTAAGGTTCGATCTTTTACACAAATTTGGCAAAAAGTTTACCCCGAAATCCATATATAAACTAAAAAATAATTATAAAGTGCCAAGCGGATCTCTGAAATCCCGTTATATTAAAAAGTCAAGATGCGTTATTTTTTCCTTTTTTTATTTTTTTTTTAAATAAATTTTACATAAACTAATATTTTATTTATTTTTTGTTAACCTGTGGGCAGTGTTTAAATTTTATTTATTTTTTATTATTTTATTGTTAATCAAATACAAATTTTCTTTTCATATCAAATTGGCAAATTTACATATACAAAAATATATTCGAAATAAATAAAATAATATTTAACAATTTTATTTTATACTTGTTTTTTAATCTTAAATATTAGTAAATAATAATAAAAATTAGTAAAAAAAAGTAATTAATTTAAAAAATACTTACAAGCTATAAATGATAGAAGTAAATGTGTTAAAGACTAAAAAGATTATGAAATAGTTTGTCCTTCTTTCCATTTTTGTAAAAGTTCGCCCCTTTTAATTGAGGGCAGTTCTTCATTGATTTTACGTAAATTAAATGAATCTATAGAATTTCTAGTGAATTGTGAGTTATTTTTATTTGATCTTTGAGTAAAATTAGGTTGATTCCAAATACTACTATTTTCCAGAGAGTATGTTGTATTCAGAGAGGGATTAGAAAGCACGGAAGGTCTAGGTGAAAATGTTCTTTGTATGGGTGAATCAATTGGCTGGAAACTGTTAAGATTATCAGTAGTTAAATCCTTTTGATGATTATCAAAAGCAAAATCAGGGCACAAAGAATTTTCTCTTGACAAGTTTCCATTGAGTCTGCCATTTTGCGATTCAAATCCTGAAGAGTGTGATGATGATCTTGATAAACATTCCTCCATGGGTGCTCTAGGAGTTTGAGTTCGAGCTGTTGGCATGATTAGGCCATTACGTGGTATGTCAGCCATTGACTGTCTCTGATTGAAGTAACCGCCGGATAACCAAGAGGTATTAGAGCAGTTTAAGTTATTTGTACCGAATCGGGTAGGAGAAATTAATTTATGATGAGTATAAGGTTTTTGAATTTGTTGTTGTTGTTGCTGCTGCTGCTGCTGATGATGGTACACGGCACTACTAGAAACTGAAAACGGAGAATAAAGTCGAGAGTGGCTTAGGGGAGCAACAAAATTATGATTGTTGTTAACAAACAAAGAAGTATTGCCCGTATTATTGGCGGCTGAATAAAATGAGGCTTCATTATCACGTGTGTTATTGACAAAATGTGATTTATTGCTTTCTGCACAAGAGTTGTTTAACAAGGTCGAATTAACCAACGAAACATTCGTACCCAAAGCGGTAGAGGAAGGTCTTTCTCTACAGTTCAACTCCAAGTTAGAAGCAAATAATCCTTGACGCGTCGTAGCGGGCATAACCATTGGAGTGGCATACATTTCTTCACCGGCATAAGATCGAAAACTAGAACTGAGCGTTTGTTCAGTGCGTGGCAACTGGTGGAGAGAAAAAGCCGAAGAAGTCAAAGGAGACCTGGCTAGGCGAGAGTTTACATTGTTTTGCAATAAAGGAGAGGATTTGTTTGAACGCACACTTTGCATAGAAACCGAGCTGCCATTTAATTGTTGACTAAACATGCTGATAGATTCCTCATCACTGAAATAATCTTCGGAATATATTTTATGAAAACTACTAAAGCTATTGTCATGTAGCTTAGGAGAAGGCTCCGGTTTTGCAGTATAAGCCATTACCAGAGTAACAAAGGATGTTAAGAGCTGCAATTAAAAAAATAAACAACAATTAGAAAATATAAAACAAAATTTTTATGTTTAACATACCATTAGATTATGCGTTGCTAACACTGTTTCGTCAATTAAGCCACCCGCAAATAAACTCCATGTAACCATCATACCCGTAAATCTGGTCAAACGAAGGCCGTCAACAACATTATGCATAAAAGCCAAAGCCAAGATGGCAAATGGACATAAACTAACGTATAGAGAGGAGAAATTTAAATGGGTCACTTTTAAGCCCATTGAATACATGATCATCATGAAAAGAGTTCGTGAAAATAATGAAATTTTAATAACCACAGCATGTTGTTTGATGACATGTAAATAGGAACACAATACCTTACACAGTGCTAGGAAATGAGATGCCATTAAAAATAAATTTTGTCCTAAAGATTCTCCTAACAATTGTATAAAAGATTCTTTGCTTATGGTAGGTGTTGAACTAATAAGACAATATAAATTAATTAATGACATTATAATGATGATATAACGTAGTCTTTGTTTCCTGTTTTGTTGGGTGACATGCTGAATTTGATTTAGATGCGGTTGTTTTAAAGTCTCTGCTCCTTTGATGATGAAATCCAAAAATTTAGAACCCAGCACCATTTTCTTTTTCTCTCGTAGGACTTTGTTTAAATGACGATTACAGGTGGAGCAAAGACGATATTGGTTTTCTAATTGGGACCTAGAAAAAAATAAATTTATTTTTTACTACTTGGTGTTTTAAGATTTTAGGTATTATTATCTTTCTGTATTATTGTTTAATTATAAATGAATCAACTCAGTTGCAGATAAGGTAATTCTTTAAAAGAAATATCATTTTTTTTTTTTGCGAAGCAAGAGGGGTAAGCAATATGTTATTGCTTGAATTTTGAGGGAATGTTACTGTTGCTTATGTGTTTTTCTAATAACGCATATCGCTGCAACTTAAAATAGGTAGAAAATTAAAAAAAATCCCTCAAAAAATTGCATAGTGTAAATCTGGACTTTCTTTTTTAGAAAAATTTTTAAGATATGTAAAAATAAATAAAAGCAGGTAGGAATAAAAAAACTACCCTGCAATATAATCCCAGTGCTCAGGTAAAAAAAAAACCCCAACAGATGTTCAAACATGTTAAGTCATGTCAGACGAGTTGATCGCTTGCAATACAAAAAGGCATAAAGTTTTATATAAAAATATTTCTCCACTCACTTATAAACTTTGAATTCTTCATCCCAATGCGATTCTTTTTTAGGCTCAAACTGAGCCAATTTTTCCACTTTTAAACGCTGAGCTTCATTGCATTCCTCGCAAAAGCCATTTTGAGAAGGCTGTTGCATTAAAAATCCTATTGGCTGGGATGCATTAAAACGTTTGGAGTTGCGGCTACAGTCTAATTGTTCCTGTATCTCACGATTATAATCACCATTCTTGTCGAAACCATTGTATTGTTCACATAAGGGGCATATCCAACTGTTTGCTTCTAAGTAGGGCACTTTAGTGTTTTGATTACAAAACCAACAATTGACAGTGATGTTAAAACGTGAGCTATAAATAGATAAGAAGAAAAATTAAATGAAAAGCAAAAAAAGGCGCGAATAAATTACTACTTTTTTGAAGACAAAAATTTATAAACTGGTTCTTTTGTTTAGCACTCAATTACATTGAAATATTAATCTTACCGTATTTTAATATAAATTTTATAAATTATTAATAATACAACGAAACCAATGGCCAGCATTGGTATTATGCTCATGGCCAATGATAATAAAACATTGTTATTCATTTTACAGAAAAGAACAACCTTTAAACACTTTTATTTACTATTTTACACTGTATTTAAAATTGATTTATTTTATATAAAAAGTATATATATAAAAATACCGCCGCACGCTTGTCACTTATAAATTCTCACGAATGCCCTTTGACATTTATTGAGTGAATAAGCAAACTCACCACTAAGCCGGTTTTTTATATCTAATTTCAGGGTTGCTGAAAACAGTAGTAGGTAAAAATGAAGAATTCTTAACCAGCTGCAATTTAAATAAATTTTCAAAATTCTATACCAAGGTTTTTGACAGCTCGAATTAGTTTTTACAAAAACAAAATACACCTTAAAGGTAATGCATTCACCTGGTGTTATTGCGCCATGTTCTATACTTTATATTAAAAACTTTCAATAATACAAAAAAAAAAAAAAACGTAAAAGCCCACAAATACAATTTATATTTTGAGTTTTTTTATTTATAATTTTTGGGTTTTTTTGGTTATTTATTTGTGTAGCCTTCTCAGAAAATTTTATCAATTAAGAAAAATGGAAAAATAAATGTAGCTAATTTATTATTTTCTTATTTATTTAAAATTCATTATTATAATCTAGCCTAAAAAGGCAATATATAATTTATAATTAAATTAATTTTGTCTGAATTGATTTAAATTCTTTCAATTATATATAATCACCTTTAATAATTCTTTTTCAGAACACAAGCCTGCTAAAACGTTTTCGTGCATAAAAAAGCATTTGAAAAAACTTGTTTCAATTTTATTACTTTTATGTAGTAAAAGCCTATATAAAATATACTATAAAAATTTGGAGATTTTAATTTATTTTTGTACCTCTAAACAAAAATTTTATATAACTAACGTTTTTAATTTACAGCTGTCATCTTCATAAATTATCCTTTAAATTGTTGTGAGTTAGGCTTTCAAACATGTTTTAATCATATCATTAATTAATTATTAGTTTATTAGAATATATTTCCTGCACAAAAAAATAATTTCATAGAAATAATTTTTATACTCCTGTAATTCGCTAAAATAAATATTTCTTCTTTTATTTAAAATAATTTTATTTCATTTTAGTCATTGTTTCGTTGTACTTTCTACCTTGTTGTTACATTGAAAATAACAATTTTTCTTTTATAATTCGCGTCGGTTTTATATTTAAATACTACGGCTGAAAAATATGATTCATCAGGAAAAAAAATATGTGTAAATATGCAAAAACGTTTAGGTGTTATAATTCAAATACGTAGGAGAAGAAAACAAACTCTGAGAAACGGCAAACTTTTTTAACAGAGTTGTAAAAAAAGGAGTATTTTTGTTATTATTTACCAAAATGTAAACAAAATTTGACAAAAAATAAGTGATTTTAGAAACGGTCACAATTCGTCAATTTTTAATGGATTGAAAAAAAAAAGAAATGAAATGAAAAGCTCTAAGGTTGCAGAATCAGATTTTCCGGTTGTCACTTTCGCCATTTTTAAAAATGAAGGAGCTACACCTAAAATATGTAGTCACTAATTGTGATGGTTTTTTACTTATAAAATCCAAACTAAAAGCCGTGCATCATAGCGACCAACGCCAATCGATAGAGGCCAAAAATACGAATCGATCATGGTATAGTTCGTTTCTTGAAAGACTGTACGAAAAAAGTTATTAAGCGGCAAACTTTTAAAATGTAAAAAATCGCTCACAAAATATATATTTTTAGTTTGTCGCTTATATCTCGAAAACTATTCCGCGTGCACACATATGGCTATATACGATCGAAAGAGGATAAAAATACGAATCGATCGTGATATAGCTCGTTTCTTGAAAGACTGTACGAAAAAAGTTATTAAGCGGCAAACTTTGAAAATATAAAAAAAATCGCTAAAAAATATATTTTTAGTTTTTCGCTTATATCTCGAAAACTATTCCGCGTGCACATATATGGCTATATACGATCGAAAGCGGACAAAAATACGAATCGATCGTGATATAGCTCGTTTCTTGAAAGACTGTACGAAAAAAGTTATTAGGCGGCAAACTTTGAAAATATAAAAAAAATCGCTCAAAAATATATTTTTAGTTTTTCGCTTATATCTCAAAAACTATTCCGCGTGCACATATATGGCTATATACGATCGAAAGAGGACAAAAATACGAATCGATCGTGATATAGCTCGTTTCTTGAAAGACTGTACGAAAAAAGTTATTAGGCGGCAAACTTTGAAAATATAAAAAAATCGCTCAAAAATATATTTTTAGTTTTTCGCTTATATCTCGAAAACTATTCCGCGTGCACATATATGGCTATATACGATCGAAAGAGGACAAAAATACTAATCGATCGTGATATAGCTCGTTTCTTGAAAGACTGTACGAAAAAAGTTATTAAGCGGCAAACTTTGAAAATATAAAAAAAATCGCTAAAAAATATATTTTTAGTTTTTCGCTTATATCTCGAAAACTATTCCGCGTGCACATATATGGCTATATACGATCGAAAGAGGACAAAAATACGAATCGATCGTAATATAGCTCGTTTCTTGAAAGACTGTACGAAAAAAGTTATTAGGCGGCAAACTTTGAAAATATAAAAAAAATCGCTCAAAAATATATTTTTAGTTTTTCGCTTATATCTCGAAAACTATTCCACGTGCACATATATGGCTATATACGATCGAAAGAGGACAAAAATACGAATCGATCGTGATATAGCTCGTTTCTTGAAAGACTGTACGAAAAAAGTTATTAGGCGGCAAACTTTGAAAATATAAAAAAATCGCTCAAAAATATATTTTTAGTTTTTCGCTTATATCTCGAAAACTATTCCGCGTGCACATATATGGCTATATACGATCGAAAGAGGACAAAAATACTAATCGATCGTGATATAGCTCGTTTCTTGAAAGACTGTACGAAAAAAGTTATTAAGCGGCAAACTTTGAAAATATAAAAAAAATCGCTAAAAAATATATTTTTAGTTTTTCGCTTATATCTCGAAAACTATTCCGCGTGCACATATATGGCTATATACGATCGAAAGAGGACAAAAATACGAATCGATCGTGATATAGCTCGTTTCTTGAAAGACTGTACGAAAAAAGTTATTAGGCGGCAAACTTTGAAAATATAAAAAAAATCGCTCAAAAATATATTTTTAGTTTTTCGCTTATATCTCGAAAACTATTCCACGTGCACATATATGGCTATATACGATCGAAAGAGGACAAAAATACGAATCGATCGTGATATAGCTCGTTTCTTGAAAGACTGTACGAAAAAAGTTATTAGGCGGCAAACTTTGAAAATATAAAAAAAATCGCTCAAAAAATATATTTTTAGTTTTTCGCTTATATCTCGAAAACTATTCCGCGTGCACATATATGGCTATATACGATCGAAAGAGGACAAAAATACGAATCGATCGTGATATAGCTCGTTTCTTGAAAGACTGTACGAAAAAAGTTATTAGGTGGCAAACTTTGAAAATATAAAAAAAATCGCTCAAAAATATATTTTTAGTTTTTCGCTTATATCTCGAAAACTATTCCGCGTGCACACATATGGCTATATAAGATCGAAAGAGGATAAAAATACGAAATCGATCGTGATATAGCTCGTTTCTTGAAAGACTGTACGAAAAAAGTTTATTAAGCGGCAAACTTTGAAAATATAAAAAAAAATCGCTAAAAAATATATTTTTAGTTTTTCGCTTATATCTCGAAAACTATTCCGCGTGCACATATATGGCTATATACGATCGAAAGAGGACAAAAATACGAATCGATCGTGATATAGCTCGTTTCTTGAAAGACTGTACGAAAAAAGTTAATAGGCGGCAAACTTTGAAAATATAAAAAAAATCGCTCAAAAATATATTTTTAGTTTTTTATGTTTTTTATACCAAATTTTTCATACACAATTCATTTTAAAATAAATTTGAAATTTTCATAAAATTGTGATGAAGCTGTCAATCCAAAATTAAAGTTGGCTTAATTAATTTGTGTACATAAAGCAGTATATATTTAGTTTTTGATAGTAATTAAACAAAATTAAATTATGGGCATATTCGCACATCTTAATATTATATGTATTAATTATAGACTACATATTAAATTATATAGAAAACCAAATGTTAATATAAATAATAAAATGCATATTAATAGTTTTAGCATTGAAAAATTAGTCATTTCTAAAAAATATAAATACAATATTTGTTTAAATGTTTATAGAAATTTATTTTCAGGGTATGGTGAAATATTTTGTTTCAATTCTACTTATCCTATTACCGTAGTCTGGCAGCACAACTTAAGTTTTCTTTGCGGACGAATAACGGAATTGGTTTAAGGTAAAAATCTTATTGTGCGTGCGTAATCCAGCAAATTTTAACAGCTAACTTTAATTTTGGATTGACAGCTTCATCACAATTTTATGAAAACTCATTTCAAATTTATTTTAAAATGAATTGTGTATGAAAAATTTGGTATATAAAAACATAAAAACTAAAAATATATTTTTGAGCGATTTTTTTTATATATTTTCAAAGTTTGCCGCCTAATAACTTTTTTCGTACAGTCTTTCAAGAAACGAGCTATATCACGATCGATTCGTATTTTTGTCCTCTTTCGATCGTATATAGCCATATATGTGCACGCGGAATAGTTTTCGAGATATAAGCGAAAAACTAAAAATATATTTTTGAGCGATTTTTTTTATATTTTCAAAGTTTGCCGCCTAATAACTTTTTTCGTACAGTCTTTCAAGAAACGAGCTATATCACGATCGATTCGTATTTTTGTCCTCTTTCGATCGTATATAGCCATATATGTGCACGCGGAATAGTTTTCGAGATATAAGCGAAAAACTAAAAATATATTTTTGAGCGATTTTTTTTATATTTTCAAAGTTTGCCGCCTAATAACTTTTTTTCGTACAGTCTTTCAAGAAACGTATATCACGATCGATTCGTATTTTTGTCCTCTTTCGATCGTATATAGCCATATATGTGCACGCGGAATAGTTTTCGAGATATAAGCGAAAAACTAAAAATATATTTTTTAGCGATTTTTTTTATATTTTCAAAGTTTGCCGCTTAATAACTTTTTTCGTACAGTCTTTTAAGAAACGAGCTATATCACGATCGATTCGTATTTTTGTCCTCTTTCGATCGTATATAGCCATATATGTGCACGCGGAATAGTTTTCGAGATATAAGCGAAAAACTAAAAATATATTTTTGAGCGATTTTTTTTTATATTTTTAAAGTTTGCCGCCTAATAACTTTTTTCGTACAGTCTTTCAAGAAAGGAGCTATATCACGATCGATTCGTATTTTTATCCTCTTTCGATCGTATATAGCCATATATGTGCACGCGGAATAGTTTTCGAGATATAAGCGAAAAACTAAAAATATATTTTTGAGCGATTTTTTTTATATTTTCAAAGTTTGCCGCCTAATAACTTTTTTCGTACAGTCTTTCAAGAAACGAGCTATATCACGATCGATTCGTATTTTTGTCCTCTTTCGATCGTATATAGCCATATATGTGCACGCGGAATAGTTTTCGAGATATAAGCGAAAAACTAAAAATATATTTTTGAGCGATTTTTTTTATATTTTCAAAGTTTGCCGCCTAATAACTTTTTTCGTACAGTCTTTCAAGAAACGAGCTATATCACGATCGATTCGTATTTTTGTCCTCTTTCGATCGTATATAGCCATATATGTGCACGCGGAATAGTTTTCGAGATATAAGCGAAAAACTAAAAATATATTTTTTAGCGATTTTTTTTTATATTTTCAAAGTTTGCCGCTTAATAACTTTTTTCGTACAGTCTTTCAAGAAACGAGCTATATCACGATCGATTCGTATTTTTGTCCTCTTTCGATCGTATATAGCCATATATGTGCACGCGGAATAGTTTTCGAGATATAAGCGAAAAACTAAAAATATATTTTTGAGCGATTTTTTTTATATTTTCAAAGTTTGCCGCCTAATAACTTTTTTCGTACAGTCTTTCAAGAAACGAGCTATATCACGATCGATTCGTACTTTTGTCCTCTTTCGATCGTATATAGCCATATATGTGCACGCGGAATAGTTTTCGAGATATAAGCGAAAAACTAAAAATATATTTTTGAGCGATTTTTTTTTATATTTTCAAAGTTTGCCGCCTAATAACTTTTTTCGTACAGTCTTTCAAGAAACGAGCTATATCACGATCGATTCGTATTTTTGTCCTCTTTCGATCGTATATAGCCATATATGTGCACGCGGAATAGTTTTCGAGATATAAGCGAAAAACTAAAAATATATTTTTGAGCGATTTTTTTTATATTTTCAAAGTTTGCCGCCTAATAACTTTTTTCGTACAGTCTTTCAAGAAACGAGCTATATCACGATCGATTCGTATTTTTGTCCTCTTTCGATCGTATATAGCCATATATGTGCACGCGGAATAGTTTTCGAGATATAAGCGAAAAACTAAAAATATATTTTTGAGCGATTTTTTTTATATTTTCAAAGTTTGCCGCCTAATAACTTTTTTCGTACAGTCCTTTCAAGAAACGAGCTATATCACGATCGATTCGTATTTTTGTCCTCTTTCGATCGTATATAGCCATATATGTGCACGCGGAATAGTTTTCGAGATATAAGCGAAAAACTAAAAATATATTTTTGAGCGATTTTTTTTTATATTTTCAAAGTTTGCCGCCTAATAACTTTTTTCGTACAGTCTTTCAAGAAACGAGCTATATCACGATCGATTCGTATTTTTGTCCTCTTTCGATCGTATATAGCCATATATGTGCACGCGGAATAGTTTTTCGAGATATAAGCGAAAAACTAAAAATATATTTTTTAGCGATTTTTTTTATATTTTCAAAGTTTGCCGCTTAATAACTTTTTTCGTACAGTCTTTTAAGAAACGAGCTATATCACGATCGATTCGTATTTTTGTCCTCTTTCGATCGTATATAGCCATATATGTGCACGCGGAATAGTTTTCGAGATATAAGCGAAAAAACTAAAAATATATTTTTGAGCGATTTTTTTTATATTTTCAAAGTTTGCCGCCTAATAACTTTTTTCGTACAGTCTTTCAAGAAACGAGCTATATCACGATCGATTCGTATTTTTATCCTCTTTCGATCGTATATAGCCATATGTGTGCACGCGGAATAGTTTTCGAGATATAAGCGACAAACTAAAAATATATATTTTGTGAGCGATTTTTTAACATTTTAAAAGTTTGCCGCTTAATAACTTTTTTCGTACAGTCTTTCAAGAAACGAACTATACCATGATCGATTCGTATTTTTGGCCTCTATCGATTGGCGTTGGTCGCTATGATGCACGGCTTTTAGTTTGGATTTTATAAGTAAAAAACCATCACAATTAGTGACTACATATCTTAGGTGTAGCTCCTTCATTTTTAAAATGGCGAAAGTGACAACCGGAAAATCTGATTCTGCAACCTTAGAGCTTTTCATTTCATTTCTTTTTTTTTAATCCATTAAAAATTGACGAATTGTGATCGAGTTAAAAAATGCTATATTTTGTCACAGTTTGTTTACATTTTTTTTATATAAAACATGAAAACATGTTGCACTCATACACTCGCAAAAAAAAAACAAAAACGTGCTCACACGCATGGGAAAAAGTACTTTCCATGCAACTCTGAAAAAAGTTTGCCAAAACAAAAAAAAAGTTTGCCAAAAAGTTTGTTTTCTTCTCCTCGACAATTCAAATAAAGTAGAAATTATTTTCATACGATAAAGTGCAACTATGTCAAAGAAGATTTGAGCAAGAGAGACCAGATCACACTCACGAAACTGTCAAAGCAAAAGAAATTGACTTCAAAACATTGATTTTGCACGTGTTACAAAAGTTTTCCCATATTTTTCTTCAATTTTAGCAAACTATTTAAGCAAATTAAACAAAATGCAACACGATGATGTGAGATAATGACAAATATTTAAATACTATTCATTATTTCAAACAATTTTTATTTCTAAAATTACAGGTTGTTTGGAGCATTATCAACAGATCCTTTTGTTCACATAAAGTCAAGTAAGTATTTTTCTCTCTTGATCCCATAAAATTATAATTCCTGGCATTTATATCTCCACACTTGCAGAACTGATACCCGTACTTTTTGTCGCCATGAATATAACATAACGGGAATGTGCACTAGACGTACCTGCCCACTAGCCAACTCACAATATGCTACCGTACGGGAAGAAAAGGGTGTTATATATTTGTATATGAAAACAGCGGAAAGAGCACATATGCCCAGCAAATTGTGGGAACGTGTTAAACTGTCTAGAAACTTTGAAAAGGCCTTACAACAAATAAATGAAAATTTAGTATTTTGGCCTAAATATATGATAACAAAAAATAAACAAAGATTTTTAAAAATCACACAATACTTGATACGAATGCGTAAATTAAAACTGCGGCGTCAGAAATTAATAGTACCCTTGTCACGTAAGATTGAAAGACGTGAGACAAGAAGGGAACAGAAGGCTTTAATTGCGGCCAAGATTGAAAATCACATTGAAAAGGAACTTATGGAACGTTTAAAGAGTGGAACATATAAAGATATTTACAATTTCTCGCAGACTGCATTTAACAAGGCCTTAGCAGCCGAAGAAATAGAAGATGATGAGGCTGAAATGAATATGGAAGAAGAAGAAGAGCAAGAGTTGGAACATGAACTGAATGATGAAAGTGAAGCTAAGGAATTGAGAAGAGAGTTGTTAGATGAAGAATACATTGAAGCTGATTCGGCAGAGGAAGTCGATGATGATGATAATGATAACGAAAGCAATAGCGATTATTATGATGCTTTAAGTGATTCAGGTGAGAAAGAAGATGTTGAGGTGGATAGCGATTTTGAAGCGTCAGATGATAATGGTGCTGCATCAGATATTGAGGTAAGTGGATTTTTTCTTCTTTTATTCATTATTTATTTCTTTAAAAGAATTTATATAATTATGGTAATGATAAAATATTTATTATTTCTATTCGCGAATAGTTAATTCTCAAACATCAAAATTATTAATAAATGTATGTCTTATTTAAAATTTAGAATTTCTTTTAAGTGGTAAAAAATAAAAACATGCAAATTTTTTTAAGGTTTTATTTTTGCATAATTTTACATTTTTACTTTTAAACGATTCGCCCATTGGAGGATTTAATTATTATTTCATAGTTGAAATGGCTTGATAGTTTAACTAGTGCTGTGCTACATCTTAATCAGACCTTGAATGTTATTATTTCTTTTAAAAGCTTTTAATATTTGAGATTTAATTAATAACAACATATTTTTAGCAGTCCTAAAAAGTGGATTGGAAAATACTTTAGTTATTGTGACTGTAACGAAAAATATATAATATGTTTGAATTTCTTTTTTACTTGGTCACGTCTTTACAGTGTTTCATGTTTAAATTTTATCGAAAGTAACTATAGAAACACAAAAATATTAGACTAGATAAAATAGATTTGATAAAACATAGTTTTAAATCTCAATTAGTAAAGTAACACAAATCAAAAAAAAAAAAAAAAAAAAAAAAATGGGATGACAGAGAAGTAAAAAATAAGAAAAAAATTTAGTACGATATATAACTCGACATAAAAATATCATCGGCTCTTAAAGGTTTAAGCATTTTTTTTTTAATTTTAGCATTTCCAGAAAGGTCTCTTTAAAAGCTGGTGCACAATCTCACTTTTTTCTATGAAAATTTTTGAGGCCCATAATTCGGAGCGCCAATTTTTTCACTTGATAATTTTTTTTTTACATTTTTAATTTTCTAATGCTCTATATATATTTGTTTCTTTGATTGGATTTACTTCATTGTTCCAAATGATAATGAAAAATTAGAGACAGGCTTGGATTTTGCCTGCAAGATCGATCTTATTGATTTTTAATAGAAAAATTTTCAAAACTATGTCTGATCGATTGGTGTATTTAAATTTTCTCTAGCTCGTCTAGTGCCTTGGCAAAGTTGGTTTCCACACTAACACGAACAGGCAGACGGACTTCGCTCAATCGACTATGCTGTGCATAAGAACTCAATATATTTTTTATGGAGTGGGAAATGGATATTGTGTAACAGTAACAAACGGAATGACAAATTGTATAAAAAGAGACAAGAAATCAGTGTAACAAGGAACACAATATAACTGAGAGACAGAAAACTCATAAAACGATTTTTTTTTTTCAAATATTTTTAAGTGATCACAGTGACCCGTTTCCTTTTAGAACGTATAGTTTTCGATATGAATGCGTCTTAAGTTTTTCATATAAAAGATTGAATCATGGCGAAATAATTTACCAGGTGGCAGCATAGGCGAATTCAGTATTTTTTGCTGGCGTACACCACTGTCAAACTCCATATATAAAAAATTTGTGTACATTTTTTATATATGGAGTTTGACAGTCGTGTATACCAGCAAAAAATACTGAATTCGCCTGCGCTGCCACCTGGTAATTTATTCGCCTTGGATTGAATTTTAGGGCAAAACATTATTTTTTTTTTGGTCAAAACCGCCATTTTAAACAATTGTCAATTGAAGTAATTAGTGTTTCAAAATTTTTAATTTTTTTCTTCTTTCTCTAAAATACTGAAATTGTGAGTTACCTCGTTACTAAATTAATCAATCTTTTGTATTTCAACCAATAATGGAAACTTTAACGGACAGTTGTTATGATATTAGATGACATGGGTTCTGTGGAAAGTCTAAAGGAATTGATTTAGATTCAAATAGCAACATTTTTTTTTTTTGTCAAGCTTACAAGTTAGCGATAATGTTTGATCAGCTTTTATTGTTATAAACAGCGTAATAAAGTGCTTCATTTATTATTTTAATAAAATCTGCAACTTGATTAAAAAAAAATTCCTTTGATTTTAGATTTTAGTGCTTTTTATATAATTTTGTAGTACAAAGATTTACTATCGTCTCATATTGCAAAAAAAAATAATACTAAATAAATAAATAAATCTATCTTGTGGTTACGACTGAGTAGACACAATAATGAGAGGTTCTGATGCTGTTTAAAAATAAATCTAAATTAAAATAAAATTTTAATACTAATTGATATAAAAATGAACAGAATTTATATTATTACTCCCTTAAGAAGTAAAGCCAATAATTTACCAAATCCTTTAAGGATCTACTTTAAAACAATAGAGACAGTACTGTATCATCATGCATTTGACTAAAGGAGACTTAAATTATGTTAAACTAAAAATAGTTAAATAAATAAATGTTTGTTTGTTAATCTGGTTGTATGAAAAATAATGATTTTGTTGCTGTTGTTACAAGTACAACAACTAACTACGACTGCTGCTATTCGTCTCTGACTTCTTAACTGACAGACTAACCGTTTATTATATTCACATAAATTAAATACTCCACTGTTAATTCTGTGTTTTTTTTTTTTTTTTTGCCACTCTAGTTACTGTATGTGTGTTGTGTTGTGTTTTATTTTATTTTGTTTATATATTTTTTTATTTATTTAACAATAAATTCCTGATGTTTTTAATACAATTTGTTTTGTTTGTTAATTGAGAGTTGTAAAGAATTTGATTCAACAACATTGAAACAGTTAGTCTGGCGCGTTTGACATCGTATAAACCTCTGTATTATAACGTGTATATTTTAATTTTGTATGTTTTTTATTTTTTGTTCTATCTAGTTTTTATATTAAATTATTTACCTGCGGTTTAAGATAAAATAGATTATTATTAAAAAAGATAAGAAGTGTTTAGAGAGATAATTACAACACACACAAAATAAAAAAGTTAGCAAACATGTTTAATTAACAACATAAGAGTTCGTTATCCACAAGTTTATTAAAACGTGTTTTTTTTGTTTGTTTATAGTGCAATTAAAGAATTAATAAAAATTTATGACAAACAAAAAAATCATGGTCACTTATTTATTTACAATAACTAATAATCAAGTTTTCGTGAGAGCATCTTAACTTTATTTTCATTTTGTAAAAGAAAAACTTGCATAAATTGTGTTGAAAAAAAAACAATTTTTTTAAAACTTTATTTTTCATAATATTCAGGATTCTGCTGTCGTCGGTGCATTCGTTCGAGCTCACCCTAAAACGCCTAACAAATCTAAAGCTTCGACCATCACCGCTACATCTAAGAACAAATCGAAATCAAATGGTATTTCTGCTGTGTCCGCTAGTAAAACGAAAAGACGTATTAAAAAGCCTAAAGTTGAAATTGAATATGAAATGGAAAGTGAAACAAAGCGGCAAAGGCTACATAACTGAGGTAGTATGTAAAAGTGCTTTATTTAACATTTTTATAATTTAATTAAAAACATTTTAAAATTTATTTTTGTTGTTTTTATTCATTCGTAAGTTTTTTTTTTTTTAAATTTAAATCTTATTTTTTAATAAACAAAAAAATAATAATTAAATTAAATTAAAATAAAAATAAAATATACAACAAAAATATTTCTTGCAAAAAAAAAATTATTTAAAACAACATTTGCGTAATAATAAGTTTATCTTGTAAGAATATTATCAATTGCATTATTTTATAAAATTACACGTTTAACCAGAGATGCACAGGTGAGTGTTTTGAGCCACGATCACGAATAATAAATAAAAGAAAATGCTAGAAAGATAAAACAATTTTCTTTATAATTGGCAACTGCAATAATAACTTTACCAGGATATTAAATGATTTTAAATTAAAAATAACCAAGCGTAAAATATTAAAAAAAATTTAAACATCTTTTTTTCGAATACGTGGGCTGCTATATATATTTCTGGCCTGGCAACACTGAGTGCTGCCAAGTGCAATCTGACATTTTCATTGGAAAGTTTGCCATTTTTAAGCATAATCGTACTCAGAACGTTTTGACGTACGACCAATATTTGTGTTGTTGGAATTAACTCGTGAACATTTTCGTGCCATCATTTTTCACAACTTTCGACGTGGATTATCAAGACAAGAGTACATTGATGAACTTAAATCTTTGTATGGCGATGAAGCACCATCCCATAGCAAAAAAAAAAAAAAAAAATTGGAATAATAAATTTAATCGTGGCCGAAGCTCGCTCAAAGACGAATTCCGTGAAGGTCGTCCAAAAACGGCTGTTGTGCCAGAGAACATTGATGCCGTGCGTGAACTCAAAATGCAAGATCGACATGCGACATACCGAGAGATAGAGACATCCTTAGACATTTCTTCCACCAGCATACATTCGATACTGCATGAACACCTGGCCGTAAAAAAGGTTTGTTCTCGGTGGATCCCGCACAATTTGAAAGTCGTTCAAAAAAGGCTCGTGTCGATTGGTGCAAAGAAATGTTGCAAAAATACGATTGCGGTGCTTCAAAAGACGTTTATAAGATCGTCACAGGTGGCGAATCATGGATCTATGCGTATGAGCTCGAAACGAAACAACAATCGACCGTGTGGGTCTTCAAAGGCGAGCAAAATCCAACAAAAGTTGTTCGTGGAAGAAGCACTTCGAAGCAAATGGTCGCCTGTTTCTTCGGCAAAACTGGTCATGCGGCGACTGTTCCGCTTGAGCAACGTAGGACGGTCACTTCTGAGTGGTACACTACAATTATTTGCCTGAAGTCATCGGGGAAATTCGAAAAACCAACAAGAGAAGACGAATCATTGTTCACCATGACAATGCGAGCTCTCACACATCGGCTCAAACCAGAGCGTTTTTGACCGGCCAAAACGTCGAACTAATGGGTCATCCGCCGTACAACCCTGACTTGGCACCTAATGACTTCTTCTTGTTTCCGCACATCAAGAAAAAAAAAATGCGTGGTCAACGATTTTCGTCGCCAGGAGAAGCTGTTGAAGTGTTCAAAAACCATGTTTTAGAGGTGTCTCAATCGGAGTGGAAAAAGTGCTTCGACAACTGGTTTGAGTGCATTCAAAAGTGTATAAATCATGCTGGAGAATACTTTGAAAAACAATAAAACTATTTTTGAATTTAAATATTCGCATTTTCACTATTAGGCCAGAAATATATAGAGCAGCCCTCGTATACTGTTATATATACATGAAATTCGTTTTGTAGCTAAAGAAAGAAATATTTCATCAGAAGAAGAACTTATAATTACCACGGCGTATGAACTATAGAATAATTAAATATATTAAATATTTCACTTTTTTTAAAATAAATTTTTATTATTCAAATTCACCAATTTTACAATTTGTTACCTCAGCGCCAGATTAGCATTATAGAGACTTGTTAATTTAACCAAGTATGCCGAATCCTTTATACCCTTCACCATGCATGTGAATCTAAATTAGTGAAGTAACTCCATTAAAAAAAAAAAATATTGGGGTGACAGAGAATTAAAATTATAAAAAAAAAATAAGTACTAAATATAATTTTACATAAAAATGTCAACGGCTCTTAATGGGTTAATCATTTTTAAAATTTTTATTATTTCCTGAAATATCTCTCCAAAAGCTTTCAAATGATACATACCCATATTGATATCTTGCAAAATTTTAAAAGTTCAGAGGCCCGTAACTCGGGAAATGTGGGCGAGCGCCAATTTTTTCACTTGATAACTCATATACATATTTTTATTAATTTTTTTTTTCATTGTTCCAAATGACATGGAAAAATTAGAGGTAGGCGTGGTGTTTTGCCCGCTGCCTCGAAGGACATGCACCGATCTTGCTGATTTTTAATAGAAACATTTTCGAAACTTTGTCTGATCGATTGGCGTATTTAAATTTTCTCTAACCCATCTAGTGTATTGGCAAAGTTGGTTTCCACACTAACACGGACGGACAGACGGACAGAGGAACATCGTTCAATCAATGCATGTACTTTATGGGGTCCACCTGTGGTGAAGGCTATAACAAGATGACTAAAGATTATTTTTACACAAAGAAAATGTTACAGTTTTGTTAAAGTGAGGAATAACTGATTCTACAATTGCGTACAACCTTAAATTGAAGCTTGTGGATTCATTTATAAGCAGTGAATTATTACAATAACAAAAAGGTGAATGACATTCGTGTTAATTAATCGTTTCCAAAAATGTCAATAAAAACCCTTTCCCGTATTTTGTGTGTCGCAATCAAATATAAAGAATTGTAGCAGTCAAACCTGAATTGAAATGGTGCTAAAGGACATGTGATTCACTATCCAACTTCTGTTAGATTTGTTAAAATTGCATATGCGTTGGGACAGTATAATTGAATTTATTAAAATAAAATGTGTTACCAGATTGTTTTGACTGGTCTGTTCGATTTGCAAATCAATAAAAAATTTCATAAAATAATAATTGCTATACGATCAGAGTTGCATTTTGATTTTAATTTTATTTTCACTTTAAAACAATTTTTGCGATTTTTCTTAGTAAAAGAAATTTCTATTCGATTTTTTTGTAAGTGAATCGATACGATATACAAATTCAGATGTGGCCTTAGGCGATGTGTGTTTATCTGAACACGGGAATTTATTTTGATGTTGTCTTCTTTAACCATTGAATTACATACACTCACTTATATTCAAAGTTTCAAATAAAAAATAACTCAAGTAGAGTCAAGTAGAAATAATTCAAACAACTGACTGCCTTCATTAAAATATTTCAAACGAGTTGATTGCTTGTGTTACATAAACGGATAATAATAATAATAGTTTGTTTATAATATATTAAAATTAATATGATTAAAATATTGATTTAGCTAGTTTGTATAGAACTTGTATATTACATTTCTTAGTCACGTGTACAGCTTTAGATTTAACCGTTTGGATTATAGTAAGTAGCAATAAAATTAAAAATAGAAATAAATTAAAAAAATTAAATTATGGGGCATTTCATGAAAATTTAATATTAATATTTTAAATTTTGAAGAAAAACTTAAATACTGTCAATATTATTAGAGAATAAGCTCGTAAGCGGTTGAACTGATTCTGGTAAAACTTAAATTACAAGTAAAATTTATCCAAGATTTTTAAACATGAAGGGGACTAGGGGACGGGTATGATTAAAAACTATAAATCTTGTTATGTATTTTCAGGCTTTTAAAATAAAAATATTAAACCATCAAATACCGGTTTAAATTAATCTTTTGGATATTTTTTTTAATTTGTTTAGCTAGACGTATTCATGGGCAGCAAATAACAAGAACTAAAAAAATTTTTAATTTCTTAAAAAATGCAAAAATTCCCGAAAAGCCGAATTTGTTTACCTAGAATCAAAAATTATCAAAACAAATTAAGTAATAAAGTAATAAAATGAAAAAATCAAAACTTACTCAAAAAATAGCAGAAATAAAATAAATCGAATGTCCAAAAAATGTACGAAAAACGAAATTATTTTTTTTTCGAAAATTGTAAGTTTTCGCTTAGGGTTGCTGTCCCAGCTTAGTAAATGAAAATGTTACTGTATCAGATCCTAGCATAACTCAGTGGTGAATAAATTGGATATGATAAAAAGTTCAATAGTTTTTACCTTTTGCATTAATTTTGTCATAAACACAACCACCTGGAAACGAAAGTTGGATAAATTAGAGCCAGGTTTGGAAACTATATCTGATCGATTGGCCTGTTTAAATTTTCTCTAGCTCACCTAGTGCCTTGGCAAAGTTAATTTCAACACTAACACGGACGGACAGAACTCTAGATACATATTCTTTATGTGGTCGGAAATGAATACTATAGAAATTCTACCTGTGGTGAAAAGCTTTTTTGATTTATGATTTTTTTTCTTTCTTTACATATAAATTATTAATGTCTATTTGTATGAAGCCAAAAAAAAAATTAAAAAAAAAACATGTGCTTTTAATTTTTCTACATAGTGTTTTATGCGCCTTCACCCAAATTAAAAGAAATTGAATTTTGCGGATTTTAAAGAGTTTCTTGCAACCCAAAATTTTTAGGCCTGGTGCTTCTGTTTTATACTGAAAACGAAAATTGTATGTTTTACTTTTCTATAATTTTAAACTGTTGTTTAAAGGTCTCAAGGAATTTAAAATACCTGCCCCATTTCTTGTAAAACAAGATGAAGGCCCTCAACCCTCAAAAAAATATTCTCTATTCTGTTTCTTGAAAGTTGCAGTAAACTTAATTAATTTAATATTCAAACATTCAATTCCCACATTAATGTGTCTAGCAAACATTATTCTTATGGCATAACTTCAAACCTCTCAATGGGTTAATTGTAACAGAAAGCATTTAAAAACACAACAAATCAAAAAAAAGGTATGTAATAATTATTTCAATTTAATTTGCTTTAGTCAGATTCAAAATGCGTCATTATTTTTTATGGTACTCCATTAAAAAAAATTATCTCGTTTGGCAATTGCATGCATTTAAAAGCCAACCGGTTTGTTTTAAGGAATAAAATGAAGAAACAAAAAATTTTAAACGGCAGCATACAAAACATTTGGCAATCACCACAAACTAAAATCATGCAAAAAAAAAAAAAAAATTTTCAGTTTCAACTTTTGTTAAAGGGGGAGAACCCGTGTAATTAACTGAAAATATATTAAATAACCTCGGAATAAAAAAAAAAAAAACGATGCTATTTTTATTTTTTATTTTCACAAGTTTTAAAAGCATCACAAAAAAGTAACTTCAAGGACTCGGAAAAAAATTAAAAAAAAAAAAATATGTATTAATGTCTCTTTCCTTGCCTCCTTAAGCACTCATCCTTGACAATGATTATTTGTTGTTTAATTTTATTATTGGTTGTCAGTAAACAGATTGACCTTTAAAATTATTCTCAAGCATTTCAAATAATCCTGTTAATAAAATTGTAATTTCAGAAACACTTAAATGGTAAATGCATATTGCAAATATTTAATAATAGTAGCATAATATCATAGTGGTAGCATGTATCAGCCAATATTTACTAAGCAAATGGGATAGTGTTTAATTACATTGTACAAGTATAAATGTGTAAGTATGTGTCAGTGTTTGCACACTAAATCGTTTTTGAGAATCTGTTGAGGAAAGCGGCAAAAAAATACAATTTTTTTACTGAAAAAAAACAAAATATTCGTTTTGAATTTTTGTAACCTTCACCAAAGCTGGAAGTAAAATATAATTAAAAGTTTGTCGTTGCGTTCGTAAATTATTCACCTCTATCGTAAATATTTTTCCCCCAAAATTATTTCCCCTTTTAACCGACTTAAAAAAAGAAGGAGGCTATCAATTCGACTGAATGTTGCTTTTTTATGCAAAACTTTCATTTCTGAACCGATTTTGAAAATTGTTTGTAATTTGATAGATTGTGCTTACAGATTGGTCTCGTTTTAAAAAGAGTTAATAATCTTAAAAATTAAAGGGTGCCCCCATACAACATACATGTTTTTTTAATGTATTATGACCGGAAAGCGATATTCTTTAAAAATGTAAAAAAAAGAGTATTACTAAGCTGCCAATCACAAAAAGTAATACAAAAATAAATTTAAAAATTAAAGGGTGTCCGCATAGGTGACGTAAATTGACTTATATGCGTCTATCTTTTGAACCGTTATAGACAAACGCTTAAAAATTGGACAGGATATCAATTACTATGACCTTTATAATAACAAGTAAAAACGTTCACAATTATAAATTAAAGGGTGCCCCAATAGTTAATGTAAATTGATGTATGTGATCAAACTTTTGAACCGTTATAAACAGACGGCTGAAATTTAAAAAGAGCCTTTATTGCTAAGTCCGCTATAACAACAAGTATAAAATTTGAATTTAGAAATTAAAGGGTGTTCCCATATCTGAAGTAAATTGTCCTATGTGGCCCTATCGCTTGAACCGTTGTATGCAAACACTTGAAAATTTAACAGAATGTCCCCTACTTTGTCTGGTATATAAAGAAGTATAAATATTTAAAATTATATATTATAGGGTGTTGCAATAGCTGCTGTTATTTGATGTATATGACCAAACTGTTGAACAGTTGTAGACAGTTGATTGAAATTTGCATAAAACCTTTATTGCTAAGTCCTCTATAAGTAGCAAACTTGAAATTAGAAATTAAAGGGTGTCCCTTTAACTGATGTAATTTGTTCTATATGGCCCTATCTTTGAAACCATTACAGACAAACGCTTGAAAATTAGATAGAATGTCGATTACTACATCAAGTAGAATAAGTTTAAATATTTAAAATTAGAAATTATACGGTGCCCTAATTTTTGTAATTTGATGTATGGCCAATCTTTTGAACAGTTATAGACTAACGCTTAGAATTTTAACAAATTTTGTTTTACTGTGTCAGCATTAAAAAAGTGTAAGAAATAAAGGGTGACAACATAACTGCTGATTTTTCTTGTTTAATCTGCATTCATATTTTGGTCTACGACATATAAAAAATCCTGACGCAATCTTTCTCGAATATAATATAATTAATGTATAATTACCGTCCTAAAGAAATATATCTTTAAGTTTGCCTGTTTTAAAGTCGGTTTTTTTTGCAAGAAGTATGCATAACATATATCCATTTCAAAAATTCCCAAAAAAATTTCCACTTTAAAAATTTCCCTTATCGTGATTATGAACTATAATTTTAAATTATTTATTAGCTCAAGTTAAAGCCAATTTACACTGTGAAATTTTTCATGAAGCTTTTTACCTGAAGTTTTTATTTTTATATTATTTGTTGTAGAGAGGGTGGAGAGGGAAGAGCGGGGTAGGCAAAATGGTATGGATTGAATTTTGTGGACATGTTTTTACACTTGCTTTGTGTTCGTTTTATGAATACGCTTTGATGTTTTTTTGAAATAACACAAACAATTACAATAACGAATATCAAATTAAAAGCGAAAGCTACAAAAAATTTCATCATTAAGGCGCGCAAGACTCGCTGAAACTTTAAAAGAGAATAACCAAAATGGTCTTATTAAAGTAAAAATACAGACTCCGTGGGTTTTAGAAGATTATTGCAGGCCTTGTGGCAGAGTTCTGGAAAGAAATTTTATCAAAAATCTCACTAAGTGAAAAAAGTTGATAATTCATACTAGGTATATTTGTTACAAAAAAACTTCTGATTGAATTGGTTCAAGAGGTTAGGATACCCTAACGAATAATTAGTTGTTCCCTTATTTCTCCTTTTTGTAACAAAGTTGCATAATTAAATTCTTAAAACTTTTATTTATTAATAAAATTAGAGCTAATTTTTCTTATTAACATTCAATGAGCATTGATAGCTAACCTATTTTTCTAACAGCTGTTGAATGAAGGAAACGAAAATTCCACCGGAAAACCTCGTTACTCTTGGTGGACATTTATTAGCATGAAACATGTAATTTTTTTAATCCGATATTGCTTACTTTTTCATCAGCTGATTGTTTTTCAGTTTACACAATCTATCGAAAGGAAAATTCTGGGCTGTTTCGAAAAAGAAAAGGACTGTTATTCTTTCAAAAGTTTCCTTTTTAACGCAAACATGTAGTACGTGAAAAATCTTCCGATAGGATCAGGATTCGAAAGTCGATTTTCTTCTTCTTGAAATTGCGAATTTCGAAAAATTAAATTTTTTGGTAAAAAGATTTTTTTTACTCTTAATTTGGTCGCATTTAATTAGAAGTAGGTGGAATCTGAAAAATGACCATTTTCCTTTTTCTTAATATTATTTCGGGGTTTCTTATACGTCATTCAAGAAGAGAAAATAATTTAAAAGTTAACCACAGAGTATTGCGCTTTTTTGTAGTGTTATTTTCCCAAAAACTAACAATATAAGAGATGCCATAATTGCAAGAACATTGCTCTGGCAACACTGATTTAATCAAGAGCTTCCCTTTAAAAAAAATACCGTTTGAGATAGTACAACCTAGTTGCCGTTATTTAATGAATTCATTCTTTTGAACCTGCTTTAATTAATACTAAATTTTGCAAATTGTTAACAATTAAATTTTTAATATTAACAAGATTATTAAGAAGATTATTTATTATTGTCTATTTCAAGTTAAACAGTTATATGGAAGTAAAAAGTTTAGTCATTTAACAATTACAATAATAATAAATAAAATATTTATATTTACATATGAATGTACAAATTTTATTTTTAATTAAAAGTGTTCTGTATAAATCTGGACTTTTGATTTTGGTGTTTAATAAAAAAACTCAAAACGATGTTATTTATCACAGGTTAAAAAAAATGTTATGTGACAAATCTCACGCGATCTGCTATTAGTTTAAAATAAAAATACATGATAAAAGTAGACTATGAGTCATGCATAATTTAAGCTCCAGGAGGCATATTTTTCCAATAATATGAGTTTAAATTTTTAATTACTTTTTATTAGAAGAACATTTTTTATTTGGAATCTTTTCTATGCTGCTCCCTTTTATTTGTGATTAATTCCTAAAAATATAAATATTTCATAATATTCCTATAAAATATTTGTTGTGTAAAACTATTTACGGTAAAAATCGAATTTTTAAAAATGATCACAATTTTCTTAATTCATTAGGACGAATAGTTTATGAATAAAACGAGGTTAAAGTTTTTGATTAATGAAAACAATTTCATGAAAATTTTCATTAAATATTTTATACAAAAAGTGAACAATTGTATAAATACATAAAAAATAATTAAATTTTTAATGATTAAAGTAAAATATTTTTCAAAATACACTTAAAAAACAAAGAAGAGTTGGATTATATTATTGGAAGACTGCCAGAAAATTATAAACTTTCATGAGATTGTTATGAAAATTTGTTGCTATTGTTTGGTATTGGTATTAATTTCAACAAATAAGTTCCGCTATTCTGCCGGCGCTCTCTCACATGTACTGACAAATCTAATAACAGTTCTAGACATTATGTTAAAGAGATGAATATCTGGGAAAAATAAATACAACACCCTTATTTCTCACCTTGAATTCGATTTTATATATTTTCTTTATTAAAAAAAAAATAAGTTTTCAAATGAAACAATTTCCCCTAAAACTCTGTTGCAACTCAAATTCACAAAAAGCCGTGCACAGTAAGTTAATTTAATTTTTATTTATTTGTCTAAAAAGAGAAATGAAATCTTACAGGCTAAGATGTATGATATTTATACATTTTAAGAAAAAGAAATTAAATGTTCATAGAAGCGTAAAATACATAAGAATAAGTAACCAATTCAAAAACACATTTTACAAAATGTTTGTTTTTTTTTAAGAAAAATGCAGAACAAACTTCACATCTGTTGTTTAATTTCTTAATTAACAAGAAGAAAATTAAAGGAAAATTCATACTTATTTCAAAAAGATAAAATTACATAGAAAAATTAAAATAAGGAATCATTTTAAGTCACTCACTGCACTCCGGTTTAGTTTTATTGGACGATGAGAAGACTATTATCAATTGACGAATTCAATTGAAGTTTATTGTTTTTACAAAGTTAATAAAAGAAACATTTGGACTTAATGCTGTTGTTCTTAAAAAAAATATAAATGCTGGCTGTTGTTATTGGGGCCATGCTGAAATTGTTGCCTCTAAATGCGCTTTGTGGCATCAGTCTGTGCTACCAGCAGCTTGTCGTAGTAACACATATATTTTCTCCTTAATCCATTCTTTATTGTAGGGTGCATAGGTATTTGTAGATTTTTGATAAACCAAACAACTTATATCCGCTAATTGATCTAGGAAATCAAACAGTTGGCTGATATCGTAGGTGATGGTGGGTGTGTTAGGATTTATTCGTTTCAAATGCTCTTCATAAATGCGACAAACACCCTCCATGCAGTCGTTTACACTATCGTAGTCACTGTATGTTCGTGTTTCTGGACGAGTACCAGGTTGTACTAATAGAATTGTGTGAGACATGATATTCGATCCGTTTTTACAAAATGCTATTAACTGTATTTTCTTCCGTTTTCCCTCGCGACTCCAGGAAGTTTTTTACGCTCAATGTTTTTTAAATTCTTAAAATATGTTGCAATTTTGTTTTAGCTGATATTTAATTGTCTCAAATATTGTAATATTACCTGGTTTGTTAAAATTATTTGTTTAGTTAGCATAAAAATTGAAGAACATTTATAAAAAAAGAGTTTGTAAAATATATGCTTATTCTTATTGTTAGCTGTCAATTTGTATACGGCATTTTTCTGTAACAGCATTGCCAGCTGAAACTTTAATTTTTGTATTTCAATATATTATGATTGAGTTGCCAACCTTTAAGGTAATCAGTAGAAATAACCCATAGAAAAATGTTAGTAAGTTTTTACATTAGAATTCTTCACATTCTCAAAACGCTTACAGTTCACCCTAAATACGGGCGTTAGGCACGACGTAATTTAGCGTCTAGTTTTTACGCTGTAATGAGTAACTTAAATAAGAGCGCCAACGTTGTGAAACGAACAGTATTGTTTACTTATCTTATTTGCTAAAAACCACAAAATTAAAATAATTAAGAGAGATAAAATCGCGAAATTGACCTTAAAGTAGCTGTAATGTCATTACTGTTGGAAACACTTTTGTATATACCACAAAAAAAAAAAAAAAACAATAACAACACTTCTTTTGCAGCCAACTTCACTTTTTACGCGCAGTCAAAATTGGATTTTGCAATTGTCCAACGTTAGCGTCGCGCTATTTGGGTTGGTCTCATACATTTTGTATGGGCGTGAGAATTTTTGACAGTTAAATAACGTCTTACGCTCGTATTTAGGGTGGACTGTTAGTTCTGCTATAACATTTTCGCAGATATTAAATAATATATTATATCAATAAGAAAATTATTAATTTGTAATCTCTTTTATGCTTCTTAGACTTTTGTAGTTTATAAAAGTACTAGTTTATTCAAACGATTGTATCAATTGAACCAAGTGAACTAGTTTATACTTTTAAGTATATCTGGTTAATTTTTGAACTATACTTTGTATTTGAACTACCAAGAAAGATGAACTAGAATCCATGTTTGTGTTTACTATTTCGGACATGAAATTAGTGTGGCAGAACATTTTATTGAGCTTTCGTCTTGGCATTGATACGGTGTTGTTGCCATCATATTTTGAAAATAACATTTGACCTAAACGAGCTTTGAACTAAAGAAAGCGTTTGAACTAAAAGTTGAAAAGTACGAACAATACGTCAACAGAACATTTAAACTAAGAGAGGTTTTGAACTAAAGAGAGCTTTTGAACTAAAATTTGAACTAGTTCATTTTTACAGTTTGAACTAAAAAGAGCGGTCACTTAATTAAACTATAAAGCACAAGTCTAATGCTTATCTATTTAAATGTGCTTGATTGTTTTATATATAAATATTTCAAGATATTCTCATAAAATGTTCAGATGAAAATTTGCATTTTTGTGTTGTGGGTCAATTTTGCCTAACGGCCGACCCTTTCGTACTGAACTCCGGTCAAATAAAGAACTTATATAGATAAACATATTAAATAAAATTTTTGTTTAATATGTAAAAAATTACGTCATCATATGTTGATTTCATATGTATACAAACCTTCTTAAATTACTTTTCAATGTTAAGTAAACGTTTCCAGAAAATGTGTATTTTTGTGACACTTCTTGATTTTTGCATGTTTTAAGTATAAAGGCCGTGTCAGATAGAACTTTTTCGCTTTGCGTGACATTTCAAACTTTGAAAAAAAAGTGTAAAACGCAAGAGGTATGTCACAATAAAAACTTTGACAGCGCTTAATTATTGTTTGTTTACGTTAAAAGTGCATAGTAGTTTTTATATTTTCATTAAAATAATATTAAAAAATGTTATTGGAGGACATATTGGAATTGGTTCTAATCCTAATCTTAATGAATGAAGCATTTTTATATAACTACATGTATACATAAGAATATTAAAATAAACTATTTCCTATAGTTAAAATAATTTGTTACAAATTAATACTAGAAGCCTTTTTCAAAAATAATAAAGGAATAATATTTAATAAAAAAATTACATTTTAAAATACTTACCTCTTTTACTTTAGATTTTGCAAAAAATAATATACAAATGTATAGCAGCTAATTGTCAAAGCGCGCCAAAAGATGAGTGTTGACCAACTTTGCGCTTTGCTTTGCGTTAAAAGTGCTTTATGTGACATGTTTCATATAAGTTCATACATTTTATCTTAAATGTCAAAGCGAATTTGCAACGCAACGCAAAGCAAAAGTTTTATCTGACACGGCCTTAACTCTTGTACTTAAGTATAATTCTTGTACTATTTGTGCATATCGCAGCGGAAATGATTGACAGAAACTGGATATAGATTTTTCACCCTTTAATTTTTACGCTTTAATATGTATAACATAAAAATATATTAAGTTTGGTTTAAAATTGAATTTAAATTAAAGTATGCCAATTAAAATTATACCGTTTTTCACACTCATTACCCTTCGAAATGGGTTTTAACATAACGCGATATAAAACGGAATCATTAAAATTTCAAATAGTCATTAAACAATATGTCACAGCTCAAAAGACTTACGATAATGTTTGTAAGGAGAGCGCCTTGCTGTTGCTATGCAAAATTCTAATTCTTGGCTTTCTTAAACAAATTTGCTTAACTACAATTTTTTTTCAAGCTTGTACTACATCTTTTTATTTGTCTTCTGACTTAAAGTTGTGTTGATCTACTACAGCATAGTTCTTATTTTACTAATATAATAAACATAATAATATGCATGAATCGCAAATTTAAGTTTAAATTAGATTTATTTTTTATTTCTATCAGAATAGCAACATAGACAAAATAGAAAACATCTTCTATTTTATTCTGTTTATTTATAAATTTTTATTTTTGTTTATGATAGAAAAATTGTTTTGGAGCAATTATATGAAATTTCTTCCTGGCAACACTCTTTTAAATGATCCCCAATTAAAAACGAGGTAAAAACAAAAACAAAAACAAAACATATACACAAACAAAGAATATCTAATAATCTACCACCATTCTCTCTCACATGCTCTCAAACAAAACAACAAAATCCAGGTGAATTTACAACGATTAACAGCTGACTAAATATTTTTCTTACTGACATACTGGACCAGCAGCAGTAAATTAAGAAAAAGAAACCAAAAATGAGGAAAATTAAAAAATTGAGCAATTTACTAATAACAACTTCTTAATTAAATAATAAAACGACCAGCATTTCAATAAGCATAAAAAGTGATTAATAATTAAACAAAAAATAAATAAAGTAAATTATTGAAAAGCTAAAAATTTGTAGAAAACTTAAAAAATATAATAACGATCTGTTAAAAAAAAAATGTTATGTTAATATGTGTAGAATTGACAAATTTTCTAATGCTTGATTAAATACATGATGTTCTTTCTTAACAATTGTGTTGTAATGTTCGTATATAAATTTAACAGAGATTGGCAAAGATAATTAATAGTTTTTATTTAAAGTAATAAAAATTCTCTTGCAAACATAAAAAAATGCTTAACTAAAAAGGAGTTATTTTTTTTTATTGAAGTCATAAAAAAATTAATTTTTTACATGCAACAAAAAAATAAAATAAAAAAACACAGGTGGTTCTTGCTCGGTGTTCTTCGCGGTTTCGTTTCGTCATATGCATGTTTGAAGTCAGCGCAGTAGCAGAAGTTATTGTCGTGTTTGTTGTGAAAATAATTAAATTTTAACTAGTGGAATGATCAGTACATTCGAAATTTTAGTATTTACCATAATATTGATTTTTGTTTACTTTTATTAAAAATTCTTTAATCGTGTTTTGCAAGTTCAATGATCGTCCCAAAGTGCCGGTTAGATTCGTGTCTACGTCCGCTGCGTGAGTGTAAACAATAGTGTTTTTTTTTTTTCAATTTGTTTATACCGTCCTCTGTTATTGCAAAAAATCTCGTGTTTTCGTCGGTCGTCGCAGATTAAAAAAAAAAAAAAAAAACAAAAAAAAACAAAAACAAAAACAACAGCAACTCAAGCAATATTTAACAGTTTAAGGAAAAGTTTGTAGCGCCTTTTTAAAATTTTGTGAATATTTTTAAATTTTTACGTAAATTTTTCTATGTTTTCCTCATCTTCGACGACCAATAAAATTAAGATAAAGGTAATTTGATAAAATACATGTTAATTAAATAACAGACATTTATGTCAATGTTAAAACTTTAGGGTTATTCAATATTTATTTTATATTTAACTGTACGAATGACTAACAACTTTAAATAAATTAAATCAATAAAGAGTTTCTACCAAATTTTTAAGTTTAAATAAGTTAATTGTTAAGATTTCAGAAACTATAAGTTAAAAAATGATAAACTTAAGAAGAAGAAGAACTTTAAATGGAAGTTACCTACTAAACAATTTTATATGAAATTGTAAAGACTTTTTGATTTTCCCTCGTATTTTTCTGTTCAATTATGTGCTAAAAATATTAACTTCAAGATTCTAGAAGCAGAGGAGTAATTTCAAATATATAAAAAAAAAAAAAAATATTAACTTACTAATTAATTTGCAGTAGATAATTTGCATTCATATATTAATTGCTTTCTGCAGGTGATGAATTATTAAAGTTCCAATAAAAAGTTTTATTTTTTTGTAAACAAATATTTAAAAAAGTGAACATTTGAAGAGGGGGATATAAAACAAAGTTAATGGATGTGCTTGAAGATCGAAATATCAAGTTTAATACTGTTTTTTTTTTAAATATAGCATGCAATAAATTTTCGTCCCATACATTATTTATATTTGTGACATAAAACTCGTTCTTAAGCAATTTTACATCAAAAAATATTATCGGCTCTTAATGGGTTAAGCATTTTTAAGAACTTCTATTATTTTCTGAAAGATTTCTTCAAAAGCTTTTAAATGATACCCATATTGATATCTTAAAAAATATGGCTCAAAAACGCACTTTTCTTTGAAAATTTCAGAGGCCCATAACTCGGAAAATAAAAGCGAGCGACAATTTTTTTACATAATTTTTTCTTCTTTTTTAATTCTCTATCGCCCCATATGTTTTTTTTATTGGAGTTACTTCACTTGTTCCAAATTATATGGAAAAATTAGAGGCAGGCGTGGTGTCTTTTTCGCTGCCTCGAAAGACATGGGCCGATCTTGCTGATTTTCAATAGCCTGCTTCTAATTTTTCCACATCATTTGGAATAATAAATAAATATTCAGCAATATAGAATTAAAAAAATAAGAAAAACAACATCAAGTGAAAAAATTGGTGCTCGTCCATATTTTCCGAGTTATGGGCTTCTGAACTTTTTATAGAAAATAGTACAATTGTGCATCATATTTTTTAAGATATCAATGGGTATCATTTAAAAGCTTTTGAAGAGATCTTTTAATGAAACGAAAAATTTTTTTTAAAAGGCTTAACCCATTAGGAACCGATAACATTTTTATGTGAAGTTATATATAAACTTTTTCTTATTTTTTAATTCTTTTTTTTTAATTCTTTTTTATTTACATAATTTGTTTTCTAATTTATTAATTCAGCTACAAAAAAATCTCTTGTATTTTTTTTAGCTTCCGGAAGAGCATGTCACTCCTAAGTTGAGTTGCCTTCTTAATGGCTCCTTTAAAGATTTACATTTTAACACTTCTGAACATCGTATTGCTCCCGTTCATGATGTAGTCTTCTTAGATGATGTCGAAAACACCACAGTTAAGCCATTAGTTTATCGGCCTAAATGTTCAACAAGTCCTTTGGAAACAGATGAATCAACGAATCTTGACAGTGTTTTATATATTGAAAAGTAAGTGAACAATTTTAATTATTTTGTAATTTTTTTTCTGTCTTTCCGATAGCTCAGAAGCATTTGATAAAAAATATTACAGTTTGTGACATACTGTTACGAAAACAGAGCGATGTTAATTACTTAACATAACCAATGTTAATATAAAAATAATGTAATAAAAGCGTTTCCGGACGATTTTTATATAAATTTAAAGTGATTAAAAAAAAACTATTGGATAAGATTTGTAGTAGTGTTTTGTTAACTCCAATAGTCAAATATTTTTTTCGCCCACTATCTTTCACTTACCCGAAAAAGACCAATGTCCTTTTCAAATATCAGTGTTTTTGGAAAAACCTCTATAATTTCTTAAAAAACATTATGTTAATATATTTGACTATTGGAGTTTAATAAAGACACTACAAGAAGTCTTCTCCAATATTTTTTTTTTCGTCTATCCACTTTAATTTTATTTAAAAAACGTCCGGAAACTTTTTTATTTGATTTTTTTATATTAACATTGGTTATGTTAAGTGATTAACATATCTCTGTTATCGTAACAGAATGTGACTAACGTTACAAATTTCAAAATTTAACTTCATACAAATAAGTTTGTGTATAATTTCGGAGATAATTTAAAAATTATTGAGTTTTTTTTTTGGCCAATTGAATTTTTAAACATAAAGGCATATTATAATGTGGTTCAAGGTTGCTTGACGAGTTGAGTTGAGTTCAGGAATTAAAAAACAAAAATAGAAAAAACTTTTTTTCTTGTTTAATTTTTAAACTGAGAATTTCTTCCGCTAATAAAATGACGACATACGACTATTTACTCTCAATAGCTTCTTCTCTTTCCCTTCTTTGACTTTGCCTCTTAATTATCTGGCTCTATGCATAAATTTCTTTCGATTTTATATTGTAACTTAAAGCGACGGTCTGCTACCCTCACGATTTTCTGCTTCACTAATTTCTATAGTAACCATCACAAAGTTAAGGCTCAATTTAGAATTCTTTAAATAGAAATAAATTAGAAGTACAAGTTTCCCTAATGCGATACAAGCAATTTCTCGACAACGCACCTAAGCTAGCAGTGCCCACGTCTTCGTCCGCATATTAATTTGAAAAGATAAAGATAAATTTGAAAAATATGTTTTTAAACATTTATTGTAGTTCTGTAAACACTGTTTAAAATTTTCTATATACACAAATCAAATGTACTGACAACGGTTTTAGTGCCATTATATCGGTAAAATTGGGTGACTTCACATTTGTATCTCTAGATTCTCTACGAAATGACATATTTTTATGAATAAAAATATTCTACATACGAACCAAGGTTCTAAGGAACCTCCAGACAAAATTTTATTCAAATCCATTCAGCAGTTTTTACGTGACGCGAACACAGACAGACAGACGAAAATTCTAAAAATAGGTATTTTGTATTCAATATCGAGTACTATCTTTCAAAATTTTTTAAAAATATCTCATGTACGCCGCTACTATTTTATTATATTTGTAGATAGGCAAAGTTAACTTATAGAATTTAGAGAGTCTTAATGTTATAGTTTTCAAGATGTATGAAAATCAATTATTATTTTGTGTGGGGAGGACTTGTCCCCCCGGTTATACTTTCCAGCTTCAACGATTACTATTCTCAAAATAGCTTTTCTACAATTAAGAAAGGATTAACATTTTAGTTGTCTGGTAAAAAAAAAGAATTAATAATTACTTTGTACGGGGAGTACCCGTCGCTCGCCCGTTCTATACCGCCACGAATTTATCCGAAAACGCAAAAAATTTTCAGAGAAAACTATGTCAATTTTTAAATGTGCTACTATTTTAGTTCCCTAGATGAAGCATAATTCGTAAATACTTTTTGTGGGAACTATGATTTCCGCTCCTGTTTTTTTACTGCTAGGAATTTGTTTGAAAACATTTTTTTTTACTTTAAAACGCACGTTAGTCTTATAGAAGCTTGTGTCAAATTAAATGGGTGTCTGTGTTGTAGTTTTTGAAACATAGTAAAACTCACAATTATGAGGAGTATGTGTTCCCTTGTCCTGAGCTACCAAGCTGATACTCGAAAATGTATGTTATTCTTGCTGTAGGCCGTGTCAAACCAAAAGATTATCCTGTTGAAGTTTCAGAGATAAAGGATGATCTATAAAAAACTTTTGGAGGTTTTCTTTCCTCTTTAAGTTACAGGACTGAACACAGTCTGCATTACCATCCGTTAAAAACAAACAAATTATTTGTATCAACTTTACCATCCCTGCTTCACGATTGACTTAAGCCAACACTTTCAAAAGCGAACGAACCATTCAAAATACACATTTTATTTTTGTATAAATTTAAGTGTTGTTGCCTTTGTTTTTTTAATGTATTTTTACGTTGCACTTTAAATTATAATTTTTTTTCCCAAATTACATTTTTAAATTGAAGTTCAATGTCAAGTTAATGTTTGCTTTATTTATAAATTGTTAACCATCAATATTTTGTATTTTATTGCTGTAAATACTGGCTTTAATTAATTAAAATAATAATAAAAATTACATGTTTATAAAAAATTCACTAAATAATAAAATTTATTTGAACTTTAAGTCACAAAGTTGTTTGTTTAAATTTACATAAATTAGTATTTCGTGCGTTTGCTGTTTTTTTGTGTCTGGAAATTGGCTAAAACTTAAACTCTTAATGTTTAGAGTTCAAGATTTTACAATAAATTTTATTTTTCTTGCTTTTATTTTTTTACTTTTTTGATTTGTTAAAAATCGTTTTTAGTAAAAACTTTTTGCTTTTAATTGAAAGATGTTATTAATTAATTTTATTTCATTTTAATTCAATAGCAATTGACTTCCCAAGGTAGGTCCCGCCCTCTACCTACATATTCCATCAAAAAATTATCCAAAAACGTACTTAAGTCTTAGAACAAACGACGTTTATTTAAAGAGTTTAACTATTTTAGTTCTCCTAATCCTTCTTTATCTAAACCCACTACTATTTATACAACAAATCCCTAACACTATCTCTCCAGTTCTAATCAAAACGTGGCTTGAAAATGATGTTCTCACATCGAAAGCTCTTGCCCAACGTACCAAACAAATAGCCAATGATGACGTTCTTCACCGAAAGGTATGGCAACAGTATAATATTTACTAACGGTACATATCCAATTTACTTAATATCAGTAATTACTTTGCTTGGGGAGTACCCGTCCCGCTCCCGTTCTATCCGCTTAAAATTAATCCAAAAGGCACATTAGTCTTAGAGAAGCCTTTGTTAAATTTTAAACAGGGTCACTAGTTTTAGTTCCGGGATGTGCCGATCCCGCCATCGTTAAATACCGCCCAGAATTTTTTTTAAATGACCATTAGTCTTATAAAAGCCCATATTAAATTTAGAGAGCCCTGCTAGCAAATTTTTATTCTACAAATAAAATATTTCTATTCTACCTATAAAATTCAAATTGGTTGTAGATTTTTAGTTTTTTTTTTAATTAGGACCAGTAATCAGGGGATGATCCCTACAATGCATTGTGCCAGAATCAGGAAATTAGGTTGTGAGAAGGGGGATAGAGGGAGTAGTGCTTGTGGATATTTTATTTGAATCTTTGCACATTGAAAGTGGCAGGAAAGACCTCCACATACGAACTTTCCGGCTAAAAAACGAATTTTCTCTGTAATGCGTAGTGCGATTCACTGGCCAATAGACGGTTTTCAGGAACAAGTTCCCTGATTTCATAAGAGCACATTCCATTGTAGTAACGATAAAACAGTGACACACACCCCACATTGCGTCGATGCTCCAGTGAGTCAACAGAGCTGGATACCCTACTGTCACCGATGAGTTTCTTTGCTCTCTCCTGTACGCGGTCGAGTAACTCCAAAATAGACTTTGAAGCACCGGCCCATACATGAGAGTTGTATTCCATATTCGGTCTGATAAAAGTGACATAGATAGTAAGGAGATCAGATGGAGTAAAGTATTTCTTACACCGTTTCAGAAAACCTAGGCAGTTGAATGCTTCTTTTGCAACGTGAAAAATACGCTTGTTCCAATGAACATCGCATTTAAATTTCATGCCAAGAACATCGAGAGCTTCTGATTCCTTAAAATCTTTTTTACCCATAATTACAGATGAGGTAGCATGTTCAGCAGTAAGCCTGTGCGAAAGCACATAGCACTGGGTTTTATGAGCGTTCAACTGAACCCTGTTTGCCAGGCCCCATTCGGAAATAACCAAAAGGTTGCGATTAAGGGTATCAACCATGTGCTTTCTCATAGCCCCAATTTTCCGAAGACTTGATCTATTGCGAAATGAAAATGTATGGCATATGCTACTGTCATCTGCAAAAGAATAGGTAGGGTTGGAAGTCTGACGTAGAAGGCCATTAAGAAAAATAAGAAATAGGGTAGGAAAGAGAAAAAAGTAATTAAAAGTCATTGACATTAATGAACCATTAAAACAAATGGAAATAAATTTTTTGTTGTTCTCTATCCTACGAGTTTTGTTATTAAAAATAAATACACCCATCACACAAATTTTGATTTTTCGTTAAATAATATTGAATTGCAGTTAACAATTCCTATCGATCTAATCTGTAGGCTTTTAAGCAGTAGCTAGAGCATAAATGAAATAAATAATAATACTCTTATCAAATCAAATAAAATCAAATAAAATAACTAAATTTAGCATTTATATTTAAGTTAAAGAAAAGAAAATTAAAATTTTCTTACGTCAACAAATTATTGACAGAACAGATTGATACTTTTGTTGGGCACCAAAACTAATGATGATACTAAAGTGCTGCTATAAGCGGTGAATGTCAAGCACCTTAAAAGAGCTTAAGAGCACGCAGAATACCGTTTAATCATTCTGAAAAAATACTAGTATTTTTTTCTTAAGTACAATTCGAGCGTGACTGAATATTTTTATTTCTACTTTAACACCTTTTGTAGGTCATCGAATTTGCAGACTTTCAAGTCCATGTCGTGGTTCTGCTAGTGACCTGAACAAATTTTTTGGAACTATGAGTTGGTGGTTCAGAAGCCTCAAAAACTTCTAGAATTTTAGCTTAAAATTCCGTGGCCACAGTTGGCCAAACAAAGCCATAGTTCGCATATTTTTATGCTAACAGGAGTTAGCATAAGAATAGATTCGACACTCACTTACGATTTCGTTTACTCCGTTAATATTCACCTCCTCTTCCCTTTGAGTTAACACACTGATTAAAATATTCGAACTTCTCCAGTCTACTGCGGAAAAGGAAAAAAGCCCACGAATGCAGAGCTTCAAATAATGCAAGCAAGTCGGCATTTAAATGTATTCGAAGTCCTAGATAAAGTTTCTGTAGAACATCGTTTTAAACTGGCCCTAAATAATGGTAATTTTATCTACGTTTTTATTTATTTTTGATTGAACTATTTTCGATCGCTTTGCGAGGAGAAGATATACATATATCGCATTTCTGCCGGCTGACAAACTATAAAGCAATAAAATTGATATAATACCACGTTGTGGAATTGACTTAATTGTTAAAGATAAATTTGAAAAGAGTGTTGACATTAGGACATCCCGTTATTTGATGACAAACGCATGCAGGTAATGATGAGAAAAAGAAAAAAAAATACTCTTCATATTGTTATGAAAACAAGATTTGTTAAAAAGAAATAAAACCATTACTTCCACTACAAAAAGGGTGGTGCATGTCTGGCAGACATAAAAAATGAAATATTGAGCTGAAACATGTTAAGCAGCCGCGCTTGATTTTTTTAATAAAAAAAATCATGAGTTCAAATCCCAACGAAGCCTTGAAAAATTATTTACGGATGATTAAAAACAGAAAAGAAAACCAAATATTGTGTAGTCGCGATAGATGAGTTGGTAAATTCGCTGTAGAACGGAGTTGTCATGCTGATTTCACAGCGGTAAGATCTAACAATTGATGCAGAGATTTTTACGTTCCCAATTGAAAGAATCTTATTAGTGAATGACTAGCAATTGATGAGGACGTTTTTACATCCCAAATTGTTAATTGTATAAATCAATTACTGTTGTAATCTCTGTACTGGCTACTGTAGAAGAGATGGGCATTTCCGACACGAAGTTAAGCCTCCAACTGGTTTTCTTCATTCTCAGGCAATAGCTGGCTACTGTAGAGAACCAGATAATTCCGACAGAAAGTTATACTTCCAACTGGTTTTCTCTTGCTCTCTGTCAGGAACTGACGATTGTAAGAGAGGCACGTCAATCCGACACGGGACTATATCTCCAACTGGTGCCCATACTCTCTAACCAGAGCTAGTTTTACACAACTATTGTGAGTAACAGTCGTCTTGCTGATCTCTCAGCGCGTTACTATCTAGAGCCGCTCACCACCGGACCCGTTAACTAAATAAAGAGATACAATTTATACCGTAAAGAGAAAGAGAGGTCCGCTGAGATTTGACCAGAGTTATTAACGACCCTGGACTCCGCTGAAGCTACCCTAGAAACCAGCGAAAACGTGTCATTACAACTCCTAGAGTGTATGGTAGTAGTCGCTGACGTGGTTGAAGCACCTGTTTAGTAAACAAGACACCGTGTGGTTTGAGTCCCGCTGGAGTGGAAATATTTTGGTGTGAATACATCGTGAGTATTAACTTAGTAAAGAGTTTAAAACAGAATAAATACAAGAACAGAAAAAAAAATTGGTCAAAAAAAACAAAAAGCTTCAAAAGACTAAAACGTAATAATATTTTTGTTGGCTCCTTTACTGGAACATGTTCACTTACTAAGCACAATTACAATGGTACCATCAAAGAAAAAAAAAGCTCAACTTTTTTTAGTTTCGTTTATTTTTCATTTTCCTTTCTCGTTCCTGGAAATGAGATAATAGATATTTCTACATAAATTAAAATGTAGACACGAAATGGATGTCATTGTTATGGAAGCCGTAAAAAAGCAATAAAAAAAAGACTAAGGAAAAAAATTATTTAGGTATTTAATACCGTTATTTTTATGTGGGTGGTCATATGTGTTAATATCTGTCTGACAGCCACTGCTTCCACTCTCCCTAAACGACTACACAACTGTCCAGTAGATTTCAGGTTAGTAAGGTAATTTTTTTTCTTCTATTATTTTTATACTGTTACAATGACCATTTAAGTATGACAATCTATAACGCAATTATTTGAAAAAAAGAAACAAACAAAAAATAAATCGATAGAAGAGAAAAAGTAAAAAAAAAAAAATACTAAAAATACAAAAACTTGCATCAACATGAGCATTAATTTAATGCTCTTTGCTTGCTTTTAAATTATTTAATGAGTTTTTTTTAATCGATAAAAATTTTAATTGACTTATAGTCATTAGTTGATTAATTTATTTATAAAATAAATAAGAGTATTATTTGCTAAAATAAAAAAAAGTTAGAAAATTGTTCAAGCTTTAATAATTTATGTATTAAATTTCTTAAATTCTCATTTAGTTTAATTTTTATGAGATAAGGGAAGGGGTTGAACTGTGGATATTAATGAATTAATTTTTTTTTTTTTTGGATTAAGTTATTTTTTTTTAATTTCTAAAAACCTTTTTAGCAAGAAAAAATATTTAACAAATGTATGCGGACGTTTTTCAAAGAAAACAAGAAAAAAATTTTTCTGGACCGCTACACCCTTCATTAGCTTTCTTTGTATTTATATACCTTAGGTTGCGTACATTGTAAACATAATCTTTTTAACCAACTATTCTTGAGAAGTATTCATATCAATATTAATTTGGTTAGAAAAAGTCGACGCACAAACTAAAATATTTCTGTACTGTTCTCTTTGTAAGTTGTCTTATAAAACTGTTTTTGCTTTGTATCAACCATCGGTTGATCATAAATGTAATTTTTTGTATGTTTTAATCAATCTTGCTTGTGTACTCTCCACATTATAGATTGTTAGGTGAGCAGATGCAAAGAATGCTGATGAAGAATGTAGAGGCCTAGAAAATGCATTATTACACTGCGGGTGTCTATTTTTTCTTGTTTCCTTTTAAAAACGTCCGCATACATTTCTAAAATAATTATTCTTTCTAAAAAAGGTTTTTAGAAATTAAAAAAATAAACTTAAGCCAGAAATATATTTTTATTTAATTCTCATTTAGTTAAAGAAGTTTATAAACAAAAATTTTATAAATTATTCCTGATAAGTCTCTATAAAGACTCTTCCTTTTGCTCAATTAACTTAATCAGTGATATTTAAGAGCACTTTTCAGAACAAGATTTCAAAAGTTCTTTAACGAAACTTTTTAATTGAAAAAGTAAAGAAAACTTAACTGGAAGTCAGAACTGAAGGAAAAGGTAATCCGAGTTGTTACTTTCGTCGTATAAGCCATGAGAAGTGGTCAGGGGATCACTGACTAATACGACTTTTTAATTTGATAAAAATTTCTTGTAATTATTGAATGTTAAACTACTGTAGTCCCGAGTTCATTCCACCAAAAAATATATGGGCAGCTAAATTTGCTGTCATTGATTTTTGAGGAAAATTTGGAAATTGTTTATTTTATTAATTCAAATCTAGTGTGAAACGATGTGTAACCGTTTGTATCGTGGTTAGCGAGCAACATTTAAACTGTTTTGGGAATTCTTATGATGTTATTTATTATATTAGGTTAATATCCCATTAACATTTTAAAATAAAAATACAATTTATTTGTTGGTTGGAAAAGCAAGTATCGATACGTATTTCGATAAAATTTATCTCACCATCGACGTCTTCTTCCTCGCCACTACTTGAGGAAGCTGGGGAATTAGCCTTAGCACCATTTTCAATAGCATCTCGTATAAAATGATTAAAATGATAACGATTATCAACGCGCTTAGGTTTAGAATAATGACTTCCGAAATTAGCCATCTTTTGAGCACTTTGAGAGTCACACTTATTTAGGTTAGATTATAGACAGCATAATCGAGTTAAAAAAAATATCTCAAATTCATTGCTTCATTGCTAATTTCTTTTTTTTTTTATGCCGAATGTAGGGGTCGCCTTTTTACATTTTTCGCTATATCTTTGGCAATTACAGGCGAATCTCAAAGTGTGATACATTAATGTTTTTGTCTCGCAAATACCAATATTTTGATGTAAACGTTAGTGTTGCCAAGTATAAATTTCTAGTATTTATTTACCAAAGATCTGTTCCTACCATCCTAATGTACCGCCCTAATGACAAAAAATCAAGGCTCCCAACAGATCATGAAACTTTTGCTAAGGAAGTAATTCGATAATTTCAGCAAAAAGATTATGAAATTTAATTAAACAAAAGAATTAAAAATATTAAATTAAAATAAAAAATTTTAAATTTTAGTTGACCATATTTCGATGTGATTCAAGTTGGCAGCTGTGTAGCTCACCACTGCGGAGGAAGTAAAAAAAAAGTTATGAAACAGTGTCTGTGTTCACACACGTTTTAAACATTTTAACACTGTGCGTTACAGAACAGACCTCTACAGGCAGTTTTTTCCAAGAATAAGAAGGCCTCAACCCTTAATAAAGAACGTGTGGCATCCAAGAACAACCACGCTCGGAAACAAGTTTCCTAATTTTATAAATGCAACGGTAGAACAACGAGGTAATCGAGTAGTTTCAAAATGGGCATTGAAGCCCCATTTCTTACATAAGACTTGTATTTAATGTATGGTCTGTTATAGACGACTTAAAGAGTATGGAATCCAGATGGAATAAAGTACAAAGTACAAGTAATTTCAGATATCCATGGCACTTGAAAGCTTCTTTTAAGACTTTGATAATATTTTTTTTTGTCGCGAACATCAAGATCTTTTGAATCTTCAATAATTATAACACCCATCGATGAATCAGAATAAACAGTTGTACGTCTCTGGGAAATCAATTAACCCTATTCAGAGACTGTTGCAAGATCGTGATTAATTGTATCATTTATAATTCGTCGCATGGCCGCTATCTATAAAGACTTGGCAGTTTAAACTCATTAATTTTTTTTTTGCTAAAATAAATTAAATACATTAAAGCCTGAACAAGGTCTTACAACACAACAAAGAAAAGAATAACTGCTAAGAAGAATAATTATTTTAAATTTAACAAACATTTTCCTTTAATGTCATTGTTTCATTAAGGTTTTTGTTTTTAATAACTTTTTACACTTCCTGTTTTATATTTCTTTTTTATTCCAAAATTTCTTTTTTCTTTTCTAACGTTTGTTTTGATACTTTTCCATTGCAAAGAAACTGTCATATTATGTTTTAATTAAATTAGATCAAAATTCACCACCTACTGTAGGGAAACCCAAAAAGTGCGATTGGTTTGTTACCCGACTACAAGGTATAATGGAAGCATTTTACGTTTTTGAAAGCCAGTCAACGTTCTTGTGTGTCTTCAATCGTTTGCTTTCGAAATTATTTACAGTTAATTAAATAATTATTAAAAAAAACTAAAGAAATTTCTAGTTAAGACTAAAAAAAAATTATTTTTGTAAAAACTAAAATAAAATAAATTAAAAATTTCAGAAATATTGTTTTAAAATCCTTATAAAAATTATTTATATAAACCAAAACAAACTTAAAATCAATTGATCAATATATAAAAAAAATAGTAATAAAATAAATAATTTAAAAAATAAAAATAAAGTACAAAAAATTTTTAAAAATATTTAACAAAAAAATAGTGAAGAATAAAAAGTAATTTTTTTTTACAAAAAAAAAAATATTTTTGCACTTATTTAATCGCAACCTTTCAGTCAAACCTTACGACATATTTTCTATTGCAATTTATACCTTTCTCAAGCCAACAAAATGCCTGAAGGTAGTCGTTACCAAAATGATGTTGAAGTAATGTCAATTGAAAGTGATGAAGAGGATGATGAAGTTCAAGGTGTGGGAGTAAGAGTTCAACCTAGCGGCAGTCGTCGTCCCAGCACCGCTAGGGATTATCAACGTGAAAATCGCAGCTATTACGATGATGAGGAAGACGAGGATAATTTGGATGATGAGGAAGTAGAACTTGATGTTTCGGAGTTGTAAGTGCATTTCTGACAGAGATTGAGTGTTTCTATTTATATTTGGTGCTGGACCAAATGAAGCTTACTTTCGGCATTTAAATGCTTCGCTTAAGCCATAAGCGAACTAACTCTTTTTTGCGTGTCCTCGGTTTTCTAAGTGGTATAAGCTTCTGTTGAGCAGCAATAGTCTTCAAAGTCTTGAAGAGGGTACTAACTGTGGATTAGGACACATTTACAAAAAAAAAAATCATTGTTTTTTAAGTGCATCTGGATATTTAATCGTTTCCTAACAAATAATAATTAAATTTATCCAAATTTTTTTTCATCATTTTGGTTCTAATCAAAAATAACGATCTTTTGCTGTTAGAAAGTCATATAGTTTACTTGTTGTATTCTCTTTATTGCAAAGTAAAATAAGCCAAAAAATTAATTTTGTTCTTTCTACTTCATTCACTAACTAATGTCTCTAAAATTCTTCTTGACAAACGCAATATATTCTTTACTAAGAAACATCCTGATGATTGCTTTTTTTTATTTATTGTCGATTTTAAACGTCTATATTTATATAAAATGAAAACATCTGGCAGCTTTGTTAAGTTATTAATGTGGAGAGATATCGAATCAAATCGCTTTGTTAATTGGAACATTTGAGATGTCTTTTTGTCCTCAGTGGTAACCGGCAAGTGACACATTTCATACCGTTGTCTGATAACTGTAGGCCTTTGTTTTCATTATGTAGCTCTTAATAATTTCTAGGTTTTCTCTAAGGCCTTAATCCGTCACACAGACACAGACAGAAGGTGCCATCTACCGAAATATATGCCAGCCAGACATTTAAACATTTGCTGCGCTATCGTCTCAGCCTATTTAGTAGACTTGTGTAGTTCATAAACGAACTAGTTCATTAAACGATTCAATCGATTGAACTTAGTGAAGTAGTTCATACTTTTGAGTACACCTAGTTTATTTTTTAACTATACTTTGTTTTTAAACTACCAGACAAGATAAACTAGAATCCATGTCTTTGTTTTCTTGTGACTACTTATGACATGAAATAAGTGCTGCCACGCGTTTTATTTAACATTCGATGCGGCAATGCTACGGTGTTGTAGCCATCATATTTTGAAAAGCACATTTGAACTAAAAAATCTTTGAACTTAAAAAAAGCTTTTGAACTAAAAATTGAAAGTACAAACAACACGTCAACAGAACATTTTAACTAAGAGAAATTTTGAACTAAAGAGAGCCTTTGAGCAAAATTTTGAACTAGTTCATTTTCAAACTTTGAATTAAAAGAACGAGTACTAAATTGAACTATGGCACAAGTCTACTATTTAGGGACAGTCTATTAACATCTTCTTTTACCTCTATCTTTGTCAGATGATACTTGAAGTTTTAATGACCTGTTACTGACGCTGAACAGGTGGAGCTCACTTGAATATACACCTGCCTTTGCTTTAGTGTTGTTAATAAATAATACGAGAAGTGTGTTGTAAAATTAAAGTCGTCTATTATTAATTCTACTTTTTCAGTTTTTAACTAACACAATTGCAATTTTAAATGAAGGACCTTCGTAAAATTGTTAAAATTAAAATTTAATTTATTAAAATAACAATTATTAAAATTAAATAACTGAACTTTTGACAGATCGGGATAATTTCTTTAAAGCTTTCGCAATGTTTTTGTACGGAGTTTTGATTATTGAATTTCCTAACTTTTTGTTAAAGATTTTTTGCCTTCCTTTATTAGTAACTTATAGTTGTCTTTTTCCTGTTTGCTTGTATCCTATTTCACCTTTTAGGATATTTTTAAAAGAATTTTACATCTCTTTTCATATAGTTTTGCATTCTTTCAAGTATTCACCACCTGACAAATAAGTCACCACATAGTCAAAGGTGGGTAGTGGGTAAAATCGCATTTCATGTGGGGAAATTGTAAGTACTTGTGCGTACTTTAGAATTAATTAACATGTGATGGATCTTCTTCGATTTCGTAAAAACAGCCTTGGTGATGATTACAACCTTACAAATTTTATTAGGATTTAAACTTAAATTTCAAAGCCCAGAATAAAAATGAGTCCTGAAAAAAATTTAACCTTTTAGTTATAAATAAGCAAAACTGTTCATGTTTATTAAATTTGTTTATTGTTTGCTTCGAAAGAATAAATAAAGGGAATGGTAAATTACAATTTTCGAAAGTATTTAAAAAATATTTAAGGATTTTTTCCTTCATTCCTGTTGTCTTATTTGAGTTAAATTACTTTGTCTGTTTTTGCACTTTTTTCTTTTTCTTCTGTTTTGTTAAATAAGATAAGAAAATAAATCCTTTTTTGTTTAAGAAATAATTTGCAATTCTGACACAAACAAAAGCGGGATAATGAAAAATGCAGTTAAACAAACAGAATTCATTAGCATCACTGAAAGTTTTTTGTTTTTGTTTTTTGTATTAACATAGTGAATAAAGAAATACAGATTTTTTGTTTTATTTCATTGCAAACAATTTAATTGTTTTCTTAAATTAAGGAATTAATTAAATTTTAAATGGAATAAGAAAATCGTATTTATAAAAAGGGTTTCAGGCAGGGACTAAGATTATTCTTTCTTTTTTCACCTTACAAACTAAACAGTTAACAGTTGACTTTAATAAATAAATAATTATTTGCTTTTTTAAGAATTTAAGTGCCTGTCTATAGCTGCCAGATGATTCCATATTAGAAGATTTATAAGAAATTTTAACGGATACAAAAATATTTAATAAAACCACATTTATTTTTATAAAATATTTGCATTGTCTGGCTTTAACTTTTAAGCAAATAATCTTCGTTTGTAAATGGTTTTGCACTCAACATCAAACTACAATTGTTAATACAGCCGATGCTGTGATTTCTTCGAAATTTATTTATAGTTAATGCTGGCCCTTCAGTTAGTTATGATGTAATGATGTGTTTCAACTGCCAGATGTTTTCATATTAAAGGAATCTAGACGCTTTTACTCGCCTATTAATGGAAATAGTAAATAAGAGTGGTATGGCAAAATAGTTATAAAGTGTCAAGTGATGTAAAAAAAAAAAAATACACTCAACTTATTATATAAAGTATTACATCTAAGAAAATTATTTTTAGTTTTTTTTACTAAAATATATTTATTCATTAAATATAATTGTAGTTAAATTTAATAATGTTATTATGTAATCCCTATAACAACAATATAATTCGGCAAAAAAAATGAAAATGATATTTCTACATTCATTCATTATTCAAAATATTCATTCACTCATAATATGTTGTTCTTACACTATGGTCACCTTAATCACATTTTTTCGCGTGTGCGGCGAATTCCAGATTCTACCGTTTTATTTTATGGGTTTTAATTTATCTTTTTTTTTTTGTAAAACTATAAAATGAAGAACGAATAAATAAAAATTAGCATCCAAAAACAAAAAATTATTAACTATTTTATTTTAAATATTTATGTGCCAATTATTCGAGCTAAAGAAAATTCTTTAAGACTTTTTACAATAATTTTTTTAGTCATTCTTACGACAAACGAAACTCTCAACACGTGTATGACCTTAATAAGTGACACATACAACGTGAAAGCTGTTAGTAAGTGATAAAAACTCGTTTAAGGAATGTGACACAGAAAAAACAACAAAAAAACAATTCTTAAGCAAAACAATTATATATAAAAAAACAGAAATGAACTCCAGCTTAATATGAAAGAGTGGCAAAAAAGTGTACAGGACAATGAAAAGAAATAAGTCAGTATGTGAGATTCGGTTGTGCTAACGTTATAATAAAATAAGTAAAAGTGCTTTATTCGGTTATGCCGAATCTTTTATACCCTTCACCATGTATGTAAATCTGGTTTAGTGAAGTAACTCCAATCAAAAGGACAAATATTAGGGTGACAGAGAGTTAAAAAATAAGAAAATTAATTTCTAAAAATAATTTGACAAAAAATTTGTCATCGGCTTTTAATGGATTAAGCATTTTTAACAATTTTTAGTATTGGCTGAAAGATCTCTTTAAAAACTTTTAAATGATACCCATATATTGATTTCTTAAAAAATATGGCGCAAAATCGTACTTTTCTATAAAAAGTTCAGAGGCCCATAAACCCAAAAATATGGGGGGACGCTATTTTTTTTATTTGATGCTTTTTTTGTTTACCTGGACAGGAGATTTCTCGAAATGATTCGGGATGTTGCGAAAAACTTTGTGATTGCGGCAGGTCGTGGTTTGCCAAACAGCTTCAACGAAAAAACAACTCTTGTTTGCCTAAAAAAAAAGAAAAAAAGAAATAAACACAGGTGTTTTGGCTTTAAGTCTTATTTTCTTCGTTTTTAATCAGCTTCGTTTATCCACTAGATTTTGCTTTATTTTAAGTTTTATAATTGAACAGTGCAGTCACACGGTCAAGTTTTTGTTCAAATCTCTTTCAAGAAATTTACACATACTGCTTGTCAAAATTCACAAAAATTGAAAGCTGTGACGTAGGCCGCACGCAATTTCAAAGCAAGTTTTTAAGCAAGATGTCAAGAAAACACTGACAGCAGTATTTTTAATACAAATTTGGAGGGAAAAACGTCAATCAGCTGTCTTCTTGAATGTAATTTGAAAGACTCAATTGAACGAAAACTTGAAAGCAAATTCTTAGCAAGTTTTTAAATTGTGAGTGTATTGGTTAAAAAATGGGAGAAATTTTAAAATTTGGATGAAACTTTTGAATGAAAACTTGATCGTCTGACACCCTAGTTAATTAAACTTTGCACAGCGCTTGTTGCAGAAAAGTAAGCGAAAGACAATGAATTTATTTTAACGTGAAGTTGACAATGAAAAGTTTACAATGAGGTATCAACTCACCACACTACATATGGTTATACTCGGTGATATGGTGTTGCCATTATATTCACATAGTTGGGTTTAAGTAAAAATGTAGGCAGTAGTGGACGTCGAAATAAAGCAATTATTGCCGCCGCCAACATTCCTTATTTTTAATTCTCTATCGCACCATATATTTTTTTGATAGGATTTATTTCTTTGTTCTAAATGATATAAAACAATTAGAGGCAGACGTGGTGTTTTGCCCGCTGCCTCTAAGGACATAGACCGATCTCGTTGATGTTCAATAACAAAATTTTCAAAGCTATGTCTGATTGATTGGCGTATTTAAATTTTCTCTAGTTTGTTACCTTTGCAAAGTTGATTTCAACCCGAACACAGACGGACAGGCGAACATCGCCCAATCGACTTTGCTATGTGTAAGAAGTCAGAATATATTTACTTAATGGGGTCGGAAATGGATATTAGATATTATATTATGTAGAAATTACAAACGGAATGACAAACTTAGTGTACATCCCTTTTTCTACCTGCGTTAAAGGGTATGAAAAGAAAAATAATTTTTTGTGGGTTTTAGATGACTCTGAAATTTGTTTCGTGTTTTTCTTATAAATTACGATTTTATCTCATCTTTAAAATTTTTATTGTTATTTTTATTAAATTAATTAATAATATCTTATTAGTCGTCATTTTTTTTTCATAAATGATGATTTTGTTTATGATAATTTATTTTCTTGGTGCTTTTTAGCGTTTTTTTTTTTTTGAAATTTTAAAATTTTTTGTTAACTTGCGATTATTTAATACAAATTATATGAATTCAATTATTTATGAATTGGCCTTGGTTCTAGTCAAAGCCTACTATCTGTTTTATGTGTGTTAGTGATTTTTATCTTTGTGTTTCTCTGTGTGTTATGTATGAATGTTTTGTATATCATTGCTTTTGTATCAAAGCCTGCTTAGTTTTTCATGGCGTACTATTTCTGCTGCGTGCGTATTGGTTGTATCGAATTCTACTTGTCATTTTATAGCCTACTGTTTCCCTTGCGTGTTGTGCTTACAATAGGTAGTCCGTTTGTACAGTCACTTGACTACCATATTCTTTTTTATTTTTTATTAGGACCGGCACTCAGGGAATGGATACCTACTAATGCAATGCATTGTGCTTGTGGACATTTGATTTGAATCTTTGCACATTGAAAGTGGCAGGAAAAACATCAGGAGTTTATTCCACATACGAAATATTCGGCTAAAAACAAATTTTCTCTGTAATGCGTAGTGCGATTCACTGGCCAATCGACCACAAAGGAATGCGCTCTTGATGCAGAGCGCGTTGAGCGTATGAAATTACGGTTTTCAGGAACAAGTTCCCTGATTTCATAAGACCACATTCCGTTGTAGTAACGATAAAAACAATGAAACACACCCCACATTGCGTCGATGCTCCACTGAGTCAATAGAGCTGGATGCCCTACTGTCACCGATAAGCTTCTTCTCCTGTACGCGGTCGAGTAACTCCAAAACAGACTTTGAAGCACCGGCCCAAACATGAGAGTTGTATTCCATTTTCGGTCTGGTAAAAGTGACATAAATGGTGAGGAGATCAAATGGAGTGAAGTATTTCTTACACCGTTTCAGAAAATCTAGGCACTTGAATTCTTCTTTTGCAACATGAACATCGCATTGAATTTTCCAATGAACATCGCATTAAATTTTCATGCCAAGAACATCGAGAGCTTCTGATTCCTTAATATCTTTTTCACCCATAATTACAGATGAGGTAGCATGTTCAGAAGTACGCACTGGGTTTTATGAGCATTAAGTTGAACCCTGTTCACCAGGCCCCATTCGGAGATTATCAAAATGTCGCGATTAAGGGTATCGTCCATGCTTTCTCATAGCCCTAATTTCTCGAAGGCTTGGTCTACTGCGAAACGAAAATGTATGGCATATGCTACTGTCAGCTGCAAAAGAATAGATAGGGTTGGAAGTCTGATGTAGAAGGTCATTAAGAAAAATAAGAAATAGGGCAGGGGAAAGGACGGAACCTTGCAATTACCCCTGAATTTACCTTAAACTCTCTTGTTGAGATCCTATCTATAACAACTCGTATTGTGCGATCCCTGAGAAAGCTCGATTTAAGTCGAGTGATGCTATTACCGACACCAGAAGCAACAAGTTTTAATATGAGTGCACCATGCCACACTCTATCAAACGCCTTGAAAATATCTAAAGCCACACCTTACTTTCGCCGAAATGGAGAATATATTGACACCATTTTTCCGAAAAGAAGGCCAATGAGTCACCTGTAGAGCGTGCCCTACGGAAGCCGTACTGCCGGTCATTAAGCAAGCTGTTGGACTCCAGATATTTCACAAGATGAAAATTAAGCATACTTTTCATTACTTTGGAAAGTGGAGAGCAAATTGCGGGTTGCTGGCCCCTCCCTTAAAACCGGGTCGTTCATACCACAACAACTAAAAAGTGAATATCCCATTTTTAAATTTTTAGCTCATTGTCATCAAAAGCTTAATTTTTTACTGACTAAAAACTGTATTCCTAATTCAATTTAAACTATTTAAAAATGACAACAAAAAAAAAAAACTTGATTAAAAAAAGATGCTATTGAATCAAAACTTCATTTGTATTGCATTTTCCGCCAATACGACAAACAAGTTTCAATACTGATACTTTGATTCTGTTACTAGTGGCAGTTTAGAATCTCTAATTTCCGTTTTCCCGTTATCATGTTTATTAAATTCTGCAAATACCCTCTGTCTGTCTATCTGTATATGTGTGTGTCTAATAACTTGTGACTGTTGCATTTAAAAATAAAAAAAGTTGTAGCAACATTTCTAGTAAAATTTGCTTTACTAAATCCTTTTTATGTGGGTTAAGGTAGCCAGGGTATTTGAATAAATTAACTGGATTTAAAGTAATAACATTTCAAAATGTATTTATGCAATAGGAACACTAAAGTTAGAGTCAGACGGTGCGAATTGGATAAAAATGCCAAAGAAATAATACGTTTCTGTACTGGCAAACAGAAATTTTCATGAAAAAAAAATAATAATCAGCTTATGAATGCAAAACAGAAAAACGGGCTTCGTTTAAGCCCGATAAAACATTAAATTAAATTGCTAAAATTAAAAAAAAAAATTATTAAAAAAATATTATATATTTTTCGAGAGATCAATCAGTATTTTACATTAACATTTGAAAATGAAATTGGACAAAATATTAATGCGGCTGTTCTTTAGTTTATTTTGAATGTTCAACTTTGGTCCAATTATTCAAGCACTGCTGGCTGTACGTCACGAAAAACACGATCAAAATAGACCTCTAAATCGTCAACTGCTGCTGGACTATCAGCTTAAACTAATGACTTCAGGTGGCCTCAAAGGAAATAATTGAGAGTTATCAAATCTATCGCCTTTGAGGGCCAATTGACAGGTCCTTCTCTTCAAATCAATTAATTGCAGACTTTGATTTCAATAAGTCGGTGGTCATATCACACCTAGCGCCAACCTATTGACATCATATGTATGTATCTTGTCCAGATCAATCTCGTCAATATTATCAAATAAAACATCACGGATCCTGTTACGGTAACGAGCACCATCGACCATAACGCGAGCCTCGGCTTTATCTAAGAAGAAATAAGATCAAATGATGCCACCAGCATGTAATTTGCAGTAAAGAGTCTTAAGGGTTTTGCTGCGAGTTGGCTTCTCTGCAGATGCGACAATTTTTCATATTAACGAGACTGTTAAGCCAAAAATTAACCTCATCGCTGAATACAATTTTCCGTCTATAAGTTGCGCTAATCGATGACTGACTTTTAAAGCAAAACTGGATAATTTTGTAGCGTTGTTCAAGCGTCAATATATTCATAGTGATTTGCCACAGTATACTGATCCTAAATATCAAAAAGTAAAGAGTAATATGACAATTCGTTTGACAGTTAATCATGTCGCTAGTTCTATAGCTGATGAATTGCAAGGCTAGCAGCTAAAATTCGCTGGCTTGGTCAAAGTCAACAAGCAAGTTAAAGAGCTTTATACAAATTTGGCTGTAGCGCATCTTATATAATCCACACCAAAGAAAGAATATTAATTTTCTTACTTTTCGTTTCTGCTTTGGGCTATTAACCCTCTTGAGACATTGCCCCACCTAAGGTTCACTCTCAAAAACTAAAGTGGAATACGCACTGGCCTCTGAGGTATGCTCAACGTCCCCTGACATGTACTAAATCCTTCGGGTTTTATTGGCCACTCCATTATGTTTAGCTGGTCACTCTATGGAATCTAATGACAGTCATCTTTGTGAGTCACATGGACGCCCCCTGGGTTCTTTAGGAGTTTCCCTGGTTGTTTGCTTTCTCGAATAGTCTTTTAAATATTTCAAATCAATAAAGAAACATTGAAAAATTAAAAACAAATACAACATCAGCACTCCGTGAGGTAGACATCCCTCTATTGGGTTCATGGCAACCCCTTTTGGTTCAACTTGCAACACTGTAGGGTCAATCTAGTTAATTATAACCTGCTTGAATGGCCTCCTACAATTTTCAAAGCAGGAATTATAGAGAATTATATGAAAAATAGTTTATCTAAAGAAATGTGATGTTGAGACATGTTTTGTTAAGAGATTTTAAAGGACACAAAAAAAAAAAAAATCAAAACCAGCTTTAAAGTTCTTATAAATTTAAAAATTTTTTATAAAATATTTGCCTTGTGTGACTTCACCTCTTAATGAAATAATCCTCATTTGTAAACGGTTTTGCACAGAACAACAGACTGTAATTGGTAGTACAGCTGATGCTGTTTTCAGTGTGATTTCTTAAATATTTGCTTAAAGCCAATGCTGCCACCCACACATTTAGTTAGTCGGTCATAATGTATTGAAACATTCCAAGCCAACATAAATTTGCATTTGTATTTAATTTCTTCTTTTTATTTTTCTCATAAAAAGAAAAATATCTTGCAACTCTATCAATATTATTACTAAATGTTCATTTAATTTAAACTTGAAAAGAACACAATATAAGAAAAGAAAAAAAACGAGCAAATCCTTTTGAAATGTAGTTGCAAAATATTGCAAAATATTCTTGAGAATTTGCCAGTTGCATTATCGCGTTATCAAACGTATTTTATTTGTAAATATTTATTTATTCTCTTGAGTGAAATGAAAGATGTACTTGCCTTCATAGAATTGAAACTTTAAATATTTATAAAGAGTTTTGTGTAATTTGTAAAGTAGTTAGCGACAAATATTTGTTTGCACTTAAAATTTGTATGTCAGAGTTGAAAATAAAATTGAAAGTAAACACATATATGCAAAATAATTGCTTATGTAAAGGCTTATGCACGCAATTGCGTTTTTTATTTACAAGCGAGTTAAATCATCTGAAAGAACCTTATTTGAAAAGATCTGGCAAGCCTACTCTTGATGTTTCTTTTATAATTAAAGTCTGTACGTTGTTTATTAAGGACTTTACACAGTTTTAAATCTACTTTCGTTACAGTATCAATTATATCCTTAGAAATATATCTTCATTTGTTACGCATCATAAATAATTTTTTGACATGTTTAATTATTGGTATGGCACCACCCTTCATATCAAAAGGTATACATTCGATCTAGATTCTATTAATTTGCTTTCTTCGCTGTTTCATAAGAATTTAGATCGGTATCCACTAGAACAGTTGCATCACAATTGCACAAACTCCACGCAGGTTCATTTACTACTTATGAGCTTTATTGTGGATTTAGATATCTCCTCTAGTTTTCTTCGTGGGCCTCGGCTCTGACGATTTTATCCTCCCTTGGCCTAGGCGCCAAGCTTTATTGTGGAACTAGATATCTCTTCTAGTGTTCTTCGTGGGTCGTTGGCTTTGACAATTTTATCATCCTTTGGTGTAGGTACGTTTAATGCTTTGATGAACAATCTTCGACCTGAGACGACTTACCATCCGACGTTGATCCAATTCTCTAAGCAACAATGCCTGCTTTTTAATTCCCGTAAAATTACAAACCAAATCTGCTCCTGGTTAAAAGACTGGTTAATTTTAAGAGCATTTGATTTCAAGCCAATGTATAAACTATAACCTCAGTAATTTCTCACTTAAGTTAAAGAAACGAGACACATTTTGCTGTTTGACCCATTTATATCAATTGCAATAATAAAGTTCAAAGCCAGTCTTTGTAATATTCATCGCCGACCAAAATATGTAGACATCGAAAAGATGAGCAGCATTAAAAAATTATCGATATTTATACTCTTCACTACAATTTATTAATTTTTATACTCTTGACATAGTTTCCATAACTTAAATATTTTTTTTTTCAATTTTCTATTGCAGTGATGAGTAAGTACAAAAAAGTAAATATTTTACAGTCAACGAGAATATCAACAAACCACTTAAACGAACCACAAAATGGACCACATGGATCAAAGGATTTTATGCAGCGAGGGAATGCAACTGAATGAAAAATTAATAACACATCTTTAGATAAAATAAAATTGGTGAGTAAATTTACTTACAACTATTTAAGAATATTTTTAATACATTTTATTTGGATTAAGATGAAGTACTAAAAACAAAACCAATAGTGCTTTGGAAAAAACTTCTCTGTAAACTTGATGTAATAGGAGCATTTTTGCGTTAAAAAAACATCAATTGTGATAATAAAATGATGCCATTTTTTATAGGCTTTAACTTGCCGCGATTATTAGCCTTCTTTTTGTTGTATAAAAAATAATAAAAGGAAAATTAATAAAAGGTTACACAACATACCAGTCATAAACTATTAAGATCTAACCTGCAGCCAAACAAAGACTTTCGTCTCAAGTAGATTTATTTTGTTGTTATAGTCATGACCTTAATACAAATATGTGTGTATGTGTCACTAGACAATTGCTTTAATCGTTTCAATATAAATTTATTTTCTATTTGCACAATCCTATCAAATTGAAAGTGACATATAATTGTACCGATTTTATATTCATTTGGTTTCAATTCAATCAATTTGATAGATAATAAATTCGCATTATAAGTTTTTTCACCTTAAATTTTTTTTTTAACTTTAATATGAAAAAATGAAATTTGACAAAAAAAATATCAAAAATAATATTAAAAATCATCGCTTTTATTTATTTGTTAGACAGACATTTTAGCACGTATATAACTACTATTTTTTTTTTTTTAATTAATATTTATTGACTTCACCCTCCTTAGAAGAAAAGAAAAAGTAAAGACACCTTTTATTACTATGCTCGTGTATGTAAATGCATGTATGTGGGTCTGAATTTGTTGCAAAAGTATTGGAAAAAATTAAAATTTCTTAGTCTAGTCTGAATTCGGTGCCAGAAATGACTGACCTTATAAATAAACCACAAATACTTAAAAATTGACTTAAGTAAATAAATTAAATTCTCCAGAAAAAACAAAATCTGCGGGGAAGCAGTACAAATTTTTAACTGATTTTTTGAAGTGTTTAGTAAAAATTTTATTTCATAGCCTGGATTTAATAACAGAAATAAGAGACCTTTTAATAAAACCTACAACACTTTGGGAAGAAAATACTAAATATTGTAAACACATACTGACTGTATGTTTCCCAATGCATTCGGTTACTTTCCTCAGAAAAGCAGAATCTGCAGGGAAGCAGTACACACTTTAAACTCATTAACTAAAGTATTGAGGAAGAATAAAATTTCAGGGACTGCGTTAAATTTTAAGAATTATATAAAAGCACTTAAAGAAGAGAGGAATTAATTTAGTGAGCACAGAAATACTTGACTTCATTTTGTGATTTTTTTTTAGAAAAAAACAAAATCTATGGGTAAGCTGAAGGTATACAGCTTACCCATAGATTTTGATTTTTTATTATGTAAGGCTTAAAAAACAATAAAATTTAGAAAAAATGAATATGCAGAGAAGCAGTAAGCACTTTAAGCTGATTTTGTTCACTTTAATAGCGGTGAGCAGTAGTAAATTATCCAGCAGATATAAAATTTTCATTTAAAATAAACTCTGCCCGCCTAATAAAATAAATTCTACTGCGTTTGGTTAAAGAAAGAATATATAAAATTACTGCTGATTCTTCTTAATCTGCATCAGTTGATCGACTGTTGTGAAGATCAGTTTCACAGTTTTATTGTGTTTTGCGAACGAAGAAGATGTGCAAAATGTGTGTTAGCAATGGCCAAGTCGTCCATTACAACTTAAACGAATAAATACGCCTAAAGAGATCTAAACTTTTTAATTAAAAAAATAAATAAACAGCTGACAGCGAGTGCCTTTTATTGGATTTATCTCTGCAATATTCCGAAGTACGTTTAAGCTCATTATTGTTCAAATTTTTTTGCGTAGCTGCCTTAAGCAATTATATGAAACAAAACAAGAAAATCAACTCAATTTTTATTTAAAAAATAAAATAAAATATGAAATAAAATGAGAATATATTAAACTGATGAATATCATCATCGTTTTTATTATTGTAGATGTAATAATAAAACTCGTAAGAAAAAAGTCAAAAAACATTATTGAAGTAAAAAAGAAACAAAAAAAAAAAAAAATACGAACACTAGAAGGCAAAAATTTACACAAACGTTTAACAACCATTTAAATCAGTGATCTCCCGGTGCACCGGGACATAGATTTTTATAAAATAAATTGATTAATTAGATGCTCTAACAAAGAAGAATAAAAAGCGGGATAATAAAACATAAAAATTAAAGTAAGAATGGAAAATTAACCAACAAGTAATTAACCAATTTTAGAATGTGTTGCAAATCGCAAACAAACACACTTAATAAACATTTTAAATTTTTCGATGAGGGGTATAAAAAAAAATCCGTCAAGAAAATATTACTTCACCCTTTGCAACTGTGTTTTTTTAAAGTTGTATTTTTCAGCAGCAACTATATTTTCAAATGCCACATCAGAGGATTCACATAAATATTTGTTGAAATATTTCTGTACATTTGTGTGTGTGCATGTATGTGTGTCTAATAAAAATATCTTTGTGATTGTTCATTTTACATTTCAATCAAAATTTTTTCATTTGCCACAAACACATTCCAACGGTCTCATTGTTTCCACAACTGTGTGTTTGGTGTTTTTGGCGATTGCTGTGTTTAGTGTATGTAAGAGTATCATCACACATAAACATACATGCAAATTTCCATGCAAGCAGACAGACGTATATGAGCCGTTTATTTTGAGAGTAGCTTAAGTAAGTTTGCTTTTAAGCTGATGCACATAAAGGATTGTGTTTCAAAGGTTTTAAAAGTATTAAGATGAAATCTCGAGAAGATATACTTGCACTTCTTATCTCAGGATGCTGTTTTTCCCCAATAAAAACTTCGCTCAACACCAAACCGTAGCAGCTCTTAATATTTAATTTTTTGTTTTTTTTTTTTCATTTTTTTGTGAAAAAGTGACTTATGACACTTTTAAAATAAACAGCGTATATGTGATTGTTGTGTTATTAAATGTTGTATAAAACTTCTCCTTGAATTTTTGAATCCTGTTCAAATGATGACTTTATTTTTTTATACTCTTCACAACAGATGGAGAAAGGGATATCTAAGTTTCGTTTGTAATTTTCAAAATATCCACTTCTAATCCCATAAAGTGTATTATCCTGAGTCCTTATGCATGGCGAAGTCGATTGAGCAATGTCGTCTGTCCGTCCGTGTAGGTGTTGAAATCAAATTTGCTAAGGCACTAGATGTGCTAAAGAAAACTTGAATACGTTAATCGATCAGGCATAGTTTCGAAAATTTTGCTGTTGAAAACCAGCAAGATCGGTTCATGTCTTTCGAGAAAGCCGGCGAAACACCACGCCTGATTCTAATTTTTTTTATCATTTTTTTTAAAGAGAAGTAGCACTTTAATTGTTCTTGTAATCGTGCTACATTCTTTAGGAAAGGGATAGATAAAAGATAAGACAGGTGGTGAAAGAAGAAAGATAGATATAACCGCTTGCTGTTTTAAATATCCTAAATTATTCCTAACTCTTTTCAATGATGACTATCTACATGAGCACTATTTTTAATTCTTGTTTTTACTTTTATCTTATTTGAATTTTTTTTTTCTTTTTTCAATTTAATTCTCAGATTGTCTTTCCTTTGTATTTTATTAAAATTCTTTTTTTAAATTTCTTAACATAAACAAATTAAACCGCCAAAAGCAGTCATCAATGTGATTTCTTTCCTGCTGTCAAACGGAAAATTAAAACAATAAAAGGTCATTCAAAGGCTTAAAGTAATTTTTTTGACTGTTGAAAAATAAATAACGAAAAAACGATTGGAAAATGGAAGAATATGACAACAAGGACAAATACGAAAATATATCTTCTTATATCTAGCAGATAGTAGAGCAAAAAATATATTGATATAAATATGACATGAGTGTTTATAAAAAATAAGAATTTACAGAGGAAAAAATGATGTCTTAAAGAAAGAAATATGGGCCTTGTGAGAAATGCTACTCGTAAAAATAAATGCATGTAAATGAAATAAAACTGCACTAAGATTTTAGAAGACCATTTACAGACCATGGTACAGATTTTATTGTATATAGCGATTTTTTTTACATTCCATAAATTGTCTATATAATTCCGACAATGCAAAAAAAAATGCAATAAAAATTATAATACACACTTTGTTTTAATTTTAATTCTCTCTCTCCTTTGGGACATCCTTTAACCTCTAATTTAAAATTTTATGCTTGTCTTAAAAATAAATTTTCGTTGGAAATTTCAACTATCAAATGCTTGTTTCAAATGCTTACAGACCAAAATATATGGCTATCTCAGTCACACTACGTTACCTGTAAGGACACCCTTTAAATTATAAGAATAATTCTTCATTAGTTTTTGTTACCGGTAGATAAATTGATACGAACTTTATTAAAATTTTTTATGGGTGTCCGTTTTCTGGGGTTGTTACATGTGTTTCATGGGGACACCCTTTAGTTTTAAATATTGCGAAATTTTTGTTTTAAATGAGACCAACCTGTAAGCATCACCTTTCAATTAAAAATAAAGTTTACAAAATCTGCTGGCATAAATATAAAAAACTACAGACGAATACACATATATTGCTTGCATATCTACTACTATCAGTGTGGAAAGGAAATAAATTAAACGCAGAGTTCTAAAGGAATTAAAAAAGGGAGTGCAAGAAAGTCAAGTTAAATCCACATCAATAAAGGCTTTGAAAAGTACACATACCACAACCTAATTTCCTAGTTCTGGCACAATACATTGCATAAGTAGGGGTCATCCCCTGAGTGCTGGTCCTAAGTAAAAAAAAAAAAAGCTGTCTGTAGTCTTATTCCAGCCAGTACTGGACATTAATCTTCAACATACATTGATATTATATATACTGGCTTCAAGTATGATCATTTGCAAATCTAGTTTTAAATTACGGGTAGTTTAAGTTTATCTAAATTTAAATCTTGCGTTTTTGCCTTGAGACATTAGACACTTTGAGCGTCAGAAGACAGGATCGGAGTATTTTTTTAGATTTTATTATAATTAATTTAATATAATAATTTTTTTATTCGAATAATATTTTTTATTCGAATAATTTTTTTTTTGAATATTTGAAAAAAATTTTAATTAGATGATGTATTCAACGTAAAGAGACTAAGGCAGAAAGATAGGAAGAATGCTAATGACCTATGTAGCGATCCGCTACTACTAGCGGTTAGGTTTTTGACTTTAAAAGTTAAAATATAATTTGTAAAAATAGTTTTATTGAATAATTTTTATAATAGTTAAAAAATCGATTTCATTAAAAAAAAAAAGATTATTCGAATATTCGAATAATTTTTGTCTTTGAATATTCGAATAATTTTTTTACTTTTTGTGTGTTTTGTGATCACACGTAAGCTTTACATTCTAATCTTACCCATTCCTGGTTAATAATAGTTTTGCAGTATAAATTTTAAACTTATTCGTAAAGTAGCTTAAAAATATTATTCGAATATTCGATTACTCGACATACATAATTTTATCCAATAATTTTTATAAAAGTAAAAAAATCAATTTCATTCAAAACAAATAAAAAAAGATTATTCGGATGTTTAAATATTTTTTTGTCTTCAAAAATTCGAATCATTTTTTTTTGTTCTTTAGTGTTTTGTGAGCAGACGTAACATGTAGACGCAAGTTATATTTAGTTTTATATTCTAACTTTACACATCTTTAGTTAGTAATAGTTTGCAGTATAAATTTTAAACTTATTAGTTATTCATTAAGTAGCTTAAAAATATTATTCGATTATTCGGCATATATAATTTTATCGAATAATTCTTACAATAGTGAAGAACTTCATTTCATTCAAGAAATTAATAAGATTCGTCGAATATTCGAAATATTTTTATCTTCGAATATTTTTTTATTTTTTGTGTGTTTTGTGATCTGACGTAAGATGTAGGCGCAAGTTCTATTTAGTCTTATATTCCTACTTAACAATCGTTGTTTATTAATACTCTTGCATTATACGTTTTTAAAATTATTCGTTATTCATTAAGTAGCTTAAAAATTTTATTCGAATATTCGCTTATTCGACATACAAAACTTTACCGAATAATTTTTAAAATAATTAAAACTTCATTTCATTCAAGAATTAAAAATAATATAAAAATTATTCGAATATTCGAATAAATTTTTTCTTAGAATATTCGAATAATTTTTTTTTAATTTCTTTCCTTTGATAATTCTAGTTTTTTTTATAAGCTGCGGACTTGTCTCATCGTTTATTTAATGCAGCCAGAATTTTTTTTCTAGAATTTATTGTCAAACTAAAGGCCGAATTGACAAACCGCACCCTAGGGTCTCTCGGCCCTGCAAGCTTTAGTGAATATGCTTTACTGTTAATTTTCTAACCTTATGAGCAAAGTAATTTTAGTTGAAGAAAAGAAATATAAGGCTTATTTTTAACCTTAATGGTGAATGTGCTAAAATATTTTTACGTTTTTTTCACCAAAATTAAAATTTGGCAAATTTTGCAATAATAAATTAACGTAACTTTGTTAACCTTGAGAATAAAGATTCTAGTATTTTCCATTTATTTTGATGACTTAACACTTTATCACCTCTGCCTGTAAAATATTCTGGTGATGACAATAAAAAAATTAAAGAAGATTTTTGTCTTCTTTTACATATTCCGGCAAAAGTCTGTTCACCTAGAAGCACTTTACAATTTTCAATAAAACTTAATGAGAACAGAAGACATAAGGACACAAGACATGTGTGTATGTACATACATACGTAGTTGTTGTATTGTAATAAAATTGTTGTTACCAAACGATAATAAAAGAAACAAAGAAAGGAAGAAGTGAGCGTTAAGATGATAAAAGTTTAAGATTTACAAAACCGGTAAAAGTGACACTCACTAGTTCGACAGTCATCTACTGTTGTACTATTTATGATGTAAAGACTGCTAGCAACTGGAATGGCCTATAAATGGGTAAATATATTAGGAATATTAAAAATGTAGACAAATATATTTATCAAAAAAAAAAAAAAAAAAATTAAAAAATGCGTACTCAAAAACACAACTGGGGCGTAAGACGTATATCGCACAGCACAAGGAATTCAGAAAACAAAAAGCTTTGCCCAATTTTGACGTCTGAAACTTAATTAGGACGATTAAATTATTTTTAAATTAATTTGAATATGTTTATATTTTTCAGTTGATAGGGTGACCCTGTGTTTAAAAAATACAAACAAAAATTAAATAAAATGTCAAAAAGGATTTAAAGTTAAATATTTTAATAAAAATAGTAAATTTATTTTCATAAATGTGCGTTGGTTAAAAAGAAAACAAATCTTAAAGTAAAAAGAAGTAAAAAGCTTAAAAAAATACAGGAAAACGGTCACTCTAAACAAAATCAAACCTATCGCAGCGTTCGTTAAGCATGACAAACTTCGTTTTACGCACTAATTGTGTGCGTTTTTATATGCACAAATGTGTTTTATTTCTAACAATGAATATATGCAATAAGAGTTTCATCTCCCCTCCCAAGTGTGTTTACTGCATAAGGCGTTTGCGGGTCATATATTTGGACCTTTTTTTCGTCAAAAATTTAGTTCATGGAATATTTGGCGGAAAATGTGTAAATAATCTTTTTTGCATCCCCTGCTCATTTTCTCCATAAACTTGACGAGTTTCGATTTTATTTTTGTATGTTCGTTTTTATTTAATTTTCCATCTGGCTTTTCTTTTTGTTTAAATATAAAGTAGCAAAAAAGTATATTGCACAAATTTAAATAAAGAAAAAAAATCCTCTGACTTTTATACTGTCAGTATACTAATACACTGACATACATACAGACGTGCTAAAATGACCAACTGCTCCAACATCACATATGACTACAACACAGAAATTCCTTTTTGATGCTGTTAAAACAAGCAGATGATGTGACAATGATTAAATATAAAAATAAAACCTGGAAAAACTGCAAAAAAAAATGATTTTCCTTAAAGCATATTTTCCATGTAGTGTTTGTTTGCTTCTTCTTCTTTGCTCTAGACACAAGACTTATATGACATGTTTTGAGTTTTTGTCTTAAACATGCTGCTGCTGTTGTTTTTATTTTTTTTTTAATTCACACTTCATTCCAAGTGGGAGCCAGAAGAAAAAAAAAACTAACACTAAAATCGTATGTCTGCAACAGACTTATAATGTCGTATATTTATCCTGAAACTTATCATATCAAAACACACATACTGACGCATATTTTATTTAAAAGAGGGATTGTGAAACCTCCTCCTTTTATCCCTGAACACTTAAACATACAATAATGTCCTCATGCAGATGTTAAGGAATTTTACATACGTGTTGTTAGGTCGCTTTTTTTTCCTAAGTATTTTTTAAGTTCCTTCTTCAAATGTAGCCTGTCCATGCGTATGCTATGCATGCATGTGTGTTTAAGTTTCAAGCACAAGCCTGTGATAATATGACGTGTGTCTATGCCTGTATAAATTATACCAGTGCAAGCAATCCTGTTATGAGTAAAAAATATTGTCTTTTTTCTATGTGTTGACTTGTTTAACATTTACGTTTCTGAAAAGTCTTTAAGTCTTGCGAATATATTGTTTTTGTTGAAAAAAAAATTATCTCTTCTTTCAGTTAAACATTAAATGAAATTTTAAGTGCAGTTTCACTAGCCCAGTTGTGGCAAATTGTTCAGAATATTTGTGTCATGTCATACTATTGTTTATAACTTTTATTAGGGAAAGAGAGACACTTAAATGTTATGACATTTTTATACCTTTAAATGTTGGTTAGCAAGAAGATGCCATTAAAACTGGGAATGTCAATTACTAAAAAATAATAATAAAAAATAAAAACGTTCATTTTTATTATCAAATAAGACCTTTAAGAAAAAAGTTCACATTTTTTGTTTTAAACGAAAATTAATGGAAAAATTTAATAGAGTCGAATAGAAATGAAACGATTTGGAAGTATTTAAACTTAATTTTTCCTACGAAAATAAAGCAAGTAAATAAATTTTTATAATCAAGTAGAAACAGAAGGAAAAAAGTCCTTTCACTAATAAAGGGTGCTTTTTAAGACGAATGAATCTTACGAAAGATAGATTGATGCTAGAACAATGCTATCGTATAAACCAGATATTTTTGAAAAGCTGGCAACAATTAGCTCAACTTATAGATGACTTTGTGCGTACAGCAAAAGATATCGCCGCTATAAACGAAAATGATGGTGAAGAGAAAAATTAATCGATTTATCGTCGGTCGCCGGAGTTAGAGTTCTGTCTATCCACTGCCAGGAAAACTATGCACTAAATCTTGGGGTACCTTGGGGTGAATCTCTATAACATCCAATTGGTGAAGAAATAAAAGCCTACTGGGTCCTAAGCTGTTCAAAACTGAAAAACTTTCTTTTTTATTATGAAATAAACCTTTCGAGAAAAAGTTAAAATTTTTTGTTTTAAACGAAAACTAATGGAAAATTTTAATAGAGTCGGATGGAAATTAAACGACATAGAAGTATTTGAAGTTTATTTTTTATATGAAAATAAAACATGGAAATAAATTTTATTAATCAAATAGAAGAAGAATCGAACAGAAGAAGAGAAGCAACAATGCTATCGTATAATCCAGATTTTGTTGTTGTTGACAATCTGGCAACAATTAGCTCAACTTAGAGACGACTTTGTGAGTATAGCAAAAGATATCGCCGCTGCAAAAAAAAAAAAACAATATTGAAAAGACCAAAATTAATCGATTATCGTCGGCTGCAGAAATTGGAGCTCAGTCCATCCACTACGTGAAGAATTGTGCGCTATCACCTTGGGGCTCTTCCGTATAACATCCAGTTGGTGTAGGAATTAAAGCCGATTGGGCCCTTTAGCTGTTCGAAACTGATTGCATGTTTAATCTCAAAATTGTGTTCAGCTAAAAGGCTCATTTTCCGCTTTACATCCTGACAGTTTCACCGTTTTTACGCGTTTCACTTAACAAATAATTATTTTTGTTATAGAGTAGTTTCAAAAGTTTGAGTGGAATTTAAACAAAATTTTTTTCGTTCAAATTATTAATGATTTAATAATAACAAAATATGATTGATTGCGACTAAAGTATTGTTTAAAAAAGTAAAATTTTGTTTGCCGCTATCATATTATATTTTACAGCGAACATATTATGGTTCTTGTAACCATACCGTATGGTATCAACACATTGTACGTTGGGTACAAAAATAATAATTTTCGAAAAGAAAAAGTTCTGCATGCGTTGCAATTAGGTTTTTCAAGCGGATTCACAATCATGTTCCAGTTTTCAAGACACCAGTTTAGTATTCACGATACAACTTGGATGTTATGCAAACATGTGGGTACATAGAGAGTGAGTTGTTAATGGTCATAATGTAGCTCTATATTATTCAAAGTCAATCAATTAAAAGTTTGGTCTCCCCACGAAAGCTAATTTTATTTTAAGGAAATTACATCGTTTTGTATTTCTATCCACTGCTAATGTACGTCAGAAACGTAACATTAAGTACTTTAAAGTTCTGTTCTCTTTAAAGTTCTTGTGTGTTTCAAATTTTCAACTTAATTGCTTTTAAGCCATTTATATTTTTATTACCACAATTATTTCGTTTTATTTTTATTACTGATTGAATAGTAAAACTAAAGCAATCAAAAACTTTTGTGGTCAATTAAATTAAAGTTAAAATTGGATTATATCATACACAAGTACTTTTATTAATTAATTTGACTTTTCCCAATAAAATTGAAGAACAAATAAAAAATGCATTTTTTAAATTAGATAAAATAATTTTTAGCAAAAAAATATACAGTGGGCCGAAAAAAATTTATTTTAAATCATAAACTAGGATTAAAAATGCAAAGCAGTTTATAAATTATAAACATATTCTTATTCTTAAAATTTTTTTCTTACTTCTGAAACAAAAATTCTAAAAATAAAAAATTTGGGAGTTTTGTTTCATAAATTGGGAATTGTGGGATTTTTCTTTTATAACTAAAATATTTATTTTACTTTAAGCTTTTAAACAAACGTTGTTGTAGTCCTCAGAATTTTTTATTTATTATTTTTTGTATTTAAAGTCCCTACAAAAATATGGCTTAATTTCCTTTTGTGGGGAACAGTAGCGGGATTAATTATTCCTTAAATTTTTAATTTTCTAGTTGGACAACATAGTTTTTTATTAAACGAAAAGTTATTTCATAACAATTTTTACCCTTAACTTCCAATAAAATGTGACTAAAAATTTGGAAGTTTTATTTCAAAAATTGGGAATTGCGGGATTTTCCTCTCTTAAGTAATTTATCTATTTTACTTTTAAATCCTTGAATAAACGTTGTTAGAGCCATAGAAAAATGAAGTTCTTCTTTTAACTTCATTACATTTCATTGCATTTGAAATTCCTAGAAAATTGTGAGTGAATTTCCTCATGTAGGGATTTTTTCTATAATTGTGGATTGACTTTTAAACTTTTTTGTTTTTAATTTTTTTCACTCAGAAAAAAATTCTATCTAAACAATAAAAATGTTTGTAACTGAATCCCGAACTTTCATGTGCTCTTGCATTGTTGTTTGAATGAAAAAGTGCATTGATAACGATGGCAATTCGAACCAGATCTTATTTCATGTTATTGAACTACTGTTTTAATTCACATTTTCTTTATTGAGTTTTAATGGATTTCAAACACACTCCTGAAATCAATATTGTATTAAACTTGGTAGAAGTCATTGCAGTTTTATAAACTAAAAGTAGAATTTGGTTTTCTTTTGTAGAAGTTGCAATGGCTGTTTTTATCTGCAACAAACATGCAAACTTTTTGTCTATCAATTTTCTTTTGCTTTTCTTTTGCTTCTTATTATGAGTACAAATATTAAAAATTTCTAAAAGTTTTTTAATAAAATTAAAATTAAAAGAAACATGTATAATAATAAATAAGCCGAATATCATATACCCTTCACCATTTATTTTAATCTTGTGTAGTGAAGTAACTCCAAAAAACAAATATTTGGGTGACAGAAAACTAAAAAAAAAATACATAAAACTGCCTTCGGCTCCTAATGGGTTAGACGTTTTTAAATTTTTTGGTATTTTCTTAAATATCTCTTCAAAAGCTTTAAAATGATACCCATAATGATATTTTAAAAATTTTAATAATTTTAGAGGCCCGTAACTCGGAAAATATAGGCGAGCGCCAATTTTTTCACTTGATGTTTTTTTTTCTTATTTTTTAATTCTTTATCACTTCACATATTTGTTTTATTAACTGGAGTTACATCAGTGTTCCAAATGATATCGAAAAATTAGAGGTAGGCGTGGTGTTTTGCCCGTTGTGTCGAAGGACGTGGACCGATCTTGCGGAATGCCAAAAGCAGCTCTTTCGGCTTTATGGAGTCGTGTGAAAATTGTTTAAATCTGTAATTCGCAAGTTAGATTTTACTGGGAACTTCTCATGTTATTAAATGTTTTTCTTAAATATCAAAACACAAGGTGCAGCATAAGATGCCAGGTGCAGAGTAGGCTCCAATGTATAGCACTACGGACACATACAATTTTGTGTCATCATATTAAAAAAACATATTTTCTTAACGAATATATGTAACCAAAAACAGATCACTTAAAATTTTTAAATCTTATACAGACTTTAAGCCAAGTTAGCCACGGTTCAATCCCTGCCGCAACAAAAAAATTAAAATGTTTTCTTTGTTTAATGGTATATAAATACATAATCGGAATTTAACAATACAGCACGCAGCCTTCTTCGTCGGTACTTCTACGTTGCACATTCGTAAAATAACTAATAAGCCATTTCACCACCTGTTCTTTTTTCTCCTCTATCCCTTTCCTAAAGAATGTAGCAAAAAAATATAAATATAATTTCACTCAACTATTTTTACTGGATTAGAAAATTTCCGATATGAAATCAGTCCGCCATAAAAAGAAAATTGCTTGAGGAACCTTTATTACTTTTCTTCCAGTTTCGAGCACAGCACTATTATGAAGACGCCAGGTTCATAAAAGATGTTACCGGTTTTTTCTAATATTTTATCGCTGGAACTTTTCGAATTCGAACTATTTTTAAACCGACTACAAAAAAAGAAGGTTATCAAATCGTCTAAATGTTTTTTTTATGTTGGTACCTGCAGAACTCAGTCATTTCTGAACCAGGTTTTATTTATTTTTTATTTTAAAGGTTATGCTTACAGGATGGTTCCGCTTAAAATTTTATTATTTTAAACACTTAAAGGGTGTCCCCATACAACATTCATTTTTTTACGTGTATTATTAATCGCAAGGGACACCACTTTAAATTTAAAAAAACTGCGTTACAATAGCTCCCATTACTATAAAGTAATACAAAAATAAATCCAAAAATTAAAGGGTGTCCTCATAGGTGACATGAAGTCAATTATATTGGCCTAACTTTTGAACCGTTATAAACAAACATTTAAAAATAAGACTGTGTATCGATTTTATGATTGTTGTAATAAAAAGAATGAATTTTTCAGATTATAAATTAAAGGGTGTCCCAATAGTTTATATAATTTGATGTATATGGCCATACTTTTAAGCAGTTGTAGACAGTTTACAGAAATTTACAAGGAACCTGCATTGCTAAGTCCACTATAATAGCAAGTATAAAATGTAGAATAGGAAATTAAAGGGTGTCCCAATAGTTAATGTAATTTGATGAATGTGACGAAACTTTCGAACCGTTTTGAACACACGGCCGAAATTTACGAAGAACCTTAGCAATTAAGGTTGCTATTACAAGAATTATATATATATATTTTTTTTTGGAAATAAAAGGGTGTCCTATTAGTTAATATATTTTGATGTATTTTCTCAAACTTTTAAATCTCTATAGACAAACTAAATTTACAACAAAAACGTATTGCTGAGTCCGCTGTAACAACAAGTATACAATTTTAATTTAGAAATTAAAGGGTTCCCCTTTAGTTGATGTAACTTGACCTATGTAACCCTATCTTTAGAACCGTTTTATATAAATATTTGAAATTAGGCAGAATGTCCACTATTTGGTTTGGTATATTAAAAAGTATAATTATTAAAAATTAAAGGGTGTCTCAATAATTAATGTAATTTGATGAATTTGACTAAAATCTGAAACCGTTTTAAACAGATAGCTGAAATTTACAAAGAACCGTAGCAACTAAGGTCGCTATAACAAGAAGTATAAAATTTTTTCTTTGGAAATTAAAGGGTGTCCTAATAGTTAATATATTTTGATATATCTTGTCAAACTTTTGAATTGTTATACATAAACAGCTAAATTTACAAGGAAATTGTATTGCTGAGTCCACTATAACAGCAAATATACAACTTGAATTTAGAAATTAAAGGGTGCCTATTTAGTTGATCTAATTTGACTTATATGGCCCTATCTTTACTTGAAAATTACGCAGAATGTGCGCTAATTTGTTTGGTATATTAAGAAGCATAAATATTAAAAACTATAATTTAAAGGGTGGTTCAATAGTTGATGTAATTTGATATATATGGTCAAATTGCTGAACCATTACAGACAGACGGTTGGAATTTTCAAAGAACCCATATTGCTAAGTTCGCTACAACAGCTAGTATAAAATTTGAATTTGGAAACTAAAGGGTGCCCCTTTAGTTGATGTAGTTTCATGTATACGTCCAAATTGTTGAACAGTTGTAGAAAAATAGCTAAAATCTGTTTTAAAGTCGGCTTTAAGCAAGAATTAATTTAAAAATTTTTTGAATGAGGTATAATCTGCAGGGTGGAATCTAAAAACCAAAATAAATTTCTAAAATTTTATGGATAAAACTCAAAAAGTTCTTTCTTTTCATTTATAAATATATTGTTGCAATAATCTTTGCAACAAGAAGCAGTAGGAGAATTGTTTCAAAAGAAAACATTAATACCAACTGTTGAACTTCCTTTTTCCGTTTCTCTTTTGTAAACAAATTTTTCTTTTATTGTTTGTTTTGACTTTAACTGAAAACATTTGTTAAAGAAAATACTCATTATAATTATTTAATTTAATGCGCCATGACTTTCACTTTGTTCTTTTACAAAGTAGAGTTTCTTAAACTTTGAATTAAATACAAAACAAAACAAAAGGATATATTTCTAAAAATAAGTCTTTCTTTAAGAGAAAAGACAAAAAGTTCAAATAGAAATTTTGTTTTACAAAGTATTTCGTAAAGTGATGGGAAGTGGAGACGAGAGGGTTCGGTTGGGTAAACACGACTTTTGGAATAATAAAAACGCAATTGTCTGCTACACAAACTGAACAGTTAAAAATGAAAGGAATATAAACATTTCGTTAACGCTCACTTGTTCTCTTTTTATAGCAAAAGTATGCCAAAAACTAAATATTAACTTCATGCGAACAATTTATTTTACAAGGTGATCCAATAGTAATATCATGTCATAATGTGAATTTGTCTACGATTTTGTTAAAAGTAAAAAAGAATTGAAGCTACTTTTGGTCCAAGTGTCTTTTTGTTTGTTAAACAAAAATCATTGGCATGAGTTCATATCCCAACAGAGGCTTGAATGGAGAGATTAGTAATTGTTTTTGTAAAGATAAATTACTTAAAGATGTGATTAGAAAAAGAAAATAATTTTTGTCTGGCTGTGGTTAACGAGATGATGAAAGTGTCTGATAATTAGAACATAGGTGAGATTATGAAAAATTCCCAACTACAAAGAAGCCAGCAGTATAACAGTATGCTACATGGAGTAGTTCGAGTTCACAGAGTATTTTGGTCCATATGTGATCAATATTTATGGTTAGCATCCGCCATGATGGCCTATTCTAACGGTGGTTTTAGTACGGAGTGAAATATAATGCGTCGACTAGCACTCTCTATTGGCGTAGCACATCGAATAAGCAAATTTAAAAACATGACTTTCTGGACCAGTAACAACCCCTAACTTAGGGTTTAGAGACACCATTCAACTCCGTCTGTTAATAATGCATCTGATCATTCGTTCGGTATCGTACCATCGCCGCGAATACTAACCTAAACTGTGGAACCTGTTCATAAGGAAACTGGTCAAAGGCCAAAAAAAAAAAGACCTGTCTATACAGATTTTGATTGCAGAACACTAGAGGGGTGCTTACCCTTTACACCCCGGAAGTACTGCATCAGAGCCATAGACATTATCGGCCCTAACAGTTAGTACCCCTGGGGTGAATCTGGTTTGTATGGCTGTATTTTTTAAGACGCATATTTGGGATCGCGTGAAGTTGTCGGTAAACAGCACAGCGGGATTTTCAAACCATCTAAATTCCCTGGCTAAACAACTCGCTTTCGGACAAAGGATTTGTTTTATGATATTTGTTTGCATTAAATATGAGATCTAACGTTTAACTGCTCATGTGCTTCATTTGAGATTTTTTTCGGTCTGGGTACTGAACTTCAGTCTAGAAAAATATAGAAAATCAGAGAGATTAAAAGATGGATTAAATTAAACCTCTTGCAAATTATAGTTTATTTTTCAATAATTTGCCATGGTAGAGGGTTGTTTAGCTACGCCGTAAAACACCTCCACGAGCAAAAGAAATGAGGAACTGCGATGTCCAAGAATTGATAAATATTGCTCCCACGGTCCGTTCACTGGTCATCTATTTTGATAGGTGTTTTTGTTTGTAACGCATTTTATTTGAGATTTAAATAAATTTTTTTAGATGCACGACAGCTCAAGGATGACTTGATGGTGGATTTTATACCTTTTTAACGTCTCAGGTAGGCTCTACCAATTGCTTTTGAATAATTAGCGTTGCCTTCATGCCACCCACAGTGTTTTAACTAAAGAGTTATTGACAAAAATGCCAGTAGCAGCTAAAAGCTTAATTTACAATTTTTAGCCTTAAACCATCTAAATAGTGTGTGATTTATGAACAATTGAACTTTTTTTTTAATTCATTGGGAAGTTCAGAAAGTGTAACAGTTGCCTTTTAAGACGTTAATTCCAAATTAGCTTCCTGAAAATCCTATCAGAATACAATGAGAAATTTAATTTTCAAAGCACTTTTATGCTTTTCAAGGGTCTGATTATTTATTTATTTCAATTTCTCTCCCTCTCTCTCACTCTCTTTTTCTTGAGCTAATTATTTTGCCGGCATTGTTCAACTAAAAATAAACAATTGAAAAATGTTCCACCAACAATGAAATGACTAGTTACAGGTGTTTATTCTTTTGTATACAAAATAAAAATGCATTTTCTCTTAGAGCAGACGCAATCGAAAATTGTATAAATGCTCTCAAAAGCTCTAAAGCCTGCTATAAAAAAAGCTTTTCTTTTACATCAATAAGTGTTCACTGAATGAATCTTAAACGTTTGTTGTCGTCTTTTGTTTTTATCCTGTGAACGAATTTTTATATTTCAAACAGTCAGTTAATTTTCAATAATCGTGCCGCGTTGTTCGTTCGATTTTTCTTGAAAGAAAAAATATTATAGATTTAATAGAAAAAAACTAAACTAAAATTTAAATAAAAACAATTCAAACAAAAGAAAAACACTTAAAACGCGCGTCGGTTTGTTGTGATACGTTTGATTTGAAGTGCTTAAGGCAAAAAAAAAAAAAAAAAATTAAACTACTTGGAAATTTATGGAAAAATTACAAATAAAATCATTAGAAAATTTACTACAGAAAAAAAAAAAACAAAAATAATATTACGATTATAATTGGAATATTTTAATGTGTTTTTGGTTTATTGTTTTCTTCTCTTAAATGTTTTTCGAAATAAAATAATTAATAAAAATTTCAAATTATTAAATAAGTAAAATTAACAACAACGAAATTAACAACCTGTGTAAATATTTAGTTTAAAATTGAATTTAAGTGTGTGTTTGTGTAAATGTGTATTTTTTAATAAAAAAAAAAACAAAAATAATTTTACTTAAAAACCTTAGTGTAAATAATAATAATACTATTTTAATTATTTTTATTATTGCATACGAAACCAATTAATTATAAGAAAAATTATTTTTTGTGTAAATATTAAAAAACAAACTAAAATGTAAATTTTAATTATTTTAGAAAAAAAAAACTGGCTGGTTTTTAATAAAAAGTAAGTGAACAAAAATAAATATTTAATCCCTAAAAAATTTTTGTTTAAATAATTAAATTAAATTTTTAAATTTCGTAATAATTTTCTTAATTTGAAATCATATTCTGTGGAAAGACCATATAGCGTTTTACAAGTGCATAACGGTCCCAGAAATGATTACAACTTTTAATAATAAAAATAAAATATTTAATTAAAAATTTAATTATTTGTATGGTTAACAAAAAGTCCCTTAGAACTGCTACCCGATTTAAAACCACGGTAAATTTAGAAAAAATCGAGACAGACGATGTTATTTTGTTTGCTTCCTTCATAAGCTAACACAGACGGACAGATGGACATCTCTCAGTCGACTTTGCCATAAGAACTTAGAATGTATTTACTTTATGCGGTTTGATATGAAAGGATTTAAAAATATTATAAATACTGAAGTCTCTTTAACCCTTAACAGCAAAGCGCATAACATAAAATAAAAGAAAAAAATTTATTTTTTAAAATTTTTTGAAATACTAAAATAATTCGTCTATATTTTATTATTTCAACCAAATGAATATCTTTCATTCGGCTTATTATTGCATATATTTTAACTTATAAATTGATTAAAAAAGAAAAAATAGTTGCAAGTTCTTGTGTTATTTTTAAGAGAAACTAGAATGCTGATGGTGGATGTAGCGATCCAGAAAATGTTGTATTACATTATGCTTTTGTCTAGTTTTCCTTTTTTACTTTAAAAATTATTTAAAAATTTGTAAGTAATTTTTCTTTGCTGATAAATTTAGAAATCAAAATAAATGTGAACTTAAGCCGCATTTAAATTATTTGTTTGTTACAAAAAAAAAAAAAAAAAAAAAAAAATGCAAAAAGTTTTCATGACATACCGCCCTTCTTATATTCTATAACGCGGACAGAAAAACTTGAATCTTGTTGAAATTTAAAACATTTAAATTAGGGTTTGGGATTTACCGGAATTTTTTATGTGCCGCGAAACGGGAAACACATTAATGCGTTACTTCATTCCCAATTCTTAAAGAAAACAAGTTTATTAAATAAAATAATATTAAAAAATTCATAGTTTTAAATTAAAAAATTCATAATTTTATTCAACAAGCACTAGTTTTAACATAAAAATATTGTTTATTATTTTTTTTCTTTCAATATTTCGCCCCACCTCTGGGTAGCATCTTCAGGAAACAGGACACAAAATTATTAAAAATTAAAGATTTTTTCAAAAACAAAAGTTAATTCAATTGACTACTGCTGCTTGCTTTTTTTGCAAAATTTCCAACAATAAAAAAACCCTTTCAGTTTCTACTGAGGCTGGCTTTGTTGTCAACAATGGGTTATAAAGATTATTCATTTTCGTGTTCAAAATGTTAGTAGCTTCGAATAACTCAAATTCCTTTTTAAACAAATTACTAAACTTTTGTTCTGTTTTATATCTTACTAGCAGTGCCCACGACTTCGTCCGCGTATCATTTCTAATTATCAATGTTCTAAGAAAACACCTTACAAAATTTTATTTAAATCCATCCAGCAATTTTTACGTGATGAGAACACAGACATACGGACAGACAGACAAGATGTAGCAGAATTCACACGAAACGAGATATCTGAAAATTTTTAAATGTCACAACCAAAATATTTAAAAACCATCTGTTTATTTTTTTAAAGTGCTTATGCTATAAAACAACCCGTTTGAGGGGAATTTAGGCAAATTTTTTTCGGAAAATTGTGGATAGCTTTTCCCGGGTATTGCCGTTTCCCAAACCCTTGTCATAAGTTAAAGCTGGCGAAGATGTAAAATAAATCATACTCAAAGCACCTAAGCAACATTTAAAAACTTTCCCCAATATCTAAGCGGTGCAAAGTCAATATTTTTAATTACAACGTGAAGTCTGTTTTATACGGCTGCAAAATAAATGTCAGCAAAGTTTAAGCAAAATATTTTAATTCCACAGTAGCACAAGGCTGTCCATAAGCAACAAAACACCCATTTCTGCCACAAGACATACTTTACATAGCAATGGCTACCTTACAGTAAAATACTTAAAACTGATAGACCTTAAGACGGATCAGAACAATGTGAAAAAGATCTGTAAAAGTAGACAACACCATTAAAAACTCAACTGGTTGTTAATCTGGCATATGACACATGAAAGAATAAGAAGGATAACATTCGTAAACACCCCGTTAATTTGTTTTTGATTTTAATTCAATGCAAATAATTTATACCTTTGTAATTTAAGAAGCTCCTCCTTTGGAGTAGCACTTGCATAAGCTCTCTTTTTTTTGATTGCTACACGATAAGAAATATATTGTCTATGGAACCATTTTTAATATAATGGTTGTATCACAGCATATTCTTGTTATTGGGACCATAATGCTGTTTAACAGAATTCCTTAATTTAACTTAAATAACGTTTTAAAGTATAAACATATTATAATTATAATATGATCACTGTGATAAAAAATTATACAATTTATTTTGTGTTATATTAATTTACCTTTTTAGTTGTTGTGAAACTCAATATTTATAAATTTAATTTATTTAATATTTAAGTTTTATTACACGTGAAATAACTATTTCATATTTGTATACTTAGCAGTTGCAAATGCATCGAGAGCTTACAAACAAATCACCAAAAATTTTTTTGCTAGCGTTTAAGATTTAAAAAAAAATTATTTATCATCCTTTTGTACGTAACAACTATTTAATAATCAAAAGTATTTAATTTTTTTTATTGTAACTAAACTCTTGTTAAAAACAACTATAATTTGTTCACTATAACTATATATTTTTTACGGACAACATAATATGGTTCTTCCAACCATACTGAAACCATGTTTTCTTTGTGTGTAAAAATAAAATTTTAAACGAAATGTTAGTGCTCGTAACTTACAAGAAATATTTTTTTATATTCTAATTTCAAAACTGATTTAAAATTTTTTTTTTAGTTTTGATAGATCTTTTCACTTTACTTGCCATTCTTTAAGATCAGGAAATTGAAACAATATTTTTGTTATTAATATATTTGCTCATGAACAGAACGACCATAAAATAATGAACGAAATTTGTTCACGTTTTTTACGGTTCGTGTTCCTATCCTGTCTGAGCAAAGATTCTGCTCGTCATCACAATTGTTTTGGAAAAAAGTATCAAACGTCTTAAATCTGTGTCTTATAAAATTAAGAATTTTTAATTTTTAAACAAAAACATCTAGTTATAATTTAGAGATTTTGACTTTTTACATAAAAAACAAATAAATAAATAAAAAAAAAAAATAAATAAATAAATAAAAAAAATAAATAAATAAATTATCTAAAATGTAAACACCCAGATGCACAAAACTTAAGTTGGATTAATGAAATTTTTGATCACTCGGTCCAGCCGACTAAAACATTGGCTTTTATAAAAAAAATTAAAAAAACATTTTGTAAATTGTATGCTGTAGCTGTTGTAGCTTTTGTTGTTTAACTTTAAATTTCAAAAACAGAAAAAAATATTAATTAAAATAAAATTGAAATAAACATTATCTTAATATGTATTAAAAGATGATGGCAAGAACGTTTATATAACAATTGTAGAGTCTAACAATTTCTTAAACCAACTTATTTTCTTTTTCAGTAAGAACATATAAGACTACTATATTCGGCTATGCCGAATACTACCTATATAACTTACACTATGTATGTGTAACCGTAGGTAGATATAAATAGGTAAAAGAAATTCTTAATTTGCATTAAGTTTTTCTGTTAAGCAAATTACTCTATTTATCATTTCGTGCGAAATGTTAAAAGTCCATACAAAAAAAAAAAAAAAAATACTGCGAAATAAATAAAAAATAATGTTGCTTCAGTAGTACTCTGTTTATTTGTGGAAACGAAATGTTTCCGCAACATGTTTTTAAAATTAACTAGTGTTTCTGGCAACATTTTTTTTAACTACGAAATAACATACGCAGCATCTTTTTCGTACGGAATTTCTAAAAAAATTTTCGGACCGTTTGCTTTGATTTAATTTTGTTGTGTTTACAAAATTAAATAAAAAGGAAATGGAAGAAGTGTAAATTTAAAAAGAGAAAAAGCCAAAAATAAAGTTAATGATGCAGAAAAGCGTTTGCTCAGTAAATGTTATCTTCTCAACCGATGTATTGTCGTCACTGGCTATCTGTAAAATTTTTTAAGCGAAATAATATATGTTGCTCAATACTTTTTCCAGAGTACCAGGCTTAAAAAAACGTCGAAAATTGTAAATTTTGCCTACGGTTGTTGTCCCAGCTAATATAATTGCGGTAAAACGATAATTAAAAAAAAGGCTGGTGAGGTGTTTTGTCCCCTGCCTCGATTTGCTAATTTTCAATAGCAAGATTTTCGAAACTATGTCTGATCGATTGGCGTATTTAAATTTTCTCTAGCTCACCTCGGGCCTTAGCAAAGTTGATTTCAACATGAACGCGGATGGGCAGATGGATATCGCTTAATCGACTTTGCCATGCATAAGAACTAATAAAATATATACTTTATGGGGTCGGAAATGGAAGGGTATAAAAATATTACAACCATTAAAGACTTTAACTCAACAGTAGAAAGCATAACACAAAATTAAAAAAAAAAAAATATTCATTTTTTAAAATGTTTTGAACTTATGATATTAAAATAATTCGTCTATATTTTAATATAACAACCAAATGAATAATTTTAATTTAAAATTCTCTACATTGAATTCCTTGAAAATCAAGAAATAACTGATTGTTGCTGTTGATAATTATTTTCAAACACTTTTTAATTAATTGTAATCACTTTTTTAAGTAAATCTAAAGCTTAACTAATTAAGTATTTTATAACTTGTGGTCTTTTAAAAACCAAAATATGCAACACATGTTTCAAGAAACAGAAACAGACAAACTCCTAAAATCTTCTTTGGCAACACAAATTTATTCAAATAAGAAAATAAAGAAATTAGAAATAAAATGAGCAAAAAGGAAAAGGTTTTTTTTTTCATGGTAATTTACAAGATGAGCCATTTAACACAAGATGTTTAACAAGTTTTTAATGGACCCCCGAATATAAGAAAAAAATCTAATTGGGAATTAAAAAAGGCAACAGGAAATGTGAGGAAACTGTTAAAAAGGGTGGCAGTGAAATGTAGAAGGAAGAAGTTTAAAAGCAATAAAACACATTTTTTTTTGTGTTAATAAAAGGTTTTGAATAACTGAGTTAAGAAGATGCCACCTCCTATTTGTTTAATACTGGCAGTTATTTTTACTTTTTGGAGTTACTTATATGGAAGAAAATATTCTTATTTTTTTTTTATTTAAAAAAAGTTTCTGAAGAAAATAACAACATTAAAAAAAACAACATGAAGCCCCTCTCTTATATTGTTGTCAATTTTGAAAAAGGGTTCAATTACCAGCAGGTGCTTAACCGCAAACAGTTATTGTTTCTTAAGGCAAAAAGGTCATTGAGACTAAAAAAAGCTTATATGAAAATCTCCACCAGAGATAAAAAGTTTTTGCAACCATAAAAGGTTTCGTTTATTTTATTAAACATTTAATTGTACCAATTTTGTATTTAATTAAAAATTAAAAAAATTATTTTTTTGAAAAAAATTTTCCAAATAAATAAGTAATTGAATTAATTAAAAATTTAATAAATTTTTTATCTGAAAAAAAATTAATTGTATCAGTACAATTTTAAAATAAGAATTAGTTTATTGAAGTAACTCCAATCAAAGAAACAAATATTGGGGTGACAGATAATTAAAAAATAAAATACAAATATTTTTTTTTCAATGTTACCGGCTCTTAATGGGTTAAGCATTTTAAAAAAAATTGGCACATCCTGAAAGGTCTCTTTAAAAGCTTTTAAATTATACCAATATTAATGTCTTAAAAATATGGTGCACATTCGTACTTTTCTATGAAAAGTTTCGAGGCCCATAACTCGAAAATTATAGGTGAGCGCTTATTTTTTCACTAAATATTTTTCTTTTTTCTTATTTTTTAACTATCTCCCCATATTTTTGATTTTTTATTGGAGTTATTTGACTAATATAAATTTATTCCAAATGTTATGGAAAAGCTAAAGGCAGGCGTGGTGTTTTTCTCACTGCCTCGAAGGACATGAACCGATCTTGCTGATTTTCAATAGAAAATTTTTCGAAACTATGGCTGATCTATTGGCGTATTTAAATTCTCTCTTGCTCGTCTAGTGCTTTGTTGATTTTAATCCGAACGCAGATGGACAGACGGATATAGCTCAATCAACTTCGCTAAGTATAAGAACTAAGAATATTTATACCTCCTGGTGTCGAAAATGGATATTGAGAAAGTTACAAACGAAATGACAAACTTTTTTTTAAGATAAAAATAAAAAGTTAATTAAATCAATATTGTATTTAAACAAAAACGTGGATAATTTTTTTCAAACAAATAAATGATTGAATTAATTAAATTTTTAATACACTTTTTACCCAAAAACATTTAAACCCTTAAAAGGTGCAACAATTTTTTTCCGTGTGGTTACGGTAACTTTAATTTAAGCAACATATTTCTGTTTTGTTATACGGGAGATGCGAAACTTTTAGAAAAAATATTCATCCCCTACTACAACATGCACGAATTTTACGTATTAGAAAACCCCCTGAACAAGCAAACTGTACCCCTACGAAACTGTCCCTTGGTATTAGGTTGTGGGTTAAGTACGCCCTATTCGGCTAGACCCCTATGTCTTGTTCAATAAAAGAACTACTGGTTTTGGTAGCATTTCCAGCCCTAGAAGCGATTTTTCTTCACTTTTGTTATGTATTTATTTAGGTTACCCAGTTTTCTGGTGACAGCCATGCTCTTTGGTCATGGTTTTGCTAAAAAACTGGCTGGTTCTCTCCTAATGTTGTGGAGTGGAAAAATAACTTATCGTTTTACTGTAGGACTTCTTTTTGTGTTCCTTATAAACGTTCTTATTTTGAATATCAAGTGTCGAAAATCAATATCTGCAGGGAATTCTAAATAGAGGGCATGTTCGTCATAAAGTTTCATTAAAGTGCGATGAACAATTTGCAACATTTTTCATTTGGATTAAAATTTTCAGATTTGATGCAAAGAACTAATTGCCTTGAGTAAGAGAATGCTGTTAACGATGGAATCAGTTTTTGTATATTAGTTTATAGTTTGTCACAAGTGGCGCCACTTGTCGTCGAACGGCAATAGCTTTTGCCTACAGTTAGGAAACTTTATTAATTTCGCTTAAAACATTTTACATTTTTTTGATGGTGGTAACACTATTGCCTTAATGCCTTTATTTAGGCAACATATGTAGCTGTTTTTTACAATTCCTCATGAAAAACGTGCAGCTCATATTTTTTTTCAGTTGTAAAAAAGTGTTGCCAGCAACATTTTGGTATTTATCAACATGTATCCAGAAACATTTTTTACAAAATGAAATGTTTACAACTTTAGCAACACAATTTTGTATTTATTTTTTGCAATTTTTAATGGGCATTTGACAGCATATCGCACATTATATGGAACCAAAATACTGCACGTTAATCAGGAGGCAAATTACGGGATTCGATATCGATCGGAATTTCCATTTAAATTCTATTGAAATTTCAATCAATATCGGACGCTGTAATTTGGCCCCAGTTCTATTGCATATTCTTTATCAATTTGTCTCATGCCAGTATTATTTAAAAACAACATTGCTCAACAGCAAAATCCTCCTTTAAATAAAACTATGTGGACTATATCGTTTATGATTTGCTAAACTCAAATCCATTTTGGCTTGTTCTCCATCACGCAGGGGGTTGTTTCTTTGGATGGGCGTGCCAAAATTTCCCTTAAATTATTAAAAAAGTAATTTTTTACAGAGCAGTGTAATCTGATACTTTGTTAAAAATCATGGGAATTTTCAGACAACTATTTCTGAACTTTGTATTTATGGGGATTTTATGAATGCGTACAATTTTCTTTATTTTTTTTCCTTGAGATTATTCTGCAAATAAAAGTGCGGAGTTATTCAACAGAGTTTCTTTAATTTATTGTTTAATAATTTTATTAAAGTGGCACTTAAATTTTGACTTTTTATTTAAAACAATCAGATTTTATTTTAAAAAAATATTCTTTATGAAACATAAATTTCTTACACCAATAAAAACAAATTATTTAAATTAAAATCAATTTTTAACTTATCAACTGTTAAATCACTCCCAAGCTGTTTTTCTTTTCAATAAGATTTATGGCAAAAATTTTTCTTCTAACTTAAATTGTTGTTGTTGTTAAAATTTAATTCGAAACCAAATTTGCAATAACTTTTTACTACGAATAAATATATAAATTAATTCATAAATATTTTAAAGAAAGAAAAAGGATCTAAAAATACACAAACATCATTTTGAAAGAACTTGGACAGCCAAACACGAATAAAAAGGATGATGTTGTAAATTCTAAAAGACTTTGCTGGTTATACATTCACACATACACTCGTGTTGTTATTTTTATTTTGTCTGCTTTATCAATTTCTAATATGAAAAGAAATACTAAGCTCAAGATAAAAGCTGTCAGAAACAAGCAACAGAAAAAAAAACAACGAAGAAAATACATAAAAGCGTTAAAACCATTTTTCAAAGCCGTTTCTGATTTACAATTTACAATAAATTTAAAGCAAAATGGTGGAAAGAATAAAAAAAGGTTTGATTAATGATTTTAAAAATCAGACACGTAGTTATTTATTTATTTTTTTTTTGTTACTGAAGCTTAAATATCAATTCGTTTTTTGTCTTATTAGTGTCTTTTTAAATACAATCGCTTTATAAATCGTTTCAAATAACCAGCGGATAACTTGTAGAGATTGTGTGGTTTGCGTTAGAAAAAATCTTCACTAATTTGTTTTGTAATAAAAAACTTTTGATATAAAATGAATAATTGCACATTTAGTTCCGATGGTTTTAAAACAAACGTGTGTGAACCTGGTATATTCTTGGTATTTTCAAAAGAAAACTTTTTAATTTTTAAAATTATTGGTTGATTTTTGTGATCTTATAGCGAATGAATTAATTAATTCGGCTGAAGTTCATTTTTATTTTAATTTCTAAATTTTTTCTTTAAGATAAACATTTTTTTTTTACAAATGTTGGCAGACGTTTTTCAAAGAAAACAGGAAAAATTAGACACCAGCAGAATGTAATGAAGTATTTTTTGAATCGCTACATCCGTCATAAGCATTTTGTGCATCATCTATTTAACCCAATAATTTTGTAATTAAGAATACGAGGAATCAATTTAAATTAATTTGGTCAGATGAAGTCCAATCACAACCCGTTTTTCGTTGTTCTCTTTATAAATCGTCACATAAATTTATTTGTGCTTTCTTCTAACCGTCGACTTGGCCACGAACAAAAATTTTATTTTATTCATTTTCGTAAGATTTATGGACCGATCTACGTTAGTGGAGAATACTGTGACCCTGAGTTGTAAAGGCTGTACGCCGACATTGATATAAACAAACGTGTTAAATTAAAGGGTTACATTGGCTTCGACATGTTGTGCGTTTGGATAAAAGTGCTGCAGCTAGAAAAACGTTATTAAAAATAAAACCAAGGAAACTTGCAGCTGTTAATGTCTAAAACTCTGCAGGAAAGACCTGATTCAAAAGAAGCTCTTAAAATTCGGTGTAATTAAAGAAGTTAAGCTTAAGTTCGTGGCGCCTAAAATAATATTTTACGCTTACAGACTGACCTAAATAAGTTGTAAATCTCAATTTAAAAATAATGTTTTCATTATTCACGAAAATAAGATTCAAGTCCTTTACTTATCTGAAGTTATTTTAGTTAAAAGCTTATGATGTTCGTTAAAAATATTAGATTTTGTCTTACATAAAAGAAATGAGATGTCACTTTCACCACTAACAAATGTGGTGAGTAGTCGTGGTGGCTGTGTGTGCGGAGGTGTGCGTCTACTTTTTACTGATATAAAAAGGTTATAACTAAAAGTCCCAGAAAAGGGACTAAAACAGAAAAAAAATTCTTTCACAAGACTTCGTGAAAAAAATCAATGTGAAAGCTAAAACACCAAATTTTTAAGATCCCTTGTGGTTTAAAAATGTCGCGAAAGCCGGAATACATACGATTTAACAGTTTTATTCTCGATGCAGTCATTAAACATTATGAAGTGAATGGTTGCATGCGCTTGTAGAAAGCCCATGTTCAGTAAACAAGAAACACAAGATAAGAAATTTAAAAATATAGTAACGATCGACATATAGAAATTTCAGAACATTGTTATTCAATGCACATCCTACAAATGCAATGATAGTCATTTTATCGGTTATTTAATCGTCATTGTTGACCATTGGTAAGATAGGTTTCTATCACATTTTTAAAGGCAAAATAAAAAGAATGACCGAAACTTTTTTATCACGTAATAGATATTCACTTTTTTTCTTTGAAAAGCTTGCAAAATTCTTAAAAAGAAAATTAATTTTAGTTAAGATTTATTTTTGAAACAGATTTAACTACAAAAAATCCTATAAACTTTATTTTTAAAAGAGTTATGTAATTCATGAACGATCTAGTTCAATATTGAATTAAGTTAGCTGTTCACCATACTGATATGATTTCAGCTGATTTGTCCTAATCAGCTCTTTAGTTCAATTAAGCGCAGTAATTCAATTCCGCTCTCTTCTTAACTGACTTTAGAAAAAGAAATGTTGCTTCTTTATACCTTTCACCACGAAAAGTGGAAAAAGGGTAAAACTTATTTTGTCATTCCGTTTGTAATTTCTACAATATCCATTTCCGACCCAATAAAAAATATATATTCTGATTTCTTATGCATAGCGAAGTCGATTGAGCGATGTCATGTCCGTCTGTCCGTCCGTGTTAGTGCTCAAATCAAGATTGTCGACACACTGGATCAGCTAGAAAGAATCTAAATACGCCAATCGATCAGACATAGTATCGAAAGAGGTGTTATTCAAAATCGGTTCAAGTCCTTCGACGCAGCGGGCAAAACACCACGCCTACCTCTAATTTTTCTGTCATTTGGAACAATGAAGTAACTCCAATGAAAAAAACAAATATATGGGGAGATAAAGAATTAAAAAATAAGAAAAAATTATCAAGTCAAAAAACTGTCGCTGGCCCATATTTTCCGAGCTACGGGCCTCTGAAATTTTCAAAATTTTAAAATATCAATATGGGTATCATTTTAAAGCTCTTGAAAAGATCTTTAAGAAAATACTAAAATTTTTTTAAAATGCTTAACTCATTAAGAGCCGATGTCATTTTTATAAAAATTTTTTTAATATTTTTTTTTTAAATCTCTGTCACCTCTTTATTTGTTTTTTTTAATACTTACAGATTGCTTCCGTTTTAAAAACAGTTTATAATTTTAAAAATTAAAGGGTGTCCCGGTACAGCTTATATGTTTTTTACGTGTATAATAAAATGTAAAAGGCACCACTTAAAATTTGGAATAATTGCGTATTTCTATAACTCCCATTATCACAAAGTTATACAAAAAAAAAATCTAAAAATTAAAGGGTGTCCCCATTGGTGACGTAAATTTAGCTTTATTGGCCTAGGTTTTATACCGTTATAGACAAACGCGAAAAAGTTGGACAGAGTGCAAGCAAGCGTAAATGTTCAAAGTTATAAATTAGAGGGTGCCCTAATAGTTTATTTAAATTGATGTTTATGGCCAAACTGTTGAACAGTTTTAGACAGACTGTTGAAATTTATAAAGAACTTGTATGGCTAAGTCCGCTATAACAACAAGTATAAAATTTGAATTAGGAAAATAAAGGGTGTTCCAATAGGTGATGTGAATTGACCTATATTGGCCTAACTCTTAAACCGTTATAGACAAACGGGTGAAAGTTGGACAGAATGCAAGCAAGCGTAAGCATTCAAAATTATAAATTAAAGGGTGACCCAATAGTTTATTTAAATTGAATTTATTGACAAACTGTTGAACAATTTTAGGCAGACTGTTGAAGTTTTTAAAGAACCTGTAAAGCTAAGTCGGCTATAACAGCAAGTATAAAATTAAATTAGAAAATTAAAGGGTGTTCCCATAGGTGATGTGAATTGAACTATATTGGCCTAGCTTTTAAACCGTTATAGATAAACGGGTGAAAGTTGGACAGAATGCCAGCATGCGTAAACATTCAAAATTATAAATTAAAGGGTGAATCAAGAGTTTATTAATATTGATGTGTATAGCCAGACTGCTGAACAGTTTTAAGCATATCGTTGAAATTTAACCTTTAAGCTAAGTCCGCTTAACAACACCTAACATCTGTTTTAAAGTCGGTTTTATTTGTTTGCAAGAATTTATTATCACTTTTATATCTTTAAGACATATTTTTTATTATCTTTAAATAAAATAAAATTTATGTGAATTAAATTGAATCAAATTTATAAAAATATGCTAAAAATTTATGTTTTATTTTATGTATTAATTTAATGTTTTACTAGCGTCAGATTTGTTTTATATACAAATAATTTTTTTTTTTTGGATTTTTAATATTACAATATTTCGTCCTAAATTCTTGATTATTAATAGATTTTTTTTTATTATCTTATTTCGTAAGATTTTGCTTTATAAATATTCTTACTTATGCAATATAAATTTAAATAAATCTCTGAAGATGATAGGGTCATTTAAAATAATGATAAAAATAAATATTTTGAAATGATTAGAACAAAAAATTTATTTTTTAATATGAGATAGCTTCAAGTAGAATGTTATGTTTTAATTTAAAAAAAAATTTTTTTAAATGTTATTGTTTTCTAATCGTTTTGAAAAAAAAAAAATAAAAGAAAAAATAAAATAAAATAATAATTAAATCAATCTAAATTACTATTTAACATAATATTAAAATTTAAAACATAAACGTTTTAAAGAATTGTGCGATTTGTCTACTTAATACAACAACAAAAAGAAAAATAACATTAATAAATAAAAACTCCTCAAAATGCTTGAAAATACAAAACATAAAAAAAAAATATTATTCCGGCCTGCTCTAAAAATTATCTTATATCAAATCACAGAACCGTCTTAAAATCAAGCAAATAATTTAGTGCTGTGATACAAATCATGCGATTTTAAGCTTTTCGTCTTAATTTAAATTTTTCGAAAACACGAGAAATCAGCTGATTTTTTTTAGAAATATTGTTTTTTGTTTGTTTATTTCTTTTAATTTTTAAGCCTGGCACTCTGTTCAGTTTCTAATGCTGTCAAATTACATACATAAAAAATTTGTATGAAAAATTCATAAAAAAATGTTGCAGAAGTAGTACTTTGTTTTTACTGTAGAATATCATATGAAATGTTTCTGGCAACATTTTATCAAAGCTGTGAAATAAAGCAAAGAGGCATTATTTTATGCGAAATTTTTCAAACAACAGCTTACATTTCTAAAACAATGTAGTCTACGTGAAAACAATAAAACGTTAAATTCTTTTAATTCAAAAGATAGAAAAAACATTTTAAATGTCAAATTTTCCACTTTAAATAATCAATGTTGCTCAACAATTTTACAAATTCTTATCGCAGCAGATCGAATCCCCTTAAAATTGGCTTCAAACAAAAATTCACAAAATACAAAAAGATAAAAATTAATATTAATACAAAACACGTAAGAGCACGATTGTGTATTCAGCTACCCCTTCACCATGTATGTAAATCTTAGTTTTTTACTTCACGTCCAACCAAAACAGCAAATATTGAGGTTATAGATAATCAAAAACTAAGAAAAAAAAATTCTGTAAGAACTACAAACATATAATTTTACATAAAAATGCCATCGGCTCTTAATGGGTAAAGCATTTTTAAAATATTTTTGTATTTCCTCAAAGATCTCTTCAAAACCTTTAAAATGATATCCATATTGATATTTAAAAAAATTTGAAATTTCAGAAGCCCGTAACTCGGAAAATATGGGCGAGCGCCAGTTTTTTTTACTTGATGTTTTTTTCTTACTTTTTAATTCTCTATCGCCCTATATATTTGTTTTCTTTTTATTGGAGTTACTTCATTGTTCCAAATGATGTGAAAACATTAGAGGAAGGCGTGGTGTCTTGCGCGCTGCGTTGATAACATGGACCGATCTTGCTAATTTCCAATAGCACCTTTTTTGATACTAAGTCTAATCGATTGGCGTATTTAAATATTTTCTAGCTGATCTAGTGGCTCGCCAAACTTGATATCAACACAAACACAGACGGATAGACAGACCTCGCCCAATCGACTTCGCTCTGCATAAGAAGTCAGAATATATATACTTTATAGCTTCCGTAATGGATATTGCAGAAATTACAAACGGGATGACAACTAAGATATACCCTTTTCCCACCTGTAGTGAAGGTTATAATAATAAAATAGTTGAATACAAATTTGCATAAAAAAACCTTTGAGTTAAATTTTCAAAAAAAATATTTTTTATTCTACAAAAAACTAACGCAGCTTTTTTTTTCACAATATTTATTTTCTATTTAAAACATGTGTTAGTATAAGCGGTGGTGCATTTCCGTTTAAATGTGAATTTAAAATCTTGTTTTGAATATTAATTACAATTAAGTATAAAATAAAAAAGTTCTACTTAAATTTTATATGATAATTAAGCATTTAGAAAACACACTCAGCAAACAACGCAATGAATTTCTTTTAGTTAATGTTGCAGCATTGTTTCGATTTTTTATTACTAAAGCACACATTTTTAAATGCAGCTATTAAAGAAACAATAAGAGATGCCACCTATTCTCATAGTAAAACTGCGTAGACGATTTAAACCGCCTATAATTATAAATAGCGGTTATAAGCGCTAGACGGAAATATATCAAACAGATAATTTGTTTATGCATTAAGTAGTAAAGTGCGTGTAGCTTAAAAGTGACGCCAATGAAACTATACAAAGCTTATCTTAGTGACATCAGAGAAAAGACTTCGTAATAATTTTTTTAATTGATAATTAAAATTTGTATATCTTAATTCCAAGATTTAGTACGAAAGAAAATAATATTTATTGACTTAGAAGAGCATTTTTAGAAAGGGCTTTAGTCATGGTATCTAATTTTTCTTTATTCCACTGTTGCACTTGATTTATTTATAAGTGGAAGCTAAGATAGATGTGCCGCAAAAAGATATTTATGTAAAAAACAAAATCATTTTACTGAAATATATAATTTATTTATATATAAAATTGAAAGAAAGTTGTTCAGTGTGGCCACTGCACATTTTCATTCAAACTAGAAATTATTTTCTACTTGTTTTTTTTTCGTTTTTTAGTTTTGGATGATAACAAAGCGGAGGGATTTTAATAGATAAAATTTATTTTAAATGTTGGATATAAGTATTTTTTTAAGAAATACTGTTTGGCAGCACTGGTTTACTGATGACAATCATGTACAAAAAGTAGCATATAGTTCAAGAGCTGAGTGGCGCCATAGGGAGAATTTTTTAGTATCAGATTAAACGAAAACAAGCTCAAGAGGGGCTAAAAATTATTAATTTAATTATTTTAAGAGATTTTAATAAATAAAAATGCAATTCCTAAATATATTTTCCCTTTTTGTTTTTCAGAATGGATCCTAACGAATTTTATTTACTGCAATTCAAAGCTGCTGTTGGGGTTTATTATATCAAACGCGGTTTACGCAATCATTTTGGTACTTAACTCCAGGTAAGTCAATTCTGCCATTAGTATTTTATAAAACTGCATTATTTTTCTTTTTGCGAAGCAATATTTTTCCTAAGAGATTTTAAGAGAGTCTTGGGGCTATGAGAAAGCTCCAATATCCTTAATCGCGATCTTTTGGTAATCTCCGAATAGGCACTAGCGAACAGGATTCAATTTAATGCTCATAAAACCCAGTGCTGCATGCTTTTGTACACATACTACATCATCTATAATTATGGGTGAAAAAGATATTAAGGGATCAGAAGCTCTCGATATTCTTGGCATGTAAACTTAATGCAATTTTAGATGTAACAAGCATATATTTCATATCGCAAAAGAAGCATTCAAGTGCCTCCATCTAATCTCCTCGCTATCTTTGTCATCTTTATTACACCAAAAAAGGAATACAACTCTCATGTTTGGGCCGGTGCTTCAAAGTCTTTTTTGGAGTTACTCGATAGCTTGCAGGAAAGAGCGAAAAAACTCATCGGTTAAAGTAGGGTATTTAGCTCTTTTGACTTACTGAAGCGTCGATGCAATATGGGGCGCGTTTCACTGTTTTATCGTTACTACAACGGAATGTGCTCTTATGAAATCAGGGAACTTGGTTCTGAAAACCGTATTTTCGTACGCACAACGCGCTCTGAATTAAGAGCGCATTTCTTTGTGGTCGATTGGCCAGTGAATCGCACTACGCATTACAGAGAAAATTATTTTTTAGTCGAACAGTTCGTATGTGGAATAAACTCCCTGCAGAGGTCTTTCCTGCCACTTTCAATGTGCAACGACTCAAATCAAATGTCCACATGCACTACTCTCTCGATCCCCCATCCCACAACCTAATTTCCTAGTTCTGGCACAATGCATTGCATAAGTAGGGGTCGTCCACTGAGTGCTGGTCCTAATAAAAAAAATTTTGGAAACTTTGTTTTTTGTGCAGGTTATACCCTTCGATTTCCTCTTGAAAGCTATAACTGTCTTCTTCCTAAAATTTATGCAGATAAAATTGGCACTTTCCCTACAAAGTAAATTTTTTACATCGTGCATTTTAGAAACTCAAGTAGTTAAAGCCTCAAAACTTTGTACAAGTAACTCCCTTATCAATGTATATAATCAAACAAACAACTGGTTGCAGCTTAAGAAAGGACTTAGTGGGGTAGCGAAGCGTACCGGGTATAGCTTCTTTCTTATAAAAAATAATCGATTAATTTTTCCTGCAGGGTTAAGTTCTTTTATTTGAAAACATCCCTTCTTTTGCTTATTCGATATACTTGATAATTTAAGATGTCTGCGTATTACGGTTGAAAAGATAACACGATATATATCAAAATTATTAGGAAGACCTTTTCATCTTTTATCTTATAAGTCAACAAAATAAAACTAAAAAATTCTTCTATGTTATTTTAAAATTTAATCGACAAATTATCACAGGTTTGGCAACTCTGATATTCTCTTATTAGTTAAACACAACTAAGACGAACAGCGAATTGCGCACAGCAGTGCGACGATTGAAACTCGTTTAGGAGGACAAAATTATTTATAAATTAAATGAAAATATATTTTTGTCTATATGTAGCAAATGATAGAGTGACCATCCGATTGATTTATATATGAAAAAAAAAACACGATTTTATAATTTTTTGCCAACTGGGATTTGAACCGTGGATATTTTAAAAGAAATAAAATTTTACTTTTTCGGCTTAATTTTTCTATCTAAAAAATGTTTAGAAATTAAAAATTTAGAAATTAAAAGTAAAATTTTATTTTATTAAAAAAAGATTAGAAGATAAATATCACTTTAAAATGTTTTTCATATAATTTTTTCCTATCTGTCTTTTTATTGAAAGGAAAACAAATTTTAAAGTAAAAATAAAGAAACATAAAAAACAAATAAAAAATAGAAAAGTGGTCAATCTAATCTAAAAAAATTCAATATTCGTTTGCGTAAGAAATAGAAAAATCCTATAGCCAAGTTCGTTACGCATGAAAAATTTCGTTCGACGGGCTAATTGTGTTATTTTCATCCACACAAAAATGTTTTATTTTTGTCGAAGAATATTCGCAACGAAAAAACGTCGTTCGTTCAAAATGTGTTTACTGCATAATACGCACACGGCAAGCAATTTAAAAATGCTTCCCTTGTACAGTGAGAACCATTTAAAAAAATTTGTTTTTAAAAAAAATTATTCTAACTTTTTTTTAAATTTGTATGCAAAATCTTTTTTTAATTGGAATTTAGTTTAAACAAAACAAGTTACGAATTTAGTAGCTTCTTACCACACTTTAAAACGTAATTGTTGTATTTTTTTCACAGAATTAAAACTATAACTATTCGCAGTAACGTAATTTAATAATATTAAATTTTTATTGCCTTTTTTATCTTCTGTTAAATTCTCAAACCATTTATACGGTTTAAGAGGAAATTTATTTATTTATTTTTGTTTCCAACGCTAACAATTTAAATTTCCACGAAATCAAAACAAATAGTTAAAACATTTGTTATGTTTTGTTGTTAATAATAAATGCAGACAGCAAAATTATTCAACGAAAATAATCGCTTTTGTAATTATCTAAAAACCATAAAATTATTTTTGGGTATTAAGAGATTAAATGTTTTAGAATAAAAAAGTTAATTCTTAAATGTGATGTTAATCATTTGATTAATAACGAAAATTGAATTTTAATTTCCCCATTAAAAATTCAAATTAAATTTTTAAAGTGGTGGGAAAAATTGCGATTTTAAGTAGCCCGATTGAACTTACGTCAGCATTTACTGTCAAACAATCTGTCGTACTGGGCCTACTTTTTGACATTTAAGTTTGGTATACTGAAGCAAATCATCATACATAGAAGATTAATGCTTCAACAAGGTCAAATTATCTAGATTTATTTTGAATATCAGTCAAGCCCTTTTCACACTATAATACTCAGTATAAAGACTTGTCAAAAATTTAAATTCTAAGAGAAAGTGTGATGGTGTAAAAGCAATATGTTATCAGAGTATGAAACAGTACGGAAAGAAATTAGACATCCCATAATACCAAACCATTTTTAGAAATTTTTCTAAACGCCAACACTTTTCATTTTATCAGGGTTGTGTTTTTTTATGTCAAAAGCAAATGAAGAAAATAACAAATTCAGCTGTTAAACAAGGAAACATGCGGGATGCATCGCGGACGATACCGCGCCGTCGTACACGCTATCTTTTCTTTGTCTTGCCACTACTTAAGCTGCCCCTAACTGTCGCTTACATATGGGTTTTGTTTACAACAAAGTAGAAATAACTGAAATTTTTACAACTTTTTATTTGGCATTTAACGGCCAAAAATTGTCATGAGGTAGCGCCTACGCACCAAACATAATATTCTTCAGTCGCCGTTGCTTAAATTTCGTACCAGCTTGGTAATTTTAATTTTATTTGAAGTGTGATAGTGTAAAAACAAAATGTAATGTTACGTTAGATTTCTTGACAATCGCAGCAATTCTCATTTGCTCCATATAAAGTAAAGCCAATAAACAACAGAACCCACAGACTCTGTTACATCTAGAAAAATGCACTGCTTATACGCTCGTAGCATCATTGGATCTTATTTCGTCAAAAATGGTTGATAGTGTTCGAACCTTAATTTAGTATTTTTTCTTTCTTTGGATTACATTGAACCAGGCGAGATGTTGTTTCAACACGATGACGTAATGTGTCTGTCATACGGTGATCATGACTATCGACTTAGTAAAATCAAATTTGAGCAAAAAGTTGATTCCGAGAAATGGACTTGTTAAAGTTGTGCGATTACGGACTTCACCATTATTTTCTCTGAGGTTATAAAGTCACTAATTTATGCTGACAAATAGACTTGTGCCATAAAGTTCAATTTAGTGATCGCTCTTTTTAGTTCAAAGTTTGAATATGAACTATTTCAAAATTTAGTTCAAAGGCTCTCTTTAGTTCAAAATCTCTTCTAGTTCAAAAGTTCTTTTCAAAGTTTAATGGCAGCAATACCATAGCATTGCCGTAATGAATGTTAAATAAAACGCGTGGTTGCAATAATTTCATGTCGTAAATAGTCAACAAGGAAACACAGTTATGTATTCTAGTTTATCTTGTCTGGTTGTTTAATTACAAATTATAGTTCAAAAATGAACTAGGTGTACTTAAAAGTATGAACTAGTTAACTTAGTTCATTCGATGGAATCGTTTAAATAAACTAGTTCGTTTGTGAACTACACAAGTCTACTGATAAACCAACAACAATTCATGCTTTGGAGAGGAAAACTGTTTGTGATATATGACCGGCAAAGTTCGTAAAAGTCGCTGAAAATTGACGTCAAGAACGGTTCATATGCACAATATCACTATCAATCGCTAATGCCACTGATCTTTAAAAAAAATTTGGCTTTTTATAAAAATTAAATTTTTGTGTTATATTTTCAAAATTAACTTTAAAACACCCTTCATGTGTAAAATATATTAACACTAAAATTAAATCCAAACATTTTAGTAACATTTCTATCTTACACTTTGTAAATTGGTTGTTTCAATAACTCTGCTTTATTCAAAATAAAACTACAAAACCTGAAATCATAAGTAAATAACAGTTAAAATAACAACAACAATAAGAACGTATAAACACCAGCAAAGAAGCTTTTATACCTTTGTATTCAATTGGTCTTGTAATGTATTTGGCAGCGAACGAACACAACCTTCGATAGCTCAGTTGGTAGAGCGGTGGACTGTAGTGAGTGAAAATGACATGTAGAAATCCATAGGTCGCTGGTTCAAATCCGGCTCGAAGGATTACTTTTTTTTTTAATTTTTCTTTTTTTAATATATTTTTCTAAGGAATGTAAAAAATGTTAAAACTTTAAATAAATTTATTTTTCCTAAAATAAAAATTGTGCAAAAATTTTTAAAACGCCTTGTGTGTATTTATTGAAACACACATTGCTAAAAAAAATTACTTTTATAAATATTTAAGACTATTTTTATTATTTATATATATATATTTTGCCACCCGAGAAACTAGTTGACTAATTTAGATTCTGGATCCAGAGGCTCACCTTCTGTTAATTTCGTTGCAAATGTCTGTCCATCTGTCACAGGCTATGGAACCTTATTACCTACTGGATAAATATAATATTATTATGGCTGCTACCATACCAAAAAATAAAATGCAATACAAATTAAAGAGTGTCCCTATAGAAACATGATTAACATCTGTATGACCTCATTTTTTTACGGTTCTGAGCAGATTTTTGTGACTTACTAAGAGACTGTAGCACTGTATTTGTCATAACAGCAAGTATAAATAAATAAAAATTTAAAGGGTGGCCCCAGAGATAACTTATTATTAAGTAAATCAGTCTGATCTTTAAAATTGTTAATGATCAATAATTTACATTAACACAAATATTGTCCAATAAGTTTAATGAAGAAAATTACACTTAAAGGGTGTCCTCCTTAAAGGCGTATCTTTTAAACAGACAGCTCCTTAAAATTTATTCGGATTAAAAAATATCTGGACTTAAGAAAAATGCACGCCGTGGAAATTTAATAAAAATATTCTGCAACCATTTTATTCCAGAACACTTTTTAAAGTCACCTCCCCTAAACGGACTAAAATTGATTATTCTACACGAAAATTACAAAAATTTATAGTTTTTCATGTCTGTGGTAATCAAAAATAGTCTACTATAGCGCCATCAGTGCTTTAAATACACAACCTAGCAATCGTGAATCTTAAATCGCTCCAAGAACAGTTCATGAGTTGGAAGAGTTGGTCTCCAAACTGGTTAACTTGCAATAAAATATTGAATAGCGATATTTGGAAAACTCCTGAAAGTAAAGCTTGCTTGCTTGATTGATGTTTATAGTACATTAAATCTTGCTCAAGAACGCTGGGAGAAGAAGTACGGGAATATATATGGTAACTGGGTCTCCGATGATTTGGCGAAAAAAGGAAACTGACATGGAGGTCGTTACCTTCTTTGTCATTCTTTTTTTGGCATAAAAGCAGCAATTTGTCAATTTGATTTGTACAATCCAGCTCAGAGCACGAGGACTAATGACCAACATAGGTGACAGCAAGCATAATCCGTCGCAGACTAGACTGTAAAAACACTGCAAGTCTAAGAGACAGTATATGCTACTGTCATACATTTTCGTTTCGCAATAGACCAAGCCTTCGGGAAATGGGGGCTATGAGAAAGCACATGGACGATACCCTTAATCGCAACCTTTTGGTAATTTCCGAATGGGGCCTGGCGAACAGGATTGAGTTTAACGCTCATAAAACCCAGTGCTGTGTGCTTTCGCACAAGCTTACTGCTAAACATGCTACCTCATCTGTAATTATGGGTGAAAAAGATATTAAGGAATCACAAGCTCTCGATGTTCTTGGCATGAAAATTTAATGCGAAGCATTCAAGTGCCTTGGTTTTCTGAAACGGTGTAAGAAATACTTCACTCCTTCTGGTCCCCTCCCCTTTATCAGACCGAAAATGGAATACAACTCTCATGTATGGGCCGGTGCTTTAAAGTCTATTTTTTAGTTACTCGATCTCTTACAGGAGAGAGCGAAGAAGCTCATCGGTGATAGTAGGGTATCCAGCTCTATTGACTCACTGGAGCATCTCCGCAGTGTGGGGTGTGTGTCACTGTTTTTTCGTTACTACAACGGAATGTGCTCTTATGAAATCAGGGATTTTTTTCCTGAAAACCGTAATTTCATACGCACAACGCGCTCTGCATCAAGAGTGCATTTTTTTATGGTCGATTGGCCAGTGAATCGCACTATGCATTACGGAGAAAATTCGTTTTTTAGCCGGACAGTTCGTATGTGGAATAAACTCTCTGCAGAGGTCTTTCCAGCCACTTTCAATGTGCAAAAATTCAAATAAAATATCCACAAGCACTACTCCCTCTATCCCCCTTCCCACAACCTAATTTCCTAGTTCTGGCACAATGCATTGCATAAATAGGGGTCATCCCCTGATTACTGGTCTTTTTATTAAAAAAATGGTCTCACATCTCCTTTGCATTTATCTGATTCTGGAGCTTCTTGTCTCGCCTATTTCCTATAGCTCAGACATTGTATTAATGTAATAATAAAGTCATTCCTTTAGTAAGAGTTGTGTTTGGTTTTAGCGTTTCACCTCCTCCACATAGTGCTGAATGTGCATTTCTGTCAATACTATATCTCAACATCGTAATGGTAATCGATTATTACTTCTGTATGCATTTGCATTTTCCCAAGTGTATATTCCCTTCTTAACTCCACTAATTTCTCTCATCCAACCAATAAGGCATCTCTTGAAGAGTGTTTTCGATAGAACTTTAAATTGTAAAAATAAAACCAAAAAAATATTTTTTTTTATTCGAAAAATCAGTATATGAAATAAGAAGCTTGAAAAGATTTCTAGCATCTGGCTTCCTCATCTGTTTTTGACGAAGAGCATTCTGGAACGTCCAATTTTTGGGCCATATTGTCGAGCTATGCTGGCCAAAAGTCGTAGATATGAGGAACAATGTTGCCTTTCATGACAGCAACTATTGCTGGCTTATCTGTTTAAATTAGTAACTTTAAGCGGCCCCACAGGAAATAATAGAGAATGTCCTTCGCATGGGTTTGTAAACCAATTTACAGGTACATTTCTCAAAATCAACTAACGCCAAATTTTGATTTCAACAGGTCGTTAGTTGCAGTTGCAGTTTGACACGTAGCGCCACACTATTAAAACTACATCCCGCCCGGATCAATGTCATCCATGTTTTTATTGATAACGTTGCGGTAACGATCCTAATGCCAGTTCCGGCACCTTTTTTTAACGAAACAAGGATTAATGATGTCACCAGCTTCTAAACCGTGCCAAACGATGCAATTTTTTGGAGTCTGTAGGATCTGTGATGGATCAGTCTTACTTCTCATGTGACAATTCTGTTTATAACAAGCCCATCGCTTAAACCTAATTTTTAGTCTAAAACTTTATGCGAATTGCTAACTGATTTCAAAGCAAATTTGGACATTTTGGTAGCTTCAGACCAGTCATGAGGATTTTTTAAAGTATTCTGATCATTCATGTGAAGAAGAGAGCGCTGTTCGTCAGACAGTTAACGCTTTCAATGCTTAAAAAGAAAAGTAGCAAAATTCTTAACAGGTGGCGCTATGGGCGGTCAATTTATTAAACAGTTCAGCATAAGTTCGTTCAGATGTGACAATTTGAACTGTGCAGTCACGATGAAATAATTTTGCGAGATTTTTATGTTTTTTTTTATTTATTCCAACTCAGGACCTTCTAACTCACATTGTTAAAGACTTGTTTAATTGTTTTTTAAACCTTGAGTAGCTAAATTTATCTAATAAATTCTTTAAATTATTAGTTCTTTATTTAGACAACGTTTCATTTTTGATCTATTGAACTTTTCCTTGTCGTTTGATATTAAAATTTTTAAAACAAAACTTTTTTTATTTATTAAATTTTTTTTTGTTTCGCGCTAAAAATTGTTTCTATTTGTTTTAGTTTCTTTGTTCATTCAAGAATAAAAGTTAGAATACAACTTCGACAATGTTTACACAAATCGGTTGAGTGATTCGCTTTTAGAAACAATTCCTTTGTTACAACGACGACTGTTTCAAAACACAAAGAAGAAATATAAATTTGTTCATAATCCTTTTAAACTGGTTTTGCACGTTCCTTAAGAAAAAGAGTTTCCAAAGGACAAATAATGAAACAAGACAATTACTGACTAAACAGCAGGCTACTTTTTTTTAATAGAAATATTTTTAAAGTTATTGACTTGGAAGCAGCAACAATAATTTTTGCTTTGTTTTTCCTTCATTTCTTTTGATTCCTTTGAGAACGGAAAGCAAACAAACAGCCGCTTAAAAAATTTATCAGTAAAAGAGATAAAATATTTGTCACCCTCAAAATGGAGCCAAATTACTTTCATTTCATTTATTTATAATCCACTTGGGTTCTTTTATTTTTATTTTTATATTCTTTATTACATTTAAGTGCTTTTTCAAGCTGTTCATTTGGTTGTATTTTTTTTAAGTCAGTCGGTTGGTAGGTCTTTTATTCCTACAATTTTTGCCATTTTTTCGGTAGAATGACATTGAATACAAAGAGGATTTTTTTTAAAGTTTCTTTAACGGTCATACCCCTTTCTAGTCTTCAATAGAAGTAATAGAAACATTTTTTTGAAAGCGTATATTTTACTTTTAGTCAGTTTGTGTGTATGTTAATGTGTGTCTATGTATGAGTCATGTGATTTTTGTTTAGAAACCCCAACTATTTTTTTTGTCTTTTTTTGTAGCATTTAAAAAACACAAATTCAATCATTTCATTTGTTTTGTGTTGAAGAAATTTTTTATCGCAGGTCAGGTTTCTTATTGCTGTGTGCGGTTTTCTTTTATTGTTATACTTGCTTTCAAACTCACTAGACAAATTGTTTTTTTATTTATAGCAGACCCCTCCCTCTCCTCCAGAAAAAGAACACATAAATTGTTATAAAAACAATGCCGAGAATATCGAAATATTAGTATTAAAAGTTTTAAATGGGAATCTTTTTAATAAATTTTTATTTCTTTAATACCTGCTACGAGGGCAGGACAATATGTCATTATAATATTTTATTTAAGAACTCTCAGATTTGTTAATTTTTAGTAAAATTATTTTACAATTTTTTAATTAATTAAATAATTTTGTTTCCTAAAGATGCCACCGAACGGTGTGGCGAAATATTAAAAAAATAAAACATAATAAAAAATATTTTTATTTTAAAAACTGGACCTAATGCTTGAGAAATTAGTAAATAAAAAAATTTATTGGCTTAAAAAACTTTCACTTATGTAAAAAGAATTTTATTTCAATATTCCTCTGGTCTGTTTTAATTTAAAAAGAATTTTCGTTGTCTTTCTTTATCAAAACATGAAATAGAACCCAAAATTATGATCGCCTCGTCTTATATGAGCATTGGACTCCTTGGCGATTTTTTAGTAAATTAATTTTGGGTAAAGTCGCTTGCTAATCCTCTCTCCTTAGATCACCAGATAGTGCTGCAATCTGCGAATTCAATCCCACGGTACAACCTCTACTTTGCTAAGACCACATACAAACATTTAGGATGCTTCGTTGCAATGCCCTCTAACCTTAGCTCTTGCTCGGGAAATACTTGGTCATAAACTGGAAGTAGTAAGCTGCTTGAGCAGTTCACAGGGAAATAGGCCAGGCCACTTTAAAGTACGTGACACTCGGAAACATTTTACCTTTTTGAAATGCGCCATGCTCCGGCTTGTCTTCGCCGACAGTAAAATTAATCTGCAATTGATTAAATAAATTAAAACTTGATGTCAGAGGACGGATATTCTTCTGGTCCAATAAGTCTTCATAGGCCCTCTCTTTACATTCACGGTAAAATATTGTCCAAAATTTTTTTATAAAGTTCCCAAATTCCTCATTCGGAAAGTATCAAATATCTGGCTGGTCATAAAAGCAATGTCGGTAATGGACAGGCTAGTTGTTCGGCTTTTTAAGGCATCTAGTGTTTTCATTTTTTTCCTTTAACAATTGATACATTGCAGGATGGATAGTTTGATTCTGAATTTGCTTTCGCTCCCTGCCACGGAACCCTACAGATAAGCAGTAAAGATTAGCTCGGCTAAGTAGATGATGCAGATTCTGTGAAACGAGCAATAAAACTCTGAATATTTGCTTTCCGATGTGAATATCGGTCTCGTAGGGTGAAATTTATACTCGCTGCTTTAGTGTCCTTAGGGTTATTGGTAGACTCTGCCAGAGTAGAATAATAGATTTTATTAACAGCCTGGATTTGTCTTAGTGAAACAAAGACTGCATGAAAGATCCAGCAGACTTGTTGAGAAATTTTTTTATTCTTCAAAAAATCTCCTCAATTGAAATATTGATACTGTTACGATAACAGCGTACTTTTTACTCATCGACCGACCTTGAACCAGTGTTGCCAGTTTTTTTTTCGAACATTCTCGCTTAACGATTTTTGGAAACCACCAATATAAAAAACAGCCAAGTTTCTCTTCTCTCGCCATGTGAAAATTTTTATCACCAAAAAGGATTTTGTATCGCCACGTTTAGCGAGAAATCGCCATAACAGAAATCACTGTCTTGAACTAAAACAGTGCAAAATGTCAGTTTTACTTGACACCATTGCTCCTGTTAGGCAATTAAAATAAATAATTCCCTTAAATTATTTTACTTAATCTTGCCTGATTCCATGGCGCAATAATACCAGGTGAATGCATTACCTTTTACGTGTATTTTGTTTTTGTAAAAACTAATTCGAGCTGTCACTAAACTTGTGTAGTTCATAAAAAAACTAGTTCATTTACACGATTCCAGCGATTGAACTAAGTGAACTAGTTTATACATTTAAGTATATCTAGTTCATTTTTGAACTACCAGACAAGATGAACTAGAATTCATGTCTGTGTTTCCTTGTTGACTATTTCCGACATGAAATTAGTGCTGCCACGCATTTTATTAAACATTCATTTTGGCAATGCTACGGTGTTGTTGCCATCATATTTTGAAAAGAACACTTGAACAAAAAGAGCTTTTGAACTAAAGAAAGCGTTTAAACTAAAAGTTGAAAGTACGAACAATACGTCAACAGCACATTTGAACTAAGAGAGAATTTGAACTAAAGAGAGCCTTTGAACTAAATTTTGAACTGGTCCATTTACAAACTTTAAACTAAAAAGAGCGATCACTAAATTGAACTATATGGCTCAAGTCTAGCTGTCACCTGTTTGATGCGCCTTGCTTGATTCCTTCAAATATAAATATTTCATGAAATTCTAATGAAATGTTTATTATTTAAAAACTACAAAATGAAATGTATAACTATAGGCAAAGCTTATTCAAGGCCGTTTCGCTGCTACTCATATAGCTCATCAGTGGATTCTACCTAAATTTTATATAGAAAACCTAAGAGTCTTATATCCAAAGCCAAATTTATTAAATGAGAACTACATTGCATCAACAAAGCAAAAACACAATAAAAACTCAAATATGTTTTATACAAAAACACAGCAAACATTCGGCAAAGGCCGGAGCACATAGCAGTCATCATAGGTTGTACTTTGACATATTCAGCTGAAGTTAGAGAAACGACGGATGAGGCTTCCACAATGAGTACATTCTTTGCTGACGGTTATTAAATCAAAGTTTGTTCTCTATTTTTATTATCTTTTTAATTTAATATAAATTGTATTTTATTTTTTTGCCATCAAAATTATTTTATTGAAATCACAGACTACAATTGAAACACAGCAAAAATTAAAGGAATGCAAAGAGGAAGAACCAATGATAGCTGTCAAAGTATTCAACGTACGTCAAAAGGTAAAAGTTGACAAATTTTCGTACTTTGCGTTGACGGACACGTACAGTGGGACATCAGTCATAAGAAAGCATGTATTTTAATCGATTTGTTTGTTGAATACGTCAAAGTTTAACGTATGACGGATTCTATATGCCCTGGCCTTAAGTATTTTTATTTATTTTTTTTTTTCATTTTTCAAGATTCCGAATAATAAATTTTCATATTAATTCTCTTAAGCCGCTAACTTAAAATGCTAAATTAATAAAAACTAAAGATTTAAGACTAAGAAGCGAAAAGTTAAAGTTTTTTTTAAACGAAATGGAATATTTAAAAATTATAATTGGGAAAATTTTTTTTAATTGGTATTTATTTATTTTCTTAAAAAATATTTTTTCTTTTAAATGTTTGATTTCTATAAAATAATTTAAAAAAAAATTAACAACTTGATTATTCTTCATATCAAAAAAAAATTAAAAAAAAAATAAAAGAAATTTCCTTCGAGCCGGATTTGAACCAGCGACCTATGGATTTCTACACATCATTATAATTAACTACAGTCCACCGCTCTACCAACTGAGCTATCGAAGGTGTTGCTATAAGGCTGACAAATGACGTATACAAGCCATTGCACTAGAAATGTAAAGAAGAAAAAATCAAAAAGTTGACGATCTCAACAATTTCAAACAATCTATCGTTCATAGATACACTTACCCATATGCAAACAAAGAGATAAAATAAAATAAAAATAACCATTTTTAAACAGAGAAAACTTTTTACTTATTAAGTACTAATGACGTGTTTTTGCTCATATCAGGGATGTTAAACGGAATATTTCATTTGTACAATTTTAGCAAATATTTTTTTAATATAAATTTTTACAACGATTGAATAAAAAATAAATCTTAATTTAAATAATTTTTTTTTTGAATTGAGTAAATATAGATCTATTTCTTTTTCTACAAATAAACAATCCTCTATACTTATCGCGATTTTTAAATGTGTTTAAAAAATATTTAACACTGGAAATATATTCTATGCTAAAATAGCACATGTAAGTCTGAGTGCACAGAACTAATTAACTTTTTAAAATCAGCGATATTGTAAAACTAATTAGAGATTTCTTTTGGAGTCCTTTTTGAAACTGTAGGTAGTAGTCTGTACTTTTTATCTATGATATAGGGAATAGAGATTACAAGTCAGCCCGTAAAGCCTATTCGGTTTCTTTAAAATACCCAAACAGCTACAATAAGTGGCGTAGCGTTACTGTTTTTTTCCCCGTTGATTTAAAAAGAGTTTCTAATCTTCCTGTTTCTTACTTTTGGGACACTTGTTAATTATAAGATTTCAAAACGAAAAAATCAAGTTTTTTTAGATTTCGAAAACAAGAGTTATTGAAAAAAAAGATGAAATGTGAAGCTTTATAGGATTGAGACTACCAAAAGGCATTTTCTAGTTCACTTTAGTTTTTAAATATCTATATAGTTGGTTTTATTTTTGATTGCTTTTTATACCTTTATTTGGTGAAAAAAACAAGGACAAAAAATATAAAAGAAAAACAAAATCCAACATTGTCAACTTTATATAATAACGAAACTTGTTTTTCCTCTTCTCAAAATTTCCTAAATCACAGAGTGTACACGTGGTAACGAATTAGTGAATTATTAAATGAAAAGCCCAATCCTTTTTAAGCTCTTAACCATAAAAAGTGGAAAAAGGGTATATCTTCGTTTGTGATTCCGCTTGCAATATCTACATTATCCATTTCCGACCCCATAAAGTATATATATTTTAAGTCCTTATGCATAGCGAAGTCGATTGAACGATGTCCGTCTCTCGGTATAAGATCTGGTTAAAATCAATTTAGCTAAGGCACTAAATGAGCTAAAGAAAATTTAAATGCGTCAATCGATCAGACATAGTTTCGAAAATTTTGCTATTAAGAATTAGAAAGATCGGTCCATGTCCTTCTAGACAGTAGGAAAAACACCTCGCTTGCCTGTGATATTTCCATATCATTTGGAAGAATGAAGTAACCCCAATTAAAAAACAAATAAATTAAGAGACAGAGAATTAAAAAATAAGAAAAAAACATTACGTGAAAAAATTGGCGCTCACCTATATATTTCGAGCTTTACGCCCTTGAACTTTTCATAGAAAAGTACGATTGTTTGATTTTTAAGATATTAATATGGGTATCATTAAAAAGTATTTGAAAAGCACTTAAATAATTATTTTTTTTTTAATTCTTAACCTGTAATTTTTCCATGTCATTCGAAAGAAATCTATTTTAGTAAAATAAAGTAACTACAATCGGAAAGAATCATTATATGAGGCGATAGAGAATTAAAAATACAAAAAAAAAAAAAAAAAATAAAAAAAATAAAAAACATCAAGTGTATAAATTGGTGCTCGCCCATATTTTTCGAGTTATGGGCCCTTGAACTTTTCATAGAAAAGTACGATTGTGCACCACATTTTTTAAAATGTCAATATGGGTGTTATCAAAGCTTCTGAAAGGATCTTTCAGAAAGTGCTAAACTTATTAAAAATGAGCATTTTTGGCAAGGGCCCTGGGTTATTCTATATAAACCTACCATTCATTCACAAGTGAAGCAGATGTATTTCTGTGCTATCACAATTTGTTCTCAGGTGTCATAGATTTCAGATCCAACAAAAATAATTTTTTTTATTTTAAGTTTTGAACTTAGAAAATTGGACAGAATTGCATAAAACGAATAAAATAAAATTGTATCCAAATTACCATCTCTGACTTTTATAAACTACACGTGTATGTATAGGGGAAAGTTAAGAATGTTGTATGTGTGATTATTTGCAGTTCTTTAAATGGCTGTTTATTTGTAGGAAATTTTGTATCGAATTTTGCATGAATGTGTGTAAATGAGCTGATGAAGCAGAGAGAATTCGTGCACTGGTTTTTTACTTTTCTCAATATTTGTGTGCTCTTCATATTATTGTTTTGCTTAATTATTATTCATTTCATGCCTTCATTTTTAATATGATTTGTTGGAGTTTAGTCACTTCGTTGGTTGTTTGAATGGGAATGACGTTTCTTTACTTATCTTCTTCTTGAGTTTAGACCCCTCAAAATAATTTTTGTATCAATTCATTTTCAGTTGTGTGGTTTTTTGTTTATGTGTGTTTGGGCGTGTTTTTTGCTATTTTTAGTTATTTATTTCTATTTGAATTAAAATTAATTTTTTTTTATAATTTTAATGCGAATAATGAAAATCATATTTGTACCAGCTGAATGCAATTGCCTTCGATAGCTCAGTTGGTAGAGCGGTGGACTGTAGTTAACGGAATGTGCATTCAAACATCTAGAATTCGGTTCGCTCTCGTTGCCCTCAAAAGTAACGGATCCTACTCTTGTGCAGACATCCATAGGTCGCTGGTTCAAATCCGGCTCGAAGGAACTAAATATTTTTTTTTACCAACAAAAGCTCATGCACTTTTTTTAGTTTCAGTGTTATTTATTTGTCGTGTTTATTTTTGGAAATCTTTAAACTGTTTTTGATTTATTAATAGTGAATACCTATATTTAAAAATAATTGCAGTAATATAAAATCTTTTTCCTTAAAAGGCCTTGAAAAATTATATAACAAAAAAAAAAGTTTTGCTGTCTTATATTACAGTCTTAATTAAGTGTTCAAGCTTAAAGCTTTATTTTGCCGCATTATGAATCATTTAATTTAAATAAATCAATGATCGCTTTTTTTGCAACTGCCTTCGATAGCTCAGTTGGTAGAGCGGTGGACTGTAGTTATTGGAATGTACGCTTAAACATCAAAAATCGGTTCGCTTTCGTTGCCCTCAAAAGCAGCGAAACCTACTACTTGTGCAGTCATCCATAGGTCGCTGGTTCAAATCCGGCTCGAAGGAGCACATTTTTTGCAAGTTTTTAATTTTGAACAGTTATTTATATTTTATTCTTTCAGTGAAGTGTCTCAGTAATTTGATATCATTCCGCATGTGCAGAAGAAAAAGAAGTATTTTTGTTTAACGAGGAAGTGGTACATATTTAAAACGACTGAATTTTAACCTAATTTTGCTTAATGACTTTTAACAATTAAATGAGAATTATGCAAAAAGTGAATACTAAATAAAAATAGTTTAAACTAAATGAGAATTATATAAGAATTTTAATCAACGATATTAAATCTTTAACATTAATACATAATAAAAAGCTAAGCTATTATCGCCTGAGGTTTGTGATGTTTTGTTTACTAAATCCCTTTTAAGTGTTAAAGTATGACAATCTCAGATAGTCAAGTATCACAGTTTTTTCAGAAATCGATAAAAGAATTGCGCATTAACTTCATTGCTCTCAGAAGCAGCGCATACATCTTTTGTGGAGATATCTGTAGGTCGCTGGTTCAAATCTTCTTCAAGTTATAGATGTTTTTGTTTTTGTCATATTTATTTGGCATACATTTCTTAGAAACAGTTTATAAAAGCCTGCTTTTTTTTTAAGATATACTACTATTGGTCATTTAACGATTTGCTGATTATCTTTCGTCAAATAGCTTTTGATTTCTAACTTTAAAAAACTAAACGAGAATTATGTGAAATTAAAAAAAAAAATTAATAATAAAATAATAAAAATAATAATAATAATACTTCTTTAATAAAAAACCCCCAATAAAAATTAAGCTTTTTACTTTACCTTCACCATTCTGGTTGAAATATAAGTGAAGTGCTTCTCAAGATAATAGGGCAATAGAGCAAGAACAAATTAAGAATTTTAAAAATGCAATTTAAAGTTTTTAATCTTTACTTCCGTTTTACACTTGCTTAGATTTTTTGTTACTTTTCTTCTAGAGTTGTTTGGATTTTAGGCTTTTTTGTGTATGTTCACATATGACAATCTCTATTTACCTTCTCTATTAACGAAACATATAATTCTCATGTTGTTAATGAAGTTTCTACACTTAAGCAAAAATGTTTATTTTAATAAAAGTTTCTTGATAAGCTGACTTAGGCAACCAACGAAATACGTATAGATATCAGCTTTGCAAATACTAACAATTATGCTAGACGCGGTGATGAAAATGGTGGCATTCTACTAATAAACGGATAAAGGATGTTTGTTACTCAATTACCCTTTAACAGCGTAGCTGCTGTAAGTGAAATTTGAATTATAAATAGATATTTTTACGCATTAAGATATGTAATACATCTTTCATATGAAAGTCGATTACAAAACAGAAAAACTAACTGTCATCCCTAAATAGCACGGCGTCAACGCTAAGCACAAGGCGAATTAATTTTACCAAGTGGCATCGTAGCGGCAGCTGACAATTTTTTGTTTGATTTTGTAATGTGTAGAATAGCTGTCAAAAGTGAATCATTTTATATCACAAAGTTTCTTTATTTTTATTCTTTAAAAAATAATTGCAAGGAGAGTTTTAAATCAATTTAAAAAACGAATCTTAGTAAAAACGTTAACGAAAAGGGTAAGAAAAAAGTGTACTAATTATTTGTGTTCTAAAGTTTATCATACACTTAAGTGCTTGTTTTTATTGTTGTATAGTTGTAGCCACGATGCCGCCGTATGTGAATTCGCCTTGGCTTAGCAATTGGAAAATCCAATTTTGACAGCGCGTAAGGTAGTGCAGTTGCCTGCAAGCTACTGTTGTTTACATATTTTTTGTAGTATTTAGAGAACGTTATAAAACAGTAATGACATTTTAGCTTTTTTCGGGTTTATCTAGCGTTTTTATCACTGTTTTGCATTTTATTTGATAGGGTTTTATTAAAAATGATAGGTTAACATTACTGTTCACAACAAAACGTTTCGCTTTTATTTAGGTATGTCATTTCAGCGTAAAGCCATGCGTTATTTTGCGTCGCGTCTTACGCGCTAAAGTAGGTATGTCTGTAAGTTTAGGCATACTTTAAGGCGTTAGAATTGAAATTATTTCATAAGTCGGTAATATATTGCGCTATAATTCATTGTTTTGGACCTTTTTAAAAACTGTTAAAAGTGAAGAGTTGTATTAAATTTTGTTATGAAACACATTTTAAAGTTATTTTTTTTTATAAATATGGCAGTAATTATTAATATTTATTTTACATTTCCAAAAAATAAATAAATAAATAATTTTATTTTTCATTCATTCGTCATCATGCTTGCTCGCCTTCACTGGAAATGGTTTTAGGTTTCGTCTTCTTTTTATATATTCTTTTGTCCATTTTTTCTCGTTGTTTTTGTACATCCGTCGGATATTTTTCATTTATAAATAAAATAGCTGCCAATTTGTCATTTGCATCTGTTTGATTATTTACTACGAACTTTATTTATAAATTTATGTAGTTTGCTTTAGGTGCAACAGAGATTATGAATACAACATAAAATTGCAATAAAAAAAGATAAGAGTAAAAAACGTTTTTTTTTCTCAGAATTAAACTGTTAAATAAAGGGTGCTTTTTAAGCGTAAAAGAACTTTGAAATGTAAAAATATTTTACAAAAAAAAAAAAAAAAAAAAAAAAAAAAAAAAATAAAAAATAATAAAAAAAAAAAACAAGTAGGAGTGCTATATTCGGCTATGCCAAATCTTATATACCCTTCACCATATATCTAAATCTAGTTTAGTACAGTGAGTGCAATCAAAACAAAGAAAATGAAAAAAAAGGCTCAGAGAACTAAAAAAAAAAAATTACATAAAAATGCCATCGGCTCTTAATGGGTTAAACATTTTTTAAATTTTTTAGTATTTCCTTAAAGATCTCTTTAAAAGCTTTCAAATGATACCTAAATTGATATTTTAAAAATTCTGAAAATTTCAGAGGCCCGTAACTCGGAAGATATGGGCGAGTGCTAATTTTTCACAGCAAGTTTTTTTCTTGCTTTCAAATTTTTTATCGCCTCCTTTATTTGTTTTTTGGATTGGATTTATTTCATTTTTTCGAATCATATAGAAAAATTAGAGGTAGGCGTGGTGTTTTGGCCGCTGCGTCAAAGGACATGGACCGATCTTGCTGATTTCCAATAGCACCTCTTTCGACACTATTTGTGAACGATTGGCGTATTTAAATTTTTTCTTACTGATCTAGTGTATCGGCAAACTTTATTATAACACCAACACTGATATACAGAGGGAGCGACGGACAGCGCTTAATCGACTTCGCTATGCATAGGAAGTCGGATATATACACTTTATGGGTCGGAAATAGATATTCTAGAAATTAAAAACTAAATGACAAAATTATTTATACCGAGCGTTACTATTCGAAAATGATTTCTTAACGCTGCGTATTTTGGATGCCAATTTCGGACTATTTTTTCGAGCATTGTTATCCAAATAACATGAAAGTGTTAGTCGCCAAGGCATCGTTTGCCGCTGGTATATCAGCGTGAAGTAGTGACTTAAGGTGGTCTGAGAGAAAATTATAGAGAGGTATCAAATTTCAGGATCTTAGAAGTCAGTTGACAGGTCCATTTCTGGAAATCAACTTTTCGCCACATTTTGATTTTAATAAGTCGATATTTGCGATCGCCGTAAGACAAGTAGCGTAAGACAAGTAGCGTAATTTAAAACCACATCTCTCCCTAATCAATGTCATCCACAAATTATTGGTCATTATGCAGTAAAAATCTGCATCGACCGTAACACGAGCTCCTGCTTGATTTTTAAAGAAAAAATCTCCAATCTTGCAACCAGCATGTTAACCGAAGTCAGTTTTAGCACTTGCTAAGATGGTTGAAAAAATCTAAAAAATTCTCCATGGAATTAATTTTTTTTACAACCTAAAAGTATACTACACTTTTTACGAGTACTTGCACTATTTTCCCTTAAAAATTTACTTATAGATTCTTCATATTTTCGTATTTAAATCCCTTTTTTCTAGTTATATTTATTAAAAATTTATTATTTCCTCTGTCTAAATTGTCAAAATTTTAATTAATTTTATTTACTCGCCTTCTTGCTTAATTTTGAAACTTTTTTTATTCAACTTTTGTTTTGTTGACGTTGTAAAATTTTTCTTTTACAAAACTTTTCATGAAGCACAATAATTAAAAGCTTAAGTTTATTTTTCTTTACATGTTTTATTTTAATATATAAATTACCGGATTATCTAGATGCTCTTACATCTTTGCGTGTGTGTATGTATGTATGTGTGTTGATGTTTATTGCCGATGTGTTAACATCCTTGTCAACATGTTGCTCTTTCGTAATGAGTAAATATGCTCTCATTACATGAAATTCACATAAAACGCAACACAAAAGCAAATAAATGTTAATTGTAAAACTCCTCCCGTTTTTTTTTTCTAAAGAAAATAAACGTTTATTTATTTATACGGTAGCAAAATTAAACATTGTGAGCAGAGCTGCTAATTAAACTTAAAAAAAAAAATTGTCGAATTTCTAAAAGAAAAATAAAACTGTGTAAAAAAAATCTGGAAGTTCATTACATTGAGCTTTGGCTGCAATAGGAAAACTCAAACGAAAAGAAATTCATTTAAAAGTTAAAAATTTTTTTTTTCAATTCTACTTAAGATAAAAACGGGCCTGGGAAAGTTGTTACTTCCACCACTTATATGTGTGGTGCGAAGAGAAAAAGTTTGCTCAGATATATTTAGCGTCGGGCTTAGCTGTGATATTAGGGGTGTCCCTTTATTTGTTAACAGAGAAAATCATGAGTATGAGTTCACATCCCAACAGAGCCTTTAGTATATAAAAAAATTAATCAAAAAAAAAAAAAAATAAAAATAAAAATAAGAACAGAAAGTAGTTATAACCTTCCAGTGTATTGATTGCGATTTTTTTTATTTCTGCAATAGCCGGGCTTGTGGCGGTGACAGATGTACCTCAGTACCTAACCATAACTTGACAGCGGTCCTGTAATATGTAGGTGAATATAACCTGACTGTGTCCCCGGGGCACATAGCGGACTAAGTAGGAACTTTAGTCAAACAGTTTGTAAGATCGTGCCTCAGTAATAGTTTGAGAGTTAGAAATCATCTAAATTTTGCTCTACTGCTGTTGGCAATATTCTGTTGAGAATGAAACAGCACATGAACCACAAAAACTACGTTACACCCCGTACAACCCCAACAATAATCGGTAATAAGATCTTAATCCTTACCGGCTTCTGTAGTACCAGTTTTTTACTAAAACCACTAGTCAGCAATTAAAGATTTCAGATCCCTGCTAGCTCAGGCCTGTGGTGATTCACTTTCTTTTAGCGATAGAACAAATTATAAAGTCAAGGAGGCAAGACCCTAAAGGCAACATGTCCCCTGGCGGGATAGAAAAATATGATCAATAGCAGACTTGTGCCATATAGTTCAATTTAGTTATTGCTCTTTTTAGTTCAAAGTTTAAAACTGAAATAGTTCAAATTTTAGTTCAAAGGCTGTCTTTAGTTCAAAACTTCTCTTAGTTCAAATGTTCTGTTGACATATTGTTCGTACTTTTCAACTTTTAATTTAAACGCTTTCTTTGGTTCAAAAGCTCTTTTAGTTCAAATGTTCTTTTTAAAATATGATGGCAACAACACCGTAGCATCGCCAAAACGAATGTTTAATAAAATGCGTGGCAGCACTAATCTCACGTCCGAAATAGTCAACAAGGAAATACAGGCATGAATTCTAAGTCATCTTGTCTGATAGTTCAAAAATGAACTAGTTATACTTAAAAGAATGAACTAGTTCATTTATTTGAATCGATGGAATCATTTAAATGAACTAGTTCGTTTATGAACTACACAAGTCTAATCGATAGGGTTTTTAAATATTTCAACGAAAACCCAATCGGTAGTCCAAAGTTCTAAAAAAGAACCCTTTTGTTTATAAAATAGTACCATGTTATCAAGAAAAAAATAATAAAATTTAAAGCATACTCTTCATGTCTAATAATCTTTATAAATTGTGTAGCATATTTTAGGTTGCTATAAAAACTAACCGATTGCTGTCTTTGCTGATATCATAATATTTCTTAATATATTTTCTCTAGAATTGCATTTTACGTCAACACGACAAAACTGTATATAAAATCATGAATAAATAAACCGTGTAATAACAACTAGTGAACATAGAAAGACGGAAGCGAAAAAGAAAATAAAAAACAAGAAAAACAAACATGTTAAAAATATATAAAAAAACCAAGTGAGACTTAAAGTGTAACAGTTTTATATTACGTTTCTTTCTTTATTTTTCCTGGTTGAGTGATGTACTCTACATACTTAGATACTAGAGTATTGTGTCACATTTTATTATTGCAATACCCTGAAGGACAAGTGTGCGTATCATTTTTTTTCTTCTAACAGACTCGTTTGCTTAGTTATTTTTTTTTAATTTTTTGCCTTAAGAATATTTACAGATAAACAAAATTGTGCTACCATTCGCCTTCTAAGCGTTCGGGTGGCTGCTATCAAGTGGGTGTTACAATAGAAAAATGTCATCTTTAGTACTACAAATGATAAACGTAACATATTTTAAACCTTTAAGGATTTTAGAAAAAAAAAGCAGCTCTAAGTGCTTCATTGTCTTCCATGACGACACAAGTGCATTTAATTTTGCAAAAAAAAAAGAATATAAATTTTTTTTTAAATAACGACACTATAAAAAATGTTAAAGAGCATTAATCAGCATTTAGAGGAAATACTTAAGCAAAAGTTGAATATTTTTTAAAATTTCCCTCAAATGTTTAAACAAAAGAAGATAATAAATTTTATATCAAATTAATATTAAATTGAATGCACACATATGAATGTCTATATTAAGAGATACCATATGGTGTACGAGGGCGGTTCAAAAAATTTAAGAAATATTATTATACCTTAAGTTGGATTATCGCTTCAGTGACAGCTCACGGAAACGTAAAGAGTCACGTGGCCAAATTGATAATAAAAAAAGAAAATACTTAGAGACTGTGCCTCGCAGAGACTGAGTTGTTAGCGCACATTGTGTGTGAATGTAAGGACCACAGTCAGACGCTTGTCAAATGTGAATGCCATGAGGCATCTTAGACAAATAAAGGGTCCGCCAAATAATTTTTTTTTTTTTTGAAAATGCTATAAAAAAATTACTGAATATTTTCTCAAATTCTTTTTTTTTATTTGAAAGTACAGTTCTTCCGGTTAATAATGGAAAATAATTTCATTCAAATGGCTGCCTCGGCTGCTCATGCAGTAGCCTACACGATCGGTCCAATTTTTAAGTAAATTATCGATTATGTGCAGCTGTATTTCACCAATGGCTTCACGCATATTGTTCTTTAAAGCGCCAATTTTCTCTGGCTTGTCGGCGTAACTTTTATCTTTGACGGCACCCCACAAATAATAGTCCAACGGTGTCAAATTGCAGCTACGGGGTGGCCAAACGACATCAGCTCTGTGGCTGATAAAGCGATCTTCAAAAACAGGGCGCAAAACATCGAGTGAAGCTTCGGCTGTGTGGCACGTAGCGCCGTCCTGTTTAAACCAAATGTTGCCAAAATCCTCCTCTTCAATTTTTGTGAACAAAACTGTAACGGCCACTTCTTCCTCATTTTCGAAGAAAAATGACCCAATTATGCCTCTATACCAAAATCTGCACCAAACAGTGACTCGTTTTAGGTGCACCGGCTTTTCAATTTATAAGTGCAGGTTTTCTGTGCCACAAATGCGATAATTTTGCTTGTTTACATACCCGCCAAGATCAAGGCAAGATACCTCTGAAAAGATGATTTTTTTGTGGCAAAATTGGCATCTTCTGTAAGTCGATCGCAGGCCCACTTAGCGAAGCGAAAACGCATTGGATGGTCAGTTGGCTGCAACTCCTGAATGAATTGGACTTTGTATGGCGTCATACAAAAGTCTTTATGCAAAACTCGTCTCAATGATGTCTCCGAAATGTCCGAATCAGTTGCTGAGAACGACGTCAGTCGCTTGATATGATAAAGCTTTTTTTGTTGGAAATTTTGCTTTTGTTAAGTAAAATTTGCTTGATTTTTCCAATTTTCATTTGTATTTCTTTGCAACTGTTGTATTTAATAAATTGCTTTATTTTTATAAATTTTCTCTAAATATATTTTTCGAACATTCGATTCCTTGATGATTCTATTTAAAAGTCTGGCCAACTATATTTGAGTGTACCCTCGTAAAACGTATCGTCATCCCTTTGCAGTGGCTATTTTTAGTTAAATAAAAATTCATATGAATTCAGTCAATCGATAAACTCAACTCAAAAGAGAGATTAATTGATTGATTGATTGATTGATTGATTAAATGCCAGACAGCCATAAATGCAAAAGAAAGGATAGGATTTATTATTTTCTTTAGAACCAATGATATCGTCCCAACGTAGGTAACAGTGTTGTAACTTGAAGTTAATAGTGATTAATTGATTATGAGTAATTAAGAAAAACAAAATGAATTTTTTTTTATAAAAAATGGAACTGCGTTAAACTGACACTTGTGGAAGATTTAATTAAGTTTTGTCAATAAGAAATTTATTTTCGTACAAACAAACTATTAAACATTTAAATTTTGTTGAAAAAGAAACAATTTTTTACCTTAAAAAAATTAATAAATATTATTTAGAGTGCAAACTGGATTTTAAAAGCTGATGCAATACGTGTCAACATATCGGTGAAATTTTGGGAGTTTTAGTTTAATTTTAGTTTTTTTTCGATTTTTTTATTTCTATACTTTGCAACTACATTCGCAATTAAGAAAATTTTAGTAAGCTCCATACAAAATAATACTCTTTTAAAGAATTTTTTTTTAAATTTTAATGAATTCGAAATTAAGTTCGAAAATTCGAACATTCACATTTTTGAAGAAATAATGATTTTAAAGTGATGACACTTGTAAATCCGAAAGCTATTTAGAAATTATGAACTGTTGAATGAATGTCTTATTTTATATTTAATTTTTTAATTTCGAAAAAATATAATTTCTTTCGAAAATTTATAGTTTAAAATAAAGAACTGAGAAAGTAAACTTTTATGTAAATTTTCATCAAATAATAAAACACATTTTTATAGATTTTTTATTCGAAGTAAAGTTAATAAGAAATTAGAAGCCTTACGAAAAAAAATTCTTTTTTGAATCTTTCTGCCTGGACTTTTAAGACATAAAAATTGGAAATTTATACATACTAACGGAACAATAATTTTTCTATTTATATTTTTAGCGCTAGAATTTAAATATTGATTTCTTTCGTAGTTCGAAAATACAAAACTATAAAACCAACCTTAATCAGATCCTTAAGTTTAACATGAAAGTTTCACATTACGTTCCTTTGACATTAATAAAAGGTTTTTCATATTTTACTAATTCGAAGTTAAGTTCGAAATTGTAATTGTAATTTAAAATTGCAATCACCAACTTTAAAAATTTGAAATACCTTTAAAATTTATTTTTCAATTTATATATTTTTTCGTCGCGTTAACTAAGATTTAAATTTCGTGCATGTTAAAAAATTTGTTCGATTATGTAGCAGGTTTTTTTTTAAAGTTCGTAGAGGAAAAATAAATTTTTATAATGCGATTTTTAATACTTTTTTTAAATTTTTTGATTCGAAAATTATTCCAAAATTAATTTTTCGGGTTTTCGATATTCACCTTTTCGAATTTGCAAATATCAATTTTTTGAATTTTCGAATACCAAAAAATCGAATCTATAAATAAGTCCTTGAAATGATTTTTTATGGTTCGGACTTTTTTTACGTCCGCAGCCTGTAATTTTTGTCATTCCGGTATCGCTTGCCTTAAATTTAGTTTGATCTTCCTGGAGACTACATCATATCACAAGTTTAAAAATTGTTCATCTAATTACTCAATAAAAGTTTTTGAATAAAAGTTAAGTCACTTTCAAAGTAACTATTTTAAAAATAAATTATTTATATTTAATAAATCAGTGTTACGACATTAACCTGATAAAAAGTCTGTAACAGCACAACAACTATAAAAAATCAAAAATATAGAAAATGTTCTTTTAACAGGAAATTCGATAATAATCAGCAACAAAAATTCAAGCATACACTTACACTTAAATTTACTTGAATAGATATAAAGATACATGGATGAATTTGAAAAATGTCCCAGCAAACACAAAGTTAAACGTTTATTTTTTAAATGATAATTTTTTAACTCGCTACAAAGTTTTTAAATGTCATTGATAATCTAATTCAAAAGTGCTGTATTTTTTTCAATTTTATAAGTTTCTTCTTCATTGAACATGAATCTTTTGGCCTGAAGCAACAAAGAGGCAGTTAATATTAAGATGCATTTTAAAGCTGAATTCTTATTAGTTCAGCAATATTTTAAATAACTTGAACTTCTTGTTTTTGTATTCGTGAAGGACTTTTTTATTCATTCACTAAAGCCATCAAACAACGAAATACATTTTTTGGGAAGTCAATGAAATTAGAAGCGTGACAATGCCAAAATATGGAGAATGTAACCTTTATTTTTCTGGTAACGTTTAAGCTCTTTGTATTTTTAAGACTACTTTCGCTAGCTGCTGTTCAGTTTGCTTTCTTAAATAGATCCATTTCCACTGGTTATCACACATTAGGTGAAAAGCCCAGATTTAAGATTTTATTAGTTCTAAAAATTCTTCAAATTCTTCTCTCGTGTATGTACTAAATTTAAATTTTTTACTTTATTATTAATCTTTAGCTGTCAAATTTTTTTCTTAAGGCCTTTTCCTACTTTATTGTACGAATAATTTCAAATCAATATCAAATTGTTTGCTGGGGAATTCAATAGTGTGTTAGTTTTAATTTTTTGTTTATTTTAAATTATATGTAAAAAATATACATGTCAACAGTAGAAACATAAACATGATTATCATCAAAGATGTATTTGCTTTAACAACATAAACAGGATGATGTAAGGGAAGAAAGTATCCCCAGCGTTGCCACTGTAACAAAATATAAAAAAATAGGACATTCTGAAATTAAGCTTTTGAATTAGTGATAATTAATGCCAAACATATTTAAGAAGAAGGCACAAGGAACACAAATTACTTTCTTACAAAAAATAAATGCTTTCTTCATTTCCGTGAAAAGTCGAACTTTAGCCTGAAAAATTTTTTTCGGTTTAATTTCAAATCAAATTCAACTCTCTTTGGAAGCTGATTTCTAAAATTTAATTTTTTTGTATTTTGCGGTCCAAAAAAAAAAAAATATTTTTATTTCCTGATGGCTTATTCCAGCGCTTAAAGATACTAAGTACTAGAAAATCTAGAAATGGACCGCAGAATAAGTTGTTCAAGGAAGTAAATATTTTTTATGGCAAATAGCACTTTTACAAATACACCTTTTAGTTTTGCTTCTCTAAAAAGCTGCTGCTAACCTTCAAGAAAATGCCTGTCAACTAAAAACCTGAGATGAGAAGAGACGTCAGAGTCTAACGTTAGGATTGCTTGGGACTTACAGATGAGCGAGAAAATCAAAACGAAATTTTTTCTTTCCAAACAAAAAAAAAAAAAAAAAGAAAATAAAAAATATACGTGTTTTGGCGTCTTTAAAGATCACATTGGAGTTTTATTTTAGGAAGTTAAAATTTTCCTCCCTTGGACTGTTCTTTCAGTAAACCATGTAGGCAATCCTAAGTTTGTTTTGTTTTTGACTGATTTAAGCTTTTGCTGTTTAGTATGCTCTGACTTTATGGCCAATATTCTGTGGAATATTTATCACTGCTCTCCAACTTTCAAGGGCATAATTTATGATTTCCTTAAATAGGACCAAAATTTACCATTATATAGGGCAGTTAAAGGTTTAATATATTCCATAAAAATTTTTACCATATTATTTTCCACAAAGTGGCTGTATGTACCCTGCATTTCAAACGCAAACAACACCTGGTTTATCTAACAATACGCTGTACGAACAGGTCTAAGGGGGAAACCATAGTCAAGGGGACAACATTCCTAAGTTATTGTTAAAAACACTGACGAACCTATACTTACCTCGACCAGAATTCATTCCCTAAATCCCGTATTATTTTTTTTCGTAGGTTATAAGTTAAAGAAAAGAAAATATTAAAATTGTTCAATTTAAAAGTTAAAGCTGAATTTTATAGTTATTTTCACAAAATTCCTAAAAGTATAATAAATTTTAATAATTTTATTTTTTCATCCTTAAAATATGCTTTAAATTATTTCATGATATTAAAAACTTACTACAGCAGTTAGAATCACTTCCCTGTTTGTATAAAATTTTCAAGTTTATTTTGTTTATATAATTCAATTCAATTCAATTTTATTTTATTCTATCACAGTTTATTAGAAATATAATATATTTTCATTCTTGCTATTCTTGTTGTTATTGTATTTATCTTATGGTTTTAACATACTTTCGTTATACAACAACTTGCAACATAGTGTTTTTTCTTTTATTCATTTAAACTTTGTTTTTGACAGTTGTGTTCTCTATCAGTGAATTTGTAAAATGAATTCTAATTTAAAATTAAAAAAAAAAACTGCAGTTTTGTTCATAATGTATTTATACCAGAGAAGCCTAAATGTAGACTTTGGCATTAGAAAATTTAGCCTACATTTATTGTTTTCATGACAATGTGTTTTGCTGGCATTATGCCAGCTAGTTTTACTTTAACTCATTAAATAAATACAATATCTGTTCTCTTTTAACTTTTTAAAGATGATTAAACAATTAGATTGTCATTATAAACTTTTAGACATTTTATTGAAGCCTTCATTTAAATTATGGGATTTGTGTTAAATATCTTTCAATTTAAAATTTCAATTAAAATATTCAGAGAAATCCCTTGTAATCATTAAGGAAGTTTTCAATTATTATTTAAAAGCCTAAATGTATGCTAAATTATTAAAATAAATAAAATCATTTCCTTATTGGAAATTGAAATCTAGAAATAAAAATATAATAAAATTCAAGGAATGCAATTTTAATTTCTAATAATCTTAGCATACCTTAAGGATTTTAAATAATTAATAGAGATATTTTTAATGTTTACTAGAATTCTTTTGAAATAAAAATAAAATATTAAAAATCTATTTGCTGGCATGTGAAATCGTTCAAGGATATTATGTCTCACCAGAAAGTTCATGAACATTATGTCACACTACGATGCGATATAATGTTCATCAGTGTAGAGTCATAGTGTCCATGGATATTATGGGTATATTTTATCGTATTTTATTATTATAAATTGGCTTGCAGAAAGTCTTTGACAAGCAAAGCTGGTGTTGGTTACACAATAGAGGAGAAAAATCCTTGCACCCGGTCATAGTTCGTCTATGCAAAAAATCATTGGTAAGCGTAGCCATTGTTGTTTTGAGTGCGGACATTATGACACTTTCATAAATGACACTTTATCCATTCTAAAAACGACACAATGTCCGCTGAAACTATGACGTTTTGTCATAATATCCGTAGATATAGAGGAGAAATTTTTTGTAAGCGTAGCTGTTATTGTGCTGAGTGAGGACATTATGCCACCTTCATAAGTGACACTATATCCATTCTAAAAACGATACAGCGTCCATTGAAATTACAGTGTTATGCAAAGCGACATATTGTTCATTGACATTATGTCACTTTAGAGTACGACATAATGTCCATAAACATAGAGGAAAAAATCCTTGCACCCTGTCGAAGTTCGTCTATGAAGGAAATCTTTGGTTAAGTGATGTCGTTGTTGTTTTAGGTGCGGACATTATGACACTTTAATAAGTAACACTATGTCCATTTTAAAAACGGAACAATGTCCATAGACGGCATGACTTTTTGCAAAGCACAACAGTTGCCATTGTCATGTCACACTTAAAAGTGACATAATGTCCATAGACATAGAGAAGAAAATCTTTGCGTCCGGTCAAAGTCCGTCTAAGCAGGAAATCTTTGGTAAGTGACACTATGTCCATACTTAAAACGAAACAATGTCAACCGACATTTTTGAGTTTCAAGGACATTATGTCCGTGGACACTATGAAATCCCAACTTCCAATTATAAAAGCTTATGAACTTAAAAATTTTGGTGTAAAACTTATTTTTTAACTTCGTATTACTATTGACTCTGCTAGAATAAGAGCATCTAACGTTTTGGACAACTATTATTTTATATAGAAATTTTCTAATAAAGATAACAGAATAAGTACAGGGTCATGTAGCACGGGTCAATCGCTTGTTGCGATAAACGCCAGAATTCAAAAAGTCACAACAGAAGAAGTTACATTAAATCTGGCTGCCTGCTAAGTCAAATTGAATCTTCAATACAGAGGATAGTTCGGCTTAGAAATCGGCTTCTCTATCGCTGAGCGAGCTATGTGACAGGTTGCTACGTCTTTTAAAAACCATTAATGCTCAAGAGCTAAATAAGTAACTTATTCAAAGAAACTCGTTAGAACTTGGCTGCAGTGCTTCGAAGTTATGGTGATTTCATAGGCGTCATAGGCAAAAAGTAAAGACTTATAATTTCCTCGCCTTTCCTCGGTTGCTCTTGTATTTCACTAGCCTTTCAGGCGTCGACAACGTCCTTTAGAGGTCTCTTAGGCTTTTCGGTGCCTACTAGGTCCTCAGAATATTCATTCCCCTTTCTGGGCCCCCAAAAGATATTCAGTGGCTTCTTCCACATTCACTCGGCTGTTAAAAGGTCAACTGGAAGTTTTTAATCCCTTGTGTGCTTAAAGACCCCATGACCCCCTTGTAATCCATTAAGCCCTCTAATAGTTTCTTGATCCCTTTTGCGGCGTGAAATATTATTTTGTCTGGAAACATAATCTTCAAAGTCATTAAGGGGCTCATTTTTGATACGAATTCATCTTTTTCTTGCCTCAAGTTTGGCAAAACATAAGAGTACTTTCAGCACATAGCAGTTCAAAAATGATTGCCTTAAGTTTTTGTGATTTCTGGCTGTCGACTTCATCATTTAATAAGCCTGAGCGCTGGTTTTTAGTCTAAGACCTGACTATTGCCTGTGGTCTAAGGGCCAATTGTTATTTGAAGTTCACGAATGGTGTCAGTAGAACTCGGTGGTGTTTTGCTTCCTCATTGTAAACCCTTTTCACAGGTGGTCAGAGTACTTTTCATTTAAAACATTTTTTGTCGCTCCGAATTCCTCAGACCTATTTTTGATCTTCTGATAGAAGATGGCGTTGTTACTAATTCACCTGTTTTTTACCTGATTCTTTGTCTAGTTTCAAGCAGAGGGTAAGAAAGTTCACTGGGGCGAAACTCCTCATAACTCAGGTGGAAAATGTATTCAAAGTCCCCAAACTAGCGAACAAGACTCCTGTAATCACAATAGCTTTGGCTGAGTAGATAAGTGAAATAGTAATTAAATACCAATTTGAATTACTCGCTATATCTAGTAAAGTTTCTAGTTTGGGAAACACTGCAATTACTTTGCATTATTTTTTATTGCAATTCTTTTTATATTTTAAATCTTTTTGTTTAAAATTAATGAGTTTTTTTTATATTATAAATGGCCATTGTTTTGTCGCTTCATAAAAATATTAATTACAAAAAAATAAAATAAACTAAAGCATACTCTTAGGCGCATAACACAAAATCTTTATGACAATAATCATAAAATATTCAATAAGTCTCTGCAATAACTCATGTAATTATGTTAATTATTAAATTTTAATTAGCTGACATTGTTTCTAATCCTTTAAATAAAACTTCTTTGATGTTCTCTGTAGGAATAATTTATTAAATATTATAATAGCAGATGTTAAGGCGGATATTATTTGTTTAAGCTTGGGTGGCTTGTTTATGTCACAGAGATTTTGTTGGCAACAAATTTTCTCAGAATTTTTAAAGGAAAAAAATATTTATTTAAAGCAGCCTAGAAAAAAAATAATTACTTACAGCAAAGAAGGTACATGAAAAAAAAACTTGAATGCTTAGGACATTCAACAGATTAATTAAAAAAAGTTTTATAACACAAAAGTTTTTTTGGGGATGAAATTTTCACTATTTTTTAGGTTCCTTAGAATATGGCTCCTTGAAATTTTTTTAACTCGTTTTTTTTAGCCTACTGGCAATTTCGCATTTGAAGGGACACTTTTATAGGGAGAGTTTTACGACAACGGATTATCCGAATTTTTTATTTCATTTTATAATTTAATTTTTTTTTAAATAATTTTTGTTTAAGGTAAAACACGAAATTTTTGGCAAAATTCCGATTTATGAATTTTTTTTATTTTTTTAAGAAATTTCTATTTTATGGCTATTTTTTTTTTTAATTTTTTAAATATCAGATAAATTTATTTTTTTTTGTATGAAATTTCGAAATGTATGTGAAATTCTGATTATAAAAAATTCCCATTTTTTTGGAATTTAAATTTTTTTTATTAAAATTGTGATTAATTGCTATAGTTTTTGTAATTTGGTGAATTTTTTATTTTTGGAAGAGATTTTGATTTTTTATGCTTCTACTGATATTTCAATAGGTCAATTTCGATTTCTTTTTTTTTTTTTTTTTGTTATAAGATTTCGACTTTTGAATGACATTTTGATTTTTGGGTAAAATTTCCTGATTTTTTGAACCTTAATTTTTATATCAAAATTTTGATTTTTTGTTGTAGTTTTCTTGGGTTGGTGAAGCTTCAATTGATCAAATAAGATTTTTTTAGTGATATTCTTTACGATTTGCTGATGGCAGTCTAGAATAACTGTAGTATTTATGAAACTATATCTATCAGAACATATCGCTTCATAGGCCCAAAAATTCTTTTGGTCTCCCTGAAAACCCAGTGTTCCAAGATTGATCTATCAGTGTGATTATTTCCGAATATTTATCATTCAAAAGCTTGCAATTATTTTGTGTTTTATTAAATTTAAATAAAAAAATGTACATTGGCTTGTATGCCTTAAGGTATGCAATATTACTATTAAATAGACTCAAACACAAGTTAATAAAATTTTGAATTGTTGATTGTATCACTTACTGAACAACACTGAAAAACACTTAAACAAATATTTATGAAAGAAGAACAAATTAAATCGCTTAATTTGAAAATATCACAAAACTTTCAAGTATTTCAATTATGTTGATAGCGACGTCGGCGACAGAAAAGTTAATGGCTAAAGTTTGTGGCATATCACTTTATTGTTGCAAGTGGATAAAAAAATAGAAAGGGATTTAGATGAAATATTATTTAAATATATAAAATTAATAATGTTTTATTTAAAAGTAAGCAGAGAAAAATTCAAAATATTTATCAAAATAATGGTCGTTCGAACTGTACTGAACTTAATTAATTTGGTGACAGAACTTGTTAAGTAAGATTTTTAGTTGTTAGTGATGAACAGCAAGTATAAGATGGCTTTTAAGAAATTAGGTTGAGGAATTTCAGATTCATTTAAAGTTTTAGTAGAAACCTTTAGTTCTATTTCTAAATTGGTCCTTGACACTTCTGTTTCTCAAATGCTTGAAAAAGGTCTATAAAAATTGCAGAAAAAATATTTTCTATTCTTAAATTTTTTTTTAATTAAAATTGACTAATCTGTGTATCTGTCTCATTTTTCTGAAAGGGATTTGGGGTTTCATAATATAATATTTTTAGCTCAGAATCGGGTTTAGATTATTTCATGATAGTTTCTCAAAAGGTGTGTTCTTGTTTAAGAAAAATGTTTAAAAATCTATATGATTCTATGTTTGCTTATCGTTTTTTTTTTTGCTTAGTTATCATGCTACAGTGGGGCAAAAACAAATTATTTTGAAAAATAAATCAGCAATTTTTAAATGGCTGGACGGTTTTGAAACAATTTAAATTTTTTATCATTTTCCTTTTTTTTGTTTTCCATCAAATTAAATTTTTTGAATACACGTGAAATATTAAAAGCCTTGTGAAGAGTTTTTAAAACGAAAAAAAAAAAAATAGTTTTACTTGAGAAGGCTATTTCGCTTTGATTTCAAAAGGTCTGAAAGATTAAAATCTCCAATACCCTTCTACTTTTAGCTTTTGAATTTATTTATGGGCTCCACCGTTTAAAAATTGCTGATTTATTTTCATAATATTTCTTTGCTGCCCCACAGCAACTTGTATTAGTACCAGGCGCCTTCTTGGCGTTTAAATTATTAAATTAAATTTTTTATTGGCTCGAAGGATCATTTTATTATAAATGAATTAAAATTTATTTTCTTTGGCGTAGGTTCATTTTTTTTAATTTAATTTCTTAAAATTTTTTTTCCAAAGAAAAAAAGAAAAATTATATGGTAGCAGAATGTAATGCCGCATTTTCTTGACCGCTACATCCTTCATCAGCATTTTATCATTTAAAGTTGTAAGCGCCCAGTAATTTTCGCAAATGGTTACTCTCTGGTTAACTTTTAACGAATTATCCTGCTTCAAGACTCTATTTTGATGTTCTTGTAAGGTCTGAAAATCTGAAACTCTCTCTGTTATAAGACCCTATTTCGCCATTTTTTTAAAAGTCCGAAAAGCTTTAACATTCGAATACTCTGCTGTTGCCGGCTAAGCCGCTTAAGAACTGCCGTTTTATTTCCAAAATATTTCGTTTCTGCTCCATTGTGCTCTATAACCAAAAAATTTTCCAATAGATTTTTTTTCATGGCTACGCAGCAATTAGTTCTAACAGCAGAAGTTTTTTTTTGGCTTTAAAACTAAAATTGTGTTTTCGGTGGCTCGAAGGACCCATTTAATACTAGCAGAGAGTAGTTTTTTTGTTAATGATCCTAGTTTTTTTAGCTTTTAATCTTTTATTAAAAAAAAAAATTGTGAGGCAATCCGATACAATTGAATGGTGTTTTCTTCTCTAAATCTGTTTTTCTACCAGTTGACAGCTACTTTTAATGCAGAGCAGTAATATAACACAGCGTTGCATTTTTACGATTTCTAATGTATATTTTTTTATTTTAACAATTTAATTTCTTAATTAATCAGCTTTAGTAATTTTGCAAAAAATAAAATTATCTTGACCTTTGTATTGCAAAGAGCATAATTATGATAGTAATGTCAAAATCAAGGATAAAGATGTTAATCAAAAATCCTTTGCACTTCTAAGAAACACATGTAAAAAGTTCTCAAAACGAATAACAAAATTAATCTTTTTGTATATTTTTTTAATCTCTTTTTAAGTACAACATGTGTCATCCTAATAAACTGTTACTAACGTGACCATTATCAACAAGAATAAGAAAAAGAAGAAGAAGAAGAAGGAGGAAAAGCAGAAAAAAGAAACAAAAAGTTATTGTAGTAGAAAGCCAAGTGCGAAAAGCATACTCAGCAATATTTTGTAGTTTCTAAATGTACGGAATTGAATTGTACAAATGTTTGCGGTCAAAGAAAGAAATCCAATCTTTTCTTGTACTTAAAATAGATTAAACAAATATCGAAAGAAATATTAGGGTTCAAACAATTGCACTAAAGAAATTAAGATTAAAAAATGTGGAATTTAAAATAATTCTGTTGTATAAAATTTAAATGGAAAGTAACAACAGCTTCCCATTTATTTCCATAATTAAAGTTGCACTTTTCTTTTAACGTTCACCAGTTTAATTATCCTTCTTTACATATAAGGCCCCCGGGGGTATTAAAAGTCTGGCAACTCTAACCGAGGTTCAGACGAAGTGCTTAGGGGTATAGGAAGAACCAGTCCCCTGGTATGCAGGCACCAAATCTGGATAGGCAAGTTTAATGGTTGTCAAAGAACTGACCAGTGCCCTTAGTGAGACTAGACTCAAGGGTACCGGTAGCCCACACAGAGAGTTGCCCATCTCTATAGCCAGTTATTGATGAGGTCTCTGCAGAGAATACGTGGTGGCTGTTGGTTATGATCGGTGTCTGTAGGGAAGGTGCGGTGACGTTCCAAGTGTGCTGTTGCACTTTCAACAGATGTAGTTGGATAGTCCCAAGGGCTTGGGGTCTTTCATAGTCCTGACAGTGATGTTCTTAGATTTTAGACTGTGCTGGCTACGCTACTGATGGGCACTAGTCACCTCTTTGCATTTCACTTAGTGACAAGACCACCATCAGCTTAGGCCATCATGGCAGGTACTGACGTGAATCTGTATTTCACACTTTACATGTAACGTTTTCATGAGTCTCCATATTTCCTATCTAATTTTTATTTTCTTCTTATTTTTTAGTAGCTCGTTATTTTTGTTGTTGTTGCGTTTGTGGTGAAAGTACTTTATTTAATTCTTTATTTGTAAAATGTCGACAAGTATTTGCGGAAAAATAGCGACATTTAACAAACACCCACTCAACAAACCACTCAAAAGAGATTACGAAAAATATTTAATGTGTGGCTTATAAACATCGACTGACTTGGTGCAATGATTTTATTTTCTTTTTGTATGTATTTGTACATGTTGACATAGAAATCTGCTGCTACTCCTCCAAAGTCTGTACTGAAAGAAGCCACTAAAGCAAGATAAAACTGTTAAGAAATTATTTTGTTACACTCAAGGGAATTAAAATTTCTTTTTCTGTGGGTTTATCAAGAAACTTTTCTGTTTATGTGTGTGTGCGTGTGTTTCTTTTAAAAACATTTAAAAAGAAAAATTATTTAATTACTTAAAAAGTTGTAAATTTAAGTTTAATACATTTTTTTTATTATTTGTTTTTATTTTTGTGCTAAGAACCAAATAGGAATGGAATAATCTGTAACCATAAATAACTTTTGCAAGAGATAATGAGATGTGCTCAGAGACAAGACGATTTTATTTTGTGTGGTGGATTGTTTAAAAAAAAGATATCCAAGGACATTTTGAAAGCCTTCCTCTAATAGTCAATTGGAGTAGGAACTAACTTTAAAGAATTAATAAATTTCGTCCATTATAGCTATGAAAATATAGTCGGGTTTTATTTTGCTTTCTGTTATTTGTTCTATATTTTCTCGATTTGTACTCATGAGTTTTAATGAGCAGAGATAGATGTGTGACTATCCACGCTCATATTCTGTCAACCAGACCCCAGCTGTTTTTATATTGTTTCTTCCCTCTCTAGCTAAGGCAGCGTTTTAAATTAGATCACCATTTCCTTGTTTTACTAAACAGGTGCTTTAGTAAGTCATTCACCGCGACGTTACAAAAATTGCGTTCTTCCTATAATCGATACCCTGGGAGGTTTAAACTGCTGTTTTCCATCCGGCAACTTAACTATTGGGGCTGCTCAACAATAATTACTTATTTTTTTTTAAAGGCTCTGCTGGGACTTGAACTCAAGTTTGTGATCTTCTTTTAAACTAACAAGCAAATTACAGTTCCTTATAATGTGTTTACTAACTGTACTTTTATTCTGTTGGAGCAAGCTGTACAGTGACGATGATAATCGTTTGTTGGATTCTAATACGACTTTTAAAAAGGCTGGATTTGAGTTAAGTTAACTAAATTCATGAAAATTCTCATTGAGTAAAAAAAAATTCTCCGTTAATTTTTAAATTTATTGTTCCCGATTGTTTTTATAGCGGACAAATTTGTACAAACTGTGTGTAAATTCTAAATGTCTGCCCACTACAGTTTAGAAACTAAACTCGTTTGCTCTAGGAACACCCTTAACATTTTAGAGTTATTTTAAATTTTTTTGTCTGTAGGTTTGTGGTTTCTACAGGTCGACTGAGCGATATCCGTACGTCCGTTCATGTTCGAGTTGTAACCAACTTTGTCAAGGCACTAGATGAGCTAGATAAAATTCTAATACTCCAATCGATCAGACATAGTTTCAAAAATTTTGCTATTAAAAATCAGAAAGATCGGTCCATGTCCTTCGAGACAGCGGGCAAAACACCACGCCTACCTCTAATTTTTTTCATATCATCTGGAACAATGAAGTAGCTATAAAAAAACAAATATATGGGGCGATAGAGAATTTAAAAATATAAAATAATAATGTAAAAAAATTAGCTTTCGCCCATATTTTCCGAGTCATGGGTCTCTGAAATTTTCAGAAAATAGATCGATTGTCAATGTGGTCAATATGGGTATCATTTTAAAGCTTTTGAAGAGGTCCTTCAGGAAATACTAAAATTTTTTAAAAATACTTAACCCATTAAGAGTTGATGAAACTTTTATGTAAATATTTTTTATTTTTTAATTCTTTGTCACCCCAGTATTTGTTATTTTGATTGGATTTACTTTACTTAATTATATTTAAATAGATGGTGAAGGGTATATAATATTCGATATAACCTACTTGTTGAAGTGGCAGACATAGTTTTATATTAACTGTACAAATTTAACGTGTCTGCCTATCACAGTTCTTAAACTAAAAATATTTTTATGAATAACACTTCACTTTCGGCACACTCTTTAATTTTTATTTTTTGTTGTTCTAGCGAGTACACCTTTTGTAAACACTTCAAGATTCTAGCTATTACGGTTATAGAGATAGAGGGCTGTGATATGCGTATAAACCAACAGACATTGTAATGAAAACAGTAGGGGTACATTTTTACCCCTTATGTTAGGAAACTCAAAGTTTATTAAGTTATTTATTTTAATGTAATCGCCAATAAACGGCTTATGATGACACTTCCAATTGTTAGACTTTTAACAAATGACTAAACACAAAAAAAAAAAAATATGCAAAATATTGCTGCCGTACACCCACTTCAACGAGTACATAAGTGCATTAAATGAACATCCTTTCTATGCCGCCCTAATCTTACTCGTTTTATGCAAATATTTGATTTAAATATAAAAAGCAGAAAAAAGCTACACGCAGTCAAGCTTACATTTACAACAAAACATGTGTACACCCAGCAGTTCTGAAAGTTAATCCGTTTTAAATAATTTTTACAAATTATTCGTTAAGGATCCACTTGTAGTTTATTTTAAAACTTATAAAAAATATTTGTTTTCCTTAGAAATCTTAGCGAATTGTCCTTTGTAAAACCAAAAAAAAAAAAAATTTTTTTTTAAGTTGGAAGATTAAAAACTTTGCGGAAGATTGTCCCTAATTAATTTTGTTATGAAGAAATATGTCGTAGGAGGTAAACGCGTTCTTCTAAAAAATAATGAGGAATATTTTATTGCTTAAACTATTTGTAGAGATTCATTTGTAATTTTAAAGATGAAGAGACAAAATATTCAAGAAAAATCCGCAAATATTTTTGATCAAGATCTAGTAAAATTTATTAGTAAAAAATAGTAAAAAAACACAAATAAGAAAATTAAAAAAAAAGAAAAAAATATACATAAAAATGTCATTGGCTCTTAATGGGTTAAGCATTTAAAAAAAAAAAAATTTGTACTTCCGGAAAGATCTCTTGAAAAGCTTTTAAATGATGCCCATATTGATATCTTAAAAAATATGGTGCAAAATCGTACTTTTCAATGCCAAATTTAGAGGCCCTGATCTCTGAAAATATGGGCGAACCCCATTTTTTTTCTTATTTTTTTAATTTTCTTTTGCTCCATATATTTGTTTTTCTTTTTGATTGAAGTTACTTCACTAAACTAGATTTGCTTCAAATGCAAAGGAAATGTACCGATCTTGCGGTTTTTCAATAGCAAAATTTTCGACATTTTCGAATGGCGTATTTATATTTTTTCTAGCTCATCTACTGCCTTGGCCAGAGTTGATTTCAATCCGAACACGGATAGACAGACAAACATCGCTCAGTCGGTGATTTCTGGCCGGTGACTGCTAGCTGTCGAATTATTTCTTCATCACAAAATCTTCAGTTATTATAAGCGTTTGCTTTTTTTCACTAGACTTTCATACAAGATGAAGGATGCTTTCTTAGCTTCTTCTAGGCACATCCTAAGGACTCTTCAAGCACCGTTGGAATGCAACCATTACGTGACTCCTCAAACTAAAAAAAAAATCTGCCAGTTTTTAATAGTTTCTATTGCTTTCTGGTTGATTCCTTGTTTTCAGCATATCCAAGACTGTACAGGAGCTGTACGAATACCCACCTCCTTCCGTAATTACGCCGGATTTGATCTTCCAGGGTTAGAACTCCTAAACTTCGTCACCGATATGTTTTATAGCGGTATAGCGTCCTCGCCAATTTTTCTACTGGGCGTTCTGTCATTCCCACTTCATCTTTATTTCTATCGCATTACGCGCGTCATACAGATAGTATCACTGCTGTTCGAGCAGACGATTTTTTTAGCCAATTGAACAGGTTTCACGTTCCTAAAATTTAATTTTTATACGGCGCGACCTCTAATAGTAGTTTATGCACCTCTTACCATGGGCCGTTTTTCCACTTCCTTTAGTGCACTCCCGTCAGCCTTTTCTGTGACGTCAATGACATTTTCCACTTACGTTAAACGAATGTTGCAGAAAGAAATGTTCACCTACACGATTAAACTTTTTTTGAGTTGTTGATCGACGAGTGTCCAGAGTCTTAATTCTAGAGACCAAGCTTTGTGAGCACAAATACCTCGCCTCTTCCGTCTCGTCGTTGTTTGCTTCACTTAGGAAGTCAGTAAGTGATTTCACAACTTATTAAGAGTTCGTTTCACACTGTCACCTTAAAAAGGTCTATATAATCTGTTGTAAAAATTGGCACCCTTAAAGAAGGGGCAAGTAGAAAAATTTAGGACAGAGTGGAGCATCCATTGTGTACGCTGTCGCAATATCACAGTAGAATTTTCAGAAAATATTTGAACTGTTTTTGGGAACTCTAGATACTTTTTCGTTAGACTTGTGCCATATAGTTTAATTTAGTGATCGCTCCTTTTAGTTCAAAGTTTAAAAATGAACTAGTTAAAATTTTAGTTCAAAGGCTCTTTTTAGTTCAAAATCAACAACACCGTAGCATTGCCATAACGAAAGTTAAATAAAATGTGTGGGAGCACTAGTTTCATGTCGGAAATAGTCAACAAAGAAAGACATGGATTTTAGTCCATCTTGTCTGGTAGTTCAAATGCAAAGTATAGTTTAAAAATGAACTAGATATACTTAAAAGTTTGAACTAGTTTACTTAGTTCAATCGACGGAATCGTTTAAATGAACTAGTTCGTTTATGAACTGCACAAGTCTATTTTTCGCTGCTGTGAAACAGTAATAAACTTTTTGAAAAACATCACGGAAGAAGTTTGATATCACTGACTTGTAGCCCAGACTTTGTCCTATCTGACTTTTCGTTTGTTTCGATCCATGCCAAGCAATCGGGTCTGAGTACTCTTCACTTCAGTCGGTCAGGTATCAAACATTGACATCAGTCGTTTCGCGAAATCTATTTTCTGCTGGAAAGGTAAAAAGAAGACACAGCAAAAGATGGCCCATTATTTGTGTGGTCACCTTAGTAGCTTGACAGCTACATTACACGCTAACACCGCAGGGCATGTTCATGTGTTCATGTTCATGTGTGTCAGTAACAGTGTGCGTGTACATGTGTGTTTCTTTAACACGAGCCGTAGTTTAAATGCACGCAACAAATATTTCGAAAATAAGCAAAAAACAATACAAAAAAGGAATAATTGACAAAGTGCCAAGACTACAACTTAACAGATCCACCAGTTGTTATTTCTCATAACCCTTAGAGTTCAAAGGAAAATTCATCTTTATGGTAAAAATCTCATTTTGCAGTCATTCATCAATTTTCAAGCAGAAACAACGCCATTACAAACAAGCTGCAGCTTAAATACAAAATGTAAAAGATCCAGTGATAAATTGTAAAACATGAACAATAAAAAAAAAATAGAGAACAACAAAAACAGAAAAGTAACACGCGCCGTCTTTGTCGATGATTTAGATGATGATGATTTATTTACTTGTTACATTGCTAAGGGCAGCTGAACGGACGTTGGCTGGTCAATAGATCTGACTGACTGGCCAAAAGGTTGGGAAATGAAAACATAAACAAGCTTTACAATCATTTTTTTCCATTTTTTTCTTCAGTTTACATTCATTATCGTTGTCACTGAAGTCATGGAGGTGTTGATTCATTTCGCAATTTTAAAAATTATTTTGTTAATGTAGACAAATGTGATGGCGAGATGTTGGGAAAAATAATTGATTTTATAAAAAAAAGGCAGATTTAATAAGTGATTTGTAATGGAATTTAAGGTATTTTAATGACTTGTGTTTGAAAACAATATTAAAGTAAAAATACATAATCACCTGTGTGATAAATTTAGATTGGAGTGATTTTAATTTCAATTTTAATGCTTCCGTTTTCGTTCGTTTATGAATCTTAAATCATAAAAATATGGCAACCTTAACAATAATATAGCATATGTTTAGGCAGTTCTAGGCTTCTCTACAGGGGTTATCCGAAAGTGAAGAGTTCTAAAAAAATATTGTTATTTTTGGAAATACGATAGGCGCACATGTCACAGTTGCACAGTGTGGATCCAAAAAATATTTTTTTAAAAATTTTTTTTCCAATCAGGGATTGAACCGTGGAATATTATAAATGAATTAAAATTAACTTTGTTTTCTTAAGTTCACTTTTTAATTTAAGTTTTAGAAAGAAAAATTATTTTTCAAGTGAATGCGGACGTTTTCCAAAGAAAACAAGAATAATTAGACGCTGGCAGAATGTAATGCCACATTTTCCGCATCGCCAAATCCTTCATCAGCATAGATAGATGCGAAGAATGCGGATGAAGAATTTTGCGGTCCGGAAAATGCGGCATTGCATTCACATTAGAGGGTGTCACACGTACGTGGTCTTGGCTTTTAACCGCAAAAGGAAGGCGTTTAGGGCTTAAGTATTTCTAAGACCGCTTTAAAAGCAACTACAAAAAGTTAAAATAAAAACCAAACAAATATAAAGGGTGTCCCTATAGTGACATGATATAAAGTATATGGCTTTAGTATTTCAACCGTTGCAGACAGACTTTTTAACACAGAGTATGCACAATTAAAACCGGTACAAAAAAGTGTCATTAATAGTTTGAAAAATTAAAGGGTGTTGCCAGTAAGGACGTGACTTTGAAGAGCACGACAATATTTTTTAAACGGACGGCTATCATTTGCACGCAGCATGTACTGCTATGTCTGTAAAGTAAAAAATTGAAATAAAATTAAATAAAGGGTGTACCGATAGTAACGTGAGTTTTACATATATCGCCTTGTTTTTTAAACCTAATATTATTACTCAAGAAGAGAGTGTATTATTAGTTCGCTTTAAATATAAAAATTGAAATTAAAAGGTGCCCCAATAATAACGTTTTTTTCACAGGGCCTCATTTTAAATTTACTTTTTCTTCGCTGTAACAATGTAACAAGTTAAAAAAAACAAAATTTAATAATTAAAGGGTGGCCGGTACATGATATGGAAGCCCTCTTGTGTGAGTCCAGTTCAAACTTGAAGGATTTATTTAATTCTGCTTTGTATTTTTCCAATATTCTTCTCTCTTTAGTAGCAAAAAGAATAAATTTTAATTTGTATTAAAAGGTGTCTAATATGTATTATAATTATTGTAAAGCATAAAAAAAATCCTTAAATAAAATGGAAAGACCATTAGTTATTTTCCTTAAAGACCCCACTGTGCAATGGAATTAATATTTCTAAAATTATGATAAGCAAATATTTTCCATAAATAAAATTAAAGTTGTAAAAATATTGCAGTTCACATTTTGTTTTCATTTTTATTTGCTTTCAAAAAGGGAATTAAAAAATTTACTTTAAAAGATGCTCTTTAAACTTTATACGTTTCGTTGTTTTGAATAATTTAATTATTATTTTTAAGATTCAACACGTATTGAGAGTTTTTGCTTTTTGAAACCAAAAGCTTTTAATTAAAATTTTTTAGTGCTGCTGCCGCTGATGTTTCCTTTTCGTTTTCAAGAAAAACCACCCAAAACTATTGTGGTTTTATTGGGGATTACAAACCTTTTAATTTTTTCACTTCTTCATTTTAATCAAGAAATTAATTTATTAAAATATTCACAAAGCGTAAATCTTGGGGTTTTAACTACTTAAACAAACTGCATTGGCAAATAACTGTATTAAGAGTAAAATATTAAAGTGGCATCACACAAAATATTTTCAGGGTTAAATAAACTTAAGTTTATTCAATGGTCGGGGGCAGAAGTAAAAAGAAGTTAATTATGATTTGGGTGTGTGATACATATCACAAACATTTTAATACTAATTGTTTGATACTGGATGCCATAAATTATATTTTCTGATGATTGACTATTCTACACAATTGTAAAATTTCTTCACAAGAAAATCTGATGGAATTTTGTTCCACACAGAAAAACCACATGCAACACATCAAAAAAAAAAAAAAATATTTAATTGAAAATGCAACTCTGATTAATCTGTTAAATCTGTCATACACACCCCACCAAGCTGCTGCCAGGTATCTTTCCTTTATTTTTTAATGCGCTAAGATTCAAATCGAATCGTACGAAACACTACGCCCTCTATTCTTCTTTTAATAAGCTAATTTCCTTATTCCAGAAAAATGCATTGTATGAGTAGTGGTCATCTCCAGAGTATTGGTCCACCCTTTCATTTTTAATAAAATTTTTTTTATTATTTGCAGCTAAATATTTAAAGTCTCTGTCTATTAAGGTTCAGAAGATAAGAAAATTTGCTTCAATATCAGATAATATAAGGGCACACCCTTTAAATTTGAAATTTATGTTTTTTACTTGTAATTTCAGCGGACACATACTAAGTGCAAATTTTGCGGTTTCATATAATTTATAAAATGCTTGTCACTATGGGGACACCCTTTAATTTATTTATTTTTTCGTACTTTTTCCTTAAAGCAGACAGACATAGTACCACATACCCTGTGTAAATGTGAAGCCTCTACTTGTAACAGTTTGAAATATAAAGAATTGGACTTGTTTCTGGGGAACCCTTTAATTTTTAATTTTATTTTTTCAACATACTTTTTTAGCGAATACAAAACTACAGGCAAGTGTTTGCTTTTAACAGTTTAAAAAATAAGGTTTTAGACGTGAAAATCAGTTATCTGTGGGGACACCCTTTAATTTTTAATTTTATTCCTTTAAACTTTTTCTTATAACGGACATAGTACTACATAGTATGTGTAATTCGAAGTGTCTGCTTGTAATAGTTTTACAGATAAAAGCATATACGTTTTCAGGGGGACACCCTTTAATCTTTAATTTTGTTTTTTTAAGATTAAATCTTATAGTGAACATAAAGTTAAATGCAAGTGCTTGCTTATAAGAGTTTGACAAATAGGGCTATATAAGTAAAAATCAGGCATTTGAGGGCACACCCTTTAATATTTATTTTTTTTACTATTCCATACGGTTGGCTTAGTGAGTTAAACTCTGTGTACATGTTAAATATCTGCTTGTGGCGATTAAAAAATTAAGTTATATATATCACGCTGGGCACACCCTTTAATTTTTAGTTTTATTTTATTCTTTGTTATTAAAGCTTTAACGGTTTTAATAATCGGAAACTTGACACAGACACATTTAACACGTAACCTTTTAAAGGGTTACGTTTTTATTTTTTGGGTACCGAACCCTTAAAAAAACCTTTGATTTCAAAGTTCAAAAAAAGCAAAGCTTTTCTAATACTTGAACCAGTGTTAAACCATAAAATTTTACAAAGAAGGTAACTCGTGAGTTATTAACTTGGATTAAAGGTTAATTTTTTTTATAAAGTGACTTTGATTATTATCACCTCATAAATATAGACTTTACAACATACGATACAATTTACAACAGTTATATAAACAAATGATTTCTCCCTTTAAAATACTTTTTTTTGCTTTAAGTAGAACGACAAAAAACTTAATTAAAGTACTTGCATAGTGAAATTTTCAATTTTCCATTTCCATTTAACTTTTTTTTTTTTTACTTCTTAGTAGCTGAGTCATTCATCTTTTCAGTACAACACACAACTTTTTCCATTAGTTAAGGCGTAACTTCTTTTATCTTTTAGTTTTTTCTTCTTTTGAAGCTCCTAAAATTAATATATTTTTCATTTATATATTTGGCATCATATTCTTAGGTAAACAAAAATAAAATATTTTTTTTGCTTAAAGAACCAAAACTAAAAGGTGTAAAAAGTTGTAAAAAGTTGTAAAAAGTTGTGGGGAAAACATTTGCAAAATGAAATATTAAAAAGGTGTTATTACCTTTTAAACTTAATTGTAAACTTTTTTCGTATTTCACTTAAGTAAATAAATACCAAACAGTTGCTAAGGAATGAAAAAAAAATTTAAAGTAATATTTTTTAGGGTTTCATACTCAAGGGGTTAAAATGAAATGCATTTCTTTTCGCTACAATGTTTAAATGTTGGTTACAACCCTTTATTTTTGAAATGGTGAAAGTGAAGCACTTAAGTTAAAATTGTATTTTTGTTATTATTTTCGCTTTAAAAAACAGTTAATAAAATAAAGTTAAAAATGTAAAGGGTGTTCCCATAGAGATATCATGTCTTAATAAATGACCTGATTTTTGAAAACATTATAAGCAGATACCTAAAATTTACATTCTGCAGAGTATGTATTGCTATTCCTGCTTTAAGGAGAAGTTTAAAAATAATTTTAAAAATAAAAGGATGTTCCAATAGTAGACTGGATTTTGAGATGTGTTGAAATAACTTTGCAATCATAAAAAGCAGACGATACCTTAAAGTTTTAAATAAAAATGAAGAAAAAATTTTAAATTAAAGGGCGGCCCAAGGGTAAGTGACTTTAACTGGTAGTCTGATGAATTATATATGGTTATGGTATAATATTACAGAATCCATTTAATCGGATTTTAGTTTTATTCGAGCAAACAATAAATTGGTTTTGGGATCTTAATCTTGGTCGAATATCCGATTAAGGGTCTTAAATTACTCGAATAACTCGAATTAATCGTACAACTTCAACAAATTTAAATTTTATATTTAATAAGAAATGACAACCACGCAAAAATTACCAATGAAAAATGTTATTAATAACAATACTTTAATACAACCAAAAATTATTCATATTATGTGTTATTAAAACATTGAAGGACACTTTATGAGATCTTTTCTTTTTTTTTCTGTTAAAACAATCTTTTAAAAATATAGTTGAATTAAGATAATAAGCTTTTAACCGATTTCTTTGATTTTTGTTTTTATAAATCCCGAATTTGAAAAACGTTTTTGCATAAAGAACATCATACAGACACTTGAAAATTCCCCAGTATTTAAAAACATGTAAAATATTTTATGTAATAAATGTTCTGTTTGATTACTTGAAATATTATTTTCAATTTTTCCTTTTGGTTGACACGGGTTTGCTGGCTTATATTGGTCTATTGTTTTTTACATGTTTACTATTCAATGGTCATATCGTACAATTTTTAGGTCCAACATATTATTTCTAAAGCCACAACAATATTTTTTGCTAGTAAATCGTTTATTTACCTTTTTACATTTGGAAGAATAGTTTTGAAAATTTCTTTTTTACTGTTTCGTTGCTAGTTTTTGCTAATAAAGTTACTGAACAGACCTATAGTTCGATAGAAATTTCTTTTATTTCAGCTTTAGAATTGTTTTATAAAATGTAATCATTATTGGGAAAGGTCGCCAAGTTATAAAATTATTTTGTTAAGTAATTTGTTAAGTCTTTTAGTTATACTAGACTTTTCAACAAACAGTTATATTTTTTGAAAAGGAGTAATTTGCCTTTTTCAAATTGTTGAATAAAAACTAAATTATGCCTTTAAAATCAATTAATTAATATTGCGGAGTCTTTTCTTAGTTCTTTAACTGCCACAACAAACGGTCGTAAAGTACTCTTTCTTGCTGACAAATTCATTTATTTCGATTTCTGTAAAAACTGGTAGTCCCAACTCTGATAGCGCATGATTTATGCATTTATTAATTATTCTTAAACGAACAAGCTTATAAGTGAATCGTTATATAAATTAATTTTAGTCGATTAATCGCCATAATTTTTTCGAGTTATTTTTGAATCGAAATTTTCAATTTTTCATACTCGAACAGTTAGTTAAACGACTTAAAATCCTCCGATTAATCAAGCAACAGTTGATCGAGTGAATACTCTATATAACTTAAAATTATATGAAATTTGTTAAGTGATTAAAGACTTCTTAGGAGTTACTTGACTGCTAATAGAAGCGAGCGAAAATGTTCTCTGGTGATAGTGGGGAAATCATCGGTATTATTAGAGCTGCAGAATGTCGTCTGATGGAATTAAAGAACTTTTTTCTGAGAATCATAATTTATTGCACACAACACGTTCTTTACTAGGAGACCTTCCTTTTAAGATCTCTTGGCACTACTTATTGCTGAGGCAACTCGTTTTTTAGCTAAACAGTTCAAATATTGAATAAACTCCTTGCAATGTTTTTTCTTGTCACTTTTAATGTGAAAGATTGAAATCTAGTGTCGACAAGCACTACTCCCTCTATACCCCTTCCCACAACCTAATTTCCTAGTTCTGGCACAAGGCATTGCAAAAGCAGGGGACATCCCCTGATATCCTCTAACGTCATACCCACAACCTAATTTTATGGTTCTCTTGCAATACCTTGCTTTAAAATGGGTCACTCTGTGAGTGGTAAATGGTGAGTCGTCCAGTTTAAATAAAATCTGGATGTTGGGTGACCAGTAGAAACTAATAGATGCCTCTAGCTTATACCTAGTTCAAAAATTTCAATTTTGGATTAAAATGAATAAGAAAAAGAGTATGAAAGAATGAAAATTAAAAGAATGTTTCTCTCAATGGTTTTTGTTTTGTAGACTTATTTTTAAATTTGCTGTCATTTGACATTTAATGAAATAAAGACGATGATTTTACTACTAAGTGAAATACAAAGCGTCAACTAGCGCCCTCTATCGGCGTTACCAACAGAGTTGCAATTGCAAGAACTTGGCTAGCAGGACCATAAACTTCACCTTGCTTGAGGGTTGGAGATTATCCATTTCTGGCTGTTGAAATTGCAACAGCATACTCGGAATGGAACCGAACCTTCCCTGCGGACACTGACAGCCATTACGTGTACTCCGAAGGCACCTCACCCATAACCGGCTATAGAGATAGGCGGCTCTCTGTATGGGCTACTGGTTCCAACGGCTACAGTTCTTCGGCAAGTACCCAACTTGTCTATTTAGATTAAGCAACTAAACACTAGGGGACTGTATCCCCCTATACCTCGAGAACACTATGCCTGAACCTAGGTTGACTTAGCCAGACTCTTAGTACCCCTTGGGGGAAACTTCTTAAGGGTATGAAAAACCAACTTCATGTGATAAAAAACTTCAGTTCTGCTCAAGTTTCACGAAGGCGCTTAAAGAAAAAAAAAATTCCGCCGGAAAAATTTTTACTCTAGAAGCAGCTCAAATTTTTTATTTAAAAGCCCATTTTTCATAATTTTTACTACGAGCAGTTGAAAAAAAATATAAAACTTTTGGTTTCAATTTAAGGCAAAAGAATAATAAAAATTTTTTTTTTCACGTATAAGTTCGTTTATTAAAAACTTTTATAAAAAATTATAAATTGATTGATAGTCAGAGCTGGTTGCTAATCACCACTAACAAACTCTGATTTGTATGGTAAATATGTGGTGTCTGCTTGTTTGTAAATAAGAATATCATAAGTTCATATCCCAACACAGCATTGATTATAAAGAAAAATAATTCTTCACAAGGACGAGTTCTTTCTGTTCATCGAAACTAAAAGTTTTCATCTTTTTTTTTTAAATATTTTTAGTATTTTTTAAATTATTTTTTAATTTTTTCCCAGCCAGGGGTTGAACCAGTGATTATCATAATTCAATTAAAATTTACTTGTTCGGCTTTGGTTCATTTTTTAATTTAACTTTTTTTTCAAATGAACGCGGACGTTTTCCAAAGAAAACAAGAAAAATTAGACGCTGGCAGAGTGTAATGCCGCATTTTCAGGACCGCCAAATCCATCATTAGCATTCTTCGCATCCATCACCTTGAATTGCATATATTGTAAATATCATCCATTTAACCAACTAATCAATATTAATTTGGTTGGACGAAACTCACACACAACTCAAAGCAGTTTTTTGTTGTCTTCTCTACAACTTTTAATATTAATTTGAAGATCTTTAAATGCTCCCTTAAATAAATACCCTTACTGCTGTTCACAAGAAAATATAAACGTTGTTGTGCTGTGAAAACATTTTAAAAAGAAATGTTTTAATGACTTTAACTACATAAAACAACAACAATTTGTAAGTTTGACGTATAAAAGAAGTATTAACACCTTTTCTTAGTATTTTGTATTTTTTTGGTTTTTTGTGGGCCAACTTAACAGGCATTATCTTTTTTACACTGTTTTCTAAAACATTAGTTTGCAAAAAAAAAAAACATTTAGAAAATATAAATAATGGAATAAAAAGAATCATTAAAGTTAAATGTGTTATTTTGTTTTTGCTAACATTTACAAGATGTGTTTTACATCTTTATTTCTTCTTGTTATATTTTGCTTGATTTTATTTTTATTTTTTTTTTCTAAAAACTTTTTTTACTGGAATATTAAATTGTTCGCTTAAAATGTTTTTTTATATCAAAAACTTTACGTTTTTAAGCAAACAAGAATAAAACATAATAAATAAATACTTAAGGCACTTTAACATCGAAGTCTTATATAGTTTACGTTTCAACTACTTAAGTTGTTAAAATAAAACTTAACAACCGATACTTAAACACTCTGCAAACATTTCCTTTAAAACAGTTAAATTACACAGCAGCAAAACTTTTTATAAGGAATTTTAATATTTAGAAAGAGTTGCTGCATTCATTTTTAAAAGCTTTTTTATTTACTGTTGCAAGAAAAAAGAAGATAGAAAATAAATTTCAAATTTTTTATTACCACCAAACCGAAGAGACACTTTATTTTTGTGAAAAATCTAAAAGTAGAGGGAAAGTGATGCATAAATCACTTTAGACAATAAAAATACATTTTACACAGAAAATGCCTTTAATGACATTTTTTTTTTGTTTTCGATTTATTTTATCTATTGATATATTTTCCCAACAGAATTGTTTTGTTATCGATATATCTCGTTTAGAGATATTTTACACTCGATAACAAAAATTTATTTTTGTGTAAAATTTTCTTTGGAAAAAATTTTTATATCATTTTTGTTTTATTTTACTATTAAAAAATTTTTTTAGAAAATATATTTGCTTTTGATAAAATTTTTTTAAATTATTTAATTATCTGTAAAGCGATTATTTCGTTTTTGTTAAAATTTCCATGAAAGTTGTAGTGGATATAGCTTTTGTTGTTATCCATAAATTTTCTATAAATTGGGATTTTTTGTTAAACAATTTGTTTTGTTATAGAAAAGCTTTCTTCAAAACTTTTAAGTAATCGATAAATTTTTTTAAATGTTGTTGTTAAAATAATTTTTAAATATAAATATTTTAAGTTATTATTAACTTCTAAAATTTTTTATTACTTAGCTTCTTATCGGTAAGATTCTCGAAGAAATTTTTTGTTATCGATAAATTAAAAATTGTTATCGATAATTTGTTATCGATAATTGTTATCGATTAATTTTTTTGTGTGTTTTTCTAAATAAATAATTTTTGGAATTCTTTTGGTAAGCTATAAATTTTTTATATTTATCGATAAATTTTTAATACAATTTATAACTAAAAAAGAATTTACATAAGATTTTCCGAGGTTTTCAATAATTTTCTTTAGGATTACTTTGTGTTATTTTTTAAATCTTTAATATTTTTCGGCTATTTTCGAGAAAAAAATTTCTGTTGTTTTTGATGAAATCTTTTCAGTTCTTTTTGATATAAAATTTTTGGTTGTTTTTTATTAAAAACTTTCAGCTATTTTCGACAGTAAATGTTAAGTTACTATCGATAAGAACTTACGACTTTTTTCGATAGACAATTTTTGGCTGTTTTCGATAGACAATTTTCGGTTGTTTTCGATAGAAATTTTTTAGTTGTTTTCGACTTAAATTTTAAGTTGCTTTGGATATAAATTTTTCTATTCCTTTCGTTGAAAATTTCTCTTGTTTTTGAAAAAAGATTTCTGTTACTTTCGATTAAATTTTTTTTGCTTGTTTTTGGTGAAAAATTCTTTATTATTAAAATATATTTTCGATTGTTTTCGATAAAAAATGTTCGATTGTTTTCGATAGAAAATTTTCGATGGACAATTGTTGTTTTAAAAAAAATGTTCGTTTGCTTTCGAAAAAAAATTTCGATTGATTTTGATTAAAAATTCTACTTGTTTTCGATAAACAATTTCTGTAGTTTTCAGTTATTTTTGATAGACAATATTTGGTTGCTTTCCACTAATAATTTTCTCTTGCTAATCCATTGATATAGTTTTCCAAAAGAATTACTTTGTTATAGACATATCTTTCAGAGTATCGATTTTGATGGAAAACTCTAGTTATTTTCGATAAAAAATTTCGGGTTGTTTTTGATAGACAATTTTCGTGTATTTTCCACTAGTAATTTTTTATTGCCTTCAAAAAATTTTTCTTAATTTCCTGTTGCTTTCAATATATATTTGCTATAAAATTTTCGTTATCGATAAATTTTTATCGAACAAAATTTGATGCTTCGCAATTGATAAAACTCTAATCAAATTATATTGAACCATAATTACAATGAAGAATGCAAATATCATCTCTGGTATCCTAAAATTTGCTATAGGAAAGAAACTTTAAATTTTTTATCGATAACTTTACTGCCAATACGTATTAAAATTCTCATAAATATTGCTTCTTTTTACGTCTTGTTTTAATTTTAAAGACATTTAAAATATTCATCAAACAGCGAGCTTGCAGAGTTTATTCCATAAAAACTCACAAGAGACTTGAAAATTTAACAGCGATCGACCTTTTACTCATCTTGAATAAAATGTGTGTTACAAGAACAGCAACGAGAGCACATATGAAAGCAAATATGTATAAAATTTAAAATGTAGGAATGTATGTGTGTCGTCTCATTAGAATGCGATGAAAAAACCAAATGAAAAAATATTTTCCATTTCAGAATGTGAAAAATATAATTTTTATTGGAATTTTTTTTTTGCTGGCTTTTTAAAAATCATTAAAATTTTCTATGTGCAAATTTTATTAATATGAGCCATAATATAAAAAAAGAAAGAAACGGCAACAAACACATTAAAACGTTTTTTGAAAGCTTAAAAATGAAATGTTTAATTTAAAATGAAAATTACGTATGCGACAATGATTCTCCTTGAATCTTGAATGGAGTGTTAAAATTTCTAATAAAAATTTATACGATTTTCACACACTTGTGTTTTTTAGACACATTTACATTTTCTTTTTTGTTATAAAAGAATTTTCCCATAAAAAAATTATTGGAAATGTTCACTCACAAGTTTTAAAAGAAATGTTTGCAACACAATTTCTTAGTTCATAAATATTTATTGTGGAAACCTGATAAGAATTTTTAATTCCAAACAAAGTTGAGTTCTTTATTTCTCACAGTAAATAAAGAAGTCAATTGTAACTGAACCTTAATAAATTGGAACTGTTAATAGACAATTTTCTATGAAAGAAAAAAGGAGCCAAATATTTTGGTTAAAGCACAAAGCACATATTTTGAAGGTTGTATATTTCAAGGATTTTTTTTTTTTTTTGATATTTTATTCAGTATTGTTTTTTTTAAATATTAAGCTGTCTTTATACCGATTTTTTGTTGTAATAATATTCAATTAAGAAAACTTTGACAGTTTTTTTCTTTTGTGTAATTCGTGACACGTTTCAAAATCCTAATTTTTTAGTCAAAAGTTATTAGTTGGTCATGCAAAGCCACAAAATATAGTGGAATGTCAATCACAGGCTTATGGACCATATTTCTTAATAGATCACAATAGATAAAATATTATTTAAAATCATAGCAAACTGAACATCTCAATAATAAACTTTTCATAACTTTTAACTTCTCTTATTTTCACAGAGAGCTGTCATCATACCATCACTTACTAAAACTTTATTGAAAAAGAAAAACATTTACACGACCTTTTTAATAACTAATTTTAGGTCTTTTAAGTTCACATCAAATATTTAAATATTTTTATTTAATTCACAGCTGCCACAAATTATGCCATACACATTAAATTGTAAGGCAGCCCCAAAGTATGCAGTTGATTAAGAGATCTTAACAAACAAATATTAATATTGCTTTAAACTTAAATTAGACAGAATAAAAAGAAAAAAGGCCTACACGCAGGGAGAAAGAGTGCGAGCAATTTTTTTCTTCTTTTATTTTGCTATTCTTGTAAAAATTTTTCTTTTCCTTATTTTTTACGAAGAAGTATTTCATTTTATGTCTTTTTAAGTATTATTTCACTGCTGTTTCCTCTAAAAAATTTTGCATTTTCAGCAAATAAAACAAGACAATGATGACGACGACAATGATGATCTCTGTAGGTCGAAAAGCGCATTCACCTACATTTTACGTTGAAAGTACTTGAAAATGAGGTTGAAAATAAAATATAAAAGAAAAGAAAAACAAAATTAGAAATAAGCCAGAGCAGAGGCATATAAAAAAACTAGAAGAATAATATTGTTGCATAATTTTATGCTGCAAAAAAAATATTAAATATGCCGCAAAATTAGCAAATGAAACAAGTAGGTAATGTCTGATGGAAAAAGGTTACTTTATTTCTTTAGTTGGGGAGAAGATGGTTTTCTTAGATGTGCAAAATATGCAAATTTTAATGGAATTACATGCTAATTTATAAATACACTTCTACTCCCTTTTGATTCTGCTTTAAGCTTAAAGATAAATTCAAGCACTTTTTGTTGTCAACTTTAAAGAAATAAAATTATTTAAAACGAATATTTTAATAAAGAAATAAAAAGAAAAACACTTTTCGATAACAACAATTTTAAGAAAAATTATTGATTAAAAGAAAACTTTAGAATTTTTTGAATGACAAAATTTCTAATTAAGAGACATCCCTGATAAATTTTAATCAACGTTAACGAGAAACATTTTCGTTAATTTTTTCAATATAAAAATAATAAGTAAATTTTTAAATATAATTTTCATTAAAAATTATTATCTTTAAAAGCATTTTTTTATTACACACAAATTTGCCGATCTAATTAAAATTTTCATTGTTTTTTTAATAAGGATTATCAATGACGATAAATCATTCCATAGAGTCTAACTTAGAGATATATAATCAATTACACAATTCCTTAAAACCAAAAAATTGTATAAAAAAAATCATACTGCAAAAAATATTAACTATCGACAATAAAATTTTTTATAGGTCGAAAATATGCAGTTAAATAAAAAAAATTGTTCAACGAAAATCGCAACGAAATTAATATTTTATCAGTAAAACTTTCTTTTAAGTTATCGAAGAAAAGTCTTGATAAAAATTTGGTTATTAGAAAAATTAAAAAAACAGAAATTTTATAAAATAAATTAAAAAAAATAAAAAATTTTTATAGTAAACTTATCGATAAAAAATTATCGAAAAAAATTATGTTATCGATAAACATAAATTTTTATAAGAGATTTAAAAATTAAAACAATACATAAACTTTATCGATAAATAAAAAAATTTTATGGAAAATTTATCGATAACAAAAAAAGTTTTTAAAGAAAAAATATCGATAAAAATTTTATAAAAATTATATCGCTATAAAGTTAATAGAAATTAATGTTGTTTTTATCGATAAACAAGTTTTTTCACGAAATTAAAATTTAAAAAATAAAACTTATCGATACACAAATGTGCTTTATTGTTGAAAATCTTAATAAAAAGTTTACCGACAAAAAAGGAATTTTTGTAGAAAAATTAATAGAATAACAAAAAATTTTTTCTAGAAAATTAAGAAAAAATAATAAAAAGAATTAAATTTTTTTTATGAAAATTTTTTATTTGGAATCAAGCACATTCGAACTAAATTAATTAGGTTTTCTCAAAAAAAATTTCAAAATCTCTAAAATTATTCTTTGAGAAAACAAATAGTCAGTCAAAAAATTACCTAACACCTTCGGCATAAAAACAAATAGAGTAAAAACATCGATATATTTGAAAACAATTTATCGATAACAAAACATGTTTATAACAAAAAAATTTAATGAAAAAAAAAACAACGTTGCAAAAATGTTACAAAAAAAAAAACAAATAAATTTCGATTCCAATAAATTAATGATCACAAAGAAAATTCTAAACAAATTTTATCTGCAGCTCAACAGATGTTAAAGGAAATTTATTGACAAAACAAAAACTTGCTCACAAAATTTATCGATGCCAAGAAAAAACTTTATGGAATTAAATTTATAAATGAAAAGTTATCGATAACATATACATTTTACCGTTACCTAGTGGTTTAAAAAACTGCTGGTACATTTATCCTTGTTTAAAACATTTATGTTTTAATTATTTAAATAAACGACTGCTGTTTTTTATCGGTCATTATAAAAAAAACATTTAATTTATTTAAAATTTGTTTGCTTTGTACTCTTTACTTTTTAAATTTATTGCTGTCTTGCTGACATTGACTTTGAAGTCTCGTTTATTTTTGAACATATTGGATCTCAACAATGTTAATTGATTATAGACAACAATTCTTAGGCTGCCTGTGCTGCGGTCCACTAAATGCTCGAGAGTGAGGTTACGGGTCATGTTGTTTATTTCTCATAATTCAATGTGTTTAATGGTCTGTTATTTGACTTTAAATATTTATCTTGTTGTCTTTGTTTGTTGTGTTGTGTTTTTCTTTTGTTTATTATTTGTTTTTTATGTCAATGCATTTCAATTACAAAATTAAGAATGGTATTTTCTTCATATTGCGAATGTATAAGGGGGAAATCTTTAAAATCTGCAATAATGATGCTCAAAATTGACAAGAAAAAATTTTGACACTTAATGAAAATAATTAAGAGGCGAAAAATTCCTTTTAAAGTGGCGGAAAAATTTATTTTGTTGAGACCAGGTCTGAAGCAACCAATTACAGAATACAAGAATATAACACAATGGGCCGTTTATATAAGCTGTCGTTTCTTAAGCATTCATGTCATTTTAATGTTCTACATTACAAAAGCAAAATCGGATTTAAAGCTGACACCTCAGAAAAACAATATATTTAGAATTTATTGTGTATGAAGCTTTTTTGCGGTAGAAGACAAATACACAACAAAATAAACTGAAATATATAAACAATTCAAGTATAATTTATTTTATTGAAACAGCAGGAATATTTCAATACACAAAGTCAATAAAAAAGTATTTTATTTATCTCCAAAGTGAGTACTATGACGTAGCAATTGATCGAAGACTGACGACAAAGAAAAACTGACTAATAGTACATCTGTTAAATGTCCATGTTCAATGACCACAGTTAATTGTTCATTGATTGGATGAGATAAGTTTTGAACGTTTTTTAATAGATTTCATTGTGCAGCTCAATAAAAAAAATAAATATTTTCAAAGAAACCTCATCAAAACTAAATATTGACAAAAGTATTAAAATTAAAATTCTAGAAAAATTTACAAATTAAAAACATAAATTTTTCCCATAATTTATTTATCGATTTTTAAACACTCTCGAAAAAAATTCATTACGAAAAAATCTTGAATTTAATAATAAATATATTTCAACATTTTTCGCTAGAAAACTTATTGCTATCGGTTTATCGATTATGTCTTCAATAAACTATAAAACAATAAATTATTAAGAATTTAACTTTTTTTGTTTTCTGTAGAAAACAAATCGTAAGTAAAAGGTAAACTGAAAAATAATTTCTATGGAAAACTTTTTATGTTTTTTTTTTTAATTTTTTGTTATCGATATATTTTTTAAAAAATTTTTTCTTATAAAATTTTTGTGATTTTTTTAAACATCAATAAAATTTCCGTATGGATTTTATTGTGGTATCGATAAATTTAAATTTAGTTTAAAATTCTTTCTTTTTATTATTATTGAGTTTTATATAGTTTTATAATTTTTATTTTAATGAAATTTTATTGCTTATCGATATATTGGCAACATTAAAATAAAATGCAAAAAAACATAAAAGTAAAATTTTTTTATCGATAACTTTTTTATATTTTATTTTATATTAAAAATTAATTTAATTATATTAAAAATGTAATCGAAGGCTTATGGATATCGAAAAATTTTGAGTAGAAGTTTTTGGACATCGATATATAACCAAATAGTTTGATATCGAGGCTGATCAATAAATTTTTTATAAAAAAATTTTAAGAAACTTTTTCTTTAATCGATTTATTTCAAGCCTACTGATTATTGTTAACCTTTTTTATGAAAAGACCAAACGATAACTTTTTTAATTTATCGAAAAATCAATTAATTTTCTTAAGAAAATTATTTGTAAAGAAAATTATTTTGCAATAAATACATTTATACTCTATAAGTTCTTTTGTTAAATAATTAAAGTTCTGTATACTTTTGTTTTCTGTTATCGATAAATATTTCTTAAAGTTTTCATTATCAATAACTTTTCCGAAAAATATTTGTCAGTCAATTATTTATAGATTTATTCACAATGATAAATTTTCTCTAAATTTCTGATTACAAAAACATTTTTTTATCTTTTCTTAAATCTGGGAGAAAATATCCTGATAAGTGAAGTTTAGGATTCAGCGAAATCGTTATACGACGTATAACATCGAGTCTATAATAAAATTCAATTTGTTTTGAACAAAAAGTTATTTATTAAATTTGCATTAAAGTTTAATTAATGAAAAAATTTTATATATAAGAGTTTATCGACAACATGAAAGATTTATCGATAACTATATTATTTAAATTTTTTAAATTAATCAACAACAATCTATTAAAAAAATTAAACTGGCTTAAAAGCGAGCTTTAATATGATATAATTTTTGAGACACTTTTATTTATTATAGATAAATTTTTGTTAAATTTTTTTTAATTTCGATTATTTTTTTAAGGTAATGTTTTTCCATTCAGCTTCCAAAAATAATTAGATTTTCACTTCAAAATGTGTTCACATAAAAAAATATTGTTATCGAAAATTTATCGATAACATAACTTTTATTTGAAAATTCAATAATTAAATATTTTTATATACAAAACCTTTATGTATAAAAACACTTTGACGATATTGTATCGTCAGTTAATTGTTGTTATTTAAAAATAATATTGTTTTATAATTATTCAGGCGTTTCAAATTTGATAGCATTTAATGGAACTATAATTATCTGCTCTTAGTTTAAATAACGAATGACAAAACAGCCTAAGCTTCGAGTATAAACAAATCCTTATTCCTTTCATTTTTTCACTTTTCTCCTTCCTTGTTTTTGTAAAGTAAAATTGTAACAGACAGAGCTTTTTAATATAAAAAGAAATAATTTTTTAAATTTTTTTCGTTTTTAATGTAGACTTCCAAAGAAATTTGTATTTGAGGTATTAAAACAGAAAATTTTAAAAGAACACACAACATCAGCAACGTCCTTAGAAAATATTTAAGACCTTTTTGTTTAAAAAAAAGACAAAACTTTTTAAAAACGTTTTGGTAATTTTGTGTTTTAAAAGAGGAATTTAAATAACAAATAAAAATGTTTTAAGGTAAATAAGAATTGTTAAGATTCAACAATAAAATTAAGGTAAAAAAGCTTTTACAAACAACAACAACAACGATAACAATAACAAGCAAAAGCATATTTGTAAAAGAAAACATTAAGAAGCATCTAAAAAAATAATATAAAATACAACAATAACAATTGTTATGTTTTTTTAAGCAAAATAATGCTAATCTTTCATGTTTCTTCCTTTTTCAAATTATTTCATTTGTAGTTCACCACTGTAGTATAATTTGCAACATTGTTGCAACATCTTACATCTTGCCGGTGATTTGACGATTTTTTATATTAAAAGAAATTCTTCTCGATCAGTGAATTACGAGAAATAAAATTATTTCCTTAAAAACTCATACAAAGAATAAAAAAAAATTTTAATTTAATTGACTGGAAAAGTATATTTATTTAAATTTTTTAAATATTTTCCAAAAAAAAAACTTATTTACAAATATTAGTGAACGTTTTCTAAAGAACTATAAAATTTTGACAATGACTGGATTCCATGAATCTGAAGGTATAACGGAAGACAATTGCATATAGACAGGCTTGAGTAGTGCTCAGGCCCTAAAGCGAATACCGTAGATGGTCGAAAGACTCTGACTATGAATATCATTTGGCTAAAACAAAAAACAATGCTTAAAAGAGGCCATCTATACCTAAAAGAATAGAAGAGGTGACGTTAGAGGGAGGAAGACTCTGTTGCGAAAAAAAAAATAAAAATATTTGGGTGGCAGAGAATTAAAAAATAAGAAAAAAATCTTTACATAAGAATGTTGTTGGCTCTTAATGGGTTAAGTATTTTTTTAAAATTAAAGTATTTTCTGAAAGGTCTCTTCAGAAGCTTTTAAATGATACCCATATTGATATCTTAAACAAATAAAGTGCCCAATCGTACTTTTTTATAAAAACTTCAGAGGACCATAACTTGGGAAATATGGGCGAGCGCCAATTTTTTCTTAAAATTTTTTTCATATTTTTTGATTTTCTATTGCCTCATATATTTGTATTTTCGATTGGAGTTACTTTAATGTTCTAAATGATGTGGAAAAATTCGACGCAGGCGCGGTATTTTGCCCGCTGTCTCGAAGGATATGGACCGATTTTCCCGGTTTTCAATAGAAAAATTTTTTAAAACATGACTGCTCAATAGGCGTATTAGCTCATCTAGTCTTTTAGTAAAGTTTATTTCAAGACTAACATGAACGGACAGACAAACTGGTGGATATTGCTCATCGCTTGTGGGGATGGAAATGGATATTGTAGAAATTACAAATGAAATGAAAAATTTACATATAACTTTTTTTCACGTGTTGTGGTGAAGGAACGGACTGATCAATCCACATTAGTCCTCGACAGTATTTGACTATTGATATTAAAGTCTAATAAAATGTCTTTGCTTAGCTGGCCCAGTTAATTAAGTTTTCTTTTGTCGCCCCCAAATGTCCATGCCACTGTTCACAACAACTGCTTGACACTGTGTGGGCCGAGATGCAAAAGAAATTTATAATGAATGGCAATGATGCTGATGTTTTGTTTTTAACTCCAACTTGTTGATATATTTTTCAACTTTATTTTTCTTATCCTTTTATATTCTATTGTTTATGTTTTCTCCATTTTTCATTTTATATACCTCGTGGCGTTTGAGAGAAAACAAAGTTCTAAAAGGAAATGTTGTATTTAAAAGGCTGCTGAAAAGGGAATAAGTTTTAATTTAATTAAACTTAAAATAATAATTTCTTTAAAACAAGAAAAAAAGTAACATAAGGGCAACTTTTATTTAATTTAATTTTATTATAGTTTTCTGTTGCATTCATTTCGTCTTTATTTTATTATTTTTTTTTTTTTCTTTAAAAACAAGCATAATTGAATTTCTTGTTTGCTTAAAGCAAACTAAAACTTAAAAATAAAATTTTTAAAGAAAGAAGTTTAATTAAGATGTAAACTTTTCAATTGTAGAGAAGTGTGTTTAAAATGGCAAAAACAAAAAAGGAAGCAAAAGCTATAATCAGTGTTAAAAAAAAAAAAACTTTTAATGAAGTTTGTATGTTATAACATGAGATAATTGGCAAATATACTGGTAGTACTGAGCAAAACAAAAGCAAAAAGGTACTAAAATGCACTTTCAACTTTCAATCTACAAGAGCTAAAAGCAGGGCACTCAAACCGCATTTACAGCCCTTGTTACAGCCTCATTTTCTGTCACAGTCGAAAGACTTTTAGTTGGATAACTGCGCTAGTGAAAGGACCCAACAAATCTGAATATCATTTGGCTAAAACAAAAATCAGCGCTTGGAAGAGGCCATCTATACCTAAAGGAGAAGAAAAAGTAGAGATGGCAACACATATGTATGTCCAGCACTGGGCGACATTAAAACGAGGAAGACTCTGTGACGAAAATAAAAGCCGTAGAATCCTACGTAACTATAATTGACTGACAGTGTAATAAAACGCTACCACTGTTTCTATGAGTCCATTAAAAGTTTTCTAATAGTGACAATCTCTGTAGGTATGGATCTCTTGGAAATTGCTGTTTTTTTAATTTTTTTTATTAAAATGCACCCGGTAGAATTTTTGTTACACTTTTATTAAAGATGAATTAATGAGTTTAAAAGTTAAAAAAGACAGAATTAACAAATAAGAAAAAAAATTTACATGAAAATGTCATCGGCTCTTAATGGGTTAAGGATTTTTAAAAAATTTTAGTATTTTCAAAAAGATCTCTTCAAAGGCTTTTAAATGAAACCCATATTGATATCCTTAAAAACAACATGCACAATTGTACTTTTTCTATGAAAAGTTCAGAGGCCCATAACTCGGAAAATATGGGGGAGTGCCAATTTTTTCATTTGATGTTCTTTTTTCTTATTTTTTAATTTTTTTAATATTGTTTTGGTTGGAGTGAAGTAACAGATGTTATGGAAAATATGAGGCAGGCGTGGTGTCTTGCCCACTGCCCGGAAGGACATGGACCGATCTTGCTGATTTTTAATAGCAAAATTTTCTAAACTTTGTCCTATCGACTGGCGTATTTATTATATTTTCTCTAGCTCCCCTAGTGCCCTGGTGGAGTTGATCTCAACACCAACATGGACGGAAAGACGGACATCGCTCAATTGACTTCGCTATGTGCCTGACTCAAAATATATACTTTATGGTGTTGGAAATGGATATTGTAGAAACTGCAAACGGAACGACAAACTTAATTATAACCTTTTTCCTCTTGTGGTGAAGGGTATAAAAATTCAACAAAGAAAGTTATGCAATTAAAAGGAACCGCAAACATTTTCTTTTTTCATGGCAAATCGAAAGAAGGCAAATTAAATAGCAAATAAATATTTGTGTATAAATTATAACATCAACAAGAAAACATTAGGGCGGCACATATTGTAAATTTAAAATTAAGAAATAGGCTCAACAAGCTTTGTAAATCCTGCTTAAATATTTTTTTTAATTCGAACAATTAAATGTTATTTAAAAATTGAACTTTATATATCAATAATTATTCTTCAGTTAGGCTTAAGTTCTCATATAAAATTTTTCTTTAAAATAAATATTTAAATATCAAGGTTCATAGCTAACTTGTAGTTCGAGATAAAAAATGCACATGACGATGGTTGTAGCGAACCAAAAAGTGCATTTCATACTTCTGTTATTTATCAATTATTTAAAATTAATAATGAACGCAAGCCTTACTAACGAAGAATATTTAATCAAGTTTTATTTTTTTAATTAATTAAGACCAGCATAAAAATATCTGCAATAATTGTTACTCCCCTATTGTTGTTTATGTTTTTGGTACGTCTTTTTCTCATAGCCATTGGCTGCCAATATTGATGGCACCTTTTTCAATTTTCCTTGTTTAACATTAATTAACATCTTTCGTTTGCACAAACAAAACTGGAATAACGATTTTTTAAATTTTTTACTTTTTACTTCTTCCATCAGTATTGGAGTCACATTCTTTGTTGTGGCTATTTTTTTTCTTTTTAAACGCTTTTGGTCATTGTGGTCATTATTCAAGAGAGGGGCTGGAAGAGTATAAAAACTTTAAAAAATCAGCCAGGTATGAAAATATTTTATATTGTGGCACGCAAAAAATGGTTCTGTTTTTATTGTATTAAATATTTTATTTTTGTAATTGAAGACGGTAATGGAACAATAATTTCTTTTTTAAATAATTTTCATAAACACTTTTGCACTCAACTACAGGATTAAAATGGCGTAATAAAGAAGTGTCAAAGGAAGTTAATAATAAAAAAAGTAATTTCTAAGGATTTTTAAATCTTTTCAGTTTCAATGCAACTCTGTGTAGTAAATTAAAAAAGTTACTTCTGTAACTTACAGTCAACCTCGAACATTTTTTAATAATTCGTTTACATTTTCTTAAAAAAGCCCCTTTATTTTAATATTCTGTCCTTTCATCCAGCTTGATGTAATTTTCATTTCAAGTAGTCATGACCCGGATGATGGCCTCAAATTAACTTTTTCTTTGTCTAAAAACTCGCCACCTACAACCGCCAGATAATTTTTTAATATTTGTCTTGTCTGTCCTAGTGTATAAAATAATTTTTTTACAAAAGATTTTTCAAATTTAATAATATGACAGCATCAGCTAAGAATATTAAAGTTTCACATGTTATTTTAAGTGTTTTTGGTATTAAATGATAAATAACCCAGGATATATTTTTCTAAGGCAGCACTTGGCCCATATCATGTACTTATCATAACAAAGAATATTATGCATATACTCACCAACAAAGCAATTAATTTAAAGCGAAGAAACAAATTATTGATTGCATATGAAACAGGGTTTCAATTTACTTAAAATTAATAGCATACTTTTAGGCATTTTTTTTTAAATAATATAATTTATTAAGGAAAGAAATTCCTTTTTACAGTTAATAAATGATGATACATCTATAATGATTTATGACCTTTACTCGATTTATCTTCGGTATTTTTTATAATGTCAACTTAAATGGTTTTTAATTTAATTATTTAAACATAAATTTTTTAATATTTTTTGCATATTTATCTGCAAGCCGCTTATATTTTATTATATTCCATTAACATGCTTTTAATTGCTGTTCAATATTTTTAATATGAAATTTTTACTTTGGCTGATGTAGCACAGTGTGATTTTGGGATATGTTGCTGGTGAAAACGAAAATATTTTAATGTTGGCTTTACGAAAAAGTTGTGGGTGTTTTAATTTTTCTTTCAAAAATATGAGCAGACTTAAAATACAATATTTTCAGGTTTTTCCCTTTTAGAACAAACGTATAGATTCTTTTGATTGCAAATACCACTGTGGCACATTTTAAATTTGGAATTTTCTTAACTCCTTATTGCTCTATTTGATTATATACTTGATCCTGCCGGTGTTTAGGTTTCCATGATCTCGTGTTTACTATACATGCGTTGTTACAAGCGCAGCTAGCCATCCACGCTACACTACTGTGTTACTCCGGCGAGACATGAAATTTTTTGCACTGTTACTCGTACTCATATCAAACATGCTTCTCATTTAATTTATACGGCCATGGCCTTACACAATAAATGTCTGCCTTTTTCCGGGTGGTTTGTGTACTGGCTGTTTTTTTTTTTTCAATTTTCCTATGGTCGTAGTCATCCACGCTATACTACTGTGTTACTCTGGCGAGACATTAAATTATTTGATGCCTTTACTAACGTAAACCTTCCACAGACCTCTCCACCTTTCTTTACATCGAAGTCAGTCATTCCCTTTAAATTCAATAGCCACACTTTCATCTGCCGTAGATTGTTATCATGTTGTTACTTCCTTCCGCTACCAGGTGCTTTTTATTTTTCGGCAGGTTTCTACTGCTGTTAGTCTCAATTTTTAATTGCTTTTAACAACTCTTATTTTACCTTGAGGTCATTGAGGTTGCTCAAATTGTGTTAGCTAATTGTCGTATTATTCTATACCAACGGTTCTCAAATGGGGGTCCGCGGACCCCTGGAGGTCCGTAGCAACCATCCAAGGGGTCCGCATTAAGAACCAAAAAAACAGTGTTTTCAAAAATAATAAAAGTTTTATTATGAATTTGGCTTTAAAGGGGTCCGCGAAAAAAAATAGTTTACTAGGGGTCCGTGAGCAGGAATTTTATGAGATCCCCTGTTCTATACACACACCCAATGGTGGTGGAAGCAACTTATTCACCTCTGTTTTTTACCACGCGCATACCGACAACAAAAACAGGAGTTGCCAGATCTATTTAGCGCCAACAGTTTTCCTTTTGAAGCTGTTTTGCATCGACCCCATAGGTGGTAGAGAGAGGCAGCAAGTTTTGCGCTATGAAGCGCATTAAGTGAAACTTTTCAAAAACTGCTTCTACTTTTATGAAAACAAATAGTGTTTTAGCTTGTAGTTCCATAGTCTTTCTTAATTAATTTTATGTTTTCAAGCAGATAAATTGTTGTAAGTACAGCTCTACTTGACTGCTTCGCCAATTGTCTAGCTTTACAGTTCCAGAGAGAGAGAGAGAGAAAGAGAAAGATGGAGAGGGCTTTGGCAGACCGACAGACATTATAGTGAAAACAAAAGGGTTACATTTTTATTTTAGAAGCCGTTTTTATACTACGAAGAAACAGTTTTATTTTGGAGCCACTATTTTTTCGGTTGTTGGCCCCACTTAAAATGTACTGCTCTTCGGCTGAAGTTTTCATAATAAAGTCATTTTTATTCGCCATTTATATTTTTTCTCTTCGCGGCAAGTCCATTAAACATCTCTGGGTTTCATCTCAGGTGGCACAAATCCAAACGAGGGCCTTAATATGTCTTTGAACTCTCTGGAAGATCACCTGATGCCCGACTCTAACCTTCATTCTCTGAACCTTTTAGAACTTTATAGAATTAAAAAAAAAATTTACATAAAAATGACATCGGTTCTTAATGGGTTAAGCATTTTTAAAATATTTTAGTATTTCCTTAAAGATCTCTTTTTTAAGATATCAATATGGATATCATTTGAAAGCTTTTGAAGGGAACCTTTCAGGAAATGCCAAATATTTTTTTAAAAGCTTAACCCATTAAGAGCCAATGATATTTTCTTGTATTTTTTTTTAATTCTCTTACACCTCAATATTTTTTTTCTTGATTTTACATAAAATTAACTTATACCAGTTTCAAAGAAAACGGCTTCTATTAAGGAGAAATATTTTATAAAAATCTGTCAGAGACGCAATTATATTTATTCGTAAGCAACCAATAAATTCCACCAATAATTGCAGAAAATAATTTTTATTGCTGGTCGATTCTTTTCACTTATTATTGTGTTGACTTCATTCTTCCATTTGATTAATTAGCATTATTTTTCATTTTAAATTGACAAACGAAAAGAAATATATTTAACATGAAATACAGACAGACAAGCACGTAAATTTTTAAGTGTTTATTTATACAAACATGCAACTTGTGAATAAGTTTTTTTTAAAATTAAATTAAAATCACACAAGTAAGAGTGATTTAATCGGCCGTAACGAATTTTATATACCCTTTACCAAAGAAGTTGAATTATATATATTATTAAAATATGATTTTTTTAAATGAAATTAAAATTTACTTTTTCCAATTAGGCTCACATTTTAATTTAATATCTAAAAAATTTTGGAAAGAAAAATTTATTTAAAAATCTATGCGGACGTTTTTTTATTTATTTTTTGTCAGAATATGTTTTTCTTTTATTGAGGTAAGAAAAATTTTTTTGTGAAAGTTTGGTGAAAATGTTACATTTAAGTGAAATATCGTTTGTTTAAAAGAATTTCTGATTTTTGTAACTCTAGAGTGATCTTTTTTTTTATTAATTTTCTGTTTTATGTGAAACTTGTTTTTTTTTTTTGCTGAATTTTCGTTGTGGTGAAATATTAAGTGCAAATGTGATATTTAAGTGAAATTTTTAATGTCTCGTGAAATTCCAATGTTTTCTTGATAAAGAATATAATTTTTCGGAATTTTCGGTTATTAATCAAATATCGAATTTTTATTAAAAAAAATTATTTTGTTTATTTTAAGTAATTTTTCAAAATTTTGGGTTTTTAGTCAAATAATGATTTTTTTATTACAAAAACAACTTTTTGGTTAAACTATATTTTTTTGGAAATTTTGGGGAAAATGTAATATTTTGGTGAAATTTCTTTTGAAAACAACAAAAGCGATCGCCAATTATTAATCGCTATTTATGAACCGTGATTGCTAGGTCTCAGTAGCCCATCTGACTTAACAATGCATTAGACATTGGCTTTAATACTCTGTAGCTCTATTTCAAGTTAATTGTGAGCAGACGTACACAGGGACATCGCTTAAGGGACTTACCTTTGTGTAAGGGAATAAAGAAACGGAATAAATGAATGAGGTTGGAATTAGCCCCTGTTTCTACTGCATCTGTTTCCACATCTGGTAGCCGTAATTTTTTTTAAACAGATGCAATAGAAATAGGAGCTGATTTCACTCACAGAAATAAGAGCTGACAGGACCAGCAGCAACTTTATTAATGCAATTTGTTTCAAAGAGAAATTTTAGAAAAAGGGACACTTTTTAAAATATACGTTTTTCCTAAAAGTACTTATTTGGTAACATACTTTCTCCAAAAGGTATAATCTTTAACACATATTTTTAAGAAATTAAATTGGTCTATTTTTAAAGTGCTTTGTTTTATAGAGGTACTTTTTTCAAAAAGATTCTTAATGAAAAACTTATATCGTAAAGTTTTGTTTTAAAAAAATTTACTTTTCTAAAAGCACTTTTTTTCAACAGGATTGCTGGTATTTTAAAAGGTCTTTTTTTAACAGTTAGTACTTTCAACTTTTTAGGCGTAAGAGGTAAATTTGTTAAGGCAAATTAAAAAAAAATTGTATAAAATCGTCTTAATAAGAGCTTTATATATGATTTAAAAGACGAATTTCTTATGGTCCTTTTTTATATAAAAGTAACTTTGCTTTTGAAAAAGTACTTTATAGTATTTACTGTTGTAAATGGAAAGTCTTTGTAACATACCTTTTATTATTTCTTGGTGTTTTAAAAAACATTAGGGTTCCTAAAAAATCTTGTTTCAAAAGGTACTTTTTTTTCAAAAAGTATCTTTTTTAAGTTTAATATTTAATTTTTTAAGTTTAATAATTTTTTTATTTTAATTTTTTTCATTTATTTGTTGATTATTTAAATATCATTTGTTTCATCTTTGTCAAGTGAACAATGTGCGACAATAAAATTTTTTAAGGCGTATTGTACTTTAAGAAAAAAATTTAAGAATACATAAACAAAAAAAAAACAAAAAAGTTTGTAAAGCATCAAAATATTTTGAATTTCTATAGTTTTAACGGTACTTTTATAAATGTACTTTTTAAAAAGATACTTTTTAAAAAGGTACTTTTTAAAATATACTTTCTAAGAAGGTACTTTTTAAAAAAATAATTTAAAAAAAAAACTTTTTAAGGTACTTTTTTAAAAAGGTACTTTTTAAAAAGTACTTTTTTGAAAAAGTACTTTTCAAAATATACTTTTTTTAAAGGTTTTTTTAAATATACTTATTAAAATAAACTTTTTTTAAGCTACTTTTAAAAAAGTACTTTTTTTTTAGTTTTTATAGAAGCTTTCAACGATATTTTCTAAAACGTTTTTTTTTTTCTAAAAAAAATGTATTTCAAGAATTTTTATTCAAATACTTTAATTTTACAAGACTTCTATTTTTGAAACATGTTTTTTTCATTTTACTTTTGTTAATGCCACGATACTTTAAAGTGTCTTCCTTTAAGTTACTTTGACATCTTGCGAAGAGTTATTTTTTAAATATTGCAATAAAAACTTTTTAAAAGTACTTTTCAAAATTAAAAAAAGAATTAGTAAACTAGAAGAAAATACTATACCTTAAACTTTAGTTCACTGCATATTGATTCTTGTTTTTAATAAAGCTAATGATTAACTGTCTGTATTTTAAATTCAATTAAATTAAATTAAATTTTAATCACATTTAAATTTCACAAAATATCCCGCAGCTATAAATTTCAAAATCACGGACTCTTAAATTACAAAAAAAAAAGAAACCCCTCAAGGTTAGAAACATCTTTAGTGTTTTAATGAAGCTTCCAATGAAATTTTCTATTTTTTTCATTTTTTGCTTTAATTCTTAAAACAAGTGTTTTTTGTTCATGTTTTTGCTTTTATTTTTTTGTTGTGTTACCCAAAATGGACAAAGACATATTTTCTTCATTACTAAAGTTAATGTCCCTCCAACTAGTAGTAGGAGCAAAAGTTTTTTATATTCTGTGTCTTTGTCAATATTTAACAAAAAAAGACAAATTACATTGTAACGCTTTTTAATTTCAAATGACACAAAAAAAAAAAAATATTAAAAGTTTGTTTTTGTTAATAAAAGACGAAAGAACAAAGTAAAACTTTGCTCGTGGATACTTAATTTTACATTTTTTTAATTGGCCTTTTGATGTTTGACTAACAGCAGACTAAACAAATAATCACAAATTTATAAGAAACAATTTGTAGCAAAATAGAAACCAGCCAGTCAACCATTACATTAACCATCCTCTCGTACTTCCAATGAGACATTTTTTTAGCATTTAAAATATTGTGATAAATTATACTTCCAAGTGACGAGAAGCAGAAGTGTTTTGAAGCAAAATTACAGTATTTGCCAAGAATGGCATATAATTATATTTTAAAACACATTTGACACGAGGTCAATAGCCGCGTTAATACCCGGAAAATTATATGTCACATATTTTTACAAAACTTTCTTTCATGCCCACACATTTTCATCCGTTTATATGGTGGATGGATAAATAATTTTTTTGTTTAAGCAAAATGGAGGTTTCTAATCATAACTTTTGGCATTTTTGTTGTTGTTGTTGTTATTTTGCTAACCTTTTAGTAGCACGCAGTTCAGTAAGAGTTCAAAGTTTCAAAAACTTTTGAAAATTTTACAGCAATAAAAAACTGTTCATGTAAAATTAGGAAACACTTTAGTGTAAAGTTATTATATTGCACGTGCTAAAATGCTATTGTTGTTGCTGTTATTTTTAGGTCTTCTATAGGTTGAGGATTCTGTAGGCCAAAAAATATCAAATAAATTTAGATCATGCAGGTTCCAAATTCTTTTCGAGAAAAATTCCACATCCTCAGAAATCGGTTTATTTCGTTGATGAAAATATTTAATTTTACTACATTCGAAATCTTATTAATTTTGTTCCTTATTTTCATGTTATTGGGTTCAATGGCCAAAAACATTCTCTTCACAAGCCTCGCTTGTACATACACATGGTAGAGATTTCTTTTTCAAAGTCATAATCCAAGTTCCTTGAATCTATGATTGCTAGATTTATTCTATTTATAGTTTCATCTTAAACCGTGTTGGTGATGCCATACTGAACGAGTTTTTGGTTAAAGAGTTGATTAATTGAAGTTAACATGAAATTGCCATAATATTTAAAATAATGATAAATATAAATCCCCAAATTAAATTCAAACATTTTTAAATTTCTCCACAAATTCATAATCTAAATAAAGTGTTTTTATTTTTAATTTTTGGTTAAAAATCATTTTTTCCTAATAATATTGAATACAAACCCAAAAAAAAAATCTGACAAAAATCCCAAATTTCCCAATTAGATTTTTTATTCACACTTTTAGTGGTAGTTACCTATCATCTGATAGGTAACGTTTGACATGGGCGTGTTTTCAATTAAATATAAGTCTGTACGTAAGAGACCAGCGCCGTTTAATGTTTTACGCGGCGGTGGCTGGTAATAAAGATCTTCGTCGGCGGCTAAATATGAAGATACCCAGCAAGAAATGAATAAGGGAAACTTATACAGGGTCCGCCATTTAACGTTTGTTTCAACTAGTGTCTGATTTGATAGATAATTAGTTTTATCCTTCCGCTGAACGAATATGGTTGTATATACGCTTGAACAAATATGGGAAATATTGCGACATTACTTTGAAAATCATGGCAATCATGCAGAATGTGTGCGAAAATTGCGTACGGATTTTGGAAGAAGAGAAGCCCGTCAGCACCGTATGTTTGTTATCTTGTGAAAAAATTGAAAGAAATTGGCATCCCACCAAAGCGTGAAAAGCCAAAAACAGTGCGTGAAGCGCCATCAACATCAATTCACAGTCGCTCTCAACAACTGAACATTTCGGAGACATCATTGAGACGAATTTTGCATAAAGACCTTGGTATGACGCCATACAAAGTCCATTTGGTTTAGGAGTTGAAGCCAACGGACCATCCAATGCGTTTTCGCTTCGCTAAGTGTAGCCTGCGATCGACTTACAGAAGATGCCGGCTTAAAAAAAAATCATCTTTTCAGATGAAGCTGGCTTTGATTTTGGCGGGTATGTAAACAAGCAAAATTGTCGCATTTGGGGCACAGAAAACCCGCACGCATATATTGAAAAGCCGATGCACCCAAAATGAGTGACTGTTTGGTGCGGGTTTTGGTCTAGAAGAAGTGGCCGTTACAGTCAATGGCGATCGTTATCGGGCCATGTTGAACGAACCTTTGTTCACAAAAATTAAAGAGGAGGATATTGGCAACATTTGGTTTTAACAGGACGGCGCTACGTGCCACACATCCGAAGCTTTATTCGATGTTTTGCGCCCTGTTTTTGAAGATCGCATTATCAGCCACAGAGCTAATGTCGTTTGGCCACCTATGAGCTGCGATTTGACACGGTTGGACTATTATTTGTGGGGTGCCGTCAAAGATCCTTGTTACGCCGACAAGCCAGAGAAAATTGACGCTTAAAAGGACAATATTCTGAAGCCATTGGTGAAATACAGCTGCACACAATCGATAATGTGGTTAAAAATTTGGACCGATCGTGTATGCTACTGCATGGCCAGCCGAGGCAGGCATTTGAATGAAATTATTTTCCATTATTAATCAGAAGGATTGTAATTTCAAATAAAAAAAAAAAAAAGAATTTGAGAAAATATTCAGTAGTTTTTTTTATAGCATTTTCAAAAAAAAAAAAAGTTATTTGGCGGACCGTTTAAAACAGCGTTGCCGTTGTACGACTTTTTATATTTAATCGAAATGAATTTTTTTTGTTAATAAAATTTAAATTTTAACTTGTGTTTATTCAAGCTTGATGAGCAAAGCTGAAAATGCAGCCTATAAAAAGTTTTGTAATTAAATCTGTTCCAAAAATCAAGCAAAATTTCATTATATTTAAAAAAAATGTCACTGGCAACGCTACAGATATCACACGTATTTAAATGTTTATATCATTTTTTTCATTTTCCCTTTAAGAATGTGATAGAAACTTTGTTCTACGCAATGATGGATATTTCCATCATCACTGATTGTCATTTGATGGATTAAATGATGGTCACTGTTCTTGTAGGGTATTTAAGTTAAGATCAAAATGTTAAAAAAATATAAACTACAAGTTCCAGAGCAAATTTCTGTTTTGTTAAATTAATACTAACATCTGTACCAAAGTATTCCCATCTCAGAAGTCCAAGTATATTGAGATGTCAAGATAATTCTACATTGAAAAATCTTTTTGGTGGCGGCGACTATAAAAGACGTCTCAGCTTGCAGGCTCTTCGTCATATCAATCATCTCAATCTGTTTTTTGATTTAAACAACGACTACCGCAAGACGTGTTTTTACTTTCAGCAGCTGCTGTATCTGCACCTTTCTGGACATCCTTTTTCCTTAAAATTGCTGTTAACACTTTTTGAAGTCGTCCATATCCTCTTCAAGGGTCCTCAAAACTGCCTTAAAACGAAATTTAAATCTTAAGATTATCTCTCAGGAGCCTGCTTGGTTCAAGAAACTCCAGTCAGCTTCAGCTAAAATTTGCTGAAGAGAGTACTCTTTTAAGGTGCTGTGACAGCTAAGGATTTCTGGGCCTTAGATTCTTATTTTAGCTTATCTTTGTTAAGTCTTTTAACTCTAATTCTATTGAATGCATGATGCTCTCCTTCCAATTTTATATAAACAGTTTTTGATAGTGTGGTTGCTTTTAATACTCACACATTGTATGTCGATTTAATGTCTGCATTTGTAATACTTTTTCAGGATATAGAGTGGGGTGACTTATTGAGGAAACAATTTGAAACTACACCTGCCATTATATTCGGTGTAGCATATAATTTAATTTTACAGTGCTTTGACCAAAATCCGCAACAACAACAAAAAATAAATAAAAAAATAAAATATTCAAAAAATGTCCTTTGCATGGATTATTTTAATGGATATTTTAATGAAAACAGGATTAATTTTATATTTTTGGTAGTCTGGTGATAAAAACGAAAATATTTAAATAATTCCTTTGAAATTATTAATATTTTAACGTTAGTCAGTCAAAAGTGTTATTGTCACGCTCTAAGTCACATGAATTAAAAGCATAAAAGTATTTGTAACCAGACAGAGCATAGATATGATAATGATAACATTGGGAATCATTTGCTGATTATTTCACTAATATGGCATTTACACAATGCAGTCTTTCATTAAATTAGCGTGAAATTTTTAGTTGTTGGTGAAGCACGAGGGGTAAGCAATATGCTATTGCTTAAATTTTGGGAGAATGTTACTGTTGCTTATGTTTATTTTAAATAACGCATAACGCTGTAATTTAAATAGAGAATGGTAAAAAAATTCCTCGTAAAATTGCATAGTGTAGATCTGGACTTGTTGTTTTTGAGTGTGTAGAAAGCAATCTTTAATAGTCTTTCCAAACAGTTTTTCCCAAAATTGTTGAATAAAATTAATCTTGTCCCACCTTCTGATTTATGCAGAAGTCAATTATTAAACATACAGAAGAAAAAAAATTAAAAACTTTTTAACAAACCCATCAACTCGTTAATGTCGTTAAGAAAACTTTTGAGGACAAATATCATTGCTCGGCGCTATTCATTGACGTCTCCCAAGCTTTTGATAAGGTGTGGCATGAAGGCTTGTTATATAAGATACGGCACTGCTTGCCCGAGAATATTGCTGACCCGCTGGAGAGCTATTTGTCCTCACGTAAATTTGTTGTGAGATAAGGCGACAATATATCACCACCCCAGTCAACAGAAGCCGAAGTTCCGCAGGGCAGCATTTTGGGACCGCTCTTGTATTTATTGTTCATCTCTGACATGCCAACTGATAGTAGCGTACACACTTCTGCGTTTGCTGATCATACAGCCTTTTTGAGCATCCACGAAAATCCTGTGGAAGCATCTCGATGCCTACAGAATCACGTGTTACATTTGGAAAAATGGCTAGGAAAATGTCGCATAAAAGTATATGAACAAAAGTGTGTTCATATAACTTTTACTCTACTTAGGAACACATGCCCGCCTATTACCATCAATAATCAAGTAATACTCCAGCACTCGAATGTTAAGTACCTGGGAATCCACATCGATAGACGTCTCACCTGGAAGAACCACACAAATGCCAAGTTGACTCAGATAAAATTGACAGTAACGCAGCTGTACTGGCTCATTGAGAGAAACTCCATTCTTGGTTTGGATTGCAAACTCCTGTTATATAATTCTATCTTGAATCCCATATGGTGCTACGGTATCCAAATATGGGCCACTGCCTAAGCTTCTAACAAAGAGAGGATACAAAGACGCCAAAACAAAATCTTAAGGACAATCACCGCTGCTCCTTGGTTTGTCCAAAATGTTAATATATATAAGGAATTGAAAGTTTCACTGGTGAAGTCGGAATTAAAGGAATACACTACGAAATACCTAAATAGGTTCGTTGGTCCGTACGAGGGCTGCTATATATACTTCTGTCCTGGCAACACTGAGTGCTGCCAAGTGCAATCTGACATTTCCATTGGAAAGTTTGTCATTTTTAAGCATAATCGTAATCAAAACGTTTTGACGTACGACCATTATATGTGTTGTTTACAGTGACTTGAAAAAATTAAAATAGAAAAAAATGGAATTAACTCGTGAATATTTTCGTTCCATCATTTTTCACAACTTTCGACGTGGATTATCACGACAAGAGTGCATTGATGAACTTAAATCTTTGTATGGCGATGAAGCATCATCCTATAGCACTGTGAAAAATTGGTATAATGAATTTAATCGTGGCCGAAACTCGCTCAAAGACGAATTTCGTGAAGGTCGTCCAAAAACGGCTGTTGTGCCAGAGAACATTGATGCCGTGCGTGAACTCATAATGCAAGATCGACATGCGACATACCGAGAGATAGAGACATCCTTAGACATTTCTTTCACCAGCATACATTCGATACTGCTTGAACACCTGGTCGTAAAAAAGGTTTGTTCTCGTTGGATCCCGCACAATTTGAAAGTCGCTCAAAGAACGGCTCGTGTCGATTGGTGCAAAGAAATGTTGCAAAAATGCGATTGCGGTGCTTCAAAAGACTTTTATAAGATCGTCACAGGTGACGAATCATTGATATATGCGTATGAGCCCGAAACGAAACAACAATCGACCGTGTGGGTCTTCAAAGGCGAGCAAAACCCAACGAAAGTTGTTCGTGGAAGAAGCACTTCGAAGCAAATGGTCGCCTGTTTCTTCGGCAATACTGGTCATGTGGCGACTGTTCCGCTTGAGCAACGTAGGACGGTTACTTCTGAGTGGTACACTACAATTTGTTTGCCTGAAGTCATCGGAGAAATTCGAAAAACTAACAAAAGAAGACGAATCATTGTTCACCATGACAATGCGAGCTCTCGCACATCGGCTCAAACCAGAGCGTTTTTCACCGGCCAAAACGTCGAATTAATGGGTCATCCGCCGTACAGCCCTGACTTGGCACCTAATGACTTCTTCTTGTATCCGTACATCAAGAAAAAAATGCGTGGTTAACGATTTTCGTCGCCAGAAGAAGCTGTTGAAGTGTTCAAAAACCATGTTTTAGAGGTGTCTCAATCGGAGTGGAAAAAGTGCTTCGACAACTGGTTTGAGCGCATGCAAAAGTTTATAAATCATGCTGGAGAATACTTTGAAAAACAATAAAAGCATTTTTTGATTATAAATATTCGCATTTTCACTATTAGGCCAGAAATATATAGAGCAGCCCTCGTAACGTCCGCGCTCTTACTAGATAATAAGTGAACACCTTCACTTCTGCCAGCACTGGCTGGAATTAGTTGTAGCACTTTAATTTTAAGATTTAATTACTTATTGTAAATTTAATGATTGAAGTTTGAATAAATAACGATAATTGAAAAAAAATATCAAATATCATTTGAATTTTTTTTTGGTAAAGACTTGTTTAAAATATTGTAAAGTTTTTAGCTCTTTGAAATTAAAGGGTTCTGTTAATTGCTTGGACGAAACTTGAAACTCACGATTGCTTTTCTGTGTTGCTAATTCATCCACGACAACCATACAATGTTGTTATCATCCTTTTACAGAATTTTCTATAGAGTTCCATCACACAAGCATCTTGGCTATTTTTACTGCTGCCCTATTTTACGGGCACTTTCACTAACTCATTAAACGTGACAACAAAATAATTCGTATCTTTTTCTTCTCGAAACGCCAGTGGTTCAAGCTGCTGTATTTCATATGTTCCTTTTTGCGGTTATACGACAAAATTATTTTTGTTGGGATTTGAACTCATAATCATCTTTTGGACAAACACGTAGGCAACTCGACCAAGCAGCTTTCACTTAACACATGTTTACTTTTCTTTTTAGCACACACACACACACACAATAGATACCAATGGAATGGAATAAAATAGGTTAGGATAAAATTAAATAAAATAGAACAAATTAGAATAGAAATGAATAGAATAGAAAGGAAAGGAATAGAACAGTAAAAAATTGAATTGAATAAAATATAATAAATTGGAATAGAAACAAATAGAGTAGAAAAGAGACAAGAATTAAATGAAATAGAATACAATAGTAAGGAATACAGTGAAATTAAATGGAATATAATAGAATAGAATAGAATAGAATTGAATAGAATAGAATAGAATAGAATAGAATAGAATAGAATAGAAAGGAAGGGAATATATTAAAATATAATAAAATTAAAGAGATGGAATTCAATTGAATAGATAAGAATATAATTAAATAGAATAAAATAAAATAGAATATCTATACAAATAGTAAAACAGTAACGGGGTATTTCTGTACCTGAAATATTTTTTGAAAATTTTGATGGTGTAGATAGTAGAGTTTTCACTCGATCAACTGTCGCTTGATTAATCGGAGGATTTTAAATCGTTTAACTAACTGTTCGAGTATGAAAAATTGAAAATTTCGATTCAAAAATAACTCGAAAAAATTATGGCGATTAATCGACTAAAATTAATTTATATAACGATTCACTTTTAACTTTTTGCTTGTTCGTTTAAGAATAATTAATAAATGCGTAAATCATGCGCTATCAGAGTTGGGACTACCAGTTTTTACAGAAATCGAAATAAATGCATTTGTCAGCAAGATGAAGTACTTTACGACCGTTTGTAGTGGCAGTTAAAGAGCTAAGCAAAGACTCCGCAACATTAATTGATTTTAAAGGCATAATTTAGTTTTTATTCAACAATTTGGAAAAGGCAAAAGACTCCTTTTCAAAAAATATAACTGTTTGTTGAAAAGTCTAGTATAACTAAAAGACTTAACAAATTACTTAACAAAATAATTTTATAACTTGGCGATCTTTCCCAAAAATGATTACATTTTATAAAACAATTCTAAAGCTGAAACAAAAGAAATTGCTATCGAACTTCAGGTCTGTTCAATAACTTTATTAGCAAAAACTAGCAACGAAAGAGTAAAAAAGAAATTTTCAAAATTATTCTTCCAAATGCAAAAAGGTAAATGAACGATTTACTAGCAAAAAATATGTGGCTTTATAAATATTATGTTGGACCTAAAATTGTACGATATGACCATTGAATAGTAAACATATAAAAAACAATAGACCAATATAAGCCAGCAAACCCGTGTCAACCATGAGAAAAAATTGAAAATAATATTCCAAGTAATCAAACAGAAAATTTATTACATAAAATATTTTACATGTTTTTAATTACTGGGGAATTTTCAAGTGTCTGTATGATGTTCTTTATGCAAAAGAGTTTTTCAAAGTCGGGATTCAAAACAAAACAAAAATCAAAGAAATTGGTTAAAAGCTTTTTATCTTAATTCAACTATATTTTTAAAAGATTATTCTAACAGACATGATGAAAAAAAAAAATTAAAAAAATATGTCATAAAGTGTCCTTCAATGTTTTAGTACGACATAATGTGAATAATTTTTGGTTGTGTTAAAGTTTTTTTTATTAATAAAATTTTGGCAAAAATTACTAATTTTGGCGTGATTGTCATTTCTTATTAAATATAAAATTTAAATTTGTTGTAGTTGTACTATTAATGCGAGTTATTTGAGTAATTTAAAACACTTAATTGGATAATCGGCCAAGATTAAAATCCCAAAAGCAGTTAATTGTTTACTTAAATAAATATTAAAATCCGATTAAATGGAAACTCTAAAAGATAGTAATCGATATGGAATACAAAATACCTATTTTTGGAATTTTTGTCTATCTGTCTGTCTGTGTTCGCATCACGTAAAAACTGATTGATGGTTTTGAATAAAATTTTTTCAGGAGGTGTCTAAGAATCTTGGTTCGGATATAAAATACTTTTTTTCATAAAAATATGTCATTTCGTAGAGAAATTTGAGATGGTATTAAAACGATCGTCAGTACATTTTATTTTTAATATGAAACATTTTTAACACTGTTTACAGAACTTTACAATAAATGTTTACAATTTTTTTTTTCTAAATTTTAAATTTAAGAAAATTAGAAATGAAACGCGTACGAAGTCGTAGGCACTGCTAGTCAAGAATCAAATAGTATTGAACAAAGAAGAATAGTATGGATAAGAACACAATAAAATTATTGTTTAGGGGCATTAAAAGAGACGAACTAAACTATTTTGTCCCCTGCTAAATTTTAATGCACCTCATCTTTTTCTGTTATCCTAAGGAATCCTATAATTTCCTTGGGTTCTAGTAATTCTAATAAGTTTTTGCTCCACTGGTTGGTTCTTTTATGACATAATAAGGCACAGTCTTTAAGTATGTGCTTCGGAGCATCTTCTTCATATTTGTCATATAGCTTTTGAGATGTTTTCCTAATATGCAGTGTCCTGGAAAGAAGACTTAAAACGAAAGATTCTGTTCAAGCGGTATTTCCTGATATTATTGTACTCCGTTTGGATTTTTTCCGGATGTTGATTAGTGGTCTAATAGTGCCTTTTTAATTGTTGCTTTTTATATGTACGATTCTATGAAAACTTATATAATTTTTGGTTTTTAATGCAAGGTATTTTTTTTTTTAAAACCAAGTGAAAAATAATTGGTTTTATTTTTATTAATGGTTTTAGTTCATTGGAATCTTAATTAATTTTGTTTCAGTAGGTCCTATTCTTTGCTGGTACAGCATCAAGAATTTTTTGTTACCGAAAATGTTGTGATCCGGAAAGACAAGAACAAAAATATTAAAAATATTATTTTTATAAATTTTTAGAGTTTATCTATGTGATTTCATTATGTTACAAAATTTTTTCCCATTAAATTTAATATTTTATTTTATTTTATTTTTTTTAATGTTATTTCTAGGTCTCTATTTATATCGTATTTGATAGGAATTTTACAAAAAATGTGTGTGTGTTTTAGGCTGCTAGAAGTTATAACAATTTAAGCTTTATTTTTTTTGCTTGCTCCCTTTAAATACGCCACTTAACTATTGATTTGTGTTGTCCCAATTCGGTCTATTTTATATCTCCTCGTCTAGACATTATTTTAATTTAAGTACTGACCGCTTTTTAAGTAGATTAAAAAACTCACATTTCTTTGCCGGATAAATGTATAATTTTTTTTTAAATTTTCTTACTAAGAAACCTGTTTTTTTAGCCAACAGCTATAAAAGATATTGATGATTTTAAAAAATAATTAATAAAATTTATGGACATTAAGAAAATATTGGCTTGCTAACACTTTACAAAGATAAACTGGGTGCAAAATTATTTTATATTTAAACATAAAATAAATTAACAATAAAAACGCCAATTAGTTGCTTTGAGTATTAGTCTTCAAAAAAAAAAAAGTTCTCTTACTTTCACTTTTACCAACGCTTAGCGCAGCCCACACTGGTGTGTTTTTAAGCAAATATTCGTGTTTAATTGGAACCTTTTAAATGAATTTAATGTTCCTCTTCTGTTCCCTTTTCTTAACAAACAAAACAATTTAATTTCTTGACGTTTTTAAACATTCATGAATTGACTTTTATTTTCCTCCTTTTTTCATTTCAGGTGAGCAGTAAAAATGTTTCTAAAATTCATTAAAAATTTATTTGTGCGTAAAACAACTAACAACCATTTTGTACGTAAGTAATTAAATTTCTTGTTTGTTTGAAACCTCAAGTAACAAAAAAAAAAAAACGCCAAACAAAAAAATTAGAAAAAATAAAAACACCATATGTGTAAATCTATTTTAGTGAAGTAACTCCCATAAATAAAAAAATAAATTAGAAAAAAATTTACATAAAAATGTCACCGGCTCTTAATGGGTTAAGCATTTTTAAAATAAAATTTCTTAATTTTTCCTGACAGATTTCTTCAAAAGCTTAGAAATGATACCCATACTGATTTAAAAAAAAAATGTTGCACAAAATCGTACTTTTCAATGAAAAGTTCAGAGTCCCATAACTCGAAAAATTTAGACGAACGCCAATTTTTTCACTTCACAATTTTTCTTATTTCTTAATGTTTTTTTTTTTTCTTTTTTCTTGATACGTCATTAATTTATATTTGTTTCAAATGACACGGATAAATTAGACGCAGTCGTGGTGTTGCTCCCACTGCCTTGAAAACATGCACCGATTCTGCTGATATTCAATAGAAAAAATTTTGAAACTTTATCTAATTGATTGGTGTATTTAAAGTTTAGCCCATCTAGTGATTTGCCAAAGTTGATTTCAACCCGAACACGAACGGACATCGTTCAATCTACTTTGCTATGTATACGGATTCGAAATAAATATACTTTGTGGGGTTGGAAATGAAGAAGTTACAAATGAAGAAATTACAAACAGAATGACAAACTTAAATATTTCCTGCGGTGAAGGGTAAAAAAAATGGAAATGGAAATTAATTATATCTCAAAAGGACTTAAAAAAGGGTTTTTATCAGCCAACAACGTAATTTAAAAATATAATTTGTTTTCCTCAGTTTGTAATGTTTTAGTTGAGTCATACAGAACACAGTGCAGTGTACCAGTGTATCGTTGTTATCATGCCTTTCGCATGTAATACAACATGAATATCATTTTCAAAAATTTTCAGGTTTTTAAAAATTTCATCTTTCGATAACAAAAAAAAAAAAAATGTTTTTTTGATAAAATTTTTATTTGTGCAAATTTTTGGTAAAACTGTGATATTTTTTTGTGAAATTTCAATTGACATTTTTTAAGCAAAATTTTGAATTATGGATATTTTTTATGAATTTTCAATTTTTAATAAATTTGTTTTTTGTTTTGATTGCAACAAAAATTTTGGTTAAATCCATATTGGCGAAATGTGATACTTTTTTTGTGAAATTTCCATTAAGAAATTTTTAGATCATTTTAAATTTTTTCTTCTGAATTTTCAGTTTTTTTGTATTGTAATTTTCATTTTTTACTGCAAATACAATTTTGTTGGTAAGAATTTACTTATTTTTGGTGAAAATTTTTGCGATAATCTGATATTTTTTTTGTAATTTTAAAATGAAAACAAAAATTGTCTGGTTTATTTGGAGTTAATAGTTTTCTGAATTTTCGGTTTTCAATATATAGAAGCGAAAAACCGCAATAAAAAGAACTAGAAAATGTAAGTGTTGCCATTGATTGCTTTTTGAAAAGTTAATAATATTCCTCAAAACCAATGAACTTTTTTTTGGATGGAATAAGTCACTTGGTAGAGATACTAAAGATACAATAGTGAAAGCACCCAATTTTACCCATATAATGGTACTAAAACAGTTGTCAGTACATTTTATTTTTGTAGATGCAATATTTTTAACACTGTTTACAGAACTCCGCGAGAAAAGTTAAAAAAAATATTTTTCTAAATTTTAATTGTACGAAAATTAAAAATGATACACGGACGAACTCTTAATTACAAATTATTTAGCTTCAAGCTGTATTTGGAAATTTCCAACACAAATCTCTATTAAAACCAGTAAAAAATTAAATTTAGTCCACTTAAAAGATATCATTCCAATTTAGTACCAATTCAGTACCGCTGCAATGGCAACTCTGTTAAATATAAAATTATTTAAAATGCTTTAATGCAAATTTTTTTATGAGTTTTCTTATTTTTTTATATATTTCTTGCTGGGCTTATTTGTTAAATCAAAGGCCATGAGTTCAAATCCCAACATGGGCCTGAGTAGACAGAAATATTATTGTTGTTAATAAGCTGCATTAGCTGAGCTGTTTACAAGTCGAATGAATACGAATTTATTATTAAAACCTCCTAAAGCGCTATTCTGTAACTAAAGTGAGAAATTTCTCACATTAGACCTTTACACTGGGATTTTAATAATTTCATGTGAAAAACTTCTTACTTTAGTTGCAGAACAGAGGTATTGGTATTTTGAGTATAAAATGGAATCAATTGTTATGTACAGCCGTGGCATATGAGTTGATTAAGGCGCTGTATAGCAAAACATGAAAATCTTGATCCAAGCCACGACGAAAACTTTTTGTTAGAAAGAAAAGTAGTTAAGTTGGTTGGAAGCCTGACTAAACATACGTACCAAAGGGTCAAGGCATTGTGTCGTGGATAACGGCATTGGTTAATGGCGTGATTGTAGATTATCCTCTTTTCATCGTAGACAAGCATTAAAGAGTCGGAGCATAAAATGTTTTGTAACTTTATGTTGGGTTATATAATGAAGTGTTTTTTAATTTTATTTCCGTTCTGCTCGTTGTTGAAATATAAGTAAACAACTTGAAAAACAAACATCAAACAAATAAAGAAAAAAAAAATAATAAATAAAGAAAAACAAACCTAAAAGTCTTTTTCAGCTCAGGTCGTAAACAACTTAAAAATGTGAAGTATAAAACAAGAAACTTGACTGAAAGTAAAATGTACCAAACAAACAAAATAAACAAATAATAGAAATTAACCTGTTAATTAGTTTTGTATCAAAACAGTTTCATAATTAAATCTTTGGCCGCTTAAGGGGATGAAAAGTTTTTATTTTTTACCTTGTTGCTATAAACTTTGACCTAAAACATTTTGCTACTCCTTTCATTTTTGTTGTTATTATTATTTTTTTAATTATAAACAACACTTCAGATTTCTTAAGAATTTTTTTTTATATTTTTTATAAATTCCTCTTCAACAAAAATTTTTTTAATATATTTTTTTCAAAAAATTATTTCAGTTGGTAAATGATAAAAATAAGAAAGAAAACACATTTTAAAACTTGGCCAACAAGGTAAATAAACATTTAAACATCTTTCAGTCTTTCAGTAATCATATTGGAATATATTCTTTTCTGCGGCAAATAGATTTAAGCAAAATTTTATTTATGAAAAGCTGTTGAAAAAATTAAATAAAAAAGTTTTGTGGGAAAACTTAAACTAATTAAAAAGAAATTTGTCACTGTCACAAGGAAGAGTTTTTAAATAAAAGAAAATTTTCATCCTTAATCCTTAATCGTAACTGCTATAAACAAAATCAAATATTTGCAGATTAGCAGAAGCCAAACTTTTTTTTTAGAAAATAAATTAAAAGTCGTTTAACAATCACAGTGATTTGCATAATAAAAAGTTTTTGGTCGTAATAGCATTTTTCCATTATATTTTCGTTTTACAGTTGTTTAATTAATGTCGCTTGAAAAAAAAACTTTTTTTGGGCAATAAAGACAAACAAACCATTTTGTAATTTAAAATATGGAGATAAATGGGCAAATGCTTGTGGCAACGTCATGATGTAGGCTCAATGTAATAAAGTTGGAATTTTTCGTGACCACTGTTTTTAGATTTATAACCTTTTATAATTCTTGCTTTCAGAATCTCAAAATGTAGGAAATTACTACATTTTATTTCTGTAGAAAATTTATAATTTTCATTCCTCAATTCTTGTTTGTTTTGGAAGAGTAAAATTTAACAAAAAAAAGGGTTAATTAGTTTGTGCTCTCAAGATCTAATTGTGACGATTACAGGGCTACAGTTAATTGAAAGCGCGAGAAAATATTTCCAACAATATCTTCGTTCGGGAGGACAAACTACAATAGAATGGAAAAAGGTTTTTCTTAACTGATACTACTGACGCATTTTTCCTTTTTTAATAACATCATTCTTCTCATTAAGACTCCGAAAAATTCCAGAGATTGCAGAAAGCATATTAAAGGTAATTAGTGTTTGAATGGGGCCTCAAGTTCGGTGGACTTGGTGATAAGTCTGCAATACAATTCAACCACAAGTAGAGACTGAAGCTGAAAGCAGACGTAATAAGTTTGGGCAGCGATTTGATGACGAGTAAAAAAGACCGACTTATACCAGCTGTTCTACTTGCTCATCTTTAAAGGTAAAAGTAGGCTCGATTAGGCTGCATAGGCCAACAGTTTAAAAAGGGTCATCCAAAAAACGCGCCTACATGTTTCTTTGAAATAAAACACGAACTATTTGCAATTTTTCAAGCTGTTTTTTTTATTAAAAGTATGATCCGTTACAATTATAAGTGGAATAGAATATCATTCAAATGTCCACCATGACTGCGTCTGCAGACATCAATCCGAATATCGAAATTTTCAATGACTTTCCGACATGTTGCTGGTGTTATTTCACGAATTGCAACTTGAATGTTGTTCTTTAGATCATTAATTGTTTGTGGCTTGTTAGCATACACTCGACTTTTCGAAAAACCCCACAAAAAAATCTAATGGTGTTAGATCACATGACCTTGGAGACCAATTGAAATCTGCATTTCGCAAAAGCGTCATGTTTCTCGAGTTGTGTGACATTTAGCATCGTCTTGCTAGAAATAGACGTCAGACACATCAATGTGATTCAACTGTGTCCATAAAAAGTCTGTCAACATTGATTGGTATCGCTCAGCATTCATAGTAACAGCATTTCCAGCATCATCTTCGAAGAAAAATGGCCCAATGATTCCATTTGCCCAAAATGCACACCAAACAGTAACTTTTTGTGGGTGTAGAGATTTTTCATGAATAACACGAGGATTTTCATCACCCCAGATATGACAATTTTGCTTATTGACAAATTTATCCATTCTGAAATGAGCTTCGTCACTAAACAAGTTTTTGCTTGAAAACAATGTAAACGCGTAAAAACGATGTAAACGCGTTGTTGCAATGTGGCTTATGTCATTTGAAAAGATGTCACGCGTAAAAATTATATAGTGCTGACATCTAGGCGTCACATTTGGACGCTTAGATGTCAGCTCCCTTGGGCTCAAATGTTGTTTCTGTGATACCCTAGAATAAATGCAGGTTTTCTGATCTGTGTTCAGTCTAGTGTCACACCTATCCCATGCCCGAAGGAATGACTTCAGTCTTCTTATGTCGCTGTCCTGAGGTTCTGCACCTCTGCTGAGCAACGATGTCAGAGTTTATCTACAACCTGCACCTTCTCGTCATAACAACTTTTAAAAAAGTCTTTTGATGGGAGTTTCTTCCTCGCAGCATATGCGCCAATGCATTTAATCACATTCCCAAATGTCCTCACTAGAATAGTAGTTCGTGTGCAATTATATTGAGTCCAGAGAGTCCCAGAGGTCAGTCAGGCAACCCCGTTAATTTAGATGGTCTGCTCAGATCTTAGCGATTCCGGCTAAAGGCACGAAGTTGTTGGAAAATGAAACAAAACATTAGGAGTTTCTATAAATATTTCACCAATTAAAGTGAGTGTTTTTTAAGCACAATAGAACCTTCGCTCGCTTGGCCAAATTATGCTGCTCACCGATTCGCGCAATTTATAGACGCAAAATTTTGTTTAGCGATAAGTCTCATTAATGGCTTAGCAGGTTAGTTTATAAACAAAATTTGCCGTATATAGAGAGAAATCAATCCACAACAGACTATTGCAGTTTCCATTTAATCCAGAAAATGCTCCGCTTAGTGCGGTTTTCATGCTGGTAAAATCATTGCAACTTATTTCCTAAAAGATGAAGGATGAGTTTGCATTTTAATCGATTGAGATTGATGATTTTTTGTTTGATATTAATCTGGGCTAACTACCATATGGCAACCGAGAAATGAGCCTATAATTTGCCCTCCATTGTTATGCTATTGGCCACTTGCAGATTATTTTCTGTGGCACCACATAAAGACACTGGCTTAGGCTGAGAAAATAATAAAAATTGGCGCATTGGAGGCCAACATTGTTCATGCTGTCCGTGACATACGGCCAGCAATATTAAAAAAACTTACCGATAATGTGACGCGTCTAAAATTTCCTCTATCAAGAAAAGCCAAGGTGACCATACGTTCAAAATAAAATCGTTTTCAAATTTAGTATTGATTTTTTCAAATAAAATTTTTGTCTAAATTTATATTAAATTGTTCTATTATTTTTAATAATTTAATACTTTTAGTGAAGGGTTAATTTGTAATTATTGCAAAACTCTTTAACAAACGTGTTGTTAAGTTGAATCCTTTTAGCCTTTAAGTTTCCTTTACTTTTACTGAGAACCCTCGTTATTATTTATATTTCATTTAAATAAAGTTTTTATATATTAAAAAATATCCTAAAAGAAGAATTCTAATGAAATAACTCTTTTTTCACATCCATATTGGTTTTATATAATTAATACTTGAAATCAATTTCCATCAAAAATTGAGTCCTTTTTATCACTTGACAAAAATACGTTGAAAACTTTGCGCTTCGCATATATTTTTTTTTTTTTTTTGTTTTGTTCAACTTCAATAAATTTGACTTTTGGCTTAAGCACTTGTGCAACTGCCAAAAGCATACAATGGCAACAACAACAACAATAAACCTTTGTGTAGACAAATTCAAATTTTATATTTTATTGCAGGTTTATGCTGCTTTCTCTCCAGCACACAAAGACTTTTATTTTCAATTAAGCAAATTGAACTCTTGTTTCTGTTTTTCAATTGGAATTTTTGTTAAAGTTCATGTCGTCTGTTATTAAAATTTTCAGATTATGTTCGCTGAACAAAGCACTTATTCGTTGTTTTGTTTGCAATTGATTTTTAGTTATTTCTCTTTAAATTGTTGCCCATCAATCGACAGTATTTTTTGGTTTGTTGTATTTAAATTTTAAATATATATAAGATTTTGTCAATGCTGCCTGCTTTGTAATCGTTAAAATATGACTTAAGGGTTAAAATAAGGGCTGAAGGTAAAAAGAAATAGAGCGGAGTAAAAATATTTTTTTTCCTTTGAAAAGGCGTAGTTGGAATGTGTAGTGATGAGTCTTTGAGGACAACGAATTTTTTAAATAGAATCAAAAGGAATTCCTTAAGGATGTTATGAATTTTTAAGGAAGTTTTTAAGTGTTTATTTCAAATTCATATTTACGAGGGTAGTTCATCATGAAAAGAACTAAAGTGGATTTAAAAAAAATATAAAATTTTTTAAAATGACTTGCAAATGTTTAGAAAAAAATTTCAAGAACATTTTTGAGCACTCTTTCAATTCAGACATTTTCAAACACCTTCCCTTAACTGATGAACCTCTTTTAAATGATTAACCTTGTTTAGGTCGTCCAATAAGGGCAGCTGCTTTGGGAGTTTTTGATTGAAACCAGAATATAGTTTGCAATGATCGATGAGATAAAGAAGACTTAAGACATTGATGACGTGGGCATGGTTAAGTGATGTAATGTTAATATTAAGAATTGGTTTAAAAAATGTTTCTAACAAAAGCCCGTGTTATGAGGTGGCTCTAGAGATTCTAATAGATGATTGTCAAATTGAACGATGTTTCAAGCCATTTGGAATTCAGTTTTAAGAATTAATTATCGCTAAATTTTGATGTCAATAAGTAAAAGGCTGTAGCTGACGTATAGTGTGCAGCGTCATCGTTTTAAAAATTTTTGATGTTGTTGCTAAAGTGATACCTAACAACCATAATGCGAAGTCCGACTTTAGTACAGTGATACCACTAGCGATGCATTTTTCTGAATGTATTGAAACCATTATAAATTTGTTTCACACCGTATGCGGCTCAAAAAAGTAAGGCCAAAACCAAGCCTCATCGCCAAACACGATTTTGCGTCTATAAACAGGCGAAATAATGACTGAATTTCAAATTTGGTAGCATTGTTTAAGCTTCAATCTATTGAAGATAAGTTGATGTCAAGAACTGAGCGCAATACACCAGGTCATTTAACAGTTGACTTTTTCTTAAGTTCTAATGGGCATATGGTTATGCAAATCTTATATACCCTTCACCATTTATCTAAATCTTGTTTAGAGAAGTAACTCCTTTCAAAAAAACAAATAAAGATGAGACAGGGAACCAACAAGTTAAAAAAAATACAAAAACTTCCACCGGATCTTAATGGGTTAAGCATTTTTAAAAATTTTAGTATTTCCTTAAAGATATCTTCAAAAGCTTTAAAATGATATCCATATTGATATTTTAAAAATTTCGAAAATTTCAAAGGCCCGTTCGGAAAATATGGGCGAGCGCCAATTTTTTTACTCGATATATTTTTTATTTTTTAAATTTTTATCGCCCCACATATTTGTTTTTTGGATTGGAGTAACTCCAATAAAAAAATGTATATAAATGGGGCGATAGAAAATTAAAAAATAAGAAAAAAATAATCAAAAGAAAACATTGGCGCCCGCCCATATTATCCGAGTTAGGGGTCTTTAAAAATTAAAAATTTTTTAAAATATCAATATGGGTATCATTTTAAAGCTTTTTTAGGGATCTTTAAGGAAATACTAGAATTTAAAAAAATTCTTAACCCATTAAGAGCCGATGGCATTTTTATGCAAATTTGTTTAAATTCTCTGTCAGTTTTTTTTTATTTGATTGAAGTTACTTCACTAAACTAGTTTTAGATAAATGGTGAAGGGTGTAAACGTTTGGCATAGCCGAATATAGCACTCTTACTTTTTTCGCACTTTTAATCCCTGCATTTTTTTTTTTTTTTTAATTGAAGTTTTTGTTGTCTGTAGTCTTGAAATTCCATACAATATAAAACATTTAAATAATAAAATTCAATTCAAATAATTGATTGTTCTTTTATTGCATTGTTTAATAAGTTGAGAAAAAAAGGGAGTCTATAAGTTCTAGCGGTTCCATTGTTCACTGCTGTTACAGGAAACTGTGCACATTTTTAAAATGTTTTTTTATATATAAAAAATTTAATACTTTTTATTATTTATTTAATAATCAAATAGAAAATAAAACTCAGTTAATGAATCTTAAGCCATTAAATCTTTAATAAGCAAATATGAAACTCAAAATTTGAAGAAACGTTTTGTTTTTTTGATTTGTGCGTTAAAAAGATACCCTAAATAATTGAAAATAAATTTTATTTATTACAGACAATGTAACCAAAGCTGTATAAGTTAATCATGTTGGGGGGAAGTAAATTTAAATAAAATATAGAAAAATAAAGTGAGATTATTTTTTTGAAAATTTAGCTGGAGTTGTTATTCAAATCCTGTTTACATATTCGTTCAAAAATACTTATGTTTTTGGTTTTAAACTAAATGATAGACTTTTCTTTATATGTAAATCCTTTCCACCTATAAGCATTTTAAACATTATGAAAATATTTTTTTTTAATTTTATTTAATTTTTAATACTTTAAATTGATATTGAAATATAAAAAATTTTACTTTGCTTGAAGTAAATTAACATATTTTTGTTGCACAAAATTCATTTTCATCCCAAGGCGTCCTGCTCATGTGTTGGAAATAAAATTAATTTCAATTAAGTTCACAAAGCACCACGTGCTGGCGTTGACAATTTAATAGTTTATAAAGAAATCTAAATTGATGAATGTGATTTATCAAAGTGTGATAAATGAGAAATATTACTCTTATTTCTATTAGTATATATATTTTAGAAAACAAAAAAAAAAAAATGTTTAACAGTCTCGCAGTAGGTGAGAAATAAATATTTTAAAATTTTTAAAAGAAGGTTGGGTTTGAAAAAAAGTTCATATTCTCGTAGCAGACACGTGTTTAAGCTTAAGTTTTGATTTTAAGCTTTCCTGATAAGTCAGGAGCAGCGCAACAGCGTTCAAAAATAGGGAACCTCGACTACGTAAATTTTTGAGTTAATTACTATCATCCCTCCCACTAACAAAATATGATCTTCTCATGATTTACTATTAACTGTACACTTCTTTCAATAGCAGCTTTAAAATAATGATTGCAGTTTAAAAAATTCAATAAATTTACTAATGTGTTACTCCTAAGCGTTTCGAAATGGTTTAACTTATTTACAAAATTTTGATTTTGAAACATAAGGACCACATCTTCAATAATTTTTAAAATTTTTTATATGTCTTTAATTATTCTAAGAGTAATGCCATGATGCTAGAAAAAATTTTATGCTTTATGAGAAAAAGTTAAAAATTTTATTTTTGGGGATTTTTAATGGCCGATTTGGGAATTTTTTTATATTAATTTTCTTAAAGTTTTTTTATTTTTATTTAATATAATTTTAAATTATTTTTAATTCATATTTATTGTATAACTAGTTTTTAAAACTTTTAAGTACATTCTTCAAAGTTGGGAGTACCTTTTGGCAAAAGTACTTTTATAAATTTTTTTTTTTAAATTTTCTTGTTTTAATATTTTACACAATAGTACAATTAATCTTCAAGCTTTCTGAAACCTTTTTGATTATTTTAAAGTTTGTTACGGTAGGAATATGGTGTGTTAAATAAACGTACCTTGGGAATTTTTAAATTGAAATAATTAGCAATTTCAGCACAAGTAAGTACTTTTTATAAAAATCTTTGATTTCTTTCTCCTTCTTTCTTAAAGATTAACTTTTGTTATTTTTGCCAAATAATTTGCTGATTTTTACACAACTCTTCTGGTACTTTTTTATTTTAATTCCTTTATTTAAATTTAAATTTTCGTTTTTTTTTTATATAAATAAAGTACTGTTTTAAAATATATTAGTACTTTCTCCCTATGAATCGTGGTCTATTTTAAAGATTATTTCTTTCAGTTGCACTTGAACAGTTTTTAGAAAAATTTATATATCACTTTAGCCTCTTTTTTAAAGGGCTCTTTTTATTTGTTTTAAAATGTTTTTGTTTTTTTTATACAAAATAAATTTTACACACAAAGTTAGAAAAGTACTTTGTACTTTTTTTTTGTTAAAAGTTTACATTTTTAACAAATGAATTTGTATTTTAAGAGATGCCTTTCATAAGGGTACTTAAATAATTATTTCTAAAAGTTTTCTGTTACTTTGTTTAAAAGTACTTTGGACCATTTTTTTAACAATGATTTCTTTTGCAAGTGTATCATAATTCTTGAGGTACTTGTTTATTATTATTTTTTTTCAATAGTAAATTTAAAATCAATTTTGTACCTTTTAATGGTTTCTACTCAACCTTTGCAAGCGTTACTAAGATTATGGGGGAAACAAATTTAAGGTACAAGTGAACAAAACGTTAATTTAATTAATAGTGCCAAGGGCGTTTAATATATCCGGTTTCGTTTATGATGCGACATACTTTTTTTTTATTTGCTTTAATACTTCGAAGTGCTTTTAATTAATGAGGAGAAAGAATAAAAAAATACACCGCCCCGCAAAATAAATCGTTTAATTTCCGTTCTAACTATTTTTTATTAAATGGAGAAAATTCTTAGACATTTTAAAAATCTTTCAAAAAATTGTTGAGATATCGATAATGAAATTTATAGCTTTATTTTTAAACGTTCGTTAAAATTCACTTATAAAAAAACTAAAATATAATTTAATTAACTTACGTTACAATTTTATTCGTTACGTCATGACGTAACTACTTAATAAATTTAAAAATTAATTTTAATGTAAACACTCACAACAAAAATTAATAAATGTCATAAAATATAAACTCAAAGTTAACTATGAAGATAACAATAACTATTTTAATTTTATTACTAAATGAGTAATTATTAATCCGCCTGAAGTTCACGCATATAAAGCGTGCTTTCTTAAGCCGGATAGAATTTCAAATTTTAAAAAATAACACAAAAAATTAAATTGTAATGAAGTTTTTTTATACGAAAGACCACATTGCATTAATATTTAAAAATGATTTCGGGCATTCGGCCACTGCGACTGCTCATGACGAAGCGCGTTCTGCGCGTTCAATTTTGGGTCACTTTTTCGAGAACTGTTGGCCGAATGTAACAAATTACGCAAACAATGTTGGCCTCCAAAGCGTGAACTATTGCTGGTTTATCAGCATAAACCGGTGACTTCACGCGGCCCCACAAAAAAAAAAAATCGAAAGGCGTCAAATCGCACGACTTTGCAGGCCAATTGACAAGGTCCATTTCTCGAAAATAATTCATCGCCAAATTTTGATTTCCATAACTCGATGGTTGAGGTCGCCGTATGACAAGTAGCGTCATCTTGTTGAAATCACATTTCGTTCGGATCAATGTCATCCATATTTTTAAACAAAAAATCATTAATCATGATGCAGTAACGATCTTCATTGACCGTAACGTGAGATCTGGCCTCATTTTTGCAGAAAAAAGGTACGATGATGCCACTAGCGTGTAAACCACACTAAACGGTGCATTTTTCTGGATACAATGCAGTCTTTAGGGTATGTTGTGGATTGGTCTCAATCCATGTGCGGCAATTTTGGTTGTTAAAAAACCCGTTAAGCCAACAATGAGCTTCATTGCTAAACACAATTTGACGATAAAACAAGGGGTTAGTTGCTAACTGCTCTAAAGCCCAATCAGCAAAAGAACGACGTATAAAATGTTCTCGTGGCTTTAATTCTTACACTGGCATGGATCTTATACGTATGTAGGCCAAGATCTTTACGCAAAACTTTCCACGTACTGGACAGAGAGAGCCCCAAATTTTTGCGACCGATGATGAATCGATAAATTTGTATCTTCTTCCATACTTTCGATTACAGCAGCCATACTCTCCTTAGTACACACATTCCTTCGACGTATTGGTGTTATTGCATTCTCTAAAGAATATGTGGTACGAGATCTATCCACAGTACGACAGATGGCTTGCGCAGACGGACGATTGTGTGCACCATAAAAATCACGAAGTCGTCTATTAGGTGATAGAATTGATGGTTGATTTTCAAAGTAAACTAAGATGATTTTATAGCGTTGTTCAAGCGTGAGTCTATTAATAATGATTTGGCAGAGTTTACTAAAAATAACAAGAAAAAATATTGTATCAAAATTTAATTTTTGTTGTTATTTTTTATAATATAAAATTTCATCGAGCTTAAGAAACACCCGATATCAATTTCTAAAAACGTTAAGAACGATTAACTATTTAACAAATTTTTTTGCTGATTTTAAAAGAAAAAAGAAAAAAGAGAAAAAAACTTAAATTTAATGCAGCATTTCTACTACGGTTGTCTCCAGCATTCTTTCCATTTACCTACCTTTGGATGTATACCTTATAGACATTATCCATAAAAAATATTTTTAATGAATCAATATTATTTTTTGCTAGTGGAATTTCACGCCAATTCCAGAGTTTTTTTTTCAATATTCTTATTATTATTCGTCTCACATAATTGTCGCTTTGGCAACTAATGAAACGAAATTTACCACAATTTTTTCTCTAATAAATTTAGAAATAATAAAAACGGTTTTAAAAAGCAAATAGGTTAAGATATATTTTTTAGTTGCCATTTGAGAGTTCAACTTAAAAAAAATTTTAATCAGATATTTTTATGCACTTACGTTATAATGGATTTGGTAACGTCATGACTTATTTGTTATTAAAATTTGATACAACTTTCTGGCTTCAGGACTTATTTTTATTTAGTTTATAAATCAAATGCTTACGTCATGACGTAGTTTCAATTATACTGTGACGCAACTACTTACGTCTTTGTATATTAAATATATTTCGCTGTAACTGCCAACTTATAATTTATTTATGTATCACAAATTTAAGAAATATAGTTCTGAGAAAATTAATTACACCATAACGTTGTAATAACTACGATTTGACGTAACTAATAACGTCTTTGTATATTAAATGTATTTGGCCAGCATTATAACACAAATTGGATTTACAGAACTCATTTTCATCAAATTTTATATCATTTATAGTACTGTCGACCTTTCTGCTAAAAGCTTATTTTTTTAGGCCAAAAACGACTCAAGCCAAGTTTTAAAAGTATGTGCACTTAGGCCAGGTTTTTCAGAATGTATTCAAACATATGTTTGCCAAACAGGACCTGGTTGTAAGCTCTTATTTTAAGTGTTTAGTTTTTTTACTGCTGCAGCAACGTAAGTCATAGCGAGATCTTAAACTTAAAAAAAAACTTCCGTGCTCCTTCTTAGAACATGTTAAGAACTTTTTGCTGCGAATTCGGTACCTCCTTCAATATGTTTTAGATGCAAGAAAAGGAGACTCAAACAAAACGGCTGATACTTAAATTTACTTTCTTAACATCTACACGACCCTACTGAAAACTCTTTTGATGGCGGTATTAGTAAAAGAAAAAAAAAACATTTTATACAACATTTACGTGAGAAAAGTTTGTTAAAACATATTTTTTTAAACTTTCGCAGGCCAGTGTCGTTTCTTTTTTTCTTATCCCTATCTCCTGCCTTAAACCTTTGAAAAAAAAAGCAAATGGTGAATAAAAAAGTTGTTAAACACTTACAAAAAGACTTACTTACTGACATGTATATCACTTGTTTTAGTTTTTTTTCTTTGCGCTATTAGGTGGTTTTAGACAGGCACAACCAGATTGTCAACGATGTAGAAAATTTGTATAATCAGCCTGAGGCAATTGAGCTGGCAAAGAAACTTACTAAAACAGTTATACCACAACTAAGAAGTCATAATTTTTGTGTTACTAACGTTAACACGTACAGCAGGCGTTATAAAGCCAAAGAAGGCTGGGAAAACAGGAAATTTAATACAGACAATAAAGTAGATAATAAAAAAATTTTAATTCAAAAGAGAGAAACTTTAGTTTAGCACTATTTTTACTAAAAAAATAAAAAGGCGAAACAACACTTTATTAAAATGTAATTAAATCAATTAAATGAAATTGAATTAAATAAAAAAGTTTAATGGCGAATAATAATAAAAAAAAAATAATTCTAGCAAGAAAAATCGATTTCCAAACAGTTTTCTGTCTGTCTTTAAAAGTCGTCTTTTAAAAGTTTTGCCTCATACATTATACATACATGTTGGAACACCCTTTAATTTCCATACGCAAATTTTATACTTGTTATAGCGGACTTAGCACTACAGCTCCTTGTTAACTTCAATCGTCTGTCTACTATTATGCAGTAGTTTGGCAATAATTATTAAATGACATCAACTATAGAGATACCCTTTAGTTTCCAAATACAAATTTTATACTTGCTGTTAAAGCAGGCTTAGTTATCAGGTTCTTTATAAATTTCAATAGTCTGTCTCTACAATTGTTTAAAATATGACCATATACATCAATTTAAATGAACTATTGGGGCACCCTTTTAATTTTTAAATTGAAATTTAATGTTTTTTATATAACAGACAACAATTAAGATACCCTGTCTGTCTATAATGGCGTAAAAATATTGTTGCAAACATTAAATTACATTAATTATAGGGGCACCCTTTAGTTTACAAATTTAAATTTTATACTTGCTGTTGTAGTAGGTTTAGCAATCATTTTCTTTGTAAATTTTAACCGTCTCTCTACAACTGTTCAAAAATATATACTCAAATTAAATGAACTATTGGGGCACCCTTTAGTTTCTAAATTCAAATTATATACTTGTTGTATAGCAGACTTAACAATAAATTTACCCTGTTTGTCTATAACGGTTTAAAAATATGGCCACAAACATCAAATTACATTAGCTTTTGGGACACCCTTTAATTTTTAAATCTAGATTATATATTTGTTGTTATACCGGATTTAGCAATACTGTTCATTATTCAAATTTCAGCCATATTTCCACGGCTAAATAATTTAAATACAATGAACTATTGGGGCACCCTTTAATTTATAAATTTTGAAAATTTAAACTTATTATAATGACGTTCATAGTATTCGGATTTTTGTCTAATTTTTAAGCGATATTAATTAATTTACGTCACCAATGGGGCCACCCTTTAACAACATTCAGTCGAATTGATAACCTCCCGCATTTTTGAAGTCGATTAAAAAAAGACTAAAGTCAAGAACAGCGATTGATTGATTGAATGATAATTGATTTTTGGGATAAAAAATTTTTGATAAATATATTTACCTAATCTGTCCATCTATAAATAAAGCACAAAATGTATATGTTTGTTTGTTTGTTTGTTGGATGCTGCATTCACTAGTAATTTAAAAACTTTTAGTAGCCGTAGCTTTGCGACTTAGTACAAGTAAGTTGCTTATCAGAGAGCATAATTTGGAAAATAGCTGGTAGGATTGAAAAAGTGAGCGTGGTACCTCCTAAACAGTGTGCTGAGGTAGGGGCAGTGAAGCTCCCCGGGTATAGGTAGTCTTCAATAAAACTGAACTAATAATTAATGCTTTTATTCAACATTTAGCTTAAGAGCCTTCGTGACGTTTATGTACATAAGTTTAATAAAAAAAATTATTTACATTACACGCACATAATTAAACAAACATCTGGAAATACGTTAAGGCTGTAAAACTGTATGCAGCCTTAATAAAATTTTCTTGTATTTTGACCATCACAAAATTTGAAAATAGTTTTATTTGTCTACAGGGAATCATCCATTTTACTTAGCGACGAGTAATGGAAAAAAAAATATAAAAATGAAAGTTAATTTTTGTTTATGATAAATTAGGCTGTAATGATATGAAAATGGACCATAAACCTTGTTATTACACAGATTTAATTCAGTTTACTTGTTCAATAGTTTGTTAAGAGTTCAAAAAGTTACTAAAACTAAATAAAAAAGTAATTTTTTTTTGCAAATCCAACAAGATTCACTAACATATTTGCCGGTGTTGCCGTTGTATCACTTTTGTTATTAAATTATATTAAACAAACATTGCTTTTGATTGTATTTCTTAATATTTGTAAATTAAGATTCAAAATGCAGGCTGTAAATCTGTTTCAAAAATAGATTTTTTATAGCAAAAACAGTGGCAACACTGGTTGCCTAAAAACATTACATGTTTACGAATTTTTCTGCAATTATTTTATTAACTCTTAGGAATTTGATAAAAACTCTGGTCCACGCAATGACCAGTATTTCAGTCCACAACATGGGCTAATGACCGATTAAATGACCGTCACCGTTCTGGCAGAAAAGTTATTAAAGTTTTTGGCAAAGTTATTGCGAAACAACAATACAAAATATTAGCTGGATTTTCATCAATCATGTTCATAATGCCTTTAAGGCAATGCACAGTGACAGAAATGAAATATAATGGAAATAAATCTGAAATTTTTAAGCGGCCTAATACACCCCTTGGGCACCTCCAACCCCATCTAGGCTTTGTTTACAAAATTTCTAAACTAACATCCACAAGCCTTATAAAATTTAGTTTTTCTTCAAGGTGCTCCACGATCTAATTGACAAAAATCAATTATATGGCCCAAAAGAAAAAAATCCCGTTTTGGGATTTTTGATGAATAATTTGGGAATTTAAGTTTCTGATATGTCTGTTGCCGCCAGTTCTTTTTACTTATTTGTTTTAAATCAATTAAAGCCACAAAATTTCATTAGCACATATTTTTTTAACCAGAATTTCCTATTAAATGTTGAACATTCTTTTAAAAGTACGAATTTTAAGTAAAATTTGGGGTCAATTAAAATAAAGCGCGAAAATTTTTCAGCATGTTAAATTTTGTTTCTATCGGTCTAGCGTTTTAAAAATCTCTGATTTATTTCCTAAAAGTTTAGTTCCTGACCCACTGTGCAGTTTATGTTTAAAAACATTGGCAAACCGGAATGCCGGCTCATGTCAAATTCACATGGTATCAAAATGACTACATTAGATGTCACTGAAATTTTTTAAATATTTTTTGGCTCGGGGAAATAAAATGTTACGAAAAACCCTTGTACAATCTTCCTCTGAACATCGGAAATTTAATAGCTTTTTACTTGATACAAATAAGTAATGAAGAAAGGAAAAGGGTACATGATGAAGTTATAGCCGAATCCAGTTACCTTCTTAGGATAAAAATTGCCGATCTCTCATTTAATTAAACGGCCACAATTTAAGGCAGCTATAGTTTACCCCTCCTCTTATCAGAATAATTATTTAAATATCAAATATTTATATGAACTTTTACCTTTTATTTTGAACTGTTTACCGTGTTTTGAACACTACTGTATATCAATGCTTTAAAGCAATTTCTTTATTCCATTGAAAAAGCCTTCCTACTACTAAAACTTTAATACCCAAATAAAATGAAATGCTTAACAGCATTTAAAGACTGTTAGTAAATAAAGAAAACATGAAAAAAATATTTGCAAAACAAATAAAAAGAAATAAAATCTCGACAAAAGTCAACAAAACTATCAAATTAATTATTACAACACAAAGGCAAACAAAAGACCAAACAAACAGAAAAAATAGAATAGAAAAGAAAAGAAAGAAATTCCAATAAAATATTAAGAAACCAATAATGCTGACGAGGTTGGCCTTTAGGTCATATTTTATAAACATAACAAATCGATTGGTAATAAAAGTACTTTATTAATCCCCATCCCCTGCAGAATGGTTTGATAATAACAGTTAAACTAAACGTTTTTATGCCATAAGTCAGCTAATCATAATAAACAAACACAAGTCTCTGAAATAAAACATTAAACTTAAGAATTGATTATTGATACGAGGGCTCATTAAAAGGCATTAATTTAATTAAAATAAACATTTCTCCATTTTTGTTTAAAATATAATTTCTGGAAGTTTCAATAAAAAATTGTTCTTTTTGATTTAACTTCCTTAAAATATCTAAAAAATATTTTTAGGACCATGTACTTTCTGATAAAGATAATTTTTGTTTATTAAACTTTATAAATAAAATATTTTTTTTTAAAAAATGTAGTTTTCGAAAAATGTACTTTTTGTAAATAATCTTTTTAAAAAAGTTTTTTTTCTCTTAAATTCATTTCTTATTAATAGTACTTTTTGATTAAAGGTACTTTTTGCAAAAGCTACTTTTCAAAAATGTTTCCTCTGCAAAGAAACATTTGGTATTACGTTAACCGGACTTGTTCCGCCAGTAAATATTATACTGTTGTTATACTTTTCGGTGAAGATCGTCGTCACTGGCTGCTTATTTGGTACGTTAGGCGAACGCATTGTATGTAAGAACATCTTTTTTAAGCTGAGTTTTGATACGTACTAATCATTTTTCAGGTACTTCTTATAAAATGTACTAAATAAATGGCCAGTGACAACCGTCTTCAGCGAAAGGTATGACAACACTTTAAAGAAATATTTAATTAAAGGTACTTTTTGTTTAATGGTTATTTTCTTAAGGTGCTTTTTAAAAAAAATATTTTTTAAAAATTAAAAGAAGTTTTTTTATGAAATATACATTTTGTAAATGGTATAATTGGTTAAATATTTTTTTAAATGTATTTTGTTATTTATTTTTTGTTATATTTCATTCATGGTACTTTTTTATTAACATATTTTTCTTGAGGTACTTATGTAAAATATGCTTTTATAAATTATACTCTTAATAAAATATGTTTTTTAAAAATTGTACGTTTTATCAAATGTCTTTTTGCAAAATGTACTTTTTTAAAATGTACTTTTTGCAAAATGTCCTTTTTGCAAAATGTACTTTTTGTAAAATGTAATTTTTTCAAAATGTACTTTTTTTAAATGTAATTTTTGCAATATGTTCTTTTTGTAAAATGTACTTTTTGCAATATGTACTTTTTGTAAAATGTTCTTTTTAAATATGTACTTTTTGCAAAATGTACTTTTCGTAAAATGTACTTTTTATAAATAATTATTAAAAGGTATTTTTCTAACATGTATTTCTTATTTATAGAATTATTTAGCTATAGGTACTTTTTATTACTTGTAATTTTCTTCAGGTACTTCCTAAAAAATATACATTTTATAAAAGACACGTTATATAAAAGGTACTTTATATAGCAGATACTTTTTAAAAACTATTATTTTGTAAACGGAACATTTAGTTAAAGGTACATTTCAGAAATGGTACTTTTTGATAATAATTTTTTCTTTAAGTTCTTTTTATAAAAGAAACTTTTAATAAATTATATAATTTTTTACAAAATGGTTTTTGTTAATAATATATATATATATATATATATATATATATATATATATATATATATATATATATATATATATATATATATATATATATGTTTTTTTTAAATAATAATTTTTGTAAAATTTAATTTTTATTTATAATATTTTTTAATAAAAAGTACTATGTACCTAGTTAAAGAAACTTTAAATTAATAGTACTTTTCATTAATAATTTTGTCTTGAGGTACTTTTTATATAAGTTACTTTTAATACATGAAATTTGTTTTTATAAATAATTTTTTTTAAGAAATAATATTTTTTATAAGATATCCTTTTTATTATTTACAAAAAGGACTTTTATAAAGATGATCTTTATTAATGATACTTTCTAGAAAAGATTTTCAATATAATAAATACTGTTGAAAAACGATACTTATATAAAACGATCTTTTGATTCAAGGCACATTTGATTAGTATTTGTTTGGTACTTTTTCTGGAGGTACTTTCTATAAAACATTAATTAAGAAATTTATCTTTAACAATGAAAGTCATTTTTTAATTATAAAAGAATTGATTATGGATTCATTCTAACTAAGTAATAGTGATGACATTCTTGTCCTCGAAATTAGTACATTAAATATGTAACGTTTACCGCGTACACTTAAAGAAGAAAAAAGATACAAATAAATATTCAAAAGACAATTGCAATTTAAAAACTGAAAAACATATTGCAACTTTTGAAATTCACTTTTATTTTTCACTTTAAAATTTAACAAATCGTGAGAAAATTTATAATGTGCTTAACTCATTTGGTGAAGGTACTTTTCTTTTAAATATATGTTTTGCTGAAGTATTTTTTCATGAAAGGTAGTTTATATAAAAGTACTTTTTACAAAAGCTTTTTTCACAGAAGCTTTTTGGGTAGAGTCCACTGTTTACAAGATGTAATTTTAAGATTATTTTTAATAAAAAGAGATTTTTTATGAGACTTATATTTTATAATATATTATATGCTTTATTGAGTGCTGTGTTTTAATATAGGACTCCATTATTTAAGGGGTTTTTTGTAGAAATTTAGTAAAAAAATTTTCTTTCGCAAAAACAATTTTATAAAAAATGTATATTGTACACGATAACATTTACAAAAAGTAATTTTTAGGCATGGCTTTGTTATTTAAGATGATCTAAAAAAGTACATTTTATAAAAAGTACCTTGTATAAATATTACCTTTAAATTATTACTTTCTATTGGGGTTGAAAAAAAAATGTGTATATTATAATTTAAAGGTACTTGTTATACTAGGTACTTTTTATAAAATGTACTTTTTTTAAAAGTACCTTTTAAATTAGTTAAAGTTTTTAAATCTCACTGTTCATAATATGTGTTTTTTATATTATTAACTTTTAGTAAAAAAAAAACTTTTTTAATTTATTTTTCAAAAAAGGTACTTATTGTAAAATTTACAATTTTTATAAAATAAATTTTTTTATAAAGATTTTGTTTTATAAATATTTTTTCTTTAAGAAATTATTTTTTTTTCAAAGGTACTCTTTGTAGTAAGTACTGATTAAAAACTTTTTTTATTATCACCACTGAGCGTTTTTATAAACATGATAAATTGTATTGCGAAATTATTATTTGTAGCTATTGTTGTATTTCTTTTGTTTAATTTATACAGAAAAATAAATAATATTTTTGAACATTTTTTTAATGACAAAATCTTGAATTATTTTTTTAATAATATTTTTATTAGCATTTTTAAAAGAAGTTTTATGGATAAAATTATTTTAGCAAATTAAGCCTACGAAAAAACAACAGAGAATAAATTTGTTTTTCCTTTATTGTAGTTTTTTCTTGGTTTAAATATAAATAAATTGAAGTACTCATTTGTGTTCAATTGTTTTCCCATATTAAAATATTTTGATTAAAAATAAAAAATAAACTTTTGTTTGTTGCAGCCTTTTTCGTTATAAATCAAAATGGTTTCTTGTTTTATGGTTTTTTATTGAATAAATGATTTTTTTTTTTTTTTGAACCAAAAAGTTTTGTAATAATAACTTTTTTGGTAAACTAACAATCTTCAAAAAAGTATTTTTTTGTTTATTAAAAAATTTCTTTTATGAAATAAACTTTTTATATTTATGACCAAATTATTTTTAATACAGCTTAAGTTCAAGAATTAAAAAATATCTTTGAAGAAATAAATTGTAAATATTTTTTTTATTTAATAAATTTAAAAATAATAATTTATTTAATTTATTTATCCTACAATACTAAAATAGTTTATTTAATAATTTGAAGATTAAAAAATTTTTCGTTTAGAATAAAATTCTAAAAAAAAAATTAAAAAAAAAATTCAAAAATTAATTCTGTACCCAGTTTCTGTAACATAAGTGAGAACTTTTTCACATGAAAATTTTGTTTTCATCTTGTTTTACACAGGGTGAGCTAGAGTAAACTATGAACGTTTTTTTTATTAGTTTTTATTATAAAAGTCATGGTTTACTTTAGCTCACTTTGTGTGTAACAAAATGACTACAATATTTTTATGTGAGAAATACTTCACACTAACTACAGAAACGAGGCACTGGTTTTATAAAACACAGATATTTAAAGTAGCAATGTTTTTCTTAAAAGAAATTCTGAAAGCGTCACAAGATTAAGCAAAACTTGTTTAATTTTCTTTTTGGGGAACAGTATCTTGTTTTAGAACCTTTAAGAGATGTTATAATATTTGTTTCTGCTGGTTTCTATCTTTTTATATTCTACTTGTTTCATAATTTGTTTTCCATTAACAAAATAACTTCTTACCAGAATACGCTTGGACTTATCTAGAAATGAAAATTAAAATTGTAACCTGAAACTACTCCCAGCAATAAATAAAAAAATAGAATAAATGAAAAATTTTTAATTTAAAAAATTATTTAAAATTATGATAATGAGGTGCAATAAAATAATTTTAAAAGTACTCTTTTTAATGTAAAATAATTCAACATTCAAATATTTGTTTCAACACGTCTCCTTTTATCCCCTGCTAATGGAAAAACATAAATTGAATCACATTAAAAACAATCACCCCTAAAATGTATGCTTTAGAAAATGTAAAATTTCTTATTTCCTTGGAACTTTTAAACTAAATAAAAAGATAAAATTCATATTTTTTTTATATATTTAGAAATGCAAATTAAATGTAATTTAGAACTTTTCAGTTGCTATAAAACATCTAGAGGCATATTTAATTTAATTGGAATTAATAATCCGCCGTAAAGTATGCCTACACATTATAAACAACTAAAAATATGCTTTAGAAAAATTTATACCATTTTAATGCTAAGCAACAAATATATTCAATTAAATAAAACGTAATAAAAAAATAAAATAAATTTTCAAAAAATTCAAGAGTTCGAGTCTGGCACGTAAGAAGGCCTTTTTTATATAAACAGCTTTTAATATTGAATTAATAAATATTTTAAAAGCTGTAAAAGACTTTGCCAAATTGAAAGTTAAAATCAGGAATTTCTTTATGCCTTAAAAGGCATCACAATTCAAAAATTTAAGGATAAATAGGACACAGTCCTTGGCATGGCTGCTTTAGATTTCAGTCCACTTTTAAGTTAAATAAATTAGAATTGTTTCCTTCCAAATGTTTAATTTTGTTTCCATGAATGCGAATGAAGATTTCCAAAATCGTCGATGTAAATAACAGCTTAATTTTCTGTAATGCTTGAGCTTTAGCTTAAACTAAGATTATGAACATGATTCAGGGTTAAGTAACTTAAATTTTGTTACAAAAATTGGGTCCAACCTTTAACCAGATTCATGCTGCAAACGCTTTTAATTCTACAAAAATGTAACTGTGTCTTTGACTCAAAAGCCGGTTAACAGGTTTTTAGGAGACGTAAAGAAATAATATGGTTACAATATGATTACAAGAATCGTATTGTGTTCCCCATAACCATATATTTGTGGCGGTGATAAAATTTTTGTTATGTTAGTTATATTTAGGAAAATGTTATACAACAATCTGCCTCCAATAACAACAATAATACATATTTAAAGGCCATATAAAATTCAATCATAATAAGTAAAAAATTTTAAGCATCTTAAAAATCACCCTTGAGGTATTTTATTTTTTTTTTCACATATTATTTTGAAATTCTTATTAAAATTTTTATAACTTGAAGCAGGAATTAAGACTTAAAGTTGTCATCTTATATTTAAAGCATCTCGGCTATTAAAAGTTCTTAAGCTTTAAAACGTTTTTCTGCTCCAGGACATTGTTGAAAAAAGAACAAATGCGAATAAAGGAAAAAATAACGAAAACAAGGACAGCAGCAGCAGCTCCAAGTCAAATAAGAAGAAATCGTTGCAAAAACTACAGGCTGAACATAAACAAATGCCAACAACGAACTCTTAAGGGTTAGCCGTCCCTAATTATTTTATTTTAATAGATCATAAAAATATAAATAAATAAAAATGGAAATCAATTGTAAAAAATTTATTACTACATATTTTAATATAAACTGGCACAATTTTTTTAAGAAAAATCATGGTCACATGTAAAAATATATTTTTTCCATTTTAATTATTTTTGGTTTTTTTAAATACTTTGGTTGTGATAAGCAAGTTTTTGTTAAAATTTAATCAAATAATGGTTACTTCCCACAAAGCATAGTAGCAAAATGGTAAAACTAAATAATTTTAAATAAAATTCCAATCACAACCAAATTTTTAAACAAATTCTGTATTCAGTCATAATCAGTGTAATAATATGTTTTTAAAAAGCATAATATGCTTTGATTGTCCTATCAAATAATATTAAAACGAAAAACATATTTTTGGTTTAAAAATGTACTTTGATTTCGCTTTTGTTCCGCCTTTGAGAGCTGCTGTAGTCGAAGTGGTAAACACGTTGACTACAAACCTGGTTGACCAGGATTCAACCCCTGCGGCAACCAAAAATAAAAAATGTTTTTTTCTGTTTAATGGTATAAATACAGTTTCACAATTAACATGCAGCCTCCTTCGTCGGTACTTCCTAATAGAATATGCGCCGGCGAAGTAAAATAACTAATAAAATGGCTATATCTATATCTATCTTTCTCTTTTCACCACCTGTCTTATCTCTCATCTATCCCTTTCCTAAAGAATGTAGTCTGAAGTGCTACTTCTCTTTATAAAAAAAAATAAATCGTTTAAAAATTGTTCAACATAATTCTTGCAAAAAAAAAAAACGACTTGACAAAAGATTTTAGAGTTTGGCCAAATACATAAAATTATAACAACTATTGTTACACCCTTTAATTTACAAGTTGAAATATTTCTTTATACTTCTTGTTATATCAGACAAATTAGTGGACTTTGCATTTAATTTTTAAGTGTTGCTTTATAACGGTTAAAAAACTAGGCCCATAGAGTTTAATTTACGTCAATTATGGGAAGACTCTTTAATTTCCAAATTAAAATTCTTTACCTTTTCTTAAGGCGGTCTTAGCAATATAAGTTCCTTGTTAATTTAAGCTATCTGTCCATAATGGCTCGGCCGTATTAATCAAATTGCATCAACTAATGGGGCACCCTTTTATTATCAAAAGCAAATTTTATATTTGTTGTTGAAGGTTCCTTATAAATTTCCGCTATCTGTCTATAAAGGATCAAAAGTTCGGTCACATTTATCAAATTACATAAACTATTGGGACACCCTTTAATATTTTATACTAAATTTAATAGTTGATGTTATAGCGGACTTAGCTATACAGATTGTTTGCCAATTTCTGTAGACTGTGTATAACTGTTCAAAAGTATGGCCATATATATCAAATTTTATTAACTATTGGAGCACCCTATAATTTATAGTATTAGATATTTTACATGTTATTACAATAATTATAATAAACGGCATTTTGTCCAGCTTTCAAGCGTTTGTCTATAACGGTTTAAGACATAGGCCCATCTAAGTCAAGTTTCGTCTCCTGTGGGGACACCCTTTAATTCTTAAATTTGATTTTTTGCTATATTTTGCTATTGGGAGATATAATAATATGCAGTTTCTTAAAATTTTATAGCGATGTCCTTTACGGTTCATAATACGCTTTTGAAAATTTTAATAAAAAATTTTATATTTTCTGTAAAAATTAGATTCTGAATTTTTTTCAGTGAATCATTAAAAATGAATAGTTTTTTTTTGGAGTTTTCGGTTTTTAATGAAATTTCAAGGGAAATTTTCTTAACATTGACCACATCTTTGACACATTCCAAAATCGAATCGAATTGCAATAATCTTTGAGCTTTTTCATGAACAAAATAAAAATTTATTGAAATAAATAAATTTTTATTTAATATTTTTATTTCAAAAACTATCGTCCGAGATGTAATTCAATCGAACACCCTTTAAAAAAGTTTTACTATTTAAATATGTTAACCATTTCAGTGCATACTTTTCCCTTAATTGAAATTTACGTACAGTCAACTACAGGCGCCAGCCATCACTCACTTACAACAAGTTCGACCAGTCACTGCACTTTGGGTTAAACTTCTATTTTCAATAAAATTCGATTGTACAAAAATTTAAAAAATAATAAAATTTTGGAAACTACAAATAGACAAAAATTAAAAAAGTGTTTTACGTTTATTTAGTTTTGCTTTTAAGTTTAAGTCACCCTTGATACCTCATTTTTTTATAGGTTTACATGTGCAGTCTTAGGGTTTTTCGTTTCCATCGGATCGTGTTGGAAAAACGAGTCATTCAAATTAATTAAAAATAATAAAATTTGTATTTTTAAATTATGAATTTTTATTTTAAATATTATTTTTGTTCATAATGAGTTACCTGCGCCTTGTTTCTGAACTTAAGTGAGATCTTTCTCACATGAAAATATTATGGTCAATTTGTTTTATACAAAAGAAAAAATTTCTAGGTCGTACGAGGCTAAATTAATTCTTCGAATGGCTTAACTCCAGCTAAGAATATTCTGATTATTTTTGCTTTGCTGTCTTAAGAGTTTTGAAACACAATTTAAGTTTGCATAGTCAACGATTGTTCTGTGATATTTTTTTCACATTCCATTATTAACGTGTGAGCTCTTACCCCATTATGCTTTTGTGCCATTAAGAATTAAAACAACATGGTTGTCTGTGAAGGTTCAGGTTTGAAAATTTTGTGCAGCTGGATTAGGTTGAAGTTGTAAGTTGCCATTGGAAAGATATTTATCCACATTTAGTCTTTTAGAGTCATCGCATTACTTGCTGCCTCTACAACGAAAAACAGTTTTTATCTCGAATTATTCAAGAATTTATTTAGTTTTTTATTAAAATTTTATTTATTTAAATCTATTAATTTTTAAAATAAATGCAAAATTTTTTTTACGTATTGAAGAGGTTTTTATTGTGGAAACTCATGTCTTTGCAGTTTTTGCAGTCGATTCTTCTTTTTCTCCAATGGCTAAACCTCCTGGCACACTGTTAGATAAGCTATTGGGTCAATTTCCTCTACTTAATTATAAATAAATGTAATTAAATTATTTTTTAATTTTTTTTCAGTCAGGGGTTCAACCGGTGGTTTTTATTAATCAATTAAAATTTACTTTTTCGGCTTTTTGGCAGAAGGTAATGCCACATTTTCAGGACCGCCAAATCCATCATCAGCATTCTTCGCATCCATCTACCTTAAGCTATGAAAATGCGGTTCTGAAAATGCGGCATTACATTCTGCAAGCGTCTAATTTTTCTTGTTTTCTTTGGAAAACGTCCACATACATTTGAAAGTTAAATAAAAAAATTAACCAAAGCCGAAAAAATAAGAAACAAATATTGTGGTGGCAGAGAAATAAAAATAAGAAAAAAAAAATGTTTACATAAAAATGTCATTGGTTCTTAATGGGTTAAGTATTTTGAAAAAATTTAGGTATTTCTTGAAAGATCTCTTCAAAAGCTTTTAAATGATACCCATATTGATATCTTCAAAAATATGATTTACAATCGTACTTGAAAAGTTCAGAGGCCCATAACTCAGAAAACATGGACGAGTGGCAATATTTTCACTTGACGTTTTTTTTCTTATTTTTTAATTCCCTTTCACCCCATGTATTTATTTTTTTGCTAAGAGTTACTTTACTAAAGTAGATTTGTTCCAAATGATGTGGAAAAATTAGAGGCCCACTGCCTCGTGGGACATGGACCGATCTTGCTGATTTTCAAGAGCAAAATTTTCGAAACTGTGTCTGAGAGATTGGCGTATTTAAATTTATTTCTAGCTTATCTAGGGCATTGGAAAAATTGATTTCAACCCAAACAAGAACGGTCAGAGGGACATCGCTCAATCGACTGTGCTATGCAAATGGACTCAAACGGCATGACAAGCTTAGATATACCCGTTTTCCACCTGTGCGAAAATTGTACATTTAGGATTGAATATATTTTTACATCGAAAACCTGTAGAAAATATTTCAGTTGTCGACGAAAGGGTTAGTTATCGCCGAGATATTCTAAATGGAATCAAACAACTCTGAAAAACATCGCTTTATTGGCCTGTGGTACTATAGAGGGAACTAGCGAACACAGTGACATGTTAATTTTTTTTTAGTTTTCTTTACTTTTTCTATAATTTTTTTTCTTAATTTTTCGAAAATATTTTATATATTTTTTTTATAAATTTTATTCAAAATAAAAAGAAATTGCCCAGAGTGCACTGTCCCTTGTTCTTGTAGAACAATCACAACTATTAATGCTATTCCACCTTTTTTTATGCTTCCCCTCACCTCTACAAGGAAGCAAAACAAAAAAAAAAAAAAACCAGCAACAGCCATAAAACAAGTCCCAATAAATGATTATTTGTTGTTGTTGTTGAAAGTGGAAATGGAAAACCCAGGAGTATTTGTAATCTTTTATTTATTATTATTATTGTTTTGTATTTCCAGCGGTTGCTGTTATTGTCGTTGATCGTAAGTATTAAAAAAGAAGAAGAAGAAGGAAAACAAATGCTTCAGTTGCTCCAGGTATTAAATTTTTATGAGATTATTTGTGGCATCGTTACAGATCCATTATTAAAAAGATATTGTTTAAATGTCTGTACATACGTTTGAGTGTATGAGTTATTGCCCATGTTAGTATATGTATGTGGCTGTGTGTGTGTGTGTGTTCTTGTTTGTGTAGTTTTATTATTTGCATTTGTAATAATATTTATTACAAAGATTTTACACACGTAGATGCAGTATGTCGTACCTGAGGTAAAAGTAATTCTGCTCTACAGGTTGCTTCATTCAGCACTAAATACAAATGTGACTGCGACAACATGATAAATTAAATTTATTTCCTTTTCTTATTTATAGGAATTTTGTGTATGTTATTTTTGTATTAAATAGAATTGAAATAGAAAATATTTTACAGAAGTTATTGAATTGTCAGGGAACTTCTTCCTTGAGGATGTAATTTATACGAAAAAGAAATTGTTTTTAGTATTAAAATAAATATTAAAAATTGACATAAGAGATTGTTAGCATTTTTAGCATAAGGAATTTTAAAATGAAAGACATTTTTGTGTGGAAATTTTAAATTAAATTATCCATTAAATCAGTTTTATATGAACCCAATGTTTTTAACTTATTTGAAATTAGTAGGGCTCATGACTTCGCCCGCGTGTCGTGTATAATTTTCTTAAATTTAAATTATAGAACATTTGTTGTAGAGTTCTGTAAACTGTGTTAAACATTTTCCATCTTTAAAAATAAAATGTACTGACAACTGTTTTACTACCATTATACCGGTCAAATTGGGTGCTTTCACATTGGTATCTCCAGTTTCTCTACGAAATAACTTATTTTTACAAAACAAAAAGTATTCTATATTTGAACCAAGATTCTAAGAGACATTCACACAAAATTTCATTGAAATCCATTCAGCAGTTTTTGCATGATGCGAACACAAACAAACAAACAGACAAAAATTCCAAAAATAGACAAAAATTCCAAAAATAGGTTTTTTATATTCCATTTTTATATCTATCTACACCAACAGCAAAATTAAAAAAAAAATCATATACAAAAATTACAAAAACTTGGTAAATCAGCAATTGTTAATATTTTCAAAAAAAAAAAAAAAAAAATACAACAAATAAAACAAACCCTTTAAAAAGAAAGCAACATAAAACTGAGTTAAAATTACTCTCAAACATTTTAAACCAAAAATTTTTTTCTGATAAAATTTAAGAATTCTAAACTAACTTGTCAAAGTGGCACAAGTCGAATAAATTGGCTACAAAGAACAAATTCTCATAACTGCTAATAAATAACAATTTAAAATGCTTACTTTTAACCTAACGAATAAAAAAGAAACTCTTTAAATATTAAAACATACATTAAGGCTTTTTTTGCTTCAAATAAAATTAAAGCGATGTCAAAAACATTTTTAATGTTTAAAGGTTTTTTTATTTTATTTATTTTTTGTCAAAGAAAGTACAAGCAATTTAGCCATTATATTCCTTAGGCTGTGAAGTGTGACATTATTCTTTTTATAAAATACCCACTGGTTTTTTTTTTCACCCCTTAAAATATACAATTATATTCCCCGTATAAGAAATAAAAACAAAAAATACTACAAATTACATTTGGTAGAAAAAAAATTGAAATGGGGAAAAATTAAATTTATTTTTGCAATGCAGCATTATCAATTTAAAGGAAAATATTTTTCTGCAAATATTTTCTTTTTTTTAATTTTGTTTTTATTTTTTACATGTTGACAAATACAGCAGCCCCAGCTGCGAGCTGTAGTCTTATTTTTCTTATTTTTGGCAAATGAAATTGAAAAAAAAATGTTCATGTGGTGTTAAAATACAGAAGGCTCAACATTGAAATAAAATTTGTTAAAGTAATCGATTTAAAACTGTTTAATTATTCGAAAAGTATAAAATGGATGAAAAACTATCGCAGTCTGAAGAAATTTCAGCATAAGTTTCTGGTTATAAGAAAAGGTGACAGTAACTTACAGTTGAAAGCTCAAAATTTCTTTAGTCGAAAAGAGGTGCTTAAACATATCTTGAGTCCTGAGAATGACAACTGGGAAACTTAAAAAGATCAACCTAAAAACAACCTGCAAATAGTCGCTTATTCCTACGGCAAGTTTTTATTCCATTTTGATAGTTTTCTTATTGTATGTCAATATTTGCTTGACCTTCATCTAAAATTGATTATAATAATTTTCTTTGCAAAGTAATTTTCTTTCCATCTTCATAATCCCATTCAAGAAATTTACAAATTGAGTTAAATATTCTGTTGAAATTAAATTTAAATAATTGACAACACTAGCTTCAAGGCTTTTAGGTCAAAAGGGCACTATTTACAAGGAAAACTAAATGAAGCAATTGTGAAAAAGAAAGAGAAAATAAACAACATTAAAAGAAGATAATAACAATATTTTTCAGAACAAGAAAAAAATATTTTGACAAAACTTTTTTGAATTTTTTGCAAAGTGAATATTTTATAAATAAAAAAAAAAACTTAAATAAAAATTTTTGCTTTGATGTATTTTTTTTTCGTAACAAAATTGTAGTGCATACTTTTAGGAGTTTTAAAAGCACATACATATTGCATATGCTTAGGAAAACACAAATTGTTTCTTTTGTATTATTTTAAGTGTTGTACATATGTTAACCAACTTGCTGCCTCTCAAAATTAAGTTTCAGTGCGTGTTTTAATAAAGGGTGTTGTTTTTGAGGTTCAGTATAATTTATGAAAGGGTTAACTGTCAAACAAACTGTCAACTGCTCATACTTTTTATTAAACATAATCACTTTATTTTAGCCAATCATTAGGAATGCCTGAAAAACGTAATCAAATTATACAGAGTTACTTTGATTCAATTAGAGCAACGTAGAGTCGTCGTCGTGACTAATAGGCCACCTGAGCAAAGCAGTTGTCGAATTTTGAATGGATTTTAATACCTCACATTTTCTAAATGATTCAATAATATTTAACGCTTTAAAGGAATGTGCCTGCCGAAGGATATATTCATCGATTTTCCTACGGTCGCAGGAATTGGGTCTCTGTCTGTCCACTGCGTTGAAAATTTTTGGTAAAGAACTCGGCCTACGCCCCTATAAGATCAAGCTAGTACAGGAATTAAGACCGATTGTTCCTTGAGCAGTTGCAAATTTGTCTGTTATTTAATAAAAAAATGTTGTTCAGCGCTGACGACAATTTCAACGCATCTAGAGTGAAACGGCCCTAAGAGAATTGACAGACTCTATTACATCTAGAAAAATGCACCGTTTGGTAAGGCCTTCATGCTGTTTGCATCATAGGATCTTATTTCTCCAAAAACGAATCCGGAAATCGCGTTACACTTAAGGGAAATTGTTACAGCAACAAGATCAATGAGTTTCTTACTTGAAAATAAAAATTACATTAATTCGGGAGAGAGGTGGTTTTAAAAGATGATTATATTTTCAGACTGCGCTTCGTTAAAAATAACTGGGGTGGCCATATGGCAGAAATCATTTTTGAGTGTTGAGGCCATGCACAGTGGGATTCGTTTATACAATGTTTAGCAAAAAAAAATAAGGAAGGCTTGTGGAACATTGAAATTTTTCTTTGAGCCTCTGCTTAGCTCAATTAAGAAAAATATAAAGTTTCATCAAAATTGGCCACGCCCATAATCCACCGCCCATAGAACCTCAAATTTATTTTTAGCTCAAAACTTTTAAAAATTCGACCTAGAGCCCTTTATTAACTCAAATTAAGAAAAAAAAAAGTTTCTTCAAAATTGGCCACGCCCACTACCCACCGCCTAAAAAACCCAAAATTTATTTCTAGCCCAAGATTTTTTAAAATTCGACCCAGAGCCTTTTATTAACTCAATTAAGTATAAAATAAAGTTTAATCAAAATTGGCCACGCCCACTACCTACCGCCCATAGAACCCAAAATTTATTTTTAGCCCAAATTTTTTGAAATATGGTACAGAAGCTTTTATTACCTCAATTAAGTATAAAATAAAGTTTAATCAAAATTGGCCGCGCCCACTACCTACCGCCCATAGAACACAAAATTTATTTTTGGCCCAAAATTTTTAAAATTTGCCACAGAGAAATTAAGAATAAAACCAATTTTCATCAAAATTGGCCGCGCCCATATAACCCATATTTTTCCCACAACTTTTTGTTTCTTTGGAACGTTTTCTAGGGCTACAATAAATGGATTTTTCATACTGAATAAATTTTTTTAAGTGTTTGAAAAATTACGTATTGCACAAAAAATCCTACTGTGTCATGTATTGTTAAAAATAAAACAAACAAAATTCTTATAGAAATTTACATTTTTGTGTTATTTTTTTACACCCAAATTTTTAGCGCTTAAGAAAAACACCCTTTATAAATTGTAATAATTTTTAGCTATTTTTTATTAAAAAAAATCTACATATTTTGACAGGCCCCTTGAAGGTAACTTAACAAAGTTTGAATATTATGAATTCTTTAAAAATAATAAAAAGAATTAAATATTTATGAATGTATTCAAATATTATGAAAATAGACAAAAAGTATAAAAGTTTGTTTCTAACTTTTTGGCATTTTAGAAAAGTAAAATTTTTTCCTGAGAAAACAATTTCTATGAATAGTAAACAAGAACAATAGCAAAATTAGAAATTGTTATACAAATTTATAAACAATTTTGTATTCTTATGTTTTAAATATTAAATTAAAAAAAAGCTGTGCGTATGACATCCTGACGTTTCAAGAGTTTTTATATTTTTGATTGAAAATATAATTTTTTTGAGGTAGATTTGGTAAACAAGTTGTATTGAATGCCATTGATATGATTTGGTAGAGAATATTTAAATTTAAAAGGTGGTTTTATTTAGCTTCAGTCCTAAGTTTGTGATAAAATATGAAATCATTGTTTCTTAAATCCTAATGTCTGAATTTTTATTTTCAAAAGTGTAAGAGATACTACCCAAACAATTACTGCAATTGTTTTATATGCATTCATGTAGACTTTGGAAAAGTATAAAAATATGTTTGCATAAATTCAAAATATTATTTTTTATTTTAAAATAATTTTTTCCAAACAATTTAAATAGTTTAAAAATTTTTTTTATTTATTTGTTTTATTAAAAAATGGGTTTCCATTTATAAAATCTAATATTGGTCTGTGCAAAAAAAAACATGATGAGAATCAAATATTCATTCTTTTTTTTCATCAGGATTCAACCTTCAACATCGAACATTTTCTATGCCAATCAAGACACTCAAAGAAAATAATCTTTGAAGTGTTAAAAAACCAATCAAAGAAAGTGTTAAAAGGGAACAAATAAAAATTAGCTTATTTATTTGGAGTTTTTTTTTTGTTTTTTTTTTCAGAATTCTTTTCTTACTTTTGCGTAAAATGTAAAAAAGAGAGAGAAATGTTAAAAAAAAAAAATTACAAAATTTAAAATGACTTAAGTTTTTATCATAAATTAGTATTCACACTGTCCACATTTCGTTTCGAATATATCAAATTATTTTTTCTAGTGTTGATAAAAAAGGGAAAAATATATTTTTTTTTAATAAAAATATTTTCAATTTTTTGAATAAAAATATTTTTAATTTTTTTTTTTGTTATAAAACAAGTAAGTTTAGAATTTAATTCGACTTAAATAGACGTATTCCTACTTAAATTCTACATTTTCTAAAAAAGAAAATAGAAAAAAAATTTTTTAGCATAAGGAGAAATCTCAAAATCTGGCAACACTGTCGGAACACAATTTTTAGCTTGACACAGAGATGTTACGCGCAAATATTGTTAAAAATGACTAAGGCAGATTTCAATAGCTTTTAGTGAGGCTCGCCATTTATTTTCATTACATTTAAAATTTTTTTCTCCATTGTTATGGTTGCCTTTGGTCATATTTGGCGCGTTTTGAACAGATGAAAAGTTGACAAAGTGGCTGCATCCGGCTACTCATCGTATTGGAGTGAGTTCTTAGCCCTAGCAAAATACACAGAATCATGAAATGAAATAAATTTAAAGTTTTCAATAAAATTATTGGAATTAAAACTATCATCCTCCGTAAGTGAGGTGCTTTCTTTAAGATTAAAATTTCAAAATGAATCAACCTATTAAAGCAGTTTCTTTTTTTTTTTCAATATTAAACACAATAAAAATAATTTTTGTTTGTCAGTTTTTTTCACAGTCATTAGGGTTCCATAATTTTAAAAATAAAATGAAAAAAGTAGGTGGGCTATACGCGGCTACGTCGAATCTTATATACCGTTTATCATGTATGAAAACCTATTTTAGTGAAGAAACTTCAATGAAAAAAACAAAAATTGGGGCGTCACACAATTTTACATAAGGGTTTGACATCTAAAGTTTCTTTTTCATCCAGTGCTTATTTCGTGAATGGTTACACTTAGCTCATGTTTGATTTGACAGATAGTTAGTTTTATCTTTCCGCTGAACGAATATGGTTGTGTATACTCATGAACAACGCTGGGAAATATTGCGACATTACTTTGAAAATCATGGCAATCATGCAGAATGTGTGTGAAAATTGCGTACGGATTTTGGAAGAAGAGAAGTGCCGCCAGCTCCGTATGTTTGTTATCTTGTGAAAAAATTGAAAGAAACTGGCATCCGCATCGATAAACCAAAGCGTGAATAGCCGAAAACAGTGCGTACACCCGAGAATATTGCTGCTGTGGCAGAAAGTGTTCGTAAAGCGCCATCAACATTAATTCACCGTCGTTCTCAACAATTGAATATTTCGGAGACATCATTGAGACGAATTTTGCATAGAGAATTTGGTATGACGCCATACAAAGTCCAATTGGTTCAGTACTTGAAGCCAACTGACCATCGAATGCGTTTTCGCTTCCCTAAGTGGGCCTGCGATCGAAGATGCCGATTTTGCCAAAAATAAAATCATCTTTTCAGATGAAGCTCATTTTGATCTTGGCGGGTATGTAAGCAAGCAAAATTGTTGCATTTGGGGCACAGAAACCCCGCACGCATACATTGAAAAGCTGGTGCACCCACAACGAGTCACTGTTTGGTGCGGATTTTGGTCCAAAGGCATAATTGGGCCATTTTTCTTCGAAATTGAGCAAAGAGTGGCCGTTACAGTCAATGGCGCTTGTTATCGGGCCAGGTTGAACGAATTTTTGTTCACAAAAATTGGAGAAGAGGATATTGGCAACATTTGATTTCAAGAGGACGGCGCTACGTGCTACACAGCCGAAGCTACCCTCGATGTTTTGCGCCATGTTTTTGAAGATCGCATTATCAGCCGCAGAGCTGATGTCGTGTGGTCACTTTGGAGCTGCGATTTAACACCGTTGGACTATTACTTATGGGGTGCCGTCAAAGATAAGTGTTACGCCGACAAACCAGAGACAACTGATGCCTTAAAGGACAATATTCGTAAAGCCATTGGTGAAATACAGCTGCACACAATCGATAATGTGCTTAAAAATTGGACCTATCGCGTAGGCTACTGCATGGCCAGGCGAGGCAGCCATTTGAATGAAATTATTTTTCATTATTAACCGGAAGGATTGATTGTACTTTCAAATAAAAAAAAATGTGAGAAAATATTTAGTAGTTTTTTTATAGCATTTTCAAAATAAAAAAAAAAGTTATTTAGCGGACCCTTTATTTGTATATTTTTTAATGCCTTTCTAAAGTTGACGGACGGACGGCTATCGCTCGATTTATATATCCTTTTGCCATGTTAAAGGGTATAGAAAACAAAACACCATTAATTCTTCCTCATTCAAAGAAAATAAATTATTAGTCCTGTTTACATTAAAGAGATTTGTGCTGCGTAAAGTTTTTAATTAATTTGCCAAACCTCGAAATCCAACTATTTTATTTAGAAATTTTCACACGGGCCTTTTTGTTTTGAAATCCTTACACAAAAACCAAAAAACACAAATGTGTCTGAGTGTGTAAAAAGTTAAAAAATATAAATTTAAAATTGTAGGGCCGATATATTCGTGACACGTCTTCGTGTGTGAGTTCAACTTGCACCTGATGCATTTATTTTATTTCTGTTTATTTTTGTCAAAAACTTATAAGCAAAAACAAAAATCGCCTAATTTCTTAAAAATATGGCAACATTGTTGAGAGACTACATTTTTTAAAGTGAGAGAATAAGAAAAATCGTTCTTACAGTGAAATGGATTCAGATCAAAACAATTAAAATTAAAAAAAATAATTTTACATTGAAACTGGGCAAGTATTTTTATGGCTTGATTCAATTTTTTTGACTCTGCTTATCAAAATAAAATTTGAGTTAAAATCTCATCTCTTGTTGCAACAGTAAATATTATTATTTTTAATCACTTCTCAATTGAAAACTTTTATTCACTAAAAAAATTCTCTCTTCTAATCAAGAGATAAGAGACTGGAACTCTCTTATCTTCAAAAAGCGAGATAAGCAAACCTTGTTGTTGATAAAAAATTTGTATGTATTTCATTGCAAAGCACACGACTTTGTTGGCAGACGCTCAATAGTTTTGCTTAAACATTTCCTCATTCAAGAGGTTAATTTTTATTTCTATTAAAAATAATATAATGGAACGTTGGCATAATCGTGTTGCAGTTATAACTGGCGCAAGTTCAGGTATAGGAGCCGCTTGTGCTAAATTAATATTAGCAGCCGGTATTAAGGTTGTTGGTCTTGCGCGACGTATAGAGCGCATGGAAGAATTCAAGAAAACTTTACCACTTAAGCAACAAAATAATTTCTTCTTTCATAAATGTGATGTTTCCAAAGAGAAAGAGGTCAATTGTGCTTTTGAATGGGTAGAAAAAAACATTGGAGGTACTGATATCTTAATAAATAATGCCGGCATTATACGTGAAGGCAATTTAGTCGATATGCCTGTCCATGATATCAACGAAGTTGTGCAAACAAATTTAATGGGTGCTATTTATTGCACACAAAATGCTTTCAAGAGTATGAAAACTAGAAATTCCGACGGTCATTTAATTTATATTAATAGCACTGCCGGTTTAGCTGGTTATAATCCTGGTCCCGATTATCCCAGTCTAAATGTTTATACACCTACTAAATTTGCTTTGAATGCTGTTAACGAAATTTGCCGTCAAGAATTGATAACCTTAAAGACAAAAATTAAAACCACGGTGAGTAGAGTATGTGGGAACTTAATTAATATTTTCGTGAAATGAAAGTATTTCTTAATTTGTTTATTTACGAAAACTCTTGGAAAATACTTTTTAAAACGAATTATGTTTAAAAAAAATAGAACAAGATGCCAGATCTTTTCTTATTTAAAGAATTTAGACGTTTTTACTCACTTTTAAATATAAACGGCTGCTGTACTTAAGCAAACACAGATATTGTGCTGCATAATAATGAATTAAATTTGTTTTTAAATTTAAAACACTGTTGGGCTTTATTTAATCGTTGGGTTTTTACTTGCACTTGCACTTTCACGTCTCTTTTCTTTTCTGTTTAATTTTATTTGTAACACTGTTAGAGCGTAACAATTCAATATCTTTTAAGCACAAACAACTTTTCGATTCTATATTTGTTTTTTGCTTATAGGCGAGTTAAAACGTCTAACATCTTTTAATTCGAAAAGATCTGGCAACTTTCATTTTTGTAGGTTTTTGAAGGCTTTAAATAATAATGACTGAGTTAATTACACTTTAGTTTAAATAAAAAAGGTTTTGTTATTTAAACAGCTGATTTAATTTGTAACAAATATTTCCTTTCAAATACGTAACCTATAAATTCTGAATTTTTTGCTTAAACTTTTACAGAACATAAGTCCCGGTTGGGTTGCAACAGAAATTGTATCCGAAGAAACCAAAGAAATGTTAGGTGATGTTATACTACAGGCTGACGATATTGCTCAGGCAGTTATTTACGCTTTGTCCACAGCGCCGCATGTGCAAGTACAAGAAATTACTTTAAGAGCTGTTGGTGAATGGTTTTAATAATCTAATGAACAGAACTATTCTTTTTATTGATTTTATGTAATATTTCAAATTTTTTTTAAGTTTTAAAAATGTAAAATATTTTTTTTTACTGTTGTCATACCTTTCGGTGAAGACCGTCGTCACTGGCTGTTTATTTAGTACGATTGGCGAGCGACAGTATTTTATTTACTGGCGGAATAAATCCAATTAACTTAATATTTTTTTTTAATTTTTTTCCCCAGTCAGGGGTTGAACCGTGGATTTTCACAAATCAATTAAAATTTACTTTTTCGGCTTTGGTTCATTTTTTAATTTACTTTTTGCAAAGAAAAATTGTTTTTCAAATTTATGCGGACGTTTTCCAAAGAAAACAACAAAAATTCTGCCAGCGTCTAAGTTTTCTTGTTTTCTTTGGAAAACGTCCGCATAAATTTGATAAATAATTTTTCCTTGTAAAAAGTAAATTAAAAAATGAACCAAAGCCGAAAATGTAAATTTTTATTTATGAAAATTTAAAATATTTTATATTTTCTTAGTAAATTGATTTCTATCTAAGAAATGTTTTAGAAGAAATTTTTTCTAATTAATAGAAGGCGAAGGGGAGATATGAGAAACAAATTGTCGGTTAATAATTACGAGCCTTTTGTTTTTTATTTATTCGACTTAAGAGTAATTTCTGTCTGCAGACCGGCCTTAAAAGCGTTAATATTGTATGTTAAGACTGCGATTATCAGTAGCCCCAGGAGCTTCGGCTTTAACCTGACTCTGGTGCGGCCCTTTAGGGAGCTCTTTATAGTAACCCCAATTTCTAGGGACTCCGCGTTAAGAAGCAAGCCGAAAATTACCAGTCGACAGTTTGAAACCGCTAAAGTCAAGACTAAAGGCTGATGGTAGCAAGTGAATAAATGAGAACTTAATTTCTGTTAATTGCAAATCGGTTTTCTTTAATCATTGAGGATGGAAGGGGACTTATCAAGGAAGTAGACTACTTCAAAATCCCCCCTACAATAATTAAAATAGTCGTGAAGCAGCACGCAAGAGCAACCGCTGTTAGTTTATTTTTAAAGCGATTTTCGAAAGTTTAGCATGACTTTTTTTTGATGAAACTACAAACTCATTACCCCACATTTTGTTTTTTTTTAAGTCATATAAAACTTATGATTATTGTATTTTATTGGCTATTAAAATAATTCTTAAAGAAAATCCTACAAAATTTAACCTTTCAAATTTATTATAATCCACATCCAACAAAACATTATTATTTGCTTTAATTTAATTGTTCATTTGTTCATTTGTTTTGTTAACTGCTTTCGATAAAAACATGTTTTATTCATAATTAGTTTCGATTATGTTGTATAAAATGCCACAAACTTTTACCACAATGAAATGCAAACATTTATTATCATCGTTATTTACATTTACATGCATCACCCTCATTATTATTTCAAAAAGTATTTATTAGAAACTTTTGCACAATTGTTTAACGTCATTGTTGTTGGAAAATAAATATTGCAGCAGCAATATATTTTGTATTTAAGTTAAACCACTGATAACATCAACAGTTTTCAAACTCATTAATTATTCACTTAAAGATTGACGTATTGTTAAACGAGAAAAGAAAAGTTAATCTAAACAGTGAAACCCTTTTATTTCTGATTTAATGAAAACCAAACGATTTAATTGTAATAAAGAAAATATTTTATTTAATAATTCAAGACATTAGTTATTTTTCTAGGATTATTTAATGCAATAAAGTACAAATACATATATTAAATCTTAAGGTGACAACTTTTATTACCCTTCCATCGCGTGTAACAACTCAGCCGTGTACAACCTGTTTTATTTAATTATAAGTGGAATTCTCTCTTAATGAAGGTTATAACCACAAATATTAAAAAGCCATAATGCAAATTGGTTTAAAATACATCGTTTATAAAATAAAAAATACTACAGGGTGACCCATAAGTGTTGTATTAAAAACAAAATTTATTTTGGTACTTAATTTTTTTTAAGAAAAATTAAATTTTATTTTAAGGGTGTAATAAATCTATTGATAAAATTGATTTTTTATTTAAATATTGAAAGTCAACCCTTTAACTTCTTGGCCGTGGTGTCTTTTGTTAATAACAGCACAACAAAACTTGTGAACATCCTTTTTAACCTCATTACTGAACTGTTGTATGCATTTTTATAAATTTGCTGCTGGTCCAATATACGTTGGACAAACGGCTGGCAATTGTATGTGAGCGAAACAGCCGATTTCTTATTTTTGTTGTGATTTAATTGCGCTTTTATGTTTTTAAGGGAAGGTTTTTAAATATTCAAAAGTTTGTTGAAATATTAAATTGATTTTGTAAAATTTATAAAGATTAAAGTACCACACACTGTAAAGCTTTTGGTGAGACAACTTAAAATCGCCTAAAATTGGTAGTCTCTAGCAGTGTTACCAGTTAAGCATTTTTAAGACTCAATTCAGATATTTACGTCATTTCGCTTCGTAACTTTTCTAGTATTTTTTTGTCTCAAAAAGGCTTAAATAAATAAATTTTCTTCTTAATAACGAAAATGCTTCAAAGTCTATTATGGAGTTACTCGACCGCGTGCAGGAGAGAGCGAAATGCTGATCGGTGACAGTAGGGTATCCAGCTCTATTCATTCACTGGAGCATCGACGCATGTGGGGTGTGTTTCACTGTTTTATCGTTACTGTAACGAAATGTGCTCTTATGAAATCCGGGAACTTGTTCCTGAAAACCGTAATTTCATACGCGCAACGCGCTCTGCAACAAGAGCGCATTCCTTTGTGGTCGATTGGCCAGTGAATCGCACAAAGCATTACAGAGAAAATTCGTTTTCTAGCCGAACAGTTCGTATGTGAAATAAACTACCTGCCGAGGTCTTGCCTGTCACTTTTAATGTGCAAAGATTTAAATTAAATGTCCATAAGCACTACTAACTCTATCCGCCTTCCCACAACCTAATTTTCTAGTTCTGGCAGAATGCATTGCATAAGTAGGGGTCATCCCCTCAGTGCTGGTCCTAATTTAAAAAAAAAAAATTTTTTTTTGATTTTTTTTTTGCAACGAAAATTTTGATTTAGTCTCAAGACACACATATAAATCGCTTACTTATTATCAGATAATAAACAGTAAACTGATAACTGTGGGGAAAGAACATCTGCATGAATATTTCGTTACTTATCATTTAGTCTAAAACAATATGAAGAATGAGAATTTCAATCAATCAATACGGAAAATGACTGTTAAGCATAAGCTTATATTGCTTCAGCAAGAATTATTAAAAGTGACTGCCATTCCTAAATTAGCGCGTAAAGCGCAAGATATCTGTCAAAATTTCTCATGTACATACAAAATGTATGAAGCATCCCTAAATAGCACGGCGTCAACGCTAAGCAATTGGAAAATCCAATTTTGACAGCGCGTAAAGTAATGCAGTTGCCTGATAGCTACTGTTGCTTACACATTTTTTTGTAGTATTTAGAAAACGTTGCAAAACAGTAATGACATTTTTGCTTTTTTCGGGTTTATCTAGCGTTTTTATCACTGTTTTGCGTTTCATTACTACTTATCCACTGATAAGAGAATGCAGAGAGTCAGCTTAGACTAGTTAAGAAAACAAAAATCACCAAATCGGAAATAATATGTATGTAAGCGTTATTTTTGATAACGCAATTATATACATATACACTTTCCAGTATATTTTGATACTCATATAAAATTAAATAAAGGTTTTCCTATTTTTCCTTTGAGTTATGTTAAAATTAAAAATATAATAAGCAATATCTGTGATTTAGTATTTTTATTCGTTGTAATATCAATAGATAAAATCTCGAAACATAAGTATATATGTATATTAATACAAGCTGTAAATAAAGATGAATCAATGAATGAATGAAAAATCACTGTTTTTATAGGGTTTAAATAAAAGTGATTTTTGCGTCGCGTCTTACGCGCTAATTTAGGTATGGCTGTGATAGTTATCTGCTGGGATACTTAAGCTGTTACCAAGGCAGTTAGCTTATACGTCTTCATGTCTTAGTTTCAGTACGAAGCTTCATTTATCTGGCCATTAAGATAGCAACAATAAAGTTAACCTGTTATAGATTCCTGGACACGTTGAAATAAAATACAAAGGCAAACACGTTGGGTAGAAAAATCCTAAGAAATCCGGATTGAAACCAGAAACACCATCAACTGATTTTGAAGAAGCCTTACTGGGCTGAGACAAGCGGAACGAGCAATTGGCTCATACAGCAAATACCATGTTAAAGCCCTTCAGTTCACGAAAATATTAACTGACTTTTTTACAGGCCACGGTAATTTAAGTAGGCACCTCAACAAACAGAGTATTGCGAGTAATATCAGGTGTAGAGCTAGCGAATATGCAAAGGAAGCTCTAAAGCATATTTTGAAAGACAGGGAAAGCTTTTTGAAATTGCAACCAGCTGAAGAAGGGTTATGAAATTCTTCAAACACTGGAATTGCAGCAGCACTGAGATTTATCAGATGAACTTATCTAATACAATGTAGGGAAAATTTCGAAGCATTGCCTCAGAATCCACTCATATAAAATTATTCTATTCCATTTTAATTAATTTTATTCTATTCTATTCTATTTTTTTCTATTTTGTTATTTTTTTTTTCTGTTCAGTTTTATTCCTTTCGATTCCATTGAATTTTATTCGATGTTATTCGATTTTGGTCTATTAAATTCTTTTCCATGCTAGTCGGTTCTATTCGAATTGACTTTAATCGGCTGCTTTCGATTGTCTCTGTTCTCTTCTATTCTATAGCGAAAATACTTTCCATTTGAATTTGTTTTTAATTTTTCACAAAAGCAAAAGGATTTAAAATAAATGCAATATGGCAATGCTCATATTAATTTTAGCTTGAAAAATAAAATTGGAAAGTCAAAAACAGGGGACACCCGGGTTTGAACCGGGGACCTCTCGATCTGCAGTCGAATGCTCTACCACTGAGCTATATCCCCTTTTTGTTGTTACTTGGCAAATAACTCTTAATCAACCAAAAGACTTTTGTTATTGTCAGACTGAAATCATTCGATTGATATAAACAACAACAACAACAAGCATATATCCCTTTAGTTCAACCCCTATAAAGTAGTATACAACAAATTAATGTGACCAACAATCTAAAAATAGCTTTTACAATTAAGAGTATAATTTAAGCACATGCTGAATAATTTAGTTTCGGTGAATAGCAAATGTAGGAGTTTTAATGGCATTAATGTGATTAAGTTGGTTACTAAAATCTTTATACATGCAAACACACGCATTCCTACTTACAAGATTAATTGTTAGAAATTATTCTTGCATTTTTTTTTTTTTTTTTTGTATGGCAGGTTATTTTATCTTACTCTTTTCCAATTAAGTTCTACATGAACAACGAGATTTATGTTAAAAATATTTCTACTTTTGACGATTTGAAAACATACAACTGAATTGAGTAGAAAAAATATTAAACTCCCACATTTAATTTATAGCCATCACATAAATTGTTACTAACAATATCAAAATGAGAAGAAGAAGAAAAAAAAAGAAAAAAATCGACAGTAAAATAACAGCATTAGGTCATTTTAACTTAAGGAATACAAAATAATTTTTAAAACAGGGATGGTAAATTGCAATAAAAAATTATAAAAAAGTAATAGCGCTATATTTGGCTATGCCGGAGCTTATGAACACTTCACCATGTGTTTAGTGAAGTAACTCCAATAAAAAAAAAAAAAAATCAAAAATATTGGGGTGACAGAAAAAAAAAAATAAAAAAGATTTTTACTTAAAAATGCCATTGGCTTTTAATGGGTTAAGCATTTTTCAAAAAATATGGTGTACAATCGGACTTTTCTATGAAAAGTTCAGAGACCCATAAATCGGAAAATATGGGCGAGCGCCAATTTTTCATCTGTTATGGTTTTTTTTTTTTAATTCTCTCTCACCCCATGTATTTGTTTTTTTTTTTTATTTTGATTGGAATTACTTCATTTAACTGGAATTGTTCCAAATGATATGAAAAATTTAGAGGCAGGCGTTGTATTATGCCCGCTGCCTCGAAGGACATGGACTGATTTGGCGAATTTTTAATACCAAATTTTTTGAAACTATGTCTGATCGAATAGCATATTTAAATTTTCTCCAGCATTAACAAAGTCGATTTCAACACGAACGAACAGATGGGTATCGCTTAATCGATTTTACAACACATCAGAACCTTGAATATATAAATACTTTTTGAGGTCGGATATGGATTTTGTAGAAATTACAAACGAAATGACAAACTTAGATACACCCTTTTTCCACCTATGGTGAGGGGTATATAAATGTGATATTTATGCCTTTCAAAATGATGTACGTCAGGTTTGTTTAAAGTGGAGGACCAGCTCGATAATTTCTATTTGCTTGCAATTCTGTAACTTGTTTTCTTTAAACATTAACGTTTTAAATAATTAACACTGAACATCATCGTGAATTTTATACAAAGAGGTCTGGCGCAAGATCTACATGAACAGCCTTTGATGGCGAAATTTCAATGGCAAAAGCATGCAAAGGACGTTATTCTATCTGTTTACCATCCATTTACTTTAAATTCTATCTTTTTAATATATTTTGTAGAAAATTTAAGGCGTATGTTAATTGATTTTCACTAAGTTACACAATATACTATAAAAACAGGTCCTTAATGGGGATACCCTGTAAGTTTAATATTAATTTTTTATACCTGCCAATTTGGCGGATTCACTATCTGTGTGACTCTAAAAGGTTTGTGGCTGCATTTCAGCAGATATATCCGTATGCGTAACAATTATCTGTTATCTGGGGCACCCTTTAGTTTTGAATTTATTACAGTATCTCTTAATGTGCCTATATTTTAAAAGTTTCCTGCGACAGTTAAAGTAGAAGAAACCCTTTAATGAAAATCTAAACCGAATTAAAAAAATTTTTTTTCTTTTTTTTTTAATTTCTGTTACAATAGAAATAATAAAACTTAAAAAAAATGTTAAATTTCATCAATCGCTAAATATTTTTCTTAGGTACTGTTTTAACCATCCCTGTGTCAGCTTTGATATGGAAAAAGTAAATAAAAATTGCTGTGATGTATGAATATACTATTAAAAATATATTGGATTTTTGCACAAAATTTATGAGAGTCTGCTGAAGGCAATAAATATTGTTGTAGAAAATGTAATTGTTAGTTGATAAATACCATTTTATGCAATAGAAAAGTCAGTAATTTAGGATGAGAATAAGAAATACATAAGATGCAATTTGTCAATATTTTCTATATATAAAAAATAGATAAAAAATACCTTAACATATTAATATTTACTAAAAACATTTTTTTAGTCAAATTTTCTACCGCAAAACAAATATACGTTAAGCGATCACTCAAATTAAAATTTTTTTTATTTTAATGTGACAAATTATCAACTGGATTTGGCAAAAAAAACTCAGTGTAATGCATAACTATAAATGAAAATATAATAAATTGAAAAATAAATTAATTAACTTCACATATTATTTTTTTTTATAATTTAATAAAAGTATAAAAATTAAAGGAAAATAATGATAAAGGGTCCGCCAAATAACTTTTTTTTCGAAAATGCTTTAAAAAAAACTACTGAATATTTTCTCAAACTTCTTGTTTTATTTAAAATTATAAGCCTTCCGGTTAAAAATTAAAAATAACATCATTCACATGGCAGCCTCGGATGGCCATGCCGTAGCCTACACGATCGGTCTAATTTTTAAGCACATTATCGATTGTGTGCAGCTGTATTTCACCAATGAATTTACGAATATTGCGTCAATTGTCCCTGGCTTGCTGGCTTAACACTTATCTTTGACGGCACCCCACAAATAATAGTGCAACGGTGCCAAGTCGCAGCTGCGAGGTGGCCAAACGACATCAGCTCTGGGGCCGATAATGCGATCTTCAAAAACAGGGCGCAAAACATCGAAAAAAACTTTGGTTGTGTGGCACGTAGCGCCGTCCTGTTGAAACCAAATGTTGCCAATATCCTCCTCTTAAATTTTTGTGAACAAAAATTCGTTAAACATGTGGCCCGGTAACGATTGCCATTGACTGTAACGGCCTCTACTTGCTCATTTTCGAAGAAGAATGGCCCAATTATGCCTCTGGACCAAAATCCCCACCAAACAGTGACTCGTTTTAGGTGAACCGGCTTTCCAATGTATGTGTACGGGTTTTCTGTGCCCCAAATGCGACAATTTTGTTTGTTTAGATACCCGCAAAGATCAAAATGAGCTTCATATGAAAAGATGATTTTTTTTTTGGCGAAATTGGCATCTTCGATCGCAGGCCCACTTAGAGAAGCGAAAACGTATTCGATGGTCAGTTGGCTTCAACTCCTGAACCAATTGGACTTTGTATGGCGTCATACCGAGGTCTTTATGCAAAATTCGTCTCAATGATGTCTCCGAAATGTTTAATTGTTGAGAACGACGGTAAATTGATGTTGAAGGCGCTTCACGCACACTTTCTGCCACAGCAGCAATAGTCTCGGGTGTACGCACTGTTTTTGGCTTTTCACGCTTTGGTTTATCGATGCGGATGCCAGTTTCTTTCAATTTTTTCACAAGATAACAAACATACGGAGCTGACGGTGTTTCTCTTCAATTTTCGCACACATTCCACACCATAATTTTCAAAGTAATGTCGCAATATTTCGCAGTGTTGTTCAAGCGCATAGACAACCATATTCGTTCAGCGGAAGGATAAAACTAATTATCTGTCAAATCAGACATGGGCTAAGTGTTACCATTCACGAATTAAGCACTAGTTGAAAAAAAAAACGTTAGATGGCGGAGCCTTTATCCCAATCAAGTTTTAGCAGACACCTTCTATCGCTTGAACATCTTCCTATTTGTCTTGGAGGGTAAACGTAGTTCTGAAGCAACTGGACATCTGAAATTTTCACAGAAGTTGTATTAATATGGCAACTACAGTAGCAAATAGTAAGGCGAATTTAAATATTAAATGATATTCCCAGTAAGACGCGGTTTTTATGTTTATGGCCTCATCGTTAAAATTACTATAGCGAGATACTTTTATACATTTACAAAAAGTATCAATGAAGAAGATATAAAATTAAAAAGTGCCTTATTACAGCATGCAAGCTTTTGAAATTTATATTTACACAGAGCATGTGCCTGAAGAGCGTTATGCCTCATCTTCAAACCATAATATGCGGGCTTGGCTCTGTTAAAGTTTCAAGTGCCTGACCATTGTAGTATGTAATCACAACCTTCCAAGTATAAAATAAATTTTTAAAACATAGAATCCTGAAATAATAAATATTTAAAAAGCAAAAAAAAAATGTTTCACAAGGGGACACCCGGGTTTGAACCGGGGACCTCTCGATCTGCAGTCGAATGCTCTACCACTGAGCTATATCCCCTCTTGGAAATTAATTTCCTAACTCTGTGTGATAACTTTATTTTCCACAAGTCTAAGGTCATTATTGCTTAACTTTAAATAATGATCATTAAACTAATTTTCATCTTAAAGCCATGATTTGCTTTTATCGTAACTGACATAAGTATGTTAAAATAGTTAAGGCATTAAAGTAGAACTAAAAAGTTAAAGAAAATAAGTTGTTAAGCTAACAGACTGCGAAGAGTAATGTGTGGGAAAATCCTTATTTAGCAAAGCTTTGTTAAATGTGTTCAGTCAAGTATTTTGGCTTAATTTTGTAGTTTTTGATAACAAATGTTTTTATGCTAGAACAAAAAAAAAAAAAAAAAAAAACCAACGACAGGAGTTTATTTAGTAAATTGTAGCTAAAAGTTAAGGCCAAATAACTTTTGCTTCAACATAACAAAGTAAATAGAAGTTTAAGTCTTGTTTTTCGTTTAAAGTTATTTGAAATAAAATAAAATGAGATAAGTGTGATGTGTGATGATATTCATGTATTTAATATTCCTGCCTACTTTATTATTTATAGTTCTTGATGACGCTCGAAGTTTGTCTGCGATTTGACTGGTCCAATCTTGCATCACTTTGAGGCTAAGTCAGCTTGAATTTGGGGAAAAATTATTAAAAATCCGGACACAAAAATTATTATTATATGCTACAAGCGACATAACAACACCTTGAAGTGACTGTAAGGCGTAGCATTTTTGAGAACATCGTTAGGACCATCCTAGCCGTAACTTATTTCTAGCGACCCACAACGACTTTTTACCCAGATCGGGCAGTACTGAAGATTTTGAAAACCAAGTGATCTTCTGTTTTTAGTATGTAGACTGGTAGTCGATATCGGTAAATTTAGTGCCGCAAATCTTCTTTGAAGACTCTCGTATTTAACACAAGAATCTTTGAAATCTCACATTAAGGAAAAAGCCAATTGTTTGCGAGCAGCAATTCAAAATTACTTAAACCAACATCAAATGCGCGATATAATTTTTTCAACTTATACTTATCAATGTTTTTTATGTGTTGTACTTTTTATAAGAAAAAGAGGACGTTAAAAAGTCTTTTACATTTAATAGTATTACATTTCTCTTTTTCCTTCTCTGATTGGTACCCACTTAATACACATAATTCTCAAATTGAATGCTAACAGTTTGAAACTGTATATTAAAATTAAATACTTGATTCGGCATTAATAGTTATAGCAAGTGTTTATAGACTTTGTCAGAAATTTACAATTTTTACAACTGCTTACTTACAACCTCATTGTAAGTGCTTCTTCTTCAGTCCTATTTGCAGCGCATCTCATGTCTTCAGGTGAACATATTAAATTTAGAGTCAAGCAGATTGTTTCCTTGCAACAATTACCAAAGAATTTAATACTTAAGCTTCTAAACTTTTCTAATAAAACTTTATCTGTATAAAAATATAAACGTGATGTAAACCTCTGTGAAAATTTGTACGTCATTGAACGTTTAACGATAAACAAAATGTTTCACAAAAACCAGAAAAAACTAAAACAACGGTTAAGTTCAAGAGCTTTTTAATTTTAATCCATAAAAAGCAAAATCTTCGGGTAAACTGAGCAATTTTTAAGAACTACATATATGAGAAAAACCAAAATCCTCGGGTAAGTTCAATAATTTTTGAATAATATTTAGAAAAAAACATAATTCTCGGGTAAGTTGAGGAATTTATTTTGCAACAAATATATAATAAAAAAGAAATATGCAACTTCGGTTAAGCTGAGGACCTTTTTAAAGATAATTTATATAAGTAAGACTAACACTGAACAGCAGGAAATTAATATCATAAATTTATTTTTTTCAAGCAGAATCATCCTGTTCGGTTTCTAGAATTTAATAAAGAGATTCGCATTTTTTCTATTCTCTATAATTGCTTCTTTTTCAGTTTCTTGACATGAAGCCAGTACCCACAAAATGTTTCATTAAACGCTGGTCCAAAATTTTAACATTCAGTGGCTGTCTGAGAACCTTAATTAGTTTGAGAACGTCACAAAAATTATAATATGAAGAAAATAAAGGGAAATATTTTAAAATGATTCCAAAAAAGGTTTCTGTAATGTTTGTTACTTCAGATGTCCGTTGTTGTTGGAGCAATTAGGAATTTTGTTAAAGGAGTGTAAAAATTTATCATAGTGATTTTACATACTGCTTAAATTTAATACGTCCTTCAAGAACTGCCTCTAACTGCATATTCCAATTACAAACACCATAATGAAGCACATTTAATGATTTTGTGCCATCTTGGCGAAAATCTGTGAAAAAATTACAGTCTTTAAAAATAGAAATTTAATAACAAAGTGAGTCTTTCATCAAGCAAAAAAAAACCATCAAGTTCACGCACCTGTATATATTTTTCTCTTTTCGTCAAGTCAAAAATAATGACAGGCAATATTTTGCATTACATTTGTATTTGATTTATCAATAATTTTCATGTTTTTGCCGATGATTATGAAAATTTATTACAAATAATGTTGATAATTTGCAAATATTTTCTCTAAATTGCTTGGCAAATTGTTGTTATTTTTCAATTTGAATTTGTAAATGAAGTCAAATATGCAAATGAGTTTTTGATGTTTAACAATTTATCTTGTTTTTTCTTTTACCTTAAATGGCAAACGTAAATTGAAATATTGATAAGTTGCCTTTAATTTACGAATTTAGGTCCAAGTTTTTGTTTTTGTTTTATTTTTTCTTAACAACAACATTGATTGGAATTTAGAGTGCAAAATTAAATTAAGACACTGCGTAACAGAATTAACGACAGACTAAAATTTTATTTTCCATAATGAAATTTTATTTGTAAATTGAATAAAAGAGATTTCTATAATTAAGCGATTCATAAATGCACAGTGGGGCAGAGACAAAAAGTTGGTATTTGATTTTGAAGTTTTCATTAAGGATTTTTAAACTGTCGTTTTCTTTTTTGTTTCATACTTTGGCACCTTACTGCCTTGCTCTTAAAGGCTCTAGAATATCCAATTCTAAACTTTAACCTGAATGCTCCTGTACCTGTTTTCATCGGTCTAGACGTTTAGAAATCCCAGAATTATTTCCAAAATAATTAAATTTCTGACACATTGTGTACCGTAAAAAATGTTGCCGGACTTGAGGATTAAATAAAACTTTTAGCGATTTTTGAAATTTTTTTTTGTTTTTTTTTTGTTTTTTTGTTTTTTAAGGGATGTTGCAAGTATCGAATGTGGACTCTAAAGAGATATTGAAATGTTGGAATTTGACGTGTAAAACGCATCATAATAAGCCCTTCATTAATTGGATTTTTTTTTTTTGAGATTAAAGAAACCCTTTCTAGCAAGAATTTTGTTTTTCAAATGCGGCAACGCCAAAAAAATGATAGCATTGCCAGTTGTTACAGTGAATCCAATTTCGTTAAAAAATCATATTAAAATAATTCTAATCCACTATAAAAATTCAGTTCAGAACAATCCGCTGGTTTTAATGGAGTAATTTCAGGTGAGTCATTTCAGGTGAAGCCCTTCTGAATATCCAAGATCTATTATTGAGAAGCCTTTTCAAGTTTAACTGGTCGCTGTATGGTGCGCTTTGTGGTGTGGAGGTGCGATTAGAATGTGGCCAAAAAGCGCTTTTATAAAAGAATCAACATCTATCTGCTTAGTCGTCCTCATTGATATTTGTCGAAATTTTTGCTTCGTAATACAATTAAAATCTGAATCATCTTCATGTAAGTTTTTTTTTTTTGGTCTTATTTTGTTTAAGATAAAAAAAATTCTTGTTGAAAAAACCCATTATAAACTTAAAGAGGCCTCTTTATTTAATATTGAAAATGGGATACGTTTCTTAAAATATGTTTCAGTTAGAGCGGCGACAGTTATTGGAACCGACTTGGAGTTATGGGGCATTACAAATCAACCTTTATGATGCGAGCCATAAGTGAGCTCCCTGTCGTAATCTAAATGAAATGTTCATTAATATTTTCCTTTAAATAAAAAAAATCTATTTCTGCAAGAATTTAATTTATTGCAACAAAACAAAAAAAAAATTACATCATAAAACTTAAATCCACAAATACCTTCATTTATCTTGGAAAATTTAAATTGCAATTTATGCAAATGAATGTTAATCAAAACTGAAAGTGTATTTTACTACTGAACCAAATAAAAATCTTATTAATAATTAAAAGTGTAATAAATATTAAAACAAACCTGTCAGCAAATGTTGTTAAACACACAGTAAAGTTTTTTCCCAACATAAAAATCTACTTATCACCAACAAAAAAAAAAAAAAAAAAAAAAGAAACAAAAAAAAAAAAAAAATGAAGAAAAAAACCAACATCAACAACATGCGCAACTTTCATGTTAATTTGGACGGACGAAAAAAGGAAACCCAAAAGTAACTGCCACTCATACTACACTTAAACTGGCAAAAATATATTATTTTATGTCCGTCCTAATATTTTATGCTTCTTAAGCTTTTGACTTTAATCTAACTTTACAAACAAACATGAGTTCAAAACACTGAAGGGGAAAAGTTTTTCTTTTCACTGTGAGTTAGAGAACGCAGTAAGAGATTTGTTAAAAGTTAATTTACTATGAGGTGTTTCATTTTTAGTTACTAAATTTCATATGTGGCAAAGTTAAGGAATATCAGTTTAAATATTTATTTTAGATGATTGTAAATATGATAACAGCATACCTGGCACCACCAACAATTTCACATCGCAAAATATCCGTTATCTATAATAAAGCTATATGTAACGTCGAAATGATTTTTTAGAGGTCTATGTGGGGGATTCGTGTGAAAAAAAGCAGTTGAGAAAAATATGTTTTTTTTTTTCAATATTTAACACAATCGAAAATGTTGAAGCCGCTGTAAAATTATTGCAGCGCTTGGTCACAAAGTAAGCGGTTCTTTTCCTAAAGTACTACAAATGGAGTAAAATAATTTTTAACAAAATAGCGAAATTGCTATAAATTCTATATAGATTGTCTATATCCAAGTTAATTTTTTTATGCCGAGTAAAATGGCAAAGCTCTTTGACCTCAATATCATGGCAAGAAAGCTAAAATGCTGGTGCGGTCCCCTTCGACCATAGCACAGTATTGGTTCACTTGGTAAGACATCGAATACTCTTTAGCGTCTAATCTTTTAGAAAAGTTGTCAGAATGAATAAGATGAGGTAAAGCGTTGCCACATAATTTTTTCTATAAATAATGCGTTTTTTCTCGTCAACCGACCCTACAAATCCTTTTAAACTTTTTGCAATTTGGGGACATATTCTTTTCCCCAGAAAAGTGAATAGTTTCAAACATAAAATAAATATTTACTCGTGCACAGTGGGACAAAAAGGAAAAATTTTGAAAAATTGTTTTTTACATTCGACTTTTTAACTGTGTAAATCAAATGTATTTCTGCATGTGTGTCAAAATTGGTATTTTACAGAAGTCTTTTAATATTTAGTCACAAACGTAAATAAACATTTATGTATGACATAACTGTTATTTCTTTTCAACAGCTGATCTCGATCGCAAATTTAAATAAAATTGTTTTTTGTTAAAAGTGATCATTTGAAAAACGGATTAAAAACTAAAACTATTGAATTGTGTAGTGTTATTTCAACAAACGCCAAACAGTCAAAAACAAAAATTAATTTTTTTTAATTAAATCGCTTTTTTCGCTGAACAGATATCCATGCCGTTCGGTTTCAAAATGGCTTGTTGCTGTCTTAAAATATTTTTGTGTGTATTTTTTTACTCCAAATATGCAGAAGATTAGTTTTCATTAAAAAATGATACAAAATTTACATAATTATTATCAAATAGGTAACAGCAATTTCAGATTTTGGTCATATAAATATTATCTTTATCGAGATAAGGCTACTGCCAATGTTCAACCGCCGTTGATTGTTTTTATACGGCATAGAATTATAAAACAGCTGATGTCAGATGGTTAGTCAAATCAAAATATAACACGTTCTAAACGAAATTTTGCAGATGATTTTTCACATGTATTTTACAGAAGCAATGTTTCAACAGCCCTACACGAACGACATGTATGTGTTTTACAGTGAAAAATTTTACATGTCAGATGTAACAAAAAATGTCATGTATAGGTAGCTTAAACTACACATGGAGCATGTAAATTTTTGTGAAGAGCTGTCATATTTTGTTTTCAATCAGATTGAAAATTTGCTTCTAAAAGTCCTCGATACGTCCTTAACAATCAAATATAACGATTTAAAGCTTTCGTAAATAGTTAACGAATTGTTTGCGTTTGAGACCTGAAAATTTTGATTTTTTGTTTTCTTAGTACAAACATTTTTTTAAAATTTTTGATTTTATTTGACCTTTAAGAATGTATTTTTTTATAAATAGGACTAAATATAAAAAAATTACAAACTTTTTTTAATTTTCATAAAGTAAGAAATATCACTTTATGCTGCTTTGTAGCAAAATTATGAAATTTAAGTGAAATAGAAATAATTCGATTTTTGATTTTAAAATTAAAGTTACCATATTTTTACACATATTTAAGAACAAGGCACCATTAATCTTTTTCCATCAAAAAAAAAAAAAAAAGTAAATAAATAAAAATCGTAATTAATTTTTTTTTAGTTTTGTCATTTAGCCATTTTGATAAATAAGTTACTGCTGGATCTCCTTAAATTTTTTTATTTTCTTTCGGTTTCGATGTATTCCAAAGATATTTCGGTGCCTCTTATGAGTAGTCGAAAGAGCTGAACGAACGAATTTTCATTTGGTATTGTGGCGCAAATTTGATAAATACAGTACTATTGTGAATTTTACTCAATTGGATTATTCACAATAGTGCATGCTTATCAGCTGTCACTCTTAAGAAATATTGTTTTACTAATCAATAAACGAAAAATTAAAACAAATTTTAATGAAAATGATTACGACGGAATAATGGTTCGATGATTTAGCTCCTGAGTAATTTTTTCCCATTTTTTTTTGCCGCTTGAACTTTTGTGCATATTCCTTTTGCCATCTGTGGATTTTCTTCTATTAGAGAAACGAGCTTTTTCAATTGTTGCTTTGTACTTACAACCTTAGACCTGCATGGAATTAAAATAATTTATTGCCACCATTTGTAGGAGAAAAAATGTACAAATACTTACATTTTTAATAAGTTTTATAAACTGACACAAACCATGGAAGCAAAATTGGATTCGATTGAAAATTCGTTGCACAACGAAATTTTTGGAAGTGCTACCAACTCATAATACGAATTTGACAATCGATATTCGATTTTCGTTAGCCAGCGAAGATCGAAAATCGAATGGAACTTTTAATAAGGGCCTTCATAACCACATGTGTGACTTTATGGGAAAAATTTTAATAAATTGGGATTTTCGATACATAATTAGGGAATTTCAGTTTCGTTTTTTCTAAACCTTCAATTTTTTTTTCCTTCTTTTTTCCCGGCTGCTAGTAAAAGAAAATATCTCCCACTTCTTAATGGCAGAAGTAATTGCTTTGGGCATATTGTGGTACATGAACATTTAGAAAAACAAAATGTTCAACAATTATACTAAAACAACAAAAATAGCTTAATTTTTTGTTTTTATTGCTCAGTGTGGGAACGTAAAAGCCTCTTTAATTTTGTCAACAGTTGGCTGCTTTTCATTTTAATGCTTAATATGACTTTTACATGAAATGAAATGTGCAAATGAAATTGTGTTTAGGAAAGCAACGAAAAAAGATAAGCATCTGTCACGCTAAAATTTTTTATATCTTTTGGGATTTCAAAGCCACATTAAAATGTGGCACTTTTAAGGAGCTTATCAGCTGAGCTTTCTTTCATTAAATTAAAGGATAGAAAAAAAATAACTTTAAAATAAAATTATAAAAACTCAGTAGAATTTTGCCTAAAATTTCCCTCAACATAAAAACTTTATTTAATTTTAAACAAAAAAAATTTAATTACGTTACAAGTCTAAACACTGATAGGGGCTAAAAGAGGATATTGCTTATTAAATGAAGGCTGTGCGTAAAAATGTTAGCAAAGCCACAAAAAATATTCATTCAGAAATGTTTGCCGTCATGGCCTGGCCAAATATGAAAAGTGTGGGTGGGTATGTGTGTTTGTATTTTGTAAGCCAGTTCCCAGAATAGTTAAAAACTATAAACATCTAAAACAAACAACCAACTAACCAACCAGCTCACTTGCCTTGCCATGGCTTAAACAAATTGGGTCAACAGGTAAAATACAAACAGTTGAAAGTTGTGCTCAAGTTGTACTGCATGCACAGAGTCAGTTTAAAAGAATTTAAAGCCTAAAAATATGCTTCAAATATGATTAATTGTTTTTTGTTTTTTTAATTAGTTTGGAAATAAAAAATCTCTTGTGCTAAATATTAGACCCACCAAGTCACTAACGAACGAACGAAGCAACCGAGTGTGTGTAATTGTTTTCCGGCGTATCGCCTTTGAGCATTTTGTTCTTTTTATTTTATTTTTCAATTATTTTTCAATCATAGCAGAGATTGTTCGAGAAAGTTTTTATGGGTAAAGTAAAGGATATGCTTTAAGTTAATAGCTGCTATTTAAGTTTCAACTTAAAGAGTAAAAATTTATATTTATTTTCCTTCAATAACTATTTTATAATGAAGTTAACGCTTCAATTTATTTAATTTTTTAAATCAAAGGAAGTTACTTCGATGTGCAACTTTCATGATTCATTCTACTCCCTCAGTCATTAAAACATATTAACCGTGATCTCAGATATTTTATCCAGTTCATATGTGCTAGGACCATTTCCCGTTGGTTTTCATCATTTTTTTCAACTAGCTCCTCAGAGTAGGTTCCTCGTTGTCCTCGCCCTTGTAGCACACTTCAATGTTGAATAAGGTAAAAGTTGATTTCAGTTCAGTTTTTATTAAAAGTTTTTTATTGTAAGTTTCAGAATAAAAATATTCTGCTATTACTTTTTATTTATTTCTTTTTTTTTTAATTCTTAAACCCTGGAATATTTAAATGTTCGTAAATTTTTAAAAAGAAGAAAAAACACTCATACAAAAAAATTGTTGATCAAAAAGTTTTTTAATGAAATTTTACTAAAAAATTTATTTTAATTTTCTAAACAAGTTTTTAGCATGCAAAATAAAACATATTGAGTTTTTAAAGTCTACAGGGTTTTCCCCTAAGGAAGGGTTGCTGCATCTTCATTTTAACACTGATCTGTCCATACTGGGAAAAAAAGCTGTGCATTTTTGTTATCATGTATGAAAGATGAAATCTTTTTTTTTTTTTAATTAGGACCAGCACTCAGGGGATGACCCCTATTTATGCAATGCATTGTGTCAGAACTAGGAAACAAGGTTGTGGGATGGGGGGTAGAGGGAGTAGTGATTGTGGACATTTGATTTGAATCTTTGCACATTGAAAGTGGCAGGAAAGACCTCTGCAGGAAAATTATTCCACATACGAACTGTTCGGCTAAAAAACGAATTTTCTCTGTAATGCGTTGTGCGATTCACTGGCCAATCGATGACAAAGGAATGCGCTCTTGAGCAGATCGCGTTGCGCGTATGAAATTACGGTTTTCAGGAAGAAAATCCCTGATTTCATAAGAGCACATTCCGTTGTAGTAACAATAAAACAGTGAAGCACACCCCACGTTGCGTCGATGCTCCAGTGAATCAGTATAGCTGGACCCTACTGTCACCGAAGAGCTTTTTCGCTCTCTCCTGCACGCGGTCGAGTAACTCCAAAATAAACTTTGAAGCACCGGCCCATACATGAGAGTTGTATTCCATTTTCGGTCTGATAAAGGTGACATAGATAGTAAGGAGATCAGATGGAGTCAAGTATTTCTTACACCGTTTCAGAAAACCTAGGCACTTGAATGCTTCTTTTGCAACATGAAAAATGTGCTTGTTTCAGCTAACATCGCACTGAATTTTCATGCCAAGAACATCGAGAGCTTTTGATTCCTTAATAACTTTTTTACCCATAATTACAGATGACGTAGCAGGTTCAGCAGTATGCCTATGCTAAAGCACACACCACTGGGTTTTATAAGCGTTAAACTGAACTCTGTTCGCAGGCCCCATTCGGAAATTAGCAAAAGGTCGCGGTTTTGCATGATGCGATTGATCGGAGCGAACTACTTGTCATTAAGTCTGCCCTAAAGTTTTTAAAGTAAAGTAAAATATATTATCATTAAGCACCCCAACAGCATTTGGGTTTTCGACAATTGAAGCTTCGCTCTGGACGACTCGAGTCTATCTCGGCTAAAAATTGTCAACCCAGCAACAGCTGTGCATACCGAAACAGCATTTGGTGGTAACCGTTGTCAGTGATCCAGTTATTCGGGTGATGTGGCTAATGACTTAAATGGTTAGCAGTTAGTTATGGCGACGAATTTTAAGCAAATTAGTTTCCTTTTTAAACAGACAGTTAATGAAAGAAGCGCAGCAGACCGACATGGAGGTGTTGTCTTTGAGTATCGCATATAATTTTTGTCTCTTTGTCTCTTCTCCAACTACTGTCTGGTAACGCTTTCTGATTGCATATCTTCATAAAATAAAATTAGATTATGTAATACAGCCTGTGAAACAATACAATTATTTCTTGATACATTTTCTTCAGCCTTGTTCTGTAAAACGCTCCATAGCTAAAAATCTAAAAAATCTATTTTGCTATTTTTGGCTACAAATGATAATTTTTTAGTTTTATATTGCGGGAATTATAACAATGAATGAATTTTTGTCTTTTTATAATTTATGATTTAGCGTTGCCACTTTGTCAACCTCGTGTCGGTTGGCCTTGTTCGACAAACGTCTGTTCCTCTTGTAAAAATAGGAATCTTTTTAAAAATATACCTCGTCAGTTAAAATGATTACGAAATATAAGTTTTTTATTTTTAAAATTTTGTTGTTTTTAATTCGACTGGCTCTACGGGAATGGTTCTTATTTATGCATGAGTTTTAGTAGAATTGGCAAATTAGGTTGTGGAAAGTTGGATCGAGGGAGTAGTGTATATCGACATTTAATTTAAATCTCTGCATATCGAGAGTGAGAGGAAAAAAAGCTTGTGAAAAAAGCTTATTTTACTTGTGAATTGTGGGGCCTAGGACAAAATTCTGCCTGTTAAGTGTGATTGCGATAAAGCGATTAACAGGTCAATCGGGGCCGTAAGGCGATGAGCTCTGTTGAATGTTGCTGATAATTTACATTGATAACTGCACAGAAAATGACAGTTATCAAAACAATACAAAACCTTTAAAGTCCGTCGCTATTTTCCCGATCTTTTGTGATGACCCGTTATAACTGCAAGTTGCAGCCCATAGTCTCCGCTTTTGAGGTTCTTAAATTTTTTACATAGAAATGCATTTACTTGATTAATAGATTATTGTTATTTATAAATATGTGTGTGTGTGTTAATGTTAATCTTAGTTTGTGTGAATGTGTGTGTGTGTAAAAGCCTTTGTTTTTATGATGAAAACTTTTATGTTTTACTGACCTCTTTAAATTTCTGTATATTTCTCCCCTTTATTTCCTTATTTTTATTTTTTATTTCCACATAAAATAAAACTATTTCCCATGTGTGAGTGGGTTTTGTTCTTTTAGGGTTTTTTCTAGGGAGTGTTTTTATTTTTTCGTTGCATTAATATAAAAAGGAGTTGTTTCGAGTGAGCATGAAACCACAGCCAAACAATAGCAGAAATAATTTAATAAATCTGAAACCAAATAAAAGAGCAACAAAATACAGAAAAAATAAAATTCATGAACTCAGGTTGTGCGTGTTTCAAATGAACAAAATAAAAAAATAATAATAATAATTTTTTTACAATAAATGAGGTTAATTTAAAATTATAGTTCTCTTAAAAAAAAATAAATTTTTTTCTACAACTTTGCTAACGAAAAAATTCATTACAAATTTTGATTGTTTAATGTGTTGCGTTTAAGATGAGGAAATATGAAAAATGTTTTGAAAAACTTATGCAATTTTTTTATTGTTGCAGTTTTAGTATTTTGCATTGTGTGTAGCAGCTTTTATAAATTTTAATTTATACGAAACGCCATAAAAACCCATACTAAAACTTTATGTCAATTAATAAATGTATAAAGTAAAAATAAAAATATATTATTGATTATTATAACCAAATGATTAATTTTACTCTGGCTTAAGTTTACATAAATTATAATTTTTTAATTTATTAAGAAAATAAAATTTTAATTAATTTTTCCAATAATTTTGAAAATAAGCAGCAAAAGTTAGTTACCATTACAATGCGATACAGCATTTTCTGGATCGCTTTATTCATATTCATCAAAATCTTCCTCGAAACACTTTAATGCATTTCCACAGTAAACCTTTAATTAACTCTTGTTTATTGTTGTTTTTATTGTTGGAAATTTGATTAGAATTCTTTCTTGCTTTTTGATTATCCTGTTGATGATTTTAATTTGCTTTGTTTTTCAATTCGAAACAAATGTGAAGCTTAACATTCTTTTGCAACTGGATATGGACGTCATGTATTAACAAAATCCTATTTGGCAATGTGGATCATTGGTTTTAAATTTTTGTGTTTTAATATTTAAACGTCCTTCAATAACATTCTTTGTGTGTAATAAAATAATATTAACTGCCGGTTCATTCTAAAAATTTAGTTTGGCTGTGGTGAATAGAAGGTTCTTTAGCGACGGCAAACATTTCTTGTGTCGTAAAGGCATAGAATAAATTATTTTGATTCTACTTAATGTTTTATTTGTTTTCCGATTAAAGTTTTAATACACAAAAAATCTCTCAGAAAAATCTACAAAGATCTTTTTACCTTAAAGCGTAAATTTACAGGCTGCTGTAGTCAAAGTGGTAAACACGCTGACTACAAACCTGATTGTTTCAGGGTTCAAATCCTGTAGCAATCAAAATACAAAAAACTGTTTTTTTCTGTTTAATGGTATAAATACTATTCAAAATGAACAAAAAACGTGCAGTCTCCTTCGTCGGTACTTTCTCATAGCAGATTCGCCGGCGAAGTAAAATAAATAACTCTCTCTCTCTCTTTTCACCACCTGTCTTATCTCTCATCTATCCCTTTCCTAAAGAATGTAGCACGGTTACGAAAAATAACTTAATAGCTTTTAATGCCTGAAGTGCTACTTCTCTTAAAAAAAAAATACAGTTTTAATTAAATTGGTAATTGACTTAATTAAATTATTTATTTAAAAAAAACACAAAAGTTTTCAACAACAAAAAAAAAAAAAAAAAAAAAGAAAACAAAAAAAAATAATTAAATAAAATTTATATTTTATTAAAAAAGAAAACGAAAATGTTCTTATTAAATAAATGATTGAATTGATAAAAATTTTGTTAAAATTAAAAAAAAGAAAAAGAGAAAGAGAAAGAACATTTTTTATTAAATAAATAATTGAATTAATTATAATTTTAATAAAATAAATATATAATTGAGTCAATTAACCTTATAAAAATTTTATTAAAATTTTAATCAATTCAATTATGAATTTAATAAAAAATTGCCTTTTTCTTTTTTTAATTTTAATAAAATTTTAATCAATTCAATAATTTATTGATTATGAGATTTTTTTTTTTTCAATAAAATGTATAATTGATTCAATTAAATTTTTATTGAAACCTTTTGTGTTTGTTTTTCAAAAAAATATATAATTGAGTTAATTAACAATTTAATTGAAATTTTATTTTTGTGTATTTTTATTCAATTTACTGTTTAAGGATTTATAAACTTTCCAGAATTTACTTGTGGCATCCATTTCTAATATGCTGCTGTCCATGATACTCATGCTAGACATGTCCAAAGGATGTATGATGTCATCTTAGCGTCCTATAGTCTTAGCTCACAAATGTTGTCTTCTTCCGTGATCTTGGCCAGATGATATCTGAAGTAGCCATGTCCTGTCCGTTATCTAGCTCAATTTACTTCAATTGTATCCAGGTTCTGCTTTCGTCTTTCTGGTTTTGGGCTCCTTAAGCAACATTCTTACCTGCATTCATGCAGCTATTTTCCACCATCTCTTCAGACAACTCAAAGGCTCTGCTTTGCTTGGCCTCCCAAGTAAAATAATTCCGACTGGACTGCAGGTATGATAAACTTCCCTTTTATATTATGACTGGGTTAGAACACCAAGCATTAAAATTTTTATTGGTTCTTGCAAACAACAGTGTGCAAGTTTTTATTTTAAGTCTTTTGAAAAGTATCGCCCTGTTAATTTTTTGGTGACTTTAATGTAGCTTTGCCTTTTTATTTACAAGCAACAAAGAAAGAATTTTCACCTGTTCAAAGCGCGCTTGTATAGGTTGGCCTTTATATAAATTTTAAAGACAGGTGCATATTTTTCACTTTTAAGATACTAAGCTCTATCATACTTACGTATTTCCATCAAATACTGTTGCGCTGTGTAGTAGATTATTATTTTAAAGAGTCTACTTTTCTTTATCCTGACTTATTTTACCAGCAGCCCTAGCAAAAGAGTATCATACCAGGCGCAATCACTACAAAATGGCTTTAGTTGGACTTTCGTTAAATGGCTGTAGATGGTCGAACTGTTTGTTCGCTAAAGTTTAAAAAATTTTGCTCTTGAGAGTCAGCAATTAAAGTTGGCATTAAAAGAAAAATATTTTCGCAAATATTTTACCATTTCTGATGCTGTAGATGCTTGTATTTGTTTAGATGTCTAGACTTGGTGAAGGGTAAACAAAATTCGATAAGACCGAAATTAATTTTCCTATTTGTTATAATGATTAATGGTTCACACAATTTTTATTTCTTCGTTAATGTCATTAATGTTTAATGTTTGTTTTCCTCTTGTTTTTAAGAATAAACCCTTCAATTGATAATGACTTTTAAGTATAAAATATTTCATACATATATTGGTGTATGAGTCTGTGTGTGTATTTTTTATTTTTAAAAAAATATAATTTTTTTTTTAACTAAAAACTTTTTGGTTGTTGTTCGTTCGGCTTTTGTAGCATAAAGTTTTAAACACAGACATGAAAGTTAAATTAAAACCATATTGTACTCAAGCCCAACACGAACGAATTCATTCTCATGACATATGTTTTTAACAACAGATTAAGGTATCTGACAGATAGACAGATACTTAAGGATTCCATGTATAAATCCTTCATGCTGTGAGCAATCATAATTATTAAATATGTCCACTACAGTCCGCACACAGAAATATTTTGATTTATTATAATTTATTAAAATGTTTAGCATAAATAAATTATAACATTTTCAAAACAAATGTTACACGAAAAAGAACACCATTTATATGTGGTTTATAATTTTCGGTTTTTTAATTTTTCAAATCGCCTTTAACAAAAAAAAGGTATTTTAACATTTTGTCACGGGTTTTAAAACTTTTAGAAAAATAAAGGAAAACTCTGGAATATTCCTTTACAGTTTCACTGGTTTGTTTGTGCCACAAGATAAATAGATTTTAAAATTTATTGTAACATTCCCAGAAAATAAATATTCACTTCAAAAAAAAAGAATAAAAAACAACGAATCAAATATGCAAAAACATCATTTAAATGGAAAAATATACACAAAATCAAGAGTTACTTTGAAACTTTGTTTTGCACTTTACAACAACAACAGTAACAACTTACACAACAAAAAATGACATATGTAGTCTGCTTCCAGGCAAAGGAAGGATATAAAAATGTTGTTACTAAATGAAAATACATGGTCACCATTAATATTGTTGTATTGTCAAAATAAAAGAAAAAGAAGGGGAGTTGCCTTACAAAATATTTTGTTTAACATTTGAAACATTTTACTCACTCCTTTTGTGGTGTGTAAAATTTAAAAAAAAGAAAACATGACAAGTAAATTTGTTTATTTTATGTTCAGCATAATAACGTTCATTTTGAAGCAAATGTCAATTGTTTAAAAGAATGAATTGATTTTGTTGGCCAATGAGCTTTTTTTTTTTGAAAGTCTGCTGTTTTAGAAAATTCATTAATTTTAACAATCTTAGCGATATTAAATTTTTTTAAATTGGATAATCTGTGATCCTCAACAGCTCCAAGATATAGTGAACTTGTTGTTGTCGGTGAGTTGCTTCTGTAACTTAAATGAGAAATTTTTAATGTGAAAATATGAAAGTTGTCTTGTTTTACACTTTATCATTAGTTTATGTTGTAAAATTCCTGATAATGTTCCAGCTTTACCTGTGTAAAATAAGGCAACTTTAATATTCTCATGTAAAAAATTTGTCACTTAAGTTACAGAAACAAGGCACAGGAAAGCAGTAAATTGATCACATACTTAAATATTAATGAATTTATTTAACAATGAAATTGAGAGGGTGTTTATATTTAGTTAACGAAAATTTAAGTCTCCCAGCAAGAGTAAACGCTGCTGCAAGCCGATGTAGTTCTAATAGGAAGGTATTTATGTTTGGAATCGTACTCACACCCAGCTCCTTGTATCTGGGTTCAAGTTTCAGCAACTTTTGTTTTGTTTTAATTAAAAAAAATTATAAAAATGTAAGATACCCATATTGATATCTTCAAAAATTTGGTGCAAAATCGTAATTTTCTGTGAAAAGTTCAGAGGCCCATAACTCGGAAAATATGGGCGAGTGCCAATTTCTTCACTTGATGTATTTTTCTTATATTTAAGTTCTCTGTCGCCACATTTATTTCTTTTTTTTTTAATTGGATTTACTTGATTTGTTCCAAATGATATGGAATAATTAGGGACAGGCGTGGCGTTTTGCCTGCTGCCTCAAGAGACATAAACAAATTTGGCTGGTTTTCAATAGAAATATTTTCGAAACTATGTCCGAGCGATTGGCGTATTTAAATTTTTTTTAGCTTATGTAGTGCCTTGACAAAGTTGATTTCAACCCGAACATGGACGGATAGATAGTCATCGCTCAATCGCCTTTGCTATTAAAAAAGACACAAAATTATGTACTTTATGATGTCGGAGATGGATATTGTAGAAATTACAAATGGAATAACATCCATCTGTGGTGAAGGTTATAAAAACTCCATTAAAATGACACAATAAAAATTATTTATAAGTTCTGTGTCGCTTATCACTTCTTCAGTATCAAGCTGCGTTTCTTGTCATCGGATATGTAGAAATTAAAATTAAAAATTAAAATTACTAGGGCTGCTATATATATTTCTGGCCTGGCAACACTGAGTGCTGCCAAGTGCAATCTGACATTTCCATTGGAAAGTTTGTCATTTTTAAGCATAATCGTACTCAAAACGTTACGACCATTATTTGTGTTGTTTACAGTGACTTGAAAAAATTAATATAGAAAAGAATGGAATTAACTTGTGAACATTTTCGTGCCATCATTTTTCACAACTTTCGGCGTGGATTATCACGACAAGAGTGAATTGATGAACTTAAATCTTTGGTGAAGCACCAACCTATAGCACTGTGAAAAATTGGTATAATGAATTTAATCGTGGGCAAAGCTCGCTCAAAGACGAATTCCGTGAAGGTCGTCCAAAAACAGCTGTTGTGCCAGAGAACTTTGATGCCGTGCGTGAACTCATAATACAAGATCGACATGCGACATACCGAGAGATAGAGACATCCTTGGACATTTCTTTCACTAGCATACATTCGATACTGCATGAACACCTGGCCGTAAAAAAGGTTTGTTCTCGTTGGATCCCGCACAATTTGAAAGTCGCTCAAAAAAAGGCTCGTGTCGATTGGTGCAAAGAAATGTTGCAAAAATACGATTGCGGTGCTTCAAAAGACGTTTATAAGATCGTCATAGGTGACGAATCATGGAACTATGCGTATGAGCCCGAAACGAAACAACAATCGACCGTGTGGGTCTTCAAAGACGGGAAGAAGCACTTCGAGGCAAATGGTCGCCAGTTTCTTCGGCAAAACTGGTCATGTGGCGACTGTTCCGCTTGAGCAACGTAGGACAATCACTTCTGAGTGGTACACTACAATTTGTTTGCCTGAAGTCATCGGAGAAATTCGATAAGCTAACAAGAGAAGACGAATCATTGTTCACCATGACAATGTGAGCTCTCACACATCGGCTCAAACCAGAGCGTTTTTGACCGGCCAAAACGTCGAATTAATGGGTCATCCGCCGTACAGCCCTGACTCGACACCTAATGACTTCTTCTTGTTTCCACACATCAAGAAAAAAATGCGTGGTCAACGATTTTGGTCGCCAGAACAAGCTGTTGAAGTGTTCAAAAACCATGTTTTAGAGGTGTCTCAATCGGAGTGGAAAAAGTGCTTCGACAACTGGTTTGAGCGCATGCAAAAGTGTATAAATCATGCTGGAGAATACTTTGAAAAACAATAAATTCATTTTTGATTATAAATATTCGCTATTTCACCATTAGACTAGAAATATATCGAGCAGCCCTCGTATCACAACAATTCTTTTTGAAATTTGTACTTTTAAAAACATCGAATGTTGAAAAAAATATTTGTGAATGACACCTTCGTACGAATATATTTTTTTGAATGTTTATTTTTGTAAAAAGTTAAATACGAAGTTTGTTTTTTGGAGCGGAGTGGAGCTGCCTGGAAGATTCCAACTAATCAGAGATTTTACGAAAAAAACTTTGGATTTTACGTTATGCTATTTTATGTTATCTTATGTTATGTTATGTTATGTTATGTTATGCAATGTTACGTTATTTATATTTATTTATTTGTTGTTATTTACGTTATGTAATGTTATATTACGTCATGTTGTGTAATGATATGAAATGTTTTAGAGTGTATAATATTAAGAGGTTACGTTATGTTGTGTTATATTCTGTAATGTTACGTTATGTTTTTCTTAACCTGCGTAAGTAATTATTATTATTTAATTATTAATTAATTATTAAAAGACACAATTTTTAGATATCGTTACTCAAAATTTTAAGTGATTTTCTGAGTACATGATTCTGTGTTTATTTGTATCTGGTTCTTTGACTGAATTTGAATTTACAGTCTCTGATTTACTAAAAATGCGCTCAAATAAAATTTTCCTCTCTAACAGATGTCATGACATCAGTTTACACGTTAATGATCAATATTTCATTTATTTAAGACTTTTTTCTTTTTTTATAGATAAAAAATTGTAGAGGTTCTGGTTGTTTGGTGTGCGCTTAGCTCAAGTGTAGCTCTGAGGGTAACATTTTTCGTAACTGAAATAATAAGTCTGACGTATTAGCAAGTGTCGCTGCCATGTGGTTAGTGGTCTTCTGATTTTGATTCACACTTCTACGAGTGAGTGCAGAGTGCCATAGCGGGCAACCACTATTTTGATCTTCCTAACTAAACGCTACTACCGAAACGTAAAAAGTTTTTAATGTCATCCGGCCTCATATTTCTGCTGAGAACTGCATACTTTATATTCAACCTCACCTTAATCAATACTTGTCTGCTTAAGTCCACTTGTCTTCTCACTGGATAATTGCTGGTTTAGGAGGGACCGCCCCATATCACTTGTGTCTAATATATGAACATTCAACTTGCCACTACACTGTTCTGTATTGTCTTCTTAAATACCATCTGACGCTGTCTATAAATAATTCTTTTTAAGAGTACAACTATTGTAGCTTTTAACTCCATTCAACAAAAAGTTCCTATGAATAGTTGTACAGTACAAGAATGACTAGTTTATTGACATCGACAAATAAAATATTAAAGTAACAACAAAATCTTTAATGGAAAAAATTTTAAGAAATACAAGTTGTCATCATTGACATGACTTTATATTAAAAATGTATGATTGCACTCCTCTATCAAATTCTATTTGCCTGTAAAATTGTTCAATGTGTGTTTTTCATTTTCTTGTCACAACACACTATAAAATTGTTATTCTGTTTTATTTTGCTCATATTATTACCATCATAAATATTTTTGTTTATTTATTTTGTTTTTTAGTTTTTGTATTTGCTTTCAATCATGACTCACCTGAAGGCAGAGTGAATGAATGTATTTTTTTTGTTACAAGTCACCTGTCATATTTTACATTGCTCATGTTTACGACAGCTTAATACACTCGTATCCAGTCATTGTTTGAAATTTAGTTTATAATTTGGTTAAGTTTGAAATAATGTTTTTCTTTTATTCTTCATAAACATATTTGATTTGATTTAAAGACATAAAGATGTTTTCGTTTAAAGTCTGGACGCAATATGACTTTAATTTACTTTTATATAAAAAAGGGAATTTATTAGTTTCTAATACAAAGCAAAGTTTAAAATGTGACATCCTTTAACTTATTGTTTTTGGGAAATGAACCTGCTAATTGGCCTTTAAGGTCGCATGATTTGGTAACTCTCGAGTATTTTATTTGGGGCCACGTGAGGTCACTTTTTTATTAATAAGGACCAGCACTTAGCAGATGACTTCTATTTGAGCAAAGCATTCTGCCAGAACTAGGAAATTAGATTGTGGGAAGGCGGATAGAGGGAGTAGTGCAGAGTGATCAAGATTTGAGTCAGTACCTGGCCGTGGGCCCTAACCTGACTGTGGTCTTACCACCGAGTGAAATACAAAGCGTCGACTAGCGCCCCCTGCTAGGCGTAGCCAACAGAGTTGCAATTTCAAGAACATGGCTTGCAGGACCATGTCCTTCCCCTTGCTTGAGGGTTGGAGACTTTCCAACCCCTCTGTTGAATATGCAACAGCACATTCGTTTAGCACCGCGCCCTCCCCGCGGACACTAAACTTAACCGACAGCCACCACGTGTACCCCGTAGGGACCTCACCAATAACCGGCTACAGAGATGGGCGGCTCTCTGTATGGGCTACCGGTTCCCGTGGTGCCAGTATTTTAAGGACACTGGTAAGACCTTCGACAATGACCCACGTTTTGTCTATCCAGATTCAGTGCCTGCACACCGGGGGACTGGTTCCCCCTATACCCCGAGTGTACTATGTCTGTGCCTAGGTTAGAATCAGCACAGACTTCTTGTAGTACCCCCGGGGGGGGGGGGGGGAGTAGTGCATGTAAACATTTGAATTGAATCTTTGCACATTGAAAGTGAGAGAAAAGATCTCTGCAGGAAGTTTATTCCACATAGAAATAGTTCGGCTAAAAAATGAATTTTCTCTGTAATGCGTAATGCAATTCACTGGCCAATCGACCACAAAGCAATGCGCTCTTCATGCAGAGCGTGCTGCGCTTATGAAATTACGGTTTTCATAAGAGCATATTCTTTGTTGTAACGATAAGATAGTGAAACATACTCCACATTGCGTCGATGCTCTAGTGAATCAATAGAGCAGGAGACTCTACTGATGGGCTTCTTCGATCTGTCCTGCATGCGGTCGAGTAACTCCAAAATAGACTTTGAATTTTTTCATATCATTTTGAACATTGAAGTTACTACAATTAAAACAAATGTATGGGGCGATAGAGAATTAAAAAGGTAAGAAAAAAATGTCAAGTGAAAAAATTGGCGCTCGCCCATAATTTCCGAAGGTGCACCATATTTTTTAAGATATCAATATGGGCATCATTTAAATGCTTTTGAAGAGATCGTTAAGGAAATACTATATTTTTTAAATGCTTAACCCATTAAGACCCGATGACATTTTATGTATTTTTTTTATTTTTTTTTTTTGATTTTTTAATTCTCTGTCACGTCAATATTTTTTTTTAATCCGAGTTAATTCACTAAATTAGATTTTATATGGTGAAGGATATATAAAATTCGTTGTAGTTATTTTACGCGTTAAAATTATATAGCATTTTTATTAAAATATATTAACTATTTTAATTATTTTGTGTCATGTTTGAAAAAATTAACACAATATTTCTCTTACCTTTTCTTAACACATTTGTAGTGTCGCAATCATCTTCATTATTCATTTTTTGACTTGAAAATACTATAGAGAAAAAAGAAATATTATCAGTTTCAAGCTAAAACCACTTGTCAAGAAGACTTAAACACGAAAAACTTTTTATAGTGATAATAAATTCGTTTTCTCTGTTCACATGAAAAACTAACCGCATCATGACATGTTAGTTGACAGGCGTGTAAATGAAACAAAAAAAAAAAAAAAAATGCTTTAAGAGGTTTGTTTTAAATTAAAGTAGTGTGACACAAATTAAAAACAAATATATCACCTGTTGACATAAAAATACTTTTAAGCTAAAAAGATCAATTTTGAAATAGTTGTATGTGACCCAAACACACAACGACGTAGAGAATGTTTCTTTTTCTTCGTTGTGTAAACATGATGAACGTTACCAAATGTTGTCAGGCGTTATTTTGTCTTGTAACAGCAGCAAAATGTTTAATTTTATAAACTATTATTGTAGGATTTAGGAAAAAATTTTGAATTAAAAATGACAGTCATGACATGATAGTCTGCTGAAATTTTTCCTTCCAAGCATTCAAAATGGCGAAGCTGGGTTATAGTATGTTCTAACCCGGCTAGCAAGAGCATTAAGAAACTAATCGGAGATAATATATTTCGTTACGAGTGTTAGGATTATTATTGATGTTTATTTTAAAGAGAGATAAATCACTAAATTTACGTGTATAGAAAATAATTTTAAAATATTAATCTATTATTTTTTTTATAAAGTAAATTGGTGTTTTTATCTTATAAATGTTGCAATAAATTCACATAATTGGTTGATTAGTGATACAAATTATTTTTTGTTCATTTAAAAAAAATTATTACGCAAGAACTTTTAATATCTTGAAGCAACTAAAATTAATTTTTTTTTTAGAGAACCATAACAAATAAATTCTACTTAAAGTCTCTATGCTTTCCACATAAAGATCTTTAATAAACGTTTAGTTATTGATGCAGAAATCTTTAAATACATAAGAACTCCTATAAAAAATACTAAAACAAGTTGCCAGATCTTTCCCTTCTAAAATGTTTTAGACGTTTTAACTCGCTTATTAATAGAAGTCTTTGTTGCTTGCGGTATTGGATTATAAAACAAAATGTTTAAAAGAAAATTTGTATGTGCAGCGTTGTCAACAAAATATACAGATTTGAGTAAATAAATTAATTAAATATTCTACTCGATTTCAAAGGATACGAAGAATTTTACCAGACTTTAAAAATACAAAACAAAACTTAAACATTCTGAAATAAGTAAGAATACTATATTCGGCAACGCAGAACCTTATATACCCTTTAACATATATGAAAATCTAGTTTAGAGAATTAACTCCAGCCAAAAAAAAAAAATGTTGCGGTGAGAGAGAATTAAAAAATAAAAAAAGATTTTATTTCACATAAAAATGTCATCGGCTCTTAATGGTTTAAAAATTTATAAAAAATTTAGTATTTTCTGAAAGATTTCTTCAAAAGCTTTTAAATGATACCCATTTTGACATTTAAAAAAAATGGTGCACAATCGTAGTTTTCTATGAAAGTTCAAGGACCCATAACGCGGAAAATATGAGCGAGCACCAAAATTTTTACTTGATATGTTTCCTTTAATTTTTATTAATCTATCGCTCTATTTATTTGTTTTTTAGATTAGTGTTACTTCATTATTCCACATGATTTGGAAAAGTTAGAGGCAGGCATGGTGTTTTGCCCACTGTCTCGAAGAACGTGAACCGATTTTGCTGATTTTCAATAGCAAAATTTTTTAAACTAAATCCGAATCACACCTTGACAGATCCTACATCTATTACGAAATAATTGCTGAATTGTTGAATTGTAATGGAATCAAATTTATTTTGAGACGATTTTTCTTTTCCACTCATGTTTTGCTTTTGAGCAGTGATCGCCAATGAAGCTCGCGACGGCTCCTGTACACACTGCAACCAACACAAAACTCTGAAAAAAAGAGCAAAACACATCACACGCATATAATTGCTCTCAAGAAAAAAGCAACTTTTAAAAAAATTAAGTATTTTAAAGCAATCAGAAAACATATTTGTTACTTTTTGCTGATGTTTTTAACTGTAATAATCACAAAAATACACACTCAGCTATTTAGTAACTTAATTAATAAATATTTAATGTTTTTGTGTTTGTTAATATAAAACAATATGATAATTTAATTTAATAAATTATTATAGTTTTAACGGAGAAATGTTTTTAGGTGTAAAATCTCATTTAAAGCAGACTCTGAATGGCAACCTCTGCCTTTAAGGTTTATACAAAGAAAAACATTAAAAAAAAATAATGAAAAGTTTATAACATTTTTACAATTTAATGACATTGCTTCAATAATAGGACTGGTTAATTATGCCAGAGTTAGGTTCCTCATTATTAATGTCCCGTTTAAGAAAAATTCAACAAAAATATTTAAAAAATAAATTTTAACTCCGAGTCTTTTATAAACATAATTTAGTTTTAATGCACGAAATCTCGATAAATTTCTTTTATTTTAATTTTCTTTAAAATATTAAAACTTTAAATTTCTTATTTTTCTCTGATTATAATACTCACAACACTTAAAATTTATAACCAGCAAAATGATTTGCTTTTTTCCTCAAAAACTAAATTTCTAAGCATTTTGTTTTTCATATTTTTACGATGAAATAAACTGAAGAAGAATATAAAATACTAAACTGAACACATGCACGTTCTTTATTTTATTTTTGTTGCTGTTGTTAACACGATTTTCGTATCAGGCTCTTGGTTCAACACAGGAATATTTTTCATTTCATTAGTAACCAGAGTCCAGGGACATTTTATATTGTTATTAACCATTTCTTCTTCTTATTATTATTGTTATTGACAAGCATTTCAGAGAGACTTAACGTTGAAGAATGCATGTGCTTTTAATATTATTGTTGTGTTTTATAGAAATATATGTATTTGAACTTGAATGTTTATGTATCATTATGGCACTCACAGGTATTTAATTTTTTCAATATTTAGTGGCCTTTTGCTATGCTTTTTGCTTATTTATTTATTTGGTATCGCTTTTAAAATTAAATTTTTATAGAACTCTTTAACTTCTTTAAGACATGAATTCTTTAAAAATGATTGCATTTCTAAAATTAGGCGCAAACTGGGACAGATTAAAAATATTTTAGAAAAAAATGGATATAGTTAATATGGGTTAAGTGGCGATGCAAAAAGAACTGATGCAGGCGAGATACAACTCCTCAGATGCCAAGAGCCGCCGTGTGACTTTTCAAGGTTGGACAACATGAATATTTGAGACTTTTAAAAGGTTGCTATTTTTATATTTTAAATCTGATAAATAGTGCTTTCATTTGTAGTTCCCACTAATCTGTTTGTTTTTCTGGGTTAACTTTTTCAAACATGCGATTAGATTAAAAAAACTTCACTCCCAAATATCTAAAGAGATGTCTTAGTAAAACTGATTATTATCTGCAGAAAAGGTCTTGTATTTGCTTCCTGTACTCTTTCCCTTAGACATGTTTTTTACTTTTTAAAAAAAGGTAGAACAGCATATTTATCCAATTTATTTATAAACGATTGAAAACGCCAAAAAAAGACTTTTTTGGGAAAGATCTGGCAACTTGTTCTAGTATATTTATAAGTTCAAGGTATTTAAAGAATTCTGCATCAATAACTCAACGTTTAATAAATATTTTTTCGTCTGCGGAAAGCATAGAGGCTTTAAGCAGAATTTATTTGTTATTGTTATCTCAATAAGGAATGTTGTTTTTAGCTACTAAAAGATATTAAACAAATAAAAAAAAAATAAATTGACGGTTTGAAAAGAGGCATTTAAGGCAAGAAAATTAAAAGTAAAAGGTGTTCCAATAGTTTCGTGATTTTTTCTGGGCTTTATTTTAAATTAATCCAAAATATGTGTTACTTTTTTACAGGTTTAAACATAAAATTAAAAATTAAAGCGTGGCCCTACTTGATAAAGAACTCTTCGTGTGTTAGTAAAACACGCACTTAGCGGATATATTATTTCTAAAGAGGATATAAAAAAATTAAAAAAAAAATACATTTTTATTATAACTCTCGGTTCACAGCAGCGGTAAACTGTGGTTTTAGTAGCTGTTGTATATCTGCTCTGATGTTATTTTTTTTTTTTAACAATAAGGGGTTTTCTTAGTAACACACTTACAAATAAAATAAGATCAATACAACCACATCATGTGAATTAAATATTTACACCTTGACTCTTTATTTTGTACGTGTAAAATTTCTCTACTTTAAAAAATATGAAAGCTGAAGAAACAATTTAAGGTAAAACATTCTAAACAAATTTTAAAAACATGCAACTGCATGTTATGTTTAAAAAAATATCACGGTTAAGAAAAAAATCCAAAAAAATGTTTAACATGCACATGAAAATGTGAGCTTTTATTTCTGTGTATGAACATGAGTGTATCCTTTCAAATCCATGGTATTAACACCGTAAAAAACAAGACTAAGAATTTTTAGTAAAAAGAAAGGAAACACACCAAAATTTCACTTGTAGTGGGGTGAGAAAAAAAGTATTTTAGAGCAACAATATAAAAATAAAATCGATCTTTAATAAAAAAAGTAAAATGTAAACCAACACCAAACATTATCCCCTAACGAAAAGTGCAAGAAATTGAATTTTATTTATTTAAACAACTATTGCAAAAATGCTGATGCTTTTGTTATGAAGAAATTGTATTTTTTTTTTTCAAAGGGAAATAAATGCATGTCCAATCAACGTAAAGTTTTATTTGTAAGGAAATAAACTTAAAACCAAAAGATATGCGTAAAACATTTTTATTTCATAAAGTATGGCAAGACAGAAATAAATATTGTGCTTTTGCAGAAACTTCCTGGTCTCGTTTTATTACTTCTCAACAACTTTCAGATATTAAATTTAAATTTGGAAAGTTTTTTCAGTCAAGTAAAAATTAAAACATCAATCATAGGAGGCCATCCATCAGCCATGTTCCAGCCATGCAGCCATTTGTTCGTATTCCAATGCTGGTTGTCGAGCCTCTAAAGCATTTATTGTTCTGGTTTTGTATACCTTCTACTGCACAGTGGGATGAAAACGATAATTTTTTAAAAATAAATTCAGCAATTTTTAAACTAAATTTAAATTTCATCTCACTGCACAGTGGGGCAGTAACAAAATATTTTGAAAATTTATTAACAATTCTTAAATAAAATTTCACATTTTGTTTTAATCTTTTTTTCATTTTTTTGCACGAAATAAATTAGCATTTAAATAAATAAAAATTTTTTTTAAATAGTGTCCTTAATTTTGAAAAACAAAACTGCACTAAACTCTCAATTTTCAAATGTAACTGACTAGTAAGCTGGTTTTAAAAAGTCCTTATCAAGGACTTTAAGACTGTAAAACAATTTGTAACGACTGACGTGAACTAGTTTGGGACCGTTTAAAATAGCTCTTGAAAAGTTGAAAAAGCTCAAACTCTAAATTTAAGCAGGAATGCTTTTGTACAGGCAGGTATAAAAAGCAGCTGTTTAGAAATTGATAATTTATATTCAAAATATTTTGTTTCTGATCCACTGTACGAGGGCTGCTCTATATATTTCTGGCCTAATAGTGAAAATGCGAATATTTATAATCAAAAATGGTTTTATTGTTTTTCAAAGTATTCTCCAGCATGATTTATACACTTTTGCATGCGCTCAAACCAGTTGTCGAAGCACTTTTTCCACTCCGATTGAGACACTTCTAAGACATGGTTTTTGAACACTTCAACAGCTTCTTCTGGCGACGAAAATCGTTTACCACGCATTGTTTTGCTTGATGTACGGAAACAAGAAGAAGTCATTAGGTGCCACGTCAGGGCTGTACGGTGGATGACCCATTAATTCGACGTTTTGGCCGGTCAAAACGCTCTGGTTTGAGCCGATGTGTGAGAGCTCGCATTGTCATGGTGAACAATGATTCGTCTTCTCTTGTTGGTTTTGCGAATTTCTCCGATGACTTCAGGCAAACAAATTGTTGTGTACCACTCAGAAGTGACCGTCCTACGTTGTCAAGCGGAGCAGTCGCCACATGACCAGTTTTGCCGAAGAAACAGGCGACCATTTGCTTCGAAGTGCTTCTTTCACGAACAACTTTCGTTGGATTTTGCTCGTCTTTAAAGACCCACACGGTCGATTATTGTTTCGTTTCGGGCTTATACGCATAGATCCATGATTCGTCACCTGTGACGATCTTATAAACGTCTTTTGAAGCACCGCAATCGTATTTTTGCAACATTTCTTTGCACCAATCGACACGAGCCTTTTTTTGAGCGACTTTCAAATTGTGCGGGATCCAACGAGAAGAAACGTTTTTTACGGCCAGGTGTTCATGCAGTATCGAATGTATGCCGGTGGAAGAAATGTCCAAGGATGTTTCTATCTCTCGGTATGTCGCATGTCGATCTTGCATTATGAGTTCACGCACGGCATCAATGTTCTCTGGCACAACAGCCGTTTTTGGACGACCTTCACGGAATTCGTCTTTGAGTGAGCTTCGGCCACGATTAAATTCATTGTACTAATTTTTCACAGTGCTGTAGGATGATGCTTCATCGCCATATAAAGATTTAAGTTCATCAATGCACTCTTGTCGTGATAATCCACGTCGAAAGTTGTAAAAAAAGATGGCACGAAAATGTTCACAAGTTAATTCCATAATTTCTATATTAATTTTTTCAAGTCACTGTAAACAACACAAATAATGGTCGTACGTCAAAACGTTTTGAGTACAATTATGCTTAAAAATGACAAACTTTCCAATGGAAATGTCAGATTGCACTTGGCCTTGGCAGCACTCAGTGTTGCCAGGCCAGAAATATATATAGCAGCCCTCGTAGCGAGAAGTTCTTCGGCGACTTCCTTTTCCATTGAATAAATATACTGCTCTGCCCTGTTCTAAGTAGTGAAAAATATGTCTGAGGAAATGAGTACAGGAGGTAAATACTAAACATTCTCTGTAAATAACCAGCTCTGCCAAAATATCTCTTTAGATATTTGGGCGTGAATTTTTTTTTTTTGACCTTAACTATCGTTAAGATTTTGAAGAAAGATAACTCAGAAAAACAAACAGATTATTGGGAACGACCTAACGAACTACAGATGACTTACCTTAGTCTGAGAAAAGGCCATCATACTATTATTTTTCAGAATTAATAATCTTTTTTTTTTCATAAATCAATTAACATTTACTTTTTCGGCTTTGGTTCATTTTTTAATTTAAGTTTTTTAAAGAAAAATAATATTTCAAATGTATGCGGACGTTTTCCAAAGAAAACAAGAAAAATTAGACGGTGGCAGAATGTAATGCTGCATTTTCTGGGCCACCAAATCCATCATCAGCATTCTTCGCATACAGCTACCTTAAGTTGTGTTTATTGTTAATATCATCCATTTAACTAACTAATCAATATTAATTTGGTTGGACGAAATTCACACGCAACTCAAAGCATTTCTTTATCGTTTTTCACCACAACACGTCTTAAATATTAATTGATTTATGAAAATCACCGGTTCAACCCCTGGCTGGGAAAATATTAAAAAATTATCTTTTTTTAAGTTACTGCTTTTGTTTAACAGAATCTTAAAATAAATTTCGCTCAACTTGACCTTTATAAAATACTTATGAAAAAAGGCAATAAAAGTGATCTAAGCTTGAAATAAAATTAATTTTCTTAAAATCACCCCATAATTTAGGGAATGGAGCTTTAATATGCATTAAATCTTTTTAATGTTTTATAGCTTTAATAAACCTGCTACGAGGATTGAATAACACTTGTGTAAACTTAGGTAAAAATTTCAAGGGTAAATAATTTTAAATTAAACACAAAAAGTAAGTAAATAAATTTTAATTAAAATAAACAAAATATGGAGAAAATAATGATAAATATATACACACATCAAGTCGAATTGGTGATGGAAAAATAATTTTTTATCGATTAATGAAGCGTATAAATAAATGAATGCATATCATGCAACATACTCTCTTTCCGGGCATTGCTAGCCGTATGTCACAAATAACACGCCAATTGGCAGGTCCATTAATATTCTTAATTTAAAATTCATTGATGATACATCATCTACAATCTCTATCGCTCTACGGGTGACTTACTGGCCTTCTGTTCGGATAAAAAAAATTTGATAAGGTGTAGCATATTGCACTCATAACAAAACTTATTGCTTTTGGTGTCGGTGATAGCTTCTCTTTTCTAATATTGAACCTTCTCAGGGATCGCACTATATGAGTAGTTATAGATGAGATCTCAACAAACGAGCTTAAAGTAAATTCAGGGGTACCGCAAGGTTCCGTCCTTTCTCCTACCCTATTTTTTATTTTTATTAACGGCCATCTCTCTTAGACTTTCTTTCGCAGATGAATGTAGCATATGCCATTCATTTTTACTCAGCAATAGGCCTAGCCTTCCGGATACTGTGGTTATGCGAAAGCGTATGGACGATACCTTAAATCGCAATCTTTTGGCAATCTTCGAATGAGGCCTGTGCTATGTGCCAAGCGCTATGTGCTTTCACACACGTACGGCTAAATGTGCTACTTTATCTGTAATTATGGGAATCAGAAACTGTCGAGTTCTTGGCATGAAGATTCAATGCGATGTTCGTTGGACCAAGCATATTTTTCATTTCCCAAAAGAAGCATTTAAGTGCTTAGATTTTCTAAAACGGTATGAGAAATAATTCACTCCACCTGATCTCCTCGCTATTTATGTCACCTTTATCAGACCGAAAATGGAATACAACTCTCATGTATGGGCCGGTGCTTCAAATTCTATTTTAGAGTTACTCGCCAGCGTACAGAAGAGAGCAAAGATGCTCATCGTTGGCAGTAGAGTATCCAGCTCTATTGATTCACTGGAGCATTGACGCAATGTGGGGTGTGTTTCACTGTTTTATCGTTACTACCATGGAATGTGCACTTCCTGAAAATCGTAGTTTCATACCTGCAACGCGCTCTTTATCAAGAGCACATCCCCTTGTGGTCGACTGGCCAGTTAATCGCACTATGCATTACAGAGAAAATTCGTTTTTTAGCCGAACAGTTCGTATGTGGAATAAACTACCTGCCGAGGTCTTGCCTGTCACTTTCAATGAGCAAAGATTTAAATTAAATGTCCATAAGCACTACTCCCATTATCCGACTTCCCACAACCTAATTTTCTAGTTCTGGCACAATGCATTGCATAAGTAGGGGTCATCTGCCGAGTGCTGGTCCTAATAAAACAAAAAATAAGCCACCAGCCTGCAAGCACTACCAAACGGTGTTTTGTTTTGGATAATATTGAGTCTACAGGGTCTGTTATGGGTTGGTTTGTACAACTATGCGACAATTTTTCTTACTAAATAACCGGTTAAGTTGGACATAAGTCTTTTTGCTGAACACTCTTTTGTGTCTATAAGTTGTGCGAATCTAATGCCTGATTTTGAAAGTGTATCTTGAATATTTAGAGGCGAGAAAATGCCGATCATAATTGTTAAAGTCATCCCAGTATCGCAAGTAGAGAATCAACTTTTCCAAGATACTGTCGTGCTTAAGCTTAGAAACTTTGTTGGAATTTAATTCAGTTTGAAGAAGGTTTTTTATTTAAATTTTAAAAATATTCTTTTGATTTTTTGTTGTCATTCTGATTGTCATATCAAGCGGGTAATGATAATATAATTTGAATTGCAACATGTGGTGTGTGACGTCTGCACTTGACATAAATATCTCAGCAATAAGACCACAACGTTAGCAATACGAAAAAAATATTTTTTTAACAGAAAAAACTATTATTTTTTAATTCGTTAATTGCAATGAAATATTCGATTATTTCTCATTTGACGATTAATCGTAACATCTTTTAAACGTACCTTAAAGCAATCAGAGCACAAACGCACATAACGAGAATAATAAATGAATGTAAATATGCGATTATTTATCATCATTAAAATTATATTTAATTTAAATCATTTCATTGAGGCACTAATACACACACATACAAATTTATCTATGGACTGATATACACAACAATTAAATTTGTTAAATTGTATTTTTCTCTTTTCTTTTATTTAATTTTTATATTGTAAAAACACACATACACAAACAGTGGCAGTGACAGTGTAAGTGGCTGTAGAGCATTGTTGTCTGTATAAAACAAATTAACAGGATTAAACATGAAAATTAAACAAAGTAAAAATTGTTTGCTTTTGTTTTAACAACATTTTGACGTATAATGACAACATATAAATGAATATTAAATTATGTTTAAAGGGTGTAACAAAATTAATGTAAGAAATTAATTTTTTCACAATAAATACACGTGAACATTGGCAATCTTTGAAGCAATTTGATAAAAAATAACACACTGCAAAAGCTCTTGTTTGGGCTTATTTTCTTTTAAATTTCTTAAGTTTTAGAATTTGGGTGGGAAGCCAAATGAAAATTTAATTCAGGGGAACTTTTTGAAAATTGTGTTGAATGTTTAAAAATAAAATTTTTAATACAAGTAACTTGTTAACTATAGACGATAATTCTACGGTTTCTTATTAACTTTGAAGGCCTTATCAAAGGGCCTTTAACTGTGAAACAATATTTAAATATTAAAAAAAAATAAAAATCTACAGATATAAAAATTTAAGCTCTACAACCCTTCTGCTACTAGCGTGTAAAGTTGTGTTTGAAGCGATAAAATCGTTTAAAAATTGCTCAATAATTAACATAATATTACGTTTCTACCCCACTGTGCACATTTTTGCGAACTTAATGCTGCCAACATCACTGAATTAGTCTTTTTCTGAAATAGCAACATGTTGTAACAAAGTTTATTCTGTCTGAATTAAATAAAACTTTTGTTGAGGTTATGTTGCTTTTAAAAGCGGGTGTGTCTTGATGTGCAGCCCTTTAAACACACAATAACTACATGAGATATTTGCTGATCGTATACGTTACAAAATCTTTGTTTACTTCCCTTTTATATTTTAGAAATTGGTGGGCAAGGTGATATTAAAGTCAGAAAATTTATATGAAGCAAAAACATGAAAGTTACAAAAAATTGAAAAGAGGAACAATAAATGTCTAGAATGGATAGTCGTATACTAATCGCTCAACCTCTTTAACCACTATCCAATAAACTACGTCTGTCTGCCTTTCAATTTCTACAGTGTAAAAGGAGACTTAAAACTGGCTCCTGTTATCCTGATATTCAATATCATTTGATTCTATAATAACATTTTTAAGGCAAATGTTTTATTTCAAAAGGACTAAAACCAGCATTGAATTGAATTAATTAATTTTTAAAGAAATATCTATTGCTATTTTTTATCCCGATTAAATTAATAAATCACCGATGTTGATTATTGAGGATGAAAGCACGTCTCGATGGTCATTTCGCTTTTGCTTACTTAGCCCTTCAGGAAAATTGAGTTACAATTTTTTTTTTAATGATTAAGATGCCTACAATTATATTTTCTTCTCTATATCTTTTTATATCAATAATTTCAAGTCAATCCTAGTCCTGTCTGTTTAATGTGGCACCCTTTATGAATAAAAAATTTATTTGTATTCCATATGTTTGTATTTTTTGTTCACATTAACAAGCAAGTAAATTTTAATATCCTGTTATGTGTTGTGGCTTCATGAATATTTTTGTTTGATTTCCTTTCTTTTCATACAATTTAAGCTCAATTTAATAATAAAGTCAATTTGCCATGGTTGTACAAGAAATTATATACAAGCGCACAAACACACAGGGAAAAATTTGTAATAGTGGCTTTGAAGCCCTTAATTTTTTTTTAAATTCAATTACAGAAAATTTAATTAAATTGTTCGTTTCAATATTAAAAAGTTCTTTAAATAAATAAAAATATTAAAAATAATTTTTTTTTAAATATTTTCAATTTTTGAATCTAATTTGAATCAGTCGCTCAGTTTAAAAAAATATAAAATTAAATAAATATTTATTAATCTGGCTTAAGTTCACGTACGAGTATATTTGAATTTCATGTTTTCACCTTTCATAGACGATTTAAATGCAGATTACGATCCTTTAACACTTGTTGCGTTGTCCCAATCAAAAGTTGACAGACTAAAATGTCTAACGGCTTCCTTATTCGCTTTAAAAAAAATTCTCTTACGTTAAGAGATCTTCGTGGCACGGCCTTTTGCTTACATAACAAATACAAAGAGTTCTGCACTATACATGTGTTACCCTATAACTTTTAATTTTATTTTTTCAACTTGTTACAGCGGAAAAAGTAAAACATTATTTGAATAGACTTAAAATATGGCCCTGTGAAAATGACGTTACTAAAAGGACACCCTTTCATTTGTAATATTATCTTTTAAACTTACTACAGGGGACATAGTAGTATATTCATTGACTAATTTAAAACAAAGACTGTTGAAAAAACGTTACTATTGGCACACCTTTTAATTAAAATTTTTTTATAGCAATATATCCTCTTAGTAAATGTATAATATCAGCATATTACGGTTAAAAAAATATTCCCGTTAATGTGAAAATCACGTTACTATCGGGGCACCCTTTATATAATTTAAATTTTTTCTTGTACTTGTTCTTTTAGCAGAAATAGCCTCACATATTCTGTGTAAATTTCAAGCGTCTTCCTAACTCAAATAAGGTCATAGGCCTCAAATTTAATATCTTTTGGAAACACCCTTTAATTTTTAAATGTACTGTTTTAAAATTAATTTTATATTAGAGTATGTGAAAAGTTTATGTATAACTTCTAGGTGTCTGTCTATAACGATTGAAAAAATTAAGCCATATAGGTGAAATTCGCGTCAATATTGGGACACCCTTTAATAAAAAATTTTAAATTTTCTAATTGCACAAATTTATCATTTCTGTCTGTTATATTTAAAAAATAAAAATATTTTTAGTAAAATTACGTCACTTGCGGGGCACCCTTTAATTTTTGATATTTTGCATTATATCGAATATAGCAGTATATCTGGTGTGAATATTTCAAGAGTCTATTTATTAGAGTTTCAGATATAGAATGTTGTGACAAACGGACAGATGGAGAAACGAACAAATGGACAGACATTCTGATAAAAAGTATAGAGTTACTTTTATACACTTTGTGTACGAAATTTTTAAAACTGAAGTTATAAAAGAGCTGAGCAGAAATTGAATTGAATTATTTTTGACGTACATGACAATAAATAATAAGATTGGGTAATTGATTAATTATTTTTCAGTTTCATTAGCATTAGCATTGAATGGTAAATAATGCTTAATATTTTTAACATTATTTTCCATAATTATTTTTAGTGATGGCAATGCTTTTACTATAAAGTACTTTAATAAATTAAATCATTATCTGTAAGTTTTTAAGGTTTTAAAGGATTACCATTATTAATTCATTAGTTATTTGCAAATACATGCTTGAACTCTTTATTGAAAGTTTTTTTGCTTCGTGCACTACGGTGTTTTTTTCGTTTTCTAAAGCACTAAAATGCAAAATAAAAGTCTTTTTTTACAGGGAATTGAATTATGAGACAAAGCTGTATGACCATGTTTCTTAATTACCCACGAATTATTGTGTTGTGTTATCACACCAATTAACTAAATGTGACTGTTGCAGGCAACCATCTGTTTATGGTGATTTTAATGATTTTCTAAAACAATTTTTGAAAATGTTTGAAAATACTTTTTTTTAACTTTACAACTCAATTAAAATGTTATTATTAAACAAAATAGTTCTAATTTATAACATGTGAGCAATCAATATATTATGCATAAAATTATAATATTTTCCATTATTAACACCTGCTCTCCAAAAAGGATTAAAATTTTTCAATTAAAACCTTGATATTATTTTGAAGTTTAATTATTTTATCTCAGCTTCAAAATATTGAATGAGTCAAAATAATCATTCAATGATGTGTTCTTTCATCTGTTCCTGCTGTCTGAATAATTATGCGTAAGTTTATCACAAAAACACAAGTGTACAGCTCGTTTAACAACATTATTTTGTAAAAAGGATATTTTGTGGTTTTTAACATCTATTTTTTTTCGAATGTGTATGTTTGTGGGTATGTTTGTATGTGTTTATAAACATATGTGTTTGCATGTTTGTGTGTGTATGTATTTAAATATATGATTTACATTTTTCAGACATGTGTAAGTTTTGTTGATTTAAATTCGTTTTGAATTCTATTTTATTTGAAAAGCCAACTTTTAATTTTTTTGTTATTTTTACTAACACATGTTACTGTTTGTTCGAATTTTTTTTTTTTTTTTTTTTTGGTTGACCCCTCAAATATTTACATTGACATTGAGGCAAAAGGCAACATCCAAAGAGGAATCAGCAAAAAAAGATATTTTTACAAATCAAATCAAAAACAAGAAAAAAAATTTTTTTTCTACAAATGAATACATTGTTTAGTCATTTGACATGTGGCAACTTGTGCTCACATGCAAATGTTTTGCCTTAAATAAAAATACTATTTACAAGTAGATAGATAACACATGGATACAAGTGGTTTTATTTAAATATTTTTTATTCACACACTGATTTAAATGCAAATGTATGTTGGAGATCCTTTGAACACCTTTTTCATAAGTCACTGTGGTCATTTTGAAATAATGTGACTTAATAAATTAAAAACATTTTGGATCATAGGAAAGTTGACACAAACCTATTCACTAAAAAAATATGTCTTGTATGTGTCCTGATGCCAAATGGGATTGCTTTTAATGAATCCATTAATTACTAAAGTAGAAGAAAAGTTAAGGATTAATTTTTATAACTCCCGAAATTTGTGATTTTATGTTTGGCATCCTTAGTCGTGATCTAATTCTTTAAAGCCAAACAAACAAATTTTTGTCGAAGCATCTGCAGAGAAGAAATTTTTAACAGTAAAATGAAAATGTTTTTTATTTTGTTAAAAACAAATATTCTTTACTATCAAGCATTAATATTGTTAGTTTTCTCGCAATGCTATGCAAGATAGTAAAATATCAAGATTTTTTTTTATGGGAAACATAGTTTTTGCTTTGTACCACTAAGAAGTGTGGTGTACGAGTGTGTGGTAATTAAAAGATAAGAAATATTTAGTTTAGATGGTAGCTGCGAGGGCAGAGTTTTTTCTGTGTTTTCTTAATACAGAAATCATAAGTTTAAATCCCAACAGGGCCTTGTTAAAAAAGATAAGTGATTGTTGTTGAGCAGCTGAATGATTGTAGAAATCTTAACAGAATCTCGCGTGATGCCTTAAAATTTTATTACTGCGCAGTGGGGATTTTGGCGACTGCCCTTTACAGCCAAGTAAAAGCCTTAAAACTATAGCCTTTAAGTTTTCACGATTTTATTTCAGTTTTATTTTTAAATAATGGACACTGTTTTAAACAATTTCCAGTATTGCTTTTCAGTAACTTTAGAAACTATAAAAAATTAAAAACAAAAAAACAGTTTATTATTGATTATGAATTTAAATGCTGAGTTAAAAATTTAATCAATTTGCTAAATGTGGTATCCAAAATTGAATTAATTGCTTACGGAATTTTAATTTTAGCTCATGCTTTTCTTAAATCTAAAAGCTGTAATGCAAAAGCTAAAACCTTATTTCAGTAATTTTCAAAAGTTTTTTACGACTTTGAGGTTAAATGTGGTCTTTCTGGTCAAAAGTGTAAAAATTTTAAATTTGGGACTTTTGATGAATGATTTGGGAATTGCGGAATTTTTTATTAAAATCTGCAATTATATTTCATTCCAATTTGATTCTAATTAATAGAAAAAATTACAATTTTGGGATTTTTGCTGCATAATTTGGGGATTTTAAAAGTCTTTTACGACTTTGAGGTTAAGTGTGTCCTTTCTGGCCAAAATTGTCAAAAACTTCAAATTGTGATTTTCGGTTAATGATTTGGGAATTGCGCGATTTTTTTTTTTGCTTAAATCTGCAATTATTTTTCATTCTCATTTGCTTCTAATTGACAGAGAAAAATTTGCAATTTTGGGATTTTTGGTGACTCATTTGGGAATTTCAAAAGTGTTTTACTACTTTTTGGCCTTTCTGGCCAAAAGTGTAAAAAATTTAATATCTGGGATTTTTGATTAATAATTTAGGAATTGCGGGATTTTTTCTATATTAATCTGCAATTATTTTTCATTCTCATTTGCTTCTAATTGATAGAGAAAAATTTGCAATTTTGGGATTTTTAGTGATTAATTTGGGAACTTCAAAAGTGTTTTACTACTTTTAAGTTAAATGTGGTTTTTCTGGCCAAAAGTGTAATAAATTTTTAATCTGGGATTTTTATAATTGATTTCTAAATCTAATTATTTTTCGTTCTAATTTTATTTATATTAATAGAAAAATTGCATTTTTGGAATTTTGGTGTATAATTTGGGAATTTAAAAAGTCCTTTTTTGTAAAAAAAATTAAAATTGGGAATTTTTGATGAATAATTTGGGAATTGCGGGGTTTTTTTTACCTTAATCTGGAATTATTTTTGATTATCATTTGATTCTAACTAATAGAAAAAAATTACAATTTTGGGTTTTTTGCTGACTAATTTGGGAATTCAAAAGTCTTTTATGACTTTGAGATAAAAAGTGGCCTTTTCGGCCAAAAGTTTTAAGAAAATTTTTAATCTGGAATTTTGATGAATAATATGGAAATTGCGGAGTTTTTGTTTTCTAAATCTGTAATTATTTTTCGTTCTAGTTTTATTCATATTAATAGAAAAATTGCATTTTTTGGAATTTTGGTGCATAATTTGGGAATTTTAATAGTCTTTTTCGACTTTGAGGTTACATGTGGCCTTTCTGGCCAAAAGTGTAAAAAATTTTAAATCTGGGACTTTTGATGAATGATTTGGGAATTGCGGTTTTTTTTTGTCTTTAACCGGCAATAATTTTTCTTTCTAATTTTATTCTAATTAATAGAAAAAATTACTTTTTTGGGATTTTTGGTGCATAATTTGGGAATTTAAGAAGTCTTACGACTTTGGGATTAAATGTATCGCTCTGAAGGTTAAAAAATCTGGGATTTTTGATACATGATTTCGTTATTTTTTTAAGCCAGCAAATAGTTTTTGTTCTAATTTATTTTCCAATTGGTAGAAAAACGGTAATTTTGGGAATTTTACTGCATGATTTGGGAATTACGGGTTTTGGATTTTTTCAGTTTGCAATTATTTTTTAGTCTAATGATTAACTGGAAGTGCGGAATAAACTTTTTTTAATTAATTTCCTAAAAATCACCCCACACTTATTGAGGAAAAGTGTTAACGAGGTTATATCCGTTTCAAAATTTTACTTGTAATTAAAGAAATCCTTAATATATTTTGGTAACAAATGATGCTGTGGTTAACTTGATTAATTAAAAATCATTTATTGTTTTCTTGACTTAAATTTTAATTAACTTATTAACAAAACAAATATCTCTGTGCTTGTTAATACAGATTGTGTAGCCAGCAGTTGTGGTTAATTACAATTTATTTGTTGGCTGTTTTAAAATCTATTCCAATTTATTATTAGATTAAACTGACCCTTCTAATGCGCCTTGTTTGTAAGATAAAGCCTTAAATAATTTAAATTAATGTGAACTTAAATTTTGTTGTTGTTAGTTAAGAAACCATTATAATACCTTAATTTTTGGAAAGTCATATCCTTAATTCTGCATCAGTCTCATAAAATGTGGCAAATGGATGCTTAAGTTTAATTTATTTATTTTATCTTAATATGACTTTTGTTTTTGTTTCTTTTTCTATTAATTGTCTTGGGGTAAATAAGGAAGAGGTTGCAAATATTTGTCATGTAAGTGTGTGTTTGTAGCAAATAGTAACACAGATTACATGAAAAACAAATAAAACAATCCTTACAAAACTAATTTGTTCTAAGTTACTCTAAACAAAGTGAAGTAACAATCAGCTGGATTCAATCTATCAGTTTTATTATTAAATCTTCTGTTTGATTAACTTATATTTGGAGCTGGAAGGAGTTCTCGTATTGTTGACTGTTAAGGAACAATTTCACAAGTAACCACTTTTTAAGAATTTTCGTTCCCATAACGGATATTGACGCCTAAACTATTCGTTAGTTCACTTAAAACTTCCACTGTTTCCATGGTACCTATTTACACATTCAAAATTGTATTAATTCTATTAATTTCTAAAAACATGTTCCTATTTCTGGCGGCAGGCAGTGTGCGTACGCCTACTTAATGGCGAAGCTATTGCGACCCCATAAAGTATATTTGTCCTGAGTTCTTATGCGGGGCGAAGTCGATAGAGAGATGTCCGTCTTTCTCTCCGTGTTAGTGTTAAATTCAATTTTGTCAAGGCACTAAATGAGGTAGAGGAAATTCAAATACGCCAATTGATCAGACTTAGTTTCGAAAAATTTTCTATTGAAAATCAGCAGGATCGGTCCGTAACTTTCGAGGCAGCGGGCAAAACACCACGCCTGCCTCTAATTTTTCAATATCATTTGGAACGAATTTATTTTAGTCAAGCAGATATCGAGCTTTTGCTGCAAAAGATTCATATTTCCAACAAAAAAATTATTTAACGAAAAAGATGCATTTAAACTATTCGGTTTAACTATTTGGAAGCCATAGAGAAAATTTTGTTAGTAAATTAAACAATTGAAGATTATTATTAATTTATTTATTATTGAAGATAAAACCAACGAACCAGACCGCTTTCTTTTCATCCTCCTACTGCCCACATTGATTGTGAGCCTTAAGTTTTGACTTTAGTAATTCCAGACTGTCGGCATAAGCCAGTGGTTTTAAGTCTTTTACTAGCCAGTAGCAGACATTCACACAATATGCACGCTACCGCCTCCTCTTCTTTCAATCGCAGTGTAACAGCATATGGCCAGGATGAAGATAATGCGTGATTTTTTAGCTATTATCTTTTTGGCAACACTGGTTTAAACAGCTGACGCACGTTTCGTGTTTTGTTTCACTGTCAAACATCTTCAATCTGGTCTATAATTTAACCATGAATCGTCTTACCAACGAACAACGCTTGCAAATTATTAAGTTTTATTATCAAAATGCATGCTCTGTTAAGAAAGTTCATCGACTCAATGGGTACGAAAAATAAGCAGAATTGTCGAATTTGGAGTGAATATCAGCCAGAAGCATTGCAAGAGCTACCAATGCATCCAGAAAAATTCACATCGTAACGTAACTGTGAATGGTGAGCGCTACTGTGAGATGATATCCACCTTTTTTTTTTTTGCCCAAAATGCAAGATCTTGACTTGCATGACATATGGTTTCAACAAGACGGTGCCACATGCCACACAGCACACACAACAATGAATGAGTTCAGTAAACATTTTATTTACGTTGGGGACTGGTCAATTGGCCGCCTACATCATGCAATTTAACGCCTTTAGACTATTTTTTGTGGGGCTATGTTAAAGCTCCTGTCTATACAGACAAGCCCGCTTCAATTGACGCATTGCAAGACAACATTGAAGCATTTATTCGTAAGATACCGGCCGAAATGTTGGAAAGAGTATGCCAAAATTTTACTAAGCGAATGAACCATTTGAGGCGCAGTCAAGCTCAATATTTGTATGAAATAATCTTCAAACATTAAATTAAATGAACCGTACTATCGACTCAAATAAAGATTTCATGCATTTTTGTGAATTTTCTGAATTTTACGTGTTTTTTTTTCTTAACTTTCCAAGAGCTTTTGGCTTTACTGCCAAGGCGCTTTCTTGAGACCTATTCGAGGCTGTCTTCATTTAGAAGCCCCCCAGCATCTTTTCAGCATGAGTGAGTCCTCCCATTAAGAACCTTCGCTCGCATTAAGCCATTTTTTCTCGCTGCTCTGGATACTGGTATACAGAAACTCATTCACATCAACTATCATTCACATTAACCGAGGCACATCTGTCAAGTTTTATGACACATTCCAGCTCTAGATTAGAGTACACGTTCAGTTGCCTTATGCATTTTACAATCAACTGGTTATAAACCGTAATGAGAACTTGTCTTCCATGCACCCGCCTTTTCAGCCAGTGATTCAACGCATGCAATAATTCAAGTAATTCTGTCTGGTAAACGGTGACTTAGTTTCAGCTGTTTGTACACCATTTACTGCTCTACTGGCCGCAAGAGATCCATCAGAAAAAAAATCCTGATGCTGTTATCTGTACACTTATCGTGTATAACGTGTTCTGCAATGAGTGTCCGATGCAGTCATTCGACTTTTTCTTCTTCCCATTGGTATTTGAGCTCCTCTTATCCCCTGAATGATCAGGTCCAGAATACTCTTATGACTACTTTAAATAGATTTTTGTTTTATGAGATAGAGACATACTATTGAAGAACATTTTTGCATGGATCATTTTGAGTTTTGACACTCTGGCAGCACAGACTCGGTATTTTAGGTTCTGATTTATGTCGTTCGTAAAAGTTGACGTGTGAAACTGGATGTATTCAGAGATAAAATAATATAAAGAATTTTATTAAAAAAATATTGTGGAACATTTTAAACTGTTGTATCCTCGTATGAACGTACTTCTTTGCCCTTTATCACCAAAAGTCAACACAAAGGAAGATGTGCTAAAATGTAAAAATATTTTAAAAAATATTCTTCAAACTATTTTACATTAATCGACGAAATATATCGTGTACCTAAAATGCAAGGACCACATGGCAGTAATAAGGGGCAATTTTAACCCCTTTAAAATAAAATTATTTTTGTAGATTTTAAAAAAGTGAAATTTAATGAGAATAAAGCTGTGCAGGAAAAGGGTTTGAAAAACAGAAATTTCAGGGGGAAAAATATCAAAAATTTCATGGAACATTTTGGGTTATTTTTTTGGCTCTTCTTTTATCAAGCTCATACTAACTTGTTACCTATTAAATTTATTCTTTATTGATAGAACCTTTTAATCGCTAAGAGTTTTCAGAAATTTAATTTTTTTTCTGTCTCCGAAGAAATAAAACAGGTGAAGAAATCTTAAACCCTGGCAAGGGACCATAAATTTTTTTCTTTTTCCATAAAAATATTTAAAAAGTCTTTAGTTCCAATTTACGAACGTTAATAAATTATTCTTTTTTGGGTATAATTAAGTTATTAATTTATCTTTTTAATCAAAAGCTATTGAAAAGAGGATACAAACGCCTTTCAGTTTTATAATTCTTAAATGAAAAGCCCTAACAAAAATCTTTACTTCATAATTATTTTCTACAAAGTAAGAAATTTTTATTTGACAATCATTACTTAAGAAAGTTTGTTTGTTGTTTGTTGTTTTTTTGTTTGTATTTAATTGAAGGACTTTTCCTGCAAAAGAAGGGGAAAGTTTTGACACATGCATTCAAGTCTTGACTTTTATAACTCCAACACAAAAAAAAGAACAAACAAACATTAAATTAACCACTGAACACAAGAGTTTATGGTTATAAATTAAATCTTATCACGTGACAAAGGGAGGCCTCAACAAGAAAAATGTTGAATGTGGCAGCAGTAAAAAAAGCCCTGCCTTAATGAAAATGTGAAAAACATGTTTAACAGATGCAAACAAAAAATAAAAGAAAAAATAAAAAACATTAAGGGAGAAGAAAAGCCTGAAATATAAATAAAAGTAAAAAAAAAACCTTAAAAAATATTTATAAACTTTGGATGGTCATAAAAGTAATTAAGGCGTGATTCTAACAACACGTACGTTATGAGCAATTTTTTCAAACTTCTTTTAATTCATTCGTTTTTTTTTGTCCGTTGGATCTGTGTACTTTATTTTAATTTGTTGATTTATAGTGTGTGTTTAGAGATTACAATTGGACATTACTCTCAACCTCCATATCAAATAAAGGGTAACTCAAAATTCACGCCCAATTGTAATAAAGAGAAAACAGGGTTGCTTTGATTTAGATCGCTTTTTTTTTGCATTTCATTGCACAGTGGACTTCAGTCAAGTCTAATTTATTTTTTTATATAAAACTAAATTTTCTTTTACACGAATTAAATCAAAATCCATAAAATACCGATAAGCGAGGCAAAAATCATGAAATATTTTATGTAGCAACTGCACTTCACTTGCTTCAAGGCAAATGTCGTCGTCTCGAGGAGTACTTATAGCCACTGCTCGATCAGCCTCTCTTTCGTCTAAAAATCATGAGCAGTTAATAAAAATTGTTTTCTTTGCCAACAATCGATGAATTACTTCTACGAAACAAAATACTTTAACATTAACGATAGACAAAGCAAAAATGCCTCTCATGATAATCGTATAATTAATTTGCTTAATTGTTGATGGACAAGATCTTGAATGTTATTGCTTCTGTAATTTTTGCTACCATTAAACTGTCAGTGATCAAATTGTATTTTGGATTCATCAACACTTGAATGCACAGTTTGTCATCTTAAAATCTCGCATTAATTTTATGACTTCCTTTCAGGACATGTTTTGCAGTAATTTATTCTTAACGACCTACGTGAAAAAATACTCTCACATACACTCACACACATACATAAATATTTACATAATTTAATTAACATTAGGCCTGCCACAAAAAATAATCTACTTTCCTCTAAAAATTTTTTTTAGTACAACTTTTTTATTCTTGAACTAAATTTAAAAGTTAAAGTTTTTAATAGAGAGATATACTCGTTGCTGCAACTAGTTAGCGGTTTTTAAGTCTTTGATCACTTAAGACTTTTTGTAGCCAATGAGAGCAAGTGCTTTTTTTATAATGGGCGTGTCACTTAGTTAAGTAGACTGCTTTAATATAAAACTCTACATATTTATTTTAATAAATCCTATTTTCCAAAGTTTTATGTAAATTCTTAAACTTAAGTTAGGATTGAAAGATGATAGAAATTTAATTATTGAACAGAATACCCCACAGAGTAGCAAAAAACCGGTTATTTACTTCGTAATTGTAGTAGAATAAGGGTTCGCTTTTTGCCGAATTTTATTATCACCAGTTTGTATAAATGTGGTCGAATTGTATAAATGTATCGTTGAATATCTTCTTTTATAATGCAGGTGTTTAGTCATTAGCTTGTTGAAATAGACTTTATACTTTTAGTAATCCCTTCACAAGAAATCTAATAACGTAAAGGCAGATTGTAATCATTGAACTGAAAGCATCCAGTCTTATAAAATATCCCATACGAATTTAAAATTGTTTGGAGAATTCACACCGCGTGTCTTCTTTTCAAAAAACGCGCCTACATGTTTCTTTGAAATAAAACACAAAATATTTGCAATTTTTTCAAGCTGTTTTTTTTATTAAAAGTATGATCCATTACAATTATAAGTAGAATAGAATATCATTCAAATGTCCACCATGACTGCGTCTGCAGACACCAATCCGAATATCGAAATTTTCAATGACTTTCCGACATGTTGCTGGTGTTATTTCACGAATTGCAACTTGAATGTTGTTCTTTAGATCATTAATTGTTTGTGGCTTGTTAGCATACACTCGATTTTTCAAAAAACCCCACAAAAAAAAATCTAATAGTATTAGATCACATGACCTTGGAGGCCAATTGAAATCTGCATTTCGTGAAATTACACGTTGAGGAAATTTTGATCGCAAAAGCGTAATGTTTTCTCGAGTTGTGTGACATGTAGCACCGTCTTGCTGAAAATAGATGTCAGACACATCAATATGATTCAACTGTGTCCATAAAAAGTCTCTCAACATTGATTGTTATCGCTCAGCATTCACAGTAACAGCATTTCCAGCATCATCTTCGAAGAAAAATGGCCCAATAAATCCATTTGCCCAAAATGCACACCAAACAGTTACTTTTTGTGGGTGTAGAGATTTTTCATGAATAACACGAGGATTTTCATCACCCCTGATATGACATCTTTGCTTATTGACGAATCCATCCATTCGTCACTAAACAAAAGTTTGCTTAAAAACAATGTAAACGCGTAAAAACGATGTAAACGCGTTGTTGCAATGTGTACCTGTCCATGGTTAAAACTGTACTACCTTCTAATAAAACAAAATGGCTTAAGTTATTTGAAAAGATGTCACGTGTAAAAATTATATAGTGCTGACATCTAGGCGTCACATTTGGATGACCCTTTATTTCAAATAAACTTTGATATCAGATCCCAATATCAGCACCCATAAAATTTATAATGAAAGCCCGAGTCACAAATGCCATCAAGTTTAAAATGTTCTTCAGCAAATATGATGATTTGTTACATAAATATGCCTCTTCTTAACGCCACAATTTCCAATAATCGTGCTATATCTCATTTTTACTACACCAACGCTATCATTATTTATGTTTTTTCCATGGAATTCATAATTAAAAAATCTTTTCTTGAGAACATTTTTTTTCGTTATATTTTCCTGAGCTGACTTAATAATTTTTAAGTTTGTAAATACATATATTGTCGTAGGTATGTGTGTATGTGTTTTGAATAAATGATAATAAAGATAATAAAGGTACGGTCAGATTAGTCAAATATTTGACCAAAAAAGCGTAACCACTATTTTTTCAAATGCTTATTTAATCTTTTTCGACACATATCAATACAAATGACGATTTATAATATAATAAACGTGATATCTTACCTTTTTTAATGAGTAGAATCTTATATTTCTTAATAAGTGTTTGACAGAGACAAAAATAGTTTTCAATAATTTAGTGGTTACGTCATTTTGGTCAAATATTTTACTGATCTGACCGTACCTTAACTCCTTAAATAACATAACGTTGGATGTGACATCGTATACATGTTTCCATACCTTTGAAAAATTCACAAAAGGTATGATGTCCGGTAATACACAAAATAAATTGACGTAAGTACTTGAAGTTTTTTTTTATTATTATTTTAATTACTGTTTTGTCATAATTTTTGTAAATATAATTATCATGACAAAATGAAATAAAATAAAATTCTCTAATATGTACAGCCAAGATGGCAACACATATAAAAGTCATTATAAATATTTGTTAACGGTGGGGTTGGGCTAAATTAGTTTCTTGATAAACATTTTTGTCGCTTATGGAGTAAAACCAACCCACAACAGATCCTAGAGAATCTGTTAGGCTACCAGAAATCACTAAACTACAAGAACAGTGACCATCATTTGATTCATCAAATAACAATCACTGATGATGGAAATATCCATCACTGCGTAGAACAAAGTTTTTATCACACTTTAAATGGGAAAATGAAAATAATTATGTAAACATTTGTATACGTTTGATGTCTGTAGCAAACAGCGTTGCCAGTGACTTTTTTTTTTTAATTATAATGAAAAATTTGCCTGATTTTTGGAAAAGATTTAATTACAAAATTTTTTATAAGCTGCATTTTAAACTTTGTTCATCAAGCTTGAATAAAAACAAGTTAAAACTCAGATTTAATTAACAAAAAAAAAAAAATCCTTTTAATTTGATACAAAAAGCCGTACAACGGCAACGCTGTTTCAGTATGAAATTAGTACAAATGTGTTAGTAGATAATTGTGTATGTATAAGTTTCCCTCACTCATTTCTTGCTGGGCTGTAATCACGTATTATTCTTGATATACGGCCAGCAATGTTAGAAAAAACTGGAACAGTAGCGATGACCATACGTACGAAATTATTTTGAAATGTTGGTGCCATGTTTTAAACTTTCGAATAATATTTTTTTAATTTTTTTTTTTTTTGTTTCTTTCCTGTGTTGTAAGCCTGTATTCCCATTGTTACTAATTTGTCAACCACAGTTTTGCTTTCAGCTGAGCTGTCTCTGTGTGAGAGCAGTATATTTGTGGGTTACAGTCAAAGAGTGATCTTACGCTAATCTTTCAGCAATGAACTATAAAGAAAGAAATGAAAGAAAATGTCTTTAAATATTAAACAACAGAAAAAAACTATAAACAGGGAAAGCTGCTGATTTTAAAAATATAAATTTTTAAGAATTTTGTTGATTTTCATACTGTGACTTTTAGACAATTGCAGATTTGACGCCTGCCAAAAACTTCGATATTTTTATTGCAATTAGAAATTTAATCAGCTGTAGTGTTGGTGTTGCCGGAAAAATTCTGCCTCTTGTTCGGAATTTAACGAATGATTTCTTCACAAATACCCATTCCTAAGCGAAAATCCTCAATTGCAAGGAAATGTATTTTGGTTTAAAGAAAGAAATTTAATAAATTTGTAATTTTTTGCTACTTACGCTGTTTTACATTTTAGCTGACGACATGTTTATACATATGCTTAGTACAAGTCTATATGCATAAGTACATACGCATCTTTTCGATGAACATCAAACAAATTTTTTATAAATAATTAATTTAGTAGCAAAGTAAAATTTAATTTATAAACCGACAAAATCCAGATTTACACTATGCAAATTTTGAGGCATTTTTTCAATTCTCTATTTAAGTTGCAGTGATATGAGTTATTTAAAAAGAAACATTAGCAACAGTAACATCCCCTCAAAATTCAAGCAATACCATATTGCTTACCCTTCACCAATAAACAAAAATTGCATGCTAGTTTCATGAAAACTTGCATAGTGTAAATGGAATTTTTTGAACTCAGTTTTCGTTATGGTTTTTCTGAAATAGAATTTAAGGATTAAAAATATATATTTTATCCTGTATAAATATTTATGAATGAATTCGTACCTTTTGTAATCCCCTCAAAAATTCAAGATTTCAAATGCGTTTTTTCAGATTTAAAACTTGTTATCATTACTTTAGGAACTTTAAATTTATAATAGCAGATTTTATTCTTATCAGAGATTTCAACAATTTAAACTGTAGCTTATTCCTCAGTTTTGTTTTTGTAGTCTTGATGTACAAAAATATTCTTTCTACAAATGCATTACTTATTGGCATTATTAATAGATTGAACACAGAGAAAGCGATTTCACGAAAGAAATAATTTCTAGCATTATCGTGGTTTTCACAGACTATTGTCCAAAAGTCAAAAATGTATTTGGAAATGAAATCTCTTGTGAGCTTCTGTCTTTTGTATGTAGTTGGATTTAACTTTTAAGATTATGGATCTTTTCCAAATTCTAAACACGGAATTAAATTTTTTCTTTTTATACCCTTCCTTCACCAGGTAGAAAAAGGTTCATTCTGTTTGTAATTTCTACAATAACCATTTCCGACCCCATAAAGTATTTTTATTCTGAGTCCTTATGCATGGCGTCCATGTTTGTGTTGAAATCAACTTTGCTAAGGCACTAGATGAACTAGAGAATATTTAAATACCGAAATTGATCAGAAATAATTTCAGAAATTTAGCTACGGAAAATCAGCAAGTTTGTTCTATGTCCTTCGAGTCGAAATACTAAGCCTGCCTTTAATTTTTCTACATCATTTGAAACAATGAAGTAATTAAAAAAAAAAAAATTATGGGAAGACAGAGAATTGATAAATAAGAAAAAAAAATATCAAATAAAAAAAATTGCGCTCGCCCATATTTTCTGAGTTATGAACCTCTTAACTTTTCACAGAAAAGCAACATTTTTTAAGACATCAATATGGGTGCAATTTAAAAGCTTTGAAGAAATATTTCAGGAAATGCTAAAATTTTTAAAAAATGCTTAACCCATTAACAGCCAGTGACATTCTTATGTAAAATTATATACGGTATCTATTTATTGCTTATTTTTTAATTTTCTGTCACCACAATATTTGTTTTAATTGGAGTTACTTCATTAAAATAGATTTACACACATCGTAAAGGGTATATAAGATGCGGCTTAGCCGAATATAGCACTGTTACTTCTTAATGTTCTATTTAATTTCTTTGAAAAGTTTTTTATTTGTTGAGAGCTAGCAGTTCTGTTTGGATTAAGTGCTTTGTTCTCTTTGTTGAGAGTTTGTTTGCGGATGTATTGTGTGCGGAAAGGCCGGGGCAAATAGAATCCGTCATACGATGTACTTTGACAAATTCAACTGAAGTCAAATTAACGACGGATGAGGTTGGCACAAAGAATACTTTTCTGACGGATGTTAAATCAAAGTTTGCTCTCTATTTTTTTACTTTTAAATTTAATTTGTATTTTATTCACTTGTTAATTTAATTAAATTTGTAAAACACAATTGGAATACAGCAAGAGTTAGAATAAAACAGAGAAGAAGAAGCAGTTGATAGTTGTCAAAGTATTCAACATACGTCAAAAGTTAATAGTTGACCAACTTTCGTACTTTGCGTTGACGGACACGTATTGATTGTGACAACGCTCACAAGAAAAGTTAAAATACATGTGCCCCGGCCTTGAGCCTGCGCTGTATTACTTGGCGATCATTGTTTATTAAACGACGTTTGCAATTAAATAGTGAATTTATAGATGACTACAATTTTCAACTTTTTCTTAGAACTTTTCCTTTAGTCGACTAGACTTTTAATCTGAGAATTAACTTTGCCTTTTCCATCAAACATCTTGTTACTCTTCAGACTGTGTAAGTTTTAAAAATTAAATTTTTGTTTAGCAATTTATAATTATTATTATAAATATTTTATTTCAAAACAAATTTCTTTATTTATTCTTTAAAGTTATGCATATCTTTCATTGCAAACGTTAACAATTATTTTATAGCGTTTAAAAAAATTTCAAATTTCTAAAAAGCTTTTAAGCCTCATTGAAAACACATTAATATTTACGAAACTAAAGTATTTTCTTAAAAGCTTGAAAAACTTTTATTATAGAAATTATAAATGTTTTTGAAATAATCTGCAAGGAAATTAAAAGTTCTTTTTAATTATTAACAACATTTAAATAACTTTTATTTAAAATATTTAAATAATTAATCTCAATAAAAATATAATTAATGATGAGGAGAAAATAAAATAAAAGTAGGTAAATAGATCACAATAAAAAGTTCATTTCATTTTAATTTTTTAAAATTTTTTATTACGTTCGTTTTATGTTTCTAACCGACTTCAAAAAAAGAAGAAGGTTATCAGTTCGTCTGGATGTTGCTTTTTAATGTTTGTGCCCGCAAGACTCAGTCATTTCCTTAACGATTTTGAAAAAATTTTCTTTATTTAAAAGCTAATGCTAACGACTTGGTTTTAAAAATAGCATATAAATTTAAAAATTAAAGGGTGTCCCCATGACACAAACATGTTTTCTGAGGTGTATTATGAATCGTAAAAAAACAACTATAAAATTAAAAAAACTGCGAGTCACTTTAGCCACCAATAACAAAATGTATTAAAAAATAAATCTGAAAATAAAAGGGTGTGCCAATAGGTGAAGTAAATTAATTTATATTTGTTTATTTTTGGACCATTAAAGTAAAACGCTTTAAAATTGGACAGTTTGTCGATTACTATGATTGTTATAATAACAGGTATTAAAATTCAAAATTACAAATTAAAGGGTGACCCAATAGTTCATTTAATTTAATGTATATGGCAATACTTTTAAACAGAAGTAGACAGGCATTGAGATGCTTTAAAGTATTTGTACTGTAAACATATAAAATTTGGATTTGGAAATTAAAGGGTGTCCCTTAGTTATTGTAATTTAATATATATAACAAAACGTTTCAACTGTTATAGAGTAGAAAATCCTCAAGGAGCCTGTGTAACAACACAAGTATACAATTTACATTTAGAATTTAAAGGGTGTCCCCTTAGTTGATTTGTTTTATTCAAAATCAGCTTTTTTTTTGCAAGAATTATTTAAATATTAAATTGAATTAATAACATAATTTAGCCACTTTGAAACTATTACTTAACAAAAGCTTATACTCGTGATGATCTAATATGGAGTTGTAGCACTTTCACAGTCAACAAAATATGAAAATTGTATATTAATAAAATATTAAATAAATTTTTTTTATTTAATCACACCAATTTTTTCATAGATTTTAATCACAATATTAGAAAGAAAAATACACAATAATATTATTTTGAGAAAATATTGGGGTCTTTTCTGGAGCACGGGTCAATGTACTAAAACTACATAAAAAACTAAAATAAAATTTTTACAAACAAATTTTATTTAATTTTTTTTTATTATATTTTCTATTTCCAATCATGTTTCTTTGCTTTGTTGTTAATTATTTAAAGCAATTGACTAGATGAGGCATAGCCGTGAAATTAATTTCGAGTAAATACGATCAGCTATTCCGACATCTTGCCAAGTTCCTTAAATGAAAGTTAAAAAAAATATTTTCAGGTTTTTTGACACTGAGTGAAAGAAACAACTAAAACACTTGAACTGTTGGAAAACTAAAATTCAACTGATTTTAAATTCAGATTTGGAATTTTAACAATAAACTAAAATATGAATAAATCGTTTTCTTAAACATTAACACACAAATATTTTGTATATTATTTTTTGTCTGCTACTTATTTCCAATATTATTCCATTAATTAACGCTTTTTGGTTAACAAGATGTGAACTAAAAAAAAAAAAAATGAAAGAAAACGATACAAATTGCCAAATACTTGTTGTTAAGGAGACTACTAGTGATTACTACCTGTCTTGACTTTTATTTAGTTTTTCTCTTTTTATTATTTTGTGCCGGATTTTTTTCGAGTGTATGTTTTAACAATTAACACCTGATTTAAACTTTTTTTAAATGTGAGATACTTGTGTTAAGTCAAAAAATCTAAGAAGTTTTTAAGAAGCTGCTGGAATGCAAATACAAACAAAAATTATGCCACTCTATGCCACTTGTTATTTATGCTTTAGATGTAATAAATTGAAATATTTTATTTTTTAAGACGAAGATGCTTATAATGGCCAAAAACAAAAAGGTACCTTTTTGATAAATTTAAAGAAGTTTGGGAGTATAATGAACGCGATAGCATCTTGTTAACAATTTATTTAATATTTTTCTAGTTGTAGAGAGTTCACAAAGTTTTTCAATTTTTTTTTTTATTGAACAGCAAAATAACTTGTTAAATGACCCACATTTTTAATAAACCAAAACGCCACTAACAAATTAAAATACCACGTTTGTGTGAAAAAAAATTTATGTAAAACTAACAATATTGTGTGACATGAAATGTCCACGTTCTTTAAGTCAAGCCGAATATTCGAGTAAAATTTAATTATGATGGCTGAAATAAAACTTTAAAAATAATTACAAAACTTTTAGAACTTCCTTAAGTCTTCTTCAAAGCAAAAAAAATTTAGTCGACATCATATTTCAAATCAATAGAGTGATTTTTTAGCACTTCATGAAGGACCTCTTCAAAAGTTTTTAAATGATACACATATTGATGCCTCAAAAAATAACTTGGAAAATAAACGCGAACGCCAATTTTTTCACTTAATGTTTTTTTCCTATTTTTAAATTCTCTTTCAACCCATATTTTCGCTTTTTTTTTATTTCATTGTTCAAAGTGATTTAGAAAAACTAGAGGCAGGGATGGCGTTTTGCCCGCTGCGTCGAAGGATATGGACCCATCATGCTGATTTTGAATAGCAAAATTTTTCGAAACAATATCTGATCGACTTGCGTATTTAAATTTTCTCTAGGTCATCTATTGCCTTGGCTAAGTTGGTTGTCTTAAAGAAAATTGACTAAATGAGAATTATAATCCTAAATTAGGCAAAAACTCAAAAATTTACACTAATGCTTTTTCGTTGCTCAGAGGAAACTAAGTAAAAGGTCCGACAAATAACTTGTTTTTGAAAATGCTATAAAAAAATGACTGACTATTTTTTCAAATTTCTCTTTTTATTTCAAAGTACAATGCTTTCGATTAATAATGGAAAATAATTTCATTCAAATGGCTGCCTCGGATGGCCATGCATTAGCCTAGACGATCGGTACAATTTTTAAGCACATTATCGATTATGTGCAGCTGTATTTAACCAATGGCTTCAGAATTTGACCTTTAAGGCTTCAATTTTCTCTGGCTTGTCGGCGTTACACTTATCTTTGACGGTACCCTACAAATAATAGTCCAACCGTGTCCAATCGCAGCTCCTAGGTGGCCAAACGACATCATCTCTGCGGCTGGTAATGCGATCTTCGATCTTTATAAACAGGGCCCAAAACATCGAGTGTAGCTTCGGCTGTGTGGCACGTAGCGCCATCCTGCTGAAACCAAATGTTGCCAATATCCTCCTCTTTATTTTTTGTGAACAAAAATTCGTTCAGCATGGCCCGATTACGATTGCCATTTACTGTAACAGCCACTCCTTGCTCATTTTCGAAGAAAAATAGCCCAATTATGTCTCTGGACCAAAATCCGCACCAAACAGTGACTCGTTTTGGGTGCACCGGCTTTTCAATGTATGCGTGCGGGTTTTCTGTGCCCCAAATGCGACAATTTTGCTTGTTTACATACCCGCTAAGATTAAAATCAGCTTCTTCTCAAAAGATGATTTTTTTTTTTGGAAAAATCGGCATCTTCTGTAAGTCGATCGCAGGCCCACTTAGCGAAGCAAAAACGCATTGGATGGTCAGTTGGCTTCAACTCCTGAACCAATTGGATTTTGTATGGCGTCATACCAAGGTCTTTATGCAAAATTCGTCTCACCGATGGCTCCGAAATTTTCAATTGTTAAGAACGACGATGAATTGAAGTTGATGGCGCTTCACGCACACTTCCTGCCACAGCAGCAATATTCTCGGGTGTACGCACTGTTTTTCGCTTTTCATGCTTTGGTTTATCGATGAGGATGCCAGTTTCTTTCACCTTTTTCACAAGATGACAAACATACGGAGCTGACGGTGCCTTTCTTCTTCCAAAATCCATACACTATTTTCGCACACATTCCACACCATGATTTTTAAAGTAATGCCGCAATATTTCCCAGCGTTGTTCAAGCGTATACACAACCATATTCGTTCAGCGGAAGAATAAAACTATTTATCTGTCAAATCAGACATGAGCTAAGTGTTACCATTCACGAAATAAGCACTAGTTGAAAAAATTTTGTATTATTTTAACTTTATTGTTTGAACATAATTCTCATTCAATCAATATTGTCTCACTGTTACAGCAGTTAAAGTAGCAGGATATGCTTTTCGTATTATAATCCATTTCACTGTTCTTACTACATCTAATATTTTTTATTGATGTCAGAAGACTGAACATTATATCAGGATGTTTTTCATATTAAAATAATATTTCGATTTTTTACCTAATTTCGATTTTGTAATAAATTTATAATTTATAATAAGAGTCTTAACGTTTTGTTTAGATTTTAGTTTTTGTAAATAATGGTTTTTTGATTAACTCCATTAAATTTTGGTGAATTTAAATATTAGAACTTTTCAAAGGTAAAAAATTTAATTATTTTCAAATTCTCTTAATAATTTTAGTGTAATTGTAAAATCTCAACAATTTCGAATTTTAAGAAATATTTCTATATTTTATTAAAATTTTAAAATTTTAGGGAAATTCTTAATTTTAGGAAAATATTTTTATTTTGGGAAATTTTTAATTTATAGGTCAATTTCGAGTTTTTCATTGAGATTGTGAAAAATCAATTTTGTTTTATGGTTTTTAAAATTATATTTTGAAAAGAATTTTTTTACAACATTTCAAGTGCTTTAAAAAATTTCGGTTTTTCCTTTTAGTAACTTTTTTATTTATTTGTAAATTTTTCTTTGTTTGCAAATTTTGAGAAAAATTGTGATATTTTAAAATTTTAAATGTTGAATACAGATTCCGCTTACGATTAAATTTTTGTGAATTTTTTCTTGATTGTTAATATAAAAATTTCAGAAAACTATTTAAGTTTAGTATCTTTTTCATCTGTTGTAAAGTATTTTTTGCTACATTCTCTTCCTTTTGCTCTAAAAGCGTTTGCTATTCATCAATTTATATTGTCGGTAACCATATCTGTATGAAAACAAAAATAACCCAATATTTTTCAGGTATTTTTCTTTCCTTCATAAGCAACATATTCGGTTTTTAATATATTTTATACTTAAACAAAATTATGTATTCCCCCAAAACATAAGTTTTCTTCTCTTTAAACCAACCGTCACGTCAGTTACTTTTAACATTTAATGCAGTCAAATATATTCAACTTGTAGCGTTACAATATTAAATTCCATACACAAAATACAAAGTCAAGTTGAAAAAAGTATTAAAAATAAAGAAAATTATAAAATAATAAAAAAAAAAAGAAAAGCTGTTACATTCAAGTCAGTCATTCAAAATGATGACTTTTTTATTTTAAGGTGGGGTGTGATAATAAATTGTAATAAAATAAAGTGGGAAAATAAAATTGTTGAAATAAAAAACGAAGCATATTTTTAGGGGCTTTAATAGCTTTAATATAAAAAAGAACACACACTTGCTGTAAAGTCTAATAAAAATATTTGTGGGAGTGTTTTATTGTGGTTATTTGCATGTGTTGTAACATTTATTTATGACTTATAACGGTGCAAAAAATAATAATAATAATGAAAACGATGATGACAACTATAATATTTATTTAAATTACAAAGTTACTCGCACAATTGTCAGAGATTTTAATTTAAAATAAAATGAAATCATCATTCACTCTGGGACACTAACACACATTCAGGTATTCATGTTTATGGTAGAAATTAAATGAAGAAGGAAAAATATTTCTTTAAAGTTAATTAAAAGTGTTTAATAACAAAAACTTTATAACTTTAATTTGGCTTAGGTTGCCTTTATATTAATTTTCTAAAATTATGAAGAAATTAAAATTATTTAGAAATTTTTGTGTAAATTTTTTAAGGAAGACGGGGTAAATTAGCCACTGCGTTTCAGAAGAATAATTATTGCTATTAATAATCTTGATGTGGGCTACAATTCCTCACGAAATTGCTGTTAAATTTATTGCAAAAATTTTGCTGGAAACATGTTGCTAGAAACATGTTGCTATAAAAATGTTGCTAGAAACATGTTGCCAGAAAATGTTGCTGTAAGCATGTAGCTGGCAAAAAAAAATTACTTTTTATGATAAACAGAGAGAGAGATAGATTTTTGACAGCATTTCGTATGAAATGTTGGACACAACGCCTTACCTTAATGATCAAACAGAACAAGTCCATAACTGTTACCAATTGCTAGTGTTGCTAGTTCTTTTTCGAACTGTCTCATGCCAAAGAAAGCCAACATAGAAAAATATGTAATATTAGTTATAAAAATTGTGTTTCATAAATACCAAATGCAGAATTATGGTCCCAAAATCGTTAAGAAGCTTTTTGAACTGCAGAAAATTTATTTTGAGATACAGAATTACAGCATTTTGAAATTGAAAGGAAGCCCGTCAAACATATCTTTTTGCAACTATTTTCAATACAAAGAGAAACATTCTTTTAAACTCAACGTATCAGTTACATTTAAAACAGTCTTGTTCAATTCAGTTTGAAACTCTGAACCAAAATCAATGCTTTTCATATTTGAAAACGGATTTTGTTAATTTATTTCTCTTTTTCATTTTTTTTATTAATTCATCGCTATTCTTTATATAATACATTATTGTTGTTGATGCCATTTCTCATTTAATGTTAACAATTTTAATTTGTGCATTTCACTGCTTTTCAATTTAATTTGGCAGATAAAAAGGCACGTACAAATATAGAAGTCAAAACGAATTTGATTAATTCGCTGACAGACAAACATTTTAAGTTAACTTTTAACGTATAAAACAAAATGCCAAGTTGTTTTAATAATTTTTTAATCCAATGTTATCGTAGTTTTCTTAAAATATATCGCCAAATATTTTAAATGCCGCCAGGTATCTCTCCTACAGCCATTTAAAAATTTTTTTGCTAAATAGGATTTCTTTTTATTTGGTAAGAAATCGCCATAACTGGCAACACTGCTCCTGACTACTTTCTATTTCAAATCGTACGCCCCAGTTCTGGTTCCTAATTTAGACGTGACCGTACATATTTAGGTTTTTACTTTTAATTAAACTATGCTGTACAGTAACTTTTATTTGGGTACTCGATACTACTCGACACATTTAATAGGTTTTTAGAATTGCAACACGTGCACAGAAAAGCGCTTTTAACCTAAAAGAAGTTTTATTTGTTTTCATATAAATATAAAATTCTCTACTAAAAAAGCAATTAATTCCATTTAAAATTTTATAAAAACGGGAATATTTTTTAATGATTTAGATAATTGAATCAATTAAAAATTTCATCAAGCTTCACTCTAAAAATAAATAAAATATGTAATACCGGCATAAATTTTGGCTGTGTAGCTTTTTATCAATTAATAGTAATGAATTTTAAACACACAATTCTTGTACAAGAATAATTTAATAAAAAAGCAATTAAATCAATTATAAATTTAATAAAAAAGGAAACATTTTTTTATGAAATAGATAATTGAAATAATTAAAAATTTCATCAAATTTCAATGTGAACACAAATAAAACATTAAATTAGAGCAAAAACTTTTTTCTGTGTAGTTTTTTAAACTATCGTTATCGATATATAGGAGTGGATTTTAAACACGCAATTCTTGTACAATAATTTAAAAATTAATAGCTTCATCAAAATATTAAAAAGAACGTAGGAGAACCTTTTAAAATTCTTGAATTTTATACCATATTTCCACAATTATAGATTTAAACATAAAAAATTATAGAGAAAATAGTATGAATATTTTTTTCCTGTCCCTTCCCATCAATCAGTACTTTATTTTACCATAAGAAAATAATTACTTCTGTTAAAGTATAAACTTTTCAATTGCTCAAGAAAAGAAAAGTTTATAATAAATAAATAAAATAAAAAAAAATTCATTTGGGCAGCAGTTTCAATCATATTTTAAATAAACTTCAATAATATTTATAATAATGGACATAAGCTCTCTAACAAAATGAAAAATATTTATGTCATATTGAAAGATATTCGATCCTGTTTTATTACTGATGGATGACTTCTTTGTCACTGTCATAAATATGCATTTGACGCAACATATTTTTTTACATTTTATTTTGAAAGCTGAAACATTTTACTTTACTTCTTCTTACAAGAAGTTTTCATAATTTATAATGTTTACAACTTCATTACAGTTGATTTAATGCTGTTGTGCCAGAGATGGTAGCTTTTAGTTGGTTGCCATGCTGTAATAAAATATGTGAACACATTGCTTTTCATTGGATCGGAATGTTTAAAAATTGATCTTGAAAGCATATTACAATTTTTGTTAATGTTTGGAAACAAATGTTTTGTAAAATGAGTGAGTGTATAGTATAATTTAAAAGTAATCATCTATAGTTAACGAGTTAAGCCTGGTACTCTGTTCAGTTTTCCCTCTTGAATGCTGTCAAATAACATACAAAAAAATTTATGAAAAAGTCATGAAGAAATGTTGCAGAACATATGAAATATTTCTGGCAACATTTTATCAAAGCTATAAAATAAAGCAAATATACATTATTTCATGAGGAATTTTTCAAACAACCGCTAATCATATGTATTTTGCTTACATTTCTAAAACAATGTAGTATACTTGAAAACAATAAAACGTTAAGTTCCTCCTAATCACGAGGTGGACACTACATTTTTAATGTCAAATTTTCCGCATGAAATAATGAATGTTGCTCAACAATTTTCACAAATTCGAACGAAGTACCAAGCTGTAAACATTAATAAATAAAATATAATATTGCAATAAATAAAAAATAATGTTGCTTAAATTGTAAAAAAATATCGGAATATTTCTAGCAACTTGTTTATTAAACTGCAAAATGTGTCCAGCAACATTTTTTGCAACCTACGAAATAATTCGAGCTGCAGTTATTCCCATTGAACTGCATATAAATGCTTATTAATTTTATTTTAAATAAGGTGTAATAAATAAAAATAATGCTGTCATATTTTGTTAGTGTTTAGAAAAGTTTGTTGTTCCGACAACATTGTAAATATTACGAATTAATTAAAGCTGCAGTTATTTCTCGTGGAATTGATTAAAAATGCGTATAATTTTTTTATTAAAAAAAAGGTGTAATAAAAAAACAAATAAAAGTGTTGCGAAATATTGCTGGCAACTTGTTTATTTAACTGCAAAATGTTTCCAACAATATTTTTTTCAACCTAGGAAATAATATGGTGTAATAAATAAAAATAATGTTGTCATATTTTGTTAAAGTTTTGAAAGTTTGTGGCAGATCAATAATTCCAATGCAAAATGTTTCCGGCAACATTTTACAAATTGGGAACTAATTTAAAATGCTGTTATTACTGGTAGAATTGCTTCCAAAATTCTATATTAAAATAATATGGCATAAATAAAAATCGATGTTGCCAAAACTGTACTTTGTTTATTTTGAAAAAATTTACAAAATGTTTTCAGGTTCTCTACTTATTCAACTGCAACATGTTACCGGCAACCTTTTATTATAATTAAAGCCTGCGTGGAATATTTAGCAACTGCAAGCAATGTTGCATATTTGAGAGCTTTTAATCGACAATTTTTTTTCAACCATAGTATTGACAACACTTAGTAGCTGCCATATTTTTAAAAATTAAAAAAAAAAAATTGTCCTTAACTTGTCTTCAGTTGGTTTTTCAGCCAGATTTTAAAACTCTAAAAATAAATCGGCCAAAATTTTTCAATAAATTAAAAAAACAAATCTATTTTTTCAATATTAGATTTGTAAAAATACACATTTTTACATAATATGGAACTAAGAAGTTTGATGGTGCTTTTTACCATTTTAAAAAAATATTAAAAATTTAACACTTCCATGCCTGTAAAAATAATAAAAATAAATAAAGTAAAAGAAAATATCCAAAAGAATTTTTAATGACTACATTTTCCTTTTCACTTACTTTTGTTAATATAGAGTTTTAAACAAAAATACTACAAAATAGAGCTACAGATAGTAAAGATTATTATCAAGGGAATATGTAAATTAAGGCAAGAGCCTTTTGTAATATTGATAAAGTTCGCAAATGTTAATACGTTATTAAGGTTTTTGTTAAAGCTTCTAAAATCCACATACACTTAAACGTTTTATGTTTTATACAAACACAGACAAACCTAAACGTTATACACATGTTGATAAGGAAAGGTGCCTAAGGTATTTATTAAAAAAAATCCTAAAGGGAAGTTTTGATAATTGTTTTAATGGAAACGTTTAATGACGTGTGAAAGAAGAATTAATGATAAATATTTGATGAATGTATGCGGTTAAATAAGAGCACAAAATTTTAAAAAAGAGCTCTATCATAAAATCTTTAGCTTAGAATTTTTGTCAATTACCTTGAAATATTGTTTGTATTGTCGTCGTAGTTTGCTGTTGTTTATATTTTCGCTCGAAATAAGTGCAGCTGCTTCTATTTGGTAGTTGTAAACAAGTGTTGCTGGAAACACATTGCAACATGTTGCTGAAAACATCTCCTTAATTTAAACAACATGAACAGATCATTTTGTTTTAAGAGTTTTATTTATAATTTTAACTGCTTTTCGCAGGAAATGGTGAGCGGAATCCGTACTTGAAAAATGTTTTTAATTTCGTTTTTTTTTTTTAATTTAATAACTGAATAAGAATTACATTTTTAAATTTCTTAGAAACATATTTTTTATTTTATAACGAAATATTTTTTTTATCAAAAAATAAAATAGAAAATAATAAATGTTATGAATTAATAAATTTTTAGAGAAACATTTTTAGTTAGGCTCAAGTTCATATTATCAATTTATCATTTTTAAAAATAAAATCAAATGAGACACATCATTTGATTAACTTAAAAGACAATAGGTAATTTTAATTTAGATTTTTCTAGAATGTAATTTATTTTGTAGATCATTACATCCTGCTTTAGCATTTTTAACTTAAACAAGAGTTTTCAGAAAAAAAATATTTAAAGAAATTTTTATATTCTATCAGACATATTGCTTAATAAAGTACATACAATGTCAAATATTTTCTTTGATTTTTTCAATTTTGCATATTTATTGCACAATAATATTGCACAAATTTCAAAGCCCTTTGTCCGTTAAAAAAATTCTTATAAAAAATAATAAAAAAGGAATTTAGTTTTTCGCTTATAACATCATTTTTCCTTTAAATAATTTTATATAAATTTGTTTAAATCATTACCTTTATTACTTAGCATACTTCCCTTTACATATTTCAACAAGTATTAAGCCTACTGATTCACATGCCATCAAATATAATGGTCACATATAAAATTTATTTTTATCTCTGGCATTATATTACGAGCACTTTTGAAATAATATTTAACGTTTAATGGGATTTTTTTTATTTGGTTTTACCTCGCAAAATATTTAAATGTTAAAGATAGAATTTATGGAGAATTTTACTTATTTTAATTCAATGGATTAACAAAAATGTTTATGGAAAAAATAATGATTTTAATGAATTAAAACAAATAAAAATAATTAAAACACACAAATATTTATAGACAAAGGATTGTAGTAAATTGAAAATATCTTAAAGTCTAGAAATAGTTTTCAAAGTCATTGGAATAAAAGATTTTAAACAAAGGAAAGGAGTTCTGTTCAATTTCTATTATTACCAGAAAGCTAACAGGAACAATAACTAATTTCTATGATTGTACACGTTTTGATGGTTTCTACCATTCAACCTGACTGTTGTTATGTCTCTGTAGAGAGGTTAATATTAGTCGTGGTCTTGAGTTTCAGATAATTTTTTAAGTATAAAACATCTATAGATTATTGTAATTAAAAATAATTTACAATACACAATCAAGCAAATTTAAAATATTTTTAAAGTAAACGAAAGTTGGGTAAAACATTTTGTGATTAAATTAAATCATTTTTAACCGACTTCAGAAAGAGAAGGAGGTCGTCAATTCGTCTGAATTTTATTTTTTAATGTTTGTGACCGCACAACTCATTCATTTCTAAACCGATTTGGAACATTTTTACATTTGAAAGGTGATGCTTACAGATTGATCCCATATTAAAAATCCTTCAAATTCTTAAAAATTAACGGATACCCTCATACAACATAAATGTTTTTTACGTGTATTATGAACCGCAAAGGCACCACATTAAAATTAAAAAAGAAAACTGCTCCCAGTGGCAAAAAGTTATACAAAAAATGATTCTAAAAATTAAAGGGTATCCCCATCGGCCTATCTTTTAAACTATTAATGAGAAACGCTTGAAAATTGGACGGAATGTCGATAGGAATGACCATTATAGTAACAGGTATTAATAATTAACATTTTAAATTAAATTCATTAAGTTTGTTGTATATGGCAGTACTTTTGATCAGTTGTAGACAGATGGTTGAAATTTACAAAGAGCTGGTATTGCTAACTATGCTATAACGATCGGTATAAAATTGGGTTTTGGAAATTTAAAGGTGTTTCAATATTTGAAGTAAATTGACCTAAAAGGCCCCATTGTTTAAACCGTTGTATACAAACACTTTTTAACTTTTTTTCAACTTTTTAATCATTTTGAAGTCAGTACTTTTTTTCCAGAATAATATTATAAAACATAATATTAATTTGTTTTAAATACAATTATCATAAATCAATAAATATAACCCAAATTATGTTTAAAGTAGAGATATTATAATTAAAATTAATTCTCTATTTACAAGCAACTCACTGAAACGATAGGATTGTATTCAGCCAAGGATGAAACAAAAAATTTTGTTTTCGTTTTAATGTTTGCAAATTTGAAAGTATTTTAAAATATTTTTGTATTATATGAATATATTATGTTTATTATTATAATATTATGGTTATAAATATAATATTATTTTGGAATGGTTTTAAAGCTACTAAAAAATATGAAGGTAAAATCAACTATTTTGCACTTTTGATGCGTCATCATATTTAAGTTATTTAAATTTAACAATAACTTGTTTATCGTAATCAAAGTCTTGTTAAAAGCAGCTATAATTTGTTTACTGCAACCATATATTATTACAAAGAACATGATATAGTTGCTGTAAGCATAAAATGTCAATATTTTTTTCTCCAAAAGTAGAAAATACAAAATTAATGGCAGAAGCGAATTCATTGTACTGTTCATCGAAAATTGTGGCTGCGTGAAGTGGCCATCCAGAATCATGCGAAGTGATTCCACGAATAATTTTAAAGTGATGTTTGCTTACGTATCAGCTTCATGCAAATGAGACACAAAGAACTTAACTCATCACTAACGGTCGGTATTTTATAATTTTCGCAGGTGCTAGAAATAGACATCTTAAGTAATTACGACCGCTTTAGTTAAAATCATAATTTATAACAAAGATTTTTTAAAGAAAAAAAATATTTTCATTTTAATATTTTTGTTAAGCGACTTATCTTCCATCACAGTTTGAAAACTCTTTACATGTTTTTTTAATTTTCACAAGACAAAATAAAAAACGTTAATACTCCGTCGCTAAGCCGTGTTAGAAGTAAATTAAATGAAAAAGAAATAAAGAAGTAAAAAAACGAAATTAGTGGGAGATATTTATTGTGGGCTGATGTCAGGAAAACAAAGCTATTGAAATTATTTCTTTTTACAAAAAAAAAAAAAAAAAAAAAAATTAAAAGAAATAATAACACGATTCGATTTTTTTGCGAATTAAGATTTGTCAACCTGTGACCGATGTTATATTATTTCAACCATAAATTTGGTCGATTCAAAATTTTTGTTTATGTTTTTATTTCATGTTTAACTTTTCAAAATATAAAATATTAAATTTTAATACAAAAAAATAAATTTAAAATACTTTAGACCTTCTCCTAAAATTTCAATTTAAGTTTTAAGATTTTTTTCAAAATAACAGACAGTTTTATACGGCATTAAATTATTTAAAATAAATTTCAAGAAAAGAACATTTTTACCAGAAGTAAATTTGATTTCTTGTAAATGTAAATGCAAAATGAAGAGAAAAAATTTTTATATTTTTTTTTTAGAAAAAATTCCCCTAAACTTTTAACTTAATGTTCACTGTATGGAAACAGCAAAAAATAAAAAAAAGTTTTAATAAGTTTTCTTGTTCAGTTGTTTGTTGTTTATTTGTCAGAAGAAAAAGTTAAAAATTCTGCAATCATCAAGTTCAAACAGAAAAGCAAAAAAAAAAAATTATTCTACAAAATAATGAAATGAATTGCAAATTTTTTTTTTTTTTTGTTTTTTCTTACAACAAATAAATATTGATTTCAACACACTGTTGTTAGATGAAGGGGTTAAAATAGGAGTGAGTTCAATATAATCAAAAAATGCTTGCAATTTTCTTAAACAGAAAGTCAAGTGAAATTGCTATAAAATTTATTATTTGAAAACATGAAACATAATTTTTATTAATCCTGACTTTTCCATTTTTAAAAAGATTTGTTTGCAATGATTTTTTTAAACGCACAAAATACAGAACTTTGTTTTGTTCAAAATGTTTGCTCTTAAAAAATGTCTACCTAACAACCATAATTTTAACAAAAATTCCTTTCCTGATTAAGTTAATTTGTTGTTTATTTGTGATGAACAACCTAAAGTTTATTTAAAAAAATATAAAAATTATTTTGCTGTTTTTAAAAAGGTATTTTACCTTCTTTTGTAGTTTTTTGTTTCATTTTTCCTGTTTTAATTAAATAAATGTGCGTTTTTTTTTTCTTTTCTTGCCTCAAGGGTATCGTTAGTTAAGTCTAAAAATACTTTTTTGTGTTATGAGTTCCTTAGCAAATATTTGCATGTTCCAGTTCAGGTTAAAACTTTATTTATTGTTTTTCTCTTTTTGTTCCTTTATTTGTTTAAGTAATGTAAAGAATACATTTAAATTACAACAATTTACACGAAAAGTTTATGGTTTTTTTTTTGACTCTTAAAAAAAAGAAAATAAAAAATTTGTTTCTTATAATCAAATTTTAATAAACAAAAAATGTGCAGTTTAAAGTAATAGAAAAAAGCCGTTTATTTTAAAAGTGGCCTGAGACACTTTGCTTTTACGCTGATAAATATATTTCAGGGATTGTGTTTTAAAGATTTTAAAAATATTAAGGCTAAGTCTCGAGAAGACTTACTTGCACTTCTATCTCAGGATAAAAACTTAAAACAATAAAAACTTCGATCAATCATAGCAGCTCTTAACATTAAAATTTATTTTTTTAGAAAAAAATAATTAGAAATTAAACTAAAAAATGAACTTAAGCCGAAAAAAAAGTAAATTTTAATTTATTTATAATATTCCATGGCTGAAATCCTGTATAAAAAAATTAAAATTTCTCTTTTTCATATTTTGAAAAAGTGTCTGTTGTCGCTTTTAAAGTAAGTGGCTTTAATTTAAAAAAAAAATAAAATAAAATATATAAAAATTTCTAGAAGAACCCAAATAAGTAAAGAAAATTCTACCAAAGTTGAATCTAAAATTTTAGTTTCTAAGCACTTCAAAAAAGGGAGGGGATTTTTAAAGTTCAAAAATTCAAGAACGTAATCCATTCAGTTCTTTGAGGTTCTACATTGATGGCCACAAAATCACAAATAAAATCAAGTAGAAAAAAAACTAAAACTATTTTATTGTGAAGAAACAATAAAGAATTCTTAAAATATATCCTTCGAATTTATAAGGACTTTGAGAAGTATTGAACTACTTTTGCTATTTTTATTTTAAGTTTTTAATACAATAAAATTAAAAAAAAAATTCTTAGATTTTTTCCTAATATCTGTAAGTGAAACAATAAAATTGTTTTATTATGTGCAACAAAAAAAAAATTAAAACACTCGACCCTCTATTCTACATCTTTTATTCAAATTTTTGTGTTTTTCCTTGGTTCCTTTTTTATTTTATTTTTTTTTTTTTTTTTTTTTTTTGTTGCATGACATGATTTATCAAAATCATGTCATCACTATTGAAACTGCTCATTGGCATTTGAAAATAAAAAAAGAAACAAATAAACGGAAGAAAAAATATCAATCAACAGCGTAGAAAGGAAAAAAAAACTAAAAAAAAAATAGCAAATAAATTCTTTTTTGATTTTTATTGCTCTATAAATTGTATTCAAATTATTTTCTGTTTTTATGCAATTTATTGCTGCCTTTTGATAGAATTTTTTTTATCTTTTATTATAGATATTTTATTTGTAAAAAAGGATTTAAGTGGGTCATAATAAGAGCAGATTAAAAAGATATTGCTTGCTTTAATTACTATTTAAAGTCTTTATATCTGCTTTTGGAGATTTTAAAAATTTTTTTTACACGGTGCTGCAAAGTGGAATTTTATTCAACTTAAAATATGAATTTTATATTTTTAATACTTTCGAATCAAATATTTTCGATAAAAAAGGAGTTCTATCGATTTCTAAAAATGCCAGCTTACAGAGAAGCAAGAAAACCTGCTGCGTTTGTATAGAAAATTTTTTTATTAAAAAACATTTTTTTTTTCAAAATATATGCCTTAAAATATGCTTTAACATACTTTTGAAATCTTCTCCCTTTTTCGGCTTAAATGCCATGAAAGGTGTTTTTTAATTTAAGATCAGTTTTTGAGATCATCGATTATCTATTGAACGCATCTGTCAATGATCGCTTGAATACTAATTTATCATTTAACTTTATTTTTTAACTTGACGAATAAATTTCAAAATTAGCTTGATGTTGGTAAATTTTTCCATTTAATGAATATTCCTAAAACGTAAAGTGTGATGAAAAATTTACTCGAAATCATCCGTCAACCCCTGCAAAAATCAAGCCGTGTAATTTTAAAGTGACATAAGTTACTTTGCTTTTAAGCTGATGAAAATATTAAAAAGATTGTGTTTCAAAGGTTTCAAAAGTATTGAGGCTAAATCTGGAGAAGACGTAGTTGCACTTATTATCTCAGGATGCTTATTTTTTCCTCAACAAAAACTTCGATCAATATAAAACTGAAGCAGCTCTCAAATTATTTTTTTTTATGTTTTGAATAAGTGACTTATGCCATTTTTAAAATAAACGGTCAACTTTGGTTGTAAATCTTACAAAAGTGTTACGCTTTGAAAAATGTCTCTTAAAGTAATAACAGCAATAATTTTGAAGTATTTGAAGGCATCTTAGCGTAAATTTGCTCAAAAATTTATTTACTCTAAACTGTCAGCTGTCAACTTTCCAAAAAAAATCAATAAACGTAGAATCCGATAGACCTTATAAATTTAAGTGTAATGAACAAACGAACTGTAATTTTTAAACATTAGTGATCAGCAGACTCTTGTAGTTCATTATGAATAGATAATTCATGTGTAAACAGCGCTGCTAAATTTTTTAGCTTAGAACTCAATCATGAATTTTTGCAACTTAAAGAGGTTCAGCGATGATGCTGTTTTAAATAAACAAAATAGCTCCATATCAAGTGGAACCATTTCACACCACAGTCCCTACAGGCTCCAAAATATCTTGGCGCTCAAGGCTTATCATTGGATTTTATTTCTTTAAAATTTACTGCTTTATGCTGATCAACCAGCCTTAAAGACTAAACACTGTTCGTATTATAATTGGCATACGACTAGAAATGCTTAAAAACGTGGCCAAAAAATTAAATGCGCTTATTTAACAGTCAAGGTGGCCATATCTCCAAAAACATTTTCAAATGTTAATGCCATGTTTTAATGTTTAAAAACAAAACATTTTCTTTTTTAAACTTTAATGGTTTAAATTAATTTTAAAATTTAAATTAATTTATATTAAACGGCATTGATATTGTAGCGGTTTCGTTACTAAATTGGACAGAAATTTTTTTTGTAGACTAAATCTACTTTTTGTCTTGTGGAGTTAAAAGTGAAACTCGTAAAATGTTTTGCGAGTAAATTTGTTCTAAAAATCAGGCTAAATTTTTTAAACTATTTTGCAAAAATTTAATGCGTTTTAAAGCATTTCGGTACTTAAAAAATGTTACTGGCAACGCTGAAGCCGTTATAAAAATGTTTTTGTAATTTTTTGCTCTTTAAATTTTTTTAAATTTTTCACTTAATTTTTTTTTCTTAAAGAAGGACAATTTTAGTCGTGGTCTTAAACTTTAGATAATTCCTTAAGTATAAAACGTCTATAAATTATTGTAATCAAAAATAAATTACAATACAATCAATAATTTGCAATAGAATCAAGTAAATTAAAAAAAATATATGTAGTTGAAGTAACAAAAAAATTATAGAAAACATTTTTGTGATTAAGTTAAATAATTTTTTTAATAAACATAAAATATACGTGTGATAAATACCATAATCATAAAATCATTAAATATAACCACAATTATGTTTTAAGTATAAATATTATAATTAAAATGAATGAATGAATGAATTATTTACAAACAACTCATTGAAATGATAGGACTGTATTCAGTCAAGGATGAAACCAAAATATTCTATTTTTTTTTTCATTTTAATATTTTCAAATTTTAAAATATTTAAGTAATTTATAAATATATTATGTTTATTATTCTTATATTATGATTATAAATATAATATTATTTTGGGATAGTTTTAAAGCAACTAAAAATTATGAAGTTAAAATCAACTATTTTCCACTTTTGATGCGTCATCATATTTAAATTATTTAAATTTAACAATAACTTGTTTATCGTAACTAAATTATAGATGAAAGCAGCCATAATTTGTATACTGCAACCATATATTATTACAAACAACATAATATAGTTGCTGTAAGCATAAAATGACAATATTTTTTCCCCAAAAATAGAAAATAAAAAATTAATAGCAGAAGCGAGTTCATTGTACTGTTCATCCAAAAATGTGACTGCGTGAAGTGGCCACCCAGAATCATGGGAAGTGATTCCACAAATAGTTTTAAGGTGATATTTTCTTACGTATCAGCTTCATGCAAATGAGACACAAAGAACTTAACTCATCACCAATTGTCGCTATTTTATAATTTTCCCAGATGTCAGGTTGATAACTCTCAACATGTTTTTTGTACTTTTTACAAGACAAAATAAAAAAATAATAAATAAAAAATGAAAAAGAAATAAAGAAGTAAAAAAAAAAACGAAATTAGTAGGAGATAATTATTGTGGGCTGATGTCAAAAAAACAAAGCAATTGAAATTATTTCTCATTAAGAAAAATTAAAAGAAATAATAACCCCATTCGATTTTTTTGCGAGTTAAGATTTCGCAACCTGTGACCGACGTTATATTATTTCAACCATGAATTTGGTCGATTCATTATTTTTTGTTTGTGTTTTTCAATTTTATGTTTAATTTTTTAAAGCCATTTTTAAGTAATAAAACACAGAAAAAAAATTTAAAATTTTACAGGTCTTTTCCTAAAATAACAATTTGAATTTCAAGAATTTTTTGAATTAAGTTCTCTTCCACACTCTGTAATTTTTGTTGCGATACTCTTGAGTTTGTAGGTGACAGAGAAAAGACGAGTAGAAACGGGTACACTGTGTCATGTACTTGCAATTCTCTTTTGTTTTCTCATTCGTCTAAGAAACAAAATTTGAACGTGTGGACATGAATGCAATTTTATAAGAGAATTTAATAAAATTGCAGAAAGAAAAATTGCATTTCTGGAATGGGACTTAACAGACAATTTTTTACAGTATTCAGTTACTTAAAATAAATTTTAACAAAAGAAAATTTTTACTAGAAGAAAATTTGTTTTGCTAAAAAATTTAAATGTAAAAAAAAGTATTATTTTTTATAAAAAGGAAAAAATTCCGAGTACAGTTCTATTGGAAGGGTTACGAATCTAATGTAAATTTTAAGTGATCCTTAAATGACACTTGTTTACTCAAAATGTAGAGAACCAAAAAAAAAAAAAAAAAATGGGTACGTAGATTAACGTTTTTGTTAACGAGATATTTTAAAATATGATTCAAATCAAAGTTGCAATTTTTTCTCTTCTGGCATAAAACATGAAAGTATGAGCAGCAGAATAACACACACATGTGTAAGTTGTAAGAAATTGAGAATATGCCTGCGTATGTTACACACACATATTTTTAAAGTAATTTTCAATTAATTATTTTATTTTGACAACTCAAACTGTGTGATAGTTTTTCAATTTTCAGCTAAATTTTTTTCTATTAAAACTATTTTCTGTTTATCTTTAATTGCTTCCAACCCTTTATATGGATGAGAAAAAAGTTTAAAAAAGTATTTTGCAGGTTCTTTGCAAGTGCGTATGTGTGTGTGTGTAATTGCCTAATGAAATTTTCATCCTAATGAAAATTTTAATTAAAAATCCAAAATTTTTTTTTTTATTTCTACATTTTAATAATTTAAATTGTACAAAAACGAAACAGAAAAAAATGACTTTGTACAAATTTTGTTCGCAAGGGATTTAAAATTAAAAATAATATTTGTTTTTAATTTATTGTTTAAGCCCAGGGACATAAAGAAAACTCATATTTGGTAATAAAAACTCATAATTTTAGAATTTTGTTAAAAATCATTTTTTCCCCAATTAAAAACCTGTTTTATTATGCTGACTATAAAAATTTGTTATTTTTTTTAAGAAACATTAAATATGATAAATAAATTAATTAAATGAATTTTAAAAGTTTTAATATTTTATTAAGTTAAAATACGAGGGTTAGTCAATTTTTGTTTAAGAAAACAGAGAACTGGTTGAGTGTGTAAAAATATTAAAATTGCTTCTTTAACTAAAAATATATAAAAATGTGTTATTTTTTAAAAATTCAAATTATAAATCGTATAATTTTTAATCTAGAAGAAATATTGAGCTGATTTTTCAGTCCAAATAATTTCCAAAATTTCGTAGAAAAATCTAAAAATAAGGATTGGTATTTGGCCTTAAAGGCATTGTAATGATCTAACTATCCATCTGATGAAAAATGTCAAGCCACACAAAAATTAACATGTCCGTGTGTTTCAACTTTGGACCCTAATGGAGCCGCTTATTAAAAGTCCAAAAATCTTTATCACGAAACTTAAAACAATTTTGTTTTTCTTTTACTAACGTCTGAAATCTTGCTTCGAAAGCTTCTGGCTGCCGTCTGGAAATTTGTAAATTTTTTCAAATTTTATTCCAAAATATTTTTTTTTTACCCCACTGTGCATGGGCTACTTTTGCTTTTGCATTCAATATTAAGATTTTATATTTTTTCTGACCTTAAATTGGCTTTGTTCTTTGTAAATGATTTTTAATATCAGCTCTGTATTCTTTCTGTTAAACGCTGATACTCGGCAGTAGCAACAGGATCAATTAAATTTGTTAAGGATGACAATGAAAAATCTTGTGTTCTGAAATGTTTTGTATTTAATTGTTTAATCATATTTTCTTTTGATAGTGAATTAACAAAATGATTGATAATTTGAAATAATAAACTATTTTATCCATCTTCATAAATTTTCTTCTTTTTTTGCCAGTTAAAACTGCGTATAAATTGTGATCAACAGCAATTTATATTCGAATAAAACCAAAATATGTCTCAATGAGTTTCAAATGATTTATTGCCCACTAAACTCAAAATAAACTTTGCCTTTAACTTTATGCCACTCACAACTATTAATTTTCCTTTATCTACTGCCACCCCCAAAATGCCATGCTTGAGGCCCGAGGACAAAGAATGGGGTAACTGTAACTAAGTTTTACTAGACTCCAATGTTTGACATTAAAATACTTGAGAAACTTTTACCACAGATTATGGTTTTCACTTTGACACACAAAGTGGAAAAGAACAAGTTTAATGATTTATGAGTTGGTTTAATGAAGCTCCTGTCGAGCTTCTGTAATTTGATAAAGAAAAATAAATTGTTTTGGTTTTCAGTGTTTCCTAAGAAAATAAATTGGGAAATAAATTTATTTTTTTTATTGAAGTTTAAATTTCTTTACAGAATCCTTTTTAATTTTTTAAAACATTTAAATATTTTTATTATTTTGTAATAAAAATTTTCTTCCTTTTTTTCTAATTTCAGTTTTTATTTGCTGGTAAATAGAGGCACGCAAACAGAGGCATTAAAAAGCAACAGAAAATTACTACAAATGAGTTGTTAAAAGAAGGAAAGAAAGGAAGGAAAAAAACCCTTAAACCGCTAACTAACATTTGGAAAAGAAAATAAAAATGGAATTTTTTGAGTTTTTGGTCCCAAGGGTTTTAAGAACACAAAAACAAGCACTACAAAGAAAAGCAACAACATTAAACGCTGCAATTACCTTAATGATAGCAAAAACAGCAACAATAACAATTAAAACTAACAACAACAAAAACAGCAGCAAAATATATAAATCATTTAACAACAATGTTAAAACGTTGCCTGCTTTTGTTGTAAAAGAAGACTTTCAATTCAAAGGTGACCAGCAGGAGCAGCTGCAACAGCAACATCATCAAATGAAAACTTTTGCTTTAGCACTTTCATATCGACGACAACAACAGCAAAATAGAATTTTACAAAATTTTTGGCCAATTTCAAAACAAAGAACAACAACAACAACATAAAAGTTACAAGTCTTGTAATAAAATATTTATAAAAAAAGTTAATATTTAATGAACAAATTTATTAAGTTTTTCTAAAACTTAATCAATTAAAATATTTTAAAAGTAGAAGAAGAAGAGTTAAAAGTTTAGTTAGTTTAAGTGCAAGGAGAAAAAAAAAATGCAACGTTTACGTACAACATTTACGCGTTCGCGTACCCCAACTGGTGCTGAAATGAAAACTCAAAACAGTCTGGACGTACCCAAACAGGTTTGATGCTGCATTTTGTAAAGTTTTATCATTTCCAAGTTTTTTACTTTTTCTTCTTAATAAAAATACCCAGGAAAATGATTAAATTACTTGTGCCACAAATAAAAGTTTAAATACATCATTTAAAAAAAACTAAAGTTTTTAAATTTTTACCAAAAAACACATTTTTAATCGGGCTTTCTTTTATTATTTTTTTTTTTTTTTCAAATATTTTTTTCTTTCTTAAAATTTAATTCTTATACTTTAGAGCTTTTCTAAAAGACTGAAAATTTGTAAATCTATAAGGGAAGGCTGCTTTTTGATGAAATTAAAGCTGTGAGAAAATTGTTTGTAGGAACAATAAGCAAATACAAATCATTCGTTAATTTGGTGATGCCCTTTACAAAGTACATATTTTATGTTTTTTTTTTAGAAACTAAAAAAAGCATTCAAACGAACACATTTTTTTTCATGTTATAGTGAAAAATATGAATTATTTCTTCAATGCACAGTGGGCAAGTTAGCAAAAAAATAAGAAAATTTATTTGCAATTTTGAAACTTGAAAAAAGAAATACGCAAGATAAATTCATAAAATTAAGGATTTTGTGGTAAATTTAAATGCTAATGTCTTTTCTGTTTTTTATATACCCTTACTATGCACAGCGAAGTAATTAAGCGCCATCCGTCTGTCTGTCCGTGTTTAGGCTGAAATCAGCTTTGCCAAGGCTCTAGATGAACTTAATATACGGAAATCGATCAGTCATAATTTCAAAAGTTTTGCTATTGAAAAGCAAAAAGATTGGTCGATGTGGTTCGAGGCAGCGGGTGAAACACCACCGCTGCTTTTTATTTTTTCCATATCATTTTTAGCAAAACTGGTTTAGTGAAGTAACTCCAATCAATAGCGAATTAAAAAATAAGAAAGAAATATCACGTGAAAAAACTGGCACTCGTCCATATTTTTCGAGTTGTGAGCTTCTGAACTTTTTTTTAGAAAAGTACGAATGTCCACCATATATTTTTAATCATCCATATGGTTATCATTTAAAAGCTTTTAAAGATCTCCTTTAGGAATTGCTAAAATTAAAAAAAAAATGCTTAACCCATTAAGAGCCAGCAATATTTTTATGTAATATTAAATTTAGTACTTAATTTTTTATTTTTTAATTCTATGTCAATCCAAGATTTGTTTTTTTTTTTTTTTTTTTTGATTGGAGTTACTTCACTAAACTAGATTTACATACAATGTGAAGGAAACATAATATTCGGCATAGCAGCCGTACTTGTATTGTTTTTTCAAGAGCTTTTTTTCTTTTCTCCGATATCGATTTATAAAAACTAAGTAGATTATTTATAAGAATTATAATACTTTGGATTTTGTTACTATTATTTCAAGAAACAGCTTCTAAAATGGCAACTCAGTCATTTTTACATTTAATAAAAGTGAATTGGCCTTCACTAAATGCATCATAAAGTATCCTTTAAATCTATCAAACTTATCTTCGACTATGTGTGGGAGGATATATTAAAAACACAAATGTACCATTAGCGGGGCAACAGCTGCATTGAAAAACAAAATATTATTTTTATTCGTGACCAGCAGTTTTAAAATATTACAGAAAAAAATCAATTCTTTTTCGTTGTAAAGAAGTGGTTTACTTTAAAAATAAAAACAAATAAAAAACACTTTTAATTTCCAAAGCAAAAAAAAATTCATTTTTTTTAGAGCGACTAGTGTACGAATACTCAGCCATGTGAATTATACCTTTTTTTTCGCATATATCCATTTTAAAATGAATTTTTTAGAACTACATATATGTTTTTAATTCCTCTAGAAAGAGAATTCATCATTACCTCGCTATAGTAAAAATCCCACTTTTGGGATTTTTGAAAATAATTTGGGAATTGTGTAGTTTGTATTGAAAAATTTTATTTTTGTCTTTTCTCCTTATGCTTAATATAATTTCAAAAAAAAAACTTTTAAATATTGATAAATTAAAATTAAAAAAAATTCTTTAATTTTTTCTTCTTCTTATTTATTTACATAACAAAACTGTAAATGCCCCGTACAAAAAAATTATTGCTTAAATCTAAATTCAAAAATAGTATTTCGCTAAACTTGCAAATTTATTTCCTATTTTTTCTTCATTCAAACCACTGTGCAACGGTGAAAAATTAATAAAATAGTCAAACCAAGAATTTTTTTATTTCCATAAAAGCACGCCAATTTCGTTTAAAATAAAAATAATGGAGTTACAAATATTTCCATGTCCATGTTTCTCAATAGCTTAAGTGTTATTTTCAAAGAGTGTGAAGATTGCAAAGCCTTGTTTGTGGACAAAGTAACATTTTTCCTGGGCAAAATAAATATTTTTTTTTATGTTTATATTTTTGATATTTTTTAGTTATTTGCCTTATTTTAATTTCGATTAAATGTTTGCATGCTTTCTATTTATGTTTCTTTTTATTTTACTTATTAAGGGGACCAAAGACGTTAATTAATGTAAAACAAGAAGAGGACGTCAAAAACGTAGGATACTCAAGTTTTTTTTTTCAATTTATTTTCTTTTACCAAAATAAAACATGAATTTTTAAAAACATTTTTGGAAAGAATTTACGTTTGAAAAGGCTTGCTTTTTATAAATAACATTATATTTTAGATTATATAAGGATTATTGTCGCTTCCGGAAAAATTAATTAAAGATTTGAGGAAATTTTTAGTTGAAAAGATTCCTTTATTATAGTTTTATCTAAAAAATATTTTATGTAGTGACAATGTTAAGGATTTCCAAACAAAAATAAAATTTATTCATTAAACTTTTAGATCACGGGAATATTTATTAATTTAATTTTAATCTTTAAAAATTCGTGCTAATGATCCCGACCGTATTACTAAAATCACCGATATTTACTATTGGAGGTGAAAGCACGTTTCGATTGCAATTTCGCTACCGCTTACTTAGCTCTTCAGGAAACTTCTCACTTACATTTTAAATAAACTAAAGATTTTTGTCCAAACAATAAAGTAAAGATCTTGTTGATTTTTAATAGCAAAATGTCGATTTTCGCAATAAAATTTTCTCTAGTTCATCTAGGTGCCTTGGCAAAGCTGATGTCAACACTAACAGGGACGGACAGATGGACATCGCTCAATCGACTTTGCTATGCATAAAAACTCGGAATATTTTTGGGGTCGGAAATGGATATTGTGAAATACACAAAAGGAATGACAAACTTAGACATACCTTTTTTTCATCTTTGGTGAGAGTATAAAAATATGTTGAAAAAAAAGTTTTTCAAATTAAGACCAAAGAAATTAGATTTGGAAAGCAAAACTTAATAGACACAAAGCTAAGTAGCCCTCTTACGATTGTAAGAAAACTTTAGTTAAATAGCAACGCGTTACCCAATCGTAGAGTTGTGTAATATTAAAGGACTCCCTCGTTGGCTTCAACAACTGGATTTTCTACTCAACTACGACAAAGTCAGGTCTATAAACATGACAGTTACAGGACTATTAATTTCTTTGGCTACATTTTGAGGGCAGTTTGGAAACTGCCTGGTTATTCTAGCTCTCTTTCTGTTTTAAAACTTAAGAAATTTAAAATGACAGGCATTTTTCAGGCGAAGTTTTACTACTCTCTAAAAATAATTTAACTTGGTTTGTTTTTATTCCCTATTTTTAGCGTTAAAAACATGACCACAAACGAAAAAATTTATTTTGAGTTTTTACTTATTTGATGCAGAAAAATTCGATTCTTCATCACATCATAAATTTTGCAGAATCATACCGCAACCCCGGGCGGTAATTGCGATAATCGCTCATGTGAACAGGAACTTAATTTGAAATAGTTTTGGTATATTTTCGAAAAGTCTGTTATAACACATTATGCACCGAGAAACACTCAAAGCAGTGAAATTGTCATGGTGAAGTTACACAAACGTGTTTGACTTAATCGCTTACATAAGCAAGTGATAACTTTAAAGCAGTGTTTCACTGTGTTCGACATTAAACCTGAAAGAATTTTAGAGCAGGTGAAGGAAACATGATTTGGCAACCCTTGAAGTTGCTATTGAAAACCATTTTTTCTCACAAAATATCACAAGCAGAGCGATATCAAAATACGAAACCAAAAGTAGTTAATATTTGGTTTATTATATTCTATACCTTTGTTAAGCAGTTCGAACAGTTTATTTAGAACTCTATAACATTGTTATAATACATTCTTACACACGAAAGAGCAGCCGATTTAATTCTGAAAAAAATAGCTGTCTACAACTCTTCCTGGTATTTTTTCATAAATGTTTAGCTCCACAAAAAGTTTTTGTTTTATTATAAAAACGAAAAACGAACCACATTATCCCATCGCAATCGAAACGAATTAAGGAAAAGATCTCTTTATTAATTCTTCTGACTCCAGCTTCAGGAATGTCTAATTGATAACAGTAAATCTATGAATATAATAAATTTTGATGTTGGTGTAAGTAGTGATCGATATGGAATACGAAATACTTTTTTTTGGAATTTTTGTCTGCTTGTCTGTTTGTGTTCGCATCAAATAAAAACTGCTCGATAAATTTGAATAAAATTTTGTGAGGAGATCCCTTAGAAGCTTGGTTTAAATATAGAATCATTTTTGTATATGTAATTTTGTAGAGGAACTAGAGGTACAAATGTGAAAGCATCCAATTTTATCGGTATAATGGTACTGGAACAGTTGTCAGTAAATTTTATTTTTGTGAAGGAAAATTTTTAACACTGTTTACAAAACTTTACAACAAATGTTTAAAGCCCTATTTAATTGTAAGTAAATTAGAAATGATATGCAGACGAAGTCGTGGTATCCGCTAGTAAAAAATAAAAATGTTTTCTTACTAAAAGATTTTGTCAGTTTTACTTTTATAACTGTTTCAGATTTAACTAAAAAAAAGAATTCTTAGAAAGCAATTAAAAGTGAAAAGTATTAACTGCCAAATGTTCTACTTGTTTTGGTCTTTTATAAAAAAAAACTTTATTGTTGAATGAAATATGACCAGCAGTCAGTTTTTTTCTTTCTTTTGTTACCAGTAGACAAATCTCCGTTGAATTGGAACTTGTGCATTTGAGTATCACTCCTCAAAATGGAAACAGAAAAATTAAAAATAATATTTTAGTGATAATTAAAATGAAACAGAAAGTATAAAAATAAATTTGACATGGTTTTAAATAACAGTTTCTTTCTTTTTGAAATTAAAAGAAAAATATTATCTTAAATTATTATATTTCAAGAGATAATTAATATTGTAAAGTAAGAGAATTGGAAATAAATCTGTGGCAAACTCGATTGCAACAAAGTTTCTTAAGGATTTTTCATAATCCCTATTAAGTCATCTTGTTTAAATATACGAGATCATTTGATTCTTTTTTTCTACATATAACTGATCCATACCTCGTTTCTGTAACTAAAGTGAGAAATTACTCACATTTAAATATTGAAGTCATCTCGTTTTATGGTATAAAATTATAATAATATTTATGAATAACTCCAGCTCACTTTATGTAAAAAAAATATCTACAATATTTTCATGTGAGAAATTTCTCACTTGAATTACAAAAACAAGCTATATCATAAACAACCAGGAAATATGATTATCTTACAAATTTTTTAACACTTTTCAGGAATGTAAATATTTTTATGTGAAAAATTTCTCACTTGAGTTGCAGAAACCAGACACTAGACCATAAGCAAATAGCAAAAATGTGTTTTTTTTATTTTTTATTTAAATTTCTTGCGATTGGGATGTATACGTTGACCACGAGATACTAAGAGGAGAATCTCCTGAGCATCTCTTAAAATTTTCCCCACTCTAGAGGATTAATTTTTAATATAAAAAAACAATAAATTTCTTTCCATTTGGTTTAAATGATTTTTTAAGTTTTCTAAGTTTGTCATTACGTTTGTTATTTCTACAATATTCATTTCCGAACCCATGCATAGCGAAATCGACTGAGCTATGTCCGTCTGTCCATCCATGTTTGGGTCGAAATCAACTTTGCCAAGGCAAAATTTTGCTATTGAAAATCACCAAGATCGGGCTATGTCCGTCAAACCAGTAGGCAAAACACCACGCCTGGCTCTAATTTTTCCATATCATTTGGAACAAATCTATTTAAGCAAAGTAACTCCAATGAAAAAATCAAATATGTGAGAACATAGAGAGTTTAAAAGTTAGAAAAAACATCACGTGAAAAAATTAGCGCTCGCCCATATTTTTTCGAGTTAAGGGCCTCTAATTTTTTCATAGAAAAGTATGATTGTTCACTATAATTTTTTAAATATTAATATGGGTATCATTTAAAAGCTTTAGAACAGATCTTTTAGGAAATGCTAAAATGCCAGTAACATTTTTTTGTACTAATTTTTATTTCTTATTTTTAAATTCTCTGTCACTCTAATATTTGCTTTTTTGATTGCAGTTACTTCACTGAACTAGATTAACACATAAAGTGAGCGGTATATAAGATTCGGCAAAGTCGGAATAGCACTCTCATTTGTTAAGCTTGTGAATAATTCTATTATAATTGCAACATCTGTATGTTACCATAAATAAAAAAAAATTAAATTATAAATTCCCTTTGTGATATCAAACATTCATTGTTTATAATTTGAATTCCATTGTTAAATTCTAACGTCAGCAATAAAGATCAATATCAGCAGCTCGTCAATTGTCAAACGGAATATGTAGGTGTCTGTCTTTCAGCCATGCAGTCAACCGTTATAAAGCGTTTGTCATATGAACAATAACAATCAAGTTGTCATGATTAAAGCAAAACATTTTATGGTCATAATAATGACGACAATGAGGACAGAGAGTTGATGGCGATGATTCAATCATTAAACTTTTTTCCTCTTTTGCATACTTTAAAGATAATTTTTAAAATTTGTATTATTTTATTGAGGAAAATTTTTATTTAAGATTTTACTTTTAAGTTCCGCAGGAAATCAAAATATATTCAATTCTTTTTACACAACATTTTCCGAAAAAAAATCTGTATGAGAAGCGTGATTTTAGGACCAATAAAAGTTTTACAAAAGAAAAATAAAAAAACAAAAAAAAAATTTGTTATTAAAATAAATGCATGCGATTTACATTTAAAAATTATTTCGAGCATATGGCCACCACAGCTGTTATTGATGAAGAACTATTTAAGCCACTTTTTCGGCCACTGCTAGCCGCCCTTTACAAATAACACAAACAATATGGATCTCTAATGCTTCAATTGTTGGTGGTTTATCAGCATAAGCCAGTGACTTTTCTTAGCCCTACAGAAAGTAATCTGAAACCAGATGATCAGTCCGTCTCTCATAACCAAATTATCGTTAAATTTTGATTTTAAAAAGTCGATGGTTACTGCTGCCTTATGGCACGTACCTCTATTCTGTTGAAACCGTATTCCATCCGGATCAATGTCTATATTTTTACACAATAAATCTTTAATTTTGGCGCAATAACGATCTTGATCGACCCTTATGCGAGCTCTAGCTTCACTTCTAAAGAAGTCCAGCCTTTTCACCTACTTTTATTCAGCACCAAACGGTGAATTTTTATGCACATTATGGAGTCTCTAATATCAGCTATGGATTGGTTTTACTTCATATGCGGCAATTTTGTTTTCTAAGAAACCAGTGACTTGTTTGTTAAACAAACACTCAGACACATTTATGAACGCGACTGATCGCAGTTGCTTTCTATGTTTTACCTAACTTTTGTTCTTTTGCCACACACCACACTTTAATAGTGATGGAAGAAACAAATCACTTCACCACACACACTCTCACGGACAATCACAATATTTAATCTTTTTAAAACAGACATTTGAAAGGATTGCCACATTATATTTCTTTCACCTGCTCTGAAATTCTCTCAGGTTTTATGTCGAACTCAGTGAAACACTGCTTTTAAGTGATCACTTTCTCATTTAAACGATTTATACATAAACGTTTGTGTACCTTCACCATGACAATTCCCCTGCTTTCAGTGTTCCTTGGTGCATGATGTGTTATAACAGACTTTTCGAAAAGATACCAAAACTATTTTAAATTAAGTTCCTGTTCACATGAGCGATTATCTCAATCACCGCCCGGGGAAGCTGTATGATCTTTATGACGTGATGAAGAACCGAATTTTTCTGCATCAAATAAGTAAAAACTCAAAATAAATTGTTCCGTTTTTGGTCATGTTTTTACGCCAAAAATAAGGGGTAAAAACAAACCAAGTTAAATTATTTTTAGAGAGTCGTCAAACTTCGCCTAAAAAATGCCTGTCAAATTTAATTTTAATTTCTAAAATTTTAAAACGAAAGGAGAGCTAGAATAACCAGTCAGTTTCCAAACTGCCCTCAAAATGTAGCCCAGGAAATAAATAGTCCTGTAACTGTCATGTTTATAGACATGACTTTGTCGTAGTTGATTAGAAACTCCAGTTGTTGAAGCTTAAGAGGGAGCTCTTAAATATTACACAACTCTACAATTGGGTAACGCCTTGTTATTTAACTAAAGTTTCTTTACAATCGTAAGAGGGCTATTTAACTTTGTGTCTATTAAGTCTTGCTTTTCAATTTTAATTTCTTTGGTCGTAATTTGAAAACTTAATTTTTTCAACACATTTTTTTTTTTAATTTGTTGAATATTTGTAGTTCTTTAAATATTTTGATTTTTTGTGTTTTAAAATCTTTTTTAATTATTGACTTTAATTTAATGTTAAGTAATTGCTGTCAAACTAAATTTATTACAAATAAATAATATAAAATTATTAATTTCCAAAATTGTTGCAGATCCTTTTAAAGATTCAAAGAAATCTTTAGCAGGATTTCCAATTTTTTCTTATATTTTTTTGTTTTTCTTGCAGCTTTATTTAATCAAGTACTAATGCACTTTTTGCAACAGCACGTTTTAAATTTACCTCCCATAAAGTCAACAGAATAATAATGAAAAAAGTAATAATAAACATTTTTTTAATCTTTAGGTGCGCTCTGCTTCATTTGATGAAATGCAGCTGGAAGCACAACGCATGTCTTCACATTTCCTTAAACAACAATCTTCATCGGATGAACGTTCATCGGATGGTGGATTTTTGCAAGTTCCTCAAGTCTCACATACACAACGATCACATTCTTTTGACTCAGCTGCCGCCTCGGCGGGTAGCGATGATTCTGGTACTTTTTTGGAAGTACCAAGAAGAGGTAAAACACGTCGTAGTTCTGCTACCAAGACACCACCTCCTTGCATACACTGTCTGTATCTGGAGGAGTATGAGAAACAAATGTCGGTGGAACAGCGCTATAATATGGAACATCGTGGGAGTAATAGTCTGAATTATAGTTACAGTAGTTCTGAGGTAAGCGGAGATGAAGATGGGAAGGAGAATGTGACCGAAGAGGCTGAAGAAGATGAGGATGTTGATGAGGCTACTGATGATGATTGTCATCCTTGCACTGAGGACTATGCATTGGGCGGTGAGATAATAGACGTTTATGATGATGCTGCTGTGGAAATGGACATACGATTGGGTGCCATAACCAGTGGCTTAGATGAGACTAGAGCTCGTTTGCCTCGACAAACGAGACGTCATACCCTGGGCAGTTCAGTTACTACTTCAGAAGATGAGGGTCTAGAGGAATCTGAACACGATTCACCTCATTTTGGTAACACGCTAATGCCGCCACCGCCTACAACGCCCTGTGGCATAACATTTACTTTATCGCCTACAAATGGTGATTATCCTATCTTTCCTGCCTACTCCTTTCCCATAGAACCCGGTTCTCCACCTGTTTCGCCACTGCTCTCTCTGTCGGTGTGCGATAGTCCGATATTGGAACTTTTACCGCCACCACCCATGTCTCCATCGGAATTAGTGCCACAACTGCCATCACTCGACTTAACTTTGCCACCACCACCAGCCTTTACTACTGATCTTGCGCCTGCCTCGTTAACAGATACTACAGCAACAACAACAACAACAATTGTTGAAAATGAAAGCAGCAACAATAGCAATTCTATGCAAGCACCCCTATCACCATCTACACAAAGACCACGCAGACGTTCCATCTCCCGCCAAGAAGCCATTTTCGTAGAGCCGACTGGCAATTCATTGGAGAATGTGTCGCAAGAAGAACAGCACAAATTTTCGGTGGATGCCCATGATTCGGTGGATGAAGTGTCCACAATGGCTACTTGTGGCTCACCTACAGCTGCTAAGCACTCATTAGTTGTACGGGATATATATCTAGCTGTACCTGATTTGAGACGTGATCGTGCTGCCTCGGTGGATTCGTGCTTTTCTAAAGTTTCATCTAGTGGCAAAACGGAAGAATTGCAGCCAAGTGATGGTTGTTTTCTAACGGTGCCCAACATTAATGCGACGCGCTCACGTTCGGTGGACATTGTGCTGCCTACAGATGAGCAGGCGCGTTATAAAGCTTTAGCCATGGCTGGCACATCTGCCATGTATGCTGATGGGTATGTTTAACTTGTTATTGGATTTTTTTTTCTTTTTTTTCACAAGTTTTTGTTGGTTCGTTGAAATATTTCTCTTTTTTTTTCATTATTCAAATGTGCGCATTTGTATTTTTTTTTTTTTGTATTTTTAATTTAAATCTCTAGATTTTCTTCGTTTCTTTATATTCATGTGTCGTTGTTATTTAAATCTTTTTTGATTGTCATTTGCAGAAATTTCGTGCCATTTTTATTTTAAATTCCTTTTGAAATTCTTTTATCTGTTAACATTTAAGGAATACGTATGGTGTGATGTTTTAGTGGTAAATATTTTTAAATTTTATTATTTTGCTTTAAACTTTAAAGAAATCTTTTCAAGTTTTAAATAATCTTAATTAAATTTTTTGTATGATTCGAGTTGAGGTAATTCGAAATCAATTTAATTCGGCAGTTAAATACTAAATCAAGAGAACAACGTGCTACACTTTTATCCGTGATTGCGTCCAAAGAAATTTAGTCATTATATTTCCTAAGTCATAGGATACTTTCCATCCGAAATTCCCAATTTTTGCATCAAAAATCCCAGAATAAAATTTTTTCGCACATAAAATTCACATTTATTTAAAGAGTCACACAGTACTTCTGTGAATAAATAAAGACTTTTAAGCCCTGTTTCAGTTTTTAGGAACCAGCTTTAAATTTGATTGCTATATGTAAAATTTCGCAAAAAAAATTTCAATTTTAATTCCAACAATTTTCCTAAGGACAGCGTCATAAAAAATATTAAAAGGCATAAGAAACTTGATACGCAGCAATCTGAAAAATAAACAAAATTATTTAAAAAAAAAGTGTCAAATGTTTTGAAAAGCTGGAAAAATTTAATAAAAATAAATAATAAAAATTCTTGCAGAAAAAGCGATTTCAACACAAACAGACTTAAAATTATATTTCTTTAGAACGATAATTATACATTAATTTTATTTTATTCGAGAAAGATGGCGTCGGGATTTTTTATATGTCGTAGAATAAAATATGAATGCAAATTAAACAAGAAAATTCAGCAGTTTTGTAGTCTCCCTTAATTTTTTCCACTTTTTATTGCTGACACAGTAAAAAAAAATTTGTTTTAATTCTATGCATTAATCTTTGGTCGTATACATCGAATTACAACCATTACGTTACCCTTTAAATTCTAGTTTTCAAAAGTTTTTCTGTAACGGTTTTAAAGATAGGCCAACTGATGTAATATCAGTTATGGGGACACCCTTTAATTTTCAATTTCAAGTTTGCTACTTGTTATAGCAGACTAAGCAATAAAGGATCTATACAAATTTCAATCAACTGTCTAAAAATTTTAACAATTTGGTCATATATATTAAATAACAACAACTATTGTGTTACCCTCTAATTTATAATTTTAAATATTTATAGTTCTTAATATACCAGACAAAGCAGGGGACATTCTATTTAATTTTGAAGTTTTTGTATATAAAAATTTTAACGTTAGGGTCATATTGGTCAAATTACTTCAAATATGGGAACACCCTTTAATTTCCAAAATTAAAATGTTATACTTGTTGTAATAGTGGACTTAGCAATACAGGTTCTTTGTAAATTTCAGCTGTCTGTCTATAACGGTGCACAAATTTTACCACATACATCAAATTACATTAATTATTGGGACACCTTTTAAATAATAATTTTGAATGCTTATACTTGTTATTATAACGGTCATAGAAACAGACATCCTGTCCAATTTTCAAGCGTTTGTCTGTAACGGTTCAAATGGTAGGCTCACATAATTCAATTTTTGTCACCTATGGGAACACCCTTTAATTTTAAGACTTATTTTTGTATTACTTTTAGCTATTGGGAGGTATACTAATACGCATTTTTTTAACGGTTCAAAAGTTTGGTCACATACATCAAATTACATAAACTATTGGGACACCCTTTAATTTATAATTTTGAATGTTTCTACTGGTTATTAAAACGGTCATATTAATGGACATCCTGTCCAATTTTCAAGCGTTTGTCTATAACGGATCATTGAGATAAGTCAATTTAAGTCATCTATGGGAACACCCTTTAATTTGAAGATTTTATTTTGTATTATTTTTTGCTATTGAGAACTTAAGTAATATGCATTTTATTTAAAATTTTAAAGAAGTGCGCGTTACAGTTCGTGATACACTCAAAAAACACATATGTTATATGGGGAAACCCTTTAATTTTTAGTATTATGAACTGGTTTTAAAACGGAACCAATCTTTAAGCATAATCTATCAAATTACAAAAAAAAATTAAAATCGAAAGTGACAGGAAAGACCTCTGCAGGGAGTTTATTTCACGAATGAACTGTTCGGCTAAAAAACGAGTTTTCTCTGTAATGCGTAGTGCGATTCACTGACTAATTAACCACAAAGATGTGCGCTCTTGATACAAAGCGCGTTGCATATACAAAATTATGCTTTTCAGTATTAAGTTCCCTGATTCCATAAGAGCACATTCCGTTGAAGTAACGATAAAACAGTGAAACACACCCCACATTGCGTCGATGCTCCAGTGAGTCAATAGATCTGGATACCCTCCTGTCACCGATGAGCTTCTTCGCTCTCTTCTGTACGCGGTTGAGTAACTCCAAAATTGACATTGGAGCACCGGTCCATACATGGGAGCTGTATTTCATTTTTGGTCTGATAAAGGTGACATAGATAACCAGACGATCAGATGGAGCAAAGTATTTCTTTCGCCGTTTCAGAAAACCTAAAGACTTGAATGCTTCTTTTGCGACAAGATAAATTTGCTTGTTGAACCGAACATCGCATTATATCTTCATGACTAGAGCTTCTCCTTCCTTAATATATGCATCACCCATAATTACAGATGAAGTAGCACATTCAGCCGTACGCCTGTGCAAAATCACACAGTACTGGGTTTTACGAGTGTTAAATTGAACCCTGTTTTTAAGGCCCCATTCGGAAATTGCCAAAAGATTACGCTTTAGAGTATCGTCCATATGCTTTTGCTTAGCTCTAATTTTCGGAAGGCCTGGCCTTTTGGAAATTAATATGAATGGCATATGCTACTGTTATCTGCGAAAGAATAGTTAGGGTTGAAAGTATGAGGTAGAAGGTTGTTAAGAAAAATAAGAAATAGAGCAGGAGAAAGTATAGAACCTTGTGGTGCCCCTTAATTTACCTTGAACTGGATTGATGGGATTCCATCTATAATAACTCGTGTGGTGCGATTACTAAGAAAGCTCGTTATAAGTCGAGAGAAGCTTTTACCGACACTAAAAGCAAAAAGTTTTAATATGAGTGCACCATGGCACACTTTATCAAACGCTTTGGAAGTATCTAAAACCACTTTACTTTCACTGAAATGTAGAATGGATTGACATTATTTTTCTGAAAAAAAAGGCCAGTAAGTCATCCATAAGCAAGCTGTTGGACTCTAGATATTTCACAAGATTATAATTATGCATAATTTTTTATTACTTTGGAAAGTGCAGAGCCAATTAGATTGGGCGGTAATCCTTAGGGTTGCTAGTGTCTCCCTTTTTGGGAATTTGTGTTACGTTACCAATCTTTCAACATGAGGGGAATTAACCTGCATGGTACAAAATGCTGAAAAGTTTTCTAATGGACTCGCTAACGTTGAAAAGCACTGCTTCAGGACCATTGCTGGAATTCCATTCGGACCAGGGGACTTGTTTATGTTGAAATCCGTGGTCGAAAGAATACATCTGGCATAGTTGCTGGCACTCTTTCCAGGCGAGTTAAAGCGTCTAGACATTTCGTATATGAAAAAATCTGGTAGTTTTTTTTTTTGAGTTATTTCTTTTATACTTTTATTTATTTACTTGGAAATGAAAAAAACGTTGCATTATTTATTGAAGGTTTTCTACAAATTTTCATATGTGTGGACAGCATAAAAAACCTTTTATTATAATTTTTTTTTAATATATGAAAATGTATTATATGGAATCTTTTTTACATTAATTTACATTAATTTTGCTTGATTCTTTTAAATATATATTTAATAACAATTTCATGAAATATTTATTATTAAAAACTGCGGGGGTGCGTATCCAAGTGGAGAAAAAAAAATATAAATGTTTCATGAGAAAATCATAAAATATTTATATTTGAAGGAATTAATCACAATTCAAGTTATTTTTTTTTTATTTGTTTTTACTTTCATAGAAATATAAACAATTATTACTTTTTATAGCAACAATAAAAAAAAATATTTTTAATAAAAATATACAAATTTTTTTTACCACCAACTTCTAATGAAAACCCTCATTTAGTGTTTTTATTTTGTGGTTTTAATTGTGTGTTAACGGCAATTTATCAAACTAATGAATATTTATTATTAAGTACAAAAAAAATACGATTTATTGCTTTTTCCTAAATTTATGTGTCACTGTTTCCTAAATAATCTTTTTTACGTGCGTGTTCTTGTGTGTGTATGTATGTGTATGCGAGCCTGTGTAAATATAAAGTTAATACATTTTGTACATGAAATCCATAGCTAAAAGCATTTGAGAAAATCCAATTAGTAACACATGTACTCATGTAATCAAATATGAAATTAACAATTATTAGTAACAAATGCCAAATCCACAAAATTAAATAAATAAATGTTTGAACGTTTGTATGTTTGAACAACTGTTATACAACAACTAAATAATAATCATACTTACAGGGTATAAAGGAATCTTTGAGAACACAATAAATAGGCACACTTGAAAAGAAAATCTGTTTATCAACATTTGAGATTAAAATAATAGCAGTTTCAAAACTTGAAAAGTTGATTGACTTAAAAAAAATATTTTGATATATAAAAAATTTTTAATTTATTTTTACATTTTGCAAATCTGCTATAGTTTTAAACTTTACTGTTTAAGGTAAAGTAATTTTTCTAGCGTGTGGTCTTTAATTTTTCCTTTATTTCAACAAGATTTTCTTATCTAAAAGGGCTGGTCAGCTCGTACTTTTATCACTCAGCGCTTATTCTGGCTGCTTAGAAAGATTTTATTTTGAGTCCTTATGCATAGCAAATCGATTGAGCGGTATCCGTCTGTCCTTGCGTGTTAGTGATGAAATCAATTTTACCGAAGCACTAGTTCAGCGAGACAATTTTAATACGTCAATCTATCAGACATAGTGTCGAACGAAATGCTATTGAAAATCAGCAAGATCGCTCCATGTCCCTCGAGTCAGTGGGCAAAACACCATAACTGCCTCTAATTTTTTTATATCAAGTGGAACATTGAAGTAACTCCAATAAAAAAAAACAAATGTATGGGACAATAGAGAATTAAGAAATAAGAAAAAAATACCAACTGCAAACATTGACACTCCATATTTCCCGACTCTGAACGGGCTTGTGAACTTTAAAAATTTTTTTAATTTTTTCCCAGCCAGGGGTTGAACCGTGGATTAATATAAATCAATTAAAATTTACTTTTTCGGCTTTGGTTCATTTTTTAATTTAATTTTTACAAAGAAATTTTATTTTTCAAATGTATGCGGACGTTTTTCCAAAGAAAACAAGAAAAATTAGACGCTGGTAAATTTTATTTTTTTAAAATATCAATATTGGTACCATTTAAAAGCTTTTAAAAAGATCTTTAAAGAAATACTAATTTTTTTAAGTAGTTAACCCATTAAGAGCCAATGACATTTTTATGTAAATAATTTGATTTATTTTACTTTTTTGATTCTCTGGTTTTATTTAATTTTTATTAATTTTAGTATTTTTTATTTTTGTACTAAATTTTCAAACTCTAAGATTATTCATTCTACCTTTGTCCCATGGCTTTATGGAAGCAAAGAATTGTGGGAAGTCTTTTTCAGCTTCAACTTCAACAACGTTTGTCTTCCCTTGGTCTGCACTAAGACTAGAGCTGTAGCTCACATGCACCCACTTACTGTTAGCTATAAATCATTTGGCGTTTCCAGTCAAATAATGTACAGGATTAAACTCTCTCAGAAAATAAGTGCTGATCTCCGGTCCAGCATTTTTGATATTGGGTGGGACACTATAAAGAAAAATATATTTTTTTAATATTCAACTGTTTTTGTCCCGGCGTGGTTATTGTCGTCACATATTTGCTTAAACAATAAGAATTCAGTTTGGTCAATTTGATACGAATGACTTCGTTATATTTTAGGCCGAGATGCCAGCAGCGATTTGTTGCCTCAAATGAATATTTGAAATTTTTTGAATTCATATTTCAAAGCTCATCATAAAAAAAATCCCCTGTATGTAAATAAAATAAAATAAGCTGTTCAAGCACGCACACTTATGTCCGTTCGTCTGTCCGTTAAAGACCATCATTTATTTTTATTAAATTTTTGGCAACATTTAGAAACAAAATGTGTCTTAAGTTTTCATATTTATTATAATCCACATTTTGATAGAGTAATCATCCACAAACACGAAACTAATACTACAAATAGCAACAAACAAATAAAAAAAATCTGAAGAAAATTAAGTAGATTGAGTTGAAGAATCTATAAGAAACGCTCTTAAACAAACATCAATACAAAATGATTTTGATATAATACTCTGTTCAGTACAAGAAGAAATATGATGTAAATTATGTAATTTACATGAATAAATTCCATTAGATTAATGTGGAATTTTCTTCTTCTTCATATTTAATTTTTTTTTTTTTTTGTACATCAGAAAGATTTTCGTGTTTTTCATGCATAAAAACATGGGTGAATGAACCTTTCAACTATTTATGTGTGAAAAAACGAAAAGAAAAAATATGTTGTTGTTGTGTTTGTAGGCGTGTGGAAATGCTAGAACACAATATTGATAACAGTTGTTTAACCGATAAAAATTGTTGTAAACTACACATGTCACAAGGAGTAAAACACATACATACATTCTAACAAAGATATATTTTATTCATTTACGATGGCATGTCTTCATTTATAACGGTAAAATAACAATGTTGTTCTATACGAACATGCGTCTATATTAAATAAAGTCCTTTTCCTTTTATTACAAATATCCTAACGTACATGTGTTTGTGCAATAACTGCGATAAAATTATTATAAAAGGACAAACGACAATTGAAAATGTAAGACTCAATCATTGTGACAACAAAACAAGTAACAGTGTCATATTCAGCCATGCCGAATCTTAAATACCCTTCACCATTTATGTAAATCCAGTGAAGTGAAGTAATTTTAATAAAAAAAAACAAATATTGGGGTGATAGAGGATTAAAAAAGAAGCAACAAAAAATTAAGTTCTTTAATTAGTTTTATATAAAAATGTCAGAGGCTCTTAATGGGTTAAGCATTTAAAAAAAAATTGTATTTCCTTAAAGATCATTTCAAAAGCTTTAAAATGATATCCAAATTGATATTTTAAAAAATGTGTTGCAAAATCGTACTTTTCTATGAAAACTTCAGAGGTCCATAACTCGGAAATTATGGGCGAGCGCCAATTTCTTCACCTTGTTGTTTTTTCTTATGTTTTAATTCTCTATCGCTCCATACATTAGTTTTTTTCTGTTTGGAGTTACTTCACTAAACTAGATTTGTTCCAAATGATATGAAAAAATTAGAGGCAGGCGTGGTGTTATGCTCACGCTTTCGAAAGACATGGACCGATCTTGCTGATATTCAATAGCAAAATTTTTGAAACTATGTCTGATCGCTGTTAGTTTTCTCTGGCTCATCTAGTGCCTTGGCCAAGTTCATTTTAATACTAACAGGGATGGACATCCATAAATCAACTTCGCTACTATGGGGTCGGAAATGAATATTGTAGAAATTACAAACGGAATGACAAACTAAGATACACAATTTTTCCACTTCTGTTGAGTGAAGGGTGTAAAAATAACATTTGTAAGTAAAATGCTCGTGTTTGATTTAAATAAAATTATAAATGAGAGTGGCATTTTAGGACGTGTGGAATTCTATAAAGTTTATCTGGGGGTGGAATGATATTAAAAATTCACCGCTTGTTTCTTTTAAGTTGCTGTGCGTGAGGCCGATTACTTATGGCTATTAATCACTGACTGTTCCTTGAGCCATTAAACGCAATTTTTATTCGGTACTTTTCATCTACATTTTACATTAAAGAAATAGAAAAGATTTTTGATAAATAAAGTTCGAGAGTCAATACTGTCACCTGGTAATAGAATCGCCTTAAAAAAACACAATCACTTTAAAGTAGTTTTAAAGCATCGTCTGCAAAATAAATAAATTTAAAATTTTTATATAAAATTTACCAACAAAATTTGTACCGCTCTATTTTAAAATCGTTTCGTGGCTTATGCTTTAAAATTATTTTCAATAGAGCGGGACAGAAAAAGAATTTTCTAAAACACTTAAACTTGTAAAAGAAAAAAAATATTTATTAAAGAATACCTTGTCACCTGGTATTTATAAATAAATAGTGAAACATCTAAATGGAGAAAGAAGAATTTGGTTCGAAGGACCAATAAATAAATGAACAGCTGCACTCTTCCAGAAGTGCATAAAATTATTGAAATTATTTAAGGATATCAATTTTAAAAATTTAAATTTATTTAAATTTTGAAAAAAAGTGTCATTTGGTAAACACTTTAATTTAATGTCCAATAAGAAAGCCACAGCCACTACTGTGCTGTGAAAAAACAAAACAGACTTAGGATCAAATTTGAATCTATGACTCTGACACCAATAGACTCTCCACCTTTAAATTTTCTGCAAATGTAGAATCGGGTCACACTTATATTTTTTTAAGAACTTTAAAAATATATTTTTTCCGATATGGACCTTTGAACTCAAGACCCCAAAAAAAATATCTTTGACCTTTTCTTAAAAAACAGTATATGCATATAATTTTAAACGATGCACTTTCGCCTTTAAAACGATACAAAAAAAAAACAAATTATTGGTTACATGTGTTGAATTTCATTAAAATCGGATATGATGTCGCCGAAACTGCCATTTTTGTTTTTTTACGCGTTCTAACTCAAAAACTGTGTTCTGTTTGTCTGAGATTGATTGGTAAAATTTCAATTGCTGGGATTGGAAGACAAGCTCAAATTACGCTCACGAAACCCTAAAGGTACTCTTGAAAAAATTTGAGATGCCTTCGCATATTGTTTGGCTTATCCAGCCCTGGCTAAAGAAAAAGTGATGACTGATGCAAATTACATAATTGATCTAACTCTTTAGCAATTTCCAATAATTATGCGGGTGTCTGTCTGCAATAATGTGTCGATTCTTAAAAATCATTAGTCCAATGTTAAAAGCTTTAAAAAATATTGTTTTTATAAAAGCATTTCCAGCTCATCACTGGGATTGAAAAATGAAAGATCGAAAAATGTAGCGGCCTATTTCGATATTCCTTCCCTATATTTAAAAACGATCCCGGTTACCTTCGTGTTTATTCGATTGTTATATTTTTTTAAATCTTTATTAAATGCTGCGCTCACATCAAGTGTCTTGTTTAAAGCTTTAGTGATTTAAGAGTTTTGAATTTCTTCTTTATCATTGAATCATTTGATTTGAGCCAAAATCCTTTACAGCATCTCTATTCAATATTTAGTTTAATAAAAAGGCATAAATTATGAGCCACCAACTCACTAAGGTGTATTCAATGATGATCGATGTCAGTCAGACTGATAATCAGCAAAAAAATTAATCAAAATTAGGAAAAAGAAAACTTTAACTATGATGGTCTCATCGTCAAGCTAAAGCTAATTCAGGAAAAGACAGAAGAGATAAGAAAATGTTGGAGTCGAGGCGAAAAAATGTTGCTCTGCAAGGAAAGAACAAATCTCTCCTAAAAAATGAATTGATGTTAACTACCAATGTCAAAGTGAGTTAATTATTATTAATCAGCTTAAAATATTATGTAGACCTGCTCCGATTTTTTCCCGCTTACGATTTTGAAGCTTCAACTGAAATACTAATTTTAAGTTGTCATCTAAAAATTATCTGAAACAAATACATAATTTTGCTGATACAATTTATTCGCAAGCAGATCAAATACAATTCTGTTCTGCTTTCAAAAATAACAAAAACCTGTTGTTAGTAGCCACGCTATCATAAAATATTGATGCAGTTTAACAAATACTTCGCCACACATATGCACATTTTCATACTGATATAAAAATAATATTTGGCAACTCTTTAACATCTAAAACAATAATACTTAATGCTGTTGTTGTGCATCTGTACGTGTGTTAAGCAGTCGAAGTGCTTGCATTGATCGAATATTATACGTGTTTGTGTAAACCGACAAGTCTTTAGTTCAAATCCCAACAACGACACGAGTATGAAAGAAAAAAAATTGTTGTTAAAAAACGTGGAGGATGAGATGTTTACAAGGCAATCAAATGGAAAACAGAAGCTCAAACCTTCCGAAGCCTTTTGATTAGAAAATGGAAAGCAGTTGATGCGTAGCGGTGATAAAAAAAATTTTATAGCCGACTGACTGTATAGAAAAACCTGAACAGTTAGAAAGTAACCATATAATACAGGGTGTGGCAGTCATAAATGACGAGGAAATTTGGATGGTAAAACAGAATATCGAGAGTTCAAATTTCAGGGAAAAATCGTGTATTAAAGGCACGCGGGTTAAAGACGCATGTTCGCTAAACAACACACCGAGTAGTTTGTGTCAATGCAGAAATAAACAAGTGCGTAGCGCAGATTGATCCGTAAGTTTTTTAAAGTAAACAAGAGACACGATCTATCCACAGCTAAACAAGTAGAAGAAGATAATATATAAAATATGTCACAGGGGGTTAAAAAATAGAGGTGATGATCTCCTTCGTTTGACAGAAGCAAAAACATAACAATACGTATTTTAACATAAAATTAATTTTTATTCACAGGTCTAACGACTAAATTTAGCATTGAACAACAGACTTTAAAAATTATGCTCAATTTATGTTAAATGTTAACTTTCAGGATATTTTTCTCTAAAATTTTTTATTTATTTGTTTATTTTTTATTTATTTATTTATTTATTTTTTTTTAACTGAATCGAAAACGACAACAAAAGATTTTTTACCTAAAATTAAATAAACTCATTTGTTAAGTTCTTCTAATTTAAACGTGATTTCATTTAACCATGAACACCTCTTCAATCGCCATTAGCGTAATAAAATGTCTTCAAATTAGTTTTGTTCACCCAACTTTTCTTATTCTGTTTTAAGTTCATAAAATTTGGATTTAAATGCTTTTCACGCCAGCTTTGCACCTTAATGATGCAGTTTATGTTTGTATAGACAATGTAACACAGTTACTAAATTTTCTTTTTCATTTACAACAAAAAATATTTAAGAATTTAATAAAAAAATTAAAAAATTAAAAATACGAGGACGTTTTTAAATTTGAGTACTCTTTATCTTAACAAAATTCTAAAATCTTCATTTAAACTAAAATGATTTAAGGTTTATTTAAAAAAATTATTTAAAAAAAATCTTAATTAAGGTCGCATTGTAACCACGTTAAGAACACAATTTATTGTCATAAATGAGCTCGAAAGGAAGCCAGTAAAAATAAGCTTTTTTATCATCCCAAAATTTTTTTATATGACTTTAATGTTTTTATCAACTTGTTGCAGAGCGTAGAAACCCACCTCCTTGCAAAAGCAAATTTTTATGTCAGTGAAAGCAAATAAATGTGGTATTTTACATTTATGGGATGAACAATGATGGCCATTTAAACTACATGATAAAGTCATAATTTTATTTTAACGAAAACTTATGTCTGAATTTAGATGAAAACAAAATAAATTTGTGGAGGAAATATTTCATGTAAATTCCCATAAAAGTTGTTTAATTTTTTACTTTTAATAACAGTAATTTTATAGATCTTTGTGATTTTTTGTGTAGAGAAATTATTATTTAAAATTTTAAAGTCGTGACAAGCTTTGCATATCTGTTGAAAACGCTAAATGCTTAAAGAAATAAGGTCAACCTAAAAACGCATATCTGGTAAAATAAAATAAATAAAACCTTATTTGACATTACAATCAGTTTAAGCTTAAACGTTAAATTGCAGCCTTCTCAACTTTTCGTCGTTCTTCCCAAACAGTGCCTATTGAGTAAAAGATTTTAAAAAATTTTGATGCTTTACAGTTAAGATGATTCTTTCAAAAGAAAAGTAGGCTTAAAAATAGATTTCAGCTATCTGTCTATTACAACTCAAAAGTTTGGCCACTTTTATCAAATAAGATTAACTATTGGGACACCCTTTAATTTCCAAAACTAAAATTTTATACATGACAACAACTTAGCTTCTTGTAAGTTTCAACCTTCTAAGACTCTTCAATATTATGGCCATAGACATCAAATTACATAAACTATAGGGGAACCCTTTAATTCAAAATTTATGTTTTATAACTGTTTTTATAACGGATTTAGCAATATAGTTTCTTTTCAAATGTCAACCGTTAGCCTGTAAAGGTTCAACAGTTTGACCATACACATCAAAGTATATCAACTATTGTAACACCCTTTAATTTACAATTTCAAATATTTATACTTCTTATTATACCAGACAAAGTAGTAAACAGTTTATCCAATTTTCAAGTGTTTGTATATAACGGTTTAAACGATAGGTATGTATAGGTCGAAATACATCAACTATAGGAACACCCTTTAATTGTATAATTGTTGTTATAGCGTACCTGGCAATACAGGTGCCTTATAAATTTCAGCTCTCTGTGTATAACGATTTACTATTTTGTTTACATACCTTAAATTACATAAACTATCGGGGCACCCTTTAATAACTAAATCCAAATCTTATACTTTGATATATAACAGATTAAAAATACAGTTTCTTTGTAAATTTGAACTATCAGTCTATAAATTTTCAAGAGTTTGACCAAATTTATCAAACTAAATATAGGGGCACCCTTTAATTTCTAAATTCAAATTGTAAATATTTTTTTGTTATAACGCATATAGCAATACAGTTTCCTGGTAAATTTCAATTGTCTGTCGATAACGATTTAAAATTTTGGCCACATACATCAAATTACATCAACTATTGGGGCACCCTTTAAATTCCTAATCCAAATTTCATACTTGTTTCTATAGTGAATTTTGTAAATTTCAACCGTCTGTCTACAACTGCTTAATAGTATAGCCATACTGAATAAGTTAAATAAACTATTGGGGCACCCTTTAATTTATAATTTTTAATATTCATACTTCTTACTTTAACGATGATTGTAAGCGACATTCTGTCCAATTTTCAAGTGTTTGTCTATATATATATAGGTCAATTTACGTTACCTATGGGGACACCCTGTAATTTTTAAATTTATTTTTATATGACTTGTGCTGTTGGGGGACAAAGTTATACGCAGATTTTTTTAAACTTTAATGTGGAGCCTTTTACGGTTCATATTAATGGGGCACCCTTTATTTTTTTTAATTATGAGCTGTTTTTAAAACAGTACCAATCTGTAGTATAACCATTTAATTAAAAAAAAAAATTTAATCGCTTTAGGGGTGTTAGACGTTCAAAGTTTTGCTTCAAACATTGTGCTTTTGCAGCTTTGTTTAAAAAATAAGAGTTACATACATACAAACTCATTTAGTTTTCAAAAGTACATGCTTTAATAATCATTCAAATTTGACTAAGATTTTTCTTAGAGGTATTACAAATTTATTTCACTTAAATTTAGAAGTTAGAGAATTCTTAAAATTGTCACAGAACAATTTTGGGAAAATATAAAACCACTAACACACATTCATTACCATATTACGAAACAAAAAAATCCCAGTAGCATTTTAGTACTTAAATTTCACGCTTTGTACCATAATGAAAGTTGTCTTTTTTCTTTTAACAAAATAAATCTATCCAGGGCTTCGCTTTTATTTGTCATTTTATATTTTCAATATTTGTTAATAAAAGTTAATAGTGACTGTTTCTAACAATTTAAAAGACAATCAAATTTACATCAAACTAATGTCTTCTGTTGGGCCACCCTTTAAATTGTTATTTTATAAAAAAATTAGTTTCTACAGCGCGCCAATAAATTTTACATTTCTCTTAAAAAATTGAGCATGTTGGGTGGAAATCTCGTTACTTATGGGTCACCCTGTAATTTCTATTTTAAAAATCTTTCTGTAGCTCTGTGTAAATATTCAATGACTGCGGATATCGGTTTAACAGATAAAATTTTCTATCAAAAAATTCACATCTTTATTGGGATACCCTTTAAGCTTTAACATTAGTTCATAATTGGCCGTTGTAGTAATTATAATAAATCAGCACATAGCCATTGAAGCGATATTTATTATATAATATTTTTGCCCTAAATTTTATCTTCAAACCGAGTGCTGGTGTATCATTTTTTACAACATTTGTGTCACAAACAAATATTTGACGAATATTCTTTTTACACTTATTCGTCACACACAATCAGTACAAGATTTAAACAAAAAATATTAATGTCTGTTGGCAACGCGAATTTGTAAGATTTTCCTATTTACAAATGTCTTCAAACTTTGAAAGGTTTTTATTTCAACAGGTTCAACTCACAAAAAACTACTTACGGAGAACAGAAATGCCAACATTTTGTACAAAAATTAAAAGTTTTCATTTTTCAATTTCAACAAAAAAAGTCGTTGTTACTTATAAGAGGGTGTTAGACGTTCAAATTTTAACTTCAAACTAGGGATGGGCACTGTGAAAAAACATCGATATTTTTCTCCATGTTTCAAAAAATACATCGATGTGTTTTATGCATCGATTATTTATTTATTTTTTTTTTTAATTATTTATTATTGAAGTTTTGATGTTTTTTATTTATTATTATTTCGAAACATTTTAAGTTTATTTTACATCTCCCAATACTTTTTTTCAAGACTGTAAATAAAAGTTTATCAAGTCTTTTACCTCTCAATCTGTTTCTTTGTTGATTCACGACTTGTGAAAATAGTCTTTCAGACGGATCCAATGTTCCCACAATTGTAAGATAACTAAAAGTGATGTTGTAAAGCATACGAAACTGCGATTTATAATCTTTCCAAATATCCAACGGACTTACGTTCAGTCTTATAACAGAAGTCCTCAAATAAACTGAAAGTTCATCAGACAATTATAACTTCACTCTAATTGCTTTTCCAATTTCTATGAACACGTTTCTATATCAATCTACACGTTCTGTGTACAATTTGTCCTTGCGATGCATCGAAAGAAAACATCGATGTGTTCCGATTGTTTAGGAGCAAAAAAAAAAAAAAAACATCGGATTATATCGATGTTTCGGCACAATACATCGCGTGTTTTTAAAACACCGATGTTTTTTGTCCATCCCTACTTCAAACACACTAAATTTACTTACAAAATAGGACTTACATATCAATGTGTGTTTGACAAATATAAAACTCACACAAACGTTATGTTTAATGGCAAAAATCTGAGGGTCTTGTGGGCTGCTTAAAATTTTGAATCTAGTGTGTAAAAGTCTAAAATAATTAAATTTGTTTGTTTGATTTGTTGAATTTGAGTGGCTGTAAATTTAAATAAATTACTGTCGCCTCAAAGTATGCTACACGCAATTTATTTAGAAAATCGCTGTTTTATGTTTAGAAACAGATTTGTAAGCCCAGCAAAAAACTACGGTCTTAATTCTACTTTTAAAAAATGCTAAACGATTAATTCTGTTTCGTACCAAAAAATCAAGGGTGTGTGTGCATCAATAAGAATTGAAAAGGGTTGAGTTACTTTATTGTAACGGAAATTTAAAGAAAAAGGGAAAATTTTTCACCATTAATTTTTCAATAACATCCAACTAAAAGGCTTCAAAGACTCTTCAATGTTGACAACATTATTTACTGCTTTTCTTGATTTCTTTTATTTAGTTAAACTTTAATTTGCTTTATTTTATTCAAAAAAGCTTCCGTTTAAAAGATTTAAACACCCACCATTTATTTATTTTTGTCATTTTAGCTTCCGTTTAATTTTATACAATTTTCCTTTATTTAGCAAACTGCTCATCACAAAGAAATATGTGATTGTTTTTTTTTCTGTTGTCTTAAAGTCAATCACTCGTTGCTGTATATTTTCAATCATTCCAATTACGTATTGAGTTCAGTGACATTTCCAAAACAATAAATAATTTAACGATGGTAACGACAAACTGAAAATTGATCATAATAATTTTTTTTTTAACTGACAGAGATAATAAATAATAAATGAATTAAGGCGAGTTAATACATTAATCTTCAATTTTCTATACCATTTTCTATAGTTTTTTTTTTTTTTTTGGAATTGTAAGATATAAATAAATATTTTATTAAGAACAAGATATTATTAAAACAATAAAAGATATTTATTTCTGATGTCGCCATCCCATATTTAAGCGAAATATTGATTGAAGAAATTTTTTATTATAAAGGAAAATTTAAATAATTTAACAGACAGACAACAGTATGTAATAAACACAAATAAATTACAAAATTATCAATTATTGACGACGACGATAATTTAATGTTTCATGATATTTTTTAAATTTTTACACATCCTTCTATGAGGGCTGCTCTATATATTTCTGGCCTAATAGTGAAAATGCGAATATTTATAATCAAAAATGGTTTTATTGTTTTTCAAAGTATTCTCCAGCAGGATTTATACACTTTTGCATGCGCTCAAACCAGCTGTCGAAGCACTTTTTCCACTCCCATTGAGACACCTCTAAAACATGGTTTTTTAACACTTCAACAGCTTCTTCTGGCGATGAAAATCGTTGACCACGCATTTTTTTCTTAATGTGCGGAAACAAGAAGAAGTCATTAGGTGCCAAGTCAGGGCTGTACGGCGGATGACCCATTAATTCGACGTTTCGGCCGGTCAAAAACGCTCTGGTTTGAGCCGATGTGTGAGAGCTCGCATTGTCATGGTGAAAAATAATTCGTCTTCTCTTGTTGGTTTCTCGAATTTCTTCGATGACTTCAGGCAAACAAATTGTAGTGTACCACTCAGAAGTGATCGTCCTACGTTGGTCAAGCGGAGCAGTCGCCACATAACCAGTTTTGCCGAAGAAACAGGCGACCATTTGCTTCGAAGTTCTTCTTCCACGAACAACTTTCGTTGGATTTTGCTCGTTTTTGAAGACCCACACGGTCGATTGTTGTTTCGTTTCGGGCTCATACGCATAGATAAATGATTCGTCACCTGTGACGATCTTATAAACGTCTTTTGAAGCACCGCAATCGTATTTCTGCAACATTTCTTTGCACCAATCGACACGAGCCTTTTTTTGTGCGAGAACAAACCTTTTTTACGGCCAGGTGTTCATGCAGTATCGAATGTATGCTGGTGGAAGAAATGTCCAAGGATGTCTTTATCTCTCGGTATGTCGCATATCGATCTTGCATTATGAGTTAACGCACGGCATCAATGTTCTCTGGCACAACAGCCGTTTTTGGACGACCTTCACGGAATTCGTCTTTGAGCGAGCTTGGGCCACGTTTAAATAGAATCATTAACATTTATATGATTTCCTCTATAGAATAGACATGTGTTTATATTTTTGCAAGTTCAACTCAATCAAATTTAAATTACACCATGACTGAAGTGAGTGGCAGGTCTTGTTGAAGTAGCAGCATATTGTTTAAAATTAAGGAACATTTTTACATCATTCGCATATTTAAAAAAATTAAAAAGTTTAATCATGTGAGGAAGATCATTGATAAAAAAAAGAAAACAGCAATCTTCCAAGATGACTGCCTTGTGGGACTCCAGATAAAACATCTATGGATTTACATGTAACGCTTTTAAAACGGACATATTGTTTTTGACGTACTAAATAAGATTCAACCCATTTATGAAAGTTATATGAAAATCCTTTTGAGTTAAGTTCTCAAGAGCAGTTTGTAATTCACCTTGTCGAACGCTTTACTTTAATCAGTGTATACTGTGTCAGTTTAAGATAATTTCTTTACTGCTGTCTACATTAGAGAAAGAAACTTCATTATGTTGGGCTTAAGGAAAATCTTGACTTTAATTATTCTTTACCCTAGAATCTAAAATACAGATTACAGGCAACTAACATCTAATCTACCATCATGAACAAATTTTCAATCGGTTTTTCTTCGTCAAAAGCATAAGCTTCGCTGTGCATTGCAGAGTATGGCAGAGATTAATTAATGTCAGTTCCAAGCCATATACCCTAACAGTAGTTTTGTCGCTGGATGAATACAATGCGTCTACCGGCATCTTTAAAACGCATAGCCACACCCAAGTAGAGACTTAAAGAACACAGCTAGCACGGCAGTGTCTGTGATTCTTGCTTGGAAGCTAGAGACTATTTTAACTTCCACTACACCCAAAAATAATTTAGAAATTAATCAGAAATGTCTATATGGCTGGATTGATTAAAGTTTTAAAAAGCGCCTAATTGGTATGTCAAAATAGACCACCTCGGGCAAGTAAATTTGATTTAAACCTGCAAGTTTAATTTGAACAAAACCGTAAATGTAGAAGGTAACAAAATCTATGTTTGCTTTCTGCTGCCATACCACTCATAACTGCCAATTCTTTTTATAGGCGTGTAAAATCGTCTAGAATCTGTGAGTAAAAAAGATCTGGCATCCTTGCTTCATTTGTTTTTTTATTTCGGATATGTATTTATGTTGGTGTGGGCATGCGCTACTCAAAAAAACCCAGCAAGAACAACTACACGAAAAGTTGAAGGGTGTACGAAAAGTGACGTGATATTAATAATTATTTTTAAACTGTGAAACAGCTGTTCAAAAGCTTTCAAATTGATGTCTTAAAAAATATGATGCAAAATCGTATTTTTCTACGAAGAAATCTGAAGCTCATAACTCGAAAAATATAGGCGAGGGCCAATTTTTTTTTTAATTTTTAAATTCTCTATCGCTCCATACATTTGTTTCTTTTTATGGAGTTACCTTATTGTTCCAAATGATATGGATCAATTAGAGGCAGACGTGGTGTTTTGCCCGCTGCCTTAACAGACATAGACCGATCATGAAGATTTTCAATAGCAAAATTTTCGAAACCATGTCTGATCGATTGGCGTATTCAAATCATTTAGTGCCTTGGAAAAGTTAGTTTCAACAGTAACACGTACCGGAAGACGTTCAAACAGACATTGCTCTATCGAAGTCGCTACGCATTAGGACTCAGAATAAAAATAAAAAAATAAATAAAATAAAAACTAAAATTAATCTTATCGTTTTGACTTACAGCTTATCAGCAATCAAAATATTTTTGTATTGGGTTAAAAAAAAATTCTCATTTTGTCTATAAAGTTTCTTCACTTAAAGGAAAATATTTTTAGTTTTTTTTTTTAAACAAAATCCTTTTAAATTATCTATCCTCAGCGATCTTTAAATTAAGAGAAATATCTGCTTTTCTATAAAAAATGCAATTTAAAATAAAATTTTTTTTCAGTTTGATTATTTATTCTCAAAATAATTTTATCAATTAAAACCTTCATTTAATTTAATAATTTAACTCTCTATTAATTTTTTGAAAATAATTTTTTGTTTTAATTTCAAGTTTTTTTATTTAACAGCTTTAAGCAGCCTGTTTTAATGTGGTTCATTTTGTGGTTTTTTAAATGGTTTGTTTTAATTTTATTATATTTCGTTAGAAAATATTTATTTAAAATATGTTTTTCTTTAAATATTTCAGTTATTAAAAAAAAAAAATCTTTTTAACATAATTTTCACAAATATTCTTTTTATGTCATTCTGTTTTCTTGCCAAAAATTTTTATATCATATTAAAATATTTTCTTTTTCCTTCTTATTTTTTTCTTTGCAGGTATGAACACAATTTTTATTATTTCATTTTTTTCTTTTTTGTGTTATCTCTACCGGTTTTTATTACATTTGTTGTTGAGGATTGGAATAAAGAGATTTTCGTCATCATTGTCATCATCACAAGAGCATCAAATATTATGGATTTAAATATTTTTACGATGCCATCATAAAGTGATAAGTAGTAGAGTGTAAATTAAACTTTTTAAACTTTACTTTTTTTTTCTTTTTTTATGTTGTGTTTTGTTAAAAGTTTAATGTAAAATTTGAAAGTTTTTGGTAATGCTGTATTAAAGATGTGAATTTTAAATTGTTGTATCGACACAGATATAAATGATTTTGCTTCCTTATTAAAGTTTTTAAGCGATTTATTAAAATTATTGCTCTCCGTATGTTTTATAAAACTCGCAGTATGTCAATGGCAATCCTGTAACTCCCCAGAAAAATAATTCTAGAGGAGGTACTCCAGCACCTAGCAGAGGATGCAATAGATCTTTACCCGCACTACCCTACCTTCGCCTTAATATTCATTCACTTATATTTTTTGAAATAAAATGTAAAATAGCCCTGATTATATTTTGGCATAAAATGGATGGCATTTAAGTTATCCGGAATCATAGTGCCACTAAAAGTCACGCTTGGATTGAATTTAACTTTAAAATTGCTTAACAGAAACCTGCTGTAAAATGCCGCCTTTGTAACCATTTGCTCTTTAACTACCCTTTTCTGTGTTAGATTTGTTTTAATTATTATCACGCATAGGTTTCAAATCCTAAAATTTTCCGTATCACTTCATCAAATATTTGCTTCATGTGACTTTAGAAAAGATACAAACTCATTCTTTCACACACTTTTCATTCGTATGTGCATGAACTCTTCTAACACCGTTTAGCACATAAACAAGCAACTCCATACATCTTGCTTTGTACGTGTGTTGTTAAAAAACTTATAACATTTTTTTTACCCGCCCTTCACCACAGGCGGAAAATAAATATTTAAGTTTGTCATTCTGTTTGAAATTTCTACAACATTCATTTAAAAACATATAAAATATAAAAATACTTGATCCTTATAAATGGATCTCGGCCTTGGTCCCAGATGAGCCTCAGAAAGTTGCGACCACCATTCTCTTAAACAAAATTTCGAAAGTGCTACTTTATACTTTAGATATTTAAAAAAAGGCAAGCAACTCTTCCTTACGTTTTTCGGATTTAAAAGAGCACAACTTGTATTTTTTTTGTTTTTTTTTGTTTAATGCTTTTTTTTTTTTTTTTTTGCTTTGTTGTAGTGAAAATAAATACTAAAAAAAACTGTAAACTAACAAATAATTGAAATATCAATAAACCATACGAATTTCACTAAAATATTTTATTTTCACCAACATTTCTCCAAAAATATTAAACTTTACTTGAAAAAAAATGTTTTGCAATAAAAAAATTGAAAATTTCACTACAAATCGAAAATTCGGAAAAATAAAATTCTAAATTGGAGAAAAAACTAAGTTTCACCAAATGAAAAATGTCATCAAAATATTTTTTTTTTCACGAAAATTTTACAAAAAATTATAATTTAAAAAAAAAAAAATTTCTTTTTGAAATAAAAATTTTCATATTTTTCCAAAACCGTATGTGCACAAAATTAAAACTATCAACAAATTAAAAAGTTTTCTAAAAAAATCCAATTTCGCAGAAAAATATATTTACGCTACTAAACCACATTTACACTAAGCAATTTTTCATGCAACTATTACGAAATTTTTGTTTGTTGGTGCAGTAAGAGGGGTAAGCAATATGTCATTGCTTGAATTTTTGAGGGGATGTTACTGTTGCTTAGACTTATGTAGTTCATAAACGAACTAGTTTATTTCAAAGATTCCATCAACTGAACTAAGTGAACTAGTTCATACTTTTAAGTATATCTACTTCATTTTTGAACTATGCTTTGTAATTGAACTACCAGACAAGATAAACGAGAATCCATGTGTGTGTGTTTTCTTGTTGACTATTTCAGACATGAAATTAGTGCTGTAAGGCATTTTATTAAACACTCGTTTTGGCAATGCTACGGTGTTGTTGCCATCATATTTTGAAAAAAAGCATTTAAGCTAAAAGGGCCTTTGAACTAAAGAAAGCGTTTGAACTAAAAGTTGAAAATTACGAACAATATGTCAACAGGACATTTGAACTAAGAGAGATTTTGAACCAAAAAGAGGTTTTGAACTAAAATTTAAACTAGTTCATTTTCTTTTTTTTTTTTTTTAAAGAGAAGTAGCACTTCAGGCATTAAAACCTATTTAGTTATTTTTCGTAACCGTGCTACATTCTTAAGGAAGGGGATAGATGAAAGATAAGACAGGTGGTGAAAGAAAAGAGAGAGAGAGTACCGACGAAGGAGACTGCACGTTTTTTTTTTTTTGTTCATTCTGAATATGAATTTATACCATTAAACAGAAAAAAACATTTTTTTGTATTTTGATTGCCGCAGGATTTGAACCCTGAAACAACCAGGTTTGTAGTCAACGTTCTTACCACTTTGACTACAGCAGCGATCACTAAATCGAACTATATGGCACAAGTCTACTGTTGCTTACGTTTATTTGCAAATAACGCATATCGCTGCAACTTAAATAGAGAATTAAAAAAAATTGCCTAAAAAAATTGCATAGTGCAAATCTAAGACTAAGTCACCTCAGGTAGAAAGAGCGGGTACATATTAGTTTGGCATTATTTGAAAAGAAACTGTCTCATCTATTATTCTTTACATAAAGAATAAAATAATAAAACAAAAATTTAATATATTTTGTTGATTTCAACAAATTTTTTAAACTTATTCTTAAAACGGTAAAATTTTACATTAAAAAACATATTAAATTTAAATTTGCAATAAAATTTTTATAAATTAATCAAACTATGCATGTGTAGTTATTCAACTAAAATCAATTGGCAAAAAATATTTGCAACATGAAGCAAAATAAAATCCCACAGTTCCCAAAATAAAGACCAAAAATCCCAAAATTTAATTTTTTTTGCTCTTTTACTAATCAAATCTACATATTGAATAGGGATCTTAAGGTACTCTCAGCAACAATTCGGAGTGTAAATGACTTTTTTATAGAAGTCTTCTTTTTCCGATCCTATCTTTGAGATTTTAAAAAATATAGGGTAAATTCTAAATTTCAATATAAAATTGGTTAAATTTAATGACTTCGGTATCCTACAAGGATGATCAATTTTTAACACATATATAGTTAGCTTAAACAAAAAAAAGAAAACAAAATAAAATTGATGACCCTTTTTAGGCTAAGAAACACAAAAATGCAGTAATCTTGGAATTTTTAAGTTGAAAATAACATAATTTCTAAGTCATAAAATATATCAAATATTTTTTCAAAACATTTTAAATTTTGCTAGCAAGCAAAAAAAATTAAAAATTTTATAGAATATTTTGCAAAAATTAGACCAGGGTGTTGAAAAATTAAAAATTTCAAAATAAAATGCTTTTGACTCGATTATTTTAATACATAAACAAGAAGATTTAGGCATCAATTTTTAGAAAAAGAAACGCCAAGCATTTAAAAAATTTTGCAGGTGCAAGATAAAAAACTTTGACGACACATAGCACCATCCCCGGAAAGTGTATAGCACCCAGCTTCAAAAACTCCTCCGCTGTGATCGTGTAAAATTTTGTATCAGTCGGCTTAGCCGTTTCTAAATGGCTGAGTTATTTGCAAAATATTTTGCTTCTGCCCCACTTGCAATCTTGATGTTATATTTTGTTGCGTTTATTGTGTTTGCTAATCAAGCACAAGATGATTTTAAGTCGTGTGATTGCCAAGCAATTTTAGAATTCGTTGATTTTTGGATGTAAGAATTGCAACATTATAGGCCTTCATTTTGAAGATAAGCAATTTGTAGTTTTAGAAGGAAATCTTTAAGATTAAAAAAAAATATTCACAACTTTTCAATACTGAAAATGCTATGTTGACAGCACAAAATCATCCAGCATCATTTGTATATCAAAGCATCCAGCCTATACCCACGATTTTGATATCAACAGTTTGATCATGTCTAGACGGCTTTATGTTCATGTTTCGTTAATGTGCAACCATCACTGGCCGAACATTTGTCTGAGTAATGATGTTCGTCATTAAATATGACTTTTAGTATGATTTCTCTATTTCGCATTAACGCCATCTATTGATTAACAATGTGAACACTCTCTTTCTTATTAAAAACATTGAAACAATCCTGACGACAAACATAAACATCGACACGTTTTCACCACAAACAAGAGCATGAACAAATATAATACCGTTATTTCTATTAAAATTTAAATATTGTTATCTTCTTTTTGCAGTAGTAGTGAGTTTTCCATCCCTGCTAGATGTACGTATTTATGCGAAATAAGTTGATGCTCCTATCTTTCTATCACTCAACTACACAGTGTATTTAGGTCTTTTATAAGATAAACACACATTTCAACAAAAACCCTTGTCCAGCACTCAAAATAAAATTAAAAAATTAAAAAATAAAATAAAAACATTCTTGGGTTTAAACAAAGATAATGTTATTTAAGCAGAATTAAAAGCCGACATTTTTTACCAGATTTGTCTCTATTTTTTATGTTTTTTCTTTTCTTTTCTTTTCTTTTCTTTTCTTTTCATTTTTTTTTTTTTTTTGTGTTTCTTTTTTAATAATGAGATTCGTTTTGTATGAATTAGAATTGTTATACAAAAAATGAAATCTAAATTACAACAATAGAAACCCGTCAAAAGTAAATTAGAGATAAAAGTTAATTTTCTAAGTCGGGGTATAACAAAATTTTTTTAAACACTTTTGCTACTGTTAGGCATTTTTTATTAGTTTTAATCCTTAAATAATAAATCAAAAGAGGCCAAAAAGTTTGTAATTAAATTAGATAAGGGTGTAATTTATTATTTTAAGCAGCCAGAGCTCTTAAGGAAAGTTAAATAAAAGATAATGATTTATATAAAATTATATGATAAAAATACAGTTTTTTTCTAGAAATCCGTTGGAAATCTTATATAGTAAATGAAATATAAAGTAATATATTTAAAGCAGAAAATGGATAACCGAGAATTAAACTTGCATAATTATTCACTAACACACTGGCGAAAATTTTATACCGAGCAGCGTTACCGTTGTGGCGACCTTTTTTAAATTAAATTTGGTTTTTGGCTTCTGCTTGAAGACGAATGTTTAGCATAGTTTTAATTGAACTTATAAAATCTCTTACAATTTAATGTGTTCCAAAGATCAGGTTAAATTTGTATTAAAATCTTTTGTAACAAAAATTAGTGGCAACATTGTTTTCTCCAATAATCACATGTAAATAAGAGTTTTTGGTAATTTCTTTATTTTTCCCTTAAGAATGCGATAAAAACTTTGTTTATTATAATAATCAGTATCTCGGTCAACAGTGACTTAAATAACCCGTCACTTTCAACACGTTTACATTCGGAGAACGACAGTAGATGATGAATTATGATGCTGTCATGAATCTGTCCATATCAACACAAGAAAAACTTTCTCGTAGATGGATGCCGGCCTGTTGCATTATATTGAAGAAGCTTCGCTTTTTCTCGTTCTCAATAAAAAATTTAATTTTTAATTGTTCCTGGTTAATACAGCGTTTCTCTAGGTTATCCCTAAATCTATTAATTTTTGGTTTTAATACAACATCTATAATGCTGTTATGATGCTGAAGATCACTTGATTATATTGCGTGAAGTATTCAGATAAGATACTCTACGCACCAAAGAAAGTTGCCACTTGGTTTTAAGCCAACATCAGCAGAATTTCGTGTTGCCATCCTTGTAAAGTTCACTAAAAGTTATATAAAAAACAAATGTTGAGTACTGTGATGCGAGCAGTGCCAAGGCTTCTTAGAACCCTGTGCGATTGTTATAACCAACCTAAAATAACTACGTTGACTATAGAAATTGACAAGCAATGACCAAATGTCACAACAGTACCTGGTCTTATGGGCCCTTAGATGACGGAGCTTAAAAGTCCATATGCTTCAATTGAAATTATATAGCTTCAAGAAAAATTTTGTTTGATATTATGTATCGACAATCTGGAAAAGTTTATGTTTCGTTCCATAATTCTAGACGAGAAATAAGACGCTAATTTTGTCTGCTACCCAATAAGAGTACGACCTTCTTAACTCTCTATTCTTTCTCTCTATTGCGCAGTGCATTATAGTTGTGCATTAGTAGTTGTCAGTCTCTCTTTCGTGGTATCTGCAGTGTATCTGCACTCTGAAAACATCAATTTTATCTTTATTTAATGATATTTTAAATTGTCCACTTTGCTCTCTTGCTCGACTTCAAGCTTTAAAGTAGCAGTTATCGCATATAAAATTTTGTACGAATCTGGCACCTTAATTAAGAATCTCCCAGACAAAGTGAAAAAATTTTGTCGTTTACCCTAGAAATATAATGATGGGTGTGGTGCCGCCCATACAATAATAAAATTAATTAATAAAAATAATTAATAAATAAATAAATAATTAATAAAAATAATAAAAGTTGCAAATATTCCATTTGAGTTAGTCACCGTACCGGGTATAGCCGGCTAAAGTCGTCTGTAAAATTTAGGAAATTAGAAATGACTGAATTGGTTCAAGTGTTAAAGTAGTTTTGGCTGCATAAAAATATCAAAGTATCAGTATTTTAGATGCACACGGTGCCGGTGAAAGACCGTCATCGCTCAATAGTTTTCGCTATGCATAACGACTCTGGATGACAAACTTACATATAAACTTTTTCCACCTGTGTTGAACGAAATAAAAATAGTCCCAATATATCAAAACCTTATCTTTACATCGTTGCTTATTCCTGTTTATAAATTTAAAATATTTCATTTATTTTTTCCTTTCGCCCAAAAACAAATTCACTTTTACAAATACGTGAACAAAATCATCTTCACCAAAAGCACTGTATTCTCATTTTGAGCGTTGTGCATCCTGCTCTGCTGTAATTTCCAATTCAATTAAAGAAAATTTATTTTAAAATTTATTCTTTTATAGACAATGTTAATTATTTTCCATTAAAATCAATAAAAATTAAATAATATTTTATAATCTCTTTGCAAATTGTATAATCATTTATCATTTATTTCTTTTAACTCATTTCACAATAAAATTTTCATGGCATTAATTTCATTTTAATTACATATTTTAAAAATATTTATTAAATTGAATGGGGATTTTATTATTCGTTTCACATTTGTAAGCGCCCAAAGATAAAATTCATACAAATTTATATTTGTCGGAATTAATTGAATTTAAAATTAAATTAAGTGGAAATAAACTGCAGTGCAGTGCACAAAATATTTATGCAGCTGGGGAAATACATAAAACTATTAATAAATTAAAAACAAAAAATAAAATAAAATAAAATAAAATAAAACAAACAAAATTTACATACAAACAAATAATTGAAAACATATGAAAAGGAAATCAATTAATAGGCCCATTACACATCATGACAGGCCTGATAAATAAATGAAAAAGAAAAACTGTTATGTACTGCTGTGGGCAAAATAATAAGTACAGTCAAACTTTGATGGATTGCAAGCAAACAAAAATTATTTTTATATTCAAATTAAAGTAAAAAAGAAAAACAAAACAAATAAAATAAAATGAAATGAAGTAAAAAATATGCAAAATTATTTTTATATATAATAAATTTGACTTGTGCAAAATTCTCATGTATGAATTCTTTGAGAAATTTTATTAGTGTGACCAAACCCTTCGATCACAGAGAATTGCATATAATTTAAAATCAAGGCAACATATTGTGCTATCAAGCTATTAACTCAGCTTATTCCACTATGCTCGTCGTACGAGTTCGATGTTTTTTCCAATGATTCGGATGAGTCAACCGCACTGTTTATAAACGAAAAACAGTTTAAAAAAAATGATTGAAAAATAATTCTCTTAAATAATTTTTACCAAAAAACCGACTTTAAATTAGATTTAAGCTGCCTATCTATAATGGCTTAAAAGTTTAGCAAAATGCTTTTAATTACATTAACTATTGGGACACCCTTTAATTTCAAATAAATATTTTTTACTTGTTTTTATAGCGGACTTAACAAAACAGCCTTAAACTGTTCAAAATTTTGGTCATATAAATAAAATTACATAAACTATAGCAGCACCCTTTAGTTTTTAAACTAAAATTTTATAGTTGTTGTTTAGCGGACTAACGATACAGTTTCTTTGTAAACATTAACCTTCTGCTTAGAAATGTTTCACAGTTTGGCCATATTCTTCAAATTACATCAGCTTATGTAACACCCTTTAATTTATAATTTCAAATATTTATAATTCTCATTATACCAGACGAAGTAGTGACCATGTTTTTAATTTTCAAGTAACTTTATATAACGGTTCAGAGAATAGGCCCATGTAGGTAAAATAACATTAATTTAGGAAACACTCTTTAATTTCTAAATTCAAATTGTATATTTGTAATTATAATGGACTTAACTATTCAAAAGTTAGGGCGCATAAATTACATCAACATTTTTCAACGGCTAAACTACAAAATTCATGTTGGCAGTTCGCAAAGTGATTTTCATCTGGTAACTCTGTTCGCAGCACTTGCTCAAATAATATTTATTACACTCATGATTAAAATATATAAAAATTTGTTTTATTAAAAATTAAATATTAATTCTTGTACATTTAAATTTATTTTCAACTTTCTATTTTTAAAAATATCCATTCTGATTAAAATATCTTATTTATTTAATGTCATTCTTTATGGTCTTCGAAAAAAAATGAATTTCGCACATTATGAATTTAATAAAAGTGTAACAATTATTTTACATTTTGTATATTCACTATTTCTTTTTCAATTTATTGTAATTAATGTTTATGATTAATTAAAGCTTTATGGCAATAAAGTTTAAATGTCTTTCTTTAATATTCTCAACAAATTTATAAAGAAATAAATTTGTACAAATTACAAATTATTTAAATAAAAATAGATAAATTTCTTATAAATAAGAATCTGTAAACTGTGAGTGTATGACGTCATGAAATGTGTTTTTGATTTAAGTTATAAATTTAATAAAAGCACATTTTTGTTTTACAATTAAATGAAAATATTTTTTGACAGGGTGGAATTTGTTTGAAATCTTTATAAAAGCAGTTTTACACGATTTGTTTTTTTTTTATTATTTGATACGTTTTACTGAATGCCATTTTTTAAATGATATTTGAAAAGCAAAAGTTAAGAAATCATGAATGGCAATGCTGCTGAAAGACGACAAATAACAGTGAAATTTTTTTGACTTTATTCGTTTTTAGTTTTGACACGTTGACGTTTTGCCGGCCGTTCAAAGACACCTCAGCAAATATTTTCAAATTAACTCACTTGACCTGAGATTTTTTCATAAAGAGATTCGAAATGTTCGTTCTTCTCAGGTTCCCGTTTCTGTAGCTCAATATGAAAGACTGAACAAAATCAAACAGACACATTTAAGAAAAATTGATCTTAAATGGCTGCTTCTTTAGCGCGTAAAACAATCACAAAGCGTAATAAATTATATCTGTTATCTACTGCCACTTAATATTGAGATGCTTTTGACACACGCTCTTTTAGGATCCCCAGACTTAATTATCCATTCGTTTTTCTGTAAATTTCTCCTTAAGTCTTATCGGCAAAAGTGTTGCAAAAACTATTTCAAATCGCATTGTTTTAACCATTTTAACCACAATTTGCATAAAATCTTTACACTGGGCTATATATTTTAAGGCACCTTTAATACAAAAAGTATTTATAATCTATGCATTCAAATAAATTTGCACCTAAAATTACGTCATCTTTCGAGAACATCCACACGTCGACACAATACTTATTTTGAGCAAAAGAATGGGACAGTTGGGAATTCAAAGGATTAAATGGTTGAAGAATACAGCGGATAAGTTTAAACATTTCATAAAAACGTTTAAGTGATTTTTATTTGCAATTAAATTGAACAAACTATTATCAGACTGAAAATGAAATACAATTTTTAGATATAAGACGGTGCCTTAAAGACTATTTTGGAGTCACTCTTTGACGTGCAGCAGAGAGAAAAGAAGATCATTGGTGACTGTAGGGTGATCAGTTCTATTAGGCTCACTGGAGTGTCGATGCAATGTCAGATGTGTTTTATTGTTTTTTCCTTACTACAACGAAATATGCTCTTAGGAAGTCAGGGATCTCGTTCCGTAATTTCGTACGCCGAACATACTCCTCATAAAGAGCGAATCCCTTTTTAGTCAATTGGCCAGTGAATCGAGCTACGCGTTACAAAAAATATTTATTTTTTAGCCGAACAGTTTGTATGTATAATTAACTCTTTAAAATAAAGTATTCGAAAGATATACTTGTTCCTTCTTTTCTTTCCATGACACAATTTCCTAATTCTAGCAGAATGCGTTACAGAATTAGAGGTCATCCCCTGATTGCTGTCCTATTTAAAAAACGCTATAGTGTGAACGTTATAGTTAATATTCTCGAAGTAGCTTACATACTTGCAATAGTACAGTAGTCCCTCGATTTACGTCACGTTTAGTTCCGTAAAAAGCCGACCTACATTGAAACGGTATAAATCGAATTTAAAAATTGAAAATTTTCAATAATTTAAAATATGTATATGCATACATACGCTCAATTGTCGAGGTAGATAGATACCAAGAAGGATGATGAAGGATGTAGCGGTCCAAAAAATGCAGCATCACATTCTGCTGGTGTCTAGATTTTCTTATTTTCTTTGAAAAACGTCCGCACACATTTGTGAAATAATTTTTTTTAGTAGAATACTGATAAAGAATGTAGCGAACTAGAAAATGCTTCATTTCATTTTCTTGTGTCTAATTTTTCTTCCTTTCTTGAACATTTGTAAACAAGTTTTCTTTGTCAAAAATTTTTAGGAAGTAAATAAAAAAAAATGAATCTTAAGCCGTAAAAGTTAAATTTTAATTCATTTTAATATTCACGTTTCAACTCCTGGTTAGAAAAGGGTAAAAAAAATAAAATTTCAATTCAATAAATAATTTTAAAATTTATTAATTTTTAAATTTTCCTCATCTTCCGGGAAAATATGTATTGTAATTCAATGAGTAAATAGTTTAGCATAGAACTACAAGAAGATTTTCTTTGCATCATCTTTCGAGGTCTCAGACTTAATATTAGCAATTTCATAAATTTTAGGTATCCTGCATCCAATAACACTAAATAAAAGCGTAACTCTATCTAAAAATTTGGTCCAGCTAATAATTTTTTGTTCTTCGATGTTAAAGATCTTTCTAGCATACGTTTTTTGACCAATTTGGTCTTTGTCGCATCGAAAACTTTCAAAGATTATTTAATTTCAAATTTTCCTAAAACTTTATATCTGTGCTTGCAATATCTTAAACATCTTTAATATTTTAAAATTCAGCACTTTTTTTAAATTTTTTAGTCCTCCGATGGTATTAAAATAGCTGTCAGCTTCATATTTATTTTGCACGGACTCTCATTTTAGATTTATAAACAAACTTATCGCTTTTCTTGGAATAACTAACGTAGTTATAGGAATGTTTTTTTGCTTATGTTCTTTCTCCAAAACATCAATGCAGCTTTCTTTATTAATTGTCTTCTTTTAGTGGTAGTTTTAAAAGCAGCAGCATCACCTTGAAAAAAGTCTTATTTCTCTTGCCGTAACAGCAAATAACTTCTATTATAGTTTTAAAAGAATTTTTATTTGAATAGAATAAATCTCTTTATGAGCTTAAAACGGTAAAAAAAATATTTAAATCGTAGTATCATCAATCAAGGGATTACTGTAGCTTAAAGCCTTAAAGTATGCTACAACATTTTCATAATTTCTCTTAAGCAATTTAAAGAATTTTTATTTTACGGTTGGGCCACTTCCCGTTAATAACCACAAACGCAAAAAGCATTCTAACGTACAAAAACAATTGTGAAAAAAATAATAAATAAATTGTATAAGTATTGAAGCATTTATTTCTTTAAATTGCACGTGTTTACAATGCGTTTTATAAAACAAATATAAATCTAAAAATATCAACAAAATGCTACATTAACATTTACCAAAAGAAAAATAAAGACCTTTTGGAAAATAATTGAAATGATGCAAGAAGAAAACTAAACATAAATAACTGGGGTAAAAAAATTTTAACACATTTTATTTATCCAAGTGATTTTTGCGTGAGTATTTTTTAACCTGTAATGGAAACAAAAAGAAATCCTTCAGTTCTTATGAATTATAGCAGAAGGACATTTGGCCTTAGTTGTTGCTAAAAAAAATGATTAAAAGAGATACAGGACTAGAAACTAAGAAGAAGTCCATTTTAACAAAACAACACAACTACCGAAAACCTAAAATAAAATAAAAAATTATTGCCAAAAACTTATTTTAAAATAAAGCAAAAATAAGTTTTTAAGCTTCACAAAGATGCCGGACGAATAGAGAATATGACAAAAAATGAAATTGCAAATTATCGTTAAAAAAAAAAATTCGCTTTCTTTGCAACGTTAGCGAAATTTTATGAGTAAATACCTGCTCGTTAAACTCTCTAAATGAGCCGGTATCACTCTTCGACAAATTCAAATACAATCTGCTTAAGATATTGACTAAAGGCTGCGCTTGGAGTTAGATTTGACAATTATACTAAAGATTGCCGAAACAGTGGCAAAGAAAGCACTTTTGGATCGTATAGCGACATGACAAGTCCAACTTTTAACATCATAGTTAGCAAGGCCATTCTCGTACTTCCTGCGAAATAGCTAGAGACTACGAAAACTTGCATCACATCTCATAGTTGGCAGCTTCTGTTGCAACAGAACATAATGTGTCCACGTCATTCCAACGATTTGGGTCAAGGCAATAGCCATTACATAGGGATGGACACGGTAAAAAAAAACATCGATGTTTTTTTCATGTCATGTATCGCAAACATACATCGATGTTTTTTGTACATCGATTGTTTTGTTTTTTTTAATTATTTATTATTGAAGTTTTGATGTTTTTTTATTTGTTATTTGTTAAGTTTATTTTACATCTCCCAATACTCTTTTTCAATACTGTTTAGAAATAAAAGTTTACCAAGTCTTTTACCTCTCAATCTGTTTCTTTGTTGAGTCGCCGCTTGTGAAAATAGTCTTTCAGACGAAACCGATGTTGCTACAATTGTAAGATATTTTAAAGCGATCTTGTAAAGCTTAGGAAGCTGCGATTTATAATCTTTCCAAATATCCAACGGATTTACGTTCAGTCTTTTAACAGGAGTCCTCAAATAAGCTGAAAGTTCGTCAGACAATATATCTTCACTCTAATTGCTTTTCCAATTTCTATGAACACGTTCATATATCAACCTACACGTTCTGTATACAATTTGTCCTTTCGATGCATCGAAAAAAAATATCGATGTTTTTCGATTGCTTAGAAGCAAAAAAACATCGGATTATATCGATGTTTCGACACAATACATCGAGTGTTTTAAAAACATCGATGTTTTTTGTCCATCCCTACCATGATATTACTCTCTGAATTGCTTAAAAGCCTTTTGTTCCAGTTTCTTTCCAGCTTTTTAGTAGTTTTTTTCTTAACTCAGTAATACTGATGCTAAAGAAATTATAAAGTTTGAGCTCTCATTTTCCTATTTTGCTTAATTTCATTTTTTAATTAATTTCCTTTTGAGACTCTGCGGGGTTTAAGCTGCTTCTTTCTATTTTAATTCGCCTGGCTTTTACAGCGGCTTCTCAATGACAATATTTTTTCTTTGCTCATACTGAAGGATGTGCTGGGATATGAACTTAAGCTCAAAATTTTATCTTTAATAAGAAACGCAGACCATATTTAACAACTAAAACAACACGGCTGCTCAACATGTGTTAGATAACTTTTATTTTCTTAATTTTATTCAGATACACCACACTTTGTTAGTGGTGGAAGTAGCACAAAAATATTACGCCACTCTAAAATAACAAGGGCTTACAAATTATAGACTCAAAAATAAAAGGAAAATTTATAAGATTTTTGTGTTACAATATTTTTGATCTCATTTCTAATATTTACTTATTTCATGCCAAATTTAAACATTTTTTTTTTCATTTGTTTCATTCATAATTTTGTTGTCTTGCATTCGAATCATGTTTAAATGTAGATTTTTACACTTTTTTTAGAAATTCTTTAGTTCCGTTATAAACAACAGGGGATAATGAACTTTTTACTGTGGTTTTCCCATTAAAGGGTTGTACATATGTGTGCGTACAGTAAATCATTACATGCAGTTCAGTGAAAAAAATCATTTTTCTTTAATTTAAATAAAACCAATCGTATGTAAAATAACAATTATTTTTAAAGTTATGGCAACACTGTTTTATTTGTTGGTGTACATTTTAGACGTCTTCTGTTTAATAATCCTTAGTACTCCTATTAAACTAACTCTGACTTGTAAAACAGGCTTGTAATGAGTGGGGCAGCAATAAATTATTTTTAAAACAAATAAAAAATTTCTTAACGTCTAGAACAATTAAAAATAATTTTCAAATGTTAGTAGAGAACACTCTGTACCACATTTAGCATCAATCAAACATTTTTTTAAACCTTGAAAATTTTATCAGCTTCTGTGAAAAGCATTTTAATGGAGATGATAGCTGCCCCACAGAAAATAATCGAAAGGTGTCAAATCGCACGAGCTTGGAGGCCAATTGACAGGTACATTTCTCGAACTCAACTTAACGCCAAATTTTTATTTCAATAACTCGATGGTTGCGGTCGCCGTATGGCACATGGCGCCATCTTGTTGAAACCACATTTCGTTCGGATCAATGTCATCCATATTTTCAAAAAAAAAAAAAAAACATTACTCATACTGCGGTAACGATCTCCATTGACCGGAACGTGAAATCCGGCCTCATTTTAAAAGAAAAAAGGCCGATGATGCCACTAGCGTGTAAACCACATTAAACGCTGCATTTTTCTGGATGCAATAGTCTGTAGGGTATGTTGTGGATTGGTCTTACTTCATATGCGGCAATTTTGCTTATTAACAAACCCGTTAAGCCAAAAATTAGCCACATCGCTGAATACAATTCGGTAATAAAAAAAGGGTCGGTTACTAACTGCTCTAAAGCCCAATAGGCGAAAGAGCGACGCATATAATGATCTCGTGGCTTTAATTCCTGCACAAGATGGATCTTACATGGGTGTAGGTCAAAATATTTATGCAAAATTCTCTACTGGTTTGACGAACAGAGCCCAAAAATTTCTGCGACCGACGACGAATTGATAAATTTGGATCTTCTTCCACACTTTCGTTTACAGCACAGTACGCACATCCCTTCGACGTGTTAATGTTATTGCATCCTCTAGAGAGTATGTGGTACGAAATCTATTCACAGTTCGACGAATGGCTTGCTCAGACAGACGATTATGTGCGCCATAAAAATCACGAAGTCATTTGTAAGTTGCTCAAATTGATGACCGATTTTCAAAGTAAACTTGAATGATTTGATAGCGTTGTTGAAGCGTAAGTCTATTCATAATGATTTGCCAGAGTTTATTGAAAATAATAAGAAAAAAATCTTTCATTAAAACTTAATTTTTAGTGTTATTTTTTATAATTTAAAGTTCTATCGGGCTTCAAAAAACACCAGATACATACACTATTAAATTTAAAATACATTTCTATAACAACTTAAAAATTATGGCTTTACATTTCACATTCATGTCCTCTATGGGAACACCCTTTAATTTTCAATTTATTACTTAGAGAATATAATAACACATAGTCTGTATAAACTTTAAGTGTTAAAGAAAAAAGGTCATATATAAGTTAAATTACATCACCTATAGGGCCACCCTTTAATTTATCAGATAAATTTTTTATAACATTTTATTATTTAGAACTATAACATTACGTAATTTGAAATATTTGGCGTTTAAAAGATGCGTGCAAGTCACATATGTCATATGGGGACACCCTATATTTTAAAAATTTTTTAAAATGTTGCTTAAGTGCGACAAATCTGTAATATCTGTAACAACATCCGTTCAGAGATGAAGAAATTCTTTCAAAATCAGTCAAAAATTAAACTGTTTGCTAAATGTTCCCAGTTGTTGGTCTAAAATCCCAAAGCTGGCATTAAAAAACTAAAATCGGCTTTAGACAGTCTTGTATAAATTTCACCATTCTTAAAAGTATTTAGTTAAGCCAAGGTATTAATGTGGATTACAAAGGCAAAAGTTAAAAAAATTTAATTTTTTCTGTTGGATCAACAGTCAGGGGAAGACCACTCGGTAAACAACGTTTTGTGGCAGAACTAGGACATTAGTTTATGAGAAAAAGAATAGAGGGAGTATTGTTTGTTGACATTCGGTTTGAATTTTCCCACATTGAAAGTGTCAGAAAAATTCCCTGCGGAGAGATAATTTCACATATAAACTGTTCGGCTAAAAAACGAATCCAAAAAAAAATTTTTAAATCGGAAACGAGCTCCCTAATCTCAATAGAGCACATTCGATTGTCTCTTTGCTCTCTCTCTAGCAAGCGATCTAGTAACTTCATAACAGACTTAGGAGTATCAGCCCAGGTTGTATAAATGGCAAAGAACTCATACGGAGTAAATTTGTATTTGAAAGGTATAATTTAGGAATATTGAATTTGATTTTTTTAAAGCTGCAATTTTCATTTGTTCAGTCTGCCTGATGAGATAAGCACGCGCTAAATTCGAAAATAATTATTTTACTGCTCGTTGAAAATTTGTAGTCCTTAAAAAATTTGAGTTTTAAGAAAAAATTAGAGTAACTTGTAGAAATCAGACAGAGTTTTAAACAAAATTGCCTTCAAGTTTTTTCTGACTTAGACCAGCTCTTATTCCATAAATTAAAAAAAAATTGTTTAGAATATTGTTGCTGTGTCCCCTAAAATTTTATATTTGTTTTTAATTTTTCTTTTATGGATTTTTTGTCTCAGTAGTTGATATAGAAAATGTTCTCTCTTTATTTACATTAAAGAAGTCTAAGATTTTTTTTATACCTAAAATTTCACTACAATTCCAAAAATTATTTAAAAAAAATTTTCTTACTTAATTTTCGAATTTCATTGTTTTATAGAGTAATTAGTGCGCCACAATATTTGTTAAATCGTAATTAAATTTAAGAAAAAAAATTTTTTGGCGTAAAATAAAACTTTCAAGCTTCAAAAGAAAAGGTAATTTTCCCATATCTTTTAATTTTCCTACAACATTAGAGAATGGACTCAACGTTACAATATTTACTAGCGTTGGGTAAAATACATACATACATACATACATATGTATATCAAGCATATGCATGTATGTATATGTACGTGTAATTGTATAATGTTTGTATCGTTGTAAATTTTGTAAAGGTGTAATTTGATGTGCAACTGTAGAATGATTAACAGTAGCAATAACAAACAATAAAAAAGCCATTATAATCCAAAAAAGGACATTCCAACAATGATGACAAACCACAATATGGTTAAGCTAGAAATTTATTTCGTTGTAAAATTTTATTTGCTTTTGGCTGTTTTGTTTTCTTAATTTCTTGTGGTTAAACAATTGCGTTGTAGATATTAATTGAAATCTTGTTTGATGGGGGAAAAGTGGTTAAGAAAAACTAAATTGATACGCAAAAATGTATAGGGGCATTTTATTCTAATGCATGTAAAAATCATTTCTCTAAAATAAATAAAATTTTTCTTTTAAACCTTTCACCATGTATGTAAATCTTGTTTAGTGAGGTAACTCCAATCAAAAAAGAAATATAGAGGTTAGAATAAAAAAAATGTAAATACATAAAAATGTCACCGGATCTTGTTGGGTTAATCATTTTTAAAAAAATAGTATTTTAAGAGAGACCTTTTCAAAAGCTTTTAAATGATATCCATATTGATATCGTGAAAAATATCGCTTTTTTCAGAGGCCCATAACTCGGAAAATATGGACGGACGCAAATTTTTTTAATTTAATATTTTTTTTTTTTTTATTTTTTAATTCTGTATCACCCCATATATTTGTTTTTTATTGGAGTTACTTCTCTACATTCGATTGTCGATGATATGGTAAAATTGGAGGCCGGCGTGGTGGTTTGCACGCTGCCTCAAAGGGCACGGACCGATCTTGCTGATTTAAAAAAAAAAATTTTCGAAAGTTTGTCTAATCGATTGGCGTATTTAGATTATCGCTAGCTCTTGTAGCGCCTTGGCAAAGTTGACTTCAACATTAACAAGGACAGACAGACGGGTATTGCTCAATCGACTTCGCTATGCATAAGAAGTCAGAAATGAATGGGGTTGGAAATGGATATTGTAGAAATTACAAACTTTTTTTTTTTTTGGAGGGTATAATAATGAGAGGGTGAAAATGACCTTAAACATGAATGTTTCCGTAAATTAAATGAAAGAAAAGTTTTTTTAATGACTGCAGTGATGCGAACTATTTACAAACGAAGGGGTTCACTGAAGTGCTACTAAATATCAACGACTGGCAAAAATTCTACAAGAACTTGTTTCCATTTACACAAGCAGTGAGAGTAGATCTAGATAAAAACCAAAATAAACTTCACTTTAAGACAGAACTAAAAATTATTTGAATGTTATAAAAATAAATCAAAAATATAATTAAATTAAAATGAGTTTTTTGTGAAAATAACGGTTTTTCATCATGAAGATTTTTTTACTTTTTTCTAGATTTTTCATAAATGTCATTGAGTGTAATCCGCTTAAGCCTGACTAAAATATTTTCATTTGGAACTTGTGCTGTAAGAGGGTCGTAACTTAATAATTAAAATTACTCAGTTGAGTGTTAAACACCCCTGGCTCTTGACTTTTTCTTTAAACGTATTAATTTTTTAAATAAAAATGTCTCTGTGATCTTTAAAGAATTTTATCAACATTCAAAAATTTACATGCCTTTTTTCAACTTAATTTTTTTAAATAAAAATCTCTTGCAGCGAAGGTTTGTCTTTAACATCTTTTATTTTCTTGAATACTATAACAAAAAATTTAAAGAGGAAAGTTAGGGAAGGACATTGAAATTTATAGCGAAGTTAAATAAATTTAACTCAGAAATCGTGAAAAAGTCCTTACAAAAACAAAAAATAATTTTGTATCTCTTTAGACTTCATAACGAGAATCACAAAATAGAAAAATTTTGTAAGATTTGTAATTTTTTCTGTTTTGTTTTTTATGTGATCGTAATTAAATCTTAATTCCTCTAAATGCTCAATAGTTAACGAGACATTTAAATTTCAAGTTTCTTATTAAATTTCTCACATAAAAATTATCAGTTAAAAAAAGTGTTTAATACATTAAAGTCTTTGCAATTCCTATAAAAGAAATATATAGAATCTAGTAAGTGTTGCCAGATTAAAATTTTCAAAATTCTTGACATTCATCAAAAAAATTCTGAATTTGTTTAACATTTTTTTTCCAAGTACAAGTGTTGGCAGGTTTTGAAATAAAATTCACTAAAAGAAAAGTTTTAATATTTTAATTAAATATTCACTCGATTTGCATAAGACTTTGTTAAAGAAAATTTAGGCAAATTAAAATCTTTTTCTTTATGGTTGGGTTTTAAAAATCCTGAAAAAAATTATTTTTGTTTTTATTTTTGGGGACCATGAAAAATCCTTCTAAATCAAGTCAAATTAAAACCAACTGGCAATTTTCCCTACGAATAACAGATTTAGCAAATTAACTGTCAGTCTATTAAGCGTTTGGAATTTCTTTCTAAACTATTTTGTTGCAACCCCACTGTGCTTAACTTTGCTTAAGCTGTATCCACCACTTAACATAGTTTGATGAGTCCATTTTTCTTGTGTTCACTTTAGGTGATGTGGAGCCTTTTTATTGAAACTTTAAGTAGAACCAAGAGCCTTTTACTATCGGCCTAATGTTTTCAAGTTTAACGTAAAAGAAGATCAAAAATTCTGACCGATATCAATTTGCAACTGTTCCTTCCTACTGAAAAATCGTTTCAGAAGGATGAAAATTTTTCTTTGATACAAAAATAATGCAGCATTTAGATTCTTGTTTATATTTTTAGTCTCTTCCACGTAGATTTTTCATTATTATTTTTTTTTTTTTTTTTTGTATTTAAATCAAGTTCTTCAAATGTCTACTGGGCCAACAAAACCATTTATAGAAAGAGAAAAATCTAAAAATTTAATTTCCTTAAAAGTCATTTATTCATTTAAATTTTCATTTAAATTATAGGCCGCCCTTTTTTTCTCTTCGCTTTTCAAATTTCACTTTCATTTTGGAATGTGAGTGACTGTTTGTCTGGCTGTTGATTTGTTATTTATTTACGAGACGCTATACATTTTGTTTCAATATTTTTTGTGTTTTATTTTCGTTTTATTTTAATAACAAAACAATACTAAAAATAGAAATAAAAAGAACAATATGATGAACATTATTTAATTTAAAGTGATACAAATAAAATAAAAACATTTTGACTTGTCGCTGATGATGCTGCTGAGGAGGATATTTCAAGAAATACGGCGACAGTTTAAATTAAGGAAATGTTAATGATTTAGGGATTTTGTGTTGTACTTGTAGATGATGTGAAATGTTGAAGTGCTGAAGATTTTATGCGTATCACATAGGACTTATTTTTATATAACATTCTTCATAAAGTACGAAGGCTGATCTAAAATTTCTTTAACACTCTGAAATATAAGTATGTATTTTTATAACAAGCCATACAAACGCCTTAACTTATCTCATTTGCTGTTCATATATACACAGTCGACTCTTGATAATTTAAAACTCAAGGGACCAGAGAAAAAGTTCAAATAATCGAGTTTTCATATTAACGAGACTTCAAAAGATAAAGATAAAAAAAATTCAAATTAACTAGAGCTTATAGAACTGCCATAGAAGCTAAGAAAACGGTTTTTAATTTCTTTTAAAAACAGAAATAAAATTACATTAAGAGTTCAAATTACAAGGTGTAAAAAAATCGAACTTCAAATTATAAAATGTTGGCAGGCAAGATGTCATTTTGTAGGAGATCACAAAAAACATAAATAAATAATTGTTTTATTTTTGAAAATTAAAACAATTTAAATTATAAAATAGTTTCAAATTATTGAGGGGACCAAATTACACAGAATTTTTTCAATATATTTTAAGTGTTTTTCAAGGGACCTGGAAAACAGTTCAAATTATCGAGTGATTTAAATTATTCAAATTATCAAATGTCGACTGTAGAAATCTTTACCAATTTAGGTACCCCGCAACTGCCGAACAATTGTTTTCCTTTCTCTAGTCGAAACTTCGATAGGTTTGAACTAATGTTTCCATTTTATTCGCTTTTTTAACCAGCCATTCACCTCAGCTACTTTTCAATATTTATTAGACTTGTGCCATATAGTTCAATTTAGTGAATGCTCTTTTTAGTTCAAAGTTTGAAAATGAACTAGTTCAAAATTTAGTTCAAACGCACCCTTTAGTTCAAAATCTCTCTTAGTTCAAATGTTCTGTAGGCGTATTGTTTGTACTTTATACCTTTAGTTCAAACGCTTTCTTTAGTTCAAAAGGTCTTTGAGCTCAAATGTTCTTTTCAAAATATGATGGCAACAACACCGTTGCATTGCCATAACGAATGTTAAATAAAATGTGTGGCAGCACTAATTTTATGTGGTAAATAGTTTACAAGGAAGGACATGGATTTTAGCTCATCTTGTCTGGTAGTTTAAATACAAAGTATAGTTAAAAAATGAACTAGATATATTTAAAAGTATGAACAAGTTCACTTAGTTCAATCGATGGAATCGTTTAAATGAACTAGTTCGTTTATGAACTATACAAGTCTAATATTTATTATACCTTTCACCACAAGTTTTTAATTCCATTTGTAATTTCTACAATATCCATTTCACAGTCCTTATGCATAGCGAAATCGATTGAGCGATGAAAGTCTATGCGCCTGTGCTCGGGTTCAAACCAACTTTTCCAAGGCACTAGATGAAATAAAGAAAATTTAAATACTCCAATCGATTAGACATAATTTCGAAAAGTTTGCTACTGAAAATTAGCAAGATTAGTCCATGGTCTTCGAGGCAGCGGGCAAAACACCAAGCCTGCCTCTCTTTTTCCATATTATTTTGAAAAAATCTAGTTTAGTGAAATGACTCCAATCAAAAAAAAAAAAAAAAACACAAATATGGGGAAATAGAGAATTGAAAAAAAAGAAGAAAAATTTCAAGTGGAAAAATTGGCGCTCGACATTATTTTCCGTTTTTTTTTCTTAATTTTTCAAAGAAAAGTACGATTGTGCACCATATTTTTTAAGATATCAATATGGATATCATTTTAAAGCTTTTGAAGAGATTTTTTAGAAAATGCTTAAATTAAAAATAAAATGCTTAACCCATTAAGATCCAGTGGTATTTTTATGTATCACTGTTACTTGTTTTTCTCTGCTTTCGTGGTGCTGATGAGGATTGAACTCACTGCTTGTGGTATTTCTATTTACAACAAGGAGAGATCTCTATTAATGCAACTTTTCTTTTACCTCTATTCACTCAAATCATACTTTTAGTAGTGGAGCTTTTTCTTATCCGAGACACAAACCAAATCGGTTTAGTCTTTTAGACTGCTTTTTTGAGCAGAATTGTTGCCCATCTAACATCTTTACTGCGTATACTTTTTAAAAAACCAACATTTGTTTAACTTTAAACCTGTAGACCCATTCTAAAAACTTTCCTTTTATACAAAACATATTGCATCCAGATTTTAAAAGAACACTTCTGTACTTAAATTTCGACGATAAGCAATTCATAATTAGGATTCTGACGCAATTTGTATTGATAAAACGCAATTAGTTACGTACACAGCGTAAACGCAATAAAAATTTCTGCTTTTGACTACTTAAAGGCCAAATGAATGCTTTTTCACCACTTATAAAAAGAGTAGTTACTAACGCCATTAATTAGATTTAAAAAAAAAATTAAAATATTTTAATGAAATTTAAAATTTTTTATTTTTCTAAAAAAAAACACGCAAATTAAGTATCGTCAAGTCACATGCTTTTTTTTTTTCTTTACTTTTTCAATTCACTTTGACACTACACTTGAACTAGATTATTTTTAGCACAACAACATTCATTTTCACATTCATGTCAAATGATTTGTAATACAAAAAATCTCTAATTAGAATAAACATGTTGTATTAGAATTTCGCAAAATTACGCGCAATGTGATCGATAAAAAAAATCATGATTATTTTTTACTTATTTTTTCTTTCAAAACGATTCATTCAAAACTATTTGAGGTCATAAGTGATTTGAATAAAATTTTAAAGGTAATATTTAAAAAAAAAGTTTTAAATTAAAAAGTCTTCTAAAAAGTTGAAAATGTTTTTCTATGGATATAAAAAGTAGAACAAGAAAAAAAACAAATTCCTAAATTTAAGAAGAAAAAAGAAATATAAAAACTAATTAAACACATTGACGACAACATCAACAAAAAAAAGAAGAAACATAAAATGGCAAATGAAACCCAAAAACAGGTCATGCAAAATTTACAATTGAATGGATTTGAATTGTAAGTGACACACATGAAATTAATAAAAAAAATGAAAGAAAAAATCCAAATTCTGTGATAAAACTTGAAACCGAATAATAAACAAAATTTAAACAATTTGTAAAAGCAAAATTACTATTTTGCCATTTATTTTATTCTCTGTTAAAAAAATTATTTTTAAAAAAATTTTCACACAAAGTTCAAAAGTCTTTACATGAGCTTTTGTTTAGTATTTTCGTTGTGGTAGTAATGAACTTGAAAACAAGCCCCTTTTTATTTACGATCTTTTACATTTCACACTTTTTACTTATATTTTATTAAAAGCACTTAGAGACACCCATTTCATATTCAATTTAAACTAAGCAAAATATTAACTGAGCAATAGTTGAACATTAGACAAAAATAAGGTTGCCAGATTTTTTTTTTTTGTGCATCAACCTTAAAGTAAGAAATTACAAAAAAATAATAATAAAAAATGTATCTCGCTTTATATCGGATCTTTGTATTCAAGGCGACCCAGGATGGTCATTTCTATACATAAAATATTTTTGGTGTGCATAGTAATCGATATGGAATGCAAAAAACCATTTGTTTGTCTGTTTTCGCATCACGTAAAAACTGTTGGATGGATTTGAGTGAAATTTTTTAAAGATAACCCTTACAACCTTAGTTCAAATATAGAATACTTTTTTTTCATAAAAATTAGTCATTTCGTAGAGAAACTAGAGATACAAATGTGAAAGCACCCAATTTTACCCGTATAATGGTACTAGAACAGTTGCCAGTACATTTTGTTTTTGTAGATGGAAAATTTTTAACACTATTTACAGAACTCTACAGAAAATGTTTAAAAACTCATTTTTCCAGATTTTAATTAATTTTAAGAAAATTGGAAATGAAATGCTGAAGAAGTCGTGGACACTACTAATCAAGATATAAAACATAAATTAACAAGGCTGTTCATTACAAAACGTGTTCATATCACAAAGTGTGTAAAAATACGTCTGCTGTAACAAAAAGTATAGAAAATGAAAATAAAAATTAAAGAACGTTCACAACATGATATTGACGCATATGACCCATTTTTTTAAACCGTAATAGACCGGCACTTGAAGCAAACACAGAGTGCAGGAAAAAAAATATTTAGATTTTACATTTTTTTTTTTTTGCAAGTTGTGTGCTTATAAATTGTTCCCACTTTATTCTTGAATGGAGAGAAGTTTTTTATTTCTCTAGTTCTATATTCTAGAATACATGAATATAATTTCAGAAATTTAAATTATTTTTTAAAAGGAAATTCATAATATTTTCAGTTTTAAATAAAAACTCTTAATATGGCAGCTCTGCTAAAGAGGTGTGTATGTGTTCACCTTTTTGTCAACTAAATTAACAAAACAAATACGACATAAGTGTGGTGAAAATTTAAAAATCACGTCATGAGATCACATTTTCCTTTACTACAGTTCACAGCAGTTTAAAACAACCGGCGGCACGGCGAAAGCAAACTAAATTGATTTTAATATTTATATTCTGCTGAAAGCATTTTCTAGCAAGATGTAAGTGAAAACCAGCCAGTGTCTTAGAAGGCAGTCCTTTTTGGCGATTTTTAATAATTTCTTTTGCTTTGATGTCGCCAGTTTTTAAATATTTTCTTTATAGGGTTCCGAATTCACAGGATAAAAACGTCACTTTATTGTTTTGGCTACAATGTCTGTACGACTGACACACCCCCACAATTATAGTACCATGCAAGGAAGACTTTTTCACACAAAGTTCGTTTCTTTAAAAAAATACTAAACACTAAAGGATGTTACGAAAGTGACATGTAATTAATGAAAATATGTTTGTCTCTTAAATGGCGATAGAAAGAAACGTCAAATTTTCACACTGTATCTAATATTATGTCAGGTTTAGCCACAAAACAAAAATAAAACAATAGAAAAATTAAAGGGTGTCCCAATAGTAACGGAATTTTCGCATATGTGGCCTTATTTTGGGAACCGCAACTGGTAGACACTTTAAGTTTAAATAGTTTTTATGCCTGCTATAAAAACAAACATAAAAACTTTAACTAAAATATAAAGGGTGGCCCTATAGTGACGCGATTAGTTGTTAAGCCATTGTAGGCAGACACTTACAATTAACATAGAGTGTGTGAATATATGTGTTGTATAGAAATAAGTGTGAAGAATAAATTTCAAAATTAAAGAAGATTAAATTAAAAGATGATTCATATATTGTACCGCAGCTTTCGGGAGTCGATTTAGAACTTGACGAATTTTTGCTTTTCATATTAAAAGAAAAATCACGTTTTTAAACCGAAAGTCTCCCATAGTGTTTTTCTAAATGCTTTTTTTAGTGCCAGCTCTGATTTTGAACAAATTATATTCGGAAAAGATAAAATTTGAACAAAATCTTTAAAAAAGGGTTTTATATTTAATAAATAATAAAAAAAAACCTTTTTTTATAATAAAAAATCTTTTATAATAAAGAATCTTTTCTTCAAATAAAGAATCTAAACAACCATATTTTTAAGCAGCTAAGGAGATTTTTCACCGGATTCCAAATGACAAATGACAACGGTTAAAAAAATATTCACGTTAAAAAAGCTGTACTCAAAGAAATCCCCTCTATTTCTAAAAGTAGCGTATCAAAATTGTATTTGCCTATAAAAATTATATCTCGATTGGACTATCAATTTGCATTTAAATAATTATAAATATTTAAAAAATATTTTGATATTGCCCCACTGTGCAATATAGGAATTTGCATAGAAATCTATGAATACTATATTTAATTGTTAAGAAAATAACCAAAAAGCAACCTAATATTTGTTCCATTGCATAGGCTTGGTAAACTCAGCTAAGTAAGATGTTACGTACCACCACTGAAAAGTGTGGTATGTGTGTGTACATAATAAAGCAAAATAAATGAAGAGTTTATATGCCGTCTGTTGATGAACAATCTTCATTTTTGGAAAGCTCCATTCAATATCTTTTCGACTTAACTGTACCTCTAAAATACAAAAAAGTGATACCCAAACAAAATCCTTGGTTTTCAAGTACTGTTAAGAATGCTATAGAACAAAGAGACATAGCACACGCAAGGTGGAAAAGATATAGAACTGCAGATCTTAAATTGCAATTTTCTATCGCCAGAAAAAATGCTAACAGACAAATAAAACAAGCTAAAACTGAGTACTACTCTAATCGATTCAGTGATGCCATTAATTCTAAACAAACATGGAACACTATTCGAGAGATAGGAATTGGAAATGCAAGCAATAGTGCTGACTGCCATATGGATTTAAATATGATTAATAAAACATTTACCAATATTCCGGTTATTCAACCAAATCCAAATTATTATAATTTTGAATGCAGAAATGTTGAAGGTGAAACAATACGTGAACACTTTCAATTTTCTTGCGTTACACAACATGACATTAATTCAATGTGCTCATCTCTAAAATCGAACGCAGTGGGAAGTGATAATATACATCCAAAATTTATACGTTTACTATTGCCCCTGATTCTCCCATATATTACGCATTTGTTCAATTCTGCTATTATATCGGGTATTTATCCATCTAACTGGAAACATGCCAAAATTGTTCCTTTGCCCAAGGCCAATGGGGCATATAGACCCATTGCCATTTTATGTTTTTTGTCAAAGATTTTAGAAAGGCTACTGAATAAGCAGATTATTACATATGTCAATACTCACAATTTGATCACTGATAAACAATCTGGTTTTCGCCAAAACCACAGCTGTATTACAGCTCTCGTGGAAGTTTGTGAAAATATTCGGCAGGGTCTAGAAAACGGGCATATTAACTTTTTGGTGCTCTTAGATCATTCTAAGGCTTTTGATACGGTAGACCATAATATGCTCACTAAAAAACTGAAACATTTTTTTTATTTTACGGACATGTCAACAAATTTGATATCGTCATATTTAGCAAATCGTACCCAATCGGTATTCGCGAATGATATTTGGTCAGACAGCTTGTTTGTTAATAGAGGCGTGCCTCAGGGTTCAACTTTAGGCCCACTTTTATTTTCCATGTACTCAAATGATCTGCCAAAGCAACTTTTGATATGCAAAATCCATTTGTATGCAGATGATGTACAGCTTACATTAAGTTGGCCAATAGAAGATATTTCTTCAGGTATATTTCAATTAAACAGCGACTTAAATAAAATTAACCTTTGGGCTCGTGCTAATGGGCTTTGTTTAAACCCAGCCAAATCTAAATGCATCATAATTCGTAAAAAAAGAACCGTTCCCAACATTAACGATGATATTCTTTTAAATGGCGAGAAAATCGAAGTCGTGAATTCAGCAAAAAATCTTGGCATTATTTTCAATAACAAGTTGACATGGAATGATCACATTAATTTTCTGGTTGGTCAAACTTATATTAAGTTAAGGGCTCTCTGGTCTTCACAATATTTTATTCCACTAAAAGTAAGGATCTTGCTTGCCAAAACTTACTTGATTTCTTCCCTGCTATATGGTTGTGAAATATTTTTAAGCTGTGACTCAGTCAGCAAAAGAAAGTTAAACGTCTTATATAACAACATCGTAAGATACGTATACAAATTGAGAAGGTATGATCATGTGTCCACCGTCTCTAATAATCTTTATGGAGTGTCGTTTGATAACCTGTTAAAAATTCGCACTCTAATTTTTTTGCATAAAATTATTAATACTAAAAATCCTACATATCTATTTCATCAACTTCGTTTTCTTCATTCACAACGTAGTCATAACCTAGTAATACCTCGACACCAATGCCTAGTCTCTGAATGGCAGTTTTTTATAAATGCCTCTCGACTTTGGAATAATCTTCCACTAAACCAACAACTTAATAGCAATGCTAATAGTTTTAAAATTTTTTTATTTAAATCTTTTACATAACTTTTTATTTTATTTCCTAATAAAATTTATACTTTTTGTTTTTTTATTATTCTGTTAATTTTGATTTTTTTTGTGTTATAAATGTATATTATTTTCTTTTTTCAATTTTAAATTTTCACTAAGTTATATATTGTCATAAAAATTGTCATAACACTATGCGTTCCTGTACTCTAATTATAAGACCAGATCTTGTTGTACAGGAAATGAAAACAAATAAATAAATAAATAAATAAGCTAAATAAATAAGTTTAATAATAAATACTGAGTAGCTGCGGTGTCCACGTTAACAATTCTGCCTGTTTTTTCCGAAATGGAAGATCATAAGTTCAAATCCCATCAGAAACTTAATTATAAAGAAAAATAATTGTTGCCGAGTAGCAGCGATCAATAAATTTTTTAAAAGACAATAAATAGAGAATAGCAGCTCGATCTTTCCAAAGTCTCGGTAAGAAAACAAAAGCAGAAGTTGAACCTGCTAAAGATATCAACAAAAATTTCAATACCGTAACATTTAGGTGCACAAAAAACTTTTATATGTCCCACACCTGAAATGATCTGACAAGATCATACGAATGCTTGGTGGTAAAATAAAACGTTTACCATTAGCACACAATGTAAATATAAAGATAAATTCTCTCTCACACTGAGGGCGACAAATATTATACAGCAGCAACAGCCACAAAAGAATAATTTTCACTTAACAAAAAGTATCTAACAGATTGACGTGTATTAAATGCTTTAGTATTATGCCGTGCACATCAACAATCACGTCGTCGTTATCGTAGTTTTGCCCAAAACTTTTGCATTAAAAAGAAAACCAAACAAAATAAATATTCAAAATATTTTCAAAATTGCACAGATGTGTGATTATTTAACATAAAAAAAAATGATGAAAAATTAAATTAAAAAGGCTTTTAGAAACGCCAAATAAAAGAAGATCTGATGATCTTTAATCTTAAAAAAGAAATCTTACAAAAGAAATCATTACAAAAAATTAATGGAGACAAATTGCAATAAAATTTTGGTGGAAAAGTGAAACATATAAAAGAAAATATCACAATTGTGAATAAATTTTATATATAAAAAATTGTATAATATTTTTGAAAATAATAAAAGAGAAGAAAAAAATATAAACAGCATGAAATCATTAAAATTAAAAATAATTTAAAATAAAATAAATTCTAAAAAAAATTCTCAATTTTTATAGAAGCAAAAAAAACGGAAAACAAAAACAAAATCTACTTAAGTTAATTCAGTGTATTTTAATACTCACTCACATTGTTTTATGAACAATGACAGTGATGAGTCAAACAGTTGACCATTCTCCACCTTAAAAATTGTCAACAAAGCCGTCGTCGACTTTATTCAAATGACATAAAACGTAATTAACACCGTAATAAAATACGACAAAAGAAAAAAAAAACAACACAGTAAAAAATATTAAAACAATAACAAAAGCCAACCATATAAAATAAATAAACAATTATGAAATAATGACAACAATAACAATTACAAAATTCGCTTTTATCTTCTGTCTCTGCAAACAGTAAAATAAAAATTTTTTATATATAAAAAAAATATTTTCATATTTAATCTGAGGCCCTGTGTTTAAATGTGAAATTTTTAGGGTGTTTCAGATTCTAGATGCGAAGTAGTTTTGCAATCCAGTTAGATAAATAACAAAAGAAATTTGATTTTCTTTGCAAGTTGCGGCTTTAGTCAAGGTTGTTTGGGGAAGAATTGCACATCTTTTTATTTTCGGATTTTTTTTTGTTGGGGCCTCACAAGTCTTGCTTTTAAAGCAGCACTATTTTCATTTGTGGTTTGTTAATTTTATGATTTATGGTTCCATACCCAAAGGGTTAAAACGTGACACTTATTATATCCCCACAACATCTGTCACAGACTTCTACTTATGTTGTTGTCATACCTTTCAGTGAAGACCATCGTCACTGGCTGCAACAACAACAACAAAAATGAAATTAAAAACTAAGGCAGTCCCAAGTCAGACATGACCTCAGCTCATAAGGATTTATTATTAAACTTTTATAGGTAGCACTGTTTAATACATGCAGTACTTTGACCGCTAGGAACGCAGACATTAAAATATAACATTAAAGGGTGGCCCATAAAAACCTTATTTTTATATAAACATTTCATTTTTTTACCACAAAAGCCTAACCCTGAAAGTTAATTAAAAGTAAATTTAAAAAAAATAAAGGGTGTTCCCATAGAAGTTGTTTAATGAACTTGGTTTACCTTTTAAGACTTTTAGAGCATCCAGCTCTATTGATTCACTGGAGTATCGACGCAATGTGGGGTGTGTTTCACTGTTTTATTGTTACTACAACGAAATGTGATCTTATGAAATCAGGGAACTTGTTCCTGAAAACCGTAATTTCATACACGCAACGCGCTCTGCATTAAAGTTCAGCACACATAGAATCCGTCATACGTTAAACTTCGACATATTCAACTTACAAGTGAGTTAAAATACATGTATTCTTGTGAGCGTTGTCACAATCAATACGTGTCCGTCAACGCAAAGTACGAAAGTTGGTGAACTTTTAACTTTTGACGCACGTTGAATACTATGATGTTTCTTCTTCTTTACTTTCTTTCAGTTTTTACTGTGTTTCAATTGTCCTTTGTAATTTTAATAACATAATTTTAATGCAAAAAAAAAAAAAAAAAATACAAATTAAAGTTATTTAACGAATGAATAAAATACAAATCTAATTTAATATCCGTCAGCAAAGTAGTCATTGTGCCAACCTCATCCGTCGATACTTTAACTTTAGTTGAACACGTCAAAGTACAACGTATGATGGCTTCTATATGCCCCGGCGTTAAGATGGTTAAACATAAATCGAGCCGCCATCTTTATATCTTTGTGGTGCAGCGTATAAAAATATTCTTTTGAATTGTGTGTTAAGTAATTCAGATTTTACTTAAGTTTTTTTTCGACTTTGCGCTTTAGATCTTCTCAAGTATTTTCAAAAGCATTTCTTCCCCTTTTACATCACTACCCAGAGTACTTCAAGCTTAAGGTCCAAAGAAATAGACAATAATTCAAGCAATAATTTTTTCCTCAGTTGGAATGTCTAAAACAGTCATCAATTTTTCTCTTCTGATTTTTTTATTTTGTTTTCTCGCTTATCAAAAAATATTTGCATTTTTTCCCCAGTTGTGGCATTGCTTGAGCAGAAGTCATCCCCTAGGTGCTGGTCCGAAATAAAAATAAAAAACTTTCGTTTAATTATCTGAGGCTTCTACACCTATTTGTGTTGCATCGTAATATTTTTTTTTTTTTTTGTTTCTTGCAAAAAGTTAATCTAACAGCGTTCTAAAAACTAGAAGGCATGTGGCCAAATAATTTTAAAATATAAAATATTCTTAAAAGCCTGTGTTGAAATCTTTTTAGTTTCAATCGTTATATTCGTTTTCAAGGCTTTTGTGTAATCCTACAGTTCTCTCACACATTGCTTAAGATTTTTAAAATCGGATAATAAGATCATTCCACTAAAAAAATGTGTTTCAAAATAATTTGGTTAATTCTCTTTATTTTAAAATTTTTTGTTAATCTCCTTGGGCTGTTATGGTCAGTTATTATTTTTTTTTTTTCAAAAATTAATAAAAATCAAGACATTTTTATATATTTTTCCCGACGTTTCCTTTGTTCTTTTCAAACTTCTTCAGAGGATATTTATTAAAATTGTTTACTTTATTAGCATTACAGAAAAGGTTTTTAATTTACTTAATATTAAAAAACTGGACTTTCACAACACAGAAATTAAATAATAAATTAATAAATATAATAATTCTAAAACTTTATACAACACAAACACAGAATTAATTGTCAGTCTTACAACTAATATCACAGAACTTCAACTGAGCGAACCTTGTTCTTAATTGAAACCGATTCAAAAGAAACGGTGTGAAAACTACAACAGAATGTCAATATGACTTAAAGGCAAAGGCTTAAAATTATATAAAATCTAGGTGACCCTTTAAGCTTTGTTTTGCCCAAAATAGATTTGTTAATAAATCAATTTGAAGCGCTCACGATTCCATTCGAAATTAGTTTTTAAATCCAAAATAGCATCAACAGCATTTTCGCATTGAATAGAATATTGAATATCTGACAGGTACTCTAAAGCGAGAAGAAGAAAAGAAGCAATTCTAGGGGCTCAATATTCTTCTTCACGTTGTTTGTTATTTGTTATGCGTGTGTTATCTATGAATCGGCACTTTTGACTTCATTCCAATTATCATTGTTGACTTTGTTTTACTTGCACACGTACATTTTCGTTATCGTATTCGATATTTTCATCTCTTATTTCTGCCCTGCTATTTCTCATGTTTGCTGTTTTTTTGTCTTATTCCTTAGAAGGTCCAAATGTGATCTTTTGCTATTTTTTTTTCTCGGTCACCCTAATCACCTAGCGCTATGAAATATATTTTAAGCGAATATTTAACGGTAAAACTTTGCATGTAAGCACGGCTTGATGTCATGCCTTCATACTAGTGTAATTGGCAGGCTTTGGGATTTCTCGGAAATTTTTATTTCCCAGGAAACGGAAAAAAATGATCACATTTCCGACATTCTGTTTCTTGTTTTCGTTGCAAAATTCCCAGCAAGCGAAAAAACCCTTTCACTTTCTACTGAGGTAGGTTTTGCTATCAACAATGCATTGTAAAGATTATCCATGTTCGTTGCTAAATCGTTAGTGGTTTTGAATAACTGCATAACCATCTCACAATTTCCCTAGAATCCCCGTTTTCCAAACCCTTGTATTAGGGTAAAATTCGTTTTTGTCAGCGTAACCGGATAGATTTCAAAATTTTGCAACTCTCTCATCACATCACACTGCTCTCACATGCAAAGTTTGACCAAATGATAGTCTCTTAACGATCTATTCTCATATGTAACAAATGTACATTAAAACCTTCATACAAATCGGTCGAGACATTGAGTAGGAGTGAGACCACAAACGGTGCCAGAATAGATTGGATTGAACTGGTTCTTTTTAAATGATTTGAATGTTTAACCGATTCTGCAAACAGAAAATGATTAAACAGTATTAAACTTTAAAATTATCCTGCTACTTTTCCGGATAAATTATTTTAATCACCGATATTGATTATTGGAGGTGAACGCACATCTCGATGGCCATTTCAGGAAACTTCTGACTATTATTTTAAATGATAAAACGGCATATTGAGAGTATGACGAAGAATATTGTAAACAAAATTGCATTTGAATTGAAAATGTTTATTTGAAATGGCATTAAAATGAGCCGGTTCAATAGAGCGACATGAAAAATAAGTGAATGCTCGTTATGTGAAATCATTTTACTTGTCTAGAAATTACAGATTTACTTGCACTTTTCTCCAAAACTCCCACTGTGCAATAACGAAGGAACTGAAAATAGTATAAAAACCGAAACCAAGATATATTGGAGTACCCTATATTTATGTGTGAGAAAAACCTACTATCAATTTTTTCTTATTTTTAAAGCAGACAAATAGGCAGACAAAAATAATTTTACGAATCTAATTTTAGTAAAAAAAAATTAATTTTAATTTAATTTGCATTAAATTGATATTATTTTATACAAACTGTTAAACTGGGCCAAATATAAAAAATTTATAAGACTACAAAAGAGAGTCAGACAGATGTTAAACATCGTACAATCAGCAATGTAATGAGAAAAAATATAAAAGAATAAATATCCATTCAAAAACACATCACAGTCGTTTTTCCATCCATTAAATTAATTTAAAACTGTCTACACAATTTTAAATTATTTAAAAGAAAAATTATATTAAATTTTAGTTGATTTAACCTGCTACGTTGTTGATCAAACTTTAATTTATTTATTTTTATATCTTAAGAAACTTTTTTTGACTGTTTTTCATAGACCCTCTTCCAATTAGTGTTTAAACATTCCGTTTTTGTTTTAACAACCAGACTGTTGATTGCCAGACTGACTTTATGTTTTTTTTTTATTTTTTACTGACAATGTTTTCGTTTTTCTATTGCTCCTCTATCATATTTGTGGCGTTTTATGAGGTTTTTAAACAAATAAATTTAAAAAAACAAACTGTGCTGTTTGATGTCGCGACATATGATTAAATTATAAATATTTTTTGCAAACAAAAAAAGTTTTCACATACATTTTTATTTTTGAAAAAAATATTTTTTTAATTTAACCGAAAGAATTTATTTTTAAATTGTTTTTACAACTTGCTTTTTCAACCGATTTTAAAAAAAGTTTGTACCCGCAGAACTCAGTCATTTCTGAACCGATTTAAAATTTTATTTTTTTATGTTAAAGGTTATTCCTGCAGATGGATACCGGCTTATAATTTTAAAAATTAAAGGGAGTCCCCAGAGATGACCTTAATTTACCTAAATGGGCCTATCTTTTCAAAACTCTGGAAAACTTCACAGAATGTCGATTACTATGACTGTTATATTAACAGGTGTAAATTTTAAAAATTATAAATTAAAGGGTGGCCCAATAGTCAATTAATTCGATAATATGGCCATACTTTTAAATAGTTGTATACGGACAGTTTAAATTTGAATGGAGCCTGTATTGTTAAGTCCGCCTAACAACCATAAAACTTAAATTTAAAAATTAAAGGGTATCCCAAAATGTGATGTTATATGTCTTACGTTTGTCTGGTTTGAAGTCGGTGTTTTTTTTTTTTTTGCAATTATTTTTATTTTTTTACACATTTATATAAAATAATTAATTGCAAAGGACCCTTTAATTTCACTTTCTAAGAATTAAATCTTATAATAATTATAAAGGGTGAAGCTCTGTAAATAAGATTTACAACACTGTTTATTTTATAACCAACTTTGATGTGTAAACGTTTTGCTTAATGCTGCCATTCTGTTTTCAACTAAAATTTTTTTTAGGCGAGTTAAAACGTCTAAATTCTTTTAATATGAAAAGATTTGGCAGCTTGTTTTAGTTGCTTCCCTCTACTTTTACTTCACAGAACTCTGCAAAAACAACAAAAACAACCAAGGAAATAATAAATGCGATGTTTATTAAAAGTTTTTGAGTGTAAAGAAAGTAGCGCCTTTAAGCAGATTTTTTTTATAGACTTTATGCTCTTTATTTTTAATGTCATTGTTGCTTTCTTATATTTTTACTGGATTACAACACTTTTCCGTTACATTTTATTTATCAATTTATTTTTAATAGAATTCAAGACAGTTCAGTGGGAACTATCAACATTATTGATTCGCAAACTTTAAGTCAGAACTCGTAAATATAAATTTTAGTCATCTTCACACATATGAAATGAAGCTACCAGAGCTTTTTTAAATCATTAAAAATATAGCAAAAAATATCGCTAAATATCTCATCAATCCCAATTCGAAAATCACAATAAGTGGCAAAACTAATCGTCATGTAGATTTTTTTTTTGCTTTTTGCCCACCGTCTTTCATACTTTTTAAGGACGGGGCAAAGTAGCGACGGATGAGGTTGGCACAATGAATACTTTGCTGATGGATATCAAATCAAAGTTTGCTCTCTAGTTTTATTCATTTTTTTATTTTTTTAATTTTAATTTGTATTTTTTTTTTTCCATCAAAATTATTTTATTAAAATCACAAAACACAATTGAAACACATCAAGAGCTAAAAGAAAACAAAGAAGAAGAAGCAATTGAAAAAAGTTAAAAGTTAACCAACTTTCGTACTCTGCGTTGACGGACACGTATTGATTGTGATAACGCTCACAAGAACACATGTATTTTAATTCACTTGTCAGTTGAATACGTCAAAGCCTAACGTATGACGGATTCTATTTGCCCTGGCCTTTACTTAATCGCATAGTGCGTATTGTTTCAATATCATACTGATTGTTATGAAATAAGCTGGGACGCGTGATACCTGGCCTGGAATTTAACTTTTTATTCTTGAATTAATAAGCAAAAGTATTTCAGTATTATAAAATATAAAAAATCTTTTTTCGGCTCAAGTTCATAAGGTTTTTATTTCAAGCAATTTAATTTTTTAATACCTGAAAAATGGTTTAAATTCCCTTAATAAAAACAAATTTATATGTTCTTTAATCTAAGGAAATCTTAAACAAATCTTTTAAAATGAAATTTTCATATGGCGTTTGCATTAAATAGCAATTTTCTTTGTGTTTTCTTACCACAACCAAATTACAGATGTTTAAATTATTTGTAACAGATTTCTAATTAAAAATCTTAAACGTGCTTCGTTACATTCAAAACTTTCCCATTCAATGACTGTAAAATATTTAAGGCATCTTTAGAAACGCAAAAGCAAAACACCAATATTTCAAATCATTTAATTAGAAAATACAATTAGAAAATAAAATCGAGTTAAGAAAAACCACCTTGAAAGGTTTTAAATTCATTAGCAGGGGGTTTTATTCAAGAAAAACTTTTAAACACAATTGAAGCGTAATTTAAGGAATTAATGAAAAGGGATTTTGTTAACAAACATTCAAATATTTTTTAAGCAAAAGTCAACTAATGAGCTAAAGTTTTAAAAGGAAAATATTTGCTATTTAAAGAAAAAAAGTTTTTGGAATAAAATTTCTTAAAGTTAAAAGAATTTAATTAACGAAACAAATTCGGATAAAAATTATCTTCTTACAAAATTTTTACTTTCAAAAAGATTTAAATGAAATGACTTTTATTAGACGGGGTTTTTTTTATTTATTTTTTTTTTTTATATTTGTAAGGACTGTAGACTGATTAGCATCTTTTGTTTATGCTGTGACGTTAATTAATTTAGTTTAATTTTATTTTTATTTTGATTTTCATTTTTACTTAAATAAAAATATAAATTTAAAGAAAATTAGGCATTTCTTCATATAAACACTTAGGGTTTCAGTAAAAAGTATAAATGAAAGAAGATCACTACAAAATTATAAATAAGTTTCATTTGGTTTATTAATCAATCAAGGTTTTACACCCATCCGCTTTTTGGAAACCAAAATAACATATTAAAGATGCCTATCATGAGCAACTTTTGATCTTCGACTGCAGTCAAAAGAGCTGATCGAACAAATTTTCGTTTGGTATTATGGCGCACATTCGATAAAAATGTTGCTATTGTGAATTTTACTCAATTGAATTATTCACAATAGTGCATTTTTTATCAGCTGTCACTCTAAAGAAATATTGCTTTGCTAATTTATAAACGAAAAATAAAAATAATTATTATTTAAAATGACTCCGACGGAATTATGGTTCGACGGTTTAGCTCCTGTGTATTTTTTTCCCATTTTTTTGCCGCTTGAACTTTTGTGCACATTCCTTTTGCCAGCTGTGGATTTTCTTCCATTAGAGAAACGAGCTTTTCCAATTGTTGTTTTGTACTTACAACCTTAGACCTGCATGGAATTAAAATAATTCATTGCCATCATATAAAAAAAAAAAATAAAAAATTCACACTCACATTTTTAATAAGTTTTACAAACTGACACAAACCATGGAAGCAAAATTGGATTCGATTAAAAATTCTTTGCACAACGAAATTGTCGACAGTGCTACCAACACATAATACGAATTTGACAATCGATATTCGATTTTCGTTAGTCAGCGAAGATCGAAAATCGAATGCAACTCATAATAAGGGCCTTAATAGAAACATTTTTAATTAAAATTTACTTTTTCGAATTAAGGTTCATTTATTTATTTAATTTCTAAAAAAATTTTAGAAAGAAAAATTATTTATAAATGTAAGAGGACGCCGCATTTCATTCTGCCGGCGTCTAATTTTTCTTGGTTTCTTTGGAAAACGTCCGCATACACTTGTTAACAATTTTTCTTTCTAAAAATTTTAAGAAATTAAATTAATAAATAAACCTAAAACCGAAAAAGTAAATTTTAATTCACTTATAATATTCACGGTTGAAATCCTGATTGGAAAAAAATTTGTAAATAATTTCAAAATATTTTTATTTTCTGATTTCTAATGATGGAAGCCATTTAATTGTATGGAGAAATATTGAAAATAAATTATAATAATTTTTAAAAACTAAAATTGTTTAATATTTAAAAAAGATCAATAAATAGAAATAATTATTATTTTTGTTTCATAAATTTTACTACAGTTTTTAAGCGCTTTTTAATATTTTTTCTGTAGGCCATTCCAACCGAAATAACTTTTTTTAATTTCCACTACAACGATTCTTCAAAATAAAATTGACTTTTTGTTATGACTGAATATCTTTGAAACAAAACTTTTATGATCGATCGCAAGCTTCAACGATTATTAACCTTTCTCGATATTTTATCACATCGTACTATTTAGCAATCAACGCATTAAAAAAATTTTTAGAAAAGCCATTTAACTTTGTTAAAAACATTACATAAACAGATGTTGCACAGATGATAAGATCGCAAACTTAAGATGGACAATGTATTAAAAAATAATTATTAAAAATAAATTTTTTGCCGATGGGACAATTTTAATTTTTGTCAAAATTGTGATTGCTCAGTTGTTTCTTTTCTTTGCAAACTTGATCATATTTACGTATTAGATGCAGCTTAGTGATGAATTCTCGAATAGACTTCCTACTAATCTAGCAATTAAAGCATATATTTTTTTATAAAAAGGGAAGTAGCACTTCATTCAATAATGCCTATTTAGTTATTTTTGTAACCGTGCTACATTCTTTAGAAAAGGGATAGATGAGAGATAAGACAGGTGGTGAAAAGAGAAAGATAGCTATAGCTATTTTATTAGTTATTATACTTCGCCGGCGAATATGCTATGAAGAAGTACCGACGAAGTAGGCTGCATGTTTAATGTTAATTCTGAATATGTATTTATACCATTAAACAGAAAAAAACATTTTTTATTTTTGGTTGCCGCAGGGGTTGAACCCTGGTCAATCAGGTTTGTAGCGAACGCGTTTACCACTTCGACTACAGCACCCATAAACAAGTAAGAGTGCTATATTAAACTATGCCGAATGTTATTTACCTTTCACCATGTATGTAAATCTACTTTTGTAAAGTAACCAATCAAAAACGCCAATATTGAGGTGGCAGAGAATAAAAAAATAAAAAAAAAAAATATTTATACAAAAACTTTTTGTATTTTTCAAAAGATCTCTTAAAGGAAACTTTAAAATAATATCCATATTGATATCTTAAAAATTAAAAAATTTCCATTACGTAAATTCTTAAAAGGTTGTTCCTCTTATTTTTGCCATAACTGTATGCAGGCATAAACATACTTTTATGTAAAAATGTTTATATATTTTATTTGAATTAAAAGAAAAAATGAGGTAAATGTTTGAAAATATTAAATGCACAACAAATTAAATATAAAATTTGACATTTAACAAAATACCGGCCGTAAATAAAAATAAGTCAATTTAACAAGTAAAAACTGTAAGAGAAACATATTTTTTTTAAGAAACTGCATAAAAGATAGAAAAAAAAACAATAAATAGTGCTAAATTCGGCTATGCAGAATCTTTAATACCCGCTACCATGTATGAAAATCTTGTTTATTGAAGTTACTCCAATAAAAAAGGCAAATATTGCGGTGACAGAGAATTAAAAAATAAGAAAAAAATTAAATACTAAATATAGTTTTACAAAAAAATTTCATCGGCTTTTAATGGGTAAAGCATTTTTTAAAAATTTTAGTATTGCGTAAAAAAGCTCTTGAAAAGCTCTTAAATGATGCCCACATTGATATTTTATAAAACAAGGTGCAAAATCGTACTTTCCTTTGATAAAATTAGAGGCCCATAACTTAAAAAATATGGGCGAGCGCCAATTTTTTTACTTGATGTTTTTTCTTATTTTTAAACATCTTATCGCTCCTTATATTCGCTTTTTTGATTGGAGTTACTTCATTGCTAAAAATGATATGGATAGAGGCAGGCCCGCTGCCTCGAAGAAGATGGACAGATCTTGCTGCTTTCCAATAGCAACATTTTTAAAACTATGTCTGATCAATTGGCATATTTAGATTTTCTCTAGTTTATCTTGTGTCTTGGCAAATGATTTTAACATTAACACGGACGGACAGACGGACATCGCTTAATCGACTGCGCTATGCATAAGGACTCAGAATATATATTTTTGATGGGGGTCGAAATTGCTATTGTAGTAACTGCAAGCGGAATAACAAACTTAAAAATACCCTCTGTCCACCTATGGTGAAGGGTATAAAAAGTAACATTCAAAACCGTTCGCTTAAGATCCGAATTTATTGTGACTTTTTATAAATTTCGATTAGAAACATATAATTTTTATTACTTCCTTTTATCTGTGTCTGCTTTGAAAATATTTAATGCTCATGTGAACACTGTCTTAAGCCTACGAAGGTTATTGATCGAATATAATTTATTTAAAGTCGTTAGTGAATAGATGGCGCTAGGGTAGTGTATTTCATATAAATGAAAACGGCCTTGGGTTTTTCAATTAAATTTCTCTTACACCAAGTAAAAATTATTCGAATATCTAGAAAATTTTTACAGTGAGCAGCTTAAATATTTTTTTGTGGAAAAAGGCAATACTGGAAAAGTGAATGTGACTGCTCTTCTACCAAATTTTACTGTAATTATAAAGTATTTAGAAAATTGAAAATAAAATTTAAATGTGATGTCTAAAGGTAAGATCAGATATTATTTGACCAAAAAGCCCAATCACTAAATTAAGAAAAAAAAGTTGTGTCCTTCTACACAATATTTATATTATAAATCGTCATTCGTTAGAATACTTTTCAGGAAGGACTGACTAAATATTAATAAAAATAGTATTTACGCTTTTTTTGTAAAATTTTTAATTAATTTGACCGAACTTTAATATCGTTTGATTTTTTGCTCATTTTCCATTAAATAATTTTAATTTTTGATTTTTTTTTTTTTAGTCAAACTATTTAAGTTTTAATAACCAAATAATTTAAGAAATCAAATTAAGTTATTAGGACGAAGTTCACATACAAGACACAGATTTTTTTTTTTGTCCTCTTTATTAATCGTAAAATGAATTTCTTCTTTAATGTAAATATCCGTGATATGCTTTGGTTTATTGGGTTTTTGCTTTCTGATTTTTTTCTTTTTTCGTTTAAAACACAAATTGAAACAGTTGTTTTCATATTGAAATATTTGTTTTTGTTGTTGTTGTTGTAATTTATTTAAAAATGCAACGATACAAATGTTGTGGGTTTTGTGTGAAAATTTTATAAGAGAAAGAAATAATAAATTAAAATCAAAATCAAAATGAAAATAAAAATAAAAATAAACAAATGGACGTTTGAAGAAAATAATGTTTTTGTTTTTGTTTTAGTGCAAATAAATATTAATGTGGAATATTATGACGTTTTTTCATCATAAATATTGATTGAAAATTATATTAAAAACACTTGTAGAGTGTAACTGATGATTTAGTGCAGCAGAAATTAAGGGCATGTATGACGTGTTCATATACTAAATATACTTTGATTTCGTTTAATTGAAATTTTCAAAGTGTGTTATTTGTGATTTTGATAGATTTTTCAAAACAGATTTAATTTAAAGTACTTAAAATATGACTTTCTAATCGTCTAAGATAGTTTTTTTAATCAAAACAAATGCTTGGTCTCATATCTTAATATTTTTAAGAAGCAAACGTTTGAGTTCTCATAAGCAACATGCTATTTGTGACACTTTTAAAGCCGGGAAAATTTTAATTTCTTTATACGAGGGCTGCTATATATATTTCTGGCGTGGCAACACTGAGGGCTGCCAAGTGCAATCTGACATTTCCATTGGAAAGTTTGTCATTTTTAAGCATAATCGTACTCAAAACGTTTTGACGTACGACCATTATTTGTGTTGTTTACAGTGACTTGAAAAAATTAATATAGAAAAAAAATGGAATTAACTCGTGAACATTTTCGTGCCATCATTTTTCACAACTTTCGACGTGGATTATCACGACAAGAGTGCATTGATGAACTTAAATCTTTGTATGGCGATGGTATAATGAATTTAATCATGGCCGAAGCTCGCTCAAAGACGAATTCCGTAAAGGTCGTCCAAAACGGCTGTTGTGCCAGAGAACATTGATGCCGAGCGTAAACTCATAATGCAAGATCGACATGCGACATACCGAGAGATAGAGATATCCTTGGACATTTCTTCCATCAGCATACATTCGATACTGCAGGAACACCTGGCCGTAAAAAAGGTTTGTTCTCGTTAAATCCCGCACAGTTTGAAAGTCGCTCAAAAAAAGGCTCGTGTCGATTGGTGCAAAGAAATGTTGCAAAAATACTATTGCGGTGCTTTAAAAGACGTTTATAAGATCGTCACAGGTGACGAATCACGGATCTACGCGTATGAGCCCGAAACGAAACAACAATCGACCGTGTGGGTCTTCAAAAACTTGTAAAATCCAACGAAAGTTGTTCGTGGAAGAAGCACTTCGAAGCTAATGATCGCCTGTTTCTTCGGCAAAACTGCTCATGTGGCGACTGTTCCGCTTGAGCAACGTAGGACGGTTTCTTCTGAGTGGTACACTACAATTTGTTTGCCTGAAGTCATCGGAGAAATTCGAAAAACCAACAAGAGAAGACGAATCAGTGTTCACCATGACAATGCGAGCACTCACATATCGGCTCAAACCAGAGCGTTTTTGACCGGCCAAAACGTCGAATTAATGGGTCATCCGCCGTACAGCCCTGACTTGGCACCTAATGACTTCTTCTTGTTTCCGCACATCAAGAAAAAAATGCGTGGTCAACGATTTTCGTCGCCAGAAGAAGCTGTTGAAGTGTTCAAAAGTGTTTTAGAGGTGTCTCAATCGGAGTGGAAAAAGTTCTTCGACACCTGGTTTGAGCGCATGCAAAAGTGTATAGATCATGCTGGAGAATACTTTGGAAAACAATAAAACCATTTTTGATTATAAATATTCGCATTTTTACTATTCGGCCAGAAATATATAGAGCAGCCCTCGTAACTCACGACGTTATAGCTCACGAACGGTCTAACCGAATTCGATAAAATTTTTCATTGCGGTTAGTCATAACTAATAATAATTTCTTTATTAATTTAAATTTTGTAGCCATATTAGAAAGTTCTTTCAATAATTTCATAATAATTATGCGAAAAAAAATCATAATTGTTTGCAAATAATGATTGAAAAAAGGTTATCGCAGAGAGAGAGAAAAATACACAGTTTTTAGCAATAAACTTTTGTAATTGTATAAATTATAAACTTTAATTATGTTTAAAAAAATTACCTTAAATATAAATTTTATTTACGGCTAAACTCTTTTCAAAGTGTTTAAGAGTCAATAAATAGAAAAAAAAAATTATCAATTTTTCACACAACAGAAAAAATAATTTTCTTTTAACTTTGTTAACCCTCAATGATGAAATAATTATTAAGAATTTTACTAATACGTACAGAGTTATAAATAAGTTTATTAACTGAAACTTTACTGAAGTACCCCAAAATTTTAAATTTTTTAAAATTTAACTTCAAAATCAAATAAAATTTACTTCGTCTTATTGCCGGCGACAAAAGATTATCCTACTACAAGAATTCGAAACTCAAAATATCTTGACTGAAAAACGCATAAGTTTTCTATTTTTACTTCGATTTGCTTTTACATGCCTCCTTCTCTGCACATTGGGGCTAAAGCAAAAAAATTTGAAAGAAATCAGAAAACTCTTAATGGCTTAAGGGATTTTTTAAATTCTGAAAATTTTCTTTTTCGCTTTCCAAATACCTTTTACTTGTTTTTTTTTGCATTTTGTCTAATTCAGGAAAGTGCAAAACTTGCTTTTAATTTTATAATTTTTTTAATATTTTTTACTTTAAGAAAAATTCAGATCACAAAAATAATTTTTTATCTAGAAAAAATTTGTGAACTAGAGGGTTAAGACAAAACAAATCCCGAAATTCCCACGTCATGCATAAAAATCCCAAAATTGGAATATTTAGACTGGCTGCTATAAAATCCATACTTGGTCATAGAGCCCTTAAAGACTTCTAAGAACAACAAAAAGTATATAGAACTTTTTGAAATCATTTTCACTTTAAGGGATACAACTTTGGGTTTCTATAACAAATGGGCTTAAAAAAATTGCGTAAAAAGCAGTTCGATTTCTAACAGCAGGGATAACTTTTTTAGTAAATCGGCACTGTAATCGTATCTTTCTATTTTATATTCTGTTGGGACTTGAACTCATATTATTCCGTTTAACAAACGAAAATTTTATTATATTATTTTGCAAATAAAAAAAATTATTGCTGTTACCAAAAATGAAGCCAGGAATATTCTGAAATTGAGCAACTTTAGAAAAATTATTTCTTATTTATTTAGCACTAATTTTTTATACGTGATTTCAACAGCATTTCGCATAAAATGATCTTAGAAGAATTATTCCTAAAAAAATTAATTATAATAAAATTAAATTCTTATAATTTAAAAATAAGATTGTTTCATGAAGTATTAGGGAATTGTACCAGTGAATGAGCCTAGTTTTTTTAACCGACAAAAAAAATTATTGATCATCAGTCCGGCTTAAGAAACGTTTATTTTATTTTTATAATTTATGAAGAAAGAAGAAGAAATTATGGTAAAACAAATTATTCGTTGCTTAACCAACAGCAAAAAGTAAGAAAAAATATGTGTGACAATTAATAAAGAGAACAACGAAAATAGCTTTGTGAAATGTGCGGATTTTGTCTAGCGAACTTAATATTAAATATAAGTTGTTCGTCATACTCTAATTACTTTAATTGATTTTTAAAATAGTTAGAGTTTGCAATGTATACGATATAAGACAGAAAGATGCAAAGAATTAAATTATAATAATTAAGAAATTTAAGTATTTGTGAACTTACTACGCCTCATTAAAACTAATCATTTGGTTATACCATTAAAACTGTTTGATTGATAATTACTTTCAAAAATTAATAAAGCAATCAATAAATTCATTAAATATTTACTAAAATCATTAAATACTTTAAAGAAAATTCATTAAAAGTATATAAATAAAATAAATGATGAAATTTAAATGTTCTAAATTTTACATGAACCCATCTTAAAGTTCTCCATCTTCGTGTGTTGGAATGTTATTTATTCTGCTCTCTAGTTTAATTGGATAATTACACACTTAATGTCAAGTTAAGCATAACAAACCATACGCCAAACATAACGAGCTGCTGAACTATTGCCAACACAATAACACGCTCACTAGCTAATTATTAATGGTCGTTAAATTAATTACTTTGAGGTTAGAAATAGAGCAAAGAATAAAACGAGGTTTTAAATATTTTAGTTTCTTTACTTTTTTTGTTTAGGTAATATTTGATTACATTTATTTCCTATTGACGCGTATGTGAAATTTTATAAATTAGTTTTACTGAATAAGCACAAGTGTGGGGAAAAAAATTGTCATGTTTGCTTTTTTTCGGATATTTGTCTCAGGCATTTGGAGTCAATATCATTTCGTGCCATTTAGAACTTTATTTTTAGTTTTTTTTTTCAAGAAATTTTTTGAATCAAACACAAGATTTTCTACTAGAAGGGATGTTGCAAATCTTTTTGCGAATGTTGGGAGTTCGTACTTCCAATATGAAGCTCTAGGCTGGCTCTGTATTACTGCATGAGGCTCATCTATGTATTTTATTCTAAAAGGTCTTTAACAGCTTCCCAGAAGAAACGAGCTAAAGGAGTTTAATCGCAGCTTTGTGATGGCCAATTCAAATCGTTGTGAGAACACGATTACCAAGATGGTCCGCCTTTCCACTAAAACCAAAGTTTGTCAAGTTTCTGTCTTTGATTTCAAGCCGTACAGAGTGCTTTATCATGACCCTGGTGCAGTCGCCGTTGAGGACTTAAACAGATTTTTCATATTGACTTTTAGACAATGACGTTCTGGTTTTTCAAATCGCACTTGTTGTAGTTTTGTTTCTTGACACAGTCGCCGATATGAATACTCTGATAAACATTTGCAGTTTCTGTAAGACGGCGACTGCTTTTGGTTTTTCGCCGTCAAGAAAGAATAAATCCACCAAGTTCAAGTTGCATTCACACTTTAAGGATTCAATACTATGCATGGGCCACCCTTTAGTTTTATATATTATGGTTCAACTGTGAAGGCAATTTATGTGAAAATAATTTGTTCTATATGAAGGGAACACCCTTTAAGTTTTGATTTTATTTTTTATTCTTGTTAAAATACCTGATGAACACTTTGTGTACCTTTTAAAGGTCCGGCTAAAGAAACAAGCCATCTTGTATGGAAAACCTTTTAATTTTTCATATAATGTCTAAACATGTCGTTATGGCAGACATAGTTCTACACACTCTGTTCAAATTTCATAGGTCTGCTGTTTAAAAAAATCACCTCTATATGGGGACACCCCTTAACGTTTAACTTTTTGATTATTTGTTGCTGTAACATTCGTTATAAGTCTTTATTTAAGAAAAACTTAAAATGTCTATCCAATGTTGCTGCAGGGATCAGGGCCTTTAATAACTTTCAGGTTGTTTTTTCTGTGGTTAAACAAATAAATTTACATGTATTTTATAGAGTAATAACAAAAGCAAAACCCAAGACTAAATTTTGAACTTAAAACTTTAACTACATAGAATTAATTCTTTCCTAAAAAATTCCATTGTATATGCACTGATTTTCCCACCTCTGGAACAAACAAACTGCCTTAAAACTAGTCTGCATAAAAAGAATAGAAAATATAAAAAAAGGGGAGTAAAACTAAAGACCACTGAGAATAGACCAAAAAAACATTTTAATTAGTTTTTATACACATTAATGTGATTATTGTTGTTGCTATTGCTGAATGAAGTAACAATTACTTTTATGGTAGATTTTTGTCGTACACAATACGTGATAATCTTTGCTCCAGTTAATTTATATTTATTTATGTCTCTCTTGTACCAGAAATAATACGCATTGCATAGTAATTCAGAACAACTTTAGGATTAGAGGAGGAACTCTTTGTTCACGTTGTGTCAACTTTGATTTGAAAAAATATTTTTTCTGCTTTAAGCTTTTGTGTAATGTGTACTAATTTGGAGATAAAGATTAATAATATGTGCCAGACTTAATTATATACAGGACCAGCTATCCGGAGATTTGTGTGAGGACATTGAAATTAAAATTTTATTTCATTGAAACTGACAAGAAAGAATTTCTTCAATGTGCTTATCCTGCATAAGAACTTTATAGCAAATAATGATAACAAATAATCCCTGTGATTCGTTATATGATTAACCGTTCAATTGACTTTAAACTCCCATTCTAAAATTGTGTACCTTCTAAACAACTATCAACATGCACCACCTACAATATTCTGGCCGCATACCTCAAATTACATTAACTATTGGGACACCCTTTTATTCCATCTCTACTTTATAATTGTTATAGTGGACTTAGCACTACAGCACCTCATTAATTTTAACCGTCTGTCGGCAATTGGTTAAAAGCATTGCCATATACATCAAATTAAATTAACTATTTGGGCACCCTTTAATTTATAATTTTAAATATTTGGACATGTTAGCTATGGCCGTTATAGCTATTGATATTCTGTCCAATTTTCAGTTCAAAAGATTGAACCATATAGGTCAATTTGCGTCACCTATAGGAACACCCTTTTATTTTTGATTAGTTTTTGTATTACCTTTTGCCATTGGGAGTTATAATGAATAGCAGTTTTTTTGTTTTAAAGTGGGCCTTTACGGTTTATAATACACGTAAAAAAACATGTATGTTAAATGGGGACACCCTTTAATTTTTAAGAATATAGTCCATATTTAATACAGAACCAATCTGTAAGCACCACCACTTAAATAAAATAATTTGAAATCGATTTACAAATGACTAAGTTATGGAGACACAAATAAAAAAAAACAACATTCAAGTCTTCTTCTTTTTTGAAATCGGTTAAAAATAAAAAGTCTTTCTCAAATTTATATATCAGAGATGCCCTATTTTGTCAGCTGAGAGGCGCAATTTCAAAACTTAAGTTCGAATACTCGTTTTCTATCAGCGTTTAAAACTTTGCTACAGACTCTGTTGCTGTTTACAAATTTTTGATATATTTCGTTTGTTGGCCCACTGTGCATTGTAAAAAAATGCAGTTTTCGATAAAGTTTCTCGTGTTTTCTGTTTGGTTTTTTTACTTACAGATGTTTAAGATGTCAAGCCCCATAACTATGATAAAACATTTCTTTACTGGACACCCTAACTGTTGTCATTTTTTGAACGATTTATTTATTTGGATTTTCTACGTGGTAAAAACTTTCCTCTCTCTCTGCTAAAGGAAGGGTATCTGTTGTTTTACATGATACTTGGCAAACGAAGACTTTCATTCTAACCTCACATATTAAAAAAAAAACATGGTTTGAAAAAAAATGTAATTCAAAATTTATTTACAGAAAAATATTTCAAAAATATTACGGGGCTCTTTGGGTCTTACAAAAGCTTTGTGTCTATAAAAGTGTAGAGAATTTTAAATTTTCCACCCAAATCGAACAAAACGTAATTTAATATTTGTTTTGCCACTCGTATCTCATTTTGAAAACACAATAAAATAATTTTTTATAGCAACAGTTAAACGTGCTAGTAAAGAGGCAATAAAAGTAAAACCAGAAAATATTATTGTTGACAGTGATTCAGATATATAATTCAGATAAAATAAAATCCAACAAAACGAAACAAAGTCATACGAATTATAATACAAAATGATACAAATCTGAGTTTTTTAAAAAAAGAATAATAAAATAAAGTGAAAAAAACTTAAAAGAATTTAAAAGTAAAATGTGAAATAAATTGGAAATTAATGGCAAAAAAGTCGTTAAAATGAAGTAAAAAAAATTAAAATAAATACACTCACACACGTGAATATAATAAAATGTTCAATTAAAAACCTATTAAAATTGTTTTTAAAAAACAGCAATAATTTGGAGAAAATAAATAACTAAAAAAATTACTTTAAACAAAATTTGAATGCCAATGTTTATTAAGTACATAACACTAGAAGAATTTGGTTGTAGTGTGACGGAAAATAATAATAAAAGTCATACAATGACTACCGTAAATACTGAGCCAGGGGCAACATCTACTGTCGCCGCAACAACACCCACAACAACATACAGCTTAGCAACAAATTCAAATACAAATTCTCCAAACACTGCCCGCATTACCATCAATAAATCGACGCAAACAAACTTTCTATTAAGCAGCAGTAGCAGCAACAACAACATTAACAATACCAGCAATGGTTTCTTAGAAAATCCCAGCATGACCAGCAACAGCAGCAGTAGCAACAGTATAAACGATATTGGTGGCAGTGTTAATGACACGAGTAATTCTAAAACAGGTAGCAGTTGTAGCGAAAGCACTACTAGCAGTGACAGTCATGCGGATATCATGTCTTTGGAACAACTTTTACTTGCCGTACAAGAAGAAACTGATGATGAGGCTGGTTTATCCGATGTCATACCACTGCCACCACTGGCACATCATCATCATCATTATCATCGGCACAGCAGCAATGACAACAACAACAACAACAGAAACCAAAGTAACAGCAGTGACAAAAGTTTAGATTGTGAACCATGTCAAAATTCTTGCTGTTCGTGCTCAGAAAATGAAACATCGCCCGCCTCTTACCTCAACAATAACAACCAAAACAATTTAATTTCAACAACGAGACGTTTTCGTCGCTCCTCGGTTGGTATGCAAAGAAAGTCGGCATTCCGTCAAAGGAAATTAGATTCATTAAGTGCTTTGCGTCGCCAGCGGTAAGTTTTTCCTCTTAAGATACCGATATGCGTTTCTGATGATGAGGGATTATGTTGTGGCATAAGAAAAGATTTCCTTTAAATTTTCATTTTGAAGATTTGATTTATTTTAAGAAAAAGGAAATTAATTTTTTTTTTGTTTTACATTTTCTTTGATTTGAAATTTTAATATTTTGATTTATTTGCCGTGTAAAATATTTTCTATTTTTTTTCTTAATCGTTTTCTGTGGGAAATTTGTGCAATTATGCGGGATATTTTGTTGGAAGTGACTAAACAGTCTTTCAATTACTAAAGACAACAGTAAAATGCAAAGAAATGACTATAATAATGAGAGTTGGTTTAAATTCTGAGCTGTAGTCTATTGCCATTAAAAAGATTGGTTATATACATTGAATTACAACCATTGGGGCACCCTTTAATTTCTAATTTAAAATATTTATACTTCTTAATTTACCAGACAAAGAAGTGGACATTCTGTTAAATTTTTAAGTGTTTATATTTAATGATTCAAACCATAGGCCCATAAAGGATAATTAACTTTAAATATGGGAGCACCCTTTTATTTCTAAATTCAACTTTTATACGAGTACTTGTTCTTATAGTGGACTTAGCAATACAGGCTCTTTGTAAATTCAGCTGTCTGTCTAAATATTCAAAAGTTTGACTACTTACATCAACTTACAGCAACCACTGGGACTCCCTTTAATTTCCAAATAAAAATTTTATAGTTGTTTTTATAGAGGACTTAGCAATAAAATTTCTTTGTAAATTTCAATATCTAGCTATAACAGTTCAAAGTTTGCCCATATATGTACAACAAATTAAATGAACTATTGGAACACTCTTTTTTTTGAACGTTCATACTTGTTATTATAACGATCATAGTAATCGACATCCTGACCAATTTTTAAGCGTTTGTGTATAACGGTTCAAAAGATAGGCGCACATATATCTGTTTTCGTAAACTATGGGGACACCCTAATAAGAGCTATTTTTTCATATTAAAGAAGTGCTCTTTACGATTTAAAATTCACTTAAAAAACATGTATGTTGTATAGGGACACCCTTTAATTTTTAATATTTTGAACTGGACCAATCAGTAAGCATAATCTACCAAATTACAAACAAAAATTTTAAACTGGTTCAGAAATGACTGAGTACTGTAGGCACAAACATAAAAAAGCAACATTTAGTCCTTCTTTTTTGGAAGTCAGTTAATAAATATAAAAAAGACCTAAGAACGAATAAGGTTGACTCAGGGAAAGAGTTTTGAGAAAATTAATTTTTTTCTCAAATAGTCATCGTCATTGAGTTCTACGTATTACCCAGCAAACGTCGCACTAACATCTAATATTCTGCTGCCCATACGACTCATTTTACTGGTAACCAATGCTGAACATTCGCAAGCGCACCTTTACGCCATGATACATCCCCAAAAAATAAATTTCTTCCAGTTAAAGCAAAAAAAAAAAAAAGTTTCGTCATGGTTTACCTGAATAACAGCTAAGCTGCACAGCAGTTCTACTGTAAGGATGGACAAAAAACACTCGATGTATTGTGTCGAAATATCGATATAATCTGCTGTTTTTTTTTTTTCTTTGCTCCTAAACAATCGTGAAACATCGATTTTTGTATACAGAACATGTAGATGTGTTCATAGAAATAGGAAAAGCAATAAGAGTGAAGATATAATTGTCTGATGAAGTTTCAGTTTATTTGAGGACTCCTGTTGTAAGACTGAACGAAAATCCGTTGGATATTTGGAAAGTTTATAAATCGCAGTTTCCTAAACTTTACAAGATTGCTTTTAAATATCTTTCAACAGTGGGAACATTGGTTTCGTCTGAAAGACTATTTCACAAGCGGCGCAGGTGATGACTCTACAAAGAAACAGATTGAGAGGTGAAAAACTTGGTAAACTTTTATTTCTAAATAATTTTAAAAAAGGTATTGGGAGATGTAAAATAAACTTGTAATTTTTCGAAAATATAATAATAATAAATAAAAAACATCAAAACTTCAATAATAAATAATTAAAAAAAAAACAATCGATGTATAAAAAACATCGATGTATGTTTGCGATACATCGCATGGAAAAAACATCGATGTTTTTTTACTACTGCCATACTTTAACTTCCGTAACTTGACCGAACCCAAACTTTCCGGGGGAATGCTCTTGAAATTTTTTTTCACTTTGCTACTTCCAGAATAGCACAATCACTTGAGAAATGCGCTGCGCCTTTGTAGACTACGGCAATAAAGCATTTAACAGTAAGCAAAGTAATAATTATTGCTGTTTCTGTAACTGGAATGAAAAATTCCTCGCATGAATTTAATACAGTCATCTTGTTCTACGGAGGGGTTAAAAGAGAAAACTATGAACTTTTTTTTAGTTTTTGTTATAAAATTTATTATTTACGTTTAACCCATCTTGTGTAAAATAAAATTAATATTTATGTTAGAAATTTTTCTCGAGGCCCTGGTTGGTTTCAAGTTCTTGGTGGATGCCAAATGCATAATAATTATATGACTGCAGTTTCTTTCTTAGGGTTTCCAAATTCTAGAGTAAACACCCTTGAACTTTTTTTTCGATCGTTTTTCTTTTTTTTTGTACTTAAGGCGAAGGGAGTCTGTTTAATTCCCTTATGTTCAAACCCTCCTTTTTTTGTTTTTAACAGGTGTGGCAGTTTCAGTTTTTTATTTTCCATTCTTCTATTATCTTAAGCGTACAAAGCGACTTTATCGAATCACAGCCTTTTGTCTGTCTTCTTTAGGACGAGCCTGCTACCATATTTCTTACGTTTTTCTAGTCTTAAAGAAAAAATTACTCCTTTCATGTGCTTTATAGCACAGGTAAGTCAAGAATTAGCCGCAGTCCCTGACATATCGTGTATTTTCTCCCAGGGTTAACAAAAATTACTGTTTCAACTTTCTTTTTGCTTTTTTAAATTAAAAAATATTTGGTTCTTTTTGTTATTCATAACGAAATACTCTTTTTTATTACTAAAACTATAAGAATTTTTTCAGTTTATTATGGAAGCGACATAACAAAAAATATTTAGCTTAATATCTCAGTGCACAGTGGAGTAGAAACTAACTGTTTTGGAAATTAATTAGAAATTTTTAAACGGTTAGAACAGTTTAGTAACAGAAGAACAATTGAGCTTTAGTTTCGAAGCAGACCTTTTAGGAACGGCAAAATAAGGTCCCAAAGTACTGAACCTTTGATTTGTACATTTTTGTAATTTTTCATAAGATTAAAAAAATATAAATTCTAGTTTAGATATTTTAAATTATTGAATACAATTTTCAGGTAGTTGCCTTATATATTTCTGTTGTAATAATTCAACCATTTTTCTAAATGTGTTTTCCCTGCTCCTTTACGAAATTTTGCTTTTAGCCCATATATTTTTAAATACCCAATCTGGAATTCTAAAGCTAAATTTTTGGCTAAATGTGGATTTTATGGACAAAAATTCGAATTTTTTGGGTTTTTTAATTTTTAATTTATAATTTTGGAATTTCATTAGTTTCTCAATTTTTTAAAAATTATATTTTTATATATTAACTTCTTCGAAACTTAGTATTTTATTCAAATTTTTTAATTTCATTAAAGTGGGTTATTTATTCGAAAAATAAAATAAAAAATTTATTTCTGGCCCCACTGTGCAATAGCAAAATTAATTATTTCCACATATGTATTAACAAAACCATATTTTTACGATTCTGAATGGAATGGTACGAATTTTGTGATTAAAAAAATTATTTCAATTTAATTTAAAACGAAAATGGTGTTTGTCATTTTGCTCTTAATAACAAACATTTTTATGGATTTTGTTTTTTTCTCTAAGGAATTTATTAACGAATGTATGCAAATGCAGACAAAAACAAATTATTTCAAATTTTCACAGAAGTTTAAGAGAAAATGCTTAAATAAATTAACATGAATGATTTTAAATACTTTGAAAATTTCTGTACTTTTTTAGTTAAAGGGGGAATAATTGAAATCTTCTTTAACTTTTTGAAAGAAAATTAAAAATTTTAGTTGGATTAAAAAAAATTAGAGAGTATTTGTTTAAGATTAGTTGAATAATTTAATACTTACACCACTAAAAAAAGTAGTGTTTGTATGTGTGAATAAAATAAAAAGCAAAGCTAACTAAAAGATGTTAAACAGCCACAGTGTTTATTTCGGATGAGGAATATTAATGTTTGTTAAAAACAATACCATGAGTTCGAATCCCAACACGGCCTTAAGTTAAAAGAAAAATAGCTTTTTTATTTAAAGACGTATAAAAGAAGGAAAGGATCAAAATTGTAGCAGCGATGATAATGAAGAACGTTTAATAAAAGAATAAAATCGTTTGCCAAACCACAAAGGTGTCATCTAAGTTACAAAGAAAAGCAACAACATAAAAGTTTTAAATGTTTGAATAAAAAAACATCATTATTTCGAGTCACAGATTATTACTTAGTGGATTTCTGCGCTGGTTTAAAACATTTGCTTGCAAAAAAATACTTCGAAAAAAGTCCCGTTAGAGTCACAGAGCATTCCGGTGTGAATGGATGCTTATGTTCGTGAAAAAAAATCTAGCCAGAGCCAGATACAAGAAATAGAAGAAAAAAATTATGTGTTGGCATCTGTAATCAGCAGAAGGAACCCTGTGTCTCAACTTTCGTTCGTATTTCTTAGCCTTGTTGGCAATTTTAGTCTATAATCCGTGAACTTTTAAAATTACTCGATTTAAACTTTCCACTCTCACACCTTCCTTTACTTAATGAAATTTCTTTGCACAAGTCCTCAAATATTTTTTTTACTTTACAAAATTTTTTTCTTTACTTAAAATCATTTTAAAAATAAATATTTTTTAAAGTAAACTATCGACATAATTTTTTATTAAATCAAAAAAATATCTTGTAGTGTTAACAAATACGGCATTTACACTATGCAATTTTTCGTGAAACCAGCATGCAATTTTTGTTTGATGGTAAAGCAAGAGGTTGCTTACTTCATTCCTTGAATTTTAATGCGATGTTTTTCTTAGTTATGTTTTGTTTAAAGTAACGGATATCGCTGCAACTTAAAAGGAGAATTGAAAAAAATTCATCTAAAAATGGCATAGTGTAAATGTGAACAATATCATAAGATAACATGAGTTATAAGATTAATTATTATTAAAACAAATAATAATGGTTTTTTAAAATTTTTATTTATTTGCAGAAGAACAAGTGCAAGTACTGGCACTAGAAGGCCAATACGCATTGTGCCCGATTGGACGGAAAATGCCATACAGGGCGAACATTATTGGAAACCATCATCGGCATCGGGTGATTTATGTTGTCTTAACGAAGAATGTATTGTAAGTAGACATAAAATTTTAATTTATCTTTTCTACACATTACACACACTCAAAAACTTTTTACTCAATCACTAAAATTATAAACGAAAATAAGTTTTTTTATTTAAAAAAAAAAAAAACTAAAATTAAACGCAAAAATTTGTAATTAAAAAAAAAATCATTTTCAAGGCAACCATAAAATAATTTAAAAAAATTTTTAGAAAAAAAAATTTACAAAAGGAATAAAAATATTAGTAAAAGTTAAAGTTTAAACGTATATTGGAACAAATAAAAGTTATTCATAATTTTTTATGGCAGATTTTGGATTCCCTTTGTAGATTCATTTGTCTTATGACTAGAACTCTATTTACGTCTACTTCTAGGTTTGCTCTTTTGAAAGTTGAAGCCGAATTTTCTAAAAGTACAATAAAATTTCCAGCTTCTGTTTTAGCTGGAAAATAGACGAAATTTTATTATTTTTTGCCCCATTGTGCATCATCTAGCAGCAATTTTTATTACCTTAATTTTTCTTGTGGGATGGTAAATAAATTCCAGCCGTCTGCTTTAATAAAATAACTGTCGTACATAAACAAAAGGCTACATCAGTCTAAAACATTGCAGTTGTTCGTGAAAGTCCATTCGTCATTTATAAATGACAAGTGATTTGTATAATGAACCATAACCATAATGAATGTTAATTTGTGATGTTGGTTTATTGTGTGACTTATTTATGCTGCTGACTTGTGGGCTTTCTGTTCCTAGATCAGTTTATAGTTTATTAACTTGTCTCATACACACGGCGCTTGATTTTATTTTATATCAATGACAAAGTTGTGAATGCAAATTGTATTTTTTGTCTTTACCAGATCATCTATGTGGTGGCAAAAAATTCTTCCAAAACAATTGTCACTATAACTTACTGGCCAACAAACACCACAGTGGGATAGAAGCGAAGTATTTTAGAAATAGTTTTACAATTTCTAAGTGGTGAAATCTATGAAAATAAATTTAAAAACGCTAGAAGCAGAAAAGTGTTTTAGCTTAATTTTTTAGTTTGTTCGTTTGTTAGGTCTTTCAGGAGTAAAGCAATACTCGTAAAGTAAAGCTCTTTATAAATGAAAATGTTTTAAAAGCTTTCACTTTTCTTGTTATTCTATAGATAAAATTTTAAAATTTTAGAGGCTGCAAGTGAATTTTTTCAATCCCTCTATTCTGTTAAAAGTTTGCTGATTTTATACAACCTTCACCACAAAAAGTGAAAAAAAGATTTATCTAAGTTTGTCGTTCAGCTTGTAATTTCCACCATATTTATTTTCGACCCATCAAGAATGTATATTCGAATCTTTATGCATAGCGATGTCGATTAAGCGATGTCCGTCTGCCGTCTGTGTAAGTGTTGAAATTAATTTTGCCAGGTCACTTGATGAGCTAGAAAAAATTGAAATACGCCAATCGATAAGACATAGTGTCGAAAGAGGTGCTATTAAAAATCAGCAAAATCGGTCCTTCGAACCAGTTGACACAACACCAGGCCTGCCTTTATTTTTTTATATCGTTTGAAACAATGCAGTAACTCCCATTTTAAAACAGATGTATGCAGCGATAGAGAATTAAAAAATAAGAAAAAAATATCAAGTGAAAAATTTTGCGCTCGCCCATATTTTCCGAGTTACGGACCTCTGAACTTTTTAGAAAAAAGTACGATTTTGCACCATATGTTTTTAAGATATCAATATGGGCATCATTTACAAGCTTTTGAAGTGATCTTTAGAAAATACTGTAATTTTTTAAAAACGCTTAACCCATTAAGAGGCGTTAACATTTTTATGTAAAATTATATTAAGTACTGAATTTTATTTTCTTGTTTTTAATTCTGTCACCTCAATATATATTTTTTTAATGGAGTTACTTTACAAAACTAGATTTACATTTATGGTGAAAGATATATAAGATGCGGCAAAGCCGAGTATAGCACTCATAATTGTTAAGTAATTTACCTTTGTTCGAAAGCAATTAGTAATTTCTTTATTGAATATAAGTTTCTTTAAATTGAATTCAGTGTAAACCTTTTCTACACTTATGACAATTATGACTTTGGAATAATTAAAGTAATAACTAAAAAAAGGCTTTTATATTTCCCCATTTCGAGTTGTCATTCAAATTATTTCTGCATTAACATGTCAATACTTAAAAGTTTTTTTGCTAAAAAAAAGAATTTTTAATTTTTGTTTTTCTAATTCATTTTTAATGTGAAAATAAAAATTTTTCCAATTTTCCATAACAAGCAAATGTAATTAAAATTGTGGATACGGTAGAACGGTAAAATACTTGACTGTGGATGGCTCATGGTGCTTTAATTGTTTTTTTTTTCATTAATTTAACAGCATAATGAGGAGCTTTTCAACCGGAAAAATTGTTTTTAATAATTTCATATAGATATGTGTAGATGTATGTATGTATGTGTGCATATGAATCTACGTATACAACTTTCGAAACGTTTCCTTCTAAACTACTAATTAAAAAAAACTTAAATATAAGAGTTGCCAGACCTAGCAAATAATAACAATTTTAGAATAAAATTATTTTTTCTAAAAAGTGTTTCCTAATTCTTTAATGTGTTAAATGAAATTTAAATTAGAAAAAGCCTTGATCGAATGAAGTAACGGTATATTTTTTCAACTTTATTTAAGAATGATTTACTACATGATTTCAAACGAGGAATACAGTATAAAAATTAAACTATTGGCTTAAAAACTTAAATTATATCTCAGGGATTTAATGGAGGAGTGGAGAATGCACGTGCCAAAACAGAAATATTTTCTTTCGGTTATTTTTGCATTACAATATCAGATTTAAAAAATACTGGAAAAGACCTTAATAATTTTAAAAACATTTTAAGAAAATTTCAACTGTTTATATCAATTGCAAAGGTCCTGAAATAAATCTTTAAATTAATTTATTTTAAATATTATCATTGTGTCATTTAAATTAAATTTAAACAACCAAAACCGCCGGAAAAAAGTATCATTGGCGTTTTTCAAAAAATTATCTGGCAATACTGGTGCAGAAATATGTTACTGAAAAATGCAAGCTAAATAGGTATCCCTTGAAGCTGTAAGAAAAATATGAAATTAAATTGAAATTTTAATTACCCTTAAGAAAGAAACAAAATTTAAAAACGCTTCTTCTTCATTTACAAGGGTGTGTATTACGTACCTTATGTGATGAGTTGTAAGGTATTATGAGAAAAGCAAAACAAGTAAATGCAAACGTTATGTTATCATACCCTTTAACAAAGGTAAAAGGGTATATTTTTAGGGTTTTTTTCAAAGGTATTTAAAGTAGAAACGGCTTTGTGGGAAAAGTATTCCGTTTAAAGATCTTTAAAATGTGCTTTTATATATTTTATTTAATTACTTTTTTTTAAAAGCACAGGATAAATTAAATACGTAGTTTTTAAAGCTATCTGCTTAAGAAAGTACTTTAATTAAAAATTTCCACTGTTGAAAGCGTGCTGTCGTTCTTTCGGGTACAATTTTTAAAAAAATTCTTTGCAAGAAACTTTTTAGACTTTGGATGTTAAAAAAACATTTTTTTAAAAAGAGTTTTTTTTTATTATTTGAAATTTTAATATTTAATATTTTTAACAGGTGTCTTTTTTTTTAATGTATTTTTAAGAAAGATCGTACACAAAAGGGGTTTTAAAAATAATTGCGTTTTTTTTTTTCTAAACAAATTTTTTTTTTTACTTTTTTAAGGTTTTACTGGCACTTTGTCAAAAAAATATATCTCTTCAAGAGATATCTTTCAAAAAGTCAATTTTATTATACTTTTGAGCTATTTTCTTCTTTATTATTTGTTTAAGCGGTACTAGAATAATTTTTAAGTGAACTTTTTTCAACGTATGTGATGTGGTAAGATCTTGTTTTCCAATTAAAGTTTTTTCAAAAGGTACTTTTTTTCTAAAGTACTATTCTCACAAATTTGTTAATTTTTGTTTTTTTTTTTTGCAATATAGCTTATATCTTGCATTACTTAGGGGTCAACAGTTTCATACTATAAAAAGTACCTTCAAAAAATTCTTATTAAGAAAGTTTATTTTTCCAAATAAAATTTTTCTTTTGAAAGTATTTTTTTAAATTCTAGATGATAATTTTAAAAGTAGATTTTTTTAATATATTTTCAAAAGGTACTTTTTAAAAGGTACTTTTTAAAAAGTACTTTTCCCTAAATTATTTTTGCAAGGTTTTTGTAGTTCAAAAATCTTCATAACTTAGTTTAATTAAATTCGGCCTTATCTAACACAATTAATTTTAAAAATAAATAAGTAAGAGTGCTATATTTGGCTATGCCTTACACACCCTTCACCTTGTAAATAAATCCAATTTAGTGAAGTAGCTCCTACTTAACAAACAAGTACTGCGATGATAGAGAATTAAAGCAAAAAAAAAAAATTAAGAACTAAAAATGATTTTACAAAAATTTAATTTTATTTCTAAAAGATTTTTTCAAAAGCTTTTAAATGATACCCAAATTGATGTCTTAAAAAATATGGCGCACAATCGTACATTTCTATGAAAAGGTCAGAGGCCTATAAATCCTAATATATGGGCGAGCGCCAATTTGTTCATCTGATATTTTTTCTTAATTTTTAATTCTCTATCGCTCCATATATTTGTTTTTTTGAGTAGAATTAGTTCATTTTTCCAAATGATATGGAAAAGATAGAGGCAGGCTTGGTGTTTAGTCCCACTGTCTCAAGAGACATAGACTGATCTGATTTTCGAGAGCAACTCTTTCGAAACTATGCCTGATTGATTGGCGTATCTTAATTTTGTCTAGCTCATCTAATGCCTTGGCAAAGTTGATTTCAACTTCGCTATGGGGTTAGAAATGGATATTGTACAAACACTCATGTTGTAATCCATACTTTCAAAAATTTATGTTTCCACAAAGGGATGTTCTCGTACTTTTAGCTAGCTAAAGGTGCAGCAAGAAATCAGCCTTGAATTTTTTCCATTTAACAAAAAAAATCTTCACACAAATAACGCTGATCTCAGGAGAAAATCTAGTTCTTAAAAAAGTATTTCTTGCATTAAAGTAATTACCTGCACAAAAATAAAATACGTATTAAAAAAAGTTGTGTTTCTTTATCTCTCAAATTATATCTGCTAATGATGCCACAATTTAAATAAACATCGAAAAAGTACTTGTGATCTACAAGTGGTTGTGTTGGTAAAAATGATGTCTGCAACGATGATGGTATGCAACGTTGTTTATCATAAAAACATTTATAAAAATTGTGATATAAAACGTTTTTGTTAATTTAATTTTGTTTTTTTAGTGTCTCTTCTAAACGTTTGTGCAAATAGTTTTTAAAATAATGTTTAATTTTTAATTTACCAAACGTTTAGACGTTATCGTATTTATTTTTTAATTACTCCCTTTTAACTTGTGCAAGCAACTTGCACTAGAATTTGAATGTTGAAATAAGTACCTGCTTTAGATATGAATACGAAGTTTTTTTTTGGGAAAATAACTTTTCCACGTGTTGGTGATTTTTACCTTAAAAATGTTATTATCGAAAAATGTTATAAATAAATCAAAATAAAAGTGGCAAGATTTTAAAAGAGTGAAACTCTCACAGAAAAGAAAATTAAAAAATAAAATAAGAAAAACAATAATAATTTTACTTTTTCGATCATTGCTATCATATGACAACAATAATATGATTTTTGTTAGACTCCAAGTCATTACACGTGGGGCTTCCACAGGAAATCATTAAGTAAATTTTAATAAGTCGATGGCTGCGATACCATATGACCCATAGTATCACCTTGTTAAAGCCGCATCCATTTTCGTGGAGATAAGGAGTGATGATGACACCAGCGAGTCAACCGCATTTTTTTCGTAGACTTAAAGTTTGTAGAGTCTGTTTTGGATTGGTTTCACGCTATATACGGCAATTTTATTTATCATGAAATACCTTAAGCGTTAGCGTTATCGTTAAACACAATTTTGCGTTTAAACGTCGTTTAATTTCAGTTGCTCTAGAGCACAATAGGCAAATTTACGACTGTGATACTCTCGTGGTGTTAATTCGTGTATAAAATGAATCTTTCGAAGGTGAAGGGCTAAATAAGTGCTTAAGTTTTAGTAAAATGTGTCCGGGTGGGACACCGACCGAAGAAGAAACGATAAATTTGGATTTTCTTCCAAACTTTCGTTATCAACGGCGGTGTTATCTTCCATACGCACAGTTCCTCGTCCTGTTGGTGTTATTGCATCATTTAGAGCGCATGTGGTACGAAGCCTATTTACAGCTGGACGAATTGCTTGCATAGACGCACGATCTCGTGCGTTATTAAAATCTTTAATTCGTCTAAAAGTTTCAGAAATTGAAGCTTGAGACAAATCTTAACAATTTGGTAGCATTGTTCAAGCTCCAATTTATCGCTTGAGTATAACACTCAAAACGTAAATGCAGTATGACAGTTAATTCTTCGTAAGTTTCAAAGAACTCAAAACACACTCAACATAAATCTATTGAAACTATTTACAATTTTTTTATTACTGCATCTAATCATTAAAACTATAATTTCAAGCTGTTTTATTAATATTCATAAAAATATTATAGGAATTTTAATTGCCTTTTTTTTCTTCAAACAAAATGTAGCCGCATTAACATTTACCACCCGTAAAATTCATTCTCACATAAATTCTTATAAATAAACGAAAAAAATCTGTTTAAATATTTTTAGAAAAATACCTGAAAATAATTATAAATATTAAAAAGGCAAAAAAAAAACACGAATACAGTAAACAAAAATACAACAACAAAACTAAAAATAATATTAAAATATTTGTGCTAAAAAAAATTTTTGTTATTTTATTTTTATATTTTTATAGAAAAGTGGACAACGCATGAAGTGCTCTGCATGCCAATTAATTGCGCATCAAAACTGCATTCCATTTGTCAATGAAAAGACTCAATTAGCTTGTAAGCCAACATTTCGAGACGTAGGCGTAAGACAATATCGGGAACAGAGTGTAACTCATCATCACTGGGTCCATCGTAAAATGGAAAAGGGCAAATGCAAACAATGTGGAAAGGTAAGTGTTAAAAGTATTTATGTGCTTCTGAACTTTTATTTTTATACAGACCATTTGAAAAATAGATTGTTATTATCTATACCCTTCACCACAGGTGGAAAAAGGGAATATCTACATTTGTCATTCCGTTTGTAATTCCTACAGTATCCATTTCCGACCCCATAAAGTATATATATATTAGTCCGTATCGCGAAAGAAATGTGTGGCGTACACCCCCTAATATGAAGTATTTTTTTAGGCAGTTTCAAAAAATAAAAATAAAAATTTTTATGCCGAACGTAGGGGTCGCCTTTTTACATTTTTCGCTATATCTTTAGCAATTACAGGCGGATCTCAAAGTGCGATACATTCATTTTTACTATTTATTCACCAAAGATCTGTTCCTACCAACCTAATATACCGCCCTAATGACAAAAAATCAAAGCTCCCAACAAATCATGAAACTTTTGTTAAGAAAGTATTTCGATAAATTTAGAAAAAAGATTATGAAATTTAATAATACAAAAAGAATCAAAAAAATGAAATTAAAACAAAAAATTTTAAATTTTAGTCGACCATATTTCGACGTGATTCAAGTTGGCTCTATTGTTGGCGGCTGTGTAGCTTAGAAAAAATACTAGAAATGAATACTTGGTAACACTAACGCTTACATCAAAATATTGGTCTTTACATTGATGTATCACACTTTGAGATCATCCGTCTGTAATTGCCAAAGATATAGCGAAAAATGTAAAAAGGTGACCCTACGTTCGGCATAAAAAAATTTTATTTTGTGAAACTGCCTAACAAAAATACTTCATATTAGGGGGTGTATTGCACACTTTTTTTGCTCGTAAGGTAATACGGTCTAAGGTATATATTTGGAACTCTTATGCATAGCGAAGTCGATTAAGCCATGTCAGTCCGTGTTCGGTTTAAAATCAACTTTTACAAGGCACTAGATGACCTAGAGAAAATTTAAATACGCCAATCGATTAGACATAGCTTTGAAAATTTTGCTATTGAAAATAAGCAAGATCGGTCTATGTCCTTTGAGGCAGCGGGCAAAATACCACACCTGCCTCTAATTTTTGGATATCATTTGAAACAAGTCCAGTTTAGTAAATTAACTCCAATTTAAAAATTAAATTAAAAAAACAAAACAAGAAAAAAACATCTACTGAAAAAATTGCGCTCCCCCATATTTTCTGAGTTATAGCCCTCTTAACTTTTATAAAATAATACGATTGTTCTCCATATTTTTACGATATCAACATGGGTATCATTTAAAGGCTTTTAAAGATATCTTTCAGTTAATACTAAAATTGTTCGAAAATACTTAAACCATTAAAAGCCACTGATATTTTTGTGAATTTTTTTTTAATTCTCTGTCACCCCAATATTTGATTGTAGTTACTGCACTTAACTAGATTTACATAGATGGTGAATGGTATAAAAGATTCGTCATTGCCGAATATAGCACATTTACTTATTTTTTTTTAAACGTTTTCAATACTTTGGGTCGTGTTGTAGTTTTATTTATAGATAATTAAATTTAACAAAAAAGTTTTGGAAAGAAAATAAAAAATCAGCTACAAAAAGCCGACAGATGTGATCAAGGTTAAATAAAAGCAACTGTCATGAATGCTACTTGTAGCTGACGATTTGCCACTCTTTTGAGTTTAGTAAGGCCTCTCTCGCCATTTAAACCTTTCGATAAGATGTTCAACATAAAGTACAAACCGTAAACTGATCATCTACAGTTAGCAAATTATTTGAATTTGAAAAATTAAAATTCTGAATTTTTTAGCATATTTTTAATTTTCAGTTTTTTTTTTGCAAATAGTGGGCGCAATTTGTAATACTTTTAAATAATTTTTTCAGTAAGTCTCCTAGCAAAATTATGAGACTTCTTTCTTTTTTCAGTCCAATGTGTTCACTAGAATTAAAATGTGTGATTTTTATATTGGAATTTGTACAAATGCATTTTTATCTTCAAAAGAAGCACCTTCAATCTTAATCAAAAATCTGTTAACGTTTTTAAAAAATTCCTAGAAGACTTTAAAACAACGATTCTCAAATGGGGGTCCGTAGCAACCATCCAAGGGGTCCGCATGAAGAACCGAAAAAACAGTGTTTTTAAAAATAATAAGAGTTTTATTTTGAATTTGGGCTTCAGAGGGGTCTGCGAAAAAAAATTAGTTTACTAGGGGTCCGTGAGCAGGAATTAGATGAGAACCCCTGCTTTAAATCTTCTCAAAAGTATTTGAATTTAGAATATGAAATTTATAGCTGAAATTTTGCGAAATTATTTTTATTTTTTATGCGTAATCCGAAAATTGCTTGATTCCATATGTCTAAATCTAAAAATTATTCCCTTGTTTACTTAAATTGATAAAACACCCAAACGCTTATTTAGAAAGTAAAATTTGTTTATAAAATCTTGGGTAAATTGAAGAAATAAAGATATTTTTTAAATACTAAAACTACAATATCTTGGAGGCTGATGTTTTCATATAACCCAGTATCCCGTTTCTTTAATTTATCTAAAGTAAATCATAATATAAAGTAATAAGAAAACGTTCGTGCTTAACTCTAGCTCACTTTCAATAAAGCAACATGACAATATTATTGTCATGTGAGAATTTTCTTACCTAAGATACTGAAACGAAAACCAAATTACAATGTGTCGAAGACATCAGAGCAAACAAAATAAAACCTTAAATTTGGTTTTGCTTAGAAAAGAGCTGGAGAATAATAAACAATTAAAATCTGCTTAGCAATGACTTATTAATTAATTTACGATCTACCGGGATCGAATATAACAACATTGGGCTGTTCGCATAAATTTCAACCACAGACAAACTGGGGCAAACCTTCGAATAAAGGCACACAAATTAGATGACCTATGCGTTCTATCAAAAACTTTTTTTTTACTGCTTGTTGATGTGTAAACGAAAATATTATTTAGAGATACATCCAAACTTGATTTCTTAATAAATTGTGGTTCCGTTTCTAATTTCTTCTACTGTTCTGTTATTGTACCTTTAGCTACTGCAAACCCTCGCTTATCAAAATAATCTGCGATTAATTAATAATTTACTGCCGATTTATTTGAAAAATTTAAATTTGCTGCTGAGGAGACTAAGTCACAATACTTTTTCAGACTTTTTTTTTTTTAATTGGTAATTGATGAATAAAATTATTAAATTTTTATTCCTCATACACACACAGATAAAACAAGGTGTAGATAAACATGATCTAGGAGCACAGTGATTTGAAAACGATTTATTTCGAACAAAGTTCGGTATCTCATGAATTACTTAAGATGTTTTAATGAAATTTCAAAGCAGAGGTGTTTCTGAGTCGAGCTGCAAACAGCTTTTGAAATTGTACTTTTGAAACTGAATAAGACCTTAAAAATATCTTTAAAAATATGCTTAGGTGTAGATTATCTCTTTTAATTTTGAAGAAAATTGGCTTCCAATTTTTATTTTATTTTTTTCTAAACTTTGTCCAACCTTAACTTAGTATTTTTAGCGTAGTGCGCTGATTAATCACCATTGCGACGACAAGCTACAGTAATGCCAAAGAAAATTATAACATATCTCCCTCTAATTCTATCCCAATAAAGCTAATTTGTAAACAAAATTTTTTTTTAAATTATTGTAAGTTCCCCTATGTGCTTGGCACCAATTAATACAAATGTAAACAAATTTTTAATTTTAATTTTTAAGTCTCCAAAAAGTATTTGACAGTCCCATAAATAAAAAAGGCAAGAAAAGAAAAATTGTTTGAAACATTTTCACCTGTTTCGGGAGTTTACATGTTAAAACAAAACACATTTAAATTTTATTTCACTATTTGATTAAAAGCTCTCTTATTTTTATAATGTTGTAAGAATATGTACATAGATGCTTTTTTGTGGCAATTCAAGTGATTTTCTCAGTTATTTAAAAATGAAGCGCGAAAAAAATTATTAGAATGCTGTTAACCTAGAAGTCATAAGCTTTCCTCTGATACCACTTACATGTATATCGACCATATGTTTAAGCTATAATGCTTATGGTGCCAAACCAAGAAACACAAATAACTAACAAATATAGATAGTTTCTTTTAAAATAGAATTTTTATGCTGCTTTAATTTCGAGCAGAAAAATATGTATTATTGCATTCTGTTTACATGAACAACAATATGTTCTTTGCAAAAGTCTATGCAGCAAACAAAAATGTATTAATAAAAACGAAGTTGTTTTAAAAAACAGCTAAAAACCAAAAGATCATAAAATAAGTTTATGAACTTTGTGATATTATATTATTTTTAATTATTTTTATTTTTAACATATTTATAATTATATTTTACAATATTTCTTAATATTATAAGTCACAATAATATGATTTGACTACAAGCATATACTTTAATCAAAATATGTTGCTCTTAGATAATGTTACCTAAATCATGGCTGTTTGTGGTAGGATTTCAGGGACCAATGACAAGCACAGTTTATACCTCTGCTAACTGTTTATATCTGTTTTGCGCGGAGTGATTCCAGAATATATAAGAAATTATTAGATAAGCAAATGCTTAGATATTTTTTTACCATTTCTAGCCATATTTATTGTCGCCTTATAATTTCGGCTATTAATTCTTCTTAACTGTGAGCAAAATATTTTGGTTTTAGATATTTGTTCTTCTATTTTTTTTTTTTTTTTTTTTTTATTTATTCATTATTTTTTTTTTTTTTTTTCTTGTCTAATTTTGACATTATGTTTTGATGCCAAAACAACATTTTAAAAATAATTCACTTAAAATAAACAACAACTGATTGATCGTTTAGTACATTTGAATTAACTTTTGATAAGTAAAGAATCCCAACAAACATTTTAAAATCAAAGCTTGTAAACATGTGTCAATATATCTTCTAAATTTTCTAATATATAAAGTAGTGTTGCTTTTCGCTCATATAATGATTAGGTCAAATGATTTTGAGTGTTATTATGCTTCAGCGATATATGCAATAAATAAAATAAAATTTAAAAAAATGCCGGCTTCAATCGGTTGGGGCAAAATGAAAAACTCTTTTGCTTAAGAAAAATCTTACGAATAAATTTATGTGGAGCTTTCTAACACCTTGTAGTTGTTTAAAGGAAAATTTATTTTAATTAAGGTAAAAAATTAAGTTCATGCAAATTAAATATAAGGGGACTTAAAGAAATCTTGAATGGTGATGATGGTACTCAAGATATAAGATGACATTAAAAAAGATTCTTTGAATGTTTGCAGCAAATCTAAGAGGATTCCATTGTTAGTTTTATTAAAACTATTAGTTTTCTTGAAGTTTAAGTCAGCAAATCCCTTTAAATATTACGATGGTCAAATTTGAGAGGACTTCTTTTCTAACATCAACAAGTGGCAACTTAGCATAATAAAGGTCTGTCGATTATTACTAAAAATGCCTTATAAATGCTTAATAAGTAGGTTGTCTTGCTTAGTATCACTTGTTACTTAACAGGTCCTTTAAGGCGTATTTCAGCGACAGAATTCTTTTGGATCCTAGAAGCTTTTCAAGCCATTTTTTTAATTTTATATTTTTAGTTTAGTTCTGTGTAGTTGCAATTCTCCTCGCAATATTTTTTTTTCGGTCTGAAGAAATCTTTACTGTTGTTGTCTTAAGATCAAGAAATAGCGAGCAGGTTTTATAAGCCCATTTTTGAAGTTTTTCAGTACTTTGTATCTTTACTATATATATATAAATATATATTATATCAAGTATAAAAGCAAAGTTTCATAAAATATATGTCAGAAGGTACCGTGTGCTGCAAAAAATGCTTTTTAGTTTTTTGCCTTTATTTGATAACTTTTCATTTAGCTGTATTGTCAACAAAAAATAATGATAATTCTATTTCTATATTTTGATTTTAATTTAATTTATTAATTTCGGTTTAATTGTTGTTAAATTGGACATAAATTTAAACCGCATAATGCTGTAGATTTGCAATGTCCAATAACCAAAAATGGCTTCGCCAAAAGCTGAACACGTTTTTATTAATATTAAAAATAGTGTTGTATTTTTTTAAATAAATAACAAATAAATTTTAAAAGTGTATTATATAAACAAAATAAATTTATCAAACAAAAACACACAAAAATATAAAATGTATGGTTTCTCTTAATACCTCAAAGTGCGATATAAAATGTTTGTAGGGTTATAGAATGTAATTGTATTGAATGTTTTACCTCTAGTGTGTGATATTTTTCTTGATTTATTTTTATTTGCCACAAATAAACAAGCATTCGCTTAATAAGTTCTCATAAAAGTACGTGGTTGGCCCATTATCTCAGTTGGTTAGAGCGTCGTGCCAATAACGCGAAGGTCGCGGGTTCGATCCCCCATGGGCCATCTGGTTTAATTTTTGTAAAGGATTTTCTTAAAAAATTAAATTAAAAATATTGATCGAAAATAATTTAAAAAAATAACGGTAAATTTATTTCATTACTGCAGCTTTTTTCATTGAAATCATAATTTTAAAGTAATTTTTCACGAACAAATGAATTTAATGCAAATTTGAAAACTTGTTTTTCAGTTCTGTTCAGTTTCAGTTCAGTTGAGTTTTTTAGTCTTCAATTATAGAAGAAAATAATTTAGAGTCTCCGCCATCTAAATTTCAATCCAAAATATTATATTATTTAAATGATCAATAAATTGCTTTTACATTGGAAAATGATTTCGGGAAATTCCGGATGTCCAAATTTTAGGCACCTATTTGAACATTGTTGTGTTATAACACGTAAAATATTGGCCTCTAAGGAGAAAGAGATCGCTGGTTAATAAATATAAACAAGAGACTTTACATAGCTAGAAAGGAAATAATCGAGTGGTGTCCAACTGCACGACCTCGGAGCACAATTGGCGGATCCACGTATGAAAATCTAGTTATGGCCAGATGTTGTAGTGTGCCATTTGGCACGTAGCGCAATTTTCTTGAAATTACATCTCTCTCATATAAAAAATTTAAAATTCATATATCATGTTATGGTAAGGATCAACTGCTACAGTAACGTGAGCTCCAAATTAAATTTAAAAAACTACGATCCAATCATGCCACCAGCGTGTAAACGGCACAAAACGGTGCAATCTTTCCGAATTAATGCAGCTTCTAGGGTCTGCTGACAATTAATAAAAACAATCATAAAAATTAAAAAGTTCAATTGATAGTAAACCCTTTCGAAAGTTCTAATCAGCTATAAAAAGCAGCCGATACAATAAAATCGACTGTTCATAATCATATTAAGATGAACCGTATGTCAACAAATGATTTACGATACAAGAAGAGGCAGAGAATTGACCAAAAATCCTTTTTAAATTTAAAAGTTCATTTCGGTAATTGCTTAAATTAGCTTGACTTATAATCTTTAACCAAAATTTATTTGGCGATAAACTAAAATAATTATTTTATACTAAAATTTAATATTAGAAAAACGTTAACCAATTGAGAGTTTCATAAACGAAAAAAAAATAAATATGACGAAATCAAGATATATTTTTAACAAAAAAATTTTTAAAATAAACTGCTGAAAGGACTTGAAAATAAATTGCAGCAGATCTGTGTGAAAAAGCTATATGTCATAAATATCATATTTAAACCTTGACTTAATCACAAGTAATTCTCATATTGTCGGAAAAATGTATTAACAACAATTACAATAGAGAAACTTTAAATCAATTCGATTATATAAAAGCTTCACTTTAGTAAAACAAATGGCATAAAACTCTTCCTTAATAAACATTCTTATATTAGTAAACATATTTTTTTAATAATTTTACAAACATAATGTTTCTTCACTTAAGTTTCCTTTGCAATCCATAACTCATAACCTGCATATTTATACATTTGTGTATGCACACACATACATGTACATAAACAAGGTCATATCAATTTCAATTTAATTTTCTAATGCATTATAAAACTTCTAGCCAATTCAAGTATGCATTTTAATTCCCCAAAAGAAACTATTAGTTAAAATGTTCTTATGAGTTTAAAATATTAGCAATAATTTAACATGAACTAATGTTTTGCATTTGTCTCATTATTTAAGTTCTCTTAACGTTTGTAAGCAGGGTATTTATTTATATGGAAACAAAGCTTTAATCAATCTACAAATTAGATAAAATCCTCAAGAGCATAACAAGAGCCATACAAAGGATTTTAAAATTATTGAACCAAAAATAGTGCTATTAAACGAACATGAATAAACACGCAAAGACCTGCACTTAAATCTATACTTAAATAACAATCACATTTATGCTTAACAACACCGATATTTTTAAGTTGAGTAGTTGTGTTCGCACAACATTAACAATCGTTCTCAAACCAAAACTTATGCAAACTTAAGCACTTTAATGCTCAAGTTGTAGATGAATATGTTTACAATACTTGTGTGTCCTAAACAGAAAATACAAACTGAATTTAAATTAAGGACTCATGTACACATGTATATATATGTATATACACTCATGCCGTTTAAAAAAAACATAAATTTATTGCTGCTTAGACTGTAAAATTAAATGTTAAGATTAAGGCAAAACAATATATTTCTAAAATCCGGGCCAGACAGTTGCTCCTAGTAGCTGCATTTATTTTTCATAGACTGCATGAGAATTTTCTGAGCCTTAACTGAATGACTAAAAATTCTTGGAAGCTTGCGAGTAGCTTTAGCATAATTTTATAAATTTTTGTTATAAGTTTTCACAACTTTAACCTGTGAACTTTTGTAAAGCGCTCCACTGACAATCGCCAAATTTTAGTGTTGCAACTTGCACAAAAAATTTAGCACGACATTTAAAAAGTCCTGTGTCAATAGTTTAATTATATTTTAATTAAAATCTAGTTGTATTTTTTTCATAATATTGCCACATATTCCAGCTTTTTTCTAAACTTCGTATTTTAAATTGTAGTGTTTGCTCAGTCATACTTTTGTTATACAGGAGCCTTGATTTTTTCCTGCTGGTGTAGTAAAAATCATGTCATACGCTTTTCATAGTTCAGGCTTTATCGAGTCAATCATTGGTTGATTAAAGTCCAATAGGTGTTAGATGTGACGATTTTACGTCATTTTGACGGGTTTTTTCATAAATATCAAATGGTAACGTTTGATGATTTTTGTTTTAAAACTTCTTATATTTTGACGATTATCTGGTATCACTCAATTTATTCTATACATGTTAGTATTAGTAAAGTGTAATACTGTGATATTATTACTCTACAGAAAGAGTCAAGTATTCCCTAATCTTCTAAAGTTTTCTCGAGGAAGAATAGATTTACTTAGATATTTTAAATCTATGAAACAAATAGTAATTGTTTCATCTAATAAATTATTCAACGATCTAAGAAAAAAATTAGAAAATATTGTTACGAACATAAGATCTGGCAGCTCCTGTTGTTGTTGTCCGTTATGTGCGTGGTAAAAACAGAAGGTGAATAAGTTACTTCTACCACCATTGGATGTGTGTATAGAATAATACAACAACCGCAATAGCTGCGTTGTGTGCGTACTGTGAAGCAAAAGATTCTGAGTTCAAGCCCGCCCATCTTTGGACAAAAAGTAAAATAATGCTAAGACAATTAATGCGTGAAGTAATGGCCAGATAAATAGTGATAAATATCAAGACTCCTTGCTGTTAGCGGAAGAAAGTAAAAACATGATTACAGTGTTATGGCAGATGTAAGTTGGGCTATTTGATTAAAAGGGGGACTGACTGACTGTCTTAATCGTAAAGCGAGGTAGAGAGATCTGTGGATGATTGAGGATACTAAACAAGGCATCGAATACTTTTTTATGTCTCGCCAGAGCAACATATAAATATAATAAAACCGCAGCGGGGTAATTTCTGTACATGATATATTTCTTGAGCATTTTGATAGATGGTAATGTCTGTCTGTATTCGCATCATGTAAAAACTGTTGGAGAGATTTGAGTAAAAGTTTGTGAGGAGGTTTCTTTAGAACCTTGATTCAAATATAAGATACTTTTTTCATATAAAAATTTTGTAGGGAAACTAAAGGTACAAGTGTGAAAACACCCAAATTTACCGGTATAATGGTACTGGAACAGTTGTCAGTACATTTTACAGAACTATTTATAGAACTCTGCAACGAATATTTAAAAACATATTTTTTTAGATGTTAATTTTAAAAAAACTATAAATCACACACGGACGAAGTCGTGGGCACTGCTCATTTGTTATAAAATCATAAAACGTTTAGCTAAAAATTTCGAAAAATAAATGTTTTAATATCAAAATAAATTTTTGACATAAGAAATATTTTACCTTGGGGTCTACAATAGAAAAAATTTCTTAATCCAGAATTTCAAAATGATTTTAATAAAAAATATCGCTTCGTGTATCTTAAGTTATACTTTGAAGTAAAAAAGATAAAATTGCTAAAATTCAAATACAAATAATTTAAAACTAATAATTTAATCTGTTATTTTCAACAGAAGAACTTCCATGCTGACTGAGGACAGCCAATTGAAAGTGTAGTAAAGAATTGATATTTTTAATTTATGGCAAACATGTTTTTGATTTCAGTGTATTCTGTAGCTTTATAAATGACAAAATATTTTAACCAATTTCTTCATTTAAAGCCGAACAAATTTATGGTCAAGTATTTTTTAGAAACAAAAAAATTTAATTTAATTTAAAAATAATTCTTGAGAATATTTTAATTTGAACGTTATGAAGAAAAAAAATCTCAAAAAAAATTAAGGTTTGAGGGTATAATAAATAGGGATGTAATGATATGCCATTTCGCCGATCCAATACCGATACTCAAAAACAAACATCGCCGATACCGATTCCGATACGCATATTAAAATTGATCTAAAGTAAAAATTAACAAAACTCAATTAGAGTAATTCTTCTATAATACAAAATAACAGTCCTTATTAATGAGCCATTCAAATCATTAAAATTTTCAATACATTTCAGTTTCTAAAATTCAAATTTTCAAACTAAAAAACGTCTGCAATATTTATGATTTTACAAAATAAACGATAGCATTCAGTTCAGATTGGCTCAAGTTTTAAAATTTATATTAATAAGATTTAAAAGACAACGAATTGAATTTGAGATCATGTTAAAATTAAATTAAAATTATAAAAAAAAAATTGCAAAAGATTAATATTTAAAATTGTTATAATAAGATTTTTGTTTAAAAAACAAAAAGTTCTCAAATCTTGCGGAGATAGGCAATTTCTCAAATCCGTTTAAAGCCGACCTTAATTGGAAAAAAGTCTCTCAGATGCGACAGAGCTCATTTAAATTTTATGTTCTGCTTTTAATAATGTTATTTCTCATAGTTGTCATGCAAAAAAAAAAAGTTCAAAATTAAATATTTTGTTCAAAAAACTCTAAAGAAAAATATGAGAAGTATCGGCGTATAGACAGTAAAATATCGTCGATACCAGAAGTATCGCCGATATATCGGTATCGGTTGCATCCCTAATAATAAACATCTTACTTAATTTAAATAATACACACAAATTTTTAAACTAAATCGATCATTCTTATATCTCAACAAACGAAATAAATTAAAAGGTTGATAGTTATCCCAGCAAAAAATTTTAAAAAAGGTAATCGAGCGTAGAGTTAAGCATTTTGGTCGAAGGACTTCCCAACTGGATTACCAATCTAATGATTTTAAAAAGGCAAGACACTATAATAATAACAATTATAATGTTGTAATAATAATATAATGCAAATATAAATAATTATAAATTAAAGAGTGTCCCCTTAGATGATGCAATTTTTTATAAATGGCTCTATATATTCAAAATTATTTTTTGTCAAATTTTAGACAAGCAGTTAAAATATACTCAGATCGTCCTCTATACTCGTAATACAAGTATAATTTTAAAATTAAAGGGTGTTCCAAAAGGTATTATTTTTTTATATGCTTTCAGCTGGTCTTCTTTCAAGTCAGTTTTCTTTGCAAGTTATTACTGATGTTCTTTTAAATTTCCCTGAAGTCAAATCGTATTAAGCTTTTTGTGTAACTTAATGTAGTAATAAAATCCCTAAGAGGTTTTTTATCACATTATGTGTAACAATAGGATATTCTTATCTATTTAACAAAGTTGCAAGTTTTAAACTGAAATAAATATTGTTTGCATCCAATAAACTTAAAAAGAAACCACTCTAATTGGTGTGTAAATCTTTAAAAGCATTTGAAGAATATAAAAACTTTATTTGTATGAAAATACAAAAGGGAAAATCTAAAATAATAAAATGTGAAATAATCGTAGCACGTTTTATAAAGAGATTGCAAGTTAAAACCAAATTGAACAAAAACAGAAAGAATAAAAATAAAAAGGAAATGGAAAAATGGAAAAACCATTTAAACTGTTGTCAATAAACCAGTGCACGAAGTTGCGTGTATCTTTTTATTGCAACCACAAACATAAACCAAATACTCACTCGCACACGTCATCAAAGTAAAAATAGAGCCAATAGTAACACTTCAAATGCTGCGAAAATAGCAAACGCATCGTTTATCCCCCCAAATGAATTAAAGAGTGAAAAAAGTGAAAAATAGTTTTGTATTTAAGCATGTTTCGTTTTAATGAATGAAATGTTGTTCTTAATACAGATAATTCTGGTTGGAAACGTATGGTTGCTATGGCATCCTTTGAACGAGCGCTGGCACATATTTAACTAACAAATAACACTTGGTAATAAAATACTTTTTTAATCTATTGAAAGGGGATTTAATAAAGAATTCCGTGTACAGTAACAGTTAAAATAAATGAAACACAGAAACTAAATTTTTTTTTTAATTTTTTTGGGAAATATTTAAAATCAAATAAATAACTTCTCTGTTTACTCTATTAAATAAAATTGATACAATCAGTAGAAAAGGGGGGAACAAGAAAGAGTGCTATATTTGGCTCAGCCGAATCTTATATAACCTGCACGATAAATGTAATGGGATGACAAATATTTAAAAGCAAGAAATTATGATTCAAATGTGATAATAATGGTTATACATTTTACATTCATAGAAGTAATTAATTAGATGGACTAGTTTATTAAGGAGTTCATTGCCATTTAATTAAAATAATGCTATTTTTTTGCATTATCATTGTTCTCACTAATGGCAATGCTTTTTAATTAAAAGTATTCATAGATAATTAGATGAAAAAAAAAAACAAAGGCATTGTTGTTGATCAATCATTAACCGGTTTCCTAGCGTTACTAATGATGAACGAAACTCCATGTCCTTGTACATAATTTTTTGAAATATATTCATATGTATGTTTTAACAACGTCGGACAAAATGAGACTCTAAGAAACTCTATATTTTTGTGCTTTTGTAAAATAATAAAATCCTCGATTTAAATGACTTTAAATATCAGACAAAAAAATTTTTTTTTTTAAAAATTATTAAAAACAAGAGTGCTTTATTTGGCTATGACTAATCTTATAAACCCCTGACTAATTTTATAAACCCTTCACCACATACATATGTCAATCTAATTTAGTGAAGTAGCTTATATCACAAAAACAAATATTACGTTGAAAGAGAATTGAAATATAAAAAAAATTTACATTAAAAAGATTCCGAATAATAAATTTTCATATTGTACTTGGTTAAGTATTTTTTTAAAAATTTAGTATTTTCTGAAAGATCACTTCAAAAACTTTTAAATGATACCCATATTGACCATTGAACTTTTTTTTAATTTTAGAGTCCCATAACTCGGAAAATATGGGCGAGCGCCAATTTTTATACTTGATGTTTTTTTTTTTCTTATTTTTTGATTCTCTTTCGGTTTTTTTACTAAAATTACTTTATTGTTGTTTGGCTTACTGCCTCTAGGGATATCAACTGATCTTGCTGATTTTGTCTGATCGATTGGCGTATTTGAATCTTCTCTAGCAATGAAAAAAATTAAATATTTTTTATAAATTTTCGTACTTGTTTTCAACCTGTATTGGAAGTTCTACAATATCCATTTCCTACCCCATAAAATATTTATATTCTGAGTCCTTATGTATAGCGAAGTCGATTGCGCAATGTCCGTCTGTCCATCCGTGTTAATGTTGAAACAAATTTACTAAAACACCAGATAAGACATAGTTTCGAATATTTTTCTATTTAAAATCTGCAAGATAGTTTTATGTCCTTTAAGGCAGCGGCCAAACACCACGCCTGCCTTTAATTTTTCCACACCATTTTGAACAAATCTAGTTTAGTCAAAAAAAAAAAAATAAATAAATAAATAAAAATCAAATATATTATTAGGCGATAGAAAATTAATAACTTAGAAAAAAAAAAACATCAATGAAAGAATTGGCACTTGTCCATAATTTCCGAGTTATATGCCGTATTTTTTTAAATATCAATATGGTAATTATTTTAAAGCTTTTGAAGAGACCTTTTAGGAAATACAAATTTTTTTTAAGTGCTTTACCCATTTAGAGCCGATGACACTTCTATGTAAAATTAAAGTACTTAATTTTTTCTAATTTTTTTTATTTTTTTATTCTGTCACACAGATATTTGTCTTTTTGGTATTAAGTTAATTGGATTTATTCCGCCGGTAAATATAATACTGTTGTCATACCTTTTGGTGAAGACCGTCGTCACTGGCTGTTTATTTGGTACGATTGGCGAGCGCTTTCGATGAGAGGACTCCCTATTGGGAGTACTAATCAAAACGCGACTTGAAAATGATGTCCTCACATCGAAAGCGCTCGCCAATCGTACCAAATAAACAGCCAGTGACGACGGTCTTCACCAAAAGGTATGACAAAAGTATTTGTCTTTTTGTTTGGAGTTACTTCCCTAAACAAGATTTACATATATGGTGTAGGGTATATAAGATTCGACATAGCCGAATATGAAATTCTTACTTATTTTTATAATATTTGGTTAGAATTTCCTTACTTAATTTGGATAAAACCAATCATGATGCAAATTTATTAAATAAACGATTTTAAAAACGTTGTAGTTGTGACTAAAATATGGTTCAAAACTACTATAATTTGTTTACTCCAACCATAAATTGTTGCAGAGATCATAATATGGTTCCTGTAACCATACTAAATTGATGTGTTTTTTCTGCGTTACTATAACTTATCTTGAACTAGACTATTATAAAACACTGATTAGATTATGATTAAACTACAGCTTTGACTTGAATATTATATAATAATATCGAGAAACTTAAAATATATTCACAAGGGATGGCAAAATTATGATGAAACTGTGACCTTACTACAACAACACTAGTATTGCACTACAACGCTATTATGACTTTAATTAGCATACAAAAGACTGTCGCCAATTTATATCTAGACTTTAAGTAGATTGTGCTAAATAACTAGAGTAAGACTTCATTTGCTCTGAACTATGACTAATAATATTAATGTTAATCGATTATTATTACTAGTAAATCAATAATAAATTTATAATTGTGTTTAAAGGAAAACAAACTAAAGTAAAACACAGCTTAACTGTTGTTAGTCTGTGATATGACTGTAATTAGACTTTGCCAGTACTGAATCAGCATATTTAACATGATAGTGGCATAAGCGCCTTCCTCTATCATATTAAATATACAATATAAAATATATATTTTATACATATTATTTATACAGAATAAATAATATATTTACCTCTACAAATAAACAACTACAACTCATAGGTGTGAAAATGAATAAAGACAATTTAAGTGCTTCAACAAAGCAAACAGTAAACATGTTACATTAATGGTTATAAATTTTAACATCAGTCATCTCGACCTGTTTTTTATAAAAATGATAAAAATAAAGGGTGTTTAAATATTTTAGTGAAAGACTGAGAGAACTTTAAATTGTAAAAAAATAGTAGAAAAAAAAAAATTTTCAAGCAAATTTTTTAGAGCATTTGGCAAACATTATTGACGAGAAGAATTATGGTCGTCCTATTTTGAACCACTTTAACGAGCATTGTTGGCCGTCACTAATAACGCGAACAACGTTGCTCCCCAAGGCATCAGTTTTTGCATACGTGATACCACAGAAAATAATCAAGACTTGACGATATGTCCAAATCATCTTTTTGCAAAGTTTTGACTTTTATTAGGTTAATGGTTGCGGATGCCGTATCCTCATCCTGTTGAAACAAAATATCATTGTTCATGGAGCAATCTTTGTGAAGCTTTGTCTGCATTAAAAAAATGAGGTCAAGGGATTCCACCTGCGTATAAACCGCAACAAATGGTACATTTCTTTTGATATAATTGACTCTATGGAGTCTGTTGTGGATTGACTTCTTTCCACACTCTTTCGTAAGATATTTTATTTCGACAACATTAAGGCGAAACAAATCCATGAAGGGAAAACTGTGCTCCACCTCTGATCTTTGCCGCCAAACATATTTTTTTTTCTTTTTTTAATACAATTAACTAATAAAACTGATTTCTGGATGCAACTCTAATTTTTACCAACTCCAAACTGCTTGTTACCAAACACTGAACAAACGGCGGAAATTTCCGATTTTGTGAAAATTTTGTAACACCCTGTATTTTTATATTAATAATAAACATGGTGCTTAACAATAATAATAAAAATAAAAATAATAAAAATAACAATTTTGTTAATGCATCACGTTTTATCAACATTTTATATTTCTGTTATGTTGCAACATTATTTTTATTGCTACAAAATACTCTTTTTTTTACTCTGCTCTATTTTGCATTGAATGAATTTGTTTATCAAAGAATTATATGTATGTGTGTGTAAAATATATATAGAAATAAAATAATAATAAATTTCTTCCTTTTTTCTGATTTATTTCAGGCTGTGCAAGGAAAACTATTTGGTTCGAAAGAAATTGTTGCATTGTCATGCGCTTGGTGTCACGAGGTCTATCACAATAAAGAATCGTGTTTTAATCAATCAAAAATTGGTGAACAGTGTAAATTAGGTAAGTTCAAATATATAAATTAAAATCTATATCTTCTCGATACAAATAAAAACCAAATTTTGTTTCTTGGCAATCACGTCACTTAAGATGGAATGCACCAATTTGATAATTTTTTTTTCGTCATAATTAGGCTTAGACTTTTACTGAAAGGATAATTTACCACCCCTACTTTTGCGCCTGCTTTTTTTAATTTACCTTTAGTGAAAAACGGCTGGACCCAATTGCATTCTTTTTTAAATGCTCGTAGTAGCTTAAAAAAAAAAACAAGTAAGAGTGCAATATTCTATGATATGCCGAATCTTATATATTCTTCACCTTGTACGTAAATCTTGTTTGATGAATAATCTCCCAAAAAAATACACATATCGGGGTGGCAGATAAAAAGAATAAAAAAAATTAAGAAAATTAAGAACTTTATACAACTTTACACAAAATGTACTCGGCTCTCAATGGGCTAAGAAATTTTTAACAATTTTAGTATTATCTAAAAAATCGCTTTAAAACCTTTTAAATGACACCCATATTGACGATATTAACAATCGAACTTTTTTATTAAAAGTTCAAAGGCCCATAACTCTGAAAATATGGGCGAGCGCCAATTTTTTCACGTGATGTTTGTTTCTTAATTTTAATTTTCTATCGCTCCAAATATTTGTTTTATTTTTTTAGTTACTACACTAATGAATGTTCTAAATTATATAGAAAAATAAAAGATAAATTTTTAGGACCAATCTTGCTGATTTTTATAGGAAAATTTTAGAAACTATGTCTGATCGACTGGCCTATTTGAACTTCCTCTAGCTCATCTAGCGCCTTGAAAAAGTTGATATTAAAACGAACAGACTGGCATCGCTCAATCGAAATCGCTAGGTATAAGGACTCAAAATATATGGGGTCTGAAATGGATGTTACAGAAATTACAAACAGAATCACAAACTTGAATTTATCCTTTTTTCCACTTTTTGTAGAGAAGGGTATAAAAAGAGACAAAAACTTTATGTCGAATTTTAAGTCAGAGTAGTTAGTGATTTTAACAGCGGATGAACCTAAGTTTTTTGCAGTACTTCTGCTTCTAACAGTTTTTGACTGAGAGGTAGTGACGCCTCTCGTATATCATACGATAAAAAACTAGTAAAAGATATGTAAAACTCCAGGCCTAAGAAATTTTTAAAATAAAAACGCTCAATTAAAAATTCAATTTCATCTTATATTTTAGAACTGGATAAGATAGATTTGTATTCCTAATTCGAAACTTTCGAAAACCTTCCTTTCGAATCACCATTATATGTTTGGTAGTCTCAGGTAAATTGAAAATTAGGCACCTGTAATTCTTAAGAGAATTAAATCAACATTTGTTGGAACGATTGGTACAGTTTCCTTAATTCGGTTTATGAGAGACTCCTTCATCAAGTCAATAAAATTCGTGACCACTTACGCTTAAGTAAAAAAATTTTTTTAATTTTTCTAATATTTTCCCAATCAGGATTTGAAACGAAACAAGTAAATTTTTAACTCATAAATTTTTTTCACACAGTTTCTGACGTTTTTATGAAAAAAAAAATCCTCACGCTCTCACGCGTAATAAATTTAATTTTTGATTTTTTTCTTACCGCCAAAGAAAAAAAATATTTTAAGCAGATTTTTTTAATTTTAATGTTTTAGACCTAAATTTTTAACAATGATCGCCAAATGAGCTTGCACTTGCTCACGCCTACAATACAAACACAAAGAAACTCTCACACGATGGATGTGTTTTGTCCTCTTTGATAGCTCTGAATAAAAGAAGAAATTTTTTAAAGAAAAAAGTACGCTGCGAATATTTGAAAACAATTATAAAATATACATTTTTACTTATTTATCATTAATGTTTCTTACTCTAATAACCATAAAAATACCCACTAACATATATACTATGAAGATCATGAAGTATTAGATGTTTTTGTATTTGTGTTTGCTAATGTAAAACAATATGATAATTTATTCATATAAATTATTGTTATCGTAACGCAGAAATTTTCTTTGGTGCAAAATCGCTTAAGTATTCTTATTTTAAACACACTCTCTGGATGGCGACCTCTGATTAATTATTTAAATTAAGAAACATGAATAAAAATAATAAATTAAATTAAAAATCACGTAAATTTTTCTTGCAGCAATTCTGAATTTTGTGAGTGAGAAAACGAGATATAAAATGATTCTACACTCCTTTCTCCTTCACAAAAGAAGAATTGCTGCAAGAAAAAATGGCCTGTGTGAGCTCGGTATTAATAAAATGTCATCATTATCAATGGGATTGTCACAGGCGGCTTAGAATTGATTTTAAATAAATGGTTGAAATCACATTTCATTCTAAATGTTACAAAAATCTAATTTAATTATTATAAATTATAAACTTTTCACGTTAGAAACCCGTACCTTTCATAATTTTAAAATAGTGTGTCTTTCATGTTGACATCCTAAAGAGTGTAGACATATAAACACAGATTAATTTTATATACATACATACATTCATTCATACATACCTACATATTAATAGAGGACATATAAGTTTAATATAAACTATGAAATGATAAAATCAAAAAGTAGTAACTGAACTGAACTTGTGTCGATATCAATCCTTTTTTTAAGTCTAACTGAATGTAAAGCAGATTTTCTTTATAAAGGGTCATCCAAAATACGCGCCTACATGTTTCTTTGAAATAAAACACAAACTATTTGCAATTTTTTCAAGCTGTTTTTTTTTATTTTTTATTAAAAGTATGATCCATTACAATTATAAGTGGAATAGAATATCATTCAAATGTCCACCATGACTGCGTCTGCAGACATCAAACCGAATATCGAAATTTTCAATGACTTTCCGACATGTTGCTGGTGTTATTTCACGAATTGCAACTTGAATGTTGTTCTTTAGATCATTAATTGTTTGTGGCTTGTTAGCATACACTCGACTTTTCAAAAAACCCCACAAAAAAAAAATCTAATGGTGTTAGATCACATGACCTTGGAGGCCAATTGAAATCTGTATTTCGTGATATTACACGTTGAGGAAATTTTGATCGCAAAAGCGTAATGTTTTCTCGAGTTGTGTGACATGTAGCACCGTCTTGCTGGAAATAGACGTCAGACACATCAATATGATTCAACTGTGTCCATAAAAAGTCTCTCAACATTGAGTGGTATCGCTCAGCATTGACAGTAACAGCATTTCCAGCATCATCTTCGAAGAAAAATGGCCCAATGATTCCATTTGCCCAAAATGCACACCAAACAGTAACTTTTTGTGGGTGTAGAGATTTTTCATGAATAACACGAGGATTTTCATCACCCCAGATATGACAATTTTGCTTATTGACAAATTTATCCATTCTGAAATGAGCTTCGTCACTAAACAAAATTTTGCTTGAAAACAATGGATCTGTTGTTCGTTGTTCAATAATCCAACTAGCGAAATTACGACGTTGTAAATGGTCTCTTTCTTTCAATTCGTGGGTTAATTGAATTTTATAAGCATGTAAATGCAAATCTTTATGCAAAATCCTCCATAAGGAGCCATAAGATATGCCCAATTCTTGCGAACGACGCGAAATTGATGTTGTCGGTTCATTTTCCATCACTTTCACCAACAGCAGCAATATTTTCATTTGTGTATACAGTTTTTGGTCTTCCACTATTTGGTTTATCAGTAACACAACCAGTTTCTTCGAATTTTTTCACTTATCTTTGAATTGAAGATTGATTTGGCCGATTATTTATACCAAAAAAATCACGAATTTTGCGATGGATATTTTTCAAAGAACGACCATTTTCATAATAATAAGTTTGAATGATGTAAACGCGTTGTTGCAATGTGTACCTGTCCATGGTTAAAACTACCTTCTAATAAAACAAAATGGCTTATGTCATTTGAAAAGATGTCACGTGTAAAAATTATATAGTGCTGACATCTAGGCGTCACATTTGGATGACCCTTTATATGAATGTCTTTGCAAATAAGAACTCAGAGCATCTTGTCACGGCGTATTAGTGTTAACTAATGCAAACTTAGATATTCATACGCAATGTGGGTTGTTACAGTGTGTTTCTTTTTATACCCTTCATCACAAAAAGTGAAAAAGGGGTAAATCTAAGTTGGTCATTCCGTTTGTAATTTCTGCAACATCAGATTCTTACTCCATAAAGTACGTATATTCTGAGTACTTATTTATAGCGAAGACGATATAGCGATGTCTGTTTGTTCAACCGTGTTAGTATTAAATGGCACTAGATGAGCTAGAGAATATTTGAATACGCCAATCGCTCATACATCGTTTCGAAAATTTTACTATTGAAAATCAGCATTATCTGTCCATATCTTTTGGAGCAGCGGCAAAACTCCACGTTTGCCTCTAATTTTTTCATATCACTTGGAAAAAATCTAGTTTAGTAAAGTTATTCCAATCAAAAAAACAAATATATAGAGCGATAGAGAGTAAAAAATAAGAAAAAAATTCCAGTAAAGAAATTGACGCTCGCCCCTATTTTACGAGTTATGGGCCTCTGAAACTTTCATAGAAAAGTACGATTGTGCATCATATTTTTTTAGATATTAATACGAATATCACTTAAGAGCTCTTGAAGGGATCTTTCAGAAATTGCTAAATAAAATTTTTAAATGCTTAACCCATTGAGAGCCAGTAACGTTTTTATGCGAAAGTTTTTCGGCGAAAGTAAAGTGGTGGCTTTAGATATTTTTAAGACGTTTGATAAAGTGTAGCATGGTGTAGTCATATCAAAACTTATTGCTTCTACGCAAGACTTTCAACCCTATCTGTTCTTTTGCAGATGACAGTAGCATATGCCATTCATTTCGCCATAAGCCAAGCCTTTCGGAAATTAGGGTTATGCGAAAGCACATGGACGATAACCTTAATCGCGACCTTTTGGTAATCTCCGAATGGGGCCTTGCGAACAGGGTTTAATTTACCACTTGTAAAACCTATTGCTGTGTGCTTTCCCACAGGCGTACGGGTGAATATGCTTCCTCATCTGTAATTATGGGAATCAGAAGCTCTCGAATTTCTTGGCATGAAAATTCATGTCGCACTCAAGTGCCTAGTTTTCCACTAATGGTGTAGAAATACTTCTCTACATCTGATCACCTCGCTATCTATGTCACCTTTATCAAACCGAAAAAGAAATACAACTTTCATGTATGGACCAGTGCTCAAATGTTAATTTTGAAGTTACTCAAGCGCTTGCAGATGTGAGCTAAGAAGCTCATTAGTAGCAGTAGGGTATCCAGCGCCATTGATTCACTAGAGCATCGACGCAATGTGGGGTGTGTTTCACTGTTTTATTGTTACTACAACGGAATGTGCTCTATTGAATTCAGGTAACTTGTTACTGGAAACCATAATTTTGTATGTGCAACACGCTTTGCAGGAAGAGCGCATTCCTTTGTAGTCGATTGGCCAGTGAAGCGCACTACAGAGAAAATTCGTTTTTATCCGAACAATTCGTATGTGGAATAAACTCCCTGCAGAGGTCTTTTCTGTCACTTTTAATTTACAAAAATTCAAATCAAATATCTACAAACACTACTAGCTCTATCCCCCTTCCCACAACCTAATTTCCTAGTTCTGGCACAATGCACTACATAAGTAGAGGTCATCCTCTGAGTGCTGCTCATAATAAAAAAAATTACTTAATTTTTTTTTTCTTATTTCTTAATTCTCTGTTTTATTAATTGGAGTTACTTCACTAAACTAGACTTATAAGGTGAAGGGTACATAAAATTCGGCATAGCCGAATATAACACTCTTACTTGTTTTTAAGTATTAAATATTCATATACATGCATTGTATGCGAGATGCATATAAAAACTTTATTTCAAAACGTCAATAGGATTTACATAGAAACGAAATAAGAAGCCGCATTATTAAAAAAAAAAAAAAAACGAATGAGCTGTTTACTTTGTTACTTAAGTTATAACGCGACACAAATCACAATTTTCAGAGTTATTAATTCAAGCATTCATTTTTTTTTCTTATCTGCTTCTTCTTTTTCTTCTTCTTCCTTGTTTATCCAATTTCTTGTTTACAGAAGAATAAGATTTATGACATGCAATACATGAACACGATGTGTAACTCTGAAAACATACAGAAGCAACCATATTTTTTCAACGTTATTTTTTTAATTTGCATGTTAATATATGAACTTTGAATGTGTTGTTGCACATGTTCTTGCTTGCATATAAATACGTGGAAATTTTGCATAAATAATTTTCATAATAATAAATTGAGAAAAAAAACTGTTCAAGTTATTCTCTCTGTAAACTCGTGTGATGCATGTTTTTGTTTTTTTTTTTTTTTTTTTTGGTTGTTTTGTCAACATTTCACGTGAAATTTTATAAAAAACTTATGAAGGCATGCAGAGTGCTACCACAATCAAAAGAAGTGTCAAATACATAAGTAATCATAGTTACCATTAAAGTAAATGAAAAAAGTTTTAAGGTTTTAATAATAACCGAATACGGAGTTGCTACATTTTTGTTCCCCTTGCGCGTCTAAGGAAAATTTGTTTTTTTATATTCCAGACTCTTGCTGGACTCTTACTTGATCATAGATCAATAAAAGGTGGATCTTATCATGATAATAACAATTACTATCAGCAAGTTACGTCCAGAAAAAAACACAGTGCCTTTAATTAGTAAATATTCTATGACTTGATTATGACAACTTAATTACTGCAATAAGACTTTACTTAACTATGAATTGCCTACGAAAATATAATAACTAAAATAAAACTTTGACTTGACTATGATATTCTGATGACAAAATTACAGACCAGGACAACAGGGCTACACCAAAAAAAAAAAAAAAAACACTATGAAAAGGCTATGGCTTAAATACGGCAAAGTTATGACCAGACAACTAGACATGACTATAATAAAAAATTAAAACATCGAATTATCAGAATATTAAATATCAGCAAACTGTGAAAAGCATCCTTTAATTTTTAATTTTTTGTTTTAAATATATAAGCCGTTTTGTTTGAAAGTGCCATAAGTCACTTTGCTTTTAAGTTGATGAACGTATTAAAGATTTGTGTTTTAAAGTTCTTTAAATTATTGAGGCTAAATCTGTGGAAGACAGGATGCTTTTTTTTCTCCAATAAGAACTTTGGCCATCATAAAACTATAGCAGCTCTTGAAATTAAATTAAATTAAATTTATTTATTTTTTTTTTTTTTTGAAAAATTGACTTATGACACTTTTAAAATAAACAGCTCATATCTTGTTAATAATTTAAACTTTCTGCCCATAACGGTTTAAAAGATAATAAATTATTCTTCAAAAATTAGTATTCTTTGGGGACACCCTTTAAGTTTCCATTTCATTATTTATATTTGCAATTTTAGAGGGTTTACACTTCACGTAAATTTTTTAAGGTCTCCTTCTTGCGGTTCAAAATATATAATAATAATATAAAATATTTTGTCCAAAATCATAACTTTTATGGAAAACTCTATAATTTTATTGCTTTATTTTTATACTCATTTCTATAGCGGTTATTGTACACCAACCTGTATGCAAATTTCAAAGGGGTGTCTATAATAGCTTTAAAAAGTTTACGTGCCTATTGGGACACCCTTTAGTTTTTTTATTATGCTTTTATTATTCTTTATTAAACATCAAAAACTTTGAAAAGATAAGACAAAGTTGATTTTGAAATTTTCTATTCAAAATCACGTTTTTTATGGAGAACCTTTTAATGTGAAAATTAAAGTGTCTGCCTATAACTATTTAATTGATATGGCTGTGTTGCTGAAAATCATATATCTATAGGGACAGCCTCTAGTTTTATTTTATTTATTTACTTTTTTTTTCAAATTATCGCTGATAATTTAAAGTGTTCCAAGATTCATTGCTTGAAGAATTGCGGACCGAAAAATTTCCTGAGAATGTCTAATCATGATTTTAAATACATTTTACTTTTGATTAAAACAAGTATTCAAATGCAGTATATTAAAATGAGATAGGCTGAGAAATTGGTCATTCGTAAAAAAGCAAACTCTACTGCAAATTGTTCTCGCACCATGTGGAAATACGTCTGCAATTTCTTGCAACAAGTTCATCGTAATAACTTCTACAAACTACTGCTGAAAGCAGACTTCCGCAAGTTTCGGTTTGAGTGAAAACACTTCCGCAAGAGACTTGCTAGAGGATACACGGCTTAAAAATATTATGATTCAACAATCACTACACAATCGCTAGGTTATCAGTAGTTTGGAGGTAGAGAACAAGACTAGCTGTGCCATTTCTATGATTATCATTTAGCTAAGAAAATATCACGTCATTTGAGCGATGCCAGTCTGACCGTTCGTGTAAGTTTTGATATCAACTTTGCCAGCGCACTAAATGACCAAAAAAAAAACTTAAATACGCCAATCGATCATACATAGTTTCGAAAATGTTGCTATTGAAAATTAGCAAGATCGGTCCATGTCCTTCGAGGCAGCGGACAAAACAACACGCCAGCCTCTAAATTTTCCATATCATTTAAAAAATTGAAGTAACTCCGACCAAGAAAATAAAATAAATATAAGGGGCGATAGAAAATTAAAAATAAGAAAAAAAAACATTAAGCGAATAAATTTGCGCTTGCCCATGTATTCCGAATTATGGGCCTCTAAATTTTTCATAGAAATGTTAGATTGTCCAGCATATTTTCTAAGACATCAGTATGGATATCATTTCAAAGCTTTTAAAGAGATCTTTCAGGAAATACTAAAATTTAAAAATGATTAACCCATTAAGAGCCACTGACATTTTGGTGTAAAATTATGTAAAAACCTTTTTTCTTATTTTTTAACTCTCTGTTTTCCCAATATTTTTTTTTTTTATTATTGAAGTTACTTCACTAAACTAGATTTAAATACATGGTGAAGGTTACATAACACACACAACTATCAAAACTATCAAATACTAAATGATGACTTGCTTATAAGTAGATTAAAATTTTCTATAAATTGTCTGTAACTACATACACTTAAACACTTATCTATTTAAAATCTATGATTTAACTTTTATAACCACAACTTATCTTACATTTGGTTTACAACTACGTAAACTTAGTTGTTACTCCAAAAATAATTCAAAATAGTAATAAAACATTTTATAATGTCAAACCGCAATATGTCTGTCATTAGAATTGTTAATTAAAAGTTTACAAATCACAAAAACTAAGTGCTCTGAAAATATTCTGATAGACCAATATAAAAACCAACTTGGTTTTTGTCATTCAAATATGTTTGTTATAATAAACTAGATCCTGTTAAGTATTTGCAAACAAAAATTAGAATTTTAAAATATTTTTACAAATATCATTATCTGTATGTAAATTTTTGAATTTATTTTTATTATCTGGTTTGATTGTGATTACACAAGAATAATAAACAAGTTATTCTCTACTATGTTTATGCTTTTACATATTTATAATGTTTGACTTTGTGCTTAATGCCAATCAAATGTCACAAACTGTTATTGAAAAAGTTATAGACCAAATTGTTATAAATTTAATTTATTTGATTTTAATGTGATATAAAATAGTCAAGTGTGAAAAGAAAAGCAACAAAAAAATAGTCCCAGCTTTTTGCTACTATAATGTTAGAGATTTTTTTATTTTGTAAAATAATGCTCTGTTAATTCTCATAAAGTTTAAGGAAGATTTTCTGTGTTAATGAAATTTGAAAAAAAAGTAACTCAAGTCTGACTAAAAATGTGTTACAAATTTTACTTTACTGACAAAAAATAATTTTGTTGCCTTGAAATAGTTTTAGAAAATAGGTTAACACGTCTATAGAAACACGACTTTTCTTACACCTGGCAACTTTTGTAAATTTGAAAAATGTCATTCTCTTGATAATCTAAACAATAGTTTGCTTGAATGATGCTAAAAGCTGCCCGTCTGTCTATACGCAGAGGGCGTATTATTGGGTCCAACTCCAAATGATAAAATGAAGTTAAAAATCGAAGGGTGTCTTCGTAGCGAGATTATTTTCAAGTACGTTTAATAAACACTTGAAATTTCCGGAAGATATATGTTACTTTGTTCGCTACAACGACAAGAATAAAAAATTTAATTAAAAAATTAAAGGGTGACCCATTTGAAAATCAACTTAAGTAGACTTATCCTTTGAAGCGCAGTAGGCAGAACTTTGGAATTTATTGAAGAGAGCTGCTATAACAATTATTAAAAATTTTAATTAAACTTAAAGGGTGTGCCCATAGAAGATCTAATTTTAATGTACATTTTATTATCCTTTGAACTATAATTAGCAGACTCTTTAAATTTTAAGCGACAAATAATAAAAACATAAAAATAAAAATTAAAGGGTGACCCTATAGCAACGCAAATTTAATATTTATAGTCTTATCTCTTTAACCGTTAGATTTAGACTTGAAAATGTACACTGAATAATTTTGCTTTATCGAAAAATATAAAAACGATGAAATAAAAATTAAAGGGTGCTCCATATAAATAAAAATTTAAGTGTATTTTTTAAACTGTGTAAATTACACAGATAATGTAGCTGCTATAGCAGTATAAGTATATAAAATAAAACTTAAAGTGTAACCCCACGGTAGATATAATTTAACGTTTACTGTAAAATCTTTTTAAACTGGAATTAAAAAACACTTTTAGTTTTTAAACACAAATTATAAAATCGTAATTCAAGGGTTACCCTAACATTTTACTGGATCCAGCGTGCATGACCAATAATGGCGCTATGGGAATTCAAGTGTTCTATCACCTCACATTTGCTAAATCTAGTAAACAAAAAAAACAAAAAAAACAAAAGCAATTTTATTTTTAATTTCAATTTGTTCTTTTTATTTTATTTGCAGGAAATTATGCCCCCATTATTGTGCCTCCTTCATGGATTGTAAAATTACCAACAAAAGGAAATTTTAAATCATCGATACGTGTCAATAATAAAAACGCATCGACTAAAAAAGCAAGAGTAGCCAGTAAGAAGGGAAAAAAGGAAGAGCGTAAGGAGCCGAAAGCATTTATTGTTAAACCGATACCGTCTCCTGAAGTAATACCGGTCATTGTTTATATCAATCCAAAGTCTGGTGGCAATCAAGGTGTTAAATTGTTGGGAAAATTTCAGCACATTTTGAATCCCAGACAGGTGTTTGATTTAACACAGGGTGGTCCAAAAATGGGGTAAGTTTTAAATACGACTTTAGACAAAAACAAAAAAGAAGATGACAAAATAGCAAAATAACGATTTGACATTTCAAATTAAAAATGAGAATGTTGTTTATGCAGATGATCAACAGTTGCACAACTTTCTAAACATTATGTTTCAATAATCTTTGTCATTAAACTTTTAATTGTCTCAAGTAAATAGTTAATTGAAAAATAAATGCAAGATTATCTAATTAAATAATTAATTGATTATCAATTATATATTTAATTAAAATGAAAAAAAAACTTTTAAATTAATAAATAATTAAATGAATGCAATAAAATTTTTAATTGTCTCAATTATATAGTTAATCGAAAAATAAATGCAAGACTATCTAATTTAATAATTAATTGAAAATCAAATAAATACTAAAAAAACTTTTCCAATATAATAAATAATTGCATGAATGTGATTAAATTTGTAACTGTCTCAACTAAAAAATTAATTGAAAAATAAAAGCAAGTTTATATAATTAAATAATTAATTGGTAATTAATTATATATTTAATTAAAATGATCAAAAATCACTATTCTAATTAAATAAATAATTGAATCAATTAAAAATTTTATTAAACTTGATTCTTAAAAAAGGCTAGAAAACGTTTTTCTGGGTATACAGAGTTTGTTTTACTTAACTAATACTTCTACTGGCCCAAGTAGGAGCCTGTTACTGGCCCTCAACGCAAGAAGGAATTTGTCGAATTTTCGTATACTGAATTAAAATGAATCATAACCTTTTATATACAGATATTAAAATCTCATTTCTTAAATTATATTTTACTTGGCTGCTACTTTTTTTTTAACCTCAAGGAGAAACTGTGTTGTACCAAAATTAAGATCTTTATTTTTATTTCAGTTTGGAACTTTTTCGCAAGGCTCCTAACTTAAGAATATTGGCGTGTGGTGGTGATGGCACCGTTGGTTGGGTTTTATCTGTTTTGGATCAATTAAATCCACCCATACAGCCACCTCCAGCAGTTGGCGTCCTGCCTTTGGGTACCGGTAATGATCTGGCCAGAGCCTTAGGATGGGGTGGTGTAAGTTTTATTTTACAATTTAACGTTAAATTTTTATTAAAATATTTAATATTTTGTTTAATTCTTTTAGGGTTACCAAGATGAGCCAATTGGTAAAATTTTAAGGGAAATTGGCATGTCCAAATGTGTTCTCATGGACCGTTATCGTCTTAAAGTAGCCGTCAATAAAGATGTACCTGATGATAATGTGGAACGAAGCAAAAACAATGTTCCGCTTAATGTGATCAATAACTATTTCTCATTTGGTGTGGATGCCCACATCGCGTTGGAGTTTCATGAGGCACGTGAAGCCCATCCGGAACGATTCAATTCACGTTTACGTAATAAAATGTATTACGGACAAATGGGTGGCAAAGATTTAATATTACGGCAGTATCGTAACCTCTCTCAATGGGTTACGCTAGAATGTGATGGCACAGATTATACGCCCAAATTAAAAGATGCTGGCTGTCATGCTGTATTATTTTTGAATATTCCCAGGTGAGTTGGCAAGAAAATAATTTTATACTTTTCCCTGCATTCTTATTTACTTAAGAAATACAAATTAATTATTTTGTTTTTTTGTGTTGCTTGCAGTTATGGTGGCGGTACTCATCCTTGGAATGATTCCTTTGGTCAATCGAAACCCAGCATAGATGATGGTCTTATTGAGGTTGTTGGACTCACAACCTATCAATTGCCCATGTTGCAGGCTGGTCTACATGGCACTTGCATTTGCCAGTGTCGTAAGGCACGTATTGTTACCACCAAAACCATACCCATGCAGGTGGACGGTGAGGCATGTCGTGTGAAGCCCTGTATCATTGAAATTGATTTATTAAATAAGGCTGTCATGCTTGCCAAACGTAATAAGGGCCGTGGTGATGTTCAGTAAGTATTAAAATACCTCTAACTACCAACTAATGCTATTCATTGCTATTTATGAGCAAATGACGTCGTGGTTAGCACTTTTGGCTTACACTCAAGAAATAAGAATAAAAATAAGAAGTGGTGTTAATACAAAGAGCGAATGCATTTGACTGCTTTGCTTCAAAGACCACTTGAGAATTTCACAAATTAAAACTACTAAGTGGTGCTTGTGTTTGTGCTACTTTTTATTTGAGTTTGTCTATGTGCGGCTTATGGGATTAAATAAAACTAAGCAGAACAGTGCAATTTTATTCAACATGTGTTTGTGTTTGCTAGAGAATATTATTATTTTATTATTTTGAACAACTTAATTAAAAATGTATTTGAAGCTTAACACTCAAAAGCTACTTGTTTGAGTATTGTGTCTTTTCAAAGAATAAGAATTTATGTCCTACTTCTTTCTTGCGTCAATAAACTTATTGCAAATTGAATACGCAAACTAAATAAATCTAAAATCTAAGTGTGAGTTGAACTGACATACGAATGGAATTTCTAGTTTCATATTTTTTAAATAAAATTTTAAAATCTACAGCAAAAAAAAAGAAAACTTTCTTTTAACAAAAATCTTCACCGAAAGGTATGACAACAGTATTTTATTTACTGGCGGAATAAATCCAATTAACTTAAAAATCAAGTTATTCAACTAAACTCCTTTTTATTATTTTTACAAATTTATATTTTCCAATCTGCCAGCAAAGAGCTGTAAATGATTGAACTGCCATTATTTTATCATGATGTCCTTAATATACGATATCCATAAATTCACCTTTAGACATTTTTCAATGTGACATTTTTATGTGACTCTCACAAGGAATTTTTATTATTCATAAACCACTTTACTATTTTAATTCCTGCTATACATTGGTCACTTAAACAGTTTTTTACATTTTTTCTATCCTTACAAAATCGTCATTAAGAATGACAATAAATTTTATGCTTTGTGGACATTTTTTTATATTCTATTTTCCTTCTCATATTAAAAGTTATTTATATTCAGTTGTAAAAATAGATTTTCATTTTGTTCCTTTATGGTCTTGTAATTGTTCAAGCAGAAAGAATATGGAAAATAATACTATCATAATGATGTGTAGTTCATTATGACGACAGTCAATCACTTTGAAACCAAATAAAAGAAATAAAAATTTTTAATAATTTTTATTTTAGAAAACCATTTGTTTGAACTTAATTCTGAACTCTATTACTTTTTTAATTGGTTTTATTAATTTTTGTGATAAAATTTAATTAAATTTTTTTTACTATAAAAAGAGCTTTTAATTTCCAACAAAATATTTATGAATTTTTATATAAAATGTTACCAATTCTGTGATGGTTTTTAATTCAATAATTTTTTTTTAATTTAATAAAGAAATTGAATACGAATTTAAATTTGTTCAAATCCGTGATATAATTGGGAATAATTTTTTCCACGCGTTATTATACATTTTTTTGAGAAGTTTTGTTTTATGAATGGATATTTTAAGTTTCTATTAATACAATCGATAGTGTTTTAGAGACACTAAGGTTTTCATAGTTATTAAGCTCACGAGGACTGTGTACTTCTTTTGATTACTGTTAATTCTATCTCGAGCAGATGGTGTTTTTTTGAGACCCACTGCTTGATTTGCCTGTATGAAATGAAAATAAATCACAACTGACCCAATAAACTAGCAGTTTATCCGCTATTAACTCAAGACGGAGTTCGAAGTTTAATGACTTGTTTTTTGAAAATAAAGATGACATATGGCCCAAGTGGCCATACGGTGGCCGCAATTTTGCACTCATTCAAATCGAATTTTGGCGAGAAGTTAATTTTGATAACTGGACCTTTAAATTAACTTTCAAGCTCGTACAATTCGACACCTATCAATTCTTTCTTGCTGTTGTTGTTGTTGTAGCAGCTCTGGTGCTAACGAGAGTTCTTTCCTGAAAAGATATAAAACAAAAGCAAAGAAAATTTAATTATGTGTACGTGTGTTATCAGGTGGTACTGGAAGGTGGAGAAATTGCGCAACCTCAGTCGGTCGTATTCATAAGTCCAAAATAGGTTCTTTCCTGTAGAAGTCTTTGTTTAATGCTGATCAACCAGCAACAGTTGACGCCTTGCAAGCCAACATTATTTGGTGCTATTTATCATATGCGACCCGGCATGATCGAAATTGATCAACCAGAATGCGCTTCATCGAGAACAGCCGCAAAACCATTTAAAATGGTAATGCGATGTATTGATTTTTCAATAAATTTTTCTTATGTTTTATTTTTTTCGTGTTACTTTTACAATTTAAAGTTCTATAGGGCTTAAAAACACTTTTTGTATATCCATCAGATGCTTTGAAAAGAAATAATTTTTCTCTAGCATAAATTACATTTCAGTTTCTCTAACGTAACTTTTGTTACACTTCTTAATTTTCTTTCTCGAATTACAGCAGAAATCATAGTTTTAGTTATGTTTTTGTTTGGCACGCCTTCCTCCATTTAGCGATGTATAGTTTTTCTCTGTGTTCGTTTAAAGTATAAATCATTATGAAATGTTCTCAATTCTAAAGCAATACTTTCTCATCTACATTTTATTTTTCCAAATTTTTGGCAAAATTTTTTAAATTTTTTCTCTTTTTTTAACAAAAAATTTTGAAATTTCTTTTTCATATTTTTAATACAATTTTATTTTCTTGTTCTTCTTTTTGTAGAGTAAATCCTTTGGAAAGATTGCAGTTGGTTATATTACGTTTAACAATGGATCAGTATGAGCGACATCACTATGACAAACCAATGTTGCGTAAATTGGCCAACAAATTGGGCATCGTAGAAATTGAATGCCAGTGTGATCTCGAACAAGTGCGCAACATGTTAAATGAAAAATTCGAACAATCAATATCGTATCCTAAAGTATCACAAGACTGGTGTTTCATTGACTGTAAGAACATCATTTAAAATATTTGATTTGAAATTAAAAATAATTTATTTTTTTAAAGCCTGTACTGCTGAGCATTTCTTTCGTATCGATCGAGCCCAAGAGCATCTCCACTATATCTGTGACATAGCTGTTGATGAGCTGTTCATATTAGATCATGAGGCAGCTACAATGCCACAAACGCCCGATCAAGGCCGTTCGTTTTCGGCATACTCACAGCGACAGGCCCAAAATGAACGACGCAATATGGAACAAGGACGTTCGGGTAGTACTGGTATGCCATTACCTTATGCTTATAAACGAATGTTTTGCCATTATTATTTTCGCAAAAAACCAGTACAAGTTTAACAATTTTTTAATCGAAATACAAATCTTAAACGTTAATTATTGTGGTTGTTAAAAAAATCAAAAAACTTTTGTCACAGAAACAACGAGCAGAAAAAGTTGTAATTTAAAAATTAAAGCAAAACAACAATTAAAAAAATAGGAAACTTTTATACCCACACACATTTTATTTTACAACAAAAATTATCACAAATTTTATAGTCTTAAGTTAGATTAACTCGTATCAATCTCTCTTTTTATCATTCAATATCCTTTTAACACTTTGAATTTAAATTGAAAAGAAAAAGATTTCAGCATACAGCTTAGTCCTTGCTGGCTACAAACAAACAAAACCACACACACACTTACAAATCCACTTCTCACAGTATGTAAGTATAAAGAATTTTTGTGTTGTACTCTTCGGAAAATAGATTTTTGACTTCCTGTATATTGACAGACAGCAAAGGCTAAACCGTATAATGATATCTTCCCTAAAACATGAAAAAAAACTGTATTAAACAGATCACCCCACCTTCTCCTCAGACACCACTTAAACACAAATTGTTGTTCTAGGTAGGTTTAAGCATTTTATTTTAATTATCTAGCATTGATAAGGGGTTTTCACAATCCGAAAAAAAAATTCAGTTAAAACGCGAAATGTTTAACAAATTACAGTGTTGGTCAAAACACAAACAGTTATTTTTTTTTTTAAGAAAGGCTAATATTTTATTATTTAAATATGGGCAGATGTGTTACAGAATTCCTTGCTTGTTTGATAGGTAATCGACCTGACTCAGGCGTTAAACTGCCTACTGGATGTTCACTTTTAACGATGGGAATTTCTTAATCCACTCCACAATCATTTTATAGTTTGATGACTGCGGGAAGCAAGAGTAAACTCACCGTTAATGCTGTAATAAAATCCAAAGGTTCTTGAGTTCTATGAACGAGAATATTGTTGTGGATGAAATAAATTATCGGTATTGCAAGAAAGGAAACAACATATACTCTTGCGAAAAGAAAATTAGCATCTATGTTTTGCGGATCAGAACCCAAAAAAGCTTCGGAAAATAGTATGGATTCCATAGACTTAAAAATATGACACCGTAATTGTAAATCTAGTTTAATGAAGTAACTCCAACCAAAAAAAAAAAAAAAAAAAAAAAAAAAAATAGGAAAAAAACTTAAGTACTAAATATAATTTAACATAAAAATAAAATAGCCAGTGAACTTTTATCATTTCCTGAAAAATCTCCTCAAAAGCTTTAAAATGATACCCATATTGATATCTTAAAAAATATAATAAACAATCATACTCTTCTATGAAAAGTTCAGAAGCCCACATAGGCAAGCGCCAATAAAATCGCTTGATTTTTTTCTTATTTTTTAATTCTCTATCGCACCATTTTTTTTTTCTTTTTTTTTTTTTTTTTTGATTGGAGCTACTTCACCAAACTAGAAAAATTAGAGGCAGGCGTAGTGTTTCGCCCGCTGCCTCAAAACACAGTGACCATCTTGCTGATTTTCAGTAGCAAAATTTTCGAAAGAATCAACTCAATTATAAACAGTAGTTCAGTGCGAAATTTCGCAATTTTTCCTTTTCTCCTATTATCAATTTGTTCTCCTTTTTATTGCCTGCGGAAAGTGAAAAAAATTCGGGGAAAAAAGTAGGTATTATGATTTATGAAAGAGAAATTATATGTAAAAAATGCCAAATAGCTCCCTTCAAATTACGGTGATGCCACTTTTTTTTTGTTCCCATTGAATTCATAATTGGAGAAATTTTTTCTCGAGAAATTTGTTTTCCTTGAAAAATAAATTCGTAAGAATATTCATGATTGGGCTGTATGTTTGATACTCTAGCTCATCTAGTGCCATTGTAAAATTGATTTCAACCCGAACACGGACGGACATCGCTCAATCGACTTTGCTATGCAAAAGGACTCAGAATATATACACTTTATGGGATCGGAAATGGATATTGTAAAAATTACAAGCGGAATGCCAAACTTAGGTATACTTTTTTCCATCTGTGGTAAAGGGTATAAAATGGCAAGTTGAGCAGGATATTATGTACGCGGAGATTCTATTGTAGTACTACCGATGCTGAGGGATTCAACCTTACAAAATAATAAGAAAGTCTGGTATTTCCACTATGGCAAGAAGATCATCTAGAATATGATTTTGAAAATAAAAAAAAACACACACAAAATTGCAGTATAAACTTAGGAATGTCAATGAAAAATGTTTTGGTCGGGACTACGTAATACACAGTAGAGATTGACTGTGAGATCTTTTGTTTTGAATATTTAGAATAGAATATTTAACTTTCGTCTGTGGAAGATTGTGAATGCCCCAAATTGTTAATTAATTTCCTTTTTCATTTATTTATTTTATTTTTGCATGATAAACAATTTTTTTTTAATTTAATTTATTTTCACATTTAAAGAGGATTTACATATGGGAACAAAACCAATTAAAGTTATTAAATTTAAAAGGTAAAACAGCACAACTTTTTTTCTAATATCGTAAAAAAATGTTTGATTTTTTTAAATTTTAATTTATTTTTAATTAAAACACCAAAAACAAATAACTTTTAACATGCAGCTCCAAAGATCGTTTATTTAGTTTCAATGAAGATGTTTTCGGTTATGGATTCAGGTATAATTATTATTTTGTTTATAAATTTTTTCAAATTATATTTAAAATGTGTATTCGTAAGCAGGGAAATTCTTTCAAGGATTTGTTTAAATCAGACATTTGATGTTATATTTTTTTTATATTTAAATGCAAAGCAATTTCAGCAGAGAGATTCTGGATTATTAACAAGTTACTCTCTAATTTTTACAATATGATTTTCAAATAAAAGATCCAAGTTTACATCTGAAAGAGCTTGGCTACTTGACAAAAACAATTATTTTTTATTGCGCACACAAGTTAACCCTAAGACTTTCGAGTTAATGCTGTCAAACTGCATACTAATGCGATTTTTGCTTAAAGGCGAGTAAAAACGCCTAGATTTATCTAATATAAACAGATCTGGCAGGCTTTATTTATTTGTTTCTTTAATACTTTTATTTATGTACTCATGTATGTGTTCTGCAATTGAAAATTTGAAACCATAACTACATGCTGTTACAATAACAGAACTATGTTAATCACATAACACAACTAATGTTAACGAAAGAAAGCCTGAATACAGAGTGATATTTAAATAAAATTAAAGAGAATAGAAATCGAAAATTGCTAAAGAGAACTGTTAACGTTAATTTTTCCAAAAATATCAGTTTTGAATCAGGCTTCTATAAAAATTAATACAACATTTATTTCATTTTATAAATGAATATTTATCTATTGGACACTGAATACTGATACCTAAGAATTTTTATTTTGATGAAGTGTTCTACATTCAAATTTAAATGCAGCGAAGCAAAAGAAAAAAAATTTGCTTGAGTCGCAGCATACTAATTTAGCCCACTGTTAACCTGACCAGAGAAGAACTTTTTCAAGTCCATGCGTTATTTTGGGATTTTTCTCTTAATAAGTGGTTTTTTCCTGCAAGCTAATTCTCTTCATTTAGTCTAAGATGAGCAGTTTCATTTAATTGACATTAGCAAATGACTACTGCTGAAGTTGACATAATGGAAAAAAGGACGATACTTTCTACCACCTTCTATTCGCCTATCCAGCTCTGCAAGAAAAGAACGCCGTTTACATGTTTGTTTACAATTTACTTTGCTTTCTTTTCTTTGCTTAAACATCCATTTACAGCGAAACTTCCTTTAACGGTCAGCTCCTATAACCGATCACTTCTCATAACCGAATTTCTAGACAGCGGAGCTCAATGAATTAAATCTCTCTGTTGTAGCAAATACTCTTCTGCTGTTGGTAACATTGTGTTCTCAACTTAATCAGACAGTTTTTTAGAACTTTCCAAACATAGAGTTGCATTTTTAAGGAGTTTATTTATTTTAATAATTATTTATTCTCATATGTTTTTTACAAATAATTTTTAACTTTAAGTTTTAGTTCTTTTTTAATTAAAATAATTATTATTTTCACTTTTTCCTTTCTTTCTATTCTATTTTATTCTCTTCAAAAATAAGTTCTATATTGGAGCAAACTTCCGATGCCGTATTATTAGCGGCTCAAAGTGGCGATTTAAATTTGGTAGCTTAATTTTCTGTTCTTTATATTTAAAATTATTTATTTATAATAGAATCTTTGTATTTGTTTTTTTTTTTCATAATTTTATGTCACATAATTCTGTCCTGTACTGTACTGTCTAAAAGCTAAAAAAAATCTGTTGTTGTTGCTGTCCTTCCAACTCGTACACAAAATATGTTTAAAGTAAATTATGTTTTCTTGATTAATTTTGTCTGAATGTTAATAGATTTTTATTTTTTGAATTTAAATTTTTATCTATTTATTTTTTGTAAATAACTAAAAAAAAATAATTTTAATCCGGCTTAAGTTTATTTTTTTAACAAGAAAAAATCTATTAACAATTTGATTGCAATTGTATATTTTAAATTTGTTTGAAAACTGAGATATTAAATATTTAAAGTCATTTACATTTTTTTTTTTTTTTTTTTTTCTTATTTGCAGTTTCGTGCTCTACATGAACTTGGACACTCCTTACAATCAACCAATACAAAAGGACATACTGCTTTACATTTTGCTTGCAAATATAATCATAAGGACATCGTTAAATATATACTATCATGTGCCTCACGTCATTTAATTAATATGGCCGACAAGGAGAAGTAAGTTAAAAAATAAATAAGAGAAATGTTAGAAATTTATAATTAATTTAGTGTATCGGGGATATATTGTGATGAAAAACAATTTTTAATTTTTATTTGTTAACAATTTTATTTGTTTTGCTTTGTTTTTGGTTTTTAAAATAGCTCTAAGTTTTTCTGAAAAGCTTTGTGAAACACCAAATATATAAAGGATAAATATAATTGTTGCAAAAAACCAACATCAAACAGATTTCATCTGTCTGTCTATAAAGTAAAAAGTATAGCCATCTACATCAAATTACATAAACTATTTAGAAGCCCTTATATTCCATTTCCAAACTTTATACTTGTTATAGCGGTCTTGTTAATTTCAACCGTTTGTCAACTGTTTAACAGGGCACCCTTTAATTTCTAAGTTCAAATTACAAACTTGTTGTTATAGCGGAATTAACAATACAGGTTCTGTCCAATTTTCAAGCGTTTGTTTATAACGATTTAAAAGATAGGGACCCTTTAATTTTCAGAGATATTTTTGCCATCGTGAGCTATAATGATACGCAGTTTTTTAGTTTTAAATGGCTGCCTGTACGATTTATAAAATACTTAAAAAAACATATGTTGACATTTGACAAAACAGTTAAAAAGGCTAATGGAAGTTATTGGTTTTAAAATTAAAGAATTTGGAACATACATACATATTATACAGAAATACTTAATAAATAATATGCGACCTTTTTTCCTTGTAAAAGCAATAGTTTTCTTTAAAACGACAAAATATTAAAGGGTCCGCCACATAACAATTTTTTTAATGATATAAAAAAACTACTGAATATTTTCTAAAATTTCTTTTTTTATTTGAAAGTACAATCCTTTCGGTTAATAATGGAAAATAATTTTATTCAGATGACTGTCTCGACTGGTCATGCAGTAGCCTACACGATCGGTCCAATTTTTAAGCAAATTATCGATTGTTAGCTGCTGTATTTCACCAATGGCTTCACGAATATTGTCCTCTAAAGCGTCAATTTTCACTGGCTTGTCGGCGTAACACTTATCTTTGACGGCACTCCACAAATAATAGTCTAACGGTATCAAATCGCAGCTTCGAGGTGGCCCAACGACATCAGCTCTGCGGCTGATAATGCGATCTTCAAAAACAGTGCCCAAAATAGTGCTATTCTGTTGAAACCAAATTTGCCTCCTCTTCAATTTTTGTGAACAAAAATTCCTTCAATATAGCCCGATAACGATCATCATTGACTGTAACGGCCACTCCTTGCTCATTTTCGAAGAAAAATGGCCTAATTATGACTCTGGAGCAAAATTTGGGTGCACCGACTTTTCAATATATGCGTGCGGGTTTTCTGTATCCCAAATGCGACAATTTTGCTTGTTTACATACCCGTCAAGATCAAAATGAGCTTCATCTGAAAAGATGATTTTTTTTTTTTTTTTTTGGCAAAATCGGCAACTTCTGTAAGTCGATCGCAGGCCCACTTAGCGAAGCAAAAACGCATTGGATGGTCAGTTGGCTTCAACTCTTGAACCAATTGGACTTTGTATGGCGTCATACCAAGGTCTTTATGCAAAATTCGTCTGCATGATGTGTTCGAAATGTTCAATTGTTGAGAACAACGGTGCTTTGATGCGCTTCATGCACACTTTCTACCACAGCATAAATATTCTCGGATGTACGCACTATTTTTAGCTTTTCACGCTTTGGTTTACCAATGAGGATGCCAGTTTTTTTCACTTTTTTCACAAGATAACGAACATACGGAGCTGACGGTGATTCTCGTCTTCCGAAATCCGTAAGCAATTTTTGCACACATTCCACACCATGATTTTCAAAGTAATGTCGCAATATTTCCCAGCGTTGTTCAAGCGTATACACAACCACATTCGTTCAGCGGAAGGATAAAACTAATTATCAGTCAAATCAGACATGAGCTAAGTGATACCATTCACGAAATAACCACAAGTTGAGAAAAAAAATGTTAGATGGCGGACCCTGTATTTAAGAACTTTTTGTCGAATAGATTTTAATAGATTTTAAATTAGCTTTTACGGAACCTTTTTTATGTAATAAAAGTTTTTATGTACATTAAACAGCAAAAAACTCGTTTTTTCTATGTTGTTGAATGATGTCAGAAGGTTTAATGATTCGCATGGAATTAAGGAAATAAATCATACAGATAAAAATTTAAGGATTTTTCACCTAAACTCTGATTTAAAGTTTATTTATATTGAAGTCGCTTTTTTTATAGCAAAAATTATTTAAAGGTTTTAATTTCTTAAGTACATTTTTTGAATATTAGCAATTTTTATTTTAACTACTAATAAATTTTTAAGCTTCTTATACAAATTTAAGTATAAAAAAATTTTTTTAAATAAACCTTTATTATTTTATTTCGCTTTTCTTACTTTTTTAATAACTGCAGGGGTTCAACAGCATTACATATGGCAGCTGAAATGAATAGAGGGGATATTTGTGTGTTGCTTGTAGCAGCAGGAGCCAATATAGAGGCTCGTGATATGTGTGGCAATACACCAATGATGGTGGCATTTAATAAAAATGCCACTGAAATTGCCACATATTTGGAAAGTAAGCAACAACAAAAATTTTAACTTTTTAAACAAAAATTAAAATCTTTACTTTAATTACAAAAACAAAAATATACTCATTAGTATTAAAAAGCTAACAAACATAAAAATACACTTAAAGAAAACTAAATGCCACACACTGAGAAAACAATCATTAGTTTAAAAATAATAATAATAAAAAATTAAAAAAACAATTAACACTTAAAAGCTTTTTTTTTAATAAAACTTTTTAAATATTGTAGTATTTGTTGGCGCTTAATGACAATGTAAAAGCAGTATAAAATTGTAAAAAGAATTATTCGTAAATTTTAATTTAAATTTGAAATTTAATTAGTTAGAAGAAAAAAAAAAGTATTGTAAATGTAAGAAATAGTTTTTGCTAGTTTTTTTTTCTTATTCATACAACTTAAAAATATTTATCAAATAATTAATAAATTTTTTTTTAATTTTTTTCTTATATTTTCTAATGCACCACCTAAACACACAATTTATTTTTATAATTCAAACAAATAAAATTAATGAAACTTTATAACACCACTTAAACTACAAATAAACAACTATTCTCGAACAATTACTAATTATAATTATTAATTTTTAATATAAAACTTAAAAAAAATTTTTAACAATATTTTAAAAAAAAAAATTAATTTTTTTTATGGTAACAAAAACAAAAAACATTCCATTAATTTAATCAAATGATTAAAATATATTTAAATAAAAAAAAATTCTATATAAGGTCAAGAAAGATTTTTGCACTTGGGTGCCCAAAAGTAAATAAATTTATTATTTATAAGTTGCGCGCATTAAAGCGATAAGGTCACTCAGTTACTTCTTGTGCAGTTTGTTAACCATTGCTCGAAGGACCACTTTATTTAAAAAACAAAATATCTTAAATGAGTTTTGCACTGGGTCACATTGGCCATTTTAATATAAAGTTTTTTTGTTTACGCAATCGAATTTTTTTAATGACCTCTTTAAGTTTCTATTATCTGTCGCTTTAGAATTTTAAGTGGAAATCGTAAAAATCATTATGGCTTTTCTTTTGATAATCTAGGGAATATATTAAAGTTGTTCTCTAAATTGTATATACCCTCGGAAACCTTTCTTAATTTCGCGGTGATTAAAGATGGTCAATTAGTTGTTATCTACCTCCTTATTACCCCTGAGTTTAAGCAACTGATATCATCCATACAGCATCCTATGATCCTTGTTCTAATGCCAAGTAGCAATGAAGATTAAATACAGCATTTTTTGCTTTTTTTATCCCTTCATTTTACTCGGGCTTCATTATCACAATTATTCAGCCAAGAGAACTCTGTATGTCAAGGAGGGCTATAACTTAAGTTACTGACTACTAAGCTTGAGATTGTTTTGGTGGCCTGGAGCTAAGATATCTGCCAATGTAACAACAAAAACTTTTTTGACACTCATTAAGATCTTTTATAACCCCCTTCTATGGCGCTCTTACTCATTCGTGCAGTTTGTTTTGTCTGAAGAGGGCTAAACCATCCCTAGATAAAAATTAAATTGAGATCTTTTCTTCGTAAAAAATTTCAAAAACATCACATTAGGGATGGTCACTTTAAAAAAAATATCGATGTTTTTTTCCAGACGATGCATCACAAATATACATCAATGTTGCATCGATATTTCATAAAGTACATCGATGTGTTTTATACATCGATTGTTTTTTCTTTAAATTATTTATTATTAAAGTTTTGATGTTTTTTATTTATTATTATTATATTTTCGAAACATCTTAAGTCTATTTTACATCTCTCAATAATTTTTTTCAATACTGTTTAGAAATAAAAGTTTACCAAGTCTTTTACCTGTTTCTTTGTTGAGTCATCCATCTTCTGCGCCGCTTGTAAAACTAGTCTTTCAGACGGATCCGATGTTCCCACAATTGTAAGCGATCTTGTAAAGCTTAGAAAACTGCGACTAATAATCTTTCCAAATATCCAAGAGATTTTCGTTCAGTCTTTCAACAGGAGTCCTTTAACAAACTGAAAGTTCATCAGACACTTATATCTTCACTCTTATTGCTTTTCCAATTTTTATGAACACGTTTATATATCAATCTACACGTTCTGTACACAATTTGTCATTTCGATGCATCAAAGAAAACATCGATGTTTTCCGATTGCTTAGGAGCAAAAAAACATCGGATTATATCGATGCTTCGACACAACACATCGAGTGTTTTTAAAACATCGATGTTTTTTGTCCATCCCTACATTACATCATTTTCATCTGCGTTAAAGGGCAATATCCCCTTCCAGAATAGTTTTTGTTGTTGATGAAAAAACTTTCGGTTTGTACAGCTATTGTTGGTCCAGAAAAAGTTTCCAGTTACGCTTATGTTTTTCTTCTTTAGCAATTAACCGTCGTAGAAGTCAAGATAAACGAAATTGGTTGATACTTGTTTAAATGCTGTTATGCTTCTACTAGCCAGCAGAGGCGCTGCAAATCTGTTTTAAGAATAAACATGAGCGTATATTGCAGGGTTGGAAAACATGAACCCTTCTATCTATCACTCTTCTTTACTACATGTCTACTCTACTCTATTTTTGAAAAAGTTAATACAATTAATTACTAAATATTCTTGCCTGAGTGTTATTTCTCTTTATAAAGAAAAAAAAGCACCTCGATATTATTGTCCATGCCAATTTTCCTGTACTGGTTTCCCGTAGACGTATGTAAGAAGCAAGCATTTCCTTAATAAGCATCCAGTATTCCATTTTGGATTATAATATTTTTGAAATTAACCAACAGTCCTACTAGTAGCCTGCTTGTCGTGGCTATAAGTGAAACTATCTTTTACTTCTGAAGTTATACATCGCATTTTTGCAATAAACTAAAGCAAATAGCGTCTTTGGCAGGGTTCTGTTTAAACTAAACGTAATAGCAACCCTACGTCCCTTCATTTAAATTGGAGAAAATAAAATTTTTAACGACAGCAGTCAGAAGCGAGATACTCTCTCCAACAGCTGTTTTATTTTTTTTTTTTTAATTTCAATCCCTAAATCTATTTCTTTAATTTATTTTTTTACAAATTTATTATGATTGAAATTACAATAAATCAAAAGCTAAAAGCACTAGCAACAGTGGCTTTCGGCTTAACCTTAAATCTATCACATTTTGTTTTTAACTCGCTTGATGATTAAATTTTATTAGAAGAGAATGCGCGTAATTTTAATAAGATTAACAGCAGTGCAAAGCCTTTTTCATTCATAATGAACGAGAGCGCAACAGTTTTTTAACATAAAATTCAGAAGACGTTCTTATAGTCTTCACATTTTTTGCGCAAATAAAATAACAAGAAACTGACCTTATCAATTTAATGCGCAACTTATCGATATTTTAATCAACTTTATAAATTATAAAAGTAATCACTTTTTTTAAGTAAAATTATAAAAATAAATAAAATTAAGTTTTTCCCATTTATATTTAAGCTTAAATTAAATTACCTTAATAACAATTTAACAAAAAAAAAAATAAATAAATATTTGAACACTTAAAATTTTTCATTTATTATTAAATAATAAATTTAAAAATATACAAAACAAATCTAAATAAAATATAAAAAATAAAACATTTAAGAAACGACAATTGTGATATAAAAATAAAATTGGAATTCTAAAGGAATGTAAATTATTTAAGAAAATGAAAATATAGAAATTTATTTCACTTAAAAATTAATTTATTAAGTATAAAAATAAAATAAAAAAATTTCAACTGAATTCATACAAACAAAAGAAAAATAATTAAATGAAAAATTAACAAATAATAAAATAAAATTGTAAATACTTAACGATAAATCAACAAAAAATTAACAAAGAAAAAACAAACAAAATCCATTAAATTTAAAATAAAAATTTAAAACAAGATGAAATTACATTAGAATCACAAAAAGTTAAAAAGAAATCGAAACAATTTTGAAAACTAAGAAAAATGTTGCTGAGAAATGAGAGTGAGTTAAAAGAAGAAAATAAACACTGGTCACGAGTTTTGAATCATTTGAGTTCTTTCAACTTCCTTCGAAGTTGAAAGTTGAATTGTCCAGCAAAGTTGGTATTGGTACGGAGGTTGCCACCTGCTGATCAAAAATTATTGAATCGTTAGTAGTTCTTAGAACGATGTTAAAGTTAATGTCTTTATTCTGCAGATAAGTTTACCTTAGAATGCCACTGACACTAAAGCAAATACACACGAAGGCCGTTAATTCAATTGTGATGCCTTTTGTATTATTATCAGCTTCTTTAAATGCGTCAAAAAACCTTTGAACAAATCAGAATCTTACACAAAATCTCTAGTCAGAAACGTAAAGGGAAAAAGTTCGTGTCTAGAAGAAAACCCTTTTTTGTATTTACTTTAGTCTACACTCCTTCAGAGGCAGACAGTTGTATATAAAAACAAAGCCCTACAAGAACAGTGACATCAAATGACAATCACTGATGATGGAAATATCCATCACTGCGTAGAACAAAGTTTCTATCAAAGTATTCTCGTACGCTTCAAAAAACACATTCAGTCGTATAGTGACCTTTAATCATGCCATAAGCCATTGAATTCACTACATATAATTGACCGTTGTACATGGCACAAATTTCACTATTAAAAAATGTTTCCACTAGGATCACATGATACAGTTATCGAGTACCTTCATTTTCGTCTATATAATCAAAGAAATTTCTTGAATTCGCAAACGCCACCACCTGGTGCTTGATTTACCTTGATCGAGGCAGCGCAGGCGATTTCAGTAGCAAATTCACCTGCCACCTAGTAATTGATTCGCCTTGGCCTTGATATATAACATTTCAAAACGCCGACGACAAATATTAGCAACGCAATAAACAAGCAATCAGACATCAATTTTTAAGTTATTGCCATACTTTGCATATATAAAGACGATACCCTACGTTTTGAAGTTTCTGTATTTTAGTAAAAAAAATAGTCTCTAAAATAGTTTCTTTAGAACATTCGAAATCTATTCTATTCGAAGTTATTCGAAAGTGCTCTTTAACCTAAAGGATCTTTAAGACAGAATTAGCTTTACTTTCCGTTCCCTGACGAATCAGCTGATCAGTTTGTGTTAATTGGAAAATATGTATTTTTGGTTTGTTATTATTTTTGGGTAAAGTTCGGTCAATAAGAGTAAACATAAATTATTCTTAATTAAAGAGAAAAATGCCCAAAAGTACGGGAACACAAAAAACCAAATTTCTATCCCAAAACAAGATGTCGAGCAAAATATACATGCAGTTGTTTACATTAAACATAAGAACACAAATATTTTGAATATTCTTGAATTTATTTTAATATTTTTAGGAATAAAATTTATAAATAACACTTTTGGAAAACATTTGGGAACAGTTTTCGGCAACTTTGACGCATGAACCAAGAAAACAAGATTGCGGATTGCTCTCTTTTGTGTAACGTAGAAATAGAGTAGAAATAGAGTAGAAATAGAATATTTTTCGTAAACAAATTAACGTTTGTGTGAAAGTGAAACTGAAAAATCTCTTACACTTTTTACAACAAACACACCATTTTCATTCTGTTGTGACGTAGATGCGCAGTAGAAAAAATTTTTGAACGACTGAATGCGCAATCTTGTTTTATTGATTCATGACTTTGACGTTGTGTTCTGTTTCATTCGAATTAGTAGAAAATAAAATTCAACGTTAAATTACTTGGAAGTTGTTTAGTAGTGTGAGTGCAAAGTTATAAAAAAACCTATTTTTGTTATTTTAATTTATTTTTTTTTGTGTTTGTGTATTGTGTTTTCTTTGTTTGTCATAAACAGCTGATAAATTGATACAGAAATAATTACAAATAATTATATCAATTCAGTTTGTAGAAGAATCACAATTCTGGAATTCCAAGTAAGTTATTTAATTATAGAATAACGCTACTGTCAGTTGTCAACGTATTGAATCATTGCAATAGTTTGAAAAAAACACAATTCTGCAATTAAATAAATTTAATTTTTATAATAATATAAGTTTCTTGTTCAGGAAAATTAATTTAAGTCACTAATAAGTTTAACGTTTAACACAGAAATAAAAAAGAAGCCTTTTTAACGGTTTTTCAATCGTGTTAAAATTTATTAAAACTCGGATTTAAAACTGACCAACTAATATTCCATTTTTAGCGGCCGCCGATCATAATATTATTCAGCCGCCGCCGGAAGTCATTAACCATCGGCTTCTCTGTAATTCTCTCTCTCTTACTCTCTCTGTTTGCAGCTCTAAGATTTCTTATATTTTAAATTCAACTAATGACATTTTAAAATTGTTAATAACATTTGTTTTTAAAATGTTTTTAATATATTTCTGAATTTTCAATATTTTCTTAATATGTTAGAATTTATTTGTAACAAAATTTAATGCCGGTTTCTCTACATGCTATACAAGCGAAAGAAATGTTTGTTCGCATGTAGACAAACCGGCAGGTAAATTTAATGGGTTTAAAGTATTTAAGAAAAATTGGAGCTGTCTTAGAAGTTGTCTAAGGTTGCAACTTTTATGTTATTGTGTTTGAAAGATTTAAAATGAATAGAAGCAACAACAAAATAATAAAAATTATTTTTAAAAAATTTTATAAACTAAAAAATAATTAAATTAAACATTTAAATTAAAAAAAAATAATATTAATTATTACCATATTTTCTTTAAACATGTTTTTAAAGTTAAAATACTTTATAAAAAAAAAACAATCTCTTGCAAATTTTGACCAGCAGCCCCAAAAATAAGATTTGCAAAATATTGTTTTAAAATACAAAAAATAATAAAAATCTTTAAAAATAAACTACTATAAGACCAAGACAATCGCAACGTTAAAAAAAATAAAATACAAAAAATAGTAATTATTTCCTTAATAAAAAATTATTTATAAAAATATAAAATTTTTCTTTCTTAAATATTTTGCTAATTTGAAGAAAACTTTAAATAAAAAATATAAAAACTTGAAAAGCAATTTAGTATTTAATTCAATAAAAAAAATAACAGTAAATAAGTTTTTTAAATTAAATTCTTTTAATATCCACTCTATTGCATTGTTGTTTGTTTAAAAAGAAGAAAAAAACTAAAAAGCAAATGACTTAAAAATCGCACCTAATTTTATTTTATAATTTAAAAGACAACTTAGAAGTTAAAAAAAACTTAAAACTTAAACATAATAAATGACAAGTAATGAACAAAATTAACAAAACATCAACACTTGTTCGGAATTAAACCGGGTCCAAGTAATATTTATTTAAAACTATTTAAAATTATTTTCAAAAAATAAATATTTAAGACAAAATTATAATTATAACTTTTTGTTTAAAATATTTTCTTTAATTTCAATCACAATGCAATTGTTTATAATATAAATTAAAAATATTAAATTTAATATAATAATAATAATTATAATTGTAACGAAAGTCTTATGATTCTTAGTAATTAAGTCATTTTTATTTAAACTTCATCTTAATTAAAAATCATCAGAAAAATCTTGCAAAATGATTTGTTATTGCATTCAAAGTTATTTTAATTAACAACTGAAGTATTGTACATAATTAAAAGGTTTTCTTTAACATTTAATTTATTTTTTTTTTCTATTTATTGGTTTTTGTTTAACTATTTAGTTTAATGTTTTTATTTCTTTGCTTTAAAGATGTTTTTAATAAAATTTTGTTAAAAGCAACTTATTAAAAAAAACTTTTTTTTATTATTTTTTCAGAATGATTTTGTTGTGTCCTAAGTTTCTCATGATTAATTTTTTTAGAGCGTAATGAAAGACTGAAATTCTTTTAAGGTCTTTTTACACTCCTCCGTTCTGTATCAATGCCGTATCAGTTACATTCAGTATCAATGAGAAATAAAATATTTTTGCTCTAAAGGCCGGGGCACATAAAATACGTCATACGTCAAACCTTGAAGTATTCAACTATAGACAAAGTATTGACGGCTGAGGTTGTCACAATGAGTACTTTGCTGACGGATATTAAATTTAATTTGTATTTTATTCACTTGTTAATTTAATTAAATTTGTATTTTTTTGTTTGCCACCAAAATTGTTTTATTAAAATTACAAAACACAACTAAAACACAGCAAGAGTTAAAAGAAAACAAAGAAGAAGAAGAAGAAGAAGCAGTTGATAGTTGTCAAAGTATTCAACATACGTCAAAAGTTAAAAGTTGACCAACTTTTGTACTTTGCGTTTACGGACACGTATTGATTGTGACAACGCTCATAAGAAAACATGTATTTTAACTGACTTGTCAGTTGAATTTGTCAAAGTTTAATGTATGACGGATTCTATGTGCCCCGGCCTTAAGACCCAATTATAATTTACATAAGCAAACTGAAGCTACTGCCTTCATTAAACGAAAAGCCTGTCAAATGCTTAAACAAATCTGAAAAGACGTTTTAGTGACCATAATAAACTTATGTGAACATACTTTTCAATAACGTTCTTAAAATTAAAAATGCTTCTATTTGCTTCGTTGTTCGTATGAAATATATATTTTTAATGTATGTTTATTCATTTTATAAAGTCACATGTTTCCGTAGAGAAGGTACGATCAGTTTCGTATTTTGCTTAAGCAAATAACATTTAACGAAACCTGACGAAAAAAATTTTTAGTATATTATAGTTTGCCACTTATGATTTATATGTATTTTCAAAGTTTCTTAAGTTAACTTAAGCTAGCTTAAGCTAGCTTAAGCACATCAGTGCTAGTAAACAAGACAGCAACAATTTTTTTTCCTTTGCTTTTGATTTTTCCAAATATTTCGTTAGCTAAAATGAGAAGCAAAACAAAAAAATTTTAAATAAAATTTTTACACATTTTAATAAAAGCACAAGTTTTCTTTTTTTTTTCTTTTTTGTTAGTTACATCGTTTCTCAGTTAAGCTAACGATATGTAGTTATTTCGAAAAAAAAATATTTTTATTTAATTTTTTTATTTATATTGACATTTTCTGAAACGAGAAAAGCTAAACAACGCGAAATATTTATTAAATGTTTAACATGGCAACTTCAATGACAGCTGTCGTGGGGGACGCTTATAAACACTCTTCTGTCTTTTTAATCTCAAGCTTTAATAGCAGCTATTTTTTCAAGCGATAAGGAGGTTAATGTAGAGATACCGCAATGCTCCGTGAATTTCCAATGCTTTTTGTTATTCTAAGAGTAGAAATACAACCGCACGGTTGCGGATGCGGCTGTTATTTATATAAATACAAAGTTTAACACTATAAAACGCTTAACGAATTCGCACTACATTAGAATTTATTTTATTTCTTTTTTTTTCCTTTCAGCGTGTTGCCACAGTTTTAATGTTTTTTTTTTTTACAACAAAAAAAAAACAAATAGAATAAAAAGTAATTTAAAATAAATAAAAAACGATATAAATTACCATTTGACATTGTACAAAATTTTTTTTTATATTTTTTTTTTTTATTTATTAAAAATTAGTAAATAAATATTTAATAAAATCCACCTCCATCGCCACACCTCATTTTATTTTTTCTTTCTCTGAGATTTGAAATCCGACTCTACAACCGTAAGATTGAACTTCTCTTCTAAATGATGACAGCAGAAATTTTTCAATATGACAAAAAATTAGTAGTAAAAATTAGAGATGCCACGCGGGATTGACTTTTAAAAATCTCGATTGTAAAATTCCCGGGATTTTTCGGGATCCCAAAATTTTAAGAACTTGCGGAATTTCAAGGTATTTCAGAATTTTTGAACAACAACGTGATATTTTCTTGCTGTTATTTAAAAAAATAAAAAAAAAAGTTTAAAATATTCTGGTTATTTTTACAGAACTGATATTGATATGTTTCAAAGTTGATTCAATTTATTTGGAATCTTCTTTAATTATACAAAATGGTCACAAGACAAGATATTAGAAGTATTTAAAAAGATTAAAAATAGCTTCAATTTTGAATAGGAAAAATTATCCAAGTTGAAGTAGATAATTTGACCCAAACTTTTGTTTTATTATCCTTAACAGAAAAATTTGGGAACTAGTTCTAGTAGCCACTTTTTATAAATTAACAACATTTTGTGATACAATTTTTTTTTTCTTTTTTTTTTTTGTTCAATAGAAAAAATTAAAAAAAAAACTGGTGACTTTTTAATAATTAAAAACACGGGAATATTAAACTAAATTTATTAAACTTTTAATTTTATCGTGCTATTTTCCCGATATTGATTATTGAAGGTGAAAGCACGTCTCGATGGCCATTTCGCTACCGCTTACTTAGCTCTTCAGGAAACTTCTCACAATTATTTTAAATGAACTAAAGATTTTCGTCTAAACAATAAAGTAAAGACAACAATCAAAGTTCAAGCAAAAACAACAATAATCAACTTGTGACTTTTTGTCGCTTTTGGTCACTGTGAGGGCAAAAAAGGTAATCGATGACAGACGAGTAGGCAACTCTATTGATTCGCTATTGTCAAAAACTTAACTAAAAATTTTATCAATAGTGCGCATACTTCAAAAAAAAAATCTTTTTTACAAACATTCAATGTTAAGGCCAGGATTGACTATCATACTCAGTCGTATTATCTGTCAATAATTGAATGTGTGCTCAAACACTATCATGATTAAGGTGTATGTGTGTGACAGACTTTTTTGACAGATCTGTACGATTTTATAATCTTTTGAAATAATTCATAAAATTATTTTTTCTATGCGATCAGAGATATTTTTTTTTTTTTTTTGAAGATGAGGAGAAAATTAAAAGCATGTGTTTTTTGCATATTTTTTTGTATAAGAGTGTGGCACCTACGACGCCATTTTGAAACGATTTGTAAAGTAGAAGAGAATTCTGTCAGAATTTTGTGTGATTAAATCGTACGATTGTGTATGGTAGTAAATCCTGGCCTTAAGAAAGTTTAAATCGGGTGTCCATAAATACCACTCCCTCTATTCGTCGTGGTCGATTTTCTAATCTTCCCACTAGCTCCGCAAAAATGTTTTGCTATTTTAAATAACCTCTAGCATTTTTTCACAATTTTTTATGAGGAACTTTAAAAGAAATATTATCGTGTGCACCTCGCGTTATGTTCACACTAATCATTTTCTCTTGGGCAGATGTACAGCGAGCTTGCAACGTTAATTATAGTTTTTTAATTGATTCAATTTAATGTTTAATTGATTTTTTTTTCCTTTTCACCAGCTTTATTCACTTTCATTTTAATGTAAACTAAATTTTCCTATTCCTGCATTATTGTCACTGGAATTTAAAAAATTATTTTTAATAAAAAATCAAATGGGACTTAAAAAGAAGCGTTTTATTTTTAGCAATTTTTTTTAAATTTTTAAAATCTTTTTTTATAAAAATTTAAAAAAGAATATTTTTAAATTTTATTTTAATAATTTAATTTTAATAATTTTACTATTTTTCACATTAAAAATATAAAGTTTATTTTTTAGAATTTATTAAATAAAAAATACTGACGTTTTAAATATCGTCAAAACTCTACAAAATAAAATACTCAAGTCTGACTATTTAAAAATAAATTATTAAAAGAAAAAAAATTAACTTAAATCTTATAATTAGAATACTAATGAATAATAAATAATTCTAGCTCTAGACTTGTACTCGTATTATACTCGTCGTATAATATGAATAAAGTAACTACGAAAATATTGTACATAATGTTTTCATACTCAAACGATTAATTAAAAAAAAAAAATAAGTAAAAATAATTATAATAAAAATGCAAGCATAATAAATAACTACTTGTACTACTTAAGAAATTCTTTTAATTATACAGGGTGCGCTTCAAAATGATAAAGGTCAATAGCGTATGTGAATTGACTTGAAACCTCTTCCTTTTGCTCAATTCTTTAGAATTTTTCTTTTATTTTTGTTTTGAAGATGTAGATTTCTTTTAATTGCAATGTGTGGATGTAGAATATGTTAACTTTGATTTAATATTTTTATATGTTTGTCAAAAGAGCAAATTACACTTATTTATTCAAACACATACAGTACGGTGCAAAAGTGAATTAATGTAAGAATAAGAAAATTTTTTTTTATATTTTTATAATTTTTTTCCGTCATAAGTTCTTAAAATAAGCAAAATTAATTTTTAAATTAATTTTTATAACAGAAAAAGGGACTATTTCAAAGTGACTTATCGGGCAAAGCTTTTTGGCATTAGATCCTGCACTTACCCCCAGTACTTGATTATATTAGCGAGTTGTTGCTTGCCCAACGATTCTCAATGGGATTTAAATCTGAACTTTAATCTGGAAACTGCATTTCTTCAAGTTCTTGGTGGCTGATCTAATTTTGTAATTTTTTCCGCGTGCTTGGAGTCATTGTCATGTTGATGATATGACACTACAGCGAAACTTACACATTTCCTTTTCGACTGCAGCTAAAAATGTATAAGTAAAACTTGATCCTACTCTTTTAGTCATAAAACGGCCTCAAGCTATTACGAAGCCACCACAAAAATATTATTTAGTAGATTGTTAAGCAATTTTGATTTTCTCATTGTGAAAACCACTGACTTACAAGCAGTTTCGCTTAAAGTATTTTTCCCTCAGGAAAAGCAAAAGGTAAAGAAGAGAATTGCTCATCGAATATATTATTTTTATATCAAAGAACCGATTAATAAGTTAAAATCCTGCCTAAGCTTTTATAAAACCTTTTGTGCATTCTTCAACTACATTAAGTCACTTTTGTATCGCACTGTATAACTGGCAGAAAACAAATTAATAGTACGATATTTTGCAATCCTCTGTGCTTATCGAAGTCAGCAATTATACGAGTAAAAATCTTCTTACATTTTCAACAAGTTTATGGCAGCTAAAATATCTTGTAATTTATTCTGATCAGAAAACTGAACACTTACACAGGAAGAAACTTTTTAGACAATTCGTATTTTGAAACCCTTCACCACACTTTCAAAAAGAGGGAGTGTCTAAGCTTGTCATTCCGTTTGTAGTTTCTGACCCCATAAAGTTTATATATTCTGAGTTCTTATGCATAGTAAAGTCGATTGGGCAATGTCTGTCTGACCATCCGTTTAAGTGTGGAAATCAACTCTCCCAAGGCAGTAGATAAGCTAGAGAAAATTTAAATACGCCAATCGATCAGACATAGTTTCAAAAATTTCAATACTGATAATCAGCAAGATCGGTCCTGTCCACGCCTGTCTCTAATTAAATATCATTTGGTAACTCCAATCATGAAAACAAATGCATGGAGCGGTAGAGAATAAAAAAATAAGCAAAAAACATCTAGTGAAATAATATGCGCTCGCTTATATTTTCCGAGTCATGGGCTTCTGAACTTTTTATAATAATAATTTTCAAGATACCAATAGGGTAACATTTAAGAGGTTTTAAAGAGATCTTTCTGGAAATACTAACATTTAAAAAAATGCTTAACCCATTAAAAGCCGATGACATTTTTATGCATTTTATTATTTTTTTTTTTAATTTTCTGAGCACGAACTGAACATTAAATTAAAAAAATGGAAATTAAATTTAAACATTTTGAAAAAAAATTTGTTGAAATTTTTGTAAGCCAATTGTTTTCCTCGATTTTTTATAAGGAAAGACAACCTTCAAATTTAATTTAGTTCAACAATGTGAAGCAAATTACCTAAAATTAATTAAAGAAATTGATTTTGAAGGTCTTCAAGAAGTTTTAGTCGGTTTTCCTGATTAAATTTTTTGAAATAAAATGTTCTATAACGAAATCACTTAATACATAATTTTGAAACATAAGCAAAATAGAGGATTTGATGCCAGTTGATCGACCGCTAAAAATAAATAAATTTATTTGCATACGAAAAATATTGTAACAAAAAATATTAAAAAAAAAAAAAATTATGCATGAAATTATTATTTTTAAGCGCCCCTTATTAATAAATATAAAATTTAAAAAAACCATATTTATTTTAATAAGAAATATTTCACAAAACTAATTAATAACGAGTAAAACGAAAAAAAACAAAAACTAGAAAGTAAATTAAATATTTATTTTGAAAATAATAAATTATTAAACAAAAAATATATAAATAAACTAAAATAAAAATATTTTAAAAGAAAATATTATAACTGCACTGCAAGCACTGAGGAATTTGATTCAATTTTAAATTATAAGAAACCTTTAAAACAACAAAAACAAAACGTAAAACCTAAAGAAAATAAAATTTTTTCGAAAACAATTTTAATCAGAATTTTTAAATTATTTTATTATTTATGTAAATATTCGATTTTTAAATGATACATGACAAAATATTTGAATCATGGCAAAATCAGGTACCAAGTGAAAGCAGCAAGGAAAAATCACAACAGGCAAACGGACACAACACTGCAAACATAATATATAGATTTTGTTTTTGTACAAATAATTTTGACTGTCAAAAACAAAAAAGTCAAATAGAATATTGTAACTTTTGACATTTGAAGAAGAAAACCTCACAAGCGCAATAAATAAATAGTCATCTGGACTATTAGGAGCACCTGTTACTAATTCGTCTTGTGTAGCAGTACTGAATTCATTCAAATTCGCTACTATATTTCGCTTTTTTTATTATAAATAAAGTTTGACATTTCGAGTGAGGTTGGAAATCAATCAATTCGACCACTTTTTTAAGGTGGTACTTGATTTTGCCATTGTTTGAGAATTTTTCTTAAAAAAAAAACATTTTTAATGAAGTAATTTTTTGCACTTTGGTTTTTAATATTTAATATTAACACTTTATCATGCAAAGATTTTCCATCCTAAGGATCTCTACAAATTATGGAATTTCCGTATTATTTTTTTATTTTAAACATATTGCAGATTTTAAATTTTTTAACTTAATTCAGCCAAATGCCAAGAATAGAAATAGATTTCATGATTGGAATTATAAAACTAGAAATTATTTTAGATTTTACAAAAGCATATTGATCTTCAACAAAGTCTAAAAAAGGTGTTGGGTGTTTCTAGCAAAAAGTCATACATGCAGCGAAAACTAAGCCAGAAGAGTCTAGGATCGCCATTCTTTCAGAGATAACCAACAATGGCATCAAATTTTTCTTACTCAAATCGAATATTATCCATTAAATGTTATTTATACTTTTATTTTAATAAAAAGCTTTAAATTATACTTAAGAAAGTTATGTTCTTTAAAAAAAACCCTAAGGCTTAAAAATCGCTCTTTGTTTTAATAATAGCAACAACAACAAAAACACTTCACCATATGTTAGCTATGTCATGTTTAAATAACACATTTACAATTTATTTTAAATTTAAGAATTTTTAATAAAATATAAAAGCTTTCAATTATATTAATCCATATTGGCTCTGTATGGAATAATTAAAGCAAAAATTCCAATAATTTTTTTAATTTCTTTAACTTAAAGAGAATAAACCTTTTATTATAACTTTATAAAATAATTCCTTTATAAAAAAAACTAAGACTTTTTTGATTAATAATAAAAAAAATAATTAACTAAAAACTTAAAAATAAATAACAATTTCGGTAATATAGAAAAAAAAACTTTGTAAATATTATATTTTTTTGAATTAAACTCTACTTTATTTAATAAAATTAAATAAAATTCAATTAAATTTTAACAAAAATTTGTGTTTTTATTTAAAAAGATTTTTAGAAAAGTTACCGTAGTTAAGTCGATTGCATGGCAGAAAATACATATTCATATATTAACAAGCTCAACCTTGATAAATAAAGATGAGAAGATTTTCCAAAAAAAAAAAAAAAATAATAATTACTTTTTTTTATCAAAACTACAAATTTAAGAACAGATAATTAGAAAGTTACTGTTTGACAAAGATAATCGAGTGTTTGGATGTAAATTGCCCTAACGGTTACCCCGATTCTAATGTATTTTGGATCAAGTCAATTAAAATAAATGTATTGTGTTGATCTGCTTAAATTATTGATTTTCAAAACTCCCATTTATTTATTTGTGACTAATTTTAAAAAATCTTTTAAAGGTGTGGGCCTTGAGAATACTTTTTTTTTGGCTTTAAAATTAAAATTGTTTGTTAAAGAATTTTTTGCAGTAAAAAAATCCAATATTCGGGTGACAGAGACTTAAAAAATAAGAAAAAATTTTATATAAAAATGTTTTCGGCTCATTATAATTTTTATAAAAAAGTCACTAGTAACGATGTTTGCTACAGACATCACACGTATTTAAATGTTTATAACATTTTTTTTTTCATTTTTCCTTTAAGAATGTGATAGAAACTTTGTTCTACGCAGTGATGGATATTTCCATCATCAAAGATTGTCATTTGATGGATCGAATGATGTTCACTGTTCTTGTAGGGATCCTTATTGAGTTCTTAAAAAATATGGTTCAATGGAAATGGAAGCAGTATTAAAAATAAAAGCAAAGAACGAAAAATTTCTAAAAATTAAATTCAATACACAATAACAAAACAAAATCAAAATTGTAAGTATTTTTTTTTTCAAAAATCTACAATATCCGAGTCACATTGTAAAACGTTAACAAATTACCAAATAACTTATGTCCACTAACTGCCATTAATAATTACGTTTTTTTAGTATTGATTTTCAAATGAGAAATAATTATATTTATTTTCAGAGACTCTCGGCGTGGTATGCAAAATGAAAATATTATTTGAGGTTCCCAAATGGTATCAAATGCATTTCGTTTAAATGGAACAAATCAATCTTTATTGATATCGTTGTGGGCATTGCAAACGAAGTCGTGAGCAGCTGGTTAAAAATAAATTTAATTTTTTTAAAGCAAAAACATTACATTGGAAAAAAAAATTTGTACAAAAAATTGTGAACAAGTTTCTAATATATTCGGGAAAATATATTTCAAAAATTGCAATTTACTTGAGGTATTCGATTTATTCCTTATAGTTGTATGGTTTTCGACTTAATTCTCTAATGTGGTTACTGTATCAAAAAATACTAGAATCGAGGACTCATAAAGTTGAGCACCTCATGTAAATCTTAATGTGTCCATAATTTTGAAAAAGGAGCGCAAAACACTTATTTGAACATGTTCACGAAGGTTATTGCCTTAAGTTCAATTTTCCATTGCCTAAGTATAACCCAGATTTTTAGCAGTTGTAATTTAAAGACACCTATTTCATCATTGTAAATCGATAGGCGTTTGTCAGAACGATACAATCACTAGACAAATAAAACAGTGTTATAACTGAAGTAACAACGTTATATGCTGACACCCTAACGTTATAAACTAGCTGAAAATAAATGACTCCTTCAAGAAAGATGTTGAAATTGCTGTGTCCCAGTTACCCCTAAAAGATATTTCTATTTTACAACTGTGAAAAAAAACAATTTTAGTTGCTATATTTTTATTAATTTATATGAAAATAGTAATTGAATACATAATAAAGAATTAACTGTAATACATGTCTCATAAATCAAGTGAAACCTAATAATAATTTGACGATTTTTGTGTAAAAAAATATTTAAAAAACAAAAATATTAAAAAGATAATCATGACAAAAGAGGAACAAAATTTTTTTCTTAATACACATTTCAGTGTAAAAATTAATATGATAACTGTAAAAAAAACAGTTTTAACAATAAATATAAAAACGTTTAAACATACCAGACAATAATAAACAAAAAATTATATGTGTAAAAACAAAAATCAAAGTTTTTCCATTTGTATAAAAACATAAATAAAATTATTCATTCTTTTTCATTTTGCAGAAGAATCAATAAAGCATAAAAATAGACAATATTTTACCAAACATTTTCTTCCGTATTTTGGTTGTCAATTATAAATCGATTTTTGATATGAATGGCCAGAAATCCAAATGGGATTCGAATTGACTCGTTGCTCTGGATGATAACATTCCCTTTGTTCCACACCGTTTATATCAACATAACGTAATGTGTTCTTGATGCCAAAACCTCCGTGTTGAGATTTTAATGTAAAACAATGAGTTTGTGATTGTGATGGCTGATTCTGTTGATGTTTTTCTATTGTTAGTACTTTGTCTCCATTTCTTTTATAAAGAATGAATGGAATCAGTTGCACGTTTGGCTGCTGTAGATGGCATGATGAAGACATTAACAACAAAGTTATTTCGAAATCATTAAAATTATTGTTCAATTTTGCATTATTTCGAAATTTGGGTAAAACGGCACAATATTGTGTTAACGGATTATTTTCATCCAAAGCAAATGTAGCAACTGATTGATGAGTCAAGAAAGAACGTTTGTAAAGAAATAGCAATTTTTCATGACTTTGTAGACCCAACAAATGCAAAGAAATAGCAAGTTCGTTTACGACATTTGGATATATTAAATGGTTTTGTATTTTTAAAGCTTTTAGTTCATCACAATGTTTAAAGGTATAAACTAAAATTAAAAAAAAACGAGTTAAGATTAATTTTTATTTTTTTAAGTAAGCGTTAAAATTAAGCAAATTCTTTTTTATAAAAAAATAAGATTACCATAGTTATTAAATACCTAATGCAAATGTACTAGCGATTTAAATATACCGATAAAGTTAAAAGTCAATATACAAAACAATAACTAGTATATAATTTTGTTCAATTGCTTAATTTAGTTGTTTTAATTTAATGCAAAATTTAAAATCTTTTAGCATGAAAAAAGCTACTGTTAGTAGGGTTTGTGAGACCTTACAAAGGTGCTGTCAGTAAAAAGAATTTAAGATTTGCTTAAAATATTAATTTCTACAATTTTAACTGTAAAGAAAATATTACCAACTTACCCAATTCTGCCTTACATTCATTTACAACACGAATTATAGCATTATGCTGCAATTCTCCACTGCATTCTTCTATCATTTTAACGGCTATTTCACATATTAACAAATGAATGTCGCATATTTTATCTATTGGAATTTCAATTAAAAAATACCAATAAGAACCAGTGAAGCTATTCTTTATAAGAACCTGGAACAAAAGTTGTATTTAAAAGTAAATTAATGCAAATTGTTATTTTATATACAAACTTACACCGGCATACTGAAGCTGGAAAAGACGAAGACCATATAAAATTATAGGTATGCATAAATTATTGGCCAAACAATAGAGACGCAATTTAGCACAATAATCATTAGATTTGTATGAATGAGGACTTAATCTAAAAATCAAAGTGTAATAAAAAAAATTATTTTTTTAATTAATATAACTAATTTTTAGTAGGTACTACTTACCTTGAAGTAAATGAGCCATCATGAAACTTTTTAAAGGAATAAAAAGTTTTAAAAAACCTTTACTTGACAATAAATTCATGTTTTTACCTTTGTTCCAAAAGCTAGTTGAAGTTCTTCTTTTGGTTTAGCCCATTGTATTTTTAAGTCTGCTCCCCACATGCCTATGCGTCCAGTATTAAGTCTTTTTTTGGCAGCCAATGCCATTTCATGATCCTCAAACTCGATAAAAGCAAAACCACGATTTGCTTCATTCTCACGGTCAGGCAAGAACCTATTTTTAATAGCCGGATATGCTGTACATGCTTGCATGCTAGGAAAGCACAATTTAAAGCCATCCTCCAGAGAGGATAACGGCAATTGTCTTGGAATACCGCTGACAAATAAGCGATTTTTTCCCTGAGAGCGAAACACACTTAAACGCTCTCCGTCCACAAAGAGATATTTTAACAGCTCAAAGGCCGCTAAAGCATCTTTTTCAATGCAAAAACGTACAAACGCATAGCCACGCGTGGTGTTTCCCGTATCCATCATTAAACGAAAGGCATATACTGGACCGATGCGATGTAGCCACACCAAAAATCCTAATTCATCGAGTTGGGGTGGTATACGGGTTACGTACAATTCGCACACATGCGATGGACGTGGTCCAGAGTATTTATGTGGTGGTCCAAATACTTTTTTTCCATTTTCTAAAATTACTGGCATAGCGGTGGCGTCATTGTAAGCCGCAGTGCCTTTGTAACAATTATAGTAGTAGGACAACATATTCAATTTTAATAAGCACTTAATACTTTGTAAGATTTTTCATTCATCTAAAATATTTCACAATTTTTACATTTCTTTAATAAAATTCAAACTATTGGTTATTTAATTTATATAGAATTTGTTTTCAAAATGGTTTCTGACAGCATTAATTTTGTATAACGGTACTTTGTGTAACAGGGTGATTCGAACAAACATTCACAGTGAAATGATGACCTTAGTTCTAAATATCTTTAATATTTAAAAGAATGTAGTTACACTAATTTGCAATAATTTTAAACGTTTGCAAAAATCAAACTTATATACTAGAGGATTTAAAGCACGCACATTTTAAATAATTCAAATTTAATTAAAAAACTTTGAAGTTTAATACTAATAATTATTTTTTTTAACAACCACAAACTTAAAAGATTTTATTTATTATAACAAGCATTTATTATTAATTTGTACTAATTATATTTGTACCAAATTACATAAAAATGAATATCTTCAAATCCTTTTACTATTTTATATTTTTTAATTAATTTCTTGAGCCTTAAGTCAGTTTTATAACTAGTTAATATAAGATAAGCTGAAATAATTATCTGAAAAGCAGCACAACATATATTTAATATGAAAAACAATTATAATGTGCTCGTTCGTTCAGCTGCTTAATAATAGCTGGCAGTGCTGGAAAAAATTTAGGAATCTTCAACTGAAAAATTGGCAGCACTGGCAATTTTCAACGGAAATTTTTCTAGTTAAAAAGATCAGTCGTCATTATATTACTCAATTTGTTATCAAAGTTCTTGAAAACTAAGAGTGGTAATTAAGTTAATTTCCCTTGAACAATTACAAACAATATGTCTGCCAACAGCTATATTCAGATGAATGTGAATAATACAAATTTCATGGACAATATGACTGCGCTTCAAAAAACAAATGGAAAAGTAGTGCAGGAACAGTTTCCATTGGAGAGCCAAGACGGTTTGTCTTGTTGTACCCCTAGCGTAGAGCTAATGCAAATAAATGGACGAAAAGTTCTGGGACCACCGGAAGATTGGGTTGGACCACCGCCGTCAAGTGTTTGTGAGTTATTTGTGCGACGCATTCCAAAAGACCTGAACGAAAACAAACTGCTGGCTTCATTTTTGCGTTTTGGACAAATTTACGAATTTCGTTTGCCGTTAGATTTTAATCAAGCCAATCGGGGTTACGCTTACGTCAAATATACGAACGAAGAGGATGCTTCTAGCGCCATGGAGGTTCTAAATCACTACTACGTTTTTCCAGGACGAAAACTTGAAATATTGCACTCATATGAAAAGTGTCGGCTATTTGTTAGCAATATTCCCAAACATTTAGAGGAGTCGGAAATTGAAGAAAATCTACGATCAATATTTCCTACCATGCAACGCATTTATACACGTCCTTCATCTGTCATATGCAATAATGAATGTTATAATAATGGTGGTGGTGATGGAGGTTCTATACAACAAGAGCAACATCAATCAACGAATACTTCACCTTCCATTGGATTTGGTAATCGTGGTCATGTTTTTGTACATTTTGCCTCACATATGCATGCGTTGGAGGCCAAAAAGAGTATAACTCCGGGACTTGTACGATTGTGGGGTCGTGACTTAAAAGTAGTATGGGCAAATACTGAAAAAGATAGTGACATGTCAAAATCAGTAAGTAAAAAAAGAGCAAAATCCTTTTTAAGCAAAAAGGGGATTTTTTAAATGTTAAAATTAAAACGGCTACAAATATCACTCATAAGGCAACATTTTAACCAGAATTTTAAATTTCTATAAAAACCGTTATAGGTATAAAAAAATGTCGGTATTTCATTATATTTCATTTTATTAAAATTACACAAAAATTAACAAAAAAATATAAAATTGAAAATTCAGACTGATTCCAGACTAGTGATGACAGCGGCATCTTGATTATATAAACCTTTGTCGAAAATACGATCCAATTATTCGTTATTTGCAAGTTACATATAATTGCGCTAATCATTAATAAAAAAATCATTAATCCTAATCCGACAACACTGTTAGAACGAATCATTGTTCACGCTACACATCTTTCATATTTTTCTTTGGTAAAAAAAATCGCCAAAAAAAACATTTTTTATTGATAAAAATATTTTTTAAATGTTTTTTTATAGGTATTAAAAAACTAAACTATGATTTTATTTAAATTAATTTTACTTGAACATACAGAATGTAATTCTTTTTTGCGTTTACTAAAATGATTTTTTCTATATTTGAGACTTGTTCAGGTTGTTATATAAATTTCGTGAAAAAATTCAATGTTTGACTAAACAGTAACAGTAATAAATATAAAAATAAAAATTATTATTTCGAAAAGCGTGTTGATTTTATTACAAATTGTAAAACTTATTTGATTTCAGTCTAAGACTTTATTTGTTCGCAATGTTGATCTGACTATTAATAATAGCGATATTATCGATTTATTGGTGAAATATGTTCCACGCACAGCAATACGAAAAATATCCAAAGTACGAACCACAGCTTTCTTTGATTTTACATCTCGTGAAGCGGCCGAATACTGTCTGAAAGAATTGCAAGGTATAGTATTGAGGGGAAAACGTCTGGACTTGGAATGGGCTAAACCATCTGAACAGTAAGATAAAATTTAATTATGAATTTTTATCTTTAACATTTTATTATTAAAAATTATTCACTTCTTTAGACAATCGCTTCATCGCATGCGTAACAAGGATTTCGATGCAGTTTTGCGTCTTAAATGCATTGCCAATGGCTGGCACATTCCCATCATCGTATTTGGCTGTTATTTCGAACACGAACGTATTCAGTACGGAATGGTGGTTTTGCGTGATTCTGTGGGAAATATGCGTGCTACCCTTTGCATTTTAAACACCAGTGAATTAGTGGATATACACTCGCGCATGTGTGAAGTCGTTTGTGTTTTAATTGAATCCGTGGGTGGTTTTCCCAGCTATAACTATGTGTTTTCGGTGGAAAAGGATGTGGCGCATTTGCGTAAGTTTCTAAAAATAAAATAAAATATAAAAATGTATCCTCGTTTATTGTTTGAAATTCTTGTTTTTATTTACAGTCGGTATAGTTTCGCTTAATTTACATAATGTGGAATTTGTGGCTGCCTGCAATGTTCCAGAAAATTTAACTTTTGACTTGAACGAAATTATCGATTTAAGTTGGGCGGTTATATCTTTGGCACCCATCTCAGAGGAGACACTCTTAAATGCATACAAAGAAAGCTTTCTCACTCACAGCGATTTTACCTATTTACAAAATTGGCCTTTAGTACCGCATCGTATATTTGGTACCATCATGCCAAAGTATCGCAACAAGCCTCCTCTAAAATACAATCTTAACGATACTCAAATTGTAATGGCCTTGTGTTTTAAAGCATCTGGCACAAATACCAGTTTACCTGGGCGCCCGTTCATGCCATTTGCAGCTTGTGCCTTTAAACAAGTTTTCGAAGGATTACGTTACGTATCTCTGCAGCTGTTGCCGGTGGCTTTGACACAATCTCGTTCGGTGGTAAGCCACAATTTGGGTTACGTTCAATTCGGTGGCTGTAAATATTATCATCCAGCTCAGCGTATTTTGTCGCCACCCTTATGGTTAACAGGCTGCTCTTATAATGAGTCTATTAAACAACCTGAAGTCTCTCTGAACACTGCGATTCCTTCAACGCCTAGAACATCAAAATCACCTGAACATCATGTCTCCATTAACTATCTTACACCTGTACAAACAGCATCTTCAAGTAGTGCTACCGGCTTAATGCAGTACCATAATGCACCACAGCAACAATTCTATACGGTTACACCCCAGCAACAGCAGGCACAAATACAGCCTACGTATTTCCCAAATATTACAGCATCGGTGCCATCTACTTTTACCATAGCTCCAGCTCAATTTGTGCCTGTTTCTCAAAATAATTTTAGTTTGACATCCTAAAAAATAAAACTGTTGAACAGTTTTATTTTCTTAATTTTAAAACTATTTTTTTATATTTTTTTAATGTGCATGACATTATTGATGATTTTTTTTTCTTTGTTTTAATGTGTACTTTTTCATTTTAATCATTGCTTTAACAAACAACATTTTAATGTTTTAACTTTGGAGTAACTTTTTTGGTTTTATTATTGTTCTTTTATTTAATGATTTTAATTTTTTATATATTTTAATTTGTTCCCGTTTTTTATGTTTCAATTACATTGGAACAGCGTGAAATAAATGCAAGTTTAATCAATTCTTATTCTTTAATTATTATTATTGTAAACAATCTGATCTAAAACAGAGATTGTGATTCTATGACTTGCGTCATAGATGCTGACCAAGACAGAGGATTTAATTAATTTTTGTAAATATTTTTATTTCGCAAAACAAAATCAAAATACTAAAAATTAGATGGAATTGAATATGGAAGCTTAGGGAACAAAATCTGATTAATTTCGGACAACTACAAACAAAAAAAAAAAAAAAAAAAACCAAAAGAAGCAACTTTTGCAAAACTATTTTTTTTATTTTGGTAACTTACTGCTAAGTTTCATAAAAATTCAAATAATAAAACGTAAAAGACAAATGTTCACTGTGCGATCAAAAACATTTTACTTTAAACAAATGGGCAATATATTCTATATTTGTCATCTTGACTCACTCAAAAATATCAACAATGTTTTTCGAACTTTCAAAATTTTCATATTTTGGCACATTTTATGCGAAAAATAGACAGTATAAGTTTTAGTTGCTGCGATATATTCGAACCGAACGGACACCAAGAAACCAAAATACACAGGTCACAAAAAAACACACACACACAAGCACTCTTCATACGCGAATCAAATGCATATTTTTAGAATTTTTTTGCCTTAAAGAATTCTTTCACAAAATTACTTCTCAACTGTGTTTAAAATTATGAAAATTTAAGTGAAATTTTGTTTTATTTAAGAATAATAAAGAAAAAAAAAATAAGTTAATTTAAATAATTTTAACAAACAGTTATTAACTAACGGTTAATACTCAGCAAATGAAAGTGATTTTATTTTAGCGAAAAACAAAATGCCCAGGGGATCGCAGAAATATAGTAAAAGTTTAATATTTGTATCGCTGTTGATTTTCCTAACATTTTTGCCACCTTCTCAAGAACTATCGTTTGGTTGGGGTGGGGGTGGAGATGATGACAGTAAAGCGAAGGATGTGTCTGGCGGTGCTTCTGCCAATTTACGAAAAATAAACAAAAAACCTACGCTGCAAAAAAAATTCAAATTTCATAAAATTGAACGCATAGAGGTGCTGGACGATGAGGAGGATGAAGATGCCAATGGGGATACTAAGGAAAATCTAACAGGCGAAGAGATTGATGACAATACCACCAACGAAAAGGCTGATGACCTAAACGGAGACGATGACGATGAAATGGAGAATGATTCTCAACATGATCATGCTGCTTCGCTTAACAGTGAAAACAATGACGACGAAGAAGAAGAATTTCAATTTAAAAGGGCTCGGAAAGCTGAGAAAAAAATGACAAACAAAATAGTATCGGAAGAAACATCAAGCAAAGAAAAAACAAAATCATTTTTTGGCAACATCTTTGATCTATTTGGTGGCGGTAATTCAGGTGAAGACGGTAAAAGCAAAAAGAGTTCCAAAGAAAGTAGCGAAAATACGTCTAAAGAAGATACTGCAAAATCGAATGGCATTATTGATTGGTTAATGTGGTTGGGAGAAAGAACTGGTCGTTTAAGAGAAACTACTACTGAATCCGAAGAAGAAAATGTTTCGGCGGCTGCAAGTAGTGGTGAAAATTGGCTTGACTACTTTAATCGTTGGCCTTTTAATAGTCTTTTTCCCATAGGAAAACCACCAAAACCAATTAGTATGCCAAAATCATCTTCATCAGCAAAGGCGCGTTCGGAAACAAGTGCTGGTACTGGTGAAGATGGCAGTTATGAGCAGGCCATGAGTCAAGAAAATTTCGATTCGCTTTTACGGGCTCTTCCTAATTTCGTTATAAATCCGTCGGAGGTTTCTGCGCCCGTATGCCGTCAACAGTTGCAAATATTTCAACGCCAGTTAAGGGGTCATAAGCTCTGGACTTTGCAAAGTAAGTTGAAAAAGATTAACTTGAATTTAGATAATTTAGAAAAAAACTAAAATGTCTCTTATGTTCGAATATGCCGAATCTTATTTGCCTCAATATGAGAAATATAACTAAATCAGTCGGCAATCGTGTCTTATTCTATAAATAATTTATTTTAAATGTTATAACTTCAGAAATTTCCATCAACCGAAAACAATTTTTAAAATGGATCTTCGTATGAAAAGTATGAAAAAATGGACATTTAGGATTTTACACAAAATCTGGGTAAAAACTGTAGACTTACGACCAGACCTTGTTTTTTTTTTTTTTTTTGTCATAAAAATTCCTTTTGTGGCAATTTTAGAATTGTTAATGAGTATTTTTTTTTATAAAAACAAATATTATATTCTTTCTTTTTTAAAAAAACTGTAACTGTAAGCTTATGTATAAAAGTTACTTGATCAAATGAGAATTATATTTATTCCGAAAATCAAAAAGACAATAAAATATAAGATTTATCAACAAAATGCACAGAATCAATACGAAATGAATTTTAAGACTGCAACTAGAACGAATAAATAAAATGGAAAGAAATAATCATGAATTAAAATAACAATAGAAAAAATAACTTTGTTTAAAAAGAAAACTCAAAAAATTAAATAGAACAAATATGAGTGCTATTTTCGTCTATGCCGAGTCTTATATACCCTACACCATGCATGTAACTAAAAAAAAAAATATTGAGCTAGCAGAGAATTAAAAAATAAGAAAAGAAAAAAAAAATAAAGTACGATACAAAGTTTTACACAAAAATTTCATTATCACTTAATGGGATAGGTATTTTTTTTAAAGTTTAGTATTTCCTGAAAGATCTCTTCAAAAGCTTTTAAATTATACCCATACTAACCATATTGACAATCGAACTCTTTTTATGAAAATTTAAGAGTTCCATAACCCGGAGCATGTATGGGCGAGCGCCAATCTTTTCAATTGACGTTTTTTCTTATTTTTTTATTCTTTATCGCCCCATTTTATTTCTTTTTTATTGGAGTTACCTCAGGCAGGCGTTTTGTTTTGCCCACTGCCTCGAAGGACTAAAAATTATTTTTAATTAAATTATTTAATTAAATTAATTTTCTTTTGTTTTAAACTTTTCAAAACTACGTCTAAACGATTGGCGTAATTAAATTTTCTCTAGCTCATTTAGTGCTTTGACAAAATTTATTTTAACACTAACACGGTATTTTTATCAAGTTACCATCTCTGACTAGTCGTAGAATTATGCAACCAACAATAAAACCTGCTCTAACTTTTTATATGAAAATTTATACGTAATTTTGTGTTCCTCAGCACCCTTCATTGGATATTAAATATAAATATTTTAAAACGAACTACGCATGGCAAATTTCGTTTGAAGCGTCAATTTTGTATGCATATGAATATTACAGAAAAGTTTGTCGTTTGTCTAAGATGTCCTCCAAACATTAAGTAAAATATTTATGCTATATCCAGATTACGAAAATATAATACTCTTTTTTTTTTTTTTTGCTAATTCCCCCAATTAGCGCCAGTTTACTCATTGATAAGAGAAAGAAATGATTATTTTATTTTATAAAATTCATTTAACGTTCGACATGCAGATTTGCAAAATCCTCCCAATATCTTGTTGCTACTTATAGCTGATGATGATCGATAGCCAATCAGTAGCACAAATAATGGGATTTCTTGAAAAGTTTTTTAGCAAATGTAAAATCAATATGATATAAAGAAAAAATTATGTCGCTTAAATGAACATCTTCAGAATTGTTGCATATTCGTGCTCGCTTTACGCGATTTTGAATTGTTTTTCGAAACATATTTGTTCCACATGATTTCGAAAAGTTCCATAGGAGAAAGTTTGGCACTGTTAGATCTGACCATCTAGACTTTCAAGTCCTTTTAACATAATGTGTTAGACAACTTTCTCTTTGTTTCGCGAATACATACCACACTTGTTAATGGTAAAACAACAACAAAAACAGGTAGAAAGAGGGTAAATCTAATTTTGTCATTCTGTTTGTAATTTCTACATTTCCTTTTCATTCCGACCCCCTAAAGTATATATATTCTGTCTGTCCGTCCGTGTTAGTGTTAAAATAAACTTTGTCAAAGCACTAGAAAACCTAGAGAAAGTTTAAATAAGCAAATTAATCAGACATAATTTCTAAAATTTTGCTATTGAAAGTCAGCAAAAACCACGCCTGTCTCTAATTTTTCCATATCATTTATAACAATGAAGTAACTCCAATCAAGAAAACAAATATATGGAGCAATAAAGAATTAAAAAAATAAGAAAAAAACATCAAGTGAAAAAATTGGAGCTCGGGCTTTTTTTCGAGTTATGGGACTGAACTTTTTATGAAAAGCTTGATTTAGCACCATATTTTTTAAGATATCAATATGGATATCATTCAAAAGCTTTTAAAGAGATATTTTTGTAAATGTTAAAATTAAAAATAATGCTTAACCCATTAACAGCCAATGACATTTTTGTGAGAATTTTTTTTTTTAGTTTTTTAATTCTCTGTCACTTCTACATAATACAAAATGTTTAAAAGTTTCAAATACTATATTCGTACGAGTAACATTATAAGAAAATAATGATCGGGAACAGAAAAGTTTTAAATAAATTGGTTATTTGTTTTCAATGAAAAACGATCACATTATGGTCAAATTTTGTCTGAAAGAGTTTATCAAGCTGAAACTTATCTTTTTTTTTATTCTCTATATATTAAAGTGCTGGACTCAACTGGAAAAGTTGGCAATGGCTTGTTACGGGGTAATATCAATCAATTTGGAGATTTTGCAGTTTGTACTGGAATTAAAACGATTGTTAAAGTAAGCGCATCTCAGCAAGTACGTATACGTGGTAAATACTGTCTGGCCCATATTGAAACACAAGCCGGAATAGCAGAATTGAAACTACCAGTACATATGATGCATGGTCGTGGTTTATTCAATAGTCATTTAGGAAATGTAAGCTAAATTTAATATTAAGTTTTAGAATATAAAATCATTTAAATTGCAGCCAAGTCATTTTATACCACGCTATGGTGTAGCAAACTGGGGTGTTTGTATACCCAGCGGCTGTTCGGGCGAAGTAGTACAAGATATGCTGCAGTCCAGTCTGCAGGCCTACAATTCGACGGGCATAGAATTTCATGTAGAAGTCAATGATAATGACTGCTATGTAAAGCAAAATCAAAAGTTGCTAAAACTAATAAAAAGAGACAAAAAGTTTTGTGCCACACTGTAAGTATTTTTTTTTTTAATTAAGGAAATTTTTAAGTTTTAATTCACATAATTAACTTCTTTTAAAGTTTATTAATTTTAGGTTTAATTTTATTGACATTTGCAAGTTTTATGTGGGAACACTGGTCATTAGTTAAACCCTTTTGGGAAAGAATTGTAAACATTTTTAAAAATTTAATAGAAAAACTTACCAAAAAACTAGAGAAAAATTCTGAAGAAATAAAAACAACAGAAAACACCGAAAATGAGGAAGAAATAGTTAAAGCAGAAACGGAATTGACAGATAAATCAGAGTCAAACACTGAAAGCGCTGCAACTGAAACTGACAAAGAAATTGTAGAGGAAGCTGCTAAAGAAAACGAAATGGAAGAGTCTGAGGAAAATCCAACAGGTGGCCTTAAAATTGAAAACAACAAAAAAAAAACAACATTTAAATTTTGTTTACTAATTTTGTTTTGCTCTTTTCTATTTTTCATTTTTCATAGACAATCTTTCGCTTTATCATTTGGCATTGGAAATTTTTAAATCTTTTTCCCCTCAACGTACTTTCGCTGTTTTGCTTGCCCCCGATGCATATGACGTACAATTTCCTGTCTTTCACGTGCTTAAAATTGTCGCCACTTTAATGTTGTATTTGTGTTTGAAATTCCTAATGATTGGACACCTGCCAATAATAAATCGTGACCAACTCGTGCGTACACTAGACCATCCATTAAGTGTTTTAATTCGTTCACCTATGATTTATGCTGATGTTTTGCTATTAATAAGCGGTTTTTTGTCGGCCTATCAGTTGTCTGAGGAGATGGAACAAAAGTCTTATATTCACTTGTTGAAGCGTCTGGGATCTAAAGTTAGCAGGTAAGTTATGTTGTATTTGTATAAGAATTTCTATTAACCGTTTTGTTTTGTTGTTGTCCTTTCAGATACTTTCCCACCGTTTATTTGTTAATATGCTTTCAAACTTGGGTTTTACCCTATTTAAGTTCAGGTCCGCTCTGGACTAATATTATTGGTCAGAATTCGCGTCTATGCGATGATCAATGGTGGCGCAATTTATTGAGTTTACAAAATGCCATCGATTTTGAAGAAACGGTAAATAAAAATATTTTTTATGTTAAACGTTTTTTGCTTGGTTCGTATTGCGAAAGTACAGCGAAAATTGTTGGAACAATTTATTATTAGATATCACCTTTTATAGTAAATATGGCCCAGGCGTAAGATTTAAGGAGTTTACCTAATCATTTCAAACATGGCGCACGAAGTACGGTATAACCAGAGAAGAAAATTTTGCGACAATTTTTAAAACAGCGTTTAATTGTTTTTATTTTTTTAAATGGTTAGTTTTTCTTAGAACCTTTTTTTAATCTGAATTTCAATGGCAGGGGTACAAAACCACAGCGCCAGGGTAACCCACAAGTTTTCAGATATATGTAACTTCTCCCCAGGAACTGCACATCGACCTATACCTTCGTATAGAAAGTGAGAAATCCTAAACAGGATATTATAAAGAAAATTATTTTAATTTGACAGAACCTTACTTTTTTAAAGAAGGAAAATCTGCTCGCACACAGATGTTCCTCCTTCGAGACAAAGTAGCAAACTGTTCTTAGAACCTTTTATTTATTTATTTTATTTTTTCAATATTTAAATAACACTGAACGAAAATAAAATTGGGCCGAAATTCTATATTACAGCATTAAAAAAAGGAATAAAAGGCTTGATCTCACCAAAAGCTCAAAGATTATTTCACTTCACAAAACACATTAACCAAAAAACTATTTTGTTAGATTGTGGAAAAACACATAAAGTGAAATAGTCAACCTTTGAAAAGAAACTCTTCGAATAAAATGTAAATATATATTTGTTCCAAGACGCCTTGATTGATTCAATTATAATTGTATGTTGTATCAAATATAACCATAGCAGTTGTGAACACGCTCTCGTCGTTTCTATTATTAAATTTTAAAAATTAAAAAAAAAATACAAAATAAAATGAAATGAAAATAAAAACAAATAAGAGTGCTATATTTGCTATGTCAAATCTTATACATCTTTCACCATTTATCTAAATCTAGTAAAGTGAAGTAACTCCAATCAAAAAAATCAATATTGAGGTGACAAAGAATAAAAAAATAAAAAAAAATTTTTAAATTTACATAAAAATGTCATCGGCTCTTAATGGGTTAAGCATTTTAAAAAATGTTAGTATTTCCTTAAAAATCTCTCCAAAAGCTTCTAAATGTTACCCATATTATTATTTTAAAAATTTTTAAAATTTCAAAGGCCCGTAACTCGGAAATATAAGCGACGGCCAATTTTTTCACTTGATGTTTTTTCTTATTTTTTAACTCTTTTTTTTTTTTTTTTTTTTTTTTTTTTGATTGAAGTTACTTCATTGTTCCAAATGATATAGAAAATAAAATTGGGAGATAGGCGTGGTGTTTTGCCTGCTGCGGCAAAGGACATGGACCGATCTTGCTGATTTCGAATGGCAATGTCTGATTGATTGGCGTATTTAAATTTTTCCTAGCTTATCTAGTGCCTCGTCAAACTTGATTTCAACACTTACACGGACGAACAAATGGACATCGCTCAATCAGCTTCGCTATGCATAAGAGTCAGAATATATTTATATACTTTATAGGATCGGAAATGGATATTGTAGAAATTACAAACTGAATGCAAAAATGTTCTACTTTTTCTACTTTTTGTGGTGAAAGGTTTAATTACTAAAAATAGCAAGGCGAATGAAATATTAAGTGGCCGCACGGCTACAAAAACAAACATTTATGTAATTTTGTTGTTGCAGACACCACGTTGATGTCAAAAGTAACTGACTAAACACAGAAAGCCGAATTCAATTTATCTTTGTAAAATTATATGGTTCATTTACTGAAGCTGTATTAGCTGGTTTCTGTCTTCTGCATATGAAGCAAACAATTTTTTCGATTTTGAAATTTAATGTTACGAAATTTTAAATTTTTTAATATTTTTAATTTTCTTCAAAAATTTTTAATTTTATCATGGCGAAATAATTACTAGGTATTGGCAATGGCGAATTCGTTCATTTTTGCCGTTGTAGAGCACCACGTTGATGTCAGCAAAAGGAAGCCGAATTTAATTTTTCCCTCTATCATCATTTGGTACTTTAAATGAAGTTACACCCAGTTGGTTTCTTCATCTCATTTTTGGTTTCAAAATTTAATTTTATTAAACTTGCAACTTTTTACATTTTCAAATAATTTGAAAATTTTTTATTTTTGAATTTACTTTCAAATTATTACAACAACGTCGAACATAATCAAAAAACACTTGGGCTATTAAGGCCACCTGGTAAATTATTTCGCCAGGATTGTTATAAATATTTTATTTTTTTATTTTTTTTATTTTTTAAATCTAAGTTTTAATGCAGGGGTACAAAACCACAGCGCCAGGGTAACCCACAAGTTTTCAGATATATGTAACTTCTCCCCAGGAACTGCACATCGACCTATATATTCGTATAGGAAGTGAGGAATCTTGAACAGGATATTTATAAAGAAAATTATTTTTATTTGACAGAACGGACAGAATTTTGTGCTGAGTTCCCTTGGCTTAAATATAAAATACTTTTTGTTGCTTAAAAATAAGTTATTTCGTGAAAATAGAGATACAAATGTAAACTCACTAAATTTTATCGGTATAATAGCATTAAAATAATTTTCAGCACATTTTATTTTTACAGATGAAAAATGTTTACACTGTTTACAGATTTCTACAATTAATATTTTAAAACACATTTTTCAGAATTTGAATTTAAAGAAAATTGTTAATAAAATGCGGACGAAGTTGTAGGCACTGCTAGCTAGTCTGAAATAAACTTTTCCTTAACACTGTCTTTTTTAAAACTTTCTTATATTTAAGTCATACTTTAGATTTTTTAGTACCATTGAAATTTCATTGGCATTGTTTGAATTAATAAAAATTACAGAAATTGAACTATCATTTAATGCTAATGATTTTATTTTAATTGTAATTATTTTTACTAATGATAATGAAATTGTAATGAAGTCGTTTAAGTACTAACTACAATTAAATCAAAAATAATTGTTTAAAAAAATTCAAAATATCTCCTAAATATGTAAGCTCTTAAGTTTCTAAGGGCTTTAAATTTTTTGGTCACTTTTATTCAAAATTGTTTTTTTTTTATAATTATTTTATTTATTTTTTTTTCAATTTCAAGTGTTCACCCTCTACCATTCAACTGGCTTTAGAAGTGCAACTTTACATACTGGGACCGCTCATAGTATGGTTATTTTATACGGACTCTGATGCAGGATTCTTTATATATGGAGCATTGCATGCAATGTCAGTGGCTGCTAGATTTTCACGCACAAATAAAGAACATTTGTCCATGACTCTATTTCATGGCATCAAGTAAGTTTATTCGTAATAAAATAAATAAAAAAAATGTGTTACAATTAAAAATAACAAACTTTTCTACAGTGTGAGCAAATTCTATCGAACAGCCAATATATTATATTCGTCGCCCATTAGTCGAGCTACCACTTATTTGCTGGGCATAGGAGCTGGCATTTTTCAAAGAACTAATCAAGGTATTATTGATTTAACGCCAGAAATGATACCATTTGGCTGGATATTAGCTTGTCTTGGTTTATTTTGGTGCTTGTGGTCACCTTCGGCTGGTATGCGCACAGATTTTATTTACACTTCTTCAGATGCAGCCTCGTATGCTTCCTGGTGTCCCTTGGTATTTGGTCTAAGCTTATGTTGGTTCATATTCATGTTTCCAAAAAGTGAAAACTCCATTATAAGATTTCTAATGTCATCGAGACCGATATTAGTGTTATCTCGACTAGTATTTCCAATGCAATTGGTGATGTACATTGTGGTGTTGTATAATACAGCAGACATTAAAGAACCGGATAAATTTCATATCAGTAATTTAGTGAGTTGAAGTTAAAGCAGCAACAAAGTCTTTTGCTAGAAAAATAATTAAATAATTATTTTCTTTCCAACAGATTAATGTTCAGGAAATCTTTCAAATTCTTGTGGGTACCGTTATTGTTTCATTCCTTATCGATGTACCCTCTCAAAATATACGCCGTTTATTGGTTAATCGTATTTTTATTGAACGTCCTCATCATGAGTCCGAGGAACAAGAACCGATTTCAGGTGCCGATCCTTCTGAAGCTTCTGAAGAAGTAAGTGAGCCTGTTACCAGTGATACTCCTGAACCACCCGATACTATTTGGGCTTCAGATCCAGAAGAGGAAGAACAAAAATATTTAACAAGACGTCTAAGTACCATAGAAGAGCCGTCAAAGGAAGTGGTAACAATTGTTAAGGACGAGGAAGAGGATTTAGATGTAGAAGTAGAAGAAGAAGAGGAAGAAGAAGAAATAAGTGAGGCTGAAGAAGTTAAAAAACGGCCTGAAACACCCCCACCACCATCACCACCGCCTGCAGATAAAACGAATGCAAATGAAGATTCTTTACAATATCGACGTCGCCGAAGGCAACTTTCAGATGATTAAACTTGATTGTAGTTTGTTAGTTTTTTTTTCTTCCTAATAAAATTAAAAGACATCCATTTAATTCCAAATCATTTTGAACGTAACCCTTTTTTAAATTAAATTTGACTTTATCCAGGTTTTGATTCCTTTTTTTTTTGTGAATTATTCAGAGTTATTTTTTAAAAGTTTCATGCCATAAAAATATCAAAACCGAAAATTAATTGGTCTCTAGCTCTTATTAAATGTTTTGTTTATTGAAAATATATTAGTTGTGTTTTCTTACGAGCAAGTTTAAGTAGTTAAAAGAAAATAATGGTTTCATGAAATAATGGTTTAATTTTTGTAGAAAATTAGCATAATTTTAATTGGCAAATTTGGGTTTCTATTTACTTTTAAATTCAGTAATTATATTTAGATGAATTAAATTTTCCCAAATTTTTTTGTTGTTATTTGTAAAATTATTCTTAATTCATAAAATTTCCACATTGCAGCTAGTTTTTCTTTTTTTAGTTACTACAAGAAGCGTGGTAATAAATTGAACAAGTAGGAGTACTATATTCGGCTATGCCGAATCTTATATACCCTTCTACATGGTGAATCTAGTTTAGTGAAGTAACGTAAACTAAGTACTTTATGTATTTTACATTAAAATTTCACCAGGTCTTAATGTGTTAAGAATTTTTTAAAATTTTAGAAAGATCTCTTTAAAAGCTTTTGAATGATACCCATATTGATATCTTAAAAAAATATGAGGCTAATCCGTACTTATCTATGAAAAAATCAGAGACTTATAACTCGGAATAATAGGCAAGTGCCAATTTTTTCACTTGATGTTTTTATTTTTTAATTCTCTATCGCCCCATATATTTGTATTTTTTTTTTTACTTTTTTGTTCCAAATGACATGGAAAAATTAGAGGCAGGTGTGGTGTTTTGCCTGCTACCTCGAAGGACATGGACCAATCTTAATGATTTTTAATAGCGAAATTTTCTAAATTATCACATTTATCGTAGTTGGCGTTTTTGTGGCGGAAGTTAGTCGTTTTTAAAAAGCTTTGTAATTGATAAAAGATAGCTCGTAACATTTATCATTAATCTATTCTCTCTAGCTCATTTAGTGCCTTGGTAAAGTTGATTTCAACTAGACTTGTGCCATATAGTTCAATTTAGTGATCGCTCTTTTTAGTTCAAAGTTTGAAAATGAACTTGTTCAAAATTTAGTTCAAAATCTCTCTTAGTTCAACTTCTAGTTCAAACGCTTTCTTTAGTTCAAAGCTCTTTTAGTTCAAATTTTTTTTTAAACTCTGATGGCATCAATACTGTAGCATTGCCATAACGAATGTTAAATTAAATACGTGGCAGCACTAATTTCATCTCGGAAATAGTCAGCAAGAAAAAAAAAGACATGGATTCTAGTTTATCTTGTCTGGTAGTTCAAATACAAAGTATAGTTCAAAAATGAACTAGGTTACTTAAAAGTATGAACTAGTTTACTTAGTTCAATCGATAGAATCGTTTAAATAAACTAGTTCATTTATGAACTATACAAGTCTAATTTCAACCCGAACACGGACGGATAGACGGACATCACTTAATCGACTTTGCTATGCATAAGAACTCAGAATATATATACTTTATGAAGTCGGAAATGGATATTGTAGAAATTACAAACGGAATGACAAACTTAGATGTACTCTTTTTCCACCTGTGGTGATATAGAATAATACGTGTGTCTGCCTGTCTGTGTTTGCATCACAAAAATACTACTGCATGGATTTGAATAAAATTTTTTGTCTCTTAAAACCTTGGTTTAAATATAGGATACTTTTTATTTTATAAAAATAAATATATCATTTCGTAGAGAACTAGAAATGCAAATGTGAAAGCACCCAATTTTACCCAATTTAAATGGTACTAGAACAGAACTGTTTACAGAACAACAAATATTCAAAAACATATTTTCTAAATTTTAGTTTTGAGAAAACAAGAAATGTTACGCGGACGAAGTCGTGGGCACTACTATTTTTAAATAAATCAGCCAAATACAAGTTAAACTCGTGGTACTGTGTATAGGACATCCCTTAATATAAAATTATTTGTCTATTAAGGTTTAAAATATAAGACAAGTCAAAATAAGTTGTTCCATGGAGACATCCCTTAAATTAAAATTTATTCTTTTTGCTTGTGATAAAATATCAAATATCTGCCTATAACTGTATAAAAGGAATTTCTATTCATGTAAAAATTATTTTTCAAATTTGTCCTTATAGCAGACCACCTACTTTGTGTTACTTTAAGGTGTCTGATTGTATCGCGAAGATAACTTTTGTATGGAACACCCTTTAACTTCATAATTATACATTTTATGTGTAAAGTTTTTTAAGGTTCCAAAAATCTAAGTCTGTGGCAGACGGGCAGATATGGTAGTGAAAACACAAGGGTTATGTTTTTACTTCTTTGATATGAAATATTCAAATATTTTGCTTAAAAATCAATTAAAATTTACTCTTTTGACTTAGGTTCATTTTTTAATTTAATTTTTAGAAAGAACGTTTTCCAAAGAAAACAAGAAAAATTAGACGCTGGCAGAATGTAATACCGCATTTTCAGGACTGCAAAATCCCTCATCAGCATTCGTCGCAACTATCTACCTTAAGTTGTGTACAATGTTAATATCATCCATTTAAATTAGGAAAGTAACAATACGCCATTTTGCCGATTCTACACCGATACTCGAAAATAAATATCACCGATATCGATTCCAATACGCATATTGAAATTGAGCTCAAGTAAAAAATAACAAAAATTAAGTAGAGTAATTCTTCTATTATACAAAAGAAAAACAGTGTTTATTAATGAACCATTCAAATCACCAAAATTTTTAATACATTTCAGTTTCTAAAATTTAAATTTTCAAACTAAATAACGTTTGCAATATTTATGATTTTACAAAATAAACGATTTACAAAGATAACGAATTGAATTTGAGATCAAATTAAAATTATAAAAACAAAATTGCAAAAGATTAATAATTAAAATTGATATTAATTAGATTTTTGTTTAGAAAACAAAGTGCTCTTAAATTTTGCGGAGATAGACGATTTCTCAAATACGTTTTAAGCGACCTGCAGTGAAAAATAGTCTGTCAGATGCGACAAAGCTCATTTGAAACTTAAGTATTTCTGCGCCATTTTCTTTAAGTTTGGGTGGGATATGTCATTGCGCCAGTAAGCAAGAGGGTCTGCGTCTCTAGGAATATTAGGAGATCTAAGGTATCTTTCGACTTCTTCGTTAGCAAAACCAGAGATGAGGATGGATAGAGGCTCATTCTCCTCGGACTCTCTTATAACTTTTTCACATACGCTCCAAAGGCGAGTACTTCTCGCAGTCTTATCAGAACTTTTGCGAGGTGTAGGGAGGACTGTGTCTTCAACACTTTCGAAATGTAGAGTCATGTTAAGCAGCTCAATAAAACGTTTTTTTTTTTTTTTTTTTTTTTGATAGGATTGAAGTCGATTGTTTTTGAAATATTCGAACTTTGTATCTAGAGTCAAGAATTGTAGATAAATAATAGGTTTCATTATTCTCTAAACCCTCAAATCTTTCATTCAGAGGTGATGCCAAGTTAGTCGAACATTTTTAAGACTCCGAACTACTCTCCATTTCCAATGATTCATGTATTATGTTTTCTTATAATGTTCGAAGACTGTGAGCTAGCGGAATAGCGTCAGACAATGTAGCAATGGCTTTGCTTAAGGATTTTGTAGTAGACTTGTGCCACATAGTTCAATTTAGTGATCTCTCTTTTTAGTTCAAAGTTTAAAAATGAACTAGTTCAAAATTTAGTTCAAATGTTTTGTTGACATATTGTTCGCACTTTCAACTTTTAGTTCAAACGCTTTCTTTTGTTCAAAAGTTCTTTTCAAAATATAATGGCAACAATACCATAGCATTGCCGTAATGAATGTTAAATAAAATGCGTGGTAGCACTAATTTCATATCGTAAATAGTCAACAAGGAAACACGGGTATGTATTCTAGTTTATCTTGTCTGGTAGTTTAATTACAAATTATAGTTCAAAAATGAACTAGGTGTACGTACTTAAAAGTATGAACTAGTTAACTAAGTTCAATCGATTGAATCGTTTAAATAAACTAGTTCGTTTATGAACTACACAAGTCTATTTTGTAGCCAATTCAAAGTAAACCAAAATTTTCACCACAGATGAATTATTCATCTGTGATTTTCACCACCTCTTCCATCATTATCCATTCGTCAGTTGTAAGTTATACTTACTAAGTTCTATCTACACTTACAAGATTTAACATTGAGAGAACATTTCATTACTATGCTGCAAAGCAAAAAAGAAGAAACAATTTCTTTATGAATTCTGTTTTGATTTTATGTTCTGCTTTTAATATGTTATTTCTCATAGTTGTCATGCAACAAAAAAAGTTGAAAATTGAATATTTTGTTCAAAAAACTCTAAAGCAAAATAGAAGAAGTATCGGCGTATCGAAAGTAAAGTATCGCCGATATATCGGTATCGGTTGCATCCCTCATTTAAATATCATCTACGCCACTAGATCGCGATAGTCGACGTTTTCTATTTCATTTAGTCAAGTTAGGCCATACTAATGGCAGGTATTGACGTATATCTGTATTACTCTTGTTCACATAGTACAAGTGGTGGGCCATCGACTGCTTACCTTACAGTCTCAGTCTAAGTTTGCATAAGTGCATAGTGCCGTCTTATACCCTGGAGAAAATATTGGTACTCTGGGATTTTTGCATTCGTTACAAATACCTTAGCTTTAAAGGCAGTTGAGCTGACCAGCACAATATGGAGTTTCAGCAGGACGGCGCTACCTTTTATACCACGCATGAAACATTATTTTCATTACAGCAACGAAATTCCAATATAAACTGCCACACAAATCATTATTTTATTGCGTGTAACTTCTTTTCTTGGATTAACGCGAATAAAACAGAAATGATTCCACAATTTAAAAATAAAATTCAGCGCTTGATTGGTGAGAAACTGCTACCTACATCTTTGTAAAAAAAATCATCGAACATTTCCGAATATTTTTTTTAACAGAAATTTGGCAACGTTGTAATGTAAGCAAAATATTACAACTCGCTCGAAAATATATATTTTACTTTTTAATAAAATTGTACACTCGTCTTAAAACATAAAACATCGTCCATAGATTTATTTTCACTTAAATTGCTACTTAACTACATCTTTATTGAATTTCAATAATAATAATAGAAAATAGTTAAACAAATGACATAATACTAATGCTGAACTTATTTATGAAATAGCAAAACCAACCACTTTAACAGTGAAAATATCATTAACAAAAGAAAGCAAATGTTAATTAAGATGAAAGAAAATTAAAGTTAAAAGTTCATACGTACAAACATAAATTACACACGTAAATAACAAATCTTTAGGTAATTAATTATCACATTATTAAATTCTCTTTTTTTTAATTAAAGAGCTAAATCATTTAAACTAAATATTTTAAAAGTAAACAACACTTATGCGACGTGTTCTTCTGAAGTGCTTGGCGTTCGATTTTCAATATTTGTAGTATTTTTTGTTGAGTTTTGTGTTGTATTCCGAAAACTTTTTAATAATACACGTTCCAAAGCGTGTATTGGCGATTCAAATAATAAACATAAAATTAAAGCAATAAGGAAGGTATCCAGGATGTGGCCAAAAATGTCATTAATCTGAAAATAATAAATATTTTAAAATAGTTATTTTTTAATGAAATAAAAAGCGCTTTGTTTTATTTTTCGAACTGGCAAATGAACAAACAAAAAATAGGAATCACAAAGTTTTTGACTTGTGTTAAACTTTGAAGGCAACACTATCTGTTTGATAGCTTAGCATTAATAAATAAAATCTTAATTTCTACCCTGCCCCTTTCTAAAAAAATAGACTTTTAATAAAAACAATTGAAAAACTTAGGTCATATGTGCTAAAATAACATCAATATAGGGACACCCTTTGATTGAAAATTTTATTTTTTTCTATTTAATGCTATAGCGCACATTACTTTACTGACACTGTGCAAATTTGACGTGTCTGCTTATCACAGTCAAAAAAAGAACGTTACTTTAATGAATATCACGTCTCTTTCGGAACACCCTTTAGTTTTTAGTACTTTTGGTTAAAGCGGCAATAGTAATACATTTTCTATGAAAATTTCTAGTTGACCTATTAAAGTTCCAAAGATAGAGGCTGAGCTGAGGGTTACGTTTTTATACTTTGCATGCGGAACCTTAAAAATGCATTCTATACTTTGATATTCATAAAGAACTATCTGTCATTTAAATTACATTTAGAACAATTTGAAAGAAATAAAAATAATTGTCACTAACAAAGTAAAACGAAATGACCTATTGTGTCTGTTTACAAAGTCAGAAGTTTCTACAAAAACTTCTTAATCACAAAACAAAAACAACTAATATAAAGCAACAAAAATAAACGCAACACACACACCTACTAATAAAAATAGACAGCATGTAGAAATAAATTCAAAATAATAATGGAAGGTTCTGAAATCAAATAACAGTCATCATGTGTCTCAAATAATAAATGCGTAGTAAAAAAATATTCTACCAACAGATGGAGGAAGTTCTGGTATATTTAAGAGCCATAACATTTGATATATAAAAGCAACGGCCATACAGGCTGAATTATTCTTAGTGAAAACATCAACCAGTGAAGATCTCGTGTTAAACAGTGGTGAAGTTGCCATCGCGTATTTTTGTGTACTAATCGCGAATAAGTGAATAGTCGTCTAATAAAAGTGTAATTTAATTAAAGTAGTAAATAAATTGTGTTTATTTATTTTGCACTAAAAGAACTCAATAATATAAACGTTTTTAAATTTAAATAAACGTAACAGTATATATATTTTGAGTTTTTCTGCATAGCAAAGTCGATTGAGTGATATCTGTCTGCTCGTCCATGTTAGTATTCAAATCAAATTTGCCAAGGCACTAGATAAGCTATAGAAAATTAAAATACGTCAATCGATCAGACATAGTTTCGAAAAAGTTGCTATTAAAAATCAGCAAGATCAGTCCATGTCGTTCGAGGCAGTGGGCCAATCACCACACCTGTCTCTAAATTTTCCATATCATTTGGAACAATGAAGGAACTCCAATAAAAAAAAAAACATATATATGGAGCGATAGAGAAATAAAAAGTAAGAAAAAAACATCAAGTGAAAAAATTGAATCTCTCTCATATTTTCCGAGTTATGGGCCTCTCAACTTTACATAAAAAAGTTCGATTGTCATTATGGTCAACATGGGTATCATTTAAAAGCTTTTAAAGAGATGAAAAAAGCTTTTAATGAGATAAACAAAATTAAAAATGCTTCACCCATTAAGAGCCGGTGACATTTTTATGTAAAATTATAAATTGTACTTATTTTTTTTTCTATTTTTTTTTTTTATTTTCTGTCACCCGAATAATTGATTTTTTGATTGGAGTTACTTCACTAAACTAGATTTACATAGATGGTAAAGGGTATATAAGATCTGACATAGCCAAATATAGCGCTCTTACTTGTTTTTCTTTGAAACTAAAGTTCTTTTCTATATATAACACTAACATACAGAAAAAAATATATAAAAAAACACTTCCCGTCTCTGTTCTTACTTACAGGAGATTTAATTTTTATTATTTAACAAATATTTGCTTTTTCGAATATTTCTTTTACGCAGAAATAATTAAATACAAGCAAATCTACTCTCATAAAACCATTAGTTTCGAAAGAATATTAAAAATTATATAAAAATTGGTAAATTTTTGGTACCCTCGAGGAAACAGGGGCCATCAATATATTATAACACAAAAAAAAATTAAATAAAAAAAATTTTCACAAAAAACGTAACAAAAGGATGTAAAATTTATAGCCCTTTTACTGCCATATTCCTCAAAAGTTTTAATATTTGCTCGATTACTTTTAATGCATAAATAATAGTTGGTTCAAACTTTTTTATGTTTTTTTATACGGAAGTCTAATGGGGTACCAAAAAGTACCAAAATTATGTTTAAATCCGTCTACATCAGCTAAATAAATACAAAAAGGTTACCAAGTAACTCTCTGAATAGTTGATTTGATTCAGATATATTTTGTATTATATTGGGATAACCTGAAACAATTACAATTTGCTTTATGTGGAAAATATCAACCCCATTTTTATTATTATTAATCTTGAACGTTCAACCTTCAAACAAACAAAAATTATTTTTTGTTTTACTATTAAATATCATAAATATTATTCTTAACTGACCTAAAAAGAAGAAGAAGGTTATCAATTTGTCTGAATGTTGCTTTTTGATGTTTGTGCCCGCAGAACTCTGTTAATTCCGAATTGATTTTGAAAATATTTTCCTTTTTGAAAGGTTATTTTGACAGATTGGTCCCGTTATAAAAACAGTTCATAATTTTTAAAATTAAAGGTTGTCACCATAAAACATACTAATACTAATACAAATATATATCTAAAAATTAAACGGTGTCTCCATGACTGACGTTATTTGATCCATCCATCTTCTAAACCTTTATAAACAAAAGCTTGAGAATCGAACAAAATGTCGATTACTATGACTGTTATTATAACATGTCTAAATATTAAAAATTATAAATTAAAGGGTGCCCCAATATTTCATTTAATTTAATGTATATGACTATATTTTTGAACAGTTGCAGACAAGACGGTTGTAATTTACAAAGAATCTGTATTGCTAACAACAATTATAAAAATTAAAGGGTGTGCCAATAGTTGATGTTATTTGATGTATGTGGCCAATTCTTTAATCCGTTACAGACAGACAACTTAAACTTACAAAAAACCTGTATTTCTAAGTTTGTTACAGAAGTAAGTATAAAAATTGAATTTAAAAATTAATGGGTGTCCCTATATTTTGAATTCAGTATTTTATTTTTTTTTTTTTTTGCAACAATTATATATTTTTTCTCTCTTCACAAACTTACCAAATGTAAATATCCCATATAACCGGGAACTTTGATACTAGAAGAATAATACAATTCCACTAAACCATTTGAAAGGTAGGCACAATACGTTAACCGTGATATAGGAGCAAAAACGCGACTACTTAAAAACTTTTGTAAAGTTGGAGCATGACCAGTTGTAACGGTTAATACTAGCCAAGCTATTGAAATATTCCATCCCAGTTTATGTAAACCAGCATACAAGGCACTTTCCAAATTATTGTAAGGCGCCAGATAAAAGCGAGTGATGCTAAACATAGAGGCGACGCCAGTAAAAATGGAAAATAACCAAAATCCGCATAAAAGCCATTTGGGTAATATTGTGCTGCAAAAATTAATTGACATTAAAAAAGTTTTTTATTTAAAAAAAAACAAAATAAATACTTTTTTGTTTGTATTAAGTGCACCAAATAGCCAGTTAACAGACCAATAACATAGGAGGAAGCTCTCATGTGTGTTTTAATGTAGGAACTGATGTAGTAGGCATTACTGGCTAAGTCTTCCAACTCGCTAAAATTAAAGTTTTTATTGATTTTTTTTTTCTAAATTAAAAATAATTTATTTTGATTTTTACCTGGAATAAACCATTAAAGCTGGATCTGAATTTTTTAAATATGTAACTACAAATGGTATGATTGTTGTAACAGCTAAGGAAATCAGCAATAAATATTGACCATATTTGCGAGATTTATTTAACAAATAAATAATAGCAGGAGATATAAAAAATAACTGTGTATCCACCGATAGATACCAAGATTGAAACATGCACTAAAAGTTAAGAAATGATATAAAAAATATATTTTTTATTAGGGTGTCATCATTGGTAAACCGACACTTTAACATACAGCTACAGTTGTCAGAAAGAACAAAGCTACGTTTGTCTAATCAACATCATTAGAAATTTTAAGAAAATTATACAACATAACTGTACTTACCAAATTATCCGAATTAATATAATTATTAATATATAAAATATTAGACCACCATGATTTTAGACAACGTTCCTGTTCCCTAACAATTCGTTGCTGCCATAGCGGGCCATTGCCAATGCTGGGAAACCAAGTCATATAAAAACCAATTATGGCCAAATAAGCTGGAGTCAAACGTATGTAACGGCCGGCATACAAAATTAAAACATTTAATTTCCCCTTACGTCGCTCCAACTCAATTAGAAGAATGCGACAAAACAAGAAACCACTCAATAGAAGAAAAACGTCAACAAAGAGTAATGAATTGCTAAGAAAGCCAAATAGAGGTGATTTTACATTCTAAAATAAAAAATGAAAAAAAAAGAAACATTAACACAAACATTTTGCAAAAAAAAAAATAAATAAAAAATTCGAAACCAGAAATAAAAACATATAACGTTTGTTTTTATTTCTGGTTTCGTTTAAAATACGGATGTCTCCATTGTAGCTTAAGAGACAAGTTTTACTTGGAATTAAAAAAGGCAATAAATTAGACTTTAACTCCAAAATTTTTCAAAAGAAGTATTTTTGGTTGTTTAGGAAGTCTTTCACGTATAAAGAAAAACAGAATAAGAATCGTAATTACAAAAATGAAAGATTCTATTTAGCAATAAATCTGCGTTATTTAAATAATTTAACCTTAAGAACCAAATTCAATAGCAAAACAGAAACAACATACTATCGCCCATGTTCTGCGGTTACAATTGGAAATGAAACAGAAATCGCTGGAAACTTGGATGCTTCAAACTGCAAGTATCGACAGACACAAACTGGTGCAACTTGTTACAATAGAAATTCTAGGCGATTAAAAAATACCATAACTTTGAGTATAAACTTATATTAATAAAAAAATAATTAGTCAGGCCTGAGTTTGTATTTATTTTAAAAACTTGTACATGCCATTGGAAAATTACAACCTGTTGTTTACATAATTGAAGCCATTTTAAATTGAAATAAAAAAAATTCATACAAAACTAAACAAAATATGGACTATAAGTCTTGGGAAAAATAAGTGCTTCAAGCGTAACATTCTCTAGCGCCTAGTTTAAACGCTAAAAAGACACCCTTAAGTAACTTTAACTTATTTATGAAATCAACTTAATAGAAATAAAAATACAGAATGACCTGAAAACAACCAAGAGGTGACAGAGAAATAAAAAATTAAAAATAAAATTGCATAAAAATGTCATCATGTCTAAATTTTAGTATTTTTTGAAATATCTTTTCAAAAGCTTTTCAACGATATCCATATTAATATCTTAAGAAATATGGTGCACAGTAGAGATGTGACCGGTCGTTCGTTTCAGTGACCGGTCTTTTTCGGCCATTTATCAAAGACCTGTCCGTTCGTTAAATTCGTTCAATCGTTGAATTTGATCGTTTGAATTTGAATAACAATCCTTATTGTATGTGATTTTCTTGTCTTTTTATCAAAACCACAAGTATGCAGATGTGAAATTCTTGGTACATAGAAAACAACAAAATCAGATTTTCTGTAGCTTCTGAAGAGAGAGAGATAGAGAGAAAGAGAGAAATATAGTGCTTTTTACTGTGAAGAAAACACAAAGCACAAAAGTTTTATTTTTATTACATAAAATTTTATATACTGTAATTTTACGAGATAATTCCAGCTTACGCAAGTGAAAACGTCCTTAAATCTGCACTGTTTTTTATCGCAAAAATTGCGGTCTGTTGTAGAAATGCACCATCATTGTTTATGTGTTAACACACTAAATTAAATGAAACTAAACTTTGCCTCCTTTTCTCTGTATTATTTTTTTAGTTTGTTAATAGTCACTGTTTTTATAAATTTAAATTTTAAGAATTTTTTCACTTAAATCATTCGTTCAATTTATCCCGTTCACTTTTGAACGAAAACTCCCCAGTTAAATAACCGGATCATTCCGTTCACTTGAGTGATTTGTTCAATTTAACCAGTTCGCTCACGAACGATGCAGCTCTAGTGCACAATCGTACTTTTCTATGAAAAGTTCAGAGTTCAATAACTCGAAAAATATGGGCGGAAATTTTTCACTTGGTGTTTGTTTTTCTTATTTTTTTTAATTATCTATCAATTTTTTTATTGGAGTTACTTCATTTTTCTAAATAATATGGAAAAATTAGAGGCAGTCATGGTGTTTTGCTCTCTGCCTTCAAGAACATAGACCGACTTTGCTGATATTCAATATCAAAATTTTCAAAACTATGTCTGATCGATTGGCGTATTTAAATTTTCTGTAGCTCATCTAGTAGACTTGTGAAGTTCATAAACGAACTTGTTTATTTAAACGCTTCCATCGATTGAACTAAGTAAACTAGTTCATACTTTTAAGTAAACCTAGTTCATTTTTGAACTATACTTTGTATTTGAAGTACCAGACAAGATAAACTAGAATCCATGTCTTTTTTTTTCTTGTTAACTATTTCCGAGATGAAATTAGTGCTGCCACGCATATAATTTAATATTCGTTATGGCAATGCTACAGTATTGTTGCCATCATAGTTTAAAAAGAACATTTGAACTAAAAGGGCTTTGAACTAAAGAAAGCGTTTGAACTAGAAGTTGAAAGTTGAACTAAGAGAAATTTTAAACTAAAGAGAGCCTTTGAACTACATTTTGAACTAGTTCATTTTCAAACTTTGAACTAAAAAGAGCGATCACTAAATTGAACTATATGGCACAATTCTATCATCTAGTGCATGGCAAAGTTAATTTTAACCACTTGTGGTGAAGAGTATAAAAATTGTTCTTATTTTCTTGTGTTGTTGGAAAAGCAGTTTTTTAGCAGCCAACTTCTCTATTCAAACCAAGAGTTTCGTAAAGAAAATAAACGAAATAAGATTTGAATTCAGATAAGAAGGAATTCGTATAATGTGTGGCCCACTATGTCATTTAAAATATAAGTTTTTTTATTATTAATTATTTTTGGAAATTAAAAGTGACAGGCTCTTACTATTCAAAAAAAAATGAATGTAAATGGAAATCATATCCCTATGCTGAAGCTTTTTATTTTTTTTTTTTTATTTTATAGCGGACTTAGTACTGCACATACTCTGCGTAAATAAGTCTGTTTCGTAAAAAAATTCCTATAAGAATTTGCTTTCATTTCTAACTTTTTATTGTTGCAGCAATCATAATAATACAACTTCTCAGAAAATTTAAAATAGTTAGCTGTTACTTTAATAGAGATTAAAGGCCGGGGCACATAGAATCCGTCATACGTTGTACTTTGACAAATTCAACTAAAGTCAAAGTAACGACGGATGTGGTTGGCACAAGGAATACTTTGCTGGCGGATGTTAAATCAAAGTTTGCTCTTTATTTCTATTCACTTTATATTTAATTTGTATTTTATTCACTCGTTAATTTAATTAAATTTCTATTTTTTTGTTTGCTACCAAAATTGTTTTATTAAAATCACAAAACACAACTGAAATACAGCAAGAGTTAAAAGAAAACAAAGAAGAAGAAGCAGTTGATAGTTGTCAAAGTATTCAACATTCGTCAAAAGTTGACCAACTTACGTTCTTTGCGTTGACGGGCACGTATTGATTGTGACAGCGCTCATAAGAAAACATGTATTGTAACTGACTTGTCTGTTGAATTTGTCAAAGTTTAACGTATGACGGATTCTTTGTGCCTTAAGGCCCTTGACACTAAAAAACTGGTGAAAATTAATATTTTAAAAATGCAATAAAAATATAAAAATTTCTCATATTCATTTTTTCGCAATAGTCGTATAAATAAAAAAATTTACACTCTTCTCATATCTTTCGGTAAAGACCGTCTTCAATGACTGTTTGTTTGGTACGTTTAGCGAGCGCTTTCGATATGAGAACATCATTTTCAAGTCACGTTTTGATTAGTACTGCAGAGATAGTGTTGGTATTTGCTGTATAAATAGTTGTGGGTTCAGGTAAATTCATTTGTTAAGGTAATGGCTACTTAAATTGACGAATTATTTGTGTAGATTAGTTTAAATATTTCCTTCTTTTATTATTGAATAGGTAAGTGTAAATTATCGGTGGATGTTTTTCGTTTGTAAGAGTGTTTTAATAATTTTTGGTGGCGTAAAAATTATGTCAGATGTTGTATTTACATGTTGGTTAACAATGTTTTCGTTAAAAGTTCATGTCTTTTAGATTTACATGTTTTCAAGAATGTCTACTCTTTGTCCTTTTTTACCAGGATGTAATAATGTCATACTTTTATATATTTCTCTTGGCTCATGTTTATGTTATTTAAGGAGTGTTGCGAAATTTAAGTCTTCTCTTTTCTGTTTGTTTGATCGTGTGTGTCTTGTGAACCTTGATTTTAATGTTCGTCCAGCTTTTCCTATGTTTGTATGGTTGCAGGTGCAAGTAAGTCTGTATACTCCGCTGGTTCTAAATTTATCGGTTGTTTTTGTTGATGTCGTGAGATTGTTTTGTAGAGTGTTGCTCGCTTTTAGTGTTTTCTATAAACCTTCTTTCTGAAAAAGGTTAGTTAATCTCTATATTTCTGGTCCAGTGTAAAGCGTGATACTCTGTTCAGTTTTTCATGCGGAATGCTGTCAAACTACATACATACAAAATTTGTATGAAAAAGTCATAGAAAAATGTTGCAGCAGTATAAATCTCTTTAACTGTAGAAAATTATGAAATGTTTCTGGCAACATTTTATCAAAGTTGTGAAATAAAGCAAAGAGGCATTATTTCATGCGGAATTTTTCAAACAACAGCAAATCATATGTATTTTGCTTACATTTCTAAAACAATGTAATATACGTAAAAACAATAATAATAACGTTTAATTCTTCTAAATAGATAGATAGATATCACATTTTATATGTCAAATTTTCCACATGAAACAATTAATGTTTCTCAACAATTTTTACAAATTCGAACAGAGTACCAGGCTAAAGGTATGAAAAAATGTTGCGGAAGTAGTACTCTGTTTTTACTGTCAAAAACATATGAAATGCTTCTGGCAACATCTTATTTTGGTTACATTTCTAAAGCAATGTGATAGACGTAAAAATAATAAAACGTTAAATTCTTCTAAATAGAGAGATAGAGACCACATTTTAAATGTCAAATTTTCCACATTGATGATTAATGTTGCTCAACAATTTTCACGAATTCGAACAAAGTATCAGGCTTAAGTTAAAATATGTCATAGTTTTGTATCAATTGTCCCTATGTCTTCTGTTTTCTGGTTTTTAATGTTGTATTGCTTGAGTAGTTTGTTGATAGTAGTGCGGTTGTAACCGTTATTTTTAGCTGTAATGTAAATTGTATAGAGTTCTTTGTTATACTAATTTGGAGAAGGTGGGACTTCCTAAAGTCTGTGAATCGTAAGTCTTAATGTTTCGAGTTTATTTTGGGCAGAATGGTTTCAGGAACTGGCGATAGTTTTGTCTGTCGTGGTTTAGTGAAGTTTAAGGAGTCTACTCCTCGTGTTTTTTGTTATGTCAAAATAATGTAAAGCTCTGTCTTGCTCTCTTTTCCTTGTGTATGTGATTTTTTTGAATTGTGCTTAAATCCGTTAAAACTTGTTCGGCGTTATCTTTTTCTAGGATGCATCAACCAGTGATGACGGTCATTTTAGAACATTAAGACACCAGTATAATATTTATTGGCGGAATAAATCAAATTAACTTAATAGGAAAATTTGCTCTTGATAACTACTTGCAGATAGATACAAAGAAGGTTATAGCGAACCAGAAAATACACTTCATTTAATTGCAATTTAAATTTTACTCTTTTCTTTACAATTTATTACAATTAATAACGAACTTAATAATCGTTTATTAAATTAATAATAATTTATTATTAAAAAATAGTTCAAGCAAAAGACAATCGGAAAATCATATAAAATATTTTTAAAGAAAAAAAAAAAAAACTAAATAGTTGAATCAAATATTTAAATACGCTTCTAGTTTTATTTTTACGCCATCAAAAGTTATCATCTTCCTAATTTTTAAGGAACAATTCTTTACAACAATTCCTGGTCAGTTGAATTGTTGTAAAGAATTGTTGTTGTTTTTTTTTTGCAAGTAATTGCGAAATTTTCTTTTTTGTTTACAGAATAACAAAAACAAGTTTAGTTTGTTATTCTAAATGGAAATTCAAGTATCATTTAATTATTTATTAGTTGTTATTCTGTGTTGGTTTTAGTAAACATACCTTGTCTATGAATTCCACATTATAGACTGGACTACTGTAGATGAATGATAATATATGACCAGCTAAGATAAACAACATGGCCAATGCTTTAATGCCATTAATAGAATTTAAACCTAATTGATCTTTACTGGCTTGAAAGAGTTTTTTTACATTTTCTGAAAGTAAATGAAAAATTCTATAATTATTTATTAAAAAAAATAGTTTATAAAAAACAAAATGAACGAACAAATGAATAAATAAATAACTCAATAATTATATTAAAAAAATATGAAAAAATGAAAAAATGTATTAGAATTTATTTATGTTTATAAATAATTAATATTAAAATGTTTATAGTTTTAATGTAATTAAACACAAAGTAGATATTTTATAAATTTTTTATGTAAAACTAGTCATAATATGTGTTTGCAATACCTTGGACTTATTGTCTAACCCCTCGTCACTACGTAGCAATTTCAATGTTAACAATTTTCAAAATTCAATTAAAAAAATTATACGGTAAAAAATAGTTGCAAAACGGCATCTCTAAACTTACGCAAGCAAAAATTAAATAGATATACAGGCTTTTTAAATGATTTTTAATGACACAAAATCCCCTCCATTTGCAAACGCAACTGAGTGTACTGTCAGATCTTGACTTATACGTCCTCACTGTGTTAGCTGATAAAATGCTCCTTATGACGTCTTATCTCAGTTAGGATGCTGACTTAATTAAGTCTATGAAACACTAGATACCTATCGAACTTCAATGTTAACATAGAATTACGTTGTCAAATGGAGCACTTGGCGGACATGGAAATCTGGGGCCAAATTACGGCATTCGATATCGATCGCAATTTCAATAAAATTAAAATGGAAATTTCGTTCGATATCGAATGCCGTAATTTTCCCTCTGTTTTATAATTTTTATTTTGTATAAAATCAAACGGGTATCTGACAGAAATGAACAAACAAGCCTCGCTAGCCTCTGTGAAGGATCTTGGGCTTATTTTTGGTCAAAGGAGGAACCCAAAAGAGATGTACAATTTATTCTTTAAAAGCACTTTTGAGACATTAGCCTCTCAGCACAAAGTCCAAAAAAATCAAGATTCCTTCAAATATCCGCTGACTAAAGCAAATTGAAAAAAAATAGAGATTAAAACGGTGTTTTGTATGGGTGTGTGTAAATGTCCAGTAGAGGCTAGTGTTAGGATTGTGAGCGTAGGTAGAAACGTATTAAATTATAATTTTACAGAAAACAGTAGTTTTGGATAAATGTGAACAAACATGAGAGGCATTGTGATGTCAAGGAGAGTCGATAAAGTCTGTAATCACTTCAGTCGAGTATAAAGGCTAGCGATAATAAAAGATAGTAAAAGGAGGTTAAAAAGTTCTTCAAAATTTTAGTCATCATAATTTTGTCTGCAATATCAACCCGCGTTTGCGTTCCCTTCGATATATTTATATAAAACATTAGAAACATGTCGTTGGTCACAGGCTGACAACTCCGTTGCTTAACCTTGTAAGAAGTAAACAAACAAACACAATTAGTACGAGATCTTTATTGTGGAATGATGAAAAGAAAACAAGGCTATTAAAATTATTTTAATTAACAACAAATTAAAATAAAAATAACCCGAATTGAAATTTTTGCGAGTTAAGAGAAGCTTGAAAGAGTTACGTATGATAAGCAGATCAGAAAAATTAAATTAAAACTTTGTTGTCAACTTTGTATAACCACTTTAAAAAATGTAAAGTAATATTAAGTATGAAACCGATTTTAGTTAATCGTTATAATCAATGTGGCCAACACTAACCATCCAAGTTCATAGATGCCGACAAATCAATCACTTGATTTCCTTTGTGTCATATCCTGCCATCTCGTTTTAATAAAATGTTTAAAGGTCTCTATATCGAATACAGAAAAAAGTTTTTATTCCTATTAAAGGTTTTAGTTGCGATCGGATTTAACATTAATTAAAATTTTTAATTGACTTAATTATACTTTACCTGCAAAAATATCTCATTGAATAATAAATTGTTTTTATTTGTATATAATTGATTATATATTAATTATAAACGAATAAAATTATTTTCCGGATAAATAAATAAATGAATGAATTAAAAAGCTATTAAAAAACAATGTTAAAATCTTTTTTCAATGAGTAACTATTACTGCCATTTGATAAGTCTTCAAAAGCTTCTCAATAATAAAAATATATGCAATAACTCCTTTATAGATTATTGGGGTTTTCAATAAAAAAAAATAATTTAATGAATATATCTGGCTCCCAATGTGCTGCTTCTGTGTTTTGTTCGGCTTATTTTCAAAAATTAGGGATTCCCTTACCTCATCTAGCTCATGTTTTAAAGTTTGTTTTATTATAAAACTTTTTGTTTATGACATCCGTTTTATTTAATAAACTGCCGGCAATTTCTAATAGTTTATTTTGAAACTTTGAAATTAAAAAAATATAAAAAATCACTTTTGAGACATTAGCCTCTCAGTATGCAGTCCAAAAAGTTGCTTTAAAAAAGTCCAGTTGAGGACATATGATCGCGGGTAGACACATATTAATTTTTTTTTGTTTAATTATAAACTTTGTTTCCGTCAGTGAAAATGAAACCCTTTGTTTATAACATCCGTATTTTTTTTTAATTGCTGGCAATTTTTATTAGTTTTTCATTTTTTTATTCAAATTACTTTGTATATCAAATTAACATTTGCTTATTATTTTCATTTAAATATTGGACTTTATATTGTTTTTAATTTATAACTTTACTTTTTATAGTTCTGTCAAATGTTGGTTTCTATCAATATATTCATTAATTTATCTTGGTTTATTATCAGCCATGTCACACATTTTTATCGGAATTGTTTTAATTCCGTATTAACCATTGCAATCAATTTTGTTTTACCTTCTTTAGATTTCGATTGATTTTGTTTATTCCTAAAAAATTTTGAATCTGTAATCCCTTATTTCAAAGTGGCGAACTTTGCTCACAACAAAATTAACAACAAGTCTAATTTAGGTATAGAAAAAGAATAAATAAATAAGTAAAAAACCGCACATAATAAAATTTCAAAGAAACTAAATTCTACTTTAAAATTTAAAGGCGATTTTAACTCGAAAAAAATTTTCTTTTCTCGTTTGCTAAAGCAAAAATTTGCGTAATTAAAACCACTTTCGATCAGAATCGAGCTCTGTCGGATGCCTGCTTACACGAAGTCAAAAATATATTTAAAATTTAAAAAGCATCACAGTCGAGCTTAAATTAAGGAGTAACTTCAAACCAACACCTAAACTAGTGAACAATCAATAATATAATTAATAGTTCATTAAGCGAATTTCATTCCTAAATCAATCTAGTTTTTTTTTTTTTTCTCAAAATGCAGTTACAAAATAAACTATAATAAAACTTAAAAAGGGTCTTGAATTTTAAATCAGAAAAAAGTTCAGCGCTACGCATAATAATCCAATTGAAGACTATAATTAACCAGCTAATGTCTTTATTTTTCAAACTGTTTACAGTTGCTCGCAGTTGAAAACTAATGTTGCCGTAAATATTTTACAATATATAAACATGTTGCTGAAACATTTCATGTCTTTACAAAATAGAGTACAACTAAGCATCATTATTATGTTGTCTGCAGCATTTAGAACGTATGAAGAGAGTATCATAATTTAAGAGAGAAAAGTTTGTTTTCTTTTAAATTTAAATTTGCGTTTAAGCCTTGTGCTCTCTCTGTTCGAATTTGTGAAAATTGTTGAAGAACACGGATTATTTCATGTGGAAAATTTGTCATTTAAAATTAGTGTCTATCTCGCGATTTAAAGGATTTTTACGTTTTTGTGTTTTCACGTATATCACATTGCTTTTCAGGGTGTCAGATGATGAAGTTTTCATTTACGTTTTAAAATTTCTCTCATTTTTTAACCAATGCACTCACACTTTAAAAACTTGCTGAGAATTTGCTTTCAAATTTTTGTTCAATTTAGTCTTTAAAATTACATTCAAGAAAACAGCTGATTGAAGTTTTTCCCTCCACATTTGCATTAAAAATTCCGCTGTCAGTGTCTTGCTTAAAAACTTGCTTTGAAATTGCGTGCAGCCTACGTCACAGCTTTCAATTTTTGTGAATTTTGATAAGCAGTATGTGTAAATTTCTTGGAAGAGAATTGAACAAAAACTTGACCGTGTGACTACAGCTGTTTTTTGAAAATTTCCGATTAAAATATTGCCTTTTTGCTTTATTTCACAGCTTTGATAAAATGTTGCCAGAAACATTTCATATGTTTTTTACATCAAAAACAACATTTTTTACATCATAAAAATTTTTATTTTGTAGTTTGACAGCATTCCGCATGAAAAACTGAACAGAATACCAGGCTTAACTCGCGATTTGGAATAATTTATCGTATACTACATTGATTTCGTAAAGTTTTCGCATGAAATAATGCCTATTTGCTTTATTTCACAGCTTTGATAAAATGCTGCTAGAAAAATTTCATATGTTTTTACAGTAAAAGTATGTTTTACAGTACAGTAACAGAGTACTACTTCTGCAACATTTTTTCATTACTTTTGTATACAAATTTTTACGTATATAATTTGACAGCATTCCGAATGAAAAGCTAAACAGAGTACCCAGTCTTTAAAGGGAAAAAGTATGTTTTCTTTTAAATTTAATTTTACATTTATTTAGGGTAACCCTATAAGAATAAGTTCTATAATATATTTTTAAGCGAGATATAAAATTTTTAAGCTTTGAAAATATTTTTGTTAATCGCAACAGTAAATGAGAATAAATGTTTCTTTTATTCTGAATTAAGAGAAGTATAACTTCACAAAAATTTTTAAAAATAAAATACTTTACAATTTTGATAACTGACGTAAATTACTTAAATGATAAACTATTTTAATTATTAAACTATTAAATCAAACTATTAAGTGCTTAAATTAAGTTATAAAATAAATAACAAAACAACTTACCTATTGCTGAAAATGATAATAAAGCGATATTTAAAATCTCATAACGTGCCAAACTTTTTGCAACATTTTCCTCATTGCTGAACGAAGATATTAAATAGACGTGATACAAAGTGCTTAATATGACCAAGAATAAAATGAATAAAATAAACAAGCTAAAAATAAATAAATAAACCAAAAGAAATAATTGATTATTATTGTTACTCAATGGCAAATACACATAAACATAAACTGCACAACACAAGAATTATATGTCAAGAAATTGTTTCCCAACAACATTCCAAAATAGCAATAACAAGCAAAAAAAATTTGCAAGAAATCAAGTGAATAAAAATATTTATATCAACTGTAAAATCAAATATATTTGTACTTACGCATAATTAAACATGCCTACACTTATATGCAGCTCATGTCCGTCACTGTATTGGCACATATTATCGTTGACCGTCACATTGCGTTGCAATGTTTGTTGCAAATAAATTGCAACATCATTAGCACTGCATGAAGCCGGTACGCAAACGCCCCAATGAGTCGTCAAATCTAAAGGCTGGTTGATTGTAAACAAGCAAGCAAAGAGAAAAGAAGTGAAGAGAATAAAATAGAAAAATATATACATTTACACTTGTAAAATATATAAACATGTATGCACACACACACACATACACACAAGTTCAAAGAGTTTATAATATTATTTACATTAAATTAGCAAGATGTGTAAATAGAGTAATTTACATGCTTAAAGCATTTTAAGTTGGACATTTAAAAACAATTTAAAACAAAGTGCATTCGTTTCTATATAAAATAACGTATTTATATTTAATACGAATTTACTATTTAATTTTATATCGACTGGTACACATACATATGTAAGTATAGCAAAAGATAGCCTTGTGTACTTAAATTTTTAAAATATTAAATGTTGTAAAACTAATTGCAGTCATATAACATACATGGGAGTAATTATTTAGTAAGACTTATTAAATTTCAATTTTATTAAAATTAAATAATAAATAATGATAATGTTTTTTTCTAGCATTACCATTGTTTCAGTAATGGTAATGCTTCATTGATAATTAGTTAAAAAATGCTTAAATGATTTTGAAAATTTTCATCAATAAATGTTATTTTCTTGTCATTGTACTCTTAATTAACACTCTAAAGTAGTAAACCTTGTTGTCATTACAATTATTTTAATTAATAATGCCAATTAAATTTCAATGGTAATGAAAAAAGTCCAAGCATAATTCATACACTGAAAAAAATATAAAACCTATTAAAGATTTTATTTACTTTCATGTAGGATTTGTATTATATTTTTAGTTAATTTAATTATATGTTTAATTCTGTAAGAATTTAAAGAGTTTCTAATAAAGTATATAATTAAATCAATTACTTATTAAACTGAAAATGAATAAATCAATATTGTATTAAATAAATAAGTTAATCAATTAAAATATTATGATGAAACAAAATAAGACTTCTCTTAGGTGCAAAATATTTATCTGTGTACTTTTTTATCGCTTATCTAACACCTAATTTGCGCTTTAAGGAAAAGAATGCATTTTAGTTCCATTATTGCTAATTGCCAAAAGTTTAATATAGAATATCATTGGACAGATCACTTGATTTCCATTATTATAAGTGCTTTCTTAACTAAAGCTTAGTACTCTGTTCGATTTTGCGAAAAATTTTGAGCAACATGCATTATTTCGCTTGAAAAATTTACACTTAACTAGTGGTGACAATACAGCGATTTGGAAGATAACATTAACTAAGCAAACGCTTTTCTGCATCATTTACTTTATTTTTGTTTTTTTTGTTTTTAAATTTACACTTTTTCCATTTTTTTTAGTTACTTGAACACAACAAAATTAAATCAAAACAAACGGTCTGAAAAAATAGTTGCCAAAAATTCCGTACGAAAAAAGTGTTGCTTATGTTATTTCGTAGTTGAAAAATAAAGGTTGCCAGAAACACTTTTTGTTTGAAATTAATGCTGCGATAAACATTTGGCGACTTTTTTACAAATAAACAGAGTACTACTTTAGCAACATAATTTCTCATTTATTTCGCAGTATTTTTTATATGGACTTTATGACACAGAGAACTATGCTTAGTAGAGCCTGTTACTCTGTTCGAATTTGTGAAAATTGTTGAGCAACATTGATTATTTCATGTGGAAAATTAGACATTTAAAATGCGGTGTCTATCTCGCGATTTAGAACAATTTAACGTTTTATATTACATTGTTTTAGAAATGTAAGCAAAATACATATGATTTGCTGTTGTTTGAAAAATTCCGCATGAAATAATGTCTCTTTGCTTTATTTAACAGCTATGATAAAATGTTGCCAGAAACATTTCATATGTTTTTCACAGTAAAAGCAGACATTGCAACATTTTTTCATAACTTTTTCATACAAATTTTTTATGTATGTAGTTTGACAGCATTCTGCATGAAAACTTGAACATAAAACTGAACGATAAACTAAGTTTTAACATGAGGTTATGTGTTCGAAGTTGCCGTATTTGAAATAAAGAAATTAAATTAATTTCATTTTGCAATAAAAATAAAATAACAAATCCGTCCTATCGGAATGACGGGCACTCAAAAAATTTCACAAATGGTTAGTTATAAATTTTTTTAATTAAAAATACAATATTAGTAAGTTTTATTGTTTTAGCAGTAATCAAATAATTTAAGGTACGTCGTTGCCACTATGTGTTTTTAAGAACCATTTTTATGTATTAAAAGTAGTCGATTTTCGGCTCTTCCATATTTTCAAAAAAATATTACTTTACAAGTAAGTTTTTATAACGAATACTAGTTAAAGATAACTTTATTCTTCACTTTAGCATAAGTTGGCTTTTGCTATCAAGAAGTTTGAAGGCAAATCGTAAAAACGGCCATCTATTACTTGGGTGTCAGACGATCAAGTTTTCATTCAAGTTTTAAAATTTCTTTCATTTTTTAACCAATACACTCACACCTTAAAAACTTGCTGAGAATTTGCTTTCAAGTTTTCGTTCAATTAAGTCTTTCAAATTACATTTAAGAAAACAGCTGATTGAAGTTTTTCCCTCCAAATTTGCATTAAAAATTCTGCTGTCAAGTGTTTTCCTGACATCTTGCTTAAAAACTTGCTTTGAAATTGCGTACAGCCTACGTCATAGCTTTCAATTTTTGTGAATTTTGATAAGCAGTATGTGTAAATTCCTTGAAAGGGAATTGAACAAAAACTTGACCGTGTGACTGCACTGTTAAGCACATTAGTTTTCTATTTTTTTAATAAAATTTAAGCAATAATTTGAGCAATAATTACAGCATAAGTTTTGTTAAATTTCCAAAGCAACCGTTTTGAGGTCTGTTCAGTAGTATGGGAAAATATTAATAACATGTGGAGCTATTTTTGAAATTAATTTTCCCGTGTAAACATAAAAATAATTTAAGGATCGTTTTCATACCTTGCCTATAAAATTAACTTTAATTGTAGTGAGCAACCTTGCTAAAAAAATATATAATTTGATAATTAGGGAAATGCCGGGTCACAAATTAATATTGAGCGTAGTGGCTACTTTACCAAACAAGGAAAGTCATATATATTTTTAAAAAATGTAAATTTGGCACAATTTCAGTTTCATTACAATCAACAAAGCCGTTAACTTGATCAGTCACTTAGTTTGAGGGATAAGAATAATGAAAATCATCTTTCAACTCGTGTATATATAAAGTACTCGTCATTTACTTTTCATTGTTAATATTTGTTTTGAATTATCTGATTTTCGTTTCTTTAACGCAAAGAAAATATGGCAACTCTAAATAAATAAACCTTTTTTAAGAGAAGGAGAACTTCAGAACTTTAAATATTTTCGTAACCGTGCTACAATCTTTAAGAAAGGAATAGATACGAGATAAGACATGTGGTGAAAGGAGAAAGATAGAGAGTAAGTTATTTTACTTCATCGGCGAATATACTATTAAGAAGTGCCGACGAAGTACCTTACGTTTAAAGATTATTTTACCGATAACTAATCAGACGGTTTTAGCTTAACATGTTCTTTTTATAATCAAAAAGTATTAAGATGTCTGATAAAATTTCATTTTTAGCTATTGGTTTTTAAAAAAAAATATATATTCATTTTAATACCTGGTCGTTGCGGGAATTATACGGAATTATTATTAAACCTTCAATTCCAACATCAACTAAACAATATTTAGCGGCTACTTCTAACGATTTATGCTTTGTATCCTTTGCATAAGACTTGGAATTATGTTTATTTAAGCATTGTTCGTAATGACCAAAATGATACAAAATTCCACTTTCAATACCGACAGGATTTCGGACAGATGCATCATACACTGAAAGGAAAGAAAACACACTACATTAGTAAAATAAAAAAATTTTTCGTTTTTTAATAATTTTGTGATCATATAATTTCATTGTATAACAGTTATATTTATATATAATAATATAATTTTGGACCCAATCATAATATGATCAGCACATTATAATATAATTAAAATTTAACATTATTATTGTTATCAGTTGCAATATTATTTTTTTACTAAGCGAAAATATGATAATGAAAAATGACGATGTTGTTTTGCATTAAAATTTTAAGTTTTAAACATGTTTAACCATTTAACGTAACTGGTAGATTATGGTTAACTTAATCATGTTCTTTTCTTTTTCATGTTATTTATTTTATATGTAAAGAACCTGTTTTGGTATTCATTTTCCGAGTTTAAGGAATTTCAATATTGTAATTATTAAAACTTAACTTTGTTTATTAAATCTGAACACCTTTGGCCTAATAATAAGGATTAAAATCTTATAACTAAAAGCATATAGACTATAAAGCCTATCTTTTTGAACCCTTGCATGTTATTCAACCGGCAATTGTTTTTGTATTTTGAGAACAAAACTGAATTGTTATTTTGAAGCTTGTAAAGTAGACTTGTGCCATATAGTTCAATTTAGTGATCGTTCTTTTTAGTTCAAAGTTTGAAAATGAACTAGTTCAAAATTTAGTTCAAAGGCTCTCTTTAGTTCAAAATCTCTCTTAGTTCAACTTCTAGTTCAAACGCTTTCTTTAGTGCAAAGCTCTTTTAGTTCAAATGTTCTTTTTAAAATATTATGGCAACAATACTGTAGCATTGCCGTAACGAACGTTAATTAAAATGCGTGGCAGCACTAATTTCATGTCGGAAATAGTCAACAAGAATACAAAGACATGCATTCTAGTTTATCTTGTCTGGTAGTTCTATGTATAGTTCATAAATGAACTAGCTGTACTTAAAATAATGAACTAGTTCACTTAGTTCAATCAATGGAATCGTTTAAATAAACTAGTTCGCTTATGAACTACACAACTCTATTGTAAAGCTAAGCTTTCTTATTTTTTTCGAAACTATTTCTAAACGATTGGCCTAATTTAATTTTCTCAAGCTCATCTAGTGACATGGCAAAGTTGATTTCAATATTAACTCAGACGAACATCTCTCAATCGACTTCGCTATGCATAAGAAGTCAGAATACATACAGTGACTTCCAAAATTGTTCATAAAAACAATTGAATAAAGATTTTTTGGAATAATTTTTTACGAGTATTAATACAACATATCTTGATTCTTCTTTTAAAAATTAAATTATTATATACTAATACATAAAAAATTGATAATAAAACAAACTTTCAGTTTTTAATATTGACTAAAATTAACACTTCATTACTTAATTAATATGAACATTTTTGTGACCTTGCGGATATTTTGTAGAATTCGATTATTTAAAAGTGTATATCAGTATTTGATGTGACCGCCTTTAGCTTTAATGACAAGTTGAAGCCTGTTTTTCATGCTATTGATGAAATTTCCCAAAATAAATGGGGCAATTTTAGACCATTCTTCATTAACTATAGCCCAAAAGTCTTCTATTGTCTTTCGCTTTTAGTTATAATTCTCTTTTTTTTTTTAATACATTCCATAGGTTCTCAATTGGACTGAGAACCGGTGATTGTGATGGCCAATCCATACATCTGATATTGTGGTCTTCTAACCATTTTATAGTTAACCCAGCCTTATGCTGAGGGTCGTTGTCTTGCATTAACAACGTTTTACCTGGTTCACATCCAAAAATTTCTAAGCTGGGGAGATAAGAATCACGTAAAATGTCTATATAATTTTCTGCTCTCATTATTTTGTCGATTTTTCGCAAGACTCCAGCTTTTCTCCTTGAAAACAACCCCAAATCATCAGGTAACCTTCACCAAAATTTAAGCGTGCTTTGAATATAACGTTGTGTTATACCAGCATTTGGATCAAATGCGACCATCAGACCCCAAGCGGTTAATTTTAGTTTCGTCGGACCATGTTACTATGCTCGGGGGTACAGTTTATATGCTCCTTTGCTAACTTCAAACGGGCTGCACGATGTTTGGATGACAAAAGTGGCTTTTTTAATTTTTGTTTTAGCTTTCAAACCACACTCTTTAAGACATCTTCGTACTGCAAGACTTGTCACGTTTATTTGGAAAGATTCCTGAAGCTCTTTGTTGGCCTCTACAGCGTTATCAGCAGCTCCTGAAACTATTAGGCATCGAACCAACCTCTTGGTTTGGGTATTTAGCTTCGGTTTACGAACACATTTCTTAAATTCAGGCACTCCATTGAGTGAACTTAGGAGCTTTGACACAAATCCAAGAGATACATTATGCTTTTTTGCAATTTCACGAAATATCGTATTTAAAATATCGTTTCCAACGTTTTTTTTTTTTTTTAATCACTGTTGAAATAACTTTTGGCATAATTATCAAAATTGATTGAAATCACTTCTGTAATGTTAATTTTTTTTTTAAGATTTTTTTTTAAGATTTTTTAATTTTTTTTTGGAAACACTTGCGGCCATGAAAAAATTTAAATGCAATAGAGTTACAAAAGTGTTCATAAAAATTCAAACATAACGGGAGTTATAATAAAAAAGAGAAAACATTTTTTTTGTAAAAAATACTAAATAAAAGAATTACATGCAACAACAAATATAAAAAAATAATAAGATAAAAAATAATTAATAATAAAAAGAGGTATAAACCATATTATAAAAAAAGTGTGTTTTTATGAACAATTTTGGAAGTCACTGTATACTATATGAGGTCAGAAATAAATATTGTAGAATTTACAAACGGAATGACAAACTTAGATATTCCCTATTTCATCTCTCCTTGTATCCTCTTTTATCTATTAAAATCTACTTTTTATTTAAGTGATTTTGGATCATGCATGGGATCTCGTAACTAATAACTCTGTACAAATAATTTGGCAATAATAAAAAAATTTACATAAAACTGAGTAAACTGCGTAAAAGTATAATCGCACAACTATTTAATTGTTGAGCTTTTAACTTGATATTGTTAGTTCCAGGTCTGGTTTTGATACAGTTTTTAAAAACGTTTAAAATATTGTGTAATTGGTTAATATTATTCAATAAATATTATCAGAAAGAATTTAACACTATTGTATTATAATATATTACAACTTATACATCAACACATGTATAAAAATAATTGCTTAATTGTTGTGTTACTTGTATAATTGTGTTGTGATATTATAATTTTTAAAATGTAATTCTACTTTAACTTTCCATTTCATATGTTCAAAAAATATTTTAGAAATGTCTAGACGTCCGTATTAGTATTGAAATCTACTTTGCCAAGGCACTGGATGAGCTAGAGAAAATTTAAATACGCCAATCGATCAGACATAGTTTTGATAGTCAGCAAGATCGCTCCATGTCATATGAAGCAGAGAAACACCACGCCTGCCTTAAGTTTTTCCATATTATTTGAAACAACTTTAGTAACTCCAATCGAGAAAAAACATATGGAGTGATAGAGAATTAAAAAATATGAAAAAATATCAAGTGAAAGAATTAGCGCTCGCCCATATATTCCGAGTTATAGGCCTCTGAACAATTCTTAGAAAAGTAAGATTGGGCACCTATTTTTTTAGATATCAATGTGGGTATAATTTAAAAGTTTTTTAAGCGATCTTTTAGGAATTAGTAAAATTTAAAAAAAAATACTGTTGTCATACCTTTCGGTGAAGACCGTCGTCACTGGCTGTTTATTTAGTACGATTGGCGAGCGCTTTCGATGTAAAGACATCATTTTCAAGCCGCGTTTTGATTAGTACTGGTTCAAAACGCGGCTTGAAAATGATGTCTTTACATCGAAAGCGCTCGCCAATCGTACTAAATAAACAGCCAGTGACGACGGTCTTCACCGAAAGGTATGACAACAGTATTTTATTTACTGGCGGAATAAATCCAATTAACTTAAAAAAAATACTTAACCCTTTAAGAGCCGATGACATTTTTATGTAAAATTTAAAAAAAAATTTTTTTATTCTTTGTCACCTCAATACACTAGAGCCCGATCTTCGTCGTTAATGGGGACCTGAGAAACGCAACGTAAATCGAAACGACGCAAATCAAATCACCTTATTTTATATAAATCCAGTGAAATTAATTTATTGGAGAAAATACTCAAAACAAAGCAACCGAATTCATAGTTTTTGATAAAAAAATAAGTATGAATACATTTTTATTCATTTCATTTGCTCTAAAAAATGCTTATAATTATTATGAAGAAATATCAAAACAAAACATTAAGAAAAACATAACAAACATAAGGAATTCCCCTTATTTCGCGCAATTTGAAAACGACGATCGAAAAAATGCGAAAAATTATAATCAACAATGCTGCAGTAAAAAATTTAACCTTTTTTTGCGACGCAAATCGAAATCAAACGACACAATTCGAAAAAAAACGACGAAAATCTAAATCAAGAGTATGCAAATTGGGGTAAAAACGACGCAACTTGAATTTTTTCAGTTTTTAAAAAGCGACGCAAATTGAAAAGACGTAAATCGGGACAAGGCAATTCGGGGGTCTAGTGTTTTTGGTTTTTTATTGGAGTTACTTCACTAAACTAGATTTACATTTAATTCAACAGTAAGTGAACATCCAACATATGCATTATTATGATGTATGAAGAAAATTAAGGAAATTGAAATAAATAAAATTAATGACATGAAATAAACATGTCAGTATTAAATGTCAAAATCAAGGAAACTTAAATTGATTTAAAATGTTTAACGAGTTTAACTATTGTTAGTTGTTACAAAATTGATTTATTAATCAGTGTATTTTTTAATGTTTAATGCAGTGAAATTAAATAAATAAAATTTTACAAAAGTATCTTCCTTTATTAACATTGTGATAATATCAGAAGTCTTGGAGTTATGTTCACAATTTTTTTGAAAAATTTTTTTCTTGTAAACTTTTTCTCAATCAGGATTTGAACCGCGGATATTTTAAATTTAAGAATCAAAATTTACTTTTTCGGCTTTGGTTTGATTTATTTACTTAATTTTTAAAAAATTTAAAAAAGGAAAATTATTTACAAATGCATGCAGACGTTTTTCAAAGAAAACAAGAAAATTTAAGCGCCATTAGCATGGAATCCTGCATTTTCTGCTGGTTTAGGTAGTGAAGTTAGCTGCTAAAAATAATTGATTTGTTATTCTTAAAAATTATTATTAATTAAGTCTTTTTCAGATCAATTAAGCGATTTTATCTAATTTTTTTTTTTTAGTGAGTCACATTCAACAAAACAAGTTAACATTATTATTCATGGCATAGCGTTGAAACTTTAATTTCAATATATTATTTCAGCTAGATGCTAGATAACTCTAGCCCTATAAAAATTAATTATTAATATCCCCTATATCTTTGCATCTATAAAAGTAAAGTTACGGTCAGATAAGTCAAATATTTGACCAAAAAGAAAAAACGTAACCACTAAATTATCGGAAAAAAAGTTTTGTCCTTCTTAAATATTTTTTTAGAAATGTAAGATTCTACTCAATGTAAAAGATAAGATATCACATTTAATTTATCATAAATAATCATTTGTAGTTGTAAAAAATAGTGGTTACGCTTTTTCGGTAAAATATTTAACTAATCTGACCGCTCCTTAAGGCTTTCTAAACATAATTTCATAGGTTTCTTGTGGAGTAGAGTATGTTTTTAAGCAAAAGCCTAGAAGAACAGAGGGAGAACAAGGAAAGGTTCTCTTTTCAAAGTATCAAATGCCAAGAGAACAACAATATTGAATACGGTTGTGGTTAAATTTTAACCGCCATTTTCATAAAATATTTAAATAGTTTTTAAATGTTTTATAGAAAAACTTGTCGTAAAACACATTTTAAAGTTATTTTATTTTTTTTAAGAATATAACAGTACGATAACAGAATTTGTTAATCACTTAACCAATTTTAACATACAAAAACGTGAAATATGTACCAACCGGCTATTAAAAATTGATAGGCAAAAAAAATATATTAAAGAGTACTTCAATTTGTATCTTATTATTTATTCCAATATTCTACTATTTAAAAAAAAAAAAAAAAAAAAAAAAAAAAAAACACTTCACAAAACTAAAAAAGAAATTATGTCTTTTTCTGAAGAACTGAGAAGAGTGGATTGCAAAAATTATGGGAGTACTTTCATTTTATCTCGTTTTTACTTGAATGATAAACTAACATCAAGTGTATTAAGATTATATTTACTTAGAAGATTGGAAAGACTTAATATATTTGACAATTGAAGTTTATTAAAATTTTAACTAGTTTTACTCCGAAATATTTTTTTGTCTATCTACTTTGATATTATTTAAATATTGTCTAGAAATAGGTACATAAATTAGGTATGTTATGTGTTAACATTGGTTATGTTAAATAATTAACATAAGTCTGTTATCGTAACAGGATGTAGTAGGGGTTATAAATTTTAAACTTTTACTTTCACACACAACAATAGTGAGGAACCGGACAATTATCACATAAAGTAATAATTAACTATCATAATTGTCGATGATTACAAAACTGAGTCTTCAAATTTTGTGAGAGAAAATTTGAAAAGAAGGTACGTATTCAGGCAGAAAACTGGCTGAGTGGAAGTGTGGGGAAGGTTTCCCGCTTACAAGAATAATATTTACTATTCTTTATTAAGAAGCATACAATAGTGAATGTTTATAAATTTGGTGGACTTCACTTTAAAAAATGGATGATAATGAAACATTATGTATCAGTAAATTTTGATGGATGTACTTAAAAACTAAACTTTAATAGTGTCGAGCAGAATTAAATACTACTTTTGCATTGCACAGCGGTTTGAAAACGATTTATTTTGGACGAAATTCGGTATCCCAGATATCATGTTGAAAGTTTACGAAGGCAAAGCATTTCTCGTTGAACCTGCAAACTGTCTGTATCTTAGGTTAAAAGGGGGCTTCTGAGTAGGCCACCAAATTTTGGTACCGCAGGCACATATTTTTTTTTTGAAAATGTAATATTAACAAATTTATTTTTAAGATTTTTTAAATTAAATTAGATCTTAAAATATCTATAAAAAATTAGCTTACATGTGTAGGTTATCTCTTTCAGTTTATGAGAAAATTAGCTTACAAATATTTTTTTTTTATTATGGCCGACCATGTGCACTTATTAATTATGGGATTATTACTTTAAGATATTTGATAATATAATAAGAATAAAATTTAGATTAAACAAACTTCAAGTTGTGTTTTGATAGCGCTTTTCGTTAAACAGCGTTTTTTAAGGACTTTCCCCTGGAAAAGTTGGATTTTTTTTTTGCTTATGTTATTTAAATTTACTTCGGCACTAACAAATTTTTTTAAACCATTCATTATAGCAAATGCTAATAAAAGAAAATTTAGATTAAAATAATCATAACCGTTCTCCTTCAAGCGTTATCCCAACATAACCAATTTTGAAACAAAATTTAAAAATTATTTTAAAATTCTTTGAAGCACCGGTTGAAAAAAAAACGTAAACGCACTTTTCAGTCCCCAAATGTTAGAAACATACTAAAAAAGAATTTTACAGCCCCTGATTTATAAAGGCAAAATAACCTCATAAAAAAATTTTTTTTGGACATTTTTCCCCGTTCTGGGAATTAATATATTAAAACAAAAAAATTAAATTTTTTTTCACCATTTTATTATTATAATTTCAATAATTTTGTTGTAATATTTTGATGCTTTTTAATGTTTTAATTTTATATTTTATTTCCCAAAAACAAACATCCTTTAATGTGTTTTTTCAGTTTTCGAGGTAAATGTCATTTGGAGTGCAAAAAAATCATTATTATTATTATTACTAACCTAAAATTCTCAAGCTTTGCTTTTATAACACATACATATATATTTAAGGTATAGGAGCTTTTTTTACACATTTTGTGCCAAACTGAAAGGCAAAAGTACAACAAAATTTGCTTTTATACATTTTAAGTTTTACATATAAAATAAGTCCAAATTTTCATGAGGAGACGTAGTTTAAGAGGCTCCTATAGCTTAAATAAGTGCTCAATATATGTTTCTTGAATAGTGGCATATATTTAATGGAAAGTTGACTGATTCATGTCGTTAAATAGTCCACTCCAATTATAGATATCGTGTAAATACACTCATTGTTGCATCAAGTTGTAAATTCGCATTTTTTTAATTGTTATTTCCAAATTTTATTTCATGCTGTATGTAACTTTTTTTAGAGATCACGATCAGTTTTTCAAGTTTCTATTAAAAAACTGATCATTTAAAATATGAATGTACATTCGTTAATATAAAGAAGAACAACAACTTAAAAAAGTGCTTTAAATTAAATGTTAATCAAAATAAATTTTAAGAGAATGTGAACAAATCTGAGCGCAAATAGTATTGAAACACATAAAAAATTATTTGATTTTATTTGACAAATTTTCATCGATCCACTTAATATCAAGGTAACAAAATTAAATACCTGCTTTAATTCACATTTTCCATTTCTAAAATGCTGTGTGTCATCATTTTTATAATTTGTTCACTTGTTCAACAGTTGAGTTATTTTGTTTTATCTCTAATCAGAAATCATTTAATGTGACCCATTTATACGGTAAAATGAAGCAACATTTAAAGTGTTTTTTTTTTTTGCTTTTATAGTTTAGCTATTAAATGGCTTAACGAATGTACTAATTGTATTTTTATATACATATTTTTGGCATAATGTTACATTACATTTATGCTTGCATAGATTTTTTTTTTATTAAACTCTTAAAGATAAGTTATTGTTTGTTACACATATCCATGTTTGTGAAATATTTGTTTTTTTAATGATTATGTTTTTACATTTAATTGTTTTGTTAAAAATATTAAAATGTTCATATGAATTACTTTACACATTGTTAATAATTTTCATGGAGAATGCTGTCAAACTACATGCTTAAAAAATTTGTATGAAAAAATGTTAAAGAAATAGTGCTCTGATTTAAGCCTGGTAATCTGTTCCGGTTTTCATGCGGACTGCTAACGAACTACATACATAAAAATTTTGTATACAAAAGACATGAAAAAATGTTGCAGAAGTAGTACAACATTTTATCAAAGCTATGAAATAAAGAAAGGAGGCATTATTTCATGCGGAATTTTTCGAACAACAGCTGATCATATGTATTTTGCTTAAGGCAGAATTAGTGTTTTCTTTCCGTTCCATGACGAATTAGCTGATCAGTTTCTGTTTAATGGAAAATATGTATTTGTGGTTTGTTATTACTTTGACGTTCTGTTCTGTTCCGTTCGAATCAGTAGAAAATAGAATTCAACGTTAAGTTACTTGGAAGTTGTTTGGTAGTGTGAGTGCAAAATTTTAAACAAACCATTTTTGTCATTGTAATTGTAGTTTATTTTTTGTTGTGTTATGTGTTGTGTTTTCTTTGTTTATTGTAAACAGCTGATATGTTGTTACAGAAAAACTAATTACAATAATTTAAAAAGCAGAACGGCACAGAACAGAACAGCTACAGAAAGTAAAGACTTTCAGGCATGTTCTGACAATCGCAAATCGCCTAAAACTTGCGATGTGAGTTGAAATCGCATAAAAGGTGTTCTGTAGTTCACAATCGCAAGAAATTTGGCGACTTGAAATCGCAAGCACAGACTGAAGTGAAGTTATAAATTTCACTTAAAATAAACTTTAAAACAATAATAAAACTATACACAAATAAAAATTTATATGTTTTCTTTTATTTTTAACACAATTTATTTATATTTTTACACAATTAAAGTGTTAAATAATAAATTTAAAATATGCCCTTTGTTTTATCAATTGTTTGTGTTGGTTTTTTCTTGAGTACTTGCGATTTCATAAAAACAGCTGTTCTTATTGATGTTCGAAAATATATTAGTATTAGTGCGGTTAAATGTTTAGTCGGTAGTCAAATAAAAATGCGGTTATTCACGTTTTAAATTCCTAAACAAATATTCGGTGCTTATTAAATGGGCGATTTAAAAGTTAATGTACGTTAATAAATATATCTCCATTATTTTTAGGACGATCTGCGTTTTGAACGTGTATGTTATAACTAACAAAATAAGCAAAATTAATTTTTAAGTACTGATTACTCACGACCTGAGTAATCTTTTTCTTCAAAGTTGCTAAATGCAACATCACTAATAGAAATTTCATTTGTCGCCAAATTATTTCTTGCTTTGTATAAAGTTTTTAAATTAATAAAAATTTATTGGATTGGAATATCCAATAGATTGAAATTATCTCTAAGCATCCGTTTTTTAATTTCATGTTTATTTGAAGAAATTAAACTAAGCAAGAAGGCTTCTGCCATTTTTTTAACTTTCTTTTAATTTTTATGTTTTGTACCGCCAATTCATATGTTTTTGTTTTTCGAACATAAGTTTGAAAAAAAGCAAATCGCAAGCAAAACGCGTGAGTTTCAGAACATGTAAAACAAAAGTTGGCGTTTTTGAAATCACATGCGATTTCAAAAACGTGCGAGTGTCAGAACATGCCTGTTTATATTTATAAAACAATGTAGTATACGTGAAAACAATAAAACGTTAAATTCTTTCAAATCGCGAGATAGACACCACATTTTGAATGTCAAATTTTCCACATGAAATAATCAATGTTTCTCAACAATTTTCACAAATTCGAACAGAGTACCAGGCTTTACAAGAGTTTGATGGCTTGTCATCAGGCCGTGCTCACAAGCAAAGTTTGACCGTCTAATAGCCGCTTTATTACTGAAAAATGTTGCAAAATGCCCAAAAAAATGCGAAATTAATAAAAAGCAATGTTGCTAAAGTTGTACTCTGTTCATTCTGTGAAGTCAAGAAATGTTTTTGGCCAGGATTCACTATCATACACAATCCTACGATTAAATTACACAAAAATCTGATAGAATTCTCTCCTACTTTAAAAATCGTTTCAAAATGGCGTCATAGGTGCCACACTATTGTACAAAAAAAATGCAAAATCAAATGCTTTTAATAGTTTGTTGTTTTTTTCTCATCATCTTCAAAAAAATCAACCCTTATCGCATAGAAAAAATAATTTTATGAATTATTTCAAAAGATTATAAAGTCGTACAGATCTATCAAAAAGTCTGTCACACACATACACTTTTAATCCACACTATTATACTTTTTGAGCACACATGCATTTTTTGACAGATGATAGCCAATTCTGGCCTTTATTAGCAGCAAAATGCTTCTGGCAACAATTTTTTCTAAATGCAACATAATATAAACTGCACATATGTCGTTCAGAATGGCAAAAAACAGAAGTAAAACAGCAAAACTTTTTTAATAGTGTTTTTTTACACTGATAACTAAATCTCGATATTCTGTTCAGCTTTTCAAGCGCAATGCTGCCAAAAGCACAGTTAAAAAAAATAATGTTGCTAGAGTTGCATTATTTGTATTTTGGGAAAAAGATGCTAAAGGAAATACTTGTGACTTCATGTTTACTAACATTATTTTGTTTCTAGCAACAATATGAGCTGCACTTATCCCGCTCTAATACAATGTTCCTTACTGAAAGACAATAAAAGCAAAACATAATGTTCTTTTAAATCGTGGAATTGAAAGTAGCTGAGCAATTTTCGCAAATAAAGTTAAAAAATAGCAGGTTCTTATAAAATTTCACCCGTTTGTCTTAAACCGTTCAAGATGTGGTCATTTACATTAAATTAAATAAACTATTGGGGCACCCTTTAATTTATTATTTTAAATGTTTATACTTGTTATTACTCGTATAACGGTCACAGCAATTAACATTTTGTACAATTTCAAGCTTTTGTCTACAACATATACATCAGTTTAAATGAACTATTGAGGCACCCTTTTATTTTAGTTTTAAATATTAATACTTGTTACTGCAATGGTCATAGCAATCGACATTATGTCCAAGCGTTTGTCTATAACAATTCAAAGGATAGATCCATATAGGTCTATATAAGTCACCAATGGGGACACCCTTCAATTTTTAGGATTGTTTTTGTCATTTGGGAACTAAAGTAATACGCAGGATTTTTTTAGTTTTTTATTGTTGCCCTTTACGGTTCATACTACATAGGAAAAATATGTATATTGTGTTGGGACACCCTTTAATTTTTTAAATAATGAACTGTTCTTAAAAACGCACCAATCTGTAAGCATAACCCTTCAAATAGAGTACAAAATTTTAAAATCGGTTAATAAATTACTGAATTCTACGGACAACATTCACACGAATTGATAACCCCTTCCTGCTTTGAAGTCGAATAAAACTATAAATTACCAACAACATAAAATTGAACAAATGATTTATTAAATTTCCTTAATAGTTAACACATTTTTTGAGAAAGAGAAAAACTTTAAATAAATTCTATTACTGCTTTTTAAATTATAAAGCTCATTGACCTTGAAATCTCCCCGGAACAGATTTTGTTTAAGAAAATTTTTTTGATATTTGTTTGCAAATATTTGCTTTTCTTATTATTGTTGTTGTTGAGAAAAATAAATAAACATTAAAAAATATATTCCTGTTAAACTTGTTGTAAGATTTTAAAAAACAATTGTTGCTTTAACTTACAAAACTTCAAGTGCCACTTTAAGGGATTTGAACAGCGATTTAAAATGAACGAGAAAAAAAACTTGTGTCAAGTGCTAGAGTGTGTTGTCAAACAAAAACTTTTGAAATATTTTATGTCTGACTGTCATGTGAAAAATTTATGACAATTGACGGCGTAACAAATAAATGTCTTACTTATGTATCTCAGTTGGCTCTTTTCCTTTGACATTGATTGCAAAATGAAGTTCAACCACTTAATGAAGTTATCAAGTTTTCATGTTGTCTTTAGTGAGTCGTGGTTTTGATTATCTTTTTTTTTTGTCTGCTTTAGGAAAATCATTTGTTACTTCCTTGAAGGTTATTACATCAATGTTAAATTCTTAAAACAAAAATAATTGTAAGAATTGTATGATCTTAAACCTAAAAAGTGTAAGATTTCAAAATAATTACAAAAGAGGAAGAGGATTTTAAAATAAAATTTACAAAAAAAAAACCTTACAGTTCATTACTCAAATCTCAAACAGTCATATTTATTTCTGAACAAGTATTTATTTTGCCTTAAGGAATTGTAAGCATAATCACAGATATAACAACAAACTTGTAAATTTTTTTGGTTAAAGTTATAAAAAATTCATGTAATACAAATAAAATAAAAATAGTGAAATAAAGTAGTCAATTGCATGGTTAAGAGGAAGTAGTTTTAAATGTAATTAATTTGGATGGTAAATTTGAATTTAATCCTGTGTAACAAAAGTCACCTTAATTAAAGATGTAATTTTTTGTACCTTGGCAACATGTTGCCAATATGTTGACAACGTCATTTTTTTTTTCTTTTTTTGTTAAGGAAAGTAAAACTCAAGCAAGAGTGCTTAGAATTAATTGTGTTACCATCTTTATAGAAGTATAAGCAAAAAAAAAAAGAGGTGGTGAAGAATAATACATTCCATTCTTTTGATTTCTATTTTATACCTAATAATTATATTTATATATCTCTCACTATCCCAATGCGCTTCGCTACCAGTTTTTTAATTGATTCTGCACCTACATAAATATGGTAACTATAAGATCTTCTTCTGCCTAATAGACCTTATGGATCAGGGCTTATGTATATTTCAAATATCTTCAAAATTGCCTTTTGTTAAAATCGATTTAGCGCGTTTTACACTCTTGTAACTCCTAAATAAATATCTATCTCTGTTTTGAATATTTTCAAATTGGTACATTTTTCTGGTTTTCCTCCCACCTGAATCCTAGCTTTGGAAACAGACATTGCGTATTGAACCTTCTATTTGAGGACTTATCTAATTTTTTAATTTTATTTAGATTGATTTAGTTTATTAAATCGTTTCGGATAAATATAAATTCCGGAAAAGATGGAATCTTTTTTCCCGTGCTTGACCGCTTTTTGAAAATGCAGAATACCCTATTTTAAATTTCATTAAAATCCGTTTAGTTTTTTAACCGTGATTGACGCACTAACAAACAAAAATTTAATTAGATGCTATTGTTAGTCCTTTTTTTGGTGACCTTAGACAAATGCAAAACATGTTAAAGTACATATTTCTCTGTTAATTTATACTTCTCTGTTATTCTGTTAATTAACATTTAGGATTTTACAATTATAACAGACTTCTGCCTGGCATCTATGATAATTTAATTTAATCTAAGTTTTTTTATATTTTTCGGATTGTTTTCGAGCATTTCCGTAAAATTTCAAGTTTCTTAAGATTCCAAATCCGTTTCGTTTCCACAGTTAATTAAGCCTATCTACTGTGTTTCTTGGCATGAGTGCGGTTGATGTTCTTGCTGTTGCTCTTAAAAAGTGATATTTATGTAATTATGCATTAAATTTAAACTTGTATTATGGTATTTTATCATGTTGGAGTATTTTAGCAGTTTTATTTAAAGAATTTTTGCAAAAATTATGTGTTTTACGTAAATATCTAAGTTTGTCATTCCGTTTGTAATTTCTACAATATCCATTTTCGATCCCATAAAGTATATTTATTCTGAGTCCTTATGCATAGCGAAGTCGATTGAGCGATGTCCGTCTGTACGTCTGTCCGTCCGTGTTAGTGTTGAAATTACCTTCGCCAAGGCACTAAATGATCTGGAGAACTTTAAATACATCAATCGATCAGACATATTTTCGAAAACTTTGCTATTGAAAATCAACAAGATCGGTCTATGTTCTTCGATGCAGCCTCTAGTTTTTTCAAATCATTTGAAACAATATTAACGAAGTAACTTCAATTAAAAAAAAAAAAAAAAAACAAATATATTGGGCGATAGAGAATAAAAATTAAAAAAAAAACATCAAGTGAAAATATTGGCGCTCGCCCATATTTTCCGAGTTATGAGCCTCTGAATTTTTCATAGAAAAGTACGATTGTACACTAAATTTTTAAGGACATCAATAAAAATATCGTTCAAAGGCTTATGAAGGGATCCTTTTAGGAAATGCTAAAAATTTTCAAAAATTTGTAACCCATTAAGAGCCGGTGACATTTTTATGTAAAATTATATAAAGTACTTAATTTTTTCCTTATGTTAAAATTCTCTGTCATTCCAATTTTCGTTTTGATTGGTTGATTTGTCATACCCGAATATAGTACTCTTACTTGTTTTGACCTAAGCTTTTGCATTCTAATATAATTCTATAACCTTGCATTATTTCTAAATTTTTTCGCACTTTACATTGGTGATAATAAACTCCTTTATGACAGATTGGTCGTGTATTGCAATCATTAATTATTTCGTTAGCATCCATGTGGCCATTCGAAACCTATTTAAGTGATATATATTTATCTACATTTTGGACGTGGGTGCCTCTGTTATACCGCTTGTAATTAGGTTTAATTGCCGAGTTTCTTTCTCAAAAAGTTTTGTCTTTAGATTCCTCTTCAAAGAGCCCATTTAAGTTGAAAGGCTTTTATTTTCTTTTGTTATTACTATAATGAAATTGATATTATTTTCTCAGCACACGTTTTGAAATGAAATTTATATTAATAAATAATAGTAATTTTTACATATTTTTTATTATTTTTAAATATATTACCTGTTGTGTAGTACTGTTGTGATGTAGGTCCAATAATTTAAAACGAAGGGGCCATGAATGCAATTGCAACACTTCAATTCTTAGAGAAAAAGTGGTTTCTGACATATAACAACACAAGTGCTTAGCAATCAAATTAAAAAAACTGAATTATTAATCACCCTTATTCTAGTTGTCGGCATCGTCATATATCAATCTTGATATGTGTCGATGCATTCGATTTATTATTCTACTTGTCGTAATTGACACTTATCGATTACTGCTCAAATATTTTTTGTATTCTATAACAAATATGACGACGATATTGTATCGACGTGACTCTAGCTTTTGTCGACGCTATTTTATATAACGAATGGAGGGGATTTAAATCAAACATAACATTGAAAATGGAAAAAAGTGAAAAATTGAAGGTTACAAAAGCAAATCAATTTGAAAAATTAGTGGAAAAAATGCAAAAGAATATATCTCTTGCACTGAGTTTTCGCATTGAGTTTTTCCATGTAATTTTAAAGAAAAATGGGAAAAAATTGGAAAAATTCTAAATTCCTATGATCCACCTAGAAGATTAGCAGATGGATGGCAGAAGGTAACGAAATAAAGAATCGAATAGTGATTTATAAAAAAATTTTTTAAGGTATGACGAGATATAAAATTTAAAGTGAAAAAAAGATGGTTATTAATGAAGCGGAGTGTAGAGTCACTGGCGGCAAAATGTTTTTCACTTAGTCTGCTGGAAGAAGCTCCACTGCTCCTAAAGGAGCAGTTCAAAGTGTTCAAACATTTGACATGGGAATTCGCTGAAATCGAATTTGTCGTTGAAGAACCGGTGGAAGTCAACCAACAGTTAAGGGAGACACCTTGAACATCTAATACTGTTGTTACCAATGATACCAGTTCTGCTCAGCCTGTTCGTCGAAAGTAATTAAAAAGAAAGCAAAAAAAAAAAAATAAAAAATAAAAAACCAAGCAATTAAACCCATATATTGCAAAACCACAGCCAGCAACAGGCAAAACTACCTTCCGACATTTTAAATTTTATATCCTTAATAAAACGCACTTTTAGAGATGTTGACAAGCAACAAAAAAATTTTTGGAGGTTGAGGAGAAGAAGCTAAAATTATTGATAGAGAAAGCAGAGATAGAGAAAACTCAAAACAGATGAAAAAATTTAAAAGATAAAAATAAAGGCTTTAGATAATGAAATTTTAAATAAATAAAATTTAACAAAAAATAAAAAAAACTTAGGGATGTGCATTCTTATTTCATAAAAATCGATAAACCGTCGACGTCGTCACAGTTGTGTTATAGAATGCAAAATTTTTTATTAAATTGACGCCGACATTGATACGAAGTGACATTGATACTAAAACGACGGCGACGTCTAGACGACTAGAATAAGGGTGATTATCTATTTTCTATTTCGATTTAATTAAACAGAAAAAATCTAAAACAAAAATAGTATGCAATGTCTTCGTATATCCATAATATTTTAACTTCATTCAAAATTGCAGTAACCAGAAAATTTTTACTGATTATTGAAATACCATTACCACTAAAATTTGCTGCCTTCTTTAATTTTTCAGAACTACTGCATTTGGAACATTTATTTTTTCGGCAGGTAATCAGGTAATTTGAAATGCCACCATTTGTTTAACTTGATAATGTAAATATTATTAACACATTAATTATAATAAAAATAATAATACTTTTCATTAATTAGGAATAAAAGCTCTCAGTAAAAATTTAATTTTTGAAAAAATCCAAGCATCAAAATTGAAAATTTTCTTGTTTTCAGTTTTAAAATCTTTTCTTTAATTAAAAATAAAACAAAAAAACCTTTTCTATCAAGTTTTAAATTAAGTAAAAAATCAAACAAAGCCACTATTAATGCTAAAAATAACAGTTAAAGTTAAAAATCTAAAATTAAGAAGTAGGTGAATAACTCCATTCAATTAGCACCCTGTATAACAAATAAAATTGATTATTGATGAAACTATTTTAACAAATTCAAGTGGTTAAAATTTATAAGACTCTTTAAATTAATTAAAGCCATAATTTAGTAAAAAAACAATATTTTGTTAAATTAAAAACATTAACGCAAATTATAATAAAAACATTCAAGACGCTACTATTTCACACTTTCTAATTAATAAATCAACAGCTTTTTATTTTGTTATTGTTTTTTCTATGTTTTTTTATGCTTAAGAAATATTAAAAATTATATTAATATTTGTGTTAATTCATCATGTAAAATTTAATAATTCATTTAAAATGTCATGTAAATTAATAGAAAAAAAAGAGATTTCAAAATTAAAAGAATATAAATGCAAATCGATTACAACTAAGGAACCCTTTAAGATATTTTTATTTTTTAATTTTGTTTTCAAAATTTTCTTAAGATGGCTACAAATATCTCGCAAATGCAAAACCTTCTAGCGCCTTAAAAGGTTATTCTGTTATTTTTTTATTCATTCAAAAAAAAAAAAATAATTCTCAAAATAACGTCCACGTCAAAATAAATTCCAGTTATGATGAGTGGATTCTTCCCGAATAAAATTTAGATTTTACTTAAAGTCGCGTTCGTGTAATAAAATGATTAATTCATTTCTTAATAAATAATTTATTTATTTATTTTCCCCAATACCCTTTAACATTTAAAAATTAAAGTAAACTTGCTTTCAATTTAAACTGAGTGTTTTAATTTACGTTCAAGAAAGCAGCTGATCAAAACGCTTTTAAACAACTTTTCGTTTTTATTTCTGCCGCCATAAATTTTTGTTTAATCTTTTTAGAATTTTAAACATTTAAATGAATAATTGAAAGAGCGCAACGTCTTATGACTAAAGACCTATAATTCTACTGCAGCTGAACAAAAATAGCTATGAAAGATATAAAGAAATTAAGTTTCTTCGAACAGTCTATAGTGTAGAAAAATCTACTGTTGAATCTGGATGCAACGTTTTTTTAGTTGCTTTCTTTACGATGCCATCTCGAAAAGGAAATTTCTTTCAAGTTGTGTTCAGCCTACGTCACAACTGTAAATTTTAATAATTATTGCATATTAATTAAACTCAACAATTGACAATGATTTAAAAATTCAATATTTGTCCATCTGTGTAAGTTTGTAGCGATATATTAGAAAAAAAAAGAATAAATTTAAATAGTTGACTTTGAGCTTCCTAACAAAAAAAAATTAAAAAAAAAACAAACTGAGATCAATTTATATTTTCAAAAACATCAACACCACTTCTTTATTATCTTTCCGTTTTTAAAAATTTAATAGTTAAAAATTCTATATTTTAAACTTTCCCAAAAAAAAGAAACTGAAATCAATCTTTAATTCCAAAATTATCAAACTGTGTTTTTATAGTCGAATGTTAAAAAAACAAGTACTTGCGAATAAGGACGCTGTGAATATAATATTGTGTAATCAATAACAGCCATAAATCTTCTAGCAATTAATTTTATATTTATAAATTTATTGTTTTTTTTAATTAATTTTCATATTATTTATTTTCATTATAAAATTACCGAAATAATTTTAATTTTTTAATTTTAATTTAAATCCCTTTTTTTAGTCCTTTTTAAAAGAAATTTCTTTCTCAGATTTTCTTATAGGGAACAGCCATCGTAAAAAAGTTTTTTGCTTAAGTCTTTTGATTAGATGATTAAATTCGTTCCTTTTGTTGGAAAGACATGTTTGTGTCTTAAGTCTTTTCTTCTAAAAATCCTTCTTTCTAAATGTTATTAAAGTTAACCGATTTTGACACCCAATTTACACGCTATAAATGTTAAAATATTTAACAATTGTAAAAACAGTGGTTTTTTATCTAAACGATGTCTGCTAAAATTAATTTTTTTTATATTTTTAAAAATATTTATAAAAATTATTTCTCAAAATCGTTAAACATTTTATTTACCCATAAGAAATGTACATCATTTTAATTAATTATCAAATTCACATTGTAATAATTGTTGAAAATTATGTCTAAATTTTACAAAAGTTTAATTTGTAACTAAAAAATACTCACATTTCCTACTTTATTTTTTCCCATGATTTGAAATTGCAAATAATTTATTTTATATATTTTAATAATTCAACTTTTTAATTATTCAATAAATAATTAGATAATTTCTTTTCCACGTATTTTGCGCATCGTTTTATTTTTATACAAAATGAGAAAAATTTGCAATACTTAATTATGGCAGTTCGCATTGCAAGTCGTAGTTCTATTTTAATTTTTTTTTTCAAAATAAAATAAATATAAATAATATCAAGGTGAATTCATATAAGGTGGCAGCGCCGCTACAACAATACAGTGTTTAAAATTGTTTCACTACATTGTATAATTAACCGCCATTAAATTTGTATATGTAGGCGCTTAAATACGCTTATTCTAAGATCCAATACGGAAACTAATAAATAAATAATAAATTTTATTTTCTTCTTAACAAAAGCTAAAAATCTTGAGGCATCCTTTATGATTACTAAAGAACATATTTGCTTATCTTTTTTAAATTTTTTTTATCTTAGTTTACATTAAGAGAGGAAATACCATTTTGTAGCAGTGAAAAAGAGAAGGAGAGTCAAAAAAGGAGGAAATATAAAGAAGACTTATCGTAGATTTCTAAAACTGTAAATAGGCAAATTTTATTTTTAACACACAATATTTAAATTAGACTTACTTGATGTTGCCCAGTGTTGACCATTTAAAAGACCCCATAAAGTTGCATTTAAATCATTTCGACAAGCGGCATCTTCTATGAATTCTAAACTATGCCGATATAATTCAACTTCAGCTGAAGTCAAATATGAAGATTTTGAAATTTCCAAGGCATTAAATCCTTGAATGTGCATAAAAATTATCACAATAAAATAATAATTTAAAAATCTACACATTTTTACTTCAATTTTCAAAACTCAAGATTTTTTAATTTTTATTATTTTTATAAAAATTTAAAACTTAAGTTAAATTTAGAAGAAAGAGTGTACACATGTATTTTTGGTTGTTTTTTATTTACAATTAAAATATTCGCATGTAATTGCAAATTTTTAAAACAAATTCCAATTATTTATTTTTCCTTTTTATGTTGGCAATTTTATCAATTTATTTGCTTACTAACGATTCTATTCTGTTGTATGATTTTGCACAGTTTTTAATTAAAATATGTACTCGTACGTTTTAATTGTTAGAAGGCATTAAGAATATTAGCAATTTTTTTTTCTTGATATAATAATAATATTTTTTTTCAAGTGATTTAATTTCTTATTTGTTCCGTTTCCGCCAACCGTACGCTTTGATATTTTAACTGCAACTGTTATTAACAGTCTGCAGTGGCCAAGTAAGTAAGTCAAACTCAAGCTTAACATAACGTTTGAAACAAGTCTTGTTTAGTTGTTTTGTTTCTAAAGAATGTTTATAAACATTATTTACCCACACGTTTAGAATGTGTTAAGACAATTAAACAACATGTCAATCAATTATGTAGGCACATTAACAGAAAAGCACCTGTACATCAAAACTTACATGTTAAACGTAAAACGGTAATTTAAAACAACAGGAATTAAGTGTTAAAACTCATGTTGATGACCTTCTTAAAACAATTATTTCAATAATAAAGATTAATAAAATTCACAGGTACTAGATTTTTACTCAAAACTACCGTGTTCAATTGTGACATCCAAAGGATGCATAGCCGAGATTGACATGTTTGTTCATATGCAGGCACTAGTTAGCATTTTTTTTCTGTAGATGTACAATTTGGAGCTGTTATAAGATTTTAAAGTAAAGAATTTAACAGAACAAACGCAACTGCAAAAAAAAAAAACGCTTGCATAACATCAAGGCCCATTTATAAAAAAACAATCGTACAATTTTTTTTTTGTTAAGTACTAAGAAAGAGAAACAAAATCATGCGCTTCTGAAAGAATAATGTTATCTAAATAAAATAGATTCTATATCTATATGGATTTTTTTTCTATCTCCTGTTTGGCTTCACCAATAACAACAAAACAGACGCCGAAGCCTCCCAATCAGTAGGAGGAAATGTTAAGTCTATTGTTGCTGTTGTGAAAAAAAAAGTGTATTGAGTGTTGTAGAAACTGACAGATTAACTAACAAGTCGTGTTTCTGTCAAATCGGCATCGTCTGTCAGCAGCTTCAGCCAACTGTTTTATACAAAGGCTTTGAATGTCTTTTTTTCTAATGACGATTCGTCTAAATGTAATTACAGCAGCTGCAATCGACATTTTTCGTCAGCAGATTCGGCTGATTCTTTTCTACAACAGCTGTTGCCCACCGCATTTTTAAAGCTACAAATGTTACAGCTGTCACGTCTTACTCTGTCTCATAGCGGCTTTGGCGGACTATTAGTTTTAGTCATGCTGGCATTGCAATAATTTTTTATTATTGTGCAGTTATAAATCGGCGCCGATCATTACAAGAAATGAAAGATGCAATAGTTTGTTTAAGAAAAACTGTAGTAACCAATAAATATTAGGTATGACTAAATCAGTGTGTTAAGCGCAACTCTAACAAGCGCAATTACGCTAAAATGTCATACCTAAATAATAGCGTCATTTTTATGCCTTGAGCAGTAATGTTAACTAATTTCATCTTCTAAAACCCACTATATGCAAATAAGAAAATAGATAAGACCGCTAGATTGCCCTTAAAATAACTAAACTGTCAATGGTTTTTTACAATACAAAAAAAAAAAAAACAAATATACAAATAAAAAATGAATAAATAAAATAAAGCCAACTTCACTTCCTAACGCACTGTCAAATTCGTATTTTCCAACTGCTGCATACACATAACAGATAGATTGCGCCTAGCGCGCTAATTAAGTTTTATTTGTAAGTTTCATGTTTACATTCCTAAAAAACCAGAGATGTCATCCGCAGTTTTAATTAATTCACTTTAAGTTTTAAAACAACATGTTTTTATTTAAATAAATTTGTTTTATTGTATTTACGCTTTTGTTTCCTTTGTTTTTTATTAAATTAATATTTTAAATACGACACTTTTTTGAAACGTATTATTTTGTTCTCAAATATGTTTTTTTATAATTCATTTTCATTTTTTTAAGTAAATAATATATTTTTATAATAGTAAACATTTTGTTTTTTTTAAATTTTAATATTTAATAATATATATATTTTTTTGTTTTAATTATCATTTTTAGCTTTAAAAAAATTATATTAATCTATTAAATTAAAGTTTAATTTACTGCTTTCACAATTCTTTAAAATATTAGGTAATTGAAATGTCAGAAAAATATTAAAAAAACCTAAAAACTAAAAAAAATAAGAGTTGTTCTTAAAAAAAAAATAATAATCGAAAATAAGTACTTTCGATAAAAAAAAATCTTGAAATATCACTTTTAAAAATTATTTTGTGAAGTCCGTAACTTTTAAAACTTTTTTTAAGTCAATATTGCTACCCATGGCGAAATAATTACTAGGTGGTCGCAATGGCGAATTCGTTCATTTTCGCCGTTGTGGAGCACCCCGTTCATGGCGAAATAATTTACCAGGTGGCAGCATAGGCGAATTCAGTATTTTTTGCTGGCGTACACCACTGTCAAACTCCATATATAAAAAATTTGTGTACATTTTTTATATATGGAGTTTGACAGTCGTGTATACCAGCATAAAATACTGAATTCGCCTACGCTACCACCTGGTAATTTATTCGCCTTGACCCCGTTGATGTCAAAAATAGCTGACTAAGCAAAAGGAAGGCGAATTTAATTTTTCCCTCTATCATCATTTGGTACTTTAAATGAAGTTGTACCCAGTTGGTTTCTTTCTCCTTTACATGCAGCAATACCTCACATTTCATTTTTTTTTAATATAATTTTCAAATTTTTTATTTTTGATTTTATTTTATAAATTTGTATACATATTTTATATATGGAGTTTGACAGTCGTGTATACCAGCAAAATATACTGAATTCGCCTACGCTGTCACCTGGTAATTTATTCGCCTTGCTATTTTTTTAACATGTAGTTTGACAATTGGGCTAGCGGCGAAAACTAACGAATTTGCCATCGCTCTCACCAAGGCGAATAAATTACCAGGTGGCAGCGTAGGCGAATTCAGTATTTTTTGCTGGCGTACACCACTGTCAAACTCCATATATAAAAAATTTGTGTATATTTTTTATATATGGAGTTTGACAGTCGTGTATACCAGCAAAATATACTGAATTCGCCTACGCTGCCACCTGGTAATTTATTCGCCTTGCTATTTTTTTAACATGTAGTTTGACAATTGGGCTAGCGGCGAAAACTAACGAATTTGCCATCGCTCTCACCAAGGCGAATAAATTACCAGGTGGCAGCGTAGGCGAATTCAGTATTTTTTGCTGGCGTACACCACTGTCAAACTCCATATATAAAAAATTTGTGTATATTTTTTATATATGGAGTTTGACAGTCGTGTATACCAGCAAAATATACTGAATTCGCCTACGCTGCCACCTGGTAATTTATTCGCCTTGCTATTTTTTTAACATGTAGTTTGACAATTGGGCTAGCGGCGAAAACTAACGAATTTGCCATCGCTCTCACCAAGGCGAATAAATTACCAGGTGGCAGCGTAGGCGAATTCAGTATTTTTTGCTGGCGTACACCACTGTCAAACTCCATATATAAAAAATTTGTGTATATTTTTTATATATGGAGTTTGACAGTCGTGTATACCAGCAAAATATACTGAATTCGCCTACGCTGCCACCTGGTAATTTATTCGCCTTGCTATTTTTTTAACATGTAGTTTGACAATTGGGCTAGCGGCGAAAACTAACGAATTTGCCATCGCTTTCACCAAGGCGAATAAATTACCAGGTGGCAGCGTAGGCGAATTCAGTATTTTTTGCTGGCGTACACCACTGTCAAACTCCATATATAAAAAATTTGTGTATATTTTTTATATATGGAGTTTGACAGCCGTGTATACCAGCAAAAAATACTGAATTCGCCTACGCTGCCACCTGGCAATTTATTCGCCTTGGCTCTCACCGTATATTTTTTCGCCATGATATCTTTTGTATATAGAGTTTTCCATGGCGAAATAATACAGGTGAACGCACGGGCGAAAAAGCTCATTAGCTGTTTACATTGTAGTTGTCAAGGCGAATTTAGCTTGCTTGCCTTGGAGTTTTCTATTTGGGGCTTCGGCGAAAACTAATAAATTCGCCATCGCGATTACCTAGAATTGATTCACCTTGATTGCAACCATCATGTACAATTCAATAATGAAATGGTGTGAATGACAGCTAGCTGACTTTACTTTTAGAACCTCTTGCAAATGAATTAAGAGGGGAGAAAAATTATTTCTCAATTTCATAAAATCCGTTAAAAGTGACAAAACGATACAAAGAAAAGCAATCGCTATATTATGATAGGAGCCATTCAAGGCGAAACAATTACCAGGTGGTAGCGTATTCGAATTCCCTTATTAGTACAGATTTTTTTAATAGGGAGTTTGGCTGTGGCGAAATTATTACAGGTATAACTATTAGCCCGTCGGTTTTGTTTTTTAGTTTGTAATTCTTTAAAACTTAAAAAAATAAGAGGTAAAAAGCGATTTTGCATTTTATTCTTTTCTTTTTAATACACTCAGTCCAGAAAAAAACAATAAATTCGCCTTGCTTACACCTTGTTAAATATGCCTTGGAGCAGCGTGGCAGCACAAGCAAATTCACTACTTTTTGCTGCTAGTCATTACTGTCAGACTCCATATATAAAGATATATTCAAGGCGAATAAATTACCAGGTGGCAGCGTAGGCGAATTCAGTATTTTTTGCTGGTATACACGGCTGTCAAACTCCATATATAAAAAATATACACAAATTTTTTATATATGGAGTTTGACAGTGGTGTACGCCAGCAAAAAATACTGAATTCGCTTACGCTGCCACCTGGTAATTTATTCGCCTTGTGTCAAACCCCATATTTGAAAAATGTGGACAATTTTTTTATATGTTGTTTGACACTTAACGTTTCGGCGAAAACGAACGAATTCGCCATTGCGACCATTTAGAAATTATTTTGCCATGGTTTAGCAGATATGTTATGGGCAAAAACTAATTCGTTCGCCTTGAAGTATTTCCAACCAATTTTTTCGAACAATTGTTATCTCGATTCTAAGCATTTTATTGATTTATCCCTCTTCTTATTTACATTAGTTTTGCACTGACAGCTTAATTTATTTTAAATAGATGTTGTCGCCAGGAAATTATGTCATCAATTTTTATATTGAGAGGAACATAATTTTAATTTTGTGTTCCAAACTGTGACTCTAATAAAACATTGATCTGCAATCAATTTTTAAAGGATGTTGTTCTTCTCCCTTATTTTGTTTAATATAACAGAAAAAAAATTTTAAAATTGATTTTTTTTTAATAATCTGTTTATATTTACTTCTATTTATATAAATTAAATTAATTTGTAAAATAACATTACAGAAAGCTTTATATATATATTTGTTTTATTTTTATATATTTTATTTTTCAATTTTACAGACACCTTATAATTTATACATATTTTTGCTCTTTTTTTTTTGAAAATCTGGGCAGTTTTTTTATTTTCATAAGTTTTCTTTTTTTTAATTTTAGCATTCTTTGTATGTATGTTTGAGGGAAAAAACATTAAATCAAAATATTTCTTTTGTGTATTTTATAATTATTTATTTTATTTATTTTGTTTTCTTTTTCTTTTTTTTTGTGTTGTGAGAACCATGTCTATTTTGTTAAGATATTTCTTTATGTAATTTGATAGTTTATAAGGTTAAAGATAATTATTATTTCTTTTTATTTAATTTAAAGTGGTGGGTTTTCATTTGCGATAATTGTAAAACTCAAATGCAATTATTAAAAAAAAAATTCGGTAATGCTGCCAGAGTTGCGAAAACCAAGAAACACAATACAACAATTTTTGGTCATGCTTAATTTTTTATTTTTAATTTTACTGAAACAAAAACAAAAGATAAAAGTTTTAAAAATTCGAGAAACTTTTTCAATGATCTTTTATTGCAAAAGGTATATAATTGGATATTTGATTTAGGTCAATGTCTTTAGAAAACTATAACAGCTCACAAAAAAAAATAATAATAAATGAGGTTAAATATTTTCAAATAAAACTAAACAATTAGCCCGACTGGAAAACCGCACTTGGCTATGGAAGAGATGGAGTCGAGTTAAAGTTTTAAATTTATATCTTAGTGCTTTGGGAGGCACTGCAGCGTTGCCATAATGTAGCACAGCTTGTGCAACGAAAAATTAAAAGAGCTGCCAAATTTAATTTTTTGATCTTATCTTGAAAAATTCTAAAAACATTGCTAAACATTTTGCTTATTTTTTAAAGTCAACAAGATATTCGACTTCTAAAATTAAAAGTGTAATTTTTTAGCCCGCCTATCAAGTGATTTCCATCACGTATATTATTATCAGTAATTTTGGTCTCTGTTTTAAAGCTCTTTTTACACAAGAAATTAATTATATAATTGTACATTCTAGACCTTTAAGAGCGTTCTAAAATAGACAATTTCTTTTTTGCGAAAAAATTAACTTTTAAACCAAATTTTCTCTTTTTGTTACAAGTAATTCAAAAAACTGAATAATCCTGTTTTTGAAATTTTATAAAGTTTTCTAGGAATTATGGAATTCACGTCAGTTAATCAATTATATTAGTCTTCTTCTTCTTTTTTTTTTTTTTGCGAAAAATTTACTTTTCTCTTTTTATAAGTAACGAAAATTACTGAAGAATCCTGTTTTTGGAAATTTTCAAATCTTTTCTAGGAATAAAGAAATTCACATCAGTTAATCAATTACACTATGTCCACACGAGACGAATTTTCATCATAATGCCTAATATAACGCTGGCAGAACAATTGTCAAATTTATATTAATATCAGTTCAAAGGGGTAGACGTTGATGATTTAATATTATGATGATTAATTCTTTATTTATCATTCTGAAGGCAATAGGTCCACACAATTCTGTCTAAATGTTATTTTTTGAACTTTCGGTTGGTTTTGATAATAATAATATAAAAAAACAATGCCTAAGCCATAATAATTTAAAATTTTATTAAAAAATTATACGTCAAAAATATAATTACATATAAAATGACTTTTCATATCATGATGAATTTATTAGTCTATGAGCTCTGATGATTATATCATAACGATGATATAATACTAATAAATGAAGTCTACACAGGATGAATTTTCATCATGATATAAATTTGACTTTCATCAAGATATAAATTCATCAGGTGTGGACTCCCTATTATATGTCTTCTTCTCCTTTTTTTTTTTGGAGAAAAATTTACTTTTCTACACATTTTCCCATTTTATAATAAATAACGCAAAAAACTGAAGTCCCTTAACCTAGCACGAACTGGAAGTCCTTAAACCTAGCACGAAATTTGTTAAAAGGTATTCAATCAAAGTTCCATTCATTTAAGCAACTGCTGTCTAAGGGCTGCTGGAATCATTGTTCAACTAGTTTTTTAATAGGGAGGCCATTACAGAGTTATGATTTCTTACATATTTATGCCTAAAATAAAAATATGCAATGATACTGCCATGTGGTTTCAACAGCGAGACTCCACATGCCACACACCAGGCAGCATTATTAATTTAAAAAATTATAAAAATAAAAATTAATTATTATTTCCAAATGCAAATGTCAGCGGACACAGGAGCAATGAATGGCCAAAGATTCAAAAGAGTTTTCAAAGAAGCTCCTACTTATCACAATTAAGAACCTATTCTGCCTCTAAAGCTTTAATAATAAAGTGCTTGTTTTTGAATGTATTTATAGGTCCCCGGACTTGTGCACCATAAACATGTAGCTAAGACCGATCGAGCTGGAGTAATTTATTCAATTCCAACTGCTATCTAATGACATATATTAAATTAAATTATTTTAGTGAAAAAGTCTCAACTTCAGAAGAGCTGCTGCAAGTGCAATGTGCTTGAACAGACTAAAAGGAAAGTAAGCTACGAGTAAGACATGGTGTCTTCTATAAACTGAACAAAATAATAAATAGTCTGAGTTCAAATCCCAAGAAAGTCCTTTGTATAAAAAAAATTGTTGTTAAGTATCCCCTATGGAGAAAATGTTTAAAAGGGCGAATAAACGGAAAACAGCAGTTAAAACCTTACGAAGTTTTTTTAAGATAAGAAAAATAATTATTGGGTAGCCGCGGTAGATGAGATGGGGAAAACGCCTTAATACTAAAAGAGACAGAGACACTAGATGACTGCGCTGATTAAAGGCTCGTCAGCAGGAACCGGTCTCACTAAGTATTGTGATAAGTTTGTTAAAGTTCATGTTAAGTAAACAAGACATTGTGAATACATATGCAAACAGAACCACAGATTAAGAAACTAAACTTAAATCGTTTCAAATATACTACGATTTAAAAAATTTAAGTGAAAGCGAAATTTTTTCTGTATCATGGAGATCAAAAGCGCAAAAAGCGATGTGGCGCCAAATATGACAGCTGAAAGCTAGAAGATGTAAAAGGTCTGCCAAAATAAATTTCCGTGCTTGTGTTTTAAATGAAGTGAAAAACGTAATATATTTTCCCCCATTATCTACGCCGATAACTGGAAAGGAAAGGATTCAATGCGTTTTTTTTATAAAACAAACTTTAAAAAACATCAAGAAGAAATAATTTACATTCAGGCGGTTGTAATAGCCCAAATCAAGGTACATTTATTTTACTAGGTAATAGCGGCTCTACAACAAATACAACATTTGTAAAAACAACATGGCATTTTGTTGTTGCTTTGTGAGTGGAAATGTCAAGAATAGAAAAACAAATTAAGAGATAATTATAAACAACTTTTGACATGTGTCCAACTACAAACCGGCTGGGCGGACGACACTACCTAGTAAAATAAATGTACCTTGGCCCAAATGATTTAAGTTTAAGTTGTGCTCAAAACTTTAAAATAATTTTAAAAAGAAAAATTTGAAATAATTAAAATTTAAGAACCAAAAATAAATTAGGTATGATGTATTGCTGGATATGAATGAAACCAACTGGTACTAAATGATAAGAATTAAATTCGGCTGGCTTATGTTTAATCAGGTGTTTTTGGCATCAATGTTGTGCTTTGCAACAAACTTGTAAGTTTCTAAAATTATTTCTGATATCCCACTAATATGGATCAATACGGTAGCCCCTGGACCTCCATTTGTATAAGATATGTTATACCAATCCATTCTCTATTTTTTTATAATGGCCACCAATCTTCTCAAGAAATTTAAAAAAATTTACCTTTAAAAACTCTGCATTTATTGCACAATTTTTAAATATCGGACTTAACATAGACCGGGCCCCATTTTAACGATTTCAGCATTTTAATTAATGAATGTCAACATTAATGTGATTAACATTGGTCTGTTAACTGCAAAATTAGCTATGTTAAAATGTTTAGTTTAAGTCTCTACTAGTTAAATTCGAACTTATTTTCACACACATAAAATTACCCTGCCAGCATTTGATAGAGCATTTTTTAGATAGAAGTCACTTCTTCGTTACTTCTTTAGAATAAAAACTTAGTTTTACAAAAACAAAATTCTTCCCCTTAAGTTTGTTATATTAGGAGTAACTTTTTCTTAACTACTAGAAGAGAATAAATGGATTGCTCAAACAATTTGCAAAAACAAATTGCATGGGCATCGCATATTGATCTCTTATAGGTCGCAACCTCGACTCTACTAAGAGTGAATAATTTAAACAAAAACATTTATGTCATTTAGTTTAACTTGTGCAGTGTTCGGTTATGTTAAATGCATGTAAAAAATTTCAACAATAATTGCAAAAAATAAATTTATAAAAATTAAATTGATAAGAAATAAAAGCAGCTGTAAGTAGATTTATGTTGGAAAATTAGTTATTTATAAATTTAAACATAAAATATTTTTAAGGTTAGAATTGTTTTAATCCTTATATCGCATTTCACATTCTAGTTTTAAATTTTAGCTTTCTAACACCTTCTTTTACGTTAATATTAACATTTTCTGTTATGATAAAGCAGAACTCCGTTACTGTTAAAAGTTTTATACTCGATAGTGTTAAAGACACCGTTCGACACGAATTCGAAATTACCGGAATACTAAATTTTAATCCTTTTTAGAGAGGTTAAATAGTTTCCTATTAGTTGTAGCACTGTAGTGGTACTATTCTTTCCGACTGGGGAATTCGATATTATTTTAAATACATTTCAACGCCATGACGTTACGATGTAGTGACTTTTTCGATAGAAAATGCTTACAGGGTTAATTTTTAATATAAAAATTTATGTATGTGATGATGGTTGTAGAGATTTAAGCAAAATATGTATATTTTTATAATGATGTATGTATGTAGGGATAAAAAGTGCACATGTGTGCGAATATACATACACATGTATGTGCTGCAATGTTGTCTTATATGAATAAAGAATGTTTAAAATAACGATTTTTTGTTTTTACAATTTTATTTATACATACGCATGTACTATATACATTATGTATATTTATTTATTTATTTATATTTATTTATTTATTTTTTTATTTCATTAAGTTGTTCTTTTCAAAGGCTTTGTATTATTCATTTTTTATTTGAAAATATTTTTATTTTTTCACATGATTTCATTTTTATCTATTTAAACTTATTAATTTTTGATTTTAAATATTTGTTAACGCATTTAAATTAAAAAAAAAAAATTAAAAATTCTAGAAATAGCGAGTAAGAGAGAGGGAGAGAGAGAGAGAGAGTGAAAAGAAAAAATGAAGAGAAAATTATGTAATGATGTTTTAAATTAACTAATTTCTGCTGGAGGATATTTTACTTTAATAATAAAAACTATTTACTAAAAATAAACGCCTTTTTGTTTTTTTTTTTATTAATATAATAATTATATAAATTACCTAAATGCTAAGAAAAAAAAAACTAATGTTAGAATAATTATTATTTAAATGACATAACAAAATAAATTTTGTTTGTTTCCATTTCGTTATTTAATTTCTTCATAAATACATAAATATATTTTGTTTTAAGTGTTTAACAACAGAACGAATGAATGAATTAAAATTAGGAAGAAAAACAGAAGGGAGTGGAATCCATGATTGGTTAGACTTAGTGAAATAAAGATTTATTTTACAGTAACATACTGAAAGGAGTTCTGGAATCTTATAGAGTAAATTGAGCGCGTGTACTTTATTTTAGCTTGTTTATATAGAAGATAAGAAGAAAAGGGGTATTTTGGTGGTGGTGGTTTAGTTTTTTTTTTAATTTCTTTTTTGTTAATTTTCTTTTTCAACAAAAAAAAAATTTTTTTTGTTGTGCTTTTTTAAGGTTTTTTTAAAGATATTTGTTGTTTATATTTAAAAAGGCATGCTAAAATAAAGGCCCTCATCGGGGGCCACACGCAAACTCTATAAGAAACGTGGTGGTCCTGTATTGTACGTCCCAGGTGGTGGATGTTGTTGTGGTGCAGGTGTCGGAGAATGTTGTCCTTGACGTAGAATATCAAAAGGTGAATTCGAACGTTGCATAAAATGATGATAACTATTGGGAGGTAATTGATGCTGTCGAAGAGAAAATAAAAAAATATTTAGACAAAAATCTCAAAATAACAAAAATCTAAAATTAATTAAAAATTCATAATTCGAAAATTATTTCTTTAGAAGCAAAACAAAAATAAAAAATTGTATCACCTGTAGTCCCCGCAATCCTCCCATTGGTCCCGCTGCGGCTCCTGCTCCAGCCCCCATCATATGGCTAGAACCATCGCCTAAATCTAATTGCAAAGATTCGGGCATATCATTCGTACTGCTAGCTGAGCTACCTGCATTCGCCAAATGTAGCTGCCCTAACGAAGCTGTGGCCATTGCCACGTCAGGCATCATATCCGACAGATGTCCTGCATTTGGACCATCTGAACATCCCATGGCACCACCTTCGGCACCACCCATATCCAACCCTAATGCACTGCCATGAGCGAAACCCCGATAATCACCTTCGGTTATAAGGGCAGGCAAATCATTGCGATGATGTGCCGACGCTGAAAGTCTAGCGAAATTGTGGGGCATACCCGGAGGTCCCATTCCTACACCGGAACCGAAACCTAAACCCAAAAGGTCGGCTGCATGTTGTCGTGGAAATGTTAAATTTCTGGTATAGCAGGCAGGTAAGCCATCTGCTCCGGAGGTTGATGCGGCACCACATGATGTCGAGCCCGCATTCGAACCTAATGAAGATGAGAGATAACTAGCACCCATGGCTGAATGTCTAGGCACTGATCCAGCGGACGCCGCTGCTGGTGAGGGTGGTGGTGATTGATCGTCATCCTCCAGCAGACAGCAATCGTCTACGGACTGCACTGTAGTCGTAGAATCGGTCATATTCTGTACTTCGTCTTGAATGTTGCGGGTATTGCTGAGCAGTGATGTTTCTAGTAAATCCGATACAGCATCGGGTAGATTAAACTCTCTTACTACACGTAAACGTATTTGTCTATCGATTTCATGTTTGGACGAAAGTGGCAGATGTAAAGCCCTTTGGCACATGGGTGATTGCCTTAATTTATGTTCGCGCTTCAACATAGAAGCTAAGGTGTGCGTATCCGGAGGTGGTATAGCCGCAGCAGCGGTCAATATATCTACAGTATCGGTACCCGCACCCACACCAGTATTGCCAACACCGCTATTTGAAGCTGCATTCATTCTAGAAACCATATACAAGGTATCAGGTATATCGGGCATTTGGCGAGAACGTCGCATTCTCATCAATTCTACTTGATGGTGAGATGAAGTCATACGATCCTCTAGCAGAGCTTTGACTTCTTCAAAGTATGGCATAAACAGGCGTGGTCTTACAAAAAGACCTTGATTCTTTCCACCTCTTATCCAGGCATTAACACGCAGTTTCTCTCTTTCATCACCTATCATATGTGAAGGCGGTGTACTTACTAGACCTCTGCGTATGGCCTGGGCCAACACTTCGCTATTTGGCGGCAAAACATGATCCATTCTTACCAATGGCAATAAATCGGATAGTATTTCTCGAAGTTCTACATCGCTAAGGTCACGTTTCTTTACTCCTTTTCTTGTCACCGAATGGGCAGTATGGGAGAGTAAGTTTGGTTCGCGATCTTCCATACGTCGTATGAGTTCTTGTTCTCCCCATTTGAGTACAGCCTGTAGAACTTCCAATTCGGAAGCTTGTAAAAAATTTGATTGCAAAACGTGTATTAGTTGTGATTTATCGAGTTGATGCAAAACGGGTGATGAAATGACAGCTGAAAATTCTTCACGTAAATATTGGCAAGCTTGGCGGAAAACCCACGCAGAGCCGTGAGGCTGTAAAGAGAGATAAACGGTTATTTACTTGATAGAGTAGTTTAATTTATTTGAACTCACCTGACTTCCCCATTTAAGCACCGTTGGCAGAGTGTCTAGTGTCAGCCATTCTAAGATGAGATCTTCGCAACCTTGTGCTAAAATATCCAACTCTAAGAAACGACCTATTTGATAAAGTTCCATTGCCTCCTCCAGAGGCGTTGGTCGTGTTCTTCCTGCCGTCAATGCATGAACTTCGCCCAGCGAACCAGCCGCTGCTGTTCCAGAATTTGCTCCCCTTAAAATTAGTGTTAAGTCTACGGTATCCAAGTAAATGGCATGTAAAAGAACACGAGCATACCGCTTTGGTATCACGGTTTCATCCAACACAATACGTGTTGGCACATGCAAAGCACGCTCTGCATATTCAGCATCCATATTACGTGTTCGTCTAGCTATGAGATTACGAAAGAAAGGCGATCGAGCGCTAAGTATAGCTTTGTGGCAAGGTAACTCCAGTTTTGGTCGAAAACCATATTCCGAATTCCCAGAATCCGGACGATTGTACTCACTACCCAAGCCCACAACACCTAATGCTGACGATGCACCAACACCACCTCCACCACTCTCTGAGGTAAAGACTAAGGCTGCATCAGCATAATCTCCAGTTTCGAGCAGATAACGTAAATCATGTTCCAGTGGATTGGGCGTACCAAAGTCGTCGCCCAATTGGCGCAGTAGACCAACATCCATGCTGGCGTCATGAGGACACAAATCCCCCGTATATAGATATCGCAGTAGGGAGGCAAACATTTGAACATCTATGGGTGAGGTGGGTAACTCGAGACAAATACGAGCTCCATAGCCGGGACAACCAGCCAAAAGATCACGAAAATATGTGCAACGTGATGATAGAATACAACGATGCACTGGAAATATGGCGCCACGAAAGACGAGATCACAGTCTGTACAAGTCTTTGTTTCAAAAAGAGCAGCAAGATCTTGCTTGTAAGTAGTAGCAGGTGGACGAGCCAGTTCCGCTTGCATCTAAAAAACAGGGGGAAATGGGCAAGTTAAATTAGTTTAATTTTTTATATGAAGAAAGAAGCCTCAATTGAAAATATGCTTATTTAATATGAAACATTTGGGAGAGATATGTGATAACGTTCTCTTTCATTTGAATACAATCGCAACTTATTTTACACGTTTACGATGGTGCGTTGAATTTAAATTGGGAGATCTGCTTTACAATTGCATAAGAGCATTAATTCAGTTTTTTTTTTTTTTAATTAGAACCAGCACTCAGAGGATGACCCCTACTTATGCAATGCATTGTGCCAGAACTAGGAAATTAGATTGTGGGAAGGGGGATTGAGGGAGTAGTGCTTGTGGAAATTTAATTTGAATCTTTGCACATTGAAAGTGACAGAAAAGACCTCTGCAGAAAGTTTATTTAACATACGAACTGTTTGGCGAAAAAAACGAATTTTTCTTTCAAAAGAATGCACTCTTGATGCAGAGAGCGTTGCGTGTACGAAGTTACAGCTTTCAGGAACAGTTAGAAATCTCCGACTAGAACCAATGTAAAACTTACATTTTCGATTTTAATAAGAGACACATTTCAATGTCGACAACTTAGTTACTTGTAACCAAACGAATTCTCTCTACCTCTAGTTAGAGAACAACGCATAAAAACTAAACCTAAAATTCTGGAATGAGTATTGTATTCATTATAATTGCTTTCTCGTAATATTTTTACGAAAATAAGGTTTAATACCTTTACATATCTGTAAAAACAAAAACAAAGCTTATGGCATGCGTTGAAAATGATGTATTGTGTGTCGTGCATCTGTGTCGTTATGTGCATGTGTGTATCAGCTTGTTGTTGCTTTGTTGCCTCAGTAGATTGTAGTTGGTGAAGGCAGCTGTTAGGGCAGTGGCGCTTGTGTATTCAAAGAAGCCATAAAGGATCCTTTGTTAGAGACAAAAGTAACAACATTACAGAGTGTAGCTTAGTTGGTTTTAGGCCTGAATCAATAATAAGATTGCGCATTCAGCCGTTCAAAAAGTGATTCTCTTGCGCGTCTACGTCGTCACAATAGAATGAAAATGGTGTGTTTGTTGTAAAAAGTGTAAGAGATTTTTTAGTTGCACTTTCACACAAACGTTAATTTGTTTACGAAAAATATTCTATTTCTACGTCACACAAAAGAGAGCAGCAAACTAACGGACCTGCGCAATATGCAATCTTGTTTTCTTGATTCATGGGTTTTAGGGTCTGGTTGGAAAACAGGGTTCATGGGTTCGTATCTGGCCGTAGTTACACAGTATTGTGAATTGGATGACTGATTAAAGTCGCATGTTAACTAAACAAGACATCGAACAGTTAAAATTTCTTGGATGTTGTGTTGCTGTCAATGTTGTCAATGGTGTTTTTATGCTTTTTTATTCTTATCAATAACTATCTTCAATAAGCAGATGCAAAGTGACTCATCATTTGAGGGTCCAATAATCAAGTTAAATTAAAACAATAATCAATAAATGAAAGAATGGATTTTTCAACTTACCGATAAGTCTCTTAAAGCAGCAAGAGCTTCATATTCTTCGCATAATGCTGCCAACTCTAGCGGTGTCCAGTCAGAAACAAAATCTCTCAACACTCTGGCATGATCACAGGCTTTTGAGGAACGCCGTCGTCTTATAAATTTACGTTTGAATGTAGCAAAACCAGTCACACGTTTACGTCTTTGCTCTCGAAAGTGTGGACCACAGCCGGAACTACCCAAAGAAGCGGAAAGCAATGAATTGGCCCCTGTAGTTGGCAGTAATAAACTAGAGCTTGTACTTGCACCAGATTGCATACCACCACTTGATGAATGTGTCTGTGATGTTGTCATTACAGGCGGATAACTACCAGTCGAGGCATTGGCACCCATTGTGACAGTTTTTGTGTGGCTATTTTGGGGTTTTTTATAGCAGTCACCAAGAGATTAGAAAACTTAGTGATGTTATTTATTTTTTTAATTAAATATTTAAGAGCACGTTGCAATACGTTTTCTAATCTTCACAATCTTTGCTTGTTTTGCAAATCTTGAATTATAATCAAAACATTTTTATGCTGATTTTTTTTTTTTTTTAATTATGATTTGCATAAAATGTACCAATTGTTCTTTAACTATAAGATCAGCATTATTGTAGCAGCTCCTAATTATTAAGTAGTTGTTTTTCACGTGTAAGTCTGAAAAGAGAAAATATTTTTTGAGTGACAAAATTTAATTACATTAGTAAATCATTTTTTCGCAAAAAGAGAAAAATAACTTCTTCAACAGACAGCTTAATTCTAAATTAAATTTTGTTTAAATAAATTAAAAAGTATCGTTTAACAAAAGAGTATTTTTGATACCCAATATTTCATTACAATATTAATTGCATCGTTAGAAACAGCAATCGGAAAGTGTTTTAAGATTTTTTTTATGATAAAAAAATATTTATTCATTTGCCTTTTTATGCAAAAATTGTGATTAATCGTAGAGAGAACAATTAAAGTTAAATACCATTAGAATGAAATGCATTTTTAGATTTTTTACCTTTATGAATCATTATTAATCCGGCTTAGGTTCACGTATGTATATTTTAATTTATAAGTTTATTAAAAGAAAATTATTTTTACAAATTGTGTTAACTCCTCAATTACCAGTGCCACCACCAGGTGACAAAGATAAGCGAATTTTTGTAGCATGCATAATGACATCAATGAAATTTATTTTTAGCATTAGTACAAGCGTAACACCCTGTAGTGTTTGTAATTTTTTTTTTTTTTTGCAACTCTGGCATTTCGTTAGATGTCTGATTTTTTTTATTTTTCCAACGGTTTTCGAATTTTATAAGCTGATGTGTCTTGTGGTAAAGAAATTGTTGAAAAAATGCTAAAAAAGGTAAATACCGCAATAAAACTTATTGATGAGTACTGCAAGATATTTAGACTAAAAGTGAGAGTCAGTGTCGTTAAAAAATAAAATGTATTCTCGGAAAAAATGTGACACTAGATAGTATTTTACATTTAACTGTGCTGCCTCCAAAAGTGGAAGCGCAATAAAATTGGCAATAAAAATGATGAAGTTTTAAGTGATGCCCATGAATCCCACGAACCTGCCCCGATGAAGAGGAAAAAGAAATCTTTCGTAAAGAAGTAGTTAAATACTATTTCAGTTTTCTCTTCATGTGGTAAAGTTGACTGCGATGAAGTTATTCTATGAACAATTCAGAAAGATTTCAGTTTCACTGATTGCTTTGAATATATTAATAGCGAAGATGAAATACATTTTATAGATGATATAAGCAACCTGTATATCCTACAGAGGAATCACGCATTGAATGTGACAGAGCACGAAATCGGAGTTTATAGAGCTGTGCTATTACTGACCCAAATATATGAGAATGTTTTGGGAGAAAAAATACGGATACGTACAATGATTTGGTATCTAGTAGCAGCAGACGGAACCGTTTCTTTAAAATACAACAATATCTATATTTATTTGTAAAATTATTTTGGGAATTTTAATAATCACCTCAACTGTAAATAACAATTCCCTGGGAGTTTCAAATAAAGGGAGAATGTAATGACAAAATTTGGGAAAATTTCCGCCAAAAAACTCAAAGGGGATTGTGCCAAAAAATTTAAGTTTTAAATATTTTGATTTTAAATGTCATAAAAATAATAGTTATTCTCGCTTTCAAGATGAAAAACACAAACAAAAAAAATGGACATTTTTTTAAGCACACATGTGCGTTCCACCCGCGCTACTAGAATCGATATTGTTTAAGAAAAAAGAGTGCACGAAAATGATACCCCATAAAAGCCGCCAAAAAAGAAATTCAAACCAGATTTTCAAATTATCTACACAAATACGTCTATTCTAGCGACATTCTTAGTGAGATCAGTATTCAAAAGAAAATGCTGGAAGAGATTAAGGAACAGCTGGTAAACACAAAAAAGATATACCGTTCCATTGACCGCCTGTATTATTTAAAGAAATCAACACTGGAGGAGCAAAAACGACATAATTTAGTGATGGAGAAATTACGACTCAGAGAAGTCTAGGATAAAATTAAAAAAAAACGGCGTCTGTTGGAGCTTGAGGATCTGTGAAATGTTGTTGTACCTGAAAATAGTTTTTGTTTGTTTACTTTTAATTACATTTTTTGTTAATTTTTGAAGAACATAAGAAAATGATATTGAATTTAATTTACAAACACTTTTATAAAATGTATAATTTTGTATAATTTTGCTCAAGCCAGCTATCAGGAAACCTTTATCCAAATTTTTTGAAAGGCGATTTTCGGAAAGAAAGAGAGATTTTCGGTAGCACGAAAGACCATTTACAATGTGCTTAATCGAGCTGAAAACGGAGGTAGATTGCAGTTAAAGTGTGGAGGTGGCCCTAAGACTACAATAAATAAACGAGCAGAGCGCCGAATTATTAGAAAAATTATACAGAACGCTCAAATTTCTACAAGAGCGCTTGCAAAGGAGCTTGAATAAGAGTGTTTGAAAAAGAGTTGTTTGCCATGAAACAGTTCGACAGGCTAAAATTAAGAACAAATCGCTTTAAGAGTTGCACGTAAAAAACAATTACTCTCTTTAAAAAATAAAGAGAAGCGCCTTTCCTTCGCCATTACGAATATCTTGCATCCGGCAGACTATTGGGACAATGTCATATTTGGCGACGAGACAAAAATGATGTTGTATTACAACGATGGGCCTAATAGAGTATGGCGAAAGCCATATGCGTTAGAAAACCGCAACATCATTCATACAGTCAAATTTGGAAAAATGTCTGTGATGACTTGGGGTGCATATCCAGCAAAGGAGTGGGTAATTTGGCTTTCATAGAAACATCAATGGATGTGCTCCAATATTTAAGCATTTTAAATTTTATCAAGATAACGATCCCAAAAATAAGTCACATATGGTACGGATATGGTTACTTTACAATTGCGGCAAAGTCATTGATACACCTGCTCAAAGTCCGGATTTATTTCTTATAGAAAATTTGTGGCTTTATTTGAAAAAATGGTTGCTAAACGCCAGCCATCTAATATGGCTGCTTTAAAAAAAGCAATTTTAGAAAAGTGGCAAAATATACCATTCCACAACGAATTAAAGCAGTTAATCAGTTCTATGAAAAAGAGATTGCAATGCGTGATAGATGCAAACGGTGATCATACAAAATACATAATAAAAATTTTTAATGTATTTTTTTTTAATTATTTAGTTTGTGTATAGTGTCTTGACATCAGAAAAATGGAGTAGTGTTTGTTTGTTTTTTTTTAATTTTTGTTATGTTTTTGTAAAAATTGCGTTTTTTTGTTTTATACTTTTACAAATAGTGTAAATAATTATAATAAATTTAAAAAAAAATTATATTTCATAAAATAAAGAACGTTTTTTTCATACGAAATATGAAAAAAACTAGAATTTGTTTTATGTGTAAAGACATTATTGACATACTGTATGTAGATCCATCTATAAAAGAGTTAGCATTCATTTATTTTATGCAGTTTTTTTATGCATCTGCGATCACGATTTTTTTTTTTCGCATAAAAACATTTTTTTTATATAATTGTAATTCGTAATTAAAAAATTTAATTACAATTAGAAAAAAAATTGTAACTAAAAAAATCAGTAGCATTAAATGGTAGTTATTTCAAATAATGCCAATGATGTTTTAATGGTAATGAAAAAATCCCAAGTACGGTGTATTTTTGTATATCTTTAACAATAGTTGTCTCGAAAAAATTTTTTGCTGACCATAATAGGCTCACTTTCATAATCCAGGTCACGCATTACATCGTAAAAGTTTAAAAAGCCAGCTGAAAAAGTTTCATTGTGTGTAACCAAAACATGCCACGAATACAAAGCCATATGTAAAAGTGTAACTAATTTAATAATTTTAATGCATTTTCCTTATCCATAAGATAAGCAGAAAAGGAAAACAAATTTAATTTGCCACTCGTATCTCTGACATTGTTTGAAAAGAAAGAAATGCGTACACAAAACAAGAAAGTAGAACAGAAATGAATAAAATAAATAATAAAATTTAATTTTAAAGTTTTGAAATGTTAAACAACAACAATAATATGAAAAGCTAAAAAAAAGTAAACACATGAAGGAAAAAAAATAAATAAAAAGAATTTTAAAACAAAACCAATGACATTATTTACAATATCCATTTAACCTTGACCTACTCTCACTCAACAACAAACTTTTCCAAATAGAACACATTTGTTGTGTTCAAAAACACAAAAAACAAAAACAAGAAAAACAAAAACAAAAAATGAAAAACTGAAAGACATACCGAAAAGGAAGAAGAAGACAATATTCAGTAGCAATACCATCATAGAAATATTCTCTACATTCAAGTTAACATTGAGATTGTGTGAGTATTTTTACTTGGTGCTGGAGGAAGCCAGGCAACAGTAAAAACAAAGTTACACTAACTAAAAAACTTTGTAGAAAAAAATCTAAATAAAATGACTAAATGTGCAGTAACATATAAACGAGGTTAGTTTGAAAAGTCCTTAGTAAAAAAAATTAAATGCATTTTTTAAAACAAGAACTATTGAAAGAATAATTAGTTGCGTTTAGTTTGAAATAATGAAAAAATATGTTTATTTAACATTTAAGCTAAATAAAAAATTAATGTTGTTCTCCAATACAAATATTGAATTAAGTCATAAACAGAGTTGAATAACTTCTTACCTTCCACTGCTAACACAATAAAGGCTAATTTTGCCATTGTTAATCAGCTGCGGTGGCTGCTTTGGTGAAGGTTTCTGCTTATTTATTTTGTTTGAAAGATCATGAATTCTAATCCCAACAACAGCCTTGAATACAAAGAATATAACTCTTTTTGAGTAGCTACGAAGGAGGAGTGGTAAAAAGACGAATAAATAGTACGAGGGCTGCTATATATATTTCTGGCCTGGCAACACTGAGTGCTGCCAAGTGCAATCTGACATTTCCATTGGAAAGTTTGTCATTTTTAAGCAAAATCGTACTCAAAACGTTTTGACGTACGACCATTATTTGTGTTGTTTACAGTGACTTGAAAAAATTAATATAGAAAAAAAAGGAATTAACTCGTGAATATTTTCGTGCTATCATTTTTTACAAATTTCGACGTGGATTATCACGACAAGAGTGCATTGATGAACTTAAATCTTTGTATGGCGATGAAGCACCATCATATAGCACTATGAAAAATTGGTATAATGAGTTTAATCGTGGCCGAAGCTCGCTCAACGACGAATTCCGTTAAAGGTCGTCCAAAAACGGCTGTTGTGCCAGAGAACATTGATGCCGTGCGTGAACTGATAATGCAAGATCGACATGCGACATACTGAGAGATAGAGACATCCATGGACATTTCTTCCACCAGCATACATTCGATACTGCATGAACACCTGGCCGTAAAAAAGGTTTGTTCTCGTTGGATCCCGCACAATTTGAAAGTCGCTCAAAAAAAGGCTCGTGTCGATTGGTGCAAAGAAATGTTGCAAAAATACGATTGCGGTGCTTCAAAAGACGTTTATAAGATCGTCACAGGCGACGAATCATGGATTTATGCGTATGATCCCGAAACGAAACAACAATCGACCGTGTGGGTCTTCAAAGACGAGCCAAATCCAACGAAAGTTGTTCGTGGAAGAAGCACTTTTAAGCAAATGGTCGCCTGTTTCTTCGGCAAAACAGGTCATGTGGCGACTGTTCCGCTTGAGCAAAGTAGGATGGTCACTTCTGAGTGGCACACTACAATTTGTTTGCCTGAAGTCATCGGAGAAATTCGAAAAACCAACAAGAGAAGACGAATCATTGTTCACCATGACAATGCGACCTCTCACTCATCGGCTCAAACCAGAGCGTTTTTGACCAGCAGCCCTAATGACTTCTTCTTGTTTCCGCACATCAAGAAAAAAATTCGTGGTCGACGATTTTCGTCGCCAGAAGAAGCTGTTGAAGTGTTCAAAAACCATGTTTTAGAGGTATCTCAATCGGAGTGGAAAAAGTGCTTCGAGAACTGGTTTGAGCGCATGCAAAAGTGTATAAATCATGCTGGAGAATACTTTGAAAAACAATAAAACCATTTTTGATTATAAATATTCGCATTTTCACTATTACGCCAGAAATATATAGAGCAGCCCTCGTATAAATGCTGTCCAAAACATGCTCGAGTATTAATTATAAAAGAAGACAATTTATCTAGTCGCGTTAGATGAAATGATTAAAGGCGCCTGTTTAATAAAACAAAAAATGTGGTCCAAACCTCAATGAAGCGGAGTGTAACAACATAACAATGTGTGGCAATTGTAGCTGAGTTAGCTGAGTTGCTGAGAGTTAGTTAAAAGATCAAGTTGGTAAATAGGAACTCATGAGTGTAAATCTCACACGAAGTCACAGCGTATTATGGTCCAGATAATTTAGCTGGCTAAAGACGCATGTATTCTAAACAACGTCCAATAGTTCAAGTCTTGCCGTGTCACAAAATTTAATGAGTTTGTTAAAGCGGATGCCTTTCCAATCAAAGGAATACCTGTGTTTCACAGAAAGAAAATTGTTGCACCTATTGAAGTTTTTATTTAGTTTAAGATTGATATTTAATTAAATGCTTATTTGATTCAATTAAATACTTAATTAAAAAATTTCTAAACAATATTGTAAATAAATTAATGATAATTATAATTAATAATTATCATTAATTAATTAAAGATTTATTTAGGTTTTTAATTAATTGGTAATTAAGTTTTTAATCAAATTAACAATTGAATTAATTAAAAGGTTCGTTAAAATTTTTTCGGGAATGAATTAAAACTTGCCAAAAATGTTTCTGTGTGGATAAGGGTAAAATTTATTTACAAAACATATTTTCAGTCATACATTTGTTAAGTTCGTATTTATAATAATTTTTTAACTAATTTTTTTATAAATTTAATTCGTTAATTAATTTTTTTTTACATCTATCTACCCACTTACTCATTAAACACATATTAGTAAAGAGTGATTGCAAAAAAAAAGCAGGAAGAGAATCTATTGATTTTTCTATGTAATAAATAACAAATTAAATCTAGTTTCTATAACCCTCTCTCTCTCTCTTGTCTCGCATACACAAGTCTTCATAGGTAAAGAAGAAAGCCTAAAGGCCGGGGCACATAGAATCCGTCATGCGTCAAACTTTGAAGTATTCAACGAAAGCCAAAGTATTGACGGATGAGGTTGACACAATAAGTACTTTACTGACGGATATTATATCAAAGTTTGCTCTCTATTTTTATTCACTTTTAAATTTAATTTGTATTTTATTCACTTGTTAATTTAATTAAATTTGTATTTTTTTTGTTTGCCACCAAAATTGTTTTATTAAAATCACAAAACACCATGGAAACACAGCAAGAGTTAAAAGAAAACAAAGAAGAAGAAGCAGTTGATAGTTGTCAAAGTATTCAACATACGTCAAAAGTTAAAAGTAGACCAACTTTCATACTTTGCATTGACGGACACGTATTGATTGTGACAACGCTCATAAGAAAACATGTATTTTATCTGACTTGTCAGCTGAATTTGTCAAAGTTTAACGTATGACGGATTCTATATGCCCCGGCCTTAAGGACTGTAACGCTTTCTAATAAAGACAGAGCTTAATAATGCCGCTCTCATAGCTTGAAAACAATAAACCACAGGCAGGACAGTTAATAAGTAATATTAACTATATCCAGTTAATATTTTTTATTTTTCATTTAATTTTCAAAACGATCTCCTACATTGAAGAGAAAAAAAGGCAAATGCATATGTAACAAACCAAAAGCGTATAACACAACAAAAAAAGTTTTTCTCACCATGCACATGACTGCCTCTGACGTTTTTATGACACTCAGTTCAGTGCAAAAAACTAAAGAATGTAAAGAATTTCTCACCACCACCGACCAACTAGCACTACACTAACATTATTGCTTTTTAACATCGTTAAGAAAGCACAACAGAATGCAACACCACAAAACCCCACGACACAATAGAAGCAACAAAAGTTACACTCACACACACTCGTGCAGAATGAATGTAACAAACACCAACTGCAATTATCAAGCAACTTCCGTTTAACAATCGTGGAACTTCCTCAAAATCGTTTTTTATGCTTCTTTTTTATTTACTTTAGTATGAGAACAAAATATTCAGATGACGCAATGGGGGAATTTCGATGAAGGCACATTTTAGTTTGCTAAAAAAATAGAGTAAATCGCTTTAAGACGTATAGAACTTTAAACCAACTTAACTGATTTATTACAATAAAACTTGCTTTATTTTAAAGATAATTTGCTAAAACTTTTGTGTGTGGCATTTAGCTTCAACGATTCGCTCGCATGTTATTAAATCGCCAGTCATATTTAGAACTACACATCTGTTAAAATGTTGGCAAAGTTGTCAGTTGTCGTCAAAAATCCACTAGGAGACTATTTTATGTAAAATTAAATATTGTACTTATTTATTTTATTTATTTATTTATTATTTTTTTTTTTTTTTTTGCTTATATTTTAACTCTCTTTCATCCCAATATTAGTTTTTTGATTGGAGGTATATCACTATACTATATACACATGCATACAATAGCCAAAAATATTGCGACTCATTTTAAACATAAACAGTCAGGCATCTCGCTAATCACTATTCTAAAATTTTTGTCACTGCCATGTTTGGCGACAAATCGCCATAACTGGCAACACTAACTAGCAGAGGTTGCAAAAAAAATAGAAAAAAAATTGCAGTTTGTTGTATTTTTAAAACTCTCATTTAGTTAAAAAAAGTTTTAGAGCATAGAAAATGGTTGATGGTTTTCTAACGAGCCAACATTAACTATAATAATATTAACAATAAATATTTTTCTTGTTATTGTTGTTGTTTTTTTTTTTATTAACGTACCTATAATCATAAGTTAACATATTAAATTTTTGAAAAACATATATAATTTTTTTAAAGAAAAACAAACATTAAAAACCACCTCAATTCTTCGGAAGAAAAACATTAGTCATTAATCACGAAATTACAATGAAAACGCAATTATCACTGAAGTACAGAATTGAGTCAATTTGTCTTTATAAAATCATACAAAAAGCACTCAGAGTTTATAACAAAGTTGTTTAATTCAAAATATCAATCTGATCAATTGATTGAAACAACTGTTGGTATGTGCATTAATATGAAGGAATTTTAAAACGTAAAAGTAAAATACAGTTATGTAGATAAATTTAATACCTTTGCACAATAAGTTCGCACAACTGAAACCAAAGAAAAAATAAATACTTTTTAGAAAATTTAACTGATTGGCTTTAAACTACAATTGAATAAATAACTAAAGCCAGATCTTTTCATATCAAAATTATCTAGACGTTTTAACTCGCCTATAAATAAATTAACAGTTGTAATCAGTGTGGCAGTACTTAGCAAAACATCAAATAGAGAAGATGCATGTCGATATTAGTAAAGTGTGTGTTTGAAGTCGACAGTACTAAAGGTACGGTCGACTAGTCAAATATTTGACCCAATACTTACTAACAATTATTAGATCCTATTCAATATAAATGATAAGATATGACATTTAGTACATTATAAATGGTCATTGGTAATAATACGTGTCAGGAAAGCCTGAATAAACATTTGTAAAAGTAGTGCATACGCTTTTTTGGTCGAATATTTGACTAATCTGACAGTAACTTAACTCATACATTTTTTTAAAATCCCAACATTTTTAAATATCTTTTGTATATCACAGTTTTGAAAAATGTTTTTATCAAAATAGAAATCTTTTAGTCACCATCAATAATTGCTGCCTGAGTGCTACATCTCTTCAAAAAAAAAAAAAAAAAAAAACACACTTTAAACTTTTAGACGCATTTACATTATTCTTCAGATTTCGCTTGTAGTGATCTGTTCCGTTTCCACATTGAAAGAAATTGGGGTATTCACTTTCAGGACCTTTTGAAACATTTTTTTCGTAAAGTGGTTAAAGAAGTTAGAGAACAAATTGAAAGAAAACCCTTCTTGTAAATTTTCAGATGAAATTTGGCAGTTAAAAAGTCGCTTTTTCTTTAAAATTGGATGAACTCTCCTTAAAAGCGTATGTAGAAACGAAAAGTTCTTTATTATAATTTAAAAGATATGTTTTGTTAATATTTGTATTATTATTGCTTTTATTTTGACTTTATTTGTATCATAAAATTCTCATCTAAAACATTTGCAAAGATATTGTTACCAAATTCTCTAAAGGCCAAAATGTAACAACCCCCATATCAAAAACAAAAAGCTTAAACATTTTAATTAACATTTTGAAAATCTTATCCACACATTTTTCTTCTGTAGTGAAGATCTTTCCACTTTTATTTATCTAGATATCCTCCGGAGGCCTGTAAGCGTGTAAACAAGGCACCACTAAACTAAACCAAAAACTCACGGCACTAAAAAAAACATATTACGTTTGTAGTAGTATGACGTTTTAAAATATTTAAAGAATTTTAATTGTAAACTTTCTTCCTTTTTAAACACAAACTTTTTGTCCCTCAAACATATGGACTATTGTGACTTACACACGTCTCTTCTAAGTCTCTTTTTGATGATAGTTTGAAAAAGGTTTGCACTTCGATAAAAAATTAAATTAAAATTTTAAATTAAATTTAACAAAACGACGAGTTAAAATTATTACAATTACAATAGCAGAAGACGAAAACATAGAAAAACAAGTGTCAGTCGTGGCTAAGTTGATTGAAGAACGTGGAGTGATTGAAGAACCTAGAGTATTATAGCCTGCATGACATCATTTGTTCAAGTATGGCCGGAGTATGGTATAATGGTGTGGATGGCTTCGTATATTTGTTAAGTCGCATGTTTCGTAAACAAGTGATTAAAAATCTAGCCAGGAACACAGAATAAAAAATAAAACTTCGCCATGTCGTATTTGCAATCGTTTTAAAAAAGTTAAAGACGTAACAATATTTATGTCCCATCTGCAAAAATATTTTCTTTTTAAAAATATTTATAAACATTTTAATGTGAATATTTTTATCATTTAGTTAGGGACTTTCTATATTAAGGTCACGATATGTAAGTACATATATATACAAAGAAGAGTAAATGTTTATTTTAATAAATACGATATTAAAATGGTAGTCATACAAAATGTACAAATGTTATACGTATGCTTTCTGCAAGAAATATTTTTGTACTCTTTGCAGTACTTTTTGCAAAAGGAAAGATGCCCCGTGACAAAACAAGAGTGCTATATTCGGCTTTACCAAATCTTATATACCGTTCACCATGTATGTAAATCTAGTTTAGTGAAGTAACTCCAATCAAAAAAACAAATGTTGGGGTGACTGAGAATTAAAAAATTATAAATAAATAAATTTAAACAAATTAATATTATATAAAATTTTACATAAACATGTCATCGGCTCTTAATGAGTTAAGCATTTAAAAAAAGTTTTAGCATTTCCTGACAGATCTCTTCAAAAGCTTTTAAGTGATACCCATATTAATATTTTAAAAAACATGGTCCAAAATCGTACTCGTAACTCGGAAAGTAAGGGCGAGTGCCAATTTTTTTACTTGATGTTGTTTTCTTATTTTTTAATTCTCTATGGCTCCATTTGCTTGTTTTTTTATTTTTTATTGAAGTTACTTTATTGTTCCAAATGATATGGAAAAATTAGAGGCAGGAGTGGTGTTTTGCCCGCTGCTGATTTTTAAAAGCAAAATTTTCGAAACTATGCCTGATCGATTGACGTATTTAAATTTTCTTTAGCTCATCTAGTGCATCGGGAAAGTTGATTTCAACACAAGCACGGACAGACAGAGAGACAGATGGATAGACACACAAAAATACAGACAGACATCGAATTGGTGAGGTTGGAATTGGATATCGTAGAAATTCCAAACGGAATGACAAACTTAAATAAATACACCCTCTTGCCATCTGTTGTAAATGGTATAAAAATAAAAAGCATTCAATTCCTTGAAAGTATGGTAACATTGCTGAGAAAAATACATTTTAAAATGAGAGGAGAAAATAGATTTTTCTATCTGAAGACTGATTTTTACGACAAAATGTATGAAAAAAAGCTTTGAACCTCAGTTCCATTTCATTATCTATACATCTACTTATACTATAACGAGATCATTTTTGTACATGAAATATTTTTTTTTAATTTTCTTGTTGGTGTAAAAAAGAGAAAAAGAGATGCAAATGTGAAAGCATCCAATTTTACCGGTATAATGGTACTAAAACAGTTGTCAGTACATTTTATTTTTGTAAATAGAAAAATTTTAACATTCATCCTTATCGTGGTTAGAGTGTTTGTGGCGTAAGTTAGTCATTTTTAAAAAGTTTTTTAACAGATTAAGGATAGCTCGTAACAGTTATCATTAATCTATTACAAAATTGTTGTGGTCGAAATACGCCTACGCCAGATACTATAGGGGTGATTGTCTACAGAACTCTTAAATCAAAATTTAAAAACACATTTTTCTAAATTTTCAATTATAAGAAAACTAGAAATGATACGATGATGAATATGAAGTCTTAGGCACTGCTAGTTTAGGACTAAAAACAGATTTTATCTTAAGTAGTGATAAGCGTAAACGTTACTTATGAGCTGATGGATTTTCCGTAGCAAACTTATGCAGGTTACCTTTCGCATTTACGATTCATTGTCAATGAATATAATAAAAAGTTCAGACCTCATTTGCTTTTTTTTTTTAATAGGAATGTATGGGAAACTCTACCTAAGCACAACTACAAATTGAAAAAGAGCAACTTTAATTTTTCCTCTTGAAAGAATTAACAATGAGCTAGTGATGTACGAGGGGAGGAATGTTGCCAGAAACATTTAAGAGTTACGGCAATGACATTACAACTGTCAAAAATTACATGTTCAGTATTATTTGTATTAAAAGAAAATGTGTGAGAGATTTTTTAACGGTCTGGGTGTTTTACTTATCTTAAAAAAATTATAGAAAATAATGGTTTCTGCGCGTTTAGGGTTGCATCATTTTTTGTGTGACAGTGCTGCACTTGCGAATTCCAACAGATTTTTTGGTGGGTGAATCGTGCGTTGGTGTAGGGTAGTCATACATGCAGTCATATAAATTTCATGACTTTTCAAAAAAATGAACAGATCACTACTACATAACATTAAATTTTAACTATTTTATTGTACCCGGCCTTCCCTGCGTTTAAAATTAGTGCAATTTTAGGATTTGTATAATATTTTATAGTGTTATTTGCTTTAGGGCGTGAGAAATATATCAATTCAATTTGGATTTAATAGATCAGAAGATATTTATATTGCAGATATCGTAAGAATCTTGATTTTGTTAAAATCACTTAAAGTTCATAAAATTGTGCAATTTTACTCTCTCCTACTCCCCTTTCCTATTCTTTTTTCAAAATAAACATAGAATATTCTACCCTTTACATGAACATATTATGTAAATATAAACTACGTTCTATAGCAATCGAATTCAGTTAGGTATGTAATGAGATTCTATCGCTTTGAATACGATCGTTTTTAAAGGGTGTAATGAATTTCGTTCGATTTCAAAACACAAACTAAAAACAATAATTTTTTTTAATGGAAATGAAAATAAATTTTTTTAATGAAAAAATAACTCGTAAAACTATAATTTTTAAATTGATCTACATATTTCCATTTCATATTTCTGAATATCTTGTCAAAGTGATTTTTATTATAAAATTTTGATTAGAAATTAAATAAATTGGTTTTTAAAAACAATTTTGTGTCTGCTTGCTTTAAGACCGCTTGCGAGTCTGAACACAATGTAACGATAACTAATTGCGGTGCGGTTTTTTATACGATTTTAAAGTAAAAAACCGCAGGGCGGAGAGAGATAAGATTAAAATCAATTTTATTTTCATTGCAGAATTTCTTATTCTGTCAATTTTTTACACTCTTTTTCTTTCTGATGTTGCCATAGTTTTTGAATAATTGGTGAAGTCCACAACATTATTGTAAAGAAAAAACATGATTTTGTAGTTCATAAATTTTTGCTATAAAATATGTGTCGTGATTTCTAATTCCACACATAAATCAAACGTGGCTTCTACCAAATTTACAATTTTTTAATAGCCTAAATTTTTTTATTTACTGTCATTACAAAATATTTAAAGCAAACAGTAAATTTTTTAGAAAATTATTTAAAAATGTATGCACAAAAAAAAATTAATAAAAATGTAAACAAAAAATGAAAAGTATTGCCGTCGCCGTCTGCCGTTGTATTATGTTTATTATTCTCTCCCGCAAGGAGTAGTCTTCTCAAACTAAGATGTAAAATATTTAATTTTTTTAATAACAGTTAAAAATTTTTTGACCACTTTAAACAACGAATAATAAAAAACAAAAATTAAAGAAAATTTTAAATCAATATTTTTCTGATGCATTTTTATTTTAATTACTCCTGTCAGTTGTTTGTCGCTTTCTTGTCAACCTCTACCCACTGTTACACAAAATTTTCTGACGGTGTATAAGAAAAATAGTAGAAAAAAAACAAAGAATAAAATTAAATACATAAATGAAATACATTTTATGTTTGTTTTATGCAAATATTGTATCACTCTATTTTTAGGTTTGTTTGCATAAAAATGAATTTTTCTTTAAAGAATTTTGTTTTTTTCTTTCTTATGCTTTGCATGCCACAATGCTTTTTGATATTTTTTCTAATTTTGCTCCTTTTAATATGTCTTGCGGGTTTTATTAAAACTAAAGACGATAGAAAACACCTTTACTCAATTTTAGAGTCGTTTTTTTTCTATTTCTATGCTCTATTTATTTAAAATGCATTCACAGCCAGCCGTATGATTCGTTTTATAGTGATTGAAATGTTTTATTATTTCTTATCCATTCAATAGGGCTTGTGCATGAGATATGACATGATATCTTTGCAACCCTTGCTTTCATCATCTACATGGACATCTTCCCACTTACTTTATACTCCCACTTATGAAAACTAACTTGCGTACATTTAATGTTTAAATATTTGTTTGATGCATTTTTGAAAAATATTGAGCAAAAACAAAAATTGATATTTGGGTCAAAATATTTACAAAGAAAAAAGAAACATTAAATAAGTTTTTGTGTTTGATTTCGATTTAAAGTAATTAAATAGGGGACACAAACACAAAATTTGAAGTTTTTAATTGATAATACTTTTTACAGTACTGTCTCTTTTAAAAACTTTCAATTAGATTAATTGTGCTTAATTGATTCAACAAAGTTGTAAAAAAAATTTTTCGATATTTTCACCAAATATTTATTACCAAAAAAAAAAAAAAAAAAAAATAATAATAAAATTAATAATTATATACAAAGCATAAACAAATGGTAATTTCGTTGGGGCATACATAGATAGAGGATCTTACTCAAAATATTAAGAGAAACTCCCGATTCTTCTGTGTTAAACTTTATTGACTAAATGAGAATTACAAAAAACAAATTCTAACCAAAAACGATAGGAAAAATTAAAAAAATGTATTTTTTTGGTTTTCTGTTATTTCTTCAAAAAAGTAATAATGTGTCTAAATAAATGTCGACGCTCCTGATGCAACAGTTCTGAATTTTAACTTTAAGAATTTAAGAGCGCTATAATCGGCTATGCTGAATCTTATACACCCTTCACCATATATGTAAATCTAGTTTAGTGAAGTAATTCCAATCAAAAAAGCAATTATTGGGACAGAGAATCAAAAAATAAGAAAAACATTAAGCACGATATATAATTTTGCATAAAAATGTGGTCGGCTCTTAAATGGTTAAGCATTTTATAAAAATTTTAGCATTTTAGTTTGTATTAAATTAGGATTTGAACTGTGGATATTATAAATGAATTGAAAACTAATTCTGGCTTGAGTTCATTTATTTTAATTTCTAAAAATCTTTTTTTAGAAAGAAAAAATTGTTTTACATATGTATGTGGACGCTTTCTTTCTGAAAAAAGATTTTTAGAAATTAAAATAAATGAACTCAAGCCAAAATTAAATTTCAATTCAATTTTAGCATTTCCTAAAAGATCTTTTCAAAAGCAATGTGATACCCACATTGATATCTTAAAAGTAGGGTGCACATTTCTGTTTTTCTATGAGGGGACCATAACTTGGAAAATATGGGTGAGCGCCGATTTCTTCCCTAAATCTCTATCGACCCCTCGAAGGCGTATTTAAATTATTCTTTAGCTCATCTTGTGCCTTGGCCTAGTTGATTTCAATACTAACACGGACAGACATTCAGACAAACAGATATCGCATAATCGATTTCTTTATGCATGAGGGCGCAGAATAGATTTACTTAATGGGGTCGGAAACGGATATTTTTGAGATCACAAACGGATTGACAAACTAATAAAATATACCCCTTTTCCACTTTTTGTGGTGAAGGGTAAATAGCCCGCACATTCGTCTTGGATTCATTCTTCATCGGGACATTTGTTTAAGTTAAAGAAATAAAAAAACCCTAGAAGCCATATATACAGAATAATCATTCATTTGGAAGTACAAATACAAGATAACGCATTGAGTATTTTCTTTTTTAATCGACTTCAAAAGAGGAGATTATTTATTCCTTTGAATTTTTTTATAAAAATTAAAATATTAAAAGATGATGTGTAAAGATTTGTATATTTTAAAAAAGTTCATAATTTTAAAATTTAAGGTGCCCCCTTACCAAAAAGAAGGTATTCCTGATAGCTAACGTTATTTGACTTACAGTTTGTCAATAATGTCTTTACACACAAAAAAAAAATGGTGTTTTCATATTTCGTATGAAAAAAAACGATTTTAATTTTATGAAATAGGTATAAAGTTTTTTTTATTTATTATAATTATTTATGCTATTCGTAAAAGTATAAAACAAAAAAACGCAATTTTTACAAAAACTACTCCATTTTTCTGATGTCAAGAAACTCTTTACACAAAACACATTTTCTTTCTTTTTTGCACTAACTTTACGATCAACTTAACCGTTATCTATCACGTACTTTGTTATATTTCTGTAATATTTGATGTCAGCTGACGATACAAATTTTCAGTGCTCGCGTCATTTTTAAAATTATTGTGAGTAAACAATTCCAGGCAAAAGATTATCGTACGACGTGATTCGACTGATTTACTACAACCACCAATTGCGTGCAAGTGCTCAGGAACTGTCAGAGATTTTTGGTAGCACGAAAGACCATTTACAATGTGCTTGATAGGAGTTTGACAGTCGTATATACCAGCAAAAAATACTGAATTCGCCTACGCTGCCACCTGATAATCGATTCGCCTTGATTTACATCAAGATCATGATAGCATTAATATCTGCTCGCATTAAAATATGAAATATTTTTGAAATTGGTAGTAGTAAAAATTTGTTCGTTTCAATTAACGATTTAGAAAAATAATGTTTGAAAAACAACTCGCGACGCTCATAATAGATTCCTCGCATCCCCACCAAGGTATAACTTTAAGACTCCGAACTTCAATACAAATTCGTTCTTTCATATGAAGGTAAAACGTAAATTTTAATGAAACTGTAGCAGCACGTTTTTAAACAAAAAAATTTTTTTAATCACACAACAAAAATAAAAAAATTTATTTAAAGGTGTAGTGTTGGCAACAACAATCAAAAAATATGACATAAAGAGCAAACGTAAAAACAAATTGCAGGCAGAAGGAAGAAGCATACATATGTAGACATGATAAAAGACGAAAAGAAATAGTAAATAAAAAATGTACACAGCCAATTTTAAAGTTTTGCAATTGTCTTGCAATAGAGTTGGTTGGTTGGCTGATTTGTGGGTTTCTACAGACAGAAGTATGTTGAAAAAGGGAAAAAGAGTTGGAGATAACGTAAAACAAAAGACAATCTCTAACAGCTTTCACTTATTATGTTGATAAAAAGTTAATATTTTACTTACATTTCAAATAGAATAAAATTTTTAGATTTTGTCAAATAAAAATGACATTTTTGATTTCTGTTTATTTTTTCATTCTTTTGGTCTCTGCACAATTTTCTTCAGTGCACTTGTCACCATTTTTTTTTTTCTTTGCTTCGTGAAACACCTTTTGTATACTTTTATTCTTTTACTTTTTTAACATTTCATTATTTCACGTATTGCCTAAATTCTACAATTTATAAGTAAAATATACATTTTTATTAATGAATTAACATATTATCTGGTAAATAAAAAGGTGCAGCACCTTACACTACATAAGTTTTCTTTTCATTTTACATACAGACAAATCGTCTTTTTCTTTTACATTTCTTTTCTTGTTAGCTATTTTTCTTAAAAGTTATTTAAAGACATTTCATTTTCTTTAAAACAGAAACATTACGTTTTCTTTTATTGAAATGCACCTAAAGCACTCTTTTTATTGTTTTATAATAATTTCGTTAGTAATATTTTGTTAAATTTTCACATTTTTTCATAAGAAAATTTCACTTGACTGGTGAAGAAAAAAAAAATATAAACACCCCTCGATAAAAAAAAATGATGTGACATTTCATCAAATCTTATTATTCTATTACAATTTCAGTGTATAAATTGTAAGAGATGAGTAGTTTGAACGAGTTTCATATGGTTATTTTACTACTAACACAAGTGTTGTCAATATGTTAATTAAAGCTAAAGTTACAAACGTAATTCAAAATAAAATTTTTACGATCTGTCCCCGTCCAGACATGCGATTATTGTTTGTACAATTTAATTAAATTCTTTTTTAATATTATATTTCTTAAATTTCGGTTTTAATTAGGATTTTTTTCTTAAGAGTGATAAAACAAAAGAAAAAACAAGTGCAAAAAACAGTATAGCAGTTTCTATTCGACTCTTCCCTCTCACAAGTAAACATAAGTATTGTACAATAAGAGTTGCAAGGTATAGACGTCTGTGGTATAGACAGGGGCTAATTGGAACTATTTCAGCAATTAAAATCTTTATATAAATTTATTGTCGTTTTTTTTTATGAAAGATTCATATATTTATGATTGTTTAAAGACTAGCAAGCGTATTGCAGAAATTGAGATAACAAAGAAAAAATTCTAAGCTAACTCCTCGTTTAGACGGGCGAACATTTGAAAGTAAGACATCTGGAATTCTTTCTTTTTTTTCATTTCATTTTTTGTTGTCGGCAACAAAATATACAAAGACAAAAAACTTCTATTATATTAGAATTCTTTATCAAGGGCATGTTTCATACAAAATTCGTAATTATAAGTTTTTAAAAAAACTACATCTAAACGTTTTAAGTGATTTGATTGATTTATGTTTCCGAAATACAAAATTATCTAGAATTACCTCTAATATTATTAAACGTCATTAATAACAACTTTTATATAAAAATGATGTGTAAATAAAAAGTATGGGTCCTAACACAGATTTTTTAGAAGACCTTATTGTTATTTCACAATAAATAAGTAGGCATAAGCCAGCTTAAAAAGTAAATTTTAGTAAATAACACGTTTCTGACGAATGGAGTTAGTATAAGACAGTAAAAAAATATTTCAATAGAATTGATCAGTAATAATAAAAAATACCGCTAAAGTTGCTTGTATTTTTTTATTTTATTTTTATTTATTTATTTATTATTAGTAGCATTTAAATACTTTTGAATTACATTTTGTAAATATTTTTATAAATTATTTTTTAAAGTTCTAATTTGAATTTTGATTTCTAATAAAATAACAACTAATTTTCTAAAACTGTTAATATTTTTTTTTTTTCATTTTTTAAATTATTTGGCATAGTATTATATTTTCTCAGTCCTTTGTAGTATATCGATCGCTGCCTTGAATTTGTATCCGATCGTTGCAATCTGAAATCTTGGCTATTTCTTAGATTGTATGGTTGAACTTCACCAACATAACGTATTTGCTCTATCAGGTATTCAGGTGCATCACCTATCTCCATCTTTTTAATAAAGGTTAATGTGCTTAGCTCCAGTCTTTGATGTATATTCATCCATCTTAGCATATCAAGCATTAATTGTATTGAGGTGAAACGATTGCATTTTAGAATAGTTCGCATTGCTTTTTTTTGTAATTTTTGTAGTCTGTTTATTTGATTTTCTGTACAACACCTATGTAATATCGTAGATCCACATTCAAAATGAGGTTTAATAATCGTATTATATAGATTTATTGCTGTTGGTTTCTAATTCGTTTAAAAAAAACCTATTTTCTTTCCGATCTTTTTACATATATATTCAAGATGTTCTTTAAAATTTAATTCGTTATCTATTATAAAGCCAAGATATTTTATACTATTTAATTCTTCTATTATTTCATCATTTATTTTAAAAGTTATGTCGTTGTTCATGTTTATTTCTATTATTTTTATTTTATTTTCATTTAATTTTAGTTTATTCATTTTCAACCATGTATTAACCTTATTCATATCTGTTTGTAGGTTTTTATAACAAATTTCATCAGTTACTGCTTCCGAAAAAATCAAAGTATTATCAGCATAGTGTTTTATTTACAATTCTCCGAAACCTTTTTCATATCGTTAATATATAATGAATTTAATACATTTTTATTATCTTTCATTTTATTTAACATTATTTTCAATTGTGTTAATGCATAAATAACGTAATGTTAACATCCTAATTTATTAAAAATTGTACCTGCTTCTCTAATCGCAAAAATCCTTTTTGGAAATGAACATTTAAATACACAATAAAGAAAAATTAGCCTTTGTAAAACTTTACATGTTTTTTTTTTTAATTTAAACTATCCCCACATATTACATTTCTTCAAGAAGGAAGATTGGTAACACTGCCTTGAGTATGAATGCACTGCAATACCGACTTCATATGTAGGTGAAGTTCAATAATTTATTTTGACACAATCCCAGTTGGTCGTTCGCATAAATAAAATTCTCATTATTTGTACATATATACATACATACAAATTCTTAGTTTTCCTCTTTCCGCATTCGAACGAAAAATATTTGTGCGAAAAATACTCTAAATTTACTAAATATAGAATATATATATTAAACAAAAGTCCATGAAGAAATAAATAAACAAATCAAAAAAGTTACAAGGAGAAATAAAGTGACCACCAAAAAACATTTCATTGATAAGTTTTAAGAAAGATTTACGTATATTTTTTTAGATGTTAAAAGTACTACGTCATAACGTCCTTAATATTCGACACAAGACAACAAGGGCAACGTGTGGCCATGTCGATGAAAAACGTAATTTCTGCATCTCTATTCAGAGACAGGCACAACTTCCCCAATTGTCGCCTTATGATGTGAGTGTTGTTAGATAACCTTGTTGGAAATATTTAAGTTAATTGTGATTGATTTCAAATAAATTTCAAATCTTAATAGAAAAAATTAATAAAAATTATAACACCTCTTCAAAAGGTTAATATGATTCTGAGAGAAAATGAATATATGTATGTCATTCCTGAAAATCAGAACAGTACAGTTCATAGCTATGAATCTAACCAAGTAGCCTCCAATAAACCATGTGAGGATTGTCGCACTGAAGCTAGTTTTTTGCACAAAAAAGGTAAAAGCTATTTAATATTTACAAGTGCATGAATTTATTGAATTTTTTATTTTAAGGTTTTATTTGTGGCATTTTTGATGGCCATGCTGGGCCCGCTTGCTCTCAAGTTATATCAAAGCGATTATTACGTTATGTAGCAGCTTCCCTAGTTGATCGCAAAATTCTGGAAGAACAAATCGAGAAGGGTTGCAACAGTCAATCATTTTTGAGGTGTCATAATGATAACGTCAGTTGGAAATGTAAAATTTTTTGCATAATTAATTTTTAAGCGTTATTTACAGGTTGATTTTGTAAAAGAAATCAAGGATATTTATGAAGAAAGTTTTGCAAAATACATTAAATTGCTACCAAAACAAAAATTGGAAAATTTTTCAACCGCTATTGAAAATGCATTTGTCTCTTTGGACAATGATCTATCGGCAGAGGCCTTAAATAATACAAATATGAGAACAATGGCTGTAGCAATGTCAGGTAAATCTTGTGACAATTAATTTTACTATCAATAAACAAATTATTCTAAACCTTGTACAAGAAGCAGGAAAGGTAAAGGTTTTAAGTTTTATTCTAGAAATGACTTCTTGATGATTTTTTTAATTAATTGATTTTCGCTTTATTTTTTTATTTTAATTTCTATGAAATTTTAAGAAAAAAAATAATGTTATAATTTTAACTTGATCAGTTAATATTAGTTTAGGGTTGCAAGCTAAAAATAAAACTTGAAAAATTACTATTATTGTCCAATAAATGTTTCTTATCCAAAAAGTTATTTTGATACATCACTTTCAGTAATAAATTCTTTATATCAAACAACAGGTGCTGTTGCTTTGGTTGCTCACATTGAAGGACTTGATGTTCATGTGGCAAGCACCGGTGATTGTACTGCAGTTTTAGGTTCCGTATGCCCAGAAACGGGCAAATGGATTTCAAAAAAACTAAATCAGGAACACAATACCGACAATCACCAAGAAGTACAACGAATACTGCTTGAACATCCAAAAGAAGAACATGATACGGTCATACGAAATGACAGACTACTTGGCCAGCTGGCTCCTCTACGTGCCGTAGGAGATTTCCGCTATAAATGGTCAAATGAAATAATGGAAAAACATGTAGTACCTGCCTTTGGCCAACAAGCTGTACCGCCGCACTATTACACACCGCCATACCTGTCCGCTAAACCCGATGTAACACATCATCGTTTAACAATCAACGACAAGTTTCTCGTAATAGGCAGCGATGGCCTTTGGGACTTATTAACACCCTCACAAGTGGTTAATTTGGTAGGCGATCACTTAAATTCGAAAAAATCCCTAGAGCCAATAAAATTACCTCAGGGAGATGTTACCTTGCAGACCATTTCTGACATACTAGCCGAAAGAAAGTAAGTTAAAAAACTTTTTTTTTCCCAAATTATAGAAATTGTTAATAATTTCGTTAATAGAGCTGGACGTACACGCAAACCATCAGATCAAAATTCAGCCACTCATTTGATACGTTATGCCCTGGGCGGCACTGACTACGGTATTGAACATTCAAAAATCGCTTACTATTTATCACTACCTCAAGACATTGTGCGTCTGTATCGTGACGATATTACAATTACCGTTATTTACTTTAATACAGATAGTATTAGTAATTTAAGCAGTCAAATAACGTAATTATCTCCTTTTTTATGTAGAGAAAAGTAAAAATGAAGAAAAATTTTATTTGTTATTTTAAGGTATACTTTTTATTAATGTTTAGATTATTTGTTATTATTTTATAAGCCTTAGTAAAATTTGTGTTCCTTTTTTTAAACGAACGTGTGCTCCTCTTTTTAGCCGTTGTTTTTGTTTTCAGTTTGCTTTTAATTTTTAAGTAGCTCTTTTATTTTTAGCTTTTATAAGTCCACATTATTTTTTTAATGTGCGCTGTTAACTCTAAAAAATTACTTTGCTCTGGTCATTTTCTCATATACAAGAATTGTGTTTATTTTTGCGACAGAAATGAAATAAAAATTAAATGTTTATTAACAAAGAAAAAATTTAAAAAGTCTGTTCATTTTTCGTTTTTTAAACTATCTGTTAACTTTAAAATAGTTTTAAAAATCTTAGGCATGATTTTCACAACGTAATTTATGCAAAAAAAAAAACGAAAAATTCTAAGTTCCACCACCAAGCAGCCGGCAATTCGACATCGGCTCGTTTGTTTCATCATTGATAAAATAAAATTTGATATTTGGTTTGGACCAACTAATCGCTTCTTTCCTAATCTTGATATTTATTTGGCGGGTGTTAGTATTGACTTCGTTGAAAGCATTAAATGTCTAGGGGTTATGCTTGATTCTAAGCTTTCTTTTTTTATCTCATATTAATATTCTTAGCTCAAGAGTTTTTGGTATTCTGCGAAGGATATATACATGCAATTTATACTTACCTTTCCATGTTAGGAAGGTGTTGGCTCATTCTTTATTAATATCTCAACTTTTATATGGACTTGAGGTATTTTCTGGTACCTGTTCTACAATTCTAAATAAGCTTAAAGTTATTTTTAATGTTGTGATACGTTTTGTTTACAATGTTCGACGTCGTGACCATATTTCTGCTCATTTTCATCGTTTCCTTGGTTGCTCATTCGATGAGTTTGTCATATGTCGGAATTTACTTCTTTTCTATAAGATTATAAGAGCTGGTAGACCACTTCCTCTTTATGAATCATTTTCATTTATGCACTCTACAAGGAACCCTCAAATTCTTATACCTCTTATCTTATGCTCCTTTTTTGAAAAATCTTTTTTAGTTAGAGTAGCACGTTGGTGGAACCGACTACCTCATGATCTTCGCATTTTTTCTCAATCCAATAATGTTTTCAAATTAAAAATCATCCATTTGGGTTTCAATATTTTGTAACTCAGTTTATTTATAATTCTTTTGTACTGCTACTGATTGGACTAATTTTGGGTTTTCATTTTAATCAACATTTTACGGCTGGGGAGCCAATAATAATAACTAATATTAATTAATATAATTATATTTATTAAGTTCTTATTTTGAATTAAATGATCTCGGACACTGTTTTTGCTATGTAATATTTTTATTTTGGCCACTGGAGGCTTTATATATTACATTTTTTGAAGAAATAAATAAATAAAAATAAATATGTGTGCGAAGTTAAATTTTAAAGTTTATAACCCTATCTACATTCTGTTACCATAACATAGCTCTGTTAATCACTTAACATAACCACTGTTAAGCACTTAACCAACCGATGTTAAGTTAAAAATTTATTAGAAGAGTTTATGGACGATATTTAAAAATATAAAATATAAAAAAATAAAATATATAAAATATATAAAAAAAATATTGTAGAGCACTTCTAGTAGTGTCTATTAAGCTTCAATAGTCAAATATATTAACATATTGTTTTTGAAGAAATTATAGGTTTTTCCAAAAACACCACTTTTGAAATTTGAAAAGGAAATTTGGTCTTTTTCTCGTAAATGAAAGAGAGTGGGCGAAAAAATAATTATTGGAGAAGACTTCTAGTAGTATAGGTGACAGAGTCACCCCAATTTTTTTGTTTTTTTTTTTATTGGAGTTACTTGACTAAACTAAATTTACATAGATGAAAGGTGGTATATAAGATTCGGTAAAGCCGCATATAGCACTCTTCTTTTATCAACATATGAACAAATTGAATTTTCTGACTTTGAATGCCAAAACTTAAGTGTATATAACTAACTGATCCATGGGAATGGCAAATCGACTTACACTCAGCCGATAGTTTGCTAAAAAAAACTCCTTCATTTTTTTAATTATTCCGACTTTTCCTGTTTTAAGTTCGTATAATGTGCTTAACTGAATAAATCAATTTACTTTCATAACCTAACATTTTGATTCGTTAGTTTTAGAGACAAAACATTGAATAATGTTCCTTCGATTAGTAAATGCTCGCTTGAAAGGGGGCAAAAAAAAATTTTTTAAAATTCAAAATAATAGAAAATGAAGCATACTTTAGGGAGCTTGAGATGCAATATCTTATTCTTTCAACTAAAACGTATGAACACTACAAAATGCAGTAGCACGAACATGTATAAGCCAACAAACATTAAACATCTTTAAGTTTTTAACATTCGCCAGACTTAACAGCGAGAAAAAGTTGTAACATTTTAGCGATAGAAAAGGAAATGTTTTCACATTTATTTTTAGCATCTAAACCAGGGGTTCTCATCAAATTCCTGCTCACAGACCCCTAGTAAACTAATTTTTTTTTTTCGCGGACCCCTCTGAAGCACAAGTTCAAAATAAAACTTTTATTATTTTTGAAAACACTGTTTTTTCGGTTCTTCATGCGGACCCCTTGGATGGTTGCTACGGACCCTCAGGGGTCCACGGGACCCCATTTGAGAACCGTTGATCTAAACGGATTAAAATAATATAAATAAATTGCGACTAAACTCCAGCATAAAAAAGCTTTTATAAGATTTAATTGTTCATTAAAAATATACGCAAGGATTCTTATTAAATAAGAATTAAAATTTTGTTTAATAAAAATCATTTATTTTTACTTATTTTTAAAATATGTATGTGTGTGTGTGTATGTATATTAAAAATTAATATTAAACGTTGTTTTTGTTTTAACGAAACCTTGTTAGTTTTTTTTTTTTTGTTTTTTTTTTATAAGAAATTAATTAATGAATAGAATTATGCTGTTGTTGCTGGGCTTTTTGAGCATGTTCAGCTTCTCGACGCAAAACACAATTAAGAAACTCCACTTGAATTGAGGTAATTTCTTCAGGAGGGAAACGCTGAATTTTCTTTTTCAGAAAATCAAAAAATAAATCACATTCTTCTCGTTGATGGTTACAAAACATTGCTGTTGATGATGTGGGCAATGCTGGTGGTGTATGTGAATACGCTGATGATATTTGTTGTGAATTTGTATTTGAAGTGGTCAACAATGACTTTGCATCGTGTTTGGCATCGTTCGGTGTTGTCGAAGGTGTTGGAGGAGAGGATATTAATTCAGGCAGTGTTTGTATATGTACCGAGGGTGAGGTTACTGTAGCACATGTTGTTGTGGAGTCCAGGGTAGTGGACGATGTATTAGTGGAACTTACGGTTGGTAAGTTTTTTAGTTTTAAGGTACCTGTTGATGCTCCTATAACACTGCCCGAATTATTATTGTTATATTGAGATCTTGAGGGATTAATGGATGCATACATATACGTAGCAGTTGTACATACTGATGTTGTAGACGATGGCGGTATCGCTGGTGAGGGCGTCAGTTCGGGTAGGGTTTGTAAATGAACTGAAGGAGAGGCGATTGTAACACAAGATGTAGTAGAATCCAGAGCAGTGGATGATGTACAGGTAGTCGAGGAGCTAACCACAGGTATATTTCTTAATTTAATTGTTCCTGCATTAATGACACTACTAGAACTGCTCGAGTATTGTGACCTGGTGGGATTCATTGAAGCTATGCAGAAATCGTTAGCATCAATGTATTGGAATTTGGTATCATCCGAATTGGCGGAATTCGTTCCTGCCCCAGCTCCAATTATAGTTTCACAATCAACACTCGGTGTATTGCCTGATTCTTCGTACAAACAAACCTCCTCATAATCTACCTCTCCACCCGTATTGCCATCATCATCTAAAGTTACATGTTGTTCATGTTTAACTATTTCCACACAATCTTCCATACTGTTGTTGTCATGATTTAGTTCACTATGTGACACCATATTGTGATCTTCGTGTGAAACATCATTGTCGTGTGTGACATCTTCGTACGTGGTCAAAATAAATGTGTCTGTATCATTTACCGATATAATATTGGAATGTACCATATCCTGGGGTACAACGTGATCATGTTCATCGGTACTTTCTGAAACACTATGCAAGAGATTGTCTTGTGGTGTTGTATTAAAATTTTGTGTACGATTCGATTTTAATTTCGGTTGATATACATTCGAAAGAAATTCCATATCTTTGGCGTAACGCCATTTTGATAGACCATCACTCATTTTTGGTTTACGTAAACGATATTGATGATATGTATCCCGTAAATTTTTCCATTTGCGGCGGCATTCTTCCACAGTATATTTGTCTAAATAGTACGAATTAAAAGTTTGAATACAAAAAAATTTAATTTTTAAATTTTTATTTATCGTTAATGTTAAATTGGTTTCTAATAGAGATCTAACATCGTAAGGGGAAGCTTTTTGGAAGTTTAAAATAATTTTTTCTTGTTTTTTTCACTATAAAATTTGAATGCAAGTTAATTTTATAATTGTAGTTAACGATTTCCTTCAATAAAAATTAAAATAAAAATTAATGCAATAAAAAATAATCATTTAAAGAAAGAAAGAGTACAATGTTTTCCTTTTATTTATTTGTAATTTTTTTTTAAAGACACTAAACAAAAAAGTGAACAAAAAAAGATTTTAAAAATTTAAAAATTATGACCTGACTCACATGTCTATACTTAAGAAATTTTGTATGAATATAATTTAATAAATCCATAATTAATTCATTAAATATATAAAAATTATAATTTTTCGATACGCTAAAAACGATTGTTATAAACTTCATAGGTCATGTTATGTTAATATTAAAAATAGTTTAAAAACTACGAATAATGATGATTTCACACTTTTCTTTTGCTTGTTAATTTCATAGTTCTCGCCATGATATAATCGTAGTCCTTCATGTGTCACAAACGTTCTAAACACATCATAGTTATTTTTTTTCTTTTACTTTATATATTAAATATTTGTTCTTTTTCTCATCACTTTAGCAGCCTTAAGAAAAGAAAGGTATCGACCAACATGGGTCCAAATTCGTTCTCTTTGTGTTAATTCTAACATAGTAATAATGGCAAAAAATAAATTTCTAATATGGAAATCGTAATAAAAACATTCGATAATTATTAAGTCTCCTTTTTTTATAAATGTTTTTTATAACAATGCGGAAATTAAGCAACGTTCAACATTTCAGTCTGTTGCATTAGATACTGTTCTAGTTGATATAATTGAATATGATGTCTTTTTTGTTTACTTTTCGGCAATTCTATTACACTTATTCCTACTCCCGTTTTGTAGAATTGCATGGAGATTAACCCAAATATAAATACTCTGCCGTCTTTTATACCATGTGATTAAAATGTATATTTGGCTTCTAAACAATCGACTACAATGTGGAGTTGTTTTCAAAATATTCAAATAGATGGGCAGACTTTATGATGGTTTTTCGAATAAACAAATTTCTTCAAAATTAAATACTTACTTCCTATGGCTGCTGCTATTTCCGCCCAACCATTTAAAATATCTATACGCCTGCGTTGATTCGGTTGCAATTTATAATTGTACAATGTAGGATTTTGTCTTACTAAATGTATTAAAGTTAGAATATCATCAGTTGGAGCTAAATCCTTTTGGTAGCGTCTTCTCTCTAAAAAAAGAAAAAAAATGTTATTCAAGATTTAAGTTAAAAAAAATTAGTTTCACATACTTTGTGTATTATTTTCCATTTTATATTATTTGAAATTATAAAAAATAATCTTTTTTTCCACTAACTTTGCTCCTTATATAGTAAAACTTTACGAGTAACTCGTTTCTTCTGCTTTAGTGGTAATAAAATGCAACATTTTTTCGCTGCTCTTTTCTTTAGCCCAGAAGAAAATTTATAAAAATGTTGCGAGTTATTTAATTTCCGTTCGTTTATTGTTTGAATTTTTTAACGGTATCTGCCAATAAAGTTTTAAATTAATTATGTTTTTACAATTTTGAATAAGTTATTAATTAGTTAATTCCATTGTTTTTAATAATTTATTATATTTTTTCTACATAAAACGCACTTGCTGAAAATTATGGAAATCTATTTAAGTAATAAAATGACAGCTGTGTAAATGTTAGAAGGCTGCCAGATGGGTCAAAAGATTATATTGTATAACAAAATTTTTGTAAATTATGATTTAATTATTGTTAATTAAAGTTAGGTTTAAAAAATTAATAAAATATAAAAATATCTATGTATTTTTAGAATTATTTCTGTCGTTAATCTTTTTTGCATTAATAGTGCGCGCAGTGTTTTATAGACGCAAAAATACGGCATCGTTGTTATCAATGCGGCTGTATAATTAGAAAGCTTTTAACACAAATTATACTGTTCAGTGTAGAAATAATAAAATAATAAAATAAGTGAATGCATTTATTTTATCAAGAGGAGAGTTTTAAAATACAAATTCAATAATGTCTCAACCGCCTCCTAAATTTATGGGCACTGGCCTTGAAGAGGTCAATATACCGGGACAAGCTTATCTTAGAGAAGCTCTTACTTCGTGCACAGATCCTTTAAAGGCTATAGAAAGTTTTCAGGTAAATACAGTGTGTATATATGCATACAGATACCAGCATTAATCTTAAAAATTCTTAGTTGGAGAATGGTGTTTTATTGCCTTCCCTAAGACCTATGTTGCCTTTGCTGGATTTACATGGCGTACGTAGATTGGACTTTCATACTTCTCTAATGGAAGAGCTTCGTGATAAACTCATAGCCCATATAAATGAGTTGGGACAAAAGGATCCACGAGAGCGCGATAAGAAATTAAAAGAACTTTTAATTAAAAGTTTTCCAGTAGTACGTGTTAAGGCATTGCGTCCTGTAGTAATGGCCATTTTACGCAACACACCCCATATAGATGATAAGTATTTACGCATATTAGTTAGAGATCGCGAATTATATTCTGATACTGATACCGAAGTGAAAAGGCAAATTTGGCGCGACAATCAATCTCTGTTTGGTGATGAAGTTTCGCCATTACTTTCGCAGTATATACGAGAAAAGGAGCATATTCTATTTGACCATACCAATCTTAATAATCTCTTTTTTCATCCCTCGCCCAAGGTTCGACGTCAAGGCGAGGTAGTACAAAAATTGGCCAACATGATTGGCACCAGTGTTAAACTATACGATATGGTTTTACAATTTTTGAGAACACTATTCCTTAGAACCCGCAATGTTCACTATTGCACTTTAAGAGCAGAACTTTTGATGGCTTTACACGATTTAGAAGTGCAAGAGATTATATCTGTGGATCCATGTCATAAATTTACTTGGTGTTTGGATGCATGTATTCGGGAAAAAAATGTCGACATAAAACGCTCGCGAGAACTGCAGGGATTTTTGGACAATATTAAACGTGGCCAAGAACAAGTTTTGGGAGACTTATCAATGACATTATGTGATCCTTATGCAATTAACTTTTTGGCCACTTCGGCTATTAAAATACTGCAACATTTAATAAATAATGAAAGTTTGCCACGAGATAATACCATACTTATCCTGTTGCTTCGTATGTTGGCCTTAGGTCTTAGCGCCTGGGTCATGATAGATTCGCAAGACTTCAAGGAGCCCAAACTGGACGCACAAGTTGTAACGAAATTTTTACCGGCTTTAATGTCTTTAATCGTAGACGATCAGTGTCGCAGTTTACATTCCAAATTGCCGCCTGACGAACGAGAATCTGCTCTCACAACTATAGAACATTCAGGCCCTGCTCCCGATGCTGTAGAGGCCTATATACAAGAAAGTTCAGTGGCCAGTATATTAGCAATGTATTATACTTTAAATACTGCCCGCCAGAAAGATCGTGTTGGCGTTTTAAGGGTTTTGGCTATATTGTCATCGTGTAAAGATGATCGCGCTTACGAAGATCCATTTCTTCATTCTTTGGCAAGTGTGCAAAATTGTTAGTTTTTTTTTAATAAAATAAAATATATTTTAATGTATTTTAGATTGCTTTGTTGATTCCCATGGCTGAGGAGTTTACGACAGAAGATTTTTGCACAACATTATTTGATGAGTTTTTATTTGCCGGCTTGACAAGGGACAATGTTACACGACACATGATTAAATTATTGTGGTAAGTTGATTGAAATAAAACACAACAAAAAACAACAACAACATTCATGTTTAGTGACTGAAAATAGAAATAAATTGATTGCTTTTTTTAATTCTAATTATCCAACAGCTTCATTTTAACTTGTAATTTATGTTGATATTTCGTACATCATTTCATGCATGTTTCATTATTCAAAACAAAAGTCATGAGTTGAAAGAAAGAAGCGAAATAATCTGATGCCCCATTTTTTAAATGCAAATTGTTGTTCCATAATTTCTCTTTAGGTACGTTCACAATAAATTACCACCGGGTCGTTTGCAATCCCTGATGAAAGCGATGCAGCCCACAACCGGCCATAATGAAACTGTGCACAAGCTCTATGAAACTTTGCAGGACCGCATCGGAACATCATTACAGGAAAATTCTATGCCAGAACCTGTTGAAGCTGATTTTGATTCACCTTTAAAAAGTGTACCTACACCAGGGCCTCATTACATGCAGTAATTTTTGTTTTCTTAGAAAAAAAAAGGATAAGAAAAATAAATTTGAAATAATTTTCTTTTTAATCATCAGAAATAAAGAACAAAACAATTAACAACAAAATAATGGAAAATAAAAAATTTAATGTCTTTTGTATTTAAATGGATTTATTTTAATGTTTTTATTTTTTATTTTTATTTTTTTTAATTACAAATGTATTTCACTTATTTTATATACAATTAAGAAGGGAAAGAATATGAAATAAAATATTTAAACGTACAATATGAACGAGGAGAATTTTTAAGAAATAAAAAACATATAAATATATTTCAAATTGAAGAAATAAAATAATAAATTAATTACTTATTTTGTTTCCCTAGACTAAACTTAAAAATGAAAGAAAAAGTACTAATGAAATTCATGATATTTTTAAAAATTAATAGAAACCAAAAAAGTTAACACAACAAAACAAAACGTATTATTTAATTTAGCAGTGCAATTAAAAAAAAAAAAACGTTTCAAATGTTAAATAACTTTAAAAAAGGTAGCTGTTATTACTAAAATTAATTTATTAACAGAAGAACGAAGCACAAATGATGCCGCACATTTGTTGTGGGTGTGGGTGTGTATGTGTGTGTAATTAAATCAAATAGATAGAGCATTAAACAATATCCATGCGATTTTCTAATTTGGCACTTATTGAACTAGAAGTGGTGGTGGCATCATTTTCATTGGAATCGGAATTTGTTTTCGTATCGCCAATTACACTGTTAATTATGATATTTTTTTCCAATGATATAGACTGCGATTGCTGCTCCTGCTTTTCGTTGACTTCATGCTTGCGGTCTTTTAAATCTTGATACAAATCAATATATTCCATATAAATACGTTGCCATTTAAAATGAAATTTCAATTGTTCTAATACCAAATCTAATAGCTCATGTTTAGGTATGTCCTACAAGGTCCAGTAGCATGAAAAAAAGTTTTTATTTGAAACTTAATTATTTGCATTTAATTATCATTAACTTACCAATATGTGATCATTTTGAACGCCTATACTTCTAGAGCCTGTTCCTAAGAGATCATTTAAGAGTATTCGTAGTTTAAATTCGTTATTGCCGGTAGCCAAATGGTACGCTAACATGGTATACCAATATTTAAGCTCTTCCGGTGACTTAATAGCTTCACTCAGTTTTATTTGATTCTCGATAAATGTGATTTTAGCAACTGTTTGCCAATCACTAGCATTCCTAAATAAAGAGAAATGGGTTTTAACAGGTTAATTTTCGTTTGAGGGAAGAAATTAATATGAAAAATATATCGTTATAACGTGTTCTCTCTTTAGTACAATTTTGCATTTAAAACAAGTCAAGGGTATATAAGATTCGGCATAGCCATGTATGTCATGTATCTAGTCAAGTGAAGTAACTCCAATTAAAAAAAAACAAATATTGGGATGACAGAGAATTAAAAATTAAGAAAAAAAAAAAAATAGCTAAATAAAATTTTATATAAAAATGTCACCGGCTCTTAATAGGTTAAGTATTTTTTTTTTTTAATTTTAGCATTTCCTGAAAGATCTCTTCAAAAGGTTTTAAACGATACCCATGTTGATATCTTAAAAAATATGGTGCCAATCTTACTTTTTTATGAAGAGTTCAGGGGCCCAGAACTCGGAAAATATAAGCGGAAGCCAGCTTTTTTACTTGATGTATTTTCTTATTTTTTTCATATATTTTTTATTAGAATTACTTTATTATTCCAAATAATTTGGAAAGATTACAGGTAGGCGTGCTTGCTGCTTCGAAAGACATGGATCGATCCAGCTGATTTTTAACACAAAAATTTTTGAAAAGATATCTGATCGATTGGCGTATTTAAATTTTCCCAGCTCATCTAGAGCCCTGGCAAAGTTGATTAAAACACTAACACGGACGGACAAACGGACATCGCTCAATCGACTTTGCCATGCAAAGGAACTCAGAATATATATACTTTATGGAAATGGATATTGAAGATATTACAAACAAAATGACAAACTTAAATATGCCCTTTTTTCACTTTTTTATGGTGCAGGGTATAAAAATCGTTTTTATTTTGATTGTGCAAAAAATATTTTCTCAATACTTACAAATCAATGCCGGTACTCTGGGTAGCAAAAGTTGTTGTTGCTGCTTGTATCGATGTTAGAGGATAGAACAAATAATTCTTATTCAAGTCTTTAGGTATGGAAGTTCGTAAGCCATAGCGCATAATGGGATCTTTTGTATTTAACACAAGCCAAGATTGTAATTGTGGCGAATATGAAAATGCCTGACCGTTTGAGAAAATAATCATGGGAACACCTTGATCGGTAATGGTAAATTGTAAAACTGAACCATGTTTGCCAAAGATATCGTTACATGTTGTAGCTAAAACAGCCGAACAGGTGGCAATATTCCAAATGCGCAAAAGACCACATTCGGTTATAACGCCTACTAAAAGGCCCTTAGGACACTGAAAGATATAAAAATGTTAAAGTAAAACAAAAACCATAATAAAGAAATAAAATTATAAAATGATATAGAAAAAAATTAAATCAATTAAATTTAGATAATTAAATTAACTTACAAAGGCACATTGTATGGCAGCTGTTGTTAAGGAGATAATTGGCATTAAAGGACTGCCCGTTTGCAGATCTAATAAACGCATTGTTCCATCTAAACTACAAAGCATCACACATTTCGTACAAAAATTGAAATTTACAACCGGTGAACCTGTTAAAATCCAAGTGAAAAAAATTAATTGATGACTAATGCTTTGTTTTCTTTTTTTTTTCGTTCGAACATACCCACAAAGGTTTCCCACAATTTACCATTTGGTAACCGAAAAGCAGTGACTTTTGCCAAAAGACCATTGGAAGTGGGCACTAAGCCATTGTGCACATGAATGCGATAGTCTAAAGCACACTTTTGATATTCACACTTAGTGGTGGCTGTTATAGTTATTTTAGGCCCCATAGTAGAGGCCTGATAAGATTTTGTTGCTGCTGACAAGGAAGTTGCAATATTGTTGGCATCACTGCCACACTCATTTGGCGTTTGTTTAAAGTGAGGAAATGACTGCAAAAGTTCCTGGGAAACTGTAAAAGGTTCAACATTTGGTTTTGCTGATGTGCATTTAACTAAGCGCGAATCTAAGCGCCTAAAAATATGTTTTATTATTATTATTTTTTATTATTAAATTCATATTGTCTTCTTACCCTCTTTCCTGATCTGTTATATTTGGTTTAGGTACACTTATACTATCGGTTGGTGTGGTTGCTGTCTCCTTTCCAGCAGAAGTGGAAGTTGAAACAACAACAGCTTCCCCCTCAGTTGGCATTTTGCTCGCATTGACTTCTGTGGACGTTTGACTAAAACTATTAAATTTATTATTTGTTGTTGTTCCGAATTCGGACTGATCTTGATTTAACGGTATAAACACGGGTGTAATGCGTCGTTTACCATCTTTTGTACGAGTTTCTAGCTGTTTACTTATCGCTTTAACAGGTGTGCCTTGTCCAATTTTAGTGGCGTTTGATTCGCTATGACTGAAGCCATTTGCTGGGGGTTGTGTAAAGGTGCCTTCTATACTGTTGTTTTGATTGGTTACAGGAAAAGTTGGCAGTGATGGCGGTTTTATTTTGTCCTGAGTACATGTTAATAGTTCGGGATTCTCAATAATAAAATTCGATTCAGCGGTGGAGCCATTTGTTAAATTTGCTACTGATTTGCCATAAATACGTTGATATAGAGCATTTTTATCTTCCTCCGAAAGCGATGTACCCAATTCATTTTCGGAAAACTGTAGACACGCTACTGTACCATCACCACTACAGGCCATTAGAATGCACTTTTCGGGTCCCCAAGATAAATCCAGAATACTATCATTGAAGAGTTCATGTATAACCACCAATGGTCTTTGCAATGCTGTCATCCACACGGAGAGCGAACGATCTCTAGAACCCACCGCCAGGCAGCAATACTGTTGTGGTTTTTGTAATTTTGGTACTTGACGTTTTAAAATTCCTGTATGAAATCGAACACATGTAACAGCCTTGCGGTGACCCACAAAATCCTTATCACACTTCCAGCCTTCGCGTTCAATTATTTGTGCTGTCGGTCCGCCACCATTCATGGCATGAGCCGAAACTAAGTACTGGCCATCTGGAGACCATGACAGGCGCAATATGTGCGTGGTGCCTCCACACTCTTCAAAAGGTTCTGTTATCGTACTGCTGCACGTCCAATCCGATGTTTTCCATATCTTAACACTGCGGTCATCACTTTGCGATGCTAAGTATTTGCCTACTGGATCCCAAGCTACACCTTTGACTAGACCTGTATGACCCTTGAGATTTGCCAACATGGCGGGAAAATTTTGGGCATCCCATACTGTAATTGTGTTGTCAATGCTACAGCTGGCAAGCCAACAATCTTGTGGTGACCAAGCTAAATCGAGAACATCGCCCGCATGACCGCGAAGTGTAAAAACACACTTCCAAGTCTCTGGATTTTTCTTTATGCCACCGGTGCCGAAGACACCGCTAGGACCCTAAAAATAAGGCAAATTAAAAAGTTTTAATTTTTCTATAAACAACCATTTTTAAAAGGTTATTAAATTTTTATTTAAAAAAAAAGAAAAATTTTATTAAAACTGAGTTGAATTTTTTAAAAATTAAAACAGTTGGGAATAAACTAATTAAGAAACTATAATTTTTTATAACAACGAAATTAAAAAAAAAAACAGGTGTTATAAACCATCTTACACACCTTCGATTGCTTCCATATCATAACTAATTTATCATCCGAACATGAGGCCAATATTAGGCCGCTATGCGACCAACGTACACAATTAACACACGCCAAATGGTTATCCATTTGGCATAGCATTTTCGGCACAGTGTCATCAAGTTCCGCTTTTTCCGATAACACAGGCAATAGATTCCATATCACGACACGCCCGGAATCCACACCTTGGCCACCGGTGGCAAATTTAAGACACTCTTGATGAACATCAACTGAGAAAATAGGTTTTTCTACAACACAGAAAATTTAAATTAATCTACAATTGAAACATCAAAATCTCATGCACTTGGTTAAGAGTAAAAAATTTAACAAGTGGTGTGCAACCTCATGTGCTTTTTTTCGCATTTTAACTTCGTCTGTTATTCTTGTTCTTACCATCATGGTGCACCCAACTCGGCTTTAATAGTTTCATGAAAATATTATTTTTTTTTTGTTTTTTACAAATGTTATCAAAAATGTTTTATTTTTTATTTGAATTGCTGATTTTTATTTTTAATTTCTCATTTTTTACATCCCGCTTTTCTGGTTTAATGAACTGTATGATTTTTGTATTCTTTTTTGTTATTGTATTTAGAATTTCAACCTTTATTGACAATTTATGAACATCAAACAAAATTTAATATATTTTTTTTGTTAATATTTCGTTCTATTTAAAACTATTTTATTTTGTAACACAAAATCAAGGAATGTTTAGCGAATAACTGTTTTTAAAAGTAAAAGCGATGTACTAACAAAAATTCGGTTTGTTGCTTCAGCTCTATTTAACCATCACTTTTAGTGACGTTTGTTGCCGGTTTTTTATTTCCTTTTGAATATAATACAGGGATGGGAAATCAGGTATTATAGAATATGTTACAATTTTTAATAATTTATAAACGCCAATGCGGCTTGTTTTTTAAAACTTAAAAAGAAATCATTTATAATTACATAAATAGTCCAATTTCTACAAAAAGAATTTCTTCTCCTAATTTTGGGCTGTGGGCGTCGGTCGCTTTGTTACTTTTAAAAAATAAGAAAGAGAGATAATTAAACAAACTCAAAACGAAGATGTTAAGAGTAAGTTTTGTCGTATAAAGACCGGATAGGCGTATTATTTAATTGAAGAATTTTCTAATTTAACACTATCATATATTTTATTGTTATACTTTTGAAATGTACTCGTTGCAGATTCCAAAAAATAGATTCAACGATATAGCAAAAAAAAAATTTAAAGATATATATTTGTATATGTACAGCAAACTTTAAAAGTTCGTTTACATTTTAAGCTTCCTACAGCTTATCGCAATTCCTATATGTATATTATATTCTATAAGTTCAGACTATAAAAGGTGAAGAAAAAGAAATTAGTAAATTTTTGCAGCACTTGATAAGCAAGTCCTAGGCAAATCTACTTCAGATTACAGCAGCTACTAATGTATTGATTTTTTCATTGCCATAAATAAATAATATAAATAAATAATAATATATAAAAACTAAATAAAACAATGATAAGAATGATAATAAATATATACATATGTGTTTATTTATGCTAAAATTTTTTTAATTCAATCAATTGCAATTTTTTTTTACAAAATAAACTTTGCAGTCTGGTAACACTCTACGCTTTTATTATTTTTGTTTATTGTGCGTCTTCTCACATACCAAAGCAATAGCACATTCATTGTTTGGTATGTCGTGTAAACATAAAAAATGCAAAAATTTATCGTAGCAAAACAAAAGGAAAAGACAGAAACAAATAAACAAAAAAGCAATACATAAAAACAACAAACATTCAACAAAGCAGAAAATGAAAGCAGAAAGACCAACTAAAAGTAAAAGAGAAACAAAAGAAAAAAACTACAGCCAACCGTTTTTTGTAGGATGAAAAATTTTTGTATTCAAAGTGATTTAAAACGTTGTTAAAACAAGAAGTGAAATTTCTCGTATACGGTCGTGTGTGTACATATGTACATTTATAAAAATTTTCTGAAAAATATTAAAGTTTTTAAAAAAGACAACTATTAAAAGTTATTTAATTCTTTAATAACAATTTTAATAAATTTATATAGGTACATAAAGAAATATAAAACTTCCAGAAATTTGCAAGATTTTTGTAAATTCTGAAAATCGTTTTCTAAAATATAATAAAATCAGGTGTGTAAATTTAAATAAATAATTTATATTTAATAAAAAACTACCTACATATATACATATGTGAAATTAAATTAATAAGTTTATATTTTAAATATTAATTAATATACATACATGCCATGTAGATATATATTTTCTATTCTTTCCAAATATGCAATATTACTATTATATATTTAAGTTTATATACTTCCTTTACAAGAGTAAACATTTCATTTTTGGCGTTAATATACATACAATAAGTTCAAACTTGCATTATATGTATATACAATTGTACAAAAGTAAGTTCATATATACATACATAAATAATTTTAAATTCATTATGTTCCCTTTTACGAATGCAAAATTTTTTGTTCAATTCGCCTTGGTTACGATAAGTAAGTTAATTTTTTGTTTATACTTGTTTATATTATATGCTCCACCTTCTCTCCCATAACAATATATTTATACATACTTATGTATATGTAAATATACATTTATATTGTATTTAAGAGTGTGTAACATGGCGAAATAATTTACCAGGTGGTGGCAGTGGCGAATTTATTCATTTTCGCCGTTGCAGAAAATGTCAAACTCCATATATAAAAAATCAGCGAAAATTTTTTTTATATGAAGTTTGAAATTTTCTGCAACGGCGAAAATGAATGAAATTCGCCACTGCCACCACCTGGTAAATTATTTCGCCATGGTGTGTAAGAATGCTTGCAAAACCAAAAGAAAAAAGGTTTTCTTTTTTAATACTTAAGTAAGCAATTGCTACAACGGCCGCTTCTTGCCAGCAATACAGATATACACATCCACATGTATCTGGTTTTGTAATTAGTATTTATCACAATTTTATTTGTTCTTTTACACTTCGGTTTTATCTTTTATTCTTTGGCGTGTATTCCACTTTTGTGTCAAAAACAAACAGCTGGCTGTCGTTAGTTGTTACGTACATTTATGCATATTTAAATAATTTCCTTTGTTCAACAAAGCCCCAAAAAAATATTTTCCAAAACAACCGAATTTAGAAAGCCATATAAAATGAATAATTATTAATCCGGCTTGAGTTCATTATTATTGTAATTTATAAATTTATTAAGAAAAATTAGTTTTATAAATGTCATTCCTCAAATTTGCGCGAACAATTTTTAAGAATGTTTGTGGTATGGCAACACTCTTTTACACTTTCTTTTTATTAAGATTCTAAAAGCTTTGTTGTCAAGGTTTCCAATAAAAAATCTGGCTTGGTTAAAATTTTAAGAATTTTTAAACGTATAATGTTAACTTGTTATGTGATATTTTTATAAACATTTTAATTAAAGTATTTCTTAGGAGTATTGTTAAATTTGCCTTGCTTTTTTTTGGCTTATTTCGTATGTGTAAATGGAAATTTTTCCTTTTACTCACAATACTGTTTCTTTGTTTTATTTACTTTGACAAAATACATGTAGGCATGGCGAAATAATACCTTGCATGTAGGTATAAACAAATCATACATATAAATATGTTGGCATCTATGTGCTTTTATTTAAATTCTAAACTTTTAGTACAATACATACATATGAATGTGTGCTTGAAAATAAGTACTTATATTAATGCTTTAATCGTTGAAGATTTTCTATTAAAAGTGAATGTCATTTTTGAATTATTGTTAATGATCGTTGTTTTTTCCGTTGGGCTAGTAAGTATAAGAAAAAAATACAGTTGGCTGTACGTATGCAATTTCAAGATTTATTTAAAGTTGTCTTTTGTATGTATAACAAAAAGTGAAATTAATTAATAAAATACAGGTGTTGCAAAAAATTTTAACTAAAAACGAAAAGTATTTAGTTTTTTTTTCGTAAATTTCGCTTTTGCGAAGCTACAAATGTATTACGTAGATATACTATATAAAATCATTATTATGATTTTTTGTAGAACCTGTACTCTGAATTTATTTTTTAAACAGTAGCAAAACTTAACAATAACAAACTTAATAAAGCACGAAGTAAAAACAATGTTAAACAAAATAAAAAAAGAAAACTTTAAAACCTGTCACAACAATGAATTTAGTAAATTGTATAGAAGGAGGATGTAAAAAGATATGTATGTATAAACGACCTGAAAACAGCCGTAAAGCTAAACAAGTTGTGAGAGTGAGATAGTAAAACTAAGTGAGGGCGAAGTATAAGTATTAGTGTATTTTGTATACAAACTGATATATTTTGAAGAAAAAATAGCGCATGCTTCTAGCGAAATACCCTTCTAAAGATTTATCTAGTTTAATAACCCTGTAAAACAACAAGATTAACAAAAAATATTAATAAAACATAAAAAACAACTTAGGCTTTCAAATGAAATTGCAAAGTTCTAACTTTGTTTACTTCTTTCAACTTTAATATCCTTTCTTTAGTAATTTTAGAAAACAAAAATCGCCGAAATGACGATTAAATATATGTACCTGTACGCGAACAGGGAAGTGGCAACATCATACTTTTATTTGTTTTCTTAATCAGTGTTGGTTTTCGTGAATTAGGTACATAGTTATTTGCAAATTAAATATTAACTTATTTACGCTCAAGATTTTTTATTTGTTATAGGTACATATAGGTATATATATGTATGTTTATTTTTGCATATATCCAAATAAGGCGGACGTATAAACATAGTAGGTATATGTTTCAATATAGAATTGATTACGTTTCTAGGTAAATTAAAAAAGCTAACCAACACTCACGACTTATTAATAAAAATTATACCTAAATAATAAATAAGAATAAAAGGTACAAATTTAATATTTTCAGAAAGAAAGAAGAAAGAAATGTAAAATTATCGTAGTAGTAGTAACACCAATGACTACTGCTACCCCAAATTTGTGACAAAATGTTTCTTTTCTCATTATTTCAAATAAAAAAGCGCACCTTACGTATATAAAATCACGTAGTCACACATCTATAGATGAATTTACAACAAAAAGAGCCGGATTTCACGATTTTGAACTAAATATGTATGTAGGTACATACCTACATGTGCATGTATCTCATTCAAAACAATTATTTTTTAAATTTTAGTGGTGCTTTTTACTCTTCTCTCTTTTGCTTATTTGCTAACTGTATTAAAATATTTGTTGTGTAAATGTATATATAAATATCTCTATACATATGTATATAGATACATATTATGTTATTTATTTTATTTTGCACTCTTCTTTTTTTTTAAGTGGTTGGTTTCTTATGAGTACAACAGGAGAAACTCACAATAAACAGCTGCTTATCAGAGTTTTTCTTTTTCTACATTTCATGTGCGTAAAATTTTGCTAATTTCTTCTTTGTGTATTATTCTTATATGAATTATTTGTTTATTTTCCTAACATTCCATTTATAGTTTAGAATGTTAGCCAGACTATTTTGTGAAAATAGCTAGCAAAGGAGAATTTTCATTTGCTTTTGGCATTAAAAAAATATCACAATTCGTTAGAAATATGTAGGCAAATTAATAAAAAAATTATACCTAGGTACTTAATGTTAAAACAACATTGATTTATATACGTACCTATCTTTTTCGACTTATTTTGACAGCTTTAATAGAAGCAAAATATTTGAAAGTCATTAGGATTTATTGTCATACCTATTTAAACATGAAAATGCTTTTAACTTTAGTACCTAATTAATATTTAATAAGTACCTACGAGCGTTATCAAAATACTTAATACTGCATGATAAATAACTTAACAATACAATTTAAAAGATACATTTTATGTAACAAAAAATACCTCTTTTTAACAAAACGAGTTTTCTATGATTTGCCCCCCAAAAGGTTTTCACCGGTTTCGTTACGATTATATGTATACAATTTTTAATGCAAAAAATATTGCAACTCTGTCTCTAAATGAGTGGAAAAATTTTATTTTCTTTATTCTTTTATATACTTACATATGTTTCTCTTTATTTTTCATTGGTGTTGCTTGGTGGTGTTTCTGAGTTGCAGCTCTTGTTGTTATTAAATGTTTGTGCACTTTATTTTCTCTTGCGCATTCTGATATTTTTTCGTTTTGTTTTGTTTTGTTTTCCTATATAAAATATTGTGTGTATTCAGAAGAAGAAGAAGAGAGAAAAAGACAAAACAAAAAATGAACGTAATAGCGAAAAACTTGAAATAAATGTACATCAGTTTTTCTTTGTGGCCGTGCAGATTAGACGCACTTTGTTTTAGTATTTTAAAAGCGGTGGTGAAGAATTATATTTTTGTGAAATTTATTAAATAATTGCTAACCAATTAAATAAATAAAATATCTCTAAAATATATTGAAGAAAAAAGTGAATTATCAAACGTTATTTTATTCAAAATAGTTATTATACATACATTCGTATATAGCTAGGTGGGTGACATGAAAAACTTAATACGTGTTAACAATTTTTTAACTTAATAAATTAATACATATATACATTGCGAATCTCTTAAAAAATCTGATAAATAATATTACAGTAAATTAAAATATTTATATGTAGGTATATAAAATATATTCAAATGTATGTATGTATGTGCACAAATGCCCATTGGACAGTACACGCCAAATCATCTTCGTACATATATACATACCTACATTGAAAAAAAAAATACTTTCTGATTTGTTGGTACCTATCAAAAACTCATCCTGATAGATTCTCATTATTTTTTGTTTGTTTTCAGTTCATTATTACGCATATTTCGCTTTCCCCAAGAATGCAAGTGTAATTTTTTATTTTAACAAATACAATATATAAAAGTAGTTGCAGTTAATTTATACATTTACAACAACAAAGAGACTGGCCAAACAACAAGAAGTAAATATTTAATGCTATATATATACGAAAGCTATGTATACATATGAACACTATTAAAACAATTCAATAAAAATATTAAAATTTGATAATAAGTAGGTATCTAAAATTAAGCTAAACTTTATTTACGTTTACAGTAATAAACTCAAAGCAATACCCAATAGTTTGTATTTAATAAATGAATATATTCATTGGATTATTCCTAAAATAAATATATTTACACTCATATATACAAATATATATATATATATATATATATATATGCATACATGTGTAAAAAACAAGGCACATATGTATATACATATATGCATGCGTGTTTTTTTGACAATTCCCTGTTCACTTTTTTATATACATACAAGGTGGTGATAAAGCATATACAAATGGTGCTAAATATAATGAATACGACGCAACAAACTAAAGAACATAATGTTAAAGGAAAATAAAATTCCGGCAAAAAAACAAAACATCAAGAGATTTTAAGTGTCTCAAGTGTTGCCAGACGTCGCATAAATGGTTATTTCGTGAATTTTTGATATTCTATAAATTCACTCTACTTAAAATTTATTAATTAGATTAATAAATGTTACTAAAGAAATAAAAGCACAAATAAAAGAATTTGGGTAAACTAAAATTTACATATAATTTTTGCTAATTGTTTTTTCGTTTACTTACAACTTTTTTTTAATACCTCGGTACTTTGAGTTTTGTTATCTAAAATTGTGAAATCATTAGCTTTTTTAACAGTTATTGCTCTTTTGAACTTGTTGTAAGGCATGCGTACTACAAACAAATTTTCTCTTGTACACATGCATACACATACAACTAAATGTTCATTATACATTCCCTAATAAATATAATTTAATTTTAAATTGTTTCCATTTAACTAACAAAAATAATTCTAAATAATTTTTGTTAAATTTCAAAATTTCTTTTCTCTTTTTTTTTTATTTGTGCATTGTTTGAACTTGTTTATTGTTTTCCCGCCTATTTTGTAACATTAGGAATAAAGTTGTTTTCCATTTGCTTTTTACCTTTACATACATTCATACATGCTTTATCAATTGCGTTTATTACAAAGTGAAAAAGAGAATGTTGCTTTCTTTACTATTACAGCAAGTTTTTAACGTAAAGTTCACGTACCTATACATACAAAAATACTTGTGAGCCAATAATTGTTATTGCTGTAATTCGTATTTTTCTGATCTGTATTAGTTACATTCACGTTTTTATACTGTTTTGTTTTGCCCTTGTTTTTTCTCATTTGTTTTGTTTTTTTTTTTCTTGCAACAATATATAATGCAATATTTTAAAATTCCAAGTACATTGTACTGCATGTTTTTTTATTAAAGAAGAGACATGTACAATTTTTAAAAGCAGAACTTATGTTTTATCTTTCAATTGTTTGAAATTTTCTTTGGTTTCTATTTTAAAATTTTGAAGATTAAAATAACAACAGATAGGAATTTTTTTAATCTATTATAAAGTTAAAAAGTTATTATTTTCTCTTGGGGATGTAAGTCAACGAACGTGTAGGTAGTCAGCTAGAAATTTTCTTAGTGTCATCACAGGTTTTTACCAAAAAAAAAAAAAAAAAAAAAAAAAAAAAAAAACTTTTTCGTAGATGAGAACAGTTAAGGTCACTTTTCTTTGCGATACATTTAAAATATACATAATTTACGCTTAAAATAAAAGACCAAAAAATAATGCGCCAAAATATTGGAATCTGTAAAATCTATAAAAAAACAGTCTAAGAACTGTTATTGAGGATCAAGTATAAATTAACTGAACTCAAAACAATAAAAATTAATTTCATATATTTATGCAATAAATTTTTAAAGAATATTTCGCCATAAAATTAACTAGAAATTTTTATGCTTTTTTACAGTTTTATCGAAAATAAAATACTTACAATGTGTTTTTTTAATCAAGGACTGCAACCCTGAGATAAAAGTTTACAAACACGATTTACAGATCTTTATGCTAAAATAAATATATTTCAATTAAAGAAAAATTAAGAGTTAAATTACAACATATCCGAAAAGGAATTAATATTGTTTTTGGACAATTCACAATCCACGCCACGATACACAATGTTTAATTTTCACAAACCCCGAACATACCGGTCAACAGAAGGTTGTTGCATCTGCAAGGCCAAATCAAGCAGTTCACGTTTTACCGATTCACGAAAATATGAAAGGGATATAATGCAATGTTTTGATCTCAAATACCCAAGGCAAGGTGAAATATGCAATGCTTGTGTTTTGCTGGTTAAACGATTTAAACGTTTGCCAGTTGGTAGTAAACGTAACTGGAGTCATGTAAGTTATTTGAGATATGTCTTTAAATTCCTGTAAAAAAATAATTTGTTCTCTCTTTTTAAATAATAGATCGTAGATGCTAAGGCAGGTGTAGGACCTGGTTACAATAAAATTCAAACAAAATATAAAAGTGAAAGAATTAATTCAAAAGCAGCAGCTCAACAACAACAACAACAACAGGGAAATGTATCTGCGTCATTACCTACCAATAACAGTTGCAGTAGTACAGGAAATGTTGCTGGTTCTAACGCCCTAAATAATATGTTTTTCATACCGGAAAAGTTTTCAAAAATTTTTAAGAAATCTAAAAGGCTAAAAGACGCAACATCACAAAGTTCCAAGCGTAAGTTAGCCACCAATGGCTGGTCTCAAAGCAATCCTCATTCCTTGCCCACAACTCCCGACTCGTTAGACAGTGATTATGAGGATGCCAGAGTAAATTCATCACTATCCGGTAATCCAGGAAGTACTGCGGTTCAGTTTCAAACTCAGACACGAGCATCAGCCTTTAAAGCCCAAGCAGAAGCCGAGGCAAAAAAGAGAAGAATAAAATTGGGTACAAAACGGCGAAAATGTTTACCGCCGCAAAAATATCGTCGCTCAATAAAGTATGAAGAAACGTTACAATTTTTCAACGAAGAGGAATGGAGTGAGCGTAAATCCTGTTGTGGCATGTTCTACGAATGTGCATCTTTAGCTGGCGCCTTATTAATCGACACATCCAATTACAAACCCTGTGAAAAACATCAACAGCGAGACCTAAAGAGTCAACAAAACAAAACTGAAGTTTCGACAGCGAAAATTGGTGGTAGTATTCAAAAAACTACCACACCTTTGTCTTTGCCAAAACCCATAATACAAACAGTGCCAGCGGTAGTACAATTACAGCCGATTCAAAGTTTATTGCCTTCATCCGTGTCATCTAACGTGCAGCACTCTTTTAGCAGTAGCGCGACTAATAATAGCTTCAAAACTGCAATGACAACTACAACAACACCAACACAAGTTCTTAAAAAACATCATTTATTCTATAAAAGACAATCAGAATGCTTTCCGCAAGGTGATATGGTTACAACAACAAACAACACCAATAATGATACAAAGACTGAATTAGAAAAACTTCAAGACCAACATCATCATCATGATCAGATAGCCCAACAGCAGCAGCAGTACAGTAGTAGTACAACCTCACAAAGACACATCGAAAATGCCATAAATGCAAATTCTTTAACCAATTCACCAAACACAATTTTAACAAACACCTTAACGACATTGCCGCTAAGCATTTCGGTAACTTCATCATCAGCAGCCGCATCATTTTCAGCCCCTATTTCAACAATGCCAGCAATGCCTAAACATTCCTTAGCTAAAGTGACTACCATATCGCCGCCATTAACGACATCTATTCAACACACACACTACCATCCGTATGCCAATAGTACCAGCAATAGTACAATGATGCCATTAGCAAAACCAAATAGTTTTGTGCATAAATTAAAAGCCGACTCCGGCAAAATTGTTAAACATTCCCTGGAAAAGTTTAACACGGCCGTAAGACTTAAAACCAGTGATATAAACGAAATGAAGCCCATTATTCGAACTGTTGATAAATCGTATATCATAGCCAAGCCTCCAACACAAGCTAACATTGTTTCCTTAAATGCCACAACCATCGCTACATCTAATTATCAATCACTTGCATCGTATAATGCCGCCGCTCAACCGCCTTTAACAACAGCAACACTGTCGGCAGCATCACCGACATCGTCTACTTCCTCAACATCATCCACCAAATTTAGTGATAATTCTTCAGATTCCGGTTTTGATGAGAATATGTTGGATCGTAAATCGGCTAGTCCATTGGTAAGTTTCTTATATCTTTTTTTTTTTTTTTGTACTTAATAAAAGTCTTTTTGTTTGTTTTTGTTATTATAGCAAGAGGATTGCGAAAAGAAACTTTCAAGCCGATCTGGTGTTCAAACCATGTTTTTAGCGAGCGGCGTACAAATTCAAGGTCAATCACAAAATTTAATATTGACCGGCAACGAGGTGGCAGCTAAAATTTTACAAAATCGTAAATACAGCACATCAGCTGCAAATCCCATAACAAATGTAAGTATTATTAGATAAATAGGATAATCATATAACTGTTATAACACAATATGAACAAAAGTTGAACAATATTGTTGTAATAGAGGAATTTAATAAATTTTATAATAATAAATTTTGTTAATTTTTAGGCTCGTTCACTGAACTCTTCTAATCATCAGCCAACAACGACAGCAGTTAAAATTGCACAAATCTCTACGACACCGCTAACAACATCAACGTCGTCTGCAACAAGCAGTGTTGGCCTACCAATGTCTATGAGCTCAGCAGCTCAAGCTAAAATGCGTGCAATATATAACAACAACAATACAATTCAACATGAAAACGGTATAACAACAATTTTACCAGCCTCATCATTGGCAGCCTCAACACAAACAGCAGCCATGCAAAATATTGCCCCCAGCACAGTGACTATAACACCTGCACCACCTCTGGGAACACAATTTAATCCACAAAATGTTATTTCACGTAAATTAACAACGGCGAATATAATTAATTTACACAGCAATACAGCAAACTTAAGCAATTCTAATAACAATCCAAGTGGCAATCATCATCATTTAAACTGTAACAGTAGTAGTAGTAGTAATAGTAGTAGTAGTTGTAGTGGTAGTAGTAATAATAATAATCATAGTAATATGACGAATCAAAAAATTATATTATTAAAAACTTCTCCTAATAACGCAACAACTGTTTCAGCAAATTATAATGCTATAACAGGTGGCGGCGGTGGTCACCATGGCAGCAGTGGAGGCGGACGTTAGGTTTTTATTTCAGAAACCTTAAAGTGTTTGTATGCTTTTCTTTTTTTGAAAAGCAAAAACAAAAAAAAAAGAAAAAAACAAAACAAAAAATTATTACGTTTCTTTATAAATCCTTAGATTTAGAGAGATTATCGCTATTATTAAGATTTCATTTTTTGTATAAATATACTTATAATTGTTTTATTTCGTAAGTGTATTTATAAAATCTTAGAGTTTAACAAATATCTTTAGAAATCCTTTAGACTTGTCCTTACTTTAATATATCTCTTATATTGAACTTTTAATTTATTTTATTTTTTAATTTGTTAGTGTAAAACTAATTGAATATTTTTTATTTTCGTTTTCTCTTCTGTTGCTTTTTTATGTGCTATTTCGCTATGCTCATAAAATATTTCTTAATTCAAATTTAATTTTCTGCAGTCAAAGGCAGGCACCATATTAATTTCTGGGGTATCCAGCCCTGTTAACCGGTATTCGTTTTTAATTTACACCGCAAAACATGTCAAAATTAAAATTAACTAATTTACTTGTTCCCAGCTGCCCTATTCTTTGAGGCAGTTTCTGGTTCTTGTGACCTCTTGAATTAAAAAAAATTGGATTTGTAAGAGGTAGTAAAGAAGTTGCAGCTGCTAAAGCCACTTGCGTAGAGAGTCTTGGCTTTCGATGATGAAAGGACAGCACTGTGGAACAGAATGTCGTATGGCTGAAACATTTTTTCCATATTGATCAGTCTCTGTCAGTACTGTCTTTGACGTTCTTCCAAGCGTCGATGTCAGAAAATAAAAAGATCGTAATCGAGAGTAATGAAAATATTTATTTTTAGCGCTGCAATTCAGGTTAAAACACAAATGATTACGTTATAGTGCTGACAAGAAATAGTTTACAAATGCTTTATGGCGAAGCTTATAAATTTGTTTTATTTTTTTTAATTCAAAAACAACAAATTTAAAGTTAATTAATTCTCAATTGCATTAACATTCTTATGTCTAAAATAATTAAATTACATTAAGTGCTAATTTTCTTCGTTTTTTTTTTTTATATTAAATACATGCATTAACACATGCACGCACACATACATTCTAAATTTTTATTATTAAACTAAATTTTCTATTTATGTAAAAATTGTTTGTAAGTCTTTTCTTCCTTATATTTACATTTAATATATTTACACATATGCATTTTTCTTTGTTGTTTTCATATTTTTAAGATTTTTTAACAACTTTTTTTTTTTAAAGTTTCCCAAGAAAATAAAAAATCGAAAATTATACCATTGACTATTTTCTATAAAAACGGTAGGTAGGGGGCAGATTATTAATCATCAGAATCAGAAGCTTTTGGACAGAGTTACAAAACTATTGCTCTAAAATGAAAGATTTGCTTGAAACTATTAAATTAGACCCAAAGCTGTAATTATGAGCAGTGTTTGCAGTAGTTTGTAGCACATATCCTAAATGTTACCCCAATTTAAAACATGTTTAAGCAAATAAAATGGGAAAATAAAACTGCGAAACAAAAAAATTTTTGGTACCTATTCGAATTAAAACTTATAACTTGAATAAATTTTATACAAGAAGTTTAAATGTGTCATTCATTTCGTATCACACGCAGCTTTAAGCAAAATGCGACTTTATTTTGGTATTTTACTTTTTCAAAAGGACACTAAATTTTCCATCCCTGGAGGCCTTATTAATGGGTGGTATTATTGATTCCGCACGGAAAGGAAAATTTAGCGGAAAGAAATATCGATCGATATGAAAATTGCAATTATTCATTCCTGCGGTATTCTCTTTCCGCGAACTTAATTTAACATCCCTGTTTTAAGTGATTATGAGTTGATGTTGTGTCAGCTGATTGAAAAAAAGCAACAAGTTTTAGTTGTGTTTTTAGAATCGAGAGTTAAATTTTTTATTATAAATAAAATATGGACACAATTGCCTTTTTTGAAGATAGTAGTGACAGTGATTCTTTGGACATCCGATTGGAAAGAAGAGTTTTACGCTATAAGTCTGGAGATGTGTTGCAGATGAACGATAGAGAGTAATTTGAAATTAACAATGTGAACCAGCTTCCTTGTAATTGAAAGTTATACTTACTTTTACAGCTTCCAAAAAAATTTTCGTTTAAACAAGGTAGCGTTTAAATACATTTTGTCTGAGTTAGAATCTGCATGCTCAGGAACGGTTCGTCAAGGAGCTCTTTCAGCCAAAGATAAACTTTGTGCTTGTTTGAGATTTTTTGCGGAAGGGAGCTATCAGCATAGTGTTGGTAAGGATTTTAATGTCAACATAGCCCAATCAACTTTTTGTAAAGTGCTGGATGAATTTTTGGGCACTTTTATAATCTGTCCATACCTATAATGTAAAACCAAGTTATAGTCATATTTAAAACATGTAAAAATATAATTACACTGTGTACCTTTTTCCAACCACTAGAATCTTTTAAAGGCGGTCCGGAACCATTAAGGGTTAGCGCCAAGTCTTCCCAGAATTTTTTTTATCTGCCGGAGCGCGCTGGCTGAAGCCACAAGCAATGTCTTGATTTTTTTTCATTAAATCTACCATTGCTTCTATTTGCATTTTATTTGTATATTTTTCTCTTTTGCTCCTATAAAAATAGCAAAACAAAAATCAAACAAATTAATTACACAATTAAGAACACTTTAATAAAAATTTTTAAATATCCTTACATTTTCGTTCTTTCCGTTAACTTTCCGCAATAAGAATTAAGCGTAAGCAAAATGGAGGAAAATATCTATTTTGCGGAATCAATAATATGGCAATACCGCAAATACAGAGATGTTACCGCAACAACGGAAGGATACCGCAGCAACGGAATGAATAATTGCAAATTCTTGCTTCCGCACAAAAAATGTTATCCGCAGTCGCGGAACGGAATCAATAATCGAACCCAATATTTTGAAAACAAAGTACTTTTTTAGCCACAGGGATTGTGCGATGCTACTTGGTAATTTTAACTATTTTTTATTAGTATTGAAATTTCCATCTCTGGAGAGCCACTGTGTGTTCGATTCGAATATGTATTTATATTTTGTGTTAATATACAAAGTATACAAGTATTCAAGTCAAATGACAAAATTTCCACTAAAGCGCGATCTACTTTGGCACAGCTGATCTGAAAGCTCACAGGTTATTGTAAATTGACAATTCTAACAGACGAATCGAAATTAAATTTCGTATGAAAGCAAGCAACTTCATCAAATACACATCTTTCGATCTCTTGAAATGAAAACTTCTAAAGGTGCCTTTAGACGAAATGTTTTTTACATATGGCTTGTCAGATTTTCCATAACAAAATATATATGTATCGTGTAAACGGTTTAAAACGTTTCTTATGTTAAATACATATGTGAAAGTCATATGACAAATTTTCATTTATTTTTATATGACAAAGCATATGACTTCCAGTGGTGCAACTTCTTGTTTCTTCACTTATACCGTTTTTAAATGATTACAAACTGCAAAAAACACTAAAATCGTTGGAAGCAGAATAGATTTGTCGTCTTTGTTAGCATTAACAGAGCCGCTCACCAAACAACTGTTGTAAACAATGATTTACTTTGTGGGTTATGTCAGAAGTACTTTGCATGTACGTTTAAACGCGAAACTTAAAGCCATATGAAAAATTGACTACCTTGACTTACATAAGGAATTACATGTGGATTTTCGAACTGACAAGTCATATGTAAAAAAACATTTCGTCTAAAGGCACCTTAAGCCAAAATATCTTTTACAGAAGCAAAAGGTCAATAAAAAAATTTTGTGGTTACATATTTATGCCAAATAATGCACTCAGTGCGAACTTTTTGTTTTTTCTTAGCTGTCATGAAAAGGCAATTTGAGTGGAAATTAAAAAAAATTAATTTTCGCTCAAATTAAAAATTTACTTTTTGGCTCGGGTTCATTTTTTAAATTAAATTTTTAGAAAGAAAAATTATTTTTCAAATGTACGCGGAAGTTTTCCAAAGAAAACAAGAAAAATTAGACGCTCACAGAATGTATTGCCGCATTTTCCGGACCGCCAAATCCTTCATAAGCATTCTTCGCATCTATCTACCTTAAGCTGTGTATATTAAAATTTTGTTATATAAAGTTTATTCTAAGTAATTTTTTCTACTGTAAGTCATAGACTTTGTATGAAATTTACAAATTCTGAAGTTCATAACGTTTTTATTTTGCTTTTGCAGCTTTTAAAAATAAAAAAATCTAAATATTTGAACAAAACGTTTGTTGACAGAAAAAAAACAAGAGTGCTTTATTCGACTATGCCGAATCTTATATGCCCTTAACCATATACATATGTAAATCTAGTTTAGTTAAGTAAATGCAACCAAAAACACAAATATTGAAGAGAATTAAAAAGTAAAATATTAAGTAACTTCATTATAAAAAAAAAGTTTTTTCATTTTTTCAAATTTTGTTTTTTGTTCAAAAATTTTTATATACATTTTAATTCCTGAAGATGGTACACAGAGGAGTACCGAAATATCGAAAAAAAAATTAAAAATATTTGCAATTTTTCAAATTAATAAAGGACTCTCGTAGCTAAAAAATTAGTTAATTTATTAAGTACAAAATATTATTTTACATAAAAATGTTATCGACTCTTAAAGGGTTAGGCAATTTTTAAAAAATTTTGTATTTCCTGAAAGATCTCTTCAGAAACTTTTAAATGATACCCTTATTGATATTTCAAAAAATATGGTGCACAATTGTACTTTTCTGTAAAAAGTTTAGAGGCCCATAACTTGAAAAATATAGGCCAGCGCCAATGTTTTTACTTGATGTTTTTTCTTATTTCTTAATTCTCTATCGCTTCATATGTTTGTTTTTTCTTATTGTTCCAAATGATATAGAAAAATTTAGAGGCAGGCCTGTTGTTTTGCCGCTGCCTCAAGGGACATAGACCGATCTTGCTGATTTTCAATAGCGAAATTTTCGAAACTATGTCTGATCGATTAGTGCCTTGGCAAATTTGATTTCAACCCAAATACATATGGACGGACAACATCGCTCAATCGACTTTGCTATGCATAAAAATTCAGAATATATATAAAATTTACGGGTTCGTAAATGGATGTTGTAGAAATTACAAACGGAATGACAAACTTAGATATATTTAACCCTTTTCCACCTTTGGTGAAGGGTGTATAAAAAGGTTTAAAACCCAAATAGACAATAAATTTAATGCAAAAAATAATAAAAAGAAAACGTTTATAGTATGCAACCGGTAGCGTGTGACCCCAAGTCCAACCTTAACTTGATTTAGGATTTATTTCATGTATCGCAAAGAGGTTTTTGTCTAAAATTCACTTTTTGAGTCAATTTTTTTTTAATAAAATAAGTTTTTTAAACAATCTTGTAGTGTAAAAATATTTTTTCCCATACCCCTGAGATCCCAGTGTCGAGTACGGGCTTGCACCTAGACAATTATTCAGCTGCTGATCTAACACCACTATATATTTTGGAATGGTACTAGTATGGAAAAATTATAAGCCCAAGCATACTTTCAGGCGTAAACAAAATTATTTCATTTGAAACCGTTTTTGATTGAAGCATATAAAAAAATTTATTAAATAGTTTCTTACAATTAATTTTTAATATTTTAATTTAAAGTAATACAATAATGTGAATAGCAATTATATTAAGATGATAATCAAAATTTAAAAATTCAGATTAGCGTACAACGCATGCGACAGCGATCATGTTAAAAAAGCACTAATTTTAAAAATAACTCGGTTTACAGAATACAAGGAGTTGTGAACTTTTTGATAGTAAAAACTTGTATATGTTTATATTTGTTCAAATGTTGAGAAGTTCGGTAGAGTTAAACTTTGTTTTCCAAACTTCTGCAACACTTGCATTTCAGTTCCTTGTTAGCAAAAACAACCACCCCTATTCTGAGTTTCGATTCGAATTGAAATTTTCTCCGTCGGACAACTTTGGTATTCTGCGTTGCGATTCCGCTCAGTTTCTTTCGATTGTATGTATTCTGCATTTTTTGTTAACGGAGGCGCTTTCTTTATTTGAGATAAAATGTTCAGAAACGGTTTAAAAAAAACACTTAAACTTATTTTAAACTAATTTATTTAATTAAATTAATTTTTTTGTTTTAAATTGTTATACCCGAATCTGATGTGGTTTTTTACGTATTACGGGTCAAAAACAACAACTGTCAGATGTAATGGCATCTAAAGCAGACATTACATGTGGATAACACCCACGATCAAAGGAAGAAGTAGCAGCGTTCTGAGAGGAAGTTGCAGGAATCCTTAATGCACTAGGTCCTCCAACAAAAAATGCCAGCGCAAAAATTAGTTGCCATGTACAACTAATTTTTACTTTGTTTTTATATTTTTTTTATTTTATTTAAAAACTTTTTTATTAAGCTTCATCAAGAAATTATTTTTAAATATGTAAACATACAACTTTTTGTATTAAATTTGACATTTGCTATTTCATTTCCACATTCCACAGTGATGCTATTAATTTTGTAAACATTGATGTCTTCTTCTTGTTCTTTCGATTCCGTTATCTTACAGAATACCAATTTACAATCGTAATGGAACTGAATGCGGAGACTTAATCGAAACACAGAATAGGAATGAACAATTAAAATTTAGAATAAAATTTGTATAGAAAGAAAACTAAAAATCAAAAATTATATAAAATTTTGTTTAATACTATAAGTTTATTAATTATGCAAATATTATTAAATACAGAGAATATATAATAGAGTATATAAACACAGCTAAACATTAAAAATTTATATTTTATTTTTAATGAAAAAACCCAAATCTTAGATTTCAAATGCAAGAAAATTTAATTTATATTTTTTTACATGAAATTAAATCTAAAAAAAAAAATATAATTATTAACAACAGTAGCAATAAAAAGAAAACTTAATAATTAACAAAAAAATATTATATAAAAATAGTAGTGTGTTAAATTTCTATTATCAAAGAATGAAACAAATAAAAATATAATTAGAAATCAGAATAATTAACTAAAAAGAAAAATATATAAAATAAAATAAAAAGACAAGTCAGTTGTAAAAAGAAGTTGATAAGAAATAAAATATAATTTTATATTATAATTCTCTTTGTTAGTTTGTTTGTTTATTCGCTTGTGCGTCAATCATGGCTAAACGAATGAGCTGATGTCCTCATGGTAAAATAGGTAATTTATATTTTCAAATAGCAGACCAGGAGGGGAGAAAAGCTTTCTCCTTTTTCGGAATTTTTATGTTCCGCACCGATTTTAGAAATTCGAAAAAATAGATACGTCCTTAAGCATAAGGTCCAAAACGCAATGTCTGTTTCTAAAGTTAGAACCCTGTAAGAGGAAAAGGGGAAAAATAGGCATTTACATTTATGTAGAAGTTAAAATATTCTACCAGGAATTGGACGCATCTTAACGGGTTATAACAAAATCCCATTTTAAACATTTTTGAAATATAGAAACCTTCTGATCTATAAGATTTATTAGACGGAATGAAATCTGCCCATAACTTGTAAAATACGGGTCAACGGTATTTTTTATTTTTTAATTGTCTATCGCCCCATTTATTTGTTTCTTTTTGATTGGAGTTCCTTCACAAAACTAAATTTGTTTCAAATGATATGGAAAAATTAGAGGCAGGCGTAGTGTTTTGCTCGCTACCTCGAAGGTCATGGACCGACTTTGATGATTTTCAATAGCGAAATTTTCGAAACAATGTCTGATCGATTAGCGTATTTAAATTTTCTGTAGCTCATCTAGTACCATGGAAAAGTTGATACGAACACGGACTAACATCGATAATCGACTTCGCTATGCATAAGAACTCAGAATATATATTCTTTATGGGGTCAGAAATGGATATTGTAGAAATTACAAACAGAATGACAAACTTAGATGTACCCTTTTTCCAACTATGGTGAAGGGTATAAATAAGTTCATTTAAAAATTTTGAAGATTGTATAAAATTAAATAGCGATAGTCAGCTATGAAGACCACGAGACGGAGGGTCAGGCTTATATCCCACATACCAACATATGGTAAGAAATACGAAATTATTCTTATGTTACAATAGCAGGAGCCGCTCGTTAATTCTATAAATGCAATAGAATTGTAACGGTATCATTTTTGTACAAAAAATATTTTTTGGAAAATTTTGTGGTTGGTGTAAAAAGTAATCGATATGGAATACAAAACACCTACTCTTGAAATTTTATTTTGTCTGTCTGTGTTCGCATCAAAAAAAAAAAAACTGCTGGATAGATTTAAATAAATTTTTGTGAGAACTTAAGTTACTAAAAAAGAGCGTTAAGCGAAATCTATCTGTCAAAAATTCACATGACCATACAAAATGTATGAAGCAAACCATAACAGCATGGCGTCAAAGCTTAACAATTGGAAATTCCAATTTTAACAGTGCGTTAAGAAGTGAAGTTGGCTGCTTCTTAGTTTGTTTTGTTTTTTATTGTTGAAAAGTGATAACAAATGAATTATTTTCAGGGCAATCTAGCAGTTTTATCTCTTTTTTATTTCTTTGCAGTGCGTTTTATAAAATAAAATGAGTTAAAATTACTGTTTAAGATGCAAAGTTGACGCTCTTATTAAGGTATTTCATTACAGCGTAAAAACTATAGGTCAAACTGCTTTGTGTCTTACGCGTTAATTAAGGTTTTATTTTTAGACGTTTAAAATCGTTGTATATTTGAAAGAATTTTTAATTTGATATGATCCGTGAATTCCACTGTTTACTTTATTATTTTATTTTTCGATTTGATTAAGTTTCCGCATTCAACGGAATCGAAAGGAAAAGAAGACAACAATGTTTACAAAAATAATAGCATCACTGTGGAATGTGGAAATGAAATAGCAAAATAAGCAAGTTTGTTATCATTTTCATAAACAAATTTAAAACAAAAAGTTGTATGTTTACATATTTAAAAATAATTTATTAATGAAGCTTAATAAAAAATTTTTAAATAAAATAAAAAAATATAAAAACAAAATAAAAATTAGTTTTACATGGCAACTAACTTTTGCGCTGGCATTTTTTTTTTTTTTTTTTGAGAACTTAGTGCGTTAAAGATTCCTGCAACTTCCTCTCAGAATGCTGCTACTTCCTCTTTTGATCGCTGGTGGTATCCACATATAATGTCTGCTATAGATGCCATTACATATGCCAGTTGTTATTTTTGACCCGAATTACATAAAAATTCACATCAGATTCGGGTAAAAAAATTAACAATTTAAAACAAAAGAAAATTAATTTAATTATATAAATTAGTTTAAAATAATTTTAAGTGTTTTTTTAAACCGTTTCTGAACATTTTATCTCATTTTATATCTACATTTTTTTAATTTTTAACTTTTTAACAAAAAAACACAAATAAAGAAAGCCCCACCGTTAACAAAAAAACAACTGAGAAAAACAGAGCTCCGATCGTAATGCAGAATACATACAACCGAAAGAAACTGAGCGGAATCGAAACGCAGAATAACAAAGTTGTCAGACGGGGAAAATTTCAATTGGAATCGAAACTCAGAATAGGGGTGATTGTTTTTTTTTTTTTTTTGTTAAACAAATAACAAAAATTTATTTAAAATTTTTATTAAACTTTATTTTTTCATAAGATTAAAAATTACATTCAGATTTTTGTATTTCATACATTATTAACTTATTTTATCTATTTTTAATTTGAATCATTAGTTCGTGTGTGGTTGCATACATACATTTTTATGTATCGTATATTTCTAATGAATATATTGAATTTTTACTATTAAAAAAAAAATTATTTTTACAGCTTTTTTTATAGAACGAAAAATTTAATTAATAAAAAAATTAAAGAAAAAATCAAACAAGTAAGAATTCAACATTATAGCATAACAAAAAAAAAGTATTAATTAGCTTAAATTTATAAATTATAAATTTATTGATAAAATATCAAATATATTTGCAAACGAATCTATGAACTTGATGTGGCATCATCTTCATCGGTAGTATTAGTTGCTGATCCTCTTTTTGATTGTCGTTCCGATTTAATTTCCTGTTTTAATTCACTTTTTACTTCATTTTTATCTTCTGTTTTAAGTTTCTTTTTGGCTACAGTTGGTTCCTTTTTCGTAAAGAATGTAAATGGGGTTTTACCTGCCTTACGTTGTGCAGCGGCTGCTTTTAATTTAGCATTATATTGTTTTTCAACCTCTTTGACATATTGCGGCTGTATAGTCCATTCTTGATTGTGATCGTTAGGCGTTTTTGTTGGATCTTCCAAAGGATCGTAATTTGGAACTTCTAGGCCCAGGCGTTTGCATACTTTTATTAAAACATCATCCACATAGGTATTAATTACTAGATCAGCTTTTTTATCCTGTAGGGGTTAAGCAAATTTTATTATTGATATTATTTTTATTATTTATTTTTTTTTGTAAATATTTTTATTTTTAAAACTCACATGTTTAGTTGGCTGTAAGTTGCAAATAGCTAATTTTCCATTATGCTTTTTGTTTTTAAGTGGTAAATTGCCACTCGGAATGATTTGTAAGGTTGTTCCCAAAGTTATATTTAAATCAGCCAAACTGCAAATTAAAGGAGTATTGATTGTAACATTGTGATTCTGCTTTGGTTAAAAAATTTGAAATTGATAAATAGTTGTCTTTTTTAAAGATTTAACTTTCATTTTGTTTAAAAGAAAATATATTTCGTTTAGTTAGTGCTGCATATCTACAATGTAAATTTTAATTCGTTTTCAAGGGCTTTTTACCGGCTTTTAAGTCCTTCAACTGTCATTTTTATTTCTTTCCTGGCTGATACTTTTCTAGATAGTTTTTTTAGTGACATAAAAATGTCAACGGCTTTTAAGGGTTAAACATTTCTTAAAAATTTTTAGTATTTTCTGAAAGATCTCTTCAAAAGGTTGTAAATGATACCCATATAACCAATCGTATTTTTTTATGAAAATTTCAGAGGCTCATAACTCGGAAAAAATGGGCGAGCTCAATATTTTAACTTGCTGTTTTTCCTATTTTTTAATTCTCTATCGCTGCATATATATTTTTTTCAAATGATATGGAAATACTAGGGGCAGCTGTGGTGTTTTGCTCGGACAGATCTTGCTGATTTTTAATAAAAAATTTTTCAAAATTATGTGAGATCCATTGGCGATTTTAATGGGCTTCTGAAATTTTCATAAAACATATAGTCAATGTTGGTATCATTTAAAACAGGGGTTCTCATAAAATTCGTGCTCACGGACCCCTAGTAAAATAATTTTTTTTCGCGGACCCCTCTGAAGCCCAAATTCATAATAAGATTTTTATTATTTTTGAAAACACTGTTTTTTCGGTTCTTCATGCGGACCCCTTGGATGGTTGCTACGGACCCCCATTTGAGAACCGTTGATTTAAAAGCTTTTGAAGAGATTTTTCAGGGAATAATATTTTTTTTTTAAATGCTTAACTTATTAGGAGCCGGTAACATTTTTATGTAAAAATTTTTTTCTTTAATTTTTTATTCCCTATAACCACAATAAGATTCGAATACAGCGCTCTTGCCTTTTTTGAAAATATTTGATTTTGGTTCTTTTTTGCACATTTTCTAACTTTTTATGAATTTTAAGTTTTTTGATAAATTTTCAACATTTTTGTGTTTTTGCTTTGTAATTGCATTTTGGTTTTTCCGTAAATGTTGAATTTTCGAATTCTCTATGAAGTTTTGAATCTTTGGTGGATTTGTAACTTTTTGAATGCATTTTAAAAAATTTCAAAATTTTTGTTGAAATTCATACATTAACTTAAAATTGCTTAGTCCTCGTCCACACTTTGACACTTTTGTAGCGCAACTCTTTAGTTTGTAGATGAGAGTGGAAAGACGAATAGGATCGAGTACACCGTTTCATGCAATTCTCGGTTGTTTTCTTGTCTTAGCAATCAAGACCGAAATTACAGAAACAAAACTCGAATATGTGGACACAAATGCAATTTTATAGGAGAATTTAAAAAAAATGCAGAAACAAAAATTGCAAGTCTGGGGATTTATTAAAGCAAAGGAAAAATATGGATAAAAAAAAATTGGAAAACTAGGACCGCCTTTCGAAAAAATAAAAACTGAGTTTTCACCCAAAAAATATTAATAAATCTTTAAAATTAATCTTACATACGTTGAATGCATTAAGGCCAAATCTAAATCTCTTTCGGGTAAATCATGTTCCCAATCTAATACATTATCCAATAACATGCCTCCACGACATCCACGACGGCATGAACCACCACACAGCTTTTGACCCACCGTTTCAGAGGGTGTAGGGCGCACAAATTGGCGACGACATTTATTGCACTGTTCGATAAAAATATTCCCATGCAATTCCGATAAAAAACGTCTGGGCAGGCCGGATTTTAAGTGTAGTCCATCGATATTTTGAGAAACAATATACTGAACATATCCTTTGGCTATAAGGCAGCGTAATGCCATGTGTGTTATGGTGGGTAAAGCATCATTGAATGATATGTTTAAATTCGGTTTTTCACCATTTTCTTCCAGAGTCCAAACACCTTTGGGACCCCTATCAAAATAACAATTAATGATTTAAAAGTAACACAGTAAGTAGATACAAGTTGGAATGTTATTACCTAAAGTCAGGTATGCCTGCAGTTGTACTAATGCCTGCACCCGTATGCACTACAACATGTTTGGCAGTTTGCAAAAGTTCAACCAATTTTTTTACTTTTTCCTCAACTTCCGCTTCCGTGTCAAATTTTTCTGCAATACCCAAAACTCCTTTATTTTCATAGGGCGATAGACCATCAGCATAATTGCAACTCATTTTTTTTTGTGCAAATTTTCTTATTTCGTTTCTTCTTTTAACACGTTTTTCAGTATAATTGTTTTTACGGGGCAAAAATTTTCATCTGTGTAGATAATAAAAGCTTTGATTAAAGTGTAATTGTATTTCAGTATCTCATGGAATGAAAAATTAAAAAGTGGAAGGAGATAGAGGTACTGCAAATGCTAAACAATAACAAAACTCTAAAATGCATTTAACAGTTGCATACAAAAGGTACCCGAGCAAAAAATATTAAACAGAATATGGCAAGAAAAAGAAATGAGAGAGAAAAGTGAAGAAAAAGAAAACAAAATAAAGAAATATAAAGTGTAAACAAAAGGAAAAACAGCTGAGTTAGAGTTCGCAGTATTAAATTAGTTTTATACCAAAAAAAAATCCTATACATCACAGTTTAATGAAGGGAACTGATCTGAGACGAACAACGACTTTCGTCCAACACTACGAATTCGTCATTGTGTAAGTTCGTCGTATAAAAAACAATAAAGACAACAAAATTTACTTACTTCTTTACTTTTGTTTACTTTTTGTAAGTTGATAGGGTGACCATATAAAAAAATATTATTTAATAAATAAAACATTAAAAAAAACTATAAACTAATTTTATATTTGACTAATAATTTGTGAAACTTTATTTAATACAAATAAATTAATTATTCAAGTAAAATAACACATTGTACTGATTTGTACGTCGTTCGCCGGCGCAAGAAATATAAATAAAGCTATTGAAAAGTTCGCCGCGTATGATAAATTTCGCTCGACGTCATAATTGTGTGCATTTTCATACACACAATGTGTTTTATCATTGACGACGCGACCAAAAATTCGTCGTTCATCCCAGTTGCAATCCTAGCATATAGAAATTATAAACTATGAAATTAAAACTTTAGATTTGTCAAAAATCGCATGTGTCTTTCCGATTGTTAAGCTTTTTAAAAATTTTATAAAATAGCAATTTCTTTACGATCAGAGTTGCATATTTCTTGTGTGCGTTATTTAAATATAATTTTTCTTGTGTTTCTATAGTCCTCGTCCACACCTTGCAACTTTTATTGAGAGAGAAAAGACAAGTAGAAACCGGTGCCTTGTTTCACTGTTTCGTCTAAGGAATCAAGCCCAAAATTGCAGACACAAAATTTGAAACTGTGCAGAAATACAAATTGCATGTCTGGACAGGGACATATAGGACAAAATTCCATCAAACTGTTTTGTGGGTGTATCGTACGATTATCTATGATAGTCAATTTCAGTTGATTAACAATAACATAAGCAACTTTAATTAGTCACATTATGATATAATACTTCACCAGGAAAGTGCTGCAGCGAGCGTTCTCCTTACTTTCCAAAGAAGCAAATAGCTTTCAAAGCAGCAATATCTGATATATATAAAAAGAAACATCTTTTTGGAGCAGTTTTGATATTCTTTAAAAAAATTTTTTTTAGTTTTATAAGTTTCAAGAAATTTTAAAATTTAATAATTCTTTATATCAGGTTATGCCTTATATTTGATTATTATTTTAAAGCATGTGTTAAAAGCAAAATACGGTTTATCAGTTTGCTTTACAGTTACACAACTTGACAGATTACGAGTTTATTTTCAACTTCGAGTTTGTTCTTAGCATTTGCAATAAATGTTTCTTGGCGGATTCTTATTTTTAGATTTTATTTGACTTTTTGTTTTTTCTTTCTAGATTTATATTCAAAGAACATTAATTAAGAACGTTAAAAATAAAGAAGTGAGAGTCGTATATTCGGTTGTGTCGAATCTTATTTATCCTTCACCATATACGTAAATCTGGTTTATTAAAGGAAATCCGATAAGAAAAATAATTATTGGGGTGATAGAAAATTAAAAAATAAAATAAAATTTAAGTTTTTTAAAATTGTAAATAAAAATTTCGTCGGCTTTTAATGGGTTATGTATTTTTAAAAAAAAAATTTGTATTTCCTAAAAGATCTCTTCAAAAGCTTTTAAATGATGCTCGTATTAATATCTTTAAAATATGTTGCTCAATCGTAACTTCTTATGAAAAGTTCAGAGGCCATATCTCGGAAAATATGGGCGTGCTCCAATTTTTTATTTTATAATTCTCTAGCTCTCCACATATTTATTTTATTTTTGATTGGAGTTTCTTCACTAAACTTGTTTTATTTCAAATGAAATGGAAAATTAGAGGCAGGCTTTATGCTTAGAAGGACATGCCCCGATCTTTCTGATTTTCAATAGCAAAATTTTCGAAATTGTGCCTGTTCGATTGTCGTACTAAAATTTTCTCTAGCTCATCTTGACAAAGTTAATTTGAACCTAAACACGGACGGACATAGGGACATCGCTCAATCGCCTTCGTTATGCATAAGAACTCAAAATATAAATATTTTATATATGTTACAAACGAAATGACAAATTTAGATATACACCTTTTTCACCTGTGGTGAAAAATATGTATATTTTAGTATAACTTTATTCTGCAATATCGCATGTAGTTCTTAAGGGTGAAATAAACCCGACTTAGTCAAACATTAATTAGCGCGTAAGCGCAATCTATCTGTCAAGCCATAGCAGGGCGACATAAAAGCTCAGCAATTGTAAATTTCAATTTTGACAGTACGTTAGGTAGTAAAGTTGGCTGCTTTTCACTTTGTTATGTGATTTATTGTTAAAAAAGTGAAGACAATTTATTTATTTTCTGGGCAATCTAGCAGTTTTATATCTATTTTGTTTTTATATAGCTTTTCATAAAATAAAACGAGTTAAGATAACTGTTGAAGACACAAAGTTGACGCTCTTATTTAGGCATTTCATTACGGCGTAAAATATATGCGTCAGACTGCTTTGCGTTTTACGCGTTAATTTAGGTTTATCTGTTATGAAAAGGTTATTTTCTTTTAATAAATAAAATCTACGTTAGTTGTCGCTATTGTCAGCTTAAAACGTAAACAAAAATTTTATCAGCTGATAAATTAATTAAGAAACAGCTGCAAAGAAGGAGACTAAAAAGCATAAAACAAAAAAGGAGAATACAAACATAAATATTAATTCTATGTTAGTTGTTTGTGAGATCTTAATTAATTAAGAATATTAGCGGTGGTTTATCGTTTAAATCTTAAGTTCAGAGAATAAGGTTAAAAAAAATTGTTGTTAGTGGCGAGAAAGGTAAAAGTACCGAACAAGATTTTGTAAGAAATTTGAAAAGCAAAAAGAATAAAAAATGCTGTAAAAAATCAATGTTTTTCATTTTAATTTAAAAATATATGTTATTAAACAAAATATGAAGGCCGTAGGCAAAACGTAGAAAGGTATATATGTAGGTGTTATACAAAAGAACAAATACATATGCACATACATACATATAATTATTACAACAACCATCCGTTGCACAGCATATGCGGAAAAGATTGTTTTATTTACAGACGTAAGGTAAAATTAAAAATAATTTTAAAAGTGCCTCACCAGCAACAGTCGATCCATATAAATTATAATTATTTTAATTGATTGCCTGTAAGTACTGGCAGCTTTTTTAATTCTTTCATAAAACAAGTACCTACAAATATAATATTTTTTGATAATAGACAATGATACAATACACAATGTACGTATGTACGTATGTAGATACAAGTGTATTCATATTAATTTTTGCACATGAGGTTGAATGGTTACCATTTTTGTTTTTTTTTTTTTTTTGTTTATATGTGTGTATATTACTTTTGGCACTTGAATGCACTTGCGACACTTGCCTTTTAGCAGTTTAATATTGGTTGCCAGATTTGACGATTTATCGTTATTTACACGATTTCGACTGAAAGCGATTTATTGACGATTTGCAGAGTTAGATTTCAGTCCTTTTACCAAGGCATTAGCATTTCTAATACAAGTTTATTGCTAAAAACTGGTTTCAAAAGCCGTACCGTTACATTATCGTGTAAGTTGTGATGAATATGAAAAGAAGTTGCTAGCCTAACGTTTACACCATGGCACAATAATATATCAGGTGAGTTTAATGCTTAATTGTTAAAAACATAAATTGAGATTACCTGATCTATTATTGTGCAACGGTAATCTCCAAACAAATGCAAAAAGAAAAACGTGCAAAATAATATGTTTTTTAACATTTTTAAAAAGTTTTACACGCGGGTATTTGAAAGCAGTAAAACGCAGGCCTTTTCTAACACTAAAAATACTCTCCATATGCGAGTATTATATATGGTCTTTTTTACACGGCTTAGTAAAAGAAAAATTCCATTTAGCACGATTCAAAATTTGTGGGCTTAATTTTTTGTTGGCTAAATTACTTATGTACATAAAAAATTTAGGGGAATTCCCTTTTTGTGGATAAATTTACTTTTTTACTTAAATCAATTGTAAATAGCACAAATTCAGATGAAAGCAAATTTATAGCTAAATCAACTAAAATGTGTTTAGGAAATAAATTTTTTTTCTTAAAAATTGAACAACCCATTTCTTTAACGAAAATTTTTCTTTCAAGTTGAGTGTTTCCAATTTACGTTCAAGAAAACAGCTGATCATATTTTTCTAACTATTCTTCGTTTTTGTTGCTACAAATATTTTGCCGCCATAAGTTTTTGGCATTTTGACAAAAAATTGCTTTCATATTTCGTGCAGCCTGCGTCACAGCACTCAAAATGAATTTAAACAAGCAGTCTGTGTGAAAAACTTGATAGTGTGGCTTTAGGGTTAAGTGCTAATGAAACTAATCTACCGTGTAAAAACAGAATCGGGTGTATGTAAAACTAAAACTTTGATGTAGCAATTCTACAAGATAGTAAGCATTCCGCCTCTTTTTCTGACCAAATATTAAATACTTCATTTGAATCATGATGAGGTCGATCTTTTTTTAATATAAAATAAGACGTAAAAATTTTAGAACACCTGTAAATTTTTTAATTTAAGCATTTTGTGTTCTATGATTAAAAAAAGTCTAGTAAATAAATAAAACCATTGTTTACGTTTGAGATGCCAGACTAAGTATTTTTGATCACATTTTCAAATTTTATCTGGTAACATATTATGTTTTTATGCAGGGTTCTCAACTATTTTTGTAAAATTTCTTTGAAACAAGCACTAGGTACATTTATTTTACTAGGTGGTGTCGTCCGCCCAGCTGGTTTGTAGTTGGACATGTCAAAAGTTGTTTATATTTTCCTACTTTTGTTTACGAATTTTCAAAAAACACCAACAACAAGCATATGCAGAATAAAGAGCGGGTTTGTTGTTAGAGAAATTATCTTTTATTTTCTTTTTCTATTTTTGACATTTCCACTCACAAAGCAACAATAAAATGCCATGTTGTTTTTACAAATGTTGTATTTGTTGTAGAACCGCTATTACCTAGTAAAATAAATGTACCTTGAAACAACCACTTATACTTTAAAAATTCAATTTGGTTTTTATATTTTAATATGTGATTTTAAATTTTTCAATTATTTGCTTTTATTGAGTAATTTATTTTCCTTTTTATAAAAACTTCATTCTTCTTTAAGATTCCTAAGTTTGATAACTTTTTTTGTAGTAAATTTTCAGATTTAACGCGTTCTTATGTAAAAAATTCTTTTTATGATTTAAATTTGTTTGTTAAAAAACGTTTTTGATGCAAAATTTTCTTTTTTCTATAAATCTTTGATGAAATTCAGAATTTTTGGTGAATATTGCCGAAATTGAAGTTTTTGGGTAATTTGCGTTTTTGATTCTTTTGTGAGCTTTTAATCTTAAGTGAATTTTTTTATTAAATTTAAAATAAAAATAATGAATAAATAAATAAATGAAAAGATATTAAAAATAAGCTTATTTTTCTACAATTGCTGTCAATAAATAAAAAATTAGCGGTCCACATAAGTAAGAAACTCGCTAACATTTGGCGAAAAATCGTCAAATTTTGCTTGTTGTTACTTGTTTGTTGTTAAAAATACCACCCATCGAGCAAAACCTCCAAAGCATGCATACATATGTATATAAGAACACATTAAACAAAAGACCCCTTTTTATTGATGTTTTATTTAAAAGAACTGTTGTTCTTCTCACAGTTGTGACAGTTGTTTATGTCTTTATTAGATGCATTTATTATTAGTTTATTGGGTTTTTGGTTAAAGAATAGATATACATATTTCTTAAATTTTCTTTCATATTTTGTCCCCTTCAGTTTCAATACCCCTTGCCTAAGTGTAACAGTTTTTAATTTAATGATTAATATTTACTGACCATTGGCATGCCTTGATAGTCGTTCTGTCCTCACGAAAAAATATTTTATTCTCAGCGAGTTTGAAAAAAAATTTAGATTAGTTTTTAAATTAAACAAATAAAAGTGCTATATTCGGCTATGACGAATATTATATACTCTTCACCATGTATGTAAATATTGAGATGACAAAGAATTAAAAAATAACAAAGAAAAAAAATAAATACTAAATATAATTTTACATAAAAATGTCCTTTATTATTTTGAATGATATGGAAAAATTAGAGGCAGACGTGTTAAAAAAATTGGCGGTCGCCAATATTTTCCGAGTTATGGGCCTCTAAAATATTCATAAAAAAGTTCGATTAACATGATGATGAGGAGAAATTTCAGGAAAAAACTAAAATTTCTTAAAAAGGCTTAACCCGTTAAGACCAGATGATATTTTTATGTAAAATTATATTTAGTATTTAATTATTTTTTTTCCTTCTTATTTTTGAATTCACTGTCACCGCAATATTTTTTTTAAGGGGTGAAGGGTATATAAGATTCGGCATAGCCGAATATAGCACTCTTATTTGTTTAACTTACCTTAAAGAATTCACACAGTCAAATCTCTGAATTTTTTTAGGCAAAAGCGATTGTGAGTCAAAAACTCAAAACTAGATAATAAATGTTTTTTCTACTTAAAAAGATCTAAGAAATAGATAAAGTCCAAGGACTCACATATGCGAATTGCCAGTGTTAACATACAGGTATTGATTGATTGATTGATTTAATATAAAACTCGTTTTTCAGATACGAGTACCATTCGACCAATCGAACAGTAAGAACTTTAAGTGTTTGCAGTCTAATCGTGAAAAAATTAAAACGAAAGTATACAAATAATATTGCATTCTACCGGTACATGAATGAGAGGCATAACTTTTGTAGGGGTGAGTTATTATCAACGGAAAGATAAAGAATGATTGTATGTTTATTCGCTTTTTAGCGTTATAATTGATTTACTGTAATTTTTAATCGATAAAGTTAGCTGATTGCTATACTTTTTATTTTAGGTAAGCAAAAGATCTCTTTAAGTTTTAACCGAATGAGAATTAATATTTAACCATGTATTTTTCGTACATTTCTTCCTACACTTGGTATAGTTGATCAAACAACAAAATGACCATGGGAACTAACTTACCTTTTTCAACAATAATAAATATAAGTAAACTTATCCAATATTAGTGTGTTTTAAATATTTTCCAATACTTTTTTTTATTCTACTAAAATCACTTAAATCACAAACCACTTTAAAACATGTAAAAAATGTGCTTTTTCGAACCGGTTTTGTTTTTGCAACACTTGGTCAGTTCAGTAACAAAATTTTTTTGCTAATACTATTTAGAACATGTTAACGTACTCGAAAATCCTACAAAAAAGGAGTGAAAAAAGAGCGTAGAAATGTGAGAGACAAAAATTTTTTAAAAATTTTGACAAGTAAAACTTTTCCATCAAGTTTTCATTCAAGTTTTAAAATTTCTCTCATTTTTTAACCAATACACTCACACTTTAAAAACTTGCTATGAATTTTCTTTCAAGTTTTCGTTCAATTGAGTCTTTCAAATTACATTCAAGAAAACAGCTGATTGAAGTTTTTCCCTCCAAATTTGCATTAAAAATTCTGCTGTCAGTGTTTTCTTGACATCTTGCTTAAAAACTTGCTTTGAAATTGCGTGCAGCCTACGTCACAGCTTTCAATTTTTGTGAATTTTGACAAGCAGTATGTGTAAATTTCTTGAAAGCAAATTGAACATAAACTTGACCGTGGGACTGCACGGTTAAACAGCTGTTTTTTTTTTACTTTTGTTTACAAAATAATCAGTTTTGCTACTTTATCTCGAAGCAGGAACATCTGTGTGCGAGCAGATTTTCCTTCTTTAAAAAAGTAAGGTTATAATTAAAGACGCAACGCGCACGTGTTTTTCAACTGGCACTTAATAGTGTCCACCGTTCTGAAATATAAATAAATAGTTTTCTTCACAAATATCCTGTTCAGGATTCCTCACAGGATACGACGTGCAGTTCCTGGAGAGAAGTTACATATATCTAAAAACTTGTGGGATATCCTGGCGCTGTGATTTTGTACCCCTGCCGTTAAAAATTCAGATTAAAAAAAAATTACAAAATAATTTGCTTAAAAAATGTCTGATAAAAGAAATTTTTGTAACATTGAAGAAAATACAAATATTTGACATTTGGAAGAATATCAAAATAATATTATTTAATTTTTTCCCAATCAGGATTTGAGCCCGGCTTAGATTACTTTATACAGTATCCCCATAAAGTGTATTACGATCCGTTAAGCGTAAATATAAATAAATGCGTATTACTAAAGCTCCCAATAGCAAAAATTAATAAAAAAATAAATCTAAAAAGCACCTTATAGACAATCGCTTGAAAATTGGACAGAATGTCGATTACTACAACCGTTACAATAACAAGTAGCATTTTATGGACCGCTACATCCTTCATCTTTTCATTTATCTACCTTTTGTAATTTGGTTTGTAGAAGAAGATCAAAAGGAGTGCACCGTTTCAAAAAGCCGAGGCACTTGCAAGCTTCTTTTGAGGCAATAAAAATGTGTTTAGTCCATCGAGCATCACACTGGACTTTCATGCCAAGACATCAATAGAACTCATACTTATAGCTGAAGTACCATTTTCGCTCGGACGTAATTGCGTCTTAGAAGCATTAACTCGACATTATTTGCCCAATGCCAATCAAATACTGTTATGAGGTTCTGATTGAGCGTATTATTCATATGCAGTAGCTTAGGCTTATCCGTTTGCCGAATGAATATGAGTGACAAATGCTGCTGTCATCTGCAAAAGAGAAATTTTTGTTCCCTTAAAATGTTCATTCCCCTCGAAATGAAAATTGCTATCATGGATTCTCATGAAGTATTTGTTCACTTCATTGAACAGCTATTCAGGATTAATAAGCTATCAGTGCACACTGAATGTAAGCAAGAAGAGTAAGCTTAATGAAGATTTCTAAATTGAAGTTCAAAAATAAGTAAATAAATTTTTTTTACAAAAACGTGACGTGCAAGACGCGTATAACCCCTTAAAGTTACCCGAGACATTGCTGACCCATTTCATCAAAAAAATTATATAAAGTTTATTTATATCTACATTTTTCATTTAATGACATTTTTAATAAAAATCTTAATAAATTTACAAGCAGTAGATCTCTTTGTTTGCATCTTGTCGAGTATAATCTCAGTTAGCGCTGCGGAAACTGATCTTAAATTAAGAAATGTATTAATAATTTTAATATTCTAATTATAAGTGATAAAAACTTGCATAATGCATGCAGTTCCCCAGTAAAATTTAAGTGAATAAATCTAAGGGAAAAATGAAAAAATTTCGAGGGAAAAAGTCAATCACTATAAGCGGAATTTTTGTTTACGTGAAAAGTTGTTCATGTGAATTATTCACGATTGTAATTTGGGGAAAAGGGAAAACATTTTAAGTCACAAGATATTCATGATAGGGGTGAATATTTTTGATGGGCATATTTGCGACAACTTTAATTGTATTTCGATTAAAACTTAAGCGGTCAGCTATCTAAATAAGCAATTAGTATCTTGGTTCTTTTAAACCTACTTCAAAAAAAAAGAAGGTTATCAATTCCTCTGAATGTTTCTTTTCATATTTCTGCCTGCAGAACTCAGTCATTTCTGAACGGATTTTAAAATTGTTTTCTTTATTTGAAAGATTATGCTTGCAGACTGGGGTCGTTTTAAAAACAGTTAATAGTTTAAACATTAAAGGGTGTGCCCATAAAACAAACATGTTTTTTAAGGCTACCACTTTTCAATTTATAAAAAAACTGCGTATCACTGTAGCTTCCAATAGCAAAAAGTAATACAAAAATAATTAAAAAAACTAAAGGTCTTCTTGTTAACCCGTTGTAGATAAACGCTTAAAAATTAAACAGAATGTCGATTGCTATGACCGTTATAGTAACAAGTATTAATATTTGAAATTATAAATTAAAGGGTGCCTCAATAGTTCATTTAATTTAATGTAGTTGGCCATACTTTTGTACAGTTTTAGACAGACGGTTAAAATTTACAAAGAATTGGTTTTGGAAATTAAAGGGTGTCCCAATGGTTAATGTAATTTAATCGAAATTCGAGCCCTGATGGACTAACAGCTGAAATTTACAAGGAACCTCTTTTGCTAAGTCCGCCATAACAATAAGTCTACAACTTGAATTTTGAAATTAAATGATGTTATTTGACTTATATGGATTGAACCGTTATATACAAACAGTAGAAAATTAGATGGAATGTTCACAAGAAACATAATATTTAAAACTATAAATTAAAGGGTGTTTCAATAGTTGATGTAACTTGATGCTTATGGCCAAACTATTGAACAGTTTTAGACAGGTGGTTGAAATTAACAAAGAACCTGTATTGCTATAACAAGTATAAAGTTGGACTTAAAAATTAAAGGGTGTCCCAGTAATGTTAAATGAATTTTTTTAAAAGGTGATTGCATAAAAACAAAATAATTAAAGCTTGTTTGTTTTAATATTTTAACGCAAAAAGGTATACGAGGGCTGCTCTGTATATTTCTGGCCTAATAGTGAAAATGCGAATATTTATAATCAAAAATGGTTTTATTGTTTTTCAAAGTATTCTCCAGCATGATTTATACACTTTTGCGTGCGCTCAAACCAGTTGTCGAAGCACTTTTTCCACTCCGATTGAGACACCTCTAAAACATGGTTTTTGAACACTTTTACAGCTTCTTCTGGCGACGAAAATCGTCGGCCACGCATTTTTTTCTTGATGTGCGGAAACAAGAAGAAGTCATTAGGTGCCAAGTCGTTTTGGTCGTACGTCAAAACGTTTTGAGTACGATTATGCTTAAAAATTACAAACTTTTCAATGGAAATGTCAGATTGCACTTGGCAGCACTCAGTGTTGCCAGGCCAGAAATATATATAGCAACCCTCGTATCCAAAGAGAGGGAGAGAGAGAGAGAAATTCGTTGAGGAATCTTGGAAAAAGAAAAATTCATTTAGTTGGAGAAGGTGGCAATGGCAATTCAATTAACCCGGCCTAATCTCGAATTAATGATTAAATAAAAATAAACTGCAAAATTCAAATTAATTCGCATTGAATTTTTATACAATTTTGACTTTAACAGTTCGAACCTCTAAAATATAAAAAAAATATTAAAATTCTTTAAAATTTTTTTTTATTAAAATGACATAGTTAAACAAATAAAACGAATAAAAATACATTGTACATATAATTAAAAATTGTTCCCCGCAGATAAACATATTCCACAATTACTGGTGGAAATGCCGCGTGATATGCATTCCCGGAACAGCGTGTTTCGCAGCATTTTGCAAAGAGATCATTTAGTACCACGCATAGCACAGCGTAATTTAATTGCTAGCACAAAGGATTCGTTAGATTATATTCAACGTTTGGGGCTTTTATGTCGTCTACCGGTGCATTCTGGCTGCGTCAACACAATACATTGGAACAGTACTGGAGAATATTTACTTTCGGGTTCCGATGATCAGTTCATTGCTGTAACTAATCCCAATAACCAGGAAGTACTTTTAAAGTGTAAGACAGCACATCGGGCAAATATCTTCAGTGCACGCTTTATGCCGCAATCGAACGATCAAGCTATAGTATCTTGCTCTGGCGATGGCATAGTCCTGTACACGGAACTTATGGCTCCATATATAAAACGTTCGAAGTCGCACATTAATAGAGCCGCAAACGGTCCGCCAGTTTATGAAAGAAGTCCCGATACAGAGGCAACAGTTAATTATTTTAACTGCCATAAAAGCGGCACAACATATGAGGTCTTGACAGTTCCTATGGAACCTCGTTCGTTTATGAGTTGCGGTGAAGATGGAACTGTTCGACTGTTTGATTTAAGACAAATATCGGGTTGTCATAAAACATGCTGTAAAGATAACATATTGATTTTAAGTCCATCGGCTGTTAATGCAATCGACTTATCGCCTGTAAGTTCAAATTATTTGGCTGTAGGAAGTTCTGATGCCATAGTGCGAATATACGATCGTCGCTATTTATCTGTGATTGATTTTAGTGATGGCAATACAGCTACAGCGGGGAAACACACTAAACCGGTCAAGTCGTATCCAATACCACTTCCTAGCAGCCGTCAGTATCGCATAACCTGTATACGTTATAGTCCCGACGAATCCGAACTGTTGGTTTCATATTCATCAGAATATTTGTATTTATTTGATCTTAAACACGAAGGTGTTGCTGTGGATGAGCTGTCCAAGGGGCGTAATGCAGCAAATCGTGGAAATTCTCCACCACCTGCAATGACTGAACAGGTTACACGCAGGTTGCGTTTAAGGGGTGATTGGTCTGATACCGGACCGGATGCAAGACCTGAAAGGGATCCTAATGGTAGAGCTGATGTGGGTCAAGTAAGACCTCAATTGCAGCCTAATATTATGAGTCGTATGACTGAGGTTATATCACGTATGTTAAACGATCCACGTACTCGCATGGGCTTGACAAGTCAATTGCAGGAATCAACCAGAGAAAGCCAATCTGCAACAGCGACTCCAAATAGCAACACAATTACAACAGAACAAAATATTGAAGGTATTAAAATTTAGCTTTGAAATATGTTTTTGTTTACAATAATTTTATTTCGTTTTAGAATCACGTCCGTCCACATCTTCAGCGGCTTGGCGTCGCGCTGCTGCCAATAGTTTAGCTGCTAATAGAGCACATACTTCATCCAATGATGCCTCCTCCCCAAATCTATCCTCAACAACAAGTGATGATGTTGAAATGTTTGAAACTTCAAATAATGACAACCGCCAGAGTTCTAGTACCGCCCAGTTTCAAGTAGACGCGGCTTCTCTAAATAAGGAATTGGCAGAACTTGAAATGGAAACACGGGAAATTGTTTATGATTATTTGGTAATGAAATATACTGGCCATCGCAACGCTCGCACTATGATCAAGGAGGCCACATTTTGGGGCAACAACTATGTTATGTGTGGCTCAGATTGTGGTCATATCTTTACGTGGGATAGACGCACCGGTAAATTGGTTATGTTAATGCAAGCTGATCAACATGTTGTTAATTGCTTACAGCCCCATCCAGAACTGCCCTATTTAGCTAGTTCGGGCATTGATTATGACGTCAAAATTTGGGCACCCATATTGCAAGAGAAAAGTTTTGACGAAGAAGCAGCTGAAGTTGTAAGTAAAATAAATATGTGTTGAAAATTTATATGGTTTGATTATTATTATTTTTTTGTGTTTTATAGTTAATGGAACGGAACGCAATTATGTTGGAACAAACAAAAGACACTATAACTGTTCCGGCGGCATTCATGATTCGCATGTTGACTTGCATTCATTCGCTACGCAATAGAGAACGTAATAACACAAATTTGACTCAACGAGGTGAAAATAATGTGCAACAAAATACACAAAATGAAAGTAATAACTCAACGGGTGATAATAATATTAATAATTCTAATGATAATAACAACAATAATAGAAACAATGTCAATAATAATGATGTTAGTAATAGTTAATTTAACCTGCATATCCAGCTTTCAATCTGCAATTGTTATTTATTACTTTTTTTATTATTTATTAATTATAGCGCCCTTTTAGAAATTTTAAGAATTTATTTGTTGTATTTAAATTATAATTTTAATTATTTTCAAACATTTCAATTTCTTTTATTAATCAACTGAGCTTAAGATCCAAATTTCTTTTTAAATTTTTACGTCCCATCATCTGCAATATCACTAGGTAAATATTTTTCATTGATAAATAAATATTTTATCTACTCAAAAAATTATACAAAAGTTATTAAAAAGTAAATAAAAAAAATATCATTTGAAAACAAAAAAATTTAAAAATAAAATATGTGACAGAATTCAATATATTCGAGCGATTCTTTTTTAAAGGTTGTAATAGCGATCAATTTTGATCGATTTCAAAATTAAAAACAAAAATATCATAAAAATGAAAGGATACAAATTTACAAGCGAGTTTAATGTTTTTAACTATTTTTTTTTCAGAATTTAACAGGATTCTTATTTACCGAAAATATGGAATGGAATGTGAAATAAAAACTTATTGTCAGTTGCATTGAAAAACCAAAAATAAAATTAATAACAAAATAGCTGAGCACAAACAGAAATAGTGCTTCTAAACGAAAAATAACTATCGTCTCACTAAATTTTGCCCTTATAGTGAATAAGAACTGAAATTTATGATCCCAAGAAACTTTCGTTTCTCGTAAAATATTTGCTACTCTTCATTGTAGCCGTCAGTGCACTTTAAATGTAAGTACGAAGAACAGGCTCTGTTAAATTGTTATCGTGAATAAGAAGGGAAATTTATAATCCCATTAAATTTTCATTCCCCTTCAAGTGGAAATTGGCATCATAAATTTCCCGTAAAATATTTGTTCCCTTCAATGAACATCTGTTCAAAATATATAAGCTATCAGTGCACATTGAATGTATACAAGAAGAGTTAACTCTTTGAAAATTGTTAAATTACGATTGAACAAAATGTTTAGAATCAATTTAATAACTTTATTACAAGAACGTGCGTTTAGGTTAAATCAAACTTTTGGTCGGGGTTTGCAAGACGCATCTAACCCCTTGAAATTACCTGAGACATTACTACTGACCCATTTCAACAAAATTAATTTTTGTTTTAGATTTATTGAACAAATTCTGAACATCTAACCCCTTGAAATTACCTGAGACATTACTACTGACCCATTTCAATAAAATTAATTTTTGTATTAAATTTATTAAATAAATTCTCAACATAAATTCTTCATTTTTCCATTTAATGATGATTTTAATAAAAAGTAATGTGTTGAGCTCTTTCATACCACTTCGCTATAACGTTTGCAAAAATCTAACGTTTACAGGTCTCTTTGCTTTGCGTTTTGCCGAGTATTATTTCGCTCTGCTTTGTAGAAACTGACTTTGAAATAAAAAAAATTTTTACAATTCTAATATTCTAATTAAAATACATTAAAACTTGCATAATCTAGGCAGTTCTTCGGCGAGAAAAACACTACGGCTGCCTCTAAATATATATGGGGCGACATTAAGTGAAAAAATTGGCGCTCGCCCATATTTTCCGAGTTATGGGCTTCTGAACTTTTCATAGAAAAGTATGACTGGGTACTAAATTTTTAAAGATATCAATATGGGTATCTTTTAAAATCTTTTGAAGAGATCTTTCAGGAAATAATAAAATTTAAAAAAATGCTTAACCCATTAAGAGCCGATAACATTATATAGTACTTATTTTTTTCATATTTTTAATTCTCTGTCACCCCAATATTTTTTTTTTGATTGGAGTTACTTTGCTAAACTAGTTTTGCAAACATGGTGAAGGGTATAGAAAATTCAGCAAATATATATAGCGCTTTTACTTGTTAATTATATTTTTGTAAACACAATTCCTGTAACCAAGAATTTGATTTTTTCTAAAAACTATTAACTTTATTTCATATTTGTCACATTTAAGATAAAAACATGCAGTATAAATTGATAGCATGGGGCTTAACATGAATATCCCAAGGCGCCTTGAAATATCCCAGACACAACTCAGAGTTGCAAAAACAAAACTAGTTAAAAAAAATACATTTTGAAATAAAAAATGGAAATAAATCCTAATAAGTGCTATTAGTGTTGTATGTTTAGTTTGTAATAATTTCATGTAATATTTACTAGATAACCCTCTGAGTGCATTAAAAAAACGTAAACCATATGTGTTCTACGGTTTTTAGTTTAAAATTTCATTGCAGTCGTAACGTTATTTAGATGAGGCATAAATTCTCCTTTGGAGTAAGTCACCCTTAATATTTAGGGGTATAAAAAATAGATGTTGACCGATTCTCAAATGTTTCCAATTGAAGAAAAATACCAAAAACTGTATCGATGCAAGTACATAAATTAAAAATGGGCGCTAAACTAGGCGTGATGAAAAACGTATCCTATTGATCATATTAAAGTCTTAGTTATATTATGTGAAAATTTCAAGAAGATCGGTCCAGCAGTCTTGCCTACCTGAGAAGGTGTGATAAAAATGTAGTGTTGAGAGGTATGAAAAATAGGTGTTGACCTTTTCTTATACCTACCCGATATGCACACAAAATTTTATGAAAATCGGTGTAGTCCTTTCGAAGAAGCTTAATTACAAAAGAAAGAATTTTATATATCAGAGAGAAAAAGTTCTTAAATGAAATAACTTTATTAAAAATTTTGCTTTAATGAAATATATTCAACGCTACGAAATAAAATAGCGAGAAACTTGAAATAAGAATCTTTAAGGAAAATTTAAGTAGAAATGATTGATGAACTATAAAGGCAATAGAAAAATTGCCACAGGAATATATTTCTATTTAAATTATATTTTAATTATGGTTTGCTGTTAGAAAACATTAAGCGCGATTACTTATATCAAATTTTTAGAAATAATTTATAGTGCATTTACATTATACCGAAATCTAGTACCAATGAGATTTCCCATACAAAACAAAATCTTCGTAGCCACTAGATATTCCCAAAACCGACTCGAAATGTAATAGTACTCAGAAATGCAACTAAGGTTTGTTTTTCATTATATAAGTACCAAAAAATACTACGCTGCACAAAAAAATAACAGTTTTATTAAAAAAGAAAATTAAAAAAATATAAGTAAAAAAAAATATTAATAAAATAACGAACTACACAAAATAAAAAATTAAATGATGAGTAAATCATAAACATAATGCAATAAAATGTTTTTAAATACCAATTTTTTCAATCTTTTGTTAATATGAAATCTCGCCAGTGTCAAAGAAGTAGCGTAAACAAACTAGATTTTGCAAGAGATTTCAAATCAAATCTGGTAGATTTAGATTATTATGTTAAAAATTCATATCTAAACCTTTTCGATAGTGTTTGCTGTGGGAAATGTAAGTCATAAAAGTTCCAAAACACATTTTGTTATTATTTCTTTTACGATTTTCCTATATAATTGTTAAATTAAATTTTCAAATATCAAATAGTTCGTTAAAATTTTATTTATTTTATATATGAATACATAAGTATTTAAATACGACATACATAAATATTTATGTTTCATTAAACTAATAATACAGCCCACGCCAAATAAAAATTATAAAATGGAAATGGTATGTATACCTAAGAAGATAGAGTTCTAACAACATTTATTAGGGACAAAAAAACGCTTTGTTATTATTATTACAGTTGAATTAAGATTTAAACATTAACAGCATTCTGTAGAGAAGTTTTATCATCCACTATTATATTAGCAGCAGCAGCAGTGTTGGGATTTGAACTTAACAGTTGCTTGGTTGAAGAGCTAGATGAATAACTGTCGCTAGAACTACGAGTAGAGGCAGATGTAGCACTAACAGGACTATCCAGCATATCTAAAGGTCAAACAATTAATATGTTACGTTTAACGTTTAAAAAGAGACAGAAAATAAGTTCATATACATACCTGGCAATGAACTAACATTATTGGCCTTTAAGTCAACAGCGCCTGTGGAGCAGGCGGTGGTGGATAAGCCTGTTCCCCCAGCACCTACAATATTACCCACTGATGTTGATTTCTTATGTAAATTTTTCTTGACCAACGAATTCTTTAATTTCTCTCCAGCACTTGTCAGAGTTTTAGCTTTGTCGGGACACAAAGGGCTTAAAATGGAATTTTGTGGATCTTCTGGTGTATAATAATCTGAATCTTCATTAACCACCGTTGTAGCCGCAATAGCACTTGGTGTCATAGCAGAATTAGTCTCAGTAGTACTTGCTGTTTTGTCAGTTTTAATGTCAATAACTCTTTTGTGTTTCTTAAACGATGTACTTTTCTTAGGTTTAAATTCAACCAGGGGATCTTGGATCATTGTATTCTTTTCATCTTCCTCAGCTCCATTATCAACTTCTGAACCTGCCAGAGATTTAGCAAGTTGTGCCGGTATCGGTTTACATTTGCTTCCGGGTGATAGTAGAGGAGATAGTTTTTCATTTTCACTATCGTCGTCTCCCTCGTCATGTGTTGAAGTAGCAATAGATGTCATTTCTGGATTTGTAGCCGATGGTTTGGAATGTCGCTTATGAGATTTTGTTACTTTCAAATTATGACGCTCATTGACAATCTGCAGTTTATCTTGTGAAGAACGTTTGTCCGCAATTTTTACTTCTGTACCCAATTCGTCAGTATTCTCCTTTCCTTGAGAAACGTTACCACCATTTAAAGAATTAGCAGTAGTCATGGTGGCCACCTCATTTGAATTGGTAGAAGTTGAAGCATTTTTCTTACTCTTGGAACGTCTCTGACTTGTGGGCTTGTAGGGTGAAGTAGCTTTATGATGTTCTGTGCTTGCGGCATTTACGACACCAGTAATGCCAGCATCCGTCATATCGTTACCATCACCAATTCCTCGACGCGTGCCCACATATTGTGGTGGACCATTTAAAGCTTCAATCAACGATACTGGTATAAATCCAGGGGGAACTTGATGTTCGCAAGCCAAAGGCTCTCCAGCGGCAGATGTTGGTGTATTTTGATGTAAAACATGATTATTAACGCCCTTCTGCACAGCTCGTATTTGCAGAAGAGCTCGAAAAGGTGCACGACATATAGGGCAACAGTTGGCCTGATAACGCAGTGAGTCGGCACATGAGTAGCATAGACACAAATGACGGCATGGCAATATTAAAGTGTCACGAGTTTCACTCATGCATATTACACACTCACTGCCATGATCATCTAAGTCCTCATCAATCGAACTTTTATTAATGGCCTGAAAAAATTACTTCTATTTACAATTAATTCATAATTTACAAAAGCGCTTACCTTATTTTCAATGCCGTAGATCTCCTGCAATAAGTAGCATAGGCCATCAACGAAAATTTTTTGTTTTAGAGCTCTAAGTACGTAACTATTACTTTCTGGATGATGGTCGATAACACAAATAGTGGTGTGAGATTGACGGCATTCCTCATTGCCTTCCTCGACAACACAGTGTATAGCAACGGGATATTGTTCCTTGCTAGGATTATATATTAGGTCATCTTCTGGTATAAGTTGCGGATTGAATACATGACTGCTCTGCGAGAAGTATTGATTAATGCCCTTGTCAAAGTGGTAAGTCTCAGAGGTTAAGCCATCGCGTGGTGTTAGTGTAACACCACTAGGACTGACCTCTTCACTGCAGAAATAATATATCGTAATTGCACATTTGGCATCAGAGTCAAATGTAAACTCAATGTTATACAAACAGGTTGGTGGAGTTTGGTCTTCGCCAGCCACTCCACTTAAGCAATTGCCATCGGCTTGATCATCAGTTTGTTTATCTTTTGGTACTTTTACAAATCGCACAGACTCTTTGCGTATATTTACCAAACTTTTTAATGTCTTTGTTGGTTCATTGGCTTGTGGCGGAGGGTAAGGAAATGCTGTAGGGCGATTACCCAAGAAATTCAAATCTGCATTTTCGCCAAAGAGATACGATTCTGGCTGTGGTGTATCAAAACGTTCCCCTCCCATAATAAAATGACTGCCAAAAAAGTTTCCTGAACGCGGAGGATACTTGTAGGCGTGGTTGTTAGCATTCTGTTCAGCCTCCTCAATTGCACCGTTTTGACGGCTTGTAAATGCTCCCATTTTTTAATAAAGTTTTCGTTTAAATATTGCACTAAAGGATCACATATATGTGTGAATTATTAGATTTTGTTAAACAAATGTAAAATAAAAAGTTTCTTTAAGGTGAAAATTTCTCTTATTAAATCGATTCGTATAATGTTGAGAATAAAAACACAAAAGGAGGACAAGAAAACGTAAAACCTATTGTGAAACAACTGTGGTTAATAAAGCGTCTACACGTGATAACTTTATTTTCAATATTAGTAATTTTTGTGTGTTATTTCTTATTAATGTTTCACTGGCATGTTTTCATGAAGTATAATAACTTTTTGCAATTTTATGGAAATGTTATATCTGTATTGAAAAAATAATACGGAATTTATTTTTATTTTGATACATTTTGCGTTTTTTGTTTTTAAATATTTTTAATTCTTGTTTATCTACATCAAATCTTTAATTCACTGTTTAAATAACTTCTTTCGGGAATGCTGGGACCCTTATCAATTTATCTTAATAAAGATATTACTTTCTAATCTCATGGCTTTCTTCGTTAATTGTGCTTGATTGCTTTAAATACAAAAATTTCATGATAATCTCATGAAATATTTGTTCTTAACACTAAAGCGCACATCTTTAAAATAAAAAATGCGTATTACTACAGCTCCTAGTAGCAAAAAGTATTACAAAAATAATTCAAGAAATGAAAAGGTGCCCCTTAGGTGACGTTGATTGACATATATGCGCCTGTCTTTTAAACCATTATAGACAAACGCTTGAAAATTGGACAGGATGTCGATTACTATGACCGTTATAATAACAAGTATAAACATTCAAAATAACAAATTAAAGGGTGTTCCAAAAGTTAATGTAATTTAATGTATGTGGCGACATTTTTTAACCGTTAAAGCAAGACAGCTGAAATTAACAAAGAAACTGTATTGCTAAGTCCGCTATAACAAGTATAACATTCGAATTTAGAAATTAAAGGGTGTTCCCATATTTGAAGTAATTTGACCTTTATGGCCCTATCGTTTTAAACGTTATATAAAAACATTATATTAAGCTTATAACAAGTATAAATATTTAAAATTAGAAATTAAAGGGTGCCCTAATTTTTGTAATTTGATGTACATGGCCAACCCTTTGAACAGCTATATACTAACGCAAACAGTTAAAACAACTTTTGTTTTATAAAAAGTATAAAAAATAAAGGGTGACCACATAACTGCTGAATTTTCTGGTTTAATCTGCATTCCTATTTTGTTCTACGACATACAAAAAATCTTAGCGCAATCTTTCTCGAATATAATATAACTAATGTATAATTACCGTTCTAAAGAAATATGATTTACTTTTCAATAGTAAATATTTTATAAGAATTTCAAAAAATATTTAATATGTAGAAATCAAACACAAGTAACGTAGATAAATATAAAAAAGATTTTAAATAGTTTATTTACACATTGATTCTTATTCCTGTTTTGTATATTCTGAATGTATACTTATATTTATTTATTTATTTATTTATTTATTTCAAATTAAAGTAATATAATAAGCCTTTTAGGCCAATAAACTTATATTACAAAGGGAAAATCCTGAATAATATATTCTTAAAATTATAAATATTCATGCATACAAATACGAACTACAATAATTGGCTCCCCAGCCGAAGAAAAATTTAAAATAATAATAATAATAATAATAATAAATGTTCCATAATTAGTAAGAAATGCAAAGAAAAATGTCGATATAATAAAATAAATCTTTATTGCCAACATAGACACGTACTTAACTTTCCGAACTGTCAGCGTATACATACACATAATCACCCATGTTATGTCAAACACATATCGCTGAAGATTTGAAAGAGTTAAAAATGTACCAGCCTTAAACCGGAACTATATACTGAGGCAAACGAACGACTTACACCAGGTTCGATTAAAATATAAGGCTCAAATCTTCACGAACATGCCCAAATAAGTTTAGCAGAACATAGACAAATATCATTTTTAAAGTTAACAGTAACTAAAACATTTTTTATTTGAAGTTATTGTACCATGTTCAAGAGCCAAAAAAAAAAAAAAACAAAAATCGTTCATTAAAAAAAAAAAAATATTAATGATACATCAATTAGCAGAAGAAAAATTAGTTAAGAGTTTCAGACGAAATGCATTATCGGAGTGGGAAAATATACGCAGTTCCAAAGGCAAATAGTTCTAAATCCTTGCAACACGAACAATAAATGAACGTTCAAAGAAACTACACCTTATACGAGGGATAATAATCTGAGGGTTCCTAGAAGACGAGGAAAAGTTAAACTCAGAGCAAAGCCTAATCGGTGCTCCATTTCTTACAACTCTATAGAAAAGCAGTAAACAACGGACTTTTATAAAATTTCGGAAATAACTTCTTAGAAATGTCCTTACGTTCAAAGCAAATTTAAATTTTATTTGCATCAACTTTAAATAAAAAAGTTTTGTTGTTGATGTCTACACTTTATTTTGTTCGGCTTGAAAATGTTTCGCTCTATACTACAGAATAAAGTAAAAAAATAAAATAAATGTGCTTTTTACTAGCAAACACGCAGAATAAAGTAGGAATCGAATTTTTGTGCATTTTATTATTGGAAAAAGTTACTTAGCAATTACTTTACAAAAGTTTGCACTTTATAAGATATTGTAAAATAGACTCAAATGGTTTTAAAGATTATCGTCAAAAATAAAATTCTCTAAGATTAAAATTTGCGGGTTAATAACATTATTATGCTGATCTGGCAGCTCAGAATATTTTGACCATTGTGAATTAGAATTATTTAATGATTAAAAAGGTGGAGAAAAAAATAATTTTTACTTGCAATTTTTCGCAAAAATGACAACAGATGAGAATATATTAATAGAAATGTTCGGTGAGTTTTTTATTTGTAACAATAAAAGCCATATTTTATAGGTACTTGGAATATCTACAGAAAGGGCCACAAACCCTGCCAGACATGATACAGATCATTTAGCCGTCAAAATGTTCTGCTTAATTGTTGAGAGCAATAACGAATTAGTGACAAAGGCCCATCAACTGATGGTTAAAAAAATGCATTCCCTCAATACGACAGAGGCAATAAGGGCTATAGAGGTAAGATTGTTTAATAATATTATTTTGTTAGTATTTAAAAACAAATGTTATTTTTTGCCTTATAGCTTTTAGAGGAATGCATGTCTAAAGGTGGTTTGGAATTTCAAAAACGGACTGCTAAATTTACTTTTCTCAATGAACTGATTGCTCTAGTTTTGGATAAACATCCTGGTCCTCCTGCTTCCATTGAAATTAAAAAACGTATCATGGAATGTCTCATTCTTTGGACCGTCATGCACCAGGATAAAACAAAAATTCAAGAGGCCTACGACAATATTAAAAAACAAGTCACTTTTTCACATGATTCTCCTGCAACAAAATCTAATTCAAATGTACGCGAGCAACGCTCCAGCATATTAGGTAAAGATGATCAATTAGTTGCCAAACTTCTGAAGCAGGGGGGTGGGGAAAACTATAAAAAGGCCAACTTACTTATTCAACATCGATTTAATCAAGAGGCAAAACGTACTGAATTCATTTGTCATCTAAAAAGTGAATTGAAGAAATTTGAAAGCACAATGGAAGTACTCGATGAAATGTTAAACTCTTATAGTTCTGATGAAGCTGAAGGAGAAAATCGTGATATCATGCAAGAATTATACAATACTTGTAAGGGCCACAATGAGCAAATGGCAAGGTGGCCGGATTTTTTGGGAGATGCTGAACCCGAATTTTTAGGTAAGTTTTAATTGAATCTTTAAATGAATTGTAAATAAAGTTAAGCATACTTTTTTAGAGGATGTTTTGAATACCAAGGAGCTTCTCAGTGCTATTATACAACGTTATAAAGATATATTTGATAATGAAAAATCGTCCAAACCAAACAAATCTGCAACAAACACAGATCTTCTCTCTGGACTATTAGGCGGCACCTTACCCCCTTCCAACCACGATCTCAATTTATCTTTGCCGAACAAACCTGAAAAAGTAAATAATGCAATGGACGACTTACATGAAATTTTTGGCAGTATTAGTAATGAAACTGAAAAAAATAAGCCACATCATCCTTCGGATTTGTTAGCTAATTTAGATTTGTTAGAGCCAATTAGTGTGTTCGAAAAAGCTGATAAACCCGAGTCAACTGCAGTAACTGAAAAGGAAGAGAAAAAAGTTCAAGGATTTAAGGAGCTGAAAGAAATCGATAAATTGAGCGAGGAATTGTTTAAACAAAGTTTAAACAAAGAACAACGTTTACTATCATTCAAAAAGTAAGTTTGAATTTTTTTCCCTTTACTTTCATATTTAAATTTCCATGGAATAAAATAAAGTTGATGGGTAGCTAGATTATAGTTAATAGTTATATCGAAATATTTTCAGGGAATCTGAAAAATTAACATTAAACGATTTGGCGAAGGACAAAATGCAAATATCACTTAACGTATCCACGACACCAGAAAGTAAAACGGCAACACATATGAAAAATAACATTTTGGAAACATTACAGAATCCGACAGAAGATTTTAAAGACTTGAAAGCAAATGAAAAAGAATCCCTACAGAAAACTGATTTTCAAGAGCAAGAATTGAAAAAAACAAAGACTTTGGAGGATACAAGCAAATCTGATGTCTCTTGTTTACCTGCTTTAAAACCTTTAGCAGAGATTTCTATAAATTTAGATGAAGTCACTCCATTGGAGGAGGATCAGCGTTTACTTCTTGATGATGATATACAAGTAACTCTTAATTTTACAGCCGATCGTCCAAGTGAACATGTATCGGTCATTGTGATGACAGTAACTAACAAAACTAAATTCAATGTAAACGATTTTCAGTTTGAAGCTAGTGTTAAGAAAGTAATTAGATGTTCTCATTTTTATTTTTGTTATCATACTAATTATTTATATTTTAGCCCTGCAAAGTGCGTTTATTGCCGCCCACGGATGCCTCTTTGGCACCCAAGAAACCCTTTAGGCCTTCAGCATCTATAAATCAAGTTATTTTACTATTAAATCCCACACAAAAACCAGTGGATATAACCTGTATTATTGGCTACAAACTTGGGGATGATCCTGATCCAATTAAGGAATCAGTAGTGACTAAAGACATTCCATACGTTTAGTTACAATAACTTTTAGGTTTCTACGAAGGTGTTAAACTTAAACTTATTTATCAAAAGATTTGTTTGTTTCGTTCTGCTAAATTTTGCTTATTTCGTAAAGTATTTATTAAAAATTTATTTATTTAAAAAAACCTTTATTTTAAAAACGACGCAATAAAGAATTTAAGAGATAACAACCAGTTCAATTTCAGTGGGCTTAAATCATTGTTTTACTTCGGCTTTAAAAACATATGTAATATTTTTTTTTTTGCAATTTTAACGAAAAAAAATGAAATTAGATATTGAAAACATTCAGTACTTTCTATAACAAATATTTATTTTAGCGTGGCTTTAATTAAATTTCCTATTAATATCGTGATCGTCTTATGTTTTGTTTATTTTTTTTTTTTTGTTGAATTGTTAATAAATTAATATAAAATTACAAAAAAAAGTGTTCCAACTTATATTGATAACTTACGGCCTACAAAAGTACAAAATTTACCACACACCCCAGATGAATTTTTTAAGGGTGACTTGTGTCTGTTTCTTCCCCAGTTATCACTCCACGTAAATGCCTGTTGTTATTCGGTAACAATTTCATCTTTGAATGATAAAGCGGTTATGGCTTTGGTATGGCCAGTATATTTTCGTTCGGGATTTTTAGTTTCTAGCTTCCAAAGACGAGCTATAGCGTCACTGGAGGCGGTAAAAAGGTATTTTGAATCGGCACTAAAAGCAGCATCCCACACCCAATAGTTTTCAATTGATAATTCACGCCACATTGTGAAATCATCTGTTTTCCATATACGAGCAGTACCATCTCCAGATGTTGTAACTAGTAAGCGAGAGTCAGGGCTAAATTTGCAACGCAACACATAGCGCTTATGAGCAGCTATTTTTAATTTGGGATGTAAAGTGGTCAGCTTTTGATTTGGCGAGGAACTAAGTGACCAAATGTAAGCATTTCCTTTATTATTTACAGCAGCCATATACTGGCCATCGGGCGAAATAGCCACGTCTTGTATAGAAGCATCTACCTCGGGTATTAATTGTTCATGAACCTCAGATTTAACATCCCACAAATAGACACCACCATTTTGAGCACCCATAGCAATTTCCACCTGGTTGGGATGAAGGCAGGCAGCATTAACCGGCGCCTGGCAATCAAAAACCCTCGAACAATGTGGTGAGGCCGACAGCATATCCCATATACGGACACGATGATCTTCGCCGGCAGTAAACATCCAATTGCCATCTTCTTGAAAGCCCAAGCGTGTTACATTTTTCTGTACACTTTCAAAGTTGATGACAGGCACGTTGGAACTAGACTCTAAATCATACAAACGTATGCATTGATAGCCACAAGCGGCTAAACGAGTTTTATCTGGTGTTCGATCTAGCGCATTCACTTGCTGTAAAGAAATTAATATAAAGCAAGTAATCATTTTACTATACTGACATTATATACCGATCTGTTTGTACTTACTGATGTCTCAACAAAGCGCAGTGTTCGTATACAATTGCCGGTATGTGCCTGCCACAGTTTAATAGTATGATCGTAACCACCAGTGGCTAATATTAATTGATCACCTGTAGTTTCCATTAAAAATGTTTCATTTAATTAATTATATTTTCTAGTTAAATTATAACTTTATTATTTTCTTTACTTTAATACAGGACCCAGACCGTATTCCTTTCTATTATTTGTCTTTCTATCCAGACAACTGTCAAAATAGAATTGCTCCAATTGGCATTTATTCACAATATAAAAAACGCATTCACAATAATTTAGATAACAGTTACTGTTAAAAGAAAAAATTTTACCGTTGGCTTTAATTACATAAAAATATGCTAAATATGTTAAAATAGTTAAAGATAAATAAAGAATTAAAACTGAAGTTAATAAAACAGCATACATGCCATTTTTTTTTAGAATTTGTGAAGAGAAGTAACAAATCTTTTTTAACATTTTAAAAGTATTTTTATATTAAACGAAATTTTTATTTTTTAAGCAAAAAAAAAGATCTGTCTATCTAGCATCCAGGGCAATAACAATACCAACTGACGGATTACACAACCGATTCTGGAATCGAATAGCATCGACAACTAGCACGTATCCAACAGCCATCAAAAATATATTAACGTTGCTGACTGAGTATAACACACCTATGCCTCAAAAACCCAGCGAAACGCTTTACCCTATAGCTTTGGTAGAGCTAGATGACAGCCTAAGCTTTTTTAATAAAAACTCAACTAACGCTTTATGCTTTAAAAAAATGTTTCATGAGAAGGTCAATAATTTTACTCCAGAGATAATTTTTTATACCGATGGCTCTTTTAAAGAGCACATAACATCTTACGCAATTACAAAGCAGATTGACAATCAATACGTTACTGTTAACGAGACCAGATTATCCGATCACACTGGAATTTTTACCGCGGAGATTTCAGCAATAAAAACAGCCATAGCATTATCGGTTGAAAGTGGCAAAAAATGTTTAATATGCAGCGACAGCTTAAGTGCTATCAAAGCCCTAATCAAAAATCAAAATGGGGCTTACAACGAAATATTGTGGCTGGAAAATAGTAGAAACAAAATCAGGGTCCTATGGATACCATCGCATATCGGAATCGCAGGTAATGAACACGCAGACTCAGCAGCAAAGAAAGCCCTTAGTGTACCGCAAGTAACAGAAATTACATGTCAGCCTAAAACAATAACAGCACCATTCATAGCGACGCTTACAACAATAAAAAGGCCCGATTACAATACGAACCTGTCTAGGAATAACTGCATATTACTCGCTCGTTTGAGAGTAGGTAAAGCTTTATTTAACTCCAGGCACTACTACGAGAGGACTGAGCCACCTGTATGTAGCAACTGCAATGTTGGTCTCACAGTCTCACACATACTGTCAGAATGTCACTTGTCTAAAACTAATATACCTTTGGATAAATTGCTTGATTGCAGCAGTGAAGGGAACTTAAGAACGATCAAAAGAAGTCTGCAGAAACACAATATTTTAGAGATTTAATTTATTTCGATTAACGTTAATCACATAATCATTTTGCCACTTGAATTTTACTCTTTTAAATTTTCTTGCTAATTCAATTTAAAACGACACATGTTCCACTATTTAGTAGTTCCATAAATGTAGTATTATTACTTTTAATTTGATTTTCGATACATGCGCATTTGGTCCTGTTACCCGGCGCTTTTGTTTTTTTCTATATTTTGTAAATTTACTTTATAAAATATATTACTGATAAATAAATAAATAAATATTATAATTGCTTCTTTGGAAAAGTCTATACAAACTGTGTTTAGGGAAACATCAATATATTGGATTTTTTTTATACCCTTCACCACAGGTAAAAAAAGGTATACTTTAGTTTGTCATTTCGCTTGTAATTTTTAGAAAATCCATTTTCGAACCCATAAAGTATATATATTCTGATTTCTTATGCAGCGCGAAGTCGGTTGAGCGATGTTCGCCTACCATCTGTCCGCTTGCCGTACGTGCTCAACTTAAAATCAACTTTGTCAAGACACTAGATGAACTAGAAAAAATTTAAATACGTCAATCGATCACACACGATCGGTCTACATATGTCTTTCGTGGCAGCAGCCAAAACACCACGCCTAATTCTAATGTTTCCATATCATTTGGAACAATAGTGAAGTAACTCCAATAAAAAAAAAATAAACATATATATAAAGCGATAGAGAATTAAAAAATAAGAAAAATACACCAAGTGAAAAAATTGAATGTCGCCCATATTTTCCGAGCTATGGGCCTCTTAACTTTTAATAGAAGAGAACGATTTTGCACCATAAACCATATTCTTTAGAATATCAATATGCGTATCATTTAAAAGCTTTTAAATAGATCTTTTGGAAACGCTAAAATTTTTAAGAAATGCTTAACCCATTAAGAGCCGGTGAAATTTTAATGTAAAACTATAAAAAGTACTTAATTTTGTTTTCTTATTTTGTTATATAAATATTTAATTTTCTGATTGGAGTTGCTTCACTGAACTTTATTTACATATGTACATGTATGGTGAAGCGTATATAAGATTCGTAGTAGCCGAATATAGCGCGCTTATTTGTTTTTATTTAAAAACAAAAACAAATATTAATTTCATCACAAATTCTTTTTTTGTAATTTTAAAAAGAATGAATTGTTTTGCTGCTGCAGGAATAATTGTCACTTCCATTAATATCAATTAATAATCATTTAAAAAATTAATTTTTTTTTACTTTATAAGACTGGAAAGAAATGTTATTAAAAAATTTTGCTTTATTAATGGAAACGTTAAAATGTATTTAGAAAGTTGCCAAGTGCTGTTCTACGATCATAATGACGATGATTTTCTGTGATAGAATATTTATTCCCTGCTTATTCATTTTTGCGTTTTTTTTTTGCACAAGTCAAATTCATTTTAATCACCAGCATTTATAAATGTTTAACATGGATACAAATATGAGTTAAAAAAAAAAAATAGGAAACTTTTGTAAAACACATGATCGTTATTGTAACAATTATTTCACAATAACACCAAGCAACAAAAAAGTAAAAAAAATACCAACGACCACGTTTATGAGTTTGTAACGGTCCTTTAGCTAAAAAAAATTTCATTCTTTAGAAAAGTTTGTTTTTTAAATTTACTATTAATTATTCTTTTATGCGGTTAATAATAACGAGTAGAGAATATAGCACAGCAAGACGTTTTGAAAACATTTTGAATTAAAGATAATATTTTTTTTTTATGTTATGAAAGAATTCTCGTTTTTCTAATTGAGTGAGCCACATGTCAGGAGATTTGGTGGATACATCACAATTTAATTGAAGTGAAAACTTGCTATTGCACTCAGAAAGATTTAAATGGGAGACCTCGAGCTTTCGAAATTTAGTATGTACGATTAATTTTGTTTGCAAACGAAAATACTGCCTTACGCTCGCATACTCCTGTTTTCTTTTTAAATTAACGACAAAATTTGTTCATAATTTTTTTTATCAATAAACCTAGAAACTAAATTAACCATAAACTTGAGCCGAACTAAATTATTTGTTTGTTTATTAGACTAATAATTTATTAAAAAAAAATCAAAAATCTTTTAGCTTCAAAATAATTTTAATAAAAAAAATTTTAATTTTTCATTTTTTTCTAGGAGGACCACAATAAAACAGCAAGTAAGAGTCCTATTATTGGCTAAGCCGATTCTTATATACCCTTTACCACACACATTGAGTAATTATAACAAAAATCGGCATAAGAAATTCTTTTCTATCATAAAGTTTTTCTGTTCAAAAAAAGCTTTATTTTCGAAAGTCATGAAATTTTTTTCGCGTTAACAGCTCACTAATTTTTAACATAAAGAACAAACACCTGCATGATTACAAATGAAAGTTGAAAAAAAGATATGGAAATTTAAAGGCAGGAATGATGTTTTGCCCGCTGCCTCGAAGGAAATGGACCTCGCTGATTTTCAATAGGAAAATAACAAAATTTCAAAGAAATTAAAATCCACTTTGAAATTTGAAAGTGGTTACATTCCGAAGAAGTTTTTCGTTTTTAGTTTCTTGAAGAAGCAATTTACGAAATTGAAACCACTTTTGATCGGAATTAAGTTCTGTGACATGCCTGTATGTCCGATCTATTAAAGTATTTAAATTTTCTCTACCTCATCTAGTGCCTTGGAAAAGTTTATTTCATTACTAACACGGACGGACAGGCGGACATGGCTCAATCGACTTTATGGGGTCGGAAAGGGATATTTTAGAAATAAAAAATAATTTGGCAAACAATATATTTTTTGTAAAATTTCGTTGCACAGTGTTCTTAAATAAGTGTGGCACAATAATAACTGGTTGAGTTCGAAAAGATAACCTCTACATCAAAATTCACAATAGAGTTGCAGTCACACGGTCAAGTTTTTGTTCAATTCCCTTTCAAGAAATTTACACATACTGCTTGTCAAAATTTACGAAAATTGAAAGCTGTGATGTAGGCTGCAAGCAATTTCAAAGCAAGTTTTTAAGCAAGATGTCAAGAAAACACTGACAGCTGAATTTGTAATGCAAATTTAGAGGGAAAAACTTCAATCAGCTGTTTTTTTGAATGTAATTTGAAAGACTCAATTGATCGAAAACTTGAAAGAAAATTCTCAGCAAGTTTTAAAAGTGTGAGTGTATTGGTTTGAAAATGAGAGAATTTTTAAAACTTGAATGAAAACTTGATCGTCTGACACCCTAGTAAGTGGTGTTAAACAAAGTTTGCTGAAAAATATGTAAAAAACTTGAATTTTCTAAAAATAAATATGAAGAAATATTAATTTGTTAATATTAATTTGTTGTTGTTGTTGTAACAGCTCTGCTGTTGACGAGAGTTCTTTCCTGAGGAAAAAACTTTCGGTTTGTACTGTTTGTTGCTGTGTTGACAATCTTTGGCCGAGCTAGACTCGGGTTGTTCCGGAGCGAAGATCCAATTGTAGTTAGTTCTGCTTAAGGCCACGACTGACTATCCTCCACAATTGTATGATTCCTGAACGAATTCTGTGCTACATAGAAAAATTGCAACAAATATGTGAGATCACTGAATCGTACAGAAACTATTAATTTAAAAATTTTCTTAAAAGATTAACAAATAGAGCTGTCAAAAGATAAGTCACTTATTTTATTTTAATATACACTATCCTAGTTTTTTGCAGCACATGTCATTTTTGACAGATTTAATGACACAATTGGATAGTGTATCATGGCCGTTACTAACAAGGTACTAATGCATTGGATATTAAAGAAATTGTCTATAGAGTGTTAAAATGTCTTCGCTGACAGCAGTATCTATCGAAATGTATGTTTGTATATAAAACAATTAAACATAAAGGGTGATTTTTTAAAAGCTATAGGAAAGTTTTTTTTCTGTAAACGAACATAAAATTCAGAAAAATTCATGAAATTTTTATTTGAATCGAAAGTACGGTCCATATAATTTAATGTTTGAAGATTATTTCATGCAAATGTTTACCTTGACTGCGCTTTAAATGGTCCATCCGCTTAGTCCAATTATGACATACTCTTTCCGGCCGGTATCTTACGAATAAATGCTTCAATGTTGTCTTCAAATGCGTCAATTGAAGCGGGCTTATCTGTACAGACATGAGCTTTAACTTAGCCCCACAAAAAATAGTCTAAAGGCGTTAAATCGCATGATCTAGGCGGCCAATTGACCGGTTCCGAACGTGAAATAAAATGTTCACCGAACTCACTTCTCAATAAATCTATTGTTGCGCGTGCTGTGTGGCATGTGGCACCGTCTTGTTAAAACCACATGTCATGCAAGTCAAGCTCTTACATTTTGGATAAAAAAAGTTGGATATCATCTCACGGTAGCGCTCACCATTCACAGTTACATTACGATTCGCATCATCTTTGAAGAATGATGCCACCAGCGCACCAAACTGTGACTTTTTCTGGATGCATTGGTAGCTCTTGCAATAATTCTGACTAATATTCACTCCAAAATCAACAATTCTGCTTATTTAGGTACCCATCAGTGGGTCGATTAAACTGACCATAAAATGGAAGAAGCGCGCGATGAACTTTCTTAACAGAGCACGCATTTTGATAATAAAATTCAATATTTTGCAAGCGTTGTTCGTTTGTAAGACGATTCATTGTTAAATTATAGACCAAATTGAAGATGTTTAACAGTGAAAAAAAACACGAAACGTGCGTCAGCTGTTTAAACCAATGTTGCCAAAAACATAATAGCTAAAAAATCACCCTTTACATCTGTAAAAATATATGACTGATTTTTTATTTATCTTTTATTTGAAATCGAAAAATAAAAAAAAAAACAAAGATTAATAGTTATTGACGTTCTGAACACTTAAATTTTTATACATCAGCACACACATACATGCATGCATTCATACATACATACACATGTTGTATGTTTGTATAATTTAAAAGATAAATGTTTTTATACGTTGTACATTGATTAATCAAAACGTTTGCAATAAATGCTGACCAATTGAACAGAACCTCCAATTCTAATTAATTCTTCAACAGTCATACACAAACACACTTGCATAATACTGTGCATTTGAACTTAAGTATGACTCGTTTCGGAATGTTTTCAAATATGAATGGAATAATTTCATAGACTTTTTGTCGCCACAATCGCACCGCCACAGTTAATATAAATAATAGAAAAATATAAGCAAAATGATTAGAATTAAGGTTGGGGTTTTTTTTCTGTCAAACTTTCCCTCCGTCGCTCTGTCTCTCTCTGTCTCTAAGGATTATTAATATTTATGTCATAAAAATTTTTAAGTGAGCAAGGGAGTAGTGCAAGTGGTGGAGTAATAAACAATTGTAGGTGATGTTATATTTTATTTTTAATTGCTTCGGTCATTTAAACATTTATTTTTTTGTAGAATATTGGAATTGTTTTCTAGAGAAAAAAATGTTTTGTCGTTTGCTTGCTTCCGTTTCATTCAGAATTTCTTTTTATTATTTCAATATTTAATGTGAAACGTGTAACTATTTCGTTACTTTTTATTTGTTTTATTACTTATTAATATGGTCTTTGATTTTGTTAACTTGAAACTCTTATACGATTATCGTATTATTTTTAATTTTTCTTATGCTGGTATAAGCCAGTCTCAACTGAAAAAATCAAACAATTTTGTCAGAGACAGGCAATTTATTTGTTAAAAATTACTTTGAGAAATATTAAAAAAATTAAATTGCACATTGAAACTGCCTGGGATTAGGGCTGCCAGATGATTTCAATAAAAAAAATCTGCACTTGAACATTTTTGTATGGGCTTCAGAAGCAATTTAGAAAATTGCTTTTGGCTTTTCTGAAAATTCGGAGAACGATTTACTGATAATCTGGCGTAAGCAACCACTGAAATACGTATAGTTACCAGCTCTTTTAACTTCGTCTAATAAATCGCAAGAAAAATTTTCGTGTGTAAACTCCGTATTTGATTGTTTTAAATTTTTTGTTATTTTTAAAAAAGTCAACGAAATCAGAGCGTTAACGTAGCGTTTAACCGGTTTGATAAAACAATGGATAACAAGTAAGAATGCTACATTCGGATATGCCGAATCCTGTAAACCCATCACCATGTAGTAATTCTAATAAAAAAAAAAAAAAATTGAAGTAACAAAGAATTGAAAATTAAAAAAGTTTTTACATAAAAATGACATCGGCTCTTAATGGGTTAAGCATTTTGAAAAATTTTTAGTTTTTTCTAAAAGATCTCTTCAAAAGCTTTTAAGTGATGGGTATTGATATTTAAAAAAAATTGGGTGCACGATCATTCTTTTCTATCAAAAGTTCAGAGGCCCATAATTCGGAAAATATGGGAGAGCGCTAATTTTTTCACTTGATTTTTTTTTATTTTTTTATTCTCTATCACCTCATATTTTTTTTTTTTTATTGGAGTTACTTAATTGTACAAATGCTATGGAAAAGTTAGAGGCAGGCGTTTTGCCTGCTGTCCCAAAGGACATCACCGATCTTGCTGATTTTCAATAGCAAAATTTTCGTAACTATGTCGGATCAATTGGCGTATTTAAATTTCAACACTAACACGGACGGATAGAAGGACAGACGAACATCGCTCAATCGACTTCGCTATGCACAAGAACTCAAAATATTTATACTTTATGGGGGTCTGAAATGGATATTATAAAAATTACAAACGGAATAACAAATGTAGATACACCCTTTTTGCACTTGGTGTGGTAAATAGTATAAAAATGAATGTATGAATAGAGGAATATTATTTTTAATTGTTTATTTTAGAGATTTTAATCTTTTGTAAATTAGTTTTCATTGTTATATTGTTTGCCTGAATTAATTCATTTTCAATTTTTCTTTATAAAAATTGTTTAATTTATTTTTACAAAGATTTATTGCAAAAACATTTGCTAATTTTTGTTTTTAATGGCTGGATAAAAGTTCATAAATCTTTTTATTGCAATTTAAATTAAGTTCATAATTAATGAAGTGTTTTTTAGCTTATTTAGCAAATAAAATAATAAAAATCGAAAGAAAAGTTAAAAAGCTCAGTTGATTAATTAAAAGAATTTAGGTCAAATATTTATTTATGATTTATGGTATTTATTATAATTGTTTATTATTATATTATTTTTATTAATTATTTTTTTTATTTAAGCTTTTATTTGGGATACAAATTTATGCACGTTTTATACTTTTAAATTTGACATATTTAAATTTAAGGATTTTTGATTTAAGTCTAGAAGTTTTCCTTTTTTTACAGGATTTCACTGTGATTTAAGCATTCATAATATATTAAAACAGTGGTTCGCATCAAATTCCTGCTCACGGACCCCTAGTAAACTATTTTTTTTCGCGGACCCAAGTTCAAAATAAAACTTTTATTATTTTTGAAAACACTGTTTTTTCGGTTCTTCATGCGGACCCCTTGGATGGTTGTAACGGACCCCCAGGGGTCCACGGACTCCCATATGAGAACTGTTGCATTAAAAGAACATGTATGTTGAATGGGGAAACCCTTTAATTTTTAAGATTAAGAACTGTTTTTAAAACGGGACCAATCTCACCTTTTAAATAAAAAAGATTTTTTTTGAGTTATAAAGGCACAAATATTAAAAAAGGGCAACATTTAGTGAAATTGATGACCTCCTTCTTATTTTGAAGTCGGTTAAAAAATAAAATTTCATAATAAAGTTTACTTAAGCACTACCCGGCAATGAAGTTCGATCGCGCTTATCCCGCTTTTCATACTGATGTCAATGAAACTAGAAGACGATTAACAGAATGATTTAATTTTTTCAAAATTGATTATGCACAAATTTTAGTTGCCAAAAGATTAATTAACTAGGAACATTTTTAATTTCTTTTATTGTATTTCTTTTGTAACAAACGTATGACATTTTCGCCTAAAAATATGCTTTATTCTTTTTAATTCCTAAATATTTCGATAAGTAAACTATCGAATAAAATAGTTTAACCATTCGATATACGACTAAGCACAAACTCGGTTATTTGGTTAAAAAACGAGTCTTTACAGCGTTGGCAAGTTCATGCTGACAGTTTGCTGGGGCGCTTATGTTTTACTCAATACTTCTAAAAGAGAAATGAAAGAAAAGCGGCAGCCTTTAATTTGGACTTTATAATGGCTTATTCACCAATACGTAGCATCGATTTACATATGTTTTTTAGGCTAATCAGATTTGTTCCGCTAGTAAATATTATACTGTTGTTATAACTTTTGGTGAAGACCATCGTTACTGGCTGTTTCTTTGGTACAGTTGGCAAGCGCTTTCGATGTAAGAATATCATTTTAAAGCCGCGTTTTGATTTAATTTTCGATCGATATGGAATGCCGTAATATGGCCCTTAATTTTTTGACTTATAATGGTCTATAACATCGAGGAAATAGTTTCGATTTGGGAATTCCAAAACCGGGAAGTGCCAATTTCCCCGGATTGGGAATTTTTAATTAAAAAATAATTTAGCGTTATTTTGTGAAGAAGGAAAATTTATGTAAATAAATAAATAAATCAATTTTTTTTAAATAAAATTAAAAAAGCATTTTTGCTAATCACAAAAACAAACTCTGAAATTTTCCATGGGAATATATGATACTCTCGCCCAAAATAGCCATACATTATGGAATTAGAGACCGGAACGAACAAAATTTGCCAAGCGTGCAAAAATTCCGCCGAGTCGTTTCCAAGAAAAGTAGTTTCATCCTGAGTGGCCACAAAAAAGCGCTGCTTACTTTTCCAATAAAAACTATAATATAACGCTTTTTTGTGACCGCTCAGTTTTCATGGAAAAAAGAAGCATTTTTTTGTGATCACTAAAAACGCTTTTTTTATTTTCTATATAGACAATTTATTTATTTATTTATAATTTAATTCAATTTTTCTTCTTCTAGATACAAAAATTGACGCCGTTATAAAACTTGGTGGGCGCAGGGTTTTGTCGTACATATTAACGGTTTGTCTGCTGTTTTTTCTTACAAATTTCTATAAAAGTAGTTAACGGTTTTTAGTTTAGTTAAATTGCATTTGTTTTGTTATTATCTTATAAAATGTAGAATTTTTTTAAGCCTTCTACATCTGCAAGATTTGCAAGGGTAATTTGCAATGAAGGATGAATTCTGCTAAATAAGGATCTTGGAATATCTGTTACAATATTAAAAAGTAACGGCAACCTCCTGCTGTCCTGGTATTAAAACATAGAAAACGTAAAGTGCCTTATCGATAATAAAAAAAAAACTGGAAAGCTTCAGAGTTGCTAAGGAATAGCACTGACTTGTTTTGAAAAAAAAACAAAAAGCAATAAAAAAACATCAAACCAGGGGGCTAATTTTCACATTCGATACCGTGCGAAATTTACTCGAAGTTGGATTTTTTTTTTAATTTTGGGATTCTCGACTCGCTTTCGAGTAAGTTGTATCGAAATTTCTTATGATATGGACACAGTTTCATTTTCATTTCATCCAGAACTCTTGAAACTATTTTCGAAAGTGCGCTTTGACTTATACCAATAATAAAATCGTTGCCGACAGTATTTTGAAAGCCTCCGGAAGCCAAAAGCAATAAAGTGGTGGCCAATTGTATTTTTGCTGGTACGGCAGTTGTCAAATTTCCAGCAAATTCTAACTTCTCAAGAGTATAGTTAAAAAGCTTCCTTGGAAACTCTAAAACGTTTCTTAAACCTATAAAAATTAATTTTTACACATCATTTTTACAATGTATACTTACTCGTTGTTTGGCAAGCCCAATGGATCACTTGTTACTCGGATTTTCCTTCTAATTACATTTATATCACACTCACTCCCACACTCTGATGTCGAAGAATGAAAAAATAAATTTACTTCCATGACCGCGATTAAAAAAGAAAAAGCTTTCAAAATTACAAAACAAATTCGCAATTCTTTTGATAAATTATTTAATTTTCTTTGTAAGCATATGTTTTTTGTTTACATATTTGTAGTGTTGGTTAAGGTTTTTTTATCTTTTACAACACTTTATTAAAAATTCGATTCGCAAGGTTACGAGTGCCATCATCAGAAAAACTCGCATGATCGAAATTAATTTCGATACAAATTTATTTCGATCACAAGTCCCGGGATTAGCCCCCAGTTAGCGAAATAATCGGTTTTTTTCATTAAAGTGCTTGAATTAAATATTTAAAAAAAGGAGAAAAATTCCAACCGTTTTTTTTAATAAGAAGACAATTTTTAATTGAATTAAAAAGTATCATTAATATTAAACCATGAATCTCCTCTCAGGAATATAAAAACTATGTCGCTTCGGTCACAATTCCTCAACTCCCTTTTACATGCGCAAAAAAAAAAAAAATGCGTTGGTTTATTTGAAATAAACGGCGGTCAACTTATGTTTTTGTATTTATTTTATTGTATATAATTTCCACAATTTTTTATAAATTTCTCTCGACTGTAGGTCGTTTCAATGAATTATTTTTTTCCGTATAAAAAACGAAAAAGGAAAGAAATAAATTCACGCATTTGATCGAAAATTTAGGAATTAAATTTCAAATTCTAATGAAAGTGTCATTTTGTCATTACACGTGACTTACGTGATTTAGCTAAACAATTAGTGGGTGTGGTTTGGTTTGGTGCGGCTGGTTGCCTGCCTGGCTGGTTAAGCGATTAACTATTCAATATAATGTGGCTGGGTTGATTGGTTCAATTTAGCACAAATAAATGTATGGCTGACTAGGCAAGGTATTACTAGTTAAAATACTAACGCTAACAACAACAACAACACTTAGGTGGGTGCTAATATGACACATAATTTTATTATTTGCATTTTTACTGATAATTTTTCTTTTACATTATTTTGCTTTTTTTTTTTTTTTTGATTAGGGAAAGCAGTCTCGCTTTAATATAAAATTTTTTCTGGTTTTGGTTTGAAACGATTGATTAAAAAATCACACACAAACACAATCATTCAATTCAGGCAGTTAGGCAGAACGTGAAGGCAGACGTACGACAAGTATTGACACTAAAAGCAATTAATCATCATCAAACAAACATGATTGACAATTTAATCAGTGAATAAATTTTAATTTTTTTTTTTATATTTTCTTAAACAATTTACAAGGTGGACAATACTCGATGCTTGTAAAAATGCATTAGAACATTTGTAATTGCGGTAGAAATTTATTTAAAAATTTTACATAAAAAACTTGTAGAGAAAATTTTATTGAATGACTGAAAGTGGTGATATACGAGGTGCAGCAGTAAACCTAAAATGTGTTTATTCGCAATGTTTTTGAAATAAAAGATTTATGAATGAATTGATCATAATTATTGACAATTAAAGATTTTAAGAACATTAAATTAAAATGAAAATTATTCCTTTAATATATTTCTAAAAACCTGTGCAAATTTTAAATAATTATTTGAAATTAATCGCTCTAATTGATAATTTGAAAAATTTATATGGTTTCGTTTTTTTTCTATCTAAACCGGCTCATTTTCAGAAATATTTTGTATGAACCGGTTCGTTTAACTTGCATTTTTTCAAAGACTGGACTTTTAAATCAATTTAAATTACAAGCAAATAAAAGTAAACCGTAACATGTTGTGCACAATTAAAATTATGCAGTTGCTTTTGCATCTAATTCAAAACAAATACCTTTACCTTGAATACCATTCTTAATAATTGGTTTTCTTGCGTATAATTCCAAATTAATTTTCTTTTTTTTTTGCAAATATAAATGAACGATTTTTTAATGTAACTTTAAACGAACGGTTCAGTTTGTATACAATACCAAACAAAGAGTTCAGTTTGCCTTAAGGCCGGGGAACATAGAAACCGTCATACGTTAAACTTTGACAAATACAAAATTACATGTTTTCTTATGAGCGTTGTCACAATCAATACGTGTCCGTCAACGCAAAGTACGAAAGTTGATCTACTTTTAACTTTTGACGTATGTTGAATACTTTGACAACTATCAACTGCTTCTTCTTCTTCTTTGTTTTTTTTTTAACTCTTGCTGTGTTTCAATTGTGTTTTGTGATTTTAATAAAACAATTTTGGTGGCAAACAATAAAATAGAAACTTAACTTAACTTAACTTAAATTAACAAGTGAATAAAATACAAATTAAATTTAAAAGTGAAAAAAATAGAGAGTAAACTTTGATTTAAGATCCGTCAGCAAAATATTCATGGTGCCAACCTCGTCCGTCGTTACTTTGACTTTAGTTGAATTCGTAAAAGTACAACGTATGACGGATTTTATGTGCCCCGGCTTTTATAGTGTGTTCATATTCTGTTTATTGACAGAACTTATTTCAGACACACAAAATTTAGTTAGCTGCCTCTTTGGCCTCACTCCAGCCTATTTGCGGCTTCTTTGTTATAATATTTAATAATGAAAAAAAAGAAATAAGTTATTTTTGAATTTTATAAAACGGTTTTTTATTATTAATAATTTAATATTAATAAACTTACCTTCTACTTGACTCGCCATATATTCTTTTGTTTTTTTTTGTTTGACGTATGTCATTATAGATAATTGTAGATAATTTTGCTCACTAAACACATTTCTGAGCAGTGTTGTATTTTAAGTTTCACTCAACATTACAACAATATCGTACCTATTTAACAAGAACTTGATTAGTTAAGAGTTTTTTCTGGAATATTGAGCTCAATAATGGCATGTATTGCGATAATCTCAATTAAGGCAAATGTATGAACACACTATTAAAGTCGAATTGGTGATTTAAAATGGATTTATATAACTTCCATGTCTTCTATGTAAATATTATATATCATATTCCGATATATTCTGTATGAACCGGTTCGTTTTAATCGGATTTGAAATAAATTGGTCTTGTTAATCAATTCACTTTGCAAGCAATTTAAAATAATCAAAAACATTTTTCGTACAATAAAAATTCATAAAAAGTGTAGAACAAAAAGTCTAAAATATGATCCAAATGAAGGGTTGATGACTGTCTTCTGGGACTCCAGATAAAACATCTATGGATCTAGATGTGACATTTTTAAAACAAAGACATTGTTTTCGACGTAGTAAATTAGACGCAATCCATTTAAGAGAGTTATATAAAAACCCCATTGAATTAAGTCTCACGAAGAGTAGTTTGTGATTTACCTAATCGAACGCCTTACCCCCTGTTTACATTAGACAATACTGTCAAGACAATAGCAATACATACAACTTTTTCACTAATACATGTACACTTTTTCAATGGTCTGAATTACTGTCTTGAATATTTTGAAGACAGTAAATAAGACAGTGATTTGATGTATGCCGACAATTTTATTATATATTTTTTAAGTAAATTATATTTAAATAATATTATTATTTTATTTACTACAATTTTCCTTGCATATAACAATAGAAATTGAAAGAAAGTATGAAGAACCGCTAATATTTTTCTTTTTGATTCCGAGAGCGTGAGGCTTTTGCTCAAAATGAATTGTCATAGTTATTGTCTGGACGCCCACAACACATAAGCAATTGTCAGCATTTTTAAGAACTAATACGTATTATTTTATTGTCATGACAGCATTGTCAAATGTAAACGTGGCGTTACTAAAATCAGCGAAAACTATATCAGTTTTCTTACTTTGCACAAATCCCTGGTTAATAATGGTTGTTAGTTGTAAAAGATTTGTTGTTGCAGAGCGGCCTTTTTGAGAGCCATGTTAAGCAGGTGGTGACAATACAGACAATACATTATGAAAAATGTATTCAGTTATCATTTTTTCAAAAAATTTTGGAATAGTATGTAGTTTAGCCATGTTCTTAGATTTGCAACTCTAATGTATCACACTTGTTTGATGTTCAATATAAACAGGCTAATATTGCTCACTTTTCTTAGAAGGACAGTTAGTTGACCTTTTTGCTTGCTTTTGCTAAAAACTACGATTTATTCTTAACCATTTCTATTCTTCATGTGAATGTTAATGTTACAAACTAAAACAAAAAAAATCTCAAATGTTTATTCTAATTATCTTGAAATGAAACCATTTCATATTTTTACAGTGATGATGTCAGTTTATAAATCTAAACGATTTGAACACCGCTGCATTGCTTTTAATTATTCCATAATTCATACTTTTTAAAATAACAATGTTTTAATTAATTTCTTTATAAAATATGGAATGCGCAATATGCAAATAAATATTGATTTATTTGAAAATCTCTAATTATTACTTAAACGAGAATAATTGTAAGACTGACCATTTGCACACAAAAACACACACAGTCACACACACAGCCACTCAAACACATACCAGCATGGCAATATTTTTAGAAATGATCAATTAGAAAAATAGTTTTAAAGCATTTTAAATGAGGTTGAGGGATATAAATTTATATTGATTTAAATGATTTATTGAATTAAAACTCAATTGCTTATGAGAGCAATAAAAAGAAAAAAATATTTAATGCTCGATTTTAAGATACATTGTATTTGGACAAATAAATTTTTATAAAAGTATAACGTGTGTAAAATTGGGGTTAAAATAAAACGAACAAAATTTAATTTTTGTCGTGATTAAATGGAAAAGAAATGTATAAAAAGATTTACATTTCAAAATTCTGTTTAATGAAATTTTTTTTGATAATTTATAACTGCCAGTGTTGTCAATTTTAAAAAAACGCGCTGGTGAAGTGAAACTTTACATGGAAAACAAAAGCAAATGCTTAGAAAATGTCTACATTTGCTTGTGTTTTTAATACAAAATATACCGTTTTTGAGAGACTAAACTCCTCATGCAAAATTCTCGCGTTTATTTTATTTTTGTAGTGCAAAGAAAACAAAAACAATGATCACCTCTTTGTTTTTGTTTTCCATTAAATTTTCATTTCAACGGCGCGTTTTTGGAATCGACGACAATATTATTAATTTTTAAAATTATTAATCGGACTTTTCAAAAATAATAAACAAATTAATAAATTTTATTCGGCTTAAGTAAACATATGTTTGTTTGATATCTAAATTTTTTAAGCAAAAAAAAAAAAAAAAAAAGAAAAAAAATATTTGTTTTTATTTTCGCTACAACATTGAGTAGCATTTTCAGGATACAAGAAATAATAACATTTTTATTGTTGTTAATTTTATAAAATAATAAATCATTCTTGCAAAAAAACCGACTTCAAAACAGACAAATTTAAAATCATATTTCTTTAGAAAGGTAGTTATACATTAGTTATATTATATTTAAGAAAGATTGCGTTAGGATTTTTTATATGTTGTAGAACAAAATATGAATGCAGATTAAATAAGAAAAATCATTATTACGTGGACTCCCTTCATTTTTTATCATTCTTATTGCACTAAAACAAAGCTTGTTTAAATTCTAAGCGTTAGTCTATAACTGTTCCAAAGATTGGCCATAAACATCAAATAACAACCATTAGGGCACCCTTTAATTTCTAAATTTAAATATTTAAACTCTGTATTATACTTGATATAGTAATGGACATTCAGTCTAATTTTCAAGAGTTTGTCTGTAACGGTTTCAAAGATAGGGCCATATAGTTAAAATTACTTTAGTTATAGGGACACCCTTTAATTTCTAATTTCAACTTTGTTACTTGTTATAGCGGATTAAAGCGATAAAGGATCTTTGTAAATTTCAATCAACTGTCTACATCTGTTCAACAGTTTTGTCATATACATTAAATAACAGCAACTATTGTAACACCCTTTAATTTATAATTTTAAATATTTATACTTCTAAATATACCAGTCAGCGAAGTAGACATTCTGTTTAATTTCCAAGTGCTTGTATAAACGATAGGGCCCTATAGCTCAATTTACTTTAAATATGGGAACACCCTTTAATTTCCAAATTCAAATTTTATACTTGTTCTAGCGGGCTTAGCAAAAAAGGTTCTTTGTAAATTTCAACTGCCTGTCTGTAACAGTTCAAAAGCTTGGCCATATACATAAAATTACATTAACTACTGGCACACCCTTTAATTTATAATTTAGAATGTTTATTATTATTACAGATAGTAATCAACATCCTGTCCAATTTTCAAGCGTTTTTCTCTAACGGTTTAAAAGATAGGCGCATATAAGTCAGTTCACGTCACCTATGGGGACACCCTTTAATTTTTAGATTTATTTTTGTATTACTTTTTGCTATTAGGAGGTATAGTAATACGCATTTTATTTTAATTTTAAAGAAGGGAGCTTGTATGTTGTATGGGGACACCCTTTAATTTTTACAAACCGGACCAAGCATAATCTATCAAATTACAAAAAATTATCAAATTTTGTTAAGAAATTATTGAGTTTTGCAGGCACAAACATAAAAAAGCAACATTCAGTCGAATTGTTTTGTTTTTTAAAGTTGGTTAAAACGGTCAATAAACTACAGCTAATGGAAACCCATTTTTAAATATAAAAGAACTCCAAAAATGGACATTGTAGAAATTACGGAAAGACAAATTTAAATATACCCCATTTCCGCCTGTAAAAAAAGACCTATTTATTCAAAAATATTTCTTCAAAACACTTTTAAATACAACTTTGCAAATATTAAAGTCAAGGCATTTGAAAATTTGAATACAGAAGGAACAAGAATACATTTTTTTTAAAGAAATTTTAAACGGATCTTCTTGGCAATTTGATTAGCCAGGGATGTAAAACAGAATTAAAATAATTTTCTTAAACAATTTTAAAGAGACAAATGCAAACTTTTTTGGAATTTTCTTAAATTATTGAAAAATTAGAAAAAATGGGTTCAGAATAAATTAATTTGTTTTTGTTCTAGATTATTTTAAGTTAAAACTAAAATTATCGATATGAGGCCCTTATTATGAGTTGCATTCGATTTTTGAGCTTTACTGGCTAACGCAAATCGAATATCGTTTGTCAAATTCATATTATGAGTTGGTAGCAGTGTCGAAAATTTCGAAAAAAAAACGAGTTTTCAAGCGAACACAATTATACTTTATGGTTTATGTCAGTTTGTAAAACTTATTGAAAATGTAAGTATTTGTGATTTTTTTTTGTTTTTATTTAAATGGCGGCAATAAATTTTTTTTTATTTCCATGCAGGTCTAAGGTTGTTAGTATAAAAAACAATTGGAAAAGCTCGTTTCTTTAATGGAACAAAATCCACAACTGGCAATAGCAATATGCACAAAAGTTCAAGCGGAAAAAAAATTGGGAAGAAATTACACAGGAGCTAAATCATCGAACCATATTTCCGTCGTAGTCATTTTAATTAATAATTATTTTAATTTTTCGTTTTTAAATTAGTAAAACAATATTTCTTCAGCATGACAGCTGATAAGCATGTACTATTGTGAATTATCTTATTGATTAACATTCACAATAGCACTATTTTTATCGAATGTGCGCCATAATGAAGATCGAAAGTTGCTCATAATAAGCACCTCAGTTCTGAATTTTTTCTGAAAAAATTACATTAATTGATTAACGTGTTTTTTGCTTAATCTTATACAAAACTTTTTGAATTTTTATTTAAATGAGGAGAATTATTTTTTAGAAGGAAGCATGGATACTCTTTTCTTATCGTCTTTTTCTTGGCTGATTATGTTATTAACGCGAGCATAAACAAACAAGAATTGGACTTATTTCAATGAACTTTGTAATACGAACGCCTGAAAACCCCCGGCTGGCTATTTCATTACGCATGAATCCCCAAGGTGAATTTTTCAGATACGAAACAGACGAATTTTTGTTAATGACTAGAATCTGGATACCTATAAAATGTTTAGGAATAATGCCCTTGTTAACCGGGTGCTTAAACAGATTGAAGACGACCATGAGTTATTACCGTGCACCCTCACATTTTATTGAAAACTATGAGCTAGCGGCAGCATTGTTCTTGCTTTTAAAAAGAGAGCGCCTACAATAATATTCTTTAGCTAAAACATTGATATTAACCTTTTGCACTTCACACAAAATTTCATATCACCCACTAGCAATTCCGTGGCATTTTTTATAAACAATAAAAATTAAAAGAATTATTAAATAAATATATAAATGCGTGAATATATATTTGATAAAAAGAATGCGCGTGTAATCCCCTAATTTATATAAATTGCCCCTGATTGAATAATATGGGGTGAATACCCAAAAAATGTTTCTTTGTTATTCATGTCACTATATAGGTGTCAGTGGACTTGTGGTTAGATTTAGTATGTCACCGCATAGGTATCAGGAGAGTGCAAAAGTTTAAAAGGCTAAAAAACCCGTATGGTGTAAACAGGAAGTTCCTTAAGTGATATTAAAAGCATGAGGTAGCGAGACTCAGTTGACCATGCGGTCAACTTAAGACCTACGATTAAATTAAATTAATTAATTCATTGTTATATTTGCTTAAAAATTGCATATCAAGAATTGACTATAAAACAAAATAATAAAAGTTTCCTATTTTCCTGCTGAATTGAGAAAACTGTTAAATAAATAATATTTTTAAAAATGCATTAACCAACCCTGGCCAAAACGAGAACTATTCTCAGTAGGTAGAAGGGAGAGTAGAAAACGAGTTGACATTCAACAGTGTGCGTATGAGTGATATTTAACCTAAATATATTTTTTAAATTAATCATACGTCACGACTGTTCAACTCGAAAGAAACTATCGTTTTTGACTCAGCTTAGAACAAAAAAAGGAAAAGGTAACAAAATTTATAAAAATTGAAATCTTAAAGATCATAAAGAATATTTAAAACAAAAATCATACCTTCAAAATTGTTATGATTTTATCTATGAAAAATGGCAATTAAGAATTAAATAAAAAAATCTTGTAAATGCCACCTATTGAGATGAAAGGTATGGCAGACTTTTTATTCAAAATTATTGTATTTACATAAATTATTAAACATCATGCAAATGGGCCATTAATCTTCATCATATTATAAATAATTTAAATATATAAAATGACACTTTTTTGTAGCTGTGTCATTTATAAATTGTTATGAATAAACATTAATTTTAACAATTCAACTGATGCATCAACCAACTATCGTGCTGTGCAACAAACAATACAAAAGAAAAAAAAAACTAAACTGCAAGCAGTTTTATACTACGATATGAGATGGAAAAAAGGCATATAATAATATTTTATTATTTAAATAAACAAACACAAACAAACACGCCAACAAATAAGCTAAAATAATTTATGATGTGTTTAGAATAATTTTTTTTTTTTTTTGTACGATAACAATCACACTTGCATCAACAAATTGAAAATGTTACAAGTTAATGCAAATAATAAACAACAACGTGAAAACTATTGAAAATATGCAGGCATTATAATTAATCGATGATATTAATCATACCAGTATGCGAACAATGCATTGATTAGGGGCATTTCATATTAAGAAAATGTAAAATATGAAATTTATAAATTAGATTTCCTTTTGTTTTTGGCTAAGACTTTAGAAATGCTTTAAAGTAAACTAAGTACCTTTTCTTCTTATTGTTAGAACACTGAAACACTTGCTTATCAGCTAAAAAAAATTTAAAATTTTTTTTAAAAGGGTTATTCATATTTGAAAAAATTTTGTGCAATTCAATTCACAACGTATTTGACCTAAAAAACTTAAATTTTCATACAGAAGTGGTCCTGACAACATTCTCAGCTAAATATTGATAAAATGTGCTAAAGTTCTCGCTGTTGTCAATAAAATGGGGATATTTCTCTAATATCTGGAAAAGTCGTTTATTATTCCGTTGTATAAATCTGGACCTAAGCCTGATATTGTTAAATACAGAGGGATTGCTAAACTAAGTATTATTCCAAAAATTTTTTGAAAAAATTATAACTAAATACATTTCTCATCATGCATTGTCTCTATTATCACCTGCTCAACATGGCTTCCAAAAAGGCCGCTCTACAGCAACAAATCTTTTACAACTAACAACCATTATTAAGCGGGGATTTGTGCAAAGTAAGCAAACTAATATAGTATACGCTGATTTTAGTAAAATGATCGACAAGGTAAATCACAAAATACTCTGGGTGAAACTTAACTCAATGGGGTTTTCATATAACTCCCTTAAATGGATTGAGTCTTATTAACTACGTCGAAAACAATGTCTTTATTTTAAAAACGTCACATCTAGATCCATAGATGTTTTATCTGGAGTCCCAGAAGACAGTCATCTACGACCATTGCTGTTTACTCTTCTTTTGTCAATGATCTTCCCAACGTGATCAAATTCTCCAACGTTTTATTGTATGCGGATGATGTAAAAATTTTCCTGAGTCTTGAACAATATGCTGATCATAGTCTACTTCAACAAGACCAGCACTCATTTCAGTCATGATGTAATTTAAATTTGATGGAGTTGAACTTGCAAAAATGTAAACACGTGTCTTTCTATAGAGGAAACCATATAAATGTAAATTATTCTGTGGGAAACTATCAGCTAGAAAATGTTATTACAATATTAGATCTTGGAGTTTTGTGGGACACTAAGTTCAACTTTATCAAGCATATTTCCATAACTGTCAAAAAAGTACAATGTATTCTGGGTTTCATTAAACGGTGGTGGTCAAAAAAATTTAAATAATCATATATTTGTTTTAAATTAGAACCAGCACTTAGGATATGACCTCTACTTAGGCAATACATTGTGCCAGAGCTAGGAAATTAGGTTGTGGGAAGGGGGATAGAGGGAGTAGTGCTTGTGGACATTTGATTTGAATCTTTGCACACTGAAAGTGGCAGAAAAACCTCTGCAGGGAGTTTATTCCACATACAAACTGTTCGGTTAAAAAACGAATTTTCTCTGTAATGCGTAGTACGATTCACTGGCCAATCGACCACAAAGGAATGCGTTCTTGATGCAGAGCGCGTTGGGCACATAAAATTACGCTTTTCAGGATCAAGTCCCCTGATTTCATAAAAGGACATTCCGTTGTAGTAACGATAAAACAGTGAAACACACCCCACATTGCGTCGATGCTCCAGTGAGTCAATAGAGCTGGATACCCTACTGTCACCGATGAGTTTCTTCGCTCTCTCCTGCACGCGGTCGAGTAACTTCAAAATAGACTTTGAAGCACCGGCCTAAACATGAGAGCTGTATTCCATTTTCGGTCTGATAAAGGTGATATAGCTAGTAATGAGATCAGATGGAGTGAAGTATTTCTTACACCGTTGCAGAAAACCTGAGCACTTGAATGCTTTTTTTGCGAAAAATATGCTTGTTCCAACGAACATCGCATTGAATGTTACAAAGCAACTTTATGTGTCCCTGGTGATACTGGTCATTGAATATACGTCTGTAGTTTGGAATCCAGCACATATGATTTTTTTTATTGTTCTGCCTTCATGGTCTACAGTGGAACCCACTACATCTTCCATCTTACACTAGTCGCCTAACTCTAATAAAAAAACTTCCAACTCTTAAAAGCCAAAGGATTATGTTGAATGTATCCTTTGTATTAAAGATAATTATTGGCGATATTTCTTCCGATTTTCTACTTCACAATATTTTATTTAATGTTCCTCATCACCCATCTCAGCACTTTAAATTACTTTCACTTAAATACTACCGATCAAAGTACGCGAATTCTGATCCATTTAGAAGGAAGTGTAATATTATAGATTTCTCAATAGACGCAAATATCATTGAACGTAAAATCGTCGTCTTTTAAATAATAAATAATTTTGTAATTTATTTGTGTTATTCTCTATGAGGATTTTATATCCAAAGACATAATTGCAAATAACTAAATAAATAAAACGTTTATTCTTCAGAGCCGAAGCGTTTATGCCTTCACCCTATTTTATTAAACTGTGATGTGCTTAAACCTGAAAAAAGGTAACCAAAACTTTCGTTATATGTACGATCTGTGAGATAATCGTATTCATGGGTGCATTAACTTCTGATGTTCTGCGAATTAAAATTAAAAATAAAAATTTCATTTATTGCTCTCAATTTCTTTAAAGGGAAAAACGTCTATTTAGAAACAACGTTAAGAGATGATATTAGAGAAGACCGCTTCTATTTAGAGTTCGCTCATATCTCTGTGATTAGCAAGAAGTTCGAACACGAATATCGAGCTTCCTCTTCATCATCAATATCGGCGCTACACAACAATTTGCTCCTGATCCTTATTGATATGCATCATTTGATATTTGGACTGCCATTGCTATTTCTTGCCACTATATTAGTGTAATGGAAGTAATCTTATTTTTTCAAGTAAATGGCTCGTACCAACTCCGTTTCTTTTTTGTTGACCTTTGATATGAAGTGTCTGTAGTTCCCATGTAAGAAACAATTCCTCCCTATTCAATGTTTTGTTCTAGCAATTCCCATACGACATTTTAGTTAAATATACGAGTCAGTATTCTTAAAATTTTGCACCAGTTTGCTTATATTCTCAGTACTTCATCGCTCGTTCTATAATGTTTAAACGGTAACATGTCATAGCGTCCCCGTTCGTGGGCTTTATGTCACATCAAAAAGTGACATCAGGTCTATTTCTTTAAGCAAAGTCATAAATTGCCTTTCTTATTTTTAATTGCGGACATTATGACATTTTTATAAGTGACACCATGTAAATACTATAAGCGACAAAATGTCTGAGGACATAATGACGTTTTTAAAAGTGACATAATGTCCATGGATAATAGACTCAAGCCTATTTTTGACGAAACACTTATTTAAACTTAGAAAGAGGCAAAATTCACTGGAAGTAAAATCTTAAACGATTTGAAACTCAAATCAAATATTTTCGTCCTATTTTTATTGGAGTTCAAAAAATATATGAAAATGACAGCCACAGCCTGTATTTCCTTTGTTACTGTTGTTTCTATTTTATATATAAATTTTTGTAGGTGGGTGATTGCAATTTGTTTTGTGGCACACAAATAAAGAATAAATTAAGTTTTGAAGTTAAGGATTTAGAAATTGTCTTAATCGTTTCTTTCAAAAATCTTCTTTTTCCTAGTCCGTTCATGCGACGACGAGGAATTTTCACCCAGATAATTTTTCAAAATTATTTTTTGATTTTTAATAAAATTTTTTATTTAAATAAATTTATGTTACAAACTTAAATAAGGAGTGATATCCATAAGTCATAAAAAAAAGAAATTCGAGAAGAAAGCAACAATGATTCATAATTGAGTTTTTTTATTACACTCTCTTTTAAGTTTGTCCCATCAATTCCACACCTTAATTCTTAAAGTTCTCGAAGAAGCTGTACTTGCAGTGATGACCTGCTCCCTCAGCGCAAATTTGTATATTTTTTTTATAGAAAGAAACTAAATCACGTGTCATACCATGTGTGATCTAAACTGTAAAGGCATGCAACATGGAAGAGAAATTTATTTTTTTGTTTTTTTTTTTGACTTCCTAAATGGGTTGACTTAAATTTATTAATTCGATTGCAGAGTACATTTTTTTAAATGCTGCATCGCGCTAGTTAAATCTTAGAGATGTTTGTTTAGCCTTGCAAGTAAATTTTTTTATGCAAACATATATTCCTTAAGCTCTTAGAAATATTTTATTAGAACAAAATAAATTACTAGAATTGTGCCATATAGTTTAATTTTGTGATCGCTCTTTTTAGTTCATAGTTTGAAAATGAACTAGTTCAAATTTCTTTAGTTGAAAATCTCTCTTAGTTCAAAATGTTCTGTTGACGTATTGTTCGTACTCTTCAACTTTTAGTTTAAACGCTTTTATTAGTTAAAAAGCTGTCTTAGTTCAAATTATCTTTTCAAACACCGTAGCATTGCCAAAACGAATGTTTAATAAAATGTGTGGCAGCACTAATTTTTGTGTCCGAAATAGTCATTAAGAAAACACAGACATGGATACTACTTCATCTTGTGTGATAGATTTAATACAAAGTATAGTTCAAGAAATGATCTAGATATACTTAAAAGTATGAACTCGTTCACTTAGTTCAATTGGAATTGTAGACTTGTGCCATATAGTTCAATTTAGTGATCGCTCTTTTAAGTTCAAAGTTTGAAAAAAATAGTCCAATTTTTAGTTCAAAGACTCTCTTTAGTTCAAAATCTCTCTAACTTCAAATGTCGTGTTGTCGTATTGTTCGTACTCTTCAACTTTTAGTTTAAACGCTTTCTTTAGTTCAAGCTCTTTTAGTTCAAATGGTCTTTTTAAAATATGATGGCAACAACACCGTAGCATTGCCAAAACGAATGTTTAATAAAATGCGTGGCAGCACCAATTTCATGTCCGGAATAGTCCACAAGGAAACGCAGACATTGATTCTAGTTCATCTTGTGTGGTAATTCAAATAGAAAGTATAGTTCAAAAATGAACTAGGTATACTTAAAAGAGTTCACTAGTTCACTTAGTTCAATCGATGGGATCGTTTAAAAGAACTAGTTTGTTTATGAACTACACAAGTCTATGGAATTGTTTAAACGAACTAGTTCGTTTATGAACTACACAAGTCTTAAATTTACTGAACTCACAACCGGTTAAGTGTTCTAGTCGTTGCATTTCACAACAAATATTTTGATACAATATTTTTTTAAATGTTCAGATAAAAAATAAATTTATTTAAAATAAAATTTATTAAATTTTAATAAAATCATGATATTATCCCAATCAAAATTATTTAATTCACCAATATTCCCTTCTCGATGGCCTTACACTGCCGCTTCCTTAGCTCTTCAGGAAACTTTTTGCAAATAATTTTCGTAAACAAAATTTTTCTGCTTTGTTGTCGTTTTCAATTGAAATGCGCGAACGAAGTGTTCGGCTGTTACTGTAAAAAAAAACATTCTTTTTAAAACCACAGAAACCTTTTTTTTCCATAGACGTTGTTAAGTGATCTTAGAGTTGTTTTTCAAGCTGATAACAAAGCTTTCAATAACGTCTAGTTTCCTTAAGACAATTGTATGTATATTTTTGTTATAACGAAAGTATTGTTTTATTTAATTTATCTATCGTAATATCGTAATTGCAGGAACAGGTCAAAGTGAACTTTCCTTGTCAAACATACTGTCCTACAATAAAATTCTGCCACCTTAACTGAGAGTAGAATAGATGAAAATAGAAAAACTCCTTACTAGAAAAAAAGATTGGATAGAATGTAAACTACTTTTTACTGTATCCTTTAATCCTTTTTCAGCTTTTGGTCCAACTGAAAAATGTTCGTTTGAAAAACAATATTCAAAAGTGTAGCTAAGAAATAAAAATTTCCTAAAATTAGTGAGCCAACAATTAAAGAAGACCTCAGATTAGGAAAGTAGTGAATGATTTAAAAATTCAACAGCAATTAAGTTCAATGGAAGAAAGCGAGTGTATTGCATTAAAAAATATAATCGAACATATTCTAGAAAATATCAGGGCTAGAAAAATAGCGAACGGGGCTAAAATATGTTTTTTAAAGATCACCTTTTCGACTTACATATGGATTGTTAAACATAGTGAGTTTTGCCACTAGAACAATTTCCACATGGAAAAACGGCACCAACAACTTTTTTTTCTATTTTCTTACAATCTTTTAATTCACAATTTATTTGCTGAACCCCAATCGTAAATTTTAATTTAGTCCAGTTGTCCTAAAGAAATTAATTTAATATAAAAATTCTGTGTCCAGATTCGCAATCGGCATTAAAAATTCTTTCAGAATCACTTCTTTGAACTACGAAACAACCCGACTAAAAGTCTATAAAACATAAAACACTCAAAATTTATTATCATTATCAAAATCATCACTTAATTTAAGGTGTCTTGTCTGCAATTTTATCTGGGTGTTTGCAAAATAGTTTTTAACAAAATTCTCTAAATTCATTAGGCTTGTCATTACATTCAATACTTTTTGCATTGTGTGACTTTTATTCTTTTTGCACAAGCCATTTAATAAAGTCTGCCTAAATGGGGTGGGGTCTATTATTTTGCAGTCAGCATCGTAAAACAAAAAAACTTAAAAAAAAGTGGGTGTGATCCTCCACCTGAACACTGAATACTGTTGATGTTAATGTTGTTGTTATAGTTGTCGTTTATTTATGGCTAAATTACAATACTGAACTCACATTTCATATAAAAAAAAAATAATTCCTATAATTTATAATGAATTAAATTAAAAGCAAGAAACTATTTAAATAAAAAATTGAAATGATTAAAATAAATGACATGGATTTCATTTTAATTTTAAGTTATAATTTTTTTTTTGCAAACAGAAACAACACAATGACTTATTGACGCCATTTTTCATCGCCATCATTTTGCAAACTAGCAAATGATTTGTTTTTCTTTGACAAATTTATTTATTCATTTGTATTTGTAATTTAAAACCATGATAATATAATTAATTATTTTAATAGTTAATTACGTGGGATCAAATGGATTCTGTTTGATAATTAATCATAAATTTTTTGAATGTAAACCACACCATCAAACAGCAGTCATAACAACTAAAAAATCAATAACAACTGTGGCAAGGAATTAATAATTAAAAATTAATGATGTCAATCAATTGTTGAATTAAAAACAATAATAGAAAAATCAAAATTAATTAAAATTCAAGGAAAATTAAAAAAAGTAGATTCTCTTGAAAATAAACGAGTTTAGGAATAATAAAAAAAAGAAAACAAGAAAGAGTGCTACATTCGATTTATTGAATAAAAACCTAAACGTTGTTTTCTTACTTTTAATGTTAAAACTATTTTTAAGTTCCAAATTAAAATTTATATCTTTCATATGGGACAAAAAAAAAATTAAACCAGCAACACATTTAATTTAATTTGAGTGCAGGGAAAAACAAATCGTTACATTTTTAAAAATCATAAAAATTGTGAAAATTTTTAAGAAGATAAAAGCAGTGGTGTAGCCAAAAACAAAGACAAAAACACTAACTTGCAAACAAACATTCATTTTTATGTTCATATTTAGAAATTAAAAAAATAATAAAACGAAATATTCGAAAAGTCAAGTTTAAAGTTTTTCACAGTCATCAAAAGAAAATTTACAATTTCTTTAATTCATTAACTTCCAGAGAAGGAAGCAGCAAAAAAAAATCGTTTGGTTGATTGATATTAAGAAACCGGTACTAAACTTTAAAAACTTTATCTAGAAGAAGAAAATAAATTAATCATAAATTATACAGTGGGCAAAAAACTAACTTTTAAACTCTTTGTTTTTTTTTCAAGCGATGTATTACGCACAGTAATACAGACAAGAAAATGTTAACATATTGATAAGTTTGTCAATCAGTTTGTAGTTTCTGTAATATCGGATTGAAGGCCGCTTGCCACCGCACTGAGCTAGAAAAAATTTAAGTACGCCAATCGATCAGACATAAGTGCCTATTATGAGCTTTTGATCTTCTACTATAGTCAAAGAGCTAACCGAACGAATTTTCATTTGGTATTTTGGCGCGCATTCGATAAAAAATATTGCTATTGTGAATTTTACTCAGTTAGATAATTCACAATAGTACATGTTTATCAGCTGTCATTCTAAAAAAATAGTAGCTCCGTTCCCGTACTTTTTGGGTAAATTTCGGTAAAATGAGAGAAAATATAAATTATTCTCAGTTAAAGAGAAAATGCCCGAAAGTACGGGAACACAAAAAACCAAATTTCTATCCCAAAACAAGATATCGTGCAAAATATACATGCAGTTGTTTATATTAAACATAAGAACACACATATTTTGTATGTTCTTGAATTTATTTTAATATCTTATAGGAATAAAACTTACAAACAACAGTTTTGCGAAACATATGCGAGTATAAAAATTGAATTTTTTGTATTTGCTACTGTTTACTTTTCAATCAGCTGATTGTTTTTTAGTTAACACAAACTTACCCAAAGAAAAAGTCTGGGCTGTTTCGTGCAGAAAGAAGAAGAATTTTATTCTCTCAAAAGCTCACTCTTCTACCCAAACTTGTAGTACGGGAACAGTTTTCGGTAACATTGGGATCCCGCGGGATCCCAAAATTTAGTACGGGAACGCACCTGTTGTTTTACTAATTTTTAAACGAAAAATAAAAATAAATCTTAATTAAAATGGGTACGACGGAATTGTGGTTCGATGACTTAGCTCCTGTGTAATTTTTTCCATTTTTTTTTGCCGCTTGAACTTTTGTGCATTTTGTTACATTAGAGAAACGAGCGAATTGTTGCTTTGTACTTACAACCTTAGACCTGCATGGAATTAAAATAATTTATTGCCACTATTTGTAAGATAAAAAAAGACAAAGAATTCACAAATATGTACTCACATTTTCAATAAGTTTTACAGACTGACACAAACCATCAAACGCAAAATTGTGCTCGATTGAAAATTTGTTGCGCAACGAAACAACTCATAATATGAATTTGACAAACGATATTCGTTTTTCGTTAACCAGCGAAGATCGAAAATCGAATGCAACTCATAATAAGGTCCATATTGTCGAAAGAGTTGAGGCCCAACTATAATGTGCATAAGCTAGCTTGAGCTTATGTCAAAAACCCAACGAAAAGCCTGTCAAATGCTTAGGTAATTCTTTAAAGATTTTTATGTGGCTACAATGTACTTACATAAATTTAAAAAATAGTTTGCCACAGTTGCACATTCATGTTTAAATCGTACTTTCCCAAAAATATATATATTTTTAAACAAATAAAACTTGTAAAGAAAAAGGCATCGAAAAAATATATTATATATATTTATTAACATTGATTTGAATAAATGTACTTTCTTTTACTAGTTTTCAATAAAATCCAAAAAAATGTCATGTTTTTTATGTATTTTTGGCCAAAAGTACCAAAAGATGCAACGGTGTCACTGATTTAATTTGAAAGCAATTAAAAAAATTATAGCGAATTGTTATAATAAAAACGCATCATTTTCACTCATATACACCCTTCTTTTTTCTACATGTTCTATTAAATTAAAAAATCTTTTTCAATGTCGCTCTCCACTGCAATTTTTTCTTTTATAAATTTATGTATGTATACACCAAGCGCAATCAGCTGTTTCTGTACGGAATGTACGATCAGCTTCGTACATTGCTTAAGCAAATGACATTTGACGAAACTTGACGAAAAGTTCTCTCAAGTACATTATAGTTTACCACATTTGATTTATATGTACTTGCACAGTTGTATAAGTTGGCATAAGCTAGTATATGCACATTATAGTTGGGCCTTTGCTATTGAAAATAAGCAAGATAAGTCCATTTTTCTCACGAGGCAGTAAGCTAAACACCACGCCTGCCTCTATTTTTTCCATATCATTTGGAACAATAAAGTAACTCCAATCAAAAAACAAATATATGGAGCAATAGAAAATAAAAAAAAACATCAAGTAAAAAAAATGATGTTCTCCCATATTTTTCTGAGTTATGGGTCTTTCATAGGAAAGTACAATTGTGCACGATATTTTTTAAGATATGAATACGAATATCATTTAAAAGTTTTGAAGAGATCTTTTAGAAATACAAAATTTAAGAAAAAAAATATTTAACCCAGTAAGAGCTGATTTAAAAATCGGGTTGAAATCACCTTTGCTAAGGCACTAGATGAGCGAGAGAAAATTTAATTAGGCCAATCGTTCAAAAATAGTTTTAAATATTTTGCTATTGAAAATTTAGCAAGATCGGCCTATGTCCTTCAGGCAAAACACCACTCCTGCTTTTAATTTTTACATAACTTTTTTTCAACTTTTAATTGTATTTCTGCATGCCTTCCCTTACCACCAGAGAACGAAGCCGATGATAAATGATGACCGGCGGCTAAACGAAAAATTGTCCACGGCGGCTACTATTAAACTATTGTTGAAGTATTTTCGATGGCAGCTGTGCTAACGGTCGGCTAATGCCATATTTTCTTGTCTTTCCACAGTTTTATTACCGAAAATATAGTTGCATTAAACTGGGAACTTCGCTTAAAAAATTCGATTTGAAAATAATCTTCTGTAGAAATTTTACATAAAAAAAAAGAAAACACTGAATAATAAAAAAGAAATTGAAAGACAAGCGGCTTAGCTGACAAATCCGACTTAAATTTTTAGCCGAAATCAGCCACACACTTCATCTTCAGCATTCTGCATTTCATAATAGTCGACGGCGGTGTGGTTATTCATTTTAGTTTTATGTTAAAGAAAGAAACCTTTTAAACATTATTAATATTTATGCCAATGCGTTTTTAAATATAAAAAAAAAAAACACAAAAAAGAAACAAAATGTTTTTTCTAAATCATTTGGCGCCAGTCAATCATAAAATTAAAATCTTCTTATGTTTTTGTCACATTTTTTAAAACGGCAAGTTTATTGCTAAAGAATAATTATTATATTGTTTCAATGTTTAAACTATTTGTTGTTTTTTATATTAAAATATAGAAATCCATTTAATTTAATAAAAATATATTAAAAAAAAATAAACGTTTATTAAGAAAGATGGGATGAACTTTGTTAAAGGGTTTAAACGAATTTAAACTATTTTTAATGTCATTACATTTTAATTTCTTTTTTTCAAGAAATAGAGAAGTTTAAAAATCAAGTGATTCCTAAAAAAATTTTAAAAATTTCCAAAAATGGATTTTTCAGTTTTTAAACGTAAAAATCTGTTGCAGTTTGAACCACGGTTTCTTTGCCTTACCATGCAGGCACCTGTGCTGTTGTAATATAAAGACGATTTTATTAATTTTTTTTATCATGGCTTCACTTCCTATTTAAATCGAGACTTTGGAGGGTTTAAGCTATTCTTTTCCAGGTGTTCACACTCTTAAGCAATTTATCCAATTCTTTCTACATCAGACTCCGTTGGGATTTGAACTCATGACCTTATGTTTTATCGAACAAGAAGACAACTCTACAAAAGCAGCCACTACAGTTACCAAAGTGTGCTAAAATTTGTAAGTAGTGAAAGTAAAGAAGATTTTTAGAAAACAAATTAGAAAAAAACAAATATTTTTTAAGTTTTTAAAAATTGTTCGTATTTAAACTAGAAATTGTAAACGGAAATTTTCTGGTTGCAGTTGTGTAATAATGCATTTGAAGTTTCATTGCATTAGTCCGGTCTAGCTTTTTAGAAACTATAGACTTATTTCCTTTTCTTTGCAATCTCACCCATTCTGCGTCTTTATTTGGGAGCCTGCTGTTTAAATGATAAATAGACTAAAAGTGAGTTTCTCAAAATATATTATTATTTTTTCTATTTAAAATTTTGTTAAATATTTGTTATAGTTTAAACGATTTCTCAATACTTGATGAAAACGTTTTGATAAAACTGTTCTAAATTTATAACAGTTTTTTTCATGCTTCTTCATTTTAGAGCAGCACCAAAAGTAACAAAGACACTAACATCAGATTTCACTCTGTTGCTTATGCCAATCTATTCTCAGTAAACTGTATGTTTAATCTAAAAAAGATTCTTTATCAAAAATAATTAAATTTAACAAAAAAAAAAAAAATATACAAAATTTTTTTCTAAGGTTTCCATTGATATGTCGCCCACTGTATGTAGATTAAAATGAAACTAATTTCTCTTAAAGCAAAAAAGCGTAACTAAACCGGTTCAGATATCAAAAACACCGATTATTCTTACATTTCGCACTAAAGCAAAAGAAGAAGAAGAGGAAAAAGAAAAAGAAAATCAACACAACCGCAGAGTTGTATTTAATTGTGGTAAATAAATAATAATTTGTTCTTAATGTGTATCAGGAAATGCAAAACAGTTATTTCCCATTAGAAGACTAATAGTTTCAATTCTCTTATGCCAACAACAATTAACTTCACATCATACTCGCTTGCTACAATTTCGACAGAAAGTGATCTTGATCACATCATGTTAACAGAAAAATACTCTTTTTTATAATACTTCAGTAAAAAAAAAAAAAAAAAAATACAACATCAAGAATACATTGGAGGCAACTAAGAAGAATGACATCGATGCTGCGGATGAGGATTGTGATGGCAATGATATTTATTTGTAACAATTGTAGTTGATGTATGTTAATGGAATCATGAACTAAATGCTTTAAACTGTGCAACATTTACATTGCACATACATACATACTTATTTACTTACTTGGCACCATTAACGTTTGCAGCGGTCAGGAATGGCAGCAGCGATATTAGTAACCGCAACTGCATTTAGATTTGTTTATTTGTTTTAAAGAAAACAAGTAAAAATGCTATATTCAGCTATGCCAAATCATATATACTCTTCACTATTTATCTAAATCTAGTTTAGTGAAGTAACTCCAATCAAAAAGACAAATAAAGAGGTGACAGACAATTAAAAAAAAATTACATAAAATGCCATCGGCTCTTAATGGGTTAAACATTTTTAAAAAAATTTAGTATTTTCTTAAAGATATCTTCAAGAGATTTAAAATGATACCCATATTGATATTAATTATTTTTTAATTCTTTATCGCCCCATATACTTATTTTTTTCTGATTGAAATTACTTCACTGTTCCAAATTAGAGGCAGGCGTGGTGTTTTGCCGATCTTGCTGATTTCCAATAGCAAATCTTTCTACACTTTGTCTGATCGATTGGCGTATTTAAATTTTCTCTAGCTGATCTAGTGCCTCAGAAACCTTGATTTCAACACTAACACTTCAATTGCGAGTATGGAAAGTATTTTTTTTCATCTTTGTTTCCGCTCCTCATGTCATAAAATCGCCAGAGATTTTCGTTTTAAGAGCACAAAATAAATTTTGAAAAGAATTCATATTTAAAGAGTCAACAAATTTAAGTCGATTCGTAAACCGTATTAAAACAAGTTTTGTGCATTAATTTTAAAGTAAAAGGTTTTGCTGATTTTATAGAAAAAATTTTTAAATTTGGGTTCTCTAATGGAGCTTTTTACTAACCTTACTGTTTGTTAAATACGTGGCTTGTTAATTTTTTTTACATTGATAGACATTCACAGAAACAAAAATATCAGTGATGACGAGCTTTAACAAAAGGCATGGCAGAAGAGTTTCACTTAAGCCCCCTTCAAGAAGAACGAAATCAAAAGACAATTGTTGTGATTGTGTGTCAACAAATCTAACGACAAGTATAGGGGCAATTTTAAGCAGTTGCAAGACAAAGAAAATATAGCGCAGACGATGGCGCGCTATCGTCTGCGATGCAATCGGCATGTTTCTTTGCTCAACAGCTGCTTTTGTTATTTTCTTCATTTGCTTTTGAAAAAAAGCAACCCTGATAAAATGAAAAGTGTTAGCGTTTAGAGAAATTTCTAAAAATGGTTCGGTATTACGGGATGTCAAATTACTTTTCCTATTGTTTCATATTTTGATAACAATTTGCTTTTACACTTTCACACTTTCTTATAGGATTTAAGTTTTTGACAAGTCTTAATACTCATTATTATAGTGTGAAAAGGGCTTTAGTGTTATAGTGTGTAAGGGGCTTAACTGGCCAAAAAAGTCCCCAAAAATTATCGATTTTGTTTTTGGAGTGAAATGAAATTTTTTACTTGTAGGTAGGGAAAGTAGCTACTTATTCAATTCCATTTGCAACAACAACAACAACTTTAACTCTTAGCTTAGTTAATTAAGTTAGTTTCATAGAATTATTTTAGCACTAAGCGAGTGTATCTTGTTAGAAAACTAAATAACCTACAAAAGCATTTAAACTCTTTCTTATTGAATGATCTGTCAATTATTTAGATTTTAATAACAATTTATTTTCAATATTAAAATTAAATTATCAATTTTATATAAACAAAAATTTATTTATCACTTCACAGTAACAGTGTATTCTTACTAACTCTCACATCTATAGAATGGCTACCGCAATGTGTGAAGTATGTCTTTCTGTCTCTGCCTCATTTGTTCACAACATTTTCTACAAGATGCTGCAGAAACTTTTTGTTTTGATCACTCATATAAAAACCATTTCAAGATTTCGAATCATCGACAATTGTGCACATGATAAAAATAAAATACTTCAAAGGGGAAAAAAAAACAAACGACTAAATTGCAGGAATCATTGTTACATGTTTAAGCAATTTTTATATTAGTAATTCACTGAAAATTCCATTTTATTGTAAAGTTCTCACATTTTAATGATACTAACGAAACGAATGATCATGATCATATTATATTAAAGCGTCATTTATAACGACTATAATGAAGATTAAGTTGACTTTAGTTAACCGTGATCCTGCTACAACTGAACGGTTAGGATGGATGGTGTGTCTTTGATTGTAGAAATAAAAAATAAAATAAAAATTTATCGATGTGATTATTTTTTCCATTCTTTTTTTTTTCTACTTTTTCGTCAAAAGCCGACTAAGGCAACGTTTGTGAACTACCAATGAATGGTATTTTATAAATGCTGATTGTAAATGTATTATTTAACAAGAATTTCATACAATTTATTTGTTGTTGTTGCAATAGAAGAATGTAGAAATGCAAACATTAAAAAAGTATGAGATGAAGGTGTGGGAAGTAAAACATACACAGTTCGAAAAGTGAGTTTTCTTATCGTTAGAGGTGAAACTAAACATGCGTACTTGTGATGGGGAAAGATGGGGAAGAAAAAATAACGACAAGAAATACTTGGGCTATTTTTAAATTAAAAAAAATAGTGTTAATCAATAAGTTTGTAATAAGAAAAGAATTAAAAAAAAAAAATCAGCGAGTACTTTTAAATTAATTAAAATAAAAATTTTGGAGTATTTGAATAAAATAATTCTCAATTCAAAGCAGACAGATGGGCAGAGAGTTATGGAATGTGAAATAAAAATTTTAATGCACAATTTGTTTGAGTTTCATTTTTCTATCTTCCTATAACGGTTCAAAAGATAAGTTCATATACATGAAATTTCATTACCTATGGGGATACCCTTTAATTTTTTAATTATAAATAGTTGTTTTAGTAGCAGACATAGTAGAACTTATGCTGTAAAGTTTTTAGCTGTTTGACTACAAAGGTACAAGAGATAAATATATATAAATCAAATTACGTTAACTATGAACACACCCTTTATATTTTTTGCACTTGCAATTATCTACAAAGTGTTTACTCACTTTATCTAAAATTAAAGTGTCTGTTCACACGGGCTCAAAAAATATGGTAATTTACATAAAATAACATTACTCATGGAACACCCGTTAATTTAAAATTATTCTTAAAGTAGACATAGATGTGCACATCCTGTATTATTTTCAATTGTTTGATTGTAACGGTTCGAAAGAAAGAGACATTTACAACAAATAAAATCACCTATGGGGACACCCTATAATTTCCAATTTTATAATTTATGGTGTACCAAACATAGAAGTATACGCTCTGTGTAATTTCCTAGTGTTTATAAAATTATTTATAATTAATATAATAAAATTACGTTAACTATGAGGACACCCTTTAACTTTTTTATAATTCTAATTGTGGATATACTATCATCCACATTGTTTAAAGTTCAATTGTCTGTTTATAAAAATTCAACTTTTAAGGCCATCCATATCAAATAACATCACCTATGGGGACACCCTATAATTCCCAATTTTATACTTTTTGTTATAGCAAAGATAAAAGTACATATCCTGTAAAATTTTCGAGTGTTTCAGGTTAACGATTCAAAAGAAAGAGCACTCTACAATAAATAACATCACCTATGGGGACATCCTGTAATTTTCAGTTTTATAATTGGTGTTATAGCAAACAAAGAAGTATACATTCTTTATAAATTCCTAATGCTTATAAAATTAATAATAAATATTATAATCAAATTACCATAGCTTTCGGGTCACCCTGTAGCTTTTTTGTACTTCTAATTGTGGATATAGTATTATCCACTTTGGGTGGAATTCAATTGTCTGTTTATAACGGTTCAAAAGATAAGGTCATCCTTATAAAATAATATCACCTATGGGGACACCCTATAATTTCCAATTTTATCTTGTTGTTTAAGCAACCGTAGAAGTATACATTCTGTGTAATTTTCCAGTGTTTAATTATAACGTAAAGTCCATATAAATCAATTTGCCATAGCTTTCGGGACACCCTGTAGCTTTTTTGTACTTCTAATTGTAGACATAGTATTATTCACTTTGTGTAGAATTTAATTGTCTGTTTATAACGGTTCAAAAGACAAGGTCAACCTTTTAAAATAACATCACCTATGGGGACACCCTTTAATTTCTAGTTTTATACTTTTTGTTACAACAGACATAGAAATAAACATTCTGCGTAGTATTTAAGTGTTTGAAAGTTAAAACCATATAAGTTAAATTAAATCACCAATGGGGACACCCTTTAATGTTTAATTTTTCTTATTACTTTATTGTGAGTTAAAGTGACACTAACTTTGCTAAAATTTTATATGGGTGTCGCTTATAAACATGTAAAATTCATGTATGCTGCATGGGGAACCCTTTAATTATTTAATTTTTATAACTTTTTATTTAAATTACACCAATCTGTAAGCATTAGCTTTCAATTAAACAAGAACTTTTCAAAATTGGTTCTACCACTACGAGTATAAATACAAAAAAATTCTGACAAATTGTGATTTTTCTCTTCTTTTGAAGTCGATTCAGGAGATTCCTTTCTATTAAAATATAATTTAACTACTTTCAAATAAGTAAATTTGGACTTTTGAACCGTTTTATGCAAAATAAATTTTTCTTCAATTTTTAATTTAACAAAATTGTTTAATTTTTGCTTTTGTAAATGATTTAAAAATGTTCACCTTCTGACTCCTCCAGTTGGTTTTCTTTCTTTCGTAACAAATTTTAATTTCATACCGCTGGTAAACATCAATGGTCACAAATCATTCGTAAATCACTGTTAAATTGCTACTAACCAACGACCTTTAAGTTTATAACATGGCAACGAACAAAAACACACACATAAATTTATGGCAAACAACAACAACATCAACAATATAAACAGAAATTCGTGTAAAAATGCATGTGATTACATTCAAAAAATGATACCGAAAATAATGCCAAAAATGGAAAAGTTACTTTACAGCTCTCGGTCATTATGTTGTACGTGCTCTTAACGAGATGAGGAGGCATGAATTTATGTAGAAAACAAGCAAAACAACAACAACTACAACAACAACTACAACAACAGCATTAGCAAGGAAGGAGAACAATAAGATTTAGAGTGATTTATCAGTGTTACTTATATTTTTGATCTTCTCACGCATTTGAAACGCCTTCAACACAATGCTGTAATGTACCGATGAGGTCTACACCAACGACCATGAGGTCCCAATGGATAAATAGTCTTCTTAACGTTGTTCATCTAAATATTATATTTATGCTCGTGGACAGACAACTTGTAATGTGTTTTAGCATTTGTGTTTATGTGTGTGTATGTTATTGTTGTTGTTCCTTCTTAAAAGCTGTTTTGCTTTGCGGGTTAAAAATGTTAAAGGAATTTGTTGAAACGGGTGTTAAACAATACTCCAGCTTTAAAAAGATGATGGTGTGACAGACTTGTTTGCTAAACTGAAAATAGCTGTACGAATACTTAAACAAAAAGAAACAGTGAGTGACTTTATCATTTTTAACCACAAGGAATAAATAATCTACTCATTATCAACAGTTGCACCAGAATCCAAAACTTTAAACCAATGAGGGCTGGGAAAAAAAACTTATGAGCTGGGTTTTAAGGTCGACATATGAGAAGATTAACTGTCAAAGGAACTGTTACAGTGTGCTTCCTTCACCGGGGTTACTAAGAGCCTGAGCTAACCTAGGTTCAGGCAAAGTGCTCTCGGGTTATAGAGAAAACCAGTCTCCCGGTGTGTGGGCACCAAATCTGGATATACAAGTAGGGTACTTGTCAAAGGACTGACCAGTGTCCTTAAATATCTCTGTAGCCAGTTATTAATGACGTTCCTTCGCGGTTTACGCAGTGGCTGTTGGTCCGTAGGGCAGGAGCAATGCCGTTCCGAGTGATCTGTTGCACTTTTAACAGACAACGTTGGATAGTCTCCAATTCTCAAGCAAGGAGTAGTTCATGTTCTTAGAATTGCAACTCTGTTGGTTTCGCTACTGGAGGGCGCTAATTGACGCTTTGTATTTTCCCTAGTGGTAAGACCACCGTCAGGTTAGGCCATCATGGCAGGTACATGACTCTGCATCACACTTGTCACACTGCATTTACTTTATTTATGATACGCATACTCTGGCAAATTATTGTGAATAGTTTAATGCTAAAATATCGCCATGAATAAGGATTCATTAAAGCTTAACATAGAAATTAATACGATTCATTTTATTATTTATTTTTATTTATTTTTTTATTAGGCCCAGCACTCAGGGGATGACCCCTACTTATGCAATGCATTGTACCAGAACTAGGGAATTAGGTTGTGGGAAGGGAGATAAAGGGAGTAGTACTTGTGGACATTTGATTAAAATTTTTGCACATTGAAAGTGGCAGAAAAGACCCCTGCAGAGAAGTCATTCCACATACGAACTGTTCGGCTAAAAAACAAATTTTCTCTGTAATACGTAGTGCGATTCACGGGCCAATCGACCACAAAGCAATGCGCTCCTAATGCAGAGCGCATTTATTGATTTCATAAGAGCACATTCCGTTGTAGTAACGATAAAACAGTAAAACGCAACCCTTACTGCTTTGATGCTCCAGTGAGTCAATAGAGCTGGATACCCTACTGTCACCGATGGGTTACTTTTCTCTCTCCTGCACGCGGTCAAGTATCTCCAAAATAGACTTTAAAGCACCGGCCTATACATGAGAGTTGTATTCCATTTTCCGTCTGATAAAGGTGACATTGATAGCAAGGAGATCAGATGAGTGAATTATTTCTTACACCGTTTCAGAAAACGTAGGCACTTTAATGCTTCCTTTGCAACATGAAAAATATGCTTGTTCCAACGAACATCGCATTGCATTTTCATGAAAAGAACATCGAGAGCTTCTGATTTCTTAATATATATATCACCAATAATTACAGATGAGGTAGCATGTTCAGCCGTAATCCTGTGCGAAAGCACACAGCACTGGGTTTTATGAGCGTTAAATTGAACTCTGTTTGCCAGGCATAATTCGGAGGTCGCGATTATAGGTATCGTCCATATGCTTTTGCATAGCTCCAATTTCCCGAAGGCTTGATCTATTGCGAAAATGAAAATGAATGGTATATACTGTAATCAACGAAATTAGTTTGGAAGTCTGACGTAGAAGGTCATTAAGGAAAAATAATAAAAAGGGTAGGGGAAAGGACGGAGCCTTACTGTTTCCCTGAATTTACCTTGAATTCGATGGATGAGATCCCATCTATAACAACTTGTATAGTGTGATCCCTGAAAAAAGCTCGACATAAGCCGAGAGAAGCCATCACTGACACCAAGCGCAATAAGTTTTGATATGAGTGCACCATGCCACACTTTATCAAACGCTTTGGAAATATCTAAAGCCACTTCTAACAAATAAAGTGTTTGGGAACAGATTAAATGGAAAAGTTAATACAGTAAAGCAGTTGAATTGTCTGCTTGATGTAAAAGAGATCACGAGTCATAAGTTCAAATCCCATCATTACTATGAGTATAAAGAAAGAATAGAAATATTGCGTTTATAAAGTTAAAAATGTAATATAATTTTTAAATAACTTTTAAAATTAGCAAATAAATAATCCTAATGTGGCTTGAGTTCTATCACTTTTAATTAGAATAAAGCGATATTAAGCTGAATGATATTTCAATTATAACGCACACCCACAGCTTGTTTTATTTATGCCCTGATTCGAAAACTCTTTATTTTTTAGCAGATCAATTCTAAAAACCTTTTTTTTTACGATAGAAAATAAATTAGTTTATAAATCATAAAAATTTAATTAGCGCTATAATCTTATTTTTAAAAACGCAATAACAACTGTCTGGATGAACAGCGTTTAATATGTTGAATAATAAGATGCAAATGGAATATTAATCACAACAGGGTGAATATATAATTGTCACACATATTTACATAACACTAATTGCTGACGTATTATAATAAAAAAAAGCACGATCATTAAACCGGTTGTTAAGTTAACGATCAATAAAAATGAATTGTTTTTAATGGGTTAAATTTTTTTTGAGCGTTACCATGCCATTTGTTATGATGTAAATTCAAACTGTTGCTGTTGTTTTTGTTATTGTTGGCATGGGTGTTAAAAACTTTTTTTACCACAAAAAAGGGGGCCGTACGTTACTAGCATTCCAACAAAAAAATATCTCATCATTACCGCCGTCATCAGTTTCTGTGTCTATTTTGACGCCGTCATTCTCATTTTTTAATAATATTTTGTTGACTTTTTGTTGTTGAACACTACGCTTTACTCCAGGCAAACAAAGGCTTTTTTGTTTTTGTTTTTTTTTTTTAATTTATTATATATTTTTATTTCCTTCCTCCTCTTTTAACATGTAAAATAATCAGATCTTATCAATATTTTAAATTAAGTTTCGTTTATATATTTTGGCGGCTCTTAAGGGTCTGCTTTTATTGTAAATCATTTTCGTTCAAAATTCGTATGATCGTCACGGTAGACCAAATAACCATTTTCCATATTTTTCCTATCATTTCAGTTTATCTTTAAAGCTTTAAACACTCCCATTAACCACGCGTAAACTTTAATGAACATGATTTTTTTTTATAAGAATTTGTTGTCGTTTTATTTTTTATTTTTATTTTTTAAATTTTGTTTTTTGGTTTAGTGAAGCTTGTAGCGGACGTAGCACTACAGCTCCTCGCTTATCTCAACCGTTTGTTTAAAACTGTTCAACAGTTTGGCAATATTCATCAAATTACATCAACTATAGGGGCACTCTTTAATTTCCAAAATTCAAGTTTTGTACTTGTTAATGTAGTAGACTTAGCAATCAGGTTCTTTGTAAATGTCAACCATCTGTATATAAAGGTTCAACAATTTTTGTCATATACATCAAGTTACATGAACTTTTGTAGCACCCTTTAATTTATAGTTGAAAATATTAAAACATTTTGTTATACCAAACAAAGCGGACATTTTGTCTAAGTTTTGAAGTATTTATGTATAACGGTTTAAAAGATACGGCCATATAGGCCAAATTACATTAATTTTAGTAACACCCTTTAATTGCTTAATTCAAATTTTAAAATTGTTATTTTAGCAGACTTAGAATGCAGACCTGCTGTAAGCTTCAGCTGTTTTTATATAACGGTTTAAATGTCTGGTCAAATTCATCAAAATACATCAACTATTGGGATACCCTTTAATTTTTAAATCCAAATTTTATACTTATAGCGGAAATAGCAATACTGGTTTCTTGTAAATTTTAAGCGACTATTTAAAAGGATGGCGAAACACATCAAACTAAATGAAATATTGGGGCACCCTTTAATTTATAATTTGGAATATTATTACTTGTTACTGCAAAGCTCATTGCAATTGACATTCTATTAAATTTTCAAGCGTTTGTCTATAACGGTTTAAAAGATAGGTCAATTTACGTCATTTATGGGGACACCCTTTAATGATACGCACTTCTTTTTGTTAATTTTAAAGTAGTGCCCGTTAAGTTGTGCTGCTCTCCCGTTAGAAGTAGACGAAGTAAGAGCTGTCAAAGTGGAGTATGGCTTTCTGTCACTAAAATTTGGGTATCTGCCCATACGCTCTACTATAGTAGTGAAAGGGACGAGGAGTTATCTAAAACATAATAAGCGTTAAATATCCTTAAAGCGTTGTCAGTTGTAATTTCCCTGGAAACAGGTAATCTGGGTTGGCAGGGTTGCCAGATTGGCGTAGCTTTCTTTTAATAAACAATGCAGCTCGGTAGCATACTTCAAGGTATTGGCGGGTCATTGGACTCTGTTAAAGAATGCATGCCAAATCGGATTTCCCTTCGAGATTTACTATCGCAGTCTTCCATTGTGAATGTCCCTGCTGAACTTGATGAGATTTCCGAAGACAAGCTTGTTGATTTTGTAGATATCTCGAAGATATAGAAATAATTGAAAGTCGCCCATACTGATATGTACCTGATTTGACAAGTAGTGTGGTCTGGTCAAAACCGGGTCCCTGCGAGTCTTATTGATCGTTTGTGCAAAACAATCTACCTGTGGAAGCCACGAATAAAATAAACGATATATTTTTGAGAGAGCAACCCTCATGTAAAATTGGATATAGGACATAGTAATATTAGCTTTTCGGTAAAACGAGATGAGATGAGAAGGTTAACAGTCGTACGAGTGACTCTCAGTAACTCTCTTAGATTGTTTTGATTGAGCTCTACATCAATTTGCCTGTCGGCTTTTTACCCAGTAAGCAGCCAGTTATCCAGTTGATATTTATAGTTGCCACTTTCACTAAGTTAGAGAACAGTAATCCTGGGGGAAACTAACGATATTCGATTTCCATCAAAGCTGACCTTAATGCTGTAAGCAAGAAGAATGAACAACGAATTTGTCATAGCGATTATTCGTCGTCAGAAATAAATTATTGCGAAGAACAAAATTTGTAATGTGTAACGAACTTTGCGATAGGTTTGTTTTTATTTTTACGCAGATGAATGACGACGAATTTGGTTAAGAGTTGCCGTTTTTCTATATTTTTCTATTTATGTTTTAAAATCTAATTTTTAAGATAACTTTAATTTTTATTCATTGCACATTTTTTAATTATTAATTTTATTTTAAATCCTTTTTTATCATTATATTATTGCTATTATTTTTTAATATTTTGCAGACCTAATTAAATTTTAGTAGCCACATTTATTAAAAACTTTTTGAGTAAATAATTTATAGCGTTGCGCGAAATTCGTCGATCGCCATAATTGTGTTTAAAGCTCGATCAATATCGAATGTCATAATTTAGTCTCATTTCTCTTTAAAACTTTCCTTTCTAAAACTTTTCACTTGCTTTTTTTTTATTTGTCACACTGGTTGTTCCACTTAATTAAATTTTATAATAGAAATATTTCTATAAACAATAAAAAACGTTTGCAATCAATTGCTTTTTATTGTCTCCCTGATTAAACATTTATCACTTAATTTTTATTCTATTTATCACATCACGTTCACTTAAAATAACCAACAAATGAAATATTTCTAAAGAATAAATGTGAGGTAAAAATTTTATGTTCACGACTTGATTTAAATTCATCACAATTTCGCTCGTTTGTATTTGAATAAACAACAAAATGTTTCAAACAATAAAAATAAAATATAATGGTTATTTTTTTAGCAATAAACTCGCCTTAAAAAAAAAAACGAAAAAAAGAATAAAAATAAATAAAAGGTTTTAATTTTATGGTTGATTGGCGCCAAGTGATTTAGAAAAAATATTATATTTTTTTTGCTGTTGTTGTTTTTTAACACACAATATAGGCATAAATATTAATAATATTTAAAAGGTTTCTGTCTGTGTCAAATTTATTAAGTAAAATAAAATTTATTTAAATATTAAAACTGATTTTTTTTCAACAGTTTAATTTTTTAACTTTAAATTGCCAAAAATGAGAAATATTTATGTGCAAATTAATAGCTGCTAAGCAGCGGCTTATATCACAAAAATGACAAAAAACTTAGAAGTTGTTTAAAAAAATTACTCAAGATTTCCAGATGACGTCATTTGTGCGGTCAAGGTTTAGCGATCATAAAAAAACCCATTTGACAGCTGGCTGCTAATTATTCGAATAAAAATTATCATAAAATTAAAAAAGAAAAAATAATAAACCCACATGCCGAGAAAATATATAGTTGTAGTATAGTTACAAGAACCATTTTATGTATTAATATATGGTTGCGGTGGATAAAATATAAAATCTAAACAAGTTTTTTTACCCTTCATCACAGGTGGACAAAGGGTGACTTCACTCAACTAGATTTGTTCCAAGTGATATGCAAAAATTAGGGACAGACGCACAGTAGAATTTTTTGTGCAATAAGTAATTTTTTCGACACATAAAATTTAAAAATGTAATGATGTAGTTTTGTAGAAAATTTATTCAGTATGAAGGATCCATAACTCTCGCTATAATAAAATTAAAGGTGAGACTCCATTTTATCAATTAAAAAAATATTTTTTATTTTTTCCTTAGCCAGGTGTTGAACCGTGGATTTTCATAAATTAATTAAAATTTACTTTTTCGGCTTTGGTTCATTTTTTAATTTAATTTTTACAAAGAAAAATTATTTTTCAAAAGTATGCGGACATTTTTCAAAGAAAACAAAAAAATTATAATTTGAAAGAATGTAATGCCGCATTTTCAGGACCGCCAAATCCCTCATCAGCATTCTTCGCATCTATCTACCTTAAGTTGTGTACATTGTAAATATCATCCATTTACCAACTAATCAATACTAATCTGATTGGACGAAATTCACACAAAACTCAAAGCATTTCTTTGTTGTTTTATCTACAACACATGTTGTACTACTTTTTTTGTAAAAATTTAATTAAAAAATGAACCAAAGCCGATATAATAAATTTTAATTGATTTAATTTAAAAAAATTTAAATAATTTATAATCTTTTATAAAATCATAACTTTGTCTTCAAATTCTTAAAATTTTAATTTAAAAAATTACAAATAATAAAAATAAAAAAAATACAAATATTAAAATTTATGGAGAGCATACTTCATATGGCCTACAACAAACCATTTGAAATGTGGTCGGCGCTCAAGGACGAACACAAAAGTCTAAGACTGGAAAATAAACTTCGAATTCAGAAGGCCTTAAAGCAACAGATGGATGCAGTTCAACAAGGAACTGGGTCTACTAACGATAGAAATACTTCCAGACGTTTCTTTTCTATCGCAGCACTTGTTGCCGATTTGACTGGTGTAGAGGAGCAACAAATTGATTGATGTCGCATTATACTACAAATGATAACTTGTGGCCAAAAAGTTAATTCCTAGAAGTTAAAGAATTTCGCTCAAGATACAGCAAACGTTTTGTTGAAAAATATGGTTGGTATTATTTGCCAGTAACAGTATACAAAATACTGATACACGGAAAGGATATCATGGATGCAGCAATACTTCCTATTGGTATGCTTTCTGAAGAAACCGAAGAAGCCAGAAATAAAGATCATAGAAATTATAGATTAAAGTTCTCCAGAAAGTGTAACAGAGTTGCAAAAAAATACAGATGTTTTTCATCCACTTCTAGTATCGTCAGATCCTTTTATAAGTAGCATTCCCCTAAACAGGTTCTAAAACTTGATGATTTAGTAACAGAAATGATAGATGGTAAATAAAAGTTTATATTTAAATTTATGTATTGAGATTTATTTATAAAATAATTAGTTTTGTTAAAGAAACAAAATGTTGTGGGAAAAAATATAAAATGGGTTATATGGGCAATAAGTGGTGGGCGTGGCCAATTTTGAATAAAACTTTGTTTTATTCCTAATTGAGGTAATTAAAAGCTCTGTGCCAAATGTTAAAAACAACAGGCCAAAAATAAATTTTGGGTTTTATGGACGATGGGTAGTGGGCGTGGCGAACTATGATGAAACTAAATTTTTCCTAATAGAGCTAAACAAAGGTTTAGAAAAAAATTTTAACATTCTACCAGCATTCCTTATATTTTTTGCCGAACATTGTATGAACAAATCCCACAGTGAGGCGTGGTGTTTTGCCCACTGCCTTGAAAAACATGCACCGATCCAGCTGATTTTCAATAGTAGAATTTTCGAAGCCATGTCTGATTGATTGCCGTATTTTAATTGCCTTGGCAAAGTTGATTTCACCAATAAACGGACGGACATCGCTCATTCGACTTTGCTATGCATAAAAACTCAGAATAGATACACTTTACTGGGTCGGAAATGGTTATTGAAGAAATTACAAACGGGGTGAAGGGTATCAATTTTGGAAATTAACAGGTGCCTGTAGTGATGATGTTATTTGAAGTAGATGGCCTTAAGTTTTAAATCATTTTAGACTGGCATTTGAAGTTTACCTAGAATGTGTATTTCTATTTTCAAACAGCAAAAAATTAAAAGTTGTTTCCATAGGCGAATTAGCTTGACCTTGCCTTTTAAGCCATTAAATTTCGACACTTAAATCTCTCTCAGCAAATACATATTTATATTTTTAAGTAACTTTTATTTCAATTTTGTTGACTTTTGCCCATGTCTGTTTTAAATTTAACTCTGTAATTCATATTAGCGAGTGTTCACTGTATTTTACAGATACAGTATTAAATTTGAGAATAACTCGGGATTAAATATGGTTAAGAACAATTATTTGAATAAATTAAAACTCGAATAATTGACAAAGATCAAAGACCCTTCCATAAGAAAATTAAAATGTCAAAACTTTACATTTAAAATAATAAAAACCTAAAAAATCTTAAACTCTCTATCAGCAGCATTGAAATATAAATAAAACGAAACTAAAAAACATCTTTAAGAAAATTAACTCTAAGAATATTTCTATTACTAAAACTTTAATGTTCAAAGAATAGAAGCAACAGAACAAAATAAATCTCCAGTTAAGGATGTCATTCTCACATACAGTGAAGCGAAAAACTAAAAAAGATTCGATAAAAAAATTAAAAAAATAAATAAATAAAAAACATCGTCAATATAAACAAAAAAATTTAAGACTTTTAACAAATCACTTGAAGTTGTTAACAGTTTGCTTCAGTGCATTTGATTGCAGTAATATTTGGAACACATTCCGTGAGTAGATATTCAACACAAGCAAATCCAAACTCATGTTGGTTATTAAGGAACAAACCAAGCAAATGAAATAAACTTAGAGTGAGATTTGTCATATTTGAAACAACTCAATTAAAGAAATAAAAATAAAAAACAAACTAAACTAAACAAACGATGCATAGATTAATTGAATTCAAGTGGTTAGCGATGTGCCCTACACATGATGATGAATAATATGATGATGATGAGATTCGTGTTATTTTTTTTTTGGAACTTCAACTGGTGATAATTAGTCTTGGGTATTTTTCAAGTGCCTAGGAGAAATTGCTTTTATCTTTTCTCACATTACTTTACATTAAAATTAAATATTTAAAGTATTTTTATGGAATTTTTCTTTTTTCTAAAGTTCTTAACAAATGATTGTGTGATGAACTTTGTAGTGATTTAAACATTTTTTCTTATTTTCTTTAAATCTCCAATAGTGTTATTATTAATTATCAAGAGAAATTGTTTATCATGCTGTCATTTTTCAAATTAAATCAACGAAATTAAAACTGCAGGTGACTGTATAAACAAAATAATAATGAGAGGCACAGGCAATTCTTTTTAATCTCGTAGCGGGGCAGAAAATTAATTTATTTCTAAAAATGTTTCTGTATTCTTTTTCATTCTTTAGAAATAACTTTAGAGGAAGTGGGTAAGGAATTCAAACTATAAAGAAAATGTATTAAAAACTTTTGACTTGCAAAAGACGAGCGGTAGTTTTTCATAATTAATCGGTCAAGTGTGAATTGCATTTACACACAAAGCGTTACATTTTATGTATTGGCCACCCTTCAAATATAATTTTTATGTTTAAATAATTATTTAATTTGAATTTTTTTTAATTTTAAGTGTCCGTCTACTACTATTCAAAAGAAAATGACTTCTCTATGGCTACACCCTATAATTTTTGATTTTTATACTTTTTGTTGTAGCGGACATAGCGCGAAATGCTCTGTAGAAATTTTAGTGTCCGATAATAACGATTTAAAAGAAAAGGCTTTTTTCATTAAAATCACAATTTCTATGAAAGGACTCTTTTACATTTTTAATATTTTTTTATATTTGTACATACTCTGTGTAAAGTCCAAGCGTCTGGTCACAAAAGAAAACAATAATGGGAGGCTCAACAACTCAATTGCGTTAGTATAGCAAAACCCTTTTATGTTTGAAATTTATTTTTCTTAATTCGTGGCATTCGTTGCCCATTGCCGTATTTTTACAATATACACAACTTAAGGTAGATAGATGCGAAGAATGCTGATGATTGAATGCTTAGGATTTATCGGTCCGGATAATGCAGCATTACATTCTGCCAGCGTCAAATTTTTCTTGTTTTCTTTGGATAACGTCCGCATACATTTGAAAAATAATTTTTCTTTATAAAAATTAAATTAAAAAAAAAAGAACCTAAGCCAAAAAGTAAATTTTAATTCATTTAAAAATAAATCTTGCAAATCAGAAAATCGACTTTAAAACAGATTTTATCTGTCTGTCTGTAACGGTTCAAAAGTATGATCACATACAACAAATTGCAATAACTATTAGGACACTCTTAAATTCTAAGTTAAAATCTTTGCTTCTTATAGCAGTCTTAGCACTACAGCTCCTGTAACAGCTTTGTAATGTACATAAATTAAAGCAACTCAAGGGGCACCCTTTAATAACCTTTTACATGCTGTTGTAGTAGACTTAGCAGTCAGGTTCTTTGTAAATTTTAACCGTCTGTGTATAACAGTTCAACGGTTTGGCCATATACAACATATTACAACAACTATTGTAACACCCTTTAATTTAAAATTTATAATTTTTATACTCCTTATTATACCAATCAAAGTATTGTATTCTGTTAAATTTTTAAAAGTTTGTATAAAACGGTTTAAAAGATACAGTCATTTAAGTAATATAACGTCAATTTTAAGAACACCCTTTAATTTCTAAATTCGAATTATGAAATTGTTGTTTTAGCGGGCTTAACATCAAATGTTTCTTGTAAATTATTAGCTGTTTGTTCAAGACGGTTGAAAAGTTTAGTCACATGCATCAAATTACATTAATTATTGGGATACCCTTTAATCTCCAAGTCCAAATTTTTACTTGTTCTATATAGCGGAGTTAGCATTACAGCTTTTTTTTAAATTTCAAGCAACTGTCTACAACTGTTGAAAGTATGGCCATATACATCAAATTAACTGAATTATTGGGGCACCCTTTAATTTATAATTTTGATTATTAACACTTGTTACTATAATGGTCATAGCAATCGGCATTCTGTTTAATTTGTAAATGTTTCTCTATAACGGTTTAAAAAATAAGACCATATAGGTCAATTTACATCACTTATGGGGACACCCTTTAATATTTAGATTTATTTGTTTGTTACTTTTACCAGTTTTTTTTTTATTTTAAAGTAGTGCCCTTTACGATTCATAATACACCAAAAAAACACATATGTTGTATGGGGACACCCGTTAATTTGTTGAATTAAGAAGTGTTTTTAAAATAGGACTAATCTGTAAGCATCACCTTTCGAATAAAAAAAATTACAAAATCGATCCAGAAATGACTGTGTTATGGAGGCATAAATATTAGAAATAGCAACATTCAGTCGAATTGATAACCTCCTGTTTTTTTTAATCGGTTGAAAAGGGCACGTTCGCGAATATCACGTCACTATTAGGACATCCTTTAATTATTAAAATTTTCTGTTTTTGCTGGTAGTTGCAAAAAATGTGAAAATTTAGCGTGCCTTCTTACTACAATAAAAAGAAAACATTTTTTTTAATATCACAATTTGTTTATCGCAATCATATATTGTTACGGAGAACATAGTATGGTTTCTGTGACCATATCAAAACCATGTTTTTTTTCTTTGCGTGTATTAAAAAATGCTACTGCTTTTTATTAATTTTATCACAAAATAATAACTTTTAAACACAAAAAAAATTGAAAAAATATATTTAAATTTTTTCATTTACAAGATGCAATATGGTGGTAGCACTGGTTTTTCTAAAAAAAAAATTTTGAAATGAGTGTGTTGTCTTGTAGAAAATTTTCACTAAAAAGACAAATATATTTGGAACCAATTTTATTTAAATTAAATTTTAAGGAGTTCAAGTTGTAGAATTGAAATTCTGCCAGTAAATTCAAGTAATCGACATTTATTAAAAAAAAAAATTAAATAAATATAAAAAATGTTTTAACGAAACATTTAATACCGAGTTTATAATTATTATTAATAAATAACAAAACAATACAGAAGAAGTTGTAAAAATTCTATAAGACAAGATAGAAAAGATGCTAAGTCAGGCACTTCAAATGCGAAAAAATCCACAATGCTGCAGTAAAAAATTTTAACGTTTGTAGCGACACAAATCGGAAACATAACAACGCAAATCGAAATCAAAAGGTAAAAATGACGCAAGTTGAAATTGCAACGACACAAACCGAGTTTTTTTCAGTTTTTAAAAAGTAACGCAAATCGAAACGACGCAAATCAGAACGGCGCAATTCGGGGCTCTAGTGTATGTTATATAAATAAATCAAAAAATTACAAAAATAATAACAAAAAAATTTAACTTTTATTTAAGTTTAATTTGATAAAAAAAAAAAACAAAAACCAAAAATTGATATAATTTTTTCGACACCTGATGAATTTACATCTTGTTGAAAGTCAAATTTATGTCATGATGAAAATTTTTCCTGTTTAGACTTTATTTATTAATTTTATTTATTGTTATGATATAATAATCATTTTTAATTACTTTAGCTTACGCATTATGTTATTAACATTTAGACAAAATTATATTGACACATTACCTTCACAATGACCAATAAAGAATTATTCATTATAACATTAAATCATCAACGTGTACCCCTTTGAACTGATATTAATATAAATTTGACAATTGTTCTGCCGGCATTCTGTTAGTCATTATGATGAAAATTCATCTCGTGTGGACATAATGTAAAAGGTTGTGAAAGATTTTAAGTTTAAAGTTAAATCCAAAATATGTTTGTTTTTAGTTTTTAAATTAAAAAAAATGTTTAAGAAGTGTTATTTGTTATTACAATTATTAATTAAAAATATAATCGTTAACTTTTATTTCATAAACCAAAAGTCAAGTAATAAAATAATCTTTTTTTTTATGTAATTTAAATCATATTTTATTACAGCATCTGTCTGTAACCGGAAAAAACATTAAGATAAATAAATTTTAAATAAGCAATTGCAATAAAATCAAATATTATTTATGTGAATATTTCATAGTTTTCCATAAAAGACTCATTTAATTAAAAAAATAAGAAACTAAAAATAATTGTAACCACAAATAAAGTCATTTCAAAAGTTTTTAATTTAAGTTGTATTTTATCACTGATAACTTATTTTAATTTTATTATTATATTACAGCCACAATGGGGGCAGAAGAAAGAAAATGCATACAGCTGCTTAAATATGGATGATAAATTAATAATCATGACCGTATTTAATTCTTATGAATCTGAAGAAAAAAATAATAATAAAAACAAAAAAGATAAACAAATTAAATGCCCGAACTGAAAGTTAGATTTATAAGCTTTAAGACCTTAACATCATTGCTGTAAGCGTAAGAAATTTTACTTCAGTTACCGATTTGTAAATAAAATATTTTGTATATCCTCCTTTGTTGAAAAAAGGAACACAAAATTATATTCTAAAGTACAGAAGATGTTAGCGAAACGTGATGTCATAAAAATCGTTTAGTTTAACGATTTTATTTTATTTTATTTTGTACTTAAAAATCGTAAATAGAGCCTTAAACTAACAGAGCTATAATTCGATCATTAAAATTAAGTTACCAGTTTTTATTATTAGAATTTTTTTTTTTAGATAAAATAAATATAAAAGTAAAATTTTTGTTTACGTGACCGTGACAAAATGTCTGGCAAATTTAAAGAATTTTTTATTACGTTTTGTTAGCGGCAAAAAAAAAAAAAAAAAAAATTAAGTACGTGGGCAGTTCCCACAGAGCTAAACCTGGTGTTCATTATTAATTTAGTAAAGTTACTCAAGTTATTTAAAATAGTGAGTATTTTTTAAGCTCGATTGAACTTACGCAAGTTTTAACTGTTAAAAAATCTGTCACTGTGCTCTCTTTTTGATATTTATGATCAGTACACTCTGCGCAATAATCATAAGGAGACTGATACTTGAACAACGCTACCAAATAATTCAGATTTATTTTGAAAATCAGTTATTTACAAGCGCAACTTATAGACGACTTCGTGATTCTTATGTTGCAAATAATTGTCTACCTGAGCAAGCCATGCATCGAACTGTGATAAGATTTCATAACATGACGGAAGAATGAACCAAAGATGGAACCAACTGTATCGATATGTCTTTGGTCTCATAAATTGGAGCCCCTACGTAAAAAATTTTGCCCAAAAGAACTCAGCCTGTACCCGCACATAATACAGCTGGTGTAGGAATTAAAGCCATGAGACCATTTTTCATAGCTTGAGCTCTAGAGCGGTTTGAGGGAAACTCATTTGATGCTTAATCACATAATTGTGCTCAATACCAAGGCACCTACTTGGCGTAATGAAGTTGTTAATAAACAAAATTGCCGCATGTGCAATGAAATCTAAATACAGTAGAGCTTACAGGCAGCATTACATCCAGAAAAATGTAATGTTTGTTGCAATTAAGACGCTTATAATACAACCGGTGTTTGCTTTATGGTCGACGGAGATCGTTACTAAAACATTGCCAGTGATCTTGGCGAGGAATCATTTCAATAAAATGACACTAAGTTCCTCAAGGCGACCGCAAACACTGACTTATTAAGTCCAAACTTTGGTGATAAGTTTACTATTGACTTGTTAAATGGCTTTAAAGATCGTGCAATATGACAGCTCTCGATTATTTTCTATGTGGTCACGTAAAGTCACTAGTTAATGTTGAATAATTGACGACTAAAATGTTAAAACTGTTCGTTTGATTCGTAACGCTCGAAAAAGTGCCTTAAAATTGGATGTCCTGAATGTGAATTTCATGTATTGATCTGTTAGAAAATATTTTTATAAAAATTTAACTTTTTTGAGTCCCGTAAAGGCTTAAAATACCCTTTAGCTTTTTACTGTAAATATTGCTACGTAAATAAAAATTGGAAGCCATAACATCAAAAGCTAATGTTGTTTTTGTGCTTGTGTGTTGAACCAAAGAACGTGACTATGAGTTTAAATCCCATCATAGAATTGAGAATAAAGAAAAATAATATTTGTTGAGCAGCCGCGGTAGTAAAATGCCCATGAAATGGAAAACAGATGATTAAACATCGCTGAGTCTTAAGTGAGAAATAATAAGTTTGTGAAGGAGCCTTTACAGTGGAACAGCAGATGATCTAAATAAGGAGCCGATAAATTAAACTAGAAAATCGAAAAAAGTATTTAATTAATGTTTAGTCACAGCAAATGAGGTGCTTACAGGTCCTAAAAATAAAACGAGGAAATCATGGTCGACGAATTTTAAGTTTAAGAGGAAAGTACCAACAATAGTCTCAATTCATAGTCTCAAATATTTGTTTTTTATTTAAAAAGGATCTTTCACAAAATAAATAAAATTTAATACAAAAATTCCTTAATATTTTATTAGAAAAAAAAAAAATCATTGTAATAACCATTCAAAAATAAAAATGGAGAATTTAACAAACATATTTATTAGATCAATTAAAACAGTAATAAAACTTAATATTTACATCAAACAAAATTTTATTTAAATAAATTTATTCAAAATTTTCTTTCTATAAAAGCAATGTGTGGCAGTTATGGCTGAGTTGGCTGAAAAGGCTTAGCGGGAAGAGCAAAGGATTGTTTGAGGTAGTCTGTGCTTAAAAATAAGAAATCCAGTAGTTGTGTCTGAGGCCATCATAGAGTGTGAAGGAAATTTTGTGATTGTTGTTTTTTTTAAGAATATTTCTTTTTTAAATTCCATTAAAAGATTTTGTTCTTAAAAAACACTTCATCAAAAAGACCATGTTTTAAAATTCCTAAACTAAAAATGTCAAGCTTAAAGAAAAAGACTAAAATTTCAATGAACAGTTCTCTGGCATCACCCTTCGTAAATCCTTTCAAAAAAAATTTCAAATTATTCCCAACTAAAAATAAAAATTACAGAAAATTCTTGTGTTGGTAGTCAATTTTCTCCCCTTAAGTTTGCTGCTCCAATGACCGCCTGTTGATCAATTTTATTGCCATTTTTTTTTGCTGTTCATTTTTGGCCAGTTAATTTGAATCTGTTTTATTTTTTTCTTATTTCTGCCGCATTTATTCATTTTATTGTACAGGAATTAGTTGTAAATTACGTGATCCATACGATTATCACGTTTAAGTGTGACACTTACTGTGACTTTCTCAGCTGGACTAAAGGCACAAAAAAAAAGAAACACTGCGGCCTGACCGGCTTTCAAAAAGGCTTGTGTTTAGGTGTGTGAGAGTTTTTTCTTCGTTTTTATAACTTGGAATAATGTTGTCGGTAAAAATAAATACTGGTTTTAGGAATTCTGCTGTAATCAGAAAAAATTGATTTCCTGTGTACAAAATGCAAAAAAGGAGGTTGGTTCAACTATTTAAAAATAATTTATTAGAAACGAATATATTTTTTTCAATAATTTTTCAGTAGAATGAAAAAATTAAAATATGTTTTAAAAGAAGATAATTAACTAAATGAATACTATTTCAGGGACTAATTTAAGCAACAAATTTTTTTTTTAAATTTGATATAAGATTTTGTCTTTCATTATCTAAAGCTTGTTTCAAATGGATAACCTTTATGTGCATTTCCGTGGCTTTCTTTTACGATGTCGTAGGTTTCTTCATATCAGCATCCTTATGGGCTGTGACCCCGCTAGCTACAACTAGCTAAGCAGCTACTATTTTTATAAGGCACTTATTCGAATCCAACACAACTGCCTTAATGGCAGTATTCACGATATAACTGGCAACTTTGGCCACACTCTTGGATGCTCATATAAGATCCTCAATCCATTAGCCATTACGCTTATAGAATTCCGTTTCGTTAAACCAGCCTCTATCACTATTTCATTTGCAGGTCACAAAATTTTTAAGGATCAGACGATAATGCTATCGAAAATCAGCAAGATCGATCCATGTCCTTCTAAGCAGTTGTCCACACACCTACATGCCTTTCGCTGATTTTTTATACATGCAGTTTGGCATTTTCAGCAACGGCGTAAATAAATGAATTCGCCACTGCCACCAGCTGGTACATGATTTCGCCATGATTTTCTCGATGTACCTTAACCCGTTCTGTAACACATCACCAATATTTGGGTTTTCAGTAAAAAAGGTCCTCATCAGCAGCTTCTTTTATTAAACAATTTGATTTAAAATTCGTTACCTTTTTTGGAAGAAGTAAAAATGAAAGGTGGTGCAGAAGTGTGAGGAAGAAAGAAAAAAAATGTTTTTACTCTGGAATATTAATTTTTTGCTGCAGCCACACTGGTGTTTTGTAGGCAAATTTTTAAAGCTGGAAGAAGCCATTTTTTGTTGTTTTTACTTTGTCGAAGAAGATGCTATGGGGTTATGCTGGTAAACGAGAGCACTGTTATATTCTTAAGAAAACTAAATAAAAAACAGAAAATTTTATATTTTAAAATAGTAGCAGCTGGGATATGAACTCAAGTCATCACAATCAATTACATGCTAAGTAGTCAAAGTTTTTACTATTTTTATTTTTGATAAATGTGTTTTAAAGCTATTAGCATATTCTTTGCAGGGTTTGGTATCCAAATCATAAGAGCCCTATTGCAATGTCTGTTCTTGTATTACAGTTCTCAGTCTGTGGATTCCTAATAGTTTTCTACTTAAAATTTACATACAAAATATATTACTGTGGCCACTAAAATTAAAGTTCATAAAATCACGTTAAATATTAAAGGGTGTCAGCGTTAGACTTGTGCCATATAGTTCAATTTAGTGATCGCTCTTTTTAGTTCAAAGTTTGAAAATGAACTAGTTCAAAATTTAGTTCAAAGGCTCTCTTTAGTTCAAAATCTCCTTTAGTTCAACTTTCAACTTCTAGTTCAAACGCTTTCTTTAGTTCAAAAGCTCTTTAAGTTCAAATGTTCTTTTTAAAACATGATGGCAATGATACTGTAGCACTGCCGTAACGAATGTTAAATAAAATGCGTGGCAGCACTAATTTCATGTCGGAAGTAGTCAACAAGAAAACAAAGAAATGGATTCTAGTTTATCTTGTCTAGTAGTTCAAATACTAAGTATAGTTCAAAAATAAACTAGGTGTACTTAAAAGTATGAACTAGTTCACTTAGTTCAATCAATGGAATCGTTTAAATAAACTAGTTCGTTTATGAACTACACAAGTCTAGTCAGCATAGAGATACAAAAATTAAAGGGAGGTCTCATACATAACTCAGAATTTTTAGTAGGTGTAAGTCCAACTGATGAATTTATCTAAATAGTTAATGTGCGTTGCTTTAATGTTTATCCCAAATTAATTTTGACTATAAATAGTTTCGCTAATAAATTTATCACATTTCGAAAGGCTCTAAAAAAAATTCAATAACCTACTTTCACAGTGGGACAAAAACAACAAATTTTAGAATTATTTTAACCATTTCTAAGCGGCTAGAACGTTCAATCGATAAAGAACTTTTAAAGCAGGAATATTTGAGCTTAAGTTTCAAACATAAGCCTTCTAGATCCTTCAGGAGAAGGAATGAAAGCAATGGAATTTTAAAGCAGAGCATCTCCGACATGTACATTTTTTCATGAGATTTGCAATTTTTGTAATTTTTGACGTATGACTGAGGATTTCGGATAAGACAAACCAGATCCAGATCTTTATACTCTTCACCACAAAGGGTATATCTAAGATTGTCATTCCATTTCCGAACCCCTTAAGTAAATATATTCTGAGTTCTTATTTATAGCGAAGTCGATTGAGCGATATCCATCTGTCTGTCCGTGTTAGTGTTCAAAAAAACCTAGAACAAATTTTAATACGCCAATCGATTAGACGTAGTGTCGAAAGAGATGCTATTGGTAATCAGCAAGATCGGTCCATGTCCTTTGACGCAGTGGACAAAACACCATGTCTACCTCTAATTTTTCTTTATCATTTGGAACAACGAAGTAACTCCAATCAAAAAAATAAATATATAGAGCGAAAGAGAATTTAAAAATAAGAAAAAAACATCAAGTGAAAAATTTGACGCTCGCCGAGTTACAGGCCTCTGAAATTTTGAAAATTCTTGAAATATTAATATGGGTATCATTTTAAAGCTTTTAAAGAGATCTTTAATAAAATACTAAAATTTTTAAAAAATTTTTAACCCATTAAGAGCCGATGGCGTTTTTTTTAAATTATTTAATTCTCTGTCACCTCTTTATTTGTTTTTTGTTTTTTTTTTTTTTATTGGAGTTACTTCACTTAATTGGAATTATATAAATGGTGAAGGGTATCAAAGATTCGTCATGGCCTAATATAGAACTCTTGTATTTTTTTTAAATTGCATTTTTGGCATTTTTGGTTTATGATTGGAATTTCTTTTCTAAAAATTTTAATTTTAACTCTTGATTGGGAATGTCGGTTTAGACAGATTTTTTTTCTAGCAGTTCCAGTTTTGGAATTTTTGTTGTATGATTGGTAATTTAGGTTTAAAAAACTGCATTATGAAATTTTTATTCACACGATTAAATACACTTAAGAGCAATATTCCATTATTAATAAATATTTTTCTTGTTGTTGCCCTACTGTGCACTGCAACCGAAATTTTTGTGTCATTTCTTATGTTAAATTGTAATCCCTGAAGGATGTAATATCTACTCGGGGCCACTTTAATGAGTCTGTCACTTAAAACTTGACATATGGAATTAGTTTTGTCACTTGTAAATATAAAAACCGGTTTGAATACATTTTTTTAATTATAAACAACCTTAAAAACTGCTAACGATAAATATAAAAAATTTTAGTTTTCTAAAATGTTTTCCAACAATTGAAATTCTCTAAGGAAAATTCTTACATTAAATGTTTGTCGTTTGCCATGAGGTTTCAAAAAATATGAACGAAATATTTAAAGAAATTTACGAGCACACAAATATTCCTGTTTTGTAAAAATAATTTTTAGAAATTTGCTGGGCAACAATTGAAACATCATTATATTGCAACAATAATATGGCCACAATAGCGGCAAATGTTAAACTGAAAAATATGAGATGGACTAAAAATTCCTAAGAATTTAACACCTCAAGCGTGATAATGAAAATTCGGAGGACATTTTAAAAACACACGTAGGAAAAAACAAACAAGTAAATAAATGTTGTGTTGGTGCAAGTAAAAATGGAATTCATTTATTTACGCCCAAAATATACAATACAACTGATAGTTGTTGTTGTTGTTGCAAATGTTTTTGGTTATTGCACATGTTTTTATCACTTTCTATTATTTATTTTATTAAATCCTTAAATAAAACTATAATGCATTCATGTGCGTGTTTAAGGACGAAAAAGATTATCAGGACCTTGTATTTGTTATTTTCTAGTGTTAAAAACGTGTCTTTTAGCAATTTTTCTTAGTGGGGTTTTCCTAAATATTTAGAACAACTCATAAGCCTTAGAAATTCCCAAGTCCTTTTCGTATTAATTTTTTGTTGTTAGCGTTTTCGCTGTAACACGCATAAAGTTTCTCACGCGCCTCACTGAGCCAATGTTTTAATTTTAAGACAGGTTTTTCCTATCATTTGTATCATCTCTCCTTGTCTACCGCCAAAAAGCCAATTTTTAATATTTAGGTTGACAGGTAGAATGCAAGAGCTCACATGCTTTTATATTTTTCACTTCTTGTTGTTTATTTAGCTGCAGGTTTTTTTTTCGTGTGGGGTTTTCCATGGATTTGCAAAATGCCTTTTCCTTTCTTTTTCATTTTGCCTTACAATAGCATTTTATTACAATTTCACTTTAAATGCCTTAGAATATTGCGAGTAGAAATAAATTTGTGCATTTGTGGAATTCCCCTGTAAAACGCACAGCCAGTGTGTCTGGTGTATTTTCAACTATTTTTCTAAAACAGGTTGAGACTTTTAGTCTTAATCAGGTGGTATTTTATTTTCACAAATTTTTAGTAAAAAGGTTTGTGTTTTAAAATATGGATTTTTTTCTTAATAAAATTAACTAGAGATTTTTATAGAACAGGCAACCGTTAAGTTGTTTTCTGTGTAAATTATTGCCGGTTTCTTAAAAATCAATTTGAACATCGGATTAATTTTTGCCTTTGATATTTTTATTATATTGGGAATTTTTTACAATTAGTGTTTACAATTAAAGAATACAAACGAATAAAATTGTAGAGCACTCTTGGATTTTTGAAATAATTAAAAAATTTTTTTTTAACACTAGAAAATAAAAATAATTTATTTAAAAAATCAGTTTTCCATCCTTGGTATTATATTTCAAGCATTTAAAAAATGCCATGTTAAAAAAATTTTAGAATATTTTTTAACATAAACTGTTGTTTTTTGGGGGGCTAATTTATATTTCTTCTGGAATATTTTCGTTTTTTTTAATCTTTAATTTTTGGTTAAAATTTTTATTTTAACTATTTTCGGCGAAATTTTCGCAGAAGGATATCTTCACAGATACACCTTTCTTAAGGGTTATATACAGTTTCTAAATCATTTTATAGAGATAAGTATAAAAATATTAAATATAAAGCTAAAGGGTGTTCCCTAAGTCGTGTGATTTTTACGTATTAAATTTTATCTTATGAATCTAAATAGTCAAATTTAAGAAAATTACATTGAGTGTGTGTTTTTTATAATAAAAAGTATAAAAAATAAATTTAAAATATAAAGGGCGTCCCCACAGAAAAGGAAATCTTCGAGATTTTTATAAGCAGAAATATAAATTGTTACAGAGTGCGCTTAACTATGTTCGTTTGAAACAAGAAAAAACAAAAAAAAAAAAAAAAAATAAAATAAGAACTTAAAGGGTGTCCCCATGGAAGACCTAATTTAAATATACAATAACTTATCTCTTAAATCTTAATAATCTGACACTTTCAATTTGTAATAGCATTTTATAAAACTATAAAAGTAAAAATTAAAGGGTGGCCCATGCATGGCAGGGAGCCCTTTAAACACAAATCAATTTTTATTTAAATATTTTTCTTGAAATTAAGAAATTTGGGTAAAATTTATAGTTTTTACAGATTAATTTTTTTTATACCCTTCACCACAAAAAGCGTCATTTTTACAATTCCATTTACTACTCTGACTTCTTCGGCACAGTGAAGTCGTTTGTGCTATGTTTGTCTGTCCGCAGTAGATCGGCTGAGAAAAATTTAAATACGCTAATCGATCAGACATAGTGACGAAAATGGAAATCAGCATGATCGGTCATGTCATTCAAGGCAGAGAAACATCACGCCTACTTCTAATTTTTTTACATCATTTTATACAATAAAATAACTCCAATTAAAAAAACACAAATATATGAGATGATAGAGAATTAAAAAAATAAGAAAAAAACATCAAGTGAAAAAATTGGCGCTTGGCTATATTTCCGAGTTATGGGCCTCTGGAATTTTAACATTTTTGAAAATATCAATATGGGTATCATTTAAAAGCTTTTGAAGAGATTTTTAAGGAAATACTAAGTTTTATTTAAAATGCCTAACCGATTAAGAGCCGATGACATTTTTAAGTAAACATTTTTTATTTTTATTTTGACAGATTATTAGTCACCTCCATATATGTCTTTTTAATTAGAGTTACTTCACTAGCCGAATGTTGCACTCTTACTTGTTTTAAACTCGATTTCTTAGTGAAATTTGGTTAATGATCATTATCTTTTTTTAATTAAAATTACTGAGTTTTAAAAGCAAAATTCACAAAACTATTTCAAAACTCCTTGTCTGAAATATTGGTTCGTAAATTCTCTGTAAGCTTCTACAAATCCATTTCTAGTTAGTGAAGGCTTTAGAATCTACTTAGTAAAACATATGGAAATTAAATCAGATCTTATACGGTACGAAAAGTTTTCTATCGTGCTGCTTTAGTCGGCCTTAATTTGGTTACCAGACGTTTTACAGTCGACCTGGATAGAAGAGCATCAATAGCGACCTATAATTTGAAAGCAACTGCTGGTAATTGCTCAGGACTCTGTAAAAGGAAAGGATGGCAAAAAATTATTAATCTGCCGTATAAATCAGTTGAGCAGCTCGGGACATTATGATGATGGGGTAAAATTAATTTAAAAATCATAATTAAGAAACATAGAAAAGAAAGGCGATTGCAAAAGGATCCACATAATAGAGATTGTTTCTATGATTCACATGAATTTTCGTCATTCACGTGAATTAAAAAAAAATTTTTTTGGTATTAAAATTGCTTGTTTTAAATGCTTTAAAGTACTTTACAATTTATTTAATTAGACTCGCTAATGAAGTATCATATTTAAGCAATTGTTAAGCACAACTTTCTTATTTTATATTGTTTCTAAGTTCTTTCTCCTCTGTTAAAGCCTGTCAATTATTTATTTTTTATTATTATTTGGTTTTCTTTTTTTTTTAATTTTTTTTGTGTGCAGGGAGTTAAACATTTAACAATAATAAAGACAATTTATTTTGTCTTTTACCATTGTAAAATTTTCTTTATTTTCCTTTAACATTAACCTCTGTTTGCAATACACTTTGATACACATTTTAAAGCCATTCATTGCCAGAGCATTTTTTTCTGAATTTAAATAAACAATTTATGTAAAATATTTTTTGTTTAATGTTCACAAAAAAAAAAACAATTTGTGGCTGCTGCAGCTACCACTATTGTTTTCAATATTAGTTGCTGTTGTTGTTATAGTAAAAAAAACACTCTATAAAAAAATTTATTGCTTAATTTAGTTTATTATTTGCCCCCTTTTATTTAGTATTAAAAAAGGTGTGTCAATTCAACACAAATTACATGCCAAAAAAAAGTAAAGGAAAAAAGAAACATAAAAAAGAGCTGTTGGTTTTTATTCGTGCAATACATTGGGATCATTTTGTTCATACTTGTTGCTGCAGCATAAAACAAACATTTACTGCACCCAAGTTTTTCCACAATCATTTTCTTTACATTTTCTACAATACATTTTTTTTCATTTATTTATTTCATTTATTTGTGTACAACTTAAATTTTTTTGTTTACTTTTGAAGTTTTAAGCTTTAAGCTACTTTATGTTGATTTTTTCCTTTAACGTTTAAAAAAAAAAAAAAATTCAGAGACTATAATTTTAAATAAACATTTTTGTGGCTGATGTTTGACTGCAATAGCAGAAATAAAGAACATTCGAAGAGTTTGTTAATTAAGAAAAGGCCACAACCTTTTTATTAAATAATTTGAATGATAAATGAAAAAGTAAAGCATCTGTGAAGAACCGTAATTTCAACCTGCACTTAATAACAAAAGCTACAAGTATCACAGCATCATTAAAATGTTGTGCAACATGTTGTAATTATGAAAAAACTATCATAAACATTTTTAGTTAAGCAACTCATTTGAATGGCCGCAGCAATAACTTTAATGTTTAAAAAATTTTAAAAGTCTTAACTAATTAAAAAAAATATTAAAAAAAATTTAAGAATTATACACAGTGGGGGAAACTAAAATAGCACGTTTTGTTATGTAAATTTAAAATTTAAACAAATTTTAATATAACAGCAATTTTTTAATGGATTTTATTTTAAAAATTATATTTTGGAAATAATTAAAATAAATAATAAATGTTGACCGATTCCAATTTATACGGACCTCTATCTTAGTTGTAACAATTTCAATATCTTCTATCATTTTTAATTATACTAAAAATCAAAAAATGCTGCTGTCAATGAGTTTCGATGGAAATATTAAAAATGAAAATGTAGACATGATCATGTTAAGCCCCTTCTAGTGGTGATAGAATCTTGCTGTTGGTATCTCAACTGAGCGATGGCATCGTACTTGACATGAATATTAGGATATTAAAGGTTATTGGACAAAAGAACGCCTCGATTGCATACACTTAATTATATAATCAAGAAATTGCATGAGCGACTATTTCGATGGAAGTTTTGCTGATGTTATACAGGAGGTCTCATAGTGCAACAGATAAAACAGTGAACTTTACATCGGCTTTCACAGATTAAGACGCTTTTTACACTATGAAACATTCGTTTATTTATTTCAATAAATACTTATATTTTTAGGAGCCGAGATGTCCAAAATAATTAAAATAATTAATAAAAAATTAAAAAATTTTTTATTTGATTTTTAATTCACCGTCTTTATTTTAATAAAAAGGCCGATTTTCTTCCAAGCTTAAGGTCACCAAATAATAAATATTTCGAAACGTGCTTTCACCTTCATTAGTCAATATCGGTGATTTTAATAATTCGGTCGGGATAATCAGCACGATTTTTTAAAGTTTAGAGTTAAATTAAAAAAAAAATTATTTCCGTGATTTAAAGTTTTAATTATTAAATTGCAAGTGCCCATGCAAAAAGCAAAAATAAATTATCATAGTGTCTTCTGATATTTTATTGTTGTTTTTATTTTATTTTTAAACATCTTTTAACTTATAAAAGAGCCGAAAAAACAATATCCTTTTTCTGTTTTTTAAAAAATCTACTACCCAAAAATGTACCAAAATATTGAAAAAAAACACCATTTTCCTAAGCGGAGGCTGGTTTTTTTCTTTACTAAAAACACAAAATATATTAAAATATTTATATTCAAATTTAAAAACAAAAACCCACATGTGCCGCTTCTTTTCATTTAGACATATTTACTTATATTTCCAATGTCATTTTATCAGTGATGCCACGAGATTACAGTCATTTTTCTAGTGGTGACACTAAAATAATCGACAGATGTAAAGTGGAACAAAATGAGATAGGAACATCTTTTAAAGATGTTGAATTTTAGCACTGTGTATTTCTTATGAGAAGATGTTAACATCTTCGCAAATTGATCAGTGTAAAAAGGCTATAAAACTTAATAACCAGTTTAATAAAAATATTCCACCAACTGCAAATTTCCCATGTTAGAACACGAATATTCTATTTCTACGACCTTAGAAATTGGGTTGATACAGCTCGAAAATTAGTTAGAAAGTTGATCACGAAGCCAACAATGCTTTTGAGGGTCTTGAAATGAAAAGAAAAAATAAAAGAAAAAAAAATAAAATCAGTGATTTAAGGACTAAATACATATATTTTGAGCTAACAAGAAAGAAATATATTTGTCTAGAAGGAACCGGAAGAGATAAGTAAGAATAACTCGGAAGATATTGAAAGGTTAATCTTTAAAGGCCCCTCTGAGGTAGGAATTCCAGAAAGTTGTTGTATATTATCCAGGCACTTTAAGCTAGATAACAGCGTTTGTTGCAGGTCATGGACATTTTAAGTATCATCTGTTCAGGATTAAATTCGTAGAAGGTAATACTTACAGTAAAGGCTTGGAAAAAGCTGAGATAGAAGAGCAGTAGTATTAAGGGGGAAGGGATATAAACCACAAATCTTAATAATTTCTAGAGTCTCTGTGATGAGATAGAATCATGACAGTTTTAAATCGCTTAAGTCACCTTAAGTCACAGTCGATAGTGAATGCTGATGACAGCACGAGACTCAATAAAAAAGGGTGCATTACTGAACTTCTGATCTAAAACGTTATCAAATTTTAAATGTGATTCAATCTTGAAAAATAAGCTTCTTTCCTTGTAGATTGATGTACGGCAATGAAAACGAGCTAATCTTCGTAAGGTGCTTCATTTTTATTTACCCTTAACTATTTGCTAGAAATTATTTTCATGGCAAAAATCGGTCCAGAAAACTTCATTATAATTATGGAAGTTTTTTCTGCAGAAAAAATATTTTTAAAAATTTTACTCCTTTAAAGTTCTGGTTTTAATTAAATATGCAAGAAAAAAAAAACTATTGCATTACGCTGGTATGTGTTGGATTGAGTGTGCGCACTGAATAAATAGCAAACATACTTTAACAAATTCAATTGACTACTTTTTTATTGTTGCTTTTCTTTTTTGTTTTTTTTTTGTTTGTTTGTTTGCTTGTTGCAGTTGCACTATGTACTTTAAGTTGCTGTTGTATTTCTTGCATTGTGTGCAATTATCATTCATCATAATTAACTATTCGATTTTATTTTTTTGTTGTTGTACTATTTTTTTGTATATTTTTTTTGCTGCTGTATTGTAGACTTAAAAAAAGTCAATCTACAGAAGACAACAAATAAAAGGAAGATTGCTGACGTGTTTTCTGTTTTGTTTGCTGCAAACAAATAATAAAAATTCCAATATTAAATAATTTACATAAGAGTTTTTTTTTACATTAAATCAATTTACATCTGTCATGATTTTTAAACATAAGACTTTGGGGGCTCCACAAAACAAATTTTATAATTTAACGGGAGGTTTGTATTGGAAAGTTAATGGGCAAAATTACAAAAAAAAATTAATTTAAAATATTATTTTTCTCTTTTTAGTAGATGTTAAAGTTTAAAGGTTTTTTTTTTAATTAAATAATTGATTGATGTACTATAATTTAAAGCGCCATCTCTTGATTTTATTAGTAACTAATAAGTCTTATTTTAAAAAAAAATAATCCAGAAAATGTGCTAAAGTAGTATTAAATAACTCTGGGTCATTGAAATTGAATAACGAAATTTAAAAAGCTTAAAGACTCTGCCACTTTTGAATATTGCGTATGGTAGCGCTTTTTTATTTTGATATTAAAATAAAAATTCTTATTTAGTTTGTTTAAGTTAAAAATGTTAATTCTTAAAAAAAAGTAATTTTGCTATTTGTTGCAAAATATTTCATTTCTGAGCCGCTGTGCCCTATTAAAAACGGTATTTCTTTTATTTAGCAATAAAAAGTTATAAAATATTTATAGATATAAAAAGTGCCTGTTTGTTGCTGCGTAGTCCACAATAAAGTTTTTCCTTAAGGGAGGAGTCTAGGCGACAGAGAAGCTGCATTATAAATACAGTATGTTAAGAATGCTTTTGGTCATAAATACAAATTAAACATTTTCAATCTTATTTTTCTAATTGATACTCAAATGAATGTCTACTACAAAGAGTATTGGTGAAGCACCATGAAGCAGAGTATGGTGCTTCTACTTCGAGTGTAGCAGTTCGCCATGCAATTGAAAGAACATATATTCATCATGAACATTTTTAAAGCTGCCAGCGACTGGAATGACGTATTATATTCCGATGAAATCGATACGAAATAGCATTTCAGCGATATTAAAGCTTAAGTCGCTTAAAATTTCATTATAATTTTTTATTTAATTCACGTTTTTCCTACTTCTTTAACTGACACAATCAGTCTGTTATAAAACGAGTCTAAATTGGTACTTGTGATTTGTTATAAACTGAACACATTTGACCCGGAAACTAGGAACATTACATAGAGAATGGTTGGCATCTTAAAACCGAAAGCTGTAAATTAATCATTCATTTTTGAATTAACTCGCGAATTATTCATGCACTGAATTAGCAATTTTTAAATTAAGTCTTTTAACACAACAAAAAAAAATGTATTGAATTGAAGGAAATTAGAGCCAATTCAAATAAATTTAGTAAAAATGAATTGCAAATCATTTCCAATTAGAATGAATTTGTCAAAGTGAATTGCAATTTATTTCCAATTCAATTCAATTGTATTATCTTTGAATTAATTCAAATAAATTATAAAAAGCATTTAGCAATTTATTACCAACTCATTGAATGAAATTTCAATTGATTTTGTAAGTAAATAAGCAGTAAGCATTTCCATGTTTCCTTCGATCTTTGATATTTCAGTTTAGTAGGAGGAATTTCCATTTCTTATTACCTCTACATCTGCTCTTGAATTTGATTGATGGCAACTCATTTTAAAATTTATTCATTTGAATTGCAATTCTTTGTTCTAACTCATTTCAATGAATTCAAAATCAATTCAATTTAAATGAATTGGGAATGAATTGCAATTCACTTTCGAAAATCCATTTGAATTAAAAACGAATTCAATTGCAATTCTTCTCATTTGAATTGAAAATGAATTGAAATTAATTTCTACACAATTCGTTTGATTTGATTCAGTTTTTGTTCAATTCTTATTTGTTGTGAAAAAAATTAATTCAAAATTTAGTTAATTCGTAACGAAAAAATCAAAAATGAAAGATTCATTTACAGCTCTAATGATACCACACCAAGACAGGCTGCCAAGGTACTCAAAGAACTCCTAGACGGAATACAAAATTATTTGAATATAAACGGTTAACTCAAGTTGGACACGTGCGTTTTTAAGATGTAAAATGAAAGCTTTAAGCCTCTTGTGGCCAAAGTAACAATCGACGATACTTGCCGATTGCGTCTGAAAGAGTCTGAGAATGTTAAACACTAGTTGGTACTAGATTGCGGACGCTTTGAGGGAGCTCAGACAAATGTTGGCAATTACGAAGAAATTGCCAGCTGACAATCTACAGTCAATACAGTCAGAAGTAAAGGCCAGAGACTCAGTAAGAAATGAAAGTATGTTAGTCGCTTATTAACAATCAGATGCTGGTAGTCGTTGATGCACGAAGAGGAGTTAAAAAGGCAAGCAGAGAGTACAATATCCCTTTTTTCATACAAAATTGACACAACCCTGTTTCATATGTTTTTGAAAAACAAAAAATAACTTGCTGTCTGTGGTTTAAAATCAATTTAATTATGCGCAGCTTTTAAACACTTCAATTTGTCATCAACTTTATTTAAATACGACAGATTTTTTGTTTAATTTTTTGTTGCTATTGTTGTAATATATTTACCATTCATTTTTGCTTAAATTAGTTTATAATTTTATATCAATTTTCTAGAGAACTCTTTTAATTGAATTATGATGCGTTTATAGTAGAGGGTGGGCTGATATTTAATCAAGATTTTAATTTGCCAACCATTTTTGCACAAAATTTGTGGTATCTCTTAAAAATATAAGAATTTGACCGGTGATTGGTTAGGATTAATTAAAATTAAGCCAAGATTTTTTTTATTTCCGAAAGAATTCTCATATTCTTTTTTTTTAAATTGTGGGTAAAGGGTTTTGAATTAACAAGCTTGAGCAGTCATACAAAATACATTAAAAGCAGGTTGCTCTTTTTAAAGAAAAACAAAAAAAAAATTGGAGTTTTATAATAATGTGCTGTTTCTGTATGACAAGAAGGCACTATTTTTTGAGTGATTCCTATACAAACTTTTTTTGACGAGGCGTTTGCTTGCAATACAGAAACTGCACATAAATTTTTAGATTGTTACCTCAATGAATTTCATAAAGTTATTTAAAATTTTGACAAAAACTGTGTTCTGATCGTAATTTTTGTGAGAAATTTCTCCTTTTTAACAAAATAGGTGAAACCCCGTTGCGTCTTGCAGGCTGTTATTTAATATTTATTATAGGTGGAAGGTACCACGCCCATTGTTTTAAATTCTATTATTTACAATTTAGATTGAGGCATTGGTGCAAAGAGAGCCAATTTTATTTTTCACGTTATATGATTTACTTTGTACGGAAGGTGCCGCGCCCATTTTCCAAGCTCAAAAATTTTCAGTGAAGCAAAAAGCAAGCACCCATATTCTGCGTTTCAATTCGAATTGAAATTTTTGCCGTCTGACAACTGCCTTTCGATTCCGCTCAGTTTCTTTCGATTGTATGTATTCTGCCTTACGATCGGAGCTAAAAACGGATTGTTTTTTTTTTTTTTGTTAACGGAGGGGTTTTCTTTATTTGTGTTTTTTAGTTAAAAATTTTAAAATTGAAAAAATGTAAATAGAAATGAGATAAAATGTTTAGAAACGGTTAAAAAACATTTAAAATTATTTTTAACTAATTTATTTAATTAAATTAATTTTCTTTTGTTTTAAATTGTTAATCCGAATCTGATGTGGATTTTTATTAATTACGGGTCAAAAACAACAACTGGCAGATGTAATGGCATCTAAAGCAGACTTTACATGTGGATTCCACCAGCGATCAAAGGAAGAAGTAGCAGCGTTCTGAGAGGAAGTTGCAGGAATCCTTAATGCACTAGGTCCTCCAACAAAAAATGCCAGCGCAAAAATTAGTTGCCGTGAACAACTTTTTTTTTTTTATTTTGTTTTTATATTTTTTTTATTATTTTATTTAAAAATTTTTTTATTAAGCTTCATCAAGAAATTATTTTTAAATATGTAAACATACAACTTTTTGTATTAAATTTGACATTTGCTATTTCATTTCCACATTTCACAGTGGTGCTATTAATTTTATAAACATTGTTGTCTTCTTCTTGTTCTTTCGATTCCGTTATCGAAACGCAGAATAGGGGTGATGATTCTGTCTGTTTGTATGGACATGGCATCTGACGCCAGCTATTTCCTTCCAGACATACAGGAAGATACTGTTCAAAGTTCAAGAAAAATGGTTTAAACATACATACATATACGCATACATACATACATATATGCATACTTTTATATATAATGAGCGTTTATTGAGCCCCATAAAACTTTTTTATCAGAATAGTCTTGCAAATAACCATGAATAGATTGACGTTTGATCAACCCTACCAAAGTATTTAGAGTAATTATAAGCAAAGTTGTCGCATTTGGAGCAAAGCCAATCTACGACAGACCCTACACACGCCATCACATTCAAAATAATGCACCATTTGGTGGCCTTATTACAGTGAATTTCTTAAAAAATTAAGAAGCCAGAGCTTGCGTTACGGTCGATGAAGATTATTGAAAATTTGGATAACATTGATCGGGGCGGGAGATGTTTTCATCAGGATAGTGCTGGGTGCCGTAGGGCTATCACAATCGACCTATTGAAATCGGAATTTTGCAACAAGTTGACACCTCTCGATTATTTTCTGTGAAGTTACGTAAAGTCACTGGCTTATGCTAATAAATCAGCAATAGTTTTTGCCCTATAGGTCAATATTGCTCGTGTTTTTCATGACACAGTCCGTAAGGAAGGAGTTTCTCTAAGAAAAGCCGTGGTGGCCAAACGTTTAAAGTTATTTTTAAATTTTGCCTTCTTTAAAAATTTTTTTTGGAATAAAATTTAATTTAAAACAAGAAAGAGTGCTATATTTGCCGAACCTTATATACCCTTCACCATCTATATAAATTTAGTTTAGTGAAGTTACTCCAATCAAAAAAAAAAAAAAAAAAAAAAAAAAATAAAATATTGGAATGACAGAGAATTAAAAAAAAAATAAAAATAAGAAAATAATTAAGTACTATATATAATTTATAGGGCGATAGAGAATTAAGAAATAAGAAAAAAACATGCAATGAAAACATTGCCGCTCGCCCATACTTTCCGAGTTATGGGCCTCTGAACTTCACTCACTCCATCTGATCTCCTAACTATCTATGTCACCTTTAACAGGCCGAAAATGGAATACAACTCTTATGTATGGGCCGGTGCTTCAAAAAGCTTATCGGTGACAGTAGGGTATCCAGCTCTATTGACTCCCTGGAGCATCGACGCAATGTGGGGTGTGTTTCACTGTTTTATCGTTACTACAACGGAATGTGCTCTTATGAAATCAGGGAACTTGTTCCTGAAACCCGTAATTTAATACGCACAACGCGCTCTGCATCAAGAGCTCGTCCCTTTGTGGTCGATTGGCCAGTGAACCGCACAACGCATTACAGAGAAAATTCGTTTTTTAGTCGAACAGTTTGTATGTGGAATAAACTCCCTGCAGAGGTCTTTTCTGCCACTTTCAATGTGCAAAGATTCAAATCAAATGTTCACAAGCACTACTCCCTCTATCCCCCATCCCAAAACCTAATTTCCTAGTTCTGGCACAATGCATTGCATAAGTAGGGGTCATCCCCTGAGTGCTGGTCCTAATTAAAAAAAAAAAAAAAAAACTTTTCAGAAAACAGTACGATTTGGCACAATATTTTTAAAAATATCAATATGGGTACGAGTATCATTTAAAAGCTTTTAAAAGATATTTCAGTAAATGCTAAATTTAAAAAAAACGCTTAACCCATTAAGAGCTGGTGACATATTTATGTAAAATTTTTTTTCACATTTCTTTTTATTCTCTGACATTCCAATATTTATTTTTTTGATTGGAGTTACTTCGATAAACTAGGTTTACAGAGATGGTAAAGGCTAAATAAGATTTGACAGAGCCAAATATAGCACTCTCACTTATTTTTGTATAAAGACAACAAAACTTGTATTTTCTACTTAAATCTAAAATCTTGTATTATTTTTGGTACACCCTTTGAAATATTCTAATTAATTTTAGACAATGTTGTTATTATTGTAAATAACAATTTTCAATAATTATTAAGCATATTAAATCATGTCACAGTTGATTGGTGACGTTTAACTTAAAAAAAAGACACTTAAAAATAATTATAATTTTTAGCCATTTCTGCAAAGACCAGGAAGATGTTTTAATGTTTTTATATATTTTATTTAATTAAATTTGTACGTGTTTATAATCTCAAACAATGTTTCGAAATCTTTAGTAATTTTAATTTTTTTTCTGTTTTCTTATTTCTTATAAAAAAAAACATCTTTTGTCGTGTAATTTTTTTGGATTTGAAATTGTAAATTGTAGTTCATTTATCATGGACTTTGCTTGCTGTTTTTGTTGTGTGTGTGTGTCTTTTTCTTGATAGCGATTGTTTTGTACTGTTAGTTTTATTCCAATTTGTCTGCTTCATTCAAATGGCCCGAAGTTGCTTTATGTATGCGCTTACTGAGCTCAATTTGACTTTGGCTAAAAAAAATCCCATCCAGGTGTCGTCTGTCTTGTCCAGCAAAAGTTATGGGGCATTTACTTTAATCAATTTTTTCCAAGCTTCTGTTTTTCAGCTCAATTACATTTAAAGTCATAATTACTCGACTATTAATCATTTACTGCCATTTAGTTATTTTTCAATTTATTTTATTTTTCTTAATGTTTGAATGCTTATGAATTTTCTGTTATTTATTTCTTTGTTTTTGCTTAAGCTGTTTTTTTGCTATTGTCACAAAAAACATTTACTGTTGTAGCGATTATGGCATTTTTTTTATGTTTCTACTGTTGTTGTGGCTTGCAAATTTTTCTTCAATAAAAAAAAATACTTTTAGTAAAAAGGCTGACTTAAAATTTTTTATTTTGTTGTTTTCCAGGACGATGATAAATATGTACATTTTGTTAACCTTTGAAATTTTCTGTATGATCTTTAACTTTTAGCCAAATTTTGTGATCATTTTTTTTCTAAAATTTTTATTTTTTCCCCGCAGGTCTGCAGAGATAATTCCATTTCAATTAACAAAACGATGCATTTGAAATTGATAGTGTTGCATGGCGTTCATATGTTTTTTTATTTACTATTTTGTAAATCTTTTTGACATCACAACATGATTTTTTAATTTACTTTAACTGCACAGTGGGTAGAAATTTTAATGTTTCAGAAATAAATTTGCCATTTTGCAGGGGATTTAAATGGGCTATACAATGGTTTCTAGGATTAATACGATTATAAAACGCTTAAATTTTTGGCGTTTTTAAACGGTAAAAATAATATTATAACAGCACTATACAATTAGTGAAATATTAGATATGTTATTGCTACTGAAGGGATTTTTTTAAAAATTTTGGGAATTTTCGAATTGTTGTTTTTTTTTTCTTCAAAGTCTTCTAATGTAAAGATAGTTTTTTAAGACCAATAGCATTTTAAGTTATAAAAATAATATATAAAAAACTCCAATTTTTTTAGTCATATCAAGGCGAATTCATATAAGGTGGCAGCGCAGAAAATCAGGCACTTAAGTGTATGTAAACTTCAAAACACAACTATTTACTACTCTTTTTTCTTACCCTTCTTAACAACGTTTTTAGTTAACTTTGTTTTTTAAAATTGATTTAAAAAGCTCTTGTTATAATTCAATTTTAAAGAAAATTAAAAAATAGAAATTTTGTAATATAAAATGATACACAGTACTCTACAAAAAAATTAGCCACCAAATGATGCCACCTGGTAAAATTAATTCGCCTTAATTTTTCAAAAAATTGCCAGTCAACTTTTATTTATTTATTTTGCTTATCTTTAAATGTGTTGAATGCAGCAATTGCCCATTGTTTTTATTACTTATTTGGCTTGCTTACACACATGCTTATGATTTAAAATTATACGAGTTATCTCTACAAAAAAAAAAAAAAAAACAAACTGTTGGTCTTAATTATTTTATGATTATAGTTTTTATTTAGTCCCTCGTTTAGTTTAACAGATGTGTAGTTGTATTATTATTGGCTGCCACATTCTTGAATTTGTCATTAATGTTGTTGCATGTTAATTACATAATTGATATTTATTAACAACATTTTATCTTCATTTTGAATATATCTTTTCTTTATTTTTTTTTTTTTGCAACATAAACATAAAAGCACAATTATTTGGCAAACGCAAGTTAAGCACGTAAGTGCTACAACTCTATTAAAAGATTTAATTAGATGCATTTCTTAAGGTTTTTATTGTAAGTGATTTTTTATACTTTTGTTTTTTGTTTTGTTTTTTATTATATTAAAATTACGACTGATTTTCAAAAGTCTTTTTATAATTGTTCTCTGTAGAGATGACTAAATAACTTTGATAGAAATATTTTATTTTTAATCAGAAATTTTGTTTTGTGAGATTTTTGCTAACATAAATGTTAAGTGTGGCAACCCCTAACTTGTTATTGTTCATATGGGAGCTTGTAGATCGTCTGAAACAAAACAAACTTTTAAAAGATCACGTAGCGTTTGCGAATAGTGGCAACATAAGTTGAGAGAATAGAAGTAAAATATATCAAATAATATTCTAAGCCACAATGGAACAGAATACGTTGAGTATGTAAAACTTCGTTTTTGCAGATCTGGCAATCTCAATATAAAGCTGTTTAATTGGAACTCACAACAGAGTGAAAATTGTTCTGTAATGCTCGTGAAGGCGATGAATAAAGGTAGCACAGAATTCTTAGAAAAGATGAGCACTGAATAAGGCAGATAACAACAAATTTCAAGAGGCGAAGACGTTAATATTGCCATTGCATTGGATAGAAATGAAGCTATAGGACAGAAAATTTAACTGTGGCCTAGTGGTTTGAAGTGAGCGAATCGGGGAAGAAGTGCAATGATTTTCATGCTGGGAGTTTGAATCGAAACCAAATGCGTAAAGAAATGTATTGTCACATAGCTCCCGTATTTTTTCGTAAACACTTAAAGCATGAAGTAAAACAGAAAGCAATAGCTACTGGTATAAAATAAGGGGAAGAACGTCGCAAAATAATTGAATTTAATAAATCTAAAAATATGGTATTAAACAACTACATGCAGATTGGCTTGAATAATAATCAAAGGCTCTTAGACTGTGAGCGCACCTTTTGGCCAGCTGGCTGTACACAGCGGGGTCTTTTCTCTGCATTTTTCGGATCCTCTCTGGATTTTTAATACCGTGGTTCTTGCTTCCTATTTCTCTTAGCTTTCATTCCTTTTTCTATGTCCTGTATCACTTTACTTGTCTCTCTCTCTCTGTTTATTTTTCTCTCTCCTTTCTTACAGCAGGTAACGCAAAGGGACCAACTAATGGACCCAAGTGGGCTGTGGTAACACTGTGATTAGAAAAAATTGAGACAGCGTATCACATCGTGTGCTAATAAGAATAGGGACTAGTGACACTAAAACATTGGATTTAAATATCAAGAGGAACTTCGCTTTAAAGCAAATGCTAATTGATAATGAACACCTCCTTAATGAAAAAAAGAGACGGCAATTACCAGTCGGCTAATTGAGTGGCGTAGCATTTGATGATCAGTAAAAGCAGTATTTCTAGCTCATCACTGCGCAACGTTGCACGGTTGTAAAAGGAATAAAAAAGAAAGTCACCGGTAAGAAATTTTTTATTTATTTATTTATTTATATTGATAAATTTGAAAATCTTCTCGGCGGAATAAGATTAAAGCCAAAGAAAACCGTTTCTATTTTAAAAGATTTTTTTAAATCTTTCTTTGCGTGGGACTTAGAAATATTTTAGAGTTCCTATAAAAATGTTTAGGTGTCGTTTAAGGTAGAAGGAGACTTAAATAAAAAATTGGTGTTGATCATATAAAAAGTGTCTTTGTATATATTTACTGTCTTCTTCTTGTGGGTCGCAAATATTGCAGACATCATAATTAGGTTACATAGAAGTGAGGCTCGTGAGGTTCTTATATCTCTTTCCACATAATGAGCTGACACCAGGGTGATCATTAGTATACAGAATTCATCACTGATACTCTGTGAAGATTTTTAGTTGCTAAGGAATGTGACTACTGAAGGTCACATCAAAGAAACCACACGCCTATAATTACTACAGCATTTTTTATTATCAGTTGAGCATTTTCAAATTTGGCTTGCAATTTTCAACGCAGTATTTTATGGTCAACTTGTTTCTACTTCTGTTCGATGACAACCTTAAAGCTTCTTTTAAATTATTTTAGTTTTTGCATAAAAGCCGAAAAACAATTACCATAACATGTGGCAAATTTAATGTTTGTGTTTAATTCTAATTTTGCTTAATAAATTTTTGTTGCTATTGTTGTTATTTTCTAATGTTTTGCCGACAAATTAAAAGAAAACAAATGCTAGTAGTTAAAACAGAACAACACTCATGATCACTCACATATTCTCATAAAATGGAATGCAGCAACAAATGATGATGAAGGAAAATAAAATGACACAATAAATTTTCATACATTAATTGCTCAACAACTTGGCTTGTCTGCAAAATGATTAGCGAAGGCAGTTTTAAATAAAAAGAAAAAAAAATACTTTTAACAATTGCGAACAAAAACAAAAGAATGAGTTTTACTTTAAGAGCGTTTATTCTCTTATCTTAGATTATACAAATTAACACCTTCCGTTTTAGTTTCTTTTGCACAAATTTATAAACATAAGTATAAATAAATAATTTTTAATTTATTAAGAAAAAAAAATATATTTGCAAAATTTTGTGTTATTGAAGCCCTTTCTAGATCGCTACATCCATCGCCAGCATTGTTCACATCCACCTTAAGGTAAATGTTCGTAATAATTAAATATTATTTTTTTAACGTAGGCCACACACAACCCTAAACTTTTTTCGCCTTTAAAATTTATTCTCGCTTTCTGCTAACATTACAGTAGCGCATGCTGTTCCAGTTTCATGCTGATTATTGTAAAGAAGTTATTTTTTAAAGTCCTTTTCTAAAGCTGGATTCACCCATTGTTTCCGAACAAAATTTTTGTTCCGAAACATTTTTTTTTTATATGAAGTTTGACGTGTTTCTCCCTCTTCCTCTCTCAAAAAGAAAAACGTCAAACTACATATATAAAAAAAAATGTTTCGGAACAAAAATTTTGTTCGGAAACAATGGGTGAATCCAGCTTAATTGTCGGCAATGTCTTTCATTACAGAGTCACTCGTAATAACCGGAATTTTCTTTGAAGTGAGTTCTGTTATGGCTTGCAAAACCAATATGCTACTTCCCCTGATCCTCACTCTAAGGAAATCCAGTGCTTAACATCTACACACCACATACTATACCGTTTTACCTTTTTCCAGGCTCAGCGTAAGGTATCCTTGAGTAGCATATGGGCCTAGCTGCCTGAATTTATCTCCAATCGTTGCAGATTTATAGGATCCAAGTATAAGTATGTATCAATGAACAAGTAAGTGTCTGGATGTTTGTACAGTGCAGTTGTTGCTTTTAAATTCACTCCATGTTCTGGGTGTTTGCCAGGTTATATAGAATTTATGCAATAACGTTTCCTCTTTTGTAATGCTCTTTTTCTTGAATTTTTCGCCCACTCGCTCTTTTAATTTAAATTTAGACCATGAATATTATTGGACTTTTCTGCTGCCATAAAAACTTCTTCAAGATTAACTGGGTAGTTCCTCTTAAATAATTCTTGACCGAAGAATTTCTACATCTCGTCTGTTTCCACTACTGAGCTCTCGTCAACCTTATCTATGGCATCACTGGCATATAGTGCTTAAAACTAGTTTTTTTTTATTAAAGACACCTGATTATCAAATAATTCAGAGTTCCTTCTTTTTGCTCGCAACAGTTTAATAAAGTACACCATCAAAAACAATCATTAAGTTATCAAATTGTTATTGTTTTGCTTGCGACTTATTTAATTGTTATTGTTGTTGCAAAAAACAAAAAAAAAACGAAAGAACAATAAAATAATTTATTTAATTTACGCTCTTTGATATAAATAAATTATTTTAATTGTACACAGATGCTCGTAGTCTGAAAATGCTGGAAACTATGACGTCGTTTGTCATGGTTACGATCATCTTAATGTTAGAATAATAAGCATTAGTGTTTGTTACACACAGGATTAAAATAATAAGTACAAACTTAAAATATATTTGTATGTTTATTAATTTCTTTATTTTGTTTCACAATATTTTGAGAATAATTTGGATATTTCTAAACTAGCGATCGTGAGAAAGCTTCGATTTTTGTTTCTTATTGTTAAAGGCTTCAAACTACCCTACAAGAAACATGCTTGAGCTTGCAACTAATCCCTTTTTTTGCTATAACAAACAACATGTTTAACTGTTGTAATTCTTAAGGCGTTAAAACTCGGCGTCGAGTACTTTCAGTTAATAATAAAAGTAATAATTTTACTCAGGCTTAAGTTTATTTTTTTTAAATTTATAAATTTAATAAAAAATAAAAATTATTTACAATTTATGTTTAAGTCCAGATTTACACTGTGCAATTTTTTGGGACATTTTTTTTTCAATTGCATATTTAAGTTGCAGCGATATGAGCTATTTAAAAATACTCAAAAGTGACAGTAACATCTCCTTAACATTCCAGCAATACCATATTGCTTATTCCTCTTGTTTCACCAATCAACAAAAATTTCATGCTAGTTTCATGAAAAATTGCATAGTGTAAATGCGGTATAAGTTTTTTTTCTTTCTTTTAATAGAACCAACACTCAGAAGATGAGCCCCACTCATGCAATGCATTGTGCCAGAACTAGAAAATTAGGTTGTGGGAAGATGAATACAGGGAGTTGTGATTTAAAGTGATAAAAAACACTCCTGCAAAGAGCTTATTCTACACACGAGTTGTTCGGCCATAAAATCAAATTTTCTCTGTAATCCCTAAAGTGATTCACAGAATAATCGACAACTGTACAATCGACAAAGCATGAGTTTCACTTTCCTTATAAGCCCCAGTATTTGTTGTTTAAAAGGCCCGTAAAATAGGTGGCAACCTTAAAATAGCTTATTGTGGATTTTCGATCGTTTTTTTTTTTTTAAATAGACGTGTCCTTCTTGTGGAATTTCCAATAAATGTCACAATTTTGCTCTTCGTTAGAGGGCCATAGATCTTTTACACGCTAACGCTTTTGATAATTAATTTCAGTTTTTATTTGGGTATGAAATCGCCTATTGTCACTTTGCCATACATGGGAGTAATTAATTATAGGGACTTATTAATTGACGATTTCATTAGCATTGAATTAAAAATAAGGCTGATGAATTTTATAACATTATCATTATTTTCACTAATAATAATTATGCTTTTTCATAAAAAGGTTTCATTAGTAACTAGTTAAAAAACCAAATCATTACCATTGACTAATGATTAAATGGTTTGAAGTCATTATCATTGTTGAATGTTTTCCTTGTCTTTGTAACGTACTTTTAAAGTAAAGCATTATTTTAAAATGGCATTTTGATCACAAAAATTTGGTGAAATATATATGAATTAACTTTCTCAGGAAAAATAAGACACGATAGGAACTTTTTTCTTTCGTGTTAGTAATAAGATCTGCTACCTTTATCTCACTTAAAATTCTACAAGAAAATTAAGATTTATTTATTCATTCATAGTTTTTTTGGCTTTTGCAATCAAAATTTTGTGTTTCATAAAATAATTATTTTAGGGTTAATAGTTTTTAGTAATTAAACGATTGCATTACCATTAATAAAAACAATTATTACTGAAATAAAATAATTAGCATTAAATGGTAGTTTAATTTCTGTCATTATCATCATTTCAAATAATGGCAATGAAATTTCAATAGTAATCCCAAGTATGATGGCTGCTGTAGTCAAGGTGGTAAGCACGTTGACTACAAACCTGGTTTGACAGAGTTCAACCCCTGCGGCAGTCAAAAAATAAAATGTTTTATCTATTTAATGGCATAAATACATATTTAAAATAAACATTAAAACGTGCAGCATCCTTCGTCTTTATAGTATATTCGCAGGCAAAGTAAAAAAACTAATAAAATACTATATCTATCTCCCTTCACCACCTGTCGTATATCTCATCTATCCTTTTCCTAAAAGAATGTAGCACGGTTACGATAATAACTTAATACGTATTAATGCCTGAAGTGCTACTACTCTTAAAAAAAAAGTATTCATTTTGCAAAGAATTTTTAATTGTGGTTTTTCTACGACGATTGTCTAATATTATTTTTCACAAATTAAAACATAAAAATTAGTCTTAAAAGAATCATCATCACATTTAATACTGTAATAAAAAAAATTCACATAAAAAAGTTATTATATCTATTAATTTATGTAAATGTTTCATTAAATTTGTATAAAAACTAAATTCGCTTTATTACTTCATAAATAACAAAATAAACATAAAATTTGCCATTCTTTTAATGTTTAGTTTAACGATCGAAATTTCTTTATAAAAATACATATATTTTTAGAACACGCAGCTATGGAAGTAAATAAGAATACTTTAACTTTTTATTCTTTGCCAATTAGTTATTATTAGAATAAAACCAAAAAAAAATTTTTTGATTAGAAATAAAAAATGCCAACCCAACAGCCAGGTGTTAAACGCCTAAAGCAACGGGAGCAGAAGCATTAAAAAACACCGCGTTCGTTATTTCATCTTTTTAGCTGAGAAATTGTTTGCACTCAAAATTATAAATTTTTTTTTATCAATTTATCCTTAAGACAAAAAAAAAAAAAAACCAAATAATATATCTACATGATTTTATAATGAATTTTATTAAAGATTTACAACACTAAATATCTCAGGCGATGTTTGTCAGCGTCATTATTCATGCATTAAATGTCTATTTTGCATTTCGAACAGTGGTGTCGAAAAATAAAAAAATAAAAATAAACAAACTTTGAGATTAGAAATTAAGCTTTAATCGCTATTGTCGTAATCGTAAATGTTATCTTGTGATATGTATATAGCCAGATCATCACATAAGCTGTAATTAACCTTGAAATGGATATGGCTTTTTAACAGGGAATTAAACATTTCAGCAGAAAAAATATAAGGTCTTAAAAATAATCAGCTATTTAATTTAGATAATTTTTTTTAGACAAAAAAGCCTTTATTTAATCCCACAACCATAGTTACCAGATTAAACTGGTTTAAAACGTCAAATCGCTAAAATCACCTTTAAAAACTCAATGTCAAATTTCGCAATTTTAACAAATCTGAAGAAATTTTCAATTGATGCAACAATAATTCTTTACTTATGTTGCAATGATAAGCGCGAGTTAAAAGTACTGCCTCACATAATCTCCAAGTTTAGGAAAAAATTGTGGAATTGCTATTAAAAAATTTGCCTCTAGAAAACTTCCAACGTGGCAACCATGAACATGACACACAAACATGCATTTCGATATGGCTTAATACAAAAAAGGCCTAACTCAATTTTTTATTACTTTGCAGGAGAAGGAAAAAACTTAATAAAACCCTGAAAATTTAAATAAAAATAAAAAATAATTTTAAATGAGAAATAAATTGTGTTGCTTTTTTTTGCATTAAAATTTTTAGGAATTCAGTTTAATTTTTTTTCTTTTCCTGTAACAAAAAATTGAGTTAGGCCTTTTTTATATTAAGCCATCGATATACTGTAATTAGATAACTTGTAATTAGTATTTAGCAGCTATATGCAAAACAAAAAGTTGCCAGACCGTTGATCACTACGCACAAAGAGCGGCTAACTAAATTACCCATTAGTCGTAGAAGATGTTTGGTACAAAGTTTATGCATAACATAATTTGGTCGGCCAAATAGCCAGTCGTATATCAACTCTGAAATTATATAAAGCAATACTGTGTATGCAACCATTAACATAATAATCACCCGTAATTTTGACTTTTTTTTTGCCGCCATATTAAGTGAAAAATATTAAATTAAAAATAATAATTTAAAATATGTTGTAATTTTTATCAAAATATAAGATTTTCGGGCAAACGCCTGATCAACCTTTGCACAAATTCTGCTCATCGTTGATTGTAAAAAACCATGGTAATCTGCACAATCATCTTGTACATGATTCCTTCCCCAACACCTTAGCGCTGCCAGAACTTGTATGGACTGCGGAATGCCACCAACATTCCTTTTTTCTTTTCCTTTAAGGTCAGCTAGCGCCAACCGAAATAGTTTTTTGCCATTTTCTTTTGAAAAATCTTTATTTAAGGCAAAACTCCTCATCCGTATACTCTAGAAATGCATTTCTTCTAGCCAATAAATCTTGGAGGTTTAAAATAATCTTATTTGTTTAAAGTGTCCAGGATTCCATTTTTTATTTTTGCGCCTAATTTTTGTTTTTATTTTAAAATTAATATTTTGTCATTGAACAGCTGTTTGTTGTTAAAATATACTTGGCAGATTATAAGTCAAAGTCTAGCAGCTCGCTGGTCGAAGTCTAGCAGGTGCCTTATGACTAAATTTTATGCCAACGGTCTGCCCACTTTATAATATGCATATGGCATATGTGATTTAAAATAATGTAAAGTGTTTTTTATTTTAGTTCCAAATCGACTTCTAAATTTTAATGCATCTGTCTTATGCTGCAGATCTGGGTTTAAGCCAATCTTATTTATATCTTTTATTTTTCTTTTATATATATTTTTTAAGTTTAATCATTCCAACATGTTGCTGGACTCTGTTACTTGGCTTGGTGACTCTAGACTGGCTAGAGCTATCAGGTAAGAGTTGGAGTAACATACGAATTTCCGCACCATGTGTGGGCTGCCTTTTAATTTCTTTTTGTTGTTATTTCTTGTTACAAAAAAAAAAAAAAAATAATTATTATAATAAAAATTACATGTGAAAATCACATTATTAAAGGGTTGTCCCTCATTTAATATTATTTTAAATTTTTATTTGTGCTTCTCCTTTTAGCCGACACTGCAGTACATACTCCGTGCTAATTTCAAGCATCTGTCTTTAACAGCTTAAGAGTCCAGATTCGTCAAAATTACAGTCTCTATGGTAACAACTTTAACTATAATTTTTTTCACTTATTTTTGTCGCAGACATATTTGTAATTGCTCTGCGTTTAATCTAAACGTCTGCTTACCACACGGTTGAAAAACTAAGGCCATATACGTTAGTCTCTATGGAATCACCCTTTGTATTTCAGTTTACTTGGTTCTTACTTTTTTTTATAACGGACATACCTAAATGTCAGCCCTATATGGCTTAAAAACAAAGCCACGTATCTAAAAAGTACGTCACTTTTAGGACACTCGTTAATTGAAATTTTGAGATTTGTTTATTCACTTAACTGGGCAAATTTAACGTATCTGCCTTTTACAGATCGAAAAATAAAAATATTTTTTTGAATATAACGTTACTTTTGGAACACCCTTTTAAGTATTTTATTGCTATTGCGACAGTCTGTGAAAATTTTAAGAGTCTCGAATCATTACTGTTGCAAAGATGGATAGACATTATAGAGAAAACAATATGGATTTTACTCTTTGCCAACGAAACCTTTAAAATAAGAGAATATACAAGAGACATAACAACATGGGCTTTCCAAACCCTTTCGCCACTTGTGGAACACCATTTATAATATGAAAATAAAAAAATAACGATCAAGCTAACATGATGATGATAATAACACATACACATCCCTGAAAAAAAAGCGACGACAAGTAGCGCAATGATTAAGCCAGCTGCGAGTGGGGAGAGTAGTAAATACTATCGCTGACAATAAACAAAAACAAACATTTAATAAACACCATTAAAAGCTTAAGAAGAACGATAACAATAAACATTCTTGGCTACGTTGATAGAAATGTTTGTCTAGTGTTTTGTCTGTCTGACAGTTGATTTGTGGTCTCAATGTCTTCATAAATTTTCGTAAAGCAAACACAAGTAGCTAGTTGTCGGTTTTTTTTTTGTTTTTGAAAAGATAAAGTCACCATTTAGCTATGCAATACTAACAACAACAAGAATTTTATAACCATAATTCTCAAAAACGCCATACGCTCGTATATTGTCTGAGTATATTAGAGATTATATGAGTCAAGTCGCATGAAATCATTTAGAAACTTTAAAAATATATATTTTGTATTTTGTTAATAGAGCATTTAAATCTTAATGTGGTTCATGTTTAAAAAAAAAATTAAATAAAAAGTTTTGTTCTTGGGCAATATTATTTCATAAAGTAATTAAAAAAAAAAAGTTCAGTGAGGAATTAAAGTTAACGTAGGGTTCTTAGTTGTCAACTGAACGTTTCAGTAGCAATAAACTTCTGTTTTTTTTATCACAATATTTTTTTTTCGCTTATCAATAATATCATTGACTATGGGTCGCCTTACATGATTTACGTCACCCAGGTGACAAATTATTTGTTTGTCAATAACTCACTATTCAATAGATCAAATGTTTCATCTCTAGTGAACAAAATATAACCGGCCTGATGAAACCACATGTCTTCCAAAATGCAGTATGAGAATAAGTAAAAAAACGCAGGAATAACAATATTTTACGCTGATATAAAAAACATGTTTTCCTAATTTGCTTCTACCTATTACGCAAATTGATTATCGTTAATCAGAGAGATTTTTAGTTTCATATGAAGATAACTAATCATTACACAGAAAAAAGCTTTTGCACCTATTAAGATTTTGTTTGTTTTTAAACTGAAATCAAATTACAAATTTAATTGACTTAATTACGCATTTAATTGAAAAGAAATTTTTTAATTTAATAATTTAGTGAGTTTTATTGTTTTTTTGCTTTGACGATTTAATAAAGTTCTCATTTAAGATTCTTAGGTTTTCTAAGCAAATTTTTGGGTAGAATCTACTGATGAGCCATATGAGCAGTAGCCATATGGATATGCTTCCCCTGCAGTAATTTATTTCAGTTTGCAGTTTTAAATAAAAAATATTTCAAGAGAATATCATGAGTTATTTAAAATTAAGGAATCAAGTACGATTAAACTAAATTAACTAAATTATTAATAAAAAATAATTTATAAAATTCCAAATAAATAAATAATTGAAACAATTAAAAATTTTATTAATTTTATATCTAAAAAAAAGAATAAAAGTTCTAACAGGTGCTAAGCTTCTTTTTGTATAGATTAAATTTTTTTTACAAGAAGCTTGACAGTGATTTAGGTCACTTAGGTCCAAACATTTTATTTATTTGCGTCACGTATTAAGATAAGAGAAAAACGGGAAAGCAGAAAGTTGAGTGTTGAAAAAGAGAAAAAAATTCGTAGTCTCCATATCCTCCCCGCTATTAAATGAAAAAGAATTCTTTGTTTAATTCTATCATCGTCAGTTTGAAGAGATCCAAAAGTAAGTTTGCTTCAGGTACTTTCGGATTTGACACTCAATGACTAATTAAATTATAGGAATCTCTTAATAAATCGTTCTCTTTTTCTTTGATGTTCAGGGCCAGTCCTACAGCAGAACTTCCAGGTCTTTTCTTTTTAAAGAGAAGTAGCACTTCAGGATATAATGCCTATTTAGTTATTTTCGTAACCGTGCTACATTCTTTAGGAAAGGAATAGATGAGAGATAAGACAGATGGTGAAAAGAGAAAGATAGATATAGTCATTTTATTAGTTATTTTACTTCGCCGGCGAATATGCTATAAAGAAGTACCGACGAAGGAGGCTGCATGTTTAATGTTTATTTTAAATATGTATTTATACCATTAAACAAAAAAAAAACATTTTTTATTTTTGGTTTCCGCAGGGGTTGAACCCTGGTCAACCAGGTTTGTAGCCACAGCAGCCTCAGCAGGTCTTACTGCGATATCGCTTTATAAAGCAGTAAAATTTGTTTGATCAGTATCAGATGACACAGTAATTAATTTTTTTCAACCCTCAGACATTAATATGTGTATCGCAGAAGTAAGTGCTCTCCTCTTTTAGCTCTTACCTTTACTAGATTATTAAAATCTTATTATCCGTCTCCAGGATATCCGTGTAGATTAGACACTTGCAGAAGCATTCTAACTTCAGTACAGCTAGAGTTTCAAAAACATGTATGATGTAGTGTTCACTAAGTCCATTAGATCAGCATTATTATACGTATGTCCTCCTTGCTCATAAACCTACCTAAAGTTCTCTTTCAGCATGGAAAAACGTGCCTTGATGACAATTTGCATATAAAACACGTTCTTAGGATTACAATGTTATGACAACACTCTCAAACTGAAGGCTGGTAACTACCACGAAGGATCATTAGAAAAAAAGGTGCACTGTGTCCTTTTTTGCATCTTTGCTACACTTGAAAAAAATTTTGAATTTTTAGATTTTCCTAAAACATTTCAAAAAAGTCATCTGGATTAATTTAGATTCGCTCAGATGGTGTTCTAACTATTAAAAATAACAAGTTACTTTCTGATGGTCACGATCAGTGCATTTTTTGTAAAAGCAGAGGCGATTTTAAAGCTTGTCCATAATCAGAAAATTTTCATCTTCTATGCAGAAGGGTTTCAATTTTCTTTTCCATTATATAAATTTTCTAACTACGTACGTGATACAGCTTAACGTCAGTACCTGACAGTGAGGCCCTAACCTGAACGAAACACAAAGCGCCCTTTACTGGCGTAGCAAACAGGGTTGCAAATTTAAGAACGTGGTTTTCATGAACTAGTCCTTCCTTGAGGTTTGGAGAGTACAACAGCACACTTCCATCTCTTCCGACATTCCCTGCAGATATAGACCTTAACAGCTACCACGTATAACCGGAAGGGACCTCACCAATAACCGGCTACAAAGATGGGCGGCTCTCTGCATGGGCTTTCAGTTCCCAGAGCTCTAGTATATTGTAGGACAGTCCTTCGATAAGTATCCAACTTTTCTATCTAGATTTGGTAACTGCACACCGGGGGTGCTTTCCCCATACCCCGAGAGCACTTCGTCTTAACCTATGATAGTTAAGCTAGACTTTTAGTACCCCCTGGGGGAAGTTTTTAGTTTCAGGAAAAAAATTAAATCGCTGAGTAATGGTTAATTTTTTAAAACGAAAAACTTACAAATTTGCTCGAAGCCTGTTTACCGCCTTAGTTTTTCGTTAATGATTCCTACATAATTCAAAAACTTATTAAAATTTTATCTGACTCTGATGGTACAAACAGTTAAATAACAATAAAAAACTATTTTTATTGAGAAAAAGAACGACTTTATGTTTTGCTGGCTCAAGTAGAATTTTATTTTCCCATTTAGTAGGCAGCAACGAAAAGAAGTTCCTCTGGACCAAAAAACCTTCAAAAACATATGGCATCTCTACCCCCGTAATAACTAAATTAAAAATATTCTACAAAAAAGGATAATTAAGTAATCCAAATAGTAAAATTCTGAAAAGCTTCACTAAAACGAAAGGAGTTGTTACTCATTAACAAAAATAAATACAAGAAAACAAAAATATAGCAGTGGATGACCAAAAGAAAGCAAAAAAAAAACACACACAAAAAATATTATTGAATTAAATTGAAAAGTGGCAACATTATATTGATCTTGTTGTTGTAGTTTTGTGGTCAATTATTTTCAATTCTTTTTGATGTTATTTAAGAAGCTACTGTTTTGGACTCGGAAAATGATTCAAAATATAGCAGAAGAATAATATAAAAGCAAATACATTATATGGTTGCACAGTGGCACTAATTATTTATATGTAGAAAAGTACAATTCCGTAATTGTGTCTTTAATTAATAAAAAAAAAGTTTTAAATATAAATAAAGAGGTTTTTGAATCTAATGGGTAGTTCATTTGTTTGTTGTGTCTCTGTACAGAAATAAGTCTGGCAAAAAGGGAAAATAATTTTAATGAAGTATTTAAAAATCTTTGCAAGAAAACTGTTTGTCTAGGATGGGAGTAATCGACCGGTATAGACTGACACATCTCTAAAATTTATATAAATAGTTTTGCTTTCGACATCTCTTGTTGTAAGCTGACAAGTAACCCATGCGCTTAAATTAGTCAAAAATCGCTTGTAAAAGATTCCTTAGTTTCAGCGAGCATTTCATGAACTTAATACAAATCTGAAACCGTGCACGTTATTATGTTGTTTAGGAGCTTTAATTGAGCGAGTAAAACAGAAGAAATAATTGGGCTGGTAACCCTGTCTGTTTATTTTTTTTTATTGGATTATTCATGAGTTCAAATCCCAACAGATATTTAAATACAAATAAGAAATAGTTATTATTATGTAGCTGCGGTGGATTATTAATTTATAAATGCGAATATATGGATACCAACAGTTCAACGTCCTCGGGTTTTGATTAGAAAAAGGTATGATTTCAGATCTCACCGGGACACCATACCGTTTTTCACAGCATGAAATAATTTTCACAGGGTTAATACAGAAGACAGCGAAGAGGTAGAGTTTCTTTGAAGTCGTGGAATATTGTGGTGTGGAGTGATGCGTAAGTTCGTTGAAGCGCAAGTTTACTAAAACAAGAAAGTGTCAGTATAAATAAATTTAGAGCCATAGAGTACGAAAACGTAAAACAACAACAATTAAAAGTAAAAACTAAAATTTATGTTGCACTTGCAATCGAAAAATACCTAGCGTTTTTAATGAAGGAAACGTAAAAAAATGGAAGTCACGACTTTGATACGGCTTGATACAGCTTGAAATCGCTTGAAATCTTTTATAAAGCATAAGCCTTAAACGTAAACGGCCTTACTGCTCATTTTTATATGTTTCTATTGATTACTCTTCTTCTCGCTGTAGTTCATTTCCAATCTTCAAATCTTTTTTTAAGTCTCTTAGGATTTAATTTATTATAAATTTACTTTTCATTCCCACTGTTAAAATAAATACGTGTCGTAGGAGACACATATTAATGAGTAATTTAGCTATGTTGTTGTTGTTGTTATTGTTGGCTGTTAGCTTAATGTATCGATAGCTAAGTAGATGAATTTGCTTGTTGCTTCTTTTTCTGCTTTCCACTTCGCTAACTGACTCAACTAGCAACATTTGTTGGTTGGTTAGCTGACCAACTAGCTGACTGACTAAGTGACAGGCTGGCTGGCCAAAAGTATTATTAGGTAGATAATAAAAGTAACAACTAAATACACAAGCTACTGTTGTTGCTGCTGCTGCTGCTACAGCGCCTACTAAAATTGTTAGCTAACTTTTGCTCTCTAGTGCTTCTTTTGTCGTAGAGACCTGCAACACATCACGCTCTCCTGATTTTTCTTTTTGTTTTGTTGAATATTTTTTTATATTTTTTTTTTTAATTATTAATTTTAGTGAACAATGTGCTCCCTAGCTCACCTATTATTAGGCTCCGTAGTTGTGTATTTTTATTTGTTTTTTTGAAACGCAAAGCGAACTTTAGTTTATCCAAGAACGTGTACATTGTGTTAACCAACGCCGCTATTTTATTTTGCGAGTTTGAAACTGAAAAACGAATTGATTTCAATCAAATCGTAATAATCGCTAAAATATTTTAATAATTTTTCATGCCTCTAAAATTGTTGAATTATTGTTTAAATGTGTGTATGTGTGTGTGTGTGTGTGTTTATGGCATTGTATTATAAATAAGATTTATGGTTCGAAAACAACGTAAATTTTCACAACAAACTGTTGCGCCCTAACGCCACCTTCATGTTTTAATACCCCTTCTTAAGCTGGCTGTCTTTTTAAATTGTTTTTGTTTTGTCACATCTATAATAAAAATAAAAAATAAAAAAATCAAAAGTAATGCCGCATTTTTTGTCGTGTGGTTTGCATACGTTATAACAATTAAATTTTTTCGTTTTTAGTTATAAAATTTTAATGTTACGTTGTTGTAAAAATGCAGTCGAGAGAGAACAGTTTTTACAGCAAAAACAGACACATTAAGCAAACATTTTACATCAAACAATAATATGATTTTTGTTTGTTTAACTTTTTTTAAAGTTGAATATATTTGAATTAAATCGTCAAAAAAAAAAGAAAAATTAATTGACCGGTAAAAATTTAAGTTGAAAATTATGATCATTTTTCCAGGTAATTTTTTATTAATATTATTTTTTTATTATATTTTTCTTATATAATAAGTGATCACTGAAAAGTAACTTAAAAATTTATTATTGAAGGCCTTATCTGCCACATAAAAAATTTCCGTGTTATTCTAAAAACATAACAGGGACGAACAACGATTTATTCACATATTCGCAACCAAAAATTTTAGAGATGACGCTAAAAATAAATCATTAGAAAATGCACACAATTATGACGTCGGCCGAAATTTGCAATATGCCGCGAACTCTACAATAGATTCATTTCTATTTCTTACGCCGGAACAAATTGATAAAATGTGACCATGCTTGGCCTTAGTTTCGAAGTATTTTAGTAAATAAAATTTGTTTTACTCAAATAATTGATTTATTTTTATTTTATTGCATTTAAAATAAGTAACTATAAATAAATATTATTTTTAGTTGTGTTTTTATGATTTCATTTTTTAAGCATAAACTATCTGCTTTATATGGTCACCCCATCAACAAAAACAGTCTATTATTTGTCCTTGTTGCGCTTAATACGACGAATTTTTAATACTTTCCGCTGGCAGTTTGTTTCATATGGATATCAAGCGCTTTCTACGTGAAAATATTATTATCGAAGCCAAGTTTAGAATAGTACAGGGTGATTTTTTAAAAGCTATAGGAAAGTTAAAAAAAGAAAACACATAAAATTCAGAAAAATGCATTAAATCTTTATTTGAATCGATAGTACGTTCCATTTAATTTAATGTTAAAAATTATTTCATGCAAATGTTGACCTTGACTGCGCCTCAAATGGTCTATCCGACAAGTCCAATTTCGGCATACCCTTTCCAAAAATAAATCATTAGAAAATGCACACAATTATGACGTCGGCCGAAATTTGCAATATGGCGCGATAGTTTCATTTCTATTTCTTACGCTGAAACAAATTGATAAAATGTGACCATGCTTGGCCTTAGTTTCGAAGTATATTAGTAAATAAAATTTGTTTTACTTAAATAATTCATTTATTTTTATTTTATTGCATTTAAAATAAGTAACTATAAATAAATATTATTTTTAGTTGTGTTTTTATGATTTCATTTTTTAAGCATAAACTATCTGCTTAATATGGTCACCCCACCAGCACAAACAGTCTATTATTTGTCCTTGTTGCACTTAATACGACGAATTTTTAATACTTTCCGCTGGCAGTTTGTTTCATATTGATATCAAGCGCTTTCTACGTGAAAATATTATCATCGAAGCCAAGTTTAGAATAGTACAGGGTGATTTTTTAAAAGCTATAGGAACGTTAAAAAAAAAAAAAACACATAAAATTCAGAAAAATGCATTAAATCTTTATTTGAATCGATAGTACGGTCCATATAATTTAATGTTTGTAAATTATTTCATGCAAATGTTGACCTTGACTGCGCCTCAAATGGTCTTTCCGCTGAGTCCAATTTCGGCATACTCTTTCCAACATTTCGGCCAGTATCTCAAGAATAAATGCTTCAATGTTGTCTTCCAATGCGTCAATTGGAGCGGGCTTGTCTGTATAGACATGAGCTTTATCATAGCTCCAGAAAAAAATGTCTAAAGGCGTAAAATCGCATGATCTAGGCGGCCAATTGAACGGTCCCGAAAGTAAAATAAAATGTTCACCGAACTCGCCTCCTAATAAGTCCATTGTTGCTCGTGCTGTGTGGCATGTGGCACCGTCTTGTTGAAACCACATGTCATGCAAGTCAAGCTCTTTCATTATGGGCAAAAAAAGTTGGATATCATCTCACGGTAGTGCTCACCATTCACAGTTACGTTACGATTCGCATCATCTTTGAAGATGTATGATCCAATGATGCCATCAGCCCATAAACCGCACCAAACTGTGTATTTTACTGGATGCATTGGTAGCTCTTGCAATGCTTCTGGCTGATATTCACTCCAAAATCGACAATTCCGCTTATTTACGTACCCATTGAGCAGAAAATGAGCTTCGTCGCTGAACAAAATTTTTCGGTAAATAAAGTTTCTCAACAGAGCACGCATTTTGATAATAAAATTCAATAATTTGCAAGCGTTGTTCGTTTGAAAACGATTCATGGTTAAATTAAAGACCAAATTGAAGATGTTTGACAGTGAAACAAAACACGAAACGTGCGTCAGTTGCTTAAACCAGTATTGCCAAAAAGATAATAGCTAAAAAATCACCCTGTACTAACTTAACATATCCCCACAAATTAATATCAAAAAGATTAGACGAAGTTTATTGAAGCGGAATTGAAGAGGTAGAGTGTGTGGGACGCGTCTATCCGTACTGGACTTTTATTGTTTTTCTTTTCCATTTTTTGTAACTTTCATGTTGTTGCTACATATAATTTTTCCGACTTTAATATTATTTCTGTCCTTCCCCTCCCAGGGGTACTAAGAGTCTTGTTGAGCTAACCGAGGTTCAAACGAAGTGCTCTCGGGATGTAGTGGAAACCAATCCCAGTGTGTAGGAACCTAATCTGTCTGGTATTTTTCGAAGGACTGACCAGTGTCCATAGTTATACTGGAGCTACGAAAACCGGTAGCCCATACAGAGAGCCGCCCATCTCTTTAGCCGGTTATTGGTGAGGTTCTTTAGGGGTATACGTGGTGGTTCTGGTGTTGCACTCTCAACATACGGGGTTAAATGGTCTCCTACACTCAATCAAGAGGTAGTTCATGGTCCTAACAGCCATGTTCTTAGATTTGCAGCTCTGTTGGCTACGTTAGTGAAAGGCGCTAGTTGACGCCTTGTTTTTCACTGAGTGGTAAGGCGACCGTTAGGTTAGGGGCTCACGACCAGGCACGTATATCTTGTCTGTCTATCAATTCCTACATTGCAAAAAGGGATCCTTGAAAAAGTTTGGAAGTTGACAATAAAAATTAAAAATGAAAGACGATGATGTGCTTGAAAAAAGCTGAAACAGTAGCGCACATAAAAAACATCTAAGAACGAAGGAGTCGAAAAGGAACCCATTATGTTAGTGACCTGCTTCGGAATCTCACCCTAGAGGTATAATTAAATATATGTTAGGTAAGGACCTAATCAACGTACCATTTGCTTGGAAATGTTTATTAAAAAGCCGAAGATTTTCCTGTGTCATTTCCTAACTTTAAACGAAACATAAAATTAATATTTCATAACAGAGACCTTGGAATAGGCGAACTTCTTAAGAGTCGTCAGGCACAGCTACTTCAAAATTTTCGGTAATATTACCTCCTGTCGCGTAGTTGGCCCTTTAAGGAAATTATCTTTCAGAAATCCTTTGTTCTGAACAGCAAGCTTTCCTTTTAATTAAATTCATTTAATTATTAATTAACATTTGTGACAATCACAGATGACCGGTTTATTTTTTAAGCGATTTCGGAGATTATCACTACGTTAATAAATTGTTTATACCGCCTTAAAAAAAGGGGTTATCAATTCGGGTGAATGTTGCTTTTTTATGTTTGTGCCTGCAGAACTCTGTCATTTCTAAACTGATTTTAAAAATTTTTTGTGATTTGATAGACTATGCTTAGAGATTGGTCCCATTTTAAAAACAGTTTATAATCTTAAAAATTAAAGGGTATCCCCATGCAACATACGCGTTTTTTAAGTGTATTATGAAACGTAAAGCGTAAGTCTTTAAAATTGAAAAAATGTGTATTACTTTAGCTACTAATAGCAAAAAGCAATACAATAAAAAATCTTAAAATAAAAGGGTATCCCCATAGGTGACGTAAATTGAGTTATAAGCGGCTATATTTTAAACCGTTATACACAAACGCTTGAAACATGGACAGGATATCGATTACTGTGACCGTAATAACAACATGTATAAACATTTAAAATTATAACATAAAGGGTGTCCCAATAGTTAATGTATTTGATGTGTTTGGCCAAGCTTATGAACTGTTATAGCCGGATAGTTAAAATTATAAGGAACCTGTATTGACAAGTCCGCTTTAACCACAAATATAAAATTTAAATTTAGAAATTAAAGGGTGTGCCCATATTAAATTGACCTATATGGCCTTATCATTTGAACAGTTTTATATAAATATTTGAAAATAAAACAGAATGTCCACTACTTTGTTTGTTATATTAAGAAATATAAATATGTAAAATAATTAATTATAGGGTGTCGCAACAGTTGCTAGTATTTGATGTATTTAAGCAAACTGTTGAACAATTGTAAACAGTTGATTGAAATTTGCACAGAATCTTTATTGTTAAATCCGCTATAACAAGTAACAAAGTTGAAATTAGAAATCAAAGGGTGTCCCTAATGCAATTTGACCTATATGGCCCTATCTTTTGAAACTCTTACAGAAAAAACTCTTGAAAATTAGACAGAATGTCCATTACAATATCAAGCATAATAAAAAAGTGTAAATATTTAAAATTAGAAATTAAAGGGTGCCCTAATAGTTATAATTTGAAGTATATGGCCCATCTTTTAAACAGTTATAGTCTGATGCTTAGAATTTAAACAAATTTTGTTTTACTGTGTCAGAAATTAGAAGTGTAAAAAATAAAGGGTGACCACATAGCTAATAAATTTTCTTATATAATCTGCATTCATATCTTGTTTCACGACAAGAACTCTCACGCAATCCGTTTTGAGTATAATATAATATAATATAATATAATATAATATAATATAATATAATATAATATAATATAATATAATATAATAAAATATAATTAATGTATAATTACCGCCCTAAAGATACATGATTTTAAGTTTATCTGTTTTGATGTTGTTTTTTTTTTTTGCAAGAATTATTTAGAAAAAGATACAGTTGTATTTAAGCAATGTTCCTTTAATTACAAATTAATATTTTTTTAAATAAAACCTTCAATAAATCATATTAAATATTATATAATTATTATGCGATCATATGTAGATTAGCAAAGTGCTCCTTTAATAGTTTTAAATACGTCACCAAATTCAAATTTTATTTACAATATTTTTCAACAAAACACATCATTTCTATTAATAAATAATATAAAACTCTAATTTACTTTTTTATTGTATTTTTTCCTAAAAAATTTTTGTTGCCAAGTTACAATTTCATTTATTAGTTTTATAGGAAGTTATTAAAACAAAGAAATTAAATTCACATCGTTGTCAGTGCTCAGTGAACACACACACATCCACACAAGGGCGGAGAGTATTTGAAGAAATTGTTCTTTAGACTCATCTCGGTTGGTCTTTTGTTTTTAATAGATTTTAGAGATTTTATTGTTATTACGTATTGACAACGTAATTTACATTCATTAGAGACAAACAATTAATAAAAATTATTTACGTATAAACTGTATTATTATTTTGAGAGTAACAATTTCCTACAGGGGAAGTTGTAGGGGGTTTCGTTTTGCAATTTAATAAGTTTATAAAAAAAAGAAAGGTCACAAAAAGTCATTAAATAATATTTCATAATTAAACTGCAGTCAGAAAGTTTTTTATATTTTTTTTGTTGGATGACAAATTGGCGTAATGGTGTTGGATGTAAAATTTATGCTCAGCCTCTTGAAGAAAGTTATAGCTGTTTATAAAAAAATTAACGGCAGAAAGGTTATGAAACATAGAAAAAGTTCACTGCATTTCAGGGTCGAGAGTCAGCAATTACAACGATAATTAAAGCAAGTAAGAGTGCTTTATTCGGCATAGCCGATATATATACCCTTTAGCATGTATATATAACCAGTTTAGTAAAGTGACTCCAAAAAAAAAAAAAAAAATAAATAAATTAAAAAAAAAAAACCAAAAAAAAAAATAAATATTGGGGTGGCAGAGAATCCAAATATAAGAAAAAAAATTAAGTACTAAATATAATTTTACATACAAATATCAACGGCTCTTAATGGGTTAAGCACTTAAAAAATTTTTTATTATTTTCTACAAGATCTCTTCAAAAGCTTTTAATGAAACCCCCCTCAAGAAATATGGTGCACAATCGTATCATTTTATGAAAAGTTTATGCGGCTCATAAGTCGGAAAATATGGGCGAGCACCAATTTCTTCACTTCTTAATTCTCTATTGCCACACATATTCACCCCTATCGCGAATGTTATGGAAATAAGTTGTTTGGGAGTAAAAAGTCTATTGTGAATATCATGGGAGTAAAAATTTCTATTTTGAATTGTTTGTTTTGATTTATAAATAGTTTGCGCGCTTATAAAATAGAAGAAAAGTTTTAATTTAAAATGAATAGTGTTTATTTGCGTTTCCTGATTTTGGAAGAAGAAAATCAATCCACAAAACGACTGCAGCGAAGACATATACGCCATGAATCAGATCCACTATTTTTAACGGAGACAAAGTAAAAGCTGTAAATGTGTTTTGCCTCTAAATCAAATGTTTTTGACATGTTTCAGGAATATTATAGAATTAACAAAGATGCCTTTAATTTCCTACTGAACTTGTTGGAAGAAAACCTGCCTCCTAGAGATAAAATTTTTGCGGTATCCACCGTAGTGAAACTGGCTAGCACCTTAATATTTTTGGCGGAAGACAGCTACCAAAAGGGGGTGGGCAGACAAATCAATATCGGCTTAGCACAATCTACATTTAGTAAAGTGCTGGCAAAAGTTTTAGTGACATTAGAAAAAGTTTTGTGCCCCCAGTGGATTGTGTGGTTATCTCTTGATAAAAAGAAAGAGATTTCAAAAGGTTTTTACACAGGGGTGGCAGGCTGTATAGACGGCACACATGTTAGGATCATCGCTCCGTCAAAAAACCGGCATTTATTTTATAATAGAAAAGGTTCAATAGCCTTAATGTAACGATAGTAAGTATCAATATTATGTACGTACGATTTGGCGATTTGCTGCGTGGACATGGCTTCCACCAGGCGAGTACTTTGATCTTTATTAATACTCCTTCAATAAAACAACTTTAATAAAGTTGGACATTTAAAAACATCCCAATAACAATTTTTGTGAATTAATTTTGTAAAATAGTTGTTGGAATAAATAATCGCGATGCCATATTTTTTATGTTTGTGAACGCATTCACAAAAAATTTCTATGGGAACATTCACGATAGCAAATCATAAAATTTAGGAGTTTTGTCTTAGGAACGTTCATTCGCGATAGGGGTGATTTATTTTTGTTTAGAAATACTTTACTTTTAATGCAGACAATTAAAAAACCTAATCCAAAAATACTAAAGCTGATAGGTAACGCCGCGTGTAAAGGTGATTACAAAGACTCCTGGAGGACCCCTATTCTTCTTTCCATGCAAGTGTGCAAACATTTTATTGAGCAGAAGAAGTATAATGGTCTTAGATTTTAAGTTTAAGCCTCTCGTTAAGTTGTATTTTTCATCAATTTATATTACGTTAGCAAAAACAGACTGGCCAATCAACCATAACCGCGCTTCACTAGTTAAAAAACCTATCGAAAAGAACTCTTTGCACCGAATGGCTCTATATGCTTTCACATCTTCTTATGTGACGCAAATGATAATAATAATGATAGTGAATAAAAATGGATTTCCAGCTGAACAAAATATACAGTAAGCTCCAGGCTTGCTTAGCTGGACTTCTGCCAGAAGCGGAGTAAGTAACAATTCGACCAACTGAACAACTATTAAAACAAAACAAATAGCTATCTAATAATTTCTATGTTTTATAACCTCTCTTAAAAGTTTTCGTAAAACTAAGTGATGCAAAAATTATTCTGTTAAAATTTGCAACTGGCTTCAAGTGACTTCAAGTTATTTCGTGAAAGTTTTTCGAGAGCGTATTTAGGGGAACACTTACCAAACACAATGCAGATTTTACTTAAGGCTTCTGAGTACGTCATTTGTGAATGACTTGTCAATCCTTAAATATTACATCTTCGTGTTTAATTGTATGGAATGTACCCTGGCATCTGGTTAGAGGTAGACGTAGTGTTTTGTTCGCTGTCTCAAGGGACATGAACCGGTATTGCTGATTTTCTAAAGCAAAATTTTTGAAACTATGTTTGCTAAACTGGTGCATTTAAATTTTCTTTAGCTCATTAGGTGCCTTGGCAAAGTTTATTTTAAGCCGAACACGGATAAACAGACGGGCATCGCTCAATCGACTTTGGAAATGGGTAGAAATGGCGTCGAATGACTGACAAATTTTAATATACGCCTTTTCCACCTGTGTTGAAGGTTTATAAAAATTAGGGAGTTATTGAGACAACGACATTCTAAATAGGATTGAATTACAAAAAATGAGACGGTCACTGCATCTTCTCTTAATGAAATTACAAATCAATTGAAATTTACATTGTAAGAGATGATTGAAAAAATTTTTCCTACGTTATGGCATTGTGGCAATTATTTGTGGGCAAAAGGCACTGCTATATGATTTAGTGATTGGCTCACATTTGATTGACTGACATTTATTTGACATAAGTTACAAAAACATGGAAGAGCATTATACGAAGAACATGAAAGCAGACTGCTATTATTTTGGGCCATTTGAAATCCTCTTTATATTTTTACAGCGATAATCCAGAAAAAATACTTCCGATTCATAACACAATACACCGGCTTTGTTTGGTATGTGGGATATTTTGTTATCTTCTTTCTACTTTATGCCAGTAATCCACGTTATTACTTGCGTTTGCTTTAGGGTGTGATTTCTTTTGGAATTCACATTCAGCATGCTAGTGACCACAGTCCTCAGTCTAACGTCATCTAGTGCTAACAATCACATAACGTTTGCGATGCTGTCTCATTTTCTTCCAAACGCAGCCTTAAAGCTACAAGAGCAGAATTCGAGTCTGCCTGTATGGAAACGTTGTGTATAATACTTTGTAATCTATCCATTATTTGACTTCCGTAGTAGAGTGCCTGCCTGCCACTTTACGCATATCAGCTATTGTTTCCTGGTTGTCCCCATATTCCTATCCTTGAAGTTCTTCGCTAATCGTTCCCCTTCGGGATAGTGTCGTCAGCCATTTTTCTATTGAAAGTTTTTACATTTCCGTTTTCCATATCCTAAACACTCCGTGGACATCAGCTTCAGCTGGAAAAGCTTTTTCTATTCCCTATTGGGCGGGACGTCCTATTCCTCCAATATTGTTCTTCAGAAGTGCAACCGCGAAAATTAGTTTCTACACCATTTGCAGAGTCTTGTTATCCCTTTTTTTTTAGTAAGTCCTCGTTAAACTTTTCCTTGAATTCAATGGTATTTATTTTCCATTTATGTCACATGTGTCAAATGTAAGGAAAAATCTCGATCTGCTAAGAGCTCCTGTTTAACTAGAACATCTGTGTTAAAGCTGGCAGCTTCCGGGTATACAGGGCTAACATACCAGAGAACAAGCTCTCACCTGTTATTCCTGGTATGTAGATTTTATTATTTCAAATATTTTGCTTCTCTTCGCCTGAATTATAATGTGATTTCGATGTCACTAGAAGGTGGAAGTTTCAAGCTGCATATCCGCCAAACACTAATTAACAGACAGAATAATGTGTAAATTCCGACTGGTTTCAATATTAGATCAGACAGGTTTTTGAAGAGCTGATTAGTTAAGGGCCAAATAATGAAATAGGCGGGTCTGAATGAAGGTTCTTTAGTTTCACGCTACATTTTCATTTTTGCGATTGCCAAACATTGATGTGTGGATTTTTTTTTCATGGTAGTGATGTATAACTTCTTGTAGTTGCAACCGAAGCGCATTTTAAAAATAAATGCAAGTCCAACAAAAGTTTGTGTACTTATTAAAGAATTCTAATGAGTCGGCCATGTCTCCTATCTTATTTTACATCAGGAGCATCAAGACTTAACTCTACCTCCCACATCGTTTAGCCACCTTATTAAGAGCAAGAAAAAAAGATCTAAATTAATCGAATTTCTGTTAAACACTAAATAAGCCTGCTGCCAAATTAGACCACACAAAGCCCCAACAACACACAAGTATTTGGATGAGAACAAAAAACTCTTTCATCCATAAAATAATTTTTAATTGAGTTTTCAAAAATATAAATGGTGCCAGATAGAGTTTTGACATTTGGAAGTAAAATAAAAAATTTGACACAAAAAACAGAAAAATATGAATAACAAAAGAATAAAAAAACGAATTTAAATCGATGGCATGATCACATTTGTTCAATCTTAACTTCAATTATAAATTCAATTGATGGTTGTTGTTTTCATTTATTTTACATGAATAAAATTGATCGAAATCCACTTTAAAACAGAAATCAATAAACATCAATGTCTTGTCTGTTTCGTTGATTGTTTTGGCGTTGGCGGCATTTCGTCGCAGTTTGCAATTTTAATGGATATTGTGCTGTTTGTAACTTGTTGTTGTTTTGCCCTCGCAAATAAGAACTATTGAATTGATGCAGAATAAAATTCACAATGAAAAAAATATAATGTTAAGGACACTAAATGTTAAAAAATTAACCAAATGTTAACTGAAGTTTTTGACAGAAGCTAATTATGTTTTTGAAATAAATTCTAATTAATTTTTAATTTAATTTTCCTAGATTTTTTTTAAGTTAAATATTTCTTTCGGTCTTAGGGAATTCATTATGTCGGTTTATACTGTATAATTTTTAAAGTTATTTTTTTGTTTTTGTAAAATTTTTGTTGTCATTGGGCGTCAATTGAAATGTTATTTAGTGAAAGAAAAATGTCAATAATTTTTGTCATTTTTTGTAAGAATTTTTACACTGAGAATAATATTAAAATCTTTGTTTTATTTTGTTGACATAGTGTATGTGTTTTTACCCGACTTAAAAACCAAGGCAGGTTCAGTATTCCGTTTTATTTAGTTGTTTACCAATATTTGCCTCAAGGTATTATTAGTATCATTTTAAACTCTTTTAACTAAAATTAAAAGATTTTTAAACAAAAAAAACTGGACCGTAAAATTTGAAATTTCAGATTAAAAAAGTAATGATCTTGAAGGTAGTGCTTAGAAGAGAGAAAAACTTAAAAGATTTCAAACTCAACGCAGAAGTAAAATGACAGTCTGGCAACCTTATCAATTCATGTTAGGGGAACTGGGTTACAATTTAAAATTTATAAGTCGCCAAAATTGTTTACCTTCTCGGCACTTATTTCAAGTTCAGGTAAAAGTACAATAATTAAGAAATCTTACCCGCAAATTTTATTTTTTATTAAGCTGATCAATTTTTTTGAAATATTTTATTTTATTTTTTTTTGCAAAATTGTTCTTTTATAATGAAATTTTATTTTTTGTTTTTTTTTTTTTTTTAACTTGATAATTTTTCTTAATGATGTTCAGACACATATTTATTGATCTCTTTTTTGTTGTTGAAGATTAACAAGCTCGGTCCATGTCTTTTGAGGCAGCGGGCAAAACACCACGCTTGCCTCTAATTCTTCCATGTCATGTGGAACAATAAAGTAACTACAATCAAAGAAAAAAAATTATATAGGGAAATGCAGACTTTTAAAATAAGTAACTAGAGTTTTGTGAGTCATCAACGAAGTACTTGTTCAGTTCTATTCTTTTATATTTCACCTTTCTGCCATTCATGTGTTTGGACTTTTATATAATTTCGAGAGTTTGTAAGTAATCTGGTGCCTTGAAAAAATTATTTCAAGGTACAAAGTTTCAGAATTTATTTACGTGTCACAAAATATGTTTCTGAAATATAATAAAATAGAGCTAATAATGGGAAAAATAAAATAATGTGAAATAGATCACCGAATTTCAAAAAGAAAATTTAGAAATTCGTAGTTTTTATTTTTCATTAGCACAAAAATCCATGAAAAATCTGTTTCTCTGAGTGTATTTTTTTATTTGTCGAAAAAAAAAAAGAAAAAACAAGAAAACAATACACAAAAAGCAAAACTTAACAAATAAAACTATTGACTATTGATTGATTGTTATGATAAATTCATACGATTACATTTATTAAATCGATTGTTTTAAAGAGGGCGCGTCCTATTTGTTTAAATAATTTACTTAATTCAGTGTATTTATTGTCGATTTGTTCATTTCATTTTTGTTTTTTTGTGTTCAGTGCATTGCAATTTGATTTGTTATGATGTTTATAAATAATTAAAACGGCGCCACAAAGCATAAACGAATGCATAAATTTAGTTTAAGGAATTTATTTATACGTTTTTTTTTTTTTTGCTTTCAGTATGTAGATATTTACAGATTATTTACAATAGGAGAAGTAAGTACACGAGTAAATGGAAGCAGGCATTTAATCTCAATTTAATTTAAAATAGTAATTTCTTTAAAAGATATTGTCCAGTTTGCTGGGAAAACTTAATAGCCGAGAGATTTTATATAAATAAAAAATGTTTTAAGAATTAAATTGTATTCAATATCTTTAAAATTAAATCATTTCAGTGATTTGTAGCTAAAGTGTGTTAAAGGCTGAAAATTTAGGAAAGGAAAACTTAAAAATATTTTTTATAATTTTTTTCCCAACAGAAGTCAGCTACTGTAGCACAAATTAGGATATGATTTTCCTAACACTGGGTCATACTAGTGCAACCCCAAAAGTGGCAACTTTTATCACCAGGCAGGGCAAGACCTTACTTTTATCGGAGGCTATCTGAAGTAATGCCACAGTATTGGCGGACTCTGTTGTCGCAATGTAACAGTTTTTTAGACATAAGCCTTCCCTTTATTTGAACCCGTACAAAGGCGAATATGTTATTCCCTGAAAACCGTCACCATTAACCAGAACAAAGATCGTAGTTCTAAGTGGTCAGATCTCAAAAGTTCGCAACAAGAAGGTGGAATTTCCAAGACAAGCACTCACCCGTGGGGAGCTTTTTAAATAAAAAATTTTTTTTTACTGCTTCAATTTTTGTGATCCGCTACAGTATTTATTATCGTGTGATCTTCGAACTAAGTAATTTTTGGATACAAAGAATGTTTTTTAAGCCCCTTAGAATTTCAAATTTAAAAAATAACACACAAAATTAAATTGTAATGAAGAACTTTTTTTATACGAAAGACCAGAACATGGCATAAATATTTAAAAATAATTTCGGCATATGGCCACCGTGGCTGCTCATGACGAAGCGCATTCTGGACGTCCAATTTTGGGTCACTTTTTCAAGTACTGTTGGCTGAATTTCACTAATAACACGAACAATATTGGCCTCCAAAGTGTTAATTGTTGCCAGTGACTTCACGTGGACCCATAAAAAATAATGGAGATTAGTCAAATCGCCCGAACTTGAAGGCCAATTGACAGGTCCATTTCTTGAAATCAACTTATCGCTAAATATTGATTTTAATAATTCGATGATTGCGGTCGCCGTATGGCACTTAGCGCCATCTTGTGGAAACCACATTCCGTCCGGATCTATGTTATCCATATTTTCAAACAAAAAATCATTAATCATGTTGCGGTAACGATCTTCACTGGCCGTAACGTAAGAACCGGCCTCATTTTTGAAGAAATAAGGTCCGATAATGTCATCACCAGCGTGTAAACCACACCAAATGGTGCAGTTTTTCTGGATGAAATAAAGTCTGTAGGGTGTAGATTGGTCTCACTCTATATGCTGCAATTTTGCTTATTAACAAACCCTTTACACCAAAAATGAGCCCCATCGCTGAACACAATTTGGCGGTAAAATATCGGGTCAGATGCTTACTGCTCTAGAGCCCCATTGGCGAAAGAACGAGGAATATAATGATCTCGTGGCTTTAATTCCTGCACTAGATGGATCTCATAAGGGCTTAGGCCAAGATACTTGAAAAAAATTTTCCACTAGTGGACGGACAGAGCCCCAATTCTTGCGACCGACGACGAATCGGTAAATTTGGATCTTCTTTCACACTTTCGTTTACTGCAGCGATATTCTCTTTAGTACGGACATTCCTTCGACGTGTTGGTCTTATTGCATCCTCTAAAAAATTTGTGGTATGAAATCTGTTCACAGTTTGAAGGATGGCTTGCGCAGACGGACGATTACAAAGTCGTCTATAAATTGCTCGAATTGATGACTGATTTTCAAAGTAAGCTTGGATGATTTTATAGCGTTATTCAAGCGTGAGTCTATTCATAATGATTTGCCAGAGTTTATTGGAAATAATAAACGAAAAATGTTTCATCAAAATTTAATTTTTAGTGTTATTTGTTACTTAAATCTGCTACCATTGGAACTTTAGTTCTAGCCTCGTACGGATCTTTAGGAACCGATAGGATGTCTGTGAGTTGGAGTCAAGTTGCAGGTGTAACGTTAGCTCGATGTGAACTTTTATTACAATGAAAAGCCTTGGCCCAAACCAAAACCTTATATACGAAAATTTAAATTTTCCTGACGGTTTCAGAGTCATTTAGAAGGGATTAATAAACAAAAAAATGTTTATTCCAAGTTTTTTTTTAATCCATAAAAATTACAAAATTTCAAAATATTTCGATTTTTATTATTGCGCTGTAAGTCCATATTTATTAATTTTTTCACTTTTAAAAAATATCTTAGAAATACGATTTTTATTGAATTAATTCTTTTAAATCATTGTTTTTAATACTTAACGACATATACACGTTTAAAGCCAAGTGCCCATTACAGTTTGAGGGCACAAATATTGACATTGATTAACAAGTACTAACAAATAAAAAGCAGAGAAAATAATAAATAATAAAAACTGAACATGAATCGCAATAAAAATCAGATGACACTTTTTTTTGTTTTATTTTGCTTCATATCAAACTGAAAGTAATTTTTCCATAAAAAAAAAACACAACATAAGTGGTTTTATAATTCAGCCCTTCAGTTGCTGTTGTTGCTGCATCAGACTTCATTACATTTTTTGTTGTGTAGAGTATCAGGACCTTAAATGAATGAAGTTATAAAATAGGGAAAAAAGATTTTTAAAGTACATTTATTTCTTAAAAAAAAAACTTGCTAAGTTTGCTTTTAAATATTTTATATTGTTTTGCACAGTGGCATTGATTAGAAGATAAACTTCAAAATAATATAAGTTTCTAACTAAAAGTAAGATTAATATACTTTAGGTTTACAGTGGGAATAAAAACTCGGATAGTTATTCCAACAAAAAACAAATTAAATTCCAAAGATAATTCTGTGATTTCGTGTAGACCTAAACTTAGTCCTATATGCACTGGCTAGATATTAATAATGAGAGCGTTTTTAAAAGAGATTTCATCAAAACAATTAAGCCGCACAAAATAACAAAAAAATTCTTAGCAGTTGCACCATGGACTGTGAAGGTTAAAATTAAATATTTTTTTTCTTATCTAGCAAAATTCAAAAATCTAAAAATGCGTTAAAAAAAACCAAAAAATATTTTTTTTTGCAGTATTGCATTTATTATTTTAAAAGAAAGAAGTGTTAAAGTTATTTAATTAGCAATTGGTTCCACTGTGCGATATAACAAATAACTCTTTGTACTATTTTTTTTTATCATGGGGTTAATTATTAATTCTCATTACATTCACAAATATTGTTTTTTCTTCTTGTTGTTTTTGTGATACGGGGAAAAGAAATTCGAAATACAAAACACTTGAAATATTAAAAATTTTTTTATTTAATTTTTTCAACTTTAAATATCTTGTCTCCATCATAAAGCATTTAAAAGTGTCATTAGGGATTAAATTTCACAAACAAAAAAATTTTTTAAGAGTTTCCATGCGGTTTTTAATTTAATTTTTTCTAAGACAACAATAAAAAGTTGTTGATTGAAAAGTTCATTTATTTAAACGTTTCTTTAGTTTTTTTTTTGTACGGATTTAAGGAATAATTGAGATTTCTTTGTAGTTTTTTGATTTATGAAAATTAAATGGACGCAACACTAAGTTCATTGACATAAAATCACAGTTCGTATGTGATAATTTGTTAACGTTAGTGTTATCGTGAACCTGAATGATCAGCCGCAGGCTTTTACAGAGGTTCAACTGGTGAAAGATATGCTCTCAAGTCAGATTTTAATCTAGAGTCATTGAAGTTGAGATCCCCTGAGCCCTAGTGCGGCCTTTTGGGAAACTTCCTGGTGGCTTTAAATTGCAAGTGAACCGCTTGCTTTATATGGAGTTGATATAAAACCAATCTTCTTGATCCATAGAAAGGGAGAAGTTGAAGATATCATTTAAAGGAAAGGGAAGATCATGATCGAAATAATTTTTTCGATTAATTGGTAATGTGATGTACGAAGGTGTTGGCGAACGTTTGTATAAATACCCTACGATGCCCCCCTTGGCCTTCCGGCTCAGGCGGTAGTTCAAGTTTTGTCTCAATGACCGGCACTGGCTGGCATAATTTTAAGGATTACAGACAGATACTTGCTAATTAGAATGCCATGAGGGATCTTAGCCTTGGACACATGCTAACAATTACTACGGAACCCAGTCAGTTTTAGGTCGAGAGTTAAAGCAGGTGGTAGTACGCGATTAAATGACGGTGCGATTTAGCAATTACGAATCTGTAACCTAAAATCATTGTTGACGGAAGGGGGTCGAAAAGAATACTGTTTGCAATGCGATGAGCTTAATTAAATCCTTCCTACATAATTAAAAAATAATTCCCTCCGGTGTCCCTGTAAAATCACTTGAAGTATTAAATCAAAATTCTTGAGCAGCAGATTTTCATACAAATTTTTTTTTTTTTGGAAATAAATCACATTTTCATCCCCAAGGGATTTATGACTCGATAAAATTGATTAGCGCAACACAAACGTATTCACAATGTGTAACTGCTGCTTTAAAAGTAAACTCGATGCTTGAATGTTATTGACGTGGACCAAGATTTCTGCATAAAATATTTCCTGGCATTTTATATTTTTTGAACACCTTTTATTTTATACTTGAAATATTTGAAATCCTCAGATTTATGGGACACATACATTCATGATTGTTGTCTTATTTCCTTAAAACAAATTTGAAGTCTTTATTTAAGTATGAAAATTTCAATTACATTTTTATTCCTCCATAAAAATTTTTATTTCTCTGTTCGCAAAAAAAAAAAATATCTTTTATTTAAAAATTCAATTAGTATCATTTTATGAGACATGAACACAGAGTTTAAGAAACATTTTAATTAAAAACAGTGGCAAAATATAAAAACAAAAAATTTACAAAATTTTTTTAGATAATGACAATACATACAGTGTGTTCCATTATTATAAATACACTTATTCCAAAAAAAAGCTAAAAGTACCTGATTACTTTTCCTCTAATTTTTGATATAAAATTAATATTTTTGCATTCACATAAAAAACCGTAAGTCACTTAAGTGTTATATTTTAAATGTAAATTTATCAAACTTTGGTGACACAGTGTATTTGTGTAAATGGTATGGAATTACAAAAAAAAAAAAAAAAAAAGAATCTTAATTTTTTAAAAATTCGAACTTGGGTTTTCTTTTACAGGAAAACATTAATGTGTATTTTAAATTTTAAAATTTTCTATTTATTTGACTTTAAATAATTCTTTTGGAAGTTTTTATAAAATATGATATTTTGGTGAAATTTTTTTTTATCAAAAAAATAAATAGCAAAATTTATTATTAAGGCGAAACCATATCTATATGATTATTTCATGAGTGCCTTCTTTGCTCAACAGAGGATTTTATTAAAATTTTATATAGAAATATGAAACTTAAGATTTTTACGTATTAAAATTAATTAACCAACTGAGAATTACAGAACTATATTCTAAAGAAAAAAAAACAAACGCTATTAACAGTAATTGTTTTCCTTTAATTTTGTACTGTTATTATTTTTTTTGTATTTGTTGTAATGCCAAAAAGGCATTTTAAAGTTTGTTTGAAAAGCGCTATCGTCTTACGATTCTTTTTTTTCAATCTTCCAGGCGATTGTACAATTAAATTTTTATTTTTGCTTCCAAATTATGCTTTCGCGAGCCACTTTGATCATTTTTAAAAGAGTGAATAGTCTAATACGCATTTTGAAGAGCGTTGGAAGATACAAACACTTTTATTTTGCAGCTTCTTTTTAGGACGTCTAATAGCTCATTTTATAATCATAAAGGCAATTGTTTGAGGACTCACTTGAAGTTACATTTAAAAAGTCTTACACGATTGCTTTCGGAGCATCGTAGACGGCTCTAACGCAAAAGTCGCATTTAGGACACAGTTTCCCCCATTAAACCGAACTTGCGCGATGGGAATACGACATTAATTCATCGCCTGCTTTGATCGTGGAAGAGTCTTTTAATAAAGAAAAAACCATCAAGTAAAAATAATATGCGCTCGCCCATATTTTCCGAGTTATGAGCCTGTGAAATTTTGATAAAAAAGCTCAATTGTCAATATGGGTATCATTTAAAAGCTTTTAAAGAGATCTTTCGGGAAATACTAAAATTTTTTAAAATGTTCAAACCCTTAAGAGCCGATGACATTTTTATGTAAAATTATACATCGTAATCAATTTTTTTTTCTTAAATTTTTTTTTAATTTTTTGTGTCCCCAATATTCGTTATTTTGATATAAGCTACTTCACTTAACTAAATTTACATACATGGTGAAGGATATATAAGATTCAGCATAGCCGAATATGGCACTCTTAGTTGTTTTTCTCAGCTTTCTTTTTTTTTCAAATACTTAAAAGTAAAAACAAAATGCAAACAATTTGGTAAAAGTATGGTAACTTTGTTGAGAGAATGTATATCTCAAAATAAAGAAATAAAAAAAAAAACGTACTTAAAACAAAATATATAGATTCTCTCTACTTTCCACGACGGTTTTTATATTTTTTATATTTCAAACATTATAAAAAAAAAGCGTTACGCCTTAGTTCTGTTTCATTATTCAGTTGTTCTTGGGTCTCTCTGGCATCAAAAGTCTCGATAAAATTTTATTTTCTTTAAAAAAAAAATTATAACTTTTTTAGGAGAAAGAAAACCAAATGTTTAAATGTTCAACAGCTTCAAAAGAAAAAAAAAAAATAAATAAATAAATAAATAAAAATAAAAACAGTCATAATGAACTCAAAATTACCTTGAGCCCCTAAGATCTTCTGGAAGAGGCTTTCTGATTAGATTTTTCTTAAACAAACGTAGGAGAGATTTTTTTTCGCTATTAAATTAATTAAAAATATTAAACGATGCAGAAATAATCACACTGTTTTTTTAAGTTTTTATTTATTTTTAAGTCTCTTGATAAGACAGAATTTATGTCGTCAACAGACGAGACAATTGTCAAACATTTGTATTATTTTTATGCAACATTTCAAATAAATAATAAAAAACACAAATAAAAAGAATTAAAATTTAAATAAATAAATACCTGTTAATGAAACCAGCCATTCAGCCAAATAATCATTTCATTTAATTGCCTTTAGTCTTCTTGTGTATTTTTAATGTACTTTTGGCGACTATGGCATCAACACCAAATGGTAGCTAAAAATAGAGTGGGAGAAAAAAAATAAAACAAGAGGAAGTGATTTTATGAGTTAAATAGAACTCATTTTAGATTAATGTATTATATCGCATTTTTCTACCAAAGAAGAATGCAAGATTTAAATTTAAAGACTTTTGTGTCTTAAGAACTTAAAAGGGAGATTTTTTATTTTACCTACGAAGGTCTCTTTATCACATTTAGCTGCCAATGCACAGACTTACAAAGATAATTAACTAAAAGAGATGTATAGAACCTCTCCTATCACTTCTTGTATAAAACTTGCGAAAAACACCTGCCGCCAAACACTTTGTTTAACAAATTATAATCATTTTTTTAAAGTAGAGTATTAAAATGTCAACAATTTTACTGATAACGTTTTGATTAGGAGCAGCAAAAAAAGCTATAAAATAATCAATATTCTAAAAATAAAGACATAAACATTTAATTATAGCTCAAAAGTTGAAATATGTGCTTTCACGATTAAAATTTGTTTCAAAATTAATTTGAAATTAAACAGGTAGACAAGAAGAATTAAAAACAGTGTGATAAAAAATAACAATTAAAGATTAATAATAATATTAAGAGATTTAAAATATTTTTAATAATCTGTTTTTTGATATTTCCCAACAAAAATTTAATTGAAAAAAGAAATAATTTAAATAAAATTTTGATTATTTTTGAGAAAATAAAATTTGAAAGAATAAACATAATTGTATGAACCATTTGAAAAGCTAATATTTAGGCATGTCACAGATCGATAAACGAAAAACGAAACCGCTGTTAAATTTTAAAGTGGATTTTATATCCTTAAAAATTGTATTTTAGATGGTTTTAAAATTTTTTGTATTCTTATTTAGATTAGCCTGTTTATTACTTTGGTAAGACCATTTTAAAATTTAAAAGTGACGATTAGCTTTTTTATGAACAAACAAAATCGATCGGTATCTAAAGAAGGTACAACAAATTGAATCTGAATGATTAATACGGAATTAAAACCGATGGGAATGTGTGGATTCCCTGTGTATGTGTGTGTAATAAACAGAACTAACTAAGTTGTTACCATTATTTTTAACAAGGCGTTGTGAAAGGCATAAGAGAATAAAAGAGTGATACTTGTTTGTTAAATAGAGTCATGAGTTCAAACCCCAATAATGACTTCTGTACGAAAAAAAAAACAGAATTGTTATTAAATATCAGCGTTGTACGAGTTATTTGAGATTCAAATACCTTTGCATGCAGCTTGAACTTGAACAGGGTCTTGATATGTATCCACAGTAAAAAGCGCCCATAAAGATGATAAGATAATAAACTGGTGGACTAAACCTTAAAGTTTTGTTGAGGAAATACAACAAAATTAATATGGTGATCGTTTTTGAGTTATTTAAAGAGAGCCTGGGTTTTCTTTCTGTTATTTAGGTGAGATTTTTCTCACATAAAAATATTATGTGAGAAAAATCTCACATTAATTGCTCTAGGTGTACTAGAGTAATTAATGAACGTTTATTTTTTCCCACACTCGTTTTTCAACAGAGCTACAGCTCTGCTAAAAGATTTTAATTTGCTAAAGAAAAGATCGAGTTTCACCGCAGTACGACAGTAGTAGAGCACAAATAGCTGCGCAAGTTTTTAAATTTAAGAAGAGCTACAGAAAAACCAGCTGGTATTTACAGAACCAATGCGTTGAAAAAATCGAAAAACATAGCAATATTTTGCGTAAAATTCTTGGGTATAACAGGCTTAAGAAAACTAACAAAGTATTGAAAACTTTTTCGGTTGCTTGTTAAGTTAAGGAACAATAACTTCTCGATTACTAGCTGAGTGTGTAGTATAACAAACCTCCTTATGAAAAGCTTTAAATAATTCCTAATGAATTGAAATTCCAAGGTTTCGCAAGATACAGTACTAAATTTATGGTCATGGAGACGACACAATAAGTTAAATTTTCTTTTTCTGTATGTAAAAGAGCTTGAAGCCATTTTAACGATGCAATATTTCACAAATAAGATCTGGCAACACCTGCTATTGCGGTCCGTATGTGTATGGTAAAAAATAAAGGTGAATAAGTTACTTTTACTGGTGGTGTGCGGATTGAATAATCCGACGTAAGTATATGCGCGTGCTGTAAATCAGAAGATCGTAAGTTCTTCCTTCGGACATGTGTACAAAGTAATAATAAGAGCTATTTTACACCAAGGCATCTTGCATGAATCTAGTTTCATGAAATTTTTCTTTGCTGGCAAGAGGTGTAGAGACGCAAGCGGGTTAACAAAATGGCATGGCTTGAATTTTTGGGGATTTTTTTACAAATAACTACAGTAACGAATACAAAGTTAATAGCAAAATGTACAAATTCAAATGCCATGAAAATTTTTATCGTGGAGGTACGCGATGAAACTCGCTGAAACATTTAAACAGAATTGAATAAAATGGCATGAAATAACCGCACGTGTAAATCTTGAGTAATAATTTTTTAAGGCAATTAAAAATTAAGAAACAGCAGACAAAACTCCCGGAAAGAAAAAGGCAATTATTGTGTGAATCTCTGGCCAAGTAAATAAAGGAAGACGTCTATTTGATTTAAGAGTGGCAGATAATTGTCAAGACGCCATTTATAATAAAGAGAAATATCTCTAGATGTAAGCGCAGAGAATTAGCAGCATAACAACAGAAGTTAATGGCAGATGTAGATTTTGACTATTGAATTAAAGAGGATGACGTGATAGGTTATTAATTGAAGCTGCTGTAGTCGAAGTGTTAAACACGTTGGCTACAAACCTGGTTGACCTGGGTTCAACCCCTGCGGCAACCAAATATAAAAAATGTTTTTTCTGTTTAATGGTATAAAGACATATTTAGAATTAACATTAAACATGCAGCCTCCTTCGTCGGTACTTCTTCATAGCATATTCGCCGGCGAAGTAAAATAACTAATAAAATGGCTTTATCTACCTCTCTCCTTTCACCGCCTGTCTTATCTATCATCTATCCCTTTCCTAAAGAATGTAGCACTTTATAAAAAAAAAGTGGAATTGTCTGTGGATAGTTTAGGTTACTAAACAAGGCATCGAGTATTTCATGTCTCGCCAGAGAAACATATTAGTGTAGCGTCGATGCCTGCGTTTGTACTACTAATGCATGTTTAGTAAATACGAGATCATAGGATTCAAGAGATTCAAATCAATCATCAGAGCAAAATAAGAAATACAGAATTTCTTATGTTGTGCCACAGTGATATTTGTAATATAAGGAATCCCGTACGTTAAAGTTATTTGTGAAAGTTATTTGTGAAGGCAAACAAATACAACAAAAACCATACAAGCTGAAATATTCTCCGACAAGCAAACATTTGAGGTGGTTGATTTTAAGTTCATCAGAGATCTTTAGATACGATAAGCTGGAGTTAAATTTATTATTTTAGATAGAAATTGAAAAGAAAGTGATAGTAGCGGTAGTTATACTGATGTGTTCACAATAAAAAAAATGCTTCCGCAAATGCAATTTAAAGAAGATCTTGGCAAAAAAAAAAAAAAAGAAGTAAGAGTGCTTTAATCGGCTATACCGAATCTTATATACCCTTCACCATATATGTCAATTTAGTTTAGTAAAGTCACTCCAATAAAAAAAATATTGGGGTGACAGCGAAATAAAAATAAGAAAAAATCGAGTGCTAAATATTATTTTACATAAATTCGTAACTAGCTCTTGATGGGTTAAGCATTTTTACAAAGTTTTAGCATTTTCTTAAAGATCTCTTTAAAAACTTTTAAATAATACCGATATTGACATCTTAGAAAATATGGAGCAAAATCCAGCTTTTCTATTAAAAATTTAGAGCCCCATGACTCTGGGGCAGCATCAATTTTTTTACTTTATGTTTGTTTCTTATTTTTTTATTTCTCTATTGCTCCATTTATTTGTTATTTTTTTTTTTTTTATTAGAGTTCCATTGTTCCAAATTATATGGGAAAATTTGAGGCAGGCGTATTGTCTCGCCCGCTGTCTTGAAGGACATGGACCGATTTTGTTGATTTTCAAAAACAAAACTTTTCAAACTACGTGTAATCGATTGGCGTATTTTATGTTTTTCTAGTTCATTTAGTGCATTGGAAAAGTTGAGCATAAAGAATTAAATGTTAAACATTCAAATAAAATTGTCTAAAAAGACTCGTATTAGGTACAGTTTCTTAGTATTCAAAAAGATAGCTTTCTTTTCTAATATTCTTGGTTTTATTTTCTCAGCTTTTCCTCTTCAGTGTTAAGCTTTGCATTCTTTGCCTTAGCCAGACATAAAAACTTATTTCAAGGATAACAATCAAGTAAAGATTTTATAGTTTCTAGAGTAAAATTTTTGTAAACTTACAGTCCGAAGGACCACATAAATTTCACCACATTTTAAAATAATGCAGCTGATGTAATAAATGAATTACAAAAATGGCTGCAATGTTGGCAAACTTTTCTTTTTAAACATCAAACCAATTTCAATCATACTTGAACATTCGAAATTTATATTTATAACATCAAAATCTCGAAAATAAAAAATAAATAAATAAAAATCGATCGTTAATTAAAATTAAACTAAATTAACATATCAACAAGGTTGTCACAATTCATACATCAAGAAACTGGTTAAAACAAAATAAAAAAAAAAAAAAAAAATAGATAAAAAAATGCAAAAAGGTTAAAGAAAAAGAATTTCAGAAATCTATGGGTGGTCTTTGTTGTTAAAATGTTTTTGTTGAAACATCGAAATACCTTCACACGATTAATTAACTCTAAATCAAAAAAATGTTGTCTGCTATTCAATTTAGTAGAAAATTTATGTCTCTATTTAAATTTCTTTCCTTTTTTCTTGTTTTTTGTTTTACTTATTGACTTAAATGAACATATTAAAAGTTGTTTGTTTTATTACTCGTAGCAGTTGTAGCTGTTGTATCGTTTCATTAATTACTTTTGTGAAATAATAAATTAATTAGAAAATTTATAATTTATGATTGTCTTTTGGCAACTGAACGGCATAAATTATTAAAGAATAACAAACAACTTCGGCATAACCAGCAGCAGATATCAGAATTAAGGAAAGAAAAAAATTTATGTTAAATCAAATTATTTTGACGGGTTAAATCACCCAGATTTAAAATTTTAATTTTTGCAAAAAGTATTTTTCAAAAATTTCACACTCTAATAGTTAGAGAACCGAGACATTTACTGGCTTAATATTGCAAGTAGTTTTTTAAAAGAAAGTCACTTCTTCGCACAGTGGTACCATAATGAGAGAAATGATCACTAAAGTAATGCTGACACGCACACTTTTGGTATTAGAGAAAAATATAAGCGAAACTCAACTATACTCTCAAATTGTCCTCAAGTATGATACGTGTAGGGTTTGGGATTTCCTGGATTTTTTTTCCCGGGAAATGGAAAAAAGCTGTCGCATTCCCGGGATTTTCCAGTATTTCCACACGAAACGAGATTTTTGAAAATTTTTATGTTATAACCAAAATATTTGAAAAACAATTAGTGTTTTTTAACTGCTAATGATTTTAAAGTTCCCGTTTCCCGGGAATTAAGCCTAAATTTTCCTGGGAAGTGAAGGATAGCTTTTCCCGAGATGAAATTCTTTCCCGTTTCAATTTAAACAAAAGAAAGTAAATTTGCAGCGATCAAAAACGCAATAAGTTCCATTAAGGGCTTCATTATTAGGTAGTAAATTCCGTGAGGAATAAAATAGACTAAAAGTTTTATTATTCCATTTGCAATTTACTATCGTTTGGCGAAATAAGTGATCGACTGATAAAGAAGAGATTTTACAGATGCCGATTAAATAAATTGGGCGCCATAAATATTTGAAGTTCAGCCGGCATAATTGTAAAGAAACCTCGATATCATACAATAAATTAATTTTTATTTATTTTAGCTTTCCTTCCTTAAGTTTAAAGGAAAATAAAAAAATATACGTAAAAAAAATTGCAAATGCAACAACAACAGAAATTATAAGTAGGAAATAAATGAATTTCAAATATTTTTAAAATATATTGTTACGATTACATGAAGTCCTTTGATATTTTAAGTCCTAAAACAAAGCTTTAATAATTATTTTCTTTTATATAATTTTACTAATACGGCATTGACACTATGCAATTTTTCATGAAACAAGCATACAATTTTTGTTGTGGGTGAAGCAAACGGAATAAGCAAAATTTAAAAGGGATGTTACTGTTGCTTAAGTCGCATATCACTGCATCTTAAATAGATAATGGAAAAAAATAGTTCAAAGAGTTGCATAGTGTAAATCTGGACTTTTCAATCTGTGTTATTTTGTTAACAACACATATTTTACTATTATTGTGTATGATAACTCCTCTGTTAAAAGTTTAACTCAACGCTGCCATACCTGCTTCCACTGCGATTTATATTTATTGACGAGTTAAAACGTCTAGATTGTACTAATGTGAAAACATCTGGCAACCCGTTTTACTAGGTTCTTTTATATTGCAATAAAGGTTAAGAGAAATTATCTTTCATTTATGTTTAATATGATTTTGTATGTAAAGCAAATTTTAGTAAAATTTGTGAGCTGTTGCAAAGCGTGCAAAGGACCTGATGTTTCAGTTATGCAAAGGCATTAAATCTACTTTTTTTTTTTACAAAAATAGAGCATTTATATAAAGTTTGATTTATTAATGGAGTGTCCGGGCAAATCAAAATATAAAGAACTACAGACTTCAACAAAAAATTGTTAATTTTCCGTGTAAAAACGACCTGAGGATAAAATCATAGCTCTGATAGCTGCAACGTTTAAACTTAACTTTGGTTGTTCGTTAGGTAAGGCCCGATTCCCCTTAAAAACTTATGCTATCAGTAAGAATTCAAAGACGATTTAGCAAGAATTGGCCGACACTATGGTATAATGGAAGTAGCGAGTTCACAGTGAGATGTCTACAATTTCTTGGATTATTTGTCAAATGTCATCACAAGTGTATTTAATAGCTGCAAGGAAAATATTTAACGTCCCTTGGCTTTTACTTAGAAGAAAATCACTCAAAAATTATTGATTCCAATAGCCATTATAAGCGGGCACTTTAGGTGTGTAAGCCTATGTGATCGCTTATATCTTTCCTTCAGTGATATCAGTCGAAGCTCTTTAATCCAAAAAGAGTCAATGCAAGAGCACAAAATTCTGATTATTGGTCTGTTAGAATTTGTTAGGTTTTTTACAGAATTAAAAAAAGGTGTTTAAAATTCAACCAAAATAAAAATAAATTGGTCGCCACAAAATTTTTATAATTTATTTTGTACGAATTTACACATAAATAAATGTCTTGTTTTACCGTTAATTTATTTTAAAAATTTTGTAACAATCAATGTTAAAAGAACAAATAATTTAAAAAATAAATTATAGTTGTTAAGCTTATAACTTTAAATTAACATTATTAAAAAAAAAGTACAAGTAGAAAAACCAACAAATGTTTGTAATTTTGTTTTTTAATTGATCATTTAAAAAGCAAACATTTCTTTGTAACAAAAAATCAAACAAATTAAAAGAGAACAAAAGAGAATAAATTTCATAGTAACGAGTATTGAATAAAAATAAATATGACTTCATACCAAAGATTTTTGCTAAAAACTACAATTTTTTATAAAAAAAAAAAAAAAACAATTGAAAAGAATTGAAAAGAATAGAATAGAAGGTAGTGGTAAAAAAAATAATAACAATAATTCTTTAAATTACTAAAGAATTTAGTTTTATAAATGTGTTGAGGGATTTGGACTTGCACTTAAATCCATTTTTATTCATGTTAATATTGGCTTAGACCTAATAGAAGACTATTGACCGCCTGTCATCACTGTAAGCATCTAGTGACTATAAAATATAAATGTAATAAAAGCTCTATTAAGAATGTAATGCCGGTTAAGAAATTTATTTACACCTTTATGACATTTCATATCGATCGATGAGGTAAAGAGGTCATCTTCATATTGCAGACTTATTTTAAGAAACGAATTTTACATAACGGAGAATAGCCTCCCACATGCTAGACACTATTGTATTCAAATTTACTAAGTCCCCTTAATTAATCTAATTCTGTTACAAATTTTAAAACTGCAGTATCATAAGAAAAATATTTAAAAATTAATACTCCCAGTAAAATATGTCATGTTAAGTTATTAATTACAATTTGATTTATATACACTCGAAGAATGATAAATGTCAAGACAAAAACTACACATGTCTTTGAAAATGCTTTAACAATTAACAAGCGCCATATGAAAAAATGTATTAAGAGGGAATCAAAACCAATGATTGCAACGAAACGCTTCCCAAATGTCCTTAAATATTAAAATTAAATACCAACCCAAACATAAAATACCTACCCATTTAAATTAAACATTAAAAAATAAAATAAATGAACAAAATTTAATGAAAAAATATTGTATTTAAAATAAAGTGCAAACAAACAAAGCAACAAATGTTATGCAAATTAATAAATAAATCATTTACTGTTATGGATAGAATTCATTTAAAAACAATTTAAATTACAAATGTTTTAAATGTTCAATAGAGCGACTACAAAAACAAAAATAACAGCAACATTAAGAGAACAAATATTTATAATTAAAATAATAATAAATTATTTAAAATTATTAAGAAGAAGAACAACAAAAAAAAAACGATAAAATGAAATTAAATATAATTATTCAAATACTTTAATGAGTACTTGAGTGTGCTAAATTACATATGATTAAAAAATAAAAAAATACGAGGGCAGTTTTAGCACAACCATATCTGATATGACATATAAACAAAGAAATTTGTGAAAACTGTTACAAAAAATAAAGCAAGCATCGAGTTTAATTTAATTAAACTAAAATTTTTAAAATTTTATTTTAATAAATTCTAAAATATTTATATTCATTTTTAGATTATTCTGCGATAATTTGAATGGAAATTTAATGCTTGTTATGAAAAAAAAAATTAAGAAAATAAACACAACTGGAAAGAACAACGAATTTTGCACAGCACTACGAAGAAATCGTCATCAAAAAATTTTTGCGTTAATTCAACGACTAAAACTTAATTACAACAACAAAATTATTTATTAGAAACAAAAAGGATTTACAACGAAATATATATTTACGAAAAAAGAAAGAAACTGAAAAAAAACTGTTACTCTGCATCAAAATATCAGTTGCTCATACTGGTGGGGGGGATGGTTTTTATTTTGCCAATCTAGCCGGACATTACTTTTTTAGCTTATTACTAAGTGCCCCTAGATTAATAAAACTGTTCGTCATAGGAATTTCTACCTCTAAAAAATGCAAGTTTTTTTTTCTTTATTTTCCCGTCCAAAAAATGTTAAGAAATTTTAATTTGGACTCAAGAGATTCTAAAATGTCATTTTTAGCCCCGCCCACACAAGTGGTGAAATAAAATATTATTTTAAAAAATAGTATTACTTTTAAAAGAAAGAGATAACATGCGCCTTTAAAAATTTTTTTATGGGCAGGGGTAGTATACCTCCAATTCCACCCCCAAAACAGTACCTGATAAAAATTTTTTTTAAATTTTTTTTTGCCAATTTTGTAAAAAAAATTCCTTTTAAAGCTTTCCAGTGCCTTACCAATTCCTGCCTTTTAAAAATATTATTAAAAATATATTTTTGTAATTTCTTACTTTAAAGTATTTTATTTATTTGAAATTATTTATTTATAGTAATAATTTGTTTATGATTGTAACGATAAATTTTATTTAGAATTATAACAATTATTTATTTAAAACAACTTCTCCTTTGCACTATGATGATGATAAGTGCTATAGTTCTTCTTTGTCGGATTCTTCAAAGACGTCTACCGAATGTGAATTCTCTTCAACGTTAAGTACAGGTGGAAGCATGAAAAAAGTTGCTTCTTACGTAAAGTGTGATGACCTTTTTTTGAAGTGGGTTTTAAACTACTAAATAGTGGTTCAAAACTTAGTAGAAGTCTTACTTTAATATCTATGTTAAACTGAACCTTTAAAACTTTCTAGCAAAATTCTACCTGTAAATTTTAATTCGGCCTGGAATTGTTTGTTTCCACCTGAGCCGCTTCTTCGGATAACAGCCCAATAAACAACAATGCTTCCCTCATTCATAACAATTGAGCCATGTATTAAAATCTTGTACATTGTAGGTATCATAGGATGCCACTCATATAGAGAAACGTAAAAGTTTTGCAGTATCTAAGCAATAATCGGCAAATTCTTGCATTTGGATTAAGTAACCGTTTGATATAACTTTAATAATAACTTTGATTCGGTATATGAAATCAAATTCAATTCCAGTTGTTTTTGCACTATTCATGATTGAACAAAAAAATCTGCTGTTACTTTTTCCAAATCCAGGTTTCGGTACAACCATTATTAGCCCTAATTCACTTTTAAATTTTTTTTGATTATTTTTTTCTCGCTTTAACAATGGCTTTGTCTTTTTTTTTTGTGAGTATGTACCTCTGCAAGATGAGAAAAAACAGAAAAAGGTAAAATTCCCAAAAAATCGCGACAAAAAATTGGCGCAAAAAGCATAATGTTTTTTTCTACAGTATCAAAAAGAGATCGTAAATCTGATAGTGATACATAACATTTTTAGGATCTCGATGGAGATCACTCTCAAAAACCCTTTCTTTAACAAAAAATTTTCCAAAACAAAAATTTAAAAAAAACTAAATTTCAAATGAAATTTCTTATCATAATAATTTTAAACAACATTTTTCTAAGAACTAACATAAGTAGCTGCTAATATATCTTTTCACAGAAAAAAAAAATCAATGCAAAATTTTTACTCGTTTGGCCACAAAAAACTATACTGCAAACCTTTCAAAATCGTATAAACAAAAATGTAAAAACACAGAAAAATTAGGGGTACGCGTGGCGTTTTGCCTGCTGTCTCCAAGAAAAGACATTTTGCTGATTTTCAATAGCAAAATTTTCGAAACTATGTCTGATAGATTGGCGTATTAAAATTTTCTCTAGCTCATCTAGAGCCTTAGAAAAGTTAATTTCACCCCAAATACGGACGGACAGACGGACATCGCTTATTCGATTTCGCTTTCCCCAAGAACTCAGAATATGTTGTAGAAATTACAAACAGAATAAAAAGCTAAAATGTTCCCTTTTTCCACCTGAGGTGGAGGGTATAAAAAAGTGTTAAGAGTTTTAAGAATTCCTAAAAATAATCAGTTTTTAGCAAAATTTATTTTAATCAATTAAGGAATTAAAAATTGTTTTGAAATTTAGTGGATCTAATCAATTTAGGAATAGAAGCTTTAATAGGATTTTGCTGATTTTGCCAGTTTTTTTTAGAGGTGGAACACTCACACAATGTTGCGTAATAATTTACTAGCTTTATCCCTTTTAGAAAGGGATAGAGTAGAAAAGACAGAAGGTAAATAAAAGTAATAGCTTAATTTTCAACTACTCTGCGATTGGGTCTTCTGAACAGGATTCCACTTAACAGTTCAAAAACCTAGTGCCGTGTTCTTTCGCTCAGACATACGGCTAAATATGCTGCCTCATCTATAATTATGGTTGCTATAGATATTAAGGAATCAAAAGCTGTCGCCTGAAAATCCAATGCGATCTTCAGTGGAACAAGCATATTTTTTTAAGTCGCAAAGGAAGTATTCAAGTGTTTTGGTTTTCTAAAATAATGCAAGAGATTTTTTACTCCATCTGATCTCCTCGATATCTTTATCACATTTTTCAGACGAAAAATGGAATACAACTCTCATGTATTTGCTGGGATTTTAAAAACAATTTTAAAAATATTCAATTGCTTACAAAAGAGAGCAAAGAAGCTGATCGGTGACAGCAGAATATCCAGCTTTATTGACTCACTAGAGCATCAACGCAATGTAGGATGCGTTTCACTTATTTAGCGTGACTACAACAGCAGATGTATTTTAGTTTTTAAATTGCAACCTATAAATAAAACAAATTTCAGTGCCTCGTTTCTGTTACTTAAGTGAAAAAGTTTTACATGACAATCTTAAAAACGTTTTGTTCCACAGAGGGTGAGCAATTGTTAACTTTCACCCTGGCATTATCGAGCATATGAAATGTAACATGTAACTCAAGACGCGTTTATTAATGGGTTTCGTGGGTTTTTTCACCGGCATCATATAAGAGTGGGAATAAATCTTTTCCTTTTGCTAATTCAAAATACTTTTAAGACTGCCCTCATTTATTTGTATAAAAATAAAAAAAATGCTTGAATGAATTTATGGTATGAGTCAGTATCAGTATTTTTTTTTTTTTGCTGGTCTGTTTTTATGCCTATTAACTTTACGTGAATGAATCCATTTAATTATTCAGCTTTGTTTTTGTTTTCCCACTACCTTTAAAATTATTAGCTAATTTAGCGCCTAAGACTAAATACTGTGGATTATTTCATATTTAAATATAAGTTAAAATTATACAAAAAAAAAAAAAAAAAACTAGCCATTTTGTTCGTCATAAACTAATAAAAATCACATCAACAATCCCATTAACAGTTGTTCAATTTGTCATTGTTTTGTTTTTGTCTTCTTCTTTATATAAAGGTTTGCTTAAAATGTTGCTAAACAAGAAAGTCAAAATAATAAATTAAAACAAAACGGACCGACCAGATAAAAAATATATTTTTATTATTTAAATTAAGTTGTTTTATTTAAACCAATAATTTGAAGAAAAAAAAGAGAATGAATGAAAACCTGAACGTATAAATGATTGATTGAATGATAACAAAATGATCGATATTTTCTATTCAAATGTTTTACTGTTAGTGATATAACCCCAACATTTTTTGAGCTCACAAAAAGCTATAAAATAAAATTTGTAAGTTTTGAAGAAAATCAAACAAAAGATGCGTGTGCATTTTATTACTATGTACTTTCGTTATTAAACAATCAAGCTGGCGTTTGTTTAAAATTAAAAAAAAAATCAAAGGTCTTGCTTTTGCTTCCTTTTTGATCAAAGTCAACGCAAAATAAAAATGTTTGCAAAATATTTTTCATTTAAAGTTAATTTCTAGTTTTATTTCTACAAGCGAAATTCATCGATAATCTAGTGTCAATTCGGTGTCCTATTTGCATAACAAAAGTTCAATGTTTTCATATGATTTATTGTAAAGGGTCATCCAAATGTGACGCCTAGATGTCAGCACTATATAGTTTTTACACGTGACATCTTTTCAAATGACAAAAGCCATTTTGTTTTATTAGAAGGTAGTACAGTTTTAACCATGGACAGGTACACATTGCAACAACGCGTTTACATCATTCAAAGTTATTATGAAAATGGGCGTTCTTAGAAAAATACCCATCGCAAAATTTTGCGATGTTTAGTGACGAAGCTCATTTCAGAATGGATGGATTCGTCAAAAAGCAAAATTATCGTATCTGGGGTGATGAAAATCCTCGTGTTATTCATGAAAAATCTCTACACCCACAAAAAGTTACTGTTTGGTGTGCATTTTCGGCAAATGGAATCATTGGGCCATTTTTCTTCGAAGATGATGCTTTACTGTGAATGCTGAGCGATACCAATCAATGTTGAGAGACTTTTTATGGACACAGTTGAATCATATTGATGTGTCTGACGTCTATTTCCAGCAAGACGGTGCTACATGTCACACAACTCGAGAAAACATTACGCTTTTGCGATCAAAATTTCCTCAACGTGTAATTTCACGAAATGCAGATTTCAATTGGCCTTCAAGGTCATGTGATCTAATACCATTAGATTTTTTTTTGTGGGGTTTTTTGAAAAGTCGAGTGTATGCTAACAAGCCACAAACAATTAATGATCTAAAGAACAACATTCAAGTTGCAATTCGTGAAATAACACCAGCAACATGTCGGAAAGTCAATGAAAATTTCGAAATTCGGATTGATGTCTGCAGACGCAGTCATGGTGGACATTTGAATGATATTCTATTCCACTTATAATTGTAATGAATCATACTTTTAATAAAAAAAAGCAGCTTGAAAAAAGTGCAAAAAGTTTGTGTTTTATTTCAAAGAAACATGTAGGCGCGTTTTTTGGATGACCCTTTATAATAATTCTTATATAACAAATCTTTATGTTTTAAACCGAATATACTTCTTGCTTTACCCTCAAGGGCTACTGTGTTGATAAGCGAAATATTTTAAAAGATTTAAGACCTAAAACTTGATGGCTAATTGGACCATTTTGTAATCGCGACCAGTTGCTTTTTTTTTAGTAAGTCCACCGTTTGATCAATTAAGACCCCAAATAATGGGTAGTCATAGCTCTACAGTGTTCACCGTTGACGATAACGTCATCTTAGGCTTTATTTGTAAAGAAATAAGAATAATTATTCCCACGTCCTGTAAAGTGCTCCATAGATGTACTAAAGCTTAAATGGTTAGCAAGTTGAGGATCAAGCGGGTTTGATGATCTGAGTTCACATCCCAGCCAAAGCCAATTTAATAAAACCAAATTGTTTGTTGACACTTCTCTTTGAAGCATAAATCACAATACTCTGCTTAACCGATAAGACTTTACAACTTTAAATTGTCGGCGAAGTTAAGAAGTATAATGCGTCTACTCAACACCAGAGTCGGAATTACATCTTTTTCATTTACTCTATCCTTTTCCAAAGAAGGTGTCAGATAAATAAATCGTTTCATTAAGAACTTCTTCACTACTTAGTCACATTGCAGCAATTGCTTTTCCGGCGCGCATCAGATGCGTATGAATGGATGATTTGGTAGATCATAAAATGGACACAGCTGGTGGTAACATTCCCATACATTTGCGGGGATACATGTAAAGAAACTTTTTTGGATTTTTTAAGTTTAGACCTTCAATTTTGTAATGTCCGTTGGCCAGTATTGATATTTATTTCTTACCAATATTGGTCTAGATAAGGTGCCAGTTTTGTATAGTTTTCTTTTGGTTTGTGGCTATGAAAACGGCTCGGAGGCTGGTATTTACATACTACTGATATTGAAATTTGTTAAAGCGGCGGGGTAACTAACGTTCAAGGTCCCCGATAGTAATCTATGGATAATAATTCTGAATCTTTGATTTAAATTCTAATACTGCCGAATAGAGATTATTTACTTATTAAACATTTCAACATTTTGCTTGCTATTCTTCAAATGATGATGCAAAGATTTTCATGAATCATACGATTAATTATAATTTTTTTTTTAATTTATTCACTTTTATTTTTTCAATCTTTAGACAGATAAACCCGCTATGGCATTTTTTTCCAAAACAAAATTATTAAAACAAACGTGTGAGTTGTACAAATTTTACACGGTTGGCTGCCTAACAATTTAGTTGCCAAACTTGAGCCAGTTATCTTTATATAAAATCGTTAAAATTATAACCAGAAATCTATAAATCATTTACTTTATTCTTTGTTTTACATTTTTTACTTTCAACACTAATAAAATTTTTCCTTAACTTTGAAATTAATAAAAAAATAAGAGCATAAAAACCATAATAATTTCTTTAAATAACTTTGAGAATAAAAAATAAAAAAAATAGCTCAACATTAATTTGTTGTGAAACGCTTTTAACAATTTCCCTTTGATATATTCTATATCTTTATGGAAGCAGCTAATTGTTTTTGAGTAATTGTTATGCGAGGGGTGTCTGAAAATAAAACTCTGTATAGTAAATACTAGGCGGGATCTAGTCCTTTTTTTAAGAAAAGCTCGTAAAATTATATTCATTTTATAAACCAAAAATAACACGAAATGCGGGATATTGAAAGCCAACCTTCCAAATCAAAACAAAATGTCAAAAAAATTATCCATGCATTTGTTTATCATAAAAATAAAAAGGATTTAAAACTTTTTATGAACTTTTGCCAGTATGACACATGCTTTTATTTACCACTGTAGACTTTTCAAACAGCTGATTTATTTTTTTTTTTGTAGCTTAAACAATCTACCAAAAAAGTATTCTGGGCTATTTTGTGTAATGAGAAGAAGAAGAAGAGTTTTATTTTTTTAAAGCTTGTTCTTCTACCTAACCTTGCAGTACGGGATCAGTTTTTGGTTAGAATACAAACTCTACGCTGAGTACGGGGTCACACCTACTGTACAATACATTCCAAAGAGCTAGAAATTCTTTAGAAATTAATTAAATTTGTGACTAAACATTTATTATGGCCCCTGCCAACTGCAATGTCGTGTTATCTATAGCTGCTCTCCTGAGAAATCCCAAAATTACCATGAGTTATAGTGTTGACAGATCTGCATCTTACAGTAGATGTTTGCCCAGCTGGTTATATCTTCTATAACGTAGAGTAACAAGACCTTAAGAAAAATTCTGGAGTCTCTTCATCATAATCACAACCTAATAATTTGCTCTTGCTATTCCCTACAATTCCGAGTCTATTGAAATGCTTCATGTGTAGAAGCTAGAGGGCATACTAAAAGTATTTATACCTTTAAACATGAGAGCTTTAAAATTATATTGACCAAATGTTTCAATTTTCAGCTTCGCAATTCTCAGTCTAAGGAAATTAACTCAGTGACATTTCTAGGTACTTTCGATATCCTTCCATGGTCTCAAACAGGATTTAAGAAGGACCGATCATGGGCAAACTTGTTTTGATTTTGACAGTCGATATACCTTTAAGTTGTAGTAGAAAAGCGTGCCTTAACTGATTAAGTTAAGCAGCTCATTCCTACATTAGCCTTAGGATAAATTTATAAAACAAGTTCCATACTGGAAGCTTAGCTACTCAATTAGATGACTATTTTCTCATCGACGTTAATTAAAGTGACCCATCCTTGAAAAAGGTATGGTATTTTCCCACAGAGTCATATTAGTTTCGTGTCTTATAATGATAATTCCATTCACACTTATTTTTATCTAGAACTGTAAAATTTTCTTTTGGAACTATAATTTTTACCCATCACAAGCTGATTGCAAGTTTTTTTTACAAGACACACCAGCTTATAAAATTCAAAAACCTGTTGAAAAAAACCAAAAAAATCAGACATCTAAATAAATGCCAGAGTTGCAAAAAAAATACACAAACACCACAGGATGCTACCATTGTACTAAAGCTAAAAATAATTTTCATTGATGTCAATATGGATGCTAAAAAATTTCGCTAATTTTTGTCGCCTGGAAGTGTTCCCAGATTAAAATATAAAAGCGTTTAAGTCTAAATAATTCACGTATTGAAAGATCTTCTACTTTAGAATAGTCCAGTGAAATTCTTGTTTCACACACGCAATACAGCACTGCAGATCATTTGTAATTTCTTTTTCCCATGTCGGAATTTTACTGTTCAGAAATATCACCTCTAAACGTTTTTCATGATTCTCTTGTGTTGTTGTCGCCAGTAAAGTATTTCTGTTTATTTTGATAATATTCACCAAGTTTAATTTATTCAACTGCATTCGGTTCTTTACACCCGAATTACAGTAAGGGATTGTCAACTGAGCAATATCTAGAAAATGCAGCTAAAACAACAGCAATCTCCTCTTTGCCTTTATAATTTACCTCGTTCGGCCTTGCGCAGAGTCTTACATTATGCAGTTAAGTCAGTATTAAGACCTGTGTCCCCAAGCTGACTACTTGTTTTATGTCGTAGCCTGTACATAAAGATAATTAATTTCCTAGAGTTGCTTGTATCCACTCACTTTATCATGGAGTTTGCCCCCAGAGCACTAATAAGTCGCACTTCCAACAGTATACATTTCCATCAACCGCATTTAAAATGTGAGTTGGATTTACGGAAGATAATGTTGAAAATTTTTGCACAAAATAAAGATGTAGAACATCGTTTCTTAAAATTTCACGATGTCTTATTCCCACCAAAATGTGTAATAAAAATAGTTGTAGCCAATGAAACAAACTTATCGCAATTCAAAAACAAACAAAAATCAACAAACATAATTTATAATTTTCTTTTTTAATGTTTTCAATAAAAAGTTTTATTCTACCCTCGTATAAACTTTTAATAAATGTATACGTTGGTACATGATATAGAATTGGTCGACAATTTTTAATTGTTGCCGCCAATTAATTTGCATGTAAACACAAATTGTTCGCAACATAGAAGCAACATACTAGTGAAATAAAACCAGCAACAACAAACAATCTCTATAAAAATAATAAAACGAATACAACAACAACAGAAAAAAATACTTTTAACTTATAAAGAGTAAATGAGCGAAGATACTTTGATTTGAAATACTTCGCTTCGTTATCTATAGTCGCAATATAATGACCAGCCAAAACATTAAGGCAAACACATCATTTGTATCCAACCGAGTGTGTATCTTAGAGCAGCCATAAACAGGCAGGAAGGCAGGCAACAACAAACGTCGGCAGCGGCAACAGCAACACAGCAGTTGATTTTCCCCTTTTTTCTGCCTTTTTTATTTATTTTTTTCTTACCGCTTTAAATAGACCACAAATTACAACATGAACAGCTTCTGATCGGGTGGTAAATTCTATCTAAAGCATTTTAAACATATTGATTTTAGCAAAAAACGTATGTTCGGGGCATATGAACAGGGTAACAAAGATTAAATGGAACAAAGAAAAATTTTAAAATGCTAATCAATTAAAGCCCAGTTAAAACTAAAACTTAAAGCTCGCTCATGTTAGGAACTGCGACAAAATATATTATTTTGTAAGCGGTGGAGATACATCAAACCAGGGTATGAAAATAAACAAAACAAAACGAACAAAACATTTAATTTTTATGTTGTTTTTGGTCGCTTATACAAACTGTATATTTAAACAAAAGAAGATTGAAAATAAAATTAAAATGTTCGGAAAAAGTTTTTTAAATGTTTAAAGTTTGTATGGGTATATCAAATCAAGCAGAAGCGTGAAATTGTAATTTTTTCTTTGTCATTAAAAAATGTTTGCTTGGTCATTTATAAAACGTTAAAAAATTCTTAAAAATTTTAAGTCTTTGCATAAAACGTTTGCGAGACGTTTTGTTTCTTTTCGCACCCTGCAAAACATTTCATTTATAGAGAAATTGTCATTCACCTACTCTTTTTACGGCTAAGAAAGCCAACAAGCTACAATATTTAGATGTAGAAATCTCAACAATAACTGCTCATCAATCAGCAATAACTTGAAATTAAATCGGTCGTATACAAATACAGAATTGATTTAACTAGAGACCTAACATTTTTTTAATGAAAAAAGTGGATTTAAATTTATGAATTCTTGAGTGCAAGTAGCAACTTCAAAATTAATGTTTGTTCGCCTCCCTCTTAAAAATCACAAATTTTTAATTTATTTACCACTTGAAAAATGCTTTTAATCCAAACATACCAACTGAGTTGCCACCTGTCTATGCTATAGCAGTCTGCCTCAAGCCTTATAAACCTGTACATCAACTATTTTTTAAAAAGTTATCGTGCATGCCAGTTTTATTTAGTTTTTTGCTGTAAGTTTCAACGAGGGCACCGTTCATATTTTTTTTTAATGTTTATTGGTCATTTACTGGCATGACGTCTTGGCCACTTGTAATGTGTGGGTTTTGACGATAATACATAACCATTATCTCTGAGTTTCTTATCATGCTTTAAAAACAAATCGTGAAATAGTGCGGCGGTTGATAGTGGCAGTTTAATTTGAAGCTTAAATTTTCCCTTCCTCTAGGGATTTTAATAAAAAAATATGAAATACTCATTTATACAAAATGGCCAATGTTGAATTGAATTTTAGAGAACAGAATAATAGGAACACTTACCTAACACAAGTTGGGCAGTCGTTAGGTGACATGAGTTCATATCCCAACAGGGCCTTAATTTTAAAGAAAGTTAATTTCTAGAGTTGCCGTGGTGTATTATTTGGCCAAAAAAAAAAAACTTTTCCTAAATACTAGAAAAAATGTTTTTTTTTTTAATTAAGGTGGTTCAAAAAATTAAATTTAATTTTTTAAAGCCGAATAATGAACTGAAAAAACAAAATTCATATTTTAAGAAAAATTTTTAGAACTGGAACTAAGCTCTCGCCAATATAGGAAGTCTTAAAAACCACAGCAAAAGTAAAAGCTTAACGGTATTATTTTTTTACACCCGAGACACACACCTAAGTACGACTACATCTGTGCTATAGCCGTGTTAAGTTTCAGTAACAATGTTTTCTGAAACGGTGTAAGAAATACTTTACTCCATCTGATTTCCTTACTATCTATGTCACTTTTATCAGACCGAAAAAGAAATACTACTCCCATGTATGGGCCGGTGCTTCAAAGTCTATTTTGGAGTTACTCGACCGCTTACAGGAGAGAGCGAAGAAACTCATCGGTGACAGTAGGGTATTCAGCTTTATTGACTCACTGGAGCATCGACGCAATGTGGGGTGTGTTTCACTGTTTTATCGTTACTACAACGGAATGTGCTCTTATGAAATCAGGGAACTTGTTCTTGAAAACCGTAATTTTATATGCGATCTGCATCAAGAGCGCATTTCTTTGTGGTCGATTGGCCAGTGAATCGCATAACGCATTACAGAGAAAGTTCGTATGTGGAATGAACCCCTGCAGAGGTCTTTCCTGCCACTTTCAATGTGCAAAAATTCAAATCAAATGTTCACAAGCACTACTCCCTCTATCCCTCATCCTACAACCTAATTTCCTTGTTCTGGCACAATGCATTGCATAAGTAGGGGTCATACCCTGAGTGCTGGTCGAATATTAAAGTATTCATATTCGAGTTCTTTTGCATAATGACTATCTGGAGGAAGTTAAAATACGCCAATCGGTCAAACTTAGTTTCGAAAATTTTGCTATCGGTCCATGTCCTTCGTGGCAATGTACAAAAGACCATGCATGTTTCTAATTTTTCCATATCATTTGGAACAATGAAAAAAATCGTTAAGTGAAGATATTGCCACTCGCCCATATTTTTCAAGTTATGGGCCTCTGAACTTTTCATTGAAAAGTACGATTTTACATTATTTTGTCAAGATATCAATATGGATATCGTTTAAAAGCTTTCAAAGAGATTTTGGAAAACTTGCGTTGTGCATCAATTCAAAATATTTCAATTCTGTATAAACGATTTTAAGTTTTTATTCTTGCTAATGGCTTCGGCAGTCATGGTAGAGGCAGTCATAGCCTTCTTAGGGTTCCAGAGTTCTCAGCCTCCTGGCTAAATCCCAAAAGTCCTTATTAAGCTTTAGACTCTAGCAAAGCCTTTCAAACTTGTTTTACTACACATCCGGCAGATAGTAATACGTTAAGACCCGTTTCCAAATATGTTTCTTTTGACGATATCGTTTAAAGGCATTTAAAGAGATCTTTCAGGAAATGCTATTTTTTTTAATGCTTAAGCCATTAAGAGCCGGTGATATTTTTATAAAAAATTATGTATCGGATTTAATTTTTTTGTTTTCGTACTTTTTAATTCTCTGTCTTTGGCATTACAGAGTATTACACTCTTATTTGTTTTAACTAAATTCCCCACAGTGCAGCGATTATAATTCAAACTTGGATCATGAAAATATATCGGGAGCGAACAGTTAGCGAACCAGCCATCTAGGAATATTATGTCTTAATATAAAGAGATAAAGAACAAATTTTCCAGTGTAAAGTAGATTAAAATCTTAAAGGAAAATAAAAAAAGTTTTCTTGTGATAGCGGATTTTGGTATCTAGAATTTTGTATGATCTATTTTATATTTTGCTATTAAAACACATATGGTACTCACATTATGAACCTTTAAAAGAAAAAAAATCTTTGGGTATGATCTGATTCCTTTACCAAACGTTATTGTTTGATTGTTGCCACAGTGGGAGAAATCAATAAATTAAAAAAAAAAAAAAAAATATAAGTCGAAAATCATTTATATATTCTAAAAGCAGCAGAGTTATTGAAAAAAATATTCATTGTTTTAGTTTAAAAAGTGGGAAAATAAGAAAGTCCAGATTTACACTATGCAATTTTTTGAGGCATTTTTTTTTTCAATTCCTTATTTAAGTTGCAGTGATATGCGCTATTTAAAAATAAAGATAAGCAAAAATAATATCCCCTCAAAATCCCAGTAATACCATATTGCTTACTCCTCTTGCTTCACCAACAAGCAAAAATTTCATGCAAGTTTCATGAAAAATTGCCTAGTCTAAATGCGGTAAAAATTTTCTTTTTATTTTTCAATATTTTGATTTTATAAAAGTTTTTTAAGAGTTCTTGGTATACACTTTTGCCCACTGTAAATAGGCGTTGTTTTTAGTTCGTCTGTGCATAGTATTTATTAAGAATATTGTTGCATTTTGCAATACATCGTTTAAAGCCGCTAAAATTCACGACACGATTACCAAGCAAAAAACGTTTTAATGTTAAAGAAAGAAAAAAGAAAAACAAACTTATTTCCTTAAAAATTAATTTTATTTCTTTTTCTTTTTGTTTTTGTCTTACAACATTCTCGTTGAAATGATCATTATTAAAAGAACGCCAAAGTGTTGGTGGCTGGCTGAATGGCTCATCGACAACAAACATTTTGCATCAAGATGCTGTAGATGGATGTGGATGATTCGTAACATTAAAGTCTTTTTCTACGTGATGCTTTTTGCATTTAATTTTAATTTTGTTTCTTAACACTGCAATTGCAGTGTTGTGTTGTTTTTTTATTGCTTTTTCTCTTGTTTTTTTAACAAATTGGGCGAGTCTAACTGGCATCAGTGTGGCATCATTTACATCAGTAACATCGAAAAAAAAAAAAACAATAACAAAAAAATATATTTCAACAACATCATCATGTTCATTACATGAGATCATTATGATGTTATAAAGTAGTAATGAATGCAAGATTATTCCGCATAATCTTACAACAACGTTGTATACCAGCGATCGCTCACCATCATCAAAATGTGCTGTTGTGTTTGATAATGAGGTGAGAAACGTATTTTTATTTATTTATTCTTTAACATGATTTTTCTTAAATTATTATTTTTTATCTTATTTTATTCTTGCGTTTTTTTCACAGTTTTTTTGCTCGCATAATAAAAAAAGAAAAAAAATTTCTGGACTTTGATTAAGCAGCTATGCTACTACTGACTTCGAAATACAATTTTTTTATATTTTAGACAATCAGACAGCCGTTTTTCTTAACCCTTTATCCCTTTCATGACTTAAACTCTGTGAAAATGTCAAACGTCTGCTTATTGTGATTCGCGTCCTGTATGGGATACTCTTTTTATTATACTTTTCTTTATTTGCAGATATTAAGCCACTCTCTACAAATGAAATAAATTATAATCTACAATCGAATTGGGAAAGTATTTTTCCTGAGGTTGCATTTAGCATCATAAAAAAGAATTTTGATCACACAGAAATTTAAAGGGGGGAAAAAATAACGAGAACAATAATTAAACTCGTTTGATATTTCAACCAGTGCATGAAAACTAACAAAACGTATCGCAAACGTTTCATGCAAAAAAAAATTTTTTTTTGTAAATTTATAGTCGTTTTGAACACGAACAAAACCAAAACAAATAACTATTTTTTTTTATAATGAAACAAGCACTAGGTCACTTTTAAATGACTTGTTTCTTTTTAAGCAGACGTAAAATCTTTGTACATTAATATTACGAGAACATCACTCAAGAAACGTTTGCATAATTTTTTTTCTTAAAACGTTTCAATTCAAACGCGTGATTAAATTAGATGTAAATTTTTTAATAACGAGCAAAATCAAAACGAAACTTAAATGGAAAAATTCTTTGCATTTTGTCTCTTGTTTCTGTTTTATTAACTACAAAGAACAAAGAAAAGCTAATGTAAACGTTTCGATTTTTTTCTTTGCGTACCCTGATGGCAACAAACTCTTTATTTTTTCAATATTTTAATTTATTATTTTTTAAACATAGTTTTGCTACTTTATCTTGAAGGAGAAACATCTTTGTGCGAGCAGATTTTCCTTCTTTAAAAAAGTAAAGTTATAATGAAAGACGCAACGTGCACGTGTTTTTTCAACTGGCACTTAATAGTGTCCACCGTTCTAACAAATAAAAATAATTTTCTATACAAATATCCTGTTCAGGATAACTCACTTCCTATAGGTCGATGTGCAGTTCCCGGAGAGAAGTTACATATATCTGAAAACTTGTGGGATACCCTGGCGCTGTAGTTTTGTACCCCTGCCTTTAAAACTTAGATCTCAAAAAAATTTTTTTTTTTTAAATATCACATTTTATTAAATTTTTTCACTCCATTTCTTTAGTGTAGAAAAAAATTGATAGGCAGTTTTATGTAGTTTAATTACAGATTAGAATTCACCGAACAATTTATTAGTTCTTATTATGGAATTTCGAATTGTCATAATGGAGGGGACTTTTTCGCACCACATGATGTTATATTTATTTCAAATGAAAGACGGATTAGCTTACGAGTTGTAAGGAATATTTGCTAATGATGGTTTAATCCATTTTAAAGTTGACGATGTGAATGTCTTCGCGTACATCACAAAAAAAAAAGGTTTTTGTGATATTCTTGGACAGATCTATTTTGCCATTCCTTCGAGCACGTTCATCTAAATGAATCCATGTTTTATCTTGGAAGGTTTAACAAGTTTAAGCTTATGATCGATTGCGAATAATATTTCATTTTAAAATATTCGTAAAAGTTGTGATCTATACATTCATGTGAAATGGTTAGAATCTCTTCCAAGTCATGCTCTTTTACTATGGGAGCATTCACCATCATTTTATATATTTTTATCGCCGATTTCTATTATGTCGGGCTTTTTGAACGAGCAGATAGTTCACCTACATTTGCGATAGTATGATCACAACGAACACCATCATTTCGGAAACACCTTTTTTATTACTGCAAGCAAAAGCTAATGCTTTTGTTCGTTGCTTGCTTTTGTTTCGTTTAACGTTTAATAGCAAATGTAACTAAAAAACTTTCAACAACTTAAAGTTAAGGTAAGGCGAGCTAATAGAAAAATTATGTTCTTTAATCCAAGTAATTCCTAAAGGCAGGACTTACTCATGAAGTCTTAGCAGTTGCCTAAACGAAACTTTGTGCTTGCATATCAATTGCAAAATATTTCACTTCTGCAAATACGACTTTAAGCTCTTACTCTTGCCAAAGGTATCGAGACTTACGAAGCCCTATGGAAGGGGCATTTATAACCTCCATAGGGTTCCAGCTTTTTCATCCTTAAATGATTGCTGGCTAAATTCCAAAAGTCTTTATTTATAAGTTTTAAACCCCAAACAAGATTTTCAAACTGGTTTTCTATAAAACAGGCAGATAGTAATGCTACAAGAGAACAATAATTGCAGACGGGGATAGAAAATAGTTTAAACAAGGTGACTGGGACTACGTAACCACGACAATTCAATGACTTTTAATTGGACATTTTAATAAAAATTAAATCTAAAAATATATAAAAATATGTTTCTTTTCAACGATTCATCAATAAAGCACATGATTTATATCACAAATATTTTCCGCATCCTTTTAGCAAAAAAAATGTCGCATTGAAAAAATCATTAACTCTCAAACTATGTTGACCTAGTAAGAGAGTTTGCAATAGAAAAATAAAAAAAGAAAGAAACAACCAACAATGAGGAAAAAACAATGAACTTTGCGAGACAACCACATCATGAACAACTAAAATAAAATTGTTCTTCTGGCAATTTTAATTTTGTCTCTAACAAAATTGAAGAAAAATCAAAAACCTGAGTATTTTTAAACTTTTGTGATCTTTATGCGCATAAACGAAATGACTTTTTTTTTTTGTAGTTTTGTTTTTTTTTTTCTAGCTGTGTTTTTTTAACTTAAAAACATTGATCACATTTTGCACTAAAATAGGTGAATCACAATATAAATAATTTATTTGAGATTTTTAATGTTTGTTTTTTTTTTTTTTTATTTTTTGCTTAATATTTTTCCTGTATTTTTAATTCTAGCAGCAGTGTATACGCCAGAAAGAAACTAAAAAAAAAGTCTCGCACGAAAAAGCAATCTGACGTGAGACATGGCGGCAACAACAAAATACTTACCACAGACACACTGATCATCACATGTTTTAAAAATAACGAAAAATAATAATAAAAGAAAAAAAAAATACAAAAAAATTTGCAGGTATTTAAAAGAAAATTTTCTTTGATTTAAAGAAATATATTTCAACGAAATAAAATTAAGTTGAAATCGAATTTTTTCAAATCCAGCTTGAATTTTCCGTGGCGTTTTGAACTTTCCTTAATTACAATCTGCTAAATGACATCGGTAAAATTGAATCAGTTAATTCGTTTTTTACAACCACTGAAAGCTGAATCTCGATAATTCTGATAAAAAGTAGAATTTCGTGTGCCCTCAACGAACCCAAAAAAAAAAATTTGAAAATGAAAGACATTCAGGCCGCCAAAAATGATTTAACGCCATTAAACTTAGATAAAGTCAGTTGGATGGTGTTTGAAGAATTTAGAAAACTCATTATTTAAAATTTCCAAATTTATACAACTCCTTACCTACTAACGATAGCCTAACTGACTTTTACACTGTACATGCCTAAGGAGCCCTAATTTGGGACTGTTTTGCATCACATCTGAAAGGTTCAGAATAATCATATTGGAAACTTAAGTTTAAATAATTCTTTGCTACTAACAGTTGATCAAGCCATTTGTGGATTTATTTCTAAAATATTCTGCTTCTGCCCCACTGTGCCCTGCAAATTGCTAATAAACCTTAAAATTGTCAATTTAAAGAAGATTTGTTATATTTTCATTCACATACAAATGTCCTCTAATGCCTCGTATATTCGAAAAAATTTGATGCCACAGAAGATTTTTAAGAAAATTTGTGACATTATTTTGCACGAACAACTAAATTGTACACAAACTAACTGTATAATTTAGAAAGTCAATGAAAAAGGCATAGGTGAGGTTTCACAGGCTGCTGGTATTAGAAAACCGACCCACTTAGGTCATAAAATAGTCCTGTTGTGTTACCTGAGAGGGATGTGCATAGGATCAATTCAGCTCCCTATGTCGCCATCAAGATCCATCTCCAAACCACCCTAAAGACCGGATAAACGAGTTTATACTAACAACAAAACAGACGGAAAGGTCCGCAAAACCATGCAGTCTTGTACTGCGTAGAAGAGCCGCTCTGTTCACAGAAAGTGCTCTACAGTGGCAGAGCCAATGTTCCACTGTTTCTCCTCTTCTTCATTCCGTCAACTTTTGCAGAAGTATCGATGATACAGTGACATGTCAGCACAACCACCAGTAAGCCCAGTTACCCACGGGGAAACCTCAGTAGATTTGCAGATCTCCTGCCTTCATACTGAAGCCATAATGTCCCCGAAAGCGTGCAGGTGACCTCGTCAGACCATCTGATCTGCGGGGCCTCAAAAAGTTGCCACTGAAATAAAGTCTAAAGTAGTTTAACGGGACGCCCACCAGTCTCTTAGCCGAGTTCCAGATCTAGCGAGTTCGTTCACAATTATGTTCCTGGGTAAGTCGGAAACAAATTTATCTATTCTCAAACTCTCAATTAATAATCTTAAACTTGCCTGATTGTATTTTCCAATATCAATAGTTTTTTTTAACGATTTCATTCTTTTAGCGAGTAAAAAAAATCGTTAAAATTTTCCTTGTATTTTTATATCTTTATGGGTGTGTAGTTGATATTGTTAACAAATAACCTGGCAACTTTGTGTCATCATAACGTGTCTTCTCTGCTTTTAAAGAATAAATAATTTCATTGAGCAGTGTTGTCAGATTATAGGATTTGTTCCCAAAATAGGAAATTATTCCACAAGATGGGGACAAAAAATTTCGTTTGGGAATTAGGGATTTGGTTGGGACAATTTTAACTCCTTTAGGAATGCTAAAACGATTCCAATTGGATTAAAATATATTAAAGACCGATGTGGACTCTAGTTTAATTATCTACGAGAAATGCTTGTGTAAAATGCCTTTTCTTTATAATTAAGGCAAATACGCAACAAAATGAGAATTATTACAGAATTTCAATATCTCAAAATAAAAGCAATATTTTTAAAGAGATACTTCGGCATAAAATAAACTGGCTTCTGGGGATTTTTGGTGATAAAAAGTTTCAAGTAAAGAATTCAACATGAAATAAATCTGGGAACCCTGTAAAAAAAAACAAAAAATTATAGACGCCAAAACACCACCATAGAATTCCAAATACGAACAAAGCTTTTGGCTTCTCTACAAAAAAAAAAATAATAAAAAACTCACACTCATACTCACATGATCGCACGCAAAAAACTCAACAAACGAAAAATCTTTGAAAACAACATTTTTCTATTTTGGAAAAACTAAATATAAAAACATAAATATTTTCGCATTTATTTTTGTTAACATTATTAATGTTCAAATTAGCAGCAATGGAATAGACAAATAGAAGGACAAGCAAGAGAACAGACAGAACGACAGACAAACAATGATCTCATAATCAGGATGGTAATATTCACTCACAATATGTACGATCACCCATGGATAGAAATCATAATCAAGTAAATGAAACTGAGTTGATACAAATGCCTCTCTCGTATTCCTCGTTCAATATTTGCATCTGTTAAATGAATTCAAAGATTTTCATTTTCTATAACGAAAAAAAAAGAATTTTGGGCAGACCAACAAAGATCACAACAACAAAATAATAGTGATATTTATAATAACCGCATGGCAAATGTATTTAGGACAGAATAATAAAAAAATATTTTATATATAAAAATTACCAAAAATTGGAAACACAAATAAAATTGTTTTTTTTTTAAGCCTCAGTGTACAGAGTTGTATTTCCATACAAATCTAAACGTGAAAGTACGTGAAAGAAATAAAGTTTTCAGGTCGAAAAATCTTGTATGCGCACACAGAGTAAACATTATAGTTCGTTGTGACTCCCCTTCTATTATTAACTTGCGAATTATTGTGTTTGGCATTCATTATTTTGCTTGATGAACGCCAATTTATCTTTCGTAGAAAAGCTATACGGCAACCTTATTCGATTTCCTTTTGGAAAACAGATGATCATTCTTTAAAAAACCTTGGCTTAAGTAAATTGGTAGCTCCAAGGATTTGATAATGTGGCATGGTGAATTTTTCTCAAAGTGATTTTGATGCCGGTAATAACTTCTCTCGATTATAATTAGCTCAATCAGGAATCATACCATAAGAATCATCTAAAAAATTTAATATTAAGACAGCGGAAAATATTGTGACAAAGATTTAAGTCAGCATTTGGAGATGTTGGCCCTAAATTGATAGTGATCTTGCCAATAGCTGAAAGCAATGCCACCACCAGTGACCTCTGATCTGAGAGCGAAAACCTGATGAGAAACTTCTAGCATCAATTATTTAAGGATGTAGATTGTTTTAACTCACATTACGGCATCATTGGCGGCGTCTGTTACAATGCAGTATCGCTTAGGGTAAAATGCATGCCCCTCGATTTGGGTTTAATTGGAATAGAGACCCTGTGGGCTACCGTTTCCTGCGGTTTCACTAGTTACCCTTCATCAGACTTTCAATGTACAAAGTTTCCAGTCTTGAGCTTTTTCCAGCCCAGGCAATAGCGTGAAAGATGATGGGTTTCCAAGACAAACATGACCCCAGAGGGAAGAAGGTTACGTTTTTTAACCAAACTTCTTTCTTCTTTTTCTAAATGATCATATTCATTAGCCCAGCTTTTTTATGATTATGATAGTGCGGCTAACAGCTTAGACTTAAACGTTTCCAGAATCCAGTGTTGTATACTTTCGAACAGCTGTACGATTCTTTATCTTTAGTCGCGAGTGATATAAAGCACACTTATTCCTTACACGCAAAAATCAGTGTTACATTCGTTGCAACAAAAATATTTTCATTTCACAAAAAAGCAATGAAATGCTTTGATTTATATCAGATAATTCACTACATGCGATGCCTATTAATATCATCTTTCTAAGACCCAAAATGGAATACCTCTTTTTTCTATAAGATGGTGTTTTAAAGCTACTCAATCGCCTGCAAGAGAGTGTAAAGAAACTTAAAGGAGACAGAAGGATGATCCAGTTCTTTTGACTCTCTGAAGAATCGAAACATTTCAAGGAGAATTCAGTTTTCAGCCGCGTACAGTTTGCTTATGGAATTAAACTTCCGGCAGGGGTCTCTTCTGTCAATAGCTCTAATCTAATTTTTTTTTCAGTTCTGGCTGCGTTCCAAATAAAAATTTTTTGTTAAAAAAGAAAAAAAATATTCAACCTTGCTGCCTTCCTTGGGTTCTTTGATTAGCTGGGCTACGCTTTGTGGTATCTGAGGTTCATTGGCCGCCCGCCTAAGTTTGATTTTCGGCCCGGCGATCTGTTTTATTGTTATCTTTCAAAAAAAATTGAAATAGTGAAAAATACAAAAACTATCAGTGCTTTTATCCCCCTTCCCCACAAGTAAAAGTTTAACTAACAACAGGCAAACTGAAAAACTTTGTAGCTTTGAAAACTTTCTGCCTGATTTTATAATACGAGGGCTGCTATATATATTTCTGGCCTAATAATGAAAATGCGAATATTTATAATCAAAAATGGTTTTATTGTTTTTCAAAGTATTCTCCAGCATAATTTATACACTTTTGCATTCGTTAAAACCAATTGTCGAAGCACTTTTTCCACTCCGATTGAGACACCCCTGAAACATGGTTTTTAAACACTTCAACAGCATCTTCTGGCGACGAAAATCGTCGACCACATCTTTTTTTCTTGATGTACGTGAATAAAAAGAAGTCAGTGTGTACCAAGTCAGTGCTGTTTGACGTTTTTGCCAGTCAAAAAGGCTCTGGTTTGTTCCGATGAATGAGAGCTTGCATTGTCATGGTGAACAATGATTCGTCACTGTGTACCAAGTCAGTGCTGTTCGACATTTATGCCGGTCAAAAAGGCTCTGGCTTGAGCCGATGCATGAGAGCTTGTATTGTCATGGTGAACAATGATTCGTCTTCTGTTGTTCGCCTTTCGAATTTCTGCGAAGACTTTAGACAAACAAATCGTGGCGAACCAGAATTGACCGTCTTACGTTGTTTAATCGGAACAGTCCCCACATGACCAGTTTTGCCGAAGAAACAGGCGACCATTTGCTTCGAAGTGCTTCTTCCACGAACAACTTTCGTTGGATTTTGCTCGTCTTTGAAGACCCACACGGTCGATTGTCGTTTTGTTTCGGGCTTATACGCATAGATTCATGATTCGTCACCTGTGACGATCTTATAAACGTCTTTTAAAGCACCGCGATCGTACTTTTGCAACATTTCTTTGCACCAATCGACATGAGTCTTTTTTTTGAGCGACTTTCAAATTGTGCAGGATCCAACATGAACGAACCTTTTTTACGGCCAGTTGATTATGCAATAGCGAATGCATGCCGGTGGGAGAAATCTCCAAGGATGTCTTTATCTCACGGTATGCCACATGACGATCTTGCATTATGAGTTCACGCACGGCATCAATGTTCTCAAGCACAACGGCCGTTTTTGGACGACCTTCACGCAATTCGTCTTTGAGCGAGCGTCGGCCACGATTGAATTCATTATACCAACTTTTCGCAGTGCTATAGGATGGTGCTTCAGCGCCATACAAAGTTTTAAGTTCATAATGCACTCTTGTGATAATTCACGTCGAAAGTTTTAGCGATACCTCTGTTGGAAGATATCATTGTTGGCAACTTAGTACTTTGTTTATGCAAACTTTGCCACGTAAAAGATAAGCTGTCTTCAATTTAAATTCTGTAAATTCTAGTACTGTGATGCAGACCTTTCTCTAATAGAAACTGTAGCTTCTACTTCCTCCTTCTTTACAGCACTTATTAAAACTTAATATTTCTAATTATTTGCAGCTTCTGGTTTCATTTGTAATTTATAATATTTTTTGCTTCAACATGACAAAAAATGTTTTTATGGAAGAAGATAATTTATTTTATTTAAATTAAAACACACGAACACACAATTTGGTTCTTTTTTTCTTTTAAAATAATTTATTGAAGACATAAAATAAAAAGAAAAAATAAATATTTTGCGTTTGACTTGTAAAAGTTTTATGCTATTAAGCGTTTTTTTTTTCTTCTATTTTAATCGAAATGTTTCTGTTCTTTTTATCATTTTATGAATTTTTAAATTGTTTGTTGTGACTTAATTTTTATTAATTTGAAGCAGTAACGAGGGCAATGCGAGAACTGAAAGGAAGCGACTCTTAAAAAATAAAATTTAAACAAGTTTTTTTTTTGTATTTGTTTGGTTATAATAGTGAAATCTGCATGCAAATTAAATACATGTAAAAATGTCACTGTTAAGTGATGCATTTTTATTAAATTTTTCTTAAATTTATTCAGTTTAATTTATTGCATTCATCGTCAGTATAAAAAATTGAGCTTTTCCTCACTGTAAGTGGGACACATTGCTACAAAGAAATATTAAATGTTCTGTATTTCGTTTCTGTAACTAAGGTGAGATTTTACTCACATGAAAATATTGACATATTTTAATACGGTTTTATACAGGTTAAACTAGAGCTAATAGTATTATTTATAATATAAAAAAATTAATGAATTAATCTAGCTTTCTTCTTGTGAGATATTTCTCACTTTAGTACAGAAACGAGCCACTAAGCCGTGAAGTGGGTTATTATTTATGGCGATCATGTAATTAATTTTACCAGCTGTTAGCCAATGAAAAGTTTGCGAGCTGACAGACTAAAAAGACTAGCTTTCCTAGCACATCAGGAGCGGAGAAGCGGGCAAAACTGAGTTATTTCATAAAGTTCTGAGCTTTACTGTACTAGAGAACAGACTCCTTTCTTACGTTTTTAATTTTTTCAAACTTAAATATCCAAATTCTAATGAATAATAAAAAAATAATTCAAAAAAAAACTTAAGCCAGTTTGTGATAAAAAATAATGTCGAGTTGCTTTTGACACTTCTCTCGTAAATATTTCTTTCAAATGATTTTAGTTTTTGTTACACTTTCTGTTTGCCTTTTATTTACGAGTTTATATTTGTTAGTTCTCTGTGTTGTTTTTATTGTTATTGTTGTTTTGCCAGGGAGAGAAAGAGAGTTTAGTTGTGATGATAGTTGACGGCAACATATCATAATGAATTTAATCGTGTGTGAAACAACAAATTATTTTACACGCCCCCAATATTTGTGGTTTTCTTAACAGTCACTTTAAAAACCAAAAAGAAAAAAATTAATTAATTGAGCAAAAATTAAATTATCAAATTCAAGTATAAACTAGTAGTGCGTGTGTCTGTTTATGTGTTCTTTTAATTTTTTTATTTATTTATTTTTTTATTGAATAAAAAATGTATTTTAATATGTTTTGTCTAGTGTCGCTGCTGACTATGACTGTGGTATTAAATTAACAGGTGCTTGAAGGATGTGTGAAAAGTATTCGGCTTTTAATCAGGTTGCTTTGTTGTGAATTTTATTTAATATTTTTTAAAAATTTTAATTGGCTTTCTATTTTCTATTATTACATTATATAAAAAGGTGATAACTGAGGATGCAAACATTCAATTAAGTGTAAAATAAATGAAACAAAAATTTGTTTTATAACATCGTACGCTGAAGCTATATTTTTTTTTTTACATAAGGATTGTCACTCAAGAATTTACAAAAAAAAAATTGAAGTTGTATAACGTTGTTCAATATATTTTGCTAACAGTCAATTATGTACAGTACTGTGCAAAACAAAAACAACAAAATGAATATCAAACTCTAAACAAACAAAAAAAAAATTCTACAAACATTCCTTGTTTAATTAAATCTTTAACAGAAACAATAACTAGACAAAGATAGAGAGCAGTTTAGACTGCCCCAGTAGGGATTAGAAAAAAGGGAATTTTGTTTAAAATTCTTCCCGATAATTTGGAATTTTAGAACTCAAAATACATGCAATAAAATGTTTGCACAAATTTGCGTTTAATTTTTAAATTTCATAAGAATAAACAAGTAAATCAACTGAATTCCGACATTCCCAAATTATGCATCAAAAATCCCAAAAAATTTTATTTTTACACTTTCGCTCATAAAATTCTTGTTTGACCGAAACACTTAAAAAACCAAAGGTACTTTATTTAGTTTTTAAATCTCAATTTTGCGATTTTATAACATACGGCGTTAAATTGAAATTTTTTAAAAACAAAGAAAGTTGAATTCAACAAGGAGAACAGGAATAATATTTTAAGACAGTGACAAATATTAAAGAAAAACTGGACTGTAACCTTAAAAAATGTAGAGTACTTGATTGCAACTAATTTGTTGCTCCTGAAAATGTCTTAAAACTTGATTTGTTTAAACTTATTTGTGCTTCGTTTTAACTTGGTTTTGAACTGCTTAAAAAATTTTTTTAAATTTTGTTAAAAATTTTAATCTGATAGAAAAAGATGAATTGATCTCTGTATCAACGAGTTATATTCAGTTCAGCCCTTTAAAAGTTGGTGATTTATTTCAAAAATATTTCATCTCTGTCCCACTGTGCATTGTCTATTTATATGTTTAAATTAAATAAAATATAAATTATGAAATAAAGCGACACAATACTCGTGACATAATCAGTTTCTGACTTATAGGGACTGATTAATATTCTAACACATATTGCCTGGAGGATGTACCACTTTAATATGCCGTTGTACGGTGGGAATTGAAATTGTTTAGGAACATTTGCGTTTATTTGAAATGAAATGAAATTTTCATTTTTTTTAATTTTTAATATAATTTTGGAATTGGTTTAATTTTTTCGTGCAACTTTATTTTAAGGAGAATGTATTGCAAAAGTTTGCTCTTATTGCTGACCTAAGGATTTTACCTACGCAGGCTTATGAAAAACCAGAATCGCTTACTTAAGCTTTTTTGTTCGACAGCCTTTGGCTGGGAAATGAAGAGTGTCCTCTACCGTTTTTGTTCTAATAAATCATCATAATTTTTATTTTGTTGGTTTTGGGAAGCGATTAGTTTTTCTTCCTCTACGGTTTGACTTTTATAGACTGCAATTTCTATAATTCATTTACACTGACAATCCGCCTCAGGCTGGGAAAGTTTTCTTTTATGGGAATTATTTAAAAAAAACTTGTTTACTCAAGCTTCTTTCAAAAACAAGCAGTCCCAATTTGATGTTATATTAATATGTCAGTCGGCACGCTTAGTCCGACTTTTTTGGTTAACCATATTGAGCGAAGATAGGTTGCATTGCTTTGGTTCAAAAAAAATTCTAAAGACAGCCTAGTTTTATAGGAAAAATCTTTGCACCTGTCAAAGGTTTATGTTGAACTTAGATTGACAAATAATTATGTTTTTAATTAATTCAATTATTTATTTAATTAAATTTTTTTGCTTCCTCAATTAAATATCATTGATTTAACTGGATATTTTTTCCTGATTAAATTAAAATTTGAATCAATTCAAAATTTAATTAAATTATAATTCGAATTCAAGTAAAAACGTTAAAGTTTTTGAGGTGCACAATCATAAAAACAAATTATCGGGTGTTTTTTAGGCCCGATAAAATTTTAAACTATAAAAAATAACACTAAAAATTAAATTTTTATGAACAATTTTTTCTTATTATTTAAAGTAAATTGCGGCAAATCAGTAGGAATAGACTCACGCTTGAACAACACTATCGAATCATCCAAAATTACTTTGAAAATTAGTCATCAATTCGAGCAACTCATAGACGATTTCGTGATTTTTATGGTGCATATCATCGTCCTTCTGCGCGATCCATCCGTCCAACTGTGGATAGATTTCGTACCACATACTCTCTAGAGGATGCAATAAAACGTACACGTCGAAGAAAGAGAATATTGCTGCTGTAAGCGAAAATGTAGAAGAAGATCCAAATTTATTTATTGTCGTCGGTCGTAGGAATTAGGGCTCTGTCCATCCATTACGTGGAAATTTTTGCGCAAAGATCTTGGCCTACATCCGTATAAGATTAAGCATCGTTCTTTCGCCGATTGAGCTCTAAAGCAGTTAGTAACTGACCCGCTGTTATATCGTCAAATTGTATTTAGCGATGAGTGAGACCAATCCACAACATACCCAACAGTCTCCATTGCATCCAGAAAATATGGATGACATTGCGCTGGACAAAGTGCGGTTTTAAGAAGATGGCGCTAAGTGCCATACGGCAACCGTAACCATCGAGATATTGAAATCAAAATTTTGCGATAAGTTGATTTCTGAAAATGGACCTGTTAATTGGCCGTGTGATTTGACACCTCTCGATTATTTCTTGTGGGGCTACGTGAAGTCAATGACTTATGCTGATAATCCAGCAATAATTAACGCTTTTGAAGCCAACGTTGTTCAAATTATTTGTGGCATACCGCCAGCAGTATTTGAAAAAAGTGACCCAAACTAGAATGTTCAGAATGCGCTTCGCCATGAGCAGCCGCTGTTCCCATAGGCCCGAAATCAATTTTAAAATTAATAAAATATTCTGTTCTTGAGTATAAAAAAGTTTTCTTTACAATTTAATTTTTTGTGTTATTTTTTACTATTTAGAGTTCTATCGGGCTTAAAAAACACCCTTTATAACACAATTCTTTTTAGGAACAGGAATTTATTTAAATTAGTATTTTTTTTTTATCTTTTAGCTTTTTAAGTTTCATCATGATTTTTGATCGCAATTATGATCAAAGGCCTGATAGGACTTTATTTCTTACTTAAAACTAAAAAAAGTTTTTCTAGTTATTTAAGCATTTTATTTTTAAAATTTGAACGTAATACCTGACAGCTTATTTAACATGGCCTCTTCATAATCCCCAGTAAGCGAAACCACCCTGGGATTTAAAAAAAAAACAATTCTTCACAATCTTAAGATTATCATGTCAAAGTCATATCATAAATCTACTTGCTCAATAACAGATTAAATCTGTAATTAACAAAAAAATATTAAAATATTATATTAATTAATAAAATAATTATAATTAAAATGATTTAATTATTCCAGGTTTTAAAGAGATAGTGAGTGTGTGTGTATATGTGTGTGTGTGTGTGTGAAGGTGTCTAGTTGTGTTATTGTTTAGTGTTGCATAGAATTATTATCGCAAGATAATCGCCAACGATTAACATTAAACATGACTGACAATTGACATTTCATTGGCCTTTATCACAAAAAATGTATAAAAAGAAACACTATAAATAAATCATATGCAGCTACAATTAGAAAAAATTATTTGAGAAGTAAACAACAAAAAAATCTCAAGAGAAATTAGAGATAAAAAAAAACATAACAATTGTTTATATTTTTATTATTTATTTAAATGAAAGATCAGGCACAGAATAGAATAAATTTAGGAAAGATATTGAAAACTAAAAAAGATAGAGAGGTAGACAAATCGTCTCGTTTTAATTATGTACACAGTATATGTACATATGTTTATATATGGCAAATGTGCAAATGTATTTATGCTTTACAAACTGTTAAATTCAAATAACCCACAAAGTTTCACACTTTTACATTTACTGATTACAACAAAAGTTTTCTTTTATTTTTAGTTAAAACAACAGTAGATGTTTTTGTTGTTTTTGTTGTTGCTTCAACAAACCCACAAAATTTTGATTTATATACGAGGGAACATCAATAAGTACTTAAAGGCTTTAAGAAACAAATTATTTTTAATTTGAAAAAAAAACTAATTAAGGAAATTTAAGAAAAATAACTTTACGATTGATTAATGGTTGCTTGCTGTTCTCTAAAATTTAATGTCTGTATTTGATTTCTTTATCCCAATTCTCATTTGGTTGTTTAAATATATATAAACAGGCACTTGAAACTGATAACACGTATAAAAATAATAAAAATAAAAGGGTGTCCCTAAAGCAGTTCGAGTGCCAATTTTTTCACTTGATATTTTTTCTTATTTTTTAAATCTCTATCGTCCCATATATTTTTGTTTTCTCTTCTTTTTGATTGGACTTACTTCACTAAATTAGATTTGTTTCAAATGCTATTAAAAAATTTGAGGCAGGCGTGGTGGTTTGCCCGCTGCTCCAAAGACATGGACCGATCTTGCTGATTTTCAATAGCAATTATTTCGAAATTATGTCTAATTGATTCGGGAAATTTGATTTTCTCTCGCTCATCTTTTGCCTTGGCGAAGTTGATTTCAATACTTACACGGACGAATAGATGGACATGCGGACATCTTTTAACCGTCTTCGCTATGCATGAGAACTCAACATTTATATGTACTTTATGGGGTCGGAAATGAATATTGTAGAAATTATAAACGTAATAACAAACTTGGATATACTTTTTTCCACTTTTTGTGGTGAAGGATATAAAAATATTAAATTTAGTAATAAAAGGTGGCCTATACACCAACTTTCATTTGTGAGACTGGCTTGCACTTGGCTGATTTATTTTGTAGATTTTTTTGGGAAAATTTTGTCAACATTCAATTCATATACCTCCAAAAAAATCGAAGCCATAAAGTTTTAGCCCAATTCTTTTCTTGCTTTCTTTGGTAGCAAATACATCTTGCAAAATCCATTGAACTGGCTGTTGTTGCATTTCTGCTGCCTAGGAATGATTTTATTTTCCTATTACAGCACTTATATATCGGCCAAGAATAATTTTTTTATTGTGAACAAACGATATACTTATCTTGCATCAGCTTTTACATGCAAACCATTTAATAAGTCAATTAAATAAATTAATTCGCGCTCTTTAATTAGTTTGTCACAGGAACGCTTTAGACGTCCTAAGCGTGAATCATTACTTACTTTTAAATAGATCTACGAAACCCATAAAAAAGGGCTTCAAATTAAAACGCAGATGGGCTTCAAATTAAGACACAGGTTCATTTAAATTCTATCTTTAATTGTGTTTAAACTTATTTTATTTGTTTCATCAATCAAAATTTTAAAAATTATTTCAACCAATTTATTGTTGAAAAAGTGGAAATAAATGTTTCTAAAAAATGTTCAATAACATTTAATTTTTTTTCATGGTCATGAGCTAAAAATTTCTAATGCTGCGTTTGCAGCTTTTTAAAGACACATAGACCTGCCTTCGTTTAAATACGGCAACACATAAAGAAAATAAATCAGTATCAACAGAAATTGAGAGAAAGAAAAAAGGAATATTGAAATATTTGTTGTAGAAATTAGGGGAAAGAAAACAAAAATGGTGTTACAGGTAAGGAAAAGTTGTACGTTAATATCTGCCTGTATGAGTGTACGAGTATGTGTGTTAGAAAAAGGAACAAAACTATTTCTTAAAATGTGTGTGTGCTTTAAACGGATATCCGGTATAAACTTGTTTTCAAACATTGTAGCACAACATTGTAAATGTTGCTAAACTACCTGTTGTATTAAAAAACATGTTGCCGTAGCTTGAACAAAGAGCGTAGAGACATTTTGCAATTCTTTTGACCTGCTCTTTTGAGCAACATTTTTCCGAGGCTTCGTGTATTGGCGACAGAGCCAGTGATCTACAGTCTACAGCGAGTATTAGAAGCGAACGTGTGCATAAAACTTAAAACATTTTTTGGTTTTATTTTTAATAAAAAAAAAAATAGATACAATTTAATAAATTTTTTATTTTATTTGGATGAACGAAAAAGCACTAAAGAGTGTAAAATAAAAACTTGTGAGTTGTTTTTGAATATTTTTGAAATTATACGCTCTGAAAATCGTTTCGTTTGACTTTTCTTAACAAATGACTGACTGCAAAAAAGCATTTATACACAAACATATATAATTGGCACGAGTGCAACAGCAAAAAAAAAAACTTTTTTAAAGCAGAAACAATTTTATAAAAAAAAAAAAAAACAGACAACAACCAACCAACCTCTTTTTTTTCAATACGTTTTATTTTTGTTTTTGGTTTTATTATATTTTTTTTTAATAATGTAGTGAACGGATACAAGTAGATGAATGTATCTCAATATCTTTTAAGAAGAAAACAAAAACACAACAACTAAAAAACCGCAAAGTAAAGAGTTTTTCTAAAATACAAAAGCAACAACAGCAACAAAACATTATATATTTTTTTTGTATATTGTTGGTTTTTGGTGTGTGAGCTCGTTAGTTTATTTATTCAACGACCGATACCGTGTGTGGACATTACTTTTCGAAACGCGCAACATACAACACACACACCCTGCTGCTGCTGCTACTGCAACAAAATATTTCATATAAAATAGCACAAATAGTTTTTTTATTTATTTTTTTTTTCAAAAGTTTAAACAAATCAGTTTTAATAATAATTGCAATTTAATTATGAAATGAAAATAGTTCTAAGACGCTTTTAAACAAACAAATTAAAGCACGTATCTATAAGATACTCAAAGCAACTATAACACAAAACGTGTGTACAGAAATAAATATATTTATATATAACAAAAAATAAATCGAGTTTATTTAAAGCAAACAAAATAAAATAAAAAAATATTCTGCAAGAAAAAAAAAAAAACAAGAAAGAACGCATATAAAAAGAATTACAAAAAAAAAAAAAATATCTTAAACATAAAAATAAATAAGAAAAATTATAGCAAAATAAATAAAATACAACATCAAATAAATATTATAAATATAAAATAAAATAAATGTAAAGTGTCTAAAGAAAAAAAAAGCAAAAATTGAAAATAGAAAAAAAGTTGAAAAAAATATAAAAAATTAACAACCAACATCATCATCTTGCAATTATATTCTTGCTGTTATCTAATCTATAAATTTCCATTTATTTAATATTAAATAGTTGTTTAAATGCACAACCAGAAAAATAATTAATAAAAAATTGTGTTTGCAAAAATTGTTTTTTTTTTCTACTAAAACAAAAAAAGACAGTAGAAAATTTTTTTGTATCTTAAAGATACATTTTTAAAACAAGAAAAAAAGTGATTTTAATTTTTATTATAATAAAAAAAACCGCAGCAAAATGGCTAAAATTACAAATCAAACGACTAAATCAATCTATTCTAATATTTCATCGACAACGACAACAACATCATCGTCATTATTAACATCAGCTGCAAGCAACACTTCCATCTCCTGCTCCTCTTCCAACAATTCTTCATCATCATCACTTACAAATTTTGCTTTAAAGGTTGTTATATTTTCATTATTATGCCTCAGCCAATCAGGATTCGTTGAAAGCCGTAAACATTCACCATTATTTGTAGAAGAAGCTGAGGGACGCAACAATCGACCAGCCGGTAAGTTTTTGAAAAATTGTCGTTTTTCTTTTTATTTATTTATTTAAAAATTTAGTTTTAGTTATGAATTTAATACATAAATAATGCATAACTGCTTAAGGTAGAGCGAATTTAAAATTAGCAGATTTTAAGAAGTAATTTTCAAATCAATTGCGAAATTAAAATAATTCACAAAAAATTTTTTGCTAGAAAAAATTTCAAAATATCTCTGTGACAATTTTCGACATAACTTTTCGTCATAAAATATTCAAAACATAAAAAATAGTTGCATATAAGTTGGAAGTAAAAGGTTTCAATTTTCACAAAAAAAAAGTAAAAAAAAAATAAAATAAAACAAAAATCTTTTCTTTTTAGAAGATGTATTAATTAAAAAATAAAATCAGAAATGATTCAAAAGAACAATAAAATTTAAAGGTATAACATGAAGCCTAAAAAATTAAAAAATTTCAAAACATTTTCTTTTTCCTTAAGATTTTCCCTTAAAAAAGCATTTTTCAATCAAATTATTTTAAACTAAACCCCGGATTAAGATGAAAAGATTAAACAACTTAACAAACACGGTAGACAAAAAACTCATCACAAAAATTTTTAATATTTTTTTAAAGTCATTTTAATATAAAATTATAACACAAGGCAGCTACAATTAAAACCAAAATTAGTCAAATTCAAATAAAAGACTTAATTTTTATGAAAAAGCTTCACTCACATAAAAAAAAATTAAGTCAAATTATAAAATTTATAAATTCGTTTAATAAAAAAATTAAAAAAAAGCTTGAAGAGCTAAAAATTAAGGCAAACGATATCTAAAATTTTTTAATAATATTTTGCAACATTTTTTTATTATTTAAAATTTTGAGATTAAATATTAACAAAAAACTGAAAGTTGAGCTTAAAAATGAAACTAAAAATTTAAACGAAAATTAAATTAATTAATAAAGTCTTCTAAATGAAAAATCCTAGTAATTCTAAGCATATTCATGCTCATTCGGAAAATAAAGTGAATTGAAAATTGGTATTAAAATTATCGATTTTGTTACGCCAGTAAATATTATATTTTCGTCATACCTTTCAGTGAAGACCGTCCTCACTAGCTGTTTATTTTGCACGTTTGGCAAGCGCTTTAGATGTAAGAACATTATTTTTAAGCCACGTTTTAAGAAGTTGGTCTTCACCAAAAGGTATTAATTACAACTGTGAATTGAAAAATATTTTTTTAATTTTAACCGAGTTACTTTATTAACTGCGTGTTTTCTTCCTTACTGCAATTGAAAAAAAATTTCAAAAGTCATTAAATTAAAAACAATAAGTAAGAGTGCTATATTCGGTGTTTATATACCCTTTACCACATATGTAAATATAGTTGAGTGGAGTAACTCCAATAAAAAAAACAAGCAATTATAGAGATGATAGAAAATTAAAAAAGAAAAAAAAAAAAGAAAAATTTTTTTACATAAAAATATCATCGGCTCTTAAGGGGTTAAGCATTTTTTTTTAATTTTAGTATTTTCTAATAGATCTCTTTAAAAGCTTGAAAATGATACCCATAGTGATATCGTAAAAAATATGGAGCAAAATCGTATATTTTCTTCTATATAAAGTTCAGAGGCCTATAACTCGAAAAATATGGGCGAGCGCCAAGTTTTTCACTAGATACTTTTTTTCTTATTTTAAAATTTTCTATCACCCCACATATTTCTTCCTTTTTTTTATCGGATTTACTTCACTAAACTGGATTTGTTGCAAATGATATGAAAAATTAGATCAGGCGTGGTGTTTGGCCCACTGCCTCGAGAAACATCGATCGATCTTGCTGATTTTCAATAGCAAAATTTTTGAAACCCTCTTTGATCAATTGGCGTATTTAAATTTTTTCTACTTCATCTAGTGCCTTGACAAAGTTGATTTAAACAGTAACATGGACGGAGAGACGGAAATTAAAATTATAATATTTGAAACTTGTCGATACTTTAATTTCCTTAATATTTTTTAAATAATCAGTGATTAAATTCTGACGGCCAGGAGTCAGTTAGTTGTTGTTGTTTTTGTTAAAGATATAATATTTTAAGCTAGACTAATCATATAATTCTCATTCGGATTTTGAAAATTAAAATGTAAACAATTGCTTTTATTTTTTTTAATAGGAATTGAAAATTTTCTTAAGCCACCTTTGAAAAAATATTAAACAGCTAAAAGCTTATAAAGCTGAGTCCTTTCTATAAATAAACTTAAACTTATGATATTGACTTATTAGCTGATATTTGTGAGATTGTGATTGTACCTGAGATTAAATAGTGTTGTGTAACACATTAAGGCTACAGGATGGATTTTATACATTCTAAATTCAGACTTACACTATGCAATTTTTTGGGGCAATTTTTCTTTAATTCTCTATTTAAGTTGCAGCAATATGCGTCATTTAAATAAATATAAGCAACAGTAACATTTCCTCAAAATGCCATATTGCTTACCCCTCTTGCTTCCCCAACAAACAAAAACTTCATGCTAGTTTCATGATAAATTGCATAGTGTAAATGCCGTATAACTGTGTTAGCTTAGCCGCATTATATATTTTTTAATTCTTTTTTATTTAATAAGTCCAGGAGGTTTGAATTGCCATTTGCTATTTATTTTCTTTTCAAGAAGCTTAATATCAGCTGAAATATTTGAAAGAAAAAATATTATGGGATCTGAACTTATGAATCTTTTGTGAAACAAGCAATTAGACACATTTATCAGTGCAGCTATCGTGGCTGCTCATTATTTGTTAACAAACTTTAATTTATATTTTAGACACATATACACCACACTTGTTAGTGGTGGAGGTAATAACTTGAAATAGTTTCTTATGTTTTTTTTTTTTTTTTTTTTTTTTTGTTAGAGGTTTCTCAAATCGTAAAAATATTAAAAGTTTTAACTTTTTATTCTTTATTGCAACATTTTCTTTTAATAAATTATGTTCTCCAATTAGATTTTTAAATTTTTGTTAATGTTGCTGCAACATTTCTACCGGATTCATGGGAAATTCCTGTATTAACTTTTGACCTGTTGTTGCACACCTTAAATCCTTTTTTTCTTTCTTTCTTCTAGCACACCTTTCCTTATGTGATCTAATTTTACAACAGGCTATAAAATACTTCAGGCAGACACACAACAGACACACACAGACTCGAAAGTAACATAAATTTTTCACATGTTGGTAATTTCCCCAACAAATAAATGTTTGTTTCGCACAATATTTTCAAAATTTTAGAATTTCCCATCATCAAAATTTTTGTGCAAGTTGTTAAGTCTTTTCTCTCTTTTTTTTACCTGGGCCACCCACTGAAGTTGTATGTGACAAGTTGTGTTGCAGTGTGTTTAGTTTTATTATTATTTTTTATTAAAAATTTAACTAATCCGGTGACATGCCTCTAATTCCATACCTAGTGATATCAAAATGTTAAACGTAGCAACAAGCAACATTGTCAATGTCATTTAATCCCTTAAGGATTAAAATGAAAAACTAAACACATAAACGCTTGCAACATAAAAGAAACACGCACATGCTGTTATGGTGGGAAATTCCTCAATGCAACAGTTGCTCTACGTAAGTAGACTCTAAAAATGTTAGCGTAGAATGAAGTAGAATAGAATAAATAAATGTTATAATTGTTATTAAAGTAAATAATTGTTAAGGAATTTTTTAGTTTCTGTCTGTTATTGTTCTTGCTGCTTTATTTTTATAACAAACCAGAGACATTTAGTAGACATACGTTTTGTTCTTGTTCGGTGCAGCAGTTGTTGAAGATTTTAAGTATTTAGAAGTTGTTAGTTTTCTTGTACTGACTTGAGAAAATCTTCGGTGCCAATTTGTCTAAAAGGGAAACAAATAGATTTAAAGAATTCAATACATTTTGTATTAGTTTCTGTTTTTGTTTCTGTTACTGCTTCTGTTATTCATTTCAATTCATTTTTATTTTGTTGCTTTAAGCTGCTTAGAAATTTTTGTTCGATTTGTGTTTTCATTGTTCGCTTTAGATTTTAAAAATTTTATTTTAGAAAAGGACCTCCCTGAATAATAAGGGCTAAATTTTTAGGATTTATTTTCTAAAAACAAAAATATAGTTTCAATTTTTTTTTTCAAAATAGTTGGTTTATAGGGCCTTTTTTTAATTCCTGTAAAGACCCATTTAAGGATTAAAACATAAATTGATTTGTTAAGATAAAAACTTCTATGAGAAGCATCTGTTTTTCTAAAACACATTTAATTAGCTCTTAGAAAAGAGAATTAAGCAAAGATCTATTTTTTCGCTTCTTTCTGCAGTTTAGCGGATGCTGCTTTCTTTTCAATTTTTTTAACATTTCACTAAAATTCACAAATATTTTTTAAACCAAAAAATAAATATTTCATAGTTTCAGACACATTATTAAAAACCAATAACAACAACAAAAACAACCTGGCTTAATTATAAGTGATTTAAACATAAAACCCACCAGCTTTTTTTTTGGAGTTTTTTGTTGTTTCACATTTCAAAAAAAAAAAAACTTTTGAATTCATTGATATTTTTTTATATTTTATTTTGTATGTGGGTTTAGACGTACGTCTACAGGTTTTTTTTTGTTAGTTTTGTTGTTGTTTTTGTTGTGGTTGAAATAAAAGAAATAAAAAAATTAAATTTTAATGAATGAAATCTTTAAAATTTATTTGGTGTTTTATTTAGTTTTTTTGTTATGAATGGAGTTGGATGAATGGTTTGCTTTAAAAAAGCAATTTTAATGAATGAAAAATTGCAACTACGCACTTTTTTGGGAGTTTAGAGAGCTTTTTTTTTTTTTGTTTGTTTTGTTTTGTTTAGAATGATGTATGGGTTTTGTGACAACAAACAAAATTTTAAATATGGTTAAAGGTGTTAAAAAGTTGTTTTCTAACTAGATTTTATTTGACAAACACCACCATTTTTTATTTTAATTTTAATTTTAATTTAATTTTTGTTTGTTTTTGTTTTAACTTAAACCATTTAAGGCTTTAAGGCGTCAATGTCTTTAAATATTTTAAGATTTTTGATATTTAGTTTGAAAATGTATCACTGAAAACGAAAAATCTTTAAAATATTGTTTAAGTTTAGTGTGTGAAACTGTCAGTTAAAAAAGAAACATATTAAAATTTTATTTAATTTATATTTTTATACTGTGTAGGCAGAGGAAGCTTTAAATGCCCACCAGATGTCAAATTGCAATAGTTTTCTTTTTCGTTTTTGTTTGTTTGTTTTAAATTAAATTTAATTATAAATAAATTAATTACTTTTTAATCTTGCACAAAAAAAAAAATAGTGAATAAAAAAATATTAAAATATATTTAAAAAATTTCTTAAAATGGAAGAGAGCCACTTGCAGCTAAAGAGGTCTTAAAACAATTTAATTTCTATTTATTTTCTTTTTTTATAAAACTTGTTCTAAATTGTTAAACGGCTTAAAGTCGTAAACATCTTCCATTATTTTAATCCGTTTAAGCTTTAAAACATGAAATTTTAGTGAAATTTATAAAAAAAAAAAAAAAAACTAATTAAAATTGTTTTTACGACAAAAATATAACAGCAAAAGATTAAACACCATAAATAAAATAAAAACACTTTTATAATTAAAAGAAAAGAAATTTGTCAATTATAAATATTCAAAAATAAAAAAGCTATTTAAAATAAATTTTTGTTTAAAATTTTATATTTGTAATTCTTGTTTGAAAATACGATTTAAAAATCAAAAGTAGCGGTGTTTTGCCCGCTGCTTTGAAGGACATGGACCGATGTTGCTGATTTTCAATAGAAAAATTTTTTAATTTTCGAAACCATGTCTGATCGATTGGCGTATCCTAATTTTTCTAGTTCATCCAGTGCCTTGGCAAAGTTAACTTTAAGCCGAACACGTACAAAAAGACGGACAGACGGACAGACGGACATTGCTCAATCGACTTCGCTATGCATAAGAACTCAGAATACACTTTATGGGGTCGTAAATGGATATTAGAGAAATTACAATTTTTTCCACTTTTCGTGGTGAAGGGTATAAAATTAATTTATTTTTAGTAAAAGTTAATTCAAATAATTTTAACAAAAAAATTTAAAAAAAAATTCTATTTATTAAAATTAAAATATTTAAAAATAATTAACTAATACAAAGTTTAAAATTAATTTTAAAATTATAATGGACTTAGAATTTAATTTCTTTTGCTCATCATATTATTTTTATGCCACATTCTTTGAGTGCATTTCAAATTATCTTTTAAAAACGATCTCGCTTTTCATGCAATTTTTGTTTTTCTTTAAAATTTCTTTTTATTTTTTTAGTTTCTTCATACAAATATAGACATTTATAAAGAAATTTAGATGTTTTCTTTTTGTTTCGTTTTTCAAGCTTCATCAAAAATGAAAATCTTGATATTTGAAACACAGACAGTACGGCACGGCACATTTACAACAAACGCAAAAAGCAGAGTTCTTACAAAAAAAATTAAAAAAAAAAAAAAACAAACGAAAAAATGAGTAACACACTGTTTAACTATTAGAAAAAAACAGAATTAAAATATTTTTAGAACAGCAAGTTAATTGGAAAAGTAACATACACAAACTACAAGAAAAAACAAAATAATTATTAAAAGGAAATTTTAGTTAAAAATAGAAAATTTCTTAGGAAAGAAACTCTGAAATTTTTTTCGATTGTTTAGTACTAAACTTAAATCTGTATTGAAAAAGATAAAAAAGACTAAATTGACATGTTTTAAAATAAAATTTCTTACACCTGACTAAATAAAAAGGAGGCCACATCCGTAAAAAAAAACTCGTGACTTGTTACGAAAAAGGGGGTGTGTTACTGAAAGGTATTTAAGAATTTTATTTGCCTCCCACAACTATTAACTGGCCTTTTGAAAATAACAATGACACCTTCCTTTAATGCAATAATTTAAATAAGTGAAATGCCAAAAAACTTGCAAGTAACTGCAACATGTGATATTTAAAATATTTCAAATAATTTTTATACAAATCATTTAAACTAAAGCAGACTCATTTTAATTGCAAAAATGTTTTATAAATTTATCATCACCTTCATTAACACAAACCGCAAAATAACAAAAAAATTAAAAGACAAAAAATTCAACAAAACACCCCAAAAATAAACAACAATTTAATTGTTTTTAATTACTAAAGACCTCTACTACACTTTGTTTGGTCGTTTTTTTTAGTTACAAACATCTTTAGCACTAGAACTAAATTTAGCACAATTATTTTATACAAATAAAAACCTTTAGCAAAAACAAAAAAAAAAAACAATAGCTCTTAATTTATTTATGCTGGTTTTTTGTTGTTTTTGTTTTTGTTATTTTCACTTTTATCTCTTTTTCAACACAAGCGGCATTTTGTAATAAAAAATTTGTGTCACTAAATAAATTATTTGAGTTTTTTGTTATTGTTTAATTGCTTTTTAGCGAATTGGGTAAACACAAAAAAATAAATTAAAAATCTCGTGATTTTATATAAAAAAATCTTATATAATTTTTTCAGAAAAAAAAAAAATTTATTTAAAAACTTTTATTAAAGAAAAACACAATTTTGAAATCTTTTCAAAATTTTATAAAACCTTTTCTTACTTTTAAATTTATTAAGAGAAAGTAAGTTAATAATCTTTTTAAAATCGAAAAATCTTTTTCTCTGAACTTGAAAATTATTAATTTCTATCAAAAGCAAAATCGAATAAAAAATTATTTGTAACTCGTTTCACTTTCAAGTGCCTGACTAAATTACAATATGTATTCTTTTAAATTAAATTATTTTTTTTACCTCTCTTTCTTTAACAGTTTTCTATTTTTTTTATTTTTTTTTTTTTTTTTTGGAAATTTTTGAAATATTTTATTCGAACTTAAATTCGAAGTTCGATCAGTATTAAACACCAATTAGTCAATTTTCGATTTTTTAAATTCAACACAGCAGTGATATTTTCCTTCTTTAAGCAACATACATTCAGCTGACTGTACAGATCCTTACAAGTTAAGCCTGGGCTACAATATAGATGTAATAAAAATATTGGACTCAAATTGTGAATCAGTGTCCAGCATGAGCATTGACTTCAAAGAATATCCGTTATATTGATAATTAAGAGTAATGGGAGTAATTTTCCTTCTTCGCCAAATTTACTCCTAATAACAAGCAATTATATTTGGCAACCTTTTTATTATCTTTAGAAACAAAAGCTTAGGTTTTCCTCTAAAAATTTTGGTTTGTGTCTTAGCTAGATAAATGCAAAACTTAATATGTTGTTAATTCCACTACTTACCAGTGTGACTTGTGGGATCAAAAGGAAAAGAAATAAGTTAACACATCTTAACCAGCTAAAAGAAAAAACTGCGAGTCGTGAGTTCTAATCCCAACAACTCTATAAGTATAAATAATAATTTTTTTTTCTTTTTGTACAAAAAATTTACAAATTATAAATGCTAATTAAGAATAGGGCCTCAGCTCCTTTATGGCATTTTTGAAGCAGCCTGGAAAAAAAATTTACAATTTTCATTTTTTATGTAAATGTTTAAGCCAGAGTTCGAAAAAATCCGCCGCGACAAATAAGTTTTCTGAAGGGCCGAAAGAAATTGGAGAAGGGCAGTCATACACTCCTGAAAGCTCTATTTCAGAAAGAAGAAAACTTTTGTTGTATAGACTCGGTAGACAAGTTGGCAAATAAAGGTTCCGCCATCTAACATTTTTTCTCAACCAGTGTTTATTTTGTAAATGGTAACACTTAGCTCATATCTGATTTGACAGATAATTGGTTCTATCCTTCCGCTGAACGAATATGGTTGTGTATATGCTTGAACCACGCTGGGATATATTGTGGCATTCCTTCGAAAATCATGGTGTGGAATGTGTGCGAAAATTGCGTACGGATTTTGGAAGAAAAGAAGCAACGTCAGCTCCGTACGTTCGTTATCTTGTAAAAAATTTAAAAAAAAAATGGCATAAACAGTGCGTACACCCAAGAATATTGCTGCTGTGGCTGAAATTGTGCGTGAAGCGCCATTAACATCAATTCACCGTCGTTCTCAACAATTAAACATTTCGGAGACAACATTGGGACGAATTTTGTATAAAGGTCTTGGTATTTTTTTTTTTAATTAGGACCAGCATTGACGGGATGGCCCTTACTTATGCAATGCATTGTGCCAGAACTAGGAAATTAGGTTGTGGGATGGGGGATAGAGGGAGTAGTACTTGTGGGCATTTGATTTGAACCTTTGCACATTGAAAGCGGCAGGAAAGATCTCTGCAGGGAGTTTATTCCACATACAAACTGTTTGGCTAAAAAACGAGTTTTCTCTGTAATGCGTAGTGCGATTCATTGGCCAATCGACCACAAAGGAAAGCGCTCCTGATGCAGAGCGCGTTGCGCGTATGTAATTACGGTTTTCAGAAACGAGTTTCCTGATTTCATAAGACACATTCTGCTGTAGTAACGATAAAACAGTGAAACACACCCCACATTATGTCGATGCTCCAGTGGGTCAATAGAGCTGGATACCCTACTGTCACCGATGAGCATTTTGAAGCACCGGCCCATACATGAGAGTTGTATTCCATTTTCGGCCTGTTAAAGGTGACATAGATAATAAGGAGATCAGATGGAGTGAAGTATTTCTTACACCGTTTCAAAAAACCTCAGAACTTGAATGCTTCTTTTGCAACATGAAAAATATGCTTGTTCCAACAAACATCGCATTGAATTTTCATGCTAAGAACATCGAGAGCTCCAGAATCCTTAATATAAGTATATATCACCCATAGTTAACGATGAGGTAGCATGTTCAGCAGTACGCCTGTGCGAAAGCACACAGCACTGGGTTTTATAAGCGTTAAACTAAACCCTGTTTGCCAGGTCCCATTCGGAAATTATCAAAAGGTTGCAATTAAAGGTATCGTCCATGTGCTTTCTCATAGCCTCAATTTCCCGAAGGCTTTGTCTACAGTGAAACGAAAATGACTGGAATATGCTACTGTCATCAAAAAGTGTTAGTCAAAGATTTGATTCACATATTTTATCTTTCATATTTCATAAAGATTCATTCGGCGCAAGATGAAAGACAACTCATATCAATGAAATAATTAATTCAGTTCTTTAAATCAAGTCGTTTTCAAAAACCAAGTCAAGTCACTGAGGCAAATTAGGAAAACGCTACCTTCTTAGGTATCAATTAACAAGCAGTTAAATAGCTTTTCTACGCCCTATAGAAGATTTTACTGCAAGTTAAATAATAACTCTATAAAAAATATTACGAAAAGCCCAGAAATTTATCTCCGTAAATGCATTAACTCGACAGTGCCAGGTTATTTTTTCTGAGTGTAACTCTATGAAATGGAAAGCATTTTTTGGACTAAATAAACTTTTTATAGACTTAATTTTAGAAATACTCTGTACAGCTTTTCTGCACTCAATCAGGTGCAGAGCAGCTTAAATGGGTTAATTTATATAATTTTTTTTTACTTAATTTTATTTATATTTTAAATTTTATTTTATTAAGATTTAATAACAATTCGTTGAATTTCATTTTTATTTATTTATTTCTATAAATATAATTACGCAAATTGCTTTTGTGTTGTATCGCATAACGTGATATTTGAATTATCTAAACTTATTTTCTCTATTAATATTTCTTTTGCAAATTGTGTTTAAACTTTTAGTGCAATTTGTCACGTTTCACTCAAATGCAATAATTCATAGACACTGACACTTATACATACACACACATCGATTACTATTAAAAAAAATCGAAAGAAAATCACACAAAAAAGTAGGGCTTTTTAAATGTTGGAATAGGTCAGCCACTTTTTAACTCAAAAAATAAATCCAATTTTTTTTTCAATGCAAAAAAAATAAAAAATAAAAATTTTTCAGTTTTAGTAAAAATATTTGAAATTTAATTTTCATTTCTTTTTTAAGAAAAATTTTTTTGGTATCATAATTTTTATGATTGACATTTTTAGTAACCTAAAAATGATCATCTACGGAGGTTTTCTGTTGCTAAGTCATTATAAATACAATTTTTTAAAAATTTTTGTTGTTGCTGCTTATGTGCGGCATTTATAATTTAATAATTTAGTAGAGAAAAAATAATAAATACAGACGTTTTCTTCTTCTTCTTCTTCTTTCTTAATTTGAAATATTTGTGTTTTAAAACTTTTTTTAAAAGGTTATTACAAAAATTGTGTAAGTAAATGTTTTTAAAGATTTTTTTTGTAATTATCGATTTAATTTCTCAACAGAAGCTTTAAAGGAATCAATTCATTAATGTGTTGAAATGGTTAAAATATAAAATATTGATTCGTCAGTTTTAATGAAAGTTATTTTTCTAAACTTATAATTTTTATTTAAGTATTAAAAATTGACTCAAGTCTGTAACATCAAAAAAAAAAAACTTGTAATATTTACATCAGAGATGGAAAATCAAGATTATTTAAAAATTTTCTTATCGCTATTAAAAAATTAAAGCAAACCTCTTGCGACATTTACAGTCCACCCTAAATACGAGCGTAAGACGTTATTTAACTGTCAAAAATTCTCATGCCCATACAAAATGTATGAGACCAACCCAAATAGCGCGACGCTAACGTTGGACAATTGAAAAATCCAATTTTGACTGCGCGTAAAAAGTGAAGTTGGCTGCAAAAGAGGTGTTGTTATTGTTTTTTTTTTTTGTGGTATATACAAAAGTATTTCCAACAGTAGTGACATTACAGCTACTTTAAGGTCAACTTCGCGATTTTATCTCTCTTAATTATTTTCATTTTGTGGTTTTTAGCAAATAAGATAAGTAAGCAATACTGTTCGTTTCACAACGTTGGCGCTCTTATTTAAGTTACTCATTACAGCGTAAAAACTAGACGCTAAATTACGTCGTGCCTAACGCCCGCATTTAGGGTGGACTGTTACAGAAATTTTCTAAAAAATTCAGTTTTCCATACCTGACTCTAATGGTCGAAAAATATAACTTTTAAAACCTTCACAAATAGACAACAAATGAGAAGATTGAAAGAAAATTTTTCATTATAATTTTTTAATTATAATTTCAATGAATTCAAACACCTCCAAAAATTCAATCAAACAAAAAGAATTGTTTTCTTTCCTTTAGCGAGATGGAAATATCATTTGAAAATAATGTTTTCCAAAGCTGACCCACACATACACACAATTTAAACTTACATTTCAGTATTTGATGATGAAAGAGAACTAAACAAATCGTCAAAGAGTTTTCTTTAAAAAATCTAAAATCGAGTGAAAATCGTATAGTTACGAGTACTGACCACTTGACCGCTTATCCTCCTTTAAAATAGTTATAATTATAATGACAGTGCTCACTTTATCATATCTTCAACTATTAAGAGAAGACACCTTTCAATAGTTTGTGACTTTGACGAAGACAAATTTTCAAAATGTCATACGTAAGTTGTCAAATAAATTTTCGTATTTGTACTTCAATTTGGCAAAGTCTTATAACTCTTCCTCATTACATTAGTGTGTGTGCAGCAAATACATACAAATTCTTTCAAAATGTGAAGCACCTTAAAGTAACCGCTAATTTAAGCCAGCAAAAAATACAAAAGAAGAGGGAATTATGGATTTAATTTAAAAGATTTATCCACTTTTAAAAATAAAAAATTTTAAAATAAATTTTTATACTTTTTTTAAATCAAATATCTGATCAAAATAATATTTACAAAAAAAAAAATTTTTTTAATTTTTAACAGATAAAATCTGCTTAAACTTTTTTATTTTTATTTAAAACCTTATAAGGCAATTTTTATATACATACATTTATTTTAGTTTAAATAAAAACTAAAAAGTAGAAAACACTTTAAAACTCCAAAAAATACACGTTTTAATAAAAATTAAAAACGAGAAAAAAAAAACAACTTGTCAACATTTTACATGACATTTTGACAAATAAGGCAATCAATTTTAAAATAAAAAAATAAAAAAATACTTTTATGAAGCGCCACAGCACAAGACAGAGTTTTTATTATTGTTGTTGTCATTTTTTAAATAAATTAAATTTGTTTTAAAGCAAATATTTATTTGGTTAAACAAAACAAAAAACAAAAGTAACAAAATAAATGCAATGAATCAATGATCATAAATTAAAGTTTGGTTCCAATTTTCAAACCTAGAAAATTGATTTTATGTTTTCTTTTAAAGATTTATTTATTTCTTCTTCTTTAACAAAGCAGGTTATATACACACACACATACAAAAACTAATATTTACTTAAACGTTTTAAATGCCGCCTAAGATAAATATTAATAATGATTGACTAAAAGAAGATTGACATTTCAACACTTTAAAATGTCACAAAAACTCGAAAAAATATTTATCACCTTTTTCAGTTTAAGCGCGTTAAAAGGAAATGTCATCTTAACAATCAACCATCAACTGAAGTACTTAATTAAATGATTGTCTGCAATGGCCTAAAATCTCTTTTTATTTCTTTTTATAAGTTTTTTTACGAGGCTGGTGCTAAACATGCTTGAGTGCTTGCTAGTATAATTTTTAAAGTCATGGCAATTTTTGAAGAATTTATTTCACCATATAACGAGCTCTTACCGCAAGAGTGTCATAAGAAAAAAAATAACTGAATCCTAAAAAATAAAATTATATGCTGTTTTTCTATTACAGGCGATCAACTTGTCTGACAAATTTGTATGAAGGGCACTAATTTTTTTTTAGTTATTTTTATATAAATTTTCCAGACTAGTTGTTCGCCTGTAATACAGAAACAGCAAACTAAAATTTAAAATATTTGTTGAATTCTTTGATATTTTTATGTCTACAAAAAATTCAAAATTTTGACTTATAACTCCTTTGCAGTAAAGCATCCATATGCAAACTCCTTTTACATTAATAGCCGAAATAATTAAAAACTATAAATAATTAAATTAAAATTAAAATAATTATTTATAAAATTTTTAAAATTATATATTCAAATCGGACCTAACCTTTAAACAGAAAATGTGTAAAATTTTTTTTATCAAACATTCAAGTTGTAAAGATAAACTCTTCTAAAGGCAATAAACCTTCTGCCAAGGAAAGTTTTCTTTTTGCAATTTTTTCCCCTTTAAAAATTATAAAATTTCTTCAGATTGGAAGTTTATTTTTTAGGTTAATAAATTCTTCATTAAAAATAAATACAATTCCCGCCGGTTTATTTTTTTGTGCTTAGAAATAATTACAGAGCCGCAAGTTTACGGCGTCAACAATGTTGAGTCTTTTCTCTCTTCATTCTGCAAATAATAGTTCTGAACATTTTTAATCGAATATATTTGATGACAATGATCCGCTTTAGTCCAACTTGGCAGCAAGCGGTCTCTATAAAAATATTAAAAAATAGACTTGTCTTGTGTTTTTTGTCGTACAAATCATTCCATGTGCCCTCTATAGACTTGTGCCCTATAGTTCAATTTAATGACCACTCTTTTTAGTTCAAAGTTTGAAAATGAACTAGATCAAGTTTTAGTTCCAAATCTCTCTTAGTTAAAATGTTCTGTTGACGTATTGTTTGAACTTTTTAACTTTTGGTTCAAACACTCTTTTAGTTCAAATGTTCTTTTCAAAATATGATGGCAACTAGACCGTAGCATTGCCAAAAGGAATGTTTAAAAAAATGCGTGGAAGCACTAACTTCATGTACGAAATGGTTAAAAAAGAAACACAGACATGGATTCTACTTCATCTTGTCTGGTAGTTTAAATACAAAGGAAAGTTCAAAAATGAACTATCTACACTTAAAAGTATGAACTAGTTCACTTAGTTCATCCAATGGAATCGTTTAAATGAACTACTTCGTTTGTGAACTACACATCAAAATAAGTTGGTTAGTGTTTCTGGTGCGCTGTACATTAGAGCAGTTTTGGTTGTGATTTTTGGAGACTGACGATCCACTCAAATTTGTTTCGTATGATATCTTTTTTGATTGAAGACAGTTTTGCCTGCTGTATAAGATCGGTGTTACTTTTTCTTATTATTCATTTTAAAGCTTTTTCTTAGTTTGAATTTTAAGAGTTTCTTTTCGCAAAGGCTTGTTTTAAAATTTTTGCCAAAAATTTATGTAACTACGCGTACTTTGAATGGCTGCCAAACACAAAATTACAGACGGCGTTTTTTTAATTTGACAGCAGATATCCATTTACAGATGGTGCACAGTTAATTATTTTTTCTGGCTACACCGAAAGTTCAAAATATACTTCTTCACAGCGGGAACATTTTTTAACGTTTGATTTGTTTTTCAAAAAAAAAAAAAAATATATGTAAACTTTGGAATAGCCAGACCACACGGTGTGATCTTGTAGAATTTAAAATTTTAAGCTAAATAACGTTGCCACACTAAACAATTTTTAGTCAATAGTTTTTAGACCTCCCTCGTATATTCAATAAGTTAATTTCTTTAATTTAGTTTCACGAAAACGAAATTAATACATTTGTAGCATATGATTTGTTTATTTAGTTTTATTCATTTCTTGCTACAAAATCCATTAAATATGTGAAAATAATAATAATAATAACAATATTAAACCGTATGAACTTTAAGTCATAAAAATTAAAATTTATGTATTTCAAATTTTATTTATTTTTAAACAAACAAAATTGAATTTCAAGTTTTTCTTTTCAATGGCCTTTGCTAATGTTTTAGCTCATTGCGACGGACAGCCAGTAATTAGTTTGAACGATTAATTACACACAAGCTGACCTCAACAGTTTGATTTTAATTAAATCTCAATTTTATATACTTTTTATTGTTGTTGTTTTAGCTACGGGCTGGTATTTTTTGTGAGCTTTTTTTTATTTTGATTTAAAAACATTTTCGATAAATGGCGGCTATTGGGCGCCAAAATTCAAATATTTAAAAAAAAAATAACCACAACCACAAAATTAATCTATTTAAATTTAAAAACAAATATATTTTCAAAAATTAATTTTCGAATTTACTTCTTTTTGCGTTTTGCTTGAGTTTCATAAATTTTTTTTTTTTTTTTTTTTGTAAATTCAGTTCATTTTGAATATGTTTTTCATTAAACAAAATTTTTATGTGTAAAACAATTTTGTTTTATGCCAACTCAGTAAGTCAATGCACTTCTAAGCACTTTTTTTGAATACAGAAAATATATAAAAAAAAACAAATAGGCAACAACAACAAAATTATCATGTCTATGCATTTAAAATTGTAGTGCTGTAGTTTATAGATACTTTTATGTCTTAAGTTTTGTTTTTTTTTACATATTGAAGACAAAAATAAATATTTTTGCAAGCAATTTTATATTTTGTAGCGTTTTTTTCTTGGGTAAATGCGTCTAGTAGGCGTGTCATTAACTAGAACTCTTGTGATGTCTGTTCGTAATTAATAAGAATTTAAGAATTAATTATTTTAAGAAATCTTTGCAAAGAAGCCAAAAGTAAATTAAAATAAAAAAATAAAACTTATTGATAGCATTTATTTAAAGACATTTTAAATAAGGAAAAGACATTATGAACAAAAAATAATTTTTAAAACAAATTTAAATGCAATTACTTCCCGGCAGGATTTTCGTTTAAAGCTTTTAAAAATTTAGATAAAATTTCTAGAAATAGAATTTGATAACATGAGTAAAAAAATCAAAAATATCGTTTTATAATAAAAAAAATATAACATGCTAGAAAAAAGTTTTTTTGCATTTTAAATGAGTTTTCCGCCTTAATTCGTTGGATATAAAATTATTTAAATGTACAATAAAAATATTAAAAATTATGTATGTCATTTATACAAGAAAATATTTCTCGCATGCTACAAAATTATGAAATTAAAAAATAATTTTTTTTTTAATTTTATGGCTTCAAAATATAAAGCAATAACTTTTAGTCAAGATTTCATAAAATCAAAATTATACCATGCTTGTTTGTAATAACATGTGAATATGTATAAAAATATAGCATGCACGAAAAATTTTTGATATTAGAAATATCAAATATTCAAAATTACTTTAATAATAACTCAAGTAAAGAATTTCTTAGGTTTATTATTAAAAATTTTATAGCATGCTAGAAAACTTTTAAGTTTGTACTGTGCAATTTAATGAATTTCTTATTTTTTGTAAAAATATTCATTATTATAGCATGAAAGAAAAAGAAATATAAGTACGTAATTTTTTTGGCTAAATCAAAACTACAATTCCCTCTATAAGTCTTATAAGTTGAAAGCTATAACTAAAGCTAAAAAAGTAAGCCAGATAATTTTTATAGCATGGTAGAATTCGTTTATAATTCAACCTTATTAACAGAAAAAAATTATGCTAATAAAAAATTGTTTTTACAATTGCTAAAAATGCCTTAAATACCAGGGTCAAAATCCCTTTTTTAACAGAAAAAAATAAAGCCAAAAGAAATTTTGAGGCAATGCCTTTCTATTCAATTTAATATATTTACTTTACAAAGAATCATAGCAGATTAATTTAAATTTAATCCACATGCCTTTATAGAAGAATTTTCTTTTTAGTTAAGAATGTTCAATACAAATTTATTAAGTTTGTAGCATGCGAGAAATTTTAATTCTTAGGGCATTATATAATTTCCGTAATTAATAAAATTATCTATATTTTTACTTTTGAATTAAATCTTAAAAAATTGCAATTTTATAGCATGCTAGATTATTTTCTAATAACCAAATTTCAAAATTTATATAGATGCATGCACCGAATATTAATATTTAAAAAGTATTGTTTTAAAAACCAAAAAACCTTTAACCCTAGAGTATTTTATAGCATGCTACAGTTTTGTGTTAAATTATTAAAAATTTATTTTGATAACATTCTTACAATTTTAACCTCAAATATAAAGATCTTAGACCACTCGTATATTTCTAATAAAATTTTCATTTTTTGTTGTAAACTTCCAACCTTGAATATTGTCGTAAACACATATTTGCTTTTTCATTTCAAAAAATACGATTTAAAAAAATACTGTCTTCCAATCTATCTGTCTGTCTGTTTGTCTGTCAGGACAATCACTTCTTAGCCCTTTATTATTTGCAGCCATTTGCTATATTCTTTATTTAACTTGCAGGTTATAAACTCAGGGCTAAGGTGTAAAAATCCACACATTTAAATTATAAACAAGTATAAATAATGGCCAAGAGAGAGAGCGAAAAAAAAAACAACTAGCAAGACGATGACTTGAGTTGCCAATAATCGTGGTAATAATCATAAAATATGCAACACACATTCAGCTTACAGACAGACGCAGAAGAAAAGACACTACGTTAAAGATTTTAGCATGTCATAATCCTTAAACATGCTTGTCGCCGTTTCTGTTCTTATGTTAAGTGCGACTTTAAATAATGATGATGCTTTATAATTAAAACAAGCACTGTAAAAGACATTTTTATCTTTTTAACAATTTTTTTTTTTTTTTTGTGGAATTTGTAAAGCTTTTGGCGAGTTAAATCGATCTGTTCTGTCTGTAATTCTGTAGTCAAAGAGGGTAGAATTTAATTTACAATTTATAACAAGTTTAGTAGACGCCCATGTAAAGCTACTTAGAGAGCAGAAGGCGGGCGCTTTATTTTTTTCCTATTTAATTTTTTTTTTATACTTAAAAAGGGCTTAGTTATGGGCTTTTTTGTGATGGCGATAAGTTTTTTCTTTTTTCTTTTCCAGTAAAGACATTCTATTAATTAAATGAGTTTTAAAAGAAGATATGATGACTTTTTTGAATATGTGTGAGTGTAAGAATTTTAAAAAATAAATTTTCTTTTATTTAAGCTTCAACGCGCCTTCTTGTCAATATCATTATGGTCAGTGGTCGGTCAAGTTTTATTTTTTTGTTTTGTTTGTTTAAAGTCTAAAGATGATTTTGAAATTTATTTTTCTTGATTTTCTTTAAGAGTAAATCGGCTTATGTTTATTGTCAATAAGTAGGAATTGTATCCAATTTACGCATTTGTTAAAGCCTGTCACATAACTATCTTGTCCCACAAAGAGCACAACAGAAAAAATAAACGTTTTTTTTTTTTTTCTTAGGAATTCCTTTCTTTTTGGTTTTGAAACTTTGTTCTTCTTGGTAAATTTTGTTTTTGTTACGAAATCCCAAAAAAGCCACATACAAAATGTATTGGCATATTTTAAATATTTTTTTTTTTAATATAAATTCCCTTTTTTTCTTTGCTTTAAAATGTCGGTTTGAAGTGCAAAGCAAATTTTTTAACGTGCGAAAAAAAAAATTAAAAATTTATTTTCATTTTAAAAAAAAGCAAAAAAAATTATAAAAGTTGAAGAAAAAAAAATAACACATGCCATACAAGACATTCGACAGCACACAAAACACATCTTTTCGAGCCATGCCAAGAATTTAAGCCTGTTTTGTTGCTCCTCTTCATACTTTTAGTATTAAAAGTTTGTTCCACAAGAAAAAAAAATAAAAAGAAAACATTGCAAATTTTATGCTAAAAAGGTTTTTTTTGTTGATGTTGTTGTTGAAGGCTTTCAATTTTGTTTTATTTTTTTTTTTTTTTGTCCACTGGCTTTTAGGAAGGTGTAAACTCTTTTACTTCAGAGCCACTTTAACTTAAATCCGTCTGTTGTTTGCTTAACAAACTAGAATACAGAATCAATTGCCTTGTAAGGTTTTATAAATAAATAAAAATTTTACAGATTTAAACGGAATTGTTCTTAAGAATTTAACGATGTAAAAATTCAGTAAAGAAAATAAATATGTGTGGAGTATAGAGTGAAGGTAATTGCATTGTTGGATAATATGGTGACTACTGCCTTTTGAGCTTGTCACGTGTATATTAACAGGCCTTGGCAAAGACTTAGCCAATGATATGAATCGAAGGTAATAAAAAGGAATTATAAAATTAAAATGAGGAATTTAGGAAAATTAAAAAAATATTTTTTCAAACAAAAAATGAACTGAATTATTCTTTTTGTCATTGACTCTAAATATAACATTCCTTGCTTGATCTATCGAAGACCTAAAAGAAAACTTCCGTTTCCTCTACAAATTATTGTCAAGGGGATATGGGGCCCATTAGCCTTATTAGTAACATGAGACATGTAGGCTCAAAACGACTCAAGGTCTCTTGGCAACCATTACTGATTTAAACACCATTCGAAGGGTAGACGTGACGTTAGATGAGCTGTTGTAAAGCAACAGGGTCGTGGTAGCGTCAGAATAACCAACAATTCCTTAACAAGCGCTATGACTGACCGCAAGTAGAAAGTGGCTCCGCCTTATGCGGTATTCATATGTTTTTGGTTCATAAAATCCCTTGGTTAATTAATTTATCTTTAAGAAAACCAAAGCTAAACAAACACACCTAAATTAACCTTACATGGGCTTAAATTTTAAATTTCAAACTTTTGAAATTTAAGCTAAAATAATTTTTAATAATTTTTCTAGCATGCTATAAATTTTTTTCAATAATCACAAAATTATATTATTATAATTTAATTATTTTCTTCACTTCGATAAACTTTCTGCAAGATATATTTTGAGGAAACAATTTTTTCTACCATGCTATAAATATGAGGAATTTTTTTTCTAATTATTAAAAACTAACACAAACAAAATTTTTAATTAAATATTTTATTAAGAAAACTTTAGTAAACTATTAGCTATTAGCTTTTATTTGAGCAATTAATATTAAAATTTTATGTTTTAAAAAAATGGTGGCTATAAAAAATATTTAAGCACTTCTGCTATAAAAATAACAAATTTTTAAAAATTCTTTTATATTTATGGATATTAAAGTTTAATTGATAAAAACACTTAAACCAGGACAATTTTGCTATATTAAATAGTTTTCTCGCATGCTACAACAAACCAAATTTTATTAATTCCAAACTAAAAATCATAAAACTGTTTAGAACTCATGCAGAAGTAATTAAAAACAACAAAAGAAAATGTAAAACAAAAAGCAATGATAAATAAAGGTATTCAAAAAATTAATATTGATGCTTCTTTCTTCTTTTGGCGCCATTGAGCTCGAGCTCATTGCCGAAAGAAAATCCACAACAAAAAAGCTAAATTTAGCCTTTTAAACAATTTTGTGAGCGTGTGTATTGTACGTCAATAAAACGAAAAAGTTTTTACGCTATTTAATTAAAAATCATTTTTTTTCAATTGACAAAACAAATAAATTTCTTTTTGACCCTGAACGCTCACAAATTTAATGAGACTGTGACGTCTAGTTTTTATAGATGCTTTTCAAAATGAATTATTGTTTTAGTAGCAAATAATAGTTTGTTTTTATATTTCATTCTCTAAACTCGAGCACTATTAAGGTTTCTTTAAAGATCTTAACAAATAACGTCTTAAGGTCTAGTAAATTCCATTTGTATTTGAAAAATTACAACAGCAACAACAAAAACGAAAACGAAACTAAAAATCTCCCATAGTGTATTAAATTATTATTATTTTTTCTTAGTTTTTTACATTCATTCACATAATAATATAATAGTTAAATGAACACTATATAAAGGCAATAGTAATAATAAAAAAAATTAAAACATTTTCGCTTTAAACGTATTAATTTCATAAACTAGAGAAGAAGAAGAAGAAAATAATAAAAAAAATAAAAATAAACATGGGCGGTCTTTGAGCAATAAAAAGTAGAAATATTTTTAATGGAAATGAAAACAGTTTCACATCTCGAAAATAAAAGATGAAAATATCACGTAGAAAATTTCCACAAAACCCCCGGTGTCACAACATTTAACAACAATTTAGAGGTGTTAAATTTATAATAAAAAGCAGATTTTCAAATCAAAATCATAAAAGTTGAAAACATTGTTGAATGCATTGTGACTTCAAAGCGCTTTTGTCATACCGCCAAAATGTCTGTTTTATATTTATTTCCTTCTTTATTTTTTTGGAGGTGTGTCTGTCCCAAGTTACATGAATGTAAGTATAACGCACAAGTAGAAAGATTTAAATTAGTTTTTTTTTATTTCGAATCTTTATGTTTCTTTTGTTGTTTTTGTTTAGATTTAAATTGTTTGTAATAAAAAAAAATTGTAAATTCATTTTATTAATGAAAAAACTCTTTTGATTGCTCTCTCTGAGTTAAGGTGGATTTTACGAAATTTTAAATAAAATGATTGTAATTTATTTACTAAAAACCGGGAAAAATATTTTTTTCACATGCAGGAAAATGAATAAAATATTAAAAATTTTTATAAAGTGTCAAAAATTCTTGAAAATATGGAAGAGGATATAAATAAACATGCTTCTTTTTTTATCAAACTAATTAGAACTTCCCAATCATAATTTAAGACATTTTCTAGCATGCTACACTTAATATTTTTAAAATATTTTTTTCAATTAAAATTATACAAAAACAATAGTACTAAAAAAAGTATTTTCTACCTTCGTCTTCACATACTTAAAAATAAGTTATAACAGAAAAAAAGTCCATTAAAAAATGTTTCATGCTAAAAAATTTAAAATATTTATTTATGGCCAGAATATTAAGGTTTTTCTAAAAAACATGACAAACAGTTTAAAAGGATTAATAAAGAAAAAAGTCAAGATTTAGGAAATATTATAGCATGCTATATAATTATTTTTTTTTTAAATTACTTTTCAATCATACTAAAAACCTTAAAAATATAATTTAAATGAAAGGAAAATGTAAACTAAAAATGTTCCATGCAATAAAAAATTTTTTTATTCTCGTTATTGTTTGTTTTAATTAAAAGCATGCTATAGAAATGTATATAATATGCTACACTTTTAATAGGAATTAGTTAAGTGCAGGCTAATATTATCCAAGAATGTACATTTAAAAAAAGAACTTTTAGTTTAAAAATCAAGAAATATTTTTATTAAAGCTAAAAAATATTTTAATAACTTTAAATTAAGCAAAATTTTATTTTAAAAAGCCATAATTAGCAAAACATTTTTAAACACATAAAAAACACATATTTTCGTAACAAAACCAAATTAATAATCATATAGAATTGAAATCAAAAAAGTTCAAAGGAAAAAAATGTTTGGCTTAAGCAAAATTTATAAAATTTAAAAGAAATTCTCTCATGCTAGATTTTTATAACTTTGTTCAAAAAAGTGGAAAAAGGATAAATCTAAGTTTATCATTCCGTTTGTTATTTCTACAATATCCATTTCCGACTTCAGTATTTATATTCCAAGTCCTTATCCACAGCGAACTCGATTGAGCGATATCGAACTGTCCGTCTGTCCGTCCTTGTTAGTTGTGAAATTAACTTTGCCAAGGCCCTAGATGAGCTAGAAAAGATTTAAATACGCCAATCGATAAGGCATATTTTCGAAAATTTTGCTTTTGAAAATCAGTATGATCGGCAGCGTTCCTAACACCGTTCCTGCCTCCAATATTTCTATACTATTTGTTACAATGATTACTTCAATCAAAAAAACAAATATATTGCATCGATAGAGAATTAAAAAAAAGAAAATACATCAGGTGAAAAGATTTGCGCTCGCGCATATTTTCCAAATTATGGGCCTCCAAACTTTTAATAGAAAAGTACGATTGTGCACCATATTTTTTAAGATATCAATATGGATATCATTGGAAAGCTTTTGAAGAGATCTTTCAGAAAATACTTTAAGTTTTTAAAAAGACGTAATCTATAGAGAGCCGATGACATTTTTATGTAAATTTTTTTTTTAATTTTACAATTCCCTGTCTCTCCAATATTTATTTTTTTTTTTTGGAGTTACTTCACTAAACTCTCTTTCTTTTTCTCTCTTAAATTACTTTGCGGTTATTTCAAATTTTTAAAAATTCTCGCATGCTATATTTTTTTCTCTTGAATTATTTTGGGAGTTATCTCTAATTAATCATTAAACAATTTCCCAGGTGTCTTTAATTGAAATTCTTTTTCCTGTTCATATTATCACTTTTTTATTATTTTTATTACTTTAATAATAAAAAACTGCAACTCATATTCTAACAAGTTTTTTCCATCAACAAACACTAGCACTTTAGTGAGTATAAAAATGTGTATTGTAAAGCTTGTCACTGCTTGCGTCAAAACTATTTATAAATATAAATTATTTAATATTTTTATTATGCAAATTTAATTAGTTTTTACAAACTAATAAGCAATAAAATTTCTTTTTGTTTATTGAAAATAAAAACCAATCGGAAATTTTCTACTTGAAACTAGAAGCGTAATTTTTGCTAATTGAAAGGATGCATAAATTAAATAATAATTTTAAAAATTTAAATAAATAAAAACAAAAATTGCGTTTTTCTTGTCAATAAACTGGAATCAGCAATTTAAAAGTTGTAAAGTTACATTGTTGTTTGTTTAGAACAATTATTTTGGCGCCATAACATATCAATAATTTACACAACAGATTTTTAAAATTTACAAAAAATATGTTTTATTTTTACATTTTAAAAACAAACAAAAAATATTAATTCGTCTAATAATTGTAATAAATATTTAACATATTTGACTACTGTTTGAAATGCTAAGCAAAGAAATATGAAAAAAACTACTTGAATGCATTTTACTCCTACACAAAATTATTATTCGGTTTAAGTGCTTTACAGTAATTTTTATTAAGGCTAATCACAGACTGTTAAAAAGTAAAAAAAAAAATATGAATTTTTTTTACTCAGCATTAAACATTGATATGCAGGTTTTTTTACTCATTGATTTAAAAGGGCAGCTGCAGAGGATTTCTGGGGAAACTAAAAAATATAATTAAAAGAGAAAATAGATTGATATTGGCTTAGGGCTAATACAAGTTAGACTATTTAAGCTGCAGACAAAGTGAAAGGTAACAGAGCGGTCATTACTTCAGAAGATTCATAATTTCTAATCGTATCAAGTATCAATACAAGTTGATAAGCAAATAAAAGACGGTAAATTTTTCCCTCTTCTCAAATATTTAATCCTTAAACTAGTCTTGGTCAACAATTTCCAATTCCAATTGTTTTGTCACTTTTCTAATTTAAATTAAAAATCTACATCAACATGTGTAAGTTTCGTATTTGAATTGAAATAGTTTTAAGATATTTGACGAGTGGCTTGAACGTGTATTATGATTTCATACTCTATTCAAAAAAAATTTAGAGCCACTTTATAAACATTTTGTAGTTCAAAAAGCAACTAATAATTTCATTCATTCATTTTCATGGAAATATTTTTGCAATAATAATTTTTTTTTTGTTTGTCTCAACTAAGTTTTAATAAACTGTGACTACCCTTAATCATAGTAAATTTTTGCTTTTGCATATTATTTTTTATTGTTAAGTATTTTGTTTATAATTTATTATTGAGGTCGCCGACCGTAAATATTGAAAAATTTTTATATTTTATGATTGTAATAATAAATATTTTCAACACCTTTTAAAAATTAATGGCAAAAACGAAAAATATTTAGTTATAAAATTATTAATGCAAATGCAGTTTTTAAAATTTATTTTTAAGTTTTTTTAAAAGCGAAAGAAAAATCTACAGTTTAATTGCATTTATTTATTTAAAAAATTTTTTAAAGCATTTGTTTATTTATAAATGTAGTAGAATTAATATTTACTATTTTTATAAACAATACAAATACAAAATAATTTTTGTTTGCTTTTTTTTTTGGTTTGCCTTCCGTTTTTGTTTTTCAACTGTTTATGTAAAAGGAAACTTGGTGACAGCTTCGAATAACAAACATTTTATACAATTTTTGCAAAAACAAAGAAAAGAAAAAACAAACCAAATTAATGAGAAATAATTTCAAAGTCTTAAAACTGAATGAAAAACAAAGTATGAAAATGTTTATTTGTGAATGAAGAAATAATATGTGGGACAGGTAAACAAACAGGTAGAAGGCAAATCAACAAAACTACAAAAATGTTAACCAAAAAAAAATTAAATATTTTAACAATTTCTTAGGAAATCTGAAGAAAAAAAAAAAGCCTAAAAGAAGAAAGAAAAATAACCAGGCATTTGTGGGTTTAAGTGCTGATATTTAAGCCATTAAAACCATTATGTCATTTCTGTTCGACTTCTAAATCAAGTTAGAATGTACATTAACTTCTTTTGAACACTGTTAATCGAATCATTGCCAGATTCAGTTTATATTGTGGTTACATTTAAACTTTAAGTAGCAGAATTAAGACTTATGTCTGAGCTGGCATTGTTATAATGAAGCATAACACATTTTGTTCAGATCGAGCTATTTAATAGCTGCCGTATTCTAGTCACTTGTTATCAATAGAAATTAGTAACAATCGTTCGATCAAGCGATTTCTTTTATAATGAACAATTTTCTTTCAGCTCTTTTTAACACATAAAATTGTCTTTCATAGACCCCACCCTGGTCTTGTTATAATTTTAAAGTTTAATCTTGATGCACTGTATTGTCTTTCGTTTGCCTCTAACAATTCGCCTTAGAAATAGCTAAAGTTTATTTCTCTAACACCGTAGCTTACAAATGGAATCACACTCTTGTCAAATGGAAGTTATTCCCCACCAACATCGAGTTTCCTTTTCAAAAAAAAATTTTTTTTTATCGTTTAAAATTATTTAGTAATGAGTTTTAAATTGTGCTGAGATCATGTGACCGTTTGAGTTTTTGATGTACTTTTTGAGTGATCAGTTGACTAGAGTGCGACACAGCTTAAACATTGACCATCCCGGGGACTAAATAAACGTTTATCAGAAGAGATATTAAAATTGCGGCATGCGTTGGGATGTCTGCTAGGAGTTCTGCTTTAATAAAGGCGCATCTCTATAACTGACATAACATGTTACTTGCCTCAAATAACACAACAGATGGTTGTGATGCCAGCTTGCTCGTCACCATCACCAGGGCTGGTCTCAACCTTTAGCTGCAGCCCAGAGATAAATAGCGAACAAATAAAAACAACGTTACCAAAAACAGGAACTTAAAAGGGAGAACAAGTTGATGGTGCTTCCCTCTGGACCAACCGACCTGCTGCTCCATCTGAATGTTTTCGTTTCCCCTAGTCCACACACATACACTTACTTTGAGAACTTACCTCAGCTTTGACTGAAATTGTGAATGCAAGCCAGTATTTTAGAATTATTCAAATCCAAAAAATGTAAAACAATAATTAAACTGCTGAACCTGCTACGTCATCTGTAATTATGGGTGGTATACATATTAAGGAATCAGAAGCTCTCGATGTTCTTGGCATGAAAATTCAGTGCGATGTTCGCTGGAACAATCACATTTTTCATGTTGCAAAAGAAGCATTCAAGTGCCTAAGTTTTCTGAAATGGTGTAAGAAATACTTCACTCCATCCGATCTCCTTACTATTTATGTCACCTTAATCAGACCGAAAATGGAATACAACTCTCATGTATGGGCCGGTGCTTCAAAGTCTATTTTGGAGTTACTCGACCGCGTACAGGAGAGAGCGAAGAAACTCATCGGTGACAGTAGGGTATCCAGCTCTGTTGACTCACTGGAGCATCGGCGCAATGTGGGGTGTGTTCCACTGTTTTATCGTTACTACAACGGAATGTTCTCTTATGAAAGCAGGGAACTCATTCCTTAAAACCGTAATTTCATACGCACAACGCTTTCTGCATCAAGAGCGCAATCCTTTGTGGTCGATTGGCCAGTGAATCGCACTACGCATTACAGAGAAAATTCGTTTTTTAGCCGAACAGTTCGTATGTGGAATAAACTTCCTGCAGAGATCTTTCCTGCCACTTTCAATGCGCAAAGATTCAAATCAAATGTCCACAAGCACGTCTCCCTCTATCCTCCTTTCCACAACCTAATTTCCTAGTTCTGGCACAATGCATTGCATAAGTAGGGGTCATCCCTTGAGTGCTGGTCCTAAAATAAAAATAAAAAAAGGCGTAAGTACAAGGCAGACTCAAGGAAGAAGGAATGGTATTTAGATTACTGTTACTCGTATGGTGACAGGACATATAAATTTCGAAATTCTTCTGGCAAACAAAAGTGTGCTTGTACACTATACGTGAAAGGGGATGAGATAGCAGCGCATATCACAAGACAGAGATGACCTCCGTTTAATCCAAAATACGCTAGACCTTGTGATGATAGATTTCGTACTAGAAATTAAGTCATGTTACAAGCTTATTGCCGGCTCAGACATGAGCTCTAAAAAACGTTGCTATTATTTATCCTAGCACACGCTAGCTTTATTCGAAAAATTTTGACACGTGTCGTTTGAAGGTTAAATTTTTTTTTAACAAAATTATTAAAATTTTTTTTTAATTAGTGGTAACATCTTTATATAACGACCAATATTTTTTGATTAATATGTAAAAATTGACAGGCGAGCGTAACGCCTGCCACACCTATTTTTAAAATAAAATATTATTATTAATACCAGTTGCTCGTTGTAGTAATTTGCTATAACATTTTGACTGGTTTGTCTGCAAAATTAAAAAGAAATATATTTTAAGCTACAAAATTAAAAAAACAAATAAAATTTTAAGCTCATTAATAGTAAAAAGTTAAATAGTCATCTATCGCTATAGGAAATTGATTTTTTTTTCAACAATTGTGTTTTTTTTATTTTATTTTAGTTAATTTATAAAATTCATTTTACTGCAGAAAACAGAAGTTTAACTAAAAATCTTTTTAAAAAAAGGAAGCTGCTTTACTACATTTAATTTCGTTTTCTTTTTTTCACTTCAAAAAGCTACATTAAAATATAAATTTTTTACATTTTTTATTTTTTACATTTTTTATTTATTAATTTTTTCGTTTTTTTTTTTTTTGCCACAAAATTATTTTAAATATTTTTATCATTAACCCACTTAATAACAAAATAAAATATAATCGATTTAATGTGTGAAAAGAAAACCTTTAAAAATTATAATTATTTTTTTCGCGGCTTTAACAAATTATATGCCATAAAATTTTTGTATAATTTATTTATTGCTTTCAAAAAAAAAAAAAATAAATAAAATTTAGCATATTTGTATGTTGGTTTAAACACAATTTTTATTTTATTATAATATACAATTTTCTAATCATCGTCTATAAAAACAAAAAAAAAATCATTTAATTTTATTATTTTACAAAAATAATTTAAAAAAAAAAACACAAAAAGAAATATGAGCTCATAATAAAAAGCAACAACATTATTTTTTTTTTGTTTTTTTTTTTCAAGTGGCAAAAAAAAATAATGATAGAATAAAACAAAATTATAACAAAAACAAATTTAATAAAAAAATACACAGAAGTTAATAAATGTGGCGCCAAACTTGAATATTAAAAAAAAAGAAAAAAATAGAAATGTATACAACAACAACAATAACAACAACAACAAGCAGAAAAGCAAGATTATTTAAGCTGGCCAAAAATTTAATTCAATATAAAAAAACGGTACTTTGAACCAGAGCTTATGTTATTAGAAAGCAGAAAAGTATTTAAATTTTGTTTCTTTCATGAGTGAGTGTTTCTCAATTTTTTTTTTTTTTGTTGTTAAACAATTAACAGATATTTAATAATTAGTTATTAAAACAATTAACACTAGTCAACAGTAAAAATTTAAAATTAAAAAAAAAAATGCTGTTCGTTACTCCCGCTTTTTTTTTCTTTGACACTGACATTTATTTTATGATAAAAAGATCTAAATAATTTAATAAATGTCATTTGCCAAATTAATTATAAATAATTACCATAAATAATCACTCCAATTGGAACTTCGCTCCAGAACGACCCCAGTCTTTTTCGGCCAAAAATTGTCAGCCCAGCAACAACTGTACAGCCCGAAAGTTTTTTCCTCAGCAAAGAACTCTCGTCAACAGCAGAGCTGTTATAACAAAAACAATATTTTTTTGCTTAAATTAACATCAACTTTAAAATTAAATACACACAAATCAGTTTTTGTTGGAAGTACTTTTCAAGCTTTTTCGTGGATTTTATTTCATCACATGAAATCTTCTTCTGCCAAGGACTCATTTAAAGTTTAAGAAACACTGTATGAAATGTCTCAATTTGGATATTTTATTTAATAATATTAACCGCTGCCAATTTTTCTTTTTTTAATTTCTTTAAATTGTGTTAACAGCATCTTATGCTTAATTACATCTTTATAAATATTTCGCATACACTTGACACATTGACATCAACTGGCGCCAAAAAGCCAGCAGTCACTAGAAAGAAAGACAAAAACAAAATATTATTTAAAGCACCAACAAATTAATTTGATTTTTTTTGTCGTTCGTAAATCAAAAAGAAAAAAAAAGAAACAAAAAATAAAGAAACGTTTTTAGTTACAAAACTATAAAATTACAAAACTTGACAAAACAGAAAAGAACAACAACAGCAACAAAAAAATGTTATATGATGCCTTTATTATTATAACTTTTTTTTTGTTTGAATGCAAAAAGAAAAACAAAAAGCTTAAAATTCAAACCTCCTGCCGGAAATGCTTACTTAAACATTTAAATATAAAAATTTCATTTTATATTTTTTTCCAGAAGATTTCCAGAGAAAAAAAGTTTTAATGTTTTAAGCCTACGTTGCAAGCCATTGAGGCGCCAAATTGCATTTAGCAGATTCCTACACATGCAATTTAAGATTTCTGTTTTTTTTTTTCTTCAACAAAAAATAAAGTAAAAAGTTTTTATGTGTGTTTTTTGTTGTTGTTGTTGTTGCTTTCATTTTGATGTAAAGTAAACTGTCAATTTTATCAAATTGCTTTGCTTTTTTATTTAAGCAAAAAAAAAAAAAAGAAACAGAAAACTTAACCTACGCGTTCAAGTTTTGTTGTAAGCGGCCACTTTTATTTAGCATTTTAGTTTTATAACTTTTTTTATTAATTTTTTTGATTTAGTAAAGACTAGTATATAGGTACGAAAAAATATTACTGTATGAAAAAGAAATCTTGGCATGGAAAAAACAGGCCATAAATGATGATTGGCTAGCTGGCTGTATGTAAGTTTTGTTACAACATGTTGGAAGCTTTGCGTAGTTTGAAAGTAAAAATTAACAAAATTGTAGTTTTAAAATAACAAACAACTTCCTGTAATAGTTTTGAAGAACAAATTTATCAAAATGTCATCTTAAAGTAAAAAAAAACACAAAAAAAGAAATTTTATTTTAGATTTGATATTAAAATGATTTTTTGCTTGAAATTTTATTTTAAATATATTTAGCATGCGTTAAAAAATATTTAAGTTTAGTGTGCTGCATTTTTTGAAAATATTGAAGTTAAAAGTGCGTGCCTTTTTTTTGCTGTTGCTTCTTCAGTAGGTTTTATTCAAATTTTATTAAAACAAAATTAACTGAATGAGAATTATAAAAATAAAAATACGAGCTGGCTGAAATACTAGTTCATAGAAATAAAATCTTATAATTTTTTCTAAGAATATAATTAATAGAATTTAGACTCTATTTGCCTGTAAGTAACCGATGTTCTTAAAGCTAATTGAGGCTTCTGTTGAGCTTCTGGGAATTTTTCACCTCAATCTTGGGGCTTCATTTAGCTGCGTATTTGATTTTTCTTCTTTTATCTTTTGTCTTGTGTTTTATAATGGTTCAGGCAAAATTTTTACTCTTTATAATTGTTACTGTCCTCCCTAAATAAAGCTCCGTTTAAATCAGAGCCCTTCAGATCACAATATGCTTTAACTTTGATAGAGACTCGAACTTTCATTTTTCCTTTTTATTTCAATTAGACGTTTTTAACTGTCTAAGCCAAGATTTCCACAGACTATTTGTATGGTTTTTCTGTTTTCCTTAACTAAGGCTCCGTTATAGGTTTAGGCAAAGATTTACTTGTTTTACTATAGAGGGTCCTTAATCATCTCAGCTGCTAATCTAATATGCAGACGGCAGACGGCTTCATGAACTAATCTGTCATGGCTACACTACATTCTTTTTGCCGTTTCAACTCGAGTCTTTGTTACGTTTGAACTGCTATTTTTTTATTAGTTCACCTTTTTAAAGAACTTAAAAACAATAATTTTTTTTATTCAAGATTCTGTTGGGATATGAACTCATGATATTCTGTTTTTTTATTTTAACAAACATAGAAAAACATAATCACAAAGGCTGTGCTTTTGGTAGTGACAGAAGTAAAAACTTTCTTAGCGCTGTATGATTTTTCTAAGATAGAGTTCAGTATTTACAAAGATCTTTTACTTTTGTTATTACAGACATGTCAAGATTTCAAATGATGTTTTGTAACAATAATTTATAATGAAAAAAAATATCAATTAAATCGAAAGCAATTTTAAAAATTCTATCCCTTTTTTTTAAGAAAAACAAGTTCTAAATGTAACATTATTATTATGAAAATATTTAAAACCCAACAGTGTTTTAGCAGGCACTTAATGATCATGATGCCTGGAAGCAAAAACTAAACCAGAGACTTCTTGTCTCCATTACAAAACTGCTGCATATAGTAACATGCATATTATTGCCAGTTTAGATTTTAAATTTATATTTAAAATTCATATTTTTTTCTATAACTTTTTTTTAATTATTAAATAAAATTTGCTTTCTTTTTTATATTTTCAGTTTCCGAGTGTCAATTTGGCAAGACTTTACGTGAATTGGGCTCGACCTGGTATGCTGATTTGGGACCACCATTTGGCGTTATGTATTGCATAAAATGTGAATGTGTGGCGGTAAGTTTTCCCTCAACAAATAAATTTTATGTAATTTAAATATATTTTTTTTTATTTTTTCAACTATTTCTTTTAATAAGTGTCTTTTTATAAAGGATAAATGAGCATTTTAAAGGACTTTTATAACGAACATGTTTGGCAATTTTTCTTAAAAGTAAAACAAAAAATAATTAATTAATATTTGCAAACTTTTTTTTTTGAGTTTAGCTAAAATAAAGAAAAACATGACAGGAAATATTTCAAAATAAAAACTAATTTTTTCTAAATTTTTGCATGCTGCGAGGGTGATTTTAAAAAGTGTTAAAGAAATTTTTTTTTAGTTAAATTCCAATAACAATTGGTGGAGCACAACTATACTTTTAAGACTATATTTTTATTTTTCTTTTAAAAATATAATTTTTTATTTCAATGATATTTATTTTACGGATGCTGCAGCAGCAGCTATTTTTTTTTTTTAACACTTGATGATGATGTCTTATTTTTGGCCTCGTTTAAATTTCATTTTAAAGCAGAGCTGTAGATAATTCTTTTTTTTTTTGCAAAAATTTTTAAAGAAAATAAAGTAAATATAAGAAGAATGGGCTAAAGAACAAAAAATAATTGACGCCATAAAGTCTTTTTTTAAGTCTGCATGTCTGTGATTGTTATAAATGTATTAATTTTTTTTTGTTTGTTTTATTTTTGTGCGAATATCTTAAGTCTTCTGGGTTTAATTTTAATCATGATTATTTTTATACCCTCCTCTGCAGCATTGGCACATCACAATTTAATAGCCTTAATAAGCAGGTGATATTCAATTTATTTAGTTTTAAAGCAAAACTTTTTTATTTTTAATAGAAAATAATGTTTCTTTGGAAATTAAAATTTTTAATATTTTTAAAAAACAATTATTAAGTTTCATTAAATTTTAAATATTTAAAACAAATTAAATGATTAAATAAATTATTTTATGTTTGTTTTTTAAAGCCAACTATTTAAAACTTAAGAAATTCTATACATAAAAAAGAAATCGTACCTAACCTCAAATTTAGAATTGTTTTTTAAAGCGAGTTTTATGTATAAAAATAATGTTTTTGATTGTCTAAATGCTTTATTTTTAAATTGCAACAAAAAATTACAAAAGTCATAAATAAATATAATTTTTATCTTTCAAACTAAAAAAATTCTATAGAAAACTCAATTTAACCTAAAAAAAAATAATAAAATATTTTCTTTTTTAAAGATTTTAGCTTACTTTTTTTAAATTTGTTTGTTGCAACTGTTTGATACTTATTATATTCGTCTTATTTTAAAAATAAAATACAGGATTAAAAAGTTCTAAGAATATTTTGCTCAAATATTCAACTTTTTTTCAATTTTTTTATCTATTTTAAACTTCTTAAAAAAAACAAATTATGAAAAGCCAGACAAAATATAAAACTTTTAAAGAAAAAATTTTTCTAATCTCAAAAAAATTTTAATATTAGAAAAATCGACTCTAACCTCAAAAAAAATATTTTAAATAAAGAAAATAAAAATATTGTTTACCAAGTCTTATAGCAAAAAATTCAGATTTTACCATAAAAATCTTTTATTATTTTTTATTTATAAATCAAATTATTCCATTGAACTCTAACGTTTTTTAATTTGCTCGAACATTTTTTTATTTTAGTTTTATAATTTTTAAAATAAAAAAATAATTATTCTTAAAGTCAAAATGAATTTAAACACTTAAAGAAATTTTTTATTTTAAAAGAAACTTATCATTAAATTTTAAATAAAAATTAAAAGCCACAAAATCATCTTTTATGAAAATCATTTCATCTGAACACATGTTGTATTATCAAATAAATTTAAGAAAAAAAATTTATGACTTCATTAAAAATTATGAAAAACAAATGATTTTTTTTTTTTTTTTGTCAATAGCAGACAGTCGTAAAACAAACAAAAAAAAAACGAGTTTATTTTTGTAGTCGTATAAGAAAACAAATATATCTTCTCACAGTGTTATTTAAATTAATTTTTCTTTTAATTTTCCTTCCAGGTTCCCAAAAAACGACGCATTGTGGCTCGTGTTCAATGTCGCAATATTAAAAATGAATGCCCGCCTGCCTTGTGCGATGATCCCATTTTGTTGCCCGGTAAATGTTGTAAAGCATGTCCCGGCGATAAAAATAATGGTAAGTTTTTCTTGTTTCTTATTTTTCTTATTTTCCTTCATTTTTGGGTGAATCATTCGGGTTTTAAAATCCCTTAATGCTAAAAAGAACCGCAATAACTGAAAAAATATATAAAATTTATCATCGCCACATAAATCAAAAAGATATTTCAAGCATTTAAAAATAAATTGTCTGCTAGATTAAAGAAAATATTGAAAAAAAAGACTCAACATTTTGGATAGAGGAAAAACGTTTTCTTTTTTTCATCTCTTGCTTATATATTTTTAATATTTAATAATTTTATAAAAGATTTTTGTCGTTTTTGATCATAATAAACATATTTCATCCAATTTAATGGGCAGAGAAAATTTCACATTCACCACCAAAAAAAAAAAAAAATTTACCAGAATAAATTCAATGACAAAAACACAAAATTTGCAAAAAAATATATTTAATTTTTTAAATTAAAATAGCAGCAGACATTTTATATATAGTATACTCAACATTAATTAATTTAAAAAAAATTAGCAATATTATTAATATTGAAAAAACGTAAAAACTTGAAATTTTCCTTTAAAAAATCTTGATTTCTCTTGGGGATATTTAAAAAAAAAAACAATCTTAATTTAGCCCAAATTTCTTGCGACACTTTTCTTTTCAAAAAAATAAAATCATGGAAAATATATAGAATCATGTCGAAAATTCGCAATTTTCATATTTTAATTTTTTGTTCTATTTTCTTTGCTCAAGAACACTTTCTTTCTTTTAATTTACTTTGACATTCAAGGCAAAAAAAAAAAAATTTAAATGATCCATGTTGTTTTAAAATTAATATCTTTAACTTTGAGTTTTTTTATTGACATTTGTTGAAATTATTTTAACACGATAAGCTGAAGACAAAAAAGCTTTAAGCTTTTATTCAGATTTTTTGAAATCATTCAAAATGTTACTAAAAATCGACTTTTATCTTCAATGCTTGCAATGAGCTTAAAGCTTCCCGTAGCTGTATTTAATTTTTTATACAGCTATTTTATAGTTTTTTTTAATATTTGAAAATTCCCTTAATTTAACCAAAAAATATTTTCTATACGTCGTTTTTTTTTAATTTTTTAAACTTAAAGCTTTTTACATTCTCCTTTCTTTTTTAATGCAAAGTTTTTTCAGGAAATCAAGGACGATTAATGTTTAGAGTCCTTCTAATTTTCTTTCAAATGATTTTATGGTTTTCTAAAACTTACCTTCTTCCTTTAATTTATTGTAAAGCTTAAAGCTTTAAGAGTTCATTTAATATTTATTTCTTTTTTATAGAAAAACGAATAATGTTCTTAAAAAAAAAACTACACAACTATTACGATTTTTGGAGTGTAACTACATAAGAAACTTTAAGCCATTATAACCTTTAGACCAAAAGCTTTTTCTGATATTTCTGATATTTTTTCAAGTTCCTTAAAATAGTTTTATTATATATCGAATTACTCAAATTACACTTCAATTATTTTTCATTCAAATCAATAAATTTGTTTCTAAAATCTGATAAATTTGATAAAAACTTCAAATAAATGTCTTAAGAGCTTTAAGCTTTTCTTAAATTTATTATATTTTTGTTTTCATTTTTATTATGTTACTGTATTTTAAAAAATAATAAATTAAACTCGACTTACTTAAAATAATTAAAAGTTTTAGGATTCAAAAAAAGCTTTTAAGCCTTTTCTTGCTCATTCTAAAAAATTTTTTAGCTTTTAAAACTTTATGCATTAAACATTTTTTCTTTTCACTTATAATATTAAAAGTTTTCTCACTGTGTTCCTTTCTCTCTCTCTTTCTTTAGTACATAGTTCTTAAAACTTTGAAGCATTTTAAATCTTGCTAACTCTAAATAATCTTCAAGCTTTTACTTGTGTTTGTAATTTTATGTTTCTTTTAAGAGCAGTATTGAATGTCACAAGATGTGAAATCTTAAAAAATTTAAAAACTAGATAAAAAACTTTATCTACGTAATTATTTAAAATGCCTTTTGATTTAATCAAGTCTTTTATCACCATTTAAATTTTTTTGCTGGAAACTTAATTTATTAATAAAATATGTAAAAATAAATTTAACCTTATTTTTATAAAGTAATTTTCTGCCTGAGTAGCATACATAATTATTACTTAAAAAATTGGCGTCATTCACTAACTAAAAAACCAATTTTTTACTGTTCTTTATACTCAGCTTCTGAAAGGTGGGGGAATATTAAATAGCTTACAGTTTTAAGGTAGTTTTTGCCTAAATAAACTCTTTTAAAAAATCGAGTTTACTCAATTTGAATTAGAAAAAAAAAACAAAAAGCTTCAAAGCTTTTATTTGCAAGAAAAACTTAAAAAACGAAATAAGTTTCAAGTAGAACCAAAATTTTAAACTGTTATAATTTTTTTTTTTCTGTTTTTATAAAATCTTGAAAGTGTTGCAAATCAACCACAAACAGTAGGCAAACAAAAAAAAAAAACACGCACACACACACCTAAAATTTTATTCCCTTTAAACGCCAACAAAAACATTTTTATTTAACCGAAAGGTATTTGAAAATAAAAAATTATTGGTGCAACAGGCCTCTTTGGAACACATCTTATCATTTGATCTTCAAATATTTTTGTTGTTGTTTTTATTGTTGTTGTACAGATATCACACAACACACGGGTCTTGTCTTTGGTTTTTTTTATTTTTTTTTTATGTTGTCCACACAATAAACATAAGAAATTCCGGCTTAATTCAAAAAACGTTTGTTGTTTTGGTTCATTTTTCTCAAAGGAATCTTTTGAAATGTGAGTGAGAAATGAACGAATGAATTTCATTTTCAAGATAAATGAGTTTTCTACGTTTAAGAATGTGCACACTCTTACAGACAACCATTCTTTTTTTAAATGATTAATAATCAACATTTTTTAGGAATTTTCATAAAAATATTCAATCAACTTAAAATAAAAAATTACTATTCATAATTACAAAAAAAAAAACAAAAACAGAGTAAATGAAAAGGTGTTAATTACGAAATTTCAGCAGAAGTTTAATTAATAATAAGAATGAATATAATGGATGAAACAAAAAAATTCAATATCGAATCAAGTCTGTGCGAATAATTATTTTTTAAATCAAACTCTACTTTCGTTTGCTATAATGCAAATACAGGTGAAAAAAAAAATTCAAACATAACCTCAAAAATCTCAAACCGTTACAAATCGAAGTATAGGCGAAAAAAAACAATATTTTTGCTAACTAAAAAAATTCTGCATTTTGTTTGAATATTAGTTATCCGAATAAGATTTTTGCATAACAGATTTAGCTTTAAAAAAAAAATCGTATTTAACCTCAAAAATTAAATAATTTTTAATATCTTATTTGTTTTATGACCGTCTTGGTTAAATCAAAAGCGCTTTATTTAATTTTTCATTTGATGTCATTATAGTGTTGTGATTTAAAGAAAATCTTGAAAATATTGTCACACTAACGAATTTGAAAGAAAGTAAACAACGACGCCTGTGTTATTGAATCGGCTTTTACTCTTTTAAGACCCTTTCAATATCAATAAAAGTAAAGATATTTGGGGGAGATAATTTTAGTTTTTATTTAATCATTAAACATCTTGGGTTTTATTATATTTAGATATTGTTGCCTTAAATGAGCTGCCTCCTGCTGTTACCAAAAAAAAAAAAAAAAAAAAACAAAAAAACAAAACTTATGTTCCAGAAAGAGACAAAAAAAAGGGGGAATAAAAATATCTTCAAATTCCTTAAAATGAGATAATTTAATAAGCGTTAAAATGCCCGAGTTATGTCATTATAAAGACAAACGTTAAGATGATGACCAAAGCATTTTTAGTTTGTGGCAAGTAAAGTAGCTGCTGCATTAATTATACTATAAAAAAAATAAACAAAAAGTCAAGAAGGTAGAATTCTAAACAAGAACATGTTTTTTTAAAAAACCTTTAGGAAACAATACCACATTGCCAAGTCACTGTAAGTGAACTAAAAAGATACAGATTGCAAGTTGTTAGTAGAGGAGGTTGCAACAACTCAGCCAAGTAAACGTATGATAAACATGAAGCATCATGCTGTAAATTTTAATGATAATAATGACAATGATGAGGCAACTAGTCAGGCAGTAGAAACAGATCTATATAATGTGTTTGTTCAAAATGATTTGTTAAGGTTTAAATATGTTGTTGACAATAATTTTAAGAATTTTTAGCTTCATTGAGAGCTTTTTTTCTCATTTTGCTTTTTGTTGTGTTTGTGTAAAAGTCATGTGGTTATTTATACTGTTTGCAAAACAACACAGGAAAAAAAAAATTATATTTTCAATTATCAAGAGTTTGAAAAAGTAAATGACTTTTTTTGGTTTTATATGGCATATTTTTGTTATAACCAAATTTGGTATTAAAGTAGTAGCTAGCTGCCACTATGTTTAGTTTTCCACTACAATACTAAACTTCTTTTGATGTATTTTTTTGCAATTTCTTAACTTTAAAGGAGTTTAACTTCTCGTAGTCATATTTAGTAATTGTGGCCAACTACTGCTATATACATCAGGCAGCAACAAACACGACAACAACAACAACTTAAAACTAAATAGTAATAAAATGTTGCTGATGATGGCTCAAAGTTGCTGCTGTTGCTATTGCAATTTTGTTGTATTTGGTATGATTTAACTCGTTTTTTTTGTTCACTTTTATATTAAAAAGACAAAAAAAAAAAAGAAGTTGCTTTATTATGGAAACGAGTTCATGTTTTGATAAATGCCTAAGCACCTTCATCATCAGACACATCAGCAAAGCCAAAGCATGATAAATTCTTTAACTCCACAATTTAGCATTTTTACAACAAACACAAAACAACAGAAAATATTTATAGTAAAAAAATACCTTTTTTATTCCTGGTCTTAGAAAAAGTGAAAATTTGCTTTACATTTTTGTTATTCCTTTTCGTTTCCTACTTAAACTGATCTTAAGAATTTTTCCAGAATTATAGACTCCATTTAATAACAGCTAAACGTGGTAACACAAAAAAAAACACATCCAAATAACCTGTTCTTTTTTAATTTTATTATAAAAAAAAATTGAAAAACTTACCTTATAAGGTTTCTCCCTTGTTTCTTGCTGGCTATTGTTGCCTGCAACAAAAAAATTTCAAATATTTCAAATATTTTAACAATTTATACAAGCAGTGCAAATAAAAGAAAAAAAAACTTTGTTAAAGAAAATTTCTTAATAAATCCTTAGAGATTTAACAAAAGACTTCATAAAGTTTCTCTTAAAGCTTTCTTTTTAATGTTAAATATTACGTTGAAAAGAAAAACGACTTAAATCAAAAGCTGCAGGAGGTGGCTATAAAAATGTCAAGAGATTAAGCCACACAAGTTGTGGCAGTAGGAAAATTAAAATGAAATAAAAACATCAGGAAAATAAGTTTTTTTTTTTTTGTAAAAAAAAGAAAAGTATCAAAAAAAATTTGATTGAAAGGTAATAATCGTTAGGCTGTATATAAAGTACCCGAATAAACATTATGAACAGTTTAAAATATTTCGGATAATTAATTTCATTTATTAAAAATAGTAACGATAACAACTGGAAACATGTGAAAAATTTATCGTTAACCACAAACTCAAAAGCTTTAAATAACATTTCGCTATTAACGTGTTAACAGTAGGCATTCACCATTTATCTAAATATAGTTTAGTGAAGTAGAGGTGACAGAGAATAAAAATTAAAAAAAAATTATATAAAAATACCATTGGCTCGTAATGGGTTAAACATTTTTTTTAAATTTTAGTATTTTCTTAAAGACCTTTTCAAAAGCTTTAAAATGATACCCATATTGATATTTTAAAAATTTTGAAAATTTCAGAGGCCCGTCACTCGGAAAATATGGGCGAGCGCCAATTTTTTTACTTAATGTTTTTTTTTTTTCTTAATTTTTAATTCTCTATCGCCCCATTTATTTGTTTATTTGATTGGAGTTACTTCATTATTCCAACTGATATAGAAAAATTAGAGGTAGGCGTGGTATTTTGCCCACTGCGTCGAAGAATATGGACCGATCTTGCTAATTTCCAACAGTAACTCTTTCGACTCTATGTTGGATCGATTGACGTATTTAAAGTTTTTCTAGCTGATCTAGTGCCACGGCAAACTTGATTTAAACACTAACACGAACGAACTGATAAACAGACGGACATCGCTTAATCGATTTCGCCATGCATAAGAAGTCAGATTAGCACTAGATTTGCTAAAAAAAAATTTAGTTACGCCAATCGATCCGACGGATCGGAAATTGATATTGTAGAAATTATGAACAAAATGACAAAACAAGTTCTACCCTTTTAACACTTTTTGTGAAGAAGGGTATTAAAAATAACCATTTTAAAAAGTAATCGGCAACCGTATGTGACAAATTTGCAAATAAATTCATTGCTGTTAGTAAGAGCATATTTTAAAATCCGTTTAACCAGCTCTGATTTCATGCAGCTTAATGAATAATTTTTAAAGCTTTAGAAATTTGACAGTTTATGATAAAGAAAAAAATATGTAGTGTTTGACAAGTTTTCAATTAAAAACAAAACTCTGTAACAAAATCAAATCTTGTAGTCATAAAAAGTAAAGAAAAAATTTTTTTTTAATTTTTCTAACCTCAAAAAAAAAACATAACCTCAAAATTTTAGAAAAAGTTAAATGACGGTAAAAAAAATTTTGCAATCTTCTTTCAAAATCCGGATATCCGGCTTATTATTTTATCAAACGTTATTTCAATAATTTTCTTTAATAATAAAGAAAAATATTTTTTTATGGAAAAAAATTAATGAAAAAAAATTAATGAATTTTTTTTTATTAATACCAATTTAAACAAAAACTCTGTTAAAACCCCCCATAAATTTCCAGATTTAATTATTTAAAGACATTTTATTGTCATTTTTGTAACATTTTTTGTTGCTGTTTTGTTGTTGGAAACCTCTTATTATAAAATAAAAAGAGAGAAAAGAAGAAACTAAAGATTGACAAGAAAAAATGTTTTTCTTGTCAATGAAGAATAAACAGTTTCCAAGAATTAAAGATACATGATTTTATTAAAAAAAAAATTTCTTTTTGTTTTTCAAACTCTATTGTGTTGTCGTATTAAATTTCTGTTACCAACCGTAAAAATAATTCACCTTTTACCCAAAACTAAATACGAATGAAAAACAAGAAACAAAAAAAAGATCACGTGTGTTGGTAGTTGGAAGGCGGTAACTTGTTAGGGGTATTATGTCAGCAGACCAAACGAAAAGGAAAATGAAAGAAAAGAATTTTAAGCCAAACTCACACACACACATATACACACGCATAGGCATACGCACGTACAGATAATTAAAGAAATGAATTTGTGTGTGATTAAAAGATTACTACTCTATTCACACATTTTCCTTTTTTCATTCTTTAAGACAAAAGTGTTGAACAATAAATAGGTTTTCTTTTCTCTTTTGTTTTGAAAATATTTCAAAACAATAACACTGTAGGTGATTTTCTTTAAGCTCGGTATATAATTTCCTGTTAATTGTTCTCTGTGATTCATTCAAGAATTAGAAATTTGGAGAAGAAAAATTTTTTTGTTTTCAGCTGATGACAATTTTATGACTAATTTCGTCTTAATTTTATTATTTATGTTTTCAGAAACCGATGTTGCTTTAGATACACCGGCACCAATTGAAGAAGAAGAGCGCAACATGAAACGTAAGTATTTAAGTTCACACCTGCTTTCTGATCTTTTGTCTCTCTCTCTCCCTCTTTCTTTCTGTTTCTCTCTTTCTCTTTTAACTAAACAAAAAAATAAATATAAAAAAATTATTATTTTTTTTTTCAAAACAGATTTCGCTGCTCTTTTAACTGGTCGCACCTCACATTTCCTTAAAGGCGAAGAAATGAAGTCGATGTACAGCACTCACAATCCCTACAACATTGTGGCCACCGGTCGTTTTATGTTCCACAAAAAGAATCTCTACTATTCATTTTATACTTCGTCCAAATTGAATCGTCCTCGTGCCATACAATTTGTGGACGATGCTGGCACAATTTTGGAAGAACATCAGTTGCAATTGCCTGCTGGACCTCAATCGATTTATCAAAATGTTACTGGCAAAGTTTGTGGTGTTTGGCGTCGTGTACCCCGCGATTACAAACGTTTGTTGCGTGACGAGCGTTTACATGCTGTCCTGCTCTGGGGTGGCAGTAAATTCCAAACTGAAGTGGCTTTGGCTGGTAAAATTGGCAAATATACAGCTTTACAGTCGGAATTGTTTAGTGCTTTGATGGAACCAGCACCAGGCTCGAAATCCGAATTGATGTCTGGTTCAGGTGGTACAGCCATTGTGTCGACTAGTAGCGGTGCTGCCTCTTCCATGCATTTGACTTTAGTTTTTAATGGTGTCTTTTCACGCGACGAATACCTGGATGCTCCGGTCAATATACGCGTGGAGACATCAGATCGCCGTGAAATTGTCTTGGATGAAATTCAAAAGGTACGAAAACCTTCGTCGGAAGTTAATGTTTTGGAAATCTCTTCTCCAATTTCTCTACAAAATTTGCGTTTGATGTCTCGCGGCAAACTTTTGCTAACGATTGAATCGAAAAAGAATCCCAATTTACGTATACAAGGTCACATTGTTACCCGCACTACCTGTGAAATCTTCCAGACTTTATTGGCTCCCCACAGCACTGAGTCTAAGGCCAGAAGCAGCGGCCTGGCTTGGGTTTTCTTAAATACCGATGGCTCTTTGTCCTACAACATTGAAACTGATCAAGTCAATGCTCGTGATAATCCCGAGATAAGTTTAATAGAAGATTCGGGTAAACGACGAACCATGTTGGAAGATTTGACGCCCAGCTTTAATTTCAATCAAGCCATTGGCACAATTGATAAATTAGGTCCCAAGGTAGTGGAGTATTTGTATGCTGGTGATCTGGGTGTTAATATTGCCATCGAACATGAAACGAGTTTAATAAGAGGCCGTTTGGTGCCCCGACCTGTAGCTGATGCTCGCGATTCAGCTGAACCTATTCTCCTCAAAAGATCCGATAACTCAATTTCCGCTCCCAATCATGCCATGGGTATGGCTTGGCTCTCTATAGACAATGAGTGTAATTTACATTATGAAATTACCTTGAGCGGCTTTCATCATGCGCAAGATTTACAAATATATTTAGAGGAAAAACCCATTGAGGCCATTGGTGCGCCTGTCACACGCAAAATGTTGGAAGAGTTTAATGGCTCCTACATGGAGGGATTCGTTTTGGGCATGCCTTCCAATGAATTGATTAAATTGGAATCAAGTGTCTGCTATTTGGAAATACATTCGAAGGATAAAAAGGAATTGCTGCTGAGAGGCAAATTGAAATCAACCAAAGTGCCAGCCCACTGTTTCCCCATCTATACCGACAATAATGTGCCGAATGTATTTTTACCCGGTGACCGAAATGATGATGCTTTAATAGCACCGGATGCTAAATGCTTCCACTCGGGCCGCTTTTACGATGAAACTGAACAGTGGCGCAGTACTGAGGACAACTGTCAAATGTGTGCCTGCCAAAGAGGTCATGCCACCTGTGAACCCATCAAATGCCCCGTTATACACTGCAAGATAAATGAGGAACTGGTGCAGTTAGAAGGTGAATGTTGTGCCATGTGTGTGGCCCAGAATTTAAATAGCAAAGAGCCTGAAAACGGCAAACGAGGCTGTCGGCTGGGTGATCAATTTCATTTGGCTGGAGCCACGTGGCATCCCTTTTTGCCGCCAAATGGCTTTGATACCTGCACCACCTGCAGCTGTGATGCCTTAACTTTAGAAATCAGATGTCCACGCATGGTATGTCCTCCATTGCAATGCAAGGAAAAAGATGCCTATAGACCGGACAAAAAAGCCTGCTGCAAAGTCTGTCCTGAGGGCAAAGTCTCTTCACGCAGTAGCAGCAATAACAATCCCAATGTTTTACAAGATCAAGCCTCCTCTAAGCCCAGTACACGCTCTACGGAAGAAATTCTACAACAGGGTGGCTGTAAAGTGGTCAACAAGGTCTATGAAAACGGCCAAGAATGGCATCCCATTTTAGCTTCGCACGGCGAACAGAAATGCATTAAATGTAGATGCAAGGTAAGTAACAAATATTTATTTCTGTGATGAATCAAAATGAGATATTTACTTTTTTTATTTTTTCCTTTAAGGATGCCAAAGTGAATTGTGATCGCAAACGTTGTTCACGCTCCACCTGCCAACAAAATCGAGTTTCTTCGAAGAGAAAACTTTTCGAAAAACCAGGCAATGAGCCCGTCCTTGATGAGTGCTGTTCTTCACAATGCAAACGGCCCCGAAGACATCACCGAAGAACCCAACAACAACAACAAAACGAACAGCCACCAAAGAAACTTAATCATCAAGGAACAAGCAGCTGAATTGTTGTTGTAGCAAAAGAAACCAAAAAGTTTTTAAGTTGAAAATAATTTATTTTCTTTCTGGAGTCGGCGTTAAAAACCAATTAAAACAACAACAATAACACTTTACTTGTTCTTTGTCTTTAGAAATTTAACACTGAAAGAAAAACAAGCACAGCAACGGCAATGAAGAGCTAGAAAATAGCAGCATAAAAAAATAATTAAAAAAAAAACAGTTTATGGTTTTTAATCTAGAAAACTCAATTTTACATTTAATTATAGAAAGCATTATATTTCTATGTATTATTTGGAAAAAAAATCAAAATACACTTAAAGAAATTATCTATGAAAATAAAACTAAAACCAGTGCAGTAAGAAAAAAGATTCAAAAGAAATTATTTATTATGAATAAAACAAAATATTGAAAACTTCAAAAAAAAAGAGAAAAAGGAAAATACTACACTGTGCGGTAATTTTTGTTTCAAATTTAATATTATAAAAAAAATTTTTTTTTTTTTTGGTAAAAATTATTAAATTTGAAATTTTGTTTGAAAATATTTATGTTATAAATTTCTTTAAAAAAAAATTAAATATTTATAAATATAAATAGAAACACATCCCAAAAGTTTCGACTGATTGACTGAATGGCAACTTTAGTTTTAAGTTAAAAAATAAAAAAAGATAAGCAAATTATTATTAATATAAATAGAATAAAATTAATTATTCTGCTAACTGATTTCAAATACATTTACTTAATACACATGCACACACAACCCCCTACTGCTGCACCAACCCATTAACAAATTGTTATGAAGAAAAAATTTTGTCACAGTCAGAGTTGCACTCAGAATAAAAAAAAGCTGTAAGAAATCATACATTTTCATAAAGAAAACATATTTAAAAACACATATCCTCACAAGCAGACATGCATACATACATACATACAGACATACATACATATATACATTGTTGTTATATTTTTCTATTTAATTATAAATATTTCATAATTATATTTTAAAAATATAATTAAAAGAAATAATTAAGAAAAAATAATTTACTAATTACACTGTAGAAATGTTTAAAATTGTGTGTATTTTTTATATACACAATAATTATTAAAACATTTACACTGCAAAAAAATTAAATGATGTTTTGAAATTTTAAGTTTTAACCCTGCCTTCCCATTTAAATTTTTAGAAAACTTGAAAATTTACTTAAAATATTTTAATTAAAAATAAGAAAGTTTTGTATTAATTAAAAATGTTAATATTTTTTATAATTTTAATTATTATTTTTATTATTTAAATTGTAATATAATTGAACTTTATTTTAATTATTTTTATTAATTTTTATTTTAAATTTTTAGTTTAAAAAATTTATTTTTCAATATTGTAAAATTATTTATTGTTTCTTTTTTTTAATAAAATTTCTACGCCATTTTTTTTATTATTATAATTTTAATAATTAAGTAAATTAAAAAAAATTCAAACTTAAAATTACTAAAAATCTTTTATTTATTATCTCTCTCTCATACACACACACACGACAACTGTAATATTTCTTTCGAACTTCCCAAGCAAACAAAAAAAAATATACAATTAAAATTTTCTATTTTTATTTTTTTTAATGATAAAAAACTTAAAAAGATTTAAATTTTTATTTCTTTATGTGTTTGTATTATAAAATATTAAATAATAGTTTTGATAATTACGATTATGCTTAAATAAAAAAATATAGATGTACTAGTTTTTGCATCATTAATTTACTATATTATTAATATAATTATTATTATTTTTTTAATATAATTCTTATATTTATTAAAAAAATTAATTATTATAAAAGAAAAACCAGCAAGAAAAATAAAAATCAAATGTTAAAAATTAAAAAAAAATTAACATACCTTTATTTAATATAAAGAAGAAGCAACAAAATGAAATAAAAACTTAATTTTATAAATACTGAAATAAATAAAAATAAATCCAAGGCGTGTTTTTATTTCAAGGGAAAGTAATGCTAGAAATAAATCTAAAGCAAAACAAGAATTTCCTCCAATACGACAAATACGTTGTCAAAAATTCTTTGTTTAAAATCGTTGTACAAAACACAATAATGAAAAGAAAATGCTAAACATTAGTATAATTACCTATAACATTTCCTTCAACTTAATGAGAGTTAAGTTATAAAACTCTCTATAAATTAAATTAAGCGCAATGTCACATTAAGCAGACATAACCATATAAAAATGTTTAATGGCCGATAAGATTTTGACTTCTGATGATACTTGTGACACATACGGCGACCAGTGTAGTTTTATTAATAATAAAAATTAATAAAATTAAGACAGCACACAAATTTGCCTTATGGGAGCAAAGCAGAGATTAATTTTTATTGCAATCTATTTAAATTATTAATCTACTGTACGCAGATTAGCCAAAAACAAAAGTAAGAAATTTTTAGAATCTTTAATTTATTATCAGTAAAAATTTATATTTTTAGAATAAGTAAAAACTTACCAGAATAAATTGCATACGAGGGCAGCTTAAAAATTTTTGTGATTTATTTTATTTACAAATTTTTCAAATTTGTTTCATTTATCCCATCTAAGTTTTGTCAACTGTTAGCAATTGCGAATTGTTGGTACAAGCAAAAAAAAAAAAAAAATAAGTAAACAATTTTTCTTATTAAAGCATATTACTTTGTTTATAATTTCATAGGAAATGTTGCAAAAGTATTTTTTTTTAATTCTAAAATAAGCAAAAAGTAATGTTGCGGAATTGTATTATGTTTTAAATTGTTAAGTTAAAAAATTTTCCTGCCAACATGTTTTTTTTTCAAAAATGTTTCTGACAAAATTAATTCAACATGTAAAAAGTTATGAGCAGCATTTATTTCGCCTGAAATTGTTAGCAATAGCAAAAAGTGTTGTATACTTAAAGACAATAAAAACAACAATTTTTCTTAAATATACCCTTTTTCCTGGTGAATAGTATAATAGTCTTGTCAAAATTGTACTCTGCATTTTATTATTTACGAAATGTTTCTGGCAGCATGTTTTTAGCTGCAAAAATACTTCGCCGACGGCGGAATAATATAAGAATCATTTTTTACGTGCGGAATTGTAGCCAACATCAAACAGTGTTGCATACTTCAGGGCAATAAAATCGAACATTTTTCTTCTGAAGCCTGGTACTCTGTTCGAATATGTGAAAATTGTTGAGCAACATTGATTATTTCATGTAGAAAATTCGACATCTAAAATGTGATATCTACCTCGCGATTTGGAAGAATTTAAGTTTTTTTGTTTTCACGCATTTTTTTTAGAAATATAAGAAAAATATATATAATCAGCTGTTGTTTGAAAAATTTCATATGAAATAACGCCTCTTTGCTTTATTTCACAGCTTTGATAAAATGTTGCCAGAAACATTTCATATGTTTTTCTACCTTAAAAACAAAGTACTACTTTAGCAACATTTTTCCATAACTTTTTTATACAAATTTTTTATGCATGTAGTTTGACAACATTCCGCATGAAAAACTGAACAGAAAAAATTATATTTTTATTATATGGTTGCCGCAGGTTTTTAGTCAACATGCATACTATGATAACTATAGCAGCTTCAAATATGGCGTAATAAAATAGTTTTTTGCACCGCCACCTAACGTCTTTACTTAACCGTCGGTGAAAAAACAAGCATAAAAAAAGGTCTCAAACAATAAAATATTTTTTTGGGTCCCGACAAAGTTTTCTTTCCCGCGCTAAGTAAAAGTATGTAGTAAATGTTAAATTGGGTTCAAGAGAGGATGTTTTTTAAGGAGGAACGTAATAAGCCATGTTAAGCTTTACATTTCTTGAAACAATTTTTCTCCTCGTTTTTAAATTTCTGTAAATGCTGGTACCATAATGAAAAAACTTTTCGATTTCCTTGAAATACTATTAAATGAAGGCGTAAATAATAAGACATAAATAATAATTATAATTTTTGTAACAAACACGCCCCAGCGTATTTTTTTATTTTTTTTTTTTTTTTCAAAAATTTTTTTTAATTTATTCTTTTGGTCTTTTTTTAATCGACGCCACTCTGATATTGTCTGATTGTCGCCAATAAATCTATGTAATGAGAAAAATTTTGAATAATATTTATATAAATAATAATGTGATCATTCATGCAATGTCGTATATGTTTGTCTGTCTGTCTGTCTGTCTGTTTAACCTGGTTGTCTAAGGTACAAGAATAAAAATTGTGTGATACACAACATGATTTTTATTGTGATCGCAGCAAACAAATCATGATTAATTGCAGGCTCATAACAATTTTACTGGTATTGACAAACAGCAAAGGTTTAGTATCAACTGCATTATAAATATAAAATATATATCTATCTGTCTATACTCCTGCTTATTCTATTCACTTAAATAAATTTAGCCGATCAATATCTCTGTCCATTTAGAATGATATCATTTCTAAAAACAAACAAACAAACAAGAAAAAAAAATCAAATCGCCAAATATCTAATAGAGAATTTATGGCAGCCAAACAAAAGAAAAATTGTTTCAAGCACAACAACAACAATAGCAATAAACAATATCAACGACAACAGGAGGCACAACTTAATAAAGTCACGATATTACACTCTCAGGTGTAATTACGATCATAACAAAATCTAAAGAAAACAAAAACTCTGCAACAAATGCAATCGGAATCAAATGATAGACTATGAAACACAATAGCAAAACTTTACAATAGACTTGTGTGGATGTATGTGTGTATAGTTGTAGGCAAAGTTTTGTTTATAAAAAAAGAAAAGAAAAGTCCATTCCTTTAAAAAAAACAAATCCACTGAAGGCATGAAAACTTCAGCTCTGACAAGAATAGTAAAATAACAGTGAGAGAAAAACAACAACAATGTGTAAGAATAAAATAATAAATAGTCGCATGACGATGTCACTCAAATGTCACCACGATCAAACTAATAGGTGACAATGGGTTTTGATTAAAAGATCGATAGGTTGCGATTTTATAAAAGTGCAACTACAACAACAATAACAGAAAACATTAACTATTAAACAAAAGTTTATGTTGGGATCGTGCTTTAACATTTGATGTACAGTGGAGCATTTTATGCGATTTTTATATATCTAATAGTTTTTATGAAGTTGGTAATTTTTTTTTTTAATTTGCTTTAGTGATGAACTCTCTCTCTTTGAGTTAAGCTTCTTTTTGTGGATAATAAAGCAGGGCATGCTATTTATTATTTCGGGCGAAATGGTATCAAAAGCCCATATTAAAAAGCTTAGAGGAAAAATTAATAAAAAAAATATGATGTTGATGAAATTGTATTCTTTTCATTTTGTGAAAAGTTTCAATTTGTTTCTAGCAACATGTTTAGTAAACTAAAATATGTTTCCGTAACATAGTTTTCAGTTGAAAAATAAGCTGCAAAAAAATTTAGTAAAAAGTAAGACTTTTTTTAAATAAAAAAATATGTTATAGTCTGTTTAAATTTGCGAAAATTGCTTATCAACTTTAACTTTTCTGCCATTTCTACTGCCTTAAGTATGCAAAAGTGTTTGATGTTGGTAACATTTTCACACGATATAACTTCAGCTCATAAAGGGTCATCCAACTGTGACACCTAGATGTCAGCACTATATAGTTTTTACACGTGACATCTTTTCAAATGACAAAAGCCATTTTGTTTTATTAGAAGGTAGTACAGTTTTAACCATGGACAGGTACACATTGCAACAACGCGTTTACATCATTCAAAGTTATTATGAAAATGGGCGTTCTTTGAAAAATACCCATCGCAAAATTTTGTTTAGTGACGAAGCTCATTTCAGAATGGATGGATTCGTCAATAAGCAAAATTATCGTATCTGGGGTGATGAAAATCCTCGTGTTAGTCATGAAAAATCTCTACACCCACAAAAAGTTACTGTTTGGTGTGAATTTTGGGCAAATGGAATCATTGGCCATTTTTCTTCGAAGATGATGCTGTTACTGTGAATGCTGAGCGATACCAATCAATGTTGAGAGACTTTTTGTGGACACAGTTGAATCATATTGATGTGTCTGACGTCTATTTCCAGCAAGACGGTGCTACATGTCACACAACTCGAGAAAACATTACGCTTTTGCGATCAAAATTTCCTCAACGTGTAATTTCACGAAATGCAGATTTCAATTGGCCTTCAAGGTCATGTGATCTAACACCATTAGATTTTTTTTGTGGGGTTTTTTGAAAAGTCGAGTGTATGCTAACAAGCCACAAACAATTAATGATCTAAAGAACAACATTCAAGTTGCAATTCGTGAAATAACACCAGCAACATGTCGGAAAGTCATTAAAAATTCGGTATTCGGATTGATGTCTGCAGACGCAGTCATGGTGGACATTTGAATGATATTCTATTCCACTTATAATTGTAATGGATCATACTTTTAATAAAAAAAACAGCTTGAAAAAATTGCAAATAGTTTGTGTTTTATTTTGGATATTTGTTTATTTTTGGATAACCCTTTATTAGGTGCGATCCCGTACTCAACTTTGGGATCCCGCGGGCTTCCAATGCTACCGAAAACTGTTCCCGTACCACAAGCTTGGGTAGAAGAGAGAGCTTTTGAGAGAAAAAAATTCTTCTTCTTTCTGCAAGAAAGAGCCGAGCAGTGTTGCCGTTTGGTTACATTTTTTATATTTTTGTAACTTTTGAAACTCCATGTAACATGTGTAATTTCTCTTAACATATCATATATTCTTGACATATTAAGTAATAATTTTCGTAACAAAGGCTACTGGCAAATGCTATTAAAATCCTACATAAAAATTTTTTTTGAAATAAACAAAAAAGAAAACGTTGCTGAAGTTTTACTATATAGGTGAGAAATCACGAAATGTTTCTTGCTTCATGTTTAGAAAAAGCAAAATGTTTTTGTCAACAATTTTTCCTAACTGTGAAGTAAATGAACTGCACTGATTTTATTACGAAACCTACTCCGTTTAAACTTGCGAAAATTGTTAGCAACCTTAGTTATTTCACTTTAAAAATTTTACTACTTGCTAGTGTTACCATACTGTACCTTGATTTAGAAGAAAGCTGTCTTTTAATTTCCTTGAAGAAGTGCCAGATTATATTACGGAGAAATTTTTAGTAGTTTTATTTTAAAGTTTTACGCAAATAAAACTTAAATTAGTTTTTAATGACGGTATTTTTAATACTAATAAAATAGTAAATTATCTTGAAGAAAAAGGTTAAACGAATTTAGTTAAAAAATCCCACACTAATTAAATTTATTGAATGGCGAAGCATGCACTTTTTATTTACGGAATATTAAAATTGAGTCCTGATTTAAATGCTCATAAAATCATCGAGCTGAAATTTTTTTTCATATATTTTTCTGTTTATTTTATTTTCATTTTGAATTTTTTTAATAAAGAAATTTGTTCCCTTGTTATGTTACCCAAAATATGGATAAAAAGTTTTACCCTATTTTATATAAATTTCATTAAATTACCATTTATTTAAAAAAAATTCAAAATGTAACTTTAATGAAAAAATGTAACTTTTTTGAAGGAGAAGCGTAATTTTTTCCTGTCTCTCGCTGGCAACACTGGAGCCCAGACTTTTTCTTTTGTTAGATTGTGTAAACTAAAAAACAATCAGCTGGTTAAAAAGTAAACAGTAGCAAATGCAAAAAATTATATGTTTCATGTACGCAAATGTCTTCCAAAAGTGTTACTTACAAGTTTTATCTCTAAAAATATTAAAATAAATTTAAGAACATGTAAAATATTTGTGTTTTCCTGTTAACTATAAACAACCGTTTGTTTGTTTTTGTTGACTTCTTGTGTTGGGATAGAAGTTTGGTTTTATGTGTTCCCGTACTTTTAGGCATTTTTCTCTTCAATTGAGAATAATTTATGTTTACTCTCATTTTACTAAACTTTACCCAAAAAGTATGGGAACGGAGCTATTATTTCACATATTTTGTAAACATGTTATCAGAAACATTTTGCATTAAAAACAACATGCTGACAGAAACATTTCTCAACTTTTGACAAAATGAACAAAGTACAACTTTGACAAAGCAGTCTTATGTCGTATAAATTTGTAAGAGAAATAAAACTACAAATTTTCTTCTAAATCGTGGCGAATTTATCAAACGAAAAATGTTGCTAAGCAATTTTTGGAACTTTAAAGAGAGGCTATTTAAAAGTAGACCAACTTATGACATCTTTGTAGGGCACCGATACAAGTTTCCTTTAAAAGCGTTATTTTAAATTAGCTAAAGGCCTTTAAAGGTTTTTCGAAGCATCATAGCTAAACCTTTGAAAGTATATTATTATGTTTTTGTAGCGACACCCTTTTATCCTATAGAGACATGATTTTTACGTATATGAACTGGAGTCTTAAGCCATTTGAGAAAAACACTTGATATCTTCGATAGGGACGACCTGTAATTATTAATTTTATCTCTCATATCATCTCTCGTCCCCATCGAAGATATGATTTTGAATATTTGTAATAGAAAACTTAATTTTAAATAAAAACAAAAAATTGAAGACTCCAGCTCCAAAAATTGTTTTATAATTCATTTTTTTATAAAATAATTTACTTAAAATTAAAAAAAAATTATTTAAAAAATTTTTTCTTTCTCTATTCAGTCACCTTTTAGCTCGATCCGTCGACTTATCTGATACCATAAGGTATTATTATTCTGATTTCTTATGCAAAGCAAAGTCGGTTAAACGATGTCCTTCTGTCTGTCCGTGTTAGTGTTAAAATCAAGTTTGCCAAGGCACCAGATCAGCTAGAAAAAATTTAAATAAGCCAATCGATCAGACATAGTGTCGAAAGAGTTGCTATTGGAAATCAGCATAATTGGTCCATGTCCTTTGACGCAGCAAGCAAAACACTCACAGAAAATGAAGGGTATAGAGCACTCTACTTCGTTTAATTTCTAATTTATTATTCAGGCCTTTTTAATTAAACTAAATCCATACCCTGGTTGAAAGGGCGAATATAGCTGCGTTATCAGATGAGAATAGAACTTTTATCCTCAACAAATGCTCTCTCTCTCTTGTTTTGAGTCAATGTCTAATTTGTTCAACACAGATTCCAGCTGAAGTGCCCTAAAGTGTCAATTGAATTACTTGCGTCTGCTTGGTGATCCTTTTGTATTATTGTTTGAAGGAAAGAAAGTGAAAGAGGGGTCACATTAGAAAAAAAGGGAAGATGAGTTATCAAAGAGAGCAAAGAAACAGTTCAAGGTAAACGAAGTTATTACCACAGCCTTAGTGGACGACAGGTTCACCATGGTATCCGCAAAGGAGACTTGCATCATTAACAACTGGGGCTATAAAAGCGAGAGAGAGAGAGAGATCACTTAATGAAAGCAAACGTCTCAAATGTGCTGCCAGACCTTTTAAAAAACGTTTCACCTCTTAAAAAACTATTTAAAAAAATGTTTTTTTCTAGTCTGACCACTAACTGTTTCGGAAAATTTTTAATTACTTGCCTGGAATACTCCTTGCTATGGATGACAGCACCAAGGACTAGCGGCGATTTGCAAAATTCAAAAGGATTTTAAAAGAAAACTTTGATATTGAATACCGTTCATTTCTTGCCTCAAAAGAAGAGCACTTCTCTTGAGGCAGTACCCATCCAATTCAATATTTTGTACACGCTATAAAACTTAAACATTTTATTGAGAAAATGCTATTTTAACAAAATAAAAAATATTTTCCGTATATTTGAATTTTTCTGCAGGAGGTGAACACAGTGCAACGATATGCAACCGCACCACGATTTGGCAATCAAACAGCCAACCTTCTAACAAACATTAGCAATAAATGTCTTGATGTTGCTGTTGTTGGCGTTTATTATTGATTTTTCGCTGAAAGCAATAAATATCTCAATAAGATAGCATCTCTTAAGAGACGGACGGACAAAATCATACAAGTAAAAAATAAAAAAATACAAACAGCCAGACAGTCAGCCTCTAAAAGATACTGTGACTTTAAAGTGACACATGACTTCAATGTTGGTTTTTTTTTTGGTGCAGGTATGTGTGTGTGTGTGTGTGTGCTATTTCATTTATTTGTAAGTGTGTATTAAATTATTGAAGTGAGTGGGTGTGGAATCTAACTTAAAATAAAATTCTACTCAAATAAAACAAAACCTCAATGCAATTGAATTTTTTTTTCTTTCAAATGTAACAAATTTACTTTTCTTTTCAATACGGCAACCATTTAGCAACGGACATATGCATGTGATCAGTTTGACATTTAGAATGCTATAATTTTATAATTATTGAATGCAAGAAAGAAACTGTGTGACAGGTATTTAACAAATGACATTTATTATTAAGTGATTGAAAATAATTGTAATTTAAATGCTGGTGAATGATAAGAAAAAAAATGTATGAAAGGTATTGTGAGGTAACCTATATTATGAGCTTTTCTGCAAAGGAAAAAAAAACATTTTAAATATCCGAGTTAAACATGTAGAAATCTTTTTTTGAAAGCTTTGTATTCTGTTCATCATCTGTATTCTGTTCAAAATTCTTGCAAAAAAACCGACTTCAAAACAGACAAACTTAAAATTATATTTCTTTAGGACGGCAATCATACATTAATTATTTTCTATTAAATCCGAGAAAGATTGCGTCAGGACTTCTTATATGTCGTACAACAAAATACGAATGCAAATTAAACAAGAATATTCAGCAGTTATGTGGTCACTCTTTATTCTTTACGCTTTTTATAGCAGACACAGTAACACAAAATTCTTTCAAATTCTAAGCGTCAGACTCAAACTGTTCAAAAGATTGGCAACATACATCAAATTACAACCATTAGGGCACCCTTTAATTTCTAATTTTGAATAGTTATAAGATATAGGTCAAATTACATCAGTTATAGGGACACCCTTTAGTTTCTAATATCAAATTTGCCACTTGTTATAGTGGACTTAGTAATAAAGGTTGTGTGCGAGTTTCAATCAACTGTCTACGACTGTTCAACAGTTTAGTTATATACATTAAATAACAGCAACTATTGTAACACCCTATAATTTATAATTTTAAATATTTGTATTTTTGAAAATAACAGACAAAGTAGTGCTTAAGCCTTCGTATATAACGGTTCAAATGATAGGGCCATAATGGTCAATTTACTTCAAATATGGGAACACCCTTTAATTTCTAAATTCATATTTTATATTTGTTGTTATAGCGGACTTAGCAATACAAGTTCTTTGTAAATTTTAGATGTCAGTTCGAAAGTTTGGCCACAAATAGCAACTAACATCAACTATTGGGACACCCTTTAATTTCCAAATACAAATTCTATATTTTTTATTATAGCGAACTTGCAATAAAGGTTTTTGGTATATTTCAACTATCTGGCTATAACAGTTCAAAAGTATGGCCACATATATTAAATTACTTTAAATATTGGGACACCCTTTAATTTATAATTTTGAATGTTTATACTTGTTATTATAACGGTCATAGTAATCGAAATACTGTCCAATTTTCAAGCGTTTGCTTATAACGGTTCAAAAGATGGGCGCATATAACTCAACTTATATCACCTATGGGGACACCATTTAATTTTTAGTTATTACTCTTAAGTATTGGGAGCTATAGTAATACGCAGTGTTTTTAATTTTAAAGAAGTGCGCCTTACGGTTCATAATACTCTTTAAAAAAGCATATATGGGGACACCCTTTAACTTTTTAAGATTATGAACTGTTTTTAAAGCAGGACCAATCTGTAAGCATTATTTGCCATTGGCGTATTTAAGTTTTCTATAGCTCATCTAGTGCCTTGGCAGAGTTGATTTCAATACTAACACGAACGAAAAGAAGGACATCGCACAATCGACTTCGCTTTTTCCCCCTGTGGTGAAGGGTTGTCAAAATTGTACTTTGTTTTGCTTTTTAATATTTGCAAAATGTTTCTGGCAGCATGTTTTTTAGCTGCAAAATGTTTCCATCAACATTTCGCCAATTGTGAAATAATATCAGCAGTGCAGCCAACATCAAAGAAAGTTGCATACTTCAGGGCAATAAAAAAGGAAATATTTCTTCTAAAACGTAGTTTTGGGGCCACAAGCTAATTGTAAAATTTCCTCAAGTTTGACCAGAGTACTAAACTTAACCCTGAAAAGTCACCGGGTAGTAATTTTATGTGCCCTCCTAAACATTCAAACAACATTTCAAATCCATTTTTCTTATTTTTTAATTTTTCTTATTTTTGAAATATGACTCTCTTGCAGTAAAGGCTTGATGTGTAAAATTTAAAATAGGATATTTTTGAGAGATTTTTTTCTGTCCTAAATAATGAGTATCTGTCAATATAAACTCTACGCGAATGAAAATAAATCGCTTTACGTTTAAATAATGTTGGAAAATACTTCAACCACAATTAAAAAAATTAACAATTAAACAATTAACAACAAATTAACAATTAAAAAAAATTCAAAAAATGTTAAGACCGAAATGGAGCTACCACCACGAGTGCAGAACTGGCTAGTGGACAACACCCATGCTTCCCATCGTCATATTATGCGTATCAACGAGAACGTGGCTATTGTAGCCTAGGATATGCAGCTTAGAAGTTCGACTCGCCTTCAATCTTAACAATTCGGTATTTAATGCGGCAGCATGATGGGAATTTTGCATAATGCTATACACACAATCAAAGGCTACCGACCATCGACTACCGACTACAAAAGTGGCTGGCTACTGGCCAAGTCGCCAGCTATTTAATTCTGTTAACGACTACCGACTACTAACTACAAAAAATAAACATCTGTTTTGACATATGTATTAAAGTTAAGTAAAACAACAACAACAACAAATGCGCCAAATAAAAAGTAAATAAAACATGTAAACAAATGAACAGATGATTGTTATTTTTCAATGGTGCCACTATTAGTTTTTCGCGTTTTTAATAGCGATATTTAATGTATTGCGTTTTAAAACCACCATTTCATGCATTTACTGTATTGGCAGCACTAACCTGTTTTTTGGTTTAAAGAAAAATAGAAGCTAGCCTAAGTTGGCTATGGGCTACAAAAGTAGCCGTGTAGTCGGTAGTCGTGTAGCAGCTAAAAGAATTATTCTCATAAGCACGCATTTATTCTATTTTTGACATCTTGTAGTCGATGGTCGGTGGACTTGATTGTGTTTATAGCATAAGGATCTCGAATTTTTCGCCTACAAGGTCCAATTTACTTAATAATTGAAGATAAACAATCATCCACTTCATTATAGTTTCTAAAGAAGTTTCAATTGGACATAAAATTTGATAAAAAAAGTCATCTCTTCTAATGCGGGGCATTTTCATCTGGCGATTGTCAAGAAGACAGTAATAGTCTGGTTCGAATTTTAGAGCGTGGCATCATTGGTGGATTGAAAAATGTTGCTGGACTCGCCATGTTACAGATTTTAATGGTCTTTAATTCAAGACAAGTTCAATAATAATAATGTTATGAGCCGTCCTGGAGATGTGAATTAACCCGCAGTTCTGAGAAATTTTCTTGTGGGGTGCCGTTAAAAGATTAACGTTAGGCGAAAAATCTAGAAATTATCCACATCCTTGAGACTAATATTATCGTCCAATCCAGTAATTAAACTATCAAAAAAGTTCTGACAAAACTGAGCCCCAAAAATAAATTTGAATACACTCCATCTCTAAGCCCGAAGGAAAACACGACATTGCTTTTTTCTAGAAGGTTTCTAAGCAACATTTTAATTTTTATAAATCTACGCAAACAAACGTTTAAATATCTGCTTTAAATTATAAAAAATAACACTAAAATTAAATTTCGGAAGAATATTTTTTCTTATTATTTAAATTAAACTCTGGAAAATCATTATGAATAGACTCACGCTTGAACAACGCTATCAAATCATCCAAGTTTACTTTGAAAATAAGTCATTAATTCGAACAACTCATAGACTACTTCGTTATTTTTATGGTGCACGTAATCGTCCGTCTAAGCAAGCCATCCGTCGAACTGTGCATAGATTTCTTACCACATGCTCTTTAGAGGATGCAATAACACCAACACGTCAGAGGAATGTGAGTACTGAAGAGAATATCGCTGCTGTAAACAAAAGTGTGGAAGAAGATCCAAATTTATCGATTCATTGCTGGTCGCGGGAATTGGGCTCTATCCGTCCACTACATGGATTTGCGCAAAGATCTTGGCCTACATCCGTATAAGATCAACCTAGTGCCTAAGCCAATTGTGCTCTAGAGCAGTTAGTAACTGACCCGTTGTTATATCGCCAAATTGTGTTCAGCGATGGGGATAATCTTTGGCTTAACGGATATGTTAATAAGCAAAATTGCCGCATTCCACAACATACCGTACATACTGCATTGCATTCAGAAAAAATGCACCATTTGGTGTGGTTTACACGCTGGTGGCATCATCGGATCTTATTTCTTCAAAAATGAGGCAGGATCTTACGTAACGTTTAATGCGAACTATGATTAATAATTTTTATTTGAAAATATGGATGACATTGATCCGGATGAAGTGTGGTTTCAACAAGATGGCGCTACGTTTCATACGGCGACCGCAACCATCGAGTTATTGAAATCAAAATTTGGCAATAAGTTAATTTCGAGAAATGGACCTGTCAATTGGCCTCCAAGGTCGTGCGATTTGACACCTATCGATTATTTTTTGTAAGGCCATGTGACATTACTGGTTTATGCTGATCAACCAGCAACAATTGACGCTTTGGAGGCCAACACTGTTCGTGTTATTCGTGACATACGGCCAGCAGTACTTGAAAAAGTGCTTAAAAATTAGACGTCCAGAATAAATATAAATTCCATGTTCTTTCTGTTATTTCGTATAAAAAAATTCTTTTATCTTTTGTGTTATTTCTTACAATTTAAAGTTCTATCGGGCTTAAAAAACCAAGCAGTTACATGCTTCGTTTTGCTTGTGCAGTACTAATTAACTTGGAAATAATTCTGAAAGCTAGAAAATTCTAGGACCGGCATAGCAAAATCTCCAGTTTCGAAATTATAGATTTCGCGCTATCTTCCGCCAAAAAAAAATATTTTCATGCAAATGACTTCCATTATCAGAAAACCTTAATATAAAATAAAAGAAGGTGACTTACAGTAGACAAAATGGAAGGTCGCCAGCCACGACCTTGTTAAAAACAATAAATTCTCTTGATATTTTTTTTATTCTTGTTGCATTCTTCTATAAGAAGAAAAAATAAAATAAATTAAAAAAAAAACATTTAAATAATTTAGCTAAACAAATGATTTTTTCAAAAGCTTTTATCTCACACCACTACTTGAAAACTTTTGTGTTTACATACGTGCATGTCTGTGTATTTGTTTGTTTGTTTATTTGTTGACATAGATAAAAATATTGTCAATATAACAACTGATGTTCATCATGCACAATCAATATTTACATTGTGGTAAATACACATACATACATTGTTGTTGTTATTATTTTATTTCATCTCTTCTCTTCTCTTGGCTTTTCGTTTTTATTTTTTGTTTTTTCTCGTTTTATTACATTTTGCAATAAACATGAGCAAATAGTGTTGGCGTTTTTATTTATTTTAATTTGTATTTTTTCAAGAACCATCTGTAGGTCATTGGAATGAAAAATGTTATGCAGAGGGTAACGTTGATGAAGCAGAACTTGAAAGGTACTCAGTTCTCAATGTGTGATTTGTTTTTTATCATTTCATTAAAGTGTTGAGACTGTAGTAAGCGTAATTATTTGTGGTTTTAGTATTAAACTATTTGGCAATTTAAATATTCTTCTTCTTATTGCTTGAGAAGTAAATATTAAGCCTGGTGATAAAGAAGAAATTAAAAAAAATGTTATCGGGCTTGAGTTCACGTAAATTTTATTTTCTAAATTTATTAAAAAAGAAAAATTAATTACAAAAAATTTAAAATAATTTTTCTTAGTAACAAGAAAGAGGGGCTGTCTATTTATAAAAGAAATATATTAGCGGATGGAATTGGTATCCAATGACTTTCATGTTGTTTATAAACAATTTTTTTCTTAATTTATGTAAATATTTATGATTTATTTCCCCTAAGAAGGTTGATTAAATTTTTATTTGTGGTTTTGTTTATGTTAATACATAAACAAGTTATTTGATTCATTAACACCTTTAAGTTTTATTTTAAAGGGGCGAAGCAATCAGTAGCACCTTAACAGTCATCTGACAACAGGTGATAAATTAAGGGTATTCACTGCTAGTTATTTTTCTAGCAAAGTGTAATACCAACAACGTAAATTGTTGATAAAAATTTTATAAAATATTAAAAATTGAAAAACCCGATACAATGAAGAGAAACTATGGTTTTTCCAAAAGTCAGGCTAGATGGCGCCGGTAAGAAATAATTCTGGTATTTTCCTGGACTGATAAAACTTTATTTATTTATTTTTTTTTTTTTCTTGGAAAAAGTCGTTACTTTAAATATGAAAAAGCAAAAATCACCCAAGCTTTTCTGCTGGGGATAAAAACACCCAAAATTTGGGACAAATTATCCAGTTCAGATTGGTTAATTTTTTATATTATAAATTGAAGCTTTTTGAATTATTTTTATATTCAAAATTTCTTAAAAATTTTAGGACGTAAAATTGAGTCAATTTCAGGACACTTAAAAGACAATTATTATTCGAAATTATTTTTTCAAACGAACATCTTCGAAATTCCGGGACATTTCGGAGACCCAAAAAATCTCGAAAATAGGAACGTTTAAAATTCAATCCCGATGGTCATCTCTATTTACGGTGGCATCAATTAAAGTTAAAAAAAGAATATTAAAGGTTTTTTAGAACTGAATTGCAAAAATATTAAATGGTGTTTCAAAAATCTTAAAGTGGGATTTTTTTAGGGTTCAAATAGAAATTTTATTTTTATGGAGGATGTCTTGATGGTGTTCAAATTTAAATTTTATCAAATCTCTATTTGAAAATCATATTTTTTAATCCACTAAAAAAACTTAATTAATTTAATTTTTTATTTTTGCTGAAAAACAAACAGAAAAAGTTAACAACTCCAGCTTTATTGCAGCATGAAGCGTAGCAGCTAAGAAAAAGTGGCAAGAATGCCAGAGTTTTATCCCCAAACTACTCCGCACCTATAATCTGATCAGGTGCTTTTAAAAATAATGACAAACTAAGAAACACCCTCTAATTTATACTACTCATTTTGATTACTTTTACATTTTTAATTTTTTGTCTGTTGATTTTTTATTAAATTTTCTACGAATAGAATATTAAAGAAAAAAATAATTAATTATTTAAATTTGACTTTTCAATATAAATTTATTTTCACACATCTTTATATTTATTGCCTTGTGTTTATTTTTTATATTTTTTTTGTCTGCGTTTTATTTGTTTTTATGACACTTTTCGATAAATGTGTCATTTAAAAATTTCATTTAAATAAATTAATTTAACACAGGAATGTGGGAGTATCAATAATGTAGCGTTTGTGTCTGTTTATTATTATTATTTTTTTTTTGCAGTGTGTTTTTAATACTACGAGAGTTGTTCAAATAGGCTGTATTCTTTGCCAAAGAGTTTTTAAATGAAATGATGCAGCCCCATTTTAAAATAACGGGTTGTTTGCTTCCAGACTCATTTAACTTTTGAGAAAAATAACAAAGATGTCACGCTGTTGCATTTTGCTTTATGATATTGAATAATTCAATATATGATATTTGATAATTTAGAATATGCATCTATTTATATTCGAATAATATTTTTTATTCGAAAGTTTATCCGAATAAAATTTTCATTCATTTTTTTTCATCCATCTTGTGAATTATTGTTAATTAAGTCTAAACTAGAAGAGACAACCTTTTGTATTCGAATAATATTTTATATTTAAATTTGCATCTGAATAATATTTCGTATTCAAATTTGTATCAAAATAAAATGTTAATTAACTTTTAACTTAAAATTGTTGTCAATTAAATGCTGTTTGTTAAGCAAAAATACTTATCGAATAAAATTTTTATTCATTTTTACTTGTGAATTATTGTTAATTAAAAGCCCCTTATTAAGCCAGACCAGACATTTTGTATTCGAATAATATTTTTTTCAAATTGTATTCTAATAAAATGTTAATTAATTTTTACTTGCAAATTGTTGTTAAATAAATGCTGTTTTTTAAGCAGGAATATGTATCTTTTTATATACGAATAATATTTTTTTATTCGAATATTTATCCGAATAAAATTTTTATTTATTTTTATTTGTTAATTATTGGTATATAAATAATGTTTGTTAAGCTAGGGTATAAAATCTTTTATATCCGAATAACATTTTTTATTCGAATATTTATCCGAATAAAGAATCAAATAATTTTTCTTTGGGGTTTTTTGTAAATTTAATGCTGATAATTAGGCTGGAATATGCATTTATTTATATTCGAATAATATTTTTTATTCAAATGTTTATCCGAATAAAATTTCCATTAAGTTTATTTTTGTGAATTATTATTTATTTAATGCAGTTTGTCAAGAAGGAATGTAAAACCCTTTTATTGAAAAAAAAAATATTTTTCTATTAAAATGTTTATCCGAATAATATTTTCATTAATTTAACTTGCGTATTATTATTACTTAAATGCTGTTCATAAACTAGAATAGAATAGAATTTTATAATCGACAAGAATTTGTATTCGAATATTTTTTCGAATAAAATTTCTATTCATAATTATGGTTTTTTTACAATACTTTTACATTTCTATTAAACAGCTATAGAAGATAGTTAAGGCTTGGATAGTTGGGAATTGTCCGGGAATAGGTCTCCCTAACCGAAATCTAAATTTCAATTAAAAAAATTTCACTAAGTCTTAGAAGCTACAGACATCAACTTAACAATCTATTTTCCAAAAAATGTCAAGGGCAAGGAAACTAGAATTAACAAACAAATTGCAAATCACTCATAAAAAATTTAGGTTTCACAAAAAAAAAAACGATTTTATGAAAAATCGAGAATTCGCCAAACCAATTGGAAATTTTACCGAAACGATTAAATACCAATAGATATTTTATTAAAAATTACTACCACTTTTTCAACTTGAAGTTAGCAGCAGCTCCACTTACTCCACTTACTGCAAGTTTAAAAAACCTCCTTTAAGACAGGCCTTTAAATTGCATAAGACCAGCAGAACGCCAGCTGCTTTAAACAGTGTAACAAACGCGAGAATAATTTTTAAATCGAAAAAAGAGACGAAATATTTTAAAAAGAAAAAATGCAAAAAACATTTCTTACATAAAACCTCTTAGTAACGTACGCGAAACTTGTAATGTAGTACTCGTTGTTTTGCGTATCCGAATAATTTTATTTAAAGGTCCCTAGAAAAACCAGTGTGTAATTCAAAATCCCACAAAAAACCTCTCGATTTCATTAGTTTTTTATAGCGCTTAAGTAATACTCGAGGGAAGATTATTAACCAGAGAGCAATTTAAAAACTGCGTAATTATATGATGCAATAATTAAGACAAATTACTTAATTTTTATCCCTTCAAAAAACTTGTCACACCAGCCCCCTCAAAGTTTTTATTAAGATTGTTTTAAACATTAAAGTTTTATTCGTTTTTGTTTTTTTTTTTTTTTTTTTTTTTGTCTAGTAGTTTAATTTCCTAATGTTTTTTTCATGTAGAAATTTGTGATTAGACGAATGTGCGAGTTAGAGTGTCGTTGTTTTATTTCCCAGGAATATTTAATTATTTATTTAGAATATTTTCTAAAATAATGGTCACGAATATGTTTTTTTTCTCTTTCACATATTAATGTACATGTTAAGCGTTTAAAAGTTTTCAGGTAATTTTAAAATAAAAAATAATATTTACGAGTTAGCATTCAAACTCTTTTTATAGTTTTCTTTTAATGATTTAAAATATTTATTTAATATTTTAATTTGTTTAATGTTGCATGTTGTCGTTAAATCATGTTTGTCAAAAAACAAGTGTAACATTAAAAAAAAGTTTGTTAGAAAAAAATTTAGTTGAGAAAATCAAATTGATGGAAAATTTTTATTTGTTATTTATAATTATCATTCAATATTAATTAAATTAAATTAATTAAATTAAAATTAATTTTTCGTATACTGAAGAGAACAAGTGAATCAATGTAACAAGTGTCTTCAACAAAGTAGAAACATCAACTTATAAAGCATTTTGCAAAATAATATTAGGACACTGATCTCAACTAAATAGATGATTTTTAGATGCAGAAAAAAGTCTTTGGGTGGAAACTTACTTGAGAAAGGCTCATTCATTTTCGGATAGGCCTATCTACTATCTTATCTAATAGTTAGTGTTAATTAAGCTACCAGCTTGATTGGTAAACAGAAGAGAAGATTATGATTCCAAATCCCAACCTGGAGTCTTTAGAAGAAATAAAACGCAATAGTTGTGAATTAATCCGCCTTAGATGAGTTATTAATGCGCCTGTAATAGTCAACAGCAATTAAAATCTTATTAGAGCCTTAAGTAAAAAAATACAAGTGTTGTTAAGCTATAATAGTGAGATAGCTTAGACCTAATCATAATAAACCGTCGCAATGATCATGAGTTCAACGCTCAGCGGGGCCTAAAATAAAAATAAAAACAGTTTTTTCTTAATACCCACAATCAATTGTCTTAAAGCACTTGCAAAGCTAACAGCAGTTCAAATATCGTCGACGACTCACGTAAGAAAAAAAAGGAGAGAGAAATATTGAGGGAAGTTGTTGTATTTAAAGGCCGGGGCACATAGAATCCGTCATACGCTGTTCTTTGATGTATTCAGCTAAAGTCAAAGTATTGACGGATGAGGTTAGCTCAATGACTACTTTGCTGGCGGATATGTACTTTTTTGTATTCACTTTTAAATTTATATTTTAATTATATTTAAATTTTATTCAATTTTAATTAATTAACTAAATTTATAACTTCTTTTTTGCTACCAAAATGATTTTATTTAAATCACAAAACACAATTGAAACACAGCAAGAGTTAAAGAAAAAGAAACAATTGATAGCTGTCAAAGTATTCAGCGTACGTCAAAATTTAAAAGTTGACCATCTTTGGTACTTTGGTTTGACGAACACGTATTGATTGTGACAACGCTCATAAGAAAACATGTATTTTCACTAACTTGTCAGTTGAATAAGTCAAAGTTTAACGTATGACGTATTCTATGTGCCCCGGCCTTAAGGCGTCTTTATATTTAACAGAATATCATAAGTTGCAAATATTGCTGAAGTCAGAGAGAATAAGCAAGCAGTGTGCAAAATCCATAGCTAAATTGCGCTAGTTAAGTTGCATGTTTGGTAAGCAAGAAAATAGATCGTATGATCTCAAATCTAGCCGGAGCCTCAGAGCAGAAATACAAATAGTTCTTGCAAAAAACCGACTTCAAAACAGACGTACTTAAAATCATATTTCTTCGGGACAGTAATTATACATTAATGATATTATATCCGAGAAAGATTGCGTCAGAATTTGTTATATATCGTGGATCAAAATATGAATGCAGATTAAACAAGAAAATTCAGCATTAATTTGGTCACCCTTTATTTTTACACTTTTTATTGCTGACACAGTAAAAAAAAAATTGTTGAAATTCTAAGCGTCAGACTATAACTGTTCAAAAGATTGGCCATATACATCAAATTACAACCATTAGGGCACCCTTTAATTTCTAATTTGAAAATTTATACTTGTAATTATACTTGACATAGTTATGGACATTCTGTCTAATTTTTAAGAGTTTGTATGTAACGGTTTTAAAGATAGTGCAATATAGGTCAAATTACATCAGTTGAAGGAACACCCTTTAATTTCTAATTTCAAGTTTGCTACTTATAGAGGACTTTCCAATAAAGGTTCTGAGCAAATTTCAATCAACTGTCTACAACTAATCACAAGTTTGGTCATATACATCAAACTGCAGCAACTATTGTAACACCCTATAATTTATAATTTTAAATATTTATATATCTTAATATACCAGACAAAGTAGTGTACATTCTGTTTTAAATTCAAGTGCTTGTATATAACGGTTCAAACAATAGGGCCATATAGGTCAATTTAATTCAAATATGGGAACACCCTTTAATTTCTAAATTTAAATTTTATGCTTGTTGTTATAGCGGATTTAGCAATAAAAGTTCTTTGTAAATTTCAGCTGTCTGTCTATAACGGTTCGAAAGTTTGGCCACATACATCAAATTACATTAACTATTGGGACACCCTTTAATTTTATAATTTTGAATGTTTATACTTGTTATCATAACAGTCATAGTAAGCGACATCCTGTCCAATTATCAAGTTTTTGTCCATAACGGTTAAAAAAATAGGCGCACATTAGTCAATTTATGTCACCTATTGGGACACCCTTTAGTTCCTTTACTTTTTGCTATTGGGAGCTATAGTCATATGCATTTTTTTTAAATTTAATGAAGTTCACTTTACGGTTTATAATACTCTTTAAAAAAATGTATGTTGCATAGGGATACCCTTTAATTTTTAAGATGATGAACCAGTGATTTTTTGTGCCAACATTAATGATCGTGTTAATAATTCTTCGTAGATCTTTCCAACCAGCAACTGTTATGTCTAAGGTCAATACCAAGCCATAATGGCTCTAATTGGTGAAAAAATACGACCACGAATTCTTTCGGAGCGTATAGCGGAACTCCAACTAGTAGCTATTTGCTTATTCTTGCTAAAGAGCTAAACATTATCTTAATTCACGCTGCATTAATTGAAAGTTTCAGCCTCCTGCAAGCCCAGGTTATTGGTGCTGTCTTAGGAGCGTTAAGAAGGCGGCATTCCGATTGTAAGCTTGCTGACAGGAGGACCTCTCCAAACAACAATAAAAATTCAAATGTCCTTAAACCAGGCAACTAATTTATTCAAATGCTTTCAAATATCAATAAAAAAAGGATATGAAAGAAACCGCCACCCTGCTTATGCAGAGTCGATGTGATATTCTTTTTTCTAGGCATCACGTCATCTAATTTATGTCTAAGATTCTTCCTTAAATTAAACCTTCAAATATCTGTCAAAAAATGACTGTCTTCTAATAAACAAAAAACCCATCAACAATGAAAATTTGAAGTGTTATTGGTGTATCATTTTTGAATAAATAATATTTTAGATTGTGACCCATTTACGTTTGTTAAAGTAAACAAAATTTCCGTTTTATTATTAACTTTCTCATTATTATTCTTAAAAGAGAATAAATATTTGTTTATACACAAAATTTAATTCAAATCACATTTATTCAATTTAATTGAGTTAATAAACAAATACGCCATATACTACGTTTATACGCACGCTATTTGCAAATAAAAATTATTTCTAATTATTCAACTTTTAAAGTAAATTGCACACAAGAATGTTTTCGACATTTAGTGGTATTAAATTTTAATTTAACTGGCAACACTTTAATGGTACACATTTTAACATCTTATAACAATAGCCGCCAAAATCTCTCACGCAAAATTTTTTATATGCCATTTATTTATGCATAATTTTTCGTTTTAAATAATAATTCTTTTCCCTAGCAAATTTACTTTAGAATTTTTGATGATATATAAACGATTAAAAGTACACTTTAAAAGTTTAAAAAGAGTGGCAGCACTTTACATCATAATTGCGAATAATGTCATTAATCAGGAATTGTTTTCGTGAGCAAGCTATCCAAAAATAAAAAACTAATTCATCGTTTATGTGGCAAAAATTTATATTTAAATTTTTTTTATTTGCCAATAAGTCATGCGTATAAATGTAGCAATAGAAATAAAAGCTTCATTTCGAAATTAACCTGAAAATTTGTATGATATTTCTTTGACATTTACAATTAAAAATAAATATGTAAATAAATAAAAAAGATCCTGCATTGGTATGAGGGATAAAGCTGTGTCGTTCGTGAACGAACGGGTTAAATTCAACGAATCACCGAAATGAACGGAATGAACCGGTCATTTAACTTAGGATTTTTTGTTCAATAGTGTACGGGTCAAATTGAACGGATAATTTAGGTGAATGGAATGAGCCAGACATTTAACCAGCTCCTTTCGTTCAATACCGTGTGGATTATAACATGATGTACGGTTCACTCTTTTTACTTTTTTTTTATTTCAGTTGATTTTCTGTGTATTAAAAGGAGTTGTTGTATATGTATATATTCGTATGTAAGTACATATTTATTTTTTTTTTTTTTAATTAACTGTCTGTTTTCAAAAAGTTTAGTTTTTTGATTAAGTGTTTCTTTTTTAATGGAAAAGTTGTAACATTTAAATAAATAAAAAAATGATTAAATATAAATGTTTTTTTACCTTTAATATTAATTTTTTTTTCTTATTTTTTAAGCTCTAGGTTTTTTGTTTGTTTTTTGTATTTGAAAAAACTTAATTTAAATAATTTTGTTTCATTATATTAATTTACTTTATTTGTGCTTGATTCAGAGTCTTATACCAAAAGCCAAATTACTTAAATGAGAACTCCATTGAATCAATAAGGCAAAAAGGCCATAAAAAACTCAAAAATTTTATTACAAAAATGGCCATATGGATATGCTTTCCCCACAATAATACATTGAGTTTTATATTTTTAAAATAATAAATGTTTCATGAGAATATCATGAAACATTTATATTTGAAGGAATCAAGCACAATTAAAGTAAATTATTATAATAAAGATTCCAAATAATAAATTATCTTGTTAAAGTAATTTTGTTTCCTGTTTCCTGAAGATGACACCTAACAGTAAGGCGAAATATGAAAAAATAAAGAATAATAAACAATATTTTTATTTTAAAAACTAACCTAGCGCTTGAAACATTAGAAAAGAAAATAAGTGATTGTTAATAAACCAAAGAAATGGCACAGAGAAAAAAAGAGAAATTTGGTTGCATTTTACAGAGGATGGAAAAAATCAGACAAAATGCAATTAATGCAAAAATTTCTTAAGCCTTATGCTATAAACACAATCAAGTCCACCGACCATCGACTACAAGATGTCAAAAATAGAATACATGCGTGCTTATGAGAATATTTCTTTTAGCCGCTATACGACTACCGACTACACGGCTACTTTTGTAGCCCGTAGCCAACTTAGGCTAATTTCTATTTTTCTTTGCTACAAAAAACAGATTAGTGATGCCAATACAATAAATGCATGAAATGGTGGTTTTAAAAACGCAATACATTAAATATCGCTATCAAAAATGCGAAAAACTATTATAGTGGCACCATTGAAAAATAATAATCATCTGCTCATTTGTTTACATTTTTCATTTACTTTTTATTTGTCAAATTTTCCATTCAGTTCTTTTTTCATCAATTTCTAATTTGTTTCATTTATATTTATTTTTTGGTTTTTTATTGAAATTGGTTAGTATATAATAGTCATTTTTACTGTTTATATGTATTTTTATATTGTTTAATGTAAATGTTTAGTTCAATTTACATGCAAATATGGACATATGTATGTCAAAACAGATGTTTATTTTTTGTAGTTAGTGGTCGGTAGTCGTTAAAAGAATTAAGTAGCTAGCGACTTGGTTATTTTTGTAGCCAGCTACTTATGTAGTCGGCAGTCGATGGTCGGTAGCCTTTGATTATGTTAAAAGCATTACATCTCAGTCGCCACTTGAAGTCCAAAATCCTTCACAACCTCGGATAAAGCTGTGGAAAATAAACAAAAATTGTCTTTAGTTTATTTTAACTTATATTTTTAATGATATCCATTCTGTTGTTAACTCAGGTCTGATAGATTACAGAATTAGACAGTTTTAGCAAGAAAAACTTTACTGACGACACTGTGTAAATGAGCTGTTGCCGAACACACCATAAAAACACCTTGTTGCAACACTCCCCTCTGTTGTTGTAGTTTGTTGCCTCCGAATAAGAGGAGTGACTTTTAGGCTAGGTTCCATGAATATGTTTTTTTTTCAATTTTTGTAATATTTTGTGTGTTGACACACGAATAATGATGGTGTATTTCTGTCACAGATCACAATTTCTGCGTTCAAAAAACATTGCAGATTCAAAGACGTTTTCACTTGCACATGCTGGAATTATCTCGTAAAACTACAGCATATTTAAGCAATTTAATAATTAAAACCTTTATTTTGACGAATAATAATTACTGTTTTTGTGAAGAAAAAAGTTTTGTTTATTTTCTCTTCTTCATTATAAAAAAGCACTATATACGTCTCTCTCTTGAGAACCTACAGAAAATCTAATTATATTGTTTTCTATATGCCAAGGGTTTCACTTCTGTATACTTCTGGTTTTGATAAAAAGACAATAAAATCACATACAATAAGAATTCGTTCAAATTGAACGAAAAAGACCTTGAATGTGAAATAGCGGTAAATACACCTTAATTTTGTCTTTGTTTGTTCGCTTTAATTAATACGTACTGTAAACCAAATGAAAAATATGTTAAAGAAAATAGATTAAAACCTTTTTTCTTCTCTAATACAAGAATAAAATTAAATTCATAACTGTAAATGTAATTACAACAGAGAGTTGCCAGCACACATTGAGATAACTTGTAATGAAAGGCCAAACTGTCTGGCAATGAAGGCCAAAGATTTGTATGAAATGATCTTGATAGAGGCGAAGAGTATTAAGCCAATGAGAACTGAGTTTGAGATCTGGGTTACAATGACTTTCATGTTACAGTGAGAAAAAAGAAGGACCAAAATTCTCTGGGGTGATACCAAGTAAAAGAGATTTTAATTTGCCTTAATTAAATAATACTAAATTGGGCAGGATGATGGATGTTCTGATTGAAATTCAAACTTACTGGCATATTCCTCCACTGGTATCGGACTTGTGGGGAATGGCGAATGCGGAATTTATATTGAATATATTGAGATAATAAAACATTTTTTCTTTAGCATGAATAAGATTTATGCAATTGGAGGGTGATTAAACCCCCAGAAAAACTTATTTAAAGGTGATTGACTGGAGCCTGCTGAGAAACGTTGTATGCAACATTAATTACTTAAGACTCATGAGGTGTTTTTTTTAATCAGAGCGCTCAACAATACGTGAATGCCAACGGACATAAACTAAAATAAATTCTTTTCACCTCTCTCAGTTGAATCTGAACTTTTCAGTTGAAAAAATCTTATTTCTAATTTATAGCGACTACATTCTACACGAGTTCGTTAATTTTCATCGTTATTATACAGATTTTTTATATACATATATAGTTTGACATTTAGGCTACCGGTAAAAATCAATAAATTAGACTTCGCGACCATCTAGCAATTGATTCTTCAAATTTAAAGGGTGCCCCACAAACCATGCATTGTAGTTACAAAATATTAATGCCATTAATAAATAAAATAATATTTTTTTTTAAATTGAAAATAATCAAAATAATAAAAAATTAAATTTAATATGAACACACAAATCATAATCACTTGATTAATCGCAAATCAATTGACAATTATAATCCTAGGTTAGGTACCGGCACGAAATAAAAAACCAATTTAACTAAAACATGAAAAAAATCAAAAGTGTTAAATTGTAAAAAAACCTTCATTATTGTGACATTCGAAATTTAAAAATCTAGAATTTAATCGATATATAACAAATGCGAATGACAAACAAACAAGCGATTTCAATAATTTACAACTTAAACGGCAACAAAATAACACGACAAAAAAAATAAAAACAAAATTTACTTGCTCGTGCTAAAATTAATAAATGTTTGCAACAAAATCTGGGAGGGTAAAAACAAAAAATTAAAACGGAATCGTGATTTAAACAGAACAAAACACACAACGTTTTCAACAGCGTTTGAGCGCCAAATGTAATGTCAAGTTAATATTTTATTTATTTTTATTAACACTAATTGGAGCATTTGTTAAATGCCGCATTTATTTAGTTTAACTAGAGTTTGTCGTGTGTTTTTAGCTTTAGATTTTATTATTTTTACGTTTTAGTATATTTGGGTTTGTCTGTCAACTTTTTAGCCTCTCAGCCCTGCCTTCCTTCCCACCTTGTTTTAAAATGTATCACATTTCGTTTTACACATTTCAGGCAACGAGTAGACAAATATTTTGCTATTCAATTGAATTGACAAAAAATAATAAATTGGAAATGTTTAAGCAGCTTTTGCACAATCTGGCAAAAATTACTTTTTAAGTGACACGAACTCTTAAGTCAGTTTTTTGGAATTAATTTGCCTGCCTATAGGCATCTTTAGTTAGTTCATCAAATAAATCTCTTACACCATTTAAGGTTGGATATCTGCTTGATTTTATAGCTATAGCTCTTTGTTCTTCGTTGGAATACATACCTCACCAAGTTTTGTAACACTAAGCCCTCCGCTGCAGTGACTTGCAGATTTATTTATGCACTATAAAGATTGATTTCGTAAAGCGTTTCAACAGGAAAGGTGAAGATAATTGTTCTCGATATTACCTCTGTCCACCGACTCCTACTGAGAAGATGGTGTGTTAACCCCACGCCTATTTATATTCTACTACTATTTTATGCTACCATGCTAGATATACGTAGTAAGTTTGTACATTACACCAGGGACCGAAAATAACAGTTATTTTTAAAATTTAAAATCAAAAAGTCAGGTGGATATAATTTATCTATCAGATATTTGAACACAGCATATTGATGCTGTTAAGCTAAGGAATACGTTACTTAAAAGACTTTAATTTTTTTGACTTTTATCAAAAAGTCACTTTATAACAATTATTTTTTGACCGATATTTTTTCGGTCAAAAATAAAAGTTAAAATTTGACTTTTATTTTTTAAGTCAAAAATAAAAGTTAAAATTTGACTTTTATTTTTTAAGTCAAAAATAAAAGCTAAAATATGACTTTTATTTTTTAAGTCAAAAATAAAAGTTAAAATTTGACTTTTTTTTTAAGTCAAAAATTAAAGTTAAAATTTGACTTTTTTCCTATTAAATATTAACAGTTTTTTTTAGAATTATTAGTACATGTTGTATTTGTATTAAAACTAAAAGAAAAAAAATTATAATAGAGTATGTATACGAAAACGTTTATTGGCTAGAAAGTTAAGGAGTTGGTGTTTTGCATATTTTGCTCTGAAAATATAAATTACATTTAATTTCCTTCATTTCAATATTAAATTGTTCCCTCTTTCATTGCAATGACTCAGAATTCAATTTTACCATTAATATAGCTGCAAGTTCTGTTCAGACAAATTGTAGCGCAAGTCGCTGAGAACAATCTTAAGTGCTGAAAACGCGCGTTCTACACTAACTTGTCTCGCAGGTACTTGATGAATAATACATGTCAAGTCCTTTAGACGGGGATATAAAAATTTTTTGTTTTCCCAATATTCCATAAGGTCGACATCAACGTCAATACGCTTCTCCTTGTATGCGTCAATTTCAATGAATGCTTTGCGAACGAAATCTTTGGAACGTCCATAGTCTTCATCGGTTCCATTTTTAAACCATTAAAAATTGGATTTGTTAAAGTCCTGAAAGCCTTAGAATCAACAAATTTCAGAGGCCGTGCTTCGGTGGTGATTATATCAATGTAAGCATCTACGAACTCCTTTCTGGACATTTCCACTGTAAGTTTAATGCGATTATCATCATTACTTACATCCTTGTTTCAAAGTTTGCTCAATTTTTGGTAGTCCGTATACATGTCTGCATGGCAGTTTTGCAAATGTCTTTTTAAATTGGTTAAGCTTTCAGCATTGATGAATTTCTTACATATTTTACACATAGTTTTTCCACCACTTTCAATGTAATATTCGCGGATTAAAATTTTCCGTTTACGACCCATGTTTCACTGATTTATCAATAAAAATTATATATTTGTCAACTGCATTAAAACGAACTGTTTACTGATATGCAAAGCAAAGAGTTAATAATAATAATATATAACAATTCTACTGTGCTATTACAGTAGTTGTTACGTCTTAAATTAGTAAAGAATAAATAACGGTTAAATAATATTGTCATCAGTGTTGCCGCGGCCTTTAAATTTTTGTAACCAAGTTTTAGTAAAAGAGTAACCAAATTGGAAAAAAATATAACCAAAACTCTTAAAACCAAATTTTTTGGTCAAGCTGAAATGACAGGAGCAAGTACTGCAAAAAGGGTATCATTTCGTGCCTAATCAATGAATAATGCTTTTACTTCTTCATTCATCTATTAAAAATGTTGTTGAAAAGCTTTTAGCTCTATTATTAGAATTCCAATGAAAGTAATATCTTTTTTTCATGTAACCAATTTTGGTTAGAAATAACCAAAACAACAACACTGATTGTCATCGATCTTATATTTCTTATATTTCCATTACATTATTATTATTATGGCATAGTCAATTTTTTTTTTGACTTAAAAAATAAAAGTCAAATTTTAACTTTTATTTTTGACTTAAAAAACAAAAGTCAAATTTTTACTTTTATTTTTGACTTAAAAAATAAAAGTCAAATTTTAACTTTTATTTTTGACTAAAAAAATAAAAGTCAAATTTTAACTTTTATTTTTAACCGAAAAAATAAAAGTGAAATCTTAACTTTTATTTCTGACCGAAAAAATAAAAGTCAAAAAATAACTATTATATTTTGACTTTTTTGAAAAAAGTCGTAACTGTTACGGTCCCTGCATTACACACTCCCGCTCAGGCAAATACACATTTTTTATTTTATTCATCACATTTTGTACAATATATTGTTAATTTCAATTTAATTACAAATAAATGAAGTATTTTAAAGTTTAGAAACCAAATACTTTACATGGTGCCGAAACCCGCATCGGAATAAGACTAATAAGCCACAACGAGAATAAAGATTAGTAATTATACCTAAAACAGGGCAAACCAATTGCTTGCCCAAATTTGTAAATGGCGACTACTTCAGCAGCTGCCGCCGCAGGGGCAACCGCCGCAACGGTAACCACGTGTAATTTTTTAAAACCACCTAAGGCATTGATAATAGAACACGATAAAGACATGGCAAAGGAATGGAAACTCTGGAAGCAGCAATACGAGTATTTTGAAGTAGCCACAGGTTTAAATGCTAAGGCGGGAAATATACAATTCGCAACGTTTATGTCGTCTATAGGCTACTCTGCCATCCAAATATATAATTCACTACCACAAACAGAAAATGAAACACTGGCTGTAGTCAAGGAAAAGTTTGATACTTATTTTACCCCAAAATTAAACACAACTTTTGAGAGATACAAATTTCACAAAATCATACAGAACGATGGTGAGACTATAGATGAATATATAACTAGGTTACGGCTGCAGGTCCAAAATTGTAATTTCGGAGAATTAAGTAACAGTATTCTACGCGATCAACTTATTTTAGGTATAAAGAGCGATGTACTGCGCACAAAATTACTGTCTGATGACATAACCTTAGAGAAAGCGCTGCAGATCTGTCAAGCGACCGAGCTGGCGCAAAAACAAACTGCTGAAATTCATAATAACAATGATAAATTTGTGAACGTCATAAAGAAAAATAATAAAACAAAAAGTTTTGAATGCCGTAACTGTGGCAAGAATCACACTGTGCGCAACTGTCCAGCGTTTAAACATATCTGTAGAAAATGTAACAAAAGTAACCATTTTGAAAGTATGTGTAAATCGAAGTCGAAAAGAAAATTCCGAAACAACAAGAAAGTTGCCAGTTGTGAGCAAAAAGAGTATTCAAAAGAAAACAGTAGCAGTGATACAGATTCTGAATTGTTTATTTGTTCATTGAGAAGCAACAATAAAAATGAAAATGAAAGATTTTCTGAAACGTTAACTATTGGTAAAAGCAATTATGATGTCAAACTTGACACTGGTGCTCAATGTAATGTGCTGCCTAAAAGAATCATTGATAAGCTCAAATCAGGAAATAAACACGACATCATTAAAACTTCCTCTGTCAAACATCTAGTTTCATTTGGCAACCATAAATTGAAGGTCATTGGTGAAGTAATCTTAGCTTGTAAAATTTTAAAAAAAGCTTGCAAAATAAATTTCAAAATCGTTAACGAAAATGTAAAGCCAATTTTAGGTGCAGAATCCTGTGAGAAACTAAATTTAGTAAAAAGAGTTCAAGAACTCCGTATAAAAGAAAATTTGTTTGAAGGCCTGGGATGCATAAAAAATTTTGTCTACGACATTGACCTTATCGAGAACCCGCATTTTGAGATTTGCCCAGCTAGGAGAATTGCGTTCAAAATAAGGGACCAAGTGAAAAACGAATTAGACAAAATGGTAAACATGAAGGTGATTGAACCAACCAATTTGCCAACACCAGCAGTATTCCCAATGGTGGTGGTTCGTAAAAATGACAAAATTAGGATTTGTATGGACCCAACAAGTGTGAACAAAAACATAAGACGTCGCCACTACCCTATGAACACCCTGAAAGAAATAGCAGCTCAACTGAAAGGAGCTAAATATTTCTCAATTTTAGATTGTAAGAAAGGTTTCTGGCAAATCCCGGTTACCGATCGCACTAAGCAGATCCTAACATTTTCAACTCCTTGGGGTAGATATTCGTGTAAAAGACTACCATTTGGAATTTCATCAGCGCCAGAGGTTTTTCAAAGTGTAATGCAACAACTTTTTTCACAAATACCCAACGTTAAAATAGCCATCGACGATATTTTATTGCATGCAAAAAGCTTAGACGAACTACGTAAAACTACAGCAGAGGTAATTAAAATCATAGAAGCAAATGGCTTAAAATTAAATAAAGAAAAATGTAAGTTTGAACAAAGACAGGTAAAATTTTTAGGACACATCATTAGTGATTCAGGCCTATACCCAGACCCAGATAAAATAGAAGCAATCAGTCGACTTAAACCACCAAAAACAAAAAAAGAGCTACAGAGAATTTTGGGAAAATTTACGTACTTGAGTAAATTTATAAAAAATTTCTCTAACATTACAGCACCTTTGCGAAAATTGCTGGTTAAATCTAATCCCTTCCATTGGGACATAAATCAACAACAATCGTTTGATAAATTAAAACAAAGCGTTAGTGAACCACCAGTACTTAAGATGTATGACTGCAATAAAAAGGTAAAACTACAAGTTGATGCCAGTTCGTATGCAATGGGAGCAGTACTTCTACAAGAAGATCAACCAGTTGCCTATGCTTCTAAATCGCTAACAGAGTGCCAATCAAGGTACTCTCAATTGGAAAAAGAGGCGCTGGCCGTAAAGTTTGGTTGTGAAAAATTTCACCAATACGTTTGGGGCAAAAATATTATAATAGAGTCCGACCACAAGCCGTTAGAATCAATTTTTAAAAAACCATTACATTCATCACCTTCACGTTTACAACGCATCAGACTAAGTTTGCTTACATACAATCCAATGGTTATATATAAGCCAGGCTGCAAAATGTACTTGGCTGATCCTCTAAGCCGAGATTGCGTTAATATATCCAACAATGAAGAAGAAGAGAATCTCGAAGTTCAAACGGTCCTGTCAATTTCGAATGAAGAACTTAAAAATTTAAAAAGAGATACTGGAAATGATAGCACATGTCAAATGCTAGTAAACTTAATTCGAAAAGGGTGGCCAAAGTTAAAAGACAATTTACCAAACCATTTAAAAAAATACTGGCATTTCAGAGATGAGCTATCAGTTAATGACGATGGTATCATTTTCAAGGGAACCAAAGTTTTGGTACCTGAAAAATTAAGGCCTCGTTTCCTAAAAAACATCCATAATGGTCATTTTAGCTATGCCAAATGTGTAACATTGGCGAGAGAATCGGTTTTTTGGCCACATATGAGCAAAGACATTCTGAACTACATTAACCAGTGTGCAGCATGCCAAGTTTATCAGCGTAATAAACAAAAATTAAAGATAGCCGAAAAGGAGATACCAAGCCATGGATTCGAAATAAGCGCAACAGACTTATTTCATTTTAACAACAACGACTATATTGTGTTTATCGACAGCTATTCTGGTTATCTAAAATTCAAAAAGCTTAATGAAACTTCAACAAAACAGGTAGTATTATTTCTAAAAGAAATTTTTTCTACATTTGGACCACCATTAACACTAGAAAGTGATAATGGCCCCCAATTTACAAGTGGCGAGTTTAAAAAGTTTACTTCTGACTGGAAATTCAACCATAACACCAGCTCGCCATACCACCCAAGGGGCAATGGCTTAGCAGAGAGGGCGGTTCAACTCGCGAAAAATATTCTTAGAAAGTCGTCATACGATAATAGCGATTATTTTCTAGGACTGCTTAATTACATGAATACCCCCCGTGGTAATCTTGGTTCACCATCTCAAAGACTTTTTGGACACAGGACAAGAAGTGTGCTACCAACAACAAAAGAAACACTACTCTCATCAGAAAGTAAAAGGATAGCGGATTATCTAAAACAGGAAAGAGATAAGCAGTCCGCTTATGCTAATCGTGGTGCTACATCTGATCAACAGTTACTCGAAGGGAGTACGGTAGTTACACGGACGAACAACCAAAGTATTTGGGAACCTTCTGTGGTGAAAGAACAGATTCATCCTCGGTCCTACATAGTTGAGGACAAGAACGTTAAGTTGATTCGCAGAAATTCACAGCATATTCGACCGTGTCAGGCTAATATACCTAGTACATCCGAAGTGGTAGTTGAAGAAAATCCCGTAGAAGCTGAAGTATTACCTAACAGCATTACATCAGAAACCACAAATAAAAACCTACCGACTGTGCTTCGCAGGTCATCGAGAACTAAATCTCAACCTCAACGTTTGCAATACTGCCGCCTTGTCTTAAAAGAAGAGGGATGAGAAGATGGTGTGTTAACTCCACGCCTATTTATATTCTACTACTATTTTATGCTACCATGCTAGATATACGTAGTAAGTTTGTACATTACACACTCCCGCTCAGGCAAATACACATTTTTTATTTTATTCATCACATTTTGTACAATATATTGTTAATTTCAATTTAATTACAAATAAATGAAGTATTTTAAAGTTTAGAAACCAAATACTTTACACCTACTTCATATACATACAACTTAATCTTAATACTTTTTTTTTTGTTTTACAAGTGTTAATCCACTTTCATAACAATAAGTTAACCAAGAGTTTTATGACCCGTAATGAATCCTGTAGTCATTCCTTATTGGTTTCTACTCATGTGGAAAAGTTTTTGTTTTATTGTTAATGTAGACGGCACTGGGTGCATTTTCGACCTCCTTTCTTTTAAAATTATAGGCAACCGATTCGCAATTTATGACAACTTTCCTTTCATTGAGTCCCGTGCTATCATTAGCCTTTACTCTAGATTTTATGGTTTCCGGACTGTCGACTGATAACTGTCAGCCTTTTTTTTCATTTCGGAGTCTCTAGTAATTGCTGGCATTTACCAAATTCTTAGATCCCCACTGACATCTACATACAACAAGCTTCAGTTGTAGTCCTTAGTCTTTTATAACAGCAAGTTTAGGACATTAACACACTATGGGCTCTACCTTATTATCCTCTTCCAGCACAGCCTACTTGATAAAACTTGAAATTTTCATCACCTGATCTATTACCTTGCTCAATCCCACCACTCCCTGAGTTTTACCTATTTTGCTGGAAATGTAGGAATAAGAATATAAAAAGCGAAATCCAACATTTCAGAAGATTAGCACACACCGCCTTAACATTTCCAGTTTATCCGCTTTTCCACAATTAAAAAATTTTTTGGTCATGCACTTAGCCCAGTTTAACATTAAGTCATTAAGTTCTTTGTGACTGCATAAACATTTAGTTTCGAAAAGTTTACTGTTCCGTTAAAACAATTATAAAGAGTTGGAAGAGTTGGAAAGAAAATCACTCATTTCATCATCTTAGCGTTTGAGGAATAAAGCTCAGTTTTTAGCTTCGACAAATCTGTGTGCCTTAATCTGATAACCATCATTTCTGCCACTGTATCTAGTGGTGTAATACTCAGATTTATTTTCATAGCCACTGTCGAAATGTTTCCATTGCCCCTCAAAGACTCAAAAGAGACAAGGTATGAGAAATGTAACACGAAGCATTTACGCTACGTAAAGGTATTGTTTTTTCTTTTTCTTTTTTTTGCGCTATAAAGTGCCTGTCTAGCCCTTTTATAACACTTAGTTGATATTCTTCTTAAAAACCGTAATTCCTACTGTAAGAGAAAGGGCAGAGTAAAGAAATTTAAATTTCCTTGCAACATAATGAGAGCAATGTAAAGTAGTTAGTTAGTTAGTTAGGAGTGGCAGCCTCTCGCGACGAAGCTCACTTGAGCACAAACGAATGGCCCGTTGTGATACCACAAAGAAGGCAGCATGACTCTCTTTACCCAGCCGAGATCCATGAGGATTCACGGATGACCTTCGCTATGTCCCTCATAGAATGAGATGAAAGCTCCGTAAGAGTTCCAAAGAAAGGAGAGCCCAGAATTCTTAGTCTTCTTAAAGCCAGGGATGGGCAGTGGCACAGGAGGTGCAGTACGGTCTCTTCCTCATGCTCCGAGCCACAGCTGCGGCAGAAATCATTAAAAGGCAGACCAAGTATTTCAGCATGCCTGCCGATTAGACAGTGTCCAGTAAGTACCGAGACCGTGATACTTATGGATTTTCTGTCCAGTCTGAGCAGCTGCCTGATCCGCTTGAGGTCCAGTGTAGTCCACAGTTGTCTGGAGACACAACAGGAACTTTCATCTATCCATAATTTGCGAGCCAAATTTAGGTAGTGGTTCTTTATGGCCATTTTCACCGTTGCCAGAGGAATTCCAACGTCTGGTAGCAGGGAGACATTAGGAAGCAATGTGCCCCGTTTAGCAAGATCGTCGGCCTCACAGTTACCCTGGATATCCCTGTGACCAGGGACCCAAAACAGGTCAATCTGTGATCGCTTCGATAAAGTGTTCAGTAATGAGCGACAACTCAGGACTAGCTTAGATGTACTATATGCACCAGCAAGCGCCCTGATTGCAGCCTGACTGTCCGAAAATATCCGAATGGCAAGACCAGAAAGATCGTCCCTGAGCGCTATTTCGGATGTGTTCAGAATGGCCATTACCTCGGCTTAAAAGTAGTCAGGGAGTCTAAGGAAGAGTCTTAGGCCAAGATTATTGGAGAAGATTCCGCAACCGACTCTGTCGTCCAGTTTCAAGCCATCGGTGTAGATGTCAACAGTACCACCCACAACTACTTCGTTACGGATCCATGTCTCCCTATTTGGAATATGGATCTGAAACCCGTGGTCCACAGCGGGAGTAGAAGAGATGTAGTCCACCATTGATGGCAGTGGCACATCCCGATCGATAATCTTAGAGTGCCCTATGTCCAGCCTGAGCCAGCGTGAGAGGGCATTAAGTCTGGCTGCACAGCATTTAGCCTGTTGCAATACCAGAAGTTTGGTGGGTAACCAGTGGAGAAGAGCATACAGAGCCTTTGTCGAAGTAGTTCAAAGAGCCCCAGTAATCAAAATGGCGGATGTTCTCCTGACTTTATCAAGAGGCTTTTGGTTGACCAGTCTCTCAAGAGCGGGCCACCAAAACACAGCACCATAAAGAATATTTGGCTCTATAACTGCCTGTAAAGTAAATAAGTGAAAAAAAGAGTGAAGCTTTACAAAATTATTATTTCTCATCAATAATATTTTCTGCTTGGTGCTATCTTAAGCCTCTTCTCCCTGGAGCAAATAGTCACAAGGCAAATAGTCACCTTTACGTGATATTAATAACGAACTTTTTTTCAAAATCAGCGATAAGTACTTAAGCAAACTTTTCTTTGCTGGCTTCATGTAAATGAACGTTACGTTATTCCTACAAGATACGTTATAATAATAGAGAAATTCTATTTTTATTACATCCTAAAATACATAATAAAATGATATTCTGCAACGTGTGTTTTTACGAATTAAGTACTTTTCCTTTTAATTTTTGGTTATAAATATTGTCTTATTCTTCTACGTTCCTTGTGTGTTGGAGTTTCTTTGAAATTTTTGCAGCAAACATAATTTTGTTGCATGCGGTTCCTGCTAAAAACAAGTTATTTCTGATAGTAATTAAGTTGTTTATTACACACAGTATTTACATTTAGATATACTTCTTGAAGTTTTTTTTCATCGTTAGCGAATCAAGTTCACTTTCACTCAACTGTTTTAAATTCTGTTAACTCATTGAAATTTTATTTATTTAACTCCTGCTTTGATTCTTTAAATTTTGTTATGCCCTTCACCACAAATTTGTTATTTCTACGACCCCATAAAATTTATATATTTTAAGTTTTTATGCATAGCGAAGTCGATCAAGCGATGCCCGTCCGACCTTCCGTGTTCGTGTTGATATCAACTTTGCCAAGGGACTAGATGAGCTAGAGAAAATTTAAATTTAATAATTTAAAAAATTTTGCTATTAAAAATCAGCAGCTCCATGTCCTTCAAAGCAGCGAGCGAAACACCACGCCTGCCTCCAGAGCTGTAAATGAATCATTCATTTTTTAATTAATTCTCGAATCATTCAGGCACTAAATTAAAAAACTTTTGAATTAACTTTTTTCACACAAATATATGAATTGAGTGAAATTTGAGTTAATTCAAATAAATTAGGCAGAAAGGAATATCAATTCTAGACACTTTGTCAAACTTATTTGAATTAAAAATGAATTGCAGTACATTTTTACCAAATCATTTGAGTTGGAAAGGAATTGCAATTCATTTGACAAACTCATTTGAATTGGAAACGAATTGAAATTTATTTTTGTTTAATTCGTTTGAATTGATTCAAATTTCATTCAGTTCCTTTTTGTTGTAAAAAGGTCAAAATTCAGCTAATTTGTAAAGAATAAAAATAAAAACTGAATGATTCATTTACAGCTTTGCCTGTCTCTAATTTTTCCGTATCGTTTGCAACACATCAAGTTTAAAAAGTAACTCAAATCAAAAAAAAAAAAAACCTCAAGTTAAAAAATTGGCGCTCGCCCATATTTTCTAAATTATAGGCCTTCAAAAAAAAGTACGATTGTGCATGGTAATTTCAAAGATACCACATGACTTTCATTTAAAAGCTTTTAAAGAGATCTTTCAGGAAATGCTTTACCTATTGAGAGCCGATGACAATTTTATGTAAAATTATTTTACTACTTAATTTTTTTTTCTTATTTTTTAATTCTCCGACACCCGAATATTTGGTTTTTGATTGAAGTTACTTCACTAGATTTGTGTAGTTCATAAGCGAACTAGTTCATTTAAATGATTCCATCGCTTGAACTAAGTGAACTAGTTCATTTATACTTTTGAGTATTCCTAGTTGAATTTTGAACTACACTTTGTATTTGAACTACCAGACAAGATGAACAAGAATTCAAGTCTATATTTCCTTGTTGACTGTTTTGGATATGAAATTAGTGCTATAGTGTTGTTGCCATCATATTTTGAAAAGAACACTTGAACTAAGAGCTTTTGAACTAAAAGCTGAAAAGCACGAAAAATACGTCAACAGAACATTTGAACTAACAGATTTTGAACCAAAATTTGAACTAGTTCATTTTAAAACTTTGAACTAAAAAGAGCTTAAAATCAAAAAAAAAATTAAAATAAAAGGCACAAGTCTATACTTCACTAAGCTGATTTAAATGCATGGTGAAGGGTATATAAGATTCGTCATAGCCAAACAAATTGTCAAACGTCAAAATGTGAATTTTGTAGAAAAAAATCGTCAAGTTAACATAAAATCGTCATATCTAATACCCTTGTTGACAGCAAGAGCGGGTTTTATGTATGATGAGTATTATCAAAAAATTTATCGAAACTTAATCTCTCGAATTCCAGAATCGCAGTTGTCATTATTTAACTATTTAATTCGAAAACTCCAAATATTAAAATTTTTTAAGTCGCTGCTGGTATTTGTCTTTATTCTTTTTCAATGAGTTGTCTACCCTGAAGACTGTCTAATTATGTTTGTCTCCATTCTTGTTTTATATTTGAGCCATTTATTTTGAAAGTGGCATAAGTCACTTTGCTTTCAAGCTGATCGACATATTTAAATGATTGTGTTTCACAGGTTTTAAAAGGCTAAATCTCGAGAAGACTTACTTGCACTTTTATCTTAGGATGCTTATTCCCCAATTAAAACTTCGGTCAACGAAAAAGCGTAGCATTTAAATTTCTTTTTTTAATTTTTTTTAAGTGACTTGTGCCACTTTCAAAATAAATGGCTTAACTTTTGCAATCAAAATTTTATGTTTTAAAATTTTTTCCTCATTTCATTTGGCCTGTTTTAAAATTTTAATTAATGGCCTCCGTGAGTTAATCAATTTGTAATTTAATTGTAACTGCTAATTTACATGGCAATTGGTTTCCACTTGATATTTATCAACTTGTTGTTGATTTAGTTTGTTTCTTATTATAATTTAAATTAGAATTTCAATTTAGATCAATTTCAACCTGAAAGATAATTAATTTTGCATATCTTAGGCATTTTTATAACATGTTTTAATACTTATTAAATTAAATTTAATGTCAAATGATAAATGATTTAATTATATGGAAAGAGAAAAGTAAAATAAATAAATAATTTAGAAAAAGGTGACCAATTGGCTGTTGAATGAATAAAGGGGAAGAAAGTTGTTTAAAAATTCGTAATAGACGACGAAATTTAAAAATTTATTTCGCATTAAATATAAAACTATTTTTCAACAGATTTTGTTCAAACTTTTTCTATTTGTGATTTATATTTGAACGTAAATAGAGTAAACTTATTAAGAGATGCAATATAAAGAAGGTAAAGAAGCGACTGACTGCCCTACAAGAACAGTGACCATCATTTAATTCATCAAATAACAATCACTTATGATGGAGGTATTCATCACTGCGGAGAACAAAGTTTCTATCACATTCTTAGTGGTAAAATGAAAAAGTGAAAAAGTATGCGTGTGATGTCTTTAGCAAACAGCGTTGCCAGTGATTTTTTTTTTTTAATATAATGCAAATTTTGCCTGATCTTTGAAACAAATTTAATTACAAAACTTTTTATAAGCTGCATTTTTTTTTTTTTTTTTTGCTAATCAAGTTTGTATAAATACAAATTTAAACTTAGATTTAATTAACAACAGAAAATTGATTTAAAAGTCGTGAAACGGCAACGCCGCTTCAGTATAAAATTAGTACAAATATGTTGGTGGATAATTGTATATGTATAAGTTTCCCTCCCTCATTTCTTGCTGGCACATCAAATCAAATTCTATTTAAAAGAACTAGACAATATAAAAGAAAACGTGGAGAAAAGTACCAAAGAACACAAGAGCACCACAAAACTTAAAAGTGGTAAAATATGGGCCGCAAGAAATTAATGACTAAAACAATTTGCACTAACACATTTAGAACAATTTTATATTGAAAGGCGCTGCCGCTGTAGAGCTTTTAGTACTAAATTGAGATAAACTTTTTTAGTAGACTTAATGTATTTTTGAGCTTTTGTTAATTTTTGTGGTTAAAAAATAACGGTTCTTAAGAAATTTTCAAAGTTTAAAAAAAGTCTGCTGCAACGCTGTTTACTGCTGACATGACATGGATTTTGATAATTTTATTTTTATTTAAGAACTAAAAATTTTAATATAAATAATCCATCAAATGACCGACACTGTTCTTGTAAGGTGTGAGAGTATGTGTGCGAAAAAAAATCTGCATATACATTTTTTTGACTAAATAAAAAATAGTTTGGTTTGAGACTAATTCCGCTAAGTATCTAACTGATAAACTGGCCAAAGTTTAACTACTACAGGTCTCAGTCAACGATGTGCACTGCCCCATTCTCAAATCCGCAAGGATTGGAGTTAGTTTTTTATTATTTTCTTATGGTTGACAGACAGGTAAAAATTATTTTCTTTAGTTAGCTGCCCTGTTTCTGGAATATAACTATTGGATTACTCAATGATAGAATTGTCTTATGCTTCTAAATCCGTTTAAAACATCTCCAGTATTCTCAGACACCAGCGATATGATAATCAACTTTCTTCTCTTATACCTGTAAAATCTCATGTAAGGTAGGGCTCTATTTTATACCCTCTACTCTTTTTAATAGTTGCGCAATAGACAGCCATCAAAAAAATGGGATACTGCGATAACCGGCAGAATGGAAGAAATAAGCAATCTTTTTACTCCGACGACATTGTTTCATTGTCCAAACAGCATTCTGATGTCCAAACCAAAATAAATGATATCGAATCAGCTATAAGCGGATATGGCCTTAAAACCAATGCCAGCAAAACAGGACTCTTTAAGTTGTCGTCCACTTTTACACATGACCAAAATATGAAGTTTGTATTATAGCTTATCTACGTGAGAAACAAAATTTCAGCAGGCAGATGCGCACGTATCGATATAGTCCACAGAATAAAAAAGCTTAAGTATGCTTTCGCTGTCATAATTAATATCTGCTAACAATCAACTCCAAGAAAAAGTTCACCTATTCAATAATAATGTTCTTTGCATCCTATTGTACGGATGTGAATCCCCCCAGGGATACCATAAGTCTGATCGAGCTATCCTAGGTTCAGACATAAGAGCTCTCGGACTATAGGGGGAACAAGTCCCTCGGTTTGCAGGCAGGCAAATCTGGATAGACAAGTTGGGTACTTGTCGAAGGACTGACCAGTGTCCTTAAATAAACTGAAACCACGGAAACCGGTAGCTCAAACAGAGAGCCGCCTATCTCTGTAGCTGGTTATTGGTGAGGTCTCATCGGGGTACACGTGGTGCCTGTTGGTAAAGGTCGGTCACCGCAGGGAAGGTGCCGTTTTGAATGTGCTGTTGCATTTAACGGACGGGGTTGGATAGCCTCCAACCCTTAAGCAAAGAAAAGAACATGATCCTGCAAAATCTGTTCTTGAAATTGAAACTCTGTTGGCTATGCCGGCAGGGGACGCTAGTATACGCTTTTAATTTCACACTGTTGTAAGACCACCGTAAGGTTAGGGCCAACAAGGCCAGTTTTTGACGTTAATCTTGATCAAGTATGTACGGATGTGAATTATGACAAACATCCACAGAAATTAACAACAAACTCTAAACTTTTATTAACAGAACGCTATGATAATAACTGGTCAACCAATTTAAAACTAAATCAGAAATGCAATATGAAGTCAATGGAAATAGGAATTCGTAGGAGAAAATTAAATTGGACAGGTCATGTTCTACGCAACCCTGCTAGCAATACACGCAAAAAAAGCTTTTTATTGGAATCGCGATGATACAAAAATACGTTGCAGAACGTGCGGAAGTTGGCGTTGTAGTCTAGGAGATGACACCAGATTACTTCCAAGAAACTTATCATGGAATCAAGCAAAACTAAATGTACTAAAAATAATAATTGGCACTATGTGCCTACTTAAAATAAGATTAAAGACATCCAACTCTTCTGACTTTTATAGCCAGGACACTAAATAACTCACTTCGCTTGATTTTTTCTTAAGCCGATAATATAATAGATTTAAAGGCATCTATAAAGCTCGGTACAGACGGTTGTCAGCTCTTACAATATTGTCAGAAAAAATATAAAGAAACCATCGTGTGAACTTACAATTGTTGTCTGACAATATACGTTGTGGTGGCACTTTTTCTTTGCCAAGTCATTGTCAGCACATTGTAAGGTTTGACAATATTGTAAAATCTGACAACCGTCTGTACATGGCTTAAGACTTTATATATTATTTTTTTATTCTATTGTTATAAAAAATAACATTGATATCACAATTATCATAAAATTATTATCTTATAATAAAATGAGACCAGACTAGATTATCTGAAGGTTAAACTGATAAAAACACAAAAAAATATATTTTGCTACAAAAATTTAGTCCTTGAGCATTATATTAGACAAATTATTTGTTATCTTTTAAAAAAATTTATAATTCTTGGCAAATCTTTATTTAAAATATTTGCATATGGATTAACGAACAGTGTCATAATAAAATTACCGCTTAAAATCAAGTTAAGAAATATTTTAATAAACTTTATTTAGAACTGGTCACTTTAGAAAACTTCTATAAAGGGTAATTTTTTATATCTTTGACTTGGTAATACTTTTCTAGACAAACATTTTGATAATTTTTGCTTTAAAAATAATTTAGTCTGCCATTTTATAACGAATGGACTCACGCAAGAGCAACGTTTGCAAATCATAATGATGATGTCGTTATATTTAAAATTCTTTTCAGCAAGCTTTTACTGGTTGTATTCGAATCGTTTAAAAATAAATTCACAAACACTTCTCAAAAAATTCTATTTCCCGTCAAATCATGTTGACACTTACTATGTTCTTGGTAATAATGGAAACAAGAACTAACAAACGAAATTATTGCTAATGATAATATTTCGCGTGACGACGACTACAATTACGTTAATTTAGAGACATACAGGCAGCCATTCAGACAGCTGGATTGAACGTATGTATTGTAAATGTTCTCGTGAAGCTGCTTTCATTCGACATGTTTTTTTACTTATCAAATAACACATTGCTAAACACACACAAGTAGTGTAAACAAATTGAAACATTGCAATTTTTAATGTTAGATGAAACAGTCATCTGACAAAATTTCCATTAGAGCTATTTTTTGACACAAAGTTTATGTCACATGTACATGTACGTTTGAACGCAAAAGTTTTAAGTCGCTTATAAGTTAATAATATTGAGAGACATCTGACAAGTCATATGTAAAAAACATGTCGTCTGAAAGAAGCACGCTGTACAGTGGGATTTGTTCATACAATATTTTGCAAAAAATATAAGGAGTGCTCGTAGAATGCTGAAATGTTGCTCTGAGCATTTTGTTAACTCTATTAAGAAAAATATAAAGTTTGGTCATATTTGACCACGTCCACTACCCACCGTCCATAGAACCCAAAATTTATTTTTGACTCAAAAATTTTTAAATTTAGCACAGAGCCTTTTTTTACCACATTTAATAACAAAATAAATTTTCATCAAAATTAGCCACGCCCACCACATCGCGCATAGAACCCAAAATTTATTTTTGGCCCAAAGTTTTTTAAATTTGGCCAGAGCCCTTTATTAACTCAATTAATAATAAAATAAGATTTCATCAAAATAGACCATGCCCACAACCTAACGCCCACATAACCCATTTTATATTTTTTTCCCACAAATTTTTATTCCCTACCAAAACTAATTATTTTAGAAATAAATTTCAATACATAAATTTAAATATAGACTTTTATTTACCATCTATCATTTCTGTTACTAAATCATCAAGTTTCAGAACCTGTTTATGGGGTTGATATCTAATGCTACTTATAAAAGGATCAGATGATGCTAGAAGTCGATGAAAACATTTATATATGTTGCAACTCTATTACACTTTCTGGAGAACCTTAGTCAATAATTTCTATAATAATTTTTTGTGGCTTCTACGGCATCTTCAGAAATCATGCCAAAAGGAAGTATTGCCGCATCCATGATATCCATTCCGTGTATCAGTATTTTGTGTAACAGTAACTGGCATATAATGCCAACTTTTTCTCAACAAAAAAAAAAAAATACGGCAATCTTGAGCAGAATTCTTGAACTTCAAGGAATTAACTTTTTTGACACAATTTATTATTTGTGTTAACTGCTCCTCTACGCCAGTCACAACGGCAACAAGTGCGGCGTTAGAAAAGTCCTTGTTGAACTGCATCTACTCATAAACCCATCTGTTTCCTTAAGGGCTTCTGAATTCAAAGTTTATTTTCTAGCCTTAGACTTTTTTGTTCGTCTTTTAGCGCCGACCATCTTTCAAATGGTTTGTTGTGGGCAATATGAAGTATGCACTTCATAGATTTTAATATTTAATTTTTTTCTTTTTAATTATAAATTTCATGAATTTGAAGACAAATTTATGATTTTATAAAAGATTATAAATTCTTTAAATTTTTTAAATTATGTCAATAAACATTAACTATATCGGCTTTGGTTCATTTTTTAATTAAATTTTTACAAAAAAAGTAGCACAAAAGCAACAAATGTACAACACTTGTTGTAGAAAAAACAAAAAAGAAATACTTTGAGTTGTGCGTGAATTTCGTTCAACGAGATTAATATTGGATGATATTTGCAATGTACACAACTTAAGTTAAATAGATGGGAAGAATACTGATGAGAGATTTGTTTTCTTTGAAAAACGACCGCATACTTTTAAGAAATAAGTTTTCTTTGTAAAAATTGAATTTAATATTGAACCAAAGCCGAAAAAGTAAATTTTAATTGATATATGAAATTCCACGGTTCAACACCTGGCTGGGGAAAAAATTTAAAAATAATTTTTTAATTGATAAATGGAGTCTCACCTTAAATTTTATTATAGCGGGAGAACCTGCGCGACCAAGCAGCCTTTTTTTCGTTCCAAGTAAGTTTGCAATCACCGCATATTATAAAACAAATTTTATTCTATCATATCTTTTAAATTATATGAGCGAACTTTATATTTTTTGAATACTATTGAAATCAGTGCAATAAAATTATCTAACGTACAAATACTAAAGAAGTGCGTAGTTTTCAAAATCTTGGACCATTATTTCAAAGACAAATAAAGGTTTTTTTGGATCCAATTTATGGATTCTTCATACTGAATTAATTTTTTACTAAACTGCATCATAACATTTTTAAATTTTATGTGTCGAAATAATTACTTATTTTACAAAAAATCCCACTGTGCGCCGTGTTAAACTAAACACATTCTGATGAAACTCATTTTTGGGAGAATGGCTACAGAACTGTGTTATTTGAAGTTCAGAAAATTCTCCATTTTTTTCTGCAAAAATGATGATTTAACGTTTAGGAAATATTTTTTTTAAATAGTCCTTTTAACTGATCACCAAGATCATTCAAGCTAAAGCCAGTTATTTTATTTTCTTAAGGGATATATAAAGTCTTTTGTCATGCCAAAAAAAAAAAAAAACAAAACAAAACAAAAGACGATTCAAAAATAACATTCGCGAAGTTGTTACCGAAATAGGCTGCCAAGTGCGGCGAATAATTTAAATTTATTAAAATTTAGATCTACACATGAGCCGCGGCAGGTACATGAACTGAATGTATTTCCGTTTCACTGAAGTTAAAGTTGTTTTTCAACCTTTCAGAAAAAACACCCTTTATGATTTTACACACATTTAACATACAACTATTTATGTTAAATAACTTCTGTTAAACAGTTTTCTGCTTGTGGTATATGAAATGAAGGTGTTAAAAAATTTACATCATCGATTTATTTAGCAGCACTTATGACAATTTATAATTCAATTAAAATTTTTAACATTCAGAACATGTCATACAAGTGGTCCTTCATGTTATTGAAATTAAATGCTAAAAAAAACGTAAATAAGCCACCATTTAAATCATTTAACCATAAAAATAATGAATTGAAAAACTCTATTAAAAAAAAAAAACGTGAATAAAAACAACGATTTGAAAACCATCATCAAACACAACGGTATAAAAACAATACCGACAACAAAATCTATTAAATCTATTATTTAAAATATCAATAACAAATTGAAAAACAGTAAAAAATAAAAATAAAAAAAATAAAAAATTTAAACAAGCAAAAAATATGGATGTAGAGAAAAAAATTAAAAGGTGCTAACCATACGCCACTGTGCCAACGCAAGCAAATAAATTAATTTAAATTACATGTATTTAAATATTTATTGTATATTTATTTATGATATTAACAATTTTATAATTTTTTTGTTTGTTTTTATTATTTTTTAAACTCTAAAAAAAATTCTACCCACGATTAAGCAGCAAAAGCGTTAAGAAAATATTAAAACAAAAAAATTATAATAAATAAATAAATTACAATAAAATAAGTGAATATTATTAAGTAGCTACAACAACAACAACTGTTAAAAATCTCCTCCCCAAAAGTGGCATCAAGAAGAAAACACTGCCTCAACTTAAACAATGTGATGTTAGATTTTCATGTAATTAATCATTTTACATTTGTAAATGCAACGCTACGCAACGCAAAAAGTGACAGACAGGCCCACTTCAAACTTAAACACACACACACACACAAACAGTCATATGTTCATTTATATAAACACATCATATTGTTTCCTGAATAAGTAATCCGTCAAATAACTACACGATTATTAGAACAGATATGGAAAGAAGTGCATTCAACTAAAAATCATATGCGTCCTTAGACTAATTAATGGTGGAGCAATCTAGAGGTTGCGGTCTTAACTTTTGTGTCATACTTTGGGTGAGAAGTTGAAATGTCTTAAAAATTATTTATAAAAAATTGGTGCAAAATTACAAACCCTTGATTTGAACAAACAAGCCCTGTTAAGAGGATACGATTTCAGGAATGAGATTTCTGCGGTGCATAGTGGAGTATTTGTAGCGGTTTTTAGTCCTATCAATGTCTCTACAAAATGAAGAAGCTCTAGGAATTTAAAATAAATACGTTTGGTAAAATGCCAGTTCAAATGAAGTCCAGCCAATTTAAAAAAAAATTTTTTTTTAATAAGTGAGAAATTCAGCAAAAATTAAGATAAAATCAAGGATTTTAAACGAGTGATTTAATATGACTACAAAAGAAGTCGAGAAAAATTTTTATGCAAACTAATCGTCTCTGAGCATCGGCCGGTCGACAAGTGGTGTAACAAATGTTCAAATAAAAAAATCTTTTTTGTCGCTGTGTAGCATGGGACCCAATTTCGTTGGAGCCACACGTCAGCAAGCCTAATGCGAGCGTTTACCTGGTAACCATATCTTTAAATTCACCACCTCTAACTATATCATTATGCCCATCATCGTTTTTGGACAGATTTCAATCAATAATAATGACTTTCTCTGTTGTCTTGTTGTTTGTAAAAAGAAGGTCATGAGTTCAAATCCCAAAAGAGCGCTGAATGTTAAGCAAAATAATTAGTATTGAGTAACTACGATTAATTAGCTGTTATGTAGTCGCGATAGACGGGTAGATAAAGGCTCCTTTATTATTGGATATCAGATCAGATATTTGAAGTCCAAACCTCGGTGAGGCCTTAGTAAAAGAGGAAAGTAACAACACAACAACAGTTGACAAACAGAAGATCATAAAGCATTAAGAGGATGCTGCCTAATTGAAGTGCTTGCATTTTTAATCAAAACATTCACACATTTAAGGGAGAAAAATGTTGTTATTAAAAAAGGAACTTTCAGCAAAACCGTCCATTAAACACCAGCAGAGCTGCTGCAGCCTTTTTTTGTCGCCCAAAGGAATTTACGAAGGGTTAAACTGTCATACAAGATGTGACACTGCACTCACTTGTTGAAATAAATGATCAACAGCTCAGACAAATCATTATGAATCGGTTGACACTTAAACAACGCTACCAAATCACCTGGATTTACTTTGAAAATAACTCATTAATTTAATTTAATTAAATTTTTGCAAAATTTGGTTCAACGATTCGGCTTAACGGTTTAAAATAAACAAAATTGGAGAAAACTAATCCACAACAGACCCTGCAGAATCCACTACATCTAGAAAAAAGAACCGTTTGGTAGGGTTTGCAAGCTGGTGGCATCACTGGACAATATTTCTTCAATAATAAGGCTTTTCGATCCTTAAAAATTGTTTCAGCTCTCTAATCAATGATTTTTTGTTTGAAAATATGGATACCAATGATTCTGGCGAGATGTAGTTTCAACAGAATCGCTATATTTAAAGAAAAGGACCTTTTAACTAATTTTCATGGTCGTGCGATTTGATACCTTTCGATAACTTCCTGTGGGACTGCATGCATTTAACGGCTTGAAGGCCAACATTATTCCTGTCATTGGTTATTTACGGTAATGTTCGAAAAAGGGGCCCAAAATTTGACATCTAGAATGCGATTCGTATTTCTTAATAAAAAATTTATTTGGAAAACAATTTAATTTTTTTTTGTTATTTATCGGGCATAAAGGAAAAAAAGGTTATAAAATAAATGAATTAATACCTTACCCACCTGCAATTAGTCATTCATACATCTCTCTCTTTTTAATATTAAGATGTTAAAATTGTACAAAGGAAATAAAAAATTGCAGTCTAAACTTTCAAAAAATAAAATTCTTTTTCAATGGCAATAAAAAAGAGTGTTTCAAAAGTTAAACAAGATTTTATATAACAAAAGGTTTGTAACAAGACCGAGTTGGTATATGAAATATTTTTTTAAAATATTGTTGCTGCTGCAGATAGTCATAGATAGTCACATATAGTCATACAATACAAGAAACATATTTTTGGAATTGTTTTTTGTCTGTCTGTATAATTTTTACTTAAAAAGCCACTGGATCAATTTTAATAAAAATTTTTGTAGGGAGGTACCTAGTATCCGAGTCGATACTTACGATGCCTATAATCTGAGGAGATACATATTACATGATTAAGAAAAAATGTGATCAAACTTAAAGACTTGGCAGCACCTTGTATTTAGTGAAAAACATTACAATACCAACTTTATATATAAAATTTGTACAACATAATGCTATAAACACAATCAAAGGCTACCGACCATCGACTACCGACTACAAAAGTAGCTGGCTACAAAAATAGCAAAGTCGCCAGCTACTTAATTCTTTTAACGACTACCGACCACTAACTACAAAAAATTAACATCTGTTTTGACATACTTATGTCCATATTTGCATGTAAATTGAACTAAACATTTACATTAAACAATATAATAAATACATATAAACAGTAAAAATGACTATTATATACTTACCAATTTCAATAAAAAAACCAAAAAGTAAATATAAATGAAACAAATTAGAAATTGATGAAAAAAGAAGTAAATGGAAAATTTGACAAATAAAAAGTAAATGAAAAATGCGCCAAATAAAAAGTAAATGAAATATGTAAACAAATGAGTAGATGATTATTATTTTTCAATGGTGCCACTTTAATAGTTTTTCGCGTTTTTAATAGCGATATTTAATGTATTGCGTTTTTAAAATCACCATTTCATGCATTTATTGTATTGGCAGTACTAATCTGTTTTTTGTAGCCAAGAAAAATAGAAATTAGCCTAAGTTGGCTACGGGCTACAAAAGTAGCCGTGTAGTCGGTAGTCGTGTAACGGCTAAAAGAATTATTCTCGTAAGCACGCATGTATTCTATTTTTGACATCTTGTAGTCGATGGTCGGTGGACTTGATTGTGTTTATAGCATAAGAGTCATTGCAGATAAGTTCGTGATCACAAGTTTGTTGTGTAATAAAGTAGATAGTCTTTTGAGTGGAACATAATATTGTGCGAATGGCCTCCATGATTTTGTTGGGTTAAATTTTAGCTATAAAGTAATAAATCTTTTCCTTCTTCAATGAACTATTAGTTGTCATCCTCTAAGCAAGAAAGAATAAACGCCCAAATATAATGTGCATAAACTAGCTTGAGCTTATGTCAAAAACCTAACGAAAAGCCTGTCAAATGCTTAGGTTATTCTTTGAAGAATTTTATGTGGCTACAATGTACTTATATAAATTTATTAACTAATTTGCCACAGTTGCACGTTTATGTTTAAATCGTACTTTCCTAAAAATATATATTTTTTTAAATAAAATAAATTTGTAAAGAAAAAGGCTTCGCAATAATATTTTATATATATTTAATAACACTGATCTAAATAAATGTACTTTCTTTTACTAGTTTTCAATAAAATTCGATAAAAAAAAGGCATGTTTTTCTTGTTTATATATTTTTGGCCAAAAGTACCAAAAGATGCAACGGTGTGCATGATTTAATTTGAAAGCAATTAAAAAATAAATTTTATAGCGAATTGTTTTAATAAAACGTGTCCTTTTTTCATATAAAGACTTTTTTTATACATTTTCTATTATATTAAAAAAAATCCTTTTTCACTGTTGCTCTCCATTGCAATTTTTTCTTTATCAATTTATGTATGTATACACCAAGCGCAATCAGCTGTTTCTGTACGGAATGTGCGATCAGTTTCGTACATTGCATAAGCAAATGACATTTGACGAAACTTGACGAAAAGTTCTCTCAAGTACGTTATAGTTTACCACATTTGATTTATATATATTTGCACAGTTGTATAAGTTGGCATAAGCTAGTATATGCACACTATAGTTGGGCCTTAAGTCAAAATATTTATTTTTTTACCACATATCATTTTCATCGATTTCATTTATTTTAGACAACTCGAATATCATTGTTATATTCCAGTCACATTCCACATTTTTAACAAAGAATGCCCCAATAATGCCTGTAGATAAAATTTTGCTACCAAGCAAGTTTCTTGATTACCCTAGTACCCCGTTTCTGTAACTTAAGTGATAATTTTTCTCTCATGAAAATATCCCAGCAAGAAATGAGTGACCGTAACTTATACATACTCAATAATCTACTAGTTTAATGCTGAAACGGCGTTGCCGTTGTACTGCTTTTGGTATTCAATTTAAACGATTTTTCTTAAATCAAAGTTTTACTCGTAAGTTGTCTTTATACAAACTTTTTTAGCAAAGTTTAAAATGCAGCTTATAAAAAGTTTTGTAATTATTTTGTTTTAAAGATCAGACAAAATTTGCATTATATTTTTTGTAAAATATATTACTGGCAACGCTGTTTGCTACAGACATCACACGTTAACAAATGAATCACTTTTTCATTTTCCCACTAAGAATGTGATAGAAACTTTGTTCTATGCAGTGATGGATATTTCCATCATCAGTGATTGTCATTTGATGGATCAAATGATGCTCACTGTTCTTGTAGGGATTATAGTCATATTGTTTTGAGCACGGTGGGCTACAGTTATTAATATATTTTTTATTTCTTTATGGGAAAAGATTTTGCATGTGAAACACTTCTCACTAAAGTTACAAAAACGAGGCATAAGTAACAGTTAAAAAAGACATAAAATAGAAAAATGCAAATACTCGGAAAGTTGGCATCTAAACGTTCAATAATTTCAAAGCATTCTTGAATAAACAATAACAGTCAGCTGTGAAAACTTTTTCAAGTAATTTAAAACACTTTGATTGAAGAAGAAAACCCCGATGTTCTCGTGAATATTGAGGAACTTTTAAAAACTTCTGCTGTTGTGTTTTATATCTTAGGGGCTGTTGCATTTGAACAATTAAATAAAATGCACATACCTGCATGAAAGCTGCTGTGATAGGCAACAACAACAACGAAAACATCAATAAACTATTGAGCTTAATAACAACAAACATGCACGACTTTCAACTCATTTAGTTCGTTTTTAATTTACAAAAACAAAGAAAAAACAATCAACATCATAAAACTAATTGTTCATATGGCCGGCCATGTTCATATGAGTGTGTTACACTCAGAAATTTTATGTATGAATTGAGCTTGTGCCACTGTTGAGTTGTATAGAGACACTTAAGAAACTAAATGATAATTGTTGTTGTATTTTTATTTATACAACATGTTATTGTTGTTGTGAAAACACACATACCTTATGTCAGATTACAATTTATACATTTTTTTTTATTTTTTGCAATTGCATTAATTGTTGATATGGGGTGTTTGTACGCCGTACATAAATACAAGTTTACATGTTGACTAACGTACGACGAATGTCATTTTGATGTGTAAATACAATTAAATGTATAAGAAAACATATTTACATCATGTAATTTAATATTATTAAACACTGTTTCCCTACATACCAATGACGATATAAAATCATTTTTATTGCTTTCAATTATTTTTAGCGAAATTTAATTGATTAATAAAAGTGGAAGAGATAAAGATAAATAAGTGCTATGAGACAGTTAAAAGTCCATTTGCAATTTTGTAAGCTACACACTAAAATATAAGTTAAAGGGTTCTCCAGTAGAGGCAGTAAACTTTGAATTGTTTATGTTTGTATTTTTGTCTTGTCTCAGTCAAATAATTTCTCCGCTAAAGCGTTTCGTAAGCAAGCAGCTTAAAGTTTATTTCTTTCATTTTTTTATAGAATCATAACATAATCATATTGTAATGAAAATAAAGACCTGGCAAAACTTTTTATGAAACTAGCAGCTCAAGAACTTACTTTCATCACTAATGCACTAAACACATAGACCACAGCAAACTACACAACTTCATGGCTACAAATGCAGTTGACTTCATATGTCGCCGTATAGTCAGCTACTTAATTTTTTTGAAGCGGGTAGCTTGAAACAATATTAACAGCTGTTTATTTTAGAAATACATATTTCAATGTTGCCACTTCAACTATTTTGCTATAACACAAAATCAATCATTTAAGAAACTGAAACATAGAAGAAACTGAATATGGTCAAAAAGATAATTAAATAAATAAAAAAAAAAAATATTTATCAGGTCTGGAATAAAAATACTATTTTCGCACCTTCTGTGTGGTATTTCAGGTAAAATAACTTGTTTTTAAATGTTAATAAATATAAATCGTTCCATGTAAAGCTAAGGCAATTAAATTGGTGAAAGCTCCTGTATGATAAAACAAGGAAGAAGTCTTAGTTCGCAAAGGATATAAAAACATTACAACAAAGTGTTACAGTCGTAGCTGAACTGATTAAAAGAGCCTGGTTTGTGAAAACAAGAATATTGTAGGATCGCGTCTCGTTGGAGTAACGCGGTGATTTAGCGTAAAAAGTGCGTTAGTGGTGTACAATTGTCTAAATTTATTATTGATAGACCTTCAGTTAGATCTCGAAATACCAATTCAGTGGAAAAATGAGGAAAATAATGAATTGTACTAAATCCAAGATTTAATAAAATTGATTTTTAAGATCTCTAACCTTTGTCTGAACTTATGAAACAATGGGTGGTTTTTTTTAACTACAAATACAAAAAATTTAAGTTTATTAAAAAAAATTTTATTCAAAATATCAACATTTGAAATTGATTTCTGACATGTGACCAAACAGGTGTCATTGACGAATCACATTCTGGACGGTGTAATTTTGTGCCACTTTTTCGAGCATGGCTGGCCGTTGGGTCATCAATATTAACCAGTGACTTCATGTGGCCCGACAGGAAATAAACAAAGTCGCACGATCTGGAAGTTAATTTCTCAAAATCAATTTATAGTCAAATTTAAATTTTAATAAGATAATGTTTGCAGTCGAAGTATGAGACGTAGCGCCATTCCCTTAAAACCACGTCTAGAACGGATCAATGTCCTCTATATTTTCAAACGAAAAATCATAAATTATTAGTACAACAGCGATCTCCATCAAACGTAACGCTGGTTAAATCTTCATTCTCGAAGAATTAAGATCCATTGATGTTATTTGTTATTGTTTTTGCTCTTACCTGACGATAATAAAAATATGGAGAATATAATTTAAAACAGTTTAGTAAAATAAAGATCTTGTGTATTCTAGTAGCTCTCTCGGCTTCAAGAAGACTTCGACTTCTACCAAAAAACAGTACGTGATACGGTGTCAACTTTGGGTTGCATTTTAAGCAATTCTCTGCAAGTTTTTCCAATTTCACTAAATGGTTAAAAATATTAGCCTTCGGCGGTAAAACTATTCCGACTACCTTTTGTAAAAATCTACAGCTAAGGCTTATCGCTTGCTTGTCTTCCAATAAAAACGGATTGACTCCGAATCTGCACCAAATACTTTTTGAGAGCATTATTCGCGCTTGTTAAGGCCAAAGACATTTGTCGTGGCCAACTTAAAAGGGACTGGAAGTCTGAAGATTTACAAAGATGTGAGTAAAAAGCATTTATTAAGAACAAAATTCCCATACGGATACAGTATTAACATTGGGAGTGACGCATCAAGAAATTTCGTTGGGAATTATTCAAAGTCAAGAAATTCTAAGCCACAGAAGCCATTGCACAACGTACGCTTATTTAGAAAATAAAAGTGGATAAAAATAGATCGTTTGCTAAAAATAAAAGATCTTTATATGGAGGGGGTGAAGGGGGTATAACCAGTTTGGTGTCACGCATTATTAGCAGCTTAGACCGAACGATGCCTTTACGGACGCTTACTACCGAATATAATTTATGACATTTATTGGGATTGAATACTACAGCAGTACGCGTTAGCTACTTCTCCGGTTACAATATGACAATTCCTTTCGACAGCATATAACACTATCGGTCAAAATCTAATTGGCCGCATTTAGCAGACACTGTTCTTCCAATGTCACTCGAACAAATCGTTGGCACGAACGTGGGTTTGTGGTGGTCCTAATGCGCCTTTCAAGTAGCTACTTTTAGTCATGGTTCTAAGCTCACTCTGCACTTTTGGAAGCCTCTGTACATAGGACTTAAGCGCCTATCCCAAGATTCGGGTTTAAACTCCAGCCGCCTTTTTACTTTCGAAAGGGCCTCTGTTATAACCGAAGTAGGAGCTGTAGTCCCTGAAGAAAACGAATGTTCTTCTCTTCTAGGTTTCAGGCTTCTACAATCTTAGGCGATTGGTGCAGCATATATCCAGATAGCAAAAGATGCAAGAAGAAAATGGTCTCCAAAAAAAACATGACTTCTGAAAGAGAAGAACTTTACACAATAATTAGGTTTGAAAAAATTACATTCAATGAAAATAAAATATAACACGAGTAAAGCCCAAAAGTTATTGGTAGACAATTAATTTCTTGTGGTTGCATTTAATGCAAATTAATACATTTGTTTGCACCACCCTGTATGTTTTGCCTGTATGATAACATAACCTATAATCCACTTTCTCAATTGCTTCTAAAACCGTGTTACAAAAACCCATACAATTTAAACACCTCCACTAAGATAAGAATAACAGAAAATCAGCTAAAGGAGAGTAAGCGATGTTCGTTGAACAAGCATATTTTTCATGTTCTGAAACGGTGTAAGAAATACTTCACTCCATCTGATCTCCTTATTTTCAACGTCACCTTTATCAGACCGAAAATGGAATACAACTCTCATGTATGGGCCGGTGCTTCAAAGCATATTTTGGAGTTACTCGACCGCGTGCAAGAGAGAGCGAAGAAGCGAAGACGGTGACAGTAGGGTATCCAGCTCTATCGACTCACTGGAGCATCGGCACATTTGGGGTGTGTTTCACTGTTTTATCGTTACTACAACGGAATGTGCTCTTATAAAATCAGGGAATTAGTTCCTGAAAACCGTAATTTCATACGCGCAACGCGCTTTGCATCAAGAGCGCATTCCTTTTTGGTCGATTGGCCAGTGAATCGCACAACGCATTACAGAGAAAATTCGTTTTTTAGCCGAACAGTTCGTATGTGGAATAAACTCCCTGCAGAGGTCTTTCCTGCCACTTTCAATGTGCGAAGATTCAAATCAAATGTCCACAAGCACTACTCCCTCTATCCCCCCTTCCACAACCTAATTTCCTAGTTCTGGCACAATGCATTGCATAAGTAGGGGCCATCCCCTGAGTGCTAGTCCTAATTCAAAAAAAAAAAAAAAAATAAGACCCGAGGAGAAAAAAACAAACTATATAAATTCAAATGCTACTTCTGTTGCTGGTGTAATCTAAAAAACGGACGGACAAACAAAGAGAAACATTCTCATAAATTTGTTAGATAAATGGACGAAAAGATATTAAAAATTTCAAGCGCCTTTAGCTAAACAGATACCAGATACTACAACGTCACCAATATTAAGAGTCTATAATAAATTGTCCATTAATAATTGCACGCATTTGTTAATTTAAGTGTTAATTTATGTTGTTGTAATTGATTTTCTTGCTAATGTTTTTTTTCTTTTTGTTAAGCTCCGTTTTTTTGCTGTTCGTATAATTGAGCAAACATTTTTTTATACCAAGTATGTTTTTTTTTTTCTTTTTTGTTTTCATATCCACTTCACTTTAATTAAATTGCTAATTGGTCGCTGTTAGTGGCAGTTGTTGGTAATTTTTTAAAAGTTTTTATTTGTCATTTAAACAATTTTAATTCATTTACAATCATTGTTTATTTGTCATACATTCGTTTGTGGTGGGTTTCTTCTCTCATGTTTATTAATGTTTTTCTTTTCGTTGTTGTTGTTTTTTTTAAGCCAATTCCTAAGCTTTTTGAAATAGAATCAATTTTGTTGGTAGCTAGAGAAGTGAGACCCTGGTGGTTGGATATCAATGTCTATCAGAATGTTTAACATCGTATTCAATTCTATAGTTTGACTCTGCATGATTATGAGAACATTTTATATCCATGTGTTCATCCAGCTGTCTGTCTGTCTCTAAATTGCCGCCATTGTAGTCGCCGTCTGTCTGTCTGTCGAGGTGAAGTTTATAAATCACGCAAAAAATTAGCATTAGGAATATTTTCGTTTGTTAATTCTTGTTTCCTTAATTACCAAGAACATAGTAAGTGTCAACATGATTTGACCCCCAGTGTTTGATTTGCCAGGCAATAGAATTGTTTGAGAAGTGTTTAAAAATTTATTTATACATTTGTTCGCAATCCAGCGTAGGCTGGCATGCAATAGTAACGATTTGAATACAACCAGGTTTTAAATGATTTCCAATCAAGAAAAATCTATTTTTCAGGCTTGCGAAACGAATTGTTATGCACCCTTTATTAAAAATGACAACAGCGGTTTCAACTAACATTTTGAGTGATCATAATTTAACAAATAAAACGATCTACACGTTCCTATACAGGGTGGTCTAAATATTTAAATATCTTTTTAAAATTTAATTAAATAAACTAAACATTTTTTATTATTAGAAATAACAACAATTCTTTCATAAAAAATACCTACCGACTTCTAAACAGACTTTAGCTTTGTATCTATAACGTTTCCGAAGTTAAGTCACATACATTAAATTATATCAATCATTGTTACACCCTTTAATTTTTTCAGATCCAAATTTTATACAGGTTCTCTGTAAATTTACCCGTCTGTCAACAAAATGATGTCTATATATACATCATAATAAATGAACTATTGGAACACCCTTTAATTTTTAGTTTTAAAAATGTTCACTTGTTATTATAAGATCAGAGTAATATGCATTTTGTCCACTTATCACGCGTTTTTCTATAACGGTTCAATAGAACGACCTATAGAGGTTAATTGACGTCACCTATGGGGACATCCTTTAATTTGAAGATTTACTTTTATAACCTTCACCACAAAAAGTGGAGAAAGGGTATTATTAATTTTGTCATTCCGTTTGTTATTTCTACAATATCCATTTCCGACCCCATAAAGTATAAAAATTCTGACTTCTTATGCATAGCGAAGTGGATTGAGCGATGACCGTCTGTCCGTCTGTTTAACTGTTGAAATCAAGATTGCCAAGGCACTAGATCAGCTGGAAAAATTTAAATATGAAAATCGATTAGGCATAGTATCGAAAGAGGTGCTATTGGAAATCAGTAAGATCGGTCCATGTCATTCGAGGTAGCAGGCCTACCTCTAACTGTTTCATGTCATTTGGAACAATAAAGTAACTCCAATCAAAAAAAAAAAAAATAAATAAATATATGAGGCGATAGAGAATTAAAAAATAAGAAAGAAACATCAAGTGAAAAAATTGGCGCTCGCCCATATTTTCCAAGTTACGGACCTCTAAAATTTACAAAATTTTTAAAATATCAATGTGGGTATCATTTTAGAGCTTTTAAAAAGATCTTTAAGAAAATACTAAAAATTTTTAAAAATTCTTAACCCATTAAGAGCCGATGGCATTTTATGTATTTTTTTTTTATTTTTTAATTCTCTTTCACCTCTATGTTTGTTTTCTTGATTGGAGTTTCTTTCCTAAACTAGATTTAGATAAATGTTGAGAGGTATATAACAGGGGCTCTCATTAAATTCCTGCTCACAGACACCTAGTAAACTAATTTTTTTTTCGCGGAACCCTCTGAAGCCCAAGTTCAAAATAAATTTTTTTTTTTGAAACACTGTTTTTTCGGTTCTTCAGGCGGACCCCTTGGATATTTGCTATGGACTGCCAGGGGTTCACGGACCCTCATTTGAGAACCGTTGGTATATGAGATTTGGCATAGCCGAATATAGCACTCTTACTTGTTTTTTTTTAAGTCAGTTAAAAATGTAATTTGATTTTGTTATGACTGTTGCGACTAGCAGGGCAATTTTTAAAGATTTATTTAAGATTTCTGTTTAAATCTTACGAGAATAGTCTTAATGGTCTGAGTCTAAAGGCTTTTAATCGCAGTTCTAAGGCGGATAACTTTGATATCCACGATTGCTAGTAACATTATTACCGAAGTAATTAAGCAAGGGTTCAATTTTTTTTGCGAGCAACATGATACGCTAGAATAACCAGATTATTGTCTTTCATTTTAGGTCATAAAATATACTTAACGCTTGCTTTTGAATAAAATAGCATTTCTAGTGGCAACAATAATTTTACTCCACAACACGCTGTTACTCTCTGTGAATGCATTCAGTTCTCAGTAACAATGTGAGCATTTTGCAAATCCCAGATACGGTAACATTGTTTGTTTACATAGCCGCCAAGATAAAAAGGCGCCAACTTAAATGCCAAACCGAAAAACACAACCAGCTAACAAAATGTTCTTTTACACATTTTTAGTTTTTACATAAAAAATAAAAACATGAGGGGGCGAGGTTTAGGAAACTTTAATAGCTTAAATTTATGCTTTATGGCTTTTAAGTTAATAATATTATAATTATTTTTCCGTGGTCCATTTTTTAAATGACATTTACTTTAAAAATATGGAATTTAAATTGCTACAAAATCAAAACGCATTGAGATATTATTACAAAATTAAAAAAAAAAAAAAAAAATAGAGATAAAATGGTGAAATAAACTTTTTTTTAACATATAAATTCCCAAAACGGGGAAAAAATCCCGAAAAATTGTTTTTGCAATCAAGGGGCTGTCATATCTTTTTTGGATTATTTAGCCAACAATTTGGGACTTAAAAACCCGTTTACTATTTTTTAATGGATGCTTTGCATTCCAAGGAATTTTACAATAATTTCTGTGCTTAAGTCGAGATAGGAATAAATTGAGTTATTACTTAATATTATACTTCTAACAATTAAATCTGTAATCAAAACAATTAAATCTGTAATGCAAATCAAATTTCATCTTTGTAGCTTAAAAACTGAGTATTTTTTATCTTTAAATCTAAACAGCTGATTTAATGCAAAAATATTTTAATTAAAAATGCTGCTGAAAACTTCAAAAAAACGCACAGATTTTTAAATTTTATTTCAAAGTCGGCTACGTTTGGATAGAGCTGGAGAGACAATCGTTATAATTTTTAACCTAATTTTAAGTCTTCCCAATCCCCAAGCAAGTCTTTTTGTCTCCATTAAAAAAAATCCCCAATTTCAATACTTCAATACGACAACACTGGCCGCCTGCGTAACACAAGATTGTGGACATAGCATTGTAGGCTTCTGTCGGCGCCGAGCTGACTTATTATTTGGACTGCTGTAGGACTTCAGTGTATTGTGCTCATTTTTTTTTTGTGTTCCGTGGATAAAAAACTAAGTCTACCATTTATTTGATACTATTGCAAATTAATTTGCTAGTTAAGTATAGAAAAACCTTAAACTGAAACTAGTGTTAAAAAATAAGTGTTGTGCATGTACTTAAATTGTCTCCTTCTAAACAGGTATTTTCCAATAATTCCTCTCGTTAATTTCTTTAGAGAATTTGTTTTGTTTTGCCAAGAAGTTGGACGTAAGATGGCGCCAGAAAAATTTAAATATACAAACCACTACTACAAGCCACTAGATGACAATACGATAGATATTTCAATATTTTGAGTTTTTAGAAAAAATTACTTTTCGTTAAAAAAAAATGTGTCAGCACAGCACACAATATAGTAAAAAACAACAAAAACAAAAAAATCAAAAATTTTCTTTACATAAATTGAGTTTATATTTAGCATTGCATACTCTTAGGCACTCACAGAAATTGCAACTGTGATGAGCATAAGTTTTGTAAGTCTCCAAATTCATTGCCATCTTTGTTTTGGTTGTAGTTTTTAAAATATATTTTAAAATCCTTTTAAAATATTTCACATAAATAAATACCCTTTCAAAACTCCCTTTTGTTGTAGACTAATTTTTCAAAATCTTTTAAAGGTGTGGGCCTTGAAAATATTTTTTTTTTCAAAACATTCTTCTTTTTAAAGATTTTCTTGGAAAGGTTGGCTTTAAGATTGAAATTGTTCATTATTATTTTATGAGAAAAGAAGCTTTGCAACTATTTGTAACAGCATTTATTTAATTAAAGTGTTTGTCAGAGTTGCCAGTTTTTTTTCGATCTTTCTCGCCAAATGGCTTGTGAAATACTGCCAAAAATCGCCAATATATAAAAATATGTAATACTAGCAGTGGCCATGACTTCGTCAGGGTGTCATTTATAATTTTCTTAAAATTCAAATTTCTTTCTCATTAACCTTTTCTAAAGCGATTTTACCATTTGACATTTAATTCAAAAATGTATTTATTTGATAAGACACATAAAAAGGTATTTAAAGAATTCAAAGTACTTCTTAAAGATTGTTAAAAAGAATAACAATTTCTTAAAATTACTGTTGTTTAAATTCTCTTTTGCGAGAGACGGTTCATTTTTGCAAAAACAGTAAACCCTATACAACGTAGTGAAAGTCTGTACGGAGAACTAAAGGCATGTGAGCGAAGAACTTTTTGCCAGTCAATCATTAAGTATCTGTCGGTGTAGTTGATTATTTAAAGAATGGGAATAAAGAATTGTTTATGTTTTTGATAATGAACGAAGAAAGATCATAAATAAAAGTAGAGATTATTTAATAAAACAAACAGAACTTTGTTGATGGCATTGATGTAGTTATAACCAAAGTGAGACATTGAGGTCATTAACGTGAAAATCATATAAAAAAATCATTCGTCTTTATAAATTAAAATAAATAACAAAAATTAACTTAAGTTTGAAAGGTACCTATCTACCTTAATAAATTAACTTTTATTCAAAAATTATTATTAAAAAAATAATTTAAAAAACTATTTAAGTGAATACAACAACAAAAAAGTATCAAACATAATTTTTTTTCGTAATAATAATGAGCAAAGAAAAAGTAAAAAAGGAATAAGTTGAATGAGAAATAACAATATATTAATTCACAATACGTATTACTAAAAGAGAGTGTGCAAAAATATTTTTACAAAATTTGTAAAGGAAATACTAATAAAGAGAGCGAGAATTTAAAGATCATTAAATTTCTCTTATGTGTTTTAAATAATTAATGAAGAAAATTTCTAAACTGAATACACTGCCTATAATTGTAAATTAAATTTTTATTAAAAGCAAACAAAATATCTGTTGTAAAACTTTCCAAAAGAACTTAAAATTATTAATTAAAAAATTGTTTTAACAATTAAAAACATGCAATTATTCTTTATTCCAAAGTCTGGTGTTTTAGTTATTGACCCCACAATAAACTAATAAAACAACTAAAACATATAGAGGTGAGTTGTTATTAATGTAAAGAAGAGTTACCAGACTTTGTTCTACGTCGAATCCTCTTATTAAAAATTTGTATCCCCTAAAGTCCATTGAACCAGTTTATTTTATCTTCAAATATCACCTCGAAAACAATACCATTACTTTGGAAATGTTTTGAAAATTTTGAAGTCTGTAATAATCTTACACAAGCACTTCTTGTAGCTAATCAAAGTAAAGTTAACACCAATGCTATTAAGCTTTAAATAGTCTTAATCCAACGCTATCTTGATGTGTACAAATATTTGTTCAAAAAATGTTTGCTCGAAAACTTTGTTCCTTTGGATTTAATTACTGTGTTTATTCTTTTAAAAATAAAATTTTACTGGAATCGTTTTAACATTTCTTGCAATAAACTTTTTAGGTCCAAACATTATATCTTCTTTATTTTTAATGGCAAAGCGGAAATAACAATTTAATTTCTACCAATTACACCGCATTTACACAAGGAAAGTTTACTTTGCAAAGTTTTGATTTTATGTGGGAGAAAGGGAGAGAGAATGATATGCAGTACAGACTTTGATGTACTCGTAAAGTTGCTTTGTTTTTCGTTGGTTGCTTGTACACAGTTGTATATATGTACACACATATATTTATGTGCTTAAGCATCAAACGCAAAACGTCCAAAAATTAAGAACGATCACACAGAAGGAAACAAAATATGTAAAAGAAAACTTTGTGTGTCTAAACACAAAACAAAGTTTAAAAGAAAATTAACAAAACTTTTTCAAAGTAAAATTTGCCTGTTTGAATGTGGACTTACTATGTCTATTGAATATAAAGGCAACTAAAATGATTGAAACTTCATTCCTTGAGTTAAGATTGCGTGACTTATTATTTACATATTTTTATCTTTAAAAATGTTTTTTTTTTTTTTTTTTTTTTTGCTTTACTCAAAATTTGTTGATAAAATAATTTTGGAATCAAACCAAGTTGCTATAATATTAAAAATAATGTAAATAACAAATCCCTACAAAATTAAAATTTCTTAAAGAATTTTCTATCCCTATTTTATTTAAAATATCTGACAACACTGATGTGAAGTGCAAACATGTGTACAGCTCATTAATTGATTTACAATGAGAGAGAAATATAATATTCTCTTTAAGAGCTGCCACCTCATTTAGATTTTTGTTTGAATAAAAAAATCATTACTTCTAAAAAAATTATGTTGCATTTTATTGAAACTTTAAAAAAAATCGAATTATTTTAATGATTCATATTCAATGAATGAATGATATTTTAACTAATTATTTTTAATTTCTTTTTCTTTGTTTCTTAAATTTTTTGAATGAGTTTAAAAAATGTTATCAATTGAATTTATTTTTTGTATAAAACATTTAATTTAAATAATTTTGTTTCCTGTTCCCTGAAGATGCCACGTAACGATGTGGCGAAATATTGAAGAAATGAAAAATAATAAACAATCCGAGAATGGTTGAATATCTTCAGTACAGTCTTCTTTACCTTTCCATTTAATTTCTACAATTATTTTGGGATAACTTCTTAATTATTCTTTAAAATATATCCCAAGGCGAATCGTTTTCAAACCGATCGATTTCCATCACATAACTTGTGCTTGAGAAATTATAAAATAAAATAGTTTTCTATTTAAAAGGCTCGTATGTATATTTTTATATTGGGTATAAGTTATGTAAGACTTAAATCCCACATGAACTTTTACAGAAATAAAAGTGGGTGACATTTAATCTCAGGTTCGGTTTAATTCCGAGCTCTTCGAGCAATTCAACACAATGATTTATTCCCCGCTATCTATTTTGAAGTATTAAAGCGAAATAATTTACCAGGTGGTCTTAATAGCCCAGGTGCTTTTTGTTTATGTTTGACGTTGTTTTTAAAATTTTAAAATAAATTCAAAAATAAAAAATTTTCAAATAATTTGAAAATGTAAAAAGTTGTAAGTTTTATAAAATTAAATTTTGAAACCAAAAAGTGAAATGTGAGGTATTGGTGCATATACAGCAGGGGTTCTCATCAAATTCCTGCTCACGGACCCCTAGTAAAATACTTTTTTTTCGCGGACCCCTCTGAAGCCCAAGTTCAAAATAAAACTTTTATTATTTTTGAAAACACTGTTTTTTCGGTTCTTCATGCGGACCCCTTGGATGGTTGCTACGGACCCCTAGGGGTCCACGGACCCCCATTTGAGAACCGTTGATATACAGGATAAAGAAACCAACTGGGTATAACTTCATTTAAAGCACCAAATGATGATAGAGAGATAAATTAAATTCGGGTTCCTTTTGCTTAGTCAGCTATTTTTGACATCAACGTGGTGCACTACAACGGCGAAAATGAATGAATTCGCCATTGCTACCACCAAGTAATTATTTCGCCATGATTGAACTATTATGAATTGGAGTATTTTTTAATCTCTTTAGTGAACATTAATTCAATTTTGTTTCTGAACAACAAAATATAGGCCCTTGTAGAAAAATTAATACAAATTATATATTACATTATTTTAGTTCAGTTTGAATGAATCATTACATTTTTGAAAATTAGATTTACCATCTCTGTTTCGTACAAGAACAAATCAATAAAACGTGTTCTTCATGATCATACAAAAAAAAAGTACTTCCCTTTTGATAGAAGCTAAAAGATACATAGTATCTCACTGTGTTTGTTTTCAAATTAAATTTTTGAGAAAGAAATGCAATCTTCTCTTTTATAATCCACTAAATGCCGCTATCTCTCTCTTTAATTATTGCAAGAAATAAACGCGTTTAACTCTTAATACATTTGAATGTATCTACAAAGAGTTCAGTTTGACGTGATATTTCAGCAGAAGTTGACGTGTGATTTAAATGAATTTTTAGTTTTGTACAATTTTAGGGTTTTTTTTTAATTATAAGAAGTTAAATTGTGGTAATTCAAAAGAAAATAAGTGAAATGAATTGAAAACAAACGTGTGAAAAAGCAAAAAAAAATCCCTTAAATATTTTTTTAAGAAGCCCTACATATTTAATTTAAAAAATGTATTTTTTGGTCTCTTAAATGTTTGTGCCACTTTTATTTATTTTTTAATGGTTTGTGTAATTATTATATTAATTTGTTGTTTGTTTATTGTGTTAATTTTATTTAACAGAAGTGTTTGTTAAAATAAAAACAAAATATAAAAAATTATAAAATAAAAATTTTATATATGTAAACTTTTGCCCGACCGGTTTTGTTCTTTATAGTTATAAAAAAATTGTTAAAACTATTCTTTTATTAAATTAATCAAAAGATAATGCTTTATTCGCAATTTGATCCTGCAGCCAGAAGTCAATAACCCAGTAGTAAAGTAAAGAAGACATTACAAAAGAATGCTTTGCAACATTTAAAATCATGCAAATACAGCGGAAATTGTATTTCAAATAATCAGCAAAATTTGAGTATAATCAAATGTAAGTATGAAAAATAAACAATAAAAAATGTCGTATTGTCAAATGTAAACAGAGAATTTTTGAGAAGTTACTTCAGATGTGTTCTTTACTTCAAATGTGTTCTTTAATCAGAAAGTTTTGCAAAAGAAAAAGCTTTAAATTTTTTTAAACACTTATTTATCAATACTTTTCAAGAAAAGCAGGAGCAAGGCGAATTAATTATAAAGTGGTAGTGATCAAGGCGAATCGATTACCAGGTGGCAGCGTAGGCGAATTCAGTATATTTTGCTGGCGTACACTACTTTCAAACTCCATATATAAAAAATTTGTGTACATTTTTTATATATGAGTTTGACAGTCGTGTATACCAGCAAAAAATAGTGAATTCGCCTACGCTGCCACCTGGTAATATATTCCCCTTGGTAGTGATGGTGAATTCGTTTATTTTCGCCGTTAACCCGAATGTCAGACCACTTATAAAAAAATAGTAAACAGATTTTTTATATATCGAGTTTGACAGTTAGGCTACCGCCGAAAATCATTAAATTCGCCATCACTATCTCCTTATAATTGATTCGCCTTGACCACAAGCGATTTTTTAAGCGTCCAATTTCCTACTAAGCGAAATGAAAAATCGGATTTTCCCATAACAAAGCCTGAACCCAGCGGTGTTTAGGTTTCCTTAATAAATTTTGTATAAAGGTAAGAATTTTTCAGAGATAGACAACCCTTGCGGTGTGGATTTAGATTTTGCTATTTTTTATGAGGCTCATTAAACCAGAATTTCATAGAAAAAAAGATTATGAAAAGTATAATAAAGGGTTGAGTTCATGAGAACAACCGCAAAGGTTGAGCTCTAATGAAAAACCTATTGCACGAAAAATATGGATCACATCACATATTATGTTAATGGCTTATAAGTCAACAGAGTTGGATACCCTGATGATTAATGAGCTTCTTCGCTGTCTTCTATATGCGATCAAATATCTCTTAAATAAAATTTAAAGTACCATCCAAGGCATATTAATTTAACAGGTAGTGTTAGTAGATCAGGTGATGTTTTTTGTTTACGTTTTCAGGTGTCAAATTTTGTTTACACTTTTTATCTTCCTAGGAGTTTTTTTTCTAATATCATGTGTCGGGGAAATTTGTGTTTGTGTTTAAAACTTCCATAGAACAAAAAAGTGTGTAAAAATTTATTATGAAGCTTGATTTTATCCCTTTACTGCTCCTTATCCGCGAAATGACATCCATAACGGCTTCTATACGTATTTTTCTTCATCGCATGTAAGTCTTGTGAAATGACTAAATTTCTAAAGCGCACATTGGGACAAATAACCGAATTATGAATGGAATTTTGTTAAATGTAACCAATAATGCACTTAATTTGTTCTATATGGTAGTACGCAATCAAACAATAAGTATTTATTTTTTAAGCATTACATTAGTATGTACGTGCGTGCAAAGTATTATTATCTGTTTTACGGGCTAGTTTAGTTACTTAAACTCATCATCATACATGGAATAAATATTATGATAAAAATATGTATTTACCAAAACAAAAGATTATGACTAGCTTTAATTCCAAACATTATTTTATGTTTATGTTTATGTTTAGTCCTTATGATAAATTTTTTGTAAACAAATTTTAAGATAAGAAATATTCTTTCTGGTAATAACGAAATTCAAAATTTTACTAATTATACTTTTTGGAAGAAAATTACATAAAAGAAAGTAACTTTAAATAGCGACAGTCATTAAGAGGATGTCTATGTAAAAACATACATATATAATGTTAAGTGTACTATTAATAGGTACTAAAAAAATAAAAATACTAAAGCAATGCTTTACATACTTTGCACGTAAAGACTTATGTGATGCGTTAAAAAATAAATACTTATAAGTTTACTGGGTGCTAGGAAAAAGAACATATAAGGGCAATAGTGGTTACATTTAACGAAATAAGAAACTCCATTTTTGTCGTCGTAATTCGGTTATTTGTCCCTATGTGCAGCGTTAGTTGATTTTGACATCTGAAAACATATTTTACAAACATAAAATACATTGTTGTAGTTGTTTTAGAACTGCTTTTACCTGTTAAATTAATATGCCTTGGTACCATCTAGACCAACCAGAGTTGTATTATAGTTAAGATCTGATATAGGTAGCATAAATCAAGAAATGAGGTAAAGCTAAGTATGCCTCAAGCCTTTTGCCTAAACCAGGGAATTAAGGTTATTCTTTTGGGACCTGAAATATTCAAAAAATTCCATATCGGAAGTCTCAAGTAATCACGATTCCTCAATACCTACAACTACAGATAAAATAGCATGCTCTGTTACATTTCTCTACGAGAGCATACATTACTGGGTTACCTTATTTGCACCATAACTTATAAACAAAAGATTCTTGCAATATCAAGGTTTAACTGAAAACGTAGTGCTTGAATGAGGCTTTATTTACGTTTCATGTCTCCAATATTAAAGGAAATTATTAGTCCTAACGTGGACTTTAAAATTGACAATGTCGATTCTATTAATATTTATGACAAATCGCATTTAAGTATTTTTTCGCAAGTAGCAAAAATTTTAAAACCTACGAAAGTTGGAAGTTTAAAAAATTAAGAGGACGTAGACAAGATAATTTATGCAATAGAACTAGATTCACCTTTAGATGCAATGCATTTTGGATACAATTTTTAAGAACTACAATCTGCTGATTCGATTTCGCGGCGAAATTAACTCTTGGAAGTTATAATCTGTGAAAATAAAATTATAAATAACAATGGCTTCTTACTTTTTAACTTCTTATTCTGAAGAAGGTTTAAATACACTACGTATCAGAAAAGAAATGCGAATAAAAGTGTTCCAATGTCAGTAACGACTTAGGCGTAAGTAAATTGCATTCTTAAATTGAATTTTTGACCGACTTCAAAAAAAGAAGGAGGTTATCAATTCAAATGAATCCATTTAAATTAATTAATTTGATAGATGTTCGCGTTTTAAAAACAGTTCATAATCTTAAAAATTAAAGGGTGTCCCTATACAACTTGCATGTTTTTAAGTGTATTATGAACTGTAAAGGCCAATTTTTTTAAAACTAAAAAAATGCGTATTACTATAGCTGCCAATATCAAGAAGAAATACAAAAATAAATCTTAAAATTAAAGGTGACGTATATTGACTTATGCGCCTATCTTTTGAATCATTATAGAAAAACGCTTGAGAATTGGACAAGATGTCGATTAATATGACCTTTTGAATAACAAAATTATTAATTGAAGGGTGTCTCAATAAATAATGTAAATTGATGTATGTGGCCAAACTTTTGAACCGTTATAGACAGACAGCTTAAATTTACAAACAACCTGTATTGTCCACTATAACAACAAGTATAAAATTAGAAACTAAAGGGTGTTTCTATATTTGAAGTAAACTGACATACAGTGGTGGCCGCGAGTTTAAAGCACGAATGAACCATGATGGAAAAACGGTAATGGAGATTTCCAAGCTACTTAAATGTTCTAGATCCAAGATTTACAACGCCCTGGAACATATCAAGCAACATGGTACCACCAAAAATGTGTAACAGCATCCTAGAACCCGAAAAACTACACCGAGGGAGGATAGCTTAATTTATAAAGCAGCTGTAAAAGATTATTTCAAAAGCTCAAGTAAAATTAAAAGGCAGATTTTATCGGATTTCGGTATTAACATATAGTCTAGAACAATAAGAAGACGTCTTAATGAGAAAAACTTGTGCGGATGTATTGCACAACGTAAACCACTTGTGTCAAAAAAAATATATTAAGTCCCGACTAGCGTTTTCAAGAGAGTATCTTCATAAAACGATGAAATTTTGCAAGAAAGTATTTTGAAACGACGAATCAAAGTTCTGTCACTTCGGTTCTGATGGAAAACAGTACGTATAGCGCCCTCCAAACCTGGAACGTCACCCAAAGTACACCCTTAAAACGATTAAGCATGATGGTGGAAATGTCATGGATTGGGCAGCATTTTCCTAGCATGGGTGTAGGTCCCATTCACAAGATTAACACTAAAATGGATCAGCACATTTACAAAAATATACTGACAAGCTTTATAATACCATTCGCTGAAGACAACATGCCTCTAATGTGGAAATTTATGCATGATAATGACCCTAATTCACAATTCACTAAAGGGTGTCCTTATGATTGCAGTTTGATGTATATTGCCAATCTTTTGAACAGTTAAAGTCTGACGCTTAGAATTTTAACAAATTTTTTTTTTTTACTGTGTCAGCAATAAAAAGAGTAAAAAATAAATGGTGACCACATAACTCCTGAATTTTCTTGCTTAATCTGCATTCATATATTGTTCTACTACATATAAAAAGTCCTGGCGCAATCTTTCTCGAATGTAATATAAAATAATTAGCATATAATTACCGCCCCAAAGATATATTATTTTAGGTTTGTCTGTTTTGAAGTCGGGTTTTTAAGAATTATTTAATAATGCTTTATAACATCGTCTTCGATGAAATAATATTTAAATATTTAAAATTAAAAAGAAGTACTTAGATAATGACAATGCCGCAAGAAATGGAAATATACGGTCCCCGCCCAGTCTAAACAGAGACCCCTATTGCTTGTGATTTTTTTTTCAGATTGAACATATTTTACTCGAACTTAACTACGAATTTATTTCACTCGACTTTGAAATCAATTTGATTTGTAGAAATAACAATTAAAACCAATCAACTAAAAAAGCGTGTTTATTTTATTATTTAGTTTTTTTTTATTACTTACTTATTGCCAAATGTTTGCAAAACACAATAGCATACGGAGGTAATAACTTTTATGTGGCCCATACATGAGCAATCGCATGTTTGATACACAGAAAACACACAAAGAAAGATCTCAAAGTTGATATCTTTTGCTATTCCATATTAAACACAATCTCTAAAAAAATAAAATAGACAAATATTTAATTAACAACTTTGGTTGCTTAGCAGTCATACGGTATTTAAGACTGACCCCAGAAAACACTTATTTCGCTTTTATCTTTATGCTTTAATTGCCTTTTTTTCTTTTTGTTTGATAAAATACTGTTTCCATCACGTAAGCGGTAAAATGAAATATTAAAAAAAAATTATTTACACGTGCGATAGTTACATACATACAGTGCATTTCAGAAAAAAACAACGCAATAAGTTTGTATTAGTTGTTGTTGCAGCAGATATTTCCATAGAAGAACAGTCTAGACGTTTTAACTCGCCTATTAAGAGAAAACGCAGTTTCGAGCAGTATGGCAGTATTAGGAAAACTTTGAAATTGTTTAATAGCGTTGTCAAGGCGAATTATTTACAGGTGGCCCATGGCGAAATAATACATGTGAAAGCACGGGCGAAAAAGCTCATCAGCTGTATACTCTGTAGTTGTCAAGGCGAACTGTGCTTGTTTATGAATGTTGTCAAAAAAAAAATATTTGTTAAACAAAATTTTGCTATGTTTTGATTTTTAATAAAAAATTAAATATTTAAATTCTTAGAAAAAATTGTGCGAAACAGAATCACATTTTTAAAATTTAGTTTTAAGAAAATTAGAAATGGAACGCGGAGGAAGTCAAGGGCACTGCAAGTCATGAGTAATTTTGTAGATGCACAATTTGAGATTTCTTTAATGTCTCCCTACACAAAGGGCGTTCATCGCTTTTGTCAAACCAATCCAAAATATAGTTCCAACGAAACAAGTGGCCACAAGGCGTTAGACTAGTATTATTACGTGTTTCCTAGCACAATAAACACTGGGAAACATTTCGTTCATTTTCTATTTTTTTCGTAAATGTCCGCTTATGGAAAAATCATTTAGGAGACCTTTCAAGTTTGAAACGTTTTCTCTTGTGTTCCTTCCAAGTTTCGTATGCTGCTATAGCAAGAGAAAAACTCACTCGTAGCAGATCTTATAGCCATATAAGGAAAATTCTGTATGTAGCTCGTTTAGAAATTTGATATCTACTTGCACGTAATTAGAATAAAGACTTCAAGTAGGTGGGCGAGCATCGCATAAATTTAAAATTAGTTTTTAGTTTCTTCTTTGCCTTCGGTACTATTTCATCTTGCTCTTCAATATATTTATCCAGTTTTTTTAAGACCTTTAGATATAATGCAAGACATACTTGTTGCGACATGCTGTACAACTCTGCTAGTAATCAAGTTGGGTGTTTTGTCTACAAATTATGCAACTTGCGTACAATTGCGCAGCACAAGTTTATTTTTTATAGAAACCATTAGAGTAAAGATGTTTTCCGATATTGTTGCTAATGTTGTAATTAATGAAGTTTTTGACCAAGAAGAAAAAGAATGCAAACAAAAGCTAAGAAGGAAGCGAAATTGGTCAAAGAATTGGTTAATAAAAAAAATATTCTAACAACAAACTTTTAAAAACCTTGCACGCGTTTCATCTAAATCCTTCATCTTAATTCATATATTAATTTTCTTTAAATGTATAGAATACTTTTGCGCTGTGTTTTGCTATGTTGCCACTACGAAAATGAAAAGTAAAATAGAATAATGTTGTGCGACATGTCCACTAACGTTGCGACCGAGTTGTACATTTTGCCAAAAAATCGAAACTTCTTGACCTTTCGTACAACCAACATGCAACAATGGTCGCAACGCGCATTTCTTGCATAATGTATCACCGCCGAATTCTGGTAAAAAAAAATTAAAAAATATTTGTCTAATTTTTTCCAATTTCTTTTGTTTGTTTTTAAAATTTTTTTTTTATTTATTTATTTATTTTTTTTTTTTGACAACACATAAATTTTGTAGCAACAAATTCCCTGATGTTTTTTGTGTTGTTGCATTGTTGTAGCCGTGCAATCACCTGTATTAATTCGCCTTGAGGTGGCCTTAACAGCCCAGATGACTTTGTGATTTTTCCTTCTTGGAATGTCCAAAGTTATAATCATGGCGAAATAATTTACCAGGTGGTGGCAGTGGCGAATTTATTCATTTTCGCCGTTGCAGAAAATGTCAAACTCCATATATAAAAAATCGTCGAAATTTTTTTTTATATGAAGTTTGAAGTTTTCTGCAACGGCGAAAATGAATGAAATTCGCCACTGCCACCACCTGGTAAATTATTTCGCCATGGTTATAATATTCTTTTTTACTTTTTCTCTCGCATTTATTTTCGCCGTGAGTTTACTTGCTATCAACTCGCCTTGAGTGTTGTTAACTAAATGATACAGGATAAATAAAGTGGCATCAAACAAAGTAATATTTTACTGTTTTAATTTGAAATTGAAAGAGCTAAATGAATAAGTAAATCGCTGCAAAATTTGTTTAACTCAGATGCAATATGCTTGCATTTTTTTTTAAGAGACAACAATGCCCGAAGTGGTGAAAGTAAAGCAATTTTATTATTATTTTACTTCGCGGGCGAATTTGCTATGTAGAGGTACCGACGAAGGAGGCTGCGTGTTGCATTGTTAAACTCTGATTATAAATTTATACCATTAACTAGAAAAAAACAACCTGATTTGTAGTCAACGTTCTTACTACCGTGACTACAGCAGTTGTTGTCAAAAAGTGGTTAGACATCTTGTGGCATTTTTTTAAGCCCGATAAAACTTACGAAAGGGTTATCTGACAAATGAGCGGTCAGCGCCGACTTTTTAGAATTTATAATCAGTGTAATCGGGAAAATTATTATGAATATATTGACACTTAAACAACATCACAACTTATGCAGACTTACGTTGAAAATCAGTCATCAATTAATATTATCGAAATATTGTGTTCAGCGATAATGGTAATTTAGGGTTTTAAACAAACAAAAATTACCGCATATGAAGTGAAACAAAACACAACAGACTCTACAGACTCCATTGCATCCAAAAAATCCACCGTTTGTTGTGGTTTGCACGCATCGTTATAGCATCATTTGACCATATTTCTTGTAATGAAACCGGTTCTCGAGCTACAGTCGAAAGAGATCGTTGCTGCAGCCTAATCATCATTTTTTTTTAATGTGATGACTTTGTTGCAGTCAAGATGTACTTTCAACATAAAGGGATTATCTGTCTTGTGGCGATAAGTTAACTTTGCGAAGTGAACCTTTCAATTGGCTTCCAGGTTCGATTTTATACCTTTCAATTATTTTCTGTAGGGCCAATAAACCTGCATTATTTGACGGCTTAGAAGCTAACATGCTCAAAAAATGCCACAAAATTAGACTAGACTAGACAAACTAGAACACGCTTTATCAAAAACGAAAGCAGTGGCTCTATGGTTGAAATCACTTTTAACTATAATTTGTTGATCTCTATGGATTAGGTTCTGCTCAATTCAATAAAATCTATATTATTGTCACCTTTGTTCCTTTTTTATTAATATTTCTGCTTCATAAAGTCACAAACCTTTTCGATTCATTTAAATCTAAACGTTTAGATAACCAAGCTTACATTTCCAAATAATTTTCCAGTTTTTATGTTGTACACAGAAAACTTCGGTGTTTTAAGCCATTGACTTTTTCTAAAACGCATTCAACAGCTTGACTTTACTCTGCAACATTTGTTTTATGCATAATCACCTTATCGTAGCCATTTGATAAAAGAATACGTAAACATGGCTATTTGTTGTTGTTATAACAGATCTGCTGCTAACAAGAGTTCTTCTCTGAGGAACAAACTCTCGGTTTGTACAGCTGTTGCTGGGTTGACAATCTTTGGCCAAGCAAGACTCGGGTCGTTCCGGAGCGAAAATCCAATTGTCGTGGGGCCGTAGCTATTTGTAGGATGTTTTACTATTTATTGCGGCATTCTCTCCTTCCTTTTTTCTTCTTACGAGACAAAAACTATAAAATTGATTTATGTTTGAAGATGACGTTGTGCTGCAACCTCGCTTCTGAGCCTCCATAGACAATTTACGCGGGCTTCCAAAAGCATTTCTAGTATTGAAGTTCTATAACGTATGGTTTTTTAATTTTGCATTGGATTCAGTTACCTTATCCGTAACACTCCTCCTACCTCCCACTGGCTTATCGTCAAAAGTTCCGAATTCCTTAAATCTTTCTACTCACTTCTTCAACTCACACAAAAATAAAAACGCAAAGTCGTATTTTTACATGTTCCGTTGCATTATACACTATGAAGAATATAGGTGAAGCCTTTTTTAACGCACTGTATTTAACAGTTTGCCAAAAATTAAATATCATTATTTTTTGGAAATGTCTTTTTTACTTTTCTTTACGATTAACAATTTTTATGAATGAAATGTTACAGCATTAATAAAATTAATTAATCAAAATTGTTATGTCAACAGTTTGTAACACAAGGTAACAAATTCACTTGTAATTTTAATCATTTATTTATTACATACATTTTTTTTTAAATTTGTACACGTAATGGAATTTAACTAAATTAACCGAATTAAAAAGAACTAAATGATACTTAAAAAACCGGGTGAATAGAAACAAAACTTTACAGACACAGTGTAGCCAACAAAACAAAAAACGTGTAACAATCTTAGGAAAATCATTAGCTCATTTTTTTTTTCAATTTTAATATACTCATAATTCATTTCAAAGCACCTTTAAGCGTTACAAAGTCTTGAAACACAATAAAAAAAACACTTCATGCTAAAACAAAAAAAATTAAAATTTTCATAAATTATACTCGGAACACATTAAATACAAAAAGAAATAAATTGAAAAACTTTTAAATTGTCTTAAACGCGTATCTGCGTTGATGATAAAAAAACAGAAAAAAGGCAACATAAAAAATTATAAACAATTGCAAATAACTTTACAAAATGTTTACGCATTTAGCGCAAAATAAATATAAACAAAATAACTTTATTTTTGACCAGACACACAATAAAAGTAGTTTAAAAAAATATTAACAAAAAAATAAACAAAAAATATTATTATGAAAAATGTAAGCCAACACTCAATATTTCTGTTCTTAGAGACAAGAGAGTTCTAATCCAAAGAAAAAAAATATATATATACTTTGATATAATTATCTATATACTAAGAAATGATTTTTGTTTATTTAAATATGAATACAATAATTAAGAGTGTTACATTCGGATATGCCGAATCTTTCATACCCTTCACCATGTATGTAAATCTAGTTTAGTGAAGTAACTTCAATCAAAAAAAATATTGATGTTACAGAAAATTAAAAATTAAGAAGAAGAAAATATAAGCTAAAATATCTTAATTCGTCACTTGCCTTAAAGCCATCTTTAAATGAACGTGATTTTTACTTACCATAATTCATTAACCTAAAAATTACATATAAAACTTACCTTCCATACATCTTTAAATAAACATGAATTATATTATCTTTAATAATTACTTGAAATAATTAACCTAAAATTTATACCAACTTACCCAGAATTTATAGAATTGAAGAAAACCTAAAGAAATTACATTTATAAAATTTTTATCATCATCATCATCTTAAGGTGAGCAAAATCGTTCCTAACCCTCGTATGTATTAAAATTACCTTTAATCTCTTATTTCTTTGCATGCCAATTAACAATTACAATCATTTTATTGAGTGACTGTAATTGCTAAGCAATCAAAGAGGTGTCTCTTATACCTTAGCTGCCTCATAGTATCAACCCTAAAGAGAATAATTTAATACAAACCCAATTGTGACTCGGCAAACTTTATTTTAAAACCAACACGAATGGAGAGATGGACTTCGCTATGCATAATAACTCAGAATATAAATACTTTATGGGGTCGGAAATGTATATCGTATAAAGGCCGGGACACATAGAATCCGTCATACGTTAAACTTTGACAAATTCAACTGACAAGTAAGTTAAAATACATGTTTTCTTATGAGCGTTGTCACAATCACTACGTGTCCGTCAACGCAAAGTACGAAAGTTGGTCAACTTTTAACTTTTGAATACTTTGACAACTATCAACTGCTTCCTCTTTTCTGTTTTTTTTTTAACTCTTGTTGTGTTTCAATTGTGTTTTGTGATTTTAATAAAACAATTTTGGTGGCAAACAATAAAATACAAATTTAATTAATTTAAAAAGTGAATAAAATACAAATTAAACTTAAAAGTGAATAAAAATAGAGAGCAAGCTTTGGTATAACATCCGTCAGCAAAGTATTCCTTGTGCCAACCTCATCCGTCGTTACTTTGACCTTTAGTTGAATTTGTCAAAGTTTAACGTATGACGGATTCTATGTGCCCCGGCCTTAAATTACAAACGGAATGACAAACTTAAATATATACTTTTTTCACCTCTGGTGAAGAGTATAAAAATATAATAAAGAATTATTGGGAGAAAAAAAAGACTGGAGGAAAATTATAAATTTTAAATGGGATTTACATTTTAGTTCAATTCGATATTTTAATGTACTAACAACCTACACAATTATTTATTTATTTTCTTTTTGCTTTTATAATAAACTTATGGAAAATGATTGTTAAAGACGTAAGCAAGTTCCTCTAGCTGACAGATCGTCTAAAGATATATTCCCAAAAAAAATTTTATTTTATAAACATAGTAGTCAAAAAGATAAGTTTTACAAAAAAAAAGTTTACGGATTTCTTTTTATTTGTAATTAGATTCTTCCGTATTTCACTTCTATCAGTAAGTATTCAAAGTTCTTTTCAAAGGTAATATCCACACTTAACATCAAACTACTCCTGTTGAGTTTCGTACTCAAAAAATAAATGTCTGCCACTTTTCTCTAAAAGTCACTACTGACTATGCTACACAAACATACTTCATTCACAAGAAAATGTGATGACATTTTTTTCTACTTAGAAGAATCTTAACAAAAGTTAAGCTGCCACCTATGTCACACAGAAAAGAGGCAAATGAAAATGCAACTCTAATTGCAGAAAAATTTGTGTTTTAATGAAGTTTTTTGAGAGATTACTAAATCGGATAGACCTGTCAAAAACTCTATCGCATATTTTATTCTAGTATGCACTATTCTACATTTCGGTCACTCTTGTCATTTTAGACATAGAGGATGAATTACTATGATCGCTATTATTACGAGTACAAAAATATATCTGATGAAAAGTAAAAATTATAATCTGCACAAAAAAGACCATGTCCTTGAAAACATATTTTGGGACCTTATTGCGCCGCTTTTGAAAGGTCAGAAAGGTGCAAAATCAATACTTAAGCTCGACAAGTCCCCTGCTAATACTGATAAATTTTATTTCAATCACATAAGCTGTTTAACAATTGCCATTTTCCGATTTATTTCTATAATAATTAAAATCTGTGCAGTGGTACAACATGTCATCTTTTTCTTGTGAAGGCATTATAACAGCATAATTTTTTTTTAATTGAAGCTGATCAGGCAGGGAGCACTAGCGGTATTTGATTGCGCTCTTTCTGAGACACTTCCTGGCTTTTTAATATATCATTTCAGTGACTGTTACACTTGTGTAGTTCATAAACGAACTAGTTCATTTAAATGATATAATCGATTGAACTAAGTGAACTAGTTCATACTTTTAAATATACCTAGTTCATTTTTGAACTTAACTTTGTATTTGTACTACCAGACAAGATGAACTAGAATCCATGTCTGTGTTTCCTTGTTGACTATTTCGAACATAAAATTAGTGCTGCCACGCATTTTATTAAGCATCATATTTTGAAAAGAACATTTATATTAAAAGAGCTTTTGAACTTAAGAAAGCGTTTGAACTAAAAGTTGAAAAGTACGAACAATACGTTAATATTTGAACTAAGAGAGATTTTGAACTAAAAAGAGCCTTGGAACTAAAATTTGAACTAGTTCATTTTTAAACTTTGAACTAAAAAGAACATTCACTAAATTAAACTATAATGGCACAAGCCTAGTGAATGTAATTGACTTCCTAAATTGTATAATTTACCTAAAAAATAAATAAATGAAGTTCATCCACAGTTATGCAAAATTGCAGTTATAGAGGACGTATTAGGGTTAGAATAGTGTTGTATAGAGATGCTTAGTACGAAGATTTCGTTATGCTATAGCCCCCAAATTAGTGAGATTCAAAATAAAATTGTTTTAAGCCAAAGAACAAGGATAGGATAAATGGCTCCTCATCGCTGTCAAGGATGAAAAAGAAGTGGTAAAAATTCATTAAAAGACTGACAACTGCCCATGAGACACTCTTGGAGGGGTAAAACGCTATACATGAACCCTTTAACATATTTTCTGAAATATCCAACCCTATCTCCACTCGATGAGGTGGCTCCAGTATAAAAATGAATTATTTGTAAAATTTTCTGGAACTGATGCTTCTATAGAAGTACTGTATTACCGATACTCAATATTTTTTCAGCCCAAAACATTTTTATATTCTTCACTACAAAAAGTGGTAAAAGAGCATTTATAAGCTCATCATTCCGTTTGTAATTTCTACAATATACATTTGCGACCCCATTAAAATATATGCATAGCTGAGTCGATTGAGTGATGTCCGTATGTCTGTCCGACCGTTTAAGTGTTTACGTCAACTTAGCCAAAGCAACAAGGTGAGCTAAAGAAAATTTAAATATGCCAATCGATCAGACATAATTTTTAAAATTTTGCTTTTGAAAATCGGCAAGATTGGTCGAGGTCCTTCGAAGCAGCAGCAAAACACCACGCCTGCCTCTTATTTTTCCATATCATTTGTAACAATAAGGTTAAAAAAACAAATATATAGAGCGATAAAAGAAAAAAACTAAGAAAAAAAAACATCAAGTGAAAAAGATGGCGCTCGCTCATATTTTCCGAGTTACTTCCGAGAACTTTGCGTAGAAAAATATGATTGTGCACCATACTTTTTTAAATATCAATATGGGTATCATTTAAAAGCTTTTGAAGAGGTCTGTAAGGAAATACTAAAAATTCTAAAAAATGCTTAATCCACTTTAATAAATAAAGTACTTAATTTTTTTTAATTCTCTGTCAGCTTAATATTTGCCTTTTTCATAAAGGGAAAATCTTTAAAACTAAAAAAAGGAAAAGTGAAACAAGTAAATTTGTTTTTATCATGCGATGGATATTTTCTTCCATTTTTTTTTCCTTGCTACGGCACAATAAATGACTTCGTTAACCACATGTAATCTGCGCAATATCTCGTTCGTATTCGAGTACATTCATGAAGGCTAACGACCAATGTTTATTTCCGACACTAAGCCATATCTAAACAAAACTCAATTCTTCATGGTGAACAGTAAATTTAAAATTTAAAAAAAATCCTTGAAATGATTTATTCCTTCTTCTTAAACTTTTAACTGATTAATTTGTTCTATTTAAAGCATTTTACAATATTTATAAAAATTTAAATATTGAAAATAATCCAAATCGGAAATAGAATTCTTTTTTACCCTTCTCATTGTATAAATTTAAAAAGAAATCTGTTTTTCATTTACTTTTCTTAATTAACGTATCGTAAATTTCCTGCACTTTAATTTTTATTTTTAAATCACTTGCAATTGTTTAAATTTCAAACTCTTCAATCCATTAATAATTCCCATTTTTTAAATAATGCAATGAATAGCAATAAGTTTTAAGCGTTCTTCAGACACTTAAGTTTGATTGTTTGCTTGTGATTGTACATACGGGTGTATGTGTGTATGTGTTTTTCTTTATTAGATAATCCTTTCCGGGTGATTTACATTAGTCGTATGTCTGCCAGTTAAGCAGACATAATATGCAACAAAATATTTTACATTCAAATATTCTGGTTTCAATTTATTTTAAATGCCCTGTGTGCCCTATAAGTGGCAATACTGACTTATTACGTTTTTATACCCTTCACCACAAGAAGAGGAAAAAAGTTAAGCATTCCGTTTGTAATTTGTAATAATAGGAAAATGTAAGTACATATTTTTTTAAGCTAATACCTACCTTCTTCTCCGCCTTTTTTATATCCTTCACCACAAAAGTGGAAAAGGGTATATCTAAGTTTATCATTCCGTTTGTAATTTTTACAATATTCATTCCCGACCCGATATAGTAATTATATATTTTTAATTCTTTTGCATAGCGAGGTCGATTAAGCGATGTCCGTCTGTCCGTCCGTGTTAGTGTTGAAATTAAGTTTGCCGAGGCACTATATCAGTTAGAGAAAATTTAAAAATTGATCAGACATGGTTTCGATGATTTTGCTATTGAAAATCAGCAAGATGTGTGGCTGCTGTGGTCAAGGTGGTAAGCACGTTGACTACAAAATCTGGTTGGCCAGGGTTTAACCCCTGCGAAAACCAAAAAATAAAAAATTGTTTTTTCTGTTTAATGTTATAAATACATATTCAGAATTAACATTAAAACACGTAGCATCCTTCGTCGGTATCTACTTCTTCATAGCATAATCGCCGGCGAAGTAAAAAAAGAAAAAAAAAAGTATCGGTCCATGTCCTTGGGGGCAGGGGTCAAAACACCACACCTGCCTCTAATTCTTTCATATCATTTTAAGCATTGAAGTAACCCAAATCAAAAAACAAATAGGTATAAGTATGTGGCGATAGAGCATTAAAAATAAAAAACATCCAGTGAAAAATTGGCGCTCGCCTCTATTTTCCGAGTAATGGGCCTCTGAACTTTTCATATAAAATCACAATGATGCATCATATTTTTTAAGATATTAATATGGTTATCACTTAGAAGCTTTTTAAGAGATCTTTTGGGAAATATTATTTTTCTTTTTTTTAATGTGTAACCCATTAAGTTTCAATGATATTTTATGTAAAATTTTCTTCTCCTATTTTTAATTCTCTGTCACCCCAATATTTGTGTTTTTTATTTTTATTTTTTTTTTTTTTTGAAATTCTTACTTCAGTAAACTAGATTTACAAATATAGTGAAGGGTATATAAATTCGGCACAGACGAATAAAGCACTGTTACTTGTTTGAAATTTAATTGTATGGACGTGGTGCCAAATTTAGCCAAAAATTTAAAGAATGGAAACAATGGGAGTAGCACTTACCTCACGAGGTAAATGCTTATAATTGTGTAACCAGCAAATTAAAAAAGATGTTCCAATCCATCAGTGGGCATGGCTACATCAAATATTGTTGGAAAAAATTTATACCCCAGTTGAGCCATTTAACTAACATATTTTTTATCATCGCAAACGAGAAAAAATATTTTTTCGGGACTTCAAATTTTTTTTTTTAGTATAAATAAAACATAAGATAAGCATGGCTGATTAGATTTTTCCGCAACGTTAATTATTTTGTGTCAGTAAATCTGTAAGTGACGAGGGTATTTAAATAAAAAGTACATGATAAATTAAAAAACTAGAAATAAAATCTCTCATAAAAAATAGATAGTTATCGTGTTAATTATAAGTAATAAATAACTCTGTTAGTAATGTGATTAGTTGCGCAAAACAAAGGTAAAATTGACCTGTTACCTTTTTTTCGCTAAAACTTGTTTACATTAATTAATAATTTATATTACAATAACACTGCTCACCAGTGCAATTGGTTATCAACAAACTTCAAAGAAATAAAAAACAAACAAAATCAAGAATTTTTATTGATAGGCAAATTTTAGATCAAAGTAAAAATGGGACAATTGAAAGAAAACAAAGTAAATTGTTAGAAAACACGTAAGAGTGCTATATTCGGCTATGCCGAGTTTTATATACCCTTCACAATATATTGTTACGAACATAAGATCTGGCAACCCCTGTTGTTGTTCGTATGTAAGTGGTAAAAACAGATGGTGAATAAGTTCCTTCCACCACCCTTGGGTGTGTGTAAAGGACGGTTTACATGGCCACAGAAGTCTTACGACATTTCAAATTTGTATGCAGAATATTACCAGTGGGATCGTCTAAACCAAATATGTAATGAATCTGCACAAATTGGGATCATTAGATCAGGGTGCATTTCTCTGCAAAACCTATGTATGCTAATTGTGTAAACGCGAAAAGATCTGTCGTAAGATTTTTACTCTCATTTTTAAAATACGGATAAAATTTTATATTATTATTTTCTCTTGAATTTTACGTACGTAAAGTCGTACCGTCCAAACCGCCCTTAAAGAATAATACGAAAATTAGCAAACACAATCTCCCCATTCATACAGGCAAATTTTACTTTGATAAAGTTTTGTTGATTTTCTGTTAAACTTTGTTTGGTGTTCAGACACACTAAGTTTTCTTTTACAAATTTTGTTTCCTTCTGTGTGATCGTTCTTAATATTTGGACGTTTTGCATTTGGTGCACAAAAATATATGTATTTACATATATACAACTGTGTACAAGAACAAACGAAAAACAAAGCAACTTTTTGAGTACATCAAAGCCTGTACCAAGGCGCATCAAACAGGTGACTGTATCCGATCATGTGTTCATCATATGTTTTAGCTTTTGCGTGTATTTTGTTTTTGTAAAAACTAAAACTATTAATGTGTGTATGTATTTGTGAAAAATAAGAAAGCCACTAAAAATATATTGGAATACATACACACATATTGCCAGACGTTTTTGACAGCTCGAATTAGTTTTTACAAAAACAAAATACACGTAAAAGGTAATGCATTCACCTGGTATTATTGCGCCATGGTCTGTAGTGCTTATCATTCTTTCTCCCTTTCTCCCACATAAAATTAAAACTTTGCAAAGTTAAATTTGCTTGTGTGAATGTAGTGAATTTGAGCAACCTCAATGGCTGCGTTGGTAAAGGTGCGCGTTGTAAAACAGAAGATCGTAAGCTCGAGCCCATCTTCGGACATGCGTACAAAAGAAGAATAATGCAAGGTAAATGCACGCATTTAATCTGAATCCTCCATCTTTATTCATATATTAATTTCCTTTGAATGTATAGAATACTTTTGCGCTATGTTTTGCTATGTTGTCTCTACGAAATTAAAAGTAAAATAGAATACGGTTGTGCGACATGTCCACTAACGTTGCGACCGAGTTGTACAACTTGCCAAAAAACCAAAACATTTTGATCTTTCGTACAACTAACACGCAACTTCATGCAACTGCACCACAAACATTGCAATCTGTTGTACAAACTTCTTAAGTTGTACAACAGGTTGCAACGTGTATGGCTTGCATAAGAAACCTTCTCGGAAAGAGGAAGACAATTATTGTGTGCAGCAGTGGCTAGATAAATAAATGGAGACGTCTGTTTAATATGAGAATAACAGATAATTGTCAAGGCATCATTTACAATAAAGTAAAAGAGCTCTACATGTTAGCGGAAAGAAGTAAAAAAATGATTACAGTGTACGGCAGATGTTAAGTTGTGGCTATTGAATTAATAGAGATGTGACTGGCTTGAAATCTATTGAATTAAATAAATAAATATTAAGGTGTCAGAGAATTAAAAAATTTAAATAAAAAAATTTTTTTTATGTAAAAAATAAAATGGGTAGAGGAAAGTTCCTGTTGTGTCTCCAGACAACTGTGGACTACACTGGACCTCAAGCGGACCAGGCAGCTGCTCAGACTGGACAGAAAACCCATAAGTATCACGGTCTCGGTACTTACTGGACACTGTCTAATCGGCAGGCATGCTGAAAGACTACTCGGTCTGCCCTTTAATGATTTCTGTCGCAGCTGTGGCTCGGAGGATGAGAAAGAGACCGTACTGCACCTCCTATGCCACTGCCCATCCCTGGACCGAAGAAGACTAAGAATTCTGGGCTCTCCTTTCTTTGGAACTCTTACGGAGCTATCATCTCACTCTGTAGGGGACATAACGAAGTTCATCCGTGAATCCTCATGGTTCTCGGCTGGGTAAAGGGAGTCGCGCCGCCTTCCTTTTGGTATCACAGTGGGCCATTCGATTGTGCTCAAGTGAGCTTCGTCGCGGGAGGCTGCCACTCCTTACTAACTAACTAGATAAAAATGTCATCGGCTCTTAATGGGTTAAGCATTTTTATTAAATTTTTAGTATTTTCTAAAAGACTTTTTTAAAATCTTTTAAATGATGCCCATATTAATATCTTAAAAAAATATGGTACTGTTCTGTAAAAAGTTCAGAGGCTTATAAATCGGAAAATATGGGCGAGCGCCACTATCTTCACTTGATGTCTTTTCTTATTTTTTTAATACTCTTGTTTCTTTGATTCGAATCACTTCACTAAACTAGATTTGTTCCAAATGATATTAAAAAATTATAGGTAGGCGTGGTGTTTAGTCCGCTGCCTCCAACGCCGTAGATCGATCTTGCTGATTTTCAATAAAAAAATTTTAAAATTTTCGAAACCATGTCTGATCGATTGGCGTATTTAAATTTTCTCTAGCTCATCTAGAGCCTTGGCAAAGTTGATTTCAACACTAATACGGACGGACAGACGAGCATCGCTCAATCGACTTCGCTAGACATAAAAACTTAGAATATATATAGTTTATGGGGTCGGAAATGGATATTGTAGAAATGACAAACGGAATGAAAAACTTAAATATAACCTTTTACCACATGTGGTGAAAGGTACAAAAAGACATTTCCCGCTATTTATTCACAAAAGTAGTGTAGGGTGCTGTTGTAGTTTTCGTACTAAAACATTCATACATATTTGATCGCCAATAATTATGTGTTCCAATTCTAATGGAATATTTTTTTTTTTCTTATTTTAATATTTAGACCTGCATGTTGATTAAGTTTGTTGCCTGTCTGCTTAAATGGCTGTCTTTCTGTCTGTCTGTATGTCATGATATTGCATGTTTATGAAAGAAATTCTTTTAATTTTGCACAACTTAAAAAAATATTTATTTTTTTTTTCATGTAGAACGTTGCGCTTGAATTTTTGTGCACTCAAGCATTCAATTGTTCATTCATGAAATTGATTTTTCTTCTGTTCTATGAAATTTAAATTTTAAATAAGGCGTGCAAAACTAATATGATATTTTTTATTATGAAGAGCAAATAAAACGTAAAATAAACACAGTAATAAAAAAAAGATGAAAGGGATTTAAATATACACAAATTAATAAAAAAGTAATTAAGTTGATTTCAAAAGGAGTACGCAGGCTGATTTTCTTAATTTTCGTCCATATTTTTCGAGAAAAGTACAATTGTGCATATTTTTTAAGACATCAGGAAATACAACATTTTTTAAAATGCTTAACCCATTAAGAGCCAATGACATTTTTATGTAAATTGTTTTTTTTAATTTTCTGTCACCCTAATAATTGGTTTTTTTGATTGGAGTTACTTCAATAAACTAAATTTACATAAATGGTGCAGGGTATTTAGGATTCGGCATAGCCGAATATAGCACTCTTACTTGTTTTACATAGATTTAATCATGGAGAAAAAAATACTACAAAATATTGCAGGCCTTAAGATTGCTGGTTTAAAGCTGAGCCACACATAATGAACCAATAATGATATTTAACAAAACGAATCATCGACTGTTTACTAAGAATTCTCTACAAAAACTACATAAAACTAACAAGCCGCCCCACCCCTTTAATGTTTGTTTATCGTTGAAGTTATTTAATATTCAAATGAAAATCTCTACGTGAAAAAAGACACACGCGCAACATGATATGAAAGATCATAAGAGGAAATTGAATAAAACTAAATTTATTAATTTTAATACAACAAATATTAATGTTTATAGGCGATAATCATGTACAGAAATATTTTTCTTAGTTTTCTCTTTTTTTATTTGCATTTATTTCTTTTTATTATTTTATTTGCAGTTATTAAATTAAATCAGAAAAGAGTAAAAAACAAGAAATGTTTGCTAAAAGCAATATGACCAAGCGTAAGACGCTTATTTTTGCATGTTTTGGCATTGCCATTGGCCTTTGTATTGGTACAGTATTGAAAAACTATCGAGCTTTGGAAATTGTTAAACGTTGCAGTATGAAGCCCACCAATCAAAAAACACCCTTTGAAATTGTTGGTCTTAGGCCAGAGGATACCATACAAAACTCTCAAAGGAATTTAGTATTTGTTGGTGTAATGACAGCAAAAAATTTCATAGAGGGACGAGCGAGAGCAGTTTATGATACGTGGGGCAAAGAGGTACCAGGCCGTATAGCCTTTTTTAGTTCTGAAGGTTCTTTTTCGGATGAACTGCCTGTAATTGGTTTAAAAAATGTAGATGATCGCTATCCACCACAAAAGAAATCATTTATGATGCTCTACTACATGTATGAAAATTATATTGATAAATTTGAATGGTTTATAAGAGCTGATGATGACGTCTATATAGAGCCACAGAAATTGGAGAACTTTTTAAGATCAATAGACAGCTCAAAGCCTCAATTCATAGGTAAGCTAAAGAAAACATTAATTAATTTTAGTGAATTATTTTTCATTTAATTAAATAAAACAACGCATTTTAAAATTTAATTTAACTTTTTTTTATTATATAACTTTTTTTATTTAATTATGTAAAACAAACAATGGTGAACATTAATGCTCCCTTACAAGTTCTTGGAAGTTATCAAAAATTTATTTAAAAAAAAATTTAAGGAAATGTCGTCTTTCAGGTTATTAACGACCGATTGAAAAAATCATATTTGAAAAAAAATCGTCAAAAGATAAATAAACAGTACTAGGGTTCGCCTTATGGTAAAAATTCGACTTAAATGTACATATGGCTAGGGCAACGGTTCTCAAATGGGGGTCCGTGGACCCCTGAGGGTCCGTAGCAACTATCCAAGGGGTCCGCATGAAGAACTGAAAAAACAGTGTTTTCAAAAATAATAAAAGTTTTATTATGAATTTGGGCTTCAGAGGGGTCCGCGAAAAAAAATTAGTTTACTAGGGGTCCGTGAGCAGGAATTTGATGAGAACCACTGGACTAGGGTTTGGGAACGGGAGTTTCCGGAAAATTGTGGATAGCTTTTTCGGAAAATTTTGGCTAAATTCCCAAAAAACGGTGTGTTTGGTTGTGACTTTTAAAAATTTTTAAATATCTCGTTTCGTGTGAATGCTACTACATCTTTACATGAAATATTTGTTGAAAATTTTAATGTTGGTTTAGATAATAATCGATATACAAAACACCTATTTTAAGATTTTTTGTCTGCCTGTCTGTCTGTCTGTGTTCAGACGGTACACTGAACCTCGACAAATAGGTGAAAGAATAAACAAAATTGGTTAAAAACTGAAGGAGAAAAGTCTTATCGTTGTCTATTTGTGCATAAATTATTAGTTTTTTTTAGTGCCCCATGTCTCTATTTCCAAGTTCTAAAGCCAATCTTCTCTAACTATATTTTCTATGTAAAAAAATATATCGAGTAAAATTTTCTATTAGATATAAAACTAACTTACAACCACTTCTGATTAGAAAAATTTTAACCTTCAGATAGATCTTTTGCTTATAAAAAATCTCTTATTTCTTATCTCTTAAATCTTATCTCATTTAAAGTTCTCTTGCGATCTGTTGCTTCTAACCTCACTTAATCTTACCAAACTTCTTGCCGCCATTACCGCTAGAAAATTCTTAATGATGTCCAGGGCCACTTGAAGTGTAGCCCTTGAGGCACTTATAAATCGAAGTGATGGACATCTCGTAGCCTTCGCAGAAAGCTCAAAAGATTCTCTGTTTTGTATGCTCTTCGCCACCATCTCACCAATTTAAGTCACAATCATCAAATCTTACCTTTTGAATTCCTCTTTAAATACCAGGTACTAGACCCTTTCAAAGATAATTCCTATCCTAGAAAACCACCAATAATCAACGCCAGCAGCTGCTAATTTTAATCTCAGCTCCTCTAGTTTTGGTAGTCAATAGCAGTCATGTACATAACAAAAAAATTGGCAGACCGTTGGCACAAAGTTTAGTCATAAGGCAGTCGCTAAACTTCGACCAGCGAGCTGCTAGACTTAGACTAACAATCTGCCAAGTATATTTTAACAGCAAATACCTGTTCAGTGTCAAAAAATTAATTTTAAAATGAAAACAAAATTTTTGCGCAAAAATAAAAAATGGCATCCCGGACACTTTAAACAAATTAGATTATTTTCAGCCTCGTAGATCTATTAGTCAGAATAAATCCATTTCTAGAATATATGGATGAGGAGTTTCGCCTTAAATGTAGATTTTCAAAAAAAAATAGCAAAAATTTAATTGGTTGGTGAAGGCAGACCTTAAGAGAAAGAAAAAGCAAATGGTGCTAACATTTTGCCGTCCACATAAGTTCTGGCATTACAAAGGTGTTGGGGAAGGAAATATGTACAAGATAATTGTACAGAGAACCATGGTTTTTTTGCAATCAACGATGACCGGAATTTGTGCAAAGGTTGATCAGGCGTTTGCCCGAAAGTCTTAAGGCAGAATTAGTCTTTACTTTCCGTTCCGTAACGAATCACCTGATTAGTTTCTGTTAGATGGAAAATATGTATTTGTGGTTTGTTTTTACTTTGACGTTCTGTTCTGCTCCGTTCGAATCAGTAGAAAATAGAATTCAACGTTTAGTTACTTGGAAGTTGTTTGGTAGTGTGAGCGCAAAATTGTAAACAAACCATTTTTCTCAATGTAATTGTAGTTTATTTCCTGTTGTGTTGTGTATTGTTTTCTTTGTTTATTATAAACAGCTGATATGTTGTTACAGAAAAACTAATAACAATAATTTAAAAAGCAGAACGGCACGGAACAGAACAGCAACAGAAAGTAAAGACTAATGAGTTATTTATTCGTTGATACAAACCTGAAAAACAAATTTCGTTTGTTTTTCCATTTTAATTATTATTTTTTAGTTTAATATTTTTCACTTAATATGGCGGCAAAAAAGGAAACGTCAAAATCAAGGGTGATTATTATATTAATGGTTGCATATACAGTACTGCTTTATATATTTTCAGTCGTATGGTTAGTTGGCCGACCAAATTATCTTATGCATAAACTTTGTACGTACCGTCTTCTAAACTAATCGGCATTCTAGTTAGCCGCTAGATGTGCGCAGTGATCAACGGTCTGCCAACTTTTTGTTATGCATATGGCTGCATATCTTCAAATTTCGTTAGCAGCGGAACTCTTTTCTGTTTTTATATTTAAAAAAGTATCTCGGTAATAAGAAGCTCATTTAAGGTTAATTAAGCAACCGTGTATTATATCGGGCTACAAGTGGAACCAAATCAATTAAATGAAAAAAATCTTTTTTTTAATTTTGTCTCAATAATAGGACAAGCTGGCAAGGGCAACAGCGAAGAGTTTGGCTTATTATCTTTAGAATTTGATGAGAATTTCTGTATGGGTGGACCCGGTGTTATTCTTAGTAGCGAGACCTTACGAAGAGGTAATTAAAATTGTAAAAGCATTTTTCATAATCATCATCCATGTCAAGTTATTAATCATTTTAAAATTCTTTAAGTGGCTCCTCACATACCCACATGTTTGAAAAACTTATACAGCACTCATGAAGACGTGGAAGTAGGCAGATGTGTACAAAAATTTGCCGGCATACCTTGTACTTGGAATTATGAGGTAAGAAGAAGTACTTGTTTAAAATGAAATTAAAACAAATTTAAAAAAAAAATATTTTCTTTTCAGATGCAATACATTTTGCGTCACAATTCTAGCGGCCGTGTAGCATTCACTGGCAAACTGAAACGAAAAGAAATTCATAATGCCATTTCGTTGCATCCGATTAAGCAGGCACCCCTTATGTATCGTTTACATTCCTATATTCAAGGTTTAAAAGCTGAAGAAATGCGTCAAGAATCTTTGCTCTTGCATCGTGATATTAAACGTATGGCAAAGTACTTGGAAATACCTGATGATAGCCGATACTTAGTGCCGGGTATTTCCTTAATACCGGAACAGGAAAATACCAAGCGACATTTTGAGGATCACAACATATTGGGTAAGTAAAGTTTGAACAAAGTAATGAAAGTATACGCTTGTATTAAAAGCGGAGTCAAAAAGCTTTAGCCGAGAACGTTTGTTTTTGATCCGACAGATGGCGCTGTTGTTAAACTTACATATTTTTTACACTAAAAATTTATATAATTCTTGCAAAACATGCGACTTTAAAGCAGCAGGCAATAATTATTCATTCATATATCTGTTACCGACTAGCGAGCTGCTAGACTTTGACCAACAATCTGCCAAGTATATTCTAACAGCAAACAGCTGTTCAGTGTTAAAATATTAATTTAAAAATAAAAAATGGAGTTCTGGACATGTTAAACAATCCTAAAAAACAAGTTTGATTTGATTTCGTTTTAATTATTATTTTTTAAGTTTAATTGTTTTCACTTAATATGGCGGCGAAAAAAGGAAATGTCAAAATCAAGGGTGATTATTATATTAATGGTTGCATACACAGTACTGCTTTATATAGTTTCAGAGTTGATATACGACTGGTTAGTTGGCCGACCAAATTATGTTATGCATAATCTTTGTACCAACCATCTTCTAAAACTAATCGGCATTCTAGTTAGCCATTTGTTGTGTGCAGTGATTAACGGTCTGCCAACTTTTTGTTATGCTGTTAGTTTCCACTCTTTCTGTTACAAAGGGTTCAGTTATTTATACATATAAAATATGCAAAGTTCAACGTCAGTCTAAGAAGTTTTAAAAAAATTTTCACACACATAATTTAACATTTTTTTGGATATTTAATTTTTTTTAAAACATTTTCAAAATATTAGGTTTTTGTATTGTGTGTTGAAATCGATCGAAATTGATCACTTCCAAGGTGAATCAAACAACAGGTGGTAGCGATGGCGAATTTATTCATATTATACAGTTTTTTTTACTAAGGCGAATCAATTAGAGGGGGCAGCGTAGGTTAATTCTTTATCTTTTGCTGGTAATCATTGCTACGAGGACTGCTCTATATATTTCTGGCCTAATAGTGAAAATGCGAATATTTATAATCAAAAATGATTTTATTGTTTTTGAAAGTATTCTCCAGCATGATTTATACACTTTTGCATGCGCTCAAACCAGTTGTCGAAGAACTTTTTCCACTCCGATTGAGACACCTCTAAAACATGGTTTTTGAACTCTTCAACAGCTTCCTCTGGCGACGAAAATCGTTGACCACGCATTTTTTTCTTGATGTGCGGAAACAAGAAGAAGTCATAAGGTGCCAAGTCAGGGCTGTACGGCGGATGACCCAATAATTCGGCGTTTTGGACGGTCAAAAACGCTCTGGTTTGAGCCGATGTGTGAGAGCTCGCATTGTCATGGTGAACAATGATTCGTCTTCTCTTGTTGGTTTTTCGAATATCTCCGATGACTTCAGGCAAACAAATTGTAGTGTACCACTCAGAAGTGACCGTCCTACGTTGCTCAAGCGGAACAGTCGCCACATGACCAGTTTTGCCGAAGAAACAGCCGACCATTTGCTTCGAAGTGCTTCTTCCACGAAAAATTTTCGTTGGATTTTGCTCGTCTTTGAAGATCCACACGGTCGATTGTTGTTTCCTTTCGGGCTCATACGCATAGATCCATGATCTTATAAACGTCTTTTGAAGCACCGCAATCGTATTTTTGCAACATTTCTTTGCACCAATCGACACGAGCCTTTTTTTGAGCGACTTTCAAATTGTGCGGGATCCAACGAGAACACACCTTTTTTACGGCCAGGTATTCATGCAGTATCGAATGTATGCTGGTGGAAGAAATGTCCAAGGATGTCTCTATCTTTCGGTATGTCGCATGTCAATCTTGTATTATGAGTTCACGCACGAGATCAATGTTCTCTGGCACAACAGCTGTTTTTTGACGACCTTCACGGAATTCGTCTTTAAGCGAGCCTCGGCCACGATTAAATTCATTATACCAATTTTTCACAGTGCTATAGGATGGTGCTTCATCGCCATATAAAGATTTAAGTTCATCAATGCACTCTTGTCGTGATAATCCAAGTCGAAAATTGTGAAAAATGATGGCACGAAAATGTTCACGAGTTAATTCCATTTTTTTTCTATATTAATTTTTTCAAGTCACTGCAAACAACACAAATAATGGTCGTACGTCAAAACGTTTTGAGTACGATTATGCTTAAAAATGGCAAACTATCCAATGGAAATGTCAGATTGCACTTGGCAGCACTCAGTGTCGCCAGGCCAGAAATATATATAGCAGCCCTCGTATCAAACTCCATACATTAAAAATATCATGGCGAAGTAATATACGTTGGGTGCGATGGCGAATTCATCGATTTTCGCCGGTAGCCTTACCGTCAAACTTCATATATAAAAAACCTGTATACGGATTTTTTTTATATGTAGTTTGACATTCGGCCATGTCATTCGATACAGCGGGAAAAAACCACGCCTGCTTCTAATTTTTCTATACCATTTGAAACAATGAAGTAACTTCAATTATAAAAAAAACAAATATATTGGGCGATAGAAAATTAAAAAACAAGAAAAAAATTCAAATAAAAAAATTCAAATTTCTTAAAATATCAATATGGGTTTCATTTAAAAGCTTTTAAAGAGATCTTTAAGGAAATACTAAATTATTTTTAAAATGCTTAACTCATTAAGAGCCGATGACATTTTTATGTAACATTTTTACCTCATATGTGGTGAAGGGTATATAAAATTCGACAAAGCCGAACACAGCACTCTTACTTGTTTTATCGCTAATTTCCCAAAGAGCCCAACCGATTTTAATGCTTCCAGATTGAGTGAAAAATTGAAATATTTATTACTAACAAATTAATATTATACTTTTTTTAATCAAAAACTGTATGAAAATTAAAAAGTTGTTCCCGAACTGTCATATATAGATCGAGGATAGGATATTTATGTGGTTAAAATTTGGTCCTGTGTTTGATTAAGATTATCAGACATGTCACAAAACTCAATTCCGATCGAAAGTGGTTTTAATTTCACAAATTGGTTTCTCAGAAAACGAAAATTTTTTTCGGAATGAAACCACTATTTAATTTCAAAACAAAATTGATTTTCTTTCAAATTTAATATTTTGCGGTTTTAAAATTTATTTACGGTATGACCAATGTTGCCATTTTAAATTTAAAAAGTAGAGTTTCAGCTTTTATTTTTGAAAACACAAAATCGATCGGAATCTGAAGTTAACTTCTTCAGAATCGATCGGAATTGTTAATACAGATTCAAAACCATACCGATGGGAATGTTTGACATGCCTGTATTTTCCAAATCATCTAACCAACTTGAATGAATATTTGGAGTTTGTATGGTTGGTTCCATAGCAAAAGATAGGATATCTTTTAAATCGATAGATGGCACTGTTGCTGAAAAATTATATTTCTCAATAAAAATTTATTTAAATTAAGCTAATGAATTTTAAAAACGTTAGATGGTGCTCTTGTTAAAAATGTTGTTCACGGAAAATTAGTAAATCAATTATTCCCGTAACCTCCTTTAACCTCTAAAATCGCAAAATTTTTATGGTTGGATCCTGACCGATCGATAGCATTGTTGCAAAATTCTATATTTTTGTTTTTCAAGAAAATGTCCTTGAGCTTGCTTAAGATAGATATTTTCTAACTACTTTCTGTAAAGTATTATAATTGTGTATAAAATTGGTTTAAGTTCAAAAATAAATTGCACTCTTGCAGAAATATAATTTTATTTTCAAGGAAATTTTAAATAAAATAAGCGGGATTACTCTGTGTTTTGATTCGAAAAGAAACTCATTCGAATTTCTATGGCTCATACATTGTTTTTCGAAAGTGTTTTCTTTCGAATCTTAATACAGAGTAAATCCCAAGCTGTCCTTGTTTTTTTTTTTTTTTTTTTAATTTATCTTGAGCACGTTTACTCAGACAAGTTTGTAAATAAAATGTTAATATTCTCTTTACAGTGAATTATTTTCAATGTTATAATTAAGTCCCAAATAATTTTAAAAAATTTCTCTTTTATTAAAGAGAAAAACTCATTCATCACATAATTTGGCACCCTTTCCTATACATGCAGCGTATGCTATTAAATGTGGTATAAGATTTTGTTCCATGGTACCAGTAAACAAATGCGACTGAGGACCTCGTGCAAAAATAGCAACATCCTCACCAGCATGATGGCCAACCGGCTTTCGAATGTAACTGGGTTTGATCATAACTAATAAATATAAAAAAATATAAATTTAATAAGAATTAGATATTAAATAAAATTGCTACTTACAGTCGTAATGTTCTGCACTTAAGTCTTTACGTTTCCAATTCTTATGTTTAACTTCAATATACTGTTTGGGCCCAATAGCATAATTTAATACACTATAGGGTACATTATCCAAATCTACATCGTATTCGTTTAAGCCTAAAATAGGATTACCACGTCCCGGATAACCTGCTATGGTCATGGTATGCGAATGATCAGCAGTTACTACTATTAAAGTATCTTCTTCATTTGTCATTTCAATAGCAGTTTTAATGGCTTCATCAAACTCTAGAGTTTCATCTAGAGCATAACCAGCTCTATTTTGATGATGGCCATGATCGATGCGACCACCTTCTATAAACACAAAATAACCATTTGGATTTTTTTGCAATATTTTAATGGCACTGGCTGTCATATCTTTAAGTCTGGGCTGAAAGGATTTTAAAGCATTTTCACGGGCGTTATAATTCAAATGTGCCGAATTAAAGAGTCCTAAAATCTTTTTAGTTTTTTGATAATCTAAATTTTTCAATTCATTCAAGCTGGTGACAAAAACCCCTTCTGGATTCTCTACTCTCCACTGCTGTATTAAATCTTTACCATCCATACGTTCACCCATTACGCCAAATACATCATACTGTGTAGAGGGTAAAAATTTAGTTAAGCCTCCTCCCATTAGAACTTGGAAATTTTTACCAGGTTCATTTTCCATTAGTTGAGTCGCTATATCCAGACAGTCTTCTGGAAAAGGTATGTTACTCTTAAATATATCATAATCACTTTCAAAATTTCTGCTAGCTACATGTGCATAATTTACCGCAGGGCTAGCATGAGTTATTGTAGTGGTAGTAACTATTCCAGTTGATTTTCCATTTTGTTGAGCCCACAAGGCAACAGACTGCACATGGTTGTTGGAATCCCTAGAGCCTGTACAATTTAAATATTGTACTTTGGCATTAACACCAATCAAACCCAAGTTGGTTTTGACTCCGGTCAAATAAGCCGTAGCGCTGCAGGCTGAATCAGCTGTTTGGGCATTCGTGCAATACGTCTAGATTTAAATACAAAAGCAATGAATTAAATGATTTTATTTAATAAAATTATAACGTTCACCTTGCTTAATCCGGTATAAGGAAACTGCTCCATAGTTAAAATTGTCTCTTCTCCCGTTGCACCCTGACGCTGTCCTTTTAGAATACGTGCTGCAGTCAAGGTTGCAATTGACATACCATCACCCATAAAGAAAATTATATTTTTAGCTTTTCCATTATTCGGCTTTTGTTTGAGGCGAATCTTTAAACTATTCTGCGCCTGATCAAACCAATACTCTGTATTCTCTTCTTTTAAAGGAACTACTCTCTCCTTAACACCACTGCGTCCTTTAGAATTGTATTCTTTTTCTAATTCTCCATGATACGGATCGAAACAATGTGCACATTTATGTAAACAATTTAAAATTAAAATTATCATTATTTTAGTTGAAAACATTGTTGTCTATGTTGCAGACGTCAACTGCTTTCGTTGCTTTTAAAAATAATAAAACGATTTTTTTAAACTTTTTTCATTTTTATATGGAAATAAATGTTGTTAGTTGTATGTTAGAATTTTTATCTTTATGCGATAATTCAAACTGTGAAAACCTACTTAGAAGTTGTACACTATTTTAAATAAAGCACATACTTTTACAGGCCTAAACACTTGCAATTAATTTTAGTTTTTAGTAACGTTATAAATAACCCAGATTATTTTTTTTCACACGAATTCTTACGCACTTTTTTTAAAGGCTCATGTGTTTTAATTGGAGCTGATAAACTAACAAAAACTACACTTAAGAAATAACGGAGAGCTTAAATAGGGTTTAATTAATTGATGTGTTAAATACAGTGTCGCGCTTTAACTTCACACCACATCTACTGAAAGCTTTTAAGTACTACCTTATTCAATATATCGTTAGCTGAAATGAAAAAAGGCGTAACTAACAAAAAATTCAAAATCGAGTTTTTAATTAATTATAATGAATCGTCAGTAAGCTACATGTCTTGACAAAATTTTACTCTTTTACCAAAAAAAAATTACGCTTTTATTAACCCAAAAAAGGAAGGAACTTAAAGTTGGTTGATTGGATTAATGCAAAAGTCCGTATTTACACATTTTTTCTAACAAAATATAATGAAGTGAGTTCCTTTCAAAGTTGTTTGAAGAATTGCATGGGTAAATTATATACCGATGTGTTTAAAGTAAAATTACAAGAAAAATGTTAATAGTTTTAGTTTTATAAAATTTTTTGCTTCTCCTATAAAATTATATTTTTGTTAGTCATGCCTTTTTACATTTTAGCTAACGATATGTAAAAATTTCTTTTTCAGCTTAAGCTTTTTTTTTTTGATTTTGTGCAATAAATAAATTTTTTAGGCATTTTTTTTTGGAGCCGCAATTTGCGTCGTTAATGGGGAACGGCGAAACGCGACGCAAGTCGAAACGACGCAATTCGGGACTCTAGTGAAATCCAATTTGGGATCTTATTTTATGAAAATTACTTTTGTATTATTGTATATTATTATCACCAGAAGTATATAAAGGATGTATCTAAGTTTGTCAATCCGTTTGTAATATCTACAATATGCATTTCCGACCCCATAAAGTATATATGTTCTGAGTCTTTATGCATAGCCAAGTCGATTGAGCGTTATCCTTCTGTCCATCCGCAAATTTTGCTACTGAAAATCATCAAAATCAGTTCATGTCTTTCGAGACAGTGGCCAAAACACCACGGCTGCCTCTAATTTTTCCATAACATTTGGAACAATGAAGTAACTCCAATCAAAAAAAGCATATGTGGCGTTCGAAAATTAAAAAATAAGAAAAAAAAACAAAGGGAATAAATTGGCGTTCGCATTAATTTTTCGAGTTATACGCCTCTGAACTTTTCATAGAAAAGTACGACTGTGCGTCATCTTTTTTAAGATATCAATATGTGTATTATTTAAAAGCTTTTCAAGAGATCCTTCAAAAAATATTAAGATTTTTTAATAATGGTTAACCCATTAAGAGCCAATGATTTTTATGAATTTTTTTTTTTTTTTAATTTTTTGATTCTCTTTCACCTCAATATTTGTTTTTTTTTTTCTTTGTGAAGAAGCTTTGACGTTATGATGAAGAAACAAATTGTTTAATTTCAAATTTTGTTTTTTTTTTAAATATATGAACCAAGGTACATTTATTTTACTAGGTAGTGTCGTCCGCCCAGCTGGTTTGTAGTTGGACATGTCAAAAGTTGTTTATATTTTCCTACTTTTGTTTACGAATTTCAAAAAACACTAACAACAAGCATATGCAGAACAAAGAGAGCGTTTGTTTTTAGAATAATTCTCTTTTGTTTTATTTTTCTATTTTTGACATTTCCACTCACAAAGCAACAATAAAATGCCATGTTGTTTTTACAAATGTTGTATTTGTTGTAGAACCGCTTTTACCTAGTAAAATAAATGTACCTTGATATGAACCTAAAACTTGATAATTTGGTTAAAAAATATCTCAATATTTGTTTATACCTCAAAATGCTGGTAAATTTCGATTTTTTGTAGCTTCGGCTTTTGAAGATATTTACAGTTCAAGTGAAATTTTGAATAATGGGTAAAATATCATTTTTGTTTGTTATGAAATTTCGACCTTCTAGGATTCTAATCTTTTATAGGGAAATCGTTTTTTTTTGTTTTTGTTATTTCGTAAGCTAATATATTTTCCAAATTCAAATTTTTGATGATTTTTTCTAACCTGGTTTGAAGCAACTTAATTTTTTAACTTCTTGGCGAAACTTCCATCTTAAATTTTTTGTTTGCATTCCAATTTTTTGTGAGAAAAAAAATTGCATTTTTAAATAGCTTTTGATAATTTCAATACCAAAATTTCATATAATATATTCGTTAGAAAATTTCACATGAAAGAGCAGTTGGTTGTATAAGGACCCTCGAAAGCAGTCATTGCAAACAGACGAAATCAATTAATTGAAGATTACAAATAGAATCTCCTCCTGTTAAGGCCAACATGGAGTAGTTAGAACCTGTTAATTTGATATAAAAAGATAAAACAAAAATGAATCCTCTTGTTTTACAGTTCGACTAATTCATAGGTGTCAAGAGTCAGATTCGTACTAATGAAATTTCAGTATCGATTCATCTTCGTGTACAGCAAATACAAATTTCAATTAACTGTGTTTTTTTTAAGTGCTTTAAAATAAAAAACCAAGATTTTTAAATAAAATATTTAAAAAAACTTTGTTTTTATTAAAATTTAACTATAAAAACTGGTTATTAATAGTTTATTCGTGTTTTTCTTGGATTTCAGGTATTAGCCCCGATCTTAATAAATTTACACCCAAGTCACGCGAAGATCTTCTCGAATGGTCGTTTTTGGCTAGAAGTCTCTACTCCACAGATCATTCTAATCCCAAACACAAAATTAATTCAGCAATGAGAGAAGGCCTTGAAGATGTCATAACAGAGGTGATGGAAAACATCAACAATTATTCACGACAACGAGGAAGAATTATCGAATTTCGAGAATTATTATATGGTTATACCAGATTAAATGCTCTACATGGACAAGATTTAATCTTGGATTTATTGTTGATATATAAAAAATATCGTGGTAAAAAAATGACTGTTCCTGTTAGAAGACATTTGTATGTACAAAGAGCGTTTACTGGAACATTTATAAAGGAGTTCGAAGAAGATTTCTATAACACCACGTTACAAAAGAGTAAGTTGACCTGAATTAGGGGTAGATTAAAATGCAGAGAGATTTTGAAGCCTTTCATTTGGGAGACTTTTTAAACCTCGTTCGACTGGCTGCAACTGTTGACCTTTTATATTGTTACAGTTTCTTGTAAAATTGTTTAAGCACTAAGGTCCCCATAGCACGAATACAAATACGTCTCTGTCAATACCAAGGCGAATCTATTATATCATCGGCGATGTTATCTATTTTCGCAATTGGTTGATTTCGCCTTGCTTATAACTTTTTTTTAATATTAATAATAATATTTATTTCATATATGAGAGATTTGAGAACCAGGTGGTGTTAGTCCCTTTAACGATTGAGTAAAGCACCATCAGCTTCTTTATAATACAAAACAAAGCGATTAAAAACTGATGATTAAAATGATTTAATTAACTGATATAGCTAAACCAAGGCGAATAAATTACCAGGTGACAGCGTAGGCGCACTCATCCATTTTCGCCGCAAACATTATTATCGAACTCCACATCAAGGCGAATCAACAAACCAGGTGGTAGCGTAGGCGAATTTAATTTTTTTGCTACTGATTATTATTGTCAAACGTTATATATAAAATTTTTAAACCCAATACGGAGTTTGAAAGTACTAATTAGTAGCAAAAGTAGTGAATTCGCCTGCACTGCCACCTGGTAATTGATTAGGCTTACTCCATATTAAAAAAATCTCTATATATTTTTTTATATACAGATTTTGACACTAATGATTAGCAGCAAAAAAAACGAAATCGCCTACGTTGATGGCAGTTGTGAATTTATTAATTTTCGCCGTTGTTCAAAAAACACATTTTTTTGTATGGAGTTATACAGCTCAAGCATGCTGTGTTACCAGGTGATCGCACAACACGTTCATTCAATTTTTCCAGTGCCTAGAATGTCAAAATTCCATTTATAAAAAATCTGTGTCAAATTTTTTTTATATATTTTTGCCTTGGTAATGGCGAATTAATACATTTTCGCTGTTGCTTGAAATGTCTAACATCATATAAAACTAGGCGAATCAGTACTAAGTGGTAGCAATGACAAATTCATAAATTTTCGCCACTGCCACTACCTGTAACATGATTTCGCCATGGACACAGCTTTCTTTAATATGGAGCTTGACATTTGCATTTGCGAAAATTAATGAACTCGCCACCGCTGCCACCTGGTAAACGATTCCTCTTAATTTTCCTTACCCAACATCTCCACTAGCCGTCAAATCGAACAAGACATACTTATAACGCCGGCAGAACAACGTTATTAATTTGTTCATGCTCTTGTATGTGGCGAAAACGTGTGGATGTTCATGTTCTGTTGGACTTAAATTTCTGTTCGTCGTCAGGGTTTTTTTTAATGTTTTTGATAAGAAAGTGTTCAATAGACGGCGTTAATGCGAAATAGAGAAATCATACTAAAAGGCGTATTTGATGGCGATCATCATTGCTCAGACAAATGTTCGGCCAACGATGGTTGCACATGAGCGAAACCTGAACATTGGGTGGCTACATTAGCCGAATTCATGTGCGACATGATGTTCACACCGATTTGATGGCTCCTGAAGACGTAGGGTTAGCAAACTACTTTTCACATTTATTAAAATTCAATTCACCTTACAAACACTTATAAATAAATATCCTCTCATGTTAAGTTTAAAAATAAAAAAACTATACTTTTTTTAGGTTTCCTGAAGAACTTTCTTAGCCAGGGGGTTGAGAGTTTATCAAATCATTTCTCCATACCCGGCTTATTAGCGGCTGGCAATCCTTCGGGTTCTGCAAATTCTAAAATTGTATTTGTTTTGCCAATAGCTGGACGTTTGATCACATTTAAACGCTTTTTGCAAACATACGAAAAAGTCGCAGTCGAAGAAGATCAAAATTGTGATTTATTGGTAGTAATTTTTGGAACGTTGGACGAAATACAGGATCATTTGACAGAAATAAGAAGCTTGAAGTATCGTCACATATATCAAAACATCAATTATATCCACCGTCAAGAAGATTTCTCGAGAGGAGTAGCTTTAGATACAGCAGCCCGCTCATCTTATATACAAGACGACAACATAATCTTGTTTATAGATGTTGATATGGCGTTTAAATTGGAAACTTTACAACGCATACGCATGAATACACTGCAAGGCAAACAGGTATATTTACCAATAGTGTTTTCACAATACGATCCTAAGCGACGTGGTCAACAGCAAATACCAAACGATGAAATAACCAATGAATCGGGATATTTTCGACAATTTGGTTTTGGCATTTGTGCCATCTATAAATCTGATATTTTAGATGAAAATATCAATGGATTTGACAAAGATATAACCGGCTGGGGTTTAGAGGATGTTAAATTTTTAGAGAAAATTGTTAAGAATGGTAATCGACAAAATTCATTCATGATCAATACAGCCGAAGTGTCCGAAGATTATAATTTGAAAGCATCACAAATGCGCAGACTGCAAATATTTCGTGCTCCCGATCCTAGTTTAGTCCATATTTATCATGATATCAGCTGTGATATTAAGTTAGAAACGGCTCAGTATAATATGTGTTTGGGCACCAAGGCCAATTCGCTGGGCAGCACCCGCCTTATGGAACATTTATTCTACAATAATCCCGATAATATTCAATTTATTAAAGATTATAATCGTAAAAAGGAAATAAGATAGTATAGAGGGTAGAGGATATTATTATTATTTCCTTTCCGAAAGTAACGGTTAAGTTCCAAACAACAACACAAAAAAACAAAGAGCAATAAGTAAAATATTAAATAGTAAAGAGAGAAGTATTTGTAAAGAAAACTTTTATAATGGATGATAAAATGTTTTAAAATCTAAAAAAAAATTGAAGTATTCCAAGATGCTTAGAAGTCTTAAATATCAAAAAGATACATATCGCTCATTTACTAGAACAACGTCGTAACTCAAAAAAAAAAAAAGATGATTTCGAGAAAAACGAGTTCAAAGTTTTTAAATTATATGAAGGTCCTATACACGACATGGCAGTATTTTCGTTCGTATGTGGAGATTATAAGAGATATTAATCCAATTTTGCATGATTTTCTTAAAAATTGTATTTTTTGAGTTATGACGTTGTTTAAGTAAATGAGCGATATACATTTAAAGATACATATCTTAAGTTAATTTTACAACAAACGATTTAAAACTATCACGTGTTAATTTTACAAATCCCATACATAACATTGGGATCTTGCGGGATCTTAATTTTAGGGCTTCTGTCGTTCTTATGTAGCCTGTTGATAGAGATGGAGAAATAGAGGTGTGAATAGGACAAAAGAGTATTACAAGATAACTAAAAGCTAGAGCAAAGAGGGGCAGGGTGTAGACATTCTGGAGAGGATATCGAGGACAACTTATTTAAAATGCCTACGAGCTCACAAACATCTTAAATCTGAAGACATGGCGAAATTGTGTACCAGGTGATAGCAATGGCGAATTCATGCATTTTCGCCGTCACTGTAAATGCCAAACTTCACGTATAGAAAATTTGCGTCAAATTTTTTATATATGAAGTTTAAAGTTGTTACCTGGTACATGATTACGCCAAGTCTGTCAGGACATGTTTTGTAAATCAAGTCATTTATAAACAAATGATTGGTTCAATGAAATGGCGTCCGATAAAATTAAAGTTGTTAAAAGTAAGACTAGTAACAGTCCACCCTAAATACGAGCGTAAGACGTTATTTAACTGTCAAAAATTCTCATGCCCATACAAAATGTATGAGACCAACCCAAATAGCGCGACGCTAACGTTGGACAATTGAAAAATCCAATTTTGACTGCGCGTAAAAAGTGAAGTTGGCTGCAAAAGAAGTGTTGTTATTGTTTTTTTTTTTTTTTGTGGTATATACAAAAGTATTTCCAACAGTAATGACATTACAGCTACTTTAAGGTCAATTTCGCGATTTTATCTCTCTTAATTATTTTAATTTTGTGGTTTTTAACAAATAAGATAAGTAAGCAATACTGTTCGTTTCACAACGTTGGCGCTCTTATTTAAGTTACTCATTACAGCGTAAAAACTAGACGCTAAATAACGTCGTGCCTAACGCCCGTATTTAGGGTGGACTATAAAGGTCTACAATAACGTTACTTTATACAGGAAACCCCTGCTAATGATTTTTGAAGAAGCTTTCAAGATGAGTAAGAAGCAATTGTTTATCTCTTTACCTGTCCTCTCCTTTTGGGACAAATAACTATCAGTGTTTTTTTCTATCTATATCTGTGGATTATATAGAGATTTATTTCTTTGTCAAAAGCAGGGCTGCCAGATGATTTAAAAAAAAAATTTTAGAAATGGGTCTTTTCTGCACTTCACTTAAAAAAATCGGCATAAATTAAACAAAGCATTTTTCGAGGTTTTCATTAATTAAAAATAAATGCATAATAAATATGTCCACCATTTTTTTGTATTTTACAAACATAAAAACTAAATAACCATTTAAAACTTTATTTCTAAATTTTATTAAGAAAAAATTTTTTTAAAGACCAGGAAAAAATTAAACACCTTCTATATCCACTATCAGCATTCTTCGCATCTGTCTTCCCCATCTAAGTTAGATCATCTACTTAACCAAATTAGAATATTACGAAAATAGTATTCAATCACTTTTTTCAAAGTTAGTCCAAATTAACAACTTGCAATTTTTTTAATTCCTTTTTAAAATTTTAGTAAGTTTCATTGCATGAAAATTTTTATTGCAACGAAATTTACATTTTATTGTTGTAGCTGTGGGTGTTCTAATAACACACAAACAGTAAAACGTATTCAACAAATTTACACAAGGCAAGTGTGAAAACATCATCTCAAGCCTTGTTGTTTTGCTAACCCAGCAGGCTTCACTGTACCTACCTCTTGCCTACAAACAAAAGTTGCATTAAACTAGTTTCATGAAAAATTTTATGGTGTAAGTTAACTCTAATCAGCGATGCCAGAATGAATATTTTACCTTAAGCGGCCCATCCACGATCAAAATATTCGTCCATCATTATAGTAGTATTTGTGACACAGATGATAATGGATGAAAAATCAAATAAATTTAGATTTTTGGCATGCTGAATGTCACACATTGATGTGTGTATGGTGTTTGTTCTTCAAGCACGTACAAATTTTTCATTTAAAAAGAGATTTTAAGTTGTCGGATTGTCTAAAATGTCGGAATAAAATCAGATTCTTGGAATTTATCCAAGTTTACCAGTCAATGCATGCAGTTTGGAACAAAAGAAACTTAAAAATTTAATATAAAAAATTAATGTGATGCGCACAAATTTTAAAAAAGAGTTTAAAAGGAGAAACAATTTTTTACCACTCTTTTATTCATAAACATTTTTCACTACTTTTTATTTTATTGTTTCCTAAATGATAGCTGTGTTCGTTTGCATGTATGTAAGAATGTTTTTTTTGCTAGTGCTATTTTCGCAATAGAGAAAGCACGATGTTGACAGCACAAAATCAAACTAAAAATGAATTTTTGACTGGTCATTTTCAACATGTATACATCAAAGCGCGCAGCACAAGTACACGAATTTGACAGCCAGTATTTTTGATCGTGGATAGACCAATTTATTCAAAATAAGATTTGATGATCTTTTCCCAGTATCAAGATTTTTTTGATAAATTTTTTTTTAAAACATATTTGCCTATGTGCCGTTTAGTGCTACTGAATTAAATGAATTCATTGATAATAAATCAAACAACGAATAATAAAATGACTTTTAACGACACAACCTTAAAACAGCTTTCATAAATTGACCCTTAAGACGTTATTAATAAAAAAGCTTCTTCACTAGTAAGTTTAATAAAACTTTTTCCAAAATTAATTGAAGACTGTGAAATACACAATTTAGTTGACGAATATATGGAACTCAGCCACGTGAATTCAATAAACATTTTAGAATTTAGAAAATGTTAAAGTGGAAGAGTTTTGGCACACAATGTCAAATATTTCTAGAGCTGGTGGTGAGTTATTGTTTTTAACATTGTCGAAGTTTGCAATAATTTGATATTTCTTCCTTGTTCATCTGCAAATGTTGAACAGATATTTTCAGAAATAAAAAGAATAAACAATTTAAACATTTTTTTCTTAATTAAGATTTTTTTTTTTTTTTTTTGATAAATGAAGATTTTTCCATGAAAATTTCTGGCAGCACTGGCTTTTAATAAAAAACTGCACAAAATCACTGAGAGATCTAGAGTTTATCCCCTACTATCTTAATAGTAGATACAGAAGCAAAACATGTTACACGATTTATTCTTCCTTAAATTGTGGAATGAATTCGGAGTTATTAATCAGTCAGTAGATTTGATATTAATCGGTATTTTCTATCAAAAATCCACATTTAATTTTTAATGAAAAATTCGGCATTTTTGGCAGCCCTAAACAGAAAATGTGATTTGTTTTAAGGATGGCTCTCACCAATACTGAACGACTCGAACAGTTCTATCAATCCTAGATTTCCTCACATTACAATATCTCTACAATAAACAATAGTTCTTTTTGGCAATTAATTTATGTTGTTGCTGTTGTTGTAAAGCTCTGCCTCTGACGATAGTTCTTTCCTCAGAAAAAAAAAAACTTTCGGTTTGTATAGCTGTTGCTGGGTTGACAATCTTTGGCCGAGAAAGACTCGGGTCGTTCTGGATCGAAGATCCAACTATCGTGGGAACGTAAAATTAATTTATGTAGTTGCTTTTGCTTGCTAGCATTTTTGGAATTCTATCTTTCATTTAGGCAGCTCGTTTTTGAACTTTTCATCTGTTTTTTTCTTTTTTTGCTATTTTCCTGCTTTATATTTTTTTTTTTCTTTTTTCAACTTTGAATCTTCTGATTTTTCGAACACTAATGAAAGACTTGTCAGCTGTCTACCTAGTCCTAACCTTAGCTTCAGCAAAATAAATTTATTTCGATATACCAGACAGCAAAGGGTATATACAGAATGCTAAAGACTGTGGATATGATTTCAATTAATTTACTAAAATACGGCTTAAAAAAAGCGTTTTCAAAACATTTGACATCGTATAATTAACTAACTAAATATCAGTTTTTTTTTTTTTTGCTTTACAAATACCAACTATTTACTAAATAAAAATAAAAAGTATTAAAATGATAACAAAAAAAAAACAATTTTTTGTTCTTAGAAACAATTTTTGTTTATTGCCTTATATTAAAATCTAATGAAAAAAATAAAATAAGTAAAAAAGAAAATTAATATAAAACTTATTAAATAAGTTTTCTTTAGTAAACACAAAAAATTTACATTTAAGTTAAAATCTTAAAACGGATTTCATTTGCATTTTTATAGAAAACAATAAGATTGTTCGTGTGTAATATGTATTTAATTATTTATTAAATAACGTGTGATTATTTAAGTAAAAAAAAAATAATAAAACTTATAAATCAATTAAAATTTACTTATTTGGCTTAAAATAATTTTTTAATTTAATTTTTGCAAAGAAAAATTATGTGAAAAACGTTCACATACATTTGAAAAACAATTTTGCTTTGTAAAAATTAAATTAAAAAATGAGCCAAAGCCAAAAAAGTAAATTTTAATTTATTTATTATAATCCATGGTTCAATCTCTGGTTGAGAAAATAATTAAAAATAATTTATAAAACTTATGAGTTTAATGTGATATGTTAATTTAAACAAAAATAAATAAAGAAGAAAAAAAACGAAATTAAAAAAAAATGTTACATAAATATCTTAGTAATTCATTTGGCAAATGAAAAGGCAAACAGGTATTAAAATCAAATAGTTACTTAAAAATAAAAAAATCTTACATAAATTCAACTGGTTCAATATCTAACAAAGCCAAAGTTTTGTTAAGAATTTCTCGTACAGCTTTAATAAGATAAATTCGCGCATAAACAACGGGCATTAAGTGATCACGCCTTTCCTAATAATAAATATATTTTAAAACATTTTTAAATATTTTCTCTGTTTTTGGTTGAAATTTAAGAAATTATTTAAAATTAGACTCACCAATAAAATTTTAATTCTTCGGTAGTAAACACTGAACGTGGCGACAAGGCCATGCAGAAAATGTATGATTAAATGCGTTGAACATAAACCAACTTCAAGTTGTTCCATACAACGTTCAATAAGATTGGGAAAGCCAGCTATATAAACATATACCAACTGCCATTCCTCCTGAAACAATAAATACAATTAAAAAAGTATTAGATCGGATTTACACGATGATTTTTAAGACATCTCGCATTTAATATTATTATTATTATTTTTTAATTTATATTAATAACATTGTGCGCTTATACGAAGAGTTATTCTTTGATTTTTTTCTCTTTAGTTGTTTGTTAAAACTTTACAATAGAAATGTGTATATTATTTCTTTTGGAAGTTTTTAATTTAAAACAATAAGCAGTTTTAACTCGGAATGCAACCGATGCCGATATATCGGCGATACTTCTGGTTTTTCGATACATCGATATCGGCGATATTTTACTGTCGATACGCCAAAACTTCTTATATTTTTCTTTAGAGTTTTTGAACCAAATATTCAATTTTCAACTCTTTTTTTTTTGCATGACAACTATGAGAAATAACATATTAAAAGCAGAACATAAAACTCAAATAAGTTCCGTCGCATCTGAGAGACTATTTTCCACTGCAGGTCTGCTTCAACTGGAATTGAAAATCGTCTATCTCCGCAAAATTTGAGCACACTTTGTTTTTTAAACAAAAATCTCAATAATATCAATTTTAAATCTTGAGCCAATCTAAACTGAATGCCATCGTTTATTTTGTAGAATCATAAATATTGCAGACGTTTTGTAGCTTGAAAATTTGAATTTTAGAAACTGAAATGAATTGAAAATTTTGATGATTTGAATGGCTCATTAATAAACACTGTTTTTTTTTTTTTTTTTTTGTATAATAGAAGAATTACTCTACTTGAGTTTTGTTAATTTTTATTTGAGCTAAATTTCAATGTGCGTATCGGTATCGAAATAGGTATCGGCGATATTTAATTTTGAGTATCGGTATCGGATCGTCGAAATGGCGTATCGTTACATCCCTAGTTTTAACCAAAGTGACACTTTCAGAAAAAAACATCACGTCTTATTCCCCACCAGAACAGTGTTGATCATTTGACCGTCAGTATTTTAAAAAATAACTGTCATTGTGAACAAAGTTTTTACCACATTCTTAAAGACAAAATAAAATTTAATTATCCAAAATTTTTGTATACATTAGAGCGTTGCAAAATTTCTTAAAATCCATTAACATTTTGCAATTAAATTTCATACCAACAAATTTAAGTTTAAAACAATTTAAACTCCTCTAAGCAAACATCTATAAACAAAATAAGATTGTGTTTACAAAACATAAAATATCACATATTAGTACCAATAGGGCTACAACGGCAACGCTATTCAATATAAAATTATACAAATGGGTTATTGGAAAATTTCTCATGCATTTCTTACTGGGTTGTAATTTTTATACCCTTCACCACAAAAAGTGAAAAATATCTATTTTTGACCCCATAAAGTATATATATTCTCACTTCTTATACATAGCGAAGTCGATTGAGCGATGTCCATATGACCGTCCGTGTTAGTGTTCAAACCAGGTTTGTCGAGGCACTAGATCAGCTAAAAAAAAATTTAGCTTTTTTTCTCATTTTTAATTCTCTGTAATCCCAGTATTTGTTTTTTTTTATTGAAGTTACTTCACTAATTAGATTTACATACATGGTAAAAGGTATATAAGATTCGGCATAGCCGATTTAACTAAAATATTTATTTATATTTTTATTTCTTTGATCGATCCTAAAAAGAGTTGTAATCATAAAATTATTTAAATTTTGGATCCCTCTTACCTCTTCTTTAAGTAATTCCCATTGAATCCTAGTAATTGGTGGTAAGGGATCATAATCCTCTGTATCGATTCGCTCTTGGAACGTTCTTAAGATTGTTTCCAATCTTGCAGAATTGTATAAAATAAATGAAGCGCCTTTAGTACTGCCCTGGCCATTACGTGTAATTTGCACAGGGCTAGTATGTTTTACTTCTAACAGATCAACTGTAGCAGCAGCAGAGCCTAAGCGTTCCATTAACGCACAAAAACAAGCATCCTGCTTTACACGAATTCCATATTTATGTAGGGCCATTAAAGTCATATCATTCGAACGAGCACTGGAAAATTAAAAAAAAAAATGAGGCATTACATTCTGGCAATGTTTACTTCTTTCATGTTTTCTTTAAAAAGTGATCATTAGTTTGTTAACAGTTTTTCTTGTTTAATAAATTTAGAAATAAAAATATATCCGAACTTAAGCTTAATTAATATTAATCATTTGTTAAAATATGAAAATTTATTTATGAAAAAAAAATCTTACGCTAAATAGTCTTTTGTAAGTATTTGGCAAAGTTTGCCATTATTGAAAGGATCAGTAACCAATCCACATTTAATGACTACCGTTTTATTATCTTGGACACCCTTAGACGCAACGCTTTGCACTTGTACTTCAATTAGGTGCTCTTTGTCAGAGTTGTCTTTAATTTTATATACTTGAATCCATCTGGAGTACTTTAAAAGTTTTTGTATAACTTTATGCAATAGTTTGCTTCTATATAACGATAAATCATCTTCGCCTACAGTTTCCGGTAGGGCGTTTAAATAAACTTTTTTATTGGCTGTTTTTTGCAGGTGACCATAGTTGCGATTTTTTAAAATCTCCGGTACCAAGTTTTCGACAATTACACTCCGCTGCAAATAAAGATGTATTCTTTGTTGCCTCACTATTAATCTTTCAACGGGAAACAACCATTGGGCCGCTTTATCCAAAAACTTTTTTTTCTCTTCGTTTGTTTTTTCTTCATCAGTCTTCAATATATTAAATGCTGTTTCGTTTAATATCCTGTTACTTCTTAAAAAATAGTTGAGCCAAATTTCAGTTTTACCGGGAAAACTAACATCTCCACATTGTGACAATTTTTCATTATGAATTCTTATTAAAGTTGAAATTCTTCGATAATTTTCTAATTCCTCTTGTCGTGGCTCGACAAAGTAATTTATTATATTTTTAATTAAGTTGTATAAAGGATTGTCCATTTTTAAATGAAGCCGAATTGCGAAGGTATGGATAGTTAAGTCCCGTTACTAATTTTTCAGTTAATATGATATTTTATTTGAACGTTGTTTGATTTTGTGGTTTGTTTTGATAATGAAATTCGTAAGAAAAAAATATGAAAACGCAAATAACAATTATACCTAAATCACAGGGTATACCTAAATATTATTTTCATTTTACACAGTTGCAAAAAGAAGTATTAAATTGCAGGCCCATAAAGAAAAATTTAAATCAACTAGACGTTTCGATGAAAACTGTAATTTTTAATGTAATAGCTTTGCCTTTTAAACTCGACAACCATTCGGAAATTGAAAAAAAATGTGAAAGCACAGATCACGTTGTACACGGTCTAAAGACCTTGGCGGATCATTGTACTGTTCTTGTAAATTTATGATCCAATGGTGATATAGCTCATATCTTAAAAGACTACAAAAACAAAGTACCAATATTGCCAAATTTATCACTAACCTCCCAGTTAGCACTTTTTTTAACTATTTATCCAATTAGAGTCTTTCTTGACTCTTCCACACGATTATAATCATCGTTTATGTAGTCGTTTTTGAAACGAAAGCTATTGTTTTGTCGGAATAAAATGGTACGCGACTCCTCTGAATGAGTTCTTTATGACTCGTTTTTTTACTCATTTTTGATAGTTGGAAATCGCACTTTTAATCAAATACGAAACTATTTGAAACAGTTTTTAGTCATACTAATAGCATTTGGTTTTTTTTTTCAAATCAAACACAACAAATAAGAAAAATAAAAAGCAAACTGTCACATTTCGAGCCTTTTCATGTTCAATTAATGATATCAGATACTCTGTGTTATGATTTTTAAATAAGTCGCTTTCTTTACGTTTGTCGAAGTTATATTCGAGTCTGTTTTTAAACGCACAACTGATTATTAATCACTTTTAAGTCATTTTGGGTGGTGTTAAGACGTCAAATGCTATCTGGGTTTATATTAAATCCAATTTCGCGCAAGTTTCAAGTTATGTACATCGCGATTGCGAATCGTCCTAAATTACTCTCTTAAATGTTTTTAGCTGAAGCTTTTTTTCCTCAGGAAGCCCTTTTCATTGCCCTTAAAACAATAAACAATAACGTATATTAAAAAATATAAGTTTATTTTAATAGATTATGTAAAGATCAAAATAAAAAACAGAACTATAAGTTGGTGGTCGCCTTCTTTTCAGCCATACGTTTTTCGCGTAGCATTTGATATGAAACTCCTGGATCTTTGTGTGAACTACGTGGGAACCGTTTAATTTTAGGTGCTTTTTGTTTGCCTGCCGCAACACTAACTGGTAAAATATTGCGTTTTTGGAAATTCTTAAAACGATCCACCAACAAACTGGATTCTTGCTTAATGTTACGCATGTTGCCTGATAAATCCTCTGGCATGGTTAAGTCTTGATCAGGCTCTACATATTTAAGCCGACCCAAACGTTTAGGTTCAAATTTCTTTTTTAATGCAGCTTTCTTGCGTCTCTTCTTTAATTCATTGAGTTTTTGCTCTTCGGTTAAAACCTCTGCCTTCAGCGATTTAATTCGATTAAGGTCTGCAATTTGTTTTTTTAAAGCTTTTTTTTCTTTTACTTTCTTTTGCAATTCTTTTTGTTTAAGTTCTTTATTTCGCGCAGCTTTTGATTTCTTCTTATTTTCCACGGGAGGATTAGAAGCGCATTGAGAAACATTTTTATCGTTTTCGTCATTTGCTACATTCTCACATTCGTCATCATCGATCATGCCTGCACTCATTTCCTTAAGGCGTAAGCGATCTCTTTCTTCGGGCGTAACTTTGGAGAACATTTGTGTTGTTACTCGTTTTAAATGTTTTTCTTCCTTAATAATTTTTTCTTCTTTATTTACAACAGATTCTATTAACTTTTGATGATCTTCCAAAGATGGATTATAACTAATGCCGGGATGCGGAGGCTCGAATTTTCTTTCAGCGATAATGTAAATTTTAATTACAAATTTTGAATTGAACCGTTATTGATGTACTTACTTGGCTTTAGTAGTTCTGTGCCTCAAACTATCGTGAACTTTATATACCGGCAAACCTAATTTTTGAGCATGGTAAACGCTTAAATCTTTGGAAATCCAACCCTTTTCATCTTTAAGACCAGGTATTTTATCACGAAAATCTTCTTCAGCCCACAAATTCCTATTTGTTTCCGGAACTTTTAATTCCTTTTTCTTAAGCTTGGCTTCAACTTTTGCATAAGTTTTGAGACGATCTTCAGTAGCTTTAAAATCCCGTGGCTTTTTCGGGTTATAGACCTCTTCTTCGATATTACGCCCAGCTTTCTTTTGGTTTTTAATTATATTTCTGAAATAAAATGTTATGGATGTTTTATTACTTTAAGCTTTCTTTAGCAATGAATTTAAAGCTATTGTTATTATGTATAAAATTACATGATTAAGAATTACAGGTAATACTCTTTATTGGCCAATAGGCCTCAGATATTACTTTAAATAAATAAAACAACTAGAAATTTTTTGTTTTGTTCTTCGCCTACCTCTTTCTAATGGGATCCTGCACTTTGGAAGTGTTTTCCAACGACTGAAATGATCTCATTGGCCTTTTTGCATTTAGTTTTCTTTTTTGCTTGTCTGTTAGCAGTTTCTTTTTATTGGCTTCTGATGGTAAAACATCGACCTTGAAAAGTTCCTGATCGGTTTTATCCTCAAATGTGCTGAAAAAATAATTTAAAATTTTTTGTGATTTGTAACAGTGCCCACTTACCCAATTCTTTCTTCTTGTCGTTGTTCTTCTAAATATTCCTCTACATCCTTAATATCTGTCTTACGCCAAGCTGATTTATTTTTCTTTGAAATGCGTTTTTTCTTTTGTAATTCAGCCATATTATTTTAAAATTTTCATTTAATTTCTACTTTGCAGCAAATTAAAAACTATTCACGTGTTGACTGCAAAAATTGCATGAAAACATAAAAGCAGAGTTGTAAAAAAATATTACAGAAGTACTCGATACTCTAGTCAATTTACCGAGTACCAAGATACTTTTATTTACAGTGCAGTCACACGGTCAAGTTTTTGTTCAATTCTCTTTCAAGAAATTTACACATACTGCTTGTCAAAATTCACAAAAATTGAAAGCTGTGACGTAGGCTGCATGCAACTTCAAAGCAAGTTTTTAAGCAAGATGTCAAGAAAACACTGACAGCAGATTTTTTAATACAAATTTGGAGGGAAAAACGTCAATCAGCTATTTTCTTAACTGTAATTTGAAAGATTCAATTGAACGAAAACTTGAAAGCAAATTCTCAACAAGTTTTTAAAGTGTGAGTGTATTGGTTAAAAAATGAGAGAAATTTTAAAACTTGAATGAAAACTTGATCGTCTGACACTCTCGTTATGTACCTGGGTGAGCACCAAGTCAAATTAACATGTTCAACAAGAAGTTTTAATAATAGGTTAATGTTGTAGCTCATGCGGACTACAAATGGTTGCTTTTAAGGTACATTTATTTTACTAGGTAATAGCGGCTCTACAACAAATACAACATTTGTAAAAACAACATGGCATTTATTGTTGCTTTGTGAGTGTAAATGTCAAAAATAGAAAGAGAAAATAAAAGATAATTTCTATAAAAACAAACGCCCTCTTTGTTCCGCATATGCTCGTTGTTGGTGTTTTTTTTAATTCGTAAACAAAAGTAGGAAAATATAAGCATCTTTTGACATGTCCAACTACAAACCAGCTGGGCGGACGACACCACCTAGTAAAATAAATGTACCTTGGTTGCTTTCATGGCGAAATAATTAACCAGATGGTCTTAATAGCCCAGGTCTTTTTTGCTTATGTTTGACGTTGTTGTCAAAATTTTAAAATAAAATTAAAAAATTTTTAATTAATTTGAAATCTAAAAATTGTAAAATTTATAAAATTAAATTTAAAACAAAAAAAAAATGTAAGGTGTTGCTGCATATAAAGAATAAAGAAACCAACTGGATATAACTTCATTTTAAATACCAAATGATGATAGAGTTCTTTTGCTTAGTCAGCTATTTGTGATATTAACGTGGTGTTCTACAACGGCGAAAATGAACGAATTCGCCATTGCGACCACCTAGTAATTATTGTGCCATGATTGCTGTCTTTAATTCGCATACATTACACATTTCACCACAGGTGGGAAAGGGTGTATCAGAGCTTGTCATTCCGTTTGTTATTTCTATAATATATATATCCGACAGCATAAAGTATACATATGCTGAGTTCGTAAGTATAGCGATATCTGTCTGTCCGCCTGTGTTCGTGTTAAAATCAACTTTGCCAAGGCTCTAGATTAACTTTTTGGAACAACTGTCTTAAATTTACTTGTATCAACAGAAAGGGAATTCCCCTAAATTTGTGATATAAACATGTATATATATATATATATATATATATATATATATATATATATATATACTTTAGTTGCATTTGTAAAAGTACAACGTATGACGGATTCTATGTGCACCGGCCTTAAGTTTTGACATTCGAAAAAGAAAAAGTCATCAGTGCAAAAACTAGTCAGCTGGGCTGTTAGGAACTCCCCTTATTAATCAGCCTTGCGACTATGGAGTTTGTACATTTAGCTTGGCAACGCTGCTTAATTTAAAGAGAAGAAAACATAAGCTTGATGTTTAACAAATACTTTGTGCGAGTTAAAAATTTGAATAAAATCCATCAATTACACTTCTTAAAAGAAAATCTATTATTAAGTGATGAAAATGTGTGTTGTAATAGACCTAGATATAGTTTGCCTAATCTGTATACAACCAAGCAAAGATATGTATTCAATTTTCACGGAGGATGGGGATGATTCCGAACTACAAGTTGCACAGAAAATAACAATACTCTCAGAACTTAAAATTGACCAGAGCAATAAAACACTACCGAAAAAAATTTGCGGTAAATGTTTACAGGACTTAAAAGCTGCCTGGCGTTTTAGGAAAAACTGCCAAGCAGCCGTAACCTTATTTCGAACAATTGTAAAGTTAGATGATCTGCAGCCAGAAAGTGCATCTCCGGAGAAATCGACAGATCAGCAAATTAAGTTGCCGCATGGCTTACAAATAAAACGTGTAATCATTGATGATAAAAGCGATGAATCTAAAAGGGCTACCGAATCTGCACAACTTCAGAAAACATCGACCATTGAAGAATTTATTATAAACAATGAAGAAGAGGGATCCGTATTATACGAAGGGCTTGGAGCACACAATTATGCTGAAAATCACAATAATGACACTGAAGAGTTTCAGGCAATGAAAGATGCTGATAAAAACGATGAGCAATATGAGGTTCAAGACGATGATGAAAACACTTTAGTGGAATATTACTTAACCGAAGATGGAACATCAGATGAAACAACAAAAAATTTTACCAAAAATGCTAACAAAGATGAATTAGAAAAAATACAAACAAAGGTAAACCAACAGGATAGGGAAAAGCTTAGGAAGCCAGCAACAAACGAAGAAAAGACTTGTAAACCTGTAAAAAGAGGTCGTCCAAGAACTCAAAATATGGTGCCAAAAGAGGTAGCTAAAAATAAAAATGTTGTTCAAACAACAACAAAGGGAACAGTTGTAATAGAAAACCCCAATAGTTCAGAAGACGCGACTCTACCCGAAGTCAGGCAAGTAAAAACACGTAAACGCAAACAACTTTCCCCTGAAACAAAAACAGCAAAAATTTGCGAAATATGTGGGAACTCATACCGCTTCCAACATGCTTTAAATGCTCATATGCGTCGCCATTACAATCATAAACCATTTCCCTGTGAATTCTGTGATAAGGCTTTTGTTTCCAATGTAGAACTTAGGCGTCATATGCGGGTACACACTGGTCAAAAGCCTTATGCTTGTCAGTACTGTGAACGTCGTTTCTCAGATTTTGGTTCACGCATCAAACATGAGCGCACGCATACCGGTGAACGACCTTATCAGTGCAATACTTGTGGCAAATCCTTTGCCTATCCTCATGTTCTATCAGTTCATGTACGTACCCATACAGGTGAGAAAAGATTCCGTTGTGACTATTGCAGTAAAGGTTTTACCAAAAAAGCATACTTGTTATCGCATGTTAATCAACATCATAGTAGTTCTCATAATTTTCAAGTCATTATTGAAGATACAATAGATAAAGGCCAGACTCATTCGCAGTCGGAGGATACTTTTGAAGAATGTGTTTATACCACAGAGTACGTAAATGAAGAAGAAATTGATGATGCCGAAGAATATGATGAGGTTACTAATCAAGAACCAGGTAAAATAATTATGCCGCAATCGTTGATGGAGCCGAAAATAGAAATTTCCGATGAGACAGAAATACAAGAAAATATAGAACAGTTGGAAGAATTTAGAATAAGTTAACAATAAATCCTATATTTAAAGTTTTTCTTTATTCCTTCAAATAATTTTAGAAGTGTATTTTCATTTAAGTTGGTTTTAAAAAATTCAATATTATAATAAAATATTTTAAAAATTAAAAATTATTACACGGTAATATTAAATTAAATTAATTAAACTTTAATTTTTTTCGTGCTATTTTTTTTTACTGAAGAGCTAAGTAAGCAGTAGCGTAATGGCCATCGAGACGTGCTTTCACAAAAAAAATAATAAAATTAACATTTTAAAATACAAGCAAAAATTTTTCTTAATGAATAAATGAATATACAACGTCGAATGGATGTTTCAATTGTTTTTATAATGAGTTCATATGTTTAGTTTACGTTAAATTTAATAATATTTAATTAAAGGTAAACATCTTCTTTAACCGCTTAGCTGAGGGTTAAAATGCGTGTCTGAAAATTTAAAAAACGACTACCATTTAATATTTTCGTGCGGAGACTCAAATTTCCTTTGAGTGCTGCAAAACTAAATCTAAAATCTCAATTTCCCTTTTTCTTCAAGGACGCATAGTTACCGAGATAAATGGGTTTAAAGTTGTTTATTAAAAAATTAAATTAAATAGCTAAAAATTAAATTTTTTACTCAAAAAAAAAAAAAAAACAATTTTTTAAGTGATCACACATTAAAAGCCTGTTCTTTCTAGGACGCATAGTTATCGAGATAAATGGGCTTAAAGTTTTTCATATAAAAAGAATAATTTTTATGGCTTAAGATTGATTTTTTTGATTTTCCTTTTAGGACGAATAATTATCGAGATAATTGGCTCTAAAGTTTTTCATATAAAAAATAGAATTTTATGCGTAAAAAATTTTTTGGTAAAAAAACATATTTTTAATTTTAAGTGATCATAAATAAAAGGCCTTTTCCTTCTAGAACGTATAGGTCTAAAGTTTTTGATATAGATATTTGAATTTTATGGCTAACAACGAGAGTATAAAACAGTAATTTTCAAAATTATTCTCCCAAATGTAAAAAAGTAAATGATCGCTCTAATAGTCAAAATTTGCAAAGAAATTTGTTGTACCCTTGGGAATGATATGTAGAACTAAAAGCACTGCGGTATGACCATTAAATAGTACCATTTTTAAAGTAAAAATACTATAGTGCAAAAACCAAATAAAAAATTACTACAATTCTTATTGTGATTTAGATGTACAAATATTTATATTAAAAATAATTTTAACTTTATACATATCTACTTATAACTTATTTATAATTATACATAATAATTGTACTACTCAAAGTATATCTACAACAAGTTCATGCAAGTCTACAACAAATACAACATTTAAACAACAACAAGCAATTAGTTTGTGTACAAATCATCCAATGTGTCAAAGAGCAGTTGCAAGGCGAATCACAATGTACACATATTTTTTATATGGAGTTTGACAGTCGTGTATACCAGCAAAACATACTGAATTTGCCTACGCTGCCACTTGGTAAATTGATTCGCCTTGAGCAGTTGACTACAATCCAAGAATAGTATAGTCATGGCGAAATCATGTGATGGCAGTAGCGGATTCATACATTTTCGAGGTTGCAGAAAATGTCAAACTTCATATATAAAAAATCAGCGAATTTTTTATAATAATTTTATAATTTCGCCATGGGTGAAGTGGATATACTTGTACTTTCTTGTCAAAATAAATTTCAAATAAAATTTTTATAATCAGTAATACAAAAAATCATAACATATTGATTAGTTTTTTTTTGAATTGATAAAGAATATTCCAAGGTACATTTATTTTACTAGGTAGTTTCGTCCGCCCAGCCAGTTTGTATTTGGACATGTCAAAAGTTGTTTATATTTTACATTTTTTGTTTACGAATTTCAAAAAACACTAACAACAAGCATATGCAGAACAAAGAGAGTGCTTGTTTTTAGAGCAATTATCTTTTGTTGTGTCTTCCCATTTTTGACATTTCCACTCACAAAGCAACAATAAAATGCCATGTTGTTTTTACAAATGTTGTATTTGTTGAAGAGCCGCGCTTACCTATTAAATAAATGTACCTTGGAATATTCCTTTTGAAAATTTCGTTTATTGACTCTGATGCAACAAAAGGAAAATTAAAAACAAATATACACAAAAAAGAAAACTTAAAGAACTGTTTTAATAATATTATATATTTTTAATATATTACGAATGACTGGCTTATTTACGTATAATGTCTGTAGTGTGAATATGGTATAACATAGATTAAAAGACATGTGAGAAAACCGCTACACTGCCATCACTAAATAAAAAGAGAAAGAGAGGAATTCTTTCATAAACCAGCTCCAACTTTTACCAAAAAACAGAACTTTGAAGAAAGTGTTAAACAAGAGTATTTTCTGATGACAATTAAAAACTAATAATAGTTCAATAACAACAAATAATATTAGCAGCAGCTTGTGAATCTACAGTCAAGAATTGTTTTAAAGATGTTTAAAAGCCTAAACAAAAACTCATTAAGTTAACGTTAAGCAACAAGTTGACGTCGCTTATGCGAAATAACCAAGGAGGAACAACAACAACGGATTCTAAAAAAAGACTGAAACTTTAATCAAAACGTGGCATTTAAATGTGGAATCTAAAAGCTTGAAGTTAAGACTACGGAATTTATTTAGTACAGCATTAAAGAAAATCGCCATGTTAGTGCAGTGTTATCACAAATGGTTAATACGCCTAGTATTTTTAACGGCTTTGCCAACGTTATGTATGGGACTTTTGGAGGGCTTATATTGTGGCAGACAAAATTGCTATGATGTATTGGGTGTAACGCGTGATAATACCAAATCGGAAATTGCCAAGGCTTATCGTTTATTGGCAAGAAAATATCATCCAGATTTACATCGCACAGAGGAAGCTAAAAAAGAAGCTGAAGTACAATTCAAACAAATAGCTACCGCTTATGAGATTTTAAAAGACGATGAATCAAGGAACGATTACGATTATATGTTGGATAATCCAGATGAGTATTATGCACATTATTATCGCTACTACAGAAGGAGAGTAGCTCCAAAGGCGGATGTTCGTGTTGTTATTATTGTTACCCTTACTATTATTTCCATCATACAGTACTATTCTGGCTGGCAACGTTACGATTCGGCTATAAAATATTTTGCTACTGTTCCTAAATATCGCAATAAAGCCTTGGAAATAGCTAAGGCTGAGATCAATGAAAAAACGAATAATAAAAAAGGTAAAAATCGCTTATCTAAGGCAGAGCAGAAGGAGGAATTAGAAAAGATTATAAGGAAAGTGGTCGAAGAGAAAATGGATGTAAAAGGCGCGTATGCAAAACCTTCCCTATGGGATGTTTTATGGGTGCAAATTATTGTCTTTCCTTATACTCTGTTCAAATGGCTGTGTTGGCAAGCCAATTGGATTTGGAAGTTTACTATTTGCAAACAGCCCTACGGCCGCGAAGAACAATTGTATTTAATACGACGTTACATGAAAATGGGACAACACCAGTTCGATGCCCAGGAAGATAAACAAATTGAAGAATACCTGTATTTAGAATTATGGCAAAAGGATAAATTTGACATTTGGAAATCAGAGCAGGAAGAAGAAATGAAAAAGAAATTAGCGGAAAATCCTCGTTATAAAGCCTACCGTCGTTATATGAAAAATCATGGTCCTGGACGTATTACCTTCGAAGATTAGTTAATTAGCTTAATAATTATTTTTTTTTTATCATAAATTATATTCAATATGATTTACAGTTTTTTTTGTTAATCTATGTGAGTTTAAATTATTTTGTATTTAAAGATGACTAAAGCCATAATTTAGAAAATATTTTCTTTTTGCTTTTTTAAAACAAGAGAGAAATTTATTTCTATATTTATTTGTCAATAATATTGTCTAGCTGTTAAGCTTAAGCTTTACTTTCATTTGCGTGTAAGCGGTAATTAAAAATTTCTAAAAAACTTCCATCCATATTTATAATAATTTCCGACTACTACATATTTTAATTAAATAAATGTTGTAAAATATACCTTAAGAACTAAATACTGAGTTCACTTTTGTAAGTGCTGCTTTAGTGCTACAAGCAATTGATAGGTTTAAACTTTAAAGTATTTTTAAATTCTTTGTTTAATTAAGTAGCTGATTTAATATAAAAGTTTTTTGACCTTTTTGTGAATTAACGACGGGTTAATTAACCTAAACAAGTTTTATATAATGTTCTTTGGATGTATGCCAATTTAATAAAAACTTGTTTAAAGTGTAGAGCGTTTCCATATTACGGGTCACATAAACGAAAAAATTTGATTAAAACATTTTGTATGTAAACCTTTGGCCACTGGTAGGTAGTTCATTACATATCATTAGTTTATTCAACATATTTACCCAAAATGTCTGATTAAAATATGAATGAAACTATGTATACGCATTTTTATTTTTTTTTAACAATTATTTATTTATTTTTTTATAAATTTTCTGTATAAAGATCAATAAATGGCAAAAATTTTCATAACTATTTTAAGTTATAAAATATGTGATGTATCGAAAAGAGAATATTATGTTCTCCTATAACTGGGCACGAAATAAAAATTAGAATTTCTGGCAATTTAATAGGCACCTAAAACGATTTAACTACAAAATAAATGGCAAAGAAAAGTGGCATTTAAAATTTATAAAAATATTTAAAATAAAAATAAATGTTTTAAAAGTGTTGGCGTACAATAATTGTTTTTATCCCTGACTTGTTTAAATAATTTGTATGAATCTTTGGCTTGTTACCGAGAGGAAAAAATTAAAGGGGATTAGTAAGAAAGATAGGTTAGTAACGAAGTGTTGAATTTTTAAAGTAACAATTATTTATCTATAATTAAAACATGGTAAATTTAAAAAATCTATTAGCCTATATTTACTGTTTACAGTTGCAGTTTCTGCCAAACTTTACTCATGCGTGTGTTAGTATCGAATATACTTCGTACTAGGAAGACTTGTAATAAACCGACCGCTACCATGGCACATATTTGGAATAGAGACCAATTGTTAACTTTGCTAAAATTACTTTCTGCTAAATTACGATCTCTGGCTTCATGAGATCTTAATATATCTTGTATTTGCCTGGCCTTTGTCATTTGCATACGTATACGCCCAATATAATCCATAATATCCTGAACCTTCATTTCATAATATTCTTCGGGAGTTAGTCCTTCAAGAGGATCATTCCACTGATCATCACCCAAATTTTGTTCACCTTCTTTTTCCACTATCAGTTCAAAGAAAACCGTCTTACGGTTGAACGTACTAAATGTGTTATCAAAACAGAATTTATAATCCCCTTCTTTTTCCACGTCATGACGATGTATGTTTTCGGGCTTTTTAAAGTCCGTGACAACTATTAAGCCTATAGGATCCGATAATGAAAAACTGATATCTAAATCACCATGACCGCCATCTATGACTTGATACTCTATATCTATAGTTTCACCAAGTTTAACATTGTGAAAGAAACATTCTTTTTTGCCTGCATCTACATGTACCGTCATTTCTTTTTCATAGCTCTGCACCTCGACTATAAGCAACAGGCTCAAGTTCAAAAATATCAGGAATTTTTTTAGAAAATTCTGTAATAAATTAATTATTTTTTTGGTAAAGAATAAAGGTTTTTATGTTCATAAATATTTACCATTATTATGAATCTTCAAACAAAAACACAAAGTACGCTCTTTGTCAAAAAGCCGCACAAAAGGAAATAATTCGTAAAATGTCAAAGGCTTACAGTGAGAAAACAAGTGTTGCCAGTTTATTCGTATTTTCTCGTCAAATAGTTTATCCAATATCGCCAATATATAAAAGTATGTGATATTAGGTTATTTATTTCTTATATCTTTATACATAAAAATAGCATTGCTTATAACAATATAAATCTATCTAATTTTATAATTAAAACTCGAACCTCGGGATCATAGTGGTATAATTAAACAAATGCAAAAAAAAAATTTATTCACAAACACATTAAATTATGGAATCTAAACTTTCATACACATTTTCTTCATTGTTATTATGGTATTTTGTATTCTTACTGCGAAACATATGAAAATAAGTGATTATCTTCAAATCTACTCAACATATCTTCCGTAGAAATGATTATGTTGCAATATAAACATGTTAGTTTTCACTTATTTTACTTCGCCGGCGAATATGCTATGAAGAAGTACCGACGAAGAAGGCTGCACGTTTTTAATGTTCATTCTGAATATGTATTTATACCATTAAACAGAAAAAAACATTTTTTGTATTTTGATTGCCGCAGGGGTTGAACTCTGGGCACCAAGGATTGTAGTCAACGTGTTTACCACTTTGACTACAGCAGCCTCAGATACTTAATTCAAAAATTAATATATGTATATTTCGCCATTTACTTTAAATACCGCCAGGTATCTCGCCTCTCGCCGTTTTAAAATTTTTCTCGCAAAAAAGGATTTCTTATCGCTACGTTAGCGAGAAATCGCCGTGACATGACATAGGGTTGCTTTTAAATGTTAGAACAAGAACTTGGAAGCAAGACTGATTTCTAATTGCAAATAGGTGAGAGAAACATCAAGGAAATAATAACAATGAGAGCTCAGCCAACCACCTGACTATTCATTGGCTTTTTATTTATGTCGAAATCTAATCTTTATGCAAGTCTTCAAAAAAACTTAATAAATTTTAAATCGTTCTTCATTTTTGTTATTATTATATATTTATATATATAGGTATATATTTTAAATTTATTTCACTGCCTTTTTCACTAACAGTTTAGCTAACAGGCACTATTTAACCGACGATTATAGATTTGTGCTTCACTATCATCTAGTAACTTAACCCGCTTACACATTAGAAAGTACGGCAATGCTGTCTCCATTTGCTCATGAAAACTGGTGGAATAAAATAACATTTACAACAAATTATTTAATTAATTCAGCTTAAGTTCGTTTTAGTTTCTAAAGTTTTATGGAGAAAAAAAAATTATTTATGAAATTTTTGCGAACAGAATTGCTTCATTAGTTGGCAAAAATATTACAGGATTTTAGAATGACCATGCTTCCGATCGTCGTATTCCATGCTGTTGAAAAGTTTTACACCTGTATACTTTAGTATTAAATGTTCTGGCCGATTATAATTTACCTTGAGTAAAATTAAGCTAAAGTTTTTTCTCTTTAACCTAAATTGTTTCAAACACTTTTGTTAATGTTGTGTTTCTATTTTTATTTATTTTATTACTACTAGTTATTATTTTATTTTTTATTTATTCACTTCATATTCTAATATAAAGCCAAACATGGCCAAAATAATAATATTACATAGGAATTAAACCAGATTTAAAATCTATATTCTTATTTCTTTTTCAATTTTAGTACATTTTTAATAAGTTGTTTTACTTTCATTGATTAATTTGTTTTTTTATATGCTACTTATTTTTATTATTTTTTATTATTTTATTTATTTTTTTTATTATTTTTATTAATAGTAACATCCAAATTTTCTTCGGTTACAATTTACATCCTCTTTTTTGTTAAATGGTGCCAATTGAGAATTGAAATTCAATTTTTCTTAACCTTTAATTAAAGTTCATGTATACAAAACTTTACGGTACACTAAGGCAACTTTACGTTTAGTTTTGAGTAATTGCATCTTAAAGCTCAGCTGATTATCAATATGTTAATCACAGCACAAAAACCTGTTTGTCATTTGTGTCACAAAGTAAAATTTTTGTCTGAAGCAGTGCAAGTTAGTGCCGGACAGAAATATAATAAACAGATAATTTTTGCAAAATTACTTAAATCGACTGCAAAAAATGCCGTATACACAATATAAATAAGTGAAACGTCATTTAAACTCACATTTTAACACTGGAAACTAAATCAAAAGAAATAAGCTTCTTGGAGTTAACTAAGCAAAAAAGAAAAATAAAAGTTTTAACAAAACGAAATGAAGAAAACCAAACTTTTATTAATGCTGGCACAATCATTTATTGGTAATATCTAGTGTTTTAATTTTCATTGATTAAAAAAAAAAAAAATAACTTGTATTGCGTGCATTTTAGGTACCGGCTTCTTTTTCCTATATGTTCATCATGTAAGATCTCTATTTGAAAATCGCACTAATGTAGCCCATTTGACACAATTGGAACGAGAATCATTGTTTCGGCGTGAAGATGCATTGTATTTTAGTTTTTACAAAACACTTACAGAAGCACCAGACTTTTGGTCTGGTTTAAATCAATTAACAAATGTAACTACTATTGAATATCCGCACAGCGTAAATGTCTTAAGTAGATTTAATGTCTTACCAGAAATAACAATAGGGTAAGTACCCAACACATAGACACATCATTCCCACCCACAAGTGCTATCGATATATGTACGATAAATTTCTTTTGTTTTTTTTTTTTTTTGCTATTATGTTTTAGATTCTTTTATCATTTGTTTCGCTCATACAGCAAACTTGGCATTTTATCTTTACTGAGTTGCTGGCGCTCAGATGATATACGACTAGGCCTAGATTATGGACGCTGTGATGGACAATCTTTACAATTCTATTTAGAATGTGTTTGGCTTTTAGGTGGCCTTACAATCTTAACAATCTACATGTATGGTTTGCTATTGAGTCGTAATATATTTGGTGGTATTAACGCTGTTGCTTCATACATTATGTTTCATAATTTTGCCTCGAAAATCTATGAAAGGCCAATGGCCAGAGAAAACTTTGCATTTCCAGCAATATATTTGCAGATGTTTTATTTGTGTATTTATATTAATAGAGTCACCGAAAGGAAAACACATACAACGTCAATACTCCCGGTAAGTTGAAATTTAATTGAAGCTGTACATATTGTAAATATTTAATAATTTTTCAAAGGAAAAGGTGTTTTAAAAAATTTAATATCGTTTTAGGAAATTTTTTTTCGTTGAAAACATAATAAATTGAATATAAAATAAATATGTTTATTATCTTACCGCTTTAATAAACACATTTTTATTTATATATGCAGGAATGAGCCGCAATTTAGTAGCTATAGAAAGTTATAAGCTTAAGTAGAAATAATTAAAAATTTATGAACAATTCTGATTTGAAAATAATAACCATCTTTAAAGTGAAAGGTTATATTTTTTAATGAAATTTGTTCATTTTTAAAAATATTTAAAAAAATATTACTTTTTCGGCTTTGGTTCATTTTTATTTTAACTTTTATTAAGCGTCTAATTTTTCTCGTTTTCTTTGGAAAACGTCCGTGTATATTTGAAAAATAATTTTTCTTAATAAAAGTTAAATTAAAAACGAACCAAATCCGAAAAAGTAAAATTTTGATTGATTTATGAAGATCACTGGTTCAACCCCCGGCTGGGACTAAAATTAAAAATAATTTATTTAAAAAATATTAAAAACTTGCAGTGCCCACGTCTTCGTCCACTTATATTTATAATTTTCTTATAATTAGAATTTAGAAAAATGTGTTTTTAAACACTTATTGTAGAGATCTGTAAACAGTATCAAAAATGTTCCATCTGGCTGACTTCATATTTGTATCTCCTTTTTTTTCATGAAATAACTTATTCTTACGAAACAAAAGGTATCCTAAATTTTAATCACGGTTATAAGGGACCTCCACACAAAATATTATTTAAATCCATCCAGCAGTTTTTATGTGATGCGAAAACAGACAGACAGAAAAAATTCCAGAAATAGCTGTTATGTATTCCATATCGATAACTATCAACATCATAATTAAAAAAAATAAAATATGTACAGAAATGAAACCCAGAAGTTTTAATGGTGTTACAAAAATTTGCAGTATTTTAGAGAGAAAAAAAAAACTATAAAATCTAAAGCACTAAAGATTTATAATGACATTTTAAAAGGCCTACAGCTTGATTAGTTTTATAAATTTTGTGAAAGAGAAGGAAGCGCAGAATCATTTTGTTTCTCATTTTCTCACCCACAAAATTCAGAATTGCTGCAAGAAAAATTGTGTGTAAACTCGGTGTGGCATATTCAACCTACAAGAACCGTGACCATCATTTGATCCATCAAATAACATTCATTGATGATAGAAATATCCATCACTGCCTAGAACAAAGTTTCTATCACATTCTTAATTTGAAAATGAAAAAAAACAAAAATGATGTAAACAATTGTATACGTCTGATGTTTGTAGCAAACACCGTTGCCAGTAACTTACATATTTTTCCTGATCTTTGCAACAGATTTAATGCGCAATTTTCTATTAAAAAAAAAAACATTTTTATTTCGATAAACAATGTGTTCTTAAAAATCAAAAAGGGCATTGAAAATATTTTTATTTTTTTTAATAATAATTTTTAAAGAAATGTCGGTTGATTCATGTTTGAATCACTGTGCATTTCTGACTAAATTTATTTCAAGAACTACAAATAAACTTCTAATGGACAAAAAAATTTATTTATTTGAAGAGTAAAGAGTAAAAAGAATTACTTCATTACTTAAAACAAGAAATAAAAAATAAGTAAAATCAATTTCTATATTTGTTAAAACATAAAGCAGTGTTGCACTTCTGACAAACAGTAAAAGTTTGAGATTTTCAATTTCGATATTTGCATCGCATTCGTGTATTACTCCATACTAACATCTCGAGGAGGAATCGGAGCAGCTATTGTTTTGTTCATTTTTGCTTCAATATGGATTTGGTGTTCTAAAGGTCTATCGTGCTTAGGTATAAGAACTGAACTAATTTGACACAATGTACTAGCTAATTCTAGCCGGAAATCTTATATTTTCACTTTTTCGTTTTCGTGGTTGTCCCTCTATGAAGTATTTGAAATAGTAATCCCCTCAAAATCTGCATCCTCCTCTTGCCATTTTCTTAAATTCCATTTCGTTGTCTTTTGGCATTTTACACGACGGAATTCTATTCCTTCGCACAGTTCCTAATGAATGTATGCATCTTTTTACCAAGAAGCTTATCAATGGAATCGATGTATAATAGGACAAAGAGTTTGAAACCCCATTTATGTAGCTTTAAAGGCACGTATTGCTTTAAATGATGGTGAGCTTTTGTTGAACAGATTTACTCATCGATTGAAAGCATTTCTTCCATTGGCACTGATCGGAACTTTAAAAGAAGGGAGTTAACAATGGGTCTTAGTTCTTGTAATTTATCGTTTGTTTGTAAAGAATTGTCGCAAAAGTGTAATTAGGAAAGTATTTTTTCAAATCGTCACAAACTCATAGCCTTATTTGCAATATCGAGACCAATTGAAATATTTTAGTACATTCTAATATTAGACATATAAACAAATGACAAAATACATACATATGCCAAGATATCTCATGAGTTCGGCTTTTGTAAAATGTAATGAATGTAGAAGGTACATCTTTGTGTTTTTTCGCCACAGCAGTTCCCTTACCTTAGAAGATGTAGGTTGTTCATGTGATATTCCAGTAACCACTTATTCTGAATTATCAATATCGGCATAATTTTCCATGAAATAATCTCTTAAAACTATTTCCTTATTATCAATTACTTTCTGCAGCTCACTGTTTCCTAATTCATTTTCATCAAGTTCCTCATAGTGATGTTAAAACTATCACAAGAAATACTGTCAATGTAGTAAAATAGGTCCTCAGAATTCAGCGCTTCTAAATTAATTTTTTCTGACCCATGTCTGTAAATTAGTGGTATCTAAAATAATACCCAAATCGCAAACAGTTCATAAGCACAATCAACACATTTCATTATCGATTAGTACTAATCGAAACGCGGCTTGAAAATAATGTCTTTACATCGAAAGCGCTCGCCAATCGCACCAAATAAACAGCCAGTGACGACGGTCTTCACCGAAAGGTATGACAACAGTATAATATTTACTGGCGGAACAAATCCAATTAACTTAATACCATTTCATAATCATTAACAACAACACAGCTGTACATCAATGCACGGTGATTCATATTTGAATCATCCGTTTTTGCTACACAGAACTCATAGATATACATCTAATTTATATATTTATTAATTTTAAGTATATTTACACATCACGTAATAGGTCCGTTTCTTTACCCTACTTTGAGATCCCGTGGGAACCCAATTTGCATGAAAAGCGTTCCCATACTTAAAAATTGGGTTATTGAGAGCGGCTTTGAGAGAATAAAGTTCTTCTTCTTCTTTCACGAAACAGCCCAAACTTTTTCTTCGTGCAAGTTATTTATATCTGTGAAACAGCTGTAAAACATAAACAAAATAAAAAAATAAAAAAAGTTACCAGCAATATTTTAAAAAGGGGTCAAATAGTTATCCTAAGAGACAATTTGTAATGGCATATGAAGACGAGTTAAAAAACATTGTTGCAGATTTGATAGAGAGTTCAAGAAATTCGAGTGATTGTGATGACCTCCTAGACCTTATTGAATATGATTCCGACTTAGAAAAATCACTTTTGTTGGATCTTTTTAAAATTTTTGAATGCCAAAAGAGGAACAGTATTCCAAATTATTTGAATGAAATTATTCCATCATATACTGAAAAAGAATTCAAACAACTTTCGTATATCGAGAGAATTATATTTAAATTTATCCGTAAAATTTGCAGAAAGTCCCACATATGGTTATTTGCGAGCTGATAAACGCAATAAATTTAAAACTACTGTTTTTTCATAATTTTTTGAAATTGATTTTTTTATTGGAACAGTCAAAACACTTTGACTTTTTATTTTGTGTTTAAAATTTAAATTTTGTGTTCCCGTACTTTTATACAATTTTTTCTCTTGATGAGAGATAATTATACTTGCTCTCATTTTCACGAACTTTACCCAAAAAGTAAAGAAACAGACCCAATATATATTAAATTTTTAAAGCTTTTACCTTGACACTAAAAATTTATTATTTTAATTCTTAATTTCACGTAATTTACAAGATACAAAAAACTCGTGTAAGTTATACATAATAAAGAAGTAAAATTCTGCCATTCTAATTCAATTGCTTATTTTTAACAAAAAGTACAACAAAAAAAAAAAAAATGATTAGAAAGGTATTTTGCAAAAAAAAAAAAGAAAAAAATCGCAATAATTAAATAAAAACTAAATGATATTTAAAAAAAAAAAAAAAAATAAAAATAAATAAATAAAAAAATAAATAAAAATATTTTGTTAAAAAAACGCCTTTCAGTATTTATAGTTGGGAATGCTAAATATATTGAATTTTAACTATTAAAAGAAATAAACCTCTTTGGTTTCAATTTTTACTTTAACTGTATTATTTAAGATTATAATTATTTATTTATTGAGTTGAGCCCTTTATTTTGAAATTGGCATAAGTTACTTTAAACAAAAAAAAAAAGAAACAAATTTAAATGTTAAGAGCTGTTACGATTTTATGTTGACCGAAGATTTTATTGGGGAAAAAGTATTCTAAGATAGAAGTGCAAGTAAGTCTTCTCGAGATTTAGCCTCAATACTTTAAAAACCTTTAAATAAGTGTATTAGCTGAAAAGCAAAGTGATTTATGCCACTTTTAACATAAGCGGCTCATATGTTTATTTTACTATTATTTAATTTATCTCGTAATATGTATTCTTATTATTAAAACGTAAAAGTATTTTTATATAAATATTATTAAAAAAAATAAAAAAAATTTGTTTATATTAGCAAAACCTTTTCTTAAAAAAATTTATATTAAATTTATAATATGACAGTTTAACAAAAACATTTTTATATTTATTTTCAGATTTTAAAATTAACTTACTTTACAACAATAGCACTAATGTGTTGGCAATTTTCAGCCATAATATTTGCCAGTCAAATTCTTATACTCATGCTGCCTTGGTACATAAGTTCGGTACCTAATCGTGTGGTTGCATTGTTCACTCTTGACTACGTTTCATCACAGCTAATGGCAATTTGGGCAGCTTACTATAATTCGCAAGGTAATCGTAGATATTTCTTTGGCTGGCAGCTAGGGCCATTAATTGGTCTATGCTTAATAACAGCAATACGCCTGTATAAACAATCTTCAGCTAAACCATCAAATTCGTCATCCAAAACAGTGGAACAAACAAAAACTGAATCGAGCATAACAGAAAGTACAACTGAATTTATATTCAAAACCATTCCACTTGGTGTTGTACTATCAATTTTTTCCCAAAGCACTATAAATGACATGTTGGAATTGTCTGGCATAGCAAAACCTATTGAAAATACTTATGCTTTGTACCGAGATCTCATTATACATTGGGGTTTGCAGGCAAAAGTTAATTTTGTTACAAGCATATCGGCCTGCAATCCTGAATATGCACGTATGGATTGGTCTGAAATATGGGGTTTCATCAAAAATTTAGTTGTTAAACCATATTGTCTCTATAGTGTGGTGATAATGACGAGATTCTTTCGTAAATGGCGCAAGTCAACAGAGCCCAAAAAACCTAATTCTGATGTGGTCGAGCGACTCAAAAAGTATATATTGGAAGATTTCTTTGAGGAGCATCATGTCAGTATGCCCGATATGTCCAAAAGGGAAACTGAGACAATGCTGAATGAGTGCATGGAACTATTTGCTAAATGTGACTTTGATTATGATCGTTATAAAAAAGAGAAATTAAAACTAAAACAGGAAAAACCCAATGAACATTTGGAATTTATGAATGACATAAAAAAACTAAAAGAACAAATTAACGAAATTCGTGAGCAAAAGGATAAAAAATCCATAGCTATTGAAGAAAATCAAAATGACGGAGAAGATCATTATAAAGAAAAGGAAACAGCAGATACTGACAATAAACAAAATGAACAAGAAAATGATTCTTCATCATCAGCCACTACAGATACAACAAAACAATCTCAACCGCCCTTAAATGGTACAAAATCATCTTCTTCTTTTTCGGAAAAGTCAAAAGAAAAACCGTTAAATTCCGAAACTAAAACATCATCTGCATCAAGAATAGATTCAAAAAATGATGATGAAGATGGCAATGAGAATTCCTGTAATTATCGTAATTTTCATTATTTATACAGTTTTCTCCAAATGGCTGTATTCGTAATAATGGGTCTCAGCATTAGAAAACTATTTTTCTTATGCTTTACACAAGGTTGTGTTCTTGGTTCAACAATATGGTCCCCACTCCTGTCAAAGGAAAATCGTCGCATTTTTTGGACAGCATATTTATCAGTCTTTTTAACAAGTATAATTAATCCCGGAATAAGGGTAAGTAATTTTTAAATTGAATTTAAAATTATTACAACTTTTTCTAATCATATGTTTTTATTAAATTTTGGCTTTTTTAAGGTTCTCCAAATTTAATAAATTACAAAAAAAAAAAACTGTTAGATTGTTTTTTATTAAATTTGAAGGACCTTAAAAACAGAACAGTCGAAATTTAATAAAAACAAATAATTAATACATCAGGGTCTACAATTTTACAACACAAGTGTTAGTGTTGAATTCAAGTTTACCGAGGCACTAGATCAGCTAGAAAAAACTTAAATACGCCAATCGATTAGACATTGTGTAGAAAGAGGAGCTATTAGAAATCAGCAAGATCGGTCTATGTTTTTCGACGCAGTGGGCAAAATACCACGCCTACCTCTAATTTTTCTATATCATTTGGAACAATGAAGTAACTCCAATGAAAAAGACAAATATATGGGACGATAGAGAATTAAACAAAACATCAAGTGAGAAAATTGGCGCTCGCCCATATTTTCCAAGTTACGGGCCTCTGAAATTTACAAAATTTTTAAAATATCAATGTGGGTATCATTTTAAACCTTTTAAAGCTACTAACAAAATTTAAAAATGCTTAACCCATTGACAGCTGATGGGCTTTTTATGTAATTTTTTTTTAATTTTTTAATTCTCTGTTACCTCTATATTTTTTTTATATTTCATATTTTCTTTTGTGAATCCTATTTTTAAGCGCCTTTATGGATTCACGAATACCTTCGAAGTATTCCGTATGCGTGTAGCCTTTAGTTTTGACCGCGTCTATGCAAAGAAAAAATATGAAACTGAAGCACATTTTATAACACACACTTTCTGTCACTTACCGAAAAATGCAGCACTTAAAGATTTATAATCTTTAAAAGCTTCCATATACCATTCGGACAATTAATCCTTCAATATAGGCTTTTTTGTTTCATTTATTAAGGGCATCTCAATATCTCCAATATTGCTTTTAGACGAGAATACTTCAATATTTCAACCGTTTTATTGTTTTCTTCAATATCTTTATCAACTATATCTACATACGAACACAGTTTTTTCCTCTCCTGCACTGCCAATCGTTGCAGATGACGCTTGCTGAATCCCTTCATTATAATATTGCTTTTAAATACGGAATAATTTTTATAATTTAATTATTATTTTTCCACAACACACCCACAGTACACTCACTTTGTACATTTTAAAGTAAGCAAAAGCACTTTTGCGTAAATTATTTTGGAAAATGAGAGCGTGTGTTACACTCAATTCTATACCACATTTAGCTTACTTTCTCTCTGCCTAAGCACTGTACGATGGCTGCTCTATATATTTCTGGCCTAATAGTGAAAATGCGAATATTTATAATCAAAAATGGTTTTACTGTTTTTCAAAGTATTCTCCAGCATGATTTATACACTTTTGCATGCGCTTAAACCAGTTGTCGAAGCACTTTTTCCACTCCGATTGAGACACCTCTAAAACATGGTTTTTGACCACGCATTTTTTTCTTGATGTGCGGAAACAAGAAGAAGTCATTATGTGCCAAGTCAGGGCTGTACGGAGGATGACCCATTAATTCGACGTTTTGGCCGGTCAAAAACGCTCTGGTTTGAGCCGATGTGTGAGAGCTCGCATTGTCATGGTGTACAATGATTCGTCTTCTCTTGTTGGTTTTTCGAATTTCTCCGATGACTTCAGGCAAACAAATTGTAGTGTACCACTCAGAAGTGACCGTACTACGTTGCTCAAGTGGAACAGTCGCCGCATGACCAGATTTGCCGAAGAAATAGGCGGCGACCATTTGCTTCGAAGTGCTTCTTCCACGAACAACTTTCGTTGAATTTTGCTCGTCTTTGAAGACCCACACGGTCGATTGTTGTTTCGTTTCGGGCTCATACGCATAGATCCATGATTCGTCACCTGTGACGATCTTATAAACGTCTTTTGAAGCACCGCAATCGTATTTTTGCAACATTTTTTTGCACTAATCGACACGAGCCTTTTTTTGAGCGACTTTCAAATTGTGTGGGATCCAACGAGAACAAACCTTTTTTACGGCCAGGTGTTCATGTAGTATCGAATGTATGCTGGTGGAAGAAATGTCCAAGGATGTCTCTATCTCTCGGTATGTCGCATGTCGATCTTGCATTATGAGTTCACGCACGGCATCAATGTTCTCTGGCACAACAGCCGTTTTTGGACGACCTTCACGGAATTCGTCTTTGAGCGAGCTTCGGCCACTATTAAATTCTTTATACCAATTTTCACAGTGCTATAGGATGGTGCCATACAAAGAAAATGATGGCACGAAAATGTTCACGAGTTAATTCCATTTTTTTCTATATTAATTTTTTCAAAGTCACTGTAAACAACACAAATAATGGTCGTACGTCAAAACCTTTTGAGTACGATTATGCTTAAAAATGACAAACTTTCCAATGGAAATGTCAGATTGCACTTGTCAGCACTTAGTGTTGCCAGGCCAGAAATATATATAGCAGCCCTCGTATAACGTACATTGTACAATATGAAGTAATCGAAAGCAAACTCTGTGTTACCTTTTGCCTTACAATTCTGAGTACTCCAAATATTAGTAACTGGGCATAGTCTACTTTCTCTTATCAATTTTAAATTAAAATAATAAACAGAAATACTTTAATTCTTTTGTTTTTTTTTTTTTAGAATATTCAAGAAGAATATTTTCCCTCCAACCAACTTAAATTGGGCCACGATGATTTGGATACAATGTTGGAGTGGATTAAAATGAACACCGAAAAAGATGCAGTATTTGCAGGTATGTTTTCGAATAAAACTCATTGCTATTTGCTAATTAAAATAAATATTAATTGCAGGTCCAATTGATATTATTGGAACAGTTCATCTAACAACAAGAAGACCAATTGTAAATCACGCTCATTTAGAAATGAGACAGATAAGGTAAAAAATGAATTAAAAAAAACGATTTGTTAAACTAATTTTTCATCCTTTTTTAATTAGTGAACGAACTGAACATGTTTACAGTGTTTTTAGTCGCCAACAATCCTCAGATATTTACAATCAATGTTCACAATTAAAAATACAATATTTAATTGTAACATTAAGTGATTGCAATAACGAAACAAAGTAAATACATCACCTTTATTTTAAAGTGTCTCTTTTTCTTGTTGTTAATTTATGTTATTTTTATTTATTTTTTATTTTTCAGAGACGAATGTGATTTATTAACAATATGGGATGATATGCAACCAGCATATCGTAAATATCCACAATTTTGTTCTGAATTAGCTGTTAAGAATATACCGAGCTTTTTAAAAGTATTTACCAACGATTATTATGCAATTATTAAAACGTTTTCGCAAAGTGTACAAATTAATTTGAAATATAATAAAATGCCTGAAAAACAAATGTGAGTGAAATTAATATAAAAAAACAAAAACAAAACCAAATACACAGATTATTTTTTTTTCATATATAATGTGAGTGGTTAAAAGTTACAAAATATTTCAAAAAATATTAAATATATATTAAAAAAAATAAGTCAATTCCTTGCAAAATATTTTACAACTTTAAGAAAAAGAAAAAAAAAAACGAAATAAAATAAAACAACATTCTTAAATATATAAACCAAATACCAGTCCTATATTGAATTTATTTTTGAACAATAAAACAAAATCCTATTTTAAAACTTAAAATGTGTATTATAAATAACAAAAAAAAAAAAGAAAAAATATAAATACAAATATAAGTAAAAAAATAAAATATTTTAAAAGGCTTCTAAGGCTTATCCAATTTATTATTATTATTATTTTTTTGTTAAAATTTCATTAATTTCATAACATAATCTATTTTTGTAGCAAAAATTATTTAAAAAAAAATAATAAAAAAATATTAAAATAATTAAGTCAATTTAATTGCTAAGTTGTCAAATTTTAAATGTTTGTTTTAAATGTTTAACTGCTGCATTCATAAAATATTAAAAAAAATTAAATATATTTTAGGACTATAAAATTTTGCATAAAACGCATTTCAAAGTTATTTTATTTTTTATGAATATTATACACGTTTAAAACAATAAAAAAATGTGTAATTATAAAGTATAACTATTTTCAGTACATCTATATTTTTATTGTTATTCCAAAATATCAAACTTTATTTAAAAATTAAAAAAAAACACAACTTTATTCTTTAGTAGGATTATTTTTGATATTAATTGTAATTAGTATGCGTTTCCTTTATTTTAACGGAAAACAAATCTTTTTTCATAACTTAGCTATTTTTAATAGAGTACATTTCTAAAATATGAGTGATAAATTAAAATTATTTTTGAAAAAAATAAACAAAACAACAAATAAATTTATTTTTAGGTGACATTAAATATTTAAAAATTAAATTAAAAGAAAACTTTAAAAAAACAAATAAAAATAATTGTAATTATTTAGTATAGAATTCGGCAATGACGAATTTGACACTGTCCTTTGCGTTACTTAAACACACTAAATTTGTATAACCTTCACCGCAGGTGGAAAAAGGGTGGTATATCGTTAACTTAATACGAAAAGACCCCAACTCCTAATTTTTCGAAATCGATATTTTTATATATTTCGATAAATCATTACTACGAGGGCTGCTATATATATTCCTGGCCTGGCAACACTGAGTGCTGCCAAGTGCCATCTGACATTTCCATTGGAAAGTTTGTCATTTTTAAGCATATTCGTACTCAAAACGTTTTGACGTACGACCATTATTTGTGTTGTTTACAGTGACTTGAAAAAATTGGTATAGAAAAAAATGGAATTAACTCGAACATTTTCGTGCCATCATTTTTCACAACTTTCGACGTGGATTATCACGACAAGAGTGCATTGATGAACCTTAATCTTTGTATGGCGATGAAGCACCATCCTATAGCACTGTGAAAAATTGGTATAATGAATTTAATAGTGGCCGAAACTCGCTCAAAGACGAATTCCGTGAAGGTCGTCCAAAAACGGCTGTTGTGCCAGAGAACATTGATGCCGTGCGTGAACTCATAATGCAAGATCGACATGCGACATACCGGGAGATAGAGACATCCTTGGACATATCTTCCACCAGCATACATTCGATACTGCATGAACACCTGGCCGTAAAAAAGGTTTGTTCTCGTTGGATCCCGCACAATTTGAAAGTCGCTCAAAAAAAGGCTCGTGTCGATTGTTGCAAAGAAATGTTGCAAAAAAATGATTGCGGTGCTTCAAAAGACGTTTATAAAATCGCCACAGGTGACGAATCATGGATCTATGCGTATGAGCCCGAAACGAAATAACAATCGACCGTGTGGGTCCTTCAAAGACGAGTAAAATCCAACGAAAGTTGTTCGTGGAAGAAGCACTTCGAAGCAAATGGTCGCCTGTTTCTTCGGCAAAACTGGTCATGTGGCGACTGTTCCGCTTGAGCAACGTAAGACGGTCTGAGTGGTACACTACAATTTGTTTGCCTGAAGTCATCGGAGAAATTCGAAAAACTAACAAGAAAAGACGAATCACTGTTGACAATGCGAGCTCTCGCACATCGGCTCAAACCAGAGCGTTTTTGACCGGCCAAAACGTCGAATTAATGGGTCATCTGCTGTACAGCCCTGACTTGGCACCTAATGACTTCTTCTTGTTTCCGCACATCAAGAAAAAAATGCGTGGTCAACGATTTTCGTCGCCAGAAGAAGCTGTTGAAGTGTTCAAAAACCATGTTTTAGAGGTGTCTCAACCGGAGTGGAAAAAGTGCTTCGACAACTGGTTTAAGCGCATGCAAAAGTGTATAAATCATGCTGGAGAATACTTTGAAAAACAAAAAAACCATTTTTGATTATAAATATTCGCATTTTCACTATTAGGCCAGAAATATATAGAGCAGCCGTCGTAGATACACTTCCTCCAAAAAAATCAGATGAATTTGGAGAAAAAAATATTGAAGTTAGAGCCTCAAAATGAAAGGCCCTAATTCATCTCTTATTTTTGCTGAGAAAACAGCTACTAAGCATCAATTTTTTTAATCTTTGTTATTGTTTAGTGTTTGCTGTGCGCGATGTGCTGATTGTGCATAGAGCATTAATGTGTGGTAGTGAGTTTTGGGTGATGTCAGGGAATTAGAAGGATCAATATGTCATAGGTCTAGTGTCCTTAGAAGAGAAAAAACAAATATTTTGTGAAAATTCACACGATTTCAGTCTAAGGCATATTTTTTAAGACAAAATTTAAACTGAATGCAAGTGTGCAGCCAAATGTTTCTTTCAACATAAGGATTAAAAGAAAAAACTGTTTGAAATTGGATTAACTCTGGGGAAAAGTATGGCACAGTACTCAGTTCCAAAAAATACTCAAGCGCTGTCATATAATCAAGAAAATAAACTAATAATCACAATAAGGAAAGACAAGCGTTTCTACAAAAATGGCTAGATGAGTTACCAAAGATAGAATCGCATTTCGAATCCAACTTTTCGACCTATCAAGAGATTTATAAGCTTTATGTGGATAAAGGTGCATCAAACAAAAAAGTGACATGCAAAAATGCGATATTCGCACATCATATAAAGTAAGGAACATATCAAATGAACTTTATCAAAAACACCGAGAAGAAATAGAAAAGATGTGAGAAAAGAAACGGAAAGACATAATAAATACAGATTCCGGATTGTGTGCTGTATTTTGTATGAATATGCAAGCAGTTAAATTAGTGCCTTAATTAAATTCAAACGCTGCATTTTATAAAATGAAATTACAGGTACATAATTTTACAATGTATAATGTTGCCAATCATGAATCTGATAACTATGTTTGGAATGAGACTGATGGCAATCTCGTAGCTCCAGTTTTTGCAATATGTATCGTAAAACACTTAAGAAATTTCTTTGCTCGTTGACCTAAAATCCATCATATAATCCTTTATTCGGATGGTTGCTTTTACCAAAACCGAAATGCTGCATTGCTTGCTTTCTGCGCGGAAACTTGCCTTCACAATTTGTAGAACTTATAAGAGAAGCACGAAAATGCCCAGCACCTCTACAAGTACAACAAGTGCATTATGATTTTTTTTTGGAATTCGAGGCTATTTGTAAGCGATACACGCCGATTCGTCTAGGTAAGTTACATAGTCTTAAAAAATTATATAAAAGTTTCATATTCAAAACGTTTATTTAACTTTAGATCGAAGTAGTAGCGACCCTACTGTAAACATGCTACGGCCATTAGGATACGACAACTCAGGATTGACATATTTTAAATGTGGCGAATACGAGCTTCTACCCCAAAGAACAAAGCCTTCAAAATTAGAAATCTCTAAGAAGATTTAAAAGTTGCTGCCCAAAGACTGCCATCACTTTTATGAAAATTTACCATATAAAAACTAAAATATTATGAAGATTTTATTACTTTTCAAAATTATAATCATATGATTTTTTTAATTTCCTTGCTTCTTTGTCTAAAACATGAATTTTTTTTACTTTTTGTTCTTGTTAAAAAAAGGCCCAACTAATTTTTTTTCTTTCAGAAAATACATCAACAAAAAGCTATTACTCATATTAATAAATAAAAATTAATAAAACTAATATAACACTAAATTTGTAAATTGTTTTTGATGAAAATTGCGATTAAAAAAATTTTGTATCAATATTGCATTTCTTTTTATTTAGTTTTTTCCTTCTTCTGTAATCTATGAAAAACATGAGTTAGGGACTTTTCGTATTTAGTTAACGATATGATATCTTAGTTTGTCATTCTGTTTATAATTTCTACAATATCATTAGCAAAGTCGATTGAGCGATGTCCGTTTGTCCGTCCGTGTAAGTGTTGAAATCAACTTTGCCAAGGCACTGGATGAGCAAGAGAAAATTTAAATACGCCAATCGATCAGAAATTATTTTAAAAATTTCGCTATTGAAAATCAGCAAGAACTTCTTATCTGTCCATTAAAATACTAGAAGGGAATGATGGAAATGAAGTATAGAACTTAAAAATCTTAAAGTTTTTTCTGTGATGGAAGTTTTATCTGTAATAAACACGAAGAAAATCGATGGTCATCTGGGTAACTAGGTCAATGAGGGATGTTAAAATGAGGACTACGGAAGTCATAGAGGTATTAGGGGGTTCGGTCCTCATAAAAACAAACCCACATAGTTTTTGAAGATAGTATTTTTATGCTGGAGTAGAACTGCAGCCTTATTCTGTAAATCACTAAGACTCTAAAAAAATTCTTTAGTGAGGAATTAAAATTTATATTTGGCTTAACTTCATTTTATTTTTAATTTCTTAAAACCTTTTAGAGGAATTTTAAGAGAAAAATTAAAAGTATGCGGGCGTTTTTTAAAAGAAAACAACAAAATAATTTTTTTTTCTAAAAAAAAGGTTTGTAGAAATAAAAAAAAATTGAACTTAAGCCAAAATAAAATTTAATTTTTTTATGTCCACAGTTTTTTTATATTTATTTTTTTTATTGTAATTCAACTCCAAATTTCTTAAAAAAATTAATTTACTTACCGATATTATTTATTTTTAGCTTTTTAGCGATGGAAATTTAGATCATGATCATATTAAAACACTACAAATCCCCATGTGATTATAAAAAAAATAAAAGAAAAAAATAGTGTATGAAAACCTTTTTTATTTGGTAGTATTCGTTTAGAAAAGCTATGTCAAGTGTTGCTGACTATCGTAGTCTTTTTACCCTTCTCTAACAAGACTAGATTTTCTTTTACTTAATTTTGGATACAACAAAAAAAAAAAAATTTTTTTTTTTAATATTTTTCCCAAAAAATGTTTATATAAAAAACCTTTATGAAAACACATTTATCTCGCGTCCTAGAAGAAAACAGGCTTTTTTGTGATCACTTAAAAAATTAAAAAAATTTGATTTTTGACAGAAATATTGAATTTTTAGGACAAAAATCTAATTTTGTATATGAAAAACTTTAGCTAATTATTATCTCGAAAACTAAGCGTTTAAGAAGGAAACGGGCTTTGCACCAAAATATTAAATGTTTGGCTAAAAAATCTAAAAATTAAGTTTTAAACTACAAATCTAATCTTTATATAAATAACTATAAACCCATTTGTCTTGATAACTGTGTGGTGTTCAAGAATGAAAGGGGCTTTAATCTGTGACCACTTAAAAAATTTAAAAAAGTCGTTTTTTTTACCAAAAACTTTAATTTTTAGCCCTAAAATTCAATCTCTTATATGAATAATTTTAATCCTATTTATCTTGATAACTAAAAAAATTAAAAAAAAAAACTGTTTTTTTTTGGGACAAAATTTTAATCTTTGGTCCTTAAATTCAATCTTTTATATGAAAAACTTTAAATCCATTCATCTCGATTACTATTCGCTATAAAAAAACGGGTTTTCATCTGTGATCACTTAAAATATTTTTAAAAAAATCTGCTTTAAAAAAATTCAATTTTCGGCTCTAAAATTCAATATTTTATATGCAAAACTTTTATCTTATTTATCTCGATAAGTAAACGTCCTAGAAGAAAACATGCAATCATCTGAGATCACTAAAACAATTAATAAATAATAAAATTAATAAATAATTAAATTAATTGGTTTCAAGTTTTTCATTTTAAAATTAGAGATTTGAGTTAAAATTGAATTTTTTTGTTTAAAAACCAAAATAAGTGATCAAAAATGGAAGCCCCCTTTCTTTTAGGACGCTTGATTGTCGAGATAAATAGATTGAAAAATTTTCATGTAAAACAATTTGGATTTTTGCGGCAAAAATTAAATATTTTCGTCAAAAACAAATTTTTTAAGTGATCACAAATTAAAGCCCGTTTCCTTCTAGAACGCTTAGTTATTCAGGTTAATGACTTATTTAAAGAGAAAGAAAGAATATCAGAATCCCTTAAATTTAGCTAAAAGCAGTGTTCGACTATTTAAAAAGCACATCAATAAAATTGAAAAATGCAAAAATGATGAGGGCAAATTACTACAGTCGATAGCGAACGAAATTTCCATTTAAATTCAATTGAAATTTTGATCGATATCGAATGCCGTACTTTGGCCTCTGCTGATAATGGTCACATCTACAACAGACCTTTCTTTCTTTCTTACTTACAATTGCAAAGAAAAATTTTAAACTTTTTTAAAGCTGCGTGTGTGTTTTTCAGTAAAACATTTTCTTTCTCTATTCCATCAAAATTATTTAAAATTGTTTAGCATGTCATTATAACTGCGAATGAGTTTATTGTTAAAGTAGATTTTATAAAATTTATAACAAAGAAAAAACTTCTTAGAGTAAATGGCAAAACGAAAAAGGGGTTATGCATAAAATATCCTTTGCTCGTTTACCTAAAATAAAAAAATCCTTTTATCTTTTACGTACATGTAAAGCTATTTGTTTAGAAACAAACACAGCAACACTTTATTTAATTTTTTTATTCTATTTTTTTCTTTCATACAAATTGCAAGTAGTAAATTTTTTACTTAAAACAGAGATGGACGACTTTATCGCATATAATACAATGAGCAACAACAAACGACAACAACAAATATAACAAAAGTAACAATAATTGTAATAGAGAGCAAAAACAAGGACCCACATTAAAATTAAAACAAAGTTGTTGTTTCTTTTTGGTCTTTTTTCTGTTGCGTATTTTGTTGAATAAAACATATGGGTGACCTCTCAGACCTTTTAAGCATAAATGTATGGGTGTGAGTATATACGTATGTGTATCTACATACACACTTATATGCATTTGTTTAACTTTACATGTAAAATTTAATGTATATAAATAATGACATGCAAGTCGTAAAAGAAACAAAAAAAAAAAAAAGAAATTACGACCCACAAAAATAAATCTAAAATTTAAAATAATGTATTTGCATTTATTGCATACAGTGGGAGAGAAAACAATTATATTTTTGCGAGACAGAATCAAATGGAACATGTTTTTAAAACCAAGTTTATTTTATCAGTACAGACGAAGCAGCGAAATTAGAAAAAATCAAAAAGCCGACGAAAAAAGTTAAAGTGAAGAAATATTATATGAAAAAGAAGAGATGAATGAAAGGCCACTGAAAGAATATTTGCAAAGTTATTAGATATGATAAAACAAAAAGGAATACAATTATCTGTAAATCATAAAACAACTTTCGTACACCGATTGCTTTCAACAAGCGAAGGTACATCGTGTTAGAAAAATCGAAAGATCAAAAAATTATGACATTTCAGGCAACGTTAAAAGAAACATAATTTTCAACAAGAAACATTGCTACACACGAGGCAACATTTTATGGAACACATAAATATTTTTTTTTCAATTTTTTACAAGGTCATGAACTCAGAAGTAAAGGCCGGGGCACATAGAATCCGTCAAACGTTAAACTTTGACGTATTCCACTGACGAGTCAGTTAAAATACATGTTTTCTTATGAGTGTTGTCACAATCAGTTCGTTTTCGTGAACGTAAAGTACGAAAGCTGTTCAACTTTTAATTTTTACGAACGTTGAATACTTTGACAGCTATCAGTTGAATCTTCTTCATCTTTGTTTTCTTTTAACTCTTGTTGTGTTTCAATTGTATTCTGTGATTTTAATAAAATAATTTGGTGACAAAAAATAATATACAAATTTAACTTGAGAGTGAATAAAAATAGAGAGCAAACTTTGATTTAATATCCGTCTGCGAAGTACTCATTGTGCTCACCGCATCCGTCGTTTCTTTGACTTCAGTAAAATACGACAAAGTACAACGTATGACGGATTCTATGTGCTCCGGCCTTAAAATCTTTATCCGCGGCTTCCTGCAAGGGTTAGACATTAACAATTTGCCAAGCGACCTACCACAGAGACTGTGGATAACAGTTTTTAAACAGACCTACCCTTGCACTAGAAGTTTGGCATTTTTATGGGTAAAATCAAATTTGTTTCAACGGAAATCTCTACTAGCGTTACTCGAGCATAGTTTGAAAGTTTTAAAATTGAAAGAAAGGACTTAGAGTAATAAAGGCCGGGGCACATAGAATCCGTCATACGTTGTACTTTGACAAATTCAACTAAAGACAAAGCAACGACGGATGAGGTTGGCACAATGAATACTTTGCTGACTGATGTTAAGTCAAAGTTTGCTCTCTATTTTTATTTACTTTTAAATTTAATTTGTATTTTTGTCACTTTATAAATTAATTTAATTTATATTTTAGTTTTGGCACCAAAATTATTTTATTAAAATCACAGAATACAACTGAAACACAGAAAGGACAATTGATAGCTGTCAAAGTATTCTACGTACATCAAAAGTTAAAAGTTGACCAACTTTCGTACTTTGCGTTGACGGACACGTATTGATTGTGCCAAAGTTCATACGAAAACATATACGAGGCGTGTAAGAAAAGTAATGAGACTGATTTCATACTAACCAATGTTTTTATTATTTTCAAAAAACAATGGTATCCCCTTTAAAGTAGTTCTCTTGTGCAGCTATACATCGGCGGAGTCGTCGTTGCAACTCTTGGTAACAGCGCTGGAAGTCTTCAATTGCTATGGCTTTTAACTGGTAGGTCACAGTTTTTTGAATGTTCTACAAAGTTCCAAAATGACGTCCTTTTAGGACGTTTCAATTTCGGGAAGAGGAAAAAGTCACAAGGACTTAAATCAGATCAATAGGGGGATTGAGGAACAACAGTTATGCGTTTTGGGGTCAAAAATTCACGGATGGAAATGGTATCCGTCAGCGAGATTTATGTTAAACTTATTCTCGACCTTCTAAAAATGATTTTGATTGTGCCAGCGGAAAGCTTGTGCTCTCCATAAGCACTATTCCCCATAGGCTTGTTTTAACTTTTCAAAAAACACACACGTGGATTCACTAAATTTAACACAAAACTTTATTGCACAACGTTGCTGTAAATTCCAAAGCTTCATTTCTGTGGCCCACAATGAAAGCACAATTTTACTAATGACGATTTCAAAACTAATGTATTAACTGTACGGAGTTGTAACTCGGACTGAGGAAGTGGAAGAGATCAACAATCAAATCTAGCATCGGCCTGTAGACATAACGATGCCAGATCTCCCGCAGTGTTGCCAATCTTATTACTTTTCTTACACACTTCGTATTTTAACTGACTTCTCAATTGAATATGTCAAAGTTTAACGTATGACGGATTCTATAAAATTAATGCCTGAATGCAGAGGCAAAGTAGCTGGTACTAAACTGTGGCTTACTGCGGCCTTGAAACTTAAATACAAATTTTACAACCGCAAAAAGAGTCAAAGACAAACTTGAAATTTGACTATCAAAATTTTATGCAAGAACGCAAAAAGACACATATTCTGATTCAATTAGCGTACAATTATCTAAATAAGTAACCGGGAAAAGCTTCGAGTGGGGTTTTAAGATTGAAATTAATCTTTGTTGCAAACTAAAATCAGTTAATCTGAGAATAAATTTAATTGAGTATTAATTGCATTTGCCGCTTTTAAGTAGAAGCTCAATATTCAAACAACAAACAAGTAAGAGTGATATATTCGGCAATGCCGAATTTTGTATACCCTTCACCATGTACATATGTAAATCAAGTTTAGTGAAGTAGCTCCTATCACAAAAAAAAAACAGAGAAATGATAGAGAATTAAAAAATAATAAAAAATTAAGCACGATATATAATTTTACATAAAAATGTCATCCGCGTTTAATGAATTAATCCTTTTTAAAAAAATATTTAGTATTTTCTGAAAGATCTCTTCAGAAGCTTTTGAATAAAACCCATATGGAATATGGACAATCGAACATTTTTATGAAAATTTTAAGAGGCCCATAATTCGGTAAATATGGGCGAGTGCCAAATTTTTCCTATTTTTTAATTCTCTATCGCTTCATATTTTTTTTCTTTGATTAAAGTTACTCTATTGTTATAAATGATATGGAAAAATTAGAGGCAGGCGCGGTGTTAAGCCCACTGCCTCGAAGGACATGGACCGATCTTGCTAATTTTCAATAGCACCTCTTTCTATGTCTGATCGATTGACGTATATAAATTTTATGTAGCTCATCCGGTGCCCTGGCAAAGTTGATTTTAACACCAACACGGACGGAAAGACAGATTTCGCTAAGCATAAGGACTCAGAATATATAAATACTTTATTGGATCGGAAATGGATATTGTAGAAGGGTATAAAAATAAATCACAACATTTTTTTTTCAAATGTCAAATCTTTACCAATGAAACTCTACATTGGATACAGATGAAGGAGACACTCCGTCTTTTTAATTAAATTCTTCATTGATAATATCCTAAAAGTATTGTCACACACTGTTATTAAGAAGTCATGGTACAAGTGAATTCATGGTTGGTTAGATGATGAAATGGATGAATGAATAGATTATATTTTCATACACATGGTCATTTCCCAAATCAGTATACTTAACTTTTATTGTAACTGAAATTTTTACATATTTAAAACTTATTTACATATGAGAAAAGCATGTTATGCAATCGATTCAAATGGATTTTAAAGTACCCTTATGAATATTTTACATTTTTACATAAAACAATTGTTAAGTTGTACACTGCAGTGAAGTAATTTTAAAAATTTGTTAAAATTTAGGAATTTCGCAAGGTAATTAACAAGAAAATTTACTTGAGAAAGTAAAATAAAAAAACTATCTTAAAGGGTGTCCTCTTACAACATACATGTTTTTTAAGTGCATTATGAAACGTAAAGCTCACTTCTTTAAAAGTTTTTAAAATACTAGCTCCCATTAGCAAAAAGTAATAAAAAAAGAAATCTAAAAATTAAAGGGTGTCCCTATAGGTGATGTAAATTTACTTATATGCGCCTATCTTTTGAACCGTTATAGACAAACGCTTGAAAATTGGACAGTATGTCGATTACTATGAATGTTATAATAACAAGTATAAACATTCAAAGTTATAAATTAAAGGGTGTCCCAATAATTAATGTAATTTGATGTATGTGGCCAAACAAATAGCTGAAATTTACAAAGAACATGTATTGCTAAGTCCACTATAAAAATAAGTATAAAATTTTAATTTTTTAATTAAAGGGTGTTCCCATATTAAAAGTAAATTTACCTATATGGCCCTATCGTTCGAACTGTTGCGAACACTTGAAAATTAAACAGAATGTCCACTACTTTGCCTGTTATATTAAGAAGTATAAATATTTAAAATTATAAATTATAGGGTGTTACAATAGTTGCTGTATTTGATGTATATGACCAAACTGTTGAACAGTTGAAGCCTGTTGATTGAAATTTTCATAGAGCCTTTATTGCTAAGTTCGCTATAACAAGTAGCAAACTTGAAATTGGATATTAAAGGGTGTCTCTATAGCTGATGTAATTTGACCTTTATGGACCCATCTTTGAAACCGTTTTATACAAACTCTTGAAAATTAAACAGAATGTCCATAACTATGCCAAGTAAAATAACAAGTATAAATGTTTAAAATTAGAAATTAAAGGGTGCCCTAATAGTTGTAATATGATGTATATGGTCAATCTTATGAACAGCTATAGTCTGACGCTTAAAATTTAAAAATATTTCGTTTAACTGAGTCAGTAATAAAAAGTGTAAAAAATAAAGGGTGACCACATAACTGCTGAATTTTGTTGTTTAATCTGCATTCATATTTTGTTCTACGACATATAAAAAATCCTGACGCAATCTTTCTCAAATATAATTGATGTATAATTACCGTCCTAAAAAATATGATTTTAGGTTTAACTATTTTTAAGTCGTTTTTTTGCAAGAATGTTTTTAAAACTTTAGTTTTAAAGAAATATGCTGATGTAACTGCTAAAAATGCTAGTAGAAAGCCACCACTGAATTTCTTTGTGTGGGAGCACAGAATTATTATCAAAATAATATGCTCCTGTTTGCAGTCATCGTTCGACACAAGACGGGATTCCTACAAAGCCTGGTGGTGGCATCTCATAGTTTCCACGTACATAATGCCAATGGACTTTATGTCGCACCCAAAATTGACAATATATCGCTTTGAGAAACGTCATAATGTTTATGTAGATTGTGTCATTTTTAATATGGACATAGTGTCATTCACAAAAGAGACATGATTTCCTCACTTAAAGCATCAACGGCGTTGTTTCCCAAGGATTTCCTGTGTAGTTGAACTTCAGCCAGGCGCAGAGATTTTTTCCTCTTTGGTATAACCAAGCGAAGCCGACCAACGTTACATCTTTTTTACAGAGATTACCATTAAATATGCCTTTAATATCCATAGACATTATGTCACTTTCTGTTGTGAAATAATATCTATGGACATTATATCCGTGGACGTTATGACATATTTACCACCAGGTCTGGTTCTCTTTTTGAATTTGTAAAATTTTTCGAACAACAAAAATTCGTTGTTTTATATGAAAAATTTAACACGAAAAATTTTACTTCTTGTTGACTAAATAAATTCAAATGAAAACAAGAGAAAAGATATAAATTATCTTAGATTATAGACTTTTTAGCAAAATAATTATTGACATAAAGGTGTTATTTTTTGTGTTTTCCTTGCTTATTTGCTGTCTTGATTTTTTATTTCAAAGCAAAATATTTGTGCCCCCCTTGTTTCACTAACCATTCTTTGAGGTTTATTGCACCTACTTCCATTCCTTTGGTCGACAACTTTGAATCTATTTCCCGCCGCCAAACAACGAATGTTAATCCAATCGGTATTAGATTAATCTTTTCAAAATCCTGCTCAAAATACAAAACTAACACTATAATATGTCTTAGAAAAAAATCACAACTTTAAGATGAATACTTTATTTACAATCACTCTAGAAGCAAAAACTTTGGATCGAATCCTTGTTTTGAATTATTGAAAAATACATGTAACAGGAATATTAATTTAATATTCAAATTTTTGTTTGAAAATACTTAAAAAAATTTTATTTATTTAAAAAATCGTAGTTGAAAGTCTAAGCTGCTTTCTAGTGTTTTAGTTGCAATGTTTGTTTTTCGAAATAAATTTTAATAAATTATATTTTATCATAGCTGGCTTCATTTACTTAATATTTTTTAGGAATTGATAAAATTTTACAGTTAAAGGTAGTAACAGCTTTATTATTTTATAACTAAGTTCTATGTTGAATCTTCCAATAAAAAAAATATTGATGCTCTTAATGGGTTAAGCATTTTTAAAAAAATTTTAGCAGTTTCTTAAAGATCTCTTCAAAAGCTTTTGAATAATTTATATATTGATATCTTGAAAAAAAAGTGCAAAATCGTACTTTCTATGGAAAGCTCAGAGTCCCATAACTCGGAAATTTTTTTTTTACTCTCAATCGTTCCATATATTTGTTCTTTTGATTGGAGTTATATCTCTAAACAAGATTTGTTTCAAATGACATGGAAAAACTAGAGGCAGGTGTGGTGTTTTGCCCGCTGCCTTGTAGGACTTTGCTATGCGTAGGGACTCAGAATATTTATATTATATTACAAATGGAATGACAAACTTAGATTTATACTTTTTTCCACCAGTGGTGAGAGGTATAAAACAAACTCAAAAACCATCTATTTTAAAATCAACTTTTGTTGAATTTTTTGAGTTTTCACAAATATATTTCTTTTTGTGTAATAAGTTCGTTAAGGTTTCATCTCAGACCTTTTCAAAGTATCAAAATAATGTCAAGTAACTCCCTTCTATGGCAATGTCATGTTAATGTAACAAGTTCACTTCACATTAAACATTGGTTATCTTTCCTCTCGGATATGTGCAAGGTATTGCCCGTTTTTTAGGGTACTTAACGTCAAATATTAATTGCTTTAACGTATGTTTTATACAATCAGAATGAAAAAAAAATTATTTAAAAGAAAATAAAATTTTTAGCTGTTTTAAAAATTTTTTGATTTTGGTGATTTTCATACAAAGTTTAGGAATATTTTTTTTATTATTTTACCTCTAAATGACAAAGCCGTATATGTCTTGCAGTCAATTTTTAACCGTTATTGAGATTACTTTTTGTCTTCCATTTTTTCACACTCATAAAATATTTAAATAAAAATATCGAGGATTCATTTTAACTAAATTTTTTAAAATAGGAACAGCATTTAAAAATGCATTAATAAAGAATAATCACATAAAATGTTTTCCAATATATTTTTAATGTTGTCATTTGAAAAAAGTGATGTAATGTTTCTTTACTTTACGACTGTTAATTGCATTCACTTGAACCTACCATCCACGGATCCATTTACTTTGAAAAAATGATTGAATAAGAAATAAATTTATTTTTAGTTTTATTAACTGTTTTGCAGAGCTGGCAAAATCTGAATCAAAAAATCACAGCACAAATAATTTATTTTCTCCCGAAAAATTGTCAAAATGCATATAAAAATACTTTACATGAATTTTAATGAAAAACCGTGGCAGAAGTAGATATCTGTTTGTGCTGTGAAAAATGTATTAAATGTTTCTTCTTTTTACTGCACATGAAATATTTTTTGAAAATTTTTGATGTACACCAACATAGATAGTATGGAATATACCTATTTTTGTAATTTTTGTCTGTCTGTTTGTGATCGCATCAACTGCTGGAAGGACTTGAATAAAATTTTGTGACGAGGTCCCTTAGAACCTTGATTCAAATATAGAATACTTTTTGTTTCATAAAAATAAGTTGTTTCGTAAAGAAAATATACTTACAAATGTGAAAGCAACCAATTATACTGGTATAATGGTACTAAAACAGTTGACAAGCCAATGTTTAAAAACATATTTTTCTAAATTTTAATTTTAAGAATATTAGGAATGATACGCAGACGAAGTATTGGGCACCGCTACTGCTTTGCGTCTTATTTATTGGCAGACAATTTGTTGAAAAATGGTAAAATATAAACAATCAACAAGAGATTATACTCTTTACAATACGATTCACAGTTAGAATATTAATTGTACCCTTAGCGATTTCGGTCTAACCCTCTTCCCTGTTTTGAGAAGGCGCTAGATGACCAACAACAACTTCAAATCCATTACTTTGTTAGACATGCTTTCAAGATTATTATTATATTATTGGTTGGCGCCAGGTTAAAAGGCGGCGGGAAATAGATCCAAAGTTGTCGATCAAAGGAATAAACCTCAAAAAATGAATAGTGAAACAGGGTGGGGGCAAATATTTTGCTTTGAAATAAAAAACCAAGACAGCAAATAAACAAGCAAAACACAAAAAAAAAACACCTTTATGTCAATAATTATTTTGCTAAAAAGTCTAGAATCTATAATCTTTTCTCTTGTTTTCATTTGAAGTAAAATTTTTCGTGTTAAATTTTTCATATGAAACAACGAATTTTTGTTGTTCGAAAAATTTTACAAATTCAAAAAGAGAACCAGACCTGGTGGTAAATATGTCATAACGTCCACGGATATAATGTCCATAGATATTATTTCACAACAGAAAGTGACATAATGTCCATGGATATTAAAGGCATATTTTATGGTATTCTCTGTAAGAAAGATGTAACGTTGGTCGGCTTCGCTTAATTATACCAAAGAAGAGAAAATCTCTGCGCCTGGCTGAAGGTCAGCTATACAGAAAACCCTTGGGAAACAAAGCCGTTGATGCTTGAAGTGAGGAAATTATGTCTCTTTTATGAGTGACACTATGTCCATACTAAAAATGACACAAGGTACATAAACATTATGACGTTTCTCAAAGCGATATATTGTCACTTTTGAGTGCGGCATAAAGTCCATTGGCATTATGTCCATGGAAAATATGAGATGCCACCACCAGGCTTTAATAGGAAATTTTGGAAATATAAAATTGGTTTAAAAAATTTTCTTGGGATTATTTTTTATAGTTCCCAAAATTCGGGATTTTACATTTTTGGAAAATCCCAGGTTTTTGGGATTTGGGATTTGTGATTTTCCATTTGGTAGCCATAGTTTCGTAACAACAAAAAGTCCGACATATTGCTTAGCAATAATTATTTGTTTTCAGATTTCGTTTAAAAACTCAAATTGTCTATTTCTGTTCTGATTGCTGCGTTACTTTCATACTTTTTTCGTAAACTGCAGCAGCAATAAAACCTACAGCAACAGCTGTTTAGAAAGGATGTATATTGAAGGATATAAATGCATTATAACAAATTGTATTTATTTATATTTTATGTTCGTTTGCTTCAAACAAGTTGCGTTACATAAAATATATTTTCCTTTTTTTTACAAAAAGATTTTTATTTTTTCATACATGAATTTTAAAACAAAATTAAAAAGCAACATATTTTTCGTTTGTCTCTATCCTTTTTATCCCTACATTGTTGTTGTATTGTATCCTTATTTATATAAAAAACTATATAATGGACTTTTTTTTAGCATGTCTTTGGACATTTAAAAACTTTTCTTTTTTCGATATTTTTTGTTGTTTCCTAAATAAGGAAAAGTACTTTTTACTTTACTTATAAAAAAACAAAAACAAAATTGCTTTCGAAACTTAAATGCAAATGCAAGTTCAATAAAAATAAGTTTTCTTTGTTTTATTTTCAATTTGTAGTCGTATGTATTAATTTTTATTGAAATTTAATCCTTGTCCTAAGACCTTGTTGCTGAGAGAAAGGAAAGAAAATAAAAAAGAACAATTGAAAGTACTTGGCTGGCTATTTATGCATATGATGTTGAAGGTTACATTTTCCAGAAAAAAAATTAAGGATTTTATTTCAAGAGATTTGCAAAAGTTGGTGAAAATTTTTACAGATGTTTATACAAATCACTTTTCTTAAAAGTATTTTGCGAAATATTCAAAAAAGTTACATCTTAGAGGGATTAGAAAATCCTGAATCTTGAATATTTAATTTTTATTTTTAAGTTTTCCTTTCAAAGCTTTTAATTTTAATTAAAATACTCGTTTACTTGAAATTGATAGCAAAAATTACATAACGAGAGTGTTAAGAAAACAGTTATCCCTGCACTATGGGTTATTTGACAAGAAAAAATCCCAAATGTTTAATCCTATAGCAAATTTAACAATTGATTAACAACTTTATCCTTACCGAGTTTGTAAAGGGTTAACTCAGTATATACCCTCAAGTTTATTTTATTAAAATTTGGTAGATTTGAGTCGCTGAAAACGCCTATCTATGAAAAAATTAAAAAGGAAAGAATTGTTAAAGAATTCTCGTCTCTCTACCGTGGAAATGGAAGAAATACCTGCATGGATAATTTTTTTATACTTATCTGCCAATAGCGAAGCTCTTGTTATCTAATCTTACCTAAAAAATACGCCTTGTAATCCAAATGTTATGGTCGCAAATAAATCAAGGGAAGTATATATATTCGGCCAATTATAGTTTTCATGAAAAATTAATGATGAATTCTTACGCACCCAAAAAAATATAGCAATAGTTTTATTATAAACAATGCGTTCAGAAAAAGCTAACAATGTTAAAACGAAACCCGACATTAATAATATAATTAATAACTCTTCAATAGTATATAAACATAGGCTATGCAAACTGTACACTAACATCATTCTCAAAGGAATATATCCTCAAGCGTGGAAGCAAGCTATTCTGTGCCCAATTTCAAAACCTGGCAAAAATCCGAATAGTATGGAGGGTTATAGACCGATTTCACTGCTATCTACTATCTCGAAAGTATTAGACAAAATTATTTCGCAAAGGATTTGGGAGCACTGCAAATCCAAAATTGCAAACGAGCAACATGCATACCTACCACATAGGGGAGTTCATACTTTATGCCACCAAATCGAAAGCCAAATTAAAGGAAATATAAGAAGAAATAAGCACTCAGTCATTTTGTCTGAAGATCTTGAAAAAGCCTTCGACAAAGTTGTAAACTCTGTAGTGATACAAGAAATGCATAAATGGGGCCTACCAAAAAATTTATTGAAGCTCTTCGAATCTTTCCTATCATATCGGAAAATTCTTGTAAGAGTTGACGGTTTTTGCTCTGAGCCCTTTAACATGGATTATGGAGTCCCACAGGGTTCTCCATTGTCTGTAGTTCTTTATACTGCATATGTAAACTCCCTATTCGACAACTCTATGCATTACAATGGAATTGACCATATATCTATTTACGCAGACAACATCTTTGCTATAGCCTCTGGTACACATGAAGAACTTTCCACAGCAATAAATGAGTGGGATTCAATTATAAAAGAATGGACCAAGAAAACAGGAGCGAAAGTACCCATAAATAAATGTAAAGCCATAAATATTTGTAAAAAATACAAGTGTAATCTTTCGCCTATAAAAATTAGGGACCAGTACATCCCATTAAAGACTGAAATGAGAATTTTGGGTTTAATTTTCTCAAAGAATTCTCTCTGGAACAAACATATTCAAACTGTTATTGACAAATTAAAGAAGATAAATAACCTTCTAAAAATTATCTGCACCAAACGCAAAGGTCCTCACATGGAAACTGCAATTTCAATTTGTCGCGCCCTAACGGAGGGTACTATTCAACACTGAATAACTATATATGGATGGACAACAAAAACCAATATTAACAAAATTAACGCTGCTATAAATAGATGTTTCCGCACTGCAACGGGTATTCTACAAGCTACTCCTAATGATGCCTTGAGGATAGAGGCAAAAATAAATGACATTGACAGAGTTTTAAAAAAACAGTCTATAAAGTTACTAGCAAAAGGATTAATAATTACAACCACGGTCTACACAACTAATTGTGGGAGCTTTTAAACCAGGACGAATTACCCGGCTACCCTTGTGGTCTTGCAAGAATTATAGGTTACGCTAAGACATCTGGATTACCACTCCCTTCTAGATCGAGCATTACAACCAGGAACTACGAACCGCACATAAAACTCAACATCAACACATCGCTTAATATTATCAATAAGAACAGAATTGACCCGCGTGTATTTCAGCAACTTTACCTTGAAGAGAGAAACAAACATAATCCAAGTACCATAATTTTCACTGATGGTTCCTTTTCAAATGGGAATACGTCATATGCTGTGGTGGAGAAAAAAAACAATAACTTTGATTTAATCAAACAATCAATTCTTCCCAACCAAGCAGGGATTTTTTCAGCTGAGTTAACAGCCATAAGATACGCCGTATCATATGCCTCAAAAAAAGGAGGAAAAAGTCTGATATGCACAGACAGCCTTAGCGCTGTAAAATTGCTAAAGATACAGGGAGAAAACAGAAGATATGTTCTTGGAAAATCTACTCTGTTAAATGAAGTTATCATCCTTTGGATACCAGGGCACTTAGGAATTGAGGGTAATGAAGCCGCCGACGCAGCTGCCAAAGACGCTATAAACTATCCACTAATAACAGAAATTCCACCACTAATACAAATTTTAAATAATGTCCACAAAGACCTGCAACTAAAGCAACAGGAAGATTTATGGAGTACCTCGACCAGTTTCTTGAAGGTTCATAATCCCCGTACATCACGACCTCCTTACAACAAACACCTTTCCAGAGAGGACTGTATTACAGTCGCCAGAACAAGAGTAGGCACAACAGTTTAGCACACAGCACTATTTTGATGGAACACCGCCCAGAGAATGTATAGATTGCTCAGAGATACTTACTATTGAACACATCCTAAAAGTTTGCCCCAGAAGCGCTACTAATGAGACCCTGGAAGAGACACTTAACTGCAATAACAAAAACTCTGTAAATAAACTTAAAAATATTTTAAGATCTGCTAATCTGTTAGAAGAAATATAAACTAATCATATATGGTGTAATGGCCAAGTAGCCCACACCATTTAAAGGTGTATTTTGTAAATTTATTTATAAAATACTTTTCAATAAATAAAATAAAATTATTTTTTTTTTTTTTTTTTTTTTTTTTTGAAAAAGAGAAGTAACACTTCAGGCATTAAAACCTATTTAGTTATTTAGCTAATTTTCGTAACCGTGCTACATTCTTTAGGAAAGGGATAGATGAGAGATAAGACAGGTGGTGAAAGGAGAGAGAGAGAGAGTTATTTATTTTACTTCGCCGGCGAATCTGCTATGAGAAAGTACCGAAGAAGGAGACTGCACGTTTTTTGTTCATTCTGAATATGTATTTATACCATTAAACAGAAAAAAAAATTTTTTTTTGTATTTTGATTGCCACAGGATTTGAACCCTGAAACAACCAGGTTTGTAGTCAGCGTGTGTACCACTTTGACTACAGCAGCCTCTAATTATAGTGGGTACTGGGGTACCCGGGTGCGCCTGTTGCGATGGTTAAAGTTTTAGCAAACGTTTTTGTGGATAAACGCAGCAAAATATTAAATCTAAACTCTTAATTTGCTACCTTTTAAGTTAAATAACGACAATTCAGAAACTTGTTTAAAAATTTTTATTTATTAATACACATTTTTTTCATGTAAATATACTTAGATGGGTTATTAACACAAGGGTTAAAAAATTTAAGCACCCACCCATACTACAAGACTTTGTGACTCCGGCAACGCTTAAATTGTTTGATGTCTTAAGTAAACATTTGCCTTAAACCAGCACCATATTTGTCCCCACTGACTCTTGTTTATCAAATATTCTTTCACCAGAGAAGCTTCGACCACTCTCAAACTCACGGCATTTTATCTTAAAAGTCAGGTCACAATAATCTGTGGCTTCTGCGAGGTTCAAACTCACAATATTTTGTCTGTCCAATCAGGCCCTTTCATTATCTCAGCCATGACTAACCACACACTTTTGTTAGATTGTTACTTTCCTCCATAATTGAGGCTCCTCCAAAATCTCCTCGGTTTACTATACAGGCGACTTTTCTAACTCCTTTAACGCGACTACACAGGTCTCCGTTTTCTTGTTTTAATAAACGGGTGTTTTAACTATCGAATCTGCTGTTGTTGTTCGAAACAGACACTTGTTTCACTTTAAACTTGTTTATTTGTTTGTTTGTTTTCAATTATATTAACTTTGATAATAATATAAAATAATTTATTCACAATTCAGTTGGAAAAATTCAAGGCGAATTCACATAAGGTGGCAGCGCGGCTACAACAATACAACAATAAAAAGAAAAACAGGCACTTAAGTGTATGATAAACTTTAGAACACAAATACTACACTTTTTTCTTACCCTTTTCAATAAAGTTTTTACTAAGATTCGTTTTTTAAATTGATTTAAAACTCTTCTTACAATTCTTTTTTAAAAAATAATAAAAAAAAGAAATTTTGTGTAATAAAATGATTCACTTTTGACAGATATTTTACACATTACAAAATTAAACAAAAAATTGTCAGCTGCCGCAACGATGCCACCTGGTGAAATTAATTCGCCTTGGAAAAATTTATCTTTGTAAAAAACTATTAATTTGGAAGTTAATTATTTAAAAAAAATAAATTTGAAATTGAATATTTACTTTCAAAAAATAATTTATTTCCAACATTCTTCAAAATTAATATTGCTGCTGCAGTTATTATGTTCCGTACACCGCCTGATGATGCTGACAAACCAGGAGCTTCCGGTGTACAAATCGTTAAAAACATTGTGGAAGAGGTTCCTCATAAATCAAACAGTTGTGGACATTGCTGCATGGAAGATAGCGAGGAAATGGTTCAATGCGACAAATGCGATACATTGTATCACTTTACCTGTGCAGGTGTAAGCGATTCGGTGGAGAACCATGATTGGATATGTTCTAAGTGTAAAGAAAAATCAAATGATGAAGCATCATGTAAAAGTTTCAAAAAGGCGATGACAATGTGTTCAGCTACCTCATCAAGAAAGCGTACAATTAACTTAGAACTTCAAGGGCTAAGTAAAGAAAAGCCCTTAGAATCTCGATTTTTACGAAGAAAATTTGAAATTCTGGCAATGACAGAAGAATGTGAAGAAAATATTCGCAGCGAAGTTATATCCCGCACAAAAAATTGGGTTTCTAACTTGAAACCTTTCGATTGAACTAAAGTCGGAGATTCTACACAAAGTTCGCCTACTCGTTGTGAAAACAAATATCAACAACATCATGATACAGATGCAAAGGAAAGTTTAAAGAATGAACAGATTTTGTCTGAAAGTTAACTTTCAATACGAAAGGCAATATTTAATGATTTGCCAATTTTTACTGGAAAACCTGAAGAATGGCCTTTATTTATCAGCTTCTGCACAGAGAGCACGAAACTGTACGGATATTCTGATTCCGAAAATCTCTTACGGTTGCAAAAAAACCTTAAAGGAAAAGCCTTTGATCCTGTTAGTTCTCATCTCTTGTTACCGAAGAATGTGCCAGAGGTAATTCGAACGCTCAGAATGATGTTGGGTCGCCCAGAAATAATAATTAATTCCCTCTTGGAAAGAATTCGATTGGACGTTTCTCCCAAGGCAGATAAACTTGACACTCTGATAAGTTATGATATCTCAGTTAGAAATCTTTGCTCGACCCTAGAAGCTTCAGAACGAAAAGCTCACAAAAATTATAAGTTCTTGAAGAAGCAACTTCAAGAACTAGTAGATAAGTTACCAGCTCAAATAAAACTGAATTGGGCCATGTACGTATCAGTTAGAGATGCAGACGTATCGGTGTTTTCAAGATGTCTATTTGATATTGCAGAGGCTGTGGCTAAAGTTAGCCTACCAAATACATCTTTTAAAATAGGAGGTAATGTACATGAGCATAATGAAGAGCCTTCGCTCCCAACAGCGATTCCAAAAATCTGTGTTATTTGCAATAAAAACCACTTGGTTGAGGCATGTGAAAAGTTTTCCCAGATGAAGCTCTCTGAACGCTGGGACCATGTAAAGTTGTTGTTGTTGTTTGTGCCTTCAGAAGCATGACTATTATCGCTGTTCCGATAAAAGGTGAAATGTTGATGGTTGTGATGCTAAGCACCACAAATTGCTTCATAAATTCAAGTACAACTCCATTCTACCCCCAAAGCTGAGAAAACATTCTTAAAAATTTTACCCGTGACATTGTATAGCAAAGGTATTTTAGCAGAGACTTTAGCATTTTCAGACGATGGTTCAAATGTTACTCTAATACAAAAGGATATTTGTGATCAACTTGAACTAGAGGGTAACATGAATAACCTTTGGTTCAAATGGACTTCAAAAACTCGCCGCTTAGAAGAAGAATCGATGGAAGTAAGTCTATACCTCTCAGGTCGTAACAGGAATTCAAAAAGGTATGAACTTTTGAATGTACGTAGAATTAAAAACCTTTCTTTGCCAGAACAAAGTGTTACAAGAAGAGATTTCAAGGCCTTTCGTCATCTTAAGAATGTTCCTTTATAAACATATAACAAAGTTTCTCCGAAAATTCTTATTGGTTTAAACAATGGATACGTATGCAATTCTTTAAAGATATGTGAAAGGGTGGTAGTAGTCCAACTTTTGGGAAAACACTTGCTTTTCACAATATCATACTATGTAACTGTGAGTACGAAATGGAGAAGTTGCAAAAGATAGTATCAGAATAGATGTCCTTGGAAAATGTTGGACAAAAATTTGAGTTGAGCTTACCCGAAGAAAGGCGTAGAAAATTATTGCTTAAAACAACAACTAAACGTATTGGTCTGCGTTTTGAAACTGGATTGCTTTGGAAAGAGGAGAATATAAGTGTGCCCAATAGTTTTCCAATGGCATTAAAACGACTCCAGTGCCTCCAGAAACGAATCCAGAAAATATTTTAACTATTACGCAGCAAATAGAAACATTAGTAGAAAAGAATTACGCGCGAAAAGTGTCTCAACAAGATGCGAGAGAATTTAATGGGATTACCAGGTATCTACCCATTTTAACGGTTTCCAACCCAAATAAGCCCGGTAAGATTCCTTTGGTGTGGGATGCTGCGGCAAAGGTGAAAGGAGTTGATCTAAATTCTATGCTATTAAAAGGCCCTGACTTAATGGCACCATTACTCTCAGTTTTATATAGCTTTCGCTTAAAAAAAATTGCCATATGTGGAGACATCAAAGAAATGTTTCATCAAGTGCTCATTCGTAAAGAAGATCAAAATGCCCAGTGAATTATCTGGCGAAACGGGGATAAAAATAGAGCTCCTGACGTCTATGTTATGCAAGTAATGACTGTTCGAAACAGACACTTGTTTCCAACAGTTGTAGTATAAAAGCGTGTTATCTTACTCAACTACTGCGGCTATCCAACTACGTATGTGAGTTTTCACTAGGACTTAGCGGAACCAAATTGTTATTGTTGTTGTTTTAATATTTATTTTCATAAAATTGCAACACTTCAGGCCGATAGGTAAAAATTGTTTTGTTTTGTTGGCCACACTGTATCTACTCACCCCATTTTACTGCATTACAAAAGTAAAAACCACTTTATTTTCTACTTTTTAATCGTTAAGACAATAATTGTGACAATAGCTAAATACGTTTATTACTCGTATAAAAAAATAAAAAGATTTTGAAAGTTCTTTTTTCTTACTTTTTGCACAATTAACAAATTGGCTCAATTGGAATTTTATGAAACATTCATTCGAAACACCAAGGGCTTCAGGATATACAAAACTGAAAAAAAATATTGAAAATAATGTAAAAAATACCAACAAAGTCTAAAAAAATTAAATAAAAAAATTAAAAGTGAAGATGATGTAAAATGTTGTAGAATTTTTGTATGGTTCGTTGTAATTTCTCACCACCATATGTGTTCAATTGTGGGCACATGTGAAAGTAATTTTCGAAACCAATATCAATGAACAAATAAACATACACACAATCATTTTCTTTTTTGCACACATTCGCAGTTGAAAAGAAATAGGAGTTGGGGATAGCCAAATACTTGCTGAATCGGCTATTGGGTTTTTTATGGCGTTGATACACTTAGAGAAAAATTTTATTAAAATTAAAAATTCAAGTTAATGTTTTTATTTGAACTTCATTTAGCTTTCTATTTTAAACTTTATAATCCAAAATATTATAACTTAAGATTATGTGATGCTTATAATTTATTTAATTCTGTAGCTGTTGCAGGACGGTATTGCAAAAGCAGGTGTCTACGCAGTTGAGCTAATTTTTGCCTGTAGTCTGCGTCTGGAAAGGTACGTGCCCGTTTACTACGCAAAATTTTTTGCGTTGCTGCGTGCGTTGGATCATCTGCTGGAAAGTCGGCTGCATGGAAGTAAGATTCTAGTTACACTCGACAATCAGTCGACTCGAGGCAAGTAAACGTGTACTCCAAACTAGTGAATAAGGTAACGTTGATTTGGGTGGAAGGACACAGCTAACATAGCTATGAATGGAGCAGTAGTTGAACTGGATCTTATTTTCATCAATAATTCCAAAAATTCATAATTTAGTTTATACCTCAGTGTGGTTTTCGTAGTTCGCAGAGGCAGCGATTTCTAGAAAAAAATAATTTCCAGCAATTTCTTCGTATGCGTTAACTATTGCCCAAAAGCCAAACATGTCTTTTGCAATGGAATTTTTTGTATATTTCTGCCAAAAACATTTCCATTTTTATTTCACTCGCTTTCGTATTTAGTAAACTTTCAAGTCTATGGATATTTTTAAAATTCTAAACAACCAGTTTGGTGATAATTGCAATTCTGTGGAATATTCTATGTCAATATCTATGTCGGTGTTTGCTTTATCAATATCCAATTAAATGGAGAGTGCAAATTTCTTTTTTATTTGAAAGCATAATCCTTTGAGTTAATAATAAAAAATAATTTCATTTAAATGGCTGCCTTGGCTGGCCATGCAGTAGCCTACACGATCGGTTCAATTTTTAAGCACATTATCGATTGTGTGCAGCTGTTTTTCACCAATGGCTTCATGAATATTGTTTTTTAAAGCGCCAATTGTATCTGGCTTGTCGCGTAACACTTATCTTTGACGGCACCCTACAAATAATAGTCCAACAGTGTCAAATCGCAAATGCGAGGTGGCCAAACGAACTCAGCTCTGCGGCTGATAATGCGATCTTCAAAAACAGGGCGCAAAACATCGAGTGTAGTTTCGGCTTTGTGCCACGTAGCGCTGTCCTGTTGAAACCAAATATTGCCACTATCCTCGTCTTCAATTTTTGTGAACAAAACTTCATTTAACATGGCCTGATAACGATTGCAATTGACTGTAACGGCCACTCCTTGCTCATTTTCGAAGAAAAATGGCGTAATTATGCCTCTGGAGCAAAATCTGCTACAAACTCGTTTTGGGTGCACCGGCTTTTCAATGTATGCGTGCGGGTTTTCTGTGCCCCAAATGTGACAATTTTGATTGTTTACATACCCGCCAAGATCAAAATGAGCTTCATCTGAAAAGATGATTTTTTTTGGCAAAATCGGCATCTTCTGTAAGTCGATCGCAGGCCCACTTAGCGAAGCGAAAACGCATTGGATGGTCAGTTGGCTAAAACTCCTGAACCAATTGGCGTTATATCAAGGTTTTTATGCAAAATTCGTCTCAATGATGTCTCAAAAATGTTTAGTTGTTGAGAACGACGATGAACTGATGTTTTTGGCGCTTCACGTACACTTTCAGCCACAGCAGCAATATTCCCGGGTGTACGTACTGTTTTTGGCTTTTCACGCTTTGGTTTATCGATGCGGATTCCAGTTTCTTTCACAAGATAACGAACATACGGAGCTGACGGTGCTTCTCTTCTTCCAAAATCCGAACGCAATTTTCGCACGCATTATGCAACATTATCATGATTTTCAAAGTAATGTCGCAATATTTCCCAGCGTTGTTCAAGCGGATACACAACCATATTCGTTCAACGGAAGGTTAAAACTATTTATCTGTCAAATCAGGCGTGAGCTAAGTGTTACCATTCACGAAATAACCACTAGTTGAAAAAAAAACGTTGGATGGCGGACCCTTTACTTCAGCGGTTCTCATCAAATTCCTGCTCACGGACCCCTAGTAAACTAAGTTTTTTTCGCGGACCCCTCTGATGCCCAAATTCATAACAAAACTTTTATTATTTTTGTAAACACTGTTTTTTCGGTTCTTCATGCGGACCCCTCGGATGGTGTCTACGGACCCCCATTTGAGAACCGTTGCTTTACTTGAATGTGTAATTTTATTTTGCGTAAAAAAATATTTTAACCACTATCAAGTGTCTATACATACGAGTATAAGTTTATATCGTGCCTGTAAATCAAACAAGTGTCGATAGTAAAAAAAGGTAGAAATGAAAAATCACCAAATTCCTCCCCACGAATTTTTATCCCTAAACTTATGGGAAAAATCCCCTTATCTGGCTACACTGATTACAAATCGTTTACTTTAAATTTAATTCGTGTAGCGAAGCGAGTTGAAAATGGAAACTTAGAGTAAGCGGTCTATTTCAATATCCTGCCTACATTAAAATAAAACACAACCGTTGAAAGTAAGATATAACTTCTTTGGATATTTTTTTTCATTATTAAGTGAGCAAAAATATGTAAACTATATAAAATTTTAAAATTAATTTAATTTAATTGTGCTTGATTCCTACAAATATAAACTACAAAATTTAATGTATTACTGCGGGAAAAGCATATCCATATGGATACTTTGCTACTGCTCGTATAGCTCATCAGTGGATTCTACCCAAATCTTGTAAAAAAAATCTAAGAGTCTTAAATCAAAATCCACTGGGAACCATTAATATGTATTTGAAAGATTCATTGTGCACCTAATAATACGTCTATATAAAAATATATTATTTGGTATCTTTTTTATATTAATTTACTTTAATACTGTTTGATTCCTACAGCTAACGCGTGATCCAGTTCGAGGTTTTCTACTTAAAAAAAACACATAAAATTGAAATTTAATAATTTTAATTTTTTTATTGTCATTTGAAAGAACATTTTTTGGCCTTTATTTTTTGAAGATCATGTCTATCAAATATTGGCCATTGCTACGATGCGGATGCTCCATCCGTTGTGTCCAAATTTCGATGACTTGTTCGAGCATTTCGAGTGGTAACTGGCGAATGACACGCGTGATGTTTTCCTTCAAGGCCTGAATCGAAGCGGGTTTGTCTGCATAAACTTTAGACTTTACATATTCCCACAGAAAAAAGTCTAAGAGTGTAATATCACACAATCTTGATGGCCACTCGACCGGACCAAAACATGAAATTATGTGCTCACCGAAGTGTTCTCCCAATAAATCCATTGATTGATGCGATGTGTGAAAAGTGGCGCCGTCTTGCTGAAATCAAATGTCGCCGAGACCACGAGCTTTAGTTTCAGGCATCAAATAGTCGGTTATCATGGCATGATAACGGTAGCCATTGACGGTTACGTTCGTAACGACATTCTTTTTAAAGAAATGAAATTGATGATTCCACCGGCCCACAAACCACACCAAACAGTTGTTTTTTTTTGATGAAGTGGCAGTTCTTGCATCTCTTCAGGTTGCTCTTCATCCCAAATGTGGCAATTTTGTTTGCTAACATATTCATAGAGCCAGAAATGGGCCTCATCGCTCAACAAAATTTGGCTCGAAAACATCGGATCTTTTTGGATCTTTTTAAGAGCCCATAGAGCGAAGCAATGTCGCTTAGGAAGGTCGAACGACTTCAGTTATTGCATGAGCTGTATTTTCTGTACGCTTTCAATTTAAGATCTCGACGTAAAATGCGCTAAGTCGTTTCGTACGTCAGTCCGAGCTGCTGCGAACGTTGTCGAATCGACTATTCACGATCTTTGTGTACAATCGCAGCTATGGCCGCTATGTTTTTTTTCACAGCGTGCTGGACGTGGTCTATATGATCGAATATTATCGAATAATGTATGCTGGGTCCAAAATGGATGATGGTGTTATAAATAGTACTCTCAGTAGGCTGATTATGTTGACCATAAGCTGAACGAAGTGCACAAAACACATTCCTTACAAAACGCGAATTTTCGTAATAAAGTTGAACGATTTGTAAACGTTGTTCAGGCGTTAGACTTTTCATTATGAAATGCCAAACAATACTAAACAAAAATAACGTGACAGTATGAAACGACTCACACGTGATCTGTCAAAAAAAAAAAGTCTATTGAAAAAAGTATCTCTACTTGAATTATCCATTATAATAATATAATCAAGCACAATTGAAGTGATTTAAATATAAAAAATACTCCAAATAATACGGCCTACTGCATTCATGTTCGTAAACAATCTGCCAGTCCCACGATGTCGCAATCGTTCGTTCGTTCGCACAATTACATTCAAAACAAAAACAAATTCTTAAAAATTGTTTTTGTTTTGAATGTAATTATGCGAACGAACGATTGATTGCGATATCGTGGGACTGGCAGAATGTTTTTTTTCACGTAAACATGTTGCAAACACATTTTTTCTTTGAGTGTATCCACATAAGTTGTTAAAAAATGTCCCTTTTTTAATTTACTGTACAGAACTTCCCCTTTCCTTTTTCATTATATAAATTTGTGTGCGTGTGTGTGTGTGCGTATGTATTTGTAAGGGTATTATAGCTTAAAAATTGTATTACACCTTAATAACAATACCAATACATGACTATCATGACAACGATGATTGCGTTTGTAACGATGTTGTTGCCAAAGCTACTGTTGGCTGTTGCGTGTAGTAATGATGATGATGATGAGACTAACAAGGACATTGTCAATGCTGACCATTAACTAAATATTCATGTGGCTGGTGCTTTTTATTACAATTTCTAAAGCAGAGTTTAAAGTAATGAAAACATTTAGAACTCAAAAAATGAGCAATTATTTGTTTTTTAATTTCTTATATTTATATTTTTATTTTAATATTTTATTTTTTGCGCTGCTGCATACTTTATATAACTGTTGATGAATTGCTAAGTCGGTTCGTTAATTTAAATTCTAAGCACCGCCTTAGAGCAACAAAAATGTGAAATATTAAAAAAAAATTTTAATGAATTCACACATTTAAATTTGCTTTTTTCTCACACTTAGAAAAGTTTTTTTTTTCACTTTATCGTTAAAAATGGCTTCATAATATCGTCTCTTAAAGCCCGTTCAGACTATTATACAAGTATTAATATTTTCATCACATTTTACGATACAAAAATCTAAATACATTCGTTTCGACTGTCAAAAAAACTATTTAAAATCACATATTGTGTTCAGACCATCACACTTGAAATAAAATGTGTAATACAAGAAGGAAACAAAACAACTGTTCAAAATAGTTTTTATAAGTAAGCAACCCTGATCCAATAAAAAGTATTAACGTTTAAAAAAAAATCGACAAACGAAAAAGTCTTATGGGATGTCAAATTTTTATCGTATTATTTTGCAATTTGTGTGATGTTTTCTGTTCACACTATTACACTTGCTCGTATTATTTGAATTTTTGACAAGTATTAATACAAAGTATTATAGTCTGAACTAGGCTTTAGTAAGCATGTGTGACAAGTGATGCGTGTTTTGTTGCGGCACTCCTTAAGTGGTAAAATTTGTGTGTCCTTTTTTTTCTTCATTTTTTGTGAGTAAATTTTTTTTCGATAGATTTCTTTTTTTTTTTTTTTTTTTGAACAATTGTTGTGTGTTTCCTATAATTCGTTTGCGAAATGTCGTTCATGCTTAATTGAATGGGTCAGTAACATCGTCATCATATCAATAAGTATCCTTCATTTTGAAGTTCAATTTAGTTTAGAGACCATTATAATGATATTGATAGAAATACTTCTGGTTGTTATGGCCATACGTGTTTCCTTCGTTTGCTTTTGACTTTAGTTGTTCTTCTTTTTATTATTTTTAACATGTGTTTAGTTTTGTTCTTTCATTTGTAGTTGTTGTTTAGGACAGTTTTTTTTTCTCGATATCTTTTTACGAGACTTAAGTATCAATTGGAAATTTATTTCAATAGAATTTTCTTATACAAGTCATAATTTTTTATACAGTTACAGTGAGTAAATTAAGGAACAAAGATGAGAAAGCAGAAGCTGTACAAGCACAAATTTTTATTTTAATTTAAGGAGTGAATGTTTGGCCGTATTTTATATACCCTTCACTATATATGTAAATCTAGTCTAGTGAAGTAATTCCAATCAATTCAAAAATATTAAGCTGACGGAGAATAACAAAGTAAGAAAAAAAATAATTACTGAGTGTTAAACATTTAAAAAAAATTTAACTATTTTTTAAAAGATCTCTTCAAAAGCTTTTAAATGATACCAATATTGATATCTTAAAAAAATATAGTGCATAAACGTACTTTTTTATGAAAAGTACAGAGGCCTATAACTGAAAAAATATAAGCGAGGGCCAATTTTTTCACCTGTTAATTTTTCTTACTTTTAATTGTCTATTGTCCCATATATTTCTTTTTTTTAATGGAGTTACTTCATTGTTTCAAATGATATAGAAAAAGGAGACATCGGTCTATATGTTGTTGATTTCCAATAGCACTTCATTCGACACTATATCTGATCGATTTGCGAATTTAAATTTTTTCTAGCTCATCTAGTGTCTTGGCAAAGTTGATTTCAACACTAATACGGACCGACATATCTCAATTCGACGCCTCCATTCTATAACGTTCTAAGCGCACTTAGAACGTTTTTAATGTTCTTGAATTTTTGAATCCTACGTTCTCTAATTTAAATACTGTCAAAATTTGGTTAAGATGGGCCGATCCGTTCCAAAGTTATAGGCATAAATATACTTAGACTACACACGTAATCGTTAAAATTTTCCATTCCAAAATGTAGTAAGTACACTTAGAATACTTTTGCTTGGAAAATTTTAAATTGACTTGAAAACTAAGTTGACTTAGTATGTTGTGGAACGGACATTTCTTAACGTTGTGTTTTCTATGTTTACTTAGTATGTTCAGCGTGCTTTTTTAGTGTCTGTAAGTGTAGTTAAAAGGTTTTTTCCCGAACTAAAAAAAGAATTTTGTGCGTGCAAGTGTACATAAAATGTTTTAGTTTGGAAAAAGTAGTCAACCAAATCGTGCGCCTAATTTTTGTATTTTCGGATATAAAATGATTTCGCGTGCAAGAAAAATAATAAATTTAGCACAAAATAACGTGAGAGGTATTATTTATTAGATTTCCATATTATCTAAAATAATTAATAAGTTTTTTGTTAGGAAAATGTGAATCAAAAAGTATAAGTTCAATGTCATATAATCGTGAGAAAAGTGTTGGTAAGAAATTCACGACTTAAGTTAAATATTGGATTTTTTTGTGTGATATATTTATATTAATATATTAAAATTTGTTTATATTAAGTAATTAATTTTTTAAAAGCATATCCCGGGAGTGACTGCGAATATAACATATCGAATAATTCATCTGCAATAGGTATGTTTATAGACACTTTTTTATATAATTTATTTTAAGTATCGCTTCAACTTTTAGAGCCATTTCCCGGCAGTTGCAGCGAATATAATCCGTCAAGTAATTCGTCCGAAGCAGAATCAAATCCAGAGTTTAGTCCAATAACTCCAAAATTAAAAAAGAAAAAATTTAATCCGGAATTTGATACACCACCCGAAAACTTTTACAAAAGACATAGACGTCCATCCGAGTGGAACAAAAGTATAGCAAAATATTTAAAAAACCATGGAAAGGATCATTAAATTAAAAAAGGTCAGTTTGTACCAAAGAACGAGTTAAAAGAGAGTTGCAAAGAATCTTGTAGAATGAGATGTTCACAAAAGCTGTCTAAAGATACAAGAACACAAGTTTTTCAAAATTTTTATAAAAATGGCAGCAAGGAATTTCAGTGGGCTTTTATAGCAAATTTAATAACACTGTACAAGAAAAAAGTTTGCACAAATACAGAAAATTCGCGAAAAAATGAGTCAAGAAAGTATTTTCTAAGTTATGAAGAAATGGGAATGAAATAAGAGAACAAGTCTGTTTATAAATACATTGTCAATATCTCAACAGACAATCGAAACGGTGATACGCAAAAAGCATTCGAATGCGGGATATATATCACCTAACAAAAGAGGAAAGCATTCTATGGCAAATAAAACTTTAAGTAGAATAAGAGACATAGTTATAGAGCATACTAATGAGTTTCCTTTAGTAGAATCACACAACTGTCGCCAACGAGTACAAGAAAAGTACTTGGATGGTGAAATATCGTCGGTTACTGAAATGTATCGTTTATAAGAAATTTGGTTATCCGAAAAGTCAATTGATATCAGCTTAAAAGCGACATTAAGACAATATCGCGATGTTTTTAAAGATTCTTTCAATATTTCATTTTATATTCCAAAAAAGGATTTATGCGACTTATGCGAAAAGTTCAAGAACTCTGATGAAGAAGGAAAAAAGCTCATTGAATTTCAATTCAAATACCATTTATTTTGTAAACAAAAATCTAGAGAACTGAAAGATATCGACAAAAAAGAGTGTATTGAAAACGATAATGTTATTACAGTTTGCTTTGATTTTCAAAAAAAATTTTCATCACCTTGTGCTGAGGTGAGCACTTTTTACTACAAAAGAAAATTACATGCTTATAACTTCACAATTTTCGAGCTTGTTTCCAATATAGCATCTTCTTTTGTATGGCATGAAACAATTGCAAAGAAAGGTGCGATAGAAGTAGCCACATGTTTATTTCAATTTATATCAACAAAACATAAAGAATTCGGCATAACTAAGTTAAATTTATGGTCTAACAATTGTGGAGGTCAAAATAGAAATAAAATTGTATTTTCTATGTATGTATGGATTGTACGAAAACTACAAATCGATATTATTCACAAATTTTTAGAAAAGGGTCATACTCAAAATGAAGGCGATGGTGTTCATACACTTAAAGAAAACTGCAAGAAAAATAAAAGAATGGTATTCCGTGATAAGAAATACTAAGAAAACACCGCCATTATACAATGTAATTGAAATGGACCATGATGATTTTTTGGATTTTAAGCAATTTGCTTCTGTAACATATTGGATAAAAATATACAAAATGAAAAATTAAGTCTATCAAAAATCCGAGAAATAAGAGTTTATAAAGAACAAAATTATATATTATTTTATAAATATGAATTTAATGAGAATTTGAAAGAAATAAAGATATATGATGAAACTAGGAAGAAAAGAAAATAAAATTGTTATTAAAGAAATACCAAAAGCATACATATCCGGATTTTCTATAACAGAAGAAAAACGAAAAGATCTTTTATATCAGTGTGATCAAAATTTAATTCCAAAATTTCACCAAAATTTCTACAGACAACTTGATGGTTTTAATGGAAAGGAATATGTAGTCATGTCAAATAATGACGAATAAATAATACAATATAGTTTCTAATTATTTAATGTTATACTGATTTAAAACTGTTTCTGTTATCTTTATTCTTATAATTATTATTAAGTAACCTTGAATTTATGATATAACTACTTTTTGTTTGAACTGAATTATTATACATATTTAATTTTCTTTTTTGTTTTATGAATAAAATTATTTAAAAATAAATTCTAGTTTTTTTGTATAACATTTTAACTAAAAATTCGTCTATGTAGGAAAGCATAATTTTGTAAAATATTTGTCCAAACTAAAATATTGCATGTATACTTAGGTGATTAACTTAAAAACAATAGACCTATCAAAACATGCTAAGTACACTTAGACGACCAATAGTCAATGTTTTCACCGTGCTAAAACATTTTATATCATTTTTAGCTATGACTCAATTAAAATTGTAAATTCAGAAAATACTATAAAAATTCTACTCAAATTCTACTAAAAACAGTGAAAGAACCAATGGCGTATCTTATATAGTTGATGAGATATTACGTGAAAACTTTGAGAGCTCGTAACTTAAAACTTACATTTTCGACTTAGAATGTTATAGAATGGAGGCGTCGAATTGACTTCGCTATGCATAAGAAATGAGGTCGGAAATGGATATTGTAAAAATTAAAAACCGAATTACAAGCTTAACCATTTTTTGTAGTTAAGGGTATAAAAAGTGCCAAAAGACTTTTTGGAAAGTACTTTTCAAAAAGTATCTTTTATAAAAGCGGACTTTCCTGATTTTTCCGCCTTAAAAATTTTAAAAACTTTGAATATAGTATACTGTAAATAGTACCTTTTGTGAAAGTACTTTTTGTAAAAGTACCTTTTCTGAAAGTACTTTTTGTAAAAGTACCTTTTGTGAAAGTACTTTTGAAGAAAGTACCTTTTGAGAAACTATCTTTTTAAAATACCTTTTACAAATGCAGTACCTTTAACAAAAGTATCAACTATGAATTATGTTATTTGAATTAAGGATCTTTTAAAAACGGAACCTTAAACTATCACAAGAGTACAAAAAAAGAAAAATACCAAATTAAAAGGAGTCTTTTAAAAAAAGTTTAAAAACTTTAACAGGAGTAGCAATAAAACTGCTTTTAAAAGAAACGTGCTGTTAAAAACGTTTGAAAAATTTTTTTTCAAAAAAGGTCTTTTAAAAAAGGACAATTTAAAAATCTGTTTAAAAAGAACAAATAAAGAAGTACAAAAAATCGAAAACAAGTAGTAAAATATAAATTTCTCTTGTTATAATATTTCCCTTTCAAAACGCTATCTTCTAAACCGTTATTAAAATATTTGAAAATATTTATGAAAAAATGTAATTTTTTCGGTTAAAAAGTACTTTTAAAAACTTTGTTAAGTTTTTTGTTATATAAAAGTACTTTAAAAAAATACCTTTTAAAAAAGTAAATTTTTAAAAAGTACCTTTTAAAAAGTTACCTTTAAAAAAGTACCTTTAAAAAAGTATCTTTTAAAAATATTATTGAGATTTCAATGCCTTTTAAAAAAGTACATTTAAAAAAAAGTACCCTTTAAAAAAGTACCTTTAAAAAAGGACCTTTTTAAAAAGTACCGTTTAAAAAAAAGTACCTTTTAAAAATATTATTGAGATTTCAAAACAAAAATATTATTGAGATTTCAATGCCTTTTAAAAAAGTACATTTTAAAAAAAAGTACCCTTTAAAAAAGTACCTTTAAAAAAAGGACCTTTTTAAAAAGTACCGTTTAAAAAAAAGTACCTTTTTAAAATATTATTGAGATTTCAAAACAGATTTTGCTGTCATAAATTTTAATTAATACGTTCTCTGCTTTGTAAGAGAATTAAAAAAAATATTATTGAGAAATCTTTTAAATTTTTTTGTCCTTAATTTTGATTAGTAAATTTTTTCTTTTTAAAAAACTATCTCTAAAGAATTATTGATTTTTCTCAAAGATTTTTTGTTAAAAGTACTTTTAAAAAGAATACCTTTGAAGTCCTTAATATTTCGTTGTGATAGAACTTTATTTTTCAGTTTAATATAAGAAGCAGTCCCACTGTTCAATATTGCATTAGAAAACATAAACCTTGTTATAAGGCAAAGTTTACCAAGCAATAGATTTGACAATGGTCAGCCGTTTTTTATCAAGATCTTTTTTCCTGCTTTTTTTACAACAAGACTTGAGATGACACTAATAAATTTTAAGGGAAATTAGCATTATTAACATTATTCGCCTCTCAGACATTGAAAAAAGAAGCCATTGCCATAATAACGGTAATGATGTCCTTTTTATGTCAAAGTAAATAAAACTTACACACAAACACACATACATATACATATAAACACTTAAATATTTAAAGGTTCAAAAACATATAAGAATTTACTGTTGAAGGTTGGCTAGATGGTCTCCCGTTTCGCTGATAAAGGTAAGCAGCTCAAGTTAGATTTAATAGGAGGAATAATAAAGAGAATGGTAAAGTGATGTTAAATATGCTTCCAGTGAATAAACAATAAAATAGAAAATCATTATGAATTCAAAACACAAAATAGCGATAACTTTCAACCAACTTGCAATCGTTTTTTATCTGAAGCGTTTTTTGTTTTGGACTTTTTATTGACCCAACTGAAATCAATTCTATACAAGAGACTGTTAAAGATTTCTATTTCGTGTAGAAAATGTGACAAATTAAATAAATACTTTAGTTATAAGGAGTGGAATAGAGAGAGAGGGTTTTGTATTCAATATAAGTTTTCTAAGCTTTCGAAACGAAACATTTACAAGACTCCTTCCCCCTGATAAGGAGATAAAAAATTGTAATAAATTGCAATGGTTTGTTTAACTGATGTCCAATCAATTGCAAACAAAACCATTAAAAATGTTTGTTGCTATTGTTTGATATTTTCCAAGTACAAGAAAACAATTTATTAGCATTTTTTGTAACAGGGAGTGTAAGCAACCACCCTTTTTTGTGTCTTACTTTTTTTGCAAAACAAATTTCTCTATTTTTTTTCTAATATTGGCAAATTTTTATTAAGTCTACTAGTTGTTTACAAATCCAATAACAACAATAACATAAATGTAGTTCTTGTTCCTTTTTGAAGGGAATGTTTTTTCTCTAAATTTGCAAAACAAAAAAAGGAAAAAAAAAAAAATAGAACCATAAAACGCGGTTACAGCTCCCGTGTGTGTAATCTTTGATTCCGTAAATTAACTCAAACATCAGATACGAAAATTTTTTTTTTTTTAATAAATTCCGTAGTACTTTTTATTGTTGTAGTGAGTGGGGTTGCAAGAATACAAAACCATTTTTCGCATTAAAGTCGTTTGAAGTAAATTAGTTTTTAATAAAAGTAAATAAAAAGAAATCTTTTTATCTTTTGACTTTTATTACAACTTAAAATATTTAATTTTAAAATTGATTTTAGCAGGGGGCTTATCACCTTTCAAAGTTGGTATCGCTTAAACTTAGTCATCTCATGTTAAGAAATTTAGTAATTTTTAAATTATTGCCACGATTGCAAAAGGATTTTAAGTCATTAAGTCCTGTGAGGTTGAATTTAATTAAGGTGATTCAATCCTTAGTGTCGGATGATAGTGTAATAAAATGGCCAGGATCTGTAATGCACAGAAAAATAAAAATATTTGCGTGTTTTAACAAACTCTTGTTTGAACTTAATTCTTAGTTTTATAATTTCTTTAATTGATTTAATTAATATTTTGATTAAACTTAAATTAAATTTTTTGTTCACTATGAAAATAACATTTTAAGTTTAAATAATATATTGACAAGTTTGTGTATAAAATATTTTACTCTGTGGTCAAAAGAGGCTGAGTTCCGTTCCAGCTTTCTTGTTTTATGTAATCCAACCCAATAGTGACACAGTAACAAATGGCGTAACTAATCATGTCAAGAGTGCAATTTGTCACGATGAAGAGAAGAAAACATAACATTTCTTTCTTTTCTGCAGTGAAGCGTTTATCGGACCCATCTTAACCTGTTTTTTAGTTATTTTACTTAACACGTTTTGAAACATTTGCTATTTTAGGGGGTAATAATTGCGTTTTAAATCTTTACATTCCTACTAATTTAGCTTTCGGCTAAATTTCTCTGTCTTTTTTTTTTATTATTATCTGAGTCTATGGAAAAAATCCTTACAGACTGGTATACATACATATAGTTTTTTAAAATTTAAAACATTACCAAAAATTACATTTAAATTAAGTATTTAAAAACAATATTATGTTGCGTTTAATAGTGTTTACATTTAGAGAAAAATTAATAAAACTATAAAGATTGTTAAAATCGCAACAAATTCTTCTAAAGGGCTCATCATTGGCATAATTATGGCGAACAAATTGAATGTAAATTGGTTTAAAATTTCTGGTTGGACGTACAGGAATGTTGAAGTATAAGTTTCCCATAAGGAACTCCGAACAAACATCTCCAGTAATCAAATTAAATAAAAACGTAACATTAAGCATAGTTCTTCGGCTTTGTAGAGACGGTAGCCCAATTTCAGCAAGTCTGGTTTTATATGACGGTAAATTGGAAAAATTATTGCGGTACATATTTCGTAAGCAAAATAACAGAAATTGTTTTTGAACAGACTCAATTTTATTACTATGCACGATATACTGTGGGTCCCAAACAACGGATCCATATTCTAAAATTGGCCTTACTAAAGATGTATAAAGCTGCTTGGTGATATGAATATCAGTGAATTCCTTGGCCCAACGTTTGATGAAAGCAAGTACCCCACGGGCTTTATTTGATATCACAGCAATATGTTGACTAAAGTTTAATTTAGCATCTAATAAAATACCCAAATCAAGGATCGAATCAACAATTTCCAACTGATAACCATCAAAAAAGAACGGATTGTGTGTATCAACTCTTCTGGAAAAGTGCATATGTTTGCACTTGTTTAAATTTAACTCCATCAAGTTCATCGTGCACCAAACAAAAAAGCTGTCTAGATCCTGTTGGAGAGAATTGTGGTTGTCAAAGTTGTTGTAATTATGAAAAATTTTTACGTCATCAGCGTATATTAGAACATTTGAAAATTTGATAGCAGTAGGTAAATCATTGATGAAAAGTGTAAATAAAATTGGACCGAGATGGCTACCTTGAGGAACACCAGATTTTACAATAATATATTTAGATATGGATGTTTTGAAGCACACTCGTTGGTATCTGCCAGTTAGATAAGAGCTTATCCAGTTCAAACAGTTTTTGGTGAAGCCCATTAAATGAAGTTTTTTTAATAATAAAACATGGTTAACTTTATCGAACGCTTTACTAAAATCAGTGTAAATGGCATCTATGTGTTGACCAATAGTGAATCCTTGGATAACTTCGCTTGAAAGTTGTAGCAGATTTGTTGTTGTTGAGCATCCCTTACGAAAGCCATGTTGACAAGGTGTCATTAGTGTTGAAACTTGATGACACAGGGCATGAGTAAGACATTTTTCGAATAACTTGGGGATCGCACTTAGTTTTACAATTCCTCTGTAGTTCACAATACTTGACTTATTTCCTGATTTAAAAAACGGAATAATGTACGACTCTTTCCATAAATCGGGAAAAAAGCCGTATTTAAGTGAAATGTTAAACATTATAGTTAGCGGCGGCGCCAAAGCATGTGCACAATTAATTAATAGGCTGCTAGGAATACCATCAGGACCAGAGTTGAATGAAGACTTGAAATTATTTAAATTGTTCATGATATCAGCTGTATGTATAGGTAAAAATGATATTGGCTGAATTTGAGTTATCGGAAAAGGATAATCACTTGAGTTATCGTATTGAACGTCAGAGTAAGTGGTGCTAAAGAAATCAGCAGAAGGGCAGATCATTTATTATGCAATCGCGAAGAAACGAATGAAGAAGCGAAGAAAAAAATAAATCTGCCTGGCCGAGTGGGTCTCTCCCACGAAGGGTTAAATTTTTTAATGTATTTTTTATTATTTATCTGTCTGTCTCTCTCTCTCTTTCTCCTTTTCATAGCCTTCTACTTTTGGAAGCGTTTTTTACAGAAGTATATTAATAAAGCACTTATGAGAGAAATACTAAACATTAAAGGGTGTTCTAAAAGTGACGTGAATATTGTTTTTTTTTTTTTTTTTTAACTAAGATAGTTTGGCAAAGTGCGTATAAAATATTATCCGTTATAGCAACAAGTACAAAGAATAAAACTTTAAGTGAAAGGGTTCCCCATCAGTGACGTTATTTTCACCTTAGTGGCCTAGTTTTTGACTTGAAACAGGCAACCATTTTAAGTGTTCGCTATAAAATAAAATTAAAATATAAAGGATGTGATTTTTTTGATGGCGTTTTGTTCCTTTGGACCAGCCAAATAATTCTCCTCTCATTTAAGATTCTAAAAAAACAGTGGAGTAATTTCAAATTTATAAAAAAAAGAATGTGATTTTAAAAACATAGCTTTAGTTTTTTAACTGTAGCAGACAGGTACAAATTAGTGCGCTAGAAAAATAAATATGAACAACAAATTTAAAAGTTAAAGAGTATTTCCATAAAGCCCGTGCTCTTGAATGTATTGCTGTGTCTTCTAAGACTAAAATAAAAAAAATTGAAATAATAATAATTGCAGGGTGACCCGATCGTAACGCGATTTTCAATTATATGGCCCTTTTTAAAATGTAATAAGCTGAGACTTTAAATTAGCGCAGATGACCCAATTGTTACCCGATTTTTACACGGTCTAATCATACATTTACCAAAAGCATATTTTCTTATGCCCACTTCAAAAAGTTTGAAAACAAAAAAATTAAACTTAAAGGGTGACCCATTACGCGTGAGGCCAATTCGCGCTTGGTTTGGTTGGTTGTTTTGTGATTATTAGTATTACATATTCAAGACATTTATTTATTGCATAAAATTTAAAATTGAATTTGTTGCTAAACCACCAGTTAGTAGAAAGCGAAAAGAAAAATATGTGACACTTAATAAAGAGAACAAGAAAAAAAAAAACAACTCTGAATTGTATGTGGGCTTTGTGTAATTGGTTAAATAGAAGATGCTTTGACGTCCGCAATCTAAGGTACTTAGCTGCAAAAAATGCTGTATTTCTCCTAATTTCTTTTAAAATTAACACAGAAATTTTTAAATATTTTTTTTTGAAATTAAACTATAAATTATAACTATTTATTTAATTATATATTTTTATGCGAAAATTTTATTAAACCTCCGCATCCCTGTAAATTAAATTATTTTCGTCAACATAAGTTGGATTTCTGATCACCTATAAATACTTTTAAATATATAATCTTGCATATGAATTATTATTTTTTAAATTTTTAGCTTAAGTTTGTTATTAATGGTGATGGAATGGAAGGGAGTAAAATTTAGATACCAGAATAAAATATACTTTTTGGTTCGCTACAAACTTCACTAGCATTCATCCTATCTACCTTTCAAGCAGTTATCAGTATCTTTCTGTTTGTACATCTATTTGGAAGAAATAGAATATGAGAAATTTTTAATTCTTTTTTTATTTCTTTATTTATTTTTTTAGAAATATTAATTTCTCCAAAGAGTAGTTATTTTTTAATTATAACTTTGCAAGCATTTTGTATCGAAAAAGTCACTACATCGTTACTTTATGGCGTTAAAATGTGTCGCAAATAGTGTTTGGGATTTCCCGGGAACGGGAAAAAAATTACCGCATTCCTAGGATTTCCCGATATTCCCGAAAAAAAAAACAATTCTCTCAAAAACAAGTTTATTTTTATTGTTTACTGTTTCTTATTTTAAGCTTGTTGGGCCTAACATTCGCTATGTCAATAAAAACAATAAAAATAATTGCTAAAAAATAGTATTGAAATCTTATAAAACTTAAAACCATTCATGTGACAAAACATACGTGTGTACATTTTTACTACATAACGATATATAAAGACTAAAAATACGTAGAAGTATTTTATTAATTTTTTTTTTTTTTGAAAGTTATGATTTAAAAAATGTAAGTAATTTTAACAATTCACTACAAATTCTGTTATTTGTTTTCGTTGCAAAATTTCCAGCAATAGAAAAAATTCTTTCAATTCTTTTTGTCAACAATGCGTTATAAAGATTATCCATGTTCGTTGTTCGAATGTTCGAATAACTCAAATAAATTTTCAAACAAATTAGAAACCTTTTGTTGTGTAGTAGAATTCACACGAAATGAAATATTTGAAAATTTTTAAATGTCACAACTAAAATATTTAAAAACCATCAATGTATTTTTTGAAAGTTTTAATGATTTTAAACTTCTCGGGGATTTTGTCAAAAATTTCCAGGAAAATTGTGAATAGCTTTTCCCGGGAATACTCTCGCGGAAATTCCCATTTATTAAACTCTATTCTCAAATAATACCGAATTCAGATCTCAATACTATCCCCAGTCGGGGAGGAACGTGCAACTACATTGATACAACAAATGGGAAACTATTTAGCATCTCTGAAAAGGATTAAAATTTAATATTCTGGTAGTGTCGAATATGTATGTGTTAGAAGTGTAAAAACGGTGTCTTTAACAGTCTTTAAGAATTTGTAAATTTGATATAGAGGTTAAGGTTCACTCAAAAAGTGGAAAAAAGCTATAAATAATATTGTCATTCCGTGTATAATTTCTACAATATCCATTTCCGACAGCATAAAGTGTATATATTCGGACTTCTTGTGCATAGCAAGGTCAATTGAGCGATGTCAGTCTGTCCGTGTTAGTGTTAAAATCAAGTTTGCCAAGGCTAGAGAAAATTAAATACGCCAATCGATCAGACATAGTTTCGAAAACTTTGCTATTGAAAAAGAGCAAGATCGGTTAATGTTTTACGAGGCAACGGCGAAAATACCCCGCCTGCCTCTAATTTTTTTATATCATTTTTATATATCATTTGGGCAGTAGAGAATAAAAAAAAAAATTAAAAAAACATGAAGTGACAAAATTGCCGCTCGCCCATGTTTCCCGAGTTACGGCCTCTGAACTCTGAAATATCAATATCGGTATCATTTTAAAGCTTTTGAAGAGGTCTTTAAGGAAATACTTAAATTTATTAAAATTGCTCAACTAATTACCATATGGCAGTTGAGAAAAAGTTACTCTTAATGTTACAAATTTAAGGGGAAGTGTTTTTGTATTAACGGATCTTTTTGTCCAATTAACTTCTGGTAGAGACGAAATAGTGATTGTTAGAAGATCTTAATTCGACAGTAATGTATTTTGCTTTTGTAAAATTCAGATTTTAATCTAAAGTAGTAACGAAGAAGTGACTTCTATTCAAAAATGCTCCGCAGGGGAGACACTCTTTCATTTTTAATTGTTATACTTGCTGTCAGAGCAAACATAGCGCAACATACTCTGCGTTTTCTTCAAAAGAAGTCAAACATTAAGAATATAATATACTGAATTTTAAAGCTACTTGATGGATCGGGCCCAACTCATTTGTAAACGAAAACTGCATTGAACAATTACTGCTTTCTTAAGGAAAAAATAAAAGTAAAATAATTTAAAAAAATATTCTATTCAGTGGAGATTTCTGTGACATCAATGTTTATTTATGGCCAATTAAAATATAACCTTAAAACACGCAATATTCTTTAGCTACATTTTCAATTTAAAAGTGGTAATGGCGACTCTTGTACCAATATTCAAGTGTCACAAGTGTGGCCTAAAAGCAATTTTAATGGTTCCGTTTACAACACTTTTATCTGGGTTTTCATTCTGTATTTAACAAATTGTCAGCTTGTTCTCATTTTTTTAAATTCTTATTTTTCTTTTCTACAGCCGGAAGTCCTAAATGAAAGAATAAAAAAAAAGAAAACGACATTTGTTGACACATGTTAAGTTTGTTGTTGAATATTTTTTTTTTGTACTTTTTGCATTTTTTATTTGAAAATAGGGTTTCAGTTTTTATTATTGTTAAATCCTACTAAAAATATAACAATTATTTTTCATTTTTTTCCACTCTTTCTTAACTAATGCCGTTGTTGCTTTTGTTGTTGTGTACACTTATATTGTTCCAGTTTATTTTTAAAGCTTTCTTTCTTGATGGCGTTTATGTAGGTGTTTGTATGTGTGTGTGTGTTTTATTTTATGCTTTTATTGTCGTTGTCATTGTTGTTTCCGAAGTTTTGTTGATTTTTCTTTTAATTGTTGCGGATTTGCATTCTGACACATTTGTCAACCTCAGCAACAATGACAAAAGGGTAACCAAAGTTTCGTATACCAGGTTATTTGCACAGTGCTAAATAAACATTGAATATTTCAGTCATACAAGCTCATGCACACATACACAGACACACTCACACAAGTAAATACAAGTGCAAAATACCTCCTCCCACCTTTTTCTTTTTTTTTTTTTTGTGAATTCATTTTTATATAAATGAAGACAGAGAAATGATGGCCTGGTTGTATTAAACTCTTTATTTTTTCATACTTTGCTTCTTAATCTTTTTTATTTACCTTTTTTTTCATACCCTTATTGCTCTCAGGTGTGTTGCTTTTTTACATTAGATATTTCATATGTGTTTGTGTACACTTTTCTCAAATCTTATCGTCATTTGTCACTGTCTTTTAGATGAAATGTGCACACATTCACTTAAAAATTTTGTCATCTTGTCATTTATCGTTTTTATTATTGTTGTATGTTTTTTTAATATTAGTGTGACATGTGTCAAAACTACGCGTAATTTTACAGTTTCACAAATTTACCCCCTTTTTTCCGTTTTGTCAAAAACTTTTCTTTTTTAATTGTTTTGAGAAATGTGTGCTGAAAAATGCTGTACATGAGGGTTCATTTGTCATTGTTATTGAGTTTTAAAATGCAAAGTTTTTTTTATTGTTTTTTAAATATTAAAATTGTATTTTCTTTTAGACAAAACTGTGTCTTAAAATTATCTTACACAGAATAAAAAAATATTAATGGGGAATGTAGGAAATATAAGATAGCTTGTTCAAAATGAAAGGTAGTTTGTGAAATGAAATTATGTTTCTAGAGGTATGGTCAGATTAGTGAAATATTTGACCAGAAAGACATAAAGACAAAATTAAAGAAAACAATTTTTGTTCTTTTCAAATACTTATTAAGAAATAAAAGATCCTACTCGCTAAAAAGATAAGAAATTAAATTTATTATATTTTAAAGAGTGAATAAACATTTTCAAAAATAGTGGTTACGCTTTTCTGATCAAATATTTGACTAGTTTGACCACACCTTAACCTTGATATTTTATTTGCCATGAATTAAAGTGGAACAAGCAAAAAATAAAATGGGAAGGAGGAAGTGTTTCTGGTCATTTGATTTTCATTTTTCAACATTTTAAAAGTGCAGAAAGACTTCCTAATGAATGTTTACCCCTCATAAAACTGATACAGCTTAAGAATGAATACATTGTGCCAACCACCATTCAATCGACTACAAATATACGAGCTAAGAATGTTATGGTGCCGGAAATGAAACCTAGATTTTATAAGATTTTTTTTAAAGCTCTATAGAACTTTAAATTGTAAAAATAACAACAACAAAATTAATATTTTACTCCCATTTTTTTTTAAAGTTCAATATTTGAAAATGGTTTTTCACTGCTGGCCGTAAGTTACGAATAACACTAAGAAATTTCACGTGACCTTGAAGGAAATTATCAAAAGGTTCCAATGACAGGTTTATTTCTCGCAATTAACTCATGATCAAATTTTGATTTAAATAAGTGAGTTGTTGCATTCACTGTATGGTAGGTAGCATATCGGCCATTATGTCATCCTTATTTTCAAGTTAAAAATCATTAATCTGGATAATATAGAGTCTTTGGGATATGTTGTGAATTGATTTTATTTCAATGTTTTTTATTAACACACTCGGTGAGGCATCCCATCGCCGAACATAATTTTGAATAAAATATCAGGTCATTTTCTGGCTGCTTAAGAGATAATCGGCGAAGAATCGATACATAAGATGATCTCGTGGTTTAACTTCTGGATCAGCTACCCTCTTTTGGATGTAGAGAGAGAGCCCCAATTCCAGCGAACAATGACGTAATAATAAATTTGGATCTTCTTTAAAACGTTCGTTTACAGGATGTATTCTCTTCAGTTCGCACATCTTTTCAGTGCGAAAATCTCTTCAGTGTGTTGGTGTAAGATCATCGTTTAAAGAGTATGTAGTGATGAATTTCATAGTTTGCCTAATGGCTTATTCATATGGTATCTCATAGGTATCTCCAATTTTTAACTGATTTTCAAAGTAAATCTTGATAATTTTGTACTGCTGTTAAGGCTTTAATCTGTTTATGATTTTAAATGTAATAATCCTTGCAAAAATAAAACCGACTTCAAAACAAACAAACTTAAAATCGCATTTCTCCAGGACGGTAATTACACATTAATTATATTTGAGAAAGATTGCTTCAGGATTTTTTAAATGTCGTAGAACAAAATATGAATGTAGCTTAAACAAGACAATTCAGTAGTTATGAGGCCCCCCTTTATTTTTACACTTTTAATTACTGACACAGTAAAACAAAATTTGTTTAAATTCTAAGCGTCAACCTACAACTGTTCAAAAGATTTGTGATATACATCAAATTACAACTATTAGGGCACCCTTTAATTTCTAAGTTTTAATATTTATACTCTGTATTATACTTAATATATTACTGGATATCCTGCCTGAATTGCAAGAGTTGGTCTGTAGCAGTTTCAAAGGTCAAATTACTTCAGTTATAGGGACACCCTTATTTTCTCATTTCAATAAAGGTTCTGTGAAAATTGCAATCAACTGTCAACAAATATTCAACAAATTGGTCATATACATCAAATAACAGCAACTATTGTAACATCCTCTAATTTTTAATTTTAAATATTTATATTTCTTAATATAGCAGAAAAAGAAGTGGATGTTCTGTTTTATTTTCAAGTCTTTGTATATAACGGTTTAAACGATAGGGCCACATACATTAACATACATAAAATATTGGGACACCCTTTAATAAATATAAATTTATACTTGTTATTATAGCGGTCTTAGCAATTAGCGTTTTTTGTAAATTTCAACTATCTGGCTATAAGAGTTCGAAAGTTTGGCTACTTACATCAATTGGGAAAATCTTTAGTTTATTATTGTTAATGTATATATTTGTTACTATAACGATCATAGCAATCGACATCCTGTCTAATTTTTAAGTGTTTATTTATAACGGTTCAAAACAAAGGCGCATATTGGTCAATTTACGTCACTTATAGGGACACCATTAAATTTTAGATTTATTTTTTTACTACTTTTTACTATTGGGAGCTATAGTAATATGCATTTTTTTAAATTTTAAAGGAGTGCGCTTTACGGTTTATAATACACTTAAAAAACATGTATGTTGTATAGGACACCCTTTAATTTTTAAAATTATGAGCTATTTTAAACCAATCTGTAACCACAATCTATCAAATTAAAATCAGTTCAGAAATGACTGAGTTCTGCAAGCACAAACATCAAAAAAGCAACATTCGTTTGAATTGACCAAAGTCGGTTAAAAATAAACAATCAAGAGTGCTATATTCGGTTATGCCGAATTTAATATACCCTTCACCATATATGAAAATCTAGTTTAGTAAAATAACTGCAATCAAAAAAACAAATGTTAAGGTAACAGACAGCTATACTATACTATGTACTATATATTTAACATAAAAAGTCACTGGCTCTTAATGGGTTAAGCGTCTTAAAATTTTTTTAGCTTTTCCTGAAAGATCTTTTTAAGCGCTTTTAAATAATACCCAAAGGCCCATAACTCGAAAAATATGAGCAAGCGGATTTTTTTAACTTGATGTTTTTTAACTTGATGTTTTTTTTCCTTTTTTTATTCTCTATCGCCACATAATTGTTTTTTATTGGAGTTACTTCAAAAGAATAAGACCGGTGTGCTGTTTTATCCTTTACCTTAAAGGTCATAAACCGATCTTGCTGATTTTCAATAGCAACATTTTCGAAACTATCTCTGATGGATTGGCGTATTTAGATTTTGTCTACCTCATCTAGTGCCTTGGTAAAGCTTATTTCAACACTAGCACGGACGGACAGATGGTCAGACTGACATCGCTCAATCGGCTTTGCTGTGCATAAGAACTCAGAATTTTATGGGATCGGAAATGGATATTGTAGAAATTAAAAACGGAATGACAAACTTAGATATATGCTTTTTCCCATTTTGTGGTAAGGAGTAGTAAAACTGAGTTAATTACCTTATTGCAGAAAAAAATATACACAGCTACGGTGCAAAGTAAAACTAACGCTAAGTTCTATCTATTAATTTTACTTCTATTTTGTAACAAAATTATTCCAGGAACACATAATTGAATGAAAAGAAGCTTTAATGCCACATCAGAATGATCTATATTATATTTACATTACAGCCAAAAATAACAGATAAAATAACCGAACAATATTTAAGTTACATTGAAGAAAATAAAAATACTAAATAAGTATTTAGCTGCAGGGCTTTTGTTGCCAATAACGTAGAAGCATTGTCTTGGCATTGAGTCATCCAATTTTTTACATCTTTTTTTTTGGAAATTCTTTTCTACGACAACTACAGCCCTAAGTTATTTGTTTCGATTCATAGCCATTTTTTCTTTACAATTATCCAAAGACTTTTTATTGTTCGAAGTCAGGCAAATGTGTCGACTATTCCATGATGAGTATTTTTTCTACACGTTTCTTTTGAATCGTTGCTTTGACATAAGACTTTTATATTTAAAAAAGCACCATATTTTTGTATATGTCAACATAAAATAAATTGGTTTTCCCTCGCAATGTCCAAAGCATGACTACAACATTGCAACATCATGCTTTGTAGTTTTGGACGTAATTATTGCATCCTTTAAAATATTAATGAGAACATTTTGCACTGTACAAAATGATTTAGATCTCATACTTCTTAAAAATATTAACAACTTTATAAAAAACAATCATATAATCATATAACATAAACAAGTAAGAGGTCTATATTCGGCTATACCTAATCTCATCCACCCTTCACCATTTATCTAGTTTAGTGAAGTAGCTCCAATCAAGAAATCAAATATTGGGATAAGGAAGAATTAAGAAAAAATTAAGTACGATATATTTTACATAAAAATGTCATCGGCTCTTAATGGGTTGAGCATTTAAAAAAAAATTATTTTTTAAAAGATCTCTTTAAAAGCTTTGAAATGATATTCATATTGGCCATTTTGACAATCGTACTTTTTATGAAAATTTCAGGGGCCCATAACTCGGTAAATATAGGCGAGCGCTAATTTTTTCAATAGTAGTTTTTTCTTATTATTTTTTAATTCTCTATCGTTCCATACTTTTGTTTTTTTTTTTGATTGGGTTACTCCACTAAACTAGATTTGTTCCAAATGCTATGGAAAAATTAGAAGCAGGCATGGTGTTTTGGCCGCTGTCTCGAAGAACACAAATCGATCTTGCTGATTTTTAATAGCAAAATTTTCGAAGCTATGTCTGATCGATTGGCGAATTTTAAATGATCTCGAGCTCATCTTGCTCCTTGGCAAAGTTGATTTCAACACTTATACGGACGGCAAGGCGGTCAGACGGACATTGCTCAATCGAATTTCGCTATGCAGAACTCAGAATATTTTTGGTTTTCGCCGTCACTGTATGTTGCCAATTAACATTTTTATCGAATTGCTTTCCATAGATGGTCACTTTACGGTACCAGCAAAACTGCACTAAAAATAAATTTTTACTGCTAAATTCATTACAAGTAAATTTTTTACTGAGGAAATGATAAAAATCTGTAGTCGCTAAATTGAAATAAAACTTCATTTGTATCATCGAATTGTCACTTTACAGTATCAGTAAAACTGCCCTTAAAATAAATTTTTACTGCTACTGCTACTGCAAATCTAATTTAATTAATTAATTTATATATATTTATTCAAAGAATTTTAATTAATTATCCTGCTGTCAAGCCAATGGCTTAGCGGGTCATATTAATTGTATTTTTTTAGAATAAATTTGAATAAATTAAAAAAAATAAAAGAACAAATCAATTTCATTACCAGTAAATTTTTACTGAAGAAATGACGAAAATCTGCAGTCACTAAATGTTATTGAATTTCATTTGCATTATCAAACTGTTTCCATAGACTGCACTAAAAATAAATTATTACTAAAACTGCAATTCAAGTTTTATTACCAGTAAATTTTTACTGCAGTAAGAATAGAAATCTGCAATCACAAAATTTTGATGGAATTGCATTTGCATTACCAGCAAAAAACTTTCCGTTTATAAATATAAATAAAAAATACTGTCAATGCAAACTTATTTCATTATCAGTAAAAATTTTCTGATTACTGCAAATACGAATGTTCAGTTAAAATTTAATTTATTGGACTCATGTACGCTTTCTTCCACGCACTAAGTAGCAAGCGGAAATAATGCTGTTTACGTTTTTTACTTTTGGTTTCTGCAAATTTTTCTACTCTTTATTTAATGCGGAGCTATGGGCTCTTGACTTTTTTACACAAAATTCTAGTCATTGCACTTTTAACCGCATATCCAGCTCAGTTTAGGGTCAGTTCGGAATAGTGAAACTGTGTATTGTTTTTGAGAAATTTAAGAATAGATTTGAAAATGAATAATTACACAATTTTATATTAAGGCCCAAGACAGACATGGAACACAATCTTGAAAAAAATAAATATTAAAGCACTACAGCTAACTTCACGATCACGGCCAGTTCCTTTGTGGATTTTATTTTAATCTAAAATATTTAATAATTTAAAACTGAAGAAAATATACCGTCAAATAAAAATATTCCCGTCGGAGCTTTATTTCAATTTTCCTTTTCAACATTGTTTACGTTTAGCGGGAAAATTTGTAAAAAAAAAGACTTTTTTTAGCACCGGACAACTGTAAGAAGAGATTGAAATAAAAAAAGAAACTCATGCAAAATGAATAGCACAACTTCCAATGCGATGGCGCAGATAATTTACAATTATTTAGAAAGCGTAAGAGTCAGCATTTAGGGCCCATAGAAACTGGAAAGAAAAATCAAAGTTTAAAAGAAAATTTTGCATAAAATAATTAAAAAAAAAAATAAGTATATAAGAAGAGGACAAGAAGTTAGGGGAGGGGTAAGAACTAAATAAATGCTTCTGCTCCAACATTTAAGCATATTTTTGGTGGACCACGAAACGTTGTCAGTGGGAGACCATTCGCGTTTAGCCACAATGAGTTTGTATTTTGTTAACAGGATGAAGGCACAGAAAAAAAACGAAAGAAAATCAACAACAAAATACCTTAAATACAAAAAGAACAACAATATTAATAACAAAGATTTATAATTAAATTCAATAAAAAAAAGAAAAGAAAATAAAACAAAATTTTAATTTAACATTTGGCTTAAAAAACTTCAAGGTGTAATTTAAGTTTTTGTAAAACTTTTGTTAAGAAACCTCTGCTTCTTAAATAATTTAGCCATTTTTCTTTTTGTACTTTTTGCAGTTAATTTCTATTGGTTAATTTTAGTAGCCCTTGAAAGCCAAAACCGCAATGTGTTATAATATTTTTGTGGTTAAATTATGAAACCACAAAACACCCTTTTAAATTTCTACAGTAGATATTTGAAGACATGATATTAGTGGTGGTGGTGGTTTTAGTTTAAGGCGAGACAGAGAAAAATTCCAATAGTTGGGGGTTGTTTGTTATTAATACTTCTCGTGTGAAAAAAACTCCGCCTTTTAAAGGAAAAATTCATTTCTTAACACATGTGGTTTCTTAATGCATTCTGTTATTGTTTTTTTTTTCTATGGCTTTTGTTAAGCCCTACACTACGAAGCAGATTGGTTTCTCATAACATACTTTGTCTTTTATATAAATACTTTCTGGTTGGTGGTTTATATTATTTCTTTTTAATTTTGGTAAAACAAATGTCATGATAGAAAAGAAAGAAAAAAAAATTTTCAAGTTAAAAAAATAAAATAAAAAACACAAGTAATGGGTTGTCTTTAGCCGCAAAAGTAAAGCCGCAATTACGACTCAATATTGCTTGGAAATGTCTTCCAAGTAAAATATCTACACTCAGTGTTTTTTGTAATAAATATTTTGTGCTGCACCAAATACTTGTTTTTGTTCCATTTAGAAATATATTAGATTTTTTTCATTCTTAGGCACCACCACCGTCTTGTTGTTATATGGGAAGTGTGAGAAAAATAGCTGTCTGTAGAAATATTTTTAGATTTTAGGTGGGTGAAAAAATAAATTCTTGCATTTTTTAAGGCCGTATAATATTAAAATATTTTTTGATTATTTATCCACCCACAATGAAATATACATACTGAAGTAGAATATCAAGGCCACTAATTAAAATTAAATGTTTAGGAATCCCGGTTCCATGCAAAAATCATATTCAGCATAAAGACAAGAAGAACTTAAAAAAGGAAGAAGAAGTTATAATGGTCACGTTTAAAGGATGGAAAAGAAGACCGTCTCCTTTATTTCTCAGCGATGGGCAAAAGTCTTAAGCCAGAAAAACGATTTTACTTCTCGGTGAATTGAAGCTTTGCGAGGGCGATATTTGGGCAATGTCTGAATGGGATCTGGGGAACAGGATTCAATTAAACGCTCGGAGCAGGAGTATTTCTGCATTCTCATTCTCATCTGCATTCATGCCTGATGTACTTAGATATTAAGGAAGTAAAAGCTTCCGGTATTCTCGACAGGAAAATTTAATGCAAAAAAAAAACATATTTTAAACCGACTTAAAAGAAAAGAAGGAGGTTATCAATTCGACTTAATGTTACTTTTTTTAATGGTTGTAACTGCAGAACTCAGTCATTTCTAAACCGATTTTAAAAATTTTCTATAAATTGATAGATTATGCAACAGATTGGTCCCGTTTTAAAAACAGTTCATAATCTTAAAAATTAAAGGGTGTCCCAATACAACATACATGTTTTTTAAGTGTATTATGAACCGAAAAGCGCATTTCTTTGAATTAATAAAAAAAATGCGTATTACTTCCGCTGCCAATAGCAAAAAGTAGTAAATAAATATTTCCAGAAATGAAAAGGTGCCCCATAGGTTACGTAAATTGACTTATATGCGCCTATCTTTTAAACCGTTATAGATAAACGCTTGAAAATTTTACAGGATGTCGATTACTATGATCATTATAAAAACAAGTATAAATATTGAAAATAATAAATTAAAGGGTGTCCCGAAGGTTAATGTAATTTGATGTATATGGCCAATCTTTTTAACTGTTCTAGACCGACACCTGAAATTTACAAAGAACCCGTATTGCTAAGTCCACTATACAACAAATTAAAAATTTGATTTAAGAAATTAAAGGGTGTTCCCATATTTGAAGTTAATTGACCTTTATGACCCTATCGTTTGAACCGTTATATACAAACACTTGAAAATTTAATGGAATGTCTACTTCTTTGTCTAGTGTATAAAGAAGTATAAATAAATATAAAATTATAAATTATAGGGTGCTCAATAGTTGCTGTTATTTTATGTATATGACCAAACTGTTGAACAGTTGTAGACAGTAGACACAGAGCCTTTATTGGTAAGTTCGCTATAACAAGTAGCAAGCTTGCAATTAGAAATTAAAGGGTGTCCCTATAATTGATGTAATTTGACGTTTATGGCCCTATTTTCGAAACCGTTACAGAAATACTCTTAAAAATTAGACAGAATGTCTATTACTATATCAAGTATAAAACAGAGTATAATTATTTATAAGTAGAAGTTAAGGGGTGTCCCAATAGTTGTAATTTTTGCATATGGATAATTTTTTTAATAGTTATAGACTAACGCCTAGAACTTTAACAAATTTTGTTTTACTGTGTCAGAAATAAAAAGTGTAAAAAATAAAGGGTGACCATATAACTGCTGAATTCTCTTGTTTAATCTGCATTCATAATTTTTTTTAAGACACATAAAAAATCCTGACGCATTCTTTCTCGAATATCATATATTTAATGTATATTTATCGTTCTAAGGAAATATGATTTTAAGTTTGTCTGTTTTAAAGTTGGTATTAACATTTAAGTACCCTGGTGTTTTGAAATGTTACGAAAAATTTTTTACTCCATGTGCTTTCTTTACGTGCTACCTCTTTTAAACCAAAAATCAAATACAATAATTAAATATGAACTGATGTTTCAAAACCTATGATTCTCTTTACACAATGTTAGCTGACTTCTAATAACCTCCTTGATTTTCGCCTTAGCCTGATGATTGGATTCTCCTGGACTGGCAATTATACAGCCTTCAAATTCGCTTTTTAACAATTTAATAATATTTTAATATCGGCTGTTTTTTATAACCCGATAGAACTTTAAATTATAAAAAACAAATTCAATTATAAAAACAATTATTTTCAGTTAACTTTGGCAAATCATTATGAATAGACTCACGCTTGAAAAACGCTATCAAATCATCCAAGTTTACTTTGAAAATCAGTCGATTTCGAGCTATTTATGGTGCACATAATCGTCCGTCAGAGCAAACCATCCATCAAACCTTGGATAAATTTCATATCACATACTCTTTAGAGGATGCAATAACACCAAGTCCTCAAAGAAATGTGGGTACTGAAGAGAATATCGCTGCTGTAAACGAAAGTGTGGAAGAATATCCAAATTTATCGATTCGTCATCGGTCACAGGAATTGGGGCTCTGTTTGTCCACTACGTGGAAAACTTTACGCAAAGATCTTGGCCTACACCCGTATAAGATCCAGCTAGTGCAGGAATTAAAGCCATTAGACCTTTAAATGCGTCGTTCTTTCGCCGATTGGGCTCCAGAACAGTTAGTAACTGACCCGTTCTTTAATCGCGTTGTTTAAACGATGAGACTTATTTTTGACTTAATGGGTTTGTTAAAAAGCAAAATTGCTGCACATTGAGTGAGACCAATCTTTACTTTAATACCCTAGAGGCTCCATTGCATCCAGAAAAATGCACCGTTTGGTGTGGCTTACACACTGCTGGCATCAATGGATCTTATTTCTTCAAAAATTAGGCCGGATCTTACGTTATGGTCAATGGAGATCGTAACCGCACCATGATTTTTCGTTTGAAGATAAGGATAACATTGATCCTAAGGAAATGTGGTTTCAACAAGATGGCGCTACGTGCCATACGTTGACCGCAACTATCGAGTTATTGAAATCCAAATTTGGCGATAAGTTGATTTCGGGAAATCAACCTGTCAATTGGCCTGCAAAGTTGTGCGATTTGTCACCTCTTGATTATTTTCTGTGGACCCACTTGAACTCACTGGCTTATGCTGATAAAGTTGAACAATAATTGATGCTTTGGCGGCCAACATTGTTCGTGTTATTCGTGACATACGGCCAGCAGTACTTGAAAAAAAAATTTCATTAAAATTTAATTTTTCTGTTATTTTTTACAATTTAAAGTTTTATCGGGCCTAAAAAACACCCTGTATTTTTCTTTAATTTATTTTCTTTCAATAGAATTAGTTTTAAAAAATAAACTGTATTATAAAATTTTTTTCTTACCCAATATTTTTTTTTTAGTACTTGAGTAGGAGTTTCACCTATTTCGATACCAGTGCTATTTGAGGCTTTTCGGGTTTTCTTATCTTGAGGTAAGTTTTTTTATTGTCTACCAGTGAAATGTGTCTCTCTTAAAAAAATTGAGCTTTTATAAATCAACTCATTTCAGCATCCTTCGCTTCCACCAAATGGTTATCAACTGCCTTCAAATTGTTGCTAAAGACTCTTTGTAAGGGGTGTAGGATTTTTTTTTCTTCTGAGTCATATTCTTCGAAGGTAAGAAAATATTTATTTATAATTTGGTATATTTTTATTATAACTGGCATATAAAATTCATAAACTCCCCTTTAATGGAAATTGAAAAAAAAATCATTTTTTTTGTCACTGCTGCTCGTAATATTCTGCTCAATATTTTAACTAAGTCACCCTTATAATAAAAATCGCAGTGAGTTGTTACGAAGTAAAAAAGAAAAAAACTGTAGATGTCAATTGTTGTGAAATGTTAAGATGCTAAAATAAAAAAAAAAACAAATAAAAAGTTGAAAAGAAAATTTACTCAAAGGGGGTCAATTTGAGTCAAGAATAAGAAACTTGAAAGCGTTTTTAAGAAGCAGGGAATATTTTAACTTAACAAAAGAAGGAATAAATAAATAGAAGCGTGGGGTATTTTATGGAAAGATAAATTTCTTACTAAACGAAAAAATAAAAAGAAAAAAAATTTCCTTTAATGCTTCTTGGGCTTACAAGGCAAAGATGAAGAGGGGAGTTGGCAGAGAGAAAAAAAAAACATTTCCAGTGAAATTTTTTCTTTAGTCAGCTCTTGTTTGCAAAAATTAAGAAAAATAAAAAAATCTCAAGAAAACGATTTTGAGTCGTTAGAAAAAAGTGCTCTCCATCATTTTGGTTGAAATGTTTTTTTTTGTTTTGTATGAGAGAGTATATGAATGTGTATGTTGCTGTTGTTGTATTTTGGGGTTTTCACATAATAATTGTTGTTGTATTTTTTCTGTTGGGTTACGGGTGCGGTATCGAATACACCACAAGAGTAAACCACTGTTACTGGTTGTCGCGGTTCTGCGTTAAGCCAACGAACGTTAACAAAAATTAAAAAAAAAACCAAAAACAAAAAATTGCAATAACTCACAAGTGATATCGTTGGAATGTAGTAACTCGTATTTATATAGAACTGATGCCTTAAAATATACCAAAACGTTCCAAGATTTTTTTTCTCAAGTGTTACCCACTTCTATGTGTTTGCGGGGCGTTAGCGAAAGATGTGTAAATGTTACGGCTGTTGTTAACCATCATTATGGCACTGACAATATGTTTGTTGTTTTTATTCTAACAGCGCTCAGGGTGGGAGAGGTATATTCTTGTTCAATAAAAACACTTAGCAATTGTTGTTGTCTCCTTAACCCCAAATATTTTGCAAAGGCATTTATTTCTTTTCACTTGCATTTATTTTAACCACCTTCGTCTTAGGAAAACTCATAACATTATCATCATCATCATCATTCTCATAGTAGTAGTCATCATCATTAACAACCTCAGACTGAGCCTCAGCCGTTCACAACAACAATAACAACAATATTTAAAAAACATTAACATCTTTTTGTCTGACGACTGTGTATGGTAACGTCGTATCGTCTACAAAACGTCGTCAATATTTTTCTAATTTTTGTTTTTATTACAAACAACAACAACAACGAGAAGCATTGTTATTATCGCTATAGTTGTTGTTTTGGTCGTCGCAGTCGTCATGTCGTTTTAAGATTTGTATGTGTTTATGAGTGTCGGTTTTTGTGGTGCTCCATATCATGTGGTCGCGTTCATGGTTACCGCAAAAAAATTGTTTAATATTATCGTAACGTTTGAATCGATCGCCAGGATATTTATTTTCACCACCTTAACGGTTAATCGTTTATGGAATATTATTCCAACTCTAACTGTTAACTTGAATTATTTGAAGATTTCTATTACTTTAAAATTATTATTGGAAATGAAGAAAAAAGATCTAAAAAAAATAAAGAGCGTGTGTTAAGTGATTTTTAAAATAAATAAATAAAAGTTAAAATAAATAAAATTACAAAAAAAATGTGTTAAATACAAAAACTATTAAAAGAAAATAAAAGCAAAATTTAATTTAATAAAAAGAAAATTTTATGTGAATTTACAAATTAATTTAATAAATCGAAGTTGGAAGTGTTGTTTTAAAAAATATTGGATAAAATATTCTCATTATATGTAACTCTCAAATTTTTGAAACAAAAAAGGATGCTTTAAAATTTTATTGTTTTTATACCCACCCTTCCACAGGTGGAAAAAGGGTCTTTTTAAGTTTGTCATTCCGTTTTTTAATTTCTACAATATCCATTTCTTTTGCATATTGAAGTCAATTGAGCGCTGGCCACCTGTCAGTTCGTGTAAGTGTTGAAATATATTTTGCCAAGGCACTAGATGATCAGGAAACAATTAAAATACCTCAATCGACCAAACATAGTTTCGAAAATGTTGCTTCTAATTTGTCTATATCGTTTGGAAAATGAAGTACTGCCAATCAAAAAAAAAAAAAAAAAAAAAAAAAAACAAATTTATGGGGCTACAGAAAATAATAAATAAGAAAAAATAATATCACATGAAAAAATTGTCGCTTGCCCATTTTTATTCCAAGTTAACAACTTTATAACTTTTAATAGAAAAGTACAACTCTGCACCATATTTTTAAGGACATTAGTATTGTTATTATTTTAAAAAGATCTGTCAGGATGTGTTATAGTTTAAAAAAAAATGCTTAACCCATTAAGAGCCGGGGACATTTTTATGTAAGATTATATAAAGTGCTTAATTTTTATTTTCTTATTTTTTAATTGTCTCTCACCCCAATATTTATTATTTTTTTAATGGATATATGGTATAGGGTATTTCAAATTCGGCATAGCACTTTATGTACATAGCACTCCTACTTGTTAAAATATAAATCTTCTAGATATTTTTGCTTAAATTGAGCTTAAAGAATGTAAATTTTTATTAGTAAAAAAGTATTAGTACCGACAGCATTCAACCGCGTCTAATGGATTTATTTAAAACAACATTAAGAAAAATTTTGTGACAATTATTTTAAACGTAATCGTCCCATGACATGTGAAAATGACATTAGAGTTTGCTTTTAAATTTTTATGTTATGATTTTAAAAATTCAAGTCACCCGCAGGTCTTATCTAAAACTTGTTACGGGGTGAGTTAACCAGCTCCTGTGACATTGGCATGCTAAAGTAATAATTCCACTTTATATTAAACGACAACTTCTGTATCAGTTATCTTCCTCTTAAGAAGGTTAACTTTAATTGAAATGAATTAATAAATTAATCTATGAAAAGTTTTAGTTCCTTTTGTCTCATTATGCATTTTCTTATTAGTTTATTGAAAAACAATATTTGTAACGAAACTTTGAAACTGAAAGTCTTTAAGTTGCTTGTGATAATTCTAAGTGCGATAAAGGACTAAAAAATTTATTAATAAAATTATTTGTGTTAAATGTGTTTTTTATAATCTTTAACAAATTAAAATTATAAATTAAAGAAATAAATAAATCTTAACGCAACTAACGAAAACAAGTAAGAGTGTTACTTTCGGCTATGCCAAATCTTACATACCGTTAACCATTTATCTAAATCTAGTTTAGTGAAGTAACTCCAATCAAAAAAAAAAAAAAAAAAAAAAAAAAAAAAAAAAAACATAAAAAAAAAAACAAATGTTAAGGTGACAGAGAATTAAAAAAAAAAAAAAAATGACATAAAAATGCCATCGCCTCTTAAAGGGTTAAGAATTTTTAATTTCTTTTATTATTTCATTAAAAATGTCTTCAAAAGCTTTAAAATGATACCCATATTGACAAGCGAACTTTTTTATGAAAATTTCAGAAGTCCATAACTCGAAAAATATTGACGAGCGCCAATTTTTTCGCTTGCTGTTTTTTTCTTATTTTTAAATTCTTTATAGCTACATAAATATTTTTTTTTTGATTGGAGTAACTTCATTACTCTAAATGATATAGAAAAATTAGAGGCAGTCGTGGTGTTTTGCCCACTGCCACGTAGGACATGAACCGATATTGCTGATTTTCAGTAGCACCTCCTTCGACTCTATGTCAGATCGATTTGCGTATTTAAATTTTCTCTAGCTTACCTAGAGCCCTGAAAAACTTGATTATAACACTAGCATGGACGGACAGACGAACAGGCGGACATTGCTCTGTCGACTTCGCTATGCATAAGGACTCGGAGTATATATATTTTAAGGAGTTGAATTGGATTTTGTAAAATTTACAAACAGAATGACAAAATTAGTTTTACCCTTTTTCCACTTTTTGTGGTGAAGGTTATAAAAAAGAAAAATCGATGTTTTAGGGACAAAATATTGTGCGTAGAAATTGTGAAAGTGGCATAGTTTTAAACACACTGAGAAATAATAATAAATAAGCCAAGTGTGAATTGAATTGATACCCAAAGGGTTCCGTACTACGTATGGGCTGCCCTTAAAATTTTTAGTGTTTAGTTTTAAAATATTTTTTTGTTGAATTTTTAAAGTGCCTGTCTATAACTAATCCAAAGTATAACTACATATTTGTGAAGAATAGCCTTAAATAAAAATTTAAGTGTCTGACTACTCGTATAGTGGTTTATAAAATAAGGCCACATTCTTCAAAATCTCTATACAAATAACCTTTTATTTTTAATGATTTTGTGTTCGTTTATGACCAATTACCTTTTTTTATTGTGAAGGGTATATTTTGCTATTTTTGGTCAGTTTTTTTTTATAGATGCAAATAAAAATTTATTTCATCTTTTTCTCAACTTTTTTTCAGCATTTTTTTTTCGTCTTCTTCAGGGCAGGTTTTCTATTATTAGTTATTCTAACGACAAATTACAAGAATTTTTTTTAATATTTAACATTTAATTATGATCTTGATCTTTTTGATTTTATTTAAAATTTGTTTTTAATTTATATCATTTAATAAATAAATAAATAATGAAGTTTTATTATTAAATAATGTTGTGTAATAAAAAATGTAAGTTATGGACAGCACGATACATTTAAATAATTAAAAATAGTCCAGATTTACACTATGCAATTTTTTGAGGCATTTTTTTCTCAATTCCTTATTTAAGTTGCAGCGATTTGCGCTATTTAAAAATAAACATAAGAAAAAATAATATCCCCTCAAAATCCCAGTAATACCATATTGCTTACTCCTCTTGCTTCACCAACAAGCAAAAATTTCATGCAAGTTTCATGAAAAATTGCCTAGTCTAAATGCGGTAATAGTCATCGAAAAATATCACAGAAAAAGATATTTTTCGAAATAACACAAATATCACAGAGCTTTATTTTTAAAATAATGCCAGGGAATATTAAAGTTTGGTGTTGTCTTTGCCTTCTTTAGTGTTTGTTGACTTCCTTATACGTTGTTACATTCTCAAACTTTCGAGGGTATATCTTTTGTTTTATTTTTTTCTCCCAGTCTAGTATCTTAACGTCGTCAAAGTTTATGATGTGTCCAGTTTCTTTTGCATGTTGTGCTGAAGCTGAAGCGGACCTGCCTGTTAAAAAGCCAAACCATAAAAATTAAATCCCTGCCACAATAGGAACATTATTTATATTTTACTTTTTCTTATAGCGGACATAAATATATTTAAACTTAAATTGTCTGCCTATAGCGGTTGGAAAACAAGGCTATGTTCGTGTAATTGCGCCACTATTGGGGCACCCTTTAATTAAATGTTTTTTCTTTTTTGTACTTGCTTTTGTAGTGACTATGGACTTGGTCAAATTATACGTTTTGAGATTTTATTTCCCAACTTAGTTATATTAAAAGAAATGGATTTATGACAGACTACTCATTAACTGATGGCCACAGGACCTGGTGTATAGATTACACCCAGAAAAAAGTCTATTATATATTTTAGTTAAGTATTATTTTAATTTTCTTTTTTATTTAAATCTACAAAAGAATCAATTAAATATCAAATTAAAAAATTTTGAAATTATTTCACAATTAAATATTCAATTGAAGCAATTAACAATTTAATAAAATTTGTATCTAAAAATCAATTTAAGTTGTCATGGAAGTAAAACTTTTCTTTGTATAAGTTAATGGGAAACAGTGTACAAATTTTAATGTAGAGACATACGAGAAGGATTTCGAGGATGCTTGAAGTGATATAAATTAAACCGTCAATTATAAGTTTGACTTAACACACGAAGGTTTCCGTAGCATGTGTAGGTCACCCATAAATTTTTACAGCAGTATGCATAACAAAAACTTAGAATGAGTTTGGCATGAAGACAGAAATTGAGCAGGGTCTCAGTGTGTTTTGCCGTAGGTCCAGCCACTTGAAAATACTGTAGATAGTTTTTGTGATCCACAACTACATTCTAGGTCTATTTTTAGTTTTAAATTAAGTGGAGGGCCTTGCAGAGAACCTGCTTAGTTTCAGGAGTTATGCCAACTTCATGCTAAAAAGTTTGTTATGCATAAGGTCGTTAACTTTATATTTTTAAACTTATAAGTGTGAACATAATAAAACATACTTTGGGTAAATGATGTTACTTCGCATAAGGACACCTTTTAATTTTTATTTTTCATACTTGCCTTTATAGCGTCATGCATAAATTTATAGTCTCAGCCAATTACGGCTAAAAAAATAAGGCCATGTATGAGCCGTCTGTTTGGAAAGTGCCATAAGTCAGTTAAAAAAAAAAAATAAATAAAAACAAAACAAAGAAATTTAAATGTAAAGAGCTGTTTCGTTTTATATTGAACAAAGTTTTTACTGTGGAATAAGTAAAATAGAAAAGCAAGTAAGCATTCTCGAAACTTAACGTTTGAAACAAAATCCCTTAAATATATTCATCAGCTTAAAAGTAAAATGACTTATGACACTTTCAAAATATGTGAAAATAATGTTAATATCGGGATATTCTTCATTTTATTTCATTTCATTTCATTTCATTTCATTTCATCTCATTTCAATTTTTTGTATTTGTTTTTATAGCAGATAGAGAACTACATCTTCTTTTTAAGCTTCAGCCTATAACGGCTTAAAAGTGAGGTTATAATCGTTAAATTCACGGCCTTTGGGAAACATCCATTGAAATCTAAATTTATTGTTTGAAATTCAATTTCATAGCGGACATACTCTGTATGTATTCTAAATGTCTGCCTACTGGGATTGAAAAACTAAAATGAAAATCACGCCAATATTGGGACACCCTTTAATGTTGGGTTTAAATTTTTATAGCGCACATATTTTTTACTACATTTTGCAAATTTGACATGTAAGTTAACAAAATGTTAATAAATTTATATAATATCACGGCACTTTTGGAACACCCTTTAGTTTTTAGTACTTGTTATTATAGAAGCTCTAGCATTATATCTTCTATGGAAATTTTTAAAGTCTACCTCTTACGATTACAATGATAGAGGTCTGAGGACAGATGGACAAACGGACATACATCATCACGAAAATAGAAGGGTACGATTTTACTTTTTGCCTACGAATACCTTAAAAGTAGATATTCTAGATTCCAATGATTTAACTGCTATGGAGAAGTTTAAGTAAGAACCAAAAAAGTCAAATTTTAGTAAAAAGACGACTTCTGTTCTGGGAGTGTGAACTCTAATTGAGCTTCACTTCAGGAATAGAAAATGCAGAACATTTTCCGGAGGTTCTTACGAGAAACTTATCATGTTTTAATAATGTTAAGATGTTTGGAACTGCGGAGCAAGGGATTCACAAGCTTGAGTGTGTTGTGATAATTATAAGCACCTCGCCTCACTTCTAATGCAACCTAATCTAACCTCAATAGGATTAAAACATTGTTGGGAAAATAGTTAATTCGAAAACCAGAGGAATGATTTTTAATTTTCGTTTTTTTACTTTTTATGTAAAAATTATACTTTTTTCCTACGTAATGGTTTTTTAATATGTTTTAAATTTAATTTACTGTCAACTATTTATTTGTTTATAAGTATTTGTTTGCATTATAAACCGCACTACCACACATGTGGTATTAATGTTGAATCAAAAAAATAGTTAATAATTGAACAAAAACAACTTGAAGCATAATAATGAATAATCTTTGCGACATAATTACAATCAGTTGAATATTTAATGGTCTCCATGAAAATAAACTAATATTTAGTTTTGTTTATTTCCTAACAGAAGATTGAAAATTTTTAGTCCTTCTAAGTTTTTATTTACTTTTATTTTAAATATTCTTAAATAAATACTCGCACAATAAATCTAGAGGGTACTTAAATATAATTTTCACTATTTATATTAAGTTCGTATTTGTATCAATATTTCAATACAGTCTGCTGATTGTTAAAGCTTCTAAATACTTTTAATATGACGATGAATTTGTTTTTTTCTTTCATAAATATTTTTATTTGTTTTAATTCATGTACAAATATTTTTTATATTTATTTTATCAACAATATGATATGTGACTTTATTGTATGATTTTCCTTTAGTGTGAGATGTAAGAGTTAGTTTTTTTTATATTATTTGTCGGTCAACCATTTTCCGCAACTGTTAATTTACCAACTCTCATATTTATTTATTTTTTATGCCTTCAATAAACTCCCTTTTGTTTTTTTTGTTAAGGCGATGTATTGCAGGTTCGTCATGGTATTTGCAACAAAATGTTAAATTCTTGAAGTCAACTGACTAATTTGGGGAAAATTTTGTCATTTAGTTTTTTGTATCAAAGAATTTGTTGTTGCCCTCCCACACATAAACTCGAAAGGCGAAATACTATAAAAAACGAATATGAGAAAAGAGGGAAGTTTTTTAAGTCCAATAAAAGTTTAAATTGTAAAAATTAACACAATTGTATTAGGAATTTTTTTGAAGATTTTGAAATGAATTTGTGTATATGACGTCTTCGAGACATTCGATTTTTGTCATTTTACTTGAAACATTGCTGGAGGTATTTCGTGAACAAAGATGACCTCCAAGTCTTCATTTGCTGTTGGTTTATTATCATAAACCCGTGAGTTCACGGGGCCTTTTAGAAAATATTCGACAGGTTTCAAATCGTACGACATTGGAAACCAATCGATGCACAGAGGGTTCGATTTACCTAAAATGGAGATTAATTCAAGGAAGGGTGCAATTAACTAGATAATATTTTTTTTTTGTATTAACAATACCCTAATTAGGCAAAAAAGAGAACAAAACTTTTGACGTTTTTTTAGGGATTTTTATTTATTTTTTATTTAAAGTAGTTTATTTGAATATTCTCTATTTCTTATTCATCACTTGAACTTTGTAGTCATTATCATCATCATCATCATTATTATTATCATCATTATCATTATAATCATCATCATCAGTATCATCATCACCACCATCATCAGTATTATCACTCTCTTAATATTAATATTAATAGATCAAATTCTGACTCGATATAAATGGGTCTGAACTTAACAGAAGTCTATTAAAAATATTTTCAATCCACTTTTCTCGGCTGGATTTTCGAGCAAAGTGCTCTCTATAGTTTTAAAAGTCTTTATTCCTTGCTTCTTGAGCTTCTTGTGATAATTCTCCTATTGGTAAAAGCGCGTATTGTACTATCTCCGGGCCGTGAATTAAAAATTTATGTAATGTGGGAGGCATGCAAAACCTGGAATATATTTCAAAAAAGTACTTTGCTGTGTTGTTAGCAAAATTACGAAAAATTTCTAAATTAATCTCGTGACCACATGAAACAACAATTAGTATTGTGTGCATTTTTTTAATTAGCGTTAGGTCCACTTTTGTTATTTCAGCTGATATTTCAGCATTTAAAAAAAACGTCTAACGGTGTTTCTATCGTTAGAGTTACCAAAGCCCGGCTTTGGCTGGTCAACAATTAAGCCTGTTCTTTTACAGGACTCTTTCTGAATGTGTAGTTTTGTTTCAGTAACAATTTTTTTGTCCTCATCTGATCATGCTTGCCATTTTTTAATTGGAATACAATAAGTGGAGAAGGCATTCAAAAAATCGACTCCTCCCGTGTAGTATTGATAGCCCAAACTCTAAAGTGTCTGCTCTAATATCCCTAACAATCATGCTGTAAACTGAGATGAACATTTTACTTGTAGCGCCATATACATAACACTTTTACGTGGAATTCGTACCCGTTATTGCGTTGCACATTTTTCCATCTATCATTACTAAAAACAAATCGTCATGAACCTTTAAGGAATTTTTTCTAAAACTAACCTTTCTTCAAGAATTTTAAAAACAAGACTTTTTAAAAAAAATTATTAATATTTAAAAACGGGACAATGAAAAGGCAAACTTTTTTGTTTGTAGTATCAAGTAGAAATCCCATACTTTTCAAAAAACACAACTTCAAAGCCGGCACTTTACTACTTTGTTACTTCTGTTCCATCATATACTGAAAATATCCCGATTTTAGAGCATTTTTTTAAAATATATTAAATACACATATTTTTAAAATCATTTTTTGTACACTTATATACCTGAAGTTGAAGGTTCCATCATAAAAGTTTAACTTTATTAATTTAAAAAAAGCACTGCTTTTTATCAAATTTCAATTTTTTCACTTTTTAAGAAAACAGCAATAATAAGCTCACTGTGACAGCTCAGTATGAAGATGGTTCAAATTTTAAATAGTTATGTAGAATTTTACCTAGTTTCATTCGATACAAATTATTATGGCAAAAACTTAATTTTAAAATTTTAATTAAGCGCCGCTTCGAATTCATTTCAACCCAACGTGCGATGGTATCATATCTTAACTTTTTTCCATATTCTGGTTTTAATAAGGCGATAAAATCGGTCACATGTAGTTCATATTGGATCAATGTTACTCATATTTTCAAACAAACAAAAAAAAAAAAACATTGCTTATGGTGCGAACACCTTCCACCGTAACGCGAGATCCGGCTTTAGTTTTGATGCAGTCAACGTATCACATGCATTAAATGTATCTAATGCAATGAAGCCTGTAGGGACGGATCGTCTCTATTATTAACCATATCATATCTGTAACCATAAAATAAATCACTGGACAAATTTGATTCCGCCACTCTTGTAGAGAAACCCGTCAATTGCTAAAATTTATTTAGTCTGGTAATTTTTAAATAATTTTAGACTTTAATTTGTAGGGCACAAATTATGCGTCTTATTATTGTAAATAAAATTTATATTTTTTCTATGTTTGTCGAGTACCGTGAATCTGTTTAAAAAAATTAAAATTATTTGTAATTTTTTTTTATATATCAATGTTTATCTGTGAGTGTATATGTGTGTGTTTATTAATGCTGACCAATGTGCACACAATATGGCCATAAATTTTACTTGTTTTATTTGTTGTTTTTTACTTTTTATTAAACAAAATAAAACAGAAAATAAAAAAAAAACGGAAACAAAAGTTTTATTTTTCGCGCATTTTTTTCTTTTTTTTTTTGATGCAAAATTATATCGCAGATTTACTTCATATCAGATTTAGAGAGCCAGTGAGTTGATTTAAAAACAACACTTTGTTAAAATTCAAGCCTGCAGGAACATTTATTTGTACTTTTATTGGAATATTTTTTATTTGCATTTTTTATACGCAGCAGTACATAAGTGGAAAATCTCACACTCACTTTGCTTTTCACTAGAGATTAAACAAATTTGTCATTTATTCATCGTTCATCTAGACGTTTTTTTTATTTGTTCTGCAATGAATTTTTTTGGATTTTATTTTTTTGTGTAAAGTTGTTTGATGAAGTTCTTCTTTCATTTTTATTTTGAGGTTAAAGTTTTGAATGCAAGAGGTTAAATTTTGTTGGCTATAATTGTCAGTTACAATTAATCGTGCTATAGATGGTATATGTTTAAGTTTTATTTTTTTTATTATACCGTTAAAGAGTTTAGCATAAAAGGAAGTTATAAATAAATACAAGTGTTGCCATTGCGAGATTTTTTTTAAATAAAAATTAAAAGCAATAAAAGTTAAGCAAAAATACAAAATTTTGAAGACTGCTTTCTAGATCTTCATATTAAAAAAAAAAAAAAAAAATTATTACAATACGGGGGTATATGGTTTAATTCGATATGATATTTAATCATTATTTCATGGTAATGATTCTGTTTCTTAAACTAATTATCATTTTCATCAAAAAGCATTTATTGAAAACATTGGTAAGAATTAAGAATTATTCATCATTTAATGCTAATAAAATTGTCCATTAATTTATTATATAATTAATTACTCCCAAGCATGATACGCTTTTAAAGATGTATGTGACGTATGATTAATAAATAATTGCCAATTATCCAAATGTTGCTTATACGTTCTCATCTTATGGGAGCAAGAAATCTTAATAACTTTAACAAAATTAGCGGACAGCTCTTAGTGTCAAGAAGGGTTTGGCAATTCCCGAAGTTTTTTTTTCCAAGGAACGCCCACAAAAATTATCGCATTCCCCGGATTTCTCGGCATTCCCGGGAAAAAAGCAACTCTCTAAGAAAACAAGTTTATTTAATGAAATAATATTAAAAAATTCATAGTTGTATTAAAATATAAACAAACAATAAAAATAATGCAGTGGATAAAGAAAAATAAAATCAATGTTGATTATTGTTGCTTTTGCTTAAACTTTTGTCTTTACTTTATTAATTGGACAAAAATCTTTAGTTTATTTAAAATGTAAGTGAGAAGTTTCCTGAAGAGCTATGCGAGCGGTAGCAAAATGGCCATCGAAACGTGCTTTCACCTTCAATAGTCAATATCGGTGATTTTAATGATTCGATTTTTAAAGTTTAAAAATAAAAATAATTGTTAAATAATATTTTAAACAGTTTGTAAAACTTAAAAACAACTCAGGTGACAAGACATACATATGAATGTTTGAACTAGATAACGAGAGATAACAAAGATAATAATACTGAAAATGTATTTTATTAAATATTTTATGAAATGTATGATTTAGAACTGCATTTGACAATTCACTAGATATACTGTTGCTTGTTCTTGTTGCAAAATTTCCAACAATAGAAAAAACCTTTTCACCTTCTACTGAGGTAGCGTTTGCTGTCAACAATGCGTTATAAAGTTAATCCATGTACGTGTTTCAAATGTTAATGGCTTCGAATAACTCAAATTCCTTTTTAAACAAATAAAAAACCTTTAGTTCTGTTTTATATCTTACTAGCAGAGCTCACGGCTTCGTCCGCGTATCATTTCTAATTATTTTAAAATTAAAATAAAAAAAGTGTTTTCAAACATTTGTTGTAGAGTTGTTTAAACAGTGTTAAAAACTTTCCATCTGCAAAAATTAAATGTACTGTCTTAGTACCATTACACCGATAAATCTGGGTGACTTTACATTGGTATCTGTAGTTTATCTACGAAATGATATATTTTATGAAATAAAAAGTGTTCTATATTTGAACCAAGGTTCTAAGGGACCTCCCCACAAAATTATATTAAAATCTTTCCAGCAGTTTTTACGTGATGCGAACACAAACAAACAGACGGGCAGAAAAAAATCTAAAAAAGGTGTTTTGTATTTCATATCGATTTCTACCCAAATTTTCAAAAAATATTTCATGTACAGATGTATAGATGTAGTAGAATTCACAAGAAATTAAATAATTGAAATTTTTTTAATGTCACAACCAAAATATTTAAAAACTAATCAGTGTATTTTTTAAAAGTGCTTATAATTGTAAACTTCCCGTTTCCCGGGAATTTAGCCAAAATTTTGCCGGGAAGTTGTGGATAGCATTTCTTGGGAATTTCCCTTTCCCAAACCCTAGTGTCAATCCATGCATCCTAAATAACCGTATTTTATCTATCGAAGCTAAAATAGTAAACAAGTGAACAGAGTTCCAAGAAGTCAAAACATTATTGATTTATTCCTTCAAGTCATACACACCGTCAGATAGGAATTATGATTCTTATTATTCAAATAAACGCTAGTGAAAGTAAATGTGAAAGTGAAGCACAAAAAAAATATCTAATGCAAGATAAATTACTTACATTTGATATGTCAGTAAGACTTTTTTTAATCGACTGCTTTTTTAATCGAGAGATATCTATTGATTAAATATCAGAAATATTTATCTTCAAGCAGTAGTTTATTTCGAATATAAATCTTTAAACGCTACAAATCTAATACGACTTAAACTTAGTTGCACCAGTTTGAGTATAAGAGAAAACGCAGAAGACCCGAGATGTCTATGTCTCTATCAACACTACGGTATAAAATTGGCGTAAAAATGTTCGGCATTCACTATCATACCCTTCACCACAAAAAGTAGTAATTTCTACGATATCCATTTTCATTCCCATAAAGTATATATATTCTGACTTCTTATACATAGCGAAGACGATTTAGCAATGTTCGTCTGTCCGTCCTTGTTAGTGTTGAAGCTAAATTTGGCAAGGCACTAGATCAACTAGAAAAATTTAAAAACGCCAAACGATTAGACATATTGTAGAAAGAGGTGCTATTGGAAATTAGCAAGATCGGTCCATGTCCTTCGGCACAGCGGGCAAAACACCACGCCTACCACTAATTTTTCTATCATTTGGAACAATGAAGTAACTTCAAAACAACAAATATATGGGGCGATAGAGAATTAAAAAATAAAATAAAAACATCAAATGATAAAATTGGCGCTCGCCCATATTTTCTGAGTCCGAGGCCTCTAAAATATTCCCAATTCTTAAAATATCAATATGTGTATCATTTTAAAGCTTTTGAAGAGATTTTCAAGGAAATACGAAAATTGAAAAAAATGCTTAACCCATTAAGAGCCGATGGCATTTTTATGTAATTTTTTTTTTAAATTTTTTAATTCTATGTCACCTCTATATTTGTTTTTTTGATTGGAGTTACTTATAAAAGATTTGGCGTAGCCGAATATAGCACTCTGACTTGTTCTTAAGGTTAAAGATAATTAAGCTTCATAGACTTCATTTCATTTCTTAAAATAGCAATATGTGTTTGTGAGTGGTCAGCTCATTAAGATTGATTATTTTACTTTCCATCGAAATGGTGAATAGATTGATCTATTTTTTTTTAGAAAAAATTGACCAGGAAGTCACTTTTAGCGCCAACATATATATTTTTTCATAACAATTCAAGCCTTTTTTACGGTACAAATTTATTTTGTAAATAAATATGCAACAAAAATAGAGCAAAAAAAGAATAAAAAAATATCAAGAAAAAACAAATAAAATAAAAACGGAAATTGTAATTAAAATAAAATAAAATTCAAACATTTTAAAAGCGACAATTGTGAATTAAAAGTTTGTTTGAACAAAAAAGTTCCTCCAACACAACAAAAAAAAAAAAAAAAAACTCCATCATCAAATAAATGAATAAAAATTCGAAATCAGAAAAAAAAGAACAAATAGACAGTCCCTTGTAACAAATGTTAAAATTATGAAACACCGCACACAGTTAACAGGATATTTTTTGGTGTATTAAACAGGAAACAGATGTGTATTATTTTTGTTTTTGTTATTGCAATTACTGTTCAACATTCACATTCCCATACAAATGTTGTTGATATTAACAGGCATGTGTGTCTTTGAACGTAGTTAATTGTAATGATTTAAATGAATATTGTTTTGTAATTCTTACAAATAAAATAAAATAAAAAAATATAAAAAAAAAATAAAACTAAAAAATGAACACAAAATCAGTTTTTTGTGATGATTTAATCAACAGAAAATAAAAAAGCTGGATAATTTTGGTTTTAATCGCACATCAAAGTTTGTAATGAATGGACGGTTTTTTTATTGTTATAAAATATAAAACAAAAGACTGAATTAATTGAAAAAAAACAAGCGCAATTATAAACTTAAATTTAAAGAAAAAAGTGTAAAATCAACAAGTTCTTTATAACAACACTTCCAACAACTGAAATTTTTATTTCTTACCTTAAGTGAATATCCAATATCTTTCTCATTAATAATTTAGATAAATATGTCCAAATAAAAAGAAAAGATAAAAGTTTGAAAAGTTGCAGTTAATACGAAAAAAAAGAAAATTTGTTAAAATGCATATTAGCAGTGAAGTGAGTTCAACCACAACTTCAACAAATCAAAATAAAAAAAGTTCAGCAAATCGTAATTCTAATAATGAAACCAATAACAATAATTCGAATAACAATAATTCTAAAGATGGTGCTTCCAATAAAAAACCAGTGGATACAAGTCCTTATTTGACACCAGAAAATTTAATCGAAAGAACAGTTGATGTTTTATTAGCAGAACATCCGGGAGAGCTCGTTAAGACTGGATCACCGCATATCGTAAGTTGTTAAGTGTTTTTGTTGAAAAAAAGATTTAAACATTTAAAATTTCTTTAGCTTTCTAAGAACTTTATTTTAAAACTAAACAATAAAAATATTTATAAAATTAATTTTTAGAGTTTTTTAATAAGGGTAGTTTGCAAGAGGTTTGGGCGATGTCAGTTAAATCTGTTGTTTATGATATAACTAATGCAGTGTCACTATGGCAAATTTTAGAACTGAAAGGCCCGTCAGGTATTGCAAGACTTTTCTTTTACAAATGAATGTTTGGTATTTGGCCAAATTACTTCTTTTGGAACGTTGTTTCTCTGTTACTGTGTTGCAGTCTACCATTTGTTTACTTCATTTTTAAAAGCGAACGCTACAGATATTGAATATTCTTGAGGATAACAAACTTGTCTTGGATTTAATTGAGGAATATGAACGTAAACATAGATAAACAAGATTAAAGGCAGATCTATACCAATATTTTCTGTTAAAGCTCTTAGGCTATCGCTCAAGCTTAGTCGTATTTCTGTAGCTAAAAATTTATTTCAAGGATCCTAGTCACAATCAAGAAAGAAATTCATCTTTAATATCTCTGATATTTCAAGACTTTTCTTTACAATTTAGACTTTTCTGTTAAAAAAAACTAAATTGTTAATTTTTTTAATATAAAAATATAAATTTTTTTTCTTCTATTTCTTTTTTTTTTTTTTTGGCACTCGCTGGACTTCTTGAACGGTGTCACACAGAAGAAGTTTTTACACCTAATAATAGTTTCAATAATTTTTAGATCTAAAATTTATTAAATTTTTTATTGCATCAATTATTTATTTGTTTATTTTTGATTAAATATATAATTGATTCAATTAAATATTTATTTAAAAAATTTTGTTATTATTTTTCAATTAAACGTAATTAAACTTTGATCCAAACACAAACAAAATTTTAATAGGTGCGAAAACTTTTTTCCATAATCTTTACTAAACATTTGCTTTGACAAAGTCACGTAGCCACTCAATCACCATGTCCAGTGAAACCCGAACTGCTACATGTTAATATAAGCAAACGTGTTCGTTTAACCAGCGCAGCTGTTCAGCATAAAAACCTGATGTTGCTCCGGGAAGACTTGAACCCACTCATGTTTAGTTTACCAATCATGATATTTTGCCATATTAGCCACTGCTATCGTACAGCTCACATATCGTGGCTATACAAAAGTTAGTTTCCTTTTCCAAATTCGTACTCCAGAAGGTTTGGACAGCTGTATTCCTTTTATTTCCATTTTTAGGCAACATTTATATCGTGACTATTCAACAATAAAAACACTGATTGACAAAAATTAACTTTTAATTTGTCACATGAACTCTTTTGGTCCTTTTGACATCCTAAGGTAGAAAAGGTAGAAAAAATTTGACACCCATATTTTTTTTTTTTACAGAAATTTTATATTTCATAAAAAATGCTGATACTTTACATACGTTTTTTATAACTAAAAGCTATAATTTGTCCAGCAATAATCTGTCAACATGAGAGGACTCCATTTGCCCTGGAATTGTTTTCCATACTAGAAATTTCCTGATAGAACCTTTCGCCCTGTTTTTGGGAAAAACATCAAGGTCGGAGAGTAGAAAGTGTATTTTGAGTAAAGTATGTCAATCCAATGCTTGAGACGTCAAAAGTAGTTCTCCCGTCAGATCTTTGTAATTAATAATTATTTTTATTTATTCGTAAGACTTTATTGTGATTTTATTAAACGATTCATCGGTTCAACAAATACAAAGGTATCTCTAGCAACGCTAGTGCAGCTGCTCAGTGTATATTTGTAACTTTTCCTTTTATTCTGTTTACGTACACCACACTGTTCGGTGGCGGAAGTAGAAATATTTTTTAAAATCGCTTTGTTCATTGCCGATTTGTAATCATATGTTTTAGAGAGTAGAAAACAACAAGATAAACGAAGCCACTGGCTTCTGAGTGTTAGGCACCTGTCAAACTCTTTACATAAATCGAAACTTTTTCTTCGTTGACCAGATAGGACAACTTTGCACAACGTGTAATTCGTTACCAAAAGAAAATAGAAATCTTTAATAATTCGCAGGTTGTTTTAAAATTGTTCGGATTTACCTTAGCTTGGAATGATAAATAAAATTCGATCAATCAGTCATCAGCAGGCTTGCTTTTGTTGCTTCTCTGATTAATTTTCATGCATCATTGAATACAACTTATAAATGACTGTTTTAGCTTTAAATTGAGTCCAGCCATGCTGCTCATTATTGTTCATACACAAAGGTTCCGCATATAGAATAAAACCAATCCAAAATAGAAGCCTAAAGACTCTCGTACATTCAGAAAACTACACCATTTGATGTGGCTTACATGCCTGTGGCATAATTGAAATTTATTTCTTCAAAAATAAAGACCGTATAACATAATCAACGACTTTTCGTTTGAAAATGTGATTAACATTGTTTTGGACGTGATGTAATTCATTAGGATGGAGGCACATGCCATCCATCGACTTATTGGGTAAAAATTTGCTGACAAGTTAAATTCGAGTTACAGACCTCTGAATTGGTACCTAAGGTCGTGTGATTTTTGCTCCTCATGATTATTATTTTCTGTCGGGCCACGTTATGTCACTGGCTGGGGTTGGTAAACCTGCATTAATTAATGCCCTGAAAGTCAACATTGTTCATATTGTTCGTGATATACGGTCAATAATGCTTGAAAAAATGTGTAACCTTGTCTAGAATATGCTTCATAAACAACAGCCGCGGTGGTCGTGTATTAAAAATCATTTTTAAATGTTAATGTCTCAATTAAAAATGTTTTTGTTTAAAATTGAAGTGTTTGGGCTATTTTTTTTACAATTTTAATCTGTCATGTTTACGTTCATGTTTTATCAAATTTGTAGTTAGTTCCAACAATAAAATGATAATTTGCTAATCCAACTTAGTTATCTGAGGTTATAGAGGTCTGGCCAAAACTAGAATTATTTTGCTAATTTTAAATAAATAAAAAAAAAATACAAATAAAAAAATTAGGGAACCATTAAAGATTTTCACAACTCATTTAAAATAAAAATTTTTTCTAAATAACGAAATTCTACAAATAAATTTCTGAAAATGTTAATTGTATTCTAAAATTGATATCTTTATTCAATTTTATTTTTCGCTTATTTCAGGTTTGTACAACATTACCCACTCATTGGCGTTCAAATAAAACGCTGCCGATTGCCTTTAAAGTTTTAGCATTGGGTGAGGTAATGGATGGTACAATTGTGACAATACGTGCTGGAAATGATGAAAACTTTTGTGGGGAATTGCGTAACTGTACAGCAGTGATGAAAAATCAAGTGGCCAAATTTAATGATTTACGTTTTGTGGGCAGAAGTGGGAGAGGTAAGTAAAAATACAACTTGCAATTTCTTTGTTAAATAATGGCAAACATTTGATAAAAAGAAATTTGAAAAAAAGATCATGATTGTGGTATGATTTTGTGCCAATTAAATTTTGAAAGGAAGACTAGCAAGTCTTGCAGTCTTTTACTAAAGAAAAAGAAAAAGAAAAAGAAAGAAAAAGAAAGAAAAAGACAATAATGAAAAAAAGAAAATAAGAAAAAACAACCCAAGACGTTTCATTTTTAAAATTAAATCAACTGTAACATGAAGATTTGCATCACATTGTCACCGTTGTTTCCTCAATTGAAATTGTGTGGCAAGAGCAGTAGACTTATTTCTAAGTACTCTAAGACGCTAAAAGAATGAAAATGAAATTTAAGAAAAATTAAATCAGCGTAACTGTTTATTTAAATCCCCGCATCATTGGCTGTTTGTTAAGTGATTTTGTTTTTTTTCCCTTCCTTTCATTTTTAAAATCATTTATATGGTTTTTTCTGTTGGGGAGACCTTAATGTTCAACATTTTTTGTGTGACAATTGCTCATTAAAATTGTCTTACTGTTGCCCCACTACCATTCTTCCATTAAAAATGACCCATGGTTTTTGTTTTTGTTTTTTTTTTTGTTTTCTACACACCCTTGTTTGTTCATGATTTTTTCGTTTGTTCTTTTTTTGGCTGAAGCTGTGGTCCTTAAGTTTCTTATGTCAATCTTCTTTCTAATGCTTCTTGTCATTTTAAATTGCCAAATAATTCCTGTAAGATTTTTTTTTTGCTTTTTTTCTGCAATAATTTTTATTTTGTTGCTTGTTTCGTTTAGCTCATTATTTGTTGAGTAATTTTTTTTTTGAATTGTTAAAATGGATTAATGAAAAGTATCCTTTTCTACTTAAGCATGTATTTCTGTGCATATTTTTTTTGTTATAAATTTACATTAGGATTACTTCGGTCAAAATTGTTGTATAATTTAATTTTTTGTTTGAAATTTTTTGGAAACTTTTTGGGTTTCTTTAATTCCTGTTGGAACCAATTTTTATTTGCTTAGCATTTTGTTTATTTAATATCATAATAATTCTTTAAGCTATTGGAATTATTGAGTCACTTTTAAATGGGATTTGTGTTTGTTTTATTAACGGTTACACACAGCTTAAGCAATTTTAAAATTATTTAAATACAAACTGGGAGAAAATAAACTAAAGAGAAAAAAATTGTAAAGAAAATCCTGTAACGTATTCTTAAAAGATCTGTTTTTTATTATTATTAACAAGAGCAGAGACATTCAACCTGACATGGTATTGCCATTGTTGGGAGTAGCGATAGGATCATGAGTGACTTTTCACTCACGGTTATGCTAACTCACGAAAAACAATTTTTTTTAATGCGTGACCTTTTTTCTATTTTGCTTAAGTTTTCTCACGCTTACGTAAGTGTTAAAAAATATTAGTCAATTTACGAAAACAATTTTTAATTTTAAAATCTTTTGCATCCAAGAATTATAATTTTCACCTTATTAATAGAGGAAGCAAATATCACTAAATATTGGTAACTACAATTATAAAAAAATTAAGGAAGAAAAATACATAAAACAGGTAAAAAAGTAATCACAGATCAACCTTGAAAGAATTCCACACATTAAAATTCACTCAATCTTATTAACGATTACGTGAGTAAAAAAAAAACAATAAGTGACAACTATGGGCGATTTACACTTAAAACTTCAGTGATGTTCATCTCCAGTCAGGAGTCAGTGAGCATTATCTGGAAACACATTCCATTCGACAAGCCTGATGCGTAATCGTGTTGTTTATGACCGATCTTAAAAAATTGCAAATCATTTGATAAATTTTGAATTAAAAAAAATAATAATTTCCAAACACTATAAAACTTTTTGAACTTGTTAAATTTTTTTGTGCAGCTTAAGACAGAAATTTATTTAAGTTTTTAATTGGTTTAATTATATATTTAATTAAATAATAAACATAAAAAAATTTCTACATAAGAAGAAGAAGATCAGTGAAATTCCAATAAAAAATAAATAAAAGGTAATTGAATCATTTCAAACTTTCATGAAATTTTGAACTTGAAACAAATAAAAATAAGTGCCAAGCCTTTTTTCTGTCAGTAAACCTTAAATCATTAAATTCATCAAATAATAAAACTTTCATCAGTCTCTTTTTATAGCTTTTTTGTTTTATAAGATGGATACATCCAAAGCAGTGGTGCTAGAAACTTTCATAAAAAAATCTTCAGTTATAGAAAAATAATTCTTAGTTTAGAAAAAAAATCTTCAAATTTTTTTTTTCTTTTTTACTTTTGAAAAAATCTGTTCAACGCTTGCAGATGAAGACATATCAAATTTATTGCAAATTTTGACAAAGTTGAAAACATTAACTCTTTATCCACTCTAGAAATATTTGAAGTTGTGTGCTCAAACTCTTCCACTGTAACATGTTTAAAATTCTTAAAATATTTATAAAATTCATGTGACGGAGTTCTCTAAATTCGTCATCTAAATTTCGGAAAAAGTTTTATTAGATTTCTAGTGAAGAATCTTTTTTATTCATAACATTTTGAGGGTCAATATAAGAAAGCTTTTTTTTAAGGTTGCGTCGCTAAAGTTAAATCGTTTTCTTATTTGTTTACAGCCCTCAATGCAATACAATACAATTATCAATGAATTCATTTTATTCAGTAGGTATTAGTTTTGCAAATATATCAAGAAAAATTTTCAAAAAAAAAAAAATCTTCAAATCTTATTATGATTAAAAAATCTTTAAAATTAAGATTAAATCTTCAATCTGGCATCGTTGATCCAAAGTAATTGTAACGGATAAATTATTATAAAAATAAATTGACGTAGTAACGAATGTTTTTTTTTTCAATATTACTCTACGAAATATCAAGCTGTTAAGAGGTTTATTTTTATATTTAGTACCTTAAAACTATTATATGGGGGAAATCTGATCTCAGAATTCTGTTGTGATTTCAGATTACTCAAGGTTACATACTATCGATACGAGGGCTGCTCTATATATTTCTGACCTAATAGTGAAAATGCGAATATTTATAATTAAAAATGGTTTTATTGTTTTTCAAAGTATTCTCCAGCATGATTTATACACTTTTGCATGCGCTCAAACCAGTTGTCGAAGCACTTTTTTCACTCCGATTGAGACACCTCTAAAACATGGTTTTTGAACACTTCAACAGCTTCTTCTGGCGACGAAAATCGTTGACCACGCATTTTTTTCTTGATGTGCGGAAACAAGAAGAAATCATTGGGTGCCAAGTCAGGGCTGCACGGTGGATGACCCATTAATTCGACGTTTTGGCCGGTCAAAAACGATCTGGCTTGAGCCGATGTGTGAGAGCTCGCATTGTCATGGTGAACAATGATTCGTCTTCTCTGGTTTTTCGAATTTTTCCGATGACTTCAGGCAAACAAATTGTAGTGTACCACTCAGAGGTGACCGTTCTACGTTGCTCAAGCGGAACAGTCGCCACATGACCAGTTTTGCCAAAGAAACAGGCGACCATTTGCTTCGAAGTTCTTCTGCCACGAACAACTTTCGTTGGATTTAGCTCGTCTTTGAAGACCCACACGGTCGATTGTTGTTTCGGTTCGGGCTAATACGCATAGATCCATGATTCGTCACCTATGACGATCTTATAAACGTCTTTTGAAGCACTGCAATCGTATTTTTGCAACATTTCTTTGCACCAATCGACACGAGCCTTTTTTTTGAGCGACTTTCAATTTGTGCGGGATCCAGCGAGAACAAACCTTTTTTATGGCCAGGTGTTCATGCAGTATCGAATGTATGCTGGTGGAAGAAATGTCCAAGGATGTCTCTATCTCTCGGTATGTCGCATGTCGATCTTGCATTATGAGTTCACGCACGGCATCAATGTTCTCTGGCACAACAGCCGTTTTTGGACGACCTTCACGGAATTCATCTTTGACCGAGCTTCGTCCACGATTAAATTCATTATACCAATTTTTCATAGTGCTATAGGATGGTGCTTCATCGCCATACAAACATTTAAGTTCATCAATGCACTCTTGTCGTGATAATCCACGTCGAAAGTTGTGAAAAATGATGGCACAAAAATGTTCACGAGTTAATTCCATTTTTTTCTATATTAATTTTTTCAAGTCACTGTAAACAACACAAATAATGGTCATACGTCAAAACGTTTTGAGTACGATTATGCTTAAAAATGACAAACTTTCCAATGGAAATGTCAGATTGCACTTGGCAGCACTCAGTGTTGCCAGGCCAGAAATATATATAGCAGCCCTCGTACTGATGAAGTAGTTGCAATGAATTTCTTAAGTGATCGATTTTAAATTATGATTTTTTGCATTTTAAGTTTTTGTTTTATGACAATTGATTGATATCATTTGTTCGGCTTAAGTTCGTTTTTATGTGTTATTAAATAGTAAATTGCTTTAAAACTCATTTTAAGTTTATACTTTTAAATAATTTGCTGCCAAGTGAAACTCTAGTGTAACACTTGGAGGTTTTTGGAACGCTTTAACCTGAGTGGGTTAACAAATTTTTTTTGGCCAGCTAACTCGCAAATTCTTTTTAAAGGTACAACTTTGTCTTTTAGTATACGATTTAGTAAATGTTAGAAATAGCAAAAAAATTAAGCTTCGCTTTACAAAAACTAAAAACTTTAAAATAACGAAAAATGACAGCGTCAATTCTTAATAAATTAGTAACTTATATAATTCTTGAAACAAAAATGATTTCAATACAGATTTTAGCTGTCTATCTTCAACGGTTTAAAAGTTTGTCAAAATGCATCAAATTTGGCACACCCTTTAATTTCCAAGTCCATATTATATGCTTAAGATTATAGGGGACTTAACAATACATGTTCCTTATAAATTTAAGCTGCCTGAACAGTTCAAAAGTTTTGCCACATACAACAATTACATTGAGACACCCTTTAATTTGCGAATCCAAATCTTATACTTATTCTTATAGCGGACTTAGTAATACAGGTTTTTATGAAGCAATATCCCACTGCTTATTTTAAACATTCTGTACAATTTTCAAGTGTTTGTACTCATATGTAACGTTTCGAAAGATAGGGCTGTATAGGTTTAATTACATTAATTATGAGAATACCCTCTGATTTGTAAAATTAAAATTATGTTCTTATTGTTATAGCGGTTTAGCAATATAGCATCCTTGTTAATTTCAACTGTTCAACGGTTCTAAAGTTTGGTCACGTAAATTATATTTTATAAGCTCTTGGCACACCCTTTAATTTTTAAATCCAAATTTTATACTAGTTTTTAGTAATGCAAGTAATTTGTAAATTTAAGCCGTCTGTCTACAGCTATTTAAAAGTAAGGCCATATACATCTAATTAAATGGACTATTGGGGAACCCTTTAATTAATAATTTTTAAAAATTATACTTGTTTTATAAATGTCATAGTAATTGGCATTTTGTTAAAATTTTTAACGTTTTTCAATGTTGGTTCAAGAAATAAGACCATTTGGGGACACCCTTTAATTTTTAATTTTATATTACTTTTTGCTATATTTATACTCATTTTTTTATTTTAGAGTAGTGCGCTTTACGGTTCATAAGAAACTTAGAAAACTTGATGTACGGGGACACCCTTTAATCTTTCGATTTATTTTTCTGTTGAGAGTTATAGAGATACCCTGTTTTTTTAAATTTTAGAGTGGTGCCTTTTACAGGTCATAATACACTTTGAAATCATGTATGTTGTATGGAGTCACCCTTTAATTTTAAAATTTGAAATATTTTTTAAAAACGGGACCCATCTTTTTTTAAAGTCATGTGTTAGTGTCAAGTTAATGTGTTAGAATAATTTTAATAATTTAACACTCGCTAACAAAAAATATTCAAAACCAAGTGCAAATATTAGACTGAAGAAAATAGTTAAAAAATTAACACATTAAAATATTTACTTTTATGAACACACAGACTTATTAAATAAACATGAATAGAAATATTAACAAGTATATTTGTGTTATTTAAGCCAATATAAATATGTATTAATGTATGTATGTATATGTGTGTATGTATATGAAAGAGCTCCTTCCGCATACGAGTAAATATTTTCTTATGGTGCTAAAGAATTTATATGAATTAGACGGCTGTATACTAATGCATGTATGTCAGCCTGTGTGTGTGTAGATATTTATATGTGTTATAAATTCGTGACTACAATTAAATTCCTTCGATTTTCAGTGAAATGTTAAAGAACATTCCAAACACCAAATAATTTTGAAACTGAATATCGTTTGTTACAAGTAAAAAAAAAAGATGAAATGGAAAAATAATCTTTAATGCGAATTTTATTTTAGCAATTTTACTTTTGTTTGTGTGTGTGAGTATTAGAAAAAAACATAAAATTTAATTATACGAATATTTGTCTTTTAGCAAAATATTTGTTTGTTGTAAAAATTTATTTTCAGTATGAGTTCAAATAAAATTCTATTATGTCTATCGAAATTTTATTTTTATTTATTTAAAAAGCTGTTTCTTGCAAAATTTAACACTCTTGAAGTGACAAAAATATTTATACAAATATAAATATATTTTTAATTTTAAATAATTTGATACATCTGTATGTATGTCTAGTTATATGATTCTTAATCAAAATATATTGCCGTTTAGCAAATAAATTAAATAATTGATATCTGATTGATTTGTCTGATACTCATGATGCCAATGAAGAAATTTCTGGAAGTATTTATTTACATTCATTAATAAACATATGTGAGATATTGTCAAGATTGGAATAGAAACCTAAGAGTTTTTATTAAATTTTTTAGGATATTTTTTGTTTACACGAAAGGTGCCTTACAATCACTTTTCAATTTCAGTCACAAGAATATAAAAATCAGTTTGGTGATGTTGGAGGTATAGAAAATTAAATACGATTAAATCAAAACTAAAAATGTTTGGTTTGGAATTTAACAAGAAAGAGTTTTGACAAGGATTTTTTTGTTAGTTTTTGTCAAAAAACAAATTTATATATTTAACCGACTTAAAAAAAAGAAGGAGGTTATCAATTCGACTGAATGCTGGTTTTCTTTTGTTTGTGCCTGCAGAACTCAGTTATTTCTGAATTTTTTTTGTAATTTAAAATTTTTTTTGTAATTTGATAAATTATGCTTACAGATTGGTCCTGTTTTAATAACAGTTCATAATCTCAAAAATCAAAGGGTGTCCCCATACAACATACATGTTTTTTAGTGTATTATGAACCGTAAAGGTAACTTCTTTTAAAATTAAAAATGAGTATTACCATAGCTCCCAATAACAAAAAGTAATACATAAATAAACCTGAAAATTAAAGGGTGTCCACATTGGTGACGTAAATTGACTTATATTCGCCTATCTTTTAAACCGTTTTAGACAAACGCTTGAAAATTTAAAGGATTTCGATAATTATGACCATTATAATAAAAAGTATAAACAATAAAAATTATAAATTAAAGGGTGTCCCAATAGGTAATGTAATTTGATGCATGTGGCCAAACTTTTGAAATGTTATAGCCAGATAGTCGAAATTTACAAAGAACCTTTAATGCTAAATCTGGCTTTAAAACATGTATAAAATTGGTATTTAGAAATTAAAGGCTGTCCCAATAGTTGATACAAGTTGATGTGTGTGGCTAAACTTTTGAACCACTACAGACAGACAGCTGAAATTTACAAAGAACCTTTATTGCTAAGTCCGCTATTATAACAAGTGTAAATTTTTATTTGGAATTTAAACGGTGTCGCAATAGTTAATATAAATTGATGTATGTGGCTTAACTTTTGAACTGTTATAGACAGCCAGCTTAAATTTACAAGGAACATTTATTGCTTAGTCCGCTATAACAACAAATATTAAATTTGAATTTAGAAATTAAAGGGTGTTCCCATATTTGAAGTAAATTGACCTATATGGTCCGATCGTTTTCACAAACTCTTGAAAATCAAAGAAAATGTTCACTTCTTTGTCTGGTATATTCAGAAATATTAATATTTAAAATTAAAAATTATAGGGTACTACAATAGTTACTGTTATTTGATGCATATGAACAAACAGTTATAGACAGTTGATTAAATACTAGACAAAATGTCCATTACTAAATCAAGCATAAAAACAAATATAATATTTAATATTAGAAACTAAAGGGTGCCCTTATTGTTGTAATTCGATGTATATGGCCACGCTTAGAATTTAAAAAAACTTTGTTTTAAAAAAGTGTAATCTGCATTCATATTTTGATCTACGACATATTAAATATCCTGATGCAATCGTTTTCAAATATAAAATAATTAATTTATTATTACGGTCCTATAGAAATATGATTTTAAATTTGTCTGTTTTGAAGCCGGTTTTTTCATGCAAAAATATTTTAATTATAAGACTTTTAAATATCAATGCTTAGTTTTGGAATTTATAATTTGTATTTGAAAAACACATAATTTAAATAATTTTGTTTCCCGTTTGCTGAAGATGCCACCCAATAGTGTGGCGAAATATTAAAGAAATAAAAAATAACTGACCTGGTTTTAAAAAATTAGAAAAAAATAAAATATTTTTATAAGAAAACAAGAAAAAAATTAGTTTCAAAAATCCTCAAAATAATTGTTTTATGGTTTCATTTTTTTAATAATTATATTTTTTTGTAATTATAAAACATTTATTCTATAATAAAAAAAACATCTTCAAAAATCGCCAAAATGATCTGATAGATTATTTTTTTCAGATATTTGTAATTTTTCGAAATTAGATAATATTCTTTTTTTTAGAAAACGTTCGTAAATATTTGTTAATAAATTTTATTTATTAAAAATTTTTAGAGACGTAAATAAAATTGAACCGAAATTGAAAAGCCTATTTGTTTACTACCAGACAGTTTGACTTATTACTTTATATAAAAGTATAATTTTTTTAAATAATAAAGCGATCCGAAAAATAATGCATTATAATCTACTGCTGTCTAATTTATCTTGGTATGTTTCGAATTTTATTTTTTATTTTTTTAGAACTTTTTAATAAAAATGTATAAAAATTAATTTTAAAACCTAATTTCGACATATATTGTTTTAGTTTTTATCCGTAAATGACAGAAACTTTTAACAAAAAATAATAAAAAATAAATTAAATTAAAATTAAAGGGTGGCCAATATTATGTAAGGAAATCTTTCAAAATAAACTTGGCTGATTTATTCTTCGAAGTTTATTCATGACTAAAAATTATTTCTTTTGTTATGGTTGGACTAATAATTAATTTCAAGTTAAATATGAAAATAAAAAAGTCTTTGATTTACGGAAATTATTATTTTTTCTTCTTTTCATTTAAAACAATAAAAAATATAAAAGTCAAACTTTTAAAAACAAATAATGACAACAGGTATTTTCAAATATGCTGGACCATCCCTTAAGCACCTTGTAAATTTTGTTTAACCAAGTAATAAATATTTTCTTAATAAACACAAAAAATAACTTGAAAAACTTTATCTTTAATAACATTTTCCTGCAATGCCCTTGAATTGTTTCACAGCCTAAAAAACACACCACGACTGCTCGTTTTTTAAATAAAAATGAAATAAATACTTTTTTTTCAAGTGCCCACCTTTCAAATAAAAACCGGTGAACAACCTCTCTTTCCATCTTTCCACACACTCAAAGTAATTTTTAAGATAAAAATAATGAAACTCAAATAAAAAAAGAATTATTTTCTAGAAAAGAAAGAATGAAAAATATAAAGAACGTAATCGCAGACACAGACGTATAAAGAAAATAATGAAGAATATTAAATTTTTAATGATGTTTAATGGATGGCGGAAGTTAAGAAAAATCACAAAAAAACCTGAAACCGAAATAATTTTTTTGTTTTTTTTTTTTGATTAATAAAAATGCAAACAGGATGTTAGAAAAATAAAAAGGGAGTGAAAAATACGAATATAAAAATAAGGATATGATGAAAGATTTAAAAAAAAGAAATAAACAGCAAATCAACTTAAGTAGCAGGTGTGTTTAAAGTGGTTGTTAAAATAAACTTTCTATTTTTAAAGAAAGTTGTCTTTATTGCTTCCTTCATTTTCTCTTTTCGTTTAATAAGCGATGATAATTTAATAAATAATTTATAAACGAGGGTACTTCTGAAAATAATCAGCGGAACAAGACAAAATTTTTGATTAGTTTTCTTTAAGATTAATTTATCTTTTTGAGGGTCATTCTATTACTTTGAGAGTCAAGATCGTTATATTGCTTCGGTGTTTGTTTGAAAAATTTGTTGCCACATTGTTACTTTTTAAATAAAAAGAAAGTTTTAATACGATTATGTGAAGTTTGTTGAATTAATTGTTTAGGAAGTCTATTTGACCTTTTTGCCGATTTTAAGTTATTTTGCACAGTTAAAAATTCAATCTAAAATAACAAGTGAATTATTGGTGAAAAAACTGTCAGAATATCATTCTTAACTTTTCTCCTTATAGAACATTTCAAAAATTGATTGACCAAATTATTTATTTAAATCTCTTAGTTTTTGTAATTTGAGTAACAAACTTCTCACAAAAAATATTATAGTCAGCTTGCTTATTGGATGAATTGACTATCTCTCTTTTAAGATAATGAAAATGTTTATAAAAAAACTTGTGCTCAACCTAGGGGTGCCAGATAATTTCGATAAGAAATCCCCATATTTGGTCAAAAAAATCGGCATTATCGGCAATTTAATTAAAAAGAATTGGCAAATTGAAAATACCAAATCAAATACAATTGAAAATATTTTTATTAGCAAAAGGTAACAAAATAAAAAAATTCTGTATAAAATAATGTTAACAACAAATTAGATAAAACAAAATAAATTAAAATAACCGTTTTACAAGCAAATTGTCCCCGTTATTGGTCTATTGTTTGTTTATAGTAGAAATAATCCAATACAGGAATACCTCCCGTAAAGCTGTTTTGATCAGCACGGTTTTTCTATAGTACGATTTGGAAATGATCAAAAAAATTTTTTCTTAGAAAAAATGTTTTTAAATATTAATTAAAATAAATTTTCAAAATATTAATAAAATTTTTAATACAATTTAAAGTTCTTTTCACTTTATTATAAAAACAAACAATTTTCAGTTTATATCCTTTGTAATAAAAACATGAGGTTTTTGAGTATTTTCTATCGATTATTGAAACATACAATTTTTGTTGTTTTCCCTTAATAATAAAAATGTTATTTTAAAAACGTACGGCATGCGCTCGTTAATGTATTCGATACGTTAAACATGTGACTTGTAGTTTATGCAGCTTGTTAAAGAAAAATAACAGCAACAATTTCTTTAATAGGAGCATAGGGCCCGAGTGCCTCAAGTAGACCGGTATCCAATTGTACGGTAAAATGGTGATATCGATTAACCTTACTATGCGAGGTAATCCCGTATTTCCATTTGTATTGGTCTTTTGAGGCATTTAGAGCAGTTTTATACAACATTTCATAAGGTTCATTCTTCTGGAATCAATTTCAAAGGATTTGAAGAGCAAATCAACGCGGTATTTTTCATGCTTCTTGCCATTGAATTTTTTGTTGGAACAAAATTCTATTGCTACATTCGTTGTAGGAAGAAATATTTTTTTTTTCGCTGCACTATGAGGGCTGCTATATATATTTCTGACCTGGCAACACTGAGTGCTGCCAAGTGCAATCTGACATTCCCATTGGAAAGTTGGTCATTTTTAAGCATAATCGTACTCAAAACGTTTTGACATACGACCATTATTTGTTGTTTGTTTGTTGTTTACAGTGACTTGAAAAAATTAATATAGAAAAAAATGGAATTAACTCGTGAACATTTTCGTGCCATCATTTTTCACAACTTTCGACGTGGATTATCACGACAAGAGTGCATTGATGAACTTAAATCTTTGTATGGCGATGAAGCACCATCCTATAGCACTGTGAAAAATTGGTATAATGAATTTAATCGTGGCCGAAGCTCGCTCAAAGACGAATTCCGTGAAGGTCCTCCAAAAACGGCTGTTGTGCCAGAGAACATTGATGCCGTGCGTGAACTCATAATGCAAGTTCGACATGCGACATACCGAGAGATAGAGACATCCTTGGACATTTCTTCCACCAGCATACATTCGATACGGCATGAACACCTGGCCGTAAAAAAGGTTTGTTCTCGTTGGATCCCGCACAATTTGAAAGTCGCTCAAAAAAGGCTTGTGTCGATTGGTGCAAAGAAATGTTGCAAAAATACGATTGCGGTGCTTCAAAAGACGTTTATAAGATCGTCACAGGTGACGAATCATGGATCTATGCGTATGAGACCGAAACGAAACAAAGTCGACCAACGAAAGTTGTTCGTGGAAGAAGCACTTCGAAGCAAATGGTCGCCTGTTTCTTCGGCAAAACTGGTCATGTGGCGACTGTTCCGCTTGAGCAACGTAGGACGGTCTCTTTTGAGTGGTACACTACAATTTGTTTGCCTGAAGTCATCGGAGAAATTCAAAAAACCAACAAGACAATGCGAGCTCTCATACATCGGCTCAAACCAGAGCGTTTTTGACCGGCCAAAACGTCGAATTAATGGGTCATTCGCCGTACAGCCCTGACTTGGCACCTAATGACTTCTTCTTGTTTCCGCACATCAAGAAAAAAATGCGTGGTCAATGATTTTCGTCGCCAAAAGAAGCTGTTGAAGTGTTCAAAAACCATGTTTTAGAGGTGTCTCAATCGGAGTGGAAAAAGTGCTTTTGCGCATGCAAAAGTGTATAAATCATGCTGGAGAATACTTTGAAAAACAATAAAACCATTTTTGATTATAAATATTCGCATTTTCACTATTAGGCCAGAAATATATAGAGCAGCCCTCGTATTCAATCTATTCATAATAATAGTCAGAATTAAATAAGTGATTCTACTTTTTTCAGTTTCATTTCTATCAATTAAAAATTAAGGTCATTTGGTAGAAATGTATGACTGGATACCAACAATCATTTATCTATCATTTTAATATTATTTAAAGATTATTAAGATTATTTAAATGTTTAATTTTTTAGTGAATAAAAATTTTATATCATGAAAAATACTCACATTTTATTTTGATTTACATCACTTCCATTATTAAGGATGCAATTTTCCAGGGAGCAATGAACTTATTAGCGAAATTTTTTCAATGTAGGAAGTGTTCTAGTGATGCCCACAGTAATATGTTTAACTAAAACAAACAAAGTTACTGTATTTTAATAGTTTATAAAAAAATCATCATTTTTAGAGCAAAAATCAGTAAAACGGCACTTTGAATATTTTGTGGCAAGAAATCGGAAAATAAAGCAGGCCTGGCTTATCCTATCAAAAATAACATGACTATAATATTTAAAAGTGAAAAATTTCTCACTTTAGTTACAGAATCGAGATATTGGCAAAAGTAGCTTTAAAAGAACTTTCAGAAAGGGTCTCGTTATGCATGGTAAATATGATATCGAAAATACTACTTTTCTAATATCTTAAACAGAGAGATTTGTGGAACAAAAAACAGCTTATTTTTTACTGAGGTTGTTTTTCCACTAAGAACAAAAAAAAAGCTAAAAACATTCAAATCCCGGAATTCCGGTATCGGGATTTTAAAACCCCAAATCAAGGGATTTTTCAAAACCAATCCCGATTGCCATTTCTATTACAGATGCAATGACTTTGGCAGATATCTAAGCCTACTTAATGAAATTTCTAAACGGTTACATCCCTGATATGTCATGCCTTTAGCAAAGGAGAAGTGCTCCTCGCCTTTTGAGACTTCAAATAGGGCACATGCTACAGTTAATGGGCAATAGCTATTTTTCAAAGAACCTATAATTTTCTAAAACCTCACAGCTAGGAAAACCCTGGTCTAAATTTTCGGGGTAAACAGCTTAAAAATTTTAATTTTAGGAATTTTTAATGCATGTTTTGGGAATTATGCATTTTGGGTTCTCTGGCACTATTTCCCACTTGTTTACGCTAACTAATCTAATTATACTTACGCAAACATTTTAATTTAAAAAATTTAGTTCTTGTTTCGATCTTAAATTTTTTTTTATTAAATTGGGGATAAATTTCCGAATCCGACAGCCTTAAAATTGGCTTGGTTGTTGTAAACCATGTTTATACAACCCACTACAGTATTGTTTTGTTGCCATTGTGAAAGGCCTTCGAAGTTTCTTGTTCAAATTACGAGGAGACATGTAATTAACAAAATTGTTTTTTAAACTAATCAATTTTGGTTTTGCACCATTTTTGAGAATTATATTTATTTTATATTGTCGCTATGTTTTGTGGCATTTTAAATACTGCTGTCACCGTCCTCGTATTTTTTAACTATTCTTTTTAAGTAACAACTTTAATGTCTATTATTTTATGCTAAACTGAAATTAATCCGCATTATGCTATTTCTATCGAAATGAAATGAAATGCATTTGCATTTTATATTATTTCATCACTTGAGTGCAGACATTATTAATATCAAATAGTCAAAATGCAAAACATTTTGTAATTACAATTTTAAATAATACACATACACACAAGTAGTTACTAATTTTCCATTTAAAGTTTGAATTTTCTTTAATATCTTTGCCCAAGTCCAACTTCATATAAAGTTAATTAACATGTCTTTATATGAGCAAACATGAACAGTGAAGTCAAAAATTATAGCAATCATTGTAAACATTTATTTAAAAAGAGTATTGTTATTTCAGCAGTACTCTAAGAAGTTGGAACACTCAAATTTCTAGGACCTGTTATGCAGCCATTAGACAAGGGCAAGTCAATAGATAAATTTTTACAAAATTAAATCAGTGTTGTGCAGGAAAAAGTGTTTTCGCTAATTAAAATTTTTACGTGTTTTTAAATTAAAAGTTTATTAAATTTTTATTTCATTCAATTATTTATTTAATTGACAAAAAAAAAAATAACAAATTTTTTTTAATAATTAAAATATTTAATTAAAAGAAGAGAAAACAATTTTCTAATTAAAAAAATAATTGAATCGATTAAAAATTTAATCAAATTTCTATCTGGAAACAAATAAAATTTTAATAGATACAAAAAATTACTTCCACAAATTGTAACATGTATTATGCACATTGTCTTTTTATGACGTTTTTTAAATCGATAGTTTATTTTATCGATCTGTATCACTTATAATTCTCAATCAGTAGATATTTTATTTAAATAAATATGCCAGGTTTGAAACGTATCGGTGCTATTCAAACTAGATAGGAATCTGTCATAACAGATTGCATGTGAGTATGAAGAGTTTTTGAGTGTGCTTTGGATATGTTAGACCACCTAACACAGCCGCTTTAGCTTATTTCTAAAGTTGACTGTTTCGTTCACAGCGGCTTCGGCTATCTGTTTTCCACAGCGGTTTCGGCTGTCTGTTTTCTACAGCGGCTTCGGCTGAATATTTTTCGCAGCGGTTTCGGCTGACTGTTTTCCAAAGCGGCTTTGGCTGTCTGTTTTCCACAGCGGCTTTGGCTGTCTGTTTTCCACAGCGACTTCGGCTGACTGTTTTTCACAGAGGCTGTGGCTGTCTGTTTTCCACAGCAGCTTTGGCTGTCTGTTTTCCACAGCGGCTTCGGCTGACTGTTTTTCACAGCGGTTGCGGCTGACTGTTTTGCAAAGCGGCTTTGGCTGACTGTTATTTTAGTTAAGTTAGTATTGTAAGTGTTTTTGTAAACATCGTAATATTTAATTTTTATAAAAATTTTTATAAGTCTTCGGCGATCATAAAAGAACCTGCTGCTACTACGACTTAGTTTAGTATAGCGAGAAGCCGAAAGTATTCGACGAGGGTTCCAGACAGATTACCTGAATATTTCCGACTGAACCAAGTGTTATCCGAATACTACCGATTGGTTTCAGTATCATCAAAACTATAAGGAATATAAGCTGAATACTCGCAATCTCCAAAAAAGGGAAAAATCAATCGAGTTATTACTTAAGGTTAGTGGATCCGTAAGTCGACCCTGGACAACACTGATCTACCTTAGTCGGCGACAAAATCCACGTTATAAAATTATACAGCTTTTACAGAACATTCTGTTGTTGTTGCGCTTACTCAGACATCTTGGTTAAGTTCAATACATAGTCTTTTTCAAAACATAGTATTCGTTTATTGATGCGCAAAAATAAGCCAGAGAGTTGAGCACAAGTGTTGTTAATAAAATAGATATGGCAACTCTTTTCATATTATGTTCGTGTTAAAAACAGCTTATGTATCTGGTGTCCATGTGGGTGCAGTAAACCGAGCTAATTAATTTCTTTCATTTCTCCTCCACTAACAAAGAGTGGTGTGCATGAATAAAGTATAAAGCTTATGTTCACGTATACTGAATCTTAAAATTTTTGTGTGTTAATTTTTACAGAAAACAGGGAAAATTAGACACTAGCGCGGTGTATATCTCTGCCATCAACTCTTTAAACGCAAATATACGTCATAATAACATTTTTTATTTTTAGCAAAAAGTTCTCATTTAATTTTTATACCATCCAACTCAGGTGGAAAAAGGGTATAATAGCCACGTCGATTGAGCAATGTCCGTCTTCCAGTTTGACTTCTCGCGTTAGTGTTAAAATTACTTTGCTAAGGCATCAGATAAGCTAGAGAAAATTTAAATACGTCAATCGATCAGACATAGTTTTAAAAATTTTTCTATTGAAAAACAGCAAGATCGGTTTATGTTCTAAGAGGCAGCGGGCAAAACACCACGCCTGCCTTTAATTTTTTCATATAATTTGGAAGAATGACATAACTAAAATAAACAGAAAAATATGAAGGGCGATAGAGAATTAAAAACTAAGAAAAACACACCAAGTAAAAAATTTGCCACTCTCCAATATTTTCTGGGTTATGGGCCTCTGTACTTTTCAAATTTTTTAATACATCAATATGGGTTTCATGTAAAAGCTTTTGAAGAGATCTTTCAAGAAATGCTAAAATTTTCTGAAAAATGCTTAATAGGCATTTTTATGTAAATTTCTTATTTTTTAATTCTTTGTCACCCCAACATTTGTTTTTTTTTTTTTTTTTTTTTTTTTTTTTTTTGATTGGAGTTACTTCACTAAAACAGATTTACATATATAGTAAAGAGTATACAAAATTCGGCATAGCTGAATATAGCACTCCTAATTGTCTATTAATATAATAACACAGTACCAGGGTCTATTCTATGTATGAAATATTTTTTGAAAATTTTGATGTTGGTGAAGATAGTAATCGATATGTAATACAAAACAGAAGTTTTTGGAATTTTTGTCTGTCTATCTGTTTGTGTTCGCATCACGTAAAAACTGCTAGATGGATTTAAATACAACTTTGTGTAGAGGTCCCTTAGAAACTTGAGTCAAATATAGAATACTTTTTTTTCATAAAAATATATCACTTCGTAGAGAAACTACAGATACAAATGTTAAGTCGTCAAATTTAATCAGTATAATGGTATTAAAACAGTTGTCAGCACATTTTATAAAATAAAAATAATAATACTGTTTACAGATCTCTACAATAAATCTGAAAAAAAAAATGGAAATAACACGCTGACGTACTGCCAGTGTTAATTAAGTTTACAAGATTTTATATCATACACGGGACTTGTTTAGAATATAAGAGGTTTTTATTCTTTAAATATGCATTTTTAATATCTTATTGGCATATTTATTTTCGGCACTGTTTTGTAATTTGTCCTCATTCTCCGATGTTCAACTGACTGCCTTAAAAACTTGCCGGCCAACCTTCTTTCAATGACTTTTTATTTCAATATTAAACTAAATGAGTATGAGGCGTGTTTATGAGCACACTTCCATTCTTACACATTAATACACTCTTAAGTAAGTACTACACATGTAACATTTAAATTTTAATAATATCTTTCGATATCTTTCTCGTCTGCCTTACCTTGGAATAAGTATTGTTTTGTAACAAATTTGCAATTCATTATTATAAATTTTTTTACTCTTCCTCCCGCACTTCATTTAAAGAAGTGCACTTCTCTTTAAAATGCAATTGCATACAATGATTAAATGAGTGTCTGTGTGTGGGTGTGTATGTGTCTATGCCTGTGTGTGCATTTATGGTCGAATGCACTTTCATATTGTTGTGCTTCTAAGTATTATTATACCAAAAATCTTAATTATGAAGACATGTACTCATCACTTATCGTTTTATTTGTTACACTAATACAAATGCCTTAATGGCTATGTAACTGAGAGTGTGTGTTTGTGTGTACCTGTAACGGCTTTACATTAACATAAGCCGGCAGGCTGGAGTTGATAGTGTCGAACATTTTAGACAAAGATTATTGTGTCATAATGCGAAATAAATTTAATTAAAATGTTTATTACTTTAGTATTTTATATGAAACGCATTAGTAACATTAACAGCATCTAACAAAATAATAATACTTAATTATTATTATTGTTGTTATGGGTGCATATAAATATAAACTTAATTGCATATTGAAATAAATATGCATGTTCTCTTCATGTCATAAATATTTGAATTGTAATGTGTTACATTTTTTCTTAGTTTTTATAATGAAGTTAGAAATAGTAGAGAAAAGAAACTTCTATTTACGGCAAAATATTTTTAAACGACATTAAAATAATTCTTGCAAAAAAACCGACTTCAAAACAGACAAACTAAAAATCATATTTCATTAGGACAGCAATTACACATTAATTATATTATATTTGAGAAAGATTGCTTAAGAATTTTTTAAATGTCGTGGACCAAACTACAATGCAGATTAAACAAGAGAATTCAGCAGTTGTGTGGTCACCCTTTATTTTTTACACTTTTTATAGCAGACACAGTAAAACAAAATTTGCTTAAATTCAAAGCGTTAACCTATAATTGTTTAAAAGACGGGCCATATATATTAAATTACAACCATTAGGGCACCCTTTATTTTCTAAGTTTTAATATTTATACTCCGTGTTATTCTTGATATAGTAATGGACATTCTGTCTAGTTTTCAAGAGTTTTTCTGTAATGGTTTCAAAGATAGGGCCATATAGGTCAAATAACATCATTTATGGGGACACCCTTTAATTTCATAATTCAATTTGGCTAGTTGTTATAGCGGACTTGGCAATAAAGGTTCTGTACAAATTTCATTCAACTGTCTAAAACTGTTCAACAGTTTGGTCATATAATTCAAATAACAGCAACTATTGTAACACCCTACAATTAATAATTTTAAAAATTTATACTTTTTAATATAACCGATAAAGTAGTGGACATTCTGTTTAATTTTCAAAAGTTTGTATAAAATGGTTCAAACGACAGGGCCATAAAGGTCAATTTACTCCAAATATGGGAACTCCCTTTAATTTATAAATTCAAATTTTATACTTGTTATTATAGAGGACTTAACAATAAAGGTTCTTTTTAAATTTTATTTATTTGGCTATAACAGTTCAAAAGTTTGGTCATATACATCAAATTACATTAACTATTGGGACACCCTTTTTTATAATTTTGAATGTTTATACTGGTTATTTAAACGGTCGTAGTTATCGACATCCTGTCCAATTTTCAAGCGTTTGTCTACAACGGTTCAAAAGATAGGAGAATAGAAGTCAATTTACGTCACATATGAGGCACCCTTTAATTTTTAGATATATTTTTGTATTACTTTTTGCATTTGAGAACCTTAGGAAATGCGCTTTACGGTTCATAATACACTTAAAAACATGTATGTTGTATGGGGACACCCTTTAATTTTTATAATCATCAATTGTTTTTAAACGGGATTAATCTGTAAACACAAATTTTTAAACAAACAAAAAAATGTTCAAAATCGGCTTAAAAGTAATTGAGTTATGCAGCCACAAATGTATATAAAGCAACACTCAGTCGTTGATAACCTCATTCTTTTTTGAAGTCCGTTAAAAATAGATTAAATGTAATGCACACTAAGAAAAGTAAAAATTAATCGTTATTTTTTAGTTAGGTTTAAGTTGGTTTTAGTTGTAATTAATTGCAAGAGAGTACAGTAGAATTTTCATACCAGCAGAATGAACTGTTTTTTGTGCTTCGCTACAACCTTTGTCAGCAGTTTGCGTTTGTATCTGCAAGTTAATTATTGTAATAAAATATTTTCATATCGATTTCGGAAACAATTTTTTATCTGCAAAATATTTATAAATATTTATTTTCAGCGATTTTTTTTAAACATATTACCAGTTTTAGTCAAACTTTAAATTTTACGTCATCAATTTTTTAGAGAAACCAAAATAATTAAATTCAAAGATTTAGACAAAACAAAAAAAAAATAATAATAATTATAATAATAATAAAAATTATAATAAAAATAATAATAAAAATAATAATAAAAATAATAATAATAATAATAATAATAATAATATTAATAATAATAATAATAACAAATATAAGAAATAAAATATGCTAAATAATAAAAAAAAAATTTATTTATTTATTAAATTTAAACAAAATATATCATCTGAGCCATTTCAAATTGCAGACATCTTACCACCTGGTAGTTTATTTCCTCTCTCTTTTTTATTAAAAAAAGTTTCTTCAGCATCAAAATAAGTCTTGAAATATAAATAAATTAGTGTAAATTTCTTAAGGAGTATGATTAAAGAAGGAGGTGGCGTTTATCACTTTGTTGCTATTAATTAAGCTTAACGAGGTTACAACACCGCCATCACCATCACATTATTATTCCATACTAAAATATTCTATTAATACTACGGACACCAACACACTCACACACCGTAAAATAAAACTGTAATGGTACTAAATAAACAACAGCTGCTACTACTGCTACAGAGACTAAGCTGAGCTGAGCTGAGCTGAGTTGTAAATGCAGTTTGTTGTGTGATTTAAGCCGTAAGTTAAAGTGAAAAAGTAAAAAGTTTCTTGTTTGTTTGAAGGAAAATCCTTTAAAAAGTAATATTAATGAAATTTTTCTCTATGTGCCCTTATCTCATTAGCATTGAAAGATATACAAAAAAATCCACACACACACACACACACACACGCACACACACACAATTCTAAAATTTAACCATTTAAACACTTTGATATAGAAAATTTACAAAGTATTTACTTGTATTAAATAGATTTACATAAACACATTTTATTATATAAAATACGCACACACATACACATACACATACTTACCTTAATATTTAAGGATAAAACTTCAACAAAATATTTTACAAAGTATTTAACCTTGTTGCCAAAAAAGACTGTCTGCTGATTTTTATACTTTATTTTCAAGAAAGGAAGAAAAAAATAAACAACCCCTTTTTATGTTTTCAACAACAATTTTTGCTCATTTTCATTAGAAGAAACCATTTTTAAATGGAAGGAGGCGTTAGAAGAAGAAGAATAAAAAAGAAAAGTAATATTGATGATTAAAAGCTGGGGATTTAAGATTTTGTATTATTAAAGGCTAAAATTAACAAAGAATAAAAAACAATTAATGATACTTTAAAAGGCTTTTGAGAAATATTTCTTGATTTAATAAGGGACTTTTAAAATTGATTAGTTTACACTTCAAATTTTTAAGTTTCATGTGTAGAAGCCACATACATATTTTGAATAACATCTTTTAGAATAACATCTTCATTATGAAATTTAGTCAAGCCTAAGTCTGATACCATTGCAATACTTCTTTTCCTTCTCCATCTATCACTTTCACTGTCTCTTTTTTCTATTAAACTCAAAAATAACTTCCAATCACTTCTAGGGCACGTTTTGTAAAATAATATTTTATTCGCAGACCCCATTTAGCAATATTTTGTTTTCAGTGGGAAGCCCGTGCCTGCGAATAAGTCTGCTGTATGCAGTCAGGCTTGCCATATTTGCCGCAAAATTTTCAGAGTGCCATTTTACCGATTTTTGATCTTAAAATAACGATTTTTTCGATAAACTCTTAAAATACGGTATTTTTATTTGTTTTAGTTAAAAATATTATTGTGGACATCTCTAGAACACTTCCCGCATTGAAAAAATATCGCTAATAAGTTCATTGTTCCCTGGAAAATTGTATCCTTAATAATGGAAGTGATGAAATCAAAATAAAATATGATTGTTTTTCATAATATAAAAATTTTTTTTACGATTTTATGAAAAATAAACCATTTTAATAATCTCAATAATCTTTAAATAATATTAAAATGATAGATAAATAATTGTTGGTATCCAGTCATACATTTCTACCAAATGACCTTAATTTTTAATTGATAGAAATGAAACTGAAAAAAGTAGAATCACTTATTTAATTCTGACCATTAATGTGAATTGATTGAATAGTGTATTGAAAAAAATATACTTTCGTACAACGAATATAGCAACAGAATTTTCTTCCACAAAAAATTCAATGACAAGAAAAATCAAAAATACCGCGGTGAGTTGCTCTTCAAATCCTATGAAATTGATTCCAGAAGAATGAACCTTATGAGATGTTGTATAAAACTGCTCTAAATGCCTCTAAGGACCAATACGAAGGGAAATACGGGATTATCTCGCATAGTAAGGATAATCGGTTCCATCATTTTACCGTACAATTGCATACCGGACTACTTGAGGCACTCGGTCTCTATGCTCCTATTAAAGAAATTGTTGCTGTTATTTTTCTTTAACTGGCTGTATAAACTACAAGTCACATGTTATACGTATCGTATACATTAACGAGCGCATGCCGTACGTTTTCAAAATAACATTTTTATTATGAAGGGAAAACAACAAAAATTGTATGTTTCCATAATCGATAGAAAATACTAAAAACCTCATGTTTTTATTACAAAGGATAAAAACTGAAAATTGTTTGTTTTTATAATGAAGTGAAAAAAAACTTTAAATTGTATTAAAAATTTTATAAATATTTTGAAAATTTAATTTAATTATTATTTTAAAACAATTTTTCTAAGAACAATTTTTTTGATCATTTCAAAAGCTAATTAAAGCAGTTTTACGCGAGGTATTTCTGTATTGGATTATTTCTACTATAAACAAACCATAGACCAATAACGAGAGCAATTTGTTTGTAAAACGGCTATTTTTATTTATTTTGTGTTATCTAATTTGTTGTTGACATTATTATGTACAGAATTGTTCTATTTTGTTACCTTTTGCTAATAAAAATATTTTTAATTGCGTTTGAAATTGGTATTTTCAATTTGCCGATTTCTTGCCGATTATTTTAAATTAAACTGCCGATAATGCCGATTTTTTTCGCCAAATATGAGGATTTCCTATCGAAATTATCTGGCACCTCTGTTTGCAATTTGGAAAGGAAAACAGTTGTTAGTTATTCACAGGATCTATCGCAGCCTTTGGCTAAAATAAACTCAGAAAGAATAGCGTCTCTTTTTACTGAGTGATAAAGATTAAACAATTCAAATTTGCCTGATACGAGTACTAAAAGGTTTGAAGAATCGAAACTGTATTAGCATTGGGTTTATTAAGCAACATGTCGTTGGTCTCATAAAGACAGGCTTTAATTGCAATTTCACAAGTGAAAGTAAAAATATAAATGAATTAAAATTTTGTTTTTTCGGCTAAAGATTCATTTTTTAATTTAATTTCTAAACGTTTAAATGAACCTTAAGTCGGAAAAGTAAAATTGTAATTCATTTATAATATCAATGGTTCAAATCCTGGTTGGGAAAAATAAAAAAAATTATAAAGGAAACCTTAATTTACACAATGTAATATGCAAAATGTAAATTATTTAATACTTTTGCTTCACATTTTTCTACATGAGATCACTGATACGTGATACATGTCACGTAAACTTACAACACTCACCAACAGTCAAACAATTATAAGGTGGAATATGAAATATAACGTCTAAAAGAGATTCTTTCAAGAATTTACATATATTTAAAGCCGCGCGACAGAATTATTATTAGATTCCTCAGTAATTAGTCCCACTCAGCCTTCTTTTTACTCTCTTAAAGGGTTCGCCAAATAATTTTTTTTTTTGGAAATTGCTATAAAAAAAACAACTGAATATTTTCTAAAATTTATTTTTTATTTGAAAGTACAATCCTTTAGGTTAATAATGGATAATAGTTTCGGCTGGCCATGCAGTAGCCTACACGATCGGTCCAATTTTAAAGCACATTATCGATTGTGTGAAGTTGTATTTCACCAATGGCTTCATGAATATTGTCCTTTAAAGCGTCAATTGTCTCTGGCTTGTCGGCGTAACACTTTCTTAGACGGCACCCCACAAATAATAGTCCAACAGTATCAAATCGCAGCTCCGAGGTGTCCAAACGACATCGGTTCTGCAGCTGATAATGCGCTGTTTAAAAACAGGGCGCAAAACATCGGGTGTAGCTTCGGCTGTATGGCACGTAGCGCCGTCCTGTTGAAACCGAATGTTGCCAATATCCTCCTCTTCAATTTTTGTGAACAAAAACTCATTCAACATGGCCCGATAACGATCCCCATTGACTGTAACGGCGACTCTTTGCTCATTTTCAAAGAAAAATGGCCCAATTATGCCTCTGGAGTAAAATACGCTACAAACAGTGACTCATTTTGGGTGCACCGGCTTTTCAATGTATGCGTGCGGGTTTTCTGTGCCCCAAATGTGAAAATTTTGCTTGTTGACATACCCGCCAAGATCAAAATGAGCTTTATCTGAAAAGATAATTTTTTTTGGCAAAATCAGCATCTTCTGTAATTTGATCGCAGGCCCACTTAGCGAAGCGAAAGCACATTACATGGACGGTCACATTCGTTCAGCGGAAGGATGAAACTAATCATCTGTCAAATCAGACATGACCTAAGTGTTACCATTCACGAAATAAGCACTAGTTGAAAAAAAGAACGTTAGATGGCGGACTCTATGCCTTTCGTAGGCCGGCGAATGCTTAACACTAGCACACGATTTAAATAGCCGTCCTAGACTCCAGGATCACTCTAAGAAATTGAGCAACGCTCAAGTCTGCCGGTGTGCACCGAATCCAATCATTGTAAGAGTTAAGCTCAAACTATACAATCCCCCAAACTTATTTTAAGTTCCTTTCCGCAAAACTTAGAAGCTGATCTTCTGTTCTCAAGAGCACTTGCTGTTTTGTTTCTTGAAATGTTAAAGAAAATACACTCAATTTGTTTAATAAGAAAATCCATTTTAATGTGCTGTTTCTGTATTACAGGCGATCAACTCGTCTGGATAATTTATATGGAAATAACTAAAAAAACTGAGTGCTTTTCATACAAATTTTTTAGACGAGTTGATCGCCTGTAATAAAGAAACAGCACATAAGAGTTCTGTAACCAGAGGGTAAAAATGTTATTGTTTTCGCTGACATGTCTGTCTGCCTGTTCATCTGTCATAGCCCTCCATCCCTTAAACCGTAATAAGTAGACAGGAAAATTTTACAAAAGGTGTATAACTATAGCTGCTTTAATAATTAAAACTAGCAATTAAAGGGTGTCCCAAAGTGACGTAATATTAATCAAAATATTATTAATTTTTAAACTGTAATAAGTCAAAATTGCAAAAATAATACTTTAAATTAAAGGGTGTGCTAATAGTAAAGTGATTTTCACTTCCGGGCCAGTGTTTTTCAATCACAAGTGGCGGAAAATATTACCTTAGGTATTTCTATATCCGCTATAATAACAAGAACAAAAATTAAAAATAAAATATAAAGGGTGTTCCCATAGTGATGGGATTTTAGCGCATGTGACTTAAGTTTTTCAAACAAAGTATCAGACATTGAGAATTCAAACAAAGCATGTAAAAAGTTTTCGCTATAAAAATAAGCGTGAACAGTAAAAACTAAAGAGTGCTTCCAAAGAGGCTGTGATTTCGACGAATATGGCTTTTTCTCTAAAACCGCTATAAACATAAGATTAGAATTTGAATAAAGTATGTATTGCTATGTTTGCTAGAGGTAGAAATAAAATTAAATAAAGGGTGTACCGATAGTAGTAGCTTCTATGCATACCGTATTATCTCTTAAATAGTAACATAAAAGGCAGACACTTGAAATTTCTTTGTGACTCAAGTACGGTGTGAAGTTATTGGTGTGTCATCTCAACCCGCTCTTGGTGGATTTATTTATTATTATTTTTATTTTAAGTATTTTTTCAAACTTGTACGGAATAAAACACAAACAAGTCCATACTATGAAAGAGTAAAAGACTTTTTAAGTAACTCCGCATTATTGACGCTGTCTGTTTTTAAAAAGCCTCAAGAGAGACTTAAAGCTCTTTTGCTCTGATTTAGGTTTAAAAAAAGCCATTATTTTATTTTAGTTTCATTAGATTTTCATTTTGAATTAGAAGCTCGATAGAATAAGTCTTTCGTTAATGCTTTTAGAGAAACCCTATCAAACGCTTTGGCAACTAAAGGGTGAATATTGCCGTATTGGAAAATTCCATACAACTTGTCCCAGTTTTCATTGTAGCTTCTTTTATCTCTTGAATATCATATTCCAACTTCTAGTTAATTCAATTACAATAATCGTGTCATCCTTAAGTACCTCCAACTTCAGATCTTTCCTCTTTGGGCCTCAGAAATAAAAACTGATGCCTGTACGACTGCAAAATATTTCTTTGAACAAAATAATTTTTTACTTAAATTCGTTTAAACAGTGGCAAGTTCAAGTAAAAATTCTTAGTAAATCTTTACGATTTTATTTAAGCGATTTAAATAAATAAAAAAATAACAAAAAAAATTTATTTAATTTAAAATTTTTTTCTTTTCAGACATTAAATTTATTAAACAAATAAAGCTGATAAGGAAAACCAATAAATTTGTAATGTTTATTGGATTTCTGTTAAAAGAAAATGAAAACTTTACCAAAGAAAAAATTAAACATAAACAATTTTGTTATCTGATGCTTTAAATACCATAAATTTTTATTTTCATAAAAAAAAAAGAAATTGTCACACCAAAATGGCTTAAACACAATGGACAATTTAAAACTAGAAAACGATTAAACCAACAACATTAAGATCTTTTTCTTTTCGGTGTCTATTTTCCATTTAAGATTAAATTGACATTTATTGTTCACGCTTAAATCAGAGTAAAAAGACAATATGGAAAATGTTAAATAAAAGGCAACATAAGTTCTTTAATAAAAATTTTCCTGAAGCTAAAATATATTTAGTGTAAATAGGCCAAAGCCTACTAACCAGATTCGTAAAATAATAAAAACTTTAAATATTTGAAAGTACGTGTTTACACACGCATTCAGTTACACAAAATTTAATTAATTATTTATTTTTATAAAATCTAAAATTTTACTCAAATTTTCAGTGAATTTTAGTAGAGCAGTATCTCCGGTAGCATTCGATTTTGTAATCGCCACGGACGAGGATTGTGTAAGATAGTCAGTCGTGGCTTTTGATGACAAAAATATTGATTGCTGTTTGCAATTTCAAATTATTCTTTTAGTTCTCTTCTTTTCGTTGACTGTTCCAATCATTATTTTTACTTCTTTTTATTTGAATCTGGTTTCGCCTGAAATGTTTTTTAAATTTATTTTTTTTTAATTTTTTGTTGCTCTTGTTGTTGTTGTTATCGCTGTATTTATTATAATCATTACCCTTGTTTGTTATTTCATTATGACTAGATTTCCGTTTTTTCTTTGTGCTTTACTTATTATTCTGTGTTGTAGATGTTGTTGTTTTTGTTGTTTAAGTAATAATATTACCAAGTCTTTATAGTCTTTATAGTCTTGTTGTTTATTTGTCTATTTAGCCCACCATTTTTTTTCTTGTCTTCAAAGTTGTATTTGTTTTCTTTTTCCTTCGTTGCTTTTTGCCTTTGCTTACTGGTGTACTGGTGTGTGTCTGGGCGTGCGTTTATGTGTGTAAATGTATTATGACTTCCGTTTCTAAATAATTCTTTTTCCTTTCTCTTAATGTTGTTGTTGTTGGTTACTTGTTAATTTTTAACGCCTTAGGACATGTTTTATATCAGTTGTTTGCTAAATTTTTTTGTTTTTGTTTTGGCTCATTCATCTTTCGTTTTCATTAAGTGTCTGTCTCTACTTTCTCCAAGTTTTTATTTCATTTTTGTTGTATTTGCTTTTTTTTCTTTTTTGTTGAAACAAAGCGAAAAATTTGCAGACATGAAATTTGTTATTGGTTTCATTTTTTGACTGTTGTGTGGTGTAACGAATTTATAGCGTTTGTTGTTTATTTGCAAAAAACAGAAGTGTGTTGAATTAAAAATTAGTTGAATTTTTAATAATCTGATTTTAATATGAAAAGCAACAAAAAAATTATTTTAATATGTTGATGGATATTTTTTACTACCTCGAAAATGAAGCGAACATTTAACCCGGTCGAACCACTTTAATTTGGTAATTCTTGGCAAGAAGTAATCGGTAATCAACACTTTACTTTTTTTACGTTCCATTTTTAAATGAATTTTAACCTAAAAAAACTGAAAAAATCCGTGAAGTGGGTTTTTTTGAGTAATAAAATATAGAATTTAGATTGCCACAATATCAAAACGCATCGAGATATTTAAAAAAAAATATGAAATTTTAAAGATAAAATTAGCTTTTAATTAAATGGTGAAATAAAATTTAATATTGATTTTTTTACTGGTAACATATAAATTATTACAACAGGAAAAAATGTTCCAAAGAATTGTTTTTTTACGAAAGAGTTTACTCGCCTTTTGTAATTCACGGGGCTCTAAAATCCTTTTCGAAGTATGTAGTCAACAACAGGAGACTTAAAGGTCCGTTAACTTGTTTTGTAATCGGTGTCTTGCACTGCGAGGAATTTTTCAATAATTATAAATTTTGTTTCAAAACTGGCTATGTTTGGACTAGAGGGAGAACCGTCTTAATTTTTTACCTTAATTTTCCTTAATAAACCTTTTTGTTTGAGAAAGTTCTTAAAAAATTGCATTTTTAGATTCTATCAATTCAGAGGCCTGTAACTTTCAAAAGAAAAGCGCTATCAGAATAAAACTTTAAACTCGTTTAGTCTAAATATTATAAAGAATAAAGCAAATATCTTCAAATAGTAGTCTGATCATGAATAAGTGAACTACTACATTAAGGTCCCAATATAGAAGGCCTATCTAGAAGCACCCTTTACTTATGGCTTCTGCCGTTCGCAGCTCTACTCAGAAATACCTCTGCTTTGCCTCTGTGAAATCTCATTAAAGTATGTTTAGTGCGTCATAAGATTTCGAATTATATCCAAAGTAACAAATTTTCAAACCACTGTGCTGCGTTAGATTTAGCCAGCTGGATTCAACTTCAGTATATATGACTTGTATGTCAATTGTTGCCTTCTTTTATACCCTTCACCGCAAAAAGTGGAAAAAGGGTACATCTAAGTTTATCATTCCGTTAATACTTTTTACAATATCCATTCCATATCACTTTCATAAAAAATTTCGATTGCCAATATAGTCAATATGGGTATCGCTAAAAAGGTTTTGTAGAAAATTTTTCAGGAAATACTTAATTAAAAAAATGCTTAACCCATTAAGAGCCGATGACATTTTTATGTTTAATTACATATCGCACTTATTATTATTTTTGTCATATTTTTAATTTCTCTGTCACCGCAATATTTCTTTTTTTTTGATAGGAGCTACTTCACTTAACTTTTGGTTTATGAATAAACTTTACATCAGCAGACTAAGAGTCTTCGTTTTATTTATCAATTATAGGGTATTGCAAATGCTGGTCAAGTGACTCTTTCGCACTTTTTTTGGCCATTGCCGATTTTCTCTGGTAAACAGTCTCAGCGCTTTACAGTACTGATGTAAATGTTTATTAAAGCCACCAATTATAATTAAAACTGAGAGTCGACTGGTACTGCTAAGCTTTCTTGCGTCGTTTACAGAAACTTTTGCAAAATAAGTGGTCATTCATTTTTTAATTCAATTGTGAGGAAACAAGTAAGAATGCTAAAAAATTGCATTTTTTGTTAATTGTAAAGAAACAAGTATGAATGATTAAAAAAATTGCATTTGTGGCCATACCGATGGTTGGTACAAAGCAAAAAAAAAAAAGTACAAGATGAGTTACAGAGAGAACAACGAGGATATGCCTTGAGTTGTATGTGGACTTCGTTTAGCGAAATTAATATTGATTAGTTGGTTAAATAGATGATGGTGACATTACACACAACCTAAATTAGAGAAATGCGTAGAATGTTAATAGAGGATGTATCGGTCCAGAAAATGCTGCATTTTATTCTGCTTGTGTCTAATTTTTCTTAATTTCGTTGAAAAACATCCGCATTTATTTGTAAATAATTTAAAAAGTCAATTTGAATTTATAATATCAACGGTTCGAATCCTGGTCGGGAAAAAATAAAATAATTAAAAAGATATAAAATATTTTAAGTTCCATTTCTAACGACAACATATTCTATAACATCATGTAATAATAATGCTTATTCTTCATTATTTTAAATTCTGGTTGATGGTCTGCTTAAGTTGTTTTTCTTAAATTAAATATTCTTTTTTTTAATTTCAGTTTCTAATACCACGAAAAGCTTAAGGCGTTAATTTAATACTTTGTTGCTTTATTTACACAATTATTCTTTTATCCTGCATATTATTAACAGCCTTTTGGCCCATAAACTTAAATAATTTGAAATCTAAAATTTAAAATTTTTAATAATGCTTCAATATAAATACACAAGAGTAAATAAGTAAATGAGAAGGCATCATCGTGATCATCATTATTAAGTAGCTTTTTAAATCCATTTTATCCTTTTACTACATTTTGGCCTAAGGACTTGAACGAATATTGATGTGGAAAGATGAAAAGATTTTTGTTTATTAATGTGTTAAAATCCCTTTTATCATGTCTTTTAGTTATGTAGAGGTTGAAAAAAAACACTGGACTTTTCTTGTCTTGTTTTATCTTATCTTGTCTTGGCTAGAGAGAGAGAGGGGGAGAGAGGAGGAACACTGGCCTTTATATTATGTGTTTTAAGAGCAAGTTATTGTAGCAGCGAGGAGGAAGAAGGAATTGTTTCAATTCATGATGACTGTTGACATTTGGTCAAGTTATTGCTTCAAAGTTGTTTGTTTCTTTGTTTATATTTATTTAATCAGAGAAGACTATTTTAAATATATGAAGAATTTTATATATTTACATACAAATCTGCCATAAGTCTACAATTATGTCTATGTGTGCTTAAATACATACAAAGCTAAGCAAACATTAAAAAAAGATTCTTGACACAAACATACAAATCTTTTAAGGATCTAAATGTCTCTGCATGCATAAAGATTAATATCCTTGATAAGCCTTAAAGTAAATACAGATATACATCAACATACATGTGTTTATTTATCCTATGAATGCAAATAACAACGAATACACACACACACACACACAAATACAACACATATAAATTTGCGAATATATAAATGAATATTGTGTGTTAAACTTTTGTTTTTAATTCTTATTAATTACCTTCTTTCTTTACCTAATAAAATAAGTCCTTTAGAAACTTAAACACTTTTAGAAGTGTTGAAAATTTTAAAAGAAAAGTTTTTGTTTTGTAAAGTCTTAAAAAGTTTTTCTCTAATTAGTTTTAACTGCTGAGGGTTTAAAGCAGAAGCTAATGATATTTGTTAAGAATAAACTTAAGGCGAGAGAAAGTAGAGCTAAATAAAAAGTCATCCAAAAAACGCGCCTACATGTTTCTTTGAAATAAAACACAAACTATTTGCAATTTTTTAAAGCTGTTTTTTTTATTAAAAGTATGATCCATTACAATTATAAGTGGAATAGATATCATTCAAATGTCCACCATGACTGCGTCTGCAGACATCAATCCGAATATCGAAATTTTCAATGACTTTCCGACATGTTGCTGGTGTTATTTTACGAATTGCAACTTGAATGTTGTTCTTTAGATCATTAATTGTTTGTGGCTTGTTAGCATACACTCGACTTTTCAAAAAACCCCAGAATAAAAATCTAATGGTGTTAGATCACATGACCTTGGAGGCCAATAGAAATCTGCATTTCGTGAAATTACACGTTGAGGAAATTTTGATCGCAAAAGCGTAATGTTTTCTCGAGTTGTGTGATATGTAGCACCGTCTTGCTGGAAATAAACGTCACGCACCTCAATATGATTCAACTGTGTCCATAAAAAGTCTCTCAACATTGATTGGTATCGCTCAGCATTCACAGTAACAGCATTTCCAGCATCATCTTCGAAGAAAAATGGCCCAATGATTCCATTTGCCGAAAATGCATACCAAACAGTGTCGGCGTAGAGGTTTTTTCATGGATAACACGAGGATTTTCATCACCCCAGATACGACAATTTTGCTTATTGACGAATCCATCCATTCTGAAATGAGCTTCGTCACTAAAAAAAATTTTGCGATGGGTATTTTTCAAAGAACGCCCATTTTCATAATAACTTTGAATGATGTAAACGCGTTGTTGCAATGTGCACCTGTCCATAGTTTGAAAAGATGTCACGTGTAAAAATTATATAGTGCTGACATCTAGGCGTCGCATTTGGATGACCCTTTAAAATAGTATTAATACTGACGATATTAAGTTTCATAAAGATTTAGCTGTTCCCCTAATGTTGAGACCCTACATGAATTTATTTTTACCCGTTTATCAATTCGTTTTCATTACTTTTTAATGTTTGTGCGCGCAGAACTTCCAAATGTCTGGAAAGGATTTCCCATTTCTTTTAATTGAAAGGTGTTGCTTAATCCATTTAAAGAAAGTTAATAGTTTTAAAAATCAAAGAGTGTCGCCATACATTATTCTTGAATTTTAAATATCTGTTGAACCGTAACGAACAACTATATACAATTTTGGTTAGCAGCACTATAGCACCCAATTTCAAAAAGTAATAAAATTATAAAATGAAATAAACGAAAAAATAAAATTTACAAGGTGATCTTTTAGGTGTCCTAAATTGCCTTATAAACGTTTGAAAACCACACAAAATATATACTTCTATGTTCACTATAACAACAAGTAATAGGTGTTTTTTAAGCCCAATAGAACTTTAAATTATAAAAAATAACACAAAAAGTTTAATTTTGATGTACAATTTTTCTTATTATTTTTACTTAACTCTGGCAAATCATTATGAATAGACTCACGCTTGAACAACGTTCTCATGGCATTACTATTTAGGAATGATTTCGGGCATATGGCCACCACGGCTGCTCATGACGAAGCGCATTCTGAACGTCCAATTTTAGGTCACTTTTTCAAGCACTGCTGACCGTATGTCGCGAATAACACAAACAATGTTGGCCTTAAAAGCGTCAATTGTTGCTGGTTTATCAGCATAAGCCAGTGACTTCACGTGGCTCCACAGGAAATAATTGAGAGGTGTCAATCGGACGATCTTGAAGGCCAACTGACAGGTCCGTTTCTTGAAATCAACTTATCGCCAAATTTTGATTTCAATAACTCAATGATTGTGGTTGCCGTATGGGACGTAGCGCCATCTTGTTGAAACCGCATTTCGTCCGGACCAGTGTCATCTATATTTTCAAACAAAAAATTCATTAATCATGGTGCGGTAACGATCTCCAATGACCGTAACGTAAGATCCGGCCTCAATTTTAAAGAAAAAAGTACGATGATGCCACCAGCGTTTAAACCACACTAAACAGTGCATTTTTCTGGATGCGATAGATGCTGCAGGATATGCTGTAGATTGGTATCACCCAATATGCGGCAATTTTGCTTATTAACAAACCCGTTTGGCCAAAAATGAGCCTCATCGCTGAACACAATTGAGCGATAAAACACCGGGTCAGTTACTAATTGCTCTGGAGCTCAATCGGCGAAAGAACGACGCATATAATGGCTTTAATTTCTTCACTCGCTGAATCTTATACGGGTGTAGGCCAAGATCTTTGAGCAAAATTTTTCACGTAGTGGACGGACAGTGCCCCAATTCCCGCGAACGATGAATGAGTCGATAAATTTGGATCTTCTTCCACACTTTTGTTAACAGTAGCGATTTCCCTTCCGTACGCACATTCCGTCGACGTGTTGGTGTTATAGCATCTTTTAGAGACTATATGGTACAAAACCTATCCACAGTTTGATGGATGGCTTGCTCAGGTGCATGATTATATGCACCATAAAAATTACGAAGTCGTCTTGCTCCAATTGATGACTGATTTCAAAATAAACTTACACGATTTAAAAGCGTTGTTCAAGCGTGTGTCTATTCATAATGATTTGCCGGAGTTTACTGAAAATAATAAGAAAAAGTTTTTTTTATCAAAATTTAATTTTTAGTGTTATTTTCTATAATTTAAAGTTTTTTCGGGCTTAAAAAACAACCGATATAAACATTCAATCAAAATTACCTTACTTTCCAAAATCATAAACAAACATCACTGATGCAGTCAAATCGTTCAGTATTATTAAACTTGCTAAAACGAAAGAAAACTTTAGCGAATCGTATAACATCAAAGGTGTGGGAATACAAAAAGAATTTGACATGAAGTAACAAAAATACAATGTAAAAGCCGTTTTCCACAAACATGATGGTTTGGCACATTAAAATCGTTTGCTAAAACAGTAAATGAAGCACGAGGTATGAAAAAGAACAGTTACATCAAAGGAAACACAAACATTTTACACACTTTTGCTGATGACTGGTGTATTGTTACAAATCATTTACAACATAAAAAGCACGACATTGAACTTCTTTTTGGTATTTAATAAACAGCGTACTTACGTGCATTTTGCAAGCAACAGTGTGTTTTAGACTTAATAATGGCTGTTGATACTTAAAAAAAAAATACAACAAAAAAAAAATATTGCCTGGGGCCAAAATACTCAAAATAAGCGAAATAAACGGATATTAGATATTTACTCATACTTTTTAAATATTTATTTATACAATGGGGAATCAAAAATTGTAGCTAAAAAAATTTTGTTTTTTCTTCAAGTCTCATATTTTAAAGTTATTAAAATTGTATGTGTTCAAAATATAAAATATATTTGTATTCAGTCTTTTTTTTTCATTTCATTAAAGAACTGAAAGAAATATAAAGTTTTAAAACCAAAATTAATAAAAAGGGTTGCTTTTCTTTTACTGTAGCATTTGCAGACAAATAATTCATAAAATGTCGCTAAAAATGCCAAAACGTTTGTTACAACGACAAAAAAAAAAAAAACAAAACCCCGTAGAACAAAAGAACAGCAAATAAACATGAATGTAAATACAAAAGAAATTTATGACACAACAACAAAAGCTTTTTATAAATATTTAAACGTTTTAACTTATGTTGCCAACATCGTTGTTTTACTGTGAAATTTAGTGAAGAAAATTTGCTTGTTTTTTTTTCAGAAAAACTTTAATTTATTAAACCAATTTTTTTTCAATTATATAACTTCAGTACCTCTTGTTGATAAAAAGAATGAAAAGTAAACCGATATATTTGTCTAATGAAGATGTTTTTAAAATTTTTATTATATCTTCTGTTGTTAGCAGCACCAAATGTGAGTCAGTTTCTAGGGACAAAATTATAATTTATTTTTTTCAACATTAAAGAAATTTTGAAGTTGGCGAACCACACTGAGGTTGTCCAGTTGAAAAATTTACTTAGGATGGAATATAAAAAATATAGGATACAATTTTAAGCTTTGTTTGGCTGTGGTCACGGAATGAAATTAATGAATGCCAAATTCATCGGCCAAATGATGAATTCAATAGTTTGTTCAAAAGCTTATGTTTTTTCTATAAAAAGAAAAATTACCCGAAGGTAAAATTTAGAACAAATACTCTTAACGTATTTAACCCATGACATATAAAAAAGCTATAAATGTTCACTGGTGGTTGACTGGGCATTTTGCAAAACTATTTTAAAAATTGTTAAGAAAAAAGGAAAAATTAAAAATTTAGAGAGAGGTGAAGATTTCGACTTTCAATTGTTATACTTTGTGAAATTCTAAAATTCCCGTAAGACATAAACGTGTTCGGATTTCATTTAAGATCTACTAAATTAACCCCCTTTAATAATAATTCCATGTGTAAGTGGCAGGCCCTTCTTAAATCAAATGATCAGTTTCATGTCAGTTCTCTTGCTTCCAGGATATTTATACTCTGGCAATAATCCCTACAATAGTTCGTGTTTTCCTTTTTGTAAGGATTTGCTCTAGTATGGAAAAATCTTATTACAAATCAAATATGATATGGAATAAGAACTCAAGTAATCAAAACAATTACATGCCAAGTAGTCAATATGAAAACAATTTCGCATATAGCAGCCTTCGATTTTAAAATGAACATAATGATGAAATGTAAAATAATGAAATGTATTTATTCACCATTACCAACCAGAAATAAGAAAGACGTTAATTCTATGAATTTTACCGGGCCAATTTGTTTTAACGAAATAATGAAGTATCGGACTTAACACAAATATTTTATTATTGATGAACATTAATATATTTCAACTCAGCTTAAAGGAAAAATAAAAACAATAACTGAATATTCTTATGAATGTAAGATTTGGCAACCATTTTCACACGTCTGTAAGATTAAAAATTTATGTTGTTCGATTAAAAATGTTGGATTATGTCTGAACTAAGAAAGAAACAAGAAGGAATAAGTTTTTGCTTTCGTCATTACAGAATACAAAAAAAAAAAAAACAAGTAAGAGTGCTACATTCGGTATTGCCGAATTTTATATACCCTTCACCATATAAAAAAACAAACATTACAGTGACAGAAATTAAAAAATTAGAAATAAAATTTTTACATATTATTTTTATTGGCTCTAACCCATTAGATGTATAAATAAAATTAGCTTTTCCTGAAAGATCTTCAAAAGCTTTTAAATGATACCCATATTGATTTCTTAAAAAATTTGGTGCAACATCGTACTTTTCTGTGAAAAGCTTAGAGGCCCTTAATTCGAAAAATATGGACGACCACCTATTTTTTCACATGTTTTTTTTTCTTATTTTTTACTTTTCTATCGCCCCATATATTTGTTTTTTAGAGTGGAGTTACTTCATTGTTCCAAATGATATGGAAAAATTAGAGGCAGGCGTGGTGTTTTGCTCGCTGCCCTGAAGGACATGGGCTAATATGGCTGACTTTCGATATCAAAATTATTTAAGCTTTGTCTGTTTAATAAGCGTATTTAAATTTTTTCTAGCTCATCTAGTGATCTAGAAAAGTTGATTTCAACATTAATACGGGTGGACAGACGAACAGACGGACACTGCTCAATCGACTTCGCTATGCATAAGAACTCAGAACATATACACTTTATGGGTTTGGAAATGGATATTACAAAAAATTACAAACGGAATGAAAAATTCAGATACACCTTCTCCACTTTTTGTGGTAAAGGGTGTGATAATAGCATATCTTGTCAAAAAAGAAGATCGGAGTTAAACTCCCATAATAAAAATAAGATGACCAAATTGGCACAAGACGTATTTATACGAGTATTACAGCAGCAGATAAGATGGTTAGGAAGCAGCTAACTAGAGAAGTCTGTATATTAAATCAAGGTATCAATGAAAGCTAATAAAATATTCTGTAGCCGCAGTAGATGACTAAGTAATGGCAGCTTTATATTGAAAAAAATATATGAGGTGCTCAAAAATAGAAAGGACTCTTATTTGGCAAGGAAAATGACAACAAGACAGCAGTATGTATCAACCGTGAGTAGATTCTCTATGGCAACCACTGGTTAAAGTCACAAGGTTGCTAAACAAGACATCAAATTTTTTAAGTCTTTTTGAAGAAGCGTAATGTAGATGTTTGTCTTAGTTTGCATAAGCGCAAATTTATAAATTAAAAGACCAAAACAAAACAAATATGTTTAGGATTAAAATAATAGTGATTAAAGAGATTATATGAAAATTTACGCACTGCTATTTGTATTCAAAAGATCCTTTACATTTGAAAAGGGAAAAGTAAAACTAAGCGAAGAAATCCTGAATAATTCTTCGAAAAGATAAAACTGATTTTAAAAGAGACAAGCGTGCGATTTGAAAGTTAAGCTCACATACATAAAGTTATATCACCTAAGGGGATACCCTTTAATTACTAAATTTAAATATTAATACTTTTTGTTATGGCAGACATTAGAGTACACACTCTATGTATTTTCTAGTGCTTTTTGTTCAAAAGATAAGGTCAAATTACATCACTTATGGGAAAACCCTTTAATTTTTTAGTTTACAATTTCTGCTAAAGTGATAACAAACGTTATTAAAATTTTATATAGGTGCCTGCTAATTTCTAATAGACATGTAAACATCGTATGTGTTGTATGGAGACACTCTTTAATTTTAAAAATTATGAAACCTTTTTTAAATAAAAATTTAAATTACAAAATCGTTTCAGAATGGACTGAGTTGTGTGGGCACAAATATAAGAAATGCAGACGAATTGATAGATTCTCTTTTGTTAAAGTCAATTAAAAAGTAATATTCCATCAAGACAATTTTCGGCAGTACATTTTTGCGGTTTCAATAGGAAAATTTTTGGCGACACTTTTCACGTTTCAAAATTCTATAACAAAGCAAGCTTAAGTCAGGCTTAAGTTCATTTTTTTGTTTTGAAATTTATAAGGAAAGAAAACGATTTATTTGTAAATGCCTTAATTTTTTTTCTTTGAATGGTGGGTATTAGAGAAAGCTGTCGAAAAATCTAATCATCAATTATTGACGAAAATTGACTCATAACATGATTTAATAACATCAGATTCTTATTTAATATATTTCTCTCAGTAAACAACATCACCCAGTTATTTTATAAAAAGAAAAACCCCTTAATTGTCACAACAAATTTATGGCCTTTGATTATCTCTGCGAAATTTTTAATCAAAGTAAAATGGCGTCAGATTTCTGTTGATGCCTCCTTCATACACTACTGCTGCTGTGAAGGCCATTAGTAATGCCTGGTTAACTGTAATTTAGATTCATTAATTAGAAAATGTGCTAACACTTCTTGGCAACTCCTTCCTTTTGTTTAGTTTTGTTACATTTAAAATGTTTTTAATGCACAAAAATATTTTGTCGTTACTGTTTTTTTTTCTTTTTTTTTTTTAAATGTCTTTAATTTTCCTTTTTGTACTTCTTTAATTTTTTGCTGTTGTTGACATTGGTTGGTTACTTTTGTTACTGTTGTTGCTGTTGTGACTGCTTCTGTTCATTTATTGTTGTCGCCTTGGCCGTGCATAATTAAAAAAGTTTCATTACAATTTGTTGGTTTTCTTGGTTCGTTGAAGAAGCCTGTTTATAACGAGCACAAATTCATTTGTGTCTTTCTAAGAATAGAAATTTTTGTTTTCTTAGTTGTCGTCATCAGTGAAACTGAGACAAATGTCTGAAAATAATAAAGATTTTCTTAAAAACAAATTCTTTTATTTTATTATTATTTTCTTTTGCTTAAATTCTACTTCGTTGGGCGTCTGTCTATTTGTTCAATCTTTAGTCTGTGCGGGTGGTTTAGTGTTAATGAGTGGGTGGTAATTTTACACAAAATGTGGTGTTTGCCCAAAGATCATGGTTCGTTTAATTTAATATTTAACTTTAAAATTTGTAATTGCAATTGTAACTTCAAAAGCAGAAAAAGTTTCAAAATTAAAATTATTTTTTTAAAGGCATCAATTTACACAGTATTTTAAAGTTGCTGTGTTTAGAATTTAGTTTTATGTAACGTAACCATAATAAAGGTAACTTCATTTTATTTTCTTCTTCTTTATCTTGCTCTATATTGATTTCATTATATTTATTTTCAGCTGATATTTCGTTATACTTCTTTGCGTAAAAGTTTATAAAATTCTTTAGTCTCACTTTCATATTTCTGTTGCATTATAAAGTTAATATGAGTGGGAGTGTGTGTGTGTGTGTAGCACGCGACATGCTTTACAAAAATAAACACGAGTATGTTTAGAGAACATAAATGTTTGTTGCAATTTAATAAAATGATGCTTAAGCTATAAATTTCAATTGTTATCCCAATCCCTCCCTTGTCCAATCCTGTATAACAAATTCAAAATTTGTTGTTGTGTTTTTGGGGGTTCTGATTTCGAATCATATCATTGTGTATTTTAGCCACAAATATATATAAAAAGGGAAACTTCACATTCAATACAACCATTCTGTGCCACTTCTAAGTGAAATTTTATTTTATAACTTCATTTGAAAATGAAAATTTTGAATTTTATATGAGTGTTGTGTACTTGCAGATTAAAAAACATGAATTTCAAATAAATTTATAAGTGTGTGTCATATATCTAAGTATAACAGTGTGTGTATATTTGTGTGTGTGTTTTCATATTTCTATTGTATTTGGTATCCATGCCATATGCCAATTACCGCTTTGTTTGCAAAATTCAACATTCGGGGAATTTATGTTGTATATTAAAATTTTGCTCGTTAGTTTACTGCTGCTTTTACTATTCCCAAAGCTGCTACGCCTTTAGTCCTTTCTTCCATACCGTGCAGTTTATTTGTGCATTTTTGATTGTGTTCGAGTGTTATTGTGAGAATGTGTGTTTTTGAATGCGAGTTTTTGATTTTCAGAGAGAGAGAGAGAGATTGCAAAAGATTTTTGTTTAATTTTTCATGCACAGTGCTGCTAAAGGGAAAATAAATGCTTTTTAAATTGTGTTTAAGAATTTTTTAATTTATTAATAAAGTTTTAATTCGCCCTTTTAATTAATTATTTTTTTTTATTTAATTTTTCAAGCACTAGTTCTTTATTTTGTTGTTGTTTGAATAAATATTTTTTTCCTGATGATGCTACACAATGGAGAAGCGAAAATATGCTAAAAAATTAAATAAAAAATAATTTGTAATTTAATTTATTTAAAAGAATGACAAGAGCAATCTTCAAGTAAAATCTTCAACACAATTTTCTTTTTCTAGTTCCTTTAAGAAACAAGGTCACCTCTGCCAACTTTTGCAGTGTATTTTATTTATTTCTGCATTTATTAATTTTTTTTTCGCAAATTTAAACAGTATTATTGTTACACTTAACTATGTTTTTAGTATATTGCACAATATTATGGTTCCATAATTAAAATAATATTATTATTTATAATCATATATATGCTCTTGGATTGCAGATACTTCAAAAACTAAGAATATAAAAAGTAAAGATAAAAACGAAAAATAATTTGGGTTGTGTGTAGGGATTGGGAAACGAGAATTCCTGGAAAAAGCTATTCACAATTTCCCGAAAATTTTTTGCTTAATTCCAGGGAAACGAGAAGCTTAAAATCATTAGCACTTAAAAAAAATACACTGATTGTTTTTAAAATATTTTGGTTGTGACATTAAAAAAATTTCAAATATGTTATTTAGTGTGAATTCTCCTACATATACATATTTTGGAAAATTTTGATGTTGGTGTAGATTGTAAGCGATATGGAATAACAACAGTATTTTTAGAATTTTTGTCTGTCCGTTCGTCTGTTTATTTGTGTTCGCATCACGTAAAAACTGCTAAATGGATTTAAATAAAATTTTGTGAGGAGATCCCTTAGAACCCTGGTTCAAATATAGAATACTTTTTATTTCATAAAAATATATAATTTCGTAGAGAAATTAAAGATTCCAATGTGAAGTCACCCAATTTTATCGGTATAATGGTACTAGGACTGTTGTCAGTACATTTTAGTTTTGTGTATGAAAACCTTTTAACACTGTTTACAGAGCTCTACAACAAATGTTAAAAAACACATTTTTCTAAATTTTTTTTGAAAATTGAAGTTGAACTGTTGATATAAATGAATTAAAATTTATTGCATTCGTGATCATCCGGTGGCTGTTACAAATGCAAGAACAAATATACGGGAGAGGTTACAAAGAGAACAGTGAAGAAATGCTTTGATTTGTGTGTCGACTTCGTCTAACCAAATTAATATTGATATGAATATTCCTCGTATTCTTATTTACAAAATAAGTTGGTTAAATAGATGAAGTTTACAATGTACACAACCTGAGGTAGATAGATGCGAAGAACGCTGATGAAGGTTGTAGCGATCCAGAAAATGCTACATTTCATTCTGCTAGTATATAATTTTTCTTGTTTTCTTTGAAAAACGTCCGCATACATTTGTTAAATTAATTTTTCTTTCTAAAAAAAGGTTTTTAGAAATTAAAAAAAAAATGAACTCAAGCCAAAAATAAATTTTAATTCATTTTGCTAAATTTTAATTTTAAGGTAATTAAAAACGATATGCTGACGAAGTTGTGGGCACTGCTAGTAAGATATAAAACAAAACTAAAATTAACTAATTTGTTTAAAAAGTAATTTGAGTTATTCGAAGCGACTAACATTTGAAACACGAAATCGATAATCTTTATAACACATTTTCGACAACAAAACCTACCTCAGTAAAAAGTAAAAGGATTTTTTCTATAGTTAGAAATTTGGAACGAAAACAGGCAACAATATGTCTATTGAATTGTTAAATACTGTTCTAAAATCAATAATTTCAAGAAATAATTAATAAAATACTTTTTCAGTATTTTTATATTTGTCATCTCTCGTTATATAGTACAAATGTTCATATGTATGTCTTGTCACCTGAAATGTTTTTAGGTTTTGCAAACTGTTAAAACTATTATTTAGCAATTATTTTCATTGTTTGTTTATGTTTTAGTTAAACTATGAATTTTTAATATTATTTCATTAAATAAACTTGTTTTCTTCAAGAATTGCTTTTTTCCCTAGAATACCGGGAAATCCCGAGAATACAAAAAATTTTGTCCCATTTCCCGGGAAATAAAAAATTATGGCAAATCCCAAACTCTAGTTGTGAGTCAAATTCGTGTAGCTAAATATTAATTGATTATGAATATTAATCGAATTCTTATTTTTCAAACTAACTAGTTAAACAGACAAAGTACACAGTTTGAGGTTAATAGTAGCAAAGAAAGCTAATGATGGATGTATCGATTCACGAAATACTGCATTACATTCCGCTAAAATTTAATATTTTCTATTTTTGGTAAAAATTAACATAAAAATTACAAATTATAAAAATTATAATTTTTTCTAATAAACTTAGAACTTGAGAGGCTTAAAACTATTAACTTGGTTGTAATACTAAAAAATGTTCGGCTGATAATAATTAAAAAAAAAATTTTTTATTTTGACAAATTTTTTTGGGTAAAATTTGTGCTTGGACATATTCTTTTAACAAAAGTTTTCTGAAACACGATTAACTCATTGAAAAATATCCAGAAAATCAATCAAAGTTGCCATATAAATACATACTTATGTAAGCAATTCATATTGATTTTACAAGGTGGCAGCACAGCACAGCCCAACATATCTTATTTTTTTTTATTTTATTTTATTTTATTTAAAAAAATTTTATTTTCTTTTAATAAATTGTGTATTAAAAGAAAGAGTGTTATATTCGGCTATGCTGATTCTTGCTCTTCACGATTTATGTAAATCAAATTTTGTAAAGTTACTCCAATAAAAAACAACAAATATTCACGTCACAGAGAATTAAAAAATTAAAAAAAAATTTACATAAAAATGTCATTGGCTCTTAATGAATTAAGCTTTTCAAAAATTTTACCATTTCCTGAGATACCTCTTCAAAAGCTTTTAAATGATATCTTTACTGATGTCTTAAAAAAATAAAAACTTCAGAGGCCCATAACTTGGAAAATATGGCAAGCGCCAATTTTTTCACTTAAGGTTTTTTTTTATTATTTTCTAATTCTCTATCGACCCATATAATTGTTTTTTTTTTGTTTTATTGGAGTTACTTCACTAAACTAGATTTGCTTCAAATGATATGGAAAAATTTAAGGCAGGCGTGGTGTTTTGCCCGCTGCTCCGAAGGACATAGACCGATATTGTTGAGTTTTAATAGCAAAATTTTTGAAACTATGTCTGAGCTCATCTAGAGCCTTGGTCAAATTGATTTCAATCCTAACACAGACGGACATCACTCAATCGATTTCGTTATGCATAAGAACTCAGACTATTTACACTTTATGGAGTTGAAAGGGGATATTGCAGAAATTACAAACAGAATGACAAACTTACGAGTATATATACCCTTTTTCCACTTTTTGTGGTGAAGGATATAATAAGAGAGTTTCGGTTTAAAATCCTAAACAAAGGGCAATGTATTTGTAAAAAATAACCACATTTAACATTTCAAACTTCTGTTAGTAAAATAATGTTTCTTGGTCCGAACAAAAATTAAAGTTGAGTCAATTCAAGCTAAAAATTATCCAGACAAAATCACTCCTCTCACTTTCTGAGAGAAACATCAAATTACATACAGAAAAAATTTTCAAAAAAAAAAGTTTATCCGAAAAAAATTGGCAAATTCTGCTGTAGTATCTGATTGGACTGATATGCTAAGTAGGAATTAGGAGTACGCTCCTCCGTACGCCAAGAACCCTTAAAATATATGGACCTAGAATAACTTTAACGAGTGTCTATTTTAATAGCTAAGACTTTTTTGTTTTACCTTGTCGTTTTATTAAGATTCTAAAATCAAATATTTATCATTTAAGGAGTGTCGCATATAGTCCTTAAACTAAACCAAAAAAATAGCTCTCTCTGCACAGACGATTTTTTTTGCTTCGTTTCACAATTTTTGAATAATAATTTGATTAATTTTTTAATTAGTTCAATTATATATTTAATTAAAATAGCAATAAACTTGTTCCTTAACATACAATTTAATTGAATCAATTAATATTTAATTAAAAAATACTTCAAACAAAATTTTAATTAAATTAATTAATAAAATAATTGAGTTAATAAAAAATTGATTTGTAATCTGTGTGTACCACTGTGCTAGAAACGTACGTATAAATTTAAACAGGCAAGCAAAACCACATCGGGGCCATTTATAATGGAAAGCGTGAAATTGAAAATCCATAAATTCATAAAATTTTTTTGCAGCCAATAAGCGTAATATTTTCATATTTTGAATAAGTAGCAAAAATAATATTTGTTTTTTGGAGGATAATGAATTTTAGCTACCAAATAAATTTAAATAATTAAAATAATGAGAGATAACTAGACTTTTGTTGAAATAAATATATTAAATAAAATAACTTTATACAACATTCGTTACTATAATTTTTTTATAATTTCTTTTTCTATTTTTCTTTCAAAGGTAAAAGCTTTTCATTGAGCATAATAATATCAACAAATCCCATACAAATTGCCACTTACAATAAAGCGATTAAAGTAACAGTGGATGGTCCGCGTGAGCCACGTTCTAAAGTACGACATCCTGGTTTTCATCCTTTTGCCTTTGGCCCTCAACGTTTTGGTCCTGATCCTCTTATGGGCGGTTTACCGTTTAAATTACCTGGTAAGTATTTCAAACAATATAAAGAAAAGTAAAATACACATACGAAAACAAATTAATTCCCTTAGTAACAACAAAATGAACATATTTTTCAGCACTTAACATTTGGCTTCATTTTAATCCTGCCATTTGTTACAGTGAAACATTCATCATCATTATTATGAGAGGTTTGTTTGTATATATGTGTGTGTGTGTGTGGACGTTATTTCCCTTTATTCCTTATTATCATTTTTTTTGTTTTTGTAGTTTTTTTTTGTATTAAAGCATTTTATGATTGCCATGATTGAGATTTTATATGCCAATCAATTTCAATCAGAATCCGCTGACGGTATCATGACAGGATTTACAAAATTTCCATGTTCTGTTAAAATTTATTTGTGAAGTTGTTAAAAAAAGCTCAATTCTTTTATTGCGGCTTTTAGTCTCATTAACATATTTTTATTTTTTTTTAATTTAATGTGAGATTCAGAAGAAGTTAAAATAAAAATTTGAAACTCACAAATTCACTCTAAAATTTTTTTTTCTTGAAATTGATAGCGAAAGAAAACAAAGTAAATTTTATTTTTTTAATATTTTTTTTGATTTTCATCTATTTTCGGTTTAAATAAAATCTGGAGTTTTAGATATTTAAATATGATTTTAACGATAATAAAGGATAGTGATTTTTAAGGGTTTTTAAATTTGTTGCCTAAATCTACAGATTTTCCTATGTTTATGAGTTCTGAAGTATCTGAAGTATGATATATTGTGGAAGTGCTCACGACTTTGTTTGCGTATCATTTAAAAATTTTCGATCTAAAAAATTTTATGTGCTGACAACTGTTTTAGTACCAGTATACCAATAAAATTGAGTGATTTTACATTTTAATCTCTATTTTCACTACGAAATAAGTTATCCTCACGAAACAAAAAGTATTCTATATTTAAACTAAGGTTTCGAGGGACCTCCACACAAAATTTGATACAAATCCTTCCTACAGTTTTTACGTGATGCGAACACAAACACACAAAAATTTTAAAAAAAGGTGTTTTGTATTCCATTTCAATTACTACCTACACCAAAATTTTCAAAACATATTTCATGTACAGAGATGATCTCGTGACTGTTTTATTCTTTTTATAGATTATTATAGACTGCTTTAGATAATTAAATTCTTATTATAAGTTAGTTCCGAGAGTTTGACTTGCTTGATTTGGTATAAGAATGAATTTTTTACCGAAAGAAAAGTTAAAAAAAAGAAAAAGAATAGCAAAATGGTTTGTTAATTGGTAACCCGCCCGTCATAAATATGTGTTGTCAAATTATCATAAAGAATTGTATTTCATTTGACCATAGAGTTTTTAAAGAGTCAGTATCTTTAGAAAACATTTCTACTCTTGGCAAAAATTATTAACAGCTAAACGGCTAATCAGACTTGATAAAAGAAAATCAATTTGTGTACATGTTTTCATATTTTTTTCTTTGCAGATTTCAGTCATTTCTGCACCGATCTTATTTTTTTTTAGGTTGTACTATTCCAATTTTTAAAAATGTACATGATTTTTAAACTTAAAGAAGTCGCCGTACAACAAACACGCTCTTTAAATGACTACTGAACTAAAACAATTTTAAGTTTTAATTAAGCTCCTAATAACAGATAGTAATGAAAAAAAAAATTAAAAAGTTAAAGGGTGGCGTCATTTTTTTCAAACCGTTAAAGTCAAACACTTGAAAATTACACAAAACGTGTTCTTCTAGATTTTTTTATAAAAAAGTAAAGATATTACAAATTGAAAATTAAAGGGTGTCCCTACAAGTTATGTAATTTGGTGTATATAATCTTATTTTTAAAAGGTTTACGACAAACAGTTTGCACATGACGTGCATTGATATGTCCACTAGAACAACAAGTAAAATATTTTTTTTTTAAGAGTGTTCCATAGATGATGTTAGTTGATGTATTTGGACTTTACCCATCTGACTGTCTTAATTTTGTTTATTTTAGGTCAATTTTTCATCACTTACTCTTACGAATATATTTCTATTATCACGCACAATTGCACTCTGTTATAAATATTTTGGGCAATAACACTGCTCTGCAAAATAATAATAAACCATTAGAAGGAATGCTTGCAGATTTTTGTTGGTCGATTTGGCGAGAAACTTCAACTGACAATGTGAAAAAAAAAAATAAAAAAGAAATGTCATTTAATTAAAATTAAATTACTTTATATTTTAACAATGGTCTGAAATAAGAATTTCTAACTAATTACTAAGTTACTAACAAAAATTTGTGTTGTTTTTAAATAGAAAAATTACGTTGGCTGTAAAACTTGGATTTTTTTATCGTAATTTGATAAATATTTAATTAATGTATAAATCCAAAGCAGCTGAAAATTTTTGATTGCAAAGAAATTCTTAGTTCCAAAAACCATACAAAACACCTTTTCCTAAATTTCTATTATCTATCTGCTAATCTAACGCAATCCTATCGCCGTATAAAAGGTTGAATTTACACATATTCTTTCAATATTGGGTACCTGCGGTAAATTGAGAATAAAATCCCCATTTGTTAATCAATTTTCATGCTTTATTCCTTAATTTATTCTTAAGATATTTAGCTTTCAGAAAAATGTGTAAAATATTTATTTTTTTATTGAATTTTTAAGCTGAAAAAATAAAGGAATTTTGTAAGAAAAAAAAAAGTGTTTCCCCTTTTAAATTTTTGAATAATTCGAAATGATAAAATATAGAAAAAAATTAAGTGGAATTAATTTTAATTTACAGGCATGTCACACATTCCAATTGGAATGTTTTTAATTCCGTATTAACAATTCCGATCGATTTTGTTTTACCTTCTTCATATTCCGATCGATTTTGTTTATTCCTGAAAATTATTGAATCTGCACTATTTAATTGCAATGTGGTAATATTTTGCACACCAAAATAAACAACAAGGCTAATCTAAGTAAGACACATCATAAAAGTAAATTTAAGAAACGCATATAACAAAATTTCAAAAAAACTAAATTCCACTTTGAAATTTAAAAGTGGTTTCATTCCGAAGAAATTTTTCGTTTTTTGTTTTTTGAAGAAGAAAATTACGGAATTGAAAACACTTTCGATCGGAATTGAGTTCTGTGACATGCCTGATAAAATCGGAAAAGTAGTTCTCGAGTAAGGCTGAAATATGTCTGAGTAACTAATTTTAAGGGAAATTTTTGCCACGCCCATCAAAAAGAAAACCCCGACGTGATGGAGATAAACCGAAAATGGATTTGAGTCCACATAGTTTCCATTAAAGGAGGATTTTACTACTGAGCAGTGTAATTTATAATAGTCAAACTAAAATGATTTTAAAAAGCAACTTAAAGTAAAAGCTGGTAAAGGGATTTTATTTCATAAATTCAATTCTTTATGCCAAAGTTCGCAAGAGGAATTTTTTTAATGGCTGTCTGCAAGAAAAAATATTTATCATCGAGCGCGAAAGGCCCATGATAAAGCTGGTGAAATAAATATAAAGGCTTGACTTTCTGTATTTTTTATTGTATCCATAAGGACAAATACTTTCAAAATTTAAAAGCTTTCGAGAAATTTCACTCCATTCCAGAAGTAAAGTGCGAAAAGCAAGTTTTTTTTTACCAAAAAGAGGGTCCAACACAATTTTCGGTTTGTTTTAACTTCTCTTCACTTTCCTTCAAATAAAATTTATTTTTAAGTTTGTTTGTGGAATACAATGCCGTTAAAGAGAAATTTTGACAACCCGCTTAGCAGCTGTTATTAAGTTTATAAAAAAATACACCATGATTTTACACATTTTCTTTATCGAAAAGTGTTATTATTGTTGGTAAGAAAATTATACATTTTTACCAAGAAAACGGGTTAAAGTCCAGATCACATGGAATCCGTCATACTTTAAATTTTGACGTAATCAACTTAAAAATCAATTAAAATACATGTTTTATTATGAGCGACGTCACAATCAGTCCATGTCCGTTAACGCAAAGTACGAAAGTTGGTAAACTTTTAACTTTTGTCGTACGTTGAATATTTTGACAGCTATCAATTTATTTTTCTTCTTCTTCTTTGTTTTTTTTTTACTTTCGATGTGTTTCAATTATATTCTGTGATTTTGATAAAATAATTTTGGTGGAAAAAATTAAAATTGCTACATAAATTAAAAAATTAAAGTGAATAAAATACAAATTAAATTAAAAAGTGAATAAAAATTGAGAGCAAAAATTTATTTAATATCCATGAGCAATGTACTCATTGTGCCAACCTCATCCGTCGTTACTTTGACATCAGTTGAATATGTCAAAGTACAACGTATGATGGATTCTATAATCTGTAGCGTCCATTGCGGAAGTAGAGGCTTAAGGAATGTGTCTTTAGAATGAAATTGTTAAGTACATGTTCTTTTGCTACATAAGAAAGTAATTCCAATTTCAGGTCCATGGGTTGCTCCTAGACTTTCTAGCGCCTCAGAAAAAGTAAAATTACTTTGGTGAACAATAAGGCAGTCTTAACTGCAAAAATATTGCAATGTGTAGTTTAAAAATTTATAAGCTAGAAAAAAACTTAACACCTTCTTTAATTTATTGCTGTAAATACATTTAAAGGATTAAAAACAGATGACGTTTTTGCCAACAATTTAAGAAGGTTCACTCAGTACACAAGCATTGTGCCACTTTAAGCAAAATTATCAATAGCTTATTTACCCAGTATTTAAATTTAATTCATAACAAATTCTGAATACAACCCTTAAAATTACGCCAACTAAATTAACCTACAATTTTGTTATATTTAGTTTCGATTTTTTTTTTAACACTTTCTTAACAAACTGTACTTGAACAAGTGCGTCATCTATATGAAAGTTGTAAGAATTTTATTTTATTATTAAATTCATGCCTGATTATATAAATTAAATTTTCGCTTTACTAATGACAAAGACATTTGGTGACTTAAATAAAATATGAAGTCAAAATATTCTTCTTTTTCTTTTTAACACCCCTTTAGCAGTTAGTCTTGTGTTATTATTTTGTGTAGACACATTGAACCCATTTAATAACATGTGATGCCTCAAACTTTATAAAGTTATTTTACAGTAACAATCGGAGGCAGCAAACAGCAGCCAAGAACAAAAGCGATAACAAGTAACACCAATAATCATAATAAGAGCAGCAACCCCGTTTAACCTTGTTTCTGTACAATTTTCATAAGCAAAAAATTTATGTAAATTATGTCTCATGTTCACAAGCTTGTCTTATTTCCCCCCTTCCCCTTTCAAAAAAAATACACACACATACACACTAACATGAAGCTGTGAAAGCACGCTTTACGCTAAAAACATTTTGGTGTTTGTGTGTGTAAAATATAAGCTTAAAAATTATTGTTGTTGTTGTCCCCGTCAACATCATTGTCGTTATTGTTGTTGGTGTTTACATTGTCCTTGTCGCGTTAAACTTTAACACGCGCGCCTTCCTAACATTTATATCACCAGCAATCCAGTCAGCCAACCAACCAACCCCTCAATATAAATTCCTTTTTCGTTGCCAGTTTAAAACGTTTATAACAATTTATTTGTTGTTTCTCTTTGGTTGTTGTTATAATTTCAATTCAATTTTAAACAATTCTTAAGTCATTCATTGTCTTTAAAATTTCTACAAATTTTGTTGTTATTGTTATTTTAACTGTTTGTTTCGAAAGCTGTTGCTGTTTTCTTTGGCTGCTGCATATGTTTCTTGTTTGTATTGTTTTTTTTTCTTTTTTGCAGTTTAAAGGATTAAATATTTTAATGGATTTTATACTATTCCAAATTATAAAAAAACACATACGCACACACATACATAAATAAATATTCTGGTAAAATTTCTTTAAAGCTGTTAATGTCCTTATACCTTAATTGTTATTATAATTGTTTTCTTTGGTTTGTGTTCAACCATCATTATCATTCGTAAAGAAAATAAATTTGGTGCACTGTGAGAAAAGAAATATAAATTAAATGTAAATAGAATTTGACAGTCATAATAATTAAATAAATAAAATGCGCACTTTAGAAATTTTTACTCTTAGTCAGAGTTCTTTATCTAAAATTTAATCAGAAAAAATTATGTGATTATTTCTAAAAAGAGAACATTGATTCATTTTCTTGGTCGTATTTCGATACAGTGGAGTTAATAACGCTGCTAAGTAGAAGGAAATTAAATTAAGTTTTGTATTATTATTTTCAGATTTATCATCTGATAAAGATGCGTACTTAGTCCTTCCTAGTCATCTCTTTAAGACTCTCAGCCACAATAAGTACGTCAATACAAGTTCACGTACACAAACACCAGAAATCAAGTCTAGAAAACATTTTAAATAAATTTGCTGACTGCGTAGTGGACTCACACACGAAGGCATTTGTACCATCTATGAGCCAACTTTTGGTTTTTTTTTTATAATTGTTATTAGGTTTTTATTATTTTATTATTTATAAATGTCTGTCTATTACGATTAACAAACAAAAATTTACACATTAAAATCACGGCACTATGGGAACATCCTTTAAGTTTTAGTTTATTTATCGCTTTGGAACAACTCCATTGAGATTAAGATTTTCAAAACTATCGTAATCACCAACATAATCTAATAAGCTTTTTAATACGAAGATTGAGGTTACCACGACGCACAAAGTTTGAAGAGTGTTCGATAATAATTTTTTTTTCATTTTCGCCGATTTGGATAATTTTTTTATGTTTTGATGTCAGATATCTGAATATTATGATTCCGTAATATTAGGCCGATATATTTATTATTTGGTTGGACAGACACGCTCGAAGTTCGTATATGTTCGCTTGTTTAAAACAGCATGCATATTTACTGTACATTCAATCTTTTGCTACAATCGCAGTAAACTTATCATTGGACTTTGTTGTATATTTTCGTAAATGACAATTGTCAGAGATGAGACTTGCATTAAAAAAAGTTGGAAAAAGTGCCATTAAAAATTTTTATAGAATAAAACATAAGCAACATTAAAATTTTAATGGTCATCAACTTCTGTGGACTGCATCTTTTTAGCGCTGTAGGGCGCTGCTAAGCGAAAGATGTGAAATTACAGCTTGAAGTCTCAGCTAGAAGTAAAAAATCTGTTGCTTTTACTTGGTCTTTTTTAAAAAAAAAAAAAAAAAAAAACCAACAGTCAAAACTATAAAGTGATAAAGTCACAAGACATTTTTATTCATGCATGTTGTTGTTGCCATAATTATGTACTGTTTTAAATTATAACATAATGTAATATAGACATACTAGCCAGTAGCTGAAAATCAGAAGATATTAAATTTGACACTGGGCATAAATATAGACGCAGTGAAGCAAGGCATGGGCGCAACAAACGATGGCAATAGGGCAAGAAGGTTTTTCGAAATCCGTTAAAAAGTGCAAACATAATTGGCATAAAAGAAGAAATAATACACAGATTTAAAATAATTTTAACCGCAATATATTGCAATGCAGGGATCAACATTAACAAATTTCATATAAAATGCATGGATACTGACAAGTTGTTTGTTGATCTTTATGGCTGATACTATATGCCTGTAACTGAGCATAAGTTTCTAGTGCAAGGAAGCAAAATTGTGGCACAAGCTATTCTGCCAATTATGTTTCTATCTAAAGGCTCTTATTCAATGATTTAATTTTTATTTTTTAAATTTTAGTTGATAACTTGTATCAGGTATACTGTCCGAGGAAGCTCAGGAAACAAGGAATAAGGACTATAGAGTCTATAGATTACATCATTCGCAAAGAATTGGACGTAAAGCCACAAATGAAGTCATAGTGCAATATTTATCCTTTGTAAAAATTGAGTTGATGCATTAAAAATCAAGGTAGTTATGCCACGTTTTCAATACAAGTTGTATGGGAAGTGGGCGTAAAAGTGGGCGGATTTTTTTTCAAATTTCACACAAATGATTATGAGTGTTTAAAAATGCTATGTGCCAAAAACAATGCCGTAGGTCAAAATTTAAATTTAACTTTGTATGGGAAGTGGGCGTAGAAGTGGGCGGATAATTTTGATTATTTCAAGTTTTTCTTGATTAAGACAAAAAATGCCTATGTGCCAAGTTTTATTGACCTTCGACAACTTCTTCTATTTTTAGCCGCTCTTTCTATGAAGCTAAACCAGTTGTCCCCAAATAAGCTTGCGCTATCTCAAGTACACAATACAAATTAAAAAAAAAGAAACCCTCAACAAAGAGAAGAAAACATATTAGACACACATGCTAGCACTTAACAAATAATACATAATCATTTAAAGCAGACTCTCTGAATGCCGACCACTGCTTTGTGAAGCCAAGCGTACATATGCTTAGAGGTATTATTGAGCGCAGACCAAATCCATTTTTTTTGAAGCAAGAGCATATAGATTTTAACGAAAATCAAGTAAGAATGCTAAATTCGGCTGTGACGAATCTTAAATATCCTTCACCCTGTATGTAATTCTAGTTTTTAAAGTAACTCTAATAAAAAAAAAAAAATTGAGCTGCCAGAAAATTAAAAATTAAAAAAAAAATTTTACATGAAATATTATTGGTTTCTAATGGGTTAAGCATTTTAAAAAATTTGTAAAGCATTTCAAGAAATATCAGCATTTGAAAGATCTCTTCAAAAGCTTTTAAATGATACCCATATTGATATCTTACAATTGTATTTTTCTATAAAAAGTTCAGAGGTCTATAACTTGAAATATATGGGCGAGTGCCAATTTCTTTATTTAACGTTTAATCTTTTTTTTTTAATTCTCTATCACCTCATATATTTGTTTTTTTTTTGCTTTTGGAGTTACTTCATTGTTTCAAATGATGTGGACAAATTAGAGGCAGGCTGCCTTGAAGGACATGGAGCGATCAATATCAGAATATTCGAAACAATGTCGATTGGTGAATTTAAATAATCTCTAGCTCACGTAGTGCCTTGGTAAAGTTGATTTCAACACTAATACGGACGGACAGACGGAAATCGCTCAATCATCCTCGCTTTGCATAAGGACTTAGAATATGTATACTTTATGGAGTCGGGAATCGATATTGAAGAAATTACAAACAACTTTTGCCACCTGTGGTGAAGGGTATAGTTAATTGATTGATTTGATTATCAGCCGAAATTTTTCATGTGCCTAAGGTGTTCTTTTGTGTTAAAGACACAGGTACACTTTTCTTAGTCACGTAAAAAAATACATTTTTTTCTTGTTAAATACCGCATTGTACCTTTTTTCCTGGAATCATGTCCCTACTGTTTGAAGAAGAATTAAATACCTTTGGACTGTGGTGATAATTTGTACAAATCTTGCATTTCCATAGAGAAAGTTTGCTAAACGTTAGTAATTTGTGGCCTGTTTAACGGTATAATTATTTGTCAACATAAAAAACTTTTTTATCTGTTCATTTTCTTCAAAATAATTCCACTTATTACACCAGAAAGCCAGATATATTTATAAAGTCTATATTCAATTCAACAGAAATTTTGAAACAGCTTGGTCCGCTAGAGAATATAAAAATATTTTATTTATTTTATTTTTTTAATACTTAAGAATTACTCCTCTGCTCTTTTAAAATCCTGAAGGAATTTTGTAACACAGATTATTTAGTTTTATTTAAAGTGGAAAGATGTATTTTATTTAGAAAATTAATTTTATATTTTTTTTCTTTATTAACGCATTACTTTTATTGCAGTGTAATTATATAAACTCAAGTTGCTTTTTATGTTTTATATTAAATTAAACGCTTTATCTCCCTAAGAATTCACTCATTTCGTAAAGTACGTTTTACAATTAAAAATGTAGCGCTTTATTGTTATTCGATGTAATTGTGACGATTTTTTTTGAAAAATAATTGGGTGAAGAAGTTAATTTTTTTGGAAGGGTTGCTACACTGGTGTTAATCCTTTAGACTGCTTGTCTTTTTTCAAATTTCTTTTAGAATTTACTAAAATGTTAATATTCTTACGACACATTTGTTATATTTTAATGTTTGCGTTAAAATTTATTTACTTTACTGTTAATGTTTTATTTTTCTTTAGGCTCTTGTTAGTAGTGATGAAAATTGTAAGTAAAGAAGGCTGTTGAAATAAGATTTTTTAGTAGTTTTAAAAAGAAAAGAGAGAGAGAGAGAGAGAAAGATCTCAAGCTTTAGGCAAAAGCTTATTTTTAGAAGAACGTGTAACGTTGTTGCAGTTTAGCTTCTTGAACTCAGTATCCTCAAAAGTCACAGATCGTAAAAAGAGCTAAATTGCGACCTAAGCCAACGAACAGTGGAGCTAAAAAGAATTAAAAATTCGCTTTTAATAAAATAAATAAAAATTTTCAGCTTCTAAAATTCACAGGATTAGGGTTTTTAAGGTTTAATTATTTATGTCCGATGAGTAGAAAAACGTCCTGACTGTCCACTACAAATAAGGATTTAAAACCTTTCGATATGCCTTGAACATTTTTCCAATTTTGTAGAAATAATGATCATTGCATTTTGAATAATAATGAAGAGAGTTTTTTGTTAAGTCAGCTGCTTTAATTTTTACTTTTAATTTTGGGATAAATTAAAACTTTGTATGTGTTTAGAATTCATGACTCTTAAATTTAAAAATGTTTTCTAAATATAAGTTTTTTTTATTAATTTTATTTTTCACTTGTAAACAACTGCTGTACCCCTTCTGTTCGGCATAATTTTTCTTTAAACTCTGCTGCTGTCAATGTAATAACGTAAACTAGAAAAAGTTTTCACTAATTTGTAAAAAACAAGTGGCCACACAAAGTAGTTTTCAAAAGAGTTTTTTTGTCAACTTGTTTTTGAAAATGGAAGACAATATGGAAAACTTATGTTGACATTACGATACAATTTTCTATGTAAAAATACAGCAGGCTCTTAGTTTTTTTAGTGCCCACAATCTAAATGAATTAAAAAACTTGTGTATTTATCAACAGGAAGTAACTACAAAAAAAAAAAAAAAATTATGTGAAAAGAAACTATTTTGCAAACAAATTTCAAATACTCTTTCACTGGCACTCAAATTTGTTTAACTTTTTACAGCAGTCACTGACAAAAATAAGAAATTGTATTAAAAATTTGCAGCGTTTTTTTTTTTTTTTTTGTTAAAAACACTTTGTGCCAAAAGTACTAAAAAGGGTTTTAGAGTTCGTTGTAAGAAGATGAATTCATAGCAACAGAAGAAGTCAAAAATATTACTCATCTTGTTGTCACTGCTAAAGGTATTTTGCCTGTCTCTTTAGTTTGTGAGTCAAAGAGTGTGGATATAAGTTTTTTGAATATTATTAAATGGGACTGAAAAAGTTCCCAAAGAACAAAAAATAGAAAATAAATTAAAAGTTAAATGACACCTTAATGTTTAGTCACTTTTTAAAAGGCACTTGCTTAGGGGGTTGTATTGATAATTTTATATATTTGAGAGCATAAAGTTTTAAGCAAACAAGTTTTGTCTATAAAATCATTTTAATATTATTTGAAAAGTATTTATTGGTTTTTTCAAAAATACACTATAAAAAGGTTGATTAGAGTCCTGAAAGAATTTTGCCAAAAATGTACCATTTAGAATTTTCCCTATTTTTAATTTTTCATTTCTAAGTTTATGTTTTATCAACTAAAAAAAATATTTTTTAATATATTTATTTCTTTTAATTTCTTTTTAAAAATGTATTCCTTTAAAATTTTAATATTTTAAAAATGTCCCTTTTAAAAAGTATTTGTTTTGAAAGGTACTTTTTCACCAAGGTACTTTTTGGCTCCTTATTTCGTGCAAAAAAAGTTACCTTTAATAGAATAAATTTTAACGAAAGTACTTTTTGCAATATAATTTTTTTATTCTCAAGCGAGGTACTTTTTACCTTTTTCGAGGTGCTTCTAAAAAGTGTTGCTCTTACAAAGCGCTTTAAAAAAATGAAAACAATTTATTAAATTTATATTTTTAATAAAGTGTTATTAAAGTTTGTAAGCAAAAATTATATTTTAAAAAGAAAGCTTTTAAACAAAAAAATCGTGTACTTTTTTAAAAAGTACTTTAAGAAAAAAGTGCTTTTAATAAGGGAATCTTAAGAATATCAAGCGGTAAGTACGGGAAGCTCGAAATTTTTAGGGATGGAGAAATCTCATATTCCGGAATTTATAAAAATACGTCTGGAGCTTTTTGCGGGACTTTAAATTTTGTCCAAAAAAATTTAAGTACCAATTAAAATTTTTCAATATATTCATTAATGCTTGAACTACACAAATAACAAATTAACAAAAATTAAAGAAAATTTTAATTTTTAAAAATATTTCCGATTTCTTTAAAGTTTTTAATTACTTCTACAAAAATATAATACTCCAATATGGCAGCTTTAAAAATAATTCTTTGATGGCACTTAACTAAAGACACTGCTCTTTAAAGCTGAACTCGAAATAAATACTTCTTTTAGTTCCAAAAGCTTTCGTAATAAAACAGTAACGGGGTCATTTCTGTACATGAAATATTTTTTGAAAATGTTGATGTTGGTGTAGATAGCAATCGATATGAAATACAAAACACCAATTTTTTGAAATTTTTGTCGGAAATCGCATCACTTCAAAATTGCTGGATATAAAATACTTTTTATTTCATTAAAATGTGTAATTTTTTTAGAGAAAATGGCATCGTAGGTGCCACATTGTTATACAAAAAAGATGCAAGTACATATGCTTTTAATATTTTGTTGTTTTCTTCTCGTCATTATCTGATCGCGAAGAAAAAATCATTTTATGAATTATTTCAAATTACAAATTACAAAATCGTACAGTTCTGTCAAAAATTCTATCACACAAATACACTTTTAATCCACACTATCATACTTTTTTGAGTTCACATGGAATTTTTGACAGATCGTACAACTGAGTATGATAGTCAATCCTGGCCTTTACAGAACTCTTAAACAAATTTAAAAATTATATTTTTCTAAATTTTAATTTTAAGAAAATTTGAAACGCTACGCGGACAAAACCGTGGGCACTGCTAGTAAATACCAAATTAACGAAAAAGTTTAAAATATTTTTAATTTTTTAAAATATTCCCAATTTTTTAGAAGTTTGGAGTACAACTACAAAACTTTAATTTTCCACTTACACTCAACTAAAGACACCTCTCTTTAAAGCAGAACTAGAAAAAATTTATATACTTTTAGTTCCAAAAGTTTTTATTTAAATATATATTATTTTTTAATATATTTTATTGATAAACCCAAGTCTTAAAAAGAAGTTATTTTTAAAATGTTTTTTTAAAAGTTGCTTTTGTAAAATTACACAATTACGTAGGATTTTTTTATTGCTATTGAAATTTAATTAGCATTATTAAAAATAATGACAATGAAAGAAATTTACCTACCATTTAATGCTAATAATTTTATTTAAATTATAATTGTATTTACTTATGGTAATGAAATTTTAATGAAATCGTTTAATTGCTAATTACAATTGCGTTTATGAAACACAAAAGTAAAATCATTTAATCATTAGTCAATGGTAAAAATTTTGATTTTTGACTAATTAGCAATTTAATAATTAGTAAAAATTATGATAATGCTAAAGAGATCATTAGCAGTTTTAATCATTCAATGCTAATGAAATCGTCTATTGATTAGTATACCAAATTTTTTTCAAATATTTTTGTGTTATAAGTGAGCCGTTGATTTTGGAAGTGGCATAAGTCACTTTGCTTTTGCGCAGATACATATATTTAAAGGTTTGTGTTCCAAAGGTTTTTAAAGTATTGAGGCTAAATCTCGAGAAGACTTACCTGCACTTCTATCATAGGATACTCTTTTCCTAATTGAAACTTCGATCAACATAAAATCGTAGCAGCTTATAATATTGAAATTTTTGTCAGTTATTATTATTTTTTGTCGAAAAAGTTACTTAAGCAACTTTCAAAATATACAGCTCGTTTGAAATGACGCTCTACGATAGGTTTTATTACTAAAGAAACATTAACAAAAAACCTAATTACAAGACGTCTTCATGTCAAAAAATCTATTTTGTTAAAGAAAAAGGCAAAAAGTTGGGTTTCACTACAGGCCTTTAACTAAAGGCTAGGAATATCGTGAAGGAATCAGGCTCAGAAATAAGTCTCATTGTTAAATGAATTTACGTGAATTTAACAATGAGGCTGTTGCATTCAGGATATTAAGCACTTTAAGTACCAATCAGCTTGGCCAGGGTTCAACCCCTGCGCAACCAAAAAAAAAATGTTTTGTTTTTTATTTAATGACATAAATACATTATCAGGATTTAAGAATACAACACGCAGCTTCCTTCGTCCTTCGCACATACGCCGGCGAAGAAAAATAACCAACAAAATGGCTAAACTTTCACCACCTGTTCTTTTCTCTTCTTATTAATCCCTTTCCTGAAGAATGTAGCATGGTTACTAATAAAATAAGTAAAAAAATCAGGTTTAGAAAGGCCTAAGAGCGATATTCGCTTTAGCATTAAGTCTATATAAAAATTAATATTGATCTGTTTAACTAGTAAAAAGGCACGAAATATTTCTGGCTTCATTTTTATTATTAATAAAAGTTTCTAGCAAAGTTTATTAAAAATTGTCCAATACTTAAAGCAAAAACCGAAAAACGAGGGTTTTATACGGTTGTCATACTATCGGTGAATTTAGTCGTCACTGCCTATTTGTTTGGTACGTTTTGCAAGTCCTTTCTATGTGGGAACATCTCTTGCAAGCCACATTTGATTAGCACTGTCGCTCCATGATATAATATTTGCTGACAGAACAAATCCAAACAACTTAATACCAACGAGAATATTCTCAAAAGACTTTGAATGGATATTGCTGGCTAATGGACATTTTTTCTGAGCGATATATACATAATGATAAGCCGAACAGTTTGAACAAGCTACTGAGCTTTAGATGATAAACCATGGAGAAGGAAACACCTGCGCTTATCCCAAGTTTAACTATACAGATCACAGATTAGGCAAAGCAGTAATCAGTAAATAATGAATTGTAATTTGCATTACCAGTAAATTTTTACTTATTACTGATATTAAAAATTGCATTAGCAGTTAAAATTTACTTTTTAATTATTTATTTTTTTTTTTTGCAAAAAGAGTTTCTTATTTATTTAAAAAGGCAGTTAAAAGATTTATTGGCACATATTGACCAAAGGGAAAAAGTGTCTTAAATAAAGTCGAGAATAATGTGTGTGATAAATAACAATTTGATTGCAGTATCAGTAAAAAGTTTTATTTTAATTTTACTGGAGCGGCAAAGTGACCAACTAAGATTAAAATAAGATTTCACTTGAAATTGCTTTTATTTTTTTTTAAAGCGAAGGCTCATCTTTTAATTGAAATTAATAATCATTGAATATTAAATTAATCGCAAGGCAAAGTGATGAAATAAAAAAAATAATTAAAAGGAAATTACATTCGTTGTTAAGCGACGATTCATAAGAAAGCATAGAAGGAGAGTTTGGTTGGTGTTTCTTGTATCACATTTCCTTTAAATTGTTTGTTAAATACTCGGTGTTTACAGCAAACAATTACTAAGAATGCAGAGGGCGTCAAATCGTTTTACTGTTGTCATACCTTTCGGTGAAGATCGCCGTCGTCACTGGCTATTTATTTGGTACGTTTGGCAAGCGCTTTCGAACTGAGAACATCATTTTAAAGCCGCGTGTAAATTAATACTTTAGAAATTGTGTTAGCTACTCGGTGCATAGAATTTAGTGGGTTCAGGTGGATTTGTCAGGTAGATTGCCTGATATCTGTCATGTTCATTGAAGGTATATAATTTTAATATTTCAGTCTTTTTTATTGGGTTGGTAAATGTGATCATCTGTGGCTGTTTTTCGTTTGTAATATGGTTTTAATAATTTTAGTAGTGTAAAAATTGTATCCGATGTTGTATTTACCTGTTCGTTAATAATATCTCCGTTTAAAGTTCGTGTTCTGTATATATCAATATTTTTAGAAATGTCCAGTCTTCCTCCTTTTTTACCAGGATGTATTAATGTCATACATTCATCTATTTTCCTTGGCTCGTGTTCACGTGTGTTAAGGTGTATTGCGAAGTTGGAGTTTTTTTTTTTCTGTTTCTATAAACGTATGTGTTCTGTGAACCTTGTTTTTAATGTTCGTCCAGTTTGTCCTATGTATGTATGGTTGCAGGTGCAAGTAAGTCTGTATACTCCGCTGGTGTTAAATTTATCGGTTATTTCTGTTGATGTCTTGAAATTGTTTCTTAGAGTGTTGCTCATCTTTAGTGCTGTCTGTAAACCTTCTTTCTGAAAAAGGTTAGTTAACCTATATATTTCTGCTCCTGTGTAAGTAAAAATGTGTCGTCTTGTTGTATTGATTGTCTCCTTGTTTTCTTTCTTCTTGTTTTAAGTGTTGTATTGCCTATATAGTTTCTTGATAGTAGTGCAGTTGTAACCGTTATTTTTAGCTACAGTTTAAATTGTGTCGAGTTCTTTGTTATATTTGTCTGGAAAAAGTGGGACTGTCTTAAGCCTGTAAATCATATGTCAAAATGCTGCGAGTTTTTGTTGGGTGGAATGGTTTGAGGAACTGTGGATAGTTGTGGCTGTTGTGGTAGGGTTTCTATAAAGTGTCAAAGCTTAAGGAGTCACGTCCTCGTGTTATTATTATGTCAAAATAGTGTAAAGTTCCTTCTTTTTGTTTTCTTAAAAAAAAAATGTTTAAAAATATTTCTCAAGAAAGTTTTTTTATTTTCCACTTATTTCGTAAAATCTTCGAAAGAAATAAGAAAAGTTGTTAAATGCTCTGAAATGTACTTAATGATTTATTATAATAAATTTTTCTTATTTGTTAAATGTTACTTAAGTTTTGCCTTCTTCATAATTATCATTTGAATAACTTACAAATTACCTCACTTGTATTTAAAGAAACTACTATTCTGATATTCTTTCTCTGCGTTTGTATGTTTAAGTTTCTATATGTGACTAGAAGGAAGCACAAGTGTGGAAAATGTTTTACATCCGCAACGGAAATCCTTTTTTATTTTTTTTTGCTGCAAAAAATATTAACACACACATACGACTATTTGTACACATTATCTAAACATTTAAACACACATACTAAAGCAAAAAAAGAGAAAAAAAATACAATAATAAATACAAAAAATTATACTTAAACATAAAAGAATATTATTATTAGGTTATATTATGTATGAGAAAAATTAAACACACACACACACACACACACACATGAACATTTGCCTGTATAAGTGTTGGTTTGATTGTGACCCTCTATGAATAGTAAGTGACTGAGTGAGTGAGTGAAAAAGTTTTTCTTTATATTTTTAAGTGAAAATTATATTAAAATTTTCTGCTTGATGTAATATTTGTCAAAAATGGAAGAAAAAAAGTTTAAAAATTAAACAAAACACACATGCTGAAGTTTTTACGAGTGAGTATGTGTGTGTGATCGTATTTGGTTTGCATGTATGTTCATATGTTTGCTTGTAAACACTATGTTGTTAATATTTATGCGTGTGTTAATATTTTTAATGAATTTTCAACTTGAATTAATTTATAAAAAGGCAAAAAGCATTAAAAACTTACTTTGCTTTTTGTTTTAAGTGAAACAAAAAATCATATAACAAAAAAAAAGAACTTTTTCATACACTTTATGTTTTTGTTATTGTTGGTATTGTTGCCGTCATCATATCAAATTGCTTCATATGTGTTTGCACTGAACAATTCATCTTGGAAAATTGTTAACACATAAAAATCGCTACAAAATGAGTGCCAAAGCAAAAAAAGAAAAGCTGTCGGTAACTGTAAATTTAAGTATACGAATTTTCAACGAATGTATGTGTGCGTGTATGTTAACGTTGACCTGATTATAAATTTATATGCGAAAATAATTATAATTATTGTATGCCTTGCCGTAATCACACTAAGACACCCGCGTTGTTTTCCTTTTTTTGATTGCTTCTTGAAGCATAATGATGAAGGGTAAACGAAAGATGGATTGTATAATAACTTTTGAATCCATTACTCTGCCACTCCCATTAATATGATTACAAAAAACACATGCACAGAAGTGTATAAGTTCCTTTTCGAAAATAATTTGTTTAATGACTTTTTGTATGATTTTTTTGTTAAAAGGTTGCTTTTATTTAAATTTATCTTTTTCGTTTATAACTTTCAAGCAAAAATACTAAAATTAAACTTAATATAAATTTTAAGCATAAAAATTTATTGTTTTTTTCTTCTATTTTTATTTAATTTAAATATTTTGCTTGGATTCAATAATTTTTCTTAATTTTTACTTAAAAATTTGTACTCACGGAAGAAAACCCGGGCTCATAATAAAACATAATCGTGAGATAATTCACTTAAAAAAAGTACGATGATATGACGCAAATAAGCAAAAAAAGAGCGAAAAATTAATGGTTAAAAAAAATGCAAAAATTATGTTACGAAAATAAGAATTAGCAAACGTTAACTATATTTGTTGTTCATTTGAGTGGTATATAAAGCTAAGTATATAAAGCTAAGTACATCGCGACTTGCACCACTAAAAAGAGTGGTGTTTTAAAAAAGATTATCTGCTACTAACGAGATTGCGTCGATAAAGGTGTCTGTTTATTTTTTTAAACAGAAGGTCACAAACCATGACTTCAAATCCAAACAGGAACTTGAATAAAAAAATATAATAATTCTTAAATTTCCGAGGTAGTTCAAACCTTCCAGAATCCCAAGTAGAAAGCAAAACCTGTTCTTGGGTTGAAGTTCATAGAACGAGCGGCTAAAAATAGAAGAAGTTTTCGAAGGACAATAAAACTTGGCACATAGGCATTTTTTGTAGGAATCAAGAAAAAAATGGAAAAAAATCAAAATGACCCGCCCACTTTTACGCTCACCTTACATACAGAGTAAAAATTAAATTTTTACCTACGGCATTGTTTTTTGGCACATAGCATTTTTAAGCACTCAGAATCATTTGTGTGAAATTTTTAAAATATATCCGCCCACTTTTACGCCCACTTCATATAAATTTTTTCTTGAACAAGTGGCATAACTCCCTTGATTTTTAATGCATCAATTCAATTTTCACAAAAAAATAAATACTAAATTGTAAAATGGGCTCCTGAATATATATAACTGATCCGCCCACTTTAACGCCCATCTTCGATAGAAAAAATATTAATAAGTAATTAAAGTAAAGTCTTTTAACAATTTTTCAACATCAAAAAAAAATCTTTATTGTACTCCAATTTTTTGATTTGCAGCTTTGAGCGAACTCTATTTATAAATGGTTCTGAAGGCAATAAAAGATCATGCATCACGTCCAATTATTCGCGAATGATGTAATTTATAGGCTCTATAGTCTTTATTCCTCCTTTCCTCGGACAGCATACCTGATAATATAATAATCAATTAAAATGTAAAAAATAAAAATTAAATCATTGAATAAGAGCCTTTAGATAGGGACGTAATTGGCAAAATAGCTTGTGCCACAATTTTGCCTTCATGCACTAGAACCTTATGCACAGTTACAGGCATTTAGTGTCAGCCATAAAGATCAACAAACAACTTGGCAGTATCCATGCAATTTATATGAAATATTTTAATGTCGATCGCTGCATTGCAATTTATTGCGGTCAAAATAATTTTAAATCTGTGTATTATTTCTTCTTTTATGCCAATTACTTCTGCAGTTTTGGACGGATTTTCGTAAAACCTTTTTGCCGTATTGCCATCGTTTGTTGTGCCCATGCCTTGCTTCACTGCGTCTATATTTATGCCCAGTGCCAACTTTAGTCTCTTCTGAATTTCAGCTATTGACAACAACATGCATGAATGAAAATTCATATCTTGTTACTTTATCACTTTATTACTTTATAGTTTTTTTTTTTTTTTTTTTTTTTTTTTTTTTTTTGAAAAAGACCAAGTAGAAGCAAGAGATTTTTTACTTTTAGCTGAGACTTCAAGCTGTAATTTGTCATCTTTCGTTTAACAGCGATCTACAGCGCAAAAAGATGCAGTCCACTGAAGTTGATGGCCATGAAATTTTAATGTTGCTTATGTTTTATTCTACGAAATATTTTTTATGGCACTTTTTCCAACTTTTTTTAATGCAAGTTTCATCTATGACAATTGTCATTTACGAAAATATACAACAAAGTCAAATGATAAGTTTACTGTGGTTGTACCAAAAGATTAAATGTACAGTAAATTTGCATGCCGTTTTAAACAAGCGAACATATACGAACTTCGAGCGTGTCTGTCCAAACAAATAATAAATATATCGGCCTAATATTACGAAATCATAATATTCAGATATCTGATAGCAAAAAAAAAAATATCCTAATCGGCGAACAGGAAAAAAATGAAATACGGCCTTCAACCATTGTGCGCCGTGGCTGCAGATGAGATTTCGGCTCAAACCTCAGTGAGACATGAGGGAGTGCTTAAAGTATTTACATAACGGTAAATGGCTTTCGTAGCTTAAGTTGATTCAAAAATAATCTGGTTAATAAAACAGTAAGTTCGAGTGAAGCCAAAGCCTACACTATGGCTGTGAATATATGTCGTTGTGAATATAATTAAAAGGAAAGCAAAAAAATTTGCTTCTATTAAATTAATAAATAAGAGAAATAATAAAAAATAATAAAATTTTAGAAAATTGAAATTTAATAAACTTTCAAGCTGAAAGAAATATAAATGGGTACGAACCTTTTTTCTGCAAATTAAACTACGAAAAAACTTGTGTAAACGAAAGACACCGAAATGAACTTTACTGATCTTAATTTCTACTAAAATCGTATCTCAACAAAATTTCATGAAATTTGGTTTGGTCTTTCAGAGTCTGAACGTCAGACATGAGTGAAAAATAAATATTTAGAAAAATTAAAGCAAAATTATAAATTATTACTCAAGCGTTACTGTGATTTTGTATAAATAAATTTTGAGTTTAAAGTGTCTTTTTACTTTGTTGATTCAATGTAGTTCTCATTTAATCAATTTGGCATTTGATATCAGACTCTTTAGCTTGGAACACAAAATTTTGGATAGAATCCACTGATGAGTTATATGAGCAGTAGCTAAATGACCATATAGATATACTTTCTCCGCAGATACACATTTCATTTTTAACCGACTTAAAAATAAGAAGAAGGTTATCAATTCGACTGAATGTTTTTTTTAATGTTTTCTGTGCCTGCATAACTCAGTCATGTTTAAACCGATTTGAAATTATTTTGTAATGTGATAGAATATGCTTAAAGATTAGTACCGGGTGTTATTAGTTAGAGGGTGTCCCCATACCAAATACATGTTTTTTTAAGTGTATTATAAAGCGTAAAAAGCACTTTCTTAAAACTAAACCTAAATGCATATTAACTATAGCTGCCAATAGCAAAAAGTAATACAAAATTAAATCTAAAAATTAAAGGGTGTCCCCATAAGTGACGTAAATTGACTTATATGCGCCTTTTTCTTAACCGTTATGGACAAACGTTTGAAAATTGGACAGGATATCGATTTCTACCATTGTACAAACAAGTATAAGCATTCCAAATTATAAATTAAAGGGTGTCCCAATAGTTAATGTATTTTGATGAATGTGGCCAAACTTTTAATCCGTTGTAGCCAGATAGTTACCTGTACTACTAAGTCCGCTTTACAACAAATATAAAATTTAAATTTAGAAATTAAAGGGTGTTTTCATATGGCTCTATCGTTTGAACTATTATATACAAACACTTGAAAATTAAACAGACTGTCCACTATTTTGTCTGTTCTATTAAGAAATATAAATATTTAAAATTTTAAATTATAGGGTATTACAATAGTTGCTGTTATTTGATGTAAATTATTAAACTGTTGAACAATGTAGACAAGTGATTGAAATTTCCATAGAACCTTCATTGCTAAGGCCGCTATAGGAAAAAGCAAACTTTAAATAAGAAATTAAAGGGTGTCCCTATAACTGATGTAATTTAAACTATATGGCCCTCTCTTTGAAAGCATTACAGACAAAGTTTTGAAAATTAGACAGAAGGTCCTTTACTAATTCGAGTATAATAACAAGTAAAAATATTTAAAATTAGAAATTAAAGGGTGCCCTAATGGTTGTAATTTGAAGTATATGGCCAATCTTTTAAACAAATTTTTTTTAACTGTGTCAACAATAAAAAGTGTAAAAAATAAAGGGTGATCTCATAACTGCTGAATTTTCTTGTTTCATCTACATTTATATTTTGTTGTACGACACATAAAAAATACTGGCCTAATCTTTCCTGACCGTCCTTAAGAAATATGATTTTAAGTTTTTCTCTTTGGAAGTCAGTTTGTTTTTTGCAAGAATTATGTAGTTTTTTTTAATAAAAAAATATTTCATGAGAAGAAATCAAGAATAATTAAAGTAAATGAATATAATGTAGTTTTAGCCATTATGTGTGGCGTTTAACCCCTTAAGATTAATGAAGCACGATACAAATTATTTTTTAATTTTTTCAAGGAAAATTTGTTTTCATATTAAACGCTCCAATAAACTACGAGGGCGGTTAGGAAACTTCTTAGCTTAGCACAAAAAGCGCGGTATAAACAGAAAAAATTTAAGTTTTTTGGAAACTTCCATCTCTGTTATGAACACGTGTTAAATTTTGTTTCGATCTGGAAACTCCTTCATATAGAAAGACGAGCTGAAAAAACACGCATTTGCGATCTTTTTTAAATGGAAAAATTAGTAACGCGTGCTGTCATTAATATTTACATAAAAAAGATTAATCGGGACAAGAAATTCATAATGATATGGTGACTGTGTTAGGTGAAAGTGCTCCTTCATATGCAATAGTAAAAAATTGGGTTGCTGAATTTAAACGTGGTCGTACAAGCATTGAAGATGAACAACGTAGTGGACGTCCAAAAACAGCAACAACAACAGAAATTGTAGCCAAAGTGCATGATATGGTATTAAATGATCGACGAATAAAAGTACGTGAAATTGCTAATATCATGGGCATCTCAAATGATCGAGTCCATTTAATTTTGCATGAAGAACTACAGATGAAAAAGCTTTCCTTGCTGGCAAGCGTTTTACCTTTAATGAAGATGCAATTACAGTTGTAAACCACTATTTTGAAGACCTTGAGGAAAACTATTTTAATCAAGGGATAGAATTGCTAGAAAAGCGATGGACTAAGTGTATTGAAGTTTCATTGATAGGCTGAGAGGTTTCCGAGCCGCCCTCGTATAGAACCTTTACTCACTTACAAAAAGCGATTTTTTAATTTTTAAACATTAACTTTAGAATCTTTAGCTACTGTCACAATGACATAGTTTTATGTCACTACAAATAAATACAATCACTTCATTTTATATACAATTATATTTACAATAGCATTTAATGACATCAGGTATACAAAATCCTTACGATTCTTGTATTAAATAACTAAATAAACATAAATTGCTTACACTCACATGCTCTAAACAAATTAAACAATTGTTAAGCAATTTGTTCAATTTCCTTCAAACGAAAATCAAACAAACAATGCAAACATGCACAGACACAGACACACGCACACAAACACATACTCCAAATAAAATCTATACATTAAAAGCGAAAAGGAAGTTAAAGGATGTAGCTAACAAAACAATAATAACAACAAACATTTAACTGTAAAGGCAAGTGTCAAGAAGTGCCTATAAACAGTATTAGTTAGGAATTTGCAAATTGTTTTGTCAATTTTATAAAACACACCCCTACTGCCTTTGATATTCACCTGTAACAAATCCTCATACCCAAATAAAAGCTGAAGAAAAAAAAAAGCAACAGTCTTTAAAGGAAAGAAAAGTAAATACTTGAAGAAACACACACACACACATGCATAGTCATTTACATATGCTTTTTCACATTTACAATTGATAATTTAAGATTTAAAATTTAATGTTGCTGATATTGTTGTTATTTTGTCAACGAAAAAAAAAAGAAAATAATTGTTGCAATTTGAGGGTGTTGAAATTGTTATCACCCCTGTGGGTTTTTTACTAAAAATAAAGAAAAACACGTTTAAAATTTGCAAAATTTTGCACAGGGTTATAAATAATATTTAACACTCACACCCAGCCATTGTCAGTATTAAAAGAATCTTCTGCATAAAAAAAAAAGAAATACAAATCGAACATTTTTATATGTTTCATGTGTTATCTTGACTTAACGTGACCAACTGCTGCTTTTATAATAGAAAAACAGGACAATATTTTTTACAAAATTTTCAAAGAAAACGTTCTTTTATTAAAAATAAGTTCAAGCCCTTAAAGTTAATTTTTTTTTATTAGTAGTATTTTTACCTTAAGGATGGAAAGGGAGGTGGCGAAAAAGAGAAAAAGACATAAATATTTATAATCCTAATCTTGAAATCTTAGAATGTGTTTATTGATATAACACAGTAGCAGCGCCTCTTGTATTAAGTTGGCGATTATATTTTTAAGCTGGCCATGTTGATTTATTAATTTTTAGGTCACCGTTCCCAAAGGGGTGAACAGTTAACACTATTGTTTTGCAAAAAAGTCTCTCCATCCTCCACAGCCCTGTATCTGTGGAAACGTAACAGGTCGATTCTTGAAACCCTCGTAGAAGGAGTTTTACTATACCCGCTAAATAATGTTTCGAAAGTAACAATAAATTTTGAACTGGGATAGGTAAACACTTCAAACCAAAACAGTGCTCTCACTTGCAGAAAAGCAATCAACCACTGCCCGCACTGGAAAGAGTATCAGTATCTATGCCAGATATATTGTTTTAAGCACGTGCAGGTTTTAGCGGAACTCAACATAAACAAGTACACTAGGCCGGATCAAATTCCAACCCTGGTCTTGAAGCAGTGCTCTTCAACGTTAGTACGTCTATTAGCAAAACTTTTTAGCATTTTTCACCCTGTCGGTGAGTTCCCATTATGTCGCAAGGTTGTTAATGTAACACCAATCCCCAAAAAGTGAGGCTCTAGCAACCCTGAAAAATACCGCCTAATCGCATTTGCTCTTAACTTTTCGAAGTTAATAAAAATATGCTTAATTTTCATCTTGTGAAATATCTGGAGTTCAAAAGTTTACTTAGTGATCGGCAGTACAACTTCCGTAGGGGCGGCTCAACGGATGGCTTACTGGCCTTCTTTTCAGGAAAATGGTGTCAATTCTTTCACCATTTCGGCGAAAGTAAAGTGGTGACTTTAGTTTGATAAAATATGGAATAGTGCTCTCGTATCAAAACTTATTGCTTTTAGTGATGATAATCTTCCAACTTTTAGCGAGCTTTCTCAGGGATCATCCTAGTTCAAAATAAATTCAGAAGTACCACAAGGTTTCGTCCTTTATCCTGCCGTTATTTTTATTAAAATGACCTTCTACGTTAGACTTTATTTATTCTTTCGAAAGTAGCATTTTACATTCACATTCATTTCGTAATAGGCTAAGCATTCCGGAAATTGGAACTATGCAAAAGCACATAGACGATCCAGATCTTTTGGCAATATACGAATGGTACCTTGCGAACAGGGTTCAATTTAAGGCTACTAAATAGAAATACTTCACTCCATCTGATCTCTTCGCTATCTATGTCACCTTTATAAGACCGAAAACAGAATACATCTCTCATATATAGGCCGACGAAGCAAAGGCTATTTTGCAGTTACTCGACCGCGTGCAGGAGAGAGCGAAGAAGCTCATCAGTGACGGTAGGGTATCCAGCGCTATTGATTAACTGGAGCATTGAAGCATTATAGGGTGTGTTTCACTGTTTTGTCGTTACTACAACGGAATGTTCTCTTTTAAAATCACGGATGTTGTTCCTGAAAAGCGTAATTTCTTATGCGCAACATACTCTGCAGCAAGAGCGCATCTCTTTGTGGTAGATTGATCAGTGAATCGCACTACGCATTACAGGGAAATTTGGTTTTTTAGCCAAACAGTTCGTATGTGGAATTAACTCCCTGCAGAGGTCTTTCTATCACTTTCAGTGTGCACAAATTTAAATCAAATTCTCAAAAGAACTTCCCCCTGTAGCCCCCATTCCACAAACGAATTCTCTTGTTCTGGCTCAATGCATTACGTAAATAGGGGTCATCCCCTGAGTGCTGGTCTGAATAAAAAAAGTGTAGGCAAAACTATGCCTGCTCAAGCAACAAGTACAAAAAATAATTTTTAAAATTTAAGGGTCACTCACTAGTAAAGAGTTTTAAAGGTATGTGGCCTTTTTTAAACCGCAAGGGCAGACCCTATAAGTTTAAGTCGTTTGATGTTGGACAAGTATAAAATTAAAAAAATACGATGTAAAGGGTGTGGTTAAACTGACGTAATTTAAAGGTATGTCGCTTTCTGTAAAAAATTAAAAAACTAAAGGGTGTTTCTATAGGGACCGTAAATTAATCAAAAATGATCAAAAATTTAAAATTTTTATAATCAGAGAAATCTTTAATAAAAAGTTTTCTTTTGAAAACTTACGTAATTTTTAATTAAAAAAATTCCTTAAGAAAAAAATTAAAACTAAATTAAAACATGAACCTAAGCCAAAAAAACAAATTTCAAAGTTCAAACCTTAATTGGGAAAAATTTTTAAAATTAATTAAATTAAGAAAGAAAAATATTAAATTTTTTTTATTAATTTTGAAAGCAATCATTAAAAATTAGACACAAAAAGAATATATTGCAGCACTTTCAAGATCGCTACATTCATTCTTAGCGTTTCTTCTTTAGGTTTCGTACGTTGTACACATCATTTATTCAACAAACTTATTTTGCCTTTTTACAATGCAAGAAATATTCATAATTATTTAGTAATTATTTGTATAGACGAAGTCCACACACAAGGCAAAGCTTTTTATCTTCGTTCTCTATATGAAACGCCAAACATATGTTTGTTCTTTATCTCTGCTAAACTTCGGTTAAGCAAAAAACTTAATTTTATTTTCTTAATTTCTTTTTTTAACATCATAGTGATTGCTATTCCAACATGATACTGTTTCTTACGTAACTAGTTGGTCACATTTGTATTTTTTTCAAAGTCTGCTTATTTATCATAAAAATTTCGCCAATAATGTTGTTGGTACTGTATTAATAGGATCGTTCTTTTACACCGTTTAAACTCTTCCAACTGTTCACTTACTTCCATATTTATAATCGTATCGTATTGACAAGTAAATTAACATGAAATTGAATCAATGCTGTAAAATGTCCTTGGGGAGTTTGTTGTTAAAAAATTTTTTTTGCACATGTTTGCATTGTCCTTAAAATGCGTTACATAACAAAGACTTTAAAATTGTGTTTTATTTTTGACAAAATTGCCATTAAATTGAGATGAGTGTCTGGCGGCATGTCCTTTTCATAAAATTGTTTGCCTTTTCAACCCCTCAAAGAAGTCAGTCAGTAGGCGGTGAATGTGTAGCAAGAAATATACTGAGACCTTTTTTTCTTTCTAGAGATATAAGTTACTTATGTCTTGTTTGCTAAGGATTATTATATTTAAGTTAGTAGAGATTTCAATTCTTGTTGTTTCTTTTTTTTGTTTTCTTGTTTTTAAAGCAGTTTAGTCAAACAACTTTATTAATTTTTAGAAATATCTAAATAAAAATAAAATTTTAAAGTTTATTCTCTTTTCTTTTTTGTTACCATAGAGTGTTACTGCTCCTGTGTATATTTTTAAATAAGGGAGGGAACAATATTTGTTGGTGTCATAGTGTTATTAGTATTTTCCCCCTCTGTTGTGATTTGTCATTAGTACATGTATGTTTTGACATTTTTGTCACAATTTTGAATTTTTAATAATAAATTTTATACATAAAAACAAATATCTATGGAGGGTTGTTAATCATAGAATTTGATAATGATGCATGAAAAATTAGAAAACATCATGTTGTGATGATTAATGTTGAAATGTTAATAATTTGGCATGAATGATGAATAGTTGGAAATTTTGTAAAAGTTATAAATTCAAAGTTAATTATTTTAAATAATTTTTTTTAGGGTAGGAATTTTTTCTTTAACTTATACTTTTTCCATAAAAAGAAAATTTTTAAATCATGTTTTTTTTTATTATTTTGAAAGAGAACTTTGCGAAGATGACTTCTGTCTACATAATTTTGCCAATTTGCTAAATTTGTCACTCAAGTACCTTCTTGATGTCGACCTATAGTTTTACAGAAATTCGAATTTAGTGGTTCTTGATATTTTTTATTGTTCGACTTAAACGCTTGACTGAATTCTTTACAATATTTTTTTATTATAATTTTTAAAAAATATATAATTTTTAATTCGGCTTAAGTTCACTTATGTTTAATTCATAAATTTATTAAGAAACAAAAAAATAATTTATAAATTTTTGTGTTAATTAAAAAAAAAATGAAACTACATCTTTTGTGATGTGGGGAGAGCTGTTAATGGATGTAGCGATCCAAACCTGCTACTGTATACTTTTTCTGTTTTCTTTAAAAATTAATTTAATTAATTTTGTAAATAATTTTTTTCTTAATACATTTAGAAATTAAAGTAAACAAGAACTTAAGCCAAATTAATAATAAAATTAAAGGGTTAGTGTGCTAACTTTCTGGTCTTAGATTTTTTTGTATTAACACAGCTTTGTCTGGTGTCCACTTGTCAGTATTTAGAATCCCTCTGCATTCGGATCATATAAGAACTAAAAGTAATAAATTATTATCCACATACGCTGAGAAGAAAATCGAAAATACCATTTCATCATTTGAAAATACTATTTCATCTTTGCCGGCGAGTTTTTTTTTATTATTTCTTAGCTTATTTTCCTTTTAGTTGGTTTGATTAGCTTGACACGCATTTCAACATAATAATATCCTTCAGCATATTATTGCTGCTATATTAATTAACTCTTTATAAAATTAATTTAAAAAATAATTTTAATAAGGAAAAAAATTTAAGAAGCTGAAAAATATGTTTTAGATTTTTTCCTAAAATAAAAAATTTGATTGTATGGACTCTTTAAAAAATGACCAAATATTAAATATTTTCAAATATTCTGTAAAGCATTTCATTATTTACTATGTATTAAGAATATAAATATATTTGTATGTACAACAAGTGAAATGAAATGAAATAAATAAAAGAATTTCTTTTATATTAAAAATAAATTTATTTGAAAATAAAAACAAAATAACATCTACAAACCAAATGATGTGACCAAAAAAACCAAAAAGAAGATTTAGAAATACAAGACATTAAGCAGAGAAAGAAAAAAAAAACAACAACAACACACTCACATATACATCAACTATAATATAAAGCCAAGAGGAAATACTCAAATATGATTATAAACAAAGCAATGGTGGATTTAAATAATAAATGTAGGCGGAGTGGGGTAGTGGTGTTGGTAGGGATTAAATTTGACATGAGCACCTTAAATAAGAGAACAAAACTTAATTAAGTAAATGCGCATAGAGAGTTACATCTTGAGTGTAGAGTGAACTTAAAATTTTACCTCATTTGAGAATGTAACATGAGATTTTATTTATAAAATGTTAAATTCTGTTTGTGATTGTGTAAGAAAATCTGCTAAAGATGAAGAATATAAAAAAGAGCAATGGCACTCTAAGATGTGGTGAATGTGTCAAGATGCTTTGTGGTGAATATTGCTTAAAGATGAGTGTAAACTGGGCGTAAGTTAGCAAATGGTTTGCTAAAGAAAATTTTAAAAATACCGACGGTAAATCCTTCTTTCATTATCTTTCTTGATTTACCACCGGCAAATAGATTTTTCTTCAAAAAAATACAATTTTTTGTTTAGTTATATGTACAAGACATTTTAAGATTTTTTTTTTTTTAAAGAACTTGCAATCGAACATCCTTAAATTTTTTATTATAATTTAAAAAAATATAATATTTTTATAAATACGAAGGACTGTTTGTTGAATATTTTTAAAATTGTGGGAACAAACCCATTTGTGGGTCTAACGCAAATGTTCATCTGTTTAACCATTTAAATTGCAATAAGATGATATTAATGTGATGCATGTTTTTGTTTTCAAAACTGTTATATAAAAACACACACATAAACTTATGTGCACCTATGTTTGTGTGTGTAAAGGTTTTAAAGTGTTTGCTCATCAATAAATATAATAATAACACATGCTCAACTAAAATTACGCTCACATGTATTTGAAATGTTTACGTGTATTGGTTTAATGTTAAAAACAAGAAAGCTTTTTGTGGCGCACCAATGGGACCACGTTATGCCCCTCCAGCTACCATACCACATGCACATATTTATACAGACATAGATAAACTTAGACATTTAACCAGGCAGGCAGGCAGCCAGGCAGCCAGTCATTTAGCAACGAATCTACATACATTTGCGTTTGAGTTAAAAAGTAATAAAAAAAAAACAACATTTCAAAGGCAAGAATAGAAAAGACGATAACGTTTTTATGTTTTGGTACTTTTCACCAAATAAAAGTACCCAAGAATATAATTTTATAATTTTTATTATTTTTTTTAATAAATTAAAATTGTACTTTTTGTGCTTAAGGTTTATTTTGTAAATTAATTTCTTAACATTCTAAAAAAGAAAAACTATTTACAAATGTATGCGGACGTTTTCCAAAGAAAGCAAACAAAGTTAGACACTAGCAGAATGAATTGCAGCATTTTCTGAATCGCTACATCCTTCAGCAGTATTCTTTGTATTTTTCTTCTTTAGGTTGTGCACATTGTAAACATCATCTATTTAAACAACTTATTTTGTAAATAAGAATACTAATAATTTATTTATAATATCCGTGGTTCAAATCCTGGTTGGAAAAAAAAATTAAAAATTAAAATTAAATTTTTTTAACAATTTTTTGAACATCTACATCTTCGTTTTACAAGAAAAAATTCTTGTGTTTTTATCGAAAAGCTGTTGGTCTCCAAAACAACTAGTGTCCTGTTTTCAAATATAGATCAAAAAGTTGTTAATATTTATATCCTTCCTAGCCTCTTTATATCGGTGTTAATCAGCCAAAAATTAAGATTACTATCTTAAATCATTCAAGACTACATACAATCGAATATTTAGGCTTTTGCTCTAAGTGAAGGTCTTTGTCGTAGACAAAGGCTGGTACTCTGTTCAGTTTTTCATGCGGAATGCTGTCAAACTGCATGCATAAAAAAATTTGTATGCAAAAGTCATGAAAAATGTTGCAGAAGTAGTACTCTGTTCTTAATGTAGAAAAACATGAAATGTTTCTGGCAACATTTTATCAAAGCTGTATAACAAAGCAAAGAGGAATTATTTCATGCGAAATTCTTCAAACAACAGCTGATCATATGTATTTTGCTTACATTTCTAAAATAATGTAGTATACGTGAAAACAAAAAAACTTTAATTATCTTCGCGAGATAGATACCACATTGTAAATGTCAAATTTTCCACATGAAATAATCAATGTTGCTCAACAATTTTCACAAATTTGAAAAGAGTATGTACCAGGCTTTAGACATTTTGTTTTCATTTAAATTACAGTCTGTTAAAAGTTTCTAAATGTTTCTAGCAACATGTTGATACAACTATTAAATGTTTAGGGCAACATATTTTTCATTTCTCGTGCTGTTTACTTTAGCGCAATAAAAACGAAAAAATTTTTAAAATAAATTTTAGTAGTTTATTACAATAAGGTAGTTTGAAACATCTTTAAGCGAAAGAAGATAACATTTTGGGCAAGTCTGAACAGAGTACTTATACAAGACTACACCATATTATTTCAAACTATGCATCTAATAATTATAATGTGAAAACCAGTGGCTCCGGTGACCATAATCTAAAAGAAACTTATAGCAGTTGAATCACATTATTTTTGTGCAATAAAAAGCAATAAAAAATGTTGTTAATAAAAACATAGTTTTGCAAAACACTGTTAAATATAACGATAATTTGTTTTAAGTTTATTATTATATAATATAATGTTATATAATCAGGCATGTCACACATTCCGATCGGAAGGGTTTTAATTCCGTATTAACAATTCCGATCGATTTTGTTTTACCTTCTTCAGATTCCGATAGATTTTGTTTATTCCTGAATGGTATTGAATTTCCGCTATTTAATTGAAATGTGGCACACCAAAGTAAACAACAAGGCTAATCTAAGTAAGACACATCATAAAAGTAAATTTAGGAAACACAAATAACAAAATTTCACAGAAATTAAATTCCTCTTTAAAATTTGAATCTGGTTTCATTCCGAAGGAATTTTTCGTTTTTAGTTTTCTAAAGAAGCAGTTTACGGAATTGAAACCACTTTCGATTGGAATTGAGTTCTCTGACATGCCTAAATATATTAAAGCATTTTTTTATGATTTTTTAAATGTTAAAATATTTTTTATTAATACATATTTTTAAATTTTTTTAAATTTTATCACAAAATCACTATTAAAAATGACTCTTAATTAAATCAATTTAAACAATAAAGCACAGGCAAACTACTGAATTGTTAGAAAAGCAATAAGCCAAAGATGAAATCAAAACAATTTTTTTTAATCAAATCTAAAATAAAAAATAAGGAAAAAGGCTATATATTCTACCGACTCTTATTGGGTTAAACATTTTTAAACAATTTTAGCATTTCTAAAAGATCTCTTCAAAATCTTCTAAAAAATACCAATACTGATGTCTTAAAAAATATAGTGAACAATCTTACTTTTCTGTCCATAACTCGGTAAATATGGCGAGCACCAATTTTTTTAACTGAATGTTTTTTTCTTATTTTTTAGTTCTCTATTGCCCCATGTATTTGTTTTTTGTTTGGAATGACTTTAGTAATTTACATTTTATATGGAAAAATTAGAAGCAGGCTTAATTTTTTGCCCGCAGCCTCGAAGGACATACACCGATCTTGTTGTTTTCTAATAGCAAAATTTTTTAGACTATGGCTAATCGATTGGCGTATTTTAAGTCTTTCTGACTTATCTAATTCCTTGGCAAAGTCAATTTTAATTCGAACACATACGGACAAACACACGGACATTGCTGTATCGGCTTCGCTATGCTTAAGGTCCTGGAATATTTTTATTTTTTATTTATCAGGTCACAAATTAAATGACTTTGTAATTTTGTAGCATTAAAAAATCCCCTTTACACTGAGCACCACCAGTAGTAATAAATAAGTACTTTAGTTGTGTTGAGGTAATTGAAGTGTTCGCTGGTACCGACCCACATATACAAACGCAAATATATTGTGATGATTGTGTGTGGCTTTGAAAAGTATGTGAATTTTGAAGAGCATTTCTGTTTATTACAAACAAGAGAGTGTGTGCATGTGTTCATATAAATTTTCCTAAAATCAGTAAATATGTTTTGTAGATGAAGAAATATATTTTCATAAGTATGTTTAAGTTTAGCGGCTTCTCGTGTTTTTATTTGCAAATTGCAATAACAAATGTCTACAGACTTCTCTTCAAATGTCAATTTCGTTGTTGTCGCTGTTGTATTATTTTTTTTTTCTTTTGTTTGTTGAATTATTTTGTGTATTTGTGTAGACTTCTATAAACGAAGAAAACCCGACCCCAAAACTGACACCATCGTGGCTAACCCTTTATAGCACTAAGGTTTCCTTACAGAACCACATATTTAGGTTTAAGTGGGAGTGAAGTAAAGCCACTGCTATTGCAAACTTGGTCTTGTATTCAAACAAATATACACAAACACATGTAAATACAAATTCCTGTATTCGTTTGTGTCTGTATGTGAAATGCATGTACGAATGTCTATATAATGTTTTAATATTCAATATTTCGCTCATTTCACTTCATGTGAAGTGAGTGTATGTGTTAAGAAACTGGTGCTGTATTTTACTTATACATATATTCCTTCAAAATCAATTTTGTTGTTGTAGTTTGAGCTGTATAAAATGGAATTTGCTTTTGGGTAGGAAATACTAAAAGTGTCTACCTTAACGACCCATATTGGCCAAAATAATGATGAAAGTAGCATTACATGGACACACACACACACATTGAATGATGGTGAACCAAAACTTAGAAAAATTGCTCCACAAATGACGACGTTGATTTAATTTTGGTTTCAAACTTGAGGTTATAGTTTTAAGAAGGCAAGTGAAATGAATAAAAAAAAAATAATTTTAAAAAATTAATAAAAAGTTAATAAAAAATAGAGAGCTTGAATTTGTATGCTATTCGTGTTTAAAATCATTTAAATTAAAGAAAACAAAATTTATTTTACTACGAAACAGGATTAAGTTCAGAATTTTAACTCAGAAGAAATAGGAGAGAATCCTCAAGAAAGTTTTAAGAAGCCTTAAGTCTGTGTATATCTTAATCTATGCTTTATTTTGTTGAACTTGAACTATTAATGCGTTTATTAGTTACCAATTATTATTCATTAAATGCCCAAGATGTCTCTTTAATTGCCGTTTTTGTTTCCTACAAAAAAGGTATTAATAATTGAGAAACCTAATGATACCAAATTTGAGGTTATGATTTTTTTTGTAGTTTTTGCCAAAAAAGACACTTGCAATAGTTAAGCAATTGTTGCCGCTGCAACACAACCATAAGACGAAAAATTAAAACTACAACAACAACAACATAAACCTAACCAACAAAACACACAGTGATTGCATGAGTGTGGTGGTCTATATACAACCAAATAATGGCGTCTTTTGGTGTAAACCAAGAATAGTTGGTTGGCTGGCTGGTGGCTAAAAAGAAATAGAAGAAAAAAAAAAAAAAGAAAAAACAACGAAAAAGACATCCGTTTTTAAATAGTCTACAAATACCAACATAATTTTCTTGCATATATAGAATATATCCGGCTGAGTGTAGGAAAGAGTTGAGTGAGAGGAGTATGCATCTAAGTATTTAATATATAAATATATACATACATATAATGTATATATTTTCATTCATATGCATGTGTATTTGTGAACCCACAAAAAAAAAGAAAACAAAATTACGATAAGTGTTGTATGTATTCGTATACACCACATTTAGGTGAACTTCTACTTAAGGATTTTTTCGGTTGGTTGGAAAAAAAAATTATGGTACCACATATAAGCCATACTAGAAACAAGTTAGAGGTTAGAAAGTGGGAAAAGCAGCCTATAAAATATTAGTAAATGTACACAAAAAAAACAAGCTTAATATTCATATGAGATAATTTTTTATATGAAAAGTTGTGAGCTGTTGGCGTATCTTTAACCTTTAAACTTTATAAAAATTATAAAATGCTAAAATTTTAAGGTTTCCTTTATTCATTGTGTTAGTTTTTGGTTAAAATAAAAATACATTTGCTAAAAGAAAAATTTAATATTTTTTAGAAGAAAACTTGAATGGAATTAAAAGAGTTTGTTTGAAGAAGAAAACTTAAAATTTAGAAAATAAATTTGTATCGAAAAAATCTTAAATTAAAAGTCTTTTATAATAATTTAAAGAAAAAAAAAAGAAAAACAAAAATCAGGAAAATCCTGTTGTTTTAGAATAAAGTTAAAAAAATATTTCCTTCTTAATTGCATTCACCGATACAAGGGCTTTGCAACAACAATTTACTTTTCAAAAAAATATCATGTTATTTTTTTATCAGAACTAAATTAATAAATCACCGATATTGATTATTGAGGGTGAAAGCACTTCCTGAAGAGCTAAGTGGGCGGCAGCGAAATGGCCATCGAGACGTGCTTTCACCCTTAGTAATCAATGTCGGTGATTTATTAATTTAATAGAGATAAATAAATAGCGAGATATTTTTTTTTTATTTAATTAATTTATTTTTTATGGTTTATTTTAATTATTTACTTTAATTATATAAATTTCTTATTAAAAATATCAATAATAAGTAATTTTTAACCACACATGGGCACTCTGCTTTGTATTTTAACTGCATTTAAAATTGCAGTAACCAGTAAATTTTTATTGATAATAAAAGCTTGTTTGCATTAGCAGTTAATTCTTAGTTAGTACTAAAAAAAACATTAACCGGTAAAGCTCTTACAATCTTACAATATTGTCAGAAAAATGTACGGAAAACGCCTAAAAATCGTGTGAACTTACAATTCTTGTCTGGCAATATTGTCAGATAATTTGCAGACTTTTATCTGACATTAATATGATGGTTGTAAAGATGCGATTGATATTTACAAAAAACCCCTATATGTGCGCTATAAGAGCAAGTGTACAATTGGATTATTTTAGTTCTGACAATAGAGCTGTAAAGTTTTGCCACTTGCAATTCCCACTTCCATGTGAACTTATAATTTTTTTCTGACAATGTTGTCAGATAAAGTTATTGTCAGATAATTGTCTTACAATGGAATTGCCAGTTTTCTGACAAATGCCTTGCAATCGTGTGAAATAAAAATCTACCTTGTGGTGACAATTTTTCTTTGCCTTGTCATTGTCAGCACATTGTTAGGTCTGACAATATTGTAAGATATGACAACTGTGTGTACAGAGCTTAAAAAATGATGTGTTGTTTAAAATATATATTCACTGACACTGCTATTTAATTTTTATTACTAGGAAAATTTTTTTTTACTGAAATTAAAATTGCATTACCCGAAAAATCTAACTGACTTTTTCAGTAACCATTAATATATTATGAATTTCTGCATTATTTGGAAATATATTTTTTTACAAATTTAATAAGACAACGGAAAAGGTTTGTTTGCAAGTAAAAATATTATTATTCTATTGCGAAGATCGTTGTCAATTTTTAGCCACAGTCAAATTTGGTCGACGTAGACGTCAACTTGACATTCTGTTGTTGCGCATGTGTTAACGTCGACATGTTGTCGATAATTAAAGAAAAAATTCATCTCCATTTATTTTGGCAGTTATTAAACTTAATTTTTTAAAAAAAATTTTGTTTATATTTGAATCAAGTGGAAGCAGTGATAAAGAAAATAAAGAAATGCTTAGGATTCGGAGAAAAGTAGTGCGACAAAGATTAGACATTTTTATTTTTTCTTGGCTCAATGCTTATTTGAGTTTTGGTTATAATTTTAATCTTGGATTATAAAGGGTCATCCAAATGTGACGCCTAGATGTCAGCACTATATAATTTTTACACGTGACATCTTTTCAAATGGCATTATCCATTTTGTTTTATTAGAAGGTAGTACAGTTTTAACCATGGACAGGTACACATTGCAACAACGTGTTAACATCACTCAAAGTTAACGAACAACAGATCCATTGTTTTCAAGCAAAATTTTGTTTAGTGATGAAGCTCATTTCAGAATGTATGGATTCGTCAATAAGCAAAATTGTCGTATCTGGTGATGACGAAAATCCTTGTGTTATTCATGAAAAATCTCTACACCCACAAAAAGTTACTGTTTGGTGTGAATTTTGGGCAAATGGAATCATTGGGCAATTTTTCTTCGAAGATGATGCTGGAAATGCTGTTACTGTGAATGCTGAGCGATACCAATCAATGTTGAGAGACTTTTTATGGACACAGTTGAATCATATTGATGTGTCCGACGTCTATTTCCAGCAAGACGGTGCTACATGTCACACAACTCGAGAAAACATTACGCTTTTGCGATTAAAATTTCCTAAACGTGTAATTTCACGAAATGCAGATTTCAATTGGCCTCCAAGGTCATGTGATCTAACACCATTAGATTTTTTTGTGGGCTTTTTTGAAAAGTCGAGTGTATGCTAACAAGCTACAAACAATTAATGATCTAAAGAACAACATTCACGTTGCAATTCGTGAAATAACACCAGCAACATGTCGGAAAGTCACTGAAAATTTAGAAATTCGGATTGATGTCTGCAGACGCAGTCATGGTGGACATTTGAATGATATTCTATTCCACTTATAATTGTAATGGATCATACTTTTAATAAAAAAACAGCTTGAAGAAATTGCAAATAGTTTGTGTTTTATTTCAAAGAAACATGTAGGCGCGTTTTTTGGATGACTCTTTATTTTTGGGAAGTTTATTAAATAAAATTAGTATGGAACCATTTTTTCCTTTAAATTCTTAAATGATTTTAATGCAAAATGTTAGGGGAAATCAAAAACTCCTTAGGGATATATTTTCTGCACATATAGACGCTCATTTTGTGATTATTTTGAAATTTAATGCATGTATGTATGTGCGTGGTATTTAGATGGCAGTTAAGAAGTAACTAAAAATGAGCGACAAAATATTAGCCTCAATGTGGCTTTTTTGACAGTTATTCCAGTTTTTGTTTTCAATTTAAGAAGAAGCTTTAAATAAATTTCAGCAAAAACTTATGCCTTTTTAATGCTTTAATTTATTTGCAGGTTTTGCTCATCATTTGGTGGGCATGCACACACATTTGCATGCACCTGATTGGCGAACATTGGGTAGTCATGCTGTTACATTGGGCAGACCAGGTTTTACCCATGGAGCGCCTTTCTTTCATCACCAACCAAATGCCTTTCCTACACACATGGGTACATTAGACAGACCAGGTCTAGGAAGATTAGCAGGCAAGCTTAAGTTCTACTTATTATAAAGATTTAATAAATTAATATTTATTTTATATTAAATAGAAACTCATCATTTAAATCAATTAACTCAATTAACGATGGCACATGGAACACCACATAGCACTACAAGCCCCGAAGGTTCTCCCACAACAACTGCAACAGGTTTGGCGCAAGTGTGTCAAACCACTTCCCCGCCCTTGACAACAACAACTAGTGAAAATGATAATAATATCGATGCTGGTTTTGAAAGTGATAGTATTTCGGTAACTGGTTCACCACGAAAAAGTTCTTCCATACATGAGGATGATGATCAGCGTAGCACTTCTCCACTGCTTTGTAATACTGGCAGTGGAGGAGCATTTACATCTTTAATACAACGCAGTCCGGTCTTAAGAAAAAACGAAATATTTTCTGGTTTTGCTTCAACTTTAACTCCAACACACAACTTTAATCCAGCACTGGCAGCTCAATTATTTCTGCAAAATCCTTTACTGCCCCAGCCCAGCCAATGGCTATATACACAATTGTATGGCAACTATCAAGAGTTTCCCTGGTTTCGAAATACCACAGCCACACAGGCAAATCAACAATCAAGTATTTTAACACCATCTCTGGAAAGTAGTACAACGACAGCATCTTTATTACCGCCCTCACTGGCTACAACAGACACAAGTCAGGGTGTTAATTTAATTAAAAGATGTGTCACCTTAATATCACATTCAACGTCAGAGGTGGATAATTGTCAATTAACTTCCTCCAGCACACCTCCTCCCGTCACCTCAACACATCGATCACCCTCACCTGTAGAAACTATTGATTTGGATGATGTTAGCACTACTTCTAAATCGGCGAGTAGTAGTTATGGACCCATACGTACTCGTACTCCAAAACCTTCAGATGTTTGGCGACCCTACTAGCAACTGCGCAAAGCCATTAGCCAGGCTTTAGGTTTGAGTTTTTCCGAAACAAATACAGATTTTAATGTTACGAATGAAGAGGATTTTAGCATTATATAAGTAGGAGTAGATGTATGAAATTTGGTGATAAGGGGATGTTATATTTCTTAATTTTTTAAAATATTTATTTTTTACTTTTAAGTAGACAAATTTTTATTTTCAGTTACTTTTAGCAAAGTAAAGTAACTTTTTCTGTTAGTTGACATTAATTTAAGCCTGTGGTTCCGGGATTAACAGGTTAAAATATGTTGGCTAATAATACACACACTATGCGCACATTTAAAGCGTTTGCCTGTAAGAGCTTAAAAGACAAGGCGACAGCCGTTTGTAATATCTACAATAATAATTTCCGACCCCATACAGTGTATGTATTCTGATTTCTTATGCATAGAATGTTGCCAAGGCACTTGATAAGCCAGAGAAAATCTAAATATGCCAATCGATCAGACAGAGTCTCGAAAGAGGTGCTATTGGGCCTAACACCACGACTGCCTCCAATTTTTCCATATCCTTTGGAACAATGAAGTAACTCCAATAAAAAAAAAAAAACAAAATGTAAAGCGATAGAGAATAAAAAAAAATAAGAAAAAAATATCAAGTGAAAAAATTGGCGCTCGACCATATTTACCGAGTTATGGGTCTCTGATATTTTCATAAAAAAGTTCGATATTCAATATGGTCAATATGGGTATCATTTTAAAGCTTTTAAAGAGATTTTTCAGAAAATACTAAAATTTTTCAAAATTGCTTAACCCATTAATAGCCGATGACATTTTTTATTCATCGTACTTAATTTTTTTTCTCTTATTTTTTAATTCTCTGTCACCTCAATATTTATTTTTTGAGAGGAGTTACTTCACTAAACTATATTTACATACGTGGTGAAGGGTATGTAGAATTTGTCATAGGCGAACATGTGTAAATTTTAAATGCCTAAAATCAAGTTTTTATAGACACACCCTTCTTATTTTTATATATTTTTCTTATTACGAACATAAGATTTTTTACCTCTATTGCAGTTCAAAAATAAGGCCAATTATGTAAAAAGTCCGTTAATGCAGCCATATGTTTTATTTTAAAGTTTTATTTTTCTACTTCTTGTTATAGTGAGCGTAGTCTTACGTTCACTTTGCAAATTTGGCGTAGCTGCCTGTTCAAAAATTAATTAATTAATTAATTTTTTTTTGTAACAGCGGCTCTCCTAGTTAATCTTCTCTAACAATTTTTAAGAGTCTACCTGTTGTACTTTCAGAGACAGGTCTACACACAGACAGACAGGAAGGTATTTATTTTCTTTGGGTACAGAGGCCTAAAATTGAACATTTTTTCGTTTTGGTTAACTCTGTTTTTCCTTTTCGTTTTCGCTTTCGTTTGCGTTTTCTTTTTGCTTCCTATTAATTTTTTTTACTATAATATCCCAATAAAAATTATTAAAAAAAATGTTGTGAATATACTTTCCATATCCCTTAAAATATTTATTTAAGTCCATATTTTTATAAATAATAAATCTTAAATTCATTTTCTGTACAGGCTTTAATATTAAAAGCATTAGAAACAATATTTTCCTTATGCATTTAACAGAATAAAATAAAAAAATAAGATAAAATCAAAAACAACATATCGAATTTAAACCAAAAATTTTAAATAAAATTTTGCAACAAAAAAAAAAAAAAAAAAAAAAAAAAAAAAAATAAAATTAAATTTAAAATATTAAAATTATGAAGATTTTTTAAATGTGAAATATAAAAAAATAAAAAATATAAAAAATTAAATCAATAATCAATATCTAGAGCCATCAAGTCTTAGTTTATACATTTGATTCTGGTTAAATTGTTTGAGTTTAATAATTAGTTCTAGACCGAATACACTGCAAACAGAAGTAACTTGATTGATTAAAGTTATAAAATTAAAGAAACGAACACTTATCTGAAATATAAGCTGCTAAAATAGTTATTTAAAAAAATAAAATGTTAATTTTTTTTAATTCTTTCCGGAAAATTGTTTAAATACTAAATATTTTTTATAAACTCAACGTGTAAAATTTTTAACTATGGCAAAGATTTTCTCTGGGTGTAGAACCAGTTAGTAAGTCATACAGAAAATTTGTAGTAGTAAAATTAAAAAATTGTTTTTTTAAAACAAATTCAATTCGTGAATTTTTAATTATTCCAATATTCGAACATTTTGTTTAATAAATACGTTCTAGAACTGGCTACTTCATACCAAAAAAAGAAAAAGAGAGGAAAAACTAACATTTTACTGGGACAGTTTAAAAATATAAAAATCACCAATGTTTTTTTATTTAGTTTTAAAATTTTGAAATTGTAAAAATGGCAAATAAAAAGAATTTTAAATGTAAATTTTTAAGTAATTAGTTATTAAATAATTAAATTAACATTGTTAACTAATAATGTTTTGTTAACATGTAATTATGTAATTCAAATAAATAAACAGTTAAATAAATTTAATAAAATTAAATAAAAACTTAAAAAGTCTTTGATTAGTTTTTTATTTAAATGATCAGGCATGTCACACATCTAATAAAAAAAAACAACAACAAAAATAAGAAAAAAAATTAAGTTTTATAAATAAATTTTTATAATGATGTCACTGGCTCTTAATGGGTTAAGCATTTTTTTTTAAATTTTAGCATTTCCTAAAAGATTTTTTCAAAAGTTTTTAAAAGATGCCCATATTAATATCTTTAAAAATATGGTATAAAATAATTATTTTCTATAAAAAGTTCAGTAGCCCATAACTCGGATGATATTTTTCTTATTTTTTAATCTAATATTTTTCCCCATACATTTGTTTGTTGATTGGAATTACTTCACTAAACTAGATTTGTTACAAATGATAAGAAATTATGGAGGCAGGCGTGGTGCTTTGCCCGCTGCCTTAAAAGATATGGACCGATCTGGTTTCAATTCCAAATAACGAAAAATTTCTTCTAAAGGATATCATTTTTTACTTTCGCCACAGGTTGCAAAAGCGCATATTTAAGTTTTTAATTCGGTTCGTAATTTCTACAATATCCATTTCCCCTTTAGAGTAAATATGTTCTGACTTCTTATGCATGGCTAATTCGATTGAGTGATGTCTGCCCGTGTTTATGTTGAATTCAATTTTGCCAAGGCACTAGATGAGCTAGAGAAAATTTTAACACGCTTAACGATCAGACATAGTTTCGAAAATTTATCTATTTAAGATCAGTCAGATCTGTCCATGTCTTCCGCGGCGGCAGGCAAAACACCACGCCTGCCTCTGATTTTTCCATTTCATTTGAAAAAACTAAATAATTCCAAATACTCGTAACAAAACAAATATTTGGGGCGATAAAGAAAAATTAAAATTAAGAAAAATACAACAAGTAAAAAAATTGTCGCTCATCCATATTTTCCGATTTGGGGGCCTCTGAACTTTTCATAGAAAATTATGATTTTGCACAATATTTTTTAAGACATCAATATGGGTATCATTTAAAGGCTTATAAAGAGATATTTCAGAAAATACAAATTTTTTTTTTAAATGCTTAACCCATTAAGAGCCGATGATATAATAATGTAAAAAATTTTATTTTTAAATTTTTTAATTCTCTGCCAGTTCAATAATTATTTTCTGATTGGAGTTACTTTATTAAACTAGATTTACATATTTAGTGAAAGGTATATAAGATTTGGCATAACCGAATATAGCACTCCTGTTTTTTTTTTTTGTTTTATTATTTTTTAAAGAATTTATTATTTAGTAATCTTTTACTTCAAAGCCAATGAGTCGCTTGTTTAAAAGTAAATCTCTAAAAGTTATAGAAGCATAAGCCAAGAATTTTACCATTATTTTTGAAGGAACAAACATTGGTTGTTCGTTTTAAGTCATTAACTTTTTTGCTGTGGTAATTAATATATTTTTTGGTTATAAAAACTATAGTGTTTTGGTAAAGTAACATAAATTTGCTTGTGGTTTGAATTTTAACAAAACTTAGTTTAAAGCAACCTTGTTGCACTTTTTATTTGTAATAAGAATCAAATATAAACAAAAACTTATTAGATTGATAAAATTATTTTTTGAGAAGACTATTATTTGTTCAAAGCAGTCATATTTCTTTTAAAGAGAACGTAATATCTCTTAACGGAACCATGTTTTTTTTTATTTTTTTTAAGAGAAGTAGCACTTCAGGCATTAATGCTTGTTTAGTTATTTTCATAACCCTGCTACATTCTTTAGGAAAGGAATAGATGAGAGATAAGACAGGTGGTGAAAGGAGAAAGATGTAGCCGTTTTATTACTTATTTTACTTCGCCGGAGAATATACTATGAAGAAGTACCGACAAAGGAGGTTGCATATTTTATGTCAATTTTGAATAGGTATTTATACCATTAAACAGAAAAAAACACTTTTTATTTTTTTGATGCCACAGGGGTTGAACCCTGACCAACCAGGTTTGTAGTCAACGTGCTTATCACCTTGACTACAGCTGCCACACTTGTTTGTTATCTCGCTGATAGTTTGTGGCTAAAATTTACTCTAAATATTTTTTAGCAAATACTGTCCCGCTACAATAACACACAATTATAATATCACCAGCAATTTTGCAGAGCCCATGTATTTAAAACCTTCTATATAAATAATTTTTAATTAAAGATATTTTTATTAAAATTTTTTCTTTTAAAAAGAATTTTTGGTAGATGGTGTTTGTTTAAAAATAAACGTATCATTTAAATCACATTTACTCGAATGTAGTTCTTGTTAACAATATGTGATATATTATTTTATTCTATTTTCTTAGTGAAATTGTGTTCAATCCAAATACAACTTTTGGTGGACATAAAAATTTATCTAGCGTTGAAAATACGCAAACAAATGATTTCAAATTAACTTGACTTATGAGTTGTAACAAAAACAGGCAGCTGTGTCCAAAATAGATAAAATAGCAAAATGGATATGTATATGTAGATATGGATGTAAGCACTAAGGTAAGCATGCTTAAACATGCTTACATATTGCACATACGCCATTACCCTTTCAAACACATGTGTAGTTTGTGTTCATGTAATTTAAAATAAATTAAGAAATTTTTAGAGTTTTTGTGCAGAAAAAAAAATACTGAAAATAATGTTTGTCATTCTTCTTTTAATTTTTATGTAAAATTAAAATAATGAGTTGAAATTTATATAAATGAATTTTAGCCCAAGAAATTTATAAAAAAAAAGGTAAAGAAAGAAACCCTTAAACATCAAAAAGATGGAACAAAGAACTGATGCTGATGACAACGCCTTGTCTGTCTGCCTGTTTGTCTGTCACCAAGTTAACCAGGTTATTGTTTTTTTTGTGTGTAGTTCCTTTTAATATTTTATATGGATTGTAAATCCTGTATCCCCAAACAGGATATTAAAGGTTTTAGGTAAAATAACTAACCAACTACGAAATAAGGAAAAGTACATATTTCATTATACGCCATAATGACAAAGACACCTTAAATAAGATATGTACATGTGTTTATGTGTGGGTGTTTTCATGTAGAACTAAAGAAGAAAGGTGATTATTTAATTGGCTTTTACTAATCAGCCTGCCTGGCTGGCTGACAGAGGTTGTTTGTCTGGCTTTGAATCATTTCGTCCAGGTTACTTAAAAAAACATTTCTAAGAATGTGGGTGGTTGTTGTGGGGAAAAATATATATTTTTGTTTGTGATGCCTTAATGGTCTGTTGATAATATAAGTCAATCAACAGCAGGTTTCCAACATCATTTTGCTTTAAATGTTGTTTAGTTACAAATAAAATTCTGAACAAGAAAAAAAACATCACTAAGTTAAACTTCAGTTATTTCTTAAAGAATTCCGTTATATTCTTCCTTTAAAAGTCTACCTTTTTTAGATGAAGACAGTGAAGATGAAAACAGCGATTAAACAAAACATTAAATTTTAAGTCCATCGTCTTTCAAATACAAAACTTAAGTGGATTTTAGTATTTGTATATACATTTTATTTTCTTGTATAAAATTATATTCATTTAAAAAAAAATATGTATTTATTTTTATAGGATTAAGCAAGAAATTAAGGAAGATTTTTGAGAGAGTTGTACAATTAGAATTAAAAACCATTGAGGGTGCTATATTCCAACCAAAAAAACAAATATTGGGCTGATAGAGATTAAAAAAAAAGAAAAAAAAAATTAGGTAATTCATATAATTTTACATAAAAATGCCACTGGCTCTTAATGGGTTAAGACCTTTAAAAATTTTAGCATTTACTGAAAGATCTTTTCAGAAGCTTAAAAATGAGATCCATATTAATATCTTTAAAAATATGGCGCACAGTTAAACTTTTCCATGAAAAGTTCAGAGGTCGATAACACCGAAAATATGGCTGGGCGCCTGGTTGTTTTTTATATTATTTGATTCTCTATCGGCCCATATATTTCTTTTTTTTTTAATGGGGTGCTTCATTATTCCAAATGGTATGTAAAAATTAGAGGCAGGTGTGGTGTTTTGCCCGCTGCCTCAAAGGATATTGACCGATCTTGATGATTTTCAATAGCAAAATTTTTCGAAACTATATTTGATCGATTGGCATATTTAAATTTTCTCTAGCTTATCTAGCACCTTCGCAAAGTTGATTTCAGCACTAACGCGGATGGACAGACGGACATCGTTCAATCGACTTCGTTATGCATAAGAACTCAGAAAGTATAAACTTTATGGGGTCGAAAGTGGATGTTGTACTTTTTTTCTACTTATTGTGGTGAAGAGTATAAAACTACTATTCGGAAAAAATTTAATAACTACTTTTGGATTTTTGGATATCCTAAAAAAGTGCGAGATTTCGGTTTAGATAGCGGTTACTAAATATTTATTAAGAACTATTTTCTTTTAATTAATTATTTTTATCCTTGAGTAAAACTTTGTGATTATTTTTAAAGGGAAAAATAGAAATAATAAATTCAACAAATAACTTTTGTCTCAGGCTGTAAAATTAGTTTAACTTTTCAAACAGTCGGAGGTAAAATAAAGTACCTCTTCTAATAATAGTTCGACGGACTTTAACCAACAAGTTCTCCAAGTTTTAAAGCAGAATCATAAGCAGAGTCTCGAATCTATTTCCGACAATATGAGTTTAAAAACCACATTTAAAGATAAAGGAAAATGGCTTAACATTTCCGATCTAAACTATTTAAATTCAGCTTATTTTATAGAAAAATAATTGTGTTCCTTCTCTTTGTTTAATTAACTGGGAAGTCAAGATTGATAATTTCATAAACACTTTAATTAATTATATTCATAATCTGTACATATAAAAAAACATGAAACATTTTTAAAAAGTTTGACGTTGGTGTATATAGTAATCGATATGGATTACAAAAGCTTTTTTTTCGAATTTTTATCTGTCTGTTTGCGTTCGCATCACGTAAAAACTGCTGGATGGATTTGAATAAAATTTTGTGAGGAGATGCCTTAGAACTTTATTTCAAATATAAAATACTTTTTATTTCACAATATGTCATTTCGTAGAGAAACTATAAATACAATTGTGAAAGCACCTAATTTTAAAGGTATAAAATGGTACTAAAACAGCGGTCAGTACAATTTGTTTTTGTAGATGGAAAATTTTTAACAATATTTACAGAACTCTACAATAAATGTTTAAAATTGAATTTTTCTGAATTTAAATTTTATGGAAATTAGGACTAATACACAGACAAATTTGGGGTCTCTGTTAGCATAAATGCCCTCACTGTCAGCACAGAGCTATTTTTTTTAAATTATTCCTAAAATTATTATTTATTTTTTAAATTTTATATAAAATTCTTGAAATTATTAGTTGAACTGTTTTAGTTTATAATAAAAAAATGTTAATTCGGCCTAAGTTCGTGCACATTAATTAAAAAAAAAACTTTATTTAAAAACTTTTGATTTCATTTAAGAAAACAGAAATAATTAGACACTAGCAAAATATTATGCAGCTTTTTCTGGTACTCTACATCCGTCACCAGCCTTCTTGGCATCTTTTCCCCTTGTACCTTGTTGTGTTTGTTATAAACATCATATTCTTATTCTAATTTAATAAATAAGATATACTTTATCCAATTTGATAAATAAGAATACGTGGAATATTCATACTAAATCAATATTAATTTGATTAGACGAATTCCTCACACAACCCAAAGCTTTTTCCGTTGTGCTCTTTATTAAGTGTCACATATATTTGTCCTTGCTTTTTACTAACCATCGGTCTAGAAACGAATGCAAAATTTTTTTATTCTTTCATTCTTTTTACTTTAAAAGACAGTAAATGTTGTTGCAGTCTCATACTGATTGGTATGAAGAAAGCGTTAATGCCCAGTGCCTTGCGTATTAAAACTAGTGAATAATTTTTATTCGGCTTAAGTTTAGGTTATTTTATTTATACATATATTTTAAACATATTCACTTTAAATAGTTATTTTGTAATCAAATCATTTTGCTCTTCACAGTAGTTACTTTGAAAGATATCAAAGTTGTCTAGAATGCCTTGTAATATTCTATTGAAATATTTAACACAAGTGTCAGGCATTTTATGTCAAGCGTAAAATAGATTTTTTTCTTACCTTATTATCTAAAACATTTTTTTATTGTATTGAAAGACGTCAGCAGCATTGCGTTGCTACGGACGTTTTTTGTATCTTTCAAGGTCTCATAATTTTGTGGCGTGTAAGGTGTGGATATGATTGACTGACTACCACAGTTTCAGTGTCTCCATCTTTTCTTAGAGTTTCATTTTCACTTAAATTAACTTTCCTTATTTTCATTTTCCTGATATTAAAAAAATCAATATTTTGCTATTTTTAAGTCTTAAGTCTTGCATTAGAGTAGTAAAGGAATTGTAACCATAGGGATATTTTTGTTCCAAAAGGTTTTAATTTTGGTTTATTATCTATCACCTTTAAAATGTTTACTGTTGATTCTTTGTGTTACGAGTGGGTAGTTTGAAAATCTTTTGACTTTCATTGAATGTAGTCTGGTAAAGAAATAATTAAAAAACTTTCAACAGAACTTTGTTTTTAATTTAAATGGATTACGTTAATAAAATTAGTGAAATCTTATGAATTTTAAAGAAGTTTTACCAATGAAAATTATAGTTAAAAGAAACTAATTTATAGGTTGATCGTTAATGTGATATCCTACAAAATTTAGGGGTTTTATTTGTAACTCAGGACAAAGATTTTAACTTGTTTTGCAATTTTTGTTGTAGAAACGCGCTTTGTTCACTTAATTAATCCCAATGAAATTTGCTTAGAAGCTCAGCTACTAAAATTCTCTTTGAATCTTTTTCAAATTTTTAAGAAGAAGAAAAACTGAGCCCTAAATGGGTATATTATGCTTCTAGTAAAGGAAAATTTTAGCATTAATTGGAACGGCTCCCCTTGTGGCACGTTGCGCATATTTTATATAAAAAAAAAATTAAATAAATATTTATTGATTTTTTGATTTGTCATCTGTGTGTTTGAAAGAAATGTAGAAGGTTGTTTATTCGAAAACTGTTTATTCGATTAATTTTGTTGTTTTTAATTCTTAGTTATGAAAACTCTATAAAAATAAAATTCGCAAATATTTTAAAATAGAGGTCGGTCATCCAAATTTTACTTGTTTTGAGAATGAATACCAAACGAATAAATTTTGTACCCTGTACTAAAATAAGTAAAAACATTAATTTATAGTAGACTTTTAATAATAAACATAATAATTTTAACAAACAGTTAAAGTCCTTTGACCGACTTTAATAAAACAAAATTAATTAAGGCGCAACCAACAGCGCCAAGATTTATTAAACAATAATTCTTTCCCACTTTTTCTAAATTTATTTTATACAAATGTCTACTTATACTTAACTTTATCTAATTTTATTTCGTACAATAAATAATTTATAACTTCAAACAAGTATTAAATTATAATTATATCCTTACCATTTGACTCGAGCGCGTAACTAGTTGCCTGCGATCACGTTGTATCGACATATGCAAACACCGAGACGCTGATTCTGCAAAAAGCTGTTTTCATTCTATTCGACTCATTTTTGCCTCTAAAACAGATGGCGTGAGAACGTTGCGAAATTCCTTGTATGATGACTCGGCCAAATGCAATTTGCTAGCAGCATTTATACTGTTATTAACTTCATCCTGCTTAAAAATCTGCCTCCCGTAGATCTGAAGATCAGCATCAGGTGTTGGCGTCCTCCGGGGGTATTACAAGAAGTCTAGCTGATTCTAACCTAGGCACAGACATAGTACACTCGTGGTATAGGGGGAACCAGTCCCCCGGTGTGCAGGCACTGAATCTGGACGGACAAGACGAGGGTCATTGTCGAAGGTCTTACCAGTGTCCTTAAAATACTGGCGCCACGGGAACCGGTGGCCCATACAGAGAGCCGCCCATCTCTGTAGCCGGTTATTGGTGAGGTGCCTTCCGCGTACACGTAGTGGCTGTTGGTTAAAGTTAAGTGTCCGCAGGGAAGGTGCGGTGCTAAACGAATGTTCTGTTGCATATTCAACAGAGAGTTGGAAAGTCTCCAACCCTCAAGCACGGGGAAGCACATGGTCCTGCAAGCCATGCTCTTGAAATTGCAACTCTGTTGGCTACGCTTAGCAGGGGCGCTAGTCGGGCTTCGCGGCCAGGTACCGACGTTAATCTTGATCACGTAATCAGGTGTTGGCGTCTGAACTGTGCGAAGATTTAGTTTTCTTGTTAATTGATACTATAGCCACCCGATACAGATCGCCATCAATGCAATTGATGTCATACCAATTCCAAAAGAAGTATTAAATTTAATCTTAAACCTGGACGTATTTAATGTCTAATAACAAATCATTGTGGCTTATGTTTGCAAGTACCGGCGGCAAAGTTTAAGTAGTTATGGTTTCTGATCACCGTAGATTCATTTGAGAGGCAAGTATCATTTAGAAGCTTAGCTTCGCCATTAAGTTTAATTGGACCCTCAAAATTTGTGATGTAGTTCATATCGTCCATGGGTACTTCGATAACCTCTTTGTTATTCAGTTTGTATTTGCATCGTTCTGAACCACTTTTTGGGATTCTGGATACAAAAACGTCTTCTGGTAATGTAGTTACAGATGATCTCTGGCAGACGGTGGAGTTATTATCAGTCCATAAATTTCAGTTTTATTCACCAGCAGCTTGTTGAATTCTAAATTGATTTTTTTTCCATCAAGAGCAGTGGCTCTTACGAAGAGCAAGTTGAATGCATCCCTTCCTAACTTAAGTATTAACAGGATGTATAATAGAACAGATCTATTTGTATATACGGGTAGTGCGCCGTACCCTACTGCTTCGATTACATTTCCGTAAGGAAGTGTATTTACCTCGGGAGACGACTTCATTTATTTTCTTTGCGACCTGCCTCGTAGTTTTTTTGAAGATTGATTTGAAGATTGATTTTGTATTGAACGTTGTTGTTAGCTTTAGATTTTTTTCTTTACTTTAGATTTTTTTTATTAATTTTTTATTTCTTTTTATTTCTTTTAAATTTTTTTAAATTTATTTTTTATTTTATTAATTCTATAATAATTTTTTTGAAGAGAGGGACGAATAAGGAATCTTATAGTTCAGAGTGATGGAGAGCTTCTTTAGAACTTTGTGTCAACAAATTTTTAATATAATCTTTGTGAATCCTTCTTCCGTTCCTCGTCAGCACTGTTACTCTATTATCCTTTTCGACTATTTCTTTTCTAAACAAGGCTTTATTTTCGTTCTTAATTGTTTTGACAGCCACGTATATCTTATCACCTCTGCTATATTTTTTCGGGCTTTGTTTTTTTCAATTTATTTTCCTATTGCGAGCAGCCAATTTTCGCCTTAGAAGATGCCTAAGGTCTTATTCACTTTCATTTGTTGTTGATGTTAACCTTTCGTAATTTGTCCATACAATTGTATTAAAAAATAAATTACGAGGTGTTTTATTCGTGACTGAATGAATCGTATTATTGCCTCTACTGACGCAAATTTATTTTAATCTTTTACAGATAACTCGAGATATTCTTCCCTTAAACAGCTATAAATCTCGATTGTTGAATGCAACCTCTCGACCACACCATTCACTTCACTTCGCTGTGAAGGGGTAAGATATGGCTGAATTAACTACCTAACGAATGTTTGTATTAATGGGCTTATGAAACTACTTTCGTTGTCCGTGATCAGGATCCTAGAGGCTGTGAAAAAGTGTAGTACTTTTATCAGTTTTTTCCTTACTTGCAATAATGACCTGTCTCTTACACTAAAGATTTTTGCGAATTTTGTCTACTAAGCAATTAATGTCATGAACTTTTGACCTTGGATTTACAAAATATCCATATGCAGGATTTCACATGAGTACCTAGGCTTAGGAGTTCTCTGGTGATGTGGTCGTGGAGAATTCCTATCATATTTGCAAAGGTTGCAAACATCAGAACCGTATACATATCTTGTTAACATTCAAATGGGGAAAATATAATTGTTCTAGGATTTGTTTCCTGTTTTTTCTACAGTTATGGTACGCTCGTTTCTTATTTTAAGAAAAGTGGAAGTGTGCTACATTATTTTGGAAAGGGATAGAGGAGAGAAAAGAACAGGTGGTGAAGGTATAACCAATTGTGCTACGCAGAAATACTGACGAAGAAAGCTGCGTGCCGCAGGGATTGAACCGTGGCCAACCTGATTTGTAGTCAACGACTACAACAGCCTCAAGGTCGATAATTTTAAACTGTCGTTCTTTATATGTTATATCTGTTATCATTTTAATTTTAGTTACAAAAAGCACATGTGAGGAACGTGTTGTCTTATTTCAATTAGAAGGAGGCTCATATCTGATATGGAATCCTGCACATGTAACTCTAAGTCGGACATGGTTGAATTATTTTTAAATATTGTTAGAGGTGAACGACATCAATTGCTTAGATTCCTCTAGCAAATTGATAATTCTTGAGATTTAAAAACAAAAGTTATTTGATTTGGTCAACATCGTAAAATAAAGGGTTTGCTGTGCTGTTCACTGCCGCTTAAGAATTTGCTTATTAAATGGAAATTGAAAGGATATTCATAATCATGTGGCTTTGAATTCAAATAGAATTCTTTTACATAAATTCAGTACCTGGTTCAGGCATCTTGAAATGGAGATAACAAATTTTTATGTTAACAAATTTCAAATACAATTTCATATATTTAAATTTAACTTTAAAATTTAAACTTTTAATAAAGTAATTATAAATTTTCATTAAATTTTTTTAAACAAAGAAACTCTTTGCCTTTAAAATTCGATTTAAATTAATACACAAAAACCTACAGAAGTTAAGCATGCATTCCACTTCAGTAATTAACATTTCAATTATTGTCTTTTAGTCCTCATAATTAAACTATAAAATACACAAGTGATAATAATATCATAAAATACGCACAAACAACTAAACATATAGACATATAGACAATGTGCGAAAGTAGAAATCTTACAATCAATTTCTAAATAAGGAATGTCATGTTATAGATTTTGTGCTAATTATGTCATCATTATCACATACTCACCATGAAATATAACATAAATTACACACACACATACATACACACACACAAATAATGATGTAAAGGAAAATGAGAATGAGAATAATAAATATCCTTGAAAGATCTAAAGGAATTTTCGACACTTACGCAATTACTTACACATGCAAATAATTGTTAAAAGCTTAGAACTCATTATAAGATGCAATGCAGCATAATGTAGGAATACAATAAAAGTTGTTGCCTTTGTTATAAAGGTGTTGTATATTCGCACTCTAAAGCTGTAGTTGTTATACACAAGTGGAGATATTTTAATAGTAGGCCGTGACAATATTTCAATCAAAATTGTTTTATGGTTTGAGCTCTAGATGTTAAACAGGAAACGAAATTAATTTTACACATGCATTTAGCACACAAAATACTTGAGCATGAGTATAAGTGTGTGTCTGTGTGTGTGTTTTATGTTTAAAGGGAGAAGAAATTAATAAATTGCTTTTAATTGTATGGCAAAGACAAGGTGTTTCAAATTTAACATTAAGCGAAATTATATTATAATTGTCGATGTCACTTACTAACACACCCGGATGCAATTGTTGGCACTTAAGTAAAGTTTCTCTTCTTCTTTGCAATTTACACTTTAAACTTAAATTTGTTATTTTTTTAAATTTTAAAGAAAGGAATTGCGTTACTTAAACAGATAAACTGGATAGAGAAATTAAATAAATAAAATTGTATTTAAATTCAATTCCTTAAGCCAACAAATGTTTAAAAAGATCTTGAAATTAGAAATATTTCGACAGCAGCGAGCGGTTAAATTAAGGAGGATATTGTGAAATACTCTAAAATTAACGAAATTAAATTTTGTTAAAACTAAAGAATTCTATTTTATTTAATTTTTAAAGCAGTCGGTTTTAATTTTTTTTCTATTTTCAATAATTCGTGACTCCATCATCGAGAAAATAAAATATTTATCTAAACAAAAAAATAAAACAACAAGAAAATAAAATTCATAATTTCGAAATGTTAATATTTTTTGTATAAAAAACAACAAAAGTATTTAAAATGTTACAACAAGGCTTTTAAGATCGAGTGTTTTTGAGCCCGATAGAACTTTCGAGAGGGTTAACTGTAACATGAACATGTAACATGAATATTCCGCGATTTTTATTTTAAATTTGTGATTAGTATGAGCTTGCAAATTATCATGAAGATATTAAAGCATGAGAAATGCTACCAAATAACTCAAATTAACGTCGAAAATAAATCATCAATTTTTTGAAATTATAGACTTCTTTTTTTAAATCTACTGATCAATAACTGGACAATCTGAGCAAGCTGTCTTTCAAACTGTAGATAAATATCATACTGTATAACCTTTAAATAATTAACACTTTTTATAAATCGATGAACTGAAGAGAATATTGCCAAATTTATCGTTTTACAGGAATTTTGGATTTTGTCCATCTACTACATGAGAAATTTTACATACTGACATATGGCGACTGAAACTATCAACCTATCGTTAAGTTAATTTCAGGGAATGGACCCGTTACTTGGCCTCCAAGGTCGTCTAAACATTTCTATTATTTTTTGCGGGCCATATGAAGTCATTTGCTTATGCTAATAAAAAAGCAACCATTGTCCTCTTAAAGTCCAACTTTGTTCGGGATATTCTTTGCAACCACCAGCAATACTGGAAAAAGAGCCTTAGATTTAGACTTCAAAAAAAGTTCCAGCGATCAAATGCTTGAAATCGTTTACAAATTTTTATATTATTTATGTATCTTTCAAAAATAAAATTTTAAATTAATTATTTTTTGCATAATAAAGAGGTTCTATTTGTATTAAATTAACAAGAACTACTAAACGAGGAAATTATTAAAATTTATATTATTCAAATTGTACTTAATCAATTAACTGCTAAACTTCTAAAACAATCATATTAAAATTCAAGGCCTTACCTCACTGCGTCTAACAGGCTGCATTTATAGTTTGATTTAAAAGACGGCGTTAAGGAAAATTTTAAATCTTTAAAAATTTCACACGAAAGATTCTCGTCTTTATACCCTTCACCACAAAACGTGTAAAGAGGGTATATTTAATTTTGTCTGTGCATTTACGACCCCATAAAGTATATATATATATTCTGACTTCTTATGCATAGCGAAGTCGATTGAGCTATGGTCGTCTGTCCGTCGGTGTTAGTTTTAAAATCAAGATTCCAGAGACACTAAATCAGCTGGAATAAGTTTACATACTCCAATCGATCAGACATAGTGTCGAAAAGGAGCTATTGGAAATCAGCAAAATCGGTCCATGTGCTTTGATGCAGCTGGCAAAACACTACGCCTACCTTTAATTTTTCTATATCATTTGGAACAATGAAGTAACTCCAATCAAATTTAAGAACTAAAAAATAATAAAAAAAGCAACAAGTGAAAAAATTGACGCTCGCCCATATTTTCCGAGGTACGGGACATTGAAATTTTCAAAATTTTTTTTAATTATTATTTTTTTTATTTTAAAACTTTTGAAGAGATTTTTAAGAAAATACTAAAATTTTTTTTAGTTCTCTGCCACCTCTAGATTTTTTTTGATTGAAATCACTTCACTAAACTTGATTTCGATAAATGGTGAAGGGTCTTTAAGGTTTGGCATAGAATATTATTGAGCATATTTTAAGAGTTCGAGTTCAGAAACAAAATGACGCCATTTAATGCATAAAATATCAGCAGAATTAGCAAAAGTTTTGTTACAATAATTCTTAATACAAATTCCTTAAAATATGCCAACTAAATTTAATTTAAACTCAACCCCAAAGTATGCAATGTTTTTCTTCACTAGGTAGTTTGCATAAGTGTGCTCAGAATTTTTTTTTTGTGCAAATTTCTATTAATTTCGCTAGCATTTTTTTTAACTCTGCATTATTGTATACTGCAGTTCAGAAAATGACCACATTATATCTTTTACTGGTTGTAGCATAATATTTTTTAAAGAGGTATTTTGAACATGTTTTTAAGATAACCAAAAAAACAAAAACAGCAACAACAGCATTTTGGAAATATTTTGCTAAGCCAGCAAACTAACATAGGCATAGGACTTTTAGCATTATGTTAATAAAGGCAAAGGGGCACCAAAAAAAAAAAACAAGAAAAATGAGAACAAAATAAATGTAATGCAATGCAATGTACGAATATATTGTAGATTTTGAGGGAAACAGGAAACTTAAACAGTAGTTGTAGTAGTTGTAGATATTGTCGCTAAAATATGTGCTTAAAAATGTGTCTGCAGCGTAATACAAATTGTAAGTTACAAAATCAGCGACATTGGCACGCCTACAAAACAGACAATGTTGTGGTTACATAAGCATGACAACGTCAGCACCATCACTAACCATGGACCAGAGAGGAGAAAAAAAAGATTATAGCGGAAAAAAACAAAACCTAAAGCAAGAATAACAGATACAAAATAACGAGTCCTAGAAAAATAAAACATGAAAAATAACAAAATTTCATATCAAAGACACATACAAATTAACAAGCATTTTAGAAGGCCTTTTAAATTTGAGAACCCATAACCCAACTGCTAGCAACCAATATGCTGAGCTTAACAACACACACACCTAAAATTAAATTTTATTTTTTATAAACATTTTTTTTGCTTACGCGCCTAAATGTAGGCAATGTCACATGAACTTAAATGACAGCCGAATTTATGCAACAACAAGCGAACATACACACATATAAACATTGAAAATTACGCGAAATAAATGATCGCTTCAGTTTCAGTTTCAACTTCTACTTCAATTTCAATGTAATGAAATGTATTAAGTTGAAATTTCCAATGCCTGGCAATGAGTTGAGTTGGCAACGCGATATTTAATGAGATGTCGTTGAATGGCATAAGCATTTGTATGTGTATGTTTATGTGCTAGTGTTAGTGTAAATGTATATTAATGTTTAAATGAATGTAGTGCGACCATGTCATGTTGTTATGTTTGGTCAGCTTGATGTGGGTCCTTTTTCTAGTGTTGGTTGCTTGTTAATTTTAGCATTTTATTTATTTTTCAGATTCATTTTTTTTTGCCTTCGTTGCTGCTGTTAATGTTTGCATGTGTATGTTTATTTTTCACTTGCCCAAGTTTAATTTTCATTTGTTATTTTTCGTTTTGTTACGAACATTTTTGAAATGAAACGTTTGCAATTGACATAATGAGACTGTAATTGGAATTGTATGAAAGAGCGCCTTAGCATATGCTCTGTCTATGTTTAACAATAGTTTAATTTAGAAGCTAAAAAGAAGAGAATTTATATTACGCCAAGCTTAGGCAGCAAATCTATCAACGTCAGACCTTAAACTAACACTTCATTAAATATGTTTGTGTGTTGGATGTTAAAATGCACTCAGACTTTAGCAATTTCCTTAAAGCCATACAGCGGTTGGCAGTTTTTAAAATAAAAACTATTGTGTTAAAACGGTTGAAGAAATATATGATTTAAAGCAACAACTACGGTCTGGGACAGGGGTCAATAAATCTTGCTTAAATCCTAAGAAACTTTGAGAATTATTTCCAAGTATTTTATGAATTTAACAGGACTTAAACAATTTTTGTTTCAAACTACTAAATCTCATTTAGATACCAGTTTTAACTAAAATTTATTTATCTCTGCCCTTAATTTATATTCTTTTTAACAAAATATCCCCTGCATTTGCTTTATCTAATTTAAGGTACATTCAGTTTGTTCTGATTATAACCACCAGGCAATAATTGAATTTTTTTTTTAAACAGTGAGAATGATACTTTGTGATTTTGTTTGCTTATTTATCAGCAGCGTCTGGTTAACTTTGTGCAAGTCACTGTACAAACATGATGATGCAATTTTTTTTTTAGTTTAAATTTTAAAACGCTTTTCATTTAACTGTTTGTGTAGTGGGAAATTTGTTGAAAGTATCAGTTTGACTGCGATCTCCTTTATTTTGTTGCTGTTTTAAATCAATTGAGATGTTAAATAAACCGACATGTCACCATTTGACATCAAAGTTTATTTGATTTTTCAATTATTTTGTAGAAAATTAGAGATGATTAAGCTAAACAAATAAGTTGCAAAAAGTTTAATTTTTAAAGTCTACTTTTAGGGAGATGTTACCAAATGTTTTCATTTATTTTATTTTTTGTTAATTTAAGGAAAAAATTTCCTCATTAAATTTTTTCAAGAATACGAAATTCCAGTAATCTGGGAGCGATATTAATTCTTTAAAAGCTTAAGGAAAAATACTTGTTTGTACTTTGATCACGAGAATATAATTATGTTCTCGGCAACAATATTTTTGTGGCAACCAAATTGCAGTTGCTTTAAATATAGTTTGTTTTCCTTCTAGCAGTATATTTTTGGCCAACGTCTAAACCACAACCAAAACTGTATTACTTTGTTAACATCTTTACATAAAATAAAAGAGTAATGGTATCATTTCTGTACATAAAATATTTTCAGAAAATTTTAATGTTGGTTTAGATAGCAGTGTGACCAGATAAGGGGATTTCTCGCCAAACTGGGGATTTCAACATAAGTTTGAGGACAGAAATTAGTGAGGAGGAATTTAGGGGATTTTTTATTCCTAGCTTTTTTTCATTATCGACACTCGTTGATAAACAGGCATTAAATTTTATATTTGGAATGTTTTTTCTAACTGTCCAGTCGAGTTAACACTTTAAAAGCATTACGTTATAAACTTATAGGTATAGACACTTGATAGTGGTTCAGAAAACTTTTTACGCAATAAAATTTGTTTTAGTGCCTGCTTTATTTGAACAGTTAATATTTAATATTAATGGAATGCCTGTTAATACTCCTGATTGACGAGTCATCGGATGTATTGAGTTAAGAGGTTGCAGTTTGCTGAGTTTTTGGGCATTTTAGTTAAAGAGATAGCAGAGGCATTATTAGTATTTTTACCAACATGGGCTTAGGTCTTAAAAATTTATCTGCCTTAAAGGAAAAATAGTTCTATTAAATTAGTTAAATGCGTTTGCCATTCACCAAAGTTATGCAGCTTGGAACCATCAAAATCAATTCCCAACTCTGTCGAATTTCTTGTTAAGGAATTGTATGACTACTTCTTTTCATTAAATTGGATATTGATAACGCAAACACCGACATAGATGTTGGCATGAAAGAAAAAGAAAAGAATTGCAACTGTTTCCAAATTATTTTAACAAAAATTGCTTAGAACTCTTAATCGCACTAGCGAAGGAAAAGCTTAAAAAAATACCCAAAAATATGACAAATTACAATTTACCATTAAGAAATAAATTTGATCTCGTATATAAAATTTTAAAAATATCCATAACTTTTTGCTTTTGTCTGTCATGTTTACTGTTTTTTTCTCCACAACACTAAAGATGCTGTTCCAGTATCTTATTAATTTGCATTTGTGATCAATCGACGATTGATATAAAATTGCAAAAATAAATGCATAAGACAAGTTACAAAGAGAACAGTGAAGAAATACTTTAGTTTGTGTGTTGACTTCGTCTAACCGAATTAATATTGATGTGAATATTCCTCGCATTTGTACACAATCTAAGGTAGATAGATGCGAAGAATGCTGATGATGAATTTTACGGTCCTTTGTAAATAATTTTTCTTTCTAAAGATTTTTAGAAATTTAATTAATAAATGAACCTAGGCCAGAAAATACTAAAAAAAAAATATTATTATTCACAGCAAAGCAAATTCTTAAATCATAAGACTGTCAAAGTTATCTATTTGCATTTTCAACATTAATTCATTCAGTAATAAATTCTGTCTGAGGCATTTATTTCTTTTGAGTGAAAAAGTTGTCAAGTCAAAATGTTTTGCCATTTTTTTTAATTTTCATTTCAGTAATTCCAATATAGAGTTGAATTGATGAATTGAAATATCTTGATATACGCCAAGAATAAATAGGTTTAAGCTAACCATATTTTAGAAGCAACATATTATGAAAGACGTGGTTATAGTTAAATTATATTATTGTTACATATAAAAATATTATAGTTATTTTAAATACACTTTTGTTTTACATAATATTTATAATGGTTATGGAAAAATAAAAATAAATTTACAGTCCTTGCTAAAAACGACAACAAAAAACCCTTGGGTTTATTGATTATGAATATTCGTTGTTTTTTTTTTAATGAAATTAGTTGGCTAAATATATGACTTTTACACAAACAAGGAATACTGACGATGAATTTAGTAAACTTTGCATTATATTGTGCTAATTTTCCTTTTTTAATATAGAGAGAAAATTTAAATACGCCAATCGATTAGACAATTTCAGCATGATCGGTCCATGTACTTCGAAGCGGCAGGCAAAACATCACGCTTGCCTTTAATTTTTTCATATCATTTGGAACAAATCTTGTGTAGTGAAATATCTCCATCCAAAAAACAAATATATGGGGTGACAGAGAATTAAAAAACCAGAAAAAAAAACATCACGTGAAAAATTGGCACTAGCCCATATTTTCCGAGTTAGAAAAGTACGATTTTGCACCATACTTCCTAAGGTATCAATATAGGTAACATTTAGGAGCTTTTAAAAAATCTTTTAGGAAATGCTTAAATTAAAAAAAATGGTGTTAAGTTACTCGTATTTGTTCCATCAGTAAATATTATACTATATCATACCTTTCGGTAAAGACCGTCTTCACTTGCTGTTTATTTGGTACGATTGGCGAGCGCTTTCGATGTAAGGACATCATTTTCAAGCCGCGTTTTGATTAGTGCTGGTTAGATAGTGTAAGGTGTTTGTTGCATAGATAGTGGTGGGTACAGGTAGTTTTGTCTGTTAGAATGGTGTCTATTTAAATGTTATTATACAGGTATATTGTTTGACATCTGTCATCTTTATTGAAGGTATATAATTTCAATATTTTAGTTTCTTATTATTATGGTGGTAAGTGTGATCATCTGTGGCTGTATTCCGTTTGCAAGAGTGTTTTAATAATTTCAGTGGTGTAAAAATTGTGTCCGATGTTGTATTTACCTGTTCGTTAATAATAATGTCTTCGTTAAACATTCGTGTTTTGTATATTTCCATGTTTTCAAGAATGTCCAGTCTTCGTCCTATTTTACTAGGATGTATTAATGTCATACATTTATCTATTTCCCTTAGCTCGTGTTCATATGTGTTAAGGTGTATTGCGAAGTTAGAGTCTTCTCTTTTCTGTTTATATGATCGTATGCGTTCTGCAATCCTTGTTTTTAATGTTCGTCTAAATTGTCCTATGTATGTATGGTTGCAGGTACAAGTAAGTCTGTAAACTCCGCTGGTATTAAATTTATCGTTTGTTTCTGTTGATGTCTTTAGATTGTTTCGTAGAGTGTTGCTTAAACCACTAAGAGCCGGTAACATTTTTATGTAATATTAAATATATTACTTAACTTTTTTTTTCTTTTATATATTTTGTTCTGGTTTCTTTTTTTGATGCAATATTACCATATTTTTACCGTTGAATTTTTATATGCATCAATTTATTAAAAGATTTTTTTAGTGTTAAGAAAGCATTCACTCAAGGGCCTAATGAAAATATTTTTAAGACCAAACGAAATCTGCTCGTTTGTAGTTTGTAATTATTTATAATATGATAAAAAGTCCTATATTATTTTAAAATGGTAATAAAAACTTGGTTGCACTGGTAATTTCAACAGAATTTATTTAGAATAAAACAAACAATGTTGACCTTTTTGTGTGCATTTGTTGATCAAATGCTCACAAAACTTACTGATCGTGACTTAGGTTTTGTTAAAAACAACAATAATTTGTTTATCGCAATTTTGTATTATTGCAGGGAACATAAAATCGTGTACAGAGTCTTACAACTGATTTCTTTTTATTAAAGTCTATGTGCTCTTAATATTGTAAATAATTACTGGGTATTTTAAGCGAAGCCAAAAGCTCAAACAAAAATATAATCTTCCCTATAGATTGTTAACAAAAAGTCACAAAAAGAAGAAGAAAAAAAAATAGCTGTAGTAATCATGACTTATGATTGAAAATCTCTTCTGCCTAGAAGCTTAAAAACTGAAAAAAATTCTTTAAGTTAAAGCGTTTTTGGCACTCAGGCACATTGTAGGTATGACTTTGTCATGTGTGTTGCCTCTGTATCAACATTTGTTATTTATTTTTTGTAATTTCCTTAACACTTTAAATAATATATAGTTTATTAAATATTCTTTAAAGTTTAAAATTAAAAATTAACTTCCTCAAACATTTTTTCTTTTATAAAATTACTCTAAAATATGTTAAGGTTGCCCTAAACAGAAAGCAAATAACTTTTAAACAGCCGAACACTTGAAAACTAAAAGGTAGACAACATTTATCCATCTGCCTTGATTTGGATTAAAATAATTTCTGGTCATTTATTAAATTGACCCACACACTCTTAAATATTTACAGAATATTTAAATATTTATGGAAAGCTAAACCCCATAAACATAAAAATCGAACAACACAAAAAGAAACATTTCATAAAGCGGCAGGTACATCTAGGAAAACCTTCTTCAAAATTAATGATGTGCCATATTGACAAGATTTGAAGTGATGAGTTGTGCTGAACTAAACTAAACAAACGTGGCAAATGAACACCATGAAATAAATAATTTTAATCAAATCTTCTAAGTATCTGACATTATAAAACGAACCTCAAAATGAAATTGTTGAAGAAAAAAATTTGATTTCTACATTGTCAGTAGCAAGAGTGCGATGAGTAGTACACAACATGTTTGTTTGAAGGCTCTTGTGAATCTCGAAATTGCAAAAAATATTGAATGGTGAAAAAGAAGACAAATGTATAAAAGATTTGTAATGTTGATTTGTTGTTGCCATACTCACGCACATATATTTACACACACCCACTCTCATTCATACAGTGAGATTTTGGTACATAGATTTATTTTTTTTTTTTTGTATGTGTTTTGTACAATAATTTGAACATAATAAATTTTAGATTCAAAAATCATTATTAAGTGTTTTTCTTCGTATCTTTTTTTTGTTTCTGTTTGATTATTTTCTTTTTAAGCTTCTTAAAGACAAACACCCACATTGTGTCTTCATTATTGTAAAATGAGAAATGTATGAAAAGCCAATACTGCTAACGGAGGCAAGGAAACACTGTTTACAGTAAAATGAAGAAAAAGAATCTTAGCCGAATGAAAATTATTTATTAAGTGACTTCAAAAAAAAGAAGAAGGTTATCAATTCGACTGAATGCTGCTACTTCTTATGTTTGTGCCTGCAGAACTTAGTCAGTTCCGAATCGATTTTGAAAATTTTTTGTAGTTTGATAGATAATGCTTAAAGACTGGTCCTGTTTTAAAAACAGTTCATAATCTTTAAAATTAAAGGGTGTCCCCAATCAATATATATTTTATAAATATATTATAAGCCGGTAACTGCACTTCCCAAGGCTCCCAATAGCAAAAAGTAATACAATAATAAAACTAAAAATTAAAGGGTGTCCCCATACTTGACGTAAATTGACTTATATGCGTCTATCTTTTGAACTGTTATAGACAAACGGTTGAAAATTGAATAGGCTGTCGATTATTATGACCGTTATAATAACAAGTATAAATAGTCGAAATAATCAATTAAAGGGTGTCCCAAAAGTTAATGTAATTTTTTTATATATGTATGTGGCCAAACTTTAAAACCTTTATAGCCAGATAGTTGAAATTTACAATGAACCTTTATTGCTAAGTCCGCTATAATAACAAGTATAAAATCTGAATTTATAAATTAAAGGGTGTTCCCATATTTGAAGTAAATTGATCTATATGACCCTATCGTTTGAACTGTTATATATAAACACTTGAATATTAAACAGAATGTTCACTACTTTGTCTGTTATATTAAGGGCTATAAATATATAAAACTAAAGATTATAGGGTTTAACAATAGTTGCTGTTATTTGATGTATATGACCAAACTGTTGAAGAGTTGTAGACAGTTGATTGAAATTTGCGCCGAACCTTTATTGCTAAGTCCGCTCTAACAATAAGCAAACTTGAAATTGGAAATTATAGGGTGGCCCTTTTACTGATGTATTTTCACCTATTTGACTCTTGAAAATTAAATAGAATGTCCATTATTATATCAAGTATAATATTAAGTATAAATTAGAAATTAAAGGGTGTCCTAGTAGTTGTAATTTTTTGTATAAGGCCAATCTTTTGAACCTTAAGACTTAGACTAACGCTTAGATTTTAAACAAATTTCGTTTTACAGTGTCAGCAATAAAAGGTGTAAAAAATAAAGGGTGACCACATAATTGCTGAATTTTCTTGTTTAATCCGAATTCATATTTTGTTCTACGACATATAAAAAATCCTTACGCAATCTTTCTCGAATAAAATATAACAAATGTAAAATTACCATCCTAAAAGAATATGATTTCAAGTTAGTCTGCTTTGAAGTTGGAAATTTATTTTATTATAATAATAAAAATATGATAAAAAAATATTCTCTAACATTTAATAAATGTAATTTCGACAAAACAGCCAGTTAAGATATCACTGTTTTTAATTTTTCGGGGCAGATGAAACTGGTAAAATGCATTGTATTAAATTTTATAAGTTACTGAAGATTACTGGTGACGGTAAATAGAGAATCTCGATATCATTGACTGATTGGAGTCGGCGAACACACAAAAACGTCTTTACAATTATTAAAAGTTTAATTTGTTTTTAGATTGAAATTTTATTTTTTATTAATTCAATTATTTATTTAATTAAAAATTGGTTGTTTTCTTTTTTAGATCAAGATATAATTGATTCAAATATTTTTATTTAAAGATTTGTAAATTTTTGTTTCTGAAATATTCATTTTTTGAAAGTAAATTATTATTAAAAAGATTCCAATTAATTAATTTTTATATTGTATTTGCATGTGCACATTGCTTATTTGTAAAAATTGTTTACAATTTTTATTTTTTCATTAAATCTTTCAAATACATATGAATGGTTTCCAAAGGAAACCCTTATGTAAAAAAATGGAAGGGAAAATAAAAATAGTTACTGAATGTTTGCTGTGTTTTTTTTTTTAAACCTGTTGAGTTTTTATTTTTTTTTTTTTTGCTTTGTTTATTCAATATAGTTTTAATTTAATCAACTTGGCAATAGATATAAGACTTTCTAGTTTTGAATTCAAAATTTGGGTGAAATCCACTGATGAGCTGTTTGAGCAGTAGTAAAATGGCCTTATGGATATGCTTTCCCCGCAGTAATACATTTCATTTTGTAGTTTTAAGTAATAAGTATTTCGTGAGAATATCATGAAATATTTATATTTGAAGGAATCAAGCACGATTAAAGTAAACTATTAAAAATTTTAATAAAATTTTACCTAAAAAGAAATAAAATGTTGAATGGAGCAAAACCTTTTTTTCTGTAAATAAAATTATAACAATTGCGATTCATGAATTTTAACCACGCTACGGAATCGAATAAAAAATAATGTTTATTAATTTAATCGGGTTAAAAATAGCTCTATATTATTTTAATGCAATTTTCCCGTGGTTTATTTTAATTCAATAATTTGCAAGTGCCCGCACATAAAACAAAATTAAACTATCGTAGTGTTGTTGTGCTATTTTATTTTTCATCATCTTTTAACTGTATAAAAAAGCCGCAAAAAAGTATGTAGTTAAGAAAAATAAAATCATTGTTGAATATTGTTGTTTTTGCTTAAACCTTGATTTTTATCTTTTCCTTATTGTTTGGAAAAAGTCTTTAGTTTATTTAAAGTGTGAGTGAAAAGTTTCCTGAAGAGTTAAGTAAGCGGTAGCGAAATGGCCATAGAGACGTGCTTTTACCCTCAATAATCGATATCGGTGATTTATTAATTTAATCGTGATAAAAAATAGCACGATATTTTTTTAATTAATTAATTTAATGTTGTCACGTTTGAGAATGAACGATGAACACGTTTCAGTCTAATCGAAATCCCATCGCCTCATTTATTTTACGTACTTTATGTTTTCGGTTACCTTATACTATTCCTTCAAGTTTTTTTTTTTTTTAATTAGGACCAGCACTCAGGGGATGACCCCTACTTATGCAATGCATTGTGCCAGAACTAGGAAATTAGGTTTTGGGATGGGGGATAGAGGGAATAGTGCTTGTGAACATTTGATTTGAATCTTTGCACATTGAAAGTGGCAGGAAAGACCTCTGCATGGAGTTTATTCCACATACGAACTGTTCGGCTAAAAAATGAATTTTCTCTGTAATGCGTTGTGCGACTCACTGGCCAATCGACCCCAAAGGAATGCGCTCTTAATGCAGATCGCGTTGAACGTATGAAATTACGGTTTTCAGGATCGAGTTCCCTGATTTCATAAGAGCACATCCCGTTGTAGTAACGATAAAATAGTAAAACACACCCCACACCGGTCGATGCTCCAGTGAGTCAGTAGAGCTGGATACCCTACTGTCTCCGATGATCTTCTTCGCTCTCTCCTGAACGCGGTCGAGTAACTCCAAAATAGACTTTGAAGCACCGGCGCATACATGAGAGTTGTATTCCATTTTCGGTCTGATAAAGGTGACATAAATAGTAAGAAGATCAGATGGAGTGAAGTATTTCTTACACCGTTTCAGAAAATCTAGGCACTTGAATGCTCCTTTTGCAACATGAAAAATGTGCTTCTTCCAACGAACATCGCATTGAATTTTCATGCCAAGAACATCGAGAGCCTCTGATTCCTTAATATATGTATCACCCATAATTACAGATGACGTAGCATGTTCACCAGTACTTCTGTGCGAAAGCACACAGCACTGGGTTTTATAAACGTTAAACTGTACCCTGTTCGCCAGGACCCATTCGGAAATTACCAAAAGGTCGCGATTAAGGGTATCGTCCATGTGCTTTCTCACAGCCCCAATTTCCTGAAGGCTTGGTCTACTGCGAAACGAAAATGAATGGCAGATGCTACTGTCATCTGCAATAAATTCCGAAGGTGCTGCCTAAATCAGTCTTGTAAAAAGATTTCTTAAATTTTTTTGTTTATTTGATTGTAGAAGGGTATAAATTCTCGATAAGATGATTAAAATAAAATAAGTAAACATGCTTAAGTTAAACATAATGTAAGAGAATAATGTTATGATTGAGGTTGCCTTCCAACCATATTATTGTTAAACCTAATAATATTATTGTTATAGGAACCATAATTTTTTTTGTTACGAAAAAATAATCTTTAAATATAAATTTTAAAATTTATTTTTCTTTTAACTATCAAATGTTAACAAGACTTGTCGCTCTGGATTTTTAATATTTAAGAAAGGGCGTTGAAATAATGAGACTTGTGGATCACGTTCTGTGTTTCATTTGTGGTGTTAGTTAACCCGACAGAAATATTTTCATAGCGCTTGTTATATAATGAACATTTTTTAATATGGAATGCATTGCAGTCTTTGATTAGCATAGTGTGTTACCACTCCACGAATTTTTGCCCCACGGTCATCGACTTGTATCGAAGATCTTTGTCATTAATCTGCATTTCCTCGATGCTCCTAAAGTCAATGCAATTCAAATCATTTAAGCCACTGGAAATTATATTTTAGCCTGGCAAATGTTAAAACCCACAACTAGAAATACTCCGGGACACAGTGTAAAAAGGTCACAAATATAATCATAGATCCTCTGTCAACGCTAATGTATTTTTGAACACTTTTGTCCCCATTTTTGCAGACATTTTGCTGACACCTTACAACGATTACGTTTGTATGTTACACCCAGGGTTTAGTTACGATTCAATATGTATGTGTTAATATGTGTGTATGTATATGTTATATCCTCCCATTGCTAACAACAACAAAATTAATGATTGATTTCCGTTTTTCATTAAAAAAGAAAAAAAATCATTTATTTTTGTTATTTTCAAAAATTTCTTACACTTGCAGTCAAAGTCTTTTAGAAGATTTGAAAATATTTGAATTCTTTTGGGGTTTGCCATAAAAATGTAGTGACCCACACCAGGTTAGAGAGACACACAATATTACCATGACATTCCGTCAATATGTATGTTGGTTGTTTTGGTTGTCTTGACTTTGGTAAAATTATAAAGTCAAGTTATTCCTGTGTTGTTTCATTTAGTTTTTATTTCATTTATTAATAAATTGTGAATTCATTTATCAGAACATCCGTTTTTCAAATTCTCCCCACTGCTGGGTGTAATTTTGACTTGTTTGTAGCATTTTTAAATTTAGTTAATTGTTTAAGGAAATAGGCTGGATGTAGACTTTGTAATAAATACATTGGCTTTTGTTATGGAGTCCTATGCTGCTGACGATATGTATTCAATTTTTGAAAGCTCATACTATTTCTTAAGATTTTGCCACATTCATTTGGTGTTAAATCAATTATTTTTTTCTAGAAGTTTTATGAATATAAAAACAAAGTAATATTTGTTTGTATATTTAAACTTAACTTGATTAATGTTTAAGAGTAGAAAATATTTAATTAAAATTTGATATCTAATTTAAGGTGAGGGAGCATCAATTGGGGGAATGAATCCACACTAAACAGACGAAAATGAACAAGCATAAAGGCTTCATTTAAAAAGTTCACTGTTAAATAACTCTTCTAATGACTTTGTACATTGAGTATAATCTATTTTCGTTTTAAGTTTTCTTTAATTGTTTTACATATATTAATGTAAGGGTTTTAGTAGGGCCTCCTGGAGGATTGGTTCCAGTCCCATCCCAGTGCCGTCAAGAGGCGTAAGATTGCAGATAACATTAACATTTAAAAAACAATAACAAATATATGTGACAATTAATAAAGAGAATAACGAAAGAAGCTTAAGGTTGCGTGTGGAATTCGTCTTACCAAATTATTATTCATTGATTATTAATATTTCTCGCATTCTTATTTACCAAATTGGTTGGTAGTTTACAATGTACACAATCCTAAGTGGATAGATACGACGATTGCTGATGATGGCTATAGCTATCCAAAAAATACAGCTTAAAATTTCCAGCTTTTTTTAAGTAAACAGAAATTTTTTTTCTTTATTTATGATTTTACAAGTTTAATAAACTCTTTGAAATAAGTCGAAATTAACTTTATTATTGGGCTGTAATAAAACTTTTCCTAAACATAAGAATAAATTCTGAGCTATTGAGATGAGGCCTTAATTATTGATATTAAAAATTTCTTTAGCAAAACGCCAAAGCTGTTTCGAGTGTTGAATATAATAGACCTGTTTATCTTAATAAAACGGAAATAAAATAAAGTGTTAAAAAAAGGTAAAGATCTTCCATACATCAAAGTTGCAATAAAAATCGTTGCTAATCTGCTTTGGATTTTCTTTAAAATTTTAAAAAAATGATCTAAAAGGCCTTAAGCAAAAAAAAAACTAGAATGGTTACGGCCCACAGTAAGAGAAAAATTTAAAAAGTCGGTTTTTAACATTTTAATTACAAGACACACCTAAAGTGGCACTTAAAAGCATTCATATGGTTGTTACTATAGAATGAAAAAAATTTTAAATAAATTATAATATCTCCACAAGAAGAGTAGCAGTAACTTGATGAATCATTTGACAATCATTGATGATAGAAATACCCATCATAGCGTAGAACAAAGTTTCTATCACATTGGTACTCGTAAAATAAAAACAAGTAAGAGTGCTACATTCGGCAATGTCAAATGTTAAATACCCTTCAGCATGTAAATCTAATTTAGTGAAGTAGAGCCAATCCAAAAAAAAAAAAATATTGGAGTGACAGAGAATTAAAAAAGAGTTAAGTACAAGTATAATCTTAGTAAGAATGTCATCGGCTCTTAACGGCTTAAGCATTTTTAAATATTTAGGATTTCCTGAAAGATCTCTTCAAATGCTTTTAAATGATGGGTTTCAAAACCGTACTTTTCTATGAAAAAGTCAGGGGATCATAGCTCTTATTTTTAATTTTCTATTGCCTCATATATTGGCGTGGTGTTTTTTCCGCTGCCTCGAAAGACATGGACCGATCTTGTTGATTTTCAATAGCAAAACTTTTAAAATTATGTCTTATCGATTGGCGTATTTAAATTTTCTCTAGCTCACCTTGTTGTACCTCGGCAAAGTTGATTTCAATACTAACACGGACGCTAGAAGGACACTGATCAATCTGATTCGCCATACATAATTACTCAGAATATAAATATTTTGTTGGGTCGGATAATGATATTGTAGAAATTAGAATCGGAATGACAAACTTAGTTATACTCTTTTTCCACCTGTAGTGATGTAGTTACGGAAACTTTTGCATACATGTGATAACTGTAGTGTTGCCAGTGGTTTTTTTACAAACAAATTATTGCTGATTTTGTTTGACTTTGGATTAGATTTAACTACCAAATTTTTAGTATGCTGCAGTTTGAACTTTGCTGAACGTGTATGAATCATCTACAAAAGAATTCTTGTTCCAACTCAATATTGAAGGCGTTTCAATGGTAACGCCGTTCAGTATAAATTTTTTGCAAATGTATAAGTGCAAAATAATGTATGTATTCGTTTTGTTCACTTATTTATTGATAAAATGTCACTAAAAAACACCTGTAGTTAAGATTACTGGGATGATTCTAAAAACGACGTATATTTTAATGATTTACGTGAAATTTTGTTTCGGGGTAATAGTTCACATATATTAAGAGCACAGATTTTATGAGCATAGAAAATAATATTAACTCTTTTCTTTTTAATGGTAAGGAAAATCGTATTTTGTGTGTTTCAGTCTAGAATTTGGGGTTGTGTGACTAAAACCAAAAGTTTTAAAATATGCGATAAATGGTTGCATATTTTTAATTTTTTCTTTTTACTTCCGGCGTAAATAAGAAGCTTCCAAAAAATTTTAAAACACATTTTTTTTCAAAGAAATTCCTAAAACACAGTTTTTTTTTTTGTTTTAATTAATAGTTTATTAGCAGTTTGAAATAATTTTTGGGGATATTTAAGCTGACAGTACATAAGTTGATTATTTTCTTTTAGTTACTCAAGATAGACGACTGACAGGGGGTAGTCGTTAATTTTCCAGAGGGTTGCAGAAATTCTTGAACAACGAAGGATTCTATTACAGACCTCATAAAAGTAATTTTTTGCAATTTAATTTTTATTAAATTATTGGTTAAACAGTTTTGTTATTATAATAAATGAATTTAATTTTTTTTGGCTTTAAGTTTAAGTTTAATTCCATTTGATTTCCTAATTTTTTTATATTTCAAGCGGACGTTTTCCAAAGAAATCAAGAAAAATTAGACACCAGCAGAATAAAATGCTGCTGATGAAGGATGCAGCGATCCGGAAAATGTAGATATCATTTTCCTTTGTTTAATTTTTTCTGCAAAATTTTTTTTAATGTCTACATTCTTTTGTAAATTATTTTTCTTAAAAAAAAAAATGAAAAAAATTTGAAAATAGAATTAAACTTAAACTTAAAGCCAAAAATAACTAAATTCATTTGTTTGAATAATTATTGGTTGCATCATCCATGTGGTTAATGTCACATTTTTCATGATTCTTTTCTGCAAAACGTCTATGAGACCAACTTAATAGGTCTTAAATTTTTTTTTTATTAGGTCGACTTTTTAAATGTTGTTACTGACTGATAATAGATTTTAATAAAAACCGAGATTTTTAATAATCTTTTTTAGTCAAAAATTAGTTGGCTTAATGTTTTATTATTTTCTTGGGGGAATATACTGGTGAGTGTCAATTGCCTCAATGTAATTAAAAGAATTAAACCTCTTTCTTATATAAAATGCTTAACCTGGAACTGGTTTCTTGACTGATTTTTTTTCGCTCTCTTCTTTAAAGAGAAAGAAAACAAAAAATTTTTCAAAGGCAAAATAGCTTTGTTATGTTTGCATTTATCAAGTCATTTATTATTCCGTTAACGAAAATTTAATATTTTTGTTATAAATTTCCTTTCAATAATTGAATCAATTAAATAACTAAGGCTTGAAATATATTTATAGACCACTCACATTTATTAGCAAAAACCCCTTGAATAAAAATAAAAAAATTATTCAATTAAGAAATTAATCAAATTTGTAGAAAATCAAGCAACAAAAAAAAAAAAACCCCCAACATGATTTATATCAGTAGAATAAGAAAACACATGTGAAATATAAAACAAAACCTTGAAAAATCTGCGAATAATATATCGAGAACATAAATCAAATTCTAAGAAAACAAGCAAGAGTTTCCTTTAGCAAAAAAGAAATGGTGCGCCTAAGCCTTAACACAAACCACATATTGGACTTAAGGGAAATTGTTAACTTTCTGTCTACAGCTTCCGCATTTGTTTCTCGTTAATTTTTTTATTGTTAGAAATCTAAACACGTTTTCTTAAGCCCAAATAAACATACGTTTATCACTTTCATTTACAAAGGCACATTACCACACATGTATGAAGATGTGTATTCTTTACACACACACAAAATAAAACAAATTGTTTTTTGAACTGCTAAACAAACAATACATTTACACTATAATATTCTAACGGTTATAGATCATATTGTGAATGAAAAAAAAAATTCCAACTGCATGTGGCTAATAGAAAGGAAAATAAAGCCTTTTTCTTAAAAAGTCCAACAAAATATTTTAGCCATAAATCATGAAGTCGGGTATTGGAAACAAGCAAAGATTCGTTGGAGACTCATCCAAAAATTAAAGAAAAAAGAAAAAGAAATAGAAGGTCACATTCTTGAACGTTTTTTTCTTTTTACATGCGTGAAATTTGTTTTGGCAAGCGAGTGTTTAAAACAAGTAAATTTGTAACATTTCAACACGTTTTTCTGCGAGCTTTTAAAAATGTCTCAGAGTAAATTTTCTACTTGAATTCTTGAAAATTATCGTTAGGGATTTTTTCGCTTTCGTGTATTGTAAGTTATTTGTAACAAAGTATTTTTTTGTTAATTTGTTTTGTTGACAAATAAGTGAACTTATACTTTTTATTTAAAAAAAACTTAAAGACTTCGTTTTGTATTTTTTTTTTTAATTTTTAAAGACAATACGTTTTTTTTTAAAAAACAATCATTTTTTCTCTATAAAAGTTTGCGTTAAGTATTGGAAAATATTTCACTGTAAAGTTAAACTATTTAATAAACTTTAAAATCAAGATATATTTTTACACTGTAAAAAATAATATGACAAAGTTTGGAAACCCAAGAGTTGATTAAAATATTCAAGAGAGTACTTTGACGAAATGTTGAAGACGTTTTTCTACCTAAAAGAATAAATTGTGACATTTGTAACTAAATGAAATTTTGTTTCGTTAATAATAATTCTTGCAAAACTTAATCAAAAATCGGTTGTTTTGAATTGACTTGATTGGCTTCACATCTCATCACTAAAAACTCTGCAGTCATCATGTAATGATTTTGGTTATTCCTGGTTAGTTTTACTATATTTAAATAAATTTTATTAATTATTATTATTAACGTTTTTCATTTTTCAAACAAAGAAAGAGCTTCTGTTTGTTGCAAACATTTTTTTTAATTTTTTATTGTTTTCTTATGTTTGTTCTAACGATTTCTTGTAAATAACGTGAGGCTTAAGACAGCTTTGAAGACCACGATAGGCTTTTTGATCAACCAGCCTCTTTCAACCATGTGGGACTTTGTTGTTATGTTATTGCTTTCATCTCTTATAAGGCTGCTTTGAAGGTTCCATCACGATTCCTTGCTTTAATAAACACGAATCGAACGATCTCTTTTGATCTAATCAACTGATGTTTGACAAACAGAACTTAGACACCATTAACGACAAAACTGTCGTGACTGCTGTATTCTGTTAGTGGAAATGATCTGTTATATTTAAAATACAATCCAACATTTTTAAAGGATATTACTTTTTGGCTTTGTTGTCGTTGTATATCGTGGATGTTATGAAAAAGGATAACTATCGCTAAAATAATAGAAGAAATTTCGTGTTTCTATAAACAATGACATCGATAAAAGACAGACTTTATTTGAGACATTAACAAGAGGCAGTAACTTAAAAATCATTGGTTTCAGCATTTACTGATAATAGAAAATCAAAACAATCGTGTGACTGCTTTAGTCTTTTGTTAAGGCTATTGCGTTCTGATCTTGATTTGTAGTCGAAATCAAACAACAATCAGCGTAATGAAAGAAAACAGAGAAGCTGCAGACGATTAATAACAAAGAATATGGGTTCAATCTACAGCAACTCTCCGTAAATCTGGTTTTGTGACTCCAATCACAAAAAAAACAAATATTACGGTGACAGATTTTAAAAATAAAAAAAAAATAAAAATACGCAATGCACAGCGCTTAATATATTAATACTTAACAATAGTCAATATGATTCTGAAACAGCATCTATAATTTTGTGAGTAAACAAACAAGAATGGCTAAAAATTAAAATTTCATTCGTGATCAACCGGTGGTTGATACAAAAGGAAAAACAAATGAAATAAGACAAGATACAAGGAGAACAGTCAGGAAATACTTAGGTTTGTGTGTCGACTTCGTCTAACCAAATTAATATTATTATGAATATTCCTCGTATTCTTATTTACAAATTAAGCTGGTTAAACAGATTATGTTTACAGTATACACAACTTAAGGTAGATAGATGCGAAGAATGCTGATGATGAATTTGGCGGTCCTGAAAATGCGGCATTACATTCTGCTAGTGTCTAATTTTTGTTGTTTTCTTTAAAAAACATCCGCATACATTTGTTAAATTAATTTTTCTTTCTAAAAAAATATAATTTCACATAAAAATGTTACCGGCTTAAGAATTTTTTTTAAATTTAACATTACCTGAAAGATCTCTTCAAAAGCTTTTAAATGACGCCTATATCGATATCCAAAAAAATATGGGGCACAATCGTACTTTTCTATGACAAATTTAGAGGCCCACAACTCGAAAAATATGGGCGAACGACAATTTCTTTATATTATATTTTTTCTTATTTTTTACTTCTCCATCGCCCAATGAATTTATTTTTTTTATTGGAGTTACTTTATTGTTCCAAACGATATGAAAAAATTAGAGGCAGGCGTGGTGTTTTGTCAGCTGCCTCGAAAGGCATGAACCGATCCTACTGATTTTTAAAAACTATGTCTGACCGATTGTCGTATTTAGATTTTCTCTAGATCATCTACTGCCTTGGTATAGTTGAATTCAATACTAACACGGACGGACAGATGGACATCGTTCCATCGGCTTTGCTTTATCTTTACTTTATTGTTTCGAAAAAGATCTTTGGATCATTTAAAATATTTGAGGGAATTTTCATATAGATCTAAATAAGCTGTAGCCATCCAGACGAGATTTCACTCGCAATAATAATTATTTTTAAAGTTTATTAATTTAATTAAATAATCCCGTGGATTAATTTAAGCAAGTTTATTTTATTATAATGTAACAATATCAATGATAGCACAATACAGCGGCTTGTAAATTTATACAGTCATAAAAACTTTTAAATTTTTTATATAAATCTTAAATTTAAATTTGGATAGGCATTCTTTACACAACGAGATGATTGCTTTTAATTTATTCACTTTTCTGATGATTTAAAAGTTTATATTGATTGTTTAAATCTGCGATCACTTACTACTTTCATTTGGGGTCTGTTTTTTTTTTGTAAATCACGACCATTGCGCTCCGAAGGTAATAAACTGAACTTTTTAAATAATTTGTTTCAATGGATTAATAAAACGTATGGGTTTCGTTGCGTTATTTTATTGAGTAATAAACAAATGGCTTAAATAAAAAGAAGTAGTTTTTACAATATTAATAAAAAAAATCATTTTTGGTCTAGTCTATTCTTATTAAATCTTGGTGATGTTCATCGGCAGGTCTGCTCTGTAATTGGTTTTTATTAAAGTTCATCTTAGAAAATGCTGCTTCACAAACAAAGCGAGAAGTTTCAAGGCTAATTTTTTAAATTCAGACACAAAAAAATTTTATTCAAAACTCTTGACAAGAAACTTTCTTTTGTTGGTGTTTCAAAACTTTATTTTCTTGGAAATCGATAATTTCAATCTGGAGAGAATGCTTATTTTTCCTGCAGCTTCATTACTCCATTCATCCCCAGGATTAAGAAAGTAAATGTTACTGAGCCTATCAACGACATTTCAAATATTCTTGTATTGGCTGACGTTAAGCTCCTTGTTATTGCAGATTTTTTTATTAAGGGAAGTGCAGGAGTTGATTATCCAGATCAATGTTGAAAATATCGAGTTTTCGCAAAAAGTTTTTTACTTCTGTCAGATGCTGCCATACAGGCTTTCTTTTGCCTTGAAGTTAAAGGTTCAGACTATTGATGTGTTTAAAAATTTCTGATAAGAAAGCAATAAAAGTTAAGTTTTTTTATCCCTAAGAAAACTTAAGTAATTGTGAGCTGACGTTTGATAAAAGGAAAAGAAATTTCTTCACGTCCTTTAAATTGGTAAAGAAACGTTATAAAACGCAGCCTTAACCATCTCGCATTATTATGCAACAACAGATCGTCATATTGCACATCCACTTTGTCAAGAAATATTTTCAATTCACGATGTGTTAGTGCTGATTTTGCCCGAAGAAAATTTATTATTTTCATCACTCCTTGCATAGTTCTCTCGAGATAAAGGTTGAGTTTCCAGCAAAACACAGTTTGGTGAATTATACAGTTATAACAAATCAAATTTTCATTACATTTTCGATGGTTCTCAATAGGTGAACTCGTGAGATATTTGTTGTTACATAATGTAAAATATTTTGTATTGTTAACACAAGGTCCGCATAAAACAGTTTTAAGGTTCAGATCCCGACCGCGATCCACTGGTTAGTGACCCCTGGCTTAAAATGTTTGATAATATGCGTCCCGGTATCTGTACATACTGACGAAGCCCATAGTATAAAGTTTCCTTTTTCTAATTTATTCGCATACCAAGAAAATGTTTCAATTTGTCAGCAGTTTAAAAGAAATTCAAAAAGCTTATGGTAAGTAAAGCGTGCCATTATTTAGAAGAAACCATTTAAAATCTAGCAAAAAATGGTTGATCAAAATTTATTTATACACAATTTTGCATTAACACATTTGCGACAATTTTATATTTAACGGCGTTGCTGTTGTAGCGCTTTTGGTATTAATTTGTAAAGACATTTTTTTCGTAGATTGAATCTAGTTTTTGGCTTGCGTGCAGCCTATAAAATATATTAAAATTAAATCTATTCCAAAGATCAGGCTAAATTTTTATAAAGTTCTTGTAAAAAAATAGATGGTAACACTGTTTGCTACAAACGTCACTTGTATACTAAGGTATCAGACAATTCTTTTTTTTTCATTTTGTGATTGAAAGTTCCATGCAATATTTAGCTTTATAATGGAAATGAAATGGCCGGAAACATGATTGCTGATTCGGGAGTGAACTTTTGATTTTACTAATATTTTTGCGTTCAATGGCAGTTGTTTACCATCACATTCCTTTGGGTAACTTCGATAAAGTGGTGCAACTGCAATATTTGTTATTTACCATAATCGAGGTAAAATAAACAAGTTAAGTTTTCCCTTTTTAAATTTTGACTTCTTGCATCAGCAACAAAAAAAAAAAAAGAGGAACATCTGAGTATGAAAAACTCCTGGTCATGATGTGATGTGTGGTCTACAGTTTTCTCACTTTCTTTAAGCGTAATTTTATTTAGTAAAATATATATTTCTTTAAATTTTTTTTCAGTGTACATTTCAGAAAATATACAATATGTGTCGTCACCATTGTTATTTGTTCTTTCTTGTTTTAGCTTCTGTTTGCCATTAAACCCGTTCTAAATACGTTCCTCGCATACATTTGGATACTTTTGCCATTGTATACGATGGCAGTAAAACGTTTTTCATAAAATTTTTTACCGCCAACACAAGATTTAATTAAACCAAAGACTTGATTTATGAACGAAAGGATACAATAATGTTCCATAAACGTTTTAGTGCAAATGTATATCTGAGTGTGTGTGTGTGTGTCAGCATATTTACATGTGTATTGAAAGTATTTTGAGAAATTTTTTCCACTCCATAATGTTGTAGTTCTTTCTGTTTGTGTCTATTTGGTTTGAACCTTAAGGGTGAGAAAAAAAAGCAGTGAAAAAAATTGACAGGAAAACAAAACGGTAGCAGCGCGGCAAGTGAACGGAAAGAAAAATCAAGTCGAAAGGGTTGAAAGACAAAAACAGAAGCAATAAGTTCAATGTAAAATAATCACGATAGCGATATTTATTGAAAAGTAACAATAACAACAAAGTAATATGCAGATCCTTTAAACGGTGATTTAGTTTACTAAGATGTAAGTGCTTCAGGAGCAACCATTTTCGTTTAGTGAATTAATCCTTGTTTCTAGCGGCAGAGTTTCTAAGGTTCTTCCATCAAAATTCTTGAAGAAAATTTTACTATTTAAATCTATGATAGATTAAGAAGATTTAAAATAAACTAGTAAAATAATGCTATTTAGCTACGATGAATTCTATATTCTGTTGCCTGTATTAAAAATAATCAGTCCAATCATAAACAAAAATACAGTGCGAGTTCTTTCACTATTATAAATTAGTTTCCATTTCTTATGACTGCGAAAAGTGAAAAAATTCAAGGGAAAAAAGTAGAAATTATAAATTAATAAAGAGAAATTTAATGCAAATAGCTCCCTTCAAATTAAGGAGGTGCCACTTTTTTTTTGTCCCCACGGAATTCATAATTGGAGAAATCTTTTCATGAGAAAAATTTTTTCTGTGAGAAAGAAATTCCGTGAGAATATTTATGATTGCACCGAACATTTTTTTATTTATAGGGAATTTAATATATTAGTTTTGCAAAATATCAACGGTTGTAAATTTTTTTTATTTTCTAGCGGGTTTTTATAACGTTATTTTGACAAATATATTTTCCTTTAACACTAAAATTAATTAAAAAATAAGCTTTTTGGCCAACTCTCCCCCTCTTTTGGTGAACAATTAACTATTCTTTACGAGATCAAATAATAATTTGTCATTAAAAAAAAATTTACAAATTAAAAGGATAAAGAGACCTTGACTTGATTTCACTTGTTAAGTTTATTCAATTACTCTGTACGCGTCTCTCTGTTTTTCAAATATTTAATTTTTATTGCATGTTCGCTGTTTTTAAAAAAATATTGAGTCTTAGTTGGCGAAGTATTAATTTCTTTATAAAATTCGTTTTCTATTTAATAATAGATAATAATAAAGCCTGTCGAAAAACGTCTTATCTGACAAGGCGCTTGTTATGTCGGCAGCTTTATTAATAATCAAAATTTCCACATGTGGGTACTAAAAAATACGCACATCACTGTCTGCATCCCAATTCATCGGCATATATAGACAGAGTTGTGACAATTTCGGATTAATGGTATCGTAAGTCCATTTTTTTATTTGAAAATGCTACTGAGAAAACCATGTAAGTCAACACTGAATACCACAGCGTCTTTATGGATAAACTTTAGTTTTAGCAGAATGATTCACCATGTAACAAAGCTCATCAATCGCATCCTTGCCGATATTATTAACCCTTTTCTGATTTCAATTTTTTTCAGACTTTTTCTTGTGGCGTGCAGACATTTACTATGAAAATAATTATAAAGAGTTCAGGCTTTTTAATGCTAATGACATACGTTCTTGTGGTAAGGTAGATCCAGAAACTCTTTATAAAATCCTGAAAAATTGTACTGAATAAAATCTTGATTCATATATATTTTATTTTCAATTTATCAATAATAAACCATAGGAAAATAAGTTTAGTTAATTTAATTGATTCCTTAAAAGTAAACTTGTCATTCGTCCATGCGCTTAATACATGTCTTAATATACAATCAAGTATAATAAATATTTGTCCATGTCTTAGTTACTACGAGTATAAGACTGATTTAGCTATAAAAAACAATAACAAAAAATATATACTTTTTATATGTCACTTAGGCCCACTATTAAGCCTTGGAATGCGGAACTATATTACGAAACTTATACGCGAGAATAGAAGTAAGATAATTGCTTGCGTGCACTCATAATATTAAAAAAAAGTGCAATAACATTTTTTACGTTTTTTTTTTTTTTTTTTTTTTTATTAAAGAGAAGTAGCACTTCAGGCAATAATGCCTATTTAGTTATTTTCGTAACCGTGCTACATTCTTTAGGAAAGGGATAGATGAGAGATAAGACAGATGGTGAAAAGAGAAAGATAGATATAGTACCGACGAAGGAGGCTGCATGTTTTAATGTTAATTCTGAATATGTATTTATACCATTAAACAGAAAAAAACATTTTTTATTTTTGGTTGCCGCAGGGGTTGAACCCTGGTCAACCAGTTTTGTAGCCAACGTGTTTACCACTTCGACTACAGCAGCCTCTAAAAAAAAAAGATTTATTTTAAGGAACTGACCACCCACTTGGAAATATTTTCTATTTTATAAAAAGGAAAAAAATTATATCTAAACAAAGAATTGACAAAAAAATAATTATGGGTGATATATATATATATATATATATATATATATATATATATATATATATATATATATATATATATATATATATATTAAGGAATCGAAAGCTCTCGATGTTCTTGTAAGAAATACTTCACTCCATCTGATCATCATGCTATCTGTGCTACCGAAAAAATGAAATGACGCCCGAAAATGGAATACAACATTCATGTATAGGCCGGTGCTGCAAAGTCTATTTTGAAGTTACTAGATCGCATGTGGGAGAGAGCGAAAAAGCTCATCGGTGGCAACAGGTTATCCAGCTCAATGGACTCACTGGAGTATCGACGTGGCGTATGTTTCATTGTTTCATCGTTACTACAAGGGAATGTGTTCTTATAAAATCAGGGAAGTCGTTCCTGAAAACCGTAATTTCGTTCGCGGAACGTGCTCTATATAGAGAGCGCAATCCTTTGTGGTCAATTGGCTAGTGAATCGCATTACGCATTACAAAGAAAATTCGTTTTTTAGCCGAACAATTCGTATGTGGAATAAGCTCCCTGCAGAGGTGACAGGAAAACTTTTAATGTACAAAATTTAAATCAAACGTCCAGAAGCACTACTCCCTCTATCCCGCTTCCAACAAACTAATTTTCTAGTTGTGGCACAATGCATTGGCTTATATAGGGACAACATGTAAAATGATTTCTACAGAACTTGAGATTTTAATAAAAATTTGAGGCACATTTTTAGGTTTACTGAAGCAGCAGCACAATTTTGTGAAAAAGTACACTTTGCGATTTATATTATTTTTTATTGAAATAAAAAAACAAAGTGTTTAAATTTTAAGTCATTCTTGTGTTAAAATCTGATGTTAGCGATTAAGCAAACATATTGATTTGAAATTTAAATTTTTTAACGTCTTGAGGCAAATGTTCATGGTGGCTTAACAAAAACAAAACAACAAATAAAATCAACTTTTTAACATTTCAAATTTTTTTCTTACTTTTTATTTCTCCACGTACTTTTAAGCTGAGGACTGAAGGGAATTTATATATTTGTAATTTATATTTACTTCCTTTTTAGCCAGAGGTTACAAAAAAAAACCAACATTTTCAATGTGGGTTATTAAAAGTGGAAAAATAATGTGACGGTAAAAATACAACAAAAATCCTCAAGATTTAAAAGGTTTTAGTTGTGTAATCGATTAAAAGGATTTTTATGCAAATAATTTTAATTTCTATCTTTTCTTTGTATATTTTTTGTGGGGTTAATCTCAATAAGAATTTAATTTTTATATTGCAAGTAATTTATTTAAAAGGGTTTATTTCTCTTTCTTTGTTAATAATTTAAAATAAAAGGCGGCTAATGATGTATAAATTTGTTACTTAAGGAATTACATTTTATTTTTTCTACTAAAGAAAGTTTCTTTTAAAGAGGTTTTTCTTTTTTAAACGTGGTAGTGAATTTATGTAAAAATATAATTTTTTAATCGACAGATTAATCAGAACAAAAGGTAGGAAATTTAAATTTTGTAACAAGGAATTTGAACCACTTCAGATATATGGAAATATAAATATCTTTATAGTAAATATTTGGTTATTTAAACTTCATCTTGGGTCGTGCGGACTGTTAGTATATGTGTAACTATAGATGTCTCGATAAATCTTTATTTAACATTTTTATTTTAATCATTTTAATAAAAAAAAAACCTGCAAACGGTGTTAGAAAGACGAAATTTTTTGAGAGCTCAGAATAGCTTTTTATGACGCAAGAAAGCTTTTAAATAAGTAATGCAAAATGATGATGACGGTACGTGTGATATTTTAGCTTCTTCTGACCCCGTTGGCTTTTGTGTTGTAAAATTTCTACTCGCAAAAATGCCAATAGCCCAAAAAAAAAAAAAAAAAAAAAATGACAAGTTACCATATAGAGCAACTGGTACAATTTAAAAAAAATAACGAAGAAATGTTCACTTGTACCCGTCAAAAAAATATAAAAAACCCAGAGTACAATATAATTATCATTTTGACAGAAAGAATGAAATTGCAAAAGTCTGATGGTATGGCAATAGTATATTACTCCAATGAACCATTAATCATTCAGATGGAGTATTGCGCTATCCTATTTGCAGCCCTTAGCATCAAAGCGGCGTCAAGCTCCATCGATAATAGTTGGTCCTTATCGCAAAAACAACGGTCATAGTCCGGAACGCATAGCAAATCAATTGAGATGTGTTCTTTGTCATTTTAAATGTAGCTAGAAATTTGCGTTATGTACAAAAACGCTTTGCGTTGAATAAAATTGTTTTGGTCAGTTTCATATTCGCCTATTGTCCCCAAGTGATGTTACCCATTATTCTAAACAGGAATAAATAAATGACAGTAAGAATATTTTTTTACCTGCAGTTTAATTTTTGGCGTTAACGGGTTATATTTAGCAATTAAACGATTTATTAGAACTTATTGCTAAATTTTCAATAAAAACTGATTTGTTATTATCAATACATATAACAAAACGAGGAGGGGGTCATTTCTGTACATGAAATACTTTTTTTTAAATTTTGATGTTGGTCATTAATCGATATGAAATATATAACACCTATTTTTGGAATTTTAGTCTGTCAGATAAACTAAAAATGCAAATGTAAAAGCACCCAATTTTACCGGTATAATAATACCAAAACAGTTATAAGTATATTTTAATTTTGTAGATGGAAAGCTTTTAACACTGTTTACATAATTCTACAACAAAAGTTTAAAAACGTATTTTTTAAAATTAAATTAAAAAAAAAAATTATAACTGACACGCGGACGAAGTCGTAGGCACTGTTAAATGTATATTATAAGTAAATATAATTAAGTCTCTTCACTTGAAAAAAATAAATATTTTTGGTTCGGCCTAAATTTACGTTTATTTTAATTTCTAAAATTTCTTAAGAAAAATAAATTTTTGGATCGCTAAATCCGTCGTCAACATTCTTCGCATTTATCTAGTTTAGTTATGAACGTTGTAAACATCGTCTATTTTACGCAAAAATTTAAAAAATAAAAGTACCAGAAATATTCGTAATCAATAGCCTTTAGGTTGGTTAGGCGAAGTCAACACACAACCAAAAGGTTTTTTTCCTTGTTCTCTTTATTTATTATCACATATACTTGCTCTTGCTTTCTGCTGACTGTTAGTTAAGCAGCAGATGTAATTTTATTTTTTTATACGCTTTCCTTCATATCACATTAGATGCTCTTCCAGTGTCATACTGATCTTAATTGAAGCATGAATGCTCAGTGCCTTGCGTGTTATTTAATTTTTAAAAATTTTTGAAAATAAATAGTGTAACTATTTTAATATTTAATGGTTGATTGTCTCTCTGTGATCAGAATTGAACTCATAGATTTCGTAATTTTATAAAGTTGGATTTATTTTTCTATTTTTGTTAACAGTAAAAGAAAATGTTTAAGCATTTTGCACCAATTAATTGTTAATGGTGCAGTACAAAATGAATAATAAGTTTGTAATATTTTCATACTTGTTTATATTTTATTTTAAGGGTAATTAAGACGAAGTTATAAATTTAATTTTTTTCGCAGTGCAACCACCAAAAGTCTTACCAACCTAAATTAAAAAAATATGAATTATGTGAACTCGTCTTTATTTATATTTTGTTATTATTGTTTTAATGAAAATAAGCCACTTAACAAAATATATTTAAAGAAGTTTTTTTCTGTTACAATTTTATTATTATTTTTTGTTTTGTTTTTTGTCTTCATCTTAATATTTCAGTCAGTCATAAATCTTTTCATTAGCAAGTGGAGCTTTTTTTTCAAAAAAAAAAGTTTTTAGAACATTTTATGCCACAACCATCTTTATGGGATGTTTTCGTTATTAGTCTGATTAATTTGGCTCTTTTCATAAATTGCTATTATGAAATAGGCAAAAGTAGCAGGCAGCTAAATAAGCAGCAGCCTTTAAGTGGCGGCTTTCTGGTTTATTTTTTTGTTAATTCTTTTTCAAAATTAGAAGTGTTTTATAATAAATTTTTGCCCCTTTTTAATTTTCTCTATTTAAGCAACAACATTGTCGTCATCATCTTCATCATTGCCATCATCACTAACACCCTTGTCGTGGTCATTCAAATGGCAGGAGAAGGCAGCAGTAAAATGGAACCAGAGAAATAAAGTTTTTAAGTTTTAAAAACGGAAGCATTTTATAAGAACCACATCATACATTATCCTAATCAAGGATAATTCATTAGTGTTTGAAATTTTTGGCATCTACTTAAGGTTAAAGTCGACAAACAGGGCAACGAAATAAAAAACAAACGTTAAAAACAGCAGTTAAGGTAAAGGAAATCATTGAAAAAAGAGACTGTTGTAGTTTTTATTTGTGCACAATACCAGCGCATCTATTTCAAAAACAAACAGGACTAGAGCAAAATATCAAAAGAAAAAAAAAAATGATAAGAAATGATGTGAAGGTAGAGAAAGGGATAAAGTTTTCTAAATAAATAAATTAGTGTTTAAATTCAAAGAAACATCAGTTACAACGAAAGAGCCAAATAGCGTTTGTTAATCAATTCAATTAATTAATTTAATTTAAAAGTTTTTCAAGTTAAAACCCAAAACAAATTGTTGGAGAAAAACGAAAAATTTATTAGCAACAACTGACGTGGAAAAGCACATCCAAATAGAATTTGTACTCAAACCAAGTAATACGAGTTTTAATCAATTTGTTTAGTTTCTTTTGCTTTCTTTATTTTCTCTTATATTTTGTGTTTTTTTTTTAATTCTTTCAGTCTGCAGTTCTAGTTATTATGTTTTATTTACAACAGAAAAATATTCCAAGAATTTTTATTAAAATATAAAAATAGAAACATTTGATGAATTTTGTTATAAAACGATTAAAAATCAATAATCTCCAAATACATAAATACGAAATATAGCAAATTTTTACCAGACAACAGCAATATTTAATATTCTTTTTATTATTCAATATGGTATTCACTTAAGACAACATTAACATTGAGGCAGGCATTAGACTAGAGACTAATAAATATCTGAAAGTTAATGCGGATTAAGAAGGCGACGTTCGCTAAAAAGGAAAAAGACACAAACAAGGTTTTGATTTTGATATCTAAAAATAATTCAAGAAAATTTCTGCAGGACAATTTCATAAGATATAAAAAAAGCACGTCAGAAATTATTGCAAGTATTTTTTTTATTATTTTATCCTGTCTTCAAGTGATTGACATTGGTGACTCCTCTGGCAACACCTGATGAGGATATTAATATTTTACAAGACTTTAAAAAAATATTGTGGGCTGCATGTCATTTATAGCAAGTACGATTTTATAAATAATTCGGGAATCGTCTAGGTCAGTGTTTCCTAACTTTTTTGATTATGCTCCATCTTAACATTTCAAAAATTTGTAGGACCCCGATACATAATTTTTAACCTTTAAAAATTATTTTGTTCTCTTAAAAAATATAAACGATAATTTTTGGGAAAAGCACTATTAAACTGTTATCAAACACGTAAGTAAAATTTCAAAACATATAAAAAATTTAAAATAATTTTAATATTGGATTTTTCTATATTCATTTAGTGTGATCCTTGCGCTTGATGTTAGCTGCACAGAGACCCTTTAACAGGTGACAATTTAGTCTCAAGTCTCCACGTTGTGTTATATCAAGTCGATTTCTTTGTTTTTTTTTTTATCAGTAAATCATTTACAGCACTAAATCCACATTTAGCTAAATATGATAGAAAGGGTAGCAAAAGTTTTCTTGCACACTTGGTTGCATTTGGATATTTAATTTTAGTTTCTTTACAAAGCCATGCCAACGATCCTTTAATAGTAAATAAAGTTTATACTGAAATATCACTTTGCAATTCTGCGAGTTCTTTTTTATACTTCATACTCGATATAACAGACAAATCTACTAATATTGGCTGCATCATCTTTGTTAGGAAATCAATTTGTTTTAAAACAGAAAATTTTTCTCTTAAATCGGCGGATAAAATTTTCAAATAATTGACAATAACAAGTCCAGCGGTATCAATAACTTCACATTTTTGAAGCCAATGAAACTGTTCAAAGTTTTTAATGTTAAAATGTTTTAGATACAACTCAATAATGGTAATGAAACCAAATATCTTTGCTTTTGTAATGACAAGTGTTTTATTTGGTATCGGCTAAATTACTTTCAAATGCTTTACTTTTTGTCGCTCAGGAAATCACTAAAAGTATAAAATATTTGCATAAATCTTTTCATGCAGTTTTCTTTGGAAAGCCATCTTATTTTAGTATGAAGTAAAATTTTCACATGATCTTTATTTTGTTCTTCACTCAACAAATTCAAAAGACGCTCACATTTGGCACTGGCGAAGTACACTAGAGCCCCGACTTGCGTCGTTAATAAAGAAACGCAACGCAAATTGAACAGACACAAAAAATTTAATCGTTTTTAGCGACGCAAATCGAATTTTTTTAGTTTTTAAAAAGCGACGCAAATCGAAACGGAGCAAATCGGGACGATGCAAGTCGGGGCTCTAGTGTATTGAGACATTTCATTACTGCATGCAGTGCTTCATTTAAAACAGGCGAGATATTTTTAGCTTCCAAGTTTTCCTTTTAAATAACACTATATACAATAATCATTTCTGGATTCGTATCTCTCATCAATCTTAAGCAGTTATTTTTCTTACCCGTCTTATCAGGGGCGTCATCATTGACCATCAAGTAGTTTTTTAAGTTATTTTTTATAATTTGCCTTTTTTGTTAAATTTGTCACCGACATCTAGCATTGCATTTAAATAATTCAAAGCGAAAGGGTTAAAGGCGCATCGAACCCATTTTTAAATTGTGGCGTAGGCCAGACCTTGGAAAACACTGGTCTAGTGGCTTTAGTATTTGCGCAGCCATGTTCACTGACATCATGATGCTAGAAACTAAACAAAAAATATGAAAACATCGAAATTTGAAACATAATGTAAAATATTTATTACGCAGAGATGGGAACGAATAAAAGAGAATAAGAAATAGTTTGCAATATGTGGGAGATTTCATATTAAAAACGGCCTGCTCTTTAATTTCTAATAATTGTTTCTTAACTTTTTTAAATAAATTAAAAATCATACGCAACTATTGCAACACCTTTTAATTTTTATTTTTTGTACTTGATTTTATAGCAGACATGACAATATAAACTCTGTGAAAATTTCAACAGTCTGCCTGTAACTGTTTAGAAAATTAGCTTATATATGTCACGACCTCTATTGAAACACATAAAGATACTTAAAGTGCTGTCAAAAAACACGTCACTATTGGAACACCCTTTTATTTTGAGTATCATTTTTTGTACTTGTTACAATAACCGACACAGTTTCATAGTAAATTGTGTAAATTAGAGATATTCGCCTATCACAATTTAAAAAATAACATGTTATTGAATATATGGTTACTTTTAGAACACCCTTTAACTTTTTTTATTTTTTATTATATCAGCTATAACAATACACCTTTTGTGATAATTTCAAGGCTCTTACCATTACGGTGGCTGTAACAGATAGACGGACATAGTAGCGAAAACAATAGGCTTTCATTTTTAGCCTTTAGATACCGAACCCTTAAAAAGGATACGTCAAAAGGGAGATTATACTTAACCGGTATGGCTTAATATTACCGAGGTTTTTTTTCTTAATCGCGAAAAAAATTGTTTTGTACTTTTAAAGATTTCATTGTTTCGATATCGAATTTCGATAAAGTGTTTAATTGATTCAATAATGCATTTAATTAAAAAGTTATTATCTTTTTCAAATGTTTATGTTATTGAATTAAATAAAATTTTAATAAAATTACATATAGAACTGAATGAAAACCTTAAGACGTGCAAAAAATCATTTCTGGTAAATTAGGAGCAGAGTATGACTGAATACCCTTAAAAAAATACTGTTAACGCAACGCTGCCGTTAAAAAGATAGAAAAATAAATTTAATTTTAATATTAATAAAAAAGTTGTTTTATACCTATTAAAGATTTCATTGTTTTGATATTGAGTTTTAATTAAGTGTTTAATTGATTCAAAAATGTATTTAATTAAAAAAATTGAATTAAAAAATTATTAATATCTTATACAAAAATTTATGTTAATGAATAAAATAAAACTTTAATAAATTTCCATGTAGAACTGAATAGAAACTAAAAGACGTGCAAAAACTAACTTCTGTAAATTTAAGCCCAAGGCATGAATGAATACCCTTAAAAAATAATACTCTGCTAACCCAGCGCTGCTAATAAGAAGATAAGAAAAAATTAATTTAATATTACCAAAATGTTTTTAACATTATTTTTGAATTTATGGAGTTTTATAATAACAATTTTTGTAAACAGTAATCGCAAATATTTTCTAACAAACACATACATACACACAAGTCTTGTGCAGCTTTAAGTAAGCAGTACAAATATTTAATATTACTCTAAGCTGCAACTACATCATAGTGTAGATGCTACTTGTATTTTAATTTTATTTTTGTTTTATTAAAAGCATACAATTTTTATATAAAAGTTTAGTCGTGTTTGGTTTTTCCTTGCCAGTCTAGGATATTTTCTAATTATAAACTCTCTATAAATTACTTTAATCTATAGCTGTTGCATACACATACCACTGGATTTTATAACCTACACACATTAAACCATTAGGAAGCGGTAAATAGATAAAAGTAAAAAGTTAGGAGTAACAAAAATATTTTTTTTGATGTTTTATTTATCTAAAGATTTGTCACACTATTTAATGTGCGAATTAGACATTGGGTTCACAGCTTAGAAAATTATATCAAAACCTTACAGTTAGTAGATTAGTTTACTTGAGTTTAAAGTATTTTTCAGCCATGATCATAACTCCCATTCCAATTCGTCAAATAAGATTTATTTCGCTCAGAATGAAAATTATCGTCAACTCGAAACAGTCTAATATGGAAAACAAATGAAAAACAATTCTATGTCTTGATTTTAAGTTTTAAAATTGTGGTGTGTTTTTTTTTTTTTGGTAAAATGTGGATAAAATGTTAAATTTACGATTTTAGAAATGTTTTTTTTATAATAATTTTTTTTTTTAGCGGATTTTTTGGATTTTCGAATCGGGTGTTTTTTTTAAATTAAATTTTGATAACAAATTTTTTCTTATTATTTTCACTAAGCTCTGGTAAATCATTATGAATTGACTTGCGCTTGAACAAAGCTATCAAATCATCCAAGTTTACTTTGAAAATTAGTCATCTATTCGAGCAACTTAAAGACGACTTTGTGATTCATCCGTCAAACAGTAGATAGATTTCATACCACATACTCTCTAGAGGACGCCATAACACCAACACGTCGAAGGAATGTGCGTACTCAAGTAAATACCGCTGCTGTAAACAAAAGTGTGAAAAAAGATCCAAATTTATCAATTCGTCATCGGCCGTAGAAATTGTGTTTCTGTTCGTCCACTACTTACGTGGAAAATTTTACACAAAAATCTTGGCTGTCATCGACCCAGCTAGTGCAAGAATTAAAGGTACGAGACCATTATATGCGGCGTTCTTCACACATTGGACTCCAGAACAGTTAGTAATTGACCCGTTGTTTTGTTGCCAAATTGTGTGCAGCAATGAGTCTCATTTTTCGCTTAACGCAAAACACAGACTACAGTCTCCATTGCATTTAGAAAAATGCACCGTTTGCCTTGGTTTACACGCTGGTGGCATCGTCGGACGTTATGTCTTAAAAAATGGGGCCAGATCTCACGTTACGATTAATGGAGATTGTAACCGCACCATGACTAATGATTTTTTGTTTGAAAATATGGATGAAATTGATCCGGATAAAATCTGGTTGAGTTATTGATATCAAAATTTGGCAATAGTTGATTTTGAAAAATGAATTTGTCAATTGGCCTCTAAAGTCGTGCGATTTGACATCTCTCGATTCTTTCCTGCGGGGCCACGTGAAGCTTTGGAGGCCTACATTGTTCGTGTCAGTAGTACTTGAAAAAGTACTTGAAAAAGTGACCCAAAATTGGACGTCCAGAATGCGCTTCGTCATTAGCGGTGGCCATATGCCCGAAATCATTTTTAAATATTAATGTCATGTTCTGATGTTTCGTATAAAAAAAAATTCTTCATTATCTGCATTTTTTTGTGAAATATTCATTTCTTATGACAGTACAAAGTAATGTGGTTCATTTAATAATTTTTACTGGGCTTAAAGCGTTATATTTTTTTAGTTGAATGATATTTCTTTGGAAACAATGTGGTCTTTAGTGCTTATTCATAATTTTAAATAGCATTCGCAATGAATAATATTTTTAAATGTACAATGTGTGTTTTATTTTTAAACTGGTTCCCAAAGGGTTAATTGTAATTAATTGAAAATTTCTTTACATTTTTCTTTCCACTTAAACATGAACATCGTATGTTGCTCCAAGAACTGCTTTACAATATTTGTGCCATGGAATTTTTTTTAGAGTATTTGTTGTTGTTTTAGAACAGAAAAATATCTTTGGTGGTTAGTGACTTGAGAGGCGATACTTTTTAACTTGAATAAACTATTAATTCTTTACTTTTGTTTTTTTTTTTTTGTTGAAGCAACATTCAGTTTGAAATGTTTTAGTTTTTGTTGCTATATTTTTTATTTTATTAATTACAACATGCACTTGATATGTTGTAAATATTTTTTAAGTAGATGGATGGCATGTTTATCAAACCCAATTGGTAAGAAAAGGAAAAAATATTTGTAGCAAAGAAATTTTTTTTAATAATTAAATGGAAATTATTTAGTAGTATAAGTTCGTTTGGGCGTAGCGTAAAAGCCCTAAATTTATTTAAAATTTTAAATTGATGGCAATGTATTTTCGCTTATTTTAAATTAATTTTTTATGGTATTAAATCACTAATACTGGTTACGTTTTCTAATAGCTTTTTTAAATTTTTTAACTTAAAAATTAATTTTATAATTATAATAACAATTTGAAGAATGTATAACATGAAAAATATTTTAATAATCTCATGGAAAGAGTTTATCGAAGATATTTTTTAGGTCAAAAACACTTTTAATCAAATTTTGAAAAGCTACAAAGCATCAGTCACACTGCATATTCTAAAGGATAGAGTTTGGTGAGAAAATTTAATTAGGTAACAATGTTTTCTTAAGAAAGTGTGTGAATATATGTATTAAATTATTTTATTTTGTCGTTTTTGTACAGCTGCGTTTAATATATTAGCACCGCGCACAAATTTTTAATGACTTCGTTTGCATCTGTTTAACTGTTGGACAGATTCAACTCATGTTAATAAGAAATTTATTTTGTTTTCTCAACAGTTTATAATACGGTAATTGATATAAACAAAAAACTTAAAAACTGCACAGTCAAAATAATTGCGCTTCAGTTCATCTGCAACAAAAATTAGTGGTTTCTCTTAAAATAAATCAAAAATTTCACTCAGACATCTTGTAGATAAATTAATTGTATGGTTTCAAAACATTGTCGCGTGCCCTTTGTTTTCTATTACCGTAGCACAACGTCTTCGCATGAAATCCACTTAGTGCTGGCATCTTTCAGCTTTGATGGAACTCCAAATTTTCTGCACAGCCCCCCAATGCTCTTCATCACTTGTTGGTTTTATTGTAGATACACCCTTCCTTATGTCCGCCACTGATTTTCGATAGGGATTACATCTAAGGACTGTGCAGTCCACTCCAGTACATTGATAGAGTTATCCTTGAACCATTTTTTAGCCATTTTGCTGGTGTGTTTAGGGTCATTGTCTTGCTGAAACATCCACACCAGCGGCATTTCGTAGGAAGCATACGGCAGCATAATTTCATTAATATATAGAACCCATACCTTGATACGAGAAGCAACCACATACCATAATATTATGACCTCCATGTTTGATAGCTTTTGATGTGAATTGTAGCTTGTGTTTGCTGTTAGGTGGCCTACGAACAAAACATTTAGAGCTCTTCCACCAAAAAGAACAATTTTGGAATCGTTAGTCTATAACACTTTTCTTCACTTTTCCTTTGGCCAATTTAGATGTGCTTTAGCAAAAGATTGTCGTTTTGCAACATGCTTAGAGGAAGTTTGCGGCGAATAGTTTTTTAAAGCTCCATAGCTATCACAAAGGGATTTGCTTAAGTCGTCCGTACTAATCGTTTTACTATTATGGTTGACAAGGTTCGCTTCCTACCACGGGATATAACTTTTTGCTCATATCTAGGTAACTCGTGACCATTTAATTGGAACAGCGAAAAAATTCCCTTATTTCGGAATACAATTTCTCCTCGGACGAAATTTTTTTTTATTGGTTCACGTTTTTCCGGCGAACAATGCTTCCGCGTCCTGTGATTATACAATTTTTATAAAACTATCAAACGATTTTAGAGAAAGTATATTAAAAAAATTTTATTGCCTTCCGTTTTCACTTTCTTTTCACAAAATTTTGCAAAACAAATGATATGATGTGTTTACAAAAGATTTTTTATAATTGACTAACAGTTACGAAATTCGACAACAAATGCACAAACTCTGAGATAGCATAAAAAATGTAACTGCTTTTTACACTCAAAACAATTTTTACATCTTTCGAATCAGAATATTGCAACTGGTGCTATTATATTTATCGGCACTGTATTTTTTAATATAAATTTAAGAAATGAAACTTTCCAATTTGATAACCAGATTTTGAAAACAAAAAACAAATACATAATTCATTCTCCTTACGTCGACTTTAGTTCTTAGTTTTATTCGATAAATATGCAAAACCTCATCTTCATTTTGATTCTTAATTCTTCATAAGGGATCAATAAAAAATGTTTAAAAGGTAAAAATACTCTTTGTAAATTTATAAAAAAAAAAAAAAAAAATAGAAACAAACAAAAACATTAAGGCGGAGATTTTCTTATATTCTTTGCGGTAAACCGCAAGTCAGTTATAAGTTTGTTTTGTAGAAAAATATGTTTAAAAAATTCTACATTAAATATAAAAAAGTAACCCTCTTCAGGAAAACTCACACTCACTTCACTTAAGCTACAATTTTGAAAGGTATTTTCAATATCAAAATAAGTTTAACTTAAAGTATTGATGGATGTAGGCAAGGTCCACAAAAACAATAAATAAGGGTTGCAAATACTCAAGAAAATAAATATAAAAATACAATAATGCTCAAACAAAAAAATACATATCATTCACACCAGGGATGGAAGATAGCAACTTTTTTTTATAAAAAGATTATTATTTGTTTACTTTATTTAAAAACATTTAAAATTTATATATTTAAACCTTTAAATGTTTTTGTAGTTTTTTGTTTTTTTTTTTGTGTTGGTTGCAACATGTTGATAACGTTAAAAATACGAAAAAATCAAATTTTTACTAAAAAAAAATCTCTGACAAATGATTGTTAATTTTTAAAAATAATAATTAAAATTCATCAAAAATGTGGTAAATCTGATAACCGTATTTTACCAAATTTTATTTTCCACCCCTGACTCCCATTCAAGAACTCATGCATATCTACCAAGTTATTTTTCCATAAATTTAAAGTACACAAACCCGAAAAATACTTACAGTCATATAAACACAGGACATTTTCTAGAAGAAAAATAAGTAATGATAACGAAAGAGATAGTACTACTACAACCTACACTTTCCCCCACACACATGCACACAAATAGATTTAGAGTAAAATCTTTAAAATAAATTTTGTGGTTAACCACAAAATATAATTGGTTGATGAACAGTTTAAAGGAGGGAGTGAATGAGAGAAAAGACAAGCTATAAAGCAAGAAAGTGAAATAAAATATATACTAAAATTTATAATAATAACTGTATAAAAAAAGAAAATGGAGTCTTGATAATCAAAATAATAATAATAACCTAGAAGAATTAAGAATTATTATAAAATATTAAAAAAAACATATAAATATTAAGCAAATAATAAATATATTTATTAATTCCATGTCTAAAGAAAGCTTTTCCTTTAACTAAAACGCCATCTCTTGTCTATTTCTAACATAAATAAAATATTAAATTGTTTTTTTTTTCTTAGACATTTTTGCTTTTCTTAGAAAACTTGTTTTTGCTTAAGAAACTTTTTATAAGCACAAGAAAATATAACTCAAAGTTAAACGTCCACCCAGTTTTTCTATGTCTTGCAACCACCTCCAGAAAAAGTTCCTCATCCCTTAATAGCAAAAAAAAAACAAAAATTAAGAAAATAAAATATCACCCCTTAGCAAACTGTACAGTTAAATAAAAAGAAAAAATTTCCCTGCTTTTTTTTACTTGCATCTTAACAAGAAGGGGGAAACTGGAAGAAACTTTTTGACTTTTTAACAACATTTTTTTTCTGTTTGTAAGAACATTTTCTTAGTTAAAGGAAAGCTTCCTCTTAATTATTTTATTACTTCTAATTTAATGTCTAAAAAATCTCTTTGCAAAATTTTTTTATTGCTCTTAAATTTTTTTTGTATTAAACGAAGGAATTATAAAAAAATTAAATATAGAGGGCGCTGTGGGTATTGCTATTGGTTTATATATTTTGTATATTTTGATTTTATGCAAAACTATAGAATTTATTTCACCCTCAAAAGCAATAATAAAAAAAAAATAATTAGAAACCAGTCAATTTCAAAATCGGATTTCTCACTTCCTAAGCATAAACTTTGTGATATTTCGGTTTGGCTTATAAATTTCTATGAGCATGAGAACTTTTAACAAAGAATACGCTTTGTGCTTTGGTTTGATTGTAAGTTTGTTGTCTCTCAATAAAAAAAGAAATAGCCCAAGTTGCCAAAATGTTTAAAATTTAAAGTTTCTGTGTAGTTTCAAATTTTAGCGAGAACTTGTTTTTAAATGTCTTTGTTTTTTTTTTTTTTTAATTTAACTCTAGTGAATTTTTGCTCAAATTTTCTTTTTTGGCGTTGTATTGAAATTGAAGAGAACACCCATTTTTAATTGTAAAAGAATCTTCCACGATTGGAGCCAGCGATAAAACGAATCATTTGCGATGTCGTATTCCGATCGCGCAAGTTCAGATCAACGGGAGAAACTGTGTCCTGTTAGCAACTCTTCCGTAAGAGTCTTCTACGATGCGCCGAAAACAATTGTGTAAGAATCTTTAATTTCTACTTCACGAGAGTTGTGAAACATTTGCATATATAAGCATTTAACCCATTTGCGCTAAAGTTTTGTTTAAAATTTTTGTGCTTATTTTACAAAAATGTAAAAATTATTAATTAATTAAATATTATTATATTACTAAATGTTAGAAAAATTAAGTTTAAAATTGTTTTGAATTTTGTTTTATTATTTTAATAACGTTTTTAAATCTTTTTTAGGAGCACGACTGTGCACAATATCGTTGTTGTTAAAGTGCAAAAATCTTTTGATTTAAAGAAACCTGTTTTTAGGCATACAATTTCTAATAATCTGAATCTCAATGTCGTCTTCTGTGGAACAATACATTCTTCATTGAAGTAAGATATGGTAGGATGTAAAAAACAAGATTCCGAGGAATTTGCGAAAGCAATCAGGTAAGAAGGCAAAGTTGTGGACATTATTATGCTTTGCATAACGAATACTTTCATCAACAATGGGTTGCGTAATCTGAATATTGAAATTTTTTCTTCATAGTTTGTTTATACATTGTGCAGCGTTCAAAGGATGAAAAAATTTTAGTATAACTCGCGTCTTTATGAAGCCAACTAGGTTCTGGGATTCTGTTGGTTGGGCTGTCACGCTTTTGCCGCTTAGATGTTGTTTGTTCTAAATATTTATCTTTTTCCATTTCTGTGAAGTGTACTTCCAGTTCACCAGGCATGTCTTTCAGCTCCGTAACTTCCTCTAGGTCATCTTCATCAATGTCTTCACACTCGATCATATTATCTGGTTCAATAGCACTTTTATCACAATGATTTTTATTTTCGAGAAGGTCTCCTAAGATTCCTTCAGTGTCAGTTAGTTTTAAAGCTCGCTTGCTCAGCTTTGTTTAGGTTAGAATTCAAGACTCCAATGTTCCCAATTGGAAACAAAAAAAGATTTTTTTGTTTTACCAAACTCAAAAGATTTTTAGCGCAGCAAATAAATTGCTTTATTCAATTACGTACCAAAAATGCTAATAACTTAAAAAAGCACTCAAGTTCTTAATATTAAAAAGAATTTATTTTTCAACTTGTTTGAATTTAAGATTTGGTTGAAACATATCCTTCATCCTGGCTCCGTCAACTTTTTCCGTTTGCTTTTTTAAGTTTGTCACCAACATCGTTAATTCCGGAGAATTTAAACGGCAGGCTTCTATAAGAATTACGTACATAGGACTATTCAAAATAAGAAATTTAATATTGAAACATATTGGAATAAGAAAAACATACATTTCACAAAAATATCAAACTAGCAGAATGAATATTTTTTTTTTTCAAAAAAACAAGGTTCATGGAACTCATACGATCATATAAACGGAAAAAAAAGACACTAACTTCGCAGTACACCTCAACACACATGAACACGGTCCAAGGGAAATAAATGAATTTATGACATTATAACATCCTAGTAAAAAAGGACGAGGACTGGACATTCTTGAAAACATGGAAATAGAAAAAACACGAACGTTTAACGGAGATACTATTAACGAACAGGTTAACACAACCTCTGATACAATTTTTACACCACTAAAATTATTAAAACACTCTAACAAACCAAAAACACCCACAGAAGGTCACACTTACCAACCCAATAATAAAAGACTAAAATATTAATATTATAAACCTCCATAATACCATTTTAATAGACACTAACCTAACGAAAAAAAACTTCTTGGATCCACAACTATTTTTACAACAAACACTTAACACCATCTCTCCAGTGCTAATCAAAACGCGGCTTAAAAATGATGTTGCCTTATCGAAAGGGCACGCCAAACGTACCAAACAAACAGCCTGTGACGACGGTCTTCACTAAAAGGTATGACAATAGTGATATAAAATTGCCTAACTATCGCCACAACGTTTAAGTTACGATTGTAAAATTTCATTCAATGCGATTTTTGAATATTAATAATCTTCCAATGCCTCCTAAAATGCGTATTAGACAATTCAAATTTTTAACAAACGTCGCAGTTGCTCACAAAAGCATAATTTTGAAAAACAAAAAAAAAATTTTTCTAGCACAATCGCCTGCACGATTGCAAAAAAGAATCCTAATTTTCCAAATGCCATCTTGGAGAGTTTACTTTTAATAGATTATAAAAAGTAAAATGATTTTATTATATTTCAGAGTTTTCCATATCTTCTCTTAAGAAGCCGTATTTTTCCTTTAATCGATTTGATTTTTAGTGCAGTAATAACTCAATGTGTTCTTTTGTTTATTTGGAGATTTTCTAAAATTTCGGTTTAAGGTAAGATTTGTCTATAATTATGTTTAATATTATTTGTAACCATATTTTACAAGTTGCCGATTAAATGTCCTTAACCTAGCTGCCGTGTCTGTGACCTGAATGCGTATTTTCTTGAACCAAAATTTAAAATAAAAAACTAAATCACTAAACTCGCTTGCGAGCTTCAATAATTTGCAAAATTTCACCACCATGTTGGATGCTAGTGCAGATGTATCGTGAACTTCATTAATTTTTTTTTTTATTTTTAATGTGTTTCATCTTTTAGCTCGAAATTTTTAAAGACAGCATCGAATGTATTATGCATTTTTCTAACCTCTTCAAATGATAGATATAGAACTTTAAAAGAGATTTAAAGAAATCCTTCTCAAGTACGATCTGGTGAAGATGAAAGTCGAAGAAGAAAAAACTTGCAGAATGTATCTGGAGACTGCAGGCAGAGACATATTAAATATGGATGATATAAAGGATTCCAGCATTAACTACCTGTTAGAAACTACAAAAGACTTGTTGACAAAAAGGAAGGTCGAGATTAAAAAAACTCTATTCATATTTTAGCTTTTTCAGCCAATTAAATTTTAAAATTTTTAATGAATTTTTTCAAGACATTTTTTTTTAATTAGGACCAGCACTCAGGGAATGACCGCTACTTATGCAACGCATTGTGCCAGAAGTAAGAAATTAGGATTTGGGAAGGGGGATAGAGGGAGTAGTGCTTGTGGACATTTGATTTGAATCTGCACATTGCAAGTGGCAGGAAAGACCTCTGCAAGGAATTTATTCTACATGCGAACTGTTCCGCTAAAAAACGAATTTTCTCTGTAATGCGATTCAGTGGCCAATCGATCACAAAGAAATGCGCTATTGATACAGAGCGCGTTGCGCGTATGAAATTACGGTTTTTAGGAACGAGTTCCCTGAATTCATAAGAGCACATTCTGTTGTGAAAACGATAAAACAGTGAAACACTGCCCACATTGCGTCGATGCTCCAGTGAGTCAATAGAGCTGGATATCCTACTGTCACCGATAAGCTTCCCCGCTCTCTCCTGCACGCGGTCGAGTAACTTCAAAATAGACTTTGAAGCACCGGCCCATACATAAGAGTTTTATTCCATTTTCGGTCTGATAAAGGTGACACAGATAGCAAGGAGATCAGATGGAGTGAAGTATTTCTCACACCGTTGCAGAAAACCTAGGCGCTTAAATGCTTAAATGGAAAATATGCTTGTTCCAACGAACATCGCATTGAATTTTCATGCCAAGAACATCGAGAGCTTCTGATTCCTTAATATATGTTTCACCCATAATTACAGATGACGTAGCATGTTCAGCAGTACGCCTGTGCGAAAATACACAGCACTGGGTTTTATTAGCATTAAATTGGACCCTGTTCGCTAGGCCCTATTCACAGATTACCAAAAGGTCTCGATTAAGGGTATCGTCCATGTGCTTTCACATAGCCCCAATTTCCCAAAGGCTTGGTCTATTGCAAAACGAAAATGTATGGCAAATGCTATTGTCCTCTGCAAAAGAATAGATAGGGTTGGAAGTCTGACGTAGAGGGTCATTAAGAAAAATAATAAATAAGTAGGGGAAAGGACGGAACCTTGCGGTGCCAACCCTCATTTTTCAAAACTATGAGTGAGAATGTATTTAAAATAACTTTGTATTATGTTTAATACGTTTTAAAGAATTTTTAATAAAAGGCAGCGCACGCATTTATTTTATTATATTTTATATTTATTTTATTTCTAAATTATTATTTTAATGAATATGCAGACAAGAACTATGAAATCAATTGATAACCAAATTGCATAATGAATAATGGTCTGTATACTAAAAGATAAAATGAATGAGTGAATGCAAGGCACACATACTAATACACAAACAATATCCCTAGAAGTAGGCTACACAATAAAAAATAAAACATTAAACAAAATATGTAGAATAAAATTATTCATGTGATGAGGCGTTTTATTTTTCGAAAGCAGAAGCAGGAAACAGCTTCAGCAGCATTTCAAAAATTTAAACTAAAAATAAATATAAAATCTATTTTATTTAGAAAAACAAAATTTCTTGTTAGCTTGAATGTAGAGGAAACAATGAATGAATGAATGAATGAAATTAAATATATGGTGGTCAGGGACAACTAAATTCATGCAAATTCAATATAAGAACGCATTCGCGCAAACATTTGTTTGCTAAATGTTTAATTTTTACCCTTTAATATTGGAATAACTAAAATGTGTGAAGCTAAGCCTTTACAAATATATAAATGTTTATATGTAGTTGTGTATGTATAAGCATACATGTGTGTTATGTATGTATTTTTAATATGTATTTGGGCATTAAAATTAATTAGATTCAAGGGAGTTATTTTGCAACTCAAACCGCAAAAATTAATTGATTCAAATCAATATTCAACAAAAAATTTAAATTCATCCACACCCGTTTCAAATGCAAACATTCACTTGTCTAAGCACTAAAATATAAACACACACGTTTGTGTCTACTTATGCATATAAACGAGATGTGTTCAATAAATTTGTATGTTTTTTTAAATATTATTTTCAAATGCGTTGATATACATGTGAGTCTGTTGTCTTGCTTGTTTGTGTGTGTTGCTGTGGCATGATATTTAAAACTAATACTCCATGTTTTTTTATTGGTTAGATTTGGTCGATTTTATTCTTTTCATTTGTTTAATTTATTTAATGTAAATATAGAAAATTTTTATTTATTCTTCTATTTATTGTTCTATTTGGGTGTATGCGTGTGTGTGTCATGCAAAGCGCTTATGACCATTATATTTCGTTTTTTTTTTATTAAATCAATTTGTATTATAACTCAATAATCAGACGTTATAAAAATGAAAATAAACGTTTCTTTCCATAAATTTTTGTAAATAAAATCGTAAATCAGATAAAAGGACGAAGCTTACTTACTTCAATTAAGAATATTTGCGGTGCTTTTAAAATATACAGCAGGTTCTTTTTAAGGCGTTTTCTTAGATATTGGTGTAAGTCCATTTTTGACAAAAAGTAGTTAAAGATAACTTTAATTGCAGAATGCTTTCTTATTTAAAAAAAGATTTTGAGAAAAATTATTTAAAATTATCATCATTTTCGCAATAAAAATTTTCCTACCTAAGAAAACTACAAATATAATTTTTGCCAAAATTTTAATTTTGCATTCGCTCGAGCTCATGTATATTTTAATTTTAAAACTTATGAATAAAACAATATTATTTACAACTTCCGTTAGCAGCGTCCTTCACATATACCTACGTTACAATATATATGTTGCACAATGGGGTTTTTGGTAAATTATTATATTAATATTTTAGTTTCTAATAAGAAATCTTCGGATAACCTATGAATAAGAACTGTAAAAAAATTTTTTCTGTGTCAAGAATTATTACTTATTGTGAAAATAATATTTATAAAGTTTGACTTTATAGTGTGAATGGTACGTACGGAATTGAAAATGGTTTTCACTGATGCAGACCATCAAACAAATAATTTGTTTTTTCGCGAGCTAAAAGAAATTGTGCAATGAAAACCACAGGGATTCAGAAGTATTAAAAAATCTCGAAATGGAGTGTTTGAAATTTTTAGAGGATTTAAAATCGGAGGATTTAAATCGCTTAAACAACGCTATCAAATCAACCAAGTTTACCTTGAACGTCAGTCATCAATTCGAGCAATTTATTGACAGCTTCGTGATTTTTATGGTGCACATAATCGTCCGTCTGAGCAAGCCATCCCTAGAATTCTGGATAGATTTCATATAACATACTCTCTAGAGGATGCAAATATACCAAAACGTCGAAGGAATGTGCGTTCTGAAGAGAATATCGCTGCTGTAAACACAGGTGTGGAAAAAATTCCAAATTTATTAATTCGTCATCGGTCGTTGAAATTGTGTTTCTATTCGTCCACTACTTACGTGGAAAATTTTGCACAAAGATCTTGGCTGTCATCCATATAAGACCAAGCTAGTGCAAGAATTAAAGCTACGAGACCATTATATGCGTCGTTTTTTTCGCCGAATGGACTCTAGAGCAGTTAGCAGCTGACCCGTTGTTTGGTCGCCAAATTGTGTGCAGCGATGAGTCTCATTTTTCGGGTTTTTTAACAAGCAAAATTGCTGCATGTTGATTGAGATCAGTCCAAAACACAGCTTGCCGACTCCATTGCATCCAGAAAAATGCACCGTTTGGCGTGGTTTACACGTTGGTGGCATCATCGGACGTTATTTCTTGCAAAATTAGGCCGAAACTCACGTTGCAGTCAATGAAGATCGTAACCGCATCATGATTAATGATTTTTTTATTTAAAAAAACGGATGAAATTGTTCCGGACGAAATGCGGTGATTTTGAGAAATGGACCTGTCAATTGGCCTCCAAGGTCGTGCGATTTGACACCTTTAGATTATTTCCTGTGGGACCACTGGTTTATGCTGATAAACCAGCAACAATTGACGTTTTGGAGGACTTGAAAAAGTGACCCGAAATTGGATGCCCAGAATGAGCTTCGTTATGAGCAGCCGCGGTGGCCATATGCCCGAAATAATTTTTAAATATTTATGACATGTTGTGATCTGTCGTTAAAAAAAATTCCTTATTGAAAAAAAAATTTTTTTGTTCTTTTGGGTTTAAAAAAACATCCTTTAGATTTGCATATTTATATTTGGCCAAAGATTACAAACAAAATCTTGGTGCAATTTTATATGAAAAAGTTATTTCATAGAATGTAGTTGAAGCGGTTTAGTCAAAGAAAATATAATTTTTTACAAACCTAGAATTGTAAATTATGTTTATTTTAAAAAGTAGTTACAGTTTTAGCATTAATTTAAAGCGATTTTCTGAACACAGATGAACAATAAAAACATATACACTACATGCAAACACTCAAAAATATAAATATTTATTTTATGTCCTTCATTCCAAGGAAAGCTTTTGTCATGGATTAGTTAACACAGATCCAAACTAAAAACGCCAACATAAAGCATTATCCCACACACATGCACATATTTTTATATAACCAATTTTAATACCAACATTTTAATAAAATAAAATGATTTTTAATATTATTGATGCTGATGATGGTCAAACAGAACAGAGAGTTCGAACAAAAAAAAAAAAAAAAAAATAGAAATCCTTTAATTTTTTATGTAAAACGTAATCGCACGGTTATGTACAATATAAATTTTTATATTTATTTGAATATAGATGAGTGTTTGTGCAGGGGTTAGAAAACGTTTTGTGGTTAAATGAGTTGCAAATCATTTTAATTAAAATTTTAAATTTAGAAAATTTTCACAAATGATTACATTATTCATTAGTTTTCATAACAATATAATATATTGCATGTGTATGTGAATGTGTTTGTTTTTAATATTAAAAAATAAAAACAAAATCCATTTTGTAAATTTATTAAAATTTTCTACATGCAAAATTAAAATAATTGTTGTATTTAGTGGCTCAAATGAAAATCAAAAACAACTTAAATAATTATAAATTTAAGTTGAATTAAAGTTGTTATTGCCCACTAACCATGTGATGAGTAGATTAGTCTAGCTTTAATTATAACTGCAGGGAGGGTGAAGCAAAGTTATCAAACCAATGAGTTGATTTAGGTAGGTGATGAGCGAAAAACAAAACAAAACAAAAAAAAAAAAAAAAAATACAGTGGGGAGACAAGGAGTGGTCAAAGGATTAAAAATTTTAAATTGTATAATTTTATTTTAATCCTGTTCATTACCGTATTAATTTGAACGATATTTATTTTAATAGACTAATTGATTTTTAAATATTTTGTCTAAGAAACTGTCAGCTATTTCTCGCCACTGGAATCGCAAACAATAGCAGAATCTAATGAAATCATACACTTAAAATTTCAGGCCGATGAGCGGTTGGCAAACACAAGAGTGTTGCTTGAAATTTCGACATATGCTTTCTTGTTGTGACAGCTAGTAATAGACTTCATGTCTCTGCTAAGAAGTTGGCAAAATAAAGTAGATGGAACTAGCGTTGATCTCCAGTTTTAAAACCGACACTTCTTGCCATATGGAATTGTTTTCTAAATTCCATTAAATTTTATGAAGTCAAAGTGTGACAAAATTAAATGGCATCTTCAAAATCTGATAAGGTGGGAAAGGGATGCCTAAAGGGGTTAAGAAGTTAGTCTCCGAAGAAACTAGAGGTCCATGGACGAACTTGAAGGGATGAAGAAAAATACAGCTGGGTGTTAAGTTAATTGATTTGATGTAATCCAGTAAAACATCTATCTCAAGTACGATCTGGTGAAGATAAAAATCGAAGAAATTAAAACTTGCAGAGTGTACCTAAAGAAGGCTAAGATAGTATTGCATAATGAGTGTAAATGTAAATAAGGACTGCAGGCAGAGACATAGTAAATATGGATGATATGAAGGAGTCCAGCATTAAATACCTGCTATAAGCTACAAGAGACTCTGTGGCAAACCAGAAGATCGGCTGCTACCAGATGATAATCTGAAATCATTAGAGTCGAGACAAAGGTCTAGTAACATCAAGAGATTTAATGAAAGTAATGTAGCCTTAAATTACGTATGAGGTATCAAAAACTACTATTTTCGAAAGGGCTAAAAGGAGCTCCATAATTTTAGTGCTGGGCTTCAGGATTTAATGCGAGGTTTTAAATAATGGCTGTTGAATCTTCTGCGAAACTAGAAAGCCGGATCGGTTTTTATGAAGAGAAAAACTATTTTGTAAAGCAAAAAAAGTTCTAAGAGAGGCTAAATTTGTTGTACGGGTGGATTATTCCACCCCAGACAAAAATACTACAATCGTCGGCACAATTATTTTGACAAATTGTTCTCCTGTCTATTAGCGTTTTTTAAATTCGAGTGCGCAGGATATCGTTATCTCAGCTTTCGTCAAAACAAAGTGCTCATTAACAACAACACTTACGTAAAATGTGTTATCTATTGTTTTGTGCACTCTCAGACTGCTGATAAGAATCAAACGCTTCGTTATAATTATTTTGACTAGCACTTCATATCAATTTTCTTACGTGTTCTTTGCAATCAAAGGTCAACTAAAATTGTTTTAATTTTTTTTTGTCCTTACTTAAAATTTTGATCCATCACTGATTTGAAAATATGGGGAAAACGGCTGAGTTAACTAATATTGTTAGATCCTCAATGGGAGCAAGGTTTAGTGCCAGCTTTAGGATAACAGACGAGTTTAGTTTTTCGCATTAAAATGTTTATTATTAAATAAACAAAATTAATTCAGAAAACGTCCGCATACATTTGAATAATAATTTTTCTTTATAAAAACTGAAACTAAGTAAAAAAAAAAATTAATTTATTTATAACATTCCACGGTTTAATCCCTGATTGAAAAAAAATTCAAATTTAAAAACAAACTCGACGAGCAAAATCTACCACGATCTGGCGCGAAGCGCATAACAACTTTAAGTGAAGACCGAATAATTTTGCGAAAATTTAAGACAGACGTTTATTTGAAACCTTAAGATACCACAGATGAAAGGAATAAGTCATCGAGTACTTCAATTACTGAGCGGACGGATCGACGCCGCTTGAGAGAAGCAAGTTTTGAGACTTACATAACAAGCGATACTCCACACATAAAATAAATAAATAAATAAATAAAAAACCAAAAAAAAAACTCTAGCGCTTAGCTTTTGCTAATGCATATGTCCAAAAGCCAGTAGAGTTTTGGAGAAAAGTATTCATTCGAATACAATTCATTGTAAAAGAAGATTTTTGTAAGGCTTCCACAATTTCAAAGAAAAAAAAAATTGCGCCTGTTTGTAAAAACGTAAGCCATGGTGGAGGTTCTGTTATGTTCTGGGGACGCATTGCACACAGTGGCTTGGGTAATTTGATTCCGATCACTGATTCGATGAACCATAATCAATATTTAAATAATTTAAATTATAACATATTCCCCTACGGTGCAAACTGATGGAGAATCATTTGTATTGCAACAAGATAATGCTCCCTGTCGAATATAGTAATTAATAACTTTTTTGGAAATATTGGACTCAATTTACTGGGTTGGCCAAGTTAAAGACCGTACTTGAATGTCATAGATAATGTGTGGGCATATATAAAACGTAAAGGAAATATTTCATTGAAAAAAACCAGAAGAAACCATCTCTGAAGTCACCACTGTTTGGAACGATATCCCTAATGAATCTTCTACAATCTTTGGTAGATTCAGTACCACGGCGCACATTGGTTGAAGAGTGGCCGAATTTTATTTTTTTATATTCAACCATTTGGATGATTTTTTGATATTTTGTTGTCAGATAACTGAGTACTTGGTTCCGTAATATTAGGCTGATATATTTATTGTTTGTTTGGGTAGACACGCTCGAAATACATATAAATGTTCGGGTGTTTATAAAAATTGAAAAAAGTACCATATAAAAAATTTCGTAGAACAAAAGTTTGAAAGTTAAAAAAAATCCAGCTGCTCTTACAAGTCCTTTCCAAAAAAAACAAAAAAAAAAAAATAATAAAAAAAACAACAGTAAGAACTATAAAATGGTGAAGTAACAAAACATGAGTTATCGTTCATACATGTTATTGTTGCCACAATTCTTTCTATTGTGTCAATGTCTTAGTCCAAAGGCCCATATTCAATGATTTAATTTTTATTTTATACATTTTATTTGATTATTTGTATCAGGTATGCTGTCCGAGGAAGCTCAGGAAGCGAGGAATAAAGACTATAGAGCCTATAGATTACATCATTTGCAAAGAACTGGACGTGTAACCACTAATAAAGACCTATTGCAGAATCTTTTATTGTCTTCAGACCCATTTATAATTAGATTTTGCTCACAGCTGCAATTGGAGTACGATAATGATGTTAAAAAATTTTAAAACATGTTTTTCCATTTGTTTTTTTTTATGGGAGATGGGTGTTAAAATGGGCGGATCAGGTACATATTTTCAGGAGCCCATTCTACAATTATACAATTTATTTTTTTTTATGTAAAATTTGAGTCGATGCATTAAAAACCAGGGGAGTTATGCCATTTTTTCAACACAAGTGTAATGGGAAGAGGGCGTAAAAGAGGGCGGATATTTTTCAAATTTTATACAAATGATTTTGACTATTTTAAAATTTTATGGATCAAAAAACAATGCCGTAGGTCAAAATTTAAATTTCGCTAAGCATGGGAGGTGGGCGTTGAAGTGGGCGGATTATTAGGACTTTTCTATTTTTTTCTTGATTCAAACAAAATATGCCAAGTTTCATTGTCCTTCGACAACTTCTTCTATTTTTGGCTACTTGTTCTATAAACCCCAACCAATGTGCCTTAACAATTTAAGAGTAATCTGTAACTCTTTGTCATAATGTACGTATTAATTTTAATCTTCAGGTGTTTACTCCATTTGTTTCATTAATATTCATTATTTTATGAGCTCTTCAAAACTTCTCAAGTAAAGTTATAAGTTTAATTTTCTACCTTTGTGCTTTCGAAAAAAACAATCGCGCAAAGTAATGTTACAAATTATTAATCTCTTGTTTATGCCACTTTGCCAATACTCGACTCGTAAGCTTAATTTAATTAAGCGGATATAAAAAGTTTTATACTTAAAAAACCAACACATATGCAAACAATTTTATCTAAATACATATATAACAAACACATACTTAAATGTATTTATTAAAGGGTATGCAAGCCCAGTAGTACGTGTGGCATTAACGATTTGTTAAATCACTTGAGGTCTCTATTAATAAACTGTTAATTCATTCAAAATTCAAGCGATATCTTTCAGATGATATTAAATTTATTGAAAACTAGCTTAAGGATCAGAACTACTGGGTATAAACATATTTTATTTAACATGCATTTAACTCATAAGTAGACACAAAACAAAAACTTTTTTCTTACATTATTCACATATTAACTTGAAGCAGATATTATTACCATGCATTATACTACTGTAAACAATGGAGAACATACTTTTTATTCATAAATCTGAGAATAAAAACCTGTGTTCCATGAAAATGAAAAGAGTTAATTTTTTTTTTTGTTTCCCTGATGTTCATATTTATATTTTTAGTATATGAAAAGTGGTTTAATGATGGCACACAGAAATGAAAAACTTTACACGGGAGGAGTGTGATAATGTTGACAGTTGTAGTAGGTACGTTTTAATTAAATTTGTAAAAAATGAAAAGAGTATGAAAGATTCTTCTGCTGATTTAATTAAAAAAACTTGCACCCTACAATTTTTTTGTTTAGGAACTATTTTTTACTAAATTACTCATCTGATGTAATAACGAAAGGCAAATGAAAATTAAAAACGGCGAAATTCTAGCCACCCTAATTGTGAAACAAAGGACTGGATAAAGTAAGTGTTTTCATCTGAATTTCTGTCTTATATATAAAATTTTTCCGTTTAAAAAATAAAAAAATTATTCATTCATATTCAAAATTATTCATGAATATCGTTTCACTTGAAATGTTTTCCCTTTTCTTCAAATTACAATCATGAATAATTTACATTAGAAATTTTTCACGTAAACAAAAATTCCCCTTATCGTGATTGAAATTTTCCTTCGAAATTTTTTTTTTCCCTATGGATTTGATTACTTCAATTTTACTGGGGAACTGCATATATTGAAGATTTTTTCGCTTATAATTAGAATATTAAAATTCTTAATACATTTTTTAATTCAAGATTAGTTTCTGCAGCGCAGACTGGCATTATAGTCGACAAGATGCAAAACAAAGTGATCTACTGCTTGTAAGTTTATAAAGATTTTGTATCAAAATTGTCATTAAATGAAAAATTGAGATATAAAAAAGTTTAATACAAATGTCTCGGAAAAAATCAAGAGGTAGTACGCGTCTTGCACGTAACGTTTTTATAATAAAAAATTTGTTTATTTATTTTTAAACTTCAATTTACAAATTTTCACTAAGCTTATTCTTCTTACTTACATTCAATGTGCACTGATGAACATCTGTTTAATGAAGTGATAAAACATTTTATGGAAAATCCAAGATACCAATTCACTTCGACGGGAATGAAAATTTCATGGACTTCTTATTCACGATAGGGGTGATTAGGTCGGGAAATTCTTACGTTATAAATATATTTATAAATAAAAGTTCTTAGGTTGTATTATTGTTTGTTTTAACCTTTAACGATGCTAAACAGTAAGATCGATCATATTGATATCTTAAACCACGGTAGCAAAATATTATTTATCTGCTTTCCTAATACAGAATGTAACAGAACTTATTTTTTTATTTTTTAAAAAAGGGACAATAAATTTAATATTTAAAAATTAACAACAATAATAATAAAAATCCAACTACCACAAAAAAAAAAAACAAAAATACAACAAAATAAACTAAATCATTTTAAGGTGAAATATCTTTAAAAAATTTTGTTGTTGGCAAATAATTTTTCTATCTTTATGTCTATCTGTCCATGTTGGCATCACGTTAAAACTGCTGAATGGATTTGAATAGAACTTTGTGAGAAAGTACCTAAGAACATTGATTTAAATGTAGATATACAAGTTCGAATGTTAAAACACGTAATTTTACTGGAATTATGGTAACAAAACAGTTGCCAGCAAAGTTTATTTTTTATATCGAAAATTTTTAACACTGTTTACAGAACTCTTTAGTAAATATTTGAAAACACATTTTTTTTTTAATTTGAATTTTGAAAAAAGTAACAAATGACACCTTGACGAAGTCTTGGGCACTGCTAGTGACATATAAGTATGAGTGCATGAAAATATAGTAAATCAGTTAATTTTTGCTTTTTATATCAGGTGTTTTTTTAAGCCCGATAGTATTTTAAATTATAAAATATAACACTAAAAATTAAATTTTGACGATAAATTTTTCCTTAGTATTCAAAGTAAGCTCTGGCAAATCATTATGAATAGACTCACACTTAAGCAACGCTATCAAATCAACCAAGTTTACTTTGAAAATTAGTCATCAATTCGAACAACTTATAGACGACTATGTGATGTTTGTGGTGCACATAATCGTCCATCTGAGCAAGCCATACGTCGAACTGTGGATAGATTTCGTACCACATACTATCTAAATAACACCAAACACGTCGAAGGAATGTGCATACTGAAGAGAATATTGCTGCTGTAGATGAAAGTGTGAAAGAATTTCCGTATTTATCGATTCGTCGTCGGTTGCAGGAATTAGCACTCTGTCCGTTCTCTACGTGAAAAATTTTGCGCAAAGATCTCGGCCTTCACCCGTATAAGTTCCAGCTGGTGCAGAAATTAAGGCCATTAGACCATTATGTGCGTCGTTTTTTCACCGATTGGGTTCTAGAGCAGTCAGTAACTGACCCGTTGTTTTATCGCTAAATTGTGTTAAGCCATAAGGCTCATTTTTGGCCTAACGTGTTTGTTAATGCAAAATTGCTGCATACTGATTGCTACCAATCCACATCCAGAAAAATCCATTGCATCGAGGAAAATTCACTATTTAGTGTGGTTTACACATTGGTGGCATCATCGGTCCTTATTTCTTAAAAAATGAGACCGGATCTCACATTACGGTCAATGAAGATCGTCACCGCACCATGATTAATGATTTTTTTTTAAATATAGATGACATTGATCCGGACGAAATGTGGTATAAAAAAGCTGGCACTACGTGCCATACGGCGACTGCAACTTAAGTTATTTTAATCAAAATTTCGTGATAAGTTGATTTCGAGAAATGGACCTGTCAGTTGGCCTCCAAGGTCTTGCGATTTGACACCTCTTGATTATTTCCTGTGAGGCCACTGAAGCCACTGGTTTGTGCTGATAAACCAGCAACAATTGACGCTTTGGAGGCCAACATTGTTCGTATTATTGGTGACATACGGCCAGCAGTACTTGAAAAAGTGACTCAAAATTAAACGTCCAGAATAAGCTTCATAATAAGCAGCCGCGGTGGCCATATGCCCTTTCGGGCATATGCCATGTTTTAATCTTTCGTATAAAAAAATTCTTCATTAGAATTTAATTTTTTATGTATTTTTAACAATATAAAAATCTATCGCGCTTAAAACAACACACTTCGTTTAGCCAGAAGTAGAAATCTGTAACACTTTATCTGAGCCTTAGTACTTTTAACAGAAAAGTGCAAAATTTATAACTCTTATTGTTATGAACTAACTTAAGCAAATCTAAGAACAAGTTTTAGTAGAAAAGCAACTGCTTACAAATCTACCAAAATACCCTAAAATTGATAGTCTCTGGAATGTGTTTTTTTCCTTATCCTAGAGAAAGATCCGACAACACCGCTTTAGACATGAATGTTTAAAAAGACTATAGTTTTCTCGAACTGTTAGGAGCCAATACAATGTTGTTGTTAATTATATTATATCAAAATAACTACAATAATGACACTATCTAAATTTCACATAGACTTTGAGTAAAAGGTGGTATTGAGCAGGCAGACCATATTATCTATAAAGAACAATTAATCACTAACCTGCATATTGTTGTATTCCTTTATTTCTATAAAAAGTCCTGAATATTGTAACGTATACTTTCTAGAAAACGTAGTTAGTGATGCTTAGAACCTATGAGACTTTATTAGTTTAGTATATAAAAAGGCATTAGAATAATCTTGATTTATCTGAAAAATATTTAAATGCTGCAATATAAAATAATAGAAAATAATAGGAACTTAAATAATGAGTTATTATATAAACAATTTTTTATTATATTTTTTTAATCTCATGGGTAGCGAAAAATACCCGGCTTGAAATAGAATCAAACAACTTTAAATAGCTTAACTAAGAACTCTTGAAAAATTATATCTCGCCAAAAAATAACTTTTAAAAATAGGCTTGGAAATGTTGGAGTTCTGAAGTTCTAAATATTAAAAAAACATGAATTTATTACACAGAAAAATATTTTGCTGTAATTAGATTTTTTTTTGCTTTCATATTGAATTTATTTTTTGCTTTCATATTAATTTTATAAAGTTGTTGATTAATTTTTTGCATAAAATCAATAAAAAGCTTTTGCAAAATTCCTTTCAAATGCAATTAAAACCTTTAATAGTGCAACAATTTTTTTTTCTAAACTTTCTCTTTTATTTTGGAAATCAGGTATAAAGTAACCTTACGTTCGTGTTTAATTAAAACTAAAATAGTGTTGTCGGGTATGAGATATCAGTCAGGCTCAGATATCGAAATGCTTTGTTATATTTCAACAATTTAAGTTTAGTCTCCGAGAGCTGCTTTAAATCTGACGAATATGATTCATGGGCAGCATGATTAACACAAAACGCTATATGTTTCGAATTTGTACTTAAAGAACAGAAGAGTGAAGGAAGAAGCGATATTTTACCCACAACTTTTGTGGAATTATATGAACCTTGATGTTGACCAAAATAATAAGAATATTGTTAATAAAACTATAATTATACTTTCAGATAGTGATACAAATTTAGTTGTGGTAAAAAAGTGGGTAAAACCAACAATGTTCAAGCTTCGTGCGTAAAAACCTTTGGATGGTAAAATATAAATAAAAATTTTGTTTACTGTGACTTTAGTATTGTATAAATTGTCTTAAATTTGCTCACCTCAACTATATAAAACAAGGGAGAGCATAATATGGTTATATTTGCCCTGTTTCTGATTAAAATTTTCAATACATCTCATTAAAGCTTTTACTTGTTTGTTGTAACGAGGTTTTTTTATTCTTTGATTATAATATTTTTCTCATTTCACTTCGCTTTAAGTGTCCCAATATTTTATTTTAGAATTTTTTTTCATACAGCTCTCTTTGTTAAAGTCCCTAAATTAATTGCAGTTGATTTTTTTTATCATTTACAAATAAAATATTTTAAAAGCCTTAAAAATTTATACTTAAATAAAAAATATTCATGCAATATTTTTAATGGCTACCACAGCTAAAAAATCTAGTAAAATTCTTTTGTTAACAACACGCAAGTACTCATCGTAGAAACACGTTAAAAATTTTAGCATTTTCACACAAATAATGCAGTGATTTTTATATATTTTTATTATGGTCAAAATTATTTCAACCTCATGAACACAATTGCACCCATATACAGTGTCTATCAGAACTATTAATTTTTTTTTGGTTGTAAAAAAATTTTTTTAAAATAGAAATTATATTGTTTTTTATTTTTAGCCATTGCACCAAAATCTAGTGCTTAAGAGATTTCCAGAAAATTTAAGTTGATTTTTAGGGTTTAATATCCAGAGGGTATTGTCTTCGCATCAATTTTTGCCTGTCTATCCATCTGACACAGACTTTTATCTCTGACATAGATGGACTATTCAAATTTTTACAGAGGATAAATTATTATGGCCGCTGTATCAAGAAATACTAAAAATTAAAGGGTGTCCCCAAAGTGGCTTCATATTAAACAAAATTTTTTATTTTTTGAATTATGATAGAAAGATTAACCAAATTTGCTAAAACTTTAAATTAAAGTGTATCCCTTAAGTGACGCGATATTCTCTTACGTGGGCTTGTTTTCAAATCGCAATAGGTAGAGACTTAAGCATTTTTATGTCTGCTATAAGAACAACTACAAAAAACTAATGATAAAACTAAAATGTAAAGGGTGTTCTAATAGTGACTTTATTTTTAAGTAAATAGCTTTAGTTCCTCTACCGCAGTAGGTAGATATTCACAATTTATACAGAGTGTGTACAAATACGTCAGCTATAAAAATCAGTCTGCAGTAAATTTAAAATGTAAAGGGTATTTCCATTAAAGTCTTGATTTTTGCTATAAAGACTTATTTTTTAAATCGTTAGAGGTTGATGCTTGAAATTTGCACAGAAATTGGCTGCTTTAAGAAGAAGTTCAAAAAAGTAAAATAATATTAAATAAAAGACATTTCCACACAGTAACATGAATTTTACGTATATTGCTTTATCTTATGGTAAGTTCAAAGGCAGACACTTTAAAATTATGACTAGTGGCTCATACATGTTACGAAACCCTTCGTGTATGAGTACAACTCGATATTGGCGGATTTGTCACTATTATAATGTAGTATCTGGTCAAGCAAAAATGATTTTTTCTGAATTGTATTAAAACTACGCTTCAAAAGAAAAAGTGACAAAACAAATTTGCTAAAACAATTTTTTTTATTTATTTATTTATTTAAGACTTCTGGGCAGATAAAGTTGATATATGGCAATCAATTTTAAATAAAATTTTTTTATAATAATTAATATTAATACCTTATTAATTTTAGCCCTTGAAAATTTTCTGTACAAAAACAGTTAGCGAATTAAACAATTAGAAACCAAATTAGAAAATGAACAAAAAAAAAAATTATATATGAGTTATCAGCAATAATAATGACTTAGTCCTATAAATGCCTCCTTAATATATTTAAAAATGTAAAATTCCTTTCTGGATATGGAATAGCTGTCTTCCAAAGCCTTGTAACCTTTATAATGAATTACCTATCCATTATGAGTGTTGAATAATTGGAATAGTAAAAATAAAAAAAATAATGTATGGGTTTTGCTTGACGTACCGCTAAATATGAGAGAATATTAAACTTTTTAATCTTGTAAAATAAAGCATTTGTTGAGAGCTTATGAAGTCCTCGAATTCGAATCCCAATAATTCTAATGTATATTCAGAAACATTATTCCTAATATGCAGTTCAAAAATATAACTAATTATTCTGTAAATTATTATTATTATTATTATTATTATTATTATTATTATTATTATTCTGCATAAATTCGAAGTAAAAATATTGCTACGTGACAGATTAACATTTTTAACCAATAAAAAAAAAAAAATATGAAAGCCATCGGCCATTCCAACCTTTCGCTTAATCGCTAAAAGAAGATATATTGAAACGCTACATAGTCTAAGTAAATTTAAAAAATTTCCTAGAAATAAAAGAAATTATAAAATTTATATTATCGTTTAAGTGAAGTTTGTTTTTTTTTTTTTTAAAGAGAAGTAGCACTTCAGGCATTATTACTTATTTAGTTATTTTGATAACCGTGCTACATTCTTTAGGAAAGGGATAGATGAGAGATAAGACAGGTGGTGAAAGGAGAGAGATAGATATGGCCATTTTATTAGTTATTTTACTTCGCCGGCGAATATGCTATATGAAATATCGACGAAGGAGACCGCAAGTTTTCATGTTAATTCTGAATATGTATTTATAAACCATTAAACAGAAAAAAATCATTTTTTTACTTTTTTGATTGCCGCAGGGGTTGAACCCTGTGACACCAGGCTTGTAGTCAACGTGCTTACCACTTCGACTACAGCAGCCTCAATAAAAAACCCAGCGTCTTATGTATCCTAAATTGTTTTAATCTCTCGTTAAAAAGGTTTTCAAAAGAAAATCATCACTGTTGGAAAATATCATAATCTTGCATTTAGAAGGATTAACTAAAAATTATAATTAAAACGAAGAAATAAGTAAATATTAAAAAATTAATAAAGTGTAAATTTTAAATGAAATATAATTAAATTAAACTATTTTGGCAGATTGGCGTATTTTTCTGTTTATTATAAATCTGAAATAAATTTTTGATATACCGAATATAACATTTGTTATATCCTTCACTACAGGCGGAAAAAGGATATATTTAAGTTTGTTATTCCATTTGTAATTTCTACAATATCCATTTCTGACCCTATGAGTCCGTTTGCATAACAAAGTCGATTGATCAATTTCCATCTGTTCGTCCCAATTAGTGTTCAAATTAACTTTACCAAGATATGATAGATAAGAAAGAAGAAATTTAAATACGCCAATTGATCAGACATAGTTTCATAAAAAGAGTTGCTATTGAATATCAGCAAGATCGGTCCATGTCTTTCGAGGTAGCGGGCAAAACACCACGCCTGCCTCTAATTTTTCCATATCATTTGGAACAATGAACTAACTCCAAACATTAAAAAAAAAACAAAAAAAAAATAATAATAATAATAATAATAATAATAATAAACATTAGAATTTAAAATGCGAAAAAATATCAAGTAAAAAAATTGGTTCTCGCCCATATTTTCCAAGTTATAAGTCTCTAAACTTTTTATAAAAAAGTACGATTTTGCTCCATATTTTTTAAGATATCAATATGAATATCGTTTAATAGCTTTTCAAGAGTTTTTTGAGGAAATGCGAACAATTTTTAAAAGTGCGTAATCGATAAGAGCCGGTGATATTTTTCTGAAAAGCTACTTAAGTTTTTTTTATTGTTTAATTCATTTTTATCTCAATGTATGTTGTTTTTATTGGATTTACTTTACTAAATTAGATTTTTATTTATGGTAGAGGGTATATAGGAGTCGTTATAGCCGAGTATAGCACTCTTACTTGTTATATATTGCTCCTAATCATCTACCGAAGCGTTTAATTCAAGAAATTTTCGAATTTCGAGTGGTAATATAAATCTCCTCAGACGCCGTACAGAAGTTTTCGATGATTATGGTTTAATAACTTTTTATTATGCTTTGCGGTGCAAGAGCATGTGAAAACGTTACTTGAAGAACTTTGTTGACGTATTAAGAAAATACAATTTTTGTGGTTGTTAAAGTCGATGATGCGTTTTTAATTTTTTAAATCAGCTAAAGGAGAAATTTCTGATGTACCACAATTTTTTGATAAGTCGCTATTAGACTGATCTACTAGCTCTTCTCTACTTGCTCAATACCTGAACAAACCGAAAACGTGTTTAATTTTTGTGCTTAAGCAGCTCGTTAAAATATTGGCCTATAAGTCTCCGGAAATAATGAGAAAAATGTTAGTCACCTTTGAGCAGAAAAGAAAAAAATATTAATAATTTTTCTTATTAAATATGGAGGAATTTATTAAAAGGGGTTGTAAACTAAACAGGATAGTGTTACATATCCCTTGGTCCTCTATATTAAAGGCCGGGGTACATAGAATCCGTCATACGTTAAACTTTTACGTATTCAACTGACAAATCAGTTAAAATAAAAGTGAACAAAAAACTTTCATTTAATATCCGTGAGCAAAGTACTCATTGTGCCAACCTCATCCGTCGTTACATTGACTTTAGTTGAAAATGTTAAAGTACAACGTATGAGGGAATGTACGTGCCCCAACCTTTAATGTAGAGAACTAAGTGAAATGTGATACTTTATTGAAATAATTTATACAAGTGATTATTTTTACAACACGGTCTTGTTAACTGACTACCAAGCAATACAATTTTTTGCAATTTAGTGTTTTGTTCTACAGCTATGGAAATGGCATTTCTTAATCAGAGAGCTAACAAAATTTTAGCGCTTAGAAGACAACCCTTATCTTTTTGAAATTTTAAATTGTTTCTTAAGATTGGGGAGAAAACTCTAAAATTACATAATTTTTGTGGAATTATGAATCCTTTTTAAGAACTATTTAATTCAACACATTTGTGAAAAGTATTAAAAGTCACTGTACACACGTCGAAACTGTTGATCTAAACGAACATAATATGCGAAAAGTATCAAACAGACATACTTTTTCAAAACAGTTACATACGTACGTAAATATTTCTGACGCTAGTTTTATGCTAAATATTCGTGATTTCTTTCTGTTTTTTTTTTTTTTTTTTTTGATACCTTTTTGCATTTCAACAAAAATAAAAGGATTCGCTTAAAAAAATTTTTACATAATGCCCACCACAAACAACATAGAAAATCTGAATGTGGCTTTTGGAAATATTTTTATTTAAATAAAAAAAAGGCAACACAAGTTTACAAACAGCAAAAATATTCCAGCAAATAATGAAATGATTTTCTATGATGAGAATGACTTTTAAAATCTCATTCCTGGATTATCAGAATACGTTTAATGAAATTGTTTAATTGCTTAAACTTATGTTTATTTTAATAATTAATATAATTTTGACCATTTTTTTTTTGTCTCAACTTACATTTAATTAAATTTTTCATAATCAAATTTTATTTTTAATTTATTGAAAATCTAATGTCTATTCGACCGTTAAATTGGTAATTAGTTTTTGTTATTTTATATATTTTTTTTTATTACGTTTTTTGTTGTTGTTGTTGTTGATGATACAAATAAATTGCAATTTATTAAAGCGGGAAATAAATTTTTATATGTATCAACAAAAAAAAAAAAACCAAGAGTTTTGTGGGTTCGTTTGTTTAAATCCTATAGGAAGCTTTGGGTTTTTTATAAGTGTCAAGGTGTTTCATTGATTGTCTAAAATTAAGCTAAACGAGTAATTTGGAATGTAGTATTTAAAAAAATATTTACTGTAATTGCCTTTTTAAGTTTAAAGTTGGCTGATAAAAATTATAAAGTTAAAACTGAGCGAAATTGTAATAAAGATTGTATAACTTTTTACTTCAAAAGAAATTATTTTTCATTACGAGGGCTGCTATATATATTGCTGGCCTGGCAACACTGAGTGCTGCCAAGTGCTATCTGACATTTCCATTAAAAAGTTTGTCATTTTTAAGCATAATCGTACTCAAAACGTTTTGACGTACGACCATTATTTGTGTTGCTTACACTGACTTGAAAAAATTAATATAAAAAAAAAAATGGAATTAACTCGTGAATATGTTCGTGCCATCATTTTTCACAACTTTCGACGTGGATTATCACGAAAAGAGTGCATTGATGAACTTAAATCTTTGTATAGCGATGAAGCACTGTGAAAAATTGGTATAATGAATTAAATCGTGGCCGAAGCTCGCTCAAAGACGAATTCCGTGAAGGTCGTCCAAAAACGGCTGTTGTGCCAGAGAACATTGATGCCGTGCGTGAACTCATAAAGCAAGATCTACATGCAACATACCGAGAGATAGAGACATCCTTGGACATTTCTTCCACCAGCATACATTCGATACTGCATGAACACCTGGCCGTAAAAAAGGTTGGTTCTCGTTGGATCCCGAACAATTTAAAAGTCGCTCAAAAAAAAGCTCGTGTTGATTGGTGCCAAGAAATGTTGCAAAAATACGATTGCGGTGCTTCAAAAGACGTTTATAAGATCGTCACAGGTGACGAATCATGGATCTATGCGTATGAGCCCGAAACGAAGCAACAATCGATCGTGTGGGTCTTCAAAGGCGAGCAAAATCCAACGAAAGTTGTTCGTGGAAGAAGCACTTCGAAGCAAATGGTCGCCTGTTTCTTCGGCAAAACTGGTCATGTGGCGACTGTTCCGCTTGAGCAACGTAGGACGGTCACTTCTGAGTGGTACACTACAATTTGTTTGCCTGAAGTCATCGGAGAAATTCGTAAAACCAACAAGAGAAGCGACTCATTGTTCATGACAATGCGAGCTCTCACACATCGGCTCAAACCAGAGCGTTTTTGACCGGCCAAAACGTCGAATTAATGGGTCATCCGCCGTACAGCCCTGACTTGGCACCTAATGACTTTTTCTTGTTTCCGCGCATCAAGAAAAAAATGCGTGGTAAACGATTTTCGTCGCCAGAAGAAGCTGTTGAAGTGTTCAAAAACCATGTTTTAGAGGTGTCTCAATCGGAGTGGAAAAAGTGCTTCGACAACTGGTTTGAGCGCATGCAAAAGTGTATAAATCATGCTGGAGAATACTTTGAAAAACAATAAAACCATTTTTGATTATAAATATTTGCATTTTCACTATTAGGCCAGAAATATATAAAGCAGCCCTCGTATTCATTTTCTAAGTACGAAAAGGGCAAAAAAAAATTAATTTAATTTTAACTAAATATTGAAGGGCAGCGAAGAACACGGGCTGTAGCCAGTAATAATCAAAACAAAATAATTGAAACGACAAATATGAATTTTTATCTAATATTATTCAACTAATTAGTAATGCAATTATTGTATATTTATTAACTAAAAGACAAACAAAAAAAGTACATAATTCAAAATAAATTTAATTAAAATTTTAAATATCACAATCAATTGATTAAAAATATTTATAAAATTTATTTACAATTTGTGTAGTACAATCAATTTTATTTTATTTTTTTAATAAAACAGGTTAAATGAGGTTTGAATATTTTTGAGTAATAAAATAAATAAAGTTGTAAAAAATGAAGGCATAAGAAATTAAGTTAGGTAGTGCTACGGCATTTAATTATTGTCTGTCAATTATTGATCGTAAAAACTTGAAATGAATTATTAAACATGAAAGAAGGAATTGTGATTAATTATTTTTTTTATTTTCCTTTTTTCAGCAGAAGTAAAAAGTTTCTACTTTTAACCTGAAATTAATTTATATTAATTTGAATCATGCTGTCCGTAAATTATACAAGTTCAGTGTTGAAAATTGGTATTGGGTAAATGAAACTTGTGACTCACCCTACACAAGCAGACGTTGCTTTTAACCAACTTAAGGAAGGATCACACGATTGATGCAAAGCACAGATTATTTATATATTTTATATGCCAATCGTGTGATTTCACAATTTATTGTCCCATACGAAAATCGAGAACAAAATTGTACTCTTTTCTCTTTTTTTTAATGGCTTCAAATAATCAAGATTCGTCTTTATTGATGGCAATACCAATTTTCCTTGGCTATGCCGCAATAAAATATCTTATTACTTTATTTAACTTTAAGCGTAAAAAGTTTTCTGAAGAACTAACGAACGGTATAGAAAATACCATCGAGACTGCCTTCATAATTTTACTCCAATCTAATTATGCCGGTATTTGGGCAAAGCTACATATATGAATAGACATCAGGCAATATATTCAAAAAACCATTATTTGTACTTCCAGATTTCAAACGGTTTGGTATTAGTTGAACTAAATAGAATTTATTTATTTTTAATTATTAATTTATTTGGAGCAGTAGACAGTTTTGCACTTTTAACAGCCAACATTTTCGCCAGAATCAAGCTTTGCCGGTGTGCATTCTTATTCGACTACAAGCGAAAATGATGCCGCTATCACCTTTTTAAATTTATACTAATTATCATAACTTTACTTCCTTATTCATTAATCCCTCTAACAAAACATTCCCTCTACATCAAAAATAAGAAAACTTAAGTTTAAGAGACAATTAAAGAAGTGCTGTAATGTACCTGTGTTAGATAAAGTTTAATGAAAAATGTTAAGGATGTGTTAACATTTTTAATAATGTTTCATTTTCATAAAATTTATGAAAGTGGTTTTAAGCAGCCTAATGACAAGTGTAGATTTCATTAACACATGTGGTCGCCAAGGGATCAACTATATGACACGTAACAATAAAACAACTTGAGAAATATTCCTCTTTATGTTCTGGCATTCAATTTCTTATACTTTTAAAACTTTGTTAAAGATCAAGTTGTTACAAAAACAAATACATGTTTTAATATGTTTAATAATATATTTCTTAGCTGTACGCACACTCACACACAGACACGCACACACATATACATACGTTTGTAATTTCCAACTTTTATTGGGTTGTTTTAAAAACAAGAAAACAGTCTCAAGTGGTTACTAAGTAAAGGATATAATGACTCATCCTTCTATTTTATTTAAATGCGTTACATTAAGAATAAGACAATTTTAAATAAAGAATTCATTATAAATATTTACATGGTAGTAGTAAATAATAATTGTGAAGAGGGAGCAGTAAAATTTGAAATTAATTCTTGGCAGAGAAGAGAGATACTCTCGCTGTAAGAAACATCCAAAGATATATATTTCGGTTCAAATTTATTGTATTTTGCAAATTTTCTCATATTTCTATATTTTTATCTCCGTTGTTTGAAATAAAAAAATTTTGTAAACAACAAAAAAAAAAATTAAAACTTTTTTTATTAAACTTTAAGTATTTGATGATCTTTCTGCAATAGAGAAAATAGTTTTAATTTTTTTTTATTAGGAGCAGTACTCTGGGATGACAGCTACTTATGCAATGAATTGTGCTAGAACTAGGAAATTTCAGTGTTGGAAAGAGGATAGAGGGAGTAGTGCTTGTGGACATTTTATTTTAAGTTTTGTACGTTGAAAGTAACAGGAATGAACTCTGCGGGGTGTTTGTTCCACAAACAAACTATTTGGCTAAAAAACAAATTTTCTCTGTAATACGAAGTGCGATTTACTGGTCAATCGACCACAAAGGAATGCGCTCCTGATTCAAAGCGCGTTGTGCGTACGATATTTTGGTTTTCAGGAACAAGTTCTCTGATTTTATAAGGACACATTCCGTTGCAGTAACGATAAAACACTAATGCACACCCTACATTGCGTCGGTTCTCTAGTGAGTCAATAGAGCTGGATACCCTAATGTTACCAATGAGCTTCCACGTTCTCCCCTGCACGGTGTCGAATAAATCTTAAATAGTCCTTGTAGCACCGGCCTATACATGAGAGTTGTATTCCATTTTTGGTCTGATAAAGGTGACATAGATAGCGAGGAGATCAGAAGGAGTGACATATTTATTTTGCTAGTAAAACGGTATTTGATTTTAAGGAACAAAATGTGGTTGTATGGTTGTTTGTTGGAAACTATCGCAATACCTGTGGACCGATGTTTCTAAAATGTTAACAGCTGATTACTACCGATCCACTGGAGTGGCAGTTGCAAGTAAAATTTGGCACTTTTCATACAAAGTAAACACTTGACGAGTACATCGCTGAATACTGAAGCAGTTAGAGCTTAAAGTTTAGTAAAAGTAACTGCTTCAGCAATACAAATAAATAGTCAAGTCAGAGCAGTGAAGGTACTACATTTTGTACAAAATCAAAAGCTTTTATCGATTATTTAGGGGTCTCTAATAGTTTTGTAATGTTGTGCAAACAAGTCCCTTATCAGTGTGCCGGGTTGCAAGTGGGGTTGTGGTGCCCATATAAAAAGAAAAATGATAATCGTGTAACTAAAAAATTATAGCATGTAGATCTTTGAACTTTTTTAAAAGTAACTCCCTTGATTGTGTGCAGCGTCAAGCGAAATGCTGGCTGGTTTGGAAGAGTGTAATTGATAACGATCATAAAAGCTGAAACATTATTATATAATATTTAAATAACGTTAACATTTAGCCATTAAATATTATTTTATATATTCAAGGTAAACAATAGCCGAGCTAGATGGGATAGAACGCAACAAATTATAGTCTTATTCCTTAAAGTATTACGATTACTTCTATTGAAAGGCGAAAAACTCCAGGTATAGCAACTAATTTATATTAATAAATATCCACTTAAAGAAAAAAAGAAATACTATAAACACATCCTTCTTGTTCTTCCTTATAGGCGGCTAAAAAACAATATATCGAAGATATTGTAAAATAATTATTTTAATGTCAGTTTAGTTTCCGAAAAACACAGTCAAATTTCTTTATCACAATAGAACTTTTCTCATGTAAAATTCATGTTTAGTATCAGCTGTTTAAGTGAAAAAATAATGGTTACTTATATGAAAATCAGAGAACGAAGTGAGGATTAAAAATAACAAGTAAGAATGCTATTATCGGCTATGCCGAATCTTATATACCCTGTACCATTTATGTAAATCTAGTTTAGTGAAGTAACTCCAATTAAAAAGAGGTGACAGAGAATTAAAAAATAAGAATAAAAATCAAGTTATTTCTATAATTTTACATAAATATGCCATTGGCTCTTAATTGGTTAAGCATTTTTAAAAAATTTTAGTATTTTCTTAAAGATCTATCCGAAAGTTTTAAAATGATGCCCACATTGATATTTTAAAATATTTGAAAACTTCAGAGGCTCATACGTAGCTCGCGCAAATATGGGCGATAACTAATTTTTTCACTTGATGATATTTTACCTTTTTTAAATCTGTATTGCCCTTTATATTTTTTATGTATTTTATAAGAGTTACTTCATTGTTTTATTGCCCGCTGCGTCAAAGGACACAGATCGTTCTTGCTGATTTCCAAGAGCACCTCTTTCGATATTATCTTTGATCGATTGCTCGAGCTCATCTAGCGCCTTGGCAAAGATGATTTCAACAGTACCATGGACGGAAACGCGGACAGACTGACTTCGCTCAATCGACTTCGCTATGCATAAGGACATAAGAATATATATATTTAAAAGGATCGTAAATGTCTATTGAGAAATTACAAACGGAATGACAAACTTAGATTTATCAATTTTTAACTGTGGTAAAGGGTATAATAATATGAGTTTTATATCCAAATCAAATTTAATGGAGTAGAAGAATATTAACTAAAAAGGATAGGAAGATACCCAAAAGAACTGGAGCAATTTTTTTTTATCAAGATATCCAACGCCAAAAATATAAAATAATTAGCTCTAAAATAACATACAGGTCTCAGATCGAATTAGAAAGTCCCCTGGATATACAGTAATACATAAGTGATAATTGTTAAAAATCGATATTATAGCCTTTATTGATTAAATATATGTTTAATTCAAAATGCGAGAGCTTATAAAAATCTCAAAGTAAGGTTAGTTCTGAAGGGCAGGATATCTAGCAAACTTACGTAGATTGTAGAATCCAGTGTGATACCACAAAATCAAGAAAATAATTTCCTCCGTCGAATCAACAAAAATGTTTTAATAAGCTCTGATGTAATGGTTGTCAACATTTAATAAAATTATTATCCCCCCAGTAGATAAAAGACACATTGTGATCCCCGTTCTGTTAAAAAGGCTGCCCAAGTAAAAGTGTTCCTCGTCGCACGGCGTAAAATGTAGTTGTGTGCTCTTTCCCTTAGTCTTTCAACGAACCATTCAATCAGTCAGTCTCCTGTTAGAACAAGCAAGATGTGCCATAGATTTGACAGCAAAAAACTAAATGGAAATTTTTAGAAAAGGTAGAACAAAAAATCAAGAGGTTCCTTGGCTATTTTTCACATGTTCTCTTCACCGTTTTGTACTCCATTTTAGTGAGTCTTTTCTTTGTGTTGTTGCTTTGCTATAAATATTGCTTCGGGCATAAAATATAAATTATTGGACTTAGGCGTTCATTGGTATGTGACTGAGCATAAGGAACCAGCTATTTTTCCATATTCATGGTTACGAATTTTAATTTGAGTGCACCAGTAGGTCTGAGACGACTTCCATATATCCTGCAGAACTCCGTATACCGTGTGATTTAACGTAGCAAAAGCTTTTTAAAATCCATAAAGGCAAAATAATGTTGAGCATTCAATTTTATTGATTTGTATACAATTATCTTTGGATTATGATTGGGAACCAGGTGAGAAAAATTTTATGTAAATACAAATTACAGCTATTTTTGCTACAGATAAAAATTAGGACTTTACTGACAATACTGTCGGCTTAACTTTCTTCTTTAAAGGTTTTATACTGAGTATTTTTAAAAGTCAGTTGTTAATTCTCTAGAGGGCAAATTATGACATTCAATATCGGTCGAAACTTATAATTTAATTCTGTTGAAAATTCAATCGATATCATCTTGTAATTTGTTCTTCATCTATGTTGAAAATCGAAGAGCAATGTACAAGCAAATGTACAGTTTTTAAAATTTTTTTGGGACTAAAAAATATATTCTTTTTAAAGAAAGTGATTTTGATAATAAAACCACAAATGTAGTCAAGGCATCGTTACCATTTTGAAAATTATTTAAATCATTTTTTTTATAGTCTTCAAAAACTATCGTGCTGATTATCTTGAATTAATTATTTAAATCACCGATATTGATTGAATGAGAGTAAAGTATGTCTTGATGGCCATTTCGTTTTCGCTTACTTGGATCTTCAGGAAACTTCTCTCTAACATTTTAAATAAAATAAAAATTTCTCTTCAAACAATAGAGTAAAGACTAAAATCAAAGTTGAAGCAAAAACAACAATAATCAGCATTCTCTACAAGAATAGTGACCATCATCTGGTCCATCAAATGAGAATCACTGATGATGGAAATATCGACCATTGCGTAGAACAAAGTTTCTATTACATTATTAATAGAAAAATAAAAAAAAACTGATGTACAAAACTTTTATAAGCTGCAAAACTTTTAATAAGCTGCATTTTGAACTTTGCTAATCAAATTTTTATAAACACGAGTTAAAACTTTGATTTAATTAACAAAAAAAAATATCATTTAAGTTTAATACGAAAAGCCGTACAACGACAACGCCGTTTCAGTTTAAAATTACTACAAATATGTACGTAAATAATTGAGAGTTTATAAGTTTTCCTCACGCATTTCTTGTTGGACTGATTTTATTTTTCTTTATTCAATGTGTACGGTTGACGTGCTTTCACTCTCAATAATCACTATCGTTGATCTTAATAATTTGGTGAGGATAATTAGCACGATATTTTTCAAGTTGAATTATTTAATTTAATTTAATATTATTGAGGTTTAATTTTAATTAATGTAAACCGTTATTATATCAATGATATTTTCTTCCCAAGAACAAGTAAAATTTTATTGATTTCTTCCACTTAAATTTATTAAAGATTTTGCTTAAAATTCTTGTTACGACGGAGATTAACTGACTCAGCCCCACTCTATTTATCTGTACTACGTCTCTGTGTCATATGTGAATCTTGTTGTAAAACCCGATAGATATTAAAAAGGGTTAAGTGAAAGGAGACCTCAAATTCGTACAAGAATGTTGTTCAATGTTTCTTTTCGTTGCTCACTACTCTTGTACACATGAACGTGTATAAAAAAACAAACATTTTAAAGAAATACTCACCCTTTTATTTATTATTTTTCGGAGTTTGAGCAACAAATAAAAAGTGAAAATTTTTCAAAAAGGCGAAAGTAATGTGTAGAATTTTTAATTAGCCGCATTTTATTTGAAGGTTGTTGAGATAAACAACTCTAAAGAAATACTTGATTCCTCTCAACTCTTCGAAGGAAAATAAACAAAAAACATTTCATGCTGCAGATGTATGATGTAAATAGTTGTTGTATTCTATTAAAGATTTCAATGATGAGATAAAGTTTTATTTCACTTTTCCAACTCATGATTATGAAGAATGAGTCAGATGTGTTTGGCTTGAAAGTTATAATCATTTGTTATGCGAAATATGTTTTAAGAATTTATATTTTTGTACAGAAGATTTTAATTAATCTTGTTGTTCAAGTTAAACTAAAGGAAAAAATTTAGTTTTCAAATTTTTTAAATAAAAAGCGAAAAAAGAAGTACAAAATTTTTACAAGTTTTCTTTCTTGTTCAATAAGTTTAATTTTTGTGGTTTTTCTTTTTATCTCCTATTTGCTGTAACTTTGTTCCAATTTGTTTTATTTAGTGTTTTTTTTATTGTTTTTTCTACTTCTAACGTCAATTGTCTGTCTTTTATTTCGATGTTTTATTATTTTCGTTTCTTTTTACTTTTAGATTGTTGGTTGCAATTATTGGAACTTTCTTTATCTGTGGATATTTTTTAACGTAATTGCTTGCCACAATATGTTCTAGTTAATTGAGCAGAAAATTACTTTCCGTAGGTAGGTGACACTTGCATGACTGGATGACTGACTGTCAATATGTTATTTGTAACCTTTTTTAAATTGTATTTATTGTGAAGAGGATTAAAGCAGAGCCTGTTGTGTGTTTTTATTTCAATAGCAGTTAATCTAATTAAAGTTAAAACTTAAATAAATTAAACTTTTAAAGTTAGAAGTAGTTTTATTTGTATTTATAATAACAGAGGTATCTTTTCGCTTAAGTTTTATGTATTTTATAGGGATGAAAAAAATGGTTCTTGCAAAAAAGAAACCTATTTTAAAAACAAAAAGGCTGTCAAAAATTGTAAAATAAAAATTTAAATGGGTCCAATCTTTGTAAAATATTTTTTTGTCAAAACTTCAAATGTTAAAAGGGGCACCCTTTAAAACTTTAATTTAAATTTTATTTTTTTAACTTTTCTCGATCTCCAAAATATTTCATTCTCATTCACCTCAAAAGCATATTCAGAATCAACATAAAAAACATGCAGCCTCCTTCGTCGGTACTTCCTTTTAGCATATTCGCCGGCGAAGTAAAATAATTAATAATCTCTATCTTTCCCCTTTCACCACCTGTCTTATCTCTTATCTATCCCTTTTCTAAAAAATGTAGCACGATTACGAAAAATAACTAAATAGGTTTTAATGCCTGAAGTGCTACTTCTCTTTGAAAAAAAAAGAAAAAAAAACACATCGCTAGGGAAACACCCTTTAATTGTTAATTTTATATTTAGGCTTAATGTTTTAGCAGTTATAAAAATAGAAAATTTGTATAAATTGCATTATTCTACCTGTTACGCTTTAGAGTATTTGTCGATACATATCATAATCAGGTTTTGTAGTGAAAAGCCTTGAAAGGATGGTATTTAAAGGTTTTATTACCTGTAGCTGTGATGGCCCTGGTAGTGTCTATTATTGTTTAAAAGATATATCCATATATATCATAACAAGTTTCTACGGGAACACCCTTTAATATTTAATATTTGTTCTTTAAGCAGATATATGATTAAAAAATTCAAATGTCTTTCCATTAGAGTTCAAAATTTTAACTCATATTTACTAAAATCACCCTTCTATTGAGATACCCTTTAATTTATAAGTTTGTTTGATTATCGACTGTTATGAGGGAGGATTGAGAAGTGAAGTTAATCATATAAAAAAAAAACTGATAGATCGATAAGATATATCCATTTTTTAAAGTCGATTAAAAATTAATCGCATATTCTTATCTAAAAGCTTTACACCACAGTGAGCTGTCTAAAATCAATTATATGCCAATCTATTAATTTTCGCTGTTGCCTTTAACCCAAATCCGAATGTATTTTTATATGACATTTGGCTTTTACCGCTACATTAAATAGTAGTTGATACACATACACACAATCATATGATATAAATTTACTCTGCTTGATATATGTAAAATAAAAATAAAAAATTGAATTGAATTGAATTGAGATTTTTGGTAAGCAAATTGAGAATATATAACCGTACTCCATGGCTCTGTAAAGACAATCATTCAAAACATTCCTTTTTAAAAAAAGTTGTATTTCTTTTTAGAATAATTTTTTTTTTCGTATTTCATCCGAACTGTTAAAAGACAAGTAAGAGTGTTACTTTCGGCATAGGAAATTCTTATCTATCATTAAGTTCTTCTGTTTTTTTTTCAGGGTTGTTGTCTCTACTTAACAAATGAAAAGATTGCTGCATAAGGTGGAAGCTCACTAATTTTTCGACGCAAGCAACGTTTAAGAATACAAGCGAAAGTAAAATAAAAGACAGGGTTAAATCTAGTAAAGTGAAGTAATTCTAACAAAAAAAAAAAAAAAAATCAATAATCAAGTTCTATATAAAATTTTACATTAAAAATTTAATAGGCACTTATTTTTAGTCTTTCCTGAAAGATTTCTTAAAAAGCATTTAAATAATACCCATATTGATATCTAAAAATATATGGCAATTTTAGAAAAATTTCAGAGGCCCTTGGAAAATATGGCCGAGCGTCAAATTTTTCACTTGATGTTTTTTTCTCATTTTTGGATTAATAAATAAATATCATTAATTAATAAACTATTTTTTTTTTCAAATAATATGGAAAAATTTGAGGCAGGCATGATGATTTGGCCGCTGATAATCACTAGCAAGATTTTCGAAACTATAACTGATCGGTTGGCATTTTTAAATTTTTTTCTAGCTCATCTGGATATAATCCTTGGATAGTTTATTTCACTTGTAGTGAAGGGTATGAGAAGCTATATTTTACTAAAAGTTTTAAATTTGGCTAAAAAAGCGAGATTTCTTCAAACAGCAAGTTTTTTTTTAAATAAGCCAAAAAAAAGAGATTTCGGAAATGAAATTAGAAAAAATTTTTTCGGGAAGAAGAAAAACCCAAAACAGTTCACAACAAATCATAAAAAATTTAAGATTTAGATTTTATATTTTAAAGCCTCAGATTTGCTTAGTTTACTGAGGACTTGTCAAAATTTTACAAAGAAATTGTAGTTTCACTAACCAAAAAAAAAAATATTTTTAGAAAATATAAAAAACATGTAAAAGTGCTATATAAGACTATGCCGAATCTTATATACCCTACTCCATGTATGTAAGTGTAGTTTAGTGAAGTAACTCCAAACAAAATAAAAAAACAAATTTTGGGATGACAGAGAATTAAAAAAATAAGAAAGAAAAAATAAATAAATTTTTAACATAAAATGCCGTCATCTCTTAATGGGTTAAGAATTTTTAAAAAATTTTATAATTTCCTTAAATATCTCTTTAAAAGAGGCCCGTAACTCGGAAAATATGGGCGAGCGCCAATTTTTTTACTTGATGTTTTTATTTTATTTTTTAGTTCTCTATCATCCCATATATTTGTTTTTTTTTATTAAAATTACTTCACTAAACTTGATTTGTTCAAAATGAAGTGGAAAAATTTGAGGGAGGCGTGGTATTTTGCCAGCTACCTCGAGAACATGGACCGATCTTGCTGATTTTCAACAGCAAATTTTTAGAAACTATGGCTGATTGATTAAAGTATTAAAACTTTCTTTAGCTTATTTAGTGCCCTGGCAAAGACAGATAGACAGGGGGACATGGCTCCATCGACTTCGCTATGCACAAGGACTAAGAATATATACACTTTATGGGTTCGGAAATGGATATTGTAGAAATTACTAATGGAATAACAAACAAAGATATTCTATTTTTCCACTTTTTATGGTGAAGAGTATAATTTATTCATTTAAATTTAAGCACTTAATCTTAATAAAAAAAAACTTAATTTCTTACCTTGTTTTTGAATCAGCAAATAAAAATCATTCGTTTGAATATTAATACATAAATTTTGTATGTTTTTTTTTATATCATTTATTTTCTCACATCATTATGATAATAAAGATTTGTTTTCTGTTCTATATTTGAATTATAATTTTATTTATTTAAAATCATTTCATTTCATTTTATTTTTTTTTACTTTTTTTAGACACTACAAATAATAAATTTTATAGATTTTCATTATTTACTATTTCACGATTGTGATTTTAATTAAAATTTGTAATTTTAATATTTTATTTTTTTTATTTTTTTATTAAATTGTTATTTTTGCAAAGTTTATTTTTAAAGATGTTTAATCTATTTTAAAAATTTTGAAATGTTTTATTTTTATTTTTTTATGCTAAAGTAATGTCTAAAGTAAAATACTCATTCTATTTCAATATTGACTAGTTTGGTTTTGGAGTTGATGAATTTTTTTTAATTCAATACATCTGTGTACGTATGTAATTTATTTTTAGTGATTATGATATTTACAAAAAGTTTTTAATTTATTTTTAAATTTTATTTTCTACAATTAAACGACATTTACTGCCGGTTTCTCTACATGGGAACGAACATTTATTTCGTATATTTATATTGAAAACAAAAACAATTTTTTATATTTTGTTTTTGTTTTCAATATGAAAGAAATGTTCGTTCGCATGTAGAGAAACCGGCATTTATTTTTTTTATATTTACTAGAAATAGAAATAAACTTCTGCTGTTTTCTTTATGAACACGAATTTATTTGGTTGTAACTGAAGGCCGATATAAATTGTGAGGCGTACCTGGACTACTGTGACAGTTGTTGGTAATTTATCAACAATTAATGGCGCACATTGCATTTTAATTTCACTGCAGACAGTAACAAAAAATTTTTTACTGCTAATTAAATTGAAATTTCATTACCAGTAAATTTTTACTGATAAATTCTTTAGTTACGCTTTCGATTAATATCATAATTTCTGGCTAATCAAGGCATTTACCATTTTTGAAATAGAACAGAGTCATAAGATATGAATGCGGCATTATTTTCTAGTTTTCAAAGAGTCATGCAGGTTACTAAAAGACGTAAAAAAACCTCGCATTCCAGAAAAAATGGCGAAAGCAAATTTCTTTACGAAATAATTTATAATTATTATCGATAATACACATTGTTATCTGTTATATTCTTATTGATATTTAACAAAATTAATAAAAAGAAATTTATTGCACATTTATTATAGTAAAATAAAAAAGATCTCAATTTATTGAAATATTTACATAAAAATTTAGACGTTAGATGTCATTTTAAAGAAGAACTTTTAACCGAAAAGCTTTAAAGGATTTAACTAAAAATTTGTTTTTTTTCTTATTAGGAACTTAGGTGCGCTCTGTTTCAAGTGATTTTGCAAAAAAAATTTTTTTTCATTGAGATTTATGGGTTTTTTTTTACACAACAAAATTTAACATTAAGTTTAACAATCATTCGACAAATAAGTTTTTCAATTTATTTTCAAAACTTTTGTAAAATCTTAAATGTCGATTTTAACATAAAAAAAATATTTAACTAAAAGTTTGAATTTCATTTATCATTTGAATATTTAGCTAGTTTTTATTTTTATACAATTATTTACAGAAATACTCACACTCTCTCTCTCTCTTACCAGTGCTTGCTCTCTGTGCCTACAGCAGTATTATCGTCCGCTGGGTTCTCGTAACACTAGAGGACAGCTGAGCCGCACCAAAGCACCTGACCTCAATATGGCCGCCACACACTACCCCCATTATCAGCTGGATTGTGGTGACCACGATGGGCCGCCAATGCAGTCAATTGACGATTTGTATTGCCATCTTCAATATTTCTAACCGAAGCACCACAATTCCCTATCAATGTCAAGTCACCAGGATGTGTCACCCCGCCACCTGACATAATATTGTGCTGCTGTCTAACGCCCACATTACTGATATGATCCATAACACTTTGCAACTCGCCATGGACTGTGGAATTGGGCGATGTATGCGATGGCAGGGCATGAGAATGAAAGCCATGCGATTGATTTGCGGCGGTATAAAGTTGAGAGTATAATAAACTGGCCGGCAAGACGGGATATAAAGAACCATTGCAGCCAGCGCCAGCTGTACCTGCATGACCTCCACCTACACCAACACCCGCCCCTGCGGCTGCTCCATAAGCTGCTGGGTTTTGTGTTTGATTGACAATGCCACCAAAATTTTGATTCACACCTACCAAAGAATTATTGGCTGAGCCGTTTGAACTACTATTTGTACCGCCATTGGCAGCAGCATTACCATTTGTACCCCCCAAATTGGGAGTGTTTGTAGACAGTAGATCTTCTTGTACCGGTGATTCAGCTTGAGAAGAATCGCTTAAACTGCGAGGACCATTTTGACTTGAATGCACATTGTAATCGTTATTGGAATTGTGATAACGCGGCACCAATATTGAATTCGTACCCGCCACTGCACCACCATTTACAGTTGAAGAAATAGCCGTTTGACCCGTAGAGCCTAAAAGACTATGATGTGACATTTGACCGGTCGTGGAACCCACTAGATTACTTAAATGCTGATCCAAATCCGAAGCTGTAGAATCCGGTAACACTAATTTTTTTTAACATTTTAATTAATTAGATTTTCTGTTTTCCCTTTAATTTCATTTACGTTATTTGTAACACTTACTTGGCACACAATCTCTATTGGAAGCTCCTGTAAAATCTTGATTATTTGGCTGCTCATTAGATGAACACGAAAAACCCAAAGCTGGATTATTGAATTGTGCAGATGTCGGTGTTGTACACGATGATAGACCACTGCCTGCTAAGTAGGGTGAATAGGCCGTAGCAGAACCATAACCCCAATGTGTATTGCTGGCACCTAAGTCAACCAAATTATGACACAAACGGGGTTGCATTAAAACTATCGCTATAAAATTTATTTTTAAAATAAAACATGCACATGCAAGTCACAAGAAATAAAAACCAGAAATACATTTATTAACTCTAAAAATTAATAAACTTTAAATATTTTTTATTATGCTTTTGAGTTGCCCTGATTATATTCAATAAATTCTAACACGAAGTAGTAGATAAGTTTCCAAGAAAAATTAAATCTTTGAATGGGTCTATCTGACAGTAGCGGTAATCAATATTCCTAAGGTACATTTATTTTACTAGGTAGTGTCGTCCGCCCAGCTGGTTTGTAGTTGGACATGTCAAAAGTTGTTTATATTTTCCTACTTTTGTTTACGAATTTCAAAAAGCACTAACAACAAGCATATGCAGAACAAAGAGAGCGTTTGTTTTTAGACCAATTCTCTTTTAATTTCTTTTTCTATTTTTGACATTTCCACTCACAAAGCAACAATAAAATGCCATGTTGTCTTTACAAATGTTGTATTTGTTGTAGAGCCGCTATTACCTACTAAAATAAATGTACCTTGCAATATTCCCTTTTTTCAGCTGTTTGTTTTTCGACTTACATTATTGTGTTACCTTCCCTAATGGATAAAAATGTGACCCTGTTGTTTTTTCTACAATTTCTGACCATCTCTCCCTGTGTCATAACCCTATGTCTCTAGAACCGTAATTGAAATTTTCACATAAGGTGTATTACTATAGCCGCTATAATAAATTAAAGGGTGTTCCAAAAGTGTTCACAAAAGTCTACTTTAATAGGGAGACACCTAATACTTGAGCAGTGTAATTTAAAATAAATTCTGTAGCGCAACAAGTAACAAAATAAATTTTTAAATTAAAGGGTGTTCCAATAGTAGAGTTATTTTTACGTACATATGTGTCCGTATACTGTTATAGGCAGACACTTTAAGTACAAGTATTTGTATGCCCGCTATTAGTACATATAAAAATGTTAAAAATAAAATATAAAGGGTGTTACCAAGACAAATTGATTATAAGGTAGTCACATGAGGGCAAAAACAAAAGACACCTGTATTTTGTTTGTGTAAATTTACGTGTACGTATCAGTAAACGATGAGGAATAATATAAAAACAGAGAAGAAAAAGAAATTCACTGAATAAATGCTACTCATTTCATTTTTCCATTTGTGTCTTTCGGCATATCAAGCAAAGTTCCAATCCCGCACCCGTACTTTTTTTGCGTACCGCACAAATATTTCGTCTTAAATATGCAAATATTTTTTATAAATGAATATTTTATTCAACAAAAGTAAACAATTTTTAAGAAAGTTGCTCAAAGAAACATTTTTGTTTTAATGAATGTTGTTTTTTGTTTGTTTTATTTTAACTGCAGTTCTTGTGCACACATACTCTTCTCACTTTTGACACTACGGTTTGTTCACACATTCATTTTAAAAAAAATCTTTTTTTCGAATTCAAATTGCTTAAAATTTGTTTGTTTTTTTCAATGGCGCGTCAACAAAGTGTAGACAAATTTTGACTTTAGTTTTGAAAAGTTTGTGAAGCGAATCCGATCAATTTGTTTTGGGTGTTACTATGATGACCTGAACTTAACGTATATGGCTTTAGTTTTTTAGCTGTAGAAGACAGACATTTAAAAATCACACAGAGTAGAGCTTTAAATGAATCATTCTTTTTTGATTTTAGTTCGTTACGAATAAACTAAATTTTAAATTAATTCTTTTCGCACAAAATATGAGTTGAATGATATTTCATATTTAAAAATTAATGATTTATTTACAGCTCTGACACAGAGTATGTAAAAACATGTGAAGAAACAAGTGTGAACAATAAATTTAAAAACTAAAAGGTGTTTCAATAAAGGCCGTGATTTTGAGGAAAATTTTCTTATCTTTTAAACTGTTGTAGGCAGAGGCTTTAAATGTGCTCAGAGTTTTTATTATCCTGTTTGCTATAAGAAAAATGAACTATAATAAAGAGTGGCCCGATAATAATGCGATTTTGACTTTCGTTGTCTTATCTTTTCAATAGTGTGATCAGAGGCAAATACTTTAATTTTTAGCAATAAATAATAAAAAGATAAAATTAAAAATTAAGAGGTGCTTTATGTATAGAACCGAACCCTTTGAGTGTGAGTCTAACTTGTTGATTTATTTTTATTTTAAATAAAGTGCATTCCATAAGCAATAATTTTTGCAATCTTCTGTGTTAAAATATTCAAATATATTATTATTATAATTTTTTTAAATAATTGTCCTTTAACACTTTTTAGATGTCCTTGTTTTAAGTAAACTATTAATAAACATAAAAATGCATGTCCAATACAACAACTCATTAGAGAGGGTTTTTTCTATAAAAAAATTTCCATCAATAAAATAAATGTGGGCCGCTAATTATGCCAATATGACGTGTCGTATTTAAACATCTCCAGTGCAAATGAATAGCCGTCATTATGCGGGTTTTGGCTACTGTTGGCTGAACGTAACAACGTTGTTACTGAGACTCGTAGATAGAAAGAAGAATGTGCGTTTGTTTGGTTGCCTTTATATACAAAAGGTAAACATAACAAATATTTATGTATAAAAAATACTTCTACGTAAGTAAATATGTATGTTTGCCTGTATCCGTGCTCATTTATTATATTATTTTATCAAACTAATTGAACGGAAAAACTGTAATGGGGCCTGGTTACTGGCAATGGAAGTGTCATAAAATCATGTGCTTATGTCAAACCTTTTTTTCTTTTAAATTCATCTAAAATACACATGTTGTTTTGGATTCATTAGATAATGATGGTTGCCTTGTTTGTTGGGTTTTTGTTTCTGTGCCGAAGTAAATGTTGTTTTGGATATTATTCTCATCTACGCGTAGCTACGCTAGGTAAAATTGTAAACAAAAAATTCGCTACATTTTTGCTGCTGTTTACCATGACATCGTCCATGTTTTAATTTATTTTTATATAAAATTGATTACAAATTCTATTTGTTCCTGAGCGCGTTTACGTGCGTGTGTGTGAGTTTGTTTGCTTATTCAGATTTTTTTAGAATGTAGAAAAACGTGTGTAAATTGGAAATTGATAAAAATGAGAAAGACTTGATTATACTGCGATCAAATAATATTTGATAATTATGATTTGGCAACAATAATAATTAAATAAATTTATGTTCAACACGATAGTGAGTTAACAAGACTTGAATGCCAATATTTTGCAAAGGCTTTAGAAGATTTTCTCTATGGTTTATCTTAAGCATAAATAAATATTTGCGTAATCTCTGGTTATTTAAGAGAAAGCTCATCTCGTTTTAATTGGATTAGGAACTAAATATTTGCCACCTGATGGTTAATGCCTCTTGCAATCGATTGTTGTTCTTCGGAGTCCCAATAAACTGTTCATGTTATGCTATGTTACGACAGAATATTTCAAATTGTGATAAGACAATCAGGTACAATTTTAACAAAATTTTGTTTTTCTACTAAATAATAATGCTATCTTTTTATGTCTTCGATGACAATGTGGGAAAAGGTTTAGGTTACTAAGCTTTCAATAAAAATTTCATGACATATTAAACATTTTCTGAAATCATACGTAAAAATGAAGGCACAATTCGCATCCAATTGCTACTTAAGCAAGCAAAAACGATATTCTTTTAAAAATTAAATGCCATTTGATAACAAGTGATCCATTCGGAACATAAGATGTGTCTCATATTAATCTACTTAACTTTACCTGAGGCAAAAAAATTTAGAACAATAATATTTTGGTAAATATATATTTCGGGTTGAGATAAAAGAGCCAATGAATGTTTTACTACTTTTAGGTGCGTAAAATATTTAAAATTAAATTTATTATGGTTGAAAGTAGAAGTTCATTTACTTATTTCAATAAATCTTTAATCACAATATTAAAAAAAAATTGTTTTTATAATTAATAATGAAAAATTGTTCAATTGGGAATTGGACTCAAACACGAATGATCTTGTACCATGTGTGAGCAACACTTAACATTTTTAACAATCTTTGTTATAAATTTAAAATGTCAATTTTTCTCGAAAGTCACACTTCTTTTATTTTTAATTTCATATTTTATTTTATAAATTTAAAAATAATGCTCTGTTAAAACAACAGAACAATAGGAACATCTTAAATATTTTATACTTGATTTTATAAAGCGACACAAGCTCTGCGTAGATTTACCGTTTTCACAATTATGGTTCAAAATTCAAGACTATATACGAAATCAAGTTACTATCGAGCCACCTTTGACTCACTAAACCAAGACTGTATTGGTATGGTGTTCCGAAGTTAATCTGTAGGTTTCCTAGCAATAATTTTTCACTGTGACGGCACTCTAGTAAGCGTAGTTTGTGAAGTGTTTCCGTGGTAATCCGCAGGACTTCAGGACGTTATCAGCACTTCGCAAAGGAAAACTAAATAGATTTTTTTTTGCAGAATCGAGCCAGAGAGTAGGACGTGTGAGGCTTAATTCACACGCCTAATAAAGAAAAAATTAAAATTATTTCGATATAAATGAATTAAAATTTACTTTTTTTTAGCTTAGAACGCTGATGAAGGATTTGGCAGACCGGAAAATGCGGCCTTTCATTTTGCCAGCGTCTAAGTTTTTTTTGTTTTCTTTGAAAAACCTTCGCATACATTAAAAAAATAACTTTTCTTTCTAAAAATTAAATTAAAAATTAAAGTAAGCCAAAAAAGTAAAGTTTAATTCATTTATAATATTCCACAGTTTAATCCCCAATTGAAAAAAAAAAAAAATTAAAAATTTAATAATTTCGATATTTATTTGTTTTATGGTTTCTTTCGGTAGGGTGCATTAAAAATAAGTTTTCTGTTACAGTGCCTTCGGACGACGGTGAGTTTTACTCCAACCTATGAAATTTCGTTACAGCTTAAAGTGTCTAAAAATCACGTCGCTTTCAGGACAACCTTTTATCAAAGTCTTTGTTTCTATAACAGTTGCACAGCGGCTATAGTTTTTACATACACTATGCAAATTTGGCGTATCTGCCTATAACAGTTCAAAAATGATTAATGGATTTATTGTTTTGTAATTGCCACGCCCGCTGCTTTATAAACCTTAGCAATTAACTAAGAATAAATTTCAAAGCCACCCTCGTATTAACAACAATGTAAAATGTATCAATTTGTAAACATTTTTGCAATTTATGTTCTTGTAAGCATGAATGTGACAGTAAACGTCGTTGTTATAAATACAAAAACATATAAATACACACACATACATATATTATAAATATGTATGTATACATGTGTATAGTAATAATTAGGCTTAATTAATAGACCATTTGAAAATTATTAATTAGTTTTTGTAGGCGCGCGTGGTACCAGTTTAAATGGTGAATATTGATTTTGTGGTGGCTTTATTAATGCTGTTGGCTTAAACATTTTCTACCTCCTTTAATTATGTGGCTTTATTACCAACAATAATAATAACAACAACAAAGTTTTACAAAAAAAATAATTTTTACATAAATACACGTACAAATTCATTAACATTTATGGAGGCTTGATATTTTATTATGTAACATTATATATGAACCTGTAAGTTTTGTATTTTGATCATTTTAGTGTTGGGCCAAAGTTTGTTTAATACAAACAGTTTTTTTTCTATTAATGTTTTTTTTTTCATTTACTTTATAATAGTTTTTTGCAATGGAAAATTATGTTTTATTTTTTAAGTACGAATATTTGTTTGTATGACTGTCATTTAAAATTGTGAAATTAATAAAATATTTATTTGTTTTTAAAGTTTTTTTTTTTATGTTGGCAGTAATTAAGTCATGCGGGTTTAGCTTAATAAAATATTTAAACAAATAATACTTAAATAATAACAATTCTGATTTTCAGTTTTGTAAGGTGATATATTCCACAAATGTACGTATGTACATACTTCCACACATGTTCATAGAAATGTGTACAGCAAGTTAGTGAAAGGAAGACCAATAATAAAACTTGAATATATTAAAACAATCAAGAAGAAATTATTAAAAAAGGGCTTCATAAGTGCACAAAAAAAAACTCTTCCTCAGCGTTTGAACTAAGAACAGAGTTTATACAATTGAATTGTTAAGCACTCAGTAAGTATCGAGATACGTACGAAAATGTATATCTGATAACAGCTATCTATAGCTTTGCTGCCAATACCGACTCTTCTTCTCAATTTTTTACGACAATTTATTAACAGAGTAAAAAGACATGCGATGATTTTAAATAAGAGGACTATCTCAGATCACACGATCATTAAATAAATTTATACTAGAAAAATTGTGCATTAGTACCCAAGTTTTCAAATCAAGTTCACTCAGAATTTTTGCCTTAAATGAGCCTGGTTATTAAATCTAAAGAGTTTATTTGACTTTTAACAAACGTTTACAATTCTTTATGTTGGAATGAAAATATTAATGTCTTAAGATTTGTTACATGATAAAAAATAATTAACACAGCAACAACAAATGGAGAATTAAATTTAGGGCAAACGCAGTTAATGTTGTAAATAAAAAAAAAAATTTAATCACTTTTCATTTTTATACGCTTACCACAAAAAGTGGAAAAGGGGAATAATTAAGTTGGTCATTCCGTTTTTAATTTCTAAAATACTAATTTCTGACCACAAATTCAATTAAGCGATATCCGTCTGTCCGTTCGTCCGTGTTGGTGGTAACATCAAGTTAGCCGAGGCGCTACATCAACCAGAAAAAATTTTCATACACCAAACGATCAGAAATAGTATCAAAAAAGGTGCTATTGGAAATCAGCGAATTCGGTCCATGTCCTTCGACGCAGCGGGTCAAAGACCACGCTAACCTCTATCATATCATTTGGAACAAAGAAGTAACTCCAATAAAAAATAACAAATATCTGGGGTGATAGAGAAATAAAAAATAAAAACGAGCCTCTGAAATTCTTTTAAATTTTAAAAATATCAACATGCGTATAATTTTAAAGCTTTTGAAGAGATCTTTAAGAAAATACTAAATTTTTTATTTTTTTTTCTTAATTTTTTTAATACTCTGTCACCTTTATATTTGTTTCCTTTTTTTATTGGAGTTAATTCACTAAACAAGATTTAGACAAATGGTGAAGGGTATATAAGATTTGGCATAGCCAAATATAGAACCCTTGCTTGTTTAAAATAACTTTTCTATGACAAAATAAATTTTGTTTTTTTGAAATATGTTATGCTACAGAAATGAATGAATAACAAATTGGTCATCAAAAATCGTTGCATAATTTCGACGATTTAAAATCAATTATAAAGACGAAATAATTAAAAAATAGTTTAAATATATATTTCATGTGCAAGCTAATAGACTGACCATGTATTTGAGACAGAACACGCAATAATAAGACAATATTTGTCATTCGTCTACGTAAAAAAGATAAATATATATATGGCCGAATTCTTTGCACACGATGACTTACGTTCGTCTTACTAATTTTATGTGATTTGATTTATACAAATGTATATTATTTCTTTAATATTACATCAGACGAATTTCGTCGTATAAAGCTCAATAACGAATAAAAATGTAGCTGCTATAATTTTTGAAGCTGTTCATAGTACGTTTTCATTCACGTGATTTTGTCTAAAACACTTCTTTTGCTCAAATTTTTAATGATACCAAAACCACTTAAATAACTTAATTTACATCAAATCATGTCGAATATGTATTTTTTCGAACAGACTTTGTCTTTGTAACATTATTTTGTGTCTGTGATTTTCAAGTTTACTTCCGTGTTATTTAATCATATTGAATGTTTTTATCGAAAAACTGACATTTTAAGCTTTTTTAAATAAGGAATTCGTTATAAAAATTGTGGAAAATATAATTAAAAATTTTTTAATGCAAAAACAAACAATAGCATAATCTCTATTAAAAAAAAATAGTGTTTTTTTACGCTATTGTTACGTCACAAATTCGAATATAGAAAATCACTTTGGCTCTAAAGAATTACTTTGAAGGTTTTCCCCAAAACTCGTTGATTTCAAGTGAGTAGAGACGTAGTACTACTTTTTGTTAGCTGGTGGGTGACCACATAAAAAATAATAATCAAAAAGATAAATATTCACAAAAACATTTACAAATAATATGCGCATCTATTTTAAATGCTGTAATATAAGACTGAATAAGTTTTTTTTTAAAAAAAAAAAAATTTATTTCTTAAACTTCGATACTAAAACCAAAAGTCGTCGCATTGTACTGATCTGTTAGTTATAGTCAGCTAAGAAATAGGAATAAATCTTTTGCAAAGTTCGCCTTATGACGATTTTCGATCGACTGATTGTGTGAGTTTTTACACACACGTCTTTTGTTTCGTATTTTTGACATTAAATATTCGTGACCAAAAATTCGTGCCAGTTGTCTGTCCGAGTCTTAAAAAGAAGAAAATTATTATATATCGTGGTTCACAGGTTGACAACTTTTAAGATGTTTTATTGTAGTTTTTAGAAGACAAAAAATTACTACTCCGTTGCTAAACACGGTAAATAAAAAAAATTAATAATAACAAAATAAGTTGGCGATAATTATTGTGGGACGATTGATTATTTTTCATTAAAAAAATTAAATAATAACCCGATTGGATTTTTTTGCGAGTTGAGAGTTTTTAACCTGTGACCGACGATATAGAAATACTGCGCAAAGCAGTAAAAAGAGCCCTAAAAACTACAAAAACTTCACTAGAAGGCTATGTATCAACATAATACTGAGGCACCTTAATAAGTAAGTCATATATACAGCAGATATTAAAGGGTAAATCAATTAAAAAAAAAAAAAAAAAAAAAAACAAAGAAAAAAAACAAGTTGAAAAAATTATAGCACAAAATTTTAAACATTTTATAAATCAAAAACAGGAGGTAGTTGTAGTCAAATAATGAAAATATAGTTGCGAAAGCAAACCTGCCGTCACGAAAACTATTTTTCACTTGTTCTAGCTTGAATGAAATTATTATTGACATTCAAGACTCATGTAGACTTTTAAAATTTTAAGCTAATTAATTTGAAATTAATTCCAAAACGTGTTTATACAAAGTTTATAAACATTTGTGTTTTCGTAATCATGAACGTATGCAAAGTTGCAAAACAAAGCATCAACTTTAAATCTGATGCGTTAAATTTTTTTGTACTGCGGCATTATAAAACACGAAGCTTTGGTTCAACTACAAGCAATTAAAATTTTGGAAATCTGTCTACGTATCAAACACGATATCAGAATATAAAAAAGAAACGCATTAAAATAATTATTGTCTGGCTGCTTAAAAAAATTTGCAAAAATTGATTTATCTACTAAAAAAGTAAAAAAATTAATTTAAGCTACTGCTTTAATTTTAGCACCAACTGTCGATTTTTTTTTAAATATTTTTTTTTGTTGCAAATTTATCAAAATGATTAATGGATGTTATTAAAGCCACTTATTAATAATTAAAGCCTCATTGAAAGTTTCAAATTGGATTAGTGTTGTTTAACAATCTCATTTAAGAGTATTTAAATAAATATATTAACAATATAATTTTAAGAATGAAAAAACCTTCTTTTTTGTTACAATCTTATCAAATAGTGTAAATTCGATTTGTGTCCAAGTGCTTTTAAAGCAAGTAAAGATTATTAAATCATTTTATGATTTATTGAAAGTAGAACATATTTCTTTCATTTTGTAATCGGACTTAATTAAATTAAAAATTCAGAATTTAAGACTAAAATAGTTGGTGCTTAAATTACTTTTTAGATCCTTCATCAAAATCGAAAATGTTTTTCATTCCGTTTGTAATTTCTACAATGTCCATTTACGACCCCATATATTTTGATTTTTTATGCATAGTTAAGTCGATGGAGTGCTGTCCGTCCTTGTTGAAATCACCTTTGTGAAAGCACTAGATGAGCTAGAGAAATTTTAAATATGCAAATTAGTATCAGAAATAGTTTCGAAATTTTTCCTGTTAAAAATCAGCAAGATCGTTCTATGTCCTTCGACTCACAGTTCCAAATACCACGCCTGCCATTTATTTTTTTAATTTCAAACTTTTATTTGTATTCCTGCAGGTGCCTATTTTTTTATACAAAATTTATGAAATTAAGTTGGGACAACAACCCTACGAAAAAATTGCAATTTTCGAAAAATTTTTTTTTTTAACAGAAAATTTTTATGGCAAAAAAATTTTCTTATGCCGATTTTTATATCTGCACTATGGTGCATGTGGTTATTCATAATATAGCACTCTTGTTTGAACTTAATTTATTACTTATCATAGTTTTAGGACGGCATTGAATTGATTTGAAAAAGATTTTTAAAATTTTTTAATGCAAAGGAGCAAGTGTTTCATATTTCGCTTTTTTATAGATAAAAAATAGACAAAATACTTACGAGCTAAGTTTGCAACGCACCTCTTGTAATGCTTGAAAAAATAATTACTGTTCAAATGGTCTTAAGTCTTGAAGAAAAACTTCTTATAAGAAAATTGTGTTTTTACCTAAGAAAGTCAATGGGGTTGTTCAAAAGCTTTAGAGGCAAGTAAATTGCACATAGTTTTTTTAGATAAGTTTATAAATTTATATATAACTTAAGAGTCGGTCCAAAATTTTTTTTTAAATTCGATGTGTGGTAACGCCTTTTTTTATAAATAAAAATAAATTCATAATAAAATTGCTTTATATTTTTTAACAACATTTTTTAGGGCAAAAACATTTTAAACTCTGCTATTCTTTACCGCCTGATATATGCAATCAAATTATTTGCTGCTGACTAAAAAGCACGCTGGCACCATGCAGCAGCAATAGCAGAGGCACAAACTGCAACAGCAATAATATACATTTAATTTATTAAATTTATACCACTGATGTTTATGACATTAATTTAATGCCTTTTTCCAGAAAATACATAATTCAATTTATTGCTTCGTGTTTGGTTGCACAAAAAAAAAAGGATAAAAATTATAAAAAAAATCATAAAAATATGAATATAAGCCTCATTGCCGTCAGCCAAACACAACTGTAAGGCAATTTATTTACAAATAAATTATTTATTATTGTAGGAAAAAATATTTATATTCACTATAATAATAATGATAATCGTATAAAAAAAAGATGAAGTCGCTTAAATAAATGCTGGTTTAATATTATTTGCAAAATGGCCAACAATGTTCAAGAGAAGGCCACAATTTTAAAGCAGTCATTGCTGATAAAATTAGTATGATTACACTGATTGTTAATTATTTTATAATGGAGTGTTTTATGTGGTAGTCGCTATGAAAAATTATAAATTTTAATTATTTTTAATAACATTAATGCAATAGTAAAAATTATAGAAGTATAAAAAACTGGAATTTCAACATAAGCTATTGGACATAGAGGTTTTACCCTTGTGAGTCTTTTTCTCACAAAGGTTTTTCAATATTTTTCCTTCTTTCTAAGACTTGTGAGGAAGTTTACAAGCTACAAAATAATCGCTTATTATGCTCTCTATTACAACAGAATAATAACGGAATAATTTTACTAAAATTCTAAGCACAGCCATGTTTTTATAACCCTCTCAAAATAAAAAAGTATTTATAATCTCTGTATGATTTGTATCAAGTTTTCGTTTTATTTGAAAGCGCTAAATATGATAAATTTAGTACTAATTTTATGTAACTAAAAAGCAAATAAATAAAATACGGCATTTAAACCATGCAATTTTTCATGAAACTAGCATGAAGTTTTTGTTTGTTGGTGAAGCAAGAGGGGTAAGCAATATGATACTGATGCTTATGTTTATTTTTAAAGATTGCATATCGCTGCAACTTAAATAGAAAACTTGCAAAGTATAAATCTGGACAAAATAAAAAATTAATCGTTAATTGTTACAAATAAATTTCAAATAATACAATAACAAAATTTGAAAATAAATTTAATAATTTTTTGTAATATTACAATCATATTATATTACTCGTATAATAATTTTAGGTTTCACCCAATATAGTTTTAATAAAAACAATATTTTTTTAATGTACAAAAAAATTTAATTTAACTACAACCATCAAGCTTAACTATAGTATGTTACTGCCAAGCATATTTTTACTTTGCGGGTGTGAAAAAAAGCCCATTTGGTTTTAAATTTGGAAAGTAAGAGCAAATAATTTGAAGAACAGTGTGGACAATGAAGTGAATCAAATCTTTTTTACTTAGTTTTAGAGAATATTTAATCTAAGTGATCTAAAAGGTGATATTTTTCTCTGATATCACAATAATGTGTTAATCTAAGCCAAACACTACGTTGCGAAGTCTTAAGTTGATTTGTTACCTTAAAAAGTAAAGTGCACTGTCATTAGTTCAAAAATAAGCCAAAGCAAAAAAAAAAAAAAAAAAAAAAAAACAAAAACACAAGAAATCCACAATTTGCGAGTTGGACATACCTTTAATATCTAATTTTATTTTTCGTACTTTTTGCAGCGGTTATAGTAAAACATAATTTGCCCTTACAGCAAACTAGTTAACTATTCTGCATAATTTTATAGTCTAAGGTTCAACAAGTTAGAGTGCTATATTTCGCAATGCCGAATCTAATATGCACTTCACCATATCTGTAAATCTAGTTTAGTGAAGAAACACAAAAAAAAAATCAGTAAATAAATAAATAAATATTGGGATGACAGATAATCAAATTATTAAAAAATAAGAAAAACACATTAAGAACTACATAAAATTTTACTTAGAAATACCATCGGCTCTTAATGGGTTAACCGTTCTTTTGAATTTTAGCATTTCTTTAAATATCTCTTCAAAAGCTTTTAAATGATACCCATATTGATATATTATAAAATATGGTGCACAATCATACTTTTCTATGAAAAATTTAGAGGCCCATAACTTAAAAAATATGGGCAAGCGCCAATTTCTTATTTTGATGTTTTTCTTATTTTTTTTACATCTCTATCGCCCCATATATTTGTTTTTTTGATTAGAATTACTTCACTAAGCTATATTTGGAAACAGTTGAGGGATGCGTGTTTATTTGACCGCTATCTGGAAGGACCGATGTTCCTGATTTTGAATAGCAAAATTTTCGAAACTATATCTGATCGACTAGCGTATCAAAATTTTCTCTAGCTCACCGAGTGTCAAAGTTGATTTCAACACTAACAAGGACAAACAGACGAAAAGACGGACATTGTTCAATCGACTTCACTATGCATGAGGAATCAGAAAATACATGTTTTACGGGGTCAGAAATTGATATTGTAAAAATAACAATCGGAATGACAAACTAATACATATATATCCTTTTTCCACCAGTTGTAAAGGGTATAAAAGATAAGGTCATAAAAATGAAAATCACTATGCCGTAGCAACTCCCTTGGTTTAATTTTCTTTCCATTATTTTGTACTCGTACGCCTTTAACATTAAATATGTTGTGCAGATTTAAACTGTCTATCTATAGCATTTTAAAATATAAAGACATATTCTACAAATTCACGGCCTCTATGAAAACACCCTTTAGTTACTTAATTTATTATTCAAACTCTGCACATATTCTGGATAAATTATAAAAGCCTGCCTACCACAATTAAAAAAACTAAAGCCATATGCATTTAAATAACGTACTATAGGAACACCCTTTAGTTTTAAAGTTTCAATTTTTATTATTTGTAGTTCTTTTTATAGCGGACATAAAAATACTAAATTTTAAATGTCAGCCAATTGTGCTTGTAAAGCAAAGGCACGTGCGTAAATGACAAGTCGATATTTGTATACCCTTTAATTTAAAGTTAAATATTTTCTATTTGTTGTTTTATCCTCGTACTTTGTTCAGATTTTAATGCGGAATGCTGTCAAACTGCATACTTAAGAAATTTGTTTAAAAAAAGTAAAAAAAAAGTTGCAAAAGTAGTACTCTGTTTAACTGTGGAAAAACATAAGAAATGTTACTGCAACATTTTATCAAAGCTGTGAAATAAAGCAAATAGGCATTATTTCATGCTTTTTGCTTGCATTTCTAATGCAATGTAGTTTACGTGAAGACATGAAATGTTGCTCAACAATTTTCACAAATTCGAAGAGAGGTCCAGATTTATGTCGCACATAATTTTACTGACACTACGAAAAAGTTGACAGGTCTTCCTACTACAGTTCAAGAAATAAGAATATTTTTGTGAATATAACGTCACTTTATTAACACGCTCTAACTTCTGGTACTTGCTGTAGAGGGCTGCGACATATGTACAGCCGGATAGACATAGTGACAAAAACAATAAATAGCATTGCGTCTTTACTCTTCATGTTCGGAACCCTATAAGGAAAGAATAATATGCTGTACAAATTAACAAAAAAAAAAAAAAAAAAAACAAAAAAAAACGGCCAGCGTTGGTCTTTATCTTGTACACATTTTTTACAGTGAACCCTGGAAAACTGGCACTATGGCAAATTTTTAATTTAAAAATATTAAAATAAAAAACCAGTTGTTTTTTATATATTTATTTGATTAACAATCCAGAGTATTTGTTTACGTATATATACGTGTGTGTGTGTGTGTAAAGTACTTTATATAAAAAAAAAAGTAAAAACCAACAAACTAATCGTTTTTGTGTGGATTTTTGTGCGGCTTTTTGAGGTTCGATTTTGTGGTGTCTGACAGTGGTATTATTTTTTTTAACAGCTGCTTTTTTCGCAGATTTTTTTGTTTTTTTGCAAGCTAAAAACCAAATTTTATACACTTAACTATTATTAAAACTGTGCCTTTTTTCATTTGTTTCTATTTGAGTTATTATAAAGAGCAAACCAAAATAACTATTAACAAAAAAAAAAAAAAAAAACATTTAATAAAAATTAACTTTTATATACAAAAAAAAAAATATATATATAAACATAAATACTTGAAAATTAAATATATAAATTTAATATTAAATTATAACATACATTCATTCATGCTACAATTAATTTATATGATCAAGTAGTTCTTAAATAGATTAAATTTTTACTTACTTTGACAGTTGCCAATTGGTGGCATACGAAAGCCGGATAGTGGATCCGTTGAAAAATGAAAGGGTCTTTGGCCGAAAGCAAAATGGAACTGTTGCTGTTGTCCTAAAATTGATAACACTGAATGTTTTGAATGTTTTTTAATAATCTGCTCTTAATTAAAGTTTTTCTGATTTTTTTTAAAGGCTTGTGTGCATGTGTGTGTATGTATGTGCGATTTGTAATGTTTGTGTTTCAAATTAAATATTTTTAATTTAACGAAATATTTTTTCAATTTTAAAACATTAAACTTTTAATAAAAAAATTTTTTTTATAAACTGTGAATTATTAATTAAATGGACATCAAGATTAGTTACATCTTTGGATTTAAAAAAATGTGATTATATTTTTCAAACGTTATTCCTTAAAAAATATTTTACAGTGCAGGAATTGGAAATAAAAATGAAAATAAATCTGCAGCTTGTGTTTGACATATTTGATAACAAACTTTAGATTGTTTAATTGACGCTTAAAAAAGAGTTTTTACTTCCTTAAAGTGGGGCAGCCCGGATGTATCATAACTTATGTTGCAATTTATTTTTTAATTTAGTTTTTTTAAATTTAATTTGCTTCAGTACTTTAAAAAAACTAACATACAAATTATATCATTTGGCTTGAAATAAATTTATTTCTTGAAATTAAAGTGTCTTTCTTAGCTTTATTTTATTTATTTTTTGTGACTTTTAGTACAAAAAAATAATTGCAAGCAAATACGGCATTTACACTAAGCAATTTTCTATAAAACTAGCATGCAATTTTTGTATGTTGGTGAAGCAAGAAGGGTAAGCAATATAATATTGCTTGAATTTGCAGAGGATATTACTGTTGCTTATATTAATATTTTAAAATAACTCATATCGTTATATTGAAAAAATGCCTCAAAAACTTGCATAGTGTAAATCTGAACAAAGTCTTTTTGTCTATTCTTTAACAGTTATTCAAAACATTGTTGCCATTAACAAGTGTAAAATATTTATATTGTAGTGTTTTTCTCTTTTCAAATTTGCAGGTGCCTTTGAGTGATTGGGGAGCAGATCAATTTTAATTTTATTTATTTCCTATTTCTTTTATTTCTTCCTCTTTGGCTTGTTTCTATTTGTTTACTCTAAATATGCGCTTAAACAAATTTAAACAGACAACTACATTACATCACTGTGTGACACAACACGCTACGAAAACGGACGTAATTTAAATCCATGATTTTTATGTTTTCAATCATTCAGGTCTTATAACCCAGCATCGTCTTTTACATAAATTTGTTTTTTATGAACTGTTAGTTGGAGAAGCTCTATTGGGTTTTTATAAAACAGTGGCCTTAAGGAATTTTTCAGCTTTTCAAATTCCTGCTCTAGTATATAGACGCTTCCATTTTATTTCTATAACAGATATGCAACAATTGTTTTCCGAATTCTATCCGTGAGGAGCGTAAAAACAGCTAATTTACAGCCCTATTCAACAACAATAATTTTTATTTTTTAATTTTTTTTGTCCACTGCATACGCGAATAAAATATTAAAAAATTATCTAATGTGTGTAGGGCCTGAGATTTCCCGGAATTTTTAAATTCCCGGGAAATAGGAAAACAAATTATCTGTCAACTATTTTACCGATAACATTGGATGACTTTACATTGGTATCTCTAGCTTCTCTATGAAATAACATATTTTTATAAAATTAGAAGTGTTCTACATTTGAACTAAGGTTCTAAGGGACCTCCTCACAAAATTTTATTCAAATCCATTCAGCAGTTTTTAAATGATGCGAACACAGACAGACAAAAATTTTAAAAATATATGTTTTGTATTGCATATTGATTTCTATCTACAGCAACATAAACATTTTCAAAATATATGTTATGTACAAGTATAGTAGAATTCACTCGAAACGAGATATTTGAAAGTTTTTAAATGTCACAACCGAAATATTTGAAAAACGATCAGTGCATTTTCTATAAGTGCTAATGACTTTAAACATCTCGTTTTCCATGGACTTAGCCAAAATTTTCCCGGAAAATTATTGATAGCTTTTGCCGGAAATTTCCCTAAATTCATGGCAAAGCTACACAAAATAATTATTAATATGTTAAGCAATAACCTTTCAAAATAATCCTGTCAATTGTGCCCCAGCGAATTGTTCATGGCCATTTTCTAGGCGTATATTTTTAAAATCATTGTAATATATTTTTTTAATTTGCAACGGCAAGCGGCATAAATATTTAGGAAATTAACTGAATTCTGTAATTCCATTAAGCAGTTTACAACTTTCAAATAAAATGTATTTTTGTGGCCTTAGAAATATTTGTTGACCCTTAGGAATATCTATCAGCTGCTATTAGGTCTTTTTTCCTCAATAATTGGGTTAAGCGTTGTTTAGCTTTTTATTACAAGATACACTGAATAGTTATAGAGCGACAAAAGTAAAAACTTTAATATGTCAAAAATGTGCTGAAAAAAGGCTACGTTTTAATTTTTAATTTCCTAGTGGGTTTGATGAAGCATATCACATTAAAAAATATTGATAAAAACAAATATTTTGCCTTTTGCACTCGTTCACATGTGGCTTACGCTAGAAAATATTTCTTTCAAGTATCTTGATAAAAGAAATTGCTTTTCGTCTTCAGTTGAACAAAACGTCACTTCATGCCACTTCATGCAATAATTGTGTACTTTTCTCTTCTTTCATTCTATTCTTCATTAAAATATAATGACCCTTTTTTGTTGCTTCTAAAACAATGAAAAACTTTAAATGTTCTAGAATATTAAAACTTAAAATACTCTTCCTCGTTGCTCACTATTTGATCCCTTTAAAAAGGCAAAAAACTACTAAAGTTTAGAAATTAAAAGAAAGAAAAAAAGACGATAAAAAAAGGATGTTGCTTAATGTACTTTCTTGAATGTATGTTTATGTTTAAGTATCTGTGTTAACGTAAATAAATGAGATAAATCATTTTGTGGAATAAGTAAAATGAATAAAACAATTGTATTTTATTGTAACTTAAGGACAAGGGCTTGTTTGGGTATGAGTATGAAAGGATTATATTGTTTTATTTTAACTTAAACACAAACTGTGTATGAGAATTAAATAAAAAAATAGTCTGAACTTTTCTCTCCTCTGCTTTACATGTCCATAGTTTTATTTATTTATTTATTTTTTTTTTTTTTTTGTACTTCATTACTTTTTTCATATTTTTTGTTTCCTTTCGTTTTGGCACAAAAGAAATCCAGGCTTAACATATGCAAAATGTAATATATTTGCATCTTTATAAATATTTTAAAAACAAAATGGACTTTCTAGTTTATGTAATGAAAGATTGTATAACAAACTACCAATACAAGTGCAGTTGTTACAGGATATTTTTCATTTTCATTTCTGTGTTGCAGAGTTTTAGTTGTTTTATTGCTACTTTTGGCTTTGTTTTTTTTTAACCCTTTTTATTGTAAAGTTTTTTAGCATTAATGAATATTCTTGAAAGATGTTTTAAATACGAACGACAAGAAATACTACAAACCAAAGCGAACAAGAACAAGAACAAGAACAAGAACAGAACAATAACAATTTCTTTTCATATGTAAATGGTCATAAACTATCTTTGTCTGCAAAATATTAGACCTCCCAAGGGAAGTCTACGACATATAAGTGATAAAGTAAAATTTATTTGCTCCAAAATTTAACAGGCTTTAGCAAGGTCACGCTTTGAAGAACTAAGCTTAATTAAATAAGGTGTATTATGCAATACCTTGTTAACAATATGATCACAAAAACCATATTTTGCTCTGTACAAAAATACATGATTTGGGGTAACTAGATATATATGTTTTAAACAATAATTTTTTAGTTAATTAATTTTCGCTACATTTTTAATTGCAATCAAATTTTTATGAATATGTTTTTTGTATCTTTTATTATGTAATCAAAGTATGACTCAATTAAAACAAAAAATTGATTTTGTCCTTCACATAAGTCATTTCTATAAATTTAGTAATTTGCTGAAAAGTTGTCAGTTCATTTCAAATTGCTGTGTATAAAAATAATTTTTTATTATAAAAAATTATATAAAAAAATAAATTAATGATGCGATAGCACATCAAATTCAAATTGATAATTTATCATATTATGGTTGTATTATATTATAATATGTTTAAATTTAACCATAATTTTAATTTTGTTATGCGATTTAGTATGCCAGACAAAAATATTGTTTCAATAACAATAAATTTCTTAAATATGATGTGCAGAAAATTTTTGGCAAGCGAAGCTGTTGTTGGTTATACCATAGAGAAGAAAATCGTTGCAGGAAGCCTTTGGTAAACGAAATCGTTGTTGGTTGCATTGCGAAAATTTTGACATTTTCATAAGTGATGGCGTGTCCATATTCAAAACTTCACAATGTCCATGGCCATCATGAGCTTTTTAAGGGACATAATGTTTAAGGACCTTTTATCAATTTTTAGTGCGATATAAAGTCCGTGAACAATATGTCCTTAAACACTATGACATGCCACCGTTTTTTGGGACAAAAATCTTGTATACGAATGACAAAAAAAAAAGATACGTCACATAATAATTCTGTTCGTGATCATGTTTCATTAATTGAACATTGATGATGGTGAGGGTGAAGGCATTTTAAAGAAACGCCATCTGTTAAACAACTTTGCAAATTTTATTCAGATAGCATAACGACGTATGAAAAGATAAAAATTATAATTTACATTTGTTGCTTAAGCAACAAGATGTATGTGTGACGAGTAATAAAGAGAACAACGAAAAAAAATTTGGGTTCTATGTGGACTTCATCTGAACAAATTAGTATCGAGTAGTTCTGAATATTCCTTGGTATTAAGTTAATTGGATTTATTCCGCCAGTAAATTTTATACTGTTGTCATACCTTTTGGTGAAGAGCGTCGTCACTGGTTGTTTTTTTTTGGTACGTTTGTCGAGCGCTTTCGATGTAAGGACATCATTTTCAAGCCGCGTTTTGATTAGTACTGGTTAGATAGTGTAGGTAAGTGGTGGGTTCACGTAGTTTTGTCTGTTAGGTTGGTGTCTATTAAAATGGTATTATGCGGGTAGATTGCCTGATATCTGTCATGTTTATTGAAGGTATACTTTTAATATTTCAGTCCTTTATTATCGGGTTGGTAAATGTGACCTTCTGTGGGTTTTTTACATCTGTAGATTGTCTTAATAATTTCAGTGGTGTAAAAATTGTGTCAGAGGTCGTATTTAACTGTTCCTTAATAATGTCTTCGTAAAAATTCGTGTTTTGTATATATCCATGTTTTCAAGAATGTCTAGTCTTCCTCCTTTTTTACCAGGATGTATTAATGACATACATTCATCTATTTCCTTTGGCTCGTGTTCATGTGCGTTAAGGTGTATTGCGAAGTTAGAGTCTTCTCTTTTCCGTTTATATGATCGTATGTGTTCTGTGAACCTTGTTTTTAATGTTCGTCCAGTTTGTCCTATGTATGTATGGTTGCAGGTGCAAGTAAGTCTGTATGCTCCGCTGGTGTTAAATTTATCGGTTATTTCCGTTGATGTCTTGAGATTGTTTCGTAGAGTGTTGCTCGTCTTTAGTGCTGTCTGTAAACCTTCTTTCTGAAAAAGGTTAGTTAATTTATATATTTCTGGTCGTGTGTAAGTAAAAATGTGTCGTCGTGTTGTATCGTTTGTCTTCTTGTTTTCTTTCTTCTTGTTTTTAGTGTTGAATTGTCTAAGTAGTTTGTCGATAGTAGTGAAGTTGTAACTGTTATTTTTAGCTATAGTGTAAATTGTGTCGAGTTCTTTGTTATATTTTTCTGGAGAAAGTGGGACTGTCTTAAGTCTGTGAATCATATGTCGAAATGGTGCGAGTTTATGTTGGGTGTAATGGTTTGAGGAGCTGTAGATAGTTGTGTCTGTTGTCGTTGGTTTTCTGTATATGTCAAAGTTTAAGGAGTCAGTTTCTCGTGTTATTGTTATGTCAAGATAATGTAAATGTCCGTCTTGCTCTTTTTCCATTGTGTATGTGATTTTGTTATGTATTGTATTTAAATCCGTCAGAATTTTTTCAGCCTTGTCCTTTTCTAGGATGCATAATATGTCGTCTACGTATCAGTAATAGTGAGTTATTTTTTGTTTTTCCATTAGGGTTTTAATGTGTAGTTGTTCTAAATGTTGCATACAAATCTCTGTAAAAATTGCAAATGTCCGGTTTCCCATGCCGAGTCCATCAGGTAATTTATACTCCTAAAAGTTATTGTTAAATCTAAAGATAATTAAATTAGTCTTTTGATTAGTTACAAAATTTCTTTAGTCTCGCAACTATTCCTGGGCTTAGATTTAATATTTTCCACTGAGCTATACATCCCTTTTTGTATTAAAATATTTCATTTTAAGTGTGAGTAATTTTGTGTAAATTTATCACAAAATCTAATGAATTGTCTTGCATTTTGGGATGTTTAACTAAAATTAAATCTTATTTTTCCCTTTTATTTTAAAGATTTATGAGTTTTTCTGTTTGTTTTATTGTTAGTAAATGAAAGTGTATTTTTTTTACAAAGTTTTATTGTTAAATATATTTATTTTGAGTTGTATGAGAAGCTACTTACTAGTTTTTGAACGTGGTTCCCGGGGTCCATCGACAGTGACTTTGATGGCTTTATTGTAGGTGGCAATATGGGGCGGATTTGTTGAAACTGTGATTGTCAATGTAAAGCTCTTCCCTGGAAAATATATTTAATAATAAAGTAAGTAGATTTCAAAGAAAAGTTTAATTTTTAAAATAACAATTTAGTTGTCACTTATATTCTTAGCAGAGTTGTAGTCATTTAATATTTTATTTCTATACTCTTTAAGATTTTTATTTTGCTTTGTTTAATTCTTTTATTTTAAATTATTACTCTTCCGTTATTGCTTGAAAAAAGACAATATTTAGAAAAACTTTGTGAAAACAACAGCTAAACCAAAGAGCAGCAGAAAAAAATATTCAACCCAAACTAAATGATGCACAAAAATGTTTGTGGCCTTTGTGAAGATAATTGCTAAAGGTTTTTTTTTTTATTAATACAGCTCTGGAAGCAGGAGAAAGTAGAATGGATCAACACAAATAGTTCAGTTTCAGCAGTAGTTGAGCTTAGTTAATTGCTCTACATGAAAATACCCTGAGGAAAAGGAACATAATAGATGACCAGCACAAAATTTTTCATTGAATTTGCTGTTTGTTTAACACATGATATTCATTATTGGATTGAAAATACGAGCACATGAAAATAAAATTGAATTGATTCATGTTATTCTAAGCAAACGTATAATTTGTTCACTCTTGGCTGTGAATGGTATTTTTTTCACTAAACAATTGAATTGGTTGTACGCCTAAAACTAGTTTTTATGCCGTCCACAAAAACGATTTAATTTTTAGTTGATCATGTTCGCATATAAAAGAATGATTTTGACCCCAAAAGGCAAGAATTAAATGGTTGAAACACGAATAGACTTTACAGTATTTCATTTTAAACATCATGCCAATGCTTCCCCTATTCAGCTCGCGTTAATTTGTCTGGCAACAAAATGAGTATGTGAGTGTGTAGTGCGCAGTATTTTAACAAAATAAAAAATTGCTTTATTTGAATAAACGCGTTGCTGCGGTTTTGCTGCTACCAAATATTCAAACATAAACAATAGTCCAAATAGAAAATCAAAAAATATCTTCTCCGTTTACAATATAAATCAAATAGACAAAAATCTAACTATTCCATTCAAAATAATCTGCATTAGTTTTTTATTTTTTTTTTTGTTGTTAATTCCTTTTGCAGTTATATGGCGTTTCATGGTGTTGCTCATATCCTTTGGTTGGTTTTAGTCCTTATGATATGGTCATCGTTTGACATCATGTTCTTCCCTGGCATCATCATCCGTGGCATGTTTTGTGTGATTTCTACATGATGACATTTATTACGTGGCACTTTTTTGCATCGTAAATATTTGGGCTGTTTTATTTTCGAGACGTACAGATGCTTAAAGGAATAGTTTAGCTGAACCATAAAAAATAATTGAAAGTTATTGATCTGACGAAATCTTCTTTTGGTTTCTACAACTCAACAGACCAAATGATTATTAAAATCGACGAAAGTGCATGGGAAAAATTCTGTTATTTTTGATTAGAATCTTAAGCAGATTAAGAAAAATTGTAAAAGTTTTTTATTTCAAAATAAGCAGGAGGACGATTCGTCAAATGAATGACTAACCTGACAGAACCTCAATGACAAGGCATTAATTTATTTTTACGTTATCACAAAAAACTTGTTAGAATTTATGACCTGATTGTTTTATTGCTTATATTTTTTAACTCTTTTAAGTATCTGTCTAAGAACAGCATTTTATTATTAATTTTTTTGGCAATTTATTTCAGCACCAGTTTGTGTTTTCGCTTTTTCATATCGTTTGTTTTTTAAAGCGGGTGTTTACAATTACACAATGATTGAAATTTTGTTGATGACACTGTGTGGCCTCTCTCAATTGAGGCTTTGGTTTTGTGGTCTTGCCACATACAAATTAAAAGCTAAAAAAATACAAAATGAATACTTTTTGAAATTTTGTTATATGAGAACAAAAGTTTATGTGAAACTGTTCTCGAAACTGAAAATCTTCTTACGATTAAAAAGCAGGGGTTATTTAAGAAAACTGCACTGAAGAATAAAGGAAATTTTTTCCACACGTAAAGGGAGTAATATTGGAAGATTGGATTTTGGCTTTGTCAAACCTAAGAGTTATTATGAGAGCAAATAGAAGCAGTTTATTTAAATTTGTTTTTCTTTTGCTTAGATTGTTCTTCACAATCTATTATTTCGTAAACCTGCGCTTTTACAAGCTTTACAGCTATCTGTCTTTCAACACCGTCTCGACACTTGAAGTACTCAATGCCTTTTTTTTTAGCAAACAATCGCCTTTAATCAGCGCAGCCATCCAGACTAAAACTGCGCTGTGGCTATGGCGAGACTTCAAATCATGAGCTCCTGCTCAACCAACCAGGATTTACAACCCCGTTTGCCATGCTATGATTTTGTTTGTTACTTTTCTCTTTAACGGTTTTTCCGTCTTACTGTACAGTTGCCTGCTTCCCTTTCTATTCTAGGCTGTGAAAGTTTTAAAGTTGTGTTTTCGTATTTTTAACACTCATCTACCGCTGCTACTCAAAAAAAAAATCATTTTTTGACTTACTCAAATCACTGTTGGGATGTGAACTTATGAACTTTAAATTAAATAAAACCACGGGAATTTTAAATTTTATTAATTACTTTAAAAAAAATTTTCAAACGATTTTGACTATTGAGTGTGAAAGCACGTCTCGATGGGCATTTCGCTGCCACTTATGAACTTTTGTTATATAAACACATTGAGGCCTTTTTTAATTACGGAATCCTTACTGGTTCCACTTATTCAGTAAAGCAAGATCTTAGGTAATATCAATTAAGGTAATTTAAAGTAGGAAGCAGAAATAACAGATAAAAAATCAACTGATTTTTTATAGAATTAAGACATCATCTGCAGTTATTGTTTACTGATAATCATGAGCTCAAAAACAGATCAACATCTTTGCTTTGCCAGTCGACTTTTGTTTCCAATACAAATCACAGGTAAAAACTTTTATTCCTGAATTGAAGGGTGAGAATGAGACATCTTGTCAAATTTCGAGTTTGGTAACAGCGTATCTGCGTACATAACATGCGGTAAATACGACTCCCCCATATATACTTTTAGGGAACAGTTTGCGGGGTTTCAAATGTTTAAAATCATTCATGCCAAATTAGCGTTCGTGTTCAGAATGCAAAATCAAAAAGCTGTGATGTTGTTGTTGTTAACACATTTAAAAGCATTTTTACAAACAATAAAATAATGATTGATGAGCATGTTGATAAATGTCTGGCCCCCTTTAAATTGTTAGTACAAAATATAATCGATTTTTATTCTTTTATTTGCACTTTAATTAAAAATATTTTAAGCTCCACATTTCTTACTCTAAACCCTTTTTTTAATTCCTAAATATAAAGAACTCTTGCAGACAATTGTTTCAATTTAAAAGAAGTTTAAAAACAAAAGAATATAATTCTTCAAATGAAAGCAAGAAATAAAGATTTATTTATTTTTTGTTAAAAACCTAACAAAAAAAAAACTCACATATGAAAATGTCTAACGACACATGTAATTCTATGGCAAACGTATGTAAATGATTAACGCTTTTTTGTTTGTTAAATAAAAAAACAAAGACAGCTAAATTTCCAAGGTAATTTCAATTTAAATTTTAATTAAAACACTTGTGTTTGAGCCTGTGACAAATTTTGAAAAGAGCAAAGAAAACAAGTTAATTAAATCTTAAATGTGAATTATATTTTAATCACAAACAAAAGCTTTCTCTCTCGAAGAAGAAACTCAAGCAGTTTTTGTCATTCAAAAAAAGTTTTCCCTTTTTTTTTGTTGAATAAATAACCGCCAAATAAATATTTACTTGAAAAAAATTTTTCTTTTTTTTATGAAAAACTTTTTCTTTACATTTTTTCTTTATTTTCTTTTTTTTGGAAATATTTCTAAAGAGTCAATTTTATAAGGAGTTTTTAAAGGATTTATCAAGTTTTTTGTTTACTTTTTTGTGAAAGCAAGTGTTAAGGATTTTTTGGTTTCTTTTACTTGGTGTCAGTTTGTACTTTTTGTTTTTGTATTTTAACGCCTTTTTTTTTTTTGTTTACCCAGTGATTATGAGGGTGCTATTTGTCTTCTGCTTTGAGTAGAAAAAATATTAACTTTAAGTTGTTTTTTATTTTCAAGGGTTAACCAAATGCTGGTCTACCATTGGTTTAGAAATTTCAATTAAAAAAAAAACCTGAAGTGTCTAACACGAAGAGGGTCCCAAAATAAGACGAATTAGTGAGTGAAACAAGAACATGAATAAGAGGGATAAGGGGCTGTTTTGGTTAAATTCTATTATTTTGACAAAATTCTATTTAGTAAGAATTACTGCAAAGCCAACAGGCATAACTAACGATCTAACGGCTTTTTTCTTTTAAACTACAGCTCTAGAAATGGTCCAATACCGTTTAATCGAGGATTTATGAAGTAAAAATTTTTTCTTTGCGGTCGTAGAAACAAAAGTATGGCAATAATTATGAGTTTATTTCCATTCGTGATGAATAATGATATTACAATTTCAATAATTTCTGATTCCTTCATTTTCGGTCGGTTTTCTAACTCTTTAATTTTTTCATAGTCTTTGAATAACACTAAAGTAAAAGTTTTTTGTTTAATCCCAAAATCAACATTATTAATTGCACAAATATTCATAAGCATTTGATTTATGATATGACATTTTGCTCCTTCTTGCATGAAAAGTAGGTTGAAATTAATACAAACAAAAATGTGACTAAAACACCTACACAAATGCATGAATGACAAGATTAGGGTAACACTAGTGCAAATATAAAAGACATGTCATCAATATGTGTACAAATGATATTTTATGGGGTTTAACATTGATGTGTTTGCCTGTGTGTTTAATTTGTATTTGTCTTAGAATTTTCCTTAGAAATGATATTAGTTTAATTAGAGGGTGTGTCAAAATGTATACCAAAACATCAGCATTTGAAAAGATAAATGTTTGCAACTGTAAGAAAAAGAATAAGACGGTTAAAGTTTGTAAGACTGCAGCTTAACATATGGGAGTAAAGTATTTTCATTGCTGTAGAAAAATATTTTTACGATAATCATATTTCAGATCTTTACAGATCTCTAACAACAAAGTTAACGATTTTATTGTTCATTAAAATATTGTATGCCAAATTATAACTGAGCTATAAAACACACTGCTACGATCACTAGCAAACAAACTCACATTAAATAGAGCCAATGAAAGCATTTGCAGGCGTTAATTAATTAAGATGCATGAGTTCAAATCCCAGCAGAACTGGTGCAGTTATAAAAATAATTGTTTTTTCATTACCCCCAGGCGAATAAATAGAACAAATTGCCTTTTGAAGTCTCTGTTAAAAAAAGAAAATAATTATTGCGTAGTTGTGGTCAATGAGTTCGTAAAGGCGCTTGTCTACTAGAACTCAAGATTAGATGGTTAAGAAGTCTTTATAGTAAAGAAATCAAACATCTATGGATCCTAAGAAAAAGTGGTAAACATCACAACATTATGCATTATTTGTCGCAAAGTTGGTTCAAAAAACCTGGATAATAAATCAGAGATTGTGAGTTCGTCTATCAGCGAAGCTACAGCGTATTTTGATTAAAATGGCCACACAGATAAAAGACAAAAAATATAGTGCAGTTTTGATGGCTGCATAAGTTGTTAAAAGTGCAAGTTTAATCGTGCAAGTACAGAGTGAGAAAATCAGGACGGGAAAATTAAGGAGAAAAGAAAAACGAAGGTTCACGTTTACGCCATTAAAAAAAACCTTTTTCTGGCCGTTAATTCTTATTTGATATTTTTTTATTATTGAAGTCAGAATTCTTTCGAAATTTCTAGTACATTGAAGGAGATTATTCGAAAAAAAAATCTACAGAAATGTGTACGCATACTAGACAATCATAAAAGCCCTTTTCCTGGTGTTTAATAAAAAAGTATTCAAAAATCTTAGGAAAAAAATATATTTTTTCTTTAATTCTAATCTTGTGTGAATTTTGTGATACTCCCTCTGGAAAACCGAAGACGAACATTAGAAAAAAGTAGATGAGAGTGTTGATAAACAGAGAAATTATATTGACAAATCGCTAAATAAATACAAAAGTTCACAGACTTGTTTGTATTCATAATATTTAAACAATAAATTTAAATTGTTTTACCAAATGCTTTAAGCAGAGCCGCCAACAAATTGATTTGTGTATAAAAACGAGATTTTTTCATGTCAAAATAAAATAATTTATTAAAAGACAATCAGAGCGATTTCCTTAACTATTTAAATATTTTTTTAGACAGCAAAGTATCGTGGTTATTTGTTCAAATTATGAAAATGTCTTTTTTGTTTGTTTTTTCTTTTATAGAGATTTTAAAGTAATTGTTAAAATTATTTGGCAGGTTTTCATACAATTATATTGGTTAACATAGATTTGGAAGGGTAAAAATAACAAACAATTATTAATAGAATTTTGAATAAAAAGTTATTTGTAGACACCCTAAATTGGTTTAGGTTTAGGCGTTTGATAAATTGTCAACTAGAAATCTCAATGCAATAAAATAAGTGTCCTAGAGTTACCAAAGAACTTGAAATTGTGACCTCGGATGTTGTAGAATACCAACAACAAATATATAAAAAAGAAAAGTTGATTCTAAGCAGCTTAGGGTTCTTGAAAGCAAGCAAAATACAAAATAGAACAAGTTTTTAATGTTTTTAAAAATTGGACTAAAATATTGATTTGACTTTGTCAATAGCTGCTTCAAATATTTAGAGATATTATTGAAAGAAGCTCGAGTTACCAAACGGAAGGATCTCTGGTGAAAGATCAGAAGCATAGTGTTGAAAAAATTATCATGGTCTATAGATTTCTAAATAGATTCTTCGACGTGAATAAATAAAACGTTGATTTTTCGAGTAAAATCATTATAAACGATTTAATTTTGCAAATCATTATAATTGGCATATTAACCAACAGAACCGTCATTATATAGCGAAACATATACATTCACATTATGGCACTAAGTTGTGTCGATGGTAAACACGAATTTTTTATGGACGCATCAAACGGCAACTTAAAATTTAAGATAAATTGAATGTCTGCATATAGAACAAGTTTTATTAAAATAAAGAAAATCATAAAATCGTGAATCAGTTGAAGACATAATATTATAATTTAACGTAGAAATCGATAGTAAAAAAAATATTGTTTTAGTTTTAGCGACTAACGAATAACAATATATGGCAACCTCTTAATTTTTCATTTTATCTTTTTCTTCTTATTTAAGGACTTAAGGATAAGGTCATATTCGTGAAAACCGCAGCCTCTATGAAAACACACTTTTATAACCTTCACCACAGGTTTATTACTGACACCATAAAGTATTTAAAAATCAGCAAGATCAGTGTATGTCTTTTGAGGCAGCTGGCAGAACACCACGCCTGCCTCTAATTTTTCCATATAATTTGTAACAAATATAGGGCGATAGAGAATCGAAATATTTGAAAAAAAAAAAAACATTATGAAAAGAAATTGATGCTCGCCCATATTTTTCGAGTTATGGGCCTCTGAACTTTTTAAAGAAAAATACTATTGTGCACCATATTTTTTAAGATATATCGATATCATTTTATCATTTAAAAGTATTTAATTTTTTTCATATTTTTTAATTCTCTGTTACCCCAACAATTGTCTTTTTGATTTGCATATATGGCGAAGGGTACAAAATATTCGGCTTAGTCGAATGTAGCACTTTATTTTTATAGCAAAAGTATTTGTACATAAATTTTTGCCTACTACAGTTGAAATTTTGAAGACATATTTTCAAATCACGTCACTCAAGAATATAATTTTTATTTGTTTTTCCAGCGAGCAAATACGTGAACCTAAAAGTGCCTGACTACTGCGGCTCAAAATCAAAGTCACTAATGTGTGAAAACGTAAGGCTGCTGTAGTCTTCGTAGTAAGCGCCTTGACTAAAAATCTGGTTTGCCAGGGTTTAACTCCTGCGGCTATCAAAAAAAAAAATATGTTTTAACTTTAAACTTTAAAAATCGTGCTGATTATCCCGACCGAATTGTTAAAATTACCGATATTTACTATTGAAGGTGAAAGCACGCTTCGATGGCCATTTCATTTTAAAGTTTAAGTAAAATTAAAAAAATAGTCCCGTGATTTTAGAAAATATGTTTTCTTCTGTTCAATGGCATAAATATATAATCAGAATTTAACAATACAGCATGCAGCCTCCTTCCACGGTACTTCTACATAGCACATTCGCCGGCAAAGTAAAATAATTAATAAAATGGCAATACTTTCATCATCTGTCTTTTCTCACCTCTATCGTTTTCTTAAAGAATGAAATACGGTTACATAAAAAAAGAATGTCAATATTAGCGCACCTTTAATTTTGTGTCCTTGTTGCGATAGCAAATTTGGTGTGTTCCCTATCAAAGTTGAAAATTTTAAAATATTTTATGAATGTCGCAGCAATGTCGCCTACGAAAAATTCGAAAGTATATCTATTGCGGACAGACATTGCAGCGAAAACAATATTGTTACGTTTTTAGCCTTTTTGTACGCAACTTTGAAAATGACAACAGACAATCAAATAATTTATTTAAAATATTTTAATTAGGCTAGAGTTCGTTGTTTTTGGACAACAGTTGCGTCATATAAAATACACGTTTTTCTGTTTTTTGTTTTTATTTATTTAGTGTCTTCAGTGAATACCAGAATTATTTATTTTATTTTTTGTTATAAATTTGAATTAAGAATTTTTGTGGCCTTTTTCGTAACCTTTCGCTGGTTTTGTCTTCTTTCCTTCCAATCTGATTTTTTTTTATAATTCTTGTTTTGTTTCAATTATTAGCTTCAAAAACTAAGTCCACTTATATTTAGTATTTTAAAATGTCCTTGTATTGTTTCTAATTAAGTAGAACACTTAAAACTTTATCTTTAATGGATGACAAAACATTGTTAGACACTTAAATAGTAGCATTTAAAAAACTTCACAGTTGCTTTTTTATAATAAAGCGACAGCAAAAATGGCATGTAAGATTTATAACATCAAAGAAATATTTAAAGAAATAAGTATTCAAAACAATTAACAACATTTCTCTGATCAGTTAATCTTTTCTTTACAGCTAATTTGGAACTACAGATTGATGCGTTTTGTAGTAGTTTAATGCTTTTTAGAATAATTTGCTTTTATCTTGATTGTAATTTGCTAACGGTTGGTAACTTTATCCATCTTCTTGAAAGGATATGAAATTCTAAGCGCTCCGCTATTTAATTCCATTTTCCATTTTCTGCATGAAACAGCCTACTCCAGCATACGTAGTTTGCTATTAATGTGATACTTTTTTATGCTTTTTCCCCCAAATATTTGTCTAGTGTGTTTGTTTTATATATTATTATGTGATTTGATATACATTTTTTGTTTTTATTTATCTACTCTTGACCAGATAAAATAAAACAATTGCACATTTTTTATTATTCGAAGGACTTGAAGTTTTTCGTTTTAATAGAATTTGTTTTTGCACACGTTTGTGGGATAAAAAAGGATGATTAAGGGCCGGTTGTGCAGTAAAATTAAAAAAAAAATGTTCCTTTAACTTTATATATAAATAAAGGTTAAAAAAATAATATAGCAATCCGACTTTATCAGCACAAAATAGAAACGTTCACTAGCAAAACGAACCAGAGAAAACGGCTTACGAAACAGCATCAAAATTCTGAAAATATCCTTAATTAACCTGTAGCTTTGATTTCAAAGTTAAGGTTCCCAAAAAAAATCACTTTAAACTTGTTTATTTTTGTTCAGCTTGCCACTATTTCCGTTTTAATACGTTTTATACAACTTTAAGTCCCTAGATAAAGCCTTCAACATCACATGCAACCTTCAAGGTTATCATCTTTATTTGGAAAGTAATTTTGAAATTATGAATCCCTACTTTCAATATTTATAATTTTTGGAATTAATATTCTAGTGAATAATTTTTAATACGGCTAAAGTTTACACATATTTTAATTTTTAGTTTAGTAACCGTTTTTGAGAAATCTCGTAAAATTTGCAGAAAGGAGGAGCTAATAATGGAAACGATTAATAAAAAGAATATCGGATAATGCTTTAGGTCGTGTGTAGACTTCGTGTGACCAAATTAATATTAATTGATAATGAGTATTCTATTTATTCAATTTTTTTGTTTAAGTTTAGAAAACTTTTTAATACAATTAGACATCAAAGCAGTAATGAATTTAAGCCGAAATAATTTTTTTTATAATTTTTTTAAGATCTGAAAATACTCTATTAAAAAAAAGTGAAAAAAATAACAATTCAGTCCAATATTTCACTAGATTATATTCCCAGAATCAAAATGGTTTAAATTTTTACGTACATGTTATTTTAGGTAGAAAAGCACCATCAATTCTTCTCCCATCAAAAGAAAATTTAATTTTAAGCCTATAATTACTCCCTTCACCACAAAAAGTGGAAAAAAGAGAATAACTAAGTTTGCCATTGCGTTTGCAATTTCTACAAGATTCATGTTCGACACCAGTGTATATATTCTGACTTTTTATGCATAGCGAAGTCGATTAAGCCATGTCCATCTGTCCGTCCATGTTAGTGTTGAATTCAACTTTGTCAAGGCACTAAATGTGCCAAAGAAAATAAAAATATGCCAAATTGATCAGACATAGTGTCGATAGAGGTGCCATTTAAAATCAGCAAGATCGGTACATGTTCCTCGATGCAGTGGTCTTAACACCACGCCTGCCCCTAATTTTTCTATGTCATTTGGAAAAAATCTAGTTTAGTGAAATAACTCTAATTAAATAAAAAAAATAAAAAAAAAAAATTAAAAAATTAAAACATAAAGTGAAAAAATTGTCGCTCGCCGAGTTACAGACCTCTGAAACTTTCAAAATTTTTAATACATCAATGTGTATCATTTAAAAGCTTTTGAAGAGGTATCTAAAGAAACAATATAAATTAAAAAAATGATTAACCCATTAAGAGCCGGTGACATTTTTATGTAAAATTATTAAAAGCACTTAATTTTTTTTTTTAATTTTCTGTCACCGCATTATTTCTTTGTTTCACTAAACTAGATTAACCTCTATGGCGAAGGGTATATAAGATTCGGCATTCGAACATAGCACTCTTACTTGTTTTTTACCCTACTTTAAAGCAGCAGTTTGGAGATGATGGCTTAATTCAGCCCATATCTTCTAAAATTTCAGATATGGCAGTCAAAGGCTTAAACTGATTTCTAAAACCACTAAAGGCCTAAATGTGGTTTTTACGATTAAAAGTGTAAAAAATTTAATGTCTCTGATTATTTTCATTTTGGGAATCGCATTTTTTTTTAATTATCTCTACTCCTTAATACCCAGTGGTGCCAGAAAAATCTTTTTTAATTGAAAAAAATCTTCAAAATTTGTTATCCTTTTAGTTTTGAAAATATCTGTTCAAGGTTTTTTGCAGATGAATAAGAAAGATATATCAAATTTATTGTTTCGACAAAGTTGGAAACATTAACTCAATATTCGCCAAAACTCTTTCACTGTAACCTTTTTATAAATTCTTAAAATATTTATTAAATTCATGTAGCGGAGCTTCCTAAATTCGTCACGTAAATTTTGTATCTCACTGTCTTCTATTAAATTAGGAAAACGTTTTATTAGATTTACTAGTGAAGAAGCTTTTTTATTAATAACGTTTTGAGAGTCAATTTAAGAAAGTTTTTTTTTAAGATTGCGTCGTTAAAGTCAAATCAAATTGTTATTTGTTTACAGACTACAATGTAAAAGAAAATATAGTTATCAAAGAATTCAGGTCCCTTAGTAGCATTAAACTTTGTACCGGAAATTTTAGTTTTTATAAATAAATGTACCTGATAAACATCATAATATTTACACGGCAGTGATACCATTTCTTGTTTTAGGGTATTAATTTACAATAAAATTCTTTCGCATAAGTAAATTTGTTTCATAACTTTTAACAAGCAGTTGCAATATTAGGTGTCATACAAATAAATAAAAAAATCTTAATATTGATAAAAAAGATCTTCAAATTTTATTTTGATTAAATTTTTTTTTTTAATACCCGAACGCACTAAAAAGTTTAGCATATCTGACTAAACAAATTTCGCTAAGTGTTAATTCCTTAAAAAAAGAATTTTAAGTAAAAGTTGGAATGAATTATAGAAAGCGAAAAACTTATAAAATGTATTTTTATAAAGAGTATTCTTAAAATAACTATGAATGCAACACGACCCTGCAAATGGTCGAATTAATCGAAGGGTCGTTTCCTGTGGAGAAGCAGTAAAAATATGTATTGAGAACAGAGTATGAAATATTCTGTAAGAAACCTGAAAATAATATTTAATCATATCTTTCCTAACAAAGTCACTTTATATCAGTTAAGTAAACTCTTATTGTGAAACTAAGCCTTAGCAACAATGAAGATACTAATTTTCACAGTTTTCTGTATTTTTTTTAACAACTTTTTTCTTTATTAAAAAAAACTCTGTTAAAATTCTGTTGCTGTTTTTGGGAAACAATAAAAAAGTACATTGTGTTTATCACAAAAGTTCATTAAGTGTTGCAAGTAAAAGTTTTTCAATTCATTTTTTATTTATTTTTTTTTTTTTTTTTGTTTGGGAAAATGATAAAACAAAATTGGAAAAAATAATGTGGAGTGGTGATTAGTAAAAAGTGAACTAAATAAAAAAAACTTGAAGGCTTGAAGTTAAAATATTAAAAAAAAAAGAAGGCTTGCATTAAATGTTTTTATATAATAAATTTAATTAACAAAGAAACTTTCTTAGAATAAGAATTTTCTTCAATATAGAATTTTAATAGATTTATGGAATTATTTTAAATTCTTTAAATTTAGTAATTTTTCATTTAAAAAGTTATTTAAGAGAAGACTATAACAACAATTATTCAGTTTTAAATTCTTTTAACAAAAAGAGTCCAAAAACAATAATAAAAAAAAAAAAAATACACATACACTTACACTTACCTCTACCACTGCGTCCCACAAAGCGAAGATCATTAAATTTAGCCACTTGATTCTTCATCACCGCCGTCGAATTTCTTAATTCGGCGCAATAGTTTTCATCGTTACCCGCTCGTACCGTCACCATTGTACCATCCATTATATCGCCCAATGACACAACTTTAAATGCTACCGGCAGCGTTTTATTCGAACGCCAATGGGGCGGTAATACTGTGCAAACAAATAATGGACTGCTGGTGCGTATTAGTTCACCCGGATGTTCAGTAAGAAAATCGCCGAGTGTGCGTTCAGCCAAAATATCCGAAGTCATTTTTGTGTAGGCCTCATTGAGCAGCTGTGCTGCCGTGGGCGGTGTATTTTGTTCGGTGCTATTGTTGTTGTTGTTGCCATTCGATGAATTGTTGTTGGAGTTTGTATTTGATGAACTGTTGTTGTTATTATTTTGGCTGTTATTGTTGTTGTTGTTGGCTGTGGCCGCATTGTTGGTATTGCCATTTGTTGTTGTGGTTGTGAGATGCATTTTGTTGCTTTTTGTGTTATAAATAGTTGTTGTTTTTGTATTCGCTATTGCCACAGTTGATGGTGAGGGCGTTGTATAGTGATGGGTGTGGCCGTAGTTGGCTACAGCTACTTGTTTAAAGCGCACAATTTTTGTAAAATTTTTGGCCAGCAAATTTGTGTATGAAAAATTTTCTATTGAAATTTTTTTCTCTTAGTTCTTTTATTAAAGTTGAAGAGCTGTTAATTGCTAAATTTACAAAGACATCTGCAAAAATAAAAAATTGTTTTCGCGTTTGTTTTAATAATTTTAGTTTTTTTTTTTGTGTTGTTTGTTAAAAAATTTTAATTTATTGCAAAAAAAAAGAAAACTTTTGGCCACATTTGTTTGGCTTGACTTTCGGCCAACAAGAGCATACAAAATTTAAAAACACAAATTTCAATTTTCACCAAAAATAAAATTTGATCAAAAAATACAATTAAATGTTTTTTTGTTTTTTTTTTTCATAAATCCTTTAAATCTTTTGATTTTTCTTTTTTATTCTAAAACAGATTTCAAATGCGTTTTGCTGTTATAAAATATTAAATGTTTCTTAAAAACAACTTCCCTTAAAAACACACAAAATATGAGGTCAGAAATTTAATAACTTTTTCTTTAAACCAATAGAACATGGATCCATTTGCCCTTCGTATCCATTTAATTAAAATTTTTTTCTTTCCTATAAAACCAATGAGTTTAAAAGGTGCTTGTAATACTTTATTTGTTCGACAGCTTGTCTATGACATCTAAAAATGCTAAAAGTATTAAAAATGCTACATTTAATTCCACTATAAACCATGATGATGGCTGTTAAAGATATTAGAGAAGGAGTAGCGGCTGGAAAAAAAACGCGGTTTGTCACCTTGATCTCACGGTTTAACATTTTTTTTTTGTCTCATTTTTCTTTGTTGACTTTGGCCAACAGTTAACAAAATGAGTATTTTGTTAAATCAAAATTCATGGTTTTGTGACTTCTATCGTTAGAACATGCTTTGATACCCTTAACATAACTTCGTTTTTGTTCTTCTTTTTTTTGGCGGATAAATCAAATGGCTCTCTTTTGTTTCTGTTTTTTTTATTGCTCTTTTTTTTATTTTCATCGGAAGTGGTTTCAATTTACAATGTTGGCATTTTTCTAAGGGTTTTTTTAAACCCTTTAAAAAAGTTTTAGTTTTTTTTTAATTTTTTATTTTCTAAATGCCATTAGTTTTTTTCTTTTCGATGCTAGAGCACTGAGTTCTTTTAAAGGAGTTCATGAACACATATTATACTCTTTTTATTAAAAGCGTTTTTTTTCTGATGTAGTTAAGTTTTAATTGGACTTTGGTTGGTTTTTTTTCATTTTTGTTTAAAGTTTTTTTTTTAATATTTTTTTTTTAATTTTTTTTACATACCACATGTGTTGTTAATTTTTTATAATACTTTTATCATGTATTTGTGTATATTTCTAGTAAAGTTCTAACGTAAATTGGTAAAATAAAATTACAAAAAAAAAAGGAAACAGTTTAATATTTGGTTATTTTTCGAAGTCTGGCATAAAGGAATTTCAAATATTATTAAAATGTTTGACCTTTATTTAAACTTTGTGGCTGTTGTCAAGGGGTTTCAATTAAAGTAAAAAATTTAAGAACGAAAAAAAAATTAATATTCATATTAAAAAGCAAAAAAGTCTTATATTAAATCAGCCAAGTGAGTGTTGAACATATAAAAGAAGGGTTCAAAAAGGTCTTACACTTTAATTGGAAGTTAATAAATAATAGTTTAAAAGATAAAGACATATACGCGATATCACGGCACTAAGAGTACACTCTTTAATTTGTATATTTTTTATATTGGTGAAGGGTATACAAATTGCGCGATTGTCTTAAGTCCTAAAGAAAACTTGGAAGAATAGAAATTATATTATAAACTTAATACTTCCACATCGAATACTGAACAATCTCAATTCTCAAGCAGAAGCAGTGAAAAGCTGCACCTAAAAGGAACTCCTAGTCCTTATTAAATAAACTAAAGGTATTATCACGTTCAAGGAAACTGGTTAATTTTAAGGTAAAATATTTATTATTAATACAGCAAATTTAATAATTTTAATGCGGTTTAAGTTCACGTATATTTTTATTTTAAATTTATTATGAAAGATGAGTTATATACTACTTTCAGCGGACGTTGTTTTTTAAAAACGGCAAAAATTAGATACTGGCAGAATGTAATGCAGCATTTTCTAGATTGCCCCAGCCAGGGGTGTCAAATGATTTGCAGAAAAAATCGGCATAATTGCACAAAAAAATCGGCATTATCGGCAATTTAGATTTAAAAAATTAGCAAAAAAAAAATCCGACAATTAAAAATACCATTACAGATCAATTTATTATTAGATAAAATAACATAATACAAAATCAATAAAAGTAACCCTTTTAACTAATAACGTTTATTTTTCTTCAATCTTTTCAATTAGACTTGGAGACAAATTCACTAGCGATATTTTTCACTCTTCTTGTTATTGACTTTTTCGTTGGAATAAAATACTGCTGCGACATTTGTTATACGAAGAAATATTTCTTTCGCTGCACTGTTTAAGCCATTCATAATAATGGTCAGTGTTACACAATTCAACATATAAGAAATGTTTTATTTCTATCAATTTATAATCAGGTTCATTTGATAGAAATGAATGACTATACCAAAAATTTGTGATCCTTAATTTTGATATTATTTAAAACTCAATTTTAAAATTTTCTTAGCTTAAAGCTAATAATAATTCAGATGTTAGAATTGAAATGTTTTTATTTTGCCTTACATCACTTTTATATTAAGGATGCAATTTTTCGGAACACATTCTTTTTAACGGTCGTTTTTAATGTAACAAGTGATCCCAAAAGAAGAGCTTAACGAAAAAATCGGCATTTTTGAAGCAAAAATCGGCTAATCGGGACTTTGATAATTTTGAGGCCAAAAATCAGCAAAATGCCGATAAATCCGCAAATCTGGCAGGCCTGGCTACAACTATTACTAACGCACTTTGTATCTACTTTCTTTAGCAATTTTTTATTTATATTACAAATCGTCACATAATTTTGCTTTCTCGCTTTCTGGTAACCGTAGCGATTTAGAAATGGCTGCTAGTTCCTGAGTTTCAAAGAAAAGGAAATGATTGAACAGAACATATATTAAATAAATTTCTTTCTCAATAAATTTATTTACGAGGGCTGCTATATATATTTCTGGCCTGGCAACACAGAGTGCTGCCAAGTGCAATCTGACATTTCTATTGGAAATTTTGTCATTTATAAGCATAATCGTACTCAAAACGTTTTGACGTACGACCATTATTTGTGTTGTTTACAGTGACTTGAAAAAATTAATATAAAAAAAATGGAATTAACTCGTGAACATTTTCGTGCCGTCATTTTTCACAACTTTCGACGTGGATTACCACGACAAGAGTGCATTAATGAACTTAAATCTTTGTATCCTGTAGCACTGTAAAAAATTGGTATAATGAATTTAATTGTGGCCGAAGCTCGCTCAAAGACGAATTCCGTGAAGGTCAATCAAAAACGGCTGTTGTGCCAGAGAACATTGATGCCGTGCATGAACTCATAATGCAAGATCGACATGCGACATACTAAGAGATAGAGACATCCTAGGACATTTCTTCCACCAGCATACATTCGATACTGCATGAACACCTGGCCGTAAAAAAAGTTTGTTCTCATTGGATCCCGCGCAATTTGAAAGTCGCTCAAAAAAAGGCTCGTGTCGATTGGTGCAAAGAAATATTGCAAAATTACTATTGCGGTGCTTCAAAAGACGTTTATAAGATCGTCACAGGTGACGAATCATGGATCTATGCGTATGAGCCCGAAACGAAATAACAATCGACCGTGTGGGTCTTCAAAGACGAGCAAAATCCAACGAAAGTTGTTCGTGGAAGAAGCACTTCGAAGCAAATGGTCGCCTGTTTCTTCGGCAAAACTAGTCATGTGGCGACTGTTCTGCTTGAGCAACGTAGGACGGTCACTTCTGACTGGTACACTACAATTTGTTTGCCTGAAGTCATCGGAGAAATTCGTAAAACCAACAAGAGAAGACGACTCATTGTTCATGACAATGCGAGCTCTCACACATCGGCTCAAACCAGAGCGTTTTTGACCGGCCAAGACGTCGAATTAAGGGGTCATCTGCCGTACAGCCCTGACTTGGCACCTAATGACTTTTTCTTGTTTCCGCACATCAAGAAAAAAATGCGTGGTAAACGATTTTCGTCGCCAGAAAAAGCTGTTGAAGTGTTCAAAAACCATGTTTTAGAGGTGTCTCAATCGGAGTGGAAAAAGTGCTTCGACAACTGGTTTGAGCGCATGCAAAAGTGTATAAATCATGCTGGAGAACACTTTGAAAAACAATAAAACCATTTTTGATTATAAATATTCGCATTTTCACTATTAGGCCAGAAATATATAGAGCAGCCCTCGTATATATTTTACCAATATTTCTACGTCCATCGAAAGAAAAAAAAAAAATAATAACAAATATTTTTTAAACTGGACTTTAGTTAAACAATTAATGTTTTTGATAAGCTTGAGCCTACTACAATTCCCCTCTGCCTTTAATTACCCGACACACAACAATAAACAATTTGGGTTACTAGAAAATTCGCCAGAAACCAAAACTGTTTGCCATTTTTTAACCCCAAATAAACATTTACAGCATTAAAAGTCAAGCAACAATTTTACCCTTAAAAATGAAAAAAATTAAAGTCAAACAATAGTGTTGACGACTGCTTTTCATATCTCACAAAACAAAAGTTAAACAATGAACGCAACATGGATACTGAATGCAACAGCAATTGCAACTGCATAAGCTGCTTCAGCCGTTTGCCTGGGAGTCAGTGGACAATAATGTTGAAGACTGCTTAAGCAATTGTAGTTGAAGCAAACTTTAAATTGCCATATTAAATTATGGTAATTGTAGCATTTCTTACATTAAAATACAATTCCGTAAAATGCAATCTACACATTTCATTTACAGTTTTCTTGTATTAAACAATCTGCTTGGGAAATTGCAAACATTCGTTTTTCTTGTCGTTGATCCTGTACATCATTGAAAGTAAATTTGGTGGTTTATTTATTTTGTTCAAGTAGAGCAAAAATTTCTTCTTGAAGTAAAAAAATTGAAAACAAAGATTTTAAAGGAATTAATTTACAAATATTTAGTTACAGCAAATACTTGTGAGGTAATCAGGGGCAAATACTAGAATTTGAAAACGTTTTAATTTTTAAGCTCAACTTAAAACTCAGGCTAAGCGTAAATAAAAAGTGCATTAGACAGCACAAAATATTATTTTTTCTAAGGTAAATGCTGCTAAAAGCTAAAGTGCAAATAGTCCGTTTAAAAAGGATAAACAAAAAAACCGCCAGGATAAGCTAACACCACGACAACACTTGACTGCATGTTGCTCTATCAACGTTTGAAACGCAGAGCTTTACCTTTTACCTTTTTCCCGCCTGACCATTGTCGTTTTGACCAGCTTTAACGAATACGATTTACTTAATTCGAAGGTATTAAAAATTTTATTTATATGTTTTAAGCTTTAAAGGACAGACTATGCTTTGGTAAGAAAGGCTAAACAAGTCGCATTAAACAATAATCAAAACTTTTGTATTAAAAAATAAAAAAAAAAATCTCTTCTTTTCTGATCCAGCGTAACTCTCTTATGTCTGAAATTATGTTAAGTTATCTCTCAAATAATAAATTAATTATAAATAAAGCAAAAACGCACTCTTTAAGATAACTGCCTTAATGAGAGACGTTTATTTTGAAAGTGTCATAAGTCACATTGCTTTTTAGCTGATGAACATATTTAAGGAATTGTGTTTTGAAAGTTTTAAAAGCATTGAGCCTGAGCATCTCTCGAGAAGAAATATTTGCACCTCTTAAATCAGGATTCTTTTTTTCCCAGTAAAAACTTTGGTCGAAATATAACCGTAGAAGCTTTTAAAAAAAATTCTTTTTGAAAAAATGACTTATACCAGTTTCAAAATAACCGGCTCAAATGTCTCCACTTTTCCTTTTTGTCATACATCATACTACTGCTTGGCAGTGTTTTCAGTTCTGTGGCGATGTTTGTCTCACATGTGGTAATGGTTTTTGTGGTAAGAGCCTTCACTGTAACAATGCTTTAATCAAAATGATGCAGCTTTCAAAATATCGTTGATATTATCTAAATTCTGTACTCTTGTAGGAACTGCAACATTTAGTTGCATGTAGTGTAGATGTTAGTCCAAATTTACTACAAAAACGTATGCATTAATGTTTCACTATTTTTCACATCTTTAGCATTAATGGCAAAGAAAAATTGAGAAAAACATTGTCTAAATCAACTACACTTTTGGTCAATTTGAAGGTTTTCTAACTGTCACTTGTTGTACGTTGCCCATTATTGTCCTTGTTATATTAACAACTTGTAGGTTTGAAAGTGTGTACAATGTTGATGCTATAGAAGGCAAGCGGTCGCGTCTAGATGCCACATTTAAACTGCATTGTGGCAACGTTGACAAACACTTCACTTTAGTTCACTTTAAGACCAGGGTTATAGGCCGATAGGATGACATGTTGAAACACCCACCGGAGCCATGAAAACAACTTCACAAATATCCATCCGCATCTAAGGTTTTGTTACGTAGATGTATGTATGGCATGTCAGTTGCAATAATATTTAGATTTCATACATCTTTGAAAATTTCATTGCTGTTTTATTGCATGCAGCTGGTGGTTTGCTTTTTTTTTTTTTTGCTCCACGTTTGTCCAACAAATCCTGTTGACTAAAATATCTGAGTGAGTACTACAATTAAGAATTTTAGAACTTAATTGTTTTTTGCTGTGTATTTTGTGTCCCCGCCTAAAACTCTACAAAGAATCTCATGTGATGAAAATGTAATTTTGGAAAATGGTTTTTAGAAAAACGAATTTCCTATTTTTCAATTTTTCCTTAGAAAAACTAAAGGGAAAATGGCCTACAAAATAGCAGTAACTTTAATTTATGCTTTGTAGCCTGATTATTGTGGATTTAAAGCAGGACATATGAACCCTACTAAAAATCTGGCTGTTTTCAATGCAATTTTCTAGCTTGTGATATGCAGCTCTAATATAACTGTGTGTGTTTATTTGTGTTTGGACATGGACATCCTAAAGTGGCATAATAACATTGGGGGAGTGTTGTGAATTCTATCAACAGTTCTTATAAGGATTTTTTGTTGCTTTTGGAAAGGAAAAGATAAATCACTTTGAAACAAGTGCAACTACTAAAAGCAAAGAATTATTTTCAAATGCACTTTACTCACACTTCTCTACAAAATATATGAGCTTAAAGTATAAGTATGTGTGTGTGTGTGAGTTTTAGCATGTTTGTGTTGTTCTTATAAGGCTCTTCGCAAAAAAGAGTTTATTTGTGGTTGTTTTTGTGGATCAAATGATTAAAATTGTTTTGGCAAAAACTTTAAGTGTTGATTAGGTTTTTCGGCCTAAAAATATGCGTAAGTGCATGTGTGTAAATAGTTTGTAGAGTGTGAACAGCATTGAAAAATTACTATTTAAGATTGTTGGAGTATCATGCCTTTTAATGTTTGTTATTTTAACTGGCCGATTTGATTTAAGTTGTGTTAAAAAAAAACTCAAGAAAACTTACAGCAATTTAATTTGAGTTTTTTTTTTTTAATTGCAATTTCTTAACATTTAAATGATAAATGTTAGAGAAGACAAGTGAATTAAACTGATTTGTTATAATAAATAAATTAGACAAAAATGTTAAAAATTAAGTTAAAGAAAAACAAAAATATTTTTAACTTTTGAAATGAATAGTAGAACTCTTTTTTTCTTCATTAAGTTTATGTATATTTTAATTTCGTTCATTAGATTTGCAATTTTATATTTTTTGGCTTGTTGTCGCATTTAACTGAGGAGGAAAAATATTACTTTTTAAAATAAAATGATTTTAATTTAGCCGAAGAAGTTGGATAAAAATTTAGCATTTGCTTTCGTCTTAATAATTGTGATACTGTGGTTTTTAGTAACGGAACCAAATTTAAAGTTAATAATTTTTTGTTGTTGTGGTTTTATAAATTCTGTTACAAGATGATACTCCTAATGCTTCTCCGTAATGGCAGAATTGTAAAAAAAATTTAATTGTAACCCAAATTTTCGTCACCTTAATTAACCACAATATTTTTGACCTTAAAACACAGAAATATGTTTTTAGATTTCTAAGAGTTTCATTAGTTTTCATATCGTGCGTGATTAAATTTTTAATTGATTCAATTATTAATTTATTAAAAAAATACTTGTCATCTTTCTTATTTAAAAATATTTTGTAATTATTTCAACACAATATTTAATTAAAAAAATTATGTTTTTATTTTCAATTAAATTTGTAATTGAGACAATAAAACTTTAATTAAATTTCAATCTAAAAAGAATTAATGCAATTTTGAAACTGTTTGCGATTGGCTATCCTGAAAAGTATAAGGAAGGAGGAAAAAAATTCAGAGATAAGAAATCAATAACTAAAATATTCAAACTTCTGCGATGAGATTTCTGTGGACTATTTAAGGTCACTTATGATCCAATAAAAAACCATATATTTACCTCTCCCAACATAAAATATATGAAATTATTTTTGAGCTGTACTAGACAGACAAAGAGTGTAAAAACTATAAACAAATTAAATAAATTTAAAGGAACCCCTTATTCTTATTTATGATCTTTAGAACCGCAGAAAGCAGAGTTTTAAAATTTTCGCAAAGTGTTGAAGGTTACATAAGTGCGATTTAAATTATATTTATTTTAAATGTAAATAAATAAATAAATTGAACGTAATTTTTTCCAATAAAGTGGGCCAGTCAGTGAAACTGTCTGTACCCTTGAAGGACAGTTTTTTTTTTCTAAAATTATTTTTAACATAAAATTGTTGATGCATCGCCAAAACACTTTAAATTAATGAAGAATAATTTAATTTGCGGAGGGTCTTAAATCTATAACTCTTTGTATGTGTTTTTAAGAAAAATGTGAAGCGATTACATCCCATCTTAAATTATTTCAAAATTGTATTCTCACTTGTATGACGATGGAAATGTGAATGAGCAGTTTTTTTTCTTTCTTACTGTCAGGGCGGTAATAGAAAATGTAAAATAAAAGATAAAACAACAGCCGTCTATTTAATAAAATTGTGTTTAAATATTTACAATTTGTCATAAAAATTGCTGCATCAAAACAAATGGACCACCCTACAAGCCCTATTAATGTTGTATACAAAATTAAAAATTCTTCATTAAATTTAATGATCTTTTTATTAAAATCAACAAGACTTACAGTATTAAATGGCAAGAACAACAACCAAAAATATACATTTAAAAAGTAAACAAATAAAAATTGTTTAAAGATCATCAACTCTTTACTTCGCCATAATTTTAATTCCTCAAATAAATCGCACGCGCCTGCGCTTGAATCCTTTAAATACTCCTAATTGATGTTGCATCATGTGGGAGCAGATATACGTGTGTTTGTCTGTGTGTTATATTTTATGACTTTATTATGGCCTTTGTGACTTCTGTTTGATGGCAAGCGATAAAATTGAAATATTTTCATATTGCTTATACCTTAACATTGTGGCGGATATAATGCTTACAAAATTTTTGATTATAATTAAAAAATATGATATTTTTAAATAAATTTTTATTTCAAAGCATATCTACTCGTAAAACAGCTTACAGTGGGTTATGTGCTTTAAAAAAAATGAAAATTGCTGTCGGATTTCGTTAAAAAACTGTACGAAAATAAAGCCTAATCTAGCCAAAGGTTTGAATTCCGAAGTTATAGCAATCAAAAGGTTGGTACTGAAGTTTCATAAAAATCGGCAATTTTGATTTATGAATAATTAGTCCAATTCGAATTTATTGATCTTAAATTGATTTTACTATTTTTTCTATTGAACGTCATTATAATTTATAATAAGAAACTTAACTCCACTTGGCTATGATAGCAAAAAAATCGTGATCCTATTTTTAAATCAGAAGCAGAATGAAAACTGGTTCGATTATTAAAAATATATAACAAAATTGTGAGGGATGCAGTGGTCTAGAAAGTTTTACATTACATTTTACTAGTGTCTAATTTTTCTTGTTTTCTTGAAAAATTTGCAAAGAAATTTTAAAATAATTTTTTTTAAATATAAGAAATAAAAATATGAGTAAATTTGAGCCGGACTTAAAAATAAAAAAATAATTAAAAACTATTTTCATTTATTTATAATGCAAATAAATAGTTATTGAATTTTAAAAGGGTGGATAGAATAAATAAATCGATCACTCTTTTTAAATTTTTTTTTGAATAACACGTTTTCAATAAAATTAAAAAAATATGTTTATACTTAAATTTTATTTTATTAAAAACAATCCAAAATTCCGCTTAAAAATCTCAACGCAATTTTTACTAACAAAAAAAATATTTATACCAAATAATCGTTCTTGCAATAAAAACTTAAAAATTCATTAAAAACCGAAAACTAACAAAGAAAAACTCTAGATTACCTGAAAGGAAGTTTCTTTAAACGATTAAAATGTTAGATTAAAAGGCCTTATATATATATATATATATATATATATATAGATATCAAGAACTATAACACAGGTCATGAAAATTAAAGCAGATTCCACTGAGCGGAAAGCAAAATCCCAGGATGACAACACAAATTCAACAAAAATCTGCTTTTTTATACCTTTCACGGCAGAAGGAAAAAAGGTATATATGAGTAAATTTAGCGATGTCCGTCCGTCCATCTGTTCGTTCCTATTAGTGTTGAAATAAACTTTTCCAAGGCACAGAAAATTTATGTATGTCATTCGATAAGACATAGTGTCGAAAATGTTGCCCTTAAAAATCAGCAAAACACCACGCCTGCCTTTAATTTTTCCATATCATTTGGAAAAAAATTATTTTATTGAAGTAACTCTAATAAAAAAAAGGAATATATGGGCTTATAGAGAATTAAAAATTAAGAAAAAAGAACATCAAGTGCAAAAATTGACGTTGGCTCATATTTTTCGAGTTATGAGCCTCTGAACTTCTCATACAAAATATGATTTTGCACCATATTTTTTAAGATATCAGTTATGAATAATATTAAAAAGCTTTTGAAGAGATCTTTCAGGATATTCTAAAATTTTTGAATAAATGCTTAACCAATTAAGAGCCGGTGACATTTTTATTTGAAATTATGTGTAGTGCTTTTATTTTCTTATTTTTAATTCTCTGTCACCCCAATATTTGTTGTTTTGTTTTATGGTGTAACTTCACTAAAATAGATTTACATGAAGGTTATATAAGCCTCGGTACAGTCGATCGTAACACTCTTACTTGTTTATATTAAAGAAAAATTTCGCAAAATATTTAATATTTTAAGATCAAAACACAATTATTCAGCTAAAGAAAAAGCAAATCTCGGCTCAGACAAATATAACTGCACTTTTACTAACTTTTTAATCTAAATTTTTGTTGTTGTTTTTAAAAAAACACATATGTGATCAACCTCATTTTCCTTTAAAACTCAATATTTTTCTTAATTGGAATGTTTTTTTATGTTTAAAATTTTTACTCGTACCTTTACAATTTTTTTTCGAAAGGGAACTAAAATTTTTTTTCTATTCTTATTTGAATAATATTTTTTTTTGTTGCTTTTGAGAATGTAATGATTTTATTACAAACATCAATATGATGTAGAGAGTGTCTCTTAACTGTTCAAACACATATTGTGGATAAAATGTTACGTTAATAATTTTAAGTTATCAAGTTCTTAAATATTTTATAAGGTATACTTCTCATAATAGTGTACTTCCTATAAGCTAAAATTTATTGAAAATTTTCTTTAATCTTTACCAGTCTTTAGAAGTTTATCAATTTGTCTCTTATTTTCATGTGTGTATCCGCAGAACTTTGTCAATCCTGTAGACATTTAACATTTTTTTTCTATTTTATTGGGATGTGATGCTTTCATATTGATCCTATTTTAATAAAAAGTTCATAACTTAAAAAATTAAAGGGTGGCCCATAAGTTTTGCACGTCTTTTATACCTTTATAAAATATAAACAAAGTATCACTATAGCTCCCCATAGGAGGAAGTAATGAAGAAAGAAGTTAAAAAATAAAATTTGTCCCTATAAGTGACTTAATATAATTAGATATAGCCCTACTTTTGAACCGTTATATTTAATGCTTGAAAGTTACATACGAGGGCTGCTCTATATATTTCTGGCCTAATGGAGAAAATGCGAATATTTATAATCAAAAATGGTTTTATTGTTTTTCAAAGTATTCTTCAGCATGATTTATACACTTTTGCATGCGCTCAAACCAGTTGTCGAAGCACTTTTTCCACTCCGATTGAGAGACCTCTAAAACATGGTTTTTGAACACTTCAACAGCTTCTTCTGGCGACGAAAATCGTTGACCACGCATTTTTTTCTTGATGTGCGGAAACAAGAAGAAGTCATTATGTGCCAAGTCAGGGCTGTACAGCGGATGACCCATTAATTCGACGTTTTGGCCGGTCAAAAACGCTCTGGTTTGAGCCGATGTGTGAGAGCTCGCATTGTCATGGTGAACAATGATTCGTCTTCTCTTGTTGGTTTTTCGAATTTCTCCGATGACTCCAGGCAAACAAATTGTAGTGTACCACTCAGAAGTGACCGTCCTACGTTGCTCAAGCGGAACAGTCGCCACATGACCAGTTTTGCCGAAGAAACAGGCGACCATTTGCTTCGAAGTGCTTCTTCCACGAACAACTTTCGTTGGATTTTGCTCGTCTTTGAAGACCCACACGGTCGATTGTTGTTTCGTTTCGGCCTCATACGCATAGATCCATGATTCGTCACCTGTGGGGATCTTATAAACGTCTTTTGAAGCATCGCAATCGTATTTTTGCAACATTTTTTTGCACCAATCGACACAAGCCTTTTTTGAGCGACTTTTAAATTGTGCGGGATCCAACGAGAACAAACCTTTTTTACGGTCAGGGGTTCATGCAGTATCGAATGTATGCTGGTGGAAGAAATGTCCAAGGACGTCTCTATCTCTCGGTATGTCGCATGTCGATCTTGCATTATGAGTTCACGCACGGCATCAATGTTCTCTGGCACAACAGCTGTTCTTGGACGACCTTCACGGAATTCGTCTTTGAGCGAGCTTCGGCCACGATTAAATTCATTATACCAATTTTTCACAGTGCTATAGGATGGTGCTTCATCGCCATACAAAGATTTTAGTTCATCAATGCACTTTTGTTGTGATAATCCACGTCGAAATTTGTGAAAAATGATGGCACGAAAATGTTCACGAGTTAATTCCATTTTTTTCTATATTAATTTTTTCAAATCACTGTAAACAACACAAATAATGGTCGTACGTCAAAACGTTTTGAGTACGATTATGCTTAAAAATGACAAACTTTCCAATGGAATGTCAGATTACGCTTGGCAGCACTCAGTGTTGCCAGGCCAGAAATATTTTTAGCAGCCCTCGTAGAACTTATAGTTCTTGTTCGCTATAAAAATAAGTATAAATTATGAAAATTAGAGGCCAAATTACGGCAGTCGATATCGGTCGACATTTCGATAGAATTTAAGGGGAAATTTCGTTCTTAGAATTTAAAGGGTGGCTCCATAGGCTATGTAAGTCGATGTTTATAAACTTGTTTCTAAAACCGCTATAGATAGACAAATGTTATTCTAACAAAGTGTGAACTAAACTTTATATTTTTTAATTAATGAAAATCTGCTCTTCTGTCTATTTTAAGGTCAGTGTTTTATTTTGCAAGAATTATTGAATTATTGTGTGACAGATTTATCTCTTTTGAATATTATTATTTTATTTTTTGCGAAATATTGGAAATAAAATTAAAATAAATAACTCCTTGAACCCAATTAATTATTCAAAATAAAAACTTAATAAATATATTTTACAAAATCATTTTTTCTTTATTAAATACCTCAAAAACCATTATACGCCATAAATTGATGCAACTTAACACTCAAATGAACACATTTGTGAAATAATAAAAGTGTCCTTACAAATACCCTTGACACTACTATGGCATTCAGTAATTCTGGGAGCACTTAACAAAGACACTAAAGTAAAAATGGTGAGAGATGAGAATCAGTCAGATCTGAAGCAATTAAAATGAATTTTCCGGTTACTTGACACATTACATAATTTGCATTTCCGTTATGCACAAACACACTTACACAAGTGAGCATATAAAGGGATAAACAAACATTAATGCAGAATATACAAATAAATAGGAGTATTGGAAAACCATAACATAACTCCAATCAAAGACTAACATGACAAAATTAGTACTAAAATCATACTCGGACATTTACATACATTATTACACCTACATACACACGTGCATACGTATTAGGCCAAATATTGGTTACGAGAGAAATAAATGATAGGTAAAAAAAAGGGGAAACAGGAGTGAGGGAAATTTATCAAGGCTAAGATAGACAGACAGATAGACAGACACACGGAAGGATATACATATTGAGAAATCAAAATATTAACAAATTCATCTACATTTATGTGTAATTTTATGTTTTAGTTTACGATGACAAGCAATGTCAACATACATGAATCCTAAAACAACAACATCAAGAACACATTACAACAACATGACTGCCATAAACAATGTAACAAATTTTACAAAATACTAATGAAGCAGGCTTAGAATTTTTTTTTGGTATTGCAACCTACAAAAAAACCGCAGACACATGCAACAATGATGTTTGAACATACAAAAATATCAAAAACTTGCAAATTTTACATAAACACTTGCACATACAATTCTATTCATGCAGATTGTTCAAATCTACAAGCATATCCTTCATTATCATCATTATAATCTTCATGCGTTTGTTATGTTGCAGTAAGTTATTTGCATCTTCCAAACTTTATGCAGTTGGACTTACAAAAAAGTTCTTTACACTTTTGTTGTTCTTATATTTTACCCTTCTATTGGCTACTGCACAACTTGATGATCAATATAAATTTCTAAGTATGTTATTGCTGTTTCGGAAATTTAACAAATTAAATGACTTTCGATTTTAAGATTTTAAAGTTTGCAGCATTATTGTCAGTTTCTTGTGTTTGTTTAGAAGGCAGGGTTGTTAAGGAAAATTATGAGGGTCAAAGGAAATAATTTATGAGAAATAATATCCTTTACGTATAATAAAAAAGTAACGGGATCACTTCTGTACATGAATTATTTTTCGAAAATTTTGATGTTTGTATGGATAGCAATCGATATGGAATACAAAACAGCAATTTTTGGAATTCTTGTCTGTCTGTTTGCGTTCGCATTACGTAAAAACTTGTAGATGGATTTAAATAAAATTTTGTGTGGATGTCCCCCAGATCCTTGAATTAAATATAAAATAATTTTTGTTTCGTAAAAATAAGTTATTTCGTAGAGAAACTAGAGATACGAAGGTGAAAACACTCAATTTGATCCGTATAATTGTACTAGAACAGTTGTCAGTACATTTCATTTTTATAGATAAAAAGTTTTTTACACTCTTTACAGAACTCAACAACAAATGTTTAATATCATATTTTTTAAATTTTAATTTTAAAAAAATTTGAAATTATAAGCCGACGAAGTCGTGGGCACTGCTAGTAAATGATAAAATAAAAATGCGTATTATTTAATTTACAGCAAAATATATTTACGTGTTTCAATTCTTGCATATTTTTCGGCGGTACTTGTTTTGTCTTGCTTCCCCTAACAGTTGTCTTAGATCTGGGTGAATGAAGTGGGTCCACCCTGTATCTCTCGATACATTAAACGAAGTTTTTAAAGCTAGATTATCTATACCTTTTTCTAAGGGATAAGATATTATCAAATGATCGAAAGTTTCAGTTACTAAAAGCAATGCTCCATATTACTACATTTCTCGAGAGGGTACTTGATTTGTAAAATCTAGAGCTGCTGTTTTCAATAGTAGAAATTTAGTAAGTAAGTGGAAGCAAAAAAAAAATGACTCTATATATTTTTTCCATATCATAAAAAACAAGCCCGGACATCATGTTCTCCTCCTGTACGTCTTTTGAAGGTTTATGTTATAGCAAGTTTCTGTTTTAAAAAATTCTTATAATTATGCGAAATTCTAAAGCAGGGGTAATATTTATAATGGTATTTGAAAAATCTGTTAATGTCTTAACGACAGACTTCAGATTATTAAAACATTTGGTGAAAATATACACTACTTTATTCCAAAGAATGCAGGCGCATTTTAAATTTCAACAAAAACCTATTTTTTTTAAAGAATTATAATCCCAATATTGGTCTAGTGCGCGGACAATGATTAATATTTGTGTATTTTCTTTAGAATTGCTACTTCGTATAGCACCTACTAAAACTAAGCAAATGTTCTTGATATCGGCGCATAAGTATTTGTATAATTTAATGTAACCTTGGACGTAGTAATTGTGCAGCGTAAAGAAGGTTCTGAGCAAAACAAGAGACATTTTGTTTAGTCCCTGTTCACACTTTGCAAGTTTTGTTGCGCAACTCTTGAATATACTTACAATTCTCTTTTTTTTACTCGTAATAAAAGAGAAACCCAAATATAATCAGTCAGTGCTAAAACAGAAGATAAAAAATTTGAATGTGTTGACACGAATGCAATTAAAAATTGCATGTCTATACATAAACGCTCTGCAATCGTAGTATCATCCCTCAGCGTGTAGATAATCTGTCTGAAACGTTCTAAAGCGTTTTTAAAACATTGAACATAGAAAGATGTTGCGCATAATTGAGGCTAAATTAAATTTTACACTAATTCTTATCGACTAGGAAGGTCGTTCAGATATTTTATCTACATAAAAAAAATAAAATTTGAGGGATCTCTTAGACCTGCAGGCAATTGAGGTTATAAGGAAACTTACGGCAGGATCATTGACGATGATGAGAGATTTTGGTGAATAATGTGAAGAACATTCTTCATACACATAAGCTTTAAATTGGTGATTATTTCACTAAAAATGATAAGAGAGTTTGATGCCAATTTTTGTATGCCTCCAAATTAAAAAAGTGTATCTTTTAAAAATAAAACGCAAACAAACATAACACTTGCGAGGGTGCAGTTTGTTCTTTATCAAACAAAATTTAGTATTTAGAATATTTAGATTAAAATCTCATTGAGAACTTCTCTGTAATTTTTAGTGAGCGAGTAAATAAATTGATATACAGTATGAATATTTACATCAGTTCAACGAAACAATTTTTCTTTAGTGATGGTCAACTGAGCAGGATGGACAAACGTTTCGCAAATTAGTATTGCTTGAATAAATTGGCATCCAATTTGCTTTTGCTTTGGTTCAATTTTATTTTTTATAATTTTATTTCGCACCTGCATTGTGATTAAGTTTGTTGTTTTCGTTACACAGCGAAATTTCACGTTAAAAAACAGACATCACGTGCAATCAATTTATATATGGGTTCTTCAATTGTGCAATAGATCGACTCTATTTAAAAGTGGAAAGTGATAAGAAATGTATTTGTATCTAATTTAGAATTAATTTTAAATAATTCACTTAACGAGTATATTTAAGTGGATTTAATCGATTTGGCAGTTAAAACATTTATATATCGTCCTATAAGCCCTTTACACATATTTCCGAAAAAATCAAATCTGCCTTGCATGACTGTATGCTACTGGTCATAAATGTCAAGAAAAATAATTTCTAGAGTATGTTTGTTTTGCCATTTTCGGAAAAAAATGTCTAGAAGATGATATTTGTCTTGAGGCATAACATATTTGTATAGATTTTACTTTAGCTTAGCTAGTCCGGTTATACTTTTAAGTCACTTTCAACGATTGTGGCAACTTCACATGGTTTTTTTTGAAGTTACTTCTTTGACTTTCTCTTTCGTGTACTAATTCTCGAGTCTTCTGAAGCTTTGAATTAATTTACCAAATGATGTAGGACAACATACAAACTTTCGAATGTTGCAAAATTGTAGAAAGATCTCTTATAATTTTGTGAGCTTAAATTAAAAAATCTATCAACTTTTATGACAACTCTACCAACATTTTTCTATTTCTCTCGTTTAAGTCCGTTAAAAATCAATGGTATTTTGTAAACATCTCTGCCTTTTCATCGAGAAACTTCCGGTAAAATAAGGCATCGTTTATTCTTTCTATCATTGATACAGGAAAAAGAAAATTAGTTAAATAACTTTCATTAAGGCCCCTTTCAAAGTAAAATCAAAGGCGCCGGCAATAATAAACTAAACCAAATTAAAAGACATCCTTTTGAACGCAAATAGAGAAATACTCATACTCATATTGACATGCATTCATGTCTTGTTCCATATGCAAGTGTTTCAAACAAAACACCCTTAAATATTTAAATGCAGTTGTAATCAACCTTGTTATTCTTTCATACCCAACTGCAACTCTTACCAGAGAATCAAAATAATTATCAAGTTTGTTGCAAAATTCCTTACCAGTAGTAACTACGACTTTAAATACAAATGCACACATGCATCGATTAAATGTGTTTTTAATACTATTATTAATTTACAGTGTAGTTCTCATTCCTTCTAGAACCTGCTGAAATTTTAGTTTGAGTTGCTTTAATATCCAACACTTTATTTTGGTCTTTTGCAATAACACCTCCTTGTGACATTATGTGACATTGTGTTTGTTATTCTGAGAAACATTTTGGACAGGACAAAAAATTATTTTGACATGTTGTCATTTGCAGTGTCATTGTTTATTCTTTGCCTTAAGAAATTTATTTGCTAAAAATAAATTAGAAGAATGAGAGGTTTATCTATGGAGCTGCTTTTACTTAAATACTCTTCCTGAATTTGTTTTTAACACTGTTTTCAAAGGTAGAAATAAGCTAATCAGTAAAGCGTTAAAAAAAAAAATAAAAACTAATTGGTGCCTTTTTGAACACATATCTTATTATGTTGTATAGTTTTACAATATGTCACTTTAAAAATACTTATCATTGAAATATTTATAAAAATTATTATTAAACGCAAAAAGACGCAACAAAAGTTAAATAAATTTGGATTCGTTATTTATCTTCTGCTGCTGAACAAAATCCTTACAAACAAATTTTAGTTCGGCTTAAATTAATTGAAATTTAATTTTTTAACTTCATTAAAAAAGTTTACAAGTCTTAAAATAAGCAAGCAAAAAATTAAGTCGACGTTTAGCAGAAAGCAAATATATGTGCGTGACGATTAAAACAATAAGTTTTGGGTAGAATGTGGACTTCGTCTTACCAAGTCAATCTTCCTTAATTATGTGCCTTTCCTTATATACAAGGGCATTAGCTTCTGCTAATTTACTTTTCCTGCTTTTTTAAACAAATTTTTGTGAACTTGAGTCGAAATAAATTATTCTTTTGCCTTAAAGAATTTATCATTTTAAAATGATTTTTACTTGATTTTATTAATTTTATCGTAACCAGTTTTTTTTTTGTCTAACGCTTTTACATCACGTAAAGTTCTCTCTCTACTTTAATTATAATTTCAGTGACTCTTCACGATAAAAGGTCGGGTCACATAGAATCCTTCATACGTTGTACTTTAACTTATTCAACAGAAGTCAAAATAACGACGGATGAGGTTGGCACAATGTGTACTTTGCTGAAAATGAGAGTTTGCTCTTTATTTTTATTCACTTTTAAATTTAAGTCGTATTTTATTCACTTTTTAATTTAATTTGTATTCTATTTTTTGCCACCAAAATTATTTCATAAAGATCACAGAATACAATTGAAACACAGCAAGAGTTAAAAGAAAACAAGAAGAAGAAGAAGCAATTATTAGCTATCAAAGTATTCAACGTACGTCAAAAGTTAAGAGTTGGCCAACTTCCATACTGATTGTTACATGGCTCATAAGAAAACTTGGTGAATACGTCAAAGTTTAACCTACCACAGATTCTATGTGCCCCGGCCGTAATAAGATTATTACGCACCTAACACACACACGTTAAAGCATTTTTAAATATTTGTTGTAAAATTATAAAAAAAGTTAAGGCATTCTGCATCATCTTGTTATAACAAAAAAGCTCTTTAATTACATCAAATGGGAGATGTTTAATAATATTAAGGGTGCATTAGGGTTTTACAGCATGTTTTGGTTCTCTTACGAACTCTTGATTTTACCTTTTTGTAACCATTGCTATTTTTAAGCCGTTCACCAGAGATGCAAAACGATTCTGTCTAAGCTTGTCATTCCGTTTGAAATTTCTACAACATCCATTTCTGACCCCATAAAATGTATATATTCTGAGTTCTTATGCATAGCGAAGTCGATTGAGCGATATCCGTCTGTTTGTCCGTTTTGGGTTGAAAACAACTTTGCCAAGGCACTAGCTGCGCTAGAGAAATTTTAAATACGCCAATCGCCATTGCTATTAAAAATTAGCAAGATCGGTCCATGTCCTTCGTGGCAGCGGGCAAACACCACGATTATCTCTAATTTTTCCATTGCTGAAACTACATCTGATCGATTGGCGTATTTAATTTTTTTCTAACTGATCTACTACTTTGGCAAAGTTAATTTTATCACTATCATGGACGGATGGACGTTCATCGTTCAATCGACTGCGCTATGCGTGTAAAAAAGGAACATATATAATTTATGGGGTCAAAAATGGATATTGTAGAAGTTACCAACGGAAGGACAAACTTATATAATTTCTTTTTCAGTTGTGGTGAAGGGTATAACAATTTTATAATATAAATAATGCTGTATAAAATTTTTAGTTAAATGGTGTCTTAACAGAAACGTGATTTTCATGTGCGTGAACTTCTTCTTAAAGCGCAATAGGCAGACTATATAAATTAAAATATATTAATGTCCGCTGTACCAGCATAAGATTTTAAATTTAAAACTGATATATGTGTGTTCCTTCAGCGATGCTATTAGAACGAATATGGCTTTAGATTTAGAAAGATGTTTAGAATTAGGGCGGGGAATGAACAAATATATGTATGTCCCCTATAAAATAAATGTAATTAATAATTATAAAAATTAATGATTGTTTCCATGGAGGCCGTTATTATGTTGAATATAAAGTTATTTCTAAGATAAGAATTATTGATATGCCTGCATAACGAAGGCAAGCGCATACAAGTGAAAATTAAATTAAAAGAAGTTATACTTATCTTGTAAATAGTAAGAGGAAGACATTTTATATTTTGACGAGAACTAATAAAAAGATCAAAATGATAGGTGTCTCATTTATACACACATACATACAAATTGCAAAAGAACCCTTCACACTTTACGGATTTATTTAAATCTAAAAAAAGCGGCCCGTACTTTATTAATTGTGTATCAAAGGGGAAATTCATCAGAAATCCGTAAACGAGTGACCTGATCAGTTAAACGATTTCGTAAATTACCGATTTTTATTAAAGCCGGTACACATTATGGTAATGACATTTCAGTGACGGTTTTTTGTTTAAAATTACATCGTTCTGCAAAAAAACTGTTTGACCTTTTTTAAGAAATCTTAAAAAAAAACAAAGATGCATTTAATAAAGAACTGATCTCACGACAAACGTACCAAACCAACATCCAGTGACGACAAACTTCACTGAAAGGTTTGACAACAGAATTGATCTCAGTTTTTTTCTATCTATGGACGAATTAAGAAATTAAGTGGTTCCATTAACATACGAAAAACAAAGGCCTTATCTGGATGCATTACATCTGGTTCATCATTTGATGGTGTACAAGCGGTTTTTTAAGGTGTTTTGTGTTTTAATTAAAAGTGATTAATAACAATGTCAAGGAAAGCTTCTCTCTTTCCAAAAATATTGTAAATATTGTGGCAATGAACGGATTGTTAAAAAAACAGCTATATGATGGTATTTCTTTTAATATTTGTTTCACTTCTTTTGGGACTTGGAATTTTTTAAATTCCATTTTTTTGAGTTTTAACCTTCAGCATATGATTTTGTGAGGACTTAATGAACTTGTTGACAGAGAAATTTCAAATTAACAAATTTTAAAAAATATTTCAACATTTAAAAAAACAAAGTTATTATTACAAATTAATCACATTCATAACCAAAAAGTTATTTATTTTCAAGCTTAAATTAGAACAAAAACACTGCAATTCACTCACTTTTGATTTACTTTGTTTTGTTTTTTTTTTAATTTTAAAATTAAATTAATTAAATTTTTAAAGTTTGTTGTTTTAGAATTTTTTTACCTTTTTTTATTAAAACACAAAAATATTATTTGTTAAAATTATTCCTTTAATATTTTCACTTCTTCCGAAGACGTTGATTTTGTTGGAACCCAAAAAACCACTAAAATGTGGCCACATGTGATGAATGGGTGGGCTTTAAATTTTGAAGGTGGTTTTTATTTTGTTTTCAACAAACACAAAGGAAAAAACATTACACAACCGGCAATGAATTTTTGACACAATTCTTATTTTCTGTTTTGCACAATTTTTATTAAAATATTTTGTTATTTTAATTTTATTTTTCATAAGTAAGTTGCATTATACACATGTTTTGTTATTTTAATTTCTTTTGCCTGACACGAAGGACGAGAATGCGTTTAGTTGTTGCGTCAGTGATGATGTGTGGAAAATTTGTGTTGATTTTATTTTGGTTACGTTTTATGGTTTGGTTTTAACTGTGTGTTTGTTTGTTTTATTTTTATTATTTTCTCAATTTTATTTCATTTTATTTAAGCATTTTTTTTTTGTAAATTTTGCTTCGTTTCCTTGTTTTATTTTCAAGCGCCAAAGTTAGCCAACCAGTAGTAGTATTAGTCTCTAGTAGTGTTAGTACTCATTTATACATTTAGCCAAAAAGTATAAAAGCAAAACATACCTACACGAAATAAGTAAAAATTAAAACAAAAAAAATCAAAAGCAAGCACTCAGCTTATGTTGTTATTGCTGCTTTGGAGCTGTAATAAAGACAACGGCGTATTTTTGTTGCTGCTGTTGCTGAGTACATGAGAGCGCAAGTGTTAATTTTGCCATTAGAATAAGAAGAAAAAACAACAACATTCATTTCATATGAAACAGAGTTTACAGTTTCTTGTTCTTGTTGTTTTAAATATTTTGTCTGCAATGTTGGCTGCTAATGGTTGGTTGACTGGTTGGCATGCCTGCATATATTCTTGTTGTTTTCATTTTGGGTTGTCTTTGTTGCTTTATTGTGTTGTTTTAGAATTTACGTGTGTGTGTTATGTATAGGGATCCTCTTTACTGCTGGGTAGTTGTTTTTTTTTTTTTGTTTTCATATGCATTTGTATATGTTTTAATTAGCAGTTTGCTCCACGTATGTTTAAATTTGTTTTCTGTTTTACATTCTCTCATGATGAATATGTTAATTTTATATGAGTAGACTTTACATATGCTCTCAATTAAATTTACTCACTTGTATAAAACTTCTGTATTTAATTTTTTACTCATGGGAATTTCTATCATAAATTAACCCATTTTAATGAACGTTTGAAGCACTTTCATTTCAATTATTCTAACTTTGTCTACAATAATCTTCGCTAAAGAGGTATGTAAGTATTAGCTTCAATTTTCAAGAATCTATTACTGATAATTTTCACTCTCATCTTCAAATTTTGTACTAATACTTTTGAATTTGTATTTTTTAATATTTTAATTTTTAAATCCCGTTTTGTACAAGAATAATTTCGAATAATTTTTTCCTTTCTAGGGTTCCAAGACAAAGGAAGAAGAACCTTACCATATTGTTCTTACTGCAACAAATGTTTGGCTATTTCTAAAACCCTTTGACATTAAAAAAAAAGGCGATTGCGAAAGTAACGTTATATTCATAAAAATATTTTTAGAATTTTAATTGCTAATATCGGACCGTCAAATTTAAGCAGATTATGCAAAATATGTCCGCTATAGCAATACAATTATTAAATTAAAGGGTGTCCCGATAGTGAGTTTCATGTTCCTGATCTAATTTTTGAACCGCCATAGGCAGAGATTTTATGTCCACTATACCAACAAGTACAAAAATTTAAAAATAAAACTAAAATATAAAGGGTAATCCTATAGCAACGTGATTTTAGCGTATATAGCTTTAGTTTTTCACCCGTAGTACGCAGGCAATTAGTATTTACACAGAGTAGGCACAACCATGTCCGGTATAAAAATAAAAATTTTAGCAATAAATTTAAGAATTGAAAAGTGTTTCTATACGGAACATGATTTTGAAAATATGACCTTGTGTGTTAAATAGTTAAAGGCAGGCATCTTAAAACTTTTAAAAATAAATAAGAATAATATAAAGTTAAGCCTTAAACCCTTCAAATGATCTGGCGCGAATAGCAAATAATTTGAAAAAAAAATACAATTAATTTTAAATAAAAATAAAATAAATATTTTATTTTTCAAATTCTTTTAACTGTATAAAAGAGCCGGAAAAAATGAGTCGTATACAGTGGATAAAGAAAAATAAAATCAATGTTGATTATTGTTGTTTTTGCTTAAACTTTGATTTTTGTCTTTATTGTTTGGACAAAAATCTTTAGTTTATTTAAAATGTAAATGAGAAGTTTTCTGAAGAGCTAAGTAAGCGGTAGCGAAATGGCCAGCGGAACGTGCTTTCACCTTCAATAGTCAATATCGGCGATTTTAATAATACGGTCGGGATAAACAGCACGAAATTCTTAAAATTTAAAATTAAATTAATAAATATTCCCGTGATCTAAAATTTTAAAAAATAAAATAAATTCAAATTTAATGATGTACTGATATCTTCTATTTTCTAGAAAAATAATATTTTTGTTCTCTCTAGATGAAATCTGTAGAAATATTTTGATTTCAGTATGACATTGTGCAGATTTCTTGCTCTTTAAAATGTTGTTCTCATTTGATGTACTTCTGCTGTCTGCTTAACTTGAACATGGTCTCAATAGAAACAAAAATTTTCTTATTTAACAGAGAAAAAAAGTAAATGCATTAAAGTAGAAATGCATTTTATGTTAGCAAATGCAACTGCAGTTGTTGTCTGTGGCCTACCAAAAATTTGTGTAAAATTATTTTAACTCTAGGGCGCTGGGTTGGTTAAAAAAACTCAAATAATAAAGTGGTAAAGACACATACTTAAGCACATAAAGAAACAAATTTTACAGTTAGGTCTATAACCCTTCCTTTAAAACAAAAGGAAAACTTAGATTTCATACGTCTATCATTTTAGGGTGTTAAAAAGAAATGTATAATTCCACATATTGTACATAAAGTTTTACATATAAATGGATATTTTTCTGGATTTTCTTATGTATGTTTGTAGGTTTGTATATGGACATATTGTTGTTTTTTGTTGCATTCTTTATTGCCTTTTGTGGCAAATGCAGATTTTCGGTTATTACCAAAAACTAACCACGTTTTGTGGTATTGAAGTTGTGTGGAATAATATTGGTAGGCCATAAGTTGTGTTGTTATGTTTACTTTGATTTTCCACAAATAATACTAATTTTTTTTATTTTTCTATATATTTTTTGCTTTTATACTGTAGCAGAAAATATATATTTTTCTTTAAAAATAAAATGTATATGTGTTTGCTAAATCATTCAAACAGACTTTTATGCAATTATAGGAATTTTATATTTTTAAGTAAATTTGTGTAATTTTTATTTTTTTATTTTATATATGTTTGTTGTTGTGACTTTTTACAATCAAATCAACTTGTTAATTTCTTTATTATATTTTGTAGTTTAAATTTTTTTTTCACAATTTGAAAAATAATTAAACAAAGTTCTGGATAAATAAATCTGTACATGTTTATGAAATCAAATCAAGTACACAAGCATTCATATATAATTATGTGCATATTTTTAGTTCTTGTATTTATTTTAATGATTTTATTTTGTTGCAATTTATTGAAGCATTTTAATTGACAAGTATTTATTTTATTGACAATAAAAACATATATTTTAATTTTTGAGAAAATTAGTTTTTATTAGTCGTATCTATTTATTTTTATTGGTTTTTTTGATTCAGTATTACAAAAAGTCAGATTGAAAAAAAAAAAAATAATAATGAAATCATTGTTTGAAGATTGAAGAGCAAAAAGTATTATTTTAATAGATAAAATTAAAAAAAATTAATATTTGTATGACACCAAAAGTTTTTCCTGCAGTTCATGTTTTTTTCACAGATTTTATGGTTTTTAAAAATTAAAGTTTGCTAAAATTGTGCTCATAATAATGTTAACGATATCACAAGCGGTTCAATAAAAGTCAGCACTAAAGTTTTGTCGATTCAAGGGCAAACGTTTGCAAAAATAGTTACAGAAATCTCTCTATAGCTTCACATGAACTCTACAAAAATACCATTAAGTATAAAATACATTAGTCAATGCGCGGTCAGACTAGTCAAATATTTGACAAAAAAAATGTAATCAACATTTTTGCAAATATCTATTTAATCTTCCTTGACATGTTTTACTACGAATGCCGATTTATAATATATTTATATATATTGAATAGGATTTTATAATTCTTAAAAAATATTTGAAAAGGACGAAATTTTTTTCTATAATTTAGTGGTTACGTCTTTCTTGTCAAATCTTTGACTAATCTGACTGTATCTTTAAACCTCTATTGTCATATTGATGAGAGAATATGCAACTTAATGCCAAATGTTTTCGATATTGGTGAATAAGCAATTGCCTTAAAAATGTGGACTTTTCCCAGGCATGGAATTTAGTGTAATGTCTGGATGAATATTACTTAAGTCTCAAAATTAACACTTAAACATCGTTTTCTGAAGTTTGATTCCACAAACACCTCACCTGATCTTCTTCTTTTGCACATCAATTAGACTGAGAATGGAATGACATTCTCAAGTATTGACTGGTGCATCAAGGTATATTTTGAGGCGATTGAAATAGGAGAGGACTATAGAGCTTTTCGCTGATTGTAACGTATCCACTTACAATTGAATGCACTCTTTTAAAATTAAGTCGCTAGGTGCCGAAACCCTTAATTTTTCTGGGTTCAATCCTTGTAAAATCGTCTTGTCTTTGTATAACAGAAGGTATGACGGAAAAATGTGAAGGCTTTTAGTCGCATTTCCGTTAAGAAATTTTCGTAATAACTGATCGTCTTTTAAGTGACGGTGGAATTCTCAACAAAACAAGAAAAGAAAAAAATTCTGTGAAATTAAAATCAAGATTTAAGCTGTAAATATTATAAACTATTTAATATTGATTTTCGGCTTAAGCTCATTTTCTCTTTTTTGAAAACGTCCGACTCGTTTGTAAAAAAAATTCTGTCTAAGAATTTTTAGAGAATAAAACAATAATAATGAACTCAAGCCGAAAATAAATTTTAATTCATTTATAAATTGAAAATTCAAAAGCCAATCAAAACTAATCATGACCAGATGGCTTAAATTGATTTGAAAAGCGGTCGAAGGAACTGTGTTGTTCAGAAAGCAAATTCATTACTTAATTAATTAATTAAATTACTAATTCCACTGAAAAGTTCATAAAACTAAAAAAAAAAAACTTCAAGACTTAATAATTTTTTTCTTGATTTAACTCGAAACCGCATTAAAATTTTATAAAAAAATCCTTTGAAACAATAGACTTCTAGCACTCGATACAACTTTTAGAATAAGTTTATTAACAAAAAGTTACAACAAAAAAAAAAACATAAAAAAGGAAACTTAACAACATAATTTATTAACATTGTTATTGAAAGAAAAGCCACAGTAGTGAGAAAACAAGTTAAATTCATTTTACGCCTCTAACCAAAGAAAAAACTGCAAAGCCACTCAATATGGACGCACAAACAGGCCCATTTAAAAATGTCAACAACGTGCAAACGATTTAAAACAGAGAAAAATATGACAGACCAGTAAAAAATTATATATACCTTTAAACAACACACACTCACAAACGGACATACGCACACATACATATAGGCAATAAAACAAACACATAAACTGTAAAAGAAAACTGTGGAACAAAATAACAGAGTGGAAATTATGGCAAAACCAAAAATCAGCAACCGTATGTGGTCGAGTAAGCGAAAAGTACATATGAAAACAACTACAACAACACGAATAATATATATTTGAATGAATATTAAACATGTAAAACAATATAAAAAATTTAATGTAAAAACAAGAGGAAAAAAAAGAACACAAGTTCAAAATGAAAACAAACATATGTTGAAGACAAAACAATAACAATAAAAACAATGAAAATATAAAAATAAAAGTAATGCAACAAAAACAACAATAACAATTATAACAACACTTTTGGGGTTGTCATGAACCACAAAAGTTGTTGCTTCATCATGTTGATCAGGTCAGCAAAGCAACTACAAAAACTGTAACATTGTAGTCATCATCATCATCATCATCACCGTCATCGTCATAATTATGTTTTAATACTTAAAAAAAACTAAAGAGTTTTATCGTGCTCTACCACTACCATCAACACCATTCTACCACTACTAACACCATCATCAACTTCATCGTCGGCAACATTGTCGAAGCCGTAATGACACGTTGGAATATAAAAAACCTCCGTTCAGGATGAGGAAAAAATTTGTGCAAGTTACGTGAGGAAATGCATTTGGCCAGTTGCACGGTTTCCTGTTTTCCCTTTTTTTATTTGCATTTTTCTCTTCTTATTTTTATATATTTTTTTTTTATTGTCAGGTTGTTATTGTTATTTGTTGGATGGAGTCTGTTTTTAAAGTCAACAAAAGTATTGTGAAAAATGCATTAACACATCATCCTTCTTGTAATTGTACATCCTGCTGTGTAGGTAACAGTGAGTTAGCAAAATGGATTATTGCAAGAGAAATTCAAATGGAACGAAACTCTAGAGTCCAGTCAGCATGCTATGAAATTTGTTTCAGCGGCCATAACAGTGGAATATTTGAGTAAAAGTTTTAACAACTGAACTTTTTTGGATGAAGAACTACAAGTCGTAAATGTGAGTTTGTTTGTTATTGGTTGTTTTGTACAAGTGGCGCATATAATTTGAAGAGTGTCCAAAATTAATTATTTTTATGTTCGTCGATTTCGATATTTTTTTGGTATTTTGTTGTCAGATATCTGAATATTATGATTCCATAATATTAGGCTGATATATTTATTATTTGTTTGGACAGACACGCACGAAGTTCGTATATGTTCGCTTGTTTAAAACGGCATGCAAATTTACTTTATATTCAATTTCTTGGTACAATCACAGTTAACTTATTATTTCACTTTGTTGCATATTTTCGTTATAAAAAATTGTCAGAGATGAGACTTGCATTGGAAAAAGTTGGAAAATGGCCATATAAAAAATTTCGTAGAAGAAAATATAAACAACATCAAAATTTCAATGTTCATCAATTTCAGTGGACTGCATCTTTTTAGCGCTGTGGCTCGCTGTTAAACGAAAGATGTCAAATTACAGCTTGAAGTCTCAGCTAAAAGCTAAAAGATAAATTCAGCTGATCCTACCTACCTTCTTTTCCAAAAAAAAAGAACAGAAATATACATACATTTCAATAACTAAATCCAGAAGGGATTAAGGTTGACACTGGGTATGGCAATACGTAAGAAGGTTTTTCTAAATCCAGCCGAAACTGCAGACGTAAGTGGCATAAAGAAAGAGTTAATAAATAATTTAAAATTATTTTGATCGCAATAAATTGTAATGCAGCGATCGACATTAACAAATTTTAAATATATTGCATGGGTACTGCCAAGTTGTTTGTTGATCTTAATGGCTGGTACTACATGCCTGTAACTGAGCATAGGATTCTGGCGCATGGTAGCAAAATGATTTCATTTTTATTTTTTACGTTTTATTTGTATCAGGCCTGCTGTCCGAGGAAGCTCATGAAGCGAGGAATATAGACTATAGAGCCTACAAATTACATCATTTGCGAAGAATTGGACGTGTAACCAGTAATAAAGACGTAATGCAGAATCTTTTATTGTCTTCAGAACTATTTTTAAATAGATTTCGCTTAAAGCTGCAAATCAAAAAATTGGAATACAATAATGACGTTAAAAAATTATTAAAAGACTATGCTTCAATTACTTATTCATGTTTTTCTATGGGAGATAGGTGTAAAAATGTGCGGATCACCTACTCTTTCTAAAATTATAGTATTTATTTTTTGTGAAAATTGAGTCGATGCATTAAAGATCAAGGGACTTAGGCCACTTTTTAAATATAAGTTAAATGGAAAGTGGGCGTAAAAGTGGGCGGATATTTTCCAAATTTCAAACAGTTGATGTTGAGTGTTTATAAATGTTGTGCGCCAAAGAACAATGACGCCGGTCAAAATATAATTTTTACTTTGTATGTTAGATGGTTATGCCCATCAAGTGGGCGAATAATTTTGATTTTTCAATTTTTTTTATGGTGTCGTCATATGTTATATTGTTTACCTTATATAGCCTTATCTTGTTTATTACCAATTTTTATTTCATGTTTAATGACCATCATTCTGCCATTTTTAAGTCGAGTTTTTTTTTTGCAAGATTTATATATTTTTTGCATTTTCTATGACATCCCTTTAGATTGTTTAATTTGTATTGAATTTAAGAAATTTTGTAAAAAAAAAATTATTCTTTTTTAATAAATTTTTTTTTTAAATGGTTGGCTATGAAAAATTAATTAAATTGAAAAAAATTGATTTAATTTAATTAAAAATAATTTTAATTAAAATTTATTTTATGTTTTTGAAAATATTTAATGTCTTAGTAATTTTGTTTCCTGTTTCTTGAAGATGCCACCCAACGGTGTGGCGAAATATTGAAACAAAAAATATAAAATTATAAACAATAAACAATATTTTTATTTTAAAACTGACCTAGTCCTTGTTAAATTAGAAAATAAAATCAATTATAAAAAAAGTCAAAAAAACATCAACATTTAATTTGGAAAACTTCGATTTAATATTTAAATTTATTATTAAAACTTTTTTTCGTTAGAAAAGAGTACTCACATAATAAATTAAATAAAGATGGAGTAGAGCAAACAGGTGATCAAGTAGAATATGCTTCAAATTTTACAACCTTTTCATAAAAAAAAATAATACGAAAAAAGAGAATGGGAAAGTTATCAATGCTCTCCACTAATAACTCTATAATATCTATTTTATGATTTTATTATTGGCTATTTCTTTGATCGGTGTTATATCCCACAGTAATAACGAGATTAACGAAGTCTCAATAGCAGTTTTATAATTTTACTATTAAGGCCACTGTATAAAAATGTCTATAAAGCAAATAAAGAAAACTTAAAGACAATTAAAATGAACATGCAACAGCAGGCATATAAAACGCATGTTGCACTCACTAAAATACACTGAAAAAAAAAAGAAAATCTAATTAAATAAGGTAATGTTTGATAGCTTTTAAAAATATTGTAACAAGTACATTTTGGCAATTTCTATCGATAATGACAAAATAAATTTAGGAAAAACTTTTAAGAAACATTGAAGTTGAATCTGCACATATAATGCAGGTACTTCCTTCAAAATCGTATGTAAACGTTCCATGGTTGCACAAATATTTTTTCCACTGATCCACCTCAGAGATCTACTTCCTTGTGTGCTACAAGGCTACAATTTGTTAATGCTTTCATTGAATTTGAAAGAGTTTGAAATCGTAACGCAGAGCTCAGACAACTCTTGTGACCGCATACATTGTCTTTGCGTCTTTTGATGACCAATCCTTTTGACTGAATATTTACACATTTATCAACGAAAAAAAAAAAAAAACAAAAAAAAAGAAAGAAAAATATGCTGAATATGAAGTGACTAAAATTCCGTTGTGGGAACAGAGCTTTTTCTTCGAGTGTATCAAATTGCCAACAATGAACAATAAATACATTTATTGTTGTTTCGCAGGTTTACAGATAAACTTTCAATGTTTGCAACTTCCGTTTTAATAAAAACAGATTTTTATTCACTTTATCCTGTTGTGTACTTTTCATTTTTACGCTTCCGATTGCATTTTTCAGTGTTTTTTCTTTTGTCTTTTACAATGTCCTTGTGTAGAGCAATTTTTTTTTTGATTTTGTTCGCTTTAACGCCAGGGCGTATGTTTTCTTTGATTTTTCGGTTTAATTTCGTGGCAAAATAAACTACAACAAACAACGAGAAAATAAATACACAGTCATTGCTGTGATGAAGATGGTGCAGCAAGTGATGAAGCTACTGTTGCTACTGCATGTACTGCTGTAACGAGGATGCTGATGGTGAAACAAGCTGTTGTTATCCTCCATGTAAATGTGGCCTGTTTTCGATGGTCATCTTAATATGCACTTGTCGTTTACTACTATTGCGTATGCAGTTTTTCTTTCTTATTTTTAAGAAGTTTTTTCTTTTATTTAGTTGGTCTAGTATTTGGGTATCACCATCGTCATCACAGTAGCTGTTGCACACAAGTTATTTGGAAGTTCGGTTGATTCGTAGGCTGGCTGATTGGTTGGTCGCATTGGTCAATGCATTATTTTGGTGCTTAACACTTGGCCATGTTTTTTTTTTGTGGATTTTTATCTTTTTATCCCGGCTTTGTTTTTGTTCATACAATATTTTCGTTTTTGTTTTTTTTATGGCATTTTTTCGGTTTTTCTTCCCCATTAATAACACGGCAGCTAAGTTCATACAAAAAGTTGAGAAAAAATGTGTTTATTTTAAAAGTGAAAACAATGCAATTGAGTAAATTCAGATTTTTTTCGGTCACTAGTATTATTCATAAAGAGGGGCTTGTTTGTCACTTTGGTTCTTGTGGTTTCACATACAGAGTTGAACAATTACGTGTCCGAAAACGTATAAAATACGGGGTACTTAAATTATATTTTTTATACAAAAGCATTTTTTGCCATGAAAATGTTGTGTCCACAATTGTAATACGAATAAAACAAGAAAAAAAGGATTTTAAAAGTGAAACTTAAATTGAATGAAACTGAAGTTAATAATTTTTTAAATTTAGAGTGATTACAGACATTGAAACAAAAACAAACAAAACAAGGATGGCAACAATTAAAATTATAGATAGGGGAATGATTTTAGCGATGTGGGGTTGTCCGTAATATTGGTTATTATTGAAGATATTAAATAGCTCGACCTAAGAACACGTTACGATCAGACCTATTTGTCATTTCTTACTTCAGATGTAAAAAAAATAATATCTTCCTCGAAAAACAATTCCAAATTTCACTGAAGAGTAAATATCACAAGAACTTGATGTTTTAGCAGAAATAAGGATTTTTTCAGTATTTTGAATTTTTATTTTAATTTCAGATTTAAAGAATATTTTTAATTGGATAAACAAAAATAAAATAAATGTTGATTATTATTGTTTTTTGCTTAAACTTTGATTTTTGCCTTCACTTTATAGTTTGGACAAAAATCTTTAGTTTATTTAAAATATTTGTAAGAAGTTTCCTGAAGAGCTAAGTAAGCGGTAGCGAAATGGCCACCGTAAAGTGGTTTCACCCTCCATAGTCAATATCGGTGATTAATTAATTTTATCGGGATAAAAAATACCACGATATTCCCGTTGTTTAGTTAAATTAAATATTTTCAAATTTTCAAAAAAATTCAAATATTTGGAAAATTGCAAAACTTGCAACAAAAAAAAAAAAAAAATTACTGTAAATCCAGAAATCTGTCACATCGTTTTTTGTAACGAAATTTTGAACGATCTGTTATATTAAAAAAATTAACAAAACTATAACTAAATTGAAACAAAATTTTTATTATTCTTTCTTTCAATTTAAAAATAACTTTAAAAATATGGGCACACCCTTTAATTTCTTAATTTTAATACTTTTTGGTATATAAGTTATAAAATTATAATATCTGTTTAATTTTCAGGTGTTTGGCCATAATGATTTAGAAGATGGGGCTAAATTGCTTCACCTATGAGGACACCCTTTAATTTTAGTTTCATATTTGTTGTTATAGTTCATATAGCAATACATGTCCTAAGCGAATTTCAATTAACTGTCTATAAGGCTGCATTAAATAAATTACGTCACTTATGGGGACACCCTTTAATTTTTAATTTCTAATTTTATTTTTTGCTGTTTTCTCTTATTGGTTGCTATAGTGGTACTCACCAAGTGAACAATCACCTTTCAATTAAATTTTTCTCAAAATACGTTCCGATATGAAAAAGTTCACACTAAAATAATTTCTTTAAAAACGACGGATGGCGAAATTCAGCTTTTATTTGTAAAGACATACCTACAATACTTCGCTGCAAGTTTATGGAATACAGTCTTTTTCTCGAAATAGAAGTTTTTTATTGTAGGTTAAAAAATTATCTTAATTTCCCGCGCATTTTTTTTAAGTTACTTGCTCCTCTTCATCTTCAAATACAAAGAAAAAACTCAAAAGTAGAATTAAATTTTTTTATAGCGGTACAGATACCAAAACTTATTCTGTTAGTGTCGCATAAGTTCTTTTTCTGTATTTTACAAAACTAAATAACATAAGAAACAAAACAAATTTTAAATATAATTTAAATAATTGTAGGTAAATAGTGAGAAGAATATCTTTATGGAAGTTAATTTTAGCAGATACAAAATTAAATAACTTTTATTAAATTAGAAGTTGAAATTTACTTTGTGTGTCGATTTCGCCTAACCAAATTAATATTGATATGAATACTCTCCCCATTCTTATTTACAGAATTATTCGTTTAATAGATGATGTTTACAATGTACACAACCTTAGGTAGATAGATACGAAGAATGCTGATGAAGGATGTAGCGTTCCAGAAACTGCAGCATTGCATTCTGCTCGTGTCTAACTTTTCTTGTTTTCTAAAAAAAACGTCCAAATACATTTGTAAATTAATTTTTCTTTTTAAAAAGGGTTTTTAGAAATTAAAAAAAAAAATGAAGTTAAGCTAAAAATAAGTTTTAATTCACCCTAACGTCTGCTTAATATAAATTATTCTTAATGACCGTAACACTCATACGTGTAGTAAACAAAATGTAAACGAGCTCCACAACTTTTTACCTTCAAACGTAGCAGATAGCAAAACAAACTAAAACAAAAATTTTGTTTTATTAAAGCTCATGTGATTCTGATTTGTTCCAATTGGTATAACAAAAATAATTTTACGTAAAATATTTGAGCCATAGAAATAAAATAAAAATACTCGTAATTATGATTGGAAAAAGGGCTTGAACAAATAAAATCTTGTTCCTTGAAAATTAAATACATGGATGCTTAAAGTCATAAAAACTTAAAAAGTAAAGGCTCATAAAGCGTTTTTTCCACAGCTGAGCTGATAGCTTGTGGTTAATTCAAGCAAAAAAAAAAAAAAAAAAAAAAATAATGAACAGTTTGCTTACAAAGTTATTATTGGCAATTATTGTAACAAAAACGAGTCAAATTAGTATATTCTGTATAAATCCTTAATATGCTTTCTTTATTAAAAATATACGGAATTAACTGAATATTGTCAATATTTATTTTTTGCTTACTCTTTTAATAGTTATTAAACATAAAACGCAGGACTTATAGTAGCCACTGCCACTGATATTCTGCCACTAACGCAACCACAACAAATTGAATTAATTTTTGTAACGTACAAATTTTTCACCCCAAAAAGCATAAATTATCATTATGCAACAACAAAAGCAACACAACTAAAGTTAAGCTTTAAAAATATGAATATTTCGATATACGCAACATTTTTAATACCAGACCGGATGTGAAAGAAATATAAGCACGAAAGTGCAGGAGCAATTGCATGCGAAGCTAAAGCTGTATGTTATTTTAAATTCGATTCAAAAGTGTGTTTTAACAAGAAACGCGTTAAAAAGGATTACTTTTAATTGTAAATAATTTAATAGAAAATATTATTCTGGCAACGAGAGGCTTACAGGCTGTGTTCGTTTAGTCCAACATTGGCTTGTAACTTTAACAACCTTCAATAATTTTTTGCCTGATGTGGTGAACAGGGTTGAGTTAAACGCTCATAAAACCCAGTGTTGTGTGCTTTCGCACAGGCGTACTGCTGAACATGCTATCTCATCTGTAATTATGGGTGATATATATATTATATATTAAGGAATGAGAAGCTCTCGATGTTCTTGGCATGAGAATTTAATGCAATGTTCGTTGGAACAAGCATATTTTTCATGTTGCAAAAGAAGCATTCAAGTGCTTAGGTTTTCTAAAACGGTGTGAGAAATACTTCATTCCATCTAATCTCCTTACTATCTATGTCACCTTTATCAGATCGAAAATGGAATACAACTCTCACGTATGGGCCAGTGCTTCAAAGTCTATTTGTGAAGTTACTCGACCGCGTGCAGGAGAGAGCAAAGAAGCTCATCGATGACAGTAGGGTATCCAGCTCTATTGACTCACTGGAGCACTGACGCAATGTGGGATGTGTTTCACTGTGGGGAATGTGCTCTAATGAAATCAGGGAACTTATTCCTGAAAACCGTAATTTCATACGCGCAACGCGCTCTGCATCAAGAGCACATTCCTTTGTGGTCGATTGGCAAGTGAATCGCACTACGCATTACAGAGAAAATTCGTTTTTTAGCCGAATAGTTTGTATGTGGAATAAACTTCCCGCAGAGGCCTTTCCTGCCTTTCCACAAACACTACTCCCTCTATTCCCCTTCCCACAACCTAATTTCTTAGTTCTGGCACAATGAATCGCATAAGTAGGGGTCATCCTCTGAATGCTGGTCCTATTAAAAAAATAATTGTTTTTTATAATTTTTTTTTTATTTTAAAATTTGATAATTTCATTTATTTCATTAAAAAATAACTAGAAAGCACCGAAAAAATGGACGTATATTTATGATTAGTTTATTAGATTATTAGAAGCTCATTTTAAAACAAACATTTTAACCAAGCAAAGAAGACTCTCATCGTTATTTACACTAAGTCATAGCTAAGCCTGGTAGCCGATATTTAGGATTTACGAAAAGTTAAAGTTTAAAATTAAGTTAATTTTTTTTTTAATTAATAGTCGAACTATTTGAAGTTTATTACTAAATGAATTATTTTAACTCAGCTACAGTTAAAGTCATTTTACTTTCCAAATTTATAAAAAAAAATCTAGCACACAGAAAATACTATTAAAATTATTATCGGAAATCTGACTAAAATTAGATTAAATTGTTAACTGGCTCAAGTATAATTTGTTATTTAAAAACAGACAATAATAAATTGATTTAATAAATAATTGTATGAATTTTAAATATTTAAATGGAACATGGGAGAAAAGTTTTAAAATAAAATAAAAAATTAATAAATGCTTTGTCAAATTATATTATGAAACGAACAAAATTCTTTAAAAGGTGCAAAAACTTTTTTCTCTACAAAATCGAATGCAACATTTTCTAGATCGCTACACCAGCCATCAGAATTCCTTATTTTTAACTAACTTAGATATTATACGTTTTAAACATAATCCTTTAACCATCGGTTTAGCAACGATTTAATTTTTGCTGTGTTTATAAACAAGAATTTTTATACCCTTCACTACAAATTGAAAATTGGTGGAGTTTAAATACGTCAAACCATCATGACATAATTGCATTTTCGGCATCATTACCTCCGATTTCGCTGAAATTCAATACAAATGTCAAACACAATAAGAGTATAATAAAAAACAAATTAACCCCAGATTCTTTCGGGTTCCGAAATATGACGTCATAAAAGTTGTAAAAAATGTTAAAAAAATCACAAGTCTCCTTACAAAAAGCGATAGAACTTTAGAATTTATATTGTGTTTTTGTAAGAAAAGGTGGATATAATTATTTTGGGGTGTTGAGTTCAAAAGTCCATATCTGAAAAGGTATATTTTTTAAAACTCTTAAAAGAAGTGTCTAGTATTAGACCTTCTTCAAGGTTGACACTCAATTGGTGTCAGAGTTATAGATTAAAGCGTAATCCTATGTGATATGTGTACACTTTCACCTTTAAAATGATACCATCTTGCATAGTTCTAAAGTTCTATGGATTTTTTTAGGAAGACTTTTGTGATTTTTTAACATTTTTCACATCTTTTATGGCGGCATATTGAATTTGGGGTCTAAAAATTTATATTACGTTAAACTCCAAAAGCATACAACAGTTGTACTAAATTTTATTGAAATCAAAGGTCCGGTACAGTCAAATATAGAAATCTTATTAAGAATTTAAGTTAACGAGAACTTAAGCATAACTAAAAAGTATTTATTATAATATAATTTTTTATAAGGAATAAATTTACCAAATGCAGTAGAAATGGTGGTTATGACTTTCTTCAATAGACTTTCTTTAACAAAAAATTATTAGCAACAACAAGAACAACGTAATCAATAACACGACATACACATATAATTGGGTAAATAAAAAAGCAATATCATGAGGCATATGCGATTAAAATAAAATAAAAATTAATATTTAAAATATCGCAGTTAATAAATAAAATCAACACAAAACCCTCTAGAAACTACTTTTTTCCCCCACACCAATGAAGTAAATTTAAAATAAAAATTCCAGGTTAATGCACAGTACTCTCTGTGTGTTTGTGGATTCATGTAAAGCTGGATATTTAAAAGTGTGAATATGAAATTGTAGGAATAAACTGAGAGCAACATTATTTACACACAGGCAAGTTGGAGTATTCTTTTTATTTCGGCATGGGAATGTATGTGTGGATGTGTGCGTGTGTGTGTAGGTGGGTATGTGTGTTTATTTAGTGTAGTGTTATGATGTACTATAAAATTGGGTTTAATTGACGTCGTTGATTGTAAAATCATATCCAAAGCTTTATACAATCACTGCCAATATGCGTATGAGGGTTAATGCAAGTCCGTCTACAGTGACTGACAATGCAATAGAAAATATAGAAATTAAACAAAAAATTATTATTAAAATTACAATTAAAAATTATCATTAACAATTATAACCAAATGAAGTATTTTTTAAACAGCTTACATGCATTTCTATTTTGATTTCTAAATTTATTAAGAAAAAAATTTTTTGCAATATTTTTGCTGGAAAAATGCTTATGACAAATGTGGCCAATTTGTCCCAAACTAAAGGAAATAACCCTCACATATACGCTCATTTTTTATAGATATTTTTAAGGTCTAGTTAAATTAAAAACGTATTAACATTTTAAATAAATTTTATGCCCGAAGTACCAAAGCTTGGAGTCCTATCCAAGAGCCCCCTTATACCCTATGGGGCCGACTGTTTGCAGATCCAATGAGAAATATCTCTTCTTCGTATTTATGAAACTTCATTAAAATATCTTAAGTGGTTCGTGAGATACCAAATTATGTCCAAAATAAATCATCTTCAAACCACTGTGCGATCTAGAAAATGCTGCATAACTTTGAACTAATTTTTAGTTTTTTGCGCTTTCATTTAAAAATTAATTAAATATTTTACAAACAGTTATGACTGTTAAATGTTCCCCAATTTTTTTTAGGTAGATGCTTTTTCTTTGTTTTATCTCCAATAAAATCGTTTCGAAAGTAAATCAATAAAATATAAAATTTATTAAATTTACTATTTAATTATTTTATTACCCACTGTGCAAACGTATGAAAATTATTTGTTTTTATTTTCGGGTGCGCTTTAATGAATATTGAGGATTAAAGGAATTTGTGGATTTTTATTGAATTATGTTTTCGGCGTCGATTTTATAAAGAGGTCTATTCGCAGTTGGTGTAGCCATCAATATCAGTATCATCATTTTCAGTTTCCATCTCTCATATGTTGAGGTAGACGCATGTTGCAAGTTACAGTATTTAGCAGAGTAAATGCAACAATGAAATCAATTCTGTGCGTTTTTATATAACAATAATGAATTTTGTTTAAGCTGTTGTATATAAAATTGCCACTACTGCCACTACTTTTGGATGCTGTTTATTGTTGATGTTTCTGGTGGCGATGGCGGTAATGATGATGGCGATGATGGTGGTTTTTGGGTTATCGGTTGCCAGAGCAACACATCTGTTTAACTCATTCAATTGGCACAATTGGCGAGAACGATGATTTATTAAGTCATTAGCAGCGAAACACACAACAGTCGAAATAAATAATAATAATAACAGCGGCAACAAAAAGAAAAACAACAAACAATATCATCAACCATTTTCATTATCATCATCAGTGAAGAGACAACCAAAAACAAAAACTTACATTTTGTTATTTATTTTGTTTTTATATATTTTATTTAATGGATACAAACAACATTATTATTTTTGTCATTATCAACATTAACAACGTGAATATCATGATGATGATGATGTCTAGTGATAGTGGGCGTTTGCATTGTAAAACCACAAGGTTTGGTTGCCGCCGTTGTTAATGCAGCAGTTGAACAACTTGTAATTCTTATTGATGATTTTTAGTACTTGTAAATCGTTGCTGTAGTTGTTGTTGTTACTGTCACAGTTGTATTTGTTTACAAAGTATTGTGTAACCTTTTGTTGTATTTGTATTTGGCAATAAGCGATTTACAACTACAACAACAACAACTATCATGAAATGTTTAATTTTTTACTTAATAATAAACTTTTATGAAGCGATTAAAGTTTTAAATCTCTTCATTTCTCTTTTGTTGTTGCTGTTTGTTTATTTGCTTGTTTTTATTTTCAGATTCATAATCCGGTAGAAAAAAACGGAATAAATTTTTAACAGAATTTCTTGTTTATTTGTGCTGCGGTCGGCTCTTTGATATGTTTCGTATCGAAAATACTTGTTCATATCCTTTATTTATATTTAATATCCTTTTTATGGAAATAAAGATGGAAATATTAAACAAAGCCAATAAAGCCACATCAGTTCGACACGAGGGGCTGTCGTAGGTCGCGAAAAAAAATTTTATATTTGTTAAATGTTTTTTTAATATCTTTTATTTATTTCATTAGATTTTTCATATGTTTTTTATCTTTGTTTAGAGTTATGAAAATCTTACACATTTTACGTAAAAAAGACACTTGGGTTCTACATTCTGTTGAAAAGAATAGAATTCGCAAAAGCTGAAAATTATTAAAAGAATAAATTCTTGAAACCGACCACGACTTTCTAAAAAATAAAATTTTCAACAATGACTCCTTATCGATATTTTCTTATCGATAACAGCTTCAACAACTTTTAACAGATATTCAGGCATATCACAGAACTCAGTTTCGATAGAAAGCGGTTTCAGTTTCGCAAATTAATCTTCTAGAAAACGGAAAATAAAATTTTTTTTCAGAAACCACTATTAAATTTAGAAGAGGAATTTATTTTCTTTTAAACTTTTTTACATTTTCATAATTTACTATTTATCTCTATTTTTATTACCCTATTTGTTACTTTGCTGCCACACTAAGGTTAGAAGGTGGAGACTTAGCATTTTTATGAAAATAAAAAATCATCTGTAATCTGAAGGAGATAAAACAAATTTAATTGGAATATTTATTACAAAATTAAAAATCTTCTGATATGAATATGTGACACACCTAATTACTTTAAAAATATTTTCTAAAAAAAAACAAAACTGCAAATTTATAAAGTTCTATATTTTTTGCCGAAAATTTTTAGCATAATTTAAAATTTTTTTACAAAGAGAAATCAGAATTTTTTTATTTTAGCTAAATTTCGTAAATCGGAAAATTTCTGTAAAGGTAAAACAAAGTCAGTGACGACTTTTGTTGGTAGGGCTAATAAATAAGTTGTTAAAACGTTAAATGTGCAAAATTAGATTTTATTATTTGTGCTTGATGCCTTTTATTCTTCCCTATTCTATTGAAATATTTATGGTCAAAATACAAAACAATATGAAATATAAATATAAACATAAATATTTTAAATGGAAAATATTTCATGACAATCTCATGAAAATGTTTCATAATATTCCCAGGAAATATTTATTTAATGAAATATTTATTCCTTAAAATTGAAAGCTACAAAATGAAATGTTATAATACGGGAAAAGTATTTCCATATAACCATATAGCTACTGTTTTTATAACTCATCAATGGATTCTATCCAGAATTTTGTTAAGAAAACTCCAGTCTTATTTTAAAAGCAAAACTGATTAAATGAAAAATACATCGAATCAACAAAGCAAAAGGACATTAAAAACTTTAAATAGATTTATACAAAAACACAGAAACATAAGGAAACTATTTTCTTTTTTTTTTAATTTTTGGTTATTATTAAAAATATTATTTTTATTCACAAAATTTGCTTTTAGGTTTTTAAATAAAAATTCTAAATGTTGCTCAACTGACAGTCAGCGAAAAGCAAGAACAAATTTGTGTGTCGATTAATAAAGGGAACAACGTGTGTGTGGTCTTCGTCTAATTAAATTAATATTAATATTTATCAAATTATTTGGTCAAATATTCACAACCTAAATAGATAGATAGATAGATGCGAAAAATACTGATGGCAGGCAGCTGTTTTTCTACAGACCACATGGATCCACATTATGTAACCTGCAGAGTAGAATAGGAAATGATAAAATTTAAAAAAATTAAATAAAAATAAAACAAACAATTAATTAAAACAAACAGTAAAAAAACGAAAATAAGATAATAAATAGAAGTTTTATTTGTGAGAAAGGAAGTTCCAAATATAATGAGAATGAAGGCAAATGGTGGGATGTGGGAGCGATAGATGCAAAAGAGATGTATCATTATATTCTGCTGCTGTCTAGTTTTTATTGTCTTCTTTAAAAATTTACAAAGAAATTTTTAAACCACATTTTTCTTCTTAATAAATAAATATAATTATAATTATATTTGATTTTTTGGTTTGTTTCTTTTCGAAACTACACTTGGTTGAAAATCTGGCAAATTTTTTTTTAAAAATTAAAACCGCTTTATGTTGAACCAGATTTAACTGGATGTTACCCAGCCTTACTAGCTACTAATATTCTTTAATAAAAGGAGAAAACAAAAGTTTATAAATTACTGCATTTCGTTAAACATAAAGCTGCAAAATTATTTTATAGAAAAGCTAGAAGAAAAAAGATTTGTGTTATATTTTGTATTAAAGTCTTAACCCACAGAAGTAGGCCTTATGCTTCTAGTCTGCTTCTAATAATAATATTATGGTCACTGTGTGTGTAAAAGCACCAGTCATATAATAATCAATTTTAAATCCACACTGATAGTCATTTAAGCTTTTCCGTACTACGAAGCCATTAATTTCGATAACACGCAAAAGGACTAAGGCTGAAGTTTTATACTACATGAAGGATATTTATGCTAAAAAAAATTCTGCGCTGTTTCTGGATTGATTTTTTAATGCCTTCAAAACTTAGCTCTATAAATAAAAATAAAAAGCACTGCGGCAACTTGCACCTTTTAGAGGCTTTTGAAAATGCAAAACATTGGCCCACACTAATTTATACTAAAGAAAATTGAAGTATATTTTAAACGAAGAAGTCGCCCATTGACTTTGTGTCGACTTTGTCAAAACTATTTTGTAACATAAACTAACGCTGGATACTGTTGTGCTGAAATTATTTCTTTTAATAGACATTTATTATGCCTAAATATGAATTAATAAATTTTTAAAAATAAATTTATTTAAAAAAATTTTGAAATACTTTTGAATCACTAAAAACCAGACCTGATTTTGACCTACCTCGCTTGCTGCTTAATTAATGCCACCAGTATCAGTTCATTCATTTTGTTAACACTTGTAACAAAATCATTAAATAAAACCTGCCCACCTTTAACTCCCTCTAACCACAAGCACTTTTTTGTCCATTTTGTTTTATTTGTAGTTGTGATTATAATTCTTGTAGCTGCTGCTGCCACAGTTCCCCGCCTTAGCAGTTTGGTTTTAATGCATTAATACGACAAATTAACTCTCGTGCTTGTGTCGTGTAATTTTGATGCCTGCAGTTTATTTGTCATTTGAAGTTTTTGTATTTATTGCCAGGATATTTTTTTGTTGCAATTTTTTATTATTCGAAGATTTTTAATTTGTTAATTAAAGCCAACAGATTTATGTACTACCTGATATATACAATCATATGCATCTGTGTCTATGTATTTATTAAAGAGATTTTCAATTGTTTTTTTTTAGGAATTATTATTTTAAATAAATGCCTGGCTTGCAAGTGTTGGATATAAAATGTCAGTTAATATTAATTATGAACAATTTATTGCAGGGATTTGTTTTAAATAGCAAATTTATTTTATTAAAACAGCAAAACTTAAGACAGATCAATTAATTTTTTCTTTTGTTTGAGAGCGTCAACAACAAAAGCAAAAAGCACAAGATAAAATGACCAAAACTCTGTAACTTATTGTTTTGTGTTACCGTATTTAAAACTATTGCAAAAATCACACAGGCTACGAATTTTATAATCTCCTCCAAATTTTAATATCTGCAAGCCAGGTTACTTAAAATTCCGTCATATTAGAAGAATCGTCATTTCTAATTGCTACTTTTGGGAAAAAATTGTTTTTTTTTTTTTTTTTTCAAAAATCGTTTATTTTTTACTGCACAATATCCAGACAAAAAATAATTTTTAGACACTTAAGAAAACAAAAAATAATGTCATAAGATTTGGCAAACATTATTTAAAGATTTGGAAACTAAATTTAAGAAAAACGTAAGAAAAAATTCATTTTTATGCGGTAAATGCAAAAGTTTGTATCAAAATTTCCCTAAGTGTAGTTAATATTTTTATTTAAAAATTGAAAAAAGATTAGATTTTTAAGCAGCAAAAATGTGATACTAAAGCCACTTGACAGCAAGTAGAAAGATAGTGTTTTCTCTTCACTTTTGCCATGTGATCGTCTTAGGGCTGGTGCCCATTAGCCTTTAATACTAGGTTCTCAAAATCGAATGAAGCATTACAATTGTATTTGGTGTTTTTCGAATTTTTAGGGAGGACCTATTCTTGCTGCTTTCAACAAAAGACGGTTCTTTTTTCTGCTTGTCATTTTTAAGTCTCACAATCTGCTAACGTCATATCTGCTTTAATGGTGACGTTAGTGTTGCTGCACCGAGCGGTTGTTTTAAATATATAAATATCGCCTTTTTATATGTGCAGCAAGAAGCTTAGCAGACTTGCTCCACGATCTCCACTAAATTTTAAAGTGCGAACCCCGGATATGTACACCATCAAGCCAGCCAGGCCAATGATGTAGAAATCCTGAAATTAGTTGTGGTGAAAGGGTGGGTAATCGATTAACCAAAACATTGGTGCGTTATAAAAATAAAATAAAATTTTCTTGTGTTACCGTTCAATACTCCCTCGGTGGCTTCATGGGTCATGCAAAATGCAGCAAAAAAACTTTACTTCTTGAACGTAACAAATGTAACTTTTTGTGATAAAAAAATGTTTTAATATATTTTATATTTTAAAAAGTTAATTTACTTTAATCGTGCTTGTTTCCTTTCTATCAATACTTCACGGTATTCTCATAAAATATTTATTTTTTTAAACTGCAAGAGGAAATGTATTACTGCGGGGAAAGCATATACATATGGCCAATTCTTTACTGCCCATATCCTCATCAGTGGACTCTACCCAAATTTAGTTAGAAAAAATCTTAGAAAACCCAAATTGATGATATAAGTACTCCACTGAATCAACAAAGCAAAAAAAAAAAAAACAGCAAACACTCAGTAATTATTTTTATTTTCTTCTATTTTTAAATTTATATTTAAAAAATATTTGAAATATTTTGTATTTATTTTTTAAGAAATTTTTAATTATTGTTAACCAAATAAAAACAAGAAAATATTTATAATTATCTTGAAACAAGCGTTATTTTATTACAAATAATTTATTAAGATTATTTTTATTACAAAAAAAAATCTGCCTTCAGAATAAGACTACTAAAAGTTAAAATTGATTTATATTTCAAAACCACTCTTCATTCTTTGTTAAAAATTTATTAATAGAAACATGAAATTTTCCTTTAGAAACTCTTTATCACTCAAAAGTTATTGTCTGATTTTTTACATGCAAATATTTAATTTCAATTGCTATTTTTTTAATACTTTACATAATTTTTTTTTTAACATAAACAAAAATGAACATTATTTTTAAAACAATAAAAAAAATAGCAACAATCACAAAACCTTGAAAAATCATTGAAGTTTACCGCACTTATTTACCACAACTTATACCACGAAATTGATAATTCAACGGTTGACCAACTAAAAAACAACATTGAAAACAACAACAGCCCATAATAAAAACAAACAAATATATGAGAAAAATTACAAAAAATAAATAAAAATGCAACAAATATAGAAAACTGAATGAATTTATATAAATTATTTATAAAAATACAAATAAACAACCAACTGACTAAAGGAGACCAATACTTTATTGCAAATAAATAAAAGTACAAAAAAAAATAAATAAAAATTACAAATAAAACAACAACAATAAAAAGTTTAAGTACAACTAGCAACAAAAAATTAAAAACCCACAAAGTATATTTTTAATTTAAAAAGCATCAGCCCTTTTAATAGGGTTCCAAGAAAAAACAAATATCCCATCAAAGTAGATGTTGAAAAAAATTAATTATTGAAAGAAGGCCCAGACAGACACTAAATTTAATTTAAATTGTTTTTCTAATTCATCTGCCATTTGCATGTCCTCAAGTTTTAATATGGCAAAATAATAGGTCGTTTAATGACCTCTGGCATTAACTCAAAAATTAATCGAAAACAAGGATTCTCTTGTACACTTCATTCAGACTTAGTTTAGGTAACTGATAATGCCTTTATTGTTTTTTTTTGTGTTCAGCCGATATAAAAATATCACAAAAATATATGGCTGTCTACATTAAAATCGTTGCTCTGTTGGAAGATGGAACTTGGTGTTCCCAACATTTAGCTTCGTCTCACTTAACAATATTTGGACTTCATTATTTGTGAATATATATTTTACAATTTTAAATTCTAAATTTGCCCGCAGCTCTTAACTCAACTTAGGACCTGGTTTGTGTTCATCTTAACGCAGCCGATCAATAACAGCAAAATTCCTTAATAATTTTGTATTTATTTTGACGAAAAAAGTTTCAACCTAAGCTTCTTTTACAGGCTTGTTTTTCCTCTTATCTGCTATTACAGTATAGAGGCAGCAGAACCAATATATCTACAATGGCTACACAACATTTATTTTTTGTTTTCTTATGGGGATTCCGGGGGTTTTAACTGCAGCTACTAAAAAAAATTTTTTTTTTGTTTTACTCTGTTGAGATTTGAACTCATAACATGGTTTTGGTGTCTGATAATAATGCCTTTCTTGTGCTGCTGGCGTTTTTAGAATATGAAAAAAATATATCTATGTCTACATTAAATAGTGTTGCTCTGATAAAAGTTCATCAAGTACCCAATATTAAGCTTCGATTCACTTAACAATATCTAGGCTTCTTTATTTGCGAATATAACTTTTACAATTCTAAATTTTCCCGTAGTTTGTAACTTAATCTACGACCTATTTTGTCTTTATCTTGACGCAGCCGGAAAAAATATTTAGGTTTTGACCCCAAGTTTCTTTTACAGGCGCCTTTGTCTTCTCCTCTACCATGGCTACATAACAATTATTTATTATTATTGCTCTCTTATGGAGGTCCCAGTTTTTTTGACTGCAGCTACTCAAAAATATTAATATTTTTTTTACTCAAGATTCTGTTTGGATATGAACTCATGACCTTTTCACAAGCAGATTTTATCTTTACCAACATACACACTGGGACTGTTCACTCTGTCTTAGCTTTGTTTTCCTATATAATTTTTACATACACCACGCCTTTAAGTGGTAGAGTAAAAACATTTAAAAGTTTTTAATTACTATTTTCATAACTACAAATGTATCGAAGTTTCATAATGAACTCTAGTGATCTGCTGTTAGTATGAATTAAAAGTACACAATAGAAAGAGGAAAGGACTTGGAAAAAGTCCTTAAATATATTAAAAATTTTAAAAATGCAAATTAAAATAAATAAATAAGAAAACCTTGAATGCTTAAAAAAAATTGTGAGTTGTCTTAGGAATAAACGGTAAAATTTAAAACCAAAAAATAATAAATTTTATTATCACAAAGTGTCACATAATTGTACAAAATATTATTATCAAGATGCTACATTTATTATCCATTTCCAAATTCTTCTTAGTATTTTAATAAAAACAATTTTATGAAAGCAAATAAAAAATATTTGTAAAAGAACTTTACCATGTATGTAAATACGTATTAATATATATGGATATATATGTATTGAATTAAAACAAATCATTATATTCAAATTATAAATCAAACGGACGCCAAATACTCTCAGTTTTAAAAGTCGCCATGTAAGAGCTACGTGGACTGGGCTAAATGTTGCAAACAAATAAAAATAAAAAACACATAAAATGTAGACATTTTAATATTAAAAGCCATGAACTTCATTTTTTTATAAAATTATTGGTTTTATGTTTTTTTGTTTTTGTTTTTTTTTTCTGTTTGTTCATTTAGAGGAAGAGTTAAACAAGTGGTCAACCAACTCAACAACCGCATACAAATACAATTAAAACATTATAGTTTATTTTATAAACAAAAGGGAAAAAAAATTCAAAAGTTATCTATTTGTATGTTAAAAATTTTACTAACACACACTTACGTTAGGTTACAAATAAACTCTGAGTAATAGAGGCCTCAGGTAAAATCAATTAAAAACTAATTAAATGCTTTCAAAAACTATACAATTATTATAATGTTAAGCCTGAAAAATAGGCTTTGATTTATTGAAAATCACAATTAGTTTTGTTTGTTACAAAAAAGAAATAGAATAAAATTAAATTAAATTGTTAATTAATATTAAAATAATAGAAATGGTTGGTAAGCATGTATTTTTATAGAAGAAAACAAATAACTGTAGAGAGACTGAATAAATTAAAGGGCATTTTAAACAAGTCATAAAAAGGCAGCACTGTTACTGACTCTATATATCACAGCCTTCTAACTCTTAAACCGTAATAACACTTCAGAACTTTACAGAAGTCGTTGATTAAAGGCATCTTAGAGAGCGGCTTACTAATAATAAGCCTATAAGCAGATACTTGGATTTTATCCAAAGTATATGCAATCTTTAATGATAATACAGTTAAGTCCCGATGATTCGTACCCCGATAAATCGTAATTCCCGATAATGGAATGGCGGTCCCTTGAAAAAATCTCGATGATTCGTAAAATTTCCATACACTTCAGTCGCCTCGCTAATTTATTTTTTTTTTTTTTCAAATAAAATCTTCTTTACCTCTTATAAATCGTAATTGATTGCTTACTACCCCTTATAATTCGTAATAAAAACAACAGAAATAATGAAAGAATGATTTTGTGTTTACGGCTATTTTTTTTTTTTTTTTTTTTTTTTGTTGGAGTGTTTTATTTTCTTAAGATCAAGTTGTCACAAGAATAATAAAGAAAAATGTCAAAGCGCACGCATGAAACTCTGTAAGTGTGACAAAAACAACAAATTATTTTCGCAGCCATTGGCAATGGAGAAAAAAAAATAGATGTTTCTAAGCGATTTGAAATTGCTCTATCAACTCCTTCTTTAATCCTTCAAAAAAGAGAATTTAATATGCAAAAGTCTTTAAGCAGTAAGCTAAAGCGCGAAAAACTACCTGAATATCCACAGCTTGAAATGTCCTAGTTTTATGGTTTACACAGTGCCTGCAGTCTAACATTTCAGTTAATGGCCCATTACTATCGGAAAAAGCAGTATAATTTGCAAAAAAGGTAAATCTAAATGATTTTAGATCAAGCAGTGGCTGGCTCGAACGCTTTAAAAAACGGAGTAACATTTAAAAAAAAATTTGCGGTGAATGTTCGGCCGTGAATGAAAATGTATGTTCCAAATGGAAAGAAAAACTTAATCATTTATTTAAATTTTTTTCATTTTGAACAATTGTTTTTATATTTTTTATCGTTTTAGTAAATACATTGAAAAACACCGCTTATTCGCATTTATCTATTAACCCCGTTAAATCGAAAACCCGCTGAGTCAAAAACCCCTATAATTCGTAAGAAATGGCCGGTCCCTTGCGATTACGAATTACACTGTGGAACATTTTTGGGATTATTGTCTAGGGGGTGAGAAATTCCAAGTCAGGGTGATGGTACTAGGTCAGTATAGTAAAACCCTCAAAGGGTTTGGCGTTCGTATGTGTCAGTTTTTTTATGAATTTTTAAATTTTTTCCTTTTCTTGATGTTTTTTCGCTTAGTTGTAACATTTTGGCAAAAACGTAGTTTAGCATAACTCGAGAACCACTTGTCCGATTTTGATGAAACAAATTTTGAAAAATTAAGAATTACAATTTCTTTAATCCGTTCATATAACGTTTTTCTTTATAATCAACTGTTTTGCCGGTAAAAATAAATTTGTCGAGAAAAAAAAATAATATTTGCCTAAAAATTAAAATTTTTTTGTTTTAATTTATAAAAAATCCAAAACGGAAAAATGGATCAAGTGTTATTAATTTCATGTAAAGTCACATAACCTATAAACAAAATGCGACACAGATCATAGAAATCGATTAACGCGTTCTGCTTTTATTTACAATTAAGTGAAAGTTAGTTGTAAGAAGGTTAGTTTTAGAAGGTAAATTATAATATCACATTCATTTCCCATGATTTTCCATCTTAACAAATTATTTTTTTCCAATCAGGCGTACTAAATGGTCTAGATATACGAAAGCTGATTAAAAGTGACGCATTCAACAATATTTTGATTGACGCTGAATTGAATGCATGGCAGGCAATCAAAGAAGTAATAGAAGGCTTGTTGGGAAAGCATCGTTCTAACAAGTACGATGTAATCATCTATTGACTTCAACTACATACATTTTTCAAGTTTTTTTTCGGTAGAAGTAAAATGGTTAAAAATTAAGCCTGTTATAATAATATTAAAATTTTAATCAAATGAAAAATTTTGGGGTATAGCGAAAGAAAAATAATTTACAAATTTTTAATTATTTCTAATTTTTTAAAGAAAACACAAAAATTGAGCCACAGCAGACTCTATCCACTTTAGTTCCTGTACGATGTAATCGCCATTTATATAACCAACTAATTTGATAAATATAAATTCAAAAAATATTCATAATCTATCAATATTAATTTGGTCCAAGCACGAAACGCAATTTCTCTCTTTATCAGCTTTCTCCTTTTGTCTCCACATCACAGTAGATGTTGTTACAGTATCACGGCAGTAATTTACATCTTAATACTTCTTACGTATTTAAAATTTTGAAGCATAGGAAAGTATATACGAGAATGTTTACTAATATATTAAAAGTGTGTGTTTCACTATTATATCGTTACTACAATGGAATGAAATCAGGGAACTTGTTCCTAAAAACCGTAGTTTCATACGCGCTACGTGCTCTGTATCAAGAGCTCATTTCTTTGTGGTAGATTGACTATTGAATCGCACTACGCTTCATAGAGAAAAATCGTTTTTTAGCCAAACACTTCGTATGTGTAATAAACTCCCTGCAAAGGTCTTTCCTGCAACTTTCAATGTGCAAAGATTCAAATCAAATGTCCATAAGCATTGAGGAAGTATCCCCCTTCCCACAACCTAGTTTTCTAGTTCTGGCACAATGTACATATACATAAGTAGTGGTCATCCCCTGAGTGCTGGTCCAAATTAAAACAAAAGTGCTACATAACAGTTATGGTAAAGAGAAATTTTATTGGAAAACCTTGCAGTGCCCACGACTTCCTCTGCTTGTTATTACTAATTTTCTCAAAATTAAAATTTAGAAAATGTGTTTTTAAATATTTATTTAAAAGTTATATAATTAGTGTTAAAAATTTTTCATTTACAAAAATAAAATAATCGAACAACTGCTTTAGAATTATTATACTGAAAAAATTGGTTGCCATCACATATGTATCTCTAGTTTTTCTATGAAATGACATATTTTTATGAAATAAAAAGTATTCTATATTTAAACCAAGGTTCTAAGGGACCTCCTCACATAATTTTATTGAAATCCGTTCAGTAGTTTTTACGTGATGCGAACACAAACAGACATACAGAAGATTCAAAAAATAGGTGTTTTGGATCCACATCGATTACTATTGACACCAACATCAAAATTTTCAAAAAATATTTCATGAACAGAAATTACCCCTTTACTGTTTTAATATATATGGAGATAGATAGCTAAATAATAAATTCTTCTAAAGATGAAAGTCCTGATGTGTAGATATTAATAAAAGCATTGCATACAATAAGGAGTTTACTAGACAACGTTTAATTTTGTACAAGTCACTTTGGTTTTGTTAATATAATTAAAAATCTTTAAAAAATTAAATAATTGTTAACTATAAAAACAATTCTCAATTCTTGAAACGAAAAAAAGAGCAAAATTAATTTCATTTACCAATCGTCTGTCCATATTATTTTTTATTTTGGCAAATGATATGTTAAATACATGAAATGAAAGTATATATAAAAAAATATATTTAATTTAAAAAAAGAAAAAATGCTAAAAATGTGTGTATGAAAATAAAATGAGTTCTTGCTTGTTTTCCTACTTAAAATAAATGTCTGTTTACATTTATACAAACAAAAAAGAAATATTTGCATGGAAATACATTTATTTCATTTTAATTTTTGTGAAAATTGCAATGCGTTGTATTTCATGCGTAACATGGCATTAAAATTAAATCGATAAAATGCCAACAACATTTGTTTGAATAAAAAAAAAACAGATCGTGCTGCAATTATACAAAATGCAACATTAAAAAAAATGCGAAATTAAACAGGAAAAAATAATACACACAATCAGGATTGCAAATAAAATTGGGGGAAACAAATTTAAAAAAATAATAAGAAAATGAGAAAATGTTACAAAAAAAAAAAAAAACACCCACACATACACATACACACATACACAAAATGAGACAGCAATTTTAAGACATGGAAATTTTATTTAAGTTATTTAAAGTTAAAAACCTTTAAGGAAGTATATGATTATATTCCACAGAAGTTAGATATGAATAACTATAGTAATTACGCAAAGTGCAATAATTATTCTGCCGTATGGGATTTATAGAACAATATTGATGATTCGTGCTTCCTAATAATCAGTACGATACTGGGTGTGATGTGATAAAAGATAAATAATTAAAAAAAAAAATAAATATTGGGTCAAAGCACTACATATAATTTTACATAAAAATGTCACCGGCCCTTAATGGGTTAAGCATTTGTAAAAGGAAAGAAAGACAAGTTTAGAGGCTCACAAATCAGAAAATACGGGCAAACCTTTCATTTGATGTTTTTTTTTTCTTATTTCTTAATCCTATAGCGTTACACTAATTGTTTTTTTTTCAATTTTTTTTTATTAGAGTTACTTCACTCAACTGGTTTTGTTCCAGATGACATGGAATTACTAGAGGCAGGCGTGGTGTTTTGTCTACTGCCTGAAAAATCATAAACCGATCCTGCTAATTTTAAATAGTAAAATATTTAGAAAATGTGTCTAATCGGTTCGCTTGTTTTAATTTTCTCTAGCTCATCTAGTGCTTTGGTAGAGTTGATTTCAACACTAATAGGGACGGACCGACGTACATCGCTCAATCTACTTTGCTATGCATAAGGACTTAAAATATTTTTACTTTATGGGGTTGAAAATAGAAATTGTAGAATTTAAAAACGGTATGACAAAGTTGGACATCGTCGGTCACAAGTTGACAACTCTTAACATGTTTTTTTGTACTTTTCAGAAGACAAAAACAAAAACGTTCGTACTTCGTTGCTAAACCGTGGTAGAAGTAAATAAAATAAAAATAAAATTAGTAGGAGATATTTATTGTGGGATGACGTAATTACTTTTTATTAAAAAAAATTAAAATAAAAAATAACCCGATTCTATTTTTTACGAGTTAATTGTTGTCAACCTGTAACCGACGATATATCCTTCTCTACCTGTATTAAAGGGTATAACAAAAATTTCATTTATTGTTAAAGTGAAGGTTAGTAAAAACCGAGAATTTACATATATATATAGAGTACAGCGAAAGGACCTTTGGGTTGTGTGTGGACTTAGTCTTACCAGCGTACGCAACCTAAAGTTAAAATACGCCAAGAAAGGTGATGTTGCATGGATCCATAAAATGATGCACTACATTTATCTTGTGTCTAAATTAATATTGAAATACTAAAATATAATATATTTGTTTTGAAAACTGATCTAGTCTTTACATATAAAAAACAATTATGGGATTATTTCTGTACAAGAAATATTTTTGGAAAATTATTATGTTGATATATATAGTGATCAATATGAAATATAAAATACCTATTTTTGGAATTTTGTCTCTGTGTGCGTCTGTTTGTGTTCGCATCACGTAAAAACTGCTAGATGGAATTGATTAAAATTTTGTGAGGAGCTTTTTTAGAACCATGGTTCAAATATAGAGTACTTTTTGTTTCATAAAAATATGTCATATCGTAGAGAAACTAAAAATACAAATGTAAAGGCACCCAATTTTACTTACGTAATGGTACTAGAACAATTGTCAGTTCATCTAATTTTTATAGATGAACACTTTTTAACTCGGTTTACAGAACTGTACAACAAATGTTTAAAAATACATTTTCTAAATTTTTATTTAAAGAAAATTAGAATTGATACGCAATGCAAGTGCATTATAAATTACTAAAAGGAAAGAAATTTTTCCCCTTTTAATTAAACATGTGATTGAATCAGGTAAACACTTATTTTAATTTCCATTTGAAACTAAATAAAACCTTAAATTATGCAAAAAAATGTGTGAAACCATAAGTTTCAACATTATTTTTATAATCTAAGCTGATACTAAGAAGTCGGGTAACGTGTGGCTGAATAATTAATCCAGCTAACTCTCAGATGTTTGAGAGTTATAATCAAATAATTTGAAAACCTTCTTAAATAAAATATAATTTTAATTCTTTTGTAATATTCACGGTTCAAATTCTTATTGGGAAAAAATAAAATAAATTAGAATATGGAATTATTAAAATTTTTTAACACTCCTGTAAAGGACAGTTGTCGATTGGGACATTAAAATTTAACTACTGAGCAAATTTAATTTCTATTCTCAATAAAAAAAAAATATTAAAATTAAGATTTTTAGATGTTTTAAACATTTCTGCTTATTAAGCTTTTGTGCTGGCTTAGAATGTCAATTATTAGAAGTTTTTCTATATTCGCAATTTTCATTTATTTTGTAATTCCTGTTCTCAGTTTTAAAGCTTGAATATGAAAATATAAAAAATATAAAAAATATAAATAGAAAATTTGTCATAAAACACATATAAAAGTTATTTAATTTTTTATGAATATTGCAGTTAGAAACTGTATATTTTGCCGATTTCTTTACATTTTGTAGACCTGTGATGGGATAAATAAGTATTTAAAATAAATTTGTATATAAGGATGTTGCGAAGCACTTGTTGGACGAATAAAAAATTTACTTAGTTCAAGCTACGGAGTTTTATTTAGAAAACGAGAATATTTAGAAAATCATTTGAAAGATAGTAAAGATACTGATTTATTTTCTTCTGTATATTTTCCTTTTAGGTTTTTGTATAAAATACCAACCTAAGAAATTTGTGTCACCATTTTCTACATACGAGTGAGGAAAAAGCTATTAAAGAAATAACTCCTAAAACTCCAGCCAAAATTAATTAATTAATTATTAATTAGTAAGAGCAAAACTTCGTACAATAACTCCGCTGTAAGCCCATAAATGCAGCATACTTTTAGGCATTTTGATCAATTTCTTAGTAACTTACCCCTAGATTTTGTTTTTTTTTTAATTACCTTCAACAACATGAAGTTTTTACACAATTAATTTATTTGAAAATCTTTTTTACGATAAATACGCCAATATTTTTCTGAAATGTTTTACTAGTATTTCTTTAATTTATGTATGTTTGTGATTCAAGAGACAAAGTATGTGAATACACTTATTTATAAGTTAAATAAAATCCTGCAGAAAAGTTGTGCGAATTTTTTTTAATTCCAAGACAAATGCGAATGGTACGAAAGTTAGAAATTGATAAGTTGATGTAAAGGCTATCATTAATACGCCATTTCTCCAAAAACTTAAACATTACAATTCCACTTGCCTTAAAATTATGTATTTAGGACGTCATGGTTAATGCAAAAAATCTTATGCATATTAGCAAAGGAGTCATAATTAATGAGTTAAGAGACTGGCTTCTTAAGAAGTTTTATAATTTATCTATAAGTGTTAAAGTTGATAGTATGAAGAATATCGTTTAATACTTAAACAAAGGATCTATATTGTGTGCACTAATAAGCTTATTTGTTTGTACAAAAGTTCCTTTTTATGAAGTCATACAACTACTCCTCTTTGATCCAGGAAAATTATATTAATTTTTTTTATAACCTGCATAAATTCAATACCTAAAGCAAACTTTTAGACTTTATTTTAATCTTTTTATATCAATAACTTACGACCGAAGCCATAAAAATTTTAATTCAAAATGAATTTGTTCCCAAATTTAATTTAAAAAATTGAAAAAAAATATATGAAAAAATTTTTGAATTTTAAAACTCACTTTTTTCCTAACAGCTTTCAATTATTATTAAATATTTTTATAAACACTGTTTATTACCTTAGATTTAATACACAAATATTAATTATAATTTCTTATTTCTTTTTTAATATTTTTTATTATAATTATTATTTTAGTTATTATTTTCCAAATGTATTAACTGCTTTTTAACATTTTATAATTTTTAATTTCATCTTTTAACTTTTGCTTTATTCATTAAACTATTTATAAATTTTTTGCCACTTTTATGTTTTAAATGATTTAAACATACTTAGACGTCTAGTGTTAATTATGCAAAATTTTGTGAACCGGAAATATGTATGGCTGACGAGTTAGTGGTCTGGAATATGCAAAGTAACACGTCGGTATATAAACTAAAACATTGTAACACTTGACTGACACCAATCCATAGTATTTGGCCACGAAAATCAGGAAAAATCAAACCATAAAGATGGCCACGTTAATGTAAATACATAAATGAGATCAGTAACGTGGCTAAATAAACACTTGCAACACAGAGATAAATCGACGACATGCAATCATTGACCACTGCAATCATTACCACGGTTTTATATTGACAGAAAATTTTTATGTTTCTTTTGTATGCGTAACGTTATGAGGCAACTTAATCACTTCATATGTGTACCGTTAAAAAGCACGTTGCAAAATGTTGCAATCTAACAGTGTATGTATGTAATAAAGGCCGTTAGATACACACAAACGCTTAGTTTTGTCATACGATTAAATTCAACTGAACACGGCTGATTGTTTGGTAAAATACTTTCAGTAATAGAAATTCTTATACACGCACACAATACAATACTTATGCACTTTTAAATCTATAATGGACACGAAACTCGTCTCTAAATAGAAATTTTATGCGTGCGTACGGTTTGAAAACGGTTTTAAATATGTGACGGAAAAACCTTTTGAAATCATGTAGAAGCGCTTTACAAAATTCAAATGTGATAACAAAATTATTTGCTACCAACAACAGCAACAACAACAACTTTAGTACAATAAACATCCACCTCTAATAAAAAAAAATAAATAAATAGAAAACGAGTTGAAAATTTTGAAATTTTCATAGGAAAAATTTTCAAATTTTCAAAAAGCACAGACTGACTCACACCATACACTAAACATACAAACACACATTTTAAAACAACCTGCCTTTCGTTGCAAAAACAACACAAAATCATACACAGAAGCTTCAAATAAACAAGTTTAATTATACTTGTACGCGTGTGTGTGTGTGTGTGCATATGTTCAATATAAATGTTCATATGTAAATGTATTAATTTTGAGTTTTATGCATGTGTTTTTGAGTTAGTTTTCGCCCCAAAATAATGAGAATAAGAATTAAGCTCAATAAAATGAAAGAGTTATAACTGGTTTTTTAACCCATCCAGACATGTGTGTGAAAATGTGTGTGCAAACATAATCATAAACAACAACTATAAGCTAAAAATTTTACATTACGAACTTATTTACATACACAAGCTTATATATTCAATGCAAAAACAATAGGTGGGTGGAGAGTTTAAAATTTTAAGCAGTAACAACAACAACTCTTTCATTGTAAAGTTAAGCACAACAACATAATTCTTTAAGCTTTGCAGACAAATATTATGACTTAAAATTATCACTTGTACAGACTCTTTAGTTCTTTTGTTTGCTTTCGCTCTCTCTCTCTCTCTCTCTTATTTTAAATTAACAGAAATCTCTTGATTTAACTTAACGGAAACGGAAACATTGTGAGATGTTATTATAACATTTCAAAATTATTTTAAAAACAAGAAGTTCTGTTGCCATTAATTTTGAGAATTTAACAAATGTTAATTTATTAGAAATTAATTTCTGCTCGTTGCATAGCTGTTGCTACTGCTATTATTGTTTGCTGAAACAAAATTGCAAAAAAAAAAAAAGTCCAGCAAAATCGCCAGTGGATGTGGATGTGGCTGTGGATATATTGGTATGTTACTGGTGTTTGTTAACTCCATCAACACTTCCGTAGTGACCTTTTCAAACTCACTATCTCTTTTTATCTCCTTCCAGTCGGACACACATATACTGTCGGCCAACACAACCAACATAAACACCACCAGCATCACTAATATCATTTGCCGCCATTCCGTCATATAATGTTTAACATACGTACTATGACGGAAATGAGGTTGCACAGAGCATCAGGTTACGCGGAAAAAAGTGTGTACGAAGCATTAAGAAAAATACAAAAAAAAATTTCTGTGAATTTTGCTGACCATATGCTGGTGCAAATCTGAGGAACAGTGTATCAAAATGCTTAACATTTAATTGTCATTAGATAAATTTACTTGCTAAAGAATTAATATTTTATCAATAGGAAAATTTATAATTTGAAATATTTTTTATTTGAATCCACTTTTATTAGCTGTATTCGTTTAAATAAAGAGATATTTCCTGATACTCTCACAAAATATTTATTAATTACAACTATAAAATGAAATGCATTACACGGGACAAAGCATATCCATATGGCCATATCGCCACTGCTTTTAAAGCATGATATTTTTCTATTTTATTTTCTTACAACGATTAGTTGCTAAGCTAATAGCACATTGCAGTTAAAAAGGTTTTAGCGGATCTCAGTATAAGCAAATCCCCATAGTCTGGATTAAATTCCAGCACTGGTCTTTAAGCAGTACTCTACGACGTTAGCGCACCCATCAGCAAGACTTTTCAGCATTTTGTACCATGTTGGTGAGTTCCCATCATGTTGGAAGCTTGCTAATTTAACACCTATCCCCTCCCAATCGCAAATTGCTTTGTACTTTCCAAAGTAATGGAAAGTACGTTTAATTTTCATCTTGTTAAATATCTGGAGTCCAACAGCTTACTTAGTGACCAAAAGTACGGTTTCCATAGGAGACAATATACGGGTAACTTGCTGGCCGTTCCTTAGGAAAAATGCTGTCAATCCATTCAAAATTTCGGCGAAAGAAGGTGGTGGCTTTATATATTTCAAAGGCATTAAATAAAGTATGGCATGTTGCACTCATATCAAAACTTATTGCTTGTGGTCGATGATAAATTCCCTTCACTTATATCGAGCTTTCTCAGGGATCGCACTATACGAGTTGTTATAGATGGAATCTCATCAAACGAGTTCAATGTAAATTCAGGTCTGCCGCAAGATTTCGTTCTTTCTTCTACCCTATTTCCTATTTTTCTTAACGACCTCCTATGTCAGAATTCGTTAAACCCAGTGCTATGTGCTTTCGCACAGGCGTACGGCTGAATATGCTACCTTACCTGTAATTATTGGTGACATACTTTTGAAGGAATCAGAATCTCTATGTTCTTAATATGAAAATTCAATGCGATGTTTGGTGGAACAAGCATATTTTTCACGTCGCACAAGAAGCATGCAACTGCTTTGAAATGTAAGAAATGCTTCATTACATTTGATCTCCTTGCTATCTGATAAAGGTGACCTTTATCTGACCGATAATCGAATACAACTCTCATGTATGGGCCGGTGAATCAAAGTCTAATTTGAAGTTACTCGACCGCGTGCATGAGAAAGCAAAGAAGCTCATCGGTGACAATAGGGTATCCAGCTCCATTGACTCACTGTAGCATCGAAGAAATGTGGGGTGTGTTGCACTATTTTATCGTTACTACAACGGAATGTGCTCTTATGAAATCAGGGAACTTGTTCCTTAAAACCGTAATTTCGTACGCGCAACGCACTCTGCATCAAGAGCGCATTTCTTTGTGATTGATTGGCCAGTGAAGTGAACTACGCATTACAAAGAAAATTCGTTTTTAGCCAAACAGTTCGTATGTGGAACAAACACGCTGCAGAGGTCTTTACTGTCACTTTCAATGTGCAAAGATTCAAAAAAATGTCCACAAGCACTGCGCCCTCTATTGCCCTTCCCACAACCTTGTTTTCCAGTTCTGGCATAATACAATGCATAAGTAGGTTTAATCCCATGAGTGCTGGTTCTAATAAATATAGCAAGTCCGAACGCAGATGACGATAATTAAAGAGAACAATGAAAAAAACTTTGATATGAGTATATCCATCCAAGTTATTAGTGATTGCTTTTTAATATTTCTCATATTCTGGTTTATCAAATCAGTAAGTTAAATAGGCGAAGAATGCTCATAGCGGGTGTAGCGATAAAGTAATACAAATGAATAATTATTATATAACTAAATATTTATTAAAGTCTAAATATTTATTATATAACTGAAACCCACTGTTCAAAATAAACAACACACACGAACACTGATTTATAAATTTAAAATTGAAAATAAAAATGAACACAAAAACGGATGTGAACATTTAAAAGTCATTTATTCAATGCGTGCCTTTAATGCGTTACCAGACAGACGTGCCGGGAGAAACGAGTGCGTAGAATACAGAAATTGCGTAAAAAACAAATGCACGAAACACAGGCAACCAAAGCTGTAATGATGGTCAGCGTATACGAACATCAGTGACCAGGCCAAATATTCATACAACAAAGCAAACCAGTCAAACAGCCATTCATTTGTCCATGCACAGGTTCATTCATGCAAATTAAAATCTACTTTGTTAAGAGGAAATAAATTTTAAAATAAATGAATAAAATGTTAAAAATTCACAACAAAAGGAATCTCGTTGTTTAAATTTTTTTCCTCCTCAAACAAAAACAACAATAATAAAGTGTAAAAGAAAGGGATGAATCAGAAAACCCTTTTGCATTTCTTTTAGTCCACCAAACTAAAGTAGTAATAGAAACAGCAATTAAAAACAAAGCAAAAACAACTTGTATCCAATTCCTAGATTAATGAAATCTACTCTCATATGAAGGATTTTGAAAATATGAAAGGCAGGGGAGTTTAAATAATCACAAGCAAATAAAATGATGCGTCGTATGTGGCAATGAATGCGTATTTATGCTCAAACAATAACACTAACAATCATTCATTTCACTCATTCGAGCTTTAAAATCTGGTTTTATTTTCTATATAAAATACATAAATTTCAACCTTATTATAAGGATAGGTGTAACTGTGTGTGTAAATATGTGCACGAATAGATTTAAAACATTAAAATAAATATATAAATTGCTTGTGCATATGTTAACTGATTATGTGAACAGATATTGCAAAGAGTAAATACATTTTTCATGCACGTGTTGAACATATTTTTTTTTTTAAATTGGTAGCTACTAAAAACTTTCGTTATTAGTATAAGTCTGAAATAATAAAGAAGTATTTTTTATGATTTGGCCTAAGAAACAAGTAAAAACGTATAGGTGCTGTTCTACTTCCCAACAACTAAATTACAGCATTTTTATATCTCTGCACAGTGGAGCGAAACGAAGATTTTTGAAAAAAAGCAGCGATTTCTAATGGGCTGAAAAGATGGAAACAAAGTTTAATATGATGGCGCCAGAGAAGTATACGAGGAGAACTCAAACTTAAAACGCAATACTCTTCTGCCATCATCTTATAAGATTTTGTATCAATCAGTGAAGGCGTTTAAAAATTGCTAATTGGGTATAAAAAATTTTTATTTTGATTGTAAAACTATCATTGAGTGGTGTAAATATTTTTATACTTTTCTTAGGTTATATTCTTAAACTTTTTTTCACGCACTATGATCCTTTTAGTTCTTTTTTTACCCTTTACCACAAGAGGAAAAAGGGTTTATCTAAGTTTATCATTTTGTTATTTTTTTCTACAACATCTATTTCCGACCCCATAAAGTATATATATATTCAGAGTCCTTCTGCATAGCGGAGTCGACTGTTCGTACGTGTTGGTATTGTAATAAACTTTGCCAAGGCCATAGAAGAGCTACATAAAACTGAAATAAGTCAATCGATCAGACATAGTTTCGAAAATTTTGCTATTGAAAATCAATAAGATAAGCCCATGTCTTTTGAGGCAGTGGGGAAAACATGATGCCTGCATGTATTTCCTCCATAGCATTTGGAACAAATCTGGTTTTATGGAATAACTCCAAGCAAAAAAGCGAATATATGGGTCGATAGAGAATTAAAAAATAAGAATTTTTTAACACATCAATATGGATATCATTGAAAAGCTTTTGAAGAGATCTCTGGGGAAATGCTAATATTTTTGTTCTAAATCCTTACCCTATTAAGAACCGGTGACATTTTTATTTGAAATTATATATAGTACACAACTTTTTTTTCTTATTTTTTTAATTCTTCGTCACCTCAATATTTGTTTTTTTTTTATTGGAGTTACTTTACTAAACTCTATTTGCAACCATAGTTAAGGTTATATAAATTCGGTTAAGCCAAATTAAGAACCCAAGTTGGCGCAAACTTGCTTGTTCTTTAATTATCAATCATGCCTTAAGAAATTTTTTGCCTAAAGACTTGTAAGTCTTACAATATTTGGAAATTATCCTAAGAACTCAATACCTATTTCAAGCACGCCTGCCAAGTTTGACGATTTTTAGCCTCAAAATTTTCAAACTGGCGATTTGCCATTTTTTCGTTAAACTTTTAAATACGTTACCTTTTTTTATCTTGGTATATTATATTTCTTTTGGCCATCACTCGTTATATTAAAAAAAGACCTTTAATAAGAATATTGTCAAAATCAATTAGTTAAAAACTTTAAGCTAAACAAAAAAAAAAAATATTAAAAATCGTCAAATAATATTAAATCCATAGATCATAAATTTTTGGTACCTAGTCACTCCTTTATACCAAATGAACGTAGTTTTGAAATAATAGAAATAAAAATGAGATAAGTAAAATTATTTAAGAAACCCTAACCATTATTATGAATAGACTTAAAAGTGCACCGAAAAAAGTTTTTTTCGTACATCAAATGTTTTGAAATAACTCAGAAAATTAAAAGAAAAAATGTATAAAAACACAATAATTTTGGAATATTTAAATTAAGATTTGTACAGTTTTAAATCAGAAGAGATATAATCTTTAAATTTTTTCCAAAATATTTTTACGTTAAAAAATTAAAAAAAAAAAAATTGCTGAAAATTGTACCCAATATTTAGAAAAAAGAACCAGAGTATTGATTACTTTTAAAATTCTAGGGCTTTAACACATGTAGAATTTTTGAAATTCGGACAACAATTTAAGAATTGCAAAACATGAGAAAAATTTGCAGGTGCGAGGTACCCAATTTTGAGACGACATAATGCCATCCCTGGGAATGCGATGATACCCAGCTTTGAACTGTAAGTTAAGAAAGTCCTCTGCTATACTCATCTAAAATTTTGGTTCAATCGGCCTAGCAGTTTACAAATGGCTGAGTTATTTTAATAATATTGTGATTCTGCCCGATTGTGCAGTGTTGTTTAATTACTAAAGTGAAATATTCTTCACAAAAGCGGAAAAATTTGAACGAGATGAACAATAAAGTCAAAAGTGAAATCTTTAACGTAACAACATTTGAGATGAACACCTTAACTACTCTAGATGTGAGAGAATGAGACGAGAAGTTTGGGCTTAAAAAGAGTCAATAAAAGTAAAAAATATTAATTTTCTTAAGCTTGACAGCAGTAAGAACAAAAAATATTTTGGAATAATGGAATTAAAAAATGTAAAGGAAATGTCTCTTGCAGCCAAGAAGCTTGACTACAAAGCGAAATACGCTTAACTGTATGGCTATTTGGATAACTTGACATGATTTTTTCCTGTAGGTGGTAAAGCTACAGGCATGTGAAAATCCAACACTGGCTGTCAACGATCTGACAGACCAGCTTAAGGACAAAATCAGCAGTCTTAATTTGTTATTCTCGTAGCTAAACGTAAATCTCGATTGCTAAAAAGCTAAAAATATATTACGGCAAAAGTTCTACAGAATAGCATTTGTGGCCAAAAATCGCAAAATAGATTTTTTTAGATTTTTAGCTGCAGTCACTAAAACCGAACTTAATTGTAATCAGTAAACTGAGGCAAAATATTTAACCAACAAAGGCAACTATAACAGTTCTATCAAAACACTCTTTAACATCCTGCTTAAATAAAAAAAAGGAAACACAACACAAGATTTAATAAATTTAATCTTAAATGAGTAAATTTATGTAGAGAAAAATATTGACTCATCTATTTATTTAAACATTACAACAAAAATAAATTATTTGAGTTAAAATCTTTAACATTTATACGCTTTTCTGGCTCATTTAAAATGTGGGTTTGTGATAATGTAAACAACAAATACACATTTGTGAAAACACAAATGAAAAACTCCATTAAAAATAGTGTAAATTTTGTTTAGTAGTGAAAATCTAGGACCATCCCATTAATAACGATGATCGAAAGTAAAAAAACGAGATGGCAATATAAAAGGAAATAAAAGGCAACAAGCTTACGCACATCATATAAACACACACCTACATAACACAAATGTACACATACACACACACACATACACACACTTGGAAAAATCAGTTAGTTCACTCATTCATTATAATAAACACTATCAATGTTTATAACTGAATTTTACATTTTTGTTGTTATTGTTTATTGCTCCTGGTAATGTGCAGAATCAAAATCAGAAGCAGAAACTATAATCAGTAGTTTTAAAATTTAAATAGTTGTTAGTGGTGGGCTAGGAATCCAACTCACTCACCCATCTCTTATAGCTTTACATTTGCAAGTGCAATAAATTGTTTAAAGCTCTATTTTAAAGAGAGCAACAATCTGTAGATTTGTGTTTTGAAAAATTTTTAATTTTACGTCCTAGGAGTATGAGAAATGTTTAAATTATTGCTCTTTCATTCAAATTCACATTTTCATTATTTTATATCTATAAAACGGAAATGTTACTTAACATTCATGTTTGGAGTTTGAATAGTTTTCAGTTCCACCCTTTGCACTTAGCAATACTTTGAGTAAAATTTTGCTTTTAACTCTTATTTTTTTTTTATTATAATTTTACTTGATTCATCCATTAAGTTTTTATACATTTGCTTAAAACTATTGTTAAAACTATTACAAATACTACCACCCACCAAATGTAAAACTTCAAAAGTTCTATTAGAAAATTTTAAACCCTTCATTAAGAAGACTTGTTTGTACAATAAACACTCTTTGGCAATTGAGCACTTGCCCTCACACTCTTAGATAAAAAGCACATATGTTTTGCATTGGATTTTAGCCAACGTTTTCATTAATGTATTTAAATTTTAACAAGATGGCAACAGTAGGCCTGCAGGACTTAAAAAAACTGATTTATGACGGTTTGAAAGAGTCTTCGAAGTGGTTTTTTATATAAAAAGTTTTTTTTTTTTGAAATTTTCGTCGCTTAGCATTTCCTGTAGAACACAATGCCAGACATGATCAACACAAACTAGTATTAATTAGTGTTGGTTAAGGTGGCTTTTTTCGATTAATTAATAATTTTTCAAAAAAAAAAAACTGAAGATTCTTATTGATTTTTTAATTTAATAGAAAATAATTCTTGCAAAAAAACCGACTTCAAAACAGACAAACTTAAAATCATATTTCTTTAGGACGGTATTTTACATTAATTATGTTATATTCAAAAAAAATTGCATCAGGATTTTTTATATGTCTCATAACGAAATATAAATTCAACAGTTATGTGGTCACCCTTTATTTTTCACACTTTTTATTGCTGACACAGTAAAACAAAATTTGTTTAAATTCTAAGCGTTAGTTTATAACTGTTCGAAAGATTGTTAGACACATTAAATTACAAATTTAGACACCCTTTAGTTTTTAACTTTAAATATTTATACTTTGTTATAAGACTTGATATAGAATAACGTATTCAAAGAAAGGGCCCTTTAATTTCTAATTTCAAGTTTGCTACTTTTTATAGCGGACTTAGCAATAAACGTTTTGTGCAAATTTCAGTCAATTGTCTACAGCTGTTCAACAGTCTAGCATCTACATCAAATAACAGCAAGTATTTATACTTCTTAACATACAAGACAAAGTAGTGGACATTCTGTTTAACTTTCAATTGTTTTTATTTAACTGGGCTATAAAAGTGAATTTACTTGAAATATGGGAATACCCCTTAATTTCTAAATTCAAATAAAGATTCTTTGTAAATCTCAACTATCTGGCTACAACAAATCAAAAGTTTGCCCACATACATAAAATTACATTAATTATTGGCACACCCTTTAATTTCAAATTTTGAATGTTTATACTTGTTTGACTATAATGGTTCAAAAGATAGGCACACCTTTTAATTTTTAGGTTTATTTTTGTATAAGTTTTTGCTATTGGGAGCTAAAGTAATACGTGTCACTGTTTAAAAATGACGGGTTTTTTATCATAAAAAAGAAACATCCTGTGTGAAATATGAAAGTTATCTTAAATATGTTTCAAAAAAAGACTTTTCACTATTAGAAAATGGTGATTTTGACATCGAAAATATAGAAATTCTTGGCCCGGCAATGGCTGGATGGACATGCAATACTTCAGGAACTAATTTAACTATCCCTTTCAATATTTCTTTACGACATTTAAATGAAACGAAATTATTGACATTTGACTTTGTAAGCTGAAATTAAGGGATTAGCTGGGTATACAGTTCTACGTACATATTATCGGCCAGAGTTAAGGCTCGCGTACAAGTAAGCGAAGAAAAAGATGAAGAAATGTACTTTAAAATACTGAAGAATAGTGTTCTGCCTCCCTTTTGTATTTTATTGTACGATGTTTTATCTTGTGATTAAGATTTTTTACTCGCCTCTAATTAATTTACCGCAGATCTTATCAAACAGACCGATAATGCAGTTCATAGCTCTACGCTTAACAAGTTTTGTTTGATTCTTTTACTACAGCAAATTTAATTTTTTATATAGATTTCAAAATTGTAAACAAACCTCCAGTATAAATTTCCTATTTTGTTTTGTTTTTATAAGGGCAGCTTCTAAGCTGTTTGAATTACTGCCAACATAAAAAGTGCCTGTCACCACTCCGATCAGTAATCTAATTTACAGAGACAACCGATTACTCCAGACAAACTCTGCGTTCATTGCCCAGAGACCTTTGAAAAAACAGTATTCGAATCGCATGAAAATTTCATTATGTGTCCGATGATATTGTGCTGGTTGTAAAATCATCACCAGTTAAGTCTTTTAACGTCACTCACCCGAAATTAACTATTTATTATTATTGAAGTTTTAACCTTTAACCCTTTAACGGTCACTTGCTGCATCTTCGTTATTTTTTGAGATAGAAAATTTTGAAGACAGCAAACTACTGTTAGTTGAAAAGAGAAGTTATATTTTTTTAAGATTTTTAACATTTTTTTTTAATTAACTAAAACCAAAAAAAAAGAAAAGTCATTGTAAATTAAATATTTATTTTTAATTTGTTTGTTGTTGTTTGTTGATACAGGTTTTACAACGGAATTCAATTTCTCGCCCAACGTTTCTGTGTAGCACCATCTACATCGTATAAAAATATTTTTTGTTTAACTTTTGCGTTAGATGGTATTTTTTCTTTGGAATGGTGGTTGTCACGTAGTTGGTTTAGTCGAATCAAACTGAAATTGGGGAGTGTTTTCGTTATCCAGATAACGTGTTAGGTGCCTTTCACTTTTTTTCTCACTAAAAGCAGCATTTTTTGTGATTGAGCAATATAGTCTTCCTTTCAGCTAATAGAACAGATTTCTGAACGATACACTTTTGGAGTGTAATTTGTATTACTATCAGGTTATTATTCATCAAGGGTTAAAATAAGTGTCAAACAAATACCACGCTGTATGCAAAGAAAGCTTTGTGAAATCTTTTTAGACAGTTTCGGATAATTTTCAAACTAACTTTAAGTATTTTAGAATCTTTTTATTTTAGGTTGTTAATCAAAAAATAACTTTCTAAATGACAGAAACTCTCGTAACTAATAGAATATCCCATCAAATTTATATCCCAGTTTAACATTCCACTGTTAACTCACACACTTGTAATCAAAGGTACTTGAGTATAACGTAAGCAACTTAATGAATACAATACATATACTCATACATATATGTACATTTTCATGTGTGTAGGTAGGTGTAACGATTAAAAAAAAACTCTACATTTGTAATGCATGCGTGTAACGGACATTTCTAATTTAAAGTAATTTCCAACTTCAAAACACACAATTGTGTTAATGATTAGAACAAAAAAGCTTTTTAAAATATATTTAGAAAGTTAGTGAGACAGTGAATGTTCTGGTTAAAAATACGAAAAGGAAAAGAGAGAAGGTGGCAAAATGTTAAAATGCATCGCTATATAATAGAAACTTACCTTTATACTAACAAAAAAAAAATGCAAAGCGATGTTAGGCCAGACCAACGCAAGTCAAGCCAAAACATGAAACACGCAAAATACAAGTAACTTCCTAATGTAACACGGCCGCCAATATTGACTGCAACACACAAATAAACAAATACAGGCAACCAGAATGTACGCAATTGTACTGGCAAATATTTTAAAAGCAGTTTTAATGCATTCGATAGAATATTGGACTCATAAGAGAAGTAAAGAAGAACTTTAATAAGGAATGAAAAGAAGCAATAGGAGTGAGATAGAAAACTAATACATACGCGTTTTATATTAATTTCAATTTTTATATTTCCTAGAAAGAACTCTCAAAACTCGATCTAAAAATGCTTGGAATGTAAAGCTAAGGATTTCTAGAAGATCACAAAAAATATGTCTATCGTAAATAGCAAAAGGAAAGCTATTTCTTATTGCTCTATGAAACAAAACGAAATTATCATACTTCATAAAATTACTAAAAGCGCAACCTAACAGTTTGTGGATTTAAAACGAAATATGAACCCAACGAAACATAACTCCATAACAAGCAGATACTACCTCAGGGCAATATAAGGTTTTTTTAATGTGAACAGGCAAGACTTTACCAAATAAAGGACTGCTCTCAAGACCAAACACCAAAGCACTTGAGCTGGTATCAGTTGCAGTGCTTCCAAGATGAAAGGGAAATGTATAAGCGAGATTTTCTCTAGAAACAAACACAATCGCCTTAGTTTTAGAAGGTTTTACATTTAAAGAGTTATGAAGTCCGCTGCCAGAAAAGATCCAGACAGTTGTTCACATTTTAACTTAACGCCTTACATGAAGTGCAATCACTATTAAATAATAGAAAAAGAAAACAAATAAAGTATGAATAAATGAGCTCTCAAAACACACTCTTAAAGAATAGTAACATAAAGTGAACGTACACTAAACTTAGCATCCTTAAAGTCCACTAAGTGGGTTTTATCTTTAAATATGGAAAAATAAGAAAGCAAACAGAGCTTTAGAAATTAAATTGATCCCTAAGTTTTTTTTACTTGTGCTAGTCACATGGCAACTGTAATTAAAAGCCTTGGTTAAATCAAATGATATTAAAACGGATATTCTATCAATTTTAACCCTGAACAACGCATGGGCACCGTCTTAGCGAAATAGTTATCAGCTACTCATTCCAATTGTACATATATTGCGCCAAAAAGTGTTTTATTAATATTCTTAAAATTACTGTTTCTATATTTACAAGTGACAGGAAAGGTATTGTGTTATCGTCTTTGTGTGATTTTTTTCTGCTTTTTATACCCTTCACCACGAAAAATAAAAAACGGGTGTTTAACTTTTATGTGTCTTAAATCTATAATTCTCTAAATTAATATTAAGTTGCCTGAAATGCTGTGGTTGTTTGGACTTTTTTGATGTCGAGCCGATTTGAAAATAAAAGAGGCAAAAACCATTTTTCTTGCACTGCGCCTTTTTGATTGAACAAAAGGGAAAACTGTTATACTCACTCGTTACTGTTAAACATAATTTCTTGTCAAATCCAATCAACCATGGCTTAACCCAGAGTTGGAATCTCTAATGTTACAATTCAAAATCTAAAATAAAATGGATAATTAAAATAATAATTCAATATTTACTTATTTGTAAGTATGTATAAAATTCAATAATTCAATGAATGCATAGTTAGGTTTGTCATTCCATTTGAAATTTTCACAATAACCAATTTCCGACCCTATAAAGTATATATATTCTGTATATATATTCATTCGTTACAAATGATATTGAAAAAATGAGGCAGGCGTGGTGTTTTGCCTGCTGCTTCGAAGGACATGGACCGGTCTTGCTGATTTTTATTAGCAAAAAGTTTCGAAACTTTGTGTGATCGATGGACGTTTTTAAATTTTCTCTAGCTCATCTAATAACTTGGTAAAGTTGATTTTAACCCGAACATGGACGGACAGACGGACAGACGAACATAGCTCAATCGACTTTACTATGCTTGGGATCGAAAATGGATATTGTAAAAAGTACAAACGAATTGACAAACTTAGATATTCTCCTTTTTCAACCTGTATTGAAGGGTAAAAAACAGCGATTTTAGCCCATTAATATTGAAGCAATACTTTCATATAAATAAGATGTTTTAGCCCGTAATTTTTGTTTATTCGTTGCTAAGATCAAAGTGTTGACAACATTCTTAACCGTTAAAAATGTAACATTCAATACATAGAAAAGGTCTTAGTTTTGTTAAGTGATATCAACATACTGTCTCGCTTCCATCCTTTTTTCATAAATATTTATGTTAATTAAAGGATAATATTCTTAATCTGTAAAGAACGCAGAAGCCACAGAGGGCACATTGATGTTGTTATTTAAGATAACATAGATTTTATCTTTGTCTCATTAATTATCTTACATCTAAAATTATTATTATACAAAGAATATTTTTTACGTTGGGAGATCATCACAAATTCTCTGTGTCTACGCAGGCTTCTATAATTGTTTGTATATGAGACCTTCTAACTCCCAATTGCCTCCTGGCGATTTATTATTAAATAGTATTTGAGGTCATGTTGGCTACTATAGCTCTTTCGCTAGCTACGTGATAGCGGTGATATCTGCGTGTCCGCTTACATCTTGCAAACATGTTATAGTGGAATCCTTATACTCTCTTGAGACGTCCATTCCACTATTCTTAATATTCCTTGTAACTCCTGTTAGCACGAAATCAAATTCTACAAAGCCATTTTCTAGAAGATTTTTTGTCATAGACTGGAAGTTATTAGCTTCTTAAACAGTACAGAAAGACCTCATCTTGGTCACATATGGCAACAGCCTTCTAGAATAAAAATTACGTCAAATTAGGATATTTCTTGTTTGATTCAATGATGTAAAATAACTTTAGATTAAACAGCGGAAATATTTAATAGTAGCCCTTTAATACTTCTTAATGTTTATCTAGAATCAAGACATAATCGAGTAGTACAACAACGGAGAAAATACAAATAAAAATTAAATGACTTGGTTACGACTGCCCCTGCCGTTGCTGCACCTATTAAAGCTTTTAATTAGTTTCCTATTTAAATTTAATTAAGAATTTAATGAATTTAATTATTTGTTTAATAGGATTTCTATTTACCTCTTTTTTAATTAAATTTAGAATTGAAGTAAATAATTTTAAAATTAAATAAGATTTTTTTTTGCTGTTCGGCTATCGCAAGACTCGATGTCCTACCATATTGAAACTCAGTACCGACTGCTATAACAACTATCACTGTACTTTTCACTTTATTTAATTAAATCGCGACTTTTCTTTGAGATTTTTATCAAGATTTTCTTCAGATAACACAAATACTTACAGTTCTTAAAAGAAGAAAGGGCAAATTTTGTCTCACATCTCTGAAAATGGTTAACGCTGCTTTATGGTTAAAAATTTACTTTCCTCTCGGTTTTATAGTTTATTATAGTTTTTAAAAAGTTTTTTTTTAATGGATAGACAAGGATTGACAAGTTTGTCAAGAACACATGCTTACACACACACACACATAAATAAACTGATATTTTCTTGTACGCACATTGTAACGAAAGAACTTTTTGAAATTAGAGCATTTCTAATGTCAAAAATAATGCGAAATTCTAATTAGAAACATAAGAATTTTAACATTATTTTTATGGTATGAATTAAGTTTTATTTATGTAACAACTTAAAAAACAACAACAACAATATAATGTAATTATCCCTTATTGTTTGTTAACCCTTTCACATGCCAATGGTTACATATGAACATAAATAAATTGTAGTCAAGGAACATAAAAAAGAGTGAGTAAGGGAGAGATGAATAAAGAGAGAATGTAAACAATATCAATAACATAAACAAAAGCAACATATGAAGAATAATCTAAAAGCTAAAAGAGGCTTCCAGAGTGTGTTAAAAAAATTTAAAAAGGGCCCACTGTGCTCTTAACAGGATTAGGGAGTTTGTTTGAGTAAAAGAATTTAAAGTAAAGTAAGAAATAATGCGTGTAATAGGGATATGTGTATAAATTAATTTTTTTTAATTATTTTACTTCTTCTGCAGCATAAAATGTCAAAATTTTAAAATTGTTTTTACAAAATTACGAGTCCTTTTTTTAATTTGTAAATTTTTATATGACCTGTTTAAATTTTATTTTTATCATTTATTGTCTTCTATATATCTTGTGCCGTTAATTTTATGACTTGTTTACATTACTCACACTAACATTCATGAGGAAAATGTATTCATCTGCTTAAATGTTGAACATAATATTTTCTTTTGATGTTGAAGCGCCACGTGTTGGTTGTTTACTTTAGTAAAATTGTTTTTGCAGACTGTCTGCATAGTTCTCTTTAGTTGTTCTCTTTCATATTTAGCAGATTTCATTGCTTTATTAAACAGAAACAGAACAACAGGGTGATACAACTAACAAGAAGAAATGTTTAGTTAATCAGTTATGAAAATGTTGAAATAACATTATTCAGTTTTATATAGTTTTATTATATTTAAAATTTAATTAATTTAATTTAAATTAGAAAAATACTTAAAAGATGTTTAACTTACCATCCAATACCATTTTTGTTAAAATTTAAGAAAACACAGTCCATAGTTTTCATGTTGAAAAAATCTAAACAGCCTAAAAAGAGAAGCTTATTTTAAATAAACATGTATGTATTTTTATAAGTTTTTTTATGTACAAAACAACTAAATACATTAATAGTCAAAGGTTTCAAAGAAAGTTATTTATTTATAAGAAAAAAAAAAACAGATTTACATTTTTGAAACAAAAGCTGTAACCTTATGTTTTCCGATAAATATTTTAGTTGTGACTTTGGTAAGAAAAAATACTTGTAGTGAGATTCACTACTCTTTTTAACGAATATCGGTTCATAAAATTAACTGCACAACAAAATTGTCGATTTTTCTGTATAGTAGCACTTTTAGCGATATTCACTGTTGCTAGAAACCAGCTGATATAGTTAGTAAGCTGCTCATCGTTAAGAGAGCGGCTGTAACTTTTGCATTGCATTGTTAAATTGTGGACAAAAAAAAAAAAAAAACGACATACATGTGTTAATGTACATTCATGTATATATGTATAGATATGAAAAATTTTAAAATTTATTTTAAAAATTGTTTTCTCGTTAAAAAATCTTGCGCATAAAAATATATTTTGATCGCATCTCCGCCAGAGATGTAAATGAGTGATCATTTTCGAATCATTTCCGCGAATCATTCCCGCATTGAATTGTGATTTTTTTAATGCTTTCATTTCACACAAAAATATATTTAATTAAAATTTGAATGTATTCACAATGAATTAAAATTCTTGATTTCCATTCACTAGCCTATACGAAGTGAATGAATTAAACTTTGAGTTTCATCATGAAGATACTTCTTGTATTTCCTTTAACAGAAAAAAAAACAATTTATAATTTGAGTGAATTTAATTTAAAGATAAACGTCGTGAATGCATTCACTCACTTTCCAATCAAATGAATTAGATATTTGTATGCAATTATTGGGAGGAAAAAATATTGAAGGCATCCACTTTATTTACAATAATTCTTTTTTAATTGAAAATTATACAGTGTGTGTTACTACATCGGCTATGATTAACGCTGTAGAAAAGTAAACGGGTGTTATACGATTTATGTGATTTTGGCATTGACTGAATATGTATTTTTTACTAAAAATTCTTATTCTCGTATGTATATATGACGGCATTTTTTCATGCGTCCATATCGCGTCCATATACTACGTAATATTTAACAGCATCGGAATTTGTGTATTTCGCTACTATTTTCTACTCTTTCTTATAGTTGTTTGTGTTATTTCAAAATATACACAAAAAACAAAACTTTTGCAGTAAACATACACAATCAACAACAAAAAAAATGTATGCAACTAGTTTCATGCAAAATGCCATTGTGTAAAATGGCTCTAAGAAATAAACTTATGTCTCGCTTGAATTCGCATGTTGTTATTCTTCTCCTTCGTGTCATTTGTCATTTATTTGTTAACGGAGATGCCACAGTTGGTCAATTTTTGGCGCACGTTGAATACTTCGATCAATAAATTCTTCTTCTTTGTTTTCTTTCAACTCTTGCTGTGTCTCAATTGCACTCTGTGATTTTTCATATCCCATCAGACGTTAAAGTAGGAAGGAAAAAAAAATACTGTTGCGTAGCCGCGATGAAAGAATTCGGTAAAAGGCAATGACAGAAAAAAAGATAAAATCTTTAATAATTGTGTAGACGATGGAGGAAGCCTGTTAAAGGTATGGTCAGATTAGCCAATATTTGACCAAAGAGACGTAACCACTAAATAATGGAAACAAATTTTTATCTTTCTCAAATAATTTTTAAGAAATCCTAATCCTAAATCAAATTGAATATATTATAAACCGTCATGATACGTGTCGGAAAAGGTTAAATAAACTTTTGTAAAAATAGTAGCACCTTAAGGTGCCTGTAGGTTATAACAGCTGTAGTATATTAGAATAGCATATAAGACAGCAAGTAGATCATTGACCAAACCTCAACAAGGCCTTTGTTAGCAGGGAAAGTAAAAATATAATAACATTTTGCAGATGTGAGCGTTATGAGTGAAGGACCTTGTTAATAAATCAGACATCACAAGTTTGAACTTCAACGGTGCCCCTGCTTTTTAGGTAGAATGGCTGCGCTCACTAAAAGCGCATGTTTGCTTAGCAAGACATCAATATCGAATCGAGTCTTTTCGGAGTCACATGTTATTAAGAAGTGGTGGCTGCGTAAATAGTAAAAAGCTTGTTTTTAGTAAACAGGAGATCGTGAAATTAAAAGTGTGCCCAAGGCCGCAGACAAACAGAAATTATTTCACAAAAGAAAAAAATTGAAAGCAAGAAAACGCAAGTAATACAAAATGTTTAAGCTTTTGTCAATGCTGCGAAAAGATGCTAAGATTTTTTTCTTCTATTTTCTTTGGAAAACGACCTCATACATATGTAAATAATTTTTCTTTCTTTAAAATTTTTAGATATGAAAAAAATGAACTTAAGCCGAAATTAACTTTAATTCATTTGAAAATATTATTTTTAAAGAAAAAAATTAAATAAACGTCCATTTTGTGCTCGAGAAAATTAATTTTTTTAAATGCTGTTACTATTTTACAGGCGAAATCACTTAAGGTCTTTGTGTCATTTTGTCTAAAGAAAAAGTTGAAATATATGAAAGAACAAAATATTAAATTGCATTTGTGGTAAAGAAAACGTTTCGAAGAAAGCAAGAACAAATATATATATTTTTTCTTATGGAGAAGCAGCACTTCCGGCAACAATGCCTATTTAATTAGTGTGTAAGTAACCGTGCTTCATTCTTTAGGAAAGGGATAGAGGAGAGAAAAGAACAGGTGGTGAAAATATATCCAATTTATTAGTCATTTCACTTCGCCGGCGAATATGCTATGAAGAAGTACCGACGAAGGAGGCTGCGCATGTTTTAATGTTAAAACATTTTTATTTTTTGGTTGTCGCAGGGGTTGAACCCTGGCCAACCACATTTGTAGTCAACGTGCTTACCACCTTAACCACAGCAGCCACTCTCGTATTTTAAATTATCAAATTAGTTGTTTGCTTACAATGTACGCAACCTCAAGTTGATAGATGCGACGAATGCTGATGACAGATGTAGCGTTTCAGGAAATTATAAGATGCAAGTGCCTATTTTCTTAAAAAAATTTAAATAATTTTTTTTTCTTGATAAAGATAGATTTTAAAATATTAAATATTATTCATTTGTTATAACACTGGAATACTTAGACAAATTATTCCGAAAATTAAGTTTTAAATGCAGGCGAAAAAGTGTCTTGTGATTTATTTTAAGCTCTTTTAATTATGAAGCTAAAAATCAGAAAAAAGTCCTTTTAAAAGTCGGACAAATCACGTTGACCATTAAAAGGAAATAAAAAATAAAAGTCTGCACTAACATGAAAAAAAGTTTGAAAAAATTCAGCATTTTTACAGAAGTGCTCTTTACTCAATTATGTCACAATAAAAAATACAGGACACTGCAATTGCAGCCAACAAACAGCAAAAATGCAAATCTGCCTGCACAAAAAAGCAACAAAATGCAGAAAAATTTTTATAAACAAAGCAGCACGAGTATAAAAAAGGATAAAAAAGCAGCACGTGTGACAGGCGGAGCTCAAGTTTCATATTTAATACAAACTCAAAAAGAAAAATAATGATTTTATAGGGATTTTTGTTGTTTTTTATCCAAAGTTGTTTACAAAACATTTAGAAAAATGCAAGCAGGCGGCATGAAAAGCAACAGCATGAGTGGGCGACAAAATTTAGAAGGAAAAAAGCTTAATGCAATTTTATATTGACTGCTAAGTTTTTGCTTCAATACAAAATACAATTTTAAGAACATGCGCAGATTTTTATAAAAATAAAGACAAGTTTTGCACAAAGAAAAAAAAAACTTTTAAAAAACATAAGGAAATAAATTATATAAAAAGAGGAATGAAATAAATGTTAAGTAAACAAAAAAAAAATGTTAAAAAGACAAAAATTCAAGCATTTTCATTTGCTGATTTGAAATGAACTAATGAAAAAAAAAAATTAAAACAAAAGCAGCAACAAAATTATAAAGTAGTAAAGAAAACTAAATAAAACATGAGAACTCCCTAAAAAACTGAATGAAAATAAAGAAAAAAAAATTGCCAAAGAGCAACAGCAGCATAGATTTTGTTTGAACATTAAAACAACTACAACATATTTTATATAGAAATATCAGGAAAAATAGTAATTGAAGGTTGAAAGTAACACACAATCACACAATTGTAATAGAAAATGGATGTATAAAAAACGTTGCATATATTTAGGAGCAAAAAAAAAATAATTGGATGAGGAGGTGTGCATTAGTTAGTTGAGAATAAAAGTAAGCAAAGAAAAGAAAAAAAAAAATTGGAAAAAAGTACATAGAAACAAAGCTCCGGGTGTTGCATTAATTAGTTATGGCAGACGATTTTGTGGTTTTCTTAGAGCTCAATGTTGTTTGATAATGACGATGATGATGATGATGGCAATGATGATGTAGATGCTGCTGATTTAAAGTATAAACAACGTTGTATGCAACAGCAACGATGAAAGCTTTTTAGTGTTTCATTTTTGCTAAAGTTTTTTTTTTGTATATTTTTATTTTTCTTGTAACATTTTTACAACCCTCATTATGAGCTACAAAAGAAATATTTATGTTTATTCATTTACTTGCAACACGGGTAATCTTTATGCATGTTTTGACATTATTGGAGCGCTGATTATAACCCTAACACTGATGCCAGCAAATTCTTGCAAAAGTCTTTATCATTCTCAATTTTTTACTGGGAGTCAGATGGAATTTGTAGTCTTCAATTCATCAGTAAACTGATTATTAGTCTGGGCACTTAGAATTGCTTTCTTTCGAATAGATTTACCTGCCATCTTTTAAAATTCTCCCTTCAGAACCACTGTAGATAGACCGAACTGATAACTGATAATTTCGAAGTATTGATTTTAATGTTTGCAAAATACAATTAATGGGAGGGATTAAAAACATGTGATTAAAATGTACTGGTGAGACAAAATTAAAGAAGTGAAAATTTTCTTCTTTCTGTTTACTACAGGGTACTGTTTCTGTTAAATGAAAATTGAAAGTAAGAAAAAAGAAGTTGCATTTTATAAATAACAGTTGCATTTTGAAAACTTCATTTAACTTAAAGGGTGTAATTATTTCGTTCATACCCACCAAAAAAAATTTTTTTTCGTCTTATTGGGTGCTTTACACATATAAAATGTAAAGAAAGAAAAAGTTTAATTTATTTATTATAAATAAAAATAATGGTTTTCAGCACTTGATTTAGAAAAAAGCTTTTCTGTTTCACTATCTCTTTTTTTTCCTTTATATTAGCAAGTCCAAATATATATCTTGACCAAATTTTTGCTTTAAGTTAATTCTTTTTATTTTTTTATTTGCAACAATTTCTAATTTAACTTAATTTTAGTTTTTCATTAAACGGCAAATAGTTAAAAAAAAAAGGAATTAAAGGAATAAATTAGAAAAAAAAGAAATTTTTTCTAATTAAAATCCTTTTAAAAATCAAGTTTGTTTTAACTTAACACTTACAAACAGTGTTAGTGTTTGGTTGTGTACACTTGCAGCACAGTTGAGTGACTTTCAATTAGCTTTGCCACAGCAAAAAAACAACATTATTTAAATAAACGGCTTTTAAAAAATATTTAAACATGAAGAATTTTATAAATTAACATTTATTTTAAAGGCTTTAACTCAATAGATACCGAAATATATAAAACTTAGAAGCAATACAGCATCATAAGAATGCACAGTTGTAAGAGGCACATAAATAAAGTTTAAATATTTTATAAAAATAATTCTTGAAAAAAAACGACTTCCAAACAGACAAACTTAAAATCATATTTCTTAAGGACGGTAATTTACACATTAATTATATTATATTTTATTTAAGAAAGATTGGGTCAGGATTTTTTTATATGTCGTAGAACAAAATATGAATGCAGACTAAACAAGAAAATTCAGCAGTTATATGGTCACCCTTTATTTTTTTGCACTTGTTATTGCTCACATTATAAAACAAATGTTGTTAAAACTCTAGTTAGTCTATAACTGCTCAAAAGATTGGCTATATATGTACATCAAATTACAACCATTAGGGCACCCTTTAATTTCCAATTTTAAATATTTATACTCTATATATATTTGAACAGTCTGTCTAATTTTTAAGACTTCGTCTGTAAAAGTTTCAAAGAAAGGGCCATATAGGTCAAATTATTTCAAGTTTGCTACTTGATATAGCGGACTTTGTAACAAAGTTTCTGTGCAAATTTCAGACATTTGTCTACAACTGTTTAACAGTTTAGTCATGTACATCAAATAACAGCAAATATTGTAACACCCTATAATTTATACTTTTAAATATTTATACTTCTCAACATATGAAACAATGTAGTGGACATTCTGTTTAATTTTCAAGTGCTTGCTTTTACGGGTAACGGTTCAAACGATAGGCCCTATAAAGGTCAATTAACTTTAAAAATGGGAACACCCTTTAATTTTTAAATTCAAATTTTAAACCTGTTAAAGCGGACTATAACGGTTATAATGGTTCGAAAATTTGACCACATACATCAAACTACATTAACTATTGGGGCACCCTTTAATTTATTATTTGAATATTTATACTTGTTATTATAGTCATAGTAATCGACAATTTTGTCAAATTTTTAAGCGTTTGTCTGTAACGGTTTCACAGATATGCGCATATAAAACAATTTATGTCGCCTATAGGGACACCCTTTAATTTTGAGATTTATTTTTGTATTACTTTTTTCTATTGGGAGCTAAAGCAATATGATTTTTTTAATTTTAAAGAAGTGCGCTCTACGATTCATAACACACTTAAAAAACATGTATATTGTACGGGGACACCCTCTAATTTTTTAGATTATAAACTGTTTTTAAAACGGAATAATTCTGTAAGCATATTCTAAAAAATAAAAAAATAAAATTCAAAATCGTTTCAGAAATCACTCAGTTCTGCAGGCACAAATATAAAAAACCAACGTTCAGTCGATTTGATAACCCCCTTCCTTTTTGAAGTAGTATAAAAATATACAGTAAAAATCTATAGCCGCCGATAATGAGAAACACTTTAACTAAACACAAATCTCTAGGTCTTATTGAACGCTTAAATTTCAAGGGGAGCAGGTTGCAATACAAATATTTTACATCGGCATCATCTCTTTCTAAACGTTGGCACTTAAAAGTAAAAAACTTGTTATAAAATAATCATGACTTTTCATCATAAAATTTCCTACATAAACTTTCACTTGGTTGCCTGATCAAAATGGTAGCTAACCTCCCTTTGTCCAGATAACAGTTGTTGAAGTCATACATTCAACCCGTGGCTTTAAGAGGTCAGATGGATTTAGCCATCAGAAAAGTAATGTGTTTATCCAAAAAGTGGTATGTGTTGAAACTAATGGCGAAACATTAGCATAAGATATTAACAATTGTCACCGCTTTTTCTACTTACATGTTCACTTACCAGCCAACGACTCGAAACACAACCGCTAACTTCGAAATATCCCTTTGATTGTGCTTTACTGGCTACAAAATTCTCTGTTTTGTTTCAGGGATTTGTGAAAGGCACATTAATAAAGACGCCTGCATATTTTAACATAAGATGAGATAGTTAAGGCTCATGCATTATGAAAGAAGCTTCATCGGAGCCTTAGTCATATGGAAAAATAGCAACACATCAAAAAGTGTGTAACAGCCGTGACTAAGTTGTTGTAAAAAGGGTGTGCTTGGTTAAGACGACGTCCTTAGTTGGAGTCATATCAAAGCCATAGTTTGAGTCTCACGGGAGTCACAGATTCTAATGCATATGCAACAAAAGTATAAAATAAAAACTGATATGATCATATTTACAATTAAGAGAACTCCTACGTTTTAGAAAGAAACGTAACACCAAGATGCTTTTGTGCTCATGATTCTAAGAAACCTTTTTTATCGTTTATAAAGTCCGTCTATGTCACTTGCATTCTGGTAGCTTAAATACTTAAGGATGTATTTCGTGAGGGCCAAGAGAAAGACCACGGGGCGGGTTACAAATGGCGGAAAATAAAATGCCTTAAAATACAAAGAATATTGTAGCATTAACAAACCAGGTGCAGGAAATCATGGAATGATAGTAATCCATGCCACATCGACGAGGCATGTACTTGGCGCCTTGAGCGAGCGGCTTAAATAAGAAATACTGTACTTTTTTAGTCACATCAACTCCTATTTCAAATCTAAGAGCAGTGGATGTCATAATCTACTGCCCCTAAATCACAAATGTTGCTAAAATCGCTTAGTAGTGGAGTGAAATTTTAAAATAAACGCACTCGATAAAATTAAACGAATGTTTAAATTTTTATAATTCTTTTAATAGCTGCAGGATAAAAATTCATGAATTTAATTTTTAACACATTTAAATTTGTAGCACTTTTAAACCACTGTTTGTTCATATTTCTTCCATCTTTCATAATATTCACTTGAACCCTTATGTTTTTTCTTTAAAAAAAATACTAGACACTCACAATTTATATTTTAATGCTGTAAATTTATAAAATTTCATCTAAACTTTGTATTCAACTAAAAACTACAATTAAAGAAGTCTTAAGTTTACATTTTCTAATATTGACCATTAAAACGACCCTTCTTTAGATATTAAATAGTAGAAAGGAAAAGTTAACACACACAATGTCCAGTAATGTGTGATATTAAGAGTAATGAATTCATTGAAACAGTTTATAAAGCAACCCTTCGTTTTGCCACCAGACATCTATCGCAAACAGACACATACACACCCACACACACACACACACACTTGATTTGACCATTTTGAATTGCCTTAATTGTTAGTTTTTGTTAAGCTTTGTTTTTTATTTTAAATTTTACGTTTAATATGGCTTTAAGTTATGTTGAAAAAAGGAGATAAATTATGGACCATTTTATATACAACTTCCAATCCCTTTTGTTGTTGTTTATTTAACATAAATCCTATAATAAAATGTCGTAAATATTTTAAAGGAAAATTTTAGAATACATTGTTTGTTCAACATGAAAAGAGAAGTTGACTATAATTCTAAGTAGCATCAAAACAACACTTTGTTATTCTAATTAGACTCACTTCACATATAGCGACCTCTATATCTCAGTCTTTATTTTTTGTGAAGATAAAACTTTTTGTTTTGTTTTTTTTAACCTACAAAGAAAATTAAATGAATGCATTTATTTTGTAAAAAGTGAGAAAAATTTATTTATTTTACTTGTTTTCATATTGCAGTTTAATTAAATGTTTAAATGTTTATTTATTTATTGATTTGGAGATTCGTTTTTCTTATTTTCTGGCTGAAGAAATATTGGATTCAATTACCAATTTAATTATATTTTTTTTATTTCCTTTTGACTTAAGTATATAATTTATTCCACTAAAACTTTAATACATTTTAAAATGAAACCAATTCAATATTTAACAGATGCAAGTGTTTTTTTATATATAAAACCGTGAGAAAGTGTTTGAGTTATTCTTATATTTACAAGCAGTATATAGACAATATAGAGCTGTGAAACGAAAACTTAATTGTTGACTTAAAGAAATCGGCGACTTTTTCTCTACACTTGGTGGTGAAACCAATAGTCTGTGGTTTCATTTTAGTGACAGCTTAAAAAGTTACTTTAAAACATATTTAAGTTTATGATTCGGTGTAAAGTTCGAAGTCTAAATATTTTTTTACATTATTTTAAGGTATGGAAAATACCAGCTCATGAGATCCCGACTTCTTATATAGCAGCCAGTCTTAAATTAAATAAACTGAAAGCTTAAAAGTCTAAATAAATCAGAAATTAAAATCATTGGGCCTTGCTAAAGTCTTCAAATTTATACAGCCAGTCTACAATGGGGAAGTTTATTTAAAAACTTTAAAAATATTTCTAAACTAAAAGTTTGCGTGCGCATTGAAACTTTACTCATATACAAGTGATGTATAAATGATTATGTTCCTTATATGAACTTTATACTGCTTTGGGGAATGTCTGACTTATAGTACGTGATAGGAAAATATAAACCACTACGAATTTATATTATCTTGGTCTCTACAAAAACAAAAAAACAAAATATGCTTAGAAAATTAGTTATCGCCAACACTTTAGGAGACATTTCAATAAAAAATTTGAACTTTTGTTTTTTTTTCAAAAGAAGAATCAATATCCATCCTAAGTGTTGTAATTTTATTTTATTTATTTTATAACCTTCATCACAAAAAGTATAAGGGTATATCTAAGTTTTTTTCCGTTTGTAATTTCTACAATATCCATTTCCCACCCCATAAAATGTGTAAATTCTGCGTCCTTACGCGTAGCAAAGTCGATTGAGCGATGTTTATGATAAACATCCATCCGTTGTTGAAATCAAATTTGACAAGGCACTAAATGAGCTAGAGATATTCTAATCGATTAGACGTAGTTTCGAAAATTTTGCTATTGACAATCAGCAAGATGGGTCCATATCGTTCGAGGGAGTAGTCCAAACAAAACGCCTGCATTCAATTTTTCTATATCATTAGGAACAATAAAATAACTCCTATCAAAAAATAAATATATGGAGCGATAGAGAATTAAAAAATACGAAATAAAAAAATCGAGCGAAAAAATTTGTGCCCGCCAATATTTTCCCAGTTTTAGGCCTCTGAAATTCTCATTAAAAATTTCGATTGTCAATATGGTCAACATTGATATCATTTAAAAGCTTTTGAGGTGATCTTTCAGAAAATACTAAAAGTTTTTAAAAGTGCTTAACCTATTAGGAGCCCATGACATTTTTTTATTCTTATTTTTTTAATTTTCTGTCACCCCAATATTTTTTTTTTTTTTTTTTGTTTGATAGGAGCTACTTTACTTAATAGATTTACGTATATGGTGAAGGGTATAAAGGATTTGGCATAGCCGAAAATAGCGTTATTAATTGTTTTTAGTTAATATTGTTGAGCAGACAAAATATCTTAAGAAAGATTTTTTTGGAACCATAATATGTTACGACGAGGGGGCGCATTGTAAGAATACAAGACTTAAAATTAAAAATTCGGTCGAAATACACTCGTGATTACTACCAAATTAAACTGCTATATTTTTTAAAAGTGCAAGTGTGTTAAAAAGTCTGATCTTGTGGATTCAAAATGTATATCTGAGACCAATTTTTTGATAAGTCTATAGTGCCGCATACCCTTAGTACCCTTAAAAAATACTCTAAAAATAGCAAGTTCTTCACAGAAAGAATTGTTTTTTAAGCTGCAAGTTTTTTAATATGGCAAATATTTTCATGCGATAAGAAACCTTATTAGTGAGTTATTACTATTATGTACGAAATGCCTGGATTCATTTTTTTGCTTTTAAAAATCTTATTTAAATCATATTATCTGTATGTCGCTAAAATAAGCCTTTTTTTGTTTTAGGTTTTCAAGTATTTGTGGTATATTTTCCTCTAGTAAACAAAATTCAATGCATCTTTAATACATTTTAGTAAGATTTTAATTTGCATTAAAATCCATGATTTGAGTTAATCTTCTCTTCAAATATTTTTTTGCCAACAATAAACAATTTTGTTAAATATTTGTCGCATCATTTCAATTCAAACAATTTTATTGTAGACATACGTATTTACAGTTTCTTAGCAACATTTGGCAAAAGAATATTAAAGAACGGCAATCAGTAGCGAAATAGCCACAAGGAAATAATCTTCCCATAGTAAACCATTGTTTCGTTTAGTTTTAATGGGGTATAATGTTTAAAAATTTCATGTAATTATCTGCCGTAAAAGAATAATAAATTTCAAGGAAATGAGTACGATTAAAACCAAAATTATTAAATGATACGAAATAGTTTATTTCATATTGTTAATTGAAGACAACAATAACAAAGAGTTTGTTTAACTTTTTTTCTTGCAATATTTGTTATACTTTTACAACTGAAAAATGAATTATTCAATTCATTCAGACTATTTTTATATGTTATTGTTGTTGTTCAACTACTACTACTTTTTTTTAAAAAAGTATTTCTAACAAATCATTAAATTGATACAGCCCTTGCAAAAACTATAACAATAAATTTTCTCTACAGATTTATGCTCAATATTACGACATCAAAGATTTCATTATTTTAACTATCTGGATTCTTATGCTACTTTTGCCATTTTTTTTTTTTGTTTTCATTATCACTTGTATATTTAAATTTTATATATTTTTTTATATGTGTTTGTTGCTCTTTTTTTTAAGCCGCATGTTGTTATTGTTTTTGGTCTCATCAGCGGTTATTTAGTGCGGTCAAGTTGAAGTCTATAAGGGAATTTTATGATTTTTTTTTTTGTATTGTTTTTAGTTGTTGTGTTATTTTATTTACCACTTGATTTTGGTTAAACCGAAAAGTATATGTGATTTTGTTTAAATTGGATTAAGTTTAAATGCAACAAATATTTTTTTTAAGGAGATAAGATTAACGTTTTTTATTACTAAGAACCACCCTGTATGTAAGTATTGTTTGCAAGTGATCATGGATAGTTTGTAATAAGCAGGCCGCCTTAAAGTATGTAATGAAATTTAGTTTACATCGCTATTGTGAATTAATGCTTTTAATAATTAAATATTTGATGTCTTATTTAAGAAAAAATCCTTTTTGGCGTTAAAAGTTTTAAAAATGCGAGAGCCGATATATCGGGCGGTATTTAAAATAATTGGCAAAATTTTTAGCTATTTTTTATTATTTTCTCTACGATAATATTGCATGTAAGAAAATATAAAAAAACCTCTCAGCTTTATATGTTTAGGGTTGACGTAAAATGCTTTGAATTCTTGATACACCTTTTTATCTGTATTTTTTATTTAAATGTCTCATGGTAAAGGCGCTTTAGAAAAGGGTAGAGGATACAAAATTCGAAGTTGTTAAAATTAAATGAGAAATGAAATCGAAAACAAAAAAGGATTAAGAAAAAAATCTATGAATTAATACAAAACTAAAAGAAATTTCAATTTTAAGAATATAATAAATGACACGCGGCACTGCTATTATTATAATTTTTATATATTGGCAATATTTGGCGATATTCCACAAGTCATTTGGTGAGAAAGATAGAAAAAATTGGCAACATTGACTAGATGAATTATTAGAAAATTCTTTTTAGAAATAAGCTATTTAGAGGAAGAAAATTTTAATTACATTTTTATTTAATGTCTCAACGGTTAATAATTAGTCACACACATACCTAATTTTGATGCACACACTCAATTGCTAGTAGAACTACATATATTTTTTTTTATAAAACTCCGAGTTCTTAGGGCTGTAATCCTTTCTGGATACATTATATCATATTTAGTGTTTTATTTCATCCAAATGTCTTTGGTACATCAAGAGCTACAAACTAAAAAATTGTACTTTTATGTCGTATACTACTGACATATCCAAAAAACTTGTAAGCAAAAATTTATACTATTCGCTTTGGCACAAGAAGACAAGCAGTGCTTATTGCATTTCATTATCCTAAGACCTTTTGGCATTCTTCCTACTGCTTCTTCAAGGCTGATGCGAAGTTTGCTACTTTTTGAAACCCTCATTCTGTTCAAATAAAACTCCGCCTAAAAAAATGTTTTATGTTTTCGTCGATCAATAAAAATGATCTTATTAAATATCTAAATAGTTGACGTGTTTTATGTAAGTAAATATATATTTTTATTCTGGCTCAAGGAATTACAAAATTACAAATATTTTAGTTTAGTTTTTTTGTTTTATCCCCAGCAATATTTTAATTTGGAAAAAATTTTTTTATTTTATTTTTACTTATTATCACATTTCCGGGATTTTCAGGTACTTCCCCGGAGTTCCCAGGAAAAATCAATTCTTTAAAAAAACAAATTTAATTTGTGAAATAATATTAAAGAAAAAATATAGTTTCATTGAAATATAAACAATAAAAATATTTTAAGTTACAGTTTATAAAACTTAAAATCAATTCAGGTGACAAAACATACGTCTCTACATTTGTACTACATAACGAGAAATAAAGATCAAAATATTTAAAAAGTATTTTATTAATTAATTTTTTGAAAGACATTATTTTAGAACTGTTAGTGCATTTAGCAATTCACTAGACATTCTGTTTCTTGCCCTCGTTGCAAAATTATTAGCAATAGAAAAAACCCTTTCAACCCTTTATTGTGAACAATGCGTTGTAAAATCTTAAAAAAAAAATCTTTAAAATCCATGTTCGTTGTTCGAATATTAGTAGCTTCGAATAACTCAAATTCTTTTTAAAACAAATTCGTAACCTTTTGTTTTCTTTTATGTCTTATGTAATAGAAACGAATTATTTGAAAATTTTTAAATGTTACAACCAAAATATTTGAAAAACGATCAGTGTATTTGTTGAAATTGTTAATAATTGTTACATCCCGTTTCCCAAACCCTAATCTTATTATTTTCTTTACCTCATAATTTATTGTCAATGAAGATATAAAAAAAATTTAATTTATAGCAAAAATATTTAATGCAAGTGTTGTCACAAAAAATAAAAAAAAATCGGGAGCTGAGGTTTAATAAATCTCGGTACTGGTGCTTTTAGTGATAATTTTGAACTAAACTGCATAGACTGAGTCATATCTATTACGTAAAGATTTTAATTTCTTATTTTTTCAATTTATTTTTCAGTTTGAGATGGTCGGTTTCATTACTTGAAGAGTACAAAAACTTTATTGTGAGTCAAGAACTAAAAAAACATTTATGATTTTTTTTGAAATTTACTCTTCATTTACAAAGTCATAATAAGCCGGAACTCAATTTTAAAGTTTTTATTCAATTTTTTTTACTTATTTAAGAAAATTTCTTGTATAAAAATTATTTCTCCACATGGAGCTTAAATTACCTTGAAAATTGGCATCTTTGACTGTGACGAATCACAAGCTTTAATTGAAGAGGAACCTACTATTAATTAAAGATTTTAATTTAAATAATAGATTTTCCTTTAAACTTTCCTTACATTTTCTTTAATATGTTTTTAATTTTATTATGAAAGAGTTTTTGTAAACATTTGCTCATTAAATGGTTATTTGGTTATGTGCACCAATGTTGGCTTGCACTGTCTGAAAATAATAAACCATTTAAGACCATAATATGTTATTAACAAACATAATATGTTAAACATGCTTTTAAGTAAAATTTTTAAATTAAGGTTTTGCAATTTTTTAATACATTTTATCAGATTAGTGATTTATTTGTCAGCTATCGAACACTTTATTTGGCAACACTTAATACAAAAATATAAAATATTATTGTTTTTGTTTTGCAAAAGTAATTTAATAAAAAAGGAAGCAAATAAGTAAATGAAGGATATAAATAAATATAAATTATTCAAACAAATAACAAGAAAATTAGCCGAAAACATCTGCCATTAAATCAAAAAGTTTTTTATGGCGTTTTAACGATATTCTACTACAATATGTTTGTAAGTTAATCATAACTATGATTATATTTAATAATATGTTATTATGGCTCTCAGATTATTATTAACTAAATCTAGTTTTTTCTTTGCTTGTAGCTAGCAATTGACTTTTTTTCCTTTACTTTGTCTAAAATATTTAAAGAAAGCAAAACAAAAACATTACATCATTCAATTTCCCTGGCAGTCATATTATCTTTTGAGAAAGCTGGAATCCTCTAAATCTCACATTCATGCCAGAGCAGACAAAAATAATAAACACTTTAAAACCCATATCAATCGTTACCGCCTGCTCTTAATAATTACGAACACAACACGGTTGACCGCCAATAACCGGACATTAATAACAAAAAAGAAATATGAAAAATTTGAAAAGATAATGCAACATAAGAAAGTGACATAGAAATGTGTTAAATGTCATATTAAAAAAACAAACGCACTTCCAAAATAAATAAATACAAGAAGAAAAAACAGGGAAATACTACACTCAACACACAAAAAATAAAAAATACAAAATATGTGTGAGGTCCATAGAAAGTACAAAATCTTAAGGAAGCCAACAGTCAAAAAAGACAACCAGACAGACTCAACTAGACAGAGTGGCGGCTTTAAGTGGTTTGTGTATGGCCAATTGGTTGCTTACACAGCATTCCATAACACTTAAAAGAGGCAGACAAATATCTATAACTGCACTTGAAGTGCTAACGGATCAGACACTTGAAGACGACAATCTGTCTAGAGAACAATAAAATAAAAAACACACACACACACATTCACTTACTGGCACATTAATAAAATTGGGGAAACTGTGATTTGACAGTAGTTTCGATTTACAATATTTGATATTTACTTGCTCTTCGTGCAAGTGTCCTACATCAAAGGATGTGAATAATGATATTTAAGGAAATAAATATTGTTGGCAGGCGTAACTGTCAAGTTATTGTGAGGTCCTTTTATTTCTAATTTTTTTTGCTATTGAAAGTGTTACATTACCACTGGTAAGACGACCACATAAGTGCCCATTCTTAATTAAATATAAATCGGAAGCAACACGGATGTATGGATTTTATAAAAAAGAAAAAAACTGAAATTTATTTTCGAATTAAAGTGTTTGCTGATGTAACTTAAGTATTTGCCAGACTGTAAAATTGAACATAATTTATTTTGTTCTTATACCGATTAAGCGAAAGTATCCAGACACTAGATTCTCTCTGAATTTATTACAGAATATTTTGAATTCTTTGTACTACGAACCCATTTTAAATTAATGTTCAATTTTATATTTTATTTTAATTTTTTCTTTCTCCTTCAAAGAGACTAAAGTTCCACATCTTTTTTTTTTGGGTAAAGAGAGAAAAAAGTTATGGAAATGTTCATATAAAAAGCTAAAGTTAACATTTCTAATGAGTTGCTCTGGCTCATTAGCACATGGATGCATACATTCGTTCGTATGAAGATACGAGGTAGGTGAGAAAAGTTTTACAAAATAAAAAAATTTTTCCTTATTATGCTTTTTACCTAACTACCGTTACTTTATTTAAATATAACTTATAAAATATTCCAGATGTAGAAAATACACGTCCTTGGGTAGCCCAGTTGACAGCTAAATAAAAAATCCTTTGGCAATCAAAATTAAGTTTTCAATTCAATTAGATTGCATGAGCCCTGAACTGGATGGCGGAGGTTTCGAAAGTCACCCTAAAATAGGTGAGGAGTCATGGGACCACCTGGGAAGGTTAAAATGCTTAAAACAGGTGCATATCCCTTTCTGCTTGCGAACAGCGTATTGACGCTGCTCTATACAGTCTGACTTAGGTCAGATGGTCTAACAAATCAGCATGTTCGATCGCTTGGACCACATGCACCTATTTGTATCGGGGAAGGGTGGCTGTAGTTACCAAGGATTGCGCAACATGGTGGCTGTGGTTACTGGGCACTGTTTGTTTAGAGCCCATGCCAGTGAACAGCTCTCCCTTTTATTGATTTCTGCAGAAGTTTTCAGGACGAGGAGGAGGAGAAGGTGGAACACCTCCTTTTTTCTGTGCTTCACACTGGGGCTTATACGACTGAGATACTTCGGTCTAAGGGAGCTTATCTGGTATGTCGTCACTGAGACCAGGTAGTATCAGTTCCTTCGTGAGATGCAGTGGGTTGTTCTCAGACACGATCAGTGGAATGAGCGCACTCTTTTGCCAACGGGCCTGTCTGGCGGAGTCATCCTGCATTCTTTATGCCCACAGTTCTTCTTTCTCTATTCCTTCAGTTTTTTTAAGCCGCGCAATGATTTAAGGCGAAATTATTTTCTTTTAAACATTTAATTCGAAATAATATTAATTTAAATCTTCTTAAATAAAATTCTTTAAATATTTATTTTTGAACTAAGATTTAAAATCTAATAAAGTTATCAATCAAATTTAGCAATTAAAACCAAATCTTACCTCGTATAATAAAATAACACCACTTAAAAAGTGTAGGTAAATGGGACTTAGTTGCTGTAACGAAAAAGAATAAAAAAAAACTTAAAACAAAATGAGTTCCTTAACACTTTTACTTCTTTGTTTAAAATTAATCGATTGAAAACTGCAACGTGTTTAAACATACGAGTATAAATGTGAGTATGTGTTAGTATGTTTAAAAGGAATTTACATAAGCATTTCCAAAGGTCTTATATCCGGTATTAATTTTGTTAAAATATTCTTCTACATTTTTTTGCAAACAACAACAAAAAAAACAGAAGTAAAAATGATTCGTAATCAATTCTAAGTAACCACATCACAGACATGAACAAACATACACTCAAACTTATTAAGAGGAATGTAGTCAATTTTATACACACACTCGCATGATTAAAAGTAATTTACCGCAGTAGAGAATAAAAGTAAAAGGATTATTTTAGATTAATATGTATGAGTATGTCTTTATTTATCCTGTTTTTTTTTTCTTTTCTTTTTTTTTTAATGCAAATAATTTTGCTGATTTTTATCAAACGCATGATCAGGAGATTGTAAAAGATAAAATAGATTTTTAATATAATGTTTAAGTCGTTGGGATGAGATATTGTTTTGTTTTTTTGAAGAACAACAGATAAAATGCTAAAATTTTATTAAAAAATACAGCAAAATACTAATTAGAAACAGCAGCAAAATAATTTAAGTTTAAAATATAAAAATAATTTTAACAAATTATTCTATAACGAGATAATTTTAATTATTTTTTTAATATTTAAAAATGCTTTAAAACAAAAAGTATTTTTATCCATTAACTTCGACTGGTTTTAAAATTATTTGTCACTACAATTCTATTCATTTGTCGTAGGTCATTAATTTTAAAACAAAAATTTATTTACAATTGATTGATTAAGTATTTTTTGTCATTGAAAAATAAAATAATTTATAATCTGTAGTCAAATGATTAATGAATGAGTTTCGTTTTTCTTTTTACATTTTTCTGTTTGGATCATTATAATGATGGTCAATATTTTGAAAAGAATTTGAAATGGTTTTTCTACTATCGATATCGATTTTAAGAGATAGTTACTTCTTATTCTACAACTAAATTCATTAATTTAAGAAAGTCTTATGAAAAATGAAGATATATCACAAGTGGAGAGCATGAAGAGTTACCGCCAGCACAGTTCTTAGCTGACAGGTTGGGTCATTTATAGAAATATTTTTTAAACTGGACTAAGAGACTTTCGCTGAAATTGTTACCACAACCAAATTTTTATAACTATTTTTAAATTATAAATTACTTATAACCATAACATAGTATAGATAAACATTTAATTACCCTTCTACCTATTTTCAGTCTACATCGGGTACTGACGTTGTACATTCGCGATGAAGTGGTGTACAAGTGCAAGCAATCATTGGGCACAATTGATCCTGAATTTAACTGCTTTTGGTTTAGATTCAAGGTCTGGTCACACTTTCTGCATTTCGGCTTTTTTATAAAGAAGTCCAAACGTGGGAAGGGATAAATTTATATCTGGCGTCAATGCCCTTTCCGACTTCATATCGAGGATTTTAGAAAGTTTTTCGAGCCATGCAATTATTTTTGCTAGTGATTTCAATGTTCATAACTCGTCTTGGATACGCCATTCGAACCATACAACTGTACAGGGCCAATATGTTGTCCTATTCGCCGCGCACAAGCACCTCGCCACCTTAATGAGCCAGCATATATTTCGTGTGTTGAGGGGCAAGAACAAAATGAAAGAATGAAGTAAGAATGAAGTAAGCATTCTTGCGCCTCTCAGTAAGTCGAACCACTGCACCATATCTTCCTCGGCCTACATTTCGGTCTCTGATCTTCACAACTTTTCAAAAATGGCAACGAAACGTTTAAATTATTTAAACGAAATGGACGCTTGGGCTAAGCTCAACGACATTTTTGCCACTTTAATTGGTAATTTTGTTTTCTGGACAATAGAGTCAGTGCCACGGCGTTGTGATCATTATTTTGCTTGGAATAAAAGCCTTCAATTCATTTAAGCAAACCGCGTCAAACAAAAAAGGAATTATTGGTTTAATCAGACGTGCAAAAATGTAGTCAGATTCAGAGAAAAAGCAACTAAAGCCCAGGTGCTGATTTGCTACACAAAAAGGCGAGATCTTCGTGTGCCAAGGTACAAAGTCGCTGAAGTTCTCACTGCTCCTCGGGGTAGTAAAAACTTCTGGTCATTCGTTAAAAGTTCCCAAATTCCGTCTCATTTAGTGGATGATCAAATTATTGAAGACCTCTTGGCTGAAAATAAAAAAAATATTATTTAATTTAAAACAAGTAAATTAAAGTGTTAGATAAATAAATAAAAAGGTTTCATATAGGGATGCAACCAATACCGATATATCGGCGATATTTCTGGCTTTCCGATACATCGATATCGGCGATCTTTTACTGTCGATACGCCAATTTTCTTATATTTTTCTATAGAGTTTTTTTTTGCGTAACAACTACGAGAAATAACATATTAAAAGCAGAACATAAAATTCAAATGAGAGACTATTTTCCACTGCAGGGCTGCTTCAAACGGATTTGAGAAATCGTCTATCTCCGCAAAATTTGAAAACACTTTGTTTTTTAAATAAAAATCTTATTAATATCAATTTTAAATATTAATCTTTTGCAATGTTGGTTTTATAATTTTAATTAAATTTTAACATGATTTCAAATTCAATTTGTTGTCTTTTAAATCTTATTAATACCAGTAAAATCAGACGGTCTTAGTTTCATACCTCACATTTGCGTATTGAACAGTTTAATACATCTGCAGAAAGCCACACAAACTAAACAGAAACACACTGCCAATTTCTGAAGTAAGTGCCGTCAGGAGTGGGCTTAAGTAAGTCTCATTTAATTTCTTAGCTTTATATCTTAAGGCTATTCAGTATAGGCAACCTGTGACCAGTCGACTAACCTTCAGCTCAGCAATTCTGGAAACAACAATTCCAGATAACAGTGGAACTGATATAATGACTACGAGTACATTCAAAACAGAGATACTGACTAAATTCTTTAAGCAAAGAGAAATTTAATAAGTTTTATTGGTGGCTTAATAACAACTGTCAACAATTGGATAGATATGCAGAACCTAAACCGGAGATTTTGGAAAGTAGACAACCTTCAGTTTTGTTAAAAATTTACCCACAGAAGGCAGTACACTGTAGAGATTTTGTGGGAATACTATAATGTAAGGCACTGTGGTTTGAATATCTGTGGTTAAGAAATGTGAACTCCACTGCATAGACTCAAAGGTTTGTAAAGATGGCAGAGGCAGAAAAGAATTAATTCTTTTACACAGACAGAAAAATCACATTTTAAATTTATAATAAAGGTTTGCAATTAATTTTTATATTAAACAGGGTTTTCATAACAACTGACAGGATAAAATTAAAAAGGAGGAAATTAATGTTTATGGTTTATGCTGCTACAGCGATGCTGAGCTTCTCACTTGTTTTAAGACATAAGCATGAAGACCACATACACTTCAAGTGTGAGAACTCAATGAGGAGACACCTCACTTGTAGTTATAAATCCAAAACTAAAAATTATTAAATATTAAAATAAAACGTAATTATTTCGCAGACTTAGATTGGAAAACCGAAAACTATTTAATAATAAAGATGGTTTTAGCAAAAAACCTGCTTCAGTCACTTACTTTCCGTTCATATTTATTAATTCTAGCATTCTTACTTAAGGTAATTTCTTCAAATAAGTGTGATGAAAAGGATTTTGATTTAACTTTTATAAAAATGAATTTCGTCCAACCAAATTAATATTAATTAGTTGGTTAAATGGATGATATTTACAATATACGCATCTCAAGGTGATGGATGTGAAGAATGCTGATGATGGATTTAGCGGTCCTGAAAGTGCGGCACTACATTCTGCCAGCGTTATTTTTTTTTTTTTTTGTTTTCTTTGGAAAACGTCCGCGTGCATTTGAAAAATAATTTTTCTTTATAAAAGGTTTATTGAGTTAATGAACTAAAGCAAAAAAGGAAATTTTAATTGTTTTATGAAAATTATCGGTTCAACCCCTGGCTGGGAAAAACTGAAAAAATAATTTAAAAAGGATTTTGGCTGTAGCCAAACTCTCTAAACTCAACACAAATTCTATGTGTTTGATCATCTTTGAGGTTGTTAAAACCTGCAATATCAAAGGTTTAGCAATAAAGTAGCAGTGCCTTTTAAAACATTTTGTAGACTGTAATCCGCCATTATAAAATATTCTCTAGTTCCTTTAAAACGTGACCCATTTCCTTTACATTTATTTTAAATTTAACTAATTAATAAAAATTCCTAACTTCAAATGCTGGAAAGTTGAAAATAAATTACCAAGATTTTAGATGCCACTTTATGTAACAATAAATGTAAAAATTCTTTCATTTTATGGAAACTATCACACACGCTCAAAATTTTAAAAGAAGTACACAGACTGACTTGTGTGAAAGTTTGACAAATTACAGACGATATCAAGTTTGACATTGAATGTGGTTGGGTTGGGGGAAGGGGTGTAAAAAGGAATATGGAATGTGTGATGTGTGATGCTCTAGACATTGAAAACTAATGATGGTAAAATGGTTGCCACACATAAATCCACTAAATATAAGTTCTATTCTAGAAATTAGATTTAAAAGTTTGAAGTTTTTTTATTTCTAATTTCTTTACACTTCCATTAAACTTTTTCCCGTATATGTATTTAAATATGTATGTATATTTGAATGTAAGTGTGTGTATTATTTTGGTAGCCCCACATCTTTTTTATACAATATGCTCATATATTTGTTTATACCCTAACTGGAGACCATTATTAATGTTATTTTGACAAAAGTAAAATGATTAATTTTAAATGCATTGAAAAGTAATTAAATTTGTTCATTAAATTTTTTGAAAGAGATGGGACAGAGAATGGGAGCAAATAGTTCTCATATAAATTTTTATTTATGTAGAAAAGCTAAGAAAATTTTTATTTACTGTTAGGAACTCGGTTGTTGCAAAAAAAAAAAGATCAACCATCAAATAGAATACTTTTGTATTTAAACTGAAATAAAGAAAAAAATAACATTCAAAAGTTAAATAAAAAATTAAAGGTAATTCTTCTTAAAAAACCAACTTCAAAATATACAGAAAGGCAGAGGCTCATGAAATATGAAATAAAAATTTTTATACGCACTTTCTTTAAATTTAAATTGTCTATCTATAATTTTTCATCAAATTACATCTGCCATAAGTCCACCCATTGATTTCTTATTTTAAATTTTATACTTGAACTCGAACTCGAACACATAAATCGACATTCTGTGTAATAATTTAAGACATCTTTTAATTTTGAAAATTATTAACTTCCTTTTTTTATATAAAACTAATCTGTAAACATTAAAAAGTTTGTAAATTATTGAATTACTGAAACTCTTAAATATAAAAAAACTATTTGATTTTACAATTTAAACAAATGTGCAGTTGAAAGTTGACCTTACTTTCATTGATTGGTGGTTACAAAGCTGAAGATATGAACTTAAATTTGATACCAGCAGAATGGGAAACTAATTTTTTCTGCTACTACATATCTTCACATTATTAAAGCTTCTTTTATATTTTAAGGCAATTGTGCTTTTCTCCTAAATTTTACTTTTATAATATTTTTCTTTACTTGAAAAAGTAAATATCTTCTAGAACTTGTAATAGCCTTTTTACACTGATCAACATCTAACATCAATTTGCGAAGATGTTAACATCTTTCCACAAGAAACATAAAGGGCTAAAAATCAACATCTTTCAACATCTTTAAAAGATGTTTCTATCTCATTTTGTTCCATCTTACATCTTTTGATAATTTGAGCGTCATCAATAGAAAAATGACAGTAATTTTAATATTCTGGTGGCATCACTAATAAAATGGCGTTGGAAATATAAATAAATATTTTCAAACAAAAATGAGCGGCACACGTAAGGTTTTGTTTTTAAATTTAAATAAATATAAATTTTGGTTTATTTTAATGTATTGAAAAAACAAAAACAATAAAAGAAATATTTATTATTTGGTGATCTTGAGCTTGGAAAAATTTGGCATTTTTAATTATAAAATAAAAACGGTATATTAAAAATATAAAATAAAAATTGTTTTCAAATTTTTTTATTTATTTTGGACATCTTTTTCCAAAATGTTCCATGGCGGCTTTTAAAAATATAAGTATTTATTGAAATAAATATTCATAATCCAGAGTATTGTGACCTAAAAACAGTCTTATGTCCATTAAAAACTTTTCTTCATCTTCTTCTCCCAGGATGGTTTATCATTATTTTAATACATCGCATTAATAACTGAGTTTGTTCTTTTAAAGTCACAATTAAACCAATTATTAATATGTCCTCTAAATCAATTTTTTTCAATCTTATTTAAAACTATGCGTCGTTTAATTATATGTGTTTGACAGCTGAGTTGATGGTAGATGTTATCAATATAAACGAATGTTTCACATTTTCTACATCTTCCATGCGTTTCGCCGATATGTTAGTCAGTGTAAGAAGCCTATAAGAGATACTTGTTTTACACAATACTTTGATTTTCAAAAAATTAATTGGGCTTAAAAACCCAGTAATTATTTCTGTTCTCAAATTTTTGTTTTTATTGACATTTTTCATTTATTCGAGCTCTAGAAAATCTAGTGTAGGAAAAATTATGGTTTAAAACTTTTTACAAAAAAAAAAAAATAATTTTCTATTTGACTTAAAATCGATTTAATCATTTTATAAGTGATCACAGATTTCATTTCTTAAAACTCACACGTCGTAGAGTGGACGAATAAAGTGAAGCTGATCGAATTATTTTCGGGTCTAAGACATTATAATTTACAATTTCTGGCAACGTTACAACACTGTGCACCATAAGCAACCGGAAAATAAAAAAAATAGTTCCATTTGATTAGTTGAAGTAATAAGCGTCAGCGTTACAGTTGTTACTATAGGATTTCAAAGGCAGTCCAACCGCTTAAAGGAGGTCTACTCTAGCAGACACTTGAAATATGAGGCCTGCCAGTAGGCAGCAGCTACTACTGTTAGAGTAGGGAAAAAAAACTATCAAGGATTGAGAGAATTTTTTTTTCGTACCTAAAAAATAAAAACGTGACCCTATTGATTTCGCTACATTAGTTGACCCTATTATATGTTACTTCACTAATTTACGTACATATCCTTATTCACACTAAAATAAATTCATTCGTTGTCGCACTTTTTGCAAGTGGAGGGTCTCTCCCGTAAATATTTTCCACAAATATTTTTTTACATGTAGAACAAATGTTTATGGTTTTTTTTTTGCAATATCAAATTTATCAGTCAGCTGACGCTGGCTCCGCTCGCTTCTTCTTTCAAAATGAATAAATCGCAAAATTTCTGTGAAACGATTTCCGTTCATTGTTCGTGAAAAAAATGCAGACCCCATTTCTTATTCCACAAAAATGAAACATTCAAGTTTTTTGTTTCATATGCACCACTTGCAGATAAAATTGCAATTAAAGCATCTAACTCTTCTTAAGTTATACTTCATTCGGATTCTAAAACTCGACGTGCTTTTGATTCTGTGCACATTTTTATATGATTCATAATTTCCACGTCAAGTATCAACGAAAATGCACTCCTTACTTTGCCCTTCATGATGTTGCGTTTTGCATATCCCGTTGGTCCTGATATTTTTCTAAAAATTATGTGAAGCGGAAATCTTTTAGGTTCAGAACCTTGGTAAATTTTTTGCCAAACACCTCCATCAACTAAAGTTTCAATATTCTGATAGTTTTCTTTCCATTCATCTTCGGAACTAGAGACCAATCTCCTTCCTTTTCGTCCCCTACGCGTGTCTACAATATTCTCTATCTCATTATCGGTGTCGAATAGCTCAGAGTCAGTGTCTGATGAATCATATATACCATCCTCACTCTCAGAATTTTCTTCTTCATCTACTTCAGGGCATAGTTCGCTTATATTATTTATTTCTTAAAGCACTTTCTTTTACGTTGCTAACCTGTAACTTAACAATTTTGATTAACGCCTCAAAAGCGATCATTTGACCACTCCGGTAGGTTTAGTGTTAAATTTCAGTTGCTTTGAAAATAAAAATTTTGTTAATTGATATTAGTGCCTAAAAGAAGTCAAATTACTAAAATTGCAGTAGTAAGTTTTAACGTTAGAGTTCGTAGAATGATATTCCTCTAACCTAAACCAGATTTGCAAACACGCACCACGAGATAAAAATATTGCTTTACACAAGGCTTATTTTTAAAGATTTTAAATATTTTGGGTCAAAACCTTAAACAAATATTTTATAATCAAAATCTTATTTCAAACCATTTCCTAATTTTTTCTAATTACATATATCCCAAAATTTGTATTTTTTTTTGCTGTTTCTTGTTTTTTGACAAAAGTCTTCAAATGTTTCCATTCCCTTTTTTTAAAACTTTAGGAAACAATTACTTTTAAATATTTGTTTGTTCAAAAATAATTCTTCATTAATTGAATAAAACTTTTCTTCAAAGAACACTATAAATAAAGAAAATATAATCCAACAACTATTAATCTCTCCCCTTTTGCATTCAACCATTCAATAGCACGTTCTAAATTCCAAAACATAAAAACATTTATATCCTAAGTCTTAAGGATCAGTTTTATAAACAAGATTGGCTGGCTCCCTTGTTTATCTCGTTATTTTTAAGGGATAATAAATCAATTATCAAAGCATAATCATAAAGACAAAAAGTATATAAAATAGAAGAAAGAAAAAGAAAAGGGAGCCATTATAAAAAGTATAAAAACAATTTATTGTTTACAGTTCCGGTTGATTGTACAGCAAAATGATCCGTGTTAGAGATCCTGGTGGCTTCTGTCTAAATTATGATTAGAAAACATTTGTCAGTTCAACATGACATGATGTGTCAGGCTTAATGATCATAAAATAAATTCGAATTACAGGAAAATATGAAACATGTTACTTTTCTTTTGGCGCGGGTGCTTAAATGTTTTTTTTTAAGGTTCCTTAGTTTTTCATTTTAGTTTTTTGGCACAGTGTTTTAAAAACAAATGAATTGTTATTTCTTTTTTTTTTGTGCTTTTTAGGAATTTTTATAACCTTTTTTTTAATAAAATAACAAAGTAACCTTTTTAAACGCGTGCTTGTTTAAAGAAAGAGTTGCAGTAGTAAAATTTTGCTATTTCCCCATCTTTGTTTAGTTATTGGCTTAATCAATTAACAGTTCCTTAGACTACAATTGTAGGCTTCATAAATCCTGTTTAGCGTTAAGATGTTGTTTCAATATATTTTTGTTTTTATATTTATTTTCTTTTTTTTGTGAATTGCATTTTAAAAGGATTATTGATCATTTGTGTTAATTTGATATTTTATTATCCTTAAACGCCTGCTGTTAATTGTAATAAGGCATCTCAAGTATTTCAATAATTTATTTTTATTATTATTTCTCTTTTGTAATTTGCTCTTTAAGCCGCCTTGGTAAACAATTAGTTAATTGTCTTACAAAACACCACACACGTTGCAGTTTTTTATGCATAAACACACATATTTATGTATCCATATATTAAGATAGTTGTATGAGTTCATATATAGAGTACATTTATATTTTAATCCTTAGTTAGAAGTATCCTTTTTTTTTGTTTATTTAAAAGCATGTGTTTTTGCAGCATATTAAGAAACTGCGAATGCTTGTGTTAGATGTAAAATTTAAAGAAATTTCGATTAAGTCTTTCAAGCAGTATTTCATCATAAATTTGGTTTGAAGTTCTACAACATTCTAAAAAAAGTCCTAGTAAAGCTACTTATTGCAAAAGCACATCTCATGGATTGCTTTAAAGCTTAATGAAAGAATTGTGCGTCTTAAGTCAGAACCTGCTACTGTAAACTGATTTACCTTCCATTTTCAAAGTTTGCTTAAGCAATAAATATAAATTTTAAATTTTTGGTTTTTTTTCAATTAAGTTCTTACTTTAAATATGGCTGCACAGTGGGGAAATATTAAATATTATATATTATACTATATAGTCAGCCAAACCATTGACAAAAGTTTCCCACGTTCGTAACGTTGTAATATTTGAGCTCAAGTTTTAAGATCAGCTTAATAGGGTTCCAAAAAAATAATCTCCTTAACAGTTTTTTTTTTTTTTGAGAACTTAATATACGACAATTACACTCGAAATCGAAACGGAATGGAATTTTTAAAGATTTCTTTATAAAAAAATTTTAAAACAATAATTCTTTAAAATTTTTAAACTTTTTTATTTTGAGTGAATATAGAGCCAGGCAAAAAATCCTAAAGCTATCATTCATAGTTAACAAATTAGTTGTATTTCAAAATAGAAAACTATATCTCTTTCAGAACCATAATCTAGTCTCTATAAATTATTTGACACTTTTTGCAAAAAAAATTTTCATAATTTTTTTTCTAATCAGGTTTCAAGAAATATTTTGAAACTTAAAAAAATTAAAAAAAAAAACAAAAAAAAACTTTAGCATGTTGGGAATGTGCGAATTTGAAGAATAAATTTACACATTGACATATCATTGGTAAAACACAGTAATAGTTGTTCTTTACCCAAACGAAGACCTATGTGTCACCCCTGGACTTCCTTAAAGTCTACATTTTTGCGAGATTTCCCCAAGCTGCGTTTGAAAAATTAAAACTGGCTTTGAAAAGCTCTGTTTACATTTAGATATTTTAGAAGTTAAAATAAACCACGGGAATATTAAATTAATTAGATAAAAGAAAATAAAATTGGTGATTTATTAATTTAATCGAGATAAAAGTAGCACGATATTTTTTTTTTAATTAATAATTTATTCTAGAAGTTATTTTATAATTTAAAAAATTTTATTGGGAAAATTTTAAAAATTACATTTTTGTTGCTTCTGATGAATGATTCGAGAATTTTTGGATTCGAGTTAGGTCTGATGAAAAAAAATTATAAAAAGCTACACAAAACTTTAAATTTCATAGATGTCCTATTCTGCCATCCTATTGCACTGTTACTGAAAAATCTCTAAATAAACTGATAAACTAAAAGGATCGAATTATGCTCTGCTACGTGCAGGAATTTATATGTTATTTATTTATTCTAAAATTTTTTTATTTTTGCCCCACTCTTTGCTGGCATTTTTTAATTAATTTTAGCTATTAAAAATTTACAACGCAGCGAGAGTGCAATTCGTTTAGCAAAGCAAATTATTTACAAATGTCAACTACCTTTTTTATAAGTATTTTGATGTATAAATTTTCTTTACCATTTGAAAGTCTGCCTCGAAAGTCTTGGTATTTGAATTAAGTGATTTTGATGGCTTAAAATTAAAACAGCTCTAAATCATTGTTCAGATTTCCGAAGGATATTTCATTGTCTTTAGTATAGTGGGACTTTTCCTCTGGCGTTATATTTTTGTACAATTTAATAATGTTGTAGTTCACACGAAATTTTCAAGGCGAATGTTTGATTTTGCGGTTATAGAGTTTGGCTTATTGTTAATGGTTGCTATAAAGACTTTTCAAAATTTTGGCCAAATGGATCGCGTTTTTTTTTTGCTACTAAATTTTTATCAGGATTCTTTAGAAAACCAAATTAATGCAGTCTGTCTCCTTTGATACATTGTACTGTCTTTAGGATGGGAATTATACATTTATTATTTTATATTATATTCGAAGAAGATTGCGTCAGGATTTTTCTAATGTCGTAGAACAAAATATGAATGCAGATTTAAATAAGAAAATTCAGCAGTAATGGGGTCAACTTTTTTTTAAACTCTTTTTGCTTAAACAGTAAAACAAAATTTGTTAAATTCTATGCGTTAGTCTGAAACTGTTCAAAACATTGGCCATAGACCTTGTTATTATACTTGAGTTACTATAGGCATTTTGTCTAATTTTCAAGAGTTTGTCTGTAACGGTTTCAAAGATAAAGCCATATAGGTCAAATTACATCAGCTATAGGGACACCCTTTAATACCTAATTTCAGGTTTGTTCTTGTTATAGCAGACTTAGCAATAAAGGTTCAGTGCAAGTTTCAATCAATTGTCTACAATTGTTCAACAGCTTGGTCATATACATCAAATTACAGCAAGTATTGTAATACCCTATAATTTATAATTTACAATATTTATATTTCTTAACATAACAGACAAACTAGTGATTATTTTGTTTAATTTTCAAGTGCTTGTATATAACGGTTCAAACGATAGAGCCAATAAGTCAACTTACTTTAAATATAGGAACACCCTTTAATTTCGAAGTTTGAATTTTATACTTGTTGTTGTAGCGGACATAACAATAGAGGTTCTTTGTAAATTTTAGCTGTCTGTCTATTACGGTTCTAAAATTTGGCCTCATACATCAAATTACATTAACTATTAGAACGCCCTTTAATTTATAATTTTGAATGTTATTAAAAGGGCCATAGTAATCGACGTGCTGTCTAATTTTCAAGCGTTTGTCTATAACGGTTCAAAAAATAGGCGCATACTTATGGCACCTATAGGGACTCCCTTTAATTTTTAGATTTATTTTTGTATTACTTTTTGCTATTGGAAGCTATAGCAATAAAATTTTTTTTAAATTTAAAGCAGTGCGCTTCACGGTTTCTATTACACTTAAATAACATGAATGTTGTATGGGGACACCCTGAAATTTTTAAGATTATGAACTGCTTTTAAAGCGGGATCAATCTGCAAGCATAATCTATCAAATTAAAAAAAAAATTCAAAATTGGTTCACAAATGACTGAGTTCTGCAGGCCCAAACATAAGAAAAAGCAACATTCAGTCGAATTGATAACCTCCTTCTTTTCTTGAAGTCGGTTAAAAAAAGGTATATATTTTAAAAAATTAGAATATACAAAAAAGGCTTTAAATGTATTTTATTTCCCACAAATAAATATGCCAAGCAATTCTTTGTGCAATTGGTCACAATACAACAGACTCAAATGACTTTGCTGACTTTACAGGGACTAAATGCTGTGAGCGAACTTTCTTCCAAAATTCATTTAAATCTACTAGCAGCCAGTAAATTAAATTTGTATTTCCTTATTTATTTTATAGAATCACTTCTGCTTTAAAAACAATTTCGCGTATAAAATATTTTAATTATTTTGTATTATCTAAGGTTTTAAAAATACGATCAGAATTTCATTCAAAACAATTTTTTCTTTAAATTTTTTTGGTTTACTTTAAAAAAATTTTTTTTCTTTCTAAAATTTTAATTGATCAAATTTCCATATAAAATGTCGATAATAAAAATTGGATATATTAAAAATATTTTTTTGTGACTACGTACGTAAACCTAAAATATGAAAGTAATGTTTTGTTTCTTAAAGTTATTCTAAGCAATTTTGCTTTAACCAACAAGTTTAAAGTTTAATTTACACTATTAACAAAACAGCAACCATCGCAGCTCAATAGCATGAAATATGAAAGAATAAAAAAAATGAATTAGTAACTCCCCCGTGTCAAAAACAAAGCTTGTAATTAGCATTCACTTAGTAAAGAACGAACATAAATGAAAAATGTCATTGCCACTTAAAGCAATACTTAACACTAGAATTAACAGAAAAGGTAAAAACTGCAACAACAAACACACTAAAGTGACAGTAAAAGAACTCAAAACTTATTCTGAAAAACATCAAGCAAGTTTATCCCCCCATAAAACAAGAATATTTAAAAGAAAAATGACAGAAATCAAAATGCAAAAAAAAATTATGAAAAGCCACATAATACCACCCAATAAAAGGAAAAAACACATAAACACAAACACATTCGCTTAAGTACTTTTAAAACAGTAAAAGGAAACAGGGCATACTGTGTCAAGTTGTAAAATAACTGTTTTTACAAACGCAACCACAGCCATGTTTATTAAAAATAAGAAATCATACCTACAAACATTTGCAAAAAAAAATCAAATAACCCCCCAAAATATGCATCAATTTATAAACATCACATTTCATTTTCATAAAGCTGTAATTGTGTGAGTGATTGTTTTTCTTGAGTCAGCGAACACAACACATACTTTCTTTTCCAACAAACAACCCTTTAATTTTTTTAATTTAAGCTGTGAAGCTTTTTTTAACAAACGTCTAGATGGCTCTTATTTATTTAATTTAAGCTAAAAAAGCCATTTTTATTCCACAGATATTTAAAAGATGGCGCTAGCACACTGTTTACTGGAAAGTTTTTTATACAAAAATTTTATACATTTTTTTATAAATTCTTTTTTTATTCCACAAACGCTAAAAATAAAAGAATAAAAAATTAAAAGCCCTTGAAAGAGGGGAATATGTAAACATTATCTACAAATGCCCACCAACATATGCGAATGGCATATGAGAAAAAACGCCAACAAAAAAACATTTACTCTCTCTCATATGAGCAAACAATGAGTCACACACATGTTCTAACACAATTAAAAATTGTTTGTCTCTTAAAAAAACCTAAAAGAGGGAAAAACCTGAGTGCATTCAATTTCAAAGTGTAAAGATTTTTCTCACTAACCAACTCACATGGTCACATAAGTGAAATGGGGGGACTACTTTGCGTGAGAGAATTTATGCAAATGTGTTTTTTATTTTTGGTTTTCCCTCCTACTTACTTTTCATTTAAAACAAAGAGATAAGTAGCGGCGTTTTTTCATTATCTTGTGGGCAGGTCATTGGTTTGGGTAAGTTTTCGTGTGTACGGCAAAGAAAATATATTCATTCACTTTTCATACTTTGGCGTATGTGATTGTTATCATTTTTTACTTTATATTATTACAAGTTCTACACGCAAAATGGCTTTAAAGTTGCTCTGCATTAAAGCACAATAAAAACTTCAATCAAATTATTTTGAATACTCTCTTTTTGAAATGGTTGTCTGACTGTTAGAATTTTGTTTCGGTTGTATCAGCGCACACTAATGGTTGATTGCCACAGTAACAACTTATTCTTTTGTCATTTTGTGTGATTTCTTTTTGTTTCTTCTTTTTGTGGGTGGTGGTAATATGATGGCCACTTTGTGGAGGTATAGTTATTGCGGTTTGGAAAAATCTAAATAAATATGCGTATCTGTGTGTGTATATGTTTATGTGAATATGACTGAATAAGACAGTACATTTTGTGGCATTAAGTTAAGACATTTTATATTTGACGTGATTTAAAATTATACAAAATTTTGAAATTTGAAAGAGACACTTTTTTCAACACTTTTGTGAAAACAAAAAAAATTATTTTTTCTTTAACTTAATAATGTACTCTTTTAGTCCAAGAAAAAACAATATCTTAATTCACTTCTATTTAGTGAAAGGATTTCATCAACTTTTTGGTTGCTTAAATATGAAACAATGGCTAAGTTAAGATAATGTGAGTTATTCTCAACTGCAATTACTTCAAATTAATATTACAAAACAACCATTTTTTTAATTCACATAATAAATACTTAATAAATTCCAAGAAAATTTTCTTTAAGGAGGTTGGCATAAATATTAAGTTTTGTTAAGGACTTAAAAATATATTTTATTTTAATAAATTTAAAATTAAAATAAAATAAATTAAAAAATATTTTAAAAAATTTTAAATTTAAAAATAAAAAGGTTAAAGCACAAATTTTTGACATTTTAAATTTAAGTAAAGAAACTATGATTAAGAAAATCAGTTATTTAATAAAAAATTTTTTAACTGACAGGGTTCGAAGGACCATAATCTAATATTCCACTAAATTAAATAAATAATTACTTTTTTAGGCACAACTTAGGCTGCTAAAAAAAAACCTTAGGAACTATAGCGCTGAATAAACTGAAGAATTGTTTTTCTTATCATCATTCTTTCTGCCTCGCTTCAATTTTATTTTATGTAAATTAATTTTAACAAATTCCTAACAATAAACTGTACTGAAAATAATAAAAAAATAATTAACTTAAATGCCGTCAAATTAAAGTGAAAATAATGGATTTCTATTAATTTTTCTTAGAAAAGCAAGGGAAGAATTTGGGCATATTTGGAATAAATCCAGATTTACACTTTACAATTTTTTGAGTAATTTCTTTAATTACAGTAGATTCCTGATAATACGTAATCGCAAGGGATCGGCCGTTTCTTAGGAGTTATAGGGGTTTTCGATTTAGCGGGATTTCAATTTAACGGGGTTTAAATAAATTAACTACGAATTAGCGAGGTTTTTCCATGTATTTACTAAAAAAAAAAAATAAAAAACAATTGTTAAAAACGAAATACATATAAAATAAATGATAATATAAAATAATATAAATATAAAATATAAATAAATAAATTAAATATAAAATAAATGATTAAGTTTTTCTTTCCATTCTGAACATATAATTTCATTAACAGCTGAACTTTCAACGCAAATTTTTTTTAATGTGATGTTATTGCGTTTTTTAAAGCGATCGAGCCAGCCGCTGCTTGATTTAAAATCATTTAGATTTAACTTTTTTGCAAATCATACTGCCTTTTGATGTTAATGGTCCACTAATAGGGATGTTAGACTGCCGGCCCTGTGTAAGCCATAAAACTAAAGACTTCAAGCTCTGGATATTCAGGAAGTTTTTTGCGCTATTGCTTACTGCTTGAAAACTTTTGCATAATAAATTCTTTTTTTTGAAGGATTGAAGTAAGAATTGATGGAGCAATTTCAAATCGTTTAGTAACGTGTTTTTTCTCTATTGTCAATGGCTGCAAAAAATATTTGTTGTTTTTGTAATACCGACAGAGTTTTATGTCTGCGCTTTGACATTTTTCTTTATTATTCATGTATAAAACTGATCTTAAGAAAATAAACAAAATGCAAAAACCAAAAAAAAAAAAAATAGGGGCAACCAAAAAATCACTTTTTCAAGGTTTCTGTTGTTTTTATTACGAATTATAAGTGAAAGTCAGCAATTAATTTCGACTTATAAAAGGTAAAGAAGATTTTATTTGAAAAAAGAAAAATCACGAATTACCGAGGGGACCAAAATGTGTGGAAATTTTACGAATTAACGAGATTTTTTCAAGGGACCGACAGTTTATTACGAATTATCGGGAATTACGATTAATCGGCGTACGAATTATTGGGATTGTGTATTCATTGAAGTTGCAGCGATATGCGTTATTTAAAAATAAACATAAATAACAGTAACATAACCTCAAAATTTAAGCAATACCACATTGCTCACCCCTCTTGCTTTACCAACAAATAAAAAATTCATGCTAGTTTCATAAAAAATTGTAAAAGTAAAAAATTGTAAGTAATTTTCTCCTAAGCACAAGTTTAGCAACAAAATTGCAGGGAAGGCAATAAAAATATATTTTCTAACAGATTCCAATACGTACTGCTTTCAGAAATATGGATCGAATTTTATATTATTTGGTCTTGGATTTTTCGTGCTTAAAATCGTGTCGTTAAAACTGCCCCTAAGTAAACTTTTATACCACTGGAAAGATTTTTTTTGCAGTTTGCAGACAAAGCAAACATTTCTATTATAAATGAATTAAAATTTTTTGTTTTTGGCTTAGGTTCATTTTTACATTTAATGTACAAATTTTAAGAAAGAAAAATTATTTACAATTGTAATTTTTTCTTGTATTCTTTGGAAAACGTACGCATACATCCGCATTCTTTCTAAAAATTAAAAAAAAAAAAAAAGAAAAAATGAATCTAGGCAAAAAAAGGGATATTTTAATTAATTTCTAATATTCCACGGTTTAAATCCTGATTGGGAAAAAAATTAAAAAGTAACTTCTATTTTCATATTCATAACAATCGTTTGCTATTTAGTTTGTGATTTACATTATTTTCGTCGAAGCATTTACCCGAGCATTCATTACTTTTATTGATTTGAACATTTTTTATTTATTCGATTATTCCCTTATTCTTTATCCAATTCTGAAAGAACCGTAGACTATTTACTGCAAAATTTTTTTGTCTTCATCAAAGTGGATTTTTCTTTTTTCATTGTTGTTTCCTGAAGTTATAAACAAATAAAAAAATTCATATGACTTTGTCGATGATTTCATATATTTTTGTATCAACTGGATGTTCAGCAACATTTAAAATAGTTCACCTAACTTTGAATATTATTAAAGGCTGGCGCTAGTGTCATGTTCTTAGTCTACCTAAAACATTGATTTTCTTAGATATTTTGTCTTTTCTTTAAAAAAGATCAATGGCAGCATGCAATTTTTGTTGTAATTTTTTCATCAGTCCAGAAAAGGTCCCAATCGATCAATTGTTAAATTATTTAAAGATTTTCTTAAATATGAAAAGTTTATATTTTAAAAACATTCTTTGTTGCTTTTAATTTTAAATTATTATTGTACGATTTTGTAAGACACATACTGACTAGTAGATCAGTGTAACAAATTGGTGCCATTCTTTAGACATGTACTTCCCTTTTCCATTTATCAAATCAAATTTGACAAACTAAAAAAATGTTATCTAAAATGTCATAATTAATGTCATGTAATATTTTCTAATAAAAAGAGAACAATTCTTAGAATAAATGCTTAATAAACACCATTAGATGCAATGATCTACCGTTGCACACAGTAAAACTGGTCAACCGCAACCATTTTAAAGACAAAATTGTTTAATAAACAACTGGTGTCGTAATTGGAAGAGCCAAGAACTAAATGAGCATGAAAAAACGCCAATAAAATTGAACAACAATTTAACAGCAAAAAAAAAAAATGATAATTTTTTAAAACAGCCTAAAAGTAACAAAACAGGGTGCAACCGTTAAAATTGTGACTATAAATGTTTTTAAATATGGTGACAACATAATTGCTTAATTAGTTAATAGTCTTAAGAAACATGAATTAAAAAAAAAGAATTTAATGCAAGAGTAGTGCCGTTAATTTACACACGCACCCTTCTCTTTTAAAGTGTTAGAAACTGTTTTAGGACAAAAATACTTTTGAGTGATTAATGGTAGGAAACTAGTAAAAATGGCTTAAAATTAAACGCAGAAGTACAGTGAGAAGTAGAATTGAATATAAAAATTGAATTACAATTAATAAAAAGAAAATAATCATCTAATTTTTACTAACTTCAAAAGAATTCTAAGTAACTAAAATCCATCCAGCGCCGCTGGAATTTCACCCTATTGAACGATTATGATGGCGTCATCAAAACGTGCTCACATGCCAAGTTTGATAGTTTAATAGACTCTTAAGACTTATTGGACTAATTGCAATAATATTTCGTTTGTTGATAAAAATGGGAACACTTAACACTGGATTTTCCACTGCAGAGCAACGTCATCAGTTATATTTTTAAAATTCAAATTTTAAATTGATTCGATTATTAATTTATCTATTTTTTTAATTTTAATTAAATATAAATTTAATATAATCAATCATTTAAAAAATTTGTTATAAGTTGTTTAATTAAATATTTAATATATTCAATTAAAAACTTAATTAAAATGCAATCTGAAAACAATTAAAACTATTAATGGGTGCGAAAAGTTTTCTTATATGAAAATGAAAGGACTTTTGGCACTTAACTCTGTGCTGATATATTTTTAACCAAAGGCATCATCTTGATTTTTAATACGGGACTTAGGGAAATTTGACAAAAGAAAGTTTAATTTCAAAAAGGGCTGATTACCAGCTAACATCTACTTTACCATAACTTGCGATTTATTTGATTTATCTAAGACATAAGGCACTAGATTTAATGCCTTTTTTATGATTACTTTACTAAGAACTGAGCATTATAGTCCAAACCGTAGCCAAGCTTTAAACCAGTAGTCAGTAGGCCAACATCGCTTTGAAAGCCAGTTACTACTTCTTAAAATTCTAAATTGACGTTAATACTTATTATTCTTCAGTTAGCCCCAACCTCTTATTTCTTGACAATATAAGAAGCCTAACTTTTTATGGTAACTGTTTACATTTAATTTTTTTTCTACTTGGTGCCACGTAAAGCTCTTGCACATGTTACGCGTTACATTACAATGTTGCTATTGTTTTTATTGTCGTTTAAGTTCATTGAGTTTAATGGTGTTGCAATTTTCGCGCTCTTTAGTTTTTGTGTTATTTTGTTTGTTTTTCTCATTGCACTTTTTGTTGTTTTTGTGCAAAATTTTTGCAGACTTTTTTGACATTTTGACGAAGAGGAAATGTCACGTCACGTCGTGTTTTGCCGCACACCTCCAATTTCCGGTTGAGCGGGTTGCCAGTGAACAGCAAATGAAGTCAAATTGCAAAATACAAACCAAACATCCCGACCAAACGTCATCCACATTTACACCAACTTTCACATACTTAGTTTTTATATAATTTTAACAAACTTTAAACTATTACCCTGCCAGTAAAACAATTGAGAAGGAACTAAAACTATTTGCTTGAAAGATTACAAAATTAGCAGTCATAGTGTTTTTTTATTCTGTTAAGAAAAATACTTAAAAATAAAAACTCCATTTAAGAATGTTAAGTTTTATCCAAATTATATTTCAAATAATTTTCAATTATCCCTGGGTAAAAGTTTCACTGACATCGGTGGGGTTTACTTGCAACAAACAAAAAAAAAAAAAAAAAAAAAAAAACAGCAACTTGCTACGTTCTGTGTCAAACATTAACGCTACTTTAACGCTTGACGTTTTAGTCATTTTCAGTTTAAACACAGCCACACTCACTTGTGTGCATTTATACAAACACATGCAATTTTATGTCGGTATCAATGTGTGAGCTTTTTTGGTTCTTGCAATAAACACACAAGTCGATGGACAGACAGACAGACAGAGTTAAGTGCATTGTGTAAATTTTATGTTCAATCCTTTTAATAAACGACTTCCCAAATATATTACGAACGTGTTAGAGGCGTAAGGTTTAGACGATAAAAATCACAAAATAAGTGAAGAATATTTAAAATAAAATTTGACTATTTAGTTTGTTAAGAATGAAGAATAGTCTGAAATGTTCCTAAAAGTTTGATTACAATATAAGAACAGAAATAATGTCGATCAAATGCTCTTCATCTAACACTGTTATGAAAAATCGAATAAATATAGAGTTTCTGTTTTTGTTCCAGTTTCTATCACGTACAGATTTACTCTAAAGGACTTGGCCAGAATTAAGCCTTTGTTCAAGCGTTCACATTTAAGATACAACAAAAATCAAGCAAAGGGCAAATAAATATAATGACAATACTGAAGAAAAAAAGTTCAAAGAAAAATTAAAAAACTTAATATTTTCAATTAAAAAAAAATTTAAAAAAGCAAATATTATGAGTCCTTTGCCATTATTCCTAAAGGTAGATATGTTACGAACGAAATTAGTCATATTTTATAAAAATGGTAATGTTAAGGTCACCACAGGTGTTACAAAAATCTTGTCAATCCGTTTGTAATTTCTATAATATCCACTTCCAATCCCATATAGTATATTTTGAGAAGAATGAGCAATGTCCGTCTGTCCGTCCTTGTTAATGTTAAAATAAACTTTGCCAAGGAACTAGATGAACTAGAGAAAACTAAAATACGCAAACCGATCAGACATAGTTTCGAAAATGCTATTGAAAATCAGCAAGATCTGTCCATGTCCTTCTAAGCAGCGGGCAAAACACTACGCCTGCCTTTAATTTTTCCATATCATTTGGAAAACATGTAGCTTAGTGAAGTAATTCCAATCAAAAAAACAAATGTATGGAGCAATAAAGAATTAAAAAATACGAAAAAAACATCAAATAAAAAAAATTTTCTTGCCCATATTTTTTTAGTTGTGGGCCTCAGAACTTTTTATAAAAAAGTACGATTGTGGACCATATTTTTAATATATCAATATGGGTATGATTTAAAAGCTTCTAAAGAGACTTTTTAGGAAATACTAAAATTTAAAAAAAAATGGTTAACCCATTAAGAGCCGGTGACATTTTTTTTGTAAAATTATTTATAAAACTTGTTTTTTCTTATTTTTAAATTCTTTGTTACCTAAATATTTATTGTTTGTATTGAAGTTACTTTACTTAATTAAATTTAAAGATATGTTAATGGGCAATTAGATTCGGCTTAGCCAAATATTGCACTCTTAATTGTTTTCTGTATCCTTTGATAACTTGTTTATTCAAAACGAGTAAACCTTTCTCAAGTTATGATGAAAAACCCCTATATAAACGTTTTATCAGGGTAAAAATATTTGCCACGCCCCTTAAAAAAGTTTTTACGTGATAGAAAAAATTTAATGCAGATTTTGATTAACCGCATTTAATTTATCTTATTTTTAAAATTAATTTTTTTTTCAAAGCAGTGCAAATAGATGCAGCCACAAGATTCTTTATAAAACTTATTTTGTTCCTGCGTCAGTCAGCATAAACATTGGGACAGGAGTAACTTACAAATGGGACAGTGCGAATATTATAGTAATGTAACTATTTTTATAGTTATTTAAATTATCACTTTAATTAGTTCTGTTAAAGTCTATTTAACAGACGGATTTTGTTAAACAAATAATAATCGAAAAGGGGTAAATGCTGCGGGTATGATGTTGGTACTGATTTTATTTTTAATTTTCTGACTTAATTATTTAAATTTACCATTTTATGATCAAATGCCAACATTAACTTGTTTATCATATGTTTATATTGTTACAGAGACCATAAGATGGTTATTTTGGCCATGTATTAAACTTTTTAATTCTTGGCGTGCAGAAAACTAAGGCAGTAGAGGTAAGAATCATATGCAGGATATTTTCATTTTATAATTTATATAAAAACATTGAGGAACTAAAATTTTCATTGAATATTTTCAACACTACTGCAAAGACAATAAGAATGAGCTTCTGTTTGTAAAGAAAATTCATTATTTGTATAAAAAAATTATTGTTGACAAATATTTATTCTACGTCAGCTGTATCAGCATTATTGCCTCAATTATACTCATTCTTAGAAATAAATAAAGACCATTAATTCTAAATATTTAAATTTTACATGACTCATAGGGACATACAGACTACTGGATATGTGCCCAAAGCTCTTGTAAGACCGTAGCCTTTGCTGTTTATTTATAAGAAAGTGTAATAGAAAAATTATCTTTAAATATATTATAAGACCATCAGGAACTTGTCTCATTAGCAACATTTTTCTGCGTGTGAAAGTTGATAGAAATAAAAAATTATATACATATTAAATTTTCTTTGTTCCTGTTTAAGGCCAAGACTGACAATGCAATCGCTTAATTCATTCATACAAAATCTAACGGAATTCTGTGCCATTAAGAAAAATTATCAACAAAAAAAATTGTGTTGTAGTGATATTTATACCAACAAGTAACTTTCGGTGTGACATCAAATAAAACAGATTTAGAACTTCCATATGGACTACTTCATGACTTTTTCCTATGGACCAATAGATTTATCCAAAGTGATGCTGAATGCACTTGTTTAAAGCCTAAGCTGCCTTTCTCTATATCGAAATTAAAAGAAATATTAAATTCATTAAATAAAAAAAATTTTGTTATGACCCTCGCTTTCCCTTCAATATGAGAGTACTGCAATACAAAAATCTTTTCAAAGTTTTTTTTTAATTTCAGACACTTTTAAATTTCTCAAAAATATTAAACAGACAAGTATTTAGATAAACAAGCACACAACTTTTATAAATAAAAAAAACTGAAAATATTTCTTTAAAAACGAACAAAAAAGGAATTTTGATTTTATTTTTAAAATTTTAAAATACACATTTAACATGTTTGTCAAAATGAACAAAATAAATATTAGAAATCAAGGTGGTCTTGCAAAAAAAAAAGAAAGTTAAGTGCTGTTTAAAAGAATATTCAAGTACGAGTAGTCCATTCATTCAAAATATTCTTTTCATTCTGGCTTTTTACAATTAAACAGCAGGCAGTTTTTTTGTTTCATCATCACAACATAGATTTCTTGGTCAATTTACTGCATATGATTTGTTTTAGACAACAAAAGACCATTTGGCAACATCACCCAACATTCTTTAACTAATTATGTTGTCACTTGAAAATCGTTGTTTAAAAAGATTTCTTTTTTTTTTTTGTTGCAAAACAAAGTATTTTGTTTTAAAATCGGTTAAATCACAATGACATAATGTGTGGTCTAAATTAAGATTTAGAGAAAATCTATTTCAAAAAATACTTATTAAGTCATCTTGGAACAAAAGATTAACAAGGTGTCTGCTGGCAACAATTGTTTGTTTCAAACCAAAATGGTTTTAGTTTAGAAACAAAAGTGATTTTTAAAGAAAAATATTCATTCATTTTTGGCTTATTTTGTTTAATGTCACAAAAGCATGGATGAGTTTCCTTTGAACTAGAATTGAAATTGGGTAAGCAGTTTATGACATAAGTAAAATGTTTGCATACTCAACGCCACCGTTTATTTACTAAAATAAAAATCTAACTCGTACTGATTGCAAGAACTTATTTTTATGCTATAGTGGCCTTTAAATAGTTATATGTGAGTGAAGTCAAAAAATTTTCGCAGTTGTTTCACTAGTAAATATTATACTGTTGTCATACCTTTCGGTGAAAACCGTCATCACTGGCTTTTTATTTGTACTAATCAAAACGCGGCTTGAAAATGATGTTCCAACATCGAAAGCGCTCGCCAAACGTAACAGATAAACAGCCTGTGAGGACAGTCTGTACCGAAAGGTATAACAACAGTAAAAAAATTAAAAAAAAATTACATGAGTTTTTTATCTTTATTTTATTAATATTAATATTCTTTTAAAAATATTTTTTTTTTTTGCCAAAGTCTTATGTCTGTTCCTAAACCATTGCCAAAACAAAAGAAAACGTTTTTAAAAACATTTAAATATTTTGTGATCTTAAAAAACACTCATATAAAATTAAACGGTTAAAAGTCAAATAATTTAAAAATACTGCTAAAACAAAGAAGACAATTTAAAGTATTTATATTTATTTATATATTTTAATTTTTTTTGCTGACGAAGGCAAAATAAACTGCTCAAAATAAGAGAATATATTTTCTTTCTTTTTTTTTTTTTTTGCTTAAAATAGCGAGAAAAAAAGAACAATTTAAATATAAAATATCTGTTTATTTGCATTTTTGAGGATAACCGAAACATTAATTTAAATTAAGAAAAACCAAAGACGAAAAAAAAACACAAACAGAAACTTGACGTCAATAAGAAAAATAACAAAGATGGCAGTCGAAGAAATACGAGAGTTGGCACAGAAAAATTTTGTAACATTTTAGGGGTATTAGAGCAGAATATATGGCAATTTTTAAAAGTTATAATGTAACTGTTTTATTTGCATTAGTGTATTCAAATATGTTTTGAACTGTTATACAACATGTGACCGGCCTTGGTTGTGTGTTTTTAAAATTGAAGGTTCTTTTCTTTTAAGACTGGTCTTAATCATGTATGAAACCATGGAGGAAGATATTAACGAAAGACTTACCTTGCGATTTTTTGTATTTCAGGTTTTCAAAGTGTATTTGTCTTATACCGCTGATGAAGGTTGGGAGCTTGAAGTTTTGATCTTGCGCCAGTTGTTTTAAATTATGACTGGCTTTATGCAAGAACTGTTGGCACGTGATCTGACCGTTTACCTGATTAAAAATAAAATAAAATATTTTTGTAAAATTATAAAAATGAAAATCGTTTATTTTACAAAAAAAATCAAATTTTTATTTCAAATTATCTCTGAAATCCCTCGTGGAATTTTATTTACAACAAATTTCTTTCAATTACACAACTGTTTCAATTAAAATCAAGAAACACAGAAAAAAACATAATAAAATTCTTAACATTTCCAGCAATAATTACTTGACTTTTTAAAATGTTTTACATTTTGTTTTCACTCTGGCAGTGAAGAGAAAACTCTTTTAAAATAAGTTGAAACCCACCAATATTCTTAATCCAAATCTTTTTAAATAAACTTTTCCATTTGTTTCAACTAAAGACAATTGTTTTCTTACTGTTTTACATAATTAAGCAATTAAAAGTCAGTCCTTGGGCCCCGCAGCAGTTAAAACAAAGCAAATAAATTTAAATGAAAATGTCGTTTTTACTTATCCAAAAGGTAATGATGGCTGGAAAGCCACACTCACCACGAAACCTATTAAAAACAATGGTAAAATGTTGATATTCTTTAACTTTAATAAACTGCACCCAACGGCCGTACAAATGTCTAAAAAAAAAGTTGTGCCTTTTTAACATTGAATTCATTAAAAGAAAAAGCCATATTTTTTATTTCGTAAACAGTTTCTTTACATTTTCGATTATTTCATTTGTTAAGCGAAAGTGTGAAAATTATCATTAACACTCTGGTGTTAACAACAATTGTATTAAACAGTTTTTGTTTTACGCGCTGCTTTTTTGTTCATTTTAATTATCTACACTTTATTATTATTAAGCAGGCTGATGGGGTTTGTCCTGCTCCATTCAAGTTTCAATTATGTTGGTGTTTTTAGTCTTGTTACTTTATTTTAATAAGATGACAGTTTAGGAGAGTGTTGAGGGGTAGTATTTTTATCTTTTTTATGAGTTAAATGTGTTTTCGTTTTGAATATAGATTTTTTGTTGTTAACAATTTTAAAGCTAATAATTAAAACTTTAAATCATTTTTAAAGACAAAATTTATTTTGTACTGTACAGCCGCTCTTGATAGGCACTTTTGGTTCAAAATATAACCGTTGATAAGTTGATAACTTACCTTCAACTAGGATGCATGACAATTTTTCCGAGTTCTTTGTTGTTGTTGTTGTAGTTATTTGTTGTTGAAAGTATGGCCTGTGTCAGCAAACTTACGATAATTAATGACTCATAGCTCTGACTTTTTTTACACGTTCGATATCTACGCTAAAATAATCGGCCATCTTTTGAGTTTGGAAATGAATAACCATCACTAAATTGATGGATATTTCAGTAATATTTCCCTGTCTCGATAGAATTATATGACAGACTGGACAAGGACTGGGGTACTGAGCGGCAAGTTACAACATAAAGACCTGAATTTACAAGAAGAAAAATCATTGCTACAAGTTTGAGAGTAATCCAACTCCTGTTCTGTAAAGGTTTTAATATCTCGTAAAAAAAATTAAGAACAGTTTTGATTTTCGGTTGATGTTTAATTTGTTTTTGGGAGCCTTTCTTTATGTCAACATTTACAATCCGATTACATGAATTTTATATGTTCAACACATCTTGGCATTAAATTGGCTCAGATAATTTTCACGCTTTTAAACGCTTTGAGATGAAAGAAATAAACTGGCATTGCAATGTTGTATGTGAATAATGCCGATTGTAGGATGCATCAGCCTAATGTCATAAAAATAATTAAGATGGATAATTCAAGGCCTTTTTTAAAAAAACATTTAAAAATTTAATGAATTTATAAAAAATTTTCAAAAACTTCTTAAAAAACCAAAAGCAATATTTGACAAAAATTTGACCCTTGACTTTCTAAAACCTTTTAAAAACCTTTTTATGTCTTTTGTATTAAAAAAAAACTACAGGTGAAAAACTAAAATTTTTTTATTAATGAAATCGCTTCACATTTAAAAAATTTTTAAGCTCTGAAACACTTTCTATACTTGATGAAGCCAAGATCTCTGTGGAAAGAGGTTATGACGAAAAACTGACATCCTGCTCTGTTAGTAGCAATTTGTTTCAAACAAATCGCGTAGCTAGTTTCACCCCACTGTGCGTTATGATTATCAATAATTCTGCTAGTTCCTCTTGTGTGCGACCTGTACCTTTATCGCCTTTTTAAACATCAAAAACACCATATTGGCAGCATTAGAAATCAATCTTTAGACAAAATGTCCGCCAAAAACTTCCAAAAATATATAACGCATACATTTCTTTATAAATTATTTTGAAGGCAAAACTATTTCTAAAAACATTTACATATTTTAGATCAAAAATATTATGACACATTTTTTATAGAGTGTCTTTTAACGCTGACTTATACGACTCTTGTTGTCAGAAGAGATTTTTTTGGCAGTGTCTTTGACGACTGTCATAAAATTATTTTCCCCCCTTTTTTTCTTACATGATAACATGATAAATTTAAGTCTTCAAATATATTATTGTTGAAGAGAATGTAAAACTATTTACAATTGAAAGGTACTGAAGCAGACTACTACAGACTGAGAAAATATTGCCCTACTTAGTATTCAAGCTGGGAATTTAAGACGAGAATGCAAATATAAATGGGTTAAGATTTTAAAGAGAAGCACGAGACCTTTTTCAAATCGACTTGTATGTGAAAAACCTCTATCATCTTTAAATAAAAATTATTTAATTGAAGTATTCTTTTGTTAAAATAGTGTTGCTAAAATAATTTATGGAGCTATTTAAAAATAAAGAGACTTTTTTAAAAACATCAGCGAGACTTGTAAAAATAACTTAACGCTGTGGTAAGAAATCTCTCCGATTTGCGATCAAACACTTCCAGCTTTCATAAGTCATCTTTTTTTTATCAATTATAAAATACATTGTCCCCATTGTACTGAGTCTCTCTATAAAGGGTCATCCAAAAAACGCGCCTACATGTTTCTTTGAAATAAAACAAAAACTATTTGCAATTTTTTCAAGCTGTTTTTTTATTAAAAGTATGATCCATTACAATTATAAGTGGAATAGAATATTATTCAAATGTCCACCATGACTGCGTCTGCAGACATCAATCCGAATATCGAAATTTTCAATGACTTTCCGACATGTTGCTGATGTAATTTCACGAATTGCAACTTGAATGTTGTTCTTTAGATCATTAATTGTTTGTGGCTTGTTAGCATACACTCGACTTTTCAAAAAACCCTACAAAAAAAATATAATGGTGTTAGATCCCATGACCTTGGAGGCCAATTGAAATTTGCATTTGGTGAAATTACACGTTGAGGAAATTTTGATCGCAAAAGCGTAATGTTTTCTCGAGTTGTGTGACATGTAGCACCGTCTTGCTGGAAATAGACGTCAGACACATCAATATGATTCAACTATGTCCATAAAAAGTCTCTCAACATTAATGGGTATCGCTCAGCATTCACAGTAACAACATTTCCAGCATCATCTTCGAAGAAAAATGGCCCAATGATTCCATTTGCACAAAATGCATACCAAACAGTAACTTTTTGTGGGTGTAGAGATTTTTCATGAATAACACGAGGATTTTCATCACCCCAGATACGACAATTTTGCTCATTGACGAATCCATCCATTCTGAAATGAGCTTCGTCACTAAACAAAATTTTGCGATGGGTATTTTTCAAAGAACGCCCATTTTCATAACAACTTTGAATGATGTAAACGTACTACCTTCTAATAAAACAAAATGGCTTATGTCATTTGAAAAGATGTCACGTGTAAAAATTTTATAGTGCTGACATCTAGGCGTCGCATTTGGATGACCCTTTATAAGACAGCTTCTATCTATCGTACAGTCATTCTTTTATAATTTCTCATCTCTTTTTTTCACTACTTTAAAGAACCTATAAATTTAATAAAATCTCGTGCTAAGTAAAAAGAAAAAATTAATTTCAAATAACTTGTTGTGTATCACCACATGTACTTTAAGAAATTTGCTTAAGCAAAAGTTATTCTCAATCTTTCGAATTGAGCTTAATAACAAGTTTTTTTTTTTTTAAATGAAGGAACAATCACAGCTTTTAGATTTTATATAACATTTCTAGATTTCTGAAAAAAGCTGTCTTGGATCAAATACAAGTTTTAAGGTTTCAGTCAAATTATAAAAAACATTTTAATCGTAAGGCGAAGCGATAAAAAGTAAATTATTGTTATGACATAAATAGCTGACAACAGACTCAATTTTAACTTTGATTTCTTGTTTATTCTTTAAAACTCATGCCACATAAAACATAAACAAATTGTTGTACTTTAAAACAATGGCAAAGCTTTTAACCAACACATAATGGTGAATAGTCCTTTTTTTCTTTTTTATTTATGTTGTCATCCTTAAAGTCTCAAAAGAACCATTTATTTACCGTTATTACAAAACAAGAAAGGGTGATTATGATAAATATTTAAGAATTAACGCTAAAGAGGGAAAAAGCACCCACAAAGAGAATGGATTAAGAAAAGTGACTTCTTATATATTTTAATGTGACTATAAAGAAAGCGAGATAATTTCACACAACAATTTTTAAGATTAACAAACTGTTTTACATTAAATACAGAATAAAAGCTTTTACGCATTCAAGTTTTAAAATAATAAAAAGGAGTAAAAAATAATAAATTGCGCTTATTGATAAAGATAAACGACCTGGCTATAAACAGTTTAAGAAATATAAGTTTTTCTTTAACAAGATTTTAAAATTTGTGTAGGAAAATATGGTCGGTCACAGTTTGACAGCTCTTAACTCACAAATAAAAGTGAATTGAGTCTTTATTTATTTAAAATTTTTTTTAAAGAAAAATAATTTCAACAGCTTCACTTTTTTACAACATCCCACAATAAATATCTATTACTAATTTTGTTTTTTTTTTTATTTATTTCTAACTCGGCTTAGCAACGGAGCAATAACACTTTGGTTTTTGTCTTCTGAAAATTACAAAAAACATGTTAAGAGTTTTCAACCTAAGACCGCCGATATGTTTGAAGTATTTTCGAGAAGAAAAAACATGAAATTATAAAAATTCAATTTTGAAGATGATTAAAGTGTAGACGCAACTTTGGGGTTCTGTTAACTATTTTTAAAATTGTCGAGTCTTTTATCTAATTTCATATTTGTTTTTTGTGCAAAAATTACGAATTTATTATTTTTAAAATAGGACCAACACTCAGGGGATGACACCCACTTATGCAATGCATTGTGCCTGAACTAGGAAATTAGATTGTGGGAAGTGGAATAGAGGATGTAGTGCTTGTGAACATTTGATTTCAATATTTGCACATTGAAAGTGGCAGAAAAGACCTCTGCAGGAAGTTTACTCCACATACGAACTGTTTGGCTAAAAAACGAATTTTCTCTATAATGCGTAGTGCTATTCACTGCCCAATCGACTACAAAGGAAAGCGCTCTTGATGCAGAGTGCGTTGCGCGTATGAAACTACAGTTTTTAGGAACAAGTTCCCTGATTTCATAAGAGCGCATTCCGCTAAAACAGTGAAACACACCCCACATTGCATTGATGCACCAGTGAATCAATAAAGCTGGATACCCTACTGTCACCGATGAGCTTCTTTGCACTCTCCTGTACGCGGTCAAGTAACTCCAAAATAGACTTTGAGCACCGGCCTATACATGAGAGTTGTATTTCATTTTCGGTCTGATAAAGGTGACATAGATAGCAAGGAGATCAGATAAAGTGAAGTATTTCTTACACCATTTAATTTTTTTTTTAATTCAAATGTTTGGTTTTCTTTGTAAAATTTAAGCATTTTAGAAAATGCTACAATAAAATAATTAAATTTCTTATTATTTTTTTATTGAATTTCAAGTAAAAAAAATTTTTTTTATTTATTTCTTAATAAAAGTGGAAATTTTGAGTACATTCCATCCTTTTTCTGTGAGTTATCGATTTGTTATTTTGGCGATAGTAGCTTCTTCTAAATTTCATTTGATTTCTGGAATTTTTGATTATTTTTCTTATGTTTTAGTATCGCTTATTTGTTGATTTTTTATGAAAAAAAAAAATTTTGAGAAATTTCTAACCTGAACTTTTGGCGAAATTGCGAGGTTTTTTATTTGGAAATTTTTTTGCTTGTTTTCAATTTTTTTTTTCAAAGTTCCATTTTTAGCGGATGTTTATATTTAAAGTATTTTGGAACTTCCATTTTATATTTTTCGGAGAAAATACGATTTTTTGGTTTCTAGTGAGTTTCTTGCTAACAGCTTGATCATTTTTAAACTGATTTAAAATTTATTCCATTTTATTATATTAGGTGTTTACAACGGTCAGATCGTATTAATTTTGTATGTTGGATGTTAGGATTGATTAACCAATCCCTCGGGTTGTTTTCACCGGCCACATCCCAAAAAATTTTTTTGGAAGAAGTCTCGTCAGAAGTCTCGTCAGAAGTCTCGTCAGAAATACCAAAATTTTTTTAAATATATTAAGGGTCAATATTATAACTTGCTATTATTTAAAGGCAGGATTTTATTAGATCGATTATTTTATTTATTATTATTTTTTAAATATTATTATATTTAATGACTATCAGTGCTTGCGACTTCGTACGCGTGTCATTGATAAGTTTCTTAAAATTAAAATTAAGAAAAATGTGTTTTTATTTGTAAACAGTGTTAGAAAAATTTTATCTATAAAAATAAAATGTACTGAAAACTGTTCTAGTACCGTTGTGTCGGTAAAAATGGGTGCTTTTACATTTGTATCCCTAAGAAATTACAAATTTAAAAAAAGAAAATTATTCTATATTTGAACCAAGGTTCTAAGGGACCTGCTTACAAAATTTTATTCAAATCTATTCAGCACTTTTTACGTGATGCGAACACAAACAGACAGACAAAAATTCTACAAATAGCTGTTTTGTGTTCCATATCGATTACTGTTGACACCAACATTAAAACTTTCAAAAAATATTTCATGTACAGAAATGACCCTATTAATAATAACAAAAATGCAAGACTATTTATTAAACAGAAAAATCTTACCTTTAACTTTCGAAAAAATTCCTCGAATGTCGAAAAATTAAAAAAAAAAAATCTGAAGAAAAATTCTGCGAACAGTTTTTTACACTTTTTCATTTTCTAAAATAAATTTTGTTATTTAAATCACTTAGAAAGGGTTAATTTTTTTATTTAAGACAAGCAGTTTGTTTTGGCTTAAAATAAAAAAAAAAAAATTCAATAACTCTACGGCAAAATGTTTCAAGCCGTCATAAAAATTTTTTTGTCAAACTCTTTCCTTTTATTCACTCGAAACAGCATGAGATTTAAGCGTAAAGAAAACAAACTTTTGATATGTGGTAGGATTAATGTGATTTAAAGTTAAATAAACTTTTCCTTTCAAAAGACAACACACATGTGTATTTATGAATGTTAGAATGACGTGAGGGCGCATAAAATACTTTGATGTTATTTTATGCACCTTGCGGTATTAAAGAAGAAGACAAAAATACCAAAAAATCCATAAAAGAAGAAAATAAAAATATAAAGAAAAATAAAATCTCTTTTTTTAATTACAATCGCCTTAAGTCATTTAAACAAACAAAACTGGTATTAAAAGGATCTTGAGCTCTCTAATCCGTAATCAATCTCAACTTGTCGTGTTTGTTGACACCGCCATTCATTGAAAAAAGCAAAAAAGAAGAAATTGCAGCAGGTTTCTGTTTAATTTTCTCATGATCAAAATTGCTCTAATGGTATCACTTACATTTATGTGCGTATGTAATCTTAAATGCTCTTTAGATGACAAAGAAAATAAGAAAAAAAACCAAACGGGGAAATTATAAAAAAATACGTAATTTTTCTCAAGGTTTTCATTTTCTATATGCTTTACATTCATCATCTGAACATGATGGAATGACAATATTTTGTTTGCTTCCTAAGGTCAAATACTTTTCTTTGCTAATTTTTTGGCTTTTTACTTACATCTTTAGCATTCTGCCTAATGTGTCCTTTTTCCTGCCATTATCTCAAGTAAATGTTTTAAGAGGATAAGCTATTTGCGCACGGTTTAGTTTTTTGTAACATCTCCCGTTTTGTTAGAACAATGGTTTTCGTAACATGTCATGTAGACAAGGAAAAGCAGAAATAAAACTTCTGGAAGGAACAAAATGTGCACCTTGCATAAGGAATAAAAGGATTTATTTGTTGTTGTATCTAATAACAAATATTTTTGTTTGGTAAATTTTAGTAAATGTATACTTATTTAAATAGGTGGGTACATTGATAAGTTGTTACAAATTAATTGTCAATATATATTAATTTTTTACCCAATGAGAATTATTTATTTTTAAAACTTATCGATGCTATTGATTATGTTTTTCATTTCATTTTAATGTAAAATTTTAATTTAAAGCTGACGTGATTCTTGATTAATTTTTTTAACGCAGTCCCTCAAATAATCATTTATCAGGCCAAGGAGTTGCCAGATTTCTTTAGAGGAAACATCGCATTCTTTTAATGTCTGTTTATTTTAAGTCTATTTGTAACAACTTAAAAAATTACCCACATTCGAAATAAACTTATTTGAACTCTCACTTACAAATCATATTGCCATTGTCAACCTTGTTGATTCTTTAAGTATTCTAATCGCATGATCGATGCATCACAATGTTTTTGTTCTTTTTTGTCAACAAAAAAATAAATAAAGTGAAGTGAAATCTGCTTAAAATGTTTTTCTTTTCTTTCTAAAACCATTTAAAATTCTTTCTTGTCAAACAAAAAACATAATTGCTACCGTTTGCTATTTATTTTCTTTATCTGTAATTTCCACATATGGACGTACATACGTACATACATGTTCACCTACACGTATACATATATGCCTTTGTCAAATTCTCTGTGAATTTATGTTTGAATTCAAATTTATCATCAGTTTTACGTTTGAGGAACAAATGAGTTTTTTTCTTTATTAAACTATTCATATTTTCTATATATTTTTTACCTTTTTGCATTGACATTTTATCTTTGGTTTTATGGATGTGAAAGTAATACACACAATTGTATATGAATGATTTTTTGTTAAACATTTATGTAATTTGTTGTGTATTTTTTCTTTTCTTTTCTTCTTTCATAAATGCTTTCATTCAGTTGTTGATGAATCGTTTGTCAATGGCTTTAAACATTTGTTTAATTAAAGTCAGAGGTTTTTTTTATTTTTTTCTTTGAATATTTAACTAAAGCCATGAGAATATATTTTGTTCACTTGTGTTGTAAAATATCTTTATTATTTTTGATCAATTCTTTTGGTTGCGGTCTCTACAGTGACTTAAAAGAATGGCAGTTATAATTTTGCTGACCGACAAACTAAAAATCATATTTCTTTAGGACGATAATTATACATTAATTATATTATATTCGACAAAGATTGCGTCAAGATTTTTTAATGTCGTAGAACAAAATATGAATGCAGATTAAACAAGCAAATTCGGCACTTATGTGGTCACCCTTTATTTTTTACACTCTTTATTGCTGACATAGTAAAATAAAATTTGTTTAAATTATGAGGGTTAGTCTATAACTGTTAAAAGATTGGCCATCAAATTACAACCATTAGCGCACCCTTTAATTTCTAATTTTAAATATTTATTTTTGTTATAATACTTGATGAAGTAATGGACATTTTGTCTACTTTTCAAGAGTTTGTTATCGTTTACCTAGGAATCTGTAAAGGTAGGGATTTTAAATTTTGTGCAGGTAACCCCATATTAATGTGCATAATGAAAATAAAATTTGATTGGAATAGTAAAGTGGGCGTGGTAGCATCCAAGCCATGTAAAGTATTGTTACCGTTTACCTGGAGATAGATAACTCGTAAAGTCTTGAACTTTTGTATAAGTAACTGCCTATAAATGCCTACATTATAGCAAAACACCGGGTAGATTGGGAAAGTGGGCGTGTTACCTACCATTGAAAATAAAAATTTTAATTTTTACCTAGAGAACTATAGAATCTAGCGTCCTGATATTTTTTTATATGTAACTTCAATTTAGTTTACATAGTGAAGCCAAAAACTAGTTGAAATTAAACGGTGGGAGTGGTCGCTGTCAAAAAAGTAACGAATCGCACTGGGTATAGCTATTATTTTAACAAATGCCACTACTCAAACACTTAAGCCTTTTATAATTAAAAAGACATTGATTTCATCTTTAAGCTTTGATATCTTGAAGCAGTTTAAAAATGCACTTGAATAATTGTAAAACTATTTATATGACTTTCAGAATTTTAACGAAAAAAAATAAAGTCAACAAATTCCGACAAAGCAACAAAAAAATTGCTTTAACTCTTCATGAAAAACTACAATCGACTAACTAGCAGCACGTTCTCTACCCACACCCTTTCCCCCTTTAAATTTCATTAATAAAATAGTGCATTATGCTTTACTTGAAAGTAATTTAGCGAACGGCAAAACATAAAAACACAACTAAACTCATTTTAATAGTCAACATTCTATTTAATTCTATTGATTTATTAAAAAATCTTTTTGTAATGACGTTTCAACAAAACAGAAAGAAAGGGGCACGTGTCATTATTTAGTGGATCTTGTTAAATGGATAAAGTTGATGGGGGAGGTTGCGTTGCTGTGCTTGTGTGAAAATTGTTTGCTGGCAACAGATGTAAATTATTGAGGAACACCAAAAATGTTTAAAACTAAAAGTCACGTTCGTGTGTTTAACTTGAAAAGTATTAAAACACAAACATTTTGTTGTTTGTTTGAAAATAAAATTTTTTTGTCTATATTTACGAGACTATTTAGGGAGCGAAGAAAATTTATAAGTTTCAAGTTGAAAAGTGAAACAAGGTGTTAATCTTTTATTAACTAAACGATACAAATTGTCATAAAAATATTAATGAAACGAAGAAAAAAATTAATGAAAAAATTTCTAAATTTCTAAATATTTTAAATATTTGTTTTATTGTTTTTAAAAAGATTAAAGTATTGAAAAGTATTAAAACCTTTTAAAACATAAAAAGATATAGGAAGTTTAAAATATTTTTGTTGAAAAGTCATATTTTTTGAAATAATATTTGAATTTAAAAATTAAACTAAAGACAAAGTGACGCAGTGACGCATAGTAATGCCTTATAATTAAGTACATTTACTCTTATAGTAATCAACATTCAAATTTTATGGAAATTTTACAGAAATGAAATCGTTTCTCTAACTGCAAAATACATCAGTGACATGCATTTTCTAGTTTAAGGTTTGCGGTGTAGAATAGGAAGACTGCTGTATCTACAGAACTAAAATAGTGATTTTCGAAACATAAGTACTTTGTCCCTCAAAAAATACTTAGAAGATCTCAACAAAGCTTCACAACTAGATAAGTAACTTTGACGTGAAAGAAGATATATTAAGAGACCTGTCATTTGTTAAAATTCCTGGCAAACTTCATATGAAGGGTGGACTAGAAATGGCAATGAATTTATGAAACATTGAAAAAACATCAACGAGCACTACGACTTCGATTTATTAATACAAAGAAAAATAACTTTTAAATTGATGCTATCTTTGGCAAAACAAGTAAACGGATGCCGGAAATGGTGCCGCATGGAACCAGGTTTTACGAAGTATTTTTCAGGCGCGGCTCACATAAAACCTAAAGCTTTTTTTATCGTAGTTCTTTTAAGTAATCGTTATATACCTTGTGGTTAAATACATAATGTTTACAACATGCACAACATAAAGTGGCTAAATTCGAAATTTGCTAACCACAGATGTAGCCATCCAGAAAATTTAGCATTACATTTTGCAAGTATTTATTTTTCCTGATTTTTTATTTTTAATTCAACACAAAATTTTGTTAGTAATTTTTCTCTCTTAATAAATTTATGGATTCAATTATACGTGAGCCAAAGCCTAATTAAGATTTTGTATTTGGTTGTAATATTTAATAGTTGGAGTAACCGTGTAATAATTATTTTCAGTTTGAAAAATAATAAAATTTTTAGGAGCTTTTAAAACTCATATTTGAAATACTTTTCGATCCCCAAAAACAGTCACTGCTAAAACATCCCCGATTTGTGGCGCTGAATTATTTTAAACACGCAAAAAAGCTTTTTATAAAGCTTCAGCTTTATTTAAGTTAGTTCAATCACGTTTAGTCATCGACGCGAGAAATGATGGAGCAAAGCCTCCAATTAATGCAAGTGCGTTGTGACTTTATAACTCATGAACGGTCAAACCGAATTCGATAAAATTTTTAGGTTTGTTCGTATGGCCGTGTAAATGATTTATCTAAAACTTACAAGAAATCGGTTGACAGGTTCGTGAGTTATGACTTTTTATTAGAACATGTGATTTTGTTTTTATAAGGAACAACAACAAATACGTAGACGCACACTGGGCAAAGGGATCTTAATTTTAGATTTAAACAACGCTGGGTACAATAAGCAAGTTTCAATATTTTTCAGTTGGCCGAAACGCTGCTTATTATCTTTCTTTAAAAGTTTTCTCAATTAGAGCGTGATCCATGTAAATCTTCATCAAAATAAAATGGCTTTCCGTAGCTTCTTTTTGAAATATAATAATGAAGAACGACTATTAATTTCTAACTTTTTCAGGAACAGTATTGTTTACGTTTTAACACAAAGACGCATACCTACATACGTACTGTTTGTTGTAAGTTTGTGCAGCCTCCTATTTTAATTTTTTTTAAATAAATCATGAAGTTGTCTAAGTAATTGTGATTGGAGTGTATGCATTAAAAACCATATAATTTTTTTTTTTTCATATCCAGACGTAGGGCATTTTTGATTGCCCCATAAACGCGCAGAAAGTTACTAATAAATAAAAATAAAAAAATATTTCTATCCAAAGACTTTTGCTCTAAATTTATTTTCATGGCTTCTTAGACAATTTGAGTAACGTGCGACTGATGACTGCTTTTGAGCTACTTTCTGAGTCCAAATTGTATTTATTTTAATTCAGTAATCGGTTCAGTTAAGTTTGTAAAAAGAAATCAATTGAAAAAAATTTTTTTAGACTAAACTTTAGGTTTTATTTTATTTTTAATCACTTTTCTCAATGTTTTTGTTCAGCATTTTATTTCATTTAGTGTTCATGAATCATGATGCAAAAAATTTTCTATACAGTAACGGGGTCATTTTCGTACATGAAATATTTTTTGAAAATTTTTATGTCGGTGTAAACAGTAATCCAAATGGAATAGAAAACTCCTATTTTTGAAATTTTTCCTGTCTGTTTGTCTGTGTTCGCATCACGTAAAAACTGCTAGATAAATTTGTCAAAAATTTTGGGAAGAGTTTCCTTAATACCTTGGTTCAAATATAGAATATTTTTTGTGCATAAAAACATATAATTTCGTAGAGAAGCTAGAGATACAGAGGTGAAAGCACCCAATTTTACCGGTATAATGGTACTAGAACAGTTGTTAGTACATTTTATTTTTGTAGATGGAAAATTTTTAACTCTGTTTAAAGAACTCTACAACAAATGTTAAAATAAACATTTTTTAAATTTTAATTTTAGGAAATTAAGTAAAAATACGCGGACGATGTTATGGGCTCTGCTAGTTTTTAAAATAAAATTTATGAATTTGTGTATATTATTTTACTAAAGGGAGATTTTTTCAAGCTACAGGAAAGCTTAAAAAATACATAAAATTTAGAAAAATGCATGAAATCATTATTTGAATCGATAGTACGGTCCATATAATTTAATGTTTGAAGATTATTTCATGCAAATGTTGATCTTGACTGCGCCTCAAATGGTCCATCCGCTTAGTCCAATTTTGGCATACTCCTTCCAACATTTCGGTAGTTATTTCACGCATAAATGCTCCAATGTTGTCTTCCAATGCGTCTATTGAAGCGGGCTTGTCTGTATAGAAACGAGCTTTAACATAGCCCTACAAAAATAGTCTAAAGGCTTTAAATCGCATGATCTAGGCGGCCAATTGACCGGTCTCGAATGTGAAATAAAATAGTCACCGAACTCGCCTCTCAACAAGCCCTTTGTTGCGCGTGCTGTGTGGCATGTGACACCGTCTTGTTGAAACCACATATCATGCAAGTCCAGCTCTTGTATTTTTGGCAAAAAAAATGTTGGATATCATCTCACAGTAGCGCTCACCATTCACAGTTACGTAACGATTCGCATCATCTTTGAAAAAGTACGGTCCAATGATGCCACCAGCCCATAAACCGCACTAAACTGTGACTTTTTCTGGATATATTGGTAGCTCTTGCAAAGCTTCTTGCTGATATGTACTCCTAAATCAACAATTCTGCTTATTTGCGTACCCATTGAGCCAAAAATGAGCTTCGTCGCTGAACACAATTTTTCGGTAAAAAAGGTGGATCTTCGGCCAACTTTCAAAAAGCCCATTCATCAAAAATTTAACGTTGCGGTAGGTCATTTGGCTTCGATTCTTGCACCAGCTATATTTTGAAAGGCATCACTCCTAAAGCCTTCCGCAAAATTGTCCACGTTGTAGAGTAACCATCATTAACACTGGCGTGTTGGTGGTTTCATGTCCAACAATGTAAATTTGGTACGATATTTAGTCACAATAGCCTGAATAGCCGCTTCAGTGGGTCGATTAAACTGACCATAAAATGGAAGAAGCCCGCGATTAACTTTCTTAATAGAGCACGCATTTTGATAATAAAACTCAATAATTTGCAAGCGTTGTTCGTTTTTAAGACGATTCATGATTAAATTATAGACGAAACGTGAGTCAGCTGTTAAAACCAGTGTTGCCAAAAAGATAATAGCTAAAAAATAACCCTATTTCCATAAAAAATATTAATTTGTTTTATTTTTCTGTATAAAAAGGGTTTTATTAGTCCGATAAGAAACGTAGAATTTTAAGTCCACAACTACAGATCGGGTTTTGGCATCTATTAATTATATTATATGTTAAATAAATAAAAAATTTATTAAACTTTTAATTTATTCAATTACGAGGTCTGCTCTATATATTTCTGGCCTAATAGTGAAAATGCGAATATTTATAATCAAAAATGGTTTTATTGTTTTTCAAAGTATTCTCCAGCATGATTTATACACTTTTGCATGCGCTCAAACCAGTTGTCGAAGCACTTTTTCAACTCTGATTGAGACACCTCTAAAACATGGTTTTTGAACACTTCAACAGCTTCTTCTGGCGACGAAAATCGTTGATCACGCTTTTTTTTCTTGATGTGCGGAAACAAGAAGTCATTAGGTGCCAAGTCAGAGCTGTACGGCGGATGACCCATTAATTCGACGTTTTGGCCGGTCAAAAACGCTCTGATTTAAGCCGATGTGTGAGAGCTCAGACTCAGAAGTGACCGTCCCACGTTGCTCAAGCGGAACAGTCGCCACATGACCAGTTTTGCCGAAGAAACAGGCGACCATTTTCTTCGAAGTGCTTCTTCCACGAACAACTTTCGTTGGATTTTGCTCGTCTTTGAAGACACACACGGTCGATTGTTGTTTCGTTTCGGGCTCGTACGCATAGATCCATGATTCGTCACCTGTGACGTTCTTATAAACGTCTTTTGAAGCACGGCAATTGTATTTTTGCAACATTTCTTTGCACCAATCGACACGAGCCTTTTTTTTGAGCGACATTCAAATTGTGCGGGATCCAACGAGAACAAACCTTTTTTACGGCCAGGTGTTCATGCACAATCGAATGTATGCTGGTGAAAGAAATGTTCAAGGATGTCTCTATCTCTCGGTATGCCGCATGTCGATCTTGCATTATGAGTTCACGCACAGCATCAATGTTCTCTGGCACAACAGCCGTTTTTGGACGACCTTCACGGAATTCGCCTTTGAGCGAGCTTCGGCCACGATTAAATTCATTATACCAATTTTTCACAGTGCTATAGGATGGTGCTTCATCGCCATACAAAGATTTAATTCATCAATGCACTCTTGTCGTGATAATCCACGTCGAAAGTTGTGAAAAATGATGGCACGAAAATGTTCACAAGTTAATTCCATTTTTTTCTATATTAATTTTTAAAGTCACTGTAAACAACACAAATAATGGTCGTACGTCAAAACGTTTTGAGTACGATTATGCTTAAAAATTACAAACTTTCCAATGGAAATGTCAGATTGCACATGGCAGCACTCAGTGTTGCCAGGCCAGAAATATATATAGCAGCCCTCGTATAAAATGAATTAAAAATTTTGTCTAATTAAGCAACTAATTAAATCAATTATGTGTTTAGTTTAAAATGAGGAAAACAATTTTGTTATTAAATAAATAATTCAATCAATTAAAAATTATCAAAAATTAAAATTTGAAATAAATAAAAACTTTTTCTGTGTATAATAATTCATTAGAAGATATCATCACTTTTTAAAAATTCCTTCTCATTTATTTAAACAAGAGCATTCGACATTTCACGATACATTGAAATCGTTTACAAATGTTGTTAATTTAAAATCTGTTTATATGCAATACAATGGTGTTTTGTCAACAAATTTCCAGAAATTACACAACAAATTGTAGAATTCTTTAAAAAATGAAATCAAAAACCAGAACCGCCTCTTTTTTCTCAATATACGCAAACAAAGCAAATAAATATTTTTTAAACAGAAAACGCCCTAAAATATGAACTTATCAAATGAAAACCTTTTTACAATAATAAAGATTTTTAGTACATTGTACTAAATAATATTATTTTATCAATAGTGTCAATTTTCTATTAAAACAGGATCAATTGAGGCCGCCTCCTTTTTTTATTGTGACCAAAATACTAAAGATTTTTTTAAAACTTCTTTTAATAAAAGAAACCTGACATGATTTAGGAAAAAAAGTCTTTTTCTTTATTTATTTTAAATTTTAAATTGAAAGGACTAAAGAAGGATGTTTTAACCAAACTCCAACAACTAACTAACAACGCAATTAACCATTTGTACAAATTTTTGTTTTCAATGTTCAATTGTTTGCTAATCGAACAAATGTTTTGGTGTCTTTTTGTTATTTTTTTGTCTTTTGAGGCCCAGGGTGTGATTCTTTAGAATAAGAAATTTGCTGTGTAACAAACATTTGACATCTTAATCAATGTAAATTGTAACAATTGTGTTATAAAAAATAAAATCAATGATATTTGCTTTTATTTTTTTCAGTTTCAATTTTAGCTGGAATTTTTGTCATCTTTTTTTTTATATTTTTGTTACGATTTAATTTTTTTACTCCCGATTGTTTCTTCTGACCATTTCTACAACAACTAATTGTTTTTTTTTCCTTTTTATTACTTTTGACATCTTTTTTGGGTTTTGTTAACATGATTTCCTTTTGTTGTGTTGGCCTTGTTTACTAAATATTGTTTCAAAAAATAATTTAATTAAATAGAAATCATTGGTAAATTTGTATGTTTGTCACTTTTCATAAGTTTCATTGAAAGTAAAATATTTGTTAGAAAATTTTTTTAGACAGCTGGGCGTCTTTAATGTGTTAGGACTTAGAAGAATTTTTTATTCGTAATAATACATCACATTTGGCTAAAGTGACCCAATGAATTTCTAACATTTTTCCTTTTGCTTTGAGCTTTAGTTGTTCAGTTTAAATTATTATAATTTTTATGAAATAATCGAGTTAAATTCACACATGAGAACCCTTCATTTTCCGAGCCACATCTAATATTCAGTTTTTTATTTTAACGCCCTTAACTTTAAATCTTTTATACTTGATTCTAAAGAGATCACGCTCAGCTTAAATTAGTAGCCTTAGCCCCACACCGTTCTAAAAATAGGGTCATACATGAGAAAATTACGCCAGTATCGGGTCACCCTTTACATAATATTGTTCTTTTTCTTATAGCAAACTCAGCTTTACATTCTCTATGCGAAGCTTAAGCGTTAGCTTATAACAATTAAAAAAGATAAGGCCATATTCGTCAAAATCGCGTTCTCTATGGTATCACCCTTTAACTTGAATTTTTTTTGATTAGGACCAGATGACCCCTACTTATGCAATGCATTGTGCCAGAACTAGTAAATTAGATTGTAGGAAAGGGGATAGAGGTTGTAGTGCTTGTGGACATTTGATTTAAATCTTTGCACTCTGAAATTGGCAGGAAAGACCTCTACAGGGTGTTTATTTCACATACGAACTGTTCGCCTAAAAAATTAATTTTCTCTGACCAATCGACCGCAAAGGAATGCGCTCTTGATGCAGAACGCCTTGCGCGTATAAAAACACCGTTTTCAGGAACAAGCTCCCTGATTTCATAAGAGCACATTTCGTTGCTGTAACGATAAAACAGTGAAACACATCCCACTTTGCATCGATGCTCCAGTGAGTCAATAGAGCTGGTTACCCTACTGCTTCTTTGCTCTCTCCTGCACGCGGTCGAGTAACATCAAAATAGACTTTGAAGCATCGGCCCACACATGAGAGTTGTATTCCATTTTCGGTATGATAAAGGTGACATAGATAGAAAGGAGATCGATCAGATGGAGTGAAGTATTTCTCTCACTGTTTTAGAAAACCTAGGCACTTGAATGCTTCTTTTGCGACATGAAAAATATGCTTGTTCCAACGAACATCGTTCTTCTGATTTCTGAGCTTCTTATTCCTTAATATAAATATCACTCACAATTACAGATGAGGTGGCATGTTCAGCAGTACACAGCACTGGGTTTTGTGAGCGTTAAATTTAACCCTGTTCGACAGGCCGCATTCATTTGCGATTAAGGATATCGTCCATGTGCATTCTCATGGACCCAATTTTCTGAAGGCTTGATCTATTGCAAAACGAAAATTAATGGCATATGCTGCTGTCATCTGAGAAAGAATATATATGTTTGGAAGTCTGACTGACGTAGAAGGTCATTAAGAAAAATAAGAAATACGGTCGGTGAAAGGATGGCACCTTGCGGTACCTCTGAATTTACCTTGAACTCGTTTGATGAGATCCCATTTATAACAACTCGTATAGTGCGATTCCTGAGAAATCTCGATATAAGTCGATTAAAGCTTTTTACTGGCACCAAAAGCAATAAGTTTTAAAATGAGTGCACCATGCCACACTTTATTTTTTACACTTGTTTTTTAGGTGGACAGATTTGTAGTTTGTATTAATACGTTGAAAAACTAAAGCCATACATGTTATTACTACGGCACTAGAGGAACACCCCTTATAGTTTAATTTATTTTTATTTTTTGGTATTTGTACTGGATTTTATAACGGACAGAAATATATTTCAACTTAAAATTTTGGTTGAAAACCAAATCAACTACGTGTAAAACCCGTCACTTTAATGACACTCCTTAAGTATTATTTTTAATTTGTTGCTATAGCAGACATAGTTTTACATTTATTATGCAAACTTGATTTTTTTACCGATCACAGTTTAAAAAATAACAATATCTTTATGAATATCAAGTCATTTCCGATCACCCTTTTATTTTTAGTATGATTTTTTACTTCGGATAAATTGTACACCTTCTGTGAAAATCTCATGGTTCTACCGGTTACGGAAGAGGGCTAAGACTGACGGACAGCCGGGCAGACATTGTAGCGAAAATAAAACGGTACGGAACCCTAAAAAGGACTGATTGTTTAATAAATTTAATACGCTAATGAAAATATAACGTCAGCAGCGTTAAACGACTTTTTTGTCCAAGGATATAATTGCCATGAGCTTCCATGAGCTTCCATGAGCTGTTATTTAGATTAAACATACAACAATATTAACTGCCTTTTATGATTTCAGGTACATCTCTCTGCACAACTTTAAATTATCAGTGTTAATATTAAATTAAATATTTGAAATTTTTTAAAGTTTTCCCATCCAAAGAGAAATTATTTCCCATAAATAAAAAACAACCTCCATTTTTCCTTTGCAGTGTGTTCATGCGACTTTCATGTCATTCACATAAAAAAATTTTAAAATTAAAACTACAGCCAAAATGAGAAGAAAAAAAGAAACCATGTCTCACGCCAATCATCTGCCGAGCTGTTATTGTTATCAAGATTAAACATTTAATGCCTAAATCTGTTGTTTTTGTTGTTGTTTTTTGAAAAGAGATACTTTTATTATAAAAACAAACACAACAACAACAACATTAATATCAACAACAATGACATCGATGTCATTATTAAAACGGCTATGAAAAATAATATTAAGGCAGCCATTGCAATTTTCAAAAACTTATGCAACGCACGGAAGTTAAGAGCTCTTTGTCTGTAAATGAAAAGGGCATGTGTGTATGTTTTTGGTATTTGATAGTTTAAAACCAACAAACCCTCCAAATAACACACAAATCTAAGGATACGCTAATAATTGTATCTGCGTTTTTAGGTAACTACAACAACAGCAACAGCAATATTAACAAATAATGGTGGTGGTAGAGTGGTATGGATGAACACTCGTATAGCCAGCCGCTAACGATAATGATAGTGGTGGTGTCATCCTTAAAAATAACAAATAATAAAAATAGAAATGTATCTACATTATTGATACAACAACAACGACAACCAAAATGATAACAATGTTCCCTTCTTTATTAATATTTTTAAAAGAGGCTTTTGATTATAAAATAAAATGGCCAGAATATTTTTAGATTTTTTTTTGTATTCATATGCGAACTTACATTTGGGTGAACATATTTAATAATGCGAGATAAGAGGTTCTTTTGTTTTGTAAATAACAGCAATAAGACACACACACACATACACACAAACAATTGAAATTGGAAATTAATGCTTTTAAGCTGATAAATAACACTTTTGAAGGATATTTGTACATTTCAATTTTTTATGTTTTATTTGTAGTCAAAATCAAGATTTTTTTTTAAATAATATTCGCCTTTGGGTTACATAAATTATTATTTTTTCCCAGGACAACCATACGCTTCTTTCTAATTGTGTAGTCTAGAGCGTGAAGAATTAAGAATTTAAAGTATATATTGTGATTAAAGTAAACATACACTGGACTTAAACTGGTTTTATAGACGTAAACTCCTTCTAAAAATTGGACAAAAGCAAAACGGATATCCCAAAAAATTTAGAATTTTTTTTTGTACTGAACCTTGGAAAGACTCTATTAAAATTTTAAAATATTGTCCTCGAAATCTTTTATGTATAAAATAAAAAATTTTTTATTAAACAATTTGATTTTCACACACTACGCAAAAAAAAGGATTTGCCGAAAAATTTATGGATTTTCGTAAAAAATAGCCAAGGAGAAAATAAATAAATTTCTTTTTATACCCTTCACCACAAAAAGTGAAAAAACTAATTGTTACATTCCGTTTTTAATATCTACAATATCCATTTTGGACCCCATAAATTATTTATATTTTGACTTCTTAAGCGTAGCAAAGTGGCTTGGACGTCCGTGTTAGTGTTGAAATCAAGTTTTCCGAAGCACTAGTTCAGAAAAAACTTTAATTCGCCAATCGATCAGACATAGTGTCGAAAGAGGGGCTATTGGATATCAGCAAGACCGGTCCATGTCCTACAACGCAGCGGAAAACACCATGGCTACCTCTAATTTTTCTATATCATTTGAAACAATAGAGTTACTTCAATCAAAAAAATAAAAGTATGGGGCGATAGAGAATTAGAAAATTCAAAAAAAAAATCATCAAGTGAAAAAATTAGCGTTTGCCCATATTTCCTGAACTACGGGCCTCTGAAGTTTTCAAAATTTTTTAAATATCAATTTAAAGCTTTTAAAGAGATCTGTAAGGAAATACTTAAATTTAAAAAAAATGCTTAACCCATTAGGGGCCGTTTGCATTTTTATGTAAATTTTTTGTTTGTTATTTTTAGTTTTTCAATTCTCTGTCTCTTCAATTTTGGTTTTTGATAGGAGCTACTTCACTAAACTAGATTTACTAACATGGTGAAGGCTATATAAGATTCGGCATAGCCGAATATAGCGCTTCTATTTGTTTTAATTTACTGCTGAACTGAACTACTTTATATGCAACCTATAGAAACCGTGCAATACCGTGTCGTGAAAATCACTAAATAATATATTTTACTTTCCATGTTTTTAATAATTCTATTACGGCTAAATACGACCAAATATTAAGAGATTCTTAAAAATTCATTTCTATGATTATTTTAATCTTTTTTGGAGGTTAAGTGAAATAGGGTTGAATAAAACATTTCTCTCTTCGTTTTGTGAATTAACTGACCCTTTGTTAATCCGTATTTCGTTTCTGATTATTAGCACTTTTTAAGCTATCATAAGATTTATGTTACACAGTCTGAAGCAGATAAAAAGCACTAAAATGATAAACTAAAACTTTGTGGGTGTGTGGGTATTTCACATTACAACTCTTGCAAAAAAAAATATTTCATCTGTCTATAACGGTTCGTAAGCATGGCCATATACATCAGATTACATTAAATATTAGGACGCCCTCATATTCCATCTCCAAAATTTATTCTTGCGATAGAATTCTTAACACTACAACTCCTTGTTAATTTTCACTGTTTGTCCACAAATGTTTAATATAGATAAAATTATATCAACTATTGTAATACCCTTTAATTTATATTATATAATATTTCTACTTATTATAATACTAAACAAAGTAGTAGACATTCTGTGTAATTTTCAAGTGTTTGTTTATAACGGTTTCAAAGATACGACCACATAGGTCAAATTACAGTAATGTTAGGAATACCTTTTTAATTTTTAAATAATAAATTTGTTGTTACAGGGGACTAAGCACAACAACTCAAATTTTATGCTTCTTGTTATAGCGGAGTTAGCAATACAGGTTCCTTGTAAGTTTCAAGCTTCTGCCTACAACTGTTCAGAAGTATGGCCATATACATCAAATTAAATGAACTTTTGGGGTACCCTTTCTTTATAATGTTGAATATTAATTCTTGCTACTATAACGATCGTAGTAATCGACATAATGGTCAATTTTTAAGCGTTTATCTATAATGGTTCAAAAGATAAGCCCATATAGGTAAATTAAAGTCATCTATGGGGACGTTCTTTATTTTTAGATTTATTTAATTGAAAAATTTTTTTTTTAAAGTGGTGTCCTTTACGTTTGATAATATACCTTTAACTTTCTAACATCATAGAGTGTTTTTAAAACAGGGCAAATCACCTTTCAAGTAAAAACAAAAATTTAAAATCGATCCAGATATGACTGAGTTATAGAGGAAGAATAATAAGAAAAAGCAAAAAAAAAAAAACAAAAGCGGAAAATTGAATTTATACCCAAAAAATTTTATACCTAATAAATCCCTGGTCGGAACGTAAGTAACATTAGAGTCCTTATCTCTAATAAATAATTTTTTTTGGTGAAACTATAAAAAGCCTGAACGGTATTAGTGTGGTACATATAGGACTTAAACAAAGTTTTTCTTACAGTCCACAGATACACATGGGTATGAAAGAGAAGTTACCTAATTTCGCACACAATTTTAATTAATGAAAAAGTTTAGTTTATAAAACACATTGCTTTGATGCTCTAGTGACTAAAAATAGTTGAACTTCTAATGCCACCAATAACCATTTTTGGCTCTTTCATGTAACCAGTTACTCGAAAACAAATATGAGTGATTAGAATAATATGAAAATTGATTACAAAAATTGTATTAAATACCATTGAAGGAGTTATATATAATTTAAAATTAAAAAATATAAATATCAGAAGCCTTTTATTCGCTGCAGTTAAACCAGAATAAAAATATTACAAAATCTTTGTTTGGCAATTTTGAAATATATCTTTTAATGCTGCTACTATACATCATTCTTTTAATTATTCATTAAATGAATATTATCGTTGCTGAAATTACAGTTTAAAGCAGAGAGTTGGGTAAAGATCATTATTAGGAAAAATAAAATAAAAGAAGAAAATAGACCCGAATTCATCCGATACAACTCCAGTTTCAATATTTTGTATACAAACAAGAAAACACTACATAAATATACACCAGATTAAAATACCTTTGACGTTAGAAAATTGGACTCTTTCAATCGCCTTCATTTTTCCGAAATTGTATAATATTTTGGCACAATGTCCCTTAAGCTTATGGTGGATCCCAAATTATCACATTTTTACCAGTTCACCATTTTCCTTCAAAACCTTAGCAAGTGCGGAATTTAAAATTGGTTATTTCATCTTTTCTTAGTACTGGTGTTACATAAGCAAACTTCCAACAAACTGGAATTCCACCATTCGATTCGGTTAGGTTGTAAGGATGACGCCAATTCTTTCTTCTTTCTAGATAATCAGGGGGCATTATAATATTTTTATTAAAAACTTTATTAAAGCACAACATTCAAATTCAAATTAAAAATATTTTGAAATATTTTTTAAAACTCTAAATCAATTAAAAAATATATACGAAAACATAAGAGAAAACATATAAGAAATAGGCATAAACCAATATGAATATACGCTCAAAATCACAACGTTACAAAATAAATTTCATATAAATGAAAAGAAGCAAATAAACAAAAACTGTCATTTTTATTCTGCAATAGAAACTCGATTCATTGATTTCGGATAAAAGAAGAAAAACGTAAAATTTAACACAAAAGAATACAAACAAAATTACAAAAGGAATATTAAGACAATAAGCTAAAATAACAACACTGAATTGAATTTTAAACTGACTCCTCTTTGTCTGCCATAAACATTAAGACAGAGAGTTTTGTCTAAGATAAAAAGGAATAAAAAGGAATGATCTTGTTAAAAAGAATTTATATCGAAATCGAAATCAAAAGCAAAAGATGTCAACATTTATTTGTCATTGTCTCAACAATTTTTTAAGATCATTTTTTATGTCTCTCGCTAGTGCTATTTAAGGGTTGAAGTGTGAAATTGTATACGAAACATAAATGTCATGTAAAGTTGTAACAAAAAGAATGAATGAAATAAATGTGTTAATCGGAAATTTTATTTTTTATTTTTGTTTTTCCACCAGACATTAAGTCTAGTGAGGATTAGGAATGTTTTTTTTTTCTATTGTTGAAGATATTGGGGTGTCTTATTTCCTTGGAAAATGAAATTAATATTGAGCAAATATTTGTATACGCGCCTTTTGTGGCAAAAATTTTTTTTTTGTTTTTTCTTATTGTAAAAAAATGTTTTATAAAATTGTTTTAAAACAAGTGACTTGGATTGTGTGATGAATTGCAATAAAATTTATTTTTATTTGTTTGTGATATTAAATGACAAATGTTTTTAGTTGATTGAAAAATCTTTAATGTCAACTTGTTTCTTATTAAAATTATTTTTTTTATGTTTGACTTAAGTTAAAAAATCATTAAATAAACAAAAGATATTTGATTAAAATTTATGGCCATTTGTTTTGCAGTTTATAAAAAGTGTGTTAATAAAAACAATTGGAAGCCACCCAAATTTAGATCAGATAAAAATTTTTAAAAATCATAAAATAAATTTTAACCATTTTTTTTTTGGTTTTAGATGAAGCTGTGTTTGATTTATTTGTCATTAGTTTTATTAGAAAACAAAAATAGAAAAAAATCTAAAAGCTTAATTTGTCTTTAGATTAAAATTTTATTTAAATACGAGGGCTGCTCTATAAATTTTTGGCCTAATAGTGAAAATGCGAATATTTATAAACAAAAATGGTTTTATTGTTTTTCAAAGTATTCTTCAGCATGATTTATACACTTTTGCATGCGCTCAAACCAGTTGTCGAAGCACTTTTTCCACTCAGATTGAGACACCTCTAAAACATGGTTTTTGAACACTTCAACAGCTTCTTCTGGCGACGAAAATCGTTGACCACGCATTTTTTTCTTGATCTACGGAAATAAGAAGAAGTCATTAGGTGCCAAGTCAGGGCTGTACGGCGGACGACCCATTAATTCGACGTTTTGGCCGGTCAAAAACGCTCTAGCTTGAGCCGATGTGTGAGAGCTCGCATTGTCATGGTGAACAATGATTCGTCTTCTCTTGTTAGTTTTTCGAATTTCTCCGATGACTTCAGGCAAACAAATTGTAATGTACCACCCAGAAGTGACCGTCCTACGTTGCTTAAGCGGAACAGTCGCCACATGATCAGTTTTGCCGAAGAAACAGGCGACCATTTGCTTCGAAGTGCTTCTTCCATGAACAACTTTCGTTGGATTTTGCTCGTCTTTGAAGACCCACACGGTCGATTGTTGTTTCGTTTCGGGCTCATACGCATAGATCCATGATTCGTCACCTGTGACGATCTCATAAACGTCTTTTGAAGCACGGCAATTGTATTTTTGCAACATTTCTTTGCACCAATCGACACGAGCCTTTTTTTGAGCGACTTTCAAATTGTGCGGGATCCAACGAGAACAAACCTTTTTTACGGCCAGGTGTTCATGCACAATCGAATGAATGCTGGTGGAAGAAATGTCCAAGGATGTCTCTATCTCTCAGAATGTCGCATGTCGATCTTGCATTATAAGTTAACGCACGGCATTAAAGTTCTCTGGCACAACAGCCGTTTTTTGACGACCTTTACGGAATTCGTCTTTGAGCGAGCTTCGGCCACGATTAAATTCATTATACCAATTTTTCACAGTGCTATAGGATGGTGCTTCATCGCCATACAAAGATTTAAGTTTATCAATGCACTCTTGTCGTGATAATCCACGTCGAAAGTTGTGAAAAATGATGGCTCGAAAATGTTCACGAGGTAATTCCATTTTTTTTATATTAATTTTTTCAAGTCACTGTAAACAACACAAATAATGGACGTACGTCAAAACGTTTTGAGTACGACTATGCTTAAAAATGACAAGCTTTCCAATGGAAATGTCAGATTGCACTTGGCAGCACTCAGTGTTGCCAGGCCAGAAATATATATAGCAGCCCTCGTACTCGTCAAAATTTATTTATTTAATTTATTTAATCAGAATTTTTTGTGTTTCTTTTTCATTTTTAGTTTAATATATATTTCATCGAATAAATTATTTATATATTTATTTTTTATTATTTTTTTAATTAAATGTATTATTGAGCCAATTAAAAATTTAATTAAATTTTTAACGAACCTTTGCATTGTTAGGGGACAGACTTTTTAGAATATATGATAAGTATCACGGAAAAAACAATAATTGCTCTTCCATAGCTCTATTTGAAAAATATATTGGAAGTATTTAGTAGAAATATGAATGGATTTGATTATTTAAAGCTTTTTTTCGCATCCATAGTTTTCTAAAATATATATTTTTTTTTTTGTTTTGCTAAATTTAAGTTTTCCTAAGTTCATTCCTGGTAGTGGCTTCAATTCGTCGTTTATTCAAAATCCTCACTGTTTTATTAATTTTAAAAATCTTTTAATTCTCATCACTCATATGTCGTCTGGATACCTGGCATCGGTTTTGTAACTGAGTAAAATACAAGATATGAAAAATGTCTTCAACTGAAAGGATATCTGCGGTAAAATGTGGACTTTAATTGCAATATGTTAAGTCTTCTTTAATTCTGATTCAAGAAACAAATAGCGCAACTAGTAATCATCGCTAGGACGGAAAGTAACCCCACAAACAATGACTTCTGTTAAAACTATGAAAAATAAATCGGTCAAATAGTTGTTGGACTCACATGTGAATGACTCTTTATATATCAAAATCATGGTACTATCGGGACATCCTTTTACTTAAAGTTATATTTTTTTTAAATGTTGTCATGGCGCTAATACTTTCAAATACACTGTGCAAAATTGACGTGCCTGCCTATAACAATTAAAAAATAACAATAATTTTATGAATATAACGTAACTTTTGGAACACCCTTTTAGCACTTGTTGTTAAAGCGACTTTAGTAATATACCTTCTCTTAAAGAGTCTACCTTTTATAGATCCACAGATAGAGGGAAGTGACAGAAGGCCAAGTGAACAAAACGGACAGACATCGTAGCTAAAGTTATTTTTTTTACCCATTAAGTACAGAACCCTAAACCTAAAGTGATTGTGAATAACTATAAAAAACATCAGAGTCTATAAAAGCATTATTTTATATAGAAAAAAGGATATTTAATAAAAACAAAGGAATGCAGTCTAGATTTTATAAAAATATTTTGAAAAAAATTCTTGTAAAGAACATTTGTGTAAAAAAATTATGTTTAATGTATTTTTAAAGGATTAATTAATTTTTAAAAAGTTTCGTTTGTAATAAATTTATTAAAAATGAGAGAAATTCTTAACGCAACACTTCTTGTCTTACCCCCTCATATCCATTGGCTCATACATTTTACATTAAAAAAATACTTCAACATCTTTAAAATTCAATTTATTTCAAAATTGTTATAACCAAAATATTCTTAAAATACAAAGGCTGCGTGGCTGCTTTATTGAAAAACCAATATTTAAATATAAATTGTTATTTATTTGCAAAGAGCATAAAGAAGCCAAAGATTTCTGCAATATCTCAATTTAGATTTAAATTTCATTCTACAATAAAAAGACAAACAGCTGCCAATTACCAACCGTAATCTTTTAGAAAAACGATGGGGTTAAATAAAAATCTTACACAAAATTGAAAATTTCCATTCGTTATGGTTGCTCAATAAAGAACCGAGTAAATATTCCATTGCATACTTATTTGGGCATTAGATGCGTGTTTTATTTATGCGTGTGTGAGTAAGTGTGTGCATATAGGTTTTTATATAAAGCATGTAAAATTAGCAATTTCCTTAAATAAAGCGTATCCAAAACCATTACAATACATTTTGCCTTTTTTGGAAAAAATAAAAAAATAGAATCGTTTTTAAATCTCAGTTTGTTGGGAACAATGGCAAAAGAAAGACATTTAGCGAATTTATAGATCCTTTATATTTTTGCAATAAATTTGTAATGCCTTCTCATTAGAAATAATGCTCTGCTTCAATAAAAAACAAATTTATTGCCAGTAATTGAAATAGAAATGAATGCGAACGTGGGAAATTAAATGTTATTCAAAGAGTAAAGTTAGTTTTTTAGAACGAGCTTAAACTGGCTGTGTTAATTGGATGACTTGCAATAACTTTAATTGAAACAAATATCCCTCACAATTCAATAAAACAAAATTCACTTTAAATATTATAGTTTTTTGACCTTTTTAAATAATTTTATTTTCTAATTATTCTAGTGCCTGAACAATTAGAAAAAAAATTAAATTATTAAAAAATTTCAGGAAGCAGGAAACAAAATTATTAAAAATAAATATTTTCAAAAAAAATAATTATTATAATTTTAATAATTTTGTTGCCTGCCAACGGTGTGGCGAAATATTTAAAAATAAAATTTTATTTAATTAAAAAAATTGACCTAATGCTTGAACAATTGGAAAATAAAAGTAAAATTCAACACTTAACTTTTCTCACTGGAATTGTTCTGCCAAATAAAAAAGTGATAAAGACATATCGACTAAACTCGTTAAACAAATTTTGCTTATTTTATAAACAAATACAAATCATGGGAACTTAAAAGTGCAGAAAAATTAAACAAATAAGAATAAACAAAATTTGCTATTAAACCAAAGTTTATAGCAACACAACTCAAAACAAAAGTAGAAAAAAAATATTTTATAACAACTATTTTGATGAGCTAAAGAGAGGCGCCAGAAAGTCATTACAATGAAATTAAATTTGAATAAAAGTAAACAAGCATCTGTTCTACAAAAATCTATTCAGTCGTTAAAGAGATTCTGCAGTATGTTTAGGAGAAGCAGCATCGAAGGGAGGAAGGAACCCTAAATCCCATGTAAAAGGCGGCTAAGTCGTTAAAACAATTGTTTATCAACATACGAGAAGAATTTTAATGATTTATTTATTTTTTATAAACAAAAAATCAAGAGTTTTCAGTAAATAATTTCTAAGGAAAAAAGTTTATAATCACAGCACTAAAAGACTTGAACAAAGTTGTGATAGAAACTGCATTAGAAGAGACAATTTATCTCTAAATAAATAAAACTCTCGTCAAACCAAAAGACGAAGGGTTGTGAATGCTAACACAAAAGTCCCAACTGGAAGTAAATGAACGAGAATTTGAACATCTCGACAGAAGCAAGAAAATGAAGAAGAAACTTCACAATCCAAGCAATCGAATGAGATTAAGCAGCAAATATTTGATCACTTGCTGTCTGTCTGACCCCACAATTGCACGTGATAACCATAAGAAAGAAAGCCAAAGCGGCTTATCCAATCGCAATGAAAATTAAACACGTATTTAGATACTCTTAAGATACCTTAGGCATTTCAAAAGCTATCTGATGTAGACTTAAAAAAACTGACTACGAGGAATAAAAAATAAGAAGGGGGTTGACTGCAAGTAGTCACTATCCATAATACAAAGCGGAAAGGTATCATCGACTGTTAGGTGACTAAAAAAGAATTAAAAATAAGACCAAAACAGCAAAAGTGTTCTTTAGCATCCGCTTACACATTTATATTAAACAAAAGGAATAGAAGCAGAAAAAAATTAATTTTCGCCACTAACAAAGTGTGGTGTAGTTATTTATACAAAAAAAAAAAAGAAAACTTTTGTAACACTTGTAAGGCAGCCGTTTGGCTTTGTTTGATGTTTAAGACTTTTTGTTAATTAGAAGTTCATGAGTTCAAATCCTAAAGAAATAAAAAAAGAAAATTGGTGTTAGGGAAGACCGTTTGTAAACTAAATCAACAGCTGAGATAAGTAAAACACGTGGATAGTAAAACAAGAAAATTCTGGTCCAAGCGTTGACACAGTTCTTGTCAGAGATTAAAGTAACTGTTTGGCAGTCGTGGTTGCGTTAATTAAAGTCTTAACAGACCTACAGCGTTATTGTGATGTAGATGGCTGCGCTAGTTAAAGAAAGGTATTTGTCAATCACAAGGCATATTTGAATGGTATTCTGATGCGAATGACAGCAAGAGTTTTGCAAATTAATTTTTTTTATTAAACGGGTGATCGTAGGACAAAATCTAGCCTGAGTCTCAGAGTAAGACATGAAAGAATTTGAAAATTAATAAAATCTCATATAAGAATAAAAAATTAACGCGCTGATATTGCGTTTGTAAAGATAAAACGTAACAATATATTATGGTCGTATATTTAAAGCCCTGAATTAATATAATACTCCGGGTATTTACTACGACCTGTTAAAACCGCCTAAAGCTGCCACAGGCGACAGTTACTAGATGAAATTATGAACATGAGCTCAGAATTATTAAAAAAATGTAGATTTATATTTAAATAGCGTCAAGACCACATTTTTCGCATTAAACAAGGCCAGAGATGTGAAAACCTCATAATGTCAATGAGGCGATTACCGCGTAGAATATTTTCAAGGAAATTAAATCTACAAAATTAAAAGTTTCTTTCTTTTTGTTAAACGACTTCATAAAAAAGGAGGTATAAATTTGACAGAATGTTGTTTTGTTTATATTTGGGACACATAACTCAGTCACTTCTTAAACATTTTTTCCAGTTTTAAAAATATTTCGTACTTTAAAAAATTAAAGGGTGTCCCCCTAAAACATACATGTTTTCAAGTGTTTTATAAACTGATAAAATTAAAAAAATTGAATATCACTAAATCAAAAAATAATAAAAGAATAAATCCAAATATTAAAAGGTGTCCCCATAGGTGACGTAAATTAATTTATGCAGGCATATCTTTTGAACCGAAAAACGCTTGGAAAGTGAACAAAATGCTGATCACTATGACCATTATAACAACAAGTATAAATTTTCAAAATTATAAATTAAAGGGTGTCCCAATTGTTTATTAAATTTGATATATATGGCCATACTTGTGAACAGTTGTAGACAAATTTTCAAAGAAACTTTATTGCTAAATCTGCTATAACAACAAATATTAAGTTTTGATTTGGAAATTAAGTGGTAACCCAATAGTTGATGTAATTTGATGTATGTGGCCGAACTTTTGAACCATAATAGATAGAACGCTGAAACTTAAAAGGGACTTGTATTGCTAAGTTTGCCATAACAAAAAGTTTGTAGTTTTAATTAAGCAATTAAAGGGTGTTCCCAGTATTAATGTAATTTGACCTATATGGCCGTATCTCTTAAAACGTTATATACAAACACTTGAAAAATAGACAGAATGTCTACTACTTTGTTTAGTTTAATAAGAATTATAAATGTTTTAAATTATAAATTAAAGGGTTTTACAATAATTAATGTTATCTGATGTATATGGCCAAATTGTTCAACCGTTATGGAAAGACGGTTGAAGTTGATTGCTAAGTCTACTACAGTAGCAAGTGTATAATTTTAATTTATATATTAAAGGGTGCCCCTATAAATGCTGTAATTTGAAGTGAACTTGGAATATAGGGATGTCCCAATAATAATAATAATTGTAATTTGATATATGTGGCCGTACTTTCGAACAGTTATAGGCAGACATATGGTATCTGTTTTGAAGTGGGTTTTTTTTTCAAAAAAAATTTGAAATAAAATTATGACATAAAATTTATTAAAATTGAAAACCCTGACCTGTTCATACGTCGTAACAAAACTAATTTTGTACAATAAAATAAACTAATTTATGTATAAAGCATTTGCTTCCTTAGTTCTTATTTTCTTAACAAAATAAATAAAGAAAAAAAGAAATGAACAAGAACAACATTTATACACTAATACAAGATTTATGGACCAGCTTATAAAGGTATTCAAATCAATTTGTTTCCAAACACTTTCACAAATACACACACGCAAGAAGTCATTCAGACAAATACACGGTACTCAAAAGATAAAAATAACTCTTTGATTTCCCCTTTAACGACATCGTCTGGTAGATGTAATTGTGTATTGTGTTTTAAAAATTTGTGTTATTAAGTAGCAGCAATACTTTGATTGCCATCAATTTTATTAAATGACATAAAAGTGTAGATGCGTGTGTAAAGAATTCACGTGGGTTATAAATCTTATGTTTTACTTTAGTATTTTTTTTTTCTCTAAGACATTTTTTCTAGCTTCTGCTAGGTAATTTACTACTTAACGGAAATAGGAGGGTGTTCCAATACATTAGTTCATAGAGTATTTGCTTATGAAGATAGGTGATATAAGATAGGTCCCAAAGTGAATTCTTTTAGGATCAACCTTTTGATTATTTTTAAGAAGGCCAATAAAAGCGCTATACTCGGCTGTGCCGTAACTAATACACCTTTCATCACCGGAATTGTATTATTATTTGATCAAAATATATTTTTTCGGGCTCTGGACTAAGTAGTCATTAAGTTATGGTTGTAATAAACTTTTTGGTTTTATTCTGTGATTATTTAACGAAATTTTGATCAAATTTTTAAGTTTTTTTTTCGCAGTTTCGTCTACAAATGAAGTTTTTTTATCACAATTTTGCAAAGTTTTAATGAATATGGATCGTTTATAGCTTTCACCTTATAAAGTATATAAAGAGTCCATCAAATAACTTTTTTTTTGAAAATGCTTAAAAAAACTACTGAATGTTTTCTCAAATTTCTTTTTTTATTTAAAAGTACAATCTTTCCGGTTAATAATGAAAAATAATTTTATTCAAATGGCTGCCTCGGCTGGCCATGCAGCAGCCTACACCATTGGTCCAATTTTTAAGCACATTATCGATTGTGTGCAGCTGTATTCTTCCAATGGCTTCACAAATATTGTCCTTTAAAGCATCAATTGCCTCTGGCTTTTCGACGTAACACTTACCTTTGACGGCAGCACCCCACAAAGATTGGTCCAACGGTGTCAAAATGCAGCTCCGAAGTGGCCAAGCGACATCAGCTCTGCGGCTAATAGTGCGATCTTTAAAAACAGGGCGCAAAACATCGGGTGTAGCTTCGGCTGTGTGGCACGTAGCGCCGTCCTGTTTAAACCAAATGTTGCCAATATCCTTCTCTTTAATTTTTGTGAACAAAAATTCGTTCAACATGACTCGATAACGATCGCCATTGACTGAACGCCACTCCTTGCTTAATTTCAAAGAAAAAAATAATAACGCCCCGATTTTGCCTCTGGACCAAAATCCGCACCAAACAGTAACTCGTTTTGGGTGCACAGGGTTTTCAATTTATGCGTGCGGGATTTCTGTGCCTCAAATGCGACAATTTTGCTTGTTTACATTGCCGCCAAGATCAAAATGAGCTTCATCTGAGAAGATGATTTTTTTTTTTTTTGGCAAAATCAGCATCTTCTGTAAGTCAATCGCAGGCTCACTTAGCGAAGCAAAAACGCATGGGATGGTCAGTTGGCTGACTGACTTTGTAAGGCGTCATACCGGAATCTTTATAGAAAATTTCGCCTCAATGATGTCTCTGAAATGTTCAGTTGTTGAGAACGACGGTGAATTGATGTTGATGGCGCTTTACGCGCACTTTCTGCCACAGCACCACTGTTTTTGGCCTTTCATGCTTTGGTTCACCGATGAGGATGCCAGTTTGTTTCACTTTTTTCCAAAATCCGTGCGCAATTTTCTCACACATTTCACAGTATAATTTTTAACTAAAAATTAATTATCTGTCAAATCAAAAATGAGCTAAGTGTTACCATTCACGAAATAAGTAATAGTTGAAAACATAAAAACGTAATATGGCGGACCCTTTACATTTTGAAGTCTTATGCATAGCGAAGACAATTGAACGATGTCCGTCTGTCCGTCCGTGCTCGGGTTAAAATCAACTTTGCCAAGGCATTAGTTGTGCTAGAAAAGTATAAGTACGCCAATAGATGGGACATAGTTTTGAAAACAAGAAAAATTAGACACTAGCAAAATGTAATGCCGCATTTTGTGGATGGCTACATCCTTCATTAGTATTCTTCGCATCTATCTATCTTAGGTTGTGTATGTTGTAAAAATCATCCATTTAACCAACTAATCAATATTAATTGGATTTGACAAGGTTCACACACAACCTATATTATTTAATCTTTGTTCCCTCCGGAACCCATCTTGTACCTTTTTTTTGCTTTGTACCAACCACCGGTATGGCAACAAATGCAATTACTGTTTCATTCATACTTGTTTCTTTACTAGTGTCTAATTTTTCTTGTTTTCTTTGGTAAACGTTCGCATACATTTGTAAATAATTTTTCTTTCTAAAAATGCCCAAAAAAATTTTTGGTAACACTTACATTTTCGTGATATTTTAATGAATTATTGCAGTTCTTAGGTTTGGTCACCTGATGTTTTTGTTTTTTCTTTATTTTCGATTTGTAATAAAAATTTAGTTTTGATTACAAAAATAATTTCTATTAAGTTTGTTTTTGGTCAAATATGAAATTAGCAAATAATGTTATCATACTCCCCTGCATGTATTAAAATTGATTCTAAGCGAAAGAAAAATATATATATTTATAAAAAACCATGATGCCAATATTTCAAAAGCAGACTATTAAAAAAAAGTTTAATAACTCTTAAAAATAAAATAATGCTAAACTTAACGTCATTTTTTTAAACAAAAAATAAATTTTAAATGCGTGTATGCTACCAAATATTGTTTAATTCTTTTAAAAAGAAGAAAAATCAAAATTCTTTAAATATTCTGTTTGTTATGTGATTTTATATTTTATCTTGTTTTTTGTCTTTCTTTTTAATACGATTATGAACTGGGTTGATTTTTATTTCAATCTGTTAATCAGGAGGGTTATAATAGAAATCTTACATTCTAAAGATTTTCAATATCAAAGTACAACCATCATGGCTTATTTCATTTTATTAAAACTTCACAGACAGCCCACTTGTATAATAACCATTTGCTACTTTGGCCTTAACAAATGTGATTTCATTCACTACTTTTTTATTTTATGAAAACGTATTTATCCTCATATCGTATCTGTGTATAAAACTGTCTTTTCATCTTTTTTGCAATTTATTTTTTATCGTTTTTCTTTAGTCAGTCTTTGAGCCACGGGACTGATTGAAATTCGCGGATAACCTGAAATGGATATTTCTCATCCACAATTGCTTTGGTGGCAATTTAAAAGATTCACAAACAGAATACATTTACAAGAAGAAAAACAACAACAAAAACAAGAGCAAAAGCAAAACGATAACATTTCACATTTATTTAAATAAGAAAGAACGCCCGCTTACAATTTCTTGCCACATACTGAGGCATGCCGCTATCTTATAAATATTTTTGCTATTGCAAAAAAAAGTATAAAACAACAAAACAAACCCCAGTTGTAAAATGTCATTGTGGCCCATATAAAGATTTTTATGTTGTTCTGCTAATAAAGGGAATCGTAAAAGAGATTTGTGATGAGGCAGTGGGAGTTACCAAGTGCGGTAGCTATTTCCATACTTAAATACAACATTATTTGCAGTATCTTTTATAGCTATCATTTTCTATGTTTATAAATATAAGAAATCTAACTGAAATGTTATACCATCCATGAATGTAGGAACGTATGTTTGATGAACATAAATCTTATCGAAATTGTAGCTTTAACAAGGATTTAAAATATATATTAGCTTTGAAATTTTATTCATATGGGAGATGAGTTTATTGGAATATAAATTTCTGCTGAAATAATACATCATCAAGTGAGGATATAATTGAAAATTTAAATTCACTGAAACAGGGAAATTGTTTAGAGAAGATGTTCAAAGTAAAACAGTAAAAAAAATTTAAATGTGTTTCCTTAGATTTTCTTACACAGCAAAACAAATCAAAGCAGCTTTTAAAAAAGTATGTATGTTTTAATGTACCTTTTATATAATGGTATTTAATCGTATCAAAAAGAGTACGTTTTTTAAAAAGAAATTTTTAAAAAGTACTTTTTATAAAAGTACCTTTCTGAAAAAAAGCTCTTTTAAAATTATTTTTTCTTACAATATATTTTATACACGCATATTTCAAAAGCACCTTTCATTAAATTACTTATAACTAAATGATCGTATAAAAATTTTGCAAAAGTAATTTTTTTATTAAGAAAGTCCTATAAAAATCTTAAGCAATCATTTTCAAATATTAGGAAAATTACCACTTATTTAAGTGCATTTAAAAAAAGTACTTTATATAAAATAAATTTTTCAAAAAGTACTTTATTTAAAGTACCTTTCTTAATACTTTTTTTTAATATCTTTTAAAAACCCAACTCTGAAAAGTACTTGTCATAAAATTACCAGTGAAGAAAGTAAATCTGACACAAATTTTGTAAAAGTACGTATATGCTTTGGAAGAGCATATTCATAAAAGAACTTTTTATAAAAACACAATGTACACAACCTAAGGTAGATAAATGCGAATTCTGACGAAGATGTAACGGTGCAGAAAATGCAGCATTACATTCTGCTGATGTCTAGTTTGTCTTGTCTTCTTTAAAAAACGTCCGCATACATTTTTTAAAATAATTTTTCTTTCTAAAAAAGGTTTTTAGAAATTCAAGAAAAAAAATTAACTTAAGCCACAAATAAATTTTAAATTTATTTATATCCACAGTTCAACTCCTAATTTTATAAAAATCAAATTAAAAAATGCAGGCACAGCACATGCACATTCATGCTTAAATTATAAAAATCAATATGATATGGAAACAGCATCTTAAATATTGGGAGTAAACAAGTAAGAATGATTAAAAATAAAAAATTGCATTCGTGATCAACCGATGGTTGGTACAAAGCAAAAACAAATGTATAAGACAAGTTACCAGGAGAACAGAGAAAATATACTGTGGTTTCTGTGTCGACTTCGTCTAACCAATTTTATATTAATATGAATACTCCTCGTATTCTTATTTACAAAATTAGTTGGTTAAAAAGATGATGTTTACAATGCACACAACCTTAAGTAGATAGATGCGAAGAATGCTGAGGAAAAATGTAGCGGTCCAGAAAAATGCAGCATAGCATATTGCTGATATCTAATTTTTCTTGTGTCCTATTTTTTTTTTTTTTCGAAAAACGTCCGTATACATTTGTAAAAATAATTTTTCTTTCTAAAAAAAGCTCTTCAGAATTTAAAAAAAAAACGAACTCAAGCTAAAAAAAATGTATTCAAAAATAATTTTTATTAAAAGTACCTCTTACAAAATAGCCTGTAAAAGTTGCTTTTATAATACCTCTTATTAATATGATCCTACCGTACTACCGTTTCTTTATTAATTTACCTCTTTGAAGAAAGTCTTTTGTATAAAATAACATTTTCAAGAATAAGTTTTGATAAAGAATTTTTTTGTAAGACCAGCTTTAAGTATAAGTAAACGAACTGTTTATGAAAACCTTTTCAAAAAAGTACCTATAGGAAGGCACCTTTAAGTAAAAAAAAATTAGATTTTAAAAAAAACTGTTGAAGTACTGTTGAGCAAAATAAATTTATTAAAATTCTTATAAAAAGTACTTTTTTAAATTACCTGAAGTAGAAAAAGACATTTGGCAAAGGTATTTTTTAAGCTTTTTTAAGAAAAAGTTTTTTCTTAAAGTAACGTATGTAAAACCAAGTAGTCAATTTTTGAAATAAATAAAATTCTGCTCAAGGCAAATTTAATATGAGGTGGTACCACGGCTACAAAAACATAGCATCAAGTTGATGTCAAAAATAACTGACTAAGCAAAAGGAAGTCGAATTCAATTTATCCTTCTATCAACATCTTGTACTTTATATGAGCTTTTACCAGTTTGTTTCTTTCTTCGGCATATTCAGCAATATTTCATACTTAATTTTTTCGGTTAAAAATTTTATTTAAAAAAATATAAAATATTTACTTTTTCAAATTATTTGGAAAAATTTAATTTCTAAAATTATTTTCAAATTTTGAAACAGCTGATCCATATTAGAAGCACATCCAATATTTAAAAAAAATTATTTTTAATACCTACATTATTTAATGAAAGGTACTTTCTATAAAGACCTTTTTCTATAAATTAAAATAACTCTTACAAAAAAGCGCATATACAAATATAAAACTAATTTAAAGTAAGAAACATTGTTTTTCTTCTTTAAGAAGATATTAATTGGACTAAACAAAATCTAAGGCATAAGTAATTAAAATTTTTTTGATCCACATTTATGTTTAAAATGTGTTAAAAAAAACACCCTTTGGGTGAGGTCAACCTAACCTAAATTTTATAACAAAGCACTGTACAAATTGATGTCTGTTTACGGGTGTTAAACCAAAAACTTTATTCTTCTGTTTAGCCAACATCATAAAAAAACAAAAAAGAAATTTATAAACAAGTCATAAACATAAAATGTGTTATAATGACTTAATCTTAAAAAAAGAAACACATGTACTAAAAAACATATTAAAAATAAAAATTGTTAAATACTGTTATATAAAAAAAACAACAAATAAAACATTTTTTTGAAATTTATATTATTTATAGTCCAATAATCTTTCGGGTGCCTGTGTTTTAACAACCATAAAGAATATAAAATTTGTATTCTTTACACACAAGTTTTTTAAATTTCAATTCTTTTATAAAAATACAAAAACCAAAGTGAATTGAAAATATTTACAAATTGATTTGGCGCCATAAATGCATAAAAATGCTGTAATTACTTTAAACTAAATTAACAAACAAATAAAGGTGAATATTTATTTAAATCATTTTTACTAAAGGAATATAAAATTTGTTAGATTTTTAAAATAACATGTATTTTGATGGGTAATTTAAAAAGAAAATAAGACTAAAGTAAGAAATAATAAAAATAAACAGAACAGTAACAGAATAACAGAAGCATGAAAATGTTAAGAATATTAGTGCAGCTATTTCTGTAAGCAAAAGAAATGTTAAATATGTTGCTCCAATTAATTTTCTGTAGCTTTAACAGTATTTTAACCGTATGTTTCGAAATAAAGAAATCAAGCGGCCAACAATTACAGAGTTTATTTTTAAGTAAATTAGGCTTTATCCTTCCGGTCAAATTTAAAACCTTCATCGCAGGTGGAAATAGGTTTCATTTGAGTTTGTCATTCCGATTGTAATTTCCAAAAGTTGAAATCAACTCTGCCAATGTATGTGATGAGCTAGAAAAATTTTAAATATGGCAATCGGTCAGATATAGTTTCGAAAATTTTGCTGTTGAAAATTAGCCAAATTTGCCCGTGTTCTTTCGAAGCAGAGGGCAATATACCACGCCTGCATCGTATTTTTCCATATCATTTGAAAAAAATCTACTTAAGTGAAGTAATTCTATTAAAGCTGGAAAATACCAGCGAAACGTTGGATAAAAAAATGGAATTATAGTTTTGATTTACATTTATAATAAGCAAAGACCTTAAAAGCCCAATATAGGTAAAACTAAATAACCCAAAATTAAGTAATTCTAATCAAATAAACAAAAAATAAAAAAATAAGAAAAAAAATCCAGTGAAGAAATTGGCGCTCGCCCCATCTGGGCCTCTAAAGTTTTCATAGAAAAATGCGATTTTGCCTACATTTTCTTAGACATCACTTACAGAGAATGACACATATTCTACCATCTAATACAAATCTTTATATTCAAATTACTGCAGAATCCATAAGCCGGTGCAATAAATAAATAAATAAATAGTTTCAAAAGTCTTCGTTTCTCAGCCCATTGCATTTTAATGGCCCGATCTTATAAAAAAGTAGCAGCTATCCCTGAAAGTTTCTTTCCATGGCAGTGATCTCTTTGGGTCTTAGGGGATTATATACACAAGACATTTGGTAAATACCCCAAGCACCAAGCAAAACAGTTCTCCCAGAGACATCATCTTAACCGGTTATTAAGGAAAACTCTTTGTATGCGATTGGCTGTTTCATGGCAAAAAACTCGCCAACTGATCGGTGAAAATATGGTCTTATGCACAAAGAGGCAGGAGAAGAATATACTGGGAAAATATCAACATTTTCTATACTGTTAAACCGATTAAAACAAGCAACAGGAATGATTCTTTAATCAAAAGTGTTTTAAAAAAGCTGGACTAAAATCTTGAAAATATCAACTTCAAAAATATTTATGTTATACGAATCACTTAAGATTCTTACATCATTTTTAAGGGCTTGTCAAAGGTTTTTAAACTTTGATTTTTTGTTTTTATTTGATTGAAAAACAAAAAAAAGTTTTACTTCCACAAAAACGTAAAGGTCCGTTCTGGCCTTAACTTAGAACCTTATTAAGACGCCCATTAAAGGCATAGAAAACTCTAAATTTATTCTCTAATACCTTTTAGCTAGGAAGCGTTTAAGAATCTACTTTTTTAATTTCAAAATTTTTCTTTTCTAGCCAACTGTGCATTTGGCCAATTAAGGCTGATATTTATGATAATAATCATAATCATAACCATTCACCAAAAATGTCAGAACGTCAGTCTCCTAATTTTTGTGAAATCCAATTAACTCAGATGTGAAAGAAAAACTGTGCATGTCTATGCTTTGCATGTGGTGATTAGATTTTTGAGTAGTTAAGGGCGGACTCTAATGTTGTATAAAAACATCTTTACTTATAGGGGACCTGATAGCATACAAAAATATTAGATTCGAAATAATACTAATCTTTGTAAGCTCTTTAAAATAAGTACGCCTCTATAGAAAACCGCTATTAGTTCTGTAATCGCTTTTTTAAAAGGTATGATTCCGTGCGAGTTTTCTCACTTTTTGCTTTTTTTCCTTTTTTTTTTTTGTTTTTTGTGACTAAGGAAAGTAAATAAATATTCAAGGTTAAAAAAGGTATTTATTATAAAAAAAAATAAAGTAAAAATAAGCAAAATAGATTACGCCATTTTTCTTTGTTTTTTCCCCCGAAATTCATAATTGGAGGAACCTTCTCGCGAAAAAGAAATTCTGTGAGAATATTCATGGTGGGGCTAAATATGAAAATGAGTGGCACATAGTTCCCATGGACAGCAATATACATCCCATATTTATTGTTCCTGTACTGCTCCCCAAAGAACAAAACTAATGGATGCTGTTTTCTATTAAAATTAAATCGCTAAATAAAAAAACTTCTTCGCTATTTTACTTTCGGCAATAAAAGGAATAAACATAAAACTTTTTAAGTATCACATGCTCGTACACATCATTATCTAATGACATTAAAACTAAACACATGTCACAAATACATCTCCAGTGTATTGAGAGCATCTATTTGTGCAAAGAAATAAGAAAAACTCCTTTTTTTCAAATACAATGATTATATTGGCAAATAGAGTCTTGTTGTTTAAAATTTATATTGAAAGTTTATTTTTCCCTATTTTCCAAACAATTGACTTTGATGTTATTAAAAAAAAAAAAAAATACAGGCAGACAGACATAAAAGCCAAAATAGAAATCCATGACGTGACATGAAAGCACAATTGTCAGTTATACTTCCACTCATACTCAAAAATTTAAGTATAAAAAAAGCAAAAAAATAGAATGCCAAAAATCATCACGCACATTGAACTTTCAACTTATTGAGAAATTCTAAAAAAAGAAATTTTTGCACAGAAAACAGGCCACAAAAAGGCGTTTCATTTGTGCCACCAAAAAAAAGTCCTTGGAGAAATGTTGTAACCCTCTGTCGATATTTTGCTTATTTAATGTATTCAATAACAACAACAACAGGAGCAAAAACAGCAACAACTAAAAATAGTTAAAGTTGGCTTATTAGCCTCATCTGTGACATTACACATCATTTGCTTTTCGGTTAAGAATTTCCTACTCAAACTGTTTGTTGTCTTATTGAAACTTAACATGACTTGGAATTAAGTATTTTGTAAAAAAAATTATATGAAATGTTTATGTTAGTAAGACGCGTGTGGGTTGTCGTGTGGCGTATTAAATCTAAAATAGAAAAGAATTGAAAAATCAAAATACTGATGATCCTTTTTTTTTTTTTTTTTGTTTTTTGTTCTTTCTCAACCACTTATTTTGGGGATGTACATAGTTTTAAAGAATGAAAATTATTTTAAATTTTTTTATTGGAAAAGTATATGAAAGGGTGTTTTGTTTTCTATTTTACAACGACGATTAAACTTGAAGTTAAGGAAAAGGTTCTTATAAATATAGATTTTAATTTTAAAAACACGAAAAGGGAGAGCTTGGTTGCTAAAATGTCCGAAGATACGGAAATTACCACACAGGTTTTTCTTTTTTCACCTTTTTAATTAGAAAGCTCTATCATGCACTAAAATGAAGTACAGAGAGGTAGATATGAAATGTTTTGGTTGCAAAGGTGTATAAATTTAATCATAAATTCTCCTAAAGTTCTCTACTACACTCTCTTTCTCTCTCTCTCTCTCTCTTGTTAACTAGAGTTCTTTGTATCCGAAAACTATAATTCTGATCCTTTTACACTATTTTTAATAATTTTTCATAAATGATTGACTGCGCTTCTAGCAGAACTATTAAACAAAATTCAAATTAAAAAATACTAGATTTTTAAGTTGAAATTTATAAAGATGTCATACTTTTAAAAAAATTTTAATCAAACATTACCATTGTTCACTTTTTAGGAAAGCACACTTTTAGATTTGATTATTGCATCAAAATTTTAACCAATTTACTAAAGGATATTCCATGTTTAGCTTATATATTCTATGGTCTAAAAAACTGTGATCAAAAACTGAAAAAAGCCCCTAAAAGTATTTAATGATTTTATGGACAAATTTCTTAAATAGATGATTTAGTGATTTTTGGATAAGGTTTGTCAATTATTTGTTTTTTGTATTTATTCTTGTTCACAGCATTATTCGGAAGTGCAAGTATATAGAAAATTTCAGATTTATATAATTGCTTACTAATAATTTAATTAATAACAAAATAAAACAATTAATAGTCCTATATTCGATAATGCCGAATCTATTATACCCTTCCAGCTTAGTGAAGTAACTCCAATAACCAAAAAAAAAACAAATTTTGGGATAACAGAAAACTAAAAATAAAGAAAAAAAATAGGAACGATATATAAATTAACATAAAAGTGTCACCAGGTTTTAATCGGTTAAGCATTTTTAAAAATTTTAGTATCTCGTGAAAAATCTCTTCAAAAGCTGATGTCTTAAATCGTATTTTCTATGAAAAGTTCAAAGGGCCATAACTCGGAAAATATGGGCGTGCGCCAATTTGTTACTTAATGTTTATTTCTTAGTTTTTAATTCTCCCCGTATATTTTTTTTTCGAAACTACGTCTGAGCGATTGGTGCATTTAAATTTCCACTACAGCATCTAGCGTCTTGCAAAGTTTCTTTTAACACTAACAAGGACGTACAGACGGACATCGCTCAGTCGACTTTGCTATGTAAACGGCATGACAAACTTAAATACACTCTTTTTCCACTTTCTGTTGTGAAGGGTATAAAAATGGAAGAAGACATGACAAGACAGACATGGACATAAAAATAAAATAAAAAATAATCAACTTATACAGAAATGTAATCCTATTCTTTTTTTAGAATGATTTCAGCTATCCGAGTTTCCAACAGTCAAACTAAGGAGTGTTTCGAGAGTGATATTATATTCATAAAAATATCATCATTATTATTTTAACTATGACAAGCAGACACGTAAAATGTTCACAGTGTATGCAAAGTTATTTTCGCTATAGTGGGCACAATATTGGCGCCGCTTTAAGCGGTTATGTCCGCTGTAAGGACAAGTACCAAAAATTAAAACCAAAACTAAAATTAAAATTAAAGGCTGTTTCTATAGTGATGTGATATGGCTGTAGTTTTTCAACCTTAGTAAGCAGATATGAATGAACAAAGCATTAACAATAATTATAAAAATTAAAGAGTGTTTCCAAAAAGGCTCAAGTTTTTGGAACATTCTAGATATTTGTAAAGTAAGTTAACTTTATAATAATGTATACTCTTTTATATCTGAAACCGCAAAACACCGATACTTTATATATTTAACAACAAATAAAACAGACAGAATATTAAAATATATACGGAACACTTAGTCTGTGAGTCCATCTCGCACTTAGCATGTTTTTTTTTCATTAATATTTAAATTTGTGTTTAATTTACACCATAAAACCAATTATTCTAAAATTTTTCTTTTTTAACAACATCAAAAATAATCGAAAATCTGAAATTCTTAAGATGGTTGCTACATCAACTGAGATTAGACGAGAAAAACGTATTTGCTAACACACATTTTAACACTAGATTGTAGTCTTGATATTATAACTGGTTTAAATAAGCAAAAAATTACAAATCCCTTAAAAAATGGGCCTTTATAAAAGCGGCATGTAACATAAACAGAAATGATCACTATCATAATCATGTAGACATGATGTGTCACAACAAGGTGCAAGAAAAACATAAAATACATACGTAAGTTAAAGTTAATATTACGCTAATAAGCTGTCAGTTTCAATTATAATTATGTAAAAAATATTGTATTTAAAATCCAATATTAAGATTTTTGTATGAAGATAAAAACAAATTGCAGAAAATTGTAAGAGAATCTTTGATAAAGATTTTTTTTATTACAAAATAAATGAGGCACACACATTAATACTAATCTAATGTGGTCATTAAAAACATAAAGAACCTCCTATTATATTTAACACACACATAAAACACACACACTTACTTTAAATTACACATGTTTTCAAGTCCAGTTTTACTTAAAGAAAATACAATTAAATCAAGTATACTTCTTAAGTCTTTTGTTTTGAGTAGGGCTTAGAAAATAATTGAATACACATGTGTCGATCTAAATTTGTTGATAATAAATAAAAACATACGTAGATACATGCATGTAGAATTTTAAAGATATGTAATGTTTTTAAAATAAATCTCAGTAATTGCTTTTGTTCCTCACATTAAATTAAAGATTTACTTTTTTTAGCTGGCCATTTTTTGGGTTTAAGTCGCAGGCGTATGTTTTCTTTATTCTATTGTTTTTTTTTTCTTTTTTCTTTTTTGCAAAAAACGTAAAACAATTAAAAAACCTTTGCCTAATGATGCAAAAATCTGTAACATTTTTATTATATTTCATTAAAGATTAAAGTAAAAAATGCCGACCTAAAATTGCAACATAAATTTTCACATGCAATTTAAGACAGATATTATTTACTTATATAATTCTAGCGAAAAAAACCGACTTTAAAACAGGCAAACTTAAAATTATATTTCTTTGGGACGATAATTATTCATTATATGTTTCTTATTCGAGAAAGATTGCGTCAGGATTTTTTATATTTTGTAGAACAAAACTTGAATGAAGATTAAGCAAGAAAATCCGGCAGTTATGTGGTAACCCTTTATTTTCTACACTTTTTATTGCTAACACAATAAAATAAAATTTGCTTAAATTCTAAGTGTTGCCCTATGACTGCTCAAAAGATTGGCTATATACATCAAATTACAACCATTAGAGCACCCTTTAATTTCTAATTTTAAATATTTATACTTCTAAATCTACCAGACAAAGCAGTGGACATTCTGTTTAATATTCAAGTGCTTGTATGTAACGGTTGATGCGATAGAGCCGTATATTTATATAATTTATATAATTTACTTCGAATATTGAAACACCCTTTAATTTCTAAATTCAAATTTTATACTTGTTGTTATAGCGGACTAAGCTATAAAGGTTCTTTGTAAATTTCAGCTGTCTGTCTGCAGTGCTTCAAAAGTTTAGCCACACACATCAACTTGCATTAACTATTGGAACACCCTTTAATTTCCATATAAAATTTTATACTTGTTGTAGCGGACTCAGCAGTACAGATTCTTTGTGAATTTCAGCTATCTTTCTATAACAGATTAAAAATCTGGCCACATACATCAAATAACATTAATTATTGGGACACCCTTTAATTTATAATTTTGAAAGTTTATACTTGTTATTATAACGGTCATAGTAATCGATATTTTGTCCATAAAGGTCCAAAAGATAGGCGCATATAAGTCAATTTACGTCACCTATGGGGACACCCTTTAATTTTTTTATTTATTTTTTTATCAATTTTTGCTTTAGAAATAGACATTTTTTTCTTTAATTTTAAAGAATTGCGGTCCATAATACACTTAAAAAACATGTATGTTGTATGGGGACACCCTTTTAATTTTATGATTATGAGCTATTTTTAAAACGGGACCAATCTGTATGCATAACCTATCAAATTACAAAAAGTTTTCAAAATCAGTTCAGAAATGACTGAGTTCTACAGGCACAAACATAAAAAAAGCAACATTCAGTCGAATTGATAACCTCCTTTTTTTTTTGAAGTCAGTCAAAAGTACCTGAAGCTCTAAATTTATAAATAAAAGGAGCATTCTAAAATTTACCAACCTATAAGTGAATAAACTGAATAAATAAATTTTAGTATTTTGCTATTAAATCTAAAAAAGAATAGAAAACAAAAAGTCGTGTATTTTAATATTTAAAATAAACAAATTTCAATATTTAAATTGTTTAACATTTGTTGACATTCACAGTATTTGATAAATGGTGGTTGTTATTTGTTAAGGGTGTCTGGCATTAGTTACGAAACTAACTCACAACAAAGCAGTAATGTTTAATCATCTTGTAAGAGACTATTTGTAATTCATTTATTGAGCTGCAAGTATTAGAAATTTGATTTTTTTTTTATTTCTTGTAGTTTTACATGTTGTAATTCATTTATAGAGATCATTTTATGGTCTGGCTTTTAATATTATCAATTTCTAGTTTGGCTTAAGTTCGCAATAATATTTTGTTTTCAAAACAATAAGAGGGAGTTACTAGCAGAATCTAATGTATTTTTTTAGAAGCATCAAAATTCATCTTAAATAAGGAACGTGTTTGCCAAAAGGCTAAATTCAAAAAGGTTACTATTTATTTTACTTTTAAACGCGCAATTATCACCACCACCACTCACCGCAAAAGCACCTGCCAAAACTCCCACACAAGTAGAAAAAAAGAGAACATTTTTCCAATATAAATTCTTTTATAAACACAAAATTTATGCCATCATTATCCTTCCTAATCCTGTTGGTGTGAAGAACTAACAAAATAATGTAACAAAAATAAATCAAGAACTAAGTTTATTTATTTACAATTAGAAATGTATTAACAACATATACCACGAGGGTGTAACATATTCACAAGTTGTAAATAAAAACGCAGAAGGAGAAAAAGCAATAGTGACATATTTACTGCTCAAAATTAAATCAAAACATTCAATAAATCCTTTCAAACTTAGTTACAAGCGCTTGTCTAATTTTTAACAAAAGAACGCTTTAAGTATATTTTTTAATAATATTTCAGCACAGTGGCATTAATGCCAAGAAATTGCTTAATAATAAATTTGAGAAAATTTAGAAATGTTTGAAAAAAAAATTCGTAAAATTGCCTGTTCTTAACAGGTTCATTTTAGTTGATATATTTCATATATCACTCACTGTCTTGCTTAAATCAACTTGAGATAAGACAGACAAGGCAAACTGTTGTGCTCCTTGCACGATACTTTTAAAGGTCTCATCCTTTTATCGAATTATTAACATCTATTCGTTGACAACAAAACCACAAGACCTCGAATATGACAACAGACATGTGAATCAACAAAAAGTAGTGTAAACATGTCGCATGATGTCTGTAAACAATTAGATGAACAAAATTTCAAATACACACACACACATATATACGCACACAAAGAAGAATACAAATTTAATTATAAGTGTATGTGTTCTTAAATCGTTATATAAAGACTTAAAAGCACGCAAAGTGGTAATGCCAAAATCGTGTTAATTCCTAAAAAAAATTATTACAACAATGAAATAAAGGAAAAAGCAACGCTTTATCTGTTTGTGGTAGAAATAATGGGAAGATTAAGGTGGTTGTGGTGGTAGGAGTGCAAATTATTACATTCACAAACTATAAACTGCTGCAGAAAGCTTAAGAAATCGCGCTGAAATTTGTTATGTAAAATAAATATATCATTACTTAAAATAATAAAAGGGTTTTCAACAAGAACTTTGTTTTTCAATTGTGGCAACAACAACAACATGATAGTTTTGACATTTAGTTTTTTCACGTATTCGTAGTAGAATCAGTGGCAATTGTTACAATAAATTAAATTTCGCTCGAAAATCGCATTAAAATAATTAAAATCCACTATGAAAATAGTCGTTCTGTTAAAGTTTATTTCAGGCTTCAAAGTTTTATTTTGTCAAAAAAGGTCCTTTTTCACTTGTCAGGGTATGAATGTATGTGAACAAGAAAAGTTTTCGTATTTGGGCTTCTAAAAATCCTTCAGTGATTTTTCAGAAGCCTTTACATGCTCAACGTGTGACTGTATGGTGCGTTGTGTGGCCTGGAAGCGTAAGTCTTTTTCTAAAAAGTGTCTTTGATGAAAAAATAGATATCTGTCAGCGTGATCGTAGTAGACATTTGCTAGATTTTATTTTTTTAATTATAATTGACGATCTTTACTCTTCGTAACAGAATGAAAATTGGAATCATCTTCATTTGGTTTTAAAAAACAAAATTCTTGTTGCATCTGCTTCTTCAAAAAGAAGAATTTTTAATTAAAATGATAAAGGATCCATCATCTAACGTTTTTTTTTTTTATTATCGCTTATTTCGTGAATGATAACACTTACTTCATGTCTGATTTGACAGATAATTAGTTTTAGGCTTCCGCTGAACGAATATAGTTGGGTATACGCTTGAACAACGCTGGGAAATATTGCGACATTATTTCGAAAATCATGGTGTGGATTGTATGCGAAAATTGCGTACGAATTTTGGAAGAAGAGAAGCACCGTCAGCTCCGTATGTTCGTTATCTTGTGAAAAAAAGTGAGAGAAACTGGCATCCTCATCGATAAACCAAAGCGTGAAAAGCCTGAAACAGTGCATATATCTGAGAATATTGCTGCTGTGGCAGAAAGTGTGCGTGAAGCCCCATCAACATCAATTCACCGTCGTTCTCAATAATTGAACATTTTGGAGACATCATTGAGACGAATTTTGCAGAAAGACCTTGGTATGACGCCATACAAAGTCCAAAGTGCTTCAGCAAGAAGTTGTGCTCTGCCCATTTCTGTATACAGCAAGATCTACTATAAAAGCTAATCGCTGAGTAGTCAATGCATTATTCAGATATTTTTATGATATCATGAAGAACAACTGAAAGAATTGAGTTTTTCTCGTCACTTAAATGACTGAAAACCCCAATTTACTGCCATGGAGTGTCAGTATTAGATACTCGTTATTAAAAAAAGTTCAACTCAATAACAATTTAGTCACTAGCGGCAACAGTTGCAAAATTAATATTGACAATCAGTGCACTTCCTTGTCTGCCCTCCAAAAACAAACATCAATTTGAAAAGTTTTTTTTTTTTTAATTTTTTTAATAAAAATTTGTCATGACGGTTCGAACCACCAATCTATACATAAAATAAAACAGTAACGAGATCATTTCTGTACATGAAATATTTTTTGAAAATTTTCATGTTCGTGTAGATAGCAATCGATACAGACTACAAAACAGTAATTTTTGGAATTTTTGTCTCTTTGTTTGTGTCCGCATTACGCAAAAACTGCTGGATGAATTTGAATAAAATTTTGAGAGGAGGTCCCTTAGAACTTTGGTTCAAATAAAGAATACTTTTTTTCATAAAAATATGTCATTACGTAGAGAAAGAAGAGGTGCCAATGTGAAGTCACACAATTTTGTCGGTAGAATGGTACTAGAACAGTTGTCAGTACATTTTACTTTGGTGGATGGAATATTTTTAACTCTGTTTATAGAACTCTACAACAAATGTTAAAAAAAACATATTTTTCAAATTTTAATTTTAAGAAAATTAGGAATGATAAGCGGACGAAGTCGTAGGCACTGCTAGTTATATAACATATTTTGAAAAAAACTCAAAATCGTAACGGATTTCTAATTTTCAACAATTTCGGAGTTACAATCTCAAGTTCAGTAAAATTTTCGCCACCGTTAGGCACCAGATTTCATTTAAGATTTGAGGCGACTCATTTACAGCGGCTAAACAATAATTGTTTTTCTTTTTTAAGTTTAGACTTTGAGAGTTTTAAGGGAGTCCTGTTTCTTTCTGTTTTGATTTAAATTACGAACACGCCCCCACGTCAGCCAAAGCATCTACTTTTTATGTTAGTGAATTTACATTTTATTTTGTTTTACAACTAAAGTCACATTAGTGGTGGAAGGTCTCCATTGATGCAGCTCTGTTAATCATATATAATTAAAATTTTTTTAATTAGGACCAGCACTCAGGGGATGACCCCTACTTATGCAATACATTGTGCCAGAACTAGGAAATTAGGTTGTGGGAAGGGGGATAAGGGGAGTAGTGGTTGTGGACATTTGATTTGAATCTTTGCTCATTGAAAATGGCAGAAAAGACTTCTGTAGGGAGTTTACTCCACATACGAACTGTTTGGCTAAAAGACGAGTTTTCTCTGCAATGCGTAGTGCGATTCACTGGCCAATCGACCACAAAGGAAAGCGCTCTTGATGCAGAGCGCGTTGCGCGTATTAAATTACGAATTTCAGGAACAAGTTCCCTGATTTCATAAGAGCACATTCCGTTGTATTAACGATAAAACAGTGAAACACATCCCACTTTGCCGCGATGCTCCACTGAGCAAATAGAGCTGGTTACCCTACTGTCCCCGATGAGCTTTTTCGCTCTCTCATGAACGCGGTCGAGTATTCCGTTTTCGGTCTGATAAAGGTGACATAGATAGCAAGGAGATCAGATGGAGTGAAGTAATTCTAACACCGTTTCAGAAAACCAGGTCACTTGAATGCTTCTTTTGCGACACAAAAAATATGCTTCTTCCAACGAACATCGCATTGAATTTTTATGCAAAGAACATCGAGAGCATCCGATTTCTTAAAATGTATATCACCCATAACTACAGATGAGGTAGCATGTTCAGCACAGCACTGAGTTTTGTGAGCGTTAAACAGAACCCTGTTCGCCAGTCCCCATTCGGAAATTACGAAAAGGTCGCGATTAAGGGTATCGTCCATGTGCTTTTTCATAGCCCCAATTTTCCGAAGGCTTGGTCTATTGCTAAACGAAAATTTATGGCATATGCTACTGTCATCTGCAAAAGAATAGACAGGGTTGGAAGTCAGACGTAGAAGGTCATTAAGAACAACATTACCTTTATTATGTGTTGCAAACATGTAAAGGGCGCCAAATTTTATTTGCAATCCAACCAATGCTAAACTTAAAATTAAACTTTTAAGGTTGACGGTGCTTCCATTCTCTTGTGATCATCTCATTAATGTTCAATTAATAAAATTTTCAAAGTATTTAATATGTGTATTAATACCATTTCTAACCGACATCAAAAAAAGGAGGAGGTTACCAATTTTTCTGAATGTTGCATCTTTATGTTTGTGCCCAGAACTCAGTCATTCCTGAACCGATTTTAAAAATATTTTCTTTGTTTAAAAGGTTATACTTTAGAAAAAGTTCATAATTTTAAAATAAAGTGTGGGGCAACTATCAACGTTTACGTTCTTGCATGTATTATGAACCGTACTTTTTCAAAATAAAAATAAAAAACTTCCATCCCACTAGAGCTCTTGATAGCGAGAATAGAACTAAAAATTTGAGGATGTCCCCACAGTTGACGATGTAAGTTGACCTATACGGGTCTATCTTTTTAATCTTTGTAGATAAACGCTTGAAAATTGACCGCTATAGCAACAAGTGTAAAGATTTCAAATTATAAATTAAAGGGTGACCCGATATTTTATTTAGTTTGATGTAAATGGCCATTTGTTTGGACAGCTCTTTAGAGATGGTTGAAATTTACAAGGAAGCTGATTGCTCCACTAAAACAACTAGTATAAAATTTTTATTTGGAAATTATAGGGTGTCCAGACAGATGGTAATTTATGTGATCAGATGTTTAAAACGATATACACATACAGCTGAAGTTTACAAATTAAACTTAATTGCTTGATCACTACAAGTAAAAAATTTGTATAAAGAGATTAAAGGGTGCCCCCATAGTTGATGTTATTTTTTTCATTATAATCAATGTATCAGGCATTTTTTTAAAGGCTGATAGAACTTAAAATTATAAGAAATAACACAAAAATTAAATTAAAATAAAATTTTTTTTCTTATTATTTTCAGTAAACTCTGGAAAACCATTATGAATAGACTCACGCTTGAACAACGCTATCAAGTCATCCAAGTTTTCTTTGAAAATCAGTTATCATTTTAAGCAACTCAAAAACGACTTCGTGAGTTTTATGATGCATATTGTCATCCGTCTGAGCAAGCCATCTGTCGAACTATGAATAGATTTCACACAGCATACTCTGTAGAGGATGCAGTAAAGCCAACACGTCGAAGGAATGTGAGTACTGAAGAGAATATCGCTGCTGTAAACAAAAGTGTGGAATAAAATCCAAATTTATTAATTTGTGTTCCGTCGCAGGAATTAAGGATCTGTCTATCCACTACGTGGAAAATCTTGGCGTATAATGTAAAAGATCCAGCTAGTGCAGGAATTAAATCCACGAGATCAATATATGCGTCGTTCTTTCACCGATTGGGCTTTAGAGCAGTTAGTAACTGACTCGTTGTTTTTTCGCTAAAGTGTGTTCAGCGATGAGGTTAATTTATTGCTTTACGGGTTTTTTAATAAAAACATTGCCGTATGTGGAGTGAGACCAATCCACAACATACTCTACAGACTCCATTGCATCCATAAAAATGCATCGTTTGGTGGTTTATTTCTTCAAAAATGAGGCTGGATCTCACGTTACGGTCAATGTAGATCGTTATCGCACCATACTTAATGATTATTTATTTAATAATATGGATGACGTTGATCCGGACGAAACATAGTTTCAGCAAGATGGCGCTAAATGACATACGGTGACCACAACCATCGAGTTATTAAAATCACAATTTGGCGATAAGTTTATTTCGAGAAATAGACTTTTCAATTGGCCTCCAAGGTCGTGCGATTTGAAACCTCTCGATTATTTCCTGTGGGACCACTGGTTTAAGCTGATAAACATGCAACAATTGACGCTTTGGGGGACTTGAAAAAGTGACCCAAAATTGGACGTCCAGAATGCGCTCCGTCATGAGCAGTCGCGGTGTTCACATGCCCGAAATCATTTTTAAATTTAATGCCATGTTGTGATCTTACGTATAAAAAAGTTTTTCATTACAATTAAATTTTTTGTGTTATTTTTTACAATTTAAAGTTCTATCGGGCCGAAAAAAAGCCCTTCATAATTACTGTTTTAAGGAAAAATGATTTTAAGTTTATCTGCTTTGAAGTCCGTGTTGTTTTCTAAGAATTATTATTTTTTATATCCAACTACCAGTTGAAAAGACAGGTAGGAAGTTTAGTAGACTTCATTTTAATTTTAAATGAACCGCACTTTATAAAGTGTTACAAAAATATTTTATAGTTATTTTTTGTTGCATTCAATTTTCATAAATGGTGCAACATTTTAATGCCATATTTACACTTTCTCAAGTTTTAACGCAAATGCACACAGAAATACACACACATGCATGCAAAAATGGTTGTGTTTTTCTAAAGGACAAGCGAAATATACTTACACCACTACATCCATTTTGCATTTACTCATATATTTATTATAAATAAATATCCATGAATTTATAAAGAACATTATACCAACATGCCATAAATAGCTGCTTGATTTTTTTTGTTTGCTTTACTTTTATATGATTCATGTTGTTATTTATAACCATAAATGTTTTTGTTTATTTGTGTTGCATAAGTTTCATTATGTGTGTGCTTTTTGTTTTTATAATTATTGTAACATGTTTGCATATTTTATTTTCGATGCCAGTTACATCCTGCTTTAATGGGCGGCTATTGACTGTATGGAATAAATGTTGTGGCAAAAGAAGAGTGTAATTAAAATAATTTTTATAATTAAATTTTAATGATCACAGGGACATTTTTTTTGATTCATTATGTTGATGCCTGTAGAGCTTTTAACACTTTTCATGTGATTGAGAACTTGTGTTGATCATGATGACTTAGAATTGATTAGGTCAAGACTCTTTTTAGTAGCTGTTGCATATTTAAGTTTTACTAGATTATAACACTGCTCAATGAGTAATGTTTTTCCAGACATTATTATGGATTTCATAGCTTAAGATGTTAAGCTGTCGTAACATAATTTTCTGTCAAGTTAACACTTATCCACACGCCGGGTCATATGTACAAACTTGGAGCAAACTATGACATTCGATATCGATCGAAATTTATATTTAAATTATATTGAATTTTCAATCGATATCGAGAGCCGTAATTTGCTCCCAGTATTCTTTTAATCAGTTATTGGCTGCTGTTATTTAAGATATGTTGCTTCATTATAAACAAAATTAAGTGCAAGGACATTGCAGTATCCAGCTGATAATTGGCTACGGGACCTTTTAAGTAGATCCTAGTGAATCCCTACGAAAGCAGAACAGGTTTCTTTTTTGCTTCGTTTGTATCGTCAAATACTTAAAACAATTAATAAAATTTATTCTGAGGCAAGTTTTTCTAAGGCTGATAGAATACAAAAATTTATTCGAAAAATCAATAGATAACAAATTAAAATTTGAAAATGATTTTGAACAAATAGCAACCACAGCTGTTTTTAATCAGGCGCATTCTAGAGTCCAATATTCTGGGCAAATTTTTCCAACACGAACAATACTGGCTTCTAAGCCATTAATTGTTGCTGGTATGGCAGCATAAACCAGTGACTTCACGTAGTGGCACTCAAACTAATCGAGAGGTGTCAAATTGCATGATCCTGGGTCTAAATTGACAGTGTTCAGAATCAACTTGTCGCCAAAATTTGAGTTAATGACTGCGACTGAAACCACATCTTACCGTGATCAATATTATCCACTTTCTTTAAACAAAAATCATTATGAGATCCGCTTAATTTTTTTTAAGAAAAAAAGACCACTGATGTCACTAGAGTGTAAATCACATCAAACATTCACTTTACGAAATGCATTGGAGCAATCTTTTTTTTTTCTTTTAAAGAAGTAGCTCTTCAGGCATTATTTACTTTTTTATTTATTTTCGTAACCATGCTACATTCTTTAGGAGAGGGATAAATGAGAGAAACGACAGGTGGTGAAAGGAGAAAGATAGAGAGTTAGTTATTTTACTTCGCCGGCGAATATGCTATGAAGAAGTACCGACGAAGGAGGGTGCTTGTTTAGTGTTAATACTGAATATGTCTTTATACCATTAAACAGAAAAAAACATTTTTATTTTTGGTTGCCGCTGGTATTGAACCCTGGCCAACCAGGTTTGTAGTCAACGTGTTTACCACTTTGACTACAGCAGCCACCTTGTTTATTAATAGGCCCGTTAAAGTGAAAATGAGCCAACTGCTCATGGAAGCCATGAGTTTAATTTCTAAATCAGGTGGATCTTATGCGGGTGTAGACCAACAAGTTTGTGCCAAATTTTCCACAGAGTCTCCACTCCTGCGACCATCGATGAAAGGATAGACCTGTATGGTCTTCGGAACTTTCATTAGCTGTGGCGTTATTATTTCTCTCATAACCTCTCTTATTGGACGTATTTGAATGATTTAATATTTAGCAAGTGAAATCTATTAACTATTCGACGGACATATCCCATAAAATTGGAGGAATCATCAATAAACTGACCCTACTGATGAGTTTTATTTGATTAAGTCTAAATAATTAATATCGTTAATCAAGCATCAATCTATTTGTTCTAAATTGCAAGAGTTCATATATATAAAATAATGATCGCAGTGTGGCAGTTATTTCGCTTGATACTAAGTCCACTCGTAAGTTCTATAAGGCTAAAAAGAAACACCATATATAACTCTAGCAGCCAATAGTTGCAAAACGTCTTAAGTTTTATAAATTCGATTCAGTTTAATTGCAACGCAAAAGCTCAATAAATCTTGCAAAATAAAACCGACTTCAAAACAGACAAACTAAAAATCATATTTCTTTAGGAATGTAATTACACATTAATTATATTATATTCGAGAAAGATTGCGCAAGGATTCTTATATGTCGTAGAACAACATATGAATGTAGATTAAACAAGAAAGTTCAGCAGTTATGTGGTCACTCTTTATTTTTTACACTTTTTACTAGTGACACGTAAAACAAAATTTGTTAATATTCTGAGCGTTAGTCTTTACAAGTTTAAAAGATTGGCCATATACATTAAATTACAACCATTTGGGACACCCTTTAAGTTCTAGTTTTAAATATTTATAATCTGTATTATACTTGATATGGTAATGGACATTCTATCTAATTTTGAAGAGTTTGTCTGTAGCGGTTTCAAAGATAAGACCATATAGGTCAAATTACATCAGTTGTAAGGACACCTTTTAATTTCTAATTGCTAGTTTGCTACTTGTTATAGCGCACTTAGCAATAAAAATTCTGTGCAAATTTCAATCAACCGTCTACAACTGTTTGGTCATATACATCAAATAACAGCAACTATTTAAACACCCTTTAATTTATAATTTTAAATATTTATACCTCTTAATATACCAGACAAAGTAGTGGACATTCTGTATAATTTTCAAGTGTTTGTCTATAACGGTTCGAACGATAGGGTCATATACGTCAATTTACTTTAAATATGGGAACACCCTTTAATTTCTAAATTCAAATTTTATACTTGTTGTTATAGCGAACTTAGCAAATCTGGTTCTTTGTAAATTTCAGCTGTTCAAAAGTTGGCCACATACATCAAATTACATTAACTATTAGGACACCCTTTATTTATAATTATTATTATTATTAATAGTATCGACATTCTGTCCAATTTTCAAGTGTTTTTCTATAACGGTTCAAAAGATAGGCGCATAAGAGTCGTTTTACCTCACCTATTGTGACACCCTTTAATTTTTAGACTTATTTTTAATTATTTTTTGCTATCAGAAGCCATAGAAATACGCTTTTTTTAATTTTAAAGAAGTGCACTTTACAGTTAATAATACACTTAAAAAACATGTATGTTGTATGGGGACACCCTTTAATTTTTAAGATATCGAACTGTTTTCAAAACCTGACCAATCTGTAAGCATAATTTATTTCAGATTGCAACAAATTTTTAAAATCGCTTTGGAAATGACTGACTTCTGCAGGTTCAAATATATAAAACCAACATTCAGTCGAATTGATAACCTCCTTCTTTTATTAAAGTCGGTTAAAAAATCACCCAATTCATTTAATAGTAAAGAGATATGCCCCTAATTTTTCCATTGTTATAAAAATCTGCTCCAATACATACATTTATACGAATCTTGTAACTAAATATTAAATTTATGTTTTATTAATTTTCCTTCATTTTAAAGAAATAAAAGAGCTGCCCTCAATTTCTTTCCAGTTCATCAGTTCTTTACTCGTACTTTAAGTTAAATTGTGAATTTTTTTCTGTTTACTATTATGTCCACCCACTTTTTAAATACCCCATGTAAGAGTCAATAGAGTTTTGAAAAGCTGAACATATTTTCAGTTAAACACAAGTGGCTAAAAATGTTTTTGGCAAACCAAATTATAAGAGTCAGTCGGAGACCATATTTAAGTTCAAGTTTTGACCAAATGTGTTTTTTCTGTATGTTATTTTTGTTGTTGTTGTTGTAATAAGTGTTTGTCCTGTCTAACGGAAATGTTAGTTTATTGTCGACATGATGTTGCTGTTTGTACAGAACATCATTAAAGAACAAATGAGTTTGTTGCCTGTTTTTTTATTTTCTTTGAAAAATGATTTTTTTTGGCAAACTGTTGTTGGCTACAAATTAATGAAGGAAGTACATTATTTTCACATATTAAGGAGTAAATTTGTTAACACTTTAAGTAGATTTAATGTAATTTATTATGGACAACAAGAAAGAAATATTAGATCAGAAGCAAAAAGGGCTTTACTACAATTATAGAAATACAATGAAAGCGATTTTGTCTTCAAGTTTTTTTTTAAAGTGCGGAATGCTACATTGAACCTCAGTAGATATAAATACGTTATAAATAAAATGAAGTTAAAAGCTAAGTTTATTGACAACTATTTTGTTTATAAGCCAACAAAAAATAAAATAGAAAAAGATATTTTTCACTATCACTCCACTTCCTCTGGGGAAATGTAAGAGGAAAGAACCTTTACTGTGTAGGTTCAAGTCCCTTTAAGATCTTTGATGCATTGTATACAAAATTATGTATGAACTTTATTCTCGAAGTTAATTTTTATACCTGGCTTTAATAAATTAAAAAAAATTCCGTTATAAATCTGCCAAGTTCGAGTTAGTCTTACATACGAAAGGTTATATACCAGCCTTTAATTGTAGATTTTATCTTCTTATTATTTTTTATTAAAGTTTCTTAATGTCTATTTAACCCTCATGCATTCTCCAAAAAAATTTACTTTAGAGTTTTTTTGGGTGAAAATTCACCCCTGTATAAACTTTGCCGATTTTCTAATAATAAAAAAAATTTTTTTGTTTCGAAGGGTCCGCCAAATTCCTTTTTTTTTTTTTTTTTTGTTTGAAAGTGCTAAAACAAAAACAGCCTTTCGGCTGGCCATGCAGTAGTCTATACGATCGGTCCAAATTTTAAGCACATTATCGATTGTGTGCAGCTGTATTTTACCAACGGCTTCACGAATATTGTCCATTAAAGCGTTATTTGTCTCTGGCTTGTCGGCGTAACACTTATCTTTGACGGTACCCCACAAGTAATAATCCAACGGTGTCAAATTGTAGCTCCAAAATGGCCAAACGACATCAGCTCTGCGGCTGATAATGCGATCTTCAAAAACAGCCCGCAAAACATCGAGTGTAGTTTCGGCTGTGTGGCAAGTATCGCCGTCCTGTTGAAGCCAAATGTGAACAAAAATTCTTTCAACATGACCCGATAAAGATCGCCATTGACTGTAAAGGCCACTCCTTGCTCATTTTCGAAGAAAAATGGCCCAATTATGCAATTATGCGGGTGCACCGGATTTTCAATGTATGCGTGCGACAATTTTGCTTGTTTACATACCCGCCAAGTTCAAAATGAGCTTCATCTGAAAAGTTGATTTTTTTTTTTGCTAAATCGGCATCTTCTGTAAGTCGATCTCAGGCCCACTTTGCGAAGCAAAAACGCATTGAATAATCAGTTGGCTTTAACTCCTGAACCAATTGTACTTTGTATGGCGTCATATCAAAGTCTTTATGCAAAATTCGTCTCAATGATGTCTCAGAAATGTTCAATTGTTGAGAACGACGGTGAATTGATGTTGGGGGCGCTTCACGCACACTTTCTGCCACAGCAGCAATATTCTCGGGTGTACGCACTGTTTTTGGCTTTTAACGCTTTGGTTTATCGATGAGGATGCCAGTTTCTTTCACTTTTTTCACAAGATAACGAACATACGAAGCTGACGGTGTTTCTCCCCTTCCAAAATCCTCCACAATTTTCGCACACATTATGCAACATTATCATAATTATCAAAGTAATGTCGCAATATTTCCCAGCGAAGTTAAAACGTATACATAACCATATTCGTTCAGCGAAAGGATAAAACTAATTAACCATCGAATCAGACATGAGCTAAGTGTTACCATTTACGAAATAAGAACTAGCTGAAAAATCCAAAACGTTGTATGACACACCCTTTATTTAAAGTATTTTGTTAAGCAGAGTTCAATAAAAAATTAATAGAAGAACAATGACAACTTAAATAATCCACTTAATTCAACCGGATGCTATTAGCAGCTTTTACACATTTAAAAAAATGAAGAAAACTAACGTTTTTAGTGCAACTTGAGTGTACAAAATATGCCATTTTATGCTGCCCGCAAATTGATTTTTGGCAAGTTGTACATGTTTAATAAGATTTTCTGTCGTTTTTAGGGTATAGTTCACATCGAAGACCTGAAGTCAATTTTCTTTTTTTTTTCTTTTTGCCACTTGCTGACGTAGAAGGCTGTTCGCTTGACTGACTTTTCGTGGTCAACAAATTTATTGAAGAGTCTGACCTCGGTAAACAACATTGCCTTTGAGTTCAAGGTTTTTTTAGATCCGTTGCTAGGTCGTGGAAAAATAGCCTTCCTTTAATCTAATCGTCTAATCGTTGTTCATTTCTTACCATAAGATGTAAACATTAACTGCTGATATGTCAATAATAAATCAAATTGATCTATAATGTCTTCACCTGCTTTAGTTTTATTACAAAATTATACAATCTCCAACAACTGGTTTCTTTAATGCAACACTGTTTTGTCATGATGAAAAGCACTACTGTACTTTTTTGGAACGTATTGCACGAGTGAAATTTTATCGTTAAAAATTATATTGCTGGAGAAAACATAACGCTTACGAAGTTCTTGTTTATACATCCAAAAGTATTATGTCGTTTTAGCAACTTAAGCGCAAGATTGTGTGACATAAAAAAAATTGTCACACGTTGTATTTCACCCTTTTAGATCTTTGATCAGTTTCAGAATTACTCCATGCCCTTGATTTAGTGTTAATCTCATGTCATACTCACACGTTTCTTCTAATGGGTGAAATTTTATCCGAGGAACTTTTATGTAATTGTTCAAATTTTTACGTAATGCGGCGGAATTCTGCCAGCGTCTAATTTTTCTTGTTTTCTTTGGAAAACGTCCGCGTACATTTGAAAAATAATTTTTTTTTAATAAAAGTTAAATTAAAAAAAAATGAACCAAAGCCGAAATAGTAAATTTTAATTGATTTATGAAGATCACTGGTTCAACCCCTGGCTGGGAATAAAATTAAAAATAATTTAAAAAATATTTAAGTTTTTTTAGTGTAATTTTCTAAGTAAGAAAATTACAAAAAGTTTAATTTGTATCGGATAAAATTTGTGAAATATGTATAACTTCAATCTTTAAAATGTCTGAAATTTTACCCGAAGATCGTATGAGGGTTAAAGATAACACAATATACGTCAAAATCACGTTACCATCGGTACACCCTTAATTTAATTTAGTATTATTTTTTTTAAAACTTCGCTTGTGGCAAACATAGCTGCACATGCTAAGCATATGCTTACAACGGGCCAAAAGTTTATAGCTCAATGCGTCAAAATTATAGCCTTCCCATAGAGGCTATAATCTTTCATTTTTAAATTTATTGCTTAACTTATTTTTATAGCGGACATTTTAGTACATACTCTGTATAAATTTTAAATGTCTGCCTATCAGGGTTAAAGAGCTAAAGCCATGGACCTTTAGATTACGTTGCTACAGGTACACCTTTTATATACCAGTTTTATTTTTTGTTTTTTTCTTATAGAGAATATAAAAATTTTTAAACTTAAAGTGTATCCCTTTTGCGATAAAAAAAAACAATCACGTTACTATTGGGACACCCTTTAAATTAAACTTTTAGTTTTTGCTTATTTTGTTTTCGCAGACACAGTTTTATGTACGCTGTGCTATTTTGACATGTCTTTTATAAACAGCACTTTCGGAACACCCTTTAGGTTAAAGTATTTGTTGTTGTTAGTGCCTATAGTGATACACATTTTGTGAAAATGTTAATAGCTCACCTATTACCGACAGTAAGCAAGCATGCTGCGACAGACGGACAGACATTATAGGTTACGGATCCCCAAAAATAAATAAAACCGTATATCCATTTGGCATTTTGCTTTTAGATTTCTTAGCTCAACTTGGATATTTATGTACTACCAAATTTTAAAAGATTAGTTTTTATAAAGAAATTCAGAAAAATAATTTTTCAAATGTACACGGACGTTTTCCAAAGAAAACAAGAAAAATTAGACGCTGGCAGAACGTAATACTGCATTTTTAGGAAAAATAATTTTTCTTGATAAAATTTAAATTAAAAATGAACTAAAGCCGAAAAAGTAAAATTTTAATTGATTTATGAAGATCACTGGTTCAACCCCTGACTGAGACTAAAATTAAAAAATAATTTAAAATTCAGTACTTTTATCAAGGCAAAATAAACTTATAATTTTTAATTTCTTTTAATATTTTGTCTAAATGAAAATCAATTAACAAAAATTAATAAATCACTTCTAAAATTATTGCAATAAAGTGCTTTGAGTAGAAGCTATTAATAAAATGTAACAAAAATTAATGCCTGTATGTCAGCATGTATGCACATAAGTGTTAAAAAGACGAAATAAATTATTATCAAAATCAATCCCAAATACTAAAATTTTAAAGCCACAAATTTTGCCTCAAAAGTGTTGTCATTGTTGGCTTACATTTGGTTTTTGTGTCCTAAATCAAATAGCAAACAATTTCCTTTAGGCACAAAATAACCAAACCAACTTACAAACGCCTAAAACAACAAACACCAAATATCTAAATAAATACATTAACAGCCAGTAAACATACAAACATACAAAGAAATAAACTTAAAAAATGCATTGAAGTGCATTTTTGTCTAACGAAAGTTACAAGGGCCACAAAACCTAAAATACATTTATCTTTTACAAATCTATTGAAGCTCTTTTGAAATTGTATGAAAGTTCCTTACAAACAATTGTAACAAAATTGTTTATGTATGTTTGTCTAGAAGTAAGTTCTGATTTGTAACGAGAAAATTGCATGTTTTCGAGAACATAAAACAAATGCCTTTTGACTGCAAACCAAACTTAAGTGTGGGAATATGAGTCATTATTATGTTCCTGCAGTTTGTTTAAGTGTGTATGCAAAAAGCTTTTTAGGCCAAAGAATTTTTCCAGACCATAATATAGAGAACAGGTTCATAGAAATCACATGATTCACTTTGCTAGATTTTCTTTTTTTCTCTCAAGTCGTTTTCTGGGTAATTCCAAAAAGCCTAGAAAACTCTAAACAAACTTAAGGCCAACCATAATGTGGTGGTCATACTACCACACACACCACACATGCAGTTGGTTACTAATGTGACCAAATGAGAGTGAATGAAAAAGTCTATAGATAAATTTTCCTCAAGCCTCAAGTTTGTTTGTGGTAAATGAATTATAGCAACAACAACCAGGGCAAAATGCTTAGCACAACAACATTATCGTCAAGCCTATCATAAAAATCTTTTTTTTTTATTTCGAATTGCAAGGGCTCAAGTGAATGTAACATGAATTTGCATGTACGAGAGTCGTTAATTTACAAAACTATATTCTGCACCATAAACATTTTATTTAAAAAATATTGCTAAATATTCTTAAAAAAACTAATAATAAATTTTAATATTGCAATTAAACAAATCAGAGATGGTTTAACTCTTTTATTTATAACGTGTTTTAACAACACGTTGGGGTTAAGAATTTAATATATTTGAAAAAAGCGAAATAGTTTCCTTCAAACTTTTTTATTTTAATTAATCTGCTACGTACACTTAGAAAAAATGCTGCTCTTATTAAAGATTTTACATATTTATATTTTATTAAGTGTTTCATTGATTTAATTATTTATTAATTAAGCCAATTAATTCTTGGTTTTTATATATTGAAATAAAATTGACTTAATTAGTTTAATTTAAGTTAATAAGTAATTAATTAAAATTAGGATTCTTAAGTTTTCATTAAATATGTAATTGAATCAATCAATATATTATTAAATGTTTAATTGGTTTAATGATATTTTTAATAAGAAAAAACTATATACTTTTCCGATAAAAATTTAGTTTGTTCAATAGTTTATTTAAAAAGAATATTTCGTTTTTTATATGTAATTAAATTAATTAAAAACTTAATTAAGTTTAAATCTCAAGCCAAACAAAAATTTAATTAGTCGTATATGTTTTTTTTTTAACTAAACATGGCAAATCTGATTTTAGAAGGGAAAAAAGACTAGAAAAGCTTTGTAATTAAGTCAATCAATATTTTATTAAATGTTTAATTGGCTTAATGATTTTTTTTAAGAAAAATTTTGTTTTTTTTACTTTTTATAAAATACGTAATTAAATTAATTAAAAACTTAATAAAGTTTTAATCTGGAAGCAAACAAAAATTTTACTAGTCGTATTTTCGTAGACTTAACATGGCAAAACTGATTTAAAAATAAAGATATGGCTAAAAAAGCTTTGTCCTGAAAGCGTATAAATGAACTTGTCCTCATGTGAACACTGCATTCGATTTTAAGTGAGTTCTTCATTCGGTGTTGAGTTTTACTTAATTTATACCAGAAACTTGATAAAGCCGTAATGGCAACAATTTTTTTTATCTGTTAAAGATTATGAAGAACAGTACAAATATATTTTAATATAAAATTTCAACAAGAGCGCAGAGATTAGTTTTATTAAAAAATTTCCAAAGTTAAAATCTGTACACATGTTAGCGATGAAAAATGTTAAATTTCAAAAACAAATATGACAAGTAAAAAAAAAACTACATAAAAATGTCATCGCCTTTTAATGGGCTTAGCATTTTTTAAAAATTTTAGTGTTTTCTGAAAAATCTCTTTAAAAGCTTTAAAATGATACCCACATTAATATCTTCAAAAATATTTTGCTTAATCGTACTTTCTTATGAAAAGTTCAGGGGTCCATAACTTGGAAAATATAAGGTGCGGAAATTTTTTCAGTTCAATTTTTTTTCTTATTTTTAAAGTCTCTATCGCCCCTTATTTTTTTTTATAGAAGTTTCTTCATTGCTCCAAATGATATAGAAAATTAGAAGCAGGCGTGGTGTTCTGCCCGCCGCATCAAAGGACATGGACCGATCCTGCTTATTTTCAATATCAGAATTTTCGAATTTATGTCTGATCGATTGACATACTTAAATTTTCTGTACTTAAATTTTCTGAACATATCGGTCTTATAACAAATTTACCATTTTTTTACGAAATAAAATGAAAAACATTAATAGAACACAAAAAATTAATCAAACAAATAAATAATTAATTCAAGGTACATTTATTTTACTAGGTAGTGTCGTCCGCCCAGCTGGTTTGTAGTTGGACATGTCAAAAGTTGTTTATATTTTCCTACTTTTGTTTACGAATTTCAAAAAGCACTAACAACAAGCATATGCAGAACAAAGAGAGCGTTTGTTTTTAGACCAATTCTCTTTTAATTTCTTTTTCTATTTTTGACATTTCCACTCACGAAGCAACTATAAAATGCCATGTTATTTTTACAAATGTTGTATTTGTTGTAGAGCCGCTATTACCTAGTAAAATAAATGTACCTTGAATTAATTACTTGTCACATAAGGCTTTTTCTAGACTATATATTTTAAATTAAGAAGTATAATTGGGGCTTAAAAATAAACAACTTTTAAAAGACGTATTTACCTTCTATCATTTACTGAAATACCTTTCCCTTTATCATCCAGTCACACGCCACACTATAGACATTAACTCAAAACTAGTGATGAATATTTGTTGACTGATCATTTTTAATTTACAGGCTTCGACTAGAATTCTATGTTTTTTACTTTAGATTGAGGTAGTTTACATCACATTGACGCACACATTTAGCACATTCTAGTGTCAGCCAATACTAGGTATTGGCATACAAGGAGCATTGCTACCTCAGGCGCAACACACACATCATCGTCGTAGGTTGTCGTCTTAGCCAATCGATATCTGAAGTTTCGATACCCTTTTCTCAGCGTAGTTATTTAACTTGAAACGCTTTGTTTCAGGGTTTCTAGACAAATTGAAGCACTAAATGTAACGCCTTTATCCCCAGAAATCAGTTTATTTCACGCCTAGAAGTATTCTCAGAAATAATCATACCCCTGTATTGGTGTTTCATTAATAAAAATATGTCATATTTATGTATATTTTTATTGACTTAATTAACATACTAGAAAGGTTACACCCTGTTGCCTAATATATTTAAAAAAATGTTATGCCTACTAGAGGTTTTTTTTAGATTTAGATTGAAGGAAAATATGTTTCAATTTGTTATAATTTTAAATTTATTTCAAAAAGAAATTTGCGATTTTTTTTAATTACAAAATAATTAAAACAATTAAATATGTAATCAATGAAGAAAATGCTTTTAATTAAATAAATAATTAAATCAATTAAATACTTAGTAAACTTTCAATATGAAACCTTATAAAATTTGTAAACAAAGAAAAAGTTATTTTCTGTTGGTCTGTTGATATTCAAGTTTATAAAGAAAAAGCAAAACTTCTATTTGAAATATCTCTAGCTTTTTGCTCCATCCTCTTACACTTAAACTCTCTTATTCTTTAGAAATATTTTCTACGAGTTTAAGTTAATTTTTACGATACAATTTTCTGTTCTGTATTTTGTTTATTGCTGCAGTTGTTGCTTTTTGAGTCAAATCAGTTAAAATGGTCCATGTATTCTAAAGGGATATCAATTGAGTTTTCATTTTGTGTGCACAACTTGGCCACTGCAATTTACATACACACATGCACTTGCACACGTACATTTGCTTAACTTTTCATGCAACCTATAGGATACAATAAAAAAAAAGGCTGTTAAAAATTCTAGAAGGAAAATCAAATATAAAGTCTTTCTTAATTTTAGGCTTTTATTAGATTGTTGATGCACTTGTTACAAAATTGAAAGTGAGTAACAATCTTGTTTTTAGGCTTTTTATGTTCCCTTAAGTTCTCTTCCTCTTCTATTTGTTGCATTTTCGTATGCATTTTGCGGATGTGTTTTTGTGGCCAATATTTGGCATTTAAGGTTTGCCAAAGGATCGGTTATGGATGTTGTTTGTTGGCTTGTAGGTTAAAATTTTTTTATTCAACTCCACTTAAGAGTTCTTGCTGTTGTTTTTTTTTAATCTTTTAAACCACATACAAATTGTAAATGAATTGTTTTAAGTTTAACACATGATTTGTTGTTTAACACTTTGCAGAGGATGTTTCCTATAATTAAACTTGATAGTTTGTTGTTTGGTTTTTCCTTAACTAAATTTTTTAAAATGAAAAAGGATTTATTTGAAAGAAAGTGGTTTAATAGAAAAGAATTTGAAAGTGATTTCTTTAGTTGTTGTTGTAAGTAATGTGGCTAATTTTTCTCCTGGCAAATAAGTCAACAAACGAAGTAAACATCTGAGAGACATTTAATATCCTGTTTTTTAGGAAAAATGTAACTGTGTAGTTTGGCGATGAGATCGGCCAATTACTAGTCAAATTTTAAAAGAAAAGTTACATTAACCATCTACTCTCTTCGCATCAGCTTCATTCTTAATGTTTTCACTTTGCTTGGAGTTAAAAATAAGAAAGCAAATTTTTTTTCGTTTTCCAAAAAATATGAAAAATAGTTCCTAAAAATAAAAAAGAAACATGTACAATCTTGTAAATATGAACAAAACAATATTAAAAAAACAAAAAATTTATTGCATTTAATAAAAATTTTAATTATTTTCAGATAACAATTTAATTAAATTTTTAATTGACTCAATTATACACTTAATTGAAAAATAAAAACAAAATATTCCACATAAATAACTAATTGACACAATTGTAAAAACATTTATTTTCAAAAGAATAAATAAATAATTGAATCAATTAAAAATTTAATAACTTTATAATCTGAAAACAAATGAAACCATTAAGAGGTATAAAAAAACTGTACAGAATATTCTTTAATATAAAACTTTTTTACGTTGTATCATTGAACATGAAGGCCATCTTAAATATTAAAAATTAAAACAAATTTTCTTTATACAAAAATAAACATAGAAAAGTGGCTGGTCCCACGCAGCTCGTTATATTCAAACTCCACTGTACAAATAAAAATTATTTCCGGTAACAGTGACATTCGGCGCTCACATAAGACTTTAATTTCAAATAAAACCCAACAAGAGTTTAAACAATTAAAGTTCATTAAAAATGTTTCAATGACAACAACAACAACAATAGTAACAGCATTTTAGTTTAGACCCTAAAAGAATTACAAACCAATTTAAATTAATTGATATTTGAGCATGAACTTGTTCCATCATTTAAGGTACCTTTTTAACCAGTTCTTTTCTTTTTTTTGTGTTTTTGATAAGTTGGTGTCAGGTTGTTGTAATGTTTTATTTTTTTTATTTTTTTTTTTTTTTTAGTTTTTTTGTTTAACAATTGAACCTTTTTGATAGTTGGAGAGACAGCCAGCCAGACAGACTAACAGCAGATCTACAAACATTTAGTGGTGGTTTTATATCGTTTTGTTAACTTCATGTATTTGGTCTGGCCAAAGCAATGACCGCTATTTTTGGTTTAAAACAAAAGAAATTGTTTGGCTTAAACTAACATGTGTTGTATGGGTTTTTTTTTATACACTTTTTACAATTTTATTTTATTTAACTTGTGAGTGAATGTTTCTCACTGGTAGTTTTTTTTATTTAGTCACATGTGATTAAAACTTTTGTTTTTGTTTAACTATTTTTTATATTGGAATTTGTGCCTTGTGATGGGTTAATTAATACTAAATGGCTGTATTTAAAATTTTAGTGTCAAGTTATTGATATATTTCAATTTTTTATGTTTTTCGGAAATTATTAACAATAAATATTGTTGAGTATAAAAGTCATTTAAATTTTTCTAATTCTTAATGATGTTGCAACATATGGCGCTATGACTTGATCAGGTGCGGAAAAATATTTTTTTTTAATTATTAAGTGAAATAGAATAATTTAACGTGTATCCGGTTTAGTTGTTAACTTAAATTGAAATGGTTGATATAAATAAGGACAAAAAAAAATTAATAGATGAACAGCTTTGCATCCAACATTTTTATTTAGATGATTTTAGTGGTACTTGGTCGTAGAAAAGGATAATGGTGATATGATCGCGATAAATGTAATTTAATAGAGACAACCCTATTTGGTTGCGGCAAACAAGATTTAAGAAATTTTAAATATTTTATACATTTCTTAAAAATGTATATAAGAAAAAATGCTGTAAGAAACTAAAACTTTTATTTCATGTATCATAAAAATTATCATGCAAAAGTCCTGTCGATATTAAAAGAAAAAATATATACTTTAACACACGTGTGCCTAACGAAAAACAAAACTTTATTTGTATCAATACACCACACTTTTCGGAATATAATGACTGCGATGATTGATGTAATAAGAAAATTCTTTCTGCAACAAAAATATTAGGGCTTATAAACGACATTGCATTAATAAGAAAATAGTTTTTGCATGACGCTTTACCTCTTCTTGTTGCCTGAATTGGCCCACTAGAAAGTGCAATAACAATAAAGGTCGTTGCTTACACGCCCACACTCGTGCAATTAAAGAAGTTAAAGCTGCATCATGTTTCAAGCAAAATTTTGAAAAAAATATTTATCAAAACTTATGACTTTAATAAATCAGAAACTAGTTACTTTTTTAACGGACTAGAAGGCAATAAAAAAACAAGTAGGGGTTTCTATACTAAAATTGTGCCAGAATAAAAAATATTTAAATGGAGACAACCCAAATCCTACAAAATCTTAGACATTGTAGTCATGCTTCCAGGAAGAATATTGACTAGATCATGTATTTAATGTTTACAACCCGATAGAAGAAAATTAAAAATTAATAGAAAAAAATTTATATTTAAATGTCATCGGCTCTTAATGGGTTAAGCATTTTCTGAAAGATATTTTCAATGGCTTTTAAATGATACCCATATTCATGTCTTAAAAAATATGGTGCAAAATTGTAGTTTTTCTATGAAAATTTCACAGGCTCGTAACTCGGAAAAAATGGACGAGTGCCAATTTTTTCTCTGGATGGTTTCTTCTTATTTTTTAATTCTCCATCGCACCATGTATTTGTTTGTTTGATTGGAGTTACTTCATTGGCGTGGTGTTTTGCCCGCCGCGTCGAAGACCATGGAACGATCTTGCTGATTTCGAATAGCACCTCTTTCGACACTATGTCTTATCGCTTGGCGTTTAGATTTTCTTTAGCTGATCTAGTGGCTCGGCAAACTTGATTTCAACGCTAATACGGACGAACAAAATATATATGCATTATGAAGTCGGAAATGGATATTGTAGAAATTACAAACGAAATGGTGAAGGGTCGTATAAGAGCATCGTATTTAGTATTTTTTTTTTTTCTCAACCAAAGTCTCATTATTATCTCATTTTCCAATAACTGTCTAAATAAGTCAAAATTTAGTTACGCCTTCCCCTTTTTTCTTAATCAAAGGAAATAAAATGTTAAATAGATCTTTTGTTGGAAAACCTCCACAGCCTAAACATAATAATTGAAAACTTAGTTTTTATAAATTGCTCCAATAAAATTGACTACACCGGTGATTTCTTTTGATCTTTATTTTAACCGCTAACGATTGGTTTGAAAGAAAATATTTTTTTTATTTAAAGTTTTTTGAGAGCAGACATATAATGAAGCTGAAAATGACCATAGAAAATTATTTAATTAAAGAATTTAATGGTTAAAGTCTTTGTCTTTGAGGTTACCACCCATGGTTTGATGAAATCTAGCATTATTTTTTATAGTGTTTTTGGTTTTAATATAAATAAAATACTTTTCTTAAAGGGGTATTAATGGCTGTTCTTTCCTACCCAGTTTTTATATCAATTCAGAGTAAAACACTAAAAGTAGGAGAAAATTTTATTTAACTAATTTCGTCTTACTAAAGAAATATTTAATTTTTTATTTTACTTTAATAAATAGTTAACATTTTCTAAGAGTGATAAGCAAAAATGACAATATTTTTGAAATATAAAGCTAAATTCCATTCGAAAGGAGAATTAATTAAATATTTTACTTTCATAAAAAACTTAAATGGAAAAAATCTATTGAAATGAAACCACTTAAAGTTTGCCATGTGGAATTAATGTGGCCAAAAAAAATTTTTTATTTTAAGTTTAAAAAAAATTTAATTTTTTATAAATATTTCTTAAAAAATTAAATAAATAAAAAAATATTTTTTATTTAATGTTGGCCTAAATTTTTATACTTTTTTTTTAAAAACCTCTGTATTTGCAGCACATAAAAAGAAATAAATAATTTAAAATAATTTTTTATTTAAAAACTTTAATATTTAAGGTTGAGTAGACAAATCTGTTAATGTTTTAATATTTTTTTTTTGTATTTTCTAAAATTAATTTTACTTTTAACAGGGTAAATACACAAATATATTTTTTTCAATTTTATTGTTTTTCAAGCCAACGTTTTTTGTTTACTTCATTTGGCGTTATGTTAATACATTTAATATATAGAAAGGGTTTCGATTTAACAAAACAGAACAGAATTTTTAGGAATTTGTAACCTGTATAATCTTCATGAATACAAAGAAAACACATAGTAGATTTGTCCATGTTCTACAAGCAACATATTATTTTCATAAATAATAATAATATTGTTACTATTTTATTTTTACAAGTATACAAATTTGCAATATAATATAATGGTAATATGATAAGAAAAAATAATACTTTTTTATTTTGTCTTTGCATACATTCTAGCAGTGCCCATGACTTCGTCCGCGTGTCATTTGTAATTTTCTAAGAATTGTGTTTTAAAAAATATTAATTTTATAGATCTGTGTTATAAATATTCCATCTATAAAAATAAAACGTGCTGACAAATATTTTAGTACCATTATACCGATATTATTAGGTGCTTTTACATGTGTATCTCTATTTTTTTTTTAAATAACTTATTTTTTGAACAAAAAAGTATTCTATATTTGAACCAAGATTCTAAGGAATCTCCTCACAAAATTTCATTCAAATCCATCCAGCAGTTTTCACATGATGCGAACACAAACATACAGATAAAAATTGCAAAAATAGATGTTTTGTATTCCATATCGATTGGTATCTACACCAACACAAAAATTTAAAAAAAAATAGTTAATATACAGAAATGACCCCGTTACTGTTTTAATATATGCATCGATTATTTTTTTTTTAAATTTGTGATTAAATGTTTTATTTTTTTATTTCATATAATTATTTTCTTAATTTTTTAAAACTTTTATTTACTTTTTTGATAAAAAAATTTTTTTTACAATAAATTATAACTGGCAGAAATTCTTTTACCAAAAGCGATACCAAAATAGTTCCAAAACGAAATTATATCAGTTCGATTTGAGTCAATCATTGACTTTAATATGATTTTGTGTGCAAAAATTATTTAATGAACAAATGTGAAAAATTTTATTAATATTGAAGAATTGTAAAAAAAATATATAAATTGTTCAAAGACATCATATATCGTTGCCAAGAACATAATATGGTTTTTGTGACCATAATACAAATATGTTGTTTTTTCAATAAACCAAATCTCAATGAAAATTAAAAAAAATTAATGATTTTTTACACACATAAATTTTTTTTTTTTTAAATAAATTTATCAACACTTATTATGTTTTTTAATATGATAAAAATGAAAAAAATGTTAAGCAAAATGATTTCTATAAAAAATTTATTGGAATTTCTTTCTATCATTAAGAATTATGCCGTTGCATCTTGAAATTTCCGCAACATTTTTTGCTTTAACGTCAACTTGCCAACGTTTAAGAATTGCCTTCGTTAAGACAAAAAAGAAAGCTTAATTCATGAAAAAATGGTGTCGCATTCTTAAGCGAGACTTCAAAACTGAGAAATTTTTTTCAATTCGTGTCCTTACGAAGAATTTTTAACATTTCCATTTGGTTTACAATCTGTCTTAAAGACGTCGCGAGGTATATAAATTAAATATTTAAGTGCTTTAATATTTTAAGAAATTGTACTCAATAAAAATTTTAATTAAAAAAAGCATCATGTTAAAATGAAAAATGTTTTCTGTTATAACTGAACAGTTAAAACAGTTTAACTGAGAAATTTAAAATTTTTATATTTTTATCTGACAGTTTCAACTGAAGTGAACGAGTGTGAGGGTTCAACTGTACCGGTCTCAGTTCAATTTGTATCGAGCGAGAACAAATAGTTGATTTTATTGCAATATATAGTTAAATCCAGCGAGTACCGTGCTCGCGCCAAAAAAGATGCTGTCTACAACAAGCTGGCAAGGAAGTTACAAGCAGTAGAACCTGACGCGGAAATAAAATCTGTTTTGTCAAAAATTAACAGCTTTAAACCCGCTTTTTGCAAGGAAAAAAACTTGAGGCATCAAATTAGTCTAGGGCATCTACAGACAGCATTTACATGCCGGTACTTTGGTACTACGACTTGATAGATCTCCTACATGATCAAGACACCCCAAAAACATCATACACTGTTTATTTTTTATTTTTGTTAAAATTACAAAAAATACACCGAGAGTGGCCAAACCGTCCTGCTTATTCGAATTCATATTAAAAATTGAAGTATTGAACTGCACATGTGTGTACATCTCAGAGTTCACAGTTAAGGTTGTCAGTTATAACTGAACAGTTGAAACTGACAGTTAAAATTGTACGTGAGTGGCCGGCCTAATAAGAAATAATATTGCAGTATTCCAACAAACAAATTGGACAATGCAATGCAAAACCCACTTTTATAAATAGTAAAAAAAAAATTATTTTCTTTATTTTCATAAAAAAAAATAATTTGAAAAATCCCATTATTTGTTAACTTTTACCCCCAATGTGCATTGGCGTCTTAAAGCAGAACATTTAATTTTCATAATATTACTCTTTTCATTGCCTAGCCCTTATGAAAACTGTAAAAGTTTTTTAATAATTAAAATATTCCAATCAAATCAAGATAGACTTTTCCTCAAAAGAAACCCTACAAAGAAAGAAAGAAGCCAAAAAGTCATACCAGTGTCAACCAAACAGTGACTACTGCTGCCTTTTTCTTAATAATGACAACGACATTGACTTACATTCACCCAGAAATTGGTTCAATTAAATTTTTTAAACCCAAAAGTCAGACCAATAAATGTAGACAATCACTTCTGAGACAGTTTTAAAATGAAATTGGTTTAATAAAAAAATCCATAACAAAATATGAATCCTTAGAAAATTTTATGGCCTTTAAGAATCATTTCAAAGAAATAATACAAATGACATTCCAAATAATTTACACAAAGAATGTCTTCAAATGTCATACACATGTTGATTTGGTCTTGTGATAGAAAACGAGTAAAAAGACATCAATGTGTATTTTTTAGAGCAAACAAAGTGAAATAATTTCGGAAAAAAAGGTCAACCGCCATAAAAATCTTTTTTGTTAGTTTTCAAGGTTTTCTTGCTTTAATCACTGTTTAAGTTTTACTTAACGGACTTAAAGGTTTTTTTAAGTTTATCGTTTTATGATTTTGGTAGACTAGAAAAAATTGTGCGTGCACTTTTTAACCCCTTCTAATTGACATGTAAAAATCCTTCTTAAGAATTTTAAGAAAAGAAAAAAAAGCGGAATTTTTATGATTCTGTTGTGATCTACAAATACAATTTGCAATTGTTTTTTAAATGAAAGTAAGTAAACAAAAAAATATTTAAAAACTAAATTAAGGGGTTAAATGTCCTGGAAAAACAGATGATGTTGGTATATTTTTAAGGATCATAAAAAACCAGTGTTTAGGCTGGTAAATATCTATTGAACTATTTTAATGCGCTACTACCTTCCTTGTATGTGTTCAGTTTTAAAAATCATGAATCTTTTGTGTGGTGTCTTTTTTTCCTTGGAATTTCTAAAGGACAGTTATTTTATGATGACATTCACAAATAAAAATCGACAATTCATTTAAAAAAGGAATTTTATTTTTTTTTTAAGGAAACTAGCATTTTAGCTTAACAATAAAATTCCAAATAAATATTTGTTACAAATATTTCTTCCTGCAGCCATAACCTTTCTTGTTTAAAAAAATAATTTAGATTTTCTAGGTTTTTAGTTCAATTTTTTATAACCATCATCATAAAATCGCGAAAGAGTTAAAAAGAGTTAAAAATGTTTTAGTTTTTTACTTTAATTTTCAAGAAATTGTAACGTTTTTTTATATTACCGTTCTGTGATTTATGACTTTTAAAAATAATTTTAACTAACAAGGTCTGTTTTGTTAATTAGTGTAAAAAGGCGTTTAAATCGTTGTTGAAATTAAAATAAAAAATATTCTTGGAAATTTTTTAGAAATCGGGAAATTAATTGGGAAAATTTTTTTTTTTCACTGTAACAAATATTGATTGGTTAGACTTTTGACTTTTAAGGTTAGAAAAGTCAAACCCTTAGCCGAAAAAAAAGTAGCTGACAACCAATACAGCTATTGATTTCTTGTTAAATTATTTATTAGGAAAGAAATCCAGAAGTTTAAAAAACAATGAACTGCATTAAGTTAAAAAAAAAATTTGCTTGAAATGGAACACAAAATGAAAAATGTTATTTGAAACTTAAAAAAGACAAAATGTTCAAAGTCCACATTTTCTTTTCTCATGAAAACTAATTTTTTCAAGGTCTGTCTTAACACAGTTTAATTTTTTAGATTTTTTAAAGAAATCTATGTTAATATTTTGATAACTCTTATCAGTTCAAGGCAACAGTATATGAAATTTAATTAGTTTTTAATTGATAAAACTTTTTTCCAGTTTTGATTATCTTGCACGTTTCCAAAAATTTTGAGTGTGAACAATGCAGAGGTTTTAGAGAAAGGCAAGATGGTTCGTAATTTATCTCTGTATTTTAAAGCCAACACAAAAGCCTTAAAAGTATTTAATTGACTTTAAATTAAAATTTTTATATATTCAACTGTCCACTATTTATAATTTTTTTTAGAATATTCGCACAGAAATCTATGTTTGAGCCTCAACGAAGAAAGCTTTCGGCTGTGTATAGACTTCATGGAACTAAAATAATATTTACATATTTACAAAAATTTATTCTTTAAGTAAATTTCGTACACAACCTAAAGGAGATAGATTCGAAGAATGCTGAAGATGGATGTAGCAATTCAGACATTGCTTCAACACACCCTGTCTAATTTTTTCTGTATTCTTTTAAAATTAACACGAGACGTTATAAATAAATTTTCTTTCACTTCATTTAAAAAAATGAAAAATATTTTTTTTTAATTATTAAAATTATTTTCTGCTGAGTGTTCTGACCAACAGTTTACATACAAATTGTTAACAAAAAAAACTTGTTTGACTAATTTTTACAAAAAATGTATTAAGAGTCACTAAGTTATTGCTTAAACAACTATTATTTGTTCTCTAAAAATATATTGTTATAGAGAATATAATATAGTATTATGGCCATACTGCACATTAGTTGAAGAGTGACCGAAATTAATTTTTTTCATGTTTGCCGATTTGGATAAGATTTTGGTATTTTGTTGGTAGATATCTGCATGCTATGATTCCATAATATTAGGCTGATATATTTATTAATTGTTTGGACAGGCACTCTCGAAATTCGGATATGTTCGCTTGTTTAAAACGGCCTGCAAATTTGCTGTAGATTCAAATTGAAGTAAACTAATTATTTGACTGTGTTGTATACTTTCTTAAATGACAATTGCCATAGATGAGACTTGCATGAAAAGAAGTTGGAAAAAGTGCCATATAAAAAATTTCGTATAACAAAATATAAACAACATCAAAATTTTAATGTTTACCAATTTTAGTGGACTGCATCTTTTTAGCGCTGTGGAGCGCTGTTTAAAGAAATGTGTCAAATTACAGCTTGGAGTCTCAGCTAAAATTTAAAAAAAAAAATTCAGCTGCACCTATCTGCTTTTTTCCAAAAAAAAAAAAAAACGAAAAAAAACAGTAAAAACTATAAAGTGATAAAGTAACAATTCATGAATTTTGGTTCATGAGTGTTCTTGTTGCCATAATTTTTTACTAATTAAAATTATTACAAAATGTAATATTCATTTCATACATAAAATAGCTGAAATTCAGAAGAGATTTAAGATGACACTGGGCATAAATGTGGACGCAGTGAAGCAAGACATGATCACAACAAACTGTGGCAATATTTCTAGAAAGTTTTTCGAAAATCCGGCGAAAACTTCAGACGTAAATGACATAAAAGAAGAGTTAATACATAAATTTAAAATTATTTTGGCCGCAATAAATTGTAGTGCAGTGATCGACACAAACAAATTTCATATATATTTCAAGGATACTGCCAAGTTGTTTGTAGATCTCTATGGCTGGTACTACATGCCTGTAACTGTGTAAAATATCCTGAATCATGGTAGCAAAATTATAGCAAAAGCAATTCTGCCAATAAGTATGTCTCTGTCTAAAGGGCCTTATTCAATGATTTTATTTTTATTTTTTACATTTTAATTGATTATTTTTATCAGGTGTGCTGTCTGAGGAAGAGAGGAATAAAGGCTATAGAGCCTTAAGATTACATTCGCGAGAATTGTATGTGTAGCCACTAATAAAGACCAACTGCATAATCTTTCATTGTCTTCAGACCCATTTATAAATAGATTTCGCTCAAAGCTACAAATCAAAAAATTGAAGTGCGATAATGATGTTAAAAAATTATTAAAATTCATGTTTTTGCTATGGGAGATGAGCGTTAAAGTGTGCGGATCAGGTAAATATTTTCAGCAGCCCATTCTACAATTAAAATATTTATTCTTTGTAAAAATTGAGTCGATACATTTAAAATCAAGGGAGTTATGCCGTTTTTTAAATACTAGTTGTATGGGAAGTGGGCGTAAAAGTGGGCGGATATTTTTTTTAATTTCACACAAATGATTCCGAGTATTTTAAAATGTTATGTGTCAAAAAACAATGCCGTAGGTCAAAATTTAATTTTCACTTTGTATGGGAGGTGGGCGTAAAAGTTTTTAATTAAACCAAAAAATGCATTATAACCAAGTTTCAGTGTACTTCGAAAATTCTTCTATTTTTGGCCGCTCGTTCTATCAACCTCAACCAATGTGTACTGTAGTCTAATTTTTTCTCTGCGTATAGTACATTATTATAATGAAATTTTGATTATAATAATGAAATTTTAATTATTATAATGGAATTAATTATTATAAGAAATTCTTAACAACAAAAAGTCGAATATAAATTTGAATTAAAATTATTCATAAAATAACAACGCAAGCATAATATTATTTAAAAAAAAAAATACAATTAAGCCTGTTTGTGATGATTTAAAGAAAAAATAATTTTAGGACCAAGTACCTCAATACAAGAGAATTTGGTTAAGAAAAGATATAAAATTCCAGATAATTCTACACATCTGGAAGAGTAATAAAAAACTTCACATGAATAAAGCAAAGTGAGCAATTTGAAGGTAAAGAACACATAACTCATATTTTCAATAAAATTTGTGCTTTTGTAAACAATATGCAACAAAATGATTTTAATTAATGCGTTTTTATCTTTTAATTTATATTATATATTTATGTGCTTTAAAGGTCTATCAAACTAAAAGTAATTAGTCGTAAATTCAAACAGACGACTGACAACACTGGCTGTGAGCAAACAGTACTCTCTAACAGAGATGGAAAACATGGAACAGTTATAAATTTCTCCAGAGAAAGATTTTGTAACACTTAGTAAGAAATATATGCCGAATCGATAAATTCTTGTGAATCCATGTGTAATTTCTACAATATAATGGACCGACCCCATAAACCTTATATATTCTGAGCTCTTATGCATAGCAAAGTCGATTAAGGCATGTCCGTCTGTCCATCCATATTCGGGTTGAAATCAACTTTGCCAATACACTAGTTAAGATAAAGAAAACTAAACTACGCCTGTGGAAAAGACATGGTTTTAAAATTTTACTATTAAAAACCAGCAATATCGGTTCATGTCCCTTCAGGCAGCGAAAAAATCAACGCCTGTCTCTAATTTTTCAACATAATTTGGAACTTGGTCCAATCAAAAACATATATATGGGGCGATAGACAATAAGAAATAAACATTAAGTAAAAAAATTGGCGCTTGCCTATAATTTTCCAGTTATGAGTCTTTTAAATTTTCATAGCACGATTGTGCACCATATTTTTTAAGATATCAATATGGGTAATAATGCAAATACTAATATTAAAAATAAATGCTTAACCTATTAAGAGCCGATGACATTTTTATGTAAAATTTAATATAGACTTAATTTTTTTTTCTAATCTGTGTCACCCCAATATTTGTTTTTTTTTTTTTTTTGAAGTATTTCATGTAGGGTATATTATATTCGGCATAGCTGAATATAGCACTTTTTACTTGATAAATTTTAAATGGATTTGTTCAAGATAAATTTCTGGGGGTATTTGCAACTACTTTTTGTGGAGTAAAACGATTTGAAAACTAAATCAAATAAAGAAGATTAATTAATTAACTTTAAAAAATCTTTTTTTTTTTTGTGCTATTTTATATTATCCCGATTTTATAATTAAATCACCGATATTGGTTATTGAGGGTAAAAGCACATCACGATGGCCACTTTGCTACCACTCACTTAGCTCTTCAGGAAACTTCTCACAAACATTTTAAATAAACTAAAGATTTTTGTCCAAACAATAAAGTAAGGACAAAAATAAAAAATTAAGCAAAAAACAAAAATAACCAACAATGATTTTATTTTTTTTTTCTCCACTGTATATGGCCGACTTTTTTCGGCTCTTTTATACAGTTAAAAGATGATGAAAAATAAATTATCAAGAACACTGCGATAACTTATTTCTTTGCACAGGCACTTTGCAAATTATTAATTTAAATTAAACAACGGGAATTTTTTTTAATTAATTAACTTTGGAAAAATCTTTCCTCTCTAGTGGAAAAATGTGGCAGCTCTGTACATCAAAGGCCAGATTATTTATTAGACTTTAAGCTTTTTATGTTCTGGTGTAAACTAAAAGTTTTCTGTCTGGTCTGATAAAAACTTACCTCTTAACCTGAATACAGCCCTACAAAGTACTCCTACGATGAACCAGCACACACACAACTTAGTCAGTGTGTCATTTGTAGTTTTCTTAAAATTCAAATTTAGAAAAATGTGTTTGTTTTTATATTCATTTTAAAGTTCTGTAATTACTGTTGAATATTTTTCATCTACCAAAATAATATTTCAACTGACAACTGTTTAAGTTCCATTATACCGGTAAAATTTGGCGCTTTCACATTTGTATCCTTATTTTCTCTATGAAAAAAAAATATATTTTTTCTATATTTGAACCAAGGTTCTAAGGACATACACAAAAATTTTGTTAAAATTTATTATGTAGTTTTTATCCCTTTCAGACCTGTTCCTTGTATTGCGTATAAATTTCTTCAAATCAACAATATCAACAAAATTCTCTGACATTTCACCAAAAGTTAGCCCATTTAACTTTTTTGAAAGGTCTTTTTTGTGCAAAGGACATCGGAGACCTTCCCGTATATTGAATCATTTGCTCATCAATTGAATAATTTGTGATTTAAGTTGCCAATTCGTTGCACTGTTTTTTAACTATGTCGATCACTGTTTGAATTCTCCAAAGTTTATTTGCAGAATCTGGTGCGAAAAAGTTTGTAAAATGTATGTCTGGAAGAAGTTCCAGGAAAATGTCACGGATGCCATATCGATTACTATTCATACCAACAACAAAAATTTTAATAAATATTTTATGTACAGAAATGATCCCGTTACAGTTTAAACATGTATAGAACGTTAATCTTAAAATATATCTTTTAATTTTATATATAATTTGTCTTTCAACTTTGCTTTTTCGTACAAATCACTTGTTTTTATTTGTTCAACAAAACTTTTAATTTCTAAAAGAACTTTGTATTGCGTTAAAAACCGGTTTGGCAAACAAAAACTTCACTTTTCCATACCTGGTTTATTCTCAAAGTCACAGCGATCTTTATTCTTAACACATACACATTTTTGCATTCATCGAGTCAACTAAATTAAAAGCATTGAGATTTAAAATTCTGATATTAAACATGAAACTTAAGCTTTTTGTTTGTTTACACACACACTAACGTAACCGGCTTTTGGTGCTGAAAAGTAGTGGCAATTTGCAGTGAGTGTTTTCAGATGAAAGCAAACACTTCAACAAATAACACAAAGTAAAATTTAAATGTTAAATATAAAAAACTAAAAACAACAATAACAATAACACTAATTTATTTGCTTTGAAATATTTGATTATTAAACAAACCGGTGCGAGCTAAATGTTTAATTAAAATTTTATGAGTTATGAGAGCGTTGAGGCGACGTTAAAAACGTGCAAAATTATCACGCTTTTAAAGTTTTCAAATAATTGATTATTATTAGATTTTTGACAGTGACACAGTTTGAATAGTCTGCTAAAAGGTGTAAATATAAGGAGTGTTTAGTGCATTTAATTTAATGGCTTTTAAAACTGTTTTCTGTTTTTCTTAATCGAAACTTAATATTAACAAGAGTTAATTTATATTAAATGGAAAAGAAAAATATTGCTACTAAAATTAACAAGAGAGTTTTTCTGAAGATCGAAATTATTTTCATTTTCAATGTTTAATCAGATGTTGTTTCTTCTTGCTTGAATTATCAGCATCGTATTTTTTTTTAGAATTAATTTAAAATATTGATGACACTGAATATAAAGGGTCATCAAAAAAACACGCCTACATGTTTCTTTGAAATAAAACACAAACTATTTGCAATTTTTTCAAGCTGTTTTTTTTATTAAAAGTATGATCCATTACAATTATAAGTGGAATAGAATATCACTCAAATGTCACCATGACTGTGTCTGCAGACATCAATCCGAATATCGAAATTTTCAATAACTTTCCGACATGTTGCTGCTGTTATTTCACGAATTGCAACTTGAATGTTGTTCTTTAGATCATTAATTGTTTGTGGCTTGTTAGCATACACTCGACTTTTCAAAAAACCCCACAAAAAATCTAATGGTGTTAAATCACGTAACCTTGAAGGCCAATTAAAATCTGATTTTCGTGAAATAACACTTTGAGGAAATTTTGATCGCAAAAGCATAATGTTGTGTGACATGTAGCACCGTCTTGCTGGAAATAGACGTCAGACACATCAATATGATTCAACTGTGTCCATAAAAAGTCTCTCAACATTGATTGGTATCGCTCAGCATTTACAGTAACAGCATTTCTAGCATCATCTTCGAAGAAAAATGGCCCAATGATTCCATTTGCCCAAAATACACACATTAAACAGTAACTTTTTGTGGGTGTAGAGATTTTTCATGAATAACACGAGGATTTTCATCAACCCAGATACGACAATTTTGCTTGTTGACGAATCCATGCATTCTGAAATGAGCTTCGTCACTAAACAAAATTTTGCGATGGGCAGTTTTCAAAGAACGCCTATTTTCATAATAACTATGAATGATGTAAACGCGTCGTTGCAATGTGTACCTGTCCATGGTTAAAACTGTACTACCTTCTAATAAAACAAAATGGCTTATGTCATTTGAAAAGATGTCACGTGTAAAAATTATATAGTGCTGACATCTAGGCGTCGCATTTGGATGACCCTTTATATCAAATATTTATCTTATAAGACCTAATTTACACGATGTTATTTTTCATGCAATTAATTGCATGCAAATTTTTCGTTACAAATAAGGAATGTAGAAAAACAAGCCTTGTAAGAAAATTTGCAATGCTTAAGTTATGAAGAGATTTTTTCACTCTTTCTTTGTAAATCTGTGATTCAGGGTTGTATTTTAATATCTACTTTGACATAACACACAAACAATAAAAATGGATTTGAAATCAAATGGAGAAATGAAAAAAAGATAGTGAAAACTTATAATGAATGAAGTTGCAACTTTGAAAGAAAACTCATTGCTTAAGTTCAATAATCCAATAGAGGCGCATTTTTTTATGTGGCGACGCTTTATTTTTCATTATCTTTAATTTAAACTGTCAGCTGTCACATTGTTTTTGAGGCTTTCCAACACTTACTGCATGAATGACTACAAATTCAAATATTACTTTAATTTTGTGACACGCTGCAAAAGTCTGCTAGACCTTCAATCAAGAAAGGAATTTAATTAAAGATACAAATAATACATTTTTGCAATAAAAACCAAAAAAATTTATAATATAGGCTTACACTCAATTTTTCAATTATAAGTGTCATTTTGTAAGATTTAAAAAATGCATCTCAATTTTCCATTTTTGATGTATGAGGTAGGCGTGGTGTTTCTCCCGCTGCGTCGAAGGATATAAACCGATTGTGCTGATTTCCAAAAGCACCTCCTGAGATACTATATCTGATCGATTAGCGTATTTAAACTTTTTCTAGCTTATCTAGTGACTCGGCAAACTTGATTTAAATATTAGCATAGACAGGAGGACATGGCTCAATCGACTTCGCTATGGTCAGAATATATATACTTTATTGCAGAAATAACAAACGGAACGATAAAATTAGTTATACTCTTTTTCCACTTTTTGTGTTGAAGGGTGTAAATAAACATATTCTTGAAATTTTCATAAAAATAACTTAAATCACCAAATAAGATATGTGTCCCCATTTTGTAAATATCTTTTGTGAGATAAAATTCTAAATCTGGTAACGCTAAATGGAAATTTAAGTTAACAAACGTAGGTTGTTATCCCATAATAAAACAAAATAGGTTAGAATAGTGTTGTCAGTTATGACGATTTCTAATCCAACGTGGCGGTAAAAAATCCTTTTTGACGAGAAGCGATATTACTGATGGTATTTAAAATACTTTATGAAATTTATGGCCATTTTTTATGATTTTCTTTTTTTATCTGTTTTTAATATATAAAAATATATTAATTTTTGAATATTATGTCAAATGATAAAAGGGCTTAAAGAAAAAGACATGTCTCTTTTTGAACTTTACTGTCAGTTTTCAATTTCAAAATACTAGCACTCTGTATTCCAAATTAAATTTCCTGCAGCATAAGAATTCTTCAAAAGATTTGGAGACCTTAACTACGCACTTGTATTTATAAAACACAGTAGGGAGAACTTTCTTTTATAAAATGGATTTATGATGGCCGTTCTTAATATGTTGATTGTTCCAAAAAGTACTTCTTATGTCGAAAGAACTTCTTTTATTATATTATTCTAATAAAAACCAAATTGAGAAATAAAATGCAATATAAACTTTTCAATTCTTTGGCGATAGTAACATCATACTTGCTTGTAAGTAACGTATGTGTGTTGCAATACCTTTGTTTCTACGGAAGATATGTTGAGTGGATATAATGACAATGAAATTTACCGCAGTGAGGATACATTAAACAAAATGTTTATAAATATTTTGAATACCATAATTAAATGTGTTCGTATATCAATTTTTTATTTTTAATATTAATTTAAATATTTTAATATATCACTATGATCTCGAGGAATAAGCTTTAATTTTAAAAATAACTTAGATCCTACACAGTGATTGACCTTAATTTTTTAAACTAACTTGTTAATTTTAATGTTTTAATTAAGTTTTGTTTTTTATGTTTATTAAATGTTACATAAATCGAATGTTCCACTCACAAATGAATTCTTTTTAAATTAAAACTTTTTGTATTTTGTTAGAAGCAATGCAATTTTTATGTTTTATGGTGATAGAAGTAAATTAATAAAAAATGATTTTATAACTAATAGTTATTTGGCGAGAAAGCTCAAAAAAGAACTGGCAACACTGGGTTAGATGATTATTATGCTTTTGTTTTACTCAGAGATGCTAAGAGAGTAACAGATAACATAAATATATTTATTCTCTCTCTATCTCTCGGTTTCCATGATACAAAAATATTTTTATATCATGGGTTTCGATTAAGTACCAACGAAAATAGAAATATTTTTGATAACACTGTACGACAACAAAAAAATATATATTAATATTTTCTTGATGACAATTCTGACAACGTAAAGTCTACGTCTGAGTTAAGATAACCATTTGTATACAATGTATCTAGCCGTTGTAGAAATGTACGTATTCATGCAATGCGAATACTAAGTAGTGTTCATTTATACTTATTCTTAAACTATCATTTATTATAAAACCGTTTAAATCATTTATTAAATCATCAAAAACTCTTTTATTTAGTCTTTAATGATCGCATTTATTTCTAATTTTTTTGTACGATTCAGCACAAAAAGTTGAGAAAGGGTATGTTTAAGTTTGCCACTCCGTTTGTAATTTCTACAGTATCCATATCTGATCCCATAAAATATATTTATTCTTAGTTCTTATGCATAAGAAAGTCGATTGAGCAATGCCCGCCTGCCTGTCCGCGTTTGGGTTTAAATCAAATTTTCCAAGGTACTAGATGAGCTAGAGAAAACTTAAATACGTCAATCGATCATACACAAGCGTTGCTAATGAAAATCAGCAAGATCGGTGCATGGCCCTTGAGGTAGTGGGCTAAACACCACACCTGCCTTTTAATACTTGGAACAATAAAGTAACTCCAATAAAAAAAATATATATAAGTATGGGGCGATTGAGCATTGAAATATAAGAAAAAACATCAGCTGAAAAAATTGGAGCTCGCCCATATAATCCGAACTTTTTATAAAAAAGTACGATTGAGCATCATAATTTTAAGGATATCAGTATGGATGTCAATAAAAATCTTTTAAAAATATCTCTCAAAATATAATAAATTTTTTTTAAATGCTTCACCCATTAAAAGCCGATAATATTTTTATGCAATTTTTTTTTAAAATTTTTTGCTCTCTGTCAGCTCAGTATTCGTTTTGAGTTACTTCACTAAACTATACCTACATACATGGTGAAGGGTATACTCGTATAAGATTTGTCATAGCCGCATATAGTACTTGTACTTGTTAATTACATGGTATATTACATATTTAATTTTTTATAATATTTAAGATTACCGTACTAAAGACAAAATCAGTCTTTAGTTTTATTTTAAAATCTTCATATAACGCTGCTGGTTATAATAGTCGCTAACATCTGTTTTACTTAGCTTGTACCCATAAGAACAATTCGTTTATTATTGATTATGGAATTGATGTACTTTTAAAATAGTCGCCTCAGGAAACAGTTCCATGGCTATAACAGAAAATAAATAACAAATAATTTATTTCAAAAAACAAATCCAATTCCACGAAAAAATTTGAAAATAAATAAAAAAATTTGTAAATAATTTTTCTCTATAAAACTTTTAAGAAATCAAATTAAAAAATAAACCTAAACCGAAAAATTAAAATTTAACTCATTTGCAATATCCACGCGGCGCTTACACATTAATACTTAACTCAACATCTGTCGATATGATAAACTATATACTTAAAATGTTGTGAGGAAACTAGTTTGAATGATTAAAAAAATAAAAGTTGCATTTCGTGGCCATACCAAAGGGTGGTACGAAGCAAAAACAAATGTACAAGACGACTTACAGAAAGAAACACGAAGAAAGCATTTGTGTAGACTTTAACAACCCATAGTAGTATTGATTAAATTATTTGCTTAAATAGAAGATGTTTGCAATGTACCAACCTAAGGTAGAGAGATACGAAGAATTCTGAAATCGGATGTAGCGATTCAAAAAATGTCGCATTTTATGCTGCTAGTGTCGAATTTTTCTTGTTTTCTTTAGAAAACGTCCGCATATATTTGTAAATATTTTTTCTTTCTAAAATTTTTTTAGGAATTTAATTAAAAAATGAACCTAAGCCAAAAAAGTAAATTTTAATGCTTTAACAATAAAAGAAAATTTTCACTGAATTGTAAACTCAAAAATTTCCAATTATCTTATATTTTATATAAAATACCCAAATTTCGCCAAAATGATACAATCAACAATTCAAATTGTAAAACTGATCAAAAATGAAATTGCAAAATTTGAAAAATAATTATATTTAGAAGATTGAAGCGACAATTAAAGGGAAATTTTAATTCTCCTTTAAAAAGTAAGCAAATTTTAAGGGATCAAAAGCTCGGAACAGTCAAACTTCCAATTCATTTTAAGCCAATATGTGTTAATATCATAAAATCGTCAAAATAATTATAATAGTCAGGTGTGGCAACCGTGCTTTGAATATTAATGAGTAATAATGCTCTTTTAGTTTTTATTATTTCTTGCGCTAACTTCAAATAAAAGGTTTATTAGCTTAACATATCGTTTGCAATATTTACAAAATATAAATTTAACTTGTGGAAGTAAAAATATTCAAAATGCTGAGTAAAAGATTGTCGAAATTCAAGCAGGTATGTTTTTTGCCCTCAGTAATAAATTCTCTACATTTAAGTCTTAGCTTTTGTTAAATTTTAGGGATTAAAGAGTAGGAGTACATGAGAAGTTGGCAAATTCACCTGCAAGTAGTACAAGTGAATCGCTATTTATCTCTATCAGCAACGTTAGTACCCTACTTTTACTAAATGTCTTCAAGCAACCAAATAAAAAACATCATCACTCGTACAATCGTGCACGTGTTTACGACTTCTGCTTCGCTGTTTACCGGCAAAAAGGGCAAATAAGATTCGATGCAGCAGAATAAATGAAGGCCTCTCACTTGTTTAGTGCTTAGTATAGTTTTGTGGGTTATGTGGTCGCGTTTCAGTTTCAATTCAGTTGGCGTAGTTTTTTGTATGTACTGTTGTTGTTTCTGCTGCTTAGTTTGCCACTGATTTAACAGACGTTGTAGGAATATGAATAAACTACTGTTAACACAACTAAACAAATATCTGTTTAAAAATAAAATTTTAAAAGAGAAATGTCAGTCTGCTTGTTCATAGTTCTCAAAGCGTGTGGTGTTTGTGTTCGTTCTGTTCATTCCACAATACTTTTGTTGTCAGTAAATCTGCTTAAAAAAAAAACAACATTAAAAAAAATTACAAAAAGAAATAGATCTAAAATATATTCTTAAACTACTAAACTTATTTATTTTTTTAATTATTATTGTTTGTTCTAATTTAATTTTATGTTTTTGTTTTTATTTATTAAACAATTTTATATTCTCGTTGTTATTGTTGATTCATTGTGTGATATGGTGGATGCCACTTCAATTTTATTACTTGTTGTAACCTTATTGACGGGAGTGTTCGTTTGGTCGCGTCGTACTTACGTGTATTGGCAACGTAGACGCGTTAAATTTGTGCAACCGACCCATTTGTTGGGCAACCTTAAGGACGTTTTAAAAATGCAAAACTCATTTGCTTTGCAGCTGCGTGATTATTATTTTAATAAAAGTTTTACAAACGAGCCCTTAGTTGGCATTTATTTATTTCATCAACCGGCTTTACTGGTGCGCGATCTTCAGCTCGTTCGTCAAGTATTAATTGAAGATTTTGTAAATTTTTCACATCGTTTTTCGAGATGTGACAGTCATCAGGATAAAATGGGAACATTTAACCTCTTTTTTGCACGTAATCCCGAATGGCGTAACATACGCACAAAATTGGCACCGGTATTTACTACCTCGAAAATGAAACAAATGTTTTCATTAATGGAAGAGGTAAGAATATTTTTTAACCAAAACAAGAAAGCGAAAGGTAATTTTTTATATGTCTGGCATCTTTGAGAGATAAGTTCATATTTATTGTTTACTTAATGTTTTTTTTCTCTCTCTTAAATTTCGTGGGTGGGTGTGTAGGTTTGTTGTTCTCATTTAATGTTCAGAATAGTGTTGTCAATTGAGGGTAATTGTTGAATTGGTATTTTTATAACTTTTATAATAAACTTGTAAAACAAAGTTGAAGAAATAATGTTTTTCAGCTGCTTTAATTGTAGTTACTTGTGTTATAATACTCATAACACTAGTTTAAATGCTTAACAGACAAAAAAATTCTTTTAACCTGAAGGTAAACAGCTCAAAAGAGGGTTGCCTAACTAAGCGCTATATTTGTTTCTTGTTTTCGAATATGTATTATACGAATGGATTTATCCGATTAAGTGTTGTGTATATTCTAGTAACGTTTGATCTTTTAAAATCTTATTTGCTCCTAGATTTTATTATTTGTAGGCCGCTATAGCAATATTTTGACAAATTCGTGAATCTGAAATCATATTCTGTTTAAAAAACGCCAAATTAATTTGAGTATTTTCTATAGATAGATCGCTTGGTTATTTTCAGAATATAAACTAAAGAATAAAGAAACGAATTGCGAATGAAAATGACGACAGTAAACTCACTTAGATTATAAACTACAACTAAAGAAATTTCCTGATTTAATAATAACAACAACAAAATATACTATGTACGTATTGACTTTGTCTAGTATTTTTTGTGACAGTGAAGTCTCATTTCAATGGCAAAGAGTCTGGCAAACAGTTCAATTTTTTTGCTTAGTATTTTTATTTACACATATGTATTAATGAATGTTTGTATATTTTTATCATTTTTAGTGTTTGTTAAATCAAATTTATTGCAAGATTGTGCATCATTTTATTTTCTGTCCAAAGTTCATTGCACAGTGGAACAGAAACTAAATATGTTGCAAATAAATTAAAAATTTTTAAGTTGATTGAAATAAACTTAAACGTTCGTAGCAGAGGAGAATTCAAAATTAAGTTGGAAACTTGAGGTTTGTCACCTTTTAGTAAGGACATAATAGAGTTCTAAAGTAGGACATCTCGTCATAATAGTGAAGTCTCTCCGTCTGTCACAGGTCTTAATCTCTAGAACAGCAGTTGTATTGTTATAGCCGCTATAGAAACAAATACTCAAAATTAAAGGATGTTTCAAAAGCGATGTGATATTTATAAAAATTTTACTTTTTGAACTGCGATACACACGTCTAAATACCAAGAATTATAAAAAATAAACACACCCATGTGACCACTATAAAGATAAACTGTAAACACTAAATTTGGAAATTAAAAGTTGTTTCCAAAGGCAGCGAATTTTTCGAATATGTCCTTATCGCTCTCCGTTATAGCCAGAAATTGAAATTTTTACACAGGATGAACTGCTTTTCTGCTATAAGAATAAGTAAGAAAACTTAAAATGACACATCATACGTGGTGCAGAACTCTTTGTGTGTCAAACTCAAGGCCGGGTTCTATGTGACTGTCATACGTTAAACTTTTTGACGTATTTACCTGACAAGTCAGTTAAAATACATATTTTCTTATGAGTGTTGTCACAATCAGTACGTGTCTGTCTACGCAAAGTACAAAAGTTGGTCAACTTTTATCTTTTGACGTACGTTGAATACTTTGGCAGCTATCAACTGCTTCTTCTTCTTTGTTCTCTATTAAATCTTGCTGTGTTTCAATTGTGTTCTGTTATTTTAATAAAATAGTATTGGTAGCAAAAATTAAGATACAAATTTAATTAAACTAATAATTAATTAATTGAGAAAAAGGGAATAAAATTAGTACTTTGCTGACATCCGTCAACAAAGTACTCATAGTGCCAACCTCATCCATCGTTACTTTGACTTCAGTTGAATAAGTCAAAGTACAACGTATGACAGATTCTATGTGCCCCGGCCCTTGCACTAGAGGATTTGTTTACTTAAATGTTAAAATAAATATATTCTGTTAACTTAACATTTTTGTATGCAAACTCCATATAACAAGCAGTGATGTCAAATGTAGAGAATTTTCCCTTTACGTAGGGATTTTTTTTAAATATATAATCGTGAGGAAAAAACATATCTGAAAAAATTGGGTAACTTTTAAAATTTTAGATTTTTTATTTACCTTTTCAAAATTTTCACCACTTGTTTCAAATCATTCATTTCAGAGCGTGTTAATTTTTGTATTAAAAGTGAACTCATTCGTTTCATTCGTTCATTTTCTTGTTAATCGAACAAAAACATAGTATTCTGTGGAGGAAATGGTAGGAAAAATGTTTAAAGTAGGTAAAACAATTTAAGAGGAAAATGATGAAAATGTATTAAGAAAATAATTTTTTTTTCACATTGAGAGTGTAAAACTCAAGGACTTTACTACATTCAATTGAAAAAAATTAGTTAAGTTCTATTTATCAATATAATTAAGTACTTAATTTGGCATTAACAAAATTTCGTGAAAATTCTGAAGAAAAACTTTATTTTGAATTTCTAGCTGTTTAAAATCAAGCCTCTATGAATCTACTCTTTAAATTCTTTTGATAGCAAAAGTACCGAAATGCAAGTGAAAAAAGGAGTGGAGCGATAAAAAGTTGTATCAAATTGAATGGTAAACTAAGGAGCGGAAAGCGCTTAACAAACCGAGAGGATCAATTCGTTTAGCTGTGTGATTCATTCAATTGTAGCTGCTCGTTTATGAACAACACAGCTTTAGCAACTTAAAAAATATTTAGTTCTTATTTAATTTTTCCTTGTCCTTCTTTTTGTATTATTTTTTGCTAAAAATAAAAAAGTTCTTTTGCGTTATTTCTTACATCTATAATGAGCAAACATTGTATGTTTGTTTGTTTGGCGGAAAGCATTAAAGTACAAGCTGTTTTTAAATGTACCTAAATAAAATATATAATATAAATGTCTTTTTTTTACCTTAATAATAAGGTGGCAACGTTAGGAAACAGAAAACAAAAATTATTTAATTTGAAAATAAGGTTGTAAAAATGAAGCTAACAGGCGAAGCTCTCTTCACACACTTTGTTTTTTTTTTGGACAAAATATTAAAATTATGTCAAAAATCGTTCTTCTTTTAAAGAAAATACGAAAATTTCCCATAAAGGTCAAATTAAAAAATAATTAATTTTTAAACTTTTTGTAAATTTCGAATTTGTCCAGTGTTTGTGGACATTTGATTTGAATCTTTGCACATTGAAAGAGGTACGAAAGACCTCTGCAGGGAGTTTATTCCACAAACGAACTGTTGGCTAAAAAACGAATTTAATCTATGAAACGAATTTACTCTACCACAAAGAAATGCGCTCTTGATGCAGAGCGCGTTGCGCGTATGAATTTACGGTTTTCAGGAACGTGTTCCCTGATTTCATGAGAGCACATTCCGTTGTAGTAACGATAAAACAGTGAAACACACCCCACATTGCGTCGATGCTCCAATTAGTCAATAGAGCTGGATATCCTACTGTCATCGATGAGCTTCTTCGCTCTCTCCTGTACGCGGTCGAGTAACTCCAAAATAGACTTTGAAGCACCGGCCCATACATGAAATAATGTCCTTGTGACCGTGTAAAACAAATACCTTTTTAATTAATATTTATAAAAAACGATTAATACAAAGTTAAGTTATTTTAGTGTTAGACACTATCGATTGCTTTTTTCAAAAAAAAGTTCATTAGTAAATACTTTTTTTATGCTAAAGTTTTTAGAAGATGACGTTGCTTTATTGTTTTAATGACGGGTAACGGGGTCAAGGCCGGGGCACATAGAATCCCTCATACGTTGTTCTATGACGTATTCAATTGAAGTCAAAGTAATGACGAATGAGATTGACACAATGAGTGCTTTGCTGGCAGATATTAACTCAAAGTTTTCTCTCTATTTTTATTCACTTTTAAATTTAATTCGTATTTTATTCACTTTTCAATTTAATTTTATTTGTATTTTTTTTTTGCCATTAAAATTATTTTATTAAAATCACAGAGTACAACTGAAAGAGAGCACGAGTTAAAAGATATCAAGATGAAGAAGCAATTTATAGCTGTCAAAGTATTCAACGTACGACAAAAGTTAAAATTTGAATAATTTTCGTACTTTGCGTTGACGGACACGTACTGATTGTGACAACAGTCATAAGAAAACATGTAGTTGAACTGACTTGTTAGTTGAATACGTCAAAGTTTAACCTATGACGTATTCTATATGCCCCGGCATATAGTAAGTACTAAGTTCGTTTTTTATTTTTCTAAATAAATTATTTATTTACAAAATACCAAATAAATTTCATTTTTTCTTTTGCAAACCATCGGTTAGTTTTCGACTGACTTGAACAAATTTTTTATTAGTTATATTGTTTTTCCTAAGCATAATTTAGACTTACATAATCTTTCTTTTCTCCCGATTATTATTTATTTAAACTCTTTAGATTGGTTACGACTTGGAAACTTACTTAGCTAAATTAACCAAAGATATGAAAAAATCTGGCGAAGGACCAATAGTACAAATCAAAAATATTTGTGATCTTTACAACACCGATATGATTGCGAGCATTGCATTTGGTTTACGCAGCTACTCATTGCGCAACACGTATCGTGCACAACTGTGTCATTATAGTGATGAAATTTTCTACATAACATTTCGTCGAGCTGTAGATCTTTGCTTGATCTTTATTCTACCCAAATTGGTGAAGTTTTTGCGTCCCAAACTATTTAGCACAGAGCATACGGACTTTTTGCGTAGCCTTATCGTTAGCATGCTAGAAGATCGTCGCAATAATGGTGGTCTGCGTAATGATCTAATTGAAATGTTGCTGACATGGCAAATGGAAGCAGAACTTAATAAAGATAAATCACATTTTGCCCATAAAGAAGAATATCTAGTCGCCCAAGCAGCCACTTTTCAATTGGCCGGCATACAAACCTGTTCATCTACCTTAGCGTTTGCTCTGTACGAGCTGGCTCGTCAGCCAAAGCTACAAGAACGTTTACATTTAGAGATAAGAGAGACTATAGGAAAGGAAAATTCAAGCAGCTCGTTGAATTTCGAAAGAGTTGAAAAGATGTCGTACCTGAGTATGGTGGTGGAGGAGACGTTGCGTAAATATCCAGTTGTGCCATTTTTGGAAAGAGAGTGTACACCGTTGAATAAGAAACGTTTTGTATCATTTCGTCCCCATGCTGATTGCATGGCCAGAAGGGGAATGCCCGTGTTTATATCAAATTTAGCTTTACATTATGATCCTCAGGTGAGTGGCTGTTAGCATGTACAGATTAATTTTCCATTTTGGTAGTGTAAGGAAAGTTAAAATTCCAAAAGCTATTTATATAAAGATTATAATAAAATTTATTTTTACTAATTATTTTTTATTTTTACTTAAAATACTTAAATAATATTTATTTAATTTAATTAATATTTTTATTTATCTTTTTATTTTTTTAATTAACAGTATTGGCCCAATCCTGAACACTTTGATCCGGAACGATTTTCACCGGCTCAAAAAAAATCCCAAACACCGCTTTCATATCTGCCGTTTGGCGCTGGTCCCCATCATTGTATTGCCCAGGTGTTGGCACAGCTACAAGTAAAATTGGGACTGATACACTTTTTAAATCGCCATCGTGTCGAATGTTGTGATAAGACTGCCGATAGCATTAAGTTTGATAAACGTTATGCCCTACTTACCCAAGAAGGTGGAATTTACTTAAAACTTGTTGAAATTTAGTTTTAAAAAATAATTGCTTCCTCAAAGTTTTTCACTTAATAATTTTATTGTTTTAATACTTTTTTTTACAAATGTTTATATTTTAAGAAGAAAAACAAATAAAACCATGATTTTTTATATTTTGTTGTTTTTTGCGTTTCATTTGGTAGACAGGCCTTTTTTGACAGTTTTATCTTTAGAATATTAAAAAATAAAAACATTACCCTATGAATGTGTGATAAGTTATCAGTTTGAAATATTGGACTTGTGGCGTGATCGAGACTTTAGTAAAATAAATCCTAAAATTTATACGAATATGACGAAATTTTCTTTTTTTGGGTTGTGATGAATCGCTTACATACGGCAGTGGTGCCAACAAAATTTCAAACAGCCGATTTTTATTGTAATTCGTTCTAATGATTATTACTATTTTCTGTAATAATCATTGTAATTAATTCCCAATAATTGATTATTAAAGTCTCATGCCTTGTTAAAATCATTAGGTTTGTAATCTAGTTGGAAAGTTCTTCCGCCAAAAATGCTTAATTCCACACTCGATTACCTTTTCTGAAATGTTTTGCTGTGCACAGCTGAATTTAATAATATGCTGTTTAGTTTTCTTCTCTTGTGGTAAAATTGCTGCACTGATTTAAAAATAATTTTCCTTCAAAGTTTCTTGTTGAAGAGTTTACGCAAAAACAAAAAAAAAAATAAATCCCCTTTATATTCACGATAAGGTTGAATAAAATTTTAAATCTTTAGTTAATGAAATTTAAAATAAAGGCTTTAAGTTCTGTCTATAGATTGACTGAGGGTTTCAATTTATTAAAGAAAAGGTTTTTGTTTAATTTAATCAAAACATAACAAATTATTTTTAAACAAATTACATTAATTTTTTATTCTTGATTTTTATTGTTTTGGGTATATAACTAAAAAAAAGTTATAAAAACAGATTGAGATTTATATTTATGAGGTTAGAGCCAAAACAAATGTTTCTTTCACCACCAAAATGTGTGATGGCTTATGGTGAAATAAAATAAACAGAACATCATGAGTTCATATCCAGAAAGAGCCGTAAATGTAAAGAAATATAACTTTGGTTGAATGTTTTAGAACAGCAGATGAGACGAGGAAGGCGATAATATAAAAGCAGTGTGGTAGTCGTTGTTTTGTTATTAAAAAAACGTTTGAGTCTCTGCCGGATCTATACCGTTCAGGCATGTTCTGACAATCGCAAATCGCCTAAAACTTGCGATGTGAGTTGAAATCGCATGAAAGGTGTTCTGTAGTTCACAATCGCAAGAAATTTGGCGACTTGAAATCGCAAGCACAGACTGAAGTGAAGTTATAAATTTCACTTAAAATAAACTTTAAAACAATAATAAAACTATAAACAAATAGAAATTAATATGTTTTCTTTTATTTTTATCAAAATTTATTTATATTTTTACACAATTAAAGTTTTAAATAATAAATTTAAAATATGCCCTTTGTTTTATCAATTGTTTTTGTTGGTTTTTTCTTGAATACTTGCGATTTCATAAAAACAGCTGTTCTTATTGATGTTCCAAAATATATTAGTATTAGTGCGGTTAAATGTTTAGTCGGTAGTCAAATAAAAATGCGGTTATTCACATTTTAAAATCTTAAACAAATATTCAGTGCTTATTAAATGGGCGATTTAAGTGTTAATGTACGTTAATAAATATATTTCAATTATTTTTAGGTTGTTCTGCGTTTTGAACGTGTATGTTATTAATAACAAAATAAGCAAAAATAATTTTTAAGTACCGATTACTCACGACCTAAGAAATCTTTTTCTTTAAAGTTGCTAAATGCAACTTCACTAATAGAAATTTCATCTGTCGCCAAATTGTTTCTTGCTTTGTATACAATTTTTAAATTAATAAATATTTATTGGATTGGAATATCCAATAGATTGAAATTATCTCTAAGCATCCGTTTTTTAATTTCTTCTTTTTTTAATTTCATGTTTATTTGAAGAAATTAAACTAAGCATGAAGGCTGCGGCCGTTTTTTAATTTTCTTTTGATTTTTATGTTTTGCACCGCCAAATCATATGTTTTTGTTTTTCGAACATAACTCCTCATTCAAACAGGCATATTTTACTTAGACAAAGTTTTGTTAATTTTCTTTTAAACTTTGTTTCGTGTTCAGACTCAGAAAGTTTTCTTTTAGAAATTTTGTTTTTTTTTTGTGTGATCGTTCTTAATTTTTGGACGTTTTGCATTTGGTGCTTAAACACATATATACATATATACAACTGCGTACAAGCAACGAACGAAAAACAAACAACTTTGCGAGTACATCAAAGTCTGTAATGCTTTCTCTATCTCTCCTACATAAAATCAAAACTTTGCAAAGTAAACTTTCCTTGTGTAAATGCACTCTAAGTTTGAAAAAAAGGAAATCGCAAGCAATGAGCGCGAGTTTCAGAACATGTAAAACAAAAGTTGGCGTTTTTGAAATCACATGTGTCAGAACATGCCTGGTTAAGTGGTTTGGATGGCGCTCAATTCCTTAAAAAAGAAATTGAGTACTTCGAGTTGTATTGCAGTCACAATAAATTGTTTTAATGTTAGTTTTATTATAGCGGTAAAATTGGCTGCTTTCAAATTTGTATGTCTAGTTTCTCTACGAAATGACATATTTTTTTAAACAAAAAGTTTTCTATGTTTGAACTAAGGTTCTAAGGGACCACCTCACAAAATTACAAAAAAAATCCATCCAGCAGTTTTTACGTGATGCGTACACAAACATACATACAAAAATTCCAAAAATAGGTGTTTTATATTCCATATCAATTACTATCTACACCAACATCAAAATTTTTAAAAAACTATTTCATGTACAGAAATAAAGGTGCGGTCAGATTAGTCAAATATTTTACCAAAAAAGCTTAATCTTTATTTTTTAGAAATGATTATTCAGTCGTTTCTGATACGTATCATTACGAGTGACGATTTATAATGTGATAAATGTGATATCTTAATTTGAAGGTCAAAAATTTTTTTATTAATTTAGTGGTTACGTCTTTTTGGTAAAATATTTTTCTAACCTGAACCTTAAACATTGACAGCAACCTTTTAAACCAAAAAGGGAAAGTACTTTAAATAAATTTTAAATTCGTGAAAAAAATTGTTTAAAATCACGCGCCTCTGTTAAAAGCGTGAAAGTCGAGGAAAAACCTTTGCTTTAAAAATACAAATGAAACTTTAGCGAGACCTAAATAAATGTTAAAATTCCGGGAATTTTTCATTGAAAATCCACACAAATCAAATCAAATTAGTAAACGAATGCAACGAAATATATGTCTGTCCGTCTGTTACTTGTAATATTTATGTTAATTTTTTCTTTCTTTACAAATACAAAAAATAATCCTTTCGTTAAAAGAATTTCACATTTATTTGTAATATTTGCGGTAGCAAGCAAACGGATTCTAAGAAGTTAGAGACTGATGCAAATACACACGCTTCTTAAATGACATAAAGAAAAGGAAATACATAAATAAAACCAAACTTTTGTTTGACCAGTGGCCCAAGCAACTAAATGAGCAGACGAATATTTACAGAAGGACAGACAGACATACAATGTACAGACAGTTGTTAATAAAAATAAAAACCCTTTCTTTTGGTTATGTGGGCGATGACAGGTAGTACACAGAGAGAAATTTTTTTTTTAATAAATATAAATAATTGATTTCGTGATAAAAAGCCAAGCCCACTTAAACGCTAGAAAATCCATGATTTAAAGAAAAATTAAAGTAATTCTGGCAAAAGCTAATCAGGATTTGAACTGCGGTTATTACAAATGAATTAAAATTTATTTTTTTTAAAGCTTAATTTTTTTAATTTAAGTTCTAAAAATTTTTAGAAAGAAAAATTATTTTTTTTTCTCTATAGCGTTTGAGAACAACACAAAATTTCTGTTAAACTTCTCTACCTTCACATACCCACACACATAAATACATAATTCGCAACAACACAATGTTTTTTTTTTGCTGCTACAGTATTGATTTGATTGGCTCTTATCCCAGGTAAAATTATAAATCTATAAATGAAACAATTGTTATAGTTGTAGCTACCAGACCTTTTAAATAATAAAACAATTTTAACGTTTTATATCGGCTATTAATATAAGTTGCAGTTGCCTGAGGTATGGCAGTATTAGGTAAACTGTCGGACAATGTTGCTAACAAATTATACAGTCCAGATTATTTAAAGTGACATCAAAAAGAATCAGAGCGTTTTAGTCTGCAATTAAAAAACCTAACGAGTAAATAAACATAAAAATTACGAAAAATTGAGACTAGTACTTTTGTAGTACACTAGCAGTACCCACGACTTCGTCTGCATGTTATTTCTAATTTTCTAAAATTCAAATATAGAAAAACGTGTTTTTATCATTTTATTGCAAAGTTGTACTGGCACCTCTTTCAGTACCATTATACTGGTAAAATTGGGTTAATATATTTTTATAAAAAATGTACTCTATATTTGAACCAAGGTTCTTAGGGACTTCCTCAGAAAATTTTGTTGAAATCCATGTAGCAGTTTTTACGTGATGCGAACCCAAACAAACAGAAAAATATTTCAAAAATATTTTCAAAGTACAGAAATGACCCCGATACAATTTTATTATATTTATAGACTTATAATTTGAAATTTCAGATTTAAAATCGTTAAATAAAGACTTCAAGTTATTTAAAAAAAGTTAAAGGGAAAGAAATTTGAGTTGGTTTTCAAAACATAATTATTCTGAAAGAAAATACTGGTCTAATTCGTAGAAAAATTTTACTGTATTAAATGATCCTAGACTAGCTAGAGCATCTCTACAGAAGACGAGCATCATGATAAATACGATTACCTTTCCAGAAGTAGAATATTGAGTATTAACATCACATTTAGAATGTGTTGACCCGTTGTAAATCACCAAAAAAAAAAAACATGAAGAAAAAAGAAAAACGAATTAGCAAATTTAGAGCAAAAAATGAAAACCTTTAGGCCCACTTTTGTAGTTTCCGTTCTCTTGAAAACCGAGAAAATAATAATTTTAAAAAGAATTTAAAAAGAATTTTAAAGAATTTTAAAAAGAATTAATTTTTGCAAAATAATACCTTTTTTTATCGTCCAAAGATTTTGACATCGGTTTTGCGGTTTAAAGCCCAGCTTGTGGGGAAATAAGTTTTTATACAATAGTTTTGTTATAAAAAATCAATCATAAAAACAATAAACCCTTTAAAAGAGAAACTTAATTTAAAAAAATTGTGCTACTTTTTATCGCGATTAAATTACCAAGTCAACGATTATTGAGGGCGAAAGCACGTCTCGGTGGCCATTTCGCTACCGAAAAAAATTAATTAATTTAATTCAATATTCCCGTTGTTAATTTTAATTGAAAGCTATTTTTTTCAACAAATTTTAAAACAAGGATGCCACCTTTCTGAAAAAATCTTTAATAAACAAATAATTAATGGCTGGCACAATATTAAAAGATTTTTTAATGAAACTTGTGCACCAACACATTATTTATCTAATAAAACTATTTCATCAATCATAACAGGTACTTTTTTTTAAGTGATAAATTTTTGCTCTTCTAAACACTTCTTTGAAATGAATCTCAAAATAAAATTTATTATTACCAGTTCCCATTATTACACATAAGTGTGGGAGTTGAACACATACATTAGGGATACCTTGTTTGGGGAATCCTTGAACATAAAATTATATTATCAATTTTTTGGTTAAAAATTTTTCGGTCTAAATTAAGTCTGCAATTTCTATATTCTGTTTGTAATTTCTATAATATCCATTTCCGACCCCATAAGGAATGAGTTCTTATGCAAAGCGAAGTCGATTGAGCTATGTCCGTCTGCCCATCTGTTTGACCGTGTTAGTGTTAAAATCAACTTTGCCAAGGCACTAGATGAGCTAAAGAAAATTTAAATACGCTGAACGATCAGGCACAGTTTCGAAATTTTTTCTATTGAAAATCAGCAAGACATGAACCGAATCCTCTGAGGCAGCGGGCAAAACACCACAACTGCCTCTAAATTTTTCATATATTTTGGTTATAAAAAATTAAAAAAAAAAATAAGAAAAAATTATCAAGTGAAAAAACTGAAGCTCGCCCATATTTTTTAAGTTACGGGCCTCTAAACTTTTAATGGAAAAGTACGAATGAGCCTTTAAAGGAATTTTCAAAATATATAAATTTTTTTTTAAAAGCTTAACCCATTAGCTGATAACACTTTTATGTACAATTTTTTTTTTTAATTTTTTAATTCTTTGTCACTTCAATGTTTATTATTATTTTTTTTTTGATTGGATTTGATTTCCTAAAATATATTTACATGCAAAGTAAAGAGTATATAAAATTCGGCTTAGCCGAACCTAGCATCCTTACTTTTTTTGTTGTTATATTATTATAGCTGGCTGACGGCTTAGAAAGTAATACGTCATGTGGAGCACCCATAAATTTAATTCATTCTTTAATTTTACACATCGCTTTAGCTTCATTATTTAAGCGGTTACGTTTCTAGAGACATAAATGTTAACAGACGGTCAGACATTATAACGGTACATATTGACTGGGTTCATTTTACCCTGTGGATACGGTATCCTAATAAGGGAGTAATAGGGAAAAACTTATCTTACAAAAGGTTGTTAAATTATTTACATTCAGATCTGAATTTCAGAGAAATTAGATCAGTAAGAATTGCTAATGATTTCACCAAAAGGGGGGGAAAAGGAATGGTACTTTTTTTGGTACTTTTTAGAAACATTTTTTTTTACCAAGTTTTTTACAGATTGGTCTTAGGCTTGGTGTAATTAAATGAACTTAAAACAAAACAGAATATTTAAAAACTGGATCTCACAATATTAGGGAGATAAAAATCTATTAGTCATTTTAATAATTTCCTTTAAAATATTGAAATTCAATTAAATACTTAAAAAATTCATACACTTTCAACTTTAAAAGATCGTGCTGATTATCCTGACCGAATTATTAAAAACACCGATATTGACTATTGAAGTTGAAAGCACGTTTTGATGGACATTTCGCTACCGCTCACTTAGCCCTTCAGGAAACTTCTCACTTACATTTTGAATAAACTAAAGATTTTTGTCCAAAAAAAGTAAAGACAAAAATCAAAGTTTAAGCAAAAACAACAATTGAATTTATTTTTCTTTAATACTTTCTTTCTTTAAGTGTAATTTCTGTTTAATTTCCAATTTATAACTTTGGTTCAATATTTAACCAGGAATGTGGCAAGTTTTATTGAATGTAATGTTTTATCACACACCCACACAAACACAGTCACATACACAGCAAATCAAAATTAAAGAAAACAGGCCTATTGCGGCTTCTGTTAGTTTTTCACGTTTCAATAAAAGCGTTTATAAATAAAAGGAGTAACGACGTACAATAAAGTTAGACAAATTAAAGAGTTGCACTAAAATAAATATAAAAATTTAAATTTTTTCTTAAAATTCTAAGAATTTAACTTCCAACAAAACTAAAATTTTGTCGTTGGTTAATGAAAAAAAGAGAGGTAATTTATTTAGTTATTTATTTAGACGCACCTTTTTTCCCTTTTATTCTCAGAGGCATATTAATATTTTCATTTCGAAAGACTTCACATGGGTGTGATTGTTTGCGAGTCTATACGTTGAACCTGCACTTTATGATTTTGCTAAATTTAACATTTACATGAACGTGCAAGGATATATTCTAGCTGTATGCTAATGATCGTAAGGACTAGTACTGCTGCTTTCATGTCCATTTATGTTTTACTTCTGCGGTATAATTGCCTTTTTTGTTGTTAAAAGTGTTCGGCAGGTTTTATTTGATTGTTGTAAGCGTTGTGGCGGCATATTATGCGTTTCCTTTTCATTATCGAAACCATTACAAATGTGGTGCGAGATTTTCGTGATTTCAAAGGATTGCTTTCAAGTTTGCAATAAGACCAATAGCGTTTATATTAAGAGGTTTTTTATTTAAAGTCGGTAATATTATTTGAACTATTGTTTTGGTATCATCTGTGGCTGAGTTGCCATGTCGAAACAGCAATTAAAGGAGGCTTTTAGAAGACACCGAAAAAGAGCTAAAATTAAAACATTTATTTTAAATAAAGGGTCATCCAAAAAACGCGCCTACATGTTTCTTTGAAATAAAACACAAACTATTTGCAATTTTTTCAAGCTGTTTTTTTTTTATTAAAAGTATGATCCATTACAATTATAAGTGGAATAGAATATCATTCAAATGTCCACCATGACTGCGTCTGCAGACATCAATCCGAATATCGAAATTTTCATTGGCTTTCCGACATGTTGCTGGTGTTATTTCACGAATTGCAACTTGAATGTTGTTCTTTAGATCATTAATTGTTTGCGGCTTGTTAGCATACACTCAACTTTTCAAAAAACCCCACAAAAAAAATCTAATGGTGTTAGACCACATGACCTTGGAAGCCAATTGAAATCTGCATTTCGTGAAATTACAAGTTGAGGAAATTTTGATCGCAAAAGCGTATTGTTTTCTCGAGTTGTGTGACATGTAGCACCGTCTTGCTGGAAATAGACGTCAGACACATCAATATGATTCAACTGTGTCCATAAAAAGTCTCTCAACATTAATTGGTATCGCTCAGCATTCACAGTAACAGCATTTCCAGCATCATCTTCGAAGAAAAATGGCCCAATGATTCCATTTGCCCAAAATGCACACCAAACAGTAACTTATTATGGGTGTAGAGATTTTTCATGAATAACACGAGGATTTTCATCACCCCAGATAGGACAATTTTGCTCATTGACGAATCCATCCATTCTAAAATGAGCTTCGTCACTAAACAAAATTTTGCGATGGGTATTTTTCAAAGAACGCCCATTTTCATAATAACTTTGAATGATGTAAACGCGTTGTTGCAATGTGTATCTGTCCATGGTTAAAACGGTACAACCTTCTTATAAAACAAAATGGCTTATGTCATTTGAAAAGATGTCACGTGTAAAAATTTTATAGTGCTGATATCTAGGCGTCGCATTTGGATAACCCTTTATGTCCAAATTGACACAAACAAAATATTAAAGCAACACAGAAAAAAATTCAGCACTTATTAAAAAGTTTTGTGTAAGTTCAGATTGAAGCCTAATTAATAATTCAATTGATTCAATTCATTATTTAATCAAAAAAGTAATTGTCTAATTTGTAATAAATAATTATTTCAATCAATTATATATTTAGTTGAAAAAGGAGAAAAATATTTTTCTAAATAAATAAATAATAGAAATAATTAAATATTTAATTCAACTTCAAAATGAAACCAATTAAAATATTTAATAGTTCCCTGCATTTCAAAGAATATTCCATTTAGCTTTAATTATTTCTTTGAGCAAGAAACAAATAACTTAAATTCCTACTAATATTTGTACATTAAATGCAAGACTTTAAGGAAAGCTGAAGCTGATTTGAGAAAATGCAAAATATTTAAACTATTTAAACAAAATTATTTTTACTCTATTTTTGAATGTTAGTTATTTGTTCTCACCTTAATACGTTTGCAAGAAGGAGATTGAGATGTGTAAATGATTAAGCCTTGTTATTTTTTTTGACGGATTAAATCGGCCTTTCAAAGAGTTCGCACAACAATCAGACAACATTCTTAGGATAAATTGTACATGTACACCCAACGCAAGGTTGGTAGAAAAAATCACCGCTATTCATGAGTGTAAAACCGTACTTTGCTGCTTGTTTTGATACATTTGTAACGAAAAAATGTTGGTGTAAAAATAATTAAAAAGGAATTTGAAATTTGTTATTTTATATGTGAAACTTTAATTGGATGTCTTTTCATATTTCATCGTTGCAGTTGAAATGGTTATAGCCGATTCAACAATTTCAAGAGTTAAAAAAGCTCGTTTCGTTTTGCGCTCATCGCTCCCAGCACAAATATGTAATCAAATGAACATTTGCTGTTATTGACGTTACAAGGAAGGAAAATAAACTATGGATAAAAAGTTGGTTCAAAAAAAGAAATTGCTATGCGTAAATATAATTTTGTTTCATTCGAACTCATCGGCATCTCGACATTCATAATACAACTAAATTTGTCTTTAAAATTTTTAATCACGGGAATATTTAGTAATTTAATTTTAAACCTTAAAAATTCGATCTGATTATCCTGACCGCATTATAAAAATCACCAATATTGAATATATAAAGTGAAAGCACATTTTGATGGCTATTTTGCTACCGCTCACTTAGCTCTTCAGGAAACTACTCACTTACATTTTAAATAAACTAAAGATTTTGATTTTTTTTTTGTCTTTGTTAACCATAATTGGTGACGACCAACTAATAATTTTTCAAATTATAAAATTTAAATGTTTTAATTTCCTCTAAATAAAGCCGACAATACAGCACATCTACGGAGGGTTGATAAGTTTGTTTGATTATCTACAGGGTATTTAACTACAAAATAACAAGAATGACGCAAAAAAAAATAGATATCCATTAAAAATAGACAACTAATTTCATGATTTGTTTTCTTCTGCCTTGGCTTTTACTCCTAATGGAGAGATAGAGGGAGATTGCACAAAAAGCTAAAATTTTGCTAAATTCCTTTTTTAAGCCATGATAGGATCCGTGAACTCTATAAACCTTAAATGGTGGCAGACCCTGTTGTTTGAAAGTAAACTTAAATGCTGCTGAAGTTGGTAGGTTAGAATAAATGATGAGGCAAATTTACACGGACACCAAAATGGCCTATTGTGATGGCCCAACCACTCAAAAGGCAGCCCCACAGCATACTATAGAACTCCAGAATTCCTGCTTCGTAAGAACCACTTGGAGCTTTTTGTAAAACCTATGAGGTCAATTAGTCTCTAATGTCATAATCGAGGTCCTCAGAGATTCTTTAGCCCAAATGTTAAAGCCTGCTATCCAGCAAAGCTGGAGCCGTTATTATGCCCACTAGAAGTTATATTCACTAGAAGTTGTGTCGAGGAAACTAGGCTGGCCATGAAACTGTAAATTTCTGGAGAAGTAGGAAAGAACAGTGAATGAAGGCTTGGTACTGGTTGATATTAGATAGAGGAGTACAAGCTGGGGCATATTAAGTATGGAAGCTATAGAAATCTTAGCAAATATTGGCGATTTCATGGGGCTCGTTACAAGGATTGAAACCTGCAGCTACTAGACACCTTCGAGCAGGTAAGTGATAATTAGAAAAGACAGCAATCGAAGACAGCTTGAAAATTAACACAAAACCGTAAAAGTTTTATTTAATATTTCTAATAATATGTCTTCAGATTTTCTTCTTTTACGTCTTTCAGAGATAGAGATGGAAATATTTATTAAGCTTTTAGAATTCTTTCCATTTCACCAGGAATCTGTACTTGATTTGTGAAGTAAAAACGAGTTTAAGAAAGTTTTATAGAGAAATAAATTTTTCATTTTCTATTTAAATATTTTGCTCTCAGGAAATCTTAACTGCCACTATAACAAGGCAGAGAAAAAACAAAAAATCAAAACAAGCGGCGACTTTTGATCTTCATTCCTTAAGAAAATTATAATTTAAAAATGTGTTGCACAATTATTTCTTTGACACAATGGATAGATACATTTAAAGGTGCTGATATGTAGTTATGATTTTTTAACTTAATTGATATACAAAATTGCTCTACCAAGACGAATTGCTAAAAAACGCACATTTTTAAATCATTTAAAATCAAAAAGAAAACAAAAAGCAAATAATTGTAACAGATACAAATGGGAAACGTTATTATTGCAACATTTACCTTTGACAAAAATGACTAAGAGCATTAAAAAAAACACAGGGGAATGTGTGTCTTGGAAAATAAAAAATTAAGATGTTTAAATCAAAACTGTAACAAGGACCAGAACAATTTGATGAGGATACAAACAACAAACAAGATTTTATAAGCCTACTTTTTTTTAGTTATTGCTTTAAATACAAAAACAAATCATAACAAAATGTAACACAAAAAAAAAATGCCGCCACTTTATGGTTCATTGACGAGGCAAATTGCTACATCCTGGCGAGAGCATAAAATTTAAATTCTAATGCACAAAAGTGAATAACAAATACAAAAAAAAACATACACTGGGGATGACTTGCGAAGATGATGGGACGTACAACAATGAAGGGTGCGTCGTTACAAGAGATAATGTTTTGGTTATTGATGCTGAAATAAGCAGATGAAGACATCATACATCGACTCAATTTAGGCAATCAAACACTATAAAGATGATGATGTAATTCCCTTTAGACACTTGAGTATTTTGTAAAAAAAAATTTTATTTTAAAAGAGAATGGAGTTCATATTTTAAAATTTATGCTGATTTTCTTTAACAGGTATTTTTTTAGTTTTAAAGTAAAAGAAAAGGTTACGGAAGAGATCTAGAAAGGAAATTTACATTTAACTTATTCGTGCGAGAGAAGTTCGAAATGTTTTTAAAATGGAAATGTGGCAAAACATATGAAGTTTATTGATTTTATAAGTGTGATTTCAATTTTTCTACAAGCCCTTCTTAAGGATCGACAGGTTTTTCCTAGTGACTGTCCAACTTCTTCTTATTCGACTGAAAACTTGTTGCGCGGATCTAATTTTTTAAATTCAAGAATAAAAATTAATTGTCTGGAGCCAAATATGCTGGAGGCCAAATTTGAATATTAAAATAAATGTGTTTTTGCACCGAAATTTTGTGTGTTTGTAGTGTTAGGTCACGTTAAGCGAAACTCACTTTTTTTACACCAAATTTTTAACTCAGTCTGATATGTTAGTGGTCTTTACTACACCTGCAATTTAACTTAAGGGTCACTGAAATTTGTGTTGTATCTCTATTCAGTAATTTCGGAAATAGCTGTTTCAGTAGAAAACCGTAAGGATCTGAGATCACGTAAAAATACTCTTATAATATTTATGCAGAATGGATACTTTTTTTAACGTTCTATAGCTTTTAAATCAGTAGCAAAGAGCTCAAAAACTAATAATATCGACGATCAAATAACCAGCAAAGGAGGTGTGTTGTGCTTTTAGCATCTTTCGGAATCAGTCTACAAACAATATTTGCCTCGAATTTCATCTTAACTATATGACATCTGAAGTTGTCATGTCATGTTACCAAACCAAATCTCCGACTTAATTTGGATCACCTAACTTCATCCTATTGGTTCTTTCGCTAGTTCTACGCATGAAGCTATTCTGGATTCTGGTCTACAAAACTTATCAACTGATAAATTTTGTACAAAAGGACCTACTTACGAGGGCTGCTCTATATATTTCTGGCCTAATAGAGAAAATGCGAATATATATAATCAAAAATGGTTTTATTGTTTTTCAACGTATTCTCCAGCATGATTTATACACTTTTGCATGCGCTCAAACGAGTTGTCGAAGCACTTTTTCCACTCCGATTGAGACACCTCTAAAACATGGTTTTTGAACACTTCAACAGCTTGTTCTGGCGATGAAAATCGTTAACCACGCATTTTTTCTTGATGTGCGAAAACAAGAAGAAGTCATTAGGTGCCAAATTAGGGCTGTACGACGGATGACCCATTAATTCGACGTTTTGGCCGGTCAAAAACGCTCTGGTTTGAGCCGATGTGTGAGAGCTCGCATTGTCATGGTGAACAATTATTTGTCTTCTCTTGTTGGTTTTTCGAATTTCTCCGATGACTTCAGGCAAACAAATTGTAGTGTACCACTCAGAAGTGACCGTCCTACGTTGCTCAAGCGGAACAGTCGCCACATGACCAGTTTTGCCGAAGAAACAGGCGACCATTTGCTTCGAAGTGCTTCTTCCACGAACAACTTGGATTTTGCTCTTCCTTGAAGATCCACACGGTCGATTGTTGTTTCGTTTCGGGCTCATACGCATAGATCCATGATTCGTCACCTGTGGTGATCTTATAAACATCTTTTGAAGCACCGCAATCGTATTTTTACAACATTTCTTTGCACCAATCGATACGAGCCTTTTTTTGAGCGACTTTCAAATTGTGCGGGATCCAACGAGAACAAACCTTTTTTACGGCCAGGTGTTCATGCAGTATCGAATGTATGCTGGTGGAAGAAATGTCCAAGGATGTCTCTATCTCTCGGTATGTCGCATGTCGATCTTGCATTATGAGTTCACGCACGGCATCAATGTTCTCTGGCACAACAGCCGGTTTTGGACGACCTTCACGGAATTCGTCTTTGAGCGAGCTTCGGCCACGATTAAATTCATTATACCAACTTTTCACAGTGCATAAGGATGGTGCTTCATCGCCATACAAAGATTTAAGTTTATCAATGCACTCTTGTCGTGATAATCCACGTCAAAAGTTGTGAAAAATGATGGCACGAAAATGTTCACGAGTTAATTCCATTTTTTTTTTTTATATTAATTTTTTCAAGTCACTGTAAACAACACAAATAATGGCCGTACGTCAAAACGTTTTGAGTACGATTATGCTTAAAAATGACAAACTTTCCAATGGAAATATCAGATTGCACTTGGCACCCAGCCCTCGTATAAGACTTGTGCCATAAAATTCAATTTAGTGATCGCTTGTCTTAGTTTAAAGTGTACAAAATTATGTTCAAATGTTCTGTTGAGGCATTGTTCGTACTTTTCAACTTTTAGTTCAAACGCTTTCTTTAGTTCAATAGTTCTTTTAGTTGAAATGTTCTTTTTAAAATACGATGGCAACACCACCGTTGCATCGCCAAAACGAATGTTTAATAAAATGCGCTGGCAGCACTAATTTCATGTCCGAAATAGTCAACAAGGAAATACAGAAATAGATTCTAGTTCATCTTGTCTGGTGGCTCAAAGTCTAGTTCAAAAATGAACAAAGAATACTCAAAAGTATGAACTAGTTCACTTGATATAATTGTTTAAATGAACTAGTTCGCTTATGAACTACACAAGTCAACCACTAATTAATCAGTATTACTTTGCTTTAAGACACATTCGACCACCAATTTTGAGTCCACGCTTCCATTACACACACATTTAGGAAATGAATAAGTGTTCAGTGCACATTCACGCATAGAATAATTTAGTGCTGATGCAGAACTCTCCTAAGCGTAGTCTTATTTTCCAGTCGTTATATTCATCAGGTTATAGAAAAATAACTGATTGACAAATGCGTAAAATATTTTTTTTATTTGACAGTTTTCTCATAAGAATTTTTTAAAGACAGATTAACTAACCCTCGTACTTGTATAAAATTTATTCAACGCTCATTTTTGTCTCTTTTATTTCTTTTTATCATACATTTCATTGATGTAATAATATCTAATCGAACTCAAGGTAGTTCGTATTGTTTTAAGTTGAATTTTTCATCATATTAAATCATTTCCTATGATTGTTATCTTTGAAAAAAAAATCCCTATAAAATTATTTATGTTAGTATATGTGTGTATGTGTGTTTGTGTGCATTATATTTATTTTTGCAAATTATTACAGACATCAGAGATACAACAGAGAAGAAAAAGTATTATGATAAACATCATTCGCAAATACAATCGATGTTTGTTACAATAGAAGTGAGAAGCGTAAGAGGATTTTAAAGATTTAAGCTGTTTTTCCTTTGCATTACAAACAGATCATGAAATTATATTGTTTATTTTATAAACAGATACAGTTTTCTTAATGCTTGTAATTTTATAATTTTTCTATGTTTTGCAAAAAGATGTTCATTCATGCTTGGGAAGCATAATGTTGCTTGTTGATTTGTTGTTTTATTATTCAAGTGACATTATTTGCCAGGTTTCGATTTAAGGCTGCTTTTTATTATTTACTAAGCAGGTTGTAACGAACTCAAGTGCACACTTTGGCATTGAATTAAAAAAAATAATTATAAGATTATGTTCAGAGGAAGTTTCGAAATTTTTTTTTATTTTTAAAATATATAGAAATATTGTAAAAAATGAGGGTTTTTTTTATTAAAAGCTTCACAAATAATCGGAACTTTCTTATATATTTTCCGAATTTTTAATGTTTCTAAAAGCCGGATTATACTTGTACGCTGACAAAAAATATGGTTGTGACATTGTCGCAAGAACTTTATTATGATGTCTGTAAGAATGTGTGATTGCGTCAACCAATTTTTAGCTTTTTTTCGCGAAATAAAATTTTTTCTTTGTATATGATTCCTAAACAATTTTACTATATTATAGTATTTATAACCATAATATGTTGTTAATAAATATAATGTGTTTTATTTTTGTAACTAAGAAAATGGGGAAGGTTAAGTTAGACAGGCAGCTGTGTTATCACAGCCCAATTGGCTTCATTGACTGGTCTCTTTTTGTTACATAATGAAAAAAAAGGAAATAGACAGAGAAAAAAAATCAGAGTTTAGAAAAAGAGATGGCTGTAAAAAATGCCGTTAAAACCCCGCCAGATGAGGCGAGTTAAGGAAAGAGTAGGCTCAATAAATGGACTTAGTCGCAATGTCCAAATGTGGGCCAGTGAACCACCCACAGCACCTTAAAAAAAACTGACCGCGGATATTGTTGACCCAGGTATCTTAATCGTATATAAACTAAAGCAATGCACCGATAGAGGAGGTATTTCACCGTCTGCTCTATCTCCTCCTCCTCCTCCTCGTCTTGACAACTTCTGCAGAAATCATTAAATGGTAGAACAATTCTCCTAGCATGGGCTCCAAACGACAGTGCCCAATAACCGCTGCCACCGAATCGCGTAATTGACTCCTCAGTAATTGTAGCAGTGCAACTGCCCAGCTCCAATTCAAAGAGGACCAAATTATTCTAGCGATCGAACATATCGACTTGTTAGACTATCTGACCTGAGCCAGATCATATATAGCAGTGTCATTACGTTACCCGCAAGCAGACAGGGTATGCCACAAAAGGTGTCAATGGCATCCTCTTCAAGCATTGTCTCCTTTTTTGCCAGTTCGTCGGCACATGGTGGCCTAAATTGTTTCATTGTCCCCTCAACAATTTTAGGGTGACTGTCGAAACCTTCGCCATATCTTTCAGGGATGCCCGGCACTCAGAGACAAGTTCAGATGTGGTAAACACACTTTTTAAGGTCATAATCATGGATTTATTATGGTATTCTAAATAAAAATAAAGCATCATCTAAGACCAGTTGATCAAAAGCACTCTTTTTAAAAAAAGAGGTCACATCTTTTTCAAAAATATAAATTTGAATTTGAAATTTAGTCTTGGAAGATGCTAAAAAATAAGATATACTTCCTAGAACTCACAAAAAATTCACTTTCCCAAAGAAGTCTACAAAAACTTTTCTTTTTCTTTTCATGTAGCGTCTATCTCTAAATCAATAAACAAGCAGCCCCCATAAAATATATCTTTTCATCTTTATTAAATCATAAATTGCCTTAAGATGTATTAAACTCATAAAATTTATATTTTGACGCATTATTTTAATGATGTTTATGTCAAGTTTATTATAACATGAGTTTAAGTATGTTTTCCATTAAACGGTAGCAATTTATCAAACAAACAACTGAATTTGCAACAGCTCATATGTTGCAAAATAAAATTACAAAGCGACGGCAAAAAAAAAAAAAAATGAAGGAAACTCATATAATTTTCCAAAGTGTGGGCCACATTCTTTGTATTCTTTGGGTCGGTTATAATGGTTAGATAAAGGCGCCTTTAATATACAAATTATTATTACAATTTTTATTATTTGTGATACAAAATTTTTCTTGTTCCTTTTAATCCCTGGGTAACTCATAAAGCTAAAGATCAAAGAAGGCCTTAGTTTTTTTTTTCTGTTTTAGAAATAAAAATTTGCATTTGCAAAAGAATAACAATCGTAAAATAATGTTTTTATAAACAAACTGAAACAAATAGTAAGAAAAAATTTCATTTAGTAAGCAGCCACTTGTTAAGATGAATGATGAGTTTGTTTATTTGTTGTAAATGTTGTATGTGAAATTTTATAATGAAAAAATTGTTAATGATTGATTTTGCTTGAGATGAGAAAAAGATGAAAATGGTTGTTTTTAAATGAATTCAAAATAGGAGGTTATCAGTTCGTATTGATTTTTTTTTACTACTACTCTAGAACTCCATCATTTCTGAATTTATTTAAAAGCCAATGACTACAGATTGGTGCCAGATTCTTAAAAATTTAAAAAATAAAGGGTGTCTCTATAATACATTATTATCATTGAAACGAAAAGGGGAAGAAATTTTAAATTTTCACAATGTTTGTAACTCTGCTAACAAAACGGTATAAAAAAAACAATTTCAAAAACTAAAGGGTGTCCTTATAGATAACGTTTTGTTTACCTAGGGCATTATCTCTTGGAAGGTTATACATTGACATATGAAATAAAATATGTATTTTTATATCCGCTAAGAAAAAATTGATATTAAAGGGTGTTCCCATTAAAGTTATAAATATTTGTATATCGCGTTATATTTCAAGCCATTAAAGACAGGCACTTTAAATATGCTTAAAGTGTCTAAAACTAAGACTTTTAAAAAAGTAAGAATAGAAACGAAAGTCAGTGTTAAGGGGTGACCCTTTAATACTTTGATGATTTTTGCTTAACAGGACGTTGCGTGCAAAATTTCTAAACTTTTTCCGTATTGGTAACATGGAATTATAACTCATTTGTGTGAAGATAAATGTATCGAGTAATATTTTTTTAATGTAACGAATTACGTAAAACAGGTATAAGTGCAAAGTAAAATATTTCTCACAAAGTGATAAACACGTTGACTGCAAACCTGGTTGGCCAGGGTTCAACCCCTGCGGCAACCATAACATAAAAATGTTTTTTTCTGTTTAATGGTATAAATACATATTCAGGATTAACATTAAACATGCACCCCCCTTCGACGATACTTCTTCATAGCATATTCGCCAGCGAAGTAAAATAACTAATAAACCGGCTATATCTATCTTTCTCCTTTCACCACCTGTCTTATCTCTCATCTATCCCTTTCCTAAAATAATGTAGCACGGTTAAAAAATAAATAAATAGGCATTATTGCCTGAAGTGCTACTTTTCTTTATAAAAAAAAAATTGCATGGGCAAAAAAAGAAAACCACCCTTTTTTGGAAAAATCCTGAAAACCCGTAATTTTTATAATTTTCCAATTTAGAGGCTAAACACTTTTTAACGAAAAGCGCTATCAGAACAAAACTTTAAACATATTTTTTCCTCATTTTATTAAGAATATAGTAAATGTCTGCAAATAATTATCTAATCATTAGTAAGTGCACTATGTCAAAAATACTAAGTTAAGATCGGCCAACAAAAAAAAAAAAAAAATAATAAATAAATAAATAAAATAAAATAAAATGAAATAATAATCCTCTTTTCTCCTTAACAAAAAAGAAATAACCTGCACAAACAATTTTTGCAGATATTTTCTAGCTGTAAATAAAGTTAAAAAAATTCAATCATTTGAGTTTAAAATAATTTTTTATAACATTTTTAAAAAACTATAACACCGAGGTACAAAACTTTGGTGGCCTGCTCAGAAGCCCCCCTTCGCCCTAGGAAGCCGACGGTTTAAAATACCTCTGCTGTGCCTCTATAAAATTTCATTGAGTGGTTCATAACATAAGAAATTTTTTTTCAAAATAAATCATTTTTAAACCACTGTGCGCTACATGCACATATTAATTGTTGTTTTTCTCGATTACTGTTGACTTTTTTTATTACGTTGTACGCACGTAATAAAAACGAAACGCTATTTCTAATAATAAAATTTTTCAATTTGTATCTTGCTTTTACAATTACTTAACCTTAAGCTGTGACAAAGCTAAATCATATTATTTATTAACTTAAAATTTATCGTCACTTCGGTATGTAAAAATCTACAGAAAAAAAAATTTTCTTTGTTAAAAACATTCAGGGCCTGCTTCTCTTAAGTACAACGTAAAAATATACAAATAAGATACATTAAAAAAAGCAAAAGTCTGATCTTTCGATCAATTCAAAAAAATGTTTCTTATTCCTTAAACATCAACAAGTGTGATGAGAGTATTTTATGAACAAAATTGTATCAAAAAACTACTGCAATTCAATATTTTATCAGCTTTAATAAAAACTAAAGATTTATTAAAATTTAATTCTAAATTAAGTTACAATACCAAACAATTAAAATTATATCTGAAAGAAAATCTACACATACCGATATCGAAAAGTAGACGCCTTGGTAGAAATATAACATTCGCGCGTTACAACTTAAAATTTTTTTTCTTCTAACCGTCGGCTTAGCAACGAATGAAAAAAAGCAGTAATAACCAAAAATTTTTTTAGAGTGGAAGTCCAGTAAGCTGTAATTTTTACTGAAACTGCAATCTAAAAAAAGCCAGTAATCAACATTTTTAACGAAATTTTGTATGCATGATCATTACTTACCGTGTTTAAATCTACGAGTAATAAATCTGTCATCATATCTAAGTTTATCATTATATTTGTAATTTCTACAATATCCATTTCCGACCCCATAAAAAATATATATTCCGAGTCCTTATGCATAGCGAAGTCGATTGAGCGATGTCCGTTTTAGTGTTGAAATCAGCTTTGCCAAGGCACTATGAGCTAGAGAAAATTTAAATACGCCAATCGATAAGACATAGTTTCGTAATATTTTTTTTTTATTGAATTTGTTTATGCCCTTCGAGGCAGTGGGAAAAAAATCACACCTACCTTTAATTTTTCCACATCATTTGGAGCAGTGAAATAACTCCAATAAAAAAAAAAAAAAAAAAAAACAAATATGTTGGATGATAGAAAAAAAAATTAAAAAACATCAGGTGAAAAAATTGGCGCTCGTCCATATTTTCCGAGTCATGGACCTCTGAACTTTTCATAGAAAAATACGATGGTGCACCATATTTTTTAGATTATCAGTATGGGTATCATTAAAAAGCTTTTAAAGAGATCTTTCAGGAAATGCTAACATTTTAAAAAAATGCTTAACCCATTAAGAGCCGGTGACATTTCGAAGTACTTAATTTGATGTACTAATTTAGGTACTTTTTTTATTTTTTCATTTCCTGTCACCCTAGTATTTGTCTTTTTGATTCGATGCATATGATGAAGGGCATATAATATTCGGCATAACCGAATTTAGCACTCTTACTTGTTTTAACTTGCGTTTGTATCCCTGCAGGTGGTTGTCTTGATGATAATAAATTAATGAAAAAGGTAAGAAAAATTGATGAGCTATTTCAACACTTGCTACTATTTCAACGCCTAATTATACTAGGATCTGATTAAGCAACCATTTTCCTTACTATGGTGGGAAATATATCCTAAGCAAAATTTACAATTTAAAAAGAATTTTTTTTTGAACAGAAAAACTTTATTGTAGAAAAGAATATCTTATGCCGATTTTTATTTAAACTATTCAATGGGAAATCTGCAGTATATGGTAATACACATGTGGCGAAGGGTACATAAGATTCGACATAGCCGAACATAACACTCTTACTTGATTTTAACTTGGTTTATTATTATAACTGCAGCAGTCACTTAGATTTTTACTAGTAATGTAATATGAATTAATGAGTTTTTACGAATTTAATCAGGCAATTCACAACGATATATATTTTAATGTAGGTAAAACAACCCAGCAAGAAATTAGTGAGGGAAACTTATATATACACATTTGTAATAATTTTACACTGAAACAGCGTTACCGTTGTTCAGCTTTTCGTGTTAAATTTATATAAATTTTTTATTGTTATTTTAATCTAAGTGTTGATTAGGAAAGTTCACAATGCAGCTTATAAAAAGTTTTGTAATTAAATATATTCCAAAGATCAATCAAAATTTTCATTATATATTTTGAAAAAAAAGTCACTGGCAACGCTGTTTGCTACAGACATCACACGTATACAAATGTTTATAAATTTTTTTTCCATTCTCCCATTAAGAATGTGATAAAAACTTTGTTCTACGCAGTGATGTATATTTCCATCATCACTGATTGTCATTTGAGGGGTCAAATGATGGTCACTATTCTTGTAGGGAAGTGTGTGGGAAACACCTTATTTATTTAGCTTGATAATATTAACTTGTGTTATAAATGACATTTTTATTGCATTCATAAATGAACTGTTTTTTTACTTGTAATAAATCATAAAATTTCAATTTATTTTACTAATTAGAATTTTTTTTTTTTTGGCAATGAGTAAGCATTTACAGCTTAGGAAAGCTGAACTGCAGCATTAGTAATTATTTTAATTAAAATTTTACTTGTACTCTAAATTGCCTATCCAAATTTTTATCATATTTTTTCTTCTCCTTATAAATTTAGAAAATAAAAAAGGCATGAACTTAAGCTGGATTAAGAATATTCATTTAGACTAATTATTTTATAAAAAAATATTCAGTTAAGAAATTAAAAGAATTAAATAAAATATTTGTAAATTAGAAAAGTCATCCTTTAGAAATGATTGAATAATTTCCACTTCTTTTTTTTAATTTCTTCAATTTTTATATTTCAACGAAAAACAAATAGTTGTAGTAAAAATTATTTAAATTTCATTCACCAATTGCTGTGTAACAATAAATTTATAAATATTCTTTCATTTCATATCGAATCATTAAATTTTCTAAACATTTTACAAATGACAAAACATTTCGTTACGCTTGTCTGCATTAGAAGCATTTAATGACAATTTTATACTGTAAATGAAAAAAAAAATGTTACAATTTTCTATAGATTTCAACATAAAAATTTTAATTTGCTCATCAGATCATTTAGTTTTTGTTACGGTTATTGCAACAAACACTACAATGAATGTTTTTAATTTTATTCATTATATTTGCGCCATTTTATTTTATAATATTTTCTATTATATAATTGTTTATCCTGCTACACTTACTTACACATAAAGACTCTCTGTGTGACAATTGAAAATGTGCATTGAATGCCGCTTGTTTTGGGTCATTTGTGATACCAAATGTTGGTTTTTACCCTGGTCTACCAAAAAGTTTGCATTAAATACTTAGTGTTTTTATTTCTACCCTCTATCTCCAATTTGACATGTAATGTATTCAGTTTGAATGCCTTTATGTATGAATACATTACATTGACTACATTTTTTGTTGAGTTTTTTTTTTTGTGTGATGACATCGTTGTCATTATCGTTTTGTAAATAAATAAAAGTGATGTGAGTGCTTTGTTTAGCCCACTGCCTCTTATTTTTCTATATTTTGTATTTTGTAATTTTATCACTCTCACTCTCTCCCTTGTAATACAAAAATAACAGAAACTCCTAACAAATGTATCAATTGTTGACATGCTGTGTTGTCTGATTTATTTCGAAAATAACGCGCCGAATTTATGTGTTATTATAATTGTCACAGTATGTTTGTATTTATTTATATAAAAAATTTAGATTACTGACGTACTTGTTATGATTTATAATTTACATTTATATCCACTCTCTCAGCCTAAAATAAATATTTATAAATCTGATGTAATTCTCATATTTGTTTTGTTATTAAAAAATCAAAATTAATGTTTTTTGCATATTTTATGAGGACAGAATAATAGTTTTTATTAAGCATAGAATACTAACTAAGCTGCATTTTAAAACGTACTAAACACTTTTTGTTTGTAAATATATTTGAGGCCACATTCCAATTTTGACAAAAAGTCTTACATAAAAAGGTTATTGTAAAGGAAAGCGTTAACACTTCTATATTGGCCCTTACAAATAATTCTCATTTTGTCAATGAAGTCCCTCTACAAAAAAAAAAAATTTTTTTAAATGTGGAAATAAAAGAATGCTTATCCAGCAATTAATACATTATATCCTTCTTGTATAGTAGTATGGGTTATTGGTGTAATATTTAAAAAAAAATATAAATTTAAAAAACAAACAAAAATCCCTTAAAGATTTTTTCTTTGCTTGCGGTTTGTTTTGCCCTAGAGGCACGATAAAACAATTTCAAAAATCACTCAAATCTAGCTCTGGACAGAAATGTAAATAGAAAATTTATTGTGGCAAAATGTTCCTTACGTTACGCTTATCTCAGACAATCTTCTATCAAAAATTTCCTCTTTCTTTCTTTGACTTTTGCTACTGAACGGCTGTGTCTACTCCCAGCTTCTCATACAGGTAACATAAAGCAATTCATGTATAAACCCAGGCAAGCATTTATAACCCTCTACTCATGAGCTCAGTTTTAACCTAATAAAACTTTTTGGAAGATTTACATATTTGTGGGTGCATTCTTATTGTTGTGCACTACTGCTAGAGTCATTAAAAATTGACCTTAGTAAAAGCAATACTCGCAGACAACTTTAAGCAAGACGTTTTTATGCAATCAATTGATAAGACCCTGCCATAGATTTCTAAAAGCAATGCAAAATTTTGCCAGCGTCTAATTTTTCTTATTTTTCAAACATAATAAATTTTAAAAGCATTAGTTCTTTTAAGGGTATAAAATACCCTTCACCACAGGTGCAAAAAAGATTGTCATTCCGTTCGTAATTTCTACAATATCCATTTCCGAACCCATAAAGTGTATATATTCTGAGTTCCTATGCATAGCGAAGTCGATTAAACGCCTGCCGTCTGTCCCTTTGAGATTAATTTTTTAAAGCACAAGTTGAGCTAGAAAAAAAAAGAAGAAAAAGTTTCTAATATGTTGCTATTGAAAATCAGCTAGATCGCTCCATGTCCTTCGAGGCAGTGGGTTAAATAGGACGCCTGCCTCTTATTTTTCTATATAATTTGGAACAATGTAGTAACTACAGTTAAAAAATAAATATATGGAGCGATAGAGAATCAAAAAATAAGAAACAAATCATATAGGGGAAAAATTGGAGGTCGCCCACATTTTTCTCTAAACTTTTTATCAAAAGTACGATTGTGGACCATATTTTTTAAGACATCAATATGGACATCATTCAAAAACTTTTAAGAGAAAATACTAAATTATTTTTACAAATTCCTAACCCATTAAGAGCCAATGGCATTTTTATGTAAAATTATATAAAGTACTTAGTTTTTTTAAATATTTTTTTATTCTCTGTAACCCCAATATTTGTATTTTTTTTTACATACATGGTGAAGGGTATATAAGATTCGGCATAGCCGACTATATCAGTCTTGTTTTATTAAGGCTGGATAATGCATGCGAATGTTTGGTGGAGGAGATCGAATTAATTACTGACATATAATAGCCAGGAAAAGGAATACTCATGTATTGTGTGACAACCTCGAATCATATCGGCATTATAACATGTTGACAAGGACTCTCATCTTTTATTCGGTATGAAAAGGAATACTCATGTATTGTGTGACAACCTCGAATCATATCGGCATTATAACATGTTGACACTGTGATGGATTTCAAACTTAATTTAGATAACGAGGGCCAGAGATTTGTGCCAAGGTCAAGGCAGAGTTCTCCATCATTAAAGGCATTATTCAATACGAGTAAACTCATGTGGTCTTAGATTATATCAATTTGCTATGACTTTGCTAAAATTTCTTGAACAGGAGTTCTAGCAGAATAAAATCATACGACTGAAAGCTCTCACTCAGCTATTTATTTCGCTTTATTCCACCTTTATATGTACGTTGGTCAGTGAGCGTTTATAAATGTTCAAAAATAGAAACTGCAGCTAACAGTTTAATTTTTAAAGAGAAACAAACGATTTAAGGAGCTGACAAATTCTATTGCTGAGATATTAAAATTTTACGAAAACCTATGAATGCGACTATCTTCCTTTGGAAGTTTATAGGCGGACACAAAAATTCAAATAGCGTAATATCACTCCCTATAAAGGACTTACTTTTCCTTAAATCTAACACAATAATTAGCGTAATTTAACAAATATTTTTAAAGAACAAAATTCATGATTTGGAAAAAAATGCAATAAATCAAATGTGTTAAATACAATGAAAATCACAACATTTATCCAGTGTCACAAAACTTTTGAGTATAAAAATCAACCCAAAACTCTTCAAAATAATCCCTAATAACAGGCAGGATTAAAAGGATATTTGCAGTAAATGCCAGAGCAAAAAACAAAAATAAACTTCAATAAACTCAATAGTGGCCTCATAAATAATCAAGTCAACAAACAGTTTAAATATTTCCAAATTTATTTATTAGGGAAACGAAAGAAAACAATTTTTAATTTCATTTATCATTTCAATAGATAAAAAGATACACTAAAACTGCAACTAATAAATTAACAATAATTGACAAAATGGGCGCATGAAATTGCAATTTTGCAATAACAATAATTTTCTTTTTATTATTTAGCTTCTGTAACAATGTACGAACAAGACAATTAAATGGAAAATTGAAATGTTTGCTAAACGAATATGCTGAAACAAAAAGAAAGAAAGAAACAAAAAAAAAGAAATGGTTTGAAAAACAACCCCCTAAATGTTTACACAAAGGCCCAAAAGAGCAAAAAGAAAGACCTCACAGTTTAGCCAGTTTCCGTTAATTTCTTTTTTACTTTTGGTCCCTAATAATGATAAACAAAAATGTGACAACTCATTTAGTTGTGATAAATGCAATAAATTGACTGAAAACAATCTACAATAACTAAAAATAAATTGTTAATGACATCATTAGCAAACTACCGGCAAGAAGAATTAAATTTAAAAAAATATGAAACGTGTCGAAAAACATCAAAGAGTTAAGCAGTGACATTCGAGTTTTGAAAGTCAATCTGAATTTGTGTCCAGTCATTTTGAGAGATTTTGCATTTTTCTATTCATTTAGTTAATTGTTGTGTCCTTTTTTTTAAGTTGTCACCTTAAAAATGAAAATGCCAGTTATTTGTGCCATATGAACACAAGAGAGTTTTTTTTTGTAAATATTTGGCCACTTTTTGGCAAAAACATCATTAAACTTTAACTAAAACAAGTCTTTTGAATTATTAAATAAAAGTTATTTCTTTCTTGTTGCCGACTAGATAATAGGAAAACAACCGTTAGTAGGGAAGGGTCCTTAGGAATTACAAAGAACTGAACATCATTTGTATTAAAATCTACATTTTTTTATATAAATTTTTTTTTTTTAGAAAAATTGACATTAAAAATTTCTTAGAATTTTCATTATAAAAATCAAAGTAGAGGAAAATTTTTAATTTTTTAAAAAAGAAGGTAATTGAAACTTTGTAAACAGAACTAAATAATTCGAATGTTCAAACAAATATAAAAAGTATTTGAGTATTGAGGGGAAAAGTACTACACATTTTTGTCGAGTGTCGGCTTATGAACCAAGGACAGCGCCTAAAAAGCCATTCGAAAATTTTTTAAACATTAAAGACGGATGTCATAAAGCGAAGAATTTTACCTATAACGTAACTTTCTTAAGCGCTCTGCATAAAGAGCGCATTCCTTTGTAGTCGATTGGCCAGTGAATCGCACAGTTCGTATGTGAAATAAACTCCTTTCAGAGGTCTTTCCTGTCACTTTCAATGTGCAAAGATTCAACTCTTAAATGTTTTAATTAAATTAAAAAAAAGGCTTTAGTGTCTGGGCAACTGAAGAGGAGGATTAGAGATAAAAATCTTAGTGATAGTAAAGCAGGATTAGCATAAAAAGCAGCCAAGCCTTGTTGACTTGAGATCGAAATCTTGTCCAGGCAAGAATATGGAAGCTAAACTTTGCTTTTATCTGCGATATAATAAGGCGGGGTGAATGTTCTGAGAAAATGGTGTAAAAAATCTAGTTTAGTAAAGTAACTACAATAAAAAAAATAAAAATATTGGGGTGACAGAGAATTAAAAAAAAAAATTACAAAAAATGTAATCAGCTCTAAATGGAATTTAGAATTATCTGAAAGCTCTCTTCAAAATGACACCCATATTAATATCTTAAAAATTATGAGGCACGATAGTGCTTTTTATTAAAAGTTTTAGAAGCCCATAAATCGAAAAATATGGGCGAGTGCCAATTTCTTTACTTGACGTTTTTTATTCCTTATTTTTTTAATTTTCTATCGCTCCATATGACCTTACAGATAAATATTGTAGCAAAATCAATATGGCCAACGTTTTTGCAATATCTCACCTAATAAGTGCTAAATTACGTTTGGATCAAGAATTTCTATTTTCTTATTTTTTATACGTATTCGTCTTTCGTTAAAATTCAGACTTAAAAAATTAAAAAGTTTTTATTCTTTGTTTTCCAATTTTACACTTTGTTCAACAATAAAGGATTTTAAACGGTTTGATCAAAAAAAATTATATTCAGCCGCACCAACTCGCGGCTTTGTTAAATGAAAAGCTTTAATATAAATTACCTTTTAATTAAATTTATTCACAATATAATTATGTATATAACAAATTGACTTTGATTATTATAAAAGAATTTTTAACCATCCGACACTCGTCAAACCTTAAATCTAGTTTAATGGGTTAAGCATTTAAAAATAATTTTAGTCACCCCCCTGAAAGATTTCTTCAAAAGCTTTTAACTGACACCCATATTGGTACTTAAAAAAAATGGTGTCCAATCGTATTTTTCTATGAAAAGTTCAGAGGCCCATAACTATTGTTAAAAATGATATTGAAAATTAAAGGCAGGCGTGGTATTTTGTCAGCTTTCTCGATCGAAATGGGCCGATCTTACTGATTTTGAATGAAAAAACATTGAAAACTATGTCTGATCAATTGGCAAATTTTAAATTTCTCTTGCTCATTTAATATCTTGGAAAAGTTGTTTTCAATACAAACACGGACGAGCAGACGGACAAACGGATTTCACTCAATCTACTTGTCTATGCATAAGGACTCTGAAAGAAATATATACATTAGGTGTTCGGAAATGGATATTGTCTTAAGTACTTATGGAATGTCTCCTACTGCTTACTTACTTAAGCACTCCATAAAAAACATGGGCCAAATTCAAGTTTTTGACTTTTTATTTGTCATAAAAAATTTAAAGTGTCAGCATAAAACACTTTAAAATATAAGGACATCTTTTAATATATTGTTCACACTATTTTTACAGTGGACATTATTATAAATAATCAGTGTAATTTTAAATGACTGCCTATTACGGTTGAAAAACCAAAGAAGATCATCCTTTCCATTTAATACGGCATTTACACTATGAAATTTTTCATGAAATTAGCATTCAATTTTTGTTTAAAGGTGAAGCAAGAGGGGTAAGCAATATAGCATGGCTTCAATTTTGAGGGGATTTTGTTGTTGCTTACGTCTTCTTTAAAATAACAATTACTGCTGCAACTTAAAATGAGAATTTAAAATAAATTGCATCGAAAAACTGCATGGTATAAATGCGGACTTAATTTTTTCTTATTTGTTTTTATAGGGGACATAAAAATACCTCAACCTAAAATGTTTTGCAGTTTAGAAGTGTCTATGAAACACAGTTTAAAAAAATAAAAATATTTTTGTTAATATCACATCACTTTCGGAATACTCTTTAATTTTAATATTTAATGCCAAGGCGGCTATAGTAATTCACTTTAAGTGATTTAAAGTTTTGAAAGGATAGCTATCATGGTTCCTAAGATAAAGGACTATCACCGACTGAAAAACGGACATTTTAACGAAAACAAGGGCGTTAGATTACTACCCTATGAGTGCAGAACTCTAAAGATAAATAATGAAATATAATTCGTTATAATTTGTTTAATTAAAATTAAATATTTTTTTCCATCGTGATATTTTTGATATGAAAAGAAATAAATGGGTTTAGTAGTTAATGTTAAATGTTAATGTTAATGTTAAAGTCACTGTTTATAATTCTCAAAGAGTTTGCTTTCGTTGACATATAAAATTTTAATTTTCTTTCTTCCACAAATATATGAAAATTAAATTCTATTTATCATGTATTTAATTCCCAAAGAATTACAAATAGCCAGCCTTGCCATATTTCTAAAATCCTCAAAATGTTACATTGACACAGTATCAAGTTTTGTTAGAAAAATTAATCCCACTTTTATTAGACTCTAATTATAAATCTCAACTCCTTTTTAATTCATAAAAAGAAAGAAGATTTAATGAAATCCTCTATAAATAATCCAATTTATTAACAAGAATAGGAAATTACTTTCACTCTAATCTACAGCAATTCAATCAAACAAATGCACAAAATTCTTTTTTATAAATAAACTCATATCCAAGTAAATCTATATGCATCTGTTGGTACACTTATCCTTAAGGGCACATCGGGGTTGGCGCGAGTTTTATACAAAAACTACACATATCCATGGCATTTGAAACGAACTCGTAAGGCTAAATGACATTTGTGTAAGAATTTGTGTTTGTGTGCATGAGACTTTTATGCTTGTATTTTATTTATGTCAATATACATACATTAGCAAATTTGCAAAGAGTAAGCGAGTGTTCATGTGCGTGTGTGTGTAATTATAATCATAATAATTTTCAATTGACATCCTGTTGCGTTGTTTTCATAAAATATTTACCTTTTCGTTATATAATTGAAGAGTGCTAAAATATTTATATATTGTTTTACATTTCTGTGATATTGTGCAACAAAAATTATAGAAACAAAAAAAAAAAAAAAAACTTACTCTCATTTGGTGTTGTATTCATCAGTCTGAAAAAGTTGTTTCATAGTTTGAATTTTAATTATCTTTCATTTACAAAAGTCAGTTTTTAAGCAGTCAAGCTGTGATATTTTGTTGCCAACACTTACTTGCAGACAATCATACGTACAGGAAGTGGTTGTTTTGGTAAAAACTGCTACAGAGAGGGTAACCCTATTTCCAATAATATTCACAAAAAATAAATCACTCATCTAAAGTATCCTGGTTGTAGATTAAATCCTGGCAAGAGCCAATATTTTGTAAAAAGTTGTTTCGTCTATAAAAGAACTCTTCCTGTGGCTTCTTTTTTATTTTTTATTTTAGTTTTTGCTTTAATTTCCACTTTTTTGTTTTTGAAGTATCTTGCAGCTCATTTGTTTTAGAATAATTATTTGATTTTCAATAGAAATATTTGTTTTTTTTATCATTATGCATTTTAATTATCTGTAGAGCACTTAATTAAATCCTGTTGTGTCATCCATATCTATTCACATAGTTCTTTCTGCTGTTTCCAGCGGTTTTAGTTGGAACAGGTTGTTGTTTGAAAATGTGTGGCCACTCGGTGTGATTTAACGGAGCAAATAAATTTCATTATTAAAAGAAATATTTTTTTTATTAAACATGTTTTTTTTTGTTGCAATAAATAAATGTAAAATATTAATTAAATAAATTTATTTAGAGGTGCTATGGCAACTAACAAAGAAATTTAAGAGAAATATATATATATATATTTTTTTTTTTTTTTTGGTAAGTAGACTTTTGTAAACATTAGCTGATCTAACGCGGGGTTGGCTGGCTTCACTTCAAGGTCCTTTAAATCAAAAAGCCCTTTATAGCCTTCGATTCTACTCAACACAGGAGAAAGAATTTTGGAAATTAATAAAATAGCTATTAATATAAAACATTAGTTCAAGCCTTAACAGAAACGACAAATAAAACATGTACCCGAAAAAGTTGTTACATTTTTAACTGCGGAAAATTTGCAATTTTTTTTTTTTTTGGTGAGGAAAAGTACGTACAAAAAAATTAAAAAAAAAATATAGCGAGTCGATTAAAGTTTAGATGAGATGAAACCAAAGAGTAAAAATTTTTAACCATATTGTTTTTGCTACAATGTCTGTCCGTCTGATTGTGTATCCGCCTAGTCGTCTTTCCCTCTGTAACAGCCCTTTTTCTTTGTAACTGCAATAAGTAAATTCAGAAGATATATTACTAATGCCACTATATTAGAAACAAAAAAAAAAAAACAAAAATGCCAAAAATTAAAGGGTGTTCCGAAAGAGACGTATTAATCCTTAAAATATTGCAATTTTTTTAAATTTGATAGTCAGACATACTTGATTTGTTTAAAATATATAATATCTGCTATAGGAACGGGTAAAAATATTAAACTTTAAACTAAAGGGTGCCTCAATAGTGTTAAGATTTCCACGTACGTGGTCTTATTTTTGAACCGCATTGCAGCTAAGCTTTATGCTTAAACATTTTAATATCAAGTGCTTAAAAAAGGCTAACGTGTAAAGGGTGTTCCTATAGTGACGTAATTTATGGCTTTAGTTTTTTAATTGTAGCAGGCCAACATTTAGAATTTACATACAGTTTGTACAAATATGTCAGCTACATATATAAAATTGAGCGGTAAATTTACAAATCAATGGGTGTTTCCATAGAAGATAAGATTTCGAAGAATGCGGTCTTATCTTTTGGCTCTCAAAAGGTAGACAATTCACACTAACACAAAAGTTATATTAATATATTTGATATAAAAGCAAGAATAATGAATAGAATTAAGGTTTAAAGGGTGTCCATATTAAAGAAACGTTTGTCTGTGAGATCAGATCACAATTGGCAGACCTTGTATATTCTGTGCCTGGCCTGTAAAAAATTTTTGTGTTGTATTTACCTCATAATAAATTAGTTTTTAGATGCAATGGATGATCAAACTTTTCAGTCTCCGTGTTATTTTGGTACAATGACCGAGTTATAAATCCCTATAAGACGACCTAGCAACAATGGGCTCCTTAAAGCGTGTTAATGTTGACCCCATAAGAACAGTGACCATCATTTGATCCATCAAATGGCAATCACTGATGATGGAACGAAGTTTCTATCACATTCTTAATGGAAAAATTAAAATTAAATTAAAAATGATGTAAATTTTACCTGATCGTTGAAACAGATTTTAAAGCTGCACTTCAAACTTTGCTTATCAAGTTTTTATAAACACAAGTAAAAAATTAGGTTTAATTAACAAACAAAAATTCATTTAAGTTTAATACAAGAACCGTACAACGGCAACGCCGTTTCAGTATAAAATAATTACAAATGTGTTAGTAGATAATTGTGTATGTATAAGTTTCCCTCACTCATTTCTTGCTGGGAAGCTTTTTGTTTAATTGTAAATAGAATTTCTCCCGAATTATCCAAATTAGGTAGTCATGAGTTTCATTTACTAGCCGTTTTACTCTCGATTTCACCTACCCTTCGCCCGAATATATAATAGAAACACAACTTTCTTATTTATTTCATTTGTTATTTCTTGCAAAATTGTTCGAAGTTCATTGATTATTTCCCCCACCCAATACTATTTTCAAATAGAATTTCTATAACAATTAGTACATTAAGTCGAGTGCCTCTTGTTGACATAATCAGCAGTTAAAAATTGACATAAAAGAGAAACAACAACAAATCGTACAAAAGACAAAACAGGGTATTAAATGTTTGTGCCAAAATATCATTGATACTTTTTTTGACCAATTTATACTTTTCAAAATAATTTTTTTTTTTTGCACATTTGTATCAGCTGCCGTTTAACACAAGAAATGACATTTAAGAAACGTTATATGATTTTTACCGTTTTATACTTAAACAGCAGATTTACAAAAAAATAAAAAAAAAAAATCTCTAACATGATGATGAGGGTGACTGTAAATGATGACAGTTTTGAAAATAAAAACTGCAAAAGGTCAATTTAGTTGTGAGGCGAAGAAAAAAGAAAACTAAACACCCAAACAAACTGTCACAACTATTGATGAGCAATAATAGCAGTAACTGGCAATAAAAGAAAAATTCATCAAACTTTATTTCCGTTTAGAAATTTAAATTAAAATTCTACGAAAAATAATAACTTCTTTTTGCACAAAAAATTATTTGTTTTTTTTCAATTCGCAGAAGTCTTCTATAAAAAAATGCACTAAAAAATGTAAAACTAAAACAACCAAATTAGAAGGTTTTTTTCTTATTTTTTTAGTAGAAATTTATATAAAAAATTACATAATTTTTGCTTATCCTTGAGAGTCTTGTTCACCGCTGTTTTAAAAGAAAACCATAAAATATATTTAAAAATTTTCTTTGCACAAAACTGTAAAAAAATCGCAATTTCTTGGTATTTTTATGAGCCTTTACAACCGTTTTACATCACATCCTTTTGTTTATCCTTTTCATAATTTCGCCACGGTGTGGTTAACTGGCCGCTTTTGCGTAAGATTGCATTTTTTAAATTTAATTTTCTTATGAATTTAATATTTTGTTACTTTTTTCTTGCAACCTTTTTTTGTTTGTTTATGAAGGTCTTAAGATTTCGCGTGCCCTTCTTATGCAATATTGCGCAGGCGCGTGTTTTTTTATATGTTTTTTTTTTGCGCTCTTTACACTCTAGAACTTCTAGTTGCGTGTTCGTTAAGGTGACTTCATTTTACATCACATATTTTTTATGATTTCTGCTAAACTAATGAGAAAGAAAAAAACTTGCGTAATTTGTAAGGATTTTCTGGGAAATTTTGTTCCTTAAAAATATTGTAGTTTAATTGTTCTAAATGTTTTTTAGATTTTCAGTTTTTTAGTTCGTGTTGGTTTTTTTTATGGTTTTAGTGCCACTAAAAATTAAAGAATATTTTAGTCACAAATTGCATAAAATTTTTTCTTTTGAGAAAAGGAAAAAAAACCGATTTTTTTTTATGACGAAAAGTGCTGGCTGCGAAATTCTAATAATTCTTAGAATTAAAAGGGAATTTTAAGAAAACAAATATATTTGCTTTTTTTTAATAAGAAGTTAAATATAAACTTAGAGTTTATATTTCCTTATAAATATAATCCTGGCATTGCTCGCATTGGTTAAATAATGCTTTTTTTATTGGTTGTCTTGCATTCTGCACTACGCAAAAGTTATTGGAAATTATTATTTAAGGAGACGTCAATATTTAATGAGTCTATTTTGCATTTTCATGCTTTCTAATCGACGATTGATTACTTATTGTAACGTGAGACAAAATTTTTTAAACTGTGAAATAAACGAATTTATTCACTTTAAAATGTATGCCCTCGTTTCGCCTACTAAACCTAGAAGGAGTTTTGAAAGAAATTCTTTTTTTTTTTCTTGTCATTGTCATAAGCTTTTCTAGCAATGCGGCAATCAGGTAGAAAAAACATTTACAGGAGGTCAAATTTGAAAAAAATTGTTGCCAAGCCATGATCTTCTTAGATTTATACCAAAAATTAATATAACGAAATACTGATGTTAGTGTTACAAAATTATACACTGGCTGCTTCAAAATTCATTTCTTTTACTGACTATGCAGCTTCCAAATAGAAATTTACAAATTATATTCTGATTGCAATCGAAGAATAAAAAGAGCAAAATTATCTTGACACTTTTACCATTTTAAATATTTAACATAAAAAAGATTTAATTTAAAACGTAGAACATGGACATTATGTCCTTGGACTTTATGTCGCACTCAAAAGTAACATAATGTCCATAGACATTATTACGATTTTGAAAGCATTGCTTTGTTTTTAATATTGACATATTGCACTTATGAAAGTGTCACAATGTCCGCACTTAAAACAACAACTGTTTCGCTTACCAAAGATTTTCCGCAAGACAGTTAATAAAACTGTTTCATATTTCTTACGTAGACTATCACAAAATCCATAGATTTTATGACTATACGATGGCGGACATTATGTCAGGTATTTACACCTCAATGTCCATGGACATTACGACATTATGACTTGCCACCAACAACTTATATTACAATATGATTATAATCAGGTATGTGATAGAAATCGATTTCGAAATCGAAACGGTATAAAATCGAGAGTGATGCTAATATGATTACTATTTTAGTGTTTTAAATATCTGCAACATAATTTTCTACTCATTTCCATTAAAATTCTTTAATTGCTTTGGTTTGACTTCTTTATTGTCGTTTAAAATACATCCCAAAACGAATCGTTTTTAAATCGATCGATCTCCAACATATATCTGAATATGACAGAAAAATTATTAAACTTTGTTGAAGATGGAGACGTGCCTTTACCCTCAATGATCAATATTGGTGAGTTTAAAAATTTGTTCGGGATAATTAGCAGGATATTTTTAAACCAGGGTATTTATAAATACCGTGGTTTATTTTTTAAGTTCGTAAAAATATTTTGGTAGCTTTTTTATAACTTTGTTACTTTTTCTTACACTTCAAACACTTCACTACACTGATTGGAGAGCATTATGCGAAGAGTGAAACTTAAGCATTTTGAAAAGCAAATATTATTGGTTCAGTTTTGTCGTCTTTATTATTAATTTAAAAATATTAAATTTATTGTTTATTACGGTTATTAAAATATATTTTTATTTTGCATTAGTTTTACAAATTATTTTGTAACTAGAATTAAAAAGTATTTATTCTACCAACTAAATCGCATTGTTTTTGCGTATTTAACATTAACTAATCCATTGGTGATAAAAACTTCTTCTTTATCGATTAAGCATTCTTCAAAACAACTAAAACTTGTTCAAAGCGACCATGTATTGATACAGAAAACATAATATGCTTCTTGCGGCCATAGTAAAAACTTGTTTTAGGCTATCATATCATCACATGCTCAGTGGTCAAAGTTATAACCATGTGCTTCCTTGGTCTGAAAAGTCTTCGATAGCATTTATAGAACTTAAAACTGTATTGGCGAGATACAATACAATATTGATTTCCGACTACATAAAGTATGCAAAGCAAAGTTGATTGAGCGATGTCCATCTGTCCATCCGTGTTAGCGTTGAAATAAACTTTGCTAACGCACGAGATGAGCTTTATAAAATTGACATATGTCAGACGATCAGACATAGTTTTGAAAATTTTTCTATTAAAAATCAGCAGGATCGGTCCATAATCTTCATGGCAGCGGACAAAACACCACGCCTGTTTATTTTATGTACACACTCATATTTTGCTTATAGAAGTGTATTTTTTGCATGTGTAGTGGTAACAATTTCTTGGTTATTTATTTTCTAAATATTGAACCGATTAAAACGAAACATAGACAGTACACTAAAGTCCAACAGATCAACAAATATGTGAAATAATAAACAAAATCTGCTGACTGTTCCTATAAAGATTTATAAATGTTTTTATTAGATGACAGGAAAAATGAGAATGTAATGCAGCATTTTCTACAGCTCTTTATCGTCCATCAGCAATTTTCATATATAGATTTTACATATAACAAACACAATCTGTTTAACCAACTAATTTTGTAACTAAGAATACAAAGAATATTCATATTCAATTAAAATCAATTTTGTTGACGAAGTCCATACTAAGCCCAAAGCTTTATTCCTTATTTTCTCTAAATTTCTTTTTGCTTTCTGCCAACCGTCGGTATAGCCACGAATGCAATTTTTATTTTATATTATTTTATAATTTTTTTTCTTTATTGAAAATGAAAACTTATTTGTTTTAAACGTCATCATTTTGCACACTAGTTCCCTTTTAAATTTTATTCAATTTAAAAAAATCATTTACAAAGAGTCACTTTTAAGAAAAATTTATATTATTTTATTAAAACATTTTATTATTTGACCATTATTAAAAAAAATTGCCATCAATTAAATTTCAAATACAAAACAAACGTATGGCTGCCAGTTTTGTGGGTGGTACACCCATTGTGCAAGTTGTTGAATTTAGTTTTTTGATAAAAATCCAATCAAATTTTTATAAAAAAAAAGAAAAATCAACTAAAACTGGACAGTTTGACTGATGACTGTTTAAGATGAAAGCAAATATTTTGAGGGTTGTAATAATTTCTAATAGAATTAAGCGGGTATTTACTGCGGGTACTCGTATAATGTTTGCAAAGTAATTTTTATGCTGATGAGATGTGCAACATATTTTGTTGACAATTTAATTACATAAATTCACAAATAGGCTTTTAATTCTTATAACTTTGACAATTTTCTTTTTATAGTTTTAACTTTAGAAAATTTTGCAGTTTTTGCTCGGTTTAAGGGAAAAGGAAGAAATGTTAAACAAAAAGAAATGTTAAAGAAAAATACTGCATGGAGAGTCCTTGTAACAATTATTTCTTACGTTAATTTTTATAAAGGGTATTTAAACGTTCTATTTAATAAAAATACAGTTTTTTTCTTCTGTCTAAATCCTTTTAAAATTTTCTGCGATTTGAACTGATAACTTCGATTTTCATAAATCAATAAAAATTTACTTTTTCGGCTTTAGTTATTTTTTGAATTTACCTTTTATAAAGAAAAATTATTTTACAAATGTACGCGGACGTCTGCGTGATTTATGAAAATCACCGGTTCAACCCTGGCTGGGAAAAAATAAAAAAATAATTTCGTTTTTCTTTTTTAATTGAATCATAGGTCAAACAAGGTGAGATATGAAGTAGAATAATGTGAAAATTGTCTTTAAGTTTTCGCTGATACAAACGAAATATTTTCTATGAAAACAAATTTCACCAAATTTACTCCTTTAATAGCATTTAGTACAGTAAAGTCAATCGATTTTAAAGATCAATTCTGATCAACATCTCAATTTGGGACGCAATGAGGGATGTCTGTTGCAATAACCCAGTTTCCTCCGAGCTTCATTATATGCTAAATAATTTGTTTGAAAACAGAATCCATTTGCATTTTTATCAAATAGTTGGGAAAGAATAAATTCTTTTATCATGTTTTATCATCGGGCAACACTGATCGGCAATGTAAGTTTCAATGTAAATTAATGCCTCTACTCTCAAAAGTTTTGAGTTTAAAACGCTGCTTTGAGATTCTAAAACGGAAATGTGGAACGACCTTTTTTTATTTTATAGAAATTTATTTCTCAATGAAAAAATAAAAATATAAAAATTTCATAAAATTGTGCTCAAAATGCCAAAATTCAAACAGAAAGTCAGAGAGAAGGCTAAAGTAACAAAGACATCTTAAATTGGGGGCTTATGTACCTTCATTTCCCCAAAGTTTAAGAGACAAATTAATGTCAAATAACTTTTTTAAATATTTTTCCGCGGCAGGTAGTAACAACATTTGTCACAATATTCTGCTGCTGTGAAACCTTACGGTGAAGACCATCACCACTGGCCCTTTGTTCATTATTAGGGACGACAGCTATTGATGTGCGTATGCAAACATTTGCATTTTTTTTTTACCATACTTATAATTGAAGCACCAACAAGGATTTTTAGTTTAGTTTTGAATGAAATATATTGTTCCTCATGTTAAAAACAATTTAGCGTTATTCACATGTTTTAATAGTTTTCAATACTTGCATTCATTATTTATTAGTCTTTAACCCGTTTTACAGCACGTGTTCGGTAGCACGGTTAAACGTCACAGAAATCTTTTAGATAAACTCGTTATAACTTTATATTTTGTATATCAAAATTATCTTAATATCCTCTAACTAATACATTGATAAAGTGTGACTGCATACGTATGTATCAATGATAAAGTCTTAATCCTTTCCTTCCTAAAACTGTGGAAAAGTGTAGAAAAAATCTACAAATAAATTGCCAAGATTGACGAGCATTAACTTTTTTCTTTTATTTTTCGCTGCTGACTTTGAACTACGGAAAATGAAGACTTAAATAGATGAAATAAAAAAATATATTGACAAAGCGTTAATGATTAAGCATTTTATGAGGCAATTTCAAACACTAAACAAAATTTAATGTGGGAAAGAATTTAACCTTGAAATAACAATTTAACCCCTTTTTTTAATTTTTGCCAAGCAAAAGAAAACTTTTTGTTTTCTCTTACACAAAAAAAAAAAAAAAAAAAAAAAAAATACATTCAACTTCCCCCAAATGACAAGTAAAAGTTTTCTTTAAAAACATTTTGTTGGAGGAGTTTTCGTAGGAAATGAAATAAAAGTGTGTTCGCGTACAAATTATTTTAAATTCCTGGTTGTGAATTAATTATGAGGTGTCGCACGACTAATTTATTATTGGAGTGTTGAATACTTTAGTGTTGTTTGTGTGATGGCAACCCAACCGTATGCCATTATTTGACAATGTGTTGGGAATAATTTATAAGATTTAGCCAAAGTGGAAGATATTTATTTAAAGGATTAAAATAATAAAGAGTTTAAGAGGAGATAAAGCTTTCTTCGTTTTAATTGAAGGAAGAATACAAATTTTATACTTTCAAGGAAGTAAATATTTTGAATAATTTTTTTTTTTAAATGTGGAAGTTGTGCTAAAGACGTTGTGTACCATGTGCATCGAAAGCGGTTTGCTAAGGATATTTTTGCGTCTGAAGGAACTTTATTAAATTTATAATTTTAACAATATTTAATAAAATATTTGCGAATTTATGTCATATTTTCATTCATTGGCTACGAAACCTTTACAATGAGTCTGCCTTGTTTTGTAACTTCTAAAAGACAAGCAGTAAGATCGATACACTTGATGGAAGACAATTACTGCTCACACAAAAAAATTATTAATTATCCTACGTTTAATGAAGTAAAATAGTAGACTTTCCTTAATTGTATAATGGGCATTCTGAGAATAACATGAACTACAGAAAACCACAACAGTGACACTCTCCATACTCTCTATATTCACGCTAAAGGACAGACAAAGAGTTCTTTCCATACAGTGAAATTATTTATTTGCTGCAAGGCACTCTAACTAAAAGTAAATTGGTATTCATTATTTGCATAGTGGCCATCAAGCTGCTCTTTGCAATGTATTATGAACAAGTTTGAAACACGTTACATTTTAACCAACTTTAAAAAAAGAAGGTGGTTATCAATTCGTCTGAATTTATTTATATTTGTGCCCCAAAACTTTATCACTTCTGAATCAATATTGATTTTTTTTAATTGAAAGGTGATGCTCCCATTAAAAGTGGATGGCACATACCGATCGGAATAGCTTTAATTCCGATCGATTTTGTTTATTCCTGAAAATTATTGAATCTTCACTATTTAGTTTAAATGTGGTAAAATTTTGCACACCAAAGTAAACAACAAGGTTAATCACAGTAGGAAACATCATAAAAGTAAATTTAAGAAGCACAAATAACAAAATTTCAAAGAAACTAAATTCCACTTTGAAATTTGAAAGTGATTTTATTCCCAAGAAATTTTTCGTTCTTAGTTTTCTGAAGAAGCAACTTACGGAATTGAAACCACTTTTAATGGAAATTGTGTTCTGTGACATGCCCCCTGATATACTTTATTTCTGTATAATATAAACTTTTTTATCATGCAGTTTAAAATATAAAAATTAATGATATTGTATATGTATGTACACGAAAATAAAAAATTAATTTTTTTTTTTTTAAAAAGATGCGTATTTTAAATTTTTTCATTTTGGGGACAAAATTGGGGATTTTCGTTTAGAAATTGGGGATTTTCGGGGACATCATGAGTAAGATTGGGGATAAGATCCAGATATTTTTTGGCAACACTGTTAACAATTTTTGTTTTTTTATCATGACTCTCTTCCTCTCTGTCTTATTTTAGGACAGTATATTTTTCAAGAATTTTTTTATCCCGTATAAAGGGATGTTTTTTGGACTTCAGAATATAAAATGACCAATTGCATATTTAATTAATTTGAAGTAAAAAAAATGTTTAAATAATATCACTTTAAAATAAATTTCTTGCTTTGGAATATTTTCCTCAGTTTTCGAAAAATAGGCAGAAGTTTTGTTAAACACCAAATAATTTTTAGCGCTCTGCCGAAAATCCCTATTTTTATATTTATTAAAAATTTGTCCTGCTTTAAATATTTGTGGCAAAAAATTTTCTTTACAATTTTTTAATGTCAGCATTCATTTACTGATCTTATAAAAAGGAACATTAAACACAGCCTTCATATTGTTTACAACGCAAAAAAAATTAAGCCAAAATATTTTATGACTATTTCTGAGGTCATATAATTTGACCTTTTTGTTGCTAATTTAAGACCTTTTAGGAAAATTGCATTATTTTCTAAGTCTTATGTAACATTTCCTAGAAAGTGAGTTGTATTGTTTAGGCAAAGATTTTAAAATAGATTTTTTTAAACAACAAAAAACTGCACTAAAAATTGGTCAAAAATGTAGAGCAACAGCATTAAAAGATCGCAGTTTTTTTGTGATGGTTTTGAACTGAATCCTTCTTAAAATGTGTTTCCTTTGGTTTTTTAAAACAATTGGTAAACTAAAAATAAATAAATTTTGTGGTCTATGGCTTAAAAAAGTTGTTATCTTCAAGAATTGAAGTAAATTTCTAATTTATTATTTTTTGAAGAAGTCCTCAAAAGTTAAAGAATTATCCCAGAGACTTAAATTTACAAATTAATCAACAGTTTGTCAAATCTAGCAAAAGTCTAAAGGGGTGTTTTTTGTTGTCAAATTATACAAATTATAAGAAATAAATAAGCCAGCGAAGGAAATGTTTATCTTTACTTGACCAAAATTATTAAAGAAAAATATTTCGATCTAAGAGCTCAACTGCAAACACAAGTAATTTAAATTTTGCTAAAAGATTTATAGAAATTTTTCTTAGCATTTTCTGGCTAAAAAGGCGTTGCTACACGTAGTGTTTTATTATAAAAATTAAGCGTGTCGATTTAAAACGAAAGGCTTAAACTCGCACACATACACACACACTCACAGCCTTCTTTTATGTTCATACTTATCAAAGTGTTTATTTAGCATTTATTTACAAGGAGTAACTACTGAATGTCCTTGAAATGTTTTGTCATTATTGTTTGTTGTTAATTGTCATTTTATTGATCTGGCTTTGTTTTAAGAAGTTCGCATGGTTCTAAACTAAATTAAGGATTAAAATTTTTTGACAAAATAAATAGAGAATTTTTTTGATTGAGAGAAAGAAGTGCAAGAAAATTCCTTTCCTTTGTGCATACATCTGTATATTTACATATTTCCGATTAAGGTAAATGTTCGTCCGTCTTTAGCGAAAAAAATTAATGTTCAAATCGTTCGTTTTGTCACTTTTCCAATAATTTGTTGCATTTAATTTTTAATTTTTATTTTTTGATCTAAGTTTTTAAAATGTATTTTATTAAAAATATATTTTTTTAAATTGAATTATAATTTTTAAGTTAAGCTTAGGTTCGTTATTAAATATAAAGAGAAGAGTAAAAGAAAGATATCATTACAGGGTTATACTCTTTTTAGTTCGCTACAATCTTCGTCAACATTCGTTATTCATTTAATGAACTCAAGCCCAACAGAAATATAATAATTCGTTTTATTACTTTGTAAAATATTGTTGCCACCTTCTTCCAAGTTTAAATACACTTATGCTGGTTCATAAACATATTTATGGTCGTTAGAGAAGGGCAATATGGCATTAGTTTGTACTGTCAAAATTACAATTTATACTTCATTAAGATAAAGAGCTCTCTCTGTAGGCATGTTAAGCTAGAGAAATGTAAACTTGTTTGGAAGTATCCTTAATTCTGTTTTTAAAGAAGTTTGTGTGTAGTATTCGTAGTTTAGATGCTAGTGGAAGGCTCTAGACTTGAAGCCTTTCAAGGTGTTGATCTTGAACTTTGATATATGTGGACAAACTTTTGAATTGCCATAGCCAGCTATTTGAAATTTACAAAGAACCTTTATTTTTAAGTCCGCTATAACAATTCTTATAACACTTGAATTTAGAAATTAAAGGGTGTTCCCATATCTAAAGGTAATTGACCTATATAGCTCTATCGCTTAAACCGTTATAAACAACACTTGCAAATTAAATAGAGTATTCACTTCTTTGTCTGTTGCATTAAGAAGTATAAATATTTAAAATTATAAATTATAGGGTGTTACAATAATTTCTGTTATTTGATGTAAATTACAAAACTGTTGAACAGTTGATTGAAATTTGCACAGAACCTCTATTGCTAAGTCCGCTATAACAAACAGAAAACTTGAAAAAAGAAATTAAAGGAAGGGTGTCCCTATAACTAATGTTATTTGACCTATATGGCCCTATCTTTGAAACCGTTACAGATAAAGTCTTGAAAATTAGACAGAATGTTCATTATTATTTCGAGTATAATAACAAGTATAAATATTTAAAATTAGAAATTAAAGGGTGCCCTAATAGTTTTAATTTGACGTATATAGCCAATCTTTTAAACAATTATGGGCTCACGCGTAGACTTTTAACAAATTTTGTTTTACTGTATCAGCAATAAACAGTGTAAAAAATAAAGGGTGACCACATAACTACTAAATTTTCGTGTTTGATCCACATTTATATTTTGTTCTACGACATATAAAAAATCATGATGCAATCTTTCTCGAATATAATATAATTATTGTATGATAACCATCCTAAAAGATTTTGTGTGTTTTGAAGTTGACTGTTTTTGCAAGAATTATTTTATAGAAAGTTAGCAGATTTTAAGAAATTTCGGTAGTTCGCATGTTAAAAAAGTTTTGGCCAATATTTTAATTTTGTCTTTATAAATGCCAAAACAGTCGGATGTCTAGCACTTTTCTGGAAGTTTGGCTTCTAATGATATTCCATTCTTTGCAAAGTCAGCAGTTTTGTATTGTGAAGAAATTTTGTTAACAAAATATTTTCCAAATGTTTAGTATTAATAATTTTTTTTAAACTTTTTGAACTAAATGAGAATTACCAAATAAATTTAATAGAATTTAAAAGCAAGAAAAACTTTGTTTGGCATCTCTTGGATATTTTTGTTTTTGTTTTCGATTTTAATTAATTTAATTTTCTTTTTCCTTCCAATAATTTTTGGGCTGCTGCTACTTATTGGGAAACAGTTCGCTATTGAAGTATTTTCTTAAATTTTCCATGATTCCACATTGGGAATTTTATGATAAAGATATTAAACTGAAGCTTATATTCATTATCACCTCTTTTTTTAAGTGCAACAGTTAATCGCCTAAATGTTCCGCTTGCTAGGAAAATAGTTTGCCATTCTAACAAAACAAAACAAATAAAATAAAAAATGTTATAATTCTCAATGAGTTTGACCTACAACATTTCTTACGCAAATAAAATATTTTCACTCTCTTAAAATTTTTGGAATGAGATGTTTTAAATAAAAAAATCATTAGCATCGGTAAACTCTATTCTACTAATTATTTTTTTCAATTATGAACCGCATTGTAGGTAACAAGGTCTTAAAAAGTTAAGAACGCCATTTAAAAAAACTCCATTTGTTTTCTAAAAATATGTAAATGCAAATCCTTTTCTTTTATTTGTTTACTCCTTTTACATTCCCTCAAGTAGTGTTGTGTTAAATTACACAACAGAAAAGGTGTTGTAATTGTTGTTGTTTTTGTAACACAAAGTAATTGCAAAATCCGCTGACGCTTAAAAAAAATTAAAACAAAAAGAGAAAAATATGAAGGGATTTTATGGCTGTGCATTTATGCAGCAACTCCTTCATTACGTTTTTAAATATTAACAAACGAGTAACAGAAAAAAGAACAAGAAATACAACAAAAGAATAAAAAAATAACTCATCATAAATAAATATTTTTTTGTTTGTGTTGTTTTTACTTTTATCTGGCTGTATTTTGTAAACCGAAAGAAACACAAGAAAAAGGATTCCCAAAGAAAGTGGTAAATAAAAAGGATTCACTCATGTATAAAGTGTTGCTTTCCTTGTTGAAACTTTTGCACAGCTTCGTGGCAGTAATATCAATTTTATGATTGCGACAAGGACATAACAACCTAAAACCATAAAGGTGTCAAAGTGTTGTTGTACGTTTTGTTTAAGCCGTTTTGCAACGACATAGAGTTAAGCAATTTACACACAGCAGCAAAAAAAAATATTCAAAAGAATTAAGAAATAAAAAAAAATTGTAAAAATTTTATGGTTTGTTTAACAAAACGCAACATTATATATGATTACGTTTTTTAGCCGATGTTGCACAGACGTTCGCTTACTCTTTTTTTTTTTATTTTTAATTTTAAGCTGAATTAAACAAAAGAATAATTCATCGCGGAAACTCATAAAATGTTGCATGATGAGTTGAAAAGTGTGTAATTTGTGTAAAAACAAAAAACTTTTAAAAATTTCACAGAATTTTTCGGCGAAAGGATTTTAACGACATTTTAACTTCAAGTAAAGGATTCTTTTCATAAGAAAAAGGGTAATAGTTGTAGAAATTATTTTTTTATTCTGTTTGGTAAAAAAAAGCAAGAGTTGCAGTTTTCAAGAAAATTGTTTTAAAAAATAGGATTCTGAGAATTAAACAATTTAATTTTTCCTTGACTTTGGGTTAAAAAATTACTTAATATTAAGTAAAATATTTTTTAATTTGATTCTAAGGAAAAAAATATCGACTTAATATTTTAAGTACAGGTATCTCTTTAAATTTTTCTTCTTTAACTCTTTAGAAATTCTCATGATGGGACTTTGCAAGATCCTAAGAAGTAAAATTTTATTGTAGAGATGACCTTTTCATTGCAAAGGAATTTTTGCTGCCTGATTTCATTGTTCAGCTATAAGAACAGGAAAAAAAGTTGTCAGTCTTCTAGCTTCGTTGCAAATAATCAGCACCTTTAAATAGTTGATCTTAGCGATTTTCTGAAGTCAGCTTTGCCGAACTTCTAAAATATCTCACAATTGCTTTAATTGATTTAATTATACCTTCACTATTTTAACACAGAAATAATTAATTTTATTCTGCATCGCATTTGGCTCCTATAAATGAAGGTCTGACGATTCATTCATTTTCATCGAATTCCACAATCGTAACTTAGTCTTTCTGGTGATAGTTGGGCGAACTTATTATATTTTAAACTACTTATTTAGATAATTTTTGCTTGTTTTATATTTTTCTGTAATAAATATTGTCGCCAGAATTAAAGAACGCTGTGACTGATAAAAAATCGAAAACACGTTTTTTTGCATAATTTTTATCAGCAGACAAAACTGCGTCGATTGGTGTCTGCCTCTATATTTGTTTGATGAAAGAAATTCACTTACGCCGTCTGAAAAATACCAGTGTCTTCTTTGTCGTAAGCCTAACAAAAACTAGTAATTTTTTTCATTTGTTACTTGGGACATTTTTGCGTCAGCCAAATTTTTTAAACTAACACTTACGTCAATCTTCGAATTTTGTTCACAAATTATTTCTCCCACTTTATTTATTGACTTTAATTTACAGCTATTAAGTTTTACTTAAAAAAAAACGAAATGTGTCTCTTAAAGAGTTTTAGAATTCTAAAATTATGTTTCCATATACGAAAACATTGAAGTTACAGCATTTTATAGGTCTGTGAAAGAAAAATCGTTTGTTGTAAGCCGCAGTATCACCGGGAATAATAGACCTGAGAGAAAATGTCTACAGCCAATATATAAAGCGATAAAAAATAAAAATAAGTTTTTAAATTCATATTCCTTAGTTATATAGTTTTTGTGTTATAAATTTTTTTTTACTTTCATGCAGGATTTTGGTTCTGGGAAACATTCCATGTTTTGTCAGTTACAGCGTTTTTTAATTCTTGCGACGATATATATTTATATATTTTTTATTCCAAAATGTTGATCAATTAATTTTCAAATTAATCAATTTAAAAAACATGTCTCGGTCTTTATTAATTTAAAGAACGTGGTAAATAAAATTTTGTTTCAATATGAAATTTATTATTTTTATTACTCATAACGTCGATTGTTTTTCCTTTTGCTTGAAATAAGAATTAAAGAGTCTTACGCAATTGTTTTCGGAGCATCGTAGACGGCTCTTGCGGAAGAATCGCTTTCTGGACACAGTTTCTCCCAATAAACTGAACATGCGCGATAGCAATACGACATCGTAGGCGATTACATTCTTCGGCTGCTCCGATCGTGGAAGAATCTTTAACGTTTAAAAATGCCAGTTGGGACAGTTAGCATTTTTTTAAATTATTAATCATATTCGAACCTTTTTGAACTCTTCTGCGTGATTATAATAATCGCTTATGCGCCCGTTGTCGAGTGGAAAATTACTGTCTTGCCGCGATTCTCCTGAACGAGTGCTTTATAATTCACATTTTTGACTAATTTTTTATACTATGTAATTTCAATCGAACTTTTATTCGATTACGAAACTTTTTGAGTCATGCGATTCTTCCTCGAATCATACTATATGCACGTTTATAATTGTATTTTTTTTTTTTTTTTTTTTTTTTGTTTTAATCAAGCAATGCAAGTAACACAAACAAAAAAAAATAACAGTGACTATTCGAGGCTTTGGATGATCAATTATTAATTGCACACATTCTTTATATTTTCTTTTTTTAATAAGTTGCTCTCTTTTTGTTGGTAGGAGTTATATTCAGGTCTGTTTTTAAGTGCACAACTGATTAATCAGTTTTTAGTCATCTTCTGTAGTTTAAAAAAAGACGATCTTCCAAAAGTTCACTGGGTTATGAAGCGGCGTTGTCAGTTGGGCCTAATTTTTACTTATTTGTACAAATCTGATCAAGTTAAAATTTTATTCAATTATTAGATCCCAAGGAGTTTTAACTGTTTGCTAAAGACATCACACGTATGCAAAATTTTTAAAGATTTTACTAAATTTTTTCCTTAAAAATAACATACACCCTTTAATATATGCAATAACTGCTAATCTGGTCAACATTGATGGTAATATGATCGCTTCAAATTCTGAAACTGTTGTTGTAAAAATGTTGTTCCAACAAAAGTTAGGCACGACCGTTTTAAGGCATGATTTTGTCAGAAGAGTTGGCGTTAACTTGCTAAACAAATCTGTAGTTTTGAAAGCATAACATTTGCGCCTTGGATTTTCTTAAGCCAGAATTTAGAAGGAAAATATTCACCGAGGTTGCTGGAGTCTTTTGGTTGAGGAAAAAATACATTTAGTCCCACAAGTGATGAAACGCAATACAAACCGGTAGCTATATAAATAACAAATACGGAGATTTAAAATAACTTTATGATGGAGGATGATGAGTTACGTGTCGAATGTGTTGCTCCGTGAAAGAAGAAGTTGTATATGAAGTATTGCACCTGGTATAGTTATTGTTGAATCAGCTCTGCTGAGTTCTTTAACTCACAAACATTTAGTAATTGGACAAATTTGCTACCTCAGGCTTTCTCATCTAAAGTTTGTCTTGTTTTGTATCGGGAAAATGAAACAGATGCACAGTTTTAGGAGGATTTTGTGGCCAACGGTTTTGCCAGGAAATACACATTAATGGCAGTAGTTGAAAAAACTGCAGCATCTGGCTTTCAATTGTGCTAGAGTTGAAGCCGTTTATCAGAGATATATCAGCACATTATCCATAATAGCGTAGGGATTTTTGTTCATAAACTTGTTTCACTCATAATCATTCATGGCTACCGTGACCATAGCTTTCGAGTTATCACTATAGAATAACGTCCCAGACTTCACTGAGAAAGCGACGGCAGTTCTGCTTTATGTACCAAAAGGAGGATATTGGGAAAGTATTTAATGGTTAAATGACTTGGCAAACAATACGCTATAAAGAACTGACCGGTAGAACGGTTGGTCCGCCTTCTCTTTAAGGTGTATTTTTTTAATAATTTAAAATATATGACATTGATTTACTCTTACAGAAGAGCACTTTTACCAGAGCAGCATGATCGAAAAGGTAGTGAACAAGTGTCTTCTTTGTCATGCCCCTAAAAATGCTTTTAAAATCTCATTTTGGGATTTTAGTTTTTTGTATTATGAAGAAAAAAAGTATTGTCGCTTAGAAAGAAGTGAATGCATTCACCAAATAAACGTTAGTCATAATCGGCGTGAAATTACGGTCATGCTATTTGCTGCATTTTAACTTATAAAGCACCCAATGCCGTTTCCTTTGAATTATTCTCATAAGCTTAAAATATCTTAAGATTCGAACGAGTGTTTGAAACAATTGATGAAAATGGTAACTTCCATATCTATGGCATTCCCAGTGTTAACTGTTTGAGCTGCTACTCAGTATACACTTAAGCTAAAAATCAGTATTTTAAAGACGAAATTTGCTAAATAGGGAATTATGCAAATGAACAAGCCGATTTCTAATTTATTAAAACTTTAATTCTGTATTTTTTTTTTTTTTTAATTTAATTTTTATGCCGCTAAATAAAGAATTATTATTTTTGAAGCTTTCCGATCATTGGGGATGTGGAATTTTCAAATTTAAATTGAATTATAATATTGAAAAACGGTCTATAGAAAAATTGCGAGAGCAAATTTGAGCCCATATCAAAATTTTGTCTGCCAGAAAAAAAATTAAATACAACTAAAAAGAATTAGCTTTCACTTATGTTTAAAAAAACCCAAGTGTTTTGCGGAAAAAAACCAATAAATAATATTAGTGAATTAAAAAAATCTTTTAGATCATAAACACTGATCTAGTTTTTTGACCAGTCTTTAGGGCAGTTTTTTGTTTCCTGACCTTGTATTTACTTTTTTGACACATAACAAACAATTGCTTTTCTCAGAAGTTTCACACAATGAGGTTATAATTAAGATTTTAATTTTAAAACAGTAAATAAATAAGTCCTTAAAGTCAATTTCTTTTGGCATAATTACCAGCAGCGTTAAAAATTTTAATTCCAAAAAAAATTTATCTTAAAAATCACTTTGCCCAATTCTTAGAAACGAAAAAACTCATAAAAATTTACATAAAAACGCGATCTAAAAATGTCAGTACGCCGAAAAAGAGACAATACAACAACTTACCAAAGTCGTGCAAAAAACTAGACTAATTTTTGTCCTCATTAAAATTCTCAAGTAAAACACAGCAGGACGAACACAAGACAAACAAACAAGGCAGCGGATTTTATATTCTCTTTTTTGTAGTAAATTTTTAGGTAAAATAAATATTTTTATCTCAGGGATATTTGCAAATTATTGCGTAACAATTAGCGTTTTAGACACAGCAAAAAAAAAAATTCATATAAATTTATGACCATAAAATGCAGTAGAAGTAGCAGATTTGCCTACAGACTCATAAAAAGGCAGGAAAAATTCTTGAGAATTGTATTTTAGGGCAAATAATTTTTGTTATAATTTTTTGTTACAGTTTTTTGTTCTACATTTATTTCTAAGGATATTTAAAGTTCCTTTTTAAATGCTCACAGATGCTTTTGGCAAAAAAAAATTTTATGAAGTTTGTAAAATTTTTTTCATGTTAAAATGCTGAGGAGGAAGAATGATCTGCATTACATTCACTACATGACTTTTATGATCAGCGTTTATTTATTTATTTTTTCTTTTCTGGCTGAAATGCCGTTATTCCCATAAAAAGAAATTGAAAACAATTTCTTTATAATTATGTCATATTTATTGCAGTCATGTCATAATTATCTTTTTAGTTCTTAGAAAATCCGCTTTGTTTTGTGAGCAAAAAAATAAATGCAAGGTCAGTGAACAAAAAACTGTCCTAAAAATTGGTCAAAAAACTAGTGCAGTGTTTTATGATTTTGTTGGTTTTTTGTTGTTTAACCAAGAGTTTTTTTTTGTGCTACAAAAAATATTTTGGGTCGACAAAGAAAACCGCAACTTAATCTTGTGTTTTTTTCTATTTTTTAGACGATCATTGAAATATTTTACTTTAAAAACAGAAGCAAAAGCAGTTATTGCTTTTTTTTAAGGTCCCACTTAGCATTTTCTTTCGAATATAAAAAAAAAATACATAAGACAACGATTTAAGAAAAATTTTCAACTTGAAGAGAAAAAAACTTCATAAAAGGTATAAAATCACAAGGAGCGCAAAAAACCATTGAAAATAAATATATTCCATGCAAGTAGGAAATAGAAAGTTTTGCTTGTGTTTTACTTTTTCTATAACTCTCATTTAGTTAAAAGATTTAGCATCAATTTTTGGCCTTCCAGTGAAATGCGTAACTGCATTAATCTGCCAAGAATTAAATTGAAAAAACAATATATAAATGCACTATTGGAGTGTTAGGATTTTGTTAATCTCAAAAATTTTTTGTTTTATAATTTTTATTAAATTCTTATTCGGTGAAAAACGGGTATTAAATATAAAAATTTAGTGGCCCAGAGAACTGATTACACTCCTTCAACAATCAGTTTCAATTAAAATGTAAGAACAATCAGTCAATCAAAGCAAATTATATTTTAAATATTTTTGATAAAACATATATTTGAATATTGGTTTAAAAATTTGAGAAATATAAAATATTGTTCCTTTAAAATTTTGTAGGACTATTAAATTTTATTCAAATATTGATTTCATCGACATAAATAAATAAATAAAAAAATCTTTAGGAAAAAAATATGTTATTTCACCTTAAAATTATTTTATTTATAAGACAATAAATACAAATTTTATACATTATGATGTGATCATAATCTGTGATCAACTTTTGTTCAAATTTTTCGATCAACGTTTGACAACTAAAAAAAAATATTGAAGAGGATTAAAAAACGAAAACTAAGTATACGATTAAAACTGGTACAAATAAAATATTATTTATAGTACTCGAGATGATAATCGATTAAATGTTTTATGCGAATTATTTTATCAGTGTTTATTCGAATAAATTGATTGGTTAATAGAAAAAAATATTCAATCAATTAATAAATATTTAATTTTTAAGTGAAGTATTAATATTCTATCGAAGTTTATCAATATTTAAGAAATATATATCAAAAAAAGTTTAAAAAAAATTAAATAACCTTCAATTAGAGAATTTTTTTTTAAATAAAAACTGTTTATTTAATTTAAAGATAACATAAGACACAAAAATATATTATTTTTTATTTTGTTAGATTATTTTCTATGCAAAATAATTACCCATTATTCCACCAAATTTTTGACAGAATATTAATCGATTAATCGACTAACAAATTATTCGAATAATTTTTATTCGAATAATTTTATTACAAAAATATATTTAAAAATTAAATAATTATCTGAAAACCTTTTAATCTTTATTGAACAAGTTATTTTTTAGTTAACTTTAGTAAATGCTGTTAAAATAATTTTTGTAATTTTCAAACAGAATTTATTCGATAACAAAAATTTTTTTCACGTTTTTGTATAATAAATAAAGTTTTTTTTTAAGTTAATTGGCTTTAATGCAAGAAATATAATATGAAAAACCCAGAAGATTTGCGGACATAAGTTTATGGCTAGTAGCGTTTTTTGTTTAATTTTGTTTTCTATTAAGAGATTTCTAATTGTTGAATAACGAATGATTAACTGTTTCTATCTTATCGCAAAATTTTATAATTTATTGAGCAATTTAATGTACCGAATTATTTACGGAATAATTGTGGACTAATCGATTATTATTCGAATAATCTATATTCGTTTAAAAAAATAGAGATAGTAAACATGTACTCTTTTAATGTCTGTCGACAGCTATTTATTTTTCTACCTTAAATTAGTTCACAATACTAAATTTCAAGAAGTGTGTACAAACATAAATATTTAAGTAAAAACTAGAACTGCAATTCTCATTTAGTTTATTATTATTATTATTTTATTTTTTGTGTTTGTGTTTGTTTGTTTTTTTTTTTTTTTTTTTTGAACATTAAGAATTAACAACAGCAATTTTATTTGGAATCATTGAATATTAAGTGTTAATACCGTTTAGATACTTTAAAATTTTAATTTTTAACAACAAACCATTGAGTGATGTTCTTAAAAAATATACGTCATCACAAAATAAATGCCAAAGTAAATTACTGTGGGGCTTACATAGCTCATCAATGCTTTTTACCTAAATTTAGCTGGGAAAACTGTAACTAAGTAAGTTTAAAACACTATGAATTATTTATTTATTTAATTAATTGCTTTTGTTTTAGATATTTTTGTAGCCTTTTTTTCTTTATTAAATGACTGCAACACCCATTATATATGAACCATTTTAATTTTAATTAAAAGAAATCATAAATAACTGTTATACCTTTGTTATGAGTGCAAATAAACGCAGTTAGCCCTTTTTCGTTTTAAAATATCACAACAGTTAATTAAGCAATTTGGTCAGGTTAATATTTTTATAGTGGTTTACTGTTGACAAAGTATATTTTCATTATTATTATTTTTGTTTTTTATTTGCTTATTTGTTATAATATCAAATATATTGTCAATATAAGTATAAGTGTAATTGTATATGTTTTATAACCAGCCATGGTCAACCAGAGTAAAGGCCACAAAAGTGCCACAAAAAATTGCAAACTAAAAATCACAGGCAATAAAAAAAATAATAATATGCAACAAAAGCAATCAAATGGTTTAAAGGGCATTCACTAATTTTGCCTCTTGATAATAAAAACAAATACAACAATTAAAGGGAATTCTTTAATAAGCGGGATAAAACTAAAAAAAAGCTAAAAAAAACGGGAAGCAAAAAATAAAAAATTTAAATTTTAAAGCTTTTTTAAATAGCTCGTAAAAAAGCTCTATAGCTCTATTAAAAAGTTTGAAAAGAAATTTATGTAAAAATTGAAACAACACTTAGAAAACATAAAATATTTATTTGCTTGTAAAAAACATGTTAGATTTTTCAAAAATTAAAAATGCAGCTTTTAAAAGGGTAGCAAATTGAAAAAAATGTTTTACATTAAAAGTAGGAGGAGTAAAGTTGTATTATGCTTTAAATAATAACGGCTAACCAAATCAAAAACAACAACATTCACATCAACAGCAACGAAACAAACAAAAAAAAAAACCCAAAAAAAACAAACCGTAAGTGAAACCAAACTCATCAACACAACAAATGCTAGCAAACACACACACACATCCAGCCATATTCCGTACTAAACAACCAACCCAATTTTCAACCCCCTCTAAGGAAACAAAACCCACTTTAAAAACTATAACTACTACTTCTGTGTATGAGTTTAAATTACAAACCAATACCGCACATAACGGTTTATTATATGTGCAACTGCAACCAACAATTCATAATTTTTTTTCTTTTCCCTTAGAGGATTAATTCAATAATTTCTCTTTAACACTCAGCTAGTCCTCTAATGTTTTATATGTGTTTGTGTATAGAAACCACCACTCTCGGTCTCTCTGTGTGTTATTTAATCAAATAAAATACTCTTTGACATTCGCTTGTTACTTGCTGGAAATTATGGCGTTTTAGAGTACAACTCTCTTTTATTTTAGTAACTTTAGCTTTTTTCTTTTGGTAAAAAAAAATCATGTCCTGCTAAATATCCCTGGAGAGTACTTTGGAAACTCATTGCAAAAGCATTACAATAATTTCATTTAGTTTTTTTTTTCTACGATTCTTATTTCAAATAAAAAATAAATAAAAATATATTTAAACTTTTTTCCTTTATTCTGGTAACAGATGAACAGGAAGCCCAAGGAATAAGCAAACATACACACACATAAAATCAACCCTGTTATTAACCCAATAAACCACGTTATAAGGACACCCTTTCCAAGAAATATTTTAATAACAATATAAACACCGAGAGAATTTTTTTAAAATTTAGTTAATTTTTAAAGATTTTGCTGGATAATTATAAGTTAGGTTAAGTTCATATTATTATTTCTTTCGAATGGCGTCTTCAAGTAGAACGGGAATAGTTTATATAGATTCTAGTGATCCAGAAAAATGCATTAATTCTACTGGTGTCAATTAGAGTTCCCGAAAAACAAAAGAGGATATTTTTTTTTATAAGCCACTTGCCAATTCGTAACGTTTTGTTATTATGTCAGGGAATGAAGCATCGGTAGCAGTCTATACTTGACAAGCCTACATTTTTTTACACACAGACTGCACTTAGTGAGTCACAAGTATCACAACTATTGGCGATCAATATAGAAAAAATCCTTAAAGCCAGGGGTGACTTTAAATTATTTTTTTAAATAAAACTAACGGGTGTTTCCTTAAGACCGATGGAACATAAAACACAATTAGCCCTCAAACGGAGTCTCATGCTGTTTTTACTTTTGAACATCTATGATCAGAAATTTATGGCAAAAATATGCAGATTTACTTTGAAAATTAAATATCAATTTCAGCAACTTATAGGTGACTTAGTGATTTTTATCAAAGCTCTGCGCAACAGAAAATATATCCGCTATAAGCAAAAGTGTAAAAGAATCCAATTTATCGATTCTTCATTAGTCGCAGGAATGAGGCCTCTGTTCGTCTACAACGTGAAAAATTTTGTGCCAAAATCGACCTCAATATCTGTACAGGATCCATATGGTTTAGAAAATAAAGCCACGACACCATCACATGCATCGCTATTTCGCCGATTAAGCTCTAAAGCAGTTAGAAACTGATCCGATATTTTATAGCCAACTTATGTCCAGCGACATCATTCAAAATTAAATCTTCAAAAATTTAGCGAAAGTTCGCTTTACGCAAGATAGAGATTGTTGTAGCACCACGATATGTTTTTTTTGTTTGAAGAATTAGATGACATTTATCTGGGCGTTATGTGATTTCAAGACGATAGTGCAATTTGCCAAAAGGCGACTGCAACCATCCAACTATTAAAATAAAAATTTGTCAATAAGTTAAATAAGAGAAATGGACCTCTCAGTTAGCCTCGGTAGCGGTTGTGCTATTTGACGATTATCGCGTATTTCCGTGGGTTCAGGTGATAATTTAGAATAAATGTGACCTAAAGCTTATCTAAAGATCTACTTTTCTATGAAAAATTAAATAGCCCATGAATCGGGAAAGAATGAGCGAGCGCCAACTTTTTTCTCCTGATGTTTTTTCTTACTTTTTAATTTTCTATTCCCCATTTATTTATTTTTTTTTTAATCGAGTTCCTTTCAAATGATATGAAAAAATTAAAGGCAGGCGTGATGTTTTGCCCGCCGCCTCGAAAGGCATTGACCGATATGGTTGAGTTTCAGTAGCAACATTTTTGAAATTATGTTTCATTGATTGGCATATTTTAGTTTTCTTTAGCTCATCTAGTGATTTGGCAAAGTTAATTTCAACACTAACACGGGCGAAGAGAAGGACATCGCTCAATCGACTTTGCTATAAATAAGAACTCAGAACATATACACTTTATAAGATCGGAAATGGACATTGAAGAAATTACAAACAGCATGAAAAACTTCGATTTAAACTTTTCAACTGTGTTGAAGGTTATAAAACAAATTAAAAAATTACTCAAAGTGTATTTTTTATCTTTTTCAAAATCCTTCGATATATAAAATTAGAATTCATTCATAACAACAAACAATAGGAAATAGAAAAGTTGCCGGAAAAGGGAACACGTTTTCTCTACATGGCCAACGTAACTATGGTCGCGGTAAAGCTTTAAACAAAAGTCCATCATACACAAGATCACACACAGAAATATATCATACATCAATGAAGTAAAAAAAGGATACGTGTGCACGCGTCAAACATAATGCAATTTTCTTTCCTGCGTATTTTTTAAGGATTTAAAATTTTTAAAGGAAAAAGCTTTGAGTCAAAAACATTGCAAAAATTTAATCATACTTTTACACATACATTTGTGAACCACAGTTACAACCACCACCGCTTCTGGAATCATTATTCTAGTCGACTTTTAAATCAAACATGCGTCCCAACAAATCTACACCCCTTTTTCGAGTTGTTTTTGCTGTTGTTGGCATCAAGAGTACATTCCTGGCTACGAAAAAAAAGAATAAATATATAAATGCAAAGGGTGATTATGACAGCAATACTTCATATTGTATTTTGATATAAAAAACAAAAAAAAAAAAACAAAAAATAGAATAATCAACAACAACACCAAGAGGAACGCCAAAATAACACACACATTCATCCATTTGCCACAGTAACAAATTTCATTTGGTTCCATGGTTTGGTAAGAGACTTTTGTTCAATTATCTTATGCGTGATTGAGTGTGAGTGTGTATGTGCGTAATTGTTAGTGGCTGTGCCACATAATAACGTATTTTATTTTGTTGGTTATTTGGTTAAGGGTTATATTTCTTTAAAATTATTTCGGTATTTGTATAGAAACATTAATCTCTACATGTATGCATATGCATTATAGTGTGTGTGTGTTTGTGTGAAGGTTTAAGTACATTTTGCGTAATTTAGTCCCGTGTGATTTTTTGATAAACTTGATTTTTAATTTATGAATTTTAATGATTACATGTTGTTGTATTGCGTTGTTTTGAAATTTTAAGGAGGAACAGAAGTACAATAATGAAAACTAAAAGAAATATGGTGGTTTTTTTCAAACGAATATTAATAAATGCACTTAGAGAAATGCAACCTACAGTTTAAAGTATTAGAAATTTTTAGATTTGAAATTTTTAGATTCACCTTAATAACCCATTTATTTGTACGATTAAACTGCCTCTTGGCTGTAGACATTTCAAATTGCAATGAGAAAATATCCCTTTTTGCCTTTTTTTGAAGAAAATTTTTTTTTAATAAAATTTTGGGGTTTTTGCTAAATTTAATTGATTTAATTAAATTCCCAAGTGGTTGATGATTTCTTCATTTTTTGTTTTAGGTTATTTCTAAATTATGTCCTAATATTTTATAATTTTTGTGGTGAATATTTTTGAGTTTTACTTAATTTTTAATGGACACATCAATTTCAGTGTCAAAAAAAAAAATTAATAATAATAGTCTTTATTTTAAGATTTCTTAATTATTTACCGCATTTTATGACAGAATGATGTAAATTAAAAAAAAAATTCATATGAGCCGCTTTCTTTAAAAGTGGGTTAAGTCCATTTTAACCAAAACTAGTGTAATGATAAGGCTGAATACAATCTGCTTTGAGCTTTTATCAGATTACATTCAATGTTATTATTAATTTAATTTTTATCAAAAATGGACTTAAGCCACTTTTAAGCAAAACGGTTTACAAAAAACAAATCATTAAAACCCGTCGGCTTCATTATCATAGCAGAATACACCAAATTTATACCAACTTATTTTGCCAATCTTATGTGCATTGCCTACTTTCTTCCTAATTCTTCAAAATTTCCACATCTTGGCTGAATACTGCCTATCGAAGCTGCGAACGCCAAAAAACGTTGTTATATTCCACACATTATGTCATTAATAGTTAAGTATATCAAATGAAACAAAACTTTCTATTGATGTCTCACACCCAACTTGTGTTAAAATATGTTGATATAAGACACAACCGCCATAATGGTTGAAGTCCTTTGAGAAATAATATAAAAATTTTCCTCAAAGGAACTTTTTCCAATTTTTTTTTAATAAAAAACGCCGTATTTCATTCATAGCATTTGTTCACATTAGATACATGCAACATATGCACATGGACTTTAGATATAAAAAACAATACAATTTTTTATTATTGTTGTTGATATTGTTACTTTGACATTAATCCAGGTGTGTTAACAAGCCTCGCTTTTGAATTCGAATTAAAAACACAGAGCGAGTGTTGACATGTTTTTAGTTTTTTTTTTAATTTTTTATTTCATAATCTTTAACAATTAAGAAATCTTACAATAAGAGATAAAAAGAAGGATTTCTGTAAAAAAAAACTATAAATAATGAAAAATCTAAAAATGTTTCTAAAATATTTAAGTGACAAAACAATGATCAGGCCTTTAATAAATATTACAGCAAAAAAAAAAAAAAAAAAGAAAAAAATGTGTAACAATCGTTTCAAATAAATATAGAAAAACAACAACAAAATAAAACAGTTTTAAGTTGTTTAAAGATTTTCTATAAAATTTAGTGTCTTGTATCAAACAGCTGGCAATAAATTTTATTTTTGTTGGCGATTATGATACTTCATGGTGTTTGTGTTGCAGCACACTTTTAGAGATTTTCATTTTTAACTAGAATGCAACTTAAAATAAAAATTAAAAAAAATCGTAGCACGTGAATAACATCTTGAGAGATATAGGAAGGTTTTAATATTCTTGATAAAAACAAATATAGAAAATCAAATTTTGAATTGATTTTTTTAGCTTTCCATAATAATCTTGTTTTAGGTTGATATTTTTAATTGAGCGATTTTCCAACAAGGGACAGGAACATTTGGTAAAACTAAAATTGCAGTTTTCTATTACCTTTAGCTTAAATATATTAGGCGACGGGCCACATTGGTTGAAGAGAGGCCGAAATACCTTTTTGTTTATATTCGCCGATTTGGATATTTTTTGGCATTTTGTTGTCAGATATCTGAATACTATGATTCCATAATATTAGGCTGATGTAATTATTATTTGTTTAAACAGACACGCTCGAAGTACATACATATTCGCTTGTTTAAAATGGCATGCAAATTTACTGTAGATTCAATATCTTGGTACAATCACAGTAAACTTACCATTTGACTTTATTGTATATTGTGGTAAATCACAATTGTCAAAGATGAGAATTGCATAAAAAGAAGTTGGAAAAAGTGTCATATAAAAAATTTCGTAGAACAAAATATAAGCAACATCAATGTTTCAATGTTCATCAACTTAAGTGAACTGTATCTTTTTAGCGCTGTTTAACGAAAGATGTCAAATTACAGCTTGAAGTCTCAGCTAAAAGTTAAAATGAAATTGAGCTGCTCGTACCTGCTCCTCTTCAAAAAAGCAGTAAAAACTATAAAATGATAAAGTAACAAAACATGAATTTTGGTTCATGAGTGTTGTTGTTGCCATAATTCTTTACTAACTAAAATTATTACAAAATGTAATATTCATTTCATACATAAAATAGCTGAAATTCAAAAGAGATTAAAGTTGACACTGGGCATAAATGTGGACGCAGTGAAGCAAGGCATGGGCACAACAAATTATGGCAATATGGCAAGAAAATTTTTCGAAAATCCGGTGAAAACTGCAGATGTAATTGACATAAAAGAAGACTTAATACACAAATTTAAAATTATTTTGGCCGCAATAAATTGTAGTGCAGCGATCGACACAAACAAATTTCATATATATTTCAAGGATACTGCCAAGTTGTTTGTAGATCTCTATGGCTGGTACTACATGCCTGTAACTGTGCAAAATATTCTGGTTCATGGTAGCAAAATTATAGCAGAAGCCATTCTGTCTTTACCTTTTTTTACATTTTTAATTATTTGTGTAAGGTATGCTGTCCGAGGAAGCTCAGGAAGCGAGGAGTATAAACTATAGAGCCTTAAGATTACATCATTCGCAAAGAATTAGGCGTGTAGCTACTAATGAAGACGTAATGCATAATCTTTTATTGTCTTCAGACCCATTTATAAATAAATTTCGCTTAAAGCTACAAATCAAAAAATTGAAGTACAATAATAATGTTAAAAAATTATTAAAAGAGTATGCCTTAATTACTTATTCATGTTTTTGCTATGGGAGATGGGAGTTAAAGTGGGCGGATCAGGTATACATATTCAGAAGCCCATTCTAAAATTAAAATTTTTGTAGAAATTGAGTCGATGCATTTAAAATCAAGGGAGTTGTGCCACTTTTTCAATACAAATTATATGGGAAGTGGGCGTAAAATTGGGCGTATGTATTTTTCAAATTTCACACAAATAATTATGAGAATTTTAAAATGCTATTTGCCTTAAAACAACGACATAGATCAAAATTTTAACTTCACTTTGTATGTGAGGTGGGTGTAAAAGTGGGCGGATCATTTTGATTTTTCTATTTTTTTCTTAATTTAAACAAAAAATGCCTATGTGTCAAGTTTCATTGTCTTTCGACAATTTCTATTTTTTGCAGCTCGCTATATGAACTTTAACGAATGTGCGGACTTTCGTATGTATCAAATTTCAAAAATAAGGTAAAAAAATCACGTTGGATTCCCTTATAAAGGAAACATACTATGGAACGATTAATTCTATTTTAAATTTACTTTTTCTTTTCTTAAGTGGTCAGTCCCATTAAGAAATCGATGCCCATAAATATGCCAGCTGATTTCAATAGAGTTGCTTCTTGGGCTTCATTCATTGTGACGAAAAATGTATTAACAAGGAAACATCTTTATTTTCGAATATGAACTAGCGACTAGCAAACACAATAAAGCATATTAAATTCCTAAAGCTTTGAAACATCTTTTTTATTATTAACTCCATGAATAAATAAAAAATTTATAAACACAAATAAAAAAAATATGAACACTATTATAAATTGTTTGCTGGGATATGTGAATCTTATTAGCAATAATCACTTGTAGCTACTAACTAATTAAAAGAATTATTTTATTTTATTTATCGTTATTAATTCGACAAGAAAAATTAAAATTGTTTAGAAGCAACAACCAGAAGGACCTCAATTCATGTACATAAAGAAATATTGAAGTAAAATGCAACGAAAAAGTTAATATGTAAAATCTACTTCGAGCAAACAAATAAATTTAATTCCAGTCAAACAAAATAAATTAAAAAAAAAACACTTTTTTGAAGAATCAATTTTTTACAGATGTGAGTCTGCAGTAAATTTTTGTGTCCTTTGCGGAACTCCACACAGTTGTCGAGTTGTGGGTTTTTAACAAAATCATAAGAAGGAGGAGGGGTATTACACACTCATAAAAACACATTCACTAACTTAAATCCATATTTTAAAAAATGTACCATCAATAACAAAATGGCAAAAGGAAATACTCTCCCACATAAAAAAACACATACACACACACAAACATATGAAATACTCAAAAACTGTGCCAAAACCACTGCTATACGTCAATTTTCCATAGTGGCCACACTGACAAACACCGAAATGAGTGAAAAATAAAAAACCAAACAGAAAATTGTGTTGTTGTGTGTATCCACAACCGAACAATTATAACATGGTTTATCAAATGTTTATGAATGCAAGGATACAACCTACAACAACTAAACCGTTAGACTAAACCAAGCAACAACATTTCGAAGGAGTCTCGAAAGATTCTTGGCCACAATTGAGGAATCATGCACATTCACACAAACAACAAACATACATTGAGGATAAATAAAGATAGCAACAGTTTTAAAAGACAAGAGTAATAGCAACAATACTCTTCTAGAGCAACACACACACACAGATAGTTAACCATATAACAACCAAAAACTTATCACTCAAAATTGAAACAGCAAGAAATTGGAAAAATTTCCTACAAGAAGAAGAAAAAGAAGCAGCAGAAAAACATATATCCCATCTCAATAATTCCTATAATTAAAAATCTTATTAATGGACATTTTTACAAGAGAACAGGGAGAATATAAAAAAAAATAAGCCAACCAACCCCCTTGTAAAATGAGCGAAGTGCATTTTTTTTTGTTGTGAAAGGCCACAAGAAATAATTTTAATGCTCAATTCATTCCATTGGAAGTTGGGAATTTTTTTTATAAAAAAAACTTCCTATTCTTTCCTTACAAATTTCCCCTCTTCACAGTGTTTTCATTTGTGGTTGTTTAAATGGTGGTTGCTTTATTTTTGTTGTTTTTATTATTGTTGCCCTGGCTACTATGGCAGCCAGAAAACCATACCAACAAACCACAATTCACTCAAATATTGAAAACATCAGCTAAAAAAAAGTGAAATGAAAAAAATGTGGAAAATAAATATTCAAGAATTACCCCTGCCAGAGAAAAGGATATTTATTTTTTAATTCAGGGAATTTTTATTTTCAATTACTTGTCACAAAAAAAAAATATGATGGGGAAAATCTGTGTTATGGTGGGAAATGTCAAGCTATAAATTTTTATTTTTTCCAGGGAGCTGTTGGGAAAAAATTTATTTTTTATTTTATTGTAGCTGAGAGTATTGTGGCCGTGTTAATTGAGTGGGATTTATTATTTTGCGTTATTTAAAAAGGAAATATGCGAGAGTTTTTTCTATGATTTGGAAGAATTAAAGTTTCATTTTATTTGTTTTTTTTTCTTGTTGTTTTATTTGGAGGTCCAGTAACCCAGTCGTCATAGAAGTGTTGTGATTTTGTTTTTTTTTTATAGAAATGCATTAAATGGTCCAGGGTATGAATAACACAGTGTTTTGATAATGTTGTTTTTATAAAAATTTGAATTCGCAATAAAATGTGATAAGAAAGTTTCATTACACAAGTTTAAAGGATCGACATTTATTGCAATTCTTATTTTAACTGCAATAATTTGCAACAGTTTTGAAGTATTTTTTCTATTTGCGTTGCTTAAGATTTTTTGCTAAAGTGAAGAAAATGAAAACTCTTGTGAAATTTTTTGTAAGAGAAAGGGGAAAAAATGCTTTGTATTCATGCAGAAAATTTATTAAGGATTAAAGTCAGGCTACGATCTTCAACTGAAGCGAGAAGCGAAATATGCTGTAATTTATTATATCAAGTGGCTGCTGGTATTTTTTAAAATAAATTTACAGCTGTTAAAACGCTTTTATCTGAATGTAGGTTGTGTAATTTACTAAGGGAAAATTAACACAGGAATAGGCTCTTCGAGAGAAACGTGTCCTACTCAAATGCGCTTGGGCCAGAAATATAATCGCTGATTTCTTCTACTGCTATCGATAACCAGCTTCGGACTCTCTTGTATGAGGGGATTATTCTAACCTCTGGATTGAGTAGACATCTCGGTAATCAAGACAATTAACTGGTTCTCACTAAAATGGAAAAATGTATTTATTGCAATGGATGTCACACTGAATAGTAAATAATCGATAGGAGGCTAAATCGCCAAACCTATTTTACCTTTTACACACCTCGAAGTAAATAAGTTAACTTACGTTACGTTACGTTAATTGAAATGTTTAAATCTAGTGAGAAAACTAAATGAAATAATTTACTTTAGATAATGATATTCACTACTGAAGATGGAAAAATGTACAATTAAAAAATAGAAAATTTATAGATCACAAAAATTTCTTCTAACAAAAACCACTTTTTTTACTTTACGCCACTGTATCTAATAAACTATGATCGGTTTTAAAGGTTTTGCAAGATTTTGTTTAATTTTCAAATACAAAATGGAAACATGAGTTTTTGGAAATATAAGAAAATAAATTTTAATTAAAATCGAAGAACAATTCAAATTTAATGAGTTTTAAAGGTGGCGTCTTTACATTACACGACGTTGGAATTCCTGTGGCAACGGTTAAACTGGCCAATAAAGAACCACTACCTTAATTTGGCTTTCAAATTATGGGTGAATAAAGGTTCCTGCTGTATTTCCAGACAACTGTGGACTACACTGGATTTCAGGCGAATCAGGCAGCTGATCGGACTGGACAGGAAATCCATAAGTATTACGGTATCGGTACTTACTGGTCACTTTCTAATAGGCAGGCATGTTGAAAGACTTGGTTTGCCTGAAAATGATTTCTGTAGCATCTGTAGCTCGAAGGATAAGGACGAGACAGTACTGCACCTCCTGTGCCATTGCCCATTCCTGGCTCGATGAAGATTTAGAATTCTGGGCTCTCCTTTCTTTAAGACTCTTACGGAGCTATCATCTCGCTCTATAGGGGACATAGCGAAGTTCATCCGGAAATCTTTACTGTTCTCAGTTGAGTTGGGGGAGTCGTGCCGCCTTCCTTGTTGTAGCACAATGGGCCATACAATTGTGCTCAAGTGAGCTTCGTCGTGAGAGGCTGTTTTCTTGTTTTTGTATAAATTTTAAAAGAAAAGAAGGAAAAAATAAAGACTAGCAAAATATAATGCAGCATTTTCTAGATCGCTACATTCATCATCGGCCTTCCACGATGGTATTTATTTTAGGCAGTAAGAATTATAAACGTTTCATAAATTAAAAAGCCAGAAATAATTTAAGAATTTGGTTATTTGTTAAATGAAGTCTAAAAAAATGTAACTAATAAAAATGATTTAAAATATTAAACGGAATTTATTTGTTTTAAAGCGGAACATTTGCTAGCCGATTAATTTCTATTTCTATTCATTTGCTTAAAGAAATTAAAGGGATTGACTGTTTTACCATGACCGTATGAAAACATTTAAAGAATTTGAAGGTTTCATTTGAGTGTTTGGCAAAAACTTAAAAAAGTTTCATTATATTATTCAAAACTTTCATTTCTGCATTCTTAAAAATTGACTTTGCTTAAGCAGAACGGCTTTTTATTGAAACGTTAAGTCGCTACTGAAATTTTCCAAACCCAAAATTTTTATTTAAAAAATATTGTGAAATTGTCGTGCGCTAAGAATAATTGAAAATAATTGGTCCCCCTGAAAGCAAATTTTTATTTTATTATTTTTATTTTATTTCCAAAAGAGAGAAGTAATCATGTGTCGTCTTTCTTCAAATAAGATTTTGAATTCATTTTTAGTTTCTTATTTACCGTAGGACCTTAGATTTTTGTCACATTTTTGAACAACGGAAATGTGATTGAATAGCGATTATAAACTCGAATAAAGTGGTGGAGATTAAATAAAATTGATTTCAAAAACCTTTTAAGTACTCACTTTTGAATTTTGTTGAAAGAAAATTTATCTGACTTTGAAGACAGGGAGAAATCATTAATTGATACTTGAGGTTAAAACTTAAAAAATTTAGCCCAATTTTGTTTAAAATAAAAAAAAAAATACTTTGATTTTAGTTGATATAAATACTTTATTTCTTTTTTATTATTTAACTTAATTACCACATATTGATCTTGAAGTTTTTGTGATGTAAATTCCTTAAATAAAAATTCCTTTTAAGAAACATGTGGCACAATTCCAAAATAGCGAGTGCTAAATAAAATGATCGTTTATATTTTGCCAGAATGTTTATATTTCCAATTAAAGGCGGAGTCTAGAAAAATAAACAACATGAATATAAATAATTCCCTGGCTAATAAAACGCCCTAATTATACAAAAAGAACATAAACACTACACGCTCAGAGAAACACAGCAAAATGATCTTCACAAAAACACAACAAAGACGAATAAAAACAACCCCAATTGTTGTGCATAAAATAAATGAACGCATAAAATGCATTTAGGAAGAAATAGTAGCGACGGCATTTGTTAACGGCGGAAAATACATTTTTTCACTTAAATTTTATTTTAAGTGAGTTAAGATATTCATTTTGGAAATCTTAAGATCATCTTGGATTGATGATGGCTAAACTCTTTTTAATCCACAACAAACAATATACGAAATTTACATTTTTGAATGTATAAATATTTAACAAAAAGTTATAAAACATGCAAGGAAACCTCAGCGGCTTAATAACCTTTAGCCTTCAACCTAAAATAACACAAAATCCGCAACAATTCAATAAAATGAACCAATTTTTATGATCACAAATACAAAAGGATGGTTCTGTCGACCATTTACTGCACAGGTAAGACGTACAAAAAACCGCGATTCTTTTATAGAAAAAGCGTATTTTATAGTGGGAGATTAAACAAGAAATACTTTACAAGAGGCGGTCAAAAAAATGTTGCTTATTTTATGATACGAATATTTTATATAAATAGCAATTGTTTGACTGTTAAGAGGACTTAAGCAAAACGAACGAAGGCTCAGGTAAATTTGTTTAAAAAAAGTTAAGCCAAAAACCTATAAATATTTGTTATCTAGGGATTGACTTTTATAAGTAAAGGCTTAAATGAGTGCCAACTCCGGTTTAATTATAGCAGGTACTTTTAATTCTTTAGCACTTACAGCTAAAGTAGAATTACATTTTTTATTAAACCAATATTTTTGTGGTTGGTTTCGGGGATAATTAAAATAATTTTCATTTTCTTCGAAGTCTTATTAAAAAGGTGGTTTTTGTAGAAAACAAGGGAAAGTTTTAGTGTTTTAATAGTTGTTCTTGGAAATGTAAAGATTTAAGCGTTTGCTAACTATTCGAGTTTCTAATATTAATTGCTAAACTACAGGTGTACGAATAAGTGATGTTAGAAAGGTTTTCATAAATTTGTTTAAGTTATAAAAAATTTATTAGAAATATTCTGCTCTATATTTTTAAGCCTTAAAGTTTTTTTATAATCTTTCTAACTTTTTATCATAAAAAAATCATGATTATGGTTATGATCACAATAATCATATCATATTTTCCTTAACTAAATATGGTTAAGGTGAACAAGTTACGATTCTTATACATTATACCTTAGTTACGATAAACACATTTGTTTTATATCTGTTCACTAAATGATTGATAAAATGGTTATAGAATTGAAACGTGTTTGATTTCAGCTAGATTTTTTTTATTTAATTCTAAGCACAACAACTTAACTAAAATATTTTTAACCATATTATATTATAAATAAACATAATATGTTACATTTTTCCTTTAGAACAAAATATAAGTGATTTACTATCCGTTTAGCGGTTCGCCTTAAAATGCCAAATGTGAAAAATATTAAATATTAATTTCTTATCAAAAACAACAGTGACAAAAAAAACATAAATGTCACACATTCCGATCGGAATGGTTTTAATTCCGTATTAACACTTCCGATCGATTTTGTTTTAGCTTCTTTAGATTCCGATCGTTTTTGTTTATTCCTGAAAAGTATTGAATCTCCACTATTTAATTAAATTAGGCAATATTTTGTACACCAAAATACACAACAAGGCTAATCTAAGTAAGACACATCATAAAAGTAAATTTAAGAAACGCAAAAAACAAAATTTCAAAGAAACTAAATTTCACTTTGAAATTTTTCGTTTTTAGTTTTCTGAAGAAGCAATTTGCGGAATTTAAACCACTTTCAATCGGAATTGAGTTCTGCCTGATAATATAAAATAAAATAAATATACTCAAATTATGAGCAAATAGAAACCAATTCAAAAAAGCAAATATTGGGGTGACAGAGAATTAAATTATAAAAAAAAAAAAAAAAAAAAAAATAAATAAATAAGTCTACTTAGCTATAATTTTACATGAAAATGTCACCGACTCTTAATGGGTTAAGCATAAAAAAATATTTAGTATTTTCTGAAAAATCTTTTCAAAAGCTTGAAATTGATATCCATATTGATGTCTTAAAAAATATGGTCCAAAAGCACATTTTCCTACGAAAAGTTCAGAGGTCCTTAACGCGGAATATATAAGCGAGCGCTAATTTTTTGATTTGATGTTTTTTTTCTTTCCTAATTCTCTATCGCCCCATACATTTGTTTTTTTTTCATTGGAGTTACTTCATTGTTCCAAACGATATGGAAAAATTAGCGGTAGGCGTGGAGCTTTGCCCGCTGCCTTGAGGGCCGATTTTAAATAGCAACATATTCGAAACTATGTCTGATCAATTCGCGTATTTAAATTTTCTCTAGCTCATTTAGTGCCTTGGCAAAGTTTATTTCAACACTTACACAGACGGAGAGACGGACATCGCTTACTCGACTTCGCTATGCATAAAAACTCAGAAACATATATTATTTAATGGGATCGGAAATGGATATTGTAGAAAGTACAAACGGAATGCCAAACTTTGATATATCCTTTTTCCACCTGTGGTGCAGGGTATAAAAATGAGCAAAAATATCCAAAAAATAAAAAATAGAAAAATAATTTAAAAAAAGAATAAAAACGAAATGTCCATGATTACAAAAATAAACCACAGAAATGTTTAATTAAATTAAATAGTTTTTAAATTTAACGTGCTATTTTTAATCCTTATTAAATTATTGAATCACAGATATTGAATATTGAGGGTGATTATGTTTTATTTTATTATGATATTTTTTAAAATAACTATGATTATCAACAATAATAATATGATTGAACTGTAATCATGCATTTTACATAATATGTTGCTTTTAGATTATGGTTACCTCAAACATGTTTTTTCTTTAAGTAAAAATCTTTAATTTGAATTGAAGCCAGTTTCTTGTGTCAGTCATGAATATATTACGTTACGTTTTGTCAACCTTAACACTTCCTGAACTTTATTTAAATCTCTTATTATTATATTTTTCAGGAAGGTTGTAGCGTTTTAATATATTTCCTATATTAAAGGCTTTTTTATCCAGAAGATGAAAACGCTGTCGGTCTCCTATAAAGGTATTTTAACATTAATATCATCAGTTATTCTGACTAAAGGCTTAGACAGAGGTACTTTTAGAACTTTGGTATTCTTTTACTTTTGTGCAAGCTCAGTTTTTCACGAGCGTAAGTAAAATGAAAAGCTTAAAACATTTTTTAAAATAAAATATTTTCACTAAACAACAAAATTGCTTTATGAGCTTCATGAGGTACTGAGGTCGGTATACTGAGTATAAACTGGATTCCATGAGATCCAGCTGGTCCGACATATCTTAGTAGGCTTGATATAGATGTTACCTTCTTTAACTATCTATTTAGTATTTATTATTATAAAAGTCATTCAATCTAGCTGACTTTTTTAAAAGATTTTAAAGAAAAATGTTAACAGTGCCGAGTCCGAAATTCACAATATTTTCTTGCTAATAATTTTATGGTAATTTTGTGTCGAGTTGCTGTTTGCAAATAATGTTAACAGTTGAAAGAAAACTGTGCTTCTTTAAAAGTTTTATTTGGTTTAGACTTATTATATTAATTAAAATTTGAATTGGCTTAATTATATATTTATTGAAAAATTATCACAAATATCATAATTAAAAAAACAGTTAAATCAATTATATGTTTTATTAAAAGTGATGAGAAAAATTTTGTGATTAAATAAATTATTGAATCAATTAAAAGCTTAATTGGATTTCATTTCGAAACTAATTAAAAATTTAATAGATGTAATAAAATTTTTCTTTGTTAAAAGGAATATTTAAGGAATATGGTTTTATCAAATGCTGTAATGATTTTAATTTTAGCTAATAACTTGAAGAGGAAAAAGCCTTATGAAGGATGGATGGAAAGTTTCTTACAATCGAGAACACTAGTAAACAGAGTTGTGTATCACATTCAGTTAATTAATCTCCTTATTATATTAACAAAATTTAAAAGTAGAAGAGTTTTAAAGATAAAGAAATTTAATTTAACTTTTTCACATTTAAAATTTTATCAGTGCTCTTGAAAATTTGTTTCTCCTTTTGCAATACCAAGCAGAAACGAATACAAAATGCAACTAATATTCATTTAGTACACAATTACACGCTCGTTTTGCTATTTAACTAGCCGATAATTACTTAAAATTGCTAAAGGATCACAACATGACATACAATTTTCACTTTGGCCAAACACTCGCAAACTGGTAATGCTGACCATGAGCGACAACGCATGGCCGAACTCTCTAACATGATCCTCACACTACGAGTGCTCAGCAGTAACTGAAAATTTTAAAACAACATGACTAAAAATCTGACAGCAAGAAATTGTAAAACATGATCAGCAGGCGATGAATGAAAAGATGAAGATGAAGCGTGAAAATTGCTCCCGAATAAAAAGCAAACTAGACACACATAAGACAACAACAAAAACAATATTATATCAATTTTGTACATATTTCCGGCAACAACAAAAGACAAAAATTATATTTTAAAAGAATGAAATAGAATTTTTTCAAAACACAATAGTTTATTTTCTAAGAAAATTTAGCTCTTTAAATGTTTAAAATTAAAATGCTTAAACGTTATCTTTAATGCAAGAAAAGGACGAAATAAAGTTCTTTGAGTTTGAGTAAAGTATATTGGAATGGTATATCATAGTTTTTAATAAAGATCTTTGGTTGTCTCTCTGCTGAGTGTCAAAATTGTCGAAATGGCTTAATATTCTTTCTTGTTTGCTGCTTTAGAAATCATTTGACAAAACACAGTTTGATGTGGCCTTAAGATATGAAAATATTTTCATACGATGTCCTACTGTGCGTTCAGAACGTCACGCGACATTGCTCGCGACAGTTTAAAAGGGAAATGCTTTTTAGTCGTTAGATGTCATGTTATGTGAAGAAAGTTTCTACTTCAAAATAATATTAGATTTTTTAGCATAATTTTTCAATGGCTTAAACAGCTGCTGTTGGATGTTTATTGAAGGAAATACTTAAATTTGTTTCAAGAAAATTTCTTTGAATTTGTTTGAAAATTATGAGCTTTTCCAGGGTTCAACAAGCTTTTAGAAAGGATTCTTACTTCCTAAATAAATAGAGAAAAAGAAACTGATTTTATAATTAAAATCTTATATATAAATTAGTTTTATACTTCTACGAAAACTTTCATTAATTTAATTACTTTTGTTGTTAAAAAAAGTTACCAATTACAAAAAAAAAAAAAATAAATTTATGCATCAGTGATTTGCTAAAATTTTTATGTATGAAAAAGAAAATAATCTATTTCCTTTTGCAGACAACAATCCGGAGATTGTAGATAAAATTTCTGTCCAAATCTAGGGCATGTGTCTTCACTCATAGTCAGCTAGAAAGTCGTCAAGTTAATGGTTGTGTCTTAAAGAGTCTTAAATTGATGCTGATGTAGGTTTTTCAAAACTGGTTGTCATCCTAAGGCAAATGAAATACTAAAATTGATGTCTCAGTCAGGGAATGAAAGGTCGGCTAAAATTAAGAGCGCTCATAACGTTTTACTTTTTGCTAAGATTTAAAGTCTAGTGAACCACGCTTTTAGACATGAAATTTTTCTTCCTAAAAGGGTTAATATTAATGGAGAAGATATTAGGGATTCAATACAATCGTACCACAAATTCCAAAAATTAATGGATTGATGCATATGACATTTTTTTAAACCTGGCCACCTTGACAATAAGTTTTTATACCATTAGATTTCATTTAATGGGGTAATTTTAAAATAAAGCCTAGCATTACCTGTAGGTTGTGGAATAAATTAATCAATAACACTGAACGACAAAGAACCTTCACATTTATGCTTTTTGGTTGTGACATGCAGAGCTTTGGAGCCATTTAGTTCAATCACCATTCTTTTTATACTTTCAGCAAAACTTTGTGATTTAAAAAGGTATTTAGATTTGATGTTTCTATCCAATACTTTGTGTTAATTTTCCCGAGATTAATCCCTCAGAAATAAGAGACTTAGGGCTATGAACTGCTATGACTCAAAATAAGACGCTTTAGGCAGCTGGATCAAATGTATTAAAAACAAACAATTAAATGAAGAATTAAATTTTAAAATTTTATATCACAAAAAATACCGCTGTAAGCATTTTGTAAAAATTTTGGAACCCCTAAATTTAGGACAGTTTCTAAAAAGACTTTTTAACACCAGAGATTAGAGTATTGGAATCCTTGTCATTTGAAAGAATTTACTTTAATCCTGTAACATCGATTGAGGTGTTTAATATACACTGTGACAATCTTACATGGCCTTTCCAGCAAGCAATTGATGACCAAGACTAATGCATACCCAATTTTGCACTAACACGTTCACGATAATTTAAATTGAACAACGTTGCCATTGTGGCGCTTTTGGTATTAAAGTGAAACAGAAAATTTTTAGCTCGCTCAATCCATGTTTTGTCTTGAGTTTGTAGATATTTGTTGTTCAAAATGTTGGTTATAAAATGTTTTTTAACTAACGGCATTTACATTGTGCAACTTTTCATGCGACTTGCATGAAGAGGGGAAGGCAATACGGTATTGCTTGCATTTTAAGGGGATGTTGCTGCGGCTTTTATGTATTTTTAAATAACCCATATCGCTGCAATTTAAATAGAGAATTGAAAAAAATGTCTCAGAAAATTGCATAGTGTAAATCTGGACATTGAAATTTGTATGAAATTTTTTGTACGGAAAAGTCAGTGGCAACGCTTTAGGGATGAGTTTTATAAACTTTTGTGATGAATGAATTTGAACAGCTTTAAATTTTAGCTAATAAGATTATTACAAGTCAATAGTTAATCCTAATGGTTTAAAATTATCACAAGATTAAGTTTTAACCGAAAGGTTTCTAAGCGGAACATTCAATAGTTGATGTTATTAGTAACTATTTATTGAAAACGCTTAGATAAAAAATATATATTTAAATTGCAAAATATAGCACTTTAATCTGATTAAGTGGGTACTGCAGTTGGATATATATGCCTGTCTGAGCAGCGCTTTGTCATCCTAAGAAACAATCTAAAGAATTTCTTGCCTTCTTAATGAGATTCTACTTCACCACATAATTTTTATCTTCATGAAGTCTCTATAGCCCCTTCCGAAAAATTCCTTCGATCCGTAAACACTTGAAAGCTTCCTCATGTTTTCCTTAAGATTTTGTGGTTGAAATAAGTAATTGCTTTTTTATCTTTAGCAATCTAAAATCTACAATCATATTTATAACTCTCAGATTGACGGATTTACTTATACCGAGGAAACTTTAATATCCCTAGTTAACTATTAATTAGGAATCCGCTTGAGAACTAAAATTATATTTTCTTAAAAGAAACTTTTCTTGCTTTCCTTAGCAGCCACTTTCTCCAAAAAATGCACCCAAGCTTTTAAATCAGTTTGGATGTTATTGGCACATCTCTTTGTATCTCTGGGAGTCACATTTAATTATGATGATAACGATAATTATTAAAATTCTCTAAAAGCATCAAGTGTTGTTACCTGTTATAACAGGAACAAGACACACGAACTCTTCCTTGGTAACAAAAATAGCAATTTTTGTCTTAATTTGGGCCTGATAATCCACAGTAGAATGTCACAGTTTTTCAACTATAAATGGCATTAAATGTTGTTTCTTCGTCGCTAGGCAGGCCTACTGCTGTGTAAGGAAAATATTTGTTTCTTGGGAGGGAGCACATTTATGTTTATGACCTGCTCTTTATATTTATTCTTGCAGTTTTTTTTTAACGCGTTGAAAATTATCGGGCAAAAGAAATTTCTTGCATGAACCCAACCCCATGTTGAGCAGTATCTATGTGTGTGTGTGCATGCATTTGAGCAGCAAAATTTTTATTCCACGCTCTCTTGGTGTTTGGGAGAATATTTTTTATTTGAAGGAAAAAAATATTTCCAACAATTTTTATTTTTTTTTTTTTTTGATTAAGCTTGTTGTTGTTGTTCCTTTTGGTAAACATTCAATTTTTATTTTTATTTTTTTTTGCTTCTCTTTTTTACAATATGATGTTGCTGTTGAATGTGGTAAATTTGAGCTGAGAAAAAAATAAATAGATATTTTCCCTTCAAATATATTGTTTGTGTGTGTGTGTGTGCGTTTGTATGTTTGTGTTGTTATTGGTATGGCATATATACCACAATGGAAAAATGGGAAATTTTTTTATGTGGTTGTTGTTGCGGCAACGGTGGTTGCTTGATACCTGCTTGCTGCTTTTTGGTCTGGCCTGTATTGTTTCAGCTAGTGTTTGTGTATTTGAGTTTGCATATTACTGAGTCTATCTGCCTGCACCCTTAATTTGTGTACGTGTGTAAGCGTTTGTATAAGGGGTCGGTCGTATAATAAATATTATACTCTTAACCAACCATCAACCAACCATACGACCCATAAAACGATTCACATTTGTACTTCAAATACTGCTGATGATCGTTACAGAGAGTCAGTTCACTTAGCGACTTGAACGTGTTAAGAACACATACTGAATCGAGAAAAGAAAAAAAAGAAACGTTTCCTTTTACTTTGAAAAACGAACAACTTTAGAAAGAAAAAAATTAAGAAAAAGCGTAACGTGAAAGAAAGTATATTAACGACGCACAATAAACCAAATGAAAAATTTTGCTTCAAATGGAATAAAAGAAAAATAGTGTACAAAAGAGAAAAATTAAAACTCAAAAGAAATGTGTATCGAAATTTAATAACTGCCTTTCTAAAACATTTTAAGTGTAAAGATCAAAAGAAAACAATTTAAATAAAGAAAAATTTTATATCAACAACTCCTTAGGATTATAATTTTATCGAAAAACTTGGATTAAACTTGTTAAACTAAATCACGAATTTAAAGATGCATTTACCAGCTGGTCCCACCATGGTTGCTGCTCCCGCTCAAGCCATGCCTACAAACAATAATACAAATAACACCAATTCGGCAAGTTCGACTGGTTCCTCTACACCGGACACCACATCAAATGCCGCCAAAATGCCCAGTTCTATGACCGATATGTTTGCAAGTCTTCACGAAATGTTGCAAGAATATCATGGTGAACTGGCCCAAACTGGTTCTCCCTCCATCTTATGCAGTGCTCTGCCAAATCACTGGCGTTCTAATAAATCTTTGCCCGGTGCCTTTAAGGTTATTGCTTTGGATGATGTGCCCGATGGCACCTTGGTCACCATTAAGTGCGGCAATGATGAAAATTATTGTGGCGAATTGCGTAACAGCACCGCTATCATGAAGAATCAAGTGGCCAAATTCAATGATTTACGTTTTGTAGGCCGTTCGGGTCGTGGCAAATCATTCACCTTAACCATTACCATCGCTACCTATCCAGTGCAGATTGCCTCATACACCAAAGCTATTAAAGTGACCGTTGATGGTCCACGGGAGCCAAGAAGTAAGCAAAGTAAGTTTTTAGTTTGTTTTGAATTTTTAGTTTGTTTTAAAATTTAAAAACTATTTGCAAGAAAAAAAAATAGTTTTTAAATCAAAAATCTTTAGTTTCCTTCATTTATACCAACAAACAATTTTTAGTTGTCTTTTGCTTTCTCAAGTAAATTATTTTATTTATGATTTGTTTTTGTTTTTTTTAAGGTTATGGTTATCCACATCCTGGAGCTTTCAATCCCTTTATGTTAAATCCTGCCTGGTTAGATGCTGCCTATATGACTTACGGTTATGCTGATTATTTTCGCCATCAAGCTGTTGCTGCAGCTGCCCATCACCCAGCTCTGGCCAAGACTTCACCTCTGCCAAATGGACAAACTCTTGTGCCGCCTCCAGCTGCAGCAGCAGCTTCTCCTAATGACTATCATCATGCCAGTCAAATAACACCACCACCATCCAGTGCTCCTGTTGTAGCTGCTGCCAGTCTCATACCATCTCCTCCCGGCTCAACTTATAGCATGCCTCAGTTTCCCTTTAATCCTGTGGCAGCTGCAGCCGCTGCGGCTGCTGCTCAAGCTCATCCAGATTTATTGCATCCTCATCAAAAGTCGGCTCATCCACATGCCTTTCATCCCTATAATTTGGCTGGTTTGAGGAGCCGACCCAATCATATACACAACACCTCCTTGGGTTCCATATCCTCCACCGAACACATCAGCACAGCTCATATTAGCCCCGCATCGTCCAGACCTTCATCTTCCTCGCCGGTGCACAATGCGCCAAATAACAAATTTAACAATTCGGTAGAGACCAACTCTCTACATGAACAATCGGCTTCAGATGGCGATTCAGATGAGGAACAAATCGATGTAGTCAAGTCAGCTTTTGTGCCCATCTTACGGCCTCAAGTAGCCAGTCTTACAAGTTCTACTGAGGATCTCGACAAGTCTATAGATTCAACACGTTCTTCTCCCCCTAATCAAAACATTAACCTGCCTGCACGAGCCCGATGTGAATTAAAGGCACCCTCTTCTATGAAACCACATTTCCATGAAACATCGTCATTACATTCACGGCATTCTCCACCCGAAACCCATTTACCAACTGCTACTAAATTAAAGAGTGCCACCAGTAATCAGAAAACCGTATGGCGTCCATACTGAGAAGTTAATATGGCGCAAGATGTCGTCACTGCTTATCTTCTCTTACGGCTTGCCAAGGAATTGGCATGGAAACGTATTCTTATGGCCAACAAAAGCGGCAGCGCTAATGGACTCTAAATAACAATAAAATAAGCTGATGGATTCAGTTTAACCCCAAAAGCGAGAGCTGGCACAGCAATTGAAGTGTATTGTGTGTGTGTGAGTGTAAAGCAAATAAACAAAATATTTTGTTAGTGCTCTGTATGTGCGTTTGAGTTTGTGTGTTAAAAATCCGACGGCAAAATAGCAGCACTACGAAAATATTTTCCATTTGCTTTAAAAACAAAGAAACTCTTGGAAAAATGTGATAAAAACATCAGTTGGAGTAGCAGCTCCCCCTCTTTAAGCAACCAAAACTACCCGCCACATAAAAAACAAATAGAAAAAATTGTAAAAATAAAAATATTAAAAATGCATGTGATATAGTGATAAGTTAAAAAAAAGAATTCTCCGCCCTGCACCATAAGGATTATTGCACAGTTCTTTAAATCTTTAAATAATAAGGATTCCGGCGAATTTTTATGCTTGACTCATAAAATCGTACGCAGAGTTCGTTTCCTTTCTCAATGCAATAGTCCTACGTTTTAAAACTTAGAAGCAGTAATTTCATCGTTGATTATTATTAGAAAATTAAGTGAAAAACTAATAAATTTTTCTTTCATTTGATGCACTTAACGATTTTATGTTAATGAAAATTGTTTAATGTACGTACTATTTGCTCAATCAATAATAATGAAAAGTGAACCCTTTAGAAATTTTGCACTTCCTTTTTTTTCTTGTAAATATTCGTTTTGTAAATAATTTAATTTTTATTTTAAATGCATTATTTTTTATTATTATTATTAGTTGTTAAGTTAAAATAAAAAGCAAAAATTAGTTGACAATTAAACGATTAAAAAAATATATTTTTACAGAAAAAGAAGCAACAAAGGACTTTTTATTTAAAAAATGTTTTAAGTGCAAAAAAAAAAAAAGATTAATAATAAATTTTAGCAAGTGGAATGAGAAAATCATACTCCTCAAATATTTTATTTAAGCATTATCTTCCAACTTTTTTGAAACTATTGTCCATGAGCACCTGTTTTTCCCCGAGAGTTAAGAAAAAGACGCTGTAAAGAATTTAATTAATATTGAACACTTAATTTCATTAAAACATTATAGATGACAGTGACATAAAAGTAGTCAAATTGTTTTATGGTGAGTTACTGAAACCGATGAAAATTTGTTTAATTTTTAGTACACAGTCCAAGGCAAGGAGGCTCATAGCTTCTGCTAAGTCATGCAAACGCGGTGTAAACCTTAAGAAGTTTAAATAAATTAAATAAACTTCAACAGAATCCCGTTTAGAAAAACCTGGGCCAACGGGCCTTAAGGTACTCGGAGAAAAGTCAATACTGGCGTGACCAATTTTTAGTCAAAATTTTAAATATAAATCGTACACTGAACCGAAACTGTGTCTAAATAATTTTGGAGGATTAGAAATTACAACAAATGTACAAGACGTGTTGTAGAGAAAACAACAAAGAAATGCTTTGAGTTGTGTGTGAATTTCGTCCAACCAAATTACTATTGATTAGTTGGTTAAATGGATGATATTAGAATCTACGCAACTTAAAGTAGATGGATGCGAAGAATGCTGATAATGGATTTAGCGGTCCTGAAAATGCGGCATTACATTCTGCCAAAGCCTTAATTTTTCTTGTTTTGTTTGGAAAACGTTCGCATACATTTGAATATATATTTTTCTTTATAAAAATTAAATTAAAAAATGTGCCAGAGCCGAAAAAGTAAATTTTAATTTATTTATGAAAATCACCGGTTCAACCGCTGGCTGGGAAAAATTAAAAAAATAATTAAAAAAAGGAATTAGGAAAATTAGAAAAATAATTTTAAAAAATTAGTTTAGTTGAAGAAATTTCGTTAGCGAGAATAGGGACTTTAAATATGATGGGAATTTCGTTAATATAAATAAATTACCTTAAACGTCAAAATAAAATAAGTTTCTGCATTGGATAAAAGGCTTCAACGAAACCTGAAAAAAAGTTTTTTTTTTGTTTTTTTGGATGGATACGAAGAATGCTGATGAAGGATGTAGCGGTCCAATTTTTTTTGTCAATTTCAACTAATAGACCTGGCAAGCATTCATGGCTTAAATAGTTTATTGTTAGAGTGTTGCAAAAAATAACTTCAAAATTATTTTCCAGCTTCAAAAGCCTTTAATTATGAAATAAATAAAATTGTAACAAAGAAAAAATTAAAAAAATTTATCAATTCTATAAAATATTCTTTTAAAGAATAAATAAAATTGTAATTGTAAAATAAATAAAATTGTAACAAAGAAAAAATTAAAAAAATTTATCAATTCTACAAAATATTCTTTTAAAGTAAATAAGTTTAATTTAAGGAAATTTCTTTAACTAAATAGGATTTTTTTTTAATTTGTAAGCCTTTCAGTTTTCGAAACAATATTAAATTTTTTTTTATAAGCAAATAATTAAATTTTTTTAAAAATTCCTTCAAGTCCGTAAAATAAAAACATTTATATGTGTAAATACACTATGAAATTTTTCATGAAATTTTTGCTAAGTGATAAAGCAAGAGTTGTAAGCAATATAGCATGATTTGAATTTTAAGGGAATATTATTGTGGCTTATATTTTGTTTAAAATAATAAATATCGCTGCAACTTAAAAAGAAAATTAAAAAAAATTGCATCAAAAAATGTCTTGGTGTAAATGTGGACTTAGTTAAATAACTATTCCCTTTCACTTCCTTTTAAAATTTTAGATGTTGCTTTTCTTAAAATGTGTTAAATAAAGTCTTGTTTTTTATAGAGTTCTTTTCAATGTCGTATACTTTTTTATTGAAACTAAAAAATTTTATTAAACAGTATTTTTTACAAAAAAAAAAAAAAAAACAATTTGTAAATTTTAATAATTTATTCTCAAAAATATGCATAAATTTGGTTCATTGCAGTTCGTAATGTTAGTCTCACTTATAATTGGGCTAAAAAACTTTGTCCCTATAGCTTTTGACTGAACTTGACAGTAATTTTCTTGCAGTTGTTGACTATAAAGAAGTCTAGTATAGCGGGGGGAAAAGCAAAGAATTTAGCGTATTTTCCGATAGTAAAATGAGCAGATTTTATATTAAGCTTTCCTACGAAATAAAGCCATACTTGCTGTTATTGTGTAACCTCATGGGTTCTTTCTGTCATATTTATAAAATATTTAAATTGTTTTAAAATGTATTTTATAACAAATTTGCATAGAAAATTTTTCACAAAACACATTTCAATGTTGTTTTATTTTTTTATGAATAATATTATTTTAATTAATTATTATTTTAAAAATATTATAATTTTTTTTTTGTCCATCAACCCTACGCCTTCCTTGAGGAATCTTAAGTAAAGCAAAAATTATAGGATTGTGAGAAAGAAAACGTTTCACTTTTGCTCCCACTCAAAAGTTCACTTTTACTGATATTGGACTAAAAAGATTGCTTCTTAATTAAATATAATAATGCGAAAGATACGTCTGTTGGCATCTCCATAAACAGTCATTTTAGAAAATTTTGAACCAGGTACAACAGAAAACTAAGGTTTAGATAATTTAATTGAAAAAAATTAAATTATAGAATTTCTATCTCGATCATAATATCTTAAATAGTTAGTTTTTTGTTTGTCACTTTTTTAAGTAATTAAAACTCAGAAATCATTTTCCCTCTACTTATGATAAATAAAGATAGTTTTCCTAAATTTTTAGTATCACAGAATTAAAATAAATTTTATTTCTTAATACAAAGGATTAAAGAATGGTTTCAAGAACAACTAAAAAATTTCTCATTTAAATATTCTTTAATTTAAATATATTTTCACAACTAATATGCCGTCTATTTGATTCAAAAGTACTTGTAAAATATTTCATTTAAATCATTTTTAATGTTATTTATTAAACAACCCTTGATAAATGTAACGCGGTTATATATCATGGGCTCTTTAATGTATTTTCGCAGCACACTCGAATAAGTTACAAAAAACTGATTGTAATCTTTGTGCCTCTTGTGTTATTGTTGTTTTGCTAATGCTGATGCTGCTGCTACAACAAAGGGATGATGACATTTAAAGCCGTTCAAAATGACAGCAGCCAAAAGTGATGCACACGTTTGTTTATATTTATTGCCATTAGTTTTTTTTCATCTTTATTTTTTTGCTCTCGTACCAAAAGAAATTAATATAATATTCAAAATGGCGTTATTATTCTTGTTTGAAAATTTAATATATCAAATTTCATGATCTATTGAAATAAGTTAGCATTGATATTGATTCCAGGGATGCATTATGTCAAGGATTTTAATTCAAATTAAAATCAATGTTGCAATCTAAAATGGCGTTGTAATATTGTTGCAAAAGTGTGAGAGAATTGTAAAAAACAGTAAATTAGTGATCGTTGTTAAGATTAATTAAGCAAGTAAAAATATTAAATTATTTGGTGATTAAAATTTATCTGTGCAAAACTACTATTTTAATTAAAGCAGTGAGAGATCACCAGATCTTAATGAGAAATTTGCATTAAAGTAGTAAGAAGTTTCTGGTCCAGGGGTTTTAATCTCAGCAAAGCCAAAACAGTAGCTTATGTTGCATGGCGAACTCTCATTTTATCTTTTGCAAAAAAAGAAATTATTATCATGCAACAAGAATTAAATTTTTAACTAGACTATGATTTCAGGGAACTTTAACTTGCTTACTCTAAGCACAACTGTTACAGAAAACATAATATGGTTCTTGTGAACATATTTTTTCTACAAATCAGTAACTCAAAGATTTTTTGGAGGTAAGTAGAATTTTCTAGCAAATGGCCCGTTAAAAACACAATTTACAGTCTTGTGACAGAGGATGGATTAAATGTTTACTACAAAGTTTCAGACGGCTGATAAGAGACGTGAGTAAGGGATTCCTTATAAAGAGTACCGCAAATAAATTTTATTAGGTTTGCTATTAATTTAAAAAAATTCAGGACACTTAAAACTTTTCACTTTATTGTCAATAGTTTAGACGTTATACGTATTCAAAAATATTGAAAATAGTTTTAAAAATATTTGCATTAACATTAAGGGAGGAATTGATGAAATTTGACTAATTTTAATAAAAAAAATTTTTTTCTTGTAAAGGAGGTGGTTAAGAGCGCAATGTTGCTTTGATAACATTTCTGTCATTCCAACTGTATAGCTTGGGGTCTAGTAAGAGAAATTTGAAAACCAGGGCCGTAATTTTTGTGACTAAAGCTGCAGCTGAAGCTATTTATAGAGGTCCAACTTGGTGAAATGTAGGCATAATAAATAATATTTTGCAATTGCTGCATATTTGAAATACAGCTCGTATCAGAGTTTATCTACAGTCGGGACATCTTTAGAGGACGAATTGAATTTTTAAACTGTATTTCGGAACCCTTGTAGCTGAACAAAGATTGGAACTACTCGTAGATTGGTAATAATTTTATTATCTTCGGTACAAAATATATTTATGAGGCTTGTAGCATTTCCGATTTAAAAAATTTAAATCGCTTAAATTTTTGCTAGAAAATATGAGGAAAAAAAAAATGATATGTTGATTTAAGGCGAATCAATTACTTGGCGGTCGCATGTTGATGTCAAAAATAGCTCTCTAAACAAAAGGAAGCCGAATTTAATTTATCCTTCTATCATCATTTGGTACATTAAATGAATTTGTACACAGTTTGTTTCCTGTATATGCAATAATTCTTCACAATTCAATTTTTGGTTTTGATATTTAATTTTATAAAATTTAAAATTTTTTAACATTTTCAAATAATTTTCAAATTTTTTGAAATTAATTATTTAATTAATTTTGACAACAAGTCTGAACATAAACAACAATCAGCTGGGCTATTATGGCCACCTGTAAACTAATTTGCCTTAATGTTGACTATGTTAGGATTTTGTTTATAGCTGTTTTTAGGTTTTAAGGCACCATTATATTGTTGATAAAATACTAAATAAAAAGTTAAAAATCATTGGCGCGAAAATATTTTTAATTTTTTTATTTTTTTATTTTATAATTTTTAATTTTGTAAAATACTGTTTAACAAAAAAAATTTTTTAATGCTGAATTATAAATTAATTTTTTTTAAGAACTTATAAAGATTTGTAAATAGGGATTTTCAAGATTTCACCGATGGTGTTTTGTAGCAGATCAGTGAATCCTGACAAAAGTTGAAGGCTTTCTATTTACAAATTTGAGCACGATTTTCCCGTAAAGGATTGACCCCTGATTTTGTGCTTTTATCAACTTTTCCACCGCAGCTACGCATCTTTTTGCCTTTCCAATCTATAATCCAGTAGGCTTCAAAATTTTATTTCCCTTTTATTCTTAATATTTTATCTACTGCGGAAGCTATTCATCAATAATTATTTTTTTTCTAGATAAGATTATATTGGGATTTGAACTCATGGTCTTCTATTCAAAAACAAAATAATAATAATATTAATAATAATATTTTGATTTTGTGGATTAATATAGGGGAGCTGTTACAGAGAACGTGTGTAAGTAGTTTCAATTAACTCCCTCTAAAGTAAGAATCCTTTTTCAATATGTGAAAAATATTTGAAAATCGTTCTAGAGCAACCATAATTATTTGTAGTTTCTACAATGAACTCTGTTGTTGATGGGTTCATTATCACGCATAAGTAGAACTCACAAAAATTTTTTATACTAAAAACCAACGATAGGTTTATTATTATTTTAATTTTAAAATTTAATTCAAGTCCTTCTAGCTTAACAAATAGTTGAACTTCACAAAAAAATTTCAAACTACTGGGTGGTAAAACTCTTTAACAAAATCTATTTCAAAAATAAATTTTTTCATCAACTCAACACAAACTATAAAATGCTTTACATGTTACTCTAAAGAAATCTCTTAGTTAAACTAAAAAAGCATGAAGGTCATTATTGTTACATTCAATTTTTTTTCTTGGGGTGAACCACAAGGTGTTGAACATTTTGTTTGTCTTGTCGTTGTAGAGAAAGATATTAAAATTTAACATCTTGTGATATGACAATTTACAAAATAATGATGTAGAAAAAGAAATTTTATTCAAGGACATATAATTTGAGAGCAAATGCAAGGAATCTTATTTATGTCATGTTGTGTGGTTTATTACGTTTCGGTTTAATGTAAACGACTTAATTTTAAAGTCATGTTTTAAAATTTTTAATTTAAAGATTCACTAACTCACTAACCCACTCTATCTCTCCCTCTCTCTCTTTCCTTCCAGTGTTTTACTGACAGTCCATGAATGTCGATTATCAACATCGTTAATTGAGGTCATTATACTAATTAATAGTTGCCATTGTTTAACAAATTACTAACTGTTGTGAAATGTTTTATTTTCTATTTTTTTCCTTTTTGGTTCATTATTGTTTTTAAACCATCACTGTCAGCCACATATTGTCACATTTTCCTATTTATATTTTTAAAGGTTTAAATCCATAGTTCATTATCTATTGCTTTAGTTTTTTTTTGATTTTTGTTAACAGGAAGATAGTCTTGCTATGCTGTACGTGGGAGTGACCCTGGTTGTTTATGATTGTGATGTCACTGTTGGTGTTTTTGGCTTTGATTGGAAATTAGTTTCAGCATTCAACAACAAAACGTTACAATATTTTCCATTTCACATTCATAATCGGTGATTATCTCTATTAATTGTTTTCAATTAATTCTGTTGTAAAGGTTTTTTAGTCACGCTCGTTACAATGTGGTAATACATTGGTGGTCTTTGGTTTAATGTGACCTTTAATGGTCAGGTTATTAAGATGGAAAGACTTGTGATAAAGTTTTGCATTTCGATTATAATTGGTGTCAGCTGCTCATGTTAAATAGTTAAAATATGAGTATGTATGTTCTGTTGTGGATAAACAGTGCAAAAGACCCCACAAAAATTAATAATGAGTTATTCTTTTCTTTAATGTTCGATTAATGACGAATTGTATGTGACTTAGTTTTCGATAAGTGCTTGCAATAAACATTTCTGGAAATATGACAGCTATAAACTGACCCTCAAATATCTTGTAAAGTCCTTTCATTGACGTTAGTACTCGGTATCACTAAATGGTAGGCAATCGTTGTATTTTACAAAAGCGCTCTCCCTCGAAGAAGTTATCTTAACGAAGCTTAAGAGTAGAATAGTGACCTCATGAAAAAGCCAGAATCGCTTGTTCTTGGGCGCACACCGTGAATACCTTGAAAAAAAAAAACATTAGTGAGATGAAACAATTTAATAAATAGAATATTTCCTTTTTCAAAGTTTCATAAACAAAACTTTATATTCATTATTCAGTTGTAAAAAGTCTGTCAAAATAAAATCTTGTGTAAATATTACTACAAACTTTGTTAACCGAGCACAGCCAAGTGAATCAATATTTTACTTGAGTATTAATCGCTTTGTCTACTGATCAAGTTTAAGTCGGCGCCAAAAGGTGAAAAAATTGCGGCCGATAATCTCAGAGCCATAATGGAAATTTATGATTGGCATACCATAAATTTAACTCCGCTTTCAGTGCCTAAACTTCAAAACTTTCAGTAGATAAATCATGTAATATAAAAGACGACTTACCCGCAGTTTTGTGTTTTTTTCGGTTTATCTTTGGAATTTTTTTATAAGTCTCAGAGTTCCTTAAAAATTCCCTATTTCTATGAAAGAGATTTATTTAAAAATAGACTTTTATCTAGGACTTTACAATGATAGACTTCTAAATAAAGTTAGAAACAAATTTTGATTATATATCCAGAGTATTTAAATCTGTTTCCTAGGGAGGGTGGGCTTAATAGTTCAATAGTTGTTTTTAAGACAATTAAATTTAGTTTGTTAACAACTGATGAAATTTTCAGTAAACATTAAAAAATAAGAACTATAAAGAAAGAATTACTTTAACAGACAAATTGAAAAACTATCTGATTTTTTATCGTTAATCTGTGTTTAGCGATGAGGCACATTTTTAGCACAATAGACTCCACAGACTCCATTACGTCCAGAAAAGTCCATCGTTTGGATATTATTTCTTTAAAAACAAAACCAGAGCTCGCTTGAGGATTATTATTTTATGTTTAAAAATGTGGATGACACTGAACTGGTCGAGGCGGGTTTCAACAGAGTGGCCTTATGGCGACTACACCCATCCACTGTTAAAATAAAAATTTAGCGTTAAGTTGATTTCGAGCAACAAACCAGTCAACTGGCCTTCAAGATCGTGGTTTATGCTGATAAACCAGCAACAGTTTATGTCCTTAAGGCAGGATGCAAGTCATCAAAAATATTTGTCTTTGTCACATTGATCACTTTTTGGTTTAATGGCCTTAATTTCATGTACCTTGTTGTTGACTTAAATGTTTAAAGATCATAGAAACTCCGTTCCGGAAGAAATTATTTAGTTCCAATAAAAAGTGATTCCTAGTTCAAACTAAGAATTATTGTTACATGAAAATATAAATTTGCTTCTAAATAAAATAAAATAAAAATAAAAATTTTTAAAACTCTTTCCTAATACTCGTATTAAACATGCTCTGTTTACTTTAAATCATTAATATCATATAGTTGTTGTCGTTGTTGCATATAAAACTTAATAAAAAAAAACAAAGCAGAATATTTTCATTCGAGTTTATGACCCTTATGATGTTAGTTAAAGTAGCTTTATTGCAGCACATCAATCGAATTGATGAAAATCGTTAAACAAAAGCAACAATAAAAAAAGAAAATACAACTGAAAAAATAAATGGAAAAAAAGTTTAAAAATCGCATCAAAACTCAGTAAACCAACGTTTGATGGTAGGCTTAAATCAGTCATTGATTGATTCATTACAAAATTTTTGCCAAAGGATGTGTTTTTTTATTTTAGTTTTGGTCTTTACACATACACACACTTGTACTTCTCTCTACTCGCTCCTGAAAATATTTTTCAGACATTATAGTCATCAACTGTTTGGCCAAAATGCTGAGGTCAGAATTGGCTCATATGTTGGCTGTCATTTAATAAAAATAAAAATCGTCCATATACTGCTTATAAACTGTATAACGTTTTGGTATTTCTCATACTCTATTTTCCCCCTCTCTTTGTTTCTTTTTTTTTTCTCTATCTAAGGACTTCTTTACATACAGCTAATGGTTAACAAGAGTTTTTTTTTTTTTTTATTATTTATTTTCACATTTACTTTTTCAAGGGGTTTTAATTTAAGTCAATGAAAGCATTTTATATCAGTTATTTCTTTTGCTTCAATCTTGCATATTTTGAAAGACCAATAGCAATGGAAATATCAGTGAGTATAATATTTAGTTCAAATTTATATTTAGTTCAAATTTATAAAGATAAGAGTTTTTAAATTTTATCAAGTCTGGAATGTTACAGCGTGTTCTTTATTGAGGTTAACGGGAAAGAAGGATGCTCACGCTTCCATAGATCATGACTTTATAAATTTAAGTTTATTTTTATTATTAAAAACTCTGCCACTTTCCAGATAACTTGTATTCAATAAAGTAGCCAATGTGCAGATCTTATTATGGGAATTAAAGGAAGAGTATTAAATTAAGATTTTTTAAGTAACATCAGTACTGTGGATATCAAAATAAAAATGTGAAAAAATCTTAAGTTTCTTAAAAAGTCTACGGACTTCATGAAAGCTTCAGGTGACCTTAAATTAGGTGCTGGAAAGCCTACATATTTTTAATTGAGCCTAAAACAAGGCTCGATTTTTAGTTTCAATTTCACATATTCTTAAATAATGGGTATATTTCTGAGCCCGATAGAACTTATGAATATAATAAAGCAGTGGCAAATTCGCACAAATTATATAACCAACTTTATGTTCAGCGATGAGGGCTTAACAGGTGTGTTAATGAAAAAGAGCTTCAAAAAAACGTTTTGTGTTTTTTCTCTGCCTGTAGTTTTTTATTATACGAGGGCTGCTCTATATATTTCTGGCCTAATAGTGAAAATGCGAATATTTATAATCAAAAATGGTTTTATTGTTTTTCAAAGTATTCTCCAGCATGATTTATACACTTTTGCATGCGTCCAAACCAGTTGTCGAAGCACTTTTTCCACTCCGATTGAGACACCTCTAAAACATGGTTTTTGAACACTTCAACAGCTTCTTCTGGCGACGAAAATCGTTGACCACGCATTTTTTTTCTTGATGTGCGGAAACAAGAAGAAGTCATTAGGTGCCAAGTCAGGGCTGAACGGCGGATGAGCCATTAATTCGACGTTTTGGCCGGTCAAAAACGCTCTGCTTTGAGCCGATGTGTGAGAGCTCGCATTGTCATGTTGAACAATGATTCGTCTTCTCTTGTTGGTTTTTCGAATTTCTCCGATGACTTCAGGCAAAAAAATTGTAGTGTACCACCTAGAAGTGACCGTCCTGCGTTGCTCAAGCGGAACAGTCGCCACATGACCAGTTTTGCCGAAGAAACAGGCGACCATTTGCTTCAAAGTGCTTTTTCCACGAACAACTTTCGTTGGATTTTGCTCGTCTTTGAAGACCCACACGGTCGATTGTTGTTTCGTTTCGGACTCATACGCATATATCCATGATTCGTCACCTGTGACGATCTTATAAACGTCTTTTGAAGCACCGCAATCTATTTTTGCAACATTTCTTTGCACCAATCGACACAAGCCTTTTTTTGAGCGACTTTCAAATTGTGCGGGATCCAACGAGAACAAACCTTTTTTACGGCCAGGTGTTCATGCAGTATCGAATGTATGCTGGTGAAAGAAATGTCCAAGGATGTCTATATCTCTCGGTATGTCACATGTCGATCTTGCATTATGAGTTCACGCACGGCATCAATGTTCTCTGGCACAACAGCCGTTTTTGGACGACCTTCATGGAATTCGTCTTTGAGCGAGCTTCGGCCACGATTAAATTCATTATACCAATTTTTCACAGTGCTATAGGATGGTGCTTCATCGCCATACAAAGATTTAAGCTCATCAATGCACTCTTGTCGTGATAATCCACGTCGAAAGTTGTGAAAAATTATGGCACGAAAATGTCCACGAGTTAATTCCATTTTTTTCTATATTCATTTTTTCAAGTCACTGTAAACAACACAAATAATGGTCGTACGTCAAAACGTTTTGAGTACGATTATGCTTAAAAATGACAAACTTTCCAATGGAAATGTCAGATTTCACTTGGCAGCACTCAGTGTTGCCAGGCCAGAAATATATATAGCGGCCCTCGTAAAAACATTTTGTAAATATGTGGGGAAAACTTTAAATAATCAATAGAAATTTATTTTAGTTTCACTCATAAAAGGTTTTTAATGAATCTGTTTTTAAATTTTAAGAAAATTTGACATCAAATCCAAAAAAAAAAAAAATTAAGCAACCTATAGGGTTGTAGTTTTACAACTAAGTAAATTAAAAAATTACAAGAATTTGTTTATTTAATAACTTAATATCTCCCAGACAATTTGAAGCTTATTTAAAAATCAAAAAGATTTTTACTGTAAAAAGGTATAAAAAATAAACAATATGCCCTTTCTTGAGGTATTGTGAAGAAGCCCCTGTACCTTATCCGAAGGGTTTTTATATTATCAACCTTAATCCTCCTTCCTTTAATCCTTCAATAGTCATAATTTTAATGAAATACGATTTTTTCTTCAGAGGCTGAAAATGTTGTATTTTTTTCAAACCTCCCACTGTGCAAAGTTTATACATTTAAATAGACCAGCACTGTATAAAAGATAACTTTTTAGATATTTAAAAATGTCACAAATACATATAAAAATGCACTAAATTTCAAATTTAAAAATTTTTTGCAACATTTTCTCTAGCAACGTTTTAGAATTTATTTTCAATTTCCATCATATTTTTTATTTAAGTGAAGAATTCCACGGCAGTAACATTTAACATTGTAGACATTGTCTTTTTTATTTTTTTTTTGTTGTCACTGAATAATGTTTAAACAACAGCAACATCATCAACAACATCAAATATTGAATGAGCGAGTAGAGTTTATTTTACGTTTCCAGTTCCACTTGAAAAGTTTACTGGTGCTAGAAAGTAAATTGTCAGTGTTTATTGCAAAAATAAACACAATTTTTGCGAATTTATAAGTGTTTTGATTTGACTGTAAAAAATAGAAATATTTTCTGCAAGTTCAAGTGAGCCGTTTTTGTTAAATTTTTGTCGATTGTTTTGTTGTGATTTTTTTGCTTTTTCGTTATCACGTGAAAATGTTGGTTAACCCTGGAGTGTGATTGCTTTTATAGGCTGGATTAATAAGTTTGGAGTTTCATGATTATTTGGCAACTATCTCAGTAGACAAAAAAATGTTTAGCTTAAAGCCTTTGTTCCACAGCAGCTACCGAATAATGAATTATTTATCTGAGATTTGGATCCGTAATACTTAAAACGAAGGGTACAATAATTATCTGAAGCAATTTGGAACACTTTGCCCAGACATTTCTAAAACTCTGTGAGTATCACTAAACTAGATTTTTTATCGCAAACTTGTATCGTTACAACGAATAAAAAATAGTTCTGGTGACCATATTTTTTCTTTGTGATTTTGGTTTCAATTATTTTCCATTGATATTATTTTTGTATGTAAAATTAACGTTTAAAGGTTAATTTATTTAAAAATTTCCATTTTTTTTCTTCTCTTAAATTCTATCAAGTTGTTAATGATGCATCAATAAATATAATCATCATTACTTTCCACATCAGTTAATAAAATTCCATTGCCATTCAGATTTTTCTGAACTGAAAAACTAGTAGTTTTTAACTTGGCTTTTATGTATATGAAATTAATGGCAAAATACAAAAAAAAAGAATTCAAATAAAAATTACAATACAATGTTACCATTAAATCTAGGTTTTGATTTAGCCTTGTAAATAAATCTTAACGAAAAACAAAAAAAAAAAAAACAAGCAAAACGGTTTTATTGTTCTAATCGCAACAGACTTAAAAGAATTAAAAAATAAACAAAAACAAAATTGTTTTAGAAAATCAAGTGTGTAATAAACATTTCCTCGGCCATGTACAGTAACTGTACATTAAATTAAAAATTAAATGTTTACAACAGAGATTTAATGCGAAACCCCAACTAATACGGATTATTGGTAACATCTATGACATTTCTAATGTCTAATGCGGCTAGAAAAACTTAATGCTACTCGCAAACAAACGCACCTAAACACAAGTTAGTGTGTATGTGTATGTTTTACTATATAAAACACTTTTTATACTTAAAAGTATTAAAATACGTAACCACATACGACCACCGCAGCAAATGCTGGTTAAAACACAACGCAAAATGAAATAATCCCTTCAAGAATAGCAAAACTCGCTTAGAGTATCGAACAGAAACAGAGTGATGGTGTCGGCTAAGAAGAGCGGTGTCAGCTCAACAAGGACTTACAAAGTAATTAAAGAAAACTTTTCCACAAACATGCAATTATTTTGTTTCCACTTTATTACCAGAATATTGGAAGAAACCTTTTTTAAACAAACAATTAATTTCCATTGCATGTCTACAGCGATTTGTTCCAAACAAACGCCACACATCATAGAAACAAATTTAATTGTTTTATTATTAAAATAATTAAAATAAAAAATTAAAAAAAAAACATGAAGTGCGTGTTCTTTAAATTTATTTAAATAAAAAAAGCAGAAAAAATAACAAAAAAAAAACTAAAGTAAAGTGCAGCAAATTTACCACTAAATGTACGTGTTCAAATGTGTTATTTGTACATTCAAATAAAAACATTCAACTATTCATCAACTGATTCAAACAAAATGCATTTTGTTGCCCAAAATATTCTACAAAGTGAAAAGTAAACTTTTTTTTAATTTTTTTGTATCAAATGCATCATCGTAATCGTAATAAACAGCAACGTCAAAGCACTAGTAGCAGTCCTATTTCTAGTCATTGCATTTGGCATAAAAACCGCGACCACAATGAACACAATCCAATGCGTTCCATAGAAACGCGAAAATTTTCAAAATGCTGTTTTGTGTTACTTTCCTGGAAAATGCATACAAAAACAACTCGGAAAAATAATTTAAGGGGATTGTTGATGCTAAAGTACCTGCACATATATTTTTATATACAAATGATTCGAAAAATGTAATACACAATGAATACATGATGCATTTGCAATGCGTTAAATGTTAAACAAGTAGTGGCATTAGTGAATAGTGAAATGAGCTAAAGCTAGAACTAGAGAAAATTAGCCAAAATTTAACCTAGAAATTTATTTGACCACTTTACTTATCAGTGATTAAAATTTTTTAATTTTTTTTTTAATATTTTTGATGTTTAAAAAACCCTTAACTAAATGAGAATTATAAGAAAAAAATGAAAAATTTTACAAAGTAGAAAATACAATTAATATTTTGAATTGCTGATTTTTCTTTTTTATTCGATGGAACTTTTTTAATGTAGTGTTATAGCAACAACAACAAGCGATTTGTAAAATATTTGTTTAGACGTTTGACAATAGACTTTTTCGACCCAAGAGAGTCTTTATATTATAGATTTTGGTACGACGAGAAGTAAGTTAAAAGTCGCCCATCTATATGTATGTTTTATTTAGAAATATATTTTCCGAGGACTCTAGATAAATTGTGGGAAATTTTGGGACGACCCATAGGTCGAAAATAATCACTCAAAATTTGCCACTGAAAGGCAGCAACCTTCATTTTTTAATGAGGAAAAAATGATCAAAACCTTACGAAAAATATTACAAAATTTCTACTTCTTTACAATTTCTGCCTTTTTTTTTGATTTGTGATTTTAAGAACCATAAAATTCATAAAAGGAAAATTTACTATCACCAACCAATTAAAAGTTGACTTAAAAACTTAGACATTTTTGTAACAGAAAACGGTTTAAAATGTTGAGTTGTATCTTAGATGAGAAGACCAAAGTGAAACAAGTTTATAGTTCTACCACTAAAAAGTGTGGTGTTTAAAAACAGAATTAAAATTAAAAGTAAGCGTGTTTTTTAAAAGAATAAAATCATGTTTCTTATTTTATTAGAGCCTTCAGCAAATAAATTTTTATTTGTTGTGAACATGAAGATCATGGGTCATAAGTTCAAAGCCCATCAGCCCCATAAACGTAGAGAAAAACAAACCGCTATTGATAGGATAACTAAAGTACATTAGTTAGTTAGGAAAAGCCACAATATAACAATAGTGTGTAAAATAAGAGCTCGCCAGTTCGAGTCTTGCTTAAGTCACATCTTGTTGTAGTTTGGTTGGACGGAATACCAACAGTTTAGTAGCGTGTATGCTATGCTACTGTAACTTCAAAGAGAGTAAGAAATGCAAAAAGAAAAAGAATAAAATGCCTCAGAAAAGCTAACAATTTTATATTCTAGTTTTATAGCCAAAAAAAAAAACTCTACGCTCGAAAAGGAAATATTATCAATTATGAAAATTCCACCAAAAAATCCAAACACCCAAATTAGGTAAAAAAAATTGCAAAATTCTTGATATTTTCACAAAAATGTTATTCTAAAGGAGCTTTTTTATTTTTTTTTTTTCTATTAGGACCAGCACTCAGGGGATGACCTTTACTTATGCAACGCATTGTGTCAGAACTAGAAAATTAAGTTGTGGGAAGAGAAATAGAGAGAGTATTGCTTATGGACATTCTATTTAAATCTTTGCACATTGAAAGTGGCAGGAAAGACCTCTGCAGGGAGCTTATTCCACATGCGAACTGTTCGGCTAAAAAACGAGTTTTTCTTTGTAATGCGTAGTGCGATTCATTGGCCAATCGATCACAAAGGAATGCGCTCTTGAAGCAAAGTACGTTGCGTGTACAAAATTACGGTTTTACGGAACAAGTTACCCAAATTCATAAGAGCACAATTCGATGTAGTAACGATAAAAAAGTGAAATACATCCCACATTGTGTCGATGCTCCAGTGAATTAATTGAGCTGGATACCCTACTTTCATCGATGAGCTTCTGACCTCTCTCCTACATGCTGTCGAGTAACTTCAAAATAGACCTTGAAGCACCGATTCATACATGAGAGCTGTATTTCATTTTCAGTCTGCGAAGTTTCAGTTATAAAATCAATCATAAAATTTACATCATTGGAGAATCACACACCTGTCTTAACCAAATTTTTGCAAAGAAATGAAATTTAAATAAACGATCGCAATACCAGACATTTTACAAATATTTTACTCTAAACGGATAAATTGAAGTCAAATTTTATTTCGAAAAATAAAAATAAATTTTATTTTTACATGAACGCCTGTAATGTTTTTATTGAAAGCAACACTAAAAAAGGCTCTTCCAATACAAGAAATTTGTTCTATCATTTTTTAAATTACGAAGATAATTTCATTTTACTTCTGCGTCTACAAAGTTAAAATGTTTTGAAGTCTAAACTTAATATTAGTTAACTTGAAGCCGGAAGAGGCTTTAGAAAATGCAGATAGAAAGGGTTTTTGCTTTTTTCTCCTATTCCGAAAGACAGAACCTTAAGAATAAAAAGAACAATATCAGCCGAGCAAAAACAGGTTAGCAATCTCCATTAGAGACTGTTGTTACCAATTGTTCTATAGCCTTAAATATTCAAAAACACTTCATAGAATGCAAAGAGTGCCTTTAAAAGCAATGAAAATAAAACAAATCACCGGTAGGGTAAGTTTGGTTACCAAAACAACATATAGACAACAAAGTATTGCTGGCGAAATAAAATCGATCTAAAAGTATGAAAGTGCTGGTGTGTTAACAAAATGAAATTCAACGCATATGTAATGCAATGAAATACAATGCACTTTGCAATTAAATGATGAAAATGGAGGTATAAGACAAGCAAAAAACTTAAACAACAACAGCATTGTGGCACCACAGAAAACGCACAAATTTCAAAATAAAAGTAATTGAAGCGCTATTCAACAAAAAAAAAAAAAAAAATAGCAGAACAAAACAGAAAAATTAAAATATGTGAAGACAACGTATCTGAAATAGTAACATCCATCAGCTATAGAATCATGGCCAAAATCTAAAGGGTATGAATAACAAACCGATGACCACCAAATTAAGAATAAAGTAAAGTTACATATGAACACAAATATTCGCTTTTCGAAATACGAATAAATGTTAAGACAACCTTTGTTTTTACGTTTTTCATTAATGCAAATAAGGGTACGTGAATGCCACCCACCTGCACCTCCTTGCGAAACATTTTTAGCGAACATCATTGGCCCTCATATTGCAAAAAAAAAAAAATTCAAGGAGCATCTACAGGGTAAAAGCTCTTTAAAACTCCATAGAAAATTGGATAATTTTCACCAATTTTTATTAACCTTTTCTTTTATTTGTGTATAATTTTCTGTTGATTGATTTACTTGAATTTATTCAAGTGCAAGCGCAGACTTGTGAGTGTAGTGGTAGTGTTAAGAATAAATGTTGATGCTTTAATTTAAGTTGTTTATGTTTATAAGGGAAGATTTTGTTCACAAAGAAATATAAATTATTTTAATACTTTAAACATAAATTTGTTGCCAGAGCACTTGAAGACTGTAGAATTTAAGTGGACAAATTTATGTTTGATTAGTATCTACCTGTTTCAGTTCAAAATTGAAAGACGTTTTATGGCGATAACTGTCGATATTTTTTTAATTGGCAAAGAGGTGGTGCACAAAAAAGAAAAATTGTGTCATGACCAAGAAATTCCTTTAAAAAAAATATGTTGAGCTATTAATTTTTTCTGGGGCCTCCTCGGACAAACTTATCTTCGCCAAAGACAATTAGGTTTAAAATCATAGAGCTATTTGTTAAAATGAGAGGCAGATAAATACTCTTCAATTTTCTGGATTTTAATTTAAGATTTGTCGCTAATAACCAAAATTCATTTGGAAGTAACTTGATATCGCATCTAGTTATTACTATTATTGCAATTGAACGTATGAAGGAGCATATTGGCATCATTTGTGGTGTGTATAGCAAAGGTTTTTTAGGTAAGTTAGCGTCTTTAGAAAACCTTTTTTGCCACTAGCAGGATCAGCTTAAAAACAGTCTTAAAAATTAGGAGACTTTAACAGATCTTGAGGTCTTGCGAACCTGGTCTTACCTAACTCATAAGAATTACTTTAGGCATAAGGTCCTGTTGTTCAAAAGTAATTGTCTATTTTAGTTCTGTGAACTTTTTTTTAAGTGATATTAGTAGTTTTAAAAATCTTATATGCCGGCAATGACCTTCTACATTTGGGTACACAATAATTTTTCGCAATCTCCAAATTTAAATATAATAAAAGCTTTCATTTTATTTATCTTGTAGAAAGAGAATGCCAAGTAAATTCTTTAGAACTCCCTCTGATCTCAAGGAAGCATCATTCTTGTAAATCTGGTTGTTATGTCAAAAGTAACCGGTTCCAGCTTCTGGTAAGCATGATTCCACTTTAACGTAAGCGTGAACATACTTGCGTGGAGTAATTGTGGAAACTGGCTGATTAGGTAGGATGAGTAAAAGCTCTCTTTAGAAGTTGGGGAAACGGTTTGACTCCAACTGTGATCGTGTCGAAAATCTTTCTACAAAGGAGATGCTTTAAGTCAGCTCTTAATGACGTAATGACAGAATTTATTAGCGCATCATAACGAAATCCGAATTAATAAATTGGGTAGTCCATCTTACCTGGCGTCTTTTGTATAAATTTAAATATTTTCTGTTTAAATATTAGAAACATTTTTTTAGCAGAGTCTGCAAACTAGAAAAAATATTGACAGCAAATAAAAATTTCTTTTGCACAAAATTTTAATTGCGATCACTTTCTCTGCTGTTTTAAAGATTCTGCATAAAAGTTGAATTGCGAAACTAAACGGAATTGTGGAACAATTTCTTCTGAAACGGTTGCCTTTTTTACAAGGATTTAATCAAAGTACTAAGAACTTGTCATATAATTGTAAATTGTAATGAGATAATGGCATTAAGGCACTATTGTCAAAAGGGAATATTATCAATTATGAAAATTCCACCGAAAATTCCAAACACCCAAATTTTATTATTAAAAAAATTTCTAAAATTTTTGATATCACCACAAAACTTTTTTTTAAGGAGCTTTTTTTATTTTTCTTTTTTTATTAGGGGATGACTCCTACTTATGCAACGCACTGTGCCAGAACTAGGTAATTAGGTTGTGGGAAGGAGGATAGAGGGAGTAGTGCTTGCAAACTTTTAATTTAAATCTTTGCACATTGAAAATGGCAGGAAAGACCCCTGCAGGGATTTTATTCCACATACGAACGAGTTTTTCTTTGTAATGCGTAGTGCGATTCATTGGCCGATCGATCACAAAGGAATGCGCTCCTGATGCAGAGCGCGTTGCCCGTATGAAATTACGGTTTTTAGGAACAAGTTACCTGATTTCATAAGAACAAATTCCGTTATAATAACGATAAAACAGTGAAACACACTCTACATTGCGTCGATGCTCCAGTGAATCAATAGAGCTGGATTCCCCTTCTGTCACCGATAGGCGCTCTCTTCTGCACGTGGTCGAGTAACTTCAAAATTGTCAATATTTAAATTTTTGTATAACTCCCATTAGTAAGGTGTGATCCAATTCAAGGACGGGGACTTTGATTAGGGCGGTACATCTCTCAAATAAAAACGAAGGTGTCCTAGAGCCAGCTCAGTGTGAACAGAAAACATACATAGAGCAAAAGAGTAAATGTTGACTTGATATCGGTGTTCAGTACACACAAGGACAGCAGAAGTTTGGCCTGTTGATCTTTTTAGTTTAAGGAGTTTTTAATAAGTGGTGTCACAAAAGTTATTACAGGGATAACTGGCTTGTGGCGGCTAAGCGTTCATAGTGACGTTGCTTTTTGATACTTCGATAACGGCTCTTTCTACCATTGTGAAGCAAAATTCACAAAGCATTGGATTGTTTACTCATGCAAGAGAACATGAACTGAGTTTGAACCGTCGTGACACAGATGATAATGTGTTATTGCGACAGCATTCCAGAGCAGAACGAGAGGAAACGCAGTTTCAGACCTATGGCACAATAATTGTTCAGAAGAACAGTGGTATGATGCTACGTCTTTGGAAATCACTTAAAGTTTGTCTTTGGTAAACAACAATGGATTTGTGGTGCCAATGTTATTTGCAATATCTTTCATTTTATATTTGTGAAAATTATAATGTCTTCATTAATACCATATCAGTTTGGGATAAATTTTAGCATTTTTTTATTTTAAACCGACCATAATGGTCTTTGATAAAATGTTAAAAAAAACTTGTTCATAGCGACTAAATTATCTTTAGAAGCATTTTAATGCGTTTCCAACTTGTTGCGTATGTAACACAATTATGCTGTTTAAATGGCTGAGAAAAGGAGAAAGAATTAGCATTCTACTATCTACTACTACTACCATAATATAAAGCCAGTTGATAGCCTGGAGTCAAGAAGGGAATGAAAAATTTTGTAAATTGCAGTTAAATTTATAATTAAAAAAATCTGAAATAAAAATATTGAAGTTCTAAAGCCTCTTCTTCATCCACCCACATCCCTTCTCAAAGAACTCAAAAGGCAAAAATGTGCAACTGCCAACAAAGCAAAAACAAATGTACAAGACAAGTTACAAACAGAACAATGAAGAAATGCTTTGGCCTTTGTGTCGACTTCGTTGAACTAAATTAATATTGAAATGAATACTTCTCGTATTCTTATTTACAAATTAAGTTGTTTAAATAAATTATATTTAAAATGTACACAACCAAAGTAGATAGAGGCGAAGAATGCTAATGAAGGTTGTAGCGGTCCAGAAAACGCAGCATAATATTCTACTAGTGCCAAATTTTTTTTTTTTCTTAAAAAAGAAACGTCAGCATACATTTGCAAAATAAATTTTTTTCTAAAAAAAATTAAAAATAAAAAAATTACTTGAGTCAAAAATAAATTTTAATTTATTTTCAGTAATATTTTATAAAATTTGAACTTTAAAAATTCAATATTATTAAGCTTATGACAATTCATTAAAGTCTTCAAATTTTACAGCAAGTCAATGTTTATCATGCCAATTAGCAATTAAAATGAACTAACAATGCAAATTTATAAACGAATGTGTAGTTAACTGATTGAATAAGTGACTCTTATCAAGTACTGCTAGTTCATCAAATCTGACTGCATAAGCTTTTGAAGAGAGTTTTTTTCCTTTTTCTTTTTTTTTTTTTTGCTTCCAAAAATGTAACTACAACTTCAAACCGGAGACTTATGTACGATGTGTTAACAAGCCAAAATGACAATATTGTATGAGTGTGTTTGTGTAACAAATATTCCTGAAGTATTCATCATCAGTAACATGAACATTGCACAAACGTGCAGACAATTATTAACTAAAACGTTTGTAAACAATTCGTTACTACTTTTATAATTCTGCTCAAAAAATTTTCTAGGATCATAGAACATTTCCAATGAAGATTACAATGCTGGTTGGTGCTTAAATGAAAGTCAACACAACACTTTACAGTATTTTTTGTAAATTCTTTTTTTTTTTTTGCAGTTAAGATAAATGAATAAATTTTGTATATAGATGAATGAATGAATGAACGAATACATAAGTGACTCAGTGAATGGCTAGATAAAACATTTTGAAGCAAAATATGAAATTGATGTTGAAGTCGGTTGATTTGGTTAACTTTTATACTGATTGGAATGGAAACAAGAAGATAGAGGATAAAACAACTCTTTAAGCATGAATTTTTTAATTTACAGTATCAACAGAATTAAACGAATCGTATAAAATTTCAAACAAAAGCTTGAATTCAAATAAAAAGAAAAAAAGAAGAACTGTTACGCAGAAAAAAATGCATTTAACAAAAGCATGAGTATTGATCAAGAACCTGTAAAAGGGGTAATAAGTGGAACTGACTGAAATACTTCACAAGAATTTTTCCACAAGGATTTTCTTTTGCAAAAATTTACATTTATTATTGTATATTGAATAACGATATTGATTAATAAATGAGGCTTGTAATAGCAGCCAATTATTATGCTCGTACATAAACCTGAATTCAGAGTAGATGAATGTACTCGATCTGAAGGGAGGAGCTGAATTAATAGCTTTGAAAATATAAATAAAACCAACTGCACACAAAAAACCAGTTGAAAATTGTTAACCATGATGAAGAAGCTTGATAGTAATGTATTCTTTTTTTTCTGAAGGTTAGTAAGAAAAGTTTAATCCTGAAAAAAATTCTTGTGGCGATAGAAGATAACCCAAATATAAACAAAAAATAAATAAATTATTGCGACATAACCTCTGGAGACCCACAATTGTGGTATGCCTACTATAACTATTTTATGTACACCAAAAGAATATGTGATTCCAGTGAACAAATTATAGTTGACTTTAACAATATTTTAGTAACGATAACATGAGTTTTATTAACATTTGATCATTTAATAATTATAACGAATAAAAACTAAAATTATTAAATTTATTCTAAAAGATTATAGTATTTGCAACCATTAAACTGTATTAAAAACATAAAATATTAAGTTTAAGTTTAAAAACTTATATTTTTCTCAATGGGTTTCTTACTGTCCAACGAGTGAAAGGCTGACTTAAAATAGCCGAACATTTAAATATTAAAAATTATATTTTTTTTCAAAATAGGCGCAATAATTTAACTTATAATAGGATTATGCTATTATGTAAAGGCCTTAAACTTAGTTGTAATTATATTTAACACTATAATAATAATAAGACAACAATATGATTCCTAGAACACCAATATTATTATAATGTCTACCGGTATTATATTTAAGTATAACCAAGTAATTCCATCACAATATGTTACTCTTAAATTATGGTTACCCCAACCATGTTTTTTTTTGCGTAAAAATTTTATATAAAAAGTTGAAAATTTATTCCAAAGGGAAAGAACAGTTTTTAAACTCAGAACGATGACTCTTTCCAGCTAATTTATATTTATATGAAATTTTAATTAAAATTTTTGGAAATTAAATTATATTCACAAATTTAAACTACTTTGAAGTAAAACTTTGGTTTGGACCAGTTGATAAATATGGCTTTCAAACAGGGAAAAATAAAGCAAGGACCTTATGTGATTCTTAGGCTACAAAGGAGATGCTTTTGATGTCGCTACAATGTCTCTTGCACCCCTTTAGGTTTTGTTGTTTGTTTTCAGATTGAAAATTTTTCATTGATTCAATTATTTAATTAATTATTTGGAATTTTTTTTAAATTAAATATTTAATTGATTCAATCAAAATTTTAATTGTATAATTTTTAATTTACCAATGAAATATATAATTGAGTAAATCACAATTTACATAAATAATTTTCAATCTGAGAATAAACGAAACGTTTAATAAGTTCAATAACTTTTTTATGAGGACATGTGGACAATTGAAATTTTTGAACAAATCAGTTAAAAGTGGCTTCGTCAATGAAATTTTTTTTTATGCAGAGTGTATGGTTTTAATAACAACAACTTTAAAAAATTAAGTTAAAGAATGAAGCCATAAATAACGTGGTTTTTGTCAAAGCCTAATAGTTTACAAGAAAAAACAAAATAATAAAAGAAACATAAAAAAATAAATTAAACAAATTAAATATAAATTTCAAATAATGCCTGATATTTCTTAAAAAGTTTAATAAAATTTTAAAACATATAATATGCACAGTTCTTCTTTGGTTTAAAAAAATACAAAAAATATAGTCTTCAAAAAACATTAAACATAAAAAAAAGAAAATTAATCACTAAAATTATATAATTCACGATAAAACTTAGATCTTCCCAAAAACGGTATTAATTTATTATTACTAAACTTTAATACTGTTTTTATACCCTTAACCACAGCTTGTCATTCCGTTTATAATCCTTACAATATTCTTTTCCGACCCCATAAAGTATATACATTCTGATTCCTTATGCATAGCGAAGTCGATTGAACGATGTCCGTCTGTCTGTCTGTGTTACTGTTGATTTCAACTTTTCCAAGGCACTAAATAAACTAGAGAATATTAAATACGCCAAGCGTTCAGACATAGTTTCGAAAATTTTGTTATTGAAAGTCAGCAAGATCATTCCATGTCCTTCGAGGAAGCGGGCATAATACCAAGCCTGCCTCTTATTTTTCCATATCATTTGGAACAAATCTAGTTAAGGGAAGTAACTACAATCATAAAGACAAGTATATGGGGTGATAGAGAATTTAAAAATAAGAAAAACATCAAGTGAAGGAATTGGTGCTCGATTATATTTTCCGAGTTTTGGGCCTCTGAAATTTTTATAGAAAATATGAGTATCATTTACAAGCTTTTGAAGAGATCTTTCAGGAAATGCTAAAATTATTTAAAAATGCCTAAGCCATTAAGAGCCGGTGACACTTTAATGCAAACATAAATACAAACTAAATTTCTTTTCTTATATTTTAACTCTCTGTCATCTTAATTTTTGTGTTTTTTTTTTTTTTTTTTTTTTTTTGATAAAAAATATATTTACAAATATTGCTAAAAGTATGTGAGATTCGATATAGCAAAATAAAGATCTCTTACTTGTTTCATATACAAAATATTTTTTTCTTCCGAATGCTTAAAACCTCAGCGAAGTGCGAGTTTAACTTACACAAGCAGTACAATGTTTGCACCACCTTTGAAGTTTTTACCTTATTTTCGTCTTATTTGTCGGTGAAAACTTAAGTTGTCTTTTTAAGACGATTAAAAACATGAGGCCAAAAGAGTAAAAATCATATCCTTTACGGAAATACCCTTTAATATATTTTTCCTTACGTTGTATAAATTCGAAATATCTGCCTTCTACGGTTGAAAAGTTATAGCCATTTATGTTGAAATTGTGTCACTATATGAACACCCTTTAGATTTTAAATTTGTTCTTATGGCGGACATCACAACACTTAAACTTAAAGTGGCTTGCTATTGCGATTAAAAAACAAGGACACATCACTATTGGAACACCCTTTTTTAATTTTTACATGTTGCCATAACAGATATAGTTCTACGCATACTGTGCAAATTCAAAGTGTTTGCCTATCAAAGTTTAACAAATTAAAGTATTTTTATGAAAATCACTTTACTTTCGCAACACCCTTTAAATTTTAGAATTTTGTATTGTAGAGGCTGTGTGATGCACCTTCTGTAAAAATGTCAATGTTATGCTCCCAAAGATAGAGGATTCTGAAAGACGAGACACATGACAGTGGAAACGAAATGATAACGGTTTAATCCTTTGGGAATTGAACCTAAAAGAAAGTCTTTATTAACGTTCAATTTAAATCTAATAACAAAATATTTTAAGAAGTGGTAACTTTTCAATCTAATTATTTTTACATCTTTCAAGCTGCATTTCTCATTGATGCTTAAGAAGTTTTATTTTTCCCACGGTCGTTAAGTTGTTGTAATTTAATTGGGCTTGTGCATAATTTAAAATTAAAAACATTATTCCGCAGTATTAAATTTTCTTGTAGAACTTTTTTAACTTTGATTCCTCCTTTTACGGTTGTTGTCTAAATCTGATTATTCTAAAAATTGACAGGTAGATTTTAATTAGATTAAATTACTTTCCCTTATTGACATTAACAATTAATTTTTTTCTGTATTAATCATTGATAATGTTTATTAATGAATAGAGAACTTGATTATTATTATTTGTATTGTTGTTGGATTTTTTGTATTATTTAATTTGTGTTTTCATAAAAATCCTTGTAAAGTTTTTGTTTGACTACTTGTTTTCGCTGACATTTATTCTCTCATTCATTGATTCATTCAATGAGTCATTTATTCATGTTATTTATTCCTTTTAGTTTGTTACGTCTACATGCCATGTTGTATTTAATGACACTTTATTCTGTGTATGGTTTATAAATCCTTTTGACCACATTCAATTTGATTATATTGATTAAGTGATTAAAAAGTTGTCAATGCACAGACCTTTTATTATTATTATTAATATAACTGCTGTTGTTGTTGTTGGTTGAGTCCTTTACCGGTTTTTATTTAATTTTTTTGTAATTTGCTCTGCTAGTTGTTTTTGCTATTGTTATTGTTGTAATTGTTGTAGTTGCTGCCTGGCGCTATTTTTGCTGCTGCTTATATTGTCATTTTTAATCCTTTTTGTTAACCACAATAACCACACTCAATGCGGTTTTACTCTTTATTTTAAGTTAATTTTTTACCATCCTCATCATCATTATCATCATTCACATCACATCATTATCATCATCAATGGCTGAAGGAGCAAAAAGCTTCCATAAATCTATAATAATTATTGTATTTAATATTTAAAAATAAGAAATAGTTTGATGTTTTAATGAGATTTACATCCTGAATTGTTGAGTTAGAATAAAATAATTGCAGACAGTTTAATTAAAGCCTGATAGATATGACCAATTTATGAAGAGTACAAACACAGTGATGGATGTAGCAAGCAAAGTTTTACAGTGCTTTTTAAAAATATAAGATCTATTTGAACAAAAAAAATCTGTTTTAAAAAGGATTAAAATTAATAATTAGTTTTTCGGCAAAATATATTGAAAAAATCTCGAAAATACTTTAGAATTACTGAGAGACACCCTGGCAAATAGAAATAAATTTGTAGGGGCCATTTTCGGTTTTCATTACTGAGCAGTAAAGAATAGATAAGTGCTAAAATTAAATGAAATAAATTGTATCTGCGAATCGTTTCATTTTGTTATTAAAAAAAACTGACAAAACTTATAAAGTAACAAGAAACAATGTTAAATGTCATCGACTCTTAATGGGTTAACTTTTTTGAAAAACTTAAGAATTTCCTGAAAGATACCTTCAAAAGGTTTTGAATGGTACCCATATTGATGTCTTAAAAATATAGTTGAAAATCGAACTTTCTTATGAAAAGTTCAGAGGCCCATATCCCGGAAAATATGTGTGACCCACAATTTTTTCAAGAGATATTTATTTCTTACTTTTTATGTTTTCTATCGCTTATGGCGTGGTGTTTTGCCCGCTGCCTCGAAAGACATTGACCGATCTTGCTGATTTTTAATAGCAAATTTTCGAAAATATGCTTGATCGGTTCGCGTAATTAACTATTCTCTAGCTATCTAGTGCTTGGCAAAATTGATTTCAACACTAATACGGATGGAAAGAAAACGGTCAGACGGACATTGCTCAATTTACTTCGCTATAGGTAAGTGCTCAGAATAAATACTTAATAGGGTCGTAAATGGATATGATAGAAATTACAAACGAAATGAGACACATGACGTGAAGGGAATAAAAATGTTCTTAAAAGTTACACAGTGTGCTACAGTTTGGTACAGCAAGAATTTAAAAAAAAATTAATTTAAATGGTGTTCCAATAGACAGACATCTTAAATTTTCACAGAATAATTAAAACACAAAACTAGAAAATAAAGGGTAAAAAGCATAGAAAAATTTCTTTCAATTAATTTTAACTAAATTTCTTACACCAGGAGGTCAAATTAAGAATTCTCTGCAAAAAATCTCGTGACTTGTTTCCATTGGTCTCTTATGTAATCCAATGAAAATGTGACTTCTATAGACGAAAATGTGCAATTAATCAAGGAACGAACCAGCATGATGAAAAATCTGCAGAAAAGTTCCAATCGAACTTCGAATTTGGCTGATAACTTATCTCCACTCACTTGGCGCAGTTTATCTAGGCGGCTATGCAAACAAAATCTATTGCGACCTGCTGTTGTTGGGACCGAAAAGCCTTCATATCATTATCGAGGAGCCAATGCACCTAGAGAGTAATAATTGGGTGTTGAATTTGAAGAGATTGCGAAAATTATTTTTGAAAATAACATTTCATCCAACGGTGGGCAGTACAGAGACTTAATTACCGAAAGCTATAAACAAAGATAATCTATGGTATCAAGAGCATGGCGATGCATGTCACATACGTAAGATAGATAAGGTTAGGCAGCTGTGTTGCCACAGCCCACTCGGGTCCATTAGCTGGTCCCTTTTAGTAACCTGTAGAGAAAGAAGAAACAACAGATAGAAAATAGAAAATCATAACGCAGCAAAAGAGAAGAGACGAATATAAGGAATAAGGAACAAAGAAAGAAAGAGCTGTGGGCGTAAAGAATGCAGAGAAGACCCCGCCGTTGGCCATAGAGTGCGCTCAATTCATTGACTGAATCACAGTGTCCCATTGTGGGCCATTGAACCACCCACTGCATCTCAAAAAGAAACTGGGCCTACATGGTTATAATCACGATATGCCAGGTAGGCTCCCATAGTACCATATATAATCCATCGAGGGGCACATTCAGAGGAGATTTTCAACCGTTTTCTCCTCCTTCTCCTCCTCGTCTTGACAACTTCTGCAGAAATAATTAAATGGAAGACCTATTATTCTAGAATGGGCTGCAAACAGACAGTGCCCAGTAGCTGCAGCCATTAAGTCGCGAAATCGACTACTCGGTAACTGTTATAGCCTTCCTGCCACGATTTAAAGAGGGCCATGTCACCTAGGTCATCTAACAATAAATCTTTTGCGCCCTAAACTCATTTATATTTATATCAGCCATTTTGGTAGTTCCAGTTGACATCATTGAACCTGAGTTTTCATCGCTTAAGACTTTTTTTTGTAAAGCGACACTAAATTACAATGTTATGCAAATCATCCAAAAATCATTCAAAAGCTAAAGGCTGGTATGGTCTAAGATACGACCAGAGACTGTCAACAAGGTGTTGGGAAATTGGACTTGGAAAACAAGCTGCTGCAAAGTCAGCCACGGCAGTCACGTCAATCAAATGGTGATTCAGATATAATTGGAATATTGGAATATCCCTTATGAAGCCATATTAAGGCAAAACATAAAAAAAAAAAGATGGATAATATGTTTTTGTTTAAGTCGATACAAATATTTTTTGTTAATTTACCATTTTATTTATTAGAAATTGTATGCTATTGGTTGGGAGAAAATCTGATATCTATGGGTATTTCAATGTTATCTCAAGGCAGATTATTACCAAATTTTTGAAAAACCAACAAAATATATATTTTTTTTTTTTGATTAAAGAAACTTCAACTGAATGAGAATTTTAAATGAGCACCAAAACAACAACATGAAATATTACTTTTTATTTTTTATTTTATGTATTATTGAGTACCTAGATGGCTTTCATAATGCTTGAAATATTTTTACATAAAACGAGAATAACTGACATTTTGGCTCGAGTAGATGATTGATATTTTGCGTCAAATAGGCCTCTGATTTCTCGACTTCCCAGAAATTTTTCAATTATTACTTATTCTTTAAAGCCTTAATTTTCCTTTCCTCAATAAATATTTGTAAAAATTGTGATATTATGCTACGAATATTAATAAAAAAAAACTCTTTATACTTAAACCAAACCATCCAATTTATAAAACTCTACCATGTTTTCTTTTTATTTATTTTTTGTGACCAGTGAATTCATGGATGTGTTTGTACAATGTCTCGCGGTTTTTATTTTCTTTTCAGTTGGGTTTTATTTTTTCACTGTTTGGGACTTTGGTGCGTATGCATTGCGGTCGCCATATTGCAATTCAGTTTTTCTTTTCTGTGTTTTTGGTAAATCCATATTTGCGCCATGTTGCAATTCAGAATTGAGTATTATGCAGTTTTCTTTTTTTTTTTGTATATCCTCGTTTGGTATGTACACACTCAATTTTCTCTGGATTTTACTTTCTTGTTGGTTTTTTTTTCGAATTCATATTCTTATAGTTTGATTGTGTATGAAGTATTGAATTGGTCAAATGATTATAGTAGAAGGATTTCATTTCATTTCATTTGTTTTGCTTTTTGTTTTTGTGGCAGCACAAAAGTAATATTCCATGCTGTTAAGACCCATTGAAAGGGGGACGGGAGTTGGTGAGTTTATTTTCTCAACATGCTCGTTGTGAATGGTCGCCTGTCCATTTATTGATGATAATCGCTGTGATAAAGTGTATGGATTTATATTTATACAAATATTCATATTTATGTTTTCATTTTGGTCCAGATTTCAATTGTTTTTTTTTTTCTTCTTAATTCATATTCTGTTGCAGGTTTATGGTGCAACCATTATGACAGCAACATTTTATTTGTGTTGAGCTATATAAAGACTTATGTTTTGCTTTTTGTTCGTGCTTGTTTTTCAAATATGTCAACATCTGGATTGATATGAAGTTGAGAATTATTAAGGATTTATGAAAATGATTAATGAGTTTTCTTTGAATCGACATGCTTACCAGCAACAGTTGCTGCAATAAACTAAAGAAAAAAAGTTATTATTCAAGAATTATGTTTGTTTTGGTATTTTTAAACCAAAGCTGATCGCTGAGTTAATGCAAGTGTTAAATTTAAACATTTATTGTGGTTTCATTATTTGACCAAGTACAGCATCGTGTTATTAAACATTTTAAGCCCTCAATTAAAGGAAATTCTGCAATTTCTGGTTTAAAATGTTTATTTTATTTTTATTTTTATTTTTTTGTTTTTTTTATTATTATTTAGAAATATTTTATTTTTTAATAACAAACATCCATCACTCTTTCTTTGCCAAATCAATTATAATCCGTTTTAGAGCATATGAGAAAGTTTTATTTTATTTTTCGTTCAACCAGCTTGTTTTGTTGATACGTTTTTTTCACATTGAAAAATACTTTTAACACTTTTTAAATTTGGTACTAATTGCAGCAATTTACCAACTGTCAACGAGATAAGTGCAACCAGAATTTCTTAATCAACCACAATCGAAAAAAAAAAAAATCCATGACAACCGCAAATGCATATGCAAGTCAAATAAACGTCTAGAATGTTACAGAAATATTGTTTTATTTTGGTCAAGCAATTTTATGAGAAACAGGACAAACTTAACAACGTGAGCTCTTCATCAAATGGACTGGATAACTTTTTTTACAGAAGTAAAGTAACCAATTAAGAGTGTTATATTCAAACTGTTTATGCTATAGTCTAGCCGTAGTGGTGTTTGATATATTTTCATACGCTGTTATGTCTCTCAATTTTAGAGTAGAGCATCTTCAACTTAACATCGTTTTGACAATTTTGATATAAAAAAAATTAATGAATAAACAACTCCATATTAAAATTTAAATTTTTGTTAAAAAAAAAACTTAAAATTAAATAAAATAATAAATTATCTCAAAAAGTAAATAAATTCTGCAGCATCCAGGAATCGAACCATGGCGAAACAGCAGGGTTCTTTTTTAACGAAAGATGCTTTCTTTATAAATATCTGCTCCCATGACTTCGTCAGCATATAATTCTAATATTTTTTTAATCCAAATAAAAAAAGTAATTTTAAATATTTATTTTAGAGTTAAAAAATTGGATGCTTTAACATTTTTATATCAATTTTTTTTTTAGGAAAAAAGTATTCTATATATGAACCAAGATTCTTAGAAGCGTCGTCACAAAATTTTATTTAAATCCATCCAGCAGCTTTTACGTGATGCAAACACAGACAGACAAAAATTCTTTTTTTTTTAAAGAGAAGTAGCACTTCAGGCAACAATGCCTATTTAATTAGTGTGTAATCGTGCTATATTCTTTAGGAAAGGGATAGAGGAGAGAGAAGAACAGGTGGTGAAAGTATAGCCAATTTTTTAGTTATTTTACTTCGCCGGCGAATATGCTATGAAGAAGTACCGACGAAGGATGCTGCTCATGTTTTAATGTTAATTCTGAAAATGTCTTTATATCATTAAACAGAAAAAAAAACATTTTTATTTTTTGGTTGTCGCAGGGATTGAACCCTCTGGCCAACCAGATTTGTAGACCACCTATAACAGAATTAAAGAAAAATATATGTCATGTATAGGAATGATTCTGTAACAGTTCTATTGTATTTTTAGATTTAATAATTTCAAAAATTTTTGGGATATAATAATATTAAATTAATGATGATTACAACGTACACAACCTAAGATAGATTGATGCGAAAAATGCTGATGAAGGATGTAGCGATCCAGAAAATACTGCATTTCATTCTGCTGGTGTCTAATTTTTTTATTTTCTTTGAAAAACATGCGCTTACATTTGTAGAAATAATTTTTCTTTCTAAAAAAGAATTTTTGAAACTTAAAAATGAACTTAAGCCAAAAATAAATTTATATTCATTTATCTCCACAGTTTAACCCTAAATAAAAAAATTGAAGTTTAGCAAATTTTTAACATTTAATAGTTTTTCTGGTGAATTTTGGATTTTAAAGTAATTTAAACTTTTAAATAGGTTTTTTAGATTTGTGAAAAAAAAAATTGTTTTCATTGAAATTTTATTGAAATTATAAAATTTTGATAAAATTCCAAAAATTGTCTTGCCAATTTAATTTGTTAAAATTTTTAAGCCATATGTCGTTCATATATGACCCAATGTTGCGGAATTTGGATATCAAGCGTCTGGATAGCAAGCAAAAGTCTGTTTGACGGTTGGATGAGCGGCTAAAGATTTCTGTCGGAATTCGAGAACCACTTTTTAATATGAGTAAAATCAACTTCCCTATGTGTAAGGATCCAGAATATATCTACTCTTTGTGCAGCGGAAATGATTGACAAGCTTATATATACGTTTTGCCCTGGTTATAAAATTATATCGTTGTTATAATCCCATATTATTAAAAAAAAATAATTTTTACCTTAAAGTCGCTCATAATAATATTATTCTTTTAAAAAAGTTGTTGCATCTGTTAATATATTTATTGGATTTTAGATTCAAAATTTAACGAAATTTTTAATTGATTCAATTATATAATTCATTGAAAAAGTATTACTTTAAGTTAAGTTATTAAATAATTTGCGCGCAATTCTTACAGGATTGAGAAATTACTTAAAGTTCCTGTGTTCGGTAACCAGCGTGCATATCAGTCTTTAATCGCTTTCCAGACTAGAATATCTTGTGAACTATTCAAGTCTAAACAGAAATAACTACCATGTTCTTAGATAAGTGGAGACAAATCAGTGTAAGTAAGACTTGTGGTTTTGAATAAAAAAAATAACAATAATATTGCATTCAAGTTCTAAATTTTTAGCACAAAAAATTTTTGTTGTTTTTGGAAATACCTCACAGTTAATAAAATTTAATATATATTTTCATAATTCATAATTTAATAAATATTTCAATTGAAAGAAAATACTTTTTATAAGAAACAAGATGTGAAGGCGAAACTTGAACAAAACTTGTTATAAAACTAATTAAAAAATTAATTAAACTTAAATGAACTTCAATTAAATAATTTAATTAATTATAATTTATGTGTGTATCGTATCATTAATTGGTGGAGTTTGAAATTTACAAAATGCTATCATAAACTATTATTGCGATAAACATAATATAATTCGCTTGACTATCTTACAAAAATATTTTTTTTTTCTTTCATGGCAGGAATAACATCATCACTTGCTTTTAGTTAAATATTCGTCCCTTGTAAAAAGAATTTACTGTAAAGAATTCCAACAGCTGATACTTTTTTAAATATAAATAGTAACAAATTCTGGCCAGTAGTTAATTAGTGACCAGAACACTAAGCGGACTTTAAACATTAAAATAGAAAATATAAAAATAATTGAAAAAAAGGAAACAACTTTACAAAAAGTTTTTAATGGACATTTGACTTGAAAAAATACTTAACAATTGCTTAATTATTGGGGTTTTTCCAAGGAAAACCAAATGTTATTTAGGAAAAGTTACCTAAATTACCGGCAAACATTTTCTGCATAAATTTATTTATTCTTTCTGCTTCTTTTATTTTGCTTGGCCAAAATACAAAAAACCATAAAATTAAAAAAATAAATAAAAAGAATTCGGCTATTGTAACTACGGCGCGTAAACAAACGTCTAAATGACACATCACTGAGCAGGTCTGTCTGTATTTGAGTGCCTGTTTTTTTAATTTTTTTTTTTCTTGCAGCTCATACGTTACGGTATTGGCCAACTTGTGTTATTGACGGGCTTTTCTCTTCATGCAATATTGCACAAAAGTGTCAAGTCAGCTGAAATCACTTGCAATTGCAAGTGTTGTTCATTAACAAAAAAAAAAAAAAAAAAATGTGTATAAACGCCGCTTACTGCTATGTTTGGTTCTCGTAGAGGGGCAAGTTAATGTTTATGTTTTATGCCACCATAAAATGCACATGTCGCTTTATGTTCGCAACAACATTTAAATGCTTTACAGATTGTTTATGTTCATAATGTTTGTTATTCATTTTTGGTTATAAAGTTTTTTTTGTTTGCCTTCGTTATATGTATATGAATTGTGTTGTTGGTGTTTAATATTAAAATAGCTTCCATAGTAATGCTTACACTGTTTGAATGACATGCCACAAGGAAATTAAAATTTTGCATTAGGTTTTTTTAATTTAAAATGCCAACTTGATTTTTAAATTACAACCACTTTTTCTTATGCTCAGTTTTTTGCTGTAGCATAATCAGCTTGCTGGAGTTCCTAGAGTCATATTAACACCCTCCTCGAACAACTATTTGCAACCATATTACTTGCCATATTCGATTGTATGGTGGATACACCATGTTGTACTGTTGTGTGTTTGCATTCATTTATAGCATTTGAAAAAGCTAAAATTGTTATTGTATCGCTTGGTCAGCCATATTACCAGCATATTTTCCTAGACATTCACAAACAATGGCAAGTTTGTGTTGTATTAATAAATTTTTTTCTTGGTTTTGGGGGATAGTTTTGCGGATGGATGCAAATGATAATGATGGTTGCATGTTGTCATAAGTAACCATTATAATGGTTGTGATTTTGTAGTTTAATGAGTGAGTGTAAGTGTTCAAAATCGTTTTTCAAATATTTGGGGGGTTGTTAAGTTATTTGCTAAAAGTAATTGTTTGAAGAGTGTTGGAAGCGCACTTGAAATTGTTACTGTGGAGAATTTTTAACAACTTCTTTTCAAGTGTGTTATAAAGGGTAAACGAATAGCAACGATAGCTTCTCTATTATTCGTTTCACAATTGTCGAGAGAATAAAAATATTAACGAAAATTTTTAGACAGCACTACGAATAAGATATTATATTTGCCGTCTTAAAAACAAGACAAACAAAATTGTTTGTTTTATAGGTGTCAATTTATTTAAAATTAAAAAAATAAACATTTTAAATTATTGTATGCTGCAGAATGGTAGCTACCGATTAAATAATTTGTTTTTAACCTTGAAAACACATTTAACTATAGATATTGTCCGTTTAATAGATTGAGAAAAAATTTACTACTCAAAATATTAAAAAAAATATATAATTTTATTTTTAAAAATCTTGAAAGTTGTGGCAACATTGGAAGGGAGAGAGACAACTGGCACAACAGAGCTTAAGAAAAGTTTTAATATGAATTGAGTATGAGCACACATTTTACGCCTTATGCTAGATTTAATGTCGACATCGTTTTACGCCGAAATTGTGATGTCCGGCGTTAAATTTCATTTTGCTGTTGATGTAAACGCCGTCGAACACGTTAACACAGCTATGTACTACTGCATTGAATATACAGCTGTTCATTTGGAAAAGTTATTTAGTGAAATATTCTTAATTAATAACGATTAAAAATATTCAAAAGTTTGAAACAACTGCAATCAACAGAAAATTATATTTGTTTTAACGTTTAATCATATGTTTTGGTCTGAGCACCACCGCAACGACGCCGAAAATGTTGACACAGATTGGACTTTTTCGGCGTCGTATTTCTTACAGCGTTGAGATCAACTGCTCTCATACATTGTCTACAACTGTTCAACAGCTTGGTCATATACATCAAATAACAGAAACTTTTTTATCACCCTATAATTTATAATTTTAATTATTTATACTTCTTAATACAACAAACAAAGAAGTGAATATTCTGTTTAATTTTCAAGTGTTTGTATATTTTGGTTTAAGCGACAGGGCCATATAGGTCAATTTACTTCAAATATAGAAACACCCTTTAATTTCTAAATTCAAATCTTATGCTTCTTATTATAGCGGAGTTAGCAATACATGTTCTTTGCAAATTTAAACTATCTGCCACATACATCAAATTACATTAACTATCGGGTCACCCTTTAATTTAAAATTTTGAATGTTGAATAGCAATCGACTTTCTGGCCAATTTTCAAGCGTTTGGTATGAAGGTTTAAAAGATAGGTTCGTTAAAGTCAATTTAAGTCACCTATGGAGACACTCTTTAATTTTTTATTTATTTTTGTATAACCTTTTGTTATTTGGAGCTGTAGTAATACGCTTTTTTTAAATTTAAAGAAGTGCGCTATACGGTTCATAATGCACTTAAAAAATATGTATGTTGTGTGAGGACACCCTTTAATTTTTAAGATTATAAACTGTTTTTGAAACAGGACAAATCGGTAAGCATAATCTATCAAATTACAAAAATGTTCAAAATAGGGTTAGGAATGACTGAGTTCTACAAACTCAAAAAAATCAACATTCAGTTGAATTGATATCCTCTTTTATTTTCTTAATTCGGCTAAAAATCTTAAGAATAATAAAACTTTAATATATTCTTTTAATATGAGCCATTCATTGTAAAAGTAGTATGTCTCTAGTTTTAAAGCTGATGCACATATTTAGAGGATTATGTTTTAAAAGTATTGAGGCTAAATCTCGAGAAGACATATTTGAACTTATTATCTCAGGATGCTTATTTTTCCCAATAAAATCTTTGGTCAACATACAACCGTAACAGCTCTTGACATTTTTTTTTTTTGACTTACGCCACTTATAAAATAAACGGTTGATATAAAAAATGAATATCGTATTTGGGTGATGATCGGTTGGGGTTTTTAATCAATTTGTTTTTTTTTTTTTCATCAAAAAGTCAGATGTATGCAGCAAATATAAAAATATAATTCTCAAAGGACTGTAGCTATAATATTAAGGGGTGAGCTTAGGAAATAAGAACAAAATCTTATTTGAAATAATTAGTTTAAAAAAAATATACGAAAAAAAGTACGGCAAAGTAGCTTAACGAAATGTTAATGAAAAATTTATTTCAACAAAAACACTTTATTTATAAAGTTTCAGTATTTAGGAAACTAATATTGGTTTTTCTTAATATTAAGATTAAAGTTTCCTGATAAGCTGGCCTAAGTAACCAATAAAAAACGCACATTGCCAAGCAACTAGTAAATTCAATTTTCATTATAAAATATTATGGGTTATTATTACAAAATTTTGCCAATAAAAAATTTAAGCAAATTTATATTTAATAATTTTTGATTCCACGTATAATCCAACAAAAAAACATAAAATAATATAAAATAATAAATTTTATTAACAACTACTTTGTGAAAATGCATTTGCATCTAATGTAAAGTACAAAAACAAAAAAAAAAACAACAAACCATAAAAAATTGTTTGTTAAAAAACCTTCATATTTATGAACATAAAGTGATTTGATGATCTTTTTTTTTGTGTAATTTTTGATACTTTAATATTTACGTTGGCCTGCCAACATTTTTCGTTGTTATTTTTTTTTAGTCTGGCCGCAATTATTAGGACAAACCAGCACAACGTGTGTCCATAATGCATGCTCTTAACAACACTTCCTCAATTTTTTTTTAATTTTTATTTTATGCAATTTTTCCCATTTGTTTTGCAAAAACAACAAGATGACCATTAAAAAAATGAGGAAGAAAAAAAAAAATAAAGAAATGAAATAAACTTTTAACGTGAATATATAAAATTAACACACACTCAAAAATATAATGTGGATGATTCTCCAAATTGTATGCACAAAGGACATGTTTCAAACACATACCAAATGCAATTGAATTTTAAACAACAGCAAAAAGAATTTCAATAAAACTGACACAAACATAAACACACAAGCAAAAAAAACAAACAAAAAAAGTTGGTCAAAAATAAGTGGTAAAAAGCGACATTACATTTACAACATGTGAGTCAACAATGCAAATACAGTGGGGCTAATGGTGTTGTATATTTAAAGGAATTTCCTTTCAGGGTTGAAATTGCGGCTGTTTTTTGTTTTGTGATCTTTAAAACTAGATAAAGAGGAGCAAGTAATTTTAAGTAAATTTTAAAAACAAAAAGTACGAAACCATTGTCGTGGTGTGGCATACAAAACAATTTTATTTTCATCTTTGACAAAATTAAAAAAATAATATAATTTATTTTAGTTAGATGAATGCTAGAGTAATTATGATTTTATAAAAACCGCCATGACATGAACATGCTTGAATAAAAGAAGAAGAAAAATGTACGAATAAGTAACATAAATACGAAACTTGAAAGCCCGGGTTTTTCAAAATTATTACGAAGCAATAAAGTTGCTAAAAAATGTCTAAAATAAATTATTCAAGTGAATAATTAACAAAGTAAGCTCATCTACACAGAAATTAGTTTAAAAAAATATTTTTAAAAGAAATCGGGGAAAAAAGTTAAATAAAAAAATTTCATAAAAATCGTTGTCACAAAAAATCTTAAAAAATTATTTATTTTAATAAATTAAAATTTATTTTTGGCTTAAGTTCTTTTTTTTTCTAATTTCTTAAAACCGTTTTTTCGAAAGAAAAATTATTCTGCAAATGGTGCACGCGTTTTTTATGAGCAAACAAGTAAGAAAAATTAATACTAAAAATTACATTCGTGATCAACCGATGGTTGATACAAAGCAAAAACAAATGTACAAGACAAATTACAAAGAGAACAGTGAAGAAATACTTTAGTTTGTGGGTCGACTTCGTCAAACCAAGTTAATATTGATATAAATGCTCCTCGCTTTCTTATTAACAAGACTAGTGGGTTAAATAGATGATGTTAATGATGATGTACACAACCTAAAGTAGATAGAGGTGAAGAATGCCGACGAAGGATGTAGCGGTTCAGAAAATGCACCTTTACATTCTGCTGGTATCTAGTTTTTCTTGTTTTCTTTTAAAAAAACGTCCGCATACATATGTAAAATAATTTTTTTTAATAAAAGATTTTTAAAAAAAATTAAAAATGAATTTTAATGCATTTATATCCACAGTTCAACTCCTAGTTTCATCAAAATATAACTATTTATATTAAAAAATAAATAAATACAACCAGAAAGCCTTTAAGAAGGATGTTGCCAGATTATGAGATTTTTTTTTGTAAATGGGATTTTTAGACGATTAGAGATTTTTAATTTTATTAAGGATTCTCTGGGTTTTTGTAGTTTACAAAATTTTTTAAATTTGTGCAATTTGTGCGTGATCCCTTTTAACAAATATTTTATCTACAAATATTTAGGAATCGCGTCAAACTTTTGTTAAAAAATATAAATAAAAAATCTTTTAAAGATAATTGAATCGACAATTTTTATTTTTTGAGAAAGATGCTAAAACTATAGTTTTGTCTTTTTTTAAAATAAAGATCATTATATATTTCAGATGTTAAAATATAATCTTTTCAACAATTTACATAAAACGAATGGTTAAAACCAAACAACAAATAATTGGTACATATCTTAGGAAATAGCTATATACCCTAAGAAACCGGCGGTCTAAGACCATTTAAAATTATGGTAGACTTTGTGTTAACTTCTTGTTGCGTATCTACACAGAAAAATTTTATGAATATTTTTTTTTTTTTTGAACAATCAATTCATTGAATTAGTTATTAACTTTTATTAAGGTTTTAATTGAATCTATAAATTGTGTATTAATATTTTTCATTTCATTTTCCTAATTTTTTTTTTCAATCTTAAGGTGTTTGTCCAATTGCTTTGATTAATTATGTGTTCAGCCCAATTTCAAAAAAAAAAATTACAGTCAACTTTTGATAATTTGAAACTTGTTAATTTAAATCTCTCGATAATTTGAACTGTTTTTCCAGTTCCCTTTAAAAACACTCAATATATTGAAGAAAATCTATGTAATTTGGTCCCCTCAATAATTTGAAATTATTTCAAGAAAATTTTTAAGCTCTTTAATTTGAATTGCTTTACAATCATTTATTTTAGTTTTTTGTGATGTGTTTCAAAATGACATTTTGCCTGCCAACATTTTATAATATGAAGTTCGATTTTTTTACACCTTATAATTTGAACTCCTAATGTAATTTTTTTTTAAAGAAATTTAAACCATTTTATTTAGTTTCTATGCCAGCGCTACAAGCTCGTGTTAATTTAATTTTTTTATCTTTCTTTTCATATTTTGAAGTCTCGTTAATATGAAAACTCGGTTATTTGAATTTTTTCTGTGGTTCTTTGAGTTTTAAATTATTAAGAGTCGACTGTATTTGAAGTTATGTATTTAGTAATCAAACACGAATATTATTTCCTTACGAGTAATACTTTTATAGAAAAAAATTTTTCTGCAATTTATTAGTTGCGTCAAAAATAAAGAGCAAAAGGTTACATTAATTTAATATTGGTTTCATTGGCAGCGTCAAATTTGGTACTACTCTAGAATTAGTTATACAATTCTTAGCTGTAGAAATATGTAACAATAAAATTTTTTTTAGATAACGAGGTGGTCCTTTTTTAATTTATAAGTAGTTAAAAATTTATAGTAATTTTTAATGGATTTATTTTTAAATATGATTATTTGAGAGATGTTTTATGGAAATGTTTAACTGGTCTCTAGGAATTTTTGTGATAACAATTTTATTGTCATCATTAATAATAATGAGATAAGATATATTACAAAATTTACATAAAATTTAAAAAAATGCGCAATTCGTGCACTAAAGTGTTTAGAATCCAAAAGTAATTTGCCAGTTTAAGGCTCGTAAAAAGTGAGCAGTATTTGACTTCTATTTTTATTTCTTATACAAATAAAAGTTCATCAAATAAAATTCTTAGCTTGAATACAATAAAAAGTAAATTATCTTAAATAACCATAAAATATAAAAGATCTCTCTAGACATTTAACTTGTAAAATTTGCTTTTGTTCACAATTTTTGATTAATATTTTAGCTCTTTTTATGTAAAATACACACTGTCTAATATTGAGCAAAAAAAAAAAACAAAAAAAAGCGGTTATACTAGAACAACAATCCATGCATGCTTTCACATTTACACACATCATAAAATGTTCAATTTTAAATAAAAAACAACACCCAAACACATTTCCATAAATAAAAATATTAAAAAAAAACAAGAAAAATACTTAAAAATCAACAAAATAGAAGAAAAAAAATGCATTACTTTCCATTTTTGATTGCAAGTCCATTTGTTGGCTCTAACAAGTTGCAAATTTGCTTAAAGTATAAAAGAAAATATAAAATATACCAACGAACGCACTCACATATAAACAGGCACTCAAACTGAAAACCATATAAATAAACACACACATACACACACATAAAGCTGTACATTAACAAAAGATAAAAAGTCCACCACAAAGTTAACAAAACTACAAAAATTTTTTACATCAAATACAAACACATTCATTTGCATGTGTATAAATATGATGCCAATACATTCAAACAAGCACTCAAACACATACATATTTAAACAATAAAAACAGAAAAGAAAAAAAATCAAAACAATTTCGGTTAAAAAAAAACGAAAAGTTACACACACACGTTTTAATAAAGTTGCACTTAAAGTGCAACAAAAAAGTTGCAATTATTTATTTTTTTTATTATTTTTTGGATCTCCAAAAAAATGTTACAAAGCATATGATGTCTATGATGGTGATGATGACGGTTTTATTCAATGGTATGTTGTTTGATTTTGAATACATCACAGTTCATTTTATCACAGAATTCTTTTCGCACACTCACTCATACGCAAGTGTTTGTGTAAAGCTCGACATTTGCAACAATACAAATTTGTGAGGCCACATTTTTATATCTTGGCAAATATAGACAGCGTCATTTGTTGTTGGTAATCAGAGACGATTATATTTATCGTGATTTTTTTTATATTTGAATTCATACTGCGAGTGTTTTATTTGTAGAACAAAAGCTTGACCATCATTTTTACTCTGCTTTATAGACAAAACCCTGACCACCAGTCCATTATATTCCTGCAATTTTAACCCTCTATTTAAAGGCAAACAGTCTCTCTCTAGGATTTTTATATGTTTGAATATGTACACACACATTCGTACAAACGTTACGTATACGTCATCCATCAAAACGGAAGTAGACTTTACAAACATTGATGGTTATTGCCATTGTTATTCTTGTTCTTTTGGTTATAGTTTTTTTTTTTTTTGTTTGCTTTCTTTTTGTTGGTTATCATTTTTTTGCCGGCTTTTCTATACATATTCCGTTGCGGTTTAAAAAATTCAATACACCAACAATGACCCGGTAGGATATAAAGTAGCAGCAACGTTGATCAGTAAAAAGTTCGCAAGCGTAGGGTGAGAAGATTAAATAAAGTCCTTTATTAGTGATTAAAAGGAGTTGTGGTCTTCAAACTTTGATAGAAGTGTGTTATAAACTTTATATTGTTTTTAGGAACTTTTAATATATAATTAACTATTTAAAACATAAATTGAAAACTATACAAACTTTGGCTTGAATAAGAGCAGAATCATCGTAGAGTGTGTTTTAAAATAATAAAACACTCCATTAAAAACTACTCGATGTGTTGTTAAGCAAATATTTTTTTTAACGAAAATTCTCTATCTCCAGCCAGGGGCAAATTATGGCATTCGATATCGATCGAAATTTAAAATTAAATTCTATTGAAATTTCGATCGATATCGAGTGCCGTAATTTGTCACCAGATCTCAAGATCTTCTGTTACCCTCGAGAGTCTTTTTAATTAACTCAGCCTCTGCTACTATACACTGTCTTTGTATTACTACTTTTCTCTTTACCTCAAAGAGCTTGGGAAAAAAATTCCGTGTTTTCTTATACAGGTTTTCTTATAATTGCTTTCTTATCTCAGGCGCTGTTTTAATATAAACACGCTTTCGCCATCTCATTTACCGCACCTACACACAATTTAGTTCCCTCTTGAAGTGCTGTCTATTCATTCGTCTTTTTACACAGATCCATCATCCCATCTGCTTAAAAACAATTGATTTTCTTTCTATTCCAGATCCGGTTGGGATGTGACCTTATCGCTCGCTTGCTTAAAAAATATGCAGGCACCTCAGCCAGTGAAGTCAGCATGTCCGCTTAACATGTGTAAGCTCAGTTTTTCATTTGTTATGTTTATGTACACCACACTTTTTAGTGGTATTAAAAATACAATAAAGGCTTTCACTATCTCATTTCCTGCATCTACACACAATTAAGTTCCCTCCTCAAATCTTGGTTCTACAGGGTTTAAACTGCTGTTGTCTTTTCATTCGACTTTTTACACAGCTCCATCATCCCATCTGCTTAAAGACAATTAATTTTCTTTTTATTCCACACCCGGTTGGGATGTGAACTTATGGCTCGCTTGGTTAAAAAGTATGTAGGCACCTCAGCCAGTGAATCCAGCATGTCTGCTTAACATGTATAAGCTCAGTTTTTCTTTTGTTATGTTGGTGTACACCACACTTTTCAGTGGTGGTAGTAATTACTTTTATGCTTAAGACGCAATGCAAAATTATTAAAAGGACGTTATATGCTTTGTTTTAAAAATACATTAAATCGTTCGTTCTACCTTTAGTCCAGGAAGAGTTTTTTGAAAATAATTTTTCTTAATTTCCTTTTAATAAAATTTGGCTTTTAGTTTCTGTTTTTTTACAGAGAGATATATATTTGATTGTTAAGGTCTTGATTTTATATTTTAATAAAAAACCTATTTTAAACATAATTTTTATTAACTGCGATATTCTCAATTACAGTGTCTAATGTGTGGAAATATTAAGAAGTATCATTTTTAATTTCGTTTTTGTTTTCATTATTTGTCTTGTGATGTAACATTGACGACAAGTGCAGTAACAACAATTAACATCAGAACATTTTTGTGGCTCATTAAAACCAAGAAACGATGTGGAAAATTAAACGTTGCCATAATACATACATAAAAATAATAAAACGTACACAAATGCTTTATTTCATATACGAAAATCACACAAATGTCTGTAAGAGTAAATTCTGTAATCATTTTAAACATTTTCTTATTCTGTCAGTCATATCTTTAATTTTTAATTTCCTGCTTGTTTTTTATCCTTGCGATTTTAACAATTATCTTAAGTTCAACATATTATTTTTTTTTTTCTTTTTTTGTTAATGACTTTGTTGTTTTGTTAATTTGATGTTAAAAGACGTAATAAACAATTCTTTTTTATTAAATATACTTATGTATGTGTGTATATACGTATGTGAGGAAGTGTGTATTTTCTTAGTGAGAATTCGTACGTAAAGTACATATTTCCGTTTTTAAAAGGTGTTGCAATTAGGTATGAAATAATTGGTAAGTGTTTTGTAAATATTTTTTTAGTACTGAGAGAAATTATTAAATTTTCATGCAGACTTTTTTAAGGCCACAAAATTATTTTTACTGGTAATTTCACTTTTTTTGGAGGCAAGTTTAATATCAGTTACTTTGGCTAAAAATTGCTTCCCTAGTTAACCCGGCTTTACACACTCAATTTGTCAATTGCTTGCCTTCACCGAAGGCATCTCCCAAGCGGCTATTAGGGGTCAAACATTGCATGTGAGCACGGCTTGAAGATATAACATCATACTCGTCTAATAGGGAAAAATTGGTATTGAAACTCATTCTCATCAAACCGCTTTCACATGAAAAGCTTAATCGTCTAATAGCTAACTTAGTCGCCTTTTTTTGTTTTTTTTTTTTTGGTTTATTACTGCTGTTGTGGTCACCGCAACACGGCATTCAGCGAAAAGTGATAAGAAATCGTTAGAAATAATTAGCAGAAAATATAGTAGTTACCTCTTATTTTATCTTCGTAATCCTAAGAAAATTGTTGTTAGTTAGAAAATAGTTGTTTGTACTTAAAAAATTAAAATTTTATAAAAAAATCGACAAAAATAATTTTCAATTTTTGTGTGCTCTTTAAATTTGTCTCTTGTTGTTATTTGTTTTTTCTTTTTTACAAAAAAAGTTTTGGTAGTGGGCAAATGCTCCAATTCGAGTCCTGATGTCAAAGCCAAGGAGATCGAATGCATCCACAAAAAAAAAAAAAAATCAATTAGCCATGTGTGAATTGGTCTGAATAATTTGCAATTTAAATTTTATATTTATGTATGAGAAGATGATTGGCTTTAGTTATTTTAGTTTTACTACTTCACTATTTTTAAGCCCGATAGAACTTTAAATTATAAAAATTGTAAAAAGTTACACAAAAAATTAAATTGTAATAAAGATTTTTTTATACGAAAGATCAGAACATGGCAATAATATTTAAAAATGAATTTGAACATATGGCCACCTCATGCTCATGATGAAGCGCATTCTGGACGTCCAATTTTGGGTCAGTTTTTCAAGTACTGCTGGCCATGTGTCAAGAACAACACGAATAATGTTGGCTTCCTAAGCGTCAATTGTTGCTGGTTTATCAGCAGAAACCATTGACTTCACGTTACCCCACACTAAATAAGTGAGAGGTTTCAAACCGTACGACTTTGGAGGCCACTTGACGGGTCTGTTTCTCAAAATCAACTTATAGCCAAATTTTGATTTCAATAATTCAATGGTTACGGTCGCCGTATAGCACGTAGTGACATCCCGTTGAAACTACATTTCTTTCGGATCAATGCCATCCATATTATTTTGAACAAAAAATCATTATTCATGGTGCGGTAACGTTCTCCATTGACCCTAACGTGAGATCCAGCCTTATTTTTGATGAAATAAGGTCCGATAATGCCACCAGCGTGTAGACCACACGAAACGATACATTTTTGTGCATGTGATGGAGCCTGTAGAGTATGTTGTGGATTGGTCTCACTCCATATATGACAACTTTGCTTATTAACAACAAATCTGTTTAGCTTAAAATGAGCCTCATTGCTGAATATAATTTGACGATAACACAACGGGTCATTTACTTACTGCTCTAGAGCCTGCACTATCTGGATCTTATGCGGTTGTAGGCCAAGATCTTTGCCCAATTTTCTACGTAGTGGACGAAAGGAGCCCCAATTCCTGCGACCGATAACGAATCGATAAGCTTGGATCATCTTCCACACTTTCGTTTACAGCAGCGATATTCTTTTCAGAACGAACATTCCCTCGACGTGTTGGTGTTATTGCATCCTCTGGATAGTATGTGGTATGAAATCTATCCACAGTTCGGAGGATGGCTTGCTCAGACGGGCCATAAAAATCACGAACTCGTCAATAAGTTGCTCGAATTGATTAGTTAATTTCAAAGAAAACTTGGATGATTTGATAGCGTTGTCTTATTCATAATGATTTGCCAGTGTTTACTGAAAATAATAAGAACAAATTTGTCATCAATATTTAATTTATTAGCGCCTTATGTTTAAGGTCGCTGTTATGTGTCATAAGGTGATAACACTGTACACTTCCCTACAAGAACAGTGACCGTCAATATCTATCACAGCGTAGAACAAAGTTTCTAGCACGTTTTCAATGAATAAAATGATGTAAACATATGTATACGTGTAATTTCTGTAGAAATCAGCGTTGCCAGTGACATTTTTTTTACAAATAATATAATGCCGGATCCTTGAAACAGATTTATTTGCAAAAATATTTTAAGCTGCATTTTGAAATTTGCTAATCAAGTATGTATAAACACAAGCCAAAACTCAAATTTAATTAAAAAATTAAATTAAAATACCAAAGGTAGTACAACGGTAACGCCGTTCAGTAATAAATTATTGCTAATGTGTTGGAAGAAAATTTTTTACGAAAAGGTTTTGCTTAATCATTTCTTGCTGGGTTGGCGGCTTTAGTGTTTGTGCCGTTTTTCTTATCTAATCAAGGCTCTACACACGTCGCAGTTCAAAGCGAATAATTTAGGTTCGTTAGACCGTTTTTATAAGTCAGATAGAATTAGTGAATATTCTCCAGCCTATTGATATTTGTTTGAAAAAATGCTAAAAAATGCATCAAAAATTATGCACTATATTGTTGACAATCTGCCTGCAGTACAGTGACTGAATGAAGCTTACATTTCTATTAAGAATATCAAACGCTCTTGGACCAGGTGACCAAAACCTATGAATAAAAATTTTTTGCTTTGGCTTTAGTTTAGAATTCAGTAAAATTTTGATTTTCTTCTAATTAATTTTTTAAATAAAATTAAGAAAACAATTTCCTGATTAAACAAATAATTGAATCAAATTAATTGCTTATAAAAATTTTCTATGAATCCAAATAAAATCATCAGGGGGAGCAAATTTTGCATTTTATTGTTTATCCTACGAAAAAAAAATAGAATATCTTTTTAACAAACATTTGTTTGATGTTAACTTAAAGTTTAATTAATATTTTAATTGCTTTCATTAATTTTTTTGTAAATATACCATTCTGCTTATAGAAATTTTTTTCTGATAAACTTTTAAGGAGTTTTTGTATTTAGTCTTAATAATTCGTTTGCGGATCATATTTCAATTAAATTTTTGTTTGAAATCATTAATTTAGTAATTGTAATTTTGTTTTTATAGGTTGAAAGAACCTTGGTTTCGTGTGACCTTAATCCTCTTACCCGTCTTCTTATAGGAAATACGTTTTTAACCTCCCATTGACAAAAAAACTTTATCACAAATGTTTAACAACTTTGTGAATTTATTGAACTTAAATCAAATTATTTGGATATTAATTTTGCGCAGTGTAATTCAGCCTTTCATTTAGCCTTGAAATAAGCTGTAATGTGTGATTTTCTTAATCTTAATAATGATGTCACATTGCGCTTGATGGTGTCAATGGCATATTAAACAAATCCAAGCAACACAAAAACACGCGCCCAGAATGCACAAACACACACCCAGAAATGTCTTCATAAAAAGATAAAAACTCATATTTTCACTTAAAAAAAAATGTTGTTAATTTTGGGTTGCTATTGTAGGTTGTTGGCGATGAAGTGTTGACAGGACATGTGTTGCAAATTAACGTATATTTAATTGCTCGCGTGTGTGTGTATGTGAATGTGTGAAGTGAACAAATGAGAAGTAAGAAAATATAAATGAAAGAAAGAAAAAATTATAATTGCAGAACTAAAACAAACACATTTTTACACTGAGAAATTCTTTATTTAAATAAAGTCTAAAAAATATCAGTTGTTTTCTTTTTAATATTCAACTTTCTATGGTTACTTCCTTAAGGCCATACCGCATAAGCTTCCTAGAACTTACCAAAAGCAAGAACTTTATATAACAAAAATAAAACCAAAGAATAAAATCCTCAAAAATCATGTAATTCCTGTTTAAACGGATATTGAATGGAGGATTATTGTTATAAAAACAAAAAGTTAAGGGTTTCTTTTTTGGGGTTAAAAGTAAAATAGAAACAATCATATCGTATTTCTATAAGACAATATAAAAAAATTAGTTAAATCATTTATGGCCTTGAGCGTTTCGGACCATCTACATACTTGTTTAAGTAGACCTAAAAGCATTTCTATAAAACAAATGTAAAAGTCTAGTTTTCTATGTGAGAGAAAAAGAAAAAAAATAACTGGAAATGAAAAACCTTTGGCCTTTGTGTACATGGTTTGCTCGTTAAAAAGTGTTTATTTGCTCATATTCATTTGGCATCATACAACAACGCGCCAACTAAGTTAACTGCAAACAATGAAACGCAGCATCCTAAAAGAGTGAATTAAAGTAAATTTATTGCATAACACTAATGAAGTGTGTGAAATTTTGGCTGTTATAGCTTTGAGTAAGAAATTGTTCTTGGCAATTAATTCAAGCCATGAGTATTAATGAACAAATTGTAATGTTTCCCGTACATCACTCTTAAATTTTTATAGAGTTCGAATAACGATGGCTGCAAAGGCCAAAATGTAAAGAAAAATAATTTTAAAAATTACAGGGTGTCCCTCTAGGTAAGTGTTTTTCATGTCTATCGATAATGAACCGTTATAGACCAACATTATCTGCACTATATCGACAAGCAAAAAAAAAAAAAAAATTAAATAAAAAAATAAAATTTAAAACTAAAGGGTGGTTCCATAGAAATTTGATTTTGATATGTATAGTCCTCTTTTGAATCTCAGTAAACGGTTACTTGAAATTTGAATAGAGCGTGTAAAAATACTGATGCTAAGACAGCAAGCATTAAAAATAAAACATTTAAAATTAAAGGGTGCTGTCATTGATACATGATGCGTAAATAAGACGTATACGGCCGTATATTTTTGACCACAATACATGGAAACTTAAAATTTTAATGATTAAAATAATACTGTAGATACTTCAGCAAGAACTTAAAAATTCCATTTAAAGTTGAAAGGGTGCTCCCTAAAGAATGGATTTTTTCGTGACAATTTTTAATCGTAAAGACAGAATCTTTAAATTTACACAGAATGTGTGTTACATAAATGTAAAGAAGACATTCTATAAAATTTTAAAATATATCTTATTCTGTTTGGAACACCCTTTAATTTTTAATTTAATTAATTCTACTTATTACAGCACACAGGCTGTACAGATTTAATTGTAAAGATACAATGCTTTCAAGGTATAAGGCCACACACTTGATAATCAGAGATCTATGGGGACACCCTTTAATTTTAATTTTGTTGCTTGGATTCATTTTTATAGCGGACATGTGTATACACACTATGTGTATATTCTAAATGTCTGACTACAAAGGTGGAGTAACAAAAGCCGTATAATTTAAAATTATGTCACTACAGGAACACCCTTTATTATTTAATTTTCTTTAAAATTATTCATACTTCATACGTAAATTTAAGCGTTTGGCCATTGCTGTTCAAAATAAATAAAGCCACATATATGAAAATCACGTTACTAATGGAACACCTTGTATATCTTAGTTTTATTTTTAATTTTTTGTATTGTACTTTTTCATGTAGCGGATATAAAAATACTTGAACTAAAGGTGCATGCATTCAAAAACAAGGACGCTTACATTCAACTTACGCTACTATTGGGACACCCTTTTTTAATAAAGTTATATTTTGTAACTTGCTTCTGTGCAAATTAGATGTGTCACAGTCCAAAAATAAAAAAATTTTGTTTAACGTCACTTGCGGAACACTCTTAATTTTTGCACAAATTTCAAAATCCTTTTTTTATGGTTCTACAGATAGAGGGCTTCAACTGATGGAAATAGTTTGTAGCGAAAACATTAGATTTACGTTTCCACTATTTTTGCAGGGAACCCTAAAAATGTTAATTAAGATCCTTTTAAATGAGTAGAGTCACATCTACTATTTTAACGAATTGAGTTTTATGTTCTAGTGCCCAGGTCTATAGCTGCAACTTCATAAATATTCATAAGATATTAAGAAAATATTAAATGATCACATTCATTTCCAGTCTGCCAACATACTTATGAGTTCACATGTGCGCTCATATAATGCGCACTTTATTGAAGGATTTTTTTGTACTTTTTTATTTGTTTTTTTTCGCTCTCTAAAGAGATTTTCGCTTATAATGATGTTTAGCCCAAAGGCTGATTAATCAAAATGCATGTGATTTAAATGTTTCCAAGCACTTTTGTTCTGACATATTAACATCCCTCAAAATACACTGCTCATATGAAGATAAAAAAAACGTAAAAACATTGCAACGGAATACATTTTTATGAAACAAATTTTTGATTTTTCCACTAAATGATTTAGAAATTGAATGCGTATTTTAACTTTTGTGTAACGTTTGCTTAGATATTTTGTAATATTTGAAAGTTTAATTTTTCGCATTACGTTTGAAAAGCCCTCCGGTAAGGATGTTTAATGTTGTCCTATAAAAAAAAAAGTACAAAAAAAAGCATTTTCATGTTGATCTGCTTAAATACTTACGAACAAAAGAAACAAATCTTCTTATGAATATTTTTATAATTTAACTGCAATTATATTTGTTGTGAAAGAGTTATGTAATAGAGAAATTTTGATTACTAAGTACATTTGTGTAGAAAACTAAATGAATAATTTTAATCGGGCTTAGGTTCGTTTTTATATGAGCTATAGAAAATTTTAATACACCAATCGATCAGACAATACGTCCAGAGAGGTTCTATTGAAAATCAGCAAGATCGGTCAGTGTCCCTCCAGGCAGTTGGCATAACAACACAACTGTCTGTAATTTTTTTCCTTATTATTTGGAACAATGAAGTAACTCCAATAAAAAAAAGAATATATATGGGGCAATAAGGAATTAAAAATAAGAAAAAACATAAAGTAAAAAACTTGGCTTTCGCCTATATTTTCCTAGTTACGGGCCTCTGAAGTTTTTTAATTTTTTAAAATATCAATATGGGTGTCATTTTAAAGCTTTTATAGAGATCTTTCAGGAAATGCTAAAATTTTTCAAAATGTTAAACCCATTATATAAAATTAAAGAAAGTACTTATTTTCTTATTCTTATTTTTAATTCTCAGTCACCGCAAGAAACAAGTAGAAATCTCCAGGATACGACCAAATTAATGCCAATGTTGTCAACAAGTTAACTCGAAAAAGTATAATATTTTTAACATTAATATTTAACTCAATATTAAGATTAAATTATTTTTCAGCGCAATTGAAATGTACCGAAATAATCATGATTTTAAAAACAAATAAACGTAAAAATTTGTTATCAAAAAATATATAAAAAAAATTTAAAAAGATTGCTGTCAGTGTTAAAGAATGAAAACATAATTCCTGAGCTTGTCTCTCGATATAAGCATGGAAATCCAAAACAATGTCACAGAATCATATATATGTTAATGGATACTATGGAGAGTAAACGTTATTGTTCTGTCGTTTTTCTTAATATTCAACAAGCTTTCGACAGAGTATGTCACCATGGTTTGCTTTTTAAAATAAAAAATGTTTTACCAGTTTCATATTATTTACTTTTTAGCAGCTAAACGATGAAAGATCAGATGTATTTTAAATCAAAGCTGGAATTCTGGGCCAACTCCGTACATCATTTTTGTAGCAGATATGCTGTCAATCAATGATGCTACTATAGCTACATATGCAAACGACACAGCGATTGTTGCAACAAGCTAATGTCCAACAGAAGCTACTACCTTTGTACAGTTTAAGATTAATCTTCTTGTAAAATGACTTAAAAAGTGAAATATAAAAGTAAATTCTGTTAAGTCCAGCTACATCACATTCACATTAAGAAGAAAATATTGTCATTCATTGCGTATAAACGGAGGAATAATCCCAAAACAAAATAAAGTTAAATGTCTTGGAATGACGTTAGATAGGGGACTTAAGTGGAAGCCACATTAACAAGCTAAAAGTCAACAATTTAAAATAAAAACTTGTAAATTATATTGGCTACTAAAATTGAAATCAGAACTCAATATTAACAATAAATTAAGGATATATAAGCCGATAACAAAGTCAGTTTGGTCGTATAGAGTTCAGCTATAGGATACGTCATTCAAATAACATATCGATGTTCCGGAAAGATATCAGTCTAAAACTTTAAGACTGATGACTACCGCTCCTTATTTTATGGCAAATAAAATTATTCCAAACGATCTTCAAATTTTAACTGTCCACAAAGAAATACGAAAATTTATCGAAATTCATCTTCAAAGATTAAGCTTCCATACAAATCCTCTTGACATTTCTCTCTAAGTCAAGAGTAATGTAACTGGACAATTGAAGCGCGTAAAGACGTTAGACTAACCTTTTAAAAGCTAATTATAAATTATAATTATAAATATGTAAATAATGTTAAATTTAATATTCTTTATATAGTTTTGTAATTAAGTGGAACTCCATAACTTCTGTAATGAAATAAATAAAAAATTATAAAGGGTCATCCAAATGCGAAGCCTAGATGTCAGCACTATATAATTTTAACACGTGACGTCTTTTCAAATGACATAAGCCATTTTGTTTTATTAAAAGGTAGTACAGTTTTAACCATGGACAGGTACACATTGCAACGACGCGTTTACATCATTCAAAGTTATTATGAAAATTGGCGTTTTTTGAAAAATACCCATCGCAAAATTTTGTTTAGTGACGAAGCTCATTTCAGAATAGATGGATTCGTCAATAAGCAAAATTGTCGTATCTGGGGTGATGAAAATCCTCATGTTATTCATAAAAAATCTCTACATCCACAAAAACTTACTGTTTGGTGTGCATTTTGGGCAAATGGAATCATTGGGCCATTTTTCTTCAAAGATGATGCTGGAAATGCTGTTACTGTGAAAGCTGAGCGATACCAATCAATGTTGAGAGACTGTTTATAGACACAGTTGAATCATATTGATGTGTCTGACGTCTATTTCTAGCAATACGGTGCTACGTGTCACACAACTCGAGAAAACATTACGCTTTTGCGATCAAAATTTCCTCAACGTGTAATTTCACGAAATGCAGATTTCAATTGGCCTCCAAGGTCATGTAGTCTAACACCATTAGATTTTTTTGTGGGGTTTTTTGAAAAGTCGAGTGTATGCTAACAAGCCACAAACAATTAATGATCTAATGAACAACATCCAAGTTGCAATTCGTGAGATAACACCAGCAACATGTCGGAAAGTCATTGAAAATTTCGATATTCGGGTTGATGTCTGCAGGCGCAGTCATGGTGGACATTTGAATGATATTCTATTCCACTTATAATTGTAATGGATCGTACTTTTAATAAAAAAAAAACAGCTTGAAAAAATTGCAAATAGTTTGTGCTTTATTTCAAAGAAACATGCGCGTTTTTTGCATGACCCTTTATTTGCTTGTTGTCTTCGAATAAACTGCAAACGAAGAATGAATTTATAAAAAAATGAATTCTCTCTTTGTTTAATCTAGTTAAGTGAAGTAACTCCAACAAAAAAAAAGCAATAATTAGGGTGACAGAGACTTAGGAACTAAGAAAAAAAATTAAATACTTATTATAATAATACTTTTAACGTGTTAAGCATTTTAAAAAATTTTAGTATTTTTTTGAATGATCTCTCCAAAAGCCTTTAAATGATACCCATATTGATGTCTTGAAAAATATGGTGCAGAATCGTACTTTTCTATGAAAATTTCAGAGGCCCATAATTTGGAAAATATGGGCGAGCACTAATCTTTTTATTTGATGCTTTTTTATTTTTTAATTTTCTATCCCCTCATATATTTGATTTCTTGATTGGAGTTACTTATTGTTTCAAATGATATGGAAAAATTAGAAGCAGGTGTAGTGTTTTGCCCGCTGCCCTGAAGGACGTGGACCGATCTTGTTAATTTTTAATAGCAAAATTTTCGAAACTATATGTGATCGTTTAACGTTTTTAAATTTTCTATAGCTCATCTAGTGTCTTGATAAGCTTGATTTTAACCCTAACAAAAATAGACACGCGGTCAGGTGGATATCGCTCAATCGAACTCAGAATATATACACATAATGGGATCGGGAATGAATACTGTAGAAATTACAAACGGAATGTACCCTTTTTCCACTTTTTATGGTGAAGGGTACAAAAAAAAAAAAAGAATGTTATTAATTTTTACCACCTCCACAACAAAAGTATTTATTTCGTGTCAAATTTCTATCCATCAGTTTGTCAAAATTGGTTTTTTTTTTTATTACAATGACAGTTGTTATTTATTTTCTAATTTTTATGCAATTACCTTTTGAAGAGTTTTAAAAAACAAAACTCATAAAAAGGTTTTATGAATTTCTTTGCCAAAAAATTTTAAATGAAATGTGCTGGTAAAAGTTTCAAGGCTAATTTTAGGCATTGTTTACTTCAAGTTGTCAGTGGTTTGTGGAATACTTCAACTGACAAACAATTTTCAAGTCAAAAATACAAAAAAGTTTCTTTCAGTTTGCAAAGCAACACAAACGTCAGGTGTTTTAAATTGTACTTCAATCATTTAAAGTGAAGTGTTATATGGAATATAAATATCGTTTTAAATGCAAATAAGAAGTTTAGTTATTTTTTTATAAATTACTGAATGTGTTTAGTGGAAGAGGAGGTGGATTGAAATTATTATTTATGGTATCAAAAAAGGTGTAGAGGTATCGATAAAGCAGCTAAAGTTTTTTTTTATAAAATTAAAATCAAATTTTGGGCCTAGAAAATTTTGTTATTTAAAACATTTCTTTCAATAAAAAAATTTTTTAATTTTAATAAAAAAAATTTTTTTCTTTAATGTAATTTTCACTTGATTTTTAAACTTATTTTTTAACCCCAATAAAACAGCTTTATAATTATACTTAGTTAGCTTTTTTATTTATTTTAATTTAATAAAAAATTCACTTACTTTTGTCACTCAAATTACAAAGACATTACAACTCGCATTCATTTTTCAAACTGATGTCATGGCAAGTCCTTAATATCCTTTTGCCAAGTTTAGATTTTTTTTATTCATCCATATGATATGGTCATTTCGGGTCAGGTTTATATTTTTTGTCCTCAACATGCTATAAATTTTAATTTATTTTATTAAAATAAAAAAAATGCAGCCAAGTACTTTACTGGACAGCATCTAATGCTTTCATTTGGTTCTAAATCTGTACTTCACCAGTATCTCGTCCAGTTGGGTATCTTTTTTTTATTGAGGTGGTTGGAAAAATATATAAAAAAATTGTTTTTCTTTTTTCTTCTTGCATTTTTGTAATATAAATAAATATCCTGGTTTCTTGCCAACCTGCTGGATGGTTGGGGTTTTTGTTTCAAATACATGTTTTTAAAAGCCAATTACATGCGTTTTGAGTGTGTAAAATTGTTGTAATATGATTAAAAAAAAGGAGAATAAGGATACAAGAAGAATCCTTTTATTTTTGATTTTTTATGCAGGATGTTGTTCAACAGTCTCAGTAGATCTTTTTAAATATGGTGTTAGTTTTGATGTAATTTTAAATTAGGGATTGCTTGCATTTTTCTTAATATGGTTGGTTACCAGGTAACAGGTAATTTTTGTCACTTTATGTTTTTATAGCAACCAATCTAATATTAATTAAATATAAATATTTAGTAAATTATTTAGATCATAGAAAATATCTAAGACAAACGAACAGTGTAACAGTGGAAAAGAATTAAAATATTTTTGAAACAAATCAGATATTTCTAAATGGCTGGATCGATTGAATCCAGGAGGAATGCAAGCTGGTAGTAGATTAGAAAATGTATAATTTTATAAAATTTAGAAATTTAAATTTTATTCATCAACTTTATCCGTAAAGAATTAAAAGTAAAAATAAACCTAAAATTTGTTATCCAGTTTACATTATTACGGAGATGATAACTGCGTTATTAATTTAACCAATTTTCCTTGGTATAGATAGGCGCGACATGAAAGAGCTAAGCTACAACCACCCTCCCAGATTATTTTAATCGAATCTATAACAGAAAAATTTGCTTCGCTGGTCCTACACGCATCCGACCTATTTTTAAACAACTTATTTTTATTGTTATTTTTATGGATTTAAGTCCTTTTGTTCTGAATTTTATAGCTGAACTGGAAAAATCTAAACCGGTTTTTAAAAGCAGTAAATAAAACAAATTTTTTTAAGAAAGGTTCATGTGTTCAAATTTCAATTTAGATTATTGATGCAAGATTTAGGAATTTCTAAGTGAGATTTGCTTAAAATTTCAATCTTTTTTATTTGAATTTCTTATATTTGATATAACTTAGAATTTTGTAGTTCAGAAATCAGGATATATTTTCTCTAAACCCTTCTACTTTTACCTTTTTTAACTCGGCAGGGTATCTTTTATACAACTGAACATGGTAATGTAACATTTTATGATATGACGTGTTCAAAGGCCTTCCTTACGCTCTCGTAAACCTTTCACATGAATATGAAGTCGCTTGAAGACAAGTGAGTCTGCCATATATTAATGTTGCAAATTTTACCGTCCTTTCCGCTACCCTATTTCTTATTTTTCTTAACGAACTTCTACGCCAAACTTCCAATCTTATCTATTCTTTCGTAGATTATAATAGCATATGCCATACATTTTCGTTTCGCAACAGACCAAGCCTTCAAAAAATGGGGCGATGCGAAAGTGCATAGACGATACCCTTAATCGCAACCTTTTTATAATCTCCGAATCGGGCCTTGCGAACAGGATTCAGTTTAACGCTTTTAATACTCAGTGCTATGCGCTTTCGCACAGGCGTACGGCTTAGAGTGCTACCCCATCGGTAATTATGGGTAATATATATGTGAAGGAATCAGAAGCTCTCGATGTTCTTGACATAAAAATTCAATGCGATGTTTGGTGGCACAAGTATATTTTTCAGGTTGCAAAAGAAGCATTCAAGTGTCTACTTTTTCTGAAACGCTGTAAGAGATACTTCACTCCATCTGATCTCCTCAATATCTATGTCACCTTTATCAGACCAAAAGTGGAATATAACGCTCATGTATAGGCCGGTGCTTCAAAGTCTATTTTGGAGTTACTCGACCGCGTGCAGAAGAGAGCGTAGAAGTTCATCGGTAACATTAGGGTATCCATCTCTATTGATTTATTGAAGCATCGACGCAATGTGTGGTTTTTTCCACTGTTTTATCGTTACAATAACGGAATGTGCTCTTATGAAATCAGGGAACTTGTTTCTGAAAACCATAATTTCGTACGCGTAACGCGCTCTGTATCAAGAGCGAATTCCATTGTGATCGATTGGCCAATGAATTACAATACGCATTACAAAGAAAACTCGTTTTTTAGCCGAACAGTTTGAATGTGGTTTAAGCTCCCTGCAGAGGTCTTTCCTGCCACTTTCAATATGCAAAGATTCAAGTCAAGTGTGCACAAGCACTACTCCCTCTATCACCCTTCCCACAAGCAAATTTCCTAGTTTTGGCTCAATGCATTCTATAAGTAGGGTTCATCCCGTGAGTGCTGGTTCTAATAAAAAAAATAACTTTTGCATCATTTAATTTTACTAAATCCTTTAAGATATGACTTTATGGGAATGGTCAGATAGATATTTGTTCGGTTTAGTAATTGTTCAGTTGGTCGAGTTGTTACATAGTTGCGCTTGCGGCAGATGTCCAGCTAAGCAAGCTTGGATCTTACTGTCTATTTTATTCAGCTGGAAATCCATTGTTATTCACTGTCATTATTATTGTCATTTGCGTCACATAACAAGATGTGAAAGCATACAGAGCCATTTGGTACGAAGAGTTATTTTCGAGTTCTTTTCTTGTTGGCTAGTGAACTGCGGTTGTTGTTAATTGTCCAGATTATTTACGCTATAGATTGTTGAAAAATATAACTTAGTGAGACACTTGGACTTAAAATTTAAGCCCATTATTCTTCTTCTGCTCAATAATATTTCCTTACAGTTGTGTAGAAAGGAGAAAAGGGGCCCTTTAGGAGTCTTTGTGATCACCTCTACTTGCGATGTATTAGCTTAAGTGATTTCTGGATTTGTTATTTTTTAAATTTTTTGCATTTACTTTTGTTTCTCGCTTAGTCTCTAGAATATGCTTTAGATGGATGTGTCTTGATGCATCCACATTCAGTATGTGGCTTATCGCAATTCTTTGTCGTATGGCTTACAATGTCGGACAACATCTTCGAGGTATAGCCTTAAACATAATTTTTTTTCTTTCTAATTTGTTCCCTTGCCAGCAGAGTTATTTAATTTTGCTTAATGTTTTTGAAATTACAATCGAGATTTTTGATTTATAGAGCCCAAGATAAGACCTTTGTTACTGTAGTAATATTATCCTGTAAAAACCTGAGCAGCCATCAGTTTCCTTGCTTCTTGTGTGTGTCTTTCTGTTCTAAGTTCACTTACTAAAGCACTTGATGTTTATAATTTCTTTTATAATGTAAAAAGATTACTCCGGCTCAATCTTTATACAACAATATGAGTTCAATAATATCATGAGAAATTTCTCACTTAAGTAATAGAAATTAGGCACTGCTATTAGTCACACGTGTGATAGTATACTTTGGTTACAAAGCTGTTAACGGATGACCAAATTGAAATTGAATGCTCTTTATAAATATTTGGGGCACTTCTCCCACAGCTGCTTATTTAAATAGAAGACTTTGTTCATCGTTCTTTCTATTTTTATTTTAAACTAGACAAAAGCCCGGTTGGATGCTGGTTTTTTGTTTAACAAAATCTAAATCCATTTTAATTAAGAAAAAAAAATTTTGAAAGCAAATCGCCCACATATGTTCATAATCTCACCACACATAATGACTTCTTTTTTAATTAAAAAACAACATTAAAAAACACGTCCATGCAAGAAAGCTTATCAAAAACCGAAAATCTGCCAGCAAAGCATGTCCTTATTTATTCAAATTAACAAGCTTAACAGACACTAAAATCTAGTTAATCTTGAATATTGGCTAATTATATTGTCAAATATTTATGCACTAAATAGACAACCCTTTTCTAAAACAAAAAAATCTTTAATGCTGTTGAGGAAAACTAAATGCAGAGTGAAAGGAAGTCACAGAGAGATTAAAATAAAAATCTGTCAAGGCAAGGATAATATTAAAGGGTAGGTAAAAAGGGTTAATTATAATTAAAAATCCTTTAAAGTCAATCTCTTTAAGAAACAATCAAACTTATAAAGAAAAATCTTCAAATTTTTACTTAAGAAAAGTCAATTTAGAAGGAAAACAAAAAATATTTTTTTTGGAGTGAAGAAGGCGGCTTGTTTTATACAAAATATTTAACTTTAAAGTGTAACTAATTTTGTAAATTTTTGGCAACATTTAAAGATATTTGCACTGGCTATACGCCCAAAATATTAAAATCTTCCCAGAAATTAGGGCGTGATATAGGATTTTTTTTAATTAAAGTTAACTTCATCCATTTAATCCTTTCGCAAAGTAAAAGAGAAAATTCTTTAAATTGTAGCATTAACAGGCATAAATTTGTTAATCTCAATAATCCTGCTTCCGCCCGCCGTCAACCTCAATGCGTTCTTCTACTTACTTAACGAGTTAAATCCATTAAGAAAATCGTGTAGGCCATTTCTAATCTCACAACAAATAAATAAACATTCCCTAAGACTAACGAAGGCATATTTCGAATTTAGATCTCACACACAAATCAGTAACACACCAAACGCATTGTTGGTGATCCTCGAAGCACGCCCACTTTATGATGGTAATTGCACGCAAAATTAGTACCGCCAGCTGTGTGTCAACTTGTTAATGACCTTGCCTGAATTACTGTTTTTTTTCTTTTTGATTAAGGAATACAAATTTCTCAAGTCTTTTGTTATTTAAATTTTACTATTTTGTTGTTAAGAAAACAACAAGATGAAATGTTGAAAAACCCTTTCAACTCTTTTTGCTTAAAGTAACGAGGACACACACACACACAGAGCACTGAGCCAACAACTAATGAGTTGTAGGATTTTCTGTTTAAAATAGATAGAGATATTTTAAGCAGGTAGAGTTAGAAAGTATCTTTACTCCTTCCGTTTAACAATCCTTTGGTCAATCTTTTTGTTTATTTAAGTTTAGCTTAGTATTCCATTTAGTCTTTTGTGTTCTTTTATTTAAACAAACAATAGTTCTGAGGTATTTTTGTCTTGATATTACTTACTAACCGTTCAAAATTGTTTCAACTATTCTTCAATTCTTTGTATTCTGCTGCATTTTTAGTTATTTGCACGGGGAAGGGTTTAACTATTTGCTTTAATATGAATTTGTTAATTGTAGTCGTGTAGATTTGTAGTTCAATGTCATTTAGGCAATTAAGTTAAACCCAGTTTAAGTCTTAGTATTGAAAGGATTAAATAAATAAACAGCAAGTAGGTGCGAGAGACTCGGATAGTTAGAGAAGAGAAAGAGAGAGAAGGAGAGAGTTTTAAATAATAGAATTGTCACACCTTAATTTTATGTTTTAATATGAAGCGTGAGTAGTTGTTCATTTTTTTTTTTTAACAGAAAAGAAAAATATTTATGATTATTTATTTAACTTATCGAAGAAGTTTAAAATATAAGCTTTTGATACGAAAATGCAAATATTTATAATCACAAATGGTTTTATTGTTTTTTAACGTATTCTCCAGCATGATTTATACACTTTTGCATGCGCTCAAAACAGTTGTCGAAGCACTTTTTCCAGTCCGATTGAGACACCTCTAAAACATGGTTTTTGAACACTTCAACAGCTTCTTCTGGCGACGAAAATCGTTGACCACGCATTTTTTTCTTGATATGCAGAAACAAGAAGAAGCCAAGTCAGGGCTGCACGGCGGATGACCCATTAATTCGACGTTTTGGCCGGTCGCATTGTCATGGTAAACAATGATTCGTCTTCTCTTGTTGGGTTTTCGAATTTCTCCGATGACTTCAGGCAAACAAATTGTCGTGCACCACTCAGAAGTGACCGTCCTACGTTGCTCAAGCGGAACAGTCGCCACATGACCAGTTTTGCCGAAGAAACAGGCCACCATTTGCTTCGAAGTGCTTCTTCCACGAACAACTTTCGTTGAATTTTGCTCGTCTTTGAAGAACCACACGGTCGATTGTTGTTTCGTTTCGGGCTCATACGCATAGATCCATGATTTGTTACCTGCGACGATCTTATAAACGTCTTTTGAAGCACCGCAATTGTATTTTTGCAACATTTCTTTGCACCAATCGACACGAGCCTTTTTTTGAGCGGCTTTCAAATTGTGCGGGATCCAACGAGAACAAACGTTTTTTACGGCCAGGTGTTCATGCAGTATCGAATGTATGCTGGTGGAAGAAATGTCCAAGGATGTCTCTATCTCTCGGTATATCGCATGTCGATCTTGCATTATGAGTTCACGCACGGCATCTATGTTCTCTGGCACACCAGCCGTTTTTGGACGACCTTCACGGAATTCGTCTTTGAGCGAGGTTCGGCCACGATTAAATTCATTATACCAATTTTTCACAGTGCTATAGGATGGTGCTTCATCAACATACAAAGATTTAAGTTCATCAATACACTCTTGTCGTGATAATCCACGTCAAAAGTTGTGAAAAATGATGGCACGAAAATGTTCACGTGTTAATTCCATTTTTTTCTATATTAATTTTTTCAAGTCACTGTAAACAACACAAATAATGGTCGTACGTCAAAACGTTTTGAGTACGATTATGCTTAAAAATGACAAAGTTTTCAATGGAAATGTCAGAAATGGCAGCACTCAGTGTTCCCAGGCCAGAAATTAATATAGCAGCCCTCGTATAAGCTTTAGCATTAACAAATTCCTTTAGTTATTAAACAGAAGATGCTTCAAATTAATAATTAAGTCTTCACAGTTCATTTAAAAATAAACGAATATTTTTAAGGAAATTTAAAATTTGTTTGTCATATTGTATTACAATAAAATGTTAAGATTTAACAATATTATTATTTAACGAGTCAAAAATATGGTTCCTAATAACAATAATATTCTGAGTTCAATACCACCTTTATTTATAAGGACCAGCATTCAGGGGATGACCCTTATTTATGCAATGCATTGCACTAGAACTAGAAAATTAGGTTGTGGGAAGGGTGATAGAGAGAGAGTAGTGCTTATAGGCATTTAATGTGAATTTTTGCACATTAATAGTGACAGGAAAGACTTTAGCAGGGAGTTAATTCCACATACAAACTCTTCGGCTAAAAAAAGAATTTTCTCTTTAATAAGTAGTGCAGTTCACTGGCCAATCGATCACAAAGGAAATCGCTCTTGATTCAGAGCCCGTTGCGCGTACGAAATTACGGTTTCCACGAAACCACCCCACATTACGTCGATGCTCCAGTGAGTCAATAGAGCTGGATACCATACTGTCATCGATGAGCTTCTTTGCTCTTTCCTGCCAGCGGTCGAAAAACTTCAAAATAGACTTTGAAGCACCGGCACATACATGAGAGTTGTATTCTCTTTTCGGACTGATAAAGGCGACTTAGATATCAAGGAGATCGAATGGAAGAAAGCCTTTCTTACACCATTTTAGAAAACCTAGGCAATTGAATGCTTCTTTTGCGACTTGAAAAATATGCTTGTCCCACCGAACATCGCATTGAATTTTAATTACAAATTAATTTGTTACTCCGAAATTATGGTTACCTTAACCAAGTTTTTTTATTTAGGCGAATACTCAGTCCTAACTTTTAGTTGTTTTTAAAGAAACTTGAAACAAAAGGCCAACTTATCTTTGATAAATAATTTTAATAACAGTTAATCAGATAAAAATAAATTCAGATGTTCTTACAAATAAAATTTTGTCAAGTTTCTGTCCAGAAAATATAAATAGTTTAAACGTTCTAATAAACCATAAATAAGTTTAAACAATTTCCTTTCGTAAGCTAGAAAAAGGCCTCTACAAATTAAAGTTCCTGTAGAAGAGAAAAAAGAAAACTTCATGTGCATAAAAGTAGGTGTGAAAGTAACAAAAATATAATTTAAAAAAAATAGAAAAACAATTGAATAAAACTTGAAAACAAAATCCAATAATTGAAAATCGGATATAAATGAATCACATGACAAGAGTACAAAACATGGCCACAATAAAAACTCCACATATGGTGGTTAACGAAGTTGCACAAACGCATATACATTTGCAAACAAAAAAAAAATATTGATAATCGAAAACAACAAAAAAAAATCGAAAAAAAATATTGCATTAGAAAAACTAACAAAAAAAATATAAAAAACAACAAACGATACAAAGTAAGAAAATAGAAACAATGAACAACAGAATACCGAAGCACAAAAAATTCCAATGATAAAATACCAACATCCGGTAACTACTCAAAATTAACAACAGAAACCCAATGAATGTGGTGGGACCAAATGGAAGCACCACAGAAGCAAATAAACTTCGTAAAAAATCACTACACGCAGGCAAACAAACAAATGGACAAAGAGACAGACAGACAAACAAATAAACGTGACTGACCCCACAAAAGCTAAAATACAACACTATTTCAATTCAGTTTTAGTAAAACACACATACACACATATACACTACTAAACTTATTAACACACACTCAAAATAATCTTGTTAGAAATTTTTAAAATTCCATACAATTCCCTGCCTGTGAACTTCACTTTTTTTAAACGCCAAAAATTGCACAAATGGCAAACAAATGCAAAGCAATCAAAGCAAGAAAACAACAACAACAATGATAAAACGGCAGTGACAACGATGCAAACAGCAACAAAAGCTGTAACCAACATAAGCATTTTTATGAAACACGATTTGAAAATTCAAAATTGCTTTAACAAGAAATAAACAAAACAAAGCAAAACAACATACAAAAGAATGTTGCAATAAAAATCATAGTGTTTGTGTTGTATGACAACAACAGCTAAAACAAACAGCAAGAAATACTACTGCAACATTGACATTTATAACATGGAAAAAGAAAAACTTTTCCTATTTGCATGTGCAGTTATATGTAGATGTCTGTTGCAGGATGTTAAGAAACATGCAATAAAAAATTGGTTGCCATCAACTGAACTGAATCTAACAAGCCTCTGGCCACCAATTTATTTCTTAGTTTTTATTTTCTTTTTTTTACTTACTGGGACAAGTTGCATTAACGAAATATTCAAGCAAGAAAATAAAAAAAAATAAAAAATAGAAACACGAAAGAAAAACAACACAATATCTGCAACTAGTAAAATTGTGCAACATCAACGAAAAACTGGTTGTTAAAAAACGAACTTTACAAAATTTTTAAAAATTGCTATTTGCACTCAATAACAACAGTAGCAGCAGGCTACCAAATACCACAAGACCTACCACCCTCGATCCCTTTTTATACCCGCCCAGCCGTTTGTAACATCAGCAGGTTCATCATCAGCATAACCATCAATGGATATGAATGGCAGCAATTGTAACACACAACTTGTCCAGCGTTACAACCAGAACCATTCTGGCCACAAGCGCTGACCCAACTATATTGGATACCCACAAAAAATGCTTCAACAGCCAACATTCACAATAAATACACACACACACACACAACCATACACTTATCTTTAAACTAAAATTTTAATACTCGTTTGTGGGTGGGTGAAAGTATGTTGCACTTGCAATGATTAAATAAAAACAAAAAAAAACAAAAACGACATGAAAAAATTTATTTAAAGAAAAAATATAAAATATGCTGCACAAAGTGCAGGCAATAAAAAATAATAAAATTTTATCAAAAATATTCTAGTTTAAACAAGAGGTCGCAGCCATAAACTCAATCTATTATTTTGTAGTAGTTGTTGTTGTTTTATAAATTCATTTATAGAAAAAAGAATATTGCCGTGTTGTTTCTTTTTTTAGATAAACTGGTGCTGCTTGCCACTGCTGTTCGTGCAATACTGGTAGCAAATTTCATTTGGTTTACCAAAAAGTTCTATAAAATTGAGACAACTTAGTTTGATATGGCATTTGTGATAAAATTTAAAAGTATTTTGTAAGTTCCTTGCCTTATTTCAAAAAAATATTTTTTCTTAACATTAAGTCTATTAATAAATTCGTTGATAATATAAATTTTACAGTTTTTCCTGCTTAATTTTTAATGCTGTATTTTCAAAAAAAGTATTAACAAAATAATGCTTTAATACTGTAACATGTAGGAAAAAATATGATTGTGATATAATCACAAGAACCATATTATTTTCCTTTCAATAAAATGTGGCTGCGATAAACATGTTTTTCTAAATGATTATATATTACGCACGAACATTGATACGTGGTTGGCTTGAACTAAATATTTGTTTTTTAAATACTAGCCACAGCTATCCAAAAATAGTATAGTATTTTGAAACATAATATATTATTAATAAACATAATATATTTGGCTTGTTTTTACGAACTCAAAATATTGAAAAGAATTAACAAAATTACTTGAGTTTTGCACTTGGTTGGAAAGTTTGGTATTTAAATGATATGTCGGTTTAATTGAAGCTGTTAAGTAGGTATTGTGGATTATGAAGCCAAATTAAATGTAAGAAAATAAAAAAACTCTCTTGGAATTACTATGATGCCACTTTTAATTGTTTCGTTCTAACGGAATTCAAAAATTTAGGAATCTTTTCTCCAGAAAAATTTTTTCCGTAAGAATATTCATGATTGGGCTGATAAATAAATAAAAGCTAAAACAGGAAATAGAAAGTTAAGCAAAAACATCTCAGAATAAATTAAAATTTTTTCATCATTGTCTATATTATCATTGTTTGATTTTTTTTTTTTATTTTAAACTGCATATTCGAACTTTATCGCCGGCATACAGCCGAGTCGCCATATTTGATGGATATTTTACATTTAACACTAATAGTGTCTGGATTTTCGTATACTGCATCAGTAATTTTGATAAATAAAACATGAGGTGTTGTATAGCTCTAACGTTATCCACTGGTAATAATTAATAGTTCACGATAAACATTTTTTGTTCACATTTAAACATTTTATGGTACAAAAAAAGTCATTATGATTTGTTTTTACTGAAAAAAATTAGAAATATAGCCAAAGTTTTATACTTTACAAAAAATAATAAAATATATTTAACCACGATATACTATGTATAAACAAAGCATGATTCAAACATTCTAATTCATAAATGTACTTTAAAAGTTTATATGTTGACAAAGAAGTTTTCATAACCATTTAATATACTAAGAAAACTTTAATAAACATCAGTTTTTTATTATAGCCCCTACTCCACTTTAAACCAAAAATAAAATAAATTTTGCTATTAAAATATTTTTTGGTAATAAAAATTTATCATGGGGTAAAAGAAGTAATTTTTAAAAAGAAAATATAACAAATGACAAAATCGTCGGTAGCTCATTGCTAAAGTCTGTAGTCGAAGTGGTAAGCACGTTGACTACAAACATGATTGCCCAGGGTTTAACCCCTGCGGCAATCTAAAAATAAAATATATATTTTCTGTTTAATGGTATAAAAACATATTCAGAATTAACATGAAAACTTGCAGTCTACTTTGTAGGTACTTCACATAGCACATTCGCCGGCGAAGTAAAATAACTAACTCTCTATCTCTCATCTTTCACCACCTGTTTTATCTCTCATCTTTCCCTTTTCTAAAAGAATGTAGCACGGTTACCAAAATAACTAAATAGGTAATAATGCCTGAAGTGCTACTTTTCTTTAAAAAAAAATATTTTGTGATATCTAAAACACTTTGTTCCGGAATAAGACAATATAGTTGTTGATCCTATAAAAATTCTAATCAAGTTCCATAGATATTGCAAATAAATTTTTACCTGTTATGAACCAATAGAAGTCTCAAACAATAAAAATGAAAAACTAACCCTTAAATCTAATTTTAGCAAGTACCCCGGAATTCATATATAGCAATTTACATCTTGCAAACTATTTTTGATACAAAAAGGAACCAATTTTGGTTAGCAAAGTGAAAATATTAGCAACATTAATCATAGAAAGTTTATTATCATTAAACTGGTTTCTAATGGGGTAAATTTTTTTAAAATAAATTTTGTAAAGATCCTGATAGTTAATTTAAAAACTTTGCGACATTCATATTGGTCCATTTTGGCCATGTATGTTATTTCATATAGGAACTTCAGAGATTCGTAGCTCTTAAATTATGAAGTTTTGCAAGACTAATCACATAATATTTTTCGCTTAAAATTGTTTTTTTTAAGCCCGGGATACCTTTTTATTTCATTTGATGATACTGGGGTAAATTGTATATGTTCCATGAAATAAAAATTAAAATAAAAAAATCTATTTTAATAGTGGAGTACAGTAAACGTAGAGAGATTGTCATAGAAATTCTTTATTCGAATACTTCTTATTTTATCTATTACCACAAAACAAATAAAACTTATCTTTTATAAATATTTTATTGTATCTCTTGTGCAGGTATTTTGCTGTAAACAATAACATATATTTTTGCTAAAAAGATTCCTTGATTTGATGAGAATGTTACACTCGGTTTTCGGGTTAATTACAAATTGGTTTTTAAGGGCGCTAAGTCATTAATATATATTACCGTAGATGCTAGATTAACGTGATATTAAGGATTTGGTTAACATAAATACGCTTTTAAAATTTCATTCGAGGATTTTTTTCTATTAATTTTAAATCCCTAATCTCTGTTTTCAAAGATGAAAAAAAAATGTGAACAAATTTTTGTGAAAAGTGAAAATTTATTTACAATTTATATATAATAAGCAAATAATTGATTCTTAAATGAATTTTTGTTTGTAATAAATCAATAATAAATAAAACAATAAATAACTTTCTTTTATTTTAGAGTAATATCTGCTCTTGTGAGACCATATTTATTTCAATTAAATTATTATTAGTTAATTGAAAATAAGATGGTTATATTTAATTATAAAATGTTTACATTATTACATAAACATGGTTATACTTTATCATGCCCTTGTTATGCTATAAAACAATATGTTTCCAAGACAATTTTATTAATATTAAATTTAACAATACAAACATAATATGTTGCGCTTAGATTGTGATTACCTCAACAACTTTTTTTTGCGTGTATATAAAATTGTTGTAATAAAAGTTATAATAATAAATATAATTCAATTATAATCTGTTGCTTCCAGTTTATGATTACTCTAAACATATTTTTTAGGAAAGTAACGAAAATAAGCAAACATAAAAACTGACTTATTTTCGCAATTGTCGTTTTTAAAATAATTGAAATAGGAAAATAAAAAAATATACAAATAATTCTTGCAAAAAAAAAACCGAATTTATAACAAAAACTTTAATCATACTTCTTTAGGACGGTAATTACACATTAATTACATTATATTCGAGAAAGATTGCATCAGGATTTTTTATATGTCGTAGACAAAATATAAATGCAGATCAAACAAAATTCGGTCACTTTTTATTTTTTACACTTGTTATTGCTGACATCGTAAAAAAAAATTTGTTTAAATTTTAAGCGTTAGCCTATAACTGTTCAAAAGATTGGCCATATACATCAAACTACAACTATTAGGGCACCCTTTAATTTCTAATTTTATATTTGTTATTGTACTTGATATATTAATCAACATTCTGTCTAATTTTCAAGAGTTTGTCTGTAACAGTTCCAAAAAACGGGCCATTTAAATCAAATTACATCAGCTTTAGGGACACCCTTTAATTTTTAATTTAAAGTTTGCTACTTCTTATAGCGGACTTAACAATTAAGGTTCTGTGCAAATTTCATTCAACTGTCTTCAACTGTTTAACAGTTTGATCATATACATCAAATAGCAGCAACTATTGTAACACCCTATAATTTATAATTTTAAATATTTTTACTTTATAATATAACAGACAAGGTACATGGACATTCTGTTTAATTTTCAAGTGTTTGATCTATTTACTTTAATTTTTAAACTCAAATTTTATACATGTTGTTATAGCAGACTAAGCAATACAGGTTCTTTGTACATTATTAATACATCAACTAGTGGGATACCCTTTAATTTCCACATAGAAATTTTATACTTTTTATTAAAAAAGACTTAGCAAAAAAGGTTCGTTGTAAATTTCAACTATCTGGCTATTACAGTCCAAAAGATTGGCCGCATACATCAAATTACATAACTATCGGAACGCTCTTTTAAATTTAAAAGAAGTGCGCTTTACGGTTCATAATACACTTGAAAAACGTGTATGTTGTATGGTTACACCCTTTAATTTTTATGATTATGAACTGTTTTTAAAACAGGAAATGATTGAGTTTTGCAAGCACAAACGTAACCTTTTTTCTTTTTTGAAGTCGGTTTAAATGGTAAAAGATATCTCCAGAACTTGACGCCTTTAAACTGTAACACTTTAGTAAAAGTACTGTAACTAATAACCGTCAATGCCATCACTCACAAATATTAATTGCATTTTTTTCAAAATCTAAACAACATTTTTATAGATTTATTTTGTTTTATTTTCCATTTGTAGGAAACACTACAAGCACTACATCAATTGCAATTGATGTCGAGGTATGCAGACATAAAAAATATTTGAATGTATGAAAAGCATTGACGGGAAAAAAAGTAATAAAACAGATTAATTGACAAGAGTTTTAAATTAAAGGATTTATGAAGGATTTTTACACATAAAAACAAAATGCTGAAGATAAAAAAATGCTATAAAATACTTAATTAATAAAAATCTAAAATGGTTATACGTTCGGCGAATTTCTAAATTGACGGCGAAATATTAAAAATCTTTTAAATAACTTTAAGAAGACTTCAAATTAAAATTTTAAAATATAAAATAATAGTAAAAGTTGACGTAAAATAAGCAGCCCTTAATTTAAGAAAAATCATTTTCTAACCTTTAAATAAGTTTTTCTAAATGTGTAGTCTTAGTTCGCTTCCCCCTCTATTTTTTTTATAATAAAGACAACACATACATTTAAACATTATGCACAAATATAAAGATTTAATACCCATAAAATATGAATTTTCATGTTTCCACTTAATAATGCCACAAAATTTCTTCTGAACGTAACATTATGAATATAAATGTCTAAATTATCTTCTCATACGGAATAGTTTTCGTTTAATAAGTTTCAAAAAATGTTTGTATTTGATTAAAATTCATTAAATTTCAAAAGTGTAGCTAATCCGTAGCAACTGTCAGCACTTGAAAATATTTTCAATTAACCCCTTTAAGCAACACATCAACACACATACACACACGTAAGCTTTAATAAAATAAAGAACGTTTTCAATGTTTTAGAAATTTTCTAAAATAAAAAATTTAATAAAATCCAAAATATACAAACTCATACCTGCCTTTAAAGTTGAAGAAAAGAAAAATAGATACAAAATTATTATTAAATATCGCGTGCGACAACATAATCAAACAAGATCTAAATAAACGTAGAAAGACACACAATATTGAAAACAATATCCGCCAGATACTTACGTGTTAAATACCCCCAGACAGAGCCTGATACAAACAAATATTTGATGCGAACATGATAAAATTAAAAAAAAAATTTTAAACAATTTCAAAGCATCAAAAGATGAGTTTGGGTGGTTGTAGCAGATCTCCTAATTTTACTACACAATGTGAGGTAAAAAATGAACGCCTTTTTGTTATATTAATAGACTTTATTATAGACAAAGAGCAAGTTCTGATTCACAACAAGTAAAATTTCGCATGAGTAAGAGGAGTAAGAATCGGGTAGTATTGTGCCTTTTGCTCTCAGTTGATCTCTAGGTTCGATACAAAATTATTAGGGGCTTATGAACACTAAGGAGTAAGGCTTTCTTATTCCTTTAGCTTACTCTAGAAGATGATTGACATGAAGATCGGTTAGCGCTCGTAAGACGCGCTGTAGTAAAGGTAACAGAGAAATGCAGGGGAATGTTATTTTAATACAAACGATGTGAACAGATCTATAAAAGAGTGTAACGTAACGTTAAGTTTAGTATTAAGAAAGACACAATGCCAACCCTATTAAACCACTGGGAGAGAGCAGTTCAAATACATTGCAGACAGTGTAAAATTAGAGCTGATATGTTGAAAAAAGATATACGAACTTTTAAAACTTTGCAAGGGAAACCTTATCATGAGCATGAGCAAATGTTATTTAGAAAACACTAGGGGCAGGAAAACAAACAAAAAAAAATCGTATTACACCGTCTCATCTCCTTAATTAAAATGACAAAATACAGATTAGTCGCAAACGTTCAACACTGCCTTAATTAATGTGAACAAAATTATTTCAGGAGTTCATACTTAAGACTAGTGATTAGTTCCGATTTCTCGCCGAAATTAGTGAATCATTAGTAAACAAGAGTGCAATTAAAACCAGAGCAGGCAGGGAAAGACGATCAAGACAACAATCTCTTGTTTACACTCAAGCAAAGAAACGTAGGAGTAGGAGGTTCCTGGAGACACACTTTTCTTTTATATTGAAATAGTAAGGAATTCGTCAAAGGAGAGATTTTCTGGTGGGAATTATATTTTTTTACCAAAAAAAGAAATTTCGTTTTAACAACCTAATTTTTCTAATTTTTAATTTTTCTTGTTTTCCTTAGAAAACGTCCGCATACATTTGTGAATAATTTTCCTTTCTAAAGATTTTTAGGAATTAAATTAATAAACGAACCTAAGTCAGAAAACAATAAATTTTAAATTATTTAAATATTCACGGTTCAAGTCCTGAATGGGAAAAAACTTAAAAAGTAATTAAAAATCTATGAAGAAAAACATTATAAAAGAAAAAAATTAAAAAAAAAAATAAAATTTTGAAAAAAATATATAAATAAATTTTTATAATGAAAACTTTAAAACTTTATTATTTCGATAATTGTGGATCCCAAAGCTTTAATAAGCAAGATCTGTGATCATCTATTAAATGTAAAAAAGGGGGTTTATATAATAAAAAAAATTTAATTAAATTTTGAACACAAAAATATGAATTATAATTTATTTTACCTGATTTGGCGGTATTGTTTTTCTTTCCAAAATGTTAGCACATCTGTGTTAATCCTTTGAAATGTAAGTTGAAGATTCTTAATTTTTGTGTACACATTGGACGTTCTGTTGACTTCTTTTTAAACTCCTTGTCTTATACAAAACTTCATCCTCCTCATCTTATAAATGGCCAAATAATTTATTTAAAGCTAAACTTGGTATAAAACATAAGGGCTCAGTATAATTTATTTCCTAGATTCTATCCAAAATTACGTTTAAGTAAATAATTGCGTCTATTTTTTGTTTTGCTATCAAAAAATATTGAAAACGAGGGTTCAGAAAGTGGCATGAAATTAAGAATTTATTATTAAATAATTTTTGTGTTCGAGCTTCTATAGATTTTAATATCATGTTTTCAATACTTGCTACTAGTTCCTGACTAGAATCGTTAAAAATTTTTTGTTACAAATTTTCAGGTAAAATCCCCTCAGACAGGCCTATCGACGTCAATAAGGAGCAGCTCACAAAAAATGTTTTATTTTACATCCTTAGAGCGTTATGTAGCTTTATTATAGAGTACTTGCAACTACGCAAGTAATTCGTAACGCCCCCTTCTACAACAGAGGATGAAGTTGTAAGGAATATTAGAGATAGGATAAAGTACGAATTTAAGATTCCCATACTTGTTAAGTTAGAAATAAAAATGCTTGATAGAAAATGGGGCAGGTGGGGCACCTCAATGAGTTCAAAACTTAATTATGCTTTAATGGATTCATTTTTATGGCTACGATTGATAAAGATATTCTGTTGGTATTTCTGATATCTCAAAGATAAAACTGTTGCTTTTACATCGTTCACTCCGAATATTTTTTGTGACATCAAGGAACAAACAGTGACTGTAATTTACATATCTGAAGAGGACAAAGAGGCATACGAAAAGAGCTATCTAAAGATAAAATGGACAAGTCGTTCAACGAAAAAATAGGCGACGTAAAAAATATTGAAAACACAGCAGCCGAACATGATTTGGATCAAGATCATGCTCGCCCACCACATGTTCTTAGCTTTGAAGATATTATAAAAATAAGAATCTTAAGATAGAATTAAGTGAACCAAGTACTTGCTAAAATAGATTTGAGCTATTATGTCACACCTGAAACAGTAAGATTTTTAGCAACCTTCAGTGCGTTTATGGTATTGACTAGAGTTGTGCCCGGTCGTTCGTTTTAGTGACCAGTTTTTTTCGGTCATTTATTAAAGAGTGATCCGATCATTCAATCCCTTCACTCATTCAATTTCAACGAACTTGAATAATAATACTTATTGTATGTGATTTTCTTGTCTTTTTAAAACCACAAGTAGTGAAACATTTGGCACATGGTAAACAATATAATCAGATTTTTTGTGGGTTCTCAAAAGAGAGACAAATCTATGGCAAAAATTCGCCATCATTGTTTTTGTGTGTCAACACACTAAATATTACAAAAATTAGAAAAAATATATTGATGGAACCTATCCTAGAGTTGGCTGAAGAGACTCCCCTAAATGTACAAACACTCCTCTTATTCGGAGGACACTGAAAGTGTGTTGCAAATGTAAGGACGTTAGATTAGGTAACAGCTTATTTACACAGTGCCGTCAGTAAAGTTTTCTTCGCCAAAACTGTCTGATTTTGTAATCTAGCAGCCCTAAGATAACAAAAGGATGGATGTCATAAACAAATCGTGTGTTAAAAGAAATTTAAAATATTTTTTCTTTACTTGTCTGCCGGCGCAGTGGCTATCTGGCGCTGTAATGACCAAAGTTTTGAAAAAAAACAAATGCACGAGAACCACCTCGAGGGCTTAAGACAGCAAGAAATAATGTTCTGATAAAATATTCAGGTTTAAAATTTATTACAGAACGTTCATACACTTCATTCATTTAGGAGTACTATTGGGCAGTTGCACCGGTGTGAGCCAATTTTGTGAAAATTTCATTTTTACAAAATTTAAAATTTAATTTTTAAAAAATTTAGTTTAAGGAGTGCTAATAGAGAGTAGATATATTTGAGAAAAATTAGGAATAGAGGCGACGGTTGTGGAATTTAATGGTGAATTTCCTTGGCTTGCACCCTTTAAAGCTGAATCCGCTACAGGTGAGAAGTTTTTGTGGATTTTTACCATTTTACTTCTTTCCCTTGAAGAGCTGTTTTCCTTACCTTAGCTATCCACTTTAAAAAAAAAATTATTTTGAACCTCTTAAACTTGAGATCAACAAGCCACTCCATTATATCTCCTATGAGCATATGATAGCTTAAGGCATGTCCGATTATGTTTAGAAATAAAAATCAGCTTAAAAGAATGAGTATTTCCACCTCTGCTGTTTAATAAAATTATTTTTTAGACAAATCAAACAGAACAATACCACGCCCGTAGGTAGAGTAATGTATGAATAACTTCCTCAAATTTCTTTACAACATTTAAACACTCAACACAATTAGGTAAACATATGGTAACTTTATATCTTGTACCTACGAAGGCATAAAGTCTTGTATTTTGGTTGTATATTTATTTACAAATATTTTCAAAAGGAAGGTATAAACTCCCCTCCCCCTTTTTAAATGCTGCTTTAACAATTTTGACTACCACCTACAATTCACTTTTTTGTTGTTTTTGTTTTAATTTTGAAGATATCGTTACTACACGCATGAACTATAACAACAGACATAGAGTCGTGTGTGCGTGTGTTTGATAGAAAACATTTTATGTTGCATGGAGCAACAAATATTCAAGACGCACATGACATGACAAGTATAGTGTTGAATTTGACACACTTATGCTTATATGTCGGTTCGCCGGTTTATTGGGGTATTTTCATGCGTGTATGTGTGTATTATTGTTTAAAGTGCGGGTGGCACATTTATGTCATTTTATACATAACTCGGTGTCACTTTTTCATTTTCTTACAATTTCATTTCATTTTTTTTTTCATTCTTCAAAATATTTTTATTTTTTTATAATCCTCAGCATTTTAAATAAGATGTCTTGTTTTGAGTTTTAGGGGACAATTTGTAGAGAATTTTTCATCTATTTAACACTAGACACGAGCCAAACGAAACATACATAATCAAACACACAATTCAGCAATTGAAAATTCTGGTATGGAGTGAAAGTAGTCAGTTAAAGGAGGTGTTGGCGTTATAGTTTATTAATGCTTAAATGACTTAATTTTTGTACATTTTAAGCTGAAGGGGATTGTTAAACAATTAACAATTTCACTTTTATGCTGCGGGTCATTGACAATGAAAACAAATTGTTTGTTATTAAATGATTTTTGGGGATTATGAAAAGTTGAGTGTTGGCACCGTAATTTTTTTTAAACAATTTAATTTAAACTCTCTTAATGTTGTTTTTATAAATTTATAGATTTGAAAAGATTAAAGTGGATTTTCGTATAAATAGTTTTTAATTTGAAGTAATCCAGTTTTTGATCCATTTGACATGAAGTTAGAGTTTAAGGCTCTTGACTTTCTTTTAATAATCGTTGCAGATGCTAGAGTAACTTAAACTTAAGAACTAATTTTGACATCTTCGTTTAAAGCATCAACAAATTTATAAGATTTTTATGAATTTAAATTTATTATTTTTCCGGTTTAGGTTCATTTAATAATTACATTTCTAAAAATCATTAGAAGGAAAAATAATTTACAAATGTATGCGGACGTTTTCCAAAGAAAAAAAGAAAACTTAGACGCTGGCAGAATGTAATGCCGCATTTTTAGAAAATAATAAATTTTAATTTATTTAAATATCCACGGTTCAATTCCTGAATGGAAAAAATTTAAAAAGTAAGACTTTTTATTTTAAGTACTTATTGTTTGACATTTATTGTTTGGTATTTATGATCTGTATACTCTGTCAAATCATTATCAATAGATTGACGCTTAAACAACGCTGCCAAATTATACAGATTTTTTTAAGCCAGTCTTTAGCTTGAGCAATTTATTCGTGATTTTGAGAACATAAGCATCCATTTTAGCAAGCCATCCGTCGGACTATAAATAAATTTTACACTACAATTCTCTTAAAGACCAAACAACATCACCAATTTAAAAAAATGTACATGCTGAAGAGAATATAGCCTCTGAAAAGGAAAGTTTGGAAAAAATCCAATTTAATCAATTCGTCGTCGGTCCCAGAAGTTTGAGCTCTAACCATCCACTACCTAAAATCATTTGCTCAAAGAAGTTAACCCACTTCCCTATAAGATCCAGCTGTAACTGCTATTTTTGCGCTGACTAGTGTCTTATGCAGTTGGAAAATTACCCGATGTTTTAACGTTAGAGTGGGTTTGCTTAAAAATAAAAATGACGCATATTGAGAGAAACTAATCCATAACAGACCCTACAAATTTCATTACATCGAGATAAAGTTACCGTTTGGTGCGGTTAATATGCAGGCATTTGATGGAGGTCGCTACTGCATCATGAGTAATGGGTTTGTGTTTAAAAATATCGATCACATTGATCTGAGGGAGATGTGGCTTGAACAGGATTATGTAATGTGTCATACGGCGTCCGCAACCATCGTTTTATTGCATTGAAAATATGGCGGTAATTTGATTTCGAGAAATGGAGCTATCAAATAGAATCTAAGGCTTCCGAATAAATACATCTCGGTTACTTCCAGAGAGATCATATGCAGTCACTTACTTACACTGATAAACCAACAACAATTAACGCCTTGAAAGTCAAAAGTGTTTTTATTATTCGTGACATTCAGCCAGCAATGCTCGAAAAAGGGTAGCAAAATTTAATGTTCAGAATGAGCTTCGTCAGGAACCATTTCCTTGGCCATATGCCCAAAATTATTTTGTAAAAAAATCTTTTCTAATTATTTTTAAATTTTTTTCCAGCCGGGGATTGAAGCAGTGATCTTTAAAAATCAATTAAAATGTACTTTTTCGGCTTTGGTTCATTTTTTAATTTAACCTTTATTAAGAAAAATTATTTTTCAAATATACGCGGACGTTTTCCAAAGAAAGCAAGAAAAATTAGATGCTGGCAGAATCTAATTCCCCATTTTCATGACCGCCAAATCCATCATCAGCAATCTTTGCATCTATCACCATCACATTACTTATTTTCTTTAGAAAACATACATTTAAAAATTAATTTTTCTTAATAAAAGTTAAATTAAAAAATGAACCAAAGCCGAAAAAGTAAATTTTAATTGTTTTTAAAAAATCTTTATTTTATAATTTTTTTTAATAATTTATAATATTTTTTTTTGTGTTATTTCTGTCGGCTTTAAAAACAAAAACACTCTATAAAAATGAAATAAATTATGTTCCAACATGTTTTCAATGACATTATTACAAATAAAATATCTTAAATTGTATAACAACAACAACTTCTTCATCTTGTACCCACTCTTTCTCACAAGTTTGTTGTACTCTTAACTCACCAAAACTTTGTATAACTTTTGATATTTTATTAGATATTTGTTGTTGTTTTTTGTTCTTTAACAAGCCAATTTTTGTTGGCCAAAATTACGAGGGTGCAAGTGTGGCCATATTTTGTTGGCAATTTAAACAACATAATTATTGGCATTAACGACAAAAATACTTTTACTCTGCAACATACTTTTTCCAACAACTTATCCCAACATCGTTTACAAAACAGCATTAAATTAAATCCTTGTTACACGAAGGTAAATCACAGAGTTGTATAAATTTTTTTTTGGTTGTTTTAGGCAACAAAAATTAAAATAAAATAAAAAAATACATTCTATTAATTTATATGAAATTCATTATCTAACAGGAAACAAACAAGTTAACAAGGTGCCGTTTGTTTTTTTTTCTATTTTCTATAAACTTGCAACACGGTCCAGTTATGTTTTAGCAGCTCTCTTACATTTTTTTTTCTCTTTTTTTGTTCAAATGTATGTTAAATATCCTTTGGCTGTTTTTGGAGTGTTTCTAAGTGTATAGCAACATAATTGGGCGTGTAACGAAACTAATTGAGTTTTAATGTTAATGACAAAAAGGTTACTGCTACACAGACATTTTTCATATTTGTACGAATATTTTGTGCTTTTTTGTCATAAAAATTTTATCCCAATTTTTGTTTCAATTTAGCCGCTGGTCATTTTGAACACAACGCCCTTAATCTATTTTGGGTTTTGTTTTACTACAGCACTTGTGTTAACTGGTCTTAATTTTGAGTTTTTGTTTTTTTAATTCTACTCAACTCTGTTAAATCAATTAATTTCACATGTTTGTTAGTCATGTTAATATCCTGCCCGATAATGAATTTATATATGTGTTTCTAAAAGGTTATTTTGTATTTAAAATAAATAAATAAGTAAACGACATGTTGGCTATTTTTTTAATAGAAGTTATGTTGTGCTGTTGCAACAAGTCGTTGTAGCAGTTTAATTATCAATGTATTTGTTGAGTGGATTTGAAGAATCCCATTTATACTTTCAAGTGAGCATGTTTTATTAAGAGAACTTTAATTTGAATTGATATCCTGTTGAAGAACATTTCTATGGAGGAATATTTTAACTGTGTAGATTATTAAGGTTGGTTGAAGAGGCAGCCATCCTATCCCACGTATAAAGCCGAATCACTTGTGGCCGGATGACTAAGTTTATTCTTCTTATATCTTTCTTTTGTTACAGTTCGTTAAATCTGCAAGTAATGTAATATCGGACTGCCAAAAAAGTCACCCGGGCTCTCTCTTAGAATTCGTTGTACGGAAAGTTCAGTTTCTTGAGGTGAGCATCAATGGTTCAATGCTTCATCTAGAAAACCTTCAAAATATTAAATTGATGGCGGGAGACCCTCAGTAGCATTGTAATTTTACTTCAATAATTTAAGTGCTAAACTGACCACAAAAACTTGCAGATAACACACGATCCACAACAAATCTTACTTTAATTTGTATTAGCAGCATTTAAGCGGGATTTTGGTTAGGAGATCAGTCTCCCAATCTTAAAGAGTTCCAGACTGAAATCTTTCGTTCGTTCGGTATCCCCAAATCAATCTAAATGTCATAGCAGGAATTTAATAAATTTATCGTGGCTTGGTACATATTAGGAAAGAAACATTAGACTATGGAAGAGTGGAAAATTCAATAAACGATCGAAATTTTTACCAAAATTTTATCAAAACAATTTTAGTTTTCCAAAAAATTGTTGATGAAATAAAAAGTTATGAAGATCAATAGAAACCAAAATATAATTTTCTGATTGCTAAAACTAGAAATTTTACCGAACGATAAAAATTTTATTATTATTACATTTTCCTTAAAAATTTTACCAAAAAAATATAAAAAAAAATTTTACAGAAAAATTGTTCTTGAAAAAAAAAAAAAAATAAATTTCGATGAAACTCAAAAACCAAAAAAAAGTTAATATTACCATTAAACTTAACAAGAGGTTTAATCTTACAATCAACAAATTTAAATTTTAGTGAAAACCGAACGCTGCACAAAAAAATTTCGCTTCCAATTAATTCTACTTGCAATCAAAAAAATTTCAAAAACCAAAAGTTAACAAAAAAAAATATTAGAAAATTACTAAAATATAACATTTGCACCAATTGCACTTGAAATCAAAAATTTAAAATTTTTCAAAAACTGAAACCGAAAACATATACATTGACTGTATTTTAATATGTTCGAGAAAGATTGCGTCAGGATTTTTAATATGTCGTAAAATAAAATATTAATGCAGATTAAACAAGAAAATTTAGCACTTTTTACACTTTTTATTGCTGAGTCAGTAAAACATTATGTTTTTTAAATTCTAAGCGTTAGTATATAACTGTTCAAAAGATTGGCCATATATCTCAAATTACAACCATTAATTTAATTTTTTATTTTAATATTTATACTTTTTAATATACCTGATATAGTAATAGACATTCTATCTAATTTTCAAGAATTTATCTGTAACTGTTTCACAGATAGAGCCATTTAGGTCAAATAACATCAGTTATAGGGACACCTTACAAATTCTTATTTCAAGTTTGCTACTTCTTATAGCGGACTTAGATATAAAGGTTCTGTGCAAATATCAATCAGGTGTCGACAACTGGTCAACAGATTGGTCATATATATCAAATGACAGCAACTATTGTTTAAATTAAAAATTTTAAATTAATTTAAAATTTAAAAAATTTATATTTCTTATCATACGAGACAAAGCAGTGAACATTCTGTTTAATTTTCAAGTGTTTGTATATAACAGTTCAAACAATAGGGCCATAAAGGCCAGTTTACTTCAAATATGGGAACACCCTTTATTATCTAAATTCAAATTTATTTGTTGTTGTTTTAACTATCTGGTTATAACAGTTTAAAAGTTTGGTCGCATATATCAAATGACAATAACTATTGGGACACCCTTTAGTTTATAATTTTAAATGATTATACTTATTTTATAACGGTCAAAGTAAGATCTCCTGTCCAATTTTCAAGCGTTTATATATAAATGTTCGAAAGATAGACCCATGTAAGTCAATTTACGTCACCTACGGGGACACCCGTTAATTTTGAGATATATTTTTGTATTAATTTTTGCTACTGGGAGCTATAGTAAAACGCGTTTTGTTCAAAACTTAAAGAAGTGCGCTTAACGACTTATAATACACTTAAAAACATGTATTTTGTATGGGGACACCCTTTACCTTTAAAGATTATGAGCCGTTTTTAAAACAGGACCAATCTGTAAGTACAATATATCAAATTAAAAAAAAATTTTAAAAACGGTTCAGAAATGACTGAGTTCTGAAAAAAATAAAAAAAAAATAAAACAAATGTGTTGGGCGATAGAGAAATTAAACCTGAAAAAATATATGTTTTTTGTGGTTTGGAGTTACTTCACTAAACTAGATTAACATATGTGGTGAAGCACTCTTGCTTGTTTAAAATTTTATTTAAAACCGAAGATCCAGAAAGAAAACTAAAGACTTAATGATTCCAAACGTAATTTCACGTAAATTTCAGAAAAAAGTTATATTTTGTAAATAATTGTACTTGCAATCCGAAAATCTGAAATTGAAGGAATAAAAAAGAAAAATTTACGAATAAATTGTTAAAACAATCTTATTCGCTTCAAAACTTCACAAAAAATAATTTATTAAATCCACAAAAAATTAAAATAATTAAACTTATACCACATTGCATCGATAGAGCTGGATACTTCTTCGCTGATGACCTTCTTTGCACTCTCTTATGCATGCCAGAGCGACTAGTAAGTATATTGTGCAGTTGCATTACAATTATTCATTTTCCTTAATATGTGTAAAGAAATCAAATAAAAAAATTTTATTGTTAAACTGTTTGAAAGTATGCAAAATTATTAAAAACAAAGAAGCCTTGACTTAGAACACATAATTTGTTAGTAAAATGCAGGAGCTCATCAAAATGATAGAATGAAAATATTTAAATTGTACTTCGATGATATTTGTTCTAATTCTGTTATCTAAACCTAACTTGTCATCAAGGTCAGTCACAAGAGATAAATTATAAATTCATGCAACATAAAATTTACCTGTTTGCCACAAATCACACTGAGGAAATATTTCTACTTCCTGTGAAAGACTAGTTATTGCAATCAAATAAAATTATAATAGAAATAAGTAAATAATTTAAAATTTCTTAGAAATGAAAGGAGCACATTACATTTAAACTGATTAAATTTAGAATATTTTGCCATGGGCAGCCAGCCATTTTGCCACAGTCAAATCCTTCTACGAAACTCATTTAAGTTCGAATTGCAACAATGTAACGTAACAATTGCCCACAAAATCCTTTTCTTTTTTAAGTTAAAAATATAAATAAATTTTCCCAAATTCATAATATTACGCTAAATCCTGAGACAATATTGACAATTATATTTCTACGTAACGGAATTCTAATAAAAGGCAGCAGCCTAACAATGCAACAAATATGATCAACAATGGAAAAGAAAAATAAAAGAAAAGTAGAGCAAAGACAGCAGTTTTATTAGCGGTCATTTAAATAAGAGCAATAAAAATTTTAGTTTTACAAACTAAAGGTAACGTGTATGTGTGTGTATTTGTATGTATCCTTTTTTGCTTTCAATATTAACTCGCGCCGCCTTTAGTCACCATAAAATTGTGCTAAATTGACCTAAATAAATTCAACTTATTTATTTTAGCAGTGAAGGCTACCAAGATTTTTGATTGCTGCACGCTCAGTTATACAACCTTGTTTAATCCTTAAGGATTTGGCAAAGATAAGTTTTGTTTTTTTTTTTGTTCGTTTGCCTTAAACTCAATACTGGACAATAATTAAAAACAAAAGCGTGGAAAAAGGACTAAATTCTAACGGACTATCCAAGAGACCCAGCGGTATATTACATTGCTGCTGTTTTCCATCAACAAAATGTCCTTTTCATTATTGTTGTTGTTGTAACTATTGTTGTTTTAGTGTTGACATTTTATGATGCAATTTAAATCAGAGCATTTACAAGGATTAAAAGTGCACGAGTTTTGTCACAAACACATACACTTACACACGCACACACAAATATTTATTTATGTAAAAATGGATAGACTTCCTGGTAAGTTACTGACTGTTGCTGTTATTTGTAAAAGGATTTATTTCATCTATTGTTGTGTAAGGTTACGCATGTTTATTTTCCGTTTTGCTTCACCTTTGATCACACTTTTATCAAGATTTTTGTTTTTAATAATTTGCATATTGATTTTACTATGTCGTCGTCTTAGTAAATGGTTCTAGTTCTTCCATTTATTAACACGAAAGTTGTAAAATCAATTCCACTGTTAACTTAACTGTAAGGATTATGACATTGAAGGTTTTTAATTGTTAAAGTTGAAACAACACAATTGTTGACCCTGTATGTAGGTTTGTGCGGGAAGTATTTGTTGTAATTTAAGTTGTAAATAGAAAAACATTAAGATTTTATATTTACACAATTTCTGAAATTTTCTGCGGGAAATAAGTGAGAACATTTCAATTATACTGTACAACAACAACAACAAATAGCAAGTAAATTCAGCCAACAGAACCAAAAAAAAACGAAACTTATATGTTGGCAGTTATAAAGTTTAGTTATGAATCTAGGGATTACGTGGAGAAAATACATGGCTGCGGTATAGTCACAAGAAATATGTTATGTTCTCTGTAACAAAACTTTGATCAAGATGTACAAACTTCTGGTTAAGTTTTATCAATAAAATGGCTAGTGTGAACAAAATGTGCGACATTGTTGGTTTGACTTAAATGAAATAATATATTTATAAATAAAGATAATGTAAGTATATTATGATACTAGAACAGCAACTCCTGTGATGAGAAAAAGTATTTCTTACAAAAAAAAAAAAAAAAAAAAAAAAAAAAACAACGACCTTAAAACAGAAAAACTTAAAATCATAATTCTGTATGACGTTAATTATACATTAATTATATTTTATTATATTATATTTAATTCAAGAAAGATTGCGTCAGGATTTTTTACATGTCGTAGAACAAAAAATAAATGCAGATTCAGATTATACCAGAAAATTCAGCAGTTATGTTATCACCCTTTATTTTTTACACTTTCTATTGCTGACAGAGTAAAAAAAAATTTGCCTAAATTCTAAGCGTTAGTCTAAAACTGTTCAAAAGATTGGCTATATACATTAAATTACAACTTTTAGGGAACCCTTTAATTTTTAATTTTAAATATTTATACTTTTTATTATACCTGATATAGTAATGGACATTCTGCTTAGTCTTAAAGATTTTGTCTGTAACGGTTTCAAAGATAGGGCCATTTAGTTCAAATTACATCAGTTATGGGGACACCCTTTAATTTCTAATTGCAAGTGAGCTGCTTGTTACAGCGGAGTTAGCAATAAAAGATCTGTGCAAATTTTAGTTAATTGTCTACAACTGTTTAATAGTTAGGTCATATATATCAAGTAACACCAACTATTGTAACACCGTATAATTTAAAATTTTAAATATTTATACTTCTTAATCTACTAGACAAAGTGTGGACATTCTGTTTAATTTTCAAGTGCTTGTATGTAACGGTTCAAACGATAGGGCCATATAGGTCTATTTAATATATCGGAACACCCTTTAATTTTTAAATTTTAATTTTACAATTGTTATAAAAGCGGACTTAGCAATAAAATTTCTTTTTAAATTTCAGCTGTCTGTCTATAACAGTTCAAAAGTTTAGCCACATACTACAAGTTACATAAATTTTTGAGACACCCTTTAATTTCTAAATGCATTTCTGGCTATAACAGATCAAAAGTCCTGCCACATAAATCAAAATACATCAACTATTAATATACCCTTTAATTTATAATTTTGAATGTTTATAACGGTCATAGTAATCGATATCCTGGTTAATTTTCAAGCGTTTGTCTATAACGGTTCAAAAGATAGGCGCATATAAGTCAATTTACGTCACCTATGGGGACACCCTTTAATCTTTAGATACGCGTCTTTTTTTAGTACTCATAGAAGTGCGCTTTACGGTTTATAATTCACTTAAAAAACATGTATGTTGTATGGGGCGCCCTTTAACTTTTAAGATTATGAACTGCGCGACCAATCTGTAAGCGTAATCTATCAAATTACAAAAATTTTTAAAATCGGTTCAGAAATGACTGAGTTCTGCTGGCACAAACATAAAATAGCAACATTCAGTCGAAGTGATAACCTCCTTCTTTTTTTTAAATCGGTTAAAAATAAGAAATAATGAGACAAAAACATTTGCATTTGTTGCTAAGCCAATGCACGACGACGATTAGCAGAAGCAAAAAAAAATATATGTGACGATTAAAAAACTCCAGGATAAATGTAGACATCATCTAATTAAATTAATATTATTAAGTTATTATTATATTGATTTTAGTGTTACTTATCAAATTACTTACTATATGATATTTAAAAGGTAGTCAAGAGTTATAATGGTGAATAAATCGAAACAGAAAATAATGCATTATATTCTTCTTGCATCTATTTCTACTTAAAAAAATTAGGAGAAAAATTTGTAAATAAATTTTCATTTGTCAATAAATTTAGAAATTAAAATGTAGATGAACTTCAACCCAAATATAAATATTCATTTGTTTCTAATACTAAAGTAATTTAACTAAAGATATAAAAATTTAAAAACATTGTATTTAAACATAATATGTTTAGTTCGTTTTATAGCAAACAAACATTGTTTTATTTAAAAATATTTTAGTTTAACCCTTAACTGAATGAGCTTCTCTCAATTAATTCATAAACAACTGGTTTATTTAAAAACACTAGATACAAAAGTATTAAATTTTAAAATAAAAATTTTTAATAAAAAAAAAACCATTAAAGCATTTCAAAAATATTAGCATATTATTTGATCATATACTTATACTTTAAACAAAATTATGGTTATATTTAAAAAATTAATTATTATGCTGAATAACAATATTATTTAACATTAGTATTTTTAATTCATAAAAGAACTAAATTTAGGTGCTAATGTGCAAATTAATCTTAATTTTTTCGTCTTAGAATATGGTTCCCTCAACCATGTTTTCTTGAATAAATTGAAAAAATTAAAAATTAATTGTTATTTTAATTTACTTTAATCGTGCTTGATTCCTTCAAATATAAATACTTGATGACATTCTCATGAAATATTTATTATTAAAAACTACAAAATGAAATGTATTACTGCAGGGAAAGCATATCCATATGCCCATTTTGCTACTGTTCATATAGCTAATCAGTGGATTGTACCCAAATCTTGTAACTATGTGGTCTAAGTATAATATTCTAAAACTGGTACTACTGGCTCTCACGTGTTTAGCAACAGTTCGTAACCCTAAAGTCCTCCCTTATATTCTTATGAATATAGGAAATCTTTAGAATGTCATATGTCCTTTTCCCTGATAATAGAAATACAATAGATGTAGGTTTCACTAAGAAGGCACGGCTTTAATGAAAAAAAGTAATTTTAAAAGTAAATAAATTTCCGCTCCATTTTTTACAAAAATCAACAGGCTTTCTATTAAAATGTATTCGATGTCTTTAACACACAGACGAGTAAGCTTTAAAATCAAAATCATTTTAACACAACTCTTTAATTATAAAACGATTTTTACAATATCAATTAAATATAGAAACTCTTTTATATATATTTTGCAATTAAAAACATCCTCATCCTGCAGCAACAATTTTGCTACAGACTCTAAAAAAAAAAAACAGATGAAAATTATCACAATTCTTCACTTTTATGTAAAACATTTTTCTTTGTTACTCTGCCAATAAATATTTCTGTAATTTAAGAACATTCTTGCAACGATCGCAATATTCTACTCTGTCAACCATCCTCCCACGAACATACAATCAAAATTATAGACACTTTATATCATCCATCTACAGCTACAGATGGGTAAAATGACTGAAAAAAAACAAAGATTTAGCAGCAAATAAAAATAATAAAAAAAATTGTTGCAAAACTTAACTAAAGTATGTGTTTTATTACCTCTCCCATTTTACACATACAAAATTGTTACATATGATGGTTGGTTGTCCACTGTAGTTACCAAACATGTTGGGCTTTTTTATGGCCACAGGCGTTATTTATATGCAGGCTAAAGGCTACAGGCTACAACAACTATTGCTACTGCCACTACTACGACTACAAATAAAAATACAACTTGGGGAAAAAAATTACACAACTACTATTACAATATGGCCGTAATACATCAGACGCCATTTTTTCTATATAAACAAGTATAACAAATAAAATATATTAAAGGTTTCAGTTTAAACCGACTAAAATGTGTCTCTTTACTTGATCTAAGGAAATCGAAAGTGATGTTTGAAACTTTCGCATTTATGTATAGTCTAAGGTCTTTAGTTGCTGGTTTAAATGATATTAAAGATTACCCAATCTGTCTGTTACAAACCATGATTTCATATTTCAGAGCTGTCATATTTATCATCTAGAATTTTAAACAGATTTGCTTCTTTTTTAAGCTGGATAGGGGAGGGGTACCCCATTAAAATTAATTAAAAATTATTTTTTATTAAGAGAACTGCAAAGACGCGGGTCTCCAAGTTTAATGAAGGCTACTCTGAAAATGACGTTCGTCTTTAAAACTTCAATTTTGGTTAGGACAGCACTGTAGATAAAGATCGTCGACAGTGATAACAATAGCCTCTTCCAGGCAGAGTCTGCTAATACGCCGTTTTTCGATTTCCATCTTGGTCAGATTACAATTGATGCCTCCATGGACTGACATTAACGGCAATCTTTAGCTTTAGGTGTATCGAGCATATCCCAAAAGCTGCCTTAAGAAAACAACTATTCTACTTCTTTCGAGTTATTCTTTTGCATGTTTTTCCTTCATTGATCAACAAAAACTGGAGGTCCTTTAGAGCTAAGTCTCCTTATCTTTTGCGAAGACCTGTGCGATTTCATAAATTTTGAATTCAATACTTTCGGAACTAGAGAAAAGAGATCCATCTACACAAATGCCGAGAACGACTATAAAAAGATGAACCCCAGGAGTCATAGGAATTCTTGTTTTTTAGCGGATTTCATTTAATATTTCTAAAAAGGGTTATATTCGTTAGTTAGTCACTAGCAAAATACTTGGATCTTATTCGAAAAAAAGCAAGGTAACGGAGAAGGAAATATAACATCGTTGAAATATTTAAAACACAACGTACCCTTTGGTTTACTTAACCAGATTTTTACTCAGGCTTTGCAATGCTTCATGTTCACCAAGTTTATTTCTTGCAAATCTCTGACTTTCATTGCCAGATTATTTATCCTACACTACTACTTAACCCAATATGCGCTGATGGCCAGGTGATGCTAAGTCTTCCATTAGCTTAGTAGTCGTTTACTTCCATTTTCCAGTTCGGTGCAGTTTGGAATATGTGATACAGATTAAAGCCAGTGCCTTGCCATTTGGTCCTAAGCGGATGGTAGTCTTACCACTGACTGAAATACAAAGCGTCTAAGAGCGCCCTCTACTAGCGTAACCAACAGATTTTAAATTCTGAGAACATGGCTGTCAGGACGATGAACTACGCCATGCTTGAGGGATGGAGACTAACCCTGTCTGTTAAGAGTGTAACAACACACTCTCCCCTATTCCGCACCTTTTGTGCAGGTAAAGACCTAAACACCACAGCCACCACGTGTAACACGAAGGGACTTTACCGTAGCTTCAATATAACTAAGGACACTGATCAGTCCTTCGAGAAGTACCCAACTTGTCTATCCAGATTTGGTGCCTGCACATCGGGGTACTAGTTCTCCCTATACCCCGAGAGCATTTCGTCTAAGTGTGATCAAGATTTGAGAGTACCTGCCATGAAAGCCTTACATAAATGTGGTCCTGCCCCCTTTAGGCGTAGCCAACCGAGTTGCAATTTCAAGAACATGGCTTGCAGGACCATCTTCTTCCACTTGCTTGAGGGATGGAGACTATCCAATCCGGCACCGCACCTTCCCTGCGGACGCCCTCTTTTACCAACAGCCACCACGTGTTCCCCGCAAGGACTTCACCAATAACCGGCTACAGAGAGGGGCGGCTCTCTGTGTGTGCTACCGGTTCTCGTGGCTACAGTCTCTTTGGGCCTTCGATACATACCCAACTTATTTATCCAGATTTATCCGAGAGCACTTCGTCTGAATTTAAGCTAGCACCCCGGAGGAAAGTGTTACGTTTAGCTGTCAGTAAAGATATAAACAGGTGAAGTCGCATTAAGCTATTTTAGGCACTCTGTGATGTCTTGGCTATTTGCCACTTCGAATAGAAAGTTTTCGTAAAATTTGGGTTTCTGAAGAATAAAAAAAATATTTTTTTTTATTTAATGACACTGCAACTTGATATAAAAAAATGACAATTTAATACACAAAATAAACTGGTGGGGTCTATTTTTAAGATGTAGCGGCATTATATTGACACACTTTATGAACTTTTCATACAAATATATGAATGCAAGTATGTATGTATGTTTGTCTGTGTGTAGATTGGTTTGTAATTGCCAACAAAATCAAGTAGTTTAACAAGTAAAAATTGTACTAAATCTTCTCCAAACAGTAACCAACAGCTCATACCCAGAGAAGAGTAGACCACCTTCAACATATAAACTTGCTGCTTCCACCGTTACTTGTAAAATTACTCAATTATTCTTTAGTTTATGTGTGAATGAGTGAATACTTCTCATACAGTTTACGAGTTCATGCAGTAAGTGACACAACATTCCTACATAAAATATTATTCTCTGTTCCTTGTTAGTTGGGCTGCTGCCGGTTCTGATTTCAATTTATGAACCCATAGTCTTTTGGGTAATGTTCTACTGTCCTTTAGCTGGTCATATTTATTATTCCTTTTTGTGTGGCAAACAACTACATGACTATCAGTGTAAGAATTTTAAAGCTGAGTTCCATGGTTATTTTATTTTACCTCTAAAGTTTTATTTTATTTTGTTTTTCTTGTATGTATTTTCGTTGGCGTTTTTCTTTGCCAAATGAATGAATGGCTGGGCATGTTAAACTACCAGTTTTTATATACAAAAAATGAAGGTGCTTGCTGCAGCTGAAATGTAAATGGGTCGAGGTAAAGAGATTTTGTTGAAATTGTTGTATTTAAAATTTTCTATAATTGGTTCTAGGGGAAATTGCAGTTCTGAGTTTAACTTCCGTAACTTAATGAATTGTCAAATGGTTTTATTTTCGTGTTCCTTTTTTTATTTAGTTTTATTTTAACCTTTTTTTTTCATATGTTTTCACTTTTCTTTTTTAAGCTAAAGTTCTTTTATAAGTTCATGTGTGTATGTGTATGTTTGTTGGAGAATTTCCCTTTTGAGTAATTACTAAAGTGGACTTAAAAGACTTTAAGGTTTTATTGTTGAAAACAAACAAAAAAATAAAAGATTTAAAGAAAAAGTTGTAACATCGAAATTAAAAGGAATATTTAAGTGGCCTTTGTAAAGTATTTTGTAGTAAAAAGTGATTTTTTCACCGATTTGCTTGCACTTCCCAAGCTAAAGTGTTAAAAAAATTTATTTAAATTCTATTACAAGGCATCTTAATGAATACTTATTTGAAGAACTTTTAATGTTTGGTGATTTAATATCCTGGTACAAAAGTTCGTATTCACACAGCTGGTATGGACTTTCAACACTTTCTATCCTATAGTCTGCAGAATTAAACTGAATATAATTCTGGTTCATTTTGAAGATCTCTACATTGTCTCTAGTGATTTAATTGTCACTTTGCTATTGGTATGTTTAATGGTATTGATATTCTCTGTAATTTTATATGAAATACGATTTTCTAGACTTGCATTATTTCGCTTGGAGTAGTCTTAAAACTAATTTATCCTATATCGAGTAATTATTCTGTATATTCATAGTGATTTATGATTTCCCCTAAGGTCACTGCGTTGCAGAAGGATTACGTTTTACTGTTACAATTCACGTGACACATGCTGTATTACATTCAATACAATTTGGCCCTTAAGGCATGAAAACAGATTAAACAATTACCAAGAGCGAAGCGCCTAAAATTATGCTTAAATAGTAATTGATATGGAATACAAAACACCTTTTTTTGAAATTTGTGTCTGTTTGTTTGTGTTCGCATCACATAAAAACTGTTGAATAGATTTGAATTAAATTTTGTGGCGGGGTCCCTTAAAACCTTGGTTCAAATATAGAATACTTTTTTTTATAAAAATATGCCATTTCGTAGAGAAACTAGAGATACGAATGTGAAAGGACCCAAATTTTACCGGCATAATGGTACTAGAACAACTGACAGTACATTTTATTTTTATATGAGGAAAACTTTTAACACTGTTTACAAAACTCTACAATGGATATTTTAAATTATATTTTACTAAACTTTAATTTTAAAAAAATTATTAATAATACGCGGCCACAGCCGTGGGCACTGCGAGTAGCAACTAGAATTATTGTGAGTAACAAAACAGAAAAAATTTAGTATTGAGTTAATCGAATTTGTTCCGCCGATAAATATTATTTTGTTGTCATACCTTTCGGTCGCCGCTGATTTAAAATGATGTTCTCACATCGAAAGCGCTCGCCAAACGTACCCAATAAACAGCCAGTGGTCACCGAAAGGTATGACAACAGTGGGAAAAATTTATTTATTAATTTATATTCAAAACGAAATCTAGATCGCCGCTTTGGAAGTAATTTTATTTCATACCTGTCAACATAGTTGCAATCAAAACTTGTGTTTGGCACTCTCCAAATTACAAGTTTTCTAAAAAAAAGTCAGATTTAGAAAGATATTAAAATTTGATTTTGTTTTAAACTCGCAAAGAAAAAAATTATGGTTGTGGTGATCAAAATTATGTCTATTCTAAGCATAACTTATGTCGCGCTTAGCAAGTTCCTTAGAAAACTTATTTCTGCAAAAATTTCGAGTGTCTAAGCATTGCTGTTCTCAAGATAGAGGTCTGACTGACCTGGAAAGAAAACGTTCAAAGGTTTCTAGAAAATTTCGTTAGATTTGAGTGTTTTTACTATGAGTTTTGGTTTACAAACAGAAAATTTTAAAAGTACTACTCTTGGAATTATTTTGTTAATTTTTTCTTAAATTCAGAATTTTTCATTTTACTTAAAAAAAAAAAAAAAAAAAAAAAAACTGAAAATCTGATATCTCTCCATAAGTGTTAAAAAAACTAAAGACCAATTTCTGTATTACTTTATAAAACGCCTTTAAATCTTTATTTTAACTCTAAAGCCCGATATACACGAGAGAAAATTAAATGAAACATGAACACGTTTCACTAAATGTTCCTTCGTGTGTAGCAATGTTTCTAGTTGAGATTTATGCTTTCATGTTGCCTGAAGTATCAAAATTTTTCAAGCATGCAATTCCCTCGTCTATATTGATGTTGACAGTTTCTCTTGTGCTTGGTTGAAAACAGCTAAGCTCTGAGGGTTGTTTTGTGCTTCGCGGATTTTTATACTTAATTTCTTTATTTTGTGTTTTTTTATAACTAATAAATTTCCTAGTGCTTTCATCTGACCTTACATAAAGTCAGTAGCCTTAAAAAATTTTTTATTTTATTTATTTTTAAAGCTTTCCATAAAAAAAAATCTTCTTTATCCAAATCCAGGTATAACTCTTTGTGCGTCGCTTACTTTAATGCAGGTATTTTTTTACGTATAAAATAAACACAGAACTGATGTTTCTTCAAATGTCTCTTGCCTGGTTACCTCGTGTGTACTGAAAAAAGAAACATGGTTTCAAAATCGTGTTCCCTCGTGTCCATTTTGCCAGTACGCTTTGCCTTACCATCGTATGAAGGAAAAAGAAAATTCTAACTTCACTTTTTATTTCATACTAAAGTCAGGGATTAAAACTTTTTTGGCAATATTTTATTATCAGCAAATATTTGTTTAAAACTATTAAATGGAACCCACCTAAATGAAAAGAACAAATAGAAAACGTGTGTGTTACGCTTATTTAAAATAATTTCTATGCAAATAATAAAATGTTTTATAGAATTCAATATTCTAATCTCTCAATTTATCTACAAAAAAAAAAAAAGAGTTGCAAATTAATTTCCATAAACATTAAATGCTTTAACTGGGTTTCAAATTAAGAAGCAGGGGTTTTATAATGTTTAAAAATGTCATTTACAAACTAAATATGTTTACATAATTAATTAAAATTCTATTCCAAATGAAAAAAGTCAACAATAGTGTAGAAACTATTTTTTTTAAGCCCAGAGACCGAGAAACGTTCAAGCAGAAGTTTAAGGGAAGAGGAAATACCAAAAAGGACACGTGATTTTCAAATAACAGCCATCAAAAGGGGATGAAGATAAATATTTCATTTATAGAAAAAAAAGGATGCTTAGGAAAAGGCATATAAAAGGGTTTTTGCCAAAAAAATAAATGGTTACGGTGGTAATAAACTTGTAATCAAACCTTGAACAACGTAATATTTTGAAAATATCTTCATGGCTTTATTTCACTTTACAATAAAATCGACGTTAACATGCATCAAAATATTGCACAAATCACTTGCTAATGACAATTAATTTTTTTTTCCGCTGTTGCTTTTTTTGTATTTTTTCAAAACCATTTCATGACCGTAAAAATGTACTTTTTCGTTTTTTTTTAATAGTTTTGTAATCCTTTGGTGTTTAACACAAACTTAGTGCCATCATGTGCTTCAACCCTTTTACTATTTCAACAAAGATTTGCTCATTTATGCTGTTGCTAAAGTTTATTAGATTGTGAAATGAATTATGAAAATTGTGACAGAGCATCCTACGATACATTTGTTACACAATTATGTCACACAACTGGACTGGGCGTGAATTTGAAAACATTTGTCTTTCATGACCATTTTTTCGGTTTCATTTCAATTTATGTGGGGCGTTAACCGACCGCTAGACAAACAGGTTTTTCATGGGTAACAATTGTTTTTAATGTCACACAAAAAAGCTATTTCGTATAATTAAAATAAAGCAAAGAATCATTTATTACAGACTCCATACAATTTTTGAGTGGCATGAGGAGTGACAAGAGAAGTTTAGTTAAAAAAATAAGATGACAAAGTTTTTAACACGTCTCCTAGAATTTTTGATCTTTAAGTATTTTGAGAAGTTCATTTTAGATTAAGTCCAATGATTAATGCTCTTCATCTGCATTCCTCATTTGTCCCAAGATAGATTTAATTAAAAATCATTTCAGAATTGATATTCAATTTTAAACAAGGCAAAGTCTTTGAATCTGACATTTCACACAAAAAAAATATATAGAAAATAACTTTCACCAATTTATTTAAATAATTTATTAACAAATTACAATAATTCTCGACTAATAATCAAAAAAAAATTTTTTCAAAAGCCAAAAAACTACACAATAATTATTCTGCAATATGTTGCATGATTTATAACTTTTATTACAACGCTAAACTCGCGTTTAACAAAGAGACCAAAAAAAAAAACATTTTCACACCCTTTCAGAGAACATTAAACGGTTAAACACTGTAAACAATTTATAATAAATTTTATTATTATGTTTTTTTATTTTTATATTTTGTCTTTTGTATTTTTTTACGCACCAGGTTGCAGACAACTGCTACCGTTGCTTCCATTTCACTTTAACTCACGCATACACTCACCCCTCTTTTTTATATTTTTGTAAAGAGTTGGAATGATTAACTTTAATAAATTTCATCAAAAAGGGGTTAATCAAGATTTAAAGAAAGAATATTATTAAATTATGGAACAAAAGCAAAAAATAGATACACCGGTGACACAGCTTTAGAGAAAGGAGTTTGATTCAGGATATTTTTTTTTTGTGAAGTGTAAATTTTTGCGCATTTTAAGGGGTAAGCAAACAAGTCATTTCTAATACTTTTAGTTTATAACAATTAAAAACTTGTGAAAGGAAATTATGCTTAATTTTCATCTTGTAAAATATCTGGAGTCCAACAGCTTACTAAGTGACCGACAGTATAGCTTCCTTAAGGGATGACTCACTGGCCTTCATTTTTAAAAAAATGTGTCAATCCATGTACCATTTCGGCGAAAGAAAGGTGGTGGCTTTAGATATTTCCTAGTCCTATAACAAAGTGTGGCATGGTGCACTCATATCAAAACTTATTGCTTTTGTAGTCGGTGATAGCTTCTCTCGACTTATATCGAGCTTTCTCAGGGTTCGCAATGTACGAGTTGTTATAGATGGGATCCCATCAATCGAGTTCAAAGTAATTTTAGAGGTATCACAAGTTTCCGTCCTTTTCACTAGCCTATTTCTTATTTTACTTAATTACTTCAGACTTCCAACCCTATCTGTTCTTTTGCCATTCATTTTCTTTTTACAATATATCAAGCTCTGAGGAAGTTGGAGCTATGTGAAAGCACATGGAGGATTCTCTCAAACGCCACCTTTTTGTAATCTACGAAAGGGGTTCAATTTAGTGCTCATAAAACCCAGTGCTGTGTGCTTTCGCACAGGCGCACAGCTAAACGTGCCATCTCTTCTATAACTATGGATGTTATATATATTAAGGAATCAGAAGCCCGCGATGTTCTTGGCATGAAAACTCAATGCAGTGTTCGGTGGAACAAGTATATTTTTCAAGTCGGAAAAGAAACTTTCAAATGTCTTGATCTTCTGCAACGTTTTAAGAAATACTTCAGTTCATCTGATGTCTTTGCTACATATGTCAGCTTTATCACATCAAAATGGAATACAACTCTCATATATGGGCCGGAGCTTCAAAGTATATTTTGAAGTTATTTGACCGCGTGAACGAGAGCGAAAAAATTCATCGGTATGAGTAGGGTATCCAGCTTTATTGATTCACTGAAGTATCGATACAGTGTGGGGTGTGTTTTGCTGTTTAATCGTTACTACACCGGAATGTGCTCTAGTGAATTCAGGGAACTTGTTTCTGATAACCGTTATATCGTAACCGCAACGCGCTCTGCATCAAGAGCGCATTCCTTATTTGTGACTCGCACTACGCATTACAAAGACAATTTGTTTTTTAGCCAAACAGTTTGTGAATGGAATAAACTTCCTGCAGAGGTCTTTCCTGCCACTTTCAATGTGCAAAAATTCAAATCAAATATCCACAAGCACTACTCCCTCTATCCCCTTTTCCACAGCCAAATTTCCTAGTTCCGGCACAATACATTGCATAAGGAGTCATCCCCTGAGTGCTGGTCCTAACAGAAAAAATTTACCATTAAATTTGGAACTTATGGACATTCGAAATTTAAATTAAATAAATAGACCGAAATTATTTAAAATTAACCTGAAAATCTAGAAATTAAAACAAAATCAGAAAATTTCATCAAACGTTGAAGATGCAGCACAAACCAAAAACGAAATGTTTGTACTTTGTACTGCAGAACGACGCAATTTAGCTAAGAAATCGAAAACCAAACAACAAAAATTTTATAAATCAACAGGTACTACGAAACAAATTCTAAAAGAAGTAATTTTAAGTTAAAAACTAAAACAACTCTTAAGCGAAGATTTATTGAAAGTTATACTGGATTTTACAATATTATTAAATGAGGCGGTTTAAGGCAAAAAATTTTAAGGGGCGAAGTCGTTACTCCCAATTGCACGGATAAGAAAATACACAGCTCTCACAAAGGTCACCAATGAAGGAAAACGTTCGTTAGCTTGGCTGGTGTTGGAAATATCACAGAAGAGAATATCTTGGAGATCGACCAAGAAGGAATTAATTCACTTTCCTCGGGACTTATGCCATCGGAAGTTATTTCATTTTTGTTAAGCTAAACGAAACATCAAAACATTAAAAGCAAAAAATACTTCACAAATAATTATTGCGGAACTTTCGAAAAATTTAAAGTAACAAAATTTATTTTCTGGCATATTTTAGTCTACTGAAATAGTACTGTCTTGCTGATAAAAAAAAAAAAAAAACTAGGAGAGATAGAACTTGTAATTATGTATATACTGCCATAACTTGTTCCCCCACCCAATAATTATGGTGAAATCATTTAAGTCTTGTAATATTGTTGGTTTATTATTATGAACAAAAACTACAGTAAAAGAATGACACAGCTTTAACAACACAGTTGCATTGTCAGTTTTGAAAAGGTTTTATTGTTAAAATGTCAAGCAATCGAATTATGAAAAAAACAGGGTGTTGATTAAGTAATAAAGTTATACGGGTGGTTGAATTGGTTTTATACTAAAATTCACTGAGAGATTTTTTTTTTTTAAATGCAAAATTTTACTATTCAATGTTGTAAAACAAAAGGGAATTGCTAAATTTAATTTACATTGATTTTTTTATTTTTTTGTTTTTGGTTTTTATGTAGTTAAAACAATCTAATGAATATGGAAAAATGTTTGCAAAAAAGGCTTAAAATGCTTTCAGTATAAATTTAGGTTTTATTAGAATATTTAATATTAAAAAAAATAAAATTATTTTTATTTTTATTTAAAAAAAAACAAGTTAACAAACAAACAAATATTTAGTCATAGATGTTGGCAACACAATTAAAATGACTAAAATATACAACAACAAGTATTTGCATAACAGGAAACCGGAAACAAATTGCATACGTTGTCGCCTGTTCTGGGAGCAGCAACATGCAGCCATAAATGAAAAACGGAAAAAATCCATAAAACAACATAAAGCTGGGGTTGTTAACGACTCCTTTTTTTTCTTGCTTTTGTTTTTATAAAAAATTTAAAAGATTCATATTGTTAGATGTTGTTGTCGATGTTATTGCTTGCTATCGCTGTTAGTTTTTATCTAACAATTGTAAAATTTAAATTAGATTTTATTTAGTTTGATGCGTTGCATTTTTGTTCGAGTGGAGCTTAAGTGAATTCATATTTAAACTGCAATATAAATATTAGAAATGCCTTTCTCTTTAATATAAGAGAAATAGAAGAAAAGCTAATTATTGGAATAACGAATGCATTTTGTGTAACGCTGGACATTTTTCCAGTTGGTTTGTTATATTTCGAAGTCTGATGTCGCTTAAAAAAATTTGTGAGAGCCTGTCATTAGTCATTAAAAAAGACTTTTAACTCGTTATTATTAATTTATTGTATACAAAAGATTTTTTGCTGGCATTGGCATATTCATAAAAATTAAATTATTTTTAATTATTTTTTATAACAAATTTTCCATACAAATTTGTCCTATAATACATTTTAAATTTATTGTAAGTATCCCAACTAATCCATTGTCACCATTTCTGATTCAAGATGAAGTTATTTTATTGTGACGTTTAAATAAATTAGCTAAATGGGAGTTGTACTCACACACTTAAGGCTCAGTATGGGCCACTTTATTACTTAAATTTAGGTTTTATTTTTTGTTGTTGAAAATTTGAAGTGCCTGCACATTATAATTCAAAAGACAAGACAGTATATTTCAAAAGAAGTTAAAATCAAAAGGGGAGGAAAAAAAAAGAAAAAAAAAAAGGAGGGCAAACAGTATATGAATATTTCAAGCCTCTGCTTGTCACGGTACCAAAAATGGGTCCATATAAGCCAAACTCACGATTTGTTCCTTTTTAATTTTCGCTCTCTCTCACTATTGGACACTCTTTAATTTTTTTAAGTTCACTTTATTATTTTTGTTGCAGCGACTATCACAACACAAATTCTTTCAAACTTTTAAGTGCATCACTATTATGGAATAGATTCTGAAGCGATAAAAATATTTTACGTTTTCACTCTTTGAATAAGTAAATCTAAAAAGGAACTCTAGCTTAACTAAAAAAAATATATGTTTTACAAATAGCACAATATTTTTTATAACTTCTATTAAGGTTTTTTTTCCTTAAAATAATTAAACATAAATTAAAAAAATATATATTTGGGGCAAAAAAGCTTTGTGTTCTTTATGGACTTCGTCTATTCCAATTAATAAAAATGAAATATGAATATTTCTTGTATTCTTATATATTAAATTAAATATTTACACTTGAGATAGACAGGTGCAAAGAATGCTGATAAAGGCCAGGATTGACTATCATACTCAGTCGTACGATCTGTCAAAAATTTCATGTCTGCTCAAAAAGTATGATAGTGTGGATTAAAAGTGTATGAGTGTGACAGACTTTTTGACAGATCTGTACGATTTTATAATCTTTTGAAATAATTTATAAAATGAGTTTTTCCATGCGATCAGAGTTGATTTTTCTGAAGATGATGAGAAAGCAACAACAAAATATTAAAAGCATCTGTTTTTGCATCTTTTTTGTATAATAGTGTGGCCCGTACAACGCCATTTTGAAACGAAATTTAAGGTAGGACAGAATTCTGTCAGATTTTTGTATGATTAAATCGTACGATTGTGTATGATAGTGAATACTGGCCTCAACGAATGTAGTGAGCATATTTTGCTAGAGTCTAATGCTTCCTATCTTCCTAGCAAGTAAACACAAAAGTTTTTAAAGAATTTTTCTTTTGAAATTAAAGCCGAATTTGAATTATTTAATTTCTTTGGGTATTTGAAAAATTTATTTCCTCGGCAATAATGCTAATTTTGTTTGGAATGTAAGTTGCATTCCATCAAAATAAAAATCATTTAATTTGAAATCTAAATATAACAGTCAGGTGCAAAGAGAACGAATATATCCTGCCAGGTAGCCTACCAAAAATATTGTTAAATTTATAGGCATGACTGATGAAGATGTTTACAAAGCTATTTATATGAAGTGATTCTCAAATGACACTTAAATCATTTTTTAAGTCTCGAAAAAAACATTCAAATGCCTCTGTTCTTTGTAATGTCATACTTCACCTCTTCTTCCCATCTCATTCAACATTTTTATTACTTTTATCTGACCGAAATGATGCACCATTGGTTCGAAATTTAATTTGGGTCTATTAAACTGCAAACAGTGGAGGCCAAAAAATGCGATCACCGGATTTTTTCACTCACTTGATCATGGTACAATGTAATGTAATCCGTTAAAATTTTGTTCCCGATTTCGGATTGTTTTTTAAATACAAAACGTTTTTCATTGAGGATACGTCCATTCAAACTCAAGACTTTTTTAATGTAATTTAAAACTTTGAAGATAAAATGATTAAACATATTCAGGTTGATAAACAATTGTACTTTTCTTGTGAAATTTTTAACTGTTGCACAAAATCTGACCCCAGCTTGCGTTTCTTACTTCAATGTAGGATTATCATTCTTGCATTTTTTGATTTGTGGTTAAATTAGCAGACTCATTTGGTTCTAAGTCCACTTCCTCTGTGTGACAAATAGAAAGATCTCCTACTGAACACATTAAGATTGTACAGTTTCAAAGCAGGGGAGTCAAGAAAGGCTATCAAAGATACATTATGTAGGTCCTTCAAACAAGACAGAGGCATAAAGGCTGGAAGATTACTTTGATTTGACTAATCATCTTAAATATTAACGTTAATATCTAAATAGACTCCTTGTGCGTCCTTTTTAATATATTCTCCACTTTAATCACGTGATTCCACAACATAATATAGATATTTTTGTACCCATCACTACAGGTATAAAAGGGTATACATAAGTTTGTCATCCTGAGTTATTATGCATAGCGAGGCGACTGTTAAGGCTGCTGTAGTCACGTTAGTAAGCACGTTGACTACAAATCAGATTGGCCAGTGTTCAACCCCTGCGGCAACCACAAAATTAAAATATAATTTTTTCTGTTTAATGGTACAAAAATACATACTCAGAATTTAAAAATAAAGCACGCAGCCTCCTTCGTCGATACTCCTATGTAGCACATTCGAAGTTAAATGACTCTTAAAATGGCTATACTTTCACCACCTGTCTTTTCTCTCCTTTATCCTAATTACACTACTTAAATAGGCATTGTCTCCTGAAGTGCTACTTCTTCAAATCTATAAGACATAATCGAAAATTTTGGTATTAAAAATTAGCAAGGTCGATTCATGTCTTTCGAGACAGCGGGCAAAACATTATGCCTGCCTGTAATTTTTCCATATCACTTAAAAGAAATCTAGTTTAGTGATTCCTTGTTTAGTATCTTCAATCCAGAAAAAAAAGGAACAAATAAATGGGGCGATAGAGTATTAAGAAATTGGCGCACGCCTATATATTCCGAGTTATAGGTCGCTGAACTTTTCATAGAAAAGTATGATTATCTACCATATTTTTTAAGATATCAGGTCAATATCGTTTATTATATATTAAAATTATATTTTTGCTATTTTTGCTATTTTATAAAAAAATAGTTTTAAACTTTATCTAACACTAAAATTTAAGCTTCCGTTTAATGCAGTTATTTTAATTTTTTTCGTTTTCCAAGTTGTGTGTCTGCTATTCTCTAAAGTATTTCATTCATTTGCAATATGTATAAACCAATTATCTAAATGGTTTATTCTTTAATGTATGAGTTTATGCATGAATGTATGTACGTATGTTTTTATGTATAAGTTTTTGTTATTGTTTAATTATATATTTTTTTTATTTCGTATTTGATTCATTTATTAAAATCTGTTTTGAATTTCAATCATAATCAAATAAATACTTAACATCGATTCTAATACATTTAATCCCACACCAAGTTGAACATGGGAATTTCAATTACAACAAAAATTTGTCTAGTGGTAGTGTTGGTATTGATTGTTATTGGTGTCAAGGGATAAATCGGCTTATTTAGCGATTTGTTATAATTGTAAAAATAATTGTTTTTTTTTTTGTGTGAAAATTTGATATATTTTTCACATGATTTTTCGTTTTAAATTTGCAGATTTTATCATTTGTGAAATTGCTAACAATTGATACTTTAATCCTTTTCTGTTGTTAGAAGGCAATTAGAAAAGGTTTTTGTTCTACAATTCAAACAATCGATGGTTTATTTAATAAAAGGGCTTAAGGGAAATTATTTAAAGGCTATAACACAACAATAATAAATAATATTGACATTTATTAGTTTATGGAATAAAGGGTTTAGTTTTTTTTAACAATTCTCAAAAAAAAAAAAATATTAAAGTGTGCGAATTTTATAGTGTTTTTGAATGCTTTCGAAGTAAGGCGTCTAAATCCATTTGACCACCTGATTTGTTTTAATATCTTAAAGAAATGAGTCTTTAACGAGAAAATCTTGATTATTGAAAAAAATTAATTTAATTTTTTATCTTCTTAAATTAATCATTAGTCGAACTTTTTTATTATTATAACCACTCGAATAATTTTAATCCGTTTTTAGTTCGCACATATTTTATTTTTTAATTATTTGAGAGAAAAAACTTATGACAAATAAGTTTAATTTATTTCAGCTTAAATTTATTTATATTTTAATTTCTAAAAAAAGAAAGGAAAATTATTTAAAAATGTATACGGACTTTTTCCAGAGAAAATAAGAAAAGGTTAGCAAAAGCAGATCGCTACATCCATCATCCGCATTCTTTGAATATATAACCCCTATTTAAACAAATAGTCTTGTAAATTATAATACGAGAAGTATCCATAATCAGTCAATATTAATTTGTATAGATGAAGTCTCTTTGTAAGTCGTCATGCACTTGCTTTGCACCAAGCAAGCCTCGACGTTTTATATGATTATTGTTTTCAGGAAAAGCTGCTTTTTAATTTTAGCTTTATCTGTCCATAAATGGTAGAGTCATGATCATGGTCAAACAAATTTTAATTTAATTTAAAAAAAAGCTTAATATTACTTGGGCCTAAGCTTGATCACAAAATACTCTAAATTTTTAACTAAAATATCGATCAGTAAGTCATTTTGTTTATTTGCAGAGGTGAAATTTAAAACTACATGGCTTATAGCAGGCAATTTACATAGAGTAGTTGATATGGATCGGTGTTCAAAAGATCAAAGTTGGCAGATAATCGGGGCAAGGGTGACGATCAAAAGTATAAAAGGGAATGGCCAAAGAATTTCTGATGAGTGCAGAATGTTCTGTGGCAATTTTCTTTTATATTCTTTTTTTCTGTCCTGTTCTGTTCGCTGTATTTAATTCCTTTTAAAAGTAAATATAAACATTGTAATATTCTAAGCGGCTTCTAGAGGGTAGAAAGCAGCCTTCCAAAAAAACAATCAAATATCACAGCAAAAGGATCAAAGAAATATGCTGTTGAAATATCTATGTTTTAGAAAAAATAATAATAGATGTCCTCTGGTTAACGGAATAAGGATCCGGTACAGCCGTTTAAGGCACTCTCACTTACTAAAATTTTTTCTTTGTATTTTGCCAAAATATATCATTTTTATTCCACGGAAAATAAACAAAAAGCGTAACGTTTAGGAGTCACATAAAGACATTTTTGTCTAAATTTTTTTCATACTTTTAAGAAATATAAACAAGCCGGACTGAACGTCTTTATCTTAAAGTAGCAAATTTGTATATAAAGACATATAATTTTCAATTATTTGTAATTTCCATTAAAATATTTCTTTAAATGTACCATGACAAATAGAAAATGTATCGGATTTTAAGAAACACGCGACAGCTTAACAAGGAAATAAACACCCAAAATGCAGCCAGATAAATACATGAGATATTTCAATATTGAATTTTCCAATGAATCATAAAAACCGCAGGAAGAAAAACTAAACAACAAAAATATACGAAAGAACGCGAACAGGTCAAAAAATACACGTTTAAATAAATCAAAAAGTGTGTAGGAAAAATTCGCCCGTTCTAATGCTAAATATTTCTCTTTCACTCTTGTGTTTAACTAAAATAAACTCATCTCTTTCACACTTATATTTAATATTCTACTTATTGCTTTTGAAAACAAACAACACAAAGGGATCTTTGCAAGATCACAGCTCACATACATTTGCAAAGGTAAACTAAACACATACACATGCTCTACAGGAGTTAACAAAATTTTTAGCTGCCGTTTTTCCACCAAAAAAAAAAAAAAAACAATGAAAATTGTATTTGACAAAAAAACAGAAATCGTAAGCAAATGAGTAGTGGAAATTGGAGATGCGCATGACCGCCACAGCGGGTTGTTTTAAATGTTCATACACACTTTTTTTTCGTTATCAAATATCTTGCTGTGTCACAACAAATCCAACAGAGATACAACGAAATGTTGTCGGCAAATTGGGCAGAAAACAAATAAACTAAGTAGCATTTTCCTAGATGCCATATTTGATGGCATTTGTAACCAACGCACGCGCAAATTTAATAGCTTTAATGGCAAACGGCTCAATGGAAATTTGTTTCGATTGAGTTACGCCTGACAGAAATGCCCAAAACACCATTGGGTGCTATAACACTAAAATTGGTGATCGTTTAAAGAGATTCTTTAATACAAATTATAAAGTCATAGTTTGTTTTTCTTTTTTTCACAAGCAGTTAAAACGAGGCCGTATCTCTGCAGGTGACTAAAAGTGCAAAATGTCTCATTAAAAAAAACTTACAAAAACATAAAACATATTTTTTTAAAAGTTATTTTGTTTCGCTTTATTTGTTTTTCGAAAAATTTCCAAAGTGAGCGATTAAGCATTTAAGATATAAAATGTTAAACAGGGGCAGCGTATCGAATATCCTGGCACACGTATGTCACTAGACGTTTAAACTGATTTTACTTGAACAAAACACGTATTGAGTTAAAGTACAATTTTTTGAAAAAGATCGAAGGCATAAGTATTTAAACATTTACAGGTTAATTAAGAAAAAAATCTTTTATATTTTTTACAACACAATTCTAATACTAACAGCAATTACACTGAAAAAAATTAGATGTAATATTTCAAGACTAAGTTTAGATTAAAAGACAGCCTCACAAGAAAACTTCATTAGGTCTGTTCTGTAACTAAAAATTATAACTAAATATTGCTAATTGTTTCTAGGACGTGTTCACGTACTTGAAGCACTTGCAAAAAAGTGAAAAAAGGGCATAAATATGTGAGAGAAAAACAGTTAGTTTCAGGTTTTGGCTAGTAAAATTTTTAAAATTATTCAAACAGCTGTTTTAAACTTTTGTGAAAATTTTCTAAATAAAATTTCTAAAAAAATGTCTATAAATAAGAATTTGTTGTAACATTGAAGAAAATGAAGGATTTGGCAATTAAAAGAATATTAAAACAAGAAACAGTGCTGTATTCGGCCATGCCTTCACCTTTACCATGTATGTAAATCTAGTTTAGTGAAGAATCTCTAAACAAACAAAAAAAATATTGGGATGGCAGAGAATTAAAAAATAAGAAAAAAATTAAGTACTACATAAAATTTTACATCAAAGTGTCATCGGCTCTTAATGGGTTAATAATTTTTTAGCTTTTTCTGAAAGCTGTCTTCAAAAGCTTTTAAATGATACCCATATTGATAATATTGACAAACGAACTTTTTTATGAGAGATTCAAAGGCCAGTAACTCGAAAAATGTGGGCGCAAGCTAGTTTTTTATTTGACGTTTTTTCTTATTTTTTAATTCTCTATTGCCCCATATACTTGTTTTTTTATGATTGAAATTACTTCATTGTTCTATATGATAAGAAAAAAATAGAGGCAGTTGTGATGTTTTGCTCACTGTCTCGAGGAACATTGACCGATCTTGCTGATTTTCAATAGCCAAATTTTAGATAGTGTATCTGATCGATTGGCGTCTAATTTGTGCCTTGGCAAAGTTGATTTCAACATAAATACGGACGGACAGACGGACATTGCTAAATCGACTTCGCTATGCTAAAGAATTCAGAACATATATAATTTTTGGGGTCGGAAATGGATATTGTAGAAATTACAAATGGAATGAACATCTTAGATATATCTTTATTCCACATTTTTTGTGAAGGATATAATAATATTGTGAAAAGTGTATTTTGGTCCGATTTTTTATTGATGCAAATAAAAAATTGATTTTATGATTTTGCAAACAGTTCATCATCTTTCTTCCGACTTCTTCAGGACAGATTTTTTATTTTATTATAATTTACTTTAGCGAAATTTTTAATTTTAGTGTAACCGTAATTCATTTCTTAGGAGAAGGATAGGGAAGAGAAAAGACAGGCGGTAAAGGTATAGCCATTTTATTAATTAGTTTACTTAACCGGCGAATGTGCTATGGTGCTAATGGTTGCCGCAGGGTTTGAACCCTGGCCAACCAGGTTTGTGGTCAACGTGATTACTATGATGACTACAGCAGCCTCACAAATTACAAGAAATTGCTGACATATAAAATTTTATTATGATTCTAATCTGTATGGTTTTACTTAAAATTTGTTTTTTATTTACATCATTTAATAAGTAATTAAATAATGAAGTTTAATTTTAAAAAAATTATAAATAAAAAACATACTTGGGGTCTTTTCATTACCATTGAAATAATGGCAATGAAAGAAATTGAACTACCACTTAATGCTTAAAATTTTTCTTTCAATATAATTTTTTTTACTAGTGGTAGTGCAATTTTAGTAAAATCGTTTAATTACTAATTACAATTGAATCAAAAGTAATTGTTTTTAAAGAGCACAAATTCTTGATCGCAAAAACTTAACAAAACTGTACATTAAATAAATAAATCTTAACAAGATCTATATATGAAAATTTTATTAATTTATCAATTTTTAGTGAGATAGTGTAAAACTTGGTGCCTGGGATGTAAAGTCACCTAACACCCCAGCTGATCTTGTTACTTACACGAAACCAGAATAAGGTGCCTATAGTTTCCAAGTTTTTCCGAGAAAGTTAAAACATAAATATATATTTTGTGACCAAAATGTCATTTTAAAATAATGCTTTATTATACTTCAAGGTGTATATTTAGTGTACAAAGAAAAGAAATACATTAATTATTGATAATGATTTGACACCATTTAATCATTAGTCAATGGTAATGATTTTGTTTTTTAACTAATTATAAATGAAACGTTTTTATTGACAATCATTACCATTAATGAAACTATTTATAATGCTAAGACAAACATTAGCATTATTTATCATTCAATGCTAATGAAACTGTCAACTAATTAGTCTATCTAATTAATTACTTTCATGTATAAGAATAAATGATAAAATTATAGACAGCACGACACACATATATCAATATATATAAATATTTATCGAAAAATATTACAGAAAAAGTTTTGAAATTAAACAAATATCGCAGAGAACATTAAAGATTAGTGTTGTTTTTGTTTTTTGTATTCTTAAACTTTCGAGAGTATATCTTTTGTATTCATTTTGCATTTTGTATGTCCAATTTTTGGCCACTCTTTCGAGCATAAATATGCTTATGTCACAAATAACACGAACAATGTTTGCCTCCAAGGAGTCTGTTGTTGCTGGTTTATGAGTTTTAACCAGTAACTTCACGTGGCCACACAAAAAACAATGGGCAGGAGTTAAATCGCACTACCGGTTCATTTCTTGAAATCAGCTTATCACCAAAAGTTGATTTCATAAAGTCGATAATTTGCCCTGCTTTAGAGCATTATCAGCAAAAGATCGACGCGAATGATGGTTTCGTCACATCAGCACCATCTGTATGTTATACTGGTGGAGGTGAATATCCTTTGCAAAATGTTCAACGTAATGGATGAATAGATCTCCAATTTCTTATGAACGACAACGAATCAATATATTTTTTACTTCTTTCACACTTTTGTTCACAGTAGTGGTATTCTCGTTTCACGCATCCTCAAAGCGTTTGGTTTGGACGATTATATGTACCATTAAATCACGAAGTCGTCTACGTTTTTGAAGTAAGTCTGCCTAAGATGTTTTGCCGGAGTATTATGATCACAAATATCAAAAGAGAAAATACTTAGCGTACCTTAAGAGTTCTTTTAATAGTTTACTTTTTCCTAGGATTTCTTAGACTTAAATAACAATCATTATATGAAGGATGGCTGAAAATTTACTCAAAATATGAGTTTGGTGTTTGCTTTATTATTCAACTTCAAAAGAAGGAGATTAGCAAATCGAGTGAAGGTTGCCTTTTTATATTTGTGCCTTTATAACTCACTTATTCCTGAATCGATTGTGATTTTTTTTATTTGAAAGGTGATACTTACAGATTTGTCTTTGTCGTTTTAAAAACAGTTCTTAATCTTGAAAATTAAAGGGTGTCCCCATACAACATACACGTTTTCTACGTGTGTTATGAACAGTAAAGAGAATATCGATTGCTATGACTGTTATAGTAACAAGTATTAAAATTTAAAATTATAAATAAAAGGGTGCCCCAATAGTTTATTTCATTTGATTTATCTGGCCATACTTTTGATAAGTTGTAGACAGAAGCTTGAAAAGTTGCAACAAACTTGTATTGCTAACTCAGCTATAACAACAAGTATAAAATTAGGATTTGGAAATTAAAGGGTGTACCAATAGTTGATGTATGTGGACGAACTTTTGAACCCTTATAGGCAGAACGCTAAAAATTAAAAGTGTGTTATATATCTATATCAACAAGTTTATAATTTAAATTTAGAAACTAAAGGGTGTTCCAATAATTAATGTAAATTGATTTATATTGGCCATCTTTTGAACTGTTTTGTAGATAAACGCTTGCAAATTGGACAGAATGTCGATTGTTATGAGCGTTATAGTGACAAGAGTTAATATATAAAATAATAAATTAAAGGGTGTCCCAATAGTTCAATTATTTTATTGTTTACAGCAATACTCTTGAACCGTTTTAGGCAGACAGATAATATCTGTTTTGAAGTCGGTTTGTTTTTCAAGAATTTTTTTAAATAAATATTGAACGAATTAAAAAACTGAAGAATTTAAAATGGAGCAACGCAGAACAAAAATAAAATATGTTAAAAGTTTGCCAGTCACTGTGTCTAGCAACTTCGTCTAAGTCAGCAACCACACAGTTTCACTTTAATGATTTTATTGATCGTTAAATTTGACCTAATTGTCGATGACAGAGAGAAAAGAGTAAAACATGGTTGTATTATGGTTACAAGAAACATATTATTTTCTCTGTTACTATACTTTTGTCAAAATAAACAAATTTTTTAAATATTTTATCATGAAATTGTTATATCCAGATAGAAAAGTCACCCACAGGTGAACTAAGTGTTATTAAGATAACAATAATTTGTTGAGAACATATCACCATCATTTTTGGTTGTTTCTTTTGTTAACTCATAATAAACGCTCCAAGTTAACTTTTTCTGTCTCTCAACTACTAAGATGTCTCATACTTCGTTTAATTTTCTTACAAGAAATGCATCGCCAAAAAAACATTCAAGCTTAAGATTTCTATTTTTGATAAAGAATTCGAAAAATATATTTGCATGATTCGGATGAAACATTCCCTTTACTCGAATTCCCCCTTTTTATTTTAAAACTGATTGTTAAAACCGATAACAACACATACACAAAAACCAAAATCAAGACCGCCAACATTACCGCCACCAACCAACCAAACCAAAAAAAGCACTTTCTCTTGTATTAAATACATTTATGAAAAACCTTTAAAAACAAGCTTATCTACCAATAACAACAACAGCAACATCCCGCATATAAATAGCTGCCACATTATTTGGTTGAAAAAGTTTTCTTGGCCACATGCTTAATGCGTCACAATGTCATTAGTTTGAGCGAACATTTGCAAAACTTCTCAGGATGACATTAAAAGCTGGCACGAGTATGTTTGTAAAGAATGTACACGAAAGAAAATTTTCAAAGAAATATAAATAAAAATTTTTGGTTTTTCTAGACAAATTTAACTTTTTACTAAAATACTGATATCGAAGAAACAAAGCAGTTATGATCAAAAGGCAAAAAACTCCTGAATGGTTTCAAACTCATTGATTTGGACCTTTTGCAATGCGAGTGGGTAACTCTCACTTTAGTTGAAATTTAAAGCCACTTACACTTGAAAGATGATTAAACCTTTTAAACTAAAAATGTTGCGCTTATGTGTTTTCATTGAGCTTTGATTACATCTTCATTAGTGCGTTAGCAGAGATTATTTAGGTGCTCGTTGAAGAACATCAGTATTTAAAACTATTGCATATATCTGCCTTTACGTAATTAAATTCTATATGGGAATTATAATTTTGTAACAAAAGCATAATTTGACAAGACTTGATTTGTTGTTCTGCCACTAATATGTGTGGTGTTTATAAGCAAAAAAAAAGGAAATTTACGAAGAAAACATCACGAATCATGAGTTCAAATCCCAACAGCGTCTTAAGTGTGAAGAAAACACTACAGACGAGTTTATAAAGTTACCTGCATAGAGAATATGCGATGATTTGGTTTAGACTCCTGAATAATAAAAACAAGGAAACCCTGGTCCACCATACCAGCCTTCGCAGAGTTTAATTGGTAGAGAATGTTAGGGAAACGGAAAATCTTGAGTTCAAGTCTTGCAAAGGGGAATGTTTCCAAAAAAAGATAAGGTGTCGATCGCTGAGAGTGTTAATAAAGTGAATATTTAGTAAACGTGAAGTCATGTACACAAATATTGCGAAGGACAGAGAATAAGAAACACAAGACATGAAATAGAAGTAAGACATAAAAACTGATGTGCTGGCATTTGCAATCAGCCAAAAGAAAAATATTATGAATTTAGAAAATGGGCAGTTATTTCATTCTAAATTAAATTAAAAAGTTTCACATTTTCCCTATTTTTTTTTTTTTTTTTTTAGATAAACTTTTTCGTGATCAGTCTTTAAAAACACACATCTTGCTTTGAATACTTAAGAGCCACACAAGAGGACATTGAGTGCAATTAATGTTAAATGTTGATAGAAATACTAGAATTAGAAAACAATATTTTTGACGCACCCCTGCTTTAAAAAAGCAAACGTTATTTGCATACCGCAGAATACCAAAAATAAAAAAAATAAAAACAGAAGTCCTTTTTCAACAAATCAACCACCTTCTGAAATACAACATCAAAGTTTTATTTGCTTGCAAGTTCTTTGTAAAAGGCCCAAGTCTTGCACAACTAAATATTAAAAGGATGCTTTCAAATAGAAACTTGTCACTTGTATTAACCAAAGATGTCACTTGTAAAATATTTAAATAATTCTTGGGCTTGTACGTGAGAGCGTTTGCTTGTGCCTGAGTGTGTGTTAAAGTTTGTAAGGAAACATCCACTGTCAAGGTAAAAAGGTTTTTTGTATGATTTATACTGCAAATAATGTTTGTACAATTGATTTCTTTGTAGAAATGTTGCTTTCAACTTGTTCTTTTCTTGTGCTGCCATTATTCTTAACAAGGGGTCATGTACTTTTTTTTGTTGTTGCTATTAAATTAGAAACTTATGTTTCTTGCCAGCTTAAAATTATACACTTTCAAATCATCCACAAATAGAGAAGCTAAACGCAAAAAAAATCTTGTCTCTATTGCAAACGCAGCTGAGTTGAGGTCCTTTTTTCAAGTGGCTGCATCCTTTATTCTTGACGAAATTTGAATCGCAACTAAAATCGTAAATATTTGTTGTGTTTATGTGTAACTGATTTAACGCATCACTGGCTTAAATAAAACTTTCAAATGAACAGCTAAATACACGCTAATAGGGGTTCACATTTCATCAAAATCCAAATCCATACAAACAATTACAATTGTTATACACATCCTGGCCAAGGACTATGCCACCACTACTGACTGCTTCAAACACATACACAGCCAAATATATTCTTTTTTATTGAAAACGTACATACAATTGTTGTCCAAACCGTTTGTATCAGTGTGGATTGATTGTGACATTAAGTAGGATTTATTTTTTATTTTATTTTTCAATCTTTTTCGTTTACTTTATCATTTAGGGTTTGTTATTTTTTGTCACTTTAACGCGTGTTTTTTAGGTTTTTGTTTCATTTCATAACCCTTAAAAATCATCACATTACTTTCATTTATTTTACATGTGGCATGCAAATTTTCTTAAGCCTAAAAGTGTTAAAATAAAAAAAGTTTAATTAGAACAAATCCATTTGGGTTGTGAAACAATTTTTTTTAAATTTTCTTTATTTGACTGTTTTGTATTTTTTTTTTTTTTTTCTGTTTCAATGTGCGAAAATCTTGTTTGTTTTAAAGCTTAAAATCAATATTTTATTTATTTATTTTTTGTTTTGTTAACGCTGTAGATATAAAGGCAAATGGTATTTTGTTGTTATTTTATAATATTTAAATATGTGGAACAGTTTTGTTGAAACAAAGTTAAAGGGTTGAAAGGTTATAAAATCACTTTGAAAAAATATGGTTCAATATACAACTTTGTTTTTTTTTTAATCCTGGTTGCTACTTTACATTTTTCTTACTTTCATAATCGTACTCTCGGCTTTAAAGGTTCAAGCAACAGTCTTAATCCCAACCTTTATTCACTTTACTTTGAATAAAGTTTAACTTTAACAAATTTTGTTAAATTGACAGCTCTAACTATCATGTCAGCCTGCTTCCTGACATCTCAAAGTTGGCCACATATTAGAACCTCAACGCATCTGTTTGACTTGTAGGTTTTTTGAAAATATTTTTTTAAATTTAGTTGACAGTTTTTTAAATTTTGTTTTAAGCAAAAAATTATTTCTTGTAATTAAAAATTTTTAAGGATTTTAAAATTGTCAGGTGTTAGAATTAATGAACGGTCATCACAAAAAAAATTATAATAGTGCGTGACAAAAAATTTTTTCGTGAGATTGTGTTTTGAATATAAAATTTTTTATTACGGTACGTTAAATATTTTTATAGTCTTAAAGGGGACACTGCCATAGATTAGATCAAGAAACTTATCAAAAATTGTTTTCCAGTTTCCTAAAATTAAATTTAAAAAATTTTTGATACTGTGGAAAAATCTTTAATTTTTATTGAAGTTTAGAATTATCTAGATTAAAAAATGCATTTTTAAATAAATTTTTTGTCTTCAGTTTTTTATTTAGGTTGCAGCGATATGCTTTATTTCAAAATAAACATAGGCCACAGTAACATCCCCTCAAAATTCAAGCAATACCATTTTGCTTACCCCTCTTTTTACAACAGCAAATAAAAATTTCATGCTAGTTTCATGAAAAATTGCATAGTGCTAATGCCATAAAAGTCTTAGGGTTCATAAGCGGTCTTGATAAGAAAAAAAATTTTGAAGAGGGTGCGTGACCAAAAAGTTTTTCATGAGACTGCGTGAAGAATTTGTTATGGCCTTTAAATGGAGACGGCCACAATCATATTAAAAAAAATTATTTATTCTAACATGTCTTAAAGTTAAGCTGAGCAAATTTTGATCCTGTAGGGAAATTATAAATTATACTGTTGTCATACCTTTCGGTGAAAATCGTCGTCACTGGCTGTTTATCTCTTCTAATCAAAACGCGGCTTGAAAATGATGTTCTTAAATCGAAAGCGCTTGCCAAACGTAGGAAGTAAACAGCGGAACAAAGCCGATTAACTTAATACCAAATTATGATTTTTTTGTTAAGAAAATTTCTAAAAAATTTTAGACATGAAGCAAAATATTTAATAAGAATTTTAAAGTAAAATTTCGTATTTTTGTTTTTTTTTTGTCACATTTAAAGTTGTTGTTGTCATTTTAATATTTTGCTTAAATTTTTACTCTTAATGGGTTTTCATAGGATTTTTTTATTTCGAATTTAGGAATAAATCCTTTTTCATCATTTTAAATATTTTTTTCAGAGGAGGTTTCAATTTTTTTATAAATTAAGCGCAAAGAACTGCAAATTAGTACTTCCTTTACAATAATCAGTTTGATACTGATTATTAACTGTGATTAACAGTGAAGTTTGATGAAAAAAAAAAAAAACAATAAATATCATTCGAAGCTAAACCGCCAATGAACCAAAAGTGAAAATAAGAGAAACAACGAAAAAACTTTCTGCTGGTTTCTCTACATGCAAACGAACATTTCTTTTGCAAATTTTTTTTAAAAATAAAAACAATTTCTTATATTTTGTTTTTGTTTTCAATACAAGTTTGCGAAAAAAGTATTGGTTTCCATGTCGAGAAATTTGCAGTTTGTGTTTTCTATGAAATGTGTTTTAAACAACTTAACAGTAATTAATTTCAAGTATGTCTCGTTTTCTAATTTCTTAAATTGGATAATAACATTTACAATGCACACAACCTGAAATAGGTGGATTCAAAGAATACTGTTGCCTGATCAAGCGGACCATAAAATGTCCTATAAATTTTTTAGTATCAAACTTTTTCTGTTTTCTTTGAAAATTAACACAAAAATGTTTAAACAATTTTTATTTCTTAATGAAATTTTAAATAAAAATATATGCGAACTTAAGCCGGACTAACAATGATTCATTTGATTTCTTAAAAAAATTTCTTTTTGGAGCATATTTCAATGAGTATTAAAGTGTTTAGGAAAGATTCTAAATCTTCATAAAATTACAATTTATCATGATATTATTTTAGATTTTTAGCAAAGTAATTTAATCAAATTTTGATCTTTATATCCTTCACTACACGTGGAAAAAGGGTATATCTAAGTTTGCAATTTCTACTACATCCACTTTCGACCTCATAAAGTAAATATATTCTGAGTCTTTACGCATAGCGAAGTCGCTTGAGCGATGTTTTTCCGTTCGCCCGTCCGTCCGTCTATCAGCCTGGCCATCTGTGTTAGAAAATTTACATCGATCAGACACAGTTTCAAAAATTTTTCTATTAAAAATAAGCAAGATCGGGCCATGTCCTGCGAGGCAGCAAGAAAAACATCACGCCTGCCTCTAATTTTTCATATCATTTGAAGCAATAAGTAACTCCAGTCAACAAAAACAAATTTAAGAGGCAATTACATATTTAAAAAAAAACATAAAAAAACATCAAGTGAAAAATTGGCGCTCGGTTATAATTTTCGAATTATGGGCCTCTGAACTTTTTATAGAAAAGTATTATTGAGCATAATTTTTCTTAAGATATAAATGTAGGCGTCATTTAAAAGCTTTTAAAAAGGTCTTTAAGGAAATGCCAAAAACTTTAAAAAATTCTTAACCCATTAAGAGCCAGCGACATTTTTATTTAAACATTTTTTTGTATTTTTTGATTCGCTGTCACCATAATATTTTTTTTTTGGGGTTTTTTTTTATTCGAGTCATTTCTCTTAACTAGATTTACATAAATGGTGAAGTGTATATAAGATTCAGAGTTGCCAAATATAGCATTCTTACTGGCTTTTAATTTTTATTGCTAGCGATTTTAGATCTTTGTGAAATCTCAATTAATTAGATAAAATTTCAATATCTTTTGCCTAAATCGCTAGAAAATTTTCAATTAAATTGTTAAAACTAAAACAAAAGAAAATAAATAAATGTGCAAAAATATTTGTGACACCCCTTAATTTTTTTTACATTATCAGAGGCATTTGTTGGCTCATATCGCGTATATACAACAACAAAATTTTAGAATTACCATATGATCAAATCAAATCGATCCATTATAAAGCTTCTCAAAAAAAAGTCACGTAATCTTTTCTTACATCGACAGTCAAAAATCGCCAAGCCGACTCACTTATCATAAATGACCCCGAGTTTTTAATTTAGTGGGTCAAACAAATTTTATAATCATAGTTTTGTCTTTACTTAAAATGAAGTTGTAAAGTTAAGAAGGATGATATAAGAAATCACATAGATTTTTATAGCCTCAACATTTTGTTTGTAAAAAGTACTTTTTTCACTTAGCAAAAACAATTGCTAAAATCTTTAAAACTTCGTACGTTAATGCAAAAGAGACATATATAAATTAGCCCAACAGAAATAATAAATAAAACATTAAACTTGGCTTAAAATTTCAACTAACAATTTCTCCTCTATCTTTTTCTTTAACACCGTTTGTTATTAAATCACTTCAGCCAGGCACCATTAATGCAACCAAAAAATTGTGTGACAACCGTGTTGTGATAATTTTTCAATTAAATACAAACCAATACACAGTTTTAAGGAATTTTTTTTTGTTGCCAAGAAACAACAATAAATAAAATTACTGAAAACGAAACGAAATCTTAATTTCGTCGCGCCTTTTAATGGAGAATCCGTGAAAGTAAGGTTGCCTCTGTTTAATGTATTTTTTAAAGCAGTTATTTTCTTTTTTCTTTTTTTACTGTTCGAATTTTATTTCTGCAAATAATGATTGTAACATTAATTTGCTGTCAGTAGCTGTATGCGAAACACAATTGAACCCGAAAACGAAAAAGCAAAGTTGTGTCACACACTTGTGCGTCATTAACACAAAGGTCACAGCTGGTGGTTTTTGGTGATGCTGATGATTCTTTGTAACAATAAACGAAAGTTGGATGATGATTTTTTTTTCGATTTTATTGCAAGCAGGTTGGGAGACGTGTAAAAGACTTACAAATACACTTATATTAAAAATATATTATTTATAAAGCTTTCTTTTAAGTGTGCGTATCTGTGTGTGTGTGTGCCAACATATAAATATTTATGAACACGTATGTGTGTTATGTGTTGCTGTGCCCTGCGTTATACGCTTCATTTTTATTTTGTCGTCGTGGTTTTAACTTAAGCGTCGTTTTTTCTGGGGAGACTAATAGTTTTTTTTTTCTATTTGGGTTTTACCAAACTGACTGCGGTTGCTCAACCCTGTTTTCTTTGATTTTTTGTATGCAAAGCAGCCATTACTGTTTGTAGTGTATTTCCATATGCTTTACATGTTGGCCATAATGATATTGACTTTTTGTTAAAAAGCGAGAAGATGTTAACTTTGTTTCCTAGTTACACAATAATTGTTATAATTAAAACAGGCGCAACTAATTTGAATTTAATTTTCTCTTATTAAAAAAAATTTTCTATTTTTATTTTAGCAGGCAACTAAAAGGAATAAATGAGTTATTGTTACCATCGTAAATATATATTAAAAATGTAGTAAAAAGTCGTTTAAAGATTGTTGTCATACCCCTCTGTAAAGACCGTCGTCACTGGCTGTTTGTTTGGAACGTTTGGCGAGCGCTTTCGATGTGAGAACATAATTTTTAAGCCGCATTTTGATTAAAGATTGTTTAATGATGAAAATAATATTCTCGATAGCTTAAATGCCCATTAATGCCATCAAGACCTAGGACTCTCTCTAGCAATTATGCAAGATGCCTTTGTACCAGCAAAATTGAATAATGTAACATTGAACCTGATGGACATTTGGAATAGACGTAAATCCTGATAAGAATAAACTATTCTGCAGGAAGATGTTAATTCTAAATAGAATGAAACTATTCCATCACGAATTTTATATCGACATTTAAACTAAAACTTTGTAGGAAAGAGAACATGAGAGCTTATTGGGAGCAGCTTTCTTATGAAAAATCATTTTAACTTACGCGACGTTCTTGAAAGTTATTTCTATACACAATGCTAGCCAGAGTAGTATTTGATAGGCACAATGTGCTCAAACTAAATTAATTAAGAATCTAGCAATTCTTTAGCTAAACTAAATGCAGTCTGAGTATAAAACTTCATTATAAAATTTTTCGAGTAAGAAGAAACAAATTTTCACGTTCGAAGTCTCCATTTATTCATGAAGGCACCTTCAGAAAAAGGGTTTTTTCCCAAACGACTGTAGAATCTTTTCTGCCATGAAAAGAATAGTAAATTGGCAATTAAATTAGGATTAAGTCCGTCAGAGGTGGATACGTTTTAACTGCTGAAATTCTGGACTTTCGAATGAATTGCAGAATTGCAGCATATAAAATGATGCCAACGCTCATCAGGTTTAACCGCTAACTGGTGAGATGAAATTTTTGGTCATGACTTGCGGCACTTTTTCATAGCCAAGTACGTATGTAATAGAACAGAAATAATAAATAGAAAAGATAGTCATATAAAAAAAGCAGGTATATTTTTCCGAGGTATTTCGTTCATCTAATTTTGGTCCTGCACAGTGAATTCATTTTCATTTGCTACAACCCTTGCACATTGCTTTACTATAATGTAGACAGTTGTGTGTTAATTTTCATTTCAGGACATATGAAATAAAACTTACTAGTGGTAGGAGTGGATTCATCTATCATCTATCATCACCAAGAAAGTGAGCTATATCAGGGTGGCTAAGTTTTTTTGACATGTTCTGAAAAATAATTTAAAAATATAGAACCAGCAGTGCCCACGACTTTGTTTGTGTGTAATTTCTAATTTTCTTAAAATTCCAGAGTTCTGTCTACAGTGTTAAAAAATTTTCCATTTACGAAAAATAAATGTTCCAATAACTATTTTAGTATCATTATACCGGTACAATTGGGTGCTTTTACAATTATATCTTTAGTTTCTTTACGAAATGTCATATTTTTTTCGATAAAGTATTTTATATTTGAGCCAGGTTTTAAGGGACCTTCTTGCATAATTTTATTAGAGTCCATCCAGCAGTAAACAATTACAGTGCCAAAGCGACACAAAAGAGAAATACTGTTGAAAATTTATTTCCCAGTTAAAAGTTAATAACAGGCAATGAACCATAAGATGCTACTGTTTGTATGGATTTTCGTTATTATTTTTTGAAAACGAACATAGTGAGATCAACAGCTTTATGCAGATAAAAACAGTTTAGTGATGACTTCTTACAACGGCATGTAGAGTTAAAAAACAGAGCTATAAAGAAATAAAATTACATTAAAAAGCAATTGTTTTATAAGAAAAAAAAGTTTAAAAATAGAAATGAGAGCAGAGCTACCATATCTCTTATTATAAGGATAATGTCAGCGTTTTAACTCGTCTATTAATATTAATTGCAGTTGCGATTTGTATGGCAGTACTAAGAAAACCCTTGAGCATGGAATTTGCATGTGTAGGCTAGTAAAGTTCATGTTATTTAACAGTGTTGTCAATAAAACTACAAAGAGCTGGGTGACTAAAGTAATCAGAGAATATAGTTGTTGGCATATTTTATTTAGTTGTAAAAAGAACGTAACATTTTAAATATTTCGTAATACAACGAAATATTAGATATTAAAGAAGGTTATTTATTTATCATGTTTTTTATGTTTTTATGACCGAAGAGTGATGCTTAAAAAGTGAAGTGTGAAAGAGTTCACAATTAAAAAAAAATCAAATTGTATCTGCATTCAATATAAAGAATTTTTGAAGTTTTATTAAATTGTTATGGACACTCTATAAAAAACTAAATAAACTTAAATGTTAAAGGGTGTTCCCATAGGTGATTTATTATAGCCAAATACTAAAATTGCCCAAAACGCGTACTTATGTATATGTCCACTATAAGATAAACGTTAAAAATTAGAAGTAAAGGGTTTGCTTATAGCTCAAGTAACTTGATGTGTGTATCTAACCATATCTTTTAATTCGTTATAGATAGACAGTTGAAATTTACACAGGAAGTGTGTTAGTGTATCTTCTACAGCAGCGAAAATTTATAGGTTATCAGCTCTGCTCCTTTGTATGTTTTAAAGTCGGTTGTTTTTGTTTTTTTATTTATTTATTTATTTATTTATTTTTTTTTTTTTTTTTGCATGAACTATCTTTAATTATTGTTGCCCAAAGCATGAGTACTTAATGATTCTTATATAAACCCCAGACATTAAAAATTTTATACCAAATAATTTGATCAAATATATATTTCATATAAATATGCTTCAAATTTAATCTAATATAAGAGTACTTCATTACTTTTTATTTAATTAATTATTATTATTTTAAATATTAAAAAATCATTCTCAAAATTTTTGCAATTTTTCAACTCCTCTATGACTCATTACTGTCATGACATTTTTATAGTTCCACAAACTACTTGATACACAAATTATGTGCCGGCAGATGTAACCCTTCACAATGAATTAAAATTCAAAATAATATTGAAAAATATTTCAAATAAAAGTATTTTTCTTATTATTCAGGCATAAACATACCAAACCAAAACACGTGCAAGGATTTAGACGTATTTCAAATCGTAATTCTAAATTCCTTGTTAAATGCATTCATTCATCAACAACAACAAAACACACATCTCCTCATTATACACCCACATGTAAAATCAACCCATTATGAAGAGGAGTTTTGCTTTTTTTTCATAACAATTGTTAGAAACATGAACACATCATTTTTAAAGCAAATAATGCGTCCTGTCTACGTGCCCACTTATTGTTTGATGTGGATTTTAATTGAACTCAAGTTTATGGTTTTCTATGCAATAAATTAAAATAAAAAAATAATGTTTTTATTAACTAAATACCACAGTTGTGTTTTTGTTTTTGGTAAATTTTAGAATTTTAATAACAAAACGAACAAAAGAAATATTTACTAAAAAATATCAATGACATGTTGTAAAGAAAAAAGTTTATATAAAATACTTACCTTCGAGGACCTCAGGAAAATAAATAATTTACAAACTACAAAAACTGCACTTAATTTGACTGACTTCAAATAGAGTTTCAATTTGGATTATGATTGTTAAACCAGATCATTTAGGAAAATATTTTGTAGACTCTCTAATTGAAGTCATATTAACAATATGTTCGTTAATTGTATGTAAATAAGCAACTTACATACACATGCACAGTTTTTATTAAAAAAAATAATTCTTGATAGTCAAAGGGGTTTTCCTGATATTTTAAGCTGAAAGTTTTGTTCAAATTTTTATTTAACTGTCAACAATCGCAGCGTTAAAATTGTTAAAGGCTTTTTTAATCCAATTGTACACAATTTCAAATCTCATGTTTATCGTATTTTTAAGAAATTTTAATTTGATTTATGATCCTTAAAAATTTAAATGCAAATAAAGTTTAAAATTAAAGTTCAACACCTGCTTAAATTTATTCCTTTTACAAAGCCGAGAGCAATTAAGATTAATGTTAAACAAACGAAAATAAGAGATTCTTGTCCCAAAATATTCTTTATAAATTTTGCATCAACTTGAAAATTATATCGGATTTTTATAGCCCGATAAAACTTTAATAAACAAAAAATAACACTAAAAATTAAATTTAAATAAAAATTTTTTTCTTATTATTTTCAGTAAACTCTAGCAAATCATTACGAATGGACTCACGCTTGAACAACGCTATCAGGTTACTTTGAAAATCAGTCATCAATTCAAGCAACTTATAGAGGACTTCGTGATTTTTATCGTGCACATAATTGTCCGGCTGAGCAAGCCATCCATTGAACTGTGAATAGATTTCGTATCACAAGCTCTCTAGACGTTGTGTGCATACTATAGAGAATATCGCTGCTGTAAACGAAAGTGTGGAAGAAGAACCAAATTTATCGACTCGTCGTAGGTCGCAGAAATTGGGGCTCCGTCCGTCCACTAAGTAGAAAATTTTGCAAAAAAATCTTGACCTACACCCGTACAAGATCCAGCTAGTGCAGGAATTAAAGCTACGAGATCATTATATGCGTCGTTCTTTCGCCGATTGAGCTCTAAAGCAATTAGTAAATTACCCGTTGTTTTATCGCCAAATTATGTTCAGCAATAAGCAAAATTGCCGTATATTGAGTGAGACTAATCCACAGCATACTCTACGGACTTTATTTCATCTCGAAAAATGAACCGTTTGGTGCGGTCTACACGCTGGTGGCATCATCGAACCTTATTTCTTCAAAAATGAGGCCAGATCTCACGTTACAGTCAATGGAAATCGTTGCCTCATCATGATTAATATTTATTTTTGGTTGAAAATATGGATGAAATTGATCCGCATGAACTGTGGTTTCAACAAGGTAATGCTACGTGCCATGCGGCGACCGCAACCATCGAGTTATTGAAATCAAAATTTGGCAAAAAGTTGATTTTGAGAAATAGACCTGTCAGTTGGCCTCCAAGGTCGTGCGACTTGACACCACTTTATTATTTGCTGTGGGGCAACGTGAAGTCACTAGTTTATGCTGATGAACCAGCAACAATTGACGCTTTGCAGGCCAAAAGTGTTCGTTTTATTCGTGACATACGGCCAGCAGTACTTGAAAAAGTGACCCAAAATTGGATGCCCAGAATGCTCTTCCTCATGAGCAGCCGCGTTGGCCAAATGACCGAAATAATTTTTAAATATTAATGCCACGTACCGATCTTTCGTGTTAAAACTCGTTGAAGTGTTATCGCTTTTCTATTTTCTTAAAATATCTGTTCAACTTTCCAATGACTGTTAAAAAGAATTTACACTTAAAAAAATATTATTTGGAATACAAAAAAAATTATTTACTACCAAATTTTTTACAGTGGGTGCGATATTTTCTTTAATGTTCTAGAGCAGAAGTTGAAAACTTCTAACAGATCTGACCACTAACATATAATCATACTGTAACATTTTAGCCTTCATTATCACTTTCACTGAATGCTTTCAGAAATATTTCAATCAATATAATGAAGATAATTTTCACACCATTATTTATTGAAACAAAAAAATCTAACATTTTTTACTTTTTTGAATGCGTTAATGTAAAAGCAAAGAAAAAAGCGTTTAATAAGATTTCCTGTAGATTTCTGGAGTTAATGTTATGGCGTGCAAAATAAAGGAAAAAATTGGCCTTAAAAAACATTTTTATATTTTTGTGTTAAACCAAAAAATGACATTTCTTTGGTTTTTGTATTTCAAAAGGAAGACAGAAATAAAGGCAGCTAAATAAAAAAAGTAAAAATAAATTTATAGATAAAATTGTATGAGAAGCTTAACGGCAAAAATAACGTCTTTGGCGAATATTAAGTAACAAGTAAGAAGTCACACAAAAGGACAAACTAATGCCAAACGGAAGGAAAGGAAATAAGATCAAAAGTAGACACAAATGCGTATTTGTTTGGTTTAAATTAAATTATTTTATGGAATAAAATGAACTCTTGAAAAAAGCCCAAGATATTTGCTATAAGGGAATGATATTTTTTTCACAAGGAAGCAATTTAATTTTTTTCTAAAAAATTTCTATTCAAATAATTTTTGTGCAAAATCTTAAGTTAATGAAAATTTTACTTTGTTTTTAATTTATTTGGGTGCATTTAATCTTGGATTTTTTGTATAATTATTGCATAAAAGAGCAAGAAGATTATAAATCAATGTGTATAGATTTCAACTACATCTCCATAAAATGGCATTTTAAAGTCACCATGACATAAAACCAAACAAGATTTACATGCGTGTGTTAGAAAAAATATTAATATACGTGATGTGTAAATGAAAAACTGTCAATAAAATTATTGTTTCCCATTAAAAACAAAAAAAATACAAAAGGTGACAAAAACGAGGGTAGACTCAAAAGGTTATTAAAAAGTCACAGGAAGTGATTGAAATTTTATGTGAATTTTAACAAAAGGCCAAGAGATCTTTTGAAAACAAATATTAGAAATAAAACAGTTTGTTGGAAATCTATAAAATCTATAAAAAATATCCTCTAAACAGCTCCAAGCGATCGTCGATAGCGGAAAGCTTGAAATATTGGTTAGGAATAAAAAAAATTTTTATCAGCTCAATTTTCACACAGTCGACTAACTAATCAATTTAAGGCCATGTATATTGCAATGAACTTGAAATGCTAATTTTGATACTGGGAAAATATGAGGGCAATAAATGGAGAATATTGTTACGAAAATTAAATTTTGCAACTTTGACGGTGGCTGTTGTCTGTGTGTTTTTTAAACAAAGCTTAATAAATTATTACTTATACCACTAGCAAAGTGTGGTGTATGTGAATAATAAAAAAAAATTCAATTAACACTTTTTTGAGCAGCCGCTGTGGCTGCGATAAAAATAGTGTATCTGCACGTTCGTTAAAGAGAAGGCCAATAGTCCAAATCCCAACATAACCATTAGTAGGAGTAAAGATAACGCTGAGTTATTTGTAAATCGAATAAAAAGACAACAGCAGCCCCAACCTTCCAAAAAATACCTGTATAGTAGAACAGCAGATGTGATAGCATTCGTGTGCCAAACCTTAACTGAAGCGTATTTTAAGAGTAAAGTAACAGTAAAGCAAAAATATGTGGCACTTTCTTGGCTGGGTTGGTTAAAAAATATCTGGTCGCTAAAAATCAGTTTGTGAAGTCAAGCCTCTGCTAGAGCAACAGCGTGTTTTGAAGTTGAGGACGGCCTTATGTTTGCTATTCAAGATACGGCGTAGATTGCTGCCTAAGCTTATGACGGCAACACCGTGTTTTGAGGTTGAGGACGACCTTATGTTTGCTATTCAAGATACGGCGTAGATTGCTGCCTAAGCTTATGACGGCATAGGTAAATGCTATATCTTTGGTGCAATAAACAGAGAACAAAAGGGCCACTTAAGTGAAACTAAGTATTGACGTGTAGGTATTTGCAAACAAAATAACCCCTAAACCCCCATATTATCTGGATTGAAAAAAGAAAAATTTATTTTTTTAAATTTTTCCGCTTCTAGATTTAAAGATATCGGTCAGCAGAACAACAAATTTATTTCTTCTATAAAATCCTCTAAACTGACTAACTGGCTTTAAAAACTTATTGTACTAACTTCTAAGATCCCCTCGTACATATACAATTTTTAAACATTTGTCATAATGTCCTTTTTTTTGCTAGACATTTATGAAAACATATAATCCTTCAGGTAAATAGTTTTAATCCTTTGTCAAACATGATCATTGTCATGTCATCTATACAAATTTTAATAAGTTTTTGCAGCTACCGTGCGATTTTTTTTTGTTTTAATATTTTTAAAATATAAGAAAATGTCACACAATTTTTGGTTAATAGGATCACATGAGATTAGGTTACCACCAAATAAAATTGGACAAGATCATTTTAGATACACTATTTATTGTTGTAAGATTAATATGCATGAGAGTGTGAAAATATATTTACATGTTGATTTTAAATACAAGATATTGGAAATTTGATTCTTTTATTACATTTTTTTTCTTTAAGGAATTTTATTTATTAATTGATAGAAGTCAGATAAAAAGATTTTGCATAATCCCATTCTGTAAAGGAACATCTACGATGACACTAAGGACAGCAAGGAAACGATAGTAGACAGAAATAAAGATTTTAGTACAATTTGTTTAATTCTCTTAAATAAAGTTTACATATGATATTTGAATATATATAAAGGGTGATTTTTTAAAAGCTATAGGAAAGTTTTTCAAAAAAAAAAAAAAAAACACATAAAATTTCGAAAAATGCTTGAAATCTTTATTTGAATCGATAGTACGGTCCATATAATTTAATGTTTGAATATTATTTAATGCAAATGTTGACCTTGACTGCGCCTCAAATGGTCTATCCGCTTAGTCCAATTTTGGCATACTCTTTCTAACATTTCGGCCAGTATCTCAAGAATAAATGCTTCAATGTTGTCTTCCAATGCGTCAATTGAAGTAGGCTTGTCTGTATAGACATGAGCTTTAACATAGCTCTACAAAAAATAGTCTAAAGGCGTTAAATCGCATGATCTAGGCGGCCAATGGATTGGTCCCGAACGTGAAATAAAATGTTCGCTGAACTCGCCTCTCAATAAGTCCATTGCTGCGCGCGCTGTGTTGGCATGTGGCACCGACTTGATTAAACCACTTGTCATGCATTTCAATCTCTTGCATTTTGAGCAAAAAAAAAAGTTGGATATCATCTCACGGTAGCGCTCACCATTCACAGTTACGTTACGATCCGCATCATCTTTGAAGAAGTAGGGTCCAATGATGCCACCAGTCCATAAACCGCACCAAACTGTGACTTTTTCCGGATAAATTGGTAGCTCTTGCAAAGCCTCTGGCTGATATTCACTCCAAAATCGACAATTCTGCTTATTTACGTACCAATTAAGCCAAAGATGAGCTTTGTCGCTGAATGCAAGAAGCGCGCGACGAACTTTCTTAACAAAGCACGCATTTTTATAATAAAATTCAATAATTTGCAAGCGTTGTTCGTTTGTAAGACGATTCATGGTTAAATTATAGACCAAATTAAGATGTTTGACAGTGAAAAAAAACACGAAATGTGCGTCAGCTGTTTAAACCACTGTTGCCAAAAAAATAATAGTTAAAAAATCACCCTTTAGAAGGAAAAGTATTTCACAAGAATACAAAAGTCAAGTTAAGAATAGAGTCGTTAGAGTTTAAAAAAATAATCTCTACCAATTGGAATTTGTTTGTAGTAAAGACACACTGTTTTTCTAAAACTATTTGATATTTTCCAGCCATTTGTTTAATAATTGGCAAACTCGAGATGTTGCCATAACTGTGTTATTTCTTGAACGCATTAAAAATTAAAGTACCTAGTCAATTTGTAATGAAATTAAGTTTGAACAACCAGTAACTTTTTACTGATTATTAAAAAAACAGTAATAAATAAATTTTTACTGCAGTTTAATTTTAGTTACCAGTAAATTGTCAAAGTTTGCAACTCCAGAAAAAACTTTCTGTTCTGTACTACTAATAATAAAAAGTTTTATTATTAATTTTTCACTATACAGCAATATTTTACTTGTAATTTAATTTCAGTATCAGCGGTCCGAATGGAATTCCAGCACTGGTCTTTAAGAAGTGCTCTTTGACGTTAGCGCGTCCATTAGCAAAACTTTTCAACATTTTGTGCTACGTTGGTGAGTTCGCATGATGTTTGAAGGTTGCTAATATAACACCAATCCCCAAAAAGGGAGGGGCTAGCAACCCTGAAAATGGTGTCAATCCATTCATAATTTCAGCGAAATTAAGGTGGTAGCTTTAGATATTTCCAAGCCGTTTGATAAAATGTGGCATGGTGCACTCACATCAAAACTTATTGCTTTTGGTGTCGGTCATAGCTTCATTTGGCTTATTTCGAGCTTTCTCAGAGATCGCACTATACGAGCTCAATGTAAATTCAGGGGTACCTTTCTCTTCGTATTGTTCTTAACGACCATCTACGTTAGACTTCCAACACTATTTACTCTTTCGCAGATTACAAAAGCAAATGCCATTTATCTTTATTTCACAATAGGCCAAGCCTTCGGAAAATTTGGGCTATGCGAAAGCACATGGACGATACACTTAATCGCGACCCTTTGGTAATATCCAAATGGGGCCTTGCAAACAGGGTTCATTTTAACGCTCGTGCTGTGTGCTTTCGCACAGGCGTATGGCTTAATACGCTAACTCATTTGTAATTATGGGTGATTTATACGTAAAGGAATCAGAAGCTATCGATGTTCTTGGCATAAAAATTCACTGCAGCGTTAGATGGAACGATCATAATTAATGTCCTTAAAGAAGCGTTCAGCTCCTAGGTATCCTGAAACGATGTAAGAATTACTTCACTCCATCTGATCTATTTGCTATCTATGTCATTTTTAACAGACCGAAAATGGAATATAACTCTAATGTATGGGCCGATGCTTCAAAGTCTATTTCGGAGTTATTCGACCGCGTGTAGGAGAGAGCGAAGATGCTCATCCAGCTCTATCGATACACTAGAGCATCGACGCAATGTGGGATATGTTTCACTTTTTTACCGTTACTACAACGGAAAATGCTTTTATTAAATCAGGGAATTTGTTCCAAAAAACCGTAATTTAGTACGCGCAATCCGCTTTGCATCAAGAGCGCATTCCTTTGTGGTCGATTGGCCAGTGAATCGCACTACGCATTTCTTTTTTTAGCCGAAGAGTTTATATGTGGAACTATCTCCCTGCTGAAGTCTTTCCTGCCACTATCAATGTGCGAAAATTCAAATTAAATGTCTACATGCACTACTCTCTCTATCACCCTTCCCACAACCAAATTTCCTAGTTCTGGCACAATTCATCGCATAAGTAGTGGTCATCCCCTGAGTGCTTGTCCTTTAAAAAAAAGCGAATTCATTCTGAATGCCTTCTAGAAACCGATAATTTAAAAACATTTGAAAATGTAAAAATCCCAAAAGTACCGAATTTACCTCAGCTATAATTAATGACAACATCAAATAATTTCTAATAATTAACGTTTAGTTATGTCTACACTTTTGAAAATCATTAGCGTTATGAAAACTATTCAAAGAATCTAAAAAATAAAAATAAAAAAAACATATTATTTTAGTAGAAAAATTTCACACACTTGATTAATACAATTACCAAGAAATTGTAAACGAATAAATAAATTAAAACAATTCAAACCAAAAAGTGTGACCTTTTTCCCTAACAAATACTTGTACATTCTAAACAATTCTATCATGTGGCTTTGAGATCTACAAAATTTTATTAAACAAATAAATAAAAGGAGGAAATAAAAATGGAGTAACTAACAATGCAAATTGATAAATCACCTGTAAATTTCTACTAAATATTTGACCAAATCCAAAACAACAAAAACACAATTTCACACATTAAGACAAAAATGTCACACTTTATCAACGTCCCAAACACACACAGGCAATCAATACTCCAACTATAAGATTCTTAATATTTTTCAATACACGTCCCTTAAAAATAGACAAAATTAAGAATTTAAAATTAAAAGTAAAATCACACAAAAACAAAAAAACAAACAAACAAATAAACAAATAAACCAATAATAAAAAAAAGAATGAAAGAATTTTTTTCTTAAAAGAAACACAACATCAGAAAGGAATTAAACTGAAACTGAAAACGTTAATACTCCTTCATTCATTCTCTATTTCAAACAAACAATACTTTAATTGAAATATTCAACCAAAAACTAAAAAAATAAAAAAAGAAAGCAAAAAAAGAACAACTGTTTTAAAAATCAAGTCCAGGGCAAAATAAAACATGTGAATAAATGACTGAAAGTAAGAATGTTAAATATTTTGTTGTATTTCAAATCTTTTGTAAATATTTTTAAAATGAAATCGATCCATAAAAGCAGTAATAAAAAGAGAAATTAAACAATATTAAAAAAATAAGATTAACTTTTTTCATTTATTACAAAAACAGATGATGTGTGTTTATTACACTGCGAGAAAAAAATATGGAATATGCCCCGAAGAAAATTATAAGCGATTTAAATATTTTTTATATCATTAAAGCAAGAGTTTTGTTAGTACTAAAAAAATATTAAAAAAATTATAAAAATAAAAATAAAATTATTGTAAAATTTTAGATAAGAACCTAAAAATTTACATTTCATCAAAAATAGAATCACACAATATTTCATAACAGCAAAAGAGTTTCTTACAAAAACATTAAGAAGAAAAAAACAATAATTTGAAGATTCTGGAAAAACAAATACAAGCAATCTTTTATTAACTATTTTTATTTTGAATTTAGACTGCGGTCTTAACTGAAGAAAATCTAATACAAACAATTCCATATTTCAATAAAAAAAATTTATATATAAAAAAACTATATTTATTATAATTGATAATATGGAAAAAACTCGGAAGTTTGCAACAAACCTCAAAATCTCACAATATTTTGAAGTTAAAACAAGGATTTACAAAAAAAAAAAAAAAAAACGAAACCGAACAAGAGAGTCGAAATTATATCAAATAACTGAGAGTGCTACGTTCGGCTAGATTCCGATCTATACATCCTTCACATTATGTGTAAATCTACTTCAGCAAAGTTACTCCAATCTAAAAAACAACAATTACAACAAATTAAAAATAAGAAAAAAGGATTAATTAATTTTGCTAAACTGCCAAAAACTTTTACGAAATTCAGTTAGAGCCAATGATTTTGCTTTCTCACAGTAAAAAGCTCTTTAAATAGTTTTGAGCCTTAATTTCAATTTTACCTCCGATTTTCTCTCAGTGCAACTCTTTTGTCCTTAACGTTCTCTTTTTTCTATATTGACTTTTTTTATATCATTCATTGCATACGAACATTGTATTTTTATTTACACAACAAATTTAATTGTTTAGTTTTTTTCCTTTTCTTAACTCCAAAACAAGTGAAAATTTTATTGATATTTTTTTAACCCCTGTTTGGTTTAATATCTCAATATGACCATTCAATGGCTTAACAAATGTAAAAAATAATTCTGTTTTGGTCGCACAAAAAACAGCAGTTGTTTTGTTTAAAAATTAAAAAAAAATCTCTTTTGTTTTTCCACATTTCTTATTGTCTAATTGACCAAATTAAAAGATATATTTCTCTCCTTTATTACTGTGATGATTTAATTTTTTTCTCAAAGAAAAGGTTTTCAATACCTGTTTGTGTGTCATATGTATCAGTAGTTCTTCATAATTCTTTTTGCTAAATTATTATGATTAAGTTGGCTTTCCAAAACAATATTTATTGGTTTTGCCAAATAATGATTTGTTAAGTGAATTAAAAAAAAATAATAATAATAAAAAAATAAAACGGAAGTAGAGATTGTTTAAGGTGGAATTCCTCTTATGCCTTTTATATATATAACATTGGAAAATTTTTCTCAATAGTCTTTTTTATACTCAAAATTTAATATAAGTTTCTCACAAAGATTTCAAGAAAAGTAACTGCTGCAACCTTACTTTTGATATAATAAACATTCGATCTCGGATTTTCAGGATTTTTGAGGACTGTGCACTGTCCCTTACTAAGTTTATTTTATATTACATTGAGGCCTACAATTAATATTGCTGATGGGGCTTACAAATAATTGCCTTCAACTTATGCCCGTTGCAATATTACTAAGGTGAATAATCCAGAAACAATCCCCACAACTTGGGAACTTGTGAACTGTGTTGAAACGTTTTTAAAAGATAAAATATTTGGTTGCAGGCTAAAATGTTTTAAAAATTTATAAACTACCGATTTCTGCTTTCAGCATTAAATTCTGATTTCCTCAATTAAACCGACCTTGAGCTTGCCAACTGCCAGTTAGTTATTTTTATACCTTTCACCACAAAAAGTTGAAAAAGGGTATTTCTAAGTTTTTCATTTCATTTGTAATATCTACAATATCCATTTTCGACTTCATTATTCTTCCGAGTCCTTATGCATCGCGAAGTCGGTTGAGCGATGTTCGTCTGAGCCCCATCGATTAGACATAGTTTCCAAAACTTTTTTATTAAAAAACAGCATTTAGAACAAAAATAGTTTAGTGAAGTAATTCCAATAAAAAAAAACAAATATATAGGGCGATAGAAAAAAACATCAACGGAAAAAATTGGTCCGAGTTATGGGCCTTTGAACTTTTTATATAAAAGTACGATTTTGGACTATATTTTTTATGTTATCAATATGGGTATCACTTTCAAGGTTTCAAAGGCAAGATAATCTTGCTGTAGATTGAGCAATCGAGCTTGCTCTCCGACAAGACTTTAAAAAAAAAAAAAAGAAGTAGCACTTCAGGCAATAATGCCTATTTAGTTATTTTCGTAACGTGCTACATTCTTTAGGAACGAGATAGATGAGAGATAAGACAGGTGGTGAAAAGAGAAAGATAGCTATGGCCATTTTATTAGTTATTTTACTTGCCGACGAAGGAGGCTGCATGTCTAATGTTAATTCTGAATATGTATTTATACCATTAAACAGAAAAAAACATTTTTTATTTTTGGTTGCCGCAGGGGTTGAACCCTGGTCAACCAGGTTTGTAGCCAACGTGTTTACCACTTCGACAACAGCAGCCTCAAAGAAACATTATAAGTTAATTTCATTTTTGATTTGAATTTCTAATAAAAAAGTCAATCTTATGTGTTGTGTTAGGAAGCAGTGCTTTTCGTAAGATCTGTAAAAGATCTTTGTAAAAGACTTCTTATTAATTCAATAACAGATGGTTCTTTGCAATCAACATAGTCTCTTTAAAGAAATATTTTACAAAGAGCTGAGCACTAAGAAAAAACAATTGGCATAAAGGCAATTTAGGCAAATTTTGTCAAGATGCCACTGTAGTACAAAATGACCACTAAGAAAGTGAGGATAAATAAATTACTTCTATTTAAATTCAGGGCCTCGTTTCTGTAGAAATGTTATACAATATAATATTCTCATGTGAGAGATTTGTCACTTAAATTACAGAAACTGGATATAAAGAGATTGTTGGATGTTGCTATGGAAAAAGTCAAACTTAATATATATCGTGGTCGGGGAATTAATCTAATATTTTTTAAGAAAATAAATTAACAATTCGAAACAGTAGTCATTCTCTCGATTTTTGAATAAAAAAGTCGACGGTGATATTACGACACTTTTACCCGACATAAAAAAAGAAGGAGGTTATTAATTCGTGTATTGCTCTTAGAAATTGGTCATTTCTAAACAGTTTATCATTTTAAAAATTAAAGGGTGTCCTCATTCAACATACATGATTTTCACGTGTATCATGAGCCGTAAAGGTAACCACTCCAGCTTAAAAAAAGCTATGTAGCGCTGTATCTCCTAATACCAAAAATTAATACAAAAGTAAATCTTAAATTAAAGGGTGTCCCCATACGAGACGTAAATTGACCTGTATGGGGCTATCTTTCAAACCATTATAGATAAACCTTTGAAATTACACAGAATGTCAATTACTATAACCGTTATAATAACAAGTATAAATATTGAAAATAACAAATCAAAGGGTTCCCAAATAGTTCATTTAATTTATTGTTTATGTTCATACTTTTGAAAAGTTGTAGACAGACAGCTGCAACTTACGGCAGGTATAACAGCAAGTATACAATTTAAAGTTGAAATAAAGGGTGTTCCCCTAATTGATGTAATTTGACACATATGGCTCTAATTTTTGACAAATTAATAAAAATAAGACGGAATATCCACTACTTTGTTTGGCATATAAAGAAGTACAAATATTTACAATTATAAATAAAAGAGTGTTACAAACTTTTAAACTGTTATATATACAGTACGTTCATAAATAATAGCACATTTGCTAACCTGTAAATTAATAATTCATAAAATTTTAACAGGGCATGCTATAATTTTCATCTCTTTGTGTAAACTTTATTAATATGTTTTCTTTTCAAAATTGAGCTCATTTTACACAAAACTCTCAGGAATTACAAATACCGTTATCAAAATTGCTTACATTTATATATTTAGCATATTTAAGCGTTCAAAGTGTATAGCATAAATGCAAAAAATTCTTTGTTTAACAAAGACTAAACAACAACTTCATTTATTTATTTAACAAAAACAATAAAAGAAAACCTTTTAATAATTTATTAGACCACCTTTCGATTTAATGCAATTAAATATTCTATTTTTCATAGAACTTGTTAATTTTTTCAGAACAGCTTGATCCAGTGCCTCCCATTCCTTGAAAATTGAATTTTTGAGCTCATTAACACTCATGAATTGACGATTGCCAGCATAAATTCTCCTGACGAGAATTCCCCATATGTTTTCTATAGGATCATATCTGGAGAGCAAGAAGACCATTCCAAAACATCGACATTATTTGAGCTTAACCACTCTTTTGTAGATTTGCTGGCATGACAGGCTGCATTGTCTTGCTGGAAAATATATTTCTTATTTATATTATTATGTAAAAATGGCAATAAACTGCACTTAAGCAATTCACAATATTTTTCACTATTCATTTTGGTTGGTACGATTTGCAACTCCAAACAGCATTCTTCAGTAAATGCACCCCAAATCATAACAGAACCACCACCAAAGTTTCTTCGTGAGATACATTGGGGTTCTTTTCGTAAGTCACGCCAGTAACTATTATTGCCGTCAGGGCCATCTAAATTAAATTTTTTTTCATCTGAAAAAATTATCTTTAAAAAGAAATAAATAAGTTAACCATTTTATAACTCAAAGGTGTTAAATAACTTACATTTGACCAATTTGCATTCATATTATTTTTGCAAAACTCCAAACGCGCATTGATATAACGTTTCAAAAGACGAGGAGCTTTTTTCATTCTCTGTCTTTGAATATGTTTGGAAGAGTTTAGAACATTCCAAATGGTCGTTTTGCACACTTTGTTGGAAACTCATGCAGCAAGTTGGTTACAGCTTTTGGTACAGTTGCTTGCTGTCGTTAGAATAAGACTACGCTCGCGTTCATTCAACTTTTTTTTTCTACCACTGCTTTTATTTTTGCCATAATTTTCAATATTTGCCAAATAATTATAAACAACCTTTCGACTTCTGCAGATTTGAATTGCAATTTCAGCTTTCGACGCACCAATTTCTGTCAATGTTAAAATTTGACCTTTTTCAAATTCGCTAAGTACGTTTCCGCGTGGCATTTTGCTTATAACTAATATTTTTAATAAAACTGAATGCAATATGTTGTTTTAGAACGGTAGTTTTTTTATACACAGAATTTTTGGCATTTGTGCTATACAATTTGAACGCTTAAATATGCTAAATATATAAATGTAAGCAATTTTGATAACGGTATTTGCAATTTCTGAGAGTTTTGTGTAAAATGAGCTCAATTTTGAAAAGAAAACATATTAATAAAGTTTACACAAAGAGATGAAAATTATAGCATGCCCTGTTAAAATTTTATGAATTATTAATTTACAGATTAGCAAATGTGCTATTATTTATGAACGTACTGTATTTAGCTAAAATCTTTTTTAAAATTGTTGTTCTTTGTGTCAGTATAATTATTAATATTTTTATTTTCCAAGGAATCAATTTAAACAATTTTTTATTAAACTTTTGAGTGTTTCAGTGACGTAATTCTCAGAATCTGCCTATAAAACTCTTCCTTTACCAAGAAAGAAAATAAGATGAAATGCCCTTGCAAGGCAATCGGTAACCTGTAGAATGGAGCTTCAGGAAAAAAAAACTTTTTTTATTTTATTTTTATTTATTTGTTCAATATGGATTGTAAGCCCTTAGGGCCAAATTAATCCAGTTAAATTATGTGGCAAATACATAAAAAAATACATTTAAAAATATAAATTAAGATTTAAATTGCACAAATGTTGAAAAATATTCAAAAATCAAAGAAAGAAAAATTAATATGATAATTTAATGCGGTCCTGTTGGAGCTAAATATACACGATCAATTATTATAAATTTTTTATTATTAATTTTCTAAACATTGAGACGGAATTAGAAAACTTTCGTTGATCACAGGGTACAAAACAATTCCACAACCTTGAAATCCTGACGACAAATGATCTAGTCATTATAAGAGAAACGTGCCGAGGTACAATTAAAACATTAGTCCTTATAGAGTGGCCAAAAATAAATCTATTCAAAAGGTACTCAGGCTTTCCATATTTTACAATCTTGTAAAATTAAAGCATCAGTCTTAGATGAATGAAGCTCTCAAAGTCACATTGCAGAAGTTTAATAGTGAACGAAGTCATATGCGTATACGATCTATACTTTAGTGCAAAGATGTAGCGAGTTATTCTGTTGAAGCACTGTTTTAATCTATTAAGAATGGCATGTGATGTTCCTGAATAAATTTCCAATCCATACAATAAAATAGGAAGACATAAAGACATAGCAACCGATCTCTTAACTTTTCTCGGTAAAAACAATCCTATATTGTACAATTTTCTCAAAACAAAACTAATCTTAGATATAACATAATTTACATGAAAATCAAAACTCAAGTTGTTATCCAAGTAAATCCCTAAAACCTTATAATGAGATACAAATTCAATATTCCCACTACCTAAAATCAAGTTTGGTAGAACATTTATGTGGGAAAACCACATACATCGAGTCTTTAGGGGGTTTAAGTTTAGAAAATTATCCCTTGACCATTTCATAATAAGTTTCAAGTCGCTGTTAACATTATGCTCCAAAAATTCTAATTCATGCCCCTTATCATCACCTAATAACTGGACATCATCTGCATATGTATAACACCTGTAAAATTTAAGCTGCTGATATAAATCATTCATATAAATCATAAAAAGAAGCGGTCCCAATATTGAACCCTGAGGCACACCTCTATGAATTCTTAAAGTTGAAGAGATATTTGGCCCAAGATGTACATATTGGCATCTGTTATTAAGAAAAGACCAAACTAAGTTGCAGGCAGATGATCCCAAGTAAAATTGTGATATCAATTTTTGACAAAGTCTACTATGGGATAAAGAATCGAAAGCCTTGCTCAAGTCAAGAAATATTAGCACTGAATTTAATTTTTGGTCAAGATTACTTCTCACATTTTCAACACAATCTAACATTGAACTAGTGGTACTTTGATGCTTTCTAAGACCCGATTGAAGTTGACTTAAGTAATTGCCTGATGAAAGATGCTCCAATAGTTGGTCTTTTAATAACATCTCTAGAATTTTCGAGCTGGCGTTTAAAATTGCAATAGGACGATAATCAGAAAGACAACAAGGTGACTTAATTTTGGAGATAGGAATTATTCTGCCAACTTTCCAGTTTTCAGGAAAAGTAGAGGAGGTTATAATTGTATTAAAAATAAAACACAATTGCCGGGATATAATGGGAAAAATTATTTTCAAAAATTTTAAAGGAATTCCGTTAGGTCCACTAGAATTCGTTTTAATGCTTGCCATAGCGTTAAAAATTTCATTTTCAGTTACATTACGAAAAGTAAAATTAAGACTATTGCCTAAAGTAACTGAAGGAATAAACGAATTGTTATCTACAGGAGAAAGAATCGAAATCTTATTAAATTCCTCTACATCAATTCCATTATCACTATGTGTATCACTTGTAACACCTTCAGATTTGAGTCTACGCCACATCGAGCCGGAGTGCAATCGCGAAAATTATATAAATTATATCAAAATTATCCTGCCAAATTTCCAAAAAAAAAAATAGTCTGGCTCAAATGCCCAGATTTTTTTTAGGGATAACATTTTTTTTTATTAATTAGGAAACACTTTCAAAATAAATAATAACCACTGAGTGTGCTCCTTTTGACACGGCCTTTAATTTATATCTTAAAACCTTTCTCAGTTTAAACACATAAGCTTGGCACACATGGGTTTCCTGTATCCGGTACTCGAAAAATATAAAGCCACCTCTGCAGCAGAAAACTTTTTCTAAAAATTGTGCAACACAATGAGGCACTGTAAAAGAAAGGAGAATGCAAAAATTATTAACTTTTAATGAAAAGGCTGCAACAATAACTAAGCAAAGGAGCAGTAGAGCCGCTAACAATAACAAAAAATACCCTCAACCCAGTAGACTTTTCATAATGACGTTTATAAACATGAAGAAGAAAAAAAAATTAAATGAAAAAAGAAATGAGGAACAAATAAAGGCAGCATCTAAACAACAATAACACCCTTCTAAGCTCAGGCCAACTTAACTTATAACAAGGAAATTTGTTAACAAGGGTCAAATGCTTCAACACCCCACCGATGAACAAAATTTTATATTTTCTGCCTGCTATAAATGTTGTCGTTGTTGTTTTTGTATTTGAATAATTGGAACACATTGATTAGCTGTAAATCAACGTCTATCAATGCTCGCATAAACAACAGACATCATTTTAAAATATTGATGAATACAAACGATGGCTGTTGTACGATGAAACGTTTTGTTGTTGTTGTAAAGTCTTCTTGTTATTGTTGTGCTGTTTAGAAGGACTATCAATAGTTGTTGCCAACTTTAAACGAAAACGAGCTCGTCATTAACATCCTAACGACTTCGTCTTTATTGTTTCGTTGTTGTTCTGTTAAGCCAAAGTCATTGACGGTCTTGTCTTCTTAATGTCATATCAATGAGAAGTGTAATGAAAAAACAGAAAAGAAAAAAACAATAATAAAATTTAACAAAACAAGTGGTGGTTTGCAATGTTTGGGTTCGGTTGGGTGCCCTGTAATTTAACTTGAATATTTCGCTGCTTTTGTTTGTTTTTATTAAAAAACAAATCAGGCTTTTGTTCTTCAGTCATCAGCCAGTTGTGCCGGAAGTGGCCATTTTTGCGTTTTAAATTAAATTTTTTCGCGAATTCCTTTATTTATTTTATTTTTATAAGTTTTTTCATTTAGAAGCGTTACTAATCAGCAGAAATTTGTGTATTTTTTTTTGTTTTTGGTTACAATTTTTTTTGTTAAAAAAAAAATCAAAAACTTAAAAAACGTTGTTTTGTTGAATATGTTTTTTAATAAAAGTGGGTGCTGCAATTTGCATGTTTTTTGGTAGAGAAAAACAAAACACTTGTTCCACTGCTTTTGTAGTAATTTTCAATTTTAATAAAGCCACCACCCTTTATATGCGAGCACAATTTTGAGGTTATGTTTTTTAGCAAGAAAGGAATGCACTTAAGTGGAAATTAGAAATTTAATTAAAATTATAAAAACTGTTGCAGAGGAGCTTAAAAACGGAATAAGAACAAATGATGCAGCGAAGACAGACCTTATATACAGATTGAAAAAAAGCAAAAATGATATCTTTTGTTTCTTTTTAATTGAGAAAATTTTTGTTAAAAAAATTTGGTTTTTTTAAAATCAATTTTTCTTGAAAATATATGAATTTATATATCCAACTCCACCTTTTCAACAAAGTACTTAATTTTTCTTAAATTGCATTTTCTCTAACAAAATACTTTTTAATAATGCTTTGCTACAAAAAGTACTTGAAAACATAGGCTGCTCAAAAATAGAAATTTCTCTTAAAAAAAGACATTTTTGTTCAGTTTAAGTTCACGTATATTCTAATATTCAAATTTTTACAGGAACAAGAAAAATCAGATTAAAGGGGTACTTTTTTTTGAAAGTGTCCTCTTTCGGGTTAAATTTCTTGCAAAATAAAATTTTTAGATAAGTTTTTTTTCAAAAAGATTATTTGCCTTTTTATCCCAGTATTTATTGAAAATTGTTTTCTAGAGAAAATTATAGTTTTGAAAAAAAAGTTGTTGCTTTCTAAAAAACGTTTTTCCTTAACAGGGTACTTTTTTGCTAGTTTCTTTTCTCTAAAAAATACTTATTATAAAACAATTTTTTTTAAACGGAATCTTTGAAAATTAGTTTTCTTTAGAAAAGTATTTTAATGTATAGTTTTAAAAAAATGGTACTTTACTTAACAAAAAGTATTTTTTTAAAACGTACCTTTCTTTAAAATTTATAATTTATTTGACAACGTGATTTTTTAAAAGTAAATTTTGAAAAGTAAGCTCTCAAACTACAGTAGTTTTATTTTAAAAAATTTTACTTTATTAAATACTTTTCATTATGTACTTTTTTTAAGGGAATACTAAAATATGTTTTAAAAATATTAAAAATATTAAAAACTGTGTTTTTTTAAAAGATAGTTATTTTTAAAATAGTTATATGTAAAATGCTAATTTCGTAAAAAATGTACTTCTTTCTGATAGGTACTTTTTGTGTAAAAAATTATTTTTTTTCTTAAATAAAATTTTAATAATGTAGCTAGCTACTTTCTTTAACTAGTTTTGTTATAACACTTCTCTAAAAAAGTACTTTTTTAACCGATAATAAAAAAGTACTTTTGTAACTCATGTTAAAAATGTACTATTCTAACTTGTTTCAAATGCTTGTTTATTCAGATCTTATTACCTGGGAACATTATATCTATGTTTGCGCGTTCTTTTCTTGCGAAAGAAACCTTTCTTAGAATAAAGTACTTTATTTAGTACAAAAAAGCATAAGTAAAAAAATTATTTTATGAAAAGAAAGAATACCGTGTTTCAAGTGATTATTTAATACAAAATAGTATTTTATTTTAAAAGGTTGCTTTATTTAAAATCAAAATTTAACTTAATTTTAAAAATGTATAAATCATTTATTTTGAATGGTACTTTTATTTAAATAAGAACGAACTGAAAATATATTTGTCTTTAAAAAGGTTTTTTCCTTAATTAAGATTGATTTTCAAGTAAATTTATCAAAACATATGTACCATGAAAAGGGTAAATTTATTGAAAATGTTCATTGACATAAAAAGTACCTTTTTAAAAAAGGTACTTTTTTAAAACATTCCCTAAAAAGAAATGTTAATGTTTTTTATATAATAAATTTTAGTTTTAAAATTGACCTTTTGCTTGCTGAATTGGAAAATAAATACTTAACTTTGATGTGAATAAATTTTTATAAAAGAGAGTGTTTTCTTGATAGGATTATAAGTATATATCGGTAATCTTATGTACAAACGCATTCATACAACTTTGCAGGAATAAAAATATAAATAAAATAAATATAAATAATAAAAATATGAATAAATTATGACAGTTTCGATACTTTTTCATAAGACTTTTGTGACGTGTTGTAAACATTTGTGTAAAATGTATTAGAAAACCGAAGGAAACTCAACTGCGTAATATTCGGACCTTTCTACGTGAGACCAACGATATATATTTGTTGTTGTAACAAAATGTTTAAAATAAATAAAGTACAAAAGTTAATCATTAATTTATGTCTTGTTGCTACTTTAATAATCAAGATGTCAGTTGCTTGGTTAACTAGGACCTCAAATTTTAACCGGTTACCAATTTATAACGAACTTTATAAAAACAATTATGTTACAACTGACAGATAATACCCTCATTTATTAAGCTAATTTAAACGTGTAGCAGCAAAATGAATAAAAAGCCATTAATCATGTAACCCATTAAAAAGTATAATTGAACCATTCCCATACACGTAGAGATATTGGTCACCTAAGCTGAAATCACAGAATTAAATTGTTAAATGATCCCTTTCAGTAACAAAAAAAGAAGGGAAGAAACAGACAAGAGATTTCAGATTTTATGAATGAAAATATTCTTAACCAAAAATTATGGTTGTTAAGTCAAACGACAAAAAACAAAGATTTTTTTTATAATTGAACAAGTGTTTTGTCTTTTTTCTATAACTTTAGAAATTTTTTTATTTAGCTTTATAATTGTTCTTTGGGATGATTTTGAATTCTATAGAATTTTCACTTTTTATTGATGATATTCTTTTTTTTTTTTCTTTTTGGGTGTTTTCTAACCAAAATAAAGATTAAAAACACACTAGACATGCTGGCGTTGATCTTGGCTACCAACTAAACAGCCAGCATCAATTGATATTGTGGCCAGTTATTTAGTTTGTTGTTGTTTGGTTGGTGTTTTGTATACAAAATACTCGTATCAATTTTTTTGTTTTGCTCTTTTTCTCCAACTTATTTTAGTTTTGTTTTTATTTGTTTGACTTTACAATGCAATGACACATGATTTATGACGTTAAATTTCATTGGAAATGAAAAAAAAATCGTAACCAATTTTGATTGTTAGATTTTTTGTAATTGTGGCTTTTTATAAATCAATAGATTGAGAAATATAGACGTAGAGTGTGAGAAAATTAAGTCACTTCTTATGAGGTACCTAAAGATTTTTGGATACCCTACAAATTAAACAACAACAAAAAAATCACTGCACACTTTTCAGTAGAAAATAAAAAATAAAAAAAATTGTCTCGATAAAGGGAACAGACAGATCACAGAAATTCTGATTAACAGAAATAAACACAACTTATAAAACCACAAGACAATTTCTAGAAAATTATCCTTAACACCTTTTATCCTTATGATGTCCTAATTTTAGATCCTCTAGCAATTACAATATCAATTCTTTGTTTCATTACCTCAAAGTGCTCTCTTTCGCAGTGATGGCACGAATTACAAAAAAAAAACAACCAATAATAATCCCTTATTTTGTTGCAATCAGTGATCGTATCTTAACAATTATTCGATTAATCCAGATATAAATCGATTAGTTGTTTGATTATTTTAAATGATTCATTTCTTGGTTCAATTATTTTTCCTATTTTCTCGTCATAACGTCTGAAAAGGTAGAAAAACTTATAAAATGGCTGTACGAGCTTTAGGAAAATAATGCAACTAATAAACGCTATAAACGATGCAATTACTCTTAATCACCACTTATCAACACCGCTCGAGACCTTTCCGAAGAAGAATATGAAATTATTTATGAACAGTAACCAAACTAAACTAAAAATATATCAGTAAACCAATTCTGATGCTACGTGAAAGCACATAGTCGGATTAATAAAAATAAAAGGGCAGCCATGCTCTACTACTCATGCTAAAATTTTTGATAAATTTTTAAATTTTGTTGAATTTTTAATTTTTTCCCAATGATGATTTGTACCCTGGAATGTTTTAAATGAATTGAAATTTGCTTTTTTTCGGCTTAGGTTCATTTTTTTATTTAACTTTAAAAAATCTTAAAAAAGAAAAATTAGTTACAAATGAATGCAGACGTTTTCTAAGGAAAACAAGAAAATTTGACCGCATTTTCTGGACCGCTACATCCTTCATCAGCATTCTTTGCATCTATCTTCCTTTAGCTGTTTACATTCTTATTATCATCTATTTAACCAACTAATCAATATTAACTTAACAAACAATAAATTGAATTTTCATGGCCATACCGAAGGTAAATAAAAAGGAAAAAATTTACCAGACAAGTTGTAGAGAGAACAATGAAGAAATTTTTAAGTTGTGTGTGGACTTCGTCTCACCAAATTAATTTAAACTTAATAGATTTTGCTAACAATAAAGAAATAATGAGTAATATGTAAAACCATAATATAGGGTGTTATCTTAAACCCGATAGAACTGTACGTGGTAAAAAAAAATTCACAACGAAATAAATTTAAAAATCACAATTTTTTTTGTTAGAAGTTTAAATATTTAAAATGCTTCTTCGAGCATATTCCAGAGAAACAAGTCGTGCGGCTCACAGCCGGCTGAAAGCCGCCGCCGATTTTTTCTTAATAGTCGAGCCGCCGCCGAGTAGTGCGGCTTGTCACGACTCAAAAATGTTAGCCGGCAATTTTAATTCTTTAAATTTTGTATATTTAAATTACTTTCAGTAAAGAAATATAATTTAAAATTTGAAGCTGTTATTTTAAATTGATTGAAACAGAAATATATTTCTACAGAAAACAATGCATAACTTATTAAATGTATGTAAATAAAATAATTTAAAAAATTTTTAAAATCTTGCGTCTTTATTTGTAAGATTTACTTCATCTAAAGTTTGTTTATTTTTGTTGTTCTTCTTCTTCTTCCTAACACAATACACAAGAACTCCTTGATAGTCGGCTTTAGCCGACTTAGAGCCGCCGCCGACAATTTTTTGCTTAGCCGCCGCCGCCGAGTTTTTATCACGACTTGTTTCTCTGGCATATTCCTCGCCAATGTTGAACGCAAACACCTTAATTGTATACCAGAAAAAACAAATTATTTTATATAGCCTGGCAAAAAATAATGGCGACGTATGAAGTTCCAAGACTTTGATGGTCAATTGTGATGTCCGTTTCTCAAATTCGTTTTATTGTAAAATTTTTTTTACAATAATTCGATGGCTGTAGTCGTCATATGGAACAATATCGTTCATATTTCCAAACATATAATAATTGATAATAGTGCGGCTATAATCTCTAGCGACCGTAACGTGAGTTCCGTTCTAAACGGTGCATTTTTTCTGGATGTATCGATTGGTTGTTTTGGTTTCATAAAAAAATACGTTTTAGGGCTGAACATAATCTTACATCTACAACCTGATTTTCAATGTCTGGTGGGTAGCCACTGAGTTACTTGTGAAATTAAAATTTTTCAATCCTCGTAGAATTTTGTGAAACATCACAGGGATAAAAAAAGGAGGTATGCCGAACGAAATTATTGCATTGTTTAGCCTTGTAAAGCCAAATTAAATATCATAAGACCAGTATGAAAGTTTAGAAATAGAAGGGCAAGTAGTGGAACACTGTCTAGCTCTTTTAGCATTAGATGTAGAGTCACAAGTACACAAATCTTTAAGTGAATATGTTTAAGCACCTTAGCTTGCACTTTAGAGATTAAAAGGACTCTGAGACGAAAAATGTGGCTGAAAACTATTTAAAACATTTGATGGCAAAAACTCAGTCTACCGGATTCATTAATGAATACCAAACTACAACTGAAAAGTCATTTACAAACGAAGATCTCTAAGGATGCAAATGAATATTTTGAAATTTACAAATGTGATGATGAACTAATATAAACCATCATCGACTTAGTGAATGGTATAAAAAACAAACACATGTGATGCTATTGTGGACCTTCTTTTATCCTTTAAGTTTTTTTTCTTTCAATTATATTTAGATGTAACTTTAAAACAGATAATTTATAGTTTTATAACTAGAACCCTCAGTGGTATTTAGAAGGGAAGTGTTAAAAAAGTATAAACTATAAAAACATCTTTCAAATAAATTTATAAAATAAATTCTACAAGATTATTAAGACTTCCCTGGTTATTTTTTATTTTCTTTTTTTTTAATCATTGATTTCAAAACCTTTTCTTACAAAAGTTTTGGAACACACGCGAGTTTTTTAATTCATTTATTTCTTCTTTTCAATCCACTGGTCTTAAGTAAATTAAATCATTAAAAATGTGTTACCAATAAAAAAAGAGATCCCAGGTTTTAATTATGACCTCAATTGTTTGAAAATATTGTGGTTTCCGCTGAGGTTTATAAATTGTGATATCTGCTTTTTAATATCAATAAAAAGAATGTTGGATTTTATAATTGTTTTTATATTTTACTTAAATGTTTATAAATTATACTCAAGCAAAATAATAGACTTAAAATGATTTTTAAATTTTTTAATTCTAGAAAACAGCTCTATTTGCTAAAGATTTTACATGACTTTTGAAGCTGCCAAATTTTTTGTTTTAATATAAATTTTCAATTTAAGTATCAGTTACAATCATTATTTAGCAAACATCTTTTAGGTTTTCATTGGCCTATACAAATTATAAAGAAATTATTGATTTGAAATCTATTTGTTATTTCTTCATATTTGTTTTGTAATTTTATTGAATTTTGATTTTTTGTTCTAATTTTTAAAAGTCATTTTGTTTTCATAGTTATTTCCAAGTATTTTGCCAATTTTTCTTTTATGGTTGCAATTTTAAAAAAGGTGTTTTTTTCTTCTCAATAAATTGTTTGTGGGAAAATTTAACAACAACTATACGAGGGCTGCTCTATATATTTTTGGCCTAATAGTGAAAATGCGAATATTTATAATCAAAAATGGTTTTATTGTTTTTCAAAGTATTCTCCACCACGATTTATATACTTTTGCATGCGCTCAAACCAGTTGTCGAAGCACTTTTTCCTCTCCGATTGAGACACCTCTAAAACATGGTTTTTGAACACTTCAACAGCTTCTTCTGGCCACGCATTTTTTTTCTTGATGTGCGGAAACAAGAAGAAGTCATTAGGTGCCAAGTCTGGGCTGTACGGCGGATGACCCATTAATTCGACGTTTTGGCCGGTCAAAAAAGCTCTGGTTTTAGCCGATGTGTGAGAGCTCGCATTGTCATGGTGAACAATGATTCGTCTTCTCTTGTTGGGTTTTCGAATTTCTTCGATGACTTCAGGCAAACAAATTGTAGTGTACCACTCAGAAGTAACCGTTCTACGTTGCTCAAGCGGAACAGTCGCCACATGACCAGTTTTTCCGAAGAAACAGGCGACCATTTGCTTCGAAGTGCTTCTTTCACGAACAACTTTCGTTGGATTTTGCTCGTCTTTGAAGATTCACACGGTCGATTGTGGTTTCGTTTCGGGCTCAAACGCATAGATCCATGATTCGTCACCTGTGACGATCTTATAAACGTCTTTTGAAGCACCGCAATCGTATTTTTGCAACATTTCTTTGCACCAATCGACACGAGCCTTTTTTGAGCGACTTTAAAATTGTGCGGGATCCAACGAGAACAAACCTTTTTTACGGCCAGGTGTTCATGCAGTATCGCATGTATGCTGGTGGAAGAAATGCCCAAGGATGTCTCTATCTCTCGGTATGTCGCATGTCGATCTTGCATTATGAGTTCACGCACGGCATCAATGTTCTCTGGCACAACAGCCGTTTTTTGACGACCTTCACGGAATTCGTCTTTGAGCGAGCTTCTGCCACGATTAAATTTATTATACCATAGTGCTATAGGATGGTGCTTCATCGCCATACAAAGATTTAAGTTCATCAATGCAAATGATGGCACGAAAATGTTCACGAGTTAATTCCATTTTTTTCTATATTAATTTTTTCAAGTCAATGTAAACAACACAAATAATGGTCGTACGTCAAAACGTTTTGAGTACGATTAAGCTTAAAAATGACAAACTTTCCAATGGAAATGTTAGATTGCACTTGGCAGCACTCAGTGTTGCCAGGCCAGAAATATATATAGCAGCCCTCGTATTAGCCCAAGAGTGAGTAGTACTGATTTTAATAAATGAGGTTATGTTTGCTGAAACTAATTTGTATAGCAGTTTATTAGGAATTACAGCAGGTTACTCCTAGGTTTTTTTAGTCTGTTATGGTTATCCCTTAAATTTTGTGTGAATTGTGAAATCCCATATAAAAATTTTATTATAAATTTCTATAAAGTTTGACTCTCGTTAATAGTTTTTGTAGAAGGAGTGATTACAAAGGAAAAAGCATAATCTATGAGAAATAATATAATTGATGTTATTGGTACGATGTTATTTAAAAACATTGTGAAATGTAACTATAATATAGTTGGTCATAATATAGTTATTATTATTATTATCATTATTAAATTAAATTTTTTTTTTACACAAAGCCAACGTTTAATATTTTAACAGCAAAATCACTGAACTGATAGAAAAAAGCTAACAAATTATCCAGACTTTGAAAATCAGTTTGAAGATGTAAAATTGTAATCATCCTTGAGGCTTATTTTTGTATTAATCAAAGACTTCGATGCACCGCTTAAAACGGAACTCACCTCACGATTGCTAGAGATCGTAGCCGCACTATCACCAATTATTAATTGTTTGGAATAATAAACGACATTGTGCCATATGACGACCGCAACCAACGACTTATGTAACAAAAGTTTTACGATAAGATGATTTTGAGAAACGGACATCATAATTGGCCATTAAAGCCGTGGGATTTTATACCTCGCCGGGCTATTTTTTTCCGATATACAATTAATGTGTTTGAGGTCAACATTGATGGTCTTAATCACGACATACAGCGTGGAATGCTCGAAAAATTATTTTAAATATTGAAACTTCTAATAAAAAATTTGTGACTTAAATTTATTTCATTGTGATTCTTTTTACAATTTATTAAGGATCCGCCAAATAATTTTTTTTTCTTTAAGTCGATCGCAGGCCCGCTTAGCGAAGCGAAAACGCATTGGATAGTCAGTTGGCTTCAACTCCTGAACCAATTGGACTTTGTATGCCGTCATACCAAGGTCTTTATGCAAAATTCGTCTCAATGATGGCTCAATTGTTGATGTTGATGGCGCTTCACACACACTTTCTGCCTAAGCAGCAATACTCTTGGATGTACGCATTGTTTTTGGCTTTTCACGCTTTAGTTTATCGATAAGGAAGGCAGTTTCACTTTTTCACAAGATAACAAACATACGGAGCTGACGGTGCTTCTCTTCTTCCTAAATCCGTATGCAATTTTCGCTCACATTCTTTTCAAAGTAATGTCGCAGTATTTCCCAGCGTTGTGATATTTGGCGCCCCATAAAGAACTATAATTTGGCTATGCAACATTTATTAGGACTAAAAAAAAATTCTTGGTTTGCGAAAAAAAATTTAACCAAAAAATGTTTTAAAACTATAAAGAAAAGAAAAGCGTAACTTTAAAGAATTTACTTCTAACATTAACGTTTCACAAATTCTCTTTTTCTCTATTTAAATTAAATAACTTTAAAAAAATATTCAATAAAAAAAAACTTAACTCCTTCAACAAAGACAAATATTCAGAATATAAAAAAAACTAAATAAATTTATAAAAAACAGACAAAAATTAGCAAAATGCCACTTAAACAAACTGACAAATTATTCACAAAAGCAGGAAGAGTTCTTCCAAATAAAAAGTTGATGAATAACAAATGAATGTTTTTTTGTTTTGTTATTTTTGTGTTAAATTGTTGACTAAATATTTGTCAACTGCCAACAACAATCAACGAAAACTCTGACGTTTACAGAGAAAAAAGAGGTAAATTTTATGACTGTTTTTTTATTTATTATTTTTAACAAATAAAAGTTAACGAAAAATAATAGAAAATAAAAAAGAATATTCAAACACACAAGAATTTTGCCTATTTTCATTACAACAACAAACATACTTTTAAATAATCAAACTACTGATTTATGTATTGGGTTAAAAAAAAATTAAAAAATAAAATACTTTTTTAAATAAAATTTTTTACTTAAGTATAATTTAAATTATTGTTTAGTTTTCGAATTTATCCCGTCTTTTTTAGCGTTCCATGGAGTAAAAGGGAAATCCTTATACATCGATTTGTCCGTATGTTACAGCCCTCTATCTCTGCAACCGTAAACTTGTAAGCTATAAATTTTTATAAAAGGTGAATTACTATAGAAGCTTTAACAAAAAATTACTAAAAAAATTTAAAGGGTTCTCCGAAAGTGACATGATGTAAATGAACATTGTGTTATTTTCTAAACTTTAATAGACAGACACATCAAATTTGTACTATGTCCGCTGTAGCAACAAGTAAAAAAAAATAAAGGGTATGCCAATAGTGCCGCGATTTTTACGTGGCCCTGTTTTTTTAACCTGCAATAGGGAGATATATTAATTTTAAGTATTTTTAAGGGCGGTTAGTTAAACATAAAACCAAATTATAAAGGGTGTTCCTTTAGTGACGTGATTTTTACGTTTACCGCTTTTTGGTTTTTAATCGTAGTAAATAACAATTAAAATTTTCACGAGTATGTATAAATATATCAGCTTTAAAAATATTTGAGGACGATAGTTTTGAAAAATTTACGGCTGTTTCCATAGAGGCCAGGAGTTTGATGAATATCACCGCATCATTTAAGCCATAACCGACAAAAGCTTGAAATTCATGCAGAGTTAGGTGGAATACCTTGAGTTGTAAGCTGTTTTATATACTCGAGATTTTTCAAATTTTAATTTAACTGTAATAAATTTTTTCCTTCTTCTAGAAGCAATTTTTATTCCAGCCAAAAATCCAAGCCCGCGATGTTGTTCGGGAAAGATTATGTGATCAAACACAAAGCAAAGCAAGGCATGCTTTAGTGGAAAGAGAAACTGCATTACAATATGCAATGCTTGGAATTTACATCTTTGCTAATCGGTTTTCCATTAAATTTCAACGAAAAAACTTTTTTACTCACCTTCTGCCCCCCAAAGAAGAAACAAACAAATGAACAAAAATATAACACGACAAAAATCACTCCTTTCACAATAACAATGTTTTCACATACAAACAAATAAACATAAATATAGACTGAGACTTGCACATTCACCCATAAACAAAAAACCTCGAATAATAAAATCCTTTCCTTCCTCAAAACGTCAACATCTCAAAATAAACAGAAAAGAACAAGAAAAACAATGTTAATTTTACAACAATCACGCTAAAAAAATAAAACATTAAATAAAAACAATAAACAAAACAAAAAAAAAAACAATAATAAATTTCTATGAAAACGTCAAAATTTAAAAACTCACACCATTATAAAAACACACACACACTCCATGCTAAATAAGGATATCAAACAGGCTCTTGCACTTTTCACAACCCGTTGATGTAAAAAAATGTTAAAAAAGAAAAGAAAACAGTCATCTTGATATTTTTACAAAGAAGTTTTTTTAGTTTTTCTTTGGTATTTTTATGACGAAATGTGAGGGATTCTGTTATAAAAAAAGAGTTTAGTTTATTGTACAGAACTAAAAAAGGAAAGGAAAGAGTAAATTTTGTTGTGTGACCAACCAAACAGTCAACAGAAATAATATAATTTCTAGTGGCTGTTTTTCTTTCTTACGTTTATTCACATCTTTGAAGGATTTAACTCCATCTTATACAAATTTTTTTTTAAGAAATTTTAATACAAAGCTACTGACCAACCGCTGTGTTAGTGGGGCAATAAAAATATATTTCAGCTTAACACAAGACATTTTATAAATTGCATAGTTGTCACCTTAACAAGCAAACGAACACGAACTTATGCAAACATAATTTCGTCTGCTTAATTATCTTTTTAGTTTTAAAACATTTAAATAACTCTTATTAAGCAAGAGTTTCAAAAATATCACCATTTTGTCATTTTAACAATTATTTTGCAGTAACCCTCTTGTTTATCCTTCTTGAGGTTTTCTTTTTTTTTTTTTTTTTTTTGTTACTGACTTTATTGCTTTTAAAACTGCGGCCTCATCCTCAATAAATATGCAACCTAAAAATAACCTTGAGTTAAGCTGTTTTATTTTCAGTTGCATGAAATTTTGCAAGTCTGTGTATAGTTTTTGGGTTGCATAAATCGCTGTAACATCAGCAATTTGTTGTTGTGCAATTATGTTTAAAATGTAATTAAAGTGACCTTGGACAGGCAGGTAAGAAATAAAGTCGTTGTAACATTTCCAGCACACGCTTTGTAGGAGAATGAGTAAAATTGTAAATATTTTCGGTATCTACTATTTGCTGTTCTCCTTTGAATTATCACTCATAATAACAAAAATAATTTTTAACTGAAAACTATTGATTAATTTGTACACAGAATGAAATTTAATTAAACTTTTAAATGACAGTATTACACGTTTAATTGAAAATTTTTCTAATATACAAATTAATTGAATCAATTATATTTTTAATTCAAACGAAAAAAAATCTAGATAAATAATTAATTGAGTCAATTAAAAATTTAATAGATTTTCAATATTTAAAGTTAAAAATCGTTAAAAAGTGCAAAAACTTGTTTTTGTTTAAAATAATTAAATAGATCAAATAAATAATGAAAAAAATATTACATAAAATTTAGTTAATTAAAAATAACGCAGTGTTTTGTAGCTATAAAAAGAAGAGTCGTAAGTATAATAATTTAAAAAAAATTTAAGGCTTTTGCAAAGATTCTATCCTCTGAACTTTTCATAGAAAATTACGATTCTGAACTAAATTTTTTAAAATATAAATATTTTTCAAAGCGGTAAATTTTGGTTGAACAAATCGAATATTAAAATTTAATAAATGAAGGTGTTTCTGTAAACCTAATCATTTATTTTATAAGCCTGCCTGCCAGCTTGCAGTCCCAAAAAACACATCGCGATGAAACCAATTATACAGATTTTTAAAAATTAGTTTCTGTAAACTACTCACTTGTCTGCTGTCATTTAATTTTTATATTATAAAAAATGCTGCATAATTAATTATTACTTAGCTTTGATTTAAAAGAACTTTTAAAGTAACACATTACGAGGGCTGCTATATATATTTCTGGCCTGGCAACATTGAGTGCTGCCAAGTGCAATCTGACATTTCCATTGGAAAGTTTGTCATTTTTAAGCATAATCGTACTTAAAACGTTTTGACGTACGACCATTATTTGTGTTGTTTACAGTGACTTGAAAAAATTAATATAGAAAAAAATGGAATAACCTCGTGAACATTTTCGTGCCATCATTTTTCACAACTTTCGACGTGGATTATCACGACAAGAGTGCATTGATGAACTTAAATCTTAGTGTGGCGATGAAGCACCATCCCATAGCACTGTGAAAAATTGGTATAATGCATTTAATCGAGGCCGAAGCTCGCTCAAAGACTAATTCCGTGAAGGTCGTCCAAAAACGGCTGTTGTGCCAGAGAACATTGATGCCGTGCGTGAACTCATAATGCAAGATCGACATGCGACATACCGAGGGATAGAGACATCCTTGGACATTTCTTCCACTAGCATACATTCGATACTGCACGAACACCTGGCCGTAAAAAAGGTTTGTTCTTGTTGGATCCCGCACAATTTGGAAGTCGCTCAAAAAAGGCTCGTGTCGATTCATGCAAAGAAATGTTGCAAAAATTCGATTACGGTGCTTCAAAAGACGTTTGTTAGATCGTCAGAGGTGACGAATCATGGATCTATGCGTATGAGCCCGAAACCAAACAACAAACGACCGTGTGGGTCTTCAAAGACGAGCAAAATCCAACAAAAGTTGTTCGTGGAAGAAGCACTTCGAAGCAAATGGTCGCCTGTTTCTTCGGCAAAACTGGTCATGTGGTGACTGTTCCGCTTGAGCAACGTAGGACGGTCACTTCTGAGTGGTACACTACAATTTGTTTGTCTGAATTCATCGGAGAAATTCGAAAAACCAACAAGAGAAGACGAATCATTGTTCACCATGACAATGCGAGCTCTCACACATCGGCTCAAACCAGAGCGTTTTTGACCGGCCAAAACGTCAAATTAATGGGTCATCCGCCGTACAGCCCTGACTTGGCACCTAATGACTTCTTCTTGTTTCAGCACATCAAGAAAAAAATGCGTCGTCAACGATTTTCGTCGCCAGAAGAAGCTGTTGAAGTGTTCAAAAACCATGTTTTAGAGGTGTCTCAATCTGAGTGGAAAAAGTGCTTCGACAACTGGTTTGAGCGCATGCAAAAGTATATAAATCATGGTGAAGAATACTTTGAGAAACAATAAAACCATTTTTGATTATAAATATTCGCATTTTCACTATTAGGCCAGAAATATATAGAGCAGCCCTCGTAATTCCATTAAAAACAAAAGCTTATAGTTTAAGAAGCTGATACTGTTATATTGAAAATAAACCAGAAATTCTGTTATTAATTTTTAAATTTTTATACATCTAATTTTTCGTTTTTCTTTTTATATTGTATGCCACCACTTCAATCACAACAAAATTCTATTCAACAAAAACCATAAAAAACATTTCATCTCCCACCCCTTAAATTTAAAATCAATTTTATAAATTTTATTTTTTATAGATTTTAAAATTACTCCCAAAACAATTTAATAAAAAACATACACATTTGAACAAAAGAACTTAAACACACTTGTCTAAACATTTGGCAGCCCATGAATTAAAGAAAAAAGTTTAATGAAATTGAATTTTTTATGCTGCGACAATAAAATTTATAAATCAAAATTTTTATTTTATAAAAATTAGTCTGATAAAAAAAACGAAGGACACGCAAGATATTGCAAAAAAAAAATAAATTTTATTAAACCCTTTTTTTAGTGGTGGGCAAACAAAACAATGCACCACAATCACAGGCTGTAAAATAAAAGAAGTTACAAAAAATTGTAAAAAAATGAAACAAAAAGGATTTTTATGATCACCACCATTAGCCACATAAAGAAAGTCAAAGTAGCAACAATTTTGAAGGTTAAACAAAAGCTACAGCCAGGACAGAAAGAAAGAAAAAAATAAAATTCTTTAAATGACAATAACAAGTAACGCAATAGTACAAAATCAAAGCCACATATTGGGCAGGATAATTTATTTGTTAACGCAAATTGAAAGAGAGCAAGTAAGAAGTAAATTTAGAAATAATTTCGCCACTCTAACATAAACCACTTGCTATAATGCGAAGTATCGGTAATAGCAGTTTTTTATATTGGGGGAAAAATAAATCTAATTTTTCACTTAAGTTTAAAAGACAATGTTATGACTGCACACCAACCAAATGCCTGATAGTCAGAAAATGCAATTTATAAAACTTTTTTTAAATTAAATTTTTCTGTAGCTGAGGACGGTTGAAAATCTTGTAAATAATTCGGCAGCTTCTTAACATTAAAGACAAAAAATCTAGGTCATTACAGCAGGTTTTTTGGGTTCACTTTTATGCATATAAATCTATGCACTGGAGAACTGATTTTCACAGCCTTTCTATAGACAACGGTTAACCCTTAATACAAAAGAAACTTTTTCTTTCGTCGCAAGAATAACGTTGAGTATAAAAGAACTGAAGAGATTTTAACATCAGCACCTCCAATATGTTAGTATTTTCACTAAGGGCGGGCAGTACATCAGCAAGCCATTTTCCCCCTCAAGGTTACGTTTTATTCGCCGAAAAGACAAAAAGCCCAAAAATTATTTCCTTTAATGTCACTCAGCTCTGTATAATTTTTTTTAATTTGGCCAGCAGCTCCCAACAGCAAATTTTTTTTCACAGACGATTTAAAACGACTAGATTCCTGAAAAATAAAAGGATCTGGCAGCCTAAAAATCAAGTTTTACCAAAATCACATTAATATGATTCATAATACTAAAATATTGTTGTTGAAACCATAAACGTAATAATAGCATTATTATACACAACCATAATCATGTCCAAATTATAAAAGTATAATAAAAAAATAAGACCAAATAAAACATTTGCTGCATGAGAGTCATTTTTGAAAATAAAGAAAAACCCAAATAATTATAAAACAAACCACAACATATTCGTTCTTATCTATAATTTAAGCACATGAAGAAAGCTTATCATATAATTTTTATTTACAATATATTATTTTTACAAGTATTAAAAATATAGTTGTGTCAGAGTTTTAATAATAATTATTTAATTTAAAATAACAATGTTGTCTTTTATTTGCCATTTATAGACCATCAAATCTTAAAAATAACTTTTCTATATTGTATTGTTCAATACAACTTTAATATGTTTAATACAAACATATATTTTTACCGGCGACATAATATGATGTTTTTTACCATATTACAACCTTAATTTCTTTCTGCGTGTCTCCAAAAAAATTCTCACATTTCCTGGTAAACATTTCCTTCTCGAGCAGATCTTTTAATAACATACATTGTTAAATAGCCAAATCTAAACACTATTGCTTTACGTTCCTTAAGAAGTAGTATGATTATGCCCCAATACGATTACAACGGACAGCTCAACTAGCTATTAATTCCAAACAAAATTTCATAAATTCGAAATAATTTTTTTCTTGTAAAATTTGCAAGAAATTCCTATTCCATTAACGTTCATCAACGTTACAAATTTGATACGCAACAAAACATAATCTTTACTTGATGGTAGGAGACTCAGACGTACAACACGAATCATAAATTAAGATAATATTTTATTTTATATTTTTATGTACTTTTCACATGTCATATCAATACTGTGCCGCAGCCTACACAAAATAAGCCATTTCATAACTCCCACAAAAAGTGTAATGAAAAAAAAAATACAAAAAGGGTTAAAATAAAAGATCCATTAAATTAAATGTATTAAACAGGGTGTTTCAGGGTGTGAAATTACAAATAGCAATAAAAAAGAAGTAACGTTTTCCTTAAAAACGAACAAATTTAACCTCAAAATAAAAAATTGAAAAGGGTATTTAGAAAAACTCATATCGAGGTATTATTGTCAATAGAATAAAAATTATTCGAATAATGAAAAAATAATTAAATAAAATTTTTCTTAAAATTTCGTTTTATTTTTTGCTGTGCTAAGATTTAGCAAAAAATTAATGAAATTTATATGCAGCCGAATTTTTATTTTTTAGCATTTTTAGTTATTTCTGAGAAACATTCATCGGAAGTATGTATCAGTACACCGATGTTTTTGTAATTTTAGCAATCAGTTAAAAGAAGTTTTATATATTCTTGATATTACAAGTGGGCGTGTCACTTGACATTAAATATTTATCATCATTAATTCAGAAAACTATAACCAAATGTGTAATTATGCTATTAATTGTGTTCCTAGTCGTAGTAAAAAGAAAATTTGCTCAATGGTTTAGATATTTGCTTTATAAGGCAAGTAATGCTTAAAAATAATATTAAAAGCGCTTTCATAGCTACGACCTTTAAGCCATATAAAACATACTTTCATCACTTAAATGGCCAATACCTTTAGTAAAAATTGCTTTGCAAAATATTTGATTGACAATCTCCTAAAAAAAAACTTCTAAGCTTTTCTATAAACTGAAGGTATTTAGTAAATTTGCTCAGAAATAGTTTAGAGGTCCAAAATATTAAAAAAACATTGATATTAAAAATATTAATCTTTTAAAAGCATTTTATTAATCGATTAAAAATATCCGAATAATCGATTAAAAATATCCGAATAATCGATTAAAAATATTCGATTAATGGAATAAAAATTTAAAAACAGCTGAAAATATTAGATAAATCAGTTCCATTACTTAATTAATACTGTTTATTAATCGGCTAAGCGAATATTCCCAACTATACAAAACTTAATATAAAATAAGAATGAAAAGTTAATAAAACATTCGTTTAAAATTGAAATAAATTAATTTAGAAATTGTATAAATAAGTCGATAAAAGTTATACTCGCATAATTGACAACCCTACTTTTTGCACATTATACAATCTTAAAATTAAAAAATGGATAGAAAATAACATTAGGTAGACTTTTTTAATATATATTTCCTAAAAACGCAGACACATTAGGTTTAGCAAATGACATAATTAGCAGGTAACAACCCATTACATACCGAAAAAACCCTTATTTATCCTTTAACTTAACCCTACATGAAAGCCTTTAACAAAATAAAAAAAAAAAAACTATAAATATCTTTATCTAAAACTATGCAACTTTCCCAGAAATTGCCTTGTCAACCCTTGCAAATAAAAAAATCCTTGCTTTTTTGTGGAAAATCATAAAAAATATTGCAATAAAATAATAAAAGTTTACGCATTTTGGTGTAATCCTTTATTGCTTAAATTGATGGCTTTTTGACTTCCTAGTTACTGTGTAAATATTCAATTTACCATTATAACCTTGACGTTTTCATTTAATTCTTTCAAAATGATGAAAGGCTACAACTTCATTGTGAAAGGATTTAGAAAAAATAATGTTTTATGTGTCTGGTTAGAAGTCAAAAATTTTATTTTTTAACATTTTTTGATTTATATTTTTATGAGCATAGAAGTATAAATTTCTACCTATGCTTGCTTTTATACTTAACTATGGTGAAGTTAGGTAAAAATTACACTCAGAAAGTCAAAACTCAGACTTACTATAGCATAACCAACCTGAGCAGTTATTGCAGTGTAAAAAACATTCCAACAGGACAAAGCTGTTGCACCTACTGAATTATTTATTATTATACCCTTCACTACAAAAAGTGGAAAAAGGGAATACGAGGGCTGCTCTATATATTTCTGGCCTAATAGTGAAAATGCGAATATTTCTAATCAAAAATGGTTTTATTGTTTTTCAAAGTATTCTTCAGCATGCTTTATACACTTTTGCATGAGCTCAAACCAGTTGTCGAAGCATTTTTTCCACTCCGATTGAGACACCTCTAAAACATGGTTTTTGAACACTTCAACAGCTTCTTCTGGCGACGAAAATCGTAGACCACGCATTTTTTTCTTGATGTGCGGAAACAAGAAGAAGTCATTAGGTGCCAAGTTAGGGCTGTACGGCGAATGACCTATTAATTCGACGTTTTGGCCGGTCAAAAACGCTCTGGTTTGAGCCGATGTGTGAAAGCTCGCATTGTCATGGTAAACAATGATTCGTCTTCTCTTGTTGGTTTTTCGAATTTCTCCGATGACTTCAGGCAAACAAATTGTAGTGTTCCACTCAGAAGTGACCGTCCTACGTGGCTCAAGCGGAACAGTCGCCACATGGCCAGTTTTGCCGAAGAAACAGGCGGTCATTTGCTTCGAAGTGCTTCTTCCACGAACAACTTTCGTTGGATTTTGCTCGTCTTTGAAGACCCACACGGTCAGTTGTTGTTTCGTTTTGGGCTCATACGCATAGATCCATAATTCGTCACCTGTGACGATCTTATACACGTCTTTTGAAGCACCGCAATCTTATTTTTGCAACATTTCTTTGCACCAATCGACACGAGCCTTTTTTTTGAGAGACTTTCAAATTGTGCGGGATCCAACGAGAACAAACCTTTTTTACGGCCAGGTGTTCATGCAGTATCGAATGTATGCTGGTGGAAGAAATTTCCAAGGATGTCTATATCTCTCGGTATGTCGCATGTCGATCTTGCATTATGAGTTCACTCACGGCATCAATGTTCTCTGACACAACAGCCGTTTTTGGACGACCTTCACGGAATTCGTCTTTGAGCGAGCTTCGGCCATGATTAAATTCATTATACCAATTTTTCACAGTGCTATAGGATGGTGCTTCATCGCCATACAAAGATTTAAGTTCATCAATGCACTCTTGTCATGTTAATCCACGTCAAAAGTTGTGAAAAATAATGGCACGAAAATGTTCACGAGTTAATTCCATTTTTTTCTATATTTATTTTTTTAAGTCACTATAAACAACACAAATAATGGTCGTACGTCAAAACGACCCTATAAAGTGTATATATTATGACTTCTTATGCATAGCTAAGTCGATTGAGCGATGTCCGTCTGTCCGTCCGTGTTAGTGTTGAAATCAAGTTTGCCAAAGCATTCGATCAGCTAAAAAAAATGTAAATACACCAGTCCAACAGTCATAGTGTCCTTCGACGCAGCGAGAAAAACACCACGTCTACCTCTAAGTTTTTAGATTATTTGGAACAAAAAAGTAACTCCAATAACAAAAAGAAAATATATGGAGCGATAGAGAATTAAAAAAAGGAAAAAACATCAAGTGAAAAAGTTGACACTCGCCCATATTTTTCGAGTTACGGGCCTCTAAAATTTTCAAAATTTTTAAAATATCAATATGGGTATTTTTTTAAAAAATAAAAAATTAAAATACTTAACCCATTAAGAGTCGATAGCATTTCTTTTGGTATTAATTATTTTATGACTTTTACCTACTTTATTAATTTGACAATAAACTATCGTTTAATATTATTATTTGATTAAAAGAAAATCACTGAGTAAAGAGGAAAGCATTTAGCTAAAAAGGAAACTTAAATATTTTTTTCTTAACCACAACCATAAAATATGGTTCCTGTAACCATACCACAACCATATTTTTTATTTCCATATGAAATTAGAGAAGCAGTTGCAACCACAACGTGTGGCTTTTTAAGATGGATTTTAAGCTGGTCAGCATTTCTATTATTTAATATCGGGGCAGATGCAATTTATACAAAGCCAGCGCATAAAGATCATATTATAATAATAAAAAAATCAAAAGATTAATTCCAAAATTGGAGTCTACTCTTATAGACACATTAAAAACATCTCACTAATTTCAGATAATGCTATAAGATTTAAAGCTGCATTTTTGACACTTTGTAACAGTAGAAATAAATTCACAAATTTTTTTTTAAATATACAATTTTACAATAAAATATTTATTTTATAGAATTTTAAATAAATGCGCCTGCCATCCATATCCGCAATATAAATCAAATAATAATATTATTACTAAATAAAACTGCGTGTTGCAAGATATTTTATTTATGCCACACACACAAACACTCAATTCAGTTTGCGACCAAACAACTAACTGCTACTTAAACTAAACAATGCTGCTTAAATAGTGGCAAATATATTGTCATCATGATCATTATTATAAAGAAAAATAGAAAACTAAAATAATGTAAAGTAAAGAGAACATTTAGAATTATGTTTTCCTTTCGTAATTGTTGTCACAGTCACTATAAATGACCATCATATTTCATTCCAAGTACAAGACGAACCAAAGTCGAATACTTGGAGGGGGAAAAAATTCGCTTGAAATAAAATTTAAAACAAAAATTACTTCTTTAGACAATAAGACCAAAGTAAATTTTATTGCCACCATCATTGTCTTTAGATTTCTAAGCGTTAATGTATGTTTGTGTGTATTGTTTTTCGGCCAAGAAAATTGCCACATTGTGTTGACTGCAACAAAACGATTGAACGAATGTAAACCAAAAATCTATGCAACAATTAAAATGTGTTGTGTTCTATGTTGATGTTGGTTAAAAAAAAAAATTCTAGTACCATTTTCTTCAAGCCAACTACCGAAGTAGCTGGCAGATTTTGGCACATCATCATTCTATGTTAGAGATTTACTTGTGTGGCCTTCTTTTCAAATTTAACAATGACAATTATTGTTCCACTCTACAAATGTTAAAGACGGATAATGATGATGTCACTGCTTGCTTGGATACAACATTATTTTCTTCAATTAAGTGAATAGAACTTTTAGATTGGTAAATATGAAGATAAAAAGAGGCATGTGTTTTTATGTGCAATTTCCTTTTCCTGTTTGGAATAGCTGTTATTAAATGGATAAATATTATTCCATATGTTTATATTTTTATTTAGGGACGCATTTAAAATATAAAAATATTTTTCGGTTTTATTAGAAATATAAAGAGTTTAATAATTAGACATTTTTTTCCAGTGAATTTAAAAAGCTTATTAACATTGAAATTCGATAACTCACGTACAAATCACAGTTCTAGCAGCGCTAATAAAAATCAATTAATAACTTAAATAATTTGAAATTTTTATGCAAAGATAATTATTTTATAAAGGTCTTCAATTAATTAACAAACTTCAAAAATAGGATTAAAACTCTCCTGTTTTCTTTGAAAGTTGATAAAAGATGCGTGTAAACTTTAATAGAATACAATAATTTATATTTATAATTATTACTTTCATTAATTATATTTAGAGTACCACGAAATTAATTTTCTTTTGCAAAATATTTAATGACCGCCGCTGTCAAAAAAAAAATTCGAGATTATCTATTAAATCTAGTTTTTCAGTTCGTATTCTCAAAAATCTTTTCAAATTTCAGAATTTTTAACGATTAAAAATATTCGATTAATTGCTTAAAAATGTTCGATTAATCGTTTAAAATATTTTGATTATTCGATTAAAAGTAATCGATTAATCGATTAAAATTATTCGAATAATCGATTAAAAGTATTCGATTAATCGACTAAAAATATATATTAAATTGATTACATAAATATTCGTGCTTATGTGCGAAACATGTAAATAATAATTAGGAAACTTATTTGGAACCATATAACATTATACGTTTTAATCGTGCTTGATTCCTTTTAAAGGTGTATTTTCTAAAAACAAAATATACAGCGTTAGAAGGTTAAGAGCATATTGCATTACTGTGAAGAAAGAATATAAATTTAGAATAAAATGAAACATTGAATAACTAAACGACGAAAAATGGATTATCGTTTAAAATTGTGATCAACGCGTATCGTTTTCAAATACTTGTTGATTTATTTCTTTTTTTACATATAATATCGGTTAACAGAATAATTAATTATTTTAGATGATAAAAAGAATACTCGCATTATTGACATACCTACTTTAAGCCCACTTACTAATCAATGCATTTACTTACATTCTTCTTATTTTTTCAGTTTACTTTAAGAAGGAATAAATTAATTTGTAAAAATAATTCTTCTCTTGTAATTAATTTAGAAATTAAAATGTACGTGAACTTAGGCCGACTCGAATAGCTTTTATAATATATTTTTAGTTACCGAATAACATTAAAAGCTGCATTAAGCAGCCATTAATATCGAGAAAATTTATTAATAGTTATACTACCGTATGGCAAAAAAAAAACTTCATTTGTGTAATTTTTTGAACAGTATAACATCACCTTTAGTGTTAGATAGAGGCATTAAGTTAAGGCTGACAAAAATTTTTTTTTATTGTTTTACATCGCAGACAATTTAATGCTGAAGAGAAATATGAGGGAAAACGGGTATTAATATTTATATACAAAAGTGTGAAAAATAAATAAATCTGTAATTTGTCATCGGCTGGGATATGAACACAGGCCATTAAAGCAATCCAATACTAAGTAATCAGTGTGTTGAAGTTCTGAACTACAGCATCCTCAGTTTTTCAGATTGATCCTATTGAAAGGCTTCATAAGTTGTTCGATAAAGCATAAAACCTCTAAAATCTCAAAGGAGAGGACATCTTAGACAAAAAGGACAATATATATTTATTATAAAGCTTGTTTCTTATTGTCAGGGTAAGCAGTAATCAGTTACGTTGTTACATCGTGTTATACAACGAATAATCAAAAAAATTAAATTTGCAGTCCATATTTTTAAAGAAGATTTTTTATGACCCGATTTAAGTCACATTAACTCAATTGTCCCAAAGTTTCATGGTCAGCACGCAAAAATTTAAAAATAAAACAAAGTTTCACAAATTCCTCATTATAAAACTGATGCCACAATTTGTCATTCGCTAACAATTGATTTTAATAAAATTCAAATTTACCAACTTTCCCAATAAAATGGAAATAATATTCTCAGGCCTTCTTTTCTTCTCACACCAAGCATTTAAACCATAATGACCAGCCACAAGGGTGTATTTTGTGTTAAAAGCCACAGTTACAGGAAAACATTAGCCAAAGTTTGTAAAAATACTCATGATTTAACTACCAGTACTCTACTCTTTCATTTCATTTCCGCTGCTTGAAAAAGTTTATTTTCTTTTTATATCAATGAAAGTTTATTTGAGATCTAATTTTATTTTGATTTTCTTTCTTTTAGACTTTATCGTTTTGTATGGGATTTTGTTGTTATTTTTGCCAGTTAAATATTTGATTTTTATCACAAATACATTTAAATTTTATTACGTATTTATGTTTAGATTTTCTTTTTACTGATTTCTTTCATCTATTTCTGAAGCTATTTAGAATTGGCAAAAGAGCAAAATAAATGGGGTATCACAACTTTAAGTAATAAAAATATTTCCTCCCCTCAAGTACCCATTGACCATTGGCCAAATTGTTTTGTGAAAAGGTACTTAGATGGCATTTTGTATTGTTTCTTTTATTTTCGGCCACTTTGGCGTCATTTTCTTGACAATAAAAGAAACATTTAAAATGGAATCACATGGTAAATGACTGACCTACCAACAATAAATGACTTTAACTCCATCAGCCAGCCATTCAATCGTACGCTTATTTTAACTTGTGACGACTGTTTCGGATATTTAAACTTACTGCTCATATGATTTCGATTACGATTTTTGTTTTATTTAAAATGATTTTCTATACAATTTCATTGTTATTGTTATTGTAGCGCATTTATTTTTATGTTTTCGTGAAGAAAATTATGTTTAAGTTTTTTGTTGTTTTTTTATATCGGTTCGTTCAATCGTGAAAGAAATTGAAACTATGAAAATCCCTTTTTTAATTATAATTGAGAAGCGTGAGAAGTAGAATTTATTAAATAGATTTAAAAAAATTAATCAGATTTAAGGAAAATCATATTAAGCGACACTAACAGATTCATCGTTAGAAATTAATTAATCGAAAAGCTATGAAAATTTTCATTCTTTAGAGCTCAGGGCGGTTAATGAATACAAATCTTACCAGGTCATATTTCACCATCTAAAAAATTTGAAAATGAATATACCACAACTACAACTTGGAATAATTGTTTTCAGGAAAGTGTCGACGTCATTTACAATATTTAATATCTATTTTTTGTTCCGCCAGTAAATATTAAACTGTTGCCACACCTTTCGGTACAGATCGTCGTCACTAACTGTTTGTTTGGTACGTGGCTTGCAAATGATGTTCTCACATTGAAAGCACTCGTCAAACGTACAAAACAAACAGCCAATGGCGACGATCCTCACCGAAAGTTATGAAAACAGTATCCAGTTTCTCATTCAAAGAGTATCTCATCTAAAAGGTAGAATCTTGATATTTACAGAGATTGATGCAAAATGGATCTTTAAAATTAAGGTTTGAATCTTCACTACAAAAATGGAGAAAGCGATATGCTTTAAGAGAAAAATAGCTGCGAAAAAGGCTCTTAAGGAGGTTTGAACAAGTAATAAGAAAATAAAAAATAAGCGGTTCTTAACTGAAAGGTAGAATGCACTCAGCTCTGTGACATCTCCTTTTACAACATCACCCTCAGTTCAGTCATAGTAGACATTCTTAAATCGGATACAGAAATATTCGAGGAATCTAACCAAAAAGCAGAAAGCCGTTGCAAACAGCATATCTCAAACTCCTTTTTTTTTATCGAATTTAATCACCATCCTTTAATATGTTGCGCGCTAGTGGTTTGATATTATTTTAAGCGTCTGTAAGTGTCTTACGCATATTTCACTATTCTACCTCTATCAATGGCGTGTTTGCAAAAGTGTATTTTGGTGTTTTAAAATTGTTTTTCAATTTGAAAAAAGACAGCATCTCATAATTGAGTAACATAACAACATAGTCGCCTATCAAAATGTATGTCAAGGTCAAAGACTTTAATTTCCGAGAAGTTTGGTAAGCAATTAACACTTGTGGTCAGCCCTACGAACATCTTGTTACTAGTTTAATCAATAAAAATGGACTTCTAAGAGTATAAATCAAAAGATGCCTTCAGGAATACTGCATTAAGTAAATTTAAGGAGGACAAGATGAAATTATTAAATTATGCCTGTTAAAGGCAGACAGTGATATTAGAAATAAAATATGTAATTTTGCAAATTATATGGACAAAGCACATTTTAAACGGCTTTAAAAATAGATAGAGCTGATGCTTTAGATGTTACCCTTTTACTAAGTCTCACATTTCATACATCTCTAAAGTGGATGGCAATGCAATTGATATAAGCATTCGTGTGTGTTACTGCTGGATACGCCGATATATAGATTGCGCCGTGTACCACTGAAGCGGACTTCTAAAAGCCGACATCTTATTTCACCTCAACGGTCTGCATAATTTACCTAAGCTTCACTTAGATAAAATATAAATAAAAATGATGAGCTAGTGAAAATTTAAATACCCCAATAGATAAGACAGTTGCTAAAGAAAATCAGCAGGATCGGAAAATGTCCCTCGAGGGAGTGGGCTAAACACCACGCCTGCCTCTAATTTTTCCATATCATTTGGAACAATAAAGTAACTTCAATCAAAAACATAAAAATATGGAGCGATAGAGAATAAAAAAATAAGAAAAAAACATCAAGTGAAAATATTGGCGCTCGCCCATATTTTCCGAGTTACGGCACTCTGAAATTTTCAAATTTTTTAAAATATAATTATGGGCATTATTTTAAAGCTTTTGAAGAGGTCTTTAAGGAAATACTAAAATTTTCTTAAAAATGCTTAACCCATTAAGAGCCGATGTCACTTTTATTTCAAATTATATATATGCAGTACCAAATTTTTTTCTATCTTGTAATTTTCTGTCACGGTAATATTTGCCTTTTTGTTAGGAGGGACTAAACTAAACTAGATTTACATACATAGTGAAGGGTATATAAGATTCGGCATAGCCGGAATTCCAATGCAAGAATTGCAAAAATATCGTTATAATTACAAAAACCGAAACTCAACATGACGCGTCATGAGCGGCTTCTTAATAACATTTCTTTTTTTAAATAAATTTCTTAAGGCAACTTTAAAAAGGTCCTCGAAAAAAAGGACATTGAAATTCTATTCCAATATTAAAATAAAAACCTTCAAACCCCCTGTAGGGTAAATATTGTTGTATGCATATGAAGAAACCAATAAAACAACAACTTCACAGCAATTTAATTGTATATTATCACCCAGAGTTAAGAAATAATTGAGACATTTGCTAGGACATTGAAAACCAAAAATTGATGTAGGAGTATGGAAAAATTGTTTATCACAATTCGCAGCAGTTTTAAAATTGAACAAAATATTTTAAGAGTTTAAATGTCAGTTAAATTGATGTAACATTGAAATGGTGCAAGCACAACAGGACATTTATACCAAGTCTCCTCAGTATTTTTATTTGATGTTTCTTTCTTTTTTCTTTTTGAAAATCTGTTATCTGCAGGACATTTGCTTACGTTTCACTCAATTTTTTGTTTTCTTACTATCGAGTTTCTAAATTTTAAACTTGTTTTAATTTCTAATAAATGAAAACAACTAAATTTTTAAGTCGGTTTTTTTTCCTTTTAATTAAAATGTTTTTTCTTAGTTTTTATTGAGTAACAGTTTTTTGAGTTTATTTGGAAGATTTGGTTAAGATCACGCATTATTTTTGTTTGTGTTACCCAAAATTTTTTTTCAAGTGACACATAACAACACGTCTGTCTGGTTGATAAAGAGCACACAAAAAAAGGACACATTTTTATTTTGGAAATTACAGCTCAATTTAAATTCTCGGAAAATGTCGGCTTATTTGTCAACATCCAAAGGTGTCTGCTGTTTTGATTTGTAATAATTTCCATTTAAGAAGTTACAAATGAATGTCGTTTTTTGGCTTGTTATCAGTAGACACAGATAGTTTTCAGGCGGTTATTGTGGTTTTAATACTTAAAGGTTTTTGTGTAAGAATTTCGTTTATTTTTTTATTTTTTGTCTTTTAGGAACAACACGATAGTCTGTGCTAATCTGTTAAATTTATGTTTATGGGTTTTTTTTTATTAACAAACAATATAATTTAAAAAAAGAATTAAGTGGTCGAAACTAAGATGCAAATCTTTATGGGTTTTAGTTTTCTTTCAAAATACTTTACAACTTTCTCTTTGGGATTCTGTAGAATTTTACTTTCAATCTTTCTTTTTTTTTTCTTTTTACTCTCACAAATGACAAGCGAAGCAATATTTATTTATTAAAAATGATATTTAAGTGAATCTTCACCAAGTTACGTCAAATAAAGGAACTTTCAGATACTTCATCAATAATAGAAAATCAGAAGAATCAATGACTTGAAAATTATATTCGGACTCTTCTGCATCAATGTCGATGATAAAAAGTACCCTGACTTTAAATTCAAACGAGCATAAGTAAACCATGACTTTATGCTCCGAGCTTCACCATTCGGCAGATCACTCAGAAATTATTTAAAATGTAAAATAGAGGCGATGGAAAAATTCATCACCTCAGAATATTGTTTTAAAGTTTTCAAGGGAATAATCAGCATTTTTGCATCGAGATGTGACAATGAATTAAATGTGAAGCCATGTGCTTAAAATAAAAAGATCGCCAGCTAAGTGGCTATCATTTAGCGAGAGTCATGCCTAAATACGTTTAACAAAATTGTAAATTAGGGGATTTTAGCATAACTTCCTTGATCTAGATAAAACAGGACTAAATGGGTCGGATAAAGAAAAAAAATTTAATTTTTTAATTTCTTTTTCAATTAGGATTTGAACCTTAGATTTTATTAATGAATTTAAATTTAATATTTTCAGCTTAGGTTCATTTTTTAATTCAATTTCGAAAAATTCTTAGAAAGAAAAATTATTTACAAATGTATGTGGACGTTTTCCAAAGAAAACAAGAAAAATTAAACACAAGCAGAATGCAATGCCACATTTTCTAGATCGCTACATCCTTCATCAGCATTTTTGCATCTATCTACTTTAGGTAATGTGCATTGTAAACATCATCTATTTAACCAACTAATTTATTGAATATAAATTTGATTAGGCGAAGTCCACAACCCATCGTTTTTTTTTTTTTTTTGCTTCAAAAAAAATTTCCTAGACAACAATCAAATAACATGTGAGAAATAATACAAAGACAGAAGAGCTTTTATCGCTAGTATATTATTTTGTCCAACTCCAGGTTTACAATCAGTCTCTCGATCAAGTGCTGGAAGCATCCAACATCTATCCTGAGTAGAGGTAAATATCCTCCATAAGAATCCTACGTAACTCCAAAGCAAAAGACATCATTGATGAACGAAAAGGGTGCAGAGAATTCACTTCGCATAACTGATAAACGAGAAGGCAGTTTCGAGTGTATAAGAATCGCGAATTGGGCGCCATGTTGAAAACTCTGAAAATTCATACGGAGTCCAATAGCTAAAGGATATACATCTTTGTATAAAGGGTCATAGTAATAGAAGCATTCCTTTAGTACATTTTGATTTACCGCTGAGGCCTAATGCTGGAACATACTCTGAGAATTTTCGAAGTTTGAGTCAAAAACAAAAATTATTATAGAAGGCATAGTGTGGTACAGATTAACGTCAATTCCGGCCCATGGGCCATGACCTCTGATGCCAATATTACCACTAGTTGAACACAACATGGTTTGTAGGACCGAGATTTAGAGCACCACTTAAGCTCCACCGCACTGCAGTTGGCGTTGTTCTGTTTAGCATGCAACAGCCATTTCACTTTAAGAACCAGTGCAACGATCGTAGTCCCTGCGGGTCAGCAGTGCCGTAGTGCCATTTATTTTCTTAAGCCAGTAGTTGTCTTTCGAGTATTTATGATCTGATAGATTAAGGCTTCTGCAATTCCAGGAGACTGATGCCGTCTTATATCCCTAGAAGCAAGGTGAAGAAATTCTCCAAAACAACATGTCCCAGTATAACCATCGTTATACTGACATAAAATCAAAGTATCTCAAACCGGACACCTACGCTGGTGTCAAAATGATTTCTAAATCTATAATAATAATGCGTGAAGTGATAGGGCTGAGATTGGTATGTGACTCACATCAAGCAAATTTCAGGTGGATACCATGGACAATTTAAGAAGCTAATTATCGCACTGCAAAACCAAAGAGGATTAAAAGGCGCACCCTTAATCAAATTGCCTCTCAAATATTTATTTCATTAATGGTAGTTAATAATTAGGCCTTTTCCATGTATTTAATACAAAAACTGGTTGAGTAAACATTTGCATATAGTATCCAGAGAAGATAGATATAAATAATGGTAATAATGGATGAAGCGATCTTAATTTATTCTTTTTTTATTTAATAAAATTTTAAATAAGAAATTTTTTTGTATAATTGTTCATTTTTTTACATGTTAAACTAAAAGTTTTATTGTAATCAAAAATATGTTTATCACAAACACAATTTGCTTCAGAAAACATAATCATGTTTTAGAAAACATAATATAGCTTTCGTTACCATAATAACTACTTTAAATTTTCCTTTACTTTGCTTTTCAATCTCACTTCTTAATTGACATTCAAATTTAAAAGTCGTTGTCACCATAGACTTTGTTTTCAATCGCTTGCCTCCTATCTCTCTTTCAACCAACCGATTTTTATGCAAATGTTAAACTTTACAACGAACATAAATAATTAAATTGCTTACAACAATAAACCAATATTAATTATTTAATGTCTGTCACCCAGTGGCTAACACCATAAAATGAAAATGTAAAATTGGTATTGTCACTCTGACAAGATGTGATTAATAAACAGTAACGAAGGCAGCAGGAACTGGAGCATTATTCAAAACTCTTTTATTTTCATTTAAATTTTTTTTGTTCTAACCCAGAACAAACAACTTGTTAGCCAGTTGAATACGACTATAGTATATTGTTGTTGTATTTTCTAGATTTTACTGTTGTTTTGTGAACTAACTACAGCAGCATGGCATGAATTAACTCATCAAAATTGTAAATTATAAAGATGGCTGTTGGCAAATGTAAGGGCTTTTTGGAGGAGTAAGAAAGAAACATTAAAGTGCTAAAATAAAAATACGTTTCACGCCAGTAGAAACAACAGTGGTAATATTGTATATAAATCTAACGAAATATAATGCCACGATTTATAATGCCACTGAAAAAAAAACGTGAAGAAGAAAGCAAATTATAACAAAGAAAATGTAGGCTACAGTGGGTGCCAAAAACAAAGCAAAATTAAATTACCCAAGTCATTGTTTAAGCATTACATATTCATTACAGTGCAGAATGTTATCGAAAAATTATTTAAACCGATTGAAACTAAAGCTTCTTAAAGGTTTCAAAAAAGGGCCATCTTGGTCATCAAAATTTTTTAGCGAATGATTTTTTTTTTGTTTTTTTTTATAGACTTACAGTTTTTAATTCCTTAAATAAACCATAATAGGCATAGTTGGCAAAGTGTTTAAATGTTTTTACTAGAAAAAGCGGTAACAATTCTTCGCCGATAAAACAAAAATTCTTGATGAACCCAAATTTTTTTTTTTCCATTCTTCTAAAAAGTTCCAGCGATACCTACTGCATAAATATTCTGATATACAGGCATCTACGCCAGCTCCTCTTTGTTTTCCTCATCTAAAACCGACAAGGTTTAGACTACCGTTATCCATTTAATAGCTTTTAAACAATTTATCCTTCAGGCCTTTTTAACTACAAGTATTTTTAGATCCAGACCTTTAAACTGTTTTTGATTTATTCACTGTGGGTTACTTAAAAACAATCATATTTCTTTCTACTCAGGGCTCTATTGGGATCTGAACTCATGACTTTCTGTTTGGCAAACAAGCAGTAGTGCAAATCCATGCAGCTGTAAACAGTTTATAAATATCTGCTGTAAAACTTTTCTCTATTTTATTCACACATACCACACTACTTCCCTTCGAGGATACTACAGGTCTGGTCAAGCTAATCTCGGCTCAGACACAAGTGCTCTTGGGAAGTGCTAGGGGAAACCAGTGCCCCGGTGTGAAGGCACCAAATCTGGGTAGACAAGGTGGGTACTCGAAACGTGGCCGCCCATCTCAATAGTCGGTGGCTGTTGGTTAAATTTGATGTCCACAGGGAAGATGTAGTGCCGTTTCGAATGTGCTGTTGCTTTCAATAGATGGAGTTGGATAGTCTCCAACTCTAAAGCAATGGGAAGAACATAGTCATGTTCTTGAAATTGCAACCTTTTTCCTACGCCAGCAGGTAGTGCTAGTCGACGCTTTGTATTTTACTCAGTGGTAATACCACCGTCAGGTTAAGGCCACTACGGCCAGGTACTGATGTTAATCTTGATCACGTATGCCACACTGCTTTAATGATGCAAGTAATAACTTATTTATCTCTTGTTTAGCACACACACGAATAACAATACAATCGGCTTTTATGTTTACGGATATTTAAAGGACTATCAATTCTTATTTGCATAACAACATCCTAGAAACGGACCGGGCGAATTATGGCAAAGAGTTATATCCTGTTGCCCCTATATCCTCTGAGCTCAAGCTGACTAAGAAAAGAACTCCTATCACTCATTAGCTTTTCATATATTGGTCTAGCTTGTGTGAAACCAAATAATTTTTGACTGGCTAATAGGCGTAAGAACCGAAAACTATTGTATCTGCAAGGCTGTTATATTCATTAAAGAAAGTTGATTTGCAATTGTTTTAACCAAAGGAGCTTTGCGTTACTGCCCGTATCCATTCAGTTAAAAAATGTGTCTCGACATCAGTCCAATAACCAAGTTTAACAGCGACCTTTTATATTTTAAAAAGTACCAATTATATACAAATCACTGTCTTTATATCTTTGACAAAGACCACACCCTCTCATCTTTATGTATTCGGCTGCACCATATAAAACTTTTGTTAGTTGGCTTAGTTCATTGTTTGTTGTTGTTAAATTTTTTTTTAATGCTGACCCTATGCTTCAGTGTATTATTTTCTACGACACAACTGACCATACTGGAGGTCCTTAAAAATTTCTATATTAATATGTGCATATCATGCAGCTCAACAAAAAGGAGATAGAAGAGAAAACAAAATTGGAAAAAATTAGCAAACAAGTACTTGTGTCCAAGTGTCTAAGCGAATACTTAGAAACATACATGTGTATGTTCGTATATAAGGGTACACAAATATATTCTATGAAAAAAAATTCGTTCATACTTTATGTGATGTTAGTGTTTTGTTGATACTTTTGCTGGGAGAAAAAGAAATATGTTACACTTCTATGCTTAAGCAGGATATTGTGCATGCGAATGTACAAATGGCAAAGAAGAGTCACTTGGAAGGATTTAGTTTATCCTATGATTGCACGGTTGGGTGGTTTAGCTCGGTTGGTTTAGTCAGACTAACTAAGTAACTGTCGTTTGTTTGTTTTCGATGTTGGTTGGCATACTATCTGGGGTTTGTATCAAGCATCCCACATAAGCAAGGCCACAATGGCAATAGCACTGAGGACAACCAGGCAAAATGCAAAAAAAAATATCTTTAAAAAAATATACTATGAAAATTTTATGAAAAACGAAATATAAAAAAAAATACTTGATACCTAGAATTCTCAATAATAAACAACACAAATACAGTTAAGCTTCATGGACTTAGAAAGTAAAAAAGAACTGAGTTAAACAAAAAACACATAGAAATAAAGGAAAATACTGTTCTGATGATACCAGTGATGAAAAAGTAACACACAACTTGGAAACATTGTAACAGCAGCTGTAGTATGAGAATAGAACAAAAAGACTAAATAATGTTACTCAAGTAACATAATAAAATGTCAGTATTTTCTTAAAGCCTGCTACACCCTGAAGGCTTTATTATGTCCTGCCTGCCCATTATTGTTGTATGACCCAAACAAACAACCATCATTTTAAATCTCATAAATAAAAAGTAAATAAATATTTTTAGAGTTTTTATGAACATAGAAGAAATAGAAACTCTGAAAAAGAAATATATATTCTAAAGTTAAATTTGTTAAAGGATTTACATATTGTGGTAAATTGTTATAATATTAACATAAATTGTATAAAGTGGCACTTGTTGAATACATCTGATTTGCACTTAATTCCATAAGATGCATTTAATTTTTATAAAATTAAAATAATAAGGAAGAAAAAATTTTATAACTAAAAAGAGAAATCAATTATTGTTGGTTTATCAGTATAAAGGAGGGACTGCATTCGGTCATATAGGAAACAATTGAGAGAAGTCAAATCGCTCGACCTTAAAGAACAATTGACAGATTCATTTTTATTCTCATCAGTATCAAAAGGGGAAAAAGGGTATATCTAAGTTTATCATTCCGTTTGTAATACTTACAATATCCATTTCCGACCCCATATTCTGAGTTCCTATGTAGAGCGAAGCCGATTGAGCGATGCCCGTCATTGTTAGTGTTAAAATCAACATTGTCAAGGCACTAGATGAGCTATAAAAAATTTAAAAACGCCACTCAACCAGACATAGTTTCGAAAATGTTCCTATTGAAAATCAGCACAATCGGTCAATGTCCTTCGAGGCAGTGGGCAAAACACCACGCCCGCCTATAATTTTTAAATGTCATGTGGAAAATGAAGTAGCTCCAGTTAAAAAAACAAATGTATGAGGCGACAGAAAATTAAAAAATAACAAAATTAACAGCAAGTGAAAAAATTGGTGCTTGCCCTTATTTTCCGCGCTATGGGCCTCTGAACTTTTCACAGAAAAGTACGATGTTGAACCATATTTTTAAAGACGTCAATATGGGTATCGTAAAAAACCTTTTAAAGAGATATTTTAACTAATGCTAAAATTTTTGAAAAATGCTTAACCTATTGAGAGCCATTGACACTAAAAAAATGTTTTTTTCTTATTTTGAATTCTCTCTCATCCCAATATTTTTTTTAATGGAGTTACTTCACTAAACTAGGTTTCTATACATGGTAAGGCGTATATAAGATTCGGCATAGCCTGTTTTTTTAAGATAAAAGTTCCGGTGATGCCACCAGCGTGTAAACCGCATTAAACGATACATTTTTTGTGAATGTAATAGAGTCTGCAGAGTATTTAGGGAGTTATTATCACTCCATATACGGTTATTAAGTTTGTTAACTATCCAAATATGAGACCACCTTTTAACACAATTTTTTATCAGTTTTCAACTGCTCTAAGGACCACTCGGTGAAAGAAGATCGAAACTGATGGTGTGCTGGCCTTAACAGCTGGATTCCGTCAGAATACAAACCAAGATCTTTGCGAAAAATTTCCACATAGTTTACGGCGAGAGGCCTGATTTCTGTGGCCGATTGTGAATCAATAAATTTAGATATTCTTTCACAGTTTTGTTTACAGCAGCACATTCTTTCGATGCGTTGATATCATTGTATTTTAGGAGTGATTGGTATTTAATCTGTTTACAGTTCAACGGATGGCTCGCTTAGATGAACGATTACATAAGTCATCAAATATAGGAAGTCATCCATGAGTTACGCGAATTGATGATTGATTTTTAAAATAAATCTAAATAAAACTTAAACAGTGTCTAAGCGTTAAATCTAATCGTCTTGATTTGCCAGAGGATTATTACAAAAAAAGTCAAAATATGTGCGCAGTATGACATTTCTTTGCAGAAGTAACCCTTCTGCTAGTTCTGTGAGGCTTTAAAAACTCAACTTTAAAAACTGCCAGTTTATAAACGAGCAGGGTTTTTTTAATTAACAAATTAATATTTATACCTCGTGCATTATGTAACTCGCATAGTTATTCCACACATCATCTTTACTTTCTTAAGTCGTCAGTATTTAAACAAATCAACAAATCTGGCAACGGTTGGAAATATGAAGCAACAAAGAAAAATGCTGCTTAATAAAGTGATGGTCTTCATTTCAAACGTAGTCATTTAATTATTTACCCTTCAAAACTGCAGGCGCCTAAACATAATGCAGCCTCGTATCATAGCACTGTTCCGCACTATTTAATCGTTCCTTGCTTCGAAAGCTTGTCCGTTTTTTCACACAAAGTTATGCCTTCCATCAATTCAAGAATTGCTCGCTTATTTTGATTTAACAAAAAATTTTACTGTTATTATAATCTTTATCCAACCCATTTACCCGTACTGAATAACTTTCCACTTGCTACTCTGATGTGATTTTTGCTTCTTGCACAAAAACAACATCAACAACATAAAAACAATTTACTCTACTAAAATCCCACTTGTGCTTAAATCAAGCATAACAATGATAGATTCACTCATTCAAAGAAATCACTGGATATCATACATCAAAGCTTTATCAATATGCATTTAAGTAAAAAATCCTTTGAAATAGTCTAAAAAGGTAAAATGAACAAGTAAAGGGGCCCTTGCAATGTTAAGATAACCATATCTTTCGGTCATTGTTTTTTTTTTTCTATTACTAATTGTGCTTTCTTCGTTTAAAAATGCTGAGCTGTTTAACCTGCTCGAAAGGATGGTAATCTAGTAGTCTCGACGCAAAAGTTTCACACTCTGCTTATTTCAGTCAATTTTACAGAGGTGTTGTGTCCAAGAAAGTATCAATACTTTAAAATAATAAATTTCTTATAAGAATTAGAAGGCCTACATAGTGAAGACCCTTAGCTACTCCAAACATACAAACTCTTTCATAAAAACACGTCTATGAAAATTTTTCCCGTTTATTTTTTTTAATTTTTTTACAGTTGTGTTGTTTTCTTTAGGATATGAAGTGATTTGATATTGACACTGCAAAACATGTAAAAATTTTCAAATAAAGAACGAATGCAAAAGAAGCAAGAAGTATTAAACTCCCTATTAAAAGGGCTTTGAATTTATTTAGGTTGAAACAAAAGAATTTTCAAGAAAAAAGAAACAACTAAAACTGCTAAAACAAAATCATAAAAAAGCAGAAAAGCTTATGTTTTTTTAACCTGGTGTTGATCTAGTTTTTATGGTACGAAGCTAAGGAATTTTCTATGTACAATATTGTACCTATAATAAAAAAGTGGAAACACCCTACAACAGTAGATTGGGAAAAACAGAATAGAGGTATATAAAGTTAGTTTAAAAACAAGTTTGCCTCCATTAAAGGGACTAGTGAGATGTGATTGAAATTAAACCTGCAGCTATGAAAATTATTTTTTCTTTTCTGTGCGGTCTGTCTTTGGGGTTAAATTTATTATAATTTATAGATTTAAGAATCAAGACAATATCAGTAATGAAGTTGAGCCATAAAATGCTTTCCAAAATTTTAAAAAAATATACCTTAATTTTTGTTTCTTTTAAAGCGTTGCCATACATTTCCATTCAGTCATAGCTGCGTTATCGATGAAGGTCATGGGGAAAGGAATGCTATCAAACACTTACTAGAAAAAAAGAAATATCGTGTTTTAAGAGAAGCGATTTACACCCCAACTAGCCATTGCAGGTTGTTATTGAAACAAGTAGGAGTGCTATGTTCGCCTATGCCAAATCTTATATACCCTTCACCATTTATCTTAATGCAATAAAGTGAAGTAATTCCAATAAAAAAAAAATAGAGAATTGACAGAGAATTTAAAAAATTACAAAAAAAATATATTAAAATGCCATCGTCTCCTAATAGGTTAAGCATTTAAAAAAAATGTATTTCCCTGAAGATCTCTTCAAAAGCTTAAAATAATACCCATATTGATATTTAAAAAATATTTTAAATTTCAGGGGCCCTTAACTCGGAAAATATGGGCGAGCGCTAATTTTTTCACTTGAGGTTTTTTTCCTATTTTTTAATTCTCTATCGCCCCATTTATTTGTTTTTTTGATTGGAGTTTCTTCATTGTTCCAAATTATAGAGAAATATTACGCCTACCTCTAATTTTTCTCTATCATTTGGAACATTTTGCCCGCTGCTGATTTCCAATACCGCTTCTTTTGACACTATGTGTGATCGATTGACGTATTTAAATTTCTAGCTGATAAAGCGCCTCGAAAAACTTGATTTCAGTTATATCCTTGATTGATTTAATAAAACCCTTAATAAAAGTAAATAATTTTGTAACTTATTTTCTTTTTAAAAAGAATATTGAATCAATAAAAAGGGAAGTTTTCATATACAATAAAAACTTTTTCTAAGAACTTCCATATCTGACTTCTTTCCAACCTAGAGCTTCATTAAGGTTTGAACCAGGATTTCCTTGTACTTTAACTAATTGATCTTATGTAGCTATCCAACAATTGTTTTTCTTTTACCCTCAAGGCTTAGGGAGGCTTTAGCTGTTGGGATTCATTTATTCGCTTTTTAAAGAACTCATTCACTGCGGTTTATGATCTTCTCATTAGTTTGACAAAAATCAAGTAGAAGTAAAAGGTAGTAACCTTTGAAATTACCAATTCTTTTTTATCTCAGAATTAAAACAACATTATTTAACGCAGAATAAATTTTAAAGAATGACAAATTTTGCATTGTCAATCTGCAAAAATACGACAATAATCGACAAAAGAAAAATTGTTTAGTTTCATCATGAAAAATAAGGTTTCATGACCCATCGGATCAAGCAAAGTAAGTATGTCCCAAGGATCTTACTTGTCATTAAATGTGGAAAACGATACTCGTACTATGCAATACATGATTTTACTGCCTTAACTATCATTAAGGAAGTAGTATTGGAAAAATTTATTTGTAAATCTCTACATGAAGAACGTTTTGCTTTAGAGTCAGAGTTAGAAAGGTGAAATACATTCAAAAACGAATCTCCACTTAGTTTTCTTTCCATCGAAAGTTATGTCTTTTCTGTGGTAAAAATTTTTCTTTTTTAAATTAGTAGAGACCTTTAACAGGTCCAGTAGTACCCATAAATTTCCCAAAACTATTTTTGCCTTCATCTGCTTTATTTTGTTAAAAAAAAAACACTTCATACAACACTGAACAATAATGACGATGATGTTGTGGATGTTGATGCCACCCGCTTAAAACCTTTATCGTTTCCTGTTTGTTATTGGTGGAATACGTATCCGCACTAACTCGGTTTACCCGTTGTGTGCTTGTGTACTCATGTTTCTTTACTTGGGTTTGCGAGTTATATTGATTTCATGCAATATACTGGTACATGACAACAACGATGATGATACGCCACCACTCCATCAAGAAAATGAAGGAATGATACACAATCAAACAGTATGTGTGTGGATATTTGTGTAGGTGGGTGCATGTGTACTTTTTTCCTTTCTTTCTTATGCACTGGGATTTCCGTACTCTTTTGCATTTGTAGCCAAAGGAATTGTATTTTATTTCATTGCGTTTTAAGTTTTAATCTTTACAATTTTACGATATCGTTTGCAAATGTTGTTATACTTTTGCTTTCTTTAGTTGTTTATTTTTTAACATGTTTATCGACAGATTTTGTAGGTGTGTAAACTTTTCTAAGAGATTTGCTGCAGTTAGAACACCGCTTAATAAAGACCAGTTTTGTTATATCAAAATAATTGTAAAATATTTGTTTAGTTTTTCAGGACATTGTAAGCTTAAGATAACAAAGTCTGAAACGTTATTTAAATGGAGTTTTTTCCCCGAATCAAAAAACCTTTCGAATCTCGGGCTTGTTACAGGAATATTTATAGTAAAATTTTTGTTGTCTAAACTAGTCAGTAGTACGACGTTGTCCTACCACACAGCAGTGTGTTGAGGCAATGATTTCTATTTCAAATTATCTCAGGAAATTTTTATGTCAACCGACCACCACGATAATTCAATTTAATGCCGCGTTATTTCTGTCTACCAGGTTTATCAATGAATCAAAACCAACAGAAAGTTTTTGTTCCTTGAAAGGATTTTATTTGGTTTCAGAGTAAAATTTCATCAAAAGCTTAATTAATTTAATTAACTTTTTAATTAATTCAATTATATTCTTTATGAGAAATAAATAAAGATATTTTTATTTCTATAAACAATTATTAAGTTTAATAAAATATTGAATACAATAAGAAAAAAAGAACTTTTTAATTATTAAAATAATTGAATCAATTAAAAAGGTAGTTAAACGTAATCAAATGCAGTGATAATGATAATGATAATGAAAAATTTAATATCGTGCTATTTCTGCCTTTGAGTTTTGTTTATTAATCAAAAACAACTTTTGAATTAAAGACCGATATCAAACACGTCATTGTACAGAAAAAGTTTTTGCGATTTTATTTGGTTTCAGAAAGAAGTTTACTTAATTGCTTAATTTATTCAATTAAATATTTAATAAAAAAATATTTTTTTTAATTAATAAAATAATTGAGTCAATTAAAAATGTAATCAAATAAAATGATATTGCAATTTAATGTCGTCAATGTCAAAAACATTTTTAAATTGATGACTCATATCACACACGTCATTGCACAGAAAAAGTTTTTGCGCCTTTTCAAGATTTTATTTGTTTTTAGAGTGAAGTTTAATTAAATGCTTAATTCATTCAATTAAATGTTGATTAAAAAAAATAATAAAATTATTTTATATAGATAATTTAAATTCAATGAAGTATTTAATACAAAAAGAATTTATTTTTTAATTACTAAAATAATTGAATCAATTAAAAATTTATTTAACCAAAATTATATGCAATTTCTGTCTTTAAGTTCTGTTAGTAAATAAAAAACAACTTTTGAATTGAGTTGCACAAAAAAGATTTTGCCCATTTGAAGGATTTTATTTGGTTTCAGTGTGAAATTAAAATAAATGCTTAATTAATTCAATTAAATGATTAATCATTTCAATTAACTAGTTAATTACTTCAATTAATTTAATTAAATATATAACTAAAATTTTAAATTTTATAAAAATTATTTCAATTATTTATTAATTAATTAAATTTATTACTTAATAAAAAAATAATATTTTATATTTTTATTAAAATATTTTAAATAAAAATGTTAAAAGGAGAAAAAAGTTTCTTGTGCGGTGATATACAGTGACATCTCTGTCACAAAGGATTCCAGGAGAAAATGCAACTTTTAAAACTAACATGAGCTTAAAATACTTCAACGAAGGAAACATTTTTATTCACCTTACAGTTCCTCTATTTTGTTTGTCATTTCTTTTATTTTTATTTCAACTCCCTAAAGCCAGTCAATACTTTATGCGTTTTTGCATCCGTTTCTTTTGCATTCCTTTTTAATTTCACTCCAAGCCATTGTCAATGTTTGTTGTTCAAGTAGTTGTAATATTCTGTATTGTACCAACATCTGGTTTAACTACACATTTCCCTGTTCTCTTTTTTTTAGGTACCTCTACTCCTTTTTTTAGGTTTTTTTTTAATTTTTTCTACTTTTAATTTGCAGCGTATTTGTAACTGTCAATTGCTGATTGCCACCATTTTGTTAATATGCATTTTTTAAGCCCAGTTTTTATTGCATTGCAGGACGATTTGCATACGGCAACAAAAAACAAAAAAAAAAAGGTTTAACAACATTCTAGAGTATCGTTTGGTAAATCTGTACACAAAGTGTTTATGGAGCATTAAGATGATGCTTTTGTACCTTTGGCAACATGACTGAAAGAGTTTTCTTTTTTTTTTTTGGGATTCTGTTTTATTTTTCATTGCAAAAAAAACACTTATTGGATTTTTGCAAGGAATGCAAACTTTTGTAGGTACAAAGAACAGAGATATTCATGTGTGTTTTTTAAATAGATTTTGTTTAATAAAATTCATTTAGTATTAAATACCGGAAGACATTGTGTCTGCCACAATAGAATCTTTGTGTTTAACATAAAGTGACATACAAAAGAAGTCTTAAGAGTTGGTAAATAGTTAAGTTTTATGCTAATTTATCTTGAGTAGATCAATTTAGCAAAGAAAATTTACTAAATAAACACAGAGTACAAAAAAAGATTAAAACAAAAAACCAAAATAAGTTAAAATACTTGTAAGTACCAGCTTAAATTTCAAAACAAATTCCACATGTGCACACAATTTTTATCTGTGTGGCATAAATCCGTTTGCCTTAAGCGCCAGGCTTTCAGATCACAGCAAGTGTAACCCATACATGCAACTACAGCACACAAACACACCCACACACCTGTTTATTGTTTGAAAGACTAAACCATAAAAAAATTACACAACACAAAAGAAAATATTTGCATATTTTTAAATCAGCCAAAAAAAAAAAAATGTTCAAGCCCTAGATAATCCATAAGATTCATATTACATTTGAGAGATTGTTTTTTTTTTTTTTCTTTAACAAGCAATTGGTCTTTTGTTCTCTTTTGTGCCATTAAGAGCAGGTTATTTTTTGGCGGCTCTTTGTCTTTGGTTTAGTTTATCAAAAGACTTTAAGTCTAAAGAAAAAGAAGAAAATATCTTGGAAAATATTGGTTTTATTTCAAGAAAATCCTTTTATTTTATTCTTTCAGAATTTAGAATTTCTTTTATTTATTTTCTATTTTTAAACAATTGCTTTGTTTTTATTTATTTGAAATAACGTATTTGTATCTGAGTATTTGCCTAAAACTGAAAGAAATAATAGTTCGACAATAGTAAAATGGCTTTTATTGTTTATTTCAAGTGGCTGATATTGTTCTACTAAACTGTTGAACAATGTTCCAAAGCGCCAGCTTAAATTTTTTTTAAATTTTACAAAATACTAAAAAATGTGATCCTTGTAGAGGAAAGCTTGCAGTTAAGCAGCCTTGTATGTGATAAAAAAAAGACTTTCTTTGGCAGATCTGTTTAGAAAGCTCTGGAAGCGCCACGACGGGATATTTGGTATTTTATACCTCCGCAAAACGGACTGTAAGTAATAAAAACGTAATAATTTATTTTGCCATTTTTACTGGCTTGAAAGTGGCGCCTTCTCTTACGTCTTGAAATTCCTGGAAGTTTTAAAAACTATGCATCCCTCCATTACAAAGAAAAAGCTTCTGCTTATTTTAAAGTCTTACTTGTTTTCAGAAAAAAATTATTAATTAAATTTTTAATTAATTCAAATATTTTTTTAATCAGAAATATGTTTTTTTCTCCTTTTTTAAGTTAATATACAATTGCAAAAATTTTTTTATTTAATATCAAAAATATGCACTTAATTTTTAATTAAATATTTAATTAAGAGAATTAAAAAATTAATTACATTTTATTCTGAAAACAAATAAAACTTTAATAAGTAAAACAAAAATTGTGTGCGAGAACGACAAAAATAGTTTCGGTTGTATGTGGACTAAGTTCTAATCAACTTAATAGTGATTGTTAATGAATATTTTTCGTCTGTTAGTTTCTTCTGTTCGATGGTTAAATGATTGATGTTCACAACACACGCAACCTAAATGATATTCCGGTAAAGTAAAGACAAAGAAAAACAGAATATGCGTTTCTTTGCTGCAGATATCGTGCGAATTTAACTGAGACCCAAGTTCAAGAATTTAAAAAAAAATTTTTTGTTGAAAAATCAGCATTCAATTCTTTTTGCTTTGTAACTTATAGAAAAAATTTCTCGTGTTATGCATGGTCTTTTGGCTGCAACTTATTTCCGTGTAGTTAAGATGCCTCAGCCAAATTTCACAATGCTCACCTGTTTTTTATTCGGGAGCGCTACTTTTTTAATAAGCCAAAAAATTGCAGGTTACAGCTGTTGTCACATTCATAGTGCATTCTTATGAATAAAATACTTAAAAGGCCCTCTAGGTTTTACCTTTTGGCCTCGATATACACCCCATTACAGAGCATAGTACTCTTTATAAAAAGGTTTCAAAACCTTAAAACTGATAAAAGATTTTCCCATTTGCCATTGTTTACTTTGTCTCAAAAAAAAAAATCTTAGAAAAATTCACAAGTTTATTCCCTTGTTAATAAATATCACGTGTCCTTAATTTCAAATATCATTTGCATTTTTTTTTCACTTTTTTTTCTTCAACTTATACTTTCTTTCACTTGTGTTCTTTATTATTATTTTATTTTTTTCAATTAAATACATCGTCATAAGAATCAACACCAATTTAACATTCCAAAACATTTCTCAAATGACAATGCCAATGAGCCAGAATATTGTACATTCAACGAGTAGTTACATTAAATCTTTCCAAATAAGTGTCACGACATAACAAAACACTAGTCGTCAAAAACAAGAACAACAAGAGTTAATGAAAATAAGAACAGGAAAAAAAATCTACAACAATTACAAATATCAATGTTTAAGCTTTAGAGCACTCATCAATGTCAAATGTCACGGAATAATAGCACAAGGCGTCACAAATGAATTTAGTCAAGCTGGAAAACAAGTGTTTCACTTTTTTTTTATTCCTAATTTTATTTTTATTGTTTGTTTTTTTTCATTTTTTTTTCTACATTTAAAACAATATAAGATGTCCTTTAAACTTAACTGCCACTTGAGAAGCACATCGTTTTAACAAAGTTTACACACAGACTTGAATGAAGAAGGACTGCACAAAGTTTTATAACAATAAAGTAAAAAATATGTGGGGGAAAATAAGTGAAGCAAGTGTAAACGACGTTTGATGTACCCTTCATTTGCATAAATAATTTAAATACTTAAAATAAAATAAACCATTATAGTCCAGATTTACACTATGCAATTTTTTGAGGCATTTTTTTTTTTCAATTCTCTTTTTAAGTTGTACGGATATGCGTTATATAATAATAAAAATAAGCAACAGTAACATTCCCTAAAAATTCAAGCAATACCATATTGCTTACCCCCCTTGCTTAACCAACAAACAAAAATTTCATTCTAGTTTCATGAAAAATTGCATAGTGTAAATGCCATAATATTTAATACGCCAAATGCTCTTATTTTTATTGGTTGTATCAGCTGTATAGTTTTTTATTTAATTATTTTATAAAAACAACGAGGAAAACTTTCAAATAAATAAAGAAAATTTTTTTAATAATTTGCCGTCATACTTTGAAAGAGGTTAAGTGCAGGATTACAAAGATTTCTTATTTATAAACAGTCAAAATATCTTCTTGTGGTCAAGGGAATGACAATATAATATTTTATTTTTATAATATTTCTGGTAATAAACTGCCGCTTAAAATTTACTGATAGATAACCTGCCCAAACAAGTTAAGAAAAAAACAGACAGTCTCATCTAAAATTATTTCCCATTTCCCAACTTTTAAACAAAATTTAAAAATATTTTGCGCTTGTACGTTTCTTATCAAAAATAGCAAATAGTTGAGAAAAGTTTAAGGTTTAGATAAACCAAATCCCTTAATTCCAAAATTATGCACAAAAAAACCTCAAACCTAAAATCCTAAACCTAAAGATGTAAATCTTTGAGCATAGAATCAATAATAGGGTTTGGGTTCATACAAACTTTAAGAATAATTATTTATGACAAAAACCCCTTTATTCACACGATCTCTTTTACTAAAGCTTCAGTGAGACTTTGTGGCTCCAGCAAGTTTTGAACTCACGATCTCCCTCGTTAACCAACGAGATCCTTTAATCTACTCAGCTACGACTCTACAGTGGTTTCTCCATAGGCAAAAAATTAAAAAATTATTAGAAATTTTTCTCTAAGATTTATTGCAGTAGTTAATTGACAACACTCTAGATTTTTTGAATTTTATAAATTTCGTTGTTTTTTAATGCGAGATTTAATGTTTATGTCCTTTCAAAGTGGAGGTATGTTTATATTCCATATATTGTGGTTTCATAATCATAAAGGAAAACTTAACTTTATTTAAAGAGTAAGTCGCTATATTGTGCCAAAAGTCTACAAAATCTCTACAAACCTTTAATTTAAACTTACCAAACGAAATAATAAAATCTGCAAAAATAAAAACACATTAAAAAGCCCTGAAGAATACTTGTTTGACCTTTTCAAAACACGTTTTTTAATAAATAATTTTTCACGTAGACTTTGAGTTATTTTGCGTAATCCTCCCACAGTCAAAACTAAATTAGCGCCTAAAGCGCAACTTAATCTTCCCCATAGCTTTTGCGCTGAAATGTCATACCTTAATAAGAGCGCCAACTTTGTATCTTGAATAGTAGTATTAACTCATTTCATTCTTAAAAACCCACTGTACAGATATAAAAAAGAAATAAAACTGCTAGATTGCTCTGAAAATAATTAAACTCTCACAACTTTTCAACAATAAAAACACAAAACAAACTAAGAAGCCGCTAACTTCACTTCGTAACGCTTTGTCAAAATCGGATTTTCCAATTGCTTACTGTTGACGCCGCGCTATTATGGTTTGCTTTAAACAATTTGTATTTACATGAAAATTTTTGACAAATAGATCGCGTTTAATTTAGGTTTGGCTTTTGCATAGTCATCCGACGAAAAATACTAATAAATCAGATTTTGTTTTTTATTATTTTTGTACCATTTCTTTTTACGATTATTTTTTAAAATGTCGAACTTTCATTACAAATAATAGGAATCGGTAAAGATATTTTTTAAAAATGTACCACAAATATCCAAGCTTTAAATTCAGGATCTTAAATTGATGCCACAAAGTTTAAGAAATATGCTGTAGAGGCAGACAGAAAACTTATTGAGGATCCTACATTGTTCCTTTGTGTTGCCTGAAAAAGATATGTGCAAAGGATCTTCACGTCTCCATATTACCTCTGAACCTATCCCTAATCCAAAGACCGGATAAACGAGTTTTTCCTAGCTTCATCACAGACCGATAGATCTACAAGACTATTTAGTCTCAGACTGCAAAGAGCCGCACTGTTCCCGTTTCCTACTCTTCCTCATCCTGACAACTTCTATAGAAGTCATAGTATAAAAGATTTATATGCTGGTTCTGTATTACAGTCAATCAACTCGTCTGAAAAATTTGTATGAAAAGCACTCGGATTTTTGAGTTATTTCCAAATAAATTTTCTAGACAAGTTGATCGTCTTTAATATAGAAACAGCACATTAGTCTCCTAGCATTGGTACCGATTACACAGCGCCCTATCAGAACAGCTTCCAGTGTGCTTAGCTGTCCTCGGAAAAACCTCAACAGTTTCGCACATTTTCTACTATCAAACTGAGGCCATATTGTCCCTGTAATTCTGAAGGTGACCTCGCTAGACCATCTGGTCTGCACAACCTCAAAACTTTCTTGCTTAAAAAAGCCCTACAGCAATTTGAAGAGACTCCTACCAGCAACATGTATTACCCTGTATTAACTTCCTTTATTGGTACACAAAATTCTGATTTATTAAATAAGAATTTAGGTATTAAATTTTCATATTGAAACATTTTATTTCAAAAATTCTTGAACAAAATTTTAAAGCTAATTAACCCTTTAAAGATCAAATGGCTACTGTGGCTATAGTATTAAAATTTTTTTCTAAGAATCTGCAAACTTCAACTTCTTTGGGCATGCTATCAGGTGACAAGCTTTAAGGACCTTTTATTAGTTTTGGAGATATAGATTTTTTAAGACTTCTCCATATAAAGAAAACCACTGTGGAATGTTTAGAAAATAATTTTTTTCTTGTATTTATATCACGGCAAGCACTTAATATATTTATCTAATTTGGTGCAGAAATAAATCCGCCAAGTAACGGAAAATATATTTGACTTTTGTTTTCATTTGTTAGTAGAAATTTATTCATCAAAATTACGAAAACATCCTTTAACTTTCAAATTTATTGTTAACATTTATTTTTGTAGCCGACATACTCTGTGTAAATGTTAAATATCTACCAACTACGGTTCGTAAATCACTTTACTACAGGAACACCCTCTAGACTTATACCTTAATTTTAGCAATAGTGTCACTTCCAGAGATAAAAAGATGTGACAGAAAATAAATATTTTAGCAAAAACATTTGGGTAACCCTTTGAGCATTGAACCCTAACGGAATTACATGGGAAGATTGTCAATTCCTTTGTATTTCTTAATATTTTTAACAAGTTTTTTTTTTTTTTTGTTTCTTGACACTAAAAGAAATGTTATTTAGAATTTTACAGAAAGTCTGCACATTAATCTTCGTAACATTATTAAAATTTTAGCTAGTTGTTACATATTGACTAATAAGCTCAATATAACTTCCTTCTACACAATTTTAAAGCTTTTTTTCGACTAATTTACACCAATGTAAATTTTAATTTTGTTTACTTCCAAGAATGAGATTTTATTTTCTTTAAAAAATTTTTATTAATCAAACGTAAAATGAGTAAGAAAATGAAAATTACTAACTAACAATATGGTGGCATGTTTAAGTAAAACAGTAAAAAAAAAAAAAATTAAATTAAATTCACAAAAAAATCGGAAACAACATGGCGACCACGATAAACGCAAATCAACAAGCAGAACGCATTTGGTTACGCAACATTTGCTTTATGATGAAAATCAACTAAAATTGGTGATTTCTTTTTGTTCTTCCTTCATTTTTATTAAAGCGAACTTTAATATTAAATAATAAAATAGAAAAAATACAAATTTGTAAAATATTCTTTTTTGGAATAAAGCACGCAAAAATAAAAGAGAGGGCATCCTCCAGTTGGCTGTTTGAAAATTTGTATGTGAACATTTTTATTTTCATTTCGTTGCTCTTCATTTATTTATTTTATTGCGGCCTCATTTGCGTTATCAACTCAATGGCCTGTGGACATATTTTTATAATTGTTCTCTTATTTATTTTCTACATGCCATTGATTTTCATGATTTCTTTAATAAAATTTAAGCAGCAACATTAAACAATGACAGTAAAACTTTTGTGGAGTCCAAAGGAATAAAATATAAGGCAACAATAATTTTCTCCCCAATAGAATTGTTATAAATTTGAAATGTTTTTATAGTATGCATAAAGTTATTAATAGAGATGAAAAGAAATTATCAATTGCGTTATTCGTTTATGAAATAATATTAAAAATTAACGGCCAAATTTATTTTGTGTCTTAACAAAAGGACAATTTCTACAACACGACTTTACATCTACTTTTTTCTAATAAAATGCTTTATTTTCAAAATTATTAATTGAATCCTTAAAAGATAGATAATATTATTGTTATGCTTACATTTTAACGATTGTTGTAAATCGAACAAATACAAATTTACTACAAATGTTCTATGCTCCTCATATTCACACATAGCAATGAATTTCTTTTTATGTTGTTGCAGCATTATTTTGCTTAGCTCAAACCTACATTTACAAAAACACAAAATAAATCACTAAACGAAGTTGCCAGATGTTTTCATATTAAAATTTTACAGACGTTTTTAATCGCCAATAATCGAAAAAAGCAGTTGAAATCGGTTCGACGATACTAACAAAATTTTCGCATAAAGAAGTGAGTATGTTTGATAGCGTTGTTGACATAAATATATAGAACTGAGTTACAAAATTAAAAAATTTGATAATTGGCTTGTTCTATTTTGCAATTACAGGAACCCCACGAGTATATTAAACCCATTTGAGCATAAAATCTCATCTATCATCGCTGCTTAATACTTAGGATTCACTTGTATGGAATGCAGCATCTTTGCATTATCAGAAACGACTCTAAATGACCATTTTTTATTTTTATAATATAGCAACATATAATTTTGCCTTAATTTTACAGCAATGAGATTTAGGTTAGGTTAGGTTCAGTAGGTAGCTGTCCATTGACTGGTCTCTTTGTGTTACCTGCTGTGAAAAACGAAACTGAGACAAAGATTAGAAAATTAAAGTTTAAAAAAAAGAGATGAAGATAAGGAATGAGGAACAGAAAAGAAAGACCTGTGACGCAAAGAATGACGAGAAAATCCTGCCGGATAAGGCCCAAATTGCGCTCAATCCACTTAATGAGTTACTATGTCCGACTGTGGGTCAGTAAACTAACCACTGCACAGCAAAAAATAACTAATCCTACCTGGTTCCAGTGATGATATGCCAGATAGGCTTCCGTAGTACCGTTGACCGAGATATCTCAGCCGTATATACACTAACGCGATACACAAACAGAGGAGGTGTTACACCGCCTCCTTCTCCTCCTCGTTTTGACAACTTCTGTTCTCCTATCATGGGCTCCAAGCACATAGTTCCTAGTAACCGCAGCCACCAAGTTACATAATCGACTCCTCGGTAACCGTACCAGTGCAGCCGCACAAACCCGATCCAAAGACCTCCAAATTGTTCTAGCGATCGAACGTGTCGACTCGTTAGACCATCTGACCTAAGCCACATCGTATAAAGCAGCGTCAATATGCTGTCCGCAAGCAAAGAGGGTTATGCCACAGATGGTGTCAATGGCACCCTCTTCAAGCATTATCCCTTTCTCTGACAGCTCATCATGTCCCCTCACCCAGTTTAGGGTGACGGTCGAAACCTACGCCAAAAGACATAATCGCGGCTAAATATTAAATCCGACCAAAAAATTCAATAAAAATTATTTAAATTAATGAAATCAAACATTTTATAAATTCATTAAAAAGAAAAATATTTTATTCGAAATATCATGATATTTCTTTGACACAAAATAAAAACCTAAAATGTTATCGTTACACCTACAAATCCCTTTATCTCCTCTCTCTATTATCAAAACTAGGAAAGAAATTAAAAAAAAAAAAAATTTAGTATTTTACTATCATTTAGAAAAAATCTCTAAAAAAAAAAAAAACACACACACATCCACATAAATAGAGGACATAGTACATGTACCTAGTTCAATATCATGTTACATTCCTTTTTCTCTATCTATTTATATTGGAAACTAGATTTTGTAACATGCAGATAATTTTGATGCAATTCTTAAATATACAACAGTATACGAACAACCGCACACTTGTTAAAACAACAACAACAATACGTATGAATATGAATAAAATTTTGGACGACAAATACTCATAGGAGTGAACTTTTAGCATCACATTCATGAAACATTTATGTTTAGGTGTCCGTCTTTATGTCTCTATGAATATTTATACATCCGCCTGTTGACAAATCCATACAAATTTTCAAATGTGAATAAATTTGATGCAATTGCATGTAACATCGAATGATTACCGGAAGCTGTACTGATTAGAAAATAGAGATTTGTATTTTCTGTTTTAATTTTTTATGCTCAGATTGTATGTTGTTTAGCAACATAGAAAAAAAATAAAAAATAAAATAAAGTTAGAAAAACATGTTTTACATATTTCGCAAAATATTTAAATATTTCATTTGTACGATTTTTCAAAGGATGTTGAATTAAATAAAATCTAAGAGATTTAAATATGGAAATTGTAAAGAAATTTTTTGTCTAATTTCATATAATTTCAGGAATTATTTTTAATATAATACAATTAAGAGTTCCTTTTAAAATTCGTTGTAAATTAGTAAATTAAAATTCAAAATAGATCTGGAGTTTTTCGTTTCGACAATCGTGTTAAAAATTTCTCTCCCGATCTTAATTTTTTCGTTGAAATAATTTTTAAAGCCCTAAATCCTTTCAAAAATAAAAAAAATTAATTTTATATATCCATTTGGCCACTTAATTTGTTGTTGGTTTTTTTGCTGTTCAGACCTGAATATTTTTAATGTTATAAATAAAAACCCTATTATTTACCATTTTTTGCCGACGTTTAATAGATATTTTGTCTACTTAATCCAGGGATAATCCATTTAAAAATAAAAACAAATATTAAAAACAATTTTTTTGTTTTAATTTTATGTATCCAATATTCTATGGTAACACTAGATTTTGTGGGTGAAAAGTGACGTTGGCAAAAAAAAATGTCCATTCATGATTTTTTTTTTTTGTATGTGCCTATTCTAGTCACAATTACGACAACCTTAATTTACGATTACTTACGAAAAAACGAGCAAAATTAGAAATTAAAGATAAATTTTATTTTTTGGTTGTTTAGCTTTCCCAGTATCGCCAAAATACGGCTAAAATCGGTTATTTTGTTTAACAATTTCTACAATAGTAGAAAAATTTATTTTTTACCCTTTAAGGCTGGGGCACCTAGCCATACGTCATACATTGTACTTTGGCGTATTCAATTGAAGTCAAAGTAACGACGGATGAGGTGGGCATAATTAACACTTTGTTGACGGCTGTTAAATCAAAGTTTGCTCTTTATTTTTATTTACTTTTAAATTAAACTCGAATTTTATTCACTTGTTAATTTAATTTAATTTGTATTTTATTTTTTGCCACTAAAATTATTTTATTAAAATCATAAAATACAATTAAAACACAGTAAGACTTAACAATTGACCAACTTTCGCACTTTGTGTTGACGGACACGTATTAATTGTTAGTTAAATACATCAAATTTTAAAGTATGATGGATTCTATGTGCCCCGCCCTTTACTCATATCTTTTGTAATTTCTACAATATCCATTTCTGACCCAATAAATTATATATATTTTGATTTATTATGCATTGCGAAATCGATTTATCGATATCCGTCTTTCCGCCCGTGCTAGTGTTGAAATCAACTTAACCAAGACACTAGATGAGCTGAACAAAATTTAAATACGCCAATCGATCAGACATAATTTCGAATATTTTGCTATTAAAATTCAACAAGATTGGTCTATATCCTTCGGGACAGCGGGAAAAACACCACGCCTGCCTCTAACTATTCCATATAATTTGGAATAATAAAGTAACTTCAAAAAAAAAAAAAAACAAATATATGGGGCGAAAGAGAATAAAGACAAAAAAACGAGTTATGGGCCTTTTAAATTTTCATAGAAAAGTGAGATTGTACTTTTGAAAAGATCTTATAGGAAATGAAAAAAATTGTTTAAAAGCGCTTAACCCCTTAAGAGCCAGTGGCACTTTTATGTTGGCTGTCATATAGAACTTAATTTGTGTTTTTAATACTCTGTCACCCCAAACTAGATTAACTAGATTTAAGGGTATATAAGATTAGACATAGCCGAATATAACACTCTTGCTATTATTCAAATAAATCTTTGAATCTGGCATCTATAACTGACAGAATATTACAACGAAATAACTGAATAAAACCAGTTAAAATCACGTGAACTGCAAATGCCAAATTTTTTTAATTAATTTTATAATCGTTTTAGGTTTTAGCAAGTCTGCAACAAAAAAGGAAAAACTTTAATGCCAATCAAACCAATCACGCAAAAGTAATACTCATGCAGGCTTATTCTCAACAATTTTATTTATGCTCACGTTAGTGCACGCTTAAGTGATTGAAACAAAAAACTAATTGCATTTATGAGCAATGACTCGTGATTGATAGTTATCACGTGAGCGTTACCATCTTTAGCTTGCACACAGGCACCCTACACTTTACCCCGCCTAATACCTGTGTTGTAAAGGAATCGAAAGCTCAAGGTTTTTGTAAAAGATAATTAAAAGTGATTATCAATTAATTCAACACATTTCTCGAGACTCTAAAAGAGCATTTTAGTATAGAATCAGTACAAGAAATATTATACCATTCGATCTCATTGCTACCTTTATCTTATTTAAGCGACCGAGAATAGAATAAAATTTTTAATGGCAAACCTGGACTTTAAAATCTATATTGAGACTACTCAAACGGAGAGAGGGCAAACAGATCATTGGTGACGGTTCTATTGAATTATGACAGCATTAGCGTAATGTGTGAAGCATTTCTTTGCCTCATCGTTTTTATAATAAAATTTTACATCGCTTTCAACAAAACAAGAAAGGATTATTTTTAAACAAGCAACAATGTGTCTATATACTCTTTACCATAATTTTTTAGCTGTGGCATAGATACTTATATAAGTAGTTGGCATCATAAGTTAAAATTATTATTGCGAAAAGCCAATTAAAAAGACAGACGGACTGAAAGTCTTCGAATAAGAAATACAAATTTTGAAACATGCTTTGTTTAAATTTTAATTTTCTATTTGTAATGGTTTAAAAGATAAATCAATATACAACAAGTTGCACCACCTATAGGGACACGCTTTAAATGTTTTTACTGTTACATCGGACACAGTATTACACATTCTGTCTGACTTTCTAGTGCTCGACTATAACCGTTCCAAGGAAAAGGCCATATACAACAAATTATATCACAAATGGGAGCACCCTTTTATTTCCAATTTTATGCTTTTTCAAACGTTTGACCCTAACGGTTGAACATATTGAGCAGTATAAGTCAAAATCTACGATTGAACATATTGAGCAATATAAGTCAAAATTTACCTTTGTCACCTGTGTGGAGACCCTTTTTTTACTCTCTGTCATTGTGGACTATAGTGATGCTAACTTTGTTCAGTTTTCATATGGGTGGCCATTACGATTCAATTGACAATGTCAAAGGCATAAGGGTCGTATGGGGACACCCTTAAATTTTTAAAATGATGCACCTTTTTATTAAATAGGAGCAATCTGTAAGCATCACCCCTTTATTAAATAACCATTTTTAAAACCAGTTTAAAAATGACTGAATCCTGTGAGCACGAATTCCCTATAAATCAAATCAAAAGTTTTAAATTTTACTTTTACTTAACTAAACAGCAGATTTAAAAACTTTACAGCGAAAAAAACTAAAATCAATAAAGTAAAAATATCTAACTAAAAATATTTGCAAGTTTATTTTTTAACATTTTTCCATTTTGTTGTGAAAAGGATTAAATAGCACAAAGTGGAACCACTTTAGCGGAAACATAGTAAATAAATGACACCAACATACGACTACATAACAATGCAAAAACAAAAATTACGACAAGAAAAAAACTTAACTTTAACCATCACTTCTAAACCACTTGCTCGGCTAAACAATGTCATGCAATCAGTTTAATGTAAAATTAAAAAAAAAGAAATAAAATAAACGAAAATAAAAATTGAAGAGGAATAAAAAAACTTTTAGAAAAAAGAGTTGTAACAATTAAAAAAGTAAAGTAGCTTTCACAAACTGTTGATAGGGACAAAAGAAAAGAGGAGAGTAGAGGAAAAACTTAAATGTCAGATATAAAGTGATGAGTATAACAACAGTTCAACGACTACTAAAAGTTGATGTTAAAAGTGTTGTGGAGGATGTAAAAGATGATCATGATGATGATGATGATGGTGGCATCCTGTCATCCACTGCTACTGTTTAGTTTCCGAGTATGAGGCCATGTAAAAACAAAGTACTTTAGATGTAAGAGGTAAAAGTGAGTGACAGTGACAACAAAAACTAACAAAAAGTGTAGAGACCAACTACTAAAACTTTAACAACAATGGCACAACAACACAACAATAATGATTTTTGTTTGCTTAACAACAACAACGAAACTACTACTGTCAGCATGAAATAAAAAAACAGTGACAATAAAAATTAAAAAAAAGTTTAGAAAGTTTAGTTTGACATATGAGTCGTATAACGAGTGTGTTTTTCCTTTATGCACCCGGCTTCCCGAGATTTGTGTTTTGTTTTGTAAAACATTTGCAAAAAATAGTTACGGAACATGATTCCATATAACTCTTGTTCAACAATGTAATAAATTTCATCAATAAACTTGTGAAAACTAACAGCAGCAACAGCAGCAGTAGATCATACACTACAATTGTTAGCGTCAATTTATGTTTGAAAAAATAGTAAAAGAAAAGAATAAATTTTTTAAAAATTCTCGCGTACAATTTATATTCATTTTTATTGCTTTGCAACAAAAAAATATCATTTGGCCACATAGATTTGGTTTTAAAAATAGAAAATTAACTATAAATTTTGAAAACTTCCAAAAAAAAATAAAAAAAATGAAACCCGTTGATATGGGAGAAGAGATTTGAATTGTTAAACTAATTTTATTCCAATGATGACTTTACATTGTAGCAGAATGTTAAAAATGCTTGAGTGGCATTTACATTCTATTTAAATGATTTAAACTGTCGGTTCATATAAGCAAGCTCACCGCCCTCCAAACGCCAAAGAGAATCTTTAAAATAACAGTGCAATAAAGAGCTATATAACTCCGTAGTAAGAAATATGGCAACTTCGAATAAACAAGAAAATGATGAATTTTGTAATCCGTGTCTTAAAGAAGGTAAGTGTGCAGCGCAGATCGTGTGTAAAGTTCTGGCTGGAATTCTTTTAACCTCAATCAAAAGAAAATGTAAATGGGGTCACAAGTGCAGATAAAACATGTAGTGGGTACTTTAGGTTTTAGGGAGATGAGTAAAAAATCGCTATTTTTGCTCTACGGTTTTATTTATTAATGAGGAACTTTAAGCGTTTGAAACAGGATTAATTAATGCTGTGACCCGCCTCAATAAGCCTCGCCATAATTAAAAATCTACACACGCTTTTTTGTATTGTAGGCCAATATAGTAAATAATAATCCCAAATCAGAAAAACTAAAATAACAAGACTCTCTAAATTTCATTTGCATTACTCTTAGTGCGAATTAAAAAAAAATAAGTAAGAGTGCTATATTCGGCTATGCCGAATTTTATATACATTTCCAATCCAACACCAATCAAAAAACAAATATTAGTGTGACAGAGAATTAAAAAATAATAAGAAAATTTAAGCACATAAAAATGCAATCAGCGTGACACGGAAAATTAGGCGGGCGCCAATTTCTTTAATTGATGTTTTTTCTTATTTTTGAAGTCTCTATAGCTCTATGAATTTTTATTTTTTTTTTAATTAGAGTTACTTTATTGTTCCAAAAGATGTAAAAAAATAAAAGTAGGCGAGGTGTTTTGCTCGCTGCCTCGAAGCACATGTACCGATCATGCTGATTTTCAATAGCACCTCTTTGGACACTATTTCTGATCGATTGGCGTATTAAGATTTTTATAGGACAGACGGACATCTCTCAATCGACTTCGCTATGTATAAGAAGTTAGAATATATATACTTTATGGGTTCGGAAATTGATATTGTAGAAATTACAAAAGGAATGACAAACTTAGTTATACCCTTATTTCAATTTTTATGGTGAAGAGTAAAAAAACTAGTGGTAAGAATATACAGGTACCCTATTGTAAGTAAATGATAATTATCTTATACCTGAAGATCTACAATATCGAGACACTCTAAATTTTATGAAAACTTATTTTCAGCTTAACCGTCACGCATTAACACATACAAAGCTAACACGAAATGTAATATCTGTAAGTGAAAGTAATTCAACTCTTACTGGCTTCCTCGCAGGCTACTGCAGGCAGAAAAAACACCTCAACTGGTTGGGCTTTGAGAGCAACAGCCGGTGTAATCTACACCGAAGAAACTCTACAGCATATTCTAAATAACGAAGAAACTTTATGCTATAAAAGATAAAAACAACACTAAGCTTATTTGGAATCCTGAGAATCCTTAGGAATGCAAAGTGAGGTACCTGGCGTGGTACTTTTTTTGATCGCAGTGTGCTGCTTCTTCGTCTTATTATTCTACTCTGGAGAGATATGCTTGGCATAATGGTTACCCTCCATGCAAAGTAATAATTAATTATTCTTTACCGGAGAACTTCAAAACTAGTTTTCAAATGTTTTAAGAGTGACTTTGAAGCAAAAGTATGTTGTCGTAGAGGCATCTGCTGAAATAGAAGCGCATACAAGATCACCCCTTAGAAGAAAGTTGTTTATTTTTCTACATTAGAGAAACAACAATGGTAGGATGCCTAAAATTTGTATGGGATATTTTAAATACGAAATAAATAGTAGAGAAAAAACAACCTGTGAAATCAGAACAAGGACTATGGTTAGTTATTTATTCGTAATGATAGCGAAGGTGAAACTTATAGAATGTAGCTGGAAATATTTTTAATTTAACAAAAGTCAACCGCGACAAGATATTAAATCTTATAGATCAGTTATGACATATATAGCATAACTTTGGAATAAATGAATGATATGCATTCCCTAAATAATGTTTTCGAAGGGCTCTTTTGTGTCGCAAATACCACCGCTTTCACTTTTATTTTACTCTTTTGTGTCAATTTAAATATTCTCTATTTTTCGTCTTCAGCAAACATGCGCCTTTAGTCCGAACAATCATTCAAAAGGCACTATGCTGTGGCTCTGGCGATGGTTGAGCTCCCGATCTCCATATATATCAACCAAGTACTTTGTTGTCATGTTGTTTTTAGACTAAAAAATTACGGCTTGAATTACGATACAAACGCCCTTACTGTTTCTTTTTCTATTGTATTATACAGGCACCTTGTTTTTCTCTTTCTAACTTAAATTCCGACATGTTTGATTTGCCGTTATACATTTATTCGCCTTGTGAATAATAACAACAATATGTTTTACTCTAAGCCGCTGTTGGATTGTGATCTAGATGTTCTATTTAAAAAAAGCAGACACTTCATTCAACGCATCTAATAGGACTATTTATAGCCATGAGTGAAAAGTTGGGTATTCCTCAGCCAAAGTAACAATTATTTATCATATACCTGGAGAATACAAAACGCAGTTTTAATATTCTTTGAGGATTACTTTGAAGCGACATCAAAAAAGTCACATAGTGAGAAGCTACAAATTGTGCATGGGTTATTTTAAATACGAATTAAATACTCGATAAAAAACTAGTGAAATCGGAACGAAAATAGTGGTTCTTTTCCAAATAAATTATTTATTAATTATGATGGATAAAGAAAGCATAATTAGCGAACGCGGCTGATATTGTTTTATTTAACAGAAATTAACCGCGACAAGACTTAAAATCTAACAGAATGGTTATAATAGATACAGCATAACTTTAGGATGTTTCGTTACTGAATCTGCTCTTTAACGTAAGGAATAGACTCGACCTTAATGTCCTTTTAAGAAAATATACGCGTTATCCAAAAGGCAATATGCTGTGGATTTGACGAGACTCGAGCTCCAAAATTCTGGGTATACCAACCAGTCCTTTTTTGTTATGAAAAATTTTTTTGTTGCACTAACCAAAACTCTTAAACCGTCTATTCTGCGGTTGTAATGTACAGGCCCTCTACGGCCACAAACTGTTGTTTTCTTTTTCCTAAGTATAATTTTCGGATGTTTGCGCTGCTACCATCTACGCTACCCAACAACAACAATAGTTTTTTTTTATACTTTAAGCCGCTGTTGGGATTTGAACTTATGACTATTAGTGTACTATTTAACAAACAAGTAAATATCTCTTTTAATGCGGCTTTTCAACATGTGTGAACTAAATTTTCCTTCTATTTTGTTTACATGCACACCACACTTGTTAGTCGTAGAACTAATATCATATATAGTTTGCCTTTTTCATAGCTAAGACATATTCTTACATTTTTTTAAAGGATAATATAAGCTTTTGTTGTTTAAGATATGCAAGGGCATGCCAAATTTAATTTTCCTAACAATATAAAATTTTTTCTTTAAACATTTATAAGTTTGTCATAAAAAAATTTATCTCAATAATTAGACGTAAAAATAAATAAACAGAATCTAAAGATAAAGATCTATTATCGTTTTCAAATCAAGATTCGTTTTTAATAAAATTAAGAGCATTACAAAAAGTTTCGTTTAAATTTTTATATAACTTTAAAAATAAAAATAAATTTATAAAATTACAAATCTTTCGTTTTTCCTTTTCTTCCTGTTTATATCACATTTATCGCAAGACAATTTATTTGAAAAGTAAATTATTTTCATACGTGCTGATTTTTATAAAATATTTCTGTAAATCTATTATAAAAAAATACATAAATATTTCTATTTGCCAGTAACAATTGTAACAAATTGACCGGAAGTAACCTTTAGTCTAGCATATGTTACATTAAAAAAAAATAACCAAAAATTTTGCCACCTTTTTTTTATTTTGTTTTGTGAAGCAATCATGTTTGCTGGGGTAGAGGCTAATAACACTCTAACAGCCATGATTTAAGGATAACCTTTTTCTTAACCGTCTTTTGGACATTCATCGTGTCTACGTCTTGCTTTAGTTTCTCGCCATCTCTTCAAACACATGTGTGAATTTTTATTTTATTTATAAAATATTTACTTAAAAAGCTTATTGACTTGGTCAAATGTGATTTCTGGCCACCAAGGTTGATTATGGTTGACTACTTGGTCAATTTATATATATTTTTTTTACTTATTTTTTCTCTTGAAATTAACTTCCATTTTCGAATTTTTTTCTTCCAACTATTTTATGGTGTAAATAAGCCACATTGTAAATATTTTAGCAGGGTTTTTGTGGGGTGAGGATGGTAGTAGGAAGATGTCTAACCAATTGTATCTTATTTAAAAACGCGCATCATAGTGATAAAGTTACTTATTTCTTGTTGTGTTTTTTGAAAAATTTTAATTCTTGTCGAGATTCAAATTTAATACAAAGATTTCTTAACATTTACGGGGGCTACTTTTCTTCTATAGAATTTACGGCCTCTAGCGATTGAAATGAATGCCTGGTAAATGAGAAAAGCAGATACCCTTCATTAAAAATTGTGATACATAGATTATTGAATGCAATTAGGGGGTGAAAACTGTAGTTCCACCAAAAAGTGGAAAGTCCTTCCTCAGAGAAAAAAGGGACAGAAGTAATTATGTAGCTTTCGGTAAGCCCAAATACAGGATTACACAGGATGGTGATACAAGTACAATCGGAGAAAATAATAAAGTATCAAAAAAAGAAAAAAAATACCTAAAAACGCAATAATCCCTCTTAATTGATTGTGTTTTCTTGTTTGGAAAAAAATATGAATAGAGAAAATAGGCGTTAAAGAACAATGGTAGATAGAAATTTTTATTTTATCTAACCCTGCAATTGCTAAATGGGCACATTAAAATTTGAGGCTGGTACTAATATTATTTCTTGTTGTTTTACTTTGCAGGTTATGAAGGCTGTAGAGTAAGACAATGGCGATCGCTCTGATATAGCAAACGAACCTTTATACATGTAGATGTGTAATTGGCACCGGCTGGGATATGAACCAAAGTTATTACACCAGACAGCTCAAAAATCCCTATTAGCAGATTAACGGAGAGCAGAATGCTTTGTAATTTAGTAGAAAACAGATGTGCAATGCTTTTAAGCCCTTCGTAAAGAGATATTTCATCAGGTTCTGCTACCGTCTTAATTTTTACTTTTAACACAGAAATAATGCGGGTACAAATTAGTTATCAACGTGTCTCTTTTTAAAGGGTTGTTTTTTTAAGTAAAAAGTGGCGAGAATTGATTTCTACTTAATCACAGATTGAAAATTAATTAAGTTTTTAAACACTAAAGTTATTTATTTTTAATAAAAGAAATAAATAATGTTTTAATAAAAAACATAATTTAATCCATATTTAATTAACTGAAAAAATTTTATTGATTAAATAAATAATGGAATCAATTAAATATTATTTTATTTTTAATTCATTTATAATATCCACGGTTCAAATGCCGATTGGGTAAGAAAATTAAATATTAAAATATACGCAAGGTACAGCGCATATACATTCATACTTAACTCAACAACGATTAATGTCACACCTGAACTGCATAAAATTAAATATGAAATACAGAGTTACGGCATTTTGAAAATTAAAAACAAGGACGCCGATCAAGCATTTTCCTTAGCAACTTTTTATAAATACAAAAACGAAACTTTCTTGTAAAATCAATATAACAGTTTTATTTAAAACAGTTTTGTTCAAGTCATTGTTTTGTAGTTTTGTTTTATTAATACATTTTCTCTTTTAATTTTTTTTATTAATTCATGGCTGTTATCTGTATTAGCTAAAATATGGGTTAAAGAAATTTTCTTACAAATGTGAGAAGTGTGGTGTAAGGTTTCCTGCATCCATATAGTCAAATTAACAATCCATATTTAAACTGTTTTTTTTTTAATTTATAATTCTATTTATGATGGGTATATTTTTCATTACACAATTCGTTGAAAATATTTTAATCTGGCTTATCGTTTTCAGCTTTTCATACTAAGGAATAATGTTACTTTTACCCCATTCGCTGTATCTCATTGGCTTTTTTCTTAAGCGCTATAATTATTTGACGTTTATTTAAAAAATTAGTATTAATGTATATGCAAGCCAGATTAAAAATATAGAAGTCAATATCGTCGATTTACCTATATTTTAAGTGGACCTTCACATAAAATAAATAAAGCTGCAGTGTTTTTAATTTTTAAAATTTTAATGTTATCATAAAGAAAATCATACAAAATGGCAAAAAATATCGCCAGGTATCTCACCTCTCGCCATTCTAAATTTTTTATCGTCACACGGGTTTTCTTTTACCACGTTTGGCGTAAAATCGCCATAACTGACAACACCGAAACATACCAAGGGTTGGTACAAAAGCAAAAACAAATGTACAAGATGAGTTACAGAGAAATTAGCAAGGAAAAGCTTTGAGTTGTGTGTGAACTTCGTCTAAGCAAATTAATATTGATTGATAAGTGGATACAAAGCCTAAGGTAGATAGATGCGAAGAATGCTGGTGAAGGATGTAGCGACACAGAAAATGTATCCATTCATTCTGCAAGCGTCTAATTTTTTTGTTTTCTCTGGAAAACGTTCGCATACATATTGAAAATAATTTTTCTTTCTAAATATTTTTGGAATTTAAATTAAAAACTGAATCTAAGCCGAAAAAAAATTTATTTATTTATTTAATTTTTCATATCAACCCAAATAAAACCTTTTATAGATGCAAAAATAATTTCTATGTTACTGGCGAATAGATATTTCATCACCATTGGACAAATTTATTGGGTTGTGGAGTAAAAAATATTAAGAAGTGACGAAAAGAAAAAAAGGTTTTTGCATCAGCTAAATGTTTAATTTAGTTTAAGATTGATTTTAAATAATTATTTTTAAGTCTCACAACTGTTGTGTTCTTTTTGTGCAAAAAATATATAATAAAGATAATTTTTTTATAAGAATAAATAATTTTTCTGTATTCTAAAATTTAAGAAAATAAAAAAAACCCTTCTTTCATTTGAAGTTGTAAAGAGTGTTGTATTGCTTCCTACGTAATTACTGGAAGAATTATAAAATTCTAAAATTCATAAGCTAGTGAACAAAAAGTTTTTTTTTTGGGTTGCATTTATCCAACATTTTTTTTTTTTTTTTTTGGCAGCCAGACGTTCAAAACTTCTTTAAACCAAATGAGAATTTTAAGAAGCCTTAAACAATTCAAGATTTTAATTTTTTTATACCACCATTGTTCTAGCAGTTAGATTAGATTTTTCTGTAATCTTAAATGTAGTTTTAGCTTAAAACAAAATAAAAATAGTTATTTTTCACATGACGCAATACGTTTTTAAGAGTGTTTATTTGAAATAAGCAAAAATACGTTTGTGATACTCAAAGAAAATGAAATATTAATTAAATAAGAAGAGAAGTTCTTCCGATGTGCTATTTTTATTTTTAATGTTAAGATTAGTAAGTGACCATATTACATTTACTCGCACTTTATAAGACCCTTTTCAGTGTGCGATTTTAAACCATCATTAGGAGTTGGTTATAAAGACCGTTTTCTTGCAGGACATTTGCCAACGAAAAAAAGGACAGCACAGATGTGTTTAAAGAATTTTATAATGTCACTTCCTTTTTTTGCCTTTTTATTGGTTTACTTGGGAAAGAGGTATTGATTTAAACAAATCTATTAATAAATTTTCCAATATGTCAATTCACATTCAAATAAAATTTTATAACGAGGATATTGTTAAGATTTAAAATAATTTTATTATTCTTTACGACTTATTTTTGGGTTCAAAAAAAGTAGAATATTCTAAACCAAAATTAAAAAAAATGTAAAATTACAAATAATGGACTACAAAAACTTCAAACAGAATAAACAATTTTCTACGGTTTTCAAATGAAATAAACGTTTAAATGATGACATTATTATCACTCAAAAAGGAACAAAAATCCTTAAAAATTTTGTGTTAAATCTCTGCAAAATTTATTTTTTTAAAAATCTCAAACTCACTTTGGCATGTGTTGCTAAGTGTGAAATTATAATTTCAAGCTTAATTATTGAACATTATTACATCGATATTGTTCTTAAAAAGATATACAGCATTTTGCACAATAACGATAAATAGTTTGCGCCAAAATTTTTTACATCTTTCTTTAACACAAGTATCTTCAAACTGACCAATTTCAAAGCAGCTACTCGAATGTTTAAAATCAATTTGTTCCACCAGGGGTTTATAAGGTCTACCACATTCATATTGAAACACACAAGCAATTGTTAAATGACAGTAGGAAATTTATTAACACAACTAATCGATCAATTATGTGTGAGATAATTCAATTTTTTTTCTTGTGGAAAATAACAAATTTTAAACATAATTTTGCACAAATAAATTGAGTATAAAATAACAAATTAAAATGAGACAATTTAATGCCTTTTGGTCGATTGTTGACAAGCGTTAAAATTTTTGAGGGATTTATTGAAGAAAGTGTAACGAATTTAGAAGCAGGCCAAGAAGAAGAAGAAGAAGAACACTAAATCAATCAAGTAAAATTTTTGGAAAATTTGTTTAAGAAAAAAAAATCATTTTTATTCTCTCAAGTCTGTGCTTGAAAATTCCTTGGAACTAAATAAACTACCCTTATATTAACACTCCCTCTAAACATATCCCATTTTCTGGTGATAATTGTGGTTTCATGTTACACACATGGTCGCTCATACATTTGTGTACAACAACATATAACACAAGTAATTAGCGACAATTTTTATAAAAAGTTTTAACATGACTGCTGCTGGCTGCAGACTTAAACGACAGTAAAACATTTTTTTTTAAGAAGTCACACTCAGCTATAAGAGTGTTTGTACGCCTGCAGTTAGTTAACACTTGTATGTAGCAGTGATTGTTTTTTGTTAACAAGTATTTAATGAGTGTTGCGTTAATTTTGACACTTGTGTATAAACATGAATTTTTTTTCTAAATGCTCTTAAGAATAAACAGAAAGACATAAATATTATGTAAATTCTTTTATAATTGTTACAATAAATTCCCACGAAATGCGGCGCCACAATTAAAGTGTTTTAGTTTGAAAAGTACTTATTGAAATTTGTTTTTAACCAATAAAAAAGATATTAATTTTAATGAAATTTTCTTTAAAAATTACAAATTAGAAAGAACTAGTTAAAGAAAATAATTACTAAGAAATGACAAATTATTCTTGTCAAAAAAAAGAAACGTCAGAAAAATTTTAAATTTTAAATAAATGAGTGATTTTTAAGCCTGATAGAACTTTTGAAAAAAAAAGTACAGAAAACTAATTTTTAATTTAATTCGCCAGATTAGTACATCGCATAAACATTTAAAAATAATTTTGGACGGCAGCACATTCTAGACGTCCATCATTTCTGAGCATTGCTGGCCGTACGTCATATTTAACACGAGAAATATTGACAATTATGGCGTCGGTTTATCCCAATATGTTCACATGGCTCAGCAGCAAATATTAAACAGATGTTAAATCGCACCATCTCACAAACAACCTGACTGGTACTTTTTTCGAAATCAGTTTATAGCCAAATTTTGTTTGCCGATTTGTCGATGGTTACTGTATTCGTAATGCACGTATCGCCCTCCTGTTGCAACCAAACTTTGTTCGGATCAATGTCATACTTTTTTTTAAAAGAAAAATTATTAACCCGATCTCTGGCTTCATTTAAATCACCAGCGGGTAAACCGCACTAAACGGCTCATTTTTTAAATGTTATGAAAGCTGCAGGGTCCAGTTTGATTTGGTTTCACTCCTTATGCTGCAAAAAATGAGCCTCATCGCTAAACACAATTTTGCATTAAATTGATAAATTGAATCAATGACTTGTTTTCGAAGTCAATCTGTATCCAGAGTATCTAATCATAAATGTCGAAAAGTGGGCGGGCTAAAATAATTGTAAATTTTATTTGTTATTCTTTATTTAGTATTTCGGTTTTATGCCTTAGTATCATGGTTCAAATGGTTAAGTCCAAATCAATTATTTTTTAATGCTCCCCTTGAATTAAAGTGACCTGAAGAAGTTTAAATAAACACGTCATATTTGTACATCCGTGCAAGCGTTCTGTGCTTGAATCATATTGCAGATATACAAATAAGCACACCAATCAGCATTTGCATCTATTCTCACAGCGTTTGTATGAAAGCCTGTCGTCATCGGATGATCGTTGATTGTTGCGGACGCGTTGTGAAAGCAGAAAAAGGAAAATTTAATTCTGAAAGTTCTAAAAGTGATGTGATATTCTTAAAAATATTATTATTTTTAAAACGTTGATAGGCAGACACTTCAAAAGTGCATAATGTTTATAAAACTATTACCGCATTAACAACAAGGCAGAAAGCCTGTCCAATAGTAATTTGATTGTCAGGTACGTGGCCTTATTTTTGAACAACAATAAGCTGATGCTTTAAGTTTAAGCATTTTTATGTCTGCTATGATAACAAAAACTTCGGTATAAAACTTTAATATAAAGGGTGTTTTCCTAGTGAAGTGATTTAAACGAGTATGACTTCAGTTTTTCTATGTAGTAAGTAGACATTTCGAATTAACACAGAGTTAATTAAAAATAATTATTGCAAAAAACCGACTTCGAAACAGAAAAACTTAAAATCATATTTCTTTAGGACGGTAATTTTAACATTAATTATATTTTATTTTATTCAAGAAAAGTTACGTCAGGGTTTTTTATATTTCATAGAACAAAATATGAATGCAGATTAAATAAGAAAATTCAGCAGTTATGTGGTCACCCTTTTCTTTTTACAATGGGTTTTATAGCTGACGAACTAAAAAAAGTTTGTTTAAATTTTAAGCGTTCGTCAATAGATTGGTCATATATAAAATTACAACCATTAGGGCACCCTTTAATTTCTAGTTTAATTTTGAAGAGTTTGTCTGTAACGGTTTAAAAAATAGTGTCATGTAGGTCAATATACACCGGTTATAGGGACACCCTTTAATTTCTAATTTCAAGTGTGGACTTAGCAATTAAGGTCCTGTGCAAATTTCAATCAACTGTCTACAACTTTTCAAGAGTTTGGTCATGTACTTCAAATAACAGCAACTATTGTAACACCCTGTAATTTATAATTTTAAAAATTTTTACTCCCTAAAATACCAGAAAAAGTAAAGGTCATCCTGTTTAATTTTTTAGTGTGTGTATATAACGGTTCAAGCGATAGGGTTATATGGGTCAATTTACTTCAAATATGGGAACACCCTTTAATTTTTTAATTCAAATTTCATACTTGTTGTTATAGCAGACTTAGCAATAAAGGTTCTTTGTAAATTACAACTATCTGGCTATAACAGTTTAAAAGTTCGGCCCCATACATCAAATTACATTAACTAATGGGTGTCCCTTTTATTTTTAATTTTGAGTTCTTACACTTGTTATTATAACGGTCATAGTACTCGACATCCTGTCCAATTTTCAAGTGTTTGTCTATAACGGTTCAAAAGATAGGCGCATATGAGTCAATTTCGTCACCTATAGGGATACCCTTTAGTTTTTATATTTATTTTTGTATTACTTTTTGCTATTGGGAGATTCAGTAATACACATTTTTTTTTAATTTTAAAGAAATGCGCTTTACGCTTTTTTGCACTTTAAAAACATGTATGTTGTATGGGGACACCCTTTAGTTTTTAAGATTATGAACAGCTTTGAAAACGGGACTAATCTGTAAGAATAATCAATTTACAAAAAATTTTCAAAATCGGTTCCGAAATTACTGAGATCTGCAGGCACAATCATAAAACAGCAACATACAGTCGAATTGATAACCTCCTTCTTTTTTGAAGTCTGTTGATAAAAAGATTTATCCTTAGATGCGGTGTTTTTGACAAATATGGCAGAAGCTTAAATTTCTACAGAATATGTATCCTTTATAATAAAAACGATAAGAAATAAAATTGAAAATAAGAGTGAATTCCTATAGCAAATTTGATGTGAGAATATTTTAAAATTTATAATTTAAAAACAAAAGCCTTCGTATGTGAGTCCAACTAGCAATTGCCTGATTTAATAAATCATTTATTGTAGCTCTACGGTATTGCTCCCCATAGATTTCTATTGTTTTTCGGCTCGTAGGTAGAATATGCCTCCAGCTTTACGTTCAATACAGATTCTTAGCAGTTATATTGTCCGATGGAAAGCAAATTTGCTTTCATCAATTTAAAACGTCATCACAAAGCAACTGAGTGTATTTTAATCAATCACAGTTCGAGACCATCTACTAATTATTCGCCAAATTAGAATATCAAAACGTTTTGTTCGTCATCAAACATTGCCGTAAAAGCACAACCACAAGGCAATGATGAACTTGTCCGGTCGTCTTCAGGTCATTATAATGGCCAAACAAATTTTAAATGTTCCGTTAAATATTAAAAGACATAAGAAAGTTATATCCTTATGACCAAGATAATAATTAAGGCAGTACATAAATAAAATAAGGATCAGTTCTTTAAATTATATCAAGAACAAAAATTTTTTTTAACACAAAAGATGAAATTCTATACCAATATTTAAAAAGTGCATTTCCTAAAAAAAACATTTCTTTAATAAAATGTTGCAATAGTTACAACATTAAAAAAAAATAACAACTGATTAGGACATCCTGTTACTAATACTTTTATTTTAAATACACGATGGCTGAACACAAAAGCCAAACAAAAAACAAAATAATTTTGGTTAAATCTTGATATGATTTACATGTGCAATAATTAGTTTGATTAAATAAATGTCAAAGGTTTTACGTAAAACATAGCAAGGATATCGTATGACTGAAAGAAAAAATCACCAAAAGATCCGAAATTTGTGATAACATTCAAATGGTGTATACAAAATTCACACTGCAACTATTAGGTAAACGAATAGTAAAACAGTAAAAAAAAGAGGAAGGGAGGAAGAGGAAGGGAGGAAGAGCACTGGAATTTAGTGTGTGTATATTTTTGTAGATGTTTGTTGATAACAATATTAAATAGGATCTCTTTTTCTCGTTTATGCAGTTAATGAGCATGACACTCTATACTCGTATATTTGACAGAAAATTAAAAACAATATTTTTCCTTTTACACAGTGCAAATCAGATAACATGATGTAATGCTAGACGTTAACAAAAATAATACTCGTACAAAAAAAAAAACACAACGTTAAATACAACCAACTCAAACAAATTTTAATCCTTAAGAGTTTATTTGTATTACTTTTTTGCAGTTGGTGTATCTTCTATTTAGGATTTGTGACAGGAAGTTAGATAATCTTGAATATGAAAAAAAAAAAAAATAAAACAAATTACACTTTTTTTCAAGCTAATTGTTTTTCAATATTTATTCCAACCTTTAAAAAGTTGTGGCATATAACCAGTGCGATGAAGCCCCATAAACCAAATTCTTTAAAAGGTTTCTTTCCTTTGACCCTTCTAGTCCAAAATCTAACCATTAGACATATAAAACTTAACAAAAACTATGTCTATAAGTGAAAGTGTAAATGGGTATTATTTTTCATGTTGTAATCATTTGTAAAATTACAAGTCTCTTCGTTATCGTAAAGGGGGTAATTTAATGTTATTAAAAACAGTGTAAAAGTCAAGTAAACATTCAATGTATTCGTGTACTGTTTTTTTTATTGTATTTTATTTAAAAAAGGATAATATACTTTATTTTGGGGAGTCCGTTTTTGCTTAATGCCACTGCTCGATTGTTGAAATTGTTATTTGTTTAACAGTATCGTGTAACACTTTAAATAATAAATGTTAAAATTATTGAATTGTTAAATTTTTATACAAATAAGCTGTTACGTAGAGGGCTTGAAAAGTTAGAGAAAAGATTGCTTAAGTACAAAACGAAAAAGTTTAAAAGGACTACAAATTATTGCAATTTGTAATTATAAAAAATTCTTTTGTAATTACAATATTCAAAATGATAAATTTTAATTATAAATTAGGATAATAATATTATTAAGTATTTATTATAATTAAAATTTCTAAAATTATAAATTATAATATTTATGTTTATATCTAAAATTATGATAACAATTATAACAAAAATAATTTAAATTATAATAACGAATATAACCTCAATAATTTATGTAAATCTAGTTTAGTGAAGTAACTACAATCAAAAAATAAATAAAAATAAATAAAATAAAAAGTTAAAAAATAAAAAAAAAATTTGATTACTTAAAAATTTCACCGGCTCTTAGGGGTTTAAGAGTTTTTAAAAAATTTTAGTATTTTTTTAAAAATATCTTCAAAAGCTTTTAAATGATACCCGTATTGATATCTTAAAAAAAATATGAATCACAATCGTACTTTCCTATGATAAGTTCAGAGGCGCATAATTTGGAAAATATGGGCGGACGCAAATTTTTTCACCTGATTATTTTTTTAATCTCTATTGTCCAATATATTTGTTTTTTATTTTTATTGGAGCTACTGTATTGTTCTAAATAGTATGGAAAAATTAGAGGCAGACGTGGTGTTTCGCCCGCTGCTCGAAGGACATAGACCGATCCGAATAATTTTCAATAGCAAAATTTTCAAAAATATATCTGATCGATTGGCGTATTTTAATTTTCTCTAGGTCATCTAGTGCCTTTGCAAAGTTTTTTTAACACTAAGGCGGACGGAGAGATGGACCAAAAAAAAATAAAATAAATACGTCAATCGATCAAACATAGTGTCGAAAGAGGTATTATTGCAAATCACCATTATCGGTCAATGTCCCTCGAGGCAGCAGGCAAATTACCACGCCTACCTCTAATTTTTTCATGTCATTTGGAACAATTAAGTAACTTCAATCAAAAAATAAATAAATTAAAAAATATCTAGTGAAAAATTGGCGCTCGCCCATATTTTCCGAGTTACGGGGCTCTGAAATTTTCAAATTTCTTAAAATATCAATATGGGTATCATTTTAAAGCTTTTGAAGATGTCTTTAAGGAAATACTAAAATTTTTTAAAAATGCTGAACCCATTAAGAGCCGATGTCAGCCTTATATTTGGTTTTTTGTTTGGGGTTACTTCACTAAACTATATTTACATAAAAAGTGAAGGGTATAAAAGACTCGGTATTGCCGAATATAACACTCTTACTTGTTATAATTAACATTAAGTAATTATGATCATAATTATAATATTTAAAATATATAATTAAAGGTGTACTAAATATTCTGCTATTTTCTCAAATAAGTCAGGAATGGCTCCAACGATTTCCGAAGATTAAAGTAAAGTCTCGACCCAAAGATTCGAAAAATTCTAAGACAGACGGAAGAATATAGTTATTCTTAAGATTTAGGTCAAACACAAGACCAGCTTATAGTATCTTTGGAAGTGAAGCAACAAGTAGTTTAAAAAGGTCTAAAGTCCATGCAAGCGATTCAGTAGTAAATCAATTGGGTGCTCTAAGAACGTAAGCATTATAGACATTAAAAGTCGATGTAAGGCTTGCAAGTAGCCGCTGCAAGAAAAAAAGAAGAAATATACTTGGAATAATAAGTTTTTTCGATCTTATGCCTGGCATTATGAGAATACAATGCAAAAAGAGAACAGTGGAAGATTTTTGTTTTGCAAGACACTGTTTGACTTTATGAAACCCAAAATATTAAATATTTATTTGCAAATACTCAAATGAAATATTCTACCGCTTCCATCGTATTAGCCGGAGGTTGATTCTTGCTATTATTGAATATTCCGTTGAATGCACCTAAATTTGACCGGGTCAGATTTTCTCTCAAAAACAAAAAAAAAATCGAAAACTGACTTTAAGCATTTGTTCCCTTAAGAGATGTTAGTTTTGAATGTTTCGTTGAATGCAGATTTGATGTTCCCTCAAAATGAAAAAATCGAAAACTGGCTTCACACATTATTGCCCTAAGAGAAATGATTTTTTTCCTTTTTTACTAGAATCCGAAAGTTGATTGAGAATTAAGTAAATGATAGCGAAAGTGTCCATAAGTACACACACGATCCAAACCTTTCGCTATTAAAAGAATTATACGACAGTTTAGGATTATGAAGAACAGAATTACAATTCGCATACATTACGTCATCTTACGGAGATAACAAAGTTCTTTCTACCCAAATTGAAAGATATTAACTTGATTCTATAACTGTTTTTTTTTTAGTAGGTGTTGTAGAGATTATGAAGCAAGAAGGCAAAAATCATTATGGGCAAATTCACTCCCACACAATATGTTAATTTTGGGAAAAATTTTGCAGCGCCTCTGCCGTTGAGTAGACAAATTCAATGAAAGATCGTAATATTGTGATAAAGAATAGTTTCATCCAAGAAGATTAAAATTGATATTAATATTTAAAAAGAAAAATTATTATCATGATAAGAGCTGGCTAGAAATAAACCTGAATGATTAAATGTAAAACAACGAAAACCACCATAAAATCCCTTAAAAAAATTAATTAAAAATATAACTTTTGGCGTTATAAAATGCACCACGTACTTCTTTACTGTCAGTGCTAAAATGTCACTGAACGTAATTAAGGTTCATGGAAATGCAAAGTAAAAATGAAAGGCTAATTGTTACTACCAAAATAAAACAGAAGTCTTCTCTACAACTAACTTGGCTCTTACTCCAAGTTGGTAATTATAAATAATTAACAAATAAAAAATAAAAAAGGTCATTATTTGCACAATGTAAAACATTAACTTGAGCTGAAAAAAACATCAATATTATTTTAAACAACAATCAAATGTCAACATAACATATTCCAGTACACTTTCGCATTCTCTAAAGGACTTCTTCAGTGACATTTTTAACCCTTATTACTGGGATTGTATTAAAAAAGTTAACATACATTCATATATTTTTATATTTATATTATTTAACAAGGTCTTAAAATATATTTGTTAAATAGAGTTTTATTTAAAAAAAAAAAAAAAAAAAGTTCACACATTTGTGCGCGTTTTCTATGATTTTAACACTCAATGCTAATGAATACATGCTGTGTCAATATAAAATGTTGACAAAACACAAATCAAAACGACAACGTTACTCTTGAGCTGGAAACGTAAAAAAAAGGGCTTTGAGGACTAAATAATCACAGCAAGTTTACAAGTTATAAAATAAAATGTAAACAGAATTATTGAAGCAAAAAGTAACATACGATTCAATTTAATTTTACAATTTTAAATTGTCCTGCGACGGACCACAGCATGCAACCTTTTTATCATATTTCATATAAAAGTAAATTATTATTTTATTTGTTTTCAGTTGCTTGAAGAAATCTTTATAAGCATTTTTAATATATAAACGAATGAATGTATAAATTTAAATTTGTTAGTTGAAAAGTTGTGGGATTGTAGACGAATAGGAGATACCCTACTGCAAAGAAATATGCACTAAGACAGATACTTTAGAAGTATTTTTGTTTTAAATAAAAAGCATACGACTGGGCCAAATAACAAAGGTTTCTTTTTATTATTTTCTTCATAATCTTAAATAACAGTAGACTTACGCATCACACACAAAAACATGAAGGTTAAACATTAATAAGACTGATGTAGCGCGGAAAATGTGGTTGAACTTCTGTCCAAGAATTTTTCTTTAACATTGATTTAAACAATTTAACTCTTGAACTAACCTCTAGTTCTTCAATCACGAAGCCTAATTGGACTTAGCTTTTTTAACAAACGAATTCGTCATAATTTCATTTTTATTTTAAATTACTTTGAACTATCAATGAGCTCCCAAGAAAATAATTTCTAACGCTAGATTTAGGTGATGTATGTATTAAAACCAAACTCTTCCTCCGTTAAGAAGAATAATCCTTTTTTATGCTATTTTATATAAATCAGAATGGCCCCTCAGGTCGAACTGCCCATTAATTGGAGAGTGTGATGACTTCCCCTGCTTTGTTAACGTGAGTCGTAATGCAGGTTTTATTACAGAGAAGACTAAATCTGCTGGCATTGTTTGAAATTTGCAGTAACTGGTGACCATAACCACCAAAAGAATTCATTTTGTTTCCTGTGGTCATTTTTACCTGGTCCACAGATCGAAAAAGAAATACCACGTAAAATATCCGTCGAGAACTTTAAGGCATTTGTGGTTGGCTCGAGAAATAACCGCTTGTCCTAAAATCGTTCTCCAGTCTCGAGCTAGTCTGTTAGTAAACATCTTTATTAGTTGATATCTCTTTTTGAAAGTCTGTAGCACCGAACTGAGATCAGCGCCATTTTAATATCAAACATATGTGAATTTATTTAGTTCCCCTTTTAGAGCCATCTGAATAAGCAAAGAGTTCACATGATTCGGAAGAGAGACTCTCCCTTATTTTAAAGTAAAAACTTTTGCATAGAAGACTCCCAAAGTTCAATAGTCTATGAGAAAAAAAAAACTTTTTTAAAATGTGAAATGATGAATGAATGAATGATTCTTGAATTTTATTCAGTGTGCGAACTGTTTTTTTTTTAACCAACAAATATGCTCTTTGCCTTTCGCTACTTATGTCAGCATTGATTTTATCGCTTCCGCAATGAAGTGATTAAGTGGGAAGTTCAGGGATTTTTATCAGAAGGAAACGCTGTAGAACAATATCGCTTCTGCTACTGCCTCTTATGCAACAAATTAAGTTTATGACCTTTTAGTATGTAAAGATATCCGTAGTGGCTTTCGATGATATGATCTGAAGGTTTATGGTTCAAAATACTTTACAGTAAAATTCTTCGTTTCATGAGAAAAATTTCTTAAATAAAAATTGTAGAGTCATCTTGTTTTTAATAAGATGAGCTTGAGTAGAATGTTCTTTATAATATAAAATTATAAAAACATTCGTAAATTAATTTAGATCTTCCTGCGTAAAACAAGGTGACTACATAATTTTTATGTGAAAAGTTTCTTACTTAACTTTTAAAAACAGAGAGTAGCAGAAAAGGGTGAAAAAGGATTCAGTTTCGACATAATTAAAAATTTAACAGCTGACCGCCACGAGTACTATTTTGAACATTTAAGTATCTGGAGCGCGACTGCTATATCAACAGCAAAAATTTGAAAACCATATTCTAAACAGAATAAATCATCAAATCGAGATCGATACAAAAATTAAGATTTACCGTGACACAAAAAATTATGGTCAGACATGGAGCAATCACTTTTCCAGCTCTCGAATAAGTAATAAAAGTACGCTTCGACAAGTTTTGTGTTGTCGAAGTCTCTGACGAAAAATCTTTTCAACTCCATTTGTCTGATTTAGTTTCTTTAAAAGTTCAAGTCACAACTGCAACTCAAAATACCAGCTTTTTGTTTTATTTCATCTGCACAAACTCTTTTTTTTATCAAAAGCTACAAAAGAAAAGGAAACCAAAGCAGCCGCGTCATTGTGGGCTTGTGACCCCGGCCGCAATATTGGGCTACCAAAAAGCAACCCCGAAATATAGCAACATTTGCATCAGCAATAAGAATGAAAAAAAAAACAACAACAACGATACAAAACAAAAACCAAAGGACACTTGATAACTCTTAAATAAGTTCAATACAACAATACCTTGTGTCTCATCATGTGTGCAATGGAAATAATACAACAGCAACAACAACAAGAAGAAGAAAAAAAAAGAGTGTTGAAAAAAGTATTCGCAATTTTAATAGTTGCAAAATACAAAAGTGAAAAATAAAAAAAAAACGAAATAATAATAAAAAGAAATATAAATTAATTCAAATAAAATTATGTTACGCATGTTTGGTTGATTGAATAAATGACACCATTACACCCTGTAGAGACATACAAACTCATTGACTCTCTTTTTTATTATTATTATTATTTTGTTGTTGTTGTTGTTATTATTACTTGTCTGGCACTATTCTTTAAATTAAAACGGCTGGTGTTATGTTGCTGAAAATTTTATAAATTGGAGGGTCTTGTTGGGTTTGTGTTTGTGTTATAATGTATCAACACATTTAACGCTTCGCTAACAGCCCTTCAAAAAAAAAAAAAAAAAGAATTACTTTGCAGCAATAATGTCAACGCTTTAACAAAAGGTCCTGTTAACCTTTAAAACTATAAAGGTAAAAGAAGGATATACATTTTTAATGTGTTCTTTTAATAGTAACAAATCCAACGGATGATCCGTTGACAACGTGAAATACGAGTGCAAGCTAAAATAAAACCTTACGCACATGCATTGCTTTTAATTAAAATGTCAAACTATGACAACGCAAGAGTTGTGTTCTGAAAGGTAAAAGATTTTTTAAAGAATTGAAAAAAAAACATTTCTTTTTACTTTCTTTTTACTTTTTTCTTAATGCCCTTTTAAATGTTTTCTTTAAATTGTAATTTTTATAGTTTCTTCACAACCTTTTAATCCTATTTATTTTTATTTATGAAATCAAATAAACAGACCTGGCAATTTAACAATTTTATAGTCTTTATTTAAAAATATCAAAACATCTTTAGACATCGTCCTTAGCTCAGATATATAAACAAACACACGCGCTAAAATTCCTTAACAGCTGTTAAAAAAATCTTGAAATCAACACCTTTGGCGGCAACTGTTGATTGTTTAACTCTTACGTGTTAATCAAAAAGCCATTATAGATAAATAATACCTCAAGTTAGTAAAACTTTTAAAAAATTGCATCTGAGTTTATGTTGACCATAATAAACGGTCACATGTTAATAAAAAATTATTTGGTTTAAGTCAAATCAAAAAAATTGTTACAATAGAACATATGGCTTTCATATATAAAAGTTGTTTAAGACCAATAATTGTCATACAATATAAAAAAATAATATGAAATTAATGTATTGTAACCAAATATGATTTTAAAGCAAATCCACTTTTTTTTTTTTATACCCTTCGCCACAAAAATATGGAAAAGGGTTAATCTAAGTTTGCCGTTCAGTTTTTAACTTCTACAATATCCATTGCCGACCCCATAAAATATATTCTGGCTTCTTATGCATAGCGAACTCGATTGAGCGAAGTCCGTCAATCTGCCTGTCCGTGTTGTGGTTAAAATCAATTTTGCCAAGACAATAAATGAGCTGGAGAAAATCTAAATAACCTAACCGATCAGACATTGTTTCGAACATTCTGATATTGAAAATCAGCAAGATCGGTCTATGTTATTGGAGGCAGTGGCTAAAAAACCTCACCTGCCTTTAGTTTCTCCACATCATTTGAAACAATGAAGTACCTCTTATCAAACAAAAAAAAAAAACAACATCAAGTGAAAAAATTAGCACTCGCCCATATTTTCCGAGTTATGAGAGACTGAACTTTTCTTACAAAAGTACAATTTTGCACCATATTTTTTAATACATCAGTATGGATATCTTTAAAAAGTCTAGAACTTTTAGAACCCATTAGGAGCCGGTGACATTTTTATGTAAACAATTTTTTTATTATTTTTTTCTGTCACCCCAAAAAAAATTTTTTTTTGATTAGAGTAATTTCACTAAACTAGATTTACAAACGAGGTGAAGGGTATATAAGATTCCGAATATAGCATTCTTACTTGTTAAATTATAAATGAAATTCTAGATACACATTTGGAAACATTGCAGGAGGCATATTTTTACCTCAAAACAACGCTCAGGTTATGACTTTTACTTAAACAATGCTTAGTGCCAGAACTAGGAAATTAGGTTATGTGAAAGAGGTTAGAGAGAGTGGACATTCAATTTGAATTTTCCTACATTGAAGGTGACAGAAAAGACCTCTGCAGAAATATTAATTTCCACACGAATTGTTCGGCTAAAAAACCAGCTCTCTCCGTAATGCGTTTCATTGGCCAATGTACTACCAAATAGACAAGCTCTTAATGAAAAGCGTTTTGTATGCAAAAACCTGAGGAAATTGTGAATGAGTTCCCCAATCTCATTAGAGCACATTCTATTTTCAAGAGGGTCAATAGAGTTGGATAACCTACTGTCATATGAGCTTATTTGCCCTCTCCTGCACTTTAAAGAGTAACTCCAAAGTAGACATGAGAGTTGTATTCCATTTTTGGCTGGATGTAGGTGATACAGTGTTTAGTCTATCAAACATCATAACAAGAACATCAATAGCTACTGATTCCTTTTTACTTTTACCGCATATAATTACAGATGAAAATAAAACGTCTGTGTGTAAGCATACAACATTGGGTCTTATGAGCACTAAAATTGCCTGGCTCTAATGAGATATTGTTATGAAATATCATTGAGCTATAATTTATATTCTGAGCATGTTCCACTTAATATTTTCTCGTGTGTGGAAATGTTTCTTATTGAAATTCATGTTTCCTTTCGTTTTTTCTAAAATATTATAATTTTTTGTTTTTTATGCGAAAATTTATTTAAAGAAATTATATGAAAAAGTCTTAAAGTCACGAATGTGGCTGCTATTGCCGAAAGTTTGCAACGCAATCCAAGAACGTAAGCTTGATCTCAATTTCAACAACTTAGCATTTCACGCACCAGTACGATGAGCAGTTTGAATAAAGAATTCGGATTTTTTGCTTATAATTCTAATTGGCCCAGTCCTTAAAGACAAAGTGCATTCGCATCGTTACGGCTTCTTTTTTAGCCTTACCGGAGCTCTAATCGTAAACCGAATTCGGCAAAAAAAAATCATCGTTTCTAACGAGACACATTGTCAACAAACAAACAAATAAAATTACCGCATCTGAGCATCCTTACGTCATTACGGATGTTATTCAGAGCGAATCATATAATTATTTTTTTTAATGTTTCTGGAAACGAAAAATCAGTCAACGGCGAGCGCACCGAATGTATGATTACAGACCTTTTTTTTGGCATGAAATGAAAAGAAGAACCGTCAAATTTTATTCTCGCTTAAGCTCATAAATTAAAGTCGGAAAATTTGTACAGTGATCGATTTTATTGATTTTCAAAGTCATTGCCTATGACAAAACGAATTATAAACCATTTTTTCTTCATCTTAAAAAGAATAAGTGCTGTGTGCTTTCGCACAGGCGTACTGCTGAACATGCTTCCTCATCTGTAATTATGGGTGATTTATATATTAAGGAATCAGAAGCTCTCGTTCGTTGGAATAAGCATATTTTTCATGTCGCAAAAGAAGCATTCACGTGCTTAGGTTTTCTGAAACGGTGTAAGAAATACTTCACTCCATCTGATCTTGCTTGCTATCGATGTCACCTTTATCAAACCGAAAATGGAATACAACTCTCATGTATGGGCCGGTGCTTTAAAGTCTATTTTGGAGTTACTCGACCACGTGCAGGAGAGAGCGAAGAAGCTCATCGGTGACAGTAGGGTATCCAGCACTATAGAATCACTGGAACATCGACGCAATGTGGGGTGTGTTTCGTTACTACAACGAAATGTGCTCTTATGAAATCAGGGAACTTGTTCATGAAAACCGTAATTTCGAACCCGCGCAATGAGCTCTGCATCAAGAGAACTTCTCTGTGGTCGATTGGCCAGTGAATCGCACTACGTTTTAAAGAGAAAATTCGTTTTTTATCTGAACAGTTCGTATGTGGAATAAACTCCTTGCAGATTTCTTTCCTGCCACTATTAATATGCAAAGATTCAAATCAAATGTCCACAAACACTTCTCTCTCTATTCCCCTTCCCACAACCTAAATTCCTACTTGTAGCACAATGCAGTGAAGAAGGAGTCGTCCTATTAGTGCTGGACCTAATTAAAAAAAATTTGGTTATTGAAACCATATTATTGTCTTATATAATAATAACATTGTTAAATATTAAACTTATTTTAAGATATTTTTGTTTACGTTTTTATTTGATTTTGATTTTTTTAATTATAATTTATATTGACTAACTAACTGTAATTTGTACATCGCAACCGTTACAAAGAACATATTATGATTGTAATGACTGCAAAACAACTATTCTAAGCTTGTGATGAAATTTAAAAAAACTTTATCTCTAAATATGTTTTTTTTCCCCTTTTATCAACCGCGTTGAGGAAGATAATGATGGCAATGTTTTATTATTTTAACCTGTCTTTTGCCTAAAAGTTGTAAGAGCAAGAAAAATTTAATGCTATTTGCAAGATTCTCTCTGATCTTTGAACAGCTTTTGCGCAAAAATGTTTAGAGAAGCCATCCTTAATTTAAAACGCTCTGCTTTATAGAAGCTGTCGTCAACTAAAAGTCAAACATAAATCAAATAACACTGGATGTATGCTGACACGCAGACAAATAAAATTTGATTTGATATTGCCTTATCTAGGTTAGGTAAGCAGCTATGTTGCCACAACCCACTCGGATCCATTTACTGGTCCTTTTATCTGCTTTATCTAAGTAACCGCCGTGGTAAGGGAAATGAACCTACCGAGGAAAGAGAGCCAACCGCTGAGAGAAATATGTAAGAATAAAGAATAGTATAACTTAAACTCTCTTTTTTTCCATGCTCTTGTTGGTACTCAAAAAAGAAAACAATTTCTCTGACCTCATTAGTTTAATAAACAATGACTCCTAAACAAACCCCTTTGGAAATGTATTTGTTAAATTAACCTTTAATTGTTGGCCAAAAAAAAAAGCTGCTTCTTTTGTAAAATATTTCAAAAATCCCTGTTGAAGTTTTAAATAATAATAAGAGACTAAAATCTATATTCGGCAAAACAACACAACACAATTTCTTAGATAAAGTAACAAATTAAAGCAGATGCAAAATTTATTACAACACAATAAGGTTTTAAATCAACAGGACACTTTTAACAATTGATAACAAAATTAATTTTACAACAAGCAAAATTAACAAGGAGATGCTGAGCAAATATTCTAAACAACACAAATACGAAATGAACATAAATGTAAATGTCCTGCTAAGTGTGTCAATTAGAGCAACATTTGTCGGTATTTATTGTCTAATGTTAAATTTTAGGTCATTAAGGATAAGACAAAAAAAAGAGGCCTGATATTAAATGCTACAAAAACGGCACGAGGTGCCGTGTTGCTGAAATACTAAAATGTACAACTGAAATTCAAAGTATAATTAACAATTCTTAGATATAAAATCTGTTTTACAGTTCTAAATGAAATTGACACAATCGACGAATGTTTTAAAACGTGATAACAAAACAGCAGACGTGATGAAAAGTTGTCACAAAGAAAAAAGGAAAGAATAATATAAAATTAACTGTATCTTAACTACTGGCAGGAAAAATAGATAATTATGGTTCCAGCGGTTGCCCTTTGAATGGCATTTTGAGAAGAAAACAAACAATTTTTGCCAACCTAAAACTCTAAGCCAGAGACTTGAATCTGTAACATAAGTATTTTTTTTTAAATATTTATGGCAACATATGTTTTGGTGCAAGTATTTTTTATTTTCATTTTTATTTAAAAGGGACATAAAGACAGTTACTTATACCAAAGTGTCAATGATAGATAATTTCATACTCAACAGAATATAATTTACAATTTTATAACAGCTGGTTGGCAAAGTGTTTAATCTTATTAAATCTTAAATAAATTTAAGGCAACGTTTTGTAATTTCCTTTTTTAACTAACAAAAAATACCTGTTTTTTTATTAGTGTTTGGTTAAAATAAATTCAAAATATTTGGGAATACGTATCGACAAGTGAAACTTTACATGATAACAAATACAAAACTTCATAAATTTAAAAAATTTGGTTTAATTTTTCATAATAATGTGTCCTACATTCCGATCGGAATGGTTTTAATTTCGTATTAAAAACTTCTACCAAAAATAAAAGCTGAATCTCTGCTTTTTAAATTTAAAATGGCAACATTGGTCATGTCAAAGTAATAAACAAGCTAATCTAAATCTAAATCCTATAACCGCAAAATATAAAATTTGAAAGAAAATCAATTCCGTTTCATTCCAAAAAAAAATTGTTGTTTTCTGAAGAACCAATTTACGGAATTAAAAGCACTTTTGATCGAATGTGAGTTCTGTGACACGAAACGTTTTTTAACTCTTAAATTGCATGAAAAAGAAATCCAAATTTTAAATATTTTTGAAGTTCTGTTTTTCATGAAAAGTTTTTACTTGTCGAAATATATTCCACAACAGCCCTCATAATCAAATGCAGCGCACAATGTTTTTGAAGAGTTTGTGATATTTATTTCGTTTATGATCACAGCTTCCAATAAATACTTAAGAGCGTAAGTTCGAGGACAAAAGAATCCTTTATTATCTCGAACTTTAAGGTTGAGTTATGGATGGCATATCATAACTGCCAAGGACATAATGTCCATCAACGTAGAGTCATACAGTCCACGGATATTATTTGTATATTTTCTGGTATTCTATGTAAGAAAGAAGCAACGCTTTTACAAACTGGGTTTCAGAAAATCTTTAGTAAGCAAAGCTGGTGTTAGTTATGCCACAGAGGAGAAAATCCTTGGGCCCGGACGAAGGCCAGCTATGCAGAAAATCTTTGGTAACTGAAGCCATTATTTCATATTTTCAGTGCGGACATTATGAGACTTTCATAAGTGACACTATGTCTTTGCTAAAAATGATTCAGTATCCATGGACATTATGACGTCTTTTAAAGCGATATAATGTCCATGGATATCATGTTACTTTTCAGTGCAACATAAAGTTCATGCACACTATGACATGCCACCGAGTTATGTAAAGTTTGCAGTTGGATTGAATATTATCAAACTTTATTTAATAAAGCATCGCGGGTCTTACTCGTACCGCAGTGCTCTGCTAGTGTGAACCTTTAATGTTTAGAGTGCTGCGCCTTAAGAAATCTTGTCATACATGAAGAATTCATTAATTTTTTCTGCGGCAAGCACAAAGGTACTTAGCGGTTTCTTCTACGTCTCATAATACTACTCTTCTATCTTTTTAACGAACTCTCATTACGCAATAGAGCACTGGATCACTACCAACCCTGATTTGTTAGAATAAACGAAAAATTTAAAATGAAAATACAATTACGAAAGCTTTTTGCTTTAGAATTTTTTTTTTTATTTTTTAATATTTTACTCTATTGTTTGACTACAACTCTCATTTATAAATCTTATTTTACTCTTTTATATCTACGATTCTTTGAACCAAATTCAAAGTAAAAAAAGCACTACACTCTTTTAAAATTTAAGAGATATTGCCTTGGAAACTTAATTTTTTATTATCCCCAAAGACTTGTAAACGCTTCCAGCTTAAAATGCTTTTACTATAAGTCAAAGATTATTTTAAATACTGTGTGACCACTTTGTTACTAAAATCTTACAAATTATATTTTAAAAGCGGTCTGATATATCAGTCGTTTTATTCTAAAAAAAAACAGTTGTTTTTCATGCTTCCCAAAAATTAAAAAAAAAAAATTTTTTAATCAAAAACAACTAAAAACGATTTTACAAAAATCTAGTCACATTTCCAAACAAAATTTGACTTAAGTCGATTTCAGAAGAACATTTTTTTGATGAGCTAAAAAATGGGAGCTTATTGCAGGAAGACATATAAAATAATGTTTTGTATTTGGCATAAAATTGAAATTAATAACTACATTTACATCAAAGGAAACAATTCTTAGTCAGGCTTAGGTTTATAAATTTGTTTAAGGTAGATATCTATGATGAATGCTAATGCCGAATTATATTCTCTAGTTTTTCTGTTAATTAAAAATATTGTTTCTTGAATAAAATTGGAATAAAAAATTCATGAACTTAAGTCAAATTAAAAACTTTGTTCGAAATTAATTTTTATAATGATGGACTTGGTCATGGCTATCGTCTTCCTTACATTTTTTCCGTACTATTTAGTGTATACCTTTACCACAAAAAGTGAAAAAAGGGTTTAACTAATTTTGTCATTTCATTTGTAATTTCTCAGAACATATATAATTTTTGGGGTAGAGCATGGATATTGTCTACCCCAAAAATTATATATGTTCTGAGTTCTTAAGCATAGCGAAGTCGATTGAGCGATGTCCGTCTGTCTGTCCATGTTAGTGCTGATATCAGGTTTGTCGAGGCACTAGAAAAAAAAAATAAATACGCCATCTGATTAAACAAAGTGTTGAAAGAGGTGATATTGGAAATCAGCAAGATCGCTCTATGTCCATCGACGCAGCGGGCAAAACACCACGCCTACCTCTAATTTTTCTATAGCATTTTGAACAAAAGAAGTAACTCCAATCAAGAAAACAAATAAATAGGGCGATAGAGAATTAAAAATAAGAAAAAAAATCCAGTGAAGAAATTGGTGGTCGCCTATATTTCCCGAGCTAAAATTTTTAAAATATCAATATGGATATCATTTTAAAGCTCTTGAAGAGATCTTTAAGGAAATACAAAAAATTTTTTAAAATGCTTAACCCATTAAGAGCCGATGGCAATGTACTAAAAATTTTTTTTCTTATTAACCCAATATTTGCTTTTATGATTGAAGTTACTTCTCTAAACTAGATTTACATAGATGGTGAAGGGTATATAAAATTCGCCATAGCCGAATATAACACTCTTACTTATTTTTTAATTACTAAACGCGAAATTTAAAGAACTATTACTAGTTTTTTACATTACGTGATTAAGATTAACGTCGGTACCTGGCTGCGAAGCTCTAACCCGACGGTGGTCTTACCACTGAGTGAAATACAAAGCGTCGACTAGCGCCCCCTGTGCACCTTCCCTGCGGACACTAAACTTTAACCGACAGCCACTACGTGTACCCCGAAGGAACCTCACCAATAACCGGCTACACAGATGGGCGGCTCTCTGTATGGGCCACTGGTAAGCCCTTCGACAATGACCCACGTCTTTTCTATCCAGATTCAGTGCCTGCACACCGGAGAACTGGTTCCCCCTATACTCCGAGTGTACTATGTCTGTGCCTAGGTTAGAATCAGCCAGACTTCTTGTAGTACCCCCGGGGGAACTTATTTTCCACATAAAGGCATATGAACTATTTTATCTTTATTACATGTGGCGCATTCATTTATTTTCTCCGTTGCAGAAAATGTCAAACTCCATAATAAAAAATCAGCGAAAATTTTTTTATATGAAGTCTGACATTTTCTGCAACGGCACAGCTACCATTACCGGCCAGTAAAAAATCCAAAATTTCGCCTCTGTAGCACAGGTCGTTAACTAAAATTACATTTCAATCTGACACTCTCAATGAATGCATTGGCTTCTCGATGTTCCTATAGAAACTATTCCTCTCACTGGCTTTAATATCCATCTCGCTTCGATAATAAATAGAACAAAAATATTCTCAAAGTAATAAAATTAAGTTCTTCCCTGAATCGTGGTGTTAAATTCTGAAAGATGTAAAACTCTACAGGCGCCAGTAGCCACTTAAACATGACCAAAATGTCTCAAAGTGAACAATTTATTCAAAACAAACTTTGATGATTTATTTCAAGTAACTAAATATGAGGTCACTGTAATAAATTGAAAACATCAATTAGACAATCTTACACAACAAGAAACTCAAAAGTAGAAATAAAATAAGTAGTTAAACAGAAACTAAGTCAAAAACTCTTAATAAAAATAAGATGTCACTAAGTAATTGCCAAACTATTTTTCTCACTTTCCAAGTACACAACATGTAGAAGCCACATTATAAGTGCTACAAACTAAATACTTGTAAGAATGTAGATGTTTTTTCAAACCTTAAAAAAGGAAGAAGATAATAAATAGAAAACAAAAAAAAAAAAATCCAACACTTACAATACGAGTAAAATGTGTAAGAGAATGGAATGTTTAATTTCTAATTAACTACTTTATAATAAGTAATTTGAAGCTGTTTATTGTTTGGAAATTGATCCTTGTTACCAGGAAAGAAGAAAAAAAAAAGAAACCTAAAAATCCTTTACTCATTTTTCTTATTGAAAATATTCAATTAATGTTTGCATCATGTTTTGACACTGGGCGTAAGCACCTCTACCATTCTGACAAACCCATTATAAGTAAAAAGCAACAAAAAAAATATAGATAGATAAAACACACAAACAGCAGTTGCAGTCTGCTACTTAATAAATTCATAACAACAAACAACTACTTACTTGCATTGTTGCATTTACACCTTATAATTATCCTGTGTAATTGGATCTAGATTTTTGAGTTCAATTTCACTATTTTATTTTCTTATGTTTGAGAATTAGTTATAATTTTGTCTGGTGTTTCCTTACTTTATTGTTTATTGGTGTAAGAAACAAATATAATTTAATTTTTTTTTGTGCCCTGAGATTCTTATCGTCGCGCCAAGTGTTGATCCTTGAGAGTAAGATATCATGTTGCTCTTAAATGTTTGTGTCTCATTTAAATTTTATTTACCCTAAACAAGGTTTTAATTTTCATTGTTACTCTTGTTTGAATTTTATTTCAAATAGTTGGCTTCCTTTAAAATGTATAAGATTTGATTGAATTTAAAAAAGGTTTGATTTATGTTTTTGTTTTTTTAAGTAGAATTTAAATTTATTAGAAAATTAATTTAAACTGCAGAATTTTTGTAAATATCCTACACCAAATGTTGCAGTTTAGTTAAAAAATTCATTGCCTTTGATAAAAATTCTACATTCTTTTTAATGTGGACAAAGTTATCGTATCACACGCACATGTCTCTGTTTTATACGAATTTTACGCTGAAGGCATTATAGGACAATGAGGTTAATCAATCAGTAACTTTTAGCGGTGTTTCATACCACGACATGATAACACAGCTCTTTCTACCGAAATTGTATGCCTGCGATACGGCCATTATGTGGTTTCAAGTTTTAAAAAAATAGAGATAAGAATGTAAGAGACGAGTTATGATCTTCGATTTTAAAAGCGGAACCCTAAAACAGGAGCTTCTTTAATATTATTACTGCAACAAATTTTTCTTTTAATAAGACTTTTTTGATATTTTTAAGAAAGCTTTTCATACAACGAAAAATTAAATTTCTACTGTAAGAGAGACTTCGTTTTAAAGATAATTTTTCTATGCAGAATTTTTAAGGAAATTTTTCAATAAAAAGAATTTTTAAACTTTAAGAGAATGCTATAGAATCAGAGTCTCCTTTTTGCTCTACAGAAAGCCACAGTTTAAAAAAGACAGTTTAATACAAAAAAATATACAAACAGAGTCTCAAGTTAAAAAAAAAATTTTTCTTCAAAAAAGAGTCTCAGCTTACAGATTATTTTTTTATAAAAAAGTGTTGAAGATAAAAGATTCTTTTTATATAAAAAAAGAATCCGAGTTTAAAAATTCTTAGTTCAGAAATTGTTTTTCGATAAAAGAAAGAGTTTCACTGTTGTCATACCTTTCGGTGAAGACCGTCGTCACTGGCTGTTTATTTGGTACGTTTGGAGTGACGACAGTCTTCACCGAAAGGTATGACAACAGTATAATATTTACCGGCGGAACAAATCCGATTAACTTAATACCAAAAAGTTTTAGTTCAGAAATTTCTTCTAAGGAAAAAAGGCACCCGTATATAGTGAATAAAGAAAATTAAAATCAGTTTTGTTTTATTTAAAATGTTAGTGAGAAGTTTTCTGAAGAGCTAAGTAAGCGGTAGCGAAATGGCCATCGAAGCGTGCTTTCTCCTTCAATAATCAAAAACGATGATTTTATAATTTTGTCGGGATGATTAGCGCAAAATTTTTAAAGTTTAAAAGAAGTTTTGATTTTTTAAGGATCTTAAGGTGAAAATTTTTAATTAAAATAGAAATGAGGAGTTTTTTCCAGAGAGTATGACCATGAAATCTTATAGACTTCAGTTTCTTCTCTTCTTTAAAATACTTTTGCTGTAACATAGAGAATTTTTATCAAGTGGCCTGTTCTAAATAAAATAATGTCATTTTTGGAAACTTCTATAGAAATATGAAAATGTTAATGATTCTTTCATTTTGGCGTTTTCGCTTATTTTCTTTTTTCCTTTGTAATACAGCCAATAAAATAAAAAAATAAAAATTCAACTTCTGTAAGAGATATTCCCCAGTCTTGTAATCTCTCATTTCGGTAAACGAAATCAGTTCTCTTAATTGTGAGAATTAACACAACCAACCGTGCATTAAAGCTGGAAATTGAACGCTGCATCAACGAAATTCGACACTAGAGTTCCGTCTGAAAAATAAAAAATTTTGCATTTAATTCTAAACGAAATAATAATCTTGTAGGCAGGGCAAAATCATGTATCATATGGTAGCAGTTGGAATCTATTCATTTCACCGTTGATGGGAATATCAGAAAAGTTCAGAGGCCCATAACTCGTAAAGTACGGGAGTGAGTGCCAATTTTTTCACTTGATTTTCTTTTCGTATTTTTTTTAATTCTCTACCGTCCCATAGTTACTTAATTGTTTCAAATGATATGGAAAAATTATAGGCAGAAGTGGTGTTTTGTCCGCTGCCTCGAAAAAAATCTTGCTGATTTTTAATGGCAAAATTTTAGAAACTATATCTGATCGTTTGGTGATTTCTCTAGCTAATCAAGTGCCTTGGCAAAGTTGAAATTTTAAAATTAACATATTGATATCAAAAGGTGCAAAAAGGTTAATAAAAATATTAAACATAAGAAATCTTCCAAAAAAAATTTTAAATGTCAAAAATTTCTTGACCAAACAATTTCAACATTAATTTCTATTTTATTTAAAGAAAAAAGTCTCCACTTATAGCTCCATATAGTTTTCTATTAAGCTGCTTTCTGCCAAACGGAAAGTTGCCTGGCATTATTTTAAACCCGAGTTTTATCCATTTTTTTACACACAAATTTATTTATGAAAACCTCTTGCTCCGGAGGAAATGCATTTCAGCCTTAAGCCTAAAAAAATGCTGAAGATATAACATAATCACTTCAGCAAATTATTCATAAATTTTAATTCCTAAAATCAATTTATTTAAAAGTGTTTTGCCAGAATTTTTTTTTAGGAATTTTTTTAAAATAACATTCGAATAAAATCAAGCTCAAATTGACACAGAAGGAAGGCTAAAGAAAATTATGAATTTTTATTAACTTAACTCTACCTACAAGACAATAAATGATCTCATTTTGTCACACAAAAGAATAAAATTTGCAACAATTTCAATTTCGAAAATTCGCCTAATAAACGATAGCAATGAAAATGGATCCTATGATTTCTACAATAATTAAAAGCACTTGGAGTCTTATGAAACAACAGGCCATTGGTTATGGTCAGTATGAAAATGTCAAAGAATAATAGAGAAAAATTAAAAACACAAAAAATTAAGATGACCAATTATGAGGGTAAAATGTCTACCCCTTCAATAATTATGAACGAACTGTAAGGAGTTTATATTTAATGGGTGTTCTTTTGTAGGTTGAATTTTATACGTAACAAGCTAGATTTTTTGATATTTTACAAAACTGACCAAAACTGGTCTACAACGTGCTCAATTTTTATATTCAACGGATTAGTTTTATAGATTTCAATAAATGAATGTTTTAAAAATTGTTTTGAAAATTATTTTATAAAGGAAAAGAAAAGCCTTCTTTTATTTTGAAATAAAAATGTTTCAATTCATTTAAACAGCACCCATTGTGTTGCAATATCAGCACCCTAAACAGCATACAATTTTACAATTTGATTTAATAAAGTTGTTAGTTTTCGATTTTCGTGTGTTTAACAAAAGGCAACTGGTCACATAAAGATCATACTGTGACTTAAGCAAAGAGGGAGTGAGAGAGGGAAAAAAACAAAAACTATAAACGCCTTTGAAATCTTTTATTTTTGTGATTAACAACCGCTGTGATTTTTTTTTTTTTTTTTTTGTTTGTTTTTTTGTGTTGTTGAACTGAATTCATAAAAATTATGCACGCTCATTACTGATTTTTTAACTTTTTTATTTTAATTCTATGGAGAACTTGTATGAATGTCAAAATCTACGAGCAAATGGTGAGCCACATTGTGGCCAATATTTGCATTTGAATAGAGATGAAACAGGAAACAAGATAAATGAAAAAAAAATATATTTATTACAACAATAAAAATAATCTTTGAGAAAAATGTATGTTTTATGTAAGAATACTTATCACTATAGAATTATAGAAATTTTTATGTTTAATTCATTTTTGGATTTATTTTAAAAATAAATAAAGCGTGGAAGGCAATATAAAGGAAAACTTTGAAATTAGGCTTCTTTATTTTTTTTTGTTTTTTATGCATTTGACACTTTAATAAGAGACTGAATAACCTGTTCGAAACCATCCATGTCTTGTTATGGGATACTAGCAAAAGTTGTACGCCTTTATAGAATAACTAGTGTTGCCCACGAATTTGTCCGCGTATTATTTCTAATTTTCTTAAAATCAAAATTTAGCAAAATGGGTTTTTAAATATGTATTTTTTGTAGAGTTCTGTAAACAGGGTTAAAAATTTTCCATCTATAAAAATAAATTATATTGGATGCTTTCACATTTGCTTCCTTATTTTCTCTACCAAGTGATATAACTTTATGAAAAAAGTATCCACCAAGGTTCTATAGAACCTCCTCACAATATTTTATTCAAATCCATTCAGCAGTTTTTACGTGATGCGAATACAGACAGACGGACAAAAATTCCAAAAATAGGTGTTTTGTATTCCATGTCGATTACTATCCACACCAACATCAAAATTTAATTTAAATTTAAAAAAATATATTTTATGTACAGAAATGACCCCGTTACTGTCCTCAGTTAAACAAGGAAGTATCAGTTCTTGGAATTATTTACCTCCCAAAGAGATCTCAGGCAGCAATTTCTTTAAAATATTGATAGAGAAAACTTTAGAAAACTCAAAGGTTAATAAAAAGGGCCACATCCTTCTTGCGTATGCAGATGACACAGAAGTAATCAGAGAACAAAACGAGGTGCAGAGAATCTCGAATCTGCCGTAAACGATATCAATATTGCAATTAAAAAAACCATTGTGCTGGCAAATACATGCTACAGCTTAAGAACTGAAAAACTCTATCTATACGTTTCAACCACTGCCCGCCTTGAAAGAGTATCAGTAACTATAACAGATATATTCTTTCGAGCACGTGCAATTAAAAAGTCCGGATGGAATTCGAGCACTAGTCTGAAAGCAGTGCTCTTCGATGTTAGCACGTTCATTAAAAAAAACTTTTCAGCATTTTGCACCATGTTGGTAAGTGCTAATATAACACCAATCCTCAAAAAGGGAGAGGCTTAAAATTACCGCCCCATCGCAATTTGCTCTGCACTTTCTTAAATAATAGAAAAAATGCTTAGTAATAGTCCAAAAGCTTACTTAGTGACCGGCAGTACGGCTTCGCTAGGGGACGATCTACGCGTGACTTACTTGCCCTTCGTTTGGAAAAATGGTGTCAATCCATTCACCATTTCGGCCTTCGATATCAGTAATGCATTTGATGAAGTGTGGCATGGTGCACTCATATCGAAACTTTTTGCTTTTGGTGTCGGTTATAGCTTCTCTCGATTTATATCGAGCTTTCTCAGGGATCGCACTATACAAGTTCAAGGTAAATTCAGGGGTACCATAAGGTTCCATCCTTTCTTCTACCCTGTTTCTTTTTTTTCATTACGACCTTCTACGTCAGACTTCCAACCTTTTCTATTCTTTTGCAGATAATAGTAGCATATGCCATTCATATTCATTTCGCAATAGGACAAGCCTTCCGGAAATTGGGGCTATGCGAAAGCACTTGGACGATACCCTTAACCGCGATTTTTTGGCAATCCCTGAATGAAGGGTTTAATTTATTGCCTTCAAAACCCAGTGCTGTGTGCTTTCGCACAGGCATACAGCTGAAAGTGCTACCTCTTCTGAAGCTCTCGATGTTCTTCGCATGAAAATGCAATGCAATGTTCGGTGGAACAAGCATATTTTTCATATCGCAAAAAAAGCGTTCAAATGCCTAGGTTGCATAAAACGGTGTTAGAAATACTTCACTCCATCGGATCTCCTCGATATCGAAGTCATATTATCAAACCAAAAATGGAATACAATTCTCATGAATGTTCCGGTGCTCCAAAGACTATTTTAGAGCTACTCGACCGCGTAAAGAAGAGATCGAAGAAGCTCATCGGTGGCAATAGGGTATTCAGCTCTATTGATTCACTGGTGCATCGACGCAATGTGAGGTCTGTTTCAATGTCTTATTGTTACTACAACTGATTGCGCTCTTATGGAATCAGGAAACTTGTTCCTGAAAACCGTAATGTCATACGCGCAACGTGATCTGCATCAAAAGTGCATTCCTTTGTGGTCGATTTGCCAGTGAACAGTTCCTATGTGGAATGTGTGTTTCTTAAAGATGGCATCCATGGTGTGGCGAAATATTGGAAAAAAATTTACCTATATTAATAAAATAGAAAAGAAAATTGAAGAGATACACAAAATAATTATACAAATTTGTCTTAATTTTGTACTTTATGCAAAACCGTTACTAAAAACTTATAACAGAATTTGAAATTGTGTCAAAATGCTATTTTCATTCAATTCAAGGCTCATAATAAAAATTTTACTGCAATAGCGCTATCTAATGACAAATTTATTAATATTAGACGTAACCAATTCCCAAACATTAGTAAAGACATCTTTCATTTACACAGCAATGCTTTGATTCAATTATAATATTTAATTAAGTTGGCAATATTTAGGTCCACTGCATTATCTACATCTAAATGATAAAGCAGTTTTCTTGCAGTTTGGAAGAAATATTTGCTAAAAATATCAATTTGCTGCGAATGAATAAAGAATCATTTTATTTCTGATTTCATATTCACAAAATTCAGAATTGCTGCAAGAAAAATTTACGTGTTTGAACTCGGTAAGAAAAACAAGAAATTCAATGGTCTGGTAACTATTATTACTCGTATTCTACAGTCAACTTTATATAATAGCCAAGTTCACAATCTTATGCTTATTAGATTGTAAATTTATTCAATTGTAAATATTTTATATTAATTCTGAATGACCTCTTTGGTTTAGTTTGAAATGCCACGAAATTCACAGCTGAATAAGAAAAAACAACTCTTAGAAAACTTTTAAAAACGCTAATTCTCCACATATTTTACAAATTTCTTATTTTCTATGCAGTTTCTACTTCGTGATAAGATTTCGAGTTTTTTATGGTCATTCCCTTAAAAAAAAGTTCTATGATTAGTGAAATATTGATTGTTTACTAAAATTATTTTTAGTAAAACTTTGCCTTACTATCAAAATACAATTCAAAGGAATCTTTGGTTTAACTGGTCAAAATCAGTTGATATTTACAGTGAAACCTCTCATAATCGGACACTCGCCATCGCGGTATTTTTGTTCAGTTGTTAGAGGCGTCCGTTTATAAGAGCGACACTCCTTCCGTTACATATTTTGTTTTGTATTTAATTTTTAAATGATAAATTTCATTGTTAAATAGCTTGGTGTGGTTAAACACGAGTAGTAGAGTATACATTGCTTCAATTTCGATTGGTTTAATTTCAGCTGTTTTGTTTTAAACTGACTTTCAATATTTTTTTTTTAATGCAACAAAGTTTTCTCTAGAAAAATGCTTAAAATGAGCAATTTGCTTTAATGTTTCATCATAAGAGTTTTTGGCGTTTGCTCTTTCTCATGTTCACCAAAACAGAGCTTGAATTTATTATTTTAATACAGTCATCTTAAGTGTAGACGCTTTCAACCATTTTAAAAATTTATCAACATCATCTGCATTAAAATTCGAAAGATTATAACTATCAGCTGATAATCATCCAGCCTTCCAAAAGAAGTTTTGGATTGTTGCAGCTTCCACTTTATCTTAAGAGATTTTGCTGAAGTATAAAGCTTATAGAAGATTAATATATTTTGCGAGATTTAATGCTAGAGTTGCAATATCAGTCTTCGATAGTATGTGCTTTAATACTGAGCCTCTATCGTGAACCTTAATATTTTGGATTATACCTTGGTCAAGGAATTGATAAATTTAATTCTCTTGGTTCTCAACCAAAAACAAAAGTTTTTTAGGCTTCTCAAATTTCATTTTTCTATTGAACTGCTGCAGCCATTCACTTATGATTCGTCGAGTCTTCCATACCTTTTTCAAATTTGCAGTTTACTGGAAGATCTTACTTTACTGTTTCTATTTCTTTCGAACTTTTCTTATTATAGTAAAATTTTGATATCTTGATAAATTCTCAATTTTGCAAAAAAAATTTTTTTTAGTAAAATACCGCTAGATTTCTTATGAAACTTACATGTTTTGATAATATATTTATTTATTTCGGGAAAATTTCGATGAAATGATATAATAAATCTTTCGAATTGCAAGTTTAAGTTATATAATATTTAACGATTTGCTTCATTTAAAATACGTTTGAACATCTAGTCCAAGGCGAATTCGCCTTGATATAGTCACAATAGTTAAACTTGAGAAAATTTACAGCAATATGAGTTTTATACGAATCATTCACAATAGGAAAAACAATTATTCACAATATTTGAATTAGGATGAAAATATTTTGCTATCTACCATAAAAATTTTGAAATGAAACTAATGAGAAGAAAAAATTGAACGCGCCAGTGTGCTACATTTTGAATTAAAAACGACGAATTTTAAATAATCCTATTATAGGATTCCTATACAGATAAAGGCTGAACTTATTTACTAGAGCTGATGGCCTTAGTAGCTAGTGCTCTAGCTGATAACTTTATAATATTTACATATTTGTGATTGTTTTTTACTGTTAGGTACATATATTTTTAAAATTAAAGTTAATAACTAAGTTCTATTAATTGATATGCAATCTTAAAGTGTTTGAAAGTTATTTTTTTCTAAATGAGAAAAGTAATTTCTTTATTAAACCAAACGATTATTAAATTTCTCTGGGCTTACATCTATTATTTCTTATAGTTCTTATGCCTTATTGATTTATATCAATTAACTTACCAAAATAAAATACACAAAAGAGTACAAATTACACATTTTTATTATATTTTGCTTAATATATTTTTCGATATTCGCTTCATAATTAATCAGTATCTTTGTCACTTTCTGTTTACATACATCAAACTAAACACAACAACTGCCGCTAAAACACTATTTGCATTGTTATTGTTTTTAATAACAATTTTTTTTTTCAAAAATTTATGCTTATTGCAAAATTTTAGTTATTTGTTACATCAATTTAATAACTTATAAATAACTTTATTTACAAAACATACGTTAGTGAAATGCCGCAAGGAAAACTAAGCACGATAAACTTAACTTAGGTAAGCTTAGCCACTCACCGGAAATTGTTATTTTACTTCGAATTTGTTACAATAAGAAAAGGGAACAGTTAACTTCATTTTAATTATAATAGTTTTTACATATAAATTTTAAATAAATTAAACAAAATATTTATTCGGAAAACTTTTAAGCGAAACGAATTTTATGCAATACCTATACAAAATAAAAATTTAAATCAAGAACACATTAAATGTTATTTAAAAAAAAAACAACAAAATCCTTTTACCAGGAATCAAATTAAGCTACATTTAACTATCATTTAATAAAAAACATCTTAAAAATATTTTATGTTTTATCAAAAGAAATTACTTTCTGGGTAATAAATAAAAATGAGTTATATTTTTTTAATAAAAAATATAACTCAAGAAACAACAACTTTTATTTTCTGTTTGATTTTTTTTTTAATTGGCACTATTAGGGTACCTTATTACCAACTTCAAAAAAGGATAAGGTTATATATGTCTCTGTAATTACATTTTTGGCCAGAACTTAGTCATTTTCTAATCGTTTTGGCGATGCTTACAGATTGGCTTTAAATTCATCCAACAATCATGTTTCCACACAGTTGACATCACTTTACTAATAACAAAGAATAAAAATTGAATTCTGTTCTCATAGGCACGTAATGTGACCGTTTTAATCACATTTCAAAATTACACAGAATGCGTACTTCTATATACAATGCAATAAAAAGTTTAAATATTTAAAATTACACGATGTAATTTGATTCCTTATAGACAAACTTTAGAAATTTACACAGGACGTCAAAAAAAAAAAAAAAAAAAAAAAAAACATAAAAAACTTTAAAACTTAAATATCTCAGCATATAATGAGGACTTACTAAATATTAAATATCTTGGTAAAGATAGACGAGAGACGAACATTTAAATTTGTGATCACATATTTTATTTAATAATAATTGATCTTTATATGAAAAATTAAATAAAAACTTAAATCATTAATATATATAAATAAATCAGCAAAATATAATATCACAACAAAAAATCTAAAGTTCTATTTAAACGCTGCATTCTTAAATTAACCAGTATTTATATTGTAAATAGTTTTATTTAAATTATTAAACGAAAGAAATATTTGATGTAATTTGGCCGCGCTATATGGTGTTATGATTTCATGTGCTTTAAAAACCTAATAAGAAGAAGAATTCATTGACTATTGTGAATTAAAGCTACTATTGACAGCCCGAGACAAATGACATCAAGTGAAAAACAAGTAGCACATTAGTAAAATGTTTTATAATTGTTTATACATTTTAAGTGAATTATTAACAAATTCTGGGCAAAAATACGACTAAAACAGCGACTAAACTGTTTTAAACACTTTTCACAGTGTGCGTGTAAAAAATTGGATTAAAAAAAAAAACCTTCCTACTAAAATTTTAAGGTATCGAATAACATTGGCAATGAAATATGAAAACTACACCCACTGATTTTAATTAAATAACTTTGAAAAAGAGAGTATACGTAAAGTAAACAGACTGTTCAAACAATAACAATTTAAAGCAAGTTGTTAGATGCAGTACATCAACTAAAAATAGATAAGCAATACATATATTGGGAAATAATTGTTATATGAATAGTTCATGTTAAAAGAAACTAAAACAAAACATCAACAAACACAATAACAATAATTATTTCTAAACAATAGAAAGTGATTATTCAAGTGTTAAAAGAAAAAAAATCTAAATTCACATACGTAAATATTTTTCAAATATTTGTTAAATAAGCAAACAATATTAAGCATTTTTTTATAGTAAAACGCAAGCAAAACCATGACGTCTTTAGGGGGAGCATCTATACCAACCATATCAGCTGCTGTTTCCACATCAAGCTTATCAATAAAGTCATCACAAAATAATTCCAATGATAACTTAAATTCTAGTAATGAAAAACAACAACAACGTTTAACCACAAAACAAATTGTACAACAAAAATTAAAAGAGAACGAAAATGTTTTATCGGTAAAATTTAAATTTTATTTGCTTACACATTTTTTTATTATTATTGATTATTGTTTTTTGTTGTTCTGTGTGCCTTAGATTTTTGAAGCATATCAAATTGTTGGCCAACAACATATAAGCCGTTTATTAAGTTTAGTGGTGTCTATTTCTGGTGGAACATATGCGGTTTTTTCTATGACTGCCACTCGTTTACCTGCTAGGAATGCTTCTGACATTACCATTGACAAAGTTTTTCCTCTAAATGAAACATTTCAAATTAGTTATGGTAAGAGAAAAAATTTTACATTTTTTAATAAAATAAAAAAATTTACATTAATTAGATACGGAAAAGTTAATATACATATGTATGTATGTATGTATGTACAAATTAGTTAAATTTAAAAATTTGCCAAACAAATATTAATATTTTTGGATTTATAATTAATTTATTTTTTAATTATTCAACCAATAGGTCAGTTTTAAAAATAAAAACATTGTTTATTGTTTTTTTATGTTTTCAATATTTCGCCACACCGTTGGGTGGCATCTTCAGGAAATAGGAAACAAAATTATTTAAATTAGGTTTTGCTTCCTGTATAAAATTTGCAGTTTTTTAAACATAAAACAAACTAAATTTACTATCTCTGGTCATAGTTATCTTATCATCCATAAGGACTATTTTATAACATTGAAAAATTTCCTTTTGTTTCCTCTTAAAAATGTCTTTTATATATATTTTTTTCTGTTCGGTAATACAACTTACTTTTTACTACAATTAAAAACCATTAAAAGCTTTTTATATTATTCAATATTTTGTCACAAATTGTTGCAGATAAAAAAGGTTCTATTTCTCAGTTGCAATTTTCTTTGCGTAACGCCGATGAGACACCCTCAAAATACTTTTACTATCCCATTATTACCGATGAAGAAGCTTCAGATTTTGAAACATTTCAAGCTCAAATAATATCAGCAAAAATGTCAATGATACACACAACGAATGAAATGAATGCATTGAGTTTTGCATGGATTAATGATTATCGGCAGATAGGCGAGGTTAAACAGGAAATGAAACGTAGAGAAAATGAATACATAAAATATAAAGATTTTACGTAAGTTGTCAGTATTAATTTTATTTTTATTTAATAATTTTTTAATCAAAAGTATTTTCGAAATTTTAGAATTTATTGTGCAACTTTTAATGTCAATAATAAATCATATTGTGATTCACCTTTACATTTATGGTTGGCTGCCTGTGAACAGCCACCAGATATATATGCGATTGCTTTACAAGAACTGGATACCTCAGCAAAGGCAATAACATTTAGTGAAAATCGTCCAGATGCTCTATGGATGTAATTTTAATGACTAATAACTTGAAAATTATAACAAAATTTTCTTTTTTTTCTTTTTTAGCAATAAAATGCTTGAAAGCGTCCATGACAAGGGCGAATATGAAGAATTAATCTCTGTACGTTTGGTGGGCATGATGTTAACTGTCATTGTTAAACGTCAGATACGTTCACCTATAACACGTTACAATGTCAAATCAATTGCTCGTGGCATTCTAAATGCTTTGGGCAATAAGGGCGGTGTGGCTGTAAGCCTTCAGTTAAATGAGGCAAATTTGTGTTTTGTTAATTCCCATTTGGCTGCTCATATGGGGTTTGTTGAAGCTCGCAATGAAGATTATGCTGGCATTGTTAAGGGCTTAGTGTTTGATGACGAACTAAGGAGGACCATAAATGATCATGAGTAAGTTGTAAGATAAGAAATGTTTGCATAAAATATTAATATCAAAGTTAAAATATATTATTAATTACTTTATGTTAAAAAAATAATAGATTATGCCTGCTTTGTTATTTTATTTTTGTAAAAAATACTAAAAGAAGTATTTTAAACTTCTAAATTAAAATTTTAATTATGGAAACAGAAATATTTTTAGAAATTTTTCATATAAAAGTTTACAAATTCTATAATCGAATATTTTGATATTCGAAATATAAAGCAATTTTTAATTTATCTTGGTAGTGCTAAATTTTATTTTACACGCTATTTTATTTATTTAAACTTAAGCTTATTTTTATAAAAAAATTGATTTTATTTTCGATACTTTACTGCTCTTTTTTTAAACTTTTTGTTTTTTGACCATGTTATGCAATACAGTAGCGAGAATAAAATAATTTTTATAAAAAACCGTAAACTAAAAAAAACGATAAGAAAATTCAAAACAAGTATTAAAAAACTAGAATATATAAAATTAGAAAGATTTTAATACAAAATCACAATTTTTAGATATTTTAAAGATTGAAAAAAAAACAAATTAAATTTTTTTTAAGAAAATTTATTAAAACTGTTGCGGACGATTAAAAAAAAAAAGAAAAATTAAACGCCAGCAGAATGTAATGTTGCATTTTCTGGACGCTACATCCTTCATCAGCGTACATTTATAATATCCACGGTTCAAACCCTGACTTATTAAAAATTTAGTTAAATAAAACTTTTACTTTAATATTCTAAAATTTTTATAGTAAGTTGAATTCAATCAAATTTAACTTATTAAAAAAAAAATACTAAATGATAAGAGTTATTTCGAATATGAACTTATTTCTGAATTAATTTTGAACAAGATTTTAAAAAATATTTAAGTTCGAAAATATCGAAACTAATAAACAAATAAAATCGATGTATAAATATTGATGTAAATTCAAACATATATACAGTCGACTCTTGATAATTTGAAAATCAAGGGACCAGAGATAAAGCGTAAATAACCGAGTTTTCATACTAACGAGACTTCAAAACTTCAAAAGAAAGATAAAAAATTTTAAATTAACAAGAGCTTATAGAGCTGGCGTAGAAACTCAAAAAACGGTTTAAATTTCTTTTGAAAACAGCAACAAAATTACATTAGGAGTTCAAATTATAAGGTATAAAAAAATCGAATTTCAAATTATAAAATGTTGGCAGACAAGATGTCATTTTGTAGCACATGACAAAAAACAAAAATAAATGATTGTTTTATTTTTGAAAATTAAAACAATTCAAATTATAAAGCGTAGAGCTAGAGTCGGCAATCAAAATTCTCTTGAAATAATTTCAAATTATTGAGGAGACCAAATTACATTCAATATATTGAGTGTTTTTCAAGGGACCTGGAAAACAGTTCAAATTGACATGAGATTCAAATTATCAAATGTCGACTGTACATATTTCGTCACTTTTAATAAAAGTAAATTTAAATTAGACTGTTTTTAAATAACAAAAGAACTAATTAAAAAAAAACCTTTAGGTTAGGCAGGCAGCTGTGTTGCCACAGCCAAATTGGTTCCATTTACTAGTCCCTTTGTGTTTAAAAGGACTATTATTATCATTTTTAATAACACATAAAGATGTAAGTTAAAAATTTTAATTCTGCGCATTTCAGAAAATTTGTAAATTATTAATAATAAAAAAACAAATTTTCCGAAATGCTAAGAATTAAAATTTATTTTATTTTAATATTTTTTTTTTTTAATTTTTGATATGAACATAATTTTACATCATCCGAAGAGGCAGACCTAGACTTAGTTAAAAATCAATTGTAAGGAGCTTAGAAAGCTTTTAAAAGAAATTTAAATTAAAAAGCCTAATAAAAATTTTAAATTCAATTGAAATAATTTAATATCGAAAATATTTATTCCTGTGCTTCAAAAGTGCAGATTATGAGTTGGTGGAAATTGGACCACATCAACAGTATAACCTTTAAAGAACACGTTTCTAATAGGACAACAGTTGACGAAAATATTGACAAACATTATTTTTTGAAACCGCTATAGAATGATACGAACGAACCTCTTTTTTTCGGAATTCGAATTGTAAATTTCAAAATCTTATTTTTAAAAATTAATAATTTTTAACATTTTTTTGACTCCAATGGAAATCTTTTAATAATTTATAACATTCCAAATTTCTATTGTAGAATTCTAATTCTTTAAATTTATAGAATTTTTTTGTTTCTTAATTTTAAATATCCAAACAAAATTTTAATTTCATAGCGAAACCATTTTCTTTAGCCAAAAAACCACTCACATGATGTTTTTCTTCTTTCAGTCACATTTTTTGGATCGGCGACTTGAACTATCGTATTGAAGAACCACCTGGTCTTCAATTGCCCATGTCACGTTCAGCTTCTAATGCTGTTGAAATGCTTTTACCCTACGATCAATTGCGCCAGGAGATGCGCAAAGGCAATTGCTTTGAGGGCTACACTGAGGGCCCCATTAACTTTCGACCAACTTACAAATATGATCCTGGAACTGATAATTTCGATAGCAGTGAAAAACAAAGAGCACCAGCCTACTGTGATCGTATACTGTGGAAAGGGTCACGCATACAACAATTGGCATATGACAGCGTTATGGACATTAGACAAAGTGATCATAAACCGGTTTATGCTGTATTTCGTGTTAGTATTAAGACACGTGATGATCATCGATACAAAAAGGTGCACGAGGAAGTATTAAAACTATTGGATAAACGAGAAAATGAGAGTCAGCCTCAGATAACAGTTGAGAAGACCATAATCGATTTTGGTATAGTAAGATTTAATGAGCCGGCTGTTAGTGATTTTACAGTATCAAATGCCTGTCCCATACCAGTCGATTTTGAATTTAAACGTAAAGATCCACCTCTCAATGATATCTGTGAGAAATGGTTGAGGGTGGAGCCAAGAGCAGAAAGTTTAATGATTGGTAGGTTTGCATTATCAAAAATATTTTTTTTCTTTACTTTATTGTTATGTCTTAGATTCCACTAAAAGTATACGGGTTAAGCTAATGGCCAACGCTGATTCCATTACTAGTTTGCTGCATAAACTACGCACAACTGGCAATTGGAAATTTGACTTTGATATACTAATTTTACAAGTGAAAAATGGTCCCCATATTTTCATCACTGTAACTGGTGAATATAAACCCAGTTGCTTTGGTTTATCCATGGAAACTTTATGTCGCACTAATCGCCCTTTATGTGAATATGATCAGCAGCAAATTAAAGAACTAGTAAGTGTTTGTTTTATAATTGTATAGGATTTTTAAATTTGCTACGAGGGATTTTTTCAGATGAATGACAATTCTCCCGAGTTTCGTGTCACCATGCCTAGAGAGTTCTTTTTGCTAATCGATTATTTGCATAAACAAGGACCTAAGGTTGAAGGAGCTTTTTCCCTGAGTTCTCTAGAATTTAAAAGTGCCAAGGATGTCAAATTTAATTGCATCAGGGATTGGTTGGACACTTGGTCTAATAGCGAATTTCGTAAGTTTGATATGAATTAATTAGAATCTGATTTTTGTTAATTTGATCTGATTACTTTTAAGCTGGTACCCCTAATGCTGCGGCTGAAGCTTTACTGATGCTACTTAATTTACCGGAGAAGCCTTTGCTTGATCCCTATGTCGAAGATCTTTTAAAAACCAATACCACGGCTGAGGCTATGGAATTGGTAGCCCAATTGAGTTCACCAAAGCGTAACGTCTTTGTACATTTATGCATGTTTTTAAGAGAAGGCATTGAACGCAAATACTACAATCCCATGCATGTGGGTAAGTTATCAATTATTTAAAATTATTTAAAGAATTTTTAATAAAGTTTTTATTTTAGCCACCATATTTGGCCGTGTTTTGTTGCGCAGCACTACCAAGTCTGTGGACTATTATCGTGATACACGCTGTCGTGAATTTATGCAACGTTTTGTTACTACTGGCAGTGAAATGGGTACATTGTCTTCATCAGCCTGCTCCTCATCCTCCTCGTCCTCAACATCAACATCAGCAACTGCAGCTACTGCTAACCAAACAAAAATACCTGTGAATGCTGCCCCATTCACGCATTCGAATATGCCATCTGCCTCTGCTTCAAAAAGCAATATAGTGGAAATGACTTAATTTTTTTTAAAAAGGTTTTTAAGGTTTTCTTTAAGTATTTATTTTTGTTTTCGTTTTTTTTTTTCAAAATTATTTTTAAGTTATAATTTTTAAATTAAGCGTTTTGAAAATGTTGCATTTTGCAGTTTTAAGTTTAATATTAAATAATAAGTCATATATATTTTTGACTCACTTTTAGTTGTATTAAATGAATGAAATCTAGTTTTTAAAACGACATTTTAAAGTTAGACTTTTTTTCTTAGTCTTGTAACTTTCATTTGCGGAAGCAATTTTTTTCCGAAATTAAAATTCTTATTTGGAAATTAAGTATAAACTAAAAATGTTTGTTTCGAATCAAAATATTATTTTCGATATTAATTTTCATTTAAAATAGCCTTCTATCCGAAACTTAATAATTGCATTTTAAATTAAATTTATTTATTTAATTTTATTTCAATATTAGCTGGCGTAGATCCAAATTACTTTTTGTTATTTGCAATATTATTTTCATTTTTGATTTTCATTCAAAATAGTCTTCTATCCGAAATTTAATAATTGTATTTCTAATTATTTTTTTTTTAATTTTTTCAATATTAGCAGGCGAAGATCCAAATTAATCTTTTTTATTTACAACGCATCATTTCTATATTCGAAATTCAAATTCGAAATTATAGTTTTTTACGTCATATGAAATTTTGTTGTTAATTTTGAAAATCTAAATTCGAAATGAGAATTTATTTAATTAAAATTTCTTCTACAGTGTGTCGAAGTTCTTAAAAATTTATAATCTCAAAAAAGCAAAAAAAAAAAAAATTTAATAAAAAAACTTTAGTTTCATTATTTCTTATCTAATTTTAAACTTAAAACTGTAAAATCTCTTTGATTTATATCGTTAGTACAATTTAATGCATAGATTTTTTACTCTTCTTTTAATAACTACAACACAATATGAAATGTCAATGAATATTTAATATTTTAAGACTTGAAATATTTAAGTTGTTGAGTTATTAAATTATTCATTTTTGTCTTATTAATTTATCTTATTATTGTCTTAATTTTTTGTTTTCATTACAACGAGTTATATTTTATTTATTTAATTAAGATTAATAATTCTGTTTTTTTCCATACTTTAAATGCTTGTGCTAAACAATTAAATTGAAAAATATTTATTGATATAAAATTTATAGTGGGTTAAAAAAATTGTTGTCACTATTTTTGTGTGGTGCCTGTAAGGTGTCGTTGTATTTATTTATATTTAATAAAAATTAAGTTATATTTGTTAAAAAAATTATTAGCAATTGTTTGTTTTATGTAATTATAAGGCATTTATTATAAGATTTCTAGATTTATATCAATTGCTTTCATAACTTAATAATAAAACTTATAAAATATTTGATTAATACATAAACTACTTTTTAATTATTTGCTTAAAAACACGAAGGCAGTTCGACAGATAATTTTTGTTATAATTGTATTTTAAATGTCAAAAACATCACTGCAGAATTTAACTAATGAATTATTATAATATCTCTTTCTCTCTACATTTAAGATTGAAAATGACAATATCTTTTAAAAATTACACTTTTGTAATTCCAGCTCTAATTGCCGAAAGTATCGCGTGACAAAAATTCAAAAATTAAAAATAGTTGCATATGCGCGAAATCAAAATTTGAAAATTTGTCCTTAAAGCTCAATTAAAACAAAGAATGATAAGTGGCCATTATAGACCAAGAAAGTATTGTCGTGATGGTGTTTAGTAATGTTTAACCATCTTTAAATCTCTAATATTTTTCATAACTTTAACTCTGAATGGGCTTTTCACTTTAATATCGTTTTTAAATTAATTGCTTTGTTTCCCTACAATAACAAAGCAATAGAAAATTTAAAAAACTACCAAATGTTAATCTGGCATCACTAGTCAATTTACTATTGTGAATTATTCCAGTTGGCATCTTATTTATTTTAATGTTCAGTCCGTTACATATGAATAGCAATTGGGAGTACGCATTTTAAAAGTTTATATATGACTGGTGTATAATTAATAAATAAGCAAAAAAAAAAAAAAAAAAAAAAAAAAAACAAAACACGCTAACAAGAATAAAGCGATAAAGAAGCGAGCATTTTTTTAGATTTTATTGAATATTCTGATCACACATCTTTTCTCAGTATTCACGAAAGACCCGATGATATATCCAAATACTTGCAGGTCCATATAGCGGTCGCCGTATGGCTCGTAGCGCCATCTTGTTGAAACCGAATCAATGTCATTCATATTTTCAAACAAAATCTCATAAGTCATGGTGCGGTAACGATCTCCATTGACCGTAATGTGAGATCCGACCTCATTTTTAAATAATAAAATCCATTGATGCCAGCAGCGTGTAAACTACAACAAACGGTGAATTTTTCTAGACGCAATGGAGTCTGTAGTGTGTGTTGTGGATTGGTTTTACTACATCTGTATATGGCAATTTTGCTTTTTAACAAACCAGTTAAGCCAAAAATGCGACTTATCGCCAAACATAATTTAGCGATACAACAACGGGTCAGTTACTAACTGCTCTAGAGCCCAATCGGCAAAAGAACGAAGCATATAATGCTCTCGTAGCGGTAATTCCTGCACTAACTGGATCTTATACGGGAGTAGGTCAAGATCTTTGCGCAAAATTTTCCACGTAGTGGATAGACAGAGCCTCAATTCCTGCAACCGACGACGACAGAGATATTCTCTTTAGTACGAAATCTATCCACAGTTTGACGGATGGCTTGCTCAGACGGACGATTATGTGCACTATAAAAATTAAATTCAAATTTGTGGCCATAACGATGGTTGGTACAAAAGCAAAAACAAATGCACAAAACGAGTTACAGAGAGAACGACAAAGAAATAATTTGAGTTGTGTGTGGATTTCGTGTTGGAAAATTTATATTGCTTAGTTGGTTAAATAGATAAAGTTTACAATGTATCAAACCAAAGGTAGATAGATGCGAAGAATGCTGATGAAGGATGTAGCGGTCCAAAAATGCTGCATTCTATTCTGCTAGTGTCTAATTTTTCTTGTTTCCTTTGGAAAACGTACGCATACATTTAAAAATAATTTCTCTTTCAAATTGACCTCATAGGTCATTTGCTTCAAATATGAGAACACCAATTTTTCTAAATTAAAATTTTACACTTGTTGTTATAGCGGACTTAGCAATACAGGTTCTTCGTAAATTTAAGCTGTTTAGTTACAAGAGTCCAAAAGTTTTGGCCATGTACATCAAATTACATTAACTATTGGGACACCTTTTAATTTATAATTTTGAATGTTTAAACTTTTTATTATAACGGTTATAGTAAAAGACATCCTGTCCAATTTTTAAGCATTTGTCTATAACGGTTCATTTATGGGGACACCCTTTAATTTTTAGAATTATTTTTATATAACTTTTTGCTATTGGGAGCTAAAGAAATACGATTTTTTAATTTAAAAGATGTGCGCTTTACGGTTCATAATACACTTAAAAAACATGTAAGTGATATGGGGACACCCTTTAATTTTTAAGATTATGAACTGTTTTTATCACGGGAACAATCTATAAGTATAGTCTATCAAATAAAAAAATTTTGAAAGTCGATTTAGAAATGACTGAGTTCTGCAGGCACAAACATAAAAAAGCAACATTCAGTCGAATTGATAACCTTCTCCTTCTTTTGAAGTCGGTTAAAAGTATTCATTAAATCAGAATAATAATAATTTTTAGCATATGAAGAATTTCTTATTTGTTTATTACATTTGTACAGTCAAAAACTCCAAGGTCTTCTAGTTTCTTATTTTCTGCTCCAAATATTCCTCAGAGATTTCTTTTCTTACACAAACGTTCATTCATTGCCATTCACACTTGCAAATTTTACTTAAACAAAACACTTGGCTGTAATTTTCATCAAATCGTTTAGCTAATTTTCACTTTTCTAAATTATAAAAATAAAAAAACTTAAGCAACTGCACTGAATACACACACCACCAAACACAAAGTATAAAGACGTGTTTTATGTTAGAAATGAGAAACGCAAAACTCAAGAAGCATATTAACACTTAAGGGACTATTGCCAAGTTTTGTTGGCATACAGTGTTGTGACAAAATAATACGACTTATTTGAATATATTTCAAAGAATTTATATCATTTTTGTCATTTTATTTAATTTAAAATTTATCTTTTTTTTGGTTAATTTTGGAATTGATGTGTTTCGTTCATAATTAATTTTTAAATTTGTTGCAGGTTTATAAAACCAATTTTATTATAAAAATAAATATTGATAATGAATAAGGTCTGAAATGTTTGAGGAACTTTTATCACTTAATTTTTATCGATTAGGTGAGCATTATATTCAATCAGGAAGGCACATGAAAAAAACAAAATTCAGATTCAGACAAAAAAAAAAAAAAATCATAAAACAAATAAATAAAACAACACAAGTTTTCTGATTGTTTTTTGTTTGGATGTTATAAAAAATTTATTTTAAAATCAAAGTGGCGAATTCGTTAATTTTCGCCGTTAGCCCGAATGCCAAACTACATAAAAAAAATAGTATTAGACTTGTGTAGTTCATAAACGAACTAGTTAATTTGAACGAATCCATCGAATGAACTAAGTGAACTAGTTCATATTTTTAAGTATACCTAGTTCCTTTTTGCGCTATACTTTGTATTTAAACTACCAGACAAGATAAACTAGAATCCAATTCTGTTCCTTTGTTGACTATTTCGGACATAAAATAAGTGCTGCCAAGCATTTTATTAAACATTAGTGTTGGCAATGCTACGGTGTTGTGCCATCATATTTTAAAAAGAACATTTGAACTAAAGGCCAGGATTCACTATCATACACAATCGTACGATTTAATCACACAAAAATCTGACAGAATTCTGTCCTACCTTAAAAATCGTTTCAAAATGGCGTCGAACGTGCCACACTATTATACAAAAAAAAAAAACAAAAACAGATGCTTTTTATATTTTGTTGTTGCTTTCTCCTCATCTTCAAAAAAAATCAACTCTGATCGCATAGAAAAAATCATTTTCTGAATTAATTCAAAAGATTATAAAGTCGTACAGACCTGTCAAAAAGACCGTCACACACATACATTTTTAATCCACACTATCATACTTTTTGAGCACACATGCAATTTTTGACAGATCGTACGACTGAGTATGACAGTCAATCCTGGCCTTAAAAGAGCTTTTAAACCAAAGAAAGCGTTTGAACTAAAAGCTGAAAAATCTGCACAATAACGTCAACATTTGAACTTAAAATATATTTTGATCTAAAGAGAGTCCCTGAAATAAAATTTGAACTAGTTCATTTTAAAACTTTGAACTAAAAAGAGCGATCACTAAATTGAACTATATTGCACAAGTCTAAATAGTATACAGATTTTTTATATATGAAGTTTGACAGTTAGGCTACCGGCGAAAATCAATGAATTCGCCATCGCTCCCACCGTATATTTATTTGCCTTGTTTAAAATATTTAAATAAATGTTAAAAGTAAGAAATTTATTTATGAACATTTGTTTTAATGTCTCTATTTTCTCTTGAACCCTTGCTGCAGTACATTTCATTTGTATTAATGCCCCTATTGCCGTTCTTAACTAAGTTTGGTCGTCTGTAAGCCAACCCAACTTCTTCGAAAATAATACGCAATGATTCCAGTCCTCTTGAACTACCCAGTACAAAGTAAGAAATGTCTAAAATAAGTAACAAAAATTTATATGTAATTTTTCATAGACTTATTAGCTATTTACGGCTAAACGAAGGAACATTTTGTTATGAAATAGACAAAATTAAGAATCGTTTGAACCTTTGCAAACATGTCGCAGTTTTGATAAATTTCAGAAGCCTCCCTTGTTTGAAGGAGCAACACCGAAAGTGTGTTTAGATGGTGCTTCTTGATCATACTATGATAAAAGCTGATTTCTCAATTATAAGGGGACATCCAAAAAACGCGCCTACATGCTTCTTTGAAATAAAACACAAACTATTTGCAATTTTTTTAAGCTGTTTTTCTTTATTAAAAGTATGATCCATTACAATTATAAGTGGAATAGATTATCATTCAAATGTCCACCATGACTGCGTCTGCAGACATCAATCCAAATATCGAAATTTTCATTGACTTTCCGATATGTTGATGGTGTTATTTCACGAATTGCAACTTGAATGTTGTTCTTTAGATCATTAATTGTTTTTGGCTTGTTAGCATACACTCGACTTTTCAAAAAACCCCACAAAAAAATCTAATGGTGTTAGATCACATGACCTTGGAGGCCAATTGAAATCTGCATTTCGTGAAATTACACGTTGGGGAAATTTTGATCGCAAAAGCGTAATGTTTTCTCAAGTTGTGTGACATGTAGCACCGTCTTGCTGGAAATAGACGTCAGACACATCAATATGATTCAACTGTGTCTATAAAAAGTCTCTCAACATTGATTGGTATCACTCAGCATTCAAAGTAACAGCATTTCCAGCATCATCTTCGAAGAAAAATGGCCCAATGATTCCATTTTCCCAAAATGCACACCAAACAGGAACTTTTTGTGGGTGTAGAGATTTTTCATGAATAACACGAGGATTTCCATCACCCCAGACAAGACAACTTTGCTTATTGACGAATCCATCCATTCTGAACAAAATTTTGCGATCGGTATTTTTTAAAGAACGCCCATTTTCATAATAACTTTGAATGATGTAAACGCGTTGTTGCAATGTATAGCTGGCCATGGTTAAAACTGTACTACCTTCTAATAAAACAAAATGGCTTTTGTCATTTGAAAAGATGTCACGTGTAAAAATTATATAGTGCTGACATCTAGGCGTCACATTTGGATGAACCTTTATAAAGAGGAATTTCTTGTGAAGGTCCAACACCTGCTGCTTATTAGTTTTTTTTTTATTATTATCAGCAAGTTTTTTTTTTAATATTTGCTTTGTAATGAAACCAAACCTATATGAAGTAAAAATTCTAATAAAATGTCTGTTTACAATAATAAAAATATCATATAATTTCACGTTGCCATTCGAAGGACGTTTTTTTAGGTGGGCCCAAGCTATTCAATTCAATTGTAAATCCTTTCCACGCTTCCTTACACTGATATTTAGTCATCTAAAATTTTTGCTTTACTTTAGCGATTTCTGGATTTTTTTTTCCATCAGCTGCACAAGTCGCTCAGTCTGTTATATGCTCTGTGATATGAAGCTCAAACAAAATACATACAGATGTCTACGCTAAAGACATTTTTGTGAATTCATTTAAAAAATTACTCTCGTTTACCATAGATAAGCAAAAAATTAAAATTTTACCAAAATATATATTTTAACGAAATTTTCAGCAAAAATTTAATGTTTTCCAAAAAAAAAAAAACAAAAATGGAAATTCAAAAAACTTTTTGTAAAGTGACTCTTATTTGTTTTTAACCAAATGAAATGCTGCTTAGTAACAAAAACTGAGATTTAAAATCAGAAACTTAAGGTCGCTTAAGTTACAGCTGATTATTAAGTTTAAGCATTTAAATTAACCTTCATATAGATTTTAACTTTAAATAAATTTTTAATAAATTTTGTTTAACACTTCATTATTAGATGAGACTTCACTTTGATTTATTATTCTACTCCCTTAACACTTTTGTATTAACTCGTTTAAAAGGTGTAAAGAAATCGTATCACTAACAAAAGATTTCATAAAAAAACTTGAGGTAAAACTTTGTCGTCATTGTTTTTGTTTGCATCGTCGCTGTTTCAGTTTTCTTGTTTTTTTTTTGTTTTCATCTGTCTTAAAGTCAATTTAAAGTTTTCCATCAGAAGTCTTTACATAAATAGACTTAATTTTCAACAAATTCGTTCACTTGATGCAAACATTTAAAAAGAGAAGAAGTTTTCAGACTCGTACGTTTAACTCATGTGTTGAGGGCGAGAACAAGGATGACGATGAATCCTTGCAAATATGTTTATTTGTTAAATAAATGCAATCAGTAGAATATAGGTGTGTTTTGAAATAAAGGTAATAAATAATGTTTGTAGTAAATATTAACAAACTTAGTAGTCAGATAACCAAATATTACACTAGTTTACACATACATATGAGTAAATTTTAAACAGAATTTTTTTAAGTGAATAAATTGAGTAACTATTTTTTAGAGTTTCCATAAGTTTACCACAAAGATAGTAAATTTTCATTTTTATATTTTTTAAGTTTGCATTTTTAAGATAATTCTCATTTTATTTTACAGGTTTTAATATAAAAAAAATAATTTTATACTTTTTTAGTAATGAAAAAGAATAACCCAGTACTATCAGATTTTTCCTTACATTAAGAGAATTTTTTACATCATTTATGATTCAGGAAAAAAATATAGGGATTAGAAATTATGTTTAGGATATTTTTTAACATTTTCGAATAGTCGCTTTTCCACTGTAACTTGTTTTTAGATGGGCTTAGGCCAGTTCAACACGTATTGCAAGAAATGTTAATGTATAAATAAAATGAAAATAAATTTATTCAAAACAAAAAACAGATTGAAGTTGTTTTTCAACAAAGTAAATTTATTGTAATGCGAGGCGCCATATACTGCGGTAAATCACAAACCTGGCTGGGCAAAATTAAAAAATTGTCTGGCAACATTCCTTCTGATCATTTAAGGCCAGGATTCACTATCATACACAACCGTACGGTTTAATCACACAAAAATCTGACAGAATTTTGTCCTACTTTAAAAATCGTTTGAAAATGGCGTCGTAGGTGCCACACTATTATACAAAAAATATGCAAAAAGCAGATGGTTTATATTTTGTTGTTTTTTTCTCTTCGTCTTAAAAAAATCAACTCCTATCGCGTAGAAAAAATCATTTTATGAATTATTTCAAAAGATTTTAAAATCGTACAGATCTGTCAAAAAGTCTGTCACACACATACACTTTTAATCCATGGAGGGTATAATTAAAAAAACAAACTTTTTTTAATAAAACAAAAATTAATATTTTCTAATATATTTACATGTTCCATTTTTAATATCTAAATAATATTTTACAGTATAACAAAATACTTTATTTATATGCTGTTGGAAGACACCTTAAAGTAAAAGAAGATATACATTTATGTATAAATAATTTAATACGCAATAAACAAATAACTTTTTGATTGACTAATCTGTAGTACATACCTCGCAGGGAGTTATTAACCAAAGAGAGCTTTTAAAGGGCTTGCTTATCCCACCTTCTATTTCAATTAGTAGGTGGTCGGTAAAAATTAAGCGCATCACAGTGCTGACATCTTACGATATCACGTTAATCATATGTAAATGTGATGTCTAAAAAAATATAAATGTAAGATTATTAAAATACTTTAAGCATGAACTTAAGTTTTTTACCATTGCTTCAAACTCTTCCACCGCTAGGAGGTTCTGCAAAGGCAGCATGCTGACGGCTTCATCAAGTTTTGAGTCGTAAGTCTCCCTAGTCAGCCGACAGACAGATTTTCCAATCTTTTTGATGACCATCTTGCACTCCATCAAAATTTTCAGGCAATACGAATTGCAAAACATCTTAAAATTTAAAATAAATTATAATTTTATACTCACAAATACTTTCCTCAAGTTTTCCAAGCCGGGTTTAGATTTCCTTTTGACCCTGGACCTAATCTTGAAAGTGAAGGATTGCCTTGAATGGAAAAATATTTCAAACCAATATAATTTTTTCCAATTTTGGACGACAGTGATGTTGAGGCACATATCATGAGTATTTCTACCAAATACTGTTGTTGACTGCAAATCAGAGGAATACATAAAATTAAACAAATAAGGAAAAGTTTTACACATCAAAAAACAGCTTACAATTTTGGATTTAAGGGCTTCTTAGGTTCTTCCAACTCGAATCTAACTTTTTTAAGGCTTTGGCGGTTTTAAATACCCGCAAAATGCCTGTGAAGTTTTGGGTTTTTAGTGTCAGATTCATTGGACGCAATTCCTGCACTACAACTGCTTGCAATCCCAAATTCAACGTACCTTTCTAATTTCACATTGAACTAGTATATTTCATTCTAATTCTTTATTTTTTATTTATTTTTTCTTTATTTATTTTATTTTACTTATTTTATTTTTACTTATTTTATTTTATTTATTTTTATTTTTATTTATTTTATTTTCACGAAATAAATCATATATTTGTTTGTTTGGTGCAAACAACGTTGCAACTGACAAAAAATTTCTTTTCCCTTTTTTTTTTCTTTTAAAAACTACAAAAATTCCTTAAAACCGACAAACTTTTTACAACAAATTAAATAAAAATTTTGTTTGATCTTTGGCATTTGTAAGCTGTATTTTATAGTTTGCTGCACTATTATGTATAACAACGGTTCTCAAATTGGGGTCCGTGGACCCCTGGGGGTCCGTAGCAACCATCCAAGGGGTCCGCATGAAGAACCGAAAAAACAGTGTTTTCAAAAATAATAAAAGTTTTATTATGAATTTGGGCTTCAGAGAGGTCCGCGAAAAAAAATTAGTTTACTAGGCGGCCGTTAGCAGGAATTTGATGAGAACGCTATTAAAACAAAATTAATCCCAATTCAGTACCAAAAACGCTACAAAGGCAACGCTGTTCAATAAAAAATTGTTGCAAATGTGTTAGTGTAAAAATTGTGTTAGTATTAGTTTCTGTCAATCATTTCTTGCTGGGATGCAATTTTTGCCGATCGTACGACTGAGTATGATAGTCAATACTGGCCTTTAATGATCTTCGCAATGCATGTCCTGTTTTCTTGTTGTTTTTAGCACGAATTACGAAAAATAAAGGCCGAGGCACATAGAATCCGTCATGCGTTAAACTTTGACAAATTCAACTGACAAGTCAGTTAAAATACATGTTTTTTTATGAGAGTTGTCACAATCAATACGTGTCCGTCAACGCAAAGTACAGAAGTTAGTCAACTTTTAACTTTTGACGTACGTTGAACACTTTGACAACTATCAACTGCTTCTTCTTCTCTGTTTCCTTTTAACTCTTGCTGTGTTTCAATTGTGTTTTCGATTTTAATAAAACAATTTTGGCGGCAAACAATAAAATACAAATTTATTCTAAAAGTGAATAAAAATCGAGAGCAAACTTTGATTTAACATCCGTCAGCAAAGTATTCGTTGTGCTAACCGCATCTGTCGTTACTTTGACTTCAGTTGAATACGTCAAAGTACAACGTATGTTGCATTCTATGTGCCCCAGCCTTAAGCTGCCTTGAAGGAGTTAAAAAAAGTATTTTTTAGTTAGAAGTTCAGAAAGCGAAACAAATAATATATTTCTTTTTTTAGGTAGAGTTAAAGTTATGTATTCCGGAGAATTCAGGTAAATTAAAAATATCTTAGGCATTTTTGCGACCTCTCTTTTTTGAAAGGAATTTTTTAAATAATGTGTAAGAACCCTTTAAATACATCGCATAGACATCTTATTAACATTAATTATAGTTAGATATTTTCTTCAAAATATAACAGATCACGTGAGAACAAAAATAGATATTATTTTTTTTAAGCTTGCCGAAAAATGAATAAAAATAAGAAGACACCGTGACACCGTGTGTTGCTTGTACACATGCCAACACAATAAGAAGGTAATAGGAATGACGGTAATACAGCTAGACAGTTCTTAAAAGCAGAAGAAGAGAGTTCACAAATCATATTATTTTATAAACTTAAGAAAATGATTATCCTCTTGATAAAAATGGTATTAAAGGTTTTCTTATTGCCACACGAAATTTATATTTATACGAATACCCCTTATTCTCTGTGAAAAAGATATAATAAGGTCTTGTATTCTTTCTTAAGGACAGTTGTCAAAAAAAGATAAAGAAATAAGAAACAAGGCCACGAGAAAATTTAGAGAGTTCTTTACAAGAAATACAGATCTTTTTCATCGGCTCTTAATTTCTTTACATTTTTTATCGCATGTTTACATCAAAGTTCCTTTTGAGTTTGGAGTTTAAAAACAAACAAAAATACCTTTATTATTATCTGTGGAAGTTTTTGAGGAAGAAAAATATTATTAAAGTGAATAAATTAAAATTTTCGGCTCTTTAATACTCTTATTATTGATAGTGAAAAATGTTTACTTTATTCTCATTTTATTAAAAAAATATTTTTTTAATTAATTCGTAAGTAAGAAATGAACCTAATGCGATTCTTTTAATTTTTTTCAGTTAGATTTGCAATCTACCCCACAGTGCGCCGGCTAACAATTTTAGTTGCGCGGTTGTACATCTACCAGTTCTTATATAAACGTGATTTGTTTTTGCAATTAAAAGTTGGTAAATTGACACAGATATTATATCGTGCAATTTTAGCAATTGTTTTTATTTGTATAAATACGATTGCGCCACCAACAATTCTTAAATGAGTTTTCAAAATACAAAAAAAAAAAATGTTTGAAATTAATAAAAAAAAGAATAAATAAAAAATGAGATCACGAATCTATAAATAATTTTCATTTTATTTAAAATAAAAAGAATCTGTCAGAAAAATTGATCAGGAGAGTCTAATAACTTACGACAGAAAAGTAAAGAAAATTTTATCTTTATACGCAGTTGATGGTCCCACCACTTACGCTTCAAATTCACTAAATGCTTGAGGAATCGCTATTTAAAATAAAAAAAAAATGTTTTCGGTTAGAAACCTTAATTGGTATGAGTAGGGTTTGGGAAACGGAAAAACTTTGGTTAAATTCCTGTGAAACGGGAAGATTCAAATCATTAGCACTTTCAAAACTGCACTGATTGTTTTTTAAATATTTTGGTTGTGACATTAAAAAATTTTCAAATATCTCGTTTCGTGTGGATTCTAATACGTTTATACATCTGATACATCTGTACATAAAATATTTTTTGAAAATTTTGATATAAGTGTAGATAGTAATCGATATTGACACCTATTTTTGGAATTTTTGTCTGCATGTCTGTTTGTGCTCGCATTATGTAAAAACTACTAGATGGATTTGAATAAAGTTTTGTGAGGAGGTCCTTTAGAATCTTGGTTCAAATATAGAATACTTCTAATTTCATAAAAATATGTCATTTCGTAGAGAACTTTATCGGCATAATTGTACTAGAAAAGTTGTCATTAAAACTTTTAACACTTCTTAAATTTTAGTTTTAAGAAAATTTGAAATTAGGAATTTTTGTATATTATTTTATTAAATAATCTTGTTTTCTTTAACAATAGCTGTTTTCCCGAAAATGTGATAATTTTTTCCCGTTTCGCGGGAAATAAAAAATTCCGGGCAGTCCCAAACCCGAGTTATATGTCTAATGAAATGACGTTTTTTCTATTTAAAATAAGAAGATCAGAAGTATATCGCAACCTTCGGATAATACCATTTCCCGATTGAAAAAAAAGATAATTGTAAAAAGTATATCATCGGCAATAATATTGCGGTTAATCACCAGCAGTCCACTACGAGTTCATCCCCAAGAGCTTTCGTCAAGATGCCCTCATGAGCAATTAAGCTGTAAATTGAAGTAGAATTTGGACTTAAAATGGCATAAATAAAGCTTGAGTACTTAAAAACTGTTTAGGGTTCTTGCATTTTAAATTATTTAGTCGCAAAGAAATTATTCGACTTATTTTGCTACAACAGAAATCAGAAATCTATTGCTGTCATGAATTTTTTGTTGACTGTACATGACTTTATTTAAGATCGAGCAAAATTATTTATTTTATTAAATGTTTAATGAGAATAAAAAACAAAAATAAAAATAAAATATAAAATAGTAAAAGCAATAACAAAAAACAAAAATAAGCAAAATTTTACTGTCTGCCCTTTAATGTTTATTATTTAAAATATTTTATATAAAAACTTTAAAATATTATTTACTTTCAATGTGTGCTTGTATGTGTGCTGTTTTTGTTATGCAAATGTTCTTATGAATTCAGGAATCAGTTTAATAGTTTTTTTTTCTCATTTTTTGTTATTACTGTTGCTTTTCCTGCTGCTTCCCCATATATATTGCCAAGATGAAATCTAAAAAAGTTTTCAACTTGTTACACTATTTTTCCTTAACTTCATATCAGAGTGACTATGATTGTGTGTTTTATTTAGGATTGCAAGAATCTTTATGTACCTACATGCTTCAGAATGAGTTAGTTGTACAAACGAAAGCAACGTGAATGTTGTAATATTCGTTAGATTTTTGTTTTAATAACTTTACTGTGTTATAACGTTTCTTATATTTTTTTGCAAGATACTATTTATTTGCAAACATCCTTTTTGTATTTCCTTTACTCCGTGATAAGGACAGTGGGAGTTATAAACATCTTTGCTTTATTAAAAAATTTAAATTCTTTGTTTTCTTTTTATAACAGAAAAAAGACTTGAATTAAAAATTGGAAAATTTTAAATAATAGTTTCTTTGTCAATATTCAAAATAATTTTATTGGTGCTAAGAAATTTTTTTTTAAATTTTCATTAAATCTACATTATCAAAATTTTAAATATGAAATGCTTCTGATCATGTAGTAGTGGCTTTCTCCTTACTTTTGTATAGAAATTTGAAATGCTCAAACTAAACTGATCAAATGAGAATTATTTTTCATTAAAAAAAAAGGTACAAGCAGCCAAAATTTTATACACAAAAAAATTATAAAAATGATCCTTCCATCAAATGTTAAGTTGACTTACAAATGAAGGGTTCCGTATACCAGATGCTTCACCTGCTTATTGCGGTTCCAAAGATAAGGTCCATTCGTCAAAGCTACCCTTTAATTTTTATATCTGCTGTAGACATTTATTTTTATAGTGAATATATTTCTGCGTCTGCATATCAGTTTTATGTCTGCCTACTATAGGAGCATTCTTTATTCTTTAATATATTTTTTTAAATTTATTTTAAATTATAATTTCAGATATTTATACTTCTTTTTGTACCAAACAAAGTAGTTGAAATTCAATCTAATTTTTAAATATTTGCAAATAACGGTTCAAAGGATACGTCGATATTGGTCAAATTACATTAATTTTGGGAACACCCTATAATTCCTAAAATTAAATTATAAACTTGTCATAGCGAACTTAGCAATACAAGTCCCTTTTAAGTTTCAGCATTCTGTCTGTAACGGTTTAAAAGTGTGACCACGTACATAAAATTAAATTTACTATTGGGACACCCTTTAATTTCCAAGTACAAATTTTGTACGGAGTTAGCAATACAGGTTTGTTGTAAATTAGAAGCGTCTTTCTACAACGATTCAAAAGTATGGGTGGGGACACCCTTTAATTTTTAAGATAAAAACTGCTTTTAAAACGGTACCAATCTGTAAGCATCACCTTTCAAAAACAAAAGAAAATTAAAATTAAAAATCGCTCCAGAAATGTTTGAGTTATGGAGACACGAATATGGAAAAAGCAACATTCAGTTGAATTGATATCCACCATCTTTTTTTTTTTAAGTCGGTTAAAAAGGGTTGCGTCTTTACTCTTTAGGTAGGGCACTCTAAAATCACACTTACAGGGAAATTTTAATAAAAGTAAAATTGACTTGTTAGCCAGGTAATTGCAGTTGCAATAGCTGATTGGTAGAGATGCCTAAGTGTTTGCTAAATACTAGGTCATGAGTTCAAATCCCAACAGAGTTTTTAGTAAAAAGAAAAAAAAATTGTTAGAAGTCACGATATATAAGTTGTTTGAAAGGTGACCGAATAGTGAAAAATAGTCTAGACGCTCACCGGTGTTTCTTGTGAAAAAAGCAAACAATTATTAAGTGGACACGGTAGATGAGTTCATTTAGAAGCTTTTATATTAGAATAGTAGGTGAAATCGTTAAGGCGCATGTGTACTAAAAAATTAAATTCTTAGTTAAAGAGGAAAGCTGCAGCACAACGTAACATTCTGCTGCAGTTGAGGGTGAGTTGGTTGAAGTTATTAATTGGTTGGGTAATGTTGAAGAGCTTGATTGCGAAAATAGTAGGTCATGAGTTCAAATCCCGCCAGAGTTCCAAATTGTTGTGTGACTGGATGAATGGTTTGCCAAACAAAAAAATCAAAAAATTAAAGTCTGGCTCGAATCATAAGGCACACCTCAGTTTTGTTTGATTCCAGATCGATTGCATGTTTTCATAAGTTTGTCAAAGCTCATCTTTGGCTGTTGCTGAGCTTCTATCGGTAACTCGAATGCATCCCCAATTTTAGGGTTTTCACAAGTCTTTAGGGAGATACTTAGTGCTTGAAACTTTAACTTTTCAAACTGTCGCTATAGATTCACTGCTTTTAGTGCTTTTTTTAAGCTCGACTATTTCGATTAAAAGCTTCTTACTGAGCTTTAGCAGTTCTACCTTTTAAGCACCTGCACCAGACTGCTTTCTTGAAAATATGTGAGATATTTCTGTTCAGCTCAAGACTTAAACATCAGTAAGAAACCTATTCCCACACCCTTACTTTTTCACAGCTTCTTCCTAGGCATAATAACTCAGCACTTTTCTGAAGCCTAATACTTCTATTTTCTTTATGAATTTGCTATTTTGTTTCACTATGCACAGTTTTCATTACAGCATAGTTTCAGAGTCTGAAAAAAAGAATAGTTAAAAGCAAATAAAGTAAAACACGTTTCCTGTTTTAATGATGAAGACTTCCTTGACTTGGCTGGGTAATAAGTTACATAAACCTGTTGCTACATTAAATAAACACCGAACAAGAATATCAACAACGAACGTAGAAAATGTATATTTTTTATTTGATTATTTTTTACCTTGAGGTTGTAGAAAATTGGCAAGTTTCTGTCACATAATTACACCACAGGCGCGTTGCATAATTACACTTCAGTATATAAATGGGATGAACGTATTAGTTTGGTTGATGTTGATGCAGTGACGTTTGCACGTAATACTGAAATAAGATGACAAAAAGCAATATATTGTCTGTCTGTCTGTTGAAGAAAAAGATGTGTCAAAGGAAAACTTCCCTCATAAAAGTGTCTAACGAAGAGTTAAAAAAAAGAAATGGAAACTGAAATAGGATGAGTATAAGATTAATTTGAAAATTTTAACAAAGTTAGCAGAAAATAAATTAGAAATAACTGGGTGTAAATTTTCCTAATAAAAATTTAATTTAATATTCGAAGAAAAAAATTAAAATGATAGAAGCTAAAAAATGCTGGAATGTTATTAACCTAAATGAAACGGATTTTGTGCACATGTTTATAAACGTTTTATATGTGGCATGATTATGTTTATTTATAAATATTTATATTTATTTTTGCTTACGTAAAATCCAATATGCTTGTGTTACCTTAACCTTAAGCTGAAGCTTGCAATATTTCGTAGAAAACATGAACATACAATTGCAACTATTTACTAACGATTTCATATAATTTAAATACAAATTTTTCAGTTCAGTGATTTTTAAAATTGTATTTGTCGTTTTCCTTTACGAACGACACCCAGCAAAATTATTTTGGTCGGATTATGCAAGTCCATTAACTTAACAGTTATAAAATTGCTCGTATTTAAACTTAAATACAGAGAAAAAGTTTTTATTTGGATTCGAATTGAAATTTTATTAAGTTTTTAATTGACTTTATTACTTTTTAATTTAAAGTAAAATTATTTTTTTGCTTTTATTTTAATAAATTATTTAAGCCATTACAATTATTAAGTAAAAAAGATAATACTTTCTAATTAAATAAATAATTGAATCAATTGAAAACTGAATGTGAGATAATGTGATTAACAAATTAAACGTACGGAAAGGTGACAAAGCCCATTAATGGTTTTTGATATTTTCCAAGCAATAAAATAATAAAGCGAAGAGGTCTCATTTAAGGTCTTATTTAGTAGATACCAGTATTGCCGACTAATGTTTTCCATTTTTTGTTTGGGCCTTCTTGCGGCCAATCTAAAAATGTAAAAAAAAAAAAAAATTAAAATAAAAATAAATCAAAAAACAATATCGCTGATTTATTAATTTAATCGGAATAAAAAAAAAATAGCGAGATATTTTTAATAAAAATGCATTAATTAATTTAATATTCCCATGGTTTATTTTAATATAATAATTTGCGAGCGCCCTCGCATAAAACAAAAATAAATTTTCGTAGTGTTCTGATATTTTATTTTTCATCATCTTTAAACTTTATAAAAAAGCCAGCCGTATACAGTGGATACTCGTAAAGAAAAATAATATCATTGTTGATTATTGTTGTTTTTTGCTTAAACTTTGATTTAGTCTTTACTTTATTGTTTGGACAAAAATCATTAGTTTATTTAAAACATTTAAAGTTTTTTGAAGAGCTAAGTAAGCGGTAGCGAAATGGCCATCAAAACGTGCTTTTACCCTCAATAATCAATATTGGTGATTTATTAATTTAATCGCGGTAAAAAATAGCACAACATTTTTTAAAAATTATTAATTATTTCGTTTCTTTTTTTATGTTAATAAATATAATTTAAAGTTTACACATCTCGAGCCTTTGCTGCAAAGGGATTATAAATGAAAGTATTATATTTCTGAACTGAGTATGCAAAAGTCTTCATCAGTAAACAACATCTCTCTGAGCAGAAAACGATGTGAATTCCACAAATTAAAAACGTCTTAATTGCCCCCTGACATTAAAAAAAAAGTATTAACGCATTTATCTCAGTTCGAATTTTTTTGGAGTTGTTTTTCCCTAGCAGCACATAATATTTATATGAGTCATTTAATATACAGCTATTAAATCAGGAGGATGTCATACAATTTTGTATAAAGAAATAATTTTCTTTATATTTAGCTTACATATGACTGCACACCTAACACAGAAATCAATCAACTATGCCGGTTACACTAAATGGGTTTGTAGGATCTACAGATTTTTTTTATTTCCTAGTATTTCGTAAACTGTTCTCATCAGAGCAACTCGCTCAAAAGTACAAAACAACATGAATAAGTCAAAACTAACTAAAACAAATTAAAAGTAAAAAAAAACAATTGCTCCAAAAACTAAATAAAAACATGTAAAAGTGATATACTCGACTATGCCGAAACTAATATACCCTTCACTATGTGTGTAAATTTAGTTAAGTTGACAAAGAATTAAAAAAACATAAAATTGAGGTCTATACACAATTTTACATAAAAATGTTATCGGCTCTTAATGGGTCAAGTGTTTTTAAAAGAGCTCTTTAACAGCTTTTAAATGATACCCATATTGATGTCTTGAAAAATATGGTTCACAACCTACTTTTCTAAGAAAAGTTCAGAGGCCCATAACTTGAAAATATGGGCGAGCGACAATTTCTTCACTTTTTCTCTTATTTTTTAATTCTCTATTGCCCCATGTCTTTGTTATTATGATTGGACTTACCTCATTATTCCAAATGATATTGAAAGATTAGAGGCAGGCGAAGTGTTTTGCCCGCCGTCTAGAAGAACATGATCCTATCCTAATGATTTTTAATAGCAAAATTTTCGAAGCTATGCCTGCTTGATTGGCGTATTTAAATTTTCTCTAGCTTAGCTCATGTCTTGGCAAAGTTAATTTCAACACTTAGACGGACAGACGAACATCGCTCAATTGACTTCGCAAGAAATAAGATCTCAGATTATATATGGGGTCGAAAATGGATATTGTAGAAATTACAAACGGAAAGACAAACTTATATAAAACCTTTTTCCAACTGTGGCCAAGGGTATAAAATTAGTAATGGATTATGAATTATTCCACGTTTTCTAAATTCTGTAACTGGTTGGCGATGACGGATGCAGCAATCAAGAAAATGTTGCATTCTGTCTTTGTTTAAGACTTTTAAAAGCTCTAATATATGATGGTTTCCAATGGCAGCCGTGATGTATGAGAATGTATGAATATTAAAATAGAGTTGCAATAGTTACTGCGCTTTTTTCGGAGAATTTAAGATTTAATAGTCTTTTACTAATTACTTTTTTTTTTTTTTATTTATTCTGTCGTTTGTTTTCTGAAGACGTTAATTTTCTAAGAATATCATGAAATTATTTTTGTTAGATTTTTAAATATTTTAAAGGAATACTATTATCACTAAAAATTTTAAATAATTCCAAGTGAATTTTCTATTTAATCTTTATTAATTAACAAACAAAAAAAAAATAATAATATAAAAAGAATTTTCTTTATTAATAAATTCTAAAATGGAGGTACATGTGACATTAAAAAAAATTTTTCATTTGAGCATCAATCAAAAATTAAAATTTTAAAAAAGCAAAAAATTAAAGAATATAATACTTTATTAAAAAATGTAGCAACAAACAAAATTCCCCAAAAAAAAAAAAAAAAAAAAAAAAAAATAATAATAAAAAAACATAAATAAATAAATAACGAAAATCATAATTGAAGCGTTAAATAAAAAAATATTGAGAGGTGATAAATCAAAAGGGTAAAACTTCTCCAAAAAACTCTCTCTTAAAAAAAATTTCGAGATTTCTTCAACAACCTGAAATTTCATCTTACATTTTAAAAAATTAATAAATTTTACTAAGAAAACGTGCGTAAGAAAATTTAAGGAACTTAGATTTTATCAAAAATATAGCGAGAAACAGAGTTTGTACTAAAAAATCTAAACCAAAAAAAAAACAAGATTTCGTTTTTAGATCTAAATATTAAATCAAAAGGTGAAAATTTAAAAAAAAAATTGACAAAAAAAAATTGGGAATTTCCCAGAAACCAATATTTTGACAAGAAATTAAAATTAAACTAAGACATAAGAAAGTAAGTAAAAAAATTCACTTTTATTTACTAAAAACCAAAATATTAATATAACTTTAAATTAAAAAAAAAAGAAAATCCGCTTTAAATCACAGAAATGCTAAATTTTAAATTAATTGAGAAAGAAAAATTATTATAAAAATTTTGTGGTCATTTTTACGGAAGACAGGAAAAATTTCATACAAGCAGAATATGAAGCATAATTTTCTTGAAGTTTACCACCGTCATCAGCACTCTTCGCATGTGTCTACTCAAAATAAATTTAAAAATACCAACAAAATTCATAATAAGTCAATATAATTTTGATTAGACAAAGTCCACACACAACTCAGTACTGTTTTCGTTGTTCTCTTTATTAATTGTTACATATATTTGTGCGTGTTTGTGGCTAACCGCTGGTTAAGGAGCGTATGCAGTTTATTTTTTTATAATTTTTTTTTCTCGTGACATTAAATGCTGTTCAAGTATCATAATGAATGTTGTGAAAGTGCTCGATTTTAAAAATCTTTGATTAAACTTGGAACTGGAACACAAAGAGTAAAAAAAATGACTCAAAGATTTAACACGCTTGAATATAACGCTCTTGGGGGAATTTATGTAGATATTTAATTAAAATGATTGATAAAATATATGTTTTTAATAGTTTCATCGATGCCTTTCAAAATATTTCAATATTTGCTTTAAATCCATACATTTGTTGGGTATTAAAATTGAAAAAAAAAATTGGTTGGTTTTTGCTATTTCTAATTTCAGCTGGGAACCATTTACAAAAAAGTACCACAAGAGATTTTAATATAACACATGTTAGATTATACAACATGATTTGCAACACAAACCTACAAACTTTTTTAGAAATGTTGTTAAATGTGGTGCAACAATCTAGTTAAATATGCAATACTATCTAAATCTAGCAGCTACGTTTACAGTAAAAAACCTTTAAATAAAAATAAAAAATAACAAGTTTTACTTTTCATGCTGTACATTTATTATGAACAAAGTTAAATAAGAACAAGCAAGAGTGCTATATTAGGCTATGCTGAATCTTATATACCCTTCACCATGTATGTTAATCTTGTTAAGTGAAGTGACTTCAATTAAAAAACAAATATTGTGGTGACAGGGAATGAAACTGTTAAGAAAAAACAAAAAAAAAAAATTTTTTTTACATAAAAATGTCATCGGCTCTTAATGGGTTAAGCATTTTTAAAAACTAAAAAGCTCATAATTTGGAAAATATGGGCGAGCGCAAATATTTTTTTACTGGATATTTTTTTCTTATTTTCTTATCTTCTATCGCCCTATATATTTTTTTTTTTGGTGGAGTTACTTCATTGTTGCAAATAATATAAAAAAACTTAAAGGCAGCCGTGGTATTTTGCCTGTTGCCTCAAGGGACATGGACCGATCTTGCTAATTTTCAACTGCAAAATTAGGACTCAGAATACATATACTTTCTGGAGTCGGAAATGGTTATTGTAGAAATTGCAAATGGAATGACAAACTTAGTTATACCCTTTTTTCACTTTTTGTGCTAAAGGTTATAAAAAAAGGTATGGGTGAAGGTAACTCACTCAAGTTATTAACTCCAGAGAGATTAAAAAATGTATTTGAAAATATTGATAAATATTTTATGATTAAAAAAATATTCTTTTGAATATTTTTGTTTAAAATTTAATTTTGTCAAATAAAAAATAAAACACATCTTGTGCTCTGCTATAGCGTTAATTCAATTTTGTGATTACGAGATGCTAGTATCAAATCTTATGATCATCTATTTAACTCAATCGCTAACCTTAAAAGAATATTAAAACTTTCTAATTCCACTTCAAATATTTTCATAATGTGGTGAAAAAATTTATATTTATTTTTTATTTTTATTTTTTACAAGCCGTTTTCAGTTAACAGCAGCGTGCGAAAACTATCAACTCGTAAAAATATAAATATTTTATTACATTCACGAGTACTAAACAAAATATTCACGATTATAAAAAATTATTTTACGAATACTAAAAAGAAAATTCACGAAAATTATTTTTTGCAAAATAAAAACTAAAATTTACTCGCTTTTTTATTTTTATGTTCGCGAACTTGAAAATATTAAAAGGGTTACAGTGTAATTTAAAAAAAGAGTGATAAAATACAGTTCGGCTTTTTTATAGATTGATCTTTAGATTAAACAAAAATAAAGAATTGGGACAATGAAACAAATATTGGGATAGTGCGCCACCTTCACGCTATAGAGTTGTAACGTACACGTCCTATTATTAAGCTGATTGTTTCAGCTGGAAGGTTGTGTTAAGTATAAATTTAAACAGCTATAGTCATTCTACAGACTGATGGTGCTCTAAAAAATATATGAGAATGTATGGGAGCCATTGGGTGAGTTCTTGTTCTCTCTTGCTAATAGACTGTCGAAGTTACAGAGTCCGTAATAAATGGAGTATAATGAGGCTCGTGAACAATTTTGACGAGCGTGGCACAATCTTAAGAACACCTTATCATCGAGATCTCTTAGTTCGGTCACAGGAAACTATTGCTGCTGTAGCTGCAGCCATACAATCCAATCCTAGAGTTTCGCCAAGGAGATTATCTGCTCAAATGGAAGTCAGCAGACAGTCACTGCAGACAATTTTGCATCAAGATTTAAACTTATTTCCATATAAGATTCAATTAACAAACAAACTGTTCACAGCTTGAAATAATGCGAGAAGATCTTTTAAACAAAAAACAAAATGTTCAAATATTAACTAATTCTAACCCACCAATACTTCTTTAGATGCAATTGCATCCACTTCGCGTCACAGTGTGGTATGCAGTTTCTACTACGCCGAAAGAGAATCCCTTTAAAATCTGTGTAGTTTCAACAAGGTGGGACTTGTCACATAGCCATAACAGAATTCCGGCGAAAATTTCCCAATAAGCTGATTTCAAGAAACTCCACATTCCATTGGCTCCTCAGGTCCCTGGGCTTACTGCACCTGATTTGTTTTTTGGGATTATTGCAAGCATGAAGTTTACAAGAGAAAACCAACACCTTTTAATGATTCAAGGCAATCCATTCGAACAGTATTTGAGGCAACCCGCTGTAACTTTCCAGTAATGAATAACTTTTTGATAAGATCTCGCATATGCGTCACCGAGGTTGGTTGTCATTTAAAATGAATTATTTTCAAACTCTCATGTATTACTTTGATAAAAATGAGTTATTTTTCAAATGAATTAATAAAAAATAAATTACATTAACTTTACAAAAAGTTATTTAAGTTTCTTAATGTAGCAAAATTCATCAAGAGTTGGCAGCTGTAAAAAGTGCAGTCAGATTAGTCAAATATTTGACCCAAAAAAATATAACTAATCTTTTTAAAAGTTTACGATTTAAATTATAATAAATGTGTTATTTTATTTTTTTTTTATTGAGTAGAATTCTATATTTTCTTAACAAGTATTTGGGAAGGACCGACATTTTTCCATAATATAGTGGTTACGGCTTTTTGATTAAATAACTTACTAATCTGATCGTACCTTTACAACTATTAAAAGTTCTCTACTGGTTCGGAATAAAATTCATAAAAAATATAATTTTAGATTATTCTCTTAATATAGAATATCTGCTTTAGAGTTTAAAAAAGCTTAAACTTGGAATAAAAATTTTATCACAACCTAAAATTAAAATTTTCGACTCGCGAGCATAAAAAGATTTCAGTTGTTATTTAGTTCTTTCAGTAAGAAAGTAAAAACGAATCGTTGTGCGTCACTTTTTACTTCCAAACGAGCACGAAACGAATCGAAAACAAATAACTCGTATAATCTTTTACACTATGCAGTACAGTCATGCATACGAAATTCGAAATTTCTTAAGTTCAAAATTTATACACAAAAAATTAAAGCTCTTGAAAAACTCTTTTTAACACGATTAAAAATTTGACTTTTATTTTTGACTCTTTAAACTCTTTTTGAAATTTTGTGTTCTTAAAACTAAAATTCTTTCGTAAGCTTGAGAAATAAAACCCGCGAGCAGAGATCAAAAATTCTTTTGATTTTTGAAGTTAAATCACAGTCACAGATGAATTTAATTTGAGCAGCCTACTTACTCTTGTTAGTCACATAAATTCTAAGGGCTCTGGCTGAGTAAATTTCGTATAAAATCATTTATTTAAGTTTAAAAAAGAACGCAAAAAATCCGTTTTATTTTAAAAGTCTATTTTGAAATAAATTTTGCTATTTTTTCTTGTGACCCTTTTAAAACAAAATATAATTTAAAACCAATATAAATTAAAATATTTTATTAATGATTATTGACTTTTCTTGTAATAAATTCTCGAAATTGAGTTGGATTCACATACGAAAGGTTGCATAATATTTGTGGGTTACCCTTTAATTTTATAGTTTAATTATTGTTTTTTTTCGAAAATTTCAAAAGAAATAAAAAAGTATTTTCAGGGACAAAAAAATTTTGCTTTTTATACTTGTTGTTTTGTTGATCAAATTTTATAAACTCTGTGTATGGAACACTGAAAAATTAAAGTTTCTCATAAAAAGAAGCAACAACAGAATTTACTTTTTCATCTACCCAATAATAGTAAATAGCAATTTCAAGAGAAACCTTAAAATTTGTATGAATGTACACAATCACAAATATTTTAACAAATATAAAATTGTAACGGATGCCAGCTGGTGTGCGGTGGCAGTGGCACAAATTTCGTAAAATTACTCTAGTTCCATTCTGAACTTAGTTTACTAATAACACAAACTCATACACACATACAAATACATGTAAAGCGGATATATTACAACATTTCCGTTTACAAACCCAAACACATAAACTAACAAATAGATGTTCTTTTATTCAGTACATCAAACAGTATAAAAAAAATTCTACAGTTTTTCCTTTAATGGTAACAAAATTAAAACGAAAATGTTTAATAAAAAATAGATTCATACTGAGTCTAAAAACTCATTTTTAAATTCACCTGCTGTTAATAAAATGGATAGAAAAAAAATGAAGAAATAGGATACAACTAACAGCAACAACAAACAGTTGGGGTTACTAAACCATTTCCTGTTTTTGTTGCTGATGTTGCCTACATTTATTGTAGATTTTTGCTATTATTGTTGCAACTGATGTTTGCCTTCGTTAAAATTGCTTGATTTTTGTACAACTGCTGTTGCTGTTCCTGCTGCTGGATATTTTTTGTTGCTTGTCGCTGCATAAAAATTAATAATACAAACACTACCAATTTCAGCTTTAATTCAACAACTGCAACATGTCTATGACACAAATTTGTAATAAAAAAGTTGCCGCTGTATTAAAAATGTAAATCCTTATAGTGAATAACAAATCAGCTAATTTTTAAATTTTATTTAAAAAAACATTTTGTTTTTAAATAGAAACTTAAGTATCATTAACATTCTTTATTTTAGTAGGCGGAAATTTTTTTGTTGCGGCCAATTTAAAGTTAAAAAATAATATTTACGGGCAATTTAAAATTTGCGTGTTTCTCTCAAAATTTTTTGTTTAAATGAATTATAAATTTATTATTTTCTGGCCTAGGTTCATTTATTAATTTAATTTCTAAAAACCTAAAAATGCATTAGTTTTCTATTTACAAAATTAGTTGGTTAAATAGATGATGTGCAATATACATACAACTTAGATAGATGTGAAGAGTGCTGGTGATCGATTTGGCGGTCGTGAAAATGTGGCATTACATTCTGCCAGCATCTAATTTATATTGTTTTCTTTGGAAAATGTCCGCATACATTTTAAATCATTTTTCTTTCTAACGGTTTTAAGTCAAAAAATCATAAATTTTAATTTATTTAAATATCTACGGTTCAAATCCTGAATAGGAAAAAACTTTAAAATCTTTTTGTTTATTTTAATCTCATGGAACATTCTAAAGTCATTTAATCTCAAATGTTTCAAAATTTTTTGGTTTTAAAGTTGGACTGATTTTCCCATTATGTAATACGCAGACTATAAATGTTTTTCAAATTTTATTTTAAAATAGCAGCGTCTACGTCTTCGTCCGCGTGTAAGCTCTAATTTTCTTAAACTTCAAATTAAAAAAAATGTTTATTCCAGAGTTATGCAGACAGTGTTAAAAATCTTTCATCTAAAAAATATTATATGATGACAACTGTTTAAGTATCACTGTAATTTGTCAAATTGTGTGACTTCACATTTGCATCTTTATTTTCTCTACGAAATGATTTATTTTTACGAAAAAAGTATTCTGTTTTTGAACCAACGTTCTAAGGGACGCGAACACAGACAAACTGGCAGACAGACAGTTTTCAAAAATATGTGTATTATTTTTCATATGAATATAACTGATAAAAGGTAACTGTTATACTGCGTTAATTTGGGAAAATATCGAGAGTATTTTTATGGCTAAAAGAACTTAAGAAATTGTAAACTGTTATACTGCGCCGATTTGGGAAAATGTCGGTTGTTTTTTATGCTTAAAAAATAAACTTAAGAAATAGTTAACTGTTATACTGCGTCGATTTGGAAAAATCTTGGGAGTATTTTGATGCCTTAAATGACTTTAAAAATGGTTAACTGTTATACATGGTCAATTTGAAAAAATCTTGAAAGTATTTTTATGCCTGAAAGGACTTAAGATATGGTTAACTGTTATACTGCGACAAGTTGGGAAAATATCGGAAAAATTTTATGTGTCTAAAGAAACTGTTATACTGCTCGAATTTGGAAAAATCTCGGAAAATTTTATGCCTGAAATAGTTAACTGTTATACTGCCTCAATTTAGGAAAATATCGGGAGTATTTTTATGCCTAAAAGAACTTAAAAAATGGTAAACTGTTATACAGCGTCAATTTTAGAAAATATCGGGTGTGTTTTTATGCCCGAAAAAACTCAAGAAATGGTTAACTGTTGAACTGCGTCAATTTAGTAAAATCTTGGGAGTTTTTTATGCTTGAAAGAACTTAAGATATTGTTAATTGTTATACTTCGTGCGTGTTTGCATTTAAAGTCAATATGCATTGGGAAAGCATTGTGAACAAAATGCAGTTTGAATAACATTGCTAAATTATCTTAGAATTAAATGGAAAATCAGAAATCAATTTATAGCAAAATTGTGCTCAGTGATGCGCCCATTTTAGGTTTAACGCAGTTACCGCTTAAAAAATGAATCCAATCCATAATTGACCCTCAGGACTTTACTACAAACGAAGAAAGAGCACAATCTTTTGTGCTTTACTTAACCGTGGCATCATTGGTCATATTGCCGAAAAACTGAAGCCCAAGCTCGCATTACTATCAACGGAGGTCGTTACTGCACGATGTAGTTTTAACATGATTGTGCAACTATCGACTTATTGAAATAAAAATTTGACGATAAAGTGTTAAAAAAAATGGTGCCTAAGGTCACGCGATTACACACGTCTTGATTATTTCCTCTCGATCTACGTGAGGTCTCTTGTTTATGGTGATATACCAGCATTATTGATACCTAGGAGGCCTGCACTGTTCGCGCTATTTTTAACATACGATAAGCAATGCTCCAGAGTTCTCTTCCTCAAGAATAGCGCAGTGGTCATGAGCCTGAAATCAATTACAAATATTCACGCCATTTATTAATATTTTGAATAAAAATAAATTTTTTAATTACCATTTTATATTTTTTGTATTTTTATAAATTAAAAATATTATCAGCCTTTAAGAAACACCCTTTATAAATATATTTTTTAATTTTTTTAGCAAATTAAAAAATTTCCCTTTCTAATTAAAATCCAAAGCAAAAATTTTATACCAAATAAAATGAAAGGAAAATTTTGTTTTGAAAAAATACTTAGAAAGCACGAAATTTATTATATTTATTAGATTATTATGGTTTTGAGCCCCACTGTAAGGTAGTTTTTTTGTACTGTATTTGCCGTAATGTATTTGCATATGAAATAAAATTTTTTAGCAACAGGATGTTGTCATATTTATGTTGTACATTTTTTTCTTTGTGTTTTCATGGATATGCTTGTATATGTGCGTGTGTGTGTAAGTAAGTGGATTTTAACTCATACAGAGAATATTTGTATTAATGTGATGATGTTAGATGCCGGAATTCATGTATGTGTTGCTTATTTTGAATGAATATTCATATTTTTGTTCACACCAGGAAACAAAAAAAAAAAAAAAAAAATAAAACACAAAATGTTTTCATCACATGTTTGAAACATCGAAAAAAATTTAGTTAAAAACAAATTAGTTTTACTATTTTAAATATTCATTAGCCACCACTTTTAAAAAAATATTAGAATGTCTTTTTTAGTTCTTTTTAATTAAAGTTTGATTTTTTTACAAAATCGTTGGAAAAAAGTGGCATTAAAAATTTAAAGTTAAAGTATAAAAATAGGAAAAGTTTTTTTTTGAATGTTTTTTGTGCCAATCTGATTTGGTTGTGTTTGTTTTCTTTAAATATAAATATTTCATAATATTCTCCACAAAAAAATATTTAAAAAATTAAATAAAAATACAAGCTTAATTTCAAAACTAAACAAAATATGACAAGTAGTAAGTAAGTTTTATAAAGAGTACACAAAAATTAACGCAAGATTTGAAAAATGTAAAAAGAAAGCCTAGGATTCTTTGAGCTGGCAAAGGGTCCTTTACAGATTGCTGGAATATTCACCCTTACTACGAATGTCAATGTCGTTACAAGTGTTGTCGACGGCACACTCACTGTATTATCGTTGTCAACATTGAGAGTAACTGAGAGTTATCGGCGGCAAATTTATATTAATGTAGGCAATATGAAGTCGATGTTGACTGGAATTGACTTCGTTTTTGTCAACAAAGTTTTTGGCGTCGACATAGTGAATTTTGTTTTTCTTTTATCTTACAAGCGTGGCATTTAAACTAATAAAAAAAACCTTTCTATTGTCGCACATAGTACACGTAGTACATTTTGATTATCCTTCTTAAGAACTTGAATCTTTATATGCGAGCCGTCTATGCGGCCTATCCCTTTTTATCAAAGAAATAAAACTTACATTCAGCCTTTTCTTCCTCAGTCATTTCAAATTTAATTAGAAAGGGGCAGATGACTAATCCAAAACATCGATTATTTCTTTCAAAATTAAGGATACAGTTGATTGCGATAACCCAAGATTAAAATCATTACCAACACTCGATTGGCATAAGCCTTAAGGCAAGAACCGCAATGTTGTTGCTAACTTAAACCTGTTTGAAATTGATGTTAAACGAATGGCGCTTCTCATTAAAGGATCAATGTTTTTTAATAAGAATTGAAATGCTATTTTATTCAGCCAAAAATGTTCAACAAAACTGTTCAAAAGGCGTGCTGTCCTAAACAAATAAAAATGTCTGATCTTTGTCTCCCTAGTTTTCTCCGAACCCTAAGGATTTCTTTATTTTCTTCATCACTGCTTCCACCTAATTCAAACATAAACAAAATTTTTTCACAAAAATAAAAAAAAATTATGTTTAATAACTGGCAAAATAAAAGGATGATGATATTTTTTTTAAATTATCGATAACATGTCGACTTCAACACATGCGCGCAAATTAATACCAACTGAGTGTCGAGTTGACGTCGACCAAGATTGACTGTAGTTAAAAATCGACAACGACTTTCGCAATGGAGCTGATTAAAAATATTTTCTTAAAATATTTCATGAATGTGTTAATGCCTTCTTTAATGCATACGTTGTTGGGGCACAAGAATATAAACTTAAACAACCTGGAAATATCCTGTACACCAACTGAATTGTTTCCCAGCTATTTGGAGAGTGAAGCAAATGTTACTAATTATGAAACTTCTAGATTGCTGACTGGATTAATTTTGCAGATTAAATTAAAAGAAAGCTACATTAGGTCCAAGTTGACTAACTCGAATTCAAAATAACTAAAGATGCTGCAAATTTTTCTCAAATTGCTTTGAATTATCCTAGTTGGAACTGTAACTCTCATAGCTTAGAAGATATTTTAATACAATAGAAAAACTTATAGAATTAGTGCAAGTGAATAAAGGATTGTTAAAAATTAGCATAAATACGATGAACTAAACAAAATTGACCTAAATTTCGTAATTTAAGAAAGTGCGGATAACGTGGAATTTCTTTCAATTGACGTAAAATTTATACAAAAATACAATAAAAAAATTAAGTTTATATTAGACCAGGTGTACAAAATTTTAAATCTCTATGTTCTGAAATGGATTTAAATATATAAAAAATTAATCAAAATTTACTTTTTCGGCTTTCGTTCATTTTTAATATAATTTTTACAAAAAAAATTACTTTTCGAATGTATGCGAACGTTTTCCAAAGAAAAAAGAAAAATTAGGCCATGGCATTTTTAAGAGGAAAAAGCCAACAACATTTCTTTTTTAATTCCAGCAAAAAGTTTCAGAAATTAAATAAAAAAAAACATACAAGAGGTTCTGGTACAGTAGAGTCAAGCTGAACATCCTTCATGTGTAGTGGTTTGTGTTTTTTGTTCAGGGAATTATAAAAAAATGGTGTTATGAATCTGTCTTCAGCCCTTACTCAACGGATAAATAACACTAATCATTAGCGCTCGTCTGAAGTAATCGTTCCAATTTTTTTTCCTTTCCTTGAGATTATATGTCGCTGAAATTCCAGTTTCATCCAAATTCCAGATTCGAGCTGGCGGAAAACTTTTCCTTAAGTAAATTGAAAACTAAATAAAAATTCTTCATTTTCTTTATTTAAAATACAAGCACAGGCCAAGCTTGTGTCTGTGGTTTTAGTAGCTAAAAATATCCTTGTGATGAATAAGACAACTTTTAAGACAATATTTTTAAATTCTACAGATCTAACGTCTGCGGGAAAAGTCCAATCTAGTGTAATTGTCAAAAGTTTTTTTTTAATATTTTTTCATTCCTTGACATTTGCTGCAAGGTAGTGCTGGGCACATTAAATGTTTTACATTCCAAAAAAATTTCATTCATTGTTTTGTCTGGATTCCTTTCTTCATATTCTTTAGGTTTTATTTTATATGTTTGATTGGTAGTATGGTACACATTATCACATTACCCGTTTTGTTCTACATCACAATACTTAAATTGGTAATAAACATATATAATTTTTAATTTAAAATATTTTCGACCTGTTTATGCAAAACCGATTTTTAAAACTGACTCTGTGGATGACTAACAAAAGTAAAAGAACCTTTTGGTTTTTTAGTTTTTTATGAATGCTGGAAAATTTTGCTTGGTACCGTTGCTGTTATGTTTTTCGTTTTGGAGAAAAGCTGCTTTACTGCAATAACGGAACTAACTCTTTTATTAAAGAAAAAATTAACTAAAATTTTTACTTAAGATTTATTCCATTTAAAATTTATTTTTTTTTAAATACAAGACATTTTTTGTAAAAAATTTTATTTAAAAAATTCTTTTTATCTGACTAAGACTGACACATAGTACATCGCAAAAAAAAAACACATGTGAAATAAGTTAAGTTCACATTCTAAAAGGAAGTTAAAGTAAATAATTTATCGGTTGATTTGACTTAATTTTTATTATATTACTAAATGTAAAATCATGTACATCTGAAGCGATTTTGTTAAACTTAAACAATTTATTAACTAAAACTGAATACGGTATCTCAAACTGAATCAAGTGAAAAAAAAATCCTGTAAAGTTAAATTTAACTTTTTACTTAAAAAAATATTTAAAAAGGACTAATATTTCGCTTGCCACAATTTAACACGTCTAATAGTTTTAAGCATACGATTATTTTTTTAAACATGTTTTTTTTTATATTTTAAAGACTGAAATAATTTTTTTTTAAATATTTTAACTGAAAGCCATTAGACAATTAAATGGCTGAAAACCGTTTAACGCAAATCTGTTGATAATTATGCGTTTGCATCTTAGATAATTTAAATAAGAAACTTAAGATAAAAGCTGATTTAGCTTTTTATTTTTTTAAATTTAACAAAATTTGCATTATATTTTTAGCTCCTTCGCAGTAATAGAGCAAGATTAGTTATACTGAACATTTTTTTACAAAAAACATATGTAGAATTAAACAAAAGGTTGCGGAATGTCTAATAACCTTTTCTTGCTTCTATTTTACATGCCAGTTTACTGCAAAATATCATATTCTACAGCAATATGTAAAGGACTTATTCAAGGTCAATTTACTACATTTATAAAATTTTACTTGATTTTCTCAAGTAATTAAAATAATATAAACGAAATTCTAAAATTGTTAAATTCATTACTTTAACAACTTAAACAAGTAAGAGTGCTATATTCGATTATGCCGAATCTTATATACCCTTCAACATATATGTAAATCCAGTTAAGTGAAGTTACTTCAATCAGAAAAACAATTATTCGGGAGGCAGCGTTTTACGTGTTTTATAGAAGCGAAATACGGAATCAATTCCACTTCCTAACGGAATTTCGTTTTGTGACATGGCGGATAATTTTACATGCACATTTTCAAAAAATTTTGGTATATCTTGAAAGCTCTCTTCAATACCTTTTAAGTCATACCTAGGCAGGCGTGGTTTTTTGCCCTTTGCCTCGAAGGACATAAACCGATCGTGCTGATTTTTACTAGCAAAATTTTCGAAAGTATGTCTAATTAGTTGACGAATTTAGCTCATCTAGTACCTTAGCAAAGTTGATTTTAACACTAACACGGACAAGCAGATGAACAGACGGACATCGCTTAATCGACTTTGCTTCGCATAAGAACTCATACTGTATGGGATCGGAAATGGATATTTTAGAAATTACAAGCGGAATGACAAAGTTAGATATACCATTTTTCCACCTGTGGTGACAGGTAAAAAAATTAAAAAAAACAACGCATAAAAGTTAATTATTATGCAAATCCAAGTACTGCAGAAAAAAAGAAGAATGTCTTTTCAAGTTTCCATATTTGCAGAAGCAAAAAAAAAAAACAAAGTTTAATTGCATGTGTCAGATAGTAATTCCAAAATGAGTGAAAAAATAGCAATTTATTTTATTTATATACATGTCAAGCATTTAAAAAAATACAACACTCACTATAGCTTTTTGCCTCTTCACTGAGTGACATGTGAATAAACTAACTTTATCTAAAAATAAAAAATAAAAAAAAATACAGTGGGCTAAAATTGAAACATTTGAGTCACGAGATGTGTAATGTTTCTAGTTCGAGGAAATAAAAAACGCGGAATTTTGATGAGGGTGGCGATATAGAAAATGCTGTAATTTTTTCCTGGTTTCTTTGGAAAACGTCCGCACACAATTGCAAATAATTTTCCTTTCTAAAAAATTTGAAAAATTAAAATAAAAATATAAAAAATTTAAGCCGAAATAAATAATTTCATTTGTAACTAAATCTTTGTTAAAAATATTTTATTTATTTTTGCTTAAAAAGCTCTTTGAGTTACGTTTTTAAAACGCACTTTCTAAAATAATTTTTTAAAAGCTTTATTAAAAGCATTTTTGATCTAAATAACTTTCAAAACGTAGATATTTTTTAGTTCAATTTGAAATTGAATTAAATATTTAAAATATGCTGTTAAAAAATTATTTTAAGAATCTTAGAGGCATCTTTTTTAAAGTTCCCTTTCTCAAAGACCTTGATTTTAAAAAGGTACTTTTTAAGACGTACTTTTTTAAAAAATAATTTTTAAAAACACTGTTTTCAAAGCTAGTTTTTAAAAACACTGTTTTAAATGGTACTTTTTCAAAAGTACTTATTTTAAAGGTACTTTTATAAAAGGTACTTTTTAAAAAAATTACAATTTTACAATTTTGTTAAGTTGCTTTTCAAATGATTTTCTTTTTATAAAGGAACTTTTTGAAAATGTCACTTTTTGATAAATACTTTTTTATTGTTACATTTTTTAAGAATGATTTTTTGAAAGCCGCTTTTCAAAGGTTTTCTTCAAAGATATTGTTTTGAAACTTGTTTTTTAGAACATCTTTTCTTTAAAAGCTGGTTTTTGTTACTTTTGAAGGTAATTTGTCTAAAACAGACATTTCTGCACGGTACTTTTCTAAACAAAAGACATTTTTTAATGCGTTTAGAAGAGTTTATTCAAACGTAGCTTTTTTTTGCAAGATATTTTCCATAAGAACAATTTTGGAGCTTGTTTTTATTAAACTTTTTAGAAGATGCTTTTCAAGAATTAAAATTTTTTGACTTTACTGTTTCCAGTTTACGTTACTTAATCTTACAAAAATATTTAAAAAACAAGAAGTGTTGCTTCTAGAAGACACTAAAAAATGTGTGGAAGTATCGTTAAATATGCAACATTGTTTGTTAATTTTTTTTATTATTTCATTTCAGATAAAAGACGAGTTCACTAAGTTTTTTGTTGTTGCTTTTTCTCCAGTTGCGCTTCGTTATTTTTTGTGTTTTTAAGTTGCCATGTTAAAATAATGGAGTTTCTGCTTTTTTAAGACTCATTTAAATTCATTAAGGAATGCTACAGTAATGGTTTAAGGCAAAGTAGTTGTTACATTTGTTCGTAGTAGTGACACACATATTGTGCATAACAAAAAAAAAAAAAAAAAAAAAAAAAAAATTATAAAATAAAATAACTTATAGAAGCAGCTTCACTTGGTTAAGCTAAAAGCTGTGTTTTGTTCTTATTTGTTGCCGTTATGTTTATTGATGTCGAATGATTTGGAGGGAATATAAGAATAAAGATTTACACAGATTGAATTTTTTCCAATTAAAGTTTTTGAGATTTATCCTCCATAAATTCATCAGCCGTGCAGAGGAAGGTTTAATTTCCTGTAAGCTTATTTCTTAATGGTACTTTCTTTCAGAGTTTTTTTTTCATTTATGATTGCATGACAATTTTTAAATAAATAAATTTATTATTTTTATAAGATCTTTCAAAACGGTTTTCTCTAATATATTTTTTTTTAAATTTGAGCTTTTTAATAAAATTGTCTTTTTTTCCAATGTCTCTTTTATAGGTTATTTGTATAGGTTCTTTTTAAACGGTACGTTTTTGAGATTATACTTCTCTCTGTGGTACCACTTCCCTTTTCTATGTTTGTTATTCTGTTTGTAATTTCTACAATATCAACTTCCGGCCCCATAAAAGATATATAAGATTGACGATGTCCGTCAAGGCACAAGATCAGTTAAAAAAAAGTTAAATACACCAACCGATCAGACATAGTTTCAAAAATAAAGCAACTGCAGTCACAAAATTACATAAAAAGGGCGATAGAGAATTATAAAATAAGAAAAAAAAAGCATCAGGTGAAAAATTTGTGCTCGCTTATAATTTTCGCGTTATAGGCTTCTGATACATTTTACCATAATAATTTTTCTATGAAATTTTTATTAACACATACTTTTTGTAAAAGTCCCTAAAATATATATATGTTTTGGAATTAGTTATTTAATTTCTATGAAGTTAATAAATAAATTGATTAAAAAAATTTTTTTTTGGTTGTTTTGTTACAAGTGCTTTACCAAAACCCTCTGTAGTGTGCACATATGCCTAAACAGGTATTAATGCAGGAAATTTCAAAATTGATTTTTAATAACTTTGATACATGATTTCATCTCGCCGGTAATTGCAGTTAAAAAAGTTGTATAACAAGAGACTGTTATTAATTAAATATCAATAATGGAATAAAAACACTGTAATAAAATCAAAATAGGACACTTATAATTTATTGATAAATAAATGTTGAACGTTATTGTTTTGAGGAGTAATAACTTTAAACAAGTGAATAACGAGTTAAAAAAAATATGTTAAAGCACTTACAGTTACTCTCAAAAATATTTTGACTATATATTTTAGCATAAAAAAATTTTACATATTCAGGTAAAATTTTTTTGCTATAAATAAAATACAGTCTGCTGAACAACAATAACTACCAAAACTACAACAACTTGCATTACAAATATGCTTTTGTTGTTTTTCTTTTAACAACCACGCAGTTCAAGTGTCACAAAAGTATTTTGCGTAACAAGGATCACCCTTATTTTAATAAGTTTGCGTGGACCCTGCTTATTTTTTTTTCGCCTTGATGGTATTCAATATTTTTATCGTGGTAATTTAAAACGTATTCTTACTGTGCCCAGACGTGAAGTTTTATTTAAAAATGCCTAAATGAAAGGAATTGGACTCGAGTGTAAGAAAATTTATCTTTTATTTCCATAATACGATGAAAACAATAAAATACGTCTGTGATATATTTGGCTGGTGTCGGCAAATAAGATAGAATGTAATTAAAAGGGCGGAGGAACGTGGTATTATTTTAAATATTCCGCGAAAGGGACGCCCCAAATCAAGACAAATTCTGAAAGAAAACTATAAAAACCCCCATTCATCGGCCACAAAAATCAGCGAAAAGCTTACAAGGTCTTTACGAATAAATGTTAGCGATGAGTTGGTCCCTAAGGTTCTGAGAGGTCGTGTGGAAAGAGAAAAATATTTTATTTCTAAGATTAACAGACACAAGCGTTTACTTTTTGTTGAGCTTCACAAAACTAAGACTTTTGACTTTTGGAAAAATGTAATATTTAGTGCTGAAAGTAAATTCAACTTATTGGGACCGGACATACGACGTACGGTGTGGCGCAGGCCAAATGAATCTCCGAATATAAAAAATATAAAGCCTACAGTAAAACCAATTGGCGGTTCTCTAATGGTGTGACGCTGTATGGCTATTTGGAGTGGTTTTTATTGATGGCATTATGGATAAGCATATATTTTTGTCAATTTTAAGGGAGCATCTTCATGACAGTGCTGAAAAATTGGGGCTTCATAGAAACCAATATTTTTTTCAACATGATAATGATCCCAAACATACAGCACTAGACGTTAAGTTATGGCTTTTATACAACACCAAACATCTTCGAACACCTCCCCAAAGCCTTGATAATAATCCATTTAAAAATATTTGGGCTTATTTTAATATAAAAGTTCGAGAGAACAACCATATATCTAATCTTTCCTTAGAACAAGTATTAGAAAAAGAATGGTACAAAATACCACGGGAAAAATGTCGTAATTTAGAAGAACCAACGCATGGACGTCTAGTATCAGTTTTAGAAAATAATGGACTCCACATAAAATATTAATAACACCATTTTGGCTTCTGAGATAAGAATATATTAAGAAAAAAAGAAAATAAGCAAAACACTTCTGTGACCTGAAAAATTATAAATTAGTTGATTTTAATTTAAAAACCTTAAACATTTAAAATGGGTTCTAAATTTAAGAAACTGAATTAAAGTTTAAGTTTGTTTTATGTAAATTTAATAAAATGCACATAAATTCTCCAAAAATTTTATTTTTTTATGAAACATTCTAACTTAAAATTTACTCTATTTTATATAGGCAAAATATTTATGTGAGTAACTGTATATGCAATCAAAAATTATAATTATGTTACCACACGTATGAGTAATAATCAAATCATTATTTGATGCAAGTTCATATTACTCATTCGTCAGGGTATTTTGTATTTTAAGCGCTAACCAGAACCAAAGGTTACTAAATTACACGTCAAACGATTGCTAATTTGTTTTGATTGAATAAAGATAAAATTTAAATGTTCATGAAATGTTTTTTCAACATTTTTACCGATTGTCGCTATTTTAGATGCAATTTTTTCGGTACATAAAAAGAAAATATACAGTTTTACAGTTTTCATAAACAGCACATTTGGTTTTAATATTTTTTGTTTGTTTGTTTTACCTTTTGCAACTATAAAGCATAACATATATATTATCTTAAAAATGACGAAAATTACCCTAACAAAATACAAATTTCTTTATTAAAATTTATTTCTAAGTTTGAAAAAAATAATTAAATCAAAAAAAATATGAATAAAAATTTTATTAAAAAAGATTTTATAAAGAGATTACTGTTTTTGTAAAATTAGAATATGTGGCAAGGTTTGTTTTTATATTTTGGTATTTATTACTTATTTTTTGAGTGTTGTTTGTATGTATAAAACTTATATTAACAAAGTTGGGAGATATTAAAAGATTAGCAGACAACACCTGATTCTCTTAATAATATTTTTGTCAACTTAATAAAATAAAATATAAGATATTAATAAAAATATTTTTTTGTTTATTCGTAGATACTGAATGTAATAAAACTATTTATTCAATAATTAAAATGGACCTTATTGTACCATAATGAGCTTAATATGGCTTTGAATTTTCATAATAATAATTTTATTATTAAAAAAGTGGTGTAAATTAATTGTATTTTATTAAAATCCAATAATAACATTGCAGTAATTAATTAAATCCTACTAATTACTCAAAAAAAAAAAAAATAATTAAATAAAATGCAATTAAAATAAATTAAAAAATATTTATGTACTAAAAGGTTTTTAATTAAGAAAGCTTAACAAAAATTAATAAAACAATATACAAAATTAAAAGCAATATAATAATTTTAAGATTAAATAAAAATGGCCTAAAACTAACAAATATATAAATTTCACAAAAAATCCCTTTTTTAAAAACAGACAAAAAAACAATTCAAATAATATCACCTATGGGGATATCCTGTAGGTTTTAATTTTATAATTATTATAAAAGCAAACATAGAAATACTCGCCTTATTTAAATTTTAATTATCTTTCTATATAGATTCAAAAGCTAAAGTAATGTAAATTAAGTATCATCACATATGGGGACACTTTTCAATATTTAATTTTAAATAATTAAAATATTTGTTATGCGGAAATTTTGAATAGCTTTTAACTGTTTGACCACAAAAATTTAAAGTTTGGCCATATAGGCGAAATTGCGTTACTTATGGGGGCACCCTTTAATTTGTTTGCTCCGGCTTTCTATTATTGTAACATACGGTGATTCTATATTTGTAAAAATCTTATGGAAATGCTCATAGATTGGAATCATTTTAAGAACTAGTTCATCATTTAAAAAATTAAAGGGTGCCCCAAATAAAAATCATTAGTTTAAGATGTCTATTAAACCGCAATGAACCACTCTTATAAAAATTAAACTCAATTGGTAACGCTTTATCTCCCAAAGTAGAAAAAAAATATTATAAGAAAATTAAAAATTAAAGGGTGTCCCTATAGTTCACGTAACCATACTAACATGGCCATGTATTTTAAAATGTAATAGTCAAACACTACATAGAGGGTGTATTGGTAAGTTCATTATAACAACTAGTTTAAATTTTAAAATTGGAAATTAAAGGGTGTCCTCATAGTTGTCGTTGTGTGTATAAATAAAAAGACCGGAATTTCTACATAGAGGATGTATTGTTTACCCCGTTATAACAACAAGTACAAAATTTAATATTGGAAATAAAAGGGTGTCCCCATAGCTGTTGTTATTTGCATAAATATAAAAAATCCTGCATATCTATATATATGTTTAAAATTTTTTATTGAGTGCCTACTTATTGTTTCCGTTAAATTTCTGTAATATATTCGACGACCCTCTTCCTCTGCAGTGTAAGTATCTGCAATAGTTTTCTCGGTGGAAATATTGAAAAAGTATATTTCATTTCTTTCTTTTTTTATTGTACTTCACACCAATTGTCTTACTAAATAGTAAAAAAGAATGCATCAGATTTTTGATTCCTATTATGAATTATTTTACTTCTGCTTTAAATATATTTTAGTGCAAATAAAACTAAAACTTTGAAAATGTCTGACGTCACTCATTTAAAAAAAATTGAATTCTTAGCTCACCCTTTGTCGTGTTTGCCACTTAAATTAAAATCAATAAAAATAAATTAATTTTCTGCATATAAAACAAATATGTTATTAATAAACAAAATTAAAATGATTTCATGTTGAAGTTTTCCATTATTAATTTATGACTTTTTCATATGCACACAAATACTTTCGGTCATACATACATACATCCATTAAAATGTAATTACTTACTTACATTATAGAATGTAAAATTGCATGCAAATATGTTTATTGTTAATGTGTGACCATAAAATTACATATTGATTAATTAAATTTTAAAAACTTTTAAAACACTGTTAAGTCGTCAATTAATTCAATGTAATTCAAGTATTTAAAAACACTGTTTTATTAAGACAATTAATTTATTTTTATTAAATTATTAAGGTTTTAATAGTCCTCAATAAAATATGTGTCATGCCGTTTAAATAATATGAATTTAATATATTTTATAATAAAATAAATTCTATTAAAATAAAATACTTAAATGGTAAATTTCTTTGAGAAAGAGGTAAAAACTAAAAATGTATAAATACGTTTGAGTATTAACAGAAAATTGCAGGTGGCTTATTGCCAAATGGTTTAAAAATGCCGGCAAACAAATTTCAATATACTATTGCATTTATTGGATGCTGTTGTCATGCTGGATTCTTAAACGAAGGTGGTTCTGGATGTTCTTGACTGTATGTTGGATCTAAGATTACTTGTTAGCAAAGAAATAGTTCAAAACAAAAAATGGAAATGGCCTATAAAATTTGATTCAAATTGTTATTTAAAATTGTAGTCTAATTTATATCAAAACCGGAATAGATACTGCTCTTGCTGTTGTTTTGTAAACACCTTTTAAATGACATGTGACTTAGTTATTTCGCATGTATATCAAAGCTTTTAATTAACAGATAACATATAATTTTTGCATAAAAACGTACTAACGACATCTGATATGATCTTCTTTTGTGTTAAAAATAGTTGATGTCAGACTCTTTGTCAGTGTCTTAATGTGTTCACATGGCGTGTGTGTGTTTTGCGGTGTGAAATTAAATAAATAGTATGTAAACAATATATATCGCGTCTTTAGAAGCTCCTTTTGAAATATATATTACTAGATAGTAAAAATTAAAAAGTGCTTGAGTTAATTTGGCCATCTTAATTATTTAAGGGCTTGCAATTTTATTTTTGTTAATTCTGATGATTTTTTTTTATTAAAAATTTAAGTAAATAATAAAATATAGACTTTGTAATGCTTTCAAAATTAAGTATTTGTCTAGTACAATTTTTTCCAAAATTACAGCCTATTATCTGTACTTGGTGAAGAAAAGGTGATTTTGTAAGCACAATCATTAAAAAGCCCGCAGGTTTTATGTTTTCTGGACATTAAAGCATCGCTTCATAAAAAGAAAATAACCAAATGAATATATAACTCTTTTTATTTCTGAGAAAGGTACTCTTGGGCAATCTTGAACTTTCATTTATTTTTCGAATTTTAGCCCAAGAGCCAAAACTGGGAATGAAAAATTAAACCTGTAAATTCCTTTAATTACGTTCAAAACTACCTTATGAACCCAGGGGCAAATTTTTATTTTACGGGCAAAAGTGCAAAAACTCAAAATTTGGGACTTTTAAAACATAATTTGGGAATTTCAGGTAAATTCAAAAATGGTACAGACAGCAATTGATCTGTTTAAAAAAATTAGCTAACGAACAACCAATTCTGTCGTATATCCCAGAAATTACACTATTTGACTATAATATGCAACAATTAAAGAAACAAATCCTAGAAACAATACGCTTCAATTCAGCTGAAGAATAATCCAACGAACTGTTACAAAAGCGAAACCAGAATGATTTTTTTTTAAATTATGGATAACATTATTCCGGAAGATATGTGATCCGCTAATTGAAGTTGAACTTAAAAAGCGGACCTTTCAACTGTCCTCCAAGATTGTTCGATTTGATACTTCTCTTTTATGGAAACGCGTGAAGTCACTAGTTTATACTTATAAATCAGCAATAATTGACGCCTTGAAGACCAGCATAGTTGTGATATTCGCGACATATGACCAGCAAAGCTTCAATGCTTCAGTAGATAAGCTGTTGACGCCACATCCATCTATTGCAATATTTTAAAAATTTTTTACATTTAATGATGGCCGATGCTTAAGCCATGTATTTTGGCAAAAAAGCAACTACTTGTAAGTATAACCATATTTTTTAATATGTAATAATTTTTAACTTTATAAATCAGCTCCTTCTATTATTGAATGGATAAAAGTCTTATTCGCAAAAATGTTGTGGAGATTTTTTGTCAAGCGGGTATAAAAACCGCCAATCATCAAACATAACTAATTGCACACCATTGTAATTTAAACTTTATTCCTGGGCCTGTCCATCAATCTTTGGTATAATTTCGGAACTGCCCTCTTGGATAATTTTTTTCTCTCGTTTGATATTTATTTTAGTTTTTATTTTAATAATTTTTGGCAGAATTACAAGTCTTGTTTAGAAAGTTAAAGTGTAGCATTTCTTTTAGTGTATAATAGTATGTGCGTGTATGTGTATTTTATCAATATTCGTAGCCAGCAAAACTGTCAGTAAGGAATTGGGTCATTGGTTGCTTTTTAACAAAAATTATTCACGATTTATGTGATTTCAACTTTTTTTCTTTAGCTGTTTGTTGCTTTAGTATTTATTTGCATATTTTGTAATAAATAAATAAATAAATAACAAAACATTCTTGTTGATGGGAAAATGTGTAAAAAATTCAAGACAAAAGAAAAAAAAAAACACAGAAATAAAAAAAAATAAAAACAAAAAAACCAGTTTAATTCAACTTAACTACACAATAGTAAAAAACTCTTGAATTCTAAATCAGTAGTTGGTTATTTCGATTTACTTTTTGATTTCATTTTAACTTTTAAATTTACATTTATCCTTTGTTTAGGAAGTAAACACTGGTTTTTAGTACAACAACTTTTGTATTAATCGAAATTTATTCACAATTCCAGGTAAATTTATATTAAGAATTTTTTTCAGAAATTTTTTTAGTTTTTGGAATTAAATTTTTAAAGAAGGGAAGGGCTTACAAATTTACTAAAAATGAAATTAGTAAGAATTTACCACAATTAAAACTTTAAATAAAAAGGTAATATATTTTTCCTGTTTAAAGTATTTTTAAAGTAAATAATTATGATTACATTTCTGTACACTTTTAAGTATCTTTATGAGAGTTAATTTGAAATGCAAATTACTGCTTTAAAATTAAGTGATTGCAGGCGACCATTCCTAAAACACGCACTTGCTAACCAGATTTCTAAACCGAATCAGAATTACATTTTTAAGAACGGGTAAAGAGAATTATGTGTTATCGATCTTTGTTGGATTAATTTTCTTTTCTTTAAAGCTTTTTTTTGCCAGTTAATTTGAATAGTCATGAGCTGCCACCCAAAAAAAAAAAAATATGCAGTCTGTAGTTTAAGATGTTTTTTACGATAAAAAAAAAAAAAAACGGAGCAAAGAGTTTTCATTGCAGAAAATGGATGTAAATTTTTAAGTAAAATCATTCTGAGCGGTAAATAATATCAGAATTTTGATGGTCTGATTAATCGTTAAAATTTACATTTTAAGACTCAAAGAAACAACATAAGATTGTCATAAAAATACGAGGTGTGGCTATTAAATAACAAGACTGACGCTGTAAAACATTTTATTTTTATTTCGTACATTTTTGCTAATTATCACCTTCAATATACACCCTCCTAATCTTCCATTGTTCGAAACAGTGCTGAAACTCTTTTTCTGTCAGCCGCATTCTCTTTAACAGCTTAAACATACTCAAATCTTGTTCCTTTTAATGCAGATTTCACCTTAGGAAACACATAGAAGTCGCACGGCGCAAGATCCGGCGAATAAGGCGGATGGTCTAACACTGGAATGCTGAATTTGGCTAGAAACCTCTTAGCCGGCGCATTGTCTTGGTGGAGAACCCATGACTTGTCCTTCCACAATTCAGGTCGTTTTTTCCTTATTCTTTCGCGAAGTTTAGCAAGAACGTGAAGGTAGTAATGTTGATTAAGCCTTTGACCTTCAGGAACCCAGTGAAGGTACACAAAACATGAATATCGAAAAAAACAATCAACACTGCTTTGAATTTTGATTTGCTCATTCGAGCTTTTTTGGTTCTCGCTTAAACCACTCAAAAACACGTGTACGCGATAAACATTTATTGCCATACACTTCTTTCCTTAAATTATAAGTTTCAGTAGCGGTTTTTCCAAGTTTCACATAAAATTTTACAACAATTCGTTGCTTTACTGTTACACTTAACATTTTTCCGGCGAAACAACAAAACAACTCTAATGCGAACGAAGGCTACGACTGTACTGATTTGTTTACAGAAGCGAGAGGCACTACATTCGAAAGAGAAGGCTTCACGATAACAGCTGTTGGTTGCTGGCGTTTGGCGCATGCGCACTTCTTATGTAATAACGTCAGTCTCGTTATTTAACAGCCACACCTTGTAAATGCAATTGCAAGGTGTAAAAGGTTGATGTGAATTTTAGCCTGGATAAAACTATAATTTTTTCAAATTAAATGACATATATTTTGGCATTAAATTAGAGCCATAATCGATTGGCAGGTGAAAAAAGTCAAGTAATTGTTTTTTTTTTTTTGAAAATTATTAGATGACATTAACATTTGTTAATTAAAATTTTAGCACACAATTCGTCAATTATGACTTTTCGTGGCTCCACAACAAATAATCTTGACGTACCAAAATACATGACTATAAAAGCTAATAAAAAGGTACACTTGTCGAAGTCATATAATTGCCAAATTATGATATCAAAAAGTCAATATTTAGAGTCGCCGTAGTTTCATAGTGTCATCCTGTTAAAACCACAGGTTGTCCAAATCAATGTTACCCATATTTTCAAATAAAAAGTGATTGATCATGGTGCGGTATCGAACTCGAATAACCAAAATTGAAGCACCGCCTTAATATTTGAAGAAATGAATTTCAAAGATGCCACGAGCATAAAAACCTCACACAACGGTGCATTTTTTTGTCTTCATTTGATCGGTTTCACTCAATATGCGGCAATTTTGTTTATTAACACGCCCGTAAAGCTAACAATGAGCCGCACCACCGAACAAAATTTGTAGGCACGAATTAAGGACTAAAAAGAAACCTGGAATATTTTTTTATTAAATTGTTCAAATATCAATCTATTTATAATGATTTGCCAGAGTTTACTGACAATTAATTTCTAAAAGTAATCGCTTTATAAAGCTTGAAGAACCAAAGCTCTTTTGTTTCATTGATAATAGTTATTCAAGAGCTCGCTTTACTTGACACTATAAGTCAAATTTCTGGATGTACTTTTACCTAGAAAAACATATTAATATAATAATTATGAAAAAATATATAATTCGAAAGAAAGATTGTTAATGATAGCAATAACATAAAAGTTCAACTAAAAATCTCCTTGCTCTTGACATTCATAATAACATATTTAATAAGGAACGCAATAAAATTCCATTAGTTATTGCTGTGCGCGTGCCTAAATATTAAAATGAAAGTTTGAAGTAGAAAAAGTTGCCAGATCTTTCCGTATTATTACATTTTAGACGTTTTAACTCGCCTATAAAAGTAATACTGTAGGTTCACTTAAATAATTGTTGGCAATTTTTCCTTTTCAATTAAAAAGCTTACTAAGAAGAAAGGCAACAGTATGTACAGGATTTTTCAACAAGAACTTTCTTTCTTAAACAAAATTAAGCCAAAAATTTACATAAAGATTATTCAAATTTTTATTTTATTACGAAGAGAAAAGTTTGGTAATTATGAAGTTAAAATGAAATCTGGAAATAGTCATCCACTACCACGCTGATAGATGTTGATTCTTTCATCAAAATTATTAATTATTTTAATCACATTATCGCATTTCCAATTTCATCTTTGAAAAAAAAAAAAAACGTCCCAATAACCCCTCTAGACCACATAGCGCAACAAACAGTGACTCCTTAAGCATGCAAAGGCTTCTATAAAATCGCTCTAGAATTTGCAGAAGTCAAAAGACAGTAACTTTGCTTGTTTAAATATTCTGACAAGTAAAAATGGGCTTCGTCCAAAAAAAGAAATTGTCTAAAAACCGTTGTGGATTTTATTTATTTAAATACGATTTTCTAGGGAAATTAAATTATTTGTAACAATCGCCAATGCATCTTCTACGAATACGTCAAAAGACTAGACGTCTAATCATACCGTTGCTATTGCCACAATTGAAAAACAAAGTTCTTGTTGTAAAACCCTTTATTACACAGATAAATATTTTGTCTTTTATCTTGGACACATGCGAAGAGTAGTTAAAGGACAGTCTAGTATTTTAGTGACTGGAACGTTTACATAGCAGTTCATAAGTTATTCAAAAAAATACAGCAATTACGACCGATAAACGTTGCAATTTTTATGTACAAATAATGTAATCCTAAAGAGAGATTTGTAAGGATTCTTTAAATCATTTAAAATTTTATTAGCGATTTAGTATAATCCTTGCATTTTAAAAGTCATATAAATATAAAACAAAACAACTTTGAAGTGTGTTTTATGACAAATTTTCCATACAAATCTATTTTAAAATTTAATAAATACGGCATTAAAAGTGGAAGAAAATTTTAAACATACGAGTATATTTTTTCACTCGCACAGCGCATGTTTTGATTTAGTTATTTATTCAAACAATTAATTCTGAGGCTTCCTTTTTATTATAAAACATATCAAAACAACTAATTTTGCAGTTAATTAGCTTTATTATTCATTCATATAAGTTATTTTATGTAAATTAGCTAATGACCAAAAATATATAATGTTGTGCATAACAGAAGCAACAAAATACATAATTTGTGATTTTATATCAAGTAATTGCTTTGAAGGTCATATGTGCAGTTTCTAAAATACAAAAAATTAAACTCATAAATCGTTCGTCAAGTTGTTGCCGTATCTACTCTTTTAAGAGATCTGGACCCCAGCGACTTGTCTCCATTTTTAAATTTAGAAAAAAGAATGCGGAAAAAACTAAATATTTAATAGTTTTAAATGAGAAGATTGTTTTTGCAGATAAATAATATACACCTTCGAAATTCCAAGCGACCAATAAATGGGCCCAAGTGGGCTGTGGCAACACGGCTGCCTGCCTTACCTTCCAAATTCTTACTTTTACGGCATTTACACTATGCAATTTTTAATGAAACTAGCATGAAATTTTTTTTGTTGGTGAAACAAGAGGGGTAAGCAATATGTAATTGCTTGAATTTTGAGCGGATGTTACTATTGCTTATGTTTGTTTTTAAATAAAGCACATCGCTGCAACTCAAATAAAGAATTAAAAAAATGCCTCAAAAAATACATAGTGTAAACCTGGTCTCTATGTACAACTGCCTCTCAATCCACAGCGAGATAGAAAAGAAAAAGTATTTTAAAAATAATTCAGAAGAATGAACTTTAGAAGTAGTACGTTGGTTACGTTGCTTGTAAGTTTATGTTTTTCATTTTGCAGTTTTGTTTTTGACTAAATAAATAATAACACGGAGTTTTTTAGTCCAAACACTGGGCTGTATTGGATTATACGATAAATTAAAGTTTAATCAAGAGTGCTTCGAGCATACCATAACTGGGACATCCAATTTTGGGCCACATTCTTCGGCATTTATGGCCGTATATCCTGAATTACACGTTGTCCTTTAAGGAATCTATTGTTGTCGTTTTGTGAGCACAAACCGGCGACTTTAAGTATTTAAAAGAACTTAGAGGCCACTTGACAGTTCTATTCCTCAATATCATTAGATGTAGATAATACATAGCGTTATCCTGTTGAAACTACGTCTTAACCGGCTCAAATTTATTCAAACAAAAAATCATCGATCATTGTGCGCTAATGATCACTTTCGATCGTAGCAAGAGAGCCGGCCTATATACAATATACAATCTTTTTTTAAGAACAGTCGAGAGAAAAGATTGTGTTCTTAATTGATATCTGCTTTATAGTTATAAAACCAAAAACTTCTAAAAACCTGTCAGCTTCTATCGTTTGCCGGTTTTAAATAACGACGAATACAAAGTTTCTTATTTTGTGAATGGTAAAATTTAGCATTCTATAACCACATTACAGTCGATTTGGATAAAGCACCAAGTTGTTGACTAGTTAACTGCAAAAAATTGTTAAAGGCTCATGGCTACTAGAGAACTCTATTGTGAATTATAAAACTTAGAGCAATCTGTCTTTGTTGTCTTAAAACTAAAGCAAATCAATAGAATATAGGAAAAGATAAATAACTTAATAATAATAAATAATATTTATTAACACGTTTTTTTATTCATCTAATAAATATTATAAATCTATTTGTAAGTTTTTTATTTGTTTGTTTGTGTGTGCGTCAATCACAGCTAAATGACTGAACCGATTTTAATGAAATTTTAGAGTCAGGTACAAATATGACCTCATGGTAAAATATTCTCAAAAGAGACGAGAACCATTTAAAATAATCAATTTATTTAAATTGAGCTCAACTTTTAAGCTGCTCTTAATTTCTAATAACTGATTGATAATTGTTTTTCTATATGCCTACAGATGAAGCTTCTGTTTACGCGTGCAATAAAATTTTTGATTTATATTTTAAATTTGCTAAATTAATTACATTTAGCTTTTATATATTGCACAGTACTGCACTTTAACTCAGACACATGTTGTTTGCTCTTGGTTGTACACGTGAAGTGTTTATGTCGAAAATGTTTGTTTATTTGGGTTGTGATTCTAACACACGCACACACTACTCCTTTTCCTGCACGCATAGCCACAAATAATTTTAACACGTGTTGTAATAAACATTTTCACACCTCTTTAGTACAAAAAAGAAATAAAAAAATGAATACATTGCACTTTATTGCACATACATACACACACACACTCCCAAACATGTGCGATTTAAAATACATTGCAGCTGTGATTTTTAATTTTAATTTTATCATTGTATGTGCCATTCAGTTGTTGAGTGCTGAAAACTAATTAGAGAATTAAAAAAAAAAATTTTTAAACTGATACAAACCACAGGAAAATTGCTAATGTATATTGCTGCAATGAAAAATCAAGAGTGGTTTAATGAAAAAATATTGGAAACAATATTATATTAAATTAAATAAATAAAAGTTTGGAAAATTTCCACAACATTTTATGGACATCAGTTTCAAAGTTTATATGTTTAAAAAAAATTGGTTGAATTAACAAAACTCATAGAAGAAAATATTACGATAAAATGACATGGCTAAAGATAAATCATATAATTGTTAAGCATGATATAAATATTGTTAATATTGCAATCATATTTTTGTCTCACATAATAATTACATGACCATAATATTATAAACAAATTTTTTTGAAACATAACTAAAAAATAAAGGGTCATCCAAAAAACGCGCCTACATGTTTCTTTGAAATAAAACACAAACTATTTGCAATTTTTTCAAGCTGTTTTTTTATTAAAAGTATGATCCATTGCAATTATAAGTGGAATAGAATATCATTCAAATGTCCACCATGAGTGCGTCTGCAGACATCAATCCGAATATCGAAATTTTCAATGACTTTCCGACATGTTGCTGGTGTTATTTCACGAATTGCAACTTGAATGTTGTTCTTTAGATCATTAATTGTTTGTGGCTTGTTAGCATACACTCGACTTTTCAAAAAACCCCACAAAAAAATTTAATGGTGTTAGATCACATGGCCTTGGAGGCCAATTGAAATCTGCATTTCGTGAAATTAGACGTTGAGGAAATTTTGATCGCAAAAGCGTAATGTTTTCTCGAGTTGTATGACATGTAGCACCGTCTTGGTGGAAATAGACGTCAGACACATCAATATGATTCAACTGTGTCCATAAAAAGTCTCTCAACATTGATTGGTATCGTTCAGCGTTCACAGTAACAGCATTTCCAGAATCATCTTTGAAGAAAAATGGCCCAATGATTCCATTTGCCCAAAATGCACACCAAACAGTAACTTTTTGTGGGTGTAGAGATTTTTCATGAATAACACGAGGATGTTCATCACCCCAAAAACGAAAATTTTGCTTATTGACGAATCCATCCATTCTGAAATGAGCTTCGTCACTAAACAAAATTTTGCTTGAAAACAATGAATCTGTTGTCCGTTGGTCAATAATCCAACTAGCGAAATTACCTGTCCATGGTTCAAACTGTACTACCTTCTAATAAAACAAAATGGCTTATGTCATTTGAAAAGATGTCACGTGTAAAAATTATATAGTGCTGACATCTAGACGTTACATTTGGATGACCCTTTACCTGCATGAAAAAAATCCTGCTAATGTTTAGTTTTACTCATACTTTCATTGCATTTGAACAAACTGAACATGGTTTGTTTATTTATTACGTGTTTTAGATAAACACTTATACAACAATCAGAATTTGTTCACTGCAACCATATATTGTTACAGTGAATATATTATGGTCCTTGTGACTACACCCACACACATCAGTGTTTTTTTGATAAGCAAAATTTCGTCACATGAAGAAAAACTGATCCAAAAAGGCTCTGCAGACTGCTTAACATCCAGACAAATGCGTGACTTTGTGCAGTTTATATGCGCGTAACATTTTGGAGCTTTATTTATTTACAAATAAAGATGGGGTTAGGAGTTTGTTATCACACCATGTTCAACGATTTTCGATATGAAAATGAACCTGGCTAGATATGATTCTAATTGGCTTTTTTTATTAGGACCAGCATTCAGGGGATTACCCCCACTTACACAATGCATTGTGCCAGAACTAGAAAATAAGGTTATGGGAAGGAGCGTAGAGGGAATAGTACTTGGAGACATTTAATTTCAATTTTTGTACATTAAGGTGACTGGAAAGACTTCCGCAGGGAGCTTATTTCACATACAAATAGTTCGGCTTAAAACGAATTTTCTCTGTAATGCGTAGAGCGATACACTGGCCAATCGACCACAAAGGAATGCGCTCTTAATGCAGAGCGCGTTGTGTGAACAAAATAACGGTTTTTCAGGGACAAGTTTTCTGATTTTAAAAGAGCAAATTTTATTATAGTAACGATAAGATACTGAAACACACCGCACATTGCGTCAATGCTCCAGTGATTCAATAGAGCTGAATAACCTACTGTTATCGATGAGCCTCTACGCTTTTTTCTGTACGCGGTGGAGTAGCTCCAAAATAGACTTTGGAGCACCGACCGGAGTTGTATTCCATTTTCGGTTGGATAAAGGTGACGCAGATGACACGTTATATGCCAAAATTTGGCCAAATTTGAGAAATGAATCAATCAATTGCTCTCCAAGGTCATGTGATTTTATACTTTACAAATATTTCTTGAGCATCCACGGAAAGTCACTTGTTTATGCTAATAAACCAGCAACAGTGCATTAAATTATTCATTTTGTTCGTGAATTTTGGCCTTAAATTAAACACCCAGGATGCACTTGATAAAGAAAAGTTGGGTTGGCCATATGCCTGAAATCATTTTTAAATTTGTGTTTGTTATTTTTCTACAATTTAACGTTCTAACGTTCGTTTAAAAATATCCTTTATTTAAATATAAATTTTTTGCTTCTCCTTTTTATCTCAAACAAATATAATTCGAAAACTTAAGCCAAAATATACAACCACTTAAACAATTTATTTACCCGTCTTTCTTAACGTTTATAAATTTGAGATGTAAAATAAAATACATTCAATCCAAGTTAATATTTTGTATTTCCTTAACAGCAAAGCCATTGAAATTCTATCTATTTTTTTTTTAATTTCTCTCATTCTTTTTGGTTTTGTTTCTGTGGGGAGAAATCCGCTGTGAAAACAAACACAAGATTTTACCCCACTTGTGTTATAACAAAAATTCTACCAAAATGCTATAGATAAAATCAGTTACACAAACACATGGATTGCTTATTTACACTGACAGCTGCTTGCTAACACAATCTTAAAGTAAAATGTCTTTTAAAATTTTCAAGTATTCGAAAAATGATTTCAAACACTGCTAAAACATTTGATTTTTTTTTTGTTATCAGAAAATCATAAAAAAAGAAAAAATAAAGCAGATACTAAAAGGAAGCGTAAAGTAGAAAAGAACAGCATGTCGGTTTAATGCTTAAGTATGACGGAAGATAAAGTAGATGTAGGAAGGGATATTAACGGTCTTAAGTGTCCTTACAACAGAAGCGGGTTCGTGTTTATACAAATACGTATTAAATGTTTTTTATAAAGCTGTTTAAATTTTTTAGACAGCCTTAAATATAAAATATTGCTTCTTGTTGTCTTGTATTTGAAAGTTTTTAGAAAATATTTTAGAATTATGTCAAAAATTAATACACGCGGTGAATCTCGCTATTCCCGTCGTTAAAAAGCAAAAAGAAATTTATTTAGAAAAGTAATTTATGCTAACTTTGTAAATGTGTTTTATTATATATTTTTGTGTGAAGTGAAACCCTAATCCTCTTTCCTAATATTTTTTTTTAATTATACCTATAATTTCTTTCACCGCGTATGCTTTTCTTATCGTCAGGAAAGAGTCCAAAACTAGACCTGAAAGCTGGTATCCTCCTGGTTAACAAGGTTATCCCTGTAAGGAAACTATCGCTCCTAAAAGAAAAGGCAAACAAATTGTAGTGAACCACTCAGAAGTGAACGTCCTACGTCACTCAAGCGGAACAGTCGCCACATGACCAGTTTTGCCGAAGAAACAGGCGACCATTTGCTTCGAAGTGCTTCTTCCACGAACAACTTTCGTTGGATTTTGCTCGTCTTTGAAGACCCACACGGTCGATTGTTGTTTCGTTTTGGGCTCATACGCAGAGATCCATGATTCGTCACCTGTGACGATCTTATAAACGTCTTTTGAAGCACCGCAATCGTATTTTTGCAACGTTTCTTTGCACCAATCGACACGAGCCTTTTTTTGAGCGACTTTCAAATTGTGCGGGATCCAACGAGAACAAACCTTTTTTACGGCCAGATGTTCATGCAGTATCGAATGTATGCTGGTGGAAAAATGTCCAAGGATGTCTTTATCTCTCGGAATGTCGCAGGTCGATCTTGCATTATGAGTTCACGCACGACATCAATGTTCTCTGGCACAACAGCCGTTTTTTGACGACCTTCACGAAATTCGTCTTTGAGCGAGCTTCGGCCACGATTAAATTGATGGTGCTTCATCGCCATACAAAGATTTAAGTTCATCAATACACTCTTGTCGTGATAATCCACGTCGAAAGTTGTGAAAAATGATGGCACGAAAATGTTCACGAGTTAATTCCATTTTTTTCTGTATTAATTTTTTCAAGTCACTGTGAACAACACAAATAATGGTCGTACGTCAAAACGTTTTGAGTACGATTGTGCTTAAAAATGACAAACTTTCCAATGGAAATGTCAGATTGCACTTGGAAGCACGCAGTGTTTTCCAGAAATATATATAGCAGCCCTCGTATTCGTAGCAGTTAAGTGTTGACATTTCATTGCTGTACTACTTTCCTTTCATATAACAAAATATCATTCCTTTATGTGCTGTTGTTGCTGTTGCTTGTGCTGTTGTTTGTTAAGATCTTGTTTGAATATAAATACTGTTTAGCAAAAACACTTTACAATATTTCTCATGTGTAAATAATGCCATTTTTGGAATTTTCTTAAAATAATTTTGAATGACATAAAGTTGTAATTGCACTTCAATGTAAAATACACTTTAGACTATCAATCCGAGTTAAGTTTAAAAATGGTTATTTATGTAAGAATATGCTAGGAAAATTGTTGTTTTCCTGGGTTGTTTTTGTCACTGTTATATAAATATGTATTTAAAAGAATTATTAGGAATATAATGACATCATTAAAAATATTATAGTGCTCTTCAATTTGTAAGATGCATTAAATAAATTTTGTAATTTGATGCATACATAATTTTAGCAAGAGAATTTTAATTTTATTTTTAGACTTGAAAGCATATCGATTGAGAATTAAGATGAAAAAGACAGTTAAAAAATAGTTTATCTTCATGTCAAAGGGATAAAATTTTATCTTTTGATCATACCTGTTCAAGTAATATTTTTACTAAACATTTTTTGATTCCTTATTAAACACCAACAATTTTTTTACTGTATATTTTTTATTTTTTATAAATCTTTTTCTTTTCTTTTTTTTTACCTACTGGTTCTAGTTAGATCTAGATTTTTGTTGGACATAATTCTGTATATCATGAGCCACTTGAGATATGTTAGTGATAACATACTTTACACAGGCAAAGCAGAGGTATTTCGAGAGTAGGAACTGTCGGTTCCTTAGGTTAAAGCTGCTGGGTAGGCTACCAAGTTTGATACTTCGGACATGTAATTTTTTTTTAAGAAATTGCATAACTCAAATATTAAATTTTTTTAAATTTAATTAGACCTTAAAAATATCTACAAAATAATTGTCACATGTGCGAGTTGTCTCTTTTAGTTTGGGAGATAATTGGCTTACATTTTATTTTGTTTTGGCCGGCCTTAAATGAGCATTTCTGGCGTCGTGTAATTATTAATTATCGGATTATTACTTGAAGACATTTGCCATATTCTTAATAAAATTTACCATATTTAATTTTAAATGTTTTGTACTGATATCGCTTTTCGTTACAAATTTTTACAAATTTTCTTTGTTCAAATTTTTTTCATCTCTTTTAAAGACAATCTATAGTAAATGTTAATAAAACCAAGCTAGATCAATAATTAAAACAGATCTCCCTTCAGCCTAATCCAAAACTACAAAATTTTAAAACAAAATGTAAAAATTATTGTAAGATTCCCCGGAGCGCGAGGCACCAATTTGAATAACAGTAACGGACTTTTAAGTCCTTAATTGTTGGATGCATATTCCAAAGAGGATTTGACAGCCCCGTAAAGAATTAAGGTAGCATAGCTAATTTTGTTTAAAAAAAATTTTTTTGGGACATTTTTTCCCGTTTTGGGAATTTATAAAAAAAAATAATTTTATTTCCCTATTTTATTAGAGGCTCTTTTATTTGCATAATTTCAAAATTTCGTAAAAATATCTTGAGCTTATTAATATTGTGGCAATTAAAATTTTATATTATGTTTTCTATTAAATCGCCTTAACGTGATTTTCTTAGTTTTTCAGGTAAAATGGAGCGCGAGAGGTCATAAGATTTCTTCTGACATCACTTTCATGTATATCGAGCCTCCTCATGATTTATTTCTTATTTTATATATAAAAATTAAAAATGTGTATAAACACATTGTGTTAGCTATCTGCGTTCTTCACTTTAGCACAAAACAGTAAATCATCTTGGCCATAGATTGCTTTAAAATATCCGGCTCCTTTCTAAGATCTTCTAGCAAATAAAAAATAATTACGAGGGCTGCTATATATTTTTCTGGCCTGGCAACACTGAGTGCTGCCAAGTGCAATCTGACATTTCCATTGGAAAGTTTGTCATTTTTAAGCACAATCGTACTCAAAACGTTTTGACGTACGACTATTATTTGTGTTGTTTACAGTGACTTGAAAAAATTAATATAGAAAAAAATGGAGTTAACTCGTGAACATTTTCGTGCCATCATTTTTCACAACTTTCGGCGTGGATTATCACGACAAGAGTGCATTGATGAACTTAAATCTTTGTATGGCGATGAAGCTGGCCGAAGCTTGCTCAAAGACGAATTCCGTGAAGGTCGTCCAAAAACGGCGGTTGTGCCAGAGAACATTAATACCGTGCGTGAACTCTTAATGCAAGATCGACATGCGACATACCGAGAGATAGAGACATCCTTGGACATTTCTTCCACCAGCATACATTCGATGCTGCATGAACACCTGGCCGTAAAAAAGGTTTGTTATCGTTGGATCCCGCACAATTTGAAAGACTCGTGTCGATTGGTGCAAAGAAATGTTGCAAAAATACGATTGCGGTGCTTCAAAAGACGTTTATAAGATCGAAACAACAATCGACCGTGTGGGTCTTCAAAGACGAGCAAAATCCAACGAAAGTTGTTCGTGGAAGAAGCACTTCGAATGGTCGCCTGTTTCTTCGGCAAAACTGGTCATGTGGCGACTGTTCCGGTTGAGCAACGTAGGACGGTCACTTCTCAGTGGTACACTATAATTTGTTTGCTGAAGTCATCGGAGAAATTCGAAAAATCAACAAGAGAAGACGAATCATTGTTCACCATGACAAAGCGAGCTCTCACACCTCGGCTCAAACCAGAGCGTTTTTGACCGGCCAAAACGTCAAATTAATGGGTCATCCGCCGTACAGCCCTAACTTGGCACCTAATGACTTCTTTTTGTTTCCGCACATCAAGAAAAAAATGCGTGGACAACGATTTTCGTCGCCAGAAGAAGCTGTTGAAGTGTTCAAAAACCATGTTTTAGAGGTGTCTCAATCGGAGTAGAAAAAGTGCTTCGACAACTGATTTGAGCGCATGCAAAAGTGTATAAATCATGCTGGAGAATACTTTGAAAAACAGTAAAACCATTTTTGATTATAAATATTCGCATTTTCACTATTAGGTCAGAAATATATAGAGCAGCCCTCGTATTTGTTTTTCAGCCATAACAATTCCAGTGCTAGTGGCCCAGTAATAACCCTTTTTGAAATCGAAGGAGTAATTTCGGAGATATCAAAAATAGTGCTTCTTATCGGTTTTAGTATATCAAATGTGTGACTAAAATTAGACAAAGATAATTTTACTAAAAGCGGAGAACAATTCGTGATATTTTTATTAGTTTTTTATTGTCTCCTGTATATAAAGATTAAATATTCGAGAGCAAGTAAAGTTTTTACACCTCTAAAATCGGTTAAGGTGCTTAAAAATTCCTTTTTCCTTTTATCTTCCCTTTGGGTCCGAGTACATTTTATTTTTATAATACTGCTTTGATACATTTTACTTTTGTGGGTCTTTTCCTTAATTGAACAGATTTTTAAGACATTTTGGTTGCAAATAAAATTTTTTTGTTGTGTTAACACTGAAAGTAATTCATTTTTTTTTATCTAAGACACAATACAACTTCAATATTAAGCAAATTATAATAACAGCCTAAACTTTAATATTTATAATTAAATATTTTTCAAATCTTATTTAACCAAATATTTTGGTTTGAAATAAAATCTTTAACAGCTTTGTTGTATTCCAGCATTTTTCTTTAATGGAACTTAAGGACTAAAAATAAGTGTCTAATCAGATCCTAAGTTTATGACTGAGTTTGCAATTACTAAAATAGTCACTTAAGGCCCCATATAGTTTATATATTCTGAGTTCTAATGCAAAGTTAAGTTGACTGAGAGATGTCCGTCTGTCCGTCCGTGTTAGTCTTGAAATTAACTATGCCAGGGCAATAAGCTAGAGAAAATTTAAATACGCCAAAAGATTAGACGAAGCTTGGAAAATTTTGTAGTTGATAATCAGAAAGATTGGTCCATGTTCTTCGAGGTAGCGGGAAATATACTACGCCTGCCTCTTATTTGGATATCTTTAACAATACAGTGCAAATTCCTACTTTTCTGCAAAAAGTTCAGAGGCTCATAGCTCACTTTTCTATTGCCCAAAAATTTTTTTTTATTGGAATAACTTTACTAAACTAAATTTGTTTCAAATGACTTGCCAAAATTATTGGCAAGCGTAGTGTTTTGACCGCTGCCTCGAAAGACATGGACCGATCTTGCTGATTTTCAATAGAAAAATTTTCGAAACTACGTCTGATCGATTTTAGGTTTTAAATTTCTCTAGTGCCTTGGAAAAGTTGATTTAAACATGGAGGGATAGATGGACATCGCTTAATCGACTTCGCTATGAATAAGAATTCGAAAAATATGTACATAAGTTATGAGGTCGAAATTGGATATTGGAGAAAGTACAAACTGAATGACACACTCAGATGTTCTGTTTTTCAACCTGTAGTAAAGAGCTTAAAAATATATTTTGATACATACGTACAAACGTAACAAAGTAATACAGGTATATTCATACTAAACAAATTCATTATCATTATTTATAATCAATTTGTTATGAAAAATATTTCTTTAAAATCATTTATCTTCTCAATTTCAATTTGGCATCAATAATTTTATTTATTTTATTTAAAAATCATTTTATTTTATTTAATAAATTATTTTTAAAACACAATAAAGTTATCTGTTTATTCACTTGATTGGCTACAGAGCAAATATTAAATAAAGAAAAATTAGTTTTAGGTAGAAAATAATAACTGTAGGATAGACAGGTTTCATTCTATTGTATTTACATACAACTAAAGCACTTGGGTAGGCTTAAGTCGATTTGGTGTACTGCTAAAACTGTTGAGGAAAGAAACTAATAGGGCTGATGATAGAGTTCAAACCAAAAGTGTTGTGATCTTTGGGCGCTTTTATTTAATTGCTAAGGCTTGTGTTGTCGTAAACGTTTTCAACTTTTAAGATGCTAAACATAATGTCAGTATATTGATATAAATTTGGGATAAATTTTGAATTGTATAAGAAAAATATTCATAGGGAATAAAATTATTGTTTGTGGACAATTTTATTGTTTGTTGCATTGTTTGGGACAACGGTACTTCATTGTAGAGCCGATAAGAAGAACCATTTAACTTGAAAATAACAAAAAAAAAAAAAAAACACTAAACTTAATGCTGAAATTCAGACGAAAAATAGGGAATGCTACTATTCCCTCCGCCTGTATTGTTCTGTTTAAATTTAAATTGAAATGTTAAACTAAAAAGGATAATCACCAGCTGATTGAAATTAAGACAAAAATCACAAAACTTACGCATAATAAAATAAAAAATATCAGAATCAAAAAATTCAAATTTAGCATATAATAATTATATAAAAGCAACAAATTTAAATTCAATTAAAAAATCATTCACAGAAATGCAGAGTACTTAAATAACCTTAAAAACTTAAAATAAACAAATCAGTTAATTGCGAGGTCAACGTCCACAGGAAGAGTTCTATTTAATTTACGGGAAATTTTTATACCCTTAACCACAGGTGAGTAAAAGGTTTAACTAAGTTTGTCGTTCCATTTGTAATTTCTTTAATAACTATTTCCGATCCCATAAAGTACATATGTTCTGTGTTCCTTTACATATCGAAGTAAATTAAGCGATGTCCATCAGTGTTAAAGTTAATCTTAACGTTGCCAACGCACTAGATGAGCTAGATTTGCCAATCGATTTGACAAAGTTTTGAAAACTTGCTATTGAAAATCAGCAAGATCGGTCCATGTGCTTCGAGGCATCGGGCCAACACCACGCCTGACTCTAAGTTGTCCATATCATTTGGAACAATAAAGTAACTTTAATAATAAAAAAAAATAAATAAAAAACAATAAATATATGAAGCGATAGAAAATTTTAAAATAAGAAAAAAAAAACACCAAGTTAAGAAATTGACACTCGCTTATATTTTCCGAGTTATGGGCCTCTGAACTTTTCATAGAAAAGTTCGATTGTGCTCCATTTTTTGAGATATTAATATGGATATCATTTAAAAGCTTTTAAAGAGATCTTTCAGGAAATACTAAAATTTTTACAAATGCTTAACGTATTAAGAGCCGATGACATTTTTATGCAAAATTTTATATATTAAAAAAATAATAATAATACTTTTATGAATATCACGTCACTTTCGGCACAACCTTAAATTTTACCCTTTAAGTACGGATCCCTGAAAGCATGGTAACAACAAAATGTTAAATTTGTTGCAACTGTTAGCGAAAGTGATCTAAAAAAATTACTTTGTATCACTTACAAACATTTTACCTTTCATAGAGATGTTACAAGCTTGGATGTTTCCTACAGTTACCGGCTAAGTCTTTATTACCTATCGTGCAGGCTCTTTTAAAGAATAGATGAAATTCGTTTATACGCCACGCACAACTTACTTAATTTAGTGCTATACTGGAAATCTTAAAATTTTAATTCGGCTTAAATTCAAGTTTGTTTTAATTTTAAAATTTAATAAAAAAATTTAACATTTAATTCTAACACAGAACTTTAAATTCTGTGTTAGAATTTTATTTTCTTTAGGTTGTGTCAACTTAACAATTATCAATTTAAATAAATAAATTGAAATTGACGATTGAGGCATATGACGAAAATTCATAATCAATAAAAATTTGTTATTTTTATTTTATTTTACATCATCTTTTAACTGTATTAAAGAGCCAAAAAATGTCAGCCGTAAACAGTGGGTAATGAAAAATAAAATCAGTGTTGGTTATTGGTGTTTTTACTTAAACTTTGATCTTTGTCTTTACTTTATCGTTTAGCCAAAAATTTTTAGTTCATTTAAAAATGTTAGTGATAACTTTCCAAAAGGGCGGTAGCGAAATGGCCATCTGAACGTGCTTTCACCCTCAATTATTAATATCGGTAAATTTAATAATTTGGTCGGGATAATTAGCATGATATTTTTAAAGTGTAATTTATTTGGTTAGACGAGGTCCACACTGTCCAGAGATTTTTCCTTTGTTCTCTATATTAAACGTAACATATACTTGGTATTGGTTTCCCCTATTAGACGCTTTAGAAATCAATGTAATTTTATTTTTATTGTTTTATACTTTTTTTTTTTAGATTACAGCAGATGTTGTCCCATTATCATACCCATTGTTGTAATAAAATATGAATTTTGGGTTTCTTTTGTGTACTTTAACACTTTTTTAATATTTTGAAACTTTGGTCGAAAATTTATAAACAAATTTTTTAATAGTTTTTGTCACTCATTTGGTTATAAAACTAAAATATTTCGACTAATAATTTTTAAGAATCAAAACAAAAATATTTAATAGTTAAGACGTAAAATAAACATTTAATTAACGCTGTTTTTAATTAATCACGATACATTTTTTGTGTCTACATTTCCTTTATGAAAGTAACAAGCGAAACTATTATGTCTGCTTGCTGTGGCTGTTCAGGCTCCTTCGATTTCTACCTGGCTTTATTAAGTTGTTATTAATGTTAAAAAGATTATCCATCACCTAAAAAGCCCTTTTAATTTAATTACTTTCATTTCAAGTAATGAGATTTTTATTTATTATTTTTCCTATGCTGTTGTAAATTCTAATATCTAAAATATTAAGCATTTTTAAATTGATATTAACACTTGTAAGATGTCGTCAGCTGTTGGAAATCTATTAAACTTCTTAAATGTTACAAACCCTTGAACGTAATAAGTTTATGTGCAATCTTTGTTAAGTGTACCGAAATAAAAATATGTAAAAAGTAAAGCAAACTTTGGTTCCTCCGTAGAGAACACACAAGAACATATTGTTTTCAATAGGAATTTTCGAAAATATTTTATATGAATCCAAAAAAAAAAATCTGCAAGAAAAAATAACTACAAATATTTAAAAACAAACACATGATCACACACACACATGACTTGGACAGCTGAATACGATTATGTAAGATTGTATGTAGGTATAAAATGTTTGTAAACAGTTAGTCAGACAAACACACATCTATCTACTACCTACTACAATCTAACATTTTATAAGTTTAATGTAGTATAAAAATATATAACCTTCAAAGGAAGAGAATTCAAGCGTAAAGTAAAAATGCCATAACGATAGACATGAAATATAGAAATAAAATATGCTCTCAATAGAATGGCTCAATGTTTAATGTTTTATTTTATTTGATAGAATATAATTTCATTTGTTTAATTGTTAACCAGAACGATGTAAAATAATATGGGATGTGTTCCAACTTGCTTTCGATTTCAAAATATAATTTTAAAAGTAAAAATTTTAAAAGCTGTTACTGTGTTTCTTAATAAATAAAAATTTGGATATTTCCATTTATTAACGCCATCCTAATAAAGAAATCAAAACGGAAAACATATTTTCTTTATGAGCACATGCAACCAAACACATGCTAAAAAACTACAGTCCTATAAACGATAAAGAGAGAGAGAGCTGAAGAGAGAGAAAATACAAACTACAGAAATTTGATTACAAATAACGGCCATTTACTCAAGTATTTACTGTGGAATTTCTAAGGACGTTTTTAAGAGTGAGTTGAGATGGAGTGTGCAAAGCGTATAAATATGAAAAAGATTTACAGCAGTTTGTCAGATAAAAAATTAATTCATATAAATATACAAACATATACACATATCTACACAAATATTAAGCAAGCAGGCAAGCAAGCAAACAAACAAACAAATAACTTTCTAACTAGATTAAGTTGATGTATTTATCAAAGTTATTTGTAAGTTAGTGCTTGTAGAATTTTTTTTTTTCAAAATAAAAACTCGTTTTCAAAATCTCTTATGCCAATATTTCTTAAGAAACTGGTATTTATGAATATACTAAATAATGCTATAAATATATTTGTTTAAAGTAAGTGTGTATGTATGTTTTTATGTTGTTGTTGTTTCTAGTTTTCCTTGTTAGTTTTGATTATTTCAGTTGGCTGTTGGAGAAAGTTGTTCAAATTTTCTTTCAATTTTATTTTTATTTCTTCTATTTATTTTACATATTTTATTGTTTTCTTCAATGAACTTTGATTGCTGTTAAATATTTTGTTAAATATTTATTTGGGATTTTATTCTTATCACATTGAATTTGTATTAAATGTTTAAAGTGAAAAGAAAAATAAAATATAGAAAAAAATCTTTAAAAAATTTATTTGCCAAAATGAAAATTTTTATTTCAAGAAAGAAAATATTAAGTTAAAAGCTGGCGTGAAATTTTAATATTTAAAAAATTCTGCTTACAAGTTTTAAAAATCTATTATGCTTTTTATTTAAATTTGTATTTGACGCCAAAGAAATTATTATATTCGCTAAAGCAACGGTTCTCAAATGGGGGTCCCTGAACCCTTGGGGGTCCGTAGCAACCATCCAAGGGGTCCGCATGAAGAACCGAAAAAACAGTGTTTTTAAAAATAATAAAAGTTTTATTTTGAACTTGGGCTTCAGAAGGGTCTGCGAAAAAAAATTAGTTTAATAGGGGTCCGTGAGCAGGAATTTGATGAGAACCCCTGCGCTAAAGTTAAAGTTCGTTATAAAATATGATTTATTATCAATAGAAAAGAGTACTGAAGAGGACAGATATTATCACAATCTCATACATTTTTGCTTTATCAAATTCATATTTAGCATTATCTGTAACTATGTGCTCTAAATTAAAAAATTATCTACCTCAAAATCGGTATTTTAGGAAAATTTTAATGTCTTTATTTGGTCAATTAAAAATAAAATTTTACGCATTAAATTTTTCATATAAAAAAAAAAATGTTTCTAAACAAATTCAACTAATTTAAACAGACTACTTGCCTTTAACCTGGTACTCTGCTCGAATGTGTGAAATTTGTTGAACAACATTAATTATTTCATGCGAAACATTTAAACATTTAAAATGTCACGCGACTTGGAAGAGTTTAAAGTTTTATTATTTTCACGTAAACTACATTGTTTACGAAGTGTACGCAAAATACATATAAAATTAAATTAGGCACGAAAAACATTCACGTGCACCAAGATAGCGTCGAAAAAATAGCGTCGATTTTGGGAATTGAAAAAACCGGGGAAAAACCCGGAAGTAAAAATTCCGTGGGATTAAAATTAAATAAGCATAAACTTTGAAATCTAGAAGAAAGAAAATTTTTGTAAATTATAAATAAATAAACAAACATTTGTGTATCAATTATAAAAATGCATTTTTACTGATCACAAAAAAACGTGATTGTTTTTTATGAAAAGTATTATACTCCCGCCTATTAAAGAAGACGGCTCGGTGGAATTGTAGCACGGTTGGCAAATTTTATTCATTAAAGCGTCTACTTTAATAGTGCATGGTTATTTGGGGCGAGAGTATTTAAAAAAAATCATATTTTTTTGTGATCAGAAAAAACGCATTTTTTTGCTTAATACACAAATGTTTTGTTTATTTTTTTATAATTTACAAAAATTTTCCTTCTTCTAGATTCCAAAGTGCATGCAAATTTAATTTTAAATTGTAAATTATCAATCCCGGGGAATTCTTACTTCCCGGTTTTTTCCCGGTTTCTTAATTTCCAAAATCGACGATAATTTTTTGACGCTATCTTGGCGCACGTAAAAATGTCTTTCTGCTTTATTTCACAGTTTTGATAAAATGTTACCAGAAACATTTCATATGTTTTTCCACAGTAAAACAGAATACTGCTTCTGCAAAATTTTTTTATGACTTTTTTAAACAAAAATTTTAAGCACTAGGTCTGATCAAAAAATAACCCTTATTTTCAATTTTTTAAAAAGTATTTATATATTCATCAATAACTATCTTATCCTCTTCAAAGTAATCACCCAGCGTTTTTTCTAATACTCGAAACACTTCTAAAACGAACTTTTTGTATCGACAACAGCTCCTGTTTCGATTTTTCTTTTATCTCCTTAACGTAATAAAACGCTTTACTTTTATCGGTGTCTTCAGTTTTGGAAAGAGGAAAAAGTCAGCGGGGTGAAAAGTCAGTCTGGTGAATGTGGTGGTTGAGGTATGATAACGGTTTTGTTTTTGACCAAAAACTCATGCACAAGCATCGATGTGTAAGCTGGTGAGTTATCATGGTGCAAAATCCATGAATGTTTTTTCCTTAATTCTTTACGTTTCTGACGAATTGCTTCAGGTAAATGTTGCAAAACTTCAAGGTAGTATTCCTTATTGACCGTACAACCTTGTGGCAAGAAATCATGATGCAACACGCTATGCAGTCAAAAAAAAAAAATAACAGTAAGCAAAACCTTCACTATTGACCTAATTTGAGGTGCTTTTTTTGTTCTGGACGCTTTCATTGGTATGATTGGGCTTTGGTTTCAATGTCAAAGCCATACACCGATGATTCGTCACCATTTATGACTTTCTTGAGAAAACTGGATCGTCACTGACGATGTTCATCAGCTCCTGAGTGATATCCATGCAACGTTGTTTTTGCTCCATTCTATTTTAATTTTGGAACAATCTTTGTTGCTTTATGTTTAATGCCTAAAATATCCGTAAAAATTGCTTGGTATGAGCCGAACGGTATGCCAACATCATCAGCAACCTCTATGATAGTAATTTGACGATAATCAAAAATCATTTTCTTTACTGCTTCAATGTTTTCATCGGTTGTTGAAGTGCTTGGGCGAACAGGACGAGCATCTTTATTGACATCTTCTCGGCCTTCCTTAAACCCGTTATACGACAATTAAACTTGTGTTCTGCTCATAGTAGACTCGCCAAATGCCAATTGTTTCCAATTGCAACATAATATGATCTGCATCTATCGTTTGGAGATTTTTTAAAAACAAAAAACAATGTTGCATACTTAAGGACAATATAAACATTTAGCAAGTATATTTAACATGTGAAAATTATCATATGACCATATGCCACCGCCGCTTAAGTCAGCGAAGGGCATTTTGCATTTTAAACATCCAATTTTGGGCTAATTTTCAAGCAAAACATGGTTGACTTCATATTCCGAATAACAATATTTATGCTGGCTTCTATGACGTCACTTGTTGCTTGTTCATCAGCATCAACAAGTGACTTTACGTGACCCCATAAGAAATAATTGAGAGTCTAATCGCATAACCTTGGAGGACAATTGACAGGTCTATTTCTCGAAGTCAATTTACTGCCAAATATTGAGTACAATAAGTGGTAATTGTTGGCCTGTTAAAACTACGTTCATTGATCCTTTAGGGTTCTTTAGGGAACATAATTTTATCTCTAAGTTGCGCAAATGATTGATCTCAAAGCATTATTTTATTCATAATGATTTGTCAAGTGATCATTAGTGTAAAAAAAGGCGCAGTATGATAGCGTTTAACCCTTTTGTAAGTTCTAAAAAATATCAATGATTAAATTCATATATTATTTTTGTATATATTTTTTATTGTATTTAATATTTCCATTAAAATTATTTATAATTTTTAAAAAAATTCAGTCAAGATTTTAGTTAAAAAATAGTATTCATAGAATAGAAACATAAGGTCCTCTTTCAAACGATTTGATCACACAGACGAGACATTACACCGTCTAAAAAAATTTCACAAGAACAAAGGACTGGCAAGCGTCACTTCTTGACCAGACTCTCTTTCAATGATATGTGATACAACGATTCCTCCGCACTAAACAGCGAAACAAACAGTAAATGCGCCAACTTTTCACTTTTGGCCTCTTAAGATCACCATTAACAATTTCATGTCATTTTTAAAATAAAAATGAGTTGTGTAACGCACAGACACCAGCCACTTTAAACTTTGGATGACTTTTAGAACACCATTTATATATTTCATTGATAATTTAATTAATTTTTATTTCATTAATTAAATCATATATTTGCTTCATATGGCCACCAGTACATTTTTTTCAGAATTTATCTAACGTTAATTATAAGGAGAACGTAAATATTTATTTTAATAAGTTGTATGTTCATTGATGTGGTATTGTGATTTTGCAGATGTGTTGTTATTTGCTAAACCAATTGAAATGCCAACGACATTTAATTTATCCAACTACTGAAAAAAATAATAAATAATTTATTTTGCACAAATAAATCATATTTCGAAGGCTTGATTTTTGCTATAAATATTTGATTAGTATTTTAAGCGAAAATATATTTTAGCATAATTTGGAAACATGTTTGTTATGGTTTTATTTGTGATATGATTATTTCAATAGAAACAAGAATTTGCATTTAAATTATACAAATTGTGAATATTTTGAGTAGGGTTTTCATTAAAATTAATTTCATGTAAATTAATAATATTTTTGTGTGTTTTACAAGCATAACATTTTGTTTCTGAATACTTAGAATACTCAAAAAATTAAATAATAAAAAATTATTTTTTTAAGCCGCTCTGTTTAATAATCTAATCTGCTAAAGCATGCTTGTCCTGGCTTTTTATATTATTCTTAGACAGGATATATTTCAACTACATACGAAGAGTCTGGAGCGAATATCGCTTCTTAAATCAGAGTTTTCATATTTCGAGTCAAATACTTAAATGAAAAATTTTTACTTTAAAAATTTCCCAAAAACCAACTTGTTATATCCCTAAAAATCCTTGTAATGATAATTAATATTTTGAAATATGTTATTATCGTATTTATTTTTGCTGAATTATATTTTAATTAACAAAATTTATTTGTTGTTTGAATCGAATATTTTATTCACACAAAAAATAAAACACCCATTCAAAAGAAAACGTTTAAAGTTCAAATAAAATTTTATTTCAAAACTTATTATAATTTAAAGTTGCGAATATTGCTTAGCAACTTTATTTCGCAGTGATAACAGTTGGGTAGAAGTGCCAAAATCACGACTTATAAAGAAATTGCTGTTTTAATTATCTTTAAGTATGCAACAATGTTTGCTATTCTTTAAAAATCCTCAAAAAATATGTCGCAATTGGAAACAATTGTTGTCAGACACATTTATCTGTTTATAAGGATGAAGCCAGAAATATTTCGTGACTAAACAAATTATAAACATGGTAAGACCTTAGCAACATAATTTTATATTTATTACCCAATACTCGTTTTGAATTAAATTAAATTTGATTAGCAACATTATCTTTTTACCTTAAACATTTTTACATGTTAAGCCCAGTACTATTTTTGATTTTGCGAAAATTTTTTAGCAATATGTATGTATTATTTCGCTTAAAGAATTTGACAATTAGCTAATGGTGATAATACAGCAATTTAGAATATAACATTTACTGAGCAAATGCTTTTCTGTATCATAATCTTTATTTTTGTCTTTTTCTCTTGTTAAATTTATATTTTTTTCTTTTTTTTCAAATTACTTGAAAATAACAAATTTAAATGAAGACAATCGGCCTAAAAAAATAGTTGTCAAAAATAACGTACAAAAAAGTGCTCCTATTTTGTAATTGAGAAATAAATGTTGCCAGAAACAGTTTTTAGTTACAAAAACATGCTGCGAGAAACATTTCGCCACTTTTCACAATTATACAGGGTACTACTTCAGCAATATTTTTTCGCAGTAATTTTTTTATATGGACTTTTGACAACATTTTGTACGAAATGATGATCAGAGTACTATACTTTAAGCCTGGTACTCTGTTCGAATTTGTGAAAATTGTTGAACAACATTGATTATTTCATATGAAATATTTGACATATAAAATGTAGTGTCTACCTGGCGATTTGGAAGAATTTAATATTTTATTACTTTTACGTATACTATATTGTTTTAGAAATACAAGCAAAAAATCATGATCAGGTGCTATTTGAAGAATTCCGCATGAAATAATTTCTCTTTGCTTTTTTCACCGCTTTGGTAAAATGTTGCCAGAAACATTTCATATGTTTTTCTACAGTTTAAATAGAGTTCTACTTCTGCTACATTTTTCCATGGCTTTTATGACGGTATTCCACATGAAAACTTAACTGAGAGTCACGGTTTAAAATTAATTTTTTGATTGACTAAATAAAAAATTGAAATTTTTTCAAAATACGTTAAAATATAATTTCGTTTAAGTTCATTTTTTAATTTCTATAAACCTTTTTTAAAAAGAAAAATTATTTTGCAAAAGTATGCAAACAAATATACGAGATAAGGTACAGAGAGAACAGTGAAGAAATACCTTGATTTTTGTGTCAACTCTTGGTATTCTTATTTACAAAATTAAGTGATTAAATAAATGAAGTTTTTAATGTTCATAACCTAAAGTAGATAGATGCGAAGAGTGCTGATAAAGGGTGTAGCGATCTAGAACAACATTCTGCTGGTGTCGATTTTTTCCGGTTTTCTTTGAAAAACTTCCGCGTACATTTGTAAAATTTTTTTTCTTGGAAAGATCTTACAAAATGCATAGCCTCGAGAAATTCCTAAAACATTTAAAATTTCCCCAAAATATATCATTAACCTTCAAATGATAAATTCCTATTAATCATCAATCCCCACAAATGATTTTATATAAATTATTAAATTTAATTTAAAATACGAAAAAAGTCACATTGTATGACGTTGCATAAAAATTTTACTTAATTAGCGGTTTTCGTGGCATGATTTAAAAAACTGATTACATTTTGCTCTAAATTTCAATTTTCCTAGCCAATTATATTCTAACATCGATTTAGATACAGTTATTTTCCTACTCATTTCCTCTCTGCCTTTTTCTTTCTCTCACACTATTTTTAAATGCTTTATTTTACTCATTATTTGTTGCAATTATATTTGATGTCATTTGTTTAACATTTGTCCTGCAATAGAAATTTAAATACTCGAAAAATTATAACGGTTGGTTTTGTTTTTGTAAACATTTGTTTAACGGACTTTTTTAACACAACTACACAAATTTTAAATACTCACGGATGTGCTCTGTGCATTCATATGTGTCTGTATGTATAAAAGTTTGTTGACATTTTTTGTTACGACTATTGTTCGTTGATTCTTCTTATTGTTGTTATTATCTGTCTAAATAATAAAAGGCTACAAAGTTGTATATATAATTTTCATTTGTTTGGTTTACCATTCGGTAAGTCATTTTCCAACATATATTAAATATTTAGTTTCATGGAGCTGGAAAGCTCTTTTAATTTTGTGCGAATAATTTCTTAATGGGAAACATTGTACAGATTACCTTCTTACATAATGGGATTGTTATAATCGGCATGGCATTTCCGAGTGAAATATTTGAAACATCATTGTGTAGCTAAAAGATTATAAAAATTTAAAAAAAAAATGTTCCGAAATGTTCTTTACCGGGCGTAGCTATTCAACAAAAAAGTAAATTTTGGTTATATAATGTTTGGTTTACTATAAGGCATACATATTAGCCAAAAAATGGGTGTGGCAACTCGCATAAAAATAAATTATATCATATCATATTCCTATAAAATTTAAAAATGCAAATAGTTAATGTTGTGCATGACGTATGTAAAAATGCACTCATGCATGCAATTAGTTCATGTACATTTGTTCCAGATTGAAATGTTTGCATGAATAAATGAGCTGGTGTGTTTGTATTTGTGTTATGATGAGCAATTAAAATAAATTCATTTGGCTTCATAAATGCAATTGTTAGTTTTTATGACGTGTTGCAATTTATTTTGATTAAAATTGTCGAGATATAATTTTAATTTATGATGATACAAATAAATAAGTAGTTTTGAATATCTGTAATAAATGTGTACTCGTATGTGGATATTGTTTGTTTATGAATAGCATGAAAACATAATATTAATTTAAATCAAAAATAATAAATATATTTTTAGTTTTTGGTTTGAAAATGTTTTTTTTTTTTCAATCTTTACTCTTGAATAGAAGGGAACGGATCTAATATAACAGTCCTTATATTAGGAGGTAAATTAATAAAGAAGTAAAAAAATTTGTTTTTATTCAAGCGAATAATGGAAATAAAAATCGTGAGTTCAAATCACAACAGAACATTAATATAATGATAATAATTATTGGCGAGCAGAGTGCTGCGCTAAAAGTATTAAAAAAAAGTCATAAGTTCAAATCCCAGCAAAATATAAAGTACAATGAAAAAAATTATTGATAAACAGAAAGCTGCAGTTAATTAGATGTTGAAAAGTTTAATAAATAAAAACCAGCATTTAATATTTCTCTCTGTCTCAATAAAAAACAAAAAACAATTGTTTTGTGGCCACTGTAGATGAAGAGATAAAGGTGGGATGATGCGGGCACACAGGGTAATAGAACGGCAGCTTAGATTGTTAAGGCATACAGGCATTAAACATAAAAACGATGGTCCAAGCCTTATCCTCAGATTTCAGTTGAATAAAAAAAATAAAAATATAAAAGCGTGTGGTAGTCGTTAAGGGCTGATCAGTAGAAAAGGGCTGATTAGTCAAAACATTAAGTTTTTCGGTTTTCATCAGAATCATAGCATGTTGTTGTATAGGTGGATACATTACTTTATTAAAACATATCATAGGAGCTGATATAGTTGAGACTAAAAAGACTGCACTATTTAATTACGCATGCATACAAAGAAGACATCGAGAACTTCCAGTCTCGCTAAAGTCACAAAGTAAAGTATATATATCTTCACAAATTTATTAAAAGTACATAATTAGTAAACAAAAAAAAAAAAAAAAAAATGTCAGCGAAACAATTCTAAACACAGCCTTGAGCAACGAGTGGCTAAATTCAATTTTTATTTCTAAATAGAATGTTTTTCTGCAGCAATGATGCTTGTGCTCTTTGTTCGTTTTCTTTTCCTTTAAGTCTTTAATGTTTGACATAAAAGCTCAATTTAAATGGCAACCAACATTCAACACCCATACGTCAACAAACTTGTTTTTATTTAATTAAACTAAAACCTCAAAGTCTATTTTACGGCATTTATTAAAACTTTTTTTTAAACTATAACATATACGAGGGTAGATCAATAGATCTGTGACTTTTTAAAGAGTGTAGGTCTTTGGGCAAAAAATAATTTAATTTTTTTTCGTAGTCGCCCTTGAGCTCTATATGTTCATATCATTGCAAAAAAAATATTTATCGATGTATCCAAAATAGAAGATGACCTTATCGTTGGAGTCAAATATATTTTTGTGTCGAGCCAGCTAATTCCGCATTATATTATAGGCTCTATAAGTTAGCTTAATATTCATCATTAACTACTTTACCCTTTTGAAGGCCCTTAATATGGTTTTTACGCAAATATTAAAAAAAAATCTACGATTGTATTGACTGGCAAGCCCTCTTTAGTTTTTTTTTGGTGTTAATTTAACCCCAAAAAAAATTTCCGCTTTGACCTTGGTATATTGTGGTGGGTTCACGCTTCGTCCACAAAGACGTATGGTAACTTGTTGCACGATTGCGAGAAAAAGACCCACCCATTTTGCGGACAGCTTTCACATACCTAAATTATCATTCAAAATTTAAACCACTAAGTAAAGTGAGGTATTAAGCCTTACTAATATCAGTCGTATTTTTAATCATTAATCGGCCAATGTAAACACACGAAATTTATTTTTTTCAATCCTTGCCTCAAATCACACGCAGACTAAATAATGCAACTGGATTAAATTTCAATAGGACTTAACTGACGATACCCCTTCGTAGGGCAGTGTTGCCCTGTAAGTTATGAGGCCAGGTTTTGAACAAGTTACTGACTTAATGACCTGACCTCGTATAACTATGTCTGCTTTGATTTCTGTTTTTCTTTAGACTTCTCTTATACAAATCCTATCATAAATATTTTTGTATTAGTGAGCACACAATTTCTGGCATAAATTTGCATTTCTTCATTCTTTTTAACCCTACAAGGTTGTGTGTTCACACACTTCCGGTCTCCCTTTTTTGCCCTCACTCTCTGTTACATTTTAAGTAACTCATGCCCATCTTTGCATTTTTTCCAAAGTTTTTGTTGAAATTGTGGGCAACATTTGTTGTATATAAAACCACACTGCATATAAATATTAAAAACCATAAAGTATGTGAAACTAATAGGATTTTAAAATGTGGTTGCCTTAAAAGGCTGCAGTTGCATAACATTGTTGAACTTTAAACATATTGACTACATGATTCCTGTTCCTGACTTCTAACCGTTGCAGGATTTGTTGTGCACATAAAAAATAATTTATGGCGAAAGGGATATTTTCCTTTCATTTTCAACATAAAATAAATGAAGATGAATTTAATAAAAATAAAATCCATTTAAATGGAAATATCTTATTGGTTTAGAAAAAGTTTAAAGACAGCGGTTGATTTTAAAACATTTTAAAGTTAAAGTTGAAGGTTAGAGAAATGAATTGTTTGTTTAAGTTCAATGAAGTTTTAGTTTTAGCAATTGTTTGTAAGTCGTTTTGTGTATGTTTAGGCCCCTTAAAGCCTGGAGGCTTTTAAGAAAATTTTTATTTAAATTTTACATATTCCATTTTAATTTTTGAAATGATGTTACGATTAAAAAAAAATGTGCCTTTTTAAAACCATTTAATGCTTTTAAAATGTGTTCCTACACGAGAAAATATTAACTTTTTTGATGACTCTTAAACGATTATATGCGAATATCTATCCACCAGGCTTGTCTAAAAACTGTGACATAGCTAGTGTCATGGTTAGTAATACAATACTACAAGGATCTATAAATTCCGGCACAGTAATAAAAAGTTTTCAATTGTGTTACAAGAAATACAAGAATGATGGTCGACGTAAATCTTTTTTGACAAATTTCTTGCAGATCAGTCCCACTCATGCAACGCCATATTGGTATTAGAAAAATAAGTTTTATTTATTTATTTATTTTTTTTTGCGGACAATAGATTTGATACAAAAAACATCTGCAAGAATTATGTTTCACATAAAAACTGTTTGTCTAAAATGCGAATTTTTTCTCTGATGCGATGTAAGATTCAGTGGTTAATTGTACTTAATGGACCGAATCATTCGCAAAAATTATAGTTTATGGGAAGATGTATCCTGCTTTCATTAGAGTACATTCAAGTGAAACACATCCTACATTATGTCGATACTGCTGTTGATAAGTAAAGCCTGATATATTCCTGTCATCGACGGAGTAACTTTAAAATGGTCTTTGAAGCACCTGCCTATTGATAGGAGTTGAATTTCATTATCAGTCTGATATAAGTTAATTATAAGCAAGAAGGTTAGGAAGACTGAAGTTTTAAGAACCCTGCCAATTGAGTGCCTTAAATGCCTTTTTTCTGCTTCAAGATCAGTGCTGGTATTCCATCTCGCCGAGAAGACTAACTAAACTAATATCTGCTGAAACCTCTTAGCTACAGTGACTTACAAATTTTTCTCTGAGAGAAAGGAGACTGTCTCGTTCTGTCGTCATTGCGTCTTTAACACATCTGTAGATTAATTAATTTTTACTGTCATTTTAAGATTATGTCACTTTAATCATAAATGTCTATTTCTGGCTTGTGGCATAATTATACAAAATACTTAAAGACCAGGCAACAAATAAAATTATGTCTGTCCATCAATTTGGCTGCTCTTCTAAGTCTTGTCTTTGATTGTAGAGAATTCGCCAATAAGTTTCAGTGGAAGTAAAGTAAAATATTTCTTATTTCGAAAGCCTAAACGTGCCATTATGAATGAAATTTGGACTAAAAATTAAAGCATAAATTTATAAGATGATTTGGAAGACTTTTTTTGATTGTAGCTTACTCAAATTAGGAAGGACCAGCAACTAGAAAATGTAGTGGAGAAGGTTTCTTTTTTTTTTGTTTGCCAACAAGACGACTTGGATTTTTAGCTTTTTTTTCCGGCTGGATTTTTACTTTCTAATTTTTGTTTGCTAAGCATACGCTTTACAAGATTATTTTTTGGCCTCAGCAAAATTAGAACTAACGACATCGAGCAAACATAGGCCTTTAATAAGCGCAGACATCCAGAACATAATATTCGGTAACTCAAGCGAGACTTGCACTTACGATTTCGTGTTTACCAACTAGGCCGCGAAACAAACTCAGTTACCACTGCTACTAATTATAAAGCTGTAAATTTCTTCCTTAAGTAAGGATCTGAATTTCCAACTCATAATATAAAGGCGTCTTTACTAATTCAATATGAAATTGAATGCCTGCCAAACATTTTTTATGTAGAGCTGAAAGTTATGTGCATTAAACGCTATGTTTAAAAAGTGTTTTCAATAAAATACTTCAGAACGAATATATAAGTTAAATAACAGGCGAGTTATTATTTTCACTGGCTCCAAAAAATATCGAATATAATATTTCAAATAATGTTATGTGTTTTTTTAAAATCCTTAAAATTTTTATAAGATTATTCAATGTAATTACGAAATAATGAAGTTATGTATGATGTATGTATGTACGTATATTTCTTTATTATACAAACAAAATCTCTTATTTAATTTGTTTAGTTGTTGGTTGCAAATAGATATCTAAATTCTAAAGAAAATAAAAACTAAATTTAATTGCAAACAACAGTATTTGTTGATTTGATTTTTATTGGACTCAACAACAACAAAAAAACCTTCTTGTCAACAACATTCATGCATATACAATGAATACATAGAAACTTATAATCAAAAAACTGAATGACAGAAGGAAAGACAACATGATTTTAATGAAATTTGTATGATTTTTATTTAAAGTATTTTTATTATGAAATTAATGCATTTGATAAAAATAAAAAATAATTAAATATAAAAATAATCTTTATTTTTATTCAAAAAAATTTGCATGATTGCAAATTTAATAACTTATCGTATTTGATATGGGTAGGAAATAAAAAATAATTTAAAAATAATACTATTTATTGTCGCCAGAGAAAGTTTTAGTTGTTGCATGTTAAGTAGGCTCAAATTTGGAGCTAAACGTGTGTAATAGTTCACACAAAGAATGGAAAGAGAATGTGTCAAAGAGTTCAGTATATAAAAGAATGAAAAAATTACTTTAGAACTTACTGAACCGACGAAGTCATTTAAATGTTTAAGTGTTGTCTAGCAGACTCAGAGTATTGGTTAAACCATGAAAAAACAGCTATTGCAGTACAGGAGATAACTTTATGATGATGCTTAAAGAGTTAATCGGCTGTTTCTGGAAAAAAATCAGATTGCCTCACATTTTAGGTTCAAGTTTTTCTCACCCTCTCCACTTGCATTTATTGAGACTGCTCTCCGGCTTTTATTGCTTCTGGCCTTAAAGTTGGTGTCTGTTTCCCGGAAATGCTCTAAATGAGAAGCTAAGGAATTTTGAGCTCGAATCAAATGATATTCATTGGTATCAAAAAAACTGCCACTTCGCAGAGATTATGATCTTTGTTGCAGTGATTTGGGCAGTAACGACGTAGAAATCATTTTAACCCAATATCGGGGGCGGGCCTGTATGCTGTTCCAAAGCAACAGACGTCGTCATTGTTGCCGTTTGAGTAAATATCATTTTCAGCTCGTCAATACGGATGAAAGGCCTGGTCCTGTCAAGTGTGATGTGAACAGTCGCAACTGCTAGTCGTTAGTGTTAACACTGATTTTATAGTGGAGTTTGACCGATCATCCAAACATATTTGAGAATGTCTAGTATAAGTTTCTGGCGTTAAAATGAGGAACTTATTGGATTCGAAGGCAAGAGAAAATATTAGTCCACAGTTAAAAATCACTAGTTTTGAGTGAAAGGGAGTGAGCTGGAATGGCACTAACAGATAGCTCGGGAATACTTTATTGGAAAGTAGTCTTCTAAGCTCATCATAAAGGTATCTTATAAAATGATTGAGTAGCCAAAGAGTAAGTGGTACACTTAAATTTTCCTCTAAGAAAACTATACCAGTGAACAATTGTGCATTAAAAAAAAGCAAATAAATAAATGAAAGTTTGACTAGACTTATCCGCATTATTTTTTAAAACTCATGGCGACTTTTTTTCTAATAAAAAAAAAAAAAGAAATGGAACTGTAAGAATAATATACGAATCAGATAAAGAAGTCATCTTTGTTACCTAGACCTATTTAAGGTATCTTCTGATCACATATTTTAAGGAGGGGTAAATGAAGTGTGACATATGGCGTCACAGAAAAAGGAGTTGTTCATATATTTTTTTTATTATTTCGCTTCAGTAATTTATGCATTGTGCTTCTCCAATTCTGTACATATAACCTTCAGACAATACGAGGGCTGCTATATATATTTCTGGCCTGGCAACACTGAGTGCTGCCAAGTGCAATCTGAAATTTCCATTGGAAAGTTTGTCATTTTTAAGCATGATCGTACTTAAAACGTTTCGACGTACGACCATTATTTGTGTTGTTTACAGTGACTTGAAAAAATTAATATAGAAAAAAATGGAATTAACTCGTGAACATTTTCGTCCCATCATTTTTCACAACTTTCGACGTGGATTATCACGACAAGAGTGCATTGATGAACTTAAATCTCTGTATGGCGATGAAGCAACATCCTATAGCACTGTGAAAAATTGGTATAATGAATTTAATCGCTCAAAGACGAATTCCGTGAAGGTCGTCCAAAACGGCTGTTGTGCCAGAGAGTATTGATGCCGTGCGTGAACTCATAATGCAAGATCAACATGCGACATACCGAGAGATAGAGAAATCCTTGGACATTTCTTCCACTAGTATACATTCGATACTGCATGAACACCTGGCCATAAAAAAGGCTTGTTCTCGTTGGATTCCGCACAATTTGAAAGTCGCTCAAAAAAGGCTCGTGTCGATTGGTGCAAAGAAATGTTGCAAAAATACGATTGCGGTGCTTCAAAAGACGTTTATAAGATCGTCACAGGTGATGAATCATGGATCTATGCGTATGAGCCCGAAACGAAACAACAATCGACCGTGTGGGTCTTCAAAGACGAGCAAAATCCAACGAAAGTTGTTCGTGGAAGAAGCACTTCGAAGCAAATGGTAGCCTGTTTCTTCGGCAAAACTGGTCATGTTGCGACTGTTCCGCTTGAGCAACGTAGGACATTCACTTCTGAGTGGTACACTACAATTTGTTTGCCTGAAGTCATCGGAGAAATTCGAAAAACCACACATCGGCTCAAACCAGAGCGTTTTTGACCGGCAAAAACGTCGAATTAATGGGTCATCCGCCGTACAGCCTTGACTTGGCACCTAATGACTTCTTCTTGTTTCCGCACATCAAGAAAAAAAAGCGTGGTCAACGATTTTCGTCGCCAGAAGAAGCTGTTGAAGTATTCAAAAACCATGTTTTAGAGGTGTCTCAACCGGAGTGGAAAAAGTGCTTTGCCAACTGGTTTGAGCGCATGCAAAAGTGTATAAATCATGCTGGAGAATACTTTGAAAAACAATAAAACCATTTTTGATTATTAATATTCGCATTTTCACTATTAGGCCAGAAATATATAGAGCAGCCCTCGTATAAACAATATTCCATGTTTCAAATATTTTATTTTATTTCCTTTCTTTTATTTGTTTTTTAAATATTTGTAATGTTGTTATAATTTTCAAATATTCATTGGACTGTACTTAATTCGAAATGATTTAAAAACCCCAAAATCACTCATTCAAACAGACATGCAGATGAAACAATACTTTCATATATGTCAGTGTGTATGTGTATGCTTGCGTGCATGTGTTTGTGTTTTGTTTTAAATGCTGTCAATAATATTATTGATTTATCGAATGAACTTTTATTCCATTAAATATTTTTTTGTATTTTTGTGTTATTGTATTATTGTGTTAACACAATGAAGAATAAATAAATAAAATATTTAGTAAGTTTTTTGTTGTTTTTTTTATAACATTTTTGTATGAAATTATATCCTTGGGTTTTTTTCTATTGGTTTTACATTTATATTTTTGTGTTAAATAAATTGAATAGTAAAATGTTTTGTGAGAATGTTTAAATAAATTGAAGTAGAGCATAAATATTGAATCGTCATATTTTAATTCCCTAGAATTTAAATAATCTTTGCAAATAAAATATATTTTGAAAAAGTGTCTAAATTAAATTTATTTGTTTGCATTTTTAGAAAGCAGATTGCTAGAATTGAAAGAAAAAAAATTGTTCTTGTTTTGCTTTTAATGAAATGAAAAGCTGTATTAAGCAAGCGCGTATAGCTACCATTTTTTTAGACTTCATTAAGCGGTTTTCTAATATACTTCTTTAGATAGAAGGACTATAAAAGGCCAAACAGCAGCCATTGCGTATGATGATTTATAATTATTCTTTAAAATTAATCATACGCTATGAAAACTTAAGTTGTCTAGTTTTCACTAAATAACTTTTTTTAATGCATTTTAATAAAAACTTTGCTGCAATCTCATTCATTTACTATTCCAACTCCCATTAAACAATATTCTAACTTTTTAACTTTTTATTTTTCCAAGCAAAATTAATGACAAATAATCTTTTGTTAGCGTTTTAACAGTTTTTTGTACGAAAAAATATATTAAACATTTTCTTTTCAGTTTTTTTATTAAAAATTTTGAAATATTTTAAAACTATGATTGACCATGACTATGACTTTTTCAGTATTTTTCCTCTTACCAAATGATTTTATATCAAAGTTGTATGATGAACAAAAATATATTTTTTTTATTTCATTAAAGGTATCTATACGTTTTTCCGATTTACTAGTGTAATCAAGTGTAAAACGTTTGTTTTCGTTTTTGTGTGTTGGTTCTTTAAAACGAAAAAAAAAACAAAAAAATAAATATGTTACGCGCTTCGTTGCCTTCTTTCATTTATTATCGGTATTTTTTTATTTTTTCGATAAACAGAATGAGATTAAAAACTAAAAAAACATATTGTAGGGGGTGGAAGATTATGAAGGAATGAATGACTGACTGACTGTTTGAATTTTTAAGAATAAAAAAAAATAATATTATTAAAGATCTTTACTTTTTAACAAAGGGAATGGTAAAGTCATGTTTTTGTGCTTTTATATTAAACAGTTTTAGATGCATTTTAGAGATTGACGTGGAAATATTGATTGTGAAATTGAAAGCAAATAACGACTAATGCAAGCTAAATAAGAAATGGACGAAACCATAAATGAACACGTTAATATTGCATTAAAAAGGGATAATACCTTAAATATATTCATTTAAAATCTTAAGATAAACATAAATGTGTTAGACAATTAAAAAAAAAGATTTATTAGATAATTTTTTTAAATTTGAAAGATAAAGTTTTAGTTTAAACAAAAATGAAAAACAGAAAAATTTCCTTTTGTTAAGAAAGCTTTATTAGTTTCAAGACTGAATTTTAATTATATCAATTAAATTTTAACTCTCGTAATGATATATTTAATTAATAAAAAGTATACGAAAGGAAAAGGAAAACAAATTTCCAATTAAAATGAATCAAATAATTATTTTGCTAAATTTTAATCCAAAAACAATTAAAACTTCTAGTAGGTACACAAGCTTTTTTATGTAGTCTCTTGCTTAAAAATAAGTAGATAATCTCCCAATATTAAAAAAAAGATAAAATAAACAAATAAAATTAAATAGATAAATAAAAATAATGAAAAAAAAAATGAAATAATAAATAATTTTTTTATATGCATTATTTTGCTAAGCCGATTCGACAAAAAAAAAATATTAAAATAATTCTTTTCGTTCAGCAATTAAAATTTACTTTTTCGGCTTAGGTTTATTTTATAATTTAATTTCTGAAAATTAAAAAAAATTATTTACAAATATATGCCAAATCTGTTTAAAATGTGAAAAATAAACGTTTTTTAGTTGAAAGAGCGAAAATAGAACACAGTGGTAAAACAATTTAAATATTTCCATATGAAAACATACAAAAAAATCGTTGCTGACCTGGTTTGAATTTTGGCTAAACTTTTTAAAAATGACCTAGAGAGCCCTAAAAGCCAAAACTTAGAAGAGTTTAATTTTTGCACTCACCATTTTAGGTCCATACGAAAAGATAAAAAAAAAATTAAAAAGTATGTACAGCTTCAAAAATTTATTATAAAAGTTTTTCTATAAGAATAAAATGGCGTTTTAAGAATAAATAGAAAGAAAAAAAATTATGTTCGCGAAAAATAATAACTTTAAAACCAGATTTTTTTTAATATTCAATTCACTATGTCACCCGTGCTATTGAATTATAAGGGCTGATTTTTCTCATATATCACGAGCACAACTTATGTGAGAATAAAAATTAAGCTTCTGTATATATTGAGGGTAGAATTATGAGATGTGGGGCTAAAACAAACGTGCGTATATCACACGATTTTTATATCATTCCCTAAACTTCAAACGGCTGTAATTATTATATTTTTGCTTTCCTAATCCTCTGAGTTATAATAGCACCTCGAAAAAAAAAATTGAAAAAATATATTTTTTTCATAAAATACGAGTGTGTTAGCCTTTTGTATATATCTGTGACCACAAGCAATTTTGCTTTAATTATATTTTTAACATCCAAATCTGTAATGCAAGTCAAATTTCATCTTTGTAGCTTAAAAAGAGAGTATTTTTTACCTTAAAATCTAAACAGCTAAAGTCGCTAAGAACGCTGGTTAAAACCTACAAAAAACGAGTTAAGCTGTTATTGCTTGTGGCCAAAGATATCTAAGCTCACAGTGCATCTAATTGTACCTTCTGCACAAGAACTTTTCCATTCGAGGTATTGAAAAATTTCGTATTGCCTTAAAAACAAAATAAGTTGATTATTTTTCTTTAGTTACTCGTGACAGAAGACTGTTGCCAAGGAGGTAGTCCTAAATTTTCAATCGAATACCAGATATTATTAAGTAACGAAGGCGGTAATTTTAAAAATTCTATGTCGTATGATTATTACTTAAAATGTATTTCCTAAGCATTGACTGTTCAAAATATAAAACTAATATTTTACCAAGACTATTTTCGAATTCTTGACAGTTATCATTCATTTGCTGTTATCATTATAAAAAAAATGGTTCCAGTAAACTACAATAAAAATAACTTTGTTTTAAACCCAGAATAAAATATTGTTGTGCTTTTCACAAATGTTTTTACTACCACAACAAATATTCTTGTCATTCAATAGATCACAGCACTATTAATTCCTGTTATATTGCGTGTTGTATAATGTCAATTGATTATTTCTTTATTTGCCTTTTTTTGCAATATAAAAATAGAGTTCTCACATAAAAATACATTTTTTGAAAAATATTTCATTATGCTGAAAACGTCAAATTATCAGGTGTTTTTTTTAAGCCCAATAAAACTTTAAATTATAAAAAATAACACTGATAATTAAATTTTGATGAAAAATTTTTTCTTATTATTTTCAGTAAGCTCTAGCAAATCATTATGAATAGACTCACGCTTGACGCTATTAAATAATACAAGTTTACTTTAAAAATCAGTCATCATTTCGAGCACCTTATAAGCGATTTCATGATTTTTATGGTGCATACAATCGTCTGTCTGAGCAAGCCATCCGTCAAACTGTGAATAGATTTCATACCACATACTCTTTTGAGGATGCAATAATACTAACACTCCAAAGGAATGTGAGTACTGAAGAGAATATCGCTGCTGTGAGCGAAAGTGTGAGAGAAGATCCAAGTTTATCGATACGTCGTCGGCCGCAGGAATTGTGGTTCTTTCAGTTCACAACTTGGAAAATTTTTCGCAAAGATCTTGGCCTACATTCGAATAATATCCAGATAATACAGGAATTAAAGCCAAGAGACCATGATATGTGGCGTTCTTTCGCCGATTGGGCTCTAGAGCAGTTAGTAACTGACCCGTTGTTTTATCGGCAAATTGTGTTCAACGATGAGGCTCATTTTTGGCTTAACGGGTTTGTTAATAAGAAAGGTTGCCACATATAAAGTGAGACTAATACAAAACATTCTTTACAGACTTCATTGTATCCAGAAAAAGGCACCGTTTGATGTGGTTTGCACGCTGGTGGTATCATCAGACCTTATTTTTTCAAATGAAGAATTTTACCGTACCATTATTAATGATTTCTTGATTGAAAATATTGATAACATTGATCCGGACGAAATGTGGTTTCAATAAGATGGCGTTACGTGCCAAAATTTGGCGATAAGTTAATTTCGAAAAATGAACCTGTCAGTTGGCTTCCAAGGTCGTGGGACTTGATACCTCTGGATTATTTCCTGTGGGGCCACGTAAAGTCACTGGCATGTGCTGATAAACCAGCAACAATTAACGCCTTGGAGGCCAACATTGTTTCTGTTATTCGTGGCATATTGTCAGCAGTACTTGAAAAAGTGACCCAAAATTGAACGTCCAGAATGCGCTTCATCATGAGCAGCCACGATGCCCATATGCCTGAAATCATTTTTAAATATATATTTATTAAAAAAAAAGAACATAAAAGAAATTAAAATCTTTAAAGATAAGGCATGATCAAAGGTTTATTTTGGATATTAAAAACAACAAGAAAAGTTATAAAGGCTTTTGGCGTACTGAAATAAATAAATTAAGCTTGGCTTTACTTTAGTTTATTCCACGTTTTGTTTTCAATATATTAATTCAATTATATCAAAAAAATATTTATTAAATATACGATTGAAAATTATCAACTTTAATTGTTTTTGAATATATTTTCATTTTTAAAACATTTGTATTCATACACTTCAAGAACCAACATATTTTATCGATCGATTTCCACCACATAATTGAATAATTTCTTCCTTCTAAATAAAACGCAAACATTTTTATTATTAAAACTTTTTAAATCACGGGAATATTTTTTAATTTAACTTAAAACTTTAAAAATCGTGCTGATTATCCCGACCGAATTATTAAAATCACCGATATTGACTATTGAAGGTGAAAGCACGTTTCGATGGCCATTTCGCTATCGCTTACTTAGCTCTTCAGGAAACTTCTTACTTACATTTTAAATAAACTAAAGATTTTTGTCAAACAATAAACTAAAGACAAAAATCAAAGTTTAAGCAAAAACAGCAATATTCAACATTTTTATTATTATTTTTAAAATTTTTTATTTAAAAAAAAACTATGAAAATTAAAACATAATAGTTTCCCTCTCTATTCCATTAAAATATAATTCTATTATAATTAAATAGCAAATTATATTTATTTATACTCGTACCAAATAAGAAACTATTAAAAAATTAAACAACCTAAACACATCAATACATATTTACATACACTATAGCAAGCAAAATTTGCAAGTAAACTTCAACTTGCCAACATTTTAAACAGTCATGTCATCATAGTCATTTTCATTATCAGCATCAAAATCATCATCGCCATCATTGTAGTGGTGAAATTGTGGCATTGTACGGCTGTCATTGTCTCTTCGTAAAAGTAAAGTTTATTGCAACCACCATTGTAATATTTAAATGGTGTGTAAATTGTTAAGCATTTTAGCAATGAACAATTTAATAACAATGAAATTATAGCAGTTTGGCTGCAGAAATGAAAGGGAAAATTTTTTCCACAAGTGAAAGTTTTAAAATTTTTTACACAGAAAGAACAAAAATAATAAATAGAGTTGATTTAGAATTTTGGAGGTACTTAACAATAATTAAATGTGTTACGGGGATAATTGAAAAGGATTTTCATGCGATTAAAGTTATTTTACTATTTAAAAAGTATTAAGGAAAATGGCAAATTAACTCGTAATTCTTGTTCTTAAAAAAAAAGAAATAAATTTTAGAGGAATTTTGTTAAGCTGTTTAAATAAAGCAGGTTTTTTTTAATTTATGTAAGAATGTTCGGGTAGAAACGACTCATGTTGATAAAGAAAACAAAATCATTAGAACACTATTTGAGATCTTCCTAATTAAACTTGGGACTCTGTTCGAGGTTTGAAAATTTGTGGTGCAACAATTGATTTTTTCTTATGTAAAATTTGACAGAGAAAAATTTTTGTTGGCTTAAGTCGATAAAAATTTATTAAATTTAAGAAGTGCGTGTGCTGTTTTTTGGCTGTTTCGAATTATATACACCCTTCAACAAAGGAGTGATATTAATTACCTTATTGGGGAATATTTCCTTGTAAATCTGCGCAGATGGGTATTAATTTTTTATTTCAGTCATGTGGGCCCTCATGAACTTGGGTATAAAAATATCTCGTGAGTGAGCGTGCATGATTGGTTCGCGATTATTTTTTCTAAATTTGTGTCTTTTTTATTTGTTTTTCCAATTTGAAATAAAAACAAAAAATAAAAATAAAATAGATGACTTGATTTTTACGTCTCACCTACTTGAGGAAAGTCAAAGCAGCATTGTACAGTGGGGCAGAATGAAAATATTTTAGGCCGATTGATCCAAAATTTTACGTGAATGAATTTTCCAATTTTCAAAAATTATTTATGGTCTTAAAGGCCTAGTCAATACCTACAAAATAGTGACTTGATTTGCATATTTGTGTTAAAATGATCGAGTTGTAAATATTTGAAAAATAAAATTTTTGATAACCTGGCGAGCAAAATTTAAAATATTTTAAAATGCCAGCAACTCTGTAAATTTAAAAAATAAACGAATAGATTGAGGCAAAATTTTTTTATATAAAACAAAAATTAAAGAAATGCCAAGCATTATAAAATTTTGAGGTGTAAAGTACCTAATTTTGAGATCACATAGTGCCATTTGTGGAAAATGGATGTTAACCAGCTATAAACCTAAAGTTCAGACGGTCCTTCGATACCCTCAAGTAAAATTTTTGATCGTTCAACCGATCCGTTTATAAATGGCTGATTTATTTCTGAAGCATATTGATTCTACCTCATTGTGCATTGTTTATACAAACACTGGCGAACTTGGTATTGGTACAGAATAACTATGCAGCTAGAAGTATAATTGCATTGAAAGTGAAAGTAGGAATTCTTAGAGGCTTAAGCTGTAAATAATTAAATTAAACATGTTTCTTATTTCGTAAATAAATCGTAAGCGTAACTTGAGCATAGGGAAAAGAGTTAGTTGGGGAGTGTGTTTGCATAATTGTGAGTAAATCCGACTGAATGTCCAACAACCTTTTCAGAAACAGACCCTTTTGTTTCATTGCTCCTTTGGGATACATTACCCACCTACTTTAATTCCATTGATCACTAACTTTGAACCTATTTTCCACTTACTTTAGTGTACTGGACTCTTATCGAGATTCATTAATGGTCTTTTATCTACATTTAAATAAATAAAAGCACAAAATCAGTGATAAGGCCGTCCTGTAACTACAAAAAGAAAAAGAATTATAAAAACCTAAAAACCTAAAAAGTAAAAAAAAAAACATAATCTCGTAATTATATCTGATAGGTAAATAGGCGTTAGTCGTCACAAGATAGGATTAAATAGATTGATGGACCTAAGAGTTCTGTGAGTTATGGTTACAGGAAGCAGTTCATATTTTTTTTTCCTATTTTTCCTAATCAGGCTTTCAACCGTGGAAATTATTATAAAGGAGTTAAAATTTACTTTTTAGACTTTGGTTTTATTAATTTATTTAATTTTTAAAAAATTTTTTGAAAGAAAAATCATTTACAAATGTATGCGGACGTTTTCCAAAGAAAACAATAAAAATTAGACGCTAGCAAAATGAAATGCTAGATTTTCTACTTCGCAACACCCTTCATCAGCTTTCTTTGCATCTATCTTCGATGTTTTCTCTACAACACGTTTTGTACATTTGATTTTGGCTTTTCGTTTCAGTTAATGTTTTTAAATATTCTAAAGTCTTAAACACATTTAGTTTTTTTAATTTAGAGCAAGAGCGTTAAGAATGATGGTTGGATCATTTTAAGAATTTGCAGAGTCATTATGTTTTCTATTCCATTTGTTTTAGACTTTTAAAATAAATTCAGCATCAATAGGAAATTTCTGTTCCTACTTCCAGTGCTGTTATGTAAACGAGTATTTCCAATAGTTTCATTTCTTTTTATTTCAATATATTTATAATAATATAAACGTCAAATATTTGTCTAAAAGCGCAAGCAATATTTTAAATAATGCTATTCAATCTTTCTTGGCACGAACTTTCAGGAATGACGATAAATAATATAATAAATGCGATATCTTATTTTTATATTGAGCAGGACAAATCTCGAGGTCTGATTAAAAGTAACGGTTATTTTAAAATTTCGTGGGTTACGTATGGTTTATTTTCGAATTTTTTTCTGTTATCAATATCAGCCATTTTGGATTGTCACTTTTTTTTACAGATAAAAAGGTCTGTCATGTTTTAGGGTGCTCTTCGATTTTTTACTATTCGAAAAAATTGACAAAGAGACTTTATTAAGTTTTGTATAAAAAATGAAATATTGACTGTGGCATTTGGCGAGTCTACTTTAAGCAGAACACAAATTCGATTTTGGTATAACCGGTTTAAGGAAGCCGAGAAGATGTCAATGAGGATGCTCGTCCTGGTCGCCCAAGCACTCTAACAACCGATGAAAACATTGAAGCAGTGAAGAAAATGATTTTTGATTATCGTCGAATCAGACAGGTTGCTGTTGATGTTGGCATATCGTTCGGCTCATGACGAGCAATTTTTACGGATGGTTTCGATACGAACCGTGCACCAGCAAAGATTGTTAAAAAATTGCTACATTTTGAGCAAAAACAACGTCGCATGGACATTGCTCAGAAGATGTTGAACATCGTCAATGACGATCCAGGTTTCCGCAAAAAGATCATATCTGGTGACGAATCATTGTTGTATGGCTATGTCAAAGGCAAATCATCCCAATGGAAGCAACCAGAAGAGCCAAGACCGAAGAAAGCACATGAAGTTCGGTCAAATGTTAAAGTTTTGCTCACTATTTTCTTCGACTGCAATAGCGTGGTGCATCATGAATTCTTGCCACAAGTTCGTACGGTCAATAAGGAATACTATCTTGAAGTTATGCGATGTTTGTGTGAAGCAATTCTTCAGAAACGCACAGAATTGTGGAATAACAACCATGGATTTTACACCATGATAACGCACCAGCTCACACATCGATGCTTGTGCGTGAGTTTTTGACAAAAACAAAACCGTTATCATGCCACAACTACTGTATTTACCGGACTTGGCCCCCGCTGAATTTTTTCTCTTCCCAAAACTGAAGACACCGATGAAAGGAAAGCGTTTTTTTACGATTGAGGAGATAAAAGAAAAATCGAAGCAATAGCTGTTGTCGATACAAAAAAGTGCGTCTTTGAAGTGTTTCGAGGATTGGAAAAAAACTCAGGCTTAAGTGTATTATGTCTGAGGGGGATTACTTTGAAGAGGATAAGATAGTTATTGATGCATAAATAAATACTTTTTAAAAAATTGAAAATAGGGGTTATTTTTTGATTAGACCTAGTGCTTAAAATTTTTTTGATAAAGTCATAAAAAAATTTTGTAGAAGCAGTATTGTTGTACGTTTCTGGCAATATTTTATCAAAGCTAGAAAATAAAGCAAATAGGCATTTGTTTATGCCTAACTTTTCATACAGCAGCTGATGTGGTATACGTGAAAACAATAAAACTTTAATTCTTCCAAATCGCGTGGTAGACACCAAATTTTAAATGCCAAATTTTTTCGCAAGAAGTAATTAATGTTTTTTAACAATTTTCACACATTCGAGCAGAGTACCAGATTAAAGCCAAGTAGTCTGTTCAAATTAGTTGAATTTGTTTAAAACATTTTCTTTTTATGAAAAATTTTATGCGTAAAAATTTTATTTTTAATTGACCAAATAAAGACATTAAAATTTTCCTTAAATACCGACTTTTAAGTAGATAATTTTTTTTTAATTTAGAGCACGAGTAATGCTAAATAAGGATTTGATAAAGCAAAAATGTATGAGATTGTGATAATATCTGTTCTCTTCAATACTCTTTTCTGTTGATAATAAATCATATTTTATAACGAACTTTAACCTTAGCGAAAATAATAATTTCTTTTGCATCAAATACAAATTTAAATAAAAAGCATAACAATTTATTGTAATTGATACTAAACGGTGCATTTTTCTGGGTGCTGGTAAGTCTATAGGATAAGCTTCACTCCATATGCCGCATAAAAAAGAACCTGAGTTTCAAGGTTGAGCGAAGTGGTGACGGATTGTTGAAAGTAAATCTGATTTGCATTGGTGTTGTTGAGCATAAATCTATTTATGATGATTTGCCAAAGTATAGTGATCATGAATGTTAAAAATGAGCCCAGTAGTGTGGCGTATGTTTCTTCGCTAATATGAGCCGTTTCCCAAGATATAAATAAACTAAATATTTCTAAAAAGTCTGTTATTATTTTTTTTTTGTGTTTCTATAGCCAGTGCATTTATTAAGAACAAGTATAGATGAAGTTCAGTCATAAATAGTTAGAAATCCGCAAGAGCTTTATAGTGATTAGATAAACAAGTTTACAAAATAAACTTACATTTTTTGTAAATACACATTTGATTGATATCTCAATTATTCGAAACAAAGTTTTCAATAAAACCTAATGGTAATTGCTAATTAATTCTTGTTTGATTAATTGTTCCATCACACTGAATGATGCAAACTAATGTTTTTTAATAAAATGAAATGAACTGAAAGAAAATGAAATGATTTTTAATCTTTGCTTCTAAATAGTCATTCAAATTCCATAAAATTTAAAATTTTTTCAGTTTAGTGGGTGAAAAGCGATTTAAAATTATGTGCTGCCATTTGTGGGTAAAAATGTTCAATGTGTGTGTGTGTGTGTGTGCAACTTTATAGTTTTATGAAGAAAGAAAATATTTGTGCTGATATAAGCTTTTCAAAAACTTCTAACCTTCATATGTTACACATACACATAGACACACATATTATTTCACATGCTTACATACATAATGGATATATATTTGCGGTTATTTGTGGTATTATTACTGTATGCGTGTGTGTGTTTGCATGTGTGTGGGTATATGCTCTCTTAAAAGGACTTCCTTTAACTTTAGTTATTATTTTGTGATATTGTTATTGTTTTTGTATGTTTTCTATAAAATTTGATGAGTATGTGAAAATTATGTTCGTAATATCAGTCAGGATGTAACATTTGCCATTGATTGTTAATGTTGTTGTTAAAAGGAAATTGTTAACATTGTTGTAATCTTGTTAGGAGAATTATTTTCATTGCTACTGTGGTATTTTTATGCTTTCTCTTATTATCTTCTTTTATATAAGTGTGCATTAAATTCATCAAAATAGTTAAAAGGGGGAATACTTTTATGCTCGAAAATAATACAATTTAATTTGTTAAATTTTATTTATTAAAAATTTTTGTTTAATTTAAAACTTTTCGTATATATTTTAGGTCACTGTATTTTTTATTGTTTAAATATTAGAAATTTCAAGATATAGTTTTATTTTAGTTTAATTTAAGTTTTATTTTAAAATTCCCTGCATTTTGAATTATTGGAAATATACTTTGTAAGCAGCATTATTTGTAATGCCACAGATATAAATAAGAATAAAATATTTTGGAAATATTAAACACAATTTGTATAATTTGTACAATAAACTTACATAAATATAAATAAAATTTAAATATATTTTATTTCAAATATAAAATAACACAAAAATAAATCTTTATTAAAAATATAATTGTAGAGTGAGTTGTACCAAACTAACCATTTCGGTAAATAAAATTGCAAGGAAGTTGATTTTTATTTTCACGTAATTATTTAATAATAATTAATAACGATTAATAATTAATAAATTATAATAAGAACATAAATAATTATAAGTACACTAAGTACACTATTGTTTACATAAACTTTTTAAGATATTAGGAAGGGAAAAGAGACGACGGCTTTGTCACAACATATAAAAGAAAGCAAACACACGATAGATTTTAAGAGCGTCAAAATACTGGACAAAGAAAGATCAGAGAATAAGAGATATACATTAGAGAGCTTAAGAATACAACAACGTTTATCGAAAGCTCTAAACACAAAAGAAGATAAAGACCAAACAAAACTGCAATATTCTCCCGCAATACACCAAAAGTAATAGTTCTGTGATATAGTTTTAGGTTGATGTTGTGATTTGTTTACTTTAATTATTTATTTTATTTATTATTTTTAATTTTGTGTCGTGTTGTTCATTAATTTTAATAATGATAACTAAATACATGATTCTGATGTAAACTAAATCGTAAGTCAAGCTTTAATTATATTTTCTTAAATATGAACATATGTATAAGAAAAACTTTCTTCAAACAGAATTTAATAAAATCTAAACTGCTCCTGAAGAAGTCGACAACCTTATCGACGAAACGTTGAGTGAAAGATGAAGTAAATTGTTTTATTTACATTTAATTTCTAATGGCCATAATTAGCCCAAAAGACTATTGTCTTAACTGTCAAAATTTTTAAGTTTTCTCTATGAATTAAAAACGATAATGAAAGATTTTTATTTCATGAAAAATTTTAATTGCTTTCATTTTTCGGTTTAAAAAGCGAATACGAAAAATATTTTTTCCAAAAAAATATTTTAGTTTTACTATAAAGCAATTAATTTTAATTTCACAACAAATTTTGCATATAGTTGGTACCATTATATCTGCCATTATACTGCTGGCTATATGTCACGAATAACAATAACAATGTTGGCCTCCAAAGCGTTAATTGTTGCTGGTATATCAGCATAAACCAGCGACTTCACGAGGCTCTACAGGAAATAATCGAGAGGTATAAAATCACTCGACCTTGAAGGCCACTGACAGGTTCATTTTTCGAAATCAAAATTTGATTTCAATAACTCGTTGCTCGCGGTCGCCGTATGGCACGTAGCGCCATTTTGTTGAAACCATATTCCGTCCGGATCGGTGACATCCATATTCTCAATCAAAAAATCATTAATCATGATGCGGTAACGATCTGCATTGGCCGTAACATAAGATCCGGCCTTATTTTTGAAGAAATAAGGTCCGATGATGTCACCAGCGTGTAAACCACTCCAAACGGTGCATTTTTCTGGATGCAGTGGATTCTGTAGGATACTTTGTGGATTGGTCTCTCCCGTTAAGCCTAAAATGAGGCTCATCGCCGAACACAATTTGGCGATAAGACAAAGGGTTAGTTATTAACTGCACTAGATTCAAATCGGTGGCCTTAGTTCCTGCATTAGCTTCGTAAGTTTAGAGGATTTTATGGCATTGTTCAAGCATTAGTCTACACATAATGATTTGCCAGAGTTTACTGAAAATAAAAAGAAAAATTGTTCATCAAAAATTGACTTTTAGTGTTACTTTTACATAATTTAAAGTTCTTTTGGGCTTAAAAACACCCAAAAATTCCTTGTTTGGCTTATAAAGGACCCTCCTTAAATTAAACATTTACGTATGTATAATTCTTATCTTTTTCCTCAAAGGTCTAAAAACTAAATTCCTTCAATACCAATTTTGAAATAATATTTTCCAAAAAGTAATCAATGTCATCCTATTCTACTTCAACTAAAAGATTTATCTGATCCCAAAGTCTTTCGGTTTCTTGTTGTTTTTAAGCTTTAGATCAAATTTTAATGTTTTTGACTTTTAAATTTAAATCTTTCTTTCTTATAAAATTTCACAGAAAACGAAAAATAAGTAAATGGAAGCATAAGTTTTGATAATTTTTTCAAACGTCAGAATGTCAGAAAGTGGAACTACCATTTGGACACAAAGTAAAAGGTTGGAGGAAAGATTTAAAAGTTATTACGAATGATTTTTTCTTTTTAAAGTATGATGGTGGAGGTATGTTGTTTTTGATACACATTTTTTTCTGTTTAACTAAATTTTAATATTAAAGTTCGATTGAGGCCCTGTTGTTAATAAATGAACAACACAAATAATTTTTTTTAAATTAACTTTACAAGATTCCAATATTTCAAGTAAATTCGGTGTTCATCTTTAGAAAAAGTAACAAAACAAATAATGAAATAAATAACTAAAATAAAAAACTGAACATGGCAATTAAAAATTAAATTGAAAATTACATTTATATTATTTAATTTTAAGCGTCGTCCTAGATCATGCGTTACTGTGAGTAGGGATCGTCACGGTTGAAGTAGATCCCTACCGCACCATAGACATTGATTTTTGTCTGAAAATATAATTGACATCGATCCGAGTGACAAGAGGTGGCCATATGCGCCAAAAGGCGACCGCCACCATCGACATTTTTATATTAAAATTTGTTATTAAGACGAATTCGAGAAATGCACCTGTCAATTCATATCCAAAGTCAAGCGGTTAAACACCTTTCATTTTATAAATCTTAAAAAAAGAAGGAGTTTATTAGTTTATCTAAAAGTTGCTTTTTTATGTTTGTTCCTGTAAAATTCATTAAATTCTCAACTGATTTTTACAAGTTTTTCTTTATTTGCTCAAAAAACAAATAAAGGGGGGTCCCATTAAACATACATGTTTTTTACGTGTATTATGAACCATAAAATACACCACTTTAAAATATTAAAAGTTGTGTATCACCCTAAATCCTAACAGCACAAATTAATATACGAATAAAACTTAAAATAAAAGGGTGTCCCCATAGGTGACATAAAGTGACTTGTATGGGCTTATCTTTTAAACTGTTAAAGGCAAACGCTTGAAAATTGTACAGAATGTCAATCACCATGTTCTTTATAACAGCAAAAAGAATATATAAATATATAAATTAAAGGGTGCCCCAGTAGTTAATTTAATTAGAAATGGTAATACTATTGAACAGTTGTAGACAAATGGTTAAAACTTCAAAGAACTTGTATTGCTATATGCGCTATTTGAATCTGGAAATTAAAGGGTGCCCCTCTATTAGATGTAATTTAATATGTTTAGACAAAGTACTAAAAATTTACAGACGTTTTAAATATACAAAGAAACTGTATTGTTAAATCTACTGTAACAGGGAGTATAAAATTTAGATTTAGTTATTAAAGGGTGTTCCAATAGTTAATTTTTTTTGATGTTTGTGGGCAATCTATTGAACATTTGTAGAAAGATAGCTAAAATCTGTCTGTGAGATCTTGTGCTGATACACGAGCAACAGTTGTTATTTGAAGGCCAACATTGATTGTGTTATTTCTGACATACGGCCAACAATACTAAAAAGTTGGCTCAAAAATAAATGTTTAAAATGCACTTCTTCAAAACGGTGCTAAGGGATTCAATTGTGGAACGGTGTTGCCTTGAAAAATTAAAATATAAATAATAAATTCTGCAATTGGTCACCGCAAGCCTTGGACTGTACCAAAGAGTTTAGGTCTACACTAGAGAAAAAACATGTTATTGATTAAGTCTGATATCACGAGACTAGCGAAAGTCGCTAGCCTGCGACATTGTAGCTGATCGTGGCCAAATTTAAACAAGAAAGAGGAACATTACTTTGCTTGGTTGAGCACCAGAAAAAATGCAAACAATGGCAGCAACTATAAAAAATATTTTTTTCTTCCAGCACTGACTTCACTCAGTGAAGCATAATTTTGAGGTTCATAATACGAATATTTATAATTTATCGATTAGATTTAGGAAATAATTTGAGAAATTCGTTTATCTGGCTGTTGATAGGCGACAATTGACATTCTCTTAATCTGGCTATTAAAAAACCCTTTTGATATAAAAATAAATTGTAACTGATTTACAAGAAATTTAAATAAATAATGTAAAACAATTTTACAAATATCAAAAAAAAAAATATGTATTTTAAAATGAAAAAAATCCAAGTCAAGCATAAAATATACACAAAATTGTTTTAAATTCTCTAGAGATCTCGAACAACCTTTGACAGTGAAAGGGCGTACTCACGCATACAAAAAAAAAAAAAAAATATTTTTACATATAAAATAACACACACACACTAAAATTTAAAATGCTAAATTTCCATAACACAATCACATGCTTAAAAATTTTGCAAACATCCTTTATTAACAGCTTCTGTAGAGTGGTTGTTTAGGATGTTAGTGGAGGTTGTATGTTCAAGAAAATAAATTTTATGTCTTACACTACAGAAGAAAAATCACTTGATATTTTCAACGCGTTGTCTCATGCTCCACTAACACACAAATGTGCAAAATGTTAAAATGAAAAGAATATAAAAGAAAAACAATTCTTCTAAGCAACTGTTTTTCATTGCATACATTACAAGGTTTTCTTGGATTTTTTTTTATCTTTTTCTTAGATTTCAAGTTTTCATTATCAAACCTCAAAGTTAAAAATATTTAAGATGTTTTGCTATTTATTCACTCTAGGGAAACGTATTTTTTGGGTTCATTTCTGTATAAAATGTAAAATATTGTTGTAGAAATGAACTTGTTGTTTAAGTTTTAAAGATAAAAAGGGTGCTTTGTTTTTTCATCTTCAAGATAAGTTTTTTGTGTTACAAAAAGTTTTTATTAAAATTAAAACTATTAAATAAAAAATCGTTAAGATCAGATAAGAATTTTAGAATAAATAAACTTATCTCTTTAATAATGATTTTGTTTATTTTTCTGGCTTAGAAGTAGAAACGATTTAAAATTTATAGTTTTTCGACAATATATAAATCAGCTAAGTTCCAGTTGAACTCAGACATGATTCGTTGCAATACTTTTGAATTTTTTGATTTTATTTTTTTTGTTAAACATTTTTTGTCTGCCTATTGTAGTTCAAAAAATAAGATATAAATCTGGGAAAACATCCTTTACGAGGGCTACTCTATATATTTCTGGCCTAATAGTGAAAATGCGAATATTTATAATCAAAAATGGTTTTAATGTTTTTCAAAGTATTCTCGAGCATGATTTGTACACTTTTGCATGCGCTCAAACCAGTTGTCGAAGCACTTTTTCCACTCCGATTGAGACACCTCTAAAACATTGTTTTTGAACACTTCAACAGCTTCTTCTGGCGACGAAAATCGTTGACCACGCATTTTTTTCTTGATGTGCGGAAGCAAGAAGAAGTCATTAGGTGCCAAGTCAGGGCTGTACGGCGGATGACTCATTAATTCGACGTTTTTGCCGGTCAAAAACGCTCTGGTTTAAGCCGATGTGTAAGAGCTCGCATTGTCATGGTGAACAATGATTCGTCTTCTCTTGTTAGTTTTTCGAATTTCTCCGATGACTTCAGGCAAACAAATTGTAGTGTACCACTCAGAAGTGACCGTCTTACGTTGCTCAAGCGGAACAGTCGCCACATGACCAGTTTTGCCGAAGAAACAGGCGACCATCTGCTTCGAAGTGCTTCTTTCAAAAACAACTTTCGTTGGATTTTGGTCGTCTTTGAAGACCCATACGGTCGATTGTTGTTTCGATTTGGGCTCATACGCATAGGTCCATGATTCGTCACCTGTGACGATCTTATAAACGTCTTTTGAAGCACCGCAATCATATTTTTGCAACATTTCTTTGCACCAATCGACAAGAGCCTTTTTTTGAGCGACTTTCAAATTGTGCGGGATCCAACGAGAACAAACCTTTTTTACGGCCAGGTGTTGATGCAGTATCGAATGTATGCTGGTGAAAGAAATGTCAAAGGATGTCTCTATCTCTCGGTATGTCGCATGTCTATCTTGCATTATGAGTTCACGCACGGCATCAATGTTTTTTGGCACTAAAGCCGTTTTTGGACGACCTTCACGGAATTCGTCTTTGAGCGAGCTTCGGCCACGATTAAATTCATTATACCAATTTTTCACAGTGCTATAGGATGGTGCTTCATCGCCATACAAAGATTTAAGTTCATCAATGCACTCTTGTCGTGATAATCCACGTCAAAAGTTGTGAAAAATTATGGCACGAAAATGTTCACGAGTTAATTCCATTTTTTTTATATTAATTTTTTCAAGTCACTGTAAACAACACAAATAATGATCGTACGTCAAAACGTTTTGAGTACGATTATGCTTAAAAATGACAAACTTTCCAATGGAAATGTCAGATTGCACTTGGCAGCACTCAGCGTTGCCAGGCCAGAAATATATATAGCAGCCCTCGTATATTTTAGGTCACTGCATTTTTTATTGTTTGAGTATTAGACATTTCAAGATATAGTTTTATTTTAGTTTTATTTAAAAAATCTTTGCATTTTGAATTATTGGAAATATACTTTGTAAGCAGCATAATTTGCAATGCCACAGATGTAAATAAGAAAAAAAAATCCTTTGGAAATTATTAACACAATTTGTATAATTTGTACAATAAACTTACATAAATATAAATAAAATTTAAATATATTTTATTTCAAATATAAAATAACTCAAAAATAAATCTTTATTAAAAATATTTAATTTTATTTTATAATGAAACAAGCACTAGGTCAGTTTTAGAATAAAAATAAAAATATTGTTTATTATTTTTTATTTTTTTTGACAAATTTTTTTCAATTGAACTAATGTTTTTGTTTTTTAAAAAGCATACAATTTGTTTTATAATATTATTTCCTGTTTCCTGAAGATGCCACCCAACGGTGTGGCGAAATATTGAAAGAAAAAAATAAAAAATAATAAACAATATTTTTATTTTTATTCTAAAACTGACCTAGTGCTTGTTTCATTATAAAATAAAATTAAATATAATAAAAGGTCAAAAAACACTAACATTTATTAAAAATATAATTGTAGAGTGAGTTGTACCAAACAAACCATCTCAGTAAATAAAATTACAAGGTAGTTGGCCTTCAAGCGTCAATTGTTGCTGGTTTATCAGCATAAACCAGTAACTTCACGAGGCCCCACAGAAAAAAATCGAGAAGTATCAAATCACTTGACCTTGAAAGCCAATGATACGTTCATTTTTCGAAATCAAAATGGCACATAGCGCCATCTTGTTGAAATCACATTCCGTACAGATCAATGACATCCATATTTTCAAACAAAAAATCATTAATCATGGTGCGCTAACGATCCGCATTGGCCATAACGTAAGATCCGGCCTTATTTTTGAAGAAATAAAGTCCGATAATGTTACCAGCGTGTAAACTACGCCAGACAGTGCATTTTTCTTGATGCAGTGGATTCTGTAGGATACTTTATGGATTGGTCTCTCCCTTTAAGCCTAAAATGAGCTTCATCGCCGAACACAATTTGGCGATAAGACAAAGGGTCACTTATTAACTGCACTAGATCCAAATCGGTGGCTTAAATCCCTGCACTGGCTAAATAAATTTGGAGGATTTGATGGCATTGTTCAAGCATGAGTCTACTCATAATGATTTGCCATGGTTTACTGAAAATAATAAGAAAAATTATTCATTAAAATTTAACTTTTAGTGTTACTTTTATATATTTTAAAGTTCTATTGGGCTTAAAAACACCCAAAAATTCCGTGTTTGGCCCTCTCATATAAAAGACTCACGTATGTATAGTTCTAATCTTTTTCCTCAAAGGTTTAAAAACAAAATTCCTTCAATACAATTTTTTTCGCCATGCCATTTGGACACAAAGTAAAAGGTTGGAAGGAAGATTTAAAAGTTATTACGAATGATCTTTTCCTTTTAAAATATGATGGCGGAGGTATGTTGTTTTTGATACACATTTTTTTCTGTTTAACTAAATTTTAATAATAAAGTTCGGTTGAGCCCCTATTGTTAATAACTGAACAACACAAACTGATTTGTTTTTTTAATTTATTTTTAAAGATTTCAATATTTCTAGCAAATTCGGTGTTCATCTTTAGGAAAATATGATAAAAATAACAAAATAAATAATTAAACATTATAATCATAAATAATAAATTAAATTCAAAATTACATTTTTATTAATTAATTTTAAGCGTTGTCCGTTGTTTAAATTATAGTGTAACCTGGGGCTTGCGTTACTGTGAGTAGGGATCGTCACGGTCGATGTAGATCCCTACCGCATCATAAACATTGATTTTTTGTCTAAAAATATGAATGACATTGATCCGAGTGACAAGAGGTGGGCATATGCGCCAGAAGGTGACCGCCACCATCGACATTTTTATATTAAAATTTGTTATTAAGACGAATTTGAGAAATGCACCTGTCAATTCATATCTAAAGTCAAGCGGTTAGACACCTCTCATTTTATTAATCTTAAAAAAAAGAAGGAGTTTATCAGTTCATCTAAAAGTTTTTTATGTTTGTTCCTGTAGAATTCATTAATTTCTGAACGGATTTTTTCTTTATTTGAAGGGTTATGTTTCAGATTGGTCGTGTTTTCAAAATAGCTCAAACAAAAAAATTAAAGGGAGGCCCCATACAACATACATGTTTTTTAGGTATATTATGAACCATAAAATTTTAAAAATTGTGTATCACTCTAAATTCCAACAGCACGAAGTAATATACAAATAAAACTTAAATAAAAGGGTGTTCCCATAGGTGACATAAAGTGACTTATATGGGCTTATCTTTTAAACTGTTAAACGCAAACGCTTGAAAATTGTACAGAATATCAATTACCATGTTCTTTATAATAGCAAACAGAATATTTGAAATAATAAATTAAAGGGTGCCCCAGTAGTTAATTTAATTAGAAATGGTAATACTATTGAACAGTTGTAGACAGACGGTTAAAAATTCAGAGAACCTGTATTGCTATATGCGCTTTTTGAATCTGGAAATTAAAGGGTGCCCCTTTATTAGATGTAATTTAATATGTTTGGACAAAGTACTTAAAATTTACAGACGTTTTAAATATAAAAAGAATCTGTATTGTTAAATCCACTGTAACAGGAAGTATAAAATTTAGATTTAGTTATTAGATAGCTAAAATCTGAATTGAAGTCGGTTTTTTTTTTGCAAGAATTATTGTCTGTGAGATCTTGTGCTGATACACGAGCAACAGTTGTTATTTGAAGGCCAACATTGATTGTGTTGTTGCTGACCTACTGCCAGCAATGATCAAAATTGACTCAAAAATAAATGTTTTAAATACACTTCTTCAAAACGGTGCTAAGGAATTCAATTGTGGAACGGTGTTGCCTTGAAAAATTAAAATATAAATAATAAATTCTGCAATAGGACACCACATGCCTTGGATCTGTACCAAAGAGTTTAAGTCTGCACTTAAAAAAAACATGTTATTGATTAAATCTGATATCACGAGACTTGTGAAACTCGCTAGCGTGCGACATTGTAGCTGATCGTGGCCAAATTTAAGCAAGAAACAGGAATATTACTTTGCTTGGTCGAGCACTAGGAAAAATACAAACAATGGCTGACTTCAATCAGTGAAGTATAATTTTGAGGTTCATAATACGAATATTTATAATTTATCGATTATATTTAGGAAATAATTTGAGAAATTCGTTTATCTGGCTGTTGATAGGCGACAATTGACATTCTCTTAATCTGGCTATTAAAAAACCCTTTTGATATAAAAATAAATTGTAACTGATTTGCAAGAAATTTAAATAAATAATATAAAACAATTTTACAAATAACAAAAAAAAAAAAGAAATGTATTTTAAAATAAAAACAACCCAAGTCAAGCATAAAATATAAACAAAATTGTTTTAAATTCTCTACAGATCTCGAACGACCTTTGACAGTGAAAGGGCTGTACTCACGCATACAAAAAAAAAAAAAAATATTTTACATATAAAATAACACACACACACTAAAATTTAAAATGCTAAATCCCCATAACACAATCACATGCTTAAAAATTTTGCAAACATCCTTTATTAACAGCTTCTGTAGAGTGGTTGTTTAGGATATTCGTGGAGGTTGTATGTTCAAGAAAATAAATTTTATGTCTTGCACTACAGAAGAAAAATCACTTGATATTTTCAACGCGTTGTCTTATGCTCCACTAACACACTAATGTGTAAAATGTTAAAAGGAAGAAGAATATAAAAGAAAAAGAATTCTTCTAAGCAACTGTTTTTCATTGCATACATTACAAGGTTTTCTTGGATTTATTTTATCTTTTTCTTAGATTTTAAGTTTTCATTATCAAACCTCAAAGTTAAAAATATTTAAGATGTTTTGCTATTTATTCACTCTAGGGAAACGTATTTTTTGGGTTCACTTCTGTATAAAATGTAAAATATTGTTGTAGAAATGAACTTGTTGTTTAAGTTTTAAAGATAAAAAGGGTGCTTTGTTTTTTCATCTTCAAGATAAGTTTTTTGTGTTACAAAAAGTTTTTATTAAAATTAAAACTATTAAATAAAAAATCGTTAAGATTAGATAAGAATTTTAGAATAAATAAACTTATCTCTTTAATGATGATTTTGTTTATTTTTCTGGCTTAGAAGTAGAAACGATTTAAAATTTATAGTTTTTCGACGATATATAAATCAGCTAAGTTCCAGTTGAACTCAGACATGATTCGTTGCAATACTTTTGAATTTTTGGATTTTATTTTTTTTGTTAAACATTTTTTGTCTGCCTATTGTAGTTCAAAAAATAAGATATAAATCTGGGAAAACATCCTTTACGAGGGCTACTCTATATATTTCTGGCCTAATAGTGAAAATGCGAATATTTATAATCAAAAATGGTTTTATTGTTTTTCAAAGTATTCTCCAGCATGATTTGTACACTTTTGCATGCGCTCAAACCAGTTGTCGAAGCACTTTTTCCACTCCGATTGAGACACCTCTAAAACATTGTTTTTGAACACTTCAACAGCTTCTTCTGGCGACGAAAATCGTTGACCACGCATTTTTTTCTTGATGTACGGAAGCAAGAAGAAGTCATTAGGTGCCAAGTCAGGGTTGTACGGCGGATGACCCATTAATTCGACGTTTTTGCCGGTCAAAAACGCTCTGGTTTAAGCCGATGTGTAAGAGCTCGCATTGTCATGGTGAACAATGATTCGTCTTCTCTTGTTGGTTTTTCGAATTTCTCCGATGACTTCAGGCAAACAAATTGTAGTGTACCACTCAGAAGTGACCGTCCTACGTTGCTCAAGCGGAACAGTCGCCACATGACCAGTTTTGCCGAAGAAACAGGCGACCATCTGCTTCGAAGTGCTTCTTTCAAAAACAACTTTCGTTGGATTTTGCTCGTCTTTGAAGACCCATACGGTCGATTGTTGTTTCGATTTGGGCTCATACGCATAGGTCCATGATTCGTCACCTGTGACGATCTTATAAACGTCTTTTGAAGCACCGCAATCGTATTTTTGCAACATTTCTTTGCACCAATCGACACGAGCCTTTTTTGAGCGACTTTCAAATTGTGCGGGATCCAACGAGAACAAACCTTTTTTACGGCCAGGTATTCATGCAGTATCGAATGTATGCTGGTGGAAGAAATGTCAAAGGATGTCTCTATCTCTCGGTATGTCGCATGTCTATCTTGCATTATGAGTTCACGCACGGCATCAATGTTTTTTGGCACAAAAGCCGTTTTTGGACGACCTTCACGGAATTCGTCTTTGAGCCAGCTTCGGCCACGATTAAATTCATTATACCAATTTTTCACAGTGCTGTAGGATGGTGCTTCATCGCCATACAAAGATTTAAGTTTATCAATGCAAATGATGGCACGAAAATGTTCACGAGTTAATTCCATTTTTTTCTATATTAATTTTTTAAAGTCACTTTAAACAACACAAATAATGATCGTACGTCAAAACGTTTTGAGTACGATTATGCTTAAAAATGACAAACTTTCCAATGGAAATGTTAGATTGCACTTGGCAGCACTCAGTGTTGCCAGGCCAGAAATATATAGTAGCCCTCGTAGTTTCTTTATTTATTGTTCACACTAATTTTTATAGCGCACATATTTGTATATATTCAGTGTAAGCTCAAAATGTCCGCCTAATAAAAGTATTTTATTATTAGCACCAGCCCTCAGGGGATGGTCTCTACTTATGCAATGCATTGTGCCAGAACTAGGAAAGGTTTTGGAAAGAGATATAGAGGATGTAATATTGTGAATATATGATTTGAATTTTTACACATTGAAAGTGACAAGAAAGACCTCTGTAGGGAGTTTATTCCACATATGTGGTGCTCGATTAAAAAACAAATTTTCTCCGTAATGCGTATTGCGATTCACTGGCAAATGGATCACAAGGCAATGCGCTCTTGATGCAGACCCCGGGCACATTCCGTTGTAGTAACGACAAAAGAGTGAAACACACTACACATTGCGTCTGTGCTCTAGTAAATCAATAGAGTTGAATACGCTACTGTCAGCGATAAGCTTCTTCGCTTTCTCCTGTGCGCGGTCGAGTAACTCTAAAATAGACTTTGGAGCTCCGGCCTATACATAAGATTTGCAATCAATTTTCGTCCCAATAAAGGTGACAAAGATAGGAAGGAGATCAGATGGAGTGAAGTATTTTTTACACTGTTTCTCAATGATTCTTTGAAGATATAAAAAATGTACTCGTTCCACCGGAAGGCCTGGCCTTTTATGAAATGAAAATGAATGGCATGTAATACTGTCATATTCGAAAGAAAAGTTAAGGGTGGAAATCTGACGTAGAAGGTCATTAACAAAAATAAGAAATAGGGTAAGGGAAAGGACGGAACCTTGCGGTACCCCTGAATTTACCTTAAACTCGTTTTATGAGATCCCATCTATAACAACTCTTATAGTGCGATCCCTAAGAAAGCTCGATATAAGTCAAGGAAAGCTATCATCGACACCAAACGCAATAAGTTTTAATATGAGTGCATCATGTCACAGTTTATCAAACGCTTTAGAAATATTTAAAGCCACCATCTTACATTCGCCAAAATGGTAAATAGATTGACACAATTTTTCCGAAAGGAAGGCCAATAAGTCACACGATGGAATCAGGTCACTATAGCAACATCCCTTATATTTTTATTTTAAATTTTATTACATTTCTTTTAATTGTTCTTATAGCAGACATAAAAAATTTAAAATAAGTGTGTTTGTCTATTTTGGTTAAAATACAAGGTAACATGCGTACAAATCATTGCACTAATGAAAAACCCTTTCGTTTAAAATTTTATTTTTCTTATTAGTTGCTTTAGAAAGCAACGTCACTTTCGGAATATACTTTTAGTTATAGTATTTTTTGTTCTTTAAGCTCCTTTAATATAGCTTTCAGAAGTTTACCTCTAATGGTTCTAGTGATCTAAGCCTCTAACAGACCGAACGACGGACAGACATTAAAATAAATAAATAATATGACATGACATTTTTACCTTTTGCTGCAATAAATGGGAGCAAATGAACAAGAGTTTTATTAAAGGAAACATATTATGTTTCCCACAACAATATATGGTTGCGGTGAACATATTCTTGTTGTTTTAAACAATCATTTAATCAAGGTAAATAAATTTTTGTAAATTTTGAACTTAAATAATATAATATTTTTAACCATAAAATGTTGTCAATAAACATAATATGTTAAGTTTTTTTTTTTGCATGGTTGAAAAATTTTATGGTTTTAAAAATAAATTGAAACATTGTTTCATATTACGTTTTCGGAGCTGCGACCCCAAAAAAAAATCACCAATGAGGTCAAGTTGGTACTAACCGACTGCTAGAATATTAATTGATTGTGTAAAACTGTTTACAATAGACCACATCAGATTCTACAAATAAAACCAAATCCTGTGTCTAAGTATCTAAAAAGAATAAAAAATACTAAAAGATAAATTTAGAGAAATACTTTTGCGGAAATATAAAATAATAAAAAAGTTAAAATCGATTTTTTCGGCTGAGGTTCATTTTAAATTTTGATTTCTAAAAATGTTTAGAAAACAATTTATTCACAAATGTATGCGGACGTTTTTCAAAGAAAACAAGAGAATGAAATGCTGTATTTTCTGTACCGCCACACCCTTCATCAGCATTCTTCGCATCCATGAAGTTGAGTTGCGTGTATTGTAAATTTCATCCATTTAACCAACTAATCAATATTAATTTGGTTAGACGAAGCTAACACAAAACTTAAAGCATTTATTTTTTGTTCTTTCTTTAACTGATCTTTGCATATTTATTTTTGCCTTGTACCAACCGTCGGTATGGCCACAATTTGTATTCTTATTTTAATCATTCAAACTTATTTCCTCACAACTTTAGAAAAGCTGTTTCAGTATCATATTGATTTTTACAAGTTGAAGTATGGATGCACATGTGCTGTGCCTTGCGTTTTTAAATTAAATATTTTATTTTATTTTTTAATTAAATTTTTAAAACGCAAGGCACAGAGCTTAGCGGAAAAATCCATTTTAAATCATTTTTATCATTCACGGGGTAAATCAAGATTTTCTTAAAAAATTAAATATCAAATACTTTAAAATGTCAAAAACCTCAAAATTCAAATCATCTCTGTTACTTGAGCAAATTGTTCCTATTCTTCCATTAATCTTCGCTAAGCGTAAAAACTTTATAATCTTCTCTTATTTCAAAGACAATTTTCGTTAACTTGACTTACACCCAGGAAAACATACACACATGCACAAAATTGTTAAGGAAGTCAAAAGCAACAATAAAAGAAGAAAAAAAATATCAGCCATTTTAAAACCAATGAATAAACTATGGGGCGTAAAACTGGAAAGTAAAAAAAAGAACAAAACGAAACGAAAGGGTTCAACAAATTTATGCTGAGGGATTTAGTTTAATGGCAGCATATAATTTTTTCTGCGCTGCAAGCAAATCTATAAATTTAAAAAGAGATGAAATTTTAAGATAAATTGTGGGAGTTTTGTTTTTAAAAGTTTTTTTATTTCAAAGGATTTTCTAAGACTTTGTTGTTTATTTGAATTAAAATTGATGAAGCTAAAGCAAGAAGTAAAATTCAAATTTAAAGGTGGAAATAAAACAAATTTGAGTTTTATTGCTAAACATGGCTGTAAAGGAACCTGTGCAGCGTGTAAAAATTTTAGAGTGAATATTTTATGCTTTCAAGCAACTGAATGTTTTCACTTTATGCGTCTTGTTATAGATTTTTTATTGCAAAAAGATCAGGATGTATAAATACATTTGCAGTAGTTTTGGGTTAGTAAAAATAAGAGCATTCACTATAATGAAAATTTAGTCAAAAAATAATAATAGAAAAATTTTAAATGAACCGAATTTTGATTTGTAGATGTAAAACTGAGGATATTAAATTGATAAAAATCACATTAGTTAAATGGTAACTTTACTTTTTTGAATTGTTGCTCGTAAATCATTAATTTCAGGCTGCGTTAAAGTGTATAGATTCAAATTGTAAAAATAACACAAAAAATTAAATCGCAATGAAGAATCAGAACATGGCATTAATATTTAAAAAAGATTTTGGGCATATGGCCACCGTGGCTGCTCATGACGAAGGGAATTTTGGACGTCCAATATTGGGTCACTTGTTCAAGTACTGCTGGCTGTATGTCACGAATAACACGAACAGTGTTGGCCGCCAAAGTGTCAATTGTTGCTGGCTTGTCAGCATAAACCGGTGACTTCGCCTGACCTCGTAGGAAATAAGTGAAAGGTGTAAAAACCCACGACTTTGGAGGGCAATTGAGAGGTCCATTTCTCGAAGTTAACTTATTGCCAAATTTTGCTTTTAATAACTTGATGGTTGCGGTCGCAGTATGGCACGTAGCATCATCTTGTTAAGATCACATTTCGTCCGTATATTGACATTGGTCATCCATATTTTCAAACAAAAAATCATTAATTATGGTTCGGTAACGATCTCCATTGACTGTAAGGTGCGATCCGGCCTAATTTTTGAAGAAATAAGGGCAGATGATGCCAACAGCATGCAAACCATACAAAATGTTGCATTTTTCTATATGCAATGGATCTGTTAAGAATGTTGTGGGTTGGTCTCATTCCATATGCGGCAATTTAGCTTTTCAGCAAACCCGTGAAGCCAAAAATAAGCTTCATCACTGAACAAAATTTGGCAATAAAAAAACGGGTCAGTTACTAACTCCTTTAGAGCCCAATCGGCTAAAGAACGTCGAATATAAGGGTCTCGTGGCTGCAATTTCTGCACTAGCAAGGCCAGGCCAAGATCTTTACGCAAAATTTTCCATGTAGTGGACAGAGAGAGCCCTAGTTTCTGCGACCGACGACGAATCGATAAATTTGAATTTTCCTCCACACTTTCGTTTACAGCAGCGATATTCTCTTAAGTACGCACAATTCTCTGGTATGAAATCTATCCACAGTTCGATGGATGGCTTGCTCAGACGGACGATTATGCGCTCGATAAAAATCGCGAAGTCGTCTATAACTTGCTCGAATTGATGACTGGTTTTCAAAGTAAATGCGGGTGAATTAATAGCGTTGTTCAAACGTTAGTCTGAGAAAATAATAAAAAAGTTTTTTGATTAAAGTTAAATTTTTACTTGTTATTTTTTATATTATTAAAAAATTTATCGGACTTAAAAAACAATAGATACTTAAATTTACCAATAAAAATTATTGAAAGCACATGAGAATGGGCATTTCGTTACTGCTAATTCAGCTTAAGAAAATTCTACAGATTTTAAGATAAAATAAAATTAATAACATAAAAAAATTTTTTACCGAATTAAGTAGTAATGCTTTTATTATCAGTTGAACATGATTTTTTACCACTAACAATTCTATTATCCACTCCCGTTCCTTAATAAAATAATCTATAAAACGAAGTAAGGAGGTTGACGTTTACAAAATTTTAAGATTACAAATGTACAACACAATGCTTTTAATTACCGGATTGTGTTTTGGAAGATCTGTAATGCACAATAAGTTTTGTACTGAAAAATAATTTAAAGTCGCTATTTCTAATCATAACAAGAGATTAAAAAAATTCCAATCGATTTTTTCAATTATCTTTACCCAATTTGAGTTTGTATTTCTTAGTGGCTTAAAGAACGAATTATTCCAAAGAAAATTTAAAAATTTTGGAAAAATTAATATGTATATAAACAATTGATTCGGCTATGCTGAATCTTAAATACCCTTTATAATATACGAGTATGTATAACACACACCTTCACGTTTTTTGTGTTAAAAAAGCGTCGAAAATATTTAGGGTTGTTGTCCCATTTAAGTAAATTAGAAGGTTAGATTCCAGGATAATTGTAAACTCAACTACCTGCTGAAATACAAACGAAAAAAAAAGTTTGAAAATAGAGACAGAAAAATTAAAGGCAGGTGTGGTATTTTGCCTGCTACCTTAAAGAAAATAGACCGATCTTGTTGGTTTTTAATAGCAAAATTTTCGAAACTACGTCTGTCCAATCTATTGGCCTTTTCAATTTTCTCTAGCTCATCTAGCGCCTTGGAAAATTTTTTATTAATTAACAAACACAGACGGACAGTCAGAAATTGCTCAATTGACATCGATATGCATTTCTTAATTCTACTGTCTTTAGGATCCAATGGTCGGTCTCTTATTTATGAAAGATGGCGTTATTATAAACGCAACTATCCACGCTACATTACTGTGTTACTCCGCCGAGGCATGAAGTACTCGATGTATTGTTTAGTAACCTAAGCCACCCGACAGACTACTCCACTTCACCTTTTCAAATCTAATAGTCACAACTTACATCTGCCGTACACTGTGATTATGGTGTTACTTCCTTCCGCGTACAGCTAAATCTCTTTCTGTTTCTTATAAAGGGCGCCTTGACAATTATCTGCTACTCTTATTAAATGAACATCTTCACTAATTTATCTGCCATGGCTTCTTAATTTGTATTTGCCTTAAGCAATTATTAATCTTTCCTTTGTACGCCTGTCCGAAGGAAGGCTAGAACTCATGATCTTCTGATTTACAGCACGCACCCCTACCGACGCAGCCATTGAGGTTGCTCAACTTGTGTTAGCTAATTATCGTATTATTCTATACTCACACTGCCTCCACTGGAAATACCTTATTCACATCTGATTTTACCACGCACATACGGACAACAACAACAAGGGTTGCCAGATCTTATGTTTGTAACAGTATAAATACGTTATGGGGTCGAAAATGGTTATTGTAGGAATTACAAACGCAATGACAAGCTTTGGTACACCCTTTTTCTACTTGTGGTAAATTGCTGATAAGTGATTCTTATCAAAATCAAAATGAATTGCTAAAATTAAATTTAGTTAGATTTTATATTTTTATTCTGTAATAGTATTTTCAGTTATTGAAATTATTAGTCGGACTATTGAAGAATTAATGAATTATTTTAATTTGGCTTCAGATCACATATATATTTATTTCTTAATTTTTTTAAAAAGAAAAATTATTTTCAGAATGCAAGAACAAACATATGTGACGATTAATAAAGAGAACAACGGAAAGGCTTGTGTTTGCATTTTGTCTAATCAAATTTAGGTAATTTATTATGAATATTTCTTGTATTCTTGTTTGTTAAACTAATTTGTTAAATAATTAATTTTTAAAAGGGTTACAACCTAAAGTAAATAGATGCGAAGAATGCTAAAGACGAATGTAGTGATCCAGAAAACTCTGTCTTGCACTCTGCTAATATTTAATTTATCCAGCCGATTTTCTTTAAAAACTAACAAAAAATTTTAAAATAATTTTTTTTGTAAATAAATTTAGGAATGGAAACTAACGCAATCATAAGCCGAATTTAAATTATTCATTTGGTAACAATATTTATTTTTTGAAACGAATTAAATAATTAAATTTGAAAAAATTGTTTGCTCGACTGTATAAGAAAATTATATTCAACACAGAAATATATTTTCAAGGACTCTGATTAATTACACCTTCGCTCCCACTGAAATGAATAAAAACACTATTAAAACCTTTTTCTATTAAAGAAACAAACTAACTACAGTAAGTGATGAGTTGTGTGTAACTAAACGCACCGATGGCCTTAAACATCAACAGCTACTCTTATTAAGTCTGTAGTCTACAGCTGGCAGCCTGTGTGACATATAAATTTTTTAAAAATAAAAAAAAAACAACTAAAACCTCAACTAAATTGACAGTCATAAGATAAGATAAGTTGTCAGCGTTGGCAATTTATTAAGCATTCATCTTAATTTGCTGTCATGATAAAGGCAAATGCGCACATATACATGGGAAACTATTCACTTGCGTGAATAAGAAGGGAGAACTAAAAAAGTTAATAAATTATTTTATGAGGTTTTCAACAACAATTCTATTTACCAGTCAACACATTTTTTGTGGACATATAAACTTAATGTAGAAATTACGATTTTACAAAAATTGAACTGCTACTACATTTTTAAAAATTATAAATTTATAATTTAACCTTCTGCCAAATAACTCAAAAAATATAAATATTTTAATTCTAACTAAACTTATTGCTACATTTTATCTTTTCAAACGTACAGGTTGTTTGAATTGCACTTTTCTGTGGCATTCTATTTCTTCTCTAGTTTGGATATTTATCACTTTTTGTTCTGCTTAAGCTTGTTCCCTTGATTACTTGTTTAAAAAACATGCTACCCATACCGCAGCATTCAATTCTAACATTTGGGAAGAATTTTTGTAAACGACTATCCCACTTTTATGGAATATACACACGGCTAAAGTAGAGGAGCACTTAAATGGGGACCTTCTAAATCAAACGTTATTTGATAATAATAAAAAAGACAATTATTTGAAATTTTTTAGTGAAAAAATTGGATCAATTCTTTGCTAGTTATTCAAATATTTGAACTATTTTTGGGGAAACATTATCTGCATTAAAAAATTTTATGAATTCAAACAAAGCCGATTTGTGTCAGATATAGAGAAGAACAAGTAAGATTGCTATATGCGGCTTTGCGGAACCACCTTTACCATATATGAACCTAGTTAAGTGAAGTAGGATGACAGAAGATAAAAAAAAAAAAAAAAAAATAAATAAAAAAAAAAAATAAAAAAAAATAAAAAAAAATAATAATAATAATAAAAAATTAAGTACTTAAAAGAATTTTACATAAAAATGTCACCTGCTCTTAATGAATAAAGCATTTAAAAAATAAATTGCATTTTCTGAAAGATCTGAAAGATCTTTTCACCTGATGTTTTGTTCTTATTTTTTATTTATCTATGGCCCCATATATTTGTTTTTATTTGATAAGTGATATGAACAAATTAGAGCAGGCGTGGTCTTTTGCTTGCTGCCCCTAAAAGCGTCAACCAATCTGCATAATTTTCAATAGCAAAAACTTTTGAAACTATGTCTGATTGAGTGGCGTATTTAAATTTTCTCTAGCGCATTTATCTACTTGGCAAAGTTGATTTCAATAGTAACGCGGATGGAGAAATGGACATCGACTTCGCTATGCATTAGGACTCAGAATTTTTGTACTTTATGGTGTCGGAAATGGGTATTGAAGGAATTACAAACGGAATGACAAAATTAGTTATACCCTTTTTCCACTTGTGTTGCAGGGTATAAAAAAGCAATTCTTTGTAATTTTTTAACGAAAAGTTGCATCAATGCTCTGAAAGTTATTTAATAAGTTTGAAACCTAATTTTGTTAAAAATATTATTAAAAAAATTTTTAAAAACTTGTTAATGAATTTACCCGTTTTGTGGCAGATAAAGGGAAAAAATAATAAACTAAATTTTTGGAATTTTTGAAACTTTTCAGAGAATAGTGGGATTTATATTATTCAATCTTATTATATTGTTACGTTTTTACCTTTTGAGAAACATACAGATTCTGTTGATGGCAAATACCTTTGCGGCAGATAATATTTTTTTTTACTCTGTGGCTACGGGTTTTCTCTAAATTCTACTGATCTCTGGCCTACTAAACACGCGTTATTCTAAATGCAGTAATCTTGGAAACACTACAACAGTGTTACTGCGGTGAAACATGAAATCACTACGCTTTACATCCTATCTAATCTAAACCAATAATCGTGCTCCTTTTACCCAGTAGCCACAACGCATCTGGCATACATTATCAGCTATAGATGTGTTCCTCTTATTTAGAGCGGGCGCCTTATATCGCTGTTTTTGCCTTATAATAACTCAAGTTTTTTTTCCTTTACATGTACTTGTTTAACCTGACTCGAGCTCATGAACTATACACACCAGTTTGGTGGAAATTACTTAATTCACCTCTATTTTTATTATGGACACAACTGCAACAATACTGTTGCTTTTCACATGTGTAAGTGTTGCCAGATCTTAGTTTCTAAAAATATTTTTTTTTTTTAATTTAAGCCTGGTACTTTGTTAATATTTGTGAAAATTGTTGAGCAACATTATTTCATGTGGAAAATTTGACATTTAAAATGTGGTGTGTATCTCGCGTTTTGAGAAAATTTAACGTTTTGTTGTTTTCATATTGTTTTAGAAATGTAAGCGAAATAAATATGATCAGTTGTTTAAAAAATTCCGCATGAAATAATGCCTCTTTATTTCAAAGATTTGATAAAATGTTGCCAGAAACATTTCATATGTTTTTCTACAGTAAAAATAGACTACTTCTTCTGCAACATTTTTCCAGGACATTTCCATAAAAAATTTTTATGCATGAATTTTGAAAAACTACTAGACATTCCGCATGAAAAACTGAACACCGATTAATTGTTTAAGTTCCAAAAAAAGTACCAACTTTATTAAACTAAATAATGATAACAGCTTTACACTGGTTGCATGTCAAAGATATTATGTCCTTGTACGTTATGACAAGCCACCCATTACAGTATTCCCCAAAAAAACTCACTTTCTTCCCTATTTATGTAAAAAGATGTCTTGGAATGCTTAAGTTAGTAAAAATTTCTAGAATTCTAATAAAAGAATGTGAGACCGGTTTAAATTATACATGAATTTTTCATTTTTTATAAAAAATACACAACTGTGCGGCGAAAACTTTCAACGACTACCGTTTACCACACACTGTATTTATGTTGTTTCTTATCTGACAAATGCTCTGTTTGACCATTTCAACTACTGTTCGATTATTCAGGATTCTTCATTAGTTTATCCATCGCAACAACACAATAATTTTTTTTTTTGTTTTTACTCGAGACCCCGCTTTTAACCAGTTGCTGTTCTAATGTTAAATTTCACTGAGCACATTTATAGTATGACTTATTTTTGTGAAATCAACAGTAAGTCAAATTCCTCATCTAAGTTCACTTGTGTATTTAATTTTGAAACAGTTTTTTCAGCGCATTGATGCTAATTTTTTCGAATATTTAAGTCTAGTATTTTTGTTAGCTGGGTTAATAATTCCAAGCATAATTTTCTATATCAAAAGATATATTACTTACACACATTAGCTTAATTTATCATGCTACGCTATTGTGCATCCATTGTCTTGTTTACTCTGAAATGGTTTGCTTTTAGATGTGTTTGTGTAGAATATTAAACATAACACGGTTTGGTGTCAGTTTTTAATAGCAACACGCAACTAAAATTGACATGCAAAAACCACAATGCATTCATTTAAATTATCAACTCAAATACATGGTAAAGCTATTAAAGCGGGTTTTCCAATAAAGTCGTATTGATGTTAACTGTCTGTTAAGTCCGTGTTGTTTTCGTGTGGGAGGGTGATACGAACTTAAAAAAAAAAAAAAAACAAAAGTAAAGAAAAAAAGGAAAAGAAAAAAGTTTGATAAGCTTGTGTTAGAAAATTATTTCAGATCTTATAAGTGTTGTAAATGTAAAATTTAAGCAATTGTTTCTCTGAAGTAATCTGAAATATTTCTGTGAAATCTCATTGTATCTCTTATACACTTAAATTAGTAATAAAATATCTTTTTATTTGTACTCAGACTTGATTTAGACTGGATTTAGTTATTATTTTTTTAATCTGCAGGCAAGTTATTTCACATACGAACTCTTTGACGTAAAAGCGATTTTTCTCTATAATGCGTAGTGCAATTCACTGGCCAATCGACTACGAAGGAGCGCGTTGCACGTACGTAATGACGGTTTTCAGAAACAAGTTTCTTGATTTCATAAGAGCGCATTCCGTTTTAGTAACGATAAAACAGTGAAATACACATCACATTGGGCCGATGCTTCAGTGAATTAAAGAACAGGATACCCCACTGTTAAAGATAAGTTTCTCGCTGTCTCCTGCGCGCGGTCGAAAAACTTCGGAATAGACTTCGGAGTACCAGCCCATTTTCGCTCTGATTAAGGTGACAAAGATAGCGAGGAGATCAGATGGAGTGAAGTATCTCTTATCAGAAAACCTAGGCACTTGACTGCTTCTTTTGAGACATGAAGAATGTGCTTTTTCCACCGGAAGGCTTGGCCTATTGCGAAAAGAAAAGATAGTATTGGAATTCTGACGTAGAAGGTCGTTAAGAAAAATAAAAAATAGAGTAGAAGAAAGGTACCCCTGAATTTACCTTGAACTCGTATAGTGCCGTTCTTCAGAAAGCTCGATATAAGTCGAGAGAAGCTATCACTGACACCATGCTATAAAGCCACCATATTACTTTCGCTGAAATAGTGAATGAATTGACACCATTTTTCGAAAGAAAGGCCAATAAGTCACCCGTACAGCGTTGTCTATGAAAGCCTTTTTTGCCGGTATTTAAATAAGCTGTTGGACTCCAGATATTTCACACGATAAAAATTAAGCATACTTTCCATTACTTTGGAAAGTGCAGAGCAAATTGCGATTGGTGGTAAAACTTTAATAAAATTTTCATTGACATCATTTTCTGCCGTCAGTCTTTTCATTTTAAGCTTGACTTCATAGTCGTGGTATAGAAGCACCAGATGGTATAGTGGTGAGTTAACGCAAAAATACGTATTTTCGTTTTCCACTTCACGCTTCACAAAAGGAAAAGGAACAAATATCCAAATAGAAAAAAATAACGTTAAAAATTTTAAAACTTGCATTAGAATTAAATGAATTAATGTAAGGGCGACACTGAAGAGAGCGAAATTAGGGGTGGCTTATGTCATACCAAATCCAGGTTTGTGCTTGTCCACTACCTTTTGCAACCAGCTTCAGTATCTACTCCTTCCAGGGAACAGATGAAAAATCATATCATTTTTATTTATTTGCTTATTTACATTTGAAGGCTTTTTAACTTTTCTATCAAAGAATTTTTTTTAGCAATGAAAATATAAAATAATGTTCAAGCATTTTTTCTAGAACTACACTTGTATATTAAAATTTTAATAGCAAGTTTTTACGGCAAATGTTTTACCACTCCCCTTGAGACTTGAGACCAAATTTTGCAGAGCGAAGCTCGCCTTAATCTGATTTATAGCCACGTGAGTTTCGAACGTGCCTTTCGAAACTACAAATTTCGTTAGGCAATCCGTACCTAAAACGAACTTTTAATCTAGACGTATCATATATGACATGTTATATTTAAGTACTTAAAGTACCAATGGATACCACTGAGAAACTAGCCGCGTGGCAATTGTGGTTTTAGCTTTTTAGCTTTACAGATTTTGGAAAGTCATTGTGTCTTAAGAGTAGTTGGGGTAAGATAAGATTTGGTTACCCTGACATAATGTTGTCTTTTGGGGTATAAAAACAGAGTACTATAATTTCTTCCACCATTACGAAAGTGGGGTGTTTGTAAGGAGAACAAATTCCTTTCATATTTCCAGCATCCGTTTTGGCCTCTTTAATGGAGAAAAAAAAAATGATCAGTTTAACAAGTCGAGCAAGAAAAAAATAGCAGCTAACACCTCCTGTAGTTTTTATTAGAAAAGTGCAAAGCAATTATTTGGTAGCTGGGATAATTTAGTAATTTAAAGAGCAGTTATAGTCATTCTATACCCCATCCCATATTCGCTTACAGTTAATAAGAAAATCTTGATCCAAATTTAAGAGCAGCATTAGGAATTGAAAAAAGCTACAACATAACAAGATCATATGTCTATGTCAGTCATGACTGAACAGTTTAAGACTCGGCATAATCACAAAATATTGTGGTGTGGATGCCTACACGAATTTTTGAAAGCCTTAGTTTAGTAGATAAAAGATTGTGGAAAAAATCTAGCCAGAGCTGTAGGAAAGAAAAAAATAATTAAATGCTACAGAAAACTTAAATAAAGGAAAACTTGACGTGCTGGTATTTGCCTAAAAAAGAGCCCCGATAAATGTAAATAGGAAGAAAAAAAATATTGACCGATACTGATTAAGAGTTCTTATAAATTTAGTGATTAATTGCGGGGCATTAAAGATGTAATAATCGACTGACTCATGTGCCATTATTTGGCAAAAGTGACAGGAATCTTTCATAAAAATATAAAAACTCGATCTAACTCCTTTCCTTCAGAACCAGTTACTTCTATATAAAACGGAATATATATATATATATATAAATTTATCAAATTTCCCGCTTATAAAAATAGTTCAACTGTCTATACATTAAATAAGATTTCACAGTTTTAAATGTTAATTTAAAAGTAAAAAAAAGTAAAAATATTCTTTAATGCTATTGCTGCACTTCCGACTGGTTTGCGTGAGATCACGTAGTTTATTACAAAACTGCCACAAGTTGTGTCATTTCAACTTCCGGTTAAAGTTATTTTATTCTTCAGGGTGTGAATTTACACAAACACTCAAGCACATACATGCTTGTATGTCTATGATGAATTATGGGTGTTGTCGCGTTTTTGTTGGATCACATTAAATGCATAAGTAAAATGTATTTGTATATGTGTGAAAACATACACGTACATACACACACACATGAATATATAGTGATTCTTAAAATGTGTACAAGTTCAGATGTGTTTTTGTTATTTGGATTTTTTTAGAATCATTCGTTTAGAAAATTATCGACCAGGGAATTGGTCGATGACCTCCCCCTCAATAATAAATGTGGTTTTATTATTTGTTTCTTTTACTTTATTTTAAGTTTACGTTGCAGGTCATGTTCACTTATATTCACCCAGCTTTTATTTTAATCTTTATTTACTTGTGTCAGGTGTTGTGGAAAATAACATTTTATTAGAATTAAATAAAAATGTCTTAAATTTTGTATGGCATTGCGTACTGATGATAAACTTTTGCTCTTAAGAAAAGTTTCTAGATTCTTTTAATGCGGGTAACAATAACGTTGCAAAATAATAAATACAAGATTCCAAAAATGTGTTTAATTTTGATGTATTAAAATAAAAGAAATTTTTTTAATTTCAACTAATATTTTATGTGACTTAAGAAGGCGTAAAAGGACTAAAGGCATCTCATCCGGGTTTCTAACTGTTTATATGACTTTGACCGACGTTTGAAAATACTAATAAATCCACAAAGATTTTGAAACAGAAAAGCAAGAGGAGATGACTTACATTTGGTTTCATCTTAGTGACACCTTATTGAAACCACAAGTCCTAAGATCACAAAATAAATCTTTTGTACAGGTTTTGTTATGTTCTCAGATTGATTAAAATTTTAATTGATTCAATTATTTAATTATTTGAAAAGCTATTTTTCCTTTTTTAGTTAAATCTATAGTTAATTCCTTCTAATATTTACTGCCAGTCCCACGATGTCGCAATCATTCGTTCGTTCGCACAATTACAACAATTTTTAAAAATTTGTTTTTGTTTTGAATGTAATTATGCGAACGAACGATTGATTGCGATATCGTGGGACTGGCAGTTAATTAGCAAATATTTTACTTGGTTCTTCAATTAAATAAATAATTGAGTCAATAAAAAATTTTATTAAATTTTTTCCTTAAATCAAATAAAATGTTTAATTTAATTCTGAAAACCGTAATCACAAGAGTTTCGGAAAATAACTATGAAGCGATTTAAGCACACGCCTTAAGTATTTGGCTGTAAGTTTAGGGCACTTAAAATATTTGACAGAAATTATTGTTGGCCACAAAAAAAAAAAAAAAAATTGCCACACATTTTTAATAACGGAACCAAGCAGTACTTTTGGAGTATCATTATTAGTCACTAATACGCTTTTTCTTAGTATCGTTTTGAGGGTTGCGTAAACATATTTCAACAGCATTAATAACGCTTATTGACTGTCTGTCTGCGCAGGTCACAAATCATAAAACTGTACAAGCTAGACGCATAATAATTTTTAGATGTATGAAATTTTGTCGCTATAATGACGGTTTTTTAAAAGTAATTAAAGGGTGTTACCTTAGAGTCGTGCTATTCATATATATGACTAATTATTTTAAAGCGTTATAATCAGACGCCTGAAAATGGAATATAAAAATTATATAAAAAAATTAAAGGGTGTCCCATTCAAAAAGTGACTTAAACAGCAAGCGAATAAATTAAAATAAAATTAAAACTTAAAGGGTGATTCATAAATGGTACGATACCTTTCTTCTTTGAGGAGGAACTTGTGCCTCACTGCAAGGCTTTAGTTTGTTAAAAAAAAACACCTTAAAAGTTTTTATACGAATTTAACAATACTGGATCGTTATATAATTTTTTAAAATTTTCGAATATTTATTATTTAAATATAAATTTATATTAATAAATGCTGATGAAGGACGTAACGGTCCAGGAAATGCAGCATTACATTTTGCTGGTGTCTAGTTTTTCTTGCTTTCTTTAGCAAACGTCAGCATACATTTGTAAAAATAATTTTTCTTTCTAAAAAAAGGCTTTTAGAAATTAAAAAATTAATTTTAGCCCAAAATTAATGCCCCTATTGCGGTTCACAACTTTTTTAATAATTTGGTCGTCTTTCATAGGTCGGTATTGCCATTCACAACTTAAATGCGGTTGACTATTTGGTTGTGAGGTCGATTTTTTGGTTGTGTTTAATGCTATTGCGGTTCACCACTTTGTATGAGTTTGGTTGACAAAAACGATAAATATACACAACTGCTTATTAGCAGTTGAGTCTTTGTCGGTTATAAATTTCTATTAAATTTTAATAAATTTCCTTTAAAAAAATAATACAAAAAGAACAATAAATGTAACAATCGTAGGTATAGGTGTTTTTTGATCTTAATATAATAAATTAAATGTTTAATCCACATACACAGGACTTTAAAAATAACAACCAAGGCCCAGTTTGAGTGACTTCTACAGCTGATAAAAAGAAATTGCTAAAGGAAAGCTAAAAATTGGGATGACTATAACTCAGTGTAAGGAAGCGTGGGAAGGATTTATAATTGAATTAAATAGCTTGGGCCCACCCACAAGAACATTTTTATTATTATAAACAGACATCTTATTAAAATTTTTAGTTTATATAGGTTTAGACTCATTACAAAGCAAGTATTAAAATAAATTGCTAATAATAAAAAAAAAAACAACTAACAAGCAACAGGAATGAGAAATTCATATCTCAGCTGTTATCACTAAATGATCAAGTAACACCATTTAAACACACCTTCGGCGTTGGAAACGTTGCTCCCTCAACAAGCGAGGCTCCTGAAACTCCTCAAATCCTCGACTTGTTTGCACAGGTTTCTTAAAATGATCCTTAAATTGGTCTATTACATAATAAGATACTTCTTTGTTCAGCCGAAAATAGCTAAAAAATCTATGAAACATGACTTATTATAGATACTTGTTACTTATTTTGGACATTTCGTACTTCGCACTGGGTAGTTCAAGAGGATTGGAATCATCGCGTGTTTTTCTACGTATACGTATAACATTTGTATTAGCATCATGATTTTCGTCTTCAAAAAAATAAATCAACGCTTAAATCCGTTCTTTTTATTTCATAAAAACTTGATTTAAACTTCTTTTTGCATTTTATTTTCTTCATTTTACAAATAAAATGCACGGTATTGCCAAAATGAAACCGAAATTTCATGTTGGCAACACCATAACCAACACAACTAAAAATCGTTGTTTTCTACAATACCAAAAAATAAGTCAAAGTCGGGTTGACTGACAGACGACCAAACTTAGCTGAGTTGAGAACGGCAATAGGGGCATAATTTTAATTCATTTAATTTTTATTAATTTATTTTTTTCCGATATTTTCAATTCTTGATCATTTTTTGATTGAAAAATTCGAAATGTTGGATAATACCACCTATAAGTTAAGTTTCGATATTCGGAGAATTTTCTGCTTTTGGCTTTAAATTTTCTTCTTTTGAAAGTTTAATGAAATAAATTCTGATTTTTTTTAAACACTCGATTTTGTGGTGTTATTTAATATATGTGCAACATATAAACTTTATTATTTATTTTATTAAAGCTTTACTGAATTCTCTACATAAAAATACATTATTGATGATTTTAACTTTAATTGTAAAGTTTGGATGTTTGATAAATCTCAGATATTTGAATTCCATAAACATCCAAATTGTTCTACATATATAATTTTAATTTAAATTTCTGTTTCTAATAGAATTTCATTATTTTGTTGAAAGTTGGAAATATTTTGAAAATAATCCTGTTTGGAAAAAATTTTGTTTCTCCTTTTAAATTTCGGTTAATTTTTTTTATACAAATTTAAAATTTTAATACAATTCTAAAAAAGTGTTTTGCAACGGCCGATTTTGTAATGTAATTTTGAATATTTTTAGAGAATTTAAAATTTTGTTTATCTGTTTCCGAAGATACTCTGAAGTTTTCCCAAATTTTCAAAGTTATCTATTTATTAAAAAATAAAGGATTTTGTAGGATTTTTTCTAAAATTTCTATATTAAACAAAATTTTGGTTTCGGGGTAGAAATGCCATATCACGGTTGCGGCTACGGTTGTTTTTAATATGAATTTTTGACGATCAAAAACGCTTAACAACACAGCACGTAATTAGATTTATTTTATTTATTTGTAGGGTCTTAGTGTCTTTTTCTAAAAAAAAAAAAATTAATCGTGTTTATATTTTTTGTAATCGACTAGGAAAAAGGATTTGTTTAATAATTTTGTACCTTAAAAAACTGATAAAAATTTTTTGTTACAATTTTTGGGTACTTGGCGTTGCAGTAAAATACTAAAATACTATAAAAGTTTGGCGAATTTTGATAAAGTTACTTTTTTTTCTAAGATATCTTATTACTCACCTTTTAAATCTTTTACTTCAAGTTCTTTATTAAGGTTAATGATTGAAATTGTGCTCTCGAATAAATTGCCACCCGGTCAAAAGTTAATTTGCGATCTATGGTTGTTTTGATAAAAACGTTTTACATGTATTAGTTTTCTAGGACCTGTAATACAAATGCTCGTATATTACGAGGCAGTAAGTTCTGGTATAATTTTTCTTTGCGGTCATACGAGACAGTGTGTCTTATATTCAACGCCACTGGGGAACTGGTAAAAAGTTGAAGTACTGCTTGGTTTCTAATATTCTATTAACACTACGACAGAGAATTTTATGGTCTTTTGAAAACACAATTAAAAAAATTGCCTCAGAAAATTTTAATGAAAACATTTTTATAATGCTGCACTTTATTGTTGTTGTACCATTGTCCGAATAAGAATATTTAAACCGAAAAAAAATATATAAAATTATTTTATATCGATGTCCCATAAGTTTGTGCACTTAAATGTTTCCAAAGATCTTAATTTTAATCATTTTTTCATTTAAGTTTGTGTGCTTTGGTGTGGTGAGGTTCTCGTTTAATGCAAAAGGAAAGGCAACAGCTGTTTAAATGTTAAATGTGTTAATGATGCTCGTATAACCAACAAAGTATAAAAAAGTTTTTTCGTTTTTTCTTGTTGCTTCTATTGTTATTTTTATTATGGAAATTATTATAACAGAAAAAAAAAAAAAACAAAGATGTGAAGCATAGGAAACGCAGCTTGAAATAAAAGTTTTAATTTTATTGTAAAATAATTAAATTTAACGACGACATTAGAAGGAACATTTTTGTTTTCTCTTTGGTAATTGTTTTGATGCTTAAGGAATTTTTAATTGGTTTTTAAAGACACTAAAGCTTTATTGAAGAAAAAGTCAGCAAAAATTTGGATTTGAAATTTAAACAAAGTTTAAAAGTAAAATGAAAGTTTCACAAAATACCTTAAGATGTTTCGTAGCTGGTTCAAATATACTTGGAAATAGTGAAATTTAATTTCCTTAAATTGCTATTGCTTCTAAATTTTTAACATCAAGTTAAGTAAAAATAACTAAAAACTTTTTTTGTTTTGCTTTTTAACAGACTAAAGATGTACTTAAAGCCAATTATTTTCTCAGTATCCTTCGTTTTTAGTGGTTAACAAAAATATTTAGCATTTTCATTGTGGTGTTGCTGTTATGGCACTACTTAACTCTTCCAAAAATGTAACACTTTGGCAGACCGGTGCTCTACAGATATGGGGATGGGGTGTTTCAATAAAGTATTTGAGTTTTAAACCTGAAAAATTTTTCAGTGCATAACAAATCATTGGAAGAAAGCAAATTCATCAATGGCTATTTGAGTGATACAGGGTTTCTATCGCCTTTAGTAGTGTGTGGATAGTATGTGAAAAAAAACTTTGCTGAGTCTAGGGGACAAATATTTTTTACAGAGGCGAAATCAAGGAAACAAAAATGAACCGAAAATTTATTACAAATCTTCATATTTCGTTCGTATGTCACCCATAAAAAAAACCTGAGTAAAATGAAAAAGTGTGAAAGTGCCTGAAGAATTTCGATATTGTAATTGAATTATTTAAGATGCAGAGACAGAACCTTGAGGCCATTTTTCCTCTTTGCTTGATTTTTTATGCATTTATGCTCACGTGTATTAAATTAAAAACAAGTAAGAGCGTTATATCCGGATCTTATATACCCTTTACCATACATGTTGTGAAGAAATTCTATTAAAAAAAAAATATTGGGGTGACAGAGAAAAATAAGAAAAAAAAAATTTGAGTATTTAATATAATTTTACATAAAAATATCACCGGCTCTGAATGGGTCAAGCATTTTTAAAATTTTTTAGTATTTCTGAAAGATCTCTTTAAAATGACGCCCACGTTGATGTTTAAGAAAAATATGCTGAAAAATCGTACTTTTTTATGAAAAGTTCAAAGGCCCATAACCCGGAGAATATCGACGAGCACTAATATTTTCACTTAATGTTTTTTCCCTTATTTTTTAGTTCTCCATCTCCCCAGATATTTGATTTTTTTTATTTGTGCCAAATGGTATGGAAAAATTAGAGTCTGGCGTGGTTATTTGCCCGCTGCCTCCAGGAATATGGGCCAATCTTGCTGATTTTCAATAGCAAAATTTTCGAAATTATATCTGATCGATTAAATTTTATTAAATTTTGTCAGTCTTATCCAGTACCCGGGCAAATTAATTTCAACGCTAACGCGGACGTACAGAGAGATATCGCTCAATCGACTTCGTTATGCATAAGGACTGAATGCATATGTTTAATTTATGGAATCGGAAATTGATATTGTACCCTGTGGTGAATGGTATGTTCGCGAGATACAAACTTAAAAAAAAAATAATAACGAGATCGTTTTTATGTCTTTACTATCAAAACTTATCCAAATATTTGATAAAAATTTGCTGCTAATAGTTCATCTCTTTAACTTGTAAATCATAACTTTGTGATTGTTGTTTTACAAATTATTAAATAAAAAATACGATAATACCAATCAAGAAACAATCATGCAAAAATTCTACCCATGCAGGACCACTCTTTATTTTTTATACTCAAGTGCATGCACGATCGCGTGAGTGTAGGGAAAAATTATTCACCACTAACCATGATTACTCGTCAAAAATCTACATTTGTAAATTAATTTTTCTTTTTAAAAAAGGTTTTTAGAAATTAAATAAAAATTAACTTAAGAAAAAATAGATTTTTAATTTTTTTATGTCTACAGTTCAACTCTTGATTTCGTAAAAATTAAAATAATTTTCGTTTCTAAATATGCGAACAATATTGTTATGATTAAAAAAAAAAAAAAAAAATAAATAAATAAAAAAAATAGTTCGATGTTGATTTCAGATTATTCTTTTTAATTCTTGAAAAATTTTACTGAAAGAGGGAATTGAGGTAAAAATAATCTATAATTTACAAAAGCTAATTTGTAGGCTCCAATAAAATCTGCAGAAAACTTTTGAAAATATAATTAAAAAACTCACGAAATAATATTCTAAGGAAAGAAGAAAAACCATTAAAAAATTAAAGGGTCATCCAAATACGACGCCTAGATATCAGCACTATATAATTTTTACACGTGACATCTTTTCAAGTGACATAAGCCATTTTGTTTTATTAAAAGGTAGTACAGTTTTAACCATGGACAAGTATACATTGCAACAACGCATTCAACATCATTCAAAGTTATTATGAAAATGGGCGTTCTTTGAACGAAGCTCATTTCAGAATGGATGGATTCGTCAATAAGCAAAATTGTCGTATCTGGGGTAATGAAAATCCTCATGTTATTCATGAAAAATCTCTACACCCACAAAGAGTTACTGTTTGGTGTGGATTTTGGGCAAATGGAATCATTGGGCCATTTTTTTTTCGAAGATGATGCTGGAAATGCTGTTACTGTGAATGCTGAGCGATACCAATCAATGTTGAGAGACTTTTTATGGACACAGTTGAATTATATTGATGTGTCTGACGTCTATTGCCAGCAAGACGGTGCTATATGTCACACAACTCGAGAAAACATTACGCTTTTGCGATCAAAATTTTCTCAACGTGTAATTTCACGAAATGCAGATTTCAATTGGCCTCCAAGGTCATGTGGTCTGACACCATTAGATTTTTTTTGTGGGGTTTTTTGAAAAGTCGAGTGTATGCTAACAAGTCACAAACAATTAATGATCTAAAGAACAACATTCAAGTTGCAATTCGTGAAATAACACCAGCAACATGTCGGAAAGTCATTGAAAATTTCGATATTCGCATTGATGTCCGCAGACGCAGTCATGGTGGACATTTGAATGATATTCTATTCCACTTATTACTGTAATGGATCATACTTTTAATAAAAAAACAGCTTGAAAAAATTGCAAATAGTTTGTGTTTTATTTCAAAAAAAACATGTAGGCGCGTTTTTTGGATGACCCTTTTATGTTTATATTTTTATAAAACAATTCTGAACAAAACAAAAACGGAAAAAAGATTTTCCAATAAACTTTGATTCTTGTGGGTGCTTGCGAAATTATGGTTCAATGATATCCCAGATGGTGACATCTTCATAGAAGACTCATAACGTGACACTTAAGACAATACCATCCAGCAAAGTTTTATCCAGGAATGTTTAAGGTTGTAAAAGAGAAAAATAAAAAGATTTAACATTAATTGATAGAACATTAAGAGGAAATAGAATAAAAAATTTGCAAAATTAGTTTTAGACCTGGTTGGAAACCTGTTTGAGGAGATTAAATTGCCTTTTGGGATATTTAAATTAACATTTAAAATTTACACTTTTCTATAACAACTTGGTTCTAGGAAGTTATATCTTCTTTTTTTTTTAAAGAAGTTTTATTTTCGTAATTTTTCTTTGATTTGGAATTTTGCTTTATAATACTTACGAGAAAGGATCCACTCCTTTTACATGGTAATGGCCAATAAAATAATAAATTGCAACTTTTTCCAGCCACAGGAAATGTCGCTAAACTTATTTAGTGCCAGTTAAGACCAATACACTCTATTAGATTTATTCTTTAGATTTGTCACAAAATCTTGTATGTTCAAAGAGTTTAAAAATAAAATTTGTAACAGATTTTTTTTAAAGGTCAATTGGCGAATTTTTTTACCTTTAAAAATGTTAAAAGTAATAGTTTCTGGCAATCGTAATTGCATTTAAATATACATTTTGTTAAAGTGACAGTATGAATATTTTTGCAGTTTTTTCTTTTCGAGTAGAATAGAGTGCCCTTCGATTTTCTTTTCGTGATCCGCAATATTGTGTAAAATAGTCAGCCATGATCTTTATTAGAATGCACTAGAGCCCCGAATCACAGTGTCCCGATTTGCGTCGTTTCGATTTGTGTCGTTTCGATTTGCGTCGCGTTTCTCCAGTCCCAATTAACGACGCAAATCGGTGCTCTAGTGTACAAATCTCAAGTTATATCCCACCTAAACCAATTTGTGTTTATGAAAAAAAGAAAATTTTGACAGAATTTTTAACGTGATAAATGTATGTCAACATGGCAATGCATCACTTCTCGCTGTGCAGGTGATCAATAAAAGGCCTTAACTAAAAGTATTTTTTCAGTCCCAGTTAAATTAAATGTTTTCCAATGCTATTGATTTAACTACTTTTGTACAGGCAGGGTAAACTTTTTTGTTTAAGATTTAAATTTTATAGCTCCTCTTACTTTGTAACCCTGTAATTGATTTATACACAGCCAAATGTTAAATAGGTGTTACAGATACATTTCATGTGATACATGAACAAACTTGTGTAAATGCCTGCAGTCATATTGTATTTAAAGCTTTATAACTCTTACACAATTTTGCATAGAGAAAAAGGAAATTGCATTAGGCGTAAGTAAATAAGAAACAGTAGAGTCATTGCTTTTTATTAATGCTAATGCTATTGCTGTTGCTGCTATTACTGCCTGAGTGCAAAAAGCATTTTCAAATATCAATTTCTCAACATAATATTGTTTGCCTTAGTTTGTATTTGTCGAACGAAAAACTAATGCATGAGAAAAAATGGCAGAAGAAAAAAAAAATATATATCAGGATGCATAACAAAATTTGCTAAGAAAGGTTGGTGACTAAATACAGATTTGTAAGTCCGCTGTAAAATTTTGCATACTAAATATCTTCTTCAGGTTCACTTTCAATTTCTAATAAAAAATTCTTGAACTTAGGCTCCAGGAAATAATTATTAAATATTAAGTAAAAAATGTTAACAAAAAAAAGTACCTCTAGTACTTTTTTGTTAAGTACTTTTTTAGATTTATCAAGTATAAATTTATTTCCTACTTTGAAAAATTTTTTTAATTTAATGTTAATAATTAATATTTGCTATAAAATATTTTTTTGAAGGTACTTTTATAAAAGGTACTTTTTGAAAATGTATTTTACAAGGACACTTTTAAGAACTCTACTTTATTTTTAAATAATAAATCTAAACGCGAAACTAGTTCCTATTAAGGAACTTTACTGAAAAGGTATTTTTTCTCAAAGGAAACCATAAAGAGAAAGTACTTTTGTAAAAAAAAGTCTGTTTCTAATTAAAACTTTGTCTTTTTAATTAAAGTGTTGTGTAAGTTCTGTACGTAAAAGAAAGAGGAAGTTTTTAAAAAAATATTTTTTTGAAAGAAAGAAATTGATTAAATAACGTTTTTTTTTAAAGAAACTTTTCTCAAAAGAACTTTTTAAAAATATATTTTTTTAGTATTTTTCTAGTATTTAAAAAATATAATTCTAGCAAACTTACTATTGAAAAAAGTGTATTGGTTTATAAGACTTCATTTTCCATGCATGGAATTTTGTGCAAAACGTCGCTTTATAAAAATGTACTTTTCAGATAAGTTCTTTTCAAAAAAGGTACTTTTCAGAAAAGTACTTTTATAATAAAACTTCTTTGTAAAGAAAAATTTCTGTGTTCTTTTCTAAAGATATTTTTGTAAAATCATTAACAAATAAAAATAATATTAAAAAATCACTTTTGAGTAAAAGTACTTTTTTGCTTTAGTACTTTTCTTGAGAAATTTTTCTTAAAAAAAAAAATTTTTTTGGAATAGAAAGAGCAGTTAAAGCTTGTAAACTTACAAAACTTCTAACAATTCCCTAAATAAATCAAACCGGCTTAACATTTCCAAAAGCAAAAAAATTTTAAATTAACTTAACTTTTGCATCACAGTAAAAGGGCCAAAAAGTAATAAAGAATAATATCTATGAGAACATAGTTCATCTAACAATTTTATCCATTTGTTAAATTTGTCTGTTTTAAGGAAACATTATCATGAAGTTCATTTACTATTTGAAGCCATTAACACAACGTTATTGAATAAACAATGGACTGCAGTTGGTGCACTAAGGTCATCAACACAATCATATAAAAGCCGCAAATTGTATCCGTTTCCGTATCTGTATCTTTCTCTCTATTTGGCTTTAAAAAGTAATGTTTATTTATTTGTTAAAAGTGTGTTGGTATCAGTTTGAGTAGGTGACGTCTGGCAATATTTAAATTATTCCTGTTGGTACATCTTTCCACAATATTGACCCCATTTTGTCACCAATTTAGTATTCGTAACAATAGCAGCAGTATATTACTGTGTGTGTGAGTGCGTTAAGAGCATTTACTTGCTGCATGTATGTCCAGTAGTTAGCGGAATGTGTAGTGCAGTTGTCACTTAATAATAGACTGGAATGATATCTTCAAATGTAACGTTTCTAGAAACACAAAAATGAGGGTTTTAGAAAGTTTTATTGATTTTTATCTTTAATCACCTAAAGAAAACTTTTTTTAAATTTCCTAGAAGGAAGTGAAATTAATCCTTTCATTTGGTTAACAAATTCTTTTGTTTTGATTCCTAGGAAATTTTCAAATTAACAGTCCAAGTTTATGTGTAAAATTTCTGTAAAAAATTATTATATTATCGTTGAATATCATAATAAAGTTTCTGTAATTACAACAATATTATTGTCAGCATAATAATAACATTGTTAAATGTAAACATAAATATTTTTGAAGTATAAAAATGTTATAATATATGATCATAATATGATAAAAATTATAATTTTATGATAAAATATATTAAAAAAATATATAAAAAAATTGCATGTCATTTCAGCCATTATATGTTTGACTACAAGCGTAGAGTAATGGAAAAATAATATTTGTGAACAGAAAAATTTGATACAGTTGAATCAACTCCTTTAATGTAAAAGTACTTTTCACAAGAATTCTTTTAATGCCAAACACTGTAAGAAATTTCTTCGGTAATATCTACGAAAAATTTAATAAAACCTAACGATGAAAATAGATAACTTTAGTTAATTTCAATTCAAATTTGTATTCTTATTTTTTTTTATTAAGAAACTCCATACAAATTAACAAACTAATTTTTTTTTAATTAATAAAATCTGTTAATTTGATTCAAGAATATTTAAGAAATTGAGAAAAATTCTATTAAAGTAACTTAATTTTATTTCAAACTGCTATCACACTAGTGAACAATTTATGTTTCGATTTGACTCAACATTCTTTTATTATACCTTTCACCCAAAAGTGGAAAAATTTTGTCACTTCGTTTTTAATTTCCGACCCATAAAGTATATTTTTTCTGTCATTATGTCTGTCTGTACATTCATGTTATTGCTAAAATTAACTTTGCCAAGGCACTAAATGAGCTAGAGAAAACTTAAGTACGTCAATAAATCAGATAGAGTTTCTAAAATTTTCTATTGAAAATCAGCAAGATCGGTCAATGTCCTTCGAAGCAGCAGGCAAAACACCACGCCTGTTTCTAATTTTTCTAATGAATTAACTTCATTAAAAAAAATCAAATATATGGGGTGAAAGAGAATTAAGAAACAAGGAAATAAAACACGTGAAAAAATTGGCTTTCGCCCATATTTTTTGAGTTATGGGCCTTTGAGCTCTTTATAGAAAAGTACGATTGTGCATCATATATTTTATGATATCAATATGGGTATCATTTAAAGCTTTTGAAGAGATCTTTCAGAAAATGCTTGGATTTAATAAAAATGCTAAACTTTGGATTTAATAAAAATGCTAAATCAAAAGCCGATGACATTTTTGCAATTTTTGTCTGTCTGTCTGTCTGTTTGTGTTCGCATCACGTAAAAACTGTTGAATGAATTTAAATAAAATTTTATGAAGAAGTCCCTTAAAGCCTTGCTTCAAATATAAAATAATTTTTTATTCATAAAATTATATCATTTTGCAGAGCAACAAGAGATACCAATTTTGTCGGTATAATAGTACTAAAACAGCTGTCAGCAGATATTATTTTTATAGATGGAAAATTTCTAACACTGTTTACAGAACGTTACAACAAATGTTTAGAAATATAGTTTTCTAAATTTTAATTGTAAATGATGATATGCGGACGATATCGTGGGCACTGCTAGTATCCAATATAATACTTGTTGTTACTGTGAATATAAGAGTATAAAAAAATATTTAATTAAAACTTTACAATTAAAAAGACGTGTAAAATTCATGACTATAACAGCGGGACAAATTTGAATTTTAATTATAACGACCTGAATAATATCATCTGTAAGCATCACCTTTCAATGAAAAAAAGCTTTAAAATCGGTTCAAAAACTACTGACTGCGGCAGGAACAAACATACAAAAATTGACATTTTTCCATTTTAAAGTCGGTTTACTTTACAATAACTTATAATAATTTAAATATTTGAAAATTAATTTTATTGAATCTAACTAAATTTTCATCATATTTGCAGTGCATATTCAGTAACAAAGGGAGAAAGTTTAAACTTAAAATATAATATCGATATAATTAATTTTATTTTATAATTATTTTTTTACAAACAACATTTGTAGATTCAATGAAATGTTTATTAGTTGTTTAGTGGCCCAATTGTTTTCATTAATTTTACACTTCATTTTAATATATTTAAGCAAATTTTTGTTTCAGTAAAATTAACTAGTGGGATTGTTTATTTATTTATTTATTCTGCACATATTAAATTTTCTTTTATCATCGGAACCAGAGGTGGATTACAAATGTTCATCAATATTTGTTAATCATCTTTAAATTTACCTTCCTGTTGTATTTATGGTTATTTGTGTTAATTGTGTCATAAATAGGTTGCTGTTGAAACAATTTCCATGCGTGTTTGATTTGCTTGCGTGTTACCCCCTCTGCCTTTTATTTACAGTTATCATGATGCCTTAACGTCTATACTTTTTGTCTGCATTCAGGCTGCAGATATATCATTTTCAATTGTGGTTTTTTATTCGACTAATGTTTGGTAAAAGTTTTTACCAAGAAGAACGAAAAACAAATAAAAAAGGGCAAACTTTTATGTGTTTTAAAACTGGCAAAAGATTTATTTTAGAAAACTGCAGTTGAAAAGAAATGTTTGTAAATGGATTTAAATGGAAAGCAATTAAAAGAAATAGAAATATAGATTATAAAATCCATAAGTCATTTCGAATAAAATATTAAAAAAATATTTTAAAACATTTTATGTTTTTTTGCCAACAAGTTTTATCCACGATTTTTTATATCCTACACCGCAGGTGTAAAAGGGGTATATCTAAGTTTTTTCTGTTTGTAATTTCTACAATATCAGTTCTTGACTCGTCTAAAAGGTTTTGGAAAGATCTTCAGGGAAATGTTAAATGTTTTTTAGAGTCTGTGATATTTTTTTCTTATTTTGTAATTCTCTGTCATCCCAGTATGCGTTTTTTTGATTGGAATTACTTAACAAAACTAGAGCTACATTTATGGTGAAGGTTATATTAGAGTCGGCGAGGCCAAATAATAAATAATAATTTTAAAGATAAAAGACCTCGAAAATATAATATTACCTTCTGCTAGTGCCTAATTTTTTCCGTTTTCCCTTAAAAATTATCACAAAAAAATTTTAAATAATTTTTTCTTTCTTAATAAATTTTACACGATTATGTATTTAGTTGTAATACTAAAATAGCTTGACTAATAAAGGGTCATCCAAAAAACGCGGCTACATGTTGTTTTGAAATAAAACACAAACTATTTGCAATTTTTTCAAGCTGTTATTTTTTTTAATTTAAAAGTATGATCCATTACAATTATAAGTGGAATAGAATATCATTCAAATGTCCACCATGACTGCGTCTGCAGACATCAATCCGAAATTTTCAATGACTTTCCGACATGTTGCTGGTGTTATTTCACGAATTGCAACTTGAATGTTGTTCTTTAGATCATTGATTGTTTGTGGCTTGTTAGCATACACTCGACTTTTCAAAAAACCCCACGAAAAAAATCTAATGGTGTCAGATCACATGATCAATTGAAATCTGCATTTCGTGAAATTACACGTTGAGGAACTTTCGGTCGCAAAAGCGTAATGTTTTCTCGAGTTGTGTGACATGTAGCACCGTCTTGCTGGAAATAGACGTCAGACACATCAATATGATTCAACTGTGTCCATAAAAAGTCTCTCAACATTGATTGGTATCGCTCAGCATTCACAGTAACAGCATTTCCAGCATCATCTTCGAAAAAAAAAATGGCCCAATGATTCCATTTGCCTAAAATCCACACCAAACAGTAACTTTTTGTAGGTGTAGAGATTTTTCATGAATAACACGAGGATTTTTATCACCTCAGATACGACAATTTTGCTTATTGACGAATCCATCCATTCTGAAATGAGCTTCTTCACTAAACAAAATTTTGCGATGGGTATTTTTCAAAGAACGCCCATTTTCATAATAACTTTGAATGATGTAAACGCGCTGTTGCAATGTGTACCTGTCCATTGTTAAAACTGTACTACCTTCTAATAAAACAAAATGGCTTATGTCATTTGAAAAGATGTCACGTGTAAAAATTATATAGTGCTGATATCTAGGCGTCACGTTTGGATGACCCTTTATAATCAGGTACAGATGAAATTTTCTCTTGATATTTTTCAAATCATTGTTGCTATAAAATCTAATTTTTCTAAAAAAAATGCCATGAAAATAAGGATAGTGAAAACTTCGTATAGAACTCGAAGCATTTCTTTTTACCTAAGTTTAAAAACTATAAATATTAATTTTTTTATTCTGATATTTTTTTTTATTCAAAGAACTTCACTTACAGTACATCCAAGCGAGACTCATACATCAAGTGAAAAAAAAATGTTTTATATAATATATTTGAAACTAAATATCTTATTAACACAATTATTTTGATTTTTATTAGAGACCTGCATAAAATGACGAAATGAAAGTTTAGAATTGTCTTCATTTATTAAAATAATTTAAGCCAAAGCCAAACTCGTACAGTTTAAATTTATTACACGACACTGGTATGCTTTGCATCTACCGTCAAATTATTATGCGAAAACCGTTTACAAGTCCATGAATTTTAAATTACTTTCCAAATTTTATAATATTATTCACTTAATTGTGTTTTTTGGATCATAAAAAAATAATGAGAAGACAGAGAGGACAAACAGGTGTTGAAGTTAGAAAACTGGTAATTCAACATTATGAAAATAAGAAATCACTTAAAAAAATATTAGAAATTATAAGTCGAAGCCGATCAACGGTACAATATATAATAAAAAGATACAGCACTGAGAAAAGAATTGAAAATAAGCCGAAAGTTGCGAATAATAAAATCTTATCTGATAGTGACGAATAATACATTCTACGGGAATTAAAAAAAATTAATTTTAAGTGCACCAATGCTAGCAGAAATCGCGAAGAAGGATTTGGGAAAGAAATGTTGCGTACAAACTATCAGAAATATTTTAACAATTTCGCCCCTCAGCGTCACATATATGTGACGTGGGATGCTTCAAAAAAACTCATGTCACATATATGTGTCGTAAAATTACTGAAATGTACCAAGCTTTTTTGTTCGTGAGTGTTTTTTATTGAAAGCGCGAAAAATCATTGAGTGGCGAACGTGCTAAACAAAGCTGAATTTAATGACAGAAAAGTAAGATAAAAATCTCTTATAAACAAACGAAACCAAAAAATAGGACTGCCATTTTCTAAAGAGCATCAATCTAAAGATTTTAAGTTTTGAAAGAACGTGCTATTCACAGACGAAAGTAAATTCAACTTGCTTGGATCAGATGGCAGGCCCTATGTGTGGAGAAGGCGAAATGAGGAGCTGCTTGCTAAAAATATGAAACCCATAGTAAAGCACGTTGGTGGGTCGGTAATGGTTTGAGGTTCATTTTCTGCTTCTAGGCTTCGTGTATTGCACTTTCTTGAGGTCATAATAAATCAGCACATGTACCTAAACATTTTAAAAGAAAGTTTGCCACAATGTAGGCAAAAAATTGGTCTTGACAATAATTTTTATTTTTATCAAGACAATAATCCAAAGCATAACGCTTATAATGTGTGATCATGGTTGTTATATAATTGTCCGCATGTCATGGATACACCTGCCCAAAGTCCAGATATTAACCTCTTTGAGAATTTGTGGAGCTGCCACGACAGCAAAATTCGCCAAGATAACATAAGTTCCAAGGACGGTTTGAAAAAAGCTCTTAAAGAAGAATGGAAAAAAATTGGACCTAGCTTTTGCAAAATGGTGATAAAAATTAAGGGGATGCATACAAAATATTAAATTCTTTAAAAAGAAAACCATTCTTTGAAATTTAGAGCAGTGCACTGGTTTAACCTTGGCATGCAAATGTGCACTATATTATATTTTTGCTTTGCAAAAACCTTATTGAATTAAAGTTTTTAAGTTGACCTGTTTTTTTTTTAAATGAAATAATAAGATACAGGATTACGTTTTTTGTACTTGTTTGTTTTTTCCAAATTATAAGACATCTAAAAATTTAATTAAGGTGTGCGAGTTTCATTTTGTGCTACTGTAATTAAAATAGTTTTTGAATTTTGATGTGCAATAATTTATAAAGTCTTCGTGTTCTTCTACGGTTTATTGATTTTCCATACCAAACATGTCAGAGATTGGTGTCATATAAAAACTCTTCTAACAGAAAGATTCTTAAGAAATTGATTTCAATTTATTTAAGCTTGAATTTGATTGACTGTTTAAAATTTATGTTACATACCGACGAAGGATTTATGCTACAATGACTATAATTCAAAAAAAAAAAAGATTTTTAATCAATTTTATAACATCTTATCCCAGATGCCATTTCTGTAAAATGTTGATAAAAAAATTTAATTTCAAAGGGTCTCTTTTTTGGTCCTCTTTAATTTTGTATCTCTTACACGACTTTAATAGTTTTCTTTTTTCTTTTAAAAAAATCCCTCTTTTTATTATTCTGCATTAAAAAAACAGATGCGTTAAAGATACAACGAGCAGAATAAAACAAGGAATAAAAATCATACTAAAACTCATGCACTTGATGCCATGCTCCACTTAGTTATGATTGCTAGATCTGCATGCACAGTATATTTTAATTGGCAACAAAAATGACATGAAAGAAAAAGTTAAAAAAATATTAAATAACAACTTTCAAATATAACTGTCACTGAAAGTTTAAATCTTTTAAAAAGGCAAAAGAAGAAAAATGTAAAGAAGAATTGGACTTGAAAAACTATTTGAAGAACAACATAAGAAGAAAAGAAAATGAATTAATTGTTAAGATAATTTTTATATTTCTTATATTCTCACTTATCCATAGACTTTACTGTTTGAGCCCGTGGTATTTTAGCGTGCTATTTGGTTAGTGTCAGAAATTTTTTTTCTTTTACAAAAGAAAAGCAATGAGTTGCAATTGCACACACAAATTTACACTGGCAAGAAAGGCGGAATAAAAAATAAAAGACAGTTATTAAAAAAATATCAATTATAGCAAGAAAAGAAAGAAAATTCTAGCTAATAAAAATCATGATTTTAAGAAAAAATAAAAAATGAATATCGCTTTAAGTGTTAATTTAACTCTTGCTTATTTGTTCTGAATTTTTTTTTATTGTAAATCGATGTTGAATAAAAAAAAATATTTTTAATGCAAATGTAATGAAAAGATGACAGAATATGAAGGGATTAATAAATGAATCTATAACTAAGAAGACTGATATTAATGTATTCAGGATGATAGCAAGCTTCAGCTTCAATCAACAAAACAATAAAAAAAAACATCATATATATTATTTCTAAAGCACTTTTTTTTGTCGGTTGCAAATATCTCCCATACCACCGCATCAAATTTAATGAATGATATCTCATTTTAAAGCTTATTTCTAACGCTAATGACGAAAAATAATTAGAAATTTAAAAATTAATATTTTCATTGATAAAAATTATAAATTATATAGAACTGCATGATAATACCGTGATTATATGTTTTTGTCAAGTGTGGTAATACAAGGTCGCTTCTGTATGATAATACTGTTGTCATTATGATTATACATTTTTGTTCAAGTGTGGTAACGAAGTTCTACATAATACAGTATGTACTAAAATCCATTCTGGCAATACCGCTATTAATATAATATGCATATTACGTGCAAATTAAAAATATATATAACGTGCATTTAGATTAAAACAAGTAATATCAGCAAAAATTAGTCATACCGATAAAACTGTACTCATATCCCGAATCAATCTGACACCTTCTGATCCAACTGTGCCTTTCCGAATGACACGAAAACAATTCCCTCTGAAAGTTGCTTTTGCTATGACAATAAACAAAGCACAAGGTCAAACCCTTAAAAAGGTAGGATTGTATATACCAGAACCGGTCTTTTCACATGGACAGTTATACGTGGCGTTTTCTCGAGTGCATACGTTTAAAGACATTATTGTTTGTATTAGGGATTCGTACGGGCAAAAAGTTAACGATGATCATGTCATTACCTCTAACATTGTATTCAAAGAAGTATTATAAAAGCATTTAAACATATGTATGTATGTATGTAAATATGTATGATATATTATGATTTCTAATATTTTTATACTTTTAATAAAATTGTATTGAAGTTACAAAAATTTCTATTAATTATTTTCATTTTATCTTACAAAAATGACAACTAACGCTGCGAAATATTCCCACGGGTCATCTAGTAATAATAAATAATAAATAAATAAATAAAATATTATTATTATTATTATTATTATTATTAAAATAAAAATATATTATAAAAATTGATTACTTTTTTTAAATTAAAATAAAAAACATTCAAGTTGGTAACTTTTTTAATTTATTATTATATACAAAAATAGCACAAAATAAGAAACAAGCGATTAGAAATTTTTTACAATAAATTCGCCAAATATTAGTTTGACTCAAGTAAGGGTCACACCTTAATTTTAAATTTTATTTTAAAAAATTTTTTGCAGCGAAAAAAAAAATATTATTTGAAATAAGGTCTTGTAAAAATAGCGTTACAAAGGGTAAACCTTTTAATATCAATTTTTGTTCTAGATTTTATAGAGACGTGGCAAAGAATACTGTTATTATCGGGGTACCTTTTAATTCATTTTATTTTTTTGTGTCTGTTCTTATTGCAGAAATAGTAGCAACTTTTCGGAAACATCCTTTAATTTGTAAGTTTATTTTTTGCAATTAATTTTTGTAGAGGTGATACTTGTACATATACTGTGTAAATTTTAAATGCCAGCTTATTACGGTTGAAAAACTACAGCTAATTATTTAGAAATCTCATCAAGATTGGGACACCCTTTAAATTAAAATTTTTATTTATACCTGTTGCTTCAGTAAACATAATTTTGCTCGCAAAAATTTGAAGTGTCTGCTTATCACAGTTCCAGAAAAATCAATATTTGTTTCAACTTCGAACATCAGTTTCAGGTTGTTGGCCAGCAAAGGTGGAAGACAGGTTGACAATTCTCTTATCCTTCCACTCAACAGGTGAGACATGGATTTCATTGATATAAGCTACAAATTCTTCTGAATACCTTCGTTCTTTTTTTCATCGTAATCTTATCTGATGAGAGCTTGCAATATGGTATTCTATTTCTTTTTATAGACCGAGACTAAAATGATTTCTTTGGACAGATATTTCATTAGACGAAGAGAATTTAAATAATTATCAAGAGAGAGTTTAAAGTTTTCGTGCCTAGGAATCATCCACGCTAACCGCATGACAACGTTAGATGAGGTACCTAGATTCGGCTCCCCTTGGAAGACTACATTTTCTTTTCCTGTTTCGATCTACGTTTTATACGCAAAGCCACTCAACACAAATATTGCTTGTCCACGCAAAGATGCTCTTCCATTGAAACTTTAATAAAAGCCTCATTTAAGGAGTCAACCAACCACTGGCCGTATTTTGTATAGCCGATCAGAATTAGGATTTTTCCTATTAAGTTCTTTGCTATTATCGTTGAAATGCAAAGTTTAAGAGATTTTTTCAAATTTGTTTAGTGTCAGGGATTGCTTGTAAGAAGAATTTCAAGTAATAAATTTCAGTGGTTGCAGGCAATTGGATGAATGGTATTAGATACACTATCCTATGAATTGCCTGATATCCTCTCCACTTATCCAAAAACGCTGTTAGGATCTTTTTGGTTTTGATATATGTTAACCTTCTCATAAAGCTTATTTAATAGTTCATGCCGAAGGAGATACAAAAAAAAAACTGTATAGGACTTTCTAGATCAAGATCTTTACCTAGTGTCTTATTTCTCATAAACATGAGTTCCTCTGCGTTCAATACGAGATGCTTCTGCTTTCAGCGTAAATTTAGTTTAGCTGGCTTTTTTTTAGAGTCTTGTCTTGGATTCTTGAAATGGGAAGGTTGAACGGTTTCAGTGATATAGCAAAGGCTTTCACTGATATTTTCTATATCTTCTGTATATTTTCTAGCCACTCGATCGGTATGTTGTCTACAGTCTACTCGATGATTGAGATTTATTACTTATTTATTTTATGTGAGTTTTTCAATGTGGTTTCGATTAAAATTATTTTGGGTGATTAAATCTACGACATGTCGTAGCCGAAGCATAAATATATTTTAGCCAAAGCTATGATAACCAATTTAACAAATATATGATATTTTAACAACAACAGCAAGTTATGGAAAACGTTCAATGCTGCTACTATTACGGGCAGCCTGTGCCTGGGGCAGCGTAGCAACAAGTGACGTTAAGGAATCGCCTAAGGGTCAGCCTTAGCAATGGCTATGTAAAATCTTTAAAGTTATAAGTTTATAATGCAAAAAATGCAAACTTTTATGATCTAAAGGCATTACTGGCGCCTGCATCTAATTTTAAGAATCTTTTGTTCAATTATTTTATCACACGGGCAACTATGGGCTGTAATCTCAGAAATAACTGTTGGGTCTAGAATCAATATAAGAAATCGGGCATTGATTGGAAATGCAACCAATATTGTCTTTACCTGGTTTCTTTAACCAAAGTGAGAAATTTCTCACATAAAAATTTTGTGGTCGTATAATTTTTTACACGGTGAACAAAATTAAATTAATGTTAATTATGATATAAAATAATAAAAATATTTTTGCGTTACTTTAGTTCATCGTGAAAAACAAGAGAAGACTACTGCAATATTTTCATGTGACAAATTTCTCACTTAAGTTACTGAAATGAAGCACCGGAAAAAAAACACTAGAATGTTGAAGGCAGCCACAGGAGAGATTGATCGGCCTATTTATACGTAGCATCGGTGCTTATGTATAGTGGCAGCCAATGATAACAAAACGAAAAAAAAAACAAAAATTGTAGCAGTAAATAAGCGTTAATGGAACATATTTCTTTAGTTCCTATAGTCCTTACGGGAACTACAGGAATTAATAAACTCCTAAAGGAGTACTATACACGGCAGATAAGTTTTCTATATCGCTACTCTTTTTAATTTTTTAGAATTTTTCATTATTTTGTTTAAGGGAGTTGCCAATTGAAATTCGTTTCATTTAAACGATTGTTTTCACGACAGGTGGAATACGTAGATTATAATTTCATAAGGCCTGGGCCCACGTTTTAACTTTTTATAAATATAGAAAACTCAAAACAAACCTCTCTAGGTAATTGGATTTTGAAAAGCAACTCCCAGTTACCGCCCAAACTTGCCGCTTTGGCGTTCATTACGCACCTTTGACCTAAGGACGACATTGTAAAAAATATTTAATCTTCGTTTGAACTAAAGAAATACTATTTGAGCGTGTGTTGGATATTTTGGCAGTTAGTTCAATAAAGAGCTTTGCTTAAAAACGAGGGTCTTAAACAGATTAATTTTGAAATAAAATTTTTTTAAACATGAAATCAACACCATAATTTGATTGATATGCCTTAAAATTATTTTCCATTTCAGTTGTGAGTTTTCAATTCCTAACAAATCTCCTGCTTTTATGTACAAATAGGACTTAAATGTCCAAACAATTTAAATGAAACCTTTTGATAGTTTTTTGTGGTAAAAACTATTAAATATTTTCTTTATTCTCTAAAATAGTTCTAACTTTGTTTTGTTTAGCCTCTTTTGTGGTTGGTTGCAGGGATACTTTTTACTTTCGAGTTGTTTCAATTTCAAGTTGTTTTTTTTTTAATGCAGTTTTTATTTTATTTTCCTTTTTATAGAAAATTTCTCTACATGTCAATATTAAAATTGCAACAACAGTTGTTGCTCTTGGTATACTTTAGCAATTACGACTATTTTTCTATGCGTCTTGTCGAAGAATGGTTTTAAAAAACTGCTACAATGCCACCAGGAACAGGCTGTCTGTCAATGGATGTAGAAAAGAATAACAGCAACAAATTAACTAACTTTTACAAACAAATGAATACGAATGAAAACTTTGAAAAGAAGAAAGAAAATATGTACAGATACTTAAACGCCAAACAGTTACACATATAGAGTCAAAACTAATACTTGTATAATACTTGTGTATACAAGGAAATCCTTAAGGACAACTGTCGCCAACCTAAACATATACTCACACATTTTGATGTGTTGTATGTGTGTGTATATAAATAGAAAATTATTTTTTTTAAGACCCAAGCAACAAACTAAACGTTGTATGATTTAGAAAATAAAAACGAAAAAGAAAAAAAGAAGTGTAACAAAACTTATTCATTCATACACTCTTGTCACTTTAAATGCAACAAAAGGAATAGAGATTGTTCGTTCTACTATTTGCTTTAAGTTTTAGTTACACAAGATATTTCGTTATTTGGCTTGTGCTCTCCATAAAATATTTTTATAAAATTTGTGCTAGAAAAGGCAACTAACTATGAGTGGGTTCATATATACAGAATCTTCTTGATGAATCTTTGCTTTGTTAAAATAACAAAAAATGCAGTCAACTCTCGCATACCAATGAGTAAAGTTTAAGAAAAAATCTTTTCTATGAAATATTAAAAATCACACACATTTTGGATTAAGATGTGTGATATTGTGTCCACTGTTATTTCTTTTTTTATTTAACTTCCTTTCAGGTCAAATGATAATAAACTTATTACTTTGTAGAGGAGAAAAAAAAATTTTGTGGAAAAAATATTTGATCTCAACCAAAATCTTAAAATGTTACTGCATTTTAGTTTTAAATAACAAGTAAAAAATCTAATTAAAATGATTTTAATATTTTCTAAAACCAAAAAGAGTCCTTCAATTTTTCAATGTTTTTATTTTAGGACTTAATTATTTTATTTTCGATATTTGACTGCAAAAAAATCACACAAAAAATATTAAATTAAAAAATCACAAAAAAAATATTTATTAATTCTTGCATCAACACGACTTCAAAAGAGACAGTTGGATATCATCGAATATGAACTAAAAAAATTTAAACGCCTTATTTAATCATAATTCGCTTATTTATACTTTTCAAAAGATAAAGTCTTCTACAATAAATTGGGTCACCTATAGGGACACCCTTTAATTTATAATTTAATATTTTATATTTGTTGTTGTAGCGGACATAAAAGTGGTTCAAAATATAAGGCCATATAGTGACCTTTAATCAGCTGTGAGGAAACCCTTTAGTTTATTTTTTTATACTCATAATATTGTTTATGTTTTAAATGTCTTTCTATAAAAATTTAAAAGATAATGCAGTATACATCAAATAAAACCTCTTATGGGGCACCCTTTATATTCCAATGCTAGCTTTTGTAGTAGACATAAAGTATATATATTGTGTCATTTAAAAATTTTTTTGAATAAGATTTAAGTAGATAGGGTCAAATTGCATTAAGTAATGGGACACCCTTTAATGTTGAAGTTTATTTTTATATTACTTATTGTTATTTGGAGCTATAATTATAATAAATTTGTTACAATTTATATGGCTGTCCGTTACTGTTAAGTATAAAGTAATATGGGGTCACCCTCTAATTTAAAAAAATAACATTCCCGTTTTTTTAAATTTTTTTAAGATAAAAACATAAAAAAATAAAATTAAATATACATTAATTATGGTCAATTACAAATAAAAATTTGAAAAATTCTTTTAATTAAAAATTTTTTACATTTAAGGGAAGTATACTCTATAGGGAAGGATGTAATTTATAGTAATAAATATACGATGCTAAACTTCTTCTAATAATATTATATTTTATTTGACGACTCAAAATCCGTATTATCATTAAATTTTATTTATTATTATTATTGCTTTTATTAAAAATAACATTTTTAGCATCTAAAGATGTTTGTTATAATTTCCCTATCAAACGTACGGTCTTAGCTGACTTACAGAAACAGTTACATTTGATCCATCAAATGACAATCACTGATGAAAATGAAAAAATGATGTCAACATTTGCATTAACATTTATACCTAACTCATCAACAGTTGATATGATACTGGAACAGCATCTATAATGTTGTGAGATAAACAAGTATGAATGATTAAAAATAAAATTTGCATTTCGTGACTATACCGACGGTGAAGTACAAAATTGCAACAAATGTACAAGACGTGTTGTAGAGAAGACAACAAAAAAAAAATGCTTTGAGTTGTGTGTGAATTTCGTCCAACCAAATTAATATTGATTAGTTGGTTAAATGGATGATGATGATGTTGGTTAAATGGATGATATATGCTGAAGATGGATTTGGCGGTCCTGAAAATGCAGCATTACATTCTGCCAGCGTCTAATTTTTCTTCTTTTCTTTGGAAAACGTCCGCGTACATTTGAAAAATAATTTTTCTTAATAAAAGTTAAATTAAAAATGAACCAAAGCCGAAAAAGTAAAAATTTTAATTGATTTCTGATAATCACCGGTTCAACCCCTGGCTGGGACTAAAATTAAAAGTAATTTTAGTATAATTTATTGTAACAAGTAGAAATCAACTGAATAAAGTTTTGAGTGATTGATTCTGAATTAGTTTATTATTATAGCAGTCACTTGTAAGGTCAAAATTTGAGTACAGGAGGAATAAAAATCTTGTCTGTAAATAACTTTAATTACATTATTAAAAATTAACAAAAATCTAGTAATTAATTAATTAATTTTTTAACACTTGAACGTTGCTAGTTATTTAGTAAATAAAAAATCTTTTTTTTTTTTTGTTTAACATGTATATTGGCATAACTGGTCAAGTCTTTGAAAAAACACTTTAAAATGTGTTAAAAAATGTGTCCTACTAAACACTTATGGATACAAATTTTTTTTTTTGATACATAGAAAAACTAAAGTATATTGACACAACACTTGAGGCACAGAATAAAAGAAGAAATAAAACTAGAAATGGAAATAAAAGAAAAAAACGAGGTATATTTAATGACCCAGCAGTGTCCAGGGCTTTGTCTGCATGTCATTTACAATTTTCTTAAAATTCAAATAGTTTTTAATTATTTACTCATAAATTCTGTAGATGGTGTTAAAATTTTTGCTGACAATTGTTTTAGTAACATAATACCGGTAAAATTGGCTGCTTTACATTTGTGTCTTTAGTTTCTTTTCGAAATGACATTTTTTTATTATATAAAGTATTCTATAACTTAACTAAGGTTATAAGCCACCTCCTCAAAAAATTTTATTCAAATCCATCCAGCAGTTTTTACATGATGCGAACACAAACAGACAAAAATTTTGAAAAAACTGTTTTGTATTCCATATCGATTAAACTCTATACCAGCAAAAAATTTTCCAAAAATATTATAAATAAAGAAATGATACCGCTGTAGTTTTATTTTATGTAAAAATAAAGAAAATTAATAAATACTTGGATTGATATAGAGACAATAGATCCGATTTCTTCCACAGAGTAAGAATTTTGTTTTCCAAAAGTTTAATATTCTTTCGGTAGTCAAATTGGATTCGTTATATTGAACAAGTTTTTCCTTTTTTTGTATAAAAATGTTGCACCATTCAACATATTCTCGGTGACCTGTTAAGCCGTGCTAAAGAAATTTAATTACTGCCGCTTAATTCTTGTTACTTTTTGAACACTCTACGTATTTACAAAAACATTTTCTTTGCTTTCACAATTTAAGTGCATGTGTTACATTTTGTCATGTGATTGTATGTTTCGAATTATTTATTGACACGTTACATTGGCCCCTTGAGTTTTATTTTTTTTTTTATTCTCTTTCAATTTCTTTATAAAAATTTTTTTCCAACAACTTGTTCTACAATTTTATTATTTTTTGTTGTATTCTTTTGCTTCGAAAGATTGCTTTGTGTAATAATGTAACTTTTTTTTGCATTCAAGTGTTATTTATATAACAATTTTATGGCAAAATGGATGTGAAAGCTGAAAGCATTTTATGTATTTCCAAAATCTTTCTTATTTTACTCAGTAGAGTTTTTGTCAGTTATTGTTTTTATTAATTTATCTTTATTATATCCTTTATCACAGGTGGAAAAGGGTCGATTGAGCGACGTCCGTCTGTCCGTACGTGTGCAACACTTGAGCTAGAGAAAATATAAATACGCCAATCAATCAGACATAGTTTTAAAAATTTTGTTATTGAAAGTCAGCAAGATCGTTCCATGTCTTTCAGGGCACCCAGCAAAACACCACGCTTGCCTTTAATTTTTTTATATCTTTCTGCAGATGGTTGTTTTTTATTATAAAAATTAATGAATTATAAAAAAGTGGGAAATTTAAACCTAAAACTGCAAGCTTTTTAGTTACTCAGTTAGGTCAACAACCCTAACAGAAAAACCTTATAATAGAAAAGAATTTATAGTAAATATAATTTCTTCTGCCTTACCTAATTCATCATGGAACCTTAAGTCACATTTTTCGTCAGCAATATAAATCAGTGAAGTATTTGTTTGAATCAAAAAGGAAGGGATTCGTATAATGTGTTACGACACGTTTCCCTACTAGTCGGGGTGGATCAGCGGGTGTCTAGTGTCGTAAAAAAAACATTCAAAAAACAAAAAGACCAAGGTTTTGTTTAACTTAAGTTAAATAAGTTATATTTTAAACTCTTTAAAGAAAATAATAACAATAAACTTAAAATTTATTTTAAAAGAATAAAAAATATAGCTTGTCCAGCCACGCGAAATTATATCAGCTTGAGAAGCGGTCATTTATTGTGGCGGCGTACGGCATACGCACGCTCTTTGTTTCCGATGTTCTAATTGTTTAGTAAAGACTGTATAAGTTGTTGTAAAGCAAAATGCTAGGAATTGGATTTATATAAAAGTTTCAATGCGTAAACTTCAGTTTGGCCGGAAGCCACACGGAGTGCCCGAATGGTTCTTAGGTTGGTAGCTTTTTATAAAATTGATTTTCATTTGGAGTGGCATACGCACAACTTCAATATTTTACCTTTTTTTATTAAAAAAGCAGTTCAGGTTTTAACATTCATTCCACTTTAACAGCAACCAACAGACTCATTTTTTAAAAGCCACTTACCTTTTTCGTAAGTCATGATTCGTGGCAAGTCGGTTTTCTTATGAGCGATGGCACAATCAGTGCATGTCTGTCAAAGTAAAGTATAAAAGCCGAACGTTGGATACTTTGACAGCTATCAATTAATTATCTTTCTTGTTTTCTTTTAACTCTTGTTTTGTTTCAATTGTAATTGTACATTTTGATTTTAATAACATATTTTTGATGGCAAAAGATATAATATAAATTAAATTAAATTAACAAGTGCTTACACTTTTTATAGCAGACATATTTGTACACCCTCTGTGTAGATTCAAAGCACCTGTCTGCTACGTTTGAAAAAATCAAGCTTTAAATGCTAAACGCACTTCACTATAGGAATACTCTGCACATTTTAGTTCCATTTTTATTTTTTTCGCTTGTACTCATAATACTAAAATCAAATTTTAATCTTGAGTGTTTGCATATTGTAGTTCAAAAACAAGGCTGTGTACGTAAAAACACATAACTATTAGGTAACCCTGCAATTTAAAATTTTATTTTTTATTTTTGTGATCGTCCAAGTTTGATGTGTCTGCATATTACAGTTAAAAAAACTAATGCCTTAATAGGTATTACGTCAATTTCAGAACACCCTTTTCATTTATATTATATTAATTTATATAGCATTTGGTGTTAAAACGGCGGGTCCAGAGATAGAGAGCTGCAACAAACAGATAGACTTGGGTTTAGAAAATTTTAAAAATGCCTTCATGCTTAAAAACGTGATTGACCAAATGAGAATTTTTTAGATTTTCATAAATAAAAATTAGTGCTGGTAAAATTCTAGTTTTGTGATATTCTAAGAAATCTCATGGCTACAGGGGGGATCTACTCATGTTCAGCCAGTATATATCATACTGTTTTATACCTTTCCGTGAAGATCGTTGTCAGTGGCTATTTGTTTGGGACGATTGTCGAGCGCTTACGATGTAGGAACATCATTTTTAAGCCGCTTTTTGATTAATACTGTCTGACTGCTACTTTTGTAATCTAACGGGTGATTATCTTCTTTTTGGTATGGGTTGCCTAATTGTGCGAAACAAACTGCCTCGTTAACAAGCCGTATTCGTGTTATGATATTATTCCTACAAAAGGATTATAGAATATTGTGTAACTTTATATCACTTCTTATATCCCCCCGGGGGTGCTACAAAAATCTGGCTGATTCTAACCTAGGCACAGACATGCATATTCAACAGAGGAGTTGGAAAGTCTCCAACCCTCAAGCTAGGGGAAGGACAAGGTCCTGCAAGCCATGTTCTTGAAATTGCTACGCCTAGCAGGGGGCGCTAGTCGACGCTTTGTATTTCACTCAGTGGTAAGACCACCGTCGGGTTAGGGCTTCGCGGCCAATCTTGATCACGTAATTACTTCTTATATAGTTGCTAAGCGATTGTTATTTTGTAATCTTTCTTTTATATGGAGCAATTAGTTTTATGCCGTTTTTTATTGACGAGTGACATAGAGATGCAAGCAGGTCAAAAACTATTGCACGAAAAAAATTTTAAAGGGTTTTTTTGTCACTTGACTTAAAATGTTTTATTAAAATTATAGCTAAAAATTCGATTTTAAAATAGCAGTGCCCACGACTTAATCGGCGTATCATTTCAAATTGTCTTAAATTTAAAATTCAGAAAAATTGTTTTTAAACATTTGTTAAAGAGTTCTGTAAAAAGTGTTAAAAAGTTTCTATCTTCAGAAATAATATCGGTAAAATTTTGTGCTTTTACATTTGTATCTCTAGTTTTTCTACGAAATGACATATTTTTATGAAAAAAAAGGATTCTATATTTAAACTTATATACTAAGGAAGCTTCTCACAAAATTTTGTTCAAATCGATCCAACACTTTTTGCCTGATGCGAACACAAACAGACGAAAATTCCAAAAATATAAGCCTTGTATTCCATATCGATTACTATCTATACCAACATCAAAATTAAAAAAAAAATTATGTACCGAAATGACCCTATTACTATTTTCTTATATGAATACATAAATTTTTTTTGTTAATAAAATTTTGTTATGTGTGAGTTGTCGCTTTGAGTCTTTTGATCAGTCGCTTGTACATTTATTTTTCTGTTCAAAAACTTTATCAACAGTTAATTGCATTGCAGTTGTTGTATAATTGCATCTACTTGTTCACCAATAACGTGAAAGTGCAAATTCATTTAAATCGACAAAAAACCTTCACACCAACACTCATACACAAACACATCATGTTTGCAATTACTGTTATGTTATTAATTTTCATACACATATTTGTTAACAAATCCATATAAATGTGCTGTATGTGGCAAACCGAATGCTAAAATAATAACATAAGAGTGTTTTAGGGTTTTCTTTGATGGCATGTGCACGTGTGGGTTGTTGAGTTTTAGTTACGAAGTGAGACTAAATTATAATGTTGTGTTTAATACAAACATTTTTTTTTGCAATTTGAAATGAATTTTTAAATTTATTAAATTGCTTTAGCATAACAATATTCATGACTTGAACTGAATATAAATTAAATGATTTTTATTTTATTTTTTTAATTTATTTCCATCTCTTCCTTCATTTCATATTTATGTACCCTTCACAACAATCAGTATGATATTGGTACAGAATTTAATGTGATGTGAAGAAATGAATATGAAACACTATATTTGGGGTCAGATCTTTACCAAAATTTTCCATTCTTTTAGCTAAATTTTCTTTAAATATCCATTGCTAGATATTTTATATTTTCAGACTGACTGACTGAGGTTTTCAATCGGATTTATGTCCGGTAATTGGGCTATCCGCTTCTTGACAAGAAGTAATTAATATTTTGGATCGTCCAACTTACTCGAGAGTTTTACTTTATCAACGAAAGTTTTCAAACAGTTTGAGGTGGTATGAATGCAGACTAAGTCTCTTACGCCATTAGCTTTAATTACCCTCCCTAAGACCATGATTCTGTCACCATCTGCTTTTTAACTGATTGCAATTTTTTTTTGCATCATTGGGTTTTATATTAAGTCAATGGTTAAAAACTTATCCCCGTCTGATGAACTTAAACAAGTCGCTTAAAAAACATTTAAACTTGAATTAAACAATTGATAACCAAAAAATTAAAGTGTCTGTTTTATTGCGAGTTTGGTATTTTTCCTTTGAGAGAAAAAGCAACGTTTTTTTTTACAATTTTTTTTTTTAATTTTGCATTTTTGATTGAATGTAATTTTTATTTCTTCAATTAAGTTGCAGACATAAAATTCATATCACAATAACTCCCAAAAAAGGAAAGGGTGTCTTTATATGTGAAGTAAATTTACCTTTTTAGTTCTATCTTTTGAATCATTAAAAAAAACGCTCGAAAATGGCACAAAATATCGTTTACCATGATCCTGATAACAACAGATATAAATAACCAAAATTATAAATTAAAGGGTGTGCCTAAAATAATTTTTTTCCTATACATGACAATCCTTTTGAACAGTTGAACACAAAAATTTACAAAAAACCTTTATGAGCAATAAGGTCCGCTATAATAAAATTATAAAATTTGGAATTGGAATTGGAAATTAAATGGTGTCCCAATAGTTTATGTAATATTACATATGTGGCCAAGCTTTTGAACCGCAATAACAGACAAGAATTATGTGTAAATTAATGTAAATTTAATAAATAATTTGGAGTTCTTCTATTACGATTCACATTTACCTGATATTTTATTATAAAAAAATTAATAAAGCAAAGTTTCTGATAGGATGCCTTAAGAAGTGATTACAATTAGGATATTCCTGGAGTTTAGTATTTTGTGGTACCTTGTACGACCTCCTTTATTATGTCATATCTGAGTGTCTTGTGTGAGATTGAATCTCTTTTCATCAGCAAGGATGTTTTTCTCGACTAATCTCCTTCGTATCTTATCTTTATAACTAGATTTGTATTCTTTGCCGGATTTACTTTGGTTGATACACCCTTAGTTATTCTATTAATATGTTCTATTTTTCTTTCTCCCTACTCTTATGCTCTTTTAACTACAAAGGGTTTTGAATAATCGCACCCTAGAGAGCTGTTTATTAGCTGTCTGCCAAATCTTAACTAAAGGGGCTGTTATTACCCCACACTGCGCCAGCTGCTCAAGCCACATCTTAAAAAAATTGTCTTAGTTTCAAGAAAAGCCAAGAAGATGTTAAATGTATTATCATTTCTAAAAACAGAATGAGAATTCTATTAGAAACTCAGAACATTTTAACTCTTAAACAAAAAATTTTAGTTTTCAAAATTAAAATAAAATTTTCTAACATTTACTGAAATACGTGGGCTGCTGTATATATTTCTGACCTGGCAACACTGAGTGCTGCCAAGTGCAATCTGACATTTCCATTGGAAAGTTTGTCATTTTTAAGCATTATCGTACTCAAAACGTTTTAAGGTACGACCATTGTTTGTGTTGTTTACAGTGACTTGAAAAAATTAATATAGAAAAAAGGGAATTAACTCCTGAACATTTTCGTGCCATCATTTTTCACAACTTTCGACGTGGATTATCACGACAAGAGTGTATTGATGAACTTAAATCTTTGTATGGCGATTAAGCACCATCCTATAGCACGGTAAAAAATTGGTATAATGAATTTAATCGTGTCCAAAGCTCGCTCAAAGACGAATTCCGTGAAGGTCGTCCAAAAACGGCTGTTGTGCCAGAGAACATTGATGCCGTGCGTGAACTCATAATGCAAGATTGACATGCGACATACCGAGAGATAGAGACATCCTTGGACATTTCTTCCACCAGCATACATTCAATACTGCATGAACACCTGGCCGTAAAAAAGGTTTGTTCTCGTTGGATCCCGCACAGTTTGAAAGTCGCTCAAAAAAGTCTCGTGTCGATAGGTGCAAAGAAATGTTGCAAAAATACGATTGCGGTGCTTCAAAAGACGTTTATAAGATCGTCACAGGTAACGAATCATGAATCTATGCGTATGAGCCTGAAACGAAACAACAATCGACCGTGTGGGTCTTCAAAGACGAGCAAAATCCAACGAAAGTTGTTCGTGGAAGAAACACTTCGAAGCAAATGGTCGCCTGTTTCTTCGGAAAAACTGGTCATGTGGCGACTGTTCCGCCTGAGCAACGTAGGACGGTCACTTCTGAGTGGTACACTACAATTTGTTTGCCTGAAGTAATCGGAGAAATTCGAAAAACCAACAAGAGAAGACGAATCATTGTTCACCATGACAATGGGAGCTCTCACACATTGGCTCAAGCCAGAGCGTTTTTGCCCGGCCAAAACGTCGAATTAATGGGTCATCCGCCGTACAGCCCTGACTTGGCACCTAGTGACTTCTTCTTGTTCCCGCACATCAAGAAAAAAATGCGTGGTCAACGATTTTCTTCGCCAGAAGAAGCTGTTGAAGTGTTCAAAAACCATGTTTTAGAGGTGTCTCAATCGGAGTGGAAAAAGTGCTTCGGCAACTGGTTTGAACGCATGCGAAAGTGTATAAATCATGCTGGAGAATATGTTGAAAAAGAATAAAACCATTTTTGATTATAAATATTCACATTTTCAATATTAGGCCAGAATTATATAGAGCAGCCATCGTATTCTAAAAGCAAGCAGATTGCAATACGAATAACATAAATTCACACACACATACATATTAAAATGAACTTGTAAGAACAATAAATGTGTGCATGTCTAGTCAAGTTTCTTTATAATTGTGTGTTAATTAACTTTCTTTTTTCCTAACGACAAAGTATATTTACGTTATATGTAATAAAGTTCATATATAAACTGTAATAAGTGAGTAAATATTAAAATTTATACACACAACACAAACACATAAACACATACACACGCACTTTCACATATATATAAATGTAGACTTTATTACATTTGCAGCTGCTCTTTGCATGTTAAATAGTTCTGTGTTATGAATTAACTTCTACTTGAACTGGTCCAACATAATTTTGTCAAAGTTAGTTACATATACATATGCATACAACGCATTGTACTTACTTATTGTGTGTTTGTGTTGAAGTAGAATTTGTAAAATAAAACACTTTTCTCAATGTTCTTTTGTGGCGTGTCTATATTAATTAGAAATTTTTTTATTTTGTTATTTTACATTTTTATTAATTCTTAGAATTCTTTTTTGCATAAAAGATCAAAGTAGGAAAATTTTACAAGTTCACCTTTGTAGAATATTCTAATGTGTCTAAAGAATAAATAAAAAGTTTTCTAAAGAAGTACAAGTAAGAGTTCTTCAGTTGGCTATGCCGAATCTTATGTTCCCTTCACCATGTAGGTAAACCAAGTTTGGTGAAGTAACTCCAATACAAAAAAGAAAGAAATATTGGGGTAACAGATATTAAACAAATAAGAAAATTTAATTTTTAATTACTTTAGGATTTGAACTGTGGATATTATAAATGAATTGAAAATTAATTCTTCCTTAGAAATAAGAAAATAAAATTTAAGCCGATTTAAAATAAAGCAGGGGAATCAATTGACTAATTGACCACAAAGGAAAGAAAATATTAACATAAAAAAAAAAGATTTACCTTAAAATGTCATCGGCTCTTAATGGGTTAAGCATAAAAATAATTTAGTATTTCCTTAACGATCTTTTCAAAAGCTTTTAAATGATACCCATATTGACATTTTAAAAAATATGAAAAATTTAGAGGCACGTAACTCAGATAATATGGGCGAGCGCTAATATTTTCACTTGATTTTTTTTTTATTTTTTAATTCTCTTTCGCTCCCTATATTTGTTTTTTATTGCAGGTCCTTCATTGTTCCAATCGGTATAGAAAACTTGGAGGCTGGCGTGTTGTTTTGGCCGCTGACTCGAAGGCTATGGTTCGGTCCTGATGATTTTCATTAGCAAGATATTCGAAACAAAGGCGTATTTAAATTTTCCCTAGCTCATTTAAATTTTGTCATGATTTCAACATTAACACGGACGGACATACGGACAGACGGACATCGCCCCCTTAAATTCGGTATGCATAAGAACTCTGAATATACTTAATGGTGTCGGTAAAGGATGTAATAAGAAAGAAGAATAAGTTCGTTTCGTTTAAACAACTTTTTATTGTAAATATTTGAACAATAGAAAAATATTTTCTTATTATTGTTCTTTGTATGTAATATTGTATGTTAACTAATAATAAAATTTATTTTTACTAACCACAAATGTGTCGAATTCGTGATTTTATGCCGTTTAGTGTTTCTTTTGCTTTTCTTTTCTTCTTAACAGAAGTTTGCCTGATTTGGGGATTTGGTCGTTAATTAAATCCATTTTTATGTTTATTGATATCGTTTTGTTTTTGTTTAATTTCCAATAAAATATGGAAAGGAACTGTAGAATAATTTATTATTTTTGCAGGATTAAAACATTTAAGAATAATAATAAGGAACATATACCCTGCGCCAGAGGAATTAAATTTTATTCTAATATTTTAGTGAAATTTTGATATTTTTTAATGAAAGGTAAAATTTTTGATTGCGAGTACAGTTTGAAGTAAAATTAAATTCTTGTGAAATTTCGAATAAGTTGGTGGTGGTTTAGAAAATTTTTTTTTAAGAACTTTCGGTGAAAACGCGTCAATTGATGTTTCGATAATTTTTTTTCTCCAATTTCTGCTGTCAATGAAATTTAAAATTTTTGATTGCAAATACAAATTTTCGGTAAATAATATTCTTTGTGAAGTTAAGGTGAAAATATAGTATTTTGGTGAAGTTTCAACTTTTTTTTAGAATTCTAGATTATTTGTTTTTCTGACATTTTAATTTTCAATACAGCAGCCGATGTTGTTGAATTGTGAGAGCATCTCTTTTGATAATATTTCTGAGAGATTGGTGGTTTTAAAATTTCTATAGGTATTTAGGGTTCTTGGAAAACTAAATTCAAATTGATTGCAGACAGTTGGATTCACATACTAAGTAAACTCTCCGCCAACTGTAATAATTAATTAATAATTAAGCCTAGTACTCTGTTCATATTTGTGAAAATTGTTGAGCAACATTAATTATTTCATGTGGAAAATTTGACATTTAAAATGTGGTGTCTACCTCGCGTTGTTTTAGAAATATAAGCAAAATACATATGACCGGCTGTTATTCGAAAATCTCCGCATGAAATAATTCCTCTTTGCTTTAATAAAGTCTTGCCAGAAACATTTCATATGTTTTTCTACAGTAAAAATAGACTGCTACGTCTGCAACATTTTTTCATGACTTTTTCATGCGAATTTTTTATGTATGAAGTTTGACAGCATTTCGCATGAAAAACTGAACAGAGAATCAAGCTTTATTATTCAATAATATTGTTACGAACTATATGATCTGGCAACTCCTAATGTAGTCGTCTGTATATGCGTGGTAAAACAGAGGTGAATAATAACAAAAGTTGAGCAACCTCAGCGGCTGCGCTGGTAAAGGTGCGTGCCGCCCATCTTCGGACATGCGTATAAAGGAACAATAATAATTGTATAAGGCAACTAAAAATCTAGGAAACAGCATTACAAACCTCTCGGAAACAGAAAGAAAATTATTGTGTAAATCCATGGCAAAAAAATAAAGTGAGACGTCTATTTAGTATGAGAATAACAGTTAATTTTTGTCAAGACGCCCTAGAAAGAGCTCTTAGCTCATGATTACATTTTACGGCAGATGTAAGTTGTGGCTATTGGTTTAAAGGGGATGACTTTTTAGATGTACAGCGTAGTGGAAAGTGGTTTGTGGATGGTTTGGTTTACTAAACAAGACATCAAGTAGTTCATGTCCCGCCGGAGTAACACAGGAGTGTAGAGTGGATGGCTGCGTTAATAATTAACTTATGATTAGTTAGTACGAGACCATGGATCCTAAAGATCAGTAGGATCAAGAATTGTAGTAAGAAGCCATAGAGAAGTAAAGAAAATAGCGAATTTTTAATGTGTTGCAGTGGTAGTTGCAATTAAAAGAATCCATTCGTTTGTTCCAAAATGGAAAGACAACAAAATGTTTTCGAACTTTTGTTGTTTGTAAAGAGTAATAAAATCGCGCTATAGGGGTCCGTAGGCCCACCCTTTATTATTAGGATTCTTAATAGTTGCCATTATACCGAACAAGGCACTCCATGCGTTAAAAATTTTAAGTGCCTGTCTATAATGGGTTAAAAGTTAAGAACATGTTCGAAGAAATCACGGTCTCTATGGAAAGACCACGTAATTTTTAAATTTATTATTCACACTTAATTGTATAGCGGCTATTTTTTGGACATAAGCATTTTGTGTAAATACTATATACGTTAAATTCATGTCACTGTAGGAACACCCTTTATATTTTAGTTTTAGGTACTATTTTTTACGTTTTATTGTAGCGGACATTTATTATTGTAGCGAATTATTTGTAATTAAAATGTCTGCTTACTGCGTTTTAAAAATAAGGGCACGTAAAATTACTTCACTATTGTGATACTCTTTAATTTAGAGTTTAATTGTTTTTAATAGCTGCTACTGCAAATTGTTGTTAATGTGTTTATAGTTATACACTTTCTGAGTCTACCTGCTACGGTTCTAGGGATACAGGGTTGTAACAGACGAACAGACATTGAACGGTACGTTCTTATGGAACTCTAAGGATGAAGAATATCAAAACGCTTCAATAGTCGATTTTTTGTAAGTTTTTATTTTCTGTAGAAACAAGAAAAAATGAAAATTAAATTAAATCGAATCGAATGGAATCAAACTCATCAAACAAAAATCCTTCTTTGAATAAAATGATTCTGTTAAAAAAAATTTTTTTTGAAGTGTTGTGATAATTATTTAGCGAATTTTAATTTTTTTTGTAAGCGATTTTCTTAAAGTTCATTTTTCTTTGAGTCTGTGCTGTTAATTTATTTTTTGTATTTATAAGTTTTTTAATGTTGTTTGGATTATTTCTTTTTTGGAAAAAAAAAACTAAAATTTAGCTTAAGAATAAAACATGAAGAGCTTTAACAGATTAAATGTAACGAATGAAATAAATGATAAAAAAAGAAAACAGAGGAAGCAGAAAGAACAAATTATTGGATTTAAGTTGTTATAAAAATAATTAATGTGATGTTAGAAAATCCTTTAGTAAATTAGTTAATTTTTAGGGAAGTTATATTGTTTTGGAAGGAGGTATAATATATTTTCAAGAGATTACACAAGACTAAATTGTATTTGTTTTTCTTGTGTAATAAACTCTTAAAGTTTTTTTTTTATTTATTAGTTTTTGTTTTCTTTTTCATTCTTCTTTAATATAGAAAACTTTATTAGAATTTTCCATTATTCTATTTTTTGAGACACATACGAATTACGCAGAAGCTTTAAGAGCAATTATTTTTAAAATGTAATGAAATAAAAATTAATTTATTGGAAATTTTTATATCTTGGATTAATCCGTTTTATTTTAATCTTCTGATCCTTTTGTTTATTTTTTTTTAACTTTTTTGTAAATAAAAATTTATTTTAACAAACTGTAGGTTTCGTTTTTTTTTGTAGTTGTGGATATTTCTTTAATTAAATATTTATTAAGATAACTCAGCTCAAAGGGCCCTATTTACTTAATAAAAACTACTAACAATAGAAAAATCCTACTAAAAATATCCATAAATAAAAATAATCTTTAACATATGAATTCATTTAATAGGTAATGTAAGATTACAAATAATGCAAATAAAATTTGCAAGATATTTAATAAAGTAAAAATAAAAAGTGCCACATATTTTAAAATTTCTCAAGTGTATGATCCTTCTCATGTTCCATTATTTTGGATTTAAATCTGGGCAGTAAATAACAAAATTTTCTCAACTCTCTTGGCAAGTTATTTTAAATTCTCGACACCCGAATTTGAAATGACTTTTTTAAAGTATTTAAACGTCTTATGAGAAAAATTAATTTGAAGGTTTCTTAGAAATCAAAACATTCAAAATTATCCACAACATAGGAAGGATAACCGATTTGAATTGTTTTTCAGAAAAACATTAAAAGTTATCATACCAATAAAATTTTCAAAAGACAAGCCAAGAAAATCATGTGTTTATTGAGATACATAACACCTACTTTTCAACTTGAAAACATAACGAATAATTTTATTGAAAATTAATTTATATTTTCTTAGCATAAAGTTACAAGAACTAGAAAAGATCGCAGTACAGTATATATGGCTTCAATACAGCCGTAGCGTTTTGTTTTCTTACTGATCATGGTATGTAAATATTCAAAGAGTAAAGTCTTTACAATATGAATGATATACAAGAAGATAAAAGATTGATATGAGGATAAAACGAACAGGAACGGAATTGATTGTAATATCTAAGCTGTCAGTATTAAAGCCAAAGCCCATCAGCTCAGTCTTAACAAGGCTAACGCAGAAACCATTGATGGATGCTTAAACACAACCTCTTGCAAAAAATTTACTCCCACCTCCAGCACATCCAAGAATTCAGTATCAGAATAACAGACAAATTGCAAACCATCAGTATATACAATCTTTAAAAGGCTTTAAAATAACCTTGTATAATAACTAACAGTGGGCTAAATACAGATCCTTGCGAAGCACTACTATTTATACATCGTTGACGGGAAAAACAGTCATTTATGGACACATACTGATATCTAATATTTATGAAGGACTTAATCACATTCCACGACTGATACAAAAACTTAAATTTATGAAACAATTTACACAAAAACTTAGAGTGTATAACTCTATCAAAGGCCTTGGAGGAATCAATTGGAATTAGGACAACGTTTTTAGGACAGTTCAAAATGTGTCTGATATAAACAGTTAATAAGACTAATAGAGAAGTAGTACTAAAACCTTTTCGAAATCCTGATTAAGAAGGATGAATCAGTGATCTACTACCAAGATACTCAATTATTTGGTCTTTCAAAATATGCTCTACGACCTTCAAAAGGACCGGAAGCACTGAAATTGGACGCAGGTTATCAAACTTACATAACTAACCTTTTTTTCGAATAGGGATCAAATGATCTTAGACAAACGAGTAAATTATTTTTAGAAATCTTAGTGACAAAGCGTCCTGACCAATAATATTGGAGTTAATACTAAACAAAGCTTAATTTGACATTAAGGTATTAATGCACGCAAAGGAAAACACCAATAACTTAAAATTATCAGCAGAATTCTCAAAGACACCTAAATCCTGTATTTGACAAGCAGCGAAATAATTATTTATATCATCATTTGGCCTCGTTTGTGCAAAGTTTTCTGCCATCAAGTATTATTTTAAATTTTATTTTAAATACCACTTCCAGATAAGACAAGGATGTATTCCACAAGAACAATATAACGGCAGAAGTGATAAATATGGATTGGCATTCATGTCCTCTTCCACGTGTAAATTGCTTAAATGCTTTCAGAAAGGTATAGGTGTTTTATCAGCTTGGAAATGAATGGCGTTTTTTGGAAATGGAACTATGAAAACATAAATGACACTGATGCACGACAAAGCTATTTCAATTTAAACATGACATAGGCAATTGTTTTCATGAACCAGATTCTCATACAAAAAAAAATTCTCGATATAGCAAATAGAGATCTTATATAATGGCTCCCATCTGTAAGGTATTTGGACAATTAACCTCTGCGATGCTTAAAGCCCTGAAAAAGGCAAAAATAAACAAAATAAAATTTTTAAATGCTACAAATTAAAATCATTTCTGCAAAAATTTTATTTGCAATTAATTATTTTTATTCATATTAGTGGCCTAATTTGGTTTAAAAAACTCGTTCCCAATTTATTTTATATTTCTTTTATATTTTAATATTGAAGGCGGCATTCAATAATCGTTGTTGTATTCACAACATAATTTTTAAAATGCTTAAAAAATATTAATTTTTTATATTTAATAATTTTACAAAATACTCATGTATTTAATTAAAAAAATAACATTTTAAATTTTAATTAAATAAACTGTCTTATTAACAATGCTTTAAAAATTAACTACGGCTATAAAAAAAAACAACATTTCATTACAAAAACGTCTCATTAAAAACTATAACAATTTTTCACTGCTTCATTTACGGCCTTGGCTGTGTTGCTGTTGCTGTTGCTGTGCTGTGCTGTGCAACTGTCAATTGCCACCATATTTTTCTTTTTCCTTGTTCTAGGGTTGTTAAGATAAAATGTCTAAACAATTATATCAAGTGCTAAATGGCTTAAAGTGTTACAAGCAGCAACTCAACAGAGCAACAAGAAATTGAAAACTTTGGATGAATATTTTTGCAGCCGTCAAACTTTGCTATTCAAAAGTTCAAAATATTTTAGGTACTTGACGTGTTACAAGGCAGTATTACTTTGCTTTTTATTCGAAAATGAAATTAACAATTTTAGTTTATTTTTGTTTGTTGTTCTACAGAAAATAAGTTTATGAAACTAATTTGATGTAAAGGGTATTTAAAAAGAGTGTGTTATTTTTAAAAAACAAAACCTAATATCTTAACAAAAAGATAATTTGAAGATAATTTTGTGATACAAGAATAACATTTTTAAGTGTCAGAAATTATTAACTTAAAGATATTCACTGATTTAAGAAGCAAAAATAATGCAAAAAAAAAAAAAAATTCATTAGATTAATGTAAATAAATTTTGGACTTGAGCTTTAAAATATTAAAAATAATGGACTTGGGATTTCTAAGCATTTATCGTTTTTTTTTTTTTTTTTTTGGTAATGTATTAACAAAACATTTTATTCTTAAGACACTCTTTGCAACAAGAAAAAAGTGGTAACGAACTTAGTATTTGGCGAAAAAGACACAACTTCTTTGTAACATGGAGAAAATCAAAACACAGGCAATTTTTTACAGCTTTCCACTGAACGAGTTAAACTGATAAGATCACAAAAGAAATTCTTAACACTTTTAGCCGTTTGATAAAAAGGCTTTTGCAATTTTTAATTTATAAATAACTCCAATTTGTCAGTGTAGCTCTTTTATATATTCAATTGTGGAAATGTGTATAATAAAGTTTGTGGGAAGACAAGAGAATTCATCAAGTACAATAACAATTGTATGTCGTATCCCATCTTACGAAAATTTTATATTCTTTTTTCCAAATGAAACATTGAACAACTGTTTTTCTAAGAGAATACAAAATTTCAAAACTTGGAGCTGTAAATCTTAATTAATTTCTACTAAGTTTAGACTAAATAAGAGAAGTATGGAGTATAAGAATTTTTTTAATTTTTTAAAAAAATTGTTATTTTGAAAAAGTTAAAAAATTAAAAAAAAAAATTCATGAACACAACTGAGACGAACGGCGAATTTCGCACAACACTACGAACTCGTTATTAAACGATATTTGCGTAAATTCTTCGACTCAAAATTTTCTAGCACAATAAAATATAAATTTTTATAAATAAATTATAATTATTATTTTTTTAATGATTGCTGGTGTAGGTAGATATTTAGTTATCAATGATCATTTATAATAAACTATTGGTGGCCACGTCTTTGTCCGCGTATCATTAATAATTTTTGTAAAATTAAAATTTAGAAAAACGTGCTCAAATTAGTATCTCTAGTTTCTCTACGAAATCACATATTGTTCAAGGGTTCTAAGGGACCTCCTCACAAAATTTTATTCAAATCCATCAATATTTCAGTACAGAAATGAAGCCTTACCTATTTTATTATAATTCATAAAACGACTCTGTAGAAAAATAAATATTTCAAAAATTAAATATGAAAGTTTAAAATAATTCATATTATAATTTTTATAAAATTATTAGTTGAACTGTTTGATATTTTATCAATTGAATTAATTTAATTTTGGTTTAAGTTCATTTTTATTTTGCTATTTAAAAATTGAAAAAAAAAAAATACAAATGTATTGGAATGTTTTCCAAAGAAAACAGGACAAATAAGACACCAGCAGAATGCAATGCTGCATTTTCTAAATTGCTACTTTTTCATCAGCATATTTCTCATCTATCTACCTTAAGTTCAGTTGTTTTTCATAAATGACTAATATATTAATAAATTTTTTTTTGTCTTCACTACGATAAATGTTTTGGATGTAGTCGACAGTATATAAAAGGGAGCTTTGGCTTGTTTTTATAGCGGATATAAAGGGTGTTTCTTAAGCTCTATATGACTTTTAATTCTAAATGAAGAATTTTTTGTACGAAAGATCAGAACATGGCATTAATATTTGAGAATGATTTCGGACACATGGTCATCGCGGCTGCTCATGACGAAGGGCATTCTGGACGTCCAATTTTGCGTCACTGTTTTAAGTACTGCTGGCCGTATGTTACGAAGAATACAAACAATGTTGGCCTCCAAAGTGTCAATTGTTGCTTGATTATCTGCAAAAACTAGTGAGTTCACCTGGCCCCATAGGAAATAGTCGAGCGGTGTCAAATCGCAGGACCTTTGGGGTTCAATTAACAGGTCCATTTATAGAAATTAACTTATCGCCAAATTTTGTTTTCAATAACTCGTTGGTTGCGGTCGCCGTATGGCACGTAGCGGCATCTTGTTGTAAGCACATTCCATCTGAAGGAATGTCAGCCACGTATCAAATCTGTAATAATGGTGCGGTAACGATCGCCATTGAAGGCAACGTGAGATCCGGCCACATTAAAAACAAATAGGTTCCGGTGATGCCGCCAGCGTTTAAACCACACCAAACGATGAAATGGAGTCTGTAAAAAATGTTTTGTATTGGTCTCACTTCACATGCAGCAACTTTTCTTATTAACAAACCCGTTAAGTCAAAAATGAGCCTCTTCGTTGAACACAATTTACCAATAAAACAACGGATCAGTAACTAACTGCTCTAGAGCCCAATCGGCGAAAGAACGCCACATAAATTGGTCTCTTGGCTTTCATTCCTGTATTATCGGGATCTTATTCGAATGTAGACGAAGAACTTTGCGCAAAACTTTCTACGTAGTAAACGGACAGAGCCCCAGTTCCTGCGACCGAACAGGAATCGATAAATTTGGATCTTCTTTCACACTTTCACTTACAGCAGCTATATTCTCTTCAGTACGCACATTCCTTCGACGTGTTGATGTTATTGCATCCTCTAGAGAGTATGTGGTATGAAACCTATCTACAGTTGGCGGAAAAAGTCGTCTATAAGAGGCTCGAACTGATGACTGATTTTCAAAGTAAGCTTGGAGGATTTGATAGCGTTAATCAAGCGTAAGTCTTTTTAAAATGATTTGCCAGAGCTTTCTGAAAATAAAAAGAAAATTGTTTCATCAAAATTTAATTTTATGTTTTTTTTTTTTATAATTTAAAGTTCCATCGGACTAAAAAAACACCCAATATTTGTAAATACTCTGTGCAAATTAAAATATCTGCCTATAACCTTTGAACATCTAAAGCAACATGCGTTAGGATCGCGTCATTTTCTGTGCTTGTTTTTATAGAAGACATAAAAGTTCTTAAACTGGAAGTGTCTGACTAATGCAGTTTTTTATGAATATTAAGTAACTTTTGGAACACCCTTTAATTTTTTGTATTCGTTGTTATAGCGGCTAAAGTAATGCACCTTCATTCAAGAGTCTACCTCTTACGTTTCAAGACATAAAGGTCTGCCACAGAAGGACAGACATTGCAGGGAAAAAATAGGGTTATATTTTAAGCATTTGAAATTGCTAGACTTCTATTATAATTTTGACTTTCTTAATGTCTTACACATGAACTGAGTTTAAAAAACGCACCATGTTTTTTATTCACTGAGAATTTGATGTTATCCCGTTTCCCCAAACATAAGGGCTGTTTTTATCTACTAGGAAACAGTTTCCTATAAAAATTATTTACTTTAAACAAGAAAAAATAAAGGATATTTTATAAGTATCCTAGCGATAAAATACTTAAGCACATATAATTGTTATACCCTATTTATCAATAAAATGAGAAGGTAAAACAAATTCATCTAAAATAATAACAAAATTTATTTTAATGACCTTCCTTAATTTACCCTACCAATCACCCCCGTTCAAAAATACTTTAACAGCGATTTTATCTTCTGTTTAAATAAAATTTATTTTACACTTGCTCTGGTACTCATGCATGTTCTTGCAATGGCAAAGGCTTAATACAATTAACTGGCATTTTAATTTACACAACAATTCATTTATGGAAGAAAGTTAAATAGCAAAATATTTCAATGGGCATAAATACACGTTGCTCAAATACACGTAAAACTTTAATTTGCAATTAACGAATATTTCAAAGGAATTCTATCGTTGAAATGGTACCAGTGCTTATATAAATACACTCACGCATATACTTTACTAATATTCGAAAACAATAGAATACTTAATGTTAAGCCAGCAGCTAGAACTCTTCAATAGCTCGTTTTGTTAGAGGCTAAATTTATGTATGAATTAAGAAATGGTCCTTAAGGGAATTTAGCAACATTTGAAAAAAAATATTTACCGTTAAAACGATTTTCCTTCATTATGTGTAATACCAAAGGAATGGTTTGCAAATAATTAAAAAATAATGTCTGAAACTAAATTTATTTCAATTGAAAGGTTGAAAATTTTTAAATAGTCAGCAGGGGAAAAAATAATAAATTTTTATTGAATACCTAAGAGATTACGTTAAAAAGGGGAAGGACGGACAACCGATTAGTTTTATAATGTAGCCAAAATTAAATGCTCTGCTTCAACTTATTTTGGTCTAACATTCGTTACCTCCTCGAAAAAAAAATTATTCTTTTTACTTTCCTTTCGCTTTTTAATGTCTACAAAATTCTACATAAAAATGAAGACTTCAGTATTCATCTCCTTAATTATAATTTATTAAAAATAATATAACGGGCGACTTTTTCAAAGAGTTAGTTTCTACACCAACCTTATGATCTTTTGTAAGATCGAAAAACTGATATAGAATTGTTTAAAAAAAAATTCGGTAAAGTGATGGATATCCTTAGCTATGGCTTATGACAATATTTTTAAGCCACACTCATATCAAGCTGGGTTTTGATAAGTTAACAACAACTGCGATGTGTACGTTTAAGAAAGTAGATTTACCAGCTGTACACAACTGAAACAAAAAACTCCTAACGACAACACAAACATTCTAATTAAATTTTCTATACTATCTACATACATAACGTTACTTTCTTTTGTAGTTGTTATTGCAACAAAAAAAAAACCGACTAAAAAGAGTTGCCAGATCATTTCATATAAGAAGAAACAAGACGTTTTATCTCGGCTGTTAAGCAAAACAAAAAAAAAAGCATATCGCAAATGAATAGGATGGGTTGCTTAACTAGAGTGTATAAAAAATCATTTCGAGATGAGTAAATATAGTGACAAAAAATGAAGTGTTTTATAACTTTAATAAATATTAACGAATCAATTGAAATGTTTAATTATATTTTAACTGATACTTTTTTATTACAATTTCCTCAAACCAACAAAAACTTCTTCAACAGATGGATGTTTGTATTAAATTATTTACAGCTTCAAACAAATTTACGCTTCAGGAATTTTTTTAACAGCCTGAATATAATCGAAACCATAAATGAAAATGAAATCCCATATATATTTTTTTAAATTATTTTTTTATTAAAATGCTAATTTTTATTTGAAAAGATATTTATGCCTCTGGCATACTAATGTTTCGTTTTACAATATTTTTGATATATTAAAAATATAAGTAATAGAAACCTTCAGAACACTTACACCAGCATAAAAATTTTTCTTTACATGTAAAATCTCTTACTTTTTAAGTTCAATTCATCTTCTTTTAAAATTTGAATAGAAAACTTAAGCAAACATCTTGAAATAATTTGCATATTGATAATTGAGTTTTAATTTTGTTCGGCAAAAAATACATGAAAAAAATTTTACAAAAACTTTTGTTATTGTTATATTTACTTCCTTTAAAATTTTAAAAAGAAAAAAGAAAAGAAAAATAAAAGGAGTAAAAATTGCATTCGTTGCTATACCGATTGTAGGCAGAAAGCAAGAACATATGTATTTGACGGTTTAAAAGAAGAGCAACGAAGAAATGTGTTGGGTTGAGTGAAGTGTTTTTTTTTAGTTTTTTAAGCCTTCTTTCTAGGCCGCACAGTTATATATAGATTTAGGTTTAAAAAATTTCATATAAAAAATTATTTTTTTTTGGCTAAAATTTGTATTTTTTTGCCCAAAAAACCATTTTTTAATTCCTTCAACGATCACAAACTAAATCCTTTCCCTTAACAGTTATCCAGATTTAGGCTAAAAATTAAATTTTTTGCCCAAAAAACCATTTTTTTTAATTTTTTTAAATGATCACAAATTTAAGTCACTTTCCTTCTAGGGTGCATAGTTATCGAAATTATTAAGTTAAAAGTTTTTCATATAAAAAATTTGGTTCTATGGCTAAAAATTAAATTTTAGGCTAAAAATTATATTTTTGCCCAAAAAACTTTATTTTTTAATTGTTTAAATGATCACAAATTTAAGCCTTTTTCCTTCTAGGATGCATAGTTATCCAGATAATTTGCTTTAAAACACATCAGCAAATGGTTTAAGAGGAATAGAGTTTTAGCTCATATTAAGCCAAAGAGCTAAAAAATTTTATTTTAACTACAAAGTTTTAACAAAGTTTTAGTTAACTATTCTACTACAGCCCTCATAAAAACACAAGCAAAATAGGATATTATAAAAAAACTTTTTATTCTTTTCTATTATATTATTTAGTTTTAATATTCTCGATGTTAACTCTGATTTATAATTATATCCCTTAAGTTGTTTTATCTATCTACTTTTTCTATACAAATTTTATATTATTACCACTTGTTTAATGCTCTACTTGCTCATTAGTGGTTTAAATGTTTTTTCTATTTTGTTTTATTTTTGTATTTTTTTACAATACACATGTATTATCATGTGAGATTATACCTCAGTGTGCATATTTTATTTAGGGTATTCCCTGAAAAGCAAAAATCTGTGGTCACAAGCAATAACAGCTTAACTCGTTTTTTGGAAGTTTTCAACAGCATTTTCAATTTTAATATTGTTGCGTTAAATCAGGGAATATCGACTTTAGCTGTTTAGATCTGAAGGTAAAAAATACTTAGTTTTTAAGCCACAAAGATGAAATTTGTCTTGCATTACAGATTCGAGTGTTAGAAGTATAATATTAGCAATAACTCAATTTGTTCTTAACTCGACTTTAGCTGTTATTGCTTGCGGACACAGAAATTATGGTTTTAATAAAAAAAAAATAATAGAAAAGTGTATAACTTTTAGGTGCTATTTTTTCATAAAATTGTTGACAGAATTTTTTTTAAATTTTTTTAGATAAAATATTATTTAAATTTTAATTAAAACAATTATTTATTTAATTAGAAATTTTTGTTTTTTTTTTTCTTATTTAAATATATAATTTTGATGGAATAAAAAATTTTATTAAATTTTAATCAATCAAACAAATTGAAGCAAAATCATTTATCTATGATAGATTGATTAAAAAATTAATTTAAGCCACATATGCTGCACTGTGTGGCTTTTCTAAGTAATTATTCCAAGTTGCTTACTTATACAATTTTTAGCGATATAACAATTTATTTATGAATTACAAACCATAACCACTGTTTACATACGAAAAAGTTGTCTGTGAAATATTTTGATTAAAAAATGCAACCATGAATAATTTTGAACTAACGGTCATGCGCCCTAACTATAAAAATATTACAAAACACGTCCATGCTTTTGGCTGCAGGTACACGCACACGTACACTCACGTAAAAATAACTAAAAATCAAGTGCAATCACAAAATTTCATGATCACAAATTGTTAAACAAAAAAATCAAATAAATGAAAATTTAACTTGCTGCCAATTATTTCAAATTAGAAATCGCAAGTCAATCATGCAGATTTTTTATATTTATATTTATGAACGATCGCTTGATCTTGTTTAAATTTTTTGTTCGTTATAAAATCAATGTTTTATTAGATACGTAAGTGGAATTTTGTCCCCAGTGTCTTTAAAAATATTGACTTACTTTACTAATTAAGAGAATATAATAATAATCCATAACAGAAAAAACACTAAAAATGGCGAACTTCGAATGGAATGTTAAGATTGCAACGCGTTCAATCGAAGCTTAAAAAAAACTTGCAACTGTCATTGACAACGACAAGAGTATCATTGACCAACAAATTCTATAAACAACTTAATACAGGATACTTTTTTGTATTTAGAAACAATTTAACTACTACGCAAGCCAATGATACAATGTCACTCTGTGTCACATAAACACACACGCCAAGTTTACACATTTACTTTCATACATTCCTATCACTGCTGCTTATTGACACTGTCATTTTTAGTATTTTTGGTATTTGTTTTGAATTTTTCTTAAATCATCATGCATGTTGTTGTTGTCTTAAATATGTCTAATGGACAGTCAATACATTTAAAACTTGTGTTGTTACAATGTTTTAAGTGAACAGATAAGAAAATGCTTTTGTCAAATACCAATATGTCATGATGACAAAAGTAAAGTTGTTTTCTAAATAAACTAATTAACTGCATTTGCTATAGATTATTTAAGATAGACTATGATATTGAATTTTTATTTCCCTTTTTTATGTTAAAATTATTAAGGAAGTAAAGATTAAGTTTAAAGTTCATAAGTTTTAAACTTTTGCTAAATAAAATTTAATTGATTCTTTTCAGATATTACAAAGCTATAAGATGAGTTGGAGAAGATGGCTAAATAGTTTTAGATTATATTCTTTTTAATTTTAAGAAACTTAAAAAATTGGCAGCCATTTGGAGAAGTTCTTTCAAATATTTTACATTACATTTAGATTTGAGTCCTAATGAAGATGGCCTTCATGTTATTAGAACATAAAATTGTTCCAAAGTTCACTGACTTTATTTACTTGTAGTATTTTTATGAAACATTTTTTTCTATCGAGGTTTCATTTTATAATGATTTAACTTATGTTTACCCAATAAATAATTTTGCAAAAAAAAGCAAACTTCAAAAGAGATTTCATCTGCCTGTCTATAGCGGTTCGAAAGTGTGGTCAAATGCACCCTTATATGCCATCCCCAAGCCTAAATACTTGTTCAAGTGTTCAACAGTTTGGCAACAAACATAAAATTACAGCACCTATAGGCACACCCTTTAATTTATAAATTTAAATTATATAGTTGTTGTTGTAGTAGAGTTAGCATACTAGTAAATTTGTAAATTTCAACCGTCTGTCTATAGCAGTTCAACGTTTTGGCCATATACATCATATTACATCAACTATTGTAGAACCCTTTAATATAAAATTTAAAAAATTTATACTTTTTATTGTACCAAAGAAGGTTGTGGAAGTTTTGTCTAATTTTCAAGTGTTTGTACATAAAGGTTTAAAAGATACGGCCCTATAGGTAAAAAAAAAATAATACAATAATTTTGGGAGCACCCTTTAATTTTTTAATTCAAATTATAAGCTTGTTGTTATAGCAGGCTTAAAAATATAGGTCCCTTTAAAATTTCAGTGTGACTTCATACATAAAATTACACTTACTATTGGGACACCCTATAAAATTAAAATTTTATACTTGTTGTTATAGCGGAGTTAGCAATACTAGCTCGTTGTAAATTTCAAGCGTGTGTCTACAACTGTTTAAAATTATGGCCAGATACATTAAATTAAATGAACTAATGGGGCACCCTTTAATTTATAATTTTGAGTATTAATATAGCGGTCATAGCAATTTATACACTGTCCAATTCGCAAGCGTTTATCTATAAGTGTTCAAAAGATAGGCCCATAGGCCCGTAAACACCACCTATGGGGACACCCTTTAATTTTTAGATTTATTTTGAAATTAAATTTTGTTATTGGGAGCTATAGTGATAAGCAGTTTTTTTAGTTTTTAAGTGGTGCTCTTTACGGTTAATAATATATGTAAAAAACATGTATATTGTATGGGGACACCCTTTAATTTTTCACATTAAGAACTGTTTTCTACACGAGACTAATGTGTAACCATCGATGTGTAATCTTTCAAGTTAACATTAATTTTCAAAATCGATCCAGAAATGATTGAGTTGTGAATGCAATAATATAAAGAAAGCAACATTCAGTCGAATTGATAACCTCCTTCGTTTTTTTTAAGTCGTTTAAAAATACGACAAAACTAGGGTTTTTGTTATGGCGAAAGCTGTTTAGTTAAATGTTGTCAACTGGCTGGGTTTTGGGTACGGTCTGCGAGCTTTTTCGCTGTGGCGACTCTAATTTTAGACAGGTTTTGAAAAGATTGCAAAGATGGTTTCAAGTCTTCAAGTTTTTTTTAATAGAAAAATTGTGCTTATAAACAAAATTTTAAAATCACTTTCCCATCTCCATCTAATCTACCCTAATTCAATCTAATGGTGTCCTCTAACATTTTTTTATTGCATATAATTAAATATTTAATAAGTGTTTTTTATGTTGAACATATTAAATTCTATGGTCTTGTTGCTACTAGCATTTGAACGAAAGCAGAAAAAACAACAGCAACAACAATACCAACTTTTGTATAATTTTAATTCATTGTATTAGTTAAAACACATAGATAATGTATTTTAGTTTTTATTTTACATATTTTTTTTATATCTACAAAATATTTCCATTAAATGCATTTTGTTTCTGGGGTTTTATAATTAAGTGTATGGTTTTCCGTTTAATTTTCTATAAAACATTTTCTACAATATATTTAATTGTTGTAGTTGTTTTCGAGAAGCTATAATTAACAAAATTAAAAATAAACTGTAAAAGTATAGAAAACATATAAAGTGATTTATAATGTAATTAAATGAAACAATAGAAACAATTTTCCATTTTTTTTTACAACGAAGAAAAATTTAATTGTAAAAAAATGAGATTTATTAAATTCTTATTTTTAATAAAAAATTAATACTCGTATAACTTTTTTTCTTTTAATTAATTTTTTATTTGCTGCGATAGTGTATTGAATAGTAAGGATTTATGACTAAGACGAAGAATACCAAGCTAAAAAAGAGAAGGCTCGTTATTGTTTTAAATAAAAGAAAATAAAATATATTTTTATACCCTTCACAAAAAGTGGAAAAATGGTATATCTAAGTTTGTCATTCCGTTTGTAATTTCTACAATATCCATTTCCGATCCCATAAAGTATAAATATTCTGAGTTCTTGTGAATAGCGAAGTCAATTGAACGATTTCCGACTGTCTGTACGTGTAAGTGTTGAAATCAATTTTGCCAAGGCACTAGATGCGCTAGAGAAATTTTAAATATTTTAATCGATCAGACATAGTTTCGAACTTTTTGCTATTGAAAATCAGTAAGGCCGGTTCATTTTCTTGGAAGCAGCGGGAAAAACACCACGCCTACCACAAATTTTTCCATACAATTTGGAACAATGAAGTAATTTCAATCAAAAAAATAAATATATGCTGCGACAAAGAATAAAAAAATAGGAAAAACATGTTCAGAGAAAAAAATTGGCGATCGCCCATATTTTCTTAGTTATGGGCCTCCAAACTTTTCATAGAATAATTTGATTTTGCATTATATTTTTTAAGACATTAATATGGGTATCATTTAAAAGCTTTTGAAGATATCTTTCAGAAAATGCTAAAATTTTTTATATATACTTAACCCATTAAGACCCGGTGATACGTTTATGTAATGTTTTTTTAGTAGTTAATTTTTTCTTAATTCTCTGTTATCTTTGTTTTTTTATTTATTTTATTTTTATTGGAGTTACTCTACTAAACTAGATTTTCATATATAGCACTCTTAATTGTTAAGCTTTATGTTACTATTTAATAAATATTCAAGCAATTTTCTGGTCTGTTTATTACAATTTGAACTCTAAACTTTAATTACTAGAGAGGTATTCTCTTCAGCTTTGAAATCCTCCTAGCCGTAGTTTCAAGCATCTGTCTAGTAGTTATTTATCTATGAAAAGTTCCTTAACTTAACCCCAAAGAACATAATTCAACAAAGTTAAATCAAATGATTTTGGTGGCTACTTAAGTGGGGCATTATTTGATATAATTTTTTCATCAAAAGTTTCTTTATGTATATCAATTGATGCGACCCCTGTTTAACATCAACAAAATTAATCAAATTCCAGTACCTTTCACCATTGACAGGAACGTTCTGAGCATCGTTGCTTTTGTTTACATATGGGCCAAAGACTTCGCCAGATCATAAATATTTTTCTGTGATTGTATTTCGACAAAAGCTTTTGGATTCTCCTCACTCCAAATATGCCAATTCTGCTTATTTACATACCCTTGCAACCAGAAATGAGCATAATAAATTTTAATGGAAACTCAAAATCAATTTATGCTTCAGCTTATTCGCCAAATTGGTGGCGCATACGATAGCCGTTTGACTTTAATTCCTGCACAAGTTTTCTTGAAATCTTCGAAGATAAAATAAATTCCTAAATCTTCTATAAAGTGGAAGGATATAGCGCCGGCTACTGAGAACGGACCATCTTAAGGGATTTCCTGTACAACTGCTTCAGCTTCTTCAGTGCGCACTGTTCGGCGTCTCACGGAATGAACATTATCAATAACAGTAAATGTGATCTAAAAATGATCAATTATTCTATTGGTTGGCTGCTCTGAAGCATGATTATTGCCGCCATAAAATATAATAATTGTACAATGACTTTGACGAAAAGAACAATTATTTTTTGTTATTAAAAATTTTAACAATTTGCACGCGTGGCTCTGGTGTAAATCGATTAATAATGAAATTTTTAAGCAAATAAAACAAAAAGCTATTGTAATACCTTTCAGTAAAGACTGTTGTCACTGGCTATTTATTTGGTACGTTTTGTGAACGCTTTTAATGTAAGAACATCATTTTAAATCGGCGTTTTGATTAGTCCTGGAGATCTCCAAACCAACAGCCAGTAAACGACAGTCTTTACCAAAGGGTATGACAACAGAATAACACTTACTCGTGGAACAAATCCAAATGATTAAATCCTAAACAAAAAGCAACTATCAGGTGTTTAACGATGCTCAAATAAAGCATTGATGCCAATTGTGACACTAAAAAAAAACACGCTTTACATTGTTTTAGCATTGAGACATTTGACAATTTTTACAAAACCTTAATTTCCAATCAGCTTTAAATACTTTTCAAATTCTATATTTTGTATAAAAAAAAATAAAAAAATCATGATTAGTTCTTTTAATTAAAAAAAAAAAACATTAAAACAAAATAATTAATAAAGTTGAAAAAAACGCTTTTGTTGTCTGCAAAGTTAAAATAAGGACGACATTCTGTGTAAAGCCATGTGAAACTGTGAGACTAAAAAAACGAAATTCACTCAATATAACAAACGAATATAGATGAGATTGTATGTTGCTGACAATTCGAATGGAATTTTAAAATTGCAACTCGTTCAATCGAAGCTTAAATGAACTTGCAACTGTCATTGACAACGACAAGAGTATCATTGACCAACAAATTCTATATACAACTTGATACAGAATACTTTGTTGTATTTAGAAACAATTTAACTACTACGCGAGCCAATAATACAATGTCACTCTGTGTCACATAAGCACACACACACACCAAGTTTACACATTTGCTTTCATGCATTCCTATCACTGCTGCTTATTGACACTGTCATTTTTAGTATTTTTGGTATTTGTTTTGAATTTTTCTTAAGTCCTCATGCATGTTGTTGTTGTCTTAAATATGTCTAATGGACAGTCAATACATTTAAAAGTTGTGTAGTTACAATGTTTTAAGTGAACAGACAAGAAAATGCTTTTGTCAAATACCAATATGTCATGATGACAAAGGTAAAGTTGTTTATTTAAGAGAGACGATGAAATTGAAAGTTTTTTTTGTGATATATCAATTATTTAAGATGTTAAGGCTTTCAAATTTTAAACTTTTGTAAGTTAATTTTAATTGGTTCTTTTGAGATATTACAGAGCTATTAGAGAAGTTAGTGAAACTAAAAAACAAAATATCAAACATTTAGGGTCTGGCTTTCAAATAAAATTTAAATGTTATTGTTACCAATTTAATCTTAAAAAATTACATTGTGTTTTGTTTTAGAAAAAACGAGAGACACAAACAGTTTTTTTCTTTGTTAAGTAAGATCTTGGAGAATTTAAGCCTTTTGTAAAATAAACGTCACATTGTGAATCGGCAAAACTAACGGAATAATTATAAAAATATAAAATTTCGTATACTAGAGTTAAAACATAATGTTTGAGCAAAGTCTTTGTAGGAATACGCCTTCCAAATATCCTGAGTTTTTAATATTTGTTTCTAAGTTAAAGTTATTATCTAAGTACAGCATCTGTCTTAAAAATGTTGTGTCTCAGCCCTGTGTTGAATGTTATTTTTTTCGGTACAAAATTGTGACTTTCTCCCATGCAGCTCTAATGTAAGAGTTTAATTTTGTCTTTAAAAATGATCAGAATAAAGCGAAAAGATCTAACTGTTAGTTAAATTGTTTTCTTAAGGCTTATGATAAATTCCGTTATAACCAGCACAAGAGTTTTCCTACCTCCCATTACAGTTAACAATTGGAAGACTGTTTTAACAAAATGGCTTAAAATTGATTTATCAGTTGTGCGTTTGAGAAAAGACTGAAATCTAATTCCTACAAAAGTAAAGAAGACGAATTGTTAAAAAAAACCTAAAATATAGAAAGACTTCAGCGCAGCCTAAAAATGAAAAAATTATTCAAATGTTTAATATATTTTTTTACTCATTTCGTAGAGAAATCTGTCAACACATTTCCAACTCTGAAACTGGCGCTAAATGATTATTATAATCATGTAGTAGAGTCAAAAAAACTCGAATATGATTAACGATTTAAAAAAATTATAAATGGGACGTGCCGTTAATTTTAAAAATTATAAATTGGACGTGCGTATCTGTTACAGAGCTATAAATGAATTATTCATTTTTAAATTAATATACGAATTATTAATGCACTGATTTAGCAATTTTTAAATTAATTTTTTTCACACTCGTTGATTCAAGTTTGGATTTATTTTGTGTTTTCTTTAATCTCTGTTCATTGAATAGTTTCATTTTTCATTACCCCTAGATCTGCTCTTGAATTCGATTGTTTACAACTCATTTTTGATTTCATTCATTTGAATTGCAATTCGTTGTTCCAACTCATTTGAACAAATACAAAATCAAATTATTTTAAACGAATTGAAAATGAATTGCAATTAACTTTAACAAATTTATTTTATTAGAAACAAATTCCAACTTATTCTGCAAATTCGTTTGAATTGGAAACACATTGAAATTTATTTTTGCTTAATTCGTTTGAATTGATTCAAATTTTATTTAATATGTTTTTGCTGTAAAAAAAATTATTTTAAAATTTAGTTAATTTCCAATGAATTTAAATAAGAATAAAAATAAGATATTTGTTAATAGCTCTCATTTGTCATTACAAACTAATGTTTAATATTTATCTACTTTTGTTCCTCTAGAATATTTAACGTCTGTTCCAGAAGCATTACAAAATAGTCCGGACTTTTGAGAGTAAAAAGGAAATTACTCTCTGGATAAGACAAAGTAGTCCGGAATTGCTTGAACGCAAAAAACCACAATTGAACATCCTAAAATACTAATGGTGCTGACTTAAATAAATAAATTTTATTTTAGTGATTTTAAGCGTCTAAAAATATTTTAAAAACAAAGCATTTGCAGTAATGCCAACAGCTGTAAAAAGTTACTATTACTATAAACTGAAAAAGGTATCAGCCAATTGCTTAAAAATTTTTTTAAAATTTTTGCAAAATGGAAAGACAATTAACCATTGAATGTTCTCCTGGACTTTTCGGGTTTCAAATCTTTTACACAAATTCAAATACTACTGTTTTGAAACTCTAAAATGGTTCCTAAATGCGTCCTCTGTGTATTGAGACACCACATCTTCTAAATATTTATTAATGCTGTTTCTATTTTCTATTTCAAAAGCAGCAAGAATTTCAACAAAATATTTCTTTCCAATTAGAATCTTCAGCAACTAAGCCCAAAATGTCGTCTTGATCTTTAAAAGCATATTTTATTAAAGAAAGTGATAAATATCCACAAATATATGCACAAGTCCTTACAACTTCGAGTTTAAAATTATATGATCTTTAAATGTAAACAAAAAACAGCTGATAATTTAATTCTAGCCCGAGAAAGAAAAAGTTCGTACAACTTTTTACAGGAAATAAAAAACTTTGCTCTCTCATTTTCTCTCAAAATTGTTTCGGACTGTTTTGTTATGCATCTGGAACAGACCTATTTACATACTTCTGTTTTTCTAGAATATTTTATAAAAGTTTAACAACAATTAAAACTTCTTAAATTTTCTACGCTATTTACAATAACAAAAAAAAAAAACATTAGAAAAAGAAAAAGAATCGACGAGTTCTCTTAGTTCTAAAGTATCAGCAAAATAGTTTGAGCAAGCATGCCAAATCTTTCTTTATTTCAACAATCTAGGCGTGTTAGCTTGCCCATGAGCAGACATCGCAGTAGTAAGTGGAACGGCAGTAAAAACAAAACGTCGATTAGATAAAATTATTATAATTATTAGATGTTTGTCTGTTGCATGGTGCACTCATATTAAAACTTATTGCATGTGGTATCGGTAATAGCTTCTCTCGACTTATATAGAGCTTTCTGAGCGATTGCACAATACGAGTAGTTATAGATGGAATCTTATCAAACGAATTCAAGGTAAATTCAGGGGTACCGCAAGGTTTCGGCCTTTCACGAATGGGTTTAACTTAAAGCTCGTAAAACTTAGTTCTGTGTGATTTCGAACAGGCGTACGGCTGAATTTGCTACCTCATCTGTATTTATTGATGATAGAGATATTAAGGAATCAGAAGCTCTCGATGTTCTTGGCATGAAAATTTAATGCGATGTTCGGTGACACAAGCACTTTTTGTAATGTCGCAGAAGAAGCATTCAAGTGCCTAAGTTTTCTAAAACGCATTAGGAAATACTTCCCTCCATTTGATCTCTTTGCTATCCTTGTCATCTTTATCAGAATAAAAATGGAGTACAAATTTTATGTATGGACCAGAACTCAAAGACTATTTTAGAGTTACTCCACCGCGTGCAGGAGAGAACGAAGAAGCTTATCCCTGACAGTAGGGTATCCAGCTCTATTGATTCACTGGAGCATCGACGCAATGTGGGGTGTTTTTCACCGTTTTATTGTTACTACAATGGAATGTGCTCTTATGAAATCAGGAAACTTGTTCCTGAAAACCGTAATTTCGTATGCGAAATGCGGTCTGCATCAAGAGAGCATTCCTTTGTGGTCGACTAACCAGTGAACAGCACTTAGTTTTATAGAGAAAATTCGTTTTTAGCCGAACAGTTCGTTTGTGGAATAAACTCCCTGCAGAGGTCTTTCTTGACACTTTCAATGTGCAAAAATTCAAGTCAAATGTCCACGAGCACAGTTCCCTTTATCCCCTTTCCAAACATAATTTCCTACTTCTGGTACAATACATTGCATAAGTAGGGTTCACTCCTTTAATGCTGGTCCCAATAAAAAAAACAAGTGGAAATGTGATCTTTTAGTTTCTTATAAATCGCTTACTGACACATGTTACCATGTCGAAGATATTGTTCCATCTTATTATTTTATTTAATAATTTTTTCATTATTTGCACGCTGTATTTTCTTTAATTTCAATTTAACCATTTACTGTATAAATAGTAACTTTATTATGTCAATTTTTGTTACTAATTGCCACTTTTCCTTTATTTTGCTTGTTTTTCTAAAAAGATAAAATAAAAATAAAAATAAAATCACTACAGACTTTTCGTCAACCGGAAATAACTTTTCTAATGACTCTTTCCGTTTGACTAAAAACAGAAAAAAGGGGTATAAAATTTTCTATTCGTGTCTTTCCTTTTTCTTGTATGAAATAAAATAACAAATAACTTTTATTGTTTTGGTTGCTGTTGTAAGGTTGTAGGGTTCTTCTTTATGTAAATTTTAATAAACAAGTGGACAGTAGTTAATAAAAGCAAACCATCATTAGTAACAATCAGTTGAGTTCTCAAGTGAAACCGTCTTTTGAAATATTTACTCCCGCATGGTGGATGGCACTAAAGTCTACGTTAAAGAGTTCAAGTATTATAAGAAATTTACATTGTTAGTAGATATTCTAGAAAATAACAACAATAAAAACAACAACAGCAGTAAAATTTAAGTCAGAAAAAAAAGAAAATTAATATAAATTTTTATTAAAAGTGCTTACAAACAGCTTCAAGGGCTCTATTTTAATTGTTATGTCTTGCCTTATTTCAGCTATTTAAACTGTTGCTATTATTATGGCTGCTTGCTGCTATTCTTGACATTGTAGTCATTATTTTTGTTAATAATGTCATCAAGTTAAGAAAAATGTTTTAATAAAATAAAACAACTTTTACACAAATGAAAGTCATTATGTCATGAAATTAAAAAATGCTAATATTTTTATGTCGATTTTAAGAAGGAAATTAAAGGTCTCAAGGATTTTTAAAATAAAAAGTAAATTTGAATGTATTATATTTTAAATAATATAAATTTTTGTAGATGGAAAGAAATATTCCATTTTTATATTTTTTTTTAATTCCTTTTTTTTATTCCATCAAAATTACTTTTAATGGTTTGGCATGTGCTTGAAATTTCGCCTTGGTTTTGATAAATTTATAAAGATGATTTTATTAGTCTTGAAACAGTTAAATTTTTATTGGTCAAATAACCCAATTCCGATTAAACTATTAAAAAAATTGCACCCTATATCTCAATCCGTATAAAGGTCTTCTTGTGATCCAAACGCCATGAAAATTGCTTCGTCCGTTTAGTATTTATTAAGCAACAAACATTCAAAAAATTATTTTCATACACAGCCTACCTTCTGTATCGCCTACAAAAAAAAAAAAAAAAAAGAAAGGAAAGCAGTTACTTTTATTTTATTAGTTGTCAAAAAACAATATCCATTTAAATTAGGGATAACAAGTTTTAACTGAAAATTTTTACATAAAATAAATTTTTTTGAAAAAATGTTTTTAAGATGATGACTTCGCTTTTCAATTTAGGAAGAATCTCAAAATCAAATATATATAAATATTTTTCTTTCTTTTTAATATCAGAATTGCTTAACAATGATTAAATAAACCGCTTCTTAATTGTTTGTATTTCAAATCCACAGGAAAACTTACCAGGTCCGAATATAAGTGTAAAAGACAGATTGATAGCTCTTTCTCGAATTTATGGCTGGTGGTGCATAGCCGTTCTTAGTTCGTGGATTAATTTGTCTGTTTAATTTCGATATCGAACAAGAAACAAATATATTCAATAGATGCTTTCAGGATTATGGTGTTTGAAGCTTTTTGTAACCCTCATTCATTAGCATAGTGAAATGTATAAGTGTTTGAGATCGTCTACAAGAGCGGAGCCGTACCCTAAATGGACAAACTGTATCTTGTAATAACGAACTAGAGCAACAACAGGTCTGAGATGCCCTTAGCTATCCTGGGCTGCACGCGCCCTACAATAAAATTTGAACGAGTATTTTCTAGACCGAGAGGTTCGGGTAAACAGCTGAAACACTTTCATTCTTCGAATTGTGAACTGTTACTATTCACATGAACATGGAATTCCTAGTAAATGTAAGTAATTAACTCTCATTGATTAAGTTCGTGCCGTTTGTACACACCGCCTGTCGCTACTGCCGATTGAATTATTTGTTGAGGTTTTCGAACGTGATCACTGTAACGCCTTCTTGTGTGTTAAGGATGTTTCGCAATAGTTGACCGAACATGATTATTTAGAACAGGGGTTCTCATTAAATTCCTGCTCATGGACCCCTAGTAAACTAATTTTTATTCGCACACACCGATGAAGCCCAAGTTCAAAATAAAACTTATTTTATTTTGAAAACACTGTTTTTTCGGTTCTTCATGCGGACCCCTTGGATGGTTGCTACGGACCCCCATTTAAGAACCGTTGATTTAGAGGAAGTAAAGCTAAATGCTTATGAAGGCCTGTTTCTATTAATGCTAAAAGTGTAACAAAATTATGCACTAAAACTTATAAAAAAAAAAATTATAATTTACTTACATTCTTTGCGCTGTAATTTATTTCTAACTCTATCTTATAAAGTTATCTAGTGTAGGAGGTGTTAATTTATTGCAAACTTAAAATAGATAAATTCTTAATATAAATTTGAATGCCTGATTTATATCAAATTATTTATTAAAAATTAATTACAGTATTTTAAGGCTTTAAATATTTAACATTTGTTAATGATAGTTGAGTAGAAGATATTAAAAAATTTATTTCATTATTCGTTGAAATTTGTGATTTAATTCTGAAACCTTATGCAACCCAGAAAATTTTAAATCATGTAAAAAATTAATCGAACAAAGTTCCAAATAACCGAATAAAAATTAATCGAATACATTATAAGAATCTTAGTTTCAAGTAATAAAATATATAATCTCTATAAATTAAAAGCAAAAAAAAAGAAATAAACGATAAGTTTTAAAATTTCGGAGCAAATTCCGAACCGATGTGTTGGGCAAAAAATAAAGGAATTTGTACTATTTAGAAATATGGAGTGTTTCTTTATGCCCAAAAGAGCTTAGAATTTGATAAAAAGTACAGAAAAAATTAAATCTTCTCAAAATATTATTTTTGGAAAGTTTAACACATGAAATGTATTGAACATATAGCGGCTGTTCTTGGCGAAGCATATTATATTCATCCAACTTTACTACTGCTACTTTGCTACTGTTTAGGGCAATGATAGCTATATTACACGAACAAGGTCGGCCTTCAGCTCATTAATTGTTGCTGGGTTATTATTCTATAGGAGTGAATTCAAATGGACCAACAAGAAATAGTCATGAGATGCCGGTAGAAGAGCAATCGAAAGGTACATTTCCCGCAATAAATTTGACAAATTTTTATTTTAATAAGTAGACGGTTGGGGTTGCTATATGGCATGTAAATCAAAACTGTTAAAATCACATCTTACACAGATCATTGTAATATTTGGAAACAAAAATCCCTAACCATGTTGTGGTAACGAACTCCGTCGAGAGTAATAATAGCATCGACTTTTTTTTGAAGAGATAACGTCCAATGATGCCTTTGTAGACGTTGCAATATTTTCATTGACGTGAAGTCAGCGGGGTATGTTGCACATTGGTATCACCGCAAGATGCAATATTGTTTATTAACAAATCATGCCGCAAATGATTGATGATGCTGAACAATTGATTGATGACTGATTTTTAGGGAAATGTAAATAATTTGATAGCATTGTTCAAGCGTCATTCAAATTGTGATTATTTTTCATTGTATACTGATCATAAATGTTAAAAGGTAAGAGCAGTATATAAGGCTTAGAAAACACCGTATTTAACTGAGTTATATTAGTTAGTTAAACGAATCATATTTATTCGAATACCTTACAAAAAGTTCTAAAATTCTTAATACTTAAATCACTAATTTCAATTAATTAGATGTTACATTATTACACAATTAATTTAAAAATGTTTTCCAATTTATTAAAATAATGCGCAGATAGCAATTAAAGAATTAGCACAAAATATTAAAAAGTTTTAGATACTGATACACAAATTAAATATATGAATAACTGCATAACTTATATTAGATGTGTTGTGTGTGTGTGAGTTTGTGGCCGTGTTTGTACATAATTTTATGTAAATTTTATAAAGTGCATTTAATCCATTTTGGCAAGTGTTATTTGTTATTGAAATGCCACAAACATGTGATTGCACTTTATGCAACCAATAACTTACAAATAAATGTGAACACACACTCACACACATCTACACGCATATGTGAATGCGCTGTAGTTATGATAATACAAAATACTCATTATTTTTAAACATACATTAATAGATACACTTATCGTCATTAGAATAGGGTTACAAAATTTACTGTCTCTCGTAATTATTCCCTTCGTAATAAACTTTTTCTATGTTTCAAACGGACCTCCATATCACGCAGTGAGGAATACGTTTGGCAGTTAAAAAAAGAAGGTACTCTGATCAAACTGATAAATAGCTTCTTATCGTTATATCTGCACGCTTCTGCCTATAACACGATTTTTATTATCAGTCCATTAAGAAATAAATTCAACTTGTAGTTTGTGGAAAGGAGTCAAACTTATTTGAGAAAAAACAAATAGCTGTTATTTTATCAGCTGTTGAAAGAGGTGAATAGATTGAAAACAGAAGTAAAAATCTCTCATAGTATGGAATATCAAAAAAAAAAAAAAAAATAATAATAATAAAATTTAAAAAAAAGTGCCTGTAATATGAGAATAGAAGTTGGGGTAAGTTTTTTTTTTTTTTTTTTTTTTTTTTTTTTTTTTTTTTTTAATTATTATTATTATTATTACTTTTTTAATCAATTACTTTTTTAATCAAACCAGCACTTAGGGTAGGACCCCTACTCATGCCATGCATTGTGCCAGAACTCGGAAATTATGTTGTTGAAAGGAGAATAGAGGAAGTAGTGCTTGTGTACATTTTATTTTACACTTTGAAAACTGAATGTGACAGGAAAGATCTGCACAGGGAGTTTATTGCACATAAAAACTTTTTAGTTAAAAAACAAATTTTATCTGCAATAAGAAGTGAGTTTCACTAGGCAATCGACCACAAAGCGATTTGCTCTTGCTGCAGAGTGCGTTGCTGCTTTTAGGAACAAGTTCCCTAATTTCATAAGACCACATTCCGTTGTGGTAACGATAAAACAGTGAAACACACCCAAGATTGCGTCGATGCTTCAGTGAATCAAAAGAGCTGGATAACCTACTGTTACCGATGAGTTTCTTCGCTCTCTCCTGCTCGCAGACGAGTAACTTCAAAATAGACTTAGACGACCTAGATAGTGAGGAGATCGTATGGAGTGAAGTATTTCTTATACCGTTTTAGAAGACTTAGGCCCTTAAATGCCGTATGTTACTGTCATCTGCAAAAGAATAGATAGAGTTGGAAGTAAAGAAGGTTAATAAGTTCGCAGAAGCGCCTGTATGTTATAAAGGAAGTTAAAAGGATAAAACAGGATATCGTGATCTAGAGTTCTGCCAGAGCTACATTACATAGTATATGATCTGTTCGGATGCGTGATTTAAAATGTAGGAAATAGGGAATCAATACAACGCTACAGATGAGTAAAAGGAAAAACTAAATGAGCTAGTGTTAGCAATCAAAGAGAATTTTTTATGAAAAAGAGACGTAAAGATATTTTTTTGTATACATATAAAGCCGGTAAGCAAAAATTGTTTACGAACGATAGTTGTCTTCAAAGTTAAGTTATCCGGTACCAATTCTTAAATTGTGTCTTATGCTTATGAGTTAAAAATTGCATCATATTCTACCTATAACGCCAGTTGTAGAACTTTTAATAAGAGAAATATTTTATTACCACCTCATGCTCAAATTGTTTTACTAATTTTAATATTCGTTTGCCCGGAGAACATTTAAATAATAAAAAAAAAAATTCTGTATTTCTTGCTTTGTGACCCTATCTGGCTATGCTACTTGTTGATCCTACAGCCTTTTTGTTATGATTAAACATACGTTATCGTAAACGCAAGCTTCACGCTTCTCTCCGGTCATACTCCGGCGAGACATGAAATACTCCATATTGCCTGTTTATTTACTTAAATCATCCACAGACCATTTCCATAATTCAAAACCACGCTACTTATCTTCTATCCCTTATAGCTAACACACATCTATAACATGGCAACTATTCATTACTTCTTAACGCTTTTACCAATTTATTCTGTCATGGCTTGATACAATAGCAGTCTTTTCCTTTCTGGGAGATTTCTGCTGCTGTTTCCTATGAACTGGGCGATCTTCTGTTTTACAGCAAGCCTGCTCCTCTACCAATAGAGCCATTGAGATTGCTTAACTTGTGTTGGCTAATTGTCGTACTATTCTATATACACCACTGGTGTTAGTAACTTATTCATCTCTCTTTTTTTACCACGCACATACGACAACACTGTTGTTTTCCGATATTTATGATGTAATATTTTATTATTGTAACAATATGTTTTTTTATTATTCAATTTTCTACAACAAAAAATAATTACTATGTTATAAATTCATTTATAATTTATATTTATGTTTGTGCCCGCAGAACACAGTTATTTGGAAATCGATTTTAAAATTGTTTTCAAGGTTGATCCTATTTAAAAAAGGTCTTTATTTTTAAAAAGCAAAGGGAGGCTCTTTATAGCCCACGTGATTTTTATAGGTCTGTGGAGCTATAATGGTTACTCATATAAAATTTTAACAAAATTGTTATCACTATAGCTCCCAATAATAAGAAGTAATACAAAAAACAAGCAAGATTGCTACATTCGGCTATGTTGAGTCATATACACCCGCCACAATGTATGTAAATCTAGTTCAGTGAAGTAACTCCATTCAAAAAAAAAGAAAAAAAGAAATAACATCCAAAACTGATATCTCAAAAAATATGGTAAACTTTTCTATGAAAAATTTAGAGGCCCATAGCTCGAAAAATGTGGGAAGGCGCCAGTTTTTTCAATTGATTTTTTTATTTTTTTTAACTTTAAAAAATCGTGCTGATTATCCCGACCGAATTATTAAAAATACCGATGTTGACTATTAAAGGTGAAGGCACGCTTCGATGGCCATTTTGCTACCGCTCACTTAGCTCTTCAGGAAACTTCTCACAAATATTTTAAATAAACTCAAGATTTTTGTCCAAACAATAAAGTAAAGACAAAAATCAAATTTTAAGCAAAAAACACAATAACCAACATTGATTTTATTTTTCTTTATCCACTGTATACGGCTGACTTTTTTTCTTATTTTTTCATAAAGTTTTGTATTTGTGTTTTTGTTTTTTCTAGAGGAATTCTTTGTTGTTCTAAATGATGTGTCTAATTGAAAGGCAAGCGTAGTGTTTTCGCCGCTGTCTCGAAGGAAGCGGACCGATTTTATTGATTTTTAATAGAAATTTTTTTCGAAACAATGTCTGATTAGACGGCGCATTTAAATTTTCAATTTTCTCTAGCTCATCTAGTGCCTAGTAACTAAAATTAAATAAAATGTGCATTTCTTATGCTGCTGTAAGAAAAAGTATAAATATTTAAAGTTGAAGTTAGAAAAAGTGTAGATTACAGTTTTTATTTCTGATCGCCGAGTCTGAAGTCAGTTTTTTCAAAGAAAAATTTAAAAACCTTAAAATTGGTTTAAATGAAATTGCTCGAGCGTAAGTTAAAACTTTTAATAATTTACACTACAATTTATGCACTTTAACTTAAATTGTGGAGTATAATTTACCTTTCACTTACGCTGATGTAATAAATATCGAAAAAACATGTGTACAAGTGTATTCTGAAATATCAGCTTATAATAAACAACAAGCATAACAAAAACAACAACACAAATACACATTTGAGTCTGTGTATTTTACAATACAAATGGCCATTATAAATATCAACAACAAGAGCAATAGCAGTAACAAACAACTAATTACATATAAAATTTAAATATCTGTTTATAAAATCACTTTAATTAATTAAGATTTATTGGTGTTTGTTTTCGTGTTTGATAAGTGACTGGAAAACAAATAAATTAAAAAATTAAGGAAAAATTTTAACATACAATTAAATATATTAATACAATAAAAGACTTTAATTAAATGAGTTTATGGAATACATAGGATGTAATTCCTATGAAATAAATTAAGAATTGATAAAATTTGTTTATTAAAATAAGAGCTAGAAACTGAGGTTTTACTTAGCGGATGGTGCAAAATATTAGCGGTAATATACACGTTTACGGCAGCACCGCATTAGCCCAACTAAATTGCTAGTTGAAGTTTAGAATACAGCGGGTATATATGATCGCAGGAATGAAATTTCCTTTTACTTAAATGCCTTTTTAAGTATTTTGCCCTTATTTACTACAGGCCACTACTTCCGATCGCTTTGTAAACAACATGTGTTTGTATTAATGTGTGCTGCCTATGGTTAGATAATAATGAGCAGGCAGCCATGTTCGACTCAATTTGTGCCACCTATGTGTTCATACAGAAGAGAGAAATAAAAGAAAAAGGGGAAAATCTAAGCAGGTGAAAAAGAGAGAGGGAAGCTTTGCATGCGAACAGAGAGACTCGTTCGCTGCTGTGTCCTGGGAAAATTACGTAATTATTGGAACATTTTTTTTCAATTTCTTATACTTGTTTTCAATATATACTCTGGGTAAATTTATACACACAGAATATTGCGCTTAAAAAAGACGACCAAGTAGGAGATAAACTCACACACGAAGGGTTCTGTAATATGATCAGGGTCAGTCTTTAAAATCTTAACTTTTAGACCTTTTACAGCGGACATGGTTAAACATATTTTAAATAATTTTTAAATGAAAATGGTGTTGATATTAGCGCACCTTTTAATATTAATTTTGTATACTTAAGTTTATAGCAACTTAGCAAAACATAGCATGAATGAATTTTTAGTCTCAACATACTACGCTTCAAAAAAAAAAAAAAAAACAACAACAACAACAACAAAAAAGACAATGCATATAAAAACGACGTTACTATCGTTATACCCTTCCTTTCATTTTATTTTTTTTATTCTTCACCACAGGTTGTCATTCCGTTTGTAATTTCTAAAATATCCTACCCCAGAAAGTATAGATATTCTGAGTTTTTATGCACAGCAAAATCCATTGGGCGATGTTCGTCTGTCCGTTCATGTTCAGGTTGAAATCAGTTTTGTTACGAGATCAGCTAAAGAAAATTTAAATACCCCAACCGAGTAGATATAGTTTTAAAAACTTTGCTATTGAAAATCAGATCGGTTCATGTCCATCGAGGTAGCAAGCAAAACACTCTTGCCTCTAAATTTTCAAAAAAAGAAATATATATATATATTTCGGGCAATAAAAAAAATAAGAAAAAACATCAAGTGAAAAAATTGTCGCTTGCCCTTATTTTCCGAGTTATAGACCTATGAATTTTCATAGAAAAGGACGATTGTGCGCATTTTTTTTTAAGATATCAATATGGGTATCATTTAAACGGTTTAAAAGAAATCTTAAAGGAAAACAACATTTTTTTAAAAAACGCTCAGCCCGGTGATATTTTTATGTAAAATTTTATAGTACATAAATTTTTTTCTTGTTTTTTAATTCTCTGTCATCCCAATATTTGTGTTTTTTAAATGGAATTACTTCACTAAACTAGATTTACATATATGGTGACAGGTATATAAGCTTCAGTAAAGCCGATTATAGAACTCTTACTAGCTTATTCTTCTTTTTATAGCAGATATAGCAGCACATCTTCTGTACATAATTGAAGTGTCTGCCTGCAACTGTTTTAAAGAAAAGCTCATATTTATAAAGTTCACAGCCTTTTGAAAACACCCTTTAATTTTTAAGTTCCTTGATTAAAATTTATTTTTATAACGGATATATTTATATTTTTACATTTCCTATGTGAATTCTAAATGTCTGCCTACTACGGTTAAAAAACAAAAGCCAGTAAGTGAAAATCAATTTAAAATTTTTACACCATTTAATTTAAAGTTTTATTTTACTAACACTGTGCAAATTTGAAACTTCTGCCGATAACATTTAAAAAAATAACATTTTTTTTATGATTACAGCGTCACTTTCAGAATACTATTTTATTTTAAGTAGTTGTTATTTAATTGCAATAATATACTTGTTAAAATTTCAAGAGCTTAAATAATACGGTTACAGTGATGGAGGATTGTGATAGATGGCCAGACAGGAACAAGGACAGATATTGTAAAGAACTGTATTTTTAATGCTCAAGTAAGAAGATTACATAATTGGTATCTGTTTAATATGCAAACTTCTTTAAAATTTCAAAATCTGGTTCACGTTAATAAAATTTCAAAGAAAAAGATTTCGAGGTGGTCAATAAACTGAAAATACTGCGTATAACCCTCTATAACAGAGTTGATTTTTAACACTACATAAATAACTTATATTCAAAAATATGTTTCACACTTCGCCAATTATACAGTTTAAATATATACTTGCCATATCATGTCAGATATAGAGTTGCGCATGCATTACTAATGTCACAAATTTCTCATTGTATGGAAGTAGTTTGTGTATAACTTCTTTAAATATTGAAAGAGTCAAACTCTTGGTAAACAAGATTACACGCTTTGTCTTTGGACAAAGACTATTTAGTTCTAACCAACAGAGTTATAACCACATTTCACAGTATGTTGAACGTTTTCTGTAGTGCTCCTTTAAAAAAATTCTTGATTTTAAAATATCTGTTGAAGTTTTAAAAAATTATTAATAATACAATACTACAATCTTTTGTGAGTCTGTTTAACTTTACACACACCTCTAGAAATGTGCAAATCTTTTTTTCTAGAATAAACAATTTTATTTTTGAAAAATCATTTTTGATAATAACCGCTTATCTGTGGTATCGGTTACCTATTGATTTAAGAATGTTTATGCTTCTTTTGCTGTTTATCGGAAAAAATTGTTTCAATATATTCATATAATTGCACTTAAATAATTTTCGCCAATACAGATGGATCTTTAATGGAAAATTGCTGTATTTATTCGGTTCATTTTTTTTATTAATTTTAAATGTTACTTGATTTGGGTTACTATTTAACTTGTTTACTTGTTTTCAATCAAATAATGTATTTTGGCCAATAAAGATTTTTATTACACACTTTAAATAAACAAAAAAAAAATATTCTAAATAAATTTAAAGGGTTATCATAGACTCTTGGCTTTCCTGACATAAAAAATTTTAATAAAATAAATTTAGTTGAAGAAATGCAAAAATGTTCTGCATCCGTATGTTTTTGAAAAGTCTAAGCTATTAGAAACCATCTTAGAGACCCTTTTGTACCCTTCACAACAGATGGAAAGAGAATATATTTAAGTATTTCCGATCCCATAAATGATATTTAGTTTGAGTTCCTATGCATAGCGAGGTCGATGGGGCGATGCCGTCGGTTCGTATGTCTATTCATATTCGGGTTGAAATCGTCTTTTCCAAGGCAATAGATAAGCTAGAGAAAACTTATATAAGCCAGTCGATCAGGCATAGTTTCGCAAATTTTGCTGATGAAAGTCAGCAAGATCGGTGTATGTCTTTCGAGGCAGCGGGTAAAAAAACCAGCCTGCCTTTAACTTTTCCTTATCAATTGGAAAATATTAAGTTTAATGAAGTAATAGTATCAGTGTGTTTCATTTAAAAGCTTTTGAAGAATTCTTTCCATTAATAGCTGATGACTTTTTTATGTAAAATTATATAAAGCACTTAATTTTTTTACTTTTTAATTCTCTATCAGCCCAATATTTAGTTTTTCGATTGGACTTACTTTACTAAACATTTTTCTAAAAGCAAATGTTTTTTTTTTTTAAGTGAACAGATACAAATAAAAAATTACTTTAGATGGGTTTTTTGGCCATTAATTAATATAAATAATAAAATAACTTCAACAATAATCTATTTTTAAGCTTCATTTCAGTCATTATTTTAAGTAATTGATATGTTTTTTTTTTTCAATTTCCACTTAAGAAGTTTAAAGTTTTATTATTTTGAAATAAGTTTTATTTTTTTCGATTAAGCACCCCAAACACAAACTTGTTTGAAGAACAAACTAATAGCCAACACACCTGAATTAAACTTTTTACATAAAAAGTAATAAAATTTAATTTAAACGTCAAAAGTTTTTTTACAACGGATTTGTATTTGAATAACACAGCACAACTACAAGAGGGAGAGCGAGAGAGCGAGGAAGAAATGTGCTTGTTAAACACATAATTGCAAATAGTTTTTTTTCTTTCAATTTAAAATACACCCACACACACATTTAGTAAATGTCAAAAATTAAATCTTAATGACACTAAAAATCAAACAATAAAACTAATGCTTGAGAGATAAAGAAACTTAATGTTTACATTTGCAAAAAAAAAAAAACTTAAACACATACACCCACACACTAAAAGCTATTGCGTGCTTTCGTATTTGAATTATCCTTGAATCAGGTTAAGTTTATATACACTATATGAAAGTGTGTGAGTGCATGTGTGTATGAGTGTGTGTAGTGTATATCAATGAATGTACAATTTAATTTTACTGCCATATAAAATGTTTGCAATTCTCTCATTTCCAACCAAACAGTCATAAAAATTTCTATCTGTTTAAGTGTATGCCAGCGTAAGTATATTTTTGGTGTTGCTTTTTTTTTCTTGTTGCTACTGTTGTTGTTTATCATTAAGTCACGGAGTCATAAAAATACCACAGCTTTAAATTTAGCAATGAGTTTTTGGCATGATTCTCTTCTATCTTTATGTATTTTGTTGGATTTTAATGTTTGATGTAGAGTTACTAATGTTTAATAGTTTCTTATTGAAAGAAGGTTTGTGCGTATGTTTGTGTGTGTATGTCGTGTGTGGGTGTGTGTGTGTGTAATCAATTGCTTTTTTTGTTCCATGTCGTTTAGGTTAAAACAGCCAAATATTTTAAGTAGACAGAATGCGTGTTAAACCACAGCTGGTATGGTTAAGAAGCCATTAAATACCATTTCTTAATATTTGCAATCAAGTTCATATACAAACACATACATACGCATAAATATTTGAGCTGTCTTACGTGTCATAGTTTTAAAGTTTAGATGACAGTTTTAGAATTCTTAGCTATTCAAATGCTAGCGATATTATTAAAAATATAAATATTTGTTTTTTTTTAGTATTTTTTGATGTTTTTAAAAATTTTTATTTTTAAGTTAATAATCCTTTGTGAATAATTTCTTATATTCATTTGTAATTTTTAATAAATTTCTTTTAAAAGAAAAAAAAATTTTAAATTTTCGATAAATTGAAAAATGATTATTTTTAATATTTTAAAAGAACAATTTTTATTCGGTTCAAATTCACGTGTATTTTAAATACTAAAATTGGTAACACTTCCTACATTGGAGTTATTTAATGTAAGTCCAATAAAATAAACAAATATATAGGGCGTTAGGGAATTTATAAATTAGAAACAAAAAACATTAAGTAAAAAATTGGCGCTCGCCCATATATTCCGATTAATGAGCCACAGAACTTTCCATAAAAAATGTAAGATTGTTCACCATATTTTTAAAATCTCAATATGGGTTTTATTTAAAAGCTTTTAAAGAGATCTTTCAGGAAATACAAAAATTTTTAATAATGCTTAACCATTTAAGAGCTAATGATTTTTTTATTATTTATTTTTGAATTCTCTGTCACCCCATAATGCTGAAGAGTATACAAGATTCGGCATTGCCGAATATAGTATCCTTAAATTCGATTTTAAGAATACATTTTTTTAAAAGAATTCTTGTGATTAATTTATTTATTTGCTGAAAAAAAAAAATAATAGAATATTTTGAAAATGAAGGAAAATTCTTTCTGTCCGAAACAATCTTCTTGTAGAAGCTTCATTTGTTGCAGGAGATTTTATATATATTTTTTTTTGTTGTAAAGAAATACTGCAAAAAACCAACATATTTTATAGAAAAAACACATCTATATTGTTTAAACACATTTTTTGGCTCATATTTGGCTTAAAAAATTTATATTTTACTAGCAGCGCCCACGAACTAGTCCGCGTGTCATTAACAAAAAATTCAAATTTAGAAAAATGTGTTTTTTAATATTTACTATAGAGATGTGTTAACAGTTTTAAAATTTTCTATCTATAAAAATAAAACGTGCTGACAACTGGGTGACATCACATTTGTATTTCTCTACGAAATAACCTGTTTTTACAAAACAAAAATTATTCAAATGGGAGGTCCCCCACACAAAATTTTATTTAAAACCATCCGCCAATTTTTGCGTAATGCGAACACAAACAGACAAAAATTTCAAAAATAGAAGCCTTCTATTTCATATCGTTTACTAGCTACACTTACACCAAAATTTTCAAAAGATATTTCGTGCACTGTTTTATTATATGCATTAATTAAAAAGTCACTCTTTTCATCTTTTAAGACAGTCTTTGGGAAATAATTTTGATTACTAATATTTTTTTGAACCTCTTTTTATGTCACTTTATCTAAATAGCAATAACTTTATAAAATTTATAGATAGGGTAAAGTGTTTATTGAATAGATAGTGGTGGGTTTAGTTAGAATGGTGTCTATTTAAGTGGTATTATGCAGGAAGATTGCCTGATATCTGTCATGTTTATTGAAGGTATATACTTTTAATATTTCAGTCTTTTATTATTGGGTAGGTAAGTGTGACCATCTGTGGGTGTTTTTGGTTTGTTAGAGTGTTTTAATAATTTAAGTGGTGTAAAAATTGTGTGAGGGGTTGTGTTAACCTGTTCGTTAATAATATCTCCGTTAAACGTTCGTGTTTTGTATATTTCCATGTTTTCAAGAATGTCCAGTCTTCCGTTTTTTTCGTTTCATTAAGTAAAACACTAAAAAAACAAGTACAGAAGCAGTATACTTTTATATTATTTCTGCTTGCGATCACAAACTTAATATTAATTTAAGCGAATAAAATCGAAACATGTTGATTTCGGTTTGCGAACGTTTGGTGATTGACTTATAAAAGCAATGAGATGAGCGTTTGTTATTACAAATTTCACATAAATAAATGAAACGAAATAAAATGCCATTTGTTTAGTTTGCAAATTTTGTCTTTTTAAAAGTATTTCATTTGGTTTTGCTGTACATGAACCATTTGCCAACCATTCTGCTTGTTTTAATACCGTACACATTAAGGACTTTCGCATAAAATAAAAGAATAAATCTAAAACATCTAAGCTGCCGACTGGATTTGTACAAAACTTGAAACATCGCTAGAGAAAGAGCCAGATTTTATTAAACGTATATCGAATTTTAGAAGTTTCAGATTTATTACCATTTAATTTGCGAAAGTTTCCACAGTGCATTGTAATAATTTTTTGTAAAAGGATATCAATAGTTTTTTTAGCCACTGCTTTTTAAAACAAACACTTCTTTATGAAAAAACACTCTACGTGAAGACAATAAATTCTTTTATAAGAAATAATTTCTTTACAGATTTTTAAAACAGCTAACTCAATTGTAAAACTAACAAAGAAATAAAGGGAAGAAATTAACTTTTATAAAGAGTGTTTTTTTTTAATATATTTTTTTAATCTCTTTTGTAAAATAGTTTACGCTCTTAAGGAAAAAGCTTAGACTTATTACACACTCTTTTCAAAAATTCCCCTCTTTTTGTAAAAGAATTAATTTATAAACTTTTTAATATTTTTCCAAATCAGAATTTGAACTGTGGATGTTATAAATAAGTGAATGGCCATATTGAAGTTTGGTATGAAGTAAAAACAAATGTACAAGACGAGTTACAGAGCGAACAACAAAGAAATGCCTTGAGTTGTGTCTGAACTTCGTCTAACCAATTTAATACTAAGTAGTTGGTTAAACAGATGATGTTTACAATTTACACAACTTAAGGTAGACAGATACGAAGAATGCTGATGAAGAGTTTAGCGTTCACAAAAAAAAAAAAAAAAAAAAAAACAAATAACGCAGCATTATATTTAATTGGCGTCTAATTTTTCTTGGTTTCATTTTAAAAACTTTTAGAAATTAATTTAAAAAAAATGTAACGCATTTATTAAAAATTTTTTTTTATTATATGCTTTCTATGACCTGTTTTAAGAGATTTTTTTTATGAAAGGAAATTACATTTTCAAAATTTTATTTAAAAGAACTTAAATCTGAACGTTTAGGTTGCGAGGATATATGTTAATCGGTGCATTCTGGGAAAACTGAACTACAAAAAAAAAATGGTTTCAATAAAGTGGAATTTTTCTTATTTTAAAGCAAAAACACGTTTTTCAAACTTCCTACGAATGTTTAATCAATGCAAGAAAAAAATAACAAAGAATATTATAGACCCATTTAAACGCGTTTATATGATTATGTACTCAGTCATCGAAAATTTACATACAAAGTCACCAGAAACTCACACTTGCTGCCGTAAACGAACTTTGATGCGTTAAAAGACGCAAAGAAGAAATAAAATTGTTTGTGTTTTTTAGCACGAAATTTATTTGTACCAAACTGAAGCAGAAGTAGTTGAATTCTTTAACAAACGTTTAATTAATTATAAAATGTTTTGTAGAATTTTTTTATTTTCTTAAAAAAAATTTATTGGCATTATATAACTTTACATATAAATTTTATAAATTTAGTTGTTAAATAATGTCGGCACTTACAAAAACACTAAAGAATTTTACATTAACAATAAAATAAATTATAAGGATTTAAATCAAATAAGAAGTTTCTAGTTAAAATTTTTATTTTAAATCACACAGACAATTTTAGATATTTATTTTTAAGACAAACTAAGATAATACAAAGGATTAAAAAAAAAAAATAATGAAGGAAAAGCGTACAAATTTTGAATATTGTTTAAACTCTTTTGCTAACAATTTCCCCAACTTAATTCCTTTTAAACAGTTAAAGCTCTTTAGTACATTGACTGTGTATTTTAATGAGTTGCAACATCTATCCTTAATTATTTATGCTGGGATGTTTCTTTAATATCTTTTCATATTCTTTATTACACTCACGCCCATATCTGTGTTTAGAAGAAAACAAAAATTTTTTTTTTAATTCATTTTATTTATTGTTAATGGTTTTTATTACAATTTAGAACACAACATTAAAACAAAAAATTTAATTAGAAACAAAAAAGCAATTTATTTTTATACACCCTAGCACACACACACACGAACCCGCACACACGCATACACAAACAAAAAAGCACAGAAATATTCCTACATGCAAACACACATATAAGTGATTAACTCACGTTAAGTGAAAATGTGCAAATTAGAGATTTTTTTAATCTTTATAGAATAAATACACCAGGGTCATGAATTTCTCTGCGGGTGGTGAAAATAATCAAGTTTAGTGTTTTAATAAATTCCATTCTTAATGAAAAAAAAAAAAACAAATCGAAATTTTATTTAATGTTGTTTTGTGGTTTATTAAATTTATTTATGACACCAGCAATTAAATAAATAGCTGCCGGAATTGTTTTGCAAATTAACACGAATAAATACAAAATTTATTATATAAATTTAGCATTTTTTTCACATGTTTCAGTGTACGTGAATAACCTTTTTTTAAAACTAAATTAAACAAGTAAGAGTGCTTTATTCAGCTATACCGAATCTTGTATACCTTTCACCATGAACGTAAGTAAATCTTGTTTAGTAAGGAGAATACAGCTATTTGAGTGACAGAGAGTTAAAAAATAAGAAAAAAAATATTTAGTACAACATGTTTATAATTATACATTAAAATGTCCCCGGCTCCCAATGGGTTAAACATTTTCTAAAAATTTTAAAATTTTCTGAAAGACCCCTTCAATGATACCCATATTGATATCTTGAAAAATATGGTGCAAAATCGTTCTTTTCTTTAAAAAGTTGAAAGGCACATAACTCGAAAAATATGGGCGAGCGCAAATTTTTTCACTGGATGTTTTTTCTTATTTTTTATCCTCTATCGCTCTATGTATTTATATTTTTGATTGGAATTACTTCATTGTTCCCAATGATGTGGAAAAACTAGAGGTTGGAGTGGTGTTTTATCTTGATGATTTTTAATAGCAATATTTTTGAAACTAAGCTGAACGATTGGCGTATTTAAATTTTCTTTGGCAAAGTTTTTGCACCTGTGGTGAAAATTATAAAAACGGGTGTTTATATAGTGATAGTGATATTGAAAATTATGTTAAAATATGTCTGCTATAAAAATAAATTTAGAAAACTAATTTTAAAATTAAAGGGTGTGTCCATAGGGTCGGTAATTTTGACGAATATGGGGCCTTCTCTTTAAACTTTTATAAGCGGATACTTTAAATTTTCATGTTTTTTTCTATAATAAAAATTATAACGGAAAAGATTATAAATCAAGAAAATTTTTTTTAATGAAGACTTAATCTTAACACTTGCTGTGTTATTTATTAAGCTGTAAAAGGCAGTCTTTTTCAAATTTACAATCACAAATAAACAAATTTTAAATTAAAGAATATTCAATAAATTGTACAGAAACCTTCGTGTTATGGATCGTGCTATTAAATATAAAACAAACAAAAAATATTTTAGTTCGGATGTACATTTTTAATTCTTGATTTTTTCACGATTGATCCAAAGTGTTTCAATTAAATTTATAGGTCAAAGAAATGAAAAGGAACTATTGAAAGAAATATTTTAACGTTCAGATGAATATAAAAGTCGTATTCAGTATTAGGTCTTCTATAAGGAAAGATATTCAAAGTTGATCACTTAAGCGATTTCCTGAAGAGACGTGATTATCTTTAACCGGCTTAAAAAAATCACAAAATTGTTTTATATACGTCTAGAATTAAAAATTTATTTAGACAGACTGGTCTCACTGCAAAAAAGTGGAAAATAAGTAAAAAAAAAAAAATAAATAAATAAATAAAAAATAAAGACAAGAATGCAACAAAGCATTGTAAAAGGTGCGTTCAGATTAGTCAAATATTCCACCAAAAAGGCTTAACCACTTAATTAGTAGCAGCTATTTATTGTGGGATAATGTAAAGAAAATAAAGCAATTGAAATTATTTTTCAATTAAAAAAATTAAAATAAATAATAACCCGATTCGATTTTTTGGCGAGTTAAGAGTTTTCTACCTGTGACCGACAATATGTTACCTTTATATTTGATAGGATCTTATATTGCTTAATAAGTAGTTTAGAAGAACAAAATATGTTTTACATAATTTAGTGGTTACGTTTTTTTTGGTCAAATATTTGACTAATCTGTTTTTAGTCTCTAAGCACATGATTATTAATCGGTTTTTAAGAGCAAATATTTTACAATCCCTTAACCCTTAAAGTATGAGGACAGCTACTCGCATAAGGTCGCGCATGACGGTTGAACATTATATTTATTACACTTGATTAGAGTATTCCCAATGTAGACTGTGGTATCTGCAAATATCATTTTTAGAAGATAAAATGTGAGCAGGATACTAGCGGACATACATTGAATTGAAATGTTATAAAAGATGCCTTGTGAATAACATAACAAATAAATAGCGGAAAATAAATTCAATTGTCACTATTAAGGATATAAAAAAAAAATACTAAAATTTGTTTTAAGAACATTAACTGTAGTTCTCAGCAACGACATTCTTTTAAATTTGGACGAGTTTTGAACTCAAATTTTAACGACATGTAATGGAGATTATATGTATGTAACAGAGAGACATAATGTTTTTTCCCATAAAAATGCAATCTATTATGTTGAGTATATGTTTTCAGCAGTACATTTAAGTACACTGATAAAAGTGGCTTTAGTAATTTCAAAGAAGAAATTTATTAAAAACCAAAAGATAGAAAAATTAAAATAATTTTCTTTAAATTAAAAGATATTTTTTATTTGTAAAATATAATGAAATCTGATAAAAATAAAAAAAAATTGTTAAGGAAGCTAGAAAAGTTATATTGAATTAAAATAAGGAAAATACAGCATGGAAATAACTAAAATAATTCCTTGACTTAATTTAATTTTCATTTATTTTATTACATGTTTTTATTTACCAAAGATATGTGGTTATGAAGAAATTTAGTAGAATCATAATGAGATTTTTTTTAGTAAAAATTAAAAATAGTTTTTAAACTGAAATTAAGGCATTAAGATTTAAAAAACTTCTATCAAATAAAAACAATTTCGTTATATTTAACTTATTTGCTGCAAAAAGTAATAAAACGATATATTTCCGATTGGATTTTTTTAATTTTTTTCATTATATAGTTTCTTTTATAAAATTTTACACATTTTATTAGTTAAGGACCTTTAAGTTGGACTATAATTTGAAAATTATTGAGGTCTTTTTAAATTTTTTTTAAATTTTTAAGACATAAATAGTTTTGCTTTTTTTTTAAAATTTACATTCGTAAAAAATTTGTATAAAAACACCCAATTGCTTGAATTATTTTTATACCACTTTTTTTATTGAATTTTTAACTTTTTTTATGGGGAGAGAACATTTGATTACAAATTATGCAGATATTATTAAATCTATTTGATTAATTAGAGATATATTTTATTTAAATATGTTAGATCATTTAAATAATAATTCTTGCAAAAAATAAACCGACTTCAAATCAGATAAACTTAAAATCATATTTCTTTAGGACGGTACTTATATATCAATTATGTCGTAGAACAATATGTGAATGCAGATTAAAGAAGAGATTTCAGCAGTAATGTGTTCACACTTTATTTTTTACACTTGTATTGCTGACACAGTAAAACAAAATTTGTTTAATTAAAAAGAAAAAATCGTGCTATTTTTCATCCCGATTAAATAAATAAATCACCGATATTGATAATTGGGGGTGAAAGCAAGTCTCGATACCGCTCGCTTAGCTCTTCAGGAAACTTCTCACAAATATTTTAAATAAACTAAAGATTTTTGTCCAAACAATAATGAAAAGACGAAAATGAAAGTTTTAGAAAAAAAAAAAAAAAAATAAATAAATAAAAAAAAATACAATAATCAACAATGATTTTATTTTTCTTTATCCACTGCATACGGCTGACTTTTTTCGGCTCTTTTATACAGTTAAGAGAATATGAAAAATAAAATATCACAACAACACTACGATACTCCATTTTTGTTTTATGCGCTGGCACTCGCAATCATTAAATTAAATTAAACCACGCGAATATAAAATCAAAGAAAATAAAATTTTAGGACACCCTACATTCTGTCTAATTTTCAAGAGTTTGTCTATAAATGTTTTAGAGATGGGGCCATTTGGATCGAATAACATTAGTTTTGGAAACACCCTTTAATTTAAAATTTTATGTTGACTACTTCTTATAGTGGACTCAGCAACTGTTCAACAGTTTGGTCAAATAACAGCAACTATTTTAAAACCCTATAATTTATAATATTAAATATTTATACCTCTCTATATACCAGACAAAATAGTGGAAATTCTGCAAACTAGAAAAAATGTCAAAATTTAATCATTTTCAGTCGAATTGATAACCTTTGAATTGATAAAATTCACTAGAATTAAAAACTTTTTTAACTAATTTTTTATCCAACTAATTTTTAATTATATTTACAGCCTGTCATGCTAAATAAATTTTTTCAGTAAAACTAATTTTTAAAATTTTTTTTTACGAATTAATTAAAAGTTTCTTTGTTTAATTTTAAGTAAATTTTTTTGTTCAGTGTATGTATGAATTCTTGTTTAAGTACAAGTTAATGTGATTATTTTTCTTTTCCTTTTTTATTATCATATAAATGCGTTTTTCTTCTTTAAGTTTTTGTTAGTGTATGACTAAGAAAAAAACTTGAAAAATGTTATACAACTAATACAACTTGTGTAATTGTATGTACGTATGTGTGTGTACTTTGTTGAAGTTGCATAAAATATCATAAGTTTGTTTACACATCATAATGTTGCAGACAAAATCTTTGTTGATATTGCTGCTTTTCATGCAAAAGTTTTTTATTGTTAGAAAAACAAAAGTAGCATCAACATAAAATTTGCATTTTTAAAACGTTTGTCTTCTGTATCTTTAGTTACACCCCTTGAAGGTTATTTATTCTTTTGTTTTTTTTTTTTTTCTTGATTTTTCTTGTCAAGAATTTAAGCATTTGTTAGGAAAAGTAAGAAAGAAAAAAAAAAAAAAATAAGAAAATGATGTTAACTTGACTTGACTGATGTATTCAAGGTAAAAGCTGATGATGACGGTGAAAAAGTTTTTGAAATATTAGCTTTTTAAAGTGCAATCTAAAAAAAAAAATGATAATTAAGTTTGTCAAAGTGTTGGTGATAAACTAAAGGAAGATAAATTGTTGGATAATATGTTCCGTAATAAATTCCGTTTATTTTTTTTTGTCATAGAAAGTAGAAAAATATATGAATTGAATGGTACTTAATTCCAATATTAAAAATCTGTTTTAAATTCCACTAAATTGAATTATTCAAATACGAGTAAAAGGCGTAGTAACTACAAATTTGAATATGGCAACGTTTAAATTAAAATTATTTTCGTTTTTCTTTTACAATACTGCATTTCAATTCAAGTTTTCGCACACCAACGATATTAAATTAAATATAAATTGTAAATGTATCCGTTGAACTTACAAACTCTCAATTTCGTTCTTGAAAAGTTATTGTTAAGTGCTGGCAGCAGTGGCATTGCCAGTTGCAAGTGTAATGTTATGTTTAAGTAAAGACAATGCATTTGTTCGTTGTTGATGTAAAAGATTTCAAGTGTTATGCATGCAGTAGAAAAAGTTTTTTTTACGTTTTTTTTCTATTTTCTAGTTACTTTTCTTTATTCCATTTCAGTTCATTTTCAATTTATCTTGATCTGTATACTTAAAAAAAAAGAACTATAAAAAGAATAATCAGAAAGTGTTTGAAAAGGAAATGCTAAAACATCAATAAAAGTATTTTTTGAATTGTATGGTTTACTTTTGTCAATGAAAACTAAATATTACTTTTTCTTTAAATACAATGCATGCGCTTGTAAAAACAATGGCAAGGAGGAAAAAAACATTTTTCATTTAAAATCTTTTAGTAGATTTTACTTGCTTTGCAAGTATTCCAGTTGACTTTGTCATTGTTTTAATTTAAAGCGAAATGTTAGAAAAATTACTTTGAGAAAGTTTAATTTACGGAAGTGACGTTTTTACATCTTTCGGAAGATTTTATGACATAAGCCGAAAAAGACTTTTTCGTTTAGACACAAATATTTCAAAGTGTAACATGATATGGCAAGGAAAATTTTTAAGACACATCAATTGGAAAACTAATTAATATTTTTAATTGACACACCTTATGTTTATTTTATCAAGATTCAGTTATTTAATTTTTTGGTATTTTAACTAAATGAATAATTTTAGTTTGACATAAGTTCATGTGCTTTTTAATTATAAATTTAATAAAAAAATTCTTTACAAATTTTTGTGCTAATTTTTAAAGATAACATGAAAAACTGCACATACAGAATGAAATGCAGCATTTTCTGGATCGCTAGACAGTAGCATATGCCATACATTTTCGTTTCGATATAGACTAAGCCTTCGGGAAATTGAGACTATGATAAAGCACATGGACGATACCCTTAACCGCGACCTTTTGTTAATATAAAAATGGGGCCTCGTTAAACCCAGTGCTGTGAATACGCTCCCTTATCTGTAATTATGGGTGATATAGATTTTTATAGGCTCGATGTTCTTGGCATTAAAATTCAATGCGATGTTCGTTGGAACAAGCATATCTTTCATATTTCAAAAGAAGCATTCAGGGGCGAAGGTTTTCTGAAACGGTGTACAAAATACTTCACTCCATCTGACATCCTTACTATCTATGTCGAAATTGAAATACAACTCCAATGTATGGGCCGGTGCTCCAAAATCTATTTTGTAGTTACTCGACTGCGTACAGGAGAGAGCGAAGAAGCTCATCGGTGACAGTATGGTATCCAGCTCTTTTGACTCACTGGAGCATAGACGCAATGTGGGGTGAGTTTTTTGTTTTATCGTTACTACAACGGAATGTTCTCTTATGAATTTGGAGAACTTGTTCAAGAAAACAGTAAATTCATGCGCGGAACGAGCTCTGCATCAAGAATGCTTTTCTTTGTGGTCGATTGGCCAGAGAATCGCACTTCGTATTATAGAGCAAATTCGTTTTTTAACCGAACACTTCGTATGTGTAATAAACTTACTGCAGAGCTCTTTTCTGCCAGTTTCAATGTGCAAAGATTCAAATCAAATTATCACAAGCACAACTCCCTCTATCCCCCTTCCCACAACCCAATTTCCTATTTCTGGCACAATGCATTGCATAAGTAGGGGTCATCCCCTCAGTGCTGGTCCTGATTAAAAAAAAGGTTGAGTCCATCATGAGCATCATCTATTTAATCAAATAATTTGATAACTAAGGATACGAAGAATATTAATGAATAATCAATATTAATTTATTTAGACTAAAATCCAGAGCTTTTTTCATTGTTCTCTTTATTTATCATCACAAATATTTGTTATTGCTCTCTGCCAACCATCGGTTGCAATGAATAAAATTTAATTTATTTTTCCAAATTTTTTTCTTCTCATTTCTGTAGAAGCTGTTCCAGTATCTAACCGATTGCTGTGAAGAAAGTGTGAATACGCGGTACCTTGTGTTTAATTAAAATTAATTATTGGACAAACTACTCCAGCATTATAAAAAAATGAATAAAGTTTATCCGGTCTAGGCTCGTATATATTTAATTTTTAATTTAATATTTTTATTTTGATTAAAAAATTTTGCATTTTTAAATAATAGCGTTTCAGTTATAGCAAAAAAGAGAAAGGATTACCAGCTTTACCATGATATATATGCTTTTACTTAATAATTTTTCTGTTCTTTTCTCTAGCCGAAAAAGACTTTTTCGTTTAGACACAAATATTTCAAAGTGTAACATGATATGGCAAGGAAAATTTTTAAGACACATCAATTGGAAAACTAATTAATATTTTTAATTGACACACCTTATGTTTATTTTATCAAGATTCAGTTATTTAATTTTTTGGTATTTTAACTAAATGAATAATTTTAGTTTGACATAAGTTCATGTGCTTTTTAATTATAAATTTAATAAAAAAATTCTTTACAAATTTTTGTGCTAATTTTTAAAGATAACATGAAAAACTGCACATACAGAATGAAATGCAGCATTTTCTGGATCGCTAGACAGTAGCATATGCCATACATTTTCGTTTCGATATAGACTAAGCCTTCGGGAAATTGAGACTATGATAAAGCACATGGACGATACCCTTAACCGCGACCTTTTGTTAATATAAAAATGGGGCCTCGTTAAACCCAGTGCTGTGAATACGCTCCCTTATCTGTAATTATGGGTGATATAGATTTTTATAGGCTCGATGTTCTTGGCATTAAAATTCAATGCGATGTTCGTTGGAACAAGCATATCTTTCATATTTCAAAAGAAGCATTCAGGGGCGAAGGTTTTCTGAAACGGTGTACAAAATACTTCACTCCATCTGACATCCTTACTATCTATGTCGAAATTGAAATACAACTCCAATGTATGGGCCGGTGCTCCAAAATCTATTTTGTAGTTACTCGACTGCGTACAGGAGAGAGCGAAGAAGCTCATCGGTGACAGTATGGTATCCAGCTCTTTTGACTCACTGGAGCATAGAGGCAATGTGGGGTGAGTTTTTTGTTTTATCGTTACTACAACGGAATGTTCTCTTATGAATTTGGAGAACTTGTTCAAGAAAACAGTAAATTCATGCGCGGAACGAGCTCTGCATCAAGAATGCTTTTCTTTGTGGTCGATTGGCCAGAGAATCGCACTTCGTATTATAGAGCAAATTCGTTTTTTAACCGAACACTTCGTATGTGTAATAAACTTACTGCAGAGCTCTTTTCTGCCAGTTTCAATGTGCAAAGATTCAAATCAAATTATCACAAGCACAACTCCCTCTATCCCCCTTCCCACAACCCAATTTCCTATTTCTGGCACAATGCATTGCATAAGTAGGGGTCATCCCCTCAGTGCTGGTCCTGATTAAAAAAAAGGTTGAGTCCATCATGAGCATCATCTATTTAATCAAATAATTTGATAACTAAGGATACGAAGAATATTAATGAATAATCAATATTAATTTATTTAGACTAAAATCCAGAGCTTTTTTCATTGTTCTCTTTATTTATCATCACAAATATTTGTTATTGCTCTCTGCCAACCATCGGTTGCAATGAATAAAATTTAATTTATTTTTCCAAATTTTTTTCTTCTCATTTCTGTAGAAGCTGTTCCAGTATCTAACCGATTGCTGTGAAGAAAGTGTGAATACGCGGTACCTTGTGTTTAATTAAAATTAATTATTGGACAAACTACTCCAGCATTATAAAAAAATGAATAAAGTTTATCCGGTCTAGGCTCGTATATATTTAATTTTTAATTTAATATTTTTATTTTGATTAAAAAATTTTGCATTTTTAAATAATAGCGTTTCAGTTATAGCAAAAAAGAGAAAGGATTACCAGCTTTACCATGATATATATGCTTTTACTTAATAATTTTTCTGTTCTTTTCTCTACTTTTTGTTTGCATCAAGATTTTAATTCACAATGACTTCCTGTTTAACACAACTGTGTTGTAAAAAACATAACCATCCTTATTGTCACCGTCCGTGGTTCCAGCAAGATCTTTTGTTTAGTAAATAAGTACTTTTATTAAAGTGGACAAAAAGGCTGTCTTAATCAGTAAAACCTTACTGACGTTAATACTCTATGGCTTAAGCTACACTTTCACTTTCTTATCTATCAGTTTTAAGTTTTGACTAACGTAACCATCTAGGATGTTGCTGTGAAATTTTATATCATGGTCTTCTGTCTATCAAAAAATACCTTACCTACTACTTAGACAAAATTATTATTCCTTCAAAGACTCTGACAGAATTTACACTCACGATCCTCCGTTTAGCAAGCAGATAAATTGATCAACTCACCCATTATGCGACAATCCAACTGAGTATTCTTCCGAGAATAGCTGCGGCTTTTTTTGTATGTTACAATGAGAATGGAGTCGTCAAAAAAAGGCGTCTTTACAGTTAAGTTTAGATTTTTAATGTCTTACTAAAACAAACAAAAAAAAACTTTTTCTTTTCAATGTAAAATTTTCATGAGAGAACATGTGATATTTTTAAAGTTTTACAAGCATAAGCAAAATGACTTTATATTACAAAGCTTGTAAGTTCTTCTTTTAATTCTCTATCCCTATGATAGGACTACGAATTAAAAAAGTAATATATAAGAACTAATTCCGAGCAGCGAGGAAAATTTTTGAATTTAATAGTGTTATCACTTGGTATTTGATTTCACCATGCTTATATATTTATCACAAAGCTGCTATAGAACTGTGTCTCTCTGTTCTAGGAATTTGAATGATGGCAAAATACTCCGTCGGACTTAAAAAAATATGGCTTCAGAATATTAAAAACTGAAATAAATGCGTTTAAAATTATTAAGTGCGTCGATATCAAAATTATCAAATTTATTAAAGAAAAAATAAAAATGGTTATCGAATGTTTGCTGCATTTTTTGCTTAAAAAACTTATTAAGTTTTATTGACTTTGTGCTGTGCTGATTCAATTTAGTTCTCATTTAATCAACTTGGCAATAGATAAAAAACTTTCTAGTTTTGAATACAAAATTTGGGTAAAATCCCCTGATGAGCTATATGAGCAATAGCGAAATGACCATATGGATATGCTTTCCCCGCAGCAATACACTTCATTTTGTAATTTTTGTAATATTTCATGAGAATATCATAAAATATTTATAATTGAAGGGATCAAGCACGATTAAAATAAATTAGTTAAGTGCGTTTTATTCTTTGCTTCTCATTACGATATTTTTATCCGCAAATTTTTCTCATTTTATGGTTTTTAAGGCATATTTTTTTGCTAAGGAAAGGCTTTACATTAAAGAATATTTCTGTACGCTCAACTCAAATTTAAAATGTTAGAACTCGGGATCCTAAAATTTCATTGATTTCTTGAATTTCGTTTTCTCTAAATCTTTATGTTTTACTGTTGTGACTCTTGAAAAATTAACTGCGATTCTATATATTAGAATTTGGTTTAATATCAACGTTTTCAATTCCTTTCCAAATATTTTTGTTGTAAAAATGTTTAAAGCTTCTTTTGCATTTTTCTATATTAATTGGAGGATGTTGATAACAAAAAAAAAAAAAAAAAAAATAATAATAATAACAATTTGTTTTATCACCAAATATTCCAATCATTTGCTTGGGGTTCATATTAACTCTTTATATTAATAGTTAAATTTTTGTCCAACTGAGTGTAACTACATAAGGTTTTCTTGCTGCCATTTCAAGTAGAAAAATTATAATTTATATTTTTATACTTTTGAGAAAATTGTTCACTTTATTTTAAAAATAAAAAAACTGCTTTTGGATCACCCTTAATTTTAAAAAATGGCCCAAGTTTTAAAAAGTTGGGGATATTAAAAATCAAAGCTAATTTCAATTTTGTTTGGAAAAAAGCCCAGAAAAATGGAATATTTTGCCCTAATTATTGTGTATTATGTACTAGGTCCGCTTTGTTTTAATAAACAATATCTTCTTGTTTTAGTGCGTATATCTTTCATGTATCAATAAATAATAAATAAAAATAAAATAAATAGAAAAATAAGTAATATATAAATACAATTTTATTTATATACAAATTATTCATTAAAAATAAAAGTTAAAAATTTGAGGTCCAGAAAAATCCTGGAATTTGTTTGCATAAATCCTACGACTTATTTTGATAAGTCTTAGAATTCAAAATTTATTAATCTCGAAAAAGGTCAGAATTTCGGGATATTCTGTGTCAATTTTATATTTTTAATATTTTATTAAAGTTAATTTTCCTAAACTTAGACTACTTTTTTTAAGCAGGTAAAACGAAGAATTTTCTTATTAAAATGTAAGCATAAGTAATAAAAATAGAATAAATGATGCATGATTTCAATTACTAAATTCTAAAGAAGCTATTTTGAGAGCACACTCAAGCTCACACAACCATATGCCAGCGTACACTTCAATATAAATCATACATGGCTAACGATTCTTTTTGTGATTATAATGTTATAAAAAAATATAAAGAAATCTTTTCGTTTATACTGAATGCATTTCTAAAGATGTCTAACAAGAATAAAAGTAAAACTTTTTGTGTTTATGTATTAGTGCCTGTTTGACAAACATTTGCGGTTTGACAGAAAAGAAACCAATTTTTGCCTTAAGATACATTTCTTACTACAAAACTCTGCCTGTTGACTTTTGCATAGTAAAAATTTTATAAATCTGAATGTGATTGATTACAAGGATTTCCGAAAAAGAGTGTTAAATAAATTGAAAATAATGATCTTCATTATTTTAAAACTTTTGAGGACACAATTGCGTAGAATAATAAGGGCTTAAAGGGTATATTTTAAGTCCAGTAAAACGTACAAATGAACTGTTATGCTTTGTATAATTGTTCACGTATGTAAGCAGTAAACTCTGGCTAGCTTGAAAATTGTCTAAAAAAAAATCAGTCATCAATTTAATTTATGGCAAAATTGTGTTTGGGGTTTTATATTTAGTTTGACAGAGCCAATGTTGAATGAATGTGGTTAACACTTTTTCGGAAATTGCTTTCTGTATATCACAAATAAAACGAACAACGTTTTCTTTTAAAGCATCAGTTGTTGTTATTTTATCAGCATAAACTAGTGGATTCACAGTAAATATTAGAGAGACATCAAATCGTGCGACCTCGGTGTTCAATTTGTCCATATGAATTTATCGACAAGTCTTGATTTCAATAAGTAGTGGTTGTATCGCTGTATGGTAGTATTTCCATTCTCGCCCAAATTAATGTCATACATATTTTTAATAACAATTGCTAACGACCGTAATTTGAGCTGCGGATTTTTTTTAAAGAAAAAGGGTCAAATGGTGGTACGTTACGTGTAAATCGTATTAAATTGTGCATTTTTCTGGATATTAAGGAGTCGGTAGGGTCTTTTTGTTGTCATTTCATATGCTTCAATTTTTTTAATTAGCAGGTTTGTGATAAAACATCGGAGCAGATTTTACCTATTGTAGAGCTTAATCGGCAAAAAAATATTCTGCACCAGTTAAATATTATGCAGATGCAGGTAAAGATCTTTTTCCAATTCTTCTGCAACTGAGTTCAAATTGTTAAATTTGAATTTTCTTCGCTTACGATACTGTTTTAATATGCAAATTCATTATATCGGAGTTGTTGCATCATTTAAAGAATTTGCGTTATAAAACAAAGTTTGGTTTATTTTCAGACAGAAATTTAATTAAATATTTAATTGATTCAATTACTTACTTAATTGGAATATTGTTCTCTTTTTTAATTAAATATATATCTTTGATTCAATTAAATTTTTAATTAGAATATTTTGTATTTACTTTTCACTTAAATATTAAATTAGCAGAATAAAAGATTTAAATAAATTTCAATTGGGGAAAAAATATTTTTTTTTTGCGTAGGATTGAAATAACGTGGAATATTTTTTATAGACTTTCAACTAAAACTTAGCGCACAAAAAATATTATATGCATATTTGTGTTTCTATTCATCTTTGTTCTCCAATTAAAGTTCACGGTCTCAGGCTATCACTTGGAGCCTTTAGTAAAACTAAAGCAGCATAAATATGTTTCCAGCAATTTCCAGTGTGTCTACCACAAGTATAATACCAAGTCTATAGCTTTCTCAACAAAAATCGGTGTCAAGTACTTAAATACGAATAGCTGTTGATGAAAGTTTCATACCTCTAAATGATTTCACCTTAAAACTAGAAACAAAAAATCATAAATATTTTATTGAAGAAAAAAACTTCATTTACAATAAAGTTAAAAACAGAATATTGAAAATCAAACAGAATAATTATGAAAGAAACACAAACTTAAAAAAAAAAAAAAAACGTAATTAAACCTGAATCACTTACTTTAAAATGTTCTTTATAATTTTTTCGTGTGTCTTAAATGACTTATAAATATTTTAAAACATTTTGCACATCTTATTAAATTACCCTGTTAAAATTTCACTTATTTTTATCTGTTCAAATCTGTTTTAGTTTCTTAGTTTCTTTGGTTAAAGAAATAGTCAACTTGTTGTTCTTGTAAAGAAAATGAAATGCGTTTCTACCATTTCCGTAAAAGATAACGGAAATTTGAGATGCGGCTGTAGACTTAAGCGAATCACAACCACAAGAACAGTAATTTTATTCAAATTAAATATGTATGCGCAGTTGTCAATATGCAAGTATGTGTTTAAATAAAGTTTATATTTTACGTCACTTAACATTTATGTGTGTATGTGTGTCTCTTCAAATCTATGTACGTGCAATATTCATTTATACCAGTTGAATTTCTAAGTGAACACACTTTTCATCTTGGCCCTTGCACTTAAGCACTAAATGTGTAGTGGATGTGTGTTTTTGTGTATAAATAATTCAAGAAATGTGTGACTTTATAGCGGTAAAAGGAAATAACATTTGTTGATTTCTCTTTACTTTATGCTCAGCATGTGTTTATTTAGATACTTAAAGTCTCAAGAAAAAACATTTCTTGCTCTTAGCCTCTCACGAATATCGCTTTTATGTCATTTTGTTGAATATATTTCCAAAGAAGATAAGCAAAGTGTTAAATTTAGTCATGATAGGTTTGAACAATTTCCATATAATCATTTAATAATTTCATTTTTACTGCAATAAGAAAAGTGAAGCAAGAAAATATTTGTTGAAACAGAAACTCACAAGCAAAATAGAAGTAGTTGCATTTTAAAATAAATGTGCGGAGAAAATATGTTTTCAAAAAGAGAATTATAAATGACTTGATTTAAAATCCACTAAAAGCAAAGGTTTCTAAGCGGGATTAATTTTCAATGCAGACGGTGGATTTTCAATTTTTTTTGATATTAGTTTCAAGGTAAGACTAAAAGCCTGCAGTGTAGTATGAATAAGTAGCTTCACGACATTAAATAATTTGCAGGATAAAGATTTTTTTCATCAGAAAATTCTTTAAAAGTAAATTATTAATGTCTAAAACACTTATATTCCTGCGAGAGGGTTGGGATAATTGCTTTAATGGAACTTATTTGTTGACATGAGAAATAATTTGCAGATTTTTTTTTAGTGAAAATTTCATTAATTTTTTTATATGTTTTTATTTTTTTCTTTTCAAATATTAATAGGTGATCTATAAACATTTTTATCCTGGCTTGTGAAAAGGAATATATCACTTAATTTAATTAAAAACTTAAAAAAAAACAACGAACTAAAAACTTACTAAATGAGTTAACATCCCAGCAAAAAATTTCAGAAAAGATAATCGAGTGTGAAGTCAAGCAGTTTTGGTGGAAGGGCTTCCCGACTGGATTACCAACTTAATTATTTTAACAAGTCATCAGACGTTTATAATCAATTACCGAAAATTGATTATTGCAGGAAATAATAATGATCATTAATACATATTTTAAGGTATTCTTATTTTACTTAAAGAAGTAGTTCAATTACTACTTTCTTATTTGCGAACTAATGTAATGTGTTTTGTAAGTGAGTCACAAAATTTGGCAATAATAAAACAAGTCAAGTTTTTAAACATAATTTCTAATTTTTTGCTGAGTAGGCAAATAATAAATGTCAAATTTTATGAAGAAGCTATGTACTAATTAGCTATAGGCTCAGGCTTTGATTTTACCAAAAAGGGATTTTCAACTTCTGCCAATATTTCTATTGCTTTTTTGTTGTCCTTTTTTGGCGGTCTATGAAACATTTTTAAACACTTTTTTACTTTGTTGTCACCTTCTTTTGTAAGTTCACCCATAAAAATAATTTTCTTATAAACGCATTACAAATATCATGATTTTATTTAACTAGATCGATTTAGACTGGCATCGTTGTCATAATATAAAAAACAATCAGTTATTGTTTATTTGACTGCTTCTTTATCCCTTTTTTGTCACATTGATATTTAAAAATAATGGGTAGCTCTTAAGAATATCCTTTCAAACATATAGTTTTTTGCAAAAAGTGATTTATAAGTTTTGAAAATTTAAGCAATTAGTTTTTGAATATAGCAATATTTCTTAATAATTCAAAAATAAATAACAAAACAAGATATATATAAAATAAAACTATAAATATGTGGTCACAGCAAGAGGAAACACAAAGCCAAGTCGAAAAATTGCAACAAAGTTACATGTTCTTCCAACAAATGTAATATTTCACGGTATTATTATAGAGAAGGGGAGTTCTGGTTTGAACGACCTGAGCAAAACGAAGATATAAAGTGGTCTTATTGTCTTATTTACATTTATTTTCTAAAAGTCTTATTATTATTATTTTTTTTTCTTTATTTTTATAGCATGGCCTATTGTGCCAATTTTTTAAATTTCCTGGTGGTAACCTTAATTTTCATTGTTCTATGTGTACGTACATATGTCTTGATTTGTAAGTCACGTAAGATCGTGTTTATGTATTTTTGTAATAATCACTAACAGATATGACATGCGCGAATTTAAATATTTAGTTCTCACGAATTCAATAACTACTTAAGAAAAATATTTTTGGATAATTCGCTTTCGAAGTCATTCAATGGCAGACAACTCAGCAGAAGTGTGCCCAAACAAAAAAATTTTGTTCATTAATTAATTAGTAAAAACTTTATTAAGAAATGGCTATTTTTCCTCTTCAATTCCACGTAGATTTTGTTACAACATGAAGGTTACTCTAGTTACCTTCATCCAATTTAGTGAGCCTCACTGTAGTAGTTGTACAAACATTTGTTTGGGATCAAAATCGAATTTTTCAAAATTTTTTATTTTCAGTTATAAAAATTTACTTTTATGCTTTTTATACGTGACCACTGATTTTCTTTATTGAAGCTTAAGAACGCATAGTTTACTAAAAAATCAAGGTTTTTTCAAGTTTTTAACATAAAAACATTTCTTTTATGGTCAAAATCGAATTTATATTAATTTTGTATTTTTTATTTAAAAATTTTCTTAAATTCTTAAAATTTGTATTTGTTATTATAAAAACTATTTTCATTTATTTTATGAGTGATCACAATTTTTCTTTATTTAAGCTCTAAAACGCATTGTTTATGAGAAAATCAAGTTTCAATGTTTTTTTTTTGTTTTTTTTTTTTTTTTTTTTTTTTTTTTTTTTTTTTAATCAAAATCGAACTTTAATAAATTCTGAGTTTTTGATTACAACCACCAAGATTTTATTAGAACTTTTCTTCTTGTCTAAATGCTATCTAGATACAATTTAAGGGAGCCTCTCTATTGTAGCTGTGAAGATGAAGAGCCAACCGTGAAAAAAAGGCTTTCGGTCCCACTGTAAAATGGCATGCTTTGGTCTCTTATACAGCAGAAGGCTGTAGTCATTAATCGTAGAATTTTAAACTTGACGCCTTTTAGTTTATTTTCGAGTTTGTTACAGAGTCAGTATTCATTAAGTGAATCCGATAGCACCTCATTCTAGAGTTAAGGGAAAAGTCTACGCCAATAATTTCAAGTAAAGAGTCTATGCATTGGCCTCGCAACTATGAATCTTTTTTAAATAAAGCTTTGAATAAAATATCTAAGGAGCTCTTGAGAAATTTTTTTCATTTAGTGAGCACCCCAGAAAGGATATCCGGAAAAATAGGTATTTATTTTAATTTTATATTTCAACAACTTAAATTGTATATTCCTTTGAATCTCATGCCTTTTACTCTAGCTGTTATGAAGGTACATTAACATTTTTTCTTTTCTTCGCACCTTAGCTAACAACCTCTTTTATGACTTTCTTTTACATTCTCTGCCTCATAAAAAAAGGAAAAGCGATTGTAAAAGGATAAAATTAAAATGAGTTGTTATAAAACAATTTAATTCTTTGTACGAAAAGAAAAATATCTTTATTGGGTAAAAATCCTTGTTGCAATCAAACATTAACAAAAAGAAAAAGTTGTAAACTGAAATTATCATAAAATTCTAATTTTTAAGGTTTAACGGCTTTTCTATTACAACAATAAATGAAAATTGAAAAGGTTGTTTTCTCTTTTTAATGAATAAAATGTTGCCTTTTGCTTTTTATACTTTTATTAAAATTTTATTGCTGATTTTTAATGTTATTATTCTTGTTGAACTCATTCCTTAGCAATCATGATATGAACTGCTAACCAAGATATGTCGGATAAAACACAACATACACAGACACGCCGCAAAAATATTTTGACAGGCGTTATAATTGCGTGTGAAAGTAATTTTAATTTAAATAATAATGGATTTACAAAATGTTCTTTTGATTGTATTTGAGAGTATGTTGCGTTTGGCTTTCTTTGAGGCTTATCAAAATTAAAAAAAGGAATCAAATAAATAAAAAAATTAAATTCAAATTAAATTTTTATATCCTAGAATTTGCAGAATAAACCAGCTGAAAAAAATAAAATTTAAATTTAATTTTATTCGCATAAAATTTATTACGGTATCCGTAAAAAATTTTTTTATTTGTTTTTATGGTTTTCGAAGTAAATTTCTATTTGAAAATTATAAACTTGAGTTAAGAGTTCAAGGTGCTCTAAGTGTGGACACAAAAAAATTTTCTTTAAATAAATGTGTTCTTATGTCCATATTTTAGTTTTTTTTTAAGTTTTTGTTAAAAGTAAAATTAGTTTAGTTTTTCTTAAAAAATAATTTTTGTCTATAAATTTAAATTTAAAAATTTTTATTTATTTATTTTTTTGTAATTTTTAGTTCTTTATTTATGAATATTAATCTTTTTTTTTTTAATAATTTTTTGTATTTAATTTTAAGTGAATGGAATAAATCCTATTTTAAATAAAACGTTTTTTGGAGTTGATAAATTTAAATACTGGATACAAGTATTTTTTATTGCTTTAGGCTTTGTAACGTTAGCGATTTATCAGAACAGGATTTGTAGTGCTATACTGTCCACATAATAACTTGTTTTTTGAAAAATCTTTAAAAAATTTGAAAGCAGAATTGCAACAGATTTTAGCTGACCAAAGTTATTTTATTACATTTGTAATTTTAATATGAAAACGTAGGAAAGAAATCTTAAGTTTAGAGTAAAAATAACCTTTTGGGGTTACGATGCCACACTGTGAGCATTTTCGGCAAAAAATGTTTACTTGGTTATGTGGGTGGTGAGCGGGGCTGAATTTTGTAGAGCTTTGCAAACATCTTTAATTCATAATGTTGGTAACGTGATTCAAGTTTTAAGAAATTTAATTTGGATTTATATAACAAGAGTGATTTAATTTCACAAAACTGATGACTTGTGTGAAGTTTCATGACTTTTCGTAAAGAAATACTAATTGAGAGCGCAGAAATCTTTTCAGATTATGTGAGAAATTTTACTAAAGCTGCAGGGTTTTTTTTAAACTGAGTTTACGTTTTAGGAGCTCTCTTTATACATTTTGGCAGTAAGTACATGACTGGATCCCACTGTGCGACGTTGCAGCAAATGAACGAAACATACAAACATAAATCAGTGCAAAATATTCGGTGGAAAATTTTTTGAAATAATAAAGTCTTCTACCTGCAGTTTTACTTAGTGTTTATATTGCCTTGGACTGTATAAATAGGGTAATGTCATTTTTAATATTCAGCTTTCTCTTGTGTTTTTCTTTTTTATATAGCCCGGTTAAATTAACTAAAGGGTTAGCTATCCAATGAAGCCTCATAATACACTCACTATTGAACATTTGTGATCAGTATACTCTGTTAAATCATTATGAATATATTAACGGTTGGTCGAATTATTTAGTTTTCCTTTTCGAATCAGTCGTCAATTCAACTTGTGGAAAAATTGTATTTGTAAGAAATCAAAATTGCCACATAAAGCGTGAAATTTATTCATAAAAGACGTTACAGACTCCATTGTATTTAGAGAAATTAAACCGGGTCGCGTGTTAGATTTGATAGGGATCATGCCATGATCAACGTTTTTGCTTGTAAATAGAGATAAGTTTGAATAGAGCCAAATGTGGTTTCAGCAGGTTGGTTCGATAAGTTAATTTCAAGAAATGGAAGTTTTAATTGGCGTCCAAGCTCGTAAGATATGACACCTCTCATTATTGAAACCACTGGAGTATGCTGATAGGCTAGCAGCATTTGATTCCTTAAAGGTCAACATTGTTTATGCTGTTCGTGACATACGGCGAGCAATGTTCGAAAAACTGTCCCAAAATTGGTGGCTGTATGGCCGTAATCGTTTTCAAATATTAATGCCATGTTCATCCTGCGAAAAACTGATGTTCATCTTATTAAAATAAATTTTTTGTTTGTGTAACTTTTTACAGTTTAAAGTTCCCTTTTATCGCAGTAGATCGGGGATTTTTTCTTTTTGGTTAATCAGGCCAGTACATGATTGGTATTGAAATCTATTTAAATGAAAATAAATCTTAAATCACCTTCTTGATCACTAATTAATGCTTAAGTTGCTTTAAAAGAATATTTAAAAATACTATGGGAAAATTAATAAATTAAACTGATTTATAATTTATTTAAAAACTCGTTGATAAACTTTAATGAATATTTTATAAGAATTAGGTTTTCTTTTTATTATTTTATATACAGAAAAAAATATTGGTCCATTTTCATAGTTAAAATAAAGTCTACTTTAAGGAAACTAAAGTCGGTTTTACCTTAGAGTTGACTCTAACTCATTCATAGACAATTTAAAATATACTTTTGGCCTTAAAGTCAACTCTAAATTTAAAACTAGCCAAAGCTGTTTTTAGTTCTTTTTTCCATAATTATTTTATTTTTATACCAAAGTGAACAAAATAACAACAGGGTTACTTTTTTTCTAATGTTTGTATAGAAATTGTATAAAAACATTCATCAAACTAGAGTTGACACCCAGTTAAAGTCGACTCGACTTAAAGAATGCTTTATTTTCGACTATGAAAGCAAAAAAGATAATAAGAGCTTTTTAGTTTAGAGTATACTTTAGCAAGAGTGGACTTTAGTATATGACTATGAATATGGGCCATGGTATTCATTTTAGGAAATTTCTTTTATTATTTTTCGGAAATCATACTTGAAAATTTAAATGTGATTTAGGGCAAGTGAAAAGAAGGTTCTTTATAGAAATTTTTCTTAAAATCCTATTAAACGAGAATAAAATCCATGTTTGTAACAAGAAGGAAAAATATGACCTTAAACTCAGTATTTATGATTAAATGATTTCGTTCTTCAATTACTTGTTTTCTACTTTATTTAAAAAGACTCCGCATGCCGTAATTTTATTGGCATTTTCTTAGTGTTTACAATTTACATCAAATCTAAAAATCCCATTCTTTAAAATCGATGATTTTTGTTTTTTATTTTTCCAGTAAAAACTCTCCACGTTTTTATATATTTTTTTGTTATTTTTTCCATTTCGCTTTTAATGTTTACCTCTTTATTTATTCAATGGCTGTTGAAAATATTTTTTTACCTTCAAAAAAATTTCAAAACAATTCTATAAATATTGAATGAAGTAAATGTAAGGAAAGTAGTCTGTAGCCAGAATGTAACAGTTGAAATACAAACAAATATCTCGGTTAAATAAAATCTTAAATTCATGGAACTTTGTTTGTTGTTGAAATTAAATAAATATTAGAGCTTTTAGTTAAACAAGCTGCTAATTCAATTCAATTTAATTAAATTCTATATCCGTTTTTAATGAAAGTTTTCAATGTGTTTTGGTTTTTTGTTGTTGTTGTTGTTGTTATATTCAATATAACTGTGTTTTTCTTTTTCAATTTTTCTGTCATAAATAGCAAATGTAATTGTTTTTTGATTAACTAACAAAGAATTTAAAAAAGCCGAATCATGTATACCTTTCGCCACGTGTATAGATTTGATTTAATAAAGTAAAAGACAAATATTGGGGTGATAGAGAATTAAGGGATAAGAAAATTAAATTAAGTACTATAAATTGCTTAATAGAGTGAGTTACTTCATCACTAAACTAGATTTGTTCAAAAAGTAGGGAAAATTAGAGGCAAGCATGGTGCTTTACCCGCTGCGTCGAAACACATAGACCGATCTTGCTGATTTTGATCGATTGGCTTTTTTAGTTTTTTCTTCGAACACGTACAGCCAGACCGACTTAGATAAACCGTTTTTTCTACTTGAAGTGAAGGGTATGAAGAAAAAATATATAACATAAGAGTGAGTTTTTTGTAGGTGAGTTGCTCTTTGATTTATATGCGCCTGTTTCAAGCGCCAGAAATTTATTTTCAAAGTGCGTTTTTTACTAAAAAATATATCTTGTTGCGCAGATTGCTAGTGACACATGTGGCGATTTATTCTGCTTACTTCGATATATATCTGTTTTCTTTTATAAATTAACAGAAAATAATTTTAAATAATATTCTTTTTTAATAAAATATTAGTAAAATAAAATATACTTGAACTTCATCCAAACTAAAATTATTCATTTGCTTTAAATTAATAATAAAATAAAAAGAAATTTGCTTTGTTGTAGAACTAAAATCCCTTATTTTTTGTGAGAAAATTTTTTTTTTGTGTCAGACAATTGAATTGCTTCGGAACAAAATTTTTGTTCCGAAACAATAGGTGAATCCTTTAATTTTTTTACTTTTACTTTACTTCTTTCTGTCATATTTTTAAAGAAAATTGCTTTACATCAAAAAAGTCTCATTTATTTTAAAATTATTTTTTTAATGAATGTAAATTTACTTTTTTTAAGCTTAGGTTCAGTTTTTTTTATTAAAGTTTTAAGAAGAAAAAAAATTTCAAATGTGTACGGATGTTTTCTAACAAAAACAAGAAAAATTAGACGCTAGCAGAATGAAATGATGCATTTGCTGGACCGCTACATCTTTCATCAACATTCTTCGCATCTACCTATATTGTAGAAATCCTCTATTTAACCAACAAATCAATATTGATTTGGTAAGACGAACTTCACACACAACCTAAAGCAGTTATTTTATTTTTCTTGTATTTTTGAAATTTTTTTTGGAGCATCTTATAAAAAGTTATATCGATAGATAGTTATAGAATTAGTAGTCACCTTCAAAGAAATTCCTGGAAGAAAGTAGTATAAATTTTAAAGAATAGGAACTCTCACTAGATTTTTAAAGAATTTTTAAAGGTTCTTCAATAGACAAGTAGCCCAACTAACTTTATGAACATATAAAACTATAAACGCTTAAAATTCGTTTATTGATGAATGTGAGATTAGGAAGCCTATTTTTTTTATTAGGAAATGCTAACAATAATTAGTGAGCTGTCTATCAACCCATGCCTGCCTAATGATTAAATAATTCACATTAAAGGAAACTAGTTTTCTTTTTTGAATTTAGTTTTTGGTGAAAAAAGTTTAGTTTTGTGAAAAAGTTATGCTTTTGAGACAAATAAAGTTTTTTTTTTGTTGTTTTGTAGAAAAATTATATTTTACGAATATCTGTGATTTTTAGCAAAATTTAAGTGAAAATTTTCTTTTTGTTTCTTTGTAAGGAAAATCTCATTTTTGTGATATAATTTTAAATTCGAAAAAAGCAAGTTCTTGCGTAAAAGACCAAAAAGAAGATTTTTCTAAAAATAAAAAGAATTTATAGAAGGTGAATTAAAATTGTTCATATTTATTTTTGGTATGAAATGCTTAAAATGTTTGGGAAACTGTCTTTTTTCTGCCTTTCAAAATGCTATTACACAGCAAATAGTAAAATCACAATTGCTTGTTGAATATAATTGAACACATTCGTACTGAATGTTTAATAGAATTTACTTTCGAATAATGGTCCCCAGTACAGAAATTAATAAAAAATATATTAATCCACAATCCTTTTGACTACTCACCAAATTTCAATTATATAAACTTATGTTTACTTAATTGCTTTAAAATATCCACAGCTTTTGTTGGATTTCTATTTAACATTTATTTCAATTTAGTCTGCAACAGCTTGTTAACATTTTCTTTTTTTTCATTGTTGTGGATGTAATAAAATAAATATTTTACCTTCTGGCGTATTGTACTTCCAGTTTTAGATTTATTGCAAAAATATGATTTATTTATTGGTTTTAAATGAAATTTGTTAGCTTCTGGTTTATTTTTACATTTAATTTGCATTTGTGTTTAATTGTGGCAATGTTTTAAAAAATTTCTAATCTAAATTTGTTTTGTGGTAAATAAGGATTAAGGGTTCTTGCTTTTACATGAGTGAAGATACTTAGAAAAAGAAGTAAAATGCTTTTATACGTTTTATGTTTTAGAGAATCTTAGCGGCTTTTTTTAATTTTAAAACAGAAATATATTTTCATTTAATACTTTAAATACATATAAGCCACTGAAAGTAGAAAACTTTTCACATGAATAGCAGAAAATCATTTTGCCAATACCTCTTGTTAATGATCGTACGTGAAATTTCGAGTTAAGTTTTTTTTTTTTGCTTAAATGAAGCAATTTATTACTTACAGATTTAATTTAATATGTTAGAAAAATTAATGCAAAAAATTCCTAAAGTTAATAGCAAACTAAATAATTTATTTTATTTAATTTAACTAAATTAGCGATGCGAATTTTTTAGTAAAGAGGCGAAAAGAAATTTTCTCTCAAGAAATCTCTTCACGAAAAAAATCTGTTTGTTGTGTAATAACTAGGGATGCTACCAATACCGATATATCTGCGATACTTCTGGTTTTCCGATTTATATCAATATCGGCGATATTTTACTGTTGATACGCCGATACTTCTTATATTTTTCCTTAGAGTTTTTTTTATCAAAATATTCATAATGAAATTGTTTCTTCTATTTTGCTAAGCACCATAGTAATAAAATGTTCTCTCAATGCTAAATCTTGTATGTGTAGATAGAACTTAGTAGGTAGAACTAACAACCCACGAGGGGGATAATGTTGGCAGAGGTGGTGAAAATTTTGTTTTATTTTAAAGAGGCTACAAAATCTATAAGCAAAGCCACTGCTATATGTCTGAAGCTATTTAACAGTCTTCGAAAATTATTAGAAAACATAATAAATGAATCAACGGAAATGATTAGTAGTTCGTAGTCCAAAAAATTTGCGACTAACTTAGCATCAGCTGTGAATAAAAGATTTGAGGGTTTAGAGCAACGGTTCTCAAATGGGGGTCCGTAGCAAGCAACCGTCGAAGGGGTCCGCATGAAGAACCGAAAAAACAGTGTTTTCAAAAATAATAATTTTTTTTTTAACTTGGGCTTCAGAGGGGTCCGCGAAAAAAAAAATTAGTTTACTAGGGGTCCATGAGCACGAATTTGATGAGAACCCCTGGTTTAGAGAATAATGAAACCTAATATATATTTACAATTCTTGACCCTAGCTCAAATATTTCAAAGACATTTGATTTCAATCCTATCGAAAAAAGTCTTATTGAGCTGCTTAACATGACTCTACATTCCGAAAGTGTTGAAGATACAGTCCTCCCTACACCTCGCAAAAGTTCTGATAAGTCTACGAGAAGTACTCGCCTTCGGAGCTTATGTAAAAAAATTATAAAAGAAGCCGAGGATGATAAGCCTTTATCCATCCTAATCTGTGGTTCTGCTAACGAAGAAGTCGAGAGATACCTTAGATCTCTTCATATTCCTAGAGACGAAGACTCTCTTGCTTACAGGCGCAATGACATATCCTAACCAACCCTGAAGAAAATAGCGCAGAAATACTTGAGTTTTCAAATGAGTTCGGTCACATCTGAGAGACTATTTTTGCTTCAAATGGATTTCAGAAATCGTCTATCTTCGCAAAATTTAAGAACACTTTGCTATTTAAACAAAAATCTTATTAATATCAATTTTAAACATTAATCTTTTGCAATGTTGTTTTATTAATTTTAATTTAATTTTAACATGATCTCAAATTAAATTCGTTTTCTTTTAAATCTTATTAATATAAATTTTAAATCTTGAGCCAATTTAAACTGAATGCCATCATTTGTTTTGTAAAATCATAAATATTGCAGACGTTTTTTAGTTTGAAAATTTGAATTATAGAAACTGAAATGTATTAAAAATTTTGATGATTTCAATGGCTCATTAATAAACACTGTTATTTTGTTTAATAGAAGAATTACTCTACTGGAGTTTTGTTAATTTTTACTTGAGCTAAATTTCAATATGCGTATCGGTATCGGATCGGCGAAATGGCGTATCGTTACATCCATAATAACAATATAATTTTCTTTATCATACATAGCATCACATATACTTATTGTCGATTTTTCGATCTTCTTCTTCAGAACTCTCTCTTTAGTACTCATTATAAATCGCTTTGCAATTCGAATTTTACTTTTGACTCTTCAAGTTTAAATTCTCTCGTGAGCTTATGAAATGAAACTTGCGAGCAACGATCGAAAATTTTTTTCAGTGATTTAAATAAAACTCTCCCAAGTTTGATTTGCTTGCAATCAAATTGAATTCGTGCACTCTTCGTAGACTGGTCGCAATAAACAAAATATTTTTTTGTTTGTTTTGTAGGGCACCCTTAAAACGTTAAACCCTAAAAAAGCGATGACTAAGTAGTATTAAACTGAATTTAAAATATTTAATATAAATAATAAAATTAAATTTATTAACAAAACTCCTACAAAGATTTCTTTATCTAATTTTTATGTTATTTAACTGAAATTATTTTGCATTTTTGTTTAGTTAAAAATGCAATATTTTTTTTTAACTTTATTTGATCTTTAATAAAAAATTAATATTTAATTGTAAAAAAAAGTAATTTACTTTATTATAATAAAACACATTTCAATTTTGTTTATTAAATTAATTTTTATTTTATAATTAAAGAAGACTGGATTTACGTAAAGGGGGGACATTACTGAGGGAAAATAGTTAAAGGTTTAAGGGATTTATGGTTTTGTTATTTATTATATTTTCTATAAATTTTTATGTTTTATTTTAATTTTCATGTAATTATAATTTTAATTAATTATTTATAGATAATCATGTACTGTGCATTTTAAATGTTATGTTTTTTTGTCTGATATTTAATTTTTTCTCATATTAAATATTATTCCCTTAATTTATAAAATATTTTGAACAAATTTAATATAAATTTTGTTAAAACTAAAAAAGAAACAATTTTATTTAAAATAATAAAATTCTAAACATTTTTCTCTAATATTGTTTTTGGGCTGTAAATAATTGATTTGCAATCCGTGTGCAATTATATTTATTCATTTGTTTAATATTTAAATTTAAAATTATGTTTATATTAAATTTAACATTTAATTGTACGTTAATACCAAATTTTTGTTATTGTTGTTTTTTTTTATATTTTATTCATTTTTAATAAAGTTTTTTTGTTGTTTTAACGTTTTTTATTTTTATTTTTTTTTTTAATATTTTTTTTGTTTTTCTTTTTTTATTACTTTATTTGTATTTGGCAATTTTTTTCATGACTTCCGTTGTTTGCTTTGTGCTTTTTTCTTGGATAAAACAATACTATTATTTGTTTTAACCTCCGGTTTGATTTTTTTTTTGCATTTTGCTTTAATAAAAATTGACTTCATAATAAATTTTTTCTTTAAAATTTTGTTTGTTTGCATGAGTGTGTGCATGTAGTTTATGTTGCGTTTTTAATAATTCATGTTAAAAACTTCGGATTCAAATTGCTTTTTACTTTTTACATTCTTCGTAATTTAACGTTTTACATTTTTCTTTTTTTTATTACAATTTTATTTGTTTTTTTGGTGTGTGCAAAAATCCTCGAGGAAAGTTTTAATTAATGCTGGACATTAATTGAATTTAAAATAAAAGGATACTTTTTTTTGAAAGTAATGAACACTGCAGACAGTGACGAATTTTTTTATTGTTTTGTTTTTTTAGTGAAGAAATTTTAGTTTTCTTAATTAATAAAAGACCTGAAATAGTAAATTGGTTCCTCTTCACCGCTAACAAATGGGGTAAAAAGTTATTTATTTGTTTTCTAACAAGAGCATAAATAACATTTGCTTAAAATGGTATAAAATTGAGTAGCTTATTAGTATACAATTTCATATTCAAGAAATCTCAACCTCAAAATTTGAGAAACATCAGTTTACAGAAATCGTATAAAAGAGGCCCTGTAGAGGCGATAATTACTTTACATTAGAAGAAACCCTTCTGATATCTGGCTGTATGGAACATTTTACATCCCTATTTTAACTTGGTTTTTACAGTGATCGTCAAAGTTGAATTTATTGTTTTTGAGTTAAACTATCAGTAAGAAGTAGAGGTGGATTTAAGTAAACTGTGTTGAAGTCAAGGAAGCATTGACTTTTAAGCAAGCTGCCGTTTTACATACAAAGAAAAATGTTTCCGTACCTTTTAAACCTTTTTAATGTTTTGTTTTTTTTTTTTCACTGAAATTTAATTAAATTATATATTTTAAAATAGTTGACCTGTGTTTTGGTTAGAAAAATATATTCTTGAGCCAGAATAAGAATATATTTAATTAATTTTTTTATTCTGTCAATAATTTATTAATTAAAAATCCAATTCAATTCAATTCAGTTCAATTCAAATGATTATTTAAATCAATTACATATTTAATTAAAAAAGAAGACAACAATTTTCTAAAATAATTGAATCAATAAAAATTTAATTAAATCGTTTTTCGAAACCAATTAAAATTTTAATGGATGAAAAAATTTTTTCTTTGTAAAAAAGTTTTGGGTTACTTAAGCGTTGTGTAATACAATGCGTGTACTCACAAGTGCTTGTTTTATTCCTGACCATAGTCATAACATGACTTGCGGTCTTCAAAGATGAAAGCCTCCGGATTAATTTTAAAGTAGCTTTAAATTTTTGCTGTTATCAAAATATCAGAACTCGACTCAAACATTTAAGTAAAATTCATCTAAATTTTAAATATAATTCATGAGAAAAACAAAACCTATGTACTACAACCCTGCAACAGACTCCTGATAATTATACGAGAAAAAAATATTTTTTTTAAGGTCTCATTTAAATAAAAAGAAGGACATTAACAACATCTAATAAACATCTTTAACACTAGACAAAAGTTATCAAAGTTTTTTCGGTCTATAATCAGTTTGATTTCTAAGACTTTAACCAATATTTTTAACAACTTACAGAAATTACAGAAATTTATGTGATAAAAGCAATTTTTAAATGAAAAGTAAAAATTTTTCACAACATTTTTTTATTTCTTAAATCTTCCCTCAAGAATTATTAAAAACTTAAAAATTTGCTTTTAAATTAACACTAGCAATTTATAAAATTAATTTTATTACTTCTTGTAAGTGAGGAATCAAAAAAAAAAGTCATCTTTATCTTAAATCTGTGCCATCTTAAGAACTGTTTTATTCAAAGATTATTGAAATGATAAAGTCGTGCTAAAATTAGCATCGCTTAATTGCATATTCTTCGGATGCAAGTCGCTACTTCTGTAACTATAATACAAAGGTGCGCCCAAGTGCACATCATTTTTACATAAATGGCTTTAAAACAGACAATAAAATTTTATACAGAAAATATTGTACTACGACCGCTATTGGAACAGGTATAAAAACAAAAATTAAAAGAATCTTAAAAAAAGTGTGTGTCGCTTTAACAAAAACAATAAAAAATTTGAAAGGTTTCGCAATAAAGAATCTTATTGTAATGTTTATTTTAATAACTCCTGAAGCTTCTGTTTTTTTTGTCCTTTAGAACTTACGAAATGGTGAACTGCCAAATGAACTGCAATACTTTAAGCATTTTTTGACATTTATGTCTATTATTCTGTGGCAAATAATCCTAAACCTTTTAATATTTACTGGCGGAACAAATTCGATTAACTTAATACCATCCTAAATAGCATGACGATTGACGATAAAACAGTTTGGTAGTTGCAATCCAGATTTACTTTAAAACTCAGTCAATAAATCGCCCAACTTATAGACGACTTAACATATTTGGACAACATAATCGTTGTGCTGAGCAGGTAATCTATCGAACTGTGCACTGATTACATACTACATACCACGTGAAGATATGTAGGTACCAAAGAAAATCTGGCTATTAGCGAAAATATAAAAGAATGAAATTTATCAATACGTCGTCTGGCACAAAAATTGGGTATGCCGAACCACTACGTGGAAAAGTGGGATGTCATACGATGGTTTATCACAAAAATATTTTAAGCATCTACAACAGACCCTACAGAACCCAAATACATCCAAATAAATGTACCGTTTTTTTATATTAGGACTAGCACTCAAGGGATGACCCCTACTTATGAAACTAAGAAATTAGGTTGAGGAAAGGGGAATAGAGAAAGTGATGAAGACATTTGGTTTGAATTTTTACACATTGAATTTGACAGAAAGGACCTCCGCAAAGAGTTTATTCCATATACGAACTGTTTGATCAAAAAACAATTTTTCTTTAGTAATGCGTAGTTAAATTCACTGGCCAATCGAACACAAGGAAATGCGTTTTTAATGCAGAGCTTATTACGCTTACGAAATTACGGCTTTTATAAAAAAGTTTCCCGAATTCAGAAGAGAACATTCCGTTGTAGTAACGATAAAACAGTAAAACACACCCCACATTGCTTCAATGCTCCAATGAATCAATAGAGTTGGATAACCTACTGTCACCGATGAGTTTCTTTGCTTTTCTCCACGCGGTCGAGTAACTCAAAAATAGACTTTAAAGCACCGGCCCATACATGAGAGTTGTATTTCATTTTCAGTCTGATTAGTTAGATTTGGAGGCTGGTGGCAGTTTAGTGCTTTATTTCTTCAAGAATGAATGCAAAAGCTGGCTTCGCTACCGATGGAGATCATTATCGCACCATGATCAATAATTTGTTGCCTGAAAGTTAGGATCACATTAATCTGGCGAAATATGATTTTAACACCAGGGCACTAAGAACCATACGACTTGTTAAAACCAAAATTTGATGATAAATTGGTTTGAGTATTAGACCGGTCTGGCCACCAAAATCGTATGATTTGACACGTTTCGACTATTTTAATAGAGTCACGTAAAGTCCTGATAAACCAGCAAGAATTGACATCTTGAATATTATTATTCTTTGTATTATTCCTGACATGCGGCCAGTAATGCTCGAAATAGTCACCCATAATTGGATGTTGAAAATTAAACAAACATTTGTGCTTCCCCAAGAACATTCGGGGTGGCCGTGCGACTAAAATTTATTTTCAAAAACTTATGTCATGTAATCATCTGTCGAATAAAAAAAACTCTTTAATTAAAATTTTTTGTTTGTTGTTAATTTAACGTACAAACAGGCTTAGAAAAGCACCCATTGTGTGGAAAATTATCGATTTTTTAAATCCAATATTAAAAAAACTTTAGAACAGAAAATATTGTCTGTTATAAATTTTTGAAATTCAAATTTTAGTAATCTGGGATCTTATCAAATATTAAATATTTAATTTTGTATCTTCACATTTTAACAATTCGACTATAGTTTTCATATGCAATGTTTAGACTAAAATATGCGTTATAAATTTTCAATAAATCTGGCCACCCATTATTTACTTATTTGTATCCAAATCCCCATTGTGCAGTATTTCAAACCAATTCAAAATTTTTTTAAATATATTTTTTATTTTTATTTTTAGGGCCTGACAGTTCTTAGAAAGGCAGAAAATTTATGATGACAATTTTCCTATTGATTTTATCACTTCCTTTTCTATTGTTTTTTTCGTTCTTAAGCTTTCCCTTTTTTTCATGTTTCATTTTTATATTTGTTTTTTTTTTTGTATTTAATTGGATTTGGGTTTTTGTTTAATTTTACTTTATTTATTTGTTTGCTTTTTGTATATAAATGTTTATTTTTGTTGTTGCATGAGTGTATTTTATTAAAACATTTGTTCTTTTATTTTTATACTTTTTTTAACCTAAAATTTTTTTCATATAACTCACTGTTTCCGGTTTGGTAAGAGAACGTCGACGATTTGGTTTAAATGGCATTTCAGTGGTAACTTTTAAAAAGTTGCGAGTTGTTTCAGGTGGCGATGTTGGTGCTTGTGTTGATGTTGCTGTTACTGTTGTTGATTCCGTTTTGATTTCTCTTGTAGTTTTTGTTATTGTTACTGGTGACGATACAAGCGACACGATTGATGGAGAAGTAGAGGTGGGTGGCATTATGGTGGTGGTAGTAGTGCTGCTGGTATCTTTGGCGGAAGATGTGGGTAAATTTGTTGTAGTGCTGGTAATGATGTTTGTAGAGGAAAAGGAAGTATCAGTTGATTTTGCTTCATTTTGTGGCAAAGTTGTAGTAATCGGTTTAACAGTTGTTGTTGTGGTTATACTTGTACTTATTGCTGGTGTGTAAACTGCTGATGTTGTTGTTTTTGTTTTACCATCATCTTCTTTTGCTGCTGTTAATGCTGACGTAGATGTTACTTGTATTTCCGTTGTTTTTACAATTGTTTCCATTTTTTCTTGCTCTTTTTCCTTGTCTTCTTGCAGTTTTTCTTTATTTGCCTGGTCTTCTTCTATTTGTTGTAAATTTTGCTTTTCTATTTTTGTTGTAGTTTCTGGAGTTTGTGTTGTTGCGAGTTCTGAAACTGTTGTTGAAGTTGTTATTACTTCTGCTGATTGTGTTGCAGCTTGTTTTTCTGTGGTTCCAGTTGTTTGTAAATGTTCTTTATTTTCCTCATTTTTTATTGCTGTCAGCTCTTCTTCCATTGTTAGCTCATGTTGTTCTTGTTGTTTTTCCTCTACTGTTTTTGTATCATCAGCAAAAGTTTGTGTCTTTTCTCTATAATCCGTTGTTGTCTCCAAATTATAAAGTTTTTCTGTGAATGTTAAGGATTTTTCTGTTGTTGCTACCAGTTTTGTGGTTGGGTTTGTGTCATCATCTGTTTGTGTTTTTTGTGGTGGCTTGAATTTTGGTATTTCTTCCTCCTTTATTTCATGGCTGGCTATATTTTTATTAATTCCTTCAGTGTTGGTTGGAAACAAAGTCATTTCATTGTCTACATTATGTTTTACACTAGTGGAGGCATCTGGCTGTAAAGTTGTTGCTGTCATTGTGGTTTGTTTTTCCTCGAAATATAAAATTTTGGAATTTTTACGTTGCTTGGTTTCTGTTGTCTGTTGTTCTGTAATTGGTTTTATGCTGCTGTCTGTTTCAGCTGTTATTAATGCTGCTTGATTTTCTTCTTGTCTTGTTACAGCAAATTGTTTTTCATTTTCCTTACTGCTTTTTAAGGTGTCCAAAGGCTTTAATGTTGTTGTTTGCTGTGAATCCAACACTTTAGAAGTTGTCGGCATCATTGTTACCATATCAAAGGTTTGATTTTGAGTTTGTTCTTTCTTTATTGTTGTTGCAGTTTGTTCTTTAGCTGTGTTTTCTACTTGTGACTTTTCAGCTTCATGCTGCTGGTTTTGCTGATTATGATGATGATGATCGTGTTCAATGTGGCCATGTTTGCTGGCAGGTGGTATATAATGAGATTTGACCATCAGCATGGGTGGTATAAAATGGGAATTGTCTGCGGCTTCTTTAGTATGAGAATGTTGGCTTTCTTCGGTTATGACATTGCTGCGAGGCTGCTGAGGATGTATTGGATGACCAATGCTGGGCGAAGCTGAAGTGGTTAATTGGACGCCGGCATTTTCAGTTTTTTTATGAGTTTCATGATAATGCTCGTGAGAAAAGTCTTCATTTTGTTTTGTCGTCTCCTCCGTTTTAATTGTGGGGATAGCTGATGCGGCACTTAAATGTATTTCTGTTGTCGATTTGTTTTCAATATTTGGTTTGTTGGTCGTGCTTGTTGTAATTGTTGTTTCAGATTCTGTTGTTGGTATTGTGTGAGTTGTTGTTGCTGTTGCCATATTCATCATAAATAATTTCTTGTTTTCCATTTCCTTATTTTTCTGCAAACTTTTCTTTATGGCAATGGCCTCCTTTTCCATTTTCTCCAAACCATCTTCTTTGTGTAGATTTGTTTTCTTGATGTGAGGCAAAGGTTCTAATATTTCATTCGAAACTTCTTCATTTAAAAATTGTTCTGGTATTTCTGGTTCTCCTTGTAGCGGCTGATCGCCCATCATCATTTCTTCCATTATCACCGGCAGCTTCTTTTGATCATTTTGCAATTTATCCATAGACACGCCACTATTCTGCTGCTTGCCATTGTCTTTCTTGGGATAATCCAAAACTTTTTTAGCTGATTTTTTTACTGGTTTGGGTATTAGACCTGGTATTTTGTAAAAGGAACTGACTGTCTCCATGTTCGAAGGTTCATCTGCTTGCATTAATTCATCCACATTGAATTGTTCTATAAGACGTTGCACGGTATTCTTTTCAGTCTGTGATTCTTCGGGATAATGAGGCCCGTAGTTCACCTCCATGGGCAATAACTCTATATCATTGTTCTCGTTATTATCAGATGGTATGGAATTAATAATTTGCAAAGATTTGAAATGAGAATTTGTTATATCATTAATGCGTTGGGCCTCTAAACGTTCTCTAGGACAGACCAAATCTTGCAAGGCTCTTTCACGATCCTAGAATTAAATAAAATAAAGTTAAGGTCACAGTTAATTTCGCTCAGATACTTACTTTATTTATTGTTATTTTAACGAAATTTTTATTTAATGTGTTAATTTTATAAATAGTTTTTACTCACCTGTTTTCCTCTGCACATTGTCCTTAATAAACCCTCCTCTTGACAGTTTCGTATTAATTCAATACTGGCTGTATCAGCCATATATTGTAACGTTAAATTTGGCATGTCCTTTAAATTGCAAGCATCTGCCCAAATGGGTACTATGAAGAACATTAAAAAGAATAAAGCAACGAATAAGAAGTGAACAGGAAATTATATTAAATTTGTTTTAAAATTAAAATCTGATTATATTTGACATTGATGGTTTAATTTAAATTGTGGTTTAATTAAGTTTCGTTGAAATATTTCTTTTCTTTTTGTCATTGTTTATACACATACATACCAGGCATTTCACATAAAAAGGATGCTGTCTCTGGGCCACCACAACGCAAAGCATGCCAACGATAATCACGTATTGGATCAATTACAGCACACAGTGGTGCATCCATTAAAGGCAAAGATTCTGCCCAATAGCCAGTGTCAGCCACTAAAGGTCTGGAAGTGCTACTTGATATTTAAATGCAATTGAAAAAAAAAATAAATTTGTTTTATAAAGGATATAAAATGGCAGAGAGTTAAGTTAAATATACTGATTACAAAAAATTAATTAATTTTGTTAAAAAATTGTGAATGAAGTTTTAAGTTTTAGGAAATTACGTGTAGCAAAAAAAAAAATAAATACTAATAAAAATAAATATATAAAAAGCAAGCACGTGGCGTTATTTATTATGAATAAAAAATTCTTTAAAAAAAACCAATTTCAAAACAGACAAACTATATATTATATTTGAGAAAGATTGCATAAAGATTTTTTATATGTCGTAGAACAAAATATGAATGCAGATTAAACAAGACAATTTAGCAGTTATGTGGTCACCCTTTACTTTTTACACTTTTTATTGCTGACACAGTAAGCGTGTCTAAGCGTTAGTCTACAACTGTTAAAAGTTTGGTCATATACATCAAATTACAGCTATTAGGGCACCCTTTAGTTTCGAATTTTAATTTCTATACTCGTTATTATACTTGATATAGTAGTGGACACCCTGTTTTATTTTCACGAGTTTGCCTGTAATTGTTTCAAAGATGGGGTCATATAGGGACGACCTTTAATTATTAATTTCAAGCTTGCTTCCTGTTATAATTTTGCGAGAAAGGTTCTGTGCAAATTTCAATCAACTGTCTAAACAGTTTAGCCATATACATCAAACAGCAGCAACAATTGTAATACCCTATAAGTTATAATTTTAAATATGTATAATTCTCAATATACAAGACAAAGTAGAGGACATTCTGTTTAATTTTCAAGTGTTTGCATGTAGCGGTTCAAACGACAAGGCCATATAAGTCAATTTACTTCAAATATGGGAACTCCCTTTAATTTCTAAGTTCAATTTTTATACCTGTTGTTATAGAGGAGTTAGCAATTAACGTTCTTTGTAAATTTCAGCTATAACAGTTTAAAAGTTTGGCCACATACATTAAATTACATTAACTATTGGGACTCTCTTTGTTTTTAATTTTGAATGTTTATACTTGTTGTTTTAACGCTCATAGCAATTGATATTCTGTCCAATTTGCAAGCAGTTATTTATAAAGGTTTAAGAGATAGGCCCATATAGGTCAATTTATGTCATCTATGGGGCAACCCTTTGATTTTTAGATTTATTTTTTTATAACCTTTTGCTTTAAGGAGCTACAGTACAACGCATTTTTTTTTAATTTTTAAAATTTTCACTTTACGGGTTATAATATACTTAAAAAATTTATGTTGTGCAGGGACACCCTTTAACTTTTAAGATTATGGTCTGTTTTTAAAACGGGACCAATCTGTACGCATAATGTTGCAAATTAAAAAAAATCATAATCGGTTCCGAAATAACTGAGTTCTGCAAGTTCAATCATAACAAAAAGCAACATTCTTTCATATTGAAAATCTCCTACTTTTTTGAAGTTGGTTAAAAATAATTTTATTAAAATTTGGTTGAATTTATAACAAAGTAGGGTAAAGCGTTTTTCCTAAAAGATATTCAACAAATTGTTTTGTGCAACATTAGCATTCACTTAAAAATGGTTATTCTGTTTTTGTATAAATTCCTACGCCGAAAATAAAAAGAATGAAAAAATATCGTATAATTTGTTTTCCGTCTTTCGAAACACATATCAATTCAACGGCAAATAAGCTTAACAGCTGTAAGTTGGTAATGCGCAAGCAGAGAATTGAAATCGAGTGAAAGTCGGTTTTTAAGACTAAACCGCTCGACAGAAGAGGATTCATTATAGAAAGGGAGATATTAAATCTATTGTATAACATGAAAATATCTCAAAATAATCTTAAGCCTGACTAAGGATATAACATTTATGTCAGCCATTATGTGTTTGCCTAAGAATCTGTATCTTGTGAAAAATATACCAGGGTATTCGCAAATAAGTTGTAGGATTATTTAGTCAGATGTTGTCATCTTTAACGATTCCTTTTAGTTTTGAATCCAAAAAAGGCGCTTTGAACCAAATATAAAAAACATCGACGCAATATGGTGTGTGTTTCACTGTTCTATCGTTACTACAATCAAAAATGCTCTTATGAAATCAGGGAACTTGTTCCAGAAAACCGTAATTTCCTATGCGCAACTCGCTCTACATCAAGAGCACATTCCTTTGTAGTCGATTGCCCAGTAAATGGCACTACGCATTACAGAGAAAATTTGGTTTTTAGCCGAACAATTCGTATGTAGAATAAACTTTGCAGAGGTCATTCCTTTCACTTTCAATGTGCAAAGATTCAAATCAAATGTCCATAAGCACTACTCCCTCTATTCCCATTCCCACAGCCTAATTTCCTAGTTCTAGCACAATGTAAGAGTCATCTTCTGAGTGCTGGTCCTAACAAAATTAAATATATAAACAAACTTAAATTATAAACAACAAATATAAATAAAGACAAATTTCGTCTATGTTTGTTTATTTTACGTTGGTTAAATTACTTCGTAAAATAATTCACTGCTGCACAAAATGACTGATGTAGCGTTCTAGTATTTATTAAATTCCCTAAAATTGTGATTTCTAGATAGAATTTTTTCTGATCCTCCAATTGGTTTTACTATCTCTTTTGTAATTCGGTATTTGCGATTTTTAGAAAATATTAAATTTAATGCCATTGCAGTTTTATATACAATTTTTAACTTTCTCCAAACTCTGACCTTTTTTAGGAGCTCTCCTTGACAAATTTTAATTTGAAGATTTAATTTTCGCATATATGAGTCTTCTTTTGTGAATTTCTAGCAAAACTAGAACTTTATTTATTTAAAATTAAGCACTGAAATAATGAATTAAATAAACACTCTAATAAGCTTCTTATGTTTTATTATATAATTTTATTATTAATTTTTATTCAAAAAAAAATAAAATAAATTTGCCCCTGCTTTTAAAAGCCACCCTTAGCGTAAATACTCATCTCATTCATTGCGTTTTTTATAGTTTTTGCTAACGTTGCTGTAAGTGTCCCTGTTTTAAATATTGAATCAATAAATATTCAGCCACTTGTAAAATTTGTATATATTTATGTTAAATTTTTTCTCACATTCTATTAAATCCTTAAACAAGCCACTCATATATTCTACACTTTTTAATACATTTTATTTTTATATTCTCCTGCTCAGACCGAAACAAAAATAAAAATGTGAAAAACATAAAAAATTTAAAAAAAGTATATATAAAAATAAATTCATAAAAAATCAAAAAACCACATACATTTACTTGGTTCAGAAAATTTGTGTTAAACTCTTGTCAAATATTGTAAATGTATTTAAGTATGACAAGTGTATGCTGTAGTTGTGATAAAACTCTAACAAATACAGTTTATTATAAAATAGTAAAAGCAGTGTTATCCAGGGTAAAGTGTAGTGGAGTGGGAGTTAGAATGTTGTGTTGTTGTGTTGTTTTTATTTTATATTTAATACTTACGACCACATAAAACGATCAGAGCTTTGGGGTCTCATAAGACCAATCCACACAATATCGTTAACATCTAATTCTCTTAAAAGGTCTCTGGTTGCATCAAATTGAAAACTATTGTCGACTTTAAATACATAAAAAAAGAAAAGAAAAAGTGAATTAAAAAATCAGTCAAATTTAAAATTTTTTATTATTGTTATTTTAATTTAATTGTGCTGGATTCTTTTAAAAATAAATATTACTGTGGAAAAAGCATATTCATACAAATAGTTTCAAATAGAAACACTTATTTGAAACAATAGAAAAAAAAAAAAATAAAAAAAAAATAACAAGAGTAATAAAGCACTCTTGTTGCTTTTTACTTTTTTTTCGGCTATTCCGACTCTTATATACTCTTCACCCTCTTTGTAAATCTTGTTTAGTGAAGTAACTCTAATTAAAAAGCCAAATATTGGGATTACAGAAAATTAAAAAATAAGAAAAAAATTTAAGTACATTATAAAAATGCCATCGGCTCTTAATGGGATAAGCATTTTTTAAAAATTTGATTATTTCCTTAAAGGTCTCTTCAAAAGCTTTAAAATTATATCCATATTGACATTTTAAAAAAAATTTAAAAATTTCAGAGCCCTATAACTCGGAAAATATGGGCGAGCACCAATTTTTTCACTTTATATTTTTATTTTTTAATTCTCTATCGCCTTTAATATTTGTTTTTTTTTTTTTTTTTTTTTTTTTTTGATTTAAGTTACTAAGTTAAGTCACAGCCTTTAGGTAAACACCCTTTAAATTTCAAATTTATTATTTGCACTTATTTTCGTAGCGGACATATTTATAAATACTTTGTGTGAATTCCAAATGAATGCCTATTACAGTTGAAAAACTCAAACCATAAACGTTACTATAGGAACACCCTTTATATATAAATTTTTTTTATTGCTTGTTCTTTCAGAAGACAAAAAAAATACTTTGACCAAAATATCTGATTGTCTAGGAATAATGCGCATATTTAAAAATAATGCCACCTTTTAATTCATTAAATAAAAAATTTTAATATAGAACACCCTATAATTTTTTATATTTATTTTTATAGTTTCTCTAGCAATACTCGATATGTGAAAGTATCAAGAGTATAAAATACAGGCAGATCTTGTAGCAAAAACATTAGGGCTTAATTTTTACCCTTTAGTTAAGAAAACCTTAAAATAATTTGTCAGATAGCAGATGCCAAATTTTTCTTCAAAACATAGGCTTCAACTTGTTTTGGCAGTTCTTTGTGCGCAGCTTTAATTTAGTGTCGAAAGTATGAGAAAGAGACACATAAAGAATTTTTTTTGTACAGCCAAAGATAAAAAATAAATTGAAACACTTTTTGTACTTCAAAGTGTACATGACTTAATGTACTAAATTCCTGACAGTATTTTCTACTCAATTACCTTTAACTTCTTCTTAAAGGGCCATAAATATTACCAATAAAGATAAAAAAAATTAAATTGTCGTTTCTAGTTTTAACAACAATAAAATAAGAAATACAAAATATAATTGACATGAAAAATGTTTTAAAAGATGCATGTATGTGTGTGTGTATATTCATCATGCTATCAACATTTTTGTTAACAGAAAAGAAAACGGTGAAGTGATGACACAAGCAGCAGTAGCTGATAAAGAGGAATCGATTTTCTATTAGTGTACATGTGTCAGAGTGTTTCATGTCAAAGCAACTGTGACACCTTGTCGCAACAAAATACTAGAAATCATATAAAATCCCTTTTGTGTCATTCATTTATCCAGGCAGCCAGTCAGACAGACATTGATTCATTTATTCAGTTCTATATTTATTCTTTTATTCATTGATTCATTTCTTCCTTTCATTTATTGTATTGGCTGCTGTTACAAAAAAGTCTTTATTAAGTTGGATGTTTTCTCCATCTTTTTCTTTTTTAATATATTTTGTATATATTTTATTTTTCCAAGAAAAGCTGTTTACTTGTTTGTGAATTTTATGTTGTTGGGTTGTCTACGCCTGAATAAATATACCTTGACTAACACACACACACACACACACTTGTGTTTTAACTACATAAGCAATGTTTTTGTATAGATTTCTAGCTGAGTTTTTAAAGATGATTATGAAAAGCATGTACAAAAATAATGAAAACTTTTTACTGAAATTATAGTATTTTAATAATAAAAAAACTTTTCTTTAAAAACAGTTTGGTGAAAATAATTTTTTTCTTCTAGGAGGTAAAAAACAACAGCAAAACCTTCAATTAAATAAAGTAACTTTTTTACCCTTCACCACAGGTGCAAAAATTTATAACTAAGTTTGTCATTCTGTTTGTAATATCTGCATTATCCGACCCCATGTTCAAAGTTTTTATGCTAAGAGAAATGGATTGAACGATGGCACTTGATTGATTGAGCGACAAGGCACTAGATGAGCTAGTGAAAATTTAAGTACGCCAATCCATCAGACACTGTTTTGAAAATTGTGCAAAAAGAAATCAGCAAGATCGGTCCATGTCTGTCGAAGCAGAAGGCTAAACATCACGCCTGCCTCTAACTGTTCCATATCATTTGGAACACAGAAGTAATTCCAACCAAAAACAATATATAGAGAAAACATCATCATTTATAATTACAGGCCTTCAGGAAAGAATTATTTCTTGTTAAAACTAAAAGCGATACCACATGATCACTCTGTAATAAAATTGCTAATTTAGATAAGAGAAACATTAAAGCCAAACTGCTACTTCAGAACTTGTCTGGTCATTTAATCCATTAAGTTAAATAAGTTGGAAATATTTTAAAATAATTAATTGTGCTACGTGTTTCATCTAAAAATACGTTATATTTTTTTAGAAATGTTGAAGTAAATAATTAATAAGAGATTTTAAAATTTAACAACAAAAAAGGAATTTTTTTCTAACTGTAATAGCTTACGACCCTTTTGTTAGGATAAAATAATATCATAAAAGCTTTAAGTTTATCACCTTTCAAAGAATTCGACCCAAGGGGACTGCATAACTATCAACTTTAATTTGAGTACATGAATATTTTTTTAAGTTGCGTCATGAACAAAGGGCGCCTAAATATTTTAGGTCAGCGAACCAATATATGTACACAATCATGACCTAAGTCGAAATTAATCATACGCGACGAAGTTTGTAATAGATTTCTTTATGCTTGTGTTTTTCTTTTTTTTAAGTATTTTAGTAAATAAAAATATTTTACTTTAACAAATGATGCATTTAATGGCACTAAAAAGTAATAAGAATTAGCAGTTTAATATAAATATTGTTCCTAGTTATATATTCGTTAACGATTTTGAATGAAGATTTATATGGTCACCCCATTATCTTACGACCAGTAAAATACCTAAACAACTTCATACGACGAATTTTCACAGCTAAATTTCTTGTCGTCCCAATGCACTCCTAACCAAAAATAAATCCGGGTATTATTTCTTTATTTATTCAAACTGCGAGCCTTGAAAGCCTTGGAAAATAAATATTCTTTTAGCATCTTACTTGTCGACTAGAATTATTAATACAGATGCTAAGTTTGTAAAGAGCATGTTAATGTTTTAAGCTGTAAGATTTTAAATATCGAAAGTTAATTTTCAAGTTTTCATTAAATTATTTTTCTAGGCATTTTAGTTCACTGGCGGTGTCAAATTATTCTGTTTTTAACGATTTTGCTTTTATGCAAGAAGAGGTTAAAATTTCATATATCTTTGTCATCTAGGGTGCAAAATTGTTCACTGGGGAATAATCTTGATGACAGATTAACATTATTTTTTTGTAAAACAATAATTGTCGTCATTGAAAAAAATTATTTCTTGTTTTCTTTGGAAAACCTTCGCGTATATTTGAAAAATAATTTTTCTTTATAAAAGTTAACTTAAAAAAAATTAACCAAAGCCGAAAAAGTATATTTTAATTGATTTATGAAAATCACTGGTTCAACTCCTGGCTGGGAAAAAAAATTAAAAAATAGTTTAAAAACTCGCAAGGCATAGCGCATATACATTCATACCTAACTCATCAACAGTTGATATGATACTGGAACAGCATCTATAATGTTGTGAGAAAAACAAGTATGAATGATAATAAATAAAAATTTCCATTTGCGTGACTATACCGAAGGTATAGTATAAAATTGCAAGAAATGTACAAGACGTATTGTAGAGAAGACAACAAAGAATTACTTTGAGTTGTGTGTGAAATTTGTCCAACCAAATTAATATTGATTAGTTGGTTAAATGGATGATATTTGCAGTATACGCAAGTCAAGGTGATGGATGCGAAGAATGCTGATGATGGATTTGACGGTCCTGAAAATGCGGCATTACATTATGCCAGCGTCTAATTTTTCTTATATTCTTTGGAAAACGTCCGCGTACATTTGAAAAATAATTTTTCTTAATAAAAGTTAAATTAAAAACTGAACCAAAGCCGAAAAAGTAAATTTTAATTGATAAAAAAAAATTGTAAGTCATCTTTTTAACCAATATTTTTTTCTTAGCAAAATCATCTGATTGTGTTTATTCTATTAATGTTTTCCTTTCCAGTGCAGACAATTTCATTTATCTCTCATCAGTTATTATGCACTGGAAAAAGTATATTTCATAATAAAGATCGGACATTAATTTGCCAATTGCGTAAGATAATATTGTGACTTTGTTCAATGATTTTTAAAGTAACTGGACCAACAGTAGTCCTAAACTGGGTTCATAATTTGCTTGTAAATTGGAGAGATTGAACAGTTGCATTTTAAATAAGATTTGGTTTATATTAGATTTTGTTTGTTCTTTTGCTTTCAGGAAAATGCATTTGATAACAGTACCTTCTTAAGCTTAATCTGTTTTAGAAATCTTCTTTCTTTTGCATACTTATTGGGGCTATGGCTTTATTTGTACGCCATATTAAAATAGGACCACAACTAAAAGTGACTAGTTGAATATGTAAAAAATATTCTTTAGTAACTATCGTCTGTCTCAGCAAGAAACCACGAGTCTATATTCTATATAACACGTTTATTCTATAGATAACATGTACGAGCGCGATATTCGGCTCTGCCAAATTTTATATACCCTTCACTATAAACGAAAATCTAGTGTAAAAAAAATTATAAATTTATATTCGGTTGTCAGAGAATAAAAATAAAAAATTAAGTACGATACATCATTTTATTTAATAATGTCAACGGTTCTTAATGGGTTAAGAAAATTAAAAAAAAAATTTACTCTTTTGTAAAAGATTTATAAAAAGCTTTTAAATGATACCCATATTGATGTTTTCAAAAATATGATGCCCAATCATACATTTCTATCAAATGTATCAGGCCATAATGGCGAGCGCCATTTTTTTTACTTGAAGACTTTTTTCAAATGATATGGAAAAACTTAAGAAGGGCGTGGTGTTTTGCCTGCTGCTTGAAGCAAATAGCCGATCTTGTTGATTTTCAAAAGCGAAGTTCTAGAAACTATGTCTGATCGATTAACGTATTTTAATTTTCTGTGACTTGGCAAAGTTGATTTCGACCGGAACATGGAAGGACTGGCGGACAGACGAACATCGCTCATCTTTATGGGGTCGGAAATGGATATTGTAGCAAATCGGAATGACGATCTTAGATATACCTTTTTTCCACCTGTGGTGAAGGGTATAAAAACAAATTTATTTCAGTTGAATCTTTTCGTGGCAGCTTTTAGTTGCTTTTGTTATCAAGTTTTTTTTTTTAATTTTTACCTGTTGAAGATAAAACCAATTCGAGTTTTATATTGGCATTTTTTAATCTTATTTGCAAGTAAGCTCCTTTTTGACCCTTTTAATAGTCAATTTGTGTTTTACACAGCCTTTAGACGCTTCCATTATTAAATTAAAAACCAATTTAAAGTTTTTACAAAATATTTTTGAAGATTTTTCTCTGCCTTAGCATAGATACATAATTCAATGTATTTGTTAGCTCGTTATTACGTTAAAAAAAACTTATTTTATTTTTGTTAACATCGAGCTTAGATAAAAAAAAAATCAATTATTTAAAAAAAATCTTGTCTATTTGTTTTGCTTAGCTGTTTGTTGTACAAATTTTCTCTTGATTTTAACAACTGAAAGTAATTTAATTTAGTCTGTCACTTTTGTATTTAAACTTGAGAAAACTGCAAATTTTCCTTACTGTCTCGTCCCTTAAGGGTTATTGAAATCATTCATCTACCTGCTACATGTCTTTTAAAGTTTGGTTAGTGTCATTTTAGTCTGCCATTAAGTTGTCTTTTGGCCTCTATAATGTCCAAGGAATATTGTGTATTTTTGATTTTTTCTTTGCCTTCTTATGAAGCGTTTTCTAACAGTGCTAGTGACATTTGTAAATAACAGCAAAAGCAAACAAGAACAAAATTGCCTAAAGGTAAATAACTTTTATTCTTGTTATATATAAGAAAAACTCTATTTTTTTATTTATTTAGTAAAATTGTTCTGTTTTTTGTATTATTATTGCTTTTGTTAGTAAATGACAATATTTTACCTGTCACCAAATTGGCATGATGGAATTGACAAACAGCATCGGCTTCAAACCATGATATTCGATCACGAAAGAAACGATAGAAAACATTAAGACCCTCCTGTGGCATTGTCCAAGTGTTACTTACATTAACCTGTAAATATATTAAGAAGATTAAAAGAATAAAAACATTTTGAAATGATAAATTTTCAAATTTTTGACATGTAAAAATTAAATAAATTTTGGCACACATGGCGTATGATTGATAATAACTTTTGGTGAGCCAGTTCACTATAAAAATCAACATTTTTTATTCCACTTTTTAATTTTTAAAACTCTAAATTTTTTTAATATTAAAAATCTTGAAATATTGGTAAAAATGTTAATCTCGATACGAATCTTTTTCTTTCTTATTTGTCTTCTTTAAAATAATTTTAAAGCATAAGAAGATTTTATGCTGGATAATAATTACTTTTTTCACTTTTTTATTTGTTTTTATTTTTATAGTAAACACTTTTAACTGTTAAAGCCAGAGTATGAAAATAAACAAAACGTTTCTGAAACGTTTTAATTATTTTGTACATCAGCAACACAAAACAAATGAATAACGAACAGTTGAAACTAAGCATTTGATATTACGGTCATCTAATTGCAGTAGTATATCAATACAGTTATACAATTTCACTGGCCGTTTTGCCTTTTAATGCATTCTCTACCATCGTTATCAAATCAATTTGCAACCGCTTGCAAAACATTTGCTCTTAAAACTTTAACCTTTTTAATCGACTTAAAAAAAGAAGGAGGTTCTCAATTTGACTGAATGTTGCTTTTTTATGATTGTGCCGCCTGCAGAACTCAGTAATTTCTGAACCGATTTTGAAAACTCATTGTAATTTGATTGATTATGCTTACAGATTGGTCTTATTCATAATCATAAATATAAAAGGGTGGTCCCATTCAACATACATGTTTTTAAGTGTATTTCAAACCGTTAAGCGAAATTCTTTAACACTAAAAAGAATCTTATTACTATAGCTCCCAATAGCTAACAATAATACAAAAATAAATCTAAAAATTAAAGGGTGTTCCAAAGGTAATGTAAATTAACTTATAGGCGCCTATCTTTTGAACCATTATAGAAGAATGCTTCAAAATTGCACAGGATGTTGACCGTTATAACTACGGGTTTAAACATTCAAATTAATAAAATAAAGGGTGTCCCAATAGTTAACGTAATATGATGTATGTGGCCAAACTTTTGAACTGTTATAGACAAACAGCTGAAATTAACAAAGAACCTTTAATGCTAAGTCCGCCATAACAACAAGTATAAAATTTATACCTAGAAATTAAAGGGTGTTCCCTTATTTGAAGTAAATTGACCTATATGGCCCTGTCGTTTGAACAAACACTTGAAAATTAAACAGAATTTTCACTACCTTGTCTGATATTTGAAGAAGTATAAATATTTAAAATTATAATTTATAGGGTGTTACAATACGTGCTGCTATTTGATGTATATGACTAAGCTCTTGAACAGGTTGAGACAGTTGAATGAAATTTGCATAGAACTTTTATTGCTAAGTCCGCTATAACAAGTAGCAAACTTGAAGTTGGAAATTAAAGGATATCCCTATATCTGATGTAATTTGACTTATATGACCCTATCATTGAAACCATTAGAGAGAAACTGTTGAAAATAAAACAGGGTGTCCACTACTATAACTAGATAATAGCGCGTATAAATATTTAAAATTAGAAATTAAAAGGTGATCTAGTGGTTGTAATTTTAAGAATATGGCCATTTTTTTGAACAGTTATAGATTAAGGCTTAGAATTTAAACAAATTTTGTTTTTTGGTATCAGCAATAAAAAGTGTAAAAATAAAGGGTGACCACATAACTTTTGAATTTTTTTTTTCTGCATTCATATTTTGTTCTAGGACATATAAAAAATCTTGACGCAATCTTTCTCGAATAAGACGTTGAGCAAATAATCTCACGTTATTGTTTATAAAGTCAATTTTTGGCTAGAATTTAAATTACAACAAAAATACTTTTTCCTTTAATATTTTTTTTTTGCTGATGATTAAGGAAAAGAATTTAAAGATCTTTTGTAATCTTTAATTCTTTTTTATTGTGCTTTTTTTCAAAATGGCTGAAAGTTTTAAGTGATATAAATTTGTTTAAGTGAAACAAGAAATGTGTGTTTTTGTCAGGTTTTATTTGCTTTAAAAACTTTTCAAAATATTTTTTTTAATTTAAATAAAATTGTGAGTCAACAAAAACTTTTCTTAAAAGAAAAATGCAGACGAAATTTCATCCCAAAAGAATTAATAGAATTTATTTATTTTAACTTAAAGCTTTATAGAATATTTAAATTATTTTCAGCTTGAATTTTACCTTAACGATCATTTTAGTTAGCGCTGTTTAAATACGTATAATAGGATTTGACATCTTCCATGTACTTTTTCTAGATATTATAAAATTTATTTTCTTTATAAGATTCTCTTTGTTAATTTTTCTTCTCATTATGTCTATTCTAAGTTTCGTTTTTTCTATAAACGAAAGCTTTATTATTTATTCAAGCATTTACTTTTATTTCTTTTTATATTTTCTCATCATGCAGCTTGACATTCAAATATTACCAGACATTTATCTCGTCAAAATGCAAATTTGTATTCAGTTTTCTAGGGAGCTTAACAATTTACACTCAAAATGGAAACGAAAAGAAAAAAAAACTGAGTTGAATTTAACAAAATAAAAGCCAACGAAAAAAAATTAAACAAAATTGTTATAATTTCACTGTGTTTATTTTTAGTTGACGTGCTCTATATAATAGAAACAACTTATAAAACGTTATGATTTTTTTTCTAAAAAAATAAATACGAAATAAAATTTATAAGGAAAACTTAAACAACTTTTAAAGCTTAAACTTTAAAATATTGCGCTGATTATCCCGACCGAATTACTAAAACCACTAATATTGAATATTGAGGGTGAAAGCACTGAAAGACGAAAACTTTGATTTTTGTCTTTACTTAATTTTTTTGGACAAAAATCTTTAGTTTATTTTAAATCTAAGTGAGAAGTTTCCTGAAAAGCTAAATGAGCGTTAGCGAAATTGCCATCGGAAAGTGCTTTCACCTCTAATAATCAATATCGACGATTTTAATAATTCGGTCGGGATAATCTGCATGATATTTTAAAGTTTAAACTTAAATTAATAAATATTCCCGTGATTAAAAAATTTCAATTTCTTTAGTATCTTTAAAAATTGAAATTTTTTATTTTTTATTTTTTAATTTTTGTATTTAATGGTCATATTTTTAATAAAGTCAATAGAAGGTCTTAGCGGTTAAATTCTGAAAAATATTCTTTTATTTTGTTTTTATTATATAGAATCTAAAATAGCAACCAGCGTATAATTTCGCTCAGTTAATTCTGTTTTGACCAAAAATATTCTAATAAGGTTTTCGTATTCGAATCGACTAATGTAGATGGAAATTTCCTAGTATACGGGTTTTATTCCTCACCGTGCATGTGAATCTTGTTTAGTGAAGTAAATCTTATTAAAACATAAATATGGGAGTGACCGAGAATTAATATGTAAGAAAAAAATTTTTACATGAAAAATGTCATTGGGTATTAATGGGTTAAGCGCTTTTAAAGAAATTAAGTATTTTCTAAAAGATCTCTTGAAAACTTTTTTTATATGATACCCATATTGATATCTTAAAATATATAGCGCACAAGCGTATTTTTTATATGAAAAGTTCAGAGGCCCCTAGATCGGAAATATAAGCGCCCATTTTTTTCCCCTAATGTTTTTTCTTATTTTTTTATTCTCTATCACTTCATTTATTTGTTTTTTTTTTTTTTGTTTGATTGGAGTTACTTCAATGCTCAAAATGGTGTGGAAAAATTAGAGGCATGTGTGGTGTTTAGCCCGCTGCCGTTTGAAACTTTTTGTGATGGGTTGGCATATTGGAATTTTCTCTAGTTCATATAGGGCTTGGTAAAGTAGATTTTTATTATAAATCAATTAAAATTTACTTTTTCGGCTTTGGTTCATTTTTAATTAAATTTTTATTAAGAAAAATTATTTTTCAAATGTACGCAGACGTTTTCCAAAGAGAACAAGAAAAATTAGACGCTGGCAGAATGTAATGCTGTATTTTCAGGACCGCCAAATCTATCATCAGCATTCTTCGCATTCATCACCTTGAGTTGCGTATGTTGTAAATATCATCTATTTAACCAACTTATCAAAATTAATTTGATTGGACGAAATTCACACACAACTAAAAGCATTTCTTTGTTGTCTTCTCTACAACACGTCTTGTACATTTGGACATCGCTTAAATGACTTCGCTATGCACTTTACTGAGTCGAAAATGAATATTGTAGATATTACAAACTGGATGACAAACTCAGATAAACTCTTTTTCCACCTGTGGTGAAGGGTATAAAATGCAATAAAATTTTATCAAGTGCGAGCTAGACTTAGACTTCCTGCAATGTGTGGTTAATTTTTTTTTATAATCGTTTGATGAGTAGGACTAATTTTATGAATAATATGTGCATAACCTATGTTTTTTTATTTGTACCTGTCAAGCACCTGCCCATAATGGTGAAGAATATAAGGCCATATTTATGAAAACCACGACCGCTATAGAAACTCTCTTTAGTTTAAAATTTATTGCTTAGACTTATTCTTATATATATTCTTATACATATTTTTTTTTTAAAGAGAAGTAGGACTTTAGGCATTAAAACTTATTTAGTTATTTTTCGTAACTTTAGGAAAGGGATAGATAAGAGATAAGACAGGTGGTGAAAGGAGAAAGATAGATAGTTATTTTACTTCGCCGGCGAATCTGCTATGAGAAAGTACCGACGAAGGAGACTGCACGTTTTGTTGTTCATTCTGAATATGTATTTATACCATTAAACAGAAAAAAACATTTTTTATATTTTGATTGCCGCGGGATTTGAACCCTGAGCAACCAGGTTTGTAGTCAACGTGTTTACCACTTTGACTACAGCAGCCTCAAATTTTGCTTTAGTCTGTGTTAATTTTAAATGCGCATCCACTATGGTTGAAAAACTTAAGCGATATACCTTCGAATTATGTCACTATGGGAACACTTCTATAACGAACATAAAAATAATTGAGCTTAAAATGTCTTTCGATAACGGTTCAAAATTGGTCCAAATACTCTATTATGGGCAACCTTTCATTTTAAAGTTTATTTTTCTACACACATCATTCATATCACAAAAGAAACATTAGTTTCATTAATATCTCGTCACTTCCGGAACATCATTTAAAAAATTTATAAATATTTATTGTTATAGCCGCTATATTAATACAAAATCCCAGAAAATTTCAAGAGTCTACCTGTTGCTTACAGTTCCGTAGATAGTGGCTTGTGACACACGGAGAGACAGACCGGCAAATAGACATTGTAGTCAAATAAAATACAGTTACATTTTTACTATTTTAGTATGAAACCCTAAAAATAACTTAATAAGTCTACTTACTCATACCCAGCTTGACTTGCTATTAAGGATTTCTTTTTAAAACGTTAATTAATAAGCTGTTTCTTTATTAAAAGCGACCAACCCGTCTGGAAAATTTACATAAAAATAACTAAAAAAACATAGTGGTTTTCAGACAAATTTTTCAAATGAGTTGATCGCCTGTAATACAAAAACAGCACATAAAACTAAATAAAAGCAATTGCTGTATTAATTGAGCGAAAATTCTTTGTTTATTTTTATTATTTCTTTATAATAAACTCTTATTTTTTGCATCTACTCGCTCCTTCTTTTTATAGTTTTCAGGATTTTCTATTAATCCTTTTATGTACTCAAACAAATTTTCTATAAATTTTGTGAATTATACGTTTTAAGAGAAACAGCAGAGACAAATAATGAGATGAATGTCATTATATTTAATTTGAAATCATGGCGTAAATTAATGGTTCGTTTGCTTTAAACACAAAACTTCGAAAAAAGCAGCAAATGAATATTAAAAATGCATCAAACAGAAAGTAGAAGTAGAAACCAGTAAAAAAAAGAAAAAAAATATTAACAAAAATAAAAATGATGAAGCATTAAGCAAAATTCCCTGCTCTTGCCAAGGAAATTGAGATAAAAAAAGGAGAGAGGTGAAAATTAAAAAAACTCTTTTCATAAAATAAATAAAAATAACAAAAGAAGAAGACTTTAACAAAAAGCATAAATAAAATATTTTCACTTTAGGGTAGAAGCAACAGCATGTGCAGCACTTTTTTCTCTCCTCCAGGAGCATTGTGTGTACGAAAAGGAAGAGGTGAAGGTAAATTTTTTAAAACTACAGGATATGAATAAATAATAAGGTGAGTTAAAAGGTGGGTCATTTTTGCAGCAAATCAACTTAATATCTTCTGGGTTGTACCGGTAGTTAAAAAAGTTTTGTGCGATTGATTGTTATGAAAGACTCTGGTCAGCTTCGTTACAATGCGGACATATTATTTGTTGTCTGGAGAGACATAATTTAATTAAAATTCGTATTTTGTCTTGTTCAATGAATAAATTTTATTTTAATCAAAAATATGCTGACAATTATAATCATACAACAGTTAATTACGTTGATCATCGTAGAGATGTCTAAGTCCCTTTGAGGAAGAAGAAACTTTTTTCAAGTATTAGAAATTTAATCATAGAAACAAATTCTGAGAGGGTAGTATAAAATTTTTTGTCCCCCCTAAGACTTTTCCAACTAGCTTCGTGACTTTGACTAAAGTTGTCCTTTGTTTTGTATATTTAATTTTTCCAAAAACCATCTTAAAAATGAAAATTTATATATCAAGAAAAATTTGTTCGTTAGGAATACTAAGTACTGCGGATTTCCGTCCCAAAATTCTTGTAGCTCTTTTTTGGCATTTTGTTATTTTTTGTTTCTCTATCGCCCCAAATATTTTTCCTTTTTACTGGAGTTACTTTATTGCTCCAAATGATATGGGAAAATTAGAGGCAGGCATGATATTTTGTTCAATGCCTCGAGGAACATGGGCCGATCTTGCTGATTTTTAATAGCAACTCTTTGAAAACTATGTCTGATCTGATCTAGCTCACTTAGTGCCTTAGCAAAGTTTATTTCAACACTAAAATGGGCAGATAAGCGGACATCAATTATTCGACTTCGCTATGCATAGGGACATAGAGTTTATATACTTTATGAAGAAATGAATATTGTTGAAATTAAAAACCCTTTTTCCACTTTTTGTGGTAAAGTTCATAAAAATAAAGTGTATTACTGCGGGGAAAGTATATTTGTTTGGCCATTTTAGTACTTCTCATGTAGCTCATCAGTAGATTCTACCCAAATTACATAAAGCACATGTAAGACTCTTTACAGTTTTATTTCATTAACACACTGCATTTCTGCCAAAAGTTGGCAGGCTGTGAATTCACATTTGGTGGCCTTGGCTTGCAATATGGAAAAACCTAGGTGGTATATGATTTCGCTAACGTTTCGCATTCCTTTTGTAGAACTATCTGAAACCCTTGGTTGAATCTGTAATTTTTTTCTCAAAAAAAAAACACACACACACAAAATAAAAATCCGGTCATTAATGTTTCCATATCGTTGCATAACTCGTCAGAGTTCATTCCATCTGCAATATTTCATTGTAGTAAATTTAAGCTCATTCTACTCTGAAGATATTTTATGTGAGAGTGTTTTTTAGCATCAATAAAAAGTACAAAAACGCTGATCAACAAGCACTGTCATTCGTACGACATTTGAAATGCCTTTAAAACTAGACCAGTATTATTCACACAGTATAATTTTTTCGTTTATACAATCATGATATGCGTTGATCCTTAAACGTGTGGAAAAATATAATCTGGGAAGGCAAGGAGAATATTTCAGCAGGAAAAGTAAATGGTTTGTCAAACCGAAATTTTTCGCTGGAAAGAAAATGCATTTGATTTAAAGTTTTTAATCTTTCCACATAAAATAACTCCAGCCCAACTAATCAGTAATTGGAATTTATCCTCTTTTACCTGTAATACTATAGTGAATAAAGCCGATAAAGACAAAGAACAAGCAATAAATAAATAAACAATTTTAATAACAAAAGAACCACCTCTAAAGGTGAAATGGATACAGCGCAAAACCCAAACATTTATAAGAACTAGAAATTTCAAAAGTTATAAAGTGAGTTAGAGAGCGGTTTCTAAAAAATGGTCAGCAACAATTAGCAAAGATGTTGGAGTGGAATGTCATTTAATATAAAGGGTCATCCAAAAACGCGCCTACATGTTTCTTTGAAATAAAACACAAACTATTTGCAATTTTTTCAAGCTGTTTTTTATTAAAAGTATGATCCATTACAATTATAAGTGGAATAGAATATCATTCAAAAGTCCACCATGACTGCGTCTGCAGACATCAATCCGAATATCGAAATTTTCAATGACTTTCCGACATGTTGCTGGTGTTATTTCACGAATTGCAACTTGAATGTTGTTCTTTAGATAATTAATTGTTTGTGGGTTGTTAGCATACACTCGACTTTTCAAAAAACCCCACAAAAAAAATCAAATGGTGTTAGATCACATGACCTTGGAGGCCAATTGAAATCTGCATTTCGTGAAACTACACGTTGAGGAAATTTTGATCGCAAAAGCGTAATGTTTTCTCGAGTTGTGTGACATGTAGCACCGTCTTGCCGGAAATAGATGTCAGACACATCAGTATGATTCAACTGTGTCCACAAAAAGTCTCTCAACATTGATTGGTGTCGCTCAGCATTCACAGTAACAGCATTTCCAGCATCATCTTCGAAGAAAAATGGCCCAATGATTCAATTTGCCCAAAATGCACACCAAACAGTAACTTTTTGTGGGTGTAGAGATTTTTCATGAATAACACGAGGATTTTTATCACCCCAGATACTACAATTTTGCATATTGACGAATCCATCCATTCTGAAATGAGCTTCGTCACTAAACAAAATTTTGCTTGAAAACAATGGATCTGTTTTTCGTTTTTCAATATTCCAACTAGCGAAATTACGACGTTGTAAATGGTCTCTTTCTTTCATGGGTTAATTGAATTTTATAAGCATGTAAATGCAAATCTTTATGCAAAATCCTTCATAAGCGGCCATAGGATATGCCCAATTCTTGCGAACAACGCGAAATTGATGTTGTCGGTTCATTTTCAACACTTTCACCAACAGCAGCAATATTTTCATTTAAGCGTACAGTTTTTGGTCTTCCACTTTTTGGTTTAGCAGTAACACCACCAGTTTCTTCGAATTTTTTCACTAATCTTTGAATTGAAGATTGATTTGGCCGATTATTTACACCAAAAAAATCACGAATTTTTCGATGGGTATTTTTCAAAGAACGCTCATCTTCATAATAACTTTGATTGATGGTTAAAACTGTACTAATTTCTAATAAAATAAAATGGCTTATGTCATTTGAAATGATGGCACGTGTAAAAATTATACAGTGCTGACGTCTAGGCGTCATATTTGGATGACCCTTTATCTTGAAGTTGAAATTGGCGAAGCTGGTACCATGGATATTGGCAACTTTGCTAGAAATCTTGAAAACTGTACAGCAGAGAAATTCTAAAAGACTTGCTAATAATAACTGCGGTTTTATTAATACAAAAGAAGTTCTTTTTAAACAATTCTTGACGCGCATATTTGTTGTTAGAGCAGTTATTTTTTAACCCGAAGACAAAATTCTTTTTTTTTGAGCATATATTTTTGCTAATCTTTAATATTGCTGTTAATAAAAAATTTTATCAGGCGTAACTCAACTTGTTTTTTTATGTTAAAAATATACGCATGACTTTTCCCTTAACTAATATTCATTAAAATTGCATGGCATGATATAACATAATAAAACAGGGAACATTTTATTATAATAAAGTAAATTGCATTATAAGGAAGATATCATTCCTAATACACTTTAATTGTGAGTTTTTCTATTATGAAAATGGGAAGAAAAAAAAATGAAAAAAAAAATTATGTAGTAAAATAATTAATGTACTTTTGAGACAAGCTAAAGAAAAGTAAGACTCTTAGAAATATTTTTCTTTTAATTTTAATTAGCTCAATTTGTGAAGTTTTTATCAAGAGTTAAAGATAAAACTAAAAATTAAATGTAATGAAGCAACTCAAAACTTAACGTTGTAAAAGTAAGGAATATTATATAATACTGTCTGAATTAGGATTGACAATAAAACAGATTGACATAAAAACAAGAAAACAAGTAAGAGTGCATTAATCAGCTATGCCAAATCTTATATATCCTTCACCATGCATGTCAATTTAGTATAGTGAAATAACTCGACTTAAAAAAAAAACAATTAATAAAAATTGAGGTGACAGAGAATAAAAAAATGTACGCAAAAATGTCATCGGCTTTTAATAGATTAAGTATTGAAAAACAAAAATTATCATTTTCCAAAAGATCTCCTCAAAAGCTTTTAAATGATACCGATATTGATGTCTTAAAAATATGGTGTACAAATCGTACTTTTCTATGAAAATTTTAGAAGGCCATAAATCGGAAAATATAGGCGGGCACCAATTTTTTTTCTCGCTTGTTTTTTTTTTCTTATTTTTCAATTCTCTATCGCTCCTTATATATTTTTTTTTTTGTTTGAAGATACTTTATTGTTTCAAATGGTATGAAAAACTTAGAGGCAGGCAGGTTTTGCCTGATGCTTCGAAGGTCGTGGGCCGATCTTGCTGACTTTCAATAGCAAAATTTTCGAAACTATGTCTGATAGATTAAATTGAATTTTTTCTAGCTCAACTTGTGGCTTGGCAAAGTTGATTAATATATTAACACTGATAGACTCGGTATATGGGTTCGAAAACGGATATTGTAAAAGTTACAAACTGAATAGCAAACTACGATATACCGTTTCCGTAACTTGTGAAGAATATAAGAAAACGTAATAGAAAAGTAAACAATAAATAAAATTCCATTAGCTGTGGCTAGATATTATAAGCAATTATTTTAAATAATCTAGTTAAAGGCTTAACAGCAAAAAAGGGACATTTTTCTTGACACAACAGAAAACGTCTTCATTAGTCTTTCACCATTTCAAAGAGTTTCTCTTTTGTGTAAATTTTATTTTTTTTAATTTGTAAGAATTTTTTAAAGAATTTTTTTGTGGCTTTGTATTCTGTAGTGGTGTTCAGAAATAAGTGAAAGGAATATTAACAGAAAAGAGTAAAATAAGTTACTGCTTAAGGAAAAAAATATTTCATAAACCAGAGTTTTTTTTTTTCTTTTATTTAACCAACGAAATATTTTTGACCTGGAAGAAGAACAAAAGAATATATATTATTTCATAACAGTTTAGTTAAAAATAAAAATATATTAGAATTGATTTTTTTGTAGAAAAAGTAGAAATATGTATAAAATGATAAAGTGTTCGAAAACAATTTGTTATTAATAAAAATTTATCTTGAAATTTACAAAAAAAAAAAAACTATGCAACTTAAATAAAATCGCAAAAAGCCCCAGGTTGCTCAGGCATGACAGGCAGTTTCTTAAAAAATTTGGCATTTTCGTGTTTATCTGCAAAATAATGGTAAGTTTCAAAAATAAAATAAATTTTTTTTATATTCTGAAGAACTAATTTGCAAACAAACATTTATTATTGCTAACTCCGACCAAAAAATAAAATCAGTCGCTACCCAAAATGTTTAAATTCATGTATAAAATTTCACAAATAATATAAACAGCCTAAATTTTTACTGGAAAGAAATACAATTTTCAAGGAACCCAAATTTTCTTTAAGATTTAAAGTTTAATTAGTTAACCAAAAATCTCTTAAGAATTTTAATTTATTTATTTGAAACAAGATTTTTTCTGCAAAATGTGAATATCCAGCAATATAAAGAGTCAGAAATTTAACTATAAATCATAAGTTCTTCAAAATACAGTAAGTTAGTCGAATACTTAATAAAAATAAAAAAAGAGAAAATAATGACACTTTGCGTTTGTAAAAATATTAAATCAAAAACAAACAAAAAAGTCACAATTTAAGAAAAAAACAAAATTTGAGGGAAAAATCGTGATGTAAAGAAATTTCCAGGGGACGAAATCATACAAAACGAAACGTTTACTTTCCGTACTATAGACTATTAATTATATAAGGAAAGAACGAAACTGAAACGTTTTGCCAAAAAGCGTTTGTTTGTTATAAAAAAAATAATAGTTCTTAAAAAAAAAACCAAAATAAAATGATTGCGAAACATTTGGTACGTTTTCATACAATAAAAATTTCTGCCAAGAAACCTCTTGTTTTACGACAAAAAACTAAAAAAAAAGAAAAACTTACCACAAATAAAAATTATTTATCTACCAACAATTCAAAAATTCAGTTAAAAAATTAAAAAAATAATAAAAATTTACCAGTAATCAGATTCACATAATTAGTTTCAAATTTTATGTGGTTTGTTATTATAGATAAAAAACGCATCAAAATCTGTCTGTTTTCCTCCAAGGGTTAAAAATATTTTTCAAATAAAATTATTATTTTTATTTATTTTTGGAAAAAATATAAATAATCATACCTTGCTTATTAAAAAATAAAACTTTAAGTATAACATTATAATTTTTATTATAACAACCTTTTAATTTGGTTTTAATATTCAGCAATAATTCATGCAACATAAAGCCACACAATCTGTTGCAAATATACATAACAGGCTAAAAAGCGAAGAAGAAGAAATATATAACAAGAACAAGGTTAAAAAAACTTGGCAGCTTTTATAACTTATTAAATTGTTATAACAGCATATAAGCACAAAATTTTTATAGCTTAATAAACCGTTATTAAAAATAATATAAAATTTATATAACAAAAAGAAAAATGGAACGAAAGCAAGCGGAAACTAATGATGAGCACAGAAAAGTTCATTGTACAGTAAAGCAAAGACTGTTGAATATGCACAAGAAACTGAACTCTATTTTCTGTTTTCTTCATTTGCTAAACAAAGAAATAAAAACAAAAATTACGATACTTAATAATTTAAAAAGTTTTTTAATAGAATTATAAAAAAAAAATAAATTACATCAAAGAAATAAAAAGCAACAGAAGATATGATCAGGCACGGACAATGTTGCTATTATTTGCATGTTTCAAACTTTTTAAGAATAAATAATCAACCAACAACAAAAAATATTAAGTTCAACAGAAAATTTTAATTCAAGATTTTTTAAGAACATCGTTCAATGATACCAAGAAAAAAATAACAGCCATGAAAATTGATGAGCAAATGCGTGGAGAAATAACTTTATAATAATGCAATAAATAAACTGAAGAAGCAATATTCTCCTCTTTATCCAATATGAAGTTGATGATGTTGTTTTTTCCCACAGTCAAACATACAAATACCAGTGTTTGAATATTTAATATATCTTTTAGGTGTGGCTCTTTATAAATTCTCCCTTTATTTATTTCTCTGAGGCTAAATTTGATCATATGGTATCATCTTCTTACTAAACATGTGTTTTTCTTATGCCGCCGTTTACGATCCACCACTATGTTACTTCTCTGAGAAACGAACTTCTCAGTAAGCTTACTTAGCAAGCACATGCCTCTGATACCGAGCTCACACACGTCAATTTTCCTTGCAGCAGAGGGTGAGAAAACGAGAAATAAAATAATTCTGCACTCCTTTCTCTTACACAAGATTCAGAATTGCTGCAAAAAAAAAAAATTGACGTGTGTAAACTCGGTATAAATTGCACAGTCACGTGTCTAATCTTCATTATTGCTCCGATAAAGACACGAACCTACACACTTTCTTTCTTGTCTTCCCTTTACTTTCTTGAGCTAACGAAATTCTTGTTTTACTAATCAGGCGGCTTGATTGTCATCTACTGCATTTGCCAAATTTTTTTCTTCAAGTATTGGCAATTTTGGCCTGCAATGTGCTGGTGGTTGCTGGTGGTTTATCAGCATAAACTAGCGACTTCATATGGTATCGCAACAAATAACTAAGAGTTGTCAAATTACACGACCTTGGAGGCAAATTCCCCGATTCTGTTTATTTTAAAATTTTTATATAAATAAGTTGATGGGTTGGGACCGTCGTTTGGCATGCTGCACCATCCAGTTAAAATTACATTACGCCAGGATCAATTCGATTTATATCTTCAACACATTGATCATGCTGCGGTAACCAACTCCACCGAACGTAAGCTTCAGATTCATTTTTAAAAAATAAAGTCCAATGATGTCAGAAGAGTGTCAACAACACCATGATGCAGTCAAAGGTTCTGGCGTGAATTGGTTTTATTGTATATTAGGAGCCTCAACCTCTAATACAATAAATTAAAAGAATTGATGAGATGATTTCTGCTTTAAAAATTTGAAGAATTTGCAAAATTTTTTACCTCTGAAACACCTCGATATTTAAATATTATTGATGAAATTTTTATTTTATCCCAAATGCTCTCAAATTCCAAAAGGTAGCATTTTTAAAAACAGTATATAGAGACCCACACATTATCACTTATTCAAAAAATCATTTTATGATCATAGACTCAAATGAAGAATTAATAGACAAAAGTCTAAATTAAAATCCCAAGTTTGATTTTATTAAATTGCACACTGATTTCAAAACGATTTATTTTGAACAAAATTCGGTAACTCGTAAGCAATTTAAGATGTCATAATAAAATTTTACAGAGGAAAATCAGTAAACTTACAAACAGTCGGCGCTTTATCGTTAAGGGGGACTTCTGGGTAGGCCACCAAAGTGAGGTATCCCAGACATATAATTTTTTGAAAATGTCATAAAAAGTTTATTTTAACTCAGATATTCAATTATAAAAATTTAATTAGACCTTGAAAATTCCTGGAAAAAAATTTGCTCTTTAAGTTTGAAAGAAAATAAATTTAAAATTTTGTTTTTTTTTGTTTTTTTGGCCGAACTTATATTAATTTTTTATTTCTGTGCAGTGCACTTATTAACCGGGTTTTTTATATTCTTAATAAAATTTGGAAAACAACTAGTTTTTCAAATTATTTCTGTTTAAAAAATCGTGCTATTTGTTTATCCCCATTAAATTAATGTATCACCGATATTAATTATTGAGATTGAAAGCACGTCTGGATGGCCTTTTCGCTACCACTGACTTAGCTCTTCAGGAAACTTCTCACAAATATTTTAAATAAACTAAAGATTTTTATCCAAACAATAAAGTAAAGACAAAAATCAAAGTTTAAACAAAAAACACAACAATAATCTATAATGATTTTATTTTTATTTATCCACTGTATACGGCTGACTTTTTTTCGACTCTTCTATACAGTTAAAGGAATATGAAAAATATAATATCACAACAATACTACGCGATCGTCCATAGATTTACTCAGAAACACCTCTGTTTTGGCTCTGCAAAATTTGAAAACGTCGCATTTTTCCCAAAATGATTCGAATGTGGGAATTTAAGAAGTCAGTTTATTTAAATCTGCAATTTTTTCATTTGTTTATTTTTTATAAAAATATGACAAACACAACACTGTATTTGAATATTTTAACAGTTCAAAATTTCATTAATGTTGAGTGATATTCTGTATAAATAAAATACAACTATTTTATTAATTTGTTGATAAAAATTATAGACCTCAAAAAACTTTATATAACCCTACTTAAGCAGAACTTAACTAAAAACTTTATATGAAAGGAAGTTATTTAATAATCACTTTGTTAGACATAATAAAGTCACTTTTAAATTTTCATTCCGTTAATGTAAAAATTATAAAAAAAACAATGTTAAATCATTTCAAAAATGCGTCTTAAGTTACGACAGTCACGAATTAAAAGCTGCTTAAAAAACTTGAAAAAAGCAACAACAAAAGGCAACAAAAGAGAAGAATAAACAATTTTAATTGCCTGGCAAGGAAAAGGGACTTATAAGTTCTTAGCACTTTGTAACTTTTTTTCAAAAGAAAATTGTTGTTAGCGCATAAATTAATTTACATAATTAGCTGCATTTATGTATTTTTTTTTAGTTGCTAAAAACTTACACAATTTTTATTAAAAAGGAAAAAATAAAGAAGACAAAATAAATAAGTAAAAGCAAAGGAAAACCTACAATGTAAATTATTATTTATTTTTTCATTTTAAGCGTTTAAAGTCTTGTTAAAAATATCAAAATAAAATTATTTTTGAGAGGCGTAAAAAGTAGAAGGACTTTTTTTGAAATGTTTATGATTTAATCGCTTTGCTAATCATGCTGTTTTATGTATTTTTCAACTATTGTTTGAAATTCAATTTAATTTGTAAACAGAATCACATCCGAAGTTGAAGTTATCAATATTTTTTTCACAGGTTTATGAGAAGGAGGAAAACCTAATTTTGTCTTGTTATAATTTCTAAAACTTTTAGTTCCTTAATTTTGTTTACAATTTTCATATCTTAACTTCACGTTCCAAGATTGAGTGTGGACTACTATTGGTCAACACAAAACTGATTAATTATGTTTATTTCTCGTATTCCTATTTACAAAATTAATGGATCAATAGATGATGTTTAAAATGGGCACAACTTAAATTATTATATTCTGCTGCTTTTCCTGTTTTGTTTAAAAATTCATTAAAAACATTTGTAAACATTTTCTTTCCTAATAAATCTTAAAATTAGAATATAACAAATTTTAATTTTTTTTAATGTTTTTCCAAACAGAATTTTAACCGTGGATATTATTAATGAATTAAAATTTATTTTTTCGGCTTGTTAGAACGAAAAATTATTTACAAACGTATACGGACGTTTTCCAAATAAAACAAGAAAATTTAGATGCCAGCAGAATGGGATGCTGCATTTTCTAGACCTCCAAATACATCATCAGCATTCTTCGCGTCTATCTACTTTTTAGCATTTCCTGAAAGACCTCTTCAAAAACTTTTAAGAGATACCCACAATTTGGCAAATATTATTTGGACCAGCACTTTTTTTTATTGCATTTTTGAACTGAAAAAAAAGGAATTTTGTAAGAAAAAAACGTTTTACCCTCTTCAATTGTTGAATAATTCCAAAACAGTAAAATATAAAAAAAAAATTATATAGAAACTTTTTAAATATAATTTTGTCACGCATCATTTGGTATTTTGTTTGCTTAAATCGGATAAGTCGTTCTCGAGTTAGGCCCCTTAATAATTTTGAGGGAAAATTTTGCTACGCCCATTGAAAAAAAACCCTGCGTATTAGAGAAAAAACCGAAAACGGATTTGAGTTCAGCATATCAGAAAACATATATTGAATATCGTTTTATTTAAAGAAGGATTTTGCTGCTGGGAAGTGTAATTAGTGACGTTAAATACAGTTGAACTAAAATTAGGTTATAATCACAAATATCAAATGTAGAAACTTTAATGTATTGCAACTTGAATTCTAAAATAATAAATTAGAAAATTAACAAATTTAACTTTAATATTTATTTATTATTAAATACTTTATCATCCACTTTTTTGTAGCAGGGCAAGCAGCCACAGACCTCCTTTTTATGAAAAGCTGTAGAATAAAAAAATATTTTTTCATTTCATAATTTTTTTTTTTTTTTTTTGGTTCATTTTTTTTCTTTTTCTCAATGAAAAAACATTAAAATAAAGAAATCATATTCAACATACAAAATGCTGAGGTTCAAAGAAACCAACAAAAAGTGAAAAAGAAATTTTTTTACAAAATTAGGTTGAGAGTAGACAGCAGCTAAACCAAATATGTTTTATGTTTTCATTTTGCACATTTATAATGAAAAAAATTATGATAAGGGAAAAATAAAAATGTTCCCCTTTTAGCAACGTAATTAGATAATTGAAATTACTTTTTTATGTTCATACAATACTAAAAAATTAAAGCTCTTAGATTTTATAATCATTAAAATATTTTTGCTTAAAAGATTTTTTTTAATAAAAAAGAAACATCATTTAACATTTTTAGAAGGGGTTCTTTGTGCATTTGCTTAGGTAAAGTTAATTAAAACTTTTTTAGCAAGTAAATTTTAGAGAGATTTTAATAAAAATATTTTTGGCAACTTCAAGTTTACTGAATAGTAAAAGCAAAATAATAATAATTTTTGAGCTAAAAAACTAATAACATAAATTTTATTATATAATAAGAAAATCAAGAGTCTGCTATCGTATAAACATGTAAGTTGAAATTACATAAAAAACTTTTGAATTAAGGACTGATTATTAACGCCTTAATAGTTAAGTATTTTAGGACAGTATCATTGTTATTGAGTGATCAGCTTATTGCAGATGAAATAAATTAATTAAGTTATAATCTGAGTTCTTATGAATAACAAAGTCGGTTGAGCAATGTCCGTCTCTCCGTCCGTATACGGATTGAAATCAACTTTTCCAAGACACTAGATAGAGTAAACAAAATTTAAATCGGAGATAAAATCAAAAATTTTTCTTTTAAAATCAATATGATCGGTCTATGTTCTTCGAGGCAGCGAGGAAAACACCATGCATGCCTCTAATTTTTCCATATCATCTGTATGGGGCTACAGAGAAATAAAAAATAAGTAAACTGAACTTTTTTTTATAAGTACGATTATACTGCACAATCGATATCAATATGATTTCAATATTGATATCATTTAAAAGCTTTTTAAAGAGACCTTTCAGCAAATTCTAATGTTTTCATAAAATTCTTAACCTTTTTAAAGCCTGTGACAGTTTAATGTAAAATTATTTTTAGTACATAATTTTATTTTTTTTATATTCTTTGTCGCCTCAATATTTGTTTTTTTTTATTAAATTTATTTCACTAAGCTCCATTTACATTTATGGTGAAGGGTATTTAAGATTCGACATAGCCGAATAAAACACTCATACCTGTTTTAAATTACTATTGATTCAGAACTGTAATAAATTTTATTGTTACTGATTGTAGAATTTTAGAAAGATTTAAATGTCACAAGCATATTTGCCGAAGTCGTTTTTTTTTTTGATTCTCACGATAGCCGACATAAGCCAAATGCCATTTTTCAAACTTATTAATTAATGGTCCTCATAAAGGCCAGTATTTACTATCATACAAAATCGTACGATTTAATCACACACAAATCTGGCAGAATTCTCTCCTACTTTGGAAAAATCGTTTCAAAGTGGCGTCAAAGGTGCCGCACTATCATACAAAAAATACGCAAAAAGCAGATGCTTTTATTATTTAGAAGTTAATGATGAAAAAGAATCTAGAAAAATCGTAGGTTCTACCAAACAATTGTTAGCAACCTCTGCAACCATCTTTTTGCTAGTTATTTCATTTTCAAATTTTTATGGAAAATTAAAATTATAAAACAAATAATATTTGTTTTTCCTATGATGCTTTACAAAAAGAGTAGCGAAATATTGAAAAAAAAAAAATAAAAATAAAAGATAAAGAGCTTGTGTTTGAAAAATAAGTTAAAAAATGCAAATGATAAAACAATTTAATACTTTCGCAAGGTGACTTACAAAATCATACGGTTGGTCGACGAACTCTCTTTGGCTGTCCTAATCGAGATTTATAAAATTAATTTACAAGACTACAGATATATAAATGATAATGCAATCGTTTTTGAACACTTCAGTTTTGTGTTAAAAAAAAAACAAAAAAAAAAAGTAAAAGAAGCTGTAATCAATCGCAAAAAACGATCTAAATAAAGGTTTCTTCTAGAAAATTTCACTGCTATTCTTAAGGCTTTAAGGTGAAAACGTATTTAAATTTTTTATTGACTAGGAATGCCATTCAGGTTTAATTTGTTAAAATGCTGGGATTCCGTAACCTCGAAAACTCCCTGATTTCGATGTTTCTCGATGATTCTAAATCTTTGTGTATTTTAGCGCACAATATTTTTGACTCGTGGATAAAATGTACTCGAAATTTATTTATTATTAAAAAATTAAAATATTTTTAATATATACATTCCCTTCAAAGACATTTATATTGTGGAAGTTTTCTTAAACTCAAAAATATTTTCAAATAATATGGACTCAGTGCATATTGACTTTTTTCTTAATTTTAAATGTTAATTGAGAAATAATATAGAAAAGCAAAAGTCGAAAGGAATAATAGTCGAAACAATAAAAAACTCGATATGAATAATTTTCAGTTGTATTTTTAATGTTTAATTCCATATTATTGTTATCATTCTGGAGAGACTCTTAGGGATTTGAAGTATTTTTCTGCTTGTTGGGGTATTTTCCGCAGAAGTAATTTAAGCCTTAACTTGTGATGGCTTTTAAGCGCCTAACTTCACCAAGAAAAGGGAACCACAAGTACATATTTTCAGAAAAGGTTTAACATCATGGACTTTACTTCTCTTTGTTTTTATTAATTTTTTTTATAAAAATTTTGATTTACATTTAAAAAAATTTAATTAGTAGATTTCAATATGAAAAATTAATGATTTTAATAGTGCGAACGATGATGATATCTAAATTAAAAAAACCGAATTTCTTATAACAAAAAGTCAATTTCAAAATGAAGATTAGTGCATCTTCCACACCTCCGTCAATACCTTAAGGTATTGAGCAGTTATGAAAATTCTTATTGTGCAAATTTGACACCTACAATATCCATAAATAATGTAAATTAAGTACTTTAATGGAAACTCTTAATTACTAAGTATACAGTAAGTCATTTAATCTATTTGGTACTTAAAGATAAAAGCTTGACCTACTGAAGCAGAGGCCCTAGTATTTTTTATTTTTCTTCCTCAATTTCAATGATGGAATACTGAATGCCTTTTATATAAACAACCTTTTTGAAATGATTTTTAGTTGGATGCGGGTATTTGAATGTATGTACTTTAGTACCAAAATAGTACCAAGGCTCTTTAAGGTACAACTAAGTAAGCCACAGGACACCTTTTTCGGGACAACATTCAAGTACTTATTTGAAGGAGATGATAGAGATTTAATTACAATCGGGGAACTTTGAGAAAAAAATAATTTAAGTTTTGGTCTTAAACATTTAGATTGTTTCACTTTATCTACTACTCGTTCTCGCTTTTGTTTTCCTGATTAATACTCAAATTCCTCTTGGTATAGTTTAAAGGCATATTTCAATAAGAAGAAAAATATTTTCGATTTGACAGAAAGGAGTAGTTGTAGTTCTTTTTGAATGTAAGAAATTGGTAATCTGAAGCAAATTTTTTATTCGTTCTACTGTTCAATAAAGCCTACTGTGCTTCGTAGAATATATAAGCAACTTTTTATAACACATACAAAATTTGCCAACGGTACTATTATTTACAAAATGCTGGTTAATATTTTAAAACAAAGTTGGCGGTTATGCATTCATAATTTTTTGGATTTTTTGTATGTTAAAAAATTTATTTGTAATAAAACAACCACACAAGCAAAAAAAAACTATAGAAAAATAAATAACCACTACATAAGCAAAAATATAACAAAGCCGGCAACCAACTAAAATATATAAAGGCAGTGCAACAAAATGTTAACAGGAAATACAAACATTCTACATAAATTTTTAATAAATATGTACACACACACATACATATACAAAAATTCACCCATTCAACTTGCTACCTAATTTTTAATTTATGGACATGAAAACAACAAAATACATGCAGCAGGAAATTTTTATGATGTTTTTGTACATTTTTTCTCTTAAACAAAAACACCTCAACTCGATGTTAAGAATTATTTGTTTTATTACAGGGGGAAATACAAAAAAATTATTTATTTTACTAAAACAAAATTGGCAAATATTTGTGTTCGAGTAAAAGAAAAAAAAAAAAAAAAATGCAAGGATTTTTAAATAAAAGTCCAAATAACAATTATGGTTTTTTACAACATTATTTTTTGCCATAAATGGACATTCATTATTTTAGTGAAAAGTGAAAAAAATAAAATAACAATGTATTACATCATCTACATTAAATATTAACATGAATGAAAAGAAAAACCATTTATTTACTTTATATTAAAAGTTCTGATTTAAAGTTAAATAGGGAGGCTGTTCATAAGTTGTTGCAACAGAGTTTAAGAAGGTTTAAGATATTTGTTATTGCTTTTTTCAGCAGCATAAAGTACTAAATTTGTTGGCTGCAGTTTTCTTTTTTTAATTAATGAAAGACAGAGTTCTTTGGACGGATTTTAAGCTGCAAATATTTACTAAACATTAAGCGATATTAGCAGTTAATAGCGGTACGGGCGAAGTTAGGCAGAATCAAAATATTTTGAAAATAACTCAGCGATTGGTAGGTCTACGCCGAGTGACCCAAAATCTGCTCATGCAGAGGAGCATTTGAACTTAAGTTTTGAAGCTGGGTACCATTCACCCTCCAGAAATGGCACTAAGTGGTCTAAGAGTTGGGTACCCAGCTCCTTGAAAATACCAATTTTGGGATTTTTTATCCTTATTTTGGGAATTTTTGAATTTCCTTTACTATATTGTTACGATTTTTTGCAATTTTGTTTAAGTTGACCGACTTAAATTTTTTGAGATCGGCAACAAATATTGCATGTGAATATAGGCGACACAATTTCCTATAAAACAAGAAAAGATTCACCTCAATATCATTCTTACACGAAAAATGTTGCTGACAAATTTAGTGTTCCAATATGTATCTCACTTTTAAAAATTTCGGTTATGGTGAAAAACAATATGTGAGTGCCTGTAAAAAAGTTCGTATAAAAATAAAATCTGCAACATTAAGGTTAAGGAAAACCCACGATTCGCAAAATAAAGATTAAAAATCCCAAAATTGAAATTTTTTGCTCTATTGCCTGCAAAGTCCACATATGGACTAAAGGGCTCATGAAATACAATCAGCAACAGTTCGGAGTAAATATAGGTTTTTTATTGTAGTCTTTTTTTCGAACCCAGCCTTAATATTTTGGAATATATGAGTAAACTTATAATTTCGTTAAAAAAAATAGATCAAATTGAAGAACCTCTATCTTCGACAAAAATAATTATTAACTTTAAAATGCACATTGACAAGGCCGTGTAAAATTTTTTAAAATCAGACAAAAAGTGAAGAAATGCCAAGCGTTAGAATAATTGTGCAAGGTTTCCAATTTTGAGACTACATAGTGCCATCCCTGGAAACTAGATGACAGCCAGCTTCAAAACTTAAGCTTAATTGCTTCTCTGCTATGCTTATAGAAATAATTCATCATAATTTGTATCAATCCGCTTAGCCAATCAACTTGCTGACGTATTTCCTAAATATTTTAATTTTGCCCCACTGCGCCGTGTCTTGTTTCTATAATTCACATGAAAAGTTTTTCAAATATAAATATTTTAGTCATCCCGTTTGGCCAAAAGCATAAGATAGGTTTTATAATTTTAATTTATGATAAAGAAACTCATGATTAATTCAGCCTTCAATCTGTAACATAACATGTGTTCACACGAAAAATTATCCACATCTGTCTCCAGTTTAAAATTACATCAGATGTAGAAAACAATTAACTTAAATTTTGAAGCTGTTTTAAAAAGCCTTAACAAAGCGCTTAGGCTTCTGTTCAAAATAATTTAAAGCCACAAAAAAAAAGGTTGTACTCATTTATTTATCACCATTTTGGTACCTTTTTTATTTAAACGTACACTACAATTTTCATGGAGCATGATCAAAATCGAGTGTAAAAAATCTTTTTTAAAAAGATTTTATGAATTTAAACTGTATTATAAATAAAAACTACATCAACGATTATTTTTGTTTTGTGATACAAAGAAATAAATTTACAACCATTACAATTTTCAAAGTTTCTACTCTGTAGAAATGTTTAAAATGAAAATACAAATAGGAATATCATTAAATGAACAAACAAAATTACCCAAAACTGTACGAAATTATTTTCAAATATTAATGCCATCTTTTACGATTTTCTAGCACATGAACAATACTTTTTAGATTATAAATACTAAAAATTTATTTACTCTCAACAAAAGATAGATTTTCCTTGTAAAGCGAAAATATTTAAATAAATTTTTATAATGTTTTCTATTCATTTTTTCTGAATAAAAACTTTTGCTTTCAACTTTGATTTTTTTTTTTATTTGTTTGCAACATAAAGAGAACTCATTTGCATTTACATAAATCGTTTTTTTTTTTTTTTATATTATTTTTTCATTTTAAATAAATCATTTTAAGAAGAGAGGTGTTAAGGTGTGTTTTTTGTGTTTAAAGAAAAGGAAAAAGTTTTCAGTTTCAATTTGCATTTTTTTTTGCTCTTAACGGCCGTAAAAGATAATTTTTTTGCTTTCATCATGCAAAATCCAACTCATAAAATTTTCCGAAATTATTATTTATTAATTTTTTTCTTTTTAATGTATGCAATTTTTTTCTTTCCTTAACTTCTTTTAAAAACAATTATCTTACGTAGTGACAGTTCTCAAAACCAACAAAACAAAATTATTTTACTACTAAATTTTAAGATTATAAGTGATAAAAAAGTAAATTTAAACAAAAGTTTAAAAATCTTTAAATTAAAATAAAGCGAAACTAAAATGAACACCAAAACATTCGAATAAGGTTACATACGTATCTAAAGAAGTTGGAAAGTGGAAGTGAAGATTTTTATTTCAAATAAAAAGCTTTATAATAAATTACTTAAGGCATGATTTTAAGCAGGATTTTTTGCTCTGTATTTAGTTTTTATTATCAATCAAGGTGCCATTACTTCATTTATATGTATTCAAGTCGAATCAAATACTAGGTGGTCGCAATGGCGAATTCGTTAATTTCTGCCGTTGAAGAGCACTACGTTTTCATCAAAAATGGCTGACTCAACAAAAAGAAGCCGAATTTAATTTATCCTTCTATCATCCTTTGGTACCTCAAATAAAGTTGTATCCAGTTGGTTTCTTTCTCCTGTATATGCAGCAATAACTCACATTTGCGCTACAGCCATCTACTTACTTTAGGTTGTGTTCACTGTAAACTGGTTCTATTTAACCAGGTATAACTAAAAATCAGCCACTTTAAAGTTGGCTACACGAAATTAACTTACAATTTCTTTAATTATAATTTTTCCCAGCAAAAAAAAATGAAGCAGTTCAAAAATCATAAGTATTGTCATTGCTCCCCTTGCACTTGTTTTCTATAATGTATTTTAAATAAGTTCGTTTATTCTAATTAAAGTTATAACTTTCGAACTCATGGAAAACTCATGAAAATTAATCAAAAAGAAAATTATAAAAAACAAAGACTAATGAAAAAAGGTAACCTAATCATCCAAGCCAAGCTATGTGAACCCATGCTTGCCAATGACAAGTTAATGTTCAAACCATGCGTTTTTCCCCTAAATTGAACTAGTTCGTTTTATGTAGAAGCCTTGAATTACCTAATTCTTTGCATGTCTTTTTTTGCTGGGTTCCTTTCACATTTAATTTATAAAAAACAAAGAAAAGAATACTGAAAGTAGTTTTCTATTTAACAAGTCATGACTTAAGCACTTGTAGAGAAAAAATTAATTACTACAACTTACACAAAAAAAAATGAAATAATTTAATTAATTATTCGAACGCACCTCGTACTTACATTCAATTACAAAAACAAACAAAAAATATATTATGAATATTGTTGTAATATACTTAATTAATTATTACGTATTGAATGTTGTGTTATTATTAATATAATTTCATGCTTGAGTTAATGATTTAACTGCAAAATATTTTTAATTTATAAAATATTAATTTATTATAAATACACAAAAAATATATATGATATATTAACTTGCAATCATTATTAATGTATTTTAAACACTAATGAATTAAAGCAAATGTTGCAAGAAAAAATACATATTTTCATAAAAACAACAAATGTTTGTTTAATTATAATCAATCATATGCCTCCGTGAACAAATGCAGATACAAAAATTTTTTAATTCATTAACATGATGCAAGATTTGTAATTTTTTTTAATAATTAAGAAGAAAATATAAATAAATAAGAAAGAAAAAACTAAATGAATTAGCTGTTTATGATTTGTATATAGAATGCAGAATATTGTATACAAGTTTCTAAAGAAAGAACGATAAACGTAAAAAATAAACACTGATGCCAAATAATAAATTTGTTATGTATGAAAAACCCAACTTTTTTTTTACAAAAATATAATAAATAAATATTCGCAATTAATTACTTTAATTTTAAAAATCGTTATTCTTAACTTTGTTCATAAAATTGTTAAAATGAATTGTTGTGATTCAAATAATTAATCAATTAATTATTTTAATGAAAAAATAACAAATGTTTGTTTAATTATAATCGATCATACGCCTCTGTGAACAAATGCAGATACAAAAATTTATTAATTCATTGGTTATTAAAACATTAATGATGCAGGATTTATAAAATTAATTTTTTTAAATTAATTAAGAAGAAAATATTAAAACATGAGAAAAACTTGATAAATTAGCTTCTTAGCTGTTTATGATTTGTAAATGGAATGCAGAATATCGTTATATGTTTATTTTTGTAAAGTAAGTTTCTAAGGAACGCACGATACATCTTAAAAAAATTAAACATTGATAACAAATAATAAAATTGTTATGTATGAAAAACGAATTGTTATGTATGAAAAACTTTTTTACAAAAATATAATAAATAAGAATTTCAAAATATTCTCAATTAGTTACTTTAATTTTAAAAATTGATATTCTTAACTTTGTTCATGAAAATGTTAAATTGAATTGTTGTGGTGGATTTAATTGGATTTAATTATTGCCATATTAATGCGAACACATAGATTTTAAAATATTCTCACACCTACACATACAAAGACACAATTAACATTTTAGAGAGAAACCTATTAGAAAAATATTAAAATTTTTAAATACAGGAGCCAAATTACGGCATTCGATATCGAACGAAATTCTATAAAAATTTCGATGTTTTTCAAACTCGATAGAACTTACGAAACTTTTATTTTCCAATTGTTTTACTGCGCTCACTTTTACACATTTATGATCACAATATTTTAGCAGATAAACATGAACAGATTGATGCTTTAAAAAAACGCTACCAAGTTGTCCAGGGTTTTATTAAAAGAGCAAAGTGGTTCATCTTTAAGGAATTTCTTAGAGTACAAAGTTGTAGCACTCAATCTGTGTGACCCTACAGTTTCTATTATATCCGGAAAAAGCACCGTTTGAAGTGGTTAAATAGCTAGTGGCATTCTTGCATCTGATTTCTTTAAAAATCAAGTTGAAGCTTGCATTACATTTGACAGAAATCATAACCGCATAACGAGCAATGATTTTATAAATAAAAATATGAATCATTATATTAAAAAATATTAATCAATTGATCCGGGGGAGATGTGGTTTTCAAAGTATCGAGCTGCAGCCATAAAGCGACCTCTGCAGTCAAGTTATTGAAATAAAAAATTGACTAAAGGTTGATTTTGACACATGAACCTAATAATTGGCCTATAAGATAGCGCATTTTTACATCTCTCGAGCATTTTCTGTGGGACTACATTAAGTCAATGATGTATGTTAATTGACTAGCAATAATTGTTGCCTTGGGAAAAACATAGTTCGATTTTTTCATGACAGCAATCTTCCATAAAAAAGTAAAAAAATTGGACATACAGAATGCGCTATATCATGAAACAAAAAAATGAAAGACAAAATAAAAATAGTTACTCAATGGTTATTGTGTTTGTCCAGATTTACCCTGCGCAATATCTTGGCATTTTTTTAAATTCTCTATTTAAATTGCAGTGACATGCATTGTTTTTTTTTTTTTTTAAGCAACAGTAACATCTCCTGAAACTTCAAGCAATGCCATATTGCTAACCTCTCTGGGCTTTACCAACAAATAAAAACTTCATTCTAGTTTCATGAAAAATGTTAAAGTATTTTCTTCTTATTAAACATTTTTAAGTTTTTACTGTCTCTTTGCTTGATTGCTTCAATGGAGTTCTCATTTAATCAAATTGGCTTTTGATAAAAGAATCATAGGCTTTCTTTGCAAAATTAAGAAGAAACCACTGATGGGCTGTATGAGCAGTACTGAAATGGCCACATATCTTTCGGCGATAATCCTTCTTAGAGAAAAACTTAATAATTGCAGGTATTAATGCATGATATTTAACACGTTAAAGAATGTATTTACGCTGCCATTTGAATAGAAGCGGTTAAGCAAAAAAAACCTGTATAAACACAAATCCCGGATCTAAGATTCCTGGCCACCCCTTTTTTATTATAATTAATTGGTTTTTGTATTCACTTTAAAAATAATTAATTAAAGTTGAATAAAAATGCCAGCCATGACATCACAATGCTGATTAACACAGTTGTCGTGGATGTGGTTATCCGCAATATTTACGCTTATCTGCATTTGAATTATTCAATTGAAGTTGTGGTTATTTTGGTTTTGTATTTATCAAATAAAATTTAATTAGTTTTTTTTTTGTGTTTTCCCCCTTTAATGCATTTAATAAACAAATAATTTTAATAAAAAATAAAATAACATGCAATTCTTTCAATTAAAGTTTATTAAATAAAAGATTTTATGTTGGCTTAACTTACCAAACGTCGTCACAAACTTAGCAAACAAATAATAATTGTTAACACTTACCTGAAAAGAAAAAAATTGCAAGAAATAAATTTAAAGTGTTCATGGGAGTAAATTTAAATTTATTTTATGTCTCATTATTTATTATTTTTTATTTTATTTTTAAAGTAAAATAAGGAAAATACTTGAAATGCAAAATGTTTTTAAAATGTCTGAAAGAACAACACGCTCTTTTATCAGAAGAGCCGCCTGCTGAAACCTGCAGAATTCACAATTCACAATTCAGGTAAAAGAATGTCATATCAAGAAAATGAGAGATAAATTGTTGCACGATATTTTATTTTGTATTTCTTCGAAAATAAGATTTGAAAAAACTTGTTCATATCTGTAACGAAAAATGTTGCTGTTGTCTTGTGTGTGTGTTAAATAGTGCTGAAAAGTTTTTACTTTGTCCAAAAATGTTATTTGTGATCCAAATATAAAGATAAGTCAGCTGACTCTTATTGAGCATTCTGGTTGATTGTAGAGGTGGTAGAGTGTCTGCGTGATTGTTAAGCCGAAGATCACAAATACGAGTTCAGATCGCAACAGCGACTTGAATATGAAAAAAACAATAATTGTTGTTGAGTAACCTCGGTGGGTTTTACTTTTTTTTAGAAATTTAGTAACAGAAAACTCTCTAATTAACGACTATGAAATGGATCTAATTGTTATGTAGCCCAGATAGTGTTGAAGTGACAAAAAGGTGCTTAAATAGTAAAATATTCATGAGAATGTCAAGCCGCTGTATAAAAAAGAGAGTTGTGGTTCAATCCCTAACGAGGTAATGGTAAGTGATAAAAGTTAAGACCTACCGACAGCGTGTGGCAATAGCGGTTAACATGGTTGAAGCAAAATATAGTAGAAGCAAGTCTCGCGATAGCTACGTGCTTAAAAATAAATAATTCCATAGCAGAGTAAAGAAAAATTACGTGCTAATATTTGCAATTAAAACTATCCATTGAATTGAAATTTGTTTTGTTTGTTTTGAAATGCAAAACTTCTGTAACATCTATAGCAAGAACTATTATGCTTTATTTAATAGAAGCGTTTGAAATAAAAAATCGTCATTGTTTACAAATGTTGGACGTAAAGACTTTTTTAAACAAAAAAACTTATTTTAGTACATTTTTTGTGAGATCAGGGGATTTCGTTATTTGAGCTTAACGACAAATATTAATAAAAAAATTGGGTTTCAATTTTTTTATTTAAAAAACTTATTTCTAGACAAAAAACTTCATATTAAAAAATATTTATTCACAAGACTTTTTCTATTTGTATAAAAATTTTTTTTCAAAATTACAAAACATAAAAATTTTGGACAACAGTATAAAAACAATAATAATTATCATTATAATAAGAATACTAATTAAAATAATTTCCACTGATTAAAGCTGGCTTTAAAAAATTGTTTTTAAGTGGTTTTACAACTAATTCTGTGGTGTAATAAAAAGCCAATTTGAAGGATCATTAAAAAAAATCGGTAAATTTTATAGATTCAAGGATTTCCGTTAAACAAATTTTATACCAGAAATTATTTTAATGAAAAATTTACCTGAATAATTGTAGCAAAAGAAAAAAAAAACACTAACATAAAATGCGATAACCATCCACATTTTATAATAAAAACATACAATATAAAATCGTAATAAAGTCCAGAAACAATAAAGGCTTTGGAATTAATATTTCAAAAATTTCATTTGGTATCATAAGATTGCTTTCGCACTTATAAATACCTTTCGGGTTACAAAGTTTTGTGTCGATTATGAGGTACGTAAAGTAGGTGCGTTTTTAAGATAAACCAGCACTTCGTGATTTTTTTGACAATAATATAAAACACTTATTTTCAGTCATATCACACCTTTCAATGATTTTAGTCCTCTATTACCTGTTTCTATTTACTTAACTTTCTTCTGATTCGGAGTAGAATTTTTTTTATTGCAAATAAATTGTTTATTAAAAAAAATTATAAATCTAAATTTTTTAATTGTAATATGGCAACACTAAGGATACAAAATAATAGTAAATTTAAAAAGACTGAAAACTAAAATTTTTAAAAAATAAATTCCACTTTGAAATCTCATGTGGTTTCATGCCGAAGAAATTTTTCGTTCTTGAAAAGAAGCAGTTTGTGGAATTGTAAATACTTTGTATTAGAATTGAGTTGTGTGACTTGTGTGTGTTCATTTTTTATGTTTTACAATTAAAAAAAAATATGGTGTATAAATTGAAAAATAATTTTATTTTTGCTCGGAAGATTCTCAATGTTTTGTTTTGTTTTCATTAAAGCTATTACTTGGAAGAAATGCTTGCACTTAAAATAAATTATTTTCAGCCAATAAGTCATTAATACTTTATTCGGCTATGTTGAATCTTATATACCCTTCACTATACATGTGAATCTAGGTTAGTGAAGTAACTCCAATCAAAAATGCAAATATTGGGATGACAGAAATAAATAAGAAAGAAACAATAAATATTTAAGAATTACATAAAAAGGTTTTAGCATTCCCTGAAAGACCTATTCAAAAGCTTTTAAATAATACACATGTTGATATCGTAAAATATATGTTAAAAAATTTTACTTTTCTATGAAAATTTCAGAGACCCATAACTCATTAATTTGTTCGTTTTTTTTTTTTTTTTTTTGATTGCAGTTACTTCAATAAATTTGATTTATTCCAAATGAAAGGGAAAAGTTAGAAAAAGGCATGGTGTTTAGCCTGCCGCCTGAAAGGATGTAGATCGTTTTTACTGATTGTCAACAGCAAAATATTCGAAGCAATGTCTGCTTGTTTGCCGTATTTAAAATTTCTCTATCTCATCCAGTGTCTTGGCACACCACACTTTATGTGGTGAAGGGTATAAAAGGTTTAACGAAAAAAATTTTAGGCGCCATATAAACGTGGTTGAAGTTAAAAAAAAACAAGAAATAAAAATATTATGCACAACAACAAAAAAAAAAAAAAACAAACTTGTGCTAACCTCCATTTTTTTAAACAACCAAAAGGATTCACAAAAAAAGTCTATAAAAACAAACTAAATCAATAACGTTTCCTTTTATTTCATCAAATTATTTGACCTCAATAAAAAAGAAAATTATAATTTGTTTTCAAACCCAAACAAATATAAGTTTTTTTTTTCTATTAAAAAATTTGTGTACTCAAGCTAAGGGAGTATTTTAAGAATTATTTTAATAGGGAAATTGTTACATATTTATAATATTTTTTTTTTTTTTTTTTTTTTTTTTTTTTTTTGGCTTGAGGCCATTTTGTTCTATAAATAATTTTAAAATATTTATTTTCTTATAAATGATATTTTATTTAGTGTTCCAATATTTAAAACCTTTAATTATTTTTATATTTAAGTAAATATTTTTATATGAATTTTAAACGGTGTAAAAAGATTTATAAAACAAACAAAACTAAGTTAAAAATATCTCAATCGAAAGGAAATGAAGATCATAAAAAAACGTTACAGTTGAAGAAGTAATAATAAAAAGGAAGAATTAAAGTCTCAACTGCTGATTATATTTAATTTTTTTTTTTTTTTTTTTTTTTTTTTTTTTTTGATCGAGATGCTGTAGCTGCGTTCGTCACTTTATTTAACACATATAAAAACCAAGAATGTATACTTATGCTCCTTTTGACCTAAAAATTAAAATAGATTTTATATATTTTAAAAATAGCCCAATTAAAAATACTTAAACAAAAATAAGTTAAAGTATTTATCAAGCAAAATACATTATAAAAAAAAACAAGTAACAATGGCAAAATTACTTTGTACGTTGAACTTAAAACAAATCTCTTAAAAAATATTTTATGCAGAAACAGAATAAAAAGTGTTGGCTTTTTTTATTTAATTGATTTAAAGTTTTAGTCAAAATTTTAAAAGAAAAACTTTTGCTGTTTTCTAACAAAATGAATAAAATTTTAACTGCCACTCACGTTTAATTGATTACAAAACCAAACAAAATGCCAGAGCAATTTATCGCACACTTCCTTTATTTTATTCGAACAATACAATTTTTAGTTCATTTTAGTTAAAGGAATTGTGTGAACAAAGGAAACATTTTTTCACGCCAATTCTTGTAGAGAAAATAATTGCACAGACTTAAATAAAGTATGACAGTTAATTTCGTTAGATGTGGAAATGAATAAAATAGTTTTGGGGTTGACTAAGCGAAGAGTTTAGGTATATAAACTTAACACAACTTCCCGTTTGTGACAGCCGCCTTTCTCTGGGAATCGTAAAACTTAGACACTTTATAGAGAGAGTATTATTTTATCTGCTACAACAACAAATACTAAAAGAATTTAGAATCTAAACAGTGTGTACATGTAGACCTTTTTACGTGTGGACTTATATTAAATCACTAAAAGAAGACATGTGCAATGCGTATAAATCATGTTTTACTGTGAACTATATAAAATTTGATAATTAACCCTGTAGCACTATTTGTGAAAGAAAAAATTTAAATTATAATTTAATCAAAAAATTTATTTTAAGTAGAAAACCGTTTTCATTAAAAACCAAAATTTAAGAAATAATTTAAAAAAATATGTGAAAAGCATAATGTTCCATAAAATTAATTTCGCCAAAATTTTAATAATGGACAATTCACAAGAAAACAAAATAAAACAAAAGTTTCTCTATAAAAATAAATACTAAAAAATCCAAAAGAAATTTAAACTATTATTAAATGAAAAGTCCAAAAACTAACTGAAAATATAGAAAGTTCTCCACGAAAATTCCCTAAAATTGAGTATTTAAATTTACGTAAATAAAATATTTCCGTAATTTAATTTTAATTTCCAAAATGTTTCCCCCACGACTTTTAAAACACGAAAAAATTATTTTTTTTTTTATTAAACAAAATGTTAAACAGCGCTCACATATTTACCCTTAGGACCATTATACTCTGACAAACCATCATGAAGAGATTGACGTCTGAATAAATCAACAAAATTTTTAAAGATTTGCTTTGCAACAGCAATTGGAAAATGATTTGATGTATCATTGCTTTTGCTAAGCGGATTTTGCTAAATAAATCCAATTCACAACAGACTCTGTAGGCTCTATTATATCTAGAAATCTATAGTTTGGTACAGTTTACAAGCAGGTGGCATCATTGGACTTTATGCAGGAAAAATAAAGGCGAATCTGTCATGGTCGATAAAGATCGTAACAGTGCTATAAACAATAATGATGATGATGTTAATAAACTAACAACTAACAACTAACGACGATTCAAGGCCAACATTATTCTTGTTATTCGATATATACGACCAGCAATGCTCGAAAAAGCCGCTCCACATTTAACGTCCAAAATATGGTTTCTGTAGAACAGTCACGGCGAAATATTTTTAAAATATTACTATCATGTATTGATCTCTCGAATAACAATTTTCTTTAATAAAATTAAATGTTGATGTATTTTTTAATTAAAAGTTCTATCGGGCTTAAGAAAATACTCTATGCTTTTACGTACACTACTTCCAAAGAATATAAATTGACAAGAAGATCTATTCTACTGCAAATATAGCTGCGGCTAGCCAATTTGGGGCTTAAATAGTTTACAATAATAAACTAATTTGCTTCAAGGATGTTACGTACATACATTTTAGTCAGGGGGGCTAAGTATTTTACGTAAGGAAATACTACTTTTTGTATATATTTTTCTCGCCTATTAATTTTAATAATTTTTTTGGACGGCCTGAATAACTTTGAATAATGTTCCTTAAAAAACAAATCCATTTTCGTTTATTTCTATCCTTTAGCTATAGAAGTTAAGGCTTCAGAAAAATCCAAACGCATAAAATACACAAAGATGAACCAATACATTGTACTAATACCTGCCAAAAAAACAATTAAAAAAATCATTTAATGGGGTAGAAATTCTACAGATTCTCAAAAAAAAAAAAAAAAAAAGATATACAGCATAACAAAAAAAAAAAAAACACTTTAAATTTTCACCAAAACCTCAAAAGAATTTACCAAAAAAAAATTCTGCAGCAAAAGTCAGTAGCAAAATGTATGCTGGCTATGCCTCGCTAAGCTAATTGAATGAAAGAGGGTATTACAAAAACAGACACACAAAAACCATTTTAAAAATTCCTTTTAACAAAACTAGAGCTCAGCCATGCTTTTTCCAATTTTTCTTTTTCAATAAAAAAGTTTTTATTGTGAAAAAATAAAATACAAAAACCAAAATAAAAAAAAGAGTACGGCGAAATAATTGAATCCGTATTTCACATGCACAAATAAACAAACGAATTACGAAATTCCTTTAACACCCACTGAATTGAAAAGTAAGAAAAATAAAATAAAATAAATCTTGAGAGCACCCAGAAATAAAATTCAACAAAAACTAAAACAATTTTATTTAAACTCAAGGTTTGAAGTTTCTACACACTTTAAGTTCAATAGAATCTATTTTGGTATATAAAATTTAATTGATAAAAATAAAATCAATTTATTGAAAAGGAATGCTTTGTGGTAGAGATTAAAATTTCTTACATTTGCTGTGACACTAAATGATAAATTTGGTTGGAAGATATGAACGCTGCAGAAAAATAACTTGTTAATAAATGTGTGTCAAATTATTTTAATGATGCTTCTTGAAAATCGTTTTAAAATGTACTTAAAATTCTTGTCGGGAATAGAAGATTCTAGAAAAAAACTAATATAAAACATTTACTTGACAAGATTTTAGATCAATGGGTTGGGGATAAATGGTTGTTGTTTCAGATCTAAGAATTATAAGAGGTCAATTAGACCTTTTTGTTATTAAACTCATCAAAAAAAAAAAAACTTAATCAGTATCGGTTAATATAATGAAGATGACAGATAATATTTCAGCTAAATTTATTCCACGATTGTTTTGCAAACGGTGTTCAAGAATGAAACAATGCTGAAAAAAAGCAAGTAGTTACCTGTTTTTGTTCCACTTGTGGTGAGACCCATATAGAAATCATACAATGTTTATTTTTGAGAGGGTCCAGCACAATAAACGTATCACTTTTGATTTCATATGGAACATTCATACAAGTTGAACCCCTTTTTATGTGTTACTTATCTTCTTCTAAAAATACTGGCGAAATTCTACTAAAATGGATTCTACACACTTGAGGTTTTTAAGAAATTATTTCTATATGACAGAATTATGAGACAAGAATTAAGAAAAAAAAAAAAATTAATATCGAGAAAAAAAGTGGATTAAAATTTTATTTCAATCTGAAAGAATAATAATAATATAAATAATATACCGAAGGTGTAGTACAAAATTGCAAAAAATGTACAAGACGTGTTATAGAGAAGACAACAAAGAAATGCTTTGAGTTGTATGTGAATTTCGTCCAATCAAATTAATATTGATTAGTTGGTTAAATGGATGATATTTACAATATATGCAAATCAAGGTGATGGATACGAAGAATGCTGATGATGGACTTGACAGTCCTGAAAATGCGGCATTACATTCTGCCAGCGCCTAATTTTTTTTTGTTTTCTTTGGAAAACGTCCGCGTACATTTGAAAAATTAATTTTTCTTAATAAAAGTTAAATTAAAAAATGAACCAAAGCCGAAAAAGAAAATTTTAATTGATTTATGAAAGAATAATTTTAATAAAATAATTTAAAGTTATTGAACTCCCTAGAATCTATTTGTACTTTAAAAGACCCTGATTTCGAGAAGTTTACTATAGATCATTCTCAGAAGGCTTACAAATTTCAACTAACTGAGGAACTGACGCTAAAAGACAGGAATGGAAACTGTTGATGCAACACTTAAAGCGAAATAACAATTTTTAAAAATAAAATTTGTTTTGACATTTTACATGTCGTTTTAATGAGCCATTGATTTATTTGCACAAGAACAAAACGTCGACAAAAGAGGTAACAAACGTTTGTTCATAGTTTTCTGTGTTGAGAAAACGTGGCGGTATTCATCTCTGGTTTGTTCACAGTTTTATATATTTTAATAAATTAATTAATTTATTTTTTATTTTTTTTTAACTCGCATGAGCTTAAAAATTTACAGGCTTTTTGGTTTAAATATCGCCTCAATTTAATCTCCTGAGAATATTTAATATGCAAGTGACGTTTGATGGCAGCAATCGTTGTGTGAACAAATGTCCAGACAACGCTGTTTAAACAAGAACATGACATCGAAAACGATGGTCTAATATGCGCATATGAAATTGTTCAATGGTTGAACAAATCAATGGCTCATTATGACGGTGTGTTAGCAATGATTAAGATTATATTTAAAGACACGAATTAACCAGCTAATCGTAAAATTTATAAACCAATCTTTAGTTTTTAAATTGATTATATTTAACTGACCGTAAAAAGAAGATTTTTGAGACCACGTTACTCAATAAAGCCCAGGTTCTTCATTGGAGTATATTGGTACCCAAAGAAGATATATAAAAGACGGAGTCGACTAAATGATGTCCGTCTGCCCTTCTGTCCATCAGTGTTGTTTTTGAAAAAAACTTTAACATAGTTGAAAAAAAAGCAGGCAAAACACCACGCCTACTCCTAGTTTTATTTCATTTGGAGAAATGAAATAACTCCAATAAAAAAAAATATATCGGGCAATAAGAAATTTGAAAATACAAAAAAAAAACATCAAGTGAAAAAATTGGTGCTCGCCCATATTTTCCGAGTTATGGCATTATTTTAACGCTTTTAAAAAGATCTTTCAGGAAATACTAAATTAAAAAAAATGCTTAACCCATTAAGAGCTGATGAGATTTTTTTTTAATTATTTAATTCTATGTCACCTCAATATTTGTATTTTTGTTTGTTTTTTGATTAGAGTTGCTTTAGTAAACAAGATTTCCATTGAAGTGCTACTTTTCTTTAAAAAAACCATGGTGAAGGGTATTTAAGATTCGGCATAGCCGAATATATTGCCCTTACGTGTTTTCAAATGATATAAATAAATTCTTGGAGGAAAACAAACTTTACTTTAAAGTTCCTAACACAGGTACGCGAATAAAAAACACTCAATTTGAGTCCTTTTTTCCTAGTGAAAAAGTGCAGGAAAAGCAAAAGCGCAAGATTAATGAAAACCTGAAAACTTTAATTTTCTTACACTTCTTTAAAAACATTTCAAAATCTTTGTCTCTTTAAAAATAAAAATTGTTATTCTGCTCTTGCTGTCAAATAAAAAACAAATAAAAAAAATACTCACAGAATGTGGCATAAGTTTTTGCCAACGTAATTGCAAACGAATAAGTTCTCTTAGTTAAGTCTACAAATACAACAATAAAAATAACAAAAATAAACACTATGAATAAAACTTTCTGATATAAAATTTGTTAGCAACTACCCTTGCAACAACAACAATAACTTAAATTTGTAGCGCAGTTACACTATTTAGTTGTTTCCTTGTGGAGGTGATGTGATTTGTTAAATTTTTATAAAAAAATAAATAACAACTACTGAATATAACACAATGTAGAGAGAAACAAACTAAAACACAAAGCAAATAAAAAGAACTTTAATAAAATGGCCAAATATTGAAAACTTATTTGTCTGTCTTAACCAACTGATTGGATTGCGAGCGAGAAAAGTTGCTTCTTAACAGGGCTGAGAAAGATGTGTCCTTCGTTTAGAAAAGTAATCGCTAAAGTTTTTCATTCATGCAACAACAAGTTGTATTTCTTTTCTCTTTTATTTGTCTTTGGTTTGCTTGATTGTTTCTTATTTTCTTCTTGTCGTTTTAAAAACAAAGTTTCTTTTTTTTGTTTTTAATTCGTTTACTTTGCAAAAAGTTTTATTTAATATTTATAAATGATTTTGTTGTTACAGATTTTTGTATGAAAAGTTTTTATATGTTAAAATAGTAAGAATAAATGTTGATTGCATGTGTTGAATTAAAGTTGACTACAAACTTTTTTTTTAAAACACATTTGTGTTGCTAATATTACTGGACGGGTGGTTTGTTTTTGTTTTTATCTTAAAAATATAAAGCTTTAATTTTAACAGACTGCTTTTAGTTCACAGGGTTGAGTCAGCGGGACACATCCAATAGAGTTGTCATTTAAAAGTCGTAAATACAGGAGGTGAAAATCTGCAGATTAGGATTCAAAACATATTTTAATTTTTGTTAGCGACGATGATTTAAATAAAGCCAATTGCCTTAAGCGTTTCCGTTCTTCATTTGTTTATAATTTTATAAAATAATTTAAAAGAAAATTACCTTTTAACATTTCTTACCCGCAAAAATTTTTTCAAAAATTTTTAGAGGTCTTAATTTGTCGACATGAGTATAATTTATTTTTGTAGGCAGTGACTGAATGAGATTTATATTTTAAGTCATTGCAGCCCTTAAAATAAACACCAATTTTTGCCTTAAAATTTCTTAATTAAAGTTAATTATAAACAGAAACACTTTCTCTCCTCTCTAAGCTTTTTATTATATTTTTCTTTTTTATATTTCTTTATTTTCTTATTTTTTTAACTTGTTGTTGTTTTTTATGTTTTGCAAAATCTTAATTATATAAAAGTTTTCTTAAAGTTGTGACAAACTTCTTAAAACTTTTTCTCTAGTTTTTTTTTAATAGTTTTCTTTCCATTTTCCAATCATTTAAAAATGTACAATAGTTTGAAATTGTTGCTGGATTGTTATAATACTCCGCCATCATTCAAAAATGTGTTTATTTATTTGTGGAAAGTTATAGCTGTCTACACTAGTAAGCCGATCTCCGATATGCGGTTGGTATAATAGGGAACTTAGATTTTTAGTTTAGATCACGTGTGCGTGGCACGTGCCATTGAGAGTAAATATTTATAAGCCGTTTACTTGGTAACTGTTATAGCACTTGAAATTTCATTCCAAATGCATAATGTAGCTAGAAACTGGCCAGATTAGAACAGTAGACTTAAATAACCCCTCTATAAATACACAAAATTTGGCTAAGCACAGACTGGATTGTACCTAGAGAGCTACTTTAGAGTAGAGTCTTGAAATTTTGCACCTATAACTCAGCTATTAATGGGCAGGCATGCAGAAGGGGTACTTTCCACACAAAGGAAAAAATTATAATCGTGTATCTAGAGAATGGTGAAATTTTTGTAATACAAACTTCTTAATTGGTATGCATTAGCACTAAATAGGTTGGGACAGTGGGCGTGGTACCTGCCATACCTAGTTAAAAGTAGTTTTTGTTTACCTATGGAACTATAAGGAAAAGGGTCTTAAAATTTCCTGCAAGTAACTTTCATACTAGTGATCATAATCTAAACAAAATCCGGCTGGAGCAGAAGAATGGTTGTAGAAAGATTTCTATTAGGGTAGTGAAACGTAACCTACAAGATTTAGACAGTTTTTTAAAAATTTTCAATCAACATTTTGTGATATACTCATGTTATTACGTATTACTAAAATAACTTGAATAAATTAACTCTACAGATGGTCTCATTTACTTAAGTTACGTAAGAAAAAAATTTACTTGAAAATTTTCGCCCCTAAAATTTACGGAAATTTTAGAAGTTTATTAATTTTTGATTTCTTATGCATATTCGTTACTATCATTTTATATAATATTCAGTATATAATATATTTAGTCATTTATTCAAGTTAAGCATTTTTGGCAAAAGGACTTCTCAACTAGATTATCAGCCTAATCGGTTTAATAAGGCATAAGACTTTTATAATCAATTACTGAGAACTAATAACAATGATTATTACAGAAAAAAAATCTTTTCCTTTTTTATCTTAAAAAACTAGTTAATATATTACTTCCTTTATTAGGCAACTAGTGTATTGTGTTTTGTAACCAAGTAAGAAAATTTGGCAATCACAAAAGTAAGTCATTATACGTCTAGTATTTTTTAAGATAATGTGTGATTTTTTGCTGGAATGTAGCAACTTTAAGTTCCCATTCTTAGTGAGACTTCATAATATTTGAACCGCTGTTTTTAATTTCAGCTATCTGTGCTGCTTATTAACAATTATTGCATTATAATATTTAAAGGCTCTGTCGGAATTTAAACTCATGCCTATTTAACAAACAAGCAGATACCTCTCCAATACATCTACCTCCGCTATTAAGGTGTTGAAAGTAATAATTTATTCTAACAGGAACATTGATTTTCGTTGTTGCTAAACGTTTGGTTAATCTCGTTTTCATAACAATAAAAATTTTCTCTGTTCTACATGCCTTCTTAAACAATTGTTTTAATAAGTAAAAATATTTCAATTTCTTGAAAATAGTTAATTTTCGTCTTTTGCGATATTCAAAACAATACAACTCAAACACAAATTAGTATCTTTGCTATTTAAATGCAGAAAGCATAAAAAATTTACTTTAAATTAGTAAAAATCTCTACTGAATCTATTAACGAAATATATTTCAGATGCTGTTCCATTAATCTTCATATGCTTTTGCCATATAAAATGGTTTCATAAATAAATTATTCACACGTCTCTTTTATGGCCTAAAAAGAATTTTTTGTTGTAACTGTAAGCACTTTTAATATTCATTGTTTTTATTTTTATTTCAAACTAGGAAAACTGCATTATCCTTAAATGGCCATGAAGTGTGTATTGAAAATCTTATTTAAATTCTTTATCTTGATTAATGCATGTTGAAAAAATCTTATATTTATTTGTTTTTCCATCCTTTAGACAATATGAATATAGAAACCAGCACGTATCCCCATTTTCAAACACAGTAAAAAATTATTTTCTTAGTTTTGGTCTATAGCCACTTTAAATTGATTTACGGTTAAAGCTAAAAAAAACGCATTAGGGGGTTTATTCTGCGAGCACAGTTTATGGAATTTTTTCATATTCATTAAAATTTATTTTTTTTTAATTTGCAATTCTATTTCGTTTTTATTCGTAATTTAAAAAAAAAAAAAAAAAAAAACAAAATCACAGCCATCAAAATACTTATCGCAGAATCAAAATTTTAATATGTGTGCATTTTTAAAAGAGAATTAAAGAAAATTGCAGGAACAAATATTGCCTCTCTGAATGGGGACAAATCTATTCTTTCTTCATTACATGAGCTTGATTTAGCTATTTTTTAGGTTGCTTATTTATTTTAAGCTTAACAAGCTTTAATTTAAGAAATAACAGAAGAAATCAATAATCTTTAGGTTTCTGGTTGTTTTTAATTATTTTTTTTTTGCTTTTGTAAAATAGCAAGAAAAGGACTTCTAATTACTTTTTAGAATTTTCTATAGTATAATTTAAAAAGTAAAGACTTATGGACAAAACTTGGCAATACTTAACTCTAAATGGAAAATTTTAGCAAAAAAAAAAAAAAAAAAAAAATACTTTCCACTTCAAAATACATTTTTTTAAGACAGAAGTTGGACATTTGCTAAAAATGCCCGCAGCAGTAACTGAGGTAAAAGTTATACAGGCATGTCACAAATTCCTTTCGGAATTGAAATGATTCCGAAGTTACTACTTTGATCTAAATGGTTTTATTTTCTATAGATTCCGTTCGGTTTTAGTACACCGAAGAAAGTACAAAACCACTTATGTTCAAAATATGGCAACATAACAACAAATGTAGCAGAACAAAAAACAGCTGGTTTAAAAAACAATACAAATTTAAGAAATATTTGGGCTTCAGAGCGAATTGCTAAAAAAGTTAAAATAAAATATATCAAACATTTACGGAATATCTATAATTGCAGCGGACGTCACTACGGATTTTTTAAACAGAATAAAAGTACGACAATATCTTTTAAAAAAATTCAGTTTTTTTGTTTTTGTTAAACGATTAAAAAAAATTTCATGTTTCATTAACATCTTATTAAAATAAATTTTTTTTGGATCAATCAATTGTTTTTATTTCAACAAAATAATCAAAATATTAATTCCATATAGCAAACTTAAGGTGGTTTCATTACGAAAGTTTTTTTCATCCTACATTTTCTATAGAAGCAAAATACGGAATAAATTCCACTTCCAAACGGAATCTTGTTCTCTGATATGGCTGATAATTTAAATTATGTTGACGTTTTATTTTCTGTGTTTTAAAATTTTTATTAAGTTTTTATCATAAAAAAATTTTAATAATAAAATCTCTTTTTACTGACCTCAAAAATGAAAAGGCTTAAAATTTTTAACGTTTTTTGAATAAAAGGTGATGTTCGTCAAAAAAAAAATATTTTTTTTTTATAAGAAATAGCTCTTCAGACAACAGTGCCTATTTAAAACATTTTGTTTTTGGTTGCCGCAGGGTTTGAACCCTGGCCAATCAGGTTTTAGTCAACGTGCTTACAATAGAGTGTCCCAATACAACACATATGATTTTTGTTTAAAGAGATTTGGTATCATTATTGCTCCAAATAATAGATATTAATGACGAAATAAAATTAGATGTTAAAAGGTGTACCTATGGTTAACGTAATTTGACATATATATGGCCCTATCATTTGTACCGTTATAGTCAAACTTTTGAAAACTATAATTACAAAAGGTAGAAATGTATACAACAAGAAATTTAAGGGTATTCACTTATATGACATAAATTGATGCGAATGGATTTATCCGTTAAAGTGTCAATTTCTCTTTTATACTATATGAGCCTCTTCTGATCTTCCGCCTGCTTAAAAGCCGGTTTTTTTGCAAGAATTATCTAGTTAATCTTAACTTAATGTTTAACGATAATTTATTAAAAAAAATTGTACAAAAATATATAAAAATTTAATATAAAGTGTAATCTTTCACAATATTAATTTAAGTATTTCTCTTAACAAAATTCTTATATGACTATTTGCTTTTATACGTTTTATTTTACGTTTGTTGGGCATGTTCAGTGTTAAATAGAAACTCTTTACCCATAAACTTAATACGCACAAAAAAAAACATTAGGCATCTTGATTAATGTTTGCTGATAACTGCTGTTGTCATTTGAAGTTGATTGCTTGCATACAGACACTTAATATTGAGCCGTTCTTCTAGGATTTTTTGTGTGTTTTGCTATCACTGTCCAAGAAAATTCGAAATGAACAAATGTTGTCTTTTTCTTTTATGCTTTAGTGCTTTAAGATAAAGAAAATTTAAGTATAAATTTTTCTTAAATCACAGGGGTATTTAGTAAATTCTTATCTCTGTAAATGGTTTTGGTTAAAATAAAGTTTTAATTTTTTTTACGACGGCATTAACCTTTAACCTTTAAATTTATAAATAGCCTTTTTTTTCCTGTGGTGAAGGGTATAAAAAAGGTTTTTTTTCAACTGCATTTTTAAGTAGTCAGGGGTCTGGTCTGGCGTTATATAATTATTAAATAACTTCTTGAATTTCTTCAAAGTCTCTACTAATAAATGTATTATCATAACATGTTGTTTTAATTTTTAATAAATAATTTTATGTTAGTAAACAATTTTTAAATCACACTCCTTCATCAACTAAGAGAAAAGACACATAAAACTTTTGCTATTTAGAAGAGGAAAAAAACTAAGTAGAAAACACATGCTGTTTTCTAAAAGGTGAAATAACGAGAAATTAATGAATTTTTGTTTTGAACTGGGAAACATATTTTCATTTGCAAAAACAAGAATTTTTTCTTTTCACATGTGAATTTGACAGAATGAAAAAAGATTTTTTTGTTGGCCTTAATATATATTTTACCATGTTGTGAGTTTGACTTAAGTCCAAAATGTATAAGAAACAAATTTCAAGTAATTTTCTGCAGAAATAAAAAGAGGAAAGGACATAAAGAAAATGTCACTGCAATTTTAAGTGAACGGTATTTAACATGATCTTGTTTTTTTTTTCAATATTTCGAATAAATCTAATAAATTATTAGCAATTTGCTATAAAGACAAAAATGACATACATACATATTTAAACAGGAGGACACTTTAAGCTTTTGAAATTATGAACTTATTAGTTGAACTACGTTCAGTGTTATAAACAATTTAATAATTTTAGTTTGGCTTTAGTTCACTTATAATTCAATTTCTAAACCTTTTAAGAAAAAAACGTTTAATTTATATTTTTTTTTAAGAAAACAGGGTAAGCTTTTTAATATAATCCAGCATGCAGGAAGAAAATTCGTTATCATCAAATTTAATTTGACAATCAAATTTTGTATTTATTTTTAACTAGAGATATTCAAAAACTTTGTAATATTGTTACGTTTATCCCTTTTTTTGGATAAACGTACGAATTGTTTTGACTACAAATACATACTTGATATCCTGATCCTACCCGTCTTTAGGATCCTATGGTGTCGTATCTACTTAACATGCGTTTTTACAAACGCAGCCTCCACGTTACACTACTGTGTTACTCCGGCAAGACGTGAACTACTCGATGCCTTGTTTAGTAACCTCAACCATACACAGATCTCTCTACCGTGCTTAAGAACCTAGCCAGTCATCCCTATTAATCCAATAGCCTTCCGCTAAAACTCTTCTCTTTATTATAAAGGTCGTCTTGACTACTATCTACTACTACTCTTATTAAATAGATGTCTCCATTGATTTATCTAGCCATGGCTTCACACAATAGTTGTCTTTCCCTTTCCGGAGGTTTGTACTGCAACCTCTTAATTTTTAATTGCCTTACACAATTATTATTCTTCCTCTGTAGTCACGACTGAAGATGGCTCGAACTCACGATCTTCTGTTTTACAGCTCGCACCTCTACCAACGCAGCCATTGATGTTGCTCAACTTGTGTTAGCTAATTGTCATATTATTCAATTCACACACCCAATGGTGTTAGAAGTAACTTTTTCCTCTTCTGTTTTTTTTTACCACGCACATACGGACAACGGCAACAGGCGTTGCCAGATCTTATGTTCGTAACAATATATTGCCCACAAAAATAAACTGATCGTTTTTTTCTTGGCTTAAAATTCCTGAAGCAACCCACTACCAGTTCTTATACTCTGCAAATTTTTCTACGATATTATGAAAATACTTCAAAATAAAATAACTTCAAATGATTTTTCTACAAAAAGTTTTCTGCTACACTCTATAGTCAATTTTTATTTTGCCTGCTCAAACCATATACATTGGCGTCCTTAGACAGAGAGCATTTATACTCTCCTCTTTAGGAGGATTTACTATAGGCGGTTATATGTAAACTATTTTTTATGAAGCTGGTTTGGACATACGGTGCAGCATAAAGTACTGATAAAGATTATTGAGATAAGCCGCAGTAATAAATCTTTTCTCGCGAAAAATATTCGTTAATATTATTTTACGTTTTATTTTATCTCATTTTTGATAGAAAATAGTTTATTGGATATTATTTCATTTCTATTGCAGCTTTTGTTGTTGCAATTTTTCTCACTTTTCCATAGATTTTTTTCCGACTTTATATTTATTCCAAAAAATTTTTGAAGTTACACATTTACTTCGCTGCGCGAGTTATTTCTAAACTTAGGACTTAAAAACTTATTTAAATTCAATAAAAAGGAAGTCAATCGTACTTTTTAGATGGTTTAACTAAGGCTCTATAAAAAGGTATTGTTGGAATTTTTTAATATGAAAAGAATTTCGATATGAGTTTCTCATATTTGCAATGATTAGTTTTACAGCCTTGTTTGGTATACAAGACGCTATTAATTAACAACAAAAATTTTACTGAAGTGTGGTAAGTTTCATCTCATGCTGATATACCTTACAGCGTCTTTCTTTAACGATGTGAACCTAAAGCTTTTGTATTAAAAAAAAACATTAAATCGTTTTACCAATTTAAAATGTTTTTTCTCCTACCTAACAATAAAGCTCTAGCAATCTAATGGAAAAAGAAACATAACCTGCAATTTCGGAGTTGAGAAGGATAAATATTTCTACTTCTTAATATACTCGTACCAGAAAAATTAATGGACATTCTGTTTAATTTTTAAATGTTTGCATATAACGGTTCAAACGAAAGATCCATACAAATTAATTTATTTCAAATTTGGGAACATTAGTTTATTTCTATATTAAAATTGTATATTTGTTGACTTAGCAAAAAAAAAACTTTTTTGTAAATTTCAGCTGTCTGTCTATAACAGTTAAAAAGTTTGGCCACATTCTTCAAATTTCATTAATTATCAGGAGACCTTTAGTTGATAATGTTGAATGTTAATACTTGTTTTTTAACGGTCTTAGCAATCGACATTTTGTACAACTTGCAAGCGTTTTTTGTAACGGTTCAAGAGGCAAGCTCATAAAGGTCAATTTATGTGACCTATGGGGACACCCTTTAAATTTAAGATTTATTTTTGTATTACTTTTTGTAAGTGAAAGCTATAGTAATACGATTTTTTTTAATTTTAAAGAAATTCCCTTAACGGTTCATTATAAACTTATATTTTGTATGGGGACACCCTTTAATTTTTAAGATTATGAACTGTTGTTGAAACGGAATCAATATGTTAGCATCATCTATCAAATTACAAAAAAATTTTAATATCGGTTTAGAAATGACTGAGTTCTACAGGCACAAACATAAAAAAGCAACATTCAGCCGAATTGATAACTTCGTTCTTTTTTTTTAAGTCGGTTAAAAACAAGCACTATTGACCAAACACGTATAGAAATAACTCCACAATTTCAAAAAAAAGTTTCAAAATTTTTTATAATCAAAAGCGATTAAAAGGTGGTTCTTTACTCATGTTCATTTATTAATGACTTCTGACGTTAAAGAGATTTTTACGTAAGATTAATAAAAATAATTATATTTATTAAAGAATTCCGCTAATATCAGACAAGTCAGGATTTAAGGACCTGAATTTTGAAATAAAATTTAAAATACATTTTATATGATTATCACAGACCTTGAATTACTCGACTATACAAAATAAGGATGACAATTTTTTAAATCGGTTTGAATAAAACTAAGCATCATTTACATATTTTGTTATACTCGAAATGTTCTACTAATAGCAGTGGTGAAAATGGTGCCAAGGCCTATAAAGTCCAGGCTCAAATCTTTGTTTGATTACATAACTCTCTGCGTAAAAGCAGATAGAGATAAACGGTAATCATTTAAGAAAGAAAACAATCAATTGTTAGACTCCTGCTATAAAATATTTATAAAGCTCACACACACACGTTCATAAAATTCACTTTTAAAAGTTCCTTCAGTACCTATATATTTCATTATCTCCTCCTTTAAATAATTTAACCATGTTATTATATAAAATTACTAGTGGCTACATGTTATACTACACTTTTTCTTTAGTACTAATAAATTTATTTTAAGCCACTTTGTTAAAAAGTTGCACGACAATTAATTACAACATTCAAATCTGCAAAAATGCCATCTCCAAAATTTATTCGTATTTGTTTGCATGTATTTAAAATGTAAAAATTTTCTCACTCATAAATAAAAACATGAACACGCTCACATGTCAGTCGTCTTAAAAAAAAAAAAAAAAGAAAACAGCAACGATAAAACTCATTGTTGGTTTTTTGAATAATTTAAATAAATTCATGCATATTCTAGTCAAAGTATTAAGTATTATCATCTTCATCATCATGATCCATTTTAAAACATTATTTTACTTAAGGATACTTGTGCATAAATTGTGACTTTTTTTGATTCTTTCTTTTTTGTTGTTGATGAAATAGTTTGTTTTTAACAACAACTGCTTTGTTTCTATAAAAACTTAATAAAAAAATTTCATTAGCATAACAAAGCTTAACTTTAAGTTTGATACTAAATAAATAGTTTCTTTCTTAAATTATTCAAAAGGATTTTAAGAAGATCTGTTTGTAAATGTTCTAAAAATTAAGTAAATTAAAAACTTTAAAAATTAAAAATTAAAAATTAAAAACACGGGAATATTAAACTATTGTGCTATTTTTCCCGATATTGATTAATGGAGGTGAAAGCACATCTCGATGGGCCTTTCGCTACTGCTTACTTAGCTCTTCAGGAAACTTCTAACAATTACTTTAAATTAACTATAGATTTTTTCTAAACAATAAAATAAAGACAAAAATAAAAGTTTAAACAAAAACAACAACAATCAACTTTGATTTTACTTTTCTTTACCCACTTTAAAAAATAAATATTTCAAAAATCAACTTTACCATTGCACAAGATGAGCTAAAGAAAATTTAAATACGCCAATCGATCGGATATAATTTCGAAAATTTTGCTATTGAAAATCTGCATAGTCGGTCCATGTCTTTCGGGGTAGCATGCAAACAACCACGCCTGCGTTCTATTTTTTCATATAATTTGAAACAATGAAGTAGACTTAATAAAAAAAACAAATATACGGGACGATAGAGAAATAAATATATAAAAAAAATTGTCGTTCGTCCACATTTCGTTAGTAATGAGAGTCGAAAATATTCAAAGAAAAGTACGATGGAACATCATATTTTTTAAGATATCTATAAGATATTTATGAGGGTATGATTTAAAAGCTGTTAAAGAGATTTTTCGAATATACAAAAAAAAATTTTATTTAAGTTCTTAATTAATTTTTTTTTTGAATTTAATTCTCTGTCATCCCAATATTTTTTATTTATTTTATTTTTTTATTTTTATTTTTTTTTATTATTTTTTTTTTTTGACTGGAGTTACTTCACTAAACAAGATGTGCATACATAATCAAGGGTATACAAGACTTGGCATAGCCGAATAAAGGACTCCCACTTGTTTTAATTTATTCAAAAAATATCTATAATTTTCTTTAGCCTTTTGTTTGATATTCATACTTGCATACCGTTAACTTAATACAAAAAGGCCCAAACTCTTTTTTTTTATTTCAAGTTAAATAAACATTTCGATAAACGATTTGCTAATGTACCACCAAAAGATCAAAAACGTTTTAACAGTATAAAATTCTTTAAAGAATTTAATAACACAATGCATTTATAAAGAATTTCCAACTACAAAACTGTACTTTTTATAAAGTTTTTTCGTTCTCCTGTAAAGAAGGCCAAACGTTAGTCAGGGCCTTTCTATATTAAGGTAACAAATTATTTATAAATTAAACACAATATAGTTATAAAAATCATTTCTTAGAGCCGAAAAAATACAATTTTGATTCTCAATTTTTAAATTAATTCATTTATATAAACTTTTTAACTTTTGACAAAAAACTAAAGTTAAAATTATTTAATTTATTATTAATTAAAAATTTGTATTATTTATACAAAATAAAGTGCGAGGTAATAAAAAGTCATTTAAAAAAAAAATGAGTTTCTGTTTTTTGTTCAGTTGAATATATTCTTATAACTAAATATTATTTACTTTTGGAATGTCGTGGTCCATTAAATTATTATATACACTTCACCGCAAAAAATGGAAAAACGGTATAACTAATTTTTTAATTTCTACAATATCTATTTTCGACTTCATAAAGTGTAAATATTCTTACATCTTATGCATAGTAAAGTCGATTGAGCGATGTCCGTCTGTTCGTCCATGCTAGTGCTGAAACTAAGTTTGCTGAGGCACTAGAGAAATTTTAAATACGCTAATCGATCAGCCATAGTGTCAAAAGATGTGCAATCAGCAAGATCTGTTCATGTCCTTCGACTCAGAGAAGTAACTCCAATCAAAAAAAAAAAAAAAAAAAAAAAAAAAAAAAAAAATATACAAAAATATGGGGTGATGGAGAATTGAAAAATAAGAAAAAAAACATCCAGTGAAAAAACTGACGCTCGTCTATATTTTCCGAGTTACGGGGACTTTTAATTTAAAATTTTTTTAAATATCAATATGGGTATAATTTTAAAGTTTTTTAACCGATCTTTAAGGAAATACTAAAATTTTTTGAATTGCTTAACCCGTTGAGAGCCGATGGCATTTTTATGTGAAAAGTTTTTTCTTATATTTTAATTTTCTGTCATCCCAATATTTGTTTTTTACATTGGAGTTACTTCACTTAACTAGATTAAGATAGATGGTGATAGGCATATAAGACTTGGCATAGCCGAATATAGCTCCCTTAATTGTTTAATTTTTAAAATATAATAATTTTATAAATAATTAGAAACATAATGCAATTAAATTCTAGTATTTAGTTTTCATTGCTTAAATTTCTTATAAATGTCCATTCATGTTTAATAAAATTTACCAAAATTGTTTTTTTTTATTCTACCGCTTAATTTAATTATTTTATATTCCCTGTTGCATACCCTTTGTCATGTCAAACGATGTTGGAACTTTAACAGAAAGAGGAAATAGGATGTAGTAGTTGTTATTTGCTATGTGACAACTAATCCTTGTACTAGTTTTTGTTAAACAATGTATTTATATCCTTTACTTAGCCAGCTCTCTCTCTCGCACTCACACAAAACACAACTATGTTTGGTTAAGACTCGAGTACATACTCGTATAACGAAATTATGTATTAAACAGCACAAAGAATTGTTGTGCCAGTGTTAAGGCCCCAGGAACATGGTAAGTTAAATCATTGGAATCCATGCTATTTGTAAATATAATGCACAATTTTGTGTTCATTTGCATGAATTTTGCATGTGTTTATGGGTGCGAGTGCACACACAGTTCCAGCAGATCTTATGTTGGAAGGCTTTTGGGTTTATTATAATAAAGAAAATTATGGTTTTTTAATGCTAGAAAATTTATATTGTTAGTTTTCAACCATCTCGCATAAATTCACATACAAATATCCTTCTTAATGTTCATTTTCAAATACATTTCAAACAAGTTAGCAGATAATTATGGTTTCCTATAAAATGTTCTTTGTATTAAAGTCGTTTCCTAAGTCATGCATAATGTATCAGGGATTTCTATATATTTATGTACTTTATAAACATATTAGCATTTGCACATATAGCTGTGTAGATACATGTATATGTATATGTATTTGTGTGTGTTTTTTTTCCTGTGTCTCATATTTCTCTTTTATGTGCATTAATATTTGTTAATTCTCTACATAACATGTTGTGTGTATTTGCTCATTCATTGAATATAAATCTTTTAGTTAAATTATAATGATGTGTTTTTGGCATCATGTGATACAAACCAAAATTTGGTTTCATTTTCTGTTTAAGTTAAATAAGAGCATTAAAATTCTTAGCTTGTTATTTGTATATTTGCACATAATTTAAACAATTAGTAGGCAAATTTAATGATTCAAGAATTAATAACATTTAATTATCAGACCAGTCCTGAGTCTTCTACAAATATTCAAGAATGTGTTAAAATTTAATAATAATTTTTTTGGAGAAAAATTTGTGAAAATTAAGTTTTATTAGTTTTGGAAACATATAAAATTTCCTTTAAATTGTTAATAGACAATTAAAATTGTTTTGATATAAAATCTCCCTTCTGCCTTTATTTTGGTTAAGTTGTGCCAAGTCTAGAATTTGTTTTAGACAGTAGTAAAATACAGGGGTTAAATTACGGCATTCGATCGAAATTTTAATAGGATTTAAATGGAAATTTTGTTCAATTTCGAATGCCGCGATTTGTCCACTGGTTGCACTCATTTCCGCTCTTAATTAAATAAAAAAAATAGTAAAGGAAATATTAATTACTTTTTTCTAAATTCTTTCCCAATCAAGATTTGAACCGTGGATGTTATAAATGAATTATAATTTTCTTTTTTAGGCTTTAGGCTTATTTGTGAATTTAAATTCTTAAAAATTTTTAGAAGAAAAGATATTTACAAATGTATGGGGACTTTTTGTCTTTCATAAAATTTTTGGAAACTAAATTAATAAATGAACCTAAGGCCCCAAAAGGAAATTTTTATTATTTGTAACTTATTTATTTTAAGAAGAAAATTAAACGTTATCAAAATGCGTGTTTGTTAAATGCTATAATGGCAAAATATACCAGGTCATCCTAATGTGTAGTGGCGACTGCAATATTTTGCGCTAGACTAATAAAAGTTTTTACATCCATTGAATATTTTATTTTGTGTCAAATTTAAATTTAATGAAATATTTTATTAAATAAATTTTTAGTTAAATAATTTTATTAATATATTTATTTAATCAGCGTTTTTTTTATAAACTCAGTCAAATAAACCTTTCAACTAAGCCTAACCCTGAACAAAGTTAAGCCTTTAAATCGTGCAACAGTCTTGTTAACATTTCAAATGAAATTTTTTTCAATAAAATATAATATGGTTTCTTGTATTGATTGTAAATCACACAATTATGGTATCCATTTTTTGCAGAAATTTTATCAATAATTCAGCTGTACTGCATTTTATCAGTCGCCAGCTTAGACAAATAGTTTGACCAATTCCCAAAATAAAATAGTCTTTTGTGCTAAGATTACAAGACCTGGGTAGAGCCAGTTAGTACATAGGTAATTAAATCACATTGCACATTGTTTGTTATGTGGCCTTGACTTTTTGAATAACTTGTTTGAAAAACAAGTGCCCGCCAATTAATTATACTGCCCATCATATTTTTGAAGGAAATATAAACCAATGACCCTGTCGGCCCATAAAACTCACAAAAAGCAATTTTTTCTTTTCTCTCAATTGCTCTTTCGGGAATGACTTCTGAATTAACTTCACTATTAAAAAAAATTTAAAAAGCAAATCAACATTAATATCGATTTAAAATTCTATAAGATGCGCTTTACTAAACAATCGACATCACATAGTTGGCGACTTAATAATGAACGTGATGTATATCACCTTGTATCTCATAGAGCTACTTCGACTTTGAAATTTTAGAGAAATCACTAGCATTGCCAACGACTTATTTTCGGTGCCATTTCTAATTTTCTTAAAATTATAAAAATTTTAAAAATTATTTAAATAAAATAAAAAATAAAATAATTTTTCTGGTTTTCTTTGTAAATAATAATAATAAGAAATTGAATGACACAAATGGACCAAAGCCACAAAAAAACCAATATTAACTTATTTAAATATCCACGGTTCAAATCCTGAATAAAAAAAACTCAAAACAATATCAAAAATTCTTAATGTACAAAAAAAAAATGTGCTGACAACTGTTGTAGTACCATCATACCAGTAAAATTGACTGTTTTCTCATTTGTATCTCAATTTTCTCTACGAAATAACACATTTTTACAAAAAGAAAGTATTCTATATTTGAATCAAGATTTTAATGAAGCTCTACACAAAATTTTTTTCAAGTCCATTCTGTAGCTTTTACATGATGAGAACACAAAAGAACGAAAATTCTAAAATTCCATATTGTCTACGCAAACAAAAAAATTTTTGGAAGTTATTTCATATGCAGAAATGTTACAGCTACAGTTTTATTTTATTTATTATATCAATTTTTCATACTTCTTTCTTTACATCGCCCAGGATGCTTTACCACTCTCATACTTATTGTTGTAAAGAAAGCATGAATGCTCGGTTCATTTTATGTAATTTAATTTTTAATTTTAAAAACTATTAGTTAAACTATTTTAATATTATTATTATAACCAAATTAGTAAATTTGGGAAGGCTTCATGTATAATTTCAATATCTACATTTATTAAGAATGAAAAATTATTTACAAATATTTGTGATAACTTTAAATTATATTAGTAGAATGTCATTATCCTTTTTTGAAAAACATTCATGCAATGAACAAAATTGAGTGCTTAGAGTATAATAGCCTACTTTTCTTTAAATGTACACTATATTTTAGATAAATTTTTGGCTTAGTGTGCGCTTAAAATATAAATGCAAGAAACGTTAAGAAGAAACCTTATTAAATTATCTTCACTTAAAGACCAATATTTTCATTGTTCTCACTATATAAAAAATTACTCATCGGCAGTATTTACATAAATACTTATTCTTATCGCAGTAAATTTTTTATTTATACAGGCTTCAGATAAATTTTAAAACTTAATTATACTGCATGCAATGACAAGTGTCCTCCCACTAAAATAAGTTTGCTTAATTTTATATTTTAATTCTTATACAGATTCCCTGTTTTTTTTTTTTTTTCAAACAAAACTAACCAAAATATTGCCCATATTTGCAAATAAAAAGAGACTTATGTCCAAACAATCAACAATCATGTTTGCAGTTTAAACACAAAGTGCAATCACTGTTTTCTGGAACAGACATTAATTATTAATTTTTGCACTTTTATGATATGTTTTGTTTTATTTTACATGTGTTCACTTTATCTTTGTTTTAATCATAAATAAGTAAAAACATTTTTGTAGAACAGTCCCTTGCTGCCAGGCTTAAAAACGCAACCTTTTTTTCTCACTGACATGTTAATTTGAAGTATTTAAACCAGAGTGTTGTACATGTTGTGACATAAAAGAATAAATAACTTTTTTTTTCTTGTATTTTAAGAGTTTAAGTTATAAATATTTTATTATTCCTGTGAAAAAGAAATAACTATGCAGTCCAAGCGTTGTTTGTTGACACCACAACAATGCATGAAACACTATTTCACACAGTAAAAAACTTATTTTCTAGTAAAAAATATGAAAAAAACGTTAATCTTATGTAATTCCTAGATATCTACATTCTTCCTAAAAATTCTTTGTTATTTTTTAAAGGCAGCTTATAACTATAAATAATCATATTTTAAGTAGAAATCAAATACAAGAACTAATTCTCTAGTCGCCATTGGTTCTAAGAGTAATGCCTAGGCATTACTGGGAACCCAATACTGGAAGTAAAGTAATTTTTAAGGATATTAGAACATAAATCTTAAAAATTTATTTTTTATTTTTTTATTTATTTATTTATTTATTTCAATGTCGCAAGCCCATAGGGCCAAACTGACTAGTATACAAATTATAAATATTTCATATTTCACATGAAGATCTTATTACTACAAAAATACATTCGAAATACTTATGTAAATATTCATTAGGAAGTTTTAAAGAAAAAAAAAAAAAACAAACAAATTCATATGTACCCTACAAATTCTTTATAAATATGTATTTGTTTTATTTTTCGCAATATAATAATTAATATGAAATAAAATGTAGAAATAAGTCCCCCGCAAAAAAAAGAGGAAAAAAAAACACTGTTTATTGCTCACACACCCAACATGAAAGTATACATATCTATATAAACAATAGATAAATGAAGTTAGCAGAAGGCGAGATCAGTTACCCCGATGACCAGTGACAACAAAAGAATTTTAACAAATTGTGCAATTAAAAGAAATAGGGCTCAGGTAGTTGCTATAGACACTAAATGTGGGATATAAAAATTTTCTTGAAAGTAGGCAGCGAATATAAAAAGCGACGATTCTGGTATGGAATTACAGAATTCCACACTCTACAAATTCGAACACTCTCCATTATTAGCGACGCATGTGCAGGACAAATTAAAGAATACGTCCTATTAGAGACACTGAAATCAAACATGTTTACAATGTAGCTAGGGCAGCCATATTTAATTATTTTGTAAAAAAATAGAAGTTGTCTAAGCTTAACATAATTAGTAAAGTCGCAGCCAAGTATACTTGCGTGATGCCATGAGACATGTTCCCTAGGACGAATTTTAAAAATATATCGAGCGATCCTATTGAAACAGATCCTCAACCTTTCTTTGTTCAAAGCAGAGGTGAGAGAGTAAACTTCAATACCGTAACTTATAATCGGTAAGCATAAAGATATGGCGACCCTATGCCTAACAGCAAACGGCAGGTAGTAAGCCACACTGTACAATCTACGAAGGATCCAAGCAATACGCGCAACAACAAAATGTATGTGGTTGTTAAATGTTAGTTTGTCATCTAAGATAACACCAAGAATTTTACAGTAAGGAACAACTTCTAACAATCTGTCTGCAATAAATATATTGAGAGTGATAGTCTGTCTAGAAAAAATCATAACCTTGCACTTGTCCGGATTTAATTGTAAAAAATTTTCGTGTGACCACTTCTCAATTTCTCTAAGTTCTGCATTTATCTTCCTGCCAGCAACATGTAAGCAATTCAAATCACAAGTGGCTAGAAGCTGAATGTCATCAGCATAAGTGAACCCGTTTAAAAAATCAATTCTATCAAAAATATCATTTATGTACAACAAAAACAATAAGGGACCCAAAACACAACCTTGGGGAACACCTCGAAATAATGGCAAAACATGTGAAACTTCCTAATCAAATTGAACAAATTGGCTACGACCAGACAAGAAAGAGGAAATAAGCCTACAGCTACTAGAACTAAAACCAAACAACGTTGACAATTTAGACACTAAAATACTATGACTAATAGAATCAAACGCCTTACTGAAATCCAGTAAAACCAGTGCACTGACCTTGTTCCTATCAATGTTCTGCCTAATTGTTTCTGTTACACGCATTAAAATTCCTATAGTACTGTGACCGTTCCTAAGCCCCGATTGATTGGAATGAATCAGGCCACCACCATTCAAATAATCCAACATTTGTTCCCTAATTAATATCTCAAACACTTTAGAGCATACCGACAAGATACTGATGGGACGATAATCAGAGCATTTAGTGGGGGTCTTAATCTTAGGTATTGCAATAATTCTACCAATCTTCCAGATATCAGGAATAGTGGAAGAAGTTATAACTTTGTTTATAATAAAGGTTAAGTGTGCCGATATCATTGGGAAAATTAGTTTCAAAAATTTAATATGAATATTGTCCGGACCAACTGTCTGAGATTTTATCATGCACATGGCCCTGAAAACGTCCCCATCACTTACATTATGAAAGGAAAATCCCTCAGTTCTTGATAAGCAAGCCACCTCCTCATTATCTATCCTCGGCAATCGTGAGAATTTATTGAACTCATTAAGGTCAAAGTTACCCTGAGTGTTATCCAAAGATGCAATAACACCCACATCCCTAATTTTCCCCCATAACTGCTTTTGGTCACAATTTGCAAAAAAAATTAGTACAGTAGGACCTACGAACTTTACGTATAGTAGATTTGAGTTTGTTCCGAAACCTACAATAAGTAAGGAACCGCTCACGTGAGCCATTTTCCCTGTACGCCCTGAATGCAAGATCCCTGCTACGCTTTGCATCAACAATTCGTCTGTCGCGAAGCCACATAGACCGATTATAAACCACAAACCTACGCAACGGCACATGAGTATCATACACCCTGTGAATTATCGAGTTGAAGCAATCTACGCTATCATTAATGTCAATGTTGGTGTAAACATTGCAAAAATTCTCGGACTGAAGCTGAAGGAAACAATTATCAATATTAAAAAGCCTGTAATCTCTGTAATAATGCGATCTAGGAGAAACATTATTAAAAACACAATACGAAAGGAAAATAACTGAATGACATGAATTCAATGCAGGTATCTGAAACTGACAGTGATGCGCAACAAGCTCAATATTCGAGACTAAAAAATAGTCAATTAAGGACGTGGTACTGTGCTGGGGAGAAAAATGTGTTGGACTGAAATTGTGTACCACAGACAAAGACATTCGTCTACACGCTTCCCTAACCATATCTCCACAGCTAAACATGTTTGTGTTAAAATCACCCATTATCAGTATATTGCTAAATCTGTCAGAAAAATCGCTAAACACTCTCTCGCAATGCAAAAAGTTGCCATTCGGAAGATATACAGCACCAACGAGTACTGTAACATCGTTACTTAACACAACCTCCACAAATAAACTCTCAACATATTCATTATAAACCTGCTAACAAACAACCCTCGTTTTAAACTCATTCCGAGTATAAAGGCAAACTCCCCCACCTCTCCGGTTAGGCCTATCATTTCTAAACAACTTGTAACCAGACACTGCAACTGCCGAGTCATAAGTAAATTCTTTATACCACGTTTCAGTGATACCAAAGGCATCTATATTGCTCTCCTCCATCAACGATCTAATTTCTTCAAATTTCGTGTTATTTTCGCGCGGTACTAGACTCTGAGCATTAAAATGTAAGACATTGAGCTTCCCTATACGTATTACAGCATTAATTGCAGCAGCATCGGAGGCAATCTCGCCCAGATTCCCAACTAACTCCATACACTCCTCATGTCAAAATGTGTGCGCAATAAAACAATGTAACCCATAAAAAATAAAATTATTTGATGACTCATTTAATACCGATAAAGCAATAACGAAAGATCGCAAATAAAAAAAAAATAAATCCATTAATATATATTGTAAAAACTAAAAGCATGAAAAATTAAAAACAAATACAAACGAGGTATGTGTAATGTGTATGAAATTAAGTTTAATAAATTCAAAATTAATGTTTCTAAATTTATTGATTTTTAATTGATCAGTTGCCTCAAAAAATTAAGTCAATATTTTATCTGTCCAACTAACAGGAAAGTGATAATGAGCAAACGCACACTTTGCTACACAGAAATATACTACTTGAAACAGGAAATAACTCACTCCATGACTTCTGTAAAAAAAAAAATGTTGCATCAAAAGCCTATTTTAAAGACCCTTAAAAGTTTTACTTTCTAAAAAGCTTAAAGAAATTGTGACTGATTCTTGTCTTTCCATAAAATGTACCTTTTATCTCCGTATGTTCAGAGAATTTTAAGTTTTGAATAAATTTACACTGGGAAATGGTGTAAAACTTAATGGGTCATTTTTATACCTCTTGGAAAATAGAAAACAAAATTTTTTCTAATAAAAATACATAACTAAAAACATGCATGAACACATCCGTACACACACACCACTACATACACATGTATGCTTGAACCCACTACAACTATCTTTAATAAGTGAGAAAGCAAAAAAGAACATGTGAAAAAATGCTGATGATAGTGCCAACATGGACCTGGTGATAGTGATACTGATAATAATGTTACAATGGTAACAGCCTTTGTGATAGTAGTTGTTCTTGTTATTCTTGTAGTCATGTGTTACCACTAGACCTGTATTGTATTGTTAAATCCAAGAATTAAGTAAAAATATTGCATTAAAAAAAGGCTGTTACTAAAAATATTTTTCTGTTGTTGTCAGTGTAAAGTGGCTGATGTCCTTTGAAAGTAAGAAATGTTTTTTTGTTTTTTTTTTTTTTTTAATTTTTTTATGTTATTAATATTAAAGGGCTGATGTTGTGGAATTGTTCAGTTATCTTTTACTGTTTAATCAGGCTGAGGGCTAAGTAATTTAAAGAAGAAATTGTTTTAAAGTTTATTTTTTTATTTCGCTTAAAGGAATTGTAGTGGGTTTATAATCAGATTGTTTGTTGTTACATATTTTAATCTATTTTAATCTTTTAAAAGAGCCTTCACCTAAATATTTAAATTAAAGAAGTTCTTCGCTAAAAATGACATTATTTTTTACTTTATGAGCGAAATTATGAACTCTCCATATACATGACGTAAAAAAACTGGCTTCAGAGTAGTGCTACAAAAGTAAAAAATTACGCAAGTGGGAATGTGGAGAAAATACCTTATTGTTGTTGATTTCATTTATCATGCCTTGAATCGATTTACCAATATGTTTAACTTAAACGTTGCGTATAGTAGTAATAACTTTAGCTGTCCAATAAAGTTAAACAAGTAAAAGAGATACTAATCTTAAATAAAATCTTAATGGATATTATTTGATTTTAATGTCAACAAAAATAAATTAGTGTCTGCTGTCATGCTTTAAGCCAGAAATAATTAATTGGCGAAGAATATCTCTGAGAGCAAAGGAAATTAAATAAAAAATTATTTTTTGTTAACTTCTTTAGATTATAAGGAAGTCAGTTATAGAGTATGATAAGGCCTTATTTAATCATTCGCTTGAAAACATATCCATTTTGAAGTTTTACAGCAATAGAGATGGAAATTAAGACAGATCTGCTTATGGGTTTTTCGGAGAGGAGATTCTTCTTTCCATTTACTTTATGGCAGAGTTAAGAGCACTAGAGTACATTTGAAAGAAAAATTAAGAATACAATAAGCTGAACTTTTCGAAATAGTTGTAATAATTAATATAATTATTTTTTATTTTATACTAAGTTATCGTAAGAACTCCACATATCAAACTTTCTTAAAACATAATTGCTCATTTTGAATATAAAAATGATGCTGCCACTGGATCAGGGATTTTTAAGAATTTATTTTTTCTTTAAATTTAACTTTTTGTAACATACATTTTGGACACGGGGGTCGATATCAATAGAAATTTAATTTTTTTTATATTTATGAAATTAGCAGTTGAACTGTAAATATAAATGAATTAAAATTTAGTTTTAGTTGAGTTAATTTTGTAAGGCTTTTAAATTTTCATTCATTTTATAAAAATATATTTAAAATATCATTTGAGTATTAAAAACAAATGACTAGTTTTAGATCGGTCTAAGTTTACTTATATTTTAATTTATAAATGTATTAAGAAAGAAAAAATATTTAAAATCTCTTTTCAATACTCGTTGTATCTAATACATGTAAACTTAATCCGAGCTAAAAATCTTTTAATTCTTAGAGTATTAAAATTGTTCTAATAAATTAAAAACAAAAATTAAGTTATACATCGTTAGTTCAAACTCTAAATATAGACTTAACTGCCAGCTTCAATTTTAAAACACGATCAAAAACCGCTACCATAGAATACAATTCTTGGGCACTGACTTAATTTCGAACTTGGAAAAATTAATTCCGAATTAAAAAGCAACAGAATTAAATACTATAATCAATTACTTCATCCCTCTAATGCACGAGATATTGGAGTCTTTATAAAGACCTTAACTATTCCTTTGTTTAAAGCCAAAATCGTAAGATACCCAATGCCAAACACGTTTGCCCAGTAGAAAAAAAAACATTGTTTTCTTTATCTAAAAGCAGAGAAATGAATCCCAACTAACAAAGTCCTTTTTTTAGCCAAGACTAGATTTAAGAAAGCTGAATAGTTATAAGCTACTAAAGTTCTTTATTAAAATTGATTTCATAAATCTAATCTAATTATGTTTTAAATTATTTAAAATAAAAGAATATTTAAGATTAATAACCTGTAAGATTTTCTGAAATTCTATCTTAGTAACAGTAATGTTCATTGGTTCATTTAGTACATAATCCGTGTAATGAATTTAAATCAAAAATTATTTATGATTTATCTAATTGTTTGAACAAAAAGAAACGAATTTATGTTATTTAGAAATGATTTTTAGCCACCTAAATACAGAACTTCCTTGATCTTTAATGCATTATCAAAGGTTTTTTTTATTCATTTGCTATCTCATCAGTGTAAAGAGATTTAAAAAGCTCACCGCAATTTGTAATAACTCACGAACAAAATTTTTGAAAATTTGACCAAGAAATAAAATTTTAATATTTATTTTTAGGCCACTTAACAATAAAACAAATAACAGCTTATCTAACAATACAGTTAAACTTATTTAGTACAAAAAGTCCCAAACAACAACAAAAAAAGTTGATCACAAAACTCATAAATTTTTGTACCACTTATTTTATACCTTTTATTAACAAATAACACTATAAGAATCACTTAATTAAAATTACTAACCTCTTATCTCTTTACACAAACCCTTGCTAATTTATTATATCTCACAAAATCCCCTCTCAACAGGTATTAGGCATGAATATTTTTACCAACTTTCGTAGCATTAATAATTTAACCTCATTTATGAGCAGAACTTTGTCAAGTATTTTTTTTTCATAGTTTTATATACAATGTTTTGCTTAATGCTAATAAAACCCATTATCATAATTCATAACTTTTATTCCTTTTTGTTTTTTGCTTACTGACATAAGTTGACATTGTTGTTGGCAAACGGGTCTAAAACAAACACGATTAACAAACAGCAACAGCCGCAGAACATTATTTTTTTTATTTTACAACCACAAAACATAGAAACATCCTTAACAAAGTCAATATCAAATGCCTAGAACATTTGTCATTCTTTACTGAAATTACAGTAATAACAGCATTTTCTAGGGGCGAACAAGGAGAAAAAGGAATATAAATGACAACTGTCAAATGTCTCGGTCGTGTATTTTATTTAATATAAAATTTTACAGCAGTCCCAAACCCAAGTAACAACAGCCACAAATTTGATAAAAGTTTTGTTAAAATGAACAATAACAAAAACACATTCGTATGAAAGTATGAGAAAATTTTTAATAACAAATACATAAAACAAAATCATTTTTGAAATTAGACTTACAAACAAATGTTTTTGTGGGTTAAATAGATTATGATAATTCTAATTATTACTAAAGGTTATTGACCAACAATTTACTTTAAGATCAAATTGTTAAGGAGCATATCGTGGTTTTTTATGAGTCATATTTCAACATTTAAATTTTTAAGTTCACAAAAAAAATTCATATTTAACTATTGAATTCATAAATAAAAAAATAAAAATATTTTCTAATATTTCCTCGGAAAGAAGGTCATTCTTAGATTTAAGCAAATTAAAAAATTTAACAAATATATTTATAAAAGCAATTAAAACATTAATTGAACTTAAATTTGACTTCAAACAAATGTTTGTTAAAATGACATATAATATTGTTGTTTAATTTTATTTTTTTCTCTGGCCTAAGGTTCATTTTTAATTTAATTTCTAAAGATTTTTTAAAAAGAAAAATTATTTACAAGAAAAATTAGATGTTGACAGTGAAATTCTATTTCATTTATAAAATCCACGAATCTAATCCCAGTCGGGAAAAAAATTAAAAATTATAAAAGACGCAAGGTGCGGCGCTTATACATTCATACTTAACAATAGTCAATATGATACTAGAACAGCATCTATAATGTTGTGGGGTAAATAAGTAAGAATAAAGGCAGAATAACTTGACCGTAAATGTAGAAATGTAAATGTAGATGTGTCAGCTGATCATTTTTGTTATACGAAAAGCTATGCAAATGCTTAGCCGACTCAAACGTCACTTAGTCGTAACGTTTCAACCTGCTGAAAACAGAATTTTAATACGAGGTTACATGACAAATGTAGCCAGTTATGGTAAATACTATAATAAATTGAAGTGAAGTGCAATACCCCTTTTCAAGTACTTATTTGTGCTTATTTATTAAAACTTTTAGTTGTTAAATTTTATAATACACAGTATAATTTTTAATAAATTATGGGGTTTTCTTTTCTAAATTAAATAAGTTATACATGTAGTGTTTTGTAAAATTGTTAGGCTGAGTATAATTTATGCAAATGTTATATTTTTCATTATTACAATACAACATCATTTTTGGTACGATTGAAATATTTGCGTACTTTTTACACAAAATGGCAAAGTGGCCATCATTGGTTTGGACAGCTGTGTGTTTTTATTTATTTATAAGCTGAACTTTAGAAAAATAAAAAAATAATGGACGACGACAAATTAATAAATCTTGTCCAGGCGAATGAATGCTTTTATAATAAACATTCTACAGGATATAAAAATCCAGACAAAAACAAGATTTGGAAGCAGATTGCTACAGAAGTGGAAAACCCAGGTATTTTATTTTTTGCTCATGTCAAAAACACATGATACGTTTTTACACATTCTATAAGCATAACTACGTTTATATTTACTGTACAGCTACATTTACTTCACATTTACGACTCCAACGGTCGGCTAATTCTGCCATTAACATTTTAAAATAAAAATACAATTTATTCGTTGGTTGGAAAATCATGTATCGATACGTATTTCGCTGGTTGCTCAAGCCAGCTCACCAGGAAACCTTTATCCAGTTTTTAGAAAAGCCAAAGTATTTAAACTTCAAAAACAAAATGAGAGTTATTTCAGAAGTCAATATAAATGTTAAGGCTTTAAAAAAAATTACTTACAAGCAAACCACGTTTTTATTTTTTCTTACATTCCCTTGTGCAATAGATTGGTTACATGCCGACTCTTAATGCAGACGTAAGGCGTGTTTGAAATAAAAACAACAAAGTTATTTTTTGTAAAAGGAATTCATAACCTGAAACAATATCCTATCGCTTTTTTAATGTTAAATGGGCATTTTGTCTAAATTATTATTATAATAATTGTGGTGGAAGCTACAAGTAAAAGACTAAGAGCTGCCAAACTAAATAATTATACTTCATTGGAGGAGTAGGTATTCCATAAATATCAAGATAACTGATAAAATACCACTTTTAAAAAATTTCGTACAAAGAAGGGCCGCTTAACCTAAAAGGACACTGTTTCTCTAAAGAAATATTGGCCAATTAACTCCTGTTAAAACGTCGACAATCTATCGCATTTTCTTTGTGTCTGAGAGCCATTGATAAAGAGCACTGTTGCCAATTTAAACAAAAGACAGATAATTCAAAAGTCATGGAATTATTCGTAGAAATCAATGATCTTATATTTTACAAATGAAATAAAATTTTGACAACAAAGTTGCAGTTTAAAAATACAAAAACTTGTTAAAACTGAAGGAAATTATTAAGAAAGAACATCTGTTAATGAAAATTTAAAACCTTTGTATTAACTTAGCGCTGGTGAAACCATGGGAAACGAGCCGTTGCGGTAACGCTGATTTAAATGATATGAATGTTTATAATGGATTCTTATTCCTGTCACTTATTTTTTAAATTAATACTGAGCGTAAAAATATTAAGCTTATTCAGTTTACAACTATTTATTACAATGACTCTCGAACGATTTTTTTTCATATATTGTCGAGGGTTTTTAGTTCTGGTTAAGCAATTTATCAAAATGTATCTGCTCTACTCTGCTTGATTTAAAAATGTGTGTGAACCTTAATAAATCATTACAAGGTCACTCAATCATTTCAGTGATTTAATTTTGTAATGTTTAAAAAATAATATTTCTAAAATAAATGACACTTCATATTATGTGAACTCGCAATCTGTAAAAGTTTAATAAAATGCTCACGTATCAACTGCTCTTTTTTCAAAGGGGGTTGATTTTTCATTTTGCAATAAAAAAAATCGAAATCATTTTTCATCAGTGCGGTTAAGTTAGAAACACACATATTTTTAACGTGATTTTTGGTTACTTAAGCATCATAGATCATGATGAATTTTTATGTAGAAAACACACAGTTCCAAATATAAATAAATAAGAACCAGTAAATATTCCTCTCACTTATGTCTTGTTTTCTAAGGCACATTAAAAGAATTGATTTATTAAAAGTTTATGAAAATGCTTTTACTCGTACTTATAATATTTTTTTTTAGATTTTTTTCTTATTAATTTTCTGAAGGTTGTCATTTCCCTTACCTGTTTATTAAATGGAGCATGACAGATGACAAAATATACTTTTATAAACTAACAAACAGACCAATTAATTTGGTTACATGTTGTGGCAAATAAAAAGTTGTCAAGTATGTAATTACATCTGAACTCATTGAATGTTAATTAACATAAAAATGTTAAGAGATACCGAACCAAAAATGTACGGTTAATTAGGGCTGTAGAATTAAAGAAAAGTCATTTATTATTCAACTAACAAACTTTTTGATTAATTAAAGAAATGTTTTTTATAAATATATATTTTTTTGTAGAAAATTTATTAGGTTAATTAAAATTCTTTGGTATAGCTGTTAATATAAAATAGCTTTTCTAGTTAGACATTTTATTTAAACTATTTTATTTAAACTATTTTACAAATTTCTTGTTCCTGAATACTCATGCTTTAATTGCTTAGCCGCACCAATTAATAAAATTTTATCCAAATTCAAGGGCTTTGAAATGTGTAAAATTGTGATACATAAAACAATTGGAGATACAAATTAATAATCTTATTTTTATTATATTCAAATTTATAATTACTATTATTTTTACACCCTTCACCACAGGTGGAAAAAGGATACAAAAAAATTTGTCTATTTTCGACCCCATAAAGAGTTCTGAGTCCTTATGCGAAGTCAATTAAGCAATGTCCGTCTGTCCGTCCATGTTAGTGTTGAAATAAGCTTTGCAAAGGCACTAGATAAGCTAAAGAAAATTAAAACACCCGAATCGATCAGATATATTTTTAAAAAGTTTGTTTAGTAGCCAGCAAGATCGGTGGTTCATGTCTTTAGAGGCAGCGCTTAGAAGTCCACACCTGCCTTTAAGTTTTCTATATCATTTGAAAAAAATCCAGTTAATAAAGTTATTCTTATCAAAAAAATATATGGGTTGATAGAGAATTAAAATTTAAGAAGAAAAACTTCAAGTGAAGAAATTGGCCTTCGCCCATATTTTCCGAGATATGAGCTTTTAAACTTTTCATAGAAAATTTCGATTGAGCACCATATTGTTGAAAAACAATTACTTATAAGTCTGTGACAACACGACTGCGTACATTCTTTTCTTAAATATAACATTAAATATGTCTAGACTGTAAATATTAATTCTAATTATTTTTAAGAATATTTTCCTATAAATACCGAACACTAGCTTGTAAGAACTTTACTTTTTAATAAACCAGTGAAAGCGAAAGATTGTGTTTTATTTGTGTGTGCAGAAAGTTGTGGTGTTAAAGAAAAAACTCAAAACACATATTTTAGGAGATATCAATATCTGTTTTACCTTTATTATTGTTTATTATTTGTTATTATTATCTGTTTTACCTTTGTTATTATTTTATAATTTTTTAATATTAAGTTTCAGTTTTTTTTCTTTATCAAGTTTCAAAATATATATTTAATTTGAAGAAAATAAATAAGTGAAGTTGTAGAAAATTTCGTCAGGCCTTTATGTCTTTAGCAAAATAAAATATAACTTCGTAAAATCAATGGATAATTTAATTACTTTAGGTTTTATGATATCTTAAGTGTTGCTTTCGTTTAAGTATATATATTCATTGTGTTATTGTTCATTGTGTTATTATTTCATAAACAATAATTTACCCTCTGTGAAAATATCAGAATTCAACTCATAACATTTCAAAAAATAAGCCTACATCTATTTCATTCTAAGCTATTAAGTTTCTAGACTCAAAATAAAAATGTTATAAAATAATTTGTCTCAAAGATCATTTTTTTTAATTCAATTTTATCTTTTTAAAAGTTAAATATAAGTAGTAATGCTTTCATATTTTATTGGTTTTTTTAAATAAAATATTTTTCGTCTTTATATCCTGCCTTAATCAATTCTTAAAACATTTTCTAATATTCATTGAGAGAAAATGCAAAACATTTGTGATTTAAAGCGTGACCTTGTTACTTAAATCAACAACTTTTTTTTAACGTCTGGTGCCATAAAGTCTTTAGCAAAACTTAAAACAAATAATAATAAAATTTGTTTCTTTAAAATATTATTTTTACATTCAAAAATAACATTTCTATGTTTTTAATTTATTTTTTCTCTTTTATTATGGCGCCATTGGTATGGAACAATGTGGCAAAAAAAATTATTTTCACATTTATCTAAAAGCATAGTTTAAATAAATATAAAAAACAACCTGTAATTAAAACAAATTTCATATTGTTAAAAAAAATGTGGTGGAAAGCAAATAAAAAAAAAATACAGAAAGCAGTGTTATAAAGTAATTTATTACAGAATAAACTGGGCTACTTATAAAATAATATTTTATAAAAATTGTTGCACCAAATCGTTTTCGTACGTTTAATGCTTCAAAATGTAGACGCATGCCAATGAAGTGTAAAGTTTCTAACGTTTACACATAAAAAGAATTTTAGTTTCTCCTGCCTTAAATTCCATTTTTCTTTTTTTCGTCTATAATTTTAAGCGACGAGAACAAAAGTAATTACATTTATTACCAACTTATTTTGAGTATCGGAAACTTGCAAACAAAAACATAAAATTGATTGTAAAAACCAGATGGACTTACCTAAAAAGAAACATAAAAAGTCAAGAAAAATATTAGGGGCTGTAATATTGGAAGAACATAAGCTTTCTATACATATGGTTTGTCTAGATAAAGGCAGTGTCCCAATCGTTTCAGAAAAAGAAAAATATATAAAGTCTAGGCATTCGAAAAGATATTAAAAATAATTGCAAAAAAACCGACTCCAAAGCAGACCACAAAACAGTTTGATAATATGAATCAAATTACATTAACAAAATGCCACACCCTTTAATTTACAAATCCTGTTTTTATACTTATTGTTATAGCGGACTAAGCAATATATATTCTTTGAAAATTTTAGCCATCCGCCTACAACTGTTTAAAATAATGGCCATATACATCAAATTTAATGAACTATTGGGGCACCCTTTATTTTTTTATTTATTATTATAACGGTCATAATAATTAGAATTTTGTGCAAGGTTTAAGCGTTAAAAAGTTAGGAGAATACATGCTATTTACGTCACCTATAGGATTACCCTTTATTATTAAGATTTATTTTTTTATTATTTCTTGCTATTGGAAGTTAAATTGGTACTTAGTTTTTTAGGGTTCAAGAATGATGCACTTTACGTCTCATAACATTGACTAAATCCTGGTTGGCCAGGGTTCATCCCCTGCAGCAACCATAAAATAAAAAAGTTTTTTTCTCTTTAATGGTATAAATACAAATTTAGAATTAACATTAAACATGCAGTCACCTTCGTCGGTACTTCTTCATAGCATATTCGCCGGAGAAGTGAAATAACTAATAAAATGGCTATATCTATCTCTCTCCTTTTACCACCTTTCTTATCTCCACATCTATCCCTTTCCTAAAGAATGTAGCGCGATTACGAAAATAATTAAATAGGCATTATTGCCTGAAGTGCTACTTTTTTTAATAAAAAAATGCTAATAATAATAATAAATAATATAATAAAAAAATATATGTTGTATGGGGACACCCTTTAATTTATAAAATAATTTACTGTTTTTAAAACAAAACAGAAAAAATTTTACAAAATCGGTTCTGAAATGACTGAGTTATGCAGGCACAAACATTAGAAAAGCAACAATCAATCGAATTGATATTCTCTTTCTTTTTTTTTTTTAAGTCAGTAAAAAAAAACAACTTGTTGTAGTTCTTTACGAAAGCCATGCAGCAGCATCCACATTATCTGCCCGTCAACGATTATGGAATAAAAATTTTTATACCCGATTCAAAAGATAAATCCACATACATCAAACACTTTGAGGATATTCTGTAACGGGGTCATTTCTGTATATGAAAATTTTTTTGAAAACTTTGGTGTTACTATTTTTTAAAATTTTGTCTGTATGTCTGTCTGTCTGCCTGTCACGTAAAATCTGGTGGATGGATTTGAATAAAACTTTGTTTTAAATATGGAATGAATACATGTCATTTAGTAGAGAAAGCAGAGTTTCAAATGTGAAAGCATCCAATTTTACCGATATAATGTTACTAGAACATCTGTCAGTGCATTTTATTTTTGTAGATGAAAAGTTTTTAACTCTTTTTACAGAACTCTAAAACAAATGTTTAAAAACACATTTTTCTAAATTCTAATTTTAAGAAAATTAAAAATGATACGCGGACGTAGCCGTGGGCACTGTTAGTAATTCAAATAAATTCTTCTTTAAGTTTACCCTTTAATTTTTAATTTTAATTTTTATTTTTGATGTTATAGTGCACAGAGTTAAACAAACAAACAACAACAATAAATCACTGTAGATGAAAAGCTTTCGGTTTTTTAAATTCAATTTTTCAAACTAAAAAACGTCTGCAATATTTATGATTTTACAAAATAAACGATGGCATTCACTTAAGATTGGCTCAAGATTTAAAATTGATATTAAGAAGATTTTAAAGAAAACATATTGAATTTGAGATCATATTAAAATTAATTTAAAATTATAAAAACAACATTGCAAAAGATTAATATTTAAAATTGATATTAATAAGATTTTTGTTTAAAAAGCAAAGTGTTCTCAAATATTGCGAAGATAAACGACTTCTCAAATCCGTTTGAAGCAGACCTGCAGTGGAAAATGATCTCTCAGGTGCGACACAACTCATTTGAATTTTATGTTGTGTTTTAATATCTTATTTCTCATGGTTGTCATGCAAAAAAAATTTTAAATTGAATATATCGTTACAAAAGCTCTAAAGATAAATATAAGAAATATCGGCGTATCGACAATAAAATATCATAGAAATCGATACAGGGGAAAACCAGAAGTGTCGCCGATATATCGGTTGCATCCCTAATTTTAACATTTCTTTCTACTTGCTTTTTTGTCAGACATTTTAGGGGGCACATATATAAGTTAAACATTAAAGATTTAAAAAAGAAAGAAAGTTTTGTTATAACTTCGTATTTGGAAAATTAGATATTTAAATTAATATTTTAAAGAATGTTTCTATTATATGAACACCACTGTATTTTTCTATATATTATGGCCCATATTCATAGTTATATACTAAAGTCGACTCTTGCTAAAGTATACTCTAAACTAAAAAGCTCTTATTATCTTTTTTGCTTTCATAGTCGAAAATAAAGCATACTTTAAGTCGAATAGACTTTAACTGGGTGTCAACTTAAGTTTGATAAATGTTTTCATACAATTTCTAATCAAACATTAGAAAAAAGTAACCCTGTTGTTATTTTGTTCACTTTGGTTTAAAAATCAGATAAAGAGTATTGTGTTCTTAAACCAAATAAAATAATTATGGAAAAATGAATTAAAAACAGCTGTAGCTAGTTTTAAATTTAGAGTTGACTTCAACGCCAAAAGTATATTTTGAATTGTCTATGAATGAGTTACAGTCGACTCTAAAGTAAAACCGACTTTAGCTCCCTAAAAGTAGACTTTATTTTAACTATGAATATGGGCCTATATTTTTGTTTAAACTATTTTTAATGATTCAATATTATTAAGATAAATAAATGAAAACGGTATTAACCTGAGTTTCAAGTGCTAGAATTTTGCATTTCAACTTTTTTTTCTCGTCTAATAATTAAGATCCTTAGCATTGTTTTAAAGATTTTTTGTTGTTGTTCTAGAGATATTTTAATTAAAGACATATTTTTTAACTTTTTGTAGTATTCAAATAATTTTTTAAAAATAATTAACAATTTTCTTTAGCAATATATTTTAAAAATATTTTTCAGAACAACTCTATTTTGCATCTATACAGCGACTTAATTTTTAATATAAGAAGAGGTGTAGAAGAGCTAAAATGAGAATCCCAATTTTCTTAATGTTAAGAAATATTTTGCTCTTAAGTTTTTAAATTTTATGATTTTTACTTATTATACCCTTTACTACAAAAAGGGGAAAAAGGGTATAACTAATTTTGTCATTCTGTTTGATATATCTACAATATACACTTCCGACCCCATATAAAGTATATATTCTGTCCTTATGCTATGTGTTAGTGTTGAAATTAAATTTTCTGAGGCACTAGATCAGCTAGAAAAAACTTAAATACGCCAATCGATAAGACATAGTGTCGAAAGAGGGGTTGTTGGAAATCAGCAAGATCGTTTCATTTCTTTGGAGGCAGCGTGCAAAACACCTCGCCTACCTCTAATTTTTCTAAATCATTTGTAACAATAAAGTAACTCCAATCAGATAAACAAATTCATGAGGCGCCAATATTTTCCAAGTTACGGGCCTCTTAAATTATCAAAGTTTTTATGATATCAATATGGCAATCATTTAAAGGTTTTGAAGAGATTTCGGCATTTTTATGTAAAATTATATAAAGACATTTGTTTTTTAAATATCTGTCACCCCAATATTTGGTTTTTAAATTAAATTCATTTCACTAAACTAGATTTTTATAGATAATGAAGGGTATATAAGATTCGGCATAGCCGAATATAGCACTCTTACTTATATTTTTTAGATAATTACAACCCAAAGTATGAACTATAATTAACATTTCTTTTACGTTGATATAAGTATTAATTTAAAGATTTTATACTTTTACTTGTGTGTTGAAAAACTAAAAAATACTCTACACATAAATATTTATAAATGAATTTTTATTTAGATATGGTCAGCCATCATAATGCCAGTTTCTGAAGCGTTTTTAAAGCCTTATTGTAAATAAAAATAATATTAGCATAAAAATGCAAAAACAAAAGCGTAACATAAACAAAAAATAAACGTCATACAATTCACCACAATACGAATAATCGTACAAATATTTATATGAGCTGCAACTCAAAAGAAAATTTAAGTTCTAGTTTTTAATGAAAAAAGAGAAATATATGTTTGTATGTGTGCATGAATGTATATAAAACGAAAATATTTAGCCATGACATGGAAAACGTCTAATTTACAAATACCACTTCAAGCAATTTATTTTTATTTATTATAGTTTAAATACTTTTTAGCATTCTTTAGAGGTACATTAACCCCATTTTAACAATAAAGAGTCAGTTATGCAAAAAATCTTAGCGTTGTAATATTTTCAAGTTGTTATTCCTAAACTGTGAATCACTTTATATAATTTAATTCACATTGTAAAACAAATATATTTCTTAATTAGTTTATTATAAAAATATTTCTGCTGAAGTGAAATTATTAAATGAGCCATTTATTTTGAGAGTGTCATAAGTCACTTTTAAAAAAACTATAAAAAAATTATATTAAGAGCTGCTACAGTTAAACGTTGACCGAAGTTCTTATTGGAGAAAAAATAAGCATTCTGAGACAATAAATGCAAGTATGTCTTCTTAAGATTTAGCCTCAATACTTCTAAAACCTCTAAAACACAATTCTTTGAACAGGTGCATCAGGTTAAAATCAAAGTGCCTTATTACACTTTCAAAATAAACGATATAATTAATAAATATTTTAGAATTATAAAAAAAATATTTTCCGGCTTTAGTTTACGTATTATAAACTATTTAAAAGTTTTTGTTTTTGGAAAATGAAATTATTTTTATAAATTTTTATGTTAATCTCAAAAGAAAAATGTAAAAATTATATAGCAGAATCTAAAGTAGCATTTCCTGGATCGCACAGTGTCATGACTTCATGTAAAGAGTGGCCATAAATAGAAAAAGTTATTGAAATTAGGCACATATATTTAGATTGGCAAAACTTAACAAAATTTAAAATTTAAAAAAAAATCGCAGCAAGGATTTAAAAGTGTTATAAAAGTTTAAAAAATTTTAACTTAATGAAATTTTTTTTGTAAATTTAACTCACTTACGAGTATTATACAAAATCACTCAAATTTACTCCGTGTATTGGCAAAGTATTTAGCCAGTCACAGAACTTACACTCGATCCAGTCCCTTTTTTTGTTGCAATTGGACCAAATCCGCTGTATTGTTTAATTTAAATTATATATTTTCTTTCTTGAAGGGTATAAAAAGTCTCACATTTTCATTTAGGTTGACACTAAAAAATAACTATTATTTAAATTTATTTTTATAAATTAAAACACTTTCTTTACAAAAGAAAAAATATCCCGGTTATACTTGAAAAAAATTTTTTCTCACAAATTTTATAATTGTTGAACATATAACCTTTTGTATATAAGCTAAACTGTAAGGCAACAATCTTCAAATGTTACTAGTTTTTCTATGGAAATACTTACTACAACATGTATGGCATTTTCTCACTCGCTGATTGCTTTAGGAGGTAAAATAACAAATTTTCACTTGATAAATATATTTTCTTAATTTGATTAAGTTTCATTGACTCTAATATTTTTTATTATTTCAACTATCCTGATTGTACTTTATACAATCTACAACTTTTTGTAAGTTGTGAGTTGATTTATTATGATTTAAAAATTAAAAAAAAAATTAGTTTACAGTTAAAAAATTAAAAATGAAAACTTGTTTCAAAAATGGCATTTTAAAGAATTAAATTAAAGTAAAGATACCTCTAAAATCAATTAATCTCTCAAGAACAAGCCAGTCAGAACTTACAAAATTATTAAATGTCAAATAAATTTCTATACTACTCTAACTGTTTGACATTTATGATCAAATTACTTTGACAAATAATCGTTAAAAGATTGACGCTTAATACTCCGTCATCAATAAAATTGATATATTTAGCAAAAACTTGTGTTCAGCCAGGAGGCTAATTTTTTTAACAAACAAAAATTTTGGCATATGGTGCTGAAACCAATCCACATCAGACCCGTTGTGTGCGGTTTATACGCTGCTGGCATATGTGACCTTAATTCTTTAAAATGAAGCATGAGCTCGCGTTACATAGATAGGGATGGTTACATTAGTCTGATGAAAGATTTGATTGATTAATAATATGGATAACATGAAATCAGACAAGATGTGGTTTGGAAAGGTTGGCTCCAGATGCAATATCAAAGTCCTGCACATTGACAGCTCTTGTTATTTCCTGTAAGGCCACTGCTAAAGACCCATTGTTCTCTCTACAACTCGTCTTGTACATTTGTTTTTGATTTTGTAGCAACCATTGGTATGGCCAAAAAATGCAATTTTTGTTTTGCATCATTGTTTTTCCTCAAAACATGTTCCGGTAACATATTGGTAGTTGATGAGTTAAAATGAATGCATATGCCTTGTGTCCCGCGAATTATTTTTTGGTTTGTTTTGTAAATAATTTCTCTTTCTAAGCTTTTATATAAATCAAAAATTAAAAAATGAATCTAAGCCAAAAAAAAAAAAAAAATAAAAAAAATTTTTTTTATTCATTTATAATATTCCACGATTGGAATCCTGATTGGGAAAAATTAAAAAAAAATTACAATCTTTTTTTTAAATCACTTTCAAAAGAACAAAAACCTTTCATATATTTATTTAGAAACTTAATTTTGTTATTTTTTTTTTTTTCACTTTATTTTTTCTATACAATTTGCTTTTTTTGGGTAAAATTTCTGTTTTGAAATGGCTTTTGTTTTCAAACATCATAAATAAGGGAAAATGATGATGAAAATTTTTGTATAAATAATTTGCAAGAATGATTTAATGTTAAACAAATAGTTACATCATGTAAAGAAAAAATTACCCTTAATATTATTTGGAAAATTCATAATTTTTTCTAGCATGTGATAGTAATAGAAAATAAAACTTATAAAATAACAATAAATCGTAAAAATTATCAGTTGAAAGCATCATAAATAAGGAATAATTGCTACTGATGTTATTTACTTTGTTGACTCACAAAGACTAAATACACATGATGTTTTATAAATTAAGCGAGTAGAATACAATAATGTGGAAATGTATTAAGTTAATTATCGAAGTAACTTTCATTTCATTATTTAGAGAAAAACAAAAATATAAATATTGAATTTATGAATTGTTTGCTTCTATTGGTTGATGCTTCTTATAGGAAAGCATAAGCAGTTTTCACATTTATTAATGTTTAAAGAAAGATTTTAAGTTTTTTATATTTGTGGATCGAAATGCGTTACTAGATGCCAATAATTGTAACTGTTTATATTCGACTATAAATTGCCTGTTTAGTAATTAAAGCGTGAATGCTTACACAAACCAATAATTTCAACCACAAAATTCAAAAACTTAAAACCATTAATTATTAAGATAACTGCCTTTTTTATAATCTACGTGTTATTTTAATTGAGGTTAATTTTTTTTTCTCCCACCTTGTAAATCAAATATGTAAAACCAAAAGAAAAATTAACACATTTCTGACAGCGCTCATCTCTCTCATTAATAACACAAAAGCATTGCATACATTTAGGCATTTTATTAATGTATAAAGACAACTAGGTCAAATGCCTTTTATTTTTTATAATACAAGAAAATTCTTTTACATTTTTAAAATGATTTTAAAAAGCAAACAGTGTTAGTCGACAAAAACACCGCAGGATACTTGAAATATAAGCAAATTTATATATGAAATCATCTAACAAAAGCAAGTGTTGATAATTTTCATGTGAATAAGGCAACAAAAACAGAAACAAAGGACATGACAATAAAATTTAACACCATTAAAGACAACAAATGATTTTGGCACCTTTTTTTCAAAAGTCCTAGTAAATTTAATTGTGTTTGTTTATCAGCTATTCTTTTGTATAATATTTTTTTACCACTAACAATTACGTTTTTTACGCTTTATTTCAATTGCTTTTCATGATGGCAAATGACCCTGAACCAAATTCTTTTGTCTATGGTTTTTGTTAAAGTGATTGTTTTTTTAATGCGGTGGCGGTTAAGTCATAAAATTTTCAATGCAAATTAAAATACAAAAGAAAAAATAATATTGGGAGAAAATTGTTGGGATTTAAATCTCATTAACAGGGGTTTTATTTGACTAAACAAAAACTAAGAGACACATTTATGGATAGTCAGCCAGCTTTTTTTTGGGTCATTAAAATAAGTAAACAGCTAGAAAATGTCAAGAAAAAAATATTTGAACCAACCAAAAAATATAAAATGGATTCTTGCATGGATAATAGAAGGATTTGTGTAATTGATTGTATAATTTTATGAGCAGCCATAATCTTTTAGAGTTTCTTAGTTTTTGTCTTTTAAATAACAGCATTAAGTCTTTTTTATGAACAATTTTAAGCGAGCATAGGTTTGAAACAAATCATTAAATAAAATATTTAATCAAGGAAAATATTATACATTGAATAAATTGCTTAAATTTGATAGATTATTGCACCAAGAATAATCGTTAAAATATGAAAATGAAATGAGAAAAAGTTAGTTAAGCTTATTGGCGTATATATGTTTTTTTAACACTCTTCTTTTACTAAACTATATATTTTTAGTCAGGACAGAGTTCATGTTTTTTTTTTTTTAAACTAATTTTATGAAAAATTCAAATGATATATTAATTTTTGAAGAAAGGAGGAGAATGTGATAAAGCATTTTCTGCATCGCAACATCCTTAAATAGCATTCGCTGCATATGTCTGTTCTACATCCCCAAACAATTTTAGTTCAAATATTATAAGAATACTTTCATTATCAAACACTATAACCAGTGGTGCAAAAAATGTTAATAGAAAAATTTTCCTTTATCGAAAAATAAATCTTAATTTAGGAAAAAAATTTAAAACTTTAAAATTTGTATACCCTTCACTACAAAAAGTGGAAAAAGGGTATAACTAATTTTGTCGTTTCATTTGTAATTTCAACAATATCCATTTCTGACCCCATAAAGTATATATATATTCTGACGTCTTATGCATAGCAAAGTCAATTGAGTGATGATTGTCTGTGCGTCCCTGTTAGTGTTGAAATCAAATTTTCCAAGGCACTAGATCAGCTAGAAAAAATTTAAATATGCCAATTGGTCAGACATAGTGTCGAAAGAGGTGCTGTTGGAAATCATCAAGTCCAGTCCATGTCCTTCGACGCAGCGAGCAAAACACTACGCCTATTTACCTCATATTATGCTCTCCCATATTTTCCATGTTGCGGGCATCTACATTTTTTAAAATTTTTTAAATATCAATATGGGTATCATTTAAAAGTTTTTGAAGAGTCCTTTAAGAAAATACAATTTTTTTTTTTAAATGCTTAACCCGGTAACGTTTTTATGTAAACATTTTTTTTAATTTCTTAGTTCTCTGTCACCTTAATATTTAGTTTTTTTTTATTATTGGAGTTACTTCACTAAACTATGTTTACAAACATGATAAAGGGTATATAAGATTTGGCATAGCGGAATATAGCACTCTTACTTGTTACTTCAGAAAATACCTGTTTGATGTTTGCAGATAAACAAGGGAGACGTATCAAATTATTACAAACTTTGACAAAGTTGGAAACATTGACTCACTATGCGTCAATCGTAACTGCTTTTTCTGGTTCATCTAAGTATTCAGGTTCTCGAATATCTTCATAGCGGTTGCTTATCTTGTTTCATATTTCTCCAGTTGACGTTTTAATTAGCGAATTAGAGATGCTGATCAGTATCATTTAATGTTTTCTCTCAGCTTTGTTTATTCATCTATTTAACCAATTCCGAATTTTTCTTTATTAAGTTTAAAAAAAAAAAGGCGAAGGTTACAATAAAATGCATCAGTTTAAGACATTAAGACTTAAAAATTAGGATTAAGAAGAAAAATTCTTAGGGGGAAACCTATGAGCATTCTGCTGTCGCACAGTGATTTATAATAAAATTCGATATCTTATGAAATACTTCAGATATCTTAATAAGACTTTACGGAGCCCCTTAGATTACGGGGCCTTTTGGATAGGCCACCAAATATTGACTTTAAAAATATGCTGACATGTGTAGATTATTCCTTTTAGTTTGGAAAAAAATTGCCCGGCCTTATCTTAAGTGACTCGTGAGATACAGAATTTTATCTAAAATAAATCGTTTACAAACCTCTGCAGGTCGGCCTGCGAAGTCCAGTCTAATGTTTATTATGTAGTTTTTCCTGCAAAATTATTTTATGTTATTAAAAATTCGTTATAGCTATTTCTTTCTTTTATTAACATTTTAACTATTAAAATGTTAAAGAAATAATTTTATAACGGTTATTTTTTTAAGCCCGATAGAATCTGACAAATTATGTTGAATAGATTGACGCTTGAACAGTGCCAGCAAATTATCCACCAATTCATGCATTAATCAATTGTTCAGCAAGGATGATCCTATTCGGCCTAATTTACTTATAAACAAAATTGCCATCTGCTGCAGTTACAGAATGGTGGCATCAAGGTCATTATAGAAATATCTTTTTTTTGTAATAAAAACGAAGTTGATTTGCTTGCCATGTGACTTGAATACGTTCCACACAGTGACTGCAATCATTGGCTTCTTGAGTTAAAAATTTGGTGCTGAGTTAATTTCGAGAAATGAACCCGGCAGTTGATCTCCAAGTTCGTGCGATTAAATACCTCTCGACTATTTCCTGCGAGTCACATATAAAATAGGAACAGTTTACACCTTGTTTGCCAAAATTGTTGCATTTGTTCACAACATACGTCTCACAATGTATGAAAAAGTGAAAAAGTGAAAAACTACCGTAGCGGCTGTAAAACCGAAAAGATTTTCAAAAGTTAACGCCAATTATTATGTTACTTTGTAAGTTACTTTTTTTAATTTAAAGTTCTAGCGGGCTTAACAGCGATCTAAATTTTTTTTCAATCCCACAGCTTATTTACAGCGAACAAAAATTAAAGACAAATTGCACATTTAGTTGCTGCCAAAAATACAGTTATGTTTAACATGAATGGCAAAAATAAATTCTTTAATTTAAAGCTGAATTACAAAACATGACCTAGTTTTCGCACTTTTATATCACTTATTTATTTTAAGTTTTTTTAATATATTGTTTAGCAAATCTTTTAACAAATAATGTCTGAATCTAAAGAAAAGGCCTCTGCACCCTGCATTTTATGCTTCAATCACAATTCTTCATAACTTTCTTGATTCGATTTTATATATCAGTTTAACAAAATAAATAACATTACCACGTCTCTAATAAATAATGAAATCTATCCAGTGATTTATTGAAACAATTTATCATTTTGTATGATGAACAGATTCATAGGTGTTTTTTTTTTTTGTACCCAGCAGTTCTAGGGAATTGTAATTTTCTTTCTATGGTTTATGGTTTTTAATCCAAAAATATCTTTACTCATACCACGCGCTACATCGCCTTGTATCTCTACTATAGTTTTACTATTTTGCACTTTAGCTACATTCCTTTTAAAAAATAATTCGACACTAATTGCAAGAACTAAAGGGCTGTGGCTCATACCCTGAAGCACAAATGAAATACATCTAATTTAATAATATCAGAAAAACCAATAATTTTATTTGTTACTTGCCAAGATAACTTAAGGCCAAATAATTACTGCAAATATTAAAGAACGAAACAGCAGGAATCATTTGTGTTCAAATACAACATGAGATAAAATAAAGAGGAAATACTTAAAGGTAAGAAAATTAAGAAACATTTATTTCTTAAGAAATATGTGACTTAATTGTTCATTAAGAAAATTCACAAATACAAATTGGTACAACGAAATATAATTAATGAAATACTAAATGTTACCAGCAACTTTATTTGTATGTTTTAAGAATTTATTGCAAACACGAATATTATTAAAATAAATACAAGCTATTTTTGAAATAAGACTGGATTTATATAAATACACGTAAGTTTATCTAATGAGAAGAACAAATATTAAATTAATTTTGAAATACTAATCGCCTAATCTCCAATATATTTTTAGGGTTCCGTGCTTCCGTACCCAAAGATTATAAAGAGACCCTATTATTTTTGCCGCAATGTCTTCTTTTCTATCCCAAGACAAAAATTAAAATTGCTAGAAATTAAACATATTTGTTTTTAAATTTTGTTCGGCAAATTAGCACAGTGTCCGTAAATATATGTGCGATATAACAATAAGTGGAAAAGTAAAACTTTAAACAAAAGTTTATCCCAATAGTGACGGGACTTTAAAGTACTTTAACTTTAGTATTTAGGCATTTAAAATTTACATAATGTATTTATAAAAGTGTGACCACTATATAATAATAAATTGTGCGTGTTACAATACAGATCATGGTTTTGAAGAATATGGAATTTTCTTTTAGATCTTAATAGCCAAACGCTTAAAATTTGTACAGAATTAAATAAACTAAAACTAAATAGATGTTATGCTGACATTAACCTAATTTTTACTTAAATGACTTAATTTTTTCTAACTTGATTTGTTAATTTACGCAGAGCTTGTATTTCTAGTTCGATATAAATGCAGCTTAAAAAAATTAAAAATGAGATGGTGTCCGAAAAGCAAAGTTATTTACACAGGCCGCTGTTTTTAATTGACTCACAGTGTATGCCACCATGTCCACTGTGTTAATTTAAAAAAAATAAAATCGAAATTAATAGTTGGCACACACATGATACGGTAACGTATCCAACTCGCATTTGCTAGAATATTTTTTATTGAAATATCACTGATCACAAAAAATACGCAAATTTTTTAATATTTTTTTTTTTTTTTTTAAATTTTTTTACATTAAAAATATCGACGCAATGTTGGGTGCGTTTCACTGTTTTATCGTTACTATAACGGAATTTTTTCCTATGAAATTAGGAAACTTGTTTCTGAAAACTGTAATTTCTTAAACGCAACTGCGAGCACTGCATAAAGAGCACAACGTAAATTTAACAATTTTGTTTAATTAAGACACTGTTACAGAAAGAACAGCAAGATTCTCATTATTTAGTGATATCGCGCAGCACCATTTAAATATCGAAATACTAATTAAAAGATTTTGTGAAGATAAGGTCTCAATTGATAGAGTTACTAGACCGTTTATCGCAAGCAAAAGCAGCATAAGTTTAGCTCGAAATAACTAACTTAAAAAACTGTCCTTGCAGGCTGCTCAATTCGAAATTTTATAATAGGTCAAGCTTAAGAAGAACTAGGGTTGAAATGATTATTGTTGTTGTTTCTGAAAACCGTATATTCGTAAACGCAAAGCGCTTTGCATGAAGAGCACATTCATTTGTGGACGTTTTTTAGCTGAACAGTTCGTAGGTGAAATAAACTCCCTGCAGAGGTCTCTACTGTCACTTGCAGTAAGCAAAGATTCAAATTAAATGTCCATAAACACTACTTCCTGTATCTCCCTTCCCACAACCTAATTTTTTAGTTCTGGCACAATGTATTTCATAAGCAGGGGTTATTACTAATTGCTGGTCCCAGTAAAAAAAGACAAAATCAAGTGCAAAAGCCTGATTAGACAAATTCATAAAAGTGATAAAAACAATTACAAAACTAACAGCAACTTTATTCGGTTGTTAGGCTTTATTCTCCAGCAAAAGTATGCACTTCATTTTTCTCATCACTTACTCTACTTATCATGAGAAATCAAAATATTCGTTGTTGTTTTTAATATGTAACTGAGGTTATAGTCACAATTTATCCTTGATATAAAATTAATATAAAGTAAAATATAATATTTACAAAATCTTTGCAAATATTTAATTTCAAGGCAATCTGCTACTTTAGGTAAAGAGAAGTACTTGAAGTGGTAAAAAATATAAACGCTGATATTACACGAACCTTAGTAAATATATAATTAAGTAATTAATTACAAATACATTGAATTAATAAGAAAGATAATACTTGAAAATAAACAAATTTTTAACACTGCACATTTTGTAAATAAAAGCAAAAATAATGTTTTCATATCCTTCACTACAGGTGGAAAAAGAGTATATCTAAGTTTGTCATCCCATTTGTAATTTATACTTAAGCTCTCTTTCTCTCTCTTTCCCTCCGTATTCGTGTTGAAATTAACTTTTGCAATGCACCAGATGAGGCAAAGAATATTCAAGTAAGCCAACCGATTACACATAGTTTCCTATTAAAAATCAGCTAGATCGGTTCATGTCCCTTGAGACAACAGGCAAAAGACCACGCTGCCTCTATTTTTTCCATATCCTTTGAAACAACTTCTATTCAATTAAAAAAACATATATATGGCGTGATAGAGACTTAAGTAATAAGAAAAAAAACATCAAGTGTAAAAATTTGCGCTTGCTCTTATTTTTCGCGTTATGGGCCTCTCAAAAATTTTTATAAAAAAGTTCGATTGTCAATATGGCCAATATTGATATCAATAGAATAGAAGCCCTTGAAAAAATCTTTCAGAAAATACTTAAGCTTACTAAAATTCCTAACTTATTAAGAGCCGAATACACTTTTTCCACTTTTGTTGTGAAGGGTACAATTATTGCTCAAGAAGCAATAAACGATTTTAAGAAAATGTATAGAGAAGCTGTATAAAAAAAATTGGGTTCAACTTTTATTTTGGTAAACCTTAAGCCAATTATTATCATAATATTTTTTTCTTTTATTTATAACTACTTATGTATGTTTTCAATATGTTTACTTTTATAATAAATAAAAATATTATAAAATACTGTGTTGATCCTGTAATATAATATAATAAATATGAAAGTTTTTTGTTGTTTTGTGTTATAAGGTCATTTATTGAAATATCAAAGTACAATAAGGATGAATAGAATAAGAGACTGCATTTAATGTATGGTTATCTACATACAAGGACTATCCTTAACAAACATCCATTTAAAACAACGGCTTAGGTCATCGATATTAAATACTTGTAATTGAATATGTTTGTTTTTTTTTTCTTGTTTGTCATTTATTTATGTTCTTGATTAAAGTGTCAATATGATAGACATTTGACCAAGAGTATGAACATTTTAATTAAATTAAAGTGGAAAACAAGAAATAAAAACTTTAAGTATAAAAAATTTTAAGAGGAATATAACTACTCAAGTGTAAGAGTATACTATGAATTGTTTATAGCATTTTACAAAATATACTAAGAACACTAATTAATATAAAGGATCAGATTTGGGAGCGAATAACTTAATTGATAGTTAAAAATTTATTTTTTTTTTCTGTTTCCAGATTTGCTCATTTTCACAACGATAAAAAAATAGTTCGTAACCACTTATTTAAGGAAACGAATTTCTGTCCTTATTAGATAATTTTTAAGAAATATTACATTTATTATATTAAGCGTTTATTATACTATGCATTTATTATATTAAAAATCGTCATTCATCGTGATGCGTGTAAGGTACGATTGCAGAAAAACTTGCAAGAAATAGTAGTCACGCTTCTTTGGTCAAATAATTGACTTATCATACCGTAATTTTAGTTGATTTCCTTCAGTGCATTATGAATTTTTATGTATTCGTTTTATACTTAAGTTTCCCAGCCGAATTCGAGTTTCTTTTTTAATCATTCACACAAGTAATAATTCAATAAGTACACACAGCGTAAATCGAACAATTTTGTTCAATTGAGTTAAGTCACTGATACAGAGAGAACGGCAAGTTTCTCATTGTTTGGTAATATCTCGCAGCACTTTATAAATATCGAGATGCTAATTAAAAGGTTTTTTTAAGATAAGATCTCAATTGATACAGTTACTAGATCGTTAATCGCAAGCATAAGTTTCGCTCAAAATTCCTGTCTTAAGAATTTGTTATCACAGGCTGCTCAATTCGAAATATGATAGCAGGTCAAGCTTAAGAAGAACTGGAATTAAAATGCTTGATAAATTAATTTAATTTCCTCCACAGCTGCTTCTGCTCTCTCATTTTCGCAAAAGAAAGTTTGATTGATAGTAATTAATAGATAAACAAATATCGCCGACTCTAGTGAAAAGTTGCCTCCAGAGTTAAAAGAAAAAATCATATGCAGAGATCTTAATAAATGGAAAATTTAAAAAAGCAAATGCTAATATTTCGTTTTCTATAGACTTTAACTTGACGCTTTGTACTTAATTGCAAAGACCTGTAGAAACTATAAAAAATGGGTTTCAATTTGGTAAGAAATAAAATTGAAGTTTTGCTAACTTAAAACTATAAATTTAATCTTGAATGTTATCTCGGTCAAGGTGATTTATTTCACCACTAGTAACTAAATTCTAAGGACCTGAAAAAGCATTTATTTCAATCTGATGAAAATAAAAATTCAAGATGCCGTACCTTAGGACGCTATTGCGCTCCTTAAATACTATAGAATAATCAGCCTCGGAACTTAAGCTCGAATTTTGCTCTTCTTCCAACTCGCTATACTAAGTTGAAAACGATCAGGATTCATTTAAGGATTTGCGATTTATTTTCTAAATAATTCACTTCTGTCCTACTGTTTTGGAACTGCAAACAAATTAGGAAATTAATAGGCCAAGTCTTACGGAAATTAGGGTTATGCGAAAGCACATGGACGATACCATTAATCGCGATCTCTTGGTAATCTTCGAACGGGGTCTTGCGAACAGGGTTCAATTTAACGCTCCTAAAACCCAGCGCTATATGCTTTTGCATAGGTGTACGGCTTAATGTGCTACCTTATCTGGTATTATGGATGTTAGAGATATTAAGGAATCAGAAGCTCTGGATGTGCTAACATAAAATTTCAATGCACTGTTCGGTGGAACAAGCATATTTTTAATGTCTTAAAAAAAGCATTCAAATGCTTAGGTTTTTTAAAACGGTGTAAAAAATACTTCACTCCATCTGATCCCCTTACTATTTTTGTCATCTTTATCAGACTGAAAATGGAGTACAAATCTCATGTATAGACCGGTGCTCCAAAGTCGATTTTGGAGTTACTCGACCACATGCAGGCGAGAAGAGAGAAGCTCATCGGTTACACTAGGGTATCCAGTTCTATTGATTCACTAGAGCATCGCCACAATGTGGGGTGTTTTACATTGTTTTATCGTTACGAAATGTGGTCTTATGAAATCAGAAAACTTTTTCCTGAAAACGGTAATTTCGTACGTGCTCTGCATCCAGACCGCATTCTTTTGTTATCGATTGTCCACTGAATCTAACTACGCATTGCAAAGAAAATTGGTGTTTTTGCCGAACAGTTCATATGTGGAATAAGCTTCCTGCAGATGTCTTCCTTTCACTTTCAATGGGCGAAAATTTAAATCAAATGTCTACAACCACTACTCCCTCTAATCCTATTTTCACAACCTAATTTCCTAGTTCTGGTGTGTTGGTTCTAATAAAAACAAGGAATTAAAGGTACCGTTTAAAAGCTTTTAAAAAATTTTATTAAAAATTTAAGAAGTCGTTTGATTTGTTAACTTCTTCTTAAACTAAATTTTCAAAACAAAATTTTCTATACTTTTGCTTAATCAATTTTCAAATTGCCTACGTGCAATATTTTTATCAAAAAATAAACTACAAAAACAAAATAATTTATGAAATCAAAAATCAAAATAATTTTCTATCTAAAATCAATTTTTAACCATTTCTGCTTCTTAAAACAACTTTATTGGTTGCAAACCACACTATTATCACAATATCAATAAAAATAATAATATTCTTATGCTTTATATTCTGACAACTATTGTAATAATAACATAAAAAACCCAAGAAATAAAATAAAAATAAATCTTTAATATATGAAAAAGCACAAAAGAAAATATACAATCGAATATTGGAAATAAAATGCCGTTAGTGTAGCATATAAACTTTATGAACGTGCACACAATTTTAATGTTTCCGAATTTCATTTTCAGACTATATAAATTTTGTTACATTTCTTTTTCTTCTTTTACTTGATATTTCCAATGGCATCAGAAAAAAAACAGAGAAAACGACACCACAATATCAAATACGAAACAAAGAAAAATGGTAAAATCTCGTTCAAAATATAATTCCATTTGTGGCAATAAAAAAAAAGTATGTTAAAAACCAAATCGTTATACAAATGTACTGAAAGTATATTCACTTAAGCATGCATACGCTTGTACAAACAGAACTTGTAAATATGGAAACATAAAAACAAAAACAAAAAAAAAACTCATATACATTTCTTTCGGTTTGAATTACGATTATTGTAGAATATAAAAAACTTTAATATCGGGATACAATAGAGAGTAATTTGTCAAGTGAAAAATATATTATTTTTAAAAAGAATTTAAAGAGAACTCTATGGATGAAAGCACGTGTATATAAGACAGCTGTCCATATATGCCTTTGGACATTTAATTAAAACTGAATATTGCAGCCACATTAGACAGACATATGGACAATTATAAGATTATATAGACAAAACACAACAATTTGTTCAACAGACAAAATGTGCGAAATTTAAAAATGACCCAACCGATTCATGAAAAAATGAAAAAAAACATAAAATAACGACATAATATGCATCCTAGAAAGGGACAACGCAAAAGAAATTCTAACGGATTACAACACACTACATAACAAAATCACATACACAATGAAAAAAGAGAAAGACGGAACTTTACATTATCTTGACATAACAATAACACGAGGAATTGTCTCATTAAACTTTGACATATACAGAAAACCAACCACAACAGACATAAATATCCACAGTTCCTCAAACCATCCCACCAAACATAATCTCGCAGCATTTAGACACATGATTCACAGACTTAAGACAGTCCCATTTTCTCCAGACAAATATAACAAAGAACTCGACACAATTTACACTATAGCTAAAAATAACGGTTACAACTGCACTACTACGACAAAATACTTAGACAATACAACACTAAAAACAAGAAGAAAGAACACAAGGAGACAATCGATACAACACGACGACACATTTTTACTTACACAGGAACAGAAATATATAGATTAACTAACCTTTTTCAGAAGGAAAGTTTACAGACAGCACTAAAGACGAGCAACACTTTACGAAATAATCTCAAGACATCAACAGAAATAACCGAAAAATTTAACACCAGCGAAGTATACAGACTTAGTCGCATCTGCAACCATACATACATAGGACAAACTGGACGAACATTAAAAACAAGGTTCAGAGAACACATACGATCATATAAACGGAAAAGAGAAGTCTCTAACTTCGCAATACACCTTAACATACATGAACACGAGCCAAGGGAAATAGATGAATGTATGACGTTAATACATCCTAGTAAAAAAGGACGAAGACTGGACATTCTTGAAAACATGGAAATATACAAAACACGAACGTTTAACGGAGATATTATTAACGAACAGGTAAATACAAACTCGGACACAATTTTACACCACTTAAACTATTAAAACAAACTTACAAAGGTAAAACACCCACAGATGGTCACACTTACCAACCCAATAATAAAAGAATGAAATACTAAAGTTATATACCTTCAATAAACATAACAGATATCAGGCAATCTACCTGTATAATACCATTTAAATAGACACCATCCTAACGGACAAAATTACCTGAACCCACCACTATCGATACAAAAAACACCTAACACTATCTCTCCAGTACTAATCATAACGCGGCTTGAAAATGATCTTTTTACATCGAAAGCGCTCGTCAATTGCACCAAATAAACAGACAGTGGCGACGGACGAAAAATATTTTATAAAAATGTAGTGAAAAAATCTTGTCATAGTTTGACAACATGATATAAATTATCTATTTAAAGATATTTAATAGCAGCTTAGAAGGAGTATGTCATAAATTAATATCTTGATTTTAACTAGTAGTTAGTCACACAATTTAAAGAGGAATATTAAGCTCCCCTCTAAAGATACGATATATGCAGACTTTGCTAAAGCATTTGATCGTGGCCCACACAAATTACTTTTACTGAAACTTGGGAAAATTGGTTTTCATTTAAAAATGTCGAGTTGGTTTAGTTACAAACTTACTGGAAGACTAAACGTTGTTTCTTTTGATTGTATTTACTCAGATCCTTATATCCCAATTTCTGGTATTCCTCAAGGAATGACATGCAGTCTTGCTTTAAAAGTTCGAATTTTTTCTTGTATGCTGATGATTTAAAATTTTTTAAATCGATATCAACATCTACCGATGCTGCTAATCTGCAGAATGATCTTGATGCTGTTACTATGTGGTCAAAGTATAATGGTTTACCTTTTAATATTTCAAAACTTTATATAATGGCATATCACAGATTTCGTAATAAAATACTTTCTCATTATTTTTTAAATGGAGTTGTGCCACTTGTGACGTTCAATTATTATTTTATAGTCACTTACATTATATCATTCCTAAAGCTTGGTGTATATTCAGTTTTATGCAACGTCAATCTGATAAGTACTTTTATCACTATACTAAGAAAGTGTTGTTTGTTTCTTTTGCTAGATATATATTAGAATATGCATTTGTAATTTTGAATCCTACCATTGCTATACATTGTAAGAGAATAAGAACAGATCAAATTTAATTTATAAAATCTTTCCTGTTTGAATGTTAATAACTTAAAATCCTCCACCTTTAATAATTTTAATATAGGGTCCGCCAAATAACTTTTTTCTTCAAAATGCTATAAAAAACTACTGGATGGTCAGTTGGCTTCAACTCCTGAACCAATTAAACTATGTATGGCGTCATACCAAAGTCATTATGCAAAATTCGTCTCAATGATGTCTCCGAAATGTTTAATTGTTGAGAACGATAGTGCACTTTCTGTCACAGCAACAATATTCTCGGGTGTACGCACTACTTTTTGACTTTTCACGCTTTGGTTTATCGATGAGGATGCCAGTTTCTTTCATTTTTTGCACAAGATAACGAACATACGGAGCTGACGATGCTCTTCTACTTCCAAAATTCGCACGCAACTTTCTCACACATTCTGCAACATTTCAATGATTTTCAAAGTAATGTCACAATATTTCCCAGCGTTGTTCAAGCGTATACAAAACCATATTCGATCAGCGGAAAGATAAAACTAATTATCTGTCAAATCAGACATGAGCGAAGTGTTACCATTCACGAAATTGGCACTAGTTGAAAAAAAACGTGAGATGGCGGACCCTTTACTTATCAAAATAAACGTGCCTTTCTCTCATTAAGAACGTAAGATATAAGAAAAATATATTCCTTAAATTTTGTTGTATATCATTATTGGTTTTGTTGACTGCAATTATTTATTGAAGTCAATTAAGACAAACATTTCGCAAAGATCTCTTAGATTAAGAAATAAAGAGCTTTAGTAGTTTATAAAAATTACGCTTTCCTAATTCTAGTCTTGGCTAGACCATATAGTTTTTGTTAATTAGGATTCATCTCTCTGCTTTTACATGAAAAAACAATATTTTTTTTTCTAATGGGCAAAGGGGTGTGGTATTGCGTATCTAACGATTTTGGCTTTAAACAAATGAATAGTTTTGGTCTTTATGAAGGTTCCAATATCACGTGCATTAGAGGGATGAAGTGATCAATTATAGTATTTCATTCTGGTGCTTTTAAATTCAAAATTAACTTTCCCAAGTTCTAAATTAAGTCAGTGCCCTAGAATTGTATTCTATGGTAGCGGTTTTATAATCGTATTTTAAAATTGAAGCTTGCAGTTTAGTCTATATTTGTAGTTTAAACTTACGATGCATAACTTATATATGTATAACAATCTTAGTGTATAACAATCTTAGTTCGGATTAAGTTCACCTCTATTAGATATAAAGAGTATTGAAAATAGATTTTAAATATTTTTTCTTTCAAAATTATTTTTGAATTTTATTCCCAGCCAGGGATTGAATCAGTTATCTTCATAAAATTGCAACTAAGGTACAAGACGTGTTGTAAAGAAGACAACAAGGAAATGCTTTGAGTTGTGTGTGAATATCATCCAACCAAATTAATATTGATTAGTTGGTTAAATGGATGATATTTACAACATACGCAATTCAAGGTGTTGGATGCAAAGAATGCTGATGATAGATTTGGCGGTCCTGAAAAAGCGGCATTTCATTCTGCCAGCGTCCAATTTTTCTTGTTTTCTTTGCAAAACGTCGGGTACATTTGAAAAATAATTTTAATTTTTTTTTTCTTAATAGGTTTAGAAATTAAAATATAAAAAAGCCTAGACCGATCTAAAACTAGTCATTTCTTTTTAATACTCAAATAAAGCAAATTATAATTTAAATATATTTTTAAAAAATAAATAAAAATTAATTTTTGGCTTAAAAACCCTTTAAGAAATTAAAAAATGAACTTAAGCAAAAACTATTTAATTCATTTATATCCACAGCTCAACTCCTACGTCCATAAAAATGAAGTTAACAAAAATTTCTATTGATATCGACCCTCGTGCCCAAAATGTATGTTACAAAAAGTAAAATTTACAGAAAAGATAAATATTTAAAAGTCCCTGTTCTGGTGACAGCATCATTTTTATATTAAAAATGAGAAATAATGTTTTAAGAAAGTTTGATATGTGGAGCTCTTACGATAATTATTACAACTATTTCGAAAAATTCAGCTCATTGTATTCTTAATTTTTCTTTCAAATATACTCTAGTGCTCTTAGCTCTGTCATAAAATGAAAGAAAAAGCGAAATCTCCTTCCGGAGAGCTATAGGCTCTTTTATTAAATTTCCTTTGCTCTCAGAGCTGTTTTTCGTTAATTTATTATCTCTGGCTTAAAGCAAGACAGCAGGCACTAATTTCTTTTTGTGAAAATTATAACCAAAAAATATCCATTTATTTACTCTTGAGTAAAGTAGTATTTTATTTGGCAGATTTTTTTAAGATTGATATCTCTTTCACTTGTTTAACTTGATTTAATAGCTAAAGTTAGCACCATTATACCCAACGTTTTATCTAAACATAAACGATTCAAGACATGATAAATGAAATCAACAACAATAAGTTAATTTCATCACATTCCTATTTACGTAATTTTTAATTTTTGTGGCACTACTCTGTAGCCAATTTTTTTTTTTGTCATGTATATGGAAAATATACTCGTATTAGTTTAGCTTGTAAAATAATAAATAATGTGATTTTTAGCAAAGAAATTCTTTTATTTGATTTTAATAACTAAGCGAAGGCTCTTTTAAAAGCTTAAAATAGATTAAAATATGCAACAACAAAGAATCTGATTATAAACCCACTACAATTCTTTTAAGCGAATTAAAAAAAATAAACTTTAAAAAATATTCTTCTTTAAATTACTTAGCCCTCAACCTGATTAAACAATAAAAGGTAACTGAACAATTCCACAACACCAACCCTTTAATATTAACAATATAAAAAAATTAAAAAAAACCTAAAAATTTATTACTTTCAAAGGACATCAGCCACAACACACCAACAACAACAGAAAAATATTTTTAGTAACAGCCTTTTTTTAATGCAATAATTTTACTTTATTCTTGGGTTCAACAATACAATACAGGTCTAGTGGTAATACATGACTACAAGAACAATAACAACAACTACCACAAAGACTGTTACCAATGTAATATTATTATCAGTATCAGTATCACCAGGTCCATGTTGGCACTATCATCAGCATTTTTTCACATGTTCTTTTTTGCTTTCTCACTTATTAAAGATACATGTAGTGGGTTGAAGCATACATGTGTATGTAGTGGTATGTGTATGTATGTGTTCATGCATGTTTTTAGTTATATATTTTTATTACAAAAAAATTTTATCTTCTATTTTCCAAGAGGTATAAAAATGACCCATTAAGTTTTATACCATTTCCCGGTGTAAATTTATTCAAATTTTCAAGTTTTTTAGAAGGTAAAGTTTTTAAGGGTATTTAAAATAGCCTTCTGATACAAGAAATTTGTTTCCTTATACTACAACATTTTTATAAATTTGGCAAAAGGACAAAGTCATGTGACAAGTTATTTAGTACTTTGTGATCATTATTAATTTCGCGTTAGTTGGATAGATACAAAATGAACTTAATTTGTGGATAAATAAAACGGAAATCGATCAATTAATTTTTTATCTGCTATTTTTGTTTCTAGTAATGCCTGAACAATCGTTTTAGAAGCAATAGTGACAACGACACAGGATCAGATCTTATTTTTGATCCCTTTTTTAATAAAAAAAATTTTGAATTAATAACTTCCTTAAAAAAATATTAAAAAATACAAATACATTAAATATTAATAGCAACCTACTTTTACTATTCTCTTCAAAAATAATGTGATGCTATCTGAAGCTGTAGCCAATAAAGAAATTAAAAATTTGTTTCCATTTTCTATCATATTTTTTACTAGAAAAAAGTTTCTTACTGTGGGAAATCGTGTTTCTTGCATTGCTGTGGTGTCAACAAACAAGGCTTGGACTGCATAGTGTTTTCTTTTTTACAGGAATAAATAAAATATTTATAACTTAAACTCTAAAAATACAAGAAAAAAAAAGTAATTCATTCTTTTATGTCACACCATATACAACACTCTGGTTTAAATACTTCAACTTAACATGTCAGTAAGAAGGAAAAGAGGTTGAATTTTTAAGCCTGGCAGCAAGAGACTGTTCCACAAAAATGTTTTTATTTATTTATGATTAAAACAAAGATAAAGTGAACACATGTAAAACAAAACAAAACAAAATGTATCATAAAAGTGCAAAAATTAATAATTAATGTCTGTTCCAGAAAACAGTGATTGCACTGTGTGTTTAAAATGCAAACATGTTAGGTGATTGTTTGGACATAAGTTTCTTTTTATTTGCAAATATGAGCGTAATTTTGGTTAATGTTTTTCATTTATTTATACATTAAAAATAATATTTGTACAACTATGACTTGTTTAAAAAAACAGTAAATCTGTATAAGAATAAAAATGTAAAATAAAGAAAATTTATTTTAGTGGGAGAACACTTGTGGTTGCATGCAGTTTAATTCAGTTTAGAATTTTAATTGAGGTCTGTATAAGTAAAAAATTGTATGCGGTAAGAACAAATAATTTTTTCTTATTCTACATTCCTTTATTATTTAAATTCTTCAAAATCTCTACAGGTTGTAATGTGGATTTTGCCGCTAGCTAAGGTAGATCAGTGTTACTTAGAGTCGACTTAAGGATCCACAAACCCGATTGACTGTTCCCTCTTCTGGGGATTAAAATGTATATACAACTATATTTACAGCTTTGATATTATAAAATTATATTTTTTTTTCGGTAAAACTACTAACAGATATTGTGATACATTGACCTGTCAGAAGTAATCGGCTTATGGTCGTTGAGTTAATCAGTCGATAGTATCAGGCTTATGTTCCTAACAATTCGAATGATGGTGAAACCAGTCAAAATGCGTTATATTTATAGCATCATGTTGAACACTAAATTAAGTCGGAAATATTCGACTTAATGACGGACATCGTTCAGGTGTCTTCGCCGAATACTTTCGGCTTTCCTGTGAACTAGCAGTAGGTGTTGGTCCTCTTTATGATTGCCGTAGATTTATTAAATTTGTTAATTTGAACAAAAGCCGAAAAAGTAAATTTTAATTGATTTGTAAAGATCTCTTGTTCAACCCCTGGCTGGGAAAAAAATTCAAAAATAATTTGTTAAAATATTAACAAGTGGATGAGGCCACTGCGAAAAACAGTCATCCGAAGCCACTGTGGAAAATGTTTAACCGAAGTGAATGCTTAAAACAAACAACCAAAGCAGCTGTGACCGAGCGATGAGCTAAAGCCCCTGTGCATGGTGGTGTAAAAAACACTCGTACGCAATCGTGCCACCGCACAAAAGTAGGGAAAAAACAGCATAAAACTATACGTCACAAAGTCCTCATTCTTTCAATGGAATAAGAACATTTAAAAACATATAAGAGAGTTTTGTCCAACTAAAGGCTTTCAGGACAGGACGTAAGTTGAACTTTTTTTATATCATGTTTTTTCTTGCTGTTTTAAATAAAATTTTGTTAATTTCTAAGAATTTTCGAAATGTCTTAAATATATTTTTGCCAATATTTTTTTTTAACAAAAAAGAAAAAAAAATTGATAATAATACTAATAAAAAAATAAAAGAGAAACATTAGGGGTGTTTTATTTAGCTATGCAGAATCTCATATACCCTTCACCACATATGTTTAAGTACTGTTATTTAACATAAAAATATCATCAGCTCTTGATAGTTTTTTCTGAAAAATCTCTTCAAAAGCTTGGTGCACAATCGTTATTTTGTATGAAAAGTATGAAAAGTACAGAGAACCATAACTCGGAAACTACGCCTTCTTCTAATTTTTTAATGTTCTATCGCTTGTTTGGAGAAACTTCATTATTATCATCAAATTAAAGATGTTTTGCCCGCTGCCTCGAGGAACATCAATAGTAAAATTTCAAGGTAGTAAGCACGTTGACAACAAACCTTGTTGGCCAGGGTTCAATCTCTGCGGCAATCGAAAAGTAAAAATACGTTTTTTGTATCTAATGGTACAAATACATAATCAGAAATAAACAATTCAGTACACAGCCTCTTTCGTCGGTACTTCTACATAGAACATTCGCCGGCGAAGTAAAATAACTAAAAAAATGGCTTACTTTCACCACGTGTTTTCTCCTCTACCCACTTCCTAAAGAATATAGCAAGGTTACACGCTTATTAAATAGACATTGTTGCCTGAAGTGCTACTTCTCTTGCAGCTTAGCAAAAACTAAAGTTCAAGATGATTTAATACATTGATAATGCCGGGACGAAGTTTTTCACAAACACTATGTCGCAACTCATATTGTTTTGCTTATATTAGTGCTTAGGAATGAGCTGTATGTTATTAATTAATAAAACTCTCATCATTTCAACATAAATTTAAAATAGTAACTCTTTAATCAAGTAAGTATTGGCAGGAGGTAACATATGTAAAGACCAGGTGTAAGGTTTTTGTTTCGTATTTAAAAATAACACTTAATGCAAGGTGTTTTTTATTTATTAAAAATGTAAGTTGCCCATTTGGATTTTCTGGCTTTCGCATCATTTGAAAAAGAAGTTTAAGAAAAAGTATAAAATAAAATTAAATTTTTTCCCTAAAAATATTCATAACTTTTCAAACTCTCTTTTCTATTTTTTACAAAAGAAATATAAAGCTTAATGTTATAGTTTGTCATAAATAGCTAAACCATTGAAACAAAAAAACCTGACGCTGGTTGCTGGTAATTTATAGTCTCTTATCTTCAGCTTCCAATACAAAAAAGTAGAACAACAATAAACAGCCAGAAATGCACAACAAAGTCTTACAAACGTAAGAAAAATAAAGACATTCGCCTGTTATAAAGCGATGCTGCTAAGTTATAACATCACGCACCTTTAGTTTAGATTAAAGAAGTTCTTGAAAAATACTTCAGTATGTAAGAAATTTTATTTTTTTATAATTTTTTTCTTTTTAATTTAGTTGTGAAAATTTCTAATATGAAAATATTTAGGGTAAATAAATTTGAAACTTGAAACCATGTCTGAGAAAATCAAGGTCATAAATTTTCCATAGACTTTTTCGAGATGTGTCAAAACTTGTTTCAACCCTATTACGGACAGACGGAACAAAATCGCTTAATCGATACCTCTATGAAATATATTTTTAAGCCAATAAACCAATAAACAGTATTGTAAATAATGGCTAAATTGATAAAAGGAGGGATTCTTTTAAAAGAAACATCTCATATTATATTAAAAAAAAAATAATTGTTTCTTGACAAGAGCCTGTAAATCATTTTTAAAGCGTTTTTATTTTTACTTATAATTTTTATACTTCATATTTTTTGTTATTTAACACAACGTATACTTAATTTTCTACAACGCATACGCTGCAGGCTTCATAAACATTAAAATTTTATTTAATTTCAAGTTTTATTTAAAGGTCTGCATAAAATTTTGCATAAATTTAAGGTTTCCAAAAACTTTGTTTAACAAAAATAAAATAAAATTAAAATTTTAAAAATGATTAACGAATGATGCTGCAGCCAGAAACAAAAGTGTTAACTTTTTTCCGTTGAGTCAAAATGCTGGCCAAAAATTATATTTAAAAGTTAATGTGAAATTAATAAAAAATAAAAATATTATTCCTAAGACAGCATTCTGTTGATTTTGTAAAAATTTAAAAATATTTCTGGTAGTATTTTTATAAAAAAAATGCAAAATGTTTCGGCAATATTTTTTTTGCAGCTGTTAAATGCCAAGGGCTGCACTTTTTTCTCCTGGAATTGTATAAACACAGTAAGCAAAATTGTTTTATTAAGTGAAATGAAAATAACTATTTTTTGTGAAACCTATTGTTGGCACCTATAACTAGTTGTTAAAGTTTTTAAATAAAATACATAAGGATGCTAAACAATATTTACAAAATTTTAATAGAGCACGATATCTTTTATATCGATTTTAGTTTTGTGTCTTTTCACTATTTTAGTTTTTTTAAATATTAATTTTTCTTGCTTTTAAAATTTCTTAATTATTTAAAAGCTTCTAAACACCACTGAGCGATTTTCAAAAATTTCTGTAATGAAAAAATCAAGCAGTACTTCTAATAAAATTTAACTAAAAACTAAATTCTGTTTTACTATAATAAAATTTAAATGAAAATTTTTTAGTCATCATCGCAACTTTTACTTTAAATAATTTACAGGCCTCGCACCGGTAATGAACATTTCTAATATATTTTCTTTTGAAATCATATAAAACATTCAACTTCCATTAATTAAATGAAAACTTGTCAAACGTTTGAATTTTTAAAAGCAACAACAACTTACCGCACGTGCATCACATCGTAAGATGACGAAAAATAATCCCACTAACAAGAGATGCCAGTTGAGGCATAAAGAATTTTGGCGTAACATGATGCAAACCAAATTTTTTTTTTGTTTTTTTTTTTTTAATTAACGTTAGTTTTATTTTATTTTTACTTTAGTTTAAAGTTGAAAGTTTTCCTTTTTTCTACAGCAATAATTTCTTCTGTTCGAATTGCACACAAACTCTGTACAGATTAAAAGATACAAACAATTTATATAGTAAAAACAAAACAAGTTAAACTAAAAATAAAATTAAATGAAAAAAGTTTTTTTTATTATTTCACTCGAAAATTTTTTAGTGCTTAAAAAACATTTTGATTTTAATAAATTTATATTTAATAAAATTTAACACTTTTAAATTTCTTTAAAGTCCTTTTTTTTAAAGTTCGTAAAAATATGTTTAATTATTTCACTTTTAATATAAATCGCCTAAACACATTATTTACTAACATTTATTAAAGTTTCTATTTAACAAAATTATTTGTAGAAACTTGTTTTTATTTCTACAATTTTTTAGAAAAATCACCACGCGCTTTGAATGCCCGTTAGAGAATGCTGCTACAGTTTATTTAACATGTCCTTAAAAAGACCAATAAGACAAGAGCAAGAGAGCGTTTGTTTTAAAACAACTGTTACAAATTCGCTGTGCGGCAAATTCCTTTAATAAGAAGTTGCATAAAACTCTTTGGTGTTACCACTGATAACATTTTACAAAATATTTACGTTGTTAAAAATAAACAAAAATTATTATTTATTTTAAAACTTAACAGCTTCTCGTTCAGGTCAAGGTATAAAATATAAATAAATAAATAAAATTAAATAAATTTTTTTTGTGATGTCACAACTAAAGGAAATGACATTTATTACAAAAAATCTTCCCCAAATTATATCTAACACTTCGTATGCGAGTCCAATTGAAATTTGGATAATATATTTTTTCAAAATTCTAATCAAATAATTATATTTGGACTTCAGTTAAAAATTTTCAAATTACAAATTTTTGTGTTGATTTTAAAAAAAAAACAGGAAAATTTGCACAAAACCAAAATGTAATGAAGCATTTTTTAGATCGTTACATTCGTTATCAATATTCTTTGCTACAATTTACCTTGGGTTGTTTACATTGCATTCGTCATAGTTCTTACCAAATAAGTAAAGAAATTACAACACGAGGAACATTCAAAATCAATCAATATTAATTAAATACAATGAAACCCACGTAAAACCCAGACTTATACGTAATTTCAATTTGTCTACCAATGAACGCAATTAAATTTTTTTTTCATACCGAACTAAAATTATTCATTTGGTTATAATACCACAATAATTAGACTAATAATTTGAAATAATTAAAACAAAATATTTTATTAAAAGCCAATGTTGTTGTATCGGCAACTCTTTAAAATGTTGCAATTATAAATGTAAAATGTTGCGAATATAAATGTTGCAAATATAAATAAAAGTTGCTTGAATAAAGAATTTTTATAGCTGGCTTGAACACAAATATTTTAAGGTTATATTTTTCGAAACTTGACCTTTGTAAAAGTATTTTTAAACAAAATTAACAATAATATTAAAATTTTTTTATTAAACTATAGAATACTCTTTCTTTCTTAATTACGCTATTCTTTAAAAAGAGAGCTATTGCAAATTAAATAAATAAAAATAAAAGTTTTACTTAAAATTTGTTTATTTTTAAATATTCCTTTTTTCTTAAGTTTTATTTTAAAGTATTTTTTTTTAGTATTTTTCTGAAAAGTACTTTTGTGATAGTACTTTTATAAAAAGTACTTTTGCAACAGTACTTTTGTAAAAAGTACGTTTGAAAAAAGTTCTATTTTAAAAAAAATTATTTTTGAAAAAACTTCTTTTTGAAAAAAGTTCTTTTTGTAAAAACTACGTTTGTGAAAAGTACTTTTAAGAAAAGTACTTTTAAGAAAAATTCTTTTATAGAAAGTACGTTTGTAAATAGTACTTATTCGAAAAATTTTTTTGAAGTGCTTCTGTGAAAACTACTTTTTTCAAAAACTTATATTTAGAAAAGTACTTCCTGAAATATACTTTTAGAGTACTTTTTTTGGCTATTTTTCTGAAAAGTACTTTTGTGACAGTACTTTTTTAAAAAGGACTTTTGTGTTAGTACTTTTATGAAAAGTACTTTTTTAACAGTACTTTTGTAAAAAGTACGTTTGTGAAAAGTTCTTTTTGTACAAAGTACGTTTGTGAAAAGTACTTTTACGAAAAGTACTTTCGAGAAAAGTTCTTTAGTAGAAAGTACATTTGTGAATAGTACTTACTCGAAGAAATTTTTTTAAAGTGCTTTTGTGAAAACTACTTTTTTCAAAAAGTTATATCTTCAAAAGTACTTTAAGAGAGGTACTGCTTGATATATTCTTTTTGAAAAGCACCTCTTATAAGCAACTACTTTAAGAGTTATCTTAGGGCGGTTTTACTTAAGAAATATTTTTTTTTATATTCGCAAAATATCGAGAAGAAAAATGATTATATACCAACCCAGCCAAAAATTTGAAATTACTTTAAAAAGTACTTGCCATATAATTTCCTACTTTTGTGCCAAAATTTGTTACTCGCTTACAAAACACATTACATTAGTTCGCCAACAAATGAAGTAGTAATTCAACTAGTTCTTTAATTTAAAAAAGAATACCTTAAAATACGTACTACAGTTTATTATTATTTCTTGGAATAAATAATGTAATCAATTCTCAGTAATTATTTATAAAAGTCGCATGCCTTGTTAAAATCATTAGATTGGTAATCTAGTTGGGAAGTCTTTCTGCCAAAAATACTTAATTCCACACTCGATTACATTTTCCGAAATTTTTTTTTGCTGGGGAATGATATATTTATTCCATTATAAGAAGTATAGAAAACTCCTTTCCGAATACGGAACCCAATGAAAGATCGTTTATTGTTAATTTTAAAATCAAACAATTTTAAAAAGCATTATTAATTTTTCTCTTCAAAAAACTTTTGTTTAGAAAAAAAGTATCAAACTTAGTACTTTTATAAATTCAATTTTAAAAATGTATGTAATTTTACATTTTTAAATACAAAGAAAAACAACAACAAAAAACGCCAAATTGCTTCACTTATGCTTTTTCCAAACTCTCTTAACTTGAATTCGCCTTTACTCACACATAAATGTGATAACACTCTCTTCCTCATAAATCTCTTTTTGTTTACAATTGTGCTGTTTTTTTATTTTTATGGTTGTCCTGTTGTTATTTAAACTCTACTCTCATTCAAGGACACTTTGAGCTGTCAACGTGTAAAAATTGTTTTGTTACTTTATTTCTATTGTTAGTTTTTTTTATTCTTGTTTATGTACAATTTTAATTCGTATTGTTTTATATTTTATGTTGTTATTAAAGTGTTGTTTTTTTCTTCTTTTGTAGTTTGTGTTGTTTTCTCGCCTTTCATTTTTTTTTTTTTGTTTTGCTCTTGTTTGCCATTTCTATTGCTGTACTATTGTTTAGTTTATTTTTGTTTTTATTCTTTATTTTTCTCATTTTTTGTAATTTTTTTTGCTGGTAAAAAAAATATAGAACAGACCCCCAAAACAGTTATTTTATACGAAAAAAAAGAAAACCTTTTATGAAAATAAAAACTTGGGCACAAAATTAATGAAACATGCTAATGTTTTATAGAAATTGAAAAAAACTAAAACGAAACTGAAAAGGACAAACTAAGCTAGAGATAACAGTTAAGTATGGCAGTTAGTCATAGCTTTTGTGTGCTGATAAGCATGGTGAAATAGTTTATTTTTTTATGTATGTTTATGTAACACCCATTCGAAAAAGATAAGTAATATTGTGTCCCTTTTTAATATTTTTATTTTTATTTAGTTGTTACTTTTATATGTATTTTTCTAACATTTTATGCTGCTCCTGAAGAACAGGCTTAAAACATGGCACAGTTTTAGATAGTGAACAGAGTGGAAGAGAAGTTATGCGAACAGTTTTAGTTCAGATGACATACTTTCATTGTGCTGCTGACTGAAGGCAACTGAAAGAAAATAGTTTTTTAGTTAGGTATTTTGGCATTAAAAAAAAATTAAAAAGCTAAATAAAAAAACAAACAAAAAAAAAATAGAAGATGGAAATAGTTTTTATAGAAAACCAAGATTTATCTCCCTAGGAATTACTAGCGGTTTATTCAAGGACACCAACATAAATAATAAAAAATTGCGGTATATGGAGAAACTGACAGAGTATGGTACGGTTTACACGCTGGAAGCATTATTGAAACTTATATATACAAAAAAAAGAACTGGATGCTCAATGGACAACAGTACCGCACATGGCGAAATCATGTACCAGGTGGTGGCAGTGGCGAAATTCACTAACTTTCGCCGTTGCAGAAAATGTCAAACTTCAAATAAAAAAAATTGTCGTTGATTTTTTATATATGGAGTTTGACGTTTTCTGCAACGGCGAAAATGAACGAATTCGCCACTGCCACCACCTGGTGCATGATTTCGCCATGGTATCGCATCATGATGTTGTGATATGAGATTTGTTTGAACCTGGCCGCATGTTATAATCAAAATCCAACAATGATGATAAGCCAAAAGAGAGAGAGAGAGAGAGAGAGAGAGAGAGAGAGAGAGTTTAAAACAGTCGGTGTGCCAATGTGACAAGAATCTATTTTAATTTTAAATGTTAACGATCTTTCAAATAAAAAAAAAAAATATTTCACAAATTTTTGGCTGGATGACTTTGTAATGTAAATTAAATTTATAAATAATTAAAATAAATAAATAAATAAATAATTTAAAATACGGTAACGTACTGTACTCCGCGATGCCGAATAATGCCGAATCTTTCTAAATGCTCTTTGCCATTTATAAAAATTTAATTTAGTGAAGTAACTCCAATTAAAAAATAAATAAAACAAATATTAAAAATAAGAAAAAAAATTTTAACATAAAAAAGATCTCTTCAAAAGCTATTCAATTATATGCATACTGATATTTTAAAAAACATGGTGTACAATCGTACTCTGAAAATATGGGCGAGCGCAAATTTTTCACTTTATATTTTTTTCTTATTTTTTTATTCTCTATCGCCTCTATATACGTTTTTTTTAATTTACTTTATTACACTTGATTTGTATCAAAAGATATAAAAAATTATAGGCAGGCGCAGTGTTTTGCCTGCTGCATCGAAAGACATGGACCGATCTTGCTGTTTTCAATAAAAAAGTTTTCGAAATTAAAATTAAATTAATTAAAATTTTCTCTATCTCATCTTGTACCTTGGCAAAACTAAGTAGAACTCGAAAACGGATGGAAAGACTGAGAGATAGACATCACTCAATCGACTTATGGGGTCGGAAATGGATATTGTAGAAATAAAAAAACAAAATGACAAATTTCGATATATTCTTGTTCCGCCTGTGGTGAAGGGTATAAAAATACCCCATGTGCTTTACTGCACTTTTTACTTCTTTAGTTTCCCTTTATGCTGCAGCTTGTATTTTCTACTTCTAATTTTAGAATAAAGATTTTCCTGAACTTATCAGAATTTTACTCAGCGACGCTCATATTAATCGTCATTTATTTTAAACAGTAGTGAATGATAATACCAAAAATGTAAAGGTATATAAATTATAACAATAAACATTTTATTTCAAAATCAAGTCTTAATGCAGGGTTAATTAAAAAACAAAATGAGCTTTAGTGTGACAAAATAAATTTCATTTCTTAATTTTTTGATGAGACTTAAATTAACGTAAAATAAATAAAATCAAAAACGCTTCTGTCACGGTTGCTGATTGATTCGTTGAATATAATTTATAATGTTTTAATAGTTAAAAAAAACAGTTATTTCTTAGCGAACTATACAACACATTTATGCAATTGTATTGGTACATCAAAACAAGAAGATGAAAGAAAGCCATTGATTACGTCAGCGATCTCTGTCATTCAACAAACTTTAACTTTGGTGTCTATAGTGCAAAAAATTATTAAAAAATTTGAATACGTTTCTGTCTTTGCCTGATAATTTTTGTTTGTTTTTTATACTCTGAGCAAAACCTATTGAATAATTTATTTTGATAGAAAAAAAAAAATATAAAATTGTAAATGGTTTAAAAGACTTTTCACTGAATATTTCACTTAAAAACTAGAAAAAACAATAAATCAATCATTAATGAATGCAACCTATATTGCTTTGAATTTGAGTAACAAACCGATACAACAAAATATTGATTGGTTTGTTTTTTAAAAAAACATTTATTTAAGGATTTCAGAAGGATTAAATGATTTCAAGCCTACGAAAATTATGTTGAGAAAATTTTTGCTTAATTCTTATTGCTTTTATGTAACTGAAATAATTTAAAATTTTAATGTAAATAACGATTTTACATCACAATTAAATTTATATAAAATTTATATAAAATTTCTTACTTTTTTTAAAAATTATTTAAATCCAAGGAAAAAGAAAAACATTTACTAATCCCCAGAGTTCAATTCAGTTGTCATAAGCAGTGTCGTTAAAATGAGCATATGAATGTAATAATTATTTTAAAACCTTAAACAAACACAAAATTTCACTCAACAAGAATTATTTTATAGCTTAAAAAAAAGAAAAGAAAGAATAAAAGTAAACTTTAAGTAACAAAAATACAGCAATCGGCATATTGTTGTTAAACTCCCAAAAGCATCTGCTTTTAACATTAAGCAAAAGAATACAAGCAAACAAAATAAAAGTAAAGGCAGCAGCAACAATATTAACACAAACACACTGAAAACCTTTTTATTTTGTACAACAACTGCAGGTTAAAAATGATTTAATTAAACACAAAAAAAACTTCACAAATTTTTCTAGGAATTAGTGGCAAATTTTAATAGCTGTTTTTTAAGATAAACTCGCGATACCGGCCAGGAAAAATTTTAGTTGCATATTGTTATACACTTCCCCACCGGTGGAAAAAAGGTCTATTGAAGTCTTTTATTCTGTTTGTAATTTTTACAATATCTTTTTCTGACCCGATGAAATATAAATATTTTGAGTTTTTATGCATAACGAAGTCGATTGATCGATGTCCTTCCGTGTTAGCGTTGAACTCTGCCAAGACACTAGATGAGCTAAGGAAAATTTAACTACGCCAATCAATCACACAAAATTTGGCCATTGAATATTAGCCAGATCGGTCCATGCACTTTACGCCTGCCTCTAATTTTTCCACATTATTTGGAACAAATCATATTTAGCGCAGTAACTCCAATCAAAACAGCAACTATGTGGGCGATATGAAATTAAAAAATATGAAAAAATATCAAGTGAAAAAATTGGCGCTCGCCTATATTTTCCGAGTTTTGGGCCTCTGAACTTTTCATAAGAAAGTACGATTATGTTTCATATTTCGAAACAAATTATTTTCGAAGCCTGATACTCTGTTAGAATTTGTGAAAATTGTTGAGCAACATTGATTATTTCATAAATGAAAATGTGGTGTCCATCTCACGATTTCAAAGAATTTAACGTTATATTGTTTTCACATTGTTTTAGAAATGTAAGCAAAATCCATATGATCAGCTGTTGTTTGAAAAATTCTCTCTTTGCTTTATTTCACAGGTTTGATAAAATGCTGCCAGAAACATTTTATGTGTTTTTCTATAGTAAAAACAGAGTACTACTTCTGCAACATTCTACTAATTTTTAATGTTCGTAGTTTGACAGCATTCTGCATAAAAAACTGAACAGAGTACCAGGCTTTGCTGAAAAGTTTTATGGTGGAGAAGAATTTTTTATACCGATTTTTATTTGTACTATTTAATGGGAAATTTGCAGTTTGGTACAGGTAAACCACTTACATATATGGTGAAGTGTATATTAGATTCAACATAGCCGAATGTAAAACTCTTACTTTTTTATTTTAATGGTGGTGATTAAAATATCAAAGAAATATTTAATATGATTTCTTATGTTTTCAATTAAACACAGACAAATTGCTTATGAAAATGAAAAGTTCATTCTGCATTAAACTTGAATTCCAAAATATATGTTATCTCCGACTTTAGATGCATTTGGTTTTTTATCACCCACTGTTTTGACGCCGTGCTCGTTTCATGCAGAAATTAGTTTAAAATTGTTCTTTGTTAGTAATTAATTGTCGCAGTAATTTAACATGGCAATGCTGTCATGAAAAACAAATCTAAAATAATAGTTTGTTAAAAAAACTGAAGAAAAGAACAAATGACATGAGTAAAACTCGCATCCTAAAAGGAAGTTAAAATCATTAATTTATTAATTGATTTTACAAAATTTTTTGGTATTTTATTTAATGTTTTTGTGTTTCTTAACACCTGTAAATTTTATAATTTCATATTTTTGATAATCGACTAATTTATTTTATTAAAATTAATTATGATCCTTCAAAAAAAATTAAAGTTGTGAGAATTTCGTTAAATTTAATTTTTTTATTTAAAAAAACATAATTTTCGGAGACATGTAGCTCAGAAAATAATTTTAATAATGTGACCTCATGAATAAAAAATAGCAGTCTGGTATCTGATTTTATAGTTTTCTCCCTCTTTCGCCTTACGATCTTAAGAAACTTTGAGTTAACACAAAAGAGTTGGTAGCCCCGTTAGGACGAAAGAAGCATATTACCACCCTAACTAGGGTGTCAGACGATCAATTTTTCATTCAAGTTTTAAAATTTCTCTCATTTTTTAACCAATACACTCACACCTTAAAAACTTGCTGAGAATTTGCTTTCAAGTTTTCGTTCAATTTAGTCTTTCAAATTACATTCAAGAAAACAGCTGATTGTAGCTCTTCCCTCCTAATTTATTTTCTTGACATCTTGCTTAAAAATTACATGCAGCCTATGGTACAGCTTTCAATTTTTGTAAATTTTGACAATCAATAAGTGTAAATTTCTTGAAAGAGAATTGAACAAAAACTTGACCGTGTGACTGCACAGTAATGTAATGTTTATTAATTTCTTCTTGGCAATAAAAAAAAACAACAACAACATCAGCTTACAACATTCTTCTATGGGGAGTAAAGCTAGAGAATAAGAAATTTAGTTTATGTTCCCAATTTTTTCTTTAATCAGAACACAAAAATTTCCATAATATTAGCAGTGCCCACGACTTCGTCGGCGTATCATTTCTAATTTTCTTTGAATCAAAATTTAGAAAAATGTGTTTTTAGCCACTTGGTGTAGAGTTCTGTAAACAGTGTAAAAAATTGTATCGGTAAAATTTGGTGCTTTTACATTTGTATCTCTAGTTTCTCAACGAATTGACATATTTTTATGAAAAAAATAGCGTATATTTGAAACAAGCGACCTAAGGGAAATGCTCACAAAATATTATTCAAATCCATCCAGCAGTATTTACGTAATGGGAAGATAGGCAGACGGGCAGATAGACAAAAGTTCCAAAAAATAAATGTTTTGTATTCCATATCGACTACTGTCTACACCAACATCCAAAATTTCAAAAGATATTTTAATACAGAAATGATCCCGTTACTGCTGTATTATATGCGTAGATTTCATTCGGCACTTCTTTCAAATTAAAAAATTGAAAAGACAGTAAGAAATTTGCATACTTCTAGGCAATACAACAATAACTTTATTTGCATTTGCATGTGTGCAGTCCTTGTGATTGAAAATAAATTTATATGTGAAGAAAAAAAGTTATCAGACAGTTTCTTGCCTGAAATAGTAAAACTTTTTCCAAAACATTACTTTATTTCGTGTATGTACCAAAATTTACGAAAATTTGGCCAAATATAACAGAATTTTACGTATATGTGACATAGAGCCCTTTAAAAGTTAAAAAAAGTGTTAAATGTTCCAAACGGCACCATTGGTCCCAACAATAAAATTAATTTTTAATGTGCGTTTTTTTTATTTCAAACAAAAAATTAATTTAAAACTTTTGTATAAAATTGAACACAGATTTTTAATTTTATTCTATACAATTATACACAGCACACGTAATCTTTTTTATTACATTTTATACAAAAATATTATTGACATTAAAGTTCTTTATACAAATATACAATCGCTCGTGAGAAACTTTAAAATTCATATTCGCCTCCATGTAAAACGCCCTACGCAGGAGGCAGCCGCCATTCATTCACATGTCTACTTTAGTAACGTATGCAAAAAGAATTTAAACACATTTAAAATTATACGCACTTTGAATGTAAAATTTATGCATCATCATTTTTAAATCCGAACCTAAAAACATCTTTTGGGATGAAAATAAATTTCACCCACAAATAAAATATTTACATGTTTGAAAGTTCGTGTGCTTGTGTGTGTTATATTTAAGTTAAATATGTATGAGTGTGTATTAAGTAATGTTCACTTTTTTAAATTAAAAATTTTTTTATTAAATATTTTTATTTTTAAAGTTGTTTTTAATATTAAATATTTGAATAAAATTATTATCAATATTTTTTTAAAGATGCTTCTATAGTGGAAATGTGAGATTGATTAATTTAAAGAGCTTCAGATAATTTATTTCAAGAGCAAATTAATTCACATTTGTTGCTTTTTTATATAAAATAAATATATATTGAAATATTGTTGCGCAGCAGTCGAATTTTATTGTAAATGGTTATTTATTTTTGTACTTTATTGATATTTTATATAATTATTAATTTTATTACTTAATCTTTAATTTGGGCTGAAGGTCACAAACTTTTACTTTAAATAAAACTCTCTTTTATATTTTATTAAAAAAAAAAAAAAACATTCTTTATTTTTTGTTTTCAATATTTCGAGCGCTTTTGGTGCTCTTTTTTAGAAAAATAGATACGGAAAACAAAGAAAAATTATTTAAAAGAAAATATAACAAAGAGTTTTATTAAAAATAAAAGTTTGTGACCTTAAGCCCAAAAATAAGATTAAATATTTGAAACTAATAAAACCAAATAAAAAAAATATATAAACATTTATTTTATTTATTAAAATATTAATACAGTTTAAATTAGAAAAAATCTTGTACAACGAAAAAATAACAACAACAAATGCTACCGACTTAAGAATGTGACAATTAAGTACTTAATGTACAAAGTATTTGTACCTTTTAAATATTATACTAAATGATACAAAATGCCAGATTTTAGATTTTGGGATGAATATTCAAATAGTTTTAAATGCATTAGTATTATTTCTCTTTTGATCACATGGGATTTCTTTTGTTTATAATTTTTACGAATGACTTATACAAGCAGCTTAGATAATGCAATATGTTATATATGTTAATGATGGCAGGTTTTAGCAGATGGTGAGGGACATGGCTTAGAATATATAGAGCATAAAGTTCTAAATGACTTGAAACTTATTCTGAAGTGTTTAGAAATTTCTTTATGAAACTAAAGCCTCCTTAGGAGTCGATAAATGTGGCTTTCGCAAATAAATGTTCAACCTACTTTAAGTTCAGGCAACAAAACTCTTGATTTTCTATATCATTATATATAAGCTTTTAGAGTTACATTTTCATATTAATTTGAGTTTTGATTTTCTTGTAAATTATGTTATATTTACGAAAGGTTTTGTTTTGAGAAAATTTACCGAAAAAATTAAAATCGGTTAATACGTCGTTATGTTCCCCAAGTTTATTTGAGAAAATTACATGCTATTCTTTATATATTAAAACAGAGTTCAACAGAATAGCTCGCTACATTTTTAGACTACAATATAGACCAAATATGAATATGACTTCGTTCACTAATAAACTTCTGCTATTTCATTAATCTAAGACTGATGATGAACTTTATAAGCTTGTTAAATAATAAGAGCTTGAGCATCTTGTTTATAAATTTACTTTTAGTTACTCTATAAGAACATATATATTAATTGTACTTTGGCACGCTTGTTTTATAATGATTATGTCAAGGTACATTTATTTAAATAGGTAATAGCGGCTCTACAACATATACAACATTTGTTAAAACAACATGGCATTTTGTTTTAGTTTTGTGAGTGGAAATGTCAAAAATAGAAAAACAAATTAAAAGAGAATTGCTCTAAAAACAAATGTTCTCTTTGTTCAGCATATGCTTGTTGTTTGTGTTTTTTAAAAATCGTACGAGTAAACAAAAAATATAAAATAAAAACACGTCAAAAGCGTCCAACTACAAACCGGCGACGACACTACCTAGTAAAATAAATGTACCTTGGATTATGTCATTTGTCGTCAGGATTTCAAGGTTGTGGAACTCCATTTAACCCTGTGATCAAAGAAAATTTTCAAATTCCATCTCATTGTTTAGGAAACTGCTATTAAAAAATCTTTAATCATTTACAATTCATGGTTGTATGCAACAGGACCACATTTATTTCTCATTATTTATATTTATTTTTATGTTTTCTTTTTTAAATATTTTTAAATATTTGTGCAATCAGGAGCGCTTTTATTTTATTACTGCTAGTTGGATTTGAAAAAAATTTTGTGTAAAAGTAGCTTAGAGCCTTTGTTCAAATATAGAATACTTTTTGTAAAAAAAAACAATTATTCTAAAATTGAATTTTAAGAAAATTATAAATGACACGCAGGCGAAATCGTGGGCACTGGTAATAGCCAATATCGGGACAGAGTATTTTTTATAGCCAATGGAGACGAGCAAGTTTTTTATGTATGAGACGAAGACGAGTAGAAATTGTGTTTTTGGGACAGATGGTTATGGCAGGGATTTTCACTATTGCATAACTCGGGTTGTTTTATTATATTTATTATTATTATTAGTATTATTATTATTATTATTAGTATTATTATTATTATTATTATTATTATTATTATTATTATTATTATTATTTATTTATTTATAATTTATAATTTTTTTTTTTTTTTTTCTATAATGTTAACTTAGCGTTGCTTAGTAGATAATTTAAAGCCATTCTTGTTATGTTTACATTTTTTGTATATACTTCCTTAGTTAAAAATTGTGCTGTCCAATTAGCATTTTTTCTGTATGGCTAGGAATCCAAAATATTTATTTTTATTTGGATAAAAAATTATTGTAATTAATATATTTTTTTTTTTTTTTTGTTCTTTACCACTGAAAACAAGCAGCAATTTTTTGTATATCTTTGTGGAGGTGCATAATCTAAGTATAGCAATTGCTTCTGCTTCAAAAATGGTAGAAATAGAATAGACAATGATAGTTAAACTTAAACAAAATAAAAATAAAAATATTAAAAATATACATTTTATACTGTTCCACATTGCTTTTATTTGTGTTAAAACTGATATGTTGACGTTGCTGTTTTATAAAACATATTAATTAAAATACAAAAAAGCCTTCTGCTTAAGAAATAAAATAAATTGTAATTGAAAAATTTATATTTAGTATAATTTCTTCAAAAATTTAGTAAGAAATTCTTAACATATATTATTCTTGTAAAAATTAGTAATTTCTTAAGGGACCCATTAATTATATTCTTGTAACTTCTTATTAAGAAACAAATAATGAATAGAAAAATTAAATATATTTTGATAACAAATCTCTACAGTTATTCTTCTTAAAACAATAAGAACTTTTCAAATTGACAAAAAAAAAAAAAAAATATATAATAGAAAAAACTCAATTGTATCAAACAATAATAAAATTGAACGTCAATTAGAAGGAAAAACTTTTTTAAAAGACAATTTTAATGGAAACAAATTAAGAACAACAAAGAGAAAATGATTGAAAGCTAAAACTAGCAACAGCAAAACAAGAACCATTTGAAATAAAAAAATAAAAGAAATAAAAAATAAAAAAAAAAAACATTAAAATAACCAACCAAATGGTGAGTGATGATGAACTAATGAGAAACAAGTGATAATCAGAGTTGACAATATTTTGTCACAATTGTTTAACTTGCTGAGCACGTTGCCAGACGTGCTACGAATTTTATACAAAGGACGTCAACTTAATGTTTCATTTACACAACATAAAGCAACACACAGAACAAAACGACAAGCAGTTAGACCAACGCACATTCTAAAGAAACGGACAAGCAGTCAAATAGCTGGTTTATGTAACAGCAGGGTTAAGGAAAAAAATAATAGATCACAGCTTATAAACAACAATGATTTTTATATAAAAACATTTGAAGACTTAAGTAGAGGAAAGGAGAGGAAAGTAGAGAAAAGAAAAAAAAAAAAAGAAATTGCTTTAAGCTACATACAAGATAAAAAAAGAACAGTTTAAGAAATGAAAAGAAAGTTTCTTCTTTTTTTGCCTCTTTTTGTTTTGTATCGAAAGTACAATAGAATAGTTCACAGAACAACATACATAAACAGAAAAATCATGTTGGTAGAGTGAGGAGAACAATGAAGTTTTTAATTGAAGAACAATATTAGTCAACTTATTGTCAAGTATTTAAACTGATACAAGAGTAAAATAGAAACTGAAATTCGCAGGCAGGTATAGATGGTAGTTGCATTTTAAAAGTGTTAGATGAGGGTAAGTCATACAGATTTCGTATAAAATAAATAATTATTTCCAGTGGTTAAATTCGAAGGCATATTTTTTACACTAAGTTTCAGTGGTGTTCTCTTTTTTTATTACTGGTAGTAGCGTTTTTAAAAGTGATTGTCCACAAACATTTAATTTATACTGAATAATATAAATAGCTAAATAATAAATAACTGAAATCTTATTCTTAATTTAGTCACTACTATCACACAGTTATAACACGCTGTTATTAAGATGATATTTTCTCTCTCATTAAACCGCTGCTAAAGCTTGGAACACGATTTCTTTGTTTTACTTTACATTATGCCTTTAATATTTTACTTGCTGTCCTTTTAAACAGGTGCCTTCACCTTTAGTTAACATTACCACAACACAACCATGAATTTCCTTATCTTCTTCATGTTTATTCCGACCGCTTTTGTAAATGATATCTGCAAAGTTCAAATTACTTTAGATTAAAATGTAACAATTGACAGAAAACAAATTGTTGCTCTTGTTACTAGTTTTATTCATTTTTAAATTTAATTAAATTTTTAAAAGAATCTTATAAATAATTAATTGAAAAATACTAAAAATTTTTTAATTAAATAGTTAATTGAATCAATAGATTGAACATATTTAATAATATGAAAAAGAAAATAGTTAACTTATTAAATGAAATGTTAAATCAATTAAAAATTTAAATAAATTTCAATTTGCAAAAAGTGAATTTTTAATGGATGTCAACAAAAATTTTCTATATGAAGAGAAACGAATATTTTCTAATTCTGAGAAGTTTGAAAAACCCCTTAAATCTAATATTACTGGTTATTTTATATATTTCGAGAAAAAAAGTGTTTAGAAAGACTTTCAGTCGCATAATTTTATCCTAGTTTCTTTTCTTGGAAATATATTAACTTTATCTTTAAATGTTTGAGAGTTTCCTTAATAATGTTTGATAACACGATCTAAGGAGCGAACTCCTAATGAACCAAAATACACCAACAGAATATAATTCACAATGAGGTTGTTTTATATTACGATATTTATGTATGGAATTTGGCAATGAATTGTTGAAACCATCATTTATCTATTTTAATATTTTGCTTTAAAAGAATTTTTTTTATTATGTAGCGGCACAGATCTCACTCATTCATTGTTACTGCTCGACATGCCCTGCTTTCGAGAAATATGAATATGGTGTTCTAATGATAATGATTGATAACCGTCTGGAAACCCTGATCATAAAACATGTCTTTTTGCACTCACTAGATGATCAATAAATTCATTGCTTACTAGGGTTTTATATAAATTATGATCGTAAGGCTCTGGATATATTTTTATAATCTCACTTAATGCTTTATCTTACTACTAATAAAATGATAAATTAAAAGACACTCATACTCATTTGCTGAGATTTTTTCACAGTATAATAGCAACGTTTGACTACCCAAATATTAAAAAAAATTAAAAATAATGTCACCCCCAAAAGAACTGAATGCGAACCAGGAAAATATGTACAGGCCCATTGCAATACTACCAGTTACGAGTATTGAAAAAATTTTTTTGAAAATATCACTTTAAAAAAAATTTTGACTACTTTCTGACTGTCCGGCCGGGATAACATATATTCACCTATAGTACTCTCTGGCTATAGAGGGAACAAGTCCCCCGCTGTGCAAGCATCAAATCTGCATAGAAAATTTGGGTACTTATTCAAAGACTGACCAGTGTCCTTAAATAAACTAAAGCCACGAGAAACGGTATCCCACACAGACAGCCGCCTTTCTCTGTAGTAGGTTATTGATGAGGTCCCATTGGGGTAAACGTGATGGATGGTGGTTAAGGTCGATCTCCGCAGGAAAGATGCGGGACCGTTCCGAATGTGCTGTTCCATGATTCTCATAGTTCACGGTCCTGACAACCATGTTCTTGAAATTGCAACTTTGTTGGCTACGCCTACAGGGGCGCTAATCAACGCTTGTATTTCATTTAGTGGTAAGACCAACGTCGGGTTAGGACATCATGGCAGGCACTGACGCCAATCCTGATCATACTTGCCAATATGACTTTAGGAAAGTAAGTGGTACTCAAAATATTGTTGCAAATGTAATTAACTTTATATTCGGTTGCTTAGTTTAGGGTTTTAGTGGCGTAGCTGGCATGTTTTATGATCTGTCTAAGACATTTTACCGTATCGACCATGACGTAATGATAGGGAAATTACAATATCATGGAATATTTTAAAAAGTAATTGGAATAGCAATGCTGAGAATTTTATTATTTTTGTAGATGGCAGGGAAATTTTCAATCACATTTATAAATTATTTGGGTGTTAAATAATTAACCCTTAACTGTTAAAAATATTTTTTTAATCTCAAGTTTAAAATCTATTTCTATAAAGCAATACTGAACTTTTACTGATATAATTTTTATCCATTTAAAATTTTCCAAAAAAAAAAAATGAAATATTAAAAAAAATGATTTTTAAAATAAGTTGTAATATAATCAATTGACTTGTATATGTCCATAAGCTGAGGCAACTAAATTGTGAATTTTAATTTTGTACTTAATTTATTCAATATTGAAACAAATAATAAAATTTAATATAAGTTTTAGGAAAATTGTCTCTTCACAAAATGTACGAGGGCTGCTCTATATGTTTCTGGCCTAATAGTGAAAATGCAAATATTTTTATAATAAAAATGGTTTTATTGTTTTTCAAAGTATTCTCCAGCATGATTTAAACATTTTTGCATGCGCTCAAGCCAGTTGTCGAAGCACTTTTTCCACTCCGATTGAGACACCTCTAAAACATTGTTTTTGAACACTTCAACAGCTTCTTCTGGCGACCAAAATCGTTGATCACGCATTTTTTTCTTGATGTGCGGAAACTAGAAGAAGTCATTAGGTGCCAAGTCAGGGCTGTACGGCGGCTGAACCATTAATTCGACGTTTTGGCCGGTCAAAAACGCTCCGGTTTGAGCCGATGTGTGAGAGATCGCATTGTCATGGTGAACAATGATTCGTCTTCTCTTGTTGGTTTTTCGAATTTCTCCTATGACTTCAGGCAAACAAATTGTAGTGTACCACTCAGAAGTGACCGCCCTACGTTGCTCAAGCGGAACAGTCGCCACATGACCAGTTTTGCCGAAGAATTAGGCGACCATTTGCTTCGAAGTGCTTCTTCCACGAACAACTTTCGTTGGATTTTGCTCGTCTTTGAAGACCCACACGGTCGATTGTTGTTTCGTTTCGGGCCCATACGCATAGATCCATGATTCGTCGATCTTATGAACGTCTCTTAAAGCACCGCAATCGTATTTTTGCAACATTTCTTTGCACCAATCGACACGAGCTTTTTTTGAGCGACTTTCAAATTGTGCGGGATCCAACGAGAACAAACCTTTTTTACGGCCAGGTGTTCATGCAGTATCGAATGTATGCTGGTGGAAGAAATGTCCAAGGCTGTCTCTATCTCTCGGTATGTCGCATGTCGATCTTGCATTATGAGTTCACACACGGCATCGATGTTCTCTGGCACAACAGCCGTTTTTGGACGACCTTCACGGAATTCGTCTTTGAGCGAGCTTTGGCCACGATTAAATTCATTATACCAATTTTTCACAGTGCTATAGGATGGTGCTTCATCGCCATACAAAGATTTAAGTTCATCAATGCACTCTTGTCGTGATAATCCACGTCGAGAGTTATGAAAAATGATGGCACAAAAATGTTTACGAGTTAATTCCATTTTTTTCTATATTAATTTTTTCAAGTTACTGTAAACAACTGGATCATAACTGGAACTAATCATAAGCCTACTCTTCATTTGTCGAATGACATTACTTTTTGCTGCGTTAGGTTTAATGGTTTTATTAAAAAAAAAAGAATTATCAGAGGCGTTAAAAAGAGCAGCTGCTATGTATTTCATATAAATACATTTTCTAGGCTGGAACTTAGCCTGACGCTCTACTGCAAATCTAAAAATTATTTTTAATATTTTCAAATTATTAGCCGGACTAAGCAATTGAATTATTATATCCCTGAGCACAGAAGGAAAAGGGATATATTTATGTCTATCATTTCATTTGTAATTTCCACAATATCCATTAATGAAAGGAAGTCGATTAATCGATGTTTGTCTGACCATCATCGTTTCAGTTGAAATCAACTTTGCCAAAGCACTAGGTGAGCTAAACAAAATTTAAGTACGCCAATCGATCAGACATAGTTGCGAAAATTTTGGTATTGAAACTCAGCAAGATCGGTCGATGTTGCTAGGGGCAGCGGGCAGAACATCACAACTGCATCTAAATTGTCCATGTCAATTTGGGCAACAGAGAAAAAACAAATACATGTGGAGATAGAAAATTAAAAAATAAGAAAAAAATATCAAGTAAACAAATTGTCACTTCCCCATACATTCTGGGTTATATTTTATGGGCCCCTGAACTTTTCACTAAGAAGTACGATGGTGAACCATGTTTTTTAAGACACCAATATGGTAACATTTGTAAACTTTTGAAGAGATCTTTTAATAAATGTTAACCCGTTAAAAGCCGGTGATATTTTTATGTAAAATTATATATAATATTTAATTATATTCCTGTGTTTTTAAGTGGCTTTCGATTACACAATTTGTTTTAAAGCTCTTTTAAACTTTAGTGTTTTTGTGCTAAAAACTTATTTTTTCAAAAATTTCTAGCAGAGAAATTTAACGTTTACAATTTATAATAAAGCAACTATTATTCATTTTTTTAACAGAAACCCGAAACTACTTTGCATCTCCACCAACACTATATTTAAATGGTAGATAATAAAACAACTAACAATATAACAAATAAGAAACAGAGGAGATAAAGAGAAAGAGTTTTATTTTTATAATTAGTTTTTCTTTAACATTAGCGATGGCCTGCAATGAATTTTAAAGCAAAATTCCTTTGCAATATATAACTCAGCCATAACTATTGTAAAGTAAATTAAACAGCTGTCTTTCAAATAGAGAGAGGTGGCTTAAGGAATATTAAGCTGCTCAAAGAAGAGCAATTGCAAAAGAAAATTAAAACAGGCAGTTCGTCAACAGTAAAAATGTTTAAGATTCTTTTTAGTAAAAGAAAACTTAAAATTTCTTATTTGATTATCTTTCGTTTTTAGTTTCATTTTTAGCATCCTGTCAATTCTCATCTGCCTTTAATCATGGCTTCAATTGTCTAGTTTTAGTTGTCGCATGCATTTATAAATTTTTTTATGTTCTTAACGAGTCACGTTCAGAGATTATTAAAGACAAAAGTGTGCGTTGGTGGAATATAAAACTGTTGCTGGTCTTAAAAATGGTTTTACCAGTTGGTAGTTAGGAAAAAGAAAACAGCAACAATTTTGAAACAAAGTATAAAATAATAATTTTGTTTTTTTTTTTTTTTTTTGTTTCATATGATAATCTGCTTGGGACAAATGATAAATATTTAATAATTTCTTATTTCATTATAAATAATTTAAATTTTTTGAAATATTTAAACTTAAGAGAAGCACACATTTCAAAAAAATTATTGATTTTTTCAATCTACACTAAAGGCATCAGGTAGCAAAGAGGACAGCAGGCAGCTGCAGGAAAAATTTAATTTTCTTTTTAAATAAAAACAGAAATTGTTTTTAACTTTTGTTAAAAGTTTTACTTTTATCTTTTTTATTTAACTTTTCATCATATGTTTCTCATCATCATAATTTTCCTAAACTCGCTGCTCTTTATTTTGTGTATCAAACAATCAGCTCATCTTAGCTCTTTATTGAATGCAGAGTCAGTTAAAAAAAGGCTAACAAACAACAAATATAAAGAAGTAATAGTTGTTTGCTTGTGTGTGTTTATTGGTATTATATTTAAGTAAAATGTAAAAGAATATTTTTGTTATTGTTGTAATAAGCTTTTTTGTGGTCTCTTAATTTAAAAAGTTTTTTCAACATAAATATTTTTAAAATATTATTTAACAAGAAGGGCATAACAAATTGAAATGAGACCAACGCATGCACATTCACACATGCACATTAAAATTTAATAAAATGTTGCAAAATATTAAGAAGGAGAGGAAAGGTTTTTTAGAAAATGTTGCTTTTAAAATCTTTTTAAAAACTTATCATTTTTTTAGAAAATGTTTTTAAAATCTTTTTAAAAATTAATAAAATTTTATTTTGAATTGCACTGCTTATATTTTAGTTTTATATAAAGCAAACCAAGACTTTATAATTATACAATATTTGCCTAAAAAAAAGAACCGACTTCAAAGCAGACAGTCGGGCAGAGGGTCATTGAATATAAAATAATAATTCTTCAAATTTCAATGGTTCAAAAGTTAAGTCCATATTCACCAAATTGCATCACCAATGGTGACACTTTAAATTTGTGAAATCAAATATTTATACATTACGTTATCCGGACGTGAAATTCCATACTTCGACTATTTTTAAGTGTTTGACTACAACGCATCAAACAATAAAAAAAATTATTTCACATATCAGGACAGCCTTTAATATTTAAGTATATTTTTATTACTTTTTGCTAATGTGTGGTGTAATAATACCAACTTTTTTAAAGGTTTCATACGGGGTACCCCATAGTTTCTTATATTATAAAATTTTTTAAAGGGACCAAATTGGAAAAATTTCCATTTAAATAAAAAAAAAATTATTAAAATCAGTTCTGAAACGGCTGAGTTCAGCGGCTCATATAAAATTCTCCTTTTATCAAGTCGGTAATAAATTTTTCAAAACAGGTTAAGATATTAACCAACATTTTTTTCAGGAGTACCAGAATAAACTTACAAATTTGCCGGAGACTATTCTTTAAAAAATCACATTAAAATTTTTAGAAAATCTGTAGAAAGAAAAATTTATAGAGTGCTTCGACTAGTGGTTCGCACTAAATAATTTGGATAAAAGAAAGTTAATAAGAGAGAATAAAAAACAAGTACGAGTGCTATATCAAACCTATGCTATGCCGAATCGTATATACTCCTAATTATATATAAAAATCCAGGTTATAAATAAGAAATAAAATTCAGATCTCTATATTATTTTGCATAAAATGTTATTAGCTCTTAATGGGTTAAGCATTTTTAATAAATTTTAGTATTTTCTGAAACAAATCTTCAAAAGCTTCTATGTGATACCATTAACTATCATATGGACAATCAAACCTTTTTTTTGAATACTTTTGAGGCCCATAACCTGAAAAATATGGGCGAGCGCCAGCTTATTCACTTAACGTTTTTTTTTTTTTTTGTTTAATTTTCTATTGCCCAGTATTTTTGTTTCCAAATGGTATGGAAAAATTAGATACAGGCATGGTTTTTTGCCTGCTGCCTCTGAAGGATGGCCTATGTCTTGTTATCTTGTTGGTTTTAGTTTTCAAAAATATGGCCGATCGATTGGCGTATTTAAATTTTGTTTTCTTTTGCTCAACTAGTTCCTTGGAAAAGTTGATTTTATTACTAACATGGACGGATAGAGGCACATTGCACAATCAACTTTGCTGCGCATAAGGACTCAGAATATAATTGCTTTATGGGGAAAGCCATTTGCTCTTTGTGATGCTTCATACATAACATTTCATAAAAGCAATGTACCCAATAAGAGGTATTTTTCATTTAGTTTTTAATTAAGATTTTATATTTTTCATATATTATTTTTAGTTTATAACTTAATAAGGATTATTTGCATATTAACCACTCACCAACATTTGTGTTAAAAAAAACACATTTTATATGGTAAACCCTCCGGTATAATTTTTTTTTTAATTTCTCTATTAACAAAAGATATGTTAATAAAAATAATTTAAGCCATTTATTTTTAATCATACTATCTCAGTTAATCACCAAAAAAAAAAAAATTAAAAACATGTTGTTCACCCTTAATTTTAAATAAAAAATTCACCGCAAAAGATTAAGCCCATGATAATTTCTGCCATTAATTTTTAGTTCTGAAAACTTAACAAAATACATTAAAAGCCCCCAAAAAAAGCAAAAAAGAAAAGGAAAATAAAGCCAAAGGTCAAGAGTCGTTTTGGTACACAATACACATTTTTGTTTTAATAATTACGTTTTTGTGTGTATGTGTAAATTTGGTATTATTTAAGTCTTTGGTCTGCCATGTCCAGTGTCTTCTTTAAAACAGGAATATTTAAGACTTAAATTTTTTTCCATCCGGCATTTTTATTTCATTTTGCTGCTGTTGTTGTTGAATTTGTTTATTATTTTTTGTTTGATACCATGTGCTCTTAACAGCAGACCAATGCAAAAAAGGAAATTATATGATCTCTCTTGGTAAAGTGGTATTAAATATGGTTTTGAAGTGAACAAAAATAGTGTGTGTCTCTGTGCGTGTGTGTATGTATATGAGCTTCGATGAAGAGATTTCAACAAAAAATAAAAGAAAGACATTAAGATGATATTCCTTGATTTGTATTTAGGGTTCTCGTAATAATTGAGATTATAATCTTTTCAAAATTAAGAAGTAAAAAGGAAAACTGTTTAAAATTTAATGTACATCATGGTAGGAGTGCGAATTTTTATTGTTTTGTTACGCTAACAATTTTTTAATGCATTTTAAATTTATGCTTAATTTTTTATTGTATTTTTTCATTTTCTTATTTTTTATTATGATTTTTTTTTCAAATCATGTACTTCAATTAATCAAAGTTTATTATTTGGCATCATTTTACTGTAAATTTACTTTAATTTTGACTGACTTCTTCAAATACAAATATTATGGGTATGCTTTCCTGCAGTAATAGATTTCATTTTCTTTAAACTTCAATGAAAAGCATGAGCTTGTGAACTCAAACCAGCTTTGCAATGGCTACAGATTAAAATGATTTAAAAAGATTTGTAAAATTACCTTATTATGATAACTATATTTAAATCAATTTTTGGAGTGCTTGGTTTGCTGAACCTCGACTTTCTAATGATTTTAAGTTTTTGAAAAATTTATTTTTCTTTAAATAAAATTTTATCGAATTAAAAATTTTAGCTTTTGTATTGTTTCAAGTCAACATTTTAAGAAAAGCAATATTTCATCAAAATATTAAAACGATTTCCAAAAAACAAAAAAAAAAAATAAAATTTTGCATCAGGGAAGAATAAAAAATTTAAATAAAGAATGAGTAAGAGTGATATATTCGGCTATGCCGAATCTTATATCTCCTTCACAATCTACTTAAATCTAGTTTAGTGAAGTATCTCAAATTAAAGAAGCAAATATTGTGATAGATAATTAAAGAGTAAGGAAAAATATGTAAATAATTTAACAAAAAACTGCCAACGGATCTTAATGGATTAAGTATTTTTAATACATTTTAGTATTTCCTTAAAACTCTCTTCAAAGGCTTTAAAATGATATCTTGTTGATTTTTTAAATTTGGTACAAAATCGTCGTTTCTTATGAAAACTTCAGAGGCTCATAACTCGGAAAGTATGTGAGAGCGCAAATTTTTCCAAATGATATGGAAAAATTAAAGGCAGGCGTGGTGTTTTGCCCGCTGCCTCGAAGCACATTGACCGAACTTACTAATTTTTAAGACCAAACTTTTTAAAACAACGTCTAAGCGATTGGCTTATTTATATTTTCTCTTGCCCATATCGTGCCTTCACAAAGTTGGTTCCAACATTAATACGGACGAAGAGACGGACATCGATTAATCAACTTCGCTATGCATAAGAACTCATAATATATATATTTTATGGGATTGGAAATGGATATTGTAGAAATTACAAACGGAATGAAAAAATTAGTTATACCCGTTTTTCTACTTTTTGTAGTGAAGGGTATAAAAACAAAAAATTTTCAAATCCAAGCTTATCACAAATGATCTAACATTTCGACAAAACTCGTTCTTTACAAAAAAAGAAAAAAATATATTTTTATTAAAAAATTATTTTCCAAGAAATATAACGAAAAATAAATTTTAATTAAAATTTTATTTTAACATCAAAATATTTTAAAAATAAATGTGTCATTTGGATTAACATTCCCAATAATTTTTAATTTAATTTTTTAATTTAGGGTCGCTAAAAATTTACTAATACTTTGAAATCAATTTACTATCGGGTCGTTTTTAGTTTAATATTTTCCCTTTATGCGTCTACATAGCAACAACTACTTTGTGCCAATTTCAAATATCTGCCTAATGATTCAGAAGGTAAGATAATATTCATCAAAGTCAAGGGCTCTATGGAATCATGCTTATATTTTTATTTTATTTATAGAGAGGATATATGACACTTACATTCTAAATGTTCTCCTTTTACTTTAAAAAAACTAATGCCAAATACATTAAATTAACTTTACTATAAGAACACCCTTTTTATTTTTATTTTTAGTTATATTTCATGTTTTATTTCATTAAAAATAGTTAAACTTCAATTGTTTTTCTATTTCGGTTCAAATAAAGACAACTTTCATTAAAATTACTTTACTATTGAAACACCCTTTAATTGAAAGTTTTAGTTTTTTTCTATTAGTTGCTAGAGCGTACATTGTGCAAATCTGCCTCTATCACAGTTCAAGAAATAAAAATATTTTTATTAATATCACGCTACTTCAAGGACACTCTTTAACTATTCATACGTGTTGTTAGAGCAACTTTTGTAGCACAGCTTCTGTTGAAAAACCTAGTCTACCAAATATGGCACCCAGAAAAAATGGGCTGTTACTGTAGGACTGATAAACAGACAGACATATATACAAGCAATGTGGTTATCCTTTTGTTCTTTGGTTCAGAAACTCTAAAAAATAATTTAAGGAAACAAACATTTTTAATTCCATTGAAAAAAATTTCAAATCATTTTTTTTTTGTCCCAAAAAAAAATATCAATATAAATGTTGCAAGATTTTGCAGAGCCAAGTAGAGAGTCGTTATTACTTTATGACTTTCACGAATGTCTTCCTGAGCCTATATACGAGTAACAACAGCATTTAAATGGTTTTATAATGTAAAACTTAATGTAAGAGATCTGCTTTGTATCTTAAGTATTAATGTTGCTATTGGTCATTCCTTTTAAGTACTTCCCGGTTTAAACAATTTTTATGTTTTCGTTTATTTTGTAAACTTAATGCTCCTTAGGCTGATGTATCGTTTAATGATTCTAAAATGTTCAAAGCGAAACAATGAACAGAAGCAGCAAATAGATTCTTAAAACTACTAAAACGAAAGCTATTAAAGTAAAATAAAAGCAATAAAAATAAAAAGAAAAGGGAATTAAAAAAGGAATTAAAAAATCTCTAAATAGCAAGTATTAAGTAGTTTTGTACGCATGTAACTAACTCGCCGCATTCCATTTGTAACTTTAAGCATTTTCATCTCGAGTTTGTTTTTAAAACAATTTTACAAGTTTCCTGTTGTCTTTTCTATCTCTCATTTAGTAAAGTTAACAACAATCACAGAGACCTTCAAAAGAAATTAAGTAAAGATACCACTTCAAAGCTTTATTTGTGTTTTGTTTAAATTAAGATAAATACTTTTAAAATAAAGAAATGAGCAAAAGAAAGTTTAATCCTTCTTCTTCTGTGATGTCCAGTTTACTAATTGAAAAAGAATTTTTGTTAATTCTTTTTCATGAAGCATTCGGTTTTATGGTTACAACATTGCTAAAGTGCTTTTCTCTTATTTTACATTTAAATTCATTAAAGAAGATTTAAAATGAATTTAAAGAGAACCATTTGTTTTACAATGGAGTTTTTAAATTTTAAATTTAAGTGAGAAACTTAATATTATCCTTACGAAAAGAATGGCTGCTGACTGTTATTTCTATTTAGTTTTTTTGAAAAACTCAGGAAGGGTATTAAGGGGGTCCAAGAGTAAAATATCTACGAACGCAGAAAACATTTTTACATCTATTAAAAATTCTATTGGTTTTCAGGTTGAGACTTAATTAATTTTTCAATCGACTTAATTATGTAACTGATTAAAAAATAAAAAAAAAATTCTAATTAAATAAATAATAAAATCACCTAACAAAAATAATATAAATTTGTAATTTAATACATAATTCTTTAAATTTAAAATTGAAGAAAAGCTCGATCTCAAAATAAATTGAAATTATCAACAGATGCAAAAAAATATTTTCTGCTTATTAGAAAAAAACAGAATGCTAACGTTTATTAATTAAGAAGGATTCTTTTAGAGAACAGTGTAATCCGTATTGAAATTGCTGATTTGAAAAATTTTTAACAACTCTTAAGCTTTCAGTCTTTTATACAACATTCAGTCTTTGATGCAGCATTTGTTTCCCCTAATTTAAAACAGAAGAAATGGTTCGTTTTATGAAATCTTATTTTGCAGGAGAATGCAAAAATTACAAAAATGATCTGTACCTCAAATCAGGTGTAATGATTGTTAATGAAAAGATATAGAGGAGAGGAATTTGTATTAAAATAAGAGATTTTTCAATTCTTTAAAAAATAAATGCGAATTTTTCCACAAAGGATGTTCGTATCCTATGACACTCAACCAACAGCTTATCTAAGCGCGGTATTAATGAGGAATAAAGCTGTTTCATACCTAAATGTTATAACCAAAATAAAATAAATTAAATGGTTTTACTATTAACCGTCTATAATTCCTATTAACACAAAACAAGAAAATCAATAAGGATAACACAAATGACAGCACAGCAAAAACTGCAAAGACCAGCACAGGACAAATTTACAAAAAATAACTAAAGACACACATAAATACCGTATTTATGTGTCTTTATTAATAACCTGGGATAATAAAAATAGAACAGGTAAAGAAAGAAAAAAGCAAAGCTAAGAATTATTTCAATATAATAAAGCAAAAAATAGTTTATCTTGTTATTTCTATGCGTTATCTGCTTAAGCAAATAAAAAAGAGATTTATCTCATTATTAATGGCTATAAAGATGGTTCGATAAATCTCAAACACTGACTAATGATTTCCTTAATGCTTTCTAAACTTTAAATTTCTTTTTGGCTTCAGCTGTTGAATGGTAAGCAACCATGATTTAATAAATATCAAAAAAAATTTTGATGATGGATGTAGCGATTTGAAATTCTTCTAGAGTATAATTTTTTATACTTTCTTTAAAAAATGAAAATTAAAATTTGTAAATAATTTTTTTATTGAAGATTTTATTTGAATTTTTAACTAATATAACTTTATTTAATTTTTTAAGCACTAGATCTTAATTGTTTTATATATATTTTCCATATTTGGCAACTCCATTGTGTAGCACCATAAGGAAACATCGAAAAAATATACGAAAAATAAGAATCTAGTGCTTCAAAATGAAATAAAATATTGTGAAGAATTTTCTTTTATAATAAATTTAAAATTAACAAATATGACTTAAGCCGAATGGAAATTATTCATTTGGTTATGATAATAACAATATTAATAATAAATAATTTGTAAACATTAAAAATATAAAACATTTCCAGTAGCGAAATAATTGTTTTGCAGTTTCTTGTGAAAGAATTTTATATTCTTTTTTTTCAATTTAAGTTGTAATTTAAATGCATTTGTTTCTATCGTTATTAATTTAGATTTATTATTAATTTAAAGATTTTTCTTGTTTATTCATTTTTTTAATCATAAATTTAAGAAAATTTAAATAATTTTTAAGCAGAATATTGTAACAGATTATGGCCAAGATGCCTTAGTCTATTTATTATACTTTAGACAAGATAATGTCGCTCCTGTACCACAAAAGATAAAGAAAGAAGTGCTACAGCCAAGGACAAAAGAACGTTACTATCCAGCAGAAAAAAATTTACCTAAATACCGTAAAATTTAATGTTGAATGGGAGAAAAGTTATATAGTTAACTACAATTAGTTATTTCGGAAATTTTGACTTAAGGCTGTGTTTAATTTTTTTATTATTATTCTATTAATCCGATATTAAGTCTATATTTTTTTTACGTTCAGGGATTTTTCTAATAAAAACAAAACAATCACAATTATCATATTAAAAATTAAAAAACAAATCACAGAAGATGTTTACATAAAAAACAAACAAATAATTTTGAAAAGTTAATTATATTGAATAAATATTTTCAGTGTGACCATTCCTTCTTTTTTATGGAGTGGGGTTTGCAAATGTGATGAAAATTTTAAAGAATTTAAAATTATGCAACGTGTAAAATTGTGACAAAAAAATGAATAATAAATAAAATTATTTCTGTTCTACATATCTCCCCAAATTATTTTCATGACAAAAATAATTTTAAAAAAATTTCTTCAACTTTAAAAGATTTTTTGATCAACACTTCATATTTGTTTTTGATAAAATAAATTAATTATGTCTAAGCTCCTTCATTGAAATAAAAATATTTGGTAAAAAATTAGATTAAATTAACAGATATCCACTAAATTCATGTGTTGTTTTATTTTTAATGATGCGTTACTACTGTTTTACTAAAATTTTAATAATTTAACAGACTTTTTCTTAATTTCTTTATCACTTTTTAATCACATTATCAGATTTTAAATGAATAAAAATATTACCTTTCCGGCTAAAGGTCCATTATTTAATTAATTTTTTAATTTTAAAACATTTTTGAAAATAAAAATTATTTACAAATGTATTCGGACATTAGCAGAAAGAAACGCAGCACAGTGTACATTGTGAACATCACCTATTTAACCAATTAATTTTGTAAATAAGAATGCGAGGAATATTCATATCCATATATATTGTTGGTTAAACGTAGTCGACACACAAACCAAAGTATTTCTTCACTGTTCCCTGTTATTCGTCCCGTACATTTGTTTTTGCTATTGTATCAACTATCGGTTGATAACTAATGCAATTTTTATTTTTAATCATTCTGACTTGTTTACCCACAACATTATAGATGCTGTTACAGTATCGTATTGATTATGTTAAGTATGAATGTATGAGCAATTTTATTTAAAAGTACTTTCACAAAAAATTGTCTTCAACTTTGAATAAAATTTTTTAAATAAAAATAACTTGATTTAGAAGAAGACTAAGAATTCTGGGCTCTCCTTTCTTTGGAACTCTTACGCAGCTATCATCTCACTTTATAAGGGACATAGCGAAGTTCATCCGTGAATGCTAATGGTTCTCGGCTGGGTAATGGGAGTCATGCCGCCTTCTTTGTGGTATCACAGCGGGCCGTTCGTTTGTGCTCAAGTGAGCTTCGTCGCGAGAGGCTGCCACTCCTAACTAACTAACTAACTAACTAAATTTGTAAATAAATTTGATAAAAAAATTTTCGTTTTTAATCTTTGAAATTTGGTTTAGCTTTAACCTTTAAAATTATTATAATTAATTTTAAAATAACGAACACTTTAACTTCAAATTTTAATTCTTAATAAAAAAATCAAATATCATATATAAATCAAAATTAAATGAGAAAGACAAATAATAATAAAATAACCCATGTGTAAATGTACATATCCACAACATTTGTATTAGTTTAAGCTAACAAATCCAATGAGAAAAATGAGAAAATTAAATTAAAATACATTTTAAATAACATATATGAGAAGAAGAAAAAAAAAACTGCAACCTGCTGTGGCACAGCCATGTACCTAAAACCACAATAATACAAACGTATTTAATAGTTGGCTGTAATAGGGTGCAAATGGTGATGGTACTGTAAACTAAATGTGAAAAAAAAAATTTTCTTTGGCCTTTTACTAGGTGATCCAAATACAAGTGTATTTTCAAATCGTCCGATGTAATTATTACCAGTATCATACCTCTGTGGATTTAATGGGTCGCATTATGCTTGAACAATGTTAAAAACTAATGCTTACTAAATTTAAAGCGAGTGTTGTGTTGCCTCCACTGTCCGTCTGTTAAAAAAATGATTTGAGCCAAAATGAAGCACCCACCGTTTTTATTCCACACAAACTTTTGCAAAAACTTTATGAGACTGGGTTAGTAGTGGACAATAAACTTTTGTTCATCTTTGTAAGGTACGAGCCGATGAGAATATGGCTATCGTAGCTGAAAATGTGCATTTTAATCCAACAACGCAGAATTGCCTTCGATATTAACAACACGGCATTCGATAAATGAAAAAAGATCTCATAAACATTTTCTGCTTATAGGATCCAATTGACTCAAATATTGTAGCAGTCTCTACTTCATTGCACCTTCTCAATTCAAAAGCTAAAATCGGAAATAAAAATTGATTGAAAAATGAGGTTTTCCGACGAGGTGCATTTTCATATCGGTGTCTATGTCAACATAAAAAAACGCTACATCTACAGAACAGGAATCCCGAACATCAGTGTCAAAAACAAAAGCTTCTTCCAAAATTTTAGTAAAAATTTTATCTTTTTCACCGACAAGAGTACAGTCGCAAAATTTTAAGGGCTTAAAATATATACTCGGAATTTTAGTAGTCCTTAGTTTAGTCAAACAGCTTGTCAAACAATCAATCTTTTGCGAATTATTCTGGGTTCATGTTCATATTTAAAAACTCTGTTTTATATTCCTTTGTATACAATTTGCTCTTATTGAAGTAATAAATTTTCTTTTTTGAAATGGTCTTACTTTTCAAACATCATAAATAAAGCAAAATAATGATAAAAATTTTTTATTATTAAGCTACTCGCAAGAATGATTTATTGTTAACATAATAGTTACATCATGTAAGTGTGGAAATTACCCTTAATATCATTAGAAAGAATCATAATTTCTTACAGGATGTGGTAAAAACACGAAAAATAATTTACAAAACAACAATAAATCGTAGAAATTATCAGTTGTAAGCATCATAAAGAAGGAATTATTACTGCTGCCATTTTCTTCAATGGTTACTAGAAGTTAAACAAACGTAATGTTTAATAAGTAAAGGTGAATTGGTAGAGTAGGAGTAATTTTGTGGAAATGTATTGAGTTTAAGTTGACCTCATTAAAAATGAGTTATAGGAAGCTGGTGTTTATTTATAATTTACAAAGTACCTCTTATCAACTCCTATTTTATTAATTAGAAAAAATTAATAATAAAAAATTTTTATTTTTGACATGTTGGATCCGTTTGGTTTGTTGCTTCTAATAGGAAAACTTAATTAAAGATTATTGTTGCATATAATACAACATCCTTTATGAAAGAGCTGTAGAGAGCGATTGGTCAATTTTTCTTTTCAAAATAACATGAGAAAGCATTTAGTTTTAAAAAGAAAATTAAATAAAACTGAGTTTTAAAGAAGGCATTCAAGTTCTATAGAAATATGTACTGCGATGCGTTGCTAGATAACTTAAATTTCCTTATTGCTTTTTGCCAGAGGTAACAGCTGCCATCAAGAATCATATTGAATCTTTCCCCCCGATAGAGTCACACTATTGCCGAAAATCATCAAAAAGATTATATTTAAGCAGTGGATTAAGTATTTCAAAAATATTTGATCTTTTCAAAGAAAAAGCAGCGGGAACAGATTCTGCAAAAGTCAGTTATGAAAAGTACAAACAAGTTTTTGGTCAGGATTACAACATGGCTTTTCACAAGCCCAAAAAAGATTTATGTGCTACGTGTACCCTTGCCCAATCAGCTATTGAACCACCAGAAGAAGAAAAATCTGATTTCGAAGCACACATTAAACGAAAATAATTAAGCCGTGCTGCAATGAGATCAGACATCGAAAGTTGTGCAATGGATAAAAAGTTGATAGTTGCTACCATGGATTTGCAATCAGTTTTGCAGATACCACAGGCTGAAGCAAGCCCATTCTATTACAAAAGAAAACTATACAACTTCACTGTTTATAATGAAGCAACTCGTAATGGAACTTACTACATTTGGTCTGAAGTTGATGGCAAAAGAGGAAGTATTGAAATCGGATCTTGTGTGAAAACATTCATTAAAGGAGAAATGCAAAAAATAGATCCGATAAATTGTTTTGTGGTCTGATAATTGTAGTGGGCAGAACCGCAATCGTTACATTGCTGCAATGTTGCTTCAGTTAGTACAAGAATCTTCCATTGAAATTATCAAACAAAATTTTCTAGAAGTGGGCCACACTCAAATGGACGTCGACAGTATGCATTATGCTATTGAACATTCTGCCAAAAACTGTTCTATATTTTCCATCAATGATTGGTCAAACGTTATTCGTCAAGCTCGGCGTAAGCATCCATACCATGTGGTACGAATGTCACATAGTGATTTCATTGATTTAAAATTGGTCAGTGCCAGATAAATGAAAAAAGTTATTGTGTTCAATGACGGAGAAAAATTGAATTGGTTGAATATAAAATCATTGATGTTTTGCAAGTCGATGCCTGGCCAAATTGGTGTTAAATACAACCATGATGAACAAGAATATAAAGTACGAAAACAATTCATTTGATTATAAATCAGTGAGTTTATTTACAGGTATAGTTTTTGTTTTTAGTTTATTAATGTTGAAGTGCGTAAAGTCAGAGGAAGGCCACCTATTAAATGGCCATTACTTTACGAACATCTCCTGCCTATAACAGAAGCCAAAAAACGGGACTTGAAAAGTTTATGTGCTTAAAAGCTTATTCCACAGGAATTCCATGCTTGGATTGAGTGAGAAAAATGCCTTTTAGTATTTAGTGCAAGAACCAAAGTTAAAAAATGCTTTCTTTTAGCTCATTGCCAACTGGAAATGAAACCCTTGAACCGAATTCCAAATCAGAGGATAATTAATTTTTCAACCTTTTCTTCATTAGTATAAACCTAGATTTGTTTTTTGTTAACATTCCTTATTTCGAAATAAATGTTATCTGAAAAGTGTGTTTTCAAAGAATTACTAGGGTTCTGTATGCATTAATTAACCAAGAATGTGCCAAAAAGTGCTTTATCCAATTTTTACAGCTATCTAATGATGGTGTACAGTTTTCATCTGACAAATTATGTATAATTCTAGGCAAGTATTTACTATGTTTAATTTGAAATATAGCACCTCCTGGCATAGCGGCGACGAAATTATATTTTTTTTTTAAATTCTAAATATTCAGTAGAAAATAAATTCATTGAGGTTTTATCTCAGACCTGTTACAGTGTTACCAAATAACCTTAACAGCCTTCTTCCTGTGACAATGCCATGTTCAAGTGAAATGTCCCTTTTATATCAATCGACCAATTTCATGCCGGTTCAATGGTTTTTATTATTTTATTTTATTTAAAATAACAAATTTCACATTAAAATTAAATTTGATTTATTTAATAAAAATACTTGTATTTGAATCACCTGCTATATTTCTCTTTAAACTTAAGCTTTCACGTTCAACATGAACCGACTAATAATTACCACAATTGCTACATCACACATAAATTAACACTGTTAGCAAAGGACAGCATATACATATAAATGTATATCTGTCAATGTGTTTTTGCACTCAATGTTTATCTATGAAAATTGAATAAGTGTTTGTGGGTGTTACTTTGGTATTTGTGTGAACATCCAAACATAGACATTAAAAGCTATAACGTATACTTGACTCTAGCGTTCAGCGTGTCATGTATTAATTTCATTAAAATTGACTTTTTTTTTATTATAATGAACACTATTGAAATTACAGCCACCTAACAAACATAAACATGACCATAAGGCTACCAAAAGGCCATGTTGGCAATTGAAATTCATAGTGAATTTATATTAAAAAAAACTAACAGAGACAAAATTAAATTGAATAAAACTGAGTGCAATACACAACGACAACAACAACATCAGCAGTATACAATAAACAAAGGAAAGCAATTAGGTATATTTCTCTTGGTCCCTAAATATATGTATGGATTTGTGTGTAACTGAATGCGTTCGAATTTCTCTGTGTTTTTTTGTAGCCTAAAAGTATATTATAGTTTTTGTTTTGTTTGTCACTAGATCTGTGGTATTGAGTAAATTGAATTGAAATGGAAAAACCTCAAATAAAAGCCAAACCCAAAACAAAAAATTTTAATATATGTCTGTACGTATTCAACTTGTTCTTTTAGAGCCGTAGTCAAAAAAAGTATGACCAGAACAGCACAAAATTGAAATTGAAAACTGTCAAATGAACCAAGCTCTGTGTTAAAATCATAACATATTGCCAGTGTGTTGCTCTTTTTTGTATTGTTTTTAGTATATACATATGTATGTGTTTGCTGCATGTGTATAAATGCATGTGAAGATTTTTTATACTTGTACATGTCCTTTGTCCACTTTTAACTTTAACATTTTTATACAAGTACGTGAGAATTTTTTTTCAATTATCTTGCTTTTGGTAGCAAGAGCATCATGTTGGAATTTAATTAAAACTATATTTAATGAAAATATTTTTGAAAGTGGTCTTCATTATGTTGCAGAGTATTATATTTTCGTATTAATAAGGGATTTCTAGGAAAAGTAATAGAAACAAAAGATTCTTTAATAAATTAGCAAAAGTATTGCTGCCACTTAACTTGATCCCATAATCTAAATTTAAAACAAAAATTAAAAATAGTAAGAAAATAAATAAAATAAATCATTTCATACACACGATATTTTATTGAAAAATTATGTTTTGCAAAATCTGTTTTAATTTATTGTTATCTATTAATATTTTTTATCGCTTCTAATGAGTATCATAACTGGACACTGTATGATCGCACATGTGACGTTACGTATATAAATTTCTAATTGTGAGTGCTGCAAAGATGAAGAGTACTGTCCAGCTCTACTAGATTGCAGGCTCGAACAAGTGAGCCAACATTTTTTGAATATCTGTTCTATCATAAGGATGCAATAGTGAGCCACCTGATAGGTTCTTACGAACCAAGGGTTGTAAAATAGGGTGCTGTGGCGATGTCTTTTTAGTTTTTGAATTAGAATTAGAATTAGAATTAGTGCGAATTAAAGTAGTTTTTTATATTTTCTTTAAAAATTATTCTCTGGTTTTCATGTGAAGAATTCATCTTTCTTTTAGGCCACTATATACAATATATTCGGACATCCACACAATTTGTATAGTTTCAACTGTCCATCTGTAGCTGTCAAACAATCGAGTAATATTCATATATGGCATCATCTATGGGGAACCATTTTAATTTAATTATTTATGCTTGTTGTTACAGCAGATATAAAAGTAAGCAATCTGTTTAATTTTCTAGTAATTGGCTTTAAAATTTTAAAAGATAGACCAATCTAAATCAAATTAAATCTGCTGTGGGGGCACCCTTTAACGTTTTATACAATTTAAATAAACTGTGTACAGACATACATACTTGTTTTAAACTATAAGTGTTTGTCCATAACGGCTTAAAAGATAAGGCCATGTACATCAAATTACATCACCTGTGGGACACCCTTTGATTTTCAATTTAATACAGGGTCCGCCGTCTAACGTTTTTTTTTCAATTAGTGCTTATTTCGTGAATGGTAACACTTCGATCATGTCTGATTTGACAGATAATTATCTTTATCCTTCCGCTGAACGAATATGGTTTTGTATTCGCTTAAACAACGCTGGGAAATATTGTGACACTACTTTGAAATGTTAATGTTGCAGAATGTGTGCGAAAGTTGCGTATGGATTTTGGAAGAAGAGAAGCAACGTCAGCTCCGGATGTTCGTTATCTTGTGAAAAAATTGAAAGAAACTGGCATCCTCATCGATAAACCAAAGCGTGAAAAGCAAAAACAGTGCGTACACCCGAGAATATTACAGCTGTGGTAGAAAGTGTGCGTGAAGCGCCATCAACATTAATTCACCGTCGTTCTAAACAATTGAAGATTTCGGAGACATTATTGAGACGAAGTTTGCATAAAGACCTTGGTATGACGCAATATAAAGTCCAATTAATTCAGGAGTTGAAGCCAACTGACCATCCAATGCGTTTCCGTTTCGCTAAGTGGGCCTGCGATCGACTTACAGAAGATGCCGATTTTGCCAAAAAAAAATCATCTTTTTAGATGAAGCTCATTTTGAACTTGGCGGGTATGTAAACAAGCAAAATTGTCGCATTTGGGGCACAGAAAACCCGCACGCATACATTGAAAAGTCGGTGCACCCGAACCGAGTCACTGTTTGGTGCGGATTTTGGTCCAGAAGCATAATTGGGCCATTTTTCTTTAAAAAAGAGCAAGCAGTTGCCGTTACAGTCAATGGCGATCTTTATCGGGCCATGTAGAACGCATTTTTGTTCACAAAAATTGAAGAGGAGGATATTGGCAACATTTGGTTTAAACTGGACGGTGCTACGTGGCACACAGCCGAAGTTACACTCGATGTTTTACGCCCGTAGACCTGATGTCGCTTGGGCATCTAGGAGCTGCGATTTGATACCGTTGGACTATTATTTGTGGGGTTCCGTCAAATATAAGTGTTACGCCGAGAAGCCAGAGACAATTGATGCTTTAAAGGACAATATTCGTGAAGCCGTTGGTGAAAACAATCGATAATGTGCTTAAAAGTTGGAGCGATCCTGTAGGCTACTGCATGGCCAGGCGAGACAACCACTGGAATGAAATTTTTTTCCATTATTAACCGGAAGGATTGTACTTTCAAATAAAGAAATAATAAAAGAAAAGAATAAAGAAATTTGAGAAAATATTCATTAGTTTTTTTTATAGCATTTAAAAAAAAGTTATTTGTTGTTGTAGCGAAGTACACATTTTGTGTGATTGACTACCAATTTTCTAAAGAAAAAACCATTTAAGTCTAAATATATCACCAATTGGGACTCCCTTTAATATTTAAATTTATTTTTTTATTAGTTTTTGTTATTAAGCGGTATAGTGATACCAATTTTGTTAAAATTTTTGAAAGTTGTTCAAAAGACATGTAAAAATCACATGGATTATATGGTACACCCTTTAATTTTTAATAATATGAACTTCTTTATTTATTTAATCAGTAAATTTCATATTTTGATTAATAAAAATCAAAATAAATTAAAAATCTGCTGCTTTTTTGAGGTCGAATCAAAAGTATTTTTATGAAAAAAAACGTCTACCATTAATAATTATCATCAAACCTGTTTAAAGGTTTAATATTTCCTTTTTAATTTTTTTATACACTAAATATTTTCAGCTTTTGCTGCATTAAGGCCACAATAATCTCTTGATTTCACATATAAATTCTCTGCCAAAAAGATTTAAGAATTAAATAATTCAAAAATAAGTAGAACGGAAACAACTTGGGTATAATCACAGAAAGCAAGAAAAGGAATAAAAAATAACCGCAAATGCTGAAAATTTTCTTTGCGATTTGTGAGTTCATTTTTAATTCTTATTTTTATTTTGCCTATTTTATGTCGTTTGTGCAATTTACTTCATTTGTATGCTGGCTGCACTTAAATCTTATTTAAATTGAAATTATTAATTAGTACCACAGCAGCCTGATGGCAAGAGCAAATTGTTTTTGTTTTCTCTTTTAGCAATTTTATGTTGCCATTTCTTCCTGCTTTAAAATATAAAAAAAAATACTTGTGGCAAGCAAAGCATAAATGCAAACCACCTTACTACACTCAGCTAAGTTACAATCTCTACCAGTAACAGCCAACACTAAAACCAACGTTGTTAATAATAGAATTTTTTTAATGTATGAGGGAGTGTTTCTTTATAAAAAAAGAAAAAACACCATCAGTGCTTAAAGGTTTAAAAAATCAAGGCTGTAAAAAACTAGTTGGGGTTACTACACAAAACTATTATACAAACAAATAGATAAAAGTGGGCTGCACTTTTGTGGTTGCAAGAGCAACAACAGAATTACCCAGAATAAAATGTGTTGCGTCATATTTGTGCGACATGTAAAATAAAATTAATGAAAAAAAAAACTATCAACTAACCACAATACAAATGGCGTTTAGTAGTAGTTTTTATGTTAAATTATTTATGTATTTATATTATGTTCATGTGTAGATTTCAAGACCACAATATAAACTGCATAAAATTTTAATAGGTTAAGGCCCCGCTTGCTAAAAATAAATTTTAATTTAAAGATTTTATTGTTTTACAAAAAAAAAATTCTTTAATAATTTGTTTTTCTATCAAAACAGCTTATTATTCTTTAACAATAAAATAAATATTCTCTAATTTATCAAGCACAAGATAAGCTTTAAAAATAAGAATATTTTCTTTATTTTTATATTTTCAATACTAAGCCACATCGTTGGGTGGCACCTTCACGTGTGGCATCATAGAAAAGTAAATTTAATTATAAAAGTCAAAAACAAAAAATAGAAATGAAATCAAAATACAATTGCCCATATTCGTAGTTAAAATAAAGTCTACTTTAAGGGAACTAAAGTCGGTTTTACTTTAGAGTCGACTCTAACTGATTCATAGACAATTCAAAATATACTTTTGGCGTTGAAGTCAACTCTAAATTTAAAAATAGCTAAAGCTGTTTTCAACTCATTTTTCCATAATTATTTTATTTGGTTTAAGAACACAATACTCTTCATCTGATTTTTAAACCAAAGTGAACAAAATAACAACAGGATTACTTTTTTCTAATGTTTGATTAGAAATTGTATAAAAACATTTATCAAACTTAAGTTGACACCCAGTTAAAGTCGATTTGACTTAAAGTATGCTTTATTTTCGACTATGAAAGCAAAAAAGATAGTAAGAGTTTTTTAGTTTAGAGTATACTTTGGCAAGAGTCGACTTTAGTCTATAACAATGAATATGGGCCAATAATTTTAATTTCTGAAATAATAACAGGAACTATTTTTGTATTTTAACAAAATACATAATTTTAATCTGGCTTAAGTTCATGTATCTTTTAAATTCAAAATTTATAAGGAAATACAAATTAATATATTTTTTTCCAAAGAGGATTTGAAGCGTGGATATTTCAAATTAATTAAAATTCTTCATTCATTCTTCAATTTAAGTTCTAGAAAATTTTTAGAAAGGAAAATTATTGACAGTTATATGCAGAAAGCAAGAAAAATTAGACACTGGCAGAACGAAATGCAGCAATTTCTGGAGCGCTACATCCATCATCAGCATTCTCCACATCTGTCTACCTTAGGTTGTGTATATTGTAAACATTATCTATTTAACCAACTAATCAGTTTTAATCAGTAAAAATTTGTTTTGAAATTTTGTAGCAACCATAAGTATGGCCAGAAACGCTGTTTTCCCACTGTTCAAAGCCTGATTAAAAAAAATAAGCAATTTAAAAATACGCAAGGCACAACGCAAATAAATTCATCCTTAACTCATCAATAGTTAATATGATACTGGAACATGATGCTATAATGCTGTAAAGAAAGTATGAATGACTAAAATAAAAATTGCATTTGTGGCCATACCGATGGTTGGTACCAAAGCAAAAACAAATGTACAAGACATGTTACAGAGAGAAAAACAAAGAAATACTTTGAGTTGTGTATTGATTTTGTCTCACTAAATTAATATTAACTAGTTCCTAAAATAGATGATAATTTACAATGTGCACAACTTAAGAATGTTTATGAAGGATATAGCGATCCAGAAAATGCGGCATTTCATTTTGCTAGTGTTTAATTTTTCTTGTTTTCTTTGGTAAATGTCCTTATATATATGCAAATAATTTTTCTTTCTAAAAATATAATTTAAAAAATGAACCTAAGCCAGAAAAGCAAAATTAAAATTCACTTGAAATAAAATTTTTTAAAAACATTTTTTGTTAACTTTTGAGAAAAACAACAAAAACAGCAAAAAAAAAAAAGAATGTGACGCATCATTTTCTTTATTTTACTCATTTTGAAATCGCTAGTTCTTTACTTTGGGTATTAAAAAATTTTAAACAAATTAAGGTTTTTTACGCTAAATTGCTGGTTCAAGCGACAACAATTTAAGAACTTTTTTCGTTAATTATTCGAGTTTAAAATTGACTCGATTTACATAACAGTTATGCATGCGTTTATTTTAAGCACTTGTCGTGCATTGCGTACATCTGACGTTAGTTTCTAGCCGTAAAAAAATTTACTTTTTTTAAATCTAATATATAATTTAGCTGTAAAAAATAACATTAAAATAATAATAACAATTTCAATGAAGCTAATTTTAGACATTGAATTATTGTTCAACCTTTCAAACCATGCTAGACGTACGTAACGAAGAAAGCGAACAATATTTTGCCCAAATACGTGAGTAATAGCTGGTTTATCAACCCAAATCAAGTGACCAGCCACTTGGATCTAAAGAAAAGAATAGCAAAATGTCTAATTGCATGACCTTTAAAGCCAATTGACAGTTCCAATGGTGTGTTTAAACCGCATAAAATGGTAAATATTTCTAAATATTCCTGAATAGAGTTATGCCTTTTTATTACAAAAATAAGTAATTGGCCCATGAACCAGAATACCTTGAGGCAGTTTTTTTTTATCTCACATGAATAATTTGCTTTTGTGTTAATAAAACTCACCTGTGTGTGTGTCTTTTTTTTTTTTGGCTATTGATTAATATTTTTGAACAACAGTTCTTGTTAGTCATTATATCTAAAATGTTTATTTACACATTTGCCTACTTGGATTTGAGTCAAATACACTTTTCTATTTGCCACATGAAACAATCTACAAACAATGTAAATTGAAAGTTACACATTAACTTCAGCATGCATTCGATGATGTATCGTATGTCAGTGTTGTCGGACACAGTGGTCAGTTAGTCAGTTAGTCAGTTAATCGGCACGTTAAAAATATCAACATGAAAGACATTAATTTATAAACATCCTAACACTCATACAACCCAATTAACTCCAGCTGTAAAAACCTTCATACATTTGTACACAATTGAAAAACTATCAGTATTTGGTTGTGTTTACTAAACTGTTAGCGAGAGAGCTTTAGATTGAGAGTTAAAAAAAGGGATTTAAGCCAAGTAGAAAATTTACCTTAACAGATTTTTTAATTAAATTTATAAAAAACAAAATTGGATTAAGGCTTGTTTTTTTTTCAATTTCTGTATAGAATAAAATAATAATTTTTAATTAATAAGAGCAAAGCCCAGCCCGACGGAATTTATGAAAGGGTTAACTATTTAAAGAGCTGTCAACTGTGCTGACTATTGAAATGCTACCAAATAATCCAGATTTTTACTTTGAAAATCAATCATCAATTAGCGCAACTTAAAGACACAAATTTTGTTCAACAATGAGGCACATTTTTAGGTTATTAGTTTAATAATTAAGATAATTAATTAATGAATTAAATAATAATTACAACATTATGTATAGAAAAATGCACCGCTTGGTATGGCTTATTGTAGTGGCAGCATTGGACTTAAAATATGATTAACTGTATCATAATAAATAACTTTTTTTTAAATTTGGTTTTCATTGATCCGAGTAAAATGTGGTTTTAAGGGGATGACGTTATGTGTTGAAAGGTGACCGCAACCATTAAATTGTTGAAAGCAAATTTTGGTTTTAAGTTAATTTTGAAATATCGACCTGTCAATTGGTCTCTTAAGTTGTATGATTATTTACCCCTCGATTATTTCCTATAAGGACGCGTGAAGTCACTGGTTTATGCTGATAAACTGGCAGCAGTTTTCGGAAAAAGTAGCCCAAAATTTAACCTTTTGTCAAAAACTGCCATGGCAGTCATTTCCTGAAATCATTACTAAATAATTTTTGAAAACTTTTAAAACTTTACCGGATTTAAACGATCGTGAGTGAGTTCCGAAAATTTTACTTGAAATTTTATTGTTCCGCAGCCAAAATTTAACAGCTTAATACTCTTAATTAAGTTTAATATTTTTCTTTTCTTTTCTTTTTTCTTTCTTTTTTATAGAAGTTGTGTAATAAGTTTTAAAGTTTCGAAGGGTGATAAAAAAAATCACACAAGACGTAAATTTTCATTACTTCTATCGTAAATTATGACAATTGCTAAAAAAAACAGGGATTTTTTTTTGTTTGTTTGATAGTTTAAAGTTTAGTGGACGCCTAATACGAGAGAACAACATCTATTTATTTTTTATCAAAATCATAGATAAACTAAAGTTTTTTGTGGTACTTTTAATGTAATCGAAAAGAGGTGAGTTGGTCTGTGAAATTCTAGAAAATAAATTCCGCATAACAAAAATCAAAGGCAGGGGGATAAAAGTGAATATCAATCCATTCCAATTACGATAGGGCGTTTATATAATAACTTATTTTATACAGATCAATTTCTGGTTCTTGATTTTGTGTTGACTACAAAAGTCTAGAATAATATTTATGTAACTTCGGCGGTATATTGGCTGTAGAAACTATGAGAACAAGAACTCACCCAGCCAACTGATCGCTGGCAATGTTCAACAGATTTCAGTCATTTTTTTTTTTTTTTGCATTGTTTTCATCTTGTCTTACCTATAGCATTTTCTGTAAGTAGAAGGGTTTTGACTACTTTAATATAACTTTTAGCACAAACTTCCAGCTAATGTACACTAACAACTAAGGAAAATGTGGATACAAAATATACTTGCTCTACTTTAGACAACACAATATTGCAGTATGTCAAGAAATGTTGTGGGTAGGTCTTTAATTAAAAGCAAAATGTATAACATTTCCCTTTATATAATTAAGTTACGAGGGCTGCTATATATATATATTTCTGGCCTGGCGACACTGAGTGCTGCCAAGTGCAATCTGACATTTCCATTGGAAAGTGTGTCATTTTTAAGCATAATCGTACTCAAAACGTTTTGATGTACGACCATTATTTGTTTTGTTTACAGTGACTTGAAAAAAAAATATAGAAAAAAATGGAATTAACTCGTGAACATTTTCGTGCCATCATTTTTCACAACTTTCGACGTGGATTATCACGACAAGAGTGGATTGATGAACTTAAATCTTTGTATGGCGATGAAGCAACATCCTATAGCACTGTGAAAAATTGGTATAATGAATTTAATCGTGGCCGAAGCTTGCTCAAAGACGAATTCCGTGAAGGTCGTCCAAAAACGGCTGTTGTGCCAGAGAACATTGTTGCCGTGCGTGAACTCATAATGCAAGATCGACATGCGACATACCGAGAGATAGAGACATCCTTGGACATTTCTTCCACCAGCATACATTCGATACTGCATGACCACCTGGCCGTAAAAAATGTTTGTTCTCGTTGGATCCCGCACAATTTGAAAGTCGCTCAAAAAAAGGCTCGTGTCGATTGGTGCAAAGAAATGTTGCAAAAATACGATTGCGGTGCTTTAAGAGACGTTTATAAGATCGTCACAGGTTACGAATCATGGATCTATGCGTATGAGCCCAAAACGAAACAACAATCGACCGTGTGGGTCTTCAAAGACGAGCAAAATCCAACGAAAGTTGTTCGTGGAAGAAGCACTTCGAAGCAAATGGTCGCCTAATTCTTTGGCAAAACTGGTCATGTGCCGACTGTTCCGCTTGACCAACGTCGGGCGGTCACTTCTGAGTGGTACACTACAAATTGTTTGCCTGAAATCATCGGGGAAATTCGAAAAACTAACAAGAGAAGACGAATCATTGTTCACCATGACAATGCAAGCTCTCATACATCGGCTCAAACCAGAGCGTTTTTGACCGGCCAAAACATCGAATTAATGGGTCATCCGCCGTACAGCCCTGACTCGGCACCTAATGACTTCTTCTTGTTTCCGCTCATCAAGAAAAAAATGCGTGGTCAACGATTTTCGTCGCCAGAAGAAGCTGTTGCAGTATTCAAAAACCATGTTTTATAGGTATCTCTATCGGAGTGGAAAAAGTAGCCCTCGTAAATATTTAAATATACAGAAAAATTAAAATAACTGATGCAAAAAAAAAACGACTTCAAAACAGGCAGTTGAGCAGAAGTTATTGAATATTAAACAGAAATTGTAATGCACATTCCATTTATATTTAAATTCTTTGTCTAAAACGGTTCAAAAGATAAGTAAATATGCTTTAAGTAACATCACCTATTGGGGCACTCTTTAGTTTCTAATTATAAATTCGTTTTGGTGGGCATAAAAGAACACATTCTGTGTAATTTCGAGTATTTAATTTTGAGTTTTTATTTATAACTTCACTTTAATTTAATTTAAATAGTGATATAATTTTTCTTAAAATTTCTTATAGGTGTCTGTTCTAACTCAGAGACCTTTAAAAGACACACATGCCTCATGGGACATCTTTTAGATTGTTTTTTTATAAACTTCTTTTAATGAAACCAATCTGTCGACGTAATCTTCCAAAAATGATGGTTCTGCGAGCATAATCATAAAAACTGAAGACGCATTTTTTAAAGTCAATTAATAAAAGTGACCCAAATGTGTAAAAAAAAAGGTGGGAATATGTTTTACCCAAATAAATTAATTTTCTTTCAATGACATTTACGACACTTATGAAAAAAATTGTATTATAGCAAGCTTAAGAATCTTACAAGTGATCACAATTACAAAAGATTATAAATTGAAAAAATGTGTTACTTTTTTGCGATATAAAAAGTTAACTTTTTTGAAAATTTTATTTATTTAAAGGGAAGTTATGACAGTTGCTTGCACCTTTTAATAATTTGTAAACAGCTTCTTTTGCTCAGAACAGATCATATACCATTCCAATCCATTCTCCTTACTGCACCTCTTGATAAGTACAACACAACTTCCGCTTCCAATTTACTCGATAACTTTTATTTTAATCTGAAGTGTTTTTAAAACGGTATATAAACATTCGTCTAGTGATTGACTAAGCTCTGAACGGAAAATTTTTTTTTGTTTTTTTTTTTTGTTTTTTTTTTTTTTTTGTTTTAATGAGGTATCAATCATGACCAAGGTGTTTGACACCTCGTTAAAATCATGACAAATGTTGAGATTGCCGTTTAACAACAATAAATAACAAACAGTTTTTAAAAATTGTATAACGTAACGTAAATATATAACAACATACTGGGCGTATGAGTACTTTTGATTGGAAATAAATAAATTATACGCTCCTAATGTTCTTTTCACATTTTTAGTTAAAAATATATTAATTTTATATAAAAAATCTAAAAAGCGTTCACATAAAAAATATCAAGTGTAATTATCATCTCTTTCTAATTAATATTTGTCATGTCTTTTTTGTTTGTATTCTCATTTACTTTAATCAAGTGACAATTTTAACATTTCTCTTTCTAAATTAAAATAACAAAAGTTTTTTTTCTATTTTAAAAATAATTCATTACGTTTGATAAATTACATCTCTCGTCGTAATGCTACCTTTGAAAAGGGTTCTTTTGTTGTAGACAAAGCAAAAATATAACAATGAGACACATTATTTCATCACTTGAATATAAAAGAAATACGTAATTAATCGTAGGAGTATAGAAAAATAGAAAGGTGGGAGAGAGTTTTTTTTTTTTGTTATTATTTTATTTTTAATGCTAAGAAAATATCCACAAAGGGTACCATTTTAACGAGGCTGAGCTTTAAAATTTTGTAAAAAATGCCCAGCAAAAATATTGAAATAAATTTTTTTTTTAAATGATGAAAAAGATTTATTCAAAATGAAAATCTTTTTTTGTTAAAAATTCTTTTAAACACCTTTCATTTTATCTTCAAGAAAATTGAGATATTACGAAAAATTCTGGTAAATTATTAAAATCTTGGAAAATACTTAAAATTATTAAAACTTAAATTTTAGAAGGAGGTTCAAGTTAATAATTTATTTGTTGATTTGATAAAAATTTTATCAACTGTCAGCCATTAAAAACAGGAATTATTTTAAAATTGATGAAAAAATATTATTAAATCAAAACTTCCTGACCGCAAAGATAATAAATTTTGTTTCTTCAGATTTCTTTGAAGCTTTTTTACCAGCAAAGAAATGTTTCATTTGAATAAATAAGATTATTTACAAAAAAAACTTACTAATACTAATAGTAATAACTTTAATAATTTTCTTATTTAGTTCAAGTAAATTTTCTTATTATTTACAGCTTATTTATTCTCTAACTGAGTACGAGTAGTCATACTATTTGAAAACCAAAAATTTTTTTTAATATTTTTCTCTTTACGTAAAAATATCTGCAGAATCTGCAAAGAAAAATTGTTAAATTTTTAGTATCCTTTTCAATTCTACAACACATTCTATCGTATTTAGGTCAAAGTTTTTATTAATGTCCTCAAAAGCAGATCATTTTTTTAAAAGAAATCTACTGCTGACATTATTTAATGATTTAAAGGTTGTTAATAAAACAATCGTGAAATATTTCTATATCAATTAGATTAAGAACATTTTATTACAGAACAATAAAAATAAATCATTTCATTCATTTTATACATTTTATTTTAATCGAGGAACGGTTACATTCTGCTACTTTCTGCTCCTTAGCTTTCTTCAAAAATTAACACAGAAATCTGTATACACTTTTTTCTTCACTATTTTAAATATTAAAATAAATATGATCGTAGGCCAAACTAAAATTATTTATTTGGTGGTAAAACTTAAAGGGTTTAACTAACAGTTAAAATTGCCAAATAGCTTATGCTTTAATAAATTCAAACAAATGAGGTTTAAATAATTGATTTTAAAAAACATTTTTTAATCACCCACCTTAACTTATCCACTCCATTTTTTTGAATGTGCTCTTGAGTGTTTATTAACATTTTGAACATCCGCTAAAAAATTTAATTTCAATACAGCACCCAATTTATGTTTTAATTCTTAAACTTAAAATCAATTTAAAATATTAAAATTAATTTAATTTTAATTACGAGCTTTAAAAATGCGAGCACATACATACACATGTATGTATGTATGTTCATGTATTCGTATAAATGTATACCCAGTTAGCATTTGGAAGATTGTTTAACAAAAATCCCAAGATGACTTAAAACTCCTCAATAAGTTACGCGCTTAAAAATAGACTCGAATATAACTCCGACAAACGAAAAAAGCTTTTGTGAATTTTTTTTTTATTTGCCATGTGCCAAATGCGATTCGAAGAAGAGTCGCATACGGCATATTTGATTAAAAGTAACAGTACAAAAATGAGTCAAAAACGCGAGTCATACAGGACTCGTTCAAAAGTGTCGTGGCTTGTGTACCATTTTGCTCCCGACAAAATTTAGCTCAAAAATAAGCACATGTGATAAAAAATTTAAAAAAATGCTCACTGAGGACACAACTGACATTTAGAAGTTTTTTTGACGAGCGCAATCATTTTACTATTCTTTATTCAATTATCCAGGCGATTGTAGTATATAATTTCTATTTTGCTCTTCTAAATTATGCTTTTGCGAGACACTGATGGTTATTGGAATAGTTAATTAATTAAGACGCATTTTGAGGAGCACTAGAAGATTGTTGGTAGTCAGAGATTGCATTTGACTGTTGTAAATGATGCTGCTACGAGCCATTTTATTGATTGTTGCATGATTATACTTTATTGAGTAGTAACTTGAACCTACTGGCGATAGTTAGGCAAACTTATTTCACTTCGAACCATATTACTTTCTTTACTTTCTTTACTTCCGTTAGTTTAATATTTTTCTTTTTTTATTTAAAAGCACAATCCTTCGGTTTAATAATGAAAAATAATTTAGTTTAAATGGCTGCCTTGGCTGCCCATGCAGTAGCCTACACGATCGGTCCAATTTTTAAAAACATCATCGATTGTGTGCAGCTGTATTTCACCAATGGCTTCACAAATATTTTCCTTTAAAGCGTCAATTGTCTCTGGTTTGTCGGCGTTACTTTTATCTTTGACGGCACCCCACAGATAATAGTCCAACGGCTTTAAATCGCAGCTTGTAGGTGGCCAAACGACATCGGTTCTGCGACTGATAATGCGATCTTCAAAAACAGGGTGCAAAACTTTAAGTGTAGCTTTGGCTGTGTGGCACATAGCGCCGTCCTGTTGAAACCAAATGATGCCAATATCCTCCTCTTCCATTTGTGTGAACAAAAATTCGTTCAACGTGGCCCGATAATAATCGCCATTGACTGTAACAGCATTTTCTTGCTGATTTTTGCAGAAAAATGGCCCAATTATGTCTCTGGACAAAAATCTGCACCAAATAGTGACTCGTTTTGGGTGCACCGACTTTTCAATGTATGCGTGCGGGTTTTCTGTATCCCAAATAAAACAATTTTGCTTGTTTACATACCCGCCATAATCAAAATGAGTTTCATCTGAAAAGGTGATTTTTTAGGCAAAATCGGCATTTTCTGTAAGTCGATCGTAGGCCCACTTAGCGAAGCGAAAACGCATTGGATGGTCAGTTGGCTTCAACTCCTGAACCAATTGAACTTTCCATACCAAGGTCTTTATGCAAAATTCGTCTCAATGATGTCTCCAAAATGTTCGATTGCTAAGAACGGCGGTGAATTGATGTTGATGGCGCTTCACGCACACTTTCTGCAACAGCAGCAATATTCTCGGTTGTACGCTTTGGTTTATCGATAATGATGCCAGGTTCTTTTACTTTTTTCACAAGACAACGAACATACGGAGCTGACGATGCTTTTCTACTTCCAAAATTCGTACGCAATTTTCAGACACATTCCACACTATGATTTTCAAAGTAATGTCGAAATATTTTCCAGCGCTGTTCAAGCGTATACACAACCATATTCGTTCAGCTGAAGGATAAAACTGATTATCTGTCAAATCAGACATGAGCTAAGTGTTACCATTCACGAAATAAGCACTAGTTTAAAAAAAAAAACATTAGATGGCGGACCCTTTATAACCCTCAAAAATTACTTTTTTTGTATCCTATTTTAGGGCTCAAGAGAAGCTCATTATATAAACATTAAAGCGATTGTTTTACGACTCGTCTGAAGAAGGAATTAAAGAGATTTACACGATTGTTTTCAACGCATCGTAGATGAATCTTATGGAATAGTCGCTAATAGGACACAGTTTCTTCTGTAAATCTGAACTTGCGCAATCGATATATGACATCGCAAAAGATTAATTTCATCGCCAAAGGATAAATTTCATCATCCAATCGTTTAAGATTCTTTTACGATTAAAAATGCTAACTGGGATAATATGTATTTATGAATGTGAGTTTGTATTAATGCGTGCTTGTGTTCTTGTAAAAATGCTTTTAAAACAGTGAGTAGATACGTATGTGTGCCTGAGCACACATACATATATCTATGAATAATAAGCAAGCAATTTTATAGCAGTCTTTAAATTAAATACATAATAAAACTAAATATAATTTTTTATGTACTTTCTAGTTATAAAGAGTTTTCCAATATGGATGCCCGAACTAAAACAGCGTTCTATATATCAATGAAAAATTATTCTTAACTTTATATTTAAACGTGACTTCATAGGTGGTAATTCCTGGGCATAAACCCAAAAAAAAAGTAATCTTAAAGTTACTCTCAAAAAAACTGAATATTGCCACTTTCAATAAATATCAGGATACACTCGTCATGCAACAAAAAGTCGTTTATTTCCACAGCAAATAATCCGTCCGAAAATAAGTTTTATAGCCCTCATCGTTGGCGGTAACGATCTAACAAGGACCGTTTTTTTTTCATTCTTAGGCCAATTGCGGGACCGATTTAAAACCCATTCCAAGATGAATTATCTGGTCTTGATTTGAAACCTACTGAACAGCGTATATTGCAGTTTTACATTTAAACAAACAATTTCTCCAAAAACAAAAAATACATTTGCTACTAGAGATGATTTTATGTTTCTAATGTTTAACCAGGCAGGTAACTGATCCTTTTTTTTTTTTGTTGTCTTAAAGAAACAAGGAAAATGAACGAAGAACCTATATTTTCAAAACAGCAAGACACTGCCTGGAATACCCGCCAAATGCATAACGAGACATTAGTGAGTGCATAAAAATGTCTATGAATAAATATGTTTTTACAACTCTCACAAGTATCTGCAAGGAAATCTTTTTTGTTTAATATTTACCTTTATTTTTACAAGAGCATGAATGCAATGAAATGCGATTATGCAGCATCCTGTCGTAAGTACGTTTACTCTTCTCAATAACATAACTTTGTTTGTTTAATTTTGCTTAAGCATGAGAGGGTGGATGAGAGTCAGTGTGTTTGTACATTAGAATTCATATAAAGTTTTAATATTTACACTGATATTTACAAGCAAAGGCAACATGCAAGGATGAGTTTTATGTATTCTCCTTGAAAATTTTAAGTTTTATTGTGCAGCAGTAGCAACTGCAGTTATTGTTAGTGTGTAATAATAGCGTTTCATACAGTTAAGCTTTAAGCAGTGTAGAGATATTTTTCTGTTCATAAAATATTTTTTTTTTTTGTCTGGTAAATAAAAGCTATTTATTATTATTAAGTCATAAAAATAAAAAAGTTGTAATTGTGTGATGTTTTATAGTGGGACTAAGAATGATTATTTAAATTTTTATACTCTCTGGTCTTTTAAAGAATATCTGGCCGGGATAATCCTTTATAGACGAGCAGTCAGGCGGCAATAAAATCCAGTGCGGTTGTGTTCATCTTATAGTGAGTAGTCCAGGACTATCGTGATGAAATATTCACTCTTTGTTGGATTCGTGGACACAGGGAAATTATAGGAATTTTTATTCCATATGGGGTGCCAAAAGATAAGATTTTTGTGCACCAGCAGTACATTAATAGCTTCTCTTGCCCTCTTTGTGGCGTATCGACGATCGCTCTCTTAAACACGCAGAGATAAGATAACTCCAGAAACCAACCTGCTCATAAAGACCGGGCCGGGTCAATGCGTCTTATAGGGCTGATGAAACTGCTATTGTGTGACATTATTGGAGAACAGTATAAATTCGAGCCATGCACTAAAATGATTAGAATCCACTACAATGAATACTTAAGGAGCTGTCAAGAATATGGAGAGCATCTTCTTGTTAGTCCATTCTCTTAAGGCAAGTCACATGCTGACCGAACAGCGTCTACGGTTCCTATAAGGCTGGGCGGATGGCACTCTGACTCTGTTTTTACGGGCCACAGGCCGTAGGCTGTAAACTGTATACCTTTAACTCTCTCTTCGTCTCTTTTTCTCTTTTTTTCTCGTTTCTTATTTCCTTTCTTTTCTCATTTCTGCAGGGTCAGTGAGGAATAGCCAGTTGGACCCAGCCGGCCAAGACTGCTTGCCAAATTAGACTATTGTAAAGCATATTTTCGATTGTGTTTTTATCGAGAACTTTTAGATGATTGAAACATTGTATTTTTCAAAAATACAATTTCTTGTGTGTAGGAGCGTTCACAACTTAAAATTAACAAAAATTCTGAAACAGCCTGGTTGACTGAAAATTTCCCCTTCATTATTTGCTGCTGTTAAATATCCATGTGATTCGTTTTTTAAGCAAAAAATCAAGAGACAAGTAAAAAAAAAATAAAAAAATGAGTCGAGTAGCTCTGAGGTTTAAATTTTTAACGAGAGTTTCTAGGCACCTTAGATGTGGAAGAAAGATTCTGCGATTGTCTTGCTGCTGAAAAATAAATTGAATGAATCTTTAGGCATGATATTTTCAGATGTAAGCGAACTCAACTTTTAATAACAAACGCAAAATCAAATAATTATTAAATATTGAACCGGCCTCTTCATTCGCCAGACCTAAATAATTGGTAACACAATATAAAAACGAACTTTAATTCAATAACCTTTCAACTTTAAGTTTAAGTGCAATAACACTTCAGCATTAATTTCACTTGAAGTAAACCTTAAATCATTAATGATTTTTTCTCTCTGTCTCTTTAAAGTTAACTTTGTATAGGTTCGTATAATGTATAAAACCATTTCCACTTCAGATTAATGTTCGTTTCTTCATTGAAAAGATTATTTTTTTCTTCCATTTATTTTATAGACACTTGTGAGATTTTTTTTAAATAAAAATGCAGTAAAAAAATGTTATAAAGGCAGCCATGATTGTTTTGTATGACTCCAAAAAGAAATGTATTTTTAATTGCTGACTTTTAATGTTGTGCTTTCATGTGTTGGAATGTGTTTTAATGTATTTGTGAAAAAAAACCTTCGTATGTCTGGAAAGCTGTTGGTTAAAATTTCATACTTCAATGATTAACACAACATAATGACATTGAGAATTTCTATGTTTTTGTTATTATTATTATTTTCTAGTTATAAACTATTTCAAAAGTGCTTAACATTGAAAAGCATTAACGTCTGAATGATTTTTCTGGGTACAATAATTTAACAAGATTTTTGTTTGAAGTAATTTCTTTTGCAATAAAAATAATAAAGAAAGGAAATATTGTAAAATAAATATTTTTTTACTTGAGTTATCAAATACTCATCATCTGTAAATTAAAAGAGTCTTTCAAATATAATTTCATACTTTTTAATATATTTTGTTTATTATTTTCACAAACAACTTAAGGTAAATAAATGAGAAGAAAGCTGATGAAGGATGCAGCGATCCAAAAAACGTTGCATTTCTTTTTTTCTTTTTTGAAAAACGTCTCGCCCATATCGCCGATACTGATTCCAATACTGATTCGCATATGGAAATTGAGCCCAAGTGAAAATTAACAAAACAATAGTGTTTATTAATGAACCATTCAAATTATCAAAATTTTCAATACATTTTAGTTTCTAGAATTCAAATTTTCAAACTGCAAAACGTCTGCAATATTTATGACGGCATTTAGTTTTGATTGGCACAAGATATAAAAATGATATTAAAAAGATTTAAAAGACAACGAATTAAATTTGAGATCATGTTAAAATTAAATTAAAATTATTAAAACTAAATTGCAAAAGATTAATATTTAAAATTGACATTAATAAATTTTTGTTTAAAAAACAAAGTGTTCTCAAATTTTGCGGTGATAGATCCAAATACGACAAAACTAATTTGAATTTTGCTTTGATTGCGTTATTTGTCATAGTTGTCATGCAAAAAAAGGAGTTAAAAACTGAATATTTTGTTAAAAAAAACCCTGTAATATCAATAACTAAATTTTATATTTGCTGAAGAAGCAGACTTATCAATACAGGGTTTTTGTAAATTTTAACCGTCTATCTATAAAATTTCAAAAGTATGACAACATACATCAAATAACATTAACTATAGGAGAACTCTTTAACTTCCAAATTTAAATTTTGTATTTACTGTTGAAGTGAATTCAACTATACTCTTTTGAAATATTACCCAGTTGCCTAAAGCTGTTTTAAAGTTTAGTCACATACTTTAAATTACAACAACTATTGTAACACCCTTTAAATTATAATTTTAAATATTTATACTTCTTAATATACCATACAAAGTAGTAGACAGCCTGTTGAATATTAAAGTATTGGTATAGAGTGGTTCAAACGATAGCGCCATATGGGCCAATTTACTTCAAATAAAGGAACACCCTTTAATTTATAAATTCATATTTTATACTTGTTGTAATAGGGGACTTGGTAATACAAGTTCTTTGTAAATTTCAGCTGTCTTTCAATAGCGGCCACATACATCAACTTAAATTAGTAATTAGGACACCCTTTAATTTCCAAATATTGACTTTATACTTGTTATTATAGCGGACTTCGCAACAAAGGTTCTATGTAAATTTCAACCATCTGGCTATAACATTTCAAAAGTTTAGCCACATATATCGATTACCATTGACTATTTGGACACCCTTTAATTTATAATTTAAAAATATTTTTCTTGTAAATATACCAAGCAAAGTAGTGGACGTTCTGTTTATTACTCAAGTGTTTGTTTATAATGGTTCATGTGATAGGACCATATATGTCAATTTACTTCAACTATGGGAACACTCTTTAATTTTTAGTTTTTTTTTTAATACTTTTTACTATTGGGAACAATAGATATACGCAATTTTTTTTACTTTTTAAAGAAGTGCGCTTTACGGTTCATAAAACACTTAAAAAACATGAATGATGTATGAAAACACCTTTGTATTTTTAAGATTTTTAAAATGGAATCAATCTGTAAGCATAATCTATCAAATTACAAAAAATTTTCAAAATCGGTTTAGAAATGACTGAGTTCTGCAGGCACAAGCATAGAAAATAAACTTTTAGTCGAATTGACAACCTCCTTCTTTTTTTTGAAGTCGGTTAAAAAATGACTGCGGTAACTTTTTTTCGCATTGTAATTTAATTAAATTTTTAATTTAATCATTTATATATTTAATTAGAAAAAAATAAATTTTTAATTAAATAATTAACTTAATCAAATATATATTTAACTAAAAGAAAAGAAAAATATTTTTTATAAATATTTGTATGATTTTAATTTTAATAAAGTTTAATTTTGAAAACAAATAAACTGCGTAATACCATTTAAATAGACACCATCCTAACAGACAAAACTACCTAAACGCACCACTATCTATGCAACAAACACCTTACACTATCTCTCCAGTACTAATCAAAACGCGGCTTGAAAATTATGTCTTTACATCGAAAGCGCTCGCCAATCGTACCAAATAAACAGCCAGTGACGGCGGTCTTCACCGAAAGGTATGACAACAGTACAAATAAAATATTTAATAGGTGAAAAAACTTTTCTCTGTGCATAAATAATAAACATAATGTATTGCTTTTCCCCACTTCTAAATTGATTTATACGATTATTCCATTCATAACACAAATAAAGAATTTAAAATAATCAATTACTACTTCAATTTTTAATGCATTAAAATCTTTTTATCATAGTTTTTTTTTAATTCTATTAAAAATATAAGATTCAATGTAAATTTGCCTCTCATCACTTCTTACGTTAAAATAATGAAAATATGTTTAAACAAATTACACTATTAAATTAAATATCCATCAAAATGTCTCATTTAATTCAATGACAGGCCACTTTAAATTTAAAATTATAACATTAAGTTTTTTATATTTCCTTCCATAGCAGCTTTCAAATAGATTATTGTCTAAATAAACTTGTATTTCACCAAAAATTACAAAGAAGTGAATAAATTAATAAGAAAAAAACAAGTCCCAACATATATAATCCATTTCAAAAAACGGGAACAAATCGTAGAAAAGCAAAAAAAAAAATTCTTCAATTGTAGCCAACGGCAGCATTTATTTTGACGTTGATTTACTAAAGACTTAAATTATTCTTCTTTTTTAAATTTTTGCTTTAATTTGCGACATTATACTGTTTGAGAACATTTGTGTGAAAGACATGATGGCTGAAGTGGTAAACACAAACTTAACGATTGTCAACTAACGACACTTTGTTTAGCCACAAACTGTGCTGGTAGCAGGCACATTCAGGCACGGTTGAAATGATGGCTGCTTTTCATTTTCTTATTCCAACTATGATGCCATTCTTTGTCTGTTAGCAGAATAGCAACACAACGACAATGAAAACAGGGCAACAGCAAAAGCTACTTGAGTAATTGTTTCATAAATGTTGCATAATAAATTCTGTCACTGATGAAATTTGCTGAGCATGTTCATGCCACTGAAAAGCAATATAAAAGATTTCGCTTTAAACAAATGAAGAAAAAAAAATATTGTGTTCAACGAAGAGAATCATTTTTCGTTTAATGGGTTTTTTAAAAAAGAAATTTGTGAATTTATTACGCGTTGGTGTCATCATAAGTTCTTTTTAAATCAAAATGAATCCGGAGCTTATGTCACGAACGCTACAGCACCATGTTTAATGATTTTTTTATAAATGACATTGATCTGTGAGGGATGTAATTTCAATGGATAGCGTTACGGAACCGACTGACTTTTCGATTGCTGATAAGCCAGCAACATTTCAAGCATTGGAGGACAATCCTGCTCGTGTTATAGGTCACATACCGCCAATAATGCTCGAAAGAGAAGCCCAAAACTAGACGTTTAAAATGCGTTTTAAGACGAAAATTAATCTTTCGAATAAAAAATTTTTTCTTTAAAATAATTTTCGTTTTTAGTTTTTTTTTTTTTTTTTGTTACAAATTTTTTTTAATTCTATCTGGCTTTTGAAATTTGAGCTTTCTCTCCTTTAAAAACAATCCAGAGTCAAAATCCTTCTTAAAGCAAATGCTGCCTTGTTTTCTAACATTCCTTTGCACTTTATTTTAAACTATTTCTTTTGCTTAAAAAAATTCTTGCAATATTGTATGGCATAAAACTACTTTAAGGGACATAAGGGAAACTAACGATGTAAGCCTTGTGCTTAAAAAAAATGGCATACCCTCATCACCACTTAGAAATTATGAGAAAAAGGCCAAACAGCAATAGAGAGCAATTAAAAATTCATTAGTATTCGTGTAGCCATTTTTACCCTGATACAAATGAAAACGGACAAGTCAATTCTTAATGCTCACAACAATAAAACAAACACTATATAAAACACCGCAACTCTACTTACAAATATAACAGAAAACTAAAAGAATGAATACATTTTAAACTACCAAAATTTTTAAAACAGATCTTATAAGTCATCTGTAAGAAGAATTCTATACAGAGAAAAATGCTTTTGCTCTTATTTATGGTTTTGTTTTTTTTTATTTTATTTTATTTTTTTTATTATTATCTTTTTTTTTGAAAAAGTTGATTAAACTTTTAATTGATTTAATTATTTATGTAATATTATTAATCAAATTTTTAATTGGTTTAATAACTTTTTAAAAATTTTTATTTATCTTTTAATTAAATATATAATTGAGTTTATTAAAATTAAATTGTATAAATGACAAATATTTTGTATTTCTAAAACATTTTTTAATATTGAAGCTCATTGGGGAAAGTAGGGTATCCAGCTCTATTGACTCACTAAAGCATCAACGCAATTGGGGATATAATTAATGCTTTATAGTCACTAAAGCGGAATGTGACCTGATAAAAGCAGGGAACTTTTTCTAAAAACGGTAATTTTATGCACACAACACGTTCTTCATTAAGGGCACATCCTATTCGACAGATTGGCCAGTAGTTCACACTACGCATAAGAGCCAAAACAGTTTTCATGTGGAATAGGCTCCCCGCAAACGTCTTTCCTGTCAATGTAAAATGATTTCAATCAAATGTTCATAAGAACCATCACTTCCATGCTCCTTCTTATATTCTAATTTCCTAGATTTGGCACAGTGCGTTGCATAAGTAGGGGTCATCCCTTAAGTGCTGGTCCTATTAAACTTTCTTATTGGCTGATGATTGAAATTTTACAAGAGTCCTAGGTTTCATAGCAAGCGTTTGTCTCTGCACCTTTTTTAATTACATTTCTAAATTTTAATAAAAGCATTTTAAAACGACATCAAAAATATATTTCTTTATGACAAATTTATTATAACTGTGTTTTAAATCACCTTTCGAGAAAGTGAGCTTAATTTGTGATCATTTTTGTTTTGTATTTCTGTACAATAATCATCTAAAAACAAGCGTAATCGTCACGATTTTTAAATTTTTACCATTTTTTATTTATTATTTTTTTAAAAAAATCATTACAGTCTCTTAAACATTTTTCTAGAATCTACAATTAATATTCATTCATTCATTTGCTTTCGTTGACACCCTTAAGAATATTTTACATTTTGAAATGCGACAGAAGCAACAGCAATCAAATTCATTTAAAGCCACAATTATGATGATGACGATGATGATGGTGGCGGCAATGAGACTATGAATGACAATGTTTCTGATAAATCTGACTATTATGGCGTTGCCATGGTGTTGATGATGAGAAATTTGTGTACATGTTATAATTCTCCGTCTCTACCGAAAAAAGGCAAACTATCAAAAAAGAAAGTTGAAAATGTGCAAATTGAAGAACGTGTACAAGTGAATTGCTTTCTGTTCATCACATACAAAACTGTTAAACGAACATTAAAATAACTCATGCAAAAAATTAAAAAAAACGGGGAAAAATTAGCAAACAAAAAAAAAAGAGAGAGAAACGACATCGCAGGAATACAAATTGTTGGCAAACATAAATTGAAAGAAATTTGTCATAATGCAAGAGTTCCCTCTGAACAGATATAAATGCCTGTGATTTATTAAAATAAAATTAAATAAAATATGAAAAATCAGTTTCTTTTGAAAAGTGTTTTAATAGTTTGCATGGCACTTCTATAAAGATACGAGGTAGGTTGGAAAAGGTCTTGATAAAAATACATAATATTTTTCTACAAATTGTATTTTCTTACTCTGAACCGTTATTCATAAAGTTTTTATTCAATGAACCCTCTTACACTTTGGCTTCATTTCAGACAGGCGTCTTTGAAGAATTGTTTTCTTTTAAACACTTTGATATATTACATGTATTTCCGCCAAACCTGATCGTTTTTGGGAACAGTTTATGATCGCGATACCCGACTAAAACAGGAGTGTTTGAGCTCTAGATTTTTGTAGGGCGATGTAAAATAAAGGGTGTTTTTTTTTTTTTTTGTAAATTCGATAGAAGTTTAAATTTTACAAAATAACATAAAAAATTAAATTGTAATGAAAAATTTTTTTACATGAAAGATCAGGTTGCGGTCGCCGCATAGCACATTGTGACATTTGGCGATAAAACAACGGGTTAGTTACTAACTACTATAGAGACAAATCAGCGAAATAACAACGCATGGCTTTTATTCCCGCACAAGCTGGATCGTATACAGGTGTAGGCCAAGATATTTTCGCAAAATTTAAAACGCAGTGGACGGACAATTTCTAGGACCGATGACGAATCGATAAACGTGGAGCTTCTTTCACAGCAGCGATATTCTCTTCAGTATGCACATTCCTTCAATGTGTTGGGATTGATGCATCTTCTAGAGAATTTGTGGTACGAAATCTATCCACAGTTCGATGGATGCCTTATTCAGACGGACAATTATATGCACCATTAAAATCACGAAGTCGTCTATAAGTTGCTCCTATCGCTGACTGATTTTCAAAGTAAACTTGGATGATTTTATAGCCCTGTTCAAGCGTGAGTCTATTCATTATGATTTGCCAGACCTCACTAAAAATAACAAGAAAAAATTTCAGGCTAAACAAAACACGCGATACATCTAAGGACATATATTTGAACCCTCTCTTTCTACTTTAATTAGTAATATAACTTTAATTTTTCTTTAACCCAATAAAACAGAATAAGAATTTGTTAAGAAACTAAAGCTTAAAATAATTTTGATTTTTTTGCAATTAAATTAAATAACTTTAATTTTAAATTTGTTTTTAAATTTTTAAATAATTTTGTTTCAATAATTTTATGATAATCAAAGCGTCTAACTTATACTTCAAAATTATTCTGAGCCAGCTGTTACCTTCAATGTTATATTTTTAGAGCGGATGAAGCATCGGGAGCTTACCAAAGGGTTAACAGTCAAAAGAACTATCATGCTAAGCTAACTTATTGGAGTTGATTATCAATATATCATTAAATATAATTGATGTACATTATTTTTTTAATTTTTTTTCTTTTCGTTTTCTTTAAGGAAGCATAAATGAGTTTAAAGTTTTTCATATCGAAAATTTAATTTTATGGCCAACAATTTAATTATTCTCAAAATTTTTTTTAATTCCTTTAATGAACACAGATTAAGGCTTGTTTCCTTCTAGGACGCATAGTCATCAAGATAATTGGGCTTAAATATTGTGAATAAAAAACTGAATTTTATTGCTAAAAATTGAATTTTTCTAAATTATCTAGATTTATGTTTTTAAATAAATCATCAGCTAGAAAATTTCGTGACTGTTACAATGCACACAAACTTCTTTGTGAAGACAATTAAAGCTCTGAAAAGAACACCGCTGTAAGCGAAAATGTTCGGTTGAGAATCGGTCCGTTCACTGTGTAAAAATTTCTAAGCAAAGACATTGGCCTGCGGCCGCATAAGTTCCAGCTGGTGGACACGTGACCATCATAATCTCCTTTTTTCTCCTATTGTGTTTTGGTCATAAAAGCAATCTACAACAGATCTTGCAGATACTTTCTTATCCAGAAAAGTTACCCGTTTATTGCAATTTATTAACTAGTGGCATAATTGAACTACAATTTTTATTTAAACAAAATCAGAGCTCGTGTTTAAGACAATGAAGATGAATAACGCACCACAATCATTGATTATTCAAAATATGGATGGCGTTCAACCGGACGTGATGTGATTTTAATGGGATGAAAATATGTGCCATACGTCGACCACAACCACTAACTTTTTGAAATCAAAACTTAGCTATAAGCTGAGCCTAAGATTATGAACTAAGCTAAGCCTCTAAGATTATGAACTGACACCTCTCGTTTATGCTTGTAGTGATCATGTGAAGTTACTGATGTATACTGATAAGCCAGCTAAAATTGGCGCATTGGACACCAACATTATTCGAGTCACCTGTAACATACGAGTACGACTATCAACGCTCAAAAAATTTTACTAAATTGAACGTTCAGAAAAGACTTTTATCATTTTTAAACGTTAATTCTTATTTTAAACTTTTGTATTATTTTTTTTAGTTATTTTCCAAAGTAAGAACTTTAACGGACCTAGAAAAACAATGTTTTCTAAACATCCGTTGTTCTACAGGAACACCCTTTTATTTCTCACTTCACTTTTTAACTTTTACTTTTTTCCCCAATCAGAATTTAAACAGTGGATATATTAAATAAATTAAAATTTAATTATTGTCTCAGTTTCATTTAATAATTTAATTTCTAAAAATCTTAAGAAAGAAAAATTATTTACAAAAGTAAGCAGACGTTTTCTAAAGAAAACAAGAAAAATTAAATTTCTGCTAGTGTCTAATTTTTCTTGTTTTCTTTGGAAAATGTCAACTTACTTTTGTAAATAATTTTCTTCTTCTTAAGCTTTTTAGAAATTAAATTAATAACTGAACCTAAGCCAAATAAGTAAATTTTAATTCATTCATTTTATAACTTTTCTTTATGATATAACAACATCTATGTTTTACGGTTCCGGCGGAAGAATCCTATAACCAATTAAGAGAGTCTGACATTATAGCGATAAATTAGGGGCGTGAGATACAATTTTAAACGCTTTTTATCCAACGATTATAACTTTAACAAAAATTAAAATCATTAAACTTTTCATAACTAAGTTTTCAGTTTTCTGTTATTTCTCTATAGAAGAAAACTACAAAATGAATTTTTTAAACACTTCTTCATCTACCATCCACCACATAGCACATCTTAAATTCTTAATGAGACCTATTCTTAGTTCAAGTTTTAAAAAAGAAATATATTAAGTAATTGCTAATATAACCGATGCATTTATTATTTGTTTATTTAACATAAATAAAACCGCATTAAATTTTTGATCTTGTATCGTGGTTGTCTTCATTTGCCTCAAAAGTTTTATTTTTAATTTTGTGTGTATTTTTTTTTTTTTTTTTTTATTTATTTATTTTTTTTTTTTTCTATTTTTGTGCATTTACGTAAAATGACTTTTGAAAAGTTTTGCTAAACTCATTATTTTTAATGTGGAACATAAAAAAAAATATTTTAAACGAAAAAAAGATTCCGCATGGTTTGGTGTGGAGATATTGAAAATAATTAGATTTTCTTTAGAATTTCGTTTATAAAGTTTAAATATAACTTTTTCATATTCAGTTTGAATATCGTTATATAAATTAATAAAAGGTTCTTTAAATTTAATAACAAACAGAATTAAACATTTTTTTTCTTGTTTATTTCTTTAATTCATTTTTCAATATGTTTTTGTATATTTTTTCTATTACTGTAAGAAAATATCGAAAATTGGTCTACTCGTACCAGCTCGCATAATTATTTAAAACTAAAGCAATAAGATAACACGTAAATAGAAATTTTTTGTGTTATATAAAAACCTTTTCAATTTTATTTTACTACTTGAAATTTTTTACCTGGGAAATATTATTTTATCATTTTATAATGAAATCAATATAAAATACAGATTTTCAAAACATTTAAAATGTTAAAGACAAAAAGATGTTGTTCAAGTAAACTTACAGCGTCATTAACAGGATAATAGTAAGTCCGTACAAACAACAAGCCCTGTTGTTTCAAGGAGAAGCTTTAAATATTTTAAGTTATTTATTTATTTTATTGCATATATTTCAATAAACCTTTTAAGTGTTCAAAGAAGTATGAAAAAAGAAAAGAAGAAGTTATGCAATATAAAACACCAACTGATTTTAAAGCAAAAATGGTTAAAAAAATTGAAACGCAGTTACACATTTCATTATTGTTTTTGCCAGTAGTCGTAAACCAAATATAAAAACTCCCCACTTATAAATATTTTATATTAAAGTCTCTTTTGTTAAAATGAGAAGAATTTTCAAAACCATTAAAAAAAAATTTTTATTCATAAAAAAAATATTTTTATGGCGTTATGAATATGTAAGGTATGCATGCGTACATGCTGTTGTATAATTTAAATTTTATATTACACACATACAGATAAAAGTAAGCTTTTGTTAATATTTGTTGTTTACTTTAAAAAATATACAGGTGTAAAGCCTAAAGTCGTCTGAGAATAAATAAGTCATATGTATAATTATTCTTAACAATTATAGAGAAAGGATTTTGTAAATGGAAATATACTTTATAAGCTCAAGTGGCACTTGAAAATTAATGACCAAAAGGCTTTTTAAAATCAATCACAAATTTTCCGACTTTACTTTATCACAATCTTTTACCAACCAGATATTTCTTCGATTATGAAAAGAGAAGAGAAAATAGAAAATTGATGATAATGACTTTTTTAATAAACATTTTCTTAATTTTTTGCTTCCATGTCATATAACGTATTCAAGGAAAAAAAAGTTATTTTTAAAAATTAATAAAACACGTCCTTTGTTTTTTTTTAGATCATCGCATTTGTCATCAAAGAATTTGGATTAAAATTTTAAATTATACACCTTGAGTAGCCAGTCGAATAACTTTATTCTAAATATCATTTGGTAGGATATAAGCTTTCCTAAGCAAATTTAAATCGTATTTTGTAGATAAAATACAAATACAAATTTGATATGCTGTAAATAAAAATTGGAATTGTTTCAATTATAAACTAAAAATAATATTAAACTTTCTTCTAAAATTAAGAGCCAAAAAAATTTTTTATCACAAATATCAACAAAATTAGTGCCAGGTAAAAAAAAATTTCGCTAAATTCTATTCAAGACTTTGGACAAGTTATGAATGATCCCAGCAAAAAATGAGTGACTGAAACTTATAAATACCCAATTGTCTATCAATCCATTTGCAAAAATTTTATATTGAAACGGCGTCGCCGTTGTACTGCTTTTGGTATTAATTTTTTTTAAATAAATCTAAGTTTTAACCTGTGTTTATACAAACTTGATTAGCAAAATTCTTACAAAAAAACCTAAAAAAAGTTTTGTATTTAAATCTATTCCAACGATCAGGAAAAATTATATTTTTTGGAAACAAAGTCACTTGCAACGCTGTCTGCTACAGACATTAAACGTATGAAAATGTTCACATCGTTTTTTTTTTTATTTTTTCCATTAAGAGTATGATGAAAATTTTGTTCTTCGCAGTGATAGATATTCCCATCATCAGTGATTGTCGTTTGATGGATCAAATGATGGTCGCCTTCACAAATTTTATGCAAACGTTCAACATTTAAGACGCGGGAACAGTTAAAGACGACTGCATTTGCTTATAAAGAATAAAGTTTTAAAATGAGGACAGGCATGAAGGAAAAACATTAAGATTGAAGAAAAAGGTCAGTGAATTAAATTCAAAACTAGAAAGAGAATAGAATAAAAAGAAATGAAAAAGAACAGAACAGAACAGAGCAGAATAGAAAAGAAAAGAAAAAAATTACAAAAACTCACGCAATCGGTAATTGAAAATTGACCCATAACGTGAACAAAAAAAAGTATTTGCACCCATTAAAAGTTTTATTGTGTTTAGTTTGTTATTTTATTAAATTTTTAATTGATTTAATTATTAATTAATTAAAATTTTTTAAATAAACTTATAATTGATTCAATAAATTACTTTATTATTAATTTTTTAATTAAATAAATATATAAGCAAATTGAAAGTTTAAGTAAATTTATATTTAAAAACAAATTAAATAATCTCTAGGGGCAAGCTATTTTTCTGTGTGGAAATAAAAAGCAGTCTCTTCTATTGTTCTTCTGAATGAGATAAAGTAAAAGATAAGAATTCAATTTCTAAAAACTTAAAAAATTTCTTTAAAAAATATATTTCAAATTTATCGAATGTACAAAAACAAGAAAAAAATGCCTCCAAAACATCATTCGGTAAAAAACTAAGTCGTGGTTCTATTTTTAATTCGCCTTACGTCTGCATTAAGAAATGGCCTGCAACCATGTTAATGCAAAAAGTAATGTAAAAAAATAAAAACGTCATTTGTTTGTTTGTAATTTTTGTTGAAGCTTAAAGTTTTATGATTAAATTTTAAAAAACAATTCTCATGGTGTTGACTTTTCTAAAACTTGGTTCAAAGGTTTCCTGATGAGCTGGCTTAAGCAAACCAAGAAATACTTATAGATGCCAGTTGACGTTATGACTGAACAATTAGGGACAAATATTTAAGGCGTTGTTAATGATAATTAATATGACTTAGTTCTTCGTACTCTAATTTGTTGAGTGGGCGTCAGTCAGATGACAGATGCCAAAAATGCCTGGACTTATAATTATTCATACAGTTTTCAGATTTAAATAGATTTTCAAATTAAATGAAACAATTTGTGTATGAGGCATTAAGGAATACAAATAATTTCCAAACTGCAAAATTGGCACTTCCCATCTTCTCCTGTACGCTGTCATAAATTCAAAGATATTTACGACAATTTAAACGTTTTGCCTACACACGGATGTAATGAAAGCAAGCAACACAAATGAAATGGACTGACAAATTTTCGCTCTTGTTGTTCAAGCCCTTATTTATATTTTAGAACTTATAGTTTTTTATAGACTAAAGAAACAAATGAAAAATATGTTTATTAACATTAAAGTTGTGTAACTGTGGTTAAATCGATAGCATAATTAAGGTGAAATTAGAGCTAAAGTAATATACAAAGTAATATATTTTTGTTAAATTAAGAATTCTAAATAGAACTAATCTCGTCATTTGATATGTATCTTATCAATCTTTTTAACTTCAGCGCTGCTAAATCTGTTCTTCTAACTATTTTTTCTTCAGTAATTTTAAATCTATTAACAATCTATTAAATTTAATTTATTTTAGTTAGAGATTGTACAATTTTTATTAAATACTTAAAAAAAAACATGAAACATTGGCCTATCAGACAGTCAGCATTCCGTTTAAAAACTAATATTTTTGAGTTTTTTAAAATACGTTTAGTACTTCATGTTTATAAATATGAATAAATGTAATAATCAATTGATAGGCTTTACAAACACGCTGACCTCACGGACTCGCCAAAGAGGGAGTACTGCACAGAAAACAGAGCCATCAATGAAATTTCTACCTTGCTTGCGTTAAACCAGATTCTTAGAAACAAATTTCATTTGTAATATTAAAAAAAAATTGTAAAACCTAAACCTTAAATGTACACACAATGTGTTCAACTTAAAAAATTTTATTAGCTAATTTTTTTAATAAACATTTTAATACCCTTCCCCACAGTTTAAAAAAGAATATATCTAAGTTTGTCATTCCATTTGTATTTTCTACAATATCTATTTCCGATTACATAAAGTAAAAACATTCTGAGTTTCTTTGCATTGCGAAGTCGATTGAGTGATGTCCGTCTGTCCGTCCGTGTATAAGTTGAATTCAACTTTGCTAAGGCGCTAGATGACCCAGATAAAATTTAAATACGCCAATTGATCAGACATAGTTTCTAATATTATACTTTTGAAAATCAGAAAAATTGGTCCACGTCCTTCGAAGCAGCAGGCAAAATAATATGCATGCCTCCAATTCTTGAATTTTATTTGAAATTTTATTTGAAATCTAGTTCAGTGAAGTAACTCCAATAAAAAAAAACGAATATATGGAGCGATAGAAAATTAAAAAATAAGAAAAAATTGGAATTCGCCCATATTTTCCGAGTAATGGGCTTTTGAATTTTTTATAGAAAAGTACGATGGCCAAACATATTTTTTAAGACAACAATATGGGAATCATTTGTAAATTTTGAAAAGATCTCTAAGGAAATGCTATTTTTTTGTTTAATTCTTAATCAATAAATTTTTTTCTTCTTTTTTTTATTCTCTGTCACCCCAATATTTTTTTTTTTTACCGAAGTAACTTCTCTAAACTAAATTTTGTAAATGGTGAAGTGTATATAAGATTCGGTATAGCCAAACATAGCAACTTAACTTGTTTTATTTTTTATTTTTTTTTTGTTTGTGCAAAAAGCATTTTTAATTCAAATGTATTACTTTGATTACAAATATTTAAGTAAAATTTTTTCATATTAACAAAAATTTAGTCAAACTAAAATTAAATTATCGTACGACATATTTCAAAATGAAATTAAGTTGTATCGCAAAAGCAAGTTAAATTGGATAATTTTTCCATTGATTTACCTTTAGTTTACTACAAGTTTTTATTTTAATGAAAGCATATCGACTTATGGAAATTTTGTGGAACTTAAACAATTTATTTTTGCTAAATTGAAAAGTTTTTTCTAACTACTAAGTCAAGAAACACAGACTAAAAAATCCTGTAAATTAGAAGAAATTTCGTTATATTTAAATTATTAAAACAAAATTATATAACAAAATATTTAGAACTAAAAAATTTAAATTTTCTTATCCAATTTATTACTTTTTTTTACAAATTTACATGTTTAATAATTTGAAACTTTAAAAGTTAAACAAATATTTTTAAGACACAAATAAATATTTTCTAATACTTCATTTTTAAATCATTAGAAGCAGTAATTCTTACCAAATCGATTTCAAATTATCATTTAACTAAAACCATAAGTGAATTGAGATATAATAAATTTTTCTGGTATTTCAAATTTTATTGAAAATTTTATAAGGATATGTAACATTTGAAGATGTTTGATAATTTAAACAAAAACTAACTAAAATTAAAAACTTATTTAAATAATTATAATTATTTTATATCCAAATAAATTTTTATATCACTTACAGCCAATTTATCCAGTAACAAAATGGGAAAAAAATTGAATAAATTTCTTTTAAAATTGTTTTATTTTATTTTCTGCATAAATTTGTTGGTTAATTGGATGACATACATTATCTAAGTTACACATACGGAATGTTGAATAAGCAAAATACTTAAACCGTGTATTTCCAATTTTCTTATAGAAGGCACTAAATAAAATCAATGAATAAATTTTTATTTTACAAGAAATATTTTGTAAAACTAAATTTCCCTGATTTAATTCAGATAATTCGTTGCTGTTTTCTTCCTTCCTTCCTTCCTTGTTGTATTAAATTTTGTAAAATTATTCCTTAAGCCACATAAAACGGTATTTGTGTGTGTATATTTTTTCTATTTTTATTATATTTTTTAAGCTTGTCTGCCCGTATTATTTTTGCAATTTGTTTGCAGTTTATGTGGTGCTTCCATGTGTGTGTGTTGTCTTGCCTAGATTTCTTGTCATATTTCATATTGCTTTAATGCGAATTCTTGTACATATCCTTAATTATACATTATTCGCTGCCGATAGTGAAACTATGTTTTTTCTTTATTTTACTCTCACCGTAATTATATTTATGTATGAAAAAGCTTTATTATTTGTTCATGTATTTTTTATAAATTTTTTTTAAAACAATAGTATTTTTAAAATGACTTTATAAAAAAATTATTATTATTTTTATTTTTATACTACTAAAGTATTAAGAAAATATGCGCCATAATTTTAAAACCTTTAACCAATTTTGAGGAATAAAATCTTTGCAGCATTATTTCTAAAAATCACTTATGCAATCTTTAAAAAGTAGGAAATTGTTTTTACATGTGCCTTTTGTGCTTGTTACTTAAGAGCTACGTCACTTTTGAACCGATTTGTAAATATTTTATTTTATTTGAATGGTCATGCTTTCAGGTTAGCCAAAGCTAGTTAAATATTTTTATAAAATTTTAATTTTTTGCTTTTTTCCCCAATCAGGATTGGAAGCTTAGATATTTAAAATAAATTAAAAATTACTTTTTTGGCTTAGGTTTATTTTTTAATATAATTAAAAACAAAAAACTACAAATGTATGCGGACGTTTTCCGAAGAAAACAAGTAACGCCAGCAAAATGTAGTGCCGTATTTTCTGAATCGCTACATCCTTCATTAGCATTTTTCTAATCTAGCTACCTTAAGTTGTATATATTGTAAATATCATCTATTTAACCAACTAATCAATATTAATTTGGTTGGACGAAGTCGACACATAACTCAAAGAATTTCTTCGTTGTTTTCTCTGTAACTCGTCTCTTACATTCTGTTTTTGCTTCATATAAAGTTTCGGTATGGCCACGAAATGCAACTATTATTTTTAAATTATTCGTACTAGTTTTTTCGCAATATTATAGATGCTGTTCCAGAATCGTATAAACTGTTCCTTAGTTAAGTATCAGTGTACTTACGCTGTACATTGCGTTTTTATAATAATTTTTCCCTTCTCCTCTCCCAATCAGAATTTGAACCGAGGTTATTATAAATGAATTAGAATTAAATTTTTTGGCTTAGATTCATAATTTATTTTCTAAAAATTTTTTATCATAAAAATTATCATCATAAAAATTTTCATCATAAAAAATTTCATCATAAAAATTTTCAGCATAAAAATTTTTACAAATTAAATATTTTGGCCAAACAAAAGCTTATATCATTACAGAACTTGCACTAAATAAAAAAAATAAAAAATTAAATTGAAAAAAGAACCTAAGTGGTAAAAGTAAATTTTAATTTATTTATTTATATATTATTTTTAATTAAAAAAAAAAAAACACAGCGTGTATCCATACAACATACGTGATTATATAGTATCTTTTGAAGGATCGCGTACAGCTATATTTATTTTTTACAAAGTGCTTCAAACCAAAACAAAATAAAAAACCGAAACTTAAAATTAAAGGGTGTCAGTTTGGGTTGTATTATTTAACGTACTCATATATTGCATTATCTCTGAAGCCGTTATAGACCCATGTTTAAAATTTATGCAGAATCTGTGTCTGTTTGTTGAGTAAAACTAAAAATTAGAAAATATAAATTTTGTCTCTTCATTTCATATTTGATGACCCTCTGCCTGCCTTCTTGTTTTGGTGTTATGTTTTCTGCAAAAATTTCTTAACAAAAAATTAATCAACAGGGTTACTTAAGTCAATAATATTTAATAACTAGCAGTGCCCACGACTTTGACTGCGTAATATTTCCAATTGTTTTTTAAATTAAAAACTAGAAAAATATGTTTTTAGACATTTGTTGTTAAAAAGGTTCCATCTTTAAAAATAAAATGTGCTAAGAACTGTTTTAGTACCGGTAAAATTGGGTACTTTTACATTTGTATCTCTAGTTTCTCTACGAAATGATATATTTTTATGAAAAAAACAATATATTCTATAATTGAACTAAGGTTTTTAGGGATATCTCACAAAATTGTCCATCCAGCAGTTTTTACGTGATGCGAACACAGACAGACGAAAATTATAAAATTAAAAAAAGTGGCTATTTTTATTTTTATTAATAAATGACTGAATGTACATTTTAAATTCCGAATAATATTTGAGTATTTGTAGTATTTAAATTATTTAAGTGCTGTTTGCACTAAATGTTAATTTTTTATTTTCATAACTAGCACAGGCAATAATGCAGGACATGCCATGTTTCTGTAACTCTAGAAAGTTTTTGCTAAATCAATTATTAACTTATGTAAAGGGTCATCCAAAAAACGCGCCTACATGTTTCTTTGAAATTAAACACAAAGTATTTGTAATTTTTTCAAGCTGTTTTTTTTTATTAAAAGTATGATCCATTACAATTATAAGCGGAATAGAATATCATTGAAATGTCCACCATGACTGCGTCTGCAGACATCAATCCGAATATCGAAATTTTCAATGACTTTCCGACATGTTGCTGGTGTTATTTCACGAATTGCAACGTAAATGTTGTTCTTTAGATCATTAATTGTTGGTGGCTTGTTAGCATACACTCGATTTTTCAAAAAACCCCACAAAAACATCTAATGGTGTTAGATCACATGACCTTGGAGGCCAATTGATATCTGCATTTCGTGAAATTACACGTTGAGGAAATTTTGATCGCAAAAGCGTAATGTTTTCTCGAGTTGTGTGACATGTAGCACCGTCTTGCTGGAAATAGACGTCAGACACATCAATATGATTCAACTGTGTCCATAAAAAGTCTCTCAACATTGACTGGTATCGCTCAGCATTCACAGTAACAGCATTTCCAGCATCATCTTCGAAGAAATGATTCCATTTGCTCAAAATGCATACCAAACAGTAACTTTTTGTGGGTGTAGAGATTTTTCATGAATAACACGATGATTTTCATCACCATTTTTCATTTTTCATCAGATTGATTTGGCCGATTAATTACACCAAAAAAACCACGAATTTTGCGATGGGTATTTTTCAAAGAACGCCCATTTTGATAATAACTTTGAATGATGTAAACGCGTTGTTGCAATGTGTACCTGTCCATGGTTAAAACTGTACTACCTTCTAATAAAACAAAATGGCTTATGTCATTTGAAAAGATGTCACGTGTAAAAGTTATATAGTGCTGACATCTAGGCGTCACGTTTGGATGACCCTTTATAATAAAATATAAAAAAATACACATCAAGTGAAATTGCTATTTTTAAGTCATTAAAATAGTAAATAAAAAATGTTTTAAAAATAAATAAAAAAGAAGAAATTGTGTTAAATATTTTGCATTAAAAAATTGTTTCACATTATGCATAAAATTATTAACACAAAATTTTTTTCATTTACTTACATTTATTATGAAAAAATAAAATGGATACCTGAAAAAAAAAATTTCCTTTTGTTAAAGGAGATTTTGTTAAATTTTATTAACATAATAAATATTGTATCAGAATATTTAAACTTAAAATAACAAAAATATTTTATTTACTTTAAATAATTTTATCAAAACAAATACGATTCAAAAATATTCATATAGATAAAGTATAAATTAAGTTTACTATTTGTTAATAAAATATGTACGATAATAATAAATCATAAATAAAAATAAAATAAATGCTTTGTTTTCAAGTTCATGCACCACAATGAAGAGATTGAAGACTCTCACTGTTATATTTTCTAGTGACTAGATTGTCAATAAGATTCTTGTTAGGAGGGTACCATTTTTCGCTTAGTTTCTGTCAGTTTTAGCCGTCCACAAATTTTTAAATTAAAAATTTAATTATACAACTTTTGTTTCAAGCATGGCGTGTAGCATAAGTTTTACATAAAAGGAACTTTTTCGATTTAAGTGACAGAAGCATGGTTTCAACATTATCTTATCCTTGGTTTAAATCAATGAAAGCTCTTAATTAAGGATACGTCTTTTTATTATTTGTTGTTTTTTTATAATTTCTTAAAATAAATATTATAAACTTAAAAAATATTTAATAATGTTTAATAATATTTATTTGTTGCAATAAAATGGAACAAAATTTTTAATTTTTTATTTGGATGGTTAATGCATCTTGTTTTTTTATGTTAAGTCTTAGTTCCAGTTTTTCATAACACAATCTTCATAACTTAACTCATGAATTTATAAAAAATACATTCAAGAAAGTAACTGCTAGAGAAGAAAAAATCCATGATTTTTAAACAATTTTTTTTTTGGAAAGTTATGAATTAAGTTATTCCTTTTAAGAACATTTTTTTTTAATTGAATTTAACAAAAATATTAGCAAACATTTTTCAACAATTTTTTGCGGAAGTTTTCTAAAAAACAGAAAAAACTAGAAACTAGCCGAATATTAGGCAGATATTTAGAAAACGTTGCATAATTTTCTGTTGGTTTCGTCTAATAATTTGTTTTTCTTAAAAAACTTCCCTAAAAATGTGTAAATATTTTTTTTTTTTTTTTTTTGTTTGTTTTAAACCCAAACATAAAATTTATAGTAATGAACTCAAGCCGAATTAATTTTAAGTTCCTAAAAGCGTACTTTCTTATGAATGAACGATTAATCTAATTTGTATTTTTATGCAAACGATTTTAGCTTTAACTCAGAGCAAATTTATGCCAACTTAATTTTGTTCTTTCTTTTCTTAAAATCAAATATCACATTATGAAGCCGTTGAAAATTCACATTTGAAATAAACTAAATCTTCCAATCATATCATGCAATTTTCTCAATCAAATTAGTGACGTAACCCAGCATCAATTTGAAACTGTATTTCAGTAATTTGATTTAATTTAGCTGCAGTTGCAATGTTTCACATGAAAAATGTTGGCAATTTGTAAAAGTATTATTGAATCGTGCAATTGCATAAAGCAAAAACCACCAGATTTTAAAACATTTAATCACGCATCATGCTTGAATGCTCTGAGCTGCAAACATCCAAACATGCATCGCTAAAATGCATGCATGTGCATGTAACATTTAGTTTAAGTTCTTCAGATAGTTATGTCACATGATTGAGAAGGTAAATAATCAAAGAAAGTTTCAATTGTAGTTTTCTTATCAACGCACACATATACACACACACACACACACACACACACACACACACACACACACATGCACATGAGTTTAAATCATTCGTCTCAACAAACATTCAAATTCGACATGAGAGCATAAAATAAAAATAACTCAGAGCATTTCTGCTACCTTTCCGCTAACAATTTCCGATGTATTACAGGATGCCTCAAACAGACAGCAACAAAATACCGTAAATGAACAGTCAAATAAAAGGAAATTTTCTTCATAAGAAAATTGAACGATTTCAAAGATTTCAATTATTTTCGTATCAGTGTTATAATTTTTTCTTTTTTTTCTACAATTGAATCGTGGTTGTTTTGCAATGTCATGTAGAAAATTTTAGTATAGGAATAATTTTGCTTATGGCGGTTTTTGTTGGCAAGACTTACAGAACACTGGGTGTTAAAAAAAAAAAAAACAAATTACTCGGTTTGTATTTTCGCAAATTGAAGAGAATTAAAAGTTTAGAAAATTAAAATTCTTTCATTTAAGCCAGACCATATAAAGTTGAATTTCAGTTAATAGAAAACGAAACCCAAGCAATCTTTCAAGTAAAAAAGTGTTGCATTTTAAATACAAAATCTTTTCTTAAGAAATCGAGAATTAAAATAAGGTCCTGTTTTCTTTAACTAAAGAAATGCATTTTGTAAAAATTAATTTAAATGGAAATATATTTGAATTCAAAAAGCAAAAAAAAAAATCTTCCCCGGAACCACTGTGCTTATAGCTTTCTTGCTTTGGAATTTTTAAATGATTTATATTCTGGTTTAATTTTTCTTACTTTTCTTGATGACAAAAAAAAAATAAAAATATATTAATTTTTTCAGTTTTCCCAATTATGATGATATCAGTGAATTGGAAAAACGTCAAGGCAGTTTTAATGTTTGCTTGAAACTATTGGAAGAAACCTATATGTACGAAAATGTAATATAGATAAGGGCAGACAAAAGGGAAGTTTAATAAGACTTTAAAAGAAACTAAAAAATTAAAATTATTTAATGTTCTTTACATTCGATTTTTTATAGCATTTTAAAATAAGATTCTTCTATAATTATTTTTCCAAGGCATAGACCTGCCATTGGCTTGGTTTGCAGAGAACTAACGATACCAAGTCCCTCCGCTTACTATAACTATCAAATATTATTAATGCAACTTATAAAAAAAAAGACTTGAAACAGTTTTTATAAAAGTTAACTTTTCTATCTAAGTTTTTAACTTATTAGCCTACCGTATTATAAATAAAAGTCACATCAATTTCTTTTTTTTTTTTTTCTATAAATACATACACTATTAACTTAACTTGGTAACGTGCATTATCATGTAGCACGTTTTAACTCATATAAACACACACATACATAAATATATGTGCTACTGCTTCTGCATATATATGTGCCAATATGTTTGCTGAAAGCAATCATGTAAACTCATACCGACTTTTATTACATTTTATTCCATTACGAAGCGATAAACACACACAAAAACAACCACACACTTTCTCACATACAGCCATAGATATACAGGGATATGAATAAATTTACATTTTTTGTTGGTAAGAAAAAATGTGGTTGTTGTGTACATATTTGACGAACAGTTTTTCATCATTGTTGTTGCAGTTGTCGTTAGTAGTTTCAATTGTCAATCGAAACAAATGTATCAGATGTCTTATCTGTTTAAATCGAAATAGTACGTTCATGTTTTATTAAATATAAATAGATAGATTTCCCAAAAAGGATACAAAATATATTTTCATATTTATTTTTCGAAAATGTTTTTTATTTAATAAAATAAGAAGAATAAAAGTAATAGTTGATTAAATTAAATAATTTTAGTTTTATTAAATCTGAGAATTGTCTTTTCATGAAACAACTACGAGAACACATTTATACATTAATAATTTTAATAAATAAAATTAAAAACAATAGAACTATAAACGAATATGCCGAATCTTATATGTCCTTCACCATGTTTATAAATCTAGTTTAGTTAAGTAGCTCCAATCAAAAAGACAAATATTGGAGTGACAGAGAATTAATATATAAGAAAAAATTTTTATATAAAAATATCATCGGCTCTTAATGGGTTAAGCATTTTTTTTAAATTTAAATACTTCCCAAAGATCTCATAAAAAGCTTTTAAATGATACCCATATTGTAATTTAAAAAAAGTTTCTATAACTCGGAAAGTATATGCGAGTACCATTTATTCTCCAGATGTTTTTTTTTCTTATCTTTTAATTCTTATTGCTTCATTTATTTGTTTTTATTTATTTTTTTTAATAAATTTTACCTTCATAAGATTACAGTGGGTGTAGAATCGATAATAAAGAAGTCATCGTTCAGTTTTTCATGCGGAATGCTGTCAAACTTTATACATAAAAAATTTATATAAAAAAGTCATGCAAAAATGTTGCAAAAGTATTACTCTGTTTCACTGTAGAAGAACATATGAAATGTTTCTAGCAACATTTTATCAAAGCTGTGAAATAAACCAAATAGGCATTTTTTTATGCGAAATTTTCAAATAACAGCTGATCATATGTATTTCGGTCGCATATCTAAAACAATGTGAAAATAATTACCGTTAAATTCTTCCAAATCGAGATAGACACCATATTTTAACTGTCAAATTTTCCACATGTAATAATCAATGTTGCTAAACAATTTTCACAAATTCAAACAGAGTACCAGACTTGAAAGTATTAAATAATCATAATAATCATACGCCCAAGTACTTTGTTGTTATAAATATTGCTTAAGGGAAATGTAATGTAAAATTATATTATTTTGTCACTAGTTAGTAAGAAAAATGGTCGTTTTTAATTTACCTCCTAATAATTTGAAAAAACATGTACCTAAAAATATAAGTACTTGTAACGCTATTGCGCTAAAAGCGCCAATAACAACAATGCATGTTACATACGAATTTTTGTATTAAATAAAATAGATACCGAATATACCACATATTTCTAAATTAAAAAAAAAAAATAAGAATCCAAAGCCTTACATTTTAATATTGTCTAATTTATCTGATTTTCTTATAAAAACACAAAAAATTTTAATGTAATTGTTTTACCCTAATAAATTAAAATTTAACAAAAAATAAAACGATTAAAATATAATTCAAGTTAAAGAGTAAAAGTTAATTTCACGTAATCAAATTTGGTCATAATTGCTTTAATTCCAAACATAAATTTCTGTAATATTTTTGAAACTTGTTTTTCAACTAAATCTAGTAAGAAATAATAAGCGTATACATTCCCACTAACTACGACAAATAGTAGGGAATTTGGTAAAAACAAAACTTAGTTTCTAAATAAATAATTTGATTGTATTTAAACTTCATACAGCTAAAGGGTCCGCCATCTAACGTTTTTTCTTTTAAACTAGTGCTTATTTCGTGAATGGTAACACCTAGCTCATGTCTGATTTGACAGATAATTAGTTTTATCCTTCCGCTGAACGAATATGGTAGTGTATACGCTTGAACAACGCTGAGAAATATTGTGACACTACATTGAAAATCATGGTGTGTAATGTGTCCGAAAGTTGCGTATGAATTTTAGAAGTAGAATAGCATCGCCAGCTCCGTATGTTCGTTATCTTGTGATATAAGTGAAAGAACCTGGCATCCTTATCGATAAACCCAAGCGTGAATAGCCAAAAACAATGCGTAAGCCCGAGAATATTACTGCTGTGGCGGAAAGTGGGCGTGATGCCCCCTTAACATTAATTCAACGTCGTTCTCAACAATTGAACATTTCGGAGACATTATTGAGACGAATTTTGCATAAAGACCTTAGTATGACGCCACACAAAGTCCAATTGGTTCCGGAATTGAAACCTATTGACCATCCAATGAGTTTTCTTTTCGTTAAGTAGGCCTGCGAACCACTTACAGAAAATGCCGATTTTGCCAAAAAAAAAAAAAAAATCATCTTCTCAGATGAAACTCATTTTTAACTTGGCGGATATGTAAACAAGCAAAATTGTCGCATTTGGGGCGCAGAAAACCCGTACGCATACATTGAAAAGCCGGTACACCCAAAACAAGTCACTGTTTAGTGCGGATTTTAGTCATTTTTCTTCGAAAATGAGAAAGCAGTGGCCGTTACAGTCAATGGCGATCGTTATCGGGCCATGTTGAACGAATTTTTGTTCACAAAAATTGAAGAGGAGGATATTGGCAACCTTCGGTTTCAACAGGACGTAACTACACTTGATGTTTTGCGTCCTGTTTTTGAAGATCGCAATATCAGCCGCAGAGCTGATGTCGTTTGACCACCTCAGAGCTGCGATTTGAATGAAATTATTTTCCATTATTAACCGGAAGGATTGTACTTTCAAATAAAAAAAAGAAATTTGAGAAAATATTCCGTAGTTTTTTTATAGCATTTTCAACAAAGAAAAGATTATTTAGCGGACCCTTTATAAGAGAAGTGTACTTAATTTAAAATTTTAAATATAGATGTTGTATTGATAAAAAAAAGCTGGCGCATTGCCTTCAAACAGAGCACTTTGAATGTACGAAAAATTACATCGGTCAGATTATTGAATTTTCCTCAGATTATTTTTAAATTTTGCCATAGTTCTTGTCAAGCTTTTTTAAAGCTGTTAATAAATGTATGCATTATCATCTACAGCTTGAACGACATAAGACTTTTAAAAAATTAATTAACTTAATTTTATTTTATTATTTTTTTTAATCATTAAGCCTTAAAATATCTTGCTAATTATTCAGACCGAATTTTTTAAATCACTAATCGATGGCCATCGAGACGCGCTTTCAGCCTCAATAATCAATATCGTTGATTTAATTAATTCAGTCGGAATAATAAGCACAATGTTTTAAATTTTTTTTTTAATCTAAATTTTAAGTCAAATTTTATTTAATTTTAATTATTGATTTGCAAGCACCCGCACATAAAAAAAATAAATTATCATAAGATTTTGTGATATTTTTTTTATTGATTTATTTTTTTATCTTTTAACTTATAAAAGAGTCGAAAAAAGTTGGCCGTATACAGTGGAAAAAGCAAAAAAAATTAGTGTTGGTTATTGTTGTTTTCATTTAAACTTTGATTTTTCTCTGTGTTAAAACAAGTCATTCTCACAAAAAAAAATTGCAACTGCACAGTTAGTTAATCAAAACGTTGTTACTAAAGTATAAAATGTTTCTAATGCTTAAAAAAACTAACATAAAATATTCACCGGCTTTTAGCGGGTTAAGCGTATTAAAAAATTTTAGCTTTTCCTGAAAGATCTCCTCAAAAGCTTTTAAATTATACCCATATTGAAAAATTAAATTTTTTACGAAAATTTCAGAGGCCCATAACTCGAAAAATATGGGCGAGCGTCAATTTTTTAATGGATTTTTTTTAAGCTTGTTTACCAGGATGCTGCCTTTTGCTGTTTGTCGTTGCACAAAAGTTGAATAACAAATTTGTTGCTGGATAGCTTATATTGGAATCTTTATTTTTTTTTTTTTTTTTGTATTTCGTCTTATATTTACACAAACGTACAATTTTGCTGCAGATGATGACACGCGTATGCTGGTCTCCTGTTGAGCTGTGGTAGACGTCTTCTTTTTATAATTATTTTGTTTGTTTAAAAACCGCGATTGACAATATTAAAGGGAAAGTGGTTGTTTTTTACTTCTACGTACGATTAACAAGTGACGAAGCGTCTCGCAGTCCTGAGCCATGCCAAAGAAACGCCGATTGAGCAATGGACGGCTCACCAAATGAGACACAAAAGACCGCAGGTGTAAATTCGCCGCAATGATATTCCCACATGCCAGGACATAAGACATGACTGGAGCAGACAAAGCTTTTAATCTCTATTTCTCCATACATTTATTTTTCTGATTGGAGTTACTTCATTGTTCGAAATGATATGCAAATATTTGAGGCAGACTTGGTGTTTTGTCCGCTGCCTCGAATGACATGGACCGATCTTGCTGATTTTCAATAGCAAAATTTTCGAAAAGGTGTCTTATTCATTGGCGTACTTTAATTTTTTATAGCACATCTAGTACCTTGAAAAACAACAACAAGTTTAACACTAACATGGATGAAGGGAAGGACATCGCTCAATCAACTTCGCTATGCATAAGGACTCAAAATATAAATACTTTATGGAGTCGGAATTGGATATTGTAGAAATTAAAAATGGATTTACAAATTTAGAGTAACCCTTTTTCAAGCTTTTGAGGTGAAGAATATAGAAATAATTCACATTTGTTAATACTTAATCCAGGGCATTCCACAATCGAACAATTTTTTGTGAAAAATCTAATTGTAGCCAGTTTTTTTTTCATTGAGAAAAATTAAAATATTTTAAAATAGACTCGATCATTAAAAAAAATTTGCTTTTAGCATTAAATTCCTCAGTTAGTATCCTTGTCTAAGTATACTTTCGCAAAATTTTTTCGATTAAAACTTATTTTTACGTTTAAGTCGGGCTTCAGTTTACATATTTTATATTTCAAATTTTATTGAGAAAAATATATCTTTTCTTAGCAGTAAATTTAGAAACTATCAGAATGTTAAATAAAAACCCAACAAATTTAAATAGAAGGATGCTGACGTATTGCCTATATAAATTGCTTTTATGTGTGGTCAACCCAAATTTACATAACAGCTTAAGCACTTTCTTTGCTTTTTAGCATCAGTTGGCAACAAATGCTATTTTTGGTTTTTACAATTTTTTTTTTTTTTTTTTTTGTCACGACTATCTATGGAAGTGCTTAAAGTTTTACATTTAAGTAACAACACTTCGTTAAAAATCTTTCTGCAATATTTTTCATTTTTCTTATACGAACTTGCTTTGCTTTAAGCATCATAATTATTAGCTGAGAGAGTTTTACAACAGGTTCAGTAAAGCCAAACTACATATTTTTTTTACTTGCATGTGGGCTTACTTTATTTAGAGGAAGTAATAATAACAATGAAACTTATAAAGTTCAAACGGCATACGAGCTTACTTACTTAAAAGTAAAAAAATCTAGCCAGCCTTAAGTTAATTTATTTATGATCTAAAATTTGTATCCTCTTTTTAAACAAATTATCAGAAATGTATTCGATTTGAAAGTTTTTTCCAATATCAGTAACAATTATTTATTTATTTTTATAAAAACATCAAGGTTACTGAATATACTTTTAATTTTCTTCTTCTGTAACAACATTATTTTTCATATTTTTCTTGCTTTCTGCTCCTACGACAGCTGCGTGTTATAACTCACAGTATTGTCTTCTTGTAAATTTTATTTGAACATATTTTTTTTTTCTTACCTTTTTAACAATTTTAACTTACTTAACACTTAATGCGAGAACATCATAAATTTAAATATTTTGCTTAAAAAAAACGTGTTGAATATACACAAAAGATAACGTAGCAAGGAAAAAGAGAATTCATAAAATTTTAATATAAAATTTATGACTTATAAAATAAAACCTTTTAAAGTAAACTGAACTATTAAGCTATGCCGAGTAAATCATAATTAATTAATGTGTTGATTTAATAAGATAAAATGAAAAGATGTTGTATTAAAATAAGGAAGCAAAAGCCTGCATAAGATACCGGCGTATAAGTTGTGGAATATAATTAAATATTAATTATACGCCAGATAGCAAAACGTTTACTTTGCATTAACCTGAATTTTACAACTTTTTTAATCCATATTCAATACCTAAGCAATTACTTACATGAAATCCAATTAATTTTTTTTTCTGGGAGTAAAATATATAAAATAAAAATTAATAATTAGTTTGAAGAAATATGAAGCAGAATAATTGTAGTAAATTTCTTAGGAAGACAGAAAAATATCTTCTATTTAAATCTACTAAAAATTGGACTTAAATTTTTAATTGCTTGGTATTATTTAATTTGTATGCCTTTTCTAAAGCAAGCAAAATATTCGTTAAACAGCTCCAGCAAGAATTTGTAAATTTAAAATAAACAAGTTATAGCGAATATTTTATATTTTTGTTTTGAAAATAAAAGGAAATATTATTTAAATGGACTTTCTACCGATAATTTTTTAATAGTTTTTCAGAATAGTAATTAGGTTTGACCTTTTTTTTATTGAAAACAAATTTACTTTTTTGGCTTAAGAATCATTTAATTTATAAAAAATGCTAGAATGAAAAATTATCAACAAATGGATTCGGACATTTTTAAAATAAACAAGAAAAATTAGACAATAGCAAAATAAAATGCAGCATTTTTTAGACCGCTACATCTTTCAGCAGCATTCTTCGAATTTACCTATTTTAGGTTGTGTAAATTGTAAACATCATCTACTCAACAAAGTAATCAGTGTTAATTATGTTAGACGAAGTCCACACACAACTCAAAGCATTTCTTCGGCGTTTTCTCTGTAACTCGTGTCGAACATATATTTTTGCTTCGTACCAACAATCGCTATGGCTACGAAATGAAATGTTTGTTTTTTAATTATTTATGCTTGTTTTAAAATTTTATATAATTATATTTATTAAGTCAGAGATAACATTTATCACAGATCATAACTATCGAATGAAAAGTTAAACAAATGTGAACAAAATTTTCTATTTTTAACACACATTGTGGCAGGTCGATTTGTTTCAGTCCTGGAAAGAGTAGTTTTTAATAAGTAATTACGCTCAATTTTTTATTAATGACAAAAAAAAAAACTTGTACGTTGCTGCAAACAAAGTTTTGTTTAAAAACAATAATAAAAAATAATAAATAAATAATAAATAAATAATAAAATAAAAAATAAAACCTTAAATTGTAAAAAAATAAAACAAAACATAATTAAATTTTAATCCAAAAAATTTTAAATTCAAAAGATTAATACATCTCATCACCATTAAGAATGACTTGGGTCATATGGCGACCGCCGCATGTAACAACAGAGGCGCATCTAAGGCAGTCCTATACTCGACCAATATTACGTACATTGTTGTTGCTCTATTACAAATAACTAGAACAATGTTGACCTCAAATGAGTCAATTTTTGCTAGTAACTTCATAAGGTCCTCACAGGGGAAGTAATCGAAAGGTGTCAAATCGCACAAACTTGGAGAACGATTGACAGTTCTTCTTTTTGAAATCAATATGTCAGTGCCTGAGAACGCAATGCAGCACTTAACGCCAGCTTGTTAAAATCACATCTTATCCCGATCAATTCCAACCACGATAGTGGACAAAACATCATTGATTATGGTTCGGTAACGATCTCCATTGAAGTAAAGTTCGTTAGTACCACCAGCTTATAAAGCAACACAAACGAAACATTTTTCTAGGTGTAAAGAATTGTTTTTCTTCTGTCCTGGTTTTAGTTTCATTCCACATACGGCAGTTATGCTTATTAACAAGCCCGTGAAAAAGTCTCATTGCTTAACAACTGACTAATGACCGAACTGATGACTAAATAATTCTAGATTATTTGGAAGCTTTCTTAAAGCATAAGTCTATGATAGTGTGTGGCTAAAAGTGTTCTTAATTTTTTTTTAAAACTGAAAAAAATTAATTTTTTTTATTAAACAAGGAGATTTAAAAAAATCTCTTTTTGTGCTATTTTATATTACCCCGATTTTACAATTAAATCACCGACATTGGTTTTTGAGGGTGAATGCAGCTACCGCTGAATTAGCTCTTCAGGAAACTTCTCACAAACATTTTAAATGAATTAAAGATTTTTGTCCAAACAATAAAGTAAAGACAAAAATCTTTGTCAATAACCAATGGCGGTGATTTAATTGTAAAATCGGGATAATATAGAATGGCACAAAAAATGATTTTTTTAAAGTTAATTTATTTTTTTTTTTTTATTTTTAAAATAAAAGTTTAATTTATACAAATTTATGAATTAATTTATATTTATTTTCTATCAAAAAAAAGTAAAATTTTGCCCATTTCACACATCAACTTAATCAAATTTATTAACAATCTGCATGTTGTTTTAAGAAACATATAATTCGTTGCTATTATAGTCGGTGGAGTGTCAAGGACATAGTGTTCATGGATATTATAACTACAATTTATGGTATTCCATGTAAGAAAGATGCGAGTTTTTATAAACTGGGATGCAGAAAAGCTTTGATTTGCGAAGTCGGAGTTGTTTAAACCATAGAGGTGCAATTCCTTGGCCGGGCGAAGACCGCCTATGTAGAATATCTTTTGTACACGAAGCCGTTGTTGTTTTAAGTGCAGTCATTTAGACACTTTCATAAGTGACACTATGTCCATACTAAAAACGACGCAATATCCATGGACAGCATAACGTTATATTCTTGCACATAGTGTGACATGCATCCTTATAGCCATGTTAAAAATTCTATTCTACCATATTAGTTCGCCATAAGATTGTCTCGGAATATAAATATTGTCGACTTCATTTTTTATTACAGTACACATTGAAGTAAATATTTTAATAAAACAGCTTAATGACTCCAACTGATCCCTAAAGTTATTGCATCCAGAATTACCAATTATTTGTATCTGCAAAATTGTATACAAATTCAGAAAAGTTATTGGAAGAACTTGTTAACAGTGGAAAAGAGCAACGAAAAAAAAAACAATGTAATTCTATTTATTGTTAAATTAGCTACAACTCATATATTCATTTGAAAAAATTATTTGTATTCCATTTTAAATTTTTTGGTTTAATAAAAATTAAAGACCCGTAGATTTTGAAAGTTCTGCTCATACATATATGAATTTTAAAATTATATTTCTTTAACTTTTGTTTATAATAAATAATGCTTTGGCAATTTATTTGACAAATATTCTCAACATCTTTAGAACCCACTGTATTTAAATCATAATAATTATTAACAGCTCCTTCACTCTAACTCTTATATTTCAGTGAATCTTCACATCTATGAGTAGACGCTTTGCAACACAGACTCTACATTTATTTCTAAGAGCTTTTCGAATTGTCACACATCATATCATTGTTAAGTTGTCAATAATTGCAATAATGAGAATTTGAAGTGCTTGTGAAATATTACGCAAGCACGTAATCGAACATATAATATACACACATTCAAATGATATAAAACCAAATCTATACAGAAGATTACTTTTGCGTCAATTGAAGTTTTATACACTTATTTTATTGTTTCAATGAAAACGTTGTACACTTTGCCAGATGTCACTTCTGCAGTTATGTAACTACTTATCGTGTTCTTAAATAATTGAAAGAAAATTGCAACAAAACAGAAAAAAGTTATAACATTTTTATTAATAAAAGACTCATCCTGGATAGAAGTATGATTGAAATTAACCATCTGCAATTTCGTATTCCGATCGTGAAGGTTCAACTTAGAGGGAGAAACTGTGCTTTGTTAGCGACTCTGCCATAAGTGTCATCTACGAAAGCAATAGTGTGAGAAAGACACTCTATTCTTACTTCAAACGAATCGTGAACCAATAGCGTCCATGAGTATAAAATGAGATCATTGTTTTATGATGTTTATTTTTTGTGACATGGATTAAATAAATTAAAAATTTATTTAATAATTATTATAAATTCAATTAGAAAATAAAAAGGTTTCAAGGAAAAATTAAGGTAAAATGTCAAAAATTAAATTCATAGGTCAACCAAATCCTTCATCCTGGCTCCGCCATCTATCTTGGTTTAGTTCTTTAAGTCTATTTGCAACAGCGTCATTAATTTCGCAGAATTTTCAACAACATGCTTCTATAAATATTAAAAAGTTATGATTATTCAAAATAAAGAATTTCATATTGAAACACTTTTTTCTTGCCAGCTGCTTAAATTATCAAAAAACGCGACACGTTTTTAAATTGATACAAAAGGAAGGAACGTTCTAATAAAAATCAACATATTGAAATGAAAAAAATATAACAGAAAATTAGTAAACTTGCAGTAATATCTTAAGCTTTAGTCTGATTAGTCAACTATTTGACCAAAAAGACGTAACCATTATATTATGGAAAAAATGTTTCTCTTTCTCAATTATAAGATCTTATTTAATATAAAAGGTAAAATATCACATTTAAGTTTTTTTATAAATCGTCCATCGAAATGATAGGTATCAGAAAAGATTAAATAAATATTTGTTAAAATAGTGGTTACGTTTTTTTGGTCAAATATTTGACTAATCTGACCAAACTGTAAGTAATTAAGTTCAAAATAAAAAAAGATTGTTCAACTATTGCCAGAATGTTTAATACCCTGTTCAGACATTACTCAATATTCAGCTGTTCTCAATAAAAGCCATTATTGAGCTCAATATTCCATACAAAATCTCAATAATTTATTGCGCAAAAGTACAAAATTATTATAATATTGAGTAGAAATTAAAATACAACCCTGTTCAAAGATGTGTGTGAAGCAAAATTTCGATATTTAAGTCTCAGACACAAAGCAATTGCGTGTAACCCAAACTAATTTCGTCAATACACAGAACATTGACTCAATAAAAGTGTATAAATGAACACACTTTAAGTTACGATTTTAAAATTCAATTAAAATTAATTGTGCCGAAATTAATAAAATTGCTCGTAATGTTCTCAGAGTAAAATCAAATGCGATCTTTGACTATTAATAATTTTCCAATGCTCCTTTAAATCCGTATTATAAGATTCACTCCTCTAACAATCGCCAAATGACTCAGAAAATATTAATTTTTAGGAACAAAGCACAAATTGTCTAATACAATCGTCTGGACGATTGAAAAGAAGGATTGTAAAAAATCTATCCCGTCAAACAAACTTCCAAATGTCAGCTGGGACAATTGAAAAAATGCTTTTTTGTGTTGATGGCTTATCTAAAGTTTGATCGAAATCGTTCAACTCGTTCGTGACTTATGATTTTTCATGAAAACATGTGATTTTGTCCATATAAAGTGTGTTTCGTATTTATATAATAATTTATTATTAATGCTCAAAAGGGCTGGCTTGGAACAGTGGGCGTGGTAGATTCCATGCAGTGTAAAAACTTTTTAACGCGTAGCTAGAGATTTGTAATAAGTAGACTTTTGAAATTTGTAAGTAAAATACCGAGTAGATTTGAATAGTGGGCGTGGTGCCCTCCATACTAAGTGAATAATTAGTATTGTGAAAGTTTTTTATGTTCAATAAACAATTTACAAAAATAAAGTGATTGAAAAAAGAAAGTGTATGGGATTATCAGATCACCTTGAATAAAAGCTTAATCTTATTAAACTTAATGATATATGTATCAAATTATATTTTTTGACTCAATTATCATCATCATTTTCTTTAACATCCTTCAAGTGTATTAGGCATGTACCCGAATGCTTCGATTAGTCCTCTTACAAATAGTACGGAAAGGTGATGAAACTGATTAACCAAATTAATCGAGGTATTCTAGTATCTGCCTTAAAAAAAATAATCATACAAAAGATGACATTAAGGCCTTTTTTTGGAACGTGGCATGCAATTGAATTTATCTAATCAATCAAAGGGATTTTTCAATACATACATATTTGTCAAAATATTTTGTTTGATACGAAAATTTGTTAAATATGTAAAAAATTTATAAATTCCTTTAGTTATTATTTAAATATATTAATATTAATTTAAAATAAAACGAGAAAAAACCTCTTACAAAAATCGATGGATTGGACGTGTGGATATGGTACGATTATTCCTATCGGGGTACCGAAGCGCACCAGGAATTACTAGTTCATTATAAAAATTTTTCTTCAAATTTAAAATTCTTAAATAATTTTTACAAACAATTTTGTTTCTAATTGAGAAATTAAAATTTATATAAGTAAACTTAAGCCATATTAAACTTATTCATTTAGTTACGTAAAAAAATAAAAATATACTTTTTAATTAAAATACTTTTAATTAATTAATTAACTAAATCATATTCCGAATAATATTAATTTAAAGAAAAATAAATTTTCTTTATATAACACCTCATTAGTATCATTCTTTCGTTTTAAGCTACTTATGATCAATTTGAAATTAAAAACCAAAACCAAAAAAAAAAAATATTTTAATTCAGGAAAGAATTTTTTATTTTTATTTTTTTTTTTGTCGTTGTGGGAGATTAATTTTTCATTTGTTTTCCTAAAATAATTCAGTACTTTAAATCTCTATTTGAAACTCGTTACTGCTTTTTATTATTTCTAATATTTGATATTTTGTTATTTTGCTCATCATCTCATTTTGTCATTTATTTATTATGGGTCATGTCATATGAGAGTTGTTGTTGTTGTTGTTTTTCCTTACAATTACATTTTGAATTCATCTCAGTATCCTTAAAATCACATGTTTACTTATTTATAATAGAACACGTTTCATCTCACGTTTAGCTTTTACAAACTTACAGTTTAGTTTATCTCTTGATGCACTTGCACACGCAAAGATAAAACACAATTTTATTCAGACTGAAGTTATAATGTAGCGTGAACGGTGAACGGCATTTTAAGAATACGGGCCTTATATTGGATGCTTTTTAAGCCCAACAAAAAATAAAAAAAGGATTAACTGTGCAACGAACTGCTATGCAAAATCACTTTTCAGAATTTATGATGAATACTTATTGGTATTTCATCATGAATACAGCAATAAAAAATCAGAAATTGATTCTGGGAAGTTATAGTTTTAATGGCTAATATAAAATTGCCAATCTTAGCAAGACATCCTTCGTAATGGCAGATTTCATCACATTCTCTAAACAATGCAATAATGTCCACACGATGAAGAAATGTGAGAAATGCAGTCACATGATCCTTGTAAACGAAAGTGTAAAAAAGGATATAAATTTATCGATTCGTCATCGGTTGGAGAAACTAGCGTTTTGTCCTTTCACTACATGGAAAATTATGCGCAATGATTTTGTCATCTTACTGTTCAAGATGCACTTGGTGCAGGAATAAAATACACGAGACCATCACTTTCGTCGTTCGTTCGCCAATTGGGCTCTAAAGAGGGCAGAAACTGATAAGATTTTTTGTCGCATTATTATATTCAGTCATAAGGACTTAACAGATTTATTAATGAACAAAAAAGCCGCATCACTGTTCTTTATACCTTCAAAAAAGAAATCGAAGCTCGCGTCACCGTATAAGAAATTCTGCACCATAATGAACGGTTTGTTTTTTGCAACAGTCTGATGCTGCCTTCCTTAAAGCAACCCTAATAATCGAATTATTTAAATACATATCTGATGATAAGTTAACTTATAGACATTGGTCATCAATTGGCCTCCAAAGGTTGTGTGATCAAGTTTAAGTAATCAACCTGTCGATAATTTTATTAAGAGCCAATTGAAACCACAAATCATAATCTAAGAGCTGCTGACGAACGCCTTAGAGGCCAACATTGCATAAGCTATTCGTGTTAAGTAATGATCACAAAACTGAAACAGGATTACAACTTCAGAATGAACTTCATCAAGAAAAGTCTCAGTTGCAATATGGCCCAAATATCCGCTAAAATGTAGAACACAACTTTGTTATTAATTCTTTTTTACAAACGAAAAAAATTCTTAAAATTCTGTAGGAAATTTCGATTTCGTCTAACTTAAGAATTTTTAATAGCAAAAAATCTATTTAAGGATGCTCTCTATTTTTTAAATAAGCTTTAAAATATAAAGGCCTCATAATAAATATTTTACTTTACATCCCTTTTCTATGCAGCTGCACACCTGTTGGATTTTCTCGTTTGACAGCCAAAGAATAAACATAAAATATCATTGCACAACATGAAAATACTTGTGTGTACAAGATGATGTTTTATGTCCTGGCAAAGGGATAATAATATGCAAACACATACACACTTAATGTTGTATGTACTAAAGTCTTCTTTACAACTGAATGTGTACATTCACTTTCCTTGCATGCATTTAGTTTACATAAGACATTTGATGCTAATTGGATTTTTGACATGTATGAGTTTGTGTCATTATGATAAATATTAAATTTAAGCCAAAACTTCAAAACTCATGCGATCATCTTCTTACACACACACAAGTAAATGAAATACTTATACATCTAAGCGTCTGTAGTTATGACAGTCAGTTAATTTGTAGTTTTTTGCTTTAATATGTATTTTCGTTTTATTCTAAAGTATTTGTTAAAACAAAATTATTTAACAAAAAGTTTTAAATTTTTTATTATAAAAATTAAATTTTATTTATTATTCATTTTTTTTTTTCTATTTAATTCTCCTTAACACAGTTTATTTTCTACACTTGCTTAAATATTTTGTATGTTTGTTTTTTTTTTAACGGAAATGCATAAGGAAAAATTGTATTTGATTATATCATATTATTATTCCGTTGTGTGTTATTTATAAAGTATACTTAGAAGAGGAGGATATGTATAATACGAGTATGCTTAAAGCTATTTTAAATTTTCTTTATTTGTACGATTTTCAACACAGTGAAGCTAAATTATACTTAAAATATTTACGACGAACAAATGATAGCAATTCTTATAGGAAATTTAGTGCAGTGCCAACAACTAAAAAAAAATTTTGGAAATTTTTAATTTTAAACCTCATTAAACTTGCAGAGGTACACAGAAATAATTATAATTTATATTCGATCACAGAATTCAAAAGCGAAGAAAAAATTTTTTACACATTAAAAAGTCTGCACTTATTGATAAAGTTTTAGTTGTCTTCAGATTGCAATTTAATAAAAAAATTTTACTACTTTAAATTTGTTTGAAATTGAGAATAAAACAGTATTTTCTAACAAAAAAATAATTTAACAAAATTTAACAAAATTAAACGAAAGAAAGAAGGCAACAAAATTTAATAAATTATATAATTGAATCAATTTAAATTTTAATTAACCTAAAATCATTAGCAAAATCTCCCTTTCCTTATTTCCTATTTCTCTTAACAACCGTCTGCCTCAGAATCCCAATCCTATCTGTTCTTTCTCAAATGACAGTAGCAAATTCAATTCATATTCGTTTCGCCAAGCGTTCCGAAAATTGGGGCTACGCGAAAGCACGTGGAAGATACCCTTAATCGCGACCTGTTGGTAATCCGCGAATGGGGCCTTGCGAACAGGGTTCAATTTAACGCTCGTGAAACCTGGTGCTATGTGCTTTTGCAGAGGTGTACGGCTGAATATGCTATTTCATCTGCAATTATGGGTGATTTAAATATAGAGGAATCTTAGAAGCTGTCAATGTTCTTGGCATGAAAATTCAATGCGATGTTCGGTAGGTTTCCTAAAACGGCGTAAGAAATACTTCACTCCACCTGATCCCCTTGCTATCTGTGACACCTTTATCAGACCGAAAACGGAATGAAACTCTCATGAATGGCCCGGTGCTCCAAAATCGATTTTGGAGTTACAAGACGGCGTGCAGGGGAGAGCGAAGAAGCTCATCGGCTCATTTCACCTTTTTCTTAAACAAGTCGTTTTCTTTGTGGTTGTCGGAATTATATTCGAGTGTCAGTTTTAAGGTACAACTGATTTATAAGTTTTAAGTCATTTTCCGTAGCTTTAAAAGACTCGCTTTCATGATTTTCGTTTAAAAATGCTAACAATGGAAAAACAAAATATGAATGTGTAACATTATTTTTTATTAGGATCAGCAATGCATTGTGCTAGAACTAGAAAATTGGTTGTAGGAGGGGGAATAGAGGTAGTACTGCATATTATTAAGATTAAATACAAAATACTGTCGAGACATAAAATATTGTTCCTTTCTCATTCATAAGACGATAAAGCATTTTTTTCTCACTATTTACCAATTTTTTTGATTTATCAGAGCTCCAACTCAGTCTACAGAACCTTGACCTAATTTCGTTCTTTGTTTCTTCTCTATGTGTTTCATAATTTGTAATAACTTTTCGATACTGTTACGACAATAAGATCTGGCAACCCCCTTATATCTGAAAAACAATAAAGTGCTGTTGTTCGTATGTGCGTGGTAAAAATCAGAGGTGAATAAATTAAATTTTCTATCTATAAAGTTACTACATCGTCAATTCATTGCGTTAAAATGTATCACAAATAATATCGAATTCTGATCTAATTAATATTCCACGTACCACTACAGTTATACAACTAATGGGAAACTATTTAGCATCTTTAAAAAGGATTAAAATTCATTATTCTGGAAGTGTCGAATATGTGTCTGTTAGAAGTGTAAAAAGAGTTTATTTAACAGTATCGAGTACAAAACTTTTAAAAGTAACAGAGTTCTGTTTTATCATAACAGAAAACGTAAATTTTAACATAATAGAAAGGTTTATGTTTAGAAAGCTAGAGATTAAGATAATTTTTACCTACAAAATATTTTGTGTTATAATAAATTTTCTTTTAGCTTCATATACCTTTTTATTCTACTTTTTATCAATTAATTTTTTGCAATTTTACTTAACATTTTTCACACGCATTTAACATAACCGAACTCTGCACAAATCAAACTAAATGACATTAGTGTTTTTATTTATCTGTTACATTAATTAATTCACTCTTAGTAGAGTCGAAGTTTTGACCTACAAGAGATCAATATGCGATGCCTTTGCAAGTTGTTTTTGTAAATTTTTGAGCAATCAGCTTATCATCTGGTAGTTGAAAAAAAGTTATTCCAAATATAACAGATTTAAGGGGAAGTGTTATTGTATTTATTTAACGGGTCTTTTTGTCCAATTAATTTCCACTAGAGACGAAAGAGTGATTGTTAGAAGATCTTAATTTGACAATAAGGTATTTTGTTTTTGTAAAATTGAGTTTTTAATCTAAAAAAGTAACGAAGAAGTGACTTCTATCTAAAAATACTCTGCCAAATGCTGACGGGTAATAATACGACAATTAACTACCACAAATCGAGTACAATACCAAGAAGTGAAATAATCATAAATGCACACAATTTTTAATGTGCAACAAGAAATTAAACGTGGGTAGAAATTCTCAATTTTAGCGATATTAAAAAATTTAAATATGATCTTTCGTACTAAAATTAAAATATGATAAAGCAGACATGTTAAAAAATCCATTAAAAAAACTTGATACAATTTATAGCAAAATAATATTTCTTTTTTTCTTCATAAATTTAAAACTCTTGAGCTCTTTACCTAATTTTATAAAACATTTTTGAGACCTAAGGATGTTTCTATGAATTATAATTAAATAACCCAACAAATATTAAAAGAAAAAATATATTTTTAAAAGTATTTAAAAGGCATTTGACATTTATTATTTAATTAAATTTAATAAACAAGAATAGTTATTAGAATATAACATTTCTAAGACAATAAATATTTAAATATTGAATGCTACATGATTTCAAAAACAATAAAAATCAAATATAAGAAAAAAGTAATGAAAAACTAGAGATAAATAAATTAAATAAAGAAATGTATACAAAATGGACTAAAAGTAAATGTTTATTTATTGCCACAATGACACTTTAAACAAATTGAACTTTTCACATTTGCCACAAATACCAATTTAAATGAACATACGTTCATGCAACAGAAGTACACACACATACAGCTACATATATAAATATGCATGTGTAAACACATACTAAAATGCAATATACTACACGCATACATACACCAATACAGTCTTAATAAACACAAAATGAAAATGAACTCTACATACCCTTTGGTATGTAAACTGCAATAGCATTTGCACAAAAAAAAATACAAGTTAAAATTAAAGCAAACAAAAAACAAATAATGTTGCACACAAAAAAAAACTTTTCATTTAAAATTCTGAACTGATGCTTTATTAACACATTAATACCCAGTTGGAAATGATTCTTAAGTCAGAGAAAGTCTAGACACCTAGAATAAAATAAACAAGACAGCTGCTATTTGATCATTAATAGAAACCTTCCTGTAGATCGCTAATTTTTATTGGGTCCTTAATTAAACAGGGTTAGGCTTATAGCAAACTACCACGTGCAATGTAACCATGACTCGTAGTCCCTGAGTGTGATTGACTTCCGTTTATGCAATTTAAATTTTCTTCTATAATTTACCGTTGCCTGAGAGCGTGTCATAGCTTTCATTACGCCCATCCTTAGTACTTTTAAGAGCAATAAGAATTGTGGTTATTATTTAATTTAAATTTGGTCTGTTCAAATTTGGACAGAGAATTTTAGAAATTGAAAACAACTTCTTTGTTTCAAATAAATTTGTTTCATATTAGACACAAAATTTTTAATAATCATAAACTGCAACCTTTTCAAAAGTGTTTTTGTTTCTTCTTTATACCTTCTCCCCCATGAGTAATAATCCACAAGGCAACCGCCTTCATTACTTCAAAGTGGACATGTGTCATATCCTTCTCTTGACCTGCGTTTAAACCCAGGCTAAAAGCATTATTTGCTCCCAACCTCTGCCAAATCCTAATCAAGATACTTTCACTTTAAGACATGCGAAACTACCTAGTCATGACTACAAACCACATTAATTTACAATCATAACATTGACTCAATTTTAGCCCATAATCTAACCCACCTCTTTCATAAAGTCTAATCTATTTTCCTCGGCACATGTACAAACAAAAATGAGATTACTATGACTCACATGCAATGTTTTTTAATCCTCGTAAAAATATTTCCGCGTTTTAAGTTGTTAAAAAAGCAAGATCTGGCAACCATTTACCTGTCTGTAACAGCAAAAGCTAATGTTGTTTTTGTCCTGGCGTATGTGTGCGTGTGTCTATGTGTTTGCAGTAGAACAAGTTTAATATGGTATCTCTCGACCACTAACAAAGTGTGATGGGTTTAAAAAGAAAAATAATAGGACACATGTTAGGCAGCTGCGGTGGCTGCCTGTTCTTCAAAAAGAAGATCTGAGTTCAAGTCCCAGTAGAGCCTTTAATAAAAAAATAAAAAATTATAGTAAAGTAACTCCACAGTTGGTAAATTCTTAAAGAGACGAATAAAGGGGATAACAGCAGGTGTGGTTTGAAAAAAAAATAAAGCCCATTAAAAATCGTAATCGAAACCACAAAGAAACCTTTTGTAGAGAAAGTAAAAACATTAAAAAGTATACAGTAGTAGTGGCTGAAATATTAAAAGAGGTCTGTTTGACTAAACAGAGTAAACGTGACTTTTTTTAAAAACCGCACTCAAGAGATATCCCGTACTTATGCAATGAATTGTGCAAGAACTAGAAAATTAGGTTGTGGGAAGAGGGATAGAGGGAGTAGTTCTTGAAGGCATTTTCATTTTTTTTACATTGAAAGTGACAGAAAAGAAATCGATAGGAAGTTTATTCGACGTACCAACTCTTCAGCTAAAAAACGAATTTGCTATGCAATGCGTAGTAGAATTCACTGGCCAATCGACCACAAACGAATGCGGTCTTGATGCACAGCACATTGCGCATACGAAATTACCGTTTTTAGTAACGATTTCCCTGATATCGTAAGAGCACACTCTGTTATAAAACAGAGAAGCACACGCCACATTGTGTTAATTATCCAGTTAATTAATAGAGCTGGATATCCTACTGTCAGCGATGAGCTTCCTTACTCTCTCCTGCACACGGGCACCGGCGAATACATAAGGGTTGTATCCCATTTTCGTTCTGATAAAAGTGACATAGGTAGCTATGAAATCAGATAAAGTGAAGTATTTCTTACACTGTTTTCCAGATACTTAAATCCTTTTTTGCGATTAAAAAAACATATTTGTTCCACCGAACATCGCACTGAATCTTTATGCCAAGAATATTGAGAGCTTCTCTGATTCCTTAATGTCTAAATCACCCATAATTACAAATGATGTAGCACATACAACCTTATGCCTGTGCGAAAACACAGAGCACTGGTTTTTACAAGCATTAATTTGAACCCTGTTCGCAAGACCCCATTCGAAGATTACCTTAAGGTCGCCATTAGGGGCATAGTCTATGTTCTTTCGCATAGTCCCGATTTCCGAAAGGCTTGGCCTATTGCGCAATAAATACTGGTGGCATGTGTTACTGTCATCTACGAAAGAATAGATAGGGTTGGAAGTCTGACGTTGAAGATCGTTAAGGAAAATAAGAAATAGGGTAGGAAAAAGGACGGCAGCTTGCGTTACCCCTAAATTTAACTTGAACTCGTTTGGTAAGATCCCATCTTTAACAACTCGTATAGTGCGATCACTGAGGAAGCCTTCAGGACAGAGTCACAGCATATCATGGTCTGAAAAACTGCACAGGTTAATGGCTCGTGTTTCATAAGCAAGATATCGAGCAGTTCCAGTCACACTGGAGTCACATTTTTTTCTATTGATGACAAATGGGTTTGTTAAAATAAATGTTTATTAAATAAAAGATTGTGACATCAACTCTAATCAGATCTACAAAAGAAGTGAAGAATTAATAAAGATCGACAGAAGAGAAGAATAAAAATTGATGTGCTCGAAGTTGTTACCAAATATACAACAACAATTACAATAGCAAAGGCATAACAATATTCACATATCCTGAATAAATCCTTTCTGAAGCAGCAGCTAACGAAAGCATTTGGGAAAAGTGAAATAGTTAACTACTACTGTCGCCGTTAAGTCCACTGCACAATTTGCTCTCTAATTTGGGCCTCAATCGATTTATCCTTTTCTTAAAATAAGTTTTCATGTGTTAATTTTATAAAAAAAAAGATGTAAAAAAGCATTAAAACGTCCTTATTTCCAACTGGCCACAAAAAAGGCAAACATATGAGTATTTATTTACCATGGATAAAGGGAAACCAGGACATTGGCTTTAAGCTTATTAAACAATACGAAGGGTGCATGACCCAGCAAAATAAAATCTTAGAAAAAAATAAATCCTTAATTTAAATGTTTTAAAAAAGTAATTTATAACTATTTTAAGTTGGCCATTTAAATATTTTTTTTTCACTTAAAATTTAAAATTTTGATTTAAATAAATTTATTTTACTTGTAACTTTTAAAAGCTGTTTACTGGGTTTTTGTTTATTTGCATATTTTTATCCAGTATATCTTTTTATCTGCAAATGTTATTTGTTATAAAATATTTGTTATTGTTGTTAACTTTAGTAAATGACAATTGTTAAGCACCTGTTTCTTGTGTTCATTTTATTAAACAAAATGCTTGTTTGTTGGTATTAATTTTTTTAAGGGTTTTAAGAATTTAAATTGGTTTGATTTTAAATTTATTTGTAACATAATATGTGACATTAAATTATTTATACTTTTTTAAAAAAGTATATCTTTTTTTAATGTCATTGTAGAAAATTATAAAAACAAATCAAACAAAAAAAATTTTTTAATTTAGCTTCTGTTTAAATGTTGCTTCTCAGTACTTAATAATCAAGTTATTAAGGCGCTCAGATTGATTTCTCAGAAGTAATTTATATACAGCGTAAATAAGTTTATACCGAACATTCCGAATGCTATAAATATAAGGTTATAAGCCTGTTATCAAAGTCTACGTCCGAGGGTGCCTTAGTTTCCTAGTTCTTGTAAATTCATTTCGTAAATAACTCTCTAAGCCTCGATGTGCTTCCATACCCCAATCGTTCTAAATGCGATAATTATCATTCAGTTTTTATGGAGGATAAATTCCAATGAAACCAGCAGAAAAGTGATGCCGTCTATAGGATCTGTTGTAAAGTTTAGCCAAAAATGAATCTCTTTAATGAACACATGATCAATAACTATTTTTTTACGCAAAACTGAATAATTTGATAGCGTTGTTAAAGTATCAATCAAATTTTAATTATTAAGCAGATAATTCTGAACATAAATGTCAAAAAGTGAGCACTACTGACACTTCGTTTGTCATTAAACATTTTCATAATTTAATCGGGCTTAAAAAAACACTATATAAATACTTTCTTAACACCTGTATAAAACATGTGACGTGGTCTTTAATAATTTGTTACCGCTGGCTGCAGTTTCCCCTACAAACTATTCCATCCACACGTTAATATTTTGTGATTCTGGTAAAATTAGAAGTGAGTTTTTTACCAGCGCATACATTCCACAGTATGCTATTTTTTTCGCCAGAAATCAAGCTCACGATTTTCTATTTATCTCACAAATTGTTTAAGCAACTCAGCCACAATTACCAAAAACAATTTTAATGTTCATGTTTTTCTTTCTAACAAAGATTTCGTTAAAGTTTGGATAGGGATTTTCTTGTTATAGTTTCCAAGCCCCTTAATTATTTCATTTGTTTTCACTTATTTATTTGCCTGGCTACAAAATATTTTCTCTTTTCTAAATTATTTTCTATTTTATTAAGCGTTGGGTCCTCATATTTTTTTTTATTAATATTATATTTCGATATTTCGGTACTTTCTGCGTACCTTCTTCAGGAAACAAAATTAATTCGAGAATTCAATAAGTATGAACCCATTTCTTAGCCCCTTAAACAAATATACCACCGCACGGGTAATTAAAAATATTTATTTATTTTATATGCAAGTCCTTAATGGGATTTGTACTCAAAGCTTCGGTTTAACAAACAAGCAAATAAAATCTTCTAATGCAGATACTCATGACTACTCAACAACTTTTGACTAACTTTTCATTTTATTCTGTTTACGCACGTCACACTTGCCAGTGATGTAAATTACAAATTATTCTGCTGTATTTTTTATTTCGCTTTAAGCCTTGTTGTTACAAATATGTAAAGGATTTCAAAACTTATTATCGTAACAATACCCTGTGACTGGATAGTGACGTTAAAATTAATTCAGTTATGTGGGATACATTTGTATTATTAAAAAATAGAAACACTACCGTTATTATCGAATATTTTTATTCTTAAAACCAATATTCAAATATGATTAGCAACTAATTTTGTCCGCGACTGACAACACATTTCTTTTCTAATTGTAAAAAATAATATTCAAGAAATTGCTCAGTTCATGGTATCTTTTAAATCTAGTGGAAGTTTTATCATTTTCACAAACTTTTTTACAAATAATTTTATGTTTAAGTAGGGCAGGGTGCTGAAGAGAAGCAATGACTTTTACATCTTTTTTATCTACTAACAGTTGTTACAAAAAAATCAACAACGTAAAAAAATAAGCGAATTTAAGATAAGAAAAGTCAATAAGCATTTGTTAAAAATAATCATATCAACTTACCGTTCAATATAATTTATCTAAAGCTTAAATGTTTTCTTCGCATCCGTTAGTAGATTCCAAACAGTTTTATTTATATATTTCTATATTTACTTTTTACTTTATCTTCTCGTTTCTCCTTTCCTCATTTGTCATTAATAGAGAAGTTTTTTTTTACTTTTAATTCAGTTTATGTGTGTCATTGTTGGGTCATTGCTTTAGATATGGAATGGCAGGGATATTACATTTTGATTCAAAGATTAAGTTAGTTTTATATAAGAAGAGTCAGTTTGTTGTTTACAGACATTTCTTTCGTTAGAGCAAATAAAATGTGGTTTGGACTTATTCGGTAGTTGCGTTTAATGAACACTTTTCTCAATGAAGATTTAATTCTGATACATTTTTTTTCTTTTGATTGTTTGATTTTTATTTCAATTAAAATTAAACGTTTAAAACTTTTCTGATATCCATTAGTGTACGTTCAAAAAATATTATAACAATGAAAATAAAATTATATAAAAACGTGACTAATGAAACAAAAGTAAGTAGAAAATTTATTAAAACACAGTCGAACTTAAAATACAAGGAAAAATTGATTCACAAAAGTTGCATCAACAGGACTGAAAACTATGATGAGTCGAATGTATTAGAAGGCTACACCTCCCGATAAAAACACTTCATTTTCATAGAGGTTCAACTTTAAATTTTTGGAATTATGAATTCAAGCGAAGCGTTTGTGCTGAGCCCTTAAAGAAACTTTGTTAAATATTCTTTCAGAATATTGTACAAAACAAAAGCAATAGTAAAACCTGCCTGAGATAAATTTTTCACTAGATAATAATAAACAGTCTTAAATATTTTTTAACTACAAAAATAAAATGTTCCATTTTATGGGTAAAATTGAATGCTTTCATTTTTGTTTCTTTATTTTCTCTATGAACTGGCTTATTTTTCAAGGGACCTCCTCAAAAAATTTTATTCAAATCCCTTCAGTAGTTTTAACGTGATGTATACACTAGACTAACAGACAGACAAAAATTCCAAAAATTCCATATCGATTGGTAATTACACCAGTAACAAAATATTTCCTGTGCAGAAATGATCCCCTCACAGTTTTATTATATGTATAGATGAATAATTTTTAATCCGGCTTAAGTTCTAGTACATATACAGCACTTTCAACACCGCTACATCTGTAACCACAATTCTTCGCATCTCTCTGCTTTAAGTTGTGTACGTTGCAAACATTATCTATTTCACCAAAAAAATTTGTACAAGAAAAAATTCGTATACAATCAATGTTATACTGTTGTAATACCTTTCGGTGTAGACCGTCGTTACTGGCTGTTTATTTGGTACGTTTGGCGAGCGCTTTCGATGTGAGGACAACATCTTCAAGCCGTGTTTTGATTAGTACTAATCTACACCGAAAGGTATGACAACAGTATAGTATTTACTGGCGGAATAAACCCGATTAACTTAATGCCAATCAATATTAATTCAGTCAGATAAAGTCCACACTCAAGCGAAAGCATTTTTCGTTGCTCTTTTTATTTCTTGCCATCCAAAGGGGCACAAAGAAAACGCCGCACAGAGGGATATTCTGCCAATTTAGCCAGCCATTACTTTCTTTTAGTTTATACTTACTGAGTGCCCCTAGATTATTAAAACTTGACAGAAAAATCTGTTGCAGTAATAGGATGTTAAAGCTTTAAAATAACAAAAATTGGACCAAGAAGAAAAAAGTTTCCAGTGGAAGAACTAATACTACCTTTGAAAAATTGAAGTTTTTTCTTAATTTTCCGGTCAAATTGTTTAGCAATTACAAATTTTTTTAATTTTCAAAACCTTAAGGTTGGACTCAATAGATTCTAAAATGCCATTTTTAGCCCCGCTCATTGTAGGCGTGTCAATATTTTTTTTTTTAAATGACGTAAGTTTTAAGAGAGGGGAATTATATTCGACTTTGAAAAATAATTTTTATGAACAAGCGAAGGTACACCTACAATCCCACTCCCAAAACGCGACTGAGAAAAAATTTTTTTAAATATTTTTTAAATTCCTAACTATTCCTGCCTCCCAAAAATATGATAAAAAAATATTTTTGTAATTTGTTACAAATGTACGCAATTTGATTAACTTTCCTGATTTTAACAGTGTCCCAAAACGACATATCTTTACCAAAAGCTGTGAAAATTGACTATACTATGCAGAATTTGTTTATCTGTCAAGCTGCGTACTTAAATGCTTACGTTTTATCAAAATTAATTTTTGGCATAAAATGCGGCTAGATTGGCAAAATATCTTTCTGTGTGCCGGAATAATCCACATTTATAACATCCTACATAATTTTATGCCTTTAAAACTGTTTCAAACGAGTATTGATTTTTTCACTGCAATGCCTATCATTAAAATTTTAAAACAAAGAAAATATATAACTAGCGGAGCACAAAATCCATAACAGATCAATATGTATATTTCATCCGTATTTAAGTGAAACAGTTTTTTTTAAGCTTTTTGTTTTTGCCTTAAGAAAAATTCTAAAATTCAATGTATCTCTAGTAATTTCATCCTTCAAGGTAGACAAATGCATTAAGATCATCTATTCCATTTGATGATGTGTTTACACAATGCCACTTTCAGTTCTGATAAACAATCCCTTACAAACAAAGTTGAATTATCACCTGCGATTTGACCTGTCACACATGGTTGTGTACTTATTTGAAAAACGTAAGTAGGTAATTTAAATATTAAGATTGCCTCACATGTAAGTATTAAAAGTAAAAATTGTGATAGTGTGAAAAGAAATATAATTTGTATAACAAAAAAATACGGAAAGGAATTTCTAATGGAAATCTTAGTTAACCATTAAATGAGCACTCCGAAAAATGTGTCTTAAAAGAATCCCTAGGGAGCTTTTTTCAAGCATGCTTAAAATGGACTACTCATTGACTTCCTGCTATTTGAATACGTATATCTTCGGAGCTATTTTGAAGTTAAAAAAAGCTATCAAAACATAACCTTTCTGAAATAAATTAAAAGCTGAAAAGTTGAACCACCTTAATATAAAAAAGCCCCCATTTTTAGGGTCTTGGTTGGCCAATGATTGCTTCTTTGTATCCTTTAACAGCGTTAACGTTCCGTGAAATAACTACACGAATTCATAACTAAATAATTTATATGGTTTGCTGGATTATAATAGAAACGAAATGACATATCTCGTTGGACAATCGCAAATGTTTTCATTAAATTTCTCTATCACAAAATCTAATGCAAAACCTAAGACTTGTATGATATGGTGAATGGGCCTTTAGTAATATTTTTATATCCCAAATTTTTGTTATTTATTGCCTTTTTATTTAAATTAAGTTTTTAGAATTTTTGTAATTTATTTCAAATAATTACAAGCACTTTCTTTGTAAATTTTTATAAATATTTAATTTTTTCTATTAAAATATAATATTAATCTGATTAATATTATATTTTTTAATTTATCTCAAAAAAATATAAAATGCAATTGCAGAGCTGTAAAAATGAATATATCTTCTCTCATCTAAACAAGACATCTTCGCTAATTTTTCACTTTTCAAAGCAGGTAAAGATATAAATTAGTCGACATTATTGCCAGAGTGTTCATTTCTTAAGAAAGGGAGAATAAATATTTTAGAAAACTAACTTCTTTTTTAAACATACTATTCTTTGTTGGTTTGTTTAGTTTAAGATTTTGCATTCATTTTTGTATAATTCTCTTAACTTTTGTCAAATTCCGTTTTTTCGCACACTTAAATTTTTTACAAAAGTAAAATATTTTGCTGCAGGTATTAAATGGAAGAAATGATTAAAGTGTAGGAAAAAAATTTCATTCGTTTAACCGACTATCTACAGAAAACAAAAACAAATGTGTGTATGTGACGATTAACAACGAAAACAACGAAAAGAATATTGGATTTTTTGTAATTTTCGTCTGATTGAAAATTCACAAAATTGGTTAAATTCATAATTTTTACAACAGAGTGCTAAAATTTTTTTTTGAATTTAGTAAATATTTTAATAATTTTTCGTGAATTTATTTTTTTGCTTGAAAAGGCAAGATTTTTTTAGATTTTCAATTTTCAAATTTTTCTTGGTCCTCTTATTTAAACTGCAGATACTTTAGTATTCATACATTTGTACTGGATCTTTTATTTTGCGGTTAAAATTGTATTGATGTACTTTTTTCCTTGTTTTTTTCGCTTGTCTTGTGCTCTAAAAATCTGTTGTATCCCTTAGTTCAAGATTTTTTACATTTTTTCTTTTGGGATGACCACAGCATTAAGCTTTTAGTACTTCCATTTAGTTGCTTTTATTTGCTGAACCTTAAAAAGAGTTGAAAGAAAAAATCATGAAGATATTTTTTTTTATTAAAGTTGCAGTAAAACCTTTGATGCTGTGTCAGAGATTTTATTTCATTTTACCTTTTTAACATTAAATAGAAAGCCATTTTATCCAGCATTATTTCTGCACTTACCCACAAGCATGTTTGATGGGGAAAAATAATTAATGGGGGAAAAATGAAAGAGTCAATCTAAGGAATATAAAACACGTAAACCAAAATAGCAGAAGGGAAAATTGTTGATTTTTTTTTTAATTACAAAATTATTTTTTAATGCAACTGACTGTTTCTTGTGGTTAGAATGTAATTAAGCTCGAATATGAGCCTCGATCCGCATATAGAAGTGCTACTTTAGTCTATAATACGAGGCACTTCTAATCGTTCCAAGAAAATCAAAAAACAGGAATCAAAGGAAAAAATTTATTTTCTCTACAAAGAGGCCTAGATTTTTTCGTTACTAAAAGTTTAGGAAACAAAATGAATTATAATTATTTACAAACCATTTTTAAATTTTATTTTATGTTTTTATTATTTGGTATTGATAAATTAATGTGTCTGCCTATGTACGCCTTAACTGTTTTGGTTTTAAAATTTGCTTTTTTAGAAATATATTAAACTGAATAACATTATTATTTAACAATAAAATTTTTTATTTATATTTTAATTAAATATATAATTGAATCAATCAAAAATCTAATAACTGAATATAATCAGTGTACAGTGGGACTAGCTACTACTTACACTATTAGAGGACAAAATTGTTATTATTTTTACAAATTAAGATAATTTAGTTTTTTAAATTAAGCAACGGGGATTTTTAATTAAATTATTTTCCTTTGAAAAAAATATTTTTTTGTGCTATTTTATATCATCTTGATTTTATAATTAAATCACCTACATTGGTTATTGAGGGTGAAAGCACGGCTCAATGGCCATTTCACTACCACTTTCTTCGCTCTTCAGGAAACTTCTCACAAAGATTTTAAATAAATTTAAGATTTTTGTCCAAACAATAACGTAAAGACAAAACTTAAAAATTTATGCAAAAACAATAATTACCAACAATGATTATATTTTTCTTTCTCCACTCTATAAGGTAAGTTGTGTTTTACCCAAATTTTTTTTTTTAAATTACAATCTAATAAATAATAATTATAGATGCTTCAACTCAAATGTGACTAAAAATTTTCTTTATTTTTTATCTACAAGTTTTATATTTATGAATGTGTGAATGTATGATTTATAGAACATCTCTACTGAAGTGAATAATACATGTAAGAAAAGTATTAGAATTAATAATCGTATAAATGTTCAACCATTAAAATCATTAGGGCATTCAATGCTAACTGAATTGATATGAATCAACTTTATTTATTCACAAGATCTAGAATTTAACTGTGTGTTTTTCTTTGTTATTTCATAAATTAATTAAGCTTAAGTATACACAACATTAAACATCTTTGCTTTAAAAACGAAACCAGATACAATTAACTGCGAGGATGTAAAACTTATTAAAAATTATTAACTAAAATGTCATAATAAATTTAATAAATCATAAATGGTTACTTGTTGAATGTAAAATATAAAAATACTTAATTTGATTATAAATCAAACTATTTCAGTTTATAATCAAATAAAAGAATTTAATGCGAGGTGGACTCACACACGAAGGATTGCCTAATTTATATGGGCGACTTCTTAAATTTTAATTTATTTTTGATATTAATTGTTGCTGAAAATATAAATTCTGCCTATTATGGTTAAAAAATAGGTGTTTATAGGTAAAAATCAGGTCCTCTGTAGGCACACCCTTTTATTGATAATTTAATTTAATTTTTTTCAATTGCATTTTCTTTTCACAAAGGATACACTTTGCGATAGTTTTCAATTATAAGTATAACCGCTTAGAAATAATTCTTGCCAAAAAAAACGAAAGCAGACAAACTTAAAATCATATTTCCTTAGGACGATTTTTGCACACTAATGAAATTACGTTGTATTCGAGAAATATTGCGTCAAGCATTTTATATGTCGTAGAATAAAAAATGAATGCAGATTAAACAAAAAAACTCAGCAGTTATCTGTTCACCCTTAATTTTTAACAATTTTTATTGCTGACACAGTAAAACAAAATTTCTTTAATATTCAAAGCGTTAGTCTATAACTGTTCAAAGGATTGGCCACATACATCAAATTGCAACTATTAGGGCACCCTTTAATTTCTTATTTTAAATATTTATGCTTGTTAATATACTTGATATAGTAATGGATATTCTGTCCAATTTTCAGGAGTTTGTCCGTAACGGTTTCAAAAATAGGGCTAATTAAATCAGTTATAGGGACACCCTTTAGTTTCTAATTTCAAGTTTGCTACTTGTTACAGCGGACTTAGCAAAAAGGCTCTGTGCAAATTTTATCAACTGTCTATAATTGTTTAACCGTTTGGTTATATACATTAAATAACAGCTACTATTGAAACACCCTGTAATTTATAATTTAAATATTTTTACTTCTTTATACACTAGACAAGATAGTGGACATTTTTTAAGTATTCGAGTGTTTGTTTTTAACGGTTCATATGAGAGTGCCATATAGGTCAATTTATTTCAAATATGGGAACAACACTAAGCTATAAGGGTTCTTTGTAAATTTCAGCTGTCTGTCTATAACGCTTCAAAAGTTTGGACACATACATCAACTTACATTAACTATTGTGAAACTCTTTAATTTATAATATTGAATGTTAATACTTGTAAATTTAATGTTCATAGCAATCGACATTCTGTTTAATTTGCAACCGTTTGTCCATAACGGTTCAAAAGATAAACCCATATACATCAATTTATGTCACCTATGGGGACACCCTTTAATTTTTTGATTTTTGTATTAATTTTTCCTATTGGGGGCTGTAATGGTACGCATTTTTTTAATTTTAAAGAAGTGCGCTTTACGGTTCATTATACTTTTAAAAAATATGAATGTTGCATAGGGACACCCTTTAACTTTTAAGATTATGAACTGCTTTGTTAGCGTTATCTATCAAATTAGAAAAAATTATCAAAACCGGTTTAGAAATGTCTGAGTTCTGCAGGCACAAACACACAAAAAGCAACATTCAGTCGAATTGATAACATCCTTCTTTTTTTCAAGTCGGTTCAAAAGGCCTCTAAGTCTTTGTGAGAATACCCTTTATGTTCGCATTTTTAACGTTACTTGAAGCAAAAAATTTCAGTGGTCTGCCTACTTGTAATTTTGTTATAGCGGACATAATTTAACATACACTGTAAAATATGACATGTCTGTCACTTACAGTTCAAAATAACATTATTTTTATGAACACCCTATAATTATTAGTTTTTATTTTTGCAGCTTCTAAACCTTTTATGGACCTGTTTCTTAGATTTAATCTTTTATGAACTAAAAACAACATATAAAAAAACTTTTGAATTTTTATATTAAATCCATTGTCCCAAATAAATATCCATAATTGTTTAAGAAATTTTAAGTTAAAGGCCAATTCTATTTGTAAACACTTGTAACTTCATTTAACCCAAAAAAAATATTATTTAAATTTTATTTAAAAAGGATACCAACATTTATACATATTTTCTTCTAAAGACTTTAAACGAATAAATTTTTAATCTTGTAATAACTAAAAAAAATTATTTTCTTCTAAAACTTAAATTTAAACATCATCAAGAATTCCTGAAAGTAAAATAAATAAAAAAAAGTCAGATACAAAAGAATAAAAAAAAGAATAAAAACAGGATGACAAAGCAAACCTCTACTTAAAATTTAAATGTTCAATGTCCTGGAATAAGCAGAAGACATTTTAGAAGAAGGCAATGCGCCTAAATGTAACCTATATTTATAAGATGGAAATTTACAATATGCCAGTCATTTTGGCAGACAAACAATCAAAAAAAAATTATTTTTCTTCTTTTTATTTTCTATTTTTTAAGTACGAACTGTATAAAATAGAAACAATGACAAAATAAAAAAAAATAAAAAAAAGCTTATGGTCATTTATCATTTGTAAGATCTTTATGGGATTTACACAATTTAATTTGAACTAGCAAAATGGTTGGATATGCGAAAACGATAACAATTAGCAGTGTCGATTATATTACACCCATCGCACAGTGAAAATTTGTTCAAAAAAAAAAAAAAAAAGAGAAAAACCCAATAGTTTCTCTACCAAGCCCTATTGTATTGAAACTTCCTGGAGCATTACTAGAGATGCCATCAAATTCAACTTTTAAATATGGATAATAAAACGCTTTGAAATACGACACTTGGATTTTTTAAAGGATGTATGAAAAATAAGAAATGAAGCCAATTTTTTATATATTATTTTCTCCGAAAATTTGTAGCTTTTTAAAATACAGTAAATAGATTGACTCATATAAATCCCACAATTCCCAGAAAAGTTTTAAAAAGTTCCAAAAATGAGATTTGGTTTTTTTTCGCTGTATTTACCATTACACGAGACAGGGTAAATACTAAAAAAAGCCAAATTAGAAAGTTTGAACGACATTTAAGACTCTTGTTTTCGTTTAATCCATAAGAGAAAATTTTGTTTTCAAATTGATTTTGAACAAAAAAATTGCCTTATTTCGGAACATTAGAGGATCGCCTGTAAATATTAAAAAATTTTAATTAATTTATTTTAGTTTTTGTAACATATTTTTAATTAAAGTGATTTTGAAACAATATCAACATATCACTATAATTTTTGTTACAACTTCTTGAACAACAACGAAATAATAGACACAACTATTTCGGGAAAAAAATAAAAATAACAAAAAACCGACTTCTTTTCCAATTTCAATTTTTCATACAACTTTTGACTTAGAAAAGTATCGTTCTAAATTTTCGAAAGAAAAGAAAATTTTTTTGTAATCAAAATAAAAATCTAAAATATTAATAAACTGACGATAATCAGCGATAGCGATGTTTTAAAAGATTAGTTACTTAGTGGAAAAAAATAAAGTGGATGGAAAGAAACTAAGAATTAAAACTGTAAATCACTTTAAATTGTGTAATAGGAATAAAATATGTAAGCCGATGCTTGACAAAATTCAGTACTATGAACCTATTTCCCGAAGAAAGTTCTTAATGCCCTTCAAGTGGCTACAGGCATTTTTAAATAAAAAATTTTTAAAAATTCTATGAACTAAAAAGGTCGTTGTGTCATATTTAAAAGTGTTTTAATAAGTTTATACTAGGGCGTTAAGTGTTATGACTAGGGTTGTAATTTATTCGAACTAAAAAATTATTCGAATAAAAGTTTATTGCTTAATTTTCGTTTAAATATTGTAATAAATTTTTATTATTTTCCAAGAGTAATAAATATCTTTGGGTCTAGAAATCAAATTATATTTACGTTACTTTCTATTCAAAGGATTGTAAATTTTATTTGTAGTTTTACTTCGTTTTTATCGTCTTCTGATTTTATCCTCTATTTTTGGCCGAATTCATTACCCCAAACATGCGCATTAACAAACTTATGCAGCCAATTACAGCAAAATATTCTGTGGTTAAGGCAAACCATTCATTGTTCCGGTTACCCTTCTTGCGTTGTCAAGCATCACAGCCCTCTAAGAAGCTCCGGCAAGACTTAAGCACAAGATCTTTTTTTAGAACCAAGCCCCTATCAGCAAGGAATGCTACAAACTCTTTTTAAATAGTTACCTTCCTCCCTAAATGATGCTTTTTATACATGATTTCCTCACTTCTTCTATCTCACCTACCGCGTGTATACAATAATTGCTTTGGTTTTCTAATCGAGACTCCAAGAAATTTTAACAGCTTATGTTCCATTAACTTTCCTTTTAACAGTTCGTTAATGGTGGCTTAAAAACAGCAATGATTTTTCCTCTAGTCAAGATTCTGTTCGGATTTGAACTCATGATCTTCTGTTTCATGAACACACAATTACATACACCAATACTGCCAAAATGGCTGTTTAACGTGGTTTACCTAACTTTACGTTTATTTTGTTTTATTACACACGCACCACACTTTTTAGTGGCGGAAAAAAATCAAAATGAAATTGCTAATTTTTTAATTTTTTTTTAGAAAAAAAATTTAAATATCAGCAATAAAACTCTTCATCTTTAATTTAACGCTTATTTGAAAAATTGTTGCAAAAAAAACAATTTCAGAACAGACTGGCGGGTAGAGAGCAATCAATAACAGCATTTTTAATTTTAATATTTAAGCGTTAAATCAGGAAATATCGACTTTTGCTGTTTAGATTTTGAGGTAAAAAATACTCAGTTTTTAAGCTACAAAGATGAAATTTGAGTTGCATTACGGATTTGAGCGTTAGAAGTATAATACTAGCAATAACTCAATTTTTTCCTAATTCGACTTCAGCTGTTATTGCTTGTGGCACAGAAATGTTGTTAGAGCAGACCTAGAAGTAAATATTCTGTATAATTTTTAAAAGTTAACTGTATTGGTGCAAAATATTTAGACACAAGTCATATAATGTCATCTATAGGCGCACCCTTTAATATTTACTTTTTTTTTTTTTGTACACAAACTTTATTAAAATTTAATAAAGGCGACCATTACGGCCAAGAAATATCTAAAAACCTTGCGTGTTGTTTGGGGACATCCTTTAATTTTTAATATTATGATTTTTTTAATGGAACCAATCTGTTAGCATTACGTAGGATTTAAAAAAAATCATAAAATTGATTCAGTTATAGCATAAATATAAATAGTAGAGACGAATTAATGTAAGACTCTAATTTTTTAAAGTTGGTTAATAAAACATTCAAAAGTTTGTTTACAACATTTTGTTTTTTTTTAACAGACATAAACGGACAATCTCAATTTACTAAAGCTATAAATGAATTATTATTTTTTAATTTTAATTCTTTTCGCATTAACTAAATTTTGAGTTAATTCTTTTCACAACAAAAAAAAAATTAATGAAATTTCAATCAATTCAAAAGCATAAATTTAAATTTGTTTCTAATTCGAATGAATTTTTAGAATTAATTACAATTCGTTTCCAATTTAAATAAGTTTGTTAAAGAGAGAGTGTTAAAGTTCATTTTCGTTTCGTTTGAGTTTAATTGATTTTGATTTAATTTAAATGAGTTAGAACAACGAGTTGCAAATCAAATGAATGAAATCAAAAATAAGTTGCAATTAATCGAACTCAAAAGCCGATCTAGAGGTAATGAGAAAGGTAAACTTCTCCTACCAAACTAAAAATATAAAAATTCTTACAGCGAATTTACTTAAAAATTCAATTAAAACTTTAATTAATAATTTTGTAATAAATTGCTTATTGCTTCTTATAATTTATTTGAATGAATTGAAAATTAATTGCAGTTTACTTTGACAAATTCGTTTGAATTAAAAACGAATTGCAATTGATTTTTACTAAAATCATTTGAATTGACTCAAATTTCATTTAATTCATTTTTGTGTGATAAGAATTAATTTAAAAATTTCCAATTCAGTGAGTGAATGGTTCGTGAATTAATCTAAAAATGAATGATTTATTTACAGCTCTGATATTTTTTATAAATTTTAAAGCATAGCAATTAATTATCTCAGCAGTTAGTTTTAAATTATTTTCAAACATTTAGTTATGCATTTGAAAAAATAATAATCGAATAATTTTTTACTCTGACTAAAAAAAATTATTTATTTGCAATATCTTTCATTTGTTCAAGTTACGACATTCTCATGGTTTTTTTTTTTTTCGTTAAAAATATTTTTGTCACTTAGTACTTTTCTTAGTAGTACACACGTTGTTACAAAAGCATTCGAATTTTTAAATATTATTGTATAGGGTACCAATTGCAAAGAAAAGGCAACGATGACAATCTAAAAAAATGTTGTAATGGATGACTTAAATTTTACATACAAAAACAAACTTGAACCAGCCTATTTAGGTAAATATTATCATGAACTGTTTATGTTTTATTTATTTTCTCTAAATATATTTTGAGGAAGGCAAAAATAATTTTAAGTAAGCTTTTAGAAAACATCAAATGCGAAGAAGAAAACGGGCTTTGCTGGGGTTTATTCAATAACCTTTACAAGAGTTCTTTTTTTTATTTTAAAAGCAATAATTTTTCCATGTCTTCTTTTATATTTCTTACCTCTAACACCTCCTTTAAAATTATAACATTGTTGATTATATTCTAGTTGAATTTCTTATTAGTTGTTGTTGTTTTTGTCTTAGTTGTTAGGTTTTATTTTCCGTTTAAGTACTTTGTTAAGTATTCATCGGTGAATATATGATCCTGATAATAATATTGTTGTTGATATTTAAATATATTATGGAAAATCAGATAATAATTAGCGATCCAAAATATTGAATGTTCTTTTGCTTTACAAACTGAATATTTACATGAAGATGATTGCAAATTATTTCATTATTTATTAAGATAACAAACGTTTTAGTAAATTGTGATGACTTTTTTATTACAAAGGATTCATTCAAAAACATATTTGTTTAAAGCACTTTTTAACTCGAATCAGCAACCAGTTAAAGGGAAGGAGGATAAAGGGGGAATACACAAACTTCTCGGTTAACGAACGAATTCTCTCTGCAATAGATAGAACGATTCAGTGGCCAGTCGACCTCAAATAGATGAACGCTTAACGAAAAGCGGCTTGTACGCAAAAACGTACGAATATCAGTAACGATCTCTCTAATTTTATTAGAACACTTTTCATTGTAGTATCCATTAAACAGCAAAACACAACCCAGAACAGAAAGTCAAAAGATTAGGATTCACTTCTTTCACCTAAGAGCCTCTTCGCCCTCTCCCCTACACGGTCAAGTAACTTTAAAACAGGCATTGAAGAACCCAACCGTACATGAGATTTGTATGTTATTCTTGTCCGGACAAAGATTGTGTAAATAATAGGAGATCAGATAAAGTGAAATATCTTTTACACCGTTTCAAAAAACCGAGGCACTTAAAAGCTTCTTTTAAGGCAAAAAAAATGTTGTCATACCCTTCGGTGAAGACCGTCGTCACTGGCTGTTTATTTGATACGATTGGTGAAAATGATGTCTTTACATCGAAAGCGCTCGCCAATCGTATCAAATAAACAGCCAGTGACGACGGTCTTCACCGAAGGGTATGACAACAGTATTTTATTTACTGGCGGAGTAAATCCAATTAACTTAATACAAAAAAGTGTGTTTAGTCCATCGTACATCACACGGAATTTTTATGCCAAGAACATCAAGAACTTCTGATTCCACCCATACTAACAGATGAAACACTATTTTTTACCAAATGTCTTTGCGTTCGATTATTTAAATCGACTTCATGCGCCCCAATCAGATGTCAATTGATCGTGTTTGAGCGTACCATTCACATTCAGTTGCTTGGCCCATACCCATTTAAAGGTTTGGTCGTTTGCCGAATGAATACAAGTGGTTAATGCTGATGTCATCTGCAAAAGAGTAAATAGAGTTTGAAGTTTTTCAAATCAGGTCACTTATAAAAGTAAGAAATAGGATAAGAGAAAGAACAGGGCCTTGTTGTATTCCTGAACTTATCTAGAACTCGTTGGATGAAAATCCATTTATAACAACTCGTATAATGTGATAGCGCTTCATGCCACCCTCTATCAAACGCTTTGATTTATCATTATAAAAATAATCTGTCTTTTAATTTCGTACGCATGGCTTAAGTAACGAAAAATATATTTTTAGTAAAAATTTAAATACAACGATACAGTAGACAGTAAATGTATTTAAAGTCCAATTGAATTTTTTTTTTGCTAAGAACAATTTTTGAGTGCAAAGCTTTGTGGTACTTGAACATTGGACTGGCAACTTCCACAATAATTAATTATATTGTTGTCATACCTTTCAGTGAAGACCGTCGCTTAGAAGTTATTGGAATATGTTGCAGAATCTGTTATGGAATGGCGCTCTAATCAATTTTGTTCCATGAATTCATCTTAAACTTATTATTTAAGTTTCGAAATAAAAATAACAAAATTAAAATAATTTTTTTTATTAAAATCCTTTTTTTTTATTAAGTGAGAGAAATTTAGGTTCAATTTATTTATTTAAGCGACTATTCAAATTTTTTGATCACTCTTTTAGAATACAATGAAAGAAACAAACAGTTCAAGAGATGGACATTTTAATCATAATTAATCTGTTGTCATACCTTTAAGTGAAGACCGTCGTCACTGGCTTTTTATTTGGTGCGTTTGGCGAGTGCTTTCGATGTGAGAGCATCATTTTTAAGCCGCGTTTTGATTAAGACTGGAGAGATAGTGTTAGGATTTTGTTGTATAGATAGTGGTGGGCTTAGGTAATTTTGTCTGTTAGGATAATTTCCATTGAAATTGTATTATACGGGTAGATTGCTTGATATCTGTTATGTTTTTTATTATTGGACCGTCTGTGGGTGTTTTTTGTTTGTAAAAGTCTTTTAATCATTTAATAGTTTTAAGAATGTCTAGTTTTCGCCCTTTTTTACTTGGATGTATTAATGTCATGCAATCATCTACTGACCTTGGCTCGTGTCCATGTGTTTTAAGGTATATTACGAAGTTGGAGTCATCCCTTTCTTATTTGTATGATCGTATCCTGTGTCCTGTCCTGTGTTTGTATGATTGCAGATGCACGTTAGTCTTTATACTCCGCTGGTATTTTATTTATTGGTTGTTTCATTTGATGTCTTGAGATTGTTTCGTAAAGTTTTGCTCGTTTTTAGTGTTGTCTGTAAACCTTCTTTATGAAAAACGATAGTTAATCTATATGTTTCTGGTTGTGTGTAAGTGAAAAATTTATCATCGTGTTGTATGTGCTATTTCTTTCTTCTTGCTTTTGGTGTTGTATTGTCTGAGAAGTTTTTCGATAGCAGTGCGGTTGTAACGATTATTGTTTGCTTTAGCATAAATTTTGTCAATCATACAATATTGCATAGATGGAAAATTGTAGTGGACCAATCGTAATAGATGTTTGTGTGTGATGTTTGAAAAATATGAGTGTAAAATTAAATTATTGAAAAACCTTGAAATTTACTTCGAGCTTTTAAAACCAGACGTTAATTTGCGAAGTTTATGGAAGCAAAATATTGTTTTGCGGTGAGAGCCATACATGGCCTCTGGGCAAATAATAATTTATTAAATTAAAATAAACCACGGGAATTTTTTTTTTTTTTTTTTTTTTTTTGTTATTAACCGTAGAGAAATGGCCATCGAGATGTGCTTTCACCTTCAATAAACAATATCGATGATTTGATAATTAAAAAAAAAAAAACAAACAAGAAAAAGTAGATGCGAGCAGAATGAAATGCAGCATTTTCTGGATCGCTACATCCTTCATCAGTATTCTTTGCATCTATCTACCTTGGGCAGTGAACATTGTAATCATTATCTATTTAACCAACGACGTAGTCCACACACACCGCACACAAAGCAATCCTTCGTTGTTCTCTTTGTAACTCGTCTCGTACATTTTTTTTTGCTTCGTACTAACCCTTGGTGGCCATACCGAAAAACATTTGAAAATATTTTTTCTTTCTAAATTTTTAGAATTTAAATTAAAAAAATTAACCTTAAGCTGCAAATTTAAAATATAATTCATTTATATTTGGTTATTTCTGTCCCACCAATCATGTATCCCAGATACTGCTTTTTATGCCCACTAATTGTTTCATCTAAAAATAAAAAATCTAAAAATATACTCCAAAACCAGAGACAGTGAGTCATGCCGGGCTAAGGGTAATAATAACTAAAGAGCAGTACGTCCAAGTAGTTAAAAAACAAGTTTAACATACAATGTACTCACGTGAAGCACAAAAGTAAGACATCTGAAAGCTTAATATTTCTTTTTTATTTTTAAACTTAAACAGGACAAGCAAAATTAAAAAAAAACTCTTATATTTAAATATGCATTCTGGCTGTTTTTCTTTCTATTTCCAATTTTGTTTTTTCCTTGTATTTAAAACTTGCTTAGCAAACATAGAAGGATGTCAATGTTGAGCATCAAAAGCAACAATAACATAACAAAAACAACAAAAAACACTCACACAAAATAAAAGGATTATTTATGCATGTCCTGCATATGCAATCAAGAGTTTAAGTAAAAGCAAATAAGATTTTCAATTTAGAATGACAAGTTCTTATTTTTTTAATCCTAATTTTTCTTGTACCATTTCATAAGGTAAATACAATTTGCTTTGTAGTACAAATACACAAATGTGTTCGTACATAGCAAGAGGAAGAATATGAAATGAATTTAAAATTTAATTTCTAGTAAAATATTCTTTAAAATAGTTAAACCTTTGTTTACTTAAATGCAAAATTTGCATTGTTGCAAAAACACACACATTAAATTTTCATTACAGATTTTAAGCAGAAAATTTATTTAGAAAAACATTATTTTTTTTTTTTAATTTAGACGAGATTCTGTTTCAAAAGTCAACATAAAAATTGCTAATTTTTCTCTTGTAAAATCTCACGTCTTATTTAATTTAAAACAGCAGAATATTTTTTTTGCTGGTACTTTATCAAACGGAAGTAGCTAAGTTGAAAACCTTTCTGATACAGATACGAAGCGTATTCTAGAAGTCCAATCTCGGTCCACTTTTTTGAGCATTACTTATTTCAAGAGTAACACGAAGTGTTGCCAGCATAAAGCAATGACTTCATGTGGTCCCAAAGTACATAAGCGAGAGATGTCAATTTTTAAAATCCTATAGGCCATTTCTGTCTCTGGAAATCAATTTATTTTCAAATTTGAATTTCTGTAGGTCGGTTGCCATATTGGACGTGGCACAATTTTGTTAAAACAAAAACTTACCCGGTAATTACTATCCATATTTTAAATCTCAACGTAACTCAAGCTACGTGTTAGATTTTAAATAAATCTGAAGGTTCTGTTGTGGTTTAGTTCCACTCCATTTCCGTTAAGCCAAAAATTATCCACATTACTGAACATAATTTTTCTACTATAAGTCGCGCTTATTGATAACTGATTTTTAAAGTAAATCTGCATAATTTGGTAAAAAACTTTTTCATCTTCTTCCATATCTCTACTTTGTATTCTATATTTGAACCAAAATTCTAAGGGACTTCTTTACAAAATTTTTTTTAAATCCATCCAGCAGTTTTTACGTGTCGCGACAGATTGGCAAAAACTCCAAAAATTGGTGTTTTGTATTGCATATCGATTCCCGACATCAAAATTATCAAAAAAAAATTTCATGTATAGAGATGACTTACTTCCAATTTTTTTTAGGTTTATGTCCTTACTTCACATGCACACAAGGCTTTATGTTAAAGCATTGCCACAGAGACTTCAATTGTGAAAGCTTACACTGTTTTAAAAAACACAAATAACAAAGCTTTTAAAGCTAAAATCATCTGCTAACATATCAAAGCTGCTGTATGTAATTAAAATTTGTAAATGAATCAGGTTTTGTTTTTAACAAATTATAGTCTCAAATTTATGTTGGAGCAGATATCACCACCCAATTGCGAAACTTCGTTAAAGAAATAACAAAAAAAGAAGAAGAGGAAAAGGATTTTATGAAACGTTTGTGGTTAAATGAGGATCCTAATTTATTGTTTTAAAAAGTGGTGAAATTCTTCTTTAAACAAATTCCGTTATCTCAAAAATGTTGTCTTAAAGCTTACAGGCAGTGTTGTCATTTATGGCAATATCTCGCTAAACGAAGCAATAAAAGATCTTTTTTGGCGGTAAAAATTTTTAAATGGCAAGAGGCGAGATATCTGGCGGTATTTAAAATACATAGCAAAATGTTTGCTATTTTTATGATTTTCTCTACGACAACAATGCATGTCAGAAAATATAAAAAATCTAGCAGTTTTTGAATTAAGTGTCATATGGTAAAGGCGCTTCAAAAATTCAAAGTTTTAAAAATTAAATGAGAAATGGCATCGTAAACAGAAAATTAATATAAAAAAAGATAGCGATGGATTAATACAAAATTAAAAGAGGAATTTCATTTACAAAGTTCGTGCAAAATATCAAACCGAATAGAACAAGACTGTGTAAAATGTTTTTTCCAGAAAAGATATTTTTTTAAGTTTATTATCAATTTTCATTTTCAAAATGTTGTAACTCAGTATTTCAAACTAAATTTTTTGTAGTTCAAGAAGTTTTTAGTAGATTGGTATATAATAAGCACAAATGGGAAAATTTCTCTTTTAAGTTTTACTCAAAATTTCGGTAGTAAAGCACCAAAAGCCTATACGAGTTATGACCTAAAGTTAAAGGTTGCCGCATCACCTCTTAAAGGAGTTGTCGATGGCCGTTTTTAACATGTTGATTGTTCCCCCAAGTAATGTATCCAAAGAACTTTTTCTGTAATGGATTCTTTTAAAACTAAATTGTGAAATAAAATGTAGTATGAACTTATTAATTGTTTACATGTAGTAATATTCTACATAAATGTAAATAACATATGTTGTAACACATTCATATCTACGGAATAATACGAATGAAACGTACCGCAGTTAGGATACAAAAGACAACAACAATATTGAACAAAAAGTGTATAAAAATTTTGAATTAATAATAGACATATTTTTAAATCAATTTTTTTTTTTTAGCATTTATTAAAAATATTTTAGTTTAAAACTATGATCCACTTAAATGTTAAATATTAACTGAACTCGCTTTATTAAGTTTTTTATGCCTTAAAAGGAAAACTTTATATTAAAACTTTTTTAGTTTTTTATAAGCAATGCAATTTTTATGCTTTATGATAATTTCTTTAATTAAATTAAAATAAATAAGAATGTCTTTATAGCTTATATTAAAATTTTTTATATATTGGCGATTTCCGACAAATCATTTGACGAAAAAGCTCAATAAAAACTGGCAACACTGCTAACAGGTGGCCTATCATATTTATTCACCATTCGAGTCAGAGATGGCTGTTGTTGTCTTTTTAATTTTCTATGAGTTTTAATTTCTATTCAGTTTGAAATAAATTAAAAAGTACCAAGCAAGAGACTTTGACCAAAAAAACGTAACCACTAAATTAGAGAAAAAAAAAGTTTGTCGTTCTCAAAAACTTATTAGGAAATATAAGATCCTACGCAATATAAATGATAAGATTTAACATTTATTATATTATAAATCGACATTCGTAGTAGTACGTTTAAGGAAAAATTAATAAACATTTAAAAAAAGTGGTTACGCTTTTTTGTTTAAATATTTAACTAATCTGACCGCATTTTTACGAAGCATAAAATTATTATTTTTATTCAAACTTAAGTTCGTTATTTTATATCTTAAATTATTTTACATATAGTTAATTGTTTAGAGATATAAAATTAAGGCACAAGCAGGTCTACTATATTTTCTAAATCGCTTCATAATTCTTTAACGCTCTTTGCACCAATGTGAGAGAGGTAACCATTATTTAATTGCAGCATATTTTGGTTAAATTAAATACCTTTTTTAAACACAAAGAAATATATATTCATAATAGTGTTTAAATGTAATTATATTACGATGCTCTGTGATCATATTGTGATAAAGATTTATATTATTTTACTAACAACTAATCTCAAAGGGACCAACTAGGACCCAAGTAAGTTAATTTTTTATGTTGGCAGCCTGTGCAACCTACTCAAAACTAATCTATATGTGATTAAGTATTGAGATTTTAAACTTAGATTGTTTTTCAATCACAATTTTATCCCAAAAAAATTTAACGTGTTATTTACCATTTTATGATTACAGTTACTACAAAATTTTTAAATGACAACAAACAATTTGTTGTGTTTAGAATTATGGCAAATAATATTTTTTTTAAACTCAACCATATTGTGATTTGTATGCCTGGGTACCATTTAACGAATAAATATTAATCACAAATCGTTTATCATCACAAAAGAAACGTTTAGAACATCTTGAATTTGTTTGGAACGACAACATATTGTTACAGAGAACATAATATTGTTTTTATGACCATATGTATGTCTATTCCTGTGCATTAAAAACACTGAATTTCTGCTCAGTTAGGCTCTGCATCATCGATAGCCCCAAGTCGGCACAGTATAAGAGTATTAAAGTATTTTTATCTTTATAATCGGTACTCTACAGCCGCTAGTTAACACCTTTTCTACACTAAAGAACACTCATTTATTTTTTATTATTACATCAAGCAGGTTAAAAAACTCTATAGCGTTTTAAAAATTCATGTTATGCAAAGCCTAGCTTTCTCTGAAACTTTGGCTGTCCAACTGAGTTCACCATTTTTCAATACAGCGCTTATTAAACAATAGTTCTGGCCCATGACGACACAATATAAAAACACTCTCTTTATAACCTTTGAAGCACTTATTCACGAGAGAGAAATGCTTCCTGCCAATTCCACGAGAAGAGTCCGCCAAATAACTTTTTTTTTTTCAAAATGCTATAAAAAAACTACTGAATATTTTCTCAAATTTCTTTTTTTGTTTGAAAGTACAATCCTTTCGGTTAATAATGGAAAATAATTTCATTCAAATGGCTGCCTCGACTGGCCACGCAGTAGCCTACACGATCGGTCAAATTTTTAAGCACATTATCGATTGTGTGCAGCTGTATTTCACCAATGGCTCCACGGGTATTGTCCTTTAAATCCTCAATTATCTCTGGCTTGTCGGCGTACACTTCCCTTTGACGGCACACTACAAATATTAGTCTAACGGAGTCAAATCGCAGCTCCGAGGTCATCATCGACATCAGCTCTGCGGCTATATGCGATCTTCTAAAACAGGACGCAAAACATCGGGTGTAGCTTCGGCTGTGTGGCACGCCGTGCCATTCTGTTGAAACCAAATGTTGCCAATATCCCCTCTTCAATTTTTGTGAACACAAATTCGTTTAACATGGCCCGATAACGATCGCCATTGACTTTAACGGCCACTCCTTGCTCAATTTCGAAGAAAAACGGCCCAATTATGCCTCTGAACCAAAATCCGCACCAAACAGTGACTCATTTTGGGTGCACCGGCTTTTCAATGTATGCGTGCGGGTTTTCTGTGCCCCAAATGTGACAATTTTGCTTGTTTACATATCCGCCAAGATCAAAATGAGTTTCATCTGCAAAGATGATTTTTTTTTGGCAAAATCGGCATTTTCTGCAAGTCGATTGCAGGCCCACTTAGCGAAGCGAAAACGCATTGGATGGTCAGTTGGCTTCAACTACTCCACCAATTAGACTTTGTATGACGTCATACCAAGGTCTTTATGCAAAATTCGTCTGAATGATGTCTCCAAAATGTCCGATTGCTGAGAACGGCGGTGAATTGATGTTGATGGCGCTTCACGCACACTTTCTTTCACAGCTTTCGGTTGTACGCACTGTTTTTGGTTTTTCACGCTTTGGTTTATCGATGAGGTTGCCAGTTTCTTTCACTTTTTTCACAAGATAACGAACATACGGAGCTGACGATGCATCTCTTCTTCCAAAATCTGTAAGCAATTTTCGCACACATTCTGCAACATGATTTTCAAAGTAATGTCGCAATAATTCCAAACGTTGGTCAAGCGTATACACAAACATATTCGGCGGAAGGATAAAACTAATTATCTGTCGAATCAGACATGAGCTAAGTGTTACCATTCACGAAATAAGCACTAGTTTAAAAAAAAAAGTTTGATGGCGGACCCTTTAGTCACATTATTGCACATTTCAATTTCATTGAAAAATATTTATTTTAATTTTTATGAAATTAAAAGTTGAACTGTGGATATAATGAATTAAGTACAACCTAAGGTAGATAAACGCGAAGAATGCTGGTGAAGGATGTAGCGGTCCAGAAAATGCAGCATTACATTCTGCTGGCGTCTAACTATTCTTTTCCGCATATATTTGTAAAATAATTTTTCTTTCTAAAAAAAAGGTTTTTGGAAATTAAAAAATAAACTTAAGCCAAAAATAAATTTTAATTAAAAAAATATTTATGTGATATGATGCTCCTTAATACCAATACTTCCTAATGTTGAAAAACACAATTTCCATTTGTACGTTTAACACAATTTTAGTACAAAGTACAATTTTACAAGCCATTCTTTACAATGTGATAGTTTCCCAACCCAATCCCAGTGGGAAGTGATAGACAAAAACAACAGAAAATTTCAGAGAAAATGGATAATTATGAGTAAGAGCATAAAAACAATTTTGGTATTCCTCAGGTGGCTGTTGCAAATAAAAAAAAATATTTCACTCTTCACGCTTATACCCAACAACACATTTATACAAACACAAACAGATATTAAAATGTAAATGTATGTGACACAGAAAGGAAGTAAAAAAAATATGAAAACATTGTTTTAATACATCAAGCACATGGATTTGTTTAGTTGCAGTGTTGTTGTTGCTCTGAAAGCACGTGTTATTTAAACGAGAGTGAAAATAATTATTAAATTGTAATTTAGTACAAATAAAATAAAAATACAGACAAGAAATATTTTTATTGAAAAAGTAAAAGTAGTTTTTATAATTATTAAAATAATTAAATAGTTTTTAAATAAAAAAAAATTAAATAAAAAGTACTGCAGCGGCCATGACCCTGGCTTTCAAACAAAGTGAATATAATTTTACCTTTTTTACCAAAAAAAAAAAAAATCATCAATTTTATGCAGGTCAAAGATGTATATTTTTGACATTGCAGCAAGTGTGTGTGAGTTTGTTAAGGTAGATTTCTCATGGTTATCTGCTGTGTTTTGTTGTATCAGATTCGCCGTTTTTTTATATTAAAACACGAGACCTTAATCGTTTTAGTGTTATTGAATGAAAAGTCTTGTTTTTACACTTTATTAATTTGTTATTCAGGTAACTAGAGTAAGATTTTTCTTTGCCATTATATTTTTTTTAGTTGTTTGCAAAGTATCTGCTGCTGAAAACCTTGCAGAAAAATTTTATTTATTGATTTCCTTAAGAATTATTTATAGTTTAGAATTTACATTAACAATTATTAAAAAAAAAATTATAACAAAGAAATATGTACGACGGTGGTCTTAGTGTTAGTCGAATTACGTTTAATAGCGGAATTATTAAAAAGTGTCAACATCTTTAAACTTTAATTTTATTTATCTCTAATTTTTCCTTATCATTTGGAACAATGAAGTAACTCCATTAAAAAAACGAATATATGGAGCAATAGAAAATTAAAAAATATCAAAATTCATTATGTGAAATAATTGACACTCGCCCATATTTTCCGATCGTGGGCCTCTGAAATTTTCATAAAAAAAGTTCGATTGTCAATGTGGTCAATATGGACATCGTTTAAAAGCTTTTGAAGAAATCTTTCAGGAAATGCTAAAATTAAAAAAAGAGCCGATGACATTTTTATGTAAAATTATCTATCGCACTTAATATTTCTTTCTTATTTTTTAATTCACTGTCACCGCACTCTTACTTGTTGTTAATTAATAAAGGGTCATTCAAATGTGACGCCTAGATGTCAGCACTATATAATTTTTACACGTGACATCTTTTCAAATGACATACGCCATTTTGTTTTATTAGAAGGTAGAAAAGTTTTAACCATGGACAGGTACAAATTGCAACAACGCGTTTACATCATTCAAAGTTATTATCAAAATGGGCGTTCTTTGAAAAATACCCATCGCAAAATTCGTGGTTTTTTTGGTGTAATTAATCGGCCAAATCAATCTGATGAAAAATGAAAAATGGTGATGAAAATCATCGTGTTATTCATGAAAAATCTCTACACCCACAAAAAGTTACTGTTTGGTATGCATTTTGAGCAAATGGAATCATTTCTTCGAAGATGATGCTGGAAATGCTGTTACTGTGAATGCTGAGCGATACCAATCAATGTTGAGAGACTTTTTATGGACACAGTTGAATCATATTGATTTGTCTGACGTCTATTTCCAACAAGACGGTGCTACATGTCACACAACTCGAGAAAACATTACGCTTTTGGGATCAAAATTTCCTCAACGTGTAGTTTTACGAAATGCAGAATTCAATTGGCCTCCAATGTCATGTGATCTAACACCATTAGATTTTTTTTTTTTGTTGGGGTTTTTAGAAAAGTGATCTAAAGAACAACATTGAAGTTGCAATTCGTGAAATAACACCAGCAACATGTCGGAAAGCCATTGAAAATTTCGATATCCGGATTGATGTCTGCAGACGTGGTGGACATTTGAATGATATTCTATTCCACTTATAATTGTAATGGATCATACTTTTAATAAAAAAAACAGCTTAAAAAAAATTGCAAATAGTTTGTGTTTTATTTCAAAGAAACATGTAGGCGTGTTTTTTGGATGACCCTTTATTAATTTTAGTTTTGAAAATAATTTCTTAATATTTGTATTCTTAAATTTGTATATTTTCTTGACAAAGAAAATACTCTGGCAACTCATCTTTAATTGATTGACGCTTGAAAAAAGTTATCAAATTATCCAGACTTACTTTTAGAGACATCCATCAGTGCGGGCAAGTGATAAATTGTGTTTAGCAGTGAAACCCGTCTTTTTCTTAACGGGCTTACTTAGTAAACGTGCTTATTAAATATGGAGTTCAACTAAACCACAACAAACCCTACAGACTCCATAACGTCCAAGAAAAAGCAAGTTTGGATGCGGTTTACGTGCTGGAGGACTTAATTCTTCATATATTAAGTCGTAGCTCGCGTTATGGGTGATAGAGAACATTATCACCTCATTATCAATGTGTTTTGTTTTAGAAAATAAAAAATATTGATACGGGTGGGTTATGGCTTTAACAGATGTCGCTAGGTGCCATACGGTTACTGCTACCAGAAACAATAAGTTGATTTCAAGTGAAGAACCTCACAAGAAGCCTCCAAGGGTTTGACACCTCTTAATTATATCCTGTGCGGTCACATGAAGTCGCGTCTTATGCTGATAAACTAGCAAAAATTGATAGCAAAAAATAAGCTTCACCTAAAAACAATTTTCACATGTTAAATATTTTTTGAACTAAAAGAAATTTTTTATTTAAATTAAAGTTTTCGTATAAAGTTCTATTATGCGTAAAAAAAATTTATTTTAAAATTTTAAATACAAAAGTGACAGAATTTTATTTAATTTTTGTGAAATTTTTAGTTTTATTTTTAGGTTTTTTTGCTGCAAATTTAACTTCCATTTACCATTAAATTACTTTTATTTATTTATTTATTTTTTTTTTCTTTGTAGTAAAACCTCGACCTTGGAAATCTTGAATTTTTCTTACATTTTTCACTAAAAGAAATCGAACATGTAGGCAATTTAATCAAAATAAAAATCCTACACAAAAGAAAAGAAAACAAAAAACAATTTTGTGATATTTTCGTCACCAGAAAATACACAGTACAATGGATACTTGAATGGAGTGCATATCTACATTAAATTTTCACTACTTGTTTTTGCTAAATGATTAGCAGAAATCTGAGACACATATTAAAAATTGAAAATTAATTTCACATTTTATTTCATGTTTCTTTTTGTTTTTTTAAAGCTTTATTTTTATTTCAGTGCCCAAAACATTTTTATGAATAAGACAATAAATAACTCATTAACTCATTATTTTTATCAATAATAAAAATTGATTAAAAAAATCCATTTTCTAACACATATGTCTGTCCATTTCATTTACATTTTAATTTGCTATTTTGTTCTTATTTTAGTTTCTTGTTTATAAGTCAATGTATTATAAAAATAACTCTATACTTATTAAACAAAACTTATTTTTAATTTAAAATTTCCAAAATTAAAACACAAGAAACATTTCAAAATCCATCACAAATAAGTTTGTTTGACGAACTTCACACAACCGTTCTTCGTTGTTTTCTTTATAAATCGTCACATATAAATGTTCTAACTTTCCTCTAACTGTCGGTTGAGTAAAGGATGCTGAATATTTTTTCTCTCTTTCTTTATAAATTTAAAAATTAGGTGAATTTTGAATTATTTATTAATTTTTAGTGAAAATTTCTAAGTGATTAACATTTTTGTGTAAAGTTACTGCAGCCATATTTTTTGCCCAGAAGCATTAACTGCATTAATAAACATGGAATGCGTATGAGACCTAATGCAAAAGTGGAGTCTAAACAAAGAACTGTAGTCTTTTCAGGTTCAGTCGCTTGGCTATTTAAAATAGTACTCAGAATGGCTTTGCATATCTTTAACAACAAAAGTCCATTTTATTCTTTAAAAGCGTTAGATTGTTCTTAGATAAGAAAAATAAATCCGATTAAGTTTGAATAAAAAAAAAAAAAAATAACAAGTTGGCCAACGCATGTTGCGAATCTTATGTGACTGTACTAAAAGACGTGTTTGCATGAGTTTAAGTCCCTACAGAGTCATATAATAATCCGTAGATTTATTGCTTGGAATACGAATAAATGTTAACAGCATCAGCTTAAACCTCTCAAAGTCTTGACGAGAAAAGAGATAACAGTTTTGGGGTAAAGGTGAGTCATTAAATGTATTAAACTGTACGAGGGCTGCTATATATATTTCTGGCCTGGCAACACTGAGTGCTGCCAAGTGCATTCTGACATTTCCATTGGAAAGTTTGTCATTTTTAAGCATAATCGTACTAAAAACGTTTTGACGTACGAAAATTATTTGTGTTGTTTACAGTGACTTAAAAAAATTAATATAGAAAAAAAATGGAATTAACTCGTGAACATTTTCGTGCCATCATTTTTCACAACATTCGACGTGGATTACACGACAAGAGTGCATTGATGAACTAAAATCTTTGTATGGCGATAAAGCACCATCCTATAGTACTGTGAAAAATTGGTATAATGAATTTAATCGTGGCTGAAGCTCGCTCAAAGACGAATATCGTGAAGGTCGTCCAAAAACGGCTGTTGTACCAGAGAACATTGATGCCGTGCGTGAACTCATAATGCAAGATCGACATGCGACATACCGACAGATAGAGACATCCTTGGACATTTCTTACACCAGCATACATTCGATACTGCATGAACACCTGGCCGTAAAAAAGGTTTGTTCTCGTTGGATCCCGCACAATTTGAAAGTCGCTCAAAAAAAGGCTCGTGTCGATTGGTGCAAAGAAATGTTGCAAAAATACGATTGCGGTGCTTCAAAAGACGTTTATTAGATCGTCACAGGTGAAGAATCATGAATCTATGCGTATGAGCTCGAAACAAAACAACAATCGACCGTAAGGGTCTTCACAGACGAGAAAAATCCACTTCGAAACAAATGGTCGCCTGTTTCTTCGGCAAAACTAGTCATGTGGCGACCGTTCCGCTTGAGCAACGTAGTACGGTCACTTCTGAGTGATACACTACAATTTGTTTGCCTGAAGTCATCGGAGAAATTCGAAAAACCAACAAGAGAAGATGAATCATTGTTCACCATGACAATGCGAGCTGTCACACATCGGCTCAAACCAGAGCGTTTTTGACCGGACAAGACGTCGAATAAATGGGTCACCTGCCGTACAGCCCTGACTTGGCACCTAATGACTTCTTCTTGTTTCCGCACATCAAGAAAAAAATGCGTGGTCAACGATTTTCGTCGCCAGAAGAAGCTGTTGAAGTGTTCAAAAACCATGTTTTAGAGGTGTCTCAATCGGAGTGGAAAAAGTGCTTCGACAACTGGTTTGAGCGCATGCAAAAGTGTATAAATCATGCTGGAGAATACTTTGAAAAACAATAAAACCATATTTGATTATAAATATTCGCATTTTCACTTTTAGGCTAGAAATACATACAGCAGCTCTCGTAAAACAGCAAATAAGTTGATGAAGGCATTTTTATAGTATAAAAAAGAACGGAGACTTAGCTAAAGTGGAAGTTACCATAAAAATTTCAGTTTGGCGGTCGTGGCTGGCTTGATTGAAAAGCCAGAGATAGTTAAAAAGCAACGTGAGTTCTAGTCACAGCCTATTTTTGTCAGGATAGTTGCATTGCTAAAAGCTAAATTGTTGCTAAATAAGACATATCTGCTTAAGTTACAAACATTAGCGAATGTTTAGTTAACAAGAGATTGTAAGCGAATAAACATCTTATACAAATCTAGCCAGAATCATAAATATGCAGCAGAAAAAAAAATAAGAATTGACCCGCTTATATTTGCAATCAGAAGAAACCCTAAGTTTGAAAAGTGTAAATACAACAAAATTTTTATAATCAAATGAAATTCAAGTTTAATAATCTTTTAGTAATCTGTGGTCCGTTAAAAGAAATCTTTCAAGAGGGATTTGATTGAAGTAGTTTCTTAACAAATATGAAACGGCTTAAGGCTTTAAATTAGCCCACTGTAAAATTTTACTTAACCTTCCATAACTTATCCTCTACTATTTTTCTGAAACAAATCCTTTTCTAGCACTTGGCCTAAATTGAAAGTGTAAAGTTATTTTATTTAAGTATTTTTGTGCCTATAAGTGTTTGCTAATGACTTAATTCGAAGTTCGTTATAACCGTGTTCGACTGTAATAATACAATACTGCTTAGTTTACCGTTCAAAGTACAAAGATAATTTTAATATTTTTAAAAATTGTAGTTAAGCTCTTTTAAGAAATAATCTGCTAAAAATTATATGACCACGAGTTTTAGTTAGTTTGTTCATATCATTCGCATTGATAAGAAGTCCCTGAATTGGCAAACAAATTAAGATTAAACTAACATTAATTATTTAATTATTTTTAATCTTTAAAATTTTGAAATGTTTCAAAGTGTATTAATATGATTTCAATGTTTTAGGTTTTAAATGATAAACAATCTGAAAAGGTGTTTAAGTTTAAACTGACAAATATTGATTTTAAAAATACTCGTACGAATAAATATTTTTTTAGTTTTTTTACCATTTAAAGCAAAGTATAACATAAAAAAAAAATAAGCCCTCATGGCATTTTGTTTGATTGTATGTAAAGCGTGTTTCTTAACGAACGAAAGTCATACTATAACCACTTTTTGGCATTTATGATACATAAACAGCATTTACACTATGCAATTCTTCATGAATCTATTTGTTTTTTGGTGAAGCAAGAGGGGTAACCAATATGGTATTGCTTGAATTTTGAGAGGATGTTGCTGTTGCTTATCAATGCAACTTAAATAGAAAATAGAGAAAAAAAATGGGTTAAAAAAATTGCATAGTGTAAATCTGGACATACTTAATTCATCATAAATGTTTTCACGCTTAAATAGTGCTACTAAATCATCCAGATTTACTTTGAAAATCAACCATTAAATGGCGGAACTTATATACGCAAAATTAAGCTCAGCGATTAGAGTTATTTTTAGATCAGCACCCAACAGACTCTACAAATCTGACATCCTCAAAAATGTATCGCTTATCTGAAAATACGGCGGGCTCCTTTCATGGTAGATGAAGATCGTTGCCTAATGATTACGTTAGTGATTTTTTATTTCAAAATGGTCCTTTTAATTGGTTCGATAGTCGTGCGATCTTACACCTTTCGATAATTTTCTGTGGGACCACATGAAGTCATTTGTTTTTGCTGATAAATCAATAACAATTAATGGCCTCGAGACCAAAATTGTTTGCGACAGCAATGATCAAATAAATAGGCTGACATTAGATGTGAAGATTGAGCTTTAAGAACGGCCCCGGTAGCCGTTAATATGATCTTTTGAATAAAAAAATTGATTTCTTGCGATTTAAATTTTTATCGGATTTAAAGAAAGACCCATTACATTTGCTCTTAAGTATGTATGTTTGTATATATGAATATTTGTATGATGTCTTATTCTTTTTAACCGACTTGAAAAATGGAAGGAGGTTAATAATTCGACTGAATGTTGCTTTTTTATGTTTGTGTCTGCAGAACTCAATCATTTCTAAACTAATTTGAAGATTTTTTTTGAAATTTGATAGATTATGTTTTCAGATTGGTCCCGTTTTAAAAACAGTTTATAATCTTAAAAATTAAAGGGTGTCCCCATACAACATTCATATTTGAAAGTGTATTATGAACCGTAAATTGCACTTCTTTAAAATCTAAAAAAAATGCGTATTACTATAGCTCTCAATAGCAAAAAGTAATACAAAACTAAATCTAAAAATTAAAGGATGTCCCCAAAGATGATGTTAATTGAATTATATCTTTTGAACCGTTATAAATAAGCTCTAGAAAATTGGACAGGATGTGGATTATAATAACAAGTATAAGCATTCAAAATTATAAATAAAAGGGTGTTCCAATAGTTAATGTAATTTGATGTATGTGGCCAAACTTTTGAACTCTTATAGCTAGACATCTGAAATTTACAAAGAACCTGTAATGCTAAGTCCGCTATAATAACAAGTACAAACTTTAAATTTATAAATTAAAGGGCGATCCCATATTTGAAGTACATTGACCTATATAGCCCTATTGTTTGAACCGTTATATAGAAACACTTGAAAATTAAACAGAATTTGCACTACTTTGTCTGGTATCAATATTTAAAATTATAAATTATAGAGTGTTACAATAATTGCTGTTATTTGATGTATATGACCAAACTGTTGAACAGTTGCAGACAGTTGATTGAAATTTACATAGCACCTTTATTGCTAAGTCCGTTATAACAGGTAGCAAGCTTACATTTAGAAATTAAAGCGTGTCCCTATAACTGATATGATTTGATCTATATGAGCCTATGTTTGAAACCGTTATATAAAAACTCTTGGAAACTCGACAGCGTGTCCATTACTATATCAAGTATATTAAAAGGCATTAATATTTAAAATAAGAAATTAAAGGGTGCCCTAATGGTTGTAATTTGATGTACGTGGCCAATCTTTTGAATAGTTTTAGACTAACGCTTAGAATTTAAACAAATCTTGTTTTACTGTATCAGCAATAAAAAGTGTAAAAAACAAAGGGTAACCGCATAACAGCTGAATTTTCTTGTTTAATCTGCATTCATATTTTCTACTACGTCATATAAAAAACCCTGACGATTCGTTTTCGAGTTCAATATAATATAATTAACGTATAATTACGGCCCTTAAGAAATTTGATTTTAAATTTGTCTGTTTTGAAGTCGGTTCCTTCTTTTTAAGAATTATTTTATATATAAAACTCACAATAGAAAATTAAAAAATATAATTTTACCATCAGCTAACAATTAATTTTTAACTTTAAAGCACTTTAAATTAATTCAAATAAAATAAAATACATCAGCCTTGCTAACATTTTGAACTGTTTCTTGTTTCATTGGACATAAATGATACTTTGTAAATTTATTGTATCAAGTGAGCATAATTAATTTACGCAAAAGGTCTTCTACGTAGAGAGTTAACAGTTCTCTCAACTTTCGTAAAATAAACAGGCAATATCGACTCCTTGTTCCATATGTAACGAAAACAACATTATATATATATATATATATATATATATATATATAATTGTAGTTTTCCTCAAATAAAGGGTCATCCAAATGTGACGCTTAGATGTCAGCACTATATAATTTTTACACGTGGGATCTTTTCGAATGACATAAGTTGTTTTATTAGAAGGTAGTACAGTTTTAACCATGGACAGGTACACATTGCAGTTGGATTATTGAACAACGAACAACAGATCCATTGTTTTCAAGCAAAATTTTGTTTAGTGACGAAGCTCATTTCTGAATGGATGGATTCGTCAATAAACAAAATTGTCGTATCTGGGGTGATGCAAATCCTCGTGTTATTCATGAAAAATCTCTACACCTACAAAAAGTTACTGTTTGGTGTGCAAGTTGGGCAAATAGAATCATTGGGCCATTTTTTCTTCGAAGATGATGCTGGAAATGCTATTGCTGTGAATGCTGAGCGATACCAATCAATGTTGAGGGACGTTTTATGGACACAGTTGAATCACATTGATGTGTCTGACGTCTGTTTCCAGCAAGACGGTGCTACATGTCACACAACTCGAGAAAACATTACGCTTTTGCGATCAAAATTTCCTCAACGTGTAATTTCACGAAATGAAGATTTCAATTGACCTCCAAGGTCATGTGATCTAACACCATTAGATGTTTTTGTGGGGTTTTTTGAAAATTCGAGTGTATGCTAACAAGCCACAAACAATTAATAATCTAACGAACAACATTCAAGTTGCAATTCGTGAAATAACACCAGCAACATGTCGGAAAGTCATTGAAAATTTCGATATTCGGATTGATGTCTGCAGACGCAGTCATGGTGGACATTTGAATGATATTCTATTCCACTTATAATTGTAATGGATCATACGTTTAATAAAAAAAAAAAGCTTGAAAAATTGCAAATAGTTTGTGTTTTATTTCAAAGAAACATGTAGGCTCGTTTTTTGGATGACCCTTAATAAGGAAGCATGAATTTATAATATGATTTAAAGATTATAAGTAGATTCAGATATCAGCGGCGATTAATAAATTTTTTAATCTGAAATATCAAAAAAATTTGTAAAGCCATATACCATAGGAAATATTTATATTTGCATTGATATACTGAAAAAAATAGGTAATTTAAAAAAAATTTCATTTTGCGTAGAACTTACATATCTTAAAGAAGTCATAAAGGCAGTAAAATTGAATTATTTATCCATCAATTAAAACAAATTTTCTATCATTTTACTTATAAAAATTATGTGGAGCTCAAGTATTTTTTTTTTTTTTAATTAAGTATCCTTTTTTAAACTAAATAGAGCCACATTAGTTTAAAGAATATCGCTTTAATATTGAAATTTTGTGTTCTAATATTATTTAACAGCACAAAAATAAAAAGAAACTGTCAACTCAGTTTTTTAGTTGTCTCCTAAGCCGTGATTCCAGTAAATTGAGAAATTGTTGTTTAAAATGTCATTTGAAAAGAAATTTACGTCCCTTTAAAAAAATACACATTAATTTAAGTTTTATAAAAACAACGTTACGCTCCTGAAAGCAAACACTTTAATCGTTAAGTGTAATAATTTTTTTTTTTATTTCAATGATTAAACACAAAATTTCCACCTATAAAGAGTAGAGTAAAAAATATGGCATTTAAACTTTAACTGACATTATTTTTACTTGATACTTCTCACCTTCCTCACAAAAAAGCTTTGAATAATTTTGCATAACTACTCCAGAACTTAGAAAATTAACAGGTGTCTGTTTACAAGCGTACTTTAAGGCGTACAAGCACATATTTTTAAATAAAAATTCTTGTATTCAAATGAACTTTGATATTCTTTTATGTGTTTATTTTTCTTAGAGATTTTTTAACGAGAATTCTTCGTGAGACAACAGAATAATATTCTCTCAAAAACTGCCACCATTTCAACTTTATATTTTTTTATAGAAATACTACTGGCATTCTTACAATTATTAGCTATTGCTTACATTTCATCTATTAATTTTACTTGAATATTAAATTTGCTCATGTAGAAAATAATATAAATTGCATGTGACATTTTAGAAACTGAGAATGCATTTAAATAAAATTTATAACGCTGTCATAACTCTGTATGCAAATGAGAATTAATTTTGATTTAATATTATTTGAGTATTGTGAATTTTAAATGAAGCAAAATGATGTTCAATGGTGTGCAAAGGACTACATAATTAAATGTGACTTTTCCAATTGTCAACTTTATTTTTATATAAATGTTTAGTTAGTGAAAAATATATTGAGTGAAGTGTGTATGGGGTTTTCATTAATTGAATTTCATTTCAACTTGGATGAATATATTTGCAAGACTATAAAACAACATTTTTACATTATTTCTTTGTTAAGATAAAAATAATAGTAGAAAAAAAAATCACAAACTTTTGCAATGCTTAGACTAAACTATGATCAGACTATGACTAGTGCAGATTCTACCAAGAAGACTAGAGCATGACAGGACTTTGATTAAAATAAAGCCAAGCTATGAAAAGGCTCTGGCAAAACAATGACCAGACTACGACTACTATATGTCTTGAAAAGACTAAGAATATGCTATAAATTAAGAAAAACTAAATTGTAGTAATTCACTTTATTTTGGGCATATTGTTGGGAGAAGAAAATAAAATTGGTTTTGGATTAAAACCAATTTTATTCGTACACTGAACAAAAATTTACCGAAATACGGAGAAATAAAATATTGTAGAGAAGTAGATTATTATATAACTAAAAAACCTTTTAGTCAATTCTATAAATGTTTTTCACTAAAAATGAATAATTTTAGAAAATAAATTATATTACAGAAATTTATTCAGGATGAATATTCACCCTTCGTTACGTAAATATGATGGATGAGAAGTTATTTAATTTGAATAAAATATTCTTTAGCAGATGACAGTAACATATGCCATTCATATTCATTTTACAGTAGTACAAGCCTTCTGAAAATTAACGCTATGCGAAAGCACATGGATGACACCATTAAAAGTGATATAATTTCCGGCTGGGGTTTTGCGAACAGGATTCAATTTAACGCTAGTAAAACTCAGTGCTGTGTGCTTTCGCACAGGCGTAAGGTTAAATGTGCTTCCTCATCTGTAGTTATGGGTGATACAGACATTAAGGAATCAGAGAAGCTTCCGATGTTCTTAGTGTTAAGACTCAATAAAATGTTCGATGGAGCAAATAATTTTTAAGTCGCCAAAGAAGGATTCAAGCGTGTAAGTTTTTTAAAACTGTGTTACAAATACCATCTGATATCCTCATTATCTTTGTCACCTTTATCAGACCGAAAGTGGAATACAACTGTCATGTATGGGCCGGAGTCTTGAAGACCATTTTGGAATTGCTCGAACGCATACAGAAGAAAGAGAGAAAGCTCATCGGTGACTCTAGGGTATCCAGCTCTATTGATTTACTAAAGCACCAATGCAATGTGGGAAGTATTTCACTGTTTTATTTATCGTTACTACAACTTAGGTGGTCGTATGAAACCAGGGAACTTGTTCCTGTAAACCGTAATTTCGTACGCACAACGCGCTCTGCATTAAGAGCGCATTTCTTTGTGAATTGCACTACGCACTACAGAGAAAATTCGTATTCTAGTCGAACAGTTCCTGTCACTTTTAGTGTGATTTTAATCAAATTTTCGCAAACGCTGCTCTCTCTATTTCCCTTCCTATAAACTAATTTCCAAGTTTTGGCATAATGCATTGCATAAGAAGGGGTCATGCCTTGGGTGCTAGTCCTAATAAACCAAAATAATTAATCAAATTAGCTTTAAGTTAGTTCTTATTTAAAATATCCAACATATTTTAGGGAAATATATTTTTTTTTAGATAAGATGCTTGAAAGAAATCTAAAAATGCAAACATTTTTATTTTTTATTTTTACTTCACGGTCATTATCAAGAGGTTTTGTTTAAATGATTTGCTGCTATTAAAATGGAAAATATTTCTGTTCTAACGGCTCAAAGGAAAAGTATAACAAAAAATATTTGCGCCTCATAAACTTAGAAAAATATGTCAACAGAAAAATAACATGTCTGTCTCATTAAATAACTTTTTTTTTAAGAAACAACTTAAATTCAAAATATATTTATTTTTATATTTTATTTAATTTCTACGCATCAGGTCTTTTTTTTCATACATATTTTCGATATTTCGCTACTCCATTGTGTAGCATCATCAGGAAAACAAATATTTATTTAAACAACGTAAAACAACAACAACAACAACATTTTTGTACTTGTTTGTCTTAATAAAATAATTTTTTTTTTAAATAAACAAATTTTATCAAACAATATTTAAAAAACCCGAAAAATGTTAACACCCACTTAAGGTTTTAATTGTTTTTAGATGTAAATTTAATTAAATTTTTATTCGCTTGAATTAATTTTTTAATTAGAGAATTTTGCATGTATTTTACAATTAAATATGTAATTAAAATTAAATTTGTGTAGATTTGAATAAAAATTCACTTCAACTAATTATTTTTTATCATTAAAGTTTTACTAAATTTTTTCATTAAAAATACCTATAAAATTTTTTCAGTGTAGTTAGTAAAAATTAAAAAAAACTTTTAATAGAGTATGCCTAGAATGTGATTAGACTTTGATTAGGCTGTGACTGAAATGAGCCGTTTATTTTGAAAGTGGCATAAGTTACTCTACTTTTAGGCAGCTATACACATTTAAAGGATGGGGTTTTATTATAAGTTTTGAGGCTACATCTTAAGAAGACTTACTTGCGCTCTTATCTCAGGGTACTTATTCTCCAATAAAAACTTTGGCTTACATAAAATCGTAGAAGATCTTTAAATCTAAATTTCTCTCTTTTTTTTTTTTTTTTTTTTTTTGAAAAAGTGACTTTCAAAATAAACGGTTCAAGTATGAAAATGCTATAACTTAGCCTTAAATAACGACTACGTAATACTATTGTATATGAAGGCTAGACTGTGAATAGATTTACTATGATTAGAGGAAAACCATTGGATAAACTATGGATACAGTATGTCTTCAATATGATCGGACTTCGAATGGACTATGTTTAGAATATGTAAAGAAAAACTCATTTTAGACTTTAAAAAAGCTTTTAGAAGATTAAGGGACTAAGATAAAAATATAAATAATCTATGACTAGAGTATGAAAATACTATGACTAAACTTTGAGAAGAATGTCTAGAAAACAATACTCTAGATTAAATCAAGACTTCGACTAGATTATAACAAACCTCTATCTAACCTGTAGGTAAGATTTTATTGGACTATGGCTATGCAGTCCTAGTCTAGACTTCAGTGTGACTAATATATAAACATACTACAACAAGAGTCTGAGTAGAATAAAATGAGGCTATGATAAGACAATTGCTGGGCTATGACAAGAACTATGAACTTTGGTTTGACTATAAATAGATAATTCAAATACGATGACTAAGATTCGAGTAGACTATGACTACGCTATTTATAAGCTATGAATATTTAATGTCTACAGTACATTCCAGGCAATAACTAGATTTTCATTTTGCAATGGCTAGGATACTAATAAACTACTACTACACTCTGAATAATTAATGGCCATATTAAAAGCCTGCACGTATATACACAGACCAATGTCATTGAAGTTTTTAATATTTTTAATAATTATTTTTACCATAATTATTTTATTATACCATCGATAACAACAAACAATGATCTCTTATATTTTTTATGCAAAATCTTATCAAAAAGAGAGCAAAGAAAAATAAATGATTTTAGTAAATTTAAATACGTTGAACGCAAATGCATTTTTGTATTGTTATTTAATTTTAATTTTTAAAATGTTATCTCTCTCTCTCTCTTGAGGTTTTTAATATTTTTGAGAATTATTTTTACCATAATTATTTTATTATACCACCGATAACAAACAATGATCTATTATATTTTTTATGCAAAATCTTATCAAAAAGAGAGCAAAGAAAAATAAATGATTTTCGTAAATTTAAATACGTTGAACGCAAATGCATTTATGTATTGTTATTTAATTTTAAATTTTAAAGTTATCTCTCTCAAGTAAGAGAATTATTAGCAATCAATATTCTCTTATTTCAGTTAATTTTGATATATTTATTTAGCAACACTGCGATTGCTTTGGATTTTAAAATTGAATATATAAAATCTAGTGTAAAATATAAATAAAAATAAAAAAATATAATTTATGTTTGCTTTGTTATAAATATCAAAGATACAAAACTACAACTGACAATTTGACAAGATATCACAAAACAAATAAACAAACGCAAATAAATAACTTTAATTTTTTTTATTCATTAACACTTGTACTGGTCGCCCCGAGCCATTATAAATTTAGCTTCCTTGATTTATTCCAACATTAAAATATATATTTTTTTTAATCTTTCTTCTGTTGAATGAAATAATTCTTCTTGATTATTTTATTTAATTAGACGTCCGTCGTAAAAATACGGAAAATGTGTTGTTGTCATTTTCTATATTTACAATAGATAATTCTATATTTAGTTGTTTAATGTGCGACCAAAAGGCAACAATAGAAATCGTTCTTTATGTGTGCATCTGCCAACAATATTTAAACGCTATTTAAATAATTTAATCTTTAATATTTGCAAACAATTAATATTTATTGCCCTTATGACTACTCAATTGATAATTCCTAAGCTCCGTTTGAAAATAAAATTTTTAAAACGATTCTAAAATAACAAAAATAATTATTTAAAACAAAATAAATACGTAATAAAATTAAGTAAGTGATTTGACACTCATTATTTGTTGTATCTGTGTCATGTCTATCAGTCGGCTTATGAAGCAAAAAAGATTAATGCGTATTGAATATAATTAATATAATTCTATTATTTAGCCATCAAAAGTTTAGAGATTAAATACGAATATTCAGGCTCAATTTTAAAATTTTTTATTAAAAATTCGCACGCATTCTAAAAACTGCATCTCTGGAAATTATTTTAGTTAAGAAAATATTTATCTTAAATTAAAAAAATTTTTATTTAATTTGCGATTAAATAATTAATTGTTTTCTTTACGTTACTAATTTAACGCTTTCAAATGGAATTACGCATACGTGTCATCAAAATTAAAAATCCTTTTTTAAATCTGGTTTGTTTTACAAATTTCAAGTACGATGAAACGATAGCTGATTCAAGATTATGTTGTTACCTGTGGCTAAAAAGTGCTGGACAATAGTCCCGATAGGACTGGCACATTATAGTTTTGCACTATATGAACCTCTTTGTCCCGTAATTCCATCATCACGTTCATAATCGAATCAGCGATAAAAATTTCACATTTAATCGAAACCAATTAAAATCTACTTTTTTTTCATTCTGTGCAAATTTTAAAAAATATTGAAGGATGTTTTTTTTTTATTACAGATCTCTCTTCCAATTGTTTCGATACACAAGAATCTGGCAATGCTTCGCATACTTTAATATCTGTAAGGTCAAACTTAAAACCAAAAATGTTTTAATTTTTTAACATATGCGCAGGCCCTAAATTTAAAAAGTAATTTCTTTCTTTTTTGAACGTCCCTCGCATGTGCGTATTATAACAGTTTTGCAAAACCAACTTATGCCAGAGTTATTATGAATCACTAGTAAATTTGGTAACAAAAAAATGTGATAATTTTTTTTTTAATCTTGAGTGCATCTTTATTTTTTTTTTAATCTGCAAGAAAAGTTTATTATAACCAAAAAAAAGGAATTTAATTATTATTCACACAAACGTTTAAAAGCATTAAAAACTACACATTTTTATTGACAAAAAAAATTTTTTTTTTGCTGTGGCACGAGTAAATAAAATTTTTTCCTCTAACTTTTACTAGCGGTTTTAACAATAAAAACAACAACAACAACAAAAGCTTTTTATCAATAATTTATAGACGAATAGGTGTGTGTGTTCTAAAATATAAATAAAATAAATTATAACAAAAAGATAAGAAAAAAAACTTTTGTACTTCAGCTGATTATAAAGAGAGCTAAAATATATAAGCACGAGGCCAATTTGAAAATCCCACTGTATGTGGTTTTTTAACTAAAATAAAGTCAGTAGTTTTAAAAAAATCAAATCAAACTTATACGATGATTTTTTGCTTAAATAATTTTTAACATGAAATTTGTAAATATAATTTGTTCACTGCAACCACATATTGTTTCAGAGAATATAGAATGGTTTATGTGACCATGTCACAACTCTGTTTTTTTCTACCTGTGTAATACTATAGAGACTTCTTTATACTTTCTCAATGTCTCTTATGAAAGTTTTAGGATTCTAATTATCAAATAACTAGAATTCTTTCTTCTAATAATTAATACAATTAACCCCTTTATAAGTGATCTTTAATTTCCAGTTTGTAAACACTGGTCCCCAAACAGTGATTAAAATAACAAATAATACTCACACTGCTGAAATTTATAAATTACTGACCTACCAAATTAAAGAAAATTGAATAAAATATTTTATGGTTCCTCAAATAAATACAAAACAACAATAATAACAGATGCGACGTGTAGAGTTATTGAACACTAAAAAATGTTTACTTTTGGATCATTGTGTGTTGCACACTAGAGACGCTAAAGCTTAAACTGAAGGACCAAAAATAAACCAAACACATGTAACGCATTTTTATAATTTAAACTGGGAAACTGTCGTGGATTTTATAAAATAATTTTTGCTGTTTAATTACTTTATTATGGTGATAAGAAACCAAAACATTTTGTTTTTTTTTTTTACTCAAACAATAAACGATTTAGAAGAGAAACAAAAATTTCTTCCTTTATTATAATTTCATTTCAAATTCATTATAACTGCATTTATTTACATGCGAGAGTATGAGTGTTAAGAAATATATGCGCTCCCACATAAAAACAAAAAATTCATACTCGTGATTACTGGGGCAGGTAGCAAGCAAACTTGTTGTTTTCTTTGTATTTATTTGTGTGAGTTTAAGAGAGCAATTCTTACATTTAGCAAAACTTATTATCAATGATAATTTTTATAATTTGCGGAGATTAAAGAGAGTACAAGAGAGATGTTTATAAAATTATTGTTATCATTTGAAATTTGCTAATTTTTATAACCGCAGAGAGGAATTATTTCTTGCCAGCAAACACACACACGCACACACACACACACACTGTTAAGTTAGTGGTCGCGTAAAATAACAAATAAATAAATATATTCAACAAAATATATTTCTTTTAATCATTGTTCTGTCTACAATATGAATTTTAGTTCTTAAACGGCTTTTAATCACGCTGCATACACAAATTTTTTTTTTCTCAAAAATATTTTATAATAAAAAATCTTATTAACTAGAAATTTTAAATTAATATTAATTTCCATTTAGTATTTTTTTTTAATAAAGTTTAAAATAAGTTTTTAAGTGTAATTTACAAAAATTTTTTAAATTATAAATAAATTTATAGTGTAAACAAAAATATATATTTAACACGCTGTTAAATTAAAAAAAAAAAAACAAAAATAAAAGTGTTCATTGAAAAAACTGCAACAATTCTATTAAAAATTTTATTTCTGTGAAAAAGTAAAATAAAAAAAATGTAATTATTTATGTACGTACATGCGCGATTTCAAGTTAATCTAAATCTAATTATAAAAATTCAAACAATAAAAAGTAAAATATTTATCATAAAATAAACACAATAAAGATTAGAATTCTAACACCAACAACATTATTTTTTTTTCATGGTAATACTTTTCAAACATAAAAAAAAACTTTTTAAATTATTTAAAATGTTTTTTATTTAATTTTTTAAAATGTTAATAAAATTTGTAGCGTCACATAATTCTTTATAGAAATCTTGACTTACATTTTCTACATGCAGCAATTTTGTTTATTTTGAAATTTAACACGTTACACATGGTTTTATTTTTATTGAAAATATTAACCTGTACGCAAACATTTTGTTCAAAAAAAAATTGAAATTAAACTGGAGCAACGCAATATTTTTTTCTTACAAAATGTGTGAATTATTTTAGTTTTTGTTTTATTTTTTTTTAATCAATTTGTTACAGAATTGGCGCTTTTTTGAGAGTTTTAAACAGCACACAAGTCAATGTAACTAAGCAAGCATATCTCAGTCCCTTAGACTTTGCTCTTTTTTCCAAGTAAATTTGAGTTTTTAATTTATTTCAAGCTCACACTCATGCGTAAGCCTTGAAGTTTCTTTAAGGAGCAATGTAATTTCATATCATTATCCCTTTTGGTTTAGTTGACGTTTTGGCGGGTTCAGATAAATCTAAATTCCATGTTAACACTATCAAGAAATGCTCCTGAAATACTTACAAACAAATGTACCCCACAAGAACAGTGACCATCATTGGATCCATCAAATGACAATTACTGATGATGGAAATATCCATCACGGCGTATAACGAAGTTTCTATCACATTCTTAATAGGAAAATGAAAAAAATGATGTTAACATTTGTATACGTGTGATGTCTGTAGCAAACAGCGTTGCAAGTGATTTTTTAACAAAAAATATAATGAAAATTTTGCCTGATCTTTGGAACAAATTTAATTACAAAATTTTTATAAGCTGCATTTGAACTTTGCTGCTATAAACACAAGTTAAAACTTAGATTTATTTAACAAAAAAAAATTATTGTTGTTTCAGTATAAAATTTTTACCTTTTTTTTTATTAGATAATTGTGTACGAGGGCTGCTCTATAAATTTCTGGCCTAATAGTGAAAATGCGAATATTTATAATCAAAATTGGTTTTATTGTTTTGCAAAGTATTCTCCAGCATGATTTATACACTTTTGCATCCGCTCAAACCAGTTGTCGAAGCACTTTTTCTACTCCGATTGAGACACCTCTGCAACATGGTTTTTGAACACTTCAACAGCTTTTTCTGGCGACGAAAATCGTTAACCACGCATTTTTTTCTTGATGTGCGGAAACAATAAGAAGTCATTAGGTGCCAAATCAGGGCTGTACGGCGGATAACCCATTAATTCGACGTTTTGGCCGGTCAAAAACGCTCTGGTTTAAGCCGATGTGTGAGAGCTCGCATTGTCATGGTGAACAATGATTCGTCTTCTGTTGTTGGTTTTTCGAATTTCTCCGATGACTTCAGGCAAACAAATTGTAGTGTACCACTCAGAAATGAACGTCTTACGTTGCTCAAGCGGAACAGTCGCCACATGACCAGTTTTGCCGAAGAAACAGGCGGCCATTTGCTTCGAAGTGCTTCTTCCACGAACAACTTTCGTTGGATTTTGCTCGTCTTTGAAGACCCACACGGTCGATTGTTGTTTCGTTTCGGGCTCATACGCATAGATCCATGATTCGTCACCTGTGTCGATCTTATAAACGTCTTTTGAAGCACCGCAATCGTATTTTTGCAACATTTCTTTGCACCAATCGACACGAGTCTTTTTTTGAGCGACTTTCAAAATGGGCGGGTCCAACGAGAACAAATCTTTTTTACGGCCAGGTGTTCCTGCAGTATCGAATGTATGCTGGTGGAAGAAAGGTCCAAGGATGTCTCTATCTCTCGGTATATCGCATGTCGATCTTGCATTATGAGTTTGTGCACGGCATCAATGTTCTCTGGCACAACAGCAATTTTTTGGACGACCTTCACGGAATTCGTCTTTGAGCGAGCTTCGGCCATGATTAAATTCATTATACCAAGTTTTCACAGTGCTATAAGATGGTGCTTTACAGCCATACAAAGATTTAAGTTCATCAATGCACTCTTGTCGTGATAATCCACGTCGAAAGTTGTGAAAAATGATGGCACGAAAATGTTCACGAGTTAATTCCATTTTTTTCTATATTAATTTTTTCAAGTCGCTGTAAACAACACGAATAATGGTCGTACGTCAAAATGTTTTGAGTACGATTATGCTTAAAAATGACAAACTTTCCAATGGAAATGTCAGATTGCACTTGGCAGCACTCAGTGTTGCCACGCCAGAAATATATATAGCAGCCCTCGTATGTGTAAGTTTTCTTTACCCATTTCTTGCTGTGTATGTATTTAGTTAAAACCAATAATTTTTTAACGAAATTTTCCATTCTAAACTTTTTGACAGATTTGCCTTTTTTATATTTAAAAAAAAGTACCAATTTGTTTGTGATATTTTTTTTTTCAAAATTTTATTTTTTTATAAAATTATAATTTTTTTCAAAAGTTTGTTTTTTGGTATTTTTAGTAAAATTTATAATTTTCTGTATTTTTTTTTTCTAAGTTTTAGTGAAATTAGCAGTTTTTGGTTGATTTCGTTTCATAGAGAAGTTTTTTATTTTGTGCTTTTTGAAGAAATTGAGTTTTTGCAATTTTTCTTTTGGGTAAAATTACAGTTAAATAATCCAACTCTTTTCTTTTAATCTAATTTGTGCCAGTTTATGGCCGAGACTTCATCTGCATTGAACAAAACTTTGTAAAATTGCCACAGCAATATAAAGTTCTATTATCGAAAATAGTACAATTAATGCTGCCAAGTTTTCAATATCACCACAATCCTTAAAATTGCGTACTTTTACTTTTTTTAATAAAAAAAATAGAGAAACAAAAATTATAATAGTACCAATTTGTCGAAAAGTATTTAATTTATAGACACGATGTTGCTAGAGTTATTTGTATATTCTCCATTTTGTTTTATGAACTTGTGATTTTTTTAAACAGTTTATTTAATTAAGACTTGCTTCAAGAAGCCTGACTACTTTAAAGCTGACCGTCCATGTGTAACAACTTTTCTTTGCTGAAATTAAGACGTTTTTTATTAAAAAATGTAGCATAATTTTTCATTTTAATTTTTATTTAAAAAATATTAAACTTTTTAAGCAAATGTATAATCTAGTAACTCACTGTCGACACAATCGCTTTTTCACAATTCCAGTCCTAATTACGAGCTTTAGTTCTTTTGTTCTTTAGAATTGAATGTAAACAAAATTACAACAATAAATAAATATTTAATCTAATAATGACTCACATATTTTGTATTATTATTATTTAATTTCATTTATAAAAAAAAAATTAATAGCAAATAAATAATAAGAAATCAAACACAGTAAACAAAACTCACTTTTTTTAATATAAAAACGTCATCCAATTCAGGTCAGTAATCTTTATATAAAAAAATACATATTTTTCCTCCAAAACAAAATTATGTATTTTCTTACAACAAAGAACAAATGTGATCAATTTACTACAACTACAAGAAATACTGTACAATAACAAATAAAAGCAATGAATTTAAAACCGTCTAATATTTTTAACACCTTTGAAAAACGTGACACCTGTTGCCTGGTCACACGGTTGTTTGTTTTAATGTTGAAGAAAAAAAGTTGTTAAAGTTTTTGTTTTTGGAGGGAAATATTTTATAAGTACTTTTTTTTTTTGTTTTGAGCGGGAAATTTACAAACAAAAAAATTTTTTTTTCAAAAATATTTTAAACTGTAATATTATCAAAATAAACACTATTGAAGAAAAAAGCATTTAAAACGGGTAACTTCTGACATTTTAAAAATAAAGGTATTTTTTGATAAAAGTACTGTTTTTCATATCAATACTACGGTAAAAACACTTTTTGGCGCAATATTACTCTTTAAAAAGAGCAACCTTTTTAGAAAAAGTACTGTTTCAAACAAGGAACTTAAAAAATACGTCTTTATAAAAAAGATTTGGTTTACTAATTTTATTAAGGTTTATTATTTTTATACAACAGTATGTCTTATTCAGATGTGCCAGAAGCTAAAAGTCCTACTAAATCCACTTTTCAAAGATTTTTCAACTTTGTTAAATTACTATATTATAAGCTGTAAAATCTTTTTCACTTAACACTAAAAAAAGGCTGGTAAAGGTTTTAAATATTCATCCTTATTCTGTTTGGCGTCGGCAACATCGTCATCAAATTCGAGGCAAAAATACTTTAACACAACATCAATACTTATTTGGTATTTTCTAACAGTTAAATGTTTGTTTACCTGTAATGTCAATAAAAGGTAATATGAGATACGTTATCACATTTTTGAGTCAGTTTATTTATTTGTTTACTTTTTTGATTATGCAAAAAAATAACAATTTTGTAAAGATTTGAAAAAATTACTTTCTTTCCGAATCTGACTCCAGGAAGTTCTCATTGACTGAACTGAACCATGGTTGTCTTGCTTTTGGAACTGGAAAAGATTTACCACAGTTTCTTCGAAGAGGCTTAGTACCAGCTGTTTAGATATAGCGCCTTCAGTATCTATACTTTATACTTTTTTTACTTTTAAATTTAATTCGCGCCAGGTCTATAAAAGGAATTTTGTCAAACATAAATTTGTGAAGCACCTTTTTTCATTCATCAATCGTTCTATTTGTTGGGCCAAGGGCGTTTAGAGCAGTCGCAATACTTCCCTACTGTTCCTTTAAATTAGAAGGAACAGTGCCTCTTTAAAAACATCTGGCAAGCGATGAATTTGTTTGCAACTCTTCAACTATTTTCAAATTTGTTAGGGTTGGTAATCTTCAGTTTGTTCATTTTCAGTTTTATTTCTACTATTTTTTTAGTTTGTTCATTAACGTCACATTTCCTTACTAAATACCAAATTCATACTGACAGTTATCCATAAGTGGCCATATTGACAACGAGAATACCGTTTTTCACGAAACGATTAGAACAAAATAAGGGTGATTAATGGATTTTTTTTTTCTTAGAAATATTAATAAATTATCTAGTAACAATGAAGATTATTTTTATGAATTTGAGAATTCAAGCTTTTAAGAATTTGCTAATTTGCTCTACCTTTAGTTTTTTTGGAGTAAGGCCCATTATCTTCTCAATCGTTCAGTTGTTAAATTGTTTTTTTTTTTTTTTTTAGAAATAGTTACGTTTTAAAATTACTTTTGTTTGAAAAATGTACTTTTTAAAAAAGTATATCTTAGAGAGTACTACTTCTTATGAAAAAAGAAACTTTTTAGAAAGAGCAGCTTTTTTAGGACAATGCGCTTTTTCAGAAAATTTTTTTGACAAAACTTTCTTTTTATATTTCGAAATATATACTTGCTTAAAAATGTTTTCAGCAGAAGTTTTAGTTGGTATCTTCTTCAGACAAAACTTTTTTCTTATAAAAACGATTTTGTAGAAAAAATAACTTAAAAAAGTTATTTTTCTTGCGCTTTCTATTTATTTTTTTTTTCTTAAAGAATAGTTTTTGCAATACTTAAAAACTGTAAAATAGTTAATATATTTATATAACTAATAACATTTTTAAAAGGAAAATATTTCTTAAGGAAAAAAGTAGTGTACCTATCAGAAAGGTACTCTTTTAACTTTTAAATATAAATTAAAAATAAAAAAACCCAATAAAAACTTTAAGAGGATCCCATTAATACAAAGTTAATAATTTCGAAAACATTTCTTTTTTAGAAAAGGTACAACTTTAGATAACATTTTTGATATGTGCACGTTTTTCAGAAAGTTTTTGTTTTTCTTTTAAATCAACTTTTTAATAAAAAAAATTCAGCACTGAAACTTAAAATGAAGCACTATCTAAAAAGGTATTTGTTTAAAAATTCATTTTTTATAAAAATTACCTGTTTAAAAAATACCTTTTTTTAAAAGAGTACCTTTTCAAAAAAGTACTTTTTTATGTGTTTTTTTTTCATAAAAAAGTGCTTAAAAGATTTATATTTTATGCAAAATTTTTATTATAACATTTTTTTAAATTCATATTTTTTGCATATTGCACACATATCTACACAGAAGAAAAACTATTGAATAACATGAAAAATGATTTTTTGTATTTTTTCCTGATTGTTATTAAATGAAATTGCAAACTTAAAAATTAAAAAAATATCTTTGTTTCGTTTCTATGGAAAAGAAATTGTTTTTCCTTAATATAACAAAGCAGCAAAAATAATATTTGTTATCTTAAGAAAAATAGAACAAAAAAATAATAAACAGTAGTTTTACATTGAAAGTTTCAGTAACAAAGAACTGAGAAAAACAAATAAATTGTAATAAAATGATAAAACTTATACAAACAAGAAATGCGGTTTTGTGATAAAGTCTATGACTGCAAAGTCTAAAAAGTAAATAATGTTCTATAACAATTAAAAAATAAAAAACTATAATCATTGTAATATTTTTGCTTTAGCAGTACAAACAGGTCAATCACTTATTTGTTATATATCAAAACAAATATTGTTAAATTATTTTTTTTTTGTTTTTTTTTTTTTTTTTTGTTTTTTGTTTAAAAAGTTGTGTCCACCCCCTTTTATAATTTGTTTTGAATATTTCTGCTCGATTTTACTTTTTTCAATTTTTATTATATTTTAAATCTTAAACATTTAAAAACACAGTGTCAAATTAATATCGTATACAAATTTTGCTATTGAAAATTTTCTAAGTGTTTTATATGGTTGCTTAAGAGTTGAAGGCATTTGTCGTCTTCAACACTACACTGAAAAGAATCGGTATGTTTAGTGTATGTAAGAGTTGGCAAGAAAAACCCTAAATCAATTAATGTTGACACAAACAAAGAATTTTATTTGTTGTAGCTTAAAATATCTAAAACCACCAAATTGTGTTGGACGCTTTTTATATAAAATAAAGTCTGATAAAATTTAAAGTTCTTCCGAATTTCATAATTTTGAAAATCTACTAATACGAAAGCCCACTCACAACGTGAATATCTTTACTCTCACATTTCCACGCGCCATTTATTTAAAAAACGTTAGCGTTTGCACACACGAAAAATTATATTTTCTTTGGAATTTACTTCCATGACAAAATACAAGAAAAAAAACTTAATTTTTTTTTATCTTCTTAATTTTTATAATTCTTAGCACATAAATTAGTAAAACAAATTAATAAATGAAAAAGATTTTAATCCTTCGAATATTAATTTGTTTTATTATATTAAATTTAAGTTTATTTTACTTGAAACGCCCTCTTCATATTCGGTAATATTTGTTTAATAAAACATTCTTCTTATATAAAGCATTTAAAATTCGACTTATATGGCCTCAATACATTGTATTACATATTTCTTGTAATACACATTCATTAACAAGTAAATAGGTCAGATAAAAATATTTCAATCTAATGAAAAAAATTTACATGAATGTTTGAATGTGACGTAATTATTGTAATAAAGAAATAAGTTTGAATATTTTTAAATAGATTTTTTTTATAATTTTTTAGACATTTCATGCGCTTGTAAACTTTAAATATTTGCATCCAACAGTTGAGTCTATGAAAATATAAAATACTTAAATTCTTAATATTTTTTTGTGACCTGCTAGAATTTTCTATCGAAAGAGTCATTATATTAATACTTCATGGCATTAAAATAGGTTTTTATCACTTTAGTTTTTTGTAATTTTTTGTAACATTTACCTTTAACTTAATGATCTGCATAAGTCGAATGAAAACCATTTATATATACAACATTTTTTTTAATAAATTTTTTTTATTACAAATCTTATGAATTAAAATTAAAGAAAGAATAAAAATTAGTTACTCAATAGGATTTTTGATTTTTTTCTTTTTGCTTTGTTCATTGGATATAGTTCTTATTTAATCTGCCTTAAAAAACGTTAATACATTAGATTTTTTGTAGGGAAAGTGTAAAGCTTTTTTTAATACTTGTTTTTTATAGAAAAATATTTTGGTTTTACGTTTGCTTTTTGGCAGACTCATTTTGCAAAAAATACCCAACAACTACAGTAATATAAACTTTCCATCTCTGTTATTTATACTTCGAACAGAGACCGGCATGTACATTGGCCAGATTACGAAGTATGAAATATAAAAAACACGAACAGCAAACTGAGATTATAAGAATGAGGATGCTGTAGCTTAGATTGTTAACACGTTAACTACTAAGCTGTTATTGAGTTGATGTCCTAGATTTGTAACCCAGCCATGGTCAATTTAAAAACTTTAGTTATATATAGTAAGGTCTGTTATACTAATATATAAAGGGTCATCCAAAAAACGCGCCTACATGTTTCTTTGAAATAAAACACAAACTATTTGCAATTTTTTCAAGCTGTTTTTTTTAATTAAAAGTATGATCCATTACAATTATAAGTGGAATAGAATATCATTGAAATATCCACCATGACTGCGTCTGCAGACATCAATCCGAGTATCGAATTTTCAATGACTTTCCGGCATGTTGCTGGTGTTATTTCACGAATTGCAACTTTAATGTTGTTCTTTAGATCACTTTTCAAAAAACCCCAAAAAAAATCTAATGGTGTTAGATCACATGACCTTGGAAGCCAATTGAATTCTGCATTTCGTAAACCTACACGTTGAGGAAATTTTGATCCCAAAAGCGTAATGTTTTCTCGAGTTGTGTGACATGTAGCACCGTCTTGTTGGAAATAGTCGTCAGACACATCAATATGATTCAACTGTGTCCATAAGAAGTCTCTCAACATTAATTGGTATCGCTCAGCATTCACATTAACAGCATTTCCAGCATCATCTTCGAAGAAAAATGGCCCAATGATTCCATTTGCCCAAAGTGCACACCAAACAGTAACTTTTTGTGGGTGTAGAGATTTTTCATGAAAAACACAAGGATTTGCATCACCCCAGATACGACAATTTTGCTTACTGACGAATCCATCCATTCTGAAATGAGCTTCGTCACTAAACAAAATTTTGCTTGAAAGAACGCCCATTTTCATAATAACTTTGAATGATGTAAACGCGTTGTTGCAATTTGTACCTGTCCAGGGTTAAAACTGTACTACCTTCTTATAAAACAAAATGGCTTATGTCTTTTGAAAAGATGTCACGTGTAAAAATTATATAGCGCTGACATCTAGGCGTTACATTTGGATGACCCTTTATAACAAAGCTACCTTCTTCGCCAGTTATAATTTAAAGCAAATCGTGCAAATCATCGATCAAGTAAAAAAAATTAAAATGGGTGTACCAGCTTCAATAAATATTGTGCCTGTTAACACAAGAGGCGCTGCAAAAATGTTCTAGAAATAAAAAAATGTGCAATTACAATAATGTGAAAAAATGAAGCATTATATCTATCACGCTTCTTCAACAATAATATTGTCTTCACTATCCCTTTCTAAAGAAGGTATTAAAATTAATAAGTAGACATTATTGGGTGAGGGCCTGAGAAAACTTCCAACAAAGTAGGTTTTAATTACTTATTTAATGGCTTGAAAATAATTTTATTTTATGGAACTTGTAGAAGAGTATCTAACGTTTGGAATTTTAATTGTATCAAAGTAGTAATTTAGTTCAAAAATAAAAACATTTATAAATAAAAACGTCTTTTGAAAAGCTCAGAATTCTCCTTGTAACAATAATGAGTGGATTGTTTTTATTATTTAAATTTATTTCTTTTTGAATGCATTTATTTAATCGTTCATGTTCTTCTTTTTATTCATTAATACATTTATTATTTTTTTATTCTAGTCATATTATTAATTCTTATTTATACAAATTAATAATAAACAACAAGCAAATTTCCATCGATAAAATGATCAATAAACTGCCTTTAAAAAAACTCTTTCTCTCTCTCTCTCTCTCTCTGTGCCGGCCACTGCTTTAAAATAATTTTATTCTTTCTTAGAATTATCGAACATATCCAAAATAACATATTCATTGGATTTTTTATCAAGAAATGTTATAACGATTTGTATTTGTTTATTAATTGTATCGTTTTTATTTCTTTTTTTTTTTTAATAAAATAATAGCATTATAAGGCACGTGCTATTTGTGACGTAAAGATATAACTTTCCAATTTTTTCATCACTTTAAAATCTAAATGAAGGGCATTAGAATGTTTTCTTTGACCCAGTTTTCAATTATTATTTTTTTTTTTTTTGTTGTTTTCTTTTGTAAAATTTTAAAGTTTATTGCCATTAAATAGTAAAAAAAATTATAGTACAAGTTCAATAGCGTGAGAGATATATGTACAGATGTATAGATTTATGTCAGTGCTAATTTTAAACTAATAAATAAAACTGCTCAAATGTTTTTCCAAAGCTTAAAAAATAAAAAGATTTTTATAAAATTCTAATTGAATCAGATTTTAAATCATTAAAATTTTTCTTTGCCACTTGTTGAGTATTTAATTTATGAAGTTTGTAATTAAAATATTTAGAAAAGTACAAATTAACACGTGTCAGTTTGTTTCTTTTTGTATTAAACTTTTGCGGCTTTTCTTTTAGTGATTAAATAAAGAACTTTTTTTTTTCTTTTAAATTTATCTACATTAAATATTTTCATTAAACGATTTTTAAAGTTTTGTTGCATGCCGCTTTTAATTTCCTTATTATTTTTTTTTTATATAAAAAAAAATTTATTTCCGTTAATTTCAGATTAATTGCTTTTGTACAAGAGTGTTAATTACTTCATCCGCGTAAGTAGCGCGAAATTGTGTTTAAAAAAGACAAGTTTTTTATCTTAGTAACTAAAGCAAACAAAAAATATTGCGAAAAGTTCATATTTTATACATAAATTTTGATTGGAATCAATAAAACTCTTGAAAAACTTATGCCAAAAAGGCAAAAAATATGAAACAGATTAATATTTACATAAACCAATGACAATAATCATCGTCAGATAGACTGTGCGTTTTAGAGTCTTTTTAATATTTTTAAAATTTTTCTTTCTTTTGTGTTACACAAAAAAGAACGTTTTGCTTTTATTGATAGTTTAAGTTGTTTTCAGTTTGAAATTTAATTCAACTTTTAATTGACTCAATAATATTATTCATTGAAACGGAAATTAAAAATTTTATAATAAAATAATTAATTAAATCTATTATACATTTAATAAAAAATGAAGAAAACAATTTTTTAATTTAATAAAAAAATTGCAGCAAATAAAAATTAATTATGGGAAAAAAGAAAACCTGTGAAAGAGGCAAAAATTTTTTTCTATGTGTTAACATTAGTTTTCTATCTTTTCTATATTTTTTTACTATGATTGAAATTTTTTGCTTTAATAAAGACTTTTACTTTTAAATCACAATTTTTGATTAAAATTATATTTCCTTGTGCATTTTTAAGACTGTCGCCTTTGGAAATATTTGTTTAAATACAGACTTTTCGCTATCAACAAAAATTTAGTTACTTAAAAAAGGTTTTAATTTTTTTTTTGCTTGCCCGTCACGGCAATGTCTTCTAAAATGCAAAAAAAAAATATTTAAAATTTAAAAAATTAAATTAAAAATATTCTTTATATCTGGCGTCACTGACTTTAAACAAATTTTTTTAAACGCTTTTAAAATAAATAAAAAAAATTATATTAAAAAATCTTAATCTTAATGTACAGAACTTTGACCTCATGAAAAGTCAACAAAACTAGATTATATTAAATAATTTATTAAAAAGTTTATTAAGTTATTTAAATTTCAATTAAAATTTGCAATTTTTTTACAATAAAAAAAAAATTAACACAAACACACAAGAAATTTATTTATTTATTATTTTTTTTTTTTGTTGCTTAAAAATTTAACTGATAAGAAGTACGGAATTTTTTGTCTTAAATTATATTTTTCTTAAAAAATGTCTAAATCATCTTTAATGATGGATGTTGAAAAAACAAATCACGTGCTTTAAACATAAGTTTTTCTCAATAAAAAATATATTTTATTTGTTTATTTTGAAGGTCATATAGATTTTTTATAGTTTTAACAAGTCAGCCAACACGTGCTCTCATATAAGTAACTCACTTAAACTGTTATAGGCATTTTTAAGTTGCTTTTATTTATTTATTTTTTAAATATATTAGATTTTAAATAAATATAAATAGACAAAGTGTAATTAGTATTTGCAAAAAAAAAAAAAACAATATTTTATTTTTAATTTACCAATAATTCCAATAATAAGTATTGACAAAATAAAAATATAAAAAAATAAAACTTTAACAAAAATGAACGCTGTTAAGTGTTTCAAAAACGTATACAATTCTACAGTGGAGCTGGCAAAGTATAGTATTGAGTAGTGCCAAGTATCATAATAAAATATTCGATACATTTACATGATTTAAAGTAAACAATATTGCCAGCACTTGTGCATAGTCGTTTCACGCCAAAAATTTCACAATAACTACCCGATAACAGTCACTTAAATGCTTATAAATATTGTATAATTGATAATTGAAATAAAGTCCTTCTACACTACCTGTGGCCCAGATAAATGACCTAAATAAGAGACTTAAAAACACTTAACCAAATTCAATTAATAACAATTCAAAAAGTCTCAATAAGTGCTCAAGATTAAAAAAAAATTCATATCGTTAAAACGCAAGGTTTTCAAGGTCTTAATATTTGTTTGTTTTTTTTTTTATCTTCACTTACAAGATTAAGTTTTTTTCACATCAGATTAAAATTTTATAAACAATTATGATTTATAAACGTCCTAGGTTTTAGCTTAAATAAAACATTTATTTGACAAAATTCTGACGTTACACTCTCAAAAAATGTCATAAGCTTTTTTTAAGCAAATAAAATAAAAATGAGTACTTTTATGACAAAATGACGTAGAACTCATATGAACAACTCTATGAAAATTTAAAAAAATAATAAAAATTTTTATGGTATCCCACATTGATAAAGCGTTTGAAACAAAATTTAATATCAAAACATACTTTTTAAAATTTGAGAAATGAAATTTTTTAAATGTCTAAAATGCAATCAATTTATTAAGAAGAAGCAGCTTTTTTAAGAGACCCTTTCATAAAAGTACACTTCAAAAAGTTTTATCATATAAAAATCCAATTTAAAAACGGGCATTTAAAAAAGTACCTTCTTACGTAAAATTCCATGTATGGTACTCTGAAAAAGTATCATTTTAAACAGTAACTTTAAAGAAATATATTATAGATAAAAATATTATATTTAAAACAAAAAATATAAATAAATTTACTTTTTTAAGGTTTTATAAATCAGGACTTAATAATAATTTTTTCTTAATTGCTTCTTAAGATATATTTAAATTAAAATTTCCTAACTATTTTAATTTAATTAAATAAAAGCTAAGACCTACTTGCAAAGACATTTGATTTGTTCTAAAAAAATCTTTTTTAAATAAGTACCTTTTAAAATAGTACCATTTAATAAAGTAACATGCACTTAAAAACTTTCGAAATATATTTTACAAAACTTTTATCAAAAGCAACTTAAAAAAAATAATCTTTAAAATATATAAAAGACCATTTTGTAAATTCTCATAAAAAAATAGAGAATTGAAAATGCCGTAGTGTAAAAAACCTTGTAAGTAACATTAAAAATAATTTTCGAAAGCATACAGTTCAAAAAGAAATTTTAGAAAAGTTTTATTAAAAAAATTATTTCTAAAATATTTTAAAAAAATTAATTTAAAAAAAAAATAACTTTTAGCGAGTACAATTTAAAATAGTACTTTTTTCAATGACAATTTTAAAATAAAGTACCTTCAAAAATATTATTTAAAAATAAAATTAAATTTATTTTCCAAAATACAAACAATACAAAATAGTAAAACTTTTATATAATTTTTGTTCAAAAAGTACCTTTTAATAAATTTATTAAAACAAAAATAAAATAAAAAACTTTTAAAAGGTGCATTTATAAAAAAATAAAAAATAACCTCTCTTTAAATCATGTAAAAAATATTACAAAAAATAACCTTTATAAAAATATCTTTTTTAAGAATTAATAAAGTACCTTTAAAAAGTTTTTTATTAAATACTTTTAAAAGAAGTACCTTCTAAATTATTATTAAAAACTATTAAAGTAAACAAATTTAGAAAAACATTTTAAAAACTCACCTTCTAAAAAAGTACTTTCTGAACAATGACTAAAAATTCTGCAATAAGTACATTTTTAGAAGGTACGCTTTTAAAATACCATATTAAAAGTATGTTCTAAAGATAACTTGTTTGGAAAGAGAACACTTACTAAAATTATTCTTTAGAAATTAAAAAAGATTTTAAAATTTTTTAGCCAAACATATTTTGGAAACACCTTTTAAAATATCTCCTGAAACCACCCCTATGAAAAATTAAAAACGAAAAACAGCTTAAAAATTGACTTTTAAAAAAGTGTCTTTAAAAAGAGTCTTTAAGTTTAAAAGTTGTTCTAAATGTTCGATTCTCAAGCTTAGTTCTTGAAAATGAAGCACTGATTTGCATGTGATGCACAAATAAGTTTGTGATTCTAATGAGAGTCAAGTGATACTTAGACTCGCACCCAGAAAAAATATCATTTGTTTTTGATTTTAAGGACAACACGCACTAAAAATGGAAAAGTTATTATAATATTATTTTCTGATTTAAATAATAATAGATATAAAATAAAATTGCATAATCGGCAAAATAAATGGTTTTGAAACTATGGGCAATTTTGCGTAACGCTCTTTTCATTCTCAAGAGCTTTTAGATTCAAATAAGAACAATTTTCGATCGTTCAAAAGAGATACCTTCCACCGTTTAGTAGGATTTTAGTTAACTTTTGAACGGCACAAAACATAATTCTTAGCAGGTATATATTGTGATAAAGTTATCACAAAAATGAACGCTATTTTAAAAATTAAAATGTTTATTCGTTATTTTTAGGGAATTTTACAGTAAAAAGCATATAAAATCTAATTTATAAAAGAAAGCAACAGCTAAAAAGTAGCTAAGATTTTTAATTGTTTTTATCAAAAGCCGTAAAGCGTTTTTTGCGCAGAATACATTTTCTCCAGCAGCATATAACCAGAAAACATTTGAATGAAAATTTTTAATTTTTTCTATTAAATGTATAATTGAGTCAATTAAAAATTTAATTTATCTTTAGTAGTAGCAAATAATTTTCTGTATTAACTGTATTTATTTAAAAAAAAAACCAAAAATGTAGGGTATGACTTGGTGATATCCTGGGCATTAATGAGCATAAAAATATACACTTTTTTATACCCTTCGCAATAAAAAGTGCATAAAGCGTTTATCATAAAGTGTATATATTCTGAGTCGTTCTCCATAGCGAAGTCGATTAAGCGATGTCCGTATGTCTGTCCGCGTTAGTGTTGAAATCAAGTTTGCCGAGGCATTAGATCAGCTAGAAAAATTTTAAATACGCCACTCAATGAGACAAAGTGTCGAAAGAGGTGCTTTGCCCATATTTTCCGAGTTATGGGCCACTGGACTTTTCATTAAAAATTCGATTGTTAATATGGTCAACATGGTTATCATTTAAAAGATTTTAAAGAGATCTTTCAAAATATACAAAAATTTTTTTTCTTTAATTCTTAACCCATTAAGAGCCGATAGCATTTTTATTTTAATATTTCATTTTATTTATTTTTCAATTCTCTGTTAAGCCCAATACTTGTTTTTTGGAATTACTTCACTAAACTAGATTTACATACATGGCGTCGGGTATATAACATTCGGCTCTGTTGAATATAGCACTCTTTGTTGTTCCATTATAAAATTTTATGGTTTGACATATTCTAAACAAAACATTTAAGGTAAATTCATTTCAAATATGTTTGGTTGCTGGTTTGTTCCTAAGACTTTCCCATATAGAAAAATAAATAAATATTAAATTAAAACATCCTCCATGTAATATTTTAGACATTTTTGTCTTAACAAAAAATTGCTTGAAAACTAAAAGATTTTAATAAAACTAACAACTGCTTTTATTTAATCTAATTAAAAGCATAATGTGAGATAAACTTTTTTTTAAACATTTTTAAGCAAACAGCCCAAATAATAATTTAAAACTTTTTTATGTTCTTCAAAAGAATTTTTTTATACACAAGCGGCGCCTGACATTTGTTAAAGAAGTAGATTAACCAAAAGCGCACCGCTGAGAACATTCAACTTATGGCAGACCACTTAAGTATTTGGTCCCTTTTAAATCTTATTTTTAATGAATCTTTTGTTGAAAAAATTTTTTGTTGTGACATCTTTAATATACAAGTCAATTATAAACGCAGAAAATGCTTGTATAACTAATGCTGATAATAATTATTTTAACAATAAAATAATAAAAAAAATTTAAATTTATTAAGTTCAATGAACGTTATTTTGAGTAAAAATAAAAATCAGGGACATTTTACAAAAAATTATTTAAATAATTTACATACGACTACCATTTTTCTCTTAATAATTTGTGATATTCATTAACAATAATTAAAATTAGTTAAAATATTGAAATTTGTTGCTATATAAATATAAAAATATAAATATAAAAATATAAAATAGTTTAATTAGCATAAATTTACAATTTATGAAAAAAAATTGTAGTCATTTGATAAAGTGTTAATTTGCTTAATTTTTATTTTTTTTGTTCTAAATAACTTACAAAACATAAGGAAAGTCCGACATAGAAAAAAATATTTATGTAGTTTCAAAACATTCCTATTGCACTCTTATTAAATTTTTAATTGTTTCCATTATTTATTTATTTCAAAAATTATTTTCTTCATTTTAATTCAACATATAATTAACACAATTATTTATTTAATTATAAAAATGTCTGTTTTTTTTTTTTTGTTTAATTAAATAAATAATTGATTTGATTAAAATATTAATAAAATGTTATTCTAAGTCCCAATTAAATTTTTAAAAAGTGCAGAAATTTTCTTATTATAAATTATTATTTTTTTAAAAGGAAAATTAAAAAAATTTATTGTTAAATGAAAATAATAAAGGTTTATTGCGGCAAAATTATTTTTTTTAAATTAAATGTTGGTTCAGATATTTTCATTACTTTAATTTTTCTTCGAAAGTTTTAAGGAGTTTCCTATAGTTGCTAAAGCTCGTTTTTCTTGAATTTTAAACAGAAAATTTTATTTATTATAAGCACAAAATATACACAAACATTAAAGAAAAAACCATATTAAATCCTTAAATATTTTTCCATTATTTCTTACAGCTTTTCAATGAAATCAATATGAACACATGAACTTTTGAAGGTTTTCATAATTAAAATGTAGAAATAGCAAAGTTGCCTAAGGAACACTAAACACAAATGAATGAACAAATAATGAGAATTATAAAAATATTATAAACAAAACCAACACATACACACAATACACTACCAAACCTTTTTTAATTTGATTATAAATGTAAAGAAATTGTGCTCAAATCCGTAATAGATTCAAATCAATGAATAAGTTTTCTTAAATAAATGTGATACAGAATTTAAAATAGTAGTTGGCATTGCAAAACAAAGAATACAAATACTACCTCAATCTATAGGCTTACACACACACAAGCACACTTAAAATAATTTTCCTACAAATCAATACATTCCATTTATAAAAAAAAAAAACAAACAAACACCGGCTCAAAAAACATTTCTCAAGCAGAAATAAAATGGTACATGCACCTTCTTCAACACGGAAAACAAATGGCACTACCACCACCAACAACAATACAACCAATCACAATTATGAAACGGAATTATCAGAGAACATTGAGTCACAACAACCAGTACCACCGGATGGTGGCTGGGGATGGATGGTCGTTTTTGGTTCATTTATGATCCACATTATAAGTGAGTAAATTGTTTATGAAATTAATTTAAAAAATGATTTATATAATTTAATATTAATGTTATCGTTTTCAATTTAAAAAACAAAAAATTCAAGATGTTTTTTAATAACATTTTTTTATGCTGCCAAATTTTCCTTAAAATTAAGTAAAGAAATTAAATCTTATAAACACCCTGTATTTACCTTATCGGCTAAACGAAAAATAATTTAAAATATATTCAAGATAGCCAACACTTTTTTCGAAACAACAACAACAAATACTTTGATATGTATTATCTTAAAGTTGAAAACAAAACTCTTATTGACATCAGGCTGATTAAATTATTTATTATAAAAACTCCAACGCATTAATCAATCACATGTTCGACTTATCAAAACTGTTGACTTATCGATTAGTTAAGTAATTATTAAATCGATTAAAAACTAAATAAAGAAAATTTTAGAAAAATACTCCCTACCTTTCAAACAACCTTCCGCAATCAACTTAAGTTTATTTTTTATAAATATGGCCAAAAGTTTCATAGCTTAAATTAAAAACCATATAATTGAAAAAACATCGGAATAAATATTCTTAGCAACTTAACAACACATAACCTGTGTAAATTTATAGTCGCAGCCTATCACGGCTAAAAAAAAAACAAACAAGTAGGAGTGCTTAATTCGGCTATGACGAACCTCCTAAGTAGATCCTATCAAAAAACAAATATAGCGGTGACACAGAACTAAGAAATAAAAAATAAGTACGATATATAATTGTATATAAAGATATTATCGGCTCTTAATGGGTTAAGCATATTTTTTTTAAAAGCTTTTAAATGATACCCATTTTGACCAAATGACAATCTAAGTTTTTTATGAAATTTTCATGGGCCCATAACTCGGTATATATGGGCGGGCGCCAATTTATTTCACTTGATGTTTTTTCTTATTTTTCAATTCTCTATCGCTTCGTATTTCTACTTTTTATTTGGAGTTCCAAATTATATAGAAAAATTAGAGGCAGGCGTAGTGTTAAGCCAACTGCCTCGAAGGACATGAACCGATTTTGCTGATTTCCAATAGTACCTCTTTCGACACTATGCCTGATCGATTGGCGCATTTAAATTTTTTCTAGCTGATCTAATGCCTCGGCAAACTTGATTTCAAACTAACATGGATGGACAGACGGACATCGCTCAATCGACTTCGCTATGCACAAGAAGTCAGAATATATAGATAATTTGTGGGGTCAGAAATGGATATTGTAGAATTAACAAACGGAATGAAACGGCAACTTTTTTATGCCCTTTTTCCACTTTTTATGGTGGAGGGTTTAATAAGACCATATATGTTTGTATTGGGATACCCCTTATTTGATATGTACGAGGGCTGCTATATATATTTCTGGCCTGGCAACACTGAGTGCAGCCAAGTACAATCTGATATTTCCATTGGAAAGTTTGTAATTTTTAAGCATAATCGTACTCAAAACGTTTTGACGTACGACCATTTTTTGTGTTGTTTACAGTGACTTGAAAAAATTAATATAGAAAAAAAATGGAATTAAATCGTGAACATTTTCGTGCCATCATTTTTCACAACTTTCGACGTGGATTATCACGACAAGAGTGCATTGATGAAATCTTTGTATGGCGATGAAGCACCATCCTATAGCACTGTGAAAAATTGGTATAATGAATTTAATCGTGGCCGAAGCTCGCTCAAAGAGGAATTCCGTGAAGGTCATCAAAAAACGGCTGTTGTGCCAGAGAACATTGATGCCGTGCGTAAACTCATAATGCAAGATCGACATGCGACATACCGAGAGATAGAGACATCCTTGGACATTTCTTCCACCAGCATACATTCGATACTGCATGAACACCTGGCCGTAAAAACAGTTTGTTCTCATTGGATCCCGCACAGTTTGAAAGTCGCTCAAAAAAAGGCTCATGTCGATTTGTGCAAAAAAATGCTTCAAAAGACGTTTATAAGATCATCACAGGTGACGAATCATGGATCTATGCGTATGAGCCCGAAACGAAACAACAATCGACCGTGTGGGTCTTCAAAGACGAGCAAAATCCAACGAAAGTTGTTCGTGGAAGAAGCACTTCGAAGCAAATGGTCACCTGTTTCTTCGGCAAAACTGGTCATGTGGCGACTGTTCCGCTTAAGCAACGTAGGACAGTCACTTCTGAGTGGTACACTACAATTTGTTTGCCTGAAGTCATCGGAGAAATTCGAAAAACCAACAAGGGAAGACGAATCATTGTTCACCATGACAATGCGAGCTCTCATGCATCGGCTCAAAACAGAACGTTTTTGACCGGCCAATGAGTTCTTCTTGTTTCCGCACATCAAGAAAAAACTGCGTGGTCAACGATTTTCATCGCCAGAAGAAGCTGTTGAAGTGTTCAAAAACCATGTTTTAGAGGTGTCTCAATCGGAGTGGAAAAAGGGCTTCGACATTTGGTTTGAGCGCATGCAAAAGTGTATAAATCATGCTGGAGAATACTTTAAAATACAAAAAAAACCATTTTTGATTATAAATATTCGCATATTCACTATTAGGCCAGAAATATATAGAGCAACCCTCGTAGTACTCATTCTTATAACAGACATAGCAGTACATCCTCTGCACAAATTTCATGCTTAGATGAACTATGGGAACTCTTACAGTTTAAAAGGTAATGTCATTGTCGTCAATTACACAGCCTTTTGGAAGCATCCTTTAATTTCTAAATTTATTCTTTACAATTTATTTTAAAAGGGGACATATTTACTTAAATTCTAAATGTCTGCCCACTGCGGTTGAAAAACTAAAGTGAAAAATTTAAATTACTATTGGGACACCCTTTCATTTAAAAAATTATTTTTCTACCTAATGCTATAGAGTACATAGTCTTACTGACACTGTACAAACTTGACGTGTCTGCCTATCACAGTTAAAAAAATTAAAATTTTTGTAAACATCACTTAATTTTCGGATTATCCTTTAATTTGAGCATTAAGGGCTGTGACAGACGCATAGATATTGTTATAAAAACTATAGGGTTACGTTTTTAGACTTTTTGTACGGAACCCTAAAAGCCAATTTAGAAGCGCGTATATTCGAACACCTATCTCCTACTAGGGATGCACAGTGTAAAAAAACATCGATGTTTTTTTCCATGCGATGCATCGCAAACATACATCGATGTTGCATCGATATTTCATAAAATACATCGATGTGTTTTATACACCGATTTTTTTTAATTATGTATTATTGAAGTTTTGATGTCTCAAGTTTATTTTACATCTCCAAATTCTTTTTTTCAATACTCTTTAGAAATAAAAGTCTACCAAGTCTTTCACTTCTCAATCTGTTTCTTTGTTGAGTCATCACCTTCGCCGCTTGTGAAAATAGTCTTTCAGACGGAACCGATGTTCCCACCATTGTAAGGTATTTAAAAGCGATCTTGTGAAGCTTACGAAAGTTCATCAGACAATATATATTCACTCTTATTGCTTCCAATTTCTATGAATACGTTTATGTATCAATCTACACGTTCTGTATACAATTTGTCATTTCGATGCATCGAAAGAAAACATCGATATTTTTCAATAGTTTAGGAGCAAAGAAAACATCGGAGTATATCGATGTTTCGACACAATACATCGATGTTTTTTGTCCATCCCTATCTCCCACTACATGTTGAAATTTATTTATTGCCTCCTAACATTATGTTAGCCATTTCGAGGAAATTTAATTTTTTTTGTTTTACAAAAAAATATTTTTATTAAAAAATATAAAAGTATCTAAACGTAAAATTAAGCAGTAACGGGGTCATTTCTGTACATGAAATATTTTTTGGAAATTTTGATGTTGGTGTAGATAGTAATCGATATGCAATATTTTTGAAATTTTTCCCTGTCTGTCTGTGTTCGCATCACGTAAAAACTGCTGTATAGATTCAAACAAAGTTTTGTGAGGAGGTTCCTTAAAACCTTGATTCAAATATAGAATTATTTTTTTGTTTTATAAGAATTTGTCATTTCGTTACGAAACTAGAGATACAAAAATGAAAGTACCAAATTTTACCGGTATAATGGTACTAAGACAGTAAATTTTATTTTTATAGATAGAAAGTTCTTAACACTATCACAGAACTCCACAACAAATGTTTAAAAATACATTTTTCTAAATTTTAGTATTAAGAAAATCAAAAATGATACGTGAACGAAGTCGTGGGCTCAGCTAATATGGTATAAAACTATCACAAAATCGTTTTGGCGATTTTTGAGAAAAAGGAATGGACAACCTTGGTAACACATTGCAACACTAAATGTGACCCTATAAAAAAGATCTGTGTTCTTGTTCTTGACTATGTTAACCTAAGTATAATGTTTAAGCCTTAAGATATGCACAGCAATAAATAGAACAGCAATAAACATTATTAAGGAGTTGCCATATAATCACAATGTATTTTAATATATATTGAAGGAGACTAAAAGTTATTAAACGAAAATTTTTTATATTATTATTGTATCTTTAAATAGTGTTTTTAAAAATATTAAAATTTTAAAAATAATTATTTGAAGTTTTAATAGAAGACATTAACGTTTGAATATAATTTCATGCATAAGGCCACCGCGACTGGCTGTTCAAGACAAATCAAATTCTGTACGATCAATTTTAGGTCACTTTTTTGGCATTGCTGGTCGTAAGTAAAACAATACGAATAATTTTGACCTTTAAGACGTCAGTTGTTACTGCTTTATCAGCACAAAGCAATGACTCTACGATGTTCTTCGGAAAGTAATCGATAGCCGAAGAATCGCACGTTCTTAAAGGCCATTTAACAAGACTTTTAATCAAAATAGACTTTAATAATTTATTGAGTGAGATCGCCGTATGGTACATAGCGGCATTCCGTTGAATCTCTCCCAGATCAATAACATCCATATTTTCAAACAAAATATTATAAGTCAAGATTGGTTAACGATCTCCGTCGAACACTACTTCAGCTCCAGCTTCATTTTTGAAGAAATAAGGTCCAGTGATGTCAGCAGTAAGATTTTCATTTTGAAGTGTCGTATATTTGAAATAGCAGTGAGAATAAGAATTATTTAAGCGTATGTAACCAAAAAAAGTCTGAATGTTAATTTTGCAATGTAAAAACCTGCTTAAACTCTTGATTTTTTTTTTTTCTTCTTGTTTTTTGTAAATGCAGTATGTAAAAAGTTATAAATTGAATTTATTCCCGGCAGTACAAAATTTTTAGTTCATAACAAAATAATAAATAATAAAGATTGTAAATTAAATATTTAAAAGTCAAGATAAATTTTTGTATATTTTATGTGTTTGAGATATTTATTATCAGTCAATATTTTAAAAAGTCTTAAACAGTTTTTAAGCAATGTCGACACTATTTTGTTGTTAATCTTATCAATTGCTTTAAGTGCCCATTATAAAATTATAACATAAAATTTTGCTATATCTACAGACTTGTTAAAGCTTTAAACGCAAAAATAAACATTAACAAAAAAAACGATTATTATCATTTTTGCAAGACTTTTTAGTTTGTATCTGGCAAGTATTTGTTTAGGCGATTATAGGAGTTGGACATTACAACAGTTTACTAGACTTTATTTTAGTAAAATAAGGGCTTAATCCATGGAATGTACCTGCCTTTTAAAGTAATTCGATTAGCTTTTGTATTTAATTTAAAATGTGGTCTATTTATATTTATACAATTAAGTTGGTTGTTAAATGTGATAAATTTCAAAGAGAACAGTAAAGGTTAGAAGAGCCTTGATAGAATGTGAACAATCTCTTATATTAATAATGACTTTTGTAGAAAAATAATATTTTCGGCTATACCGAATCTTATATACACTACACAACATGTGTATAACCACATACACCATTGTTCAAATAAAAATCGATATAATAAATTATTTTCTAACATAAACTTTTCTTGTTCAAAAAAAAATATTTTTAGCGGAAGATTGTAAGTTTTGCTTAGGGTTGTTGTCTCTGCATAGGAAATAAAAAAGTTGCTGTATTAGCTAAAAGATACCAATTGTTAAACTTTTTCATTATTCATTAATGTTTTGTTATAAAATTAAATCAAGTAGAAGTGCTATATTCGGCTATGCCGAATCTTTCATACCCTCCAATCAAAAAAAAAAAAAAAAAAAAAATTGGGGTGACAGAGAATTAAAAATAAGAACAAAAAATAATTACTATATTAAATTTTACAAATAAATGTCATCGGCTCTTAACGCGTTAAGCATTTTTTTAAGAATTTTAGTGTTTCCTGAAAAATGTTTTTTAAAACTTTTAAATGAAACCCATCTTGATATTTAAGAATAGTTAGTTAGTTAGTTAGTTAGGAGTGGCAGCCTCTCGCGACGAAGCTCACTTGAGCACAAACGAATGGCCCGTTGTGATACCACAAAGAAGGTGGCATGACTCTTATTACCCAGCCGAGAACCATGAGGTTTCACGGATGAACTTCGCTATGTCCCCTATAGAGTGAGATGATAGCTCCGTAAGAGTTCCAAAGAAAGGAGAGCCCAGAATTCTTAGTCTTCTTCAAGCCAGGGATGGGCAGTGGCACAGGAGGTGCAGTACGGTCTCTTCCTCGTTCTCCGGGCCACAGCTGCGGCAGAAATCATTAAAAGGCAGACCAAGTCTTTCAGCATGCCTACCGATTAGACAGTGTCCAGTAAGTACCGAGACCGTGATACTTATGGATTTTCTGTCCAGTCTTAGCAGCTGCCTGGTCCGCTTGAGGTCCAGCGTAGTCCACAGTTGTCTGGAGACACAGCAGGAACTTTCATCTACCCATACTTTGCGAGCCAAATTTAGATAGTGGTTCTTTATGGCCATTTTCATTGTTGCCAGAGGAATTCCAACGTCTGGTAGCGGGGAGACATTAGGAAGCAATGTGCCCCGTTTAGCGAGATCATCGGCCTTACAGTTACCCTGGATATCCCTGTGACCAGGGACCCAAAACAGGTCAATCTGTGATCGCTCCGATAAAGTGTTCAGTAAAGAGCGACAACTCAGGATTAGCTTAGATGTACTATATGCACCAGCAAGCGCCCTGATTGCCGCCTGACTGTCCGAAAATATCCGAATTTAAGAATATATTGTGCACAATTTTACTTTGCAATGAAAGGTTCAGAGGTCTATAACACGAAAAATAAATGCGAGCGCCAATTTATTCACTTGATGTTTTTTATTTGTAATTTTTCTTTCGCCCCGTATATTTGTTTTTTTGATAAGACTTACTTCATTGTTCCAAATGATTTGGAATAATAATAAAAAATTATATTCAATAGCAAAATTTTTGAAACAAAATCTGATAGATTGGCTTGCCTAAATTTTCTATAGCTAACGGATAGACGGACGTCGCTCAATCCATTTCGCTATGCATAAGAAGTCAGAATATATGTGCTTCAAGGGATCGGAAATGGATATTGTAGAAATAACAAAGGCAATGACAAACTTAGTTATAATTTTTTCCTCCTGTGGTAAAGGGTATTAAAATATGAGGACTTTCCATAACCTTCCATCTCGTTCGGCATCGTTAATTTTTTATTAGCACAACATTAAGACAATGACACCATTAATTTGGTATTCCCTAGCAGTTCAATGAGAGTGTGTAAAACTTATTGATAATTCAACCAGACGAATTAAATTAAAGGTGGTTTTAATAGCCCAATTGATTTTTATTTTTATTCAAATTTAATGTCAAAATTTCAAATTTATTTTGAGAATAAAAAATTATAAAAAATAATTATATTTAAAAAATGGTTAGTTTTATAAAATAAAATTTAAAAATCAAAAAAATGAAACATGTAGTATTGCTGCACATGAAAAAAAAACTTGGATAATTTCATTTACAGCAGCAAATGATGATACAAAAATAAGTTTAAATTGGTTTTCTTTTGTTTAGTCAGCTCTTTTTGACATCAATGTGGTGCGCTGCAAGAACAAAATTACGTTTTTTTTTGAAGCCATGCGGCCCCCTATTATTTAATTCGCCTTGAATTCTAATAAAATAGAAAACAAATAATGATGTGATAATTCTAGAATTATAATAAAGTCTCCTTTTGCTAATAAAACCTATAAAGGGCTGCTTGAAAAATTTAATAGAATAAAATTAAATTTATTTATTATTTTTCTTTTTGCCGTCGCCATCATCGTCGTCAGTTTTGGGTTAACACCACTTAAATTGGGTGTTCCCAAGGTACATTTATTTTACTAGGTAATAGCGGCTCTACAACAAATACAACATTTGTAAAAACAACATGGCATTTTATTGTTGCTTTGTAAGAGGAAATGTCAAAAATAGAATAAGAAATTAAAAAAGAATTGCTCTAAAAACAAATGCTCTCTTTGTTCTACATATGCTTGTTGTTAGTGTTTTTTTTAATTCGTAAACAAAAGTAGGAAAATATAAGCAACTTTTGACATGTCCAAATACAAACCAGCTGGGCGAACGACACTACCTAGTAAAATAAATGTACCTTGGGTGTTCCTTAGCAGTTTGTCGATGACGTTAAGTGTTTAACGATTATTAAAAAATTTATAAAACAAATGCAGGAATAGTTATATGAAAGCCTCCTTGGGCCAATCAAACAATATTATATAGATAGTCCAGCCTATTTAACAAATAAAATATAATAAACAATAATCATTTTAAGAATTTAAATACCAATGTTTACCAACATTACACACCGCGAATTTCAAATCGTTAAATTTGTATTTTAACCTTTGACGTCTATTTCTTTTTTTTATAAATTTTTCTAATGTTAGCTGCATTTTTCAATATTCCCTTTGTTTCAATTCCACATGTTTCATTGAAAATATAGAACTTGAACAGAGGTACCAGAGTTTTTTCATAGAAAAATATTCACTTATAGAAAAAAAATCGACAAAATTTTTTTAATCTTTTTTACCTTTAAAAATATCTGTTTATAGTTTGCCAGTGAACAAGGGAGACTTATCAAATTTATTGCAAACTTCTTTAAAGTTGTAAACATTAACTCACTATCCGCTCTAGAAATATTTGACATGGTGCGCCAAAATACTTCCACTGTAATATTTTGTAAAATTCTTAAAATGTTTATTTAATTCATGTGGCGGAGTTTTCTAATTTCGTCATCTCAATTTATATCTTCATTCAGGCATCGCTGAACCTGAATGTTTTTAATAGCCTGGCTTAAGACATTACAATACCTTTAAAGCAATGCATGATGTTCTGAAGAAGTGGTTTTGTTTTGGCAGAGAAGTTCTTCTTGCTATTAATTTTCTTGCTGATAGGGCCCCTTTTCCTTAAACACTTATATATTAATAAATCGCTAGTAAGACTATAGAATAGGATTCCCTTACTAAAATCTTCAAGGTGTATTTGATACAGCTTCCTTTAAGGCGCTAATATATGTCTCTAGTAGCTTTAAAATTTTTTAAAATAAAATATTTTTTATTTTTGTTTACTAATATTTTTTATTTTCTTTTTATTTTTAGCTGATGGCATGACATATTCCTTCGGTTTGTTTTATGATGAATTCCTGACATATTTTAATGAGGGCAAAGGTTATACAGCATGGATTGTATCGATTATGGTTGGAGTAACATTTGCATCTGGTAACACTAAAAATTAATTTAGAAGCAAAACAACTGTGCTTTGTTTGTTATCCCAAAGAGGCTTCAAAAAAGCAACTTCTTTTTAAATATCTTTTTCAAAAAAATTTCGTTCAAAAAATTGTCTCTTTTGACATACTTTTCGGTAAAGACCATCGTCTCTGGCTGGTTGTTTGCCACGCTTTGATTAGTACTGGTCACTGACGACGGTATGACAACAGTAAATTTGCTGACGGTACATATCCAATTAACTTAATACTAAGTGTCTCTTTGTTTAAGTACGTTTAACTTTTACCAAAAAAAAGTATGTTTCAAAAGTACCAGGCATGGATTACAAATTTCTTTTCTAGTAAAAATTGTGGAAATGGCAGCATTTTTAAGATATATTCTGCCAAAATGCTTTAAACATAGTATCTTTCGCAAAATGAATTCTTAAAAAAAAACACTTCAATTTACGAAAACAGACCTTTTTGGAAAAATATGCATTTAAAAGTACTTTTTTGAAATATGTTTGTTTTTATACATAACTCCTTAAAAAAAAGAACTTTGAAGGAAGCTTTCCACAAATAAATTTTATGCTCCTAATTAAAATTTATAATTAAAAAAAAGTTAAATTCACAGAGGTCATAAAATTAATTTTATATATTACGAAACAGAAGAACAATTTTCTGTATCACTGTATGGCCCACGTAACAAAAAAAAAAATTATTTAAAAAACAGAGCATATGTTAAGGATGACAGAAATATAATTTTAACATTTTAAATCATGTATAATTAATTTAGGTCCCATATCATCATCCTTTGTAAATCGTTATGGCTGCCGGACGGTTACAATAGCCGGTTCCATATTGGCCTCCTTCTGTATTGTCATCAGTATGTTTGCTCAGGTAATTAGTGACATCAAATCAAAGTTTTTCTTTTATTTGACATTTATTCCTATAGAATGTTCTTACGCTGATTATCACTATTGGCCTGGGTACTGGTTTAGGTTTTGGTCTCATCTACTTGCCAGCCATTGTCAGTGTCAGTACATATTTTGAAGCAAGAAGATCTTTAGCCACTGGTATAGCGGTGTGTGGTTCCGGTTTTGGTACTTTTGTGTTTGCTCCACTCACAGAACATTTAATTGGTTCATTTGGATGGCGTGGTGCTTTATTAATTATTGGTGGCATAGTATTGAATTGTATAATATTTGGTGCCATGTTTAGACCTTTGCAGGCACCAAAACCAAAAACTAAAAAGAAAATAATTGATGGCAATACCACGTCCGCAGAATTGGAGCCGTTGAAACCCAATATAAAACAAGCCGATCAATACTTACAATTACCTAAGACTGACTTAAATGGAGTAGATCCTCTATGTAGATCTAACAGTGTAGGTCATAATCATAGAAGCTTGGCAAGTTATTTTCTTACGTTGTGTTTGTTGTTTTGCTAAATTTGAAATTTTTATGCTTAAATTCTGTTTTAAAGGGATCCAATGCTAATGGTTCTGCTAATGGTAAAATGGAGATTGCAATTGTTTCTAAGAGTACAAGCAATGATAACGTAATGCTTTCCTTAAGCCAGCCTTATTTGGCCACATCGAGAGCCTTACATAGAGACAGGTCCGGCAGTGGTACCATGTATAGACAAGATATTTTATATCAAGTAAATGTTTTTTTATTATCAAAATTCATCTTTTTAATTTTAAAAAGAAATATTTGTTAACATTTTCCAGGGATCTCTTCACAACATACCCGAATATGCTCGTTCACATACAGACCTTTCCGGCTCTGGTCATGTACAACGTTATGGATCCGTTAAACATTCTTCTTTACACTTAAATGAGGAACAGGTACGTTTATATTTTCATTTTTGTATTTATTATTTTTTTTTGCACATGTTTATTGATGAACAGTTTGATTTGAAGCAAAACTTATGCCATATATTAAGTCGACATAGGCTGATATTAGATCCCTTAAAGTCATTAATACTACCAGCATTGTAATGACCGTGAGAGCAAATATTTCGTATTGAAAAATCAAAGCCAAGAAATTATCGTAAATAAAATATATTATTTCCTCTATAGACATTTTTATTTGTAACGAAAAAATTTTGTTAAGTATTTGTTATTAAAAATAGAATGACATAAGAAATGAACGAGGGTGGCTTTAGCAGTAAATTGAGGCATTTTTTTATAAATGAGAAATTCTTTGTTTACACTATGCAATTTTTATGCAATATAATTTGCTTGAATTTTGAGGCAATGTTACTGTTGCTTTTGTTTATTTTTAAATAACGTTATGGCTAAATAGATAACTGGAAATAAAATGCCTTAAAAAAATTGCATAGTGTAAATGTGGACAAATTTTTAAAAAAAAAAAATTTTAATTCCACGATTCATTCATTTTCGTGGTTTGATTTCTTTACAATACGTAAGAAAAATTATGAAAAGTAACAATATGAAATTTTTTTTAAAAGAGAAACAATACAATGTTATTACAGACAGTCGCGTACTACACAGAATTTGAGATTTTTAAAGTCCTAAGTTCCTAAGTTTAAAGTTTTTACCCTTAAAATTTTTATTTTAAAGTGTGCTATTGAGCTAAAAAAAATTTTAAAATGTGGAAAATAACTTGAAAAATTTAATTTAAAAAATAATTTTTTTTACTTGTAAATTAATAAATGGCCACCTTTCCGACTATTGTTGGCCGCATGTTACACGCCGTCTTTACAAGACATTGATTTGTTCAACCATGAAACAATTTCATGTGCGCATATTAAAATGGCTTGTGTAGACCATCGTTGTCGATGTCATGTTCTTGTTCAAACAGCGTTCTGACATTTGTTCGAACAACGATGTCTGCCATCAAACGTCATTTTCATTTTAAAAAATTCTTAAAGACTGTATATTTTTCTATTCATATGTAATTGTGAATTATTTAAAAAAAAATAAAAACTAAATGAAGAAATATTAAAAACTGGGAACAAACAATATATGAACATCGCCACGTTTTCTCCACATAGAAAACATGAACAAATTTTTGTTCCCTCTTCTGCCGACGTTATTTTCATGTGCGAACAAATGAATGACTCGTCAAGACGTAGTGTTACGAAAAATACTAATAATGTTGAACTTTAAGGCGCCAATTGTTGCTGTTTTACCAGCATAGGCCAGTAAATTCACGGCCTATTCAGATGTCGTATCGCATGAATTTCAAGTCCAATAGATAAGTCAATTCCTCGAAAGCATTTTATCAACAAATTTTGATTTTAATTGCCATATGACACGTAGCGCAATTCTGTTGAAACCACATCTGACTCAGATAAGTAGCACCCATATTTTTCAAAAATATCCTTTATTTGTTGCATACACAAGAACTTGTTGATAAAAGAGTAAAATAATTGGAATTAAAAGTTGCAAAAATATTAAAAAACATTTAAAATACAAATCCCCGGAATGCCCCTAAAAAATTAAAAATTTACTCAAAATATCTTTAATCCTTAAAATATTTTTACTTCCATTCCCAAACGAAAATCTCCATTTTGGGTATTAATTCCATAAACTGGCAACACTGCTACTACATTATCCACCTCTTCGTCTATTCTTCATAAAACTTTGTCAATCTATTCACTAAATTTTCGTAATGTAAGAGGCGTCTTGATAAAACTTTTTAACACCTACAAAAGTTTCAATTCAGTGCAGAGTTGGGAGTATGTCGCAATTTTCATTTGCCAATGCTACTTCTCTTCAGTTATATTTAAATTAATTCCTAAAAATGTGTATTATAAAATTATTGCTTTCTACTTTTTGCTAATCTTATGCAGCTGTGTGAGCGTTCAAGATATAGCTGTAAATAAATAAATATGTATACGGCATTTACACTATGCAATTTTTCATAAAACAAGCATGAAATTTTTGTTTGTTTTTGAAGCGAGAGGGGTAAGTATTGCTGAAACTTGGAGGGGATGTTACTGTTGCTTATCATTATTTTTAAATAACGCATATCGCTGCAACTTAAAAACAGAATTTAAAAAAAAATGCCTCAAAAAATTGCATAGTGTAAATCTGGATTAAATCAAAGTATTGCTTTGTTCTGTTATTTTTATCCAAGGACTAGTAGTTGATTCGATTAATAACATGAAATATAGCGAACGGACACTTTCACATTAAGAAGCATTTTCTAAATTTTTAAATGCAGCCGAATAGTTGAACTGAAGTCTTTATATGACAAGTGCAACCTGTCACTACTTTTTATTTATTATCATTTTAATCGACTGATAATACGAAACATTGTCTTGATAACAAAAGGTTGTAATTTTTTTTAAGTTTTCAAGACTTTCCCTCCTCTTTATTTACTAAATCGTAACAATAACGCAACAAAATATCCTTGCCATCCTTAAGTACGGATTCTGATTTTTGAGTCCTGAAAGCCACCGCTGTTCACTAAACTGGCAATAAGTACTGAATCCCAAATCAAGAAGAAAAAATCCCAAAACTTAATTTTGTTAGTTCCGCTCATAAAATTCACATATAAAAAAAGCTGAGAGAGAGAGAGACAGAAAGAGAGCGTGAGAGCGAGCTGGTGGGTAGTTGTATTTGAAATCTAACTGAAAATAATTAGACTTTTAAATGGAGATATTTTATTAAAAGTAGTTGTTTTCGAGTCAGTAGAAAAGAATAATAAAATCTAGATTTTCTTTGAAGTTTTTTACATGTGCACAGTGTAACTACTTTTTAAAAAAAATAAAAAATTACAATAATTAAAATTAATTTTATTTCAAGATTTCCCAATAATCCATTTTATATATTTTTTCAGGAGTTGGAAAAATGTTGCGGCTGCATACCTTGCTCCAAAGAAACACGCGATACAATGGCTGAAATGTTAAATTTTGCCTTGCTCAAGGATATTATCTTTATTATATTTGCCGTTTCCAATTTTTGCACCAGTATCGGCTTTAACATGCCCTACGTTTATATAGTAGCTCAAGCCAAAGTCTTGGACTTAACTTCCGAACAATCATCATATTTAATTGCTATAATTGGTGTAGCCAATACCATTGGTCGAATAATATTAGGTTATATCTCAGATAAAACATGGGTGAATCGGCTATGGGTGTATAATGTTTGCCTTACAGTGTGTGGAATTGCAACAGCCATGTGTCCGCTGTGCAAGGATTTCTATTCTTTAGGTTTTTATTGTTCGGTATTTGGTTTTACCATTGGTGCCTATGTTGGTTTAACCTCAGTGATATTGGTCGATTTGTTGGGTCTGGAGAAGTTGACAAATGCCTTTGGTATTCTACTACTATTTCAAGGTATTGCATCACTAATAGGACCACCCATTGGAGGTAAGTTGGATTTTTAAATAGATTTTTTTATAATTCTTTTTTTTTCAAAAATTTTCTTTATAGGTTGGCTGTATGACATTACATTGTCTTATAGTCCTGCTTTTATTTTGGCTGGTATCATGATTGCTATCAGTGGCTTGGTCATGTTTGCTGTGCCTCCCATCCAACGTGTGCGAGCCAAAAAAGCCAAACAACTAAATGCTCAAGAAATTGCCTTAAGCTAAATGTTTTAGTTTCTATTTTCTTTTTAAAATTCCTTTTTATTTTTCTTTCATTATTTAAATTAGTTAAATGATAAAGACTTCTTTTGAAACAACACAAATCAAAGCAAACTTCCTTAATTTTATGTAAAAAAAAAAAGAGAAATTAATTTTAATTACAAACGAACATTGCAACTGCTACAGGCATTAACTTAGGGAAATTTTAAAATTAAATAAAAATAAATTTAATAGTTTTATAAGTTAAATAATAAATTATTTTTAGGATAATTCCTTTTAAAATTTTATAGTTCGTAAGTGCAAATTGTATAAACAAATGTTAAATAATTTCAATTGAAATATTTTAATTTACATTTAGATTTTTATTTAAAAAGCGCATAAAATAAAAAGTACCTCAAATTCTTTTTTAACCCACATTGAAAATTGAGAAGAAATTTGTGACTGAGTTATTAAATGTCAGGTTCTAAAAGAGTTTTTTTTTTTTTTGTATATAAAAATTAGTTTACTTTAAGACATTTATTTGTTTTTGTTTGATATTTTACTTCTCCAACTTCTTTTTATTTTTAAAAGTAAAAAGAAAAAAAAATCAATTTATTTTTTCATTTTTGCAAACATGGGACTTTTTCATTGGCATTGAATTCGAATGGCATTACGTGCAGAAAAAAAACTAAACTGTTATTTAAAGCTACAGAAAACTCAACTCAAATTATCTAAATTTAAAAAAAAATTCTTTTACAGAACTTTAACATTTTTACCCACTAAAGTATATCTTCACTGCTCTCTTTCTTTCTAAAAAAAAGGTTTTTAAAAATTAAAAAATGAAGCCAAAAATAAATTTTAATATATTTATTTTCACAGTTCAACTGCTTATTTAATAAAAATTAAATTAGCAAACGCCAGGCACAGCGCATGTACAATCATGCTTAACTCATAATAATCAATATGATACTGAAACAGCATTTCTAATGTTGTAAGTAAAAAAGTTAGAATAATAAAAAATAAAAATTGCATTCGTGCTTAACCGAAGATTGATACAAAAGCAAAAACAAATGTACAAGACAAGTTACAAAAAGAACAGTGAAGAAATACTTTGGTTTGTGTGTCCACTTTTTCCAACTAAATTAATATTGATATGAATATTTCTCGTATTCGTATTTACAAAATTAGTTGGTTAAATAGTGGTGTTAAAAATGTACACAACGGTACGAAATAATACTTGCTGGTGCCTAATTTTTCTTGTTTTCCTGAAAAACGTCCGCACACATTTGTAAATAACAATTTATTTATGTCGAAAGTTCAACTCCTAATTTCAAAAAATTACATATCAACCCACTTATAATCACAATAACTTTTTTACATTTTAGTCTTCATTGAAAGAAAGGAGCCTCCTTCTACTCTGGGGAAAGGTCATATCACCCTGCAATAAACTGAAATTTGATCATAAGTTAAGGAATATTTAATTTAAATAATACGGATGTAGCGATCCACAAAATTCTGTCTTACATTCTTCTAGTGCTTAATATGTTCTATTTTCTTTTGAAATCAACAAAAACATTTTTATGCATTTTTCTTTCTACAGAAATGAACTTAAGCCGAATAAAAATTATTCACTTGGTTTAAATTAATTACCTTAGTCGAAAGAGCTGATCGAACGAATTTTCATTTTGTATTTCGGTGCACATACGATAAAAATAGTGCTATTGTGAATTTTACTCAATTTGATTATTCACAATAGCACATGTTTATCAGTTGTTACTCTAAAGAAATATTGTTTTACCAATTTATTAACGAAAAATTAAAATAATTATTAATTAAAGTGACTACGACGGAATTATGGTTCGAGGATTTAGCTCCTGTGTAGTTTCTTCCCATTTTTTTGCCGCTTGAACTTTTGTCCAGCTGTGGACTTTGTTTCATTAGCGAAACAAGCTTTTTTAATTATTGTTCTGCGCTTACAACCTGCATGCAATTAAAATAACTTATTGCCACCATTTGTAAAAAAAACCTAAATTTTCAATAAGTTTTACAAGCTGACACAAACTATCGAAAGAAAAATTGTGTTCGATTAAAAATTCGTTGCATAATGAAATTTTCAACAGTGCTACCAACTCATAATACGAATTTGACAATCGATATTCGATTTTCGTTAGCCAGCGAAGATCGAAAATAGAATGCAACTCATAATAAGGGGCATAGTATCTAAGGACATAATATCCATGGACTTTAGTTGCACTTAAAAGTGACATAATGTCCATGGATATTATATCGCTTTAAAAAACGTCATAATGTCCACGGACACTGAGTCATTTTTGGTGAAGACATAGTGTCACTTATGAAAGTGTCATAATGTCCGCACTTAAAACAACAAGGGCTTTGCTTACCAAGATTTCCTGCATAGCAAGCCTCCGACCGGCTGCAAGGTTTTCTCCTCTTAGTAAAACCAAAACCGGCTTCGGTTATCAAAGATTTTCTGCAAGCCAGTTTATAAAAAACACTGCATCTTTCTTTCATAGAATACCATAAAATGTAGCTATAATATATATGATCATTATGACTGTAAGTTGATGGACATTATGTCCTTAGACATTATGACATGCCACCAATTATCTTTATTTTTTTTAAATCAAAGAATTAAAGCAATATTTTAAACCTAAGCTAAACAAAATATTCGATTAATGAGTCAATCTAATGAATATGAAAATTAATATAAAAAGCCATTTTTTTAATAACTTAAAGTTAATTTAATTTTTATTTAACTAAAATAGTTTTGTTATGAATAAATAAAAACACTTTTTAAGAATCATACCAAAATAAATATTTTTTGCTTTCTTAAAGAACTTTAAAATTATTAAGAAGAAGAAGAAGGAAATATAAGTATAAATTAGAACGCTCTAATCTAACAGTGAGAAATATTTTATTTAAATTGATTGATATTTAATCGATTATTCGTTAAATATTTAATCGATTAATTTTAATCGATCAATTTGTTGAAACCAATTTAATAGGTGAAACATTATATTTGAACTAAATATTGCTTTTTTTTAGACTTTTTTCTAAAGTTGTTATATATCATTAAATTATGAAGCACACAAAACAGAGTTACGTATAAAAGAGCACAAATCGAAAATGTCCTGTAAAATCCTGGAACTAAACTTTTTTTCTTATACATCACTGAATTTTCACGTTTATGGCATTTGTAATTAACTTTGATTTCTTTTGAGTATTTAAAATGTATTGTGTTTAGTCGCGCGATTAAGAACGAACAGATTTTTGACTATGGAATCATTAGCCTACATGATCTACAAAGGTGGCAAAAAGGGCTGTTAAATGATTTGAGGGCCTCTGTAACATTTTCGATTTTTCAATATTCACTTAAAGTAGAAGACAGTCACTTCTTGACGAGGCTATTTTTCAAGAATAGTGTAGAAAATAAGAAAAATTTTAGATTGTTTATTCTGTCGAGAATTATACCAATCGTGTTACCAAATCACTTGAGTATTTAAAACTTTCTCGTGACAATCCTAAAAAACTTCTACAAAAATGCTTAAAATTGCATGGAATATGGAGTCTTTCAATAATAAAATGAAACAAATAAAAAAAATTACTGTCTCTGATTTAGATTTAAATTGGCCAATTCATCTTACAAAAAAAAAAGTGTGGCAGTTACATCGAATAATTTAGCCATGACAAAGTTTTTTTTTTTTAATGCAAGAATATGTCTATATTGAATTTATTGAAAACACTATTAAGATGGCTAAGCGAGGTAGTTAAAAAACCACTGACATTTAAAATATGAAGCCTGCAACTGAGAATTCATACACGAAGAACACCGCACCATGTATGTCTAACCATAACCTCTTAATTTTATCTCTTGTGTCTTTATTGGTTTTTACTGAAAATTTAAAATTTTGGATTAAAATATAAGACCAATAAATGTTGAAATCGGTTCTTCTATTGGGACACCCTTTAATTTTTCACTTTTTTTAACATTTCTTATACGTGGGTGTTATAGCTAATACACACTCTGTGTAAATATCAAACACCTTCTTGTGTGGCTCCAAAGACAAAAACTATGTACATGAAAATCGCCTCACTATGAAAGTACTTTTTAATATTTTACTTCATTTTGTATTGTTTGTTGTTGTAATGGCTACAGTAATAGACCCTCTGTGAAAATTTCAAAAAGTTTTCAGTTCCAGGATCCTGTAGCAGGCGAGAAGACTGACGAACACTGAATGATAATGCTCGAGTTGCACAAAAATTTTGCTTTAATCGCAAAAGTAAGGGCACTTACGTTTTAATTCAGGTTTAGGTGCCAGAGAAACATTTACAAATTTTTACACATGACTTGGTCCCAAGAGATTTATTGGAGACATTGTTAACGAAGAGGTAAATACAACCTCTGACACAATTTTAACACCACTAAAATTATTAAAAGACTTTTACAAACGAAAAGCAACCAACAATAAAAGATGGAAATATTAAAACTGTATACCTCCAATCCATTTCAACGGACACTTTCTTAAGGGACCAAATACCTGAACCCACCACTATCTATACAACAAACACCTAAGAACTTTGCTTGCAAATAATGTTCTCACATCGGAAGTGCTCGCCAAACTTACCAAATAAACAGCCAGTGATGACGGTCTTCACAGAAAGGTATGACAACAAATTAATATCATTTAAAATATCCATCTCTGGAACTCTTTATTTTCTTTCAATGTGTTCTTAAAAATTTTAACAGTCGCTTAAAATTCTCTCATTAACTAAAACAAGGATTTTGTTAAAAAAAAATTATATATTTATATTTATGTGCCAAAACTTTTAAAAATACAACTTTTTTCTAAATTTAGCTTAATCAGAGTTTTAAATAAATTTTTTTATTTTTATTTTAAACTAAAATAATAAGTTTAAGATAATTTCATGGAACAAAATTGATTAGTGCGCCATTCCATAAAAGATTCTGCAACATATTCCAATAACTTCTGAGCGACTTTATAAAGAACACAAACTAGAGCAAACCTGTAAAGCCACATTTTGCTAAATAATAAAAAAAAATAAATAAATTTATTAAATTAATATTTATTTTAAATAAAGAGAAGAGCCGTACACTTACATATTAAATATTTGTTTTGCCCTTGGCAATGTTTTTGGATCCTCTTTAAACAAAATATCTCTAACACTAAACACCATGTCCTGGCAAATGTCAACATTCGTCTGTATATCGTTTGTTTTATATAAAATGCTGATATCAAAGTCCGTCCTGGAATATAATATTTTTATATTTTTTTAATATTTAAATTTGTTTTAGTTTTTGAATTTTTCTTGCACTCCTACCCTTTACATTCTTCAACAATTTCTTCAAAATCGGTTATGCCATCGCTCTCATAATTATTGAACATAAACGGTTTCATAACCTCCAGTGTTTGAAAAACCTTGCGTTGAATGCGCATTAAGACTGGCCGGCGACCAGTTAATTTCAATACAGTATCAACAATTATTGCAGGTAGAAGTTGCAACAAGAAAACCTATTAAATATATAAATATTAAATTTTTTTCTTATTATTAAAATCATGATGACAATTACCAAGACCATATAGAAACAACGAGAAGAAGCATAATAAATGCCCGGCAATAAGAGATTTTTTTCGTAGGGTGCCTTTTTCCATATATCAAAATTATCAAAGATTTTAAGATAATCTGTTAGAGTCAATCTGCAATAGGTGCTGCTTGAGGTCATATAAACCGGAAGATCTTTCGGTTTGGTTATTTCATATAATTTTGCAGCTTTAAGGGTGAAAAACATCATATTTTTAACGACAACATCTTGTGGTGAAATATCGATACGAGTATCTTTATCAACGTAAATTGTTTTTATCAAACCTGCACCAGTGCCAGCAAACAAACCCATTAAGCCCATCAATGAGGGCGAGAAGCCAGGATCAGGATCCTCCAAAGCAAAGAAAACTAAAATATCAATGAAAATAAATAAAATGAGTTACAAAGACCAGGCACAACTTTTATGGGAAATTTTTATTTTTGGGAAAAAGGAAGAAAAAAGTATTTAGAAAAAAAGAGTTTATTTTCTTTTTTTTTTTATTTTCTAAAGTTTAAGCATTCGAAATTATGTAACGAATATTACTTTTATCAATTGGAAACTGTAGGTAAAAATTCAAAACAAGTTTTACTTAACAGCAACTGACTGAGTGACCTGATTGCATTAATTTTCGGTTATGGGCGAAAGCTCTAAAAAAATAGAACTCTAACAATGAGTGTGATCAGAAGGTACAAGTAGTGACAGTTGCGCAATATGACATTTTACAATGCTGGGACATCTACCCAGAAAAATAATAGAGCAAAATGTCTTAGTGTCATCTTTTTAGTCTCTTGGCCTTTTTTTGCAAGCGATAGAGTAGGTCCAAAATACACTATAAATGACCTGGCACTTCTGATTAAACCAAGACTTTATCCTGTGGATAATAACAGGTTGCTCTAATGAAATGAAAAGTTTTATATCCAGACACAATTGTTTAAAAAATCAAGTCTTTAATTATAGTGACAGAAGGTGACGTGACAGTTTGGGAATCTACTGTGATCTCCATTACCAGGAGGTGGATAAATTTTAAAGTAAAAAAAAAGTTCTAGAATACGGGTTTGGTGCCACTCAACACAGGAAGCATTCGTTGCATCGTTTAAGAACCGTGCAAGTAGACTGGATTCAAAAAAAAAATCAACTTATTGGACGTTTAAAGACGAATGGCGAATTTGAAATAAATTATTTGAATAGTTATTCTGGACAAGAAAGAGAAAAGGAATAACAACCATAAGATTGACGACAAGTTTTTTTCTGAAGGTGTCTAAAATCCTCTAACGAAGAGTAAATTTAATTCATGTATTTTTTCCTTTGGGATGTGGCAAAACTCTTTCCCAGGCAGGCCTGAATACGCCAATAATAACAAAATTTAAAAAAAAAATATAATTTCATGCGACAAAAGTCTAAACTGTTAAGATTAATCAACCAATTCATTTTACATTAAAAGTTACTAACCTATTGATGGCCTATAAATACACAGGGGCAGCTTGTCTCTGTAGTCATTAACCAATGATTCAGCTATGTTTTTGGTAAACGTGTAAGTATTAGGAAAGCCAATAATCAATCTGTAATTTTTTTAAATATTTAAAATTAATGTTAAACTAAAATTTCATAAATCATACTCACTTTCGTGTTATAACATTCAATTCCTCTTCTCCAATATCTTTTCTTTCTATTAAATTTAAACAAAATTTCCAATCCATTGGTGCTTCATAAAATCTTGAATCGACTTTTGTTAAATATGGATTGCTAAAGAACGTTGAAACGTGCATAAATAATTTAAGTTTAGTCAAAGTTTGTGCAAATTTTAAAGCCTCTAAAGTGCCACCAACATTAAGTTTTAGAGCATCTCTGAGCGGTTCATCAAAACGTACTGTGGCCGCGCAATGATATAGAATTGAGACATTTTCAAGTAATTTTGCTGATGTTGTTGTAATGCCCAACATTGGTAACAGGGCATCTCCTGATACAGCTGCAAGCTTCTCATCCAATTCATTGGGTTTTTGTATTTTTAGGCGACGAAATATCTGTGGCAATAGAGTTAAAGAAATTTTTTATAAATTATTTTTAACCATTATAAACATGAATTAACTTTAATATTGCAATTTTGTGAACGTAAAAAAGCTTTGTTGGTTTTATATTTTTCCCAAATTCAAGGTGAATAAATAATTAGGGGGTAGCGATAGCGAATTCATTGATTTTCCCCGGTAGCCTGCAAATCCCATACAAAAAAAATCTGTATATTTTTTATGTGTAGTTTGACATTCGGGCTAACGGCGAAAATTAACGAATACGCCTTCGCTACCACTTAATTTAATTAACTCGTCTTGCCCAAAACTTGTGTCGGACTGCGGATGCGCAAAAAGTACTAGAGTATGCACAAATTTTGTTTTGAAAATCTTAAGGAAAATTTTTTTTCTAGAACCCATTCCACTCCTCCTCTGATTCAAAATACTACAAAAATTATGCGCCATATTTTAATGAGTATAAATATCTATCAGTAATCTAATTTTTTTTAAGATCGCTTTCACCGTTTAAGCGTGATTGAGCAACAAACATCCCAACATATTAATTTTCATTTGCACAGTCGTGGTCAGCACAAAAATTTTTAAGTTTAATTAAAAATATATTTTCTTATAAACAGAAAAAAATAATATTTTTTCATAATACTCGTAAAAGATTCTAGAAAATTTAGCAAAATAGTAATGTTAATGACGTCTAAGAAGCTATAAATTAGTGCTAGAAATTCACTTGTCATTAGGTTATTTATTATCACTCAGTTTCAAATAAGTGTTTACCATTTTAATTACTCTTTAGTTGTTCGTTTGAAGTAGATTATCAATTAGAGTCATAGAAATCCTCGTGTAATACGACCATGCCATTCTTTAGATTAATAGCGGAACTTTGACGGGGGTATTAATATTACCATTCAACTTTTAAATAATTGAAATAGTCACTAAGTCTGGGTCTCGAAATCTTGCCAAGTGTAGCTGTTATGTAGTTTTTAAAGAACCTGTTTTGATAAGCTGGGACCTTCGCAGAGCAAGTGGAAGAATGAAAAATGAACACAGAAAGAAAGTTCCGATAGTTGTTGTTTTAACTGCTGCATTTTTTCATTAAAATTAGGCCACGTTAATCAAGCACTACACATTATTTCAGCATTTTTAAGGCCGGAACATATTGCTTTTAATAGTCTCCAGCGAAATTTCGTCTGCCACTGCATTAGAAATACTCAAGACATTTTCGGTTCTTTCTTTATGTCAGAGCATTCATCACCACAATAGTCCCCATGAGCAGATAACCAAACTGCAACAAAGAAGGAAACCTGAAACCGTGTTACCAGCGCTTTAATGGACTGCTTAGGCGAAGAGAAGAGTAATATGATACCCGAATAACAAAGATGGCAATATTCTTTCTATCATCAAGTAGTCTACAACTCACCCGGGTAGTAAATAAATCAGCTTCAAACACACTGTATTTGGCCGAAGGACAGTATGACAAGTTTAATTGAAAAGGCAGTAGGTCCAACAACAGCAAATCTGTTTCTCTTTATTCTCTCCTTATTGCCCTTGCATTACTTACTACTGAAAGGCGCTAAAATTTTGAACACTTTTTTAAAGTCCATACATGATATGAAATAATTAAAAGGTCAGTTCAAAATCAATAGCAAAATGCCAAGAAGTTTCACTTGGCCAACCATACAGAATGAGCCTTGAGCACACAGACATTACCACACAGACGTTACCAAGATGTGAGGTGCAGCATAATATTCATTATTTCACACCATTGGTTCAGGTTATGCTAATCCATACAGATCAAGGAACTCTTACAAATTCATTTAATACAAATCTCTTTTTAACTATAGTCCATCACGTGAGAGATTCATGTCTAAGAATTACACGTTGTATAACTACGTCTGTATATTTAAGAGAAGCACACTTAGGAATTTATTCCTAAAGGAAAGTAGCCACGAAAAAGTAGGTGCTTCCGTTTAATTTTTTATTATTTTTCGCGTCGTATGAAAATAATCCAAATGCAATTTAGAAAAAAAAAGTTATTTGATAGGACATCAGTTATACACACGCCTTCTTATCACACCACAGTACCAGCCAGAATTTTTTTTTAAAACACCCTTCTCTTTTTTAAGATCCTATGCCCCTAATAAACTTATTTTTTTCCATATTTTGTAATTTTGTTTAACATACCAGTGCTTCCTTAACTTTGGCGAGACGTTCTTCCAATGTCATATTTCTTTTAGGACGGAGTAATAAGTATATTTTGCGTACATTGCAAGACCGTAAAATTTGTTCAATTAAAGCTGTACCAACAATCCCTTAAAAATAATGAATAAGAAATTTTCAAAATTTGAAAATATATAAATATAATGAAAATAATTTACCCGAACCGCCAGTAATAAAAATTTCTTTATTTTCAAAAAATTCTGGTATCATTTTGATTTTATTTTTTTGCAGCTCCTTTTTAATCCCGCTTAATAATGTGTTTTCTAATTGCTGCTTTAAGTTCAACTGAAGTATTAGATAAAATTTAGCGACAAAAATTTATGGAGGAATTTTTAAAAATCACATCATAAAATACATAAATGTTTAATTTATTTTAGTTTCAAAGTTCATTTCCTATGATCAATTAGTTTTACAAGGTGAAGCAAAAGTATGGTTTTAACAGTAAATAGCTGTCGTAAGGAATATTTTTTAAAAGTGTGTTATTAATGATATTAACCATGTGTCCGCACAATGAGGTTAATTTTTCAAAGAAAAACATGGTTGCATACTTTGTTAGATCTTTAGATATTAAATTAAAATTAAAGTACTAGAAGTATATTACGGCATAATAAATCATATTTCTCAAATAAAAGTCTAGGAAGAAAGGTTAATTTACAATAAAAAATTTTAATCATTTTCCGCAAGCTATTTTGGGGGAAGTTGTTATACCCTTTAACACAAAAAATGGAAAAAGGGTATAACTAAATTTCCGACCCCATAAAATATATATATTCTGACTTCTTATGCATAGAGAAGTCGATTGAGCGATGTCCATCTGTCTGTCCGTGTTAGTGTTGAAATCAAGTTTGCCAAGGCACTGGATCAGATAGAAAAAATTTAAATATGCCAATCGATCAGACAAAGTGTCGAAGAAGGAAATCAGCAAAATCGATTCAATTCCCTCGAAGCAGCGGCAAAACACCACGCCTACCTCTAATTTTTTTACATCACTTGTAACAATGAAGTAACTCCAATGAAAAAAAAAGAAAACAAATATAGAAGAAAAAAAAACATTGTCGCTCGCCCATATTTTCCGAGTTGCGGGCTCTAAAATTTACACAATTTATAATCAATATGGGTATCATTTTAAAGCTTTTAAAATATCTTTGAGGAACTTCTCAAATTTTCTAAAAATGCTTAACCCATTAAGAGCCGATGGCATTTTTATGCAAATTTTATTTTTTTTAATTCTCTGTCAACTATTTATTTGGTTTTTTATTGGAGTTACTTCACTAAACTAGATTTAAATAAATGGTGAAGGGTATATAAGATTTGGCATATCGGCTATGCACTCTTACTTTTTACAAATTATTGTGTCAGCCAAATTGGCGGTTGACTTAAGTAACTGTCGATTTATTTTCCGTAAGTCGCTGAAAGGCAGAAAAACGACAATGAAGTTTGGCAACTAAAATATATCAGAGCATATACAGAGATTCATTGCTTGTGTTGGTTTTCCCTCTCTCTCTTTTTCTCTCTCTCTCTCTCTCTCTCCTTGTCTCTCTCTAGTTTGTACCATAAAAATCAAAATAAATACTTTTTTAAATAAAACATATTATCGTATTACTTTTGTTTCACCTTTTAAACCCAAATAAATGCAAATTAAAATGAAACTTGTGATTTTCGTTTTTAATTTATCTAATTTAAACGCTAGAAACATAATTAATGTGCAAGAATATTAAGGTTTTTCGGCTAAACTTAGAGCCGAGAGGTTTAATGCCTTTAAAATTATTTTGAAATTTCAATAACTAGAAATTTAAAGTATTCAGGAAGTGTTAAAGTACTAAAAGCAATTTAAAAAATATTGTAAAATTTACTTTTTGGATTTGCTTTAGTTGTTTGCTTTTTTGTTCATCTCTTTAAAAAATTAAATAAATCATTACTTTCTTCTTCTCAGTGCGTTTTGTTACCCTAATAGGAACAATCGTTACACATCCACTCTTCCAATCCAGCCAGATTTTCATTTGATTATCCACCATAGTAAGAGTTTCAATTCTCTGCCTGTTAAATTTCTTTAGGAACACGATAATAATTATTTAATTTGTATGCAGGTTACCACATCCACCATTCCAACCCAGTTTGTGCTTCGCTTAACTGTAGACTACCTGTTATAGTTCTCTACTGCTTCAATTTGATTTGAACAAAATTTCAGGGTGCTACCTATTACAGTAACCAAATAACATGATGATAATAATTTACATTGTATGGAAAGTGCCACGCCTACCAACTGTATACTTTTAAACAAACTGTGAATATTTCACAAATATTTATTCACTGTTGTAGGCAGCTATAGCCTTCCGTCAAACAAACCAACACTTTTTGCTCTTAATAATTGGTTTTTTAGCAAGAATTTTGTTTTCTAAAATAAAATGAAACAAAAAATTTAGACGAAGATGATTTAAATTTATATTGTATAACAAAGAAAAAAGTTCGGCATTTATAAATAAAATAGGAATCTGGCAAGCGTTCACTACGACCTCGCGGATAGACGACAGATAAAAGTTTCGTTAATCACATCAAGGATTTTAAATTTGAAGGCTGCAGTCGATTTCATTGGTTCCGTATAGACATAGCCGCACAACAATTTATCTGGCAGTGCTAAATATCAGTACCAGGCTGGCCACTTAACAGCTGATTTTTTGCAAAATTATGCATTAGGGAAATTTGGTTTGCAATTAAATATTCGTTTTTTTTTTAAAGAGAAGTAGCACTTCAGGCATTAAAACCTATTTAGTTATTCATCGTAACCGTGCTACATTCTTTAGGAAAGGGATAGATGAGAGATAAGACAGGTGGTGAAAGGAGACAGATAGATAGTTATTTACTTCGCCGGCGAATCTGCTATGAGAAAGTACCGACAAAGGAGACTGCACGTTTTTTTTAATGTTCATTCTGAATATGTATTTATACTATTAAACAGAAAACAACATTTTTTTTTTTTGTTGTATTTTGACTGCCGCAGGATTTGAACTCTGAAACAACCCGGTTTGTAGTCAACGTGTTTACCACTTTGACTACAGCAGCCTCATTGGCTTTGCGACATATGGCAACGTCCTATTGAAGCTACATTTCAGTGATTTCCACGGCATCAATAATAAGCCAAAACTGAGTTGTTAATATCTCGCGATATACATTAATCATTTTAAAAAATATATAAGCCATAAAATATTTATTATGTTTTTTAATCAGTTTTTAGTTTTTTTTTTAAGCCAGCAAAGTTTGGATATAAAAAATTTTAAAAATGTGTTGTCACAAACTTTGAAAAAAATCTAAGTAATTATGGCAAAAGGAAATTTAAGACAGACCAATATTAAAGTCGCAGGTAAAGGACTAACTCAAACAACTCTATAAATAAAACTTATTACTCGTAAATAATAGCTACAATCAGATCTACACTCAGGATGAGATCTGGGATATTAATCTCAACAAATGTGAAATTTTATAAGCGGGATAATTTTCTTACGTGTAGACATTAATCTGATAATAAAAAATTATGACAGCACATAAAACAAAAATAAATTATCGTAGTGTTGTTTTAAATTTTTATTTTTCATATTCTTTTAACTGTATAGAAGAGCAGAAAAAAGTCAGTCGTATACAGCGGATAAAAAAAAAATAAAATCGTTGCTGATTATTGATGTTTTTTGCTTAAACTTTGATTTTTGTCTTAACTTTATTGTTTGGACAAAAATCTTTAGTTTATTTAAAATATTTGTGAGAAGTTTCCTGAAGAGCTAAGCAAGCTATAGGGAAATGGACATCGTGACGTGCTTTCACCCTCAATAATCAATATCGGTGATTTATTAATTAAATAGGGATAAAATATAGCACGATTTTTTAAAATTAATTAATTTTATTTAATATTCCCGTGGTTTAATTTAATTTGATAGCGTTTTCATTTGAAAACTCATCAAATATTTTCATAAAATTAGCTGTCAAACTCCATAGAATATTTTGTTTTGCCTTTTAAAGTACAAAAATTGCGAAAATGTATTTATTTTTATATGATTAAAGATATAAAATAATTTTGGAAATTCACTACAATAAAAATAAAAGCAAATTTGATAAGTTTAAAATACAACTGCCAGATAATTATATGGAAATGTCAAAGTTTATTTAAGTTATAGACGCTGTGTAAAAAACATCTTGTCAAGTATTATTTGCACAATAAAATCATTCTTAAATTACAAAGTCAGCTGTTTGTGTCCTGTATTATAAAAAATAATTAAGTTGCAATGAATGCTTAAAGCAAAAATAGATAAAGAGAACAAGCGGATATCTGGCGTATGCTAATACCCATTCTAAACCTTTTGCCTAAAAAATAAAATAATCAATACATATAATAAAACAGCAACTGGGTCATTTCTGTACATGAAATATTTTTTTGAAAGTTTTGATGTTGAATACAAAACACCTATTTTTTAAATTTTTGTTTGTCTGTCTGTGTTCGCATCACTTAAGAACTGCTGGATGAATTTAAATTAAATTTTGTGAGGAGGTTCCCTAGAATCCTAGTTCAAATATAGAATACTTTTTGTTTCCTAAAAATATGTCATTTCGTCAAGGAACTACAGAATACAAATGTGAAATCACCCAATTTTATCGATATGATGGTACTTAAATAGTTGTCATTACATTTTATTTTTGTAGATGGGAAATTTTTAACACTGTTTTGAGAAAATCTTTAATGAATGTTTAAAAACACATTTTTCTAAAATTAACTTTTGGGCAAATTAGAGTATCACTTCGTAGGCGAAGTCGTGGGCACTGCAAGTTGAATAATAAAAAGCCCAATTAACTACAAACATTACTCTTTTCTTATCTTATTTTTACTATAGCTAGAAGAAGGGTTTATTAAAATTTGTCATTCCGTTTGTAATTGAGCGATGTCTGTCTGTTGATCTGTCTTCGGGTTGAAATCAACTTTGGCAAGGCGCTAGCTGAGCTAGAGACAATTTAAATACGTCAATCGATCAGATATAGTGTCGAAAATTTTGGTATTGAAAATCATAAAACATTCGGTATAAAAAATCGGTATTTTAAGAATATATAAGAAGAAGAAAGTACAAATGGCTGCAACTAAGTCTATTAAGTATTTAAGTCAATAATTACAATATAGACAGCCAAAATCTTTTATTGCTTTTGCTTTATTTTATTTAAATGGCCTCCATTAAACTTGAGTAGAACATAAACAAGTGGTTCATGAACTAGTATTTCATGAACTATTCCATTCCTTGAATAAAATTAACAAGTTCAAATGTTTACGTCTACCTAGCTCAGCTCAGTTTTGAACTAATTGCATTTAAATTTTTATTGTTGGCCTTTGACACCATTACGAAGGTTGCTATATATATTTCTGGCCTGGCAACACTGAGTGCTGCCAAGTGCAATCTGACATTTCCATTGGAAAGTTTGTAATTTTTAAGCATAATCGTACTCAAAACGTTTTGACGTACGACCATTATTTGTGTTGTTTACAGTGACTTGAAAAAATTAATATAGAAAAAAAATGGAATTAACTCGTGAACATTTTCGTGCCATAATTTTTCACAACTTTCGACGTGCATTATCACGACAAGAGTGCATTGATGAACTTAAATCTTTGTATGGCGGTGAAGCACCATTATAGCACTGTGAAAAATTGGTATAATGAATTTAATCGTGGCCGAAGCTCGCTCAAAGAGAAATCACGTGAAGGTCGTCTAAAAACGGCTGTTGTGCCAGAGAACATTGATGCCGTGCGTGAACTCATAATGCAAGATCGACATGTGACATACCGAGAGATAGAGACATCCTTGGACATTTCTTCCACCAGCATACATGCGATACTGTATGAACACCTGGTCGTAAAAAAGGTTTGTTCTCGTTGGATCCCGCACAATTTCAAAGTCGCTCAAAAAAAGGCTCGTGTCGATTGGTGCAAAGAAATGTTGCAAAAATACGATTACGATGCTTCAAAAGACGTTTATAAGATCGTCACAGGTGACGAATCATGGATCTATGCGTATGAGCCCGAAACGTAACAACAATCGACCGGTCTTCCAAGACGAGCAAAATCCAACGAAAGTTGTTCGTGAAAGAAGCACTTCGAAGCAAATGGTCGCCTGTTTCTTCGGCAAAACTGTTCATGTGGCGACTGTTTCGCTTGAGCAACGTAGGACGGTCACTTCTGAGTGGTACACTACAATTTGTTTGCCTGAAGTCATCGGAGAAATTGGAAAAACCAACAAGAGAAGACGAATCATTGTTCACCATGACAATGCGAGCTTTCGCACATCGGCTCCAACCAGAGCGTTTTTGACCGGCCAAAACGTCGAATTAATGGGTCATCCGCCGTACAGCCCTGACTTGGCACCTAATGACTTCTTCTTGTTTCCACACATCAAGAAAAAAATGCGTGGTCAACGTTTTTCGTCGCCAGAAGTAGCTGTTGAAGTGTTCAAAAACCATGTTTTAGAGGTGTCTCAATCGGAGTGGAAAAAGTGCTTCGACAACTGGTTTGAGCGCATGCAAAAGTGTATAAGTCATGCTGGAGAATACTTTGAAAAACAATAAAACCATTTTTGATTATAAATTTTCGCATTTTCACTATTAGGCCAGAAATATATAGAGCAGCCTTTGTAATGAAAAATAAAAACATAATTCTAAACAGCAGTTAGTTCCTATTTATTTGTATTGATTCTTGAAGTAAAGAAAAAAATATATTAAAAATTTAAATAAATTAAAATTTTGTTTTTCATATTATTTACTCAACGTGGTGCTTGTAAAATAGATAAAATTATTTTCACTGACAGCTGTTGTCAGTAGAATAGAACGTTCCCAGACCTGGAGCTACAATAGTAAAATTGGTTTTGATTAAGATTTCAACACGACTCCAAAAAACCATTTGAACTAAAAGTTCATTTAGACTAAAAGAGCTTAAACTTAAAAGATATTTTGAATTAAAAATTAAACTATTTAATTTTTGAATTAGCTCTCTCTCTCTCTCTCTCTAAAATGAACTATATGGCACAAGTCTAGCAACGTAGCTAGTGTTTACGAAATAATTATACGTAAAATTAAGTATTACAAAAGAGTTTTTATGTTTATTTCCTTTACATTTTGCAAATTACAATTGCGTCCATATTTTACTAATTAACTTTATCTCCAAAGGATTCCCTCTATATGCAGTGGAGTGGGTACAACACCAACACTTAATCATCAATCGCTGGAAACTTCAGTTTTGCATATAAAAATTGATGCCATATACAACAGCCTTGGACCGAACATCTGTAAAATGGCTTTGAAAAAGACTCAGAGTACAATGGAACGCATAAGTAGAAGGAAAGTAGTCAAAATGTGCATCGACCATTAATTGGGGAAGTCGTTTTGCACAATGAGTTGATATACATTAACATCAGATCCTTTTCTTATGCTCCTGTTATTGAGGGATGGAAAGGCAAAAATATCCTGAGCTGAAGTTGTCCAGTGATCTACGTCGAAAGGACCTGCCGAAAAATCAAATGTATGGAAGAAACGTTCTCATTGCAGTTGACAATCAGTCAGTTATAAAACGCATGAGAGAAATGATACCGTAGTTTCAGCTAATGCTGGAATATGCTTTGAAAAAAAAAAGTAACATTGAAAGGCACAGGTGGGAATCAAGCAGTAGACGAACTAGCAAAAGTAATCAGCCGTGTTTTTCACTAGACTAGAACCCAAAATTACACTAGAGTGTTACTGGATGCAAAAAGAAGAATCCTACCACATAAAGATAGGCTTAAATCAAGCTTCAGATGGCCATTGAGAGAAAGGCCAGTAAGTTGCTCAGTTATGAGCTAGAATCTTTAAGTATCATCTTGCCAATATGAAAATCCAAGGAGACGGTATTGTAAATGCAAACTGTGCCAGAAAAAGGCAAAGATAACAGGGCACATTTTATATGAACATTCAGATCTCGCAGCCTAAATGTGATTGCCATGAAATATCTATGCGTTACGTGATAGGAATTAAGACTGACAGTCGCCTGTCGAAAGTCCAAAACCACTACAGTCAAGAGTAAATTGTTAGATATTAATTTAATCTGATTTGTTCCGACTTTAAAATGATGTTCTCACATCGAAAGCGGTCGCCAAACGTACCTATTAATAGCCAATGACGACGGTCTTTACGGAAAGGTATGAAAACAGTAAGGTATTAGCACGAGCCGCAATGAAAGTAAGGTAGCCGTGTATTAAAATTTATTTATGAAGCAAAGGGTATCGAAAGATGTATGATTAACAATAACTTTACCTCATTGCGGTTTATTTGAAAGGCTGTTAATTAATATTGACTCAATCTTTTATTTATCTATTTCCAGATTTTAATAAAAACGAATAATTAAACACGAAAAATCTTACAAATATTAAATATTCAACAGAAAGATCGATGAAAAAAAATTCTTAAAAAATAAGGACTTAAAAAATAAACAGATTCAAACACAAAATTTTTATAAATTAACAGTCTAATTCATAAATGTACTTGAAAAGTTTTTAAGCAAAAGTCGATAAAAGAGTATTTATAAACATTAAATAGCCAAGCAAACCTTTTATAAGCCATCAATAAATATCAGTTTTTTAATGTAGCCTCTGCCCCACCTTAAACCAAAAATAAAATGAATTATATTATTCAAAATAAAAGTTTGACCTGATGTAGAAAATGTAATTTTGAGTGGAAAATATAAACTGACAAAATCGTTGCGTATCGCTAAAGTGCTTATAAATATTTTGTGACATTTGAAACACTTTGTTTCGGAATGGGAAAATATGGGTATCAAAGGAGATCCTATCGAAATTCCTATCAAGTGTCATACATATCGCAAAAAAATTTTAACCCATTATGAAACAATAAGACTATTAAACAATAAAAATTAAAAACTAGCCCATTAATCCAATTTAAGAAAGTACATCGGAATTCATACATACATACATATGTACCTATGTACGTCTAAAAAACGAGCAAATTTTTTTTGGACAAAGTAAAAATATTAGCAAATTTAATAAAAAAAATATTAATAAAATTTATCTAGTTTCTAGACTGACAATTTTTAATTTTTTTTTTAAGCTTTCCTACGATATCCATATTGGTCCATTTCGCCATAGAATATTTGTAATTTCATATAAATTTTATTTACATATATAAAAGTACATTTTTATTTATTTATTTATTGCATACAATTTTCTGCTTAAAATTGCTTTTTTTTTTTTTTGAGCCCCGGACAATTTTTTTTTTTTCGGTTGGAGTTTTAGGATAAACTAGATTTGTTTTATAAAATAAAAATTAAGTTAAACACATTTATTTGAAACGTAAGCAGATCATCATAGAACTCATTAATGTAATACTTTCATTTTATCTACTACCAAAATAAAAAAACATATTGAATAATAACTTTTTATGACATTTCTTTTTCAGGTATTTTGCTGTAACCAAAAACATATATTTTTCTAAAAAGGTTCCTGTTTTTAAAAATATATACGAGGGCTGCTATATATATTTCTGGCTTGGCAACACTGAGTGCTACCAAGTGCAATCTGACATTTCCATTGGAAAGTTTGTCATTTTTAAGCATAATCATTCTCAAAACGTTTTGACGTACGACCATTATTTGTGTTGTTTACAGTGACTTGAAAAAATTAATATAGAAAAAAATGGAATTAACTCGTGAACATTTTCGTGCCATCATTTTTCACAATTTCGACGTGGATTATCACGACAAGAGTGCATTGATGAACTTTAATCTTTGTATGGCGATGAAGTACCATCCTATAGCACTATGAAAAATTGGTATAATGAATTTAATCGTGGCCGAAGCTCGCTCAAAGACGAATTCCGTGAAGGTCGTTCAAAAACGGCTTTTGTGCCAAAGAACATTGATGCCGTGCGTGAATTCATAATGTAAGATCGACATGCGACATACCGAGAGATAGAGACATCCTTGAACATTTCTTCCACCAGCATACATTCGATACTGCATGAACACCTGGCCGTAAAAAAGGTTTGTTCTCGTTGGATCCCGCACAGTTTGAAAGTCGCTCAAAAAAAGGCTCGTGTCGATTGGTGCAAAGAAATGTTGCAAAAATACGATTGCGGTGCTTCAAAAGACGTTTATAAGATCGTCACAGGTGACGAATCATGGATCTATGCGTATGAGCCCAAAACGAAACAACAATCGACCGTGTGGGTCTTCAAAGACGAGCAAAATCTAACGAAAGTTGTTCGTGGAAGAAGCACTTCGAAGCAAATGGTCGCCTGTTTCTTCGGCAAAACTGGTCATGTGGCGACTGTTTCGCTTGAGCAACGTAGGATGGTCACTTCTGATTGGTACACTACAATTTGTTTGTCTGAAGTCATCAAAGAAATTCGAAAAACCAACAAGAGCAGACGAATCATTGTTCACCATGACAATGCGAGCTCTCACACATCGGCTAAAACCAGAGCGTTTTTGACCGGCCAAAACGTCGAATTAATGGGTCATCCGTCGTACAGCCCTGACTTGGCCCCTAATAACTTCTTCTTGTTTCCGCACATCAAGAAAAAAATGCGTGGTCAACGATTTTCGTCGCCAGAAGAAGCTGTTGAAGTGTTCAAAAACCTTGTTTTAGAGGTGTCTCAATCGGAGTGGAAAAAGTGCTTCGTCAATTGGTTTGAGCGCATGCAAAAGTGTATAAATCATGCTGGAGAATACATATTTTGAAAAACAATAAAACAATTTTTGATTATAAATTTTCGCATTTTCACTATTAGGCCAGAAATATATAGAGCAGCCCTCGTATAAAGATAAAACCTTATTCTGTTTTCGGGTTCATTGAAAATATGTTTTTAAAGCACTAAGTAATAAATGGCAATACCTTCTTGCCAGGTAAAAGGTAAAAGTGTAGTTTAGTTATAGAACTATTTTGCATTTTTTATACAAATTTTTAAAAGTAGTTTGTTACACAAAAAGTGTTTGATAACTATTGTAAGCCTTAAACTAGGGATGTAACGATACGCCATTTCACCGATCCGATAACGATACCGATACTAAAAAAAAATATCGCCGATACCGGTTCCGATACCGATACGCATATTTAAATTGAGCTCAAATAAAAATTAATAAAACTCAAGTAGAGTAAACCTTCTATTATACAAAAAACAGTGTTTATTAATGAGTCATTCAAATCATCAAAATTTTCAATACATTTCAGTTTCTAAAATTCATATTTTCAAACTACAAAACTTCTGCAATATTTATGATTTTACAAAATAAACGATTGGCTCAAGATTTAAAATTGAATTGATTTTGAGATCATGTTAAAGTTAAATTAAAATTATAAAAACAGCAGTGCAAAATATTAATATTTAAAATTGATATTAATAAGACTTTTGTTAAAAAAACAAAGTGTTCTCAAAATTTTGCGGAAATAGACGATTTCTCAAATCCGTTTAAAGCAGACCTGCAGTGGAAAATAGTCTTTTAAATGTGACAGAACTCATTTAGTATTTCTGCGCCATTTTTTTAAGTTTGGGTAGGATATGTCATTGCGCCAGTAAGCAAGAGGGTCTGCATCTCTAGGAATATTAGGAAATCTAAGGTATCTCTTGACTTCTTCGTTAGCAGAACCACAGATTAGGATGGATAGCGGCTCATCCTCCTCTTATAATTTTCTCACATATGCTCCAAAGGCTAGTACTTCTCATAGAATTATCAGAACTTTTGCGAGGTGTAGGGAGGACTGGATCATGTTAAGCAGCTCAATAAAAAGTTTTTTCGATAGGATTGAAGTCAATTGTGTATGAAATATTCGAGCTTTGTATCTAGGGTCAAGAATTGTAGATAAATAATAACCCTAAAATCGTTTATTCAGAGCTGAGCTAAGTTAGTCGCATATTTTTGGGACTCCGAGCTACTCTCCGTCTCCGTTGATTTACGTATTGTGTTTGCTAATAATGTTCGAGGACTGTTAACTAGCGGAATAGCGTCAGATAATGAAGCAGTGGCTTTGCTTATGGATTTTGTAGCCTCTTCTTGTAAGTTCTACCTACTAAGTTTCAGCTACACATACAAGATTTAGCATTGAGAGAACATTACAACACTCGTATGGTGCAAAGCAAAATAGAAGAAACAATTTCATTATGTTTTCTGTTTTGATTTTATGTTTTGCTTTTAATATGTTATTTCGTATAGTTGTCGTGACAAAAAGATAGTTAAAAGTTTAATATTTTGTTTAAAAAACTCTAAAGAAAAATAAAAGTATCGGCGTATCGACAGTTAAATATCGCCGATATCAATATATACGAAAATCAGAAATATCGCCGATATATCGAGAGGAACTTTTAATGAATTAGACCTAAGTTTTGGAATTTCCCGGAATTTTTTAACAAAAAGTACCCTGCGAACACAGACAGACAGAAAAATCTGAAAAATAGATATTTTGTATTCCATATCGATTACTATCTACACAAACAGCAAAATTTTCAAAAAATATTTCATGTAAAGAAATGACACCTATACTGTGTTATTATAAATATAGATGTAGTAGAGTTTTCACGAAACGAGATATTTGAAAACTTTTAGTTGTCACAATAAGCAATTTCAAAAACAATCAGTGTATTTCTTGAAAGTGTTATAATTTTGAACATTCCGTTTCCCGGAAACTAAGCAACAACTTTTCCCGGCAACTCCCGTTTCTCAAACCGTAATTAGAACTTAAAAATGCAAGAGAATACAAAAATAATGTCTGAATTTCCTTTTATTTTACTTTAAATGTTTTAGATTAATATTATTTACATATTTTTAATTTATTTTTACTTTTTTTAATTAATAAAAAATAAATAAATTTTGTTTATAAATTTAAAACACTTAAAATCCCATATTGGAATGTGAAACTGTGATGACTTGCATTACACATCACTTCTTGACAACATCTGAGAGTAAAAGTGTCCAGCATAATCCAAAATTTGTTCATAAATTTTAAATGCCAACAAAAATTTTAATATTTTATATAAAAGTATTTTTCTAGTGAATTAAAAATTTTAAATTAAAAAAATTGTTTAAAGCAAAAAAATAAAAACACAATTCTTACGCATTTAATATTTTTCGGCTTCTTGGCAGTGTTTTCGGGTCTTCTTTAAACAAATGCTGTCTAACGCTGTACACCATTGGATGACAAAACCCAACATTAGCGTAAAAATCCTTAGCACTTAGCAATTTACTTATATCGAATTCCGTTCTTAAAAAAAAGAAGCATAAAGTATCTTGTAATGAAAAAGAGAAAATGTTGAAAAACACTTACCCTGCTAATTTTTCACACATCTCCTCAAAATCTGTTATGCCTGAACTTTCATAAGAATTAAAACAAAAGGGTTTCATGACTTCTAAAGTAGTAAACAATCGGCGATGCAACCCCAAGAGTTCTGGCTTACGGCCACTTAAAATCAAAGCAAAATCGACGAAAAGTGCAGGTAAAATCTGTTTGAGGAAAACCTACAATAAATAAATTATTTTAAATGATTATTTTTTAGTTTCTTTTTTGGAAATGCTAAAATGTTATTTTAGTTACCAAAAATAAATACACCAGACGATTATCTGTACAATGCAGACCTGGTATTAAAAAGTTCTTTTCCAAGGCTGCCTCAGCCCAAAGACCAAACTCCTGTACAATTTTTATATACTGCACAAATGTTAAATCGCTGTGTGTACAGGACGATGTCATAAAAACCGGTGTTCTATCGAGCTTCTCTCTGCTCTTATATAAATTGGCTGTCTTGACTATGAAATAACAAAAATTCTTGATGCCAATGTCTTGGGGTGTCAAATCAAGTCTTGTATCTCTGCCTATAAAAATGGTCTTCAAAATACCAGCTCCGGTAACGGCAAATATGCCCAGGGCGCCCAACAGTGAAGCGGAAAATCCCGGAACGGGTTCGTCAATAGAAAATATAACTAAAATCATAAATGATAAAAGGAAAATTAAATCTATTTTGAAAGAAAAAAAAAATTTACCTATAGACGGTCTGTAAATGGCCACCGGTAATTTATCTCTATAATCGTTTACCAATGACTCTGCCAGATTTTTAGTAAAGCAATATGTATTTGGAAAACCTATAATTAATCTAAAAACCAATTAAATCAAACATAAATAATTCTATAATTATAAATAAATAAATTTAAAGTACTTTCTGGTTAAAACATCTAATTGATCTTCGGAAATATCATTTCTTTCCAAAAGATTTAAACAAAATCTCCAATCCATTGGCGACTCGTACACCTTATTTTCTACTCGTTTCAAATAGGGATTACTAAAGAAGGTTGACACATGCATAAATACTTGAAGATTTTTTAAAGTTTCAGCGAATTTAATTGTCTCCAAGGTTCCGCCAACATTCAATTTGAGAGCATCCCTTAAAGGTTCATTGAAACGTACGGTAGCTGCACAGTGAACAATTACCGAAACATTTGCTAATAGTTTCTGATAATGAGTTGTAATACCCAGAAATGGCCGAATTGCATCACCGGGTATAGCCACTAGTTTTCTTTCCAGTTCATCAGGTTTTTTGATTCTCAGCTGGCAAAAGATCTACAGAAAATCATTAAATAAAAATATTTAAATCAAATAGTAATTTTGCAACAAATTGTTATTAACAAAATGAAACTTTAAAACTTTAATAAAATTGAGCAGAGGGAGCTAATTATGGCAGTCGATATCGATCTTAATTGCAATGGAATTCATACGTTACTTTCCATCGATATCGAGTGTCATTGCTTGCCCCCTGAGTTTCACTTGTGAAAGTACTGAACTGAAGTAAATTTGGAATAATTTAATATAAATAAAATGACTGACCTGGAGTTACACTGAAGTAGAACTTAAAAAAATTAAAGTGAAATTAAAAAAAAATTAAAAAAAATTTTTTTTCATTAAAATTTAACTATAACTTGTAACAACAAATGAATAACACTGAAATGTAAAATTTAACAAGAAAAACAGAAGAGAAAAAAGTGAACTGGAGCTAAAGTGAAATCTGAAGATAAAGAAAATATTAAAGATTTAAATTAAAAAGTATAATTAACCTAGAGATTATTTATTATTAATCACAGGTTTCTAATTTTTATTTTTTAACTTGTGCCATATTTGACAAGTAGAGAAACACATGTAATTATGGTATGGTTGCAGAAACCAAATTATGATCTCTGTAAGAAAAATATGGTTGCAGTAAATTAAAAAAAAAATATTTTTAATAAAAACATTTTCAACAACCAGTCCCAAATTAAATAGTCCCGAATCATAATATTTTATAAAAAAATATCTTTCCTGCTTTCGATAAATACCTTTCCAACGATTGGCATATTTACTTTTAAGCTAACGGCTTATTTAATAATTATTATTATTTTCTTAAACAAGTAAGAGTGCTATATTCGGCTTTGCCAAATCTTATATACCCTTTGCTATGTATGAAAATCTAGTTTAGTAAAGTAACTTCGATCAAAATATAAATACTGGTGTGACAGAATATTAAAATTAAAAAAAAAATTACATACATATGTCATCGGCTCTTAATGGCATTTAAAAAAAAAATAGTTTTTTCTGAAAGACCTCTTTAAAAGCTTTTAAATGATAACCATATTGATGTCTTAAAAAATATGGTGCAAACTCGTTTTTTTTTTTCTTATAAAATTTCTGAGGCCCATAAATATGGGAGAGTTTTTTCACTTGATGTTTTTTTCTTATTTTCTAATTCTCTAATGCCCCATATATTTAATATGGAAAAATTAGAGGCAGACGTGGTGTTTTGGTCGCTGCCTCAAGGGACATTAACCGATCTTGCTGATTTTCAACAGCAAAATTTTAGAAACTTTGTCGATGGGCGAAATTAAATTTTCTCTAGCTCATCTAGTGCTTTGGTAAAGTCAATTTCAACACTTACACGATTGGACAGACGGACATCGTTTAATCGACTTTGCTTTGCATAAGACTCATAATATATATACTTTATGGGGTCGGAAATGGAAACGGAGTGACAAAATTAGACATACCCTTTTATCATTTATAATAATTCTTGCTAAAAACACATCTGCAAAGCTGACAGCTGGGTAGCAGGCCATCAAATATGAAACAAATTTTGACAATTATAAAGGCAAGGACGTATGCATCTATGGGGATACCATTTAATTTTAAATATTTTGAATTTTTATTTTACATAAAACTACACAGTACGTTCCATTTTCAAGCGACCCCATCAAAAGACAGTGCCATGTCAGTCAAAATAAGTCACCTTTAATTTTTAAGTAAACTTTTTTATTGATTTCTGTTTTTCAAAGCTATAGTTATATCAACTTTGTAAATATTTTTTATGGGTGTCCGTAATATAATTTGTTTATAATTTTTTTATAATTTAAACTTAGTTTAGGTCATATTTAACGAAGCTATTATTGAGTGGGACCATAATATCGTTCTAACAACAATTATATTGTTTTTGATTGGTTCAAGATTGAATATATATTATTGTTACTTGTATTTATAAAACAACTACACTATACCTGCTGCTGCACAATGGGGCAGAATCAAAATATTTTGGAAATAATTCAGCCATTTGTAAACGACTAGGCCGATCTAAAATATGGCATGAGCATAGCAGAGGAGTATTCGAATTTAACGTTTAAATCTGGGTACCATCCACTTTTCATGGCAAAAAAATCTGCCGCATTACGATTGGAATTTTTTGCTCTTTAGCCCATAAAGTCCACATATGGACTAAAACTCATGAAACACTTTTAGCAAAAATTCGGAGTATATATAGCCTTTTAACAGTAGTTTTCTTTTTCCGATCCCAGCTTTGAGATTTAAAAAAAAAATAAGATAAAATCAAAATTTCGATGTCAAATAGGTCAAATTAAATTACCTCAATCTTTAACAAGGCTAATCAATTTTATACAAAATTTGGTTTAAACCTAAACACATATAGTTAACTTAAACAATAACTAAAAAATTTTATATATTCCTTCAAAATTTTTTTTCTTTTAAAAAAAAATTCGATTGGTGGCCTTTTTAAGGCAAAAATACACAAAAATGAAATAACTGTATATTTTGTTAATTGAAAATCGTACAATTCTGAAGCCAGGGAGAATATAATTTTCAATTTTTTTCCAGAACATTTCAAATTTTTCTAGCTGGTTATGGGAAAGGATTCAAATAAATTTGCTAAAATTTCATTTAGTATTTTGAAGAAAAAAAAAAACTGGATCAGGGTACCGAAAAATAAAAAGAAATAATTTTAAAACACTTATAACTAGATTAAAACACCTTTGGGACCATGTTTAATTTTCTAAAAATCAGACAATAATTAAAGAAATACCAAGCGCTAGAAAAATTTTCTGGTTCGAGGTACTCAACTTTGAACCCACATAGTGCCATCCGTGAAAAATGCATGGCACTCAGATTCAAAACTTAAGTTCAAATGCTCCTTTGTTATGCTTTTGTCTCATTTTGGATCAAACGACCATGGCCCTTACAAATAGCTGAATTAATTCAAAATTATTTTGATTTTGCTCTTCAACAACTAATAACAAATTGATACTTTTATTTATACATGCCACACTTTATCAGTGGTAAAATAATAACTTACTCGCATCAGTAGCACTTGCTTTTACATACATATGTAAATCTAAGGAATTGCAAACACTACGTAAAAATATAATTTAATAACTTCTTGCTTTTAAATTTTTGTCCTTCAATAAAATTTTTTTAGCAACGAAAATATTGATTGTCCAGAAATTTAACTTAAAACACCATTTTAAATACCACATGAGTTAAAGCTTTTTCATACAAATTTATTCTATGAATTCTTTGATCTACCGTTCTGAACTAAATTTTCTAGGTTGCCTAATTATTTTTGATTTGATTTTTAAATTATCAAGGTTTTCTTTGAATTGTTGTGACACAATTTAAACTCTTACATTGTTTTACTTTGTATTAAATTTATTTTATTTGTTTATTATGTAAAATGAATTTTAATTTTGTATTAACCTAAAAGAGAATATATAAATAAATAAATGATTTAAATGAAAATTAAGTGTTATTTTTGGAAAAAAAATATAATGCACGAGGGGAGGTCTATCAGTCTTTATATTTGCGATACACTCCAGCATAGTTCGAGCTTTTACTCCTTAAACCGATTGTCTGAGTTTGGAACTGTAAAAAAAATTAAAACCCAAGTTGTGTATTATTGCCAATATACACCTGAAATGTATTTTCTTGGATCTCTCATATGCCCTCACAACACTGTGTAATTTTACTTTATTCTTATACCCTACACCACAGGTGGAAAAATAGGATAACTAAGTTTGTCTTTTCGTTTGTAATTTCTACAATATCCATTTCTGACCCCATAAAGTTTATATATTCACGATTTTTGTGCAAAGCAAAGTTGATTGACCGATGTATGTTTGTCTGTCTGTCCGTTTGTCCGTCTGTATTAATATTGAAATCAAAATTTCTAAGGCACTAGATAAGCTAGAGAAAATTTAAATACGTCAATCGATTAGAAATAGTCTTAAAAATTTTGCTATTGAAAGCCAACGGTTCATGGACCTTGCGGCAGCGGGCAAAACACCACGCCTGCCTCGAATTTTTCCATATCACTTTGAACAATGAAATAACTTCAATAAAAAAAAAAAAAAAATATAGGGCGATAGAAAATTAGAAAATAAGAAAAAATTATTAAGTAAACAAAATTGGCGCTCGCTCAAATTTTTCGAGTTATGGGCTTCTGAACTTTTCATATTTGCACCATTTTTTTTTTTTTAAATATCAATATGGGTATCATTTAAAAGCTTTTGAACAAATCTTTCAGGAAATCCAAAAATTTAGAAAAAAAATTGCTTAACCCATTAAGAGTACTTAATTTTTTTTCTTTTCCTTAATTGAAGTTCCTTCACTAAACTATATTTACAAGCACTCTTACTTGTTTTTGTTTACTTTAAAAGGTGATGCCTGAAAATTGGTCTCATTGCAAAAAAAAATAATAATAATAATTTTTACATTTTTATTGAACCGTAACTGATACTTATTTTATTAACTTTGACCGTCTTAATCATAAAATTCTCATTAAGAAAGTTCAGGAAAAACTTATTTTTGCCTGAGAATATATTCATACTTTAGTGGCCGATCAGTGTTTTAAGTATTGGTGTGATTGGCTCAAGTGTCCTGCAAGGATTTATACTGGGTCCAGTACTGTTTATTATATATTAAAATGTGGACAGTAAAACCTGCGCGTCTTATATTTTTGCTAATAATATTTTTTTTTGCCTACAATATCCTTTTACAGCTACTTTGTTTAATGTTTGCATTAATATTTATCTAAATTCTATTCTTTATTGGATGAACCAAGATTATATTGAAATTTGTTCATCAAAAACAGAAGCGATGTATTTTCATTTGCCTACCCAACGTATATTTTATCCTGTGATTAATATTTAATATCGTTACTTTAATATAGAAAGACCCAAACTAACATTTGCCCTTCTTTACAGGAAACGGAAAAAACCTGATAAAAAGTACAGTTTTGTAGTTGGAAATTTTTTATGAACGCCTTGTGTTATTCTCTCATGAAATTACTATTGTTAAAACTTTTTAATCTTTAAGTGGTGCATTAGAAAATCATTTATCGAATTGAATTAAAAAAAAACGATTTAGGGCCTTTCTATATTAAGGTAACGATATAGTCCAATCGGTTGTGTTAATTCTCGAAAATATCAACTCAACTTTCTATATCTTGTCAAATTACTTGCACTCTAAGGAGATTGTATCCATTAAAATCTTACACGCCTAAGAATATATGAATTCGGTTGTCTCATGCTTTACCTATGTCTAAGATTAGAAGTTTTTATCGGATCACAAACTGTTAAGATTGATTTCCTTAAAAGAACTGTGTGGACAATTGTTCTTATACATTTAATATCCTTGAACTTGTTCCACAATTTTTGTGTTGTAAATTTAATGATTATATTCGTTTAGGATTATTACTCTACTTTTATAAAGAAATTTAACTAAAGCAAACCATCCCTCTTGTAAATTTATTTTGTTTTCTAAATTCTACTCGTAATATACAAATTTATATACCTCAAGTATTTTTCCCTATATTTTTGAATGTTCATTAAAATTTCGAGTAAGCCGCATTTGAAATAACCTGTTCTCTGCCCTCAGGTTATTTTTATGAAAATAATGTTTTTCGATTGATTTTCTGCGTACATATAATGTCTTTGGCATCTTAGGATTTTCTTGATTTTATTAAAATTCTGTAATATTTGTTTAGCTGAAAGTCGATATGAATTACACTATAAATACGTGTAGTGTTGGCCCTGGAGGCTTTTTATGTTTTGCAAAAAAAATAAGTAAAATAAAAATATACAAGTAAGGGTGCTTTATTTGGCTATGGAAAATCTTTTGTACCCTTCACTCTGTATGTAAATCTAGTTTACTGAAGTAACTCTAATCAAAAAAAAAAAAAAAAAAAAAAAAAAAAAAAAAAAAGTTCAGAAATCCATGTCTCGGAAAATATAGGCGAGGGCAAGTTTTTTCACTTAATACTTTTTTTTATTTTTTAATTCTCCGTCGCCCCATATATTTATTTTTTTGATTGGATTTGCTCCATTGTTGCAAATGATATGGAAAAATTAGAGGCAAGAGTGGTGGTTTGCCCGCTGTCTTGAAGGACAAAGACCGATCTTGCTGATTTTCAATAGCAAAATTTTCAAAACTATTTTTGCTCGATTGCTGTGTTAAGATTTTCTATAGCTCATCTAGTGCCTTGGCAGAATTGATTTCAATAATAACACGGACGAGCAGGTGGATATCGCTCAATCAACTTCACTATGCATAAGGAAATGGATATTTTAGATGGCAAACCTCGATATATCCATATTTCAATTTTTGTGGTAATACAAATAAGTCTTGCCAAGCGAACTGAGATGATCTCATTATGACAGCAATAAATTTTTTTTCGTTTTTTTTAAATAATAAAAATAATAATCAAAATAATAAATAATTAAATATGAAAAAAAAACTAAATGACAAATTTCATATAAATTAGCCAGATGCCGAAAGATATTTCTTAAAAAAATTTCTTGGTTTTAAGCAAAAATTACAAAAGTTTGAATTTAAAAAATCTTCTTTAAATTTAAACTGAAATATTGCTAAAGTGAAGTTTAGGTAAAACAAACAAAAGAGCTCAAGTAAAAAAACAAATAATTTACATTTAAAAAGCAAACATTTATGCTTATCTCAACTAAAAATTAAAGTAAACTAAATCTGTAGTCTTATTTTCTAATTCTCGGAGCTAAATCTAAATCTCGATCGCTAACAATCTAAAAGTAAATTAAGGCAAAAAGTATTACAGAATAGCATTTGTAGCCAAAAACCGCTAAATAAATTTTTTTATAGTTTTAGCGATGGAGATTTAGTTTAAGCAATTCACACAATAAGGCTGCTAAACTATAATTCTTCAATTATTTTTAACTTAATAATAATATTTTTACCATTTCATTTTTAAGCTTTTCCAAGCGCTCTTCAATTGAAAGATTTTTCTTTGGGCGCAGCAAAATATATATTTTACCCACATTACAGGAACGTAAAAGTTTTTCAATTAAAGCTTTACCAACCACTCCTTAAATTAAAGAAAATCATAAAATAATAAGCAAAAATATAAATTATAAATTTAGGATTTTAATACTATTTTTTTTTTTTTTTAATTTTTTTCAACACCAGATTTATTTTTTTGTCACATTTTCAACACTTATAAATGTCATTTCAAACCTGAACCGCCAGTTAAAAAGATTTCTCTATTTTCAAAAAATTGTTCTATCATTTTAATCGCTGTTTATTTTTAAATGAAAAAAAAGAAAACCACAATGAACGCTACCGTGCAAGAGTAAATAAACACTAAATAGAAAAATTTTTATTTTATCCAGACATTTTATTTTATTATACGAAATGACTTGTGTAAATTAAAAAACAAAGAATAAATGCAGTAAATTCATTAAATATTTTTTTTTTCGTAAAGCTATATTATGCAAAATAATACCAAAAATTCAGAATTAATTATTAAAAGAGAAATCACAAAACAATTAAATTAAACTTTACAAAGTATTTCGAAATAAACAAATTTTAATATTTTATTATGTTGGGTTTTTTTTTAACACGACTAAGGTGAGAAAGTCATAAGCGTGACTAAAGAATTTTTCAGGAGGGGGTCATGTCCCTTTAACGAAGGGGAAAAAGATAAAATTCTGCGTTCGCTAGTGAGACATTTGTTCTGGTGGTACCATAGCCCCTCTGCTTATGTTAAGATGTTTTTTTTTTTAATTTTCAATTTACCGTTCCAAAGTCATAAACTTCTCAGCACAAGTCAAAAGCCTTGAAAGTGACGAAAGCAACAAACCGTGAGGTCTTATGCTAGAAACACACACGAGGCAACATCAAATTGAAAATAATTTTTTTTTTAATACAAACGAGGCAACCACACAAGCCACATTTAAAGAAACATCAGTTCCGTGTAAATTTTATAAATTAAACACAAATGTGAAAGGAGCAATAATAGGCGACTCACAAAAAATAACACTTGATTTTAATTAATTTTTTTAAGGAAATATTGAACGAAGAAGAAGAGATACAACTAAAAAAATAGTCGCTGAAAAAATTGATTTAAGAAATAAAAAAAACGTATGAATGACTAAAATTAAAAATTGCATTTTTGGCCATACCGTTGGTTGGTTAAAAAGCAAAAAAAAATTACTAGATGAGTTACAAGGGGAACAACAAAAAAATGCTTTCAGAAGTATGTGAACTTCGTCCAACCAAATAAATATTGATTAGTTGGTCATATGAATGATGTTTACAATGTTCATAACCTAAGGTAGGTGGATTCGAATACCGGGGATAAAGGATGTAGCGATCTAGAAAATGCAGCATTACATTCTGCTATCGTTTAATTTTTCTTGTTTTCTTTGGAAAAAGTTCGCATACATTTGAAAATAAATTTTCTTTCAAAAATTTTTTAGAAATTAAATTTAAAAAATTAACTTTAAGCCGAAAAAGTACATTTTAATTTAATAAAAAAATATTTGCACAGCTTTAATTTTCTTTTTATACATTTGAACTTCATGTCCCACAGTTCCCTTAAATTGTGAAATGAAATTTTATTACTTTCAATTGCTGCCACTAATTTTTAAAGTTTTGAAATGCCACGAGTCATAATACAACTACAACGATACGGCTGCTTTTAATCAAATAACATCTAGGAAACGGTAAACATCGATACAGACGAGGCAACATCACGTTAGGCAACATGATATATTGAGAAATGATCATATTTTAGGCAACATGAAAGAACACATGAATTTAAACAAGAAACATTGCTACACACGAGGTAACACATATAAATAAATCAATAGAGAGTGATCCAACTTTGATTGGAAAAAGTCACTAAAGCTGACTTTGTTCAGATTTTGCTTAAACCTTATAAATATATTCTTTACAGTCCCAAAAACAAACATCAACTACGGTTTAATTATTCCATTAACTAGTTTGAGTCCACATGATAAGCAGTGATTAATAAGTCGTATTTTTACGGTTAACTGTTTAATATGAAAATTTATTATTCAGATTTTTTTTATATTAATTTACATTAACCGTGCTTGAATGAGCGTATCATGAAATACTTATTATTTTAAGCTTCCCAATTGAAGAAGAAATATAAATAGTTACTCAATGTTTGCTGTGTTTTTGTACAAAAAACTTTTTAAGTTTTTAATCCCTTTTTGCTTTGTTGATTCAACACAGTTCTCCTTTAATCAACTTGGTATTAGATATAGCACTTTCTAGTTTTGAATACAAAATTTGGGTAGAGTCCACTGATGAGCTGTATGAGCAGTAGCGTAATGAGCAGTAGCGTAATGGAAATGTATTACTGCTTTCCCCGCAGTAATACATTTCCTTTTGTAGTTTAAAATAATAAATATTTCAATTTATCCTTATATTTGAAGGAATCAAACACGATTAAAGTAAATTAATCTTAACTGTTTAAGCGCAAAAGATTTTCCTTAAGAGATATTTTCTAAATTAGTACGGAGTTTAAAAGGACAGAAATAGTAATTTCTGCAGAAAATATAAAAAATAAAATCTTAAAATTTTATAAGTTTCCTGATATTCAATCCACAACAGTTTCCATGTTGTGTGCACTTATTGCAATAGAACAACAAATTAAAATTTACGTGTTACGACCACTGGTTTCAAATCTCGAAATTACACAACGCTTAGTCCCTACCGCTAAAGTTAAAAACCTGCAATTATGTTGTTATTGTTTTTATCCACAAGGTGAAACGTATAACGATACACATGAGGTCCGCCGGGAAAGTATACTTTTGTTTTGCCACCATTTTGGTAAACATTAGTGTTGACAGTTCATATTTGACAGTCATGAAGTAAATATGTGGCAAATAATATATGGAAATACATACGATAAACCAAAGTGTTTTAATCGTCAAAACATTTTATCAAAATCAATCATCGATTACCGTGACGATGAGAAAGTTATGTAAAATTTTTTAAAGAAACAACGTGCCAATAAAAAGTAGTAATTAATGTGTAGTGAATGATTTCATATAAAAAGGGTATGTACGTGATAGACCGAAGCATTGTTCACAACGTACTGCAAGATCGGCTGAAAACATTACTCCTGCTCAAGAAAGTATTCAAAACAATCCATCAACGTCAATTCGACGCCGTGCTCAGAAGCTTCGTCTTGAAAGAACAAATTTAACCGCAATTTTGAACAGGGACTTGCGTTTCTTTTCATTTAATATTCAGTTGACACAGGAGCTTCTTCCACAAGACCATTAACGCCACCGTACACATGCTAATAGGATGTTCCAGCTCGCCCATGATAACCCAGATTTTCATGAAAAAATCATAATGAGTGACAAGGCGCATTTTCATTTAAATGGATATGCGAAGAAAAGTCGGTTCTGGGCAATAGAAGACCCTATAATTATGCATCAGTCAATTTGCATTCATTTAAAGTGACAGTCTAGTGTGGAATCTTTTGTCATGAGAAATCATTGAAACATACTTGAAAATAAAAACAGAAAAACGGTAACTATGGATGGGAAGCGATAACGTGATATGATTGAAAACTTTTTAACGCCACAGCTGCATGCTTTGGGCTTGATTAACATGTGGTATCAACAACAAGACAGTGCTACATCGCATTCAGCAAGGATTACAAAGGATATGCCGCGAGATCTCTTTTCATTTATTATTTATTTCGAGAAATGATGATGTTGATTCGCCTTCAAGGCCGCCTGATTTGACTGATTCGGACTTCTTTTCGTGGTGATATTTGAGCAACTCAAACAAAACATTCGTTATGTAATTAATGAAATACCGCGTAAAATGTGTGAAAATGTAATGAAAAATGTGCTTAAAAGGGCTCGCATTTGTGAGGCTAACAGAGGCGGGCATTTTTTTGATATTTTATTCCATACATAATTGCCGATATTAAATAAAATATTTATCAGCACAAGATCGCTTATCATTAATTTGAAAATTATAAACAAACAAAATACTATACCTTCTTAACGGACACCCTCTATTTTTGGTTCACTTGAAATATGCACAGGAAAAATTATTGTACCAATTAATTGTTTTAACAAAAATTTTGATTGATATTTTATTGAAAAATAAGTACCTATAAAATCTTTAAATTAAATATTTGATTAAATTAATCTTATTAATTTAATTTAGTTTTCCAAATAATTAAACAATTGAATCAATTAAAAATTTAATAAAATTTTAGAACGAAAACAAATAAAACCGTTATTGGTTGCAAAATATTTTTCATGTGTTTTGAAGTCATAGCGAAAGCTGTCAAGTTGGTGGAGAGTGGGAATTAAAGTGTTTTAAAAATCATTAAAACACGATTTTATTAAAATTATAATTCGTTTACAGTTAGAGAGCGAAATGACCTTAAAACAAACTTTCGTTTGACTTTTTTAAGCTATTTTTCTGTTCACAGTTGAAAAATAGGTCGCTGGAAAATTAACCTCGAAAATCTTGCTGTTAAAATGAAGCAAGTTTTCATCTAAGCATTTCATTTATGAAAATATTATTTAATATTTTTTTAAATTTATGATTCTCTTCCTTTCAATTTAATTGTTTAAAACAAGATTTTACAAAACGTTTGTCAATCCCTTTTTTCCGTGGCAATTGTATACACTTCCCAGGTATTGGGATTTCAACCAAAAATAATGTTTAAGGGCCTAGTTATTTTGTATCATTTTTAATGTCCATTTCATTTCGGAACTAAAAAGTCATGAAAGAAGTTTGGTAGCTTATGTTGGGATTTATAGAGTCATTGTTTATAATTTTTTATTTTTGAACTAAGCGCTTCTTATTTACTACCACAAATAAATAATTAGAATTACCTGGCTTGACGAGGCATAATTATTTATTCTAGAAAGTATTTTTGAAACAATTTGAAAAAAAATCTATTATTCTTCTTCTCGTACTGGGCATAATTATTCCACACTAAAACTCACCGGTATTGAGAAGCATGCGGCGCATAATCTAAAAACGCGAATATGTAATCGAGACAAACAAAATGTCAGCTAACTAAAACATGAAAAGCAGTAACGACCAAGCGGTATCAACATCCCAACATGATCACAAAATGCTAAACTTAATTTTATTTCAACAAAGTCTTTAGTAAAAATATTTAACTCATGTTGGTTACGGCCAAGAAAAAAACGTAATAAAGGTGTTTGAAATATCAAAGAAAATTTTAGTACATTAAGTACAAAACGAATACAGTAAATATTTTATGATTTTAACATTTATAAAACAAATGTTACAATTAACTTTTATATTTATAATATCTGAAGGTATTTTTCATTAACAAATTTGATTTTTTTTTTAGATTTTACCAAAGAACAGTGTTTGAAATAAATAAATGAACAAAAAAAAAAAATGTTTCAAGAATTTTGTTTAAATCATTTACACAAAAACCTTAAGTTCTGTAAATATTTGTCAATTATTCATTTTATTCAGATCTAAAAAGTTTTTAATTTTGAGCACTTGCGTTTTATTTGATTAAATTTTTTTTGTTTTGTTTTTTGCTTTAATTGAAATTGTGACATTGTACTTATACAATTAATATTCAAAACTATGAAAATTAGGCAACGTTTGTTTATATGATTTTTTTTTTTTTTTTGCTTTATATTTTTTATTTAAATTCTTTGCATTTTATTTCAAAATCTAATATGATATACATATGTATGTATTAAGGAATTTCCGTCATTAGTTCTAAAAGCTTAAAAATAGAAATATAAAAAAACAAAAAGCAAAGAAATAAAGACACAAATGTCCGCCCATTCACATAAATCATTTGTACGCACTCAAAGTTGACTTCAAGAAAGCACAATGTTTGCATATGAAATAACATTTTTAAATTTGAAAGATATTAGAAATTCATAAAATATATGTACGTAAGTGAATAGATAATTTTACCCGACAGTTCCCAGATGAACTCTTGGGTTTTCCTAAGCAGTTGAGAAAGTCTTTGCCAACTATGACATCACAGTCAAAATAATTTGAACTTGAATGAAAAAATTCAGAGATATACCTCAACAACAGCGCTACTTATCGGATCTATGACTTGTGTGACCATGGATTAACAAATAATATATCAGTTGCGATACGCACGTATAAATATTCATTGCTCTCTTTTCCCCCTTTCCCTGCTTAGGAAAGGAATTTTGAAAAAATTCACCATCTATTGCACTTCTAAGAAAATCGTTTTTTTACTTATCCAATTTTACTAAATTCGGTTTAGCTGTTTGAACGTAATGAATGCACAAACAAACAAATTAAAAAACAAACAAACAAAAAACAAGAAAATGAGCCAACAAACGAATATTCAAAGAAAATTTATTATGTTCTAAATATTAGATTTATTGCATTGATTTTTGTGTTTTTGTGTTTTTATTGTTTGTTTAAACATTTGCTTGTTTAATGCACTAAAAAAAATTATAACGTAATTTATTGAAGATATATAAATACAACAACAATTATTGCATATTAAAAATTAAAGCATCCATCATCGTACTTTTTTAATTGCTTTAATTTGAAGTTGATACTGTAAAGAATCTTTTTTATGTTTGGAATGATACTTTTTTAAGGAGTTGCCAACTTTAACTGGTAAAACTTACCAATTCTGTCCTGCCAAAATTCAGAATTTTAAGCAACACTATACATTATCTAGAGTAGCTACCAAGAGCACGTAATTGAAAACATCTTCTTCACAAACCCTTAAGAGTTTTTCAAAGTCAAAGATAGTTAAAATTATATTTATTAAAATAAACCAAGAGAAAATTGAGTTAATTAATTTTTTTTTTTAATGTGCTTTTTTTATCCCGATTAAATTAATAAATCACCGATATTGAATATTTTTAATAAACTAAAGATTTTTGTCCAAACAATAAATTAGAGACAAAAATAAAAGTTTAAGCAAAAATAACAGTAATCAACAATTATTTTATTTTTTTTATCCACTGTATACGGCTGACTTTTTTTCTGCTCTTCTATACAGTTACGAGGGCTGCTCTATATATTTCTCGCCTAATAGTGAAAATGAGAATATTTATAATCAAAATGGTTTTATTGTTTTTCAAAGTATTCTCCAGCATGATTTATACATTTTTGCATGCGCTCAAACCAGTTGTCGAAGCATTTTTTCCACTCCGATTGAGACACCTCTAAAACATGGTTTTTGAACACTTCAACAGCTTCTTCTGGCGACGAAAATCGTTGACCACGCATTTTTTTCTTGATGTGCGGAAACAAGAAGAAGTAATTAGGTGCCAAATCAGGGCTGTACGGCGGATGACCCATTAATTCAACATTTTGGCCAGTCAAAAACGCTCTGGTTTGAGCCGATGTGTGAGAGCTCGCATTGTCATGGTGAACAATGATTCGTCTTCTCTTGTTGGTTTTTCGCATTTCTCTGATGACTTCATTCAAACAAGTTGTAGTGTACCACTCAGAAGTGACCGTCCTACGTTACTCAAGCGGAACAGTCGCCAATGACCAGTTTTGCCCAAGAAACAGGCGACCAATTGCTTCGAAGTGCCTCTTCCACGAACAACTTTCGTTGGATTTTGCTCGTCTTTGAAGACCCACACGCTCGATTGTTGTTTCGTTTCGGGCTTATACGCATAGATCCATGATTCGTCACCTGTGACGATCTTATAAGCACCGCAATCGTACTTTTGCAACATTTCTTTGCACCAATCGACACAAGCCTTTTTTGAACGACTTTCAAATTGTGCGGGATCCAACGAGAACAAACCTTTTTTACGGCCAGGTGTTCATGCAGTATCGAATGTTTGCTGGTGAAGGAAATGTCCAAGGATGTCTCTATCTCTCGGTATGTCGCATGTCGATCTTGTTTATAAGTTCACGCACGGCATCAATGTTCTCTGGCACAACAGCCGTTTTTGGACGACCTTCACGGAATTCGTCTTTGAGCGAGCTTCGGCCACGAAAGTTGTGAAAAATGATGGCACGAAAATGTTCACGAGTTAATTCCATTTTTTTCTATATTAATTTTTTCAAGTCACTGTAAACAACACAAATAATGGTCGTACGTCAAAACGTTTTCAGTACGATTATGCTTAAAAATGACAAACTTTCTAATGAAAATGTCAGATTGCACTTGGCAGCACTCAGTGTTGCCAGGCAAGAAATATATATAGCAGCCCTCGAATGTTGAATTTGGATTCGTCGGCAAAGATAACCGATTTCCAAAACTATGAATCCTTGGTAACATGTTCTTTGGCAAAATTTAATCTTCAAAGTCTATTTTTCGGGTTTCTGACGTGCAATTAGGCCATAAAAGTCAGTATATAAATTTAGATTTTTGCAGTCAATGATTTTTGTTTGTTTAGCCCGAACATTTTCTCTTTAAAATGTTGCAAAATACTTTATTTAATTTATGCTGGTTTCGTTTTTATAGAGATTTAAAATTAACAAATGTCACTGCATAAAATAAGCTGTGAGCGACTGTAAATAACATTTTGAAAGTTACAGCTGAGAACTTAAGACTCAGCCTAACTATGGAAGAGATACATACTTTGCATTTCACAGCCGATGAAGCAAATGGGAAATATGTTTTACAATTTTGAATTAATCCCATGTATCCAACGTTGGATTTTCCCTTGATTATTTATTTTTATGATTTATTTTAAACCAAAAAAAACAAACAATTTTAGTTAAGGAACTAAAATTGTAAATACAGTGCATTAAAATTTCACACTTACTTTTCTTCTCTATACGAATTCCCAAATCTTTTTCATTCACAGTTTTCTACGGTTAATAAACTCATTAATTTCGTTAAGTGCAATTTTTAAAATGATGTAACGATAATATTTAACAAAATCTATGACAACAAATCTTTCAGACTTGTTGAATGAGCTTAAAAAAATAACAAACAAAAAAATACTGTACGTCGGTCAACATAAACAGACAATTTTGAAACAAAAAGCTAAGAAAAAAAATAAATAAAAGAAGACCTATATTTACCCCGAGTAATTTTCTTAGACTAAATCTAAAATTGAATAATTACAAAAATATTCACAAACAAACAAACAAACAAAAAATATTCAACACAAACGCCTAAACATTAATTATTAACATAGAAAAATTAATTAAATAAAAATATTTGTCTGTCTCTCAGTCTGTTCTTCACTTAGTGGCACCAGTGCTATGAAATTCTTTGCAAACAAAAACAAAAACAAAAAAAATTAATGATAGTTGTCTTATAATGTCAATTATCTTGTCTTAAATTTATGTTTTTATTTTATTAAATACATTTTAATTTGTAATTAAAAACAATGTAATATAATTAATTAAATTCTTACATTTATTTGATTATTTTTAATATTTCTAAAATGTAAAATCAAAAAATAAAATTAATTTTTATTTGCAAATATTCCAAACATTAAACATCACAATATAAACAATCGTTAGATTTTCAAATATAATTAAACCTCTATTGTATTTGTTCGGTGATCAGTTTCTTGAGAGTACAATCACCAGCTCCTAGCTTTTCCAATAAACCCAATATTTCTTCTTTATAAAGATCTCGACATTTTAATTGTTCTTCCGTAAATTCTTCACAATTCATTTTCGACATTCGCCATATGACATTGAGTTTGGCCTCGATCAAAACATAATTTGTTGGGGGACAAAATCTTGGACAGACATCATTAATAAAGTTAATCATATCACTAACGCTGCTAACATTAATACGATTGTTAATGGTATTTAAGGCAAAATCTTGATAGCGAGCCATTTTTGAATGTGGAAAGACATTTTCGCATGTTAGACAGCGCCAATCGGGCTGCATAGTTTTTGTTTGCACTGGTATCACAATGCCCTTGCATCCTGGTTCACGACATAACAGAGCCGATAGATAGGTGCCATTTTCCTGAAAGCAAATACAACAAAGTTATTTAGAAGTCATTTAATAATAAAAAACAGTCACACACTCATAATGAATAATTTTCTAAAGAAACTTAATGCTAAAAAAAACTTTTCCCACATAAATTGTTAAATGAATTTTGAAAATTTTTTCAATCAATCAATTTTTGTCCCAACAGCCAGTTCCACACGATCAAATTAACTCATCAAAGCCCTAGAATAGTGCATTTAGTTGAACTACATCGGCTACACATACAAGCTGCAGTATTTTTTAAAAATCCAAATGTTTTTTAACTTTATTTTTTGACGAACAAATATTTGATCGTCTCCAATTGTGATTGATCAAAATTTGACGTGTGCGTTTATCAATTAATATCAATCTTTTCCTGCTGTAAGTCTTTACTAACCGCACAATATGTTTATAACAATAAATTATCATCCGGTTACGATATGTTTCCATAGGAACGATGGTAAATCAAAATGCAAATGGTGGCTGATATGTTTATTTGTAGGTCTTCATTCAAATACATATATCAGAGAAAATTTGATAAGTTCATTTGATAGTCTCCAAAGAACTTTAGATTTGTAGGAAAAAATTATTAAATTTCTCATTTTCCTTCTAAAATATTGGCTGTATTTTTAAGATGCCCTAATGAAAATAAACAAGTCTGTTTTGGAATTACTCGACCGCATATAGGAGAAGGCGAAGAGGATACTAGGTGACAGTAGGGTTTCCAACTCTACTGACTCTCTAGAACATCGATTCAATGTGAGTTGTGTTTCGCTGTTTTATCAATACTACAGTGGAAGGTGCTTTGATGCGATTAGAGAACTCGTTTTCGATATTCGTTCTTTTTTGCGTACAGCACGCTTTTCATTGAAACCTGATTTTCAATAAAATGTGGAATCATTTTCTTGCAGATATCTTTCCTGCCACTTTACATGTAGGAAAATTCAAATCAAATGTCTACAAACACTACTCCCTGTATCACCCATAATCTAGTTTCTTAGTTCTTGCACAAAGCATTGCCTAAATACCGATCATCCCCTGAGTGCTGATCCGAGTTTAAAAAAAACTATTTTTAAAGAGACAAGCGGGTAATAAATAGTCAATTCTCGTTTAAAAGTCCAAGGGAAGTATAAATAAGCTATACACTATTCAATAAGCCGCTAGAGGGCTCGCAGTACCACCAAGCTTAACTTTGGCACCGAATTTTCTGACCCAATTTTGGAAGAAAAAAAGTTAAAATAACAAAAAATAATAAAAATATGAAAATAAATTTTAAATTTTGAATATTTCAAATCTACAAATGCTTCTGCTGCAAAATTTTAAGACTAGAATGTCCCTGATGACTTTAAAAGTTAATGTCGAAAGCTGGGCACAGAAATCTAATTGTTAATGAATTGGGCTGCTTTCCTGCAACTTCACCTGACATCTTATACACTAAAATAAAAAAAAAAAATGAATCTCTTTTTTCGTAAAGCAGATAAAAAACATTTTTTTTCAATAAAATGTATTTATGGATGTTAATTGGCGAACTTAAACTGTTTTTTTAAGTAATCAGTTTTTGCAAAAACTGTCAGCAAATTCAAAGCATATTGGGGAATGTAACCCCTTTTATTCTTCTTTAGCATTTGGGAAAAAAATTATCCGAGTTTTAAAAGAAATAATGGAATAGAATGGAATGGAGGTGAGTACTATCAGATGTAACATTTACATCATTCCGCGAAAGTAACTTAATAATAATTTAGGAGCTGTTCTGATTTGGACGGAAAAAGATGTCTGGATATAACTTATCTCTGCTCGCTGTTCTCTTTTTTTAATAAAATCGGTAACTAGCTTTAAACAAAAAATTCTAGAATTTAATAGAAAAATATATCTAGAACCAGTGTTGCCAGAACGTATAAAATCTGCAAAATCCAAAAATATTTTTTGAAAAAATCTGCAAATCTGTTTTAAAAATCTTCGATATACATATCTTCAATTTTTCTTTTTTTTTTGAGCATTTTATCAACAAAAAATATAAAAATTACAATTAATTGTTTTTTTTAAGTCAGTTTTTTTTAAATAAAAATAATAAAAAATATTTTATATGTTTTATTATTTTTATTATTATTTTTAAATAAATTATAAATGTCAAAATTTCTATCCAATATATCCGAATATTTATAAAAAAATACATAAAAAAGAAAAACAATAGCAAAACAATTACATTTAGGTTAAATTTTATAGAATAAGTAAATAAATAATCTAATAGAACTATTATTATATACCATCAGCCCTTTGCCAAAAGAAAATGCTGATATAAGTAAGTATAAAAAATTTATTTTTTGTTTCACAATGAATAGCTTAAAGGTCTTAGGTCATTATGAAAGAAAATATTAATATCGTGCAACCATAATGAATTCTATTTCTGGCAAACCTAAAATGACTAATTAAATAGATTTCACTTGAATGTAACAAACACATCGTTTAATATACACTCTATTATTTACAGATAAACAGATAAAGTCATTTCAAGTCATTTAATGTCTTATTAAATTTTTAAGCAACACCTTTAACAAACAAAAAAAAAATGCAGCAATGGGTTCATTTTCACAAGTAACTAGAAAAATTACAGTGATGGGTAAAAATGTTATGGTAATGCAATATTGACATAAGTAAAAATTTACTGGTAATGCAAACTTAATTTCTTTATCAGTAAAAATTAACTGGATACTGTAATATGCAATGAAGTAAAAATGTATGCTGATTTTACAATATTTTACAGCTTTAAATTTATATTACATTTCCATTGAAACAATTTCCTTTGCTTATTTAATTTATTTTGTATAAAGCAAATAAATATTCTGTTTTCAAATTATACTTTTTATAAAAATCTTATTTTAATTTTAAACAATCATTTAAAATAATCTTATAACTTTTAAATATTATTTTTTAAATACACATATTTCAAAAGCCAGAGCTGTAAGAGAATAATTTATTTTCTACTTAATTCGCGATTCATTCGGACACTGAATAAGCAATTTTTTTTTATCACACAAAGAAATGAATTTATTGAAATTTGTGCGAATTCAAATGACTTTGGTAAAAATAAATTGCAATTTATTTCCAATTCACTTGAATTGATTTAACTTTAATAAATTTTTTTTAAATTATAAAATGCAATTAAATTGATTTTGTATTTAAATACGCAGTAAGCATCTCCATGTTTTCTTTGACTTTTGATCATTGAATATTTTCAGCTTATTTTCATTATCCCTGGATCTGCTCTTGAATTGAATTCGATTGATTGAAACTCATTTTATAATTCATTTATTTGAATTACAATTCCTTGTTCTATCTAATTTGAATGATTTTAAAATCAATTCAATTCAATTAAATTGGAAATGAATTGCAATTCATTTTGATAAATTCATTCAAAGCGGAAACCATTTGAAATTCTGCTTAATTCGTTTAAATTGATTCAAATTTCATTTAATTCTTTGTTGTTGTAAAAATAATTAATTCAAAATAAAATTAATTCATAACGAACTTAAATCAAAAAAAAAAAAAAAAAAAAAACAAATAAAAAAACAAAACTGATTCATTTACAGCTCTATCAAAAACACATTTGAATCAAATAATTTTTGTAATTAAAAATAATTAAATTTTCTGCTTAATTTAAATTTTATCAGAAAAGTTTGTTTTAATTAAATTCTAATAACAAATAAAACACACGCAATTTTGTTAAATTTAAATACAATAAATTATTTGCAATTAATCGGAGTACCGACACAAAACTCAAATACAAATTTTATTTATTTTTTTAAACAATTTCTTTTTTTTTCTTCTTAAGAAAAAAAAACAATTATGAAAATTGTTTAAGATCATTTTAATATTTATAAATACTTTTCAAGTATTTAAAACACAGCAGCAACGACCAAAAAAGTGGGAGCGGCAAAATATACTTTTAAGATTTAGAAAATTATAGATTTTTAAACTAGAAAACAGAAACCAAAATAATTTAAAAAAGATTTCAAAATATATATACTCTTAAAAAAACAGCATAAAAGTTAATTGAGCGCGTGGTTTTTAAAAATTATAAATACATTTCTTCATTTCTTATTTTTTAATTTTTTGGTTGTTTCATTTTGCATGAAAAAAATTTATAAAAAGAAAAACAAAAAAGCGAAGGCCCGTATAATATAATGCGACAGAGAAAGTGTCTGCAGAATAAAATATATATTTTTTAAATTAATTTATCTTGTTTGTAGTTTTTATGTTTATATACTTCATGAGCACGAGCAGATTTCGTTTGAAATAAAAAATATTTTTTTAAATTAATTTAAATCAAATTAAAATTTATTACTGTTACGTTACTAAGTAAAAAAAACTGCTTAATATTTGCGTTTTATAAGTTTATGTTACTTTAGCAATTGTGATAAAAAACACACACACACGCCCACTGCCCAAAGTTTAGAGGAAACGTACTCAAATAAACAACAGTTTGCTTTAAAGACCCTCTACGAATTAGATTTTAATTCGATTTTAAACTTCTCTTAATAGAATGAAGCTAAATAACTTAAAAGGGAGTTTCATCTATTCAATAAATTTGATATTTAAAAAAAATTAAAATTTATTTTTGGCTTAAAAACAGGTGGCAAAGAGAACTGTAAAGAAATATTCTGAATACTCCTCGTTTTCTTATTTAAAAAAATTAGTTGGTTAAATAGATGATGTTTATAATGTACCCAACCTAAGGTAGATAGATACGAAGAATGCTGATAAAGGATATAGCGGTCCAGAAAATGCAGAATTGCATTCATAAAAATTAAATTATTTAAGAAAATCTTTTCCATTATCTTTGAACAATTTTATTTATTTTCTTAGAAATTGGATTAAATTACAATATTTTTAAAATAAAACGCATGAATAATTAATTAAATTAATTAATTTGAAAAAAAATATCGTGCTATTTTTTTATCCCGTTTTAATTAATCAATCACCAATATTGAATATTGAGCACGTCTTAAGGGCCATTTTGCTACCGCTCACTTAGTTCTTCAGGAAACTTCTCACAAATATTTTAAATAAACTAAAATTTTTTACCAAGCAATAAAGTAAAGTATCGCTGAATTAATAATTTAATCGGGATAAAAAATAGAACGATATGGTTTTTAAAAATTAATAAATTAAAATATAAATTTTTTTTGTAAAAATTAAAATTAAAAAAGTAGGAAGCATAAAATGATACGAGGCCGAAAGTATATCCCTCTATAGGAAACCAGCTGCAGAATATGCATATTGATAATTTCCGTGACCCCTTTTTCTTCTCTCTTCCTCGCTCTCTCGGCCTGTAAGGCGTACCGACTGACTTGAGAGAATTGTTCAAATCCAAAACTATATGAACGACATAAGAATTAATAGAACGCTACTGCGCAACCTTCTGTCCATATTCGAGGCCTAAGCCAGAAGTACTCCACTTCATTACAACGATTACTGTAGGAGCTGCCAAGATGGGCAATAGAATGAAACGATATCTCATCTTCTCCGCTACTGTTCTAGGCTGGCAGGATAGCGCCTATGAAACTTAGGGATGGGTACCTTGCTAAACTATCTAATGTTTTCGTAAGGAAGCTGGACGTGATCAATTTCTTTATACGAAGCAGTAGGTCAATAAAGCTGTAGCTTCGTTTTGGCGAAATACAGCTGGAATGCGAACTAAATCCCGTCAACAGGTTGTAGAATTATACTCTCTTTCCTTTTTAGGCTCTCTTTTCCTCCCTTATCTTATCTTATTTTACCAACTTTCCCTTCTCAAAAAGAAATTATCAGACGAAGTCAAGTAAACCGATCAAGGATAACTGCTCGATCTAACCTAACCCGCGATAAAACTCTTAAGTAAACTAGTACGAGGGCTGCTATATATATTTCTGGCCTGGCAACACTGAGTGCTGCCAAGTGCAATCTGACATTTCCATTGGAAAGTTTGTCATTTTTAAGCATAATCGTACTCAAAACGTTTTGACGTACGACCATTATTTGTGTTGTTTACAGTGACTTGAAAAAATTAATATAGAAAAAAATGGAATTAACTCGTGAACATTTTCGTGCCATCATTTTTCACAACTTTCGACGTGGATTATTACGACAAGAGTGCATTGATGAACTTAAATCTTTGTATGGCGATAAAGCACCATCCTATAGCACTGTGAAAACTTGGTATAATGAATTTAATTTAATTCCGGGAAGGTCGTCCGAAAACGGCTGTTGTGCCAGAGAACATTGTTGCCGTGCGTGAACTCATAATGCAAGATCGACATGCGACATACCGAGAGATAGAGACATCCTTGGACATTTCTTTCACCAGCAATTATTCGATACTGCATGAACACCTGGCCGTAAAAAAGGTTTGTTCTCGTTGGATCCCGCACAATTTGAAAGTCGCTCAAAAAAAGGCTCGTGTCGATTGGTGCAAAGAAATGTTGCAAAAATACAATTGCGGTGCTTCAAAACACGTTTATGAGATCGTCACAGGTGACGAATCATGGATCTATGCGTATGAGTCCGAAACGGAACAACAATCGACCGTGTGGGTCTTCAAAGACGAGCAAAATCCAACAAAAGTTGTTCGTGAAGAAGCACTTTGAAGCAAATGGTCGCCTGTTTCTTCGGCAAAACTGGTCATGTGGCGACGTTTCCACTTGAGCAACTCACTTCTGAGTGGTACACTACAATTTGTTTGCCTGAAGTCATCGGAGAAATTTGGAAAACCAACAAGAGAAGACCAATCATTGTTCACCATGACAATGCGAACTCTCACACATCGGTTCAAACCAGAGTGTTTTTGACCGGCCGAAACGTCGAATTAATGGGTCATCCGCCGTACAGCTCTGATTTGGCATCTAATGACTTCTTTTGTTTCCGCACATCAAGAAAAAAATGCGTGGTCAACGATTTTCGTCGCCAGAAGAAGCTGTTGAAGTGTTCAAAAACCATGTTTTAGAGGTGTCTCAATCGGAGTGGAAAAAGTGCTTCGACAACTGGTTTGAGCGCATGCAAAAGTGTATAAATCATGCTGGAGAATACTTTGAAAAACAATAAAACCATTTTTGATTATAAACATTCGCATTTTCACTATTGGGCCAGAAATACATACAGCAGCCCTCGTATTGACGCGAGCTTAAGAAAAAAATTATTGAATATTTGCACTGAAATTAATTAAATCAATCAGCAATCAAAAGGTTTGCATTTCACTGTCATATCAGTTCGCTAAAATTTATTGAATTTGCAACCTAAAGGGAAATTAATGCAGCATAAAAAATCGTTTTTAAGTTTTTTCATCAAATATAGAAACAATAAATTAAAAGTAATTTCTTCTATTATGCACTATCTACACTAAATTAATGTTTGGCAATTTATTTAATTTAAACATAAACACAACATTAACAATAGAAAAATTTAAAGCAATTTTTTTATTTGTATCGTAAACAAAATAATGAAGTGAAATTAAAAAAAGTAATTGTGTTGAAAGAATGAGATTTATTTGTACTTTTATCTGTTTAATGAATTAATAAGTTTTTCGTCACGGCTTTGTTTCCTTGGTGGACATTGGCAAAGAATTTTTAAACATAAAGTGCACTGAACTTTTAGTTATGCGATGATGATGATGATTTTTTTACTTAACAATCTGTTATTTGAGATGCTGAAAACTTTATTGTTTTCTAAAACTAAAATTAAATACTTTTAGTTTTTATTTGATATTTTTAGACAGGATTTAAGTAAAAAAAGGAAAAAAAATGCCAGCATTTGAATAGTAACGAGGCTGACATCTAACACTTTGAACTAAGTTGTACGTGAGAATAATGCGTTATCATTATAAAATAGTGTTTCGTCTTTTGTTCATAGTCAAAGTTGCAGGGATTGGGGTTAAGAAAACCCACAAGTGACAATATGTCACTATTTATCTTAGAGTTTAAGCTGAAGGCATCATGACATCCTTTTCTCTATAAGAATGAAGCTTAGGAAGCAGTGACTTGCCTTACAGTTCTTATATCACTTCACTTACTGCATTTAGGGTTTCCTAGTCTTGAGCTGGCATCTGTCGGTGCTTAAAATTGCTTCCCGAGATAGAACCTGTTCAGAAATAAGTGGTCATCATCGCTACATCAGACGATCGAAAATTAACGCTTTTTATTTTTTTTTTTCTCTTTCAAGAGTGCTGACTTGAGTAGTCAAGGGAAAACAAGCTGACTCAAAATTATATTCCACTCCACTAAGGAACTCATTTAATGAAGAGTGGAGACTTTGGATATTTCTCAAATGACTTCCTTACTCGTGGCTTTTTGATGTAAAATACCATCGCCGTTGAACTGAGATTGCACTTGCTTTTTTAGCATACTGGATGCTAGATGACAAATCAGTCCGATTCTACATAGAAAAGTTACTCTAACTGAACCCAAGGGGGCGTGGGAAGTAAAGCTAAATGCTGAATACAAGTATACGAGGTCTCTCGTTACTAAGCCGCTTAATCATGGGCGAAGAATTTTAATTGTATTAACACTCCGAAGACGCTGCAAGCAAAGAAATGCCATTAAGAACCAGAGTTATTAGTCTGAAAACTCGCAGGTCACCCTGCCACGGGTGTTTACTAAGACAAAGCGGAATGAACAAGCGACAACACTACATCGAAAGCTAGCAATCTGACCAAAAATTTAACATTTCTTGTCCTTGAATCTATCTCTATTTTGTACTATTTAAGGACGAAAAATTTATCGCCAACTAGAGTTTCACAATATTTAATTCGATAAATTTAAAAGGATGGCTGTAAACATCGATAAAAGCAAGTTCAAATAAGAGGCTGAGATGCCCAGTAATGGATAAAATTACAATGCCAGCGAAAGCAGCTAATTAAGATGGCCTTTGTAATGAAAATGAAAATTGGCCATTATAAAGTGATGAGCCAATATCGCTGGTCTAGAATGAATATAAGATGGTTTGGTGCAGGACTTGGCAATGAGGAGCAGCTTCGATTTTCCTGGTCGAAGTTTTTTGTCATGAATAGAAGGAAAAGGGATGCAGAAAAAGAATCCAAAACGATACAGATAGCAGTATCTCAAATATTCCTCCTTCATTTAAAGGAGTGGGAAGGAGGGGGTCTAATAAGTCAAGAAAGCATGTATGCGTTGAAGGACGAAGCTCAGTGCTGCATTAACGGACATGAAAAACAGAAAAAAAATTTTTGCCAAACATTCTATCGCTATGGTCTTTATTATAAAACTCAAAAAATAATGTACAAAACAACTGTGATTTTAGTTGAAGTTATATTAACATTTCCACAAACAAAAACCACACAGTATACCTGCCTCACAACAAGAAGCTAAAATATTTCTTTAAAGTTTTCTACATAATTAGCCTGCGTTAACATTAGCCGCTAACGATCACAAGTGTCCACAAACTGAATGTATTTAATCACTGTAGTACACGAACACCATTTTGTAATCACGCACGTTCACGAACTGGATGTTTTTATGTCGCTCATACAATTTATTTAAATGGTCAATCCCTCACATAAGTGGCGACATATAAATCATTTTTATTTAAAAATAAAAAGACAGAGAATTTGTCTTGTTAAAAAATCATTTTCATTTTCAGTCTTCTTCATATTTAACTGTGCACAGTGGGGCAGAATCAAAATATTTGTAAAGGAATAGGCTGATTGATCCATGATTTATCACAAGCATAGCAGAGAAGTATTCAAGCTTAACTTTTGAAGCTGGAAATTATCCACTTCTCAGGGATGGAAGTATGTGAGCTCAAAGTTGGGTAACTCGCACCTGAAAATTTTTCTAACGCTTGGCATTTCTTCAATTTTTGTCTGGTCGTAAAAGGCTCATCAATATCTTCAAAACGGTGCAGCAATCTGCATATTTATGTTTAAAATCAAAATTTTTGATTTTTCGATACCCTGGTACAGTTCTTTCAAATACTGCATACAATTTTTATAAAATTTATTGGAATTTTTTCCCATAGGTAGCGGGTAAAATTTAAATATTCTGGAAACAATTTGAAGATTATATCTTTCCTGGCTTCAAAATTGTACGATTTTCATTTTTTTTTTTTTTTTAATTTTAAATTTTTGTTTAAGCGTTTCAACTAAATTTCGTTCTTCAAGTTAACCTTTTTACATCGAAATTCTGACTTTAAGCTATATTTTCTAAAATCCCTGGGATCGGAAAAAGAAGAGTATCATAAAAAAATTTTATATGCCTCGAGTTGTTGCTAATATTATTTCATGAGCCCTACTCCTACTTTATGTGCAAAACAGCAAAAGATTCCAATTTTGAGATTTTTAGTCTTTATTTTGGGAATCGTGGGATTTCCTTTACCTTAATGTTGCTGTCGTAAATACAATTATTGAGCAATCTTTTTAGTGCAAAGAGTTGATATAATAATTTTGAAGGCAATATTGATGTGAACTTCATGTAGTTCTTAAAGTTATTTACTATGTGCGACACAGCTGACATTCCCAATACCAACAACATATCCTGGTTTTAATAGCTTTTTTTAGGTCAAGTGGTTCAGGAATTTGTTCCAACTGCTCAAAAAAAACTTTTAAATTATACCCTCTGCCGAATTTTCTTCATCAGTGCTTGTCTTGTCAGCCTAGAACTTTGTCTACATTTACAAAAATAAATCCATGGGTGTACAAAGGATGGCGCGGTTATACCAAAAACGGTAGAGATGAGTTAAACTGCTGCATGGCACTTAAAACTAGGGATGCAACCGATATCGATACCGATATATCGGCGATACTTTTGGTTTGCCGACATATCGATATCGGCGATATTTTACCGTCAACACGCCGATATTTCTTATATTTTTCTTTAGAGTTTTTTGAACAAAATATTCAATTTTCAACTCTTTTCTTTTTGCATGACAAATAACATATGAGACATGAGAAATAACATAATAAAAGCAAAAGATAAAATTCCAATAAGTTCTGTCGCATTAAAGATACCATTTTTCACAGCAGGTCTGCTTCAAACGGATTTGAGAAATCGTCTATTTGCGCAAAATTTGAAAACACTTTGTTTTTTAAACAAAATTGTTATTAATATTAATACGAATATAAGATCTGGCAACGCCTGTTGTTGTTGTCCGTATGTGCATGGTAAGACAACAGAAGGTGAAAAAGTTACTTCTACCACCATTGGGTATATGTATTGAATAATACGACAATTTGCTAAAACACGTTGAGCAACCTCAAAGGCTGCATTGGTAGAGGTGCGTGCTATAAAACAGAAAATCGTGAGTTCGAGCCCACCTTCGGGCATGCGTACAGAGGAAGAATAATAATTGTGTACGGCAATTTAAATTTAAGAAACTGGTGTACGAACCTCCCGGAAAGAGAAGGACAACTATTGTGTGAAGCCGAAGCCATGACTACATAAATTAGTGAAGACGTCTATTTAATCAAAAAGCAGTAATAGATAGTTGACGACTCTTTCTAAGAAAGATAAGAGTTCTAGTTGTTAGCGGAAGAAAATAACAAAATTATTACCGTGTACGGCAGATGCTAAGTTGTGGCTATTGGATTAATAGAGATTACTGGCTTGGATTTAAAGCAGGTGGAGGAGAGATCAGTGTTATGGTTGAGGTTACTAAACAAGGCATTGAGTAGTCTCGCCGGAGTAACACAGTAGTGTAGTGTGGATGGCTGGCATAGGATCATAAAGACGGGTAGGATCTAGTATGTAGCCAGATAGAGCCATAAGAAGTTAAGAAAATAGCTAATTTATAATGTGCCACAGTGGTGGTATTTGCATCCAAAAAGGAATAAACGTAACAATATCAATTTTAAATATTAACCTTTTGCAATGTTATTTTTACAATTTTAGTTTAGTTTTAACATGATCTAAAATTCAGTTCCTTGTCGTTTAAATCTTATTAATTTCGATTTTATATCTTGAGCTAATCTAAGCAAAATGCCATCATTTATTTTGTAAAATCAGACAAAAATTTGAATTCGAAAATTTGAATCTTAGAAATTAAAATGTATTGAAAATTTTAATGATTTGAATGGCTCATTATTAACACTGTTATTTTGTATAATAGAAGAATTGCTCTGCTTGAGTTTTGTTAATTTTTACTTGTGCTCAATTTCAATATGCGTATCGGCTTCGGAATCGGATCGGCAAAATGACGTATCGTTACATCCCTACTTAAAACTGTCTTGTTATTATTTTGACGCTATTTTGGCCTTCATTTACAGACTCTGCTTGACCAGATTCATTTTTAAAAAGGTTTATTTTGAAGTTACCTTTAGTCTTTCATCTGCACATAAATTTCGTTATTTTGAAAACGCAATAATTTTTTTAATAAAATAAAAATATTTTTCCTGTCACCAGCTGTACAATAATAAAGTCTTATATTTACCACAAAGTATTTTTTGTTTATTGGTATCTGGAAAGAAATTAATAATGTCCTCATCAAATTTTATAGTCTTCCAAAAATAAAAGAAAGATCTTTGAGATATTGAAGACATATCAGAGGTTCAGGAAAAAGTAATATCATCAAATATTTTATTAACTTTTTTTCTTTGAAATTTACGAGTGCAGTGCTGCATAAAATTTTGATTCCAGTGCTTGTTCGGCTATCATGGCAATTTGGAGGAAAGATTTATTTTTCATTTCTGCACCATGAATTTATATTAAACAAAAATTTCCACTATTTTCTAGCAATTTGCTTTGAAAAGATGTGTATTGTAAGAGCAAAAGAGTTACCAGACATTTTTAGGTTTGAAGTAATTATTGTTGTGCTTCGCCGGCTATTTTTTAAGATTTACAAACATATTAAGGTTGTAATGTTTTTAATCACTTTTAATAATTTTCAACGAAATATTAGCACCAGCCCTTTGATGTTCAATTATTCACTTTAACGTTCTCAGTGTCCTGCGATAACGCTGCACTTTCTTGAGACAATTAAAAGAAAGTTTCTTTAAATGCGAATTTGTTTGCCACCATTTCATCAATACTTTCTATACGTTGCATAGTGGGATTTAATCATACAATGTTTGGCAAAAAAATATAAAAAGTTCTCGTAGAATGTTGAAATCTTGCTATGAGCCTTTTGTTAGCTCTATAAAGAAAAATACAAAATTTCATCAAAATTGGCCACGGCCGCTGCCTACCGTTCATAGAACACAAAATGTATTTTTGTCCCAAAGTTTTTGAAATTTGGCACAGACCCCTTTATTTTCTCAATTAAGAATAAAATAAAGTTTCTTCAAAATTGGCCACGCCCACTACTTACCATCCATATAGCACATATTATATTTTCTCCCACTACTTTTTGTTTCTTAGCCAAAATTAATTATTTTATAAATAAATTTCAGTACATGCATTTAAGTATAGACTTTTTATTCATCATCTATCATTTCTGTAAATATATCATCTATGATTTCTATAATAACTTTTTCTGGCTTCTTCGTCGTCTTCAGAAAGCATGCAAATAGGAAGTATTGCTGCATACTGATATTCTTTCCGTGTATCAGTAATATCAACTATATTTTTAACTAAATGTTTTGACTTCAACAAAATTTTTTATCTTCAGGGAATTAAATTTTTTGCCACAAGTTATTATTTGTAGTATAATGCGAAATCGATCAGTTAGTTGCTCCTCTAGGCCAGTCACATCGGCAACAAGTGCGGAGTTAGAAAAGAAACGCCTGGACGTATTTTTATCGTTAGTAGTCCCAGTTCCTTGTTGAACTGTATCCACTCCTATAGCCATCTGTTCTTTTAAGGCCTTCTGAATTCAAAGTTTATTTTCCAGTCTTAGACTTTTATGTTCTTCCTTGAGCGACCATCTTTCAAATGGTTTGTAATTTTTTTGTTTTATTTTTATATTTCTTTTTTTATTATTTTTTTATTTTTAAATTTCATGAATTTGGAGACAATTTTATGATTTTTTAAAAGATTTTAATTATTTAAACTTTTTTTTAACCGATAGTATGGATTCTTACTTTTCATTTTATTATAGCGGGGGCACCTAGCACGACAGAGCAACCTGCTTTTTTTATGTCTTCCAAGTTTGCAATCACGGCACATTATTGAACAAATTTTTTTTATCATATCTATTGCACCATATGAGCGAACCTTATAATTTTTATTTTTAAATACGCAGAAAAGGCTTTACGAGTATTTGAAAAACAAATCACTATTTAAATCAAAGCAACAAAATTATCTCACGAACAAACACTGTAGAAGTGCATAAACAGTTTTCGATATTTTGAGCCAAAATATACATGTGGCTTTACTTCATTATTTTAAAGACAAATAAACGTTTTTCTGTGATACGATTTATGGATTTTTCATACTGAATTACTTTTCTTCAAAACTGCATTATTACTTTTTTTAATTCAGTAAGAAAATATTTTAAGAAAAGCTGTAATTCACACTTGTTTTGTTCCAATTGTCAGTACAACCCTCCTATTCTTAAGATTCATGATTTTAAACCAATCAGCTTTTTCAAAAAAATTTGTAAAAACAAAAATAGTTAACTTGGCAACAATATGAGAATTGTTGATTTAAATATATTTATTTCTTTTATATATTTCATGATTCTTTGACTCAAACTGCTGGTTTTTTCTTTCACCGGGGTATCGATGAATACAAATTTTTTTATTTTTTGTTTCTATTTTTTTTTTTTTTTTTTTTTTTTTTTTGAAATGGGAAAACAGACGAAAGTCATGTAACCCCACTCCACAAATTTCTATAACTTTGTGCTTATAATATTTTAATATGATTCAAACCATGACTTGACTTTCAAATCTGTTGTTCGTTAACGAGGAACGAATAAAGATTCGATTGAACCAAACTCATATGACTTGTAAAAAAATTTTATATTTTTAGGACATAATTTAACTCAAAAAGATGTACTAACTCGATTATTATGTGATTTTGTCAGCTTGGAAATTTGTTAATTAAAGTTGTTTGTGGAACGTATGATTAATATCAATTTCATTTAGTACCTCAAACAATTTTGACTTTAATAAAATATTTAATAATCCCTAGCGAACTTGATGTAAAGACAATGAAACATTTCATTCATGATGAAGATCAAATTTTAAAAAGTTTCAAAATTTTTTTAATAATTTTTACAAAAAATACCAACTTCAAAACAAATGGGTCAGAAGGATTATCGTATATAAAAAGTATTTGTAATGGACACTTTGCTAAAATTTTAGTTGCATATTTATGACAGTTTAAAAGATAAGTCTGTGTACATTTAAAAAAAAACATCACTTATGGAAACACTCTATGATTTCAAATTTTTAATTTTATATTTTTATAGAAGACATCATAGACATTCTGTGTAATTTTCAAGTGTTTGAAATGTTTTAGATGATAAAGCCTATGGGGTCACCCTGTAATTTTTAAGTTTATAAATTTATTTTTTAATATTTTCCCTAAGTCAGGGGTTGAACCGTGGATTTTCATTAATCAATTAAAATTTAATTTTTCGGCTTTGGTTCAATTTTTTAATTTAATTTTTGCAAAGAAAATTGTTTCTCAAATGTATGCGGACGTTTTTTACTCGTAGACACTGGCATTACATTCTGCCAGTGTCTAATTTTTTGAAAAAAAGGAAGTTTTAATTGGTTTATAAATTTATTAATTTTTGCTATTGAAATTTATTAAATTTTATGTGGTTGTCCATTACGGTTAAAAAGTCATGCAAAAATTATGTGTGTTTTATGGCGACACCCTTTAGTTTTTAAAATTATCAACTTCTTAAATGAAACCAATCTTTAAGCATTAACTTTTATACTAAATAAGAAATTTCAAAATCGGTTTAGGAATTTCTAAGTTCCGCGGGTTCAAACATAAAAAAATCAAACGAAAGAAAAATTATTTTACATTCTAGCGTCCAATTAAGACATTAAAAACTTTTAGTAAAATGAAAAAGAAAATCTTGCTGCTTTAAAAAAAATTTCAATTGCTTAAGCAACCCCTTATAACATTCATTAGTCTATTCATAGACTGTCATAAGAAACCTTACAAGTTATTTGTTAAAACAATAATTTTAAATTTCTAGAAAGCTAATTTAATTTAATTTAATTATTTTTACTCTTTCAATAACAAACCGCCCTTGATACTCACTGTATTATCGTTACACCTGACACAATCACATATAAAACTTTTGGTCATTCTTAAGAAAATACATCTTGTTAAATTACTCCATAAAATTTTCGTATACGTTGTTGTTATTTCAGCACCTTTGGGTATGAAACGAGCAGCCCTCACCAAAACCGTACAAGTTTTACCAAAATAATGACTGGCATTGGGTGTACATTCGTGATTCATGACAGCCGTTAAAGGAAAGAGGCCACGCAAAAGAGTCTCATGATCTCCTACTTTACAGGGCGTTTCGAAGGCATTTGTATTGCAAACACCCACAATACGAAACAAGCGATCCATGAAAGGTTTATCGGTGGTGGGAAATTTGCGAAAACATTGAGCTGCTTTAATGATTTCTTGGCGATAACCACGATCGTTGTTAGCTTGCATAGCATTTATTAAGGCTGCCTGATTGTCGTTGAGAAAGAAGACACGTATGGCGGTTAGTAAACGTAAGGACATTGAATTCACTGGAGGATAAGCATCTTCATCTTCATCTTCCAACTCTGCTTGCTCTGGAAGTTTGTCACTTACATCTGCAGTCTTGCTAATACCATTTGCAGCAATATTATGTTTGCCATTTCCTTTGCTTTTACCTTTGCCCTTAATAATTCCATTGCCATTGCCATTGACATGGATACCATTATTACCGTTATTACCGTTAGTTGTATAGTTAATTCTATTGGCATTTATTTGCTTCATGTCCATCGGTTGCCAACGTTGAAATAATTGACATTCATTGTGATGTTGTGGTGAATCGGCACATTTATCACACACTGGCAGTGTGCATTTGTTTTTGCATAAAAAATCCTTGACCCCCAATAATTTATGACAACAAACGCAGGTATTTAATATAGAACCCTTACGTGCTGTTGGCCCCACAACTAGAGCTCTTTCGCGAAATATTACTTCGCCCTGTTGTATGTCGCGTGTTGCAAATACACCACGTCCTGCCACTTCTGAAGGACCTATTGTCCAGTTTGGCTCAGGGTCACGTAAATCGCCTAAATGCAGGTCAATAAGGCGAGCCAGCTCAGCTGGTGTCGCCATTGTTTTAACAGTTTCCAAAACCAAACAAACAAAAATCACTTTCTCTTGAAGGGTTTTTATGAGTGTGTGCTTGCGTGCTTTAGTTTACAACAATAGCAATAACAATGGCAAACTCGTGTTTTAAACAATAGCAACAAGATATTGCAATTTGAGGTAAATATTAAAAAAACAAACACAAACTATAATATTTTTTGTTATTACAAACACTTATTTTTTGGTTTGATTTCTTAAAAAAACCGTACCGTTCATTGCGAGTTGCAACAGATAACTAAAGCGCCCAAAGTACTTTTTTTCAACAATTGTCTGGCCTTTGCTAGGAAATGCTAGTATTTCAATATGATTTTCTTTTTTTTATATTTTTTTAATTTATATTTTTTTTTTTTTACTTTTGCTTTTCTTACTCATAAATATGTGTGTTTTAGCTCAAGTGCAGAAAAATTACGCGTGAAAAACCGTCCGAAAGAAAATGCTTTTAAACCCAATCAAAACAAAAGCAATAAAAACAACCACAATATTTTATTTAGACCAAGAACTATTGCCCGACTACATGTTATCTTCACTTTATTTCTTTAAATCATCAAAATACAATCATAATATTCATAGAGAAAGCAGCAGCGCTACAATACATAGACAAACTCTCAAATAATCTAAATGAAATAAAATTAAATTAAATAAAATAAAATATGATTTTCCAATGTTTTTTAAATTGGCAGCGGCAGCTTGTTGTGGCTAAACAACAAACATTTCTGATGCACAATGGATCAAATTGTTATTCAAAGTTGAAGAAAAAAAAAATTAACACTGTGAGCAAGTAGTAATATTTATATAAACCAAATGAGAATTATTTCTTAAGTGGTTGTTATAACCACTCAGTAGCTTCAACATATAAATTATAAAATAACTAAAATGTGAAATTAAAACATGTCTCTTCTATGAATCTCAGCCTTAAAATAAGCATCTATCGCGCATGGGAACTAAAAAAATGTCAGGTTGAACAACAGATTAAAAGTACCAAAGAATATAAAAAAGATTTTGCCCTGGTCCATGCAAGCAGTTAATAATTGTGAAAGGTAATAATTCAAATATTATTTTAACATTATAAGCTGCCTTTTAAATTAATAAAATACGATAAAAAAATTATAAAAGTAAATTAAATATTTTTTAGGACTGATCAATAAGTGACTGCCATTTACTTTTACATTTTATGCGACTACGCCGTAGATGGCCACACCATAAGCTTTAAATTTGCCATACGATTTCTCCCACCAATAGCAGCTGCAATGTTATTTTCCAGGGCTGGAATTTAGACTGGCTTGTCCGTGTTCACCAGAGACTGCAAATCTCAACAAAAAAACTAGTCTAATAAGGTCAAATTGAGTGACCAATAGACTGATTTAAAATGCCAACACTCTAAATAGATTAATTGCATTACATGTCTTTTGGTATGTAGAACCGTCTGTTCAATAAAACATGTCAACGAAGTCTAATTCTTAAAATTTTGGGGGAAAAATCGATAATCAATGCAATATACCTTGTTCCAGCGACTTTACCATTACGCACTTAAAGAAGATGACCCACAAACCACATTAAAGAGTGCATTTTTCATCTTTGTTAAATTATCTCTGACAGCTCTTTATTAAACAAAAAATCATCTTCATCACGGAAGAAAATTTTTCGATAGAAAAATGAATCTTCAGCCAACTTCTAAAGTTCCATTTACCAAACAAATGAAGTTGCGATACTTCACCTGACTGCAGTTCTTGCAGCAGCTGTATTTTGTATAGCTCCATGTCCAAAGTCTTTGTGTAAAATCTTCTAGGTGATCGAATGTCACAACCCCAAATTCCGACAATTTCGATGAATTAACATTTCGTAAGCAGCAATATTTTTCTAGTTATGCAGTCTTCGCATACGGGTTAATAAAGTGAAAGTGGCGTGAGAATTGGTCTTAGCAGCTTGAACAGCCTATTCGATGTGACGATTTGACGTCTATACCAAACTGTTACATACCATTCATAGTTTTTACTACACAAGAGGCTTAACTATCTCATCTACTATTTTCTAAATATGCGCGCACCTTAATATGTGGTAAACTTAGTTCTTAAATTACGAGCACTTTAACCAACCCATCTAATCAAGACTCAAAGAGGTTTTACCTGCTATTTTAAACTCAAATATCCAAAGTTCTTCTTAACAACAATTACTTTTCTTTATTCCAAGGTCGCTGTTGGGATTTGAACTTACGACTTGTAATCTATTTTAACAAATAAGCAGACTCCTCTACTAATCCAGCCAACGTATCTGCCAACTATGCGTTGTCTAGCTTTTCTTTTTTTCTGCTTACACACACCACACTTTTTAGTGGTGAAATAAACAACTTTTTTAGCTCAGCTTTCTCTCCTAGGATATGGACAATAATTGCTTTTATTGGTACAGATGCATATGTTAAGAGTTGCTCAATCTTAGTCTCATAACAAAATAAAGGGTTACGCAAAATTTTCAATTGAAGAGAAATAAAAAAAAATAACTTTTATGATTTTATTTAATATGTTCACAAGGCACAAAAATATGATAAAATTTAGAATAATACATTGGGATGGCAGAGAATTAAAAAATAAGGAAAAAAACTATTTGCTCCATATAATTTTCATAATAATGCTATCGGCTCTTAATGGGTTAAACATTTTAAAAAAAAATTTCAATATTTCCTTAAGGAACTCTTCAATAGCTTTAAAATGATACCCATATTGATATTTTAAAAATTTTTGAAAATTTCAGAGGCCCGTAACTCGGAAAATATGGGCGAGCGCCAATTTTTTTTCTTGATTTATTTTTTCTTATTTTTGAATTCTCTTTCGCCCCATAGATTTGTTTTATTTTTTTTATTAGAGTTACTTCACTGTTCCAAATGAGGTTATTAGAGGTAGGCATGGTGTTTTGCCCACTGCGTCGAAGGATATGGACCGATTTTGCTGATTTCAATAGCAAATTTTTTGACACTATGTCTGATTGAATATTGAATATTTAAATTTTTTCTAGCTGATCTAGTGCCTCGGCAAAGTTGAATCCATTCAAACACGGACGGAAAGACGTCGCTCAATCGACTTCGCTATGCATAAGAATTCAGAATAGTTATACTTTATGGGGTCGGAAATGAACATTGTAGAAATTACAAACGAAATGACAAAATTAATTATTTCCCTTTTCCACTTCTTTTGGTGAAGGGTATAAAAATAATAGTTACATCACAGGTAGGCTACAGTTTTAAAATAAATTAAAAAACAAATAAATGAATAATAAAAGAAAATTAGTTTTTATAACACTTTAATCCCCTCTAAGCCCATTGTACAAATCATATTACCTGAGTGAGTGTTTGTTTAACCTTTTGTGTTGAGTCAGAAATATACTTATCAATAGATAACACATGTTTAACAAATTCTGCTGCTGCGCTTCTTAAGTCGATGCTTTTTGTGCCAACAACGTTTTTTTTTTATCTGCCAGCTATATCTCGGTTGTTGTCTGTACTTATTGTTGGCCAATAAAAATAAAAAATAAATAAATAAATAAGAAACAGTGAACGTCAGAGCGGAAACTCATACATCATGATAGACAGGTCTGCATGTTACACACATGCCAACTATCATATGGGTGATTCCATTTGAAAAATACAACACATGACGAGAAGCTAATTTTTTTAAATAAATTTCTTTACTCCTTATTTAAAATGAGTAAACAAGGTGAAAAATATAAATTTAAAAAAATATATATTTTTATTAATCATTTTTAATTTTTTCCCTTTTATTTAATTATTAAAGCAACGACACATTGTCACTTTGCTTTGTTATTTAATTAAATTCATTTAAATACTTTGTTTAATGCTAATTAATATTTTATTTTAATTTGTGCATTTGTTGCTGCTTATGATGTTTGACACTACATTGTTTCAAAAGGCAGCACAAGCTTTTAGCGTTAACTTGACTAAGGTGCAAGCAAATGCACGTTCCGCACTTGAATATATTAATTGCACACTTCATCATACATTTTCATTTAAAATATACACATTTAATTGCAAAATATTTCTTCAAAAAAAGCTTATGTTGAATTAATTAAAATGTTTAATTGACTTAATTAATTATAGAAATAGTACACTTAGAGAAATAAAAGTGTGGTATTTTAAAAGGCCAAAGCAATTTTGAATAAAAATTAAGTCTATAAAAAATTGAGGAAATAAGAACAACAACGAAACGTAAAATTTTTTAAAAGTCATGGCATTTAAAAAATGATTTTTTAAAACAAGTAAAAGTGCTATATTCGGCTATGCAAAATCTTAAATATCCTTCGCCATTTATGTAAATCAAGTTTCGTGAAGTAACTCCAATCAAAAAAAAAATATCGACGTGTCAGAGAATTAAAAAATTAAAAAATAATTTTTTTTACATAACAGTGTCATCAGCTCTTAATAGATTAATTATTATTATTTTTTTTAATTTAAGTATTTTCTGAAAGATCTCTCCAAAATCTTTAAAATGACACCCATATTGTTATGTTAAAAAATATCGTACTTTTTTATGAAAAGTTCAGAGGCCCATAACTCGAAAAATATGGGCGAGCGCAAATTTTTCACTTTATGTTTTTTTTTATTTTTAATTCCTATCACCCCCATATATTTATTTTTCGTTTGAATGTTCTTTATTGTTTCAAATGATATAAAAAATTAGAGGCAAGTGTGGTGTTTTGTGCGCTGCCTCGAAGGACATGGATCGATCTTGCTGATTTTCAATAGCAAATCTTTCGAAACCCGATATCTTGATAGCAGACGTCCTACAAAGAAATGGACAAAAAAAAATCCGCAACCACTAATAAAATTTTTAGTCGATTTTTTTCGATTATTTTAAATCAAGAATTAAAACAGATGGGTGAAGATCCCTCAATATAAAAACTAATTATTTCTTCGCAGTAATGATAAAATTTGATTTTTGATCGATGTGTTACATTTTTTTAATTTTGTTAAATGGGAACATTTAACCCATAGCAGACGAAATTCTCTTATCATTTATAAACTACAATTCACTTCTTGATTTATCTTGAGATTTCTTTGATGCTCAAAAAATTTAGCTTTTCGTAGTCCCAACAGCAGTGCTCTAAGTGGACACTAGGCTGGTTGTATATCCAGGCCCATAATTATAAGTAACAAATAGTTATAGTCAAGGTTTCCTGGCACATATAATCAACTTATGGTTCGACCTTAGACCTAAGACATCTTGACTTGTAACTTAATTTTAATTAAGATTCTACACGAAAACATATTATTAATTCAATAAAATCCTGACTCTAACTAGTGCTAACTTATAATAGGGGGCCTTACTCCTATTCTCACATAAAGGGTTCCCTACCATGTATTAGTCACATTTTAATTTTATCTTTTTATTATTATAGGTTATTTAAAATTTAAAGTGTCTGTCTTTCCTCTCACATAAGAAAATATAAGTCAAAAGAACGTTACTATCGGGACACCCATTATTTTGTTTTATTCCTCTAATAGCAGACGTAACAAATTTGAAACGTCTGCCTATAACGGTTTAAAAAATAAGGCCATATTTGTCCAATTACCGGCCTCTATGGAAACACCCCTTACATTTTAAATATATGTTTTACACTTATTTTTATAGCGAACAAATTTGTACATACTCCATGTAAACTAAGGTTTCTCCTTCAAGATTCTAGAAGCAGAGGAGTAATTTCAAATATATAAAAAAAAAAAAAACTAAGGTTTCAGAGGTATAGGGCTGTAACAGATGGACAGACGAACAGACCTTTTAACTTGAACAATTGTGTTACGTTTAATTTTTTACACTTTACGTTTTAACACTCCACGTTTTTACACTTTGTGTCCTTAAAAGAACAAATTTTCAATATCTTTCTTGATCTATTAATTTTACTTAGCATTTCAATTTTTAATCGAACCAATGTTTATGTTGGCTGTTATTTTACAACAGCCATTTTCATAATTCAATTCTAAACATTCAGCTCATGCTACATTTTTGTTCCATAAAAAGCTTTTAGCCTTGAACTTTATAACTGTAAGCTTTTCTCTCTTAGATATCTCTTCATTTCTCTTTATAATTAAACAGTGCTGCCAGTTTTTTTTCGAGCTTTCTCGCCAAATGGCTTGTGGAATAACGCCAATATAAAAATTATGTATTATAACGTTGGTCACAGGTTGACAACATGTTTTTTGTACTTTTCAGAAGACAAAACAAAAAACGTTGTTACTTTGCTGCTAAGCCGTGTTAGAAGTAAATAAAAATATAAAAAAAATTAGTAGGAGATATTTATCGTGGGATTATGTAGAGAAAACAAAGCTGTTGAAATTATTTTTCATACAAAAAAATTAAAATAAATAATAACTCGATTTCGATTTGAATATTTTTCAACTTAGTTCTTATAACAATCTAAGAAAGCTTGGTGTAAAAATAATGATTTCAATCAGTGCTTAGGATGTAACTAAATCATAGTGGTATATTAAATTATTTTAATATATATTAAAACCAAGAAATTGATTTAAGAACACATTTTAATTATTCAATTCAAAACTTTCATACACATTTTGTTTAACGTTATTTTTGTCTTGTGTGTCCTTACTGTACATTTCATTTGTATTTTTCATTCCGTAGAAATAAATGTGTTACAACGTTATTTACATTCATTTATGATATTACTACTGGTAAAGAATTAAGAAATTTATATTGTATTTTATTTCCCAATTTATTTTAAAAGAATTCATTACAGGAAATTTTATTCTTTTTTGACACAAGAATTGCTTGCGGGAACAATTAACATATTAAGAACATCCGCCGACGATTTTTTATTTTTCTATTTATATTTTATTTTTATTTTTATTATTACATTCTTATCTAGCATAACAAGATCAATAAATCCTTTAAGTGAAAGTGCTAGTGATGAAGCAAATATACATATGAAGATATAAAAACAGAGATATAATTTTAGTTGTCAGTAATAAATTAAATATAATTAAATAGCTTTAAAACTTAAAAAAAAATTTTAAATAACATAATAATGTGTAAAACCATAATATGAAAAGGTTTAGTTAAAACAAAGACAAACAAATTTAAGAAATTGACATTAAAAACTTAGCTAACTCCTTTTTAAATAAAGTTGCATTGCCTATTTTCTGTATATTATTGGGTAAGGAGTTCCAAAGACTGGTTGTGTTAATCAGAAACTGTCTTTGAGATAATTAACTTTTGTATTTTTGCTGAAAGATGTTCGTGCCACGTTGAGATCTAGCAAAAGTAGCAAATAAAGCAGTTGTTAAAATATAATGATTTTAAGAAAAAAAGTGAGGCATTTGTATTTTAAAAGACCTTCAAATGTCATTTTGAAAATCATCTGTGAATAGGACGAAATATGATCACGCCGACCCTTCTGGAATATAAAACGTGCAACATTGTTATATACAACTTTAAGCTTGCGTAGGTCCATACACTCACAATTAGCGTAGATCTACACCCATATAAAAGTCTTGGGATTAGATATGCTTTTTCCAAAAGCATACTTATGGCAAGAAGTATTGAGTCTTTTATTACCCACAAAGTACGGAGCTTGCCATAAACTCTTCCAAGGACAGCATTTATATGATCTGTGCCTAATCTACATACTCAATAGCATTGTCATTAATTTTTATTTGATAATTGCCAGAAGTTCTCCTAGATTTTGAAAGGAAAATATATTTTGACCTCGCTTGGTTGATCTGCAAACCTTTAGATATTGCCCAGCCGTTAATTTTGTTCAAATTGGTATTTATACTATTTACACCTAGGGTAATATTCTCAATGTAGCTGTAGTTTTAGATTTGAACATCATCAGGTAGATCAATGATGTAAAGACAAAACAGAATGGGTCCCAATATGGAGCCTGGCGAAATACCCTTCCAACGTTTAGGGGATCAATTCCAATTTATAAAAGAAAATTTTTCCACTCTGTTTCGTAAGTAGCAAGTGCTTAATTAAATTTCTAAATCTTTTACAAACTTTTTGAACTGGCGAAAATTTAATTTGAGATACAGAGTTGCAGTATTTCAAAAATGAAAATTGTTATTAGACTATAAAAATAGAAATGTTTTCTTGTGTAATGAACTTATATCAGTTAAATTTTGAACAGTTTTCTTCAATTCAGTTTGAATTTTTGTGCTAAAATCAATGTTGTTTATATTTAAAAATGAACTTTGTACATTAAATTTCCTCTTTTAGTTTTATATAAATTTATCCCTTTTTTTCTCTTATTACTTTCTTGTTTTCGATGCCATTTCTCATTTAATTTTTACAACTTTGAATTTTGTATCTCACTGCCCTTTTTTGAAGAGCCTTTATCATTTGACATTTATTTAAAAAATTTATATTTATTTGCATAAACAAGGCAGTTAATAAGGAATGTTAAGGATTCAAAGCATTTTGTGCCAACCCTTAACATATAAAGCTGTCAGGTTTTTTATCTTTTCTTACGTGGAATGTTATCCTACAGAAAATAAAAGAAATATAGCAAAAATTTTTTTTAAAAACCGCCAGATATCTCGCCTCTCGCCCCGTTTGGCGACAAATCGCCATAACCGACAACACTGGTTGAGTTTAATTTTTAAATGTGGACCTTATAGTGCTTTGGGAGACGACACTAAGCTGCTTTATTGTAAAAACCTGGGTTGTATGAAAAATAGAAACCGTGTTCACATTTTTAGTTTTTATTTCTAGTGATAACTCTCATCTAAGTATAAAAAACACATGCATTTTCTTTTTTAGATTTTACATTGTGATATATGTTGTCTTTATAGCTAATTAAATAAAAATCTCATGCTACAAATTTTGCTACAAAAAGCTTTTTACCTTGAACTTTTCAAAAGGAAAGCTTTTTTCTCTTATTAAACTATTGCACTTTAAAGTTACCAAATTCTTTTAATAAATAAATATGCCTTTATCTAACAAAAAAGTTTGAGAACAATCTTCTTGCACGTGCCTCTGCATTCATGTTTGTTTCTGCTACACATCAAATGTAAATTCTGTTTAAGGTAAACAATTCAGATTCTATTAGCTAATGAAAGAAAAGCTGAGTAAAGTGTACTTGTATATGCATGACTACGTATGCATGTGTTTCTGTGTGTATGTTTTGGATATAGAATTAAAAAATTTATTGCCATAGATGGACAACTCGCGGCACTATTATTTTTTAGTTTTCGTTACTAATACTGGTAAGTTAATTTTCAATGCCATTCATTTTTAACTGATTACTGAAGACAAAACCAGTAATCAGATCTCAATTATGCTACTCACTTATATTTCTAATAAAATAATAAAGATCTTAATAAAAAGCTTTTACACAATAATAAGTATTATTTACAGATCTTGGGAAAAAATTTCAATAATGAGTAAGATTTTACTGGCAATAAATTAGCTGGTAATGCAAATTAAATTTCATTCGCAGTTTAAATTTACTGGTTAGGTCAATTATCAATTCATTAAAAATAAAACGCAGTGTGCCCATCTCTGCTTAACAGTAACTGACTAAAGGTGCTGTCAGATTAGTCAAATATTTGAACAAAAATGCGTAACCATTATTTTTACAACCGTTTATTAAATCTTTCCTGAGAAGTATCATTTTAAATGATGATTTTTAATAAAATAAATGTGATATTTTACTTTTAAAACTGAATAGATTCCTTTGTTTCATACTTTTTTTAAATTTATTTCATTATTTAGTGGCTACATATTTTTGGTCAAATATTTGACTAAACTGAGAGCAACTTAAGAGCTTTTTCAAATATTCTAATTTCTTAAATTGTTTGGAGGAAAGATAAATGCAAATAATGTTGATGAAGGTTGTAGTGATTAATAAACCAGAGAGAGTGTTATATTAGGCTATGCCGAATCTTATACACACTTCACCATATATGTAAATCTAGTTTAGTGAAATAGCTCCAATAAAAAAAATATTGGGGTGACAAAGAATTAAAAGACTAGGGGCTGCTGTAGTCAAAGTGGTAAACACGCTGACTACAAACCTGGTTGGCCAGGGTTCAACCCCTGCGGTAACCAAAACATAAAAATGTTTTTTTTTTCTGTTTAATGGTATAAATATATATTCAGAGTTAACATTAAACATGCAGCCTCCTTCGTCGGTACTTCTTCGTAGCATATTCGGCGGCGAAGTAAAATAACTAATAAAATGGCTGTATGTATGTTTTTCTCTTCACCACCTGTCTTATCTCACATCTATCCCTTTCCTAAAGAATGTAGCACGGTTTCAAAACTAACTAACTGAAATGATGTCTCAAAAAATACTTTTCTATTAAAAGATTAGAGGCCCATAACTCGAAAAATATAGGCAAAAGCCAATTTTCTTTTTTTAATTTTTTCTGATTTATTAATTCCCTATCACCCCATACATTTGTTTTTTTTTTTTTTTTTAATTAGAGTTTCTTCATTGTTCCAAATGAAATGGAAAAATTTGAGGCAGGCGAGGTGTTTTGCCTGCTGTCTCGGAAGACATGAAACAATCTTTCTGATTTTTAATAGCAAAATTTCCAAAACTATTTCTGATCGATCGGTGTATTTAGATTTTCTTTAGCTCATCTAGTGCCTTGGAAAGTTGATTTCAACCCGAACACGAACAAGCAGACAGACTTGGCTCAATCTATTTCGCTATTTATAAGAACCCAGATTATAAATGTACTTTTTGGGGTCGGAAATGGATATTGTAGAAATTACAAATGGAATGACAAACTTATTTATGCTCTTTGTCCACCAAAACCAATTTTCGAAAAAAAAATAGTCGCAAACGTTTAATACTTTTTATTTTCTATTTTCCCTTTTTTTAACCCTAAGAAAGTTTAACTTTGTCAGTTTAATAACGAAAACTTTGTTAATACTTCACAAAAGTTTTTGTTAACAGTCATATTATTTTGCATATATAATACCGCTTTCGATCAGTACGATTTCTCTGGAGTGCGGTTTTGAAATTTTCCAAAAAAATTATTTTTCCAAAAAATTAAAAAATTATATTTTCAAAGTAATTTCTTTTTTCTGTAAATGTAATTAACAAAATTATAAAATATATGTGACAAATTAAATAATTTTAACTCGATTATAATCATTATATCTTTTACCCTTCTTCAGGGGTATAGGCCCTGTAAATAGGCGCATAACGCACGATTATCTAGATTAGTCCGGTTTTAAACAGTACGCAAAATTGTGGAACCGATTAACCGTACTAAGCGAGGTATTCGCTATTTTGGTCAAATACTTGACCAATCTGACCGTATCTTTACTCATTTGTATGAAATTTTAAATTTCTATTAATTGTCACTTTTTTCAGTTTTTGTCCCAGTGTGCATAGCATTGACAACTAGCAACACCTCCGGTGCAAATAGCATAAAATTTTATTTTGATGTTATTATTATATCCTTCACAACAGCTTGAAGAAGGGTCTAACTAAGTTTGTCATTCCGTTTGTAATTTCTAAAAAATCGATTTTCGACCCCAAAAATGTATATAATCTGTCTGTCCGTCCGTGTTAGTATTGAAATCAACTTTCCCAAGACACTAGATGAGTTAAAGAAATTTTGAATACGCCAATCGATCAGACATGGTTTTGAAAGATTTGCTCTTTAAAATCAGCAAAGTCGGTCCATGTCCTGGTAGCGGGCAAACCACCAAGCCTGCCTTTTTCCATATCATTTGGAACAAATCTAGTTCTGTGAAGTAACTCCATTAAAAAAATAATTATATGGGGCAATAGAGAAATTAAAAGTAAGAACAAAAATATGAAGTAAAAAAATTGGAGCTCGATTTTCCGATTTTTGGGCCTCTGAAATTTTTTATAAAAAATTACGATTATGCGTCATGTTTTCTTAGACATAAAAATGGGTATCATTTAAAAGCTTTTGAAGAGATCTTTCAGGAAATGTTAAATTACTGTTTTTTTTTCAATTCTTAACCCATTAAAAGCCGATAATGTTTTTATGTAAAGCTATATATAGAACTTAATTTTTTTCTTATTTTTTCACTAAACAAGTTTAATATAAATGGTGAAGAGTATATACGATTCGGCATAGCCGAATATTGTTTTTATTTTCTTATTTTATGCCCTCATACGTTCCTCAAAATATTTTTCAGTAGAGTCCCTCGGTTGGAAAATCACCCATGTGTAAAATTTACTAAATTTCTAATGAAAATATTTTTTTTTTTTCATTTAATTCAACTTTTTTTTACATATGTTTTTAATTTTTAATCTTCAATAAAATAATAAAATAAAAAAATAAAGAATAAAAAAACTTAAATCATAGTAAAAATAAAAATAACTAACAAAACGCGCCTACATGTTTCTTTAATATAAAACACAAACTATTTGCAATTTTTTCAAGCTGTTTTTTTTATTAAAAGTTTGATCCATTACAATTATAAGTGGAATAGAATATCATTCAAATGTCCACCATGACTGCGTCTGCAGACATCAATCCGAGTATCGAAATTTTCAATGACTTTCCGACATGTTGCTGGTGTTATTTCACGAATTGCAACTTGAGTGTAGTTCTTTAGATCACTAATTGGTTGTGGCTTGTTAGCATACACTCGACTTTTCAAAAAACCCCACAAAAAAATCTAATGGTGTTAGATCACATGACCTTGGAGGCCAATTGAAATCTGCATTTCGTGAAATTACACGTTGAGGAAATTGTGATCGCAAAAGCGTAATGTTTTCTCGAGTTGTGTGACATGTAGCACCGTCTTGCTGGAAATATACGTCATACACATCAATATGATTCAACTGTGTCCATAAAAAGACTCTCAACATTGATTGGTATCGCTCAGCATTCACAGTAACAGCATTTCCAGCATCATCTTCGAAGAAATGATTCCATTTGCTCAAAATGCATACCAAACAGTAACTTTTTGTGGGTGTAGAGATTATTCATGAATAACACGAGGATTTTCATCACCCCAGATACGACAATTTTGCTTATTGACGAATCCATCCATTCTGAAATGAGCTTCGTTGTTCGTACGTTGTTCGTTGTTCAACAATCCAACTAGCGAAATTACGATGTGTACCTGTCCATGGTTAAAACTGTACTACCTTCTAATAAAACAAAATGGCTTATGTCATTTGAAAAGATGTCACGTGTAAAAATTATATAGTGCTGACATCTAGGCGTCACATTTGGATGACCCTTTACAATTTTGTGTTGCTCGCAAATAAATTTTTTGCAGGTTGCACATGACAAATAAGAATTCCTATCATTTTTCGGGCAAATGTCACGTCGGGAACCTGAACTCAGTTTTCTTTTTTTTTTTTTTTTTTTTTGTTTGATGACGTAGAAGGCTCATTGCTAGTTTGGCGTATGATGGTAACCAACGTAATTAAAGAATCTGACCTTAATTAATGAAGATACTGCTGAATTTCTCTTTTGACTTATTCTATTCCTAATTCATGAAGAAACTACTTCTTTTTTTGTAGTTTTCCTTTATTCCAATTGTTGTTCATTTCTTGACACAAAACGTACGCATTTATTGCTGATATGTCAATCATATTGCAAAACAACGCTTGGAGCCATCGATTAGTTTTCCTTTTACCGTATAAGTAGACACCATCTGTTCTAAGGTGTCTGCCCCGGCTTTCGTTTAATTATAAAATGATATAATCTTGGTCAACATATTTCCTTCATTAAATATGAAAAGTTCAAAGAGCGTTAACAATTTTGTACTTTTTTGGAACGTATTGCTCCAGTAAAATCTTGTCGTTGATAAAGAACATGCTGGAGAAAACTGCACTCTTACGAAGTTCTAGTTTCGTTGATTGCGGCAAAAACGTTTATTGGTACTATGCCCACATAAGTGTTTTTTTTTTTCTTTTTAACAACTTCAGTTCACGGTCATATGGTGTAAAAAAAAACTATCGCACGTTATATTTTGCCCTTTTAGATCTCTGATTAGGTATAGAACCACTCTTTGGCTTTGATTTTTTTCACTGTAACGTTTTCATTTGGGATATAAATACGTTGTTGGTTATCTACCCATTTATCCCATTGATCGGAATAAAGAACTTCCTGTTTCTTCACTCCACAAGCTTTCGTGTGATTCACCATGTGATTTAGACACGCCAGCTACTACGAATGTAATGAGACTCATCAATATTTTATCAACCATTTCCGAAGCCCATGCACATGCTCGTCCATCAGATCTTGACAACTCAGAAGACCACGTAAATTTTTTATCTTTAGATAAAATGCTTTTTTGAGTGCGTATATCTAATTCTTCTTCATTGTTTTTCTCACTAGGTGGAATTTCTGCAATAAGCTTAACGGAAACATCATCTTCGGAATCTGAAACAGAGCCCTCTCTTGCATCACTGTGCTGCCAGAAATACTTAATTTCTGTCATAAAGGTTGCCATTCTAAAATAATTATTACATCATTTTCTTAATGGGTGAAATTTCACCCGAGGGACTTTAACGTAGTTTTTCAAATAATTTCGAAATTATTTATTATGTAAAGAAAATTTTTCGTTTTTTAGTGCAAAATACTTATTTACAAAATTAAAAAAAAGTTTAATTTGTATTAGGAAAAATTTGTAAAAGATATACGGCTTTGAAATTGAAAATGGGTGAAATTTGCCCCGAAGACCGTATGAGGGTTAAGTCTTAACTCTACATAATTATTCAACAATTTAATATAAAATTTTTTGGTCATTTATAAAGTGAAATTGCGTGTTTGTAGGTTGTATAAACAAATCGTAAAATTTGTTGTGTTTTTAATTTTTTCATAAGTTATACAAACGTTTAGTTAATTAACACTTTGCATAATCTTAATTTATTTCAATTTCATTTTGAAGGGTAATTTTTAATAAAAAGTTTTTTTTGTTTTTTTTTTGTTTTAACAAATGCTCTAATTAATTTCCAATAAATAAAAAAAAAATTCAACAATAAAGATTTTATTTCATTTAAGTAAAACCTTTTAGTTCTCTATTCTTTGGGGTAAAATAGTAAAAATTGAGTTAAGTAAAGAAAAAAAAAATCTGTTCACTCACCGTTGGATCCAGACATCTGCTACAGCTGCATACAAATTGTTTTGTCATGGCCAAAAATACCCTTCTAGCCAACGTACTCCACAACAATTTCGTATAAGTCGAGACAATTTCTTCACCCTTTGCTATCGAACGGGCAGCAGTTATAACAATTGTTTCACCATCTTCAAAATGATGATTTGCATTCGGAGTGCATTGATGATTTAATAAACCCGCTAATGGAAATAAAGCACGTATCAACACTTCATGACCTTCCACACAGCTTCTACCCTCAAATGCATTTGTATTAAAAGCACATACGGTACGATAAAAATAATCCAACATATCCGATTCTTTGGGAAAATATTTAAAACAATCTGAGGCCTTTTGAATTTCGATCATATAATATTTATCGGGATTGGCCTGTAAAGCATATAAAAGTTTACGCTGCAAGTCGTTGAGAAAAAAACAGCGTATTATAGAAACAATGCGCAAAGAGTGGCGATTAACTTTGTTGGCATCTTTTGGCTGCCATTTACGAAACAAATGACATTCCATGGCATGTCTTTTGCCGCTGCAACAATTATCACAAACCGGCAAAGAGCAGCCATTTTTACAAAGGATTTCTGTATCAGTGCCTTCTAGGCGGCAATAGCATGCACAACATGTATTGAGTTTCGAAGTTAAGTTAGCCGTAGGTCCGGCCAATAAAGCATGTTCACGTAAAATTATCTCACCAGCTGCTAAATCTCTTGTTGCAAATATGCCTCTGCCTGAAATGGGCGAATCCAACACTTGCCAGGCTGGTTCTTTTTCTAAAAATTCACCCAAATGCATATTTATTAACTCGGCTAACTCCTGAGTCGAAGCTGTCATAGACATGGACATTTTTCGTTTTATAAAAATTATTTGCAAAATTTTTTATCTTTTTTTTAATTAAATGGAATTTTATTTTGAAAAAACTTTGCGTAATAGTTTTGTTTTTTTCTTTTTATTTATTGTTGTTTTATTTTTATTTTTTTTTTTTACAAACACTTTGTATTTTTTGTTGTTGTTTTTATGTAAATTAAATCATTCGAACTTTATGTTGATAAAATCTAAGACTACCGATACCGTTTAATTTCTAATGCCAACTAAAAAAAGCAGCAGCATAAAATAGGTAAATTTTCTCACATAGAAAAAAAAAACAAACAAAAAATTAAAAAACTAAATTAGAAAATAAAATTTCTCGCTATATTCTTGGCTAATAAAAATTTATTAAATGCCTCAAATACATTTTATCGCCGAAAATAAACCATTAAAAACAAGAACAAGATCAACACATTTTGAATTTTTTAATTTGTGTGGAAAAAGAAAATTTGGAAATGGTTGGAGGAAAGAAACAGAAAAACTGCACTGATTTTAATTTTAGGAAAAAAATAATTTTTAGAATATTTTTAACCGTTTGTGTACCGACAAAAAGCTGGAGCAAGCTTTTAGAGAAAAAAAACGAAAAAGAAGTTCATCGAACCCATCGACTTCGATATGCATAAGAACTTAAAACGCAGAATTAAAAAATAAGAAAAAAACATCAAGTAAAAAAATGGCTTTCGCCCATATTTTCCGAGTTAAGGGCTTCTGAACTTTTTATAGAAAAGTATTATTTTGCACCATATTTTTTTAAGGCATCAATATCATTTAAAAGCCTTTCAAGAGATGTTTTAAGAAATGCTTAAGTTTTTTAAAAATGATTAACCCATTAAGAGCCGGTGATATTTTAATGTTAAATTATATAAAGAACTTAATTTTTTCTTCTTATTTTTAATTATCTATCCCCAATATTTTTATTTGTTTTTATTTCGACAATTTAATTTACATTTCTTTTTTGTCTTCGGTTTCAAATGGTTTAAGTACGACCATCAGCACAAACTTTATTTCAAAAGCTATTAGTAATTTTGAAAAAATACATTTAACTTAAGTGTTTATTTTGAAATTACAAAAAATAGAAAAAACAACTAAAAAACATTAATTATCAGTTTAACGAGCACAGCATTCTTAAAAATTTATTCAAATTAGTTCTGCATATTTGCGAGCACACAACAGTACACATGACATTGTCACTTATTTAGACAATTAATCAAATTATCAAAGCAACAAATTGCCTTAAAATACTTTTTTTTAACAATCTATATGATCTTTTTAGAGAAACACCTAAAATTATACTTTGAAAATTTTGAAAAGCTGTTGCGAGTAGGCAGACTTGCCAGATGAAATGTGTATAAAATGTAAAATTTTTGCAGAGATTAAATATTTCCAATTTAAGTATTGCTAACTGTAAAATATTTTCTATAATGCTGTGAGCTTTTTTAAATAATTAAGAGCACAAAGAAATTGTTTTTAGAAATAACAGTGGGATTTAATTTTTTCAATTTTGAGTTATTAATTTTAAATTAATTTATATAAATAAAAAACAAGAGTACTGTAATCCGCTGTGCCAGATATTATATACCCTTCACCAAAAATACAAATATTGAGATGACAGAGATATAAAAATAAAAAAAAATATACATAAAAATGTCATTGGCCCCTAATGGGATAACCTTTTAAATAAAACTAAGATTGATTTAAAAAAAAAATATGACGCATAATTGTACTTTTCCAAGAAAAGCTCAGAGACCCATAATTCTGAAAATATGGGCCAGCAAAAATTTTCTCACTTGACGTTTTTTTTTCTTATATTTTAATTTTCCATTTAATTCTCCTTACTTTACTAAAATAGATTTGTTCCAAATGATATGAAAAAATTAGAGGCCGGCATAGTGTTTTACCCACTACCTCGAAATATATGGGCCGATATTGCTGATCGATTGGCGTATTTAACTTTTCTCTAACTCATCTAGTGGCTTGGCAAAGTTTATTTCAATTTGAACACGGACGCACAGATGGACGTCGCTTAATCGAGTTCGCTATGCATAAGAACTTAGAAAATATGGGTCCGGAAATGGATATTTATTGAAATTACAAACGGATTAACAAACTTAAATATACCCTGTTCTACCTGGTGAAGGGTTTAATTAAAGGCCTCTAAAAAATTAGAAAAATATGGACCAATTCGATTATTTTTTTAACACATTTGTGTAGCTTATACACAACGTTAAAACGTTAACTCCCTGTGTAGCACGCAGGAATAAATTTGTATTTTAAAATAACGCCAATCTAAATTTAATAATAATCAATGGAATCGATAATAATCGTCCGTGGAATGTTTTGGCTGAATAAATCGAACAATCTGGCAACTGTAATTAAGTAGATGAAAAAGCTTTTTTGAATGATATCAATACCACTTTTTTAATTAGGCTGACAACTTTTTGTCTTACACTTCACAACCTTCTATTGTATTGTATTCTAATTAATTTTGATTTTTTTTTTATTATTTGCTAAAACAAAGTGTTTTAAAGAGGTCAAATAACTTCTCCAAGAAAAGCTTTTGCCCAATATAAGTATAATAATCGACATCCGAAAGTAACCTTGTAAGTTTTTATTTTAATTATGTTCACATTTTTTTCGACAATTCAGTTAAGAAGTGGATAAACTTTATTAGATTCGACAGACGACAGCGGTAATTTGCATTAGCAGTTCAAAATAACTTTTGAATTAATCCCATTTCAATGTGAATTTTGTAGATTTATTGTCAATGCACTTACGGTGCAGTCACACGGTCAAGTTTTTGTTCAATTCTCTTTCAAGAAATTTACACATATTGCTTGTCAAAATTCACAAAAATTGAAAGCTGTGACGTAGGCTGCACACAATTTCAAAGCAAGTTTTTAAGCAAGATGTCAAGAAAACACTGATAGCAGAATTTTTAATACAAATTTGGAGGGAAAAAACGTCAATCAGCTGTTTTCTTGAATGTAATTTGAAAGACTCAATTGAACGAAAACTTGAAAGCCAATTCTCAGCAAGTTCTTAAAGTGTGAGTGTATTGGTTAAAAAATGAGAGAAATTTTAAAACTTGAATGAAAACTTGATCGTCTGACACCCTAGTTACTCAAAATGAATTTATACTGAATTTACCTATTTCAATATGGCAACACAGTAATTAATCAACAAGCTGTTGTCAAATTGTTTACTATTGAAAAATTAAATTGGAATTAAAGTTGAAATGGTGTGTTATTTTAATTTTTTTAAATAAAATAATTAAAAATAATTATTGAAGTCGAATAAGTTATTTTCTATTCAGATTCCACTAGAGATGTGGGCGAAAGGTGCCAATGATTTGCGGCATACAAAAAGGAATGGACACATTTACAAAGATATTTCAGTACAATGAACACAAATTTAGCTCGAAAGAAGTCTTGACGTTCACTTAAAAACTTCGAGTATAACACAGGGCTTCAAATTGGTCCAACCTGTCAAAATTTTTAATTTCCTTCAAACTGTTATCGTCCATCTTATGCACGTCATATTCCAAAAAAGAGCTGGATGGGCCCTTAAAAAATCCTTATATGGATTATATTCACCATTCAGAGATAATATTTAACTTAAAAATTTCCCAGATTACCTTTGATTTACTTTAGAGTGCCCTAATGAGATCCCAACTTGTAGCAATACGTTCTGATTCACGGCATCTACAATTTTCATATTATAGAGCAGTTTTAACAAAATAAATACTGATTTTTCACCAACAGCATAGCTGCTAGCCGTACTTTCTACCTTTTTTTCCATTCGATCTTAATGTGAACGTTTACTAAATTAAAAAATTTCGTCTGTAAGAGTAAAATTTTATTTCACATTAGAGAGCTTTTAATTCAAATTAAATCTGTTGTCTGTCTACGCTTTATTGAACGATAAACAGATCAATTCAGATTGTATCAAAAATATGTTATAATTTTATAACAGATTAAATTAAGTAAGAGTCTGTTTCTTCTAGTATGATTTAAGAGATTTTTCCTTCCTTAAAAAAAAAAAAATATCGGATGACATATAATAAGCTTAAATGAGACATTGTGAAAAGATAAAACTGAAGCATTTTAATGAAATATGAACGCAATAAAATACACAGGACTGAAATAAATCCTGGGCCCAAATCGTCGCATTCGTGATCGAATGACTTTGATCGAAATTTTACATTTTGAGATCGCCGTACTCGATATCGAATAGCTTGTATCGAAATTTGGGATAATGGCATTCGATAACGAGTAGTCGATCAATTACTTTCAATCGAAATGTTATTCGATAGGCTAAGAGGTATCGTAAACATAATTATATGTTTTTTATAAACAAAATAAAAATTGCATTGTAACTAATCAATAGTTTTTCTTTAAATAAATAATTAGAAATGTAAATATTTACATATTTAACTTTATTTTCAAGAATAATTGTATCAAAATCATGACATTTTTGTTAAGGACAAATGTAAATAAAATAAATACCAAACAAAAAGAGCTCAAGGCACAATTTATGGTGACCACCCGAGCTTGGCGAAAAATTAAATACCAATTGAAGTTGCTGTTGAAGGCACCTATAGCATTAAGGCATTTGGTAAACTGTTGTATCGGAAAATAATAGAGTATCGGTTTTGTTTCGTATTTGTCTTCGGGTGCGCATGACACTTTCATTTTCTTCATCAGATTACGACAAATAAAATAAAAATATATATTTAAAAATTAAAAAATATTTAAGTATTAAGAGTTTTAAGTTTACTTACCTTTATTTTATTATATTTTTGTTTATATTTTATAAGAATCATATTTTTATTCTATTACAAAGCAAAAAAATCGTTTACATTTTTAAACAAATTTCGATTCGAACGCTTTCGAATGCCGCAATCCGGCTGTTCGATACATCACGAAATTTTACTCGATACGAAACCTCACTCGATCACGGATGCGACGATTTGGCCCCTGATCTAGGATCAAAATATGTTTGTAGTCAACAATAGTATGGTAAATAATAATAATATTATTGTTAATGGAAACATTTTGTAGTATCATGTTAAAACATCGTTAAGTATATTCAAAATTATGTTTGAAGTATGAGAAGATACATTATATGATCATACTATGATAAGAAATGTTTCAAATTTACTCTTAAATATTTTTGCCAACCAAATCTTTTACCTTCCTTTATTTTTAGTTTTTATTTTTCTATTTTTGTTCTTTGTATTAATTAATTTCTATTCAGCTCTAAATCACATAATAAGTTTCTAAGCTAACAGAGGAAACTTTTGCCTTGAATTACCATAACTGTAAAAAATGTATCTTAAGGAACTCACTAAATTACTAATGACTCGATACCAAATCTAATTTGTATCTAAAATTTACCAAAATGTCTGTAAAATTTAGGAAAACTTCAAACAGCTAAAACACTTAATATGCAGAAGTCAGAATAGAAATAAATCCGCCGACGAATTGTTCCATACTATGTATGGTTCACCCTTTAATGTTTAATTTTTTTTTTTTAACTTTTTACATCGTACAAAATAACATAAACATATTCTGCGTAGATTTAAAAAATAATAATAATATATAAAATAGCGTTACTATTGGGACACCTTTAAAATTAAATTTTTTATTTGCTTTTATAAAGGGTCCGCCAAATAACTGTTTTTTTTTTTTTTTGAAAATGCTATAGAAAAAACGCGTTGCATGGTCAGTTGGCTTCAACTCTTGAACCAACTGGACTTTGTATGACGTCATACCAAGGTCTTTATGAAAATTCGTCTCAATGATGTCTCTGAAATGTTCAATTGTTGAGAACGACTGTGAATTGATGTTGATGGCGCTTCACGCACACTTTCTGTCACAGCAGCAATATTCTCGAGTGTACGCACTGTTTTTTGCTTTTCACGCTTTGGTTTATCGATGAGGATGCCAGTTTCTTTCACTTTTTTCACAAGATAACGAACATACGGAGCTGACGTTGCTTCTCTTCTTCCGAAATCCCTACGCAATTTTCGCACACATTCCACACCATGATTTCCAAAATAATGTAACATTTTCCAGCGTTGTTTAAGCGTTTTCAAACCATAGCGGAAGGATAAAACTAATTATTTGTCAAATCAGACATGATCTAAGTGTTACCATTCACGAAATAAGCACTAGTTGAAAAAAAAACGTTAGATGGCGGACCCTTTGCAAACTAGCAACACAAAATATGTGCAAATTTATAGTCTTATGTTCAAAAAATAGGTCAATATATGTGAAAATCATATAACTATCGTTTTCAGTTTTTGAATTTATCCTTATAGCAGATACAGCAGCACGTAATCTGTGCAGATTTTTGGGGTCTGCTGTATTGCTTTAAGAGATTCGCGTAAATCATGGACTCTATGAAAATATCTTTAAAGCCTTAAATTTATTGTTCACGCTTATTTTTATAGCTGATAAATTTATTCTCACCCTATATTATTTAAATGTTTGATTACTACGATTAAAAAACTCAATCCAGATAAGTTAAAACAGTCACTGAAGGAGCACCTGTTTATTTCTTTTAATTTTTATTTTTTTGTACTCGTCAGACCTAAAAATTCTTAATAATCTTTGCCTATTGCAGTTTGAAAACAAGACTACTATTGGAACACCCTTTAATTAAAGGTTTAATTTTCTGCTCTTTCTTTTATAGCGCACATAGTTTTACTAATTATCTGTCTGCCTATTACAGTTAAAAAATTAACAATATTTTTATAAATATCAAGTAACGCCTTTTCAGTTTTAGGACTTGAGCCCTTTATTTTCAAAAAGGCATAAGTCACTTTTCAAAAAAAAAAAAAATGATGCGGTCCAAATATGGAATACTTTTTGTTTCGTAAAAATTAATTTATTTCGTAGAGAAACTAGAGGTACCAATGTGAAGTCACAGTTTTCAGCACATTTTATTTTTATAGAAGGATCATTTTGAACACTGCACAAAGGAGCAGAATCAAAATGTTTTAGAAATAAGTCAGTCATTTGTAAAGAGCTAAGCCGATTGATCCATTGGCACGAGCATATCGAAGGAGTATTAAAGCTTAAGTTTTAAAAATGGGTACCATCCAGGGATGAAGCCATGTGGTCTCAAAGTTGGGTACCTCGCACCTGAAAATTTCTCTAACTCATGGAATTTCTTAAATTTTTGTCTGGTAGTAAAAGGGTCATCAATATCTTCAAAACGGTGTTTTAATCCGCATGTTTATGTTTAAAACTGATCGAGTTGAAAGCATTTTAAGATTTAAATTTTTGATTTCTCTATAATATATGATTTTTGTAAAAAAAAAACTGGACACAATTTTTGGCTAATTATTGTGAAAAAAATGAATATTATATTTTTTCTTGCTTGAAAATTCTTAAATTTTTAATTAAAATATCCAAAAATATTGAATTTTTGTGTATTTACGCCTAAAAAAAAACAACACAAAAAAATAAATTTGTTATTTTTGTATAAAAGATCAGAATATGGCATTAATATTTAAAAATTATTTCGAACATATGGCTGCCGCGGCTGCTCATGAAGCGCATTCTAGATATCTAATTTTGGGTCACTTTTTCAAGTAGTGCTAGCCGTATGTCACGAATAACACGAACACTGTTGGCCTTTAAAGCGTCAATTGTTGCTGGTTTATCAGCACAAACTTTACGAAGCCTCAGAGGAAATAATCAAGAGGTGACAAATCGCACGTCCTTGGAGGCCATTTCTCGAAATCAACTTATCGCCAAATTTTGATTTCAATAAATCGATGGTTGCGATTGCCGTATGGCACGTAGCGCTATCTTGTTGAAACCTAATTTTGTCCGGATTAATAGTTTGCTTATTTACAAGCCTGTTAAGTCAAGAATGATCCTCTTCCCTGAACACAACTTGGCGATTAAACAACGCCAACTGCTCTAGAGCCCAACCGGCGAAAAAGCGAAGCATATAATGGTCTCGTGACCTTAATTCCTGCACTAGCTGGATCTTATACGAGTGTAAGCCAAGATCTTTGCGCAAAATTATCCACGCAGTGGACGCACAGACGCGATAAATTTGTATCTTCTTCCACACTTTTGTTTACAGCAGCGATATTCTCTTCAGTACACACATTCCTTCGACGTGTTGTTGTAATTGCATCCTCTAGAGAGCATGTGATACGAAATCTATCCACAGTTCGATGGATGGCTTGCTCAGACGGACGATTATGTGCACCATAAAAAGCAAGAAGTCGTTCTTAAGTTGCTCGAATTGTTGACTGATTTTCAAAGTAAACTTGAATGGTTTGATAGCCTTGTTCAAGTTGTTGTCGTCTGACCGACCATGTTATTAGAAACAGATCATTGAAAAATATTTACCTGTGGCATAAAGAAAATATTTTTAAAACTACATATTATTTATTTGCTTTTAATCATACTTTGATAACAGAAGAAAAAAGTTAACATATTATGATTATAAGTACAATATTATGTTGGGATTGTTGTAAAAATCATTTGGCTTGCTTTGCTCGTAATCAACTTCTATTTATATTTATTGATCAAATGTTTACAAAAACTTGTTTGTCGTAAATAAAATATTTTTAAAAATAACTATAGTTTGTTTGTCGCAAACATAAATTATTACAGAGATCATATGGTTCTAGTGACTAATCCGTTACCACTTTACTTTATTACTATGTATGATTACTATACATTATGAAAAGACTTATTAAGTTACCCTCGTATATAAGCAACAAATACTAAACTTATGAAGAAGCTTAACCAAAAAATGTTTGACTATAGCACAGACCAACTGAAACAAAAATTAGCATATTTTAACATATTAAAGCACACATTTTTTTCTTATCTGTTTCGCCAAGCGCCACTATTAGGTGAAGAGTTTTAAGTTTATTTTTATTTTAAAATTAACCTAAAAAGGAAAAGCAATCAAAATTTATGAATATTAAATTTATTTTACACATACATACATATGTACATAAGTATGTTGACGATTGTAAAATTTTTTCTTTACTTACAATGTCATATTTTTAAGACTTTGTTTTTTTTTTAAATTAAAAAATGTTGATGCCAATTTTTCGAAAATTATTTTGACACTGCATTTAAATTAATATCTCATGCATTAAATAATGTTGAGAAGAACAAACAAAAAATATAAATTTTTAGCAAAAAAAAATATTTATTTAATAAATACAAACTACACAAAACTATTAGTTGTCGTATATTTTTCACATTTGCAATAAATTGAAAGTGAAATTATTTAAATTTTTTATTTTTTTGTTTTTTTTTTTTTTTTTTTGTTAAAAAAAATTATTTATTCATAAATTTAGCTTTTAGAGCAAACAAAAAAATTCTTGGCTCTTTTAAATATTTTTTTTTTCTAGTTGTTAAATTTGGTGATATACTTAATTTGTAATAATTTTTCTTTTCTTTCTTTAAGTTGAAAATGATTTTTAACCAGAGCATGTAATAAATAATATTTTTAATTGGACGTAAAGATTTTCCTCCATTCAAAAAATTATTTTGAGAGTGTGAAATTAAATTAAAATAAAAAATTTGTCTTGTCACACATTTTGGATTTTGTTTTTCCGACCGGATTTTTCTTTTTGTTTTTTAATATTTTTACTTTTGTGGGAACGCACGTATTCTTGTGACATCTTGGGACAGACAGTTAATTTGTTATTTTTAAATAATTTGATTGCTTTTGTAGGCAAAATTGATGTAAATAATTATTTATTTATTTTCATTAAAAGTGTCCACAGGTACAACGTCTCATGTTAAAAAATTATTTTGATTTTTAATTGATTGCAAGTGTGTGTTTTTGTTTTTGAGAAAAATAAACATAATTTCTCGTTACAGGCAAATTTATCTACATTTTATATCAGTTCGATCAAATCCTGTTACGTTAACGAGTTAAATGTAAATTCTTTTCTTACGCTTCTATAAACATCAAGATATAAAATTGTTGTTTCATGTTTAAATAAAAATAATAATCGACCTTCGATGAAAAAAAAAAATTCTTAGCGATGACACATATTTATATCCGCCCTGTTAGCTTTGCATGTAAAATTTAAATTTAAAAAAAATAAACAAAAAAAAATTTTTATTATTCGTTGCAGACCTTAAACGAAAAGCGTCATTAATCTTTTCATTGCAGGCTAGTCAGTCAAGCAGGAGGTCAATGCACGATCAATACTTCCTTAACTCACTTTTATTTTTTTTTCGTTTCCATTCCACCGTTCAGCAACCTGTTTCTATAAATTAAGTGAGAATTTTCTCAAATCTGTGGACTGAAATAACTAGTTATTTGCAATTTTCACAGAAGTTTCGTTGTTATTGCCGTTAATAAAAATGGACCTCCAATTTTGAATCGTCCATTTTTCAAATTCGCCAAAATATTATTTTACTAACTGATGTCAATATATGGCATGATGCGCAAAACAAAAATGTTGATTGGTTTTATTGCATGTGCAGAAATTTTGTCCGTTAAAAGATTCGTTGGAAAGTGTTTTTTAAGTGTTAACTCTATGTCTGGATTGATTTTTCAAAACGTTGTTTTTTGCATTTTTAGAGAAATTTGTTTTTTGTAATTTTTCTATTGTTTAGGCTAAGTTCTATTGGAAAAAATCTTGTTAGCCTTTTTTAATTTTTCTTTTAAGAGAAAATGACCAAATAAAAAAAAATTAACATAACAAAACGTAGTTTTTAACTTTTTATTTTTCAAAAAGGTAAATGTTATTTTTCTATTCAATAGCACTTTGATTTTATTGTCCAGTTTTTAGATATTTTTTTGTCCCACGAATTGGATAGCAAAATAAAATACAATATAGCTTAATAAAAAGCGCATAATGTAAGTTACGGTCGGAGATTAAAATACCGGTGTCCGCAAAGAGACAACTATTGAAGAACCAAGAAAAAGGTAAACATTTTCTTAATTTTCTAATGATTAAAATTTAATTCACTCTTTTTTAAGGTCAAACAAAAGCGGTGATCTTTCCGGAAAAACAATTGAATATGTTTGCAAACACATTGCAACCAGCAGATTTACTTGCAAGACGTTTGATGATTATGTCAGAAACCGAAAATTGCTTTATTAGAACGAAGATAAGATAAAACAAAACATTTACAAAATATTTTATATGGGAAGTTTAATATTATCGCCAAAAAGCTTTTTATAATTTTTGTATGGTAGATGTAGATAGCAGAAATCCTTCGTTATATTGTTGGTCGGAAAATGAGTATGGTCGTGGCTCTTCAGAAATTTCATCCGCGCTAATTAATTACCTTAATTCTGTCTCCTTGCACGTAATTCGCTCCATATGACTTTTTTGTGACGGATGTAGTGGCCAAAATAAAAACTCGAAAGTAGTTTGTACAATTTTGATTTGGCTCCAACTCAATCGCCCGAACATTTAAATAATATTTCAATTACATTTCCCTTAAAAGGACATGGCTACCTACCAGCTGATAGGGTCGTATCGAGAAGGAACTAAGAAAATATCCTGTAATATCAACAGTAGAAGAATACTCAAACATTTTTTCAAACCATGGTAATTTCTTGTTATTGGGAAGAGATTGAAATATTAATACTAAAAATCTCATACGCTTATGCAAAAAAATTGAAAATATATAACGTTCAAAAAAATATCTTAAAAAATGGACAAAGTGCCATATTAATAATTTTAAAGGTTTAAATTTGAGTCTGCTGAAGAGAGATATAATAACATAGACTTAATAAAACGAGGGAAACCCCCTTTTTCGTTTACACTTAAAGAAGTTAAAACTAAACGTTTTGTTAGCCTCGAAAAAATAAGAGATGTGGAAAATCTTTTTAAAAGACAGTTTGGTAGTGATTGGGTTAAAAATCTTGCATTAAAATTTTATAAGGAAATAATCTATGAACAAAACGATGATGTGATGATGGAGATATCGCTAACCATGTTTAACCATGTTTAATATTTTTTTTCCATCTATTTTTAAGTTCTCTCTTAAAAATTGTTATCACTTATTTACTGAATTAAATTACATGCATATGTTATCACTATTTTTATGTTTAAATATCCTTAAACAACAATAAAAAACAAATTTGAAAAATTACAGCTCAAAACGTTATTTTTCATTTCTGTTTTTTTAAACGTTGTTTTTCATTTTTGTTGTAACAAAACGTGGCATTTGCTATTGAAAAATCGTTTTATCTCACGCGCCTGCGATATTTATTGGGTGTTGTTTTGTGGTGAATGGACCTTCACATAAGGAATAAATTTATTGCGATTTGCCAATTTAAAGTGTTGTTTAATAGGTAGATATTAATAATTCTCAATTTCCCACAAATTTGAAAAATGCAAAAAATAACGTTTTGAAAAATCAGTCCTCATGTATAATGATCTATCAGAGCATACAGATCTAAATATTCAGGTGGGTGATGAAAATCGATCGATTTGAAAACGAGTCGTTTTTGGAATTGTAGGAATTGAATGACAAGGTATTGAAAACTATATTGAAGATGTTTAAAACACGATAATGGTAATAATATCAGCGCCATTTTTGGTTTAAAATTGTTTCGATTTCGAAATTGATTTCTATCACATACCTGATTAAAAGGTTAGCGCAGTATGAATGTTGGTTTGACATTTACCTCTATCGTTATTTCTATCGGATTTAATAAACAGAGGTCGCCATCCAGAGAGTGTGCTTTATTATATTGTTTTATATTAACAAACAAAAAACATATAATATTTAATGATAAAATTAAGTTAATCCGTACAGAAATTTTATACAAAAGGTTAAAAAAAATAATTAGAAGATAAATTAATTTCCGTGCTTTTACACGTACATTCTTGTATCGTTATTTTCTAATTGCCGTCTTCCAATAATTCTGTAATAACATTAGCAACTAATTCACGTACCATCACATATACGAACTTCGCTATTCAGTATCTACTTCTTTATTAATGTTTGAAATACTTGGCATTGACCGCATAAGATTCTCTATCACCAAGCCATTCTCACATGCAAAGTTTGAACGTCTAATAGCCGCTTAAAAGGGCATTTATTTCTTTGAAAATTGCTTTTTTGTTGAGACCCACCATGTGTTTTTGATGTATTTAACTCTCTTTGTTGATAGTTTTCTTTTGGTTGCATTGTATACGTAAGCTCGAGCGGGCTTGTTTGACGACCTCTGTTAATACAGCTAGAAGTATATATCATAGGGAAAATAATTATATTTACAGCTACAACGGGAAAACATAATATAAAACTTATTATAACTTGGTTTTAGCTTGAGTTACAATTATGAAAAGTTTTTTCAGATGAAAAAGGCATCATGGAATACTTTTTCTTAAAAATGTATGAGTAAAATGCATTTAAAATATAAAAAATGGCCCATATTCATAGTTATAGACTAAAGTCGACTCTTGCTAAAGTATGCTCTAAAATAAAAGGCTCTTATTATTTTTTGCTTTCATAGTCAATAATAAAGTATACTATAAGTTTAGCCGACTTCTACTGTGTGTCAACTGTGATTTGATAAATGTTTTCATACAATTTTTAAACAAACATTAGAAAAGAGTAACCCTGTTTTTATTTTGTTCACTTTGGTATAAAAATCAGATAAAGAGTATTGTGTTCTTAAACCAAATAAAATAATTATGGAAAAATGAGTTAAAAACAGCTTTAGCTATTTTTAAATTTAGAGTTGACTTTAACGCCAAAAGTATATTTTAAATTGTCTATGAATGAGTTAGAGTCGACTCTAAAGCAAAACCGACTTCAGTTCCCTTAAAGTATACTTTATCTTAACTGTGAATATGGACCAATATTTTAATGAGTACAAAAGCTTAGATTTCAATACGGACACGGTCTTTCGTTTTCGAAAAAATCTCACTGGAGTAGCCTAGGCGCTCTTTACTTTGAAAATAGAATCCGATAAATGCGCTCCAAATTTTTCATAAAAATTAGTTGCCCTAGAAGATCGACGTAATCAGAGGTAAGTAAGGAGAATTAAAAAAAAAATTCCTTGAAAAAATGTTTCAAAATGTTTTTCAAACCAATTTTTTAAACTTTTTTTAACCAGAGTTTGGCCCTTAAAATGTTGTTGCAATCGCTTAGGCGCTTGCGGTTCTCAAAAATAAAATGTAAAAAATTTTGAGTCCTAATTATCGTAAAAATATGAGCAAATCAATAAGGCGCGCAGACTTTTGCATTATCGTTTAATTTTTAACTCATCACAATTATAAAGAAAAAAAAAAAACACATGACATTTTTAACCGGCTTCAAAAAGAGAAGGAGGCTATCAATTCGACTGAATGTTTGCTTTGTTATGTTTGTGCCTGCAGAACTCAGTCATTACTGAACGGATTTTGGAAATGTTTTGTTATTTAATAAATTATGCTTACAGATTGGTCCCGTTTTATAAACAGTTCGTAATCTTAAAAACTAGCGGGTGTCCCCATACAACAGACATTTTTTTAAGGGATTATATACCGTAAAGTGCAATTCTTAAAAATTTACAAAAAATGCGTATTACTATAGCTCTTATTAACAAAAAGTAATACAAAAATAAATCTAAAAACTAAAGGGTGTCCCCATAGGTGACGTAAACCGTTATAAACAAACGCTTGAAAGTTGGACAGAATGTCGATTTGTATGACCGCTATAATAACAAGCATAAACAGTCGAAATTTAAATTAAAGGGTGTCCCAAAAGTTAATGTAATTTGATGAATGTGGCCATGCTTTTGAGCGGTTATAGATAGACAGCTGAAATTTAAAAAAAAACCTGTATTGCTTAGTCCGCTATAATAACAAGTATAAAATTTGAATTTAGAAATTAAAGGGTGTTCCCATATTTAAAGTAAATTGGCCAATATGGCCCTATCGTTTGAACCGTTATATACAAACACTTGAATATTAAACAGAATGTCCACTACTTTGTCTCGTATCTTAAGAAGTATAAATATTTAAAATTATAAAATATAGGGTGTTACAATAGTTACTGTTATTTCATGTATATGACAGCTGTAGACAGTTGATTGAAATTCGCACAGAACTTTTATTGCTAAGTCCGCTATAACAAGTAGTAAACTTGAAATTAGAAATTAAATGGTGTCCCTACAACTGATGTAGTTTGACCTACATGATTCTTTCTTTAAAACCCTTACAGACAAGCTCTTAAAAATAAGATAGAATGTATATTCCTTTATTAATTATAATATTAAGTATAAAATTAGTAATTAAAGGGTGCCTTAATAGTTGTTATTTGATGTATTTAGAGAAATTTTGTTTTACTGTGTCAGCAATAAAAAGTGTAAAAAATAAAGGGTGACCACATAACTGCTGAATGTTTGGAAGTCGGTTTTTTATTGCAAGATTTATTTATTATTATTTTTTTTTTTCAACAAAATTTTTCTTTTTTAAATATTTTAAAAATACCATTTTTAAACTGTAGTGTACATGAGTTTTGATACACATGAGTGTATTGTAATTTATTATTTTGTTGTGTATTATTATTTTTAAAATCATCATCTTTGTTTATCATAGGGCTCTTTAACTGCGTTTATTATTTTATTAATTTGTTTATCTATCAAACTTTGCCCTAAACTCACATAAGTGACAAAAAACAAATAAATAAATAAATTAGAAGATATAAAAAAGTCATCCCCAATGATGGTCAACAAACTTGAGTTAATTATTGGAAATAAATAATAAAATAATAAATTACATACAAATGTAAAAATATATAAATGTGGATATTTAGTTTTATTATTACAGCAAATGACCTTGAAATGGAACAAAATTTTTTATAAACATCTCAGGTCAACAAATAACTTAATTTTTGAGATGAAAAAAATTTTTTTTTTGTAATTAAAATATTATTTGATATGAAATGTGTTAAAATGTTTTACACAATAAAAGGAAAATTCCATATAATTTCAATTGGCTTATATTTTGTTAAACAAGACATTTATCGCCATTTTTCCATAAAAGGCTTTTTATCATATATTTGTAAAAGAAACAAATCGTACATAAACATTTGGTTGCAAGTTTGCAAAACTTCAACTTTAGTTAAAATTATTTGATTTTTGTTTACCCAAAAAAAATGTTTCGCTTTTAAAAGTTTTGTTTGTTTTCAGATTCAAATTTAATTAAATCTCTAGTTCCGCCAATTATTTATTTAATTGAAAAGTAAATACAATATTTTTTAATTAAATAATTATTTATTAATTATATATTAATTAAATCATTAATTAAACTATTTAAAAAAGAAGACTACAACTTTTTAATCAAGTAATTATTTAAATCAATTAAAAATTTAATTAAACAAATGTAAACATTTCAAGCATGATTAAAGTAAATTAACATAAAAAAGATTCAGAATAATAAATTTTTATACTTAATCATACTAAAATCTAAGAACGAATAAAATCTGAAAATCTTTATTTTAAATTTTTTATTTCTTATTTTTTTATTTTTTTTTTAACATGAACTTCGTGTTTTGTTTTTTATTAAATTACGTATGGTAACACAATATGTGATTGCTGTCTTAACATATGCATTAGGGTATCATGTTCCAAGCAAGATTTTTGTTAACTTGCCGAAAAATTGTCCTCTACTTTGAAAACATAAAATTTGGAAAAAAATTGTTCGGATGTTATATCTGCACGACGTGGCTGATTCATCCTTAAATTAGTGAAATATGTTTAATATCCACAAAAGTTATGAATAATTTACCACAACGCAATTTTTTTCTCCAAAAAATTATTCAAGGTACATTTAACCACTCAGGACAGATATAAACAAAGAGTTTCTTCTATAGACGTAAAGAAATTTAATGTGGCAACACTCTTTTAACTGGTGATCATTTTGACAGCTGTCAAGTGTTTTATGTTAAGTTTAGTTTGGTATTTCAATAGAAGTAGACTGACAATACAATATTACCTAAACTTTATATATATCGCGCTAGTTATTCCGACGAAATTATTAAATTCACCGATATTGATTATTGAAGGTGGAAGCACGTTTCTATGGCCATTTCGCTACCGCTTTCTTAGCTCTTCAGAAAACTTCTCACTAACAATCAAAAAAAACAACAACTGTTTTTCACTTTTTTAAATAGACCGCTGTATTTGGAATAAAAATAATCCTTTCGAGTATGTTGAAATACTGTCACATCTATAAAAACTGACTGATATGCTTCATGGACTGGTGGAAACATTGGTCTGCACTTCTTTAAAAACGATCAGAAACGGTGAGAATATTACAGTGCTGCCGACTATAGATCCATGATTTTCATTTAATAATTTGACAACCATGATGTGCATGAGCTTTAGTTTTAACAAAACTGCGGATCACGTCACACATCTTGTGCCACAATTGAATCATTAAAGTAAACGTTAGGTAACCGCATGCTTTTGCGTTCCAAGTGCATTGACCTACAAGAACGCCACTAAATTTTTACCTGGAGATTTATGAAGTCGCTAAACGATTGCCTGCTTGGAGGATAACAATCGTCGCGTTATTGCCTATATACGGCCATAAATGTGGAAAAAAGTCATCAATAATTAGACCTTCAGATTTGACTATAGTTTCAACAAGCTGTGGCGGTCAAATGCCACAACTTACATTTTAATTATAATGCCAGAAGATTATCTATCGAATAAAGTAAATTTCATGTAAATTATAAAAAATTATCTTTAATTTTTACATTTCGAAGTTTAATACGTCTATAAAAACACTGTTTACATAAAATTAAAATATTAAATTTCATACAAATTTATAAATTTTTTTTTTTTTTTTTGTGCTCAGAAGACCTTCGAGTGTTCGTTATGAGCAGGTTGTTTTAAGTTTGTTGGGTTTCTTGACATCTTTAGAACCATTAAAAAAGACATGAGTATGCAGGCGAATATTTGTGAACGGAGAAGAAATCACCAAGACAAATAAACTAGAAAAATCTCTTTTATATTGTGAAGGCACAACCAAATAGATAAGTTTTTTTTTTTTAATTTTCTAAAGAAATATAAAAATGAACTGATTACTTCGGATTTAGTTCATTTTTTCAAATTAGTTTTTTGATTTTTTCCCAGCCAGGGGTTGAACCAGTGATCTGATCTTCATTAATCAATTAAAATTCACTTTTTCGGCTTTGGTTTATTTTTTAATTTATCTTTTATTAAGAAAAATTATTTTTCAAATGTACGCGGATGTTTTTCAAAGAAACTAAGAAAAATTAGATGCTGGCAGAATGTAATGCCGCATTTTCAGGACCGCAAAATCCATCATCAGCATTAATTTTCTTTTTTTTTCTAAAAAAGCTTATTAAGAAAAAAAAATTATTTACAAATTTTTGAAGACGTTTCCTATAGAAAACAGGAAGAATTAGAATGTAATGCAGTATTTCCTGGTACATTACATCAATTTTATTGTTAAACTCTTATTTTTGCTATTCTGATATATTTACTCTCTGCCGGAGGATCTATTATGTTTTGTAGTAATTTGCAAACACTATTAAATAGCGAAAAGGAGTTTGATAACGTAACAATAACGCAGGACTTTTACCGCCTCTCTCTTTAATGCCCTTTCCTTAATTGTAAGTTCAACTTTGCATTTTATACGAGGATTGTACTGTAACTCATTACTGTAGCAAAGTCCTAAATACCTGTAACCTTGAGTTCGATTATATAGATATGTTCTGTATGATTACGTGTTTGGTAATATTTTGTGCTTGTTACTTATATCGGCAAACACGAAGTGTCATCGATACATCGCTATAGGCTTCAATTTTGGATGCATTCCTAATTTATTAACATGATCATACTGACAGTTAACAACAATTTTGGGTGAGAATTTGTCTATTTTTTCTCCCAAAAGCATATACTTACACTCTCATCAGTAAATATAATTTTTTTTATATTATAATACCGCAAAATTAAAAGAAGTACTATCTTTGTAGTAGAAGATATCTTAGCACCACAACATTTGGTTAGAATTGCAGCACTGTAGAGCAAAAAAAGGACTTTTTTCTTCTTTAAAAAAAAATAGGATAAATAAAATAAAACAAGTAAGAGTGCTATATTTGACTATGCCGAATCTTATATACCCTTCACTATGTATGTAAATCTAGTTAAGTGAAGCAGCTTCTATCAAAAACACAAATATCGCGGTGACAGACAATTAAAAAATACGAAAAAAAATATTAGGTACGATACACAATTTTACACACAAATGGGTTAAGCATTTGCAAAAATTTTTATTATATTCTGAAAGATTTGTTTAAAAGCCCATATTGACAATATTGAAAATCAAATTTTTTGTGAAAATTTCAGGGGCCCATAACTCGGTTAATTTAGGCTGACGCCTATTTTTTCACTGGATGTTTTATTATTTATTTTTTTTTTAATTTTCTACTGCTCCATATTTTTTTATTTTTGATTGAGTTACTTCATTGTTCCAAATAACACGGAAAAATTAAAGGAAGGCCTCGATGGGCATGGACTGATTTTGCTGCTTTTCAATAGCACTTCTTTCGTTACTATGACTGATCGATTGGCGTATTTAAATTTTCTCTAATTTATCTAGTGCCTTGCAAAGTTGATTTCAACTCAAAGATGGAAGGACAGACGGGCATCGCTTAATCGACTTCGCTATGCATAAGAAGTGAGAGTATATATACTTTATGTGGTCCAAAATAGATATTGCAGAAACTAAGTTATACCTCTTTTTTGTGCTAAAGGTGGTGTTTTTATTACGTAAATATTGTTTTCAGGGTCCTGGCGTGTCAAATAATAACGCTGCCACTTAATATATTTCACTATAATTCGAGAATAGTTTATCAATATCACGCAGAGATTAACATAGTTGTAATATGGTCACAATAAACATATTCTTTTCTTTATAACAATGTAAAGAAGCGGTTCCTCATTTTCTATTAAATTACCGGCGAGGAAGGGAGAATCGTTTTTGTGTTCGGTACTCGGTGATGAGCTTTGTTGACTTTCGCTTTTTCTCAGTTACTCATTTACTTTATTTGTTTTTTCTGACGTTTTGTGTGGTTTTTAAAAGTTCGTTATAAAATAAATTTAGTTGTCATTTTTTTTAAATTTATTTATCAAAAACTTTGTTTGAATATTTTTTTTTAATTTACGAAACACTACAAATTAACTCAATGCACAAAAAAGACAAATGTCAAAAAAGTTAAAAAATAAGAATAATATTTCCTACAACATATTCGTGTGAACGTGAACGAAAAAACAAAAGAAAATTCCTGATGTTTTTCTTCCAAATGTTCATGGCAACACTGGTTTTAACTAATAAAAAATTCGAACCGCAAACAAGGCTTTACAACTTATTAAAAAAATATATTATTATTATTATTATTTTTATTATTATTCAATATATGATTAAAACAAAGAATAGTCCCTGCTTTTTAAAAATAGTTTGTTCTAGGAATTTATAGAATGCTTTTCTATCAGTTTATTGTTTTGTAGGTTAGCTATTGGTTTATGTGTAAATGCTTTAAATTAAAATAGATATTCATTGATGGAAAATGAAAAAATAAAATAAAATGTACAAAATAAATAAAAATAATATGCAAAATATTAAAGAAATTAAAATAAATTATTAATTTTTTTTTTTTTTTTTTGTGAAATTGGTTTAAAAAAAAAATTTGTTATTTTTATTACAAATCATTTAATAATTAATTAATGTTTAAATTTAATTTTATTTTTTAAATATAATTTTGATTTTTGCTTAATTTTTTATAACAGTTATCGTAACAGATTTGTTTTTCTTTGAACAAATTTTTATAGAAAATTTATGTTGTTGTTGGTGATGTTTTTTTTTCCTTGTTGTTATTTTTATTCCTTTTTTATTATTAAGAAATCCACAATATATTTTTTAATATTTGTTTTTAAAGAAATGCCGACTATATAAATAATATTAGTAAATAATGTTAAAGTCATTTTTATGATGACGAAAGATTTTATTTAGTTTTAATTAAAAAAAAAACTGCACTATAGCAAATTTCATAGTTAACAAATCAACGATAAAAATATGCAGCTAAATCGTGTTAAGTTTTATTCGAATCTTTTTACAATTTATTTTAGTTGACATATTTTTTTAAATAACATAATTTATTTTTATATATTTTTTTATAAAATATTTTTGTCTAAAAAAATAGTTTTAAATCAAGGCGAAATTTCGTTTAATTTTATTCATTAAATTAAAAAAATACTTTTTGAAGACATGTGAATAGATTTTTTGTAGTGAAGGGTAACTATAGGTAGAAAAAGGTTTTAACTAAGTTTGTCATTCCGTTTGTAATTTCTACAATATCCTTTCCGATCCCATAAACCATATATATTCTGAGTCATTATACATAGCGAAATCAATTGAGAGATCTCCGCCTGCCCGTCAGTATGTCTGTCCCTCCGTATTCAGAATAAAATATAGCTTGCTAAGATATTAGATGAGCTATAGAAAATTTAAATCAGACATAGTTTCGAAAATTTTGCTACTAAAATCAGATCAGTTTACGTCCTTTAAGGGAGCGTGCAAAAAAAAAAAAACACGACTGTCTTTAATTTTTCCATATCAGTTTGAACAAATCCAGTTTACTGAAATAACTAAAGGGTCATCCAAATGTGACGCCTAGATGTCAGCACTATATAATTTTTACACGTAACATCTTTTCAAATGACATAAGCCATTTTGTTTAATTAGAAGGTAGTACAGTTTTAACCATGGACAGGAAATTTCGCTAGTTGGTTTATTGAACAACGAACAACATACGAACAACGAAGCTCATTTCAGAATGGATGGATTCGTCAATAAGCAAAATTGTGGTATCTGGGGTGATGAAAATCTCTACACCCACAAAAAGTTACTGTTTGGTGTTCTGTTTTGGCAAATGGAATCATTGGGCCATTTTTCTTCGATGATGCTGGAAATGCTGTTACTGTGAATGCTGAGCGATACCAATCAATGTTGAGAGACTTTTTATGGACACAGTTGAATCATATTGATGTGTCTGACGTCTATTTCCAGCAAGACGGTGCTACATGTCACACAACACGAGAAAACATCACGCTTTTGCGATCAAAATTTCCTCAACGTGTAATTTCACGAAATGCAGATTTCAATTGGCCTCCAAGGTCATGTGATCTAACACCATTAGATTTTTTTTTTTTGTGGGGTTTTTTGAAAAGTCGAGTGTATGCTAACAAGCCACAAACAATTAATGATCTAAAGAACAACACTCAAGTTGCAATTCGTGAAATAACACCAGCAACATGTAGGAAAGTCATTGAAAATTTCGATATTTGGATTGATGTCTGCAGACGCAGTCATGGTGGACATTTGAATGATATTCTATTCCACTTATAATTGTAATGGATCAAACTTTTAATAAAAAAAACAGCTTGAAAAAATTGCAAATAGTTTGTGTTTTATTTCAAAGAAACATGTAGGCGCGTTTTTTGGATGACCCTTTACAATCAAAAGTCCAATATATTAAGCGATAGAGAATAAAAAAAAATAATTCAACTGAAAAAATTGGCAGCGGGAAAAACGTCACGTCTGTTTTTTTTTATATTATTTTGAAGATTGAAGTTAATCCAATCAAAAAAATAAATACATAGGGCGATAGAGAATTAATTAATAAGAAAAAAAACACCAATTCAAAAAATATCTACTCGCCTATATTTTCCGAGTTATGGGCTTCTAAACTTTTATTAGAGAGGTATGATTGTGTACCATATTTTTTAAGACATCAATATGGGTATCATTTAAAAGTTTTTAAAAAGATCTTTGAAGATTTTTTTTTAAAAATACTTAACTCATAAACAGCCGGTGGCATTTTAATACAAATTTATTTTTTCTTTTTTTAATTCTATGTCACCTTTTATTTATTTTTTTTTTTTTTTTTTTTTTGAGAGTTACTTTACTAAACTAGAAGGGTATATACAATTCGCCAGACAGCACTCTCACTCGTTTTTTTGTAATGGAATAATTTATTACACCGAAAGGATATTTAGACTTTACTGGAATTATTATGAGACCACTTTGCTTAAATATTCCAGAATTTTTTAATGCAACGTACATTGAATTTGGATACTTAAAGAGCGAGTACTTGAAACCACGTTCTCCCACATCATTAACTCTAAATAAATCAATAAAACAAAATTATATGATCTGTATGGCATTTGATATTTGTTGTGTAAAACAATATCGTCCATTTAAAGGAGATACAATTTTGTTATCTGTTGTACGTTCGAGTACTTAAGAAACATTAATTTTTTAAACTTCAAGCCGCTATACAACAAATTTGATATTTTTTACAATGAAAATTTGCTGAAAAAATCTGCTTAAAAAGTTATTTAAATTTTATTAAAAAAAAATAAATGACAACAAATTACAATAATATTCTACTTTCTGTATGTTATTTACTTTAACAACAACAATCAACCAAGTGCCTTATCTCAGCTTAAAATTTATCAAAAATTCAATAAATTAATTTTATTAAATTTTTTTTTTTTTTCATTAAAAACACCACACTTTTGTGAATGAATTTTCGCTTTTCTGAAAAATTTACGTTTCTTTACAAATTGACACTTTACATTTTTTTAAAGATTAAAAGCTTATTATTTGTGTCTCTTACATTGTTTTAAAACAAAAGGGAACTACAATTTGTTTAGAAATTATAAAATTTATAGCAAGTGACAAGTTTAATGAATTTATAATTTTTTTTAATTCTTTTAATAATATTTAGGCAATTTAAAAAGCATTTTTGAAATTTAAAAATTTCGAATAAATATTTCTTATTTGTACGAGGGCTGCTATATATATTTCTGGCCTAATAGTGAAAATGCAAATATTTATAATCAAAAATGGTTTTATTGTTTTTCAAAGTATTTTCCAGCATGATTTATACACTTTTGCATGCGCTCAAGCCAGTTGTCGAAGCACTTTTTCCACTCCGATTGAGACACCTCTAAAACATGGTTTTTGAACACTTCAACAGCTTCTTCTGGCGACGAAAATCGTTGACCAAGCATTTTTTTCTTGATGTGCGGAAACAAGAAGAAGTCATTAGGTGCCAAGTCAGGGCTGTACGGCGGATGACCCATTAATTATGTGAGAGCTCGCATTGTCATGGTAAACAATGATTCGTCTTCTCTTGTTGGTTTTTCGAATTTCTCGGATGACTTAGGGCAAAAAAATTGTAGTGTACCACTCAGAAGTGACCGTCCAACGTTGCTCAAGCGGAACAGTCGCCACATGACCAGTTTTGCCGAAGAAACAGGCGAGCATTTGCTGCGAAGTGCTTCTTCCACGAACAACTTTCGTTGGATTTTGCTCGTCTTTGAAGACCCACACGGTCGATTGTTTTTTCGGGCTCATACGCATAGATCCATGATTCGTCACCTGTGACGATCTTATAAACGTATTTTGCAGCACCGCAATCGTATTTTTGCAACATTTCTTTGCATCAATCGACACGAGCCTTTTTTTGAGCGACTTTCAAATTGTGCGGGATCCAACGAGAACAAACCTTTTTTACGGCCTGGTGTTCATGCAGTATCGAATGTATGCTGGTGGAAGAAATGTCCAAGGATGTTTCTATCTCTCGGTATGTCGCATGTCGATCTTGCATTATGAGTTCACGCACGGCATCAATGTTCTCTGGCACAACCGCCGTTTTTGGACGACCTTCACGGAATTCGTCCTTGAGCGAGCTTCGGCCACGATTAAATTCATTATACCAATTTTTCACAGTGCTATAGGATGGTGCTTCATCGTCATACAAAGATTTAAGTTCATCAATGCACTCTTGTCGTTATAATCCACGTCGAAAGTTTTTTTCTATATTAATTTTTTCAAGTCACTGTTAACAATACAAATAATGGTCGTACGTCAAAACGTTTTGAGTACGATTATGCTTAAAGATGACAAACTTTCCAATAGAAATGTCAGATTGCACTTGGCAGCACTCAGTGTTGCCAGGCCAGAAATGTATATAGCAGCCCTCGTATGAGTAATAATAATGCTATTTGGCACTTGTTATTACCAAAATAAAAAGACAAAAGCTAATTGAAATTAAATATTATTAATTTAATAAATAAATTTACCTTTTTTTTCTTTTTTTTGTAGAATCCAAAGAAAATAAAACAACTGACAGTTATTATTTGTTTTAAACAATAACTTTTTAACAATATTTAAAACATTTTATTTTAAATTAATTTTTTTTATATTAAAATACTTGTTATTTATTATTATAATTATTAATTTTTAGCTTTTTCTTTTTCCAAATATGTGCGCATAATACAATCACCCAAACCCAATTTATCCATTATATTTAATATATCCTCACAATATTTAGCTTTTATTCCCAACGCTTCTTCGCCACAATCTTCAAGACTTTTGCTTAAGCGTGCAATGACCTTCAGTTTGGCATCAATCACGACAAAATTACTTTCGGGTATAAAACTGCTACATTTTTCGTCCAAATATTCGATGAGAGTTTTTAAAGAGTGTGAATTGGTTTTGGCATTAATGGCACCGGAAGCAAAATCTTGAGCCTTAACCATTTGAGCATGCGTAGACTTTTGCTTGCACTCTAAACAATTCCAATTGGGATGCGGCAGGCCAGTGACTTCGGGTACAGCAAGGCCTGGGCAATTGGTATCGCGACAATAGACAGCAGATATGAAGGCACCTTTTTCCTGAAAATATTTAAAAGAAAATTAAAAATAATTTTTTTTTTTAGATTTCACTTAAAAAAAATCAAATATTTAAAGGGCGTATGATTAATGATTATTTTTAAATTTAAATCAAAAATAATCATACGCTACATTTTAAAAGCCTTAAGTTAAATTTAAAGGTAAACCAATTGCTTTCGCTACAATGTAACTAAAAATTAATGGGTGTTCCAAAAGTGACGTTATATTCTTAAAAATATGCTTATTATTTTTAACTGTACTAGACAGACACGTTAAATATGCAGAAAGTTAGTAAAACTATGTGCGCTATAGCAACAAGTAGAAAAAATAAAACTTTAAATTAAAGGGTGTTTCCACAATAACGTCATTTTCATGTGTAAGGCCTTAGCTTTTTAACCGTAGAAGGCAGGCCTTAGGTATTTTAACTGAGTTTGTAAAATAATATTCACTATAAAAATTAATTTTAAACAATTAATTTCAAACACAAAGGATGTTTCCATGGAGGCCTTATCTTCTAAGCTGTAATAGGCAAACGCTGGAAATTTTTGTATCTTGTGCTATGTTTGGTGCAGAGGCAAGCACAAACAAATTTAAATAAAACAAGTAAAAATGATAAATTCACTCATAATGAGTTAAGCATTTTTAAAAAATTTTTGAATTTCCTTAAGGATCTCTTTAAAAGCTTTAAAATGATATCCATATTGAAATTTTGAAAATTTTGAAAATTTCAGAGGCCCGTAACTCGGAAATTATGGGCGAGCGCCAATGTTTTTACTTGATGTTTTTTCTTATTTTTTAATTCTCTATCGCCGTATATATTTATTTTTTTGATTGGAGTTACTTTATTGTTCCAAATGACAATTAAAAAAAATAGAGGTAGGCGTAGTATTTTGCCGCTGCGTCGAAGCATCATCACAAGACAATTGACTGATGGATGATATTTAAAGTAAATCTGGAAAGTTTGGCAGCGTTCTTGAAGCGTCAATCTATTCATAATACTGACACATTGTAAGATAATTAACACAGAAAATTATCTAAAGACTTAAAATGTCAGATGTAAAGAAAGTGGATACTTGGATTTGACTTTATTTTTCTTTTAATTAATAAGAACCTAAAAACTTGCAGAAATTTTGCAGAACTTAACTGATTTATTTTATTGAAATTTAATATACTTTTTTAAACTGAATCGAGAAATCTCGGACATGCGATAATTTTTTTCCCGTTTCACAGGATATAAAAAATTCCCTTACATAAGTGTGCGAGTCCAGCTCGTAGTTATTTTTTTTATTTATTTTTTTGTGTATTTAAAAAAAATTTTAATTGTATGGACAAATATGTCGGAACAAGTTAAATAAAATGTTATGAATTTCTGGCTATTTGACTACAAATGTAATAGACCTTAAAAAATATATTTTCGCAAATAGCGGACGTAATTTCTTCGAAAATATTGCTTTAAACTTTAAGCTAAAATAAAAAAAATTCCAAGAAATTGTCCTTTATGTTTTTTTTTTAACAAATAACACATTCTAGGCTATTGTATCCAGATGTTCTCTAAGATATGTGTCTGCATAAGCAAATCTGAGACTTTTAGTATTTTTCAGGAATTTCATTTTTTTGTAAAAACATTTTATATCTTATTTTTTGGTGAAATTAAAATTTGCCGGTAAAACGCGTTTTTCGGAAATATGGAATTTATACTGAAAATTAAATTGTCTTGTGATATCTGAATTTTATATCAAAAATTTGGATTTTTTTTTTTTTGTATACTGAATGATTGTTTTTAATTTTTAATTTCGAATTGTAATTAAATTTTTAATTAATTTATTATATTTTCTTTAAAAAAAAAAAAAAAAAAAAAAAAAAAAAAAAAAAAAAACTTTTTTCATTATAAATGAATTAAAATTTACTTTTCTTCGGTTTAAGTTCATTTTTAATATAATTTCTAAAGATGACTGATTAAAAAACAGAAGTTGCATTTCGTGGCTGATAGTATGGTACGAAGCAAAAACAAATTTAAAAGACGAGAGAGAGAACAGCAAAAAAATGCTTTAAGTTGTGTGTTTGATTAGTTGGTTAAATGGATGATGTTTACAATATACACAACCTAAGGTAGATAGATGCGAAAAATGCTGATGAAGGATGTAGCGATTCAAAAAATGTTGTATTTCATTCTGCTAGTGTCTAATTTTTTTTTTTCTTTGGAAAACTTTTGCATACATTTAGTTAATAATTTTTCTTTCTAATTTTTTTCAAAAATTAAATTAAAAAAATGAACCTTAGCCGAAAAAAGTAATTTTAATTTATTTGTAATATCCACGGTTCAAATCCTAATTCCAAAAAATAAACACAAACTTTTTTTCATTTTTATTATTTTAGTTTATACTTCTTGAAAGTTGGATAAATTGTCGAAATTTAAAGTTTTTAAGAAATTCCAAAATTTGAATTTTTTTAAATACTAATTTTTATGGAATTGCTTCAAGCGCTTAATAAGATTTTATATTTTCAGACTGAAATTTAATTAAATTTGCAATTTACTTTATCACACATTTAATTAAAAAATTAACACAAACTGTTTCAATTAAATAACTAATAAAATCAGTCATATACAAATAAAAAAGAAAACAATTTCTAATTAAATAAATAATTGCATTAATTAAAAACATACTTAATGTTCGATATGAAAACATATAAAACTTTTATTAAATAAAAACTTTTTTACTGTTTACTAAAACTGAAAAATTACACAATCAAATTTTAACGGGATGGCTTTTATAATCTCCAAAAATGCAGCAAACATAATATGTTCACAATGTGCTACAGCTTTTATGAGACAATAAGCTAACAAATGTATACGCACTGAAGAAGAAAGATATTTATTTTTATTTATGAAAAATGGTAATAAAAAATTTCAGCATGAGAGTGAACATGCATCCTCTCAGCTTCATGAATCTTTCTCTCGTAGTCTTAAAAAAACTAAAGAAACACACTGTATTTCTTTTAACTTTAAATCTCCTAAGGTAAAGATTTCCGAAGTTACTTACACAAAGAAAAAAATAGTTACGTCTATTAAAGTTTTGATTGTTTTCAAATAGTAATTCAATTAAATTTTTAATTAATTCAATTATTTATTTAATTAGAAAAAATTATTATTATTTTTAATTAAATATTTAATTAATAAAAATAATTATTTAATTAGAAAAATTTGTATTTATTTTTCAATTTAATATTTCATTGAATAAATAAAAAATTTAATTAAATATCCAACTGAACACAAAATAATTTTAGACAAGTGCAATCCCTTTTTCTGTTGTCTTTTAATTTCTGATCTCCTAAGGTAGAGATTTCCGAAGTTACTTACACAAAGAAAAAAATAGTAACGTCTATTAAAGTTTTGATTGTTTTCAAATAGCAATTTAATTAAATTTTTAAAAAATTCAATAACTTATTTAATTAGAAAAAAATTATTCTTATTATTTTTAATGCAATATTTAATTAATAAAAATAATTATTTAATTAGAAAAGTTTGTATTTATTTTTCAATTATTATTTCATTGAAGAAATAAAAAATTTAATTAAATTTTCAACTGAACACAAAATAATCTTAGATAAGTGCAACCTCTTTTTCTGTTGTCTTTTAATTTCTTATCTCCTTAGGTAAAGATTTCCGAAGTTACTTACACAGAGAAAAAGTAGTTACGTCTATTAAAGTTTTGATTGTTTTCAATTAGCAATTTAATTAAATTTTTAATTAATTTTATTATTTATTTTAATGGAAAAATTTTTTTTTTATTATTTAAAATTAAATATTTAATGCAAATAATTATTTAGTTTCGTTAATATTTATTTTTCAATTAAATATTTAATTAAGGAAAATAAAAATTTAATTTAATTTCCAACTGAACACAAAATAATCTTAAACAAGTGCAACAACCTTTTTCTTTGTATACATTTCTATATAAAATGCAAAATACTTTCAAGACTGAAGCCATTTTACAGAGTTATTTTTTCATTAGGACACTAATTCAATTAAGTAAAAGTAAACTTTTAAGACAATATAAACTTTTTAAATTAAAAAACATCAAGAGTCCTCAAAAACTGCAGCAACTTGTGTGTCTTTTCTTTTTCGACAGTTGCTAAGTAAAAATTAGTCATATTTACAAAAAAGAATATAAATTTGTTTATTAATTTCTGTAATAAATTGTCTAATTAAAATACTTATTATTGTTTTATACTTCCTTTAATTTAAATAAATATTTTTAATTACAAGCAGAATTTTTTATAAAAAAATTTATTCAAGCATTGTGATTTTAGAAAAGAAAAACATTTTTAACAGCTTTAAATAATTCAAAGTTAAATATTTCGTATTAATAATCCCCTAAAATTTAATCATACACAAAACAAAAAAAAAATATTTTTTTTCAAAACGTATAAAACGAAATAAATGTTTTAGTCATTTAATTAAATACCTTTCGTTTGTATTTTGTTATTTATTAGAGATTGTGATTAAACTAAAAATACAAAAATATGCCATAAATATATTTTATGATGTTCGTATATATATTTTTAAATTGTGTCATTTTTAGTTTAAGATTTGTGTGTATGTTTTTTTTTCTCTTGTGTATTAAAATATAATGAACATTCAATTATATTTAAACAAAAGTTTATTTAAAGAAAAAATTTAATATTTTTGTGTTGTGTTTGCTATAAAGTTCTTGTTCTAAACTTAAACTGTCAATAAACATAAATAGTTTTCTTTTTTATTAAGCGGAAGCATTTTTAGCGTAAGAAATTTAAAAATACTACATAATTGTTCCCTTAAAATCTGGATGCATAAAAGTTTCATATCTAAAAAAATGTAGTTTTCTTGCTGTTTGTTTTGGTGTCTTTACAGCTTTTTTTTAAGGCCTCGGGTGACACATAAAGTCTAAAACTCCAAATATATTTGTAGTTAACTCCATGACACTTTCGTATTTTCCTATAAATCTTTCCCTGCCAGATTTTTTAACTCTCTCCCTATTTGCCGTGTGTAGTTGCTGTGGAATCTCTGAGGCAAAACACAATTGATACGCTTATTTAAGATCTTGAACAGGATTTTATCCCGTAGAGTAGAGGGTGGTGAAGCTCGTTGATCACAAAGAGTTATCTAACTCTAGCGACTTAAAAGAACGTAACGTTGCAAGTTTTACGCCTTGATAATGATTTGTTTTCTATAGAAGTCGGGGGGAATTCTAGTGAATCACACAATTAGGGTTTGGGATTTCCCGGAATTTTTTATTTCCCGGGAAACGGGAAAAAAATTATGGCATGTCCGAGATTTCTTGATTCAGTTGGAAAAACAATATTCAATTTCAATAAAATAAATCAGTTAAGCTCTGCAAAATTTCTGCAAGTCTTTAGGTTCTTATTAATTAAAAGTAAATAAAGTCGAATCCTAGTATCCACTTTCCTTACATCTGACATTTTAAGTCTTTAAATAATTTTCTGTGTTAATTATCTTACAATGTGTCAGTATTATGAATGGATTGAAACTTTAAGAAGGCTGCCAAATTATCCAGATTTACTTTAAATATCATCCATCAATTAATTATTTAGCGATGATGGTCATTTATGGTTTAAAGGATTTTTTAAACCAAATAAATTCAAAACACAACCTACAGAAATCATTACGTCCACATAAATGCTTTGTTTGGTTTGGTTTTACACTCTGGTGGTATCACTGGATGAAACTTGCGTTTTGGTCGATGAAAATCGTTCCCACACCATGACAACTAATTTTTTATTTAAAAATATGCATGACATTGATACAGGTGTGTTATTGGTACAACAGAATGACGTTACGTGGCATAAATTGACAGCAACCACCAACTTTGTAAAATAAAAAATTTATGGCAGTTTTACCTCGAGAAATAGACCTGTGTATTGGCCCTTAAGGTCTTACAGTTTGACACCTGTCGATTATTTCCTGTGAGGCCACGTAACGTCACCGGTTTTTTATGATAAACCAACAACAATTAACGTTTTGGAGGCAAACATTGCTCCCGACACACGGCCAACAATGCTCGTAAGGGTGACCCAAGATTTTACGTTCAAAATGTGATCCGTTAAGAAAAGTCGGAAATCAATTCCAAAGTCATAACTATTGGGCTTAAAACAAAAACCTTTTAGTTATGCTTATTTTAGTTTTTATAACTTTTTTAGAAAATTTTACAAATTTTACAAATTTTAGAAAAAATCTTTTTTATTTTAGCGATAAATTTTTTTGGACAATATTTAAAACATAATTGAAAAAATAATACAAAATAAATGTGAAAACTGCAACGTAATTTTCAAAAGTGTAAAGTTTGCGCAACTCTATTCCTTAAACATTTTTCAGACAAAAATGAACTTATCTAAAGTAGACCCATGTCCTTTGGTACAATCATTTTATACAAAACATAAATGAAAATGTAATACTCTGCTGTGTGCTGCACACTCTTTCTCCCGTCTGGACAATAAGGTTAATTTTTCATTTTAATTTTTTTACCTTTATTTTTAAGAAACTTTCTTTTTATATTAAATAGATTATTAATGTTGAGCTTAATTTTTACAGCGGCTATCAGTGGTCTTTAAATAATTGGTTGACTTTTAGCGTTTACCGCGTAATAATGTTGTCATTTGTTTTTTTTTTTTTCTTTAAACTAAATTTACGCAATATTTTTTCCACCTTTTGTTAATTTAAATAAAAGTGAATACACGTTTTCGCGATTTATTAATAAAAACTTAAATTCTTTGTTTTAATTTTACTAACGACACTGCGTGTGTAGCATCGCATAAATCATCGTCAGTTAGAAGAAATTATTATTTAAAAATAAAAATTGCAATAATATCAATATATTTTACAAATTTTTTTGTTAATTTTTTAAGAAAACAGGAAAAACTAGTCAATAGTAGAATAAAATGCAGCAGTTTCTGGAATCGCTTTATCTCTGTCTTAGCTTATGCCAATGTGAACATCACCCGCTTATACAACAAATTTAATAAATAGAAATATCCAATCAATATTAATTTGATTAGACAAGCTGTTTTCTTGGTTGTATTTATCAATCGACACATATTTATGTTCTTCCCTTCTGATACACGTCAGCTATGTTATGAATAGAATTTTATTTCTGTTCTGTCATACATTTTTCTTCACAGAAAACTTTATTTTTTATAACACTCTGAGTTATTTTTATGTTTTTTTTAATGTATTGCAGCGCCTCTGGTGTTTAGTAGGTTAATTAATTTAAATTTGATACAATCATATTTATACAGAAAAAGTGTTTATATGGAATAGTACGCTTAATACATAAAAAATAAAAAATTAATCTTGCTGTTAGCAGCTGGGAGATGAACTCAGGTTAAGAAACATGCTGACCATTAAATGAAATACTCTCAGTCCTAACGTTACATTACAATGGACAATCGAAACTTTTTACTCAGAAATGTCTGCTTATTGTAAAACTGAAGTTCACGAGTTCAAATCCCATTAACTTGAATATAAAGAAAACTAATCGTTGCAGAGTGGCCGCTTTAAATAAGTTATTTGAAAAGCAATTTAAACTACCCAGAGGCTTGATTAAAAAACAGAAATGAGTTGCTACAGGCGTTGAAAGTGAAAAGTTAGAAAATAGTGATCTAAACCTGAACAGAGCATTGGGGACAGTGTATAGCAAGCGTAATTGAGATCCTTAAAATGGTCTGATAAGTAAAACAGAAGATCATATTTCTAAATCTCGTTGTAGTCTTCGCGTTCTTTGGTTGTATAAATTGTACCGTGTTTGCGTAAGTTTTTAAAAAGCGCATATTTTGTAAACAGGAGATTGTAGGAATAAAAAATAACCAGAGCTATAGAGGGAGAAATAGAAAAAATTAAGAACAAATAAACAGCCAAAAGAAGTGTAATAAAAATGGACGTAGTTGCAATCAAATATGATCCCTACGTTTACGTACCACTCAACAATGTTTAAGAAGTTCTGCATTCTGGAACTACTAAAAAGTTTTCCTATTTTTTAGAAAGTGCCAAGCCTCGTGATAAAAACTTTTAGTGAAGTTATTGTATGACAGGCTCAGACGCCACGTTCATATGTTATCGGGTACAGTGCCCGTCACAATAGACTCCAAAGAGTCAACTTGACATGGAGAGGTTCTCATTTAAGTTCAAACATATTTAAAAGTTATATAAAAAAGAAAAAGAAACATTCCATTAACTGTCACCTAAAATATTTTTAAAGTTAGATTTTCCCAAATGAAGGAATTTATGTCTTAAAGCAAATACTATTGTGTGTCAGCTGAATATCCAGAGTAATTTGAAAATGACATCCGAGTTGAATGAAATAGCTAGACATTCCACCCTGAAGCACTTTTGGATACTGGAGATATATAACTGCAGATGGTAATGACAGATGGTTTACCATTCTGCCTTGACCGTAAAAGAAATTTTCTAATCATAGATCTGCTAAAGTGTTAAAAATTTGTTAAAAGTGCTATTAAGTTTCTCTACTGCTCCATTCTATTTCAGTATCTTTTGTTCTATCTACCACGATTTTAACTGACAAAACAAATTAAAAAACTTAATTATCGATTATCAGTTGTTTAAAACGACAGCCGTATGCATAACAAAAACTCGACATAAATGAAGAAACAGAGCAGGTCACAGCGAGTATCTTCCAACAACTTAAAAAGAACAATATCCGTGAAATATAATTAGAATGCACATCTTTATTTTAGCACCGAGATCTTGTCCAGTCATGTCATCTAAATCAACTTTATAATAAATTTGTGTCATGCATATGAACATTTTTATTTTCTAATTTCATATACATTTGCTTTACTTCTGCTATGGTCAGTATTCATGATTTTTTATTTGATTTTTTTTTTAAATTTGAAATAATTTCAAATTCGCTGTAACTCATTTGACCAACACTCTCTAAAATTTTGTTTTGTTCCTTTAATTCAAAACATGAAAAATCTTTTAATTTATTGACATGTTGTCCATGTCCATGGAAAAACCACACTAAAAATTATGAAAAAAAATAATACGCAGACAAAAATTTTCAACAAAAACAACATAATAAATTAATGATGGATAAAACAACAAATTATTAATGCTATTGCCCGAAAATTAATTTATGCTCTCATAATAAAAAAAAATTTAGACTAAAGAATATTTTAATAATATCACATATAGTTAGAATGGAGGACTTGTTTATATCAAAACTATATTTCTGCTTCTCACTATTTATACGGAAAAATTTTAAAATATTTTTTTTTTAAATTTTTTCCATAATACAGTTTGAAAAACTTTTCTTTCAATTTTTTTTTTAGATTAAACCAAACATTTGATGTCGTTGACATTTGGAGGAATGCGAACCCAGGTCATCAAATTGCTGTCCATAATTCTTAATGATCCCACACAATGTATGAGCGAAATACGGATATAAAAATTAATAAAGATTAAGAAAACAATTTATTTGAAGATATTTCTATTTGGAATAATTGGAATTAAAAAGTTGAATTTTTCCATAAGTCCCCATCCACACTTAGCAACTATGGTTGCGCAACTCTTGAGCTTGTATGGGAGAGCAAGAGAGAGAGAGGAGAAGACGAAACATTTGTAGTTTGATCGAAAACAAAATCCAAGCAATCAAGGCCGAAATTGCAGAAACAAAATTTGAATATGTGTGGTCACATTCAAAGTAAAAATTGCAGAACATGCAGAATTTTTGCATGTCTAGACCAAGACTAAGAGTTCAAAATATGTTTAAATAAAAAAAATTTACTTTGGAAAATTTTAAATATTTTTATAGCAGAATTTTAGAATTTTCTACACACCGTGCAGACCAAATATTAGTGTGGCTGCAAGATCTACCTTTCGTAAAAATGATCATAATTTTCCACTGTAATTGTAATGGGTTCCTCTCCTAGTCAAGTTGACTCTTTGGAGGATATTGTGACGGCCACTGTACCCGATAACATATGGACGTGGCACCTGAGCTTTTCATACAATGACTTCACTAAAAGTATTTATTACGAGGTCTGGCACTTTTTAAAAAATGGGAAAACTTTTTAGTAGTTACAGACTGCAGAACCTTTTACAGGTTTTTGAGTGTAACGTAAACGTAGGGATTATATTTGATTGCAAACACTTCTTTTGGCTGTTTATTTGTTCTTTATTTTTTCTATTTCTCGCTTTATAGCTCTGGCTTTTTTTATTCCTACAATCCCCTGTTTTCTAAATATGAGCTTTTTAAAAACTTACGCAAACACGCTGCAATTTATCTATCCAAAGAACGCGGAGACTACGAGAAGACTCGGAAACACGATCTTCTGTTTTACTTATCAAACCATTTTAAGCAACTCAATCACGCTTGCTATACACTGTCCCTAATGCTCCGTTCAGGCTTAAAACACTATTTCTTAATTTTTCACTTCAAGCACCTTTACCAACTCACCTTTCCGTTTTAATCAAGCCTATGGATAGTTTAAATTGCTTTTCAAATAACTTATCTATAGCGGCCTTTCTACAATAATTAGTATTCTTTTTATTCAAGCTGATGGGATTTGAACTCGTGACTTCAAACACTCCTACCAAAGAAACAGTTGCTTATTTTGTTCTTTTTAAACAACATTTTGTTATCAGTGGAATTAATATTTTATACAACCAATCTGTATATTTTTATTTGGGTAAGAAACCCTTTATATAAAAAAACAACTGAGACCCAAGCTCCTATAACTTTTTTTTCTGGTCTGACAAATTTATTTTGTCTGTCTGTTGACATCTATTAAATCTTTTTTTTTTTTTTATTTAATTCCAATTTTTTGTTTTCTTGTGTTATAATTTATTGTTTTATTATAATATTTTAAATTCCTTTCATTTTTCTAACATTTAATTTAATTTACAAAAAAAAAAAAAAAAAACCAATAAAAAAACTTTCCACAAATTCCTTGCGTTATGCGAAATAGTGGCATTTTGAGTTTCAAAAAGCTTTTTCAAGTTCAAGTATTTTATAGTTTTAATGTTATTTTTTGACACAAAACATTTTTAGCTTTTATTTTAAAAATAAGTTTATTTTGTTAATAAAACAACAACAACAAAATCGTTTTTTTTTTCTTCTAACATGCTTGCAAGTTCAAGTTAAAGTGCGGCCTTCAGAATGTGCGAATATTTTGCTTAAACCATTAAAAAAGTATGTTAATTGTCAAAAATTCATTTGTATCATTAAAGATCTTTTTAACATTCAAAATTCATTCAATTATTGTTTAAATTTTATTTTATTTTTTAATGATAATTTTGATTTCTGTTTAATTTGTTATAACAGTTATCGTTACAGATTTCTTTTTCTTTGAACAAATGTTTATAGAAATTTTATTTGTTGCTGGTGATGTTTTTTCTTTCTTTGTTGTTATTTTTATACCATTTTTTATTGTTAAGAAATCCGCAATATATTTTTTTATTATTTGTTATTAAAAAAAACCGAATATATAAATTTTAGTATGTGAATTAAAGACATTTTTAGAATGACGAAAGATTTTATTTGATTTTAATTTAAAAAAAATGCATTAAAGCAAATTTTGAAGGTTAAACCTTAACGATAAAATTATCTAAATCGAGTTAAGTTTTATTAAAATTTTTATACAATTTATTTAAGCTGACATAGTTTTTACAAATTAACAGAATTTTTTTATTCGTTGTTTGATAAGATCTGTTACTAAAAAATAGTTTAGAATAACGGCACGTATATTAAAAAAAATTTCCAGGCCAGTTTAAGAAATATCATAAAATAAATTAAATAACTTAAAAAAAATAGATTTTTTTTAAAATGTGAATAGTTTTTTATATCTTCATCACAGGTGCAAAAAGGGTATATCCATTCCCGACCCCATAAAGTGTAAATATTATGAGTTCTTAGGGACATAGGATAGTCGATGTCCATCTGTCTGCCAGTATTCGGGTTGAAATCAAGTTTGCCGGGGCACCAGATCAGCTTGAAAAAATTTAAATACGCCTGTCGATCAGACATAGTTCCGAAAATTTTGCTATTGAAAATCAGTAAGATGGCTTCATGTTCTTCGACACAGCGTGCAAAAAAAACACCCTCTGATGTTTCCCTATCAGTTCGAACCAATATAATTAAATGAAATAACTAGAAAATTAAAGAAAAAACATTAAGTGAAAAAATTGGCGTTAGCCCATATTTTCCAAGTTATCGGCCTATGAAATTTAAAAAAAAAATACTATTGTGCATCATATTTTTAAGGTATTAATATACGCAGAAAGAAATGAGTGACCGAAACTTATACATTCACAATTATCTACTAACACATTAGCAATAATTTTTTACTAAACCAGCGTTGCCGCTGTACATTTTAAATTTTAATAATTTTCTCTGTTTTTTTTAATTTAAATATTAAAGTTTTAACTTTTTGCTTACACAAACGTGATTAGCAAACTTTGAATTACAGCTCATAAAAAGTTTTTTTATTAAATCTGTTTCAAAGACTACGCATAACTTGCAATGCTGTTTGCTACAGTCATCACATGTATACAAATATTTACATCATTTTTTTCATCTTGCCATTAATAATGTGATAGAATCCTTGTTCTACGCAGTGATGGATCTTTCCATCATCAGTAATTGTCATTTGATGGATCAAATGATGGTCACTGTTCTTGTAGGGTAGGTTTCATTTAAAAGTTTTTGAATAGATCTTTTAGAAAATACTAAAATTTTTTTAAAATTGCTTAACCCATTAAGAGCCATTGACATTTTTGCCTAAAATTATATAGAGTACTAAATTTTTCTCTATTTAATTTTTTAATTCTCTGTCACCCCAATATTTTTTTTTAGGAGGGAGTTACTTCACTAAACTAGATTTACATAGATGGTGAAGGGTATAAAAGATTCAACATGGCCAAATATAGCGTTCATCCTTTTTTATTTTACCTTCTATTCTTTCTTTGTCAGAAATCTTATACGTTTTATTATTTAAAGCCTTTGAAGTTGGGAAATAATTTTATTTATTTATGCGATTCTTTTTGTCGTATTTTACAGACACAAATAAATTCAACTACAAGCCATAAAAGAACAGAAATATTAAACATATAAATTCCAGGAAATTATTTAACCCAAGCCTTTGGTTATTGACCGCAAGATTTCATTTAGGCGTTTAACTGTCCACCCTAAATACGAGCGTAAGACGTTATTTAACTGTCAAAAATTCTCATGCCCATACAAAATGTATGAGACCAACCCAAATAGCGCGACGCTAACGTTGGACAATTGAAAAATCCAATTTTGACGCGCGTAAAAAGTGAAGTTGGCTGCAAAAGAAGTGTTGTTGTTGTTTTTGTTTTTTTTGTGGTATATACAAAAGTATTTCCAACAGTAATGACATTACAGCTACTTTAAGGTCAATTTCGCGATTTTATTTCTCTTAATTATTTTAATTTTGTGGTTTTTAGCAAATAAGATAAGTAAACAATACTGTTCGTTTCACAACGTTGGCGCTCTTATTTAAGTTACTCATTACAGCGTAAAAACTAGACGCTAAATTACGTCGTGCCTAACGCCCGTATTTAGGGTGAACTGTTATCTATTAAAATACAAAGATATGATTCATTTTATATTATTAAATAATTTAAATAAAAGCCGATTTAAGTTGTTATTTTATTTAACTAAACGGAATAGTCATACTAAAGAATATTTTCAATATAAAAATTTCGAAATACTTTTTCCGAGCCCAAAAACTTTAATGTATAAACACCTTGTTGATTAAGTGTAAGATTTATTTTTACAAAAAATTTAAATTGTAAAGATTGATGTTATAAATTCTTTTTTAAAGACAAATAACAAGCCGCTTAAATGAATAAATGAGAAATTTTTATAAGAAATAAGAGTTCCACAGTACGTTTGAGCAGCCCTTCAAATTTAATTTTATTTAATTTAATAACTTAGTCCTCATTTATACCATGCCATTTTTTGATGCAATTTTATTTCAAATTTCTTTTTAAGCTGCAGTGATAAGCGTTATTTTAAATACAATATTAGTAATATCCCCTCGGAATACAAGCCATGCCTTGTTGCTAACCCTTTGTGCTTTACTACAAAACAAAAGTTTCATGCAAGTTTCATGAAAAATTTCATAGTGTAAATGCCATATTATTGTTGAAAATTTAAAGCGTCTGCTTATTACGCTTCACATTCTGTTTAAATTTTAAGAGTCTGCCTAAGGTAATTCAAAATATCATCCTTTATACTTTAAAGTCACGTCTAGTAGGCTGCCCCTTTTATAATTGTTTTTTTAATTGTATGTCGTTAAAAATTTTGAAATTTTTATTTCCTTAAGCTTAAGATGCAAAAACATTTATTTTATTGCTAATTAGAACAAAGTTAAGTTTGTCTAAGAGGAAACAGATCCTTCTAAATAATAATTCTTGCAAAACATAATCATACATAAGCTTGCATGAGCAACAGGGGTACTCGTTCATTTCCAAACTCCAAATTTCTATCTCTTGTTTTAGCGGGCTTAGCAATACAGTTGATTTTTAATGTCTACCGTCTATCTATAACTGTTCATAAGTTTAGCCGTAAACATCAAATTACATCAATTATTGTAACACCCTTTAATCTATACTTTTAAATATTTATTCTTCTTATTATACCAGACAAGGTAGTGAACATTCTGTTTAATTTCGAGTGTTTGTTTAAAACGGTTCAAAAGATAGGCCAATATAGGTGATTTTACCTTACGTAAGGGGACCCCCTTATTTTTGTATAACTTTGTGCTATTGAGTGCTATAGTAATAAGCAGTTTTTTTTTTTTAATTTGCAAGTGCCGCTCTTCATTATACACGTGAAAAAAATGTTATCTTGAATGGGGATACCCTTTAATTTTTAAAATTATGAACTGAATTTTAAATGGGACCAATCTGTAAGCATAACCTTTTAAACAAAGAAAAAAATTATTAAAATCGTTTCGGAAAATGGCTGAGTTGTCTGAAGGCACAAACATAAAAAGCAACATTCAGACGAAATGAAAGCCTTCTCCCTTTTTAAAGTCCGTTAGAACGCAACCTAATCAAATTTACATAAGTATTTTACTTATAAAATCACGCATACAACTATGAAAGTATTTGATATCATTCTTTTCTTAAAACATCAATTTAAGTTAAAGGTGAAGAAAATATTTACATACAAAATATTTATACAAGAAAATATAAGAAATGTCAGGTGACATAAAGCTAATTCTTCTTGCTGGTGGTCAAAAAAAAATAATCATAAAACACATTTTTAAAATCAAAGGAAATATTAAAAACTTTTTTTAACTTTTACTAAGTATGACGCGGTCTACATGTTTGATCTGTGTTTTGTGTGACACATTAACCGTTGCTTGAATGGGCCATTCAAGGGCACATTTTTTAATGTTTTTTTTTTTGTATTCCTTCTTTTCCATATTTAATTTCCTTGTCCTTGAAATCTTGTCGTCAACAATTTTATTAGCAAATAAAAGCTATAAACTTAAAATAAATACACATTATTGTCACAAAATAAATTTCAATGTTAGTTTTTATGATCATATTTAACGGGTTGTAAAAATGTTATCATGAAGAATAATATTAATTTAAAGGTATATTCCAATTATTTGCTGAGAAAATCATTTTAGCAACATTAATAATAATAAATAAACATTAAAAAAATACGTAAGGTACAGCGCATATATGTATATTCGTACTTAACAACAATCAATATGATACTACAACAGAATCTATAATGTTGCATTTATGGCCATACCGATGGTTAATACAAAAGCAAAAATAAATGTGCAAGACGACTTGTAGAGAGAACAACAAAGAAATGTTTTGAGTTGTATGTGGACTTTGTCTAACCAAATTAATATTGATTAGTTGGTTGAATATATGATGTTTAGAATGTACATAACCTAAGATAGATAGATGCGAAAAATGCTGATGAAGGAAATGCTAAATTTCATTCTGCTGGCGTCTAATTTTTCTTGTTTTTTTTTTTTTTTTTTTTTTTTTTTGAAAGCGTCCGCATACATTTGTAAATAAATTTTCTCTCTAAAAATGTTTAGAAATTAAATTTAACTAATTAAAGTGCTTTATTCCGCTATGCCGAATCTTATATTTAGTGTAGTGAAGTAATTTAAATCAAAAAAGCAAGTATTAGGGTGACAGAGAATTAAAAAATAAGAAAAAATGCCATCGACTCTTATTGGGTTAAGCATTTTTTAAAAATTTTAGTACTGCCTTAAAGATCTCTTCAAAAGCTATAAAATGATACCCATATTGATATTTAAAGATTTTTTTTTAAATTTCAGTTAAATTTTACGTAATTCGGAAAATATGGGCGAGCGAGAAGAAGAAAGAAGTATCGATCGGACCAGACTGTATATCCGTGCAGATATTAAGAATTTTATCACTATCCTGTTTAACGCAATTTTTTTTGTCAGGGGAATTAAGGGCACGTGTAAAACATGTATAACAAATCATTCTGTTTGTGTAAGATCGTGTTAACTTGAAAAAAATGTTGCTTGAAATTATTAAATTGCCTTTGACAAAACAATTTAAACTCTTGTCTTGAAAAAAAGCGAAAAGAGAGAATTGCTACAGCAGACCTGCAAGAGCTTTTTTAAATCTTAGAGTAAATCAAACTCTTTATCTCAGAAAAAACTTTTTTAAATCCTTTAAATCTTCCCAATATTATTTATTGCCCTGCTTCTTTACCCCTAAAAAAATTTTCTGGATGTTAGATATTTTCCAGAACATGTAGGAAAATCTTCTGCATGACCTTGGGTAACCCTGCTGTCAATACTACTCATTATTTTTAACAGCACGCTTACGACAAGGAAATTGACTGGCGAATAAGCTGACAAAGGAAAACTTAAGGCAAATCACTTACTAGGTGTTCGTGATGGCGAATTCATAAATTTTTGGCGAAGCCCTGAGAGTCAAACTCCATATATAAAAAATATGTATAATTTTCTTTATTGACATTTAGGGTTTCGGTGAAAATATATGAATTCGCCATCGCGACAACCGGGTAATTGATTTTCTTTAAAAAAAAAACTATTGAATTTATTGATTTAAAACTGCTTTATGACGAAGGCCTTTAAAAATATTTTTTAATTTGATTAAAAAGAAAAACCTTCAAAATTTTCCATTATCCCAAATATAATTTCATTTATATTTTAACAATCTATTAAAAAATTAAAATAAAATACTTACAGTTGGATCCGAACATCTGGGACATTTGCAGGTGAAATTCTTCTTCATCTTCAAAAATAAATGACGAGCAATATTTCCAGTGAATAATTTTGTATAAGTGGTTGTTATTTCAGTTCCTGCTGGTATATCTACCGAAGCTCTAACAATCATATGATTAGTTTTCTCTTCAAAAGTATAATAGGAATTCGGCACACAATCATGATTCACTAGGGCAAACAGAGGAAACAAGGCGCGATAAACAAATTCCTGATTATCGTTGGTACGATCGGAGGTCTCATCAAAACCATTTGTCCTTAAAACGGCTACAGTACGATTCATTATTTCAATTAATTTCTTATCGGTGGGAAATTTATTAAAACCCTTGGCCGCATTGCGTACCTCCGTACGATGATTATTATCCAAATTGGCCTGAAGACAATAAATTAAATCTCTTTGTTCTTTGGTGCAATTAATAGCTCGGGCCACACATAACAATCGTATAATAATTGAATTGGCAACATCAGGTTCACAGGGTGACCATGACTTGAACAAAGCACAATCTTCCTTATGTTGTTTCTTTTTGCCACATAACGAACATACGGGAAGACCACAACCATTGCGACACATAAATTTTGTTTCGGGTAACAATTTAAAACACACTGAACAGGAATTTAAAGTATCTTCTTTACGCGCTGCGGGCCCTATTAGCAGGGGTATATCACGAAAAATGACATCGCCACGTTTTATGTTACGGGTAGCAAATACACCACGTCCGGCAATTTTTGAAACAGCTAATTCCCAGGCGGGATTTTTATCTTTTAGGGGTTCCAAATGTATTTCCAACAATTCAGTGGTACGTTTGGGACAAATCATTTTGAAATGTTTTTATTTTCACTTGATTTTTTTTTATATTTTTTATGGGTCTTTTTTAATATTTATTATATTTAATTAAAAAAAAAAATCCTGCAGTTATTAAAGTCAATATTTATTTAATGTTTCTTAATAAAAAGTTAAACGCATAAAATCATAAATACTGTGCTGCATAATAAAAAAAAATTAAAGCAGGTTTCTTACGACTTAATAAAATTTGAGAGATAAAGTAATTAATTGCTTTTTCATTTTTTTTGCAAGATCGGTAAAAGGAATCAGAAAAAAACAGTTTTCTTTTGTATTAAGCAGACCCAAAAGGTTTCGCTATCCCCAAATTTAATAATTATCACTATTTTATCTGCAAATGAAATAATTAATAATGACTTTGTTAGAGAAGTTCTGACTCCCCTTTCCCTGAAGTCACCTAGCACCAAGATCTTACACTCAAAATAGCCTGTACCAAATTTGAAGAGTTATATTGTTTTCGTTTTTCAGACATAGAAAAATCATTAACTACATTGTAAGGGGATTTCCCCTCGCTATTCAGCACCGCCAAACTTGTGTATAAATAGAACCTACAATACAATTATTAAAATTAAATACACAAATTATTAATATTTAATTCGAAAAATATAATTTTCATACTAGAAAAAAATTTTTAATAACAACATTAATAGAAGCCATTAAAACAGTAATTAAAATTATAAATAACTTTCAACAATTGGTTTGTTTAAACAAAATTTATTCATAGTTTTTTATGTAAAACAAATAAAATATTTATTAAAAATAATAAAACTAGTTTTAATTAATTTATCAACTAAAATTGTTATTAATTTTTAATTGGGATCTTTTAGATTATGAATTATTCTTAGGATTTTCGTATATATTTTTTATATCTATAAATAATAATAAAACTGTTCTGTACATGAATTTTTGTTTTTAAATTTTTGATATGTAATACAAAATAAATACTTTTGGAATTTTTGTCTGGTCATCTGTCTGTTTTCGCATTACGTAAAAACTGGATTTGATTATTATTATGTGAGGGGGTACCTTAGTTCAAATATAAAATATGTTTAATCTTAAGCTTTTTTAAGATTTCTAAGTTGAAATTTTTAGTTGTAAAGGATTGGGCAATTTTTATGTTAAAATCGAAACAGTTAAACTTCTTTGCTCGGATGTGTTTTTAGGAATGATTCTTTATTTCTCAAAATGGCTTTCATTAGCTGTTCTTTCCACAAAATTTCCCAAGCTCTTAGGGCGCAAATAATGACAATTGTATTTGACATTAAAAAAAATACTGGTACTTCACTGATATAATAAAAGCTTTTAGCATGACTTAATGAAGGTTAACTTAATTCACAATCGTTTCAATAACGTTAAACACTTGTAATTAAATTCAAAAATATTTTTCAGAAGCATATAATAAAGAAATATATAATATTAAAGTATTAAATAAAAATACAATGAAATTGGCTGAACAAAATACTTTTTATGCTCTTCACTCAAAAAGTGCTAAAAGGGTATATCTTAGTTTGTCGTTATATTTGTAACTTCTACAATATTCATTTTCGACCCCATAAGGACAAATATATTTTGAAATCTATTGCCAAGCGAAGTCGATTGAGCAATGACCGTCTGTCCGACCGACAAGTTTGCCAAGGCACTACATGAGCTAGAGAAAATTAAATATGCCAATCGATCAGATATAGTTTCGAAAGAGGTGATTTTAAAAATCAGCCAGATAGGTCTACGTCCTTCGCGGCAGGGTGCCTCTAATTTTTCCATACCATTTGAAACAATAAAGGAACTCCAATAAAAAACAAATATATGGAGCAATAGAGAATTTAAAATAAGAAAAAAATATCAAGTGAAAAAACTGACGCTCTCCCATATTTTCGGAATTACGGGATTCTGAAATTTTCAAATTTTTTTAAAATAACAATATGGGTATCATTTACAATCTTTTAAAGGGATTTTTAAGTAAATACTAAATTTTTTTAAAAATGCTTAACCCATTAAGAGCCGATGGCATTTTTATGTAAAAATATTTTTATGCAGTATTTAAAATTTTTTTTCTTGTTTTTTAATTTTATGTCACCCCAATATTCGTTTTTTCGATTGGAGTTACTTTATTAAACTGGATTCACATACAGAGATCTGTAAAAAGTGTTAAAAATTTTCAGTATATAAAAAAAAATGTGCTAACAATTGTTTAAGTACCATTATACCTATCAAATTGGGTGACAAGATATTTAAAAATTTTTAGTTGTCACAACAAAAATATTTGGAAAAAAATCAGTGTATTTCTTGAAAGTGTTATGATTTTAAACCTCCCGTTTCCCGGGAAATTGTGGATAGCTAATGGTGACTAATAAGAAAAAAAATTAAAAATATCATCTATCCAACTTAATAATGGCTAATAATGAGGTCTATGTTCTAATTTGTTTACAAAACTAGCAGTTCCCACGACTTCGTCCGCGTGTCCTTTCCAGTTTTCCTATAAATCAAATTTAGAAAAAAAACGTTTTTAAATATTTATTGTGAAGAGCTGTAAACAGCGGTAAAAATTTTTTTATTCCATATCAATTTCTATCTACACCAACAACAAAATATTTGATGTACAAAAATGATCCTGTTATCGTTTTTTTTTTTTTTTTTTTTGTCATGTATAGATTTTTGCTGGTTAATTAGATATTGTTCATAATGGACACTTACTTAGGTGGTTAGATACAAAGGAAACTTTGAAAGGTGGTTGTGTGTTATATTTCTGTTTTCTTCAACAACAAAAATATACTTCACCATTTGTAAAAAATTTTTCTTTTCTTAACAAAATTTATAATAAAATATGAAGGACTTACAACCAAAAATTCCTCTTTTAATTATATCAATGAAATATTTAGTTTTCTTCTCAAGGTCTCTAAATGATTAACGAAAAGGTTCGAAAAAAATTAAGGGACCAATTTTATTGTGTCGCACGTGACAAATAGGTTTTTTTTTAAGTTTTTTTTTTAAATTTCTTTATTAATTATTAATTATACATATAAAGCACAAAATGTCTTGAAATTTTTGCCGTAGGTAAAATGTGCTATAAATTTTTCGAATCTTCCTATAAAAATTAATTATCCTGATTGATATAGCTTGACACAAGGGAACAAAGGTGTTGTACCCTCACCTTTCACACATCAAGTCATCAAAATGTTTTAACAGGTCTAATATTAGTTTTATATAAAGTTTCATAATTTCGCTAGAATTTACCTACCGAACACAAATCCTCAAAATAGATTATTCAAAATATTTCCAATTAACAAGTTTTTTTTGTGGTTTTATAACAGTAAGTTAAGTTATACAGACGTTTTATGTATAAAAATAGTGCTAGTGATCAAAGAAGATCTTGTAAAAATCCATCAAATAAATGTTGTGACGTGTGCGGATGTTACGTAGTGAAAAATCTAAAAAAAATACGGAAGAGATAAAAGCAGCTTAGTGCTCCTTTTTTGGTTTTTCGATTGGAGATCTCGAAAAGTCGTAGATACCTCAAATGTGTTGTATTTCTTGTTACATAGGACTTTCGAAGTGGATGAAGGGTAACCAAAAGAAAATGCCTTTTTCAGTTCCTATGTTGTGGCGGGAGCCTTTGAACCATGTAAATGATTGTTGTTTTTGCACGATAAATGTCTCCGGGTACTCAAAGAAGAATTAACATAAAATGTCAAGTTTCCGCCTTTAGTTGACCCCAAAAAAATTATCTTACCTCCTTTACACATTAAACTGGGATTAATAATAATGTTTGTTAAAACTATGAAAAAAGAAAGCGAAGGATTCAAGTATTTAAAGACAGTTTTAATCTAAACTTATTGCTGCTAAGTTGAAAAACGGAGAACTGTTTAACCAAAAATTAAATCAGAAAGAACTACAAGCATGAAAATCTTTTGTTGCAGTTACAAAAGGCTTTCTGGACAATAAAAAATCAAAAAACTATCAACTTTTAGTAAATGAACTGCTTCAGTCGTACCAAAACTTTGGATGCAGAATGTCTCTCAAACTCCATTTCCTACACTTTCATTTAGACATCTTTCCTAATAATCTTGACGCAGTAAGTGATGAACAAAGGGAGAGTTTCCATCAAGATGGTCGAAAAATAGAAATAAGATATCAAGGACGATGGAATCCAGCTATGATGGCAGTTTTTTGTTGGTTCCTTAAAAAAGAAGATTCATCGTCATATCAAAGGCAAAAGAAAAATCATTAACTAAATGAGACCTGTATCTTTAAGCTTGAAATACTCTACAATAGTGGACAATTTAAAATTAATGTCATTATGTTAAAATTTGTTACGCTTGCAATATATATAAATTATTTAAACAATTTTTTTTTATACTTTTTAATTTTTTTTAAGTAGCGCTGTTTCTGTTAATTTAGATCTGTTACAATAAATTCACTTTTACTCGTAGTTTTTTTATGTCAGGCAATTGTAATCCGAAACAAGTGAAATTGTGTCAGTTGTTTAAAGAAGTTTAAATGTTGTTCCCTTGTGTAATTAAATTTGAGGTCAGCTTTTACTTTATTCTCATCAAGAATAAATGCGAACAATATAAAATTAAACAATAAACAAATTGCTGCACTGCAGTTTTGAATGAAAAATTTCTTTAATTACAATTAAGAATTTTTTATTCCCAAAATTCCTTAAAACGATTTTAAATTTCTTATTTTGTTATTCATCTTTTAAAATAATATTTTTGTCGGGAAAAAAATTTATTTAATTTTTAAAAAAATATCATGCTATTTTTTTCGATTACATTACTATATCAACGATATTAACTATTGAGGGTGAAAGCGCGTCTAAATGGCCATTTCGCTACCGCTTACTTAGCTCTTCAGAAAACTTTTCACAAAAATGTTAAATTAACTGCTTTCTCTCTCATTAATTAATATCGGTGATTTGGTAATTTAATAGGGTAATAAAAAATAGCATGATACTTTTTTTTAAATAAATAAATTTAATTCAATATTCCCGTGGTTTGTTAAAAAAAATTACGTTGAACTACTTTAAATTTTCTTAGAAGCCATTTGTCAGTCAGTTTTATTTATGAAGGTTCTCTCACTTCCTTGGGATCAATTTTTTACCAAATCAACACTAAAAAACTTGCAACGTATTGTTTTTTTTTTTTATTTTGTAGCACAGCAGATTTATGATTTTCTTAAGAATTTTTTCAGTTTCTATTAATTTAAATTTTTTTAACTTAATGTTTTTGCATTTAATTATGGTTTTTAATTTATTTTTTTTTTAATAAAAATATTATTTGGAGTATAAAAAAATTTTCTTAAAAAATTTAATTGTTAAAATTCTTATATTGTTTTTTAATTATAAACAAATATAAAATTGTTAAGCTGCTAATGATATTTTTTTATATTTCAAAGTTTTTTAATTTATTAATAGATTTTTTTTTCTTTTTTCACTGTCAACCAGGCTTTTATTGTTTTTTAATGTATTTTCTTTAATGTTAAAGCTATCCTTTTTGTAATCCTGTTTATAACAAAAATAACACTCAAATATCAATAAAAAAAATAATTTTTATAAAATTCTTTCACATCACATTTTAATCTTAAATATCAATGAAAATTTTTTGATAAAATTTTTATTACTTTTTTATTTATATTTTAAAATATTTAACATCAATAAAACAAAGTTGTAATAGTTTTCGAAATTATTTTTTTTTTTTTTTAAATTTCACTTTTATTTGCAAATATTTAATTTCTTTTTCTATTTTAAATTTGATGTTCTTCTTATGAATTACGCGATCACTGATTAACTGTCGCCTTTTTCCAGCTTACAACACTTTTATTTAAATATTTTCGTAAAGAAATTTGTGCAAAAACAAAAATTTGTATTTGGCAAAATTTTCTTTTTGAATTTTTGATTTTATTTTGACGCTCTTTGGTGAGTTTGTGCTCAATAAAATTTGTTGTGATTGTTGTGTGGCTTTTATACAGCACTGTTTTTGGTATTGAAATATTTGTATTTGTTTGTACCCTACACTTTTATATTTTACTTAAGTAATAATAATATATAGATGATACGGGTAAAAAACGATCATTCACCTCCAGTCTGAGAAACAACCACACTATCAGCTGGCATTTTGATGCTTTGAAAAATCGCTTTCTTAAAAGCATATTTTTTTACTAGAACTGAGATCACCGATTTAAAAACTTATCTATTAAAACAAATAATTCTTCGAAGTTTTAAAAAAAACCTATTGAATATTCTTTAAGTCAGTCCCTATACATGTCTACCTGTTTGGGGAATAAGTAAATATTTTTTTTACAAGATCTTTTAGTGAGAACTAAAGAAAAAACACACAAAAGAAAAAAAAAAACAAAAATATTTCTAAAAAAAAATCTATAATTTTAATAGACAACTGGCCGATTGGAAAATCCGTCAGTCAGTTTGTTTATAACAAGAGAATGTCATTAAAAAAAAAAATTGTTAGAAATCAATTTTATGCTGTCATTAAACACTTGTGCTTGCAATGCAAGATATCTAAGCAGGCGCACTAGCGAACAGTGGAAATTTCACTTTAAAAATGTAAAGAAATTTGTTGCTTCTGAACGTTTTATTTTTTTATTGAAATTTATGTGAAGATGTATTTCGTTATTTTTGTTTTTTTAATTTTAATATTGTTTTTTGTTTAGCATTCCATGCCAAGTAACATAAATTAAGTTGCCGAAGTTCAGAAAACTTTTTGTAAAAAGTTGCGAAATGTTTCAAGCAACATGTTTATCCGCTGCAAAATGTTTCCGGCAACATTTTTTCAACAGCGAATTAATATAAGCTGCAGTAAATTTGTGCAGAATCGTAGCCACATTTAAAAATGTTTCAAGCCTGCTTCTGTGTTCATATTTGTGAAAATTCTTGTGCAACATTGATTATTTCATGTGGAAAATTTGACATTTGAAATATGGTGTTTATCTCGCGACTTGAGAAAATTTAACGTTTTATTGTTTTCATGTATACTACATTGTTTTAGGAAGGTAAGCAAAATACATATAATAATAATGCCTTTGCTTTATTTCACAGCTTAAATAAAATGTTGCCTGAAACATTTCATATGTTTTTGTACAGTAAAAACAGATTACTACTTCTGCAACATTTTTTCATGACTTTTTCATACAAATTCTTTTATGTATGTAGTTTGACAGCATTCCGCATGAAAAACTGTACAGATTACCAGGCTTTAGATTTAATGAAAATTTTTTTTAACATTGACATCACTAGCTAATAATCAAATTTTTTAATGAAATAATAAAATCTGCTAAGCGATTTCAGCAAATTTCAATAAAATCCTAAGCGTAAGACTCTATTACCTGCCTAATTTTGGCACCTCTGAGATATTGAGATATATTGAATTCTTCTCGCGCAAGAATACCTTTAAAAATATTTATTATATACTTTTAATAAATTGCAGTTTTTTTGTTTCTTGTAAAAATTATTATGCAAAAAAAATTTTTATATAATTATTTTTGCTGAATAATTGCAAAAATCGAAATACACGTGAACTTAAGCCGAATAAGTAATTATTAAAATAATTATTCTTTTTTAAGTTGATGCGGTTATCAATTGGAAAACAGAAATCAGAGAAGAAGTAGAGTTTTTTAATTAAAGAAATCGATGTTCTTCAAGCAAAAGTGATACATTCTACTGTGCCGAACCTTCTTTATTTTTGTAAATCTAGTTAAGTGAAGTAACTCCAATCAAAAAAAAAAAAAAAGAACTTGAAGTGGCTGAGAATTAAATATAAAAAAAAATAAAAATTTTAATAAAAATATCATTGGCTCTTAATGGGTTAAGCATTTAAAAAAAAAATTAGCATTTCCTGAAAGATCTCTTCAAAAGCTCTCAAATCATCCCCACATTTCATTCATAAAAATTATGATGCACAATCGTATCTTTCTGTTAAAAGTCCAGAGGTCCATAACTCGGAAAATATGGACGCATGTCAATTTCTGCACTGGATGTTTTTTCTTATTTCTTTTTACTCTCTATCGCCCCATATATTTATTTTTTTTTTTTGGTTAGAGTTACTTTACTAAACTAGATTTGTAACAAATGATATGGAGAAATTAGAGGCAGACGTGGTGTTTTGCTCGCTGCCTTAAAAAAAATATGGACCGATCTTGCTGATTTTCAACAGAAAAGTTTTCAAAACTATGTCTAACCGATTGGCGTACTTAAATTATCTTTAGCTCAGCTAGCGTTTTGGCAAAGTTGATTTCAGCAGTAACAAGAGTGGACAGACAGATAGATGGATATTGCTCAATCGACTTCGCTATGCATAAGAGCTTAGCATGTATCTTTTTTATGGGGTCGGATTAGGATGTTGTAGAAATTACAAACGGAAAAAAAATTTTTTCAAATCTCCCACTGTGCAACATTTATAAATATTTTAAAATGTGTATTGTGTGCATTAAAAGAAAAAAATCGATGAAATGCTGAAGCATATGTTTATCTACTCCACACCTGCAATGAACAACTGATTTCCTAAATTTTCACAGAATTTACAAGGTAAATTCACCGCAAAAACAACAAAGGCAGTAAATAAAGTCTTCTTGTAAGGTGAAAGCCACAACATTTTAGAATTTTTAGATGATTACCTACACAGACGATTTGAAAAAAAGAAATAGAAATAACAAAAAGAGGATAAAATTTAAGGAAGAAATGGCGAGAAAAGACCGCTTTGTTATCTTACATATTGGATTTAAGCTAAAACTTTTTCCTCTTGAAATTTATTCTTTGAATTGTTACGCAGAAACTTTTCTATATTTAATTTAATGAGAAGGTCGTCTATTGCATATCAACTTCGAGGATGGCTTAAAAAAGTTAAAAAGACTTCCATATAAAGCAGTTAAGAAAATTTCTAAGAAACTAAATTCCACTTTGAAATTTAAAAGTGGTTTCACTCCAAAGAAATTTTTCGTTTTCTGAAGAAACAATTCGAAAACACTCTCGATCGGAATTGAGTTGTGTGACACATTTGACCAAATTTTCCCTACGTTAATAAAAATATATTTCTTATAGAATCATTCTTAAAAACTTTCACAAACGTTTTGATGTATCATCTACATATGTATGAGTCGCTGCTTGTGTAGCTAACAATACGTTTCTACTAGGCCGACGATATTTTTTCAATTGTTTTCTTTTTTTTCTTTGCGATTAATAGCATTTAAGATTTGTTTGTGTTTGTTGTTTTAAATCTTTTATTTTCTTAATATTTATCTTTAAATCTTGAAAGATTAAGCTGTAAACTGTTTAATTTCGGCTAAATTTTTTCATATTTTGATTCAAATCATTCTAACGTCTGTCACTACGTATTCAAATTTGAAAAGTGTTAGTACAACAGTAAAAAAATATAAAAATTTAAAGTAGAATTTAGTGTTTGTGTTTACTTTAATACTACGTGGTAATTTTTAAAATATGAATGAATATTCGAAATTATGTTCGAATTTTCGAATTAGAATATTTTACGTTTTTCGCCTTAAAATTAACGTTTTATTTTAATCACATTTAAAAAAATTTACATCTTTTAGAAAATAAACATAAGTTTCGAACATACACAAAGAATTTATTTAAATTAATTTATTTATTTAATTTAATTAATTAATTTAATTAATTAATATAATTTAATTAAATTAATTTGATTAATTTTTTTAATTAATTAATTTAATTAATTTAATTTAATTAATTTAATTTTCTGGTATAAAATTTTTAAAGTAGATTTTTTTGGTAAAGTAACGTATGTAAAAATCATTAAGTATTAACACGTAAGAAGTTTTTCTCCCTTTTTAGTTAACACTCTGAATCAAAAATCATTTCAATTTGAAATAAAGATCGAAATTTCGAAACAAATGTGTTTTAATTTTAAAAATAACACCGTTCCACAGGAGGAAGAATGATATATCTAAGTTTGTCATTCCATTTTTAATTTCTATAATATCCATTTCCGACCCCATAAAGTAAATATATTCTGAATTCTTCTGCATAGCGAAGTGGAGTTAGCCATGTCCATCTGTCCGTCCGTAATCGTATTAAAATGAGCGTTGCTAAGTTTCTAGATCTACTACAAAAAGTTTAAGTATGCTAATCGATCAGACATAGTTTCGAAATGTTTGCTTTCTACAATCAGCAAGATCGATTCATGTCCTTCGAGGCAGCGGGCATAATACCACACCTGCCTCAAATTTTTCCTTATCAATAATCAGTTAAATGAAGTAAGTGCAGTAACTCCAATCAAAAAAGAAAAAAAAACAATCATATGGGGCGATTGAGAATTAACAATACGAAAAAAACCTTTAAGTGAAAAAATTTGCGCTCGCCCATATTTTTCGAGTTAATGGCACCTGAACTTTTCATAGAAAAGTACGATTGTACGTCATATTTTGAAGATATTAATATGCGTATCATATAAAGCTTTTAAAGAGACCTTTCAGGCAATTCTAAAAATTTTTTAAAATGCTTAACCCATTTCGAGCCGGAGACATTTTTATATAAAATTTTATACAGTACTTTGTTTTTTTCTTATTTTTTATTTTTAATCCTCTGTCGACCCACGAACCACGTCTTTAAACTTTAAAATTATTTTTTTTACCGAAACCTTTTTTATTTATTTTATTATCTTACGGTTAATTTTGTTTCATAGAGAATATCGAAATTCGGAAAATATTTATAAAACATACAAGGCTTATAGCTTAAAAGTTAAATTAAAGAAGTTTGTTGTTAATTTTTTTCTATCTTTTTGATTTTTCACTGAAATTTCCTTCACAGTTTTATTTTCTTAGTTTTTAACATTTCCTAAAATAATTATTAATTCTCATTTTTGCCAATTATTTGATATTTTCCATTCAGATTTTATGTAATATTTGAATTTTTTATAAAATTTTTATTAAATTTTAACTAAATTTGCTTTTTGTGTAATTTAAATTCTGGGTATAATTTTAATCAAATAGTTTATGGAAATTTTAGCAACAAAAATCAACAACATTACTAATTTGATAAAAAAGTATCTAGGCGATATCCCAACCATTTAGCAGAACGTCTTAAAACTAGGTTTATCAAAGAGTTCGAAAAACAAACATGCAGTTGTCATTTAATCAACCGACTCTACTTATTTGAAGCAATAAATATTTTCTTTAAGAATACCAAGGCGAATTAATTTTACCAGGTAGCATCGTTGCGGCAGCTGACAATTTTTTGTTTAATTTTGTAATGTGTAGAATAGCTGTCAAAAGTGAATTATTTAATATCACAAAATTTCTTTTTTTTTTATAATTCTATAAAAAAGAATTGCAAGAAGAGTTTTAAATTAATTTAAAAAACGAATCTTAGTAAAAAAGTTATTGAAAAGGGTAAGAAAAAAGTGTAGTAATTATTTGCGTTGTAAAGTTTATCATACATTTAAGTGCCTGTTTTTCTTTTTATTGTTGTATTGTTGTAGCCGCGCTGCCACCTTACCTGAATTCGCCTTAAAGAAGACGGTTTTATTTTATAATTAATAACAGTAGTCAGACTTTGCAACAATATAAAGTAAGAAATAATATTTTTTTATTTAAAGCCGATATCTGGTTCCCAAAAAGTTGAAAAACTAGAAATAGTAAAAAGGACATTTTAAAATTCAAGAAAAAAAGCTTTTTTTTAAGTAGACATTCAATTTGATTTAATGTGACGGAATTATTTCACAAATTTAGGACTATTATAACATTAAATACATAATATTTTCTTTCAACAAAAATATTAAATTCAAAAATAATTAAAATAAAATGTTAACATGAAGTAAATGAATTTCAACAAATCATAAAAATTGAAAAAAAAATTGTTTATTTATTCATTACTTAGCGAGTAATAAAATATTATTTACGAGCATTACAAGTTTACAAATACCAAAAACAACAACATATTTGTATCTGTTTATTTCAATAAATTTCTTTTAGTTAGTTTTCTAGTGAGTGTTTGATCAATAGCGAAACTGTTGCAATTTCTTTAATTTTTTTTAGCTTGAATTACTATTGTTTACTTAATTTTAGGATAAAATTATATTCTAAATTGCACGATTATTTTCTAAAGGAAGGAACAATTAACAATTTATTTTTTTAATTAAAAAGCTGGAATCTCTATTTATTTTGCTGATTCTTTAAGCCAGCTCACCGGGAAAGCTTTATAGGAGTTTTTAAAAAATTAAAAAAAATCTTTAAGTACAGAAACTTCATAAACAATACGAGAATTATTTTAATTATTATGTTTAAAAATCGTATCAAATATCTGTTGTTGTACACTGTAATCAATTAAACTATCGGGTTTTGTTTTAAGCCCGATAGAACTTTAAATTATAAAAAAAATCACTAAAAATTAAATTTTGATGAAAAATTGTTTTTATTATTTTCAGTAAACTCTGGCAAATCATTATGAATAGTTTCACGCTTAAACAACATCATCTAAGTTTACTTTGAAAATCAGTCATCAATTCGAGCAACATATAGACGATTTCTTGATTTTAATGGTGCACATAATCGCCCGTCTAAGCAAGGCAACCATCAAACTGTGGATAGATTTCGAACCACATACTCTCTAGAGGCTGCAACAATACCAACACGTCGAGAATATCGCTGCTCTTAACGAAAGTGTGGAAGAAGATCCAAATTAATCGAATTGTCGTCGATCGCATGAACTGTCCGTCTACTTCGAGCAAAATTTTACGCAAAGATCTTGGCCTACGCCCATACAAGATCCAGCTAGTGCACGAATTTAAGCCACGAGATCATTATATGCGTCGTTCTTTCGCCGATTGGGCTCTAGAGAAGTTAGTAACTGACCCGTTGTTTTAACGCTAAATAGTGTTTAGAGATGGGGATGATTTTTTGCTTAATAGGTTTGTTAATAGGCAAAATTGCCACATATGGAGTGAGACCAATCCAAAACTTACCCTACCGACTCCATTACATCCAGAAATATGCACCGTTTGGTGTGGTTTACACGATGGTGGCATCATCGGACCTTATTTATTAAAAAATGAGGCCAGATCTTACGTTAAGGTCAATAGAAATCGTTACCGCAACTTTATTAATGATTTTTTGTTGCAAGTATGGGAGGCATGGATCCAGATGAAATGTGGTTTCAACAAGATGGCGCTACATGCCATACGGCGACCGCAAACATCGAGTTATTGAAATCAAAATTTGGCGATGAGTTGATTTCGAGAAATGGACTTGTTAATTGGCCTCCAAGGTCGTGCGATTCGATACCTCTCGATTATTTTCTGTGGGGCTACGTAAAGTCACAGTTTTATGCTGATAAACCAGCAACAATTGACGCTTCGGAGGCCCACATTGTCTATGTTATTCGTGACATAAGGCCAGCAGTACTTGAAAAAGTGACCCAAAATTGGACGTCCAGAATGTGCTTCGTCATTAGCAGCCGCGGTGGCCATATGCCATGTTCTGATCTTTCATATAAAAAATCCTTTTTTACAATTTAATTTTTTGTGTTATTTTTTACAATTTAAAGTTCTATCGGGCTTAAAAAATACCCAAATATATCTAGCAAATATATCTAGCGCTTTAAATAAAAGGAAAATTGTGTTTTGTGCATTAGAAATTTTACAATACCGTGAAGGTGCTACATTTACTTTGGACGTTGCTTTGCTCTCCCCAGACAGGCCTATCTACGCCTGTGTGTTTATTTGCATTAAAGAGATAAACGTAAAAATTTCCCCTTTAAAATCAAATTAAATTTCAGAGCGATGTCTGAATGCCTTATGGCTTTAAATATGAGATTCAGTTGCAGCACCTTAAAATAAATTTCTGTGACTTTTTAAAAAATATTATAGGAACTATTTTTTTTTTTTCTTCAAGACCTAAAATTCTATTTTGAAGACCAAAACTGTACCATTTATGTTAAATAGTCTGCTTTTATTTTTCCATTTATGAGATTTTTCTTGTTAATAAAAGATGAAAATAATTCAAAACAAGAATATTCATTCGTATGCATTTTTAGGCTGCTGTTTATTTTTTTTTTTTTGTTTTTTTTTAGAGAAAATGATGAAAAGTCATAAGAGAATTTTTTTAACAAAATTGAACGAATTTCATCTAAATTATTGTTTGGTAAAAATGTATCACCAACATCATCTTCCCACATCTTTTAGCGCTCTGCAAGTAATTAGCCCAGTGAGTGGAAGGAAAAAATACATCAGACAGGTGCTTGTGTAGTAAGAAATAAATATACAAAAACAAATTAATAAAAATCGTATAAGAAAATAAACAAAATAATAAATTTGTAAAACAACAAACATTTACAAATAAACACACACACATAAGTAAACCACACTTACACACCACACTTTTACCCAAAAATAGCACATCATTATTCGAATTATTAATAATAAAAATGTAAAGATTTTTATAACAAATAAAAAACTAACAAAAAATTAAACAATAAATATTGATACATGTTGGTGTGTCAATCTGTGTGTCAACCTACATATTTGTAATTCCATTGTCAAGGGGCTTAAAAACCCTGATTAAATTGAAAGTTAAAATAATTCTTGCAAAAAACCGACTTCTAAGCAGATTTTATCTGTCTGTCTGAAACCTTTAAAACATATGGCCACTTATATCAAATTGAATCGTTTGCAAACTACAACGCCAGCGGAAATAGGGCTGAATATTCATACTCTAGATAATATTGAAGGTAATATTCTGGCAATGCACTGTTCGATAATAGTAATTAAAACTATGAGGATCAAATGTAACACCACATAGTTCACAGTGATGCCACCAGACATTCATTTTCGTACAATGAGTGCTTGGCTGCGGTGTTGCCATGCTGCCATTTCATTTGCAGAAAAACAAGCAGGAAAGTTCATAATGATATTCTAAAAGTTGGTGCAAACCATTTGCTATATTTTTATAAATAATTATCTAAATCTTTTTCGGTCAGTTTTAATTATTCAAAATACTCCCAAGTAGAAAATATAAAAAAGCTTCGAAACTTTCAAGAAATAGGAAAACTTTTTAAAAATAAAATGTTCTTAAATTTTTATAGGAAAAATTAATGAAATTTAATGGGATGTTTTTGCTAAAATGTTCATGTCCTCAACAGGAAAGTTTGAATATTTTTATTTATTTATAATATATTGGGGTCATATTTCAAGAAGTTACGTTTTATTGAATAAAAAATATCTTGTTATTTTAGTATTTATGTTCTTTAAGTGAAAATAAATAAAATGAAGACAGATTTTTGTTACATATTTTTGTACATATGAAGATGAAAATACACAGGATTTAGGGATTCTAGATTTTCCTTTGGCATCTCTATTGACCAGTTTCTGTTCTTAATCCAATTGTCGCTGTAGCTAAAGGGCTAACCACATTATGCTTAAACTAACTTGAGTTACTGTCAAAAGTCAACAAAAAGCCTGTCAAATATGTAAGAAACTTATTGAAGACTTTTTGGTGGCTATATTGTACTTTACGAACGTATCTACTTACTTCAGATAGTTGCAAACATTTGTCTTTTAAAAGAAAATATTTTCTTCTTATACTTTTCTAATGTATCGATTTTTCCCCAAAATGTTACTAAATATTTACAATTTAAAAATATATTACCAACATTTTATGATTGTGAATTATTCCCTTAGTATAAATGAAGCAACTGATAACAGAAATAAAAAAGTACTAAAAAATTCAACTGTGTGTACATCCCTAAAATCATATGTTTATATTCGAAACTTTATAATATATGTAGAATAAAATAGAAAGAAAGTTAAAACCATTTAGAGACTCTGAATATATATTAAAAATTGCATTAGATGTTTTATTTGATGATCTCTTAATTTAATTTTAATTTTCAAAAAAATCACTTTCAGCGTCTATTGCAGTTCGCTTTTTTTGCATCCATAAAACGATTAACGTCTGATTTCTTAAATACAGTACGGTCGGTTTCCTTGTTTGCTTAAGAAAATAACACTTGGCGATAAGTCGCTTAAGTACATTATAGTTATACACTTTTAATTATGTGTAATCGTACAATTTTGTAAGCTATCTTAAGCACATTATAGTTAGACCTTAAGACTCGGCTGTGTTACCATTTTAAAATCATTTTTGGCGAAGTTCAACAAAAGTCCGAATTATCTTTTTGGCCGTTTGTAATCCCAAACAAAACATACTAAACGCATCATACTAAAAATAGCAGGAGTAGCGAAAGCAGTACAATTTTTTATGTTATCGTTTATTATTGAAAGTTAGCACCTGCACTCCAACAAGGTTATGGCGTTAGCTTCTAGTGATGTTAATTGATTACTTTTTTATTAACATTAGAATTTATATTCAGATTGGACAGATATTCCGATTGGTGAAAATGAAAGAGCTCTTCTCACATGACAGCGCTTTGAACTTTCTTTAATGCAACATATTGTTACGAACATAAGATCTGGCAACGCCTATTGTTGTTGTCCGTATATGCGTAGTGAAAAAATAACAGAAGGTGAATAAAGTTACTTCCACCACTATTAGGTGTGTGTATAGAATAATAAGACAATTAGCTAACATAATTTAAACAAACTCAATGACTGCGTTGGTAGAGGTGCGTGCTGTAAAACAGAAGATCGTGAGTTCCAGCCCATCTTTGGACTCCGTAAAAAAAAAAGAATTTAAAATTAAGAAACTGTGCAGTTCAATCAATTTTGTGTGAAGCAATGGCCAGATAAATAAATGAAGACGTCTATTTCAATACAGAGCAGCAGATAATTGTCAAGACGACCTTTATAAGAAAAAGAAAAGTTTCTAGCAGTTTAGTGGAAGGAAGTAACAACATAGTTACAGTACAGTGTACGGCAGATGTTAAGGTGTGGCTCTTGAATTAATAGGGATGACTGGCTCGGGTGTAAAGCAAGGTGGAAAGATCTGTGTATGGTTTAGGTTACTAAACAAGGCATCGAGTATTTCATATCTCGCAGGAGTGTAGCGTGGATGGCTGCGTTTTTATTAACGCATGTTTAGTAAATACGACACCGTAAGATCCTAAAGTCAGTTAGGATCAAGTATGTAGTCAAATAAAGCCATAAGAATTCAAGGAAATAGCGAAATTATAATGTGTCACAGTGGTATTTGTAATGAAAAGAAACCGTACGCTTATCCAAAAAGGGATAAACGTAACAATATTTTCAACATCAATTTTATGTTTCCAAACCTCGGCTACAAAGTATTTGTATTCATATAACTTTAGAGAAACAATATCATTGGCAGGAGTAAACCAATTGTGATTACAAAATGTTTTTTATTTGAAAAATCACGCAACGTCCACCACACAAACGTACAGCTGACCACTTCACCTTAGTAATGATCAGACAATAAGCTGCATTACAACAAAAAAAAAAAAACATACATAAATGACATACAGCCTCTAAGATCACTATTGTGATCAATGACATATGACGCTGTTAACCATAATTTCCCGCCATATTTATTTTGCAAAAATACTTAAGATTCGTTAATAAGTTTAAACTTCAAGCATTGTTTTTTTTTTTTAATTGTTAAAGCTATCAAAACCTATTGTTGCACCACTCGGTTGCATGATTTTTTTAACGCATTGTATTAAATTATAAATTACAAAATATTTTATAATATAAATTGTGTAGTTAGACTACAACAACGGATGTATATCGTAGGTAACACTCTGCTTTTTGGCCAAAAAAATTTTTTAACCCAATTCATTTGTGTTTTAATTCAGCTAAACGCTTGATTGAACATAAAAAATTATTCTTAAGAAATAATTTTGTTGACGCAAAATTTTTCTTTGAAATAATTTTCTTCGTATTGGCAATTTTAACCCAGAAATATATTTTATTTTTTTTTTTATAAATTAAAATAAATACTCATTCGTAATTAATTAAATTTTTAATGCGAATTTGTTCGCTTAGCTAAATTGATTTATGTATTTCATTACAAAAAAAAAAAAAATATATTTATTAAAAATATGTATTAATTTTTATATTTTAGATTATAAAATACATGAAAATTAAAAAAATAATTTAAAGTAGAAATGCTTGAGGTTTTTATAAAATAGTGTTTTTGTTGAACAAACAAGTATTAGCTATTCAAGTAAATATTCAAATTATCACTGATCCGTCTTTAATAGCAACTTCCTTTGCTGGTAATTGGTCACAATATTCATCCGATGGCAATTTTTCCCAACAGTTCATTTATTCAAAAACAAACATTGATAACATAAAACAAAATTGTAGAACAAATACAAACGCTATTTCTATAGAATCTGATATCATTTTCACTAAATTATCATGTTGTGGGTCCAGAGTTAAAGGTTCAACTCCTGGCTATGAAAAGATTTCTTATAAAATGATTAAGGAAACCAGTTTACAATAAAAAAACGATTACTAATGTGTTATTCTCACTGTTTGGAAAACTGCTTCGATAGTACCTATCCTGAAAGATAAAAACTCACTTGATATAATACCATGCATAAGTAAAGTACTTGAAAAAAATTTTGCTACACGTCTTTATGGGTTCTAGGAAAGAAATAACCTAACAGCTTGTAATCAATTCGCCTTTAAAGCTGGGAGAGGCTGCACTGACGCTCTTTTCGTATCGATTTCGTTGTATTTAAAGCCTTGTCTTCTCGCAATCACACATCAATTGTTTCAATTGATTTTGAGAAAGCTTTCGATAGGAATAGGGTACACGTAATTCTTCGTACACTAAATAAATGAAAAGTTGGGCCAAAAATCTTTAATTACTTAAGTCTTATTTAAATAATTCTAAATTTCGTGTAAGAATAAATGGAGTCTACTCATCGATATATCCATTACACAACGGGATTTCACAGGGCTCCCCCCTGTTGATAATGTTGTTTGCAATTGCATTTAGTGAGTTTGACAACATGATTAATAAATTCAAGTATTTGGACCACTGTATTTACGCTAATGATTGTACATATTGTGCAAAAGGAATAGCAAAACAAATTATACATTAAATCTTATTAAGGGAATTTATCATCGAGCAGTGCGATCAAGTATTTACGCGTTTAGAACCACACTGCTTAAACATTTATTTACCGAATCAGGATTGCCATCCATTGACGACCGTGTATATGAAGCCAAGACAAAGTTAATTCCAAAGATAGTTTTCGTGTATAATTCTGTGATTGATCAAGAGGTTTTTGAAAATTCGATTGCAAAAAGGAAATACAGAGCAGCTTCAGCTATTAATGAAATATTCCATTTAGTCAAAATTCTTAATTTGAGTTTGATAACAAAGTCTAAAAAGTGTAGATATTTCACTATCAAAATTTGCTAAGCCGAACACCTCAAATGACATCTATAAACGACAATACTTTGAAAAGGAACATACCTTCCTTGTAAAAGGCTGAACACTTTGCTTCAAAGGCCTAAAACTGCAAACGGAATTACTTCTTTCGCTGTTGTTGATTTGTATGGTCAAATCCTTAGTCTCAAAAGTCTACCTAATAATTCATCCATATTTACAGTTGAAGCGGCTGCTATTATTGAGGCTATGAAAATAGCTCTCCACAATCAGCGCAAAACTGTTGTTTGTACAGATAGTTAATCAATTATAAAATTAGCATGTGATTCAACTTCTAATAATTGGCCTAAATATTTTATGGGTCAAAGGTCATATTAATAAAAAAGGTAATGAACATGCAGATGACGCAGCCAAATTCGCTTGTAAAGCTCCCTGATCTTCGAAATTTTATAAAAGATTACATTTTTAAAAAACAATCCTTAGCATGGTCCAATTACTGCCATCCTTATTACAAGGAATTAAACGAAAAATCCATTCATCCGTCTTCTCCACAGCCACATACTCAACAAAACACAAACTCTATATTGTTCTAAATGTAATTTGCCGCTCACTATCAATCATCTCTTAATGGAGTGTTCGCACTACCAGAAGCTCAGTTATGCCATTTTTGGATCGGATAGCCAACTTCCTACCCAGGACAATATAGCAAAAATATATAAATCTATAAGTCAAATTATATTAAATGTTTAATCCTTACTATTGCTAATGTTTTCATTACTAATAAGTTTTTGATTTTTGAATAATAATTATTTAAGACCTAGAGCCGATGGCCTGTAAAGCTAGTGCTCCTTGTTATTAATATTAGGTTTACTAATTTATTATATATCTAATAAAGTATAATAATAATAATAATAATAATAATAATAATAATAATAATAATAATAATATATTTCTTATTTAAATAATCTTAGATAATCCGTCACTTTTTGCTTAAATTGCGCTCATAATAATGAAAAAGAAATTATATGTTCGACAACATGTAACCTTTAACAATTGTCAAGTTGTATTAATGGTTCTTAAGAATGAAGGTATTGAATTCAAATTATGGAATATATATAATGCATTATATGATAATACAGTTCAGTGAGGCTGCTGTAGTCAAAGTGGCAAACACGTTGACTACAACCTGGTTGTTCAGGGTTCGAATCCTGCGGCAATCAAAATACAAAAAAAATTTTTTTCTGTTTAATGGTATAAATACATATTCAGAATGAACAAAAAAAAACGTGCAGTCTCCTTCGTCGGTACTTTCTCATAGCAGATTCGCCGGCGAAGTAAAATAAATATCTATCTTTCTCCTTTCACCAATTGTCTTATCTCTTATCTATCCCTTTCCTAAAGAATGTAGCACGGTTACAAAAAATAACTAAATAGGTTTTAATGCCTGAAGTGCTACTTCTCTTTAAAAAAAAAAAAAAATAGGTTTAAAAATGTCTACAATGGACAGACACTATAGATAACAAACAGGAAATCCCGATTCCCTAAAAATTAAAATTATTCAGGATTGATGAATCTCGGTATTTATAAAAACCAAATTTTTAAAGTTATTATACAGGTGGAAAAAGTGTGTGTGGAAATCAAGTTTGCTGTGGCACTAGATCAGCTAGAAAAAATTAAGATACGCCACTCAATCAGACATAGGGGACTCTGAACTTTTCAAATTTTTTAAAATATCAAAGTGGGTATCATTTAAAAGGTTTTAAAGAGATCTTTTATAAAAAAAAATATGCTTAACCCATTTAGAGTCGATGACATTTTTATGTTAAATTATAGGAGCTACATCACTAAACTAGATTTACATACATGGTGAAGGGTATATCAGCTGTCTCCCTTTCGGTTTTTAACTTTTTTAAATAAAATGATTTACATATTTAACTTAAATTTGCTCCAATCCTAAACAAATTCTTAAAAAAAATTTTCAAAATTTTTTTATAAATCTTTTTTATTTCTCTTAACATTATCAGCACATTTAGATTGTAAATCTTTTTACGTGACCATAAAATATGTTACACCCAAAAGGTGGACAGACGAAAAATGTCCTCCATCAATACAGTTGCACTATATAAAAATATCGTTTTACAAAAATTTACATTTACACATGATTAATGTTTGGAAGCAGACACTTATCATTGTTAATAATTAATTTTAATAAAAATAGCTGTAACAATTTTTTTTTTTTTTGTTACTTGATGCACAAAATAAGAAATTTAATTATCAAGATTTCATTTTATATTATTTATTTTACGAGATCAAAGAATGTTTGTATTACAATTGTAAATAGAATAAAAACTATTTCTTCTCATTTTAAATTTATTTGGAAAATGAATATTTTTTTTAACTAAAAGTGTTTTATTTTGAAAATTTTTTTTCAATTTCATTGCTACAAATTCAAAACAAAAAACTAAATATAAAATTGGAATCAATGCATCAATTTGTAAAATAACTAAATTAAACTGTTAATAAATTAAATTTGTAATCATTTTTTTTATTTATTCTACAATAGTTAAAGAAATGTAAATGTGCGTTCACACTAATCAAATATTTGACCAAAGAAGGGTAACCAATATTTTTACAAATGTTTGTCTTTATCTTTCCTGACACGTATTATTAGAAATAACAATTTTAATTATAATCAATATGAAATCCTTTTTTTCATATTGAGTAATATCATATGGCTTGTCTCATGAAGAAAGGCCCTAACTCGAAAAATTATGATTTTATAGGAGAAGGTGAGAGCATAATAGAAACTTTATTTATCAAATGTAATATTTGAAAGACAAATGCGTTAAAATTCTGTGACAGGAATATCTGTGTCAACCGTATAATTTTGAGTTAGGGCCTTTCTACATGAGATCAGCGATATATTTCTATTTGAGAAGGACAAAAACTGTTTTAAACAATTTAGTGGTTACCTCTTCTTGGTCACATGTTTGACTAATCTGATGGTACCTTAACAAACGTAATTAATATAATTTAGAAAAGAAAGCTTTATTTCAACATATTCAGTTGTTGCAGGGAACGGTACTAAACAAAACGAAACGTTTACATTTGAAAAGAACTGCGCCATCTAGTTTTGAAGAATGTTTATTCTTTAAAACAAAATATACTTTAAATTAAATGAAACAATGACAACAAAATTGTTTTGCTCGTATCAGTAAAGAATGCGCTAGCGCTTCAAAAGAAAAAACACTTAACTTTTTGCGAACTGCACAACCCAATTTAACGTATGAAAGCAAGTAAATGGGTGGAGTGGAAAGCCAATTGTTTTGCTTGGGTTCCATCGTCTAAAAATAATTTTTTGGAAACGATTGCGAAACGTTTCGAGTGTTTTCGTACAGCGTTGTTTTTTTATTAAGTTTTAAAATTTTTCTTTGTTATATTTGGGTATTTTTCTTTTAGAATTATATTTTCTGTAATTTGAAATTAAAAATATTTAAGTAATTAGGAAAATTTGGCTTAATAAATTAAAAAACTTTTTTAAATTAAAAAAATATTTATTTATTTATTTTTTTTTAATCTGAATTTTAATGGCAGGGGTACAAAACCACAGCGCCAGCGTATCCCACAAGTTTCCAGATATATGTAATTTCTCTCCAGGAACTGCACATCGACCTATACCTTCGTATAGGAAGTGAGGAATCCTGAAGAGGATATTTGTATAGAAAATTATATTAATTCGTCAGAACGGTGGACACTATTAAGTGAAGAAGGAAAATCTGCTCGCACACAGATGTTTCTCCTTCGAGGTAAAGTAGCAAACTGAAAAAAAAAGTTTATATATTTTTTAATACTCCGTTTTTTGTGAAATTTAAATTTTTCTAAAGGGTGTTTTTTTTAAGCCCGATAAAATTACAAATTTTAAAAAATAACACAAAGAATTAAATTTTAATTAACAATTTTTTATACAAAATATCAAAACATGGCATTAATATTTAAAAATGTTTTTAGGCATATGGCGACATCGGCAGCTCATGACGAAGCACATTCTGGAAGTCCAATTTTGGGTCTCTTTTTCAAGTACTACTGGCCGTATGTCACGAATAACACGAACAATGTTGGCCTCCAAAGCGTCAATTGTTGCTGGTTTATCAGCGTAAACCAGTGACTTCTCGTGGCCTCACAGGAAATAATCCAGAGGTGGCGAATCGCTCGACCTTGGAGGCCAATTGACTGGTCCATTTCTTTAAATCAACTTATCGCCAAATTTTGATTTCAATAACTTGATGGTTGCCGTTGCCGTATTGCACGTAGCGCCATCTTATTAAAACCATATTTCTTCCGGATCAATGTCATCCATATTTTCAAACAAAAAATGATTAATTATGGTGTGGTAACGATCTCCATTGACCGTAACGTTAGATCCGGCCTCAATTTTAAAGAAATAAGGTCCGATTATGCCACCAGCGTATAAACCAAACCTAACGGTGCATTTTTCTGGATGAAATGGAGTCTGTAGGGTATGTTGTGGATTGGTCTCACTCTATATGCGGCAATATTGCTTATTAACAAGCCGTTAAGCCAAAGATGAGCCTCATTGCTAAACACAATTTGGAGATAAAACAACAAGTCAGTTACTTACTGCTCTAGAGCCCAATCGGTGAAAGAACGACGCATATAATATTCTCGTGGCTTTAATTCCTGCACTAGCTGGATCTTATACGGGTGTAGGTCAAGATCTTTGCGCAAAGTTTTTCACGTAATGAACAAAAAGAGCCCTAGTTTTATGAATTGTTAATTTCTTATTAAAAATTTTATAAATTAAGTAAATACATTTAAATGGTACCTTGTGTTTGCTAGGCCTAGTCCATCTTCTAAAACTAGCTGACAGTGTTGGTTGATGGCGATAAAATACAACTTTTCTTATTATAGATAAAGACACCACAAAATAATTAAGCAGAATGATAATGATTGAAATATTTTTACTTGAAAGCAAGCATTTCAATGGACATCATATCATCTTTTTTTTAAAAAGCAATAATATATTAAATTTGTCTAAACGAAAAATTACTTATTAATTGCTTTTTAACTTGAAATTTTTAGCAATTATTTTTTCATATTTCTTTCCAAATAATTTATTTTCTCCATTCATATTTTTTTATTTTCCAAAGAAGCACACTTGTGGCTGTGGCTAATAACATCAACAAAAACAAACAATCAAATATCAAAAAAAATTTGCAAAATAAACATTGCAGAAAACAAAAACAAAAAAACAAAAATATTGTTGAGTAAGTATAGGTGGGTGTGTGTGTGCGTGTTTGCTTTTACTCACTGATCTCAACATACAATTTCCGTTTTGTTTAGAAAAAAAAAGAGAGCAACTATGACGAGAAAGATTGCGGTAAAAACTCAAACATGTTTATTTTTATTTGACATCAACATTGTCATAATTAAATTTGTTATTTTATTTTTGTTTTATTTTTTTTTTTTTTTTGTCTCATTATATTGAAATTTATATTGACAGGAGCTTGACAACATTTTTGAATGCATGACAATTGCTAGGCATTTGCAAGTTGGTCTGACATCATTATGCAATTGTTGCGTAAAATTTATAAGCGAAAATATAATTTCAGTTTTTATAATCACTCAATTCGTTGGCAACAACTTAAAATTATGATGGTTTTCTTGTAGAGATTCATATTTTAAATAGTCTGAACTGAGAAAAATGCTTTTGAACTTGTGAATATTGTTTCAATTTTTTAAATACGTAAAGACATTTTTATTCGTGGATTTTTAGGAATCAAATTTAGCATGTTTGTCCATCTGCCCAAGGCGTTTAATTCCTAACTGAAAGGCACTTGAAATTTATAAAAATCGATTCGGTTCTACTAATAATCAATTAATAGGTTCTGCATAACAGGCCAGCCTCGGAAATATAACGAAATTTATAATTTCCAAATGATATCGAGCTTAAATAATTTGTGCTTGGCAACTTAAGAAGAAGCAGGTAAAATATACAAAGTCAATAATTTAATAAATTTGTTTAAAGTGGTGATGGGCATTAAATATTCGGTGCGAACAAATAAAAAATCTCCACTTGTCTATGTGTCATTCTTAATTGACCATTTTTTGTGATTGTTATCTGTTAATTTTTTAGGAACGTAGAAAATATTTATGTTTTTTTTTAAATTAAAAATCGAAATAAAAGAAAATGTTAAAATTAGTATTTTCTGCCTAAAATTAAAATTAAAATATGCGATGTATTATCATATCTCGCATATTTGCTGGCAGTTTGTGTATCTTAATATTATTTTTGGTTAAATTTGTTTGTTTATTTGATTAAAAGTATTTTAAGTATTTTCCGATTTATTCAAATAATTGGAATTATTTATAGAGCACAAAAATAAGATATGCAGAGATCAAAGCAATAAACAAGTGAATATTTAATGTTTCCATTTATTTAATTTAATTTAAATTGTAGAATTTGTAAAAGGTTTCCACGAAATTGTTTAAAGTAAAAAATCAAAAACAAATTTTTTCTGTTGGCTTGATTTTTTATTGCAATTGCAGATTGCAGTGCGTGTCCATCGATTGGCATTGAGAATTTTATTTTTTCACTTAAATTAAATAAATAATCCCAACAGCAATTAAGCTTATTATTTTTAAAAATTATGGCTTGCAATGAACTTTTCTTGTTATTCGCCATTAAATCCATTTGTAACTGAAATAAATTAAATTGATACAAAAAAAATACATACATTTTCTAAAAAAAAAAAACATTAAAAGTAGGAGATATTTGAAAAGAAATAAAATTTTAATATTTGCTGTTTTTTATCAGTTTTGGAGATTTTTTCCTTACTCAAAAAATGAGGTAAAGATCAGCTTAAAAACAAGTAAGAGCGCTATACTCGGCTATGCCGAATCTAGTGAAGCAACTCCAATCAAAAAAACAAATATTGAAGAGACAGAGAATTAAAAAAATTAAATATTAAAAAAAATTGTTTAACATAAAAATGACATCGGCTCTTAATGGGTTAAGCATTTTTAAGTATTTCCTTAAAGATCTCTAAAAAAGCTTTAAAATGATACCCATATTGATATTTAAAAAAAAAATTCAGAGGCCCGTAACTCGAAAATATGGGCGAGCACCAATTTTTTTCACTAATACGAGGGCTGCTCTATATATTTCTGGCCCAATAGTGAAAATGCGAATATTTATAATCAAAAATGGTTTTATTGTTTTTCAAAGTATTCTCCAGCATGATTTATACACTTTTGCATGCGCTCAAACCAGTTGTCGAAGCACTTTTTCCACTCCGATTGAGACACCTCTAAAACATGGTTTTTGAACACTTCAACAGCTTCTTCTGGCGACGAAAATCGTTGACCACGCATTTTTTTCTTGATGTGCGGAAACAAGAAGAAGTCAGGACTGTACGGCGGATGACCCATTAATTCGACGTTTTGGCCGGTCAAAAACGCTCTGGTTTGAGCCGATGTGTGAGAGCTCGCATTGTCATGGTGAACAATGATTCGTCTTCTCTTGTTGGTTTTCTAAATTTCTCCGATGACTTCAGGCAAACAAATTGTAGTGTACCACTCAGAAGTGACCGTCCTACGTTGCTCAAGCGGAACAGTCGCCACATGACCAGTTTTGCCAAAGAAACAGGCGACTATTTGCTTCGAAGTGCTTCTTCCACGAACAACTTTCGTTGGATTTTGCTCGTCTTTGAAAACCCACACGGTCGATTGTTTTTTCGTTTCGGGCTCATACTCATAGACCCATGATTCGTCACCTGTGGCGATCTTATAAACGTCTTTTGAAGCACCGCAATCTTATTTTTGCAACATTTCTTTGCACCAATCGACACGAGCCTTTTTTTGAGCGACTTTCAAATTGTGCGGGATCCAACGAGAACAAACCTTTTTTACGGCCAGGTGTTCATGCAGTATCGAATGTATGCTGGTGGAGGAAATGTCCAAAGATGTCTCTATCTCTCGGTATGTCGCATGTCGATCTTGCATTATGAGTTAACGCACGGCATCAATGTTCTCTGGCACAACAGCCGTTTTTGGACGACCTTCACGGAATTCGTCTTTGAGCGAGCTTCGGCCACGATTAAATTCATTATACCAATTTTTCACAGTGTGATAGGATGGTGCTTCATCACCATACAAAGATTTAAGTTCATCAATGCACTCTTGTCGTGATAATCCACGTCGGAAGTTGTAAAAAATGATGGCACGAAAATGTTCACGAGTTAATTCCATTTTTTTTTATATTAACTTTTTCAAGTCACTGTAAACAACATAAATAATGGTCGTACGTCAAAACGTTTTGAGTACGATTATGCTTAAAAATGACAAACTTTCCAATGGAAATGTCAGATTGCACTTGGCAGCACTCAGTGTTGCCAGGCCAGAAATATATATAGCATCCCTCGTAATTTTTTTCTTATTTTCAATTTTCTATCGCCCCATATATTTCTTTTTTTCTTTTTATTGGAGTTACTTTATTGTTCTAAATGATGTGAACAAAATTAGAGATAGGCGTGGTGTTTTTCCCGCTGCCTCGAATGTATGGACCGATCATGCTGGTTTCCAAGAGCACCTCTTTCGACACTATGTCTAATCGAATGGCGTATTTAATTTTTTCTAGCTAATCTAGTGCCTTGGCAAACTAGATTTCAACACGGACGGACAGACGGACAAACTCCCTCACTGTAGTATATATAGCAGATTTTTTAGATTTATTATGCGGCCAAGTTCTTGTTTTTTATAATCTTTTAAAATGTTAAACTTTATATTTATTGGTAATTTTACGATAATTATTATTATTTTCAAGTGCTTTTTGGCGTTTTATTTTTAGCGATTTTATCAGAATCTTAAAATCCCATAAAAAACAAAAAACAATTTATATCAAATTTTGCGTTTTTATTTTTGCTTTTTTTTCTCGCCTACAAAAATAATACAAAAAAGTTCTGACTCAAATTTTTATCAAAACATTCTAATGACAAAAAGCCAAACAAAATGCCATTAATAAGAAAATATTATACAGCTGCTTGTAATAGTAAATATTTCCCTAATTTGTGGGTGCAATTGTTTGAAAGTGTTTTGTTTTTCGCAATAATATTTATTCACAAGCAATTAAAATATTTAAATATGTACGTATGTAAATTGTACATAGATTTCACACATCTGCATTATTTTGTTTAATCATACAAATATTTTATAAAAACAAATAAAAAGAAAAGTATTTTATAAAAAATTGTAGGTCTGCAATTTTAAATTTTCGCCCTCAAATAACTTTGAAACTAATTATCGTATAATTTACGACCTTTTAACGAGTGCCCATAACTGACCTTGACTCATTTGTTTTTAATAATTAAAATGTTTGTCAGTTAAACAAACCATCAGGATAAAAACATGCTTCATCGGTGTACGTTATTTTGCTTGAGTGATGACTATTTTAACCGACTTCATGAAAAAACAAAAGAAGGGGGCTGGCTATCAATTCGTGTGAGTGTTGCTTTTTTGTTCGGCTGCAAAACTCAGTTATTTTCTGTTAACTATGATATTAACTAAATTTTGACACATACCATAATTAAAATATGTGGTAACCGAGGCGAATACATATATGGTGGCAGCGCCGCAACAACTATAAATAGAAAAACAGGCACTTAAGTATATGGTAAACTTCAAAACACAATTAATTACTGAGCTTTTTTCTAGCCCTTCTTAATAAGTTTTGTTTTTTAAATTGGTTTAAAACTCTTGTTACAATTCTACATTAAAGAATTTTAAAAAAAATTGTTTTCTCTTAAAAAATGAATCATTTTTGACAGCTATTCTACACATAACAAAGTTAAGCAAAAAACTGTCAGCTGCCGCAGCGATGCCACCTGGTAAAATTAATTTACCTTAGTGGTAACTTTACAAATTTCAAAACGTTAGTTGACAATTTTACAAATATTTAGAATTAAATAATTTTTGTTTAATGAGAGCAATTGAATACAGCTTATTTTATAAATTTATAGTTACATATTTAATTTACAAACATACACACATATTTTTCATAAAAATATTAAACAAAATTTAATGCGCAAATTAGAAATTAATAATATAATATATGAAAATTTTAACACATGTCACATAATTTCTAATATAAAACCATAACAAAATTTTATTTAAATACATATGAATCGTTAATATTTAGATAGAAAAATATTCAATAACACTAAGTTACAAATTTTTTATACTACAAATCACAAAAGAAAAAACGTTCAACTTAAGCACAAATCAAAATAAAATTTTTTGGAACCATGCGTAGACGATGTTTTTGCTTAACCCACAGTTCTTTAAATTGTATTCCGTTTTGTTACGATGCGAATATCATGAATGTTTGTATAATAAGTTCAATTCACTTAGAATGATTATGTTTCATAGATTTTATTGCAATTTATGACCCGCGATTGCGTTTGGATTGATTTTTATTCCGTATTCGACGTTCCCTAAGACTTTAATTTAGTGCTTCCTTAGAGATTCCAATTGGTTTAATTAATGCCAAAAAACGCTTTAAATGTTAAAAAATGTGGCAATATAAATTTTCAGCAAAGCATAGTGTAGCATACTTTTTGGCGTTTTATTTCAAATTTTTTCTTTATTTTCTAAAGTAATAAATTGCGTTTTTATATATTTTGTAATTATAATTCAACTTTTTGATGTAAAATAGAAATTATTGTCAAATAAATGGGCAAACTGACTGCTATGATGCTGTTGCACATCTGATAACAAAACTGTATAAAATTATAAATTTAATAAATGAATTTTTTTTCGATTATATGAAAATATATGATGGAAAGTATTAAAGTCCTACGGTCCTATTGTGTAGTTCTTGTAACTAAATCTAAATCTCGATCGCTAAAAATTACGTACGGCAAAAGAAGTTCAAGAATAGCATTTGTAGCATAAATCGCTAAATAGATTTTTTTAGATTTTAAGCAATTAACAGAATAAGGCTGCAGATTTCGAAATCACATCATTTCGGTTAAAAAAATTTCAGTGAAATTAAATATATTTTACAAAAATAAAGATGCAAGTTAAAAAAAAACAATGTCGGAATAAAATTTCTTTAATTGAAATTACCAGAATAATTTTTAATCTAAATAATTGTTATCCAGAGAAAAGCAGTTCAATCTTTAATTATCAAATGCTTTTGTTGTCCACATGAATAAATTAATTGATCAGCCGTAGTTGCCATATCAAGACAGTTTTTGTTAATGAAAAATTTGCCCTCTTGGCTTACAACATTACGGAGTGTTAATCGACAGATCTTAATTTTAAATTAAATATTTAGGTTATTTTTAAGTCAGACGGACGACCCTTTGTAATACAGTGTATTTTGTTTTTAATGTTATTGAAAAATAATTTTATTAATTCTTTAAAATTCTCTGTAGAATCACGTAACAACTGCATGTGATGATTTATGCTAAATTTACAAAGATGTCAATTTGTTGCACATTGTCGTTTTAAATTCTTATTGATTAGATGCAAACACATCAAATACTTAAATTAATTTGTTCCAAAAGAGAACATAATTTTAAACAGGTTGCAAAAAATATTAGTGTTATTTCAAATTAGTTTTATTAAATGTTTTTAATGTAGAAAAACTTTATTCCTTTAATATAAACTTTTTACGATTTTTCAATTTTCTTATGCGTAGAAAAAATTGCCAGCTCATATTGATCTCGACTTGGTCGCTTAATGTTTCCCGCTAAAAAAACATTGGGTTGATAATGAGAAAAAAAGAAAGAAAAAGAAAAAATAAGTATTATGTAGACAAAACGATGAAGGAAGTGCTGTTGTTGAAGGTGTTGGGATTCAATGTCTGGCCTATTCTGACTAAGCAGCTGATTGCATTCCGGCTGTCAGTTAATTCGTATATTTCATCAACTGTTTTTTATTACCGAAGTAATTAGCTGCTTTTTAAGTTAACCTCAAGGTTTTCAAAGTTTTATTATTGAAATTTTTATTTCCTGAAATAACATTTCCTATCGATAAACTTTTTTTAATATTGCGATTTATTGATAAACCGTAAAGGTTTTTTTTTAATATTTTCGTGTATGTTTGTGAAAATAAATAAATATGATTTATAAAAATACAAAACGATTTGTAGTATTTATTATAACATTCATACAAACATTGATAAATTGAAAATTGGTTTAATGTACCATGGGGAAAACACAAAATTGAGAAAAAGAACAAGTGACCTTCAATTTGTTAGTTATAGTACGAATATTTAAATCATGATTTAAATTGTAAGTAAATAAGTGCCATCAAAGAATAAAAAAAATGAAGCTGAAGTTACGGTAAAATTTTAAGTTTGATTTTTTTTAAATTCGGCCGACAATTTAAAAGGATTAAACACTCGAAAACATTAAATTTTGGACATTTACCCTGTCCTAAGTAACCTAATTTTAAGAAATGTTTAATCGTTTTAAAGTATTAAATACTTTTTAAGAAAAATTTGATATAAGAATTAAAAATTATCGTGTAAATCCGCTTATTCAAACAAAATTAAAATGTTTAAAAATCTTCAACCCTTTCGAACAGTAAAGAAATAGTTGCCAGATAAAAGTTATGTAAAACCGACATAATTTTGTCTAAATGTCGTCAAAGATATCAAACTGTCTTTACGAAATCGTCAAATAATCAATGTAATATTTAAGTTTTTGTTTTTTTTTTCATTATGGGACACTTCAATATTACATTCGAATTAAAGCCATCTATTTAACGACAAACAGAAAATTATGATCAGACAGACAAATTAATACCATGGTTCTGTCGGCGTTATGTGCATGTCTTGTTCAATTAAATGGCTCATAAAGACGTAGAGTTATTGCAATACATAACATCAACCCAATGAACCTATGGATACGACCGATTTTCTTTTGCTTTTTGTTTTACATATTTTCAGGAAAGAACTCTCGTCAGCACAAGAGCTGTTACAACAACAACGTATACAAAAATTAGACAAGTGTTTACTATCAATTTTAATAAGTTTATTTTACAGTCACAGTTTTATTATTTTATTATTTGCATATTACAACTCCTGATATGAAAAGAATATTCCTTGAACGATCATTTTTGGCTTTACAAATTATTTAAATGATAAAGAAATCACCGCATATAAATTACAAACGGGGCTGCAAAACTGGCATAAAAATTTGTTATAGTCCTTAATAGTTTTCCTTCACAGTAAAAATATAGTGACACTACTCACCGCGTGGAGTAACAAAATCAATAACAAAAACATATGACAACTTTCTTTAGATATTATTAATAGTGCGTCGCCATTTTTCGTGAAAAGTTGATAGAAAAAGTGAAAATATTATAGAAAAACTTAATTTACTAAACAAAAAACATTAAAAACTATTTTCCTAATTAAATAAATACAGCAGGATGGATAAAAAATCAAAAGAAGCTTTGAGACGCTATAAAAAATCACGGCAAGCCCAATCGAGCAGTGAAAGCAGTAGCAGTTCCGATTCTGATTCAGGATCTTCTAGTTCCTACAGCAGTTCTGAAAGCGAGCGTAGACATCGTCGTAAAAAGTCACGGCCAACTGGTTCTCTTAGAAGATCTACAAGTTCCAGTGATGAGAGACGCAAACGAGATAAACGCGATCATTGCCAAAAAAAATTGGAAGCAAAACGTATTCATTTGAAACGCAAGCTTAAAGAAGCAAAATTGAAGAAAAAAGCCGCAGCTGCTGCAGCAGCTTTAAGTGGTCATTCGCATCGGGCTTTGTCACCAGCCACTCAAGCCAAGTTGAAAAAGTTGGCCGAACGTAAACATTTACGTGCCGCCAGTAAGGAAAGACGAGAGCGTGAAAAAGAAAAACATCGTGCCGCTTTAAGAGAACGAGAAAGGGAACATCATCGCGTTGGCAGCCGCTCACCTACTAAAATAACAAAAATACGCATACATCAGGATGTAAAGAGGCAAAAGTCTCCACCTCGTATGCATCACCAGCTAATGTCAAGAGAAAAAATTATAATACAGACAAGGACTCGCGACCGCACGCCCTCTGCCGAGAGGGATAGACAGCGTCATGACCATAAATTGCGTCATGACGATATAGGGAGAGAACGTGAACGACGTGAAAGGGAAGCAGCACGGGATAAAGAACGCGCCGAGGCGTTAGCTCGTTGTCAAGAACGTCAAAGGGAACGCGAGCGCTTGGCTCGTGAAAAGTTAAGAAGAGAAGAAGAAGAAAAGTATGGTAAGGCCACTGGTTCCGAACGTCTCATACAACGTGGATCAGAACGTGACGTACCAGCTGTTAGGGGATATGAAACAAGGGAGCGATCAGTGGAACGTGCAAAGCGTGAAATGGATCCTTATGATCATGGTTACATTAGAAAACATAGAGGAGAACCTGAGTTCGATGATGGTAAATAATAAATTTTTTTTTAATTTTCTGGTGCTTGTCTAAATAATTTTTTTTTATTTATAGAATCCGAACGACGCGGTCACCTTGACCGCGATGAGTTACTGAGAGAACGTGAATATATAAGTAGACGTCGAGAATTGAGTCCTGGTGAATATGTTGGTACCAGCGGCAGTCGTATTCGTGGTGATCCTCGTGATTTATACCCTGAGGATGAACGCGAACGTTCCTATAAGCGGCCATACATAGATGAAAGTGCTACTCGGGGACATTCTACGAACCGTGAAGCCTGGCTAGCAGAACGTGATCTAAGAGAACGTGAAATGCATGACCACCCTAGAGATTACCGTGAAATTGAAACCGAACGCTTATATCCAGATGATCATGAGAGATTACCATCCCGTGAGGGCCGTGAAAGACCTCCTTTTGTGGGAAGGGCTGTTCCTGAATGGAAACGTAATGAATGGGGATCTCCAAGAGAGCGTGCTGAATGGCAAGGAGATGAAGCAGGGCAATCATCTTCTGGACGTGGCATAGGTTTTGTTGGCGGTCCTAAACGTGGCGGTGGTGTAGGAATAGTTAGTAAAATTACACCACTAATACAACAACGAGAACAACGTGCACCATCTGAACCCGACTGGGATACCGAAGAAGGACAAATCGACACACCCAAAAAATCTGAAGGTACTCCAAAGCGCGATTGGATTGAACATGATCAAAGAGAGGTGCCTTCAACTAGAGAAAAGTTAGGGCCTGTAGTTCGCCCTTGGAATCCAAATCCAAATGAATGGCGTGAAGGAGAAGATATTCCTGGGCCAAGTGGTAGCTACCAACGTTTAGCCGGCCCCATGATGCATCATCCTCGCAGCGACAGAGGTGGAAGAGGAGGATATCGTGGTCGCGGAGGTCATTTAGATCATGGTGAACGTATGATAGGTCATGGTTTTAGGCCACATCATCCTCCAGCTCTTATGAACTTACCCGTACCAACACCAGGCTACCATGGAGCCGGGCCTATGCCTCGCTTTCCTATTAAAAGAAATATGACTTATACCAATCCTAATATACTGAAAAAGCAACAAGCAGCCTTAGCTGCAGCCAAAGCCGCTGCACAGGCCAGTGCTGTAGCAGCAGCAACTACAGCAGTAGCCGCTGCTAAAGCTGCAGCACAAAGTGCTGCAAATGCGACTACTAATCCTGGCATTTTAGGACAAGTGAGTAGCAATCGACAACAAGTTAGTGATGAAAAGCCAGAGGCTGGTGAAATTGTTGGAGATAATGAACAAAAGGAAGAGACCTTACCAACGACAACTACAGGCGTTTCATCTTCTGGTCAAAAAGAAAAGAGAAATAGTGGTGAATTAAGTGAAATCAGTGATAGTGATGATGACATCCTTAATAAGACCGAAAAAAAAGCAAAAACGGAAAACGACGATTCAAATTCACAAGCTAAACAGGAAAATACTGAAGATAAAGAAGATGAAGAAGAAATAATGGACTTTGAAGAAATTTCAGACGGTGAACTGGAGGAAGAAAGAGCCGCCAAGGGTTGGTATTGAAAACAATTTATTTTTCTTATAGAAATACATATATTTTTGATGGGTTTTAGGAGTAGGTGATGCCTTAGGTGTTGATTGGTCTTCTCTAGTAGCTGAAACTAAACGGATGCCATCAAATCAAACTACAACTGCTAAGCAGAAATGGCAACCTCATCGTATTATATTGGATGTGGGCATATCCATGCGTATGGCAAGTGAAGAATATGCCAAACGTTTACTCAGCGAGTCTAAACAGAAATTAGATGAAGAAATTCAGGCTGCAGACATCAAACAAGAAGCAAAAGTCGATATCAAAAGCGAAATTAAAGATGAGATAACTTCGTTGTCCAATTTAGATGATGATTCTCAGACTAATGTACTTGAAAATGATGACAACAAAAGCGATATTAAACCAAAATCAGAACTAGATTGTAAAACCGACATCAAACCGTTGAAAGAAGAAGTAACTAAGGAAACATTTAATGTGGACCTGCTGCCCCCTTTGGCTTGCATGCAAGTTTCACAACAAAAATTGCAAATGGAACGACGTCAATTGATAACAAACGCTTGTGGTATTAATAGCAGAGCTTTAAGTGCTCGCCAAGATTTAAAATTACGTCGACAATTATGTGGACTACCTGCTCGCGAATGTGATCTTTCAACTAGTTTACCGCAGGCAAGTGAAAAGCTTAAAGCAATGGCTTTAGCTGCTTTTCAAAGGACATTGCAAGTTAAATAAAACTGCTATTAAAAGCTATTTAAAAAACTTTGAAATATTAAATTCATATATTTATTAGGTTTAGTAAAATTAACTTATATAAACGTTCGTTACGCTATTTAAAATTATTGAAAAGATAAAAGTCTCAATGAGTTTTGATGTTAAACATAAACAAATGCTTAGAAGTGCTAAATCTTATTATAAATTCAAACAAGTATCACAGCAGTTCCAGGAAAATATTAATACAGCCGTAATTTGAAATAAAGAGAAAAAATAAGTACGAGTGCTATATTCGGCTATGCCGAATCTTATATACCCTTCACCATCTTTGTAAATCTAGTTAAGTAAAGTAACTCCAAAAATTAAAATATAGAGGTGACCGAGAATTAAAAAATACATAAAAAGCCATCGACTCTTAATGGGTTAAGTATTTTTAAAAAATTTTATTATTTCCTTAAAGATCTCTTCAAAAGCTTTAAAATGATACCCATATTGATATTTTAAAAAGTTTGAAAATTTCAGAGTCTTGTAACTCGGAAAATATAGGCGAGCGCAAATTTTTTCACTTGATGTTTTTTTTTTTTTTTCTTATTTTTTAATTCTTTATCGCCCCATATATTTGTTTTCTTGTTTAAATTTACTTTATTGTTCCAAATGATAGAAACAAAAAATTATAGGTAGGCGTGGTGTTTTGTCCGCTGCCTCGAACAACATGAACCGATCATGCTGATTTCCAATAACTCTTCTTTCGGCATTATGTCTAATCGATTGGCGTATTCAAGTTTTCTCCAGCTGATCTAGCGTCTCGGCAAACTTGATCTTAGCACCAACACGGACGGACAAACGGACATTGCTCAATCGACTTTTCGTGATGAAGGGTAGATTAATGTAAAATCTTAGATTTAAGGACAATCATTTAAGCTGGATTTACCCATTGTTTCGGAGCAAATTAATGCAATGCAAACAAAGAACGAAAAAGGATGTAAAATATATTTTTTTTTTGCATGAAAGATTTTTATCACAATAATTAGGCTGTGATACTTTTTCTTGCTTTTTCACTTTTTTCAGTTGTCACCAGGTTCTTTTTTTTAATTTTCTTTGAAAAAATAAATAGTTGGCAGTACAGTTTCATTGTTTTGGAACAAAAATTAAAATTAAACTAATCAAGCTGAAATTGTTCTGAAGTGAGTTTAACTCTTTTTCTCTCTCCCAAAAAGAAACACGTCAAACTATATATAAAAAAATGTTGTTTGTTCCGAAACAATGGGTGGATCTAGCTTTTTACTTGAAACTTTCTACGTTTACGTAGGTCACGATTTTCAGATTTTTCGGTTTCATTCAAACACTTACAATTTCTATAGTTGAAAAATTTCGCCACATGGCAAAAAACCGAATCTTAATCACATTTTTCCTAAATAAAATGCAAAAAAAAATTCAAATATTTTATGATTTAAAATTTTTGTTTGTTTTTTTTTTATTTAGTCTTTTACCTTTTATTAGTTTTTCATATTATGTGCTAATGCATTCTAAACATTTTCATTAAAGAACTTGGTTCGTTTTTAACGTGATTTGATATAATTCTTTTACAAACAAAATGTATTTAACCTTGTTTGAAAATAAATTTCTATTATTTTTTAACTTTGTTAATATCTAGCAACAAAAAAAAAAGTTACAATTAATCAATGGCGGTATTCTAGTTCAAATACATTTTGGTTTAATTAAATTTAAAGTATTTATTTTCTTAACTTAATTGCGTTTTGGAAGTGTAAATTCTTTTTTTTTAATTCTATTTCTAGTATTGTGTTTTAGTGGCCACTATTTAATTGTAAATTAATAATTTTTTTTAACTATAGAATTTAAGTTATTAATATAAATTTATACACTCCAACTTTAGTGTTTTTTGTTATTGTTATAACAAATAATCTGTCCGGATAAAATGAAAAAAAAAAAAAAAAACAAAATTGAAAATTATTTAACGAATAACGTTACATTAATCATAAAATAAACACGTTTACAACAGCAATTAAAAATTCGTATAATGTTTCAAATTATCGGGCAGGTTTGAAAAATTACTTTGCTCAAAAGAGGTTTTCTGTCTACAACAAAAAACTAATTTTTAAATTATATTATGTAAAACCAGTTAATAATTCTCTCGCTGTTTTCTATCTAAATATTCCCTTTTTACTAGCAGGTCAGTGATTTAAAAAATAATTTTTTTAACGATTTATTAATTTTGAGGTTAATTTTTTCCGAAATAAAAACGTTCGAATATTATTAATACGAATTGTGCTTTAGTTTGAATATATATTTAATTTAAAATTATTAGTTTAGCTATTTTAGTAAATAAACAATTTATTTTTATTCAGGCTTAGGGTTCAATTATTTTTAATTCCAATTTTATTAGAAAAGGAAATTTTCAAATCAAGAAAATTTAGACAGGACTTAAAAGAAGAAAATTCAGTGGAACGTTTTAAGAAGTGTTTGCGACTGTACTATATATTTTTAAAAATGTTTTTAATGAGTTAAATCATCATTTACTATAGAATTGAGCCGTTTATTTTGAAAGTGGCATAAGTCACTTTTTCAAAAAAATTAAATGTTTAGAGCTGCTACAATTTTATGTTGACCGAAATTTTAATTAGAGAAAAATAAACATCCTAAGATAAGAAATGCAAGTAAGTCTGCTCGAGATTAAGGCTTAATTCTTTTAAAACCTTTTAAACACATTTTTTTAATATTTTTATCAGATTAAAAGCAAAGTGACTTATGTCACTTTCAAAATAAACGGCTCAATTATATGAGAAGGAGTACTAAACAATTTCTTTTTTAAAACACCACAAAAATCACTAATTATTTAAACTCAATTTTAATTTTCAAAGAGAATAATGAAGGTTATAGTTATTCGAGTCAACCCAATATTATTTTTGAAGTTATATGTTTAATAATAATTTTTTTTTATTTTTGTGTGGTAACTAGAAATAAATAAATAAAAATTGCAATTCAATGTTTCTAAACAAAATAAATTTATATTTATGCTGAAAAGTAGTTAATTTTTCATTAAAAAAAAAATTAAAATCAAGTTAAAGAAAACATACAATACAAAAATCTAATTAAAGCTATAAATTATAAAATGTACTATAATTTAAAAAAAATACTACAAGCACATTTTGTTAAAACAATATTTTTTCTTTTGAAATTAAGTTCGTCAGTATTTTAAAATTATCTTATTAACTTATAAGATGAGTTTTAAATAAATAATTATAAATTTTTACTTTTGCTCTACAAGTTAATATTGAGGCCTCAATAAATTGTGTTGTGTTGTGTTAGTAAACATTTTTGTCATATTTTCTTTAGTTATATTATTATTTTTATTTTGTAGCTCATGTTTTTATTTTTTATCTTATGTTATTTTATCGGTTCTGTTTGTTTTGTTTGTTTAAATTAAAGTAAAATGTAAATGTGGTCAATTTAATGAAGGTATTCGCATATCATGCCAATTTATTTCAATATTTGGCCATTTCGTTTGTAAACATGTCATCATGGGATTCGATACACATATCGATTTTAAATCACTTTCTAATAATATGGCTGAACCTTTACAATAATGGACCTGTAAAGAAGTAGAAGTAATAATTTTGTTAGGAAAACAAATATTTAAAAAATTAAAATAAGTGTCTAAAAAATAAAGAAGCTAAATGATCTTACAAAGAGAGTCAAAACAAAAGTTTTATTCCTTTTTTAATTCCAATTTGATTTTCTTTAAAACCAAATTGGCTTTTCAGTACACGGTCAAATTTATCATAGAAATCAGATGGCTGTATGGCAAACAGCATTTAAGCGTACTTAAGAGTTTGAGATATGGAAGATTATTTATTTATTATTTATAAAGTGAATCAAAAGTGTCTATTTTCATTTGCACTTTCTAACTTTACCTAAACTAGATTTTTTATTACGGATCCAAGGAAGTGTCAGTTACAGTAAACAATAATACCGCGTGTCTATAAGATTATCCATATATCTTCAGGTTTGCTTACGTGCAGTGTGTCACGACGGTGATCAATGTTAGAATTTTAACGTTTTTTATATATTTTTTTTAAACGCTGGTTAGAGGATATCTAAAATATTCTCATTAAATGTATACACATTTTAAGGTTAGAATGGTATAAAGTTAAGGTTTTTGTACAGCATACGATATATATAAGAAAATCCCAAATTTTATGTTCATTTATAATATTAAGAATTTAAGTATGTGAATGTAAGAGACAGTTTACATCAAGGGCATTGTAGCTGACGGCGTTTACATTATGACTCTTTTATAACAAGTGAGAGAATTTTTCTTTCTACTTACTTGTACGTAACAAGTGTTGCTATAAACTAAATGCATAATGAACAATATAAAAAAACAGCCATTTTGGCAATACTGCTCAAGCATTATGCTGGGAACACAATTGGGACGAACGACGAATTTTTCGTTGCGAATATTCGCCGTCAAAAATAAAACACACTGGTGCATATGAAAATTAACACAACACCGCCGTCGACGAAATTCGTCGTGCGTGACGAACTCTCCGATAGATTTATTTCTATTTCTTACGCCGACGAACGACGACTAAATTGGAACAGGGTTGCCGTTTCTCCTTTCAGCTTTTAAATATATTAGTAAATAAAGTTATTTTTACCTTAATTATTGTTTATTTCTTAATATACATCATTAAGTTAAACATCCACAAGTATTTTCCATAAAATTGCTTTCTAATGGCTTTTTCTTAATGCTTAATTTTTTGTATAACTATTTTTTGTTCTATGGTAACACTTTTTTGTCATAGACAGTAAACAATGTTGTTGATTATAACAGCTGTAACTTTTTCGTCCTAATTGTGCGCCACATTGCGAATTTACGCAGCGAACTTTTACAGATGAATTCGTCGTTCGTTCCAATTGTTTTCCCAGCATAAACCTGCAAAATACGGAGGAGAGAAGCAGGAATGAGAGAAAACAACTGAAAAAAACTACTTTTGCTACCCCGTAAGCTGCTCTGCACCTATTGCCGATTGTCTCAATATAAACTGGCTCTTACGGCTACCAAAATTTGTAAAGCGGCCTATCCACGATCAAAATATTCGTCCATCATTATGGTAGTATTTGTGAAAATGTATTAGTACATGTCACACAGACGATGATGGGTGAAAAATCAAAAAATTTAGATTTTTGGCATGCTGAATGTCACACATTGATGTGTGTATGGTGTTTGAGTTTCAAGCACGTACAAATTTTTCATTTAAAAAGAGATTTCAAGTTGTGCGGTTGTCTAAAATGTCCAAAGAAAAAAAAAAAATATCTTAGAATTTATCGAAGTTTACCAGTCAATGCGTGCAGTTTGGAACGAAAGTAATTTAATAGAATGATACAAATAAAAAACAAATTCCGAAGGGAAACTTAAAAATTTAATATGAAAAATAAATGTAATACGCACAAATTTAAAAAACAGGCATGTTCTGAATTCCACACGAAATTTTCACTTCAGTGTTTTTCAAGGCATTGTTTTTGTAAAAACTTATTTTATAGCAACAATGCTTTGAAAAATATGAAGTCAAAATTTCGTGTGGATTTCAGAACATGCCTGTATGAGTTCAAAAGGAATAACAATTTTTTACCACTTTTTTATTCATAAACTTTTTTCACTACTTATTATTTTATTGTTTCCTAAGCGCGCAACACACGTACACGAATTTGACACCCAGTATTTTTGATCGTGGATAGACCGCTTAACAGTGTTTTTAATTTAAACTCTTACTAATTGCTACTAGAACGTGTTTACATACTCAAAAAAATTGCTAGTAGAGTGAAAAAAGAGAGAAAAAATTTGTTGCAAGTTTTGACTAGTAGGAATTGTCCAAACAGCTGTTTCTTAAATCTTTTTAAAAAATAAGTTGCTTTAAAAATATCTGATAAAAGAAATTTTTGTATTTGGCAATTAAAATAATAGGAAAATAATATAATTTTGCTATTTTTCTTTTTTTCAATTTAGCTATGGAAGTACACAGCAAGGAAGTGTAAAACAACAGAAATTTGGTGTAGAATCTTCGAACTTTGCAGGTGTTTGTATTGTTTTTAGAATTAAAAGTAAACAAGCCAGTTATGAAACATTCAATTATAAACAAGTTATACGTTATATGAAGTTTATATTATTTTTAATATAAAAATTTTTACATCTAAATCACAATAAGTATGTTTATTAGAACTATCTACAAAAAAATAAAATTATATTAATGATGCACTTAAAAAAAATAAACGCTTTTGAAAATTACCAAATAATTAAAAAAAAGGTTAAACATTTTGTACATATTCCTGGTGGTTGGTTACTTGAAGTGTTATTTTCAATTTTTTGTGTGGTTTTGCACTTTGGTACATTCTCTTTAAAAATTGTACTATTTATTGGTCATACCATACAGTTTTCAAGTCTTACATATCATTCCCGAAGCCACAACAATTTTCGTTGCTAAGTTTTGCTTGTAAAGCATTAAATTTCTTTTTGACATTTGGGAAAAAATGTTTAAAAATTTCTGTTTTACGCTTTCGACGCCAGTTTTTGCTAGTAAAAATACTGAACAGACCTGTTGTCTAGATTTTTCAGCAACCGTGAAATTTCGTGAGAGTTCAAAAGAAAGTATCAATAAAACTATTTCTTTTTTTTTTTGTAGCTACAAGTATGTTCTTAATATATTTAATGTTCAGCTGCTCGATATTGCTAGATTTCTTTTTATGTTTTTTTTAGTGTCAACCTCGTTGCGGATTCGTATTATTTTTTAACTGTGACTAGAGATGAAGCAAAACAGGCCTTGTAATGTTATGCGTCATGTTAAAGATTTTGTAGAAAATAATTTTAATCGATTTTTTTCCTAAGAAAAACATTCATACCAAATTTCAAATCCCTACTCTAGCTGCTTCTATTATTGACTACTCGTTGTATGTACAAACTACGTTTTTGTTTCTCTTGTTTTTACCATTTGTTTTATTTTTTATTTTCTAATGGTACTATCAGTGCCCCTTAATTGATTTGAATATAATATTTATTTCAAGATTTTTTATTTTATAACAGAATAGGCCAATTGCAGAATATCCTCCAAACAAAAATCGTTTACCGATATATTTCATAAGATTTAAAACACATTTAGAGCTTTTTTATTAGAAATAATAATTCACTTAAAAAAATTAAAATAAATTTTTTTGTGAATTAATTAAAAATATTAACGAAAAAGTTTATAAGTATTTAAATATTATTTTAATTTGTTTACCTTGTTACCCTCATTAGATCCTGGAATACCATTATAATGCATTAAATCAAATGTATCGGGTGTCGAACGTTTTTCTAAAGGAAAAAATTCATCCATAAATGCATTTAACAATATAATGCCTAAGCCTTCAGGATCTAAGCGTCTTTGCATAATTTCCACACTAAAAATTAAAAAAGAATAACAATTAATTAAAATTTAGGAAATGTAAATAATACTTACTATTCGGCTTCACTAACTAAATCTAAAGCGGCTAACACATCTTGCAGCACCGCAGTGGGTATAAAATTATTACCATCCGGATCATAAGATTTAAAAACTCGGCGGGCAATTTCCGAAGGTGTTTCAGGAGAAACAAGTCTCTTTTCATTGCTAAATAACACTTTAGTCCAAAAAAAAAATAAAGAAAAATTTTATTTTTAACAAAGTAACACAAATAAATATAATTGATGATAAAGTAAGTAGTTAAATAAACTCACCAGTTAAATGAGTTTCTGAACCCATAACCCACACAGGATTTCTAGGATTCTTGAAAAAGGAACCCACGGTACAGTAACGCATTTGTTCCATTAGGGTAATAAAACCAATATCACTTTGTTCATTAATGCCTTTTAATTTTAAGCCACCAACATCTTGATCGTTATCCCATACATGGGCCACAGCTCTACCTGTCAGCATAAGATTTATTAAAGCTTGTGACCCATAGCCATACGTATTATGTATGAGCGGCTCTGAGGTATCCGATAGCTCTGAATTTACATTCTCTATACCCTTTGTCAATAACACCGTATACATGAATAACAATACACCATATTTGGCTGACAAAATTTCAAAATTCATCGTATAATATTTTTCTACTTCTTCTATTGTTTGAAAATGAACAACATGCAAACGTTTATGATATTCGTCTGGGGATACCTCTTCAGCAGCCGTATAAGGTACAGTGCTAGCCGTAACAGCAGCTTCTGAAACTGCCGCTGCTGCTACCGCTTCCGCTATTGATTCATCTTCCATTCTGCTAGAATCTGCTATATTCAAGTTTGCCTCATCGTTGGCAGCGTCACTAGCCGATGTTGACGTTTCTTTGGCTTCCGAACAATGTTCAACAGGTAATGTTACAATACGAAGACGTGAAGCTTTACATTTACTCAATATAGTACAGAGAGCTTGTATAAGCAAGCTTTTACACTTGTCGGGCGTTAACTATAATGATAAAAATTATATTAAAGTGGAAACAGTGGTAAACATTGCAATTATATTAACATCTTTTAAACAATGTCCAGGTGTATCCATAATTAAAATTTTCAAAATGTAAGCTTGTACAGGAGCAATCACAGCACAGGGTCCGCCTTGTTTTTGTACCAAAGCGGATGGTTCATCATCACTAAATTCAAAACCTATAAAATACAAAATGTTCTTTTAAAATATTTAATGTAAAATTAAAAAAATTTTAATTATTTGGATATTTAATTTTATTGTAAGGGTACGGTCAGATTAGTCAAATATTTGACCAAAAAGACGTAACCACTAAATTATGGAAACCAATTTGTGTCTCTCGTAGTCACTTATTAAGAAATAGAAGATCCTTTGGAATGTAAAAGGTAAGATAAAACATTTGTTATATTATTAATCGCCAAACGTAACGATACGTGCCAGGAAAGATTTACTAAACATTTGAAAAAATAGTGGTTACGCTTTTTCGGTCAAATATTTAACTAATCTGACCGTACCTTAAGTTGTAAAAAACAAATTTTATTAAGAAACAAATCTAGTTTGATCATTTTATTAAAAATTTATTGAAGACATTTTTAGTGCTTTTTTTATACTCTTCACAACGGGTGGAAAAGGGGAATACGAGTATCTAAGTTTGTCATTCGTTTGTGTTCCGGTTGAAATCAACTTTGCTAAGGCTCTAGATAAGCTAGAGAAAGCTTATATACGCCAATCGTTCAGACATAGTTTCGAAAATCTTTCTATTGAAAATTCACTTGCGGAACAATGAATTAACGCAAATAAAAATAGAAACAGTTATATGGGGCGATAGCGAATTAAAAAACATCAAGTGAAGAAATTGGCGCTCGCCCATATTTTTCGAGTTATGCAACATATTTTTTAAGATATCAATATGGGTATCATTTAAAAGCTTTTGAAGAGATCTTTCTGGAAAAGAAATTAAAAAAATGCTTAACCCATTAAGAGCCAGTGACATGGAAAATTATAAATAGTTTTAATTCTTTTTTTCTTCTATACAAACCCAAAAAATTTTTTTCTTTTTTTTTTTGATGGGAGTTACTTCACTAAACTAGATTCACATATATGGTGTAGGGTATGTAAGATTCGGCATAGCCGAATATGGCATTCTTACTTGTTTTTACTATCATTTCATTTCAAAAACGCCGAAATTAAATTAATAATTATTTGCAATTAGTAACAAATTTATCTTTAATTATTTTGACGATTCGCACAAAATATTTACATATTTTATTATAAATTCGGATAATTGTATTAAAAACATTAAAAAAATATTTAAGTTTTACTGATATACACAAGTAAATATTAAAATATTTTTTTAAATAGAAACTTGCAAAAAAAATATCTGTCCATTTATTTTCATTCAATCATACAACAAAGAATTCACGATTTTTAAAGTGTAGGAAAAAATAAAAACGTACGAAAGTCATGATCATTTAACACCAGGCGAGGAATACAGTTTGGAGCATTGAATAAAGACAAGTGTCACACTAGGAGTGTGTGTTACGAATAGTGATCATTGAATATAAACAAAAGGTATAGCAGCATAAAGAGCCATCATCATTTATCACCTTATATTAATATCACACACACACACAACACCGTAAATAATAAAGTATTTGCATGTGTAAAGTAAAATCATATAGGTATGTATATATATTACAAATTTGCATACATCCATTAATATGTTATGACCACCACCCACCTTGAGACCAACGACGAAAAACATCCAAACGTATCGTTTGTCCCCATAATAAATGGCGTATTTCTTGCAATTCGCGCGCATCCTTCTCTGTTGCTGTAACTGAGGGAGTTAAACAAGAACTCCCACTTGTACTAGCCTGTTGTAAATGTTGCTGTTGTTGTAGATGATCCAATTGCCCTGCAGAGGCTACGGCTGCTGCTACTACTGATGTAGCAGCTGCCAATGCAGCGTCTTTAGTTTTAGTAGCGGCACTAGTTGTGTGTTCGCCCATTTTTTTTAATAATAATCTTTTCTTTTTAGAAATGTATATTCTTTTTTTTTTAATAAAAAAATATATATTAATCACAATATTTTCGGTTTATTGTTGCCCACTTTTTTATTCGTCATTCATACCATTCGCAAAAATTTGCTTTTTTTCTTATTTCATTTCCTTGCGTTATTCCTTCATACACAAAAGTTCTACTTAATTTTTGCTAACTTGTGTTTCATTAGCAATTATTATTATTAATTCCTAAGATTGTGTAAACATTTGCCAATTTTCTTGGCATTAAGATAATTATACTATTTTATATTAAATTAATTAATTTGTTCTTTTACTTTCAACACCCGTATAAGAAAATGCACACACAAAATTGATAATGGAAAGAAAATGTAGAAAAAATTCAATGAATGCAATTGTCAAATTGTTCTACATCTGCTGCTTCTTATTCGTTTGCGTTATTCACAAGTAAATGTGGGCCTTCTTTGTAACAGTCAAACGATTTTAAATAACAATAATTTTATGTTTACACGGCATAATAAAGCACCTGTTTCGCTCTATGAATCATGATTGCGAAGCACACATTTTACACAACACAAACTACATGCTTTTTTCGACTTTTTCTAAAAAATTAAAAGAATATGCAAATAGCTTGTTCTAAATTTTAATTTTTTGTTTTAACTTTTGTGATTGTAATTTATTAAATTTCAAATTGCAATTAAATTATTTGTTTTTGTATTTATCCATGTTCAAACACCACTTTTAACATTATTTTACTTTTTTTGTATACATTTATATACAGCTAATTCAGTTAAACTTGCGATAAATATTGAGGGCAGAAATTGTTCATGCTTCGCAAGTAGATTCAAACTGAAGCGTCTTAAAACAACATGCCTCGATTTCTAGATTTTGTATGGCGAAGCAAATTGATTTGCACATGATTGGACTGTGAATCTGGAATGAAAGAGTGATGCAAGAATATTGGGCTCCGTGGAAACATACATGAACAAACATGAACGTTTTATTCATACATACATTAACATGAAGCATTATCATCTATATCGACCCTATGTCTGATCGAATGGCGTATTTAAATTTTTTCTGGCTGATCAAGTGCCTCGGCAAACTTGATTTCAACACCTAAACGCACGTACATCGCCCAATATTTGGTCGGAGATGGATATTGTAGAAATTACAAGCGGAATGACAAACTTAGTTATACTTTTTTTCCACCTTTGTGGTGAAGGCTCTAAAAACCAAATACTATATAATTTTAAATAAAAATGCCAACGGCTCTTAATGGGTTAGACTTTTTTAAATTTTTTAGTTTTTTTCTGAAAGATCTCTTCAAAAGCTTTTAAGTCGGATTCAGAGACCCATAACTCAGGAAATATGAGCGCTGATTTTGTCACCTGATGTTGTTTTCTTATTTTTTAATTCTCTATCACTTCATTCATTTGTTTTTTTATTGGAGTTACGTCAGTAACTAGGCTCTTTCCAAATGATATGGAAAAACTATAGGCAGGCGTGTTGGTTTTCAGTATTAAAATTTTGGAATCTATGTCTGATCAATTGGCGTATTTAAATTTTCTCTAGCTCATCTAGTGTATTGGCAAAGTTGATCTCAACACGAACACGGACGGACAGACGGATATCGTTCAACAGACTTCACTATACATAAGAACTGAGAATATATATACTTTATGGGATCCAAAATGAATATTTTAGGAATTAGTTAGACCCTTTTTCCACCTGTGGTGAAGGGTATAAAAAAGTAAACAGTCAAAACAAACAGAAAGGTGTTTTACAGGAGTATTTACGAAATTGAAAATTTTGTTTCTCAAAATAATGGTTGTAAATCGCTGTAAACAGTTAAAAGAGTGATAAAGCAATACTGAATAAGTAAGTAAGAGAAAATGGGTTTAAGAGAGAAATAATTCATTAATAAAGAGTTAGTTTTTTTAACGGTTTTTAAAGTTTTGTTCAAAAAGTTGCATTAAAATCTTTTTGGTTGAGGTGTTGTTCTCTGTTTATGTTACAGATCTTGTGTAGGGAAACAAAACAATAATATAATGACAAACACCAACATATTGAGAGAGTACGTTTAAAAACTAGCTCCACTTGTCGTAACTTTAAAGTTTAAACAGTCATGAATAAAACTTGAAACGGTTGTGTTGAAAATAACAAATCAGAAAAACGAGCGGGTTAAATTCAAATTAAATCGTGGATATCAAACGAAATATATAGCGGTAAAGAACGTGAAAATAACTAAAAATAAAGAAAATAATTGCATTAATAATTGTTTTAAAATAAAAATATATAATAATGTAATTATTTGTGGAAATCCCGATTAAAATATATCGTCATAAATTAAATTTTGTTAATAAGTCTGTTGGTGTTGTGTCGTCTTATATTAATATTTTTTATCTGTAGTAAAAAAAGTACGTGTTTTGTTTTGTGAATTTAATTGCAATAGTGACCTCCACCTTCTTACTAGCAAGAACAGTAACAACAAATAAATAACATGGTGTCGAATTAAAGCGATTTTTGTACCTTTTGTTTGTATGCTATAAACATTTTAATAATAGAATAAAATTTAAAAAAAATATCAATCGACAATACTTTTCGATGTATAAAAAGAAAAAACAATTTTTTTTTTTTGAGGAAGGAACTAAAAATTTAAAACCTCACCATTTTCAAAAAAAATTTTTTTTTTTAAATCTATGCAGTCTACTTTAATCTCTGAATACAATTACAATTAGAAAAGTGTAAAGTACGTATGATAGTAGTAGGGCGATAATTAAACGATATTTGTGTTGGATTTAATATGTTTTTTTTTCAAGGACGTCAGATTTCTTGTGAAAAACATGTTATTATGTCAATGTGCCAGGTTTACTATATACATACGTAAATAGTTTATTTCTACTATTGAAATGAGTATCACTTAATATGGCAAAAAATAATAAAAATACGTCTATGCCATCAAAGTTTTTCTAAAATTGTTGTTAAAACCTTAAATTTATTAAAATTGAAAAATACTAGAAATTTAAAAAAATGTACAAATTTGTTTTAAAAAGTGACTGCCATATTCATAAAAAATAAAATAGGTTTGAAGTGAGTTTTATGACAAGATTTCCATATAAATTTGTCCTAAACTACATATTAAATCTATTTTCATATATTCTGAATACGGCCGTAAGAATTTAAATATAATTTTTAAGTTGTTAGAGCTTCAACTTTTTTGATAGAGCTTCTCAAAACTCTCATTTAGTTTTAAACAGGTCTAGCACTAGCAGAACCTCTAAATTCGTCATCAGCATTCTTTTAATCTATTTAATTTAACTAAATAGTACGAGAAATAAAACGAGAAGTTGATTAAACGAAAATCAAACTTCACATAAAGCTGTTTCTTTGCTTTCCTCATTAACTGTCTGTAAATTTGCCTTTGTAATTTTTATTATAATTTATTATATAATTTGATTGTATTATCGATACGATTATAAAGTAGATGGTTTTGAGAAAAAATTGGCTTTATCGGCAAATTAATTTAAAGAAAAAGCAAAACATCGGCAAATTAAAAACACTCTTCTTAAACACAACTAAAAATATTTTATTAATAAAACGGAGCAATTCAGTATTAAATAATATTTTTAACATAAAAAATTAAACAAACAAAATTATTAAAAATATTCGTTGGTCTTATATAGTGATAATAATAAAGTATTTCCGGTTTTATAAAACATCTCATAAGGTCCATTTTTCTGGAATCTCTTTCATTGGATTTGGAGACAAATTCAACATCGGTATTTTTTACTTGTTATTAAATCTTTTGTTGGAATACAATTCTGACATTCTAGTGATGCCAAAAAGTAATATTTTTTACTAAAATAAACAAAGTTACCGTGTTTTAAGAGTTTATCGGAAAAATCGCCATTTTTGGAGCAAAAATCGGCCAATCAGCACTTTAATGATTTAGAGTAAAAAAAAAACGGCAAATATGGCAGGCCTGCTGGGAAGTTTATTTTTTGTCTATTTTAAAAAATATCATTTGCAAAATTAAAGCGTCTATAGACCCCCTGCTATCAAATTCCTATAGGGTGACGACCAAGGCACATTGAACAGGTGACTGCATTAAATCATGCGGTCAATATATGTTTTAGCTTTTACGTGTATTTTGTTTTTGTAAAAACTATTGAGCTGTCAAAAACGTCTAGCAATATGTTTGTATGTATTTGTGAAAAATAAGAAAACCACTAAAAATATATTCAAATACATACAAACATATTGCCAGACGTTTTTGACAGCTCAAAAGTTTTTACAGAAACAAAATACACGTAAAAGTTAATGCCTTCGTGGCGACTTTTGTGTCAGCTTGTACTGTGGATATAACTAAGTTACATTTATTTAAAAAAAAAATTAATAAAAATAAAATAAATGTACCTTGGTTACCACTTTCGTAAAGACCGTATGTGATGCTACATATTTAAAGTTTTTTTTACTACCAATTAGTTTTTCTTGCCCACACGGCTTTGCAACTGGTTAAATTAACTGTCAGAGATGTATTAAATGCTTTATTTATAAAGTGCTATGAGTTTTAGCATATGGAGATTAAAACTCAAAAGAACGCTAAGAAAAGTTAGGTAAGGTAGCCCAGGCACTAAAAACTAAATAAAAAAATTCGCTTTATATAAAAATGGCTTTTAGATAAAAAAGCAGTTTTTTAAAGCTTGTTATTGTTATTAAAATTGCATTATTTCATTACACTTTTATTCACAAAATTTTATTTATTTATAAAATTTATCTGTTTTTAACAATTTTTTTTACTTAAATTTATTACAACGAGTTTAATTCGTTAAAAAAAAACTAAACAAAACAGAACACTGAAACACTTGAGCGCGTTTTGAAATCGAAATTTAATTCGTACAAACACAAGTACAACATGATTGACATTTAATTCAAGGCACACATACATGTACATATAAATATGCATTTAAATGTTCGTGTGTAGTTGAAAATACCTTTAATTAAGACGTGAAAAAATAGATTTAAAACAAGTTATAAGAATTAAAAAAACACCGGATGTTTTATCAATAATAAATACATTTATTTATATTCATCGGATTTTAATTGTTGCTATCTATATAACAAATACAGTGTGACGGACGGTATATTTTCTGAGTAATTTTACGTGTATTATTTTACAAATTAACGCATACAAATTATCATATTAAAAACAAACAACACATTATCATAAATTTATAATCAAAAAAAGAACCTTTTATAAATATAAAGCAGATTTAAAAAATGCAACTGAATACATGTTTTTATTGTTCTTCTTCTTATTGTTCAGTGTATTTTTCAACGAAGAAAACTCGTTCTTAATCAAGTGATAACAATTTACTCTCTACGGTTACGTTTTTTTCCTTTCATTTTTTTAAATATTTATCATAAATCGTTTTTAAAGCATTTCAAAAGTATTTTTTAAGGCTGGGTTACCTTAAGTGTCGTTAAAATTTGTAAGAGGATTTGGTTTGTATCTTTATCACACTTTATTTTTTATTTCATTTTGTTTTAAAGACTCCTTGCGTCGTTTAAATTCTTTGAAATTTGAGTTATGTATTAATTTAAAAGTGTTTATTGTTTTTAACTTTTTGCAAACGCAATTAGCGGTTAATTTTAAAATAAATTATAATTATGAAGTGATTAACGAAAACAAATGCAGCTGCGGAATTTACAAAGTACCTCGTTACTAACAGTGTAACATTAAATCAGGTGTAATCACAACTCTTAACTCAAATATTTAATTTCTTAGAAAAATATTAATAATTTTTGTAATTGCAGTAATTGGAGAAGCTCATAAAGTACTAATTACCTTCACACGAAAGAAAATTAATTTGAAATTTTAAGTTACTCTATACCGATTGTTCTCAATAATACATGTCTTCTTCTTCTATCTATGTATATAGATAAAATGGCTTTGTTTGTTTGTCGGAAATCTATATCTGCCTACACAAGTGCACTAATCCTTTTGGTATTTTCACAGTTTGCTATTAGATAAGCGCTTGGTAAAATAGTGTACACTAGGGCCCCGAATTGCATCGTCTCGATTTGCGTTGTTTCGATTTGCATCGCTTTTTTAAAACTGGGAAAAATTTGATTTGTGTCGTTGCAATTTCAAATTGCGTCGTTTTTACCCCGATTTGCATCCTTTTGATTTCGATTTGCGTCGTTTTGTTTCCGATTTGCGTTGTTTTTATTTCGATTCGCGTCGCCAAAAACGGTTAAATTTTTTACTGCAGCATTGTAGATTACCATTTTTCGCATTTGTACTGCCTGATTTAACAACTTCTTTCAAACACTGATCGACACCTGTGCGTTAAAAAGTTCTTAAATTGCGTGAAATAATGGGAAATAAATAAAAAAATATTCATACTATTTTTTATCAAAATTAAAAATTTTTTGCTTTGTTTTGTATATTTTCCCCAATAAATTAAACTTCTGTGAATTTATATAGGAAAAGTTGATTTGATTTGCGTCGCGTTTCTCCGGTCCCCATTAACGAGGCAAATCGAGGTTATAGTGTACATTTTTTTAATTACACGTGGCACTTCCTGGGCGATAACAGATGTACTCTTTAAATTTTGCCCCAGTAACTTCCATATCAACATACATAGGTTAGCGAAACACAGACTGGATTGGAGCAGTGGGCGAGGTACCTTCCATACAAAGTGAAAAGTTATTATCATATTTCTAGGGAACTGTACAAGGCAAAATAATAAAATTCTTATTATGTGAATAATTAATTAAAAAGCTGGCTGGATTAGAAAAGCGGATGTGGTGCGATTATTCCTATTGGGTTAGCAAAGCTCACCAGGAATTACTCATAATTAAAATAAACTAAACTTTATATGGTTTTATTAGAAATAACAATTATTTCCATTATTTATGAAAAACGATTGCATTCATTTGGATGCCGTGCCTGGATTCGCAATATTTTAAGCGGTCAATCCACGATCAAAATATTCGCTCAGCATTATGGTAGTATTTGTAAAAATGTTTTAGTATATGTTACACAGACGATGCTGGATGAAAAATCAAAAAAATATAGATTTTTCGCATACTGAATGTCACATTTTGATATGTGTATGGTGTTCGCTTTTCAAACATTCACAAATTTTTCAATTGAATTCTGCGGTTGTCTTAAATGTCAGTAGCAAAAAGTTATCTTGGAATTTTTTGAAGTTTACCAGTCATTGCCTTCACTTTGGGACATAAAAAGTCCAAAATATAGTGATCGTAATGTAAATAAAGAACAAGATACAATTTTCTACAGAAAAAAAAACAAGATCTGGAGGGAAACATTCAAGATTAGACTTGTGTAGTTCATAAACGAACTAGTTAATTTAAACGATTCCATCGACTGAACTAAGTTAACTAGTTCATACTTTTAAGTAAACCTAGTTCATTTTTGAACTATACTTTGTATTTGAACTACTAGACAAGATAAACTAGAATACATAACTGTGTTTCCTTGTTGACTATTTACGACATGAAATTAGTGCTACCACGCGTTTTATTTAACATTCATTACGGCAATGCTATGGTATTGTTGCCATTATATTTTGAAAAGAACTTTTGAACTAAAAGAGCTTTTGAACTAAAGAAAGCGTTTGAACTAAAAGTTGAAAGTGCGAACAATATGTCAACAGAACATTTGAACTAAGAGAGATTTTGAACTAAAGAGAGCCTTTGAACTAAATTTTGAACTAGTTCATTTTTAAACTTTGAACTAAAAAGAGCGATCACTAAATTGAACTATATGGCACAAGTCTATTCAAGATGTAAGAAAAGAATAAATATGCTGTGCACGAATTTTAAGAGGGAATTATTGAAAAAAAAACAATTTGGAAAAAAGTGGAGCTGGTGCTGATTAATTTGAGACAACCCTCTTCTATTTTTTGTTTTCTTTTTTCTTTTGCAAGCAAACTGCCATAATAGTTATTAAATGTTTTTTCACTACTGCCATTTTTTCAATAGTGATAGTGCAATGCTGACAGTACAAAATCAAAGTAAAAATGAATTTTTGACTAGTCATTCAACATGTGTACATCAAAGCGCGTAACACACGTACACAACTTTGACAGCCGGTATTTTGATCGTGGATAGAATTTCTGTCAGTTTTAGGTTGTTAATATTTTTACCAATTGAAAAATTGAAGGGTCTAAATTTGAAATCCAAAGGTAATGTTTCCATAGATAAAAGTTCTTTTTCATTGGTTGCCTAATGACAATAAAGGTTAAATTCAATTCCGGGCTACACCTTCTCTATAGTCCCTTTAATTTGAAAAGAAATCGAAATACCCTTTTAGAAACCCGTAAGTTGATTTCTATTTTAAAAAATCCTACACTGTAAAATCGGTCAGTTGCTCTGTATTTGGTTTGCATTTATTGATCTTAAACAGCTGTTCCTTAAAGTTCAGCAATGAACAAAACATTAATTGAAAAGACAGAATTGTTTAATTTGATTCAAAGGAAAAAAATGAAACTAAAAGTTAAACAATTTTAAGAAAATATATATTATCGGTACCAGAGCATTTAAATATTTTCTAGCGAAAGCTTAAAGCTGTACGAGAGCAATATTATAACCGATTACCAACATAAAAATAACAATTTTTCTTATTTTTTTTATTTAAAAAAATAGCAATTAATATATAAATTATACGATTAGTTTAATATTAAAACTAAAAAAAATATTCCATTAATTGTAAAAGCTTCTAATATTAATTTTCATATCAGTTTCATGCCTTTTTTCATCAGCCTCATTTTAATGTTTTTAATGTGGCGCCAACGCCAAATAGTCGAATAGCAATCCTATACAAATTCAAAACAATGTTCCAATAATTTAAATTCATAATCTTCAAATGTCAGGTTTAATCATTGCAGTTATTTTATGAATTCTTTTACAAGTTGCTGCCTGCACTGCTTTTCTCCCATTTTTGCCAATGTTTTTTTTTTTTTTTGTACTGAAGATAACTTGTTTTCTTTTAGTTTTTCAGTGTCTCATCAATTTTTTGTTTGTTTGTTTGTTTGTTGTAAAATGTGTGAATTAAAAGAAATAAAATTAAATATAACATAGGAGTACTCGTATTAATGTTTTTGACTTGCCTTTGCCTTTTTTTTCTGCTTTTTACTTTGACTTACCACATTAAACAATTAATTTATGAATGAATTTGTTGTTAGTGTTATCAGCAGAATAAAAACAAAACCAACAACTAACATGGTGAGCCTTTAAATTTATAAGCAAAATGTAGTTAAAAAAAAACAATGCCTTACAAATAGCTATAAACCGCGCACTGACCTATAATAACAAATATGAATGCAATGAAAAAAATAAATAAATAAACAGAATATAATAAAGATAATGAAAGTTAAAAATAATTTATAAACACAACAAAACATAGAAGGGTTTAATAAAGTTCTCTTGTCATGTGCACACAAGTCATTGTTTAAGATGGAGCTTGATTAAATGTACATAAATTATCTGTTATTTCGGATAAATGTCAGTGGTATTGATTTTAAGGAAGCAACGCAACAAATCATTTTTGTTTTTGTCAAACTCGGTTTCCTTGTTTGCGTTAAATTAAAATCAAAATATTTTCGATATTCACTACTTGCTCTGCAAAAATTTTAATTTATTTTAAATTCGTTTGCGTAAGTTCTTTAAATTTTAGTTTTTAGTTTAGTTTCTGAAGTGAAATATTTTCAGTGCAATGGGTTGAAAAGGTGAGCGAAAAAAAATTTGAAGAGTAACAAAAGTGAAAAAAATATATATATATTTTTTCCTTCTTTTTAATGGCGTGGGCCAGTTGCAATCGTTATGCAACACTCATCCACTTTATTCATATTCGAAAAAAAAGATAATAATTTTCAACAAATAAAAAGAATATTAAAAACACGTTGGAGTGCTATATTCGGTTATGACGAATCTTATATCCCTACACCATGTATGTAAATCCAGTTTAGTGAAGTAACTCCAATTAAAAGAAGCAAATATTGGAGTGACAGAGAATTGAAAAATAAGAAAAGAAATCAAGTACTTTATGTAATTTTACATTAAAAATATTACCGACTCTTAATGGGTTAAGAATTTTCATAAAACTCTGGCATTTCCAGAAAGATCTCCTCAAAAGTATTTAAAATAATAACAACCATATTAATATCTTAAATAAAATGGTGTACAATCGTACTTTTCTATGAAAACTTCAGAGGCCCATAACTCTAAAAACTTGAGCGAAATCGAATTTTTTCACTTCATGCTTTTTTAATTCTATATCGCCCATATATTTGTTTACTTGATTGTAATTACTTTACTAAACTAGATTTGTTCAAAATGATATTGAAAATTAAGAGCCAGACGTGAACTTTTGTCCGCTGCCTCGGAAAACTTAAACCAATCTTGCTGATCGATTGGCGTATATAGATTTTCTCTAGCTCATCTAGAGCCTTGGCAAAGTTGCCGAACACGAACGAACATACTGACATCCCTCAATCGACTTCGCTTTGCATTAGTACTCAGAATATATACTATGGGGTCGGAAATGTAAACGGAATGAAAAACTTAGATATTAATTTTTGCACCTGTTATCAAGTATGATAAAATGAATTTGATGTGTTGCTGTGATAAGCAAAACAGAAGTAATCACTGCATTTATAAAATTAGATTTACGATATGATTTGTGGTCATAGTGCTAAAAAAAAAGCAAAAAATTTGACGATTAACACTTGCAATGCTCTTCAATGGACTTAATGATTAGTATAATATCAGTTCTAGAAATACCCCACCTACTGCGGCAATTCAAAACAATTCACTCAAATCTTTAGATCGGTACACTTATTCCATAGACGTTGAGTAACCAGCAGCATTATTCTGTAAATCGCTAAGGCTAAATTTTTGGCTACAAATGCGCCTATTTTTTTTGTTAATCTGGATTTTAATAGCAGGGGTACAAAACCACAGCGCCAGGGTATCCCACAAGTTTTCAGATATATGTAACTTCTCTCCAGGAACTGCACATCGACCTATACCTTCGTATAGGAAGTGAGGAATCCTGAATATGATATTTGTATAGAAAATTATTTTAATTCGTCAGAACGGTGGACTCTATTAAGTGCCAGTTGAAAAAACTCGTGCGCTTTGCGTCTTTAATTTTAACCTTAATTTTTTAAATGAGGAAAATCTGCTGCTCACAAATATTCCTCCTTCGAGATAAGGTAGCAAACTGACAAATGCCCCAACAAGAACAGTGACCATCATTTGATCCATCAAATGACAATTACTGATGATGGAAATATCCATCACTGCGTAGAACAAAGTTTCTATCACATTCTTAATGTGAAAATGAAAAAAATGAAGTAAACATTTGTATACGTGTGATGTCTGTAGCAAACAGCGTTGCCAGTGACTCTTTTTTACAAAAAAATATAATAAAAATAAAAGAACAGACTTAATTACAAAACTTTTTATAAGCTGCATTTTGAACTTTACTAATCAAGTTTATATAAACACAAGCTAAAACTAAGATTTAATTACAAAAACAAAAATTAAATTAATTTTAATACCAAAAACAGTACAACGGCAACGCCGTTTTAGTATAAAATTATTATAAATGTGTCAGTAGATAATTGCGTATGGATAAGTTTCCCTCACTCATTTCTTGCTAGGGCTATTCTGTAACATCCCAGCAAGAAATGAGTAAGGGAAACTTATACATACACAATTATCTACTAACAGATTTGCAATAATTTTACACTAAAACAGCGTTGCTGTATGGCTTTTCGTATTAAATTTAAATGAATTTTTTTTTTTTTTGTCAATTAAATCTTAGTTTTTATTTAAACTTGATTAGCAAAGTTTAAAATATAGCTTATAAAAAGTTTTGTGATTAAATCTTTTTCAAAAATCAAGCAAAATCTTCATCATCACACGTACACAAATGTGTACATCAAGTTTTTCATTGTATCTTTAAGAATGTGATAGAAACTTTGTTCTACGCAGTGATAGATATTTCCATCATTAGTGAATGTCATATGATGGATCAAATGATGGTCACTGTTCTTGTAGGGATCTTTTCCGTAACTTATTTTTTGCTTTTAAGCGATCGAGATTTTGTTTAAGCTACGAAAATTACAGAATAAAACTGCAGATTTCCCATTTTTCCGCATTGAACATTTTTTTTTAATTTTATTTTTTAATTTAATTTTCTAATTTCTCAAGTACTAGGTCAGTTTTTAAAATAAAAATATTGTTTATTATTATTTTTAATATTTCGCTACACAAATTTTTTAAATTAAGTTCTTCAAATACAAAAAATAAAATTAATTTAAATAATTTTGTTTTATGTTTCCTAAAGATGCCACCCAACGGTTTGGCGAAATATTGAAAAAAAATAATAATCAACAATATTTTTATTTTTAATTATAAAGGTAAAAAATTATTAATAATTATTTTAATTTTTAACTTTAACTTGTGGATAAGTTTTAACGAAGTTTAGTTCTCTTAAAAGAAAATCCGCTTTGTTTACAAAGGCACACACTTGAATTAAATGGGCGCCGTTTTATAAAAATAATTAAAGATATAACGGCGACGAAATCAATGCTGCAGCGTTTAATGTTTTATACTATGACTTCGATATATTTTTATTCTTACTTATATTACTTTCATATTTGTGTTTTAAATACACGGAAAGAATCACAAATATTAACGTTTTTATTTATTTTAATGTTTTAATCGATCTAATTTATTTTTTTTTTATTTATTTCATAGAATTATTTTAAAAGTTCTCATATTATACTGGGATGCGTTACTAGAAATTTTTTTATAATTACTGAAATCTTTTAAAGTATTCAGTTAGTTTTTACTGCAATTTACTTTTCATTGCCAGTAAATGTTTATTGATTGCTAAAAAATGTTGGTAATCAGTAAATTTTACTGAAATGAATGTAAGTAACACGTAATTTAGAACACAGATTATCATTTTTATGTTAAATAAATAAGGGTTTTGAATGCAGTCCACATGTGTAAATAAATCTTTTTATTTTTGACTATTCAATTTGTAAAAATAAATATTTCCAAAAAATCCAATTTAAATAGTTACTAAAAAATGCAAAAGACCTTAAGATTTCAACTTAGTATTCAATTTTTCAATTTTAATTTCAATTATAGTAATCAGTAAAAATTTACTGGCAATGAAAATTTAATTACAGTGACCATTAAAAATTGCCGGATCACTGAATTTTTGGAGTTAGCAGTAAAAATTTACTAATTATGCAAATTAACTTTCGTAACTACAATCTTGAGTCCATGGTTAATATAATGCAGTGTCTCAAAATGCAAAATGCCTGCGTAGAAGTCTGCCACATGACTTTTTTATCACGACGGGACAAGGAGTACTGTGAAATTAAAAAGAAGTTCGTTTCTAGTGGAACAAACAAAGAGTTGGTCCGCACATTATTGAGTTGGAAATTTTCATTTAAACAATGACAAGCCATGAAATTGGTAAAAAAAATTTACATTTTGCATCCTTCATTCCAGAATAAATAATTTTAAAATAATCCTCGTAAAATGTGCTAAGAATCGATTTAAACAATGAAAAACTCCAAACAGATTACTGGTCTGACTATTTTTATTTCAATCAATAATTTTTAAAAATAGAGTTGTGATTGGAAATCTTTCATGTAAGCGAATGCTATGTTCAGTGCATCCATCACTACCGTATTATGAATTTAATAATTGATGTTGTTGATTTCAATAAAGATTCATTTCTTTTATTCAGTAAACATTTAAAGACTAACTGCCTCTTGTTTTAAATTCCATGAAAAAAATGAATCTTATAAACATTTACATCTCCTTTTCTACGCACAACACGCAAATGAAACCTTAAGAAAATAAACTAAAGCAAAAATTTAAAACTGATAATAATATTGCGAAATATTTTATATTTTTTATTGTTTCTATACAATAGCCACTACAACAAAAACTGCAATTGGAAAATAATTTAGATGAATGTATATGTTTATAAAAGTAAATGTGTGAATAAATGTATATATACATACCATGTAATAATGAATTTGTTGTAAAACGATAATGTCAACAAATCAACATGAGCACATTGTTTACAAACAATGAAGAATTTGCTGTACATGTTCCCACTCACTCATTCGCTGATACTTTCCTTGTTTCTCTTCTCTTACTTTTAATTAGCAACTCTCTATCATTGCACATTGTTAAAGCTATTTTTGCAATAAAAACAAACATTTTGCAAACAAAAACAAATAACTGCATAAAAATGTACGTACATACGTAATAAGAATTATGAATATTGAATGTGAATTCTTGAAAATTAAAGAAATATTTTTATTGTTTGTTGTAAAAATCGGCGATACTTTTAAATAAGAGAATTTAGTCAACAATACAACATTAACCTTTTATGGTTTAAGGAACTTTCAATTTTTAATTGATCTTGCATTAAGAATTATGTAAAAACAATTTCTATTACTTGTGACAATGTTATTTGCGATCACAACTGTCAGATTAAAACTATAAATGTAGTGAAAACGACTTGCTTAGTCATTGATTTAATATACGAGTACTTACTTTCTTTGCTTTCACGTACAGATTATAGTTTACAGAAATTATAAATATCAAATATCCAAGGATTTATGTACATATTTTAGAACTTACTATTGATAAACTATAATTGCTCTTTAGAACTGCGATAATATTTTTTTAATTTATTGAAATTATTTGTTAAACAATTTGATATTACGAGTATAATAATAAATGAATTAATTCGGCTTAACATCGTTATACTTTTCACCAAAGGTGGAAAAAGGTATATCTTAGTTTTTCATTCCCTTTGTAATTTCTGCAATATTTACTTCCGTCACCATAAAGTATTGTTACTTTTTTTCCTTTTAGAACAAACGTACAGATTCTTTTTACTGTAAATAGTAGACTTGTGTAGTTCATAAACGAACTAGTTTATGTAAACGATTCCATCGATTGAAGTAAACTAGTTCATACTTTTAAGTAAACCTAGTTCAGTTTTGAACTATACTTTGTATTTGAACTACTAGACAAGATAAACTAGAATCCATGTCTTTTTTTCTTGTTGACTATTTCCGAGATGAAATTAGTGCTGCCACGCATTTAGTTTAACATTCGTTATGGCAATGCTACAACAGTATTGTTGCCATTATAGTTTAAAAAGAACATTTGAATTAAAAGAGCTTTGAGCTAAAGAAAGCGTTTGAACTAGAAGTTGAAAGTTGAACTAAGAGAGATTTGAACTAAAGAGAGCCTTTGAACTTAATTTTGAACTAGTTTATTTTCAAACTTTAAACTAAAAAGAGCGATCACTAAATTGAACTATATGGCACAAGTCTAGTAAATACCACTGCGGCACATTATAAATTCGTTATTTTCATTACTTATTATGGCTCTATCTAAATATATACATCCACGCTACACTAATGTGTTACTCCGGCGAGACATGAATTACTCGATGACTCGTTTAGTAACCCAAAACCTTCCACAGATTTCTCCACCTCGCTTTACATTTAAGCCAGTCATCTCCCTTAAATCCAATAGCCACAACTTATGTCTGCCGTACGCTGTAATCATATTGTTACTTCCTCCCGCTAACAGCTAGGAGCTCTTTCTTATTCTTATAAAGGGCGCCTTGACAATTATCTGTTATTTTCACATTAAACTTTATCTGGCCATGGCTTTACACAATAACTGTCTTCCCCTTTTTGGGAGATTTGTACTGATTTTAAATTGCCTTACACTGTCATTACTCTCCTTTATACGCAGGTGGGCTCGAACTTATGATCTTCTGTTTTGCAGCACGCGCCTTTACCAACGCAGCCACTGAGGTTGTTTAACTTGTGTTACCTAATTATCGTATTATTCTATACACACACCTAATGGTGGTGGAAGTAACTTATTCACCTCTGTTTTTACCATGCCAGATCATATGTTCGTTACAGTTTATATATATTCTGAATTCTTATGCACAGCGAAGTCGATTGAGCGATGTCCGTCTGTCCGTGTTAGTATTGAAATCAACTTTGCCAAGGCACTAGATAAGCTAGAGAAAATATTAATACTCCAATCGATCGGACATAGTTTCAAAAATTTTGGTATTGAAAAATAGCAAGATCGATCCACGTCCTTCCATATCATTTGGAACAATGAAGTAACTCCAATAAAAATATGGCGCTTGCCATATTTTCTAAGTAATGGGCCTCTGAATTTTTCAAAGAAAAATAGGATTTTGCACCATATTTTGTCAGACATCAATATGTGTATCATGTAAAAGGTTTTGGGAAGATCTTACAGGAAATGCTAAAATCAAAAAAATGTTTTATGCACTAAGAGCCGGTAACATTTTTTTATGTAAATTTATTTACTTTTTGAATCTCTGTCACCCCAATTTTTTTTGTTTTTTTGTTGGAGTTACTTCAATAAACTAGATTTACATACGTGATGAAGGGTTTATAAGATTCGGATATAGGACTCTTACTTTTTTAAACACTTATTTCATATATTATATTGACAATACTAGATTTGCTGATTGTCCATTACCCGACGTCTCCATTAGCCATCAAATTGGAATAAACGTCATGTCGCACTTGAGTTTGGCGAATGTAGTCTCTTAATATTCATGTTTCGTTTATGTGTAATTATCGTTGAGCAATCATTTGTCTGAACATTTATGTTCGCAACTAAATATGACTTTTAGTATGATTTCTTCTTAACTCCAAAAAAAAAAAAATTATCTAACTCCCAAATAAAAATTTAAAAAATTCCTGACAAATGAAATATCTCCTCACTGGGTTCTGTTGGAAGTTATTTCATTTATTTTGATAATTTCGAGTTATTTCATTTTTATTGAGAGTTATTTCATTTGACTAAAATTGCATTTCAGTTCATTCAGATATTATTATAACGCTTGCTATAACTTTTTTTATTTTCTCCTCTATGGTATTTCGAACACCGGCTTCGTTAACAAATTATTTTCCTCCTTCAACCATTCAGGTATGGTATAGAAGTTATATCATTTTAATTAATTAGAGAGCTATTATTAGGAGTCACCTAATGGAAGCTATTTAATTAGGACTTATTCCATTATTCTGGCTACAGAGAAAACTTGTAGCTAGCGAAGCCGGTGTTTGTTATACCATAGAATAAAGTCCTTCCGCCCGGTCGAAGGCCGGCTATGCAGGAAACTTTTGGTGAGCGGAGCCGGGGTTTGTTATAATATAGAGGTTAAACCCTTCCATCCGGGCGAAGGGCGACTACATAGGCCGGGATGGCTCAATGATCTCTCTATAGTATATCGAGTGTGTGAACACTCTCTTTCTTGTTAAGAATATTGAACCAAATCCTTTATGTCATGCTAAAGTTTTTTTCTAGTTGTATAAACTTCTTTATGAAAACAAGAAATGGCCGTAAGACTGAGATGACTTCAAAATAATTATCTTTATAAATACGTGTTGTACCATTTTGAAATATTGTGGTTGGTAGTCTGCCCTACAAGAGCAATAAACAAGAATTTTATTTATTTATTGCTATAAAATGATATCGAATATTAAGTGCATTTTTTTGCATAACTTGCTCTTAAAAATTACATCATATGAAGTTTGTTACATTTTTTCTTCTAATAATTGAATTTCCTAACTCTTGTGTTTGTATCTATTAAATTAAGACAAAAGCATTGTGCGTACTTGCCGTTATAAATTGAATTGAAATTGCCGACTAAGAATTAATTAAAGTGTAAAATAAGTACGTATAGTCAGTGATGTCAGATTTAGGGAATTTTTCTTTTCTATAGGGATTGTTTCACAATTTTGACAGGTAGGGAAAAAAGGACAGAATTTTTAATTTTTTTGTTAAGATACTCTTAATTTATTTTAACAAGTTAGAGTGCTATATTCGGATATGCAGAATTTTATATACCGTTCACCATGTATATATAACCACATGTATGTAAATACATTTTTTTTATGTGTACAAAAAAATGTCATTGGCTCTTAATGGATTGAGCATTAAAAAATTGTATTTCTCTAAAGAGCTTTTCGAAAGCTTCAAAATGATACCCATATTGATATTTGAAAAATCTTTAAAAGTTCAGAGGTTCCTAGTTCGGGAAATATGGGCAAGCGCCAATTTTTTTTGCTTGATCTTGTTCTTATTTTTTTATTCTCTATCGCCCCATATATATATATATATATTTTTTTTTTTTGTTTGGAGTTACTTTTTTCAAATGATTAGAAAAATTACAGGTAGGCGTGGTGTTTTGCCCGAAGGTCATTGACTTATCATGCTGATTTCTAATAGCACTGTCTGATCGAATGCCGTATTTAAATTTTTTCTAGCTGATATATTACCTCGGCAATCTTGATTTCAACACTAAACCGGACAGACAGACATCACTCAATACATACTTTATGGGGGAAATAGATTATGTCGAAATTACAAACAGAATGACAAACTTAGATATACCCTTTTTCCACTTGTGGTGAACAGAGTATAAAATGGGAAATTTTCTGGGAAACATGGGAATTTTCAAAATTAAGATCTGACATCACTGAGTATAGACCATAAGTGTTTTATTTTATTTTACTTGCTGTAATTTTTTACAGTTATGCAGTGATGATTATGAAAAGGTTTTTTCCCCGAACACATATACAATATTTCATCAATAATCAATTGCAACTTTAAAGATAACGATAAAAAAATTTAATGTAAAATAAAAACAAAAATAGTGCCAATGTCGTTATAACTTGTAGTTAAATAAACAATTCTTACATTGTTAGTCGCATTCTTAAAAAAACATATTGATTTATTTATTGATTTAAAAAATGCGTCAGACAATAAACACTTGATGTAATTGGCTTGCTTAAGCAACTGCACTTAAATATTATAGGTAATCAAAGCCAACTGAATCAATATATTCTATAGCTTTAATTACAATCTTTAAAAACACATTTAAAAAAAAAAACTGTTGGTCAATTTCAATATGTGCCATATTAAAGTTCATTGAATTGAATCTGTTTTAACATTGAAAAATTATTTATTTTATTCAATCATCAATATTTCTCAATACAACAAGTGTTAAGAAAATGTGTATAATTTAATTGCATACTTCTATATCATATTCGATTGGCATGGGCTACCAAGAACACTTTTGTACATGTTGCCAAGATTTCACTGCTGTAAACGCGAATGCATTCACTCACACAACACACATAAACAACTATTTTATATTCTTTATGCCGCTAATGGAGTGTCTCTATCCAAGCCAGTCTTATTACACTTAGAATTTAAATAAATCTTTGAAAAAAAAACGCACAAAAAAAATAATAGAAACTTTATTACATTCATTAAAATTTTAATAAAGCCAAATTTATTTTTTTCCGCAACACATAACGATCAGCTAAGGGAGGAAAAAAACACCCACCGCATTTTCTTCAGTCTTATGGAAATTTTAATACATGACATAATTTTCATTTTTATTAATGGGCTCTTTCCACAAAAACTCTTTAGTTACGCTTATAGTTATGTGCTCTCTATGGTAAACTGACACTTGATCGCTTTAAGAATTTCTTAACACCTCCATGAATAGAAACAATTAAATGCAGTTAAGCTGGATTCACCCACAAAATTTTTCTTCCGAAACAATTTTAGTTTTTTGAGAGTTTGTTCTGAAACGATTCACCCACTTCGAACAATTTTTCTGAAAAAACGAAGCTACCATATTAAACATATGTGTAAGCGAGATGTGTTACTTTTCAAGCAGGCACCACTGTAACAGAAGATTGAAATCACAGAATGCCGATTTTTGCGTTTTTTTGTGTCGCAGACATAGTTTTGGTTTTGTTATAAATAAATTATAAATTAAAAAAACTTTCATAATTAAATAAAAATGAATAACAGTAAAGTGCTTCTTCTAATAGCTATTGAGGTAAAAAATGTTTTTTTTTCTGGCAAAGTACATATATAAAAAGAAACTAAAATATAAGAGAATTGCACAACTTATTGAATGGTTTTGATACTGATTAACAAAATTAAACTTACTTCCCATTCCAATAGACGTGGCTATTGACGACCACACACTCTGTTTAATGTGATTAGTTTTGTAATTATTGTTGCTCAAGTCATACAAGCATTCTGTACCCGGCTTTTTCATTTCTAAAATAAGCTTCAAGGCAAGGGATTCGCTGAGATCCATGAAACAATTTTTTAAATGAATTAAAATTTATTTCTGGCTTAAGTTCATTTTTTAATTTCTAAAAACTTTTAGAAAGAAAATTAATTTACAAATGTAATCGGACGTTTTCCAAGGAAAACAAGAAAAATTTAGACACTAGCAGAATGAAATGCAGCATTTTCTGGCTCGCTACAGACCTTCATCAGCATTCTTTGTATCTATCTACTTTAGCTTGTGTAAATTGTAAACATCATCTATTTAACCAACTAATTTTGTAAATAAGAATACGAGAAATATTCAAATCAATATTAATTTGGTTAGACGAAATCGACACACAAACCAAAGTATTTCTTCATTGTTCTATTTTTGGAATTGTCTTATACATTTGTTCTTGCTTTTGTATCAACCTTCGGCTGATCACGAATGCAATTTTTTATTTTTGTCATTCTTACTTGTTTACTCACAACATTATAGATGCTATTTTAGTATCATATTGATTGTTGTGCTTTAAGCATGAATGAACATGCGCCGTGCCATGCGTATGTTAATTTCTAATTTTTATGAAAATTAGTTGAACTGTGGAAGTAAATGAATTAAAATTTATTTCTGGCTTAAGTTCATTTTTAAATTTCTAAAAACTTTTAGAAAGAAAATTAATTTACAAATGTAATCGGACGTTTTGATTTGAATATTTCTCGTATTCTTATTTACAAAATTAGTTGGTTAAATAGATGATGTTTACAATTTACACAAGCTAAAGTAGATAGATACAAAGAATGCTGATGAAGGTCTGTAGCGAGCCAGAAAATGCTGCATTTCATTCTGCTAGTGTCTAAATTTTTCTTGTTTTCCTTGGAAAACGTCCGATTACATTTGTAAATTAATTTTCTTTCTAAAAGTTTTTAGAAATTAAAAAATGAACTTAAGCCAGAAATAAATTTTAATTCATTTACTTCCACAGTTCAACTAATTTTCATAACAATTTTTTAAATTTATTTTCTTTTATTTTGTGTTTTATTATAATTATACCAGGCAAATTAATGCAATGCAAACAAAGAACGAAAAAGGATGTAAGATATTTTTTTTTTTTTTGCTTGAAAGATTTTTATTACAATAATTAAGCTGTGATGCTTTTTCACTTTTTTCAGTTGACACCAGTTTCTTTTTTTTCACTTTTTAAGACATCATTTACTACAAATTTGTTAAAATTTTTAAAGAAAAAATTATTCAGAAAAAAAGTCAGTCAGGTTGCTTGGTAGTTTTACTTTTTAAATTTGAAATAATAATATGTACATATAATATGATGTGGCGGCTCAGTTAAATTTTCTTTTTTCATTGTTTCGGAACAAAAATTAAAATTAACTAGGGTGTCAGACGATCAAGTTTTGATTCAAGTTTCATTCAAGTTTTAAAATGTCTCTCATTTTTTAACCAATACACTCACACTTTAAAAACTTGCTGGGAATTTGCTTTCAAGTTTTCGTTTAATTGAGTTTTTCAAATTACATTCAAGAAAACAGCTGATTGACGTTTTTCCCTCCAAATTTGTATTAAAAATTCTGCTATCAGTGTTTTCTTGACATCTTGCTTAAAAACTTGCTTTGAAATTGCTTGCAGCCTACGTCACAGCTTTCAATTTTTGTGAATTTTGACAAGCAGTATGTGTAAGTTTCTTGAAAGAGAATTGAACAAAAACTTGACCGTGTGACTGCACCGCAAACCAATTCAAGTTGAAATTGTTCCGAAGTGAGTTTAACTCTTTTTTCTCTCTCTCTCTCTCTCTCTCTCTCTCTCAAAAAGAAACACGTCAAACTACATATAAAAAAATGTTTCGAAACAAAAATTTTGTTCCCAAACAATAGGTGAATCCAGCTTTAAAGCAGATGAAGTACAGTGCAACACAAAATTTAAGCTGATAAAACTAAATAAATTCCATCAAAAACAATTATGTTGATATTTAATTTGCAGTTCTTGAAGCAAACACAGCTTTAATTATACCAAATAATTTGCACGTTTCGTTAAATTTTCGTAAGTTTGAATAGCAATAATATTAAAAAAACCAACAAACCTTTGGACTCGATTTAAATGTGGTGAAAAACTTACTGCCATATTCATCTATACATAAAACAAAACAGTAACGGGGTCATTTCTGTATATAAAATATTTTTTTAAAATCTTGTTATTGGTGTGGATAGTAGTCGATATAGAATACAAAACATTTTTTTGAATTTTTATCTGTCTGTCTGTTTGTGTTCGCATCACGTAAAAATTGCTGGATAGATTTAAAAAAAATTTTGTGAGGTGGTCCCTTAGAACCTTAGTTCAAATATAGGATACTGTTTTTTATAAAAATATGTCATTTCGTAGAAAAACAATAGATACAAATATGAAAGCACCCAATTTTATCGGTATAATGGTACTAGAACAGTTGTCAATACATTTTATTTTTGTAGATGGAAAATTTTGAACACTGTTTACAGAACTCTACAATAAATATGTATTTAAAACACATTTGTCTAAATTTAAATTTAAAAAAAAATTATTAATAATACGCGGACGACGTTGTGGGCACTGCTAGTAAAAAATATAATAGCTTTGAAATTTGTTTTAGGACAAATTTGTATGGAAAATCTCAAATCTATTTTAATAATTTATAAATACCGCAGTAAGTCTTTAATAAAATAATCAATAAATTTTGAAAAAGTTCACGTTTTAAACAATCTTTTTTCTGTGTGTATTTAAATTAAGGTATTTTTTATTTCTTATATTTTACTAATATTTAAAAGTCATAAAAGCTTAATAGCTACCAGATTTCTTTATTGTCTTCTTTATTTGTCTTCGCTATAGTAGTAAATATTCCAAAGTTTTAGTTTTTTAATGTCCAGGTCTGCCGATGTTCTGGGATTGCCCGTGTTAATGCTTATCTTCAAGTTTATCTTAAATATACATGAATTAAGAAGTTTCTAATGTCAGAATTTAAAAAGTTAAGTCTTATTTAAACAAACAGTTATTAGAGAAAGACTATTTACATTTGAATTAATTTATTATTGTTTGGCGTCATCTTATTGTCAGGGTTGGTTTTCTCACATTGAACATAAAACATTTTTCCATGTATTAACTCAGAAACATATCTTATAAAAAAGCTTTGGGGCTTCCTCACGACTAGTTGAAAGTGAAGTGGAAGGAAACATTTTTATCTTTTTAGTCTTTCCTACAACGTTGACTGACATATCGCAGTCTAGAGTGGCTGGGTGGGCAGCTTTAAGGCCGGGGTACATAGAATCCGTCATTACTTAAACTTTGACGTATTCAACTGACAAGTCAGTTAAAATACATATTTTCTTATGAGCGTTGTCACAATCAATACGTGTCCGTTAACGCTAAGTACGAAAGTTGGTCAACTTTTGACGTAAGTTGAATATTTTGATAGCTATCAATTGCTTCTTCTTCTTTGTTTTCTTTTAACTCTTGCTGTGTTTCAATTGTATTCTGTGTGGCAAAACATAAAGAATAAATTTAATTAAATTAACAAGTGAATAAAATACAAATTTAATTTAAAAAAAAAAAAAAAAAGTATTCATTGTGTCAACCTCATCCGTCGTTACTTTGTCTTCAGTTGAATACGTCAAAGTACGGATTCTATGTGCCTCGGCCTTTAGAATTTGTAATCTGTTTCAGGAGTTGTAAGATGAAAACAAAATAGTCGGATAGTGTAACATAAAGCGGCCTATCCACGATCAAAATTCTAGCTGTCAAATTCATGTATGTGTGCTGCGCGCTTTGATGTACACATGTTGAATGACCAGTCAAAAATTCATTTTTAGTTGCTAGCAAAAAACATACGTTCTTAAATACAAACAAACGCAGATATTATTTACGAAACAATAAAATAAAAAGTAGTGGAAAAAAGTTAATGAATGAAAGAGTGAATTTTTTCGTTTAAACTCTTAAAATTTGTGCGCATCACAACTATGTTTTTATTAAATTTTGAAGTTTCCAAATGTGTGTCCTACACATACGTTTCTACTTCAAATTTTCTTTACAGCCTTATCAGTCTTTATACTCTTGAGTTAAATGCGATCGAAGAACCTAAGAATAAAATTATTTAAAATCATATGCGCCTACAAGTACGTGCAATTCTTTTCACAACCCTTGCCTCTATACACCGTCCGTGTACAAATAAAGCAGGCATGTTTTTATATCTTTTAAAAGTCAAGTCTGTTGTAATATGTAAGTGTAACTGTACTAACTTTGCCATCCCTGTAATGAACTATTTGTATGAGCTTTGCTCTCTTTTAAATAAGTTGACATAAGCTAACACCTGTTGTTTAACAGCAACATATATGTGTGCATTTACAGTTATTTATGTTTATCGATAAACATAGATAGCATTTTAACCCAACACCAACACCAGAAACAATAACAATTTTAATATTCTTATGATAATCTACCGCTTTGGATGCCATGTTTTCATAAATAATAACAATTTAACGCGCCTTAAAACATGTTAATGCATTTTTTGTCATTTTAATTCCGACGATTATAAACTAATGCTTACTTTTTCTTTTTCTGTTTTAAATACATTTAAGATTTTTTAATAGTTTTATTTACTTAAATATTTTTTAGACTTTGTCTTATAAATTTAAACAAATTATTTATAAAAAATAAGAGCAAAACTGTGATAAATCATACATACATACATACTAATATATGTACATACATATAAATAAAAAATATATACGACATTAAAATTTTTCTGTTAAATTTAACAATAAAAAAATAGAAAAACAAAAATGTCTCAAATTTACACAACAACCGCAAGAAAATGCAGTAGTAACACATCGTGGTTCGGTCTTTTAAAAATGTATTTTATACTGGGCGTTTTCATATGCAGCTTTCTGCATTGTGTTCATGCAGCCGTTGGGGTAAATGATGCACGATTTGTATATAATAAATCAAAAATGGATGCAGCAGCAAGTGCAGAAAACACAGATACAAATGTTAAGCTACTTGAAGAAAGTGAAATAGATAAGGTGAGTATGAAAATTTAAATTAAAGTAAAAAAATACGTTGCAATAAATTTTCAAATTAAAATTAATTAAGAACGATATGAAATGCACCCTGCATTTATAATTTTAAAAAACCTAAATTAATAGTAGAAAATTTAGAAATTAAGGCTTTTAATTCAAAAACAAAATCAAGTGACTCTCGGCTTATTATATGCAAGGAAAATTTAAAAAGATATACATAGTTTAAATTTTTATGACCTTGCTTTGCCTTTAAAAAGGTTTTAAAATATTGATTAGGTTGAAACTAAATATCTTATTAACACAAATATTTTGATTTTCATTAGAGACCTAAGTACTGCATTAAATGACGAAATGAAAATTTAGAATTGTCTTCATTTATTAAAATAACAAACTTCATTCAAAAAAGTGGCAACTTTGCGCCAAACTCGTACAGTTTAAATTTATTACACAACACTGATGTGCTTTGCATCTAACGTCAAATTATTTCGCGAAAACCGTTTAAAAGTTTATGAATTTTGAATTACTTTCCAAATTTTATATACTTAATTGTGTTTTTTGGATCATAAAAAAATAATGGGAAGACAGAGAGGACAAACAGGTGCTGAAGTTAGAAAACTGATAATTAAGCATAATACAAATAAGAAATCAATTCAAATATCAGAAATTATAGGTCGAAGTCAATGAACGGTACAATATATGCATAATAAAAACATACAACACTGAGAAAAGAGTTGAAAATAAGCCGAAAGTTGCGAATAATAAAATCTTATCTGATAGTGACGAGCAATACATTATACTGCAAGTAAAAAAAGAATCCGCACCGAAGCTAGCAGAGATCGTGGAGAGCGGTTTGGGACAGAAATGTTGCGAACAAACTATCAGAAATATTTTAAACAAAGCTAAATTTAATGGCAGAAGAGCAAGACAAAAACCTCTTATAAACAAACGAAACCAAAAATAAGACTGCAGTTTTCCAAAGACCATAAATCTAAAGATTTTTCGTTTTGGGAGAACGTGCTATTCACAGACAAAAGCAAGTTCAACTTGTTTGGATCAGATGGCAGGCCCTATGTGTGGAGAAGAGCTGCTTGCTAAAAATATGAAACCCACAGTAAAGCACGGTGTTGGATAGGTAATGGTTTGGGGTTTTTTTCTGCTTCTGGGCCTGCTGTATTGCACTTTATCGAGGGCATAATGGATAAGCACATGTAGCTTAACATTTTAAAAGAAAGTTTGCCACAATGTTAGCAAAAACTTGGTCTTGGCAATAATTTTTATTTTTATCAAGACAATGATCCAAAGCATAAGGCTTATAATGTGTGATCATGGTTGTTATATAATTGTCCGTATGTCATGAGTACACCAGCCAAAAGTCCAGATATTAACCCCATTGAGAATTTGTGAAGCTACCTCGATAGGATAATACGCCATCATACCATAAGTTCCAAGGACGATTTGAAAAAAGCTTTTAAAGAAGAGTGGCCTAAAATTGAACCTAGATTTTGCAAATAATTCATTCAGAGCATACCAGATAGGTTGAAATTGGTAATAAAACATAAGGGGATGCACACAAAATTTTAAATTCTTTGAAATTTAAACCAGTGTACAAGTTTAGCTTTGGTATGGAAATACGCACTATATTATATTTTTGCCTTGCAAAAACCTAATTGAATTAAAGTTTTTAAGTTGACCGGTATATTTAATATATTTATAAAATGAAGTAATAAAAAACAGGATTACGTTTTTTGTACTTGTTTGTTTTTTCCATATTATAAGAGATCTAAACAATTTAATTGAAGTGTGCGAGTTTCACTTAGTGTTACTGTAAATGTTGATAAAACTATATTCATAAATGATTAATAACCTTAAAAAACTTTAAGAAACAATTTTTAAATCAAAAGTAAAATAATTTAAATTTTGTTTGTAAAAGAAGAGGTTGTGCTGGAGGGGGGTATATAAAACGAAAAAACCGTCGCAGCCCATATTTTGCAAGTTACGGACTGTTTTAATATTTTTATATATACAAAAAGTGCCTACCACAACGCCCGCGTATCGTTTCTAACTTTATTAAAATTAAAATTTAGAAATAAAACAGTAACGGGGTAATTTCTGTACATGAAATATTATGGAATACAAAACACTTATTTTTGGAATTTTTGTCTGTCTGCCTGTCTAGTTGTCCGTCTGTCTGTGCTCGTATCATGTAAAAACTGCTGCATGGATTTGAATAAAATTTTATGAGGTGGTCCCTTAAAACTTTGACTCAAAATAGGATACTTTTTTTCATAAAATAAATGACATTTCGTAAATAAACTAGAGATACAAATGTAAAAGCACCCAATTTTATCGGTATAATGGTACTGGAACAGTTGTGAGTACATTTTATTTTTGTAGATGGAAAATTTTTAACACTGTTTACACATCTCTACAATAAATAAGTATCTCAAAGCACATTTGTCTAAATATGGATTTTAAGAAAATTGTAAATAATAGGCGGACAAAGTCGTGGGCACTGCTAGAAAACAAATAAAATACAACTCTATAAAATCAGCTGTTTTCTTTCATTATAAAAATGGAAACGACGCCAAACAACTTAAACCTAAATTTATTTGCAGAACAGCACCAAATCGTTTAAAAAAATTTACAACTTTTCGTTATATGAAATCACGTGATTTTTAGAACAGCCCCGAAAAACTACCTTTATGCTGTCATGATGGGCTTTACCATACAAATAAGAGGTAAAGACAATAAATGGAAAAAGTTCTAATACACACAAATGTCTAATTTGATTTTCAGCGAATTTTTCCTGCTTCTTAATAAAAAACAAGCAAGAGTGCTATATTTTGCTATGTCGAATCTTATATACCCTTTTCAATATATGTAAATCTAGTTTAGTAAAGTAACTCCAATAAAAAAAAAACAAATATAGAGGTGACAAGAATTAAAAAATAAGAAAAAGAAATTAAATATGATATAACAAACAATAATTTATGAATGCAAATTAAAAACTGAATATTTTGTTTGTCAGAAAAAACACTTTAAATTTATTACCTTGGAACAGGGTATATAAATATTTCTATATACTTAATTGCCTTCTGTTTGTCTACAAATATTGTGACCACTGGAGCAGCAAGCAATTTAAAATCCTTGTGGTAAATTAAAAACTTTTAACTAGAAATTCACAAAAAACACCCACGCAATTCGTGTTTCTTATCTAAATTTATCTTCCATTGCTTTACAGATCATGAGAGTTTATTTAAGATTTTAAAACACTTAAATATTTAAATGACGTCGAGAGCCTTTGCTGCCAAAGAATCTTATCTCGAAAAAATTGTTACCGCGAAAAATTCTTTTAAAATTTTAAATATTTTTTTAACTCATTACAGATATTTTTATTCATTTAGTTTTCACGGTTTAACATAAAATCAAAGTTTTTTATAAGACAGACGTACCTAGAAATCACAAAATTAGGTATTTAAAAAAATTTTAATTTTTTAGTTATGACTTTTTTGCAGCAAATGCTCCAGGTGCCTTTAAGAAATGCAATTATTATTTTTGTATGTTAATATGTTCTTTAAAAAATATTTAATTACTTTTTACCCCATGTGTTTTCTATTTTTTTTTTTCTTACTTTACAAACATGTTTATCTTTAGTTAATTTTAGGTAAATATTAACAGCAAATATTTTGCAAATGAGTTACAGGTTAATTAAAAATCCAATTACTTAAAGTACAAATAAAATATGGAAAATTTTTTAGTCCAGATAAAAAAAAATTGAAGTTTTGTTAAGTAAAAAAAAGTGACAAATTGCAGTGAATATCAGTAGTGAAAAAAATATTTTAAATGTAAAAATTTTTAAATAAAAATAGTGAATATCGCTCAACAAATATATCAGAAACAAAAAAAGGCCTAACTCCACTTTTCAAAAATGTCTCAATTTTCCTCAATTACTATCTTATTACTTTTCCATTATTTAAATATTTTCCATAAAAAAATATAAAAATTAGTTAAGGTTTAAAATATTATTTGAATTTTTTGGAAGCTATTCCACATAACTCCACTTTAAATTAACGCATTGCCACACAGCAGAAATTTACATGTAAACAATAAAAATAAATTAAACTTTGTAATGTTCATTCAAAATTTAAAATTATAAAGCACAGCAACATGAAATAATATCACAAAACCAGTAAGAGTGTTATATTTGGCTATTCCGAATCTTCTATACCCTTCACCATAAATGAATAAATGTAAAAAAAAAACAAACAAGAATTGGAGTGATAGAAAATAAAAAAATAAGAAAAATAAATAAAGTACACTAGAACCCCGATTTGCGTCGTAAATTGGGACCGAAGAAACGCGACGCAAGTGGAATTACCTTTTTCTGTATAAATGCACTGAATTTTAATTTATTGTGGAAAAAAATTTCAAAACAAAGCAAAAAAAATTTTTTTCGATCAAAATACAATTGTGAATACATTTTAATTTATTTCATTTACTTTAAAAAAATGTTTTTAATTATTATAAAGAAATAACAAAGCAATACATTAAGAAAAAACATAGGGAATTGCCTTTATTTCATGCAATTTAAAACTTTTCAGTGCTCAGGTAACGATCAGTGTTGCTAGAAGTTGTAAAAATTCTATAAGACAGAAGAGATGCTAAATCAGGCACTACAAATGCAAAAAATGGTAATCCACAATGATGCAGTAACAAATTCAACCGTTTTTAGTAACACAAATCGGAATCAAAACGACGCAAATTGGAAACAAAACGACGCAAATCGAAATAAAAGGATGTATTCGGGTTAAAACGACGCAACTTAAAATTACAACGACACAAATCGAATTTTTCCAGTTTTTAAAAAGGCGACGCAAATCGGTACGACGCAATTCGGGACTCTAGTGTACTATAAATAAATAATTTTACATAAGAATGTCACCGGCTCTTAATGGGTTAAGCATTTTTAATAATTTTAGTATTTCCTGAAAGATCTCTTCAAAAGCTTCAAAAAAATACCTATATTGATGTCTTAAAAAGTATGGTACAAAATCGTACTTTTCTATGAAAAGTTTAGAGGCCCATAAATCGAAAAGTATGGGAGAGTGCCAATTTTTTTACTAGTTATTTTTTTCTCTTATATTTTGTTTTTTTGATTGGAGTTACTTCATTGTTCCAAATGATATGGAAAAATTAGCGGCAGGCGTGGTATTTTGCCCGCTGCCTTAAAGAACATGGACCGATCTTGCTGATTTTTAATAGCAACATTTTCGAAACTATTTCTGATCGATTAATCGTTTAATAAATTTTTTCTAGTGCCTTGTCAAAATTGATGTCAACCTGAACACGAATCGACAGACGGACATCGCTCTATATGATGACTTAATATTTTAATACTAAGCAAATTTAAAAATTCATATTAAACAATTAAATTTAATGTTAACAAAACTAAATAAAAATTTTTACTTCATAAATTTTAACTTTAAAACACATTTTAACTTGTGAGGAGACCGTGAACCAATTTTTTTTAATTAATAAAATTTTCATGAATTTTTAAAATCAATTTTCTAAGACCTACTAATTTGCTTCTGACACATCCATATTCCACACAGTTGAACAGTTAAAACTATCAACAAAAAAGTGTATAGTGTCTATTGTGTGTTATTATCAACATGTTGACAGAAAGATGTTGCTAGTAAGCTGTTTATTTACTTGAAGATAAAACACGGCCTTTTAACAAAATTTAACAAATATGTTAACAATGCATTTACCTTTAATGAATCATAATTCTTAAACGTTTTTAAAAACAACAATACAAAATATGAAGAAAATATTAAGAAAGTAAAGAACGTGATAAAATGACAAATAACTTTAGAAAAACAATTTAGAATAAATAATAAATCTTGTCTATAAGTAGCATTTGTTGTGTTATGTTTAAAATAGAAGCGACAAGCGAAAGCTAAAATTTTTCATTTAGTGGAAAATTATTAAAAAGCTACGTCAAATGGCAAACAGATAATCAAAACGAATATTTGAGAATTTACTGCGCAGGTATTTTTGACTTGACTTCAAGTCTTATTAAAATTGGTTTGTACTGGCTGTGATAATAAAAACAAAATGGTTATTGAGCTTTTGTTTACAAATAAATTAAGAAAGACGCGAAAAGGGAAAAAATTAAACTTAATTAAAAATTACCGGAATTCAGGGCACAAAAAAATTATTTTATTATTTTTTAGCTCAGTTACCTGTTTATTACTAACGCCCGTTTTCAAATCGCAAAACGCTTATTTTATAGGAGCATGTTCACGACGATTTTCGCCTTAAATTTCAAATATAGGAAAGGGAATCATTTCATCCGTTCTTGCGGTTTACAGCGTTTTCATAGTCTTAAGCATAAAGTATAAATAAATTTCAAAAAGTTCTTCTTTTTCGCTGAAAACACATAATAAAATAATTGATAATTAACTTAATTCATCCCATTTTTTTTTATTAATTTCCAATTGTTGCTCATCGCCTGCAGCTCAAATTGCAATCAATATTCATATTGACATATGCAAATAAAGTGCTGTTGACTTTTCATCTTAAACAAATTGTGTTCAAGATAATGATGTTAAATGTTAAAAAAAACAACAACAAATATTAGAAAACTGAACCGGTTTTCTCTTGTTGTTGTAAATGGCGCTAAAACCGAATTCATTCAACTGTAATTTTAATTAAAAATCCACAATCACCTGTCTCCAACCAACAGCAAACGTCAATGATGATGATTCATTTGAAATTCCATGACAACAATTATTATTAATTTATTTTATTTGTTTTAGCTCGTGTTTTTTTTAATTTTTTTTATTGTTAACAATCTAATGATTCTTTCTCTTTCCTTTTTTCTAACATAAAATTGTTGCTTTTCAATTCAAAAAATTTTCGAAAACAGATTTTCGTTACCACAAAAATTTCCCAAGCCTTAGTACGTCAGTATGTTTATTGTTATTTAAACTTTTTTACTTGTTTATAAAAAATCGAAATTAAAGCCTATGAGTAATTTAATTAAACAATAATAATTATGTACAACATTATTTGATAATTAAATATTTATTTTATATGTATTTTAGTGAAATATTAACAAAAAAATATATTGTGTTTTTAATAACTGTTTTGTTTATGCAAAAAAAACTTTAAAAAGAGAATCTAAAAAATAGCAAGCAAGAGTGCTATGCCGAATCCTTTACACCCTTCACCATATATGTTAATTAAAAAAAAAGAAGGAGCCTTAAAACATATAAAAAAAAATTAAGTGCGATATATAATTTTACATAAAAATGCCATCGGCTCTTATTGGGTTAAGAAAATTTAAGTATTTTCCATAAAAATTTCTTCAAAAGCTTTAACATGATACCCATAATGATATTTAAAAAAATTTGAAAATTTCAGAGGTCCGTAAGTCGGGAAATGTGGGCGAGCGCCAATTTTAATACTTGATGACTTTTTATTTTTTAATTCTCTATCGCCCCATGTATTTGTTTTTTTTTTTGCTTTGAGTTACTTTATTGTTCCAAATGATTTAGAAAAATTAGAGGTAGCCGTGGCGTTTTTGCTGATTTCCAAACTTGATTTAAACACTACACGGACGGACCGACGGACATCGCTCAAACGACTTCGCTATGCATAAGAAGTCAGAAAAATATAAACTTTATGGGGTCAAAAATCGATATTGTAGAAATTACAAACGGAATTAGTTATACCCTTTTTCCACTTTTTGTTGTGAAGTGTATAAAAATTTAATAACTGTTTTTGGTCTATTTGGACTATAAAATGTGTAGCAATTTTTCAGAGTTTAGGCAACATGAACAACATTTTATGTCACTGTTGGGAAACATTTATTTTTAAGAGTAAAAACGTCATGAGTTGTTTTTATACTTAAAGCTTAAACCTCGAGATTATAATGGAATATTTAAATATTTAAAAAATGTCTAAAATTAAAGAATATTTTATTTTCTAATTGTTCAAGCACTAGGTCAGTATTTTTTAAATAAAACATTCTTTATTCTTTTATTTTTTTCAATACTTCGCAAAATCTGATGGCATCTTCAGGAAACAGGAAACAAAATTATTAAAAAAAAATTTTTTCCTGACATAAAAGAATAAAGAATATTTTTATTTAAAAAACTGACCAATTGCTTGAACAATTAAAAAATAAAATTAATTATTAAGGTCGAAAAACTTTTCAGGAATAAACAAAGTCGATCGGAATCTGAAGAAGGTAAAACAAAATCGATCGGAATTGTTAATACGGAATTAAAACCATTCCAATCGAAATGTGTGACATGCCTGAATATATTAAAGAATATAGATTCACAAACACATTCAATTATCAGCCATGTCACAGAACAAAATTCCGTTCGAGAGTGGAATTGATTCCGTATTTTGCTTCTATAGAAAACGTTAAACGAAAAAAAATTTCGGAATAAAACCACTTTCAGTTTGCTATGTGGAATTGATATTTCGAGCATTTTATTAACATAAAAACTATTCAAAACATTATTTTATAGGAAAGGCTATTCTTTATCTTGCTTATTGATCCAAATTAAATTTATTTTAATATGATGTTAATAAAAAATGAACTTATTCTTAAGCCTTTATAAAAAACATAAAATACAGCCATGTCACAGAGTGAAATTTTGTACGATTTAGAAAACTAAAACGTATTTTGCTTCTCTAGAAAATGTAAAACGATCAAAAAATTCATTTTGAAAACGGTCTTGAAATCTAAAGTGAAATTGATATTTTTAACAACTTAAAGACGAAAAATGTGGAAAACTGTACTAAAAATTAATTATAAATATTGTCTATATTAATTTCGCTTAAAAAAAAATTTTTATTTAAATACTTCTAGTATGAAAATTTTAATATTTTTGTAAATCGTATAAAACATTGGTCACAAACTGAAAACGAAATTGATGTTCCATTGCCACCCGGGTTTCTGATAACATCCTGCCATATGTTTCAAAGAAAAAAGTGAGAAGTGAAATGGATACATTTACTTACACTCCACTTGGATAGGACAAAGGATCTGACGCATCCCTCAAACTTCTGCGATTTAATTTGATTGCTAAATGCATCTTTCTGTCTTCTTACATCACAGCAACAATTGAAACACCAGGCATACTGTTCTATTGTTTAATTTTTTATTTATTTTTTGATTTTACTGCCATCCCTAAATTAGAGCGTAAGACGCGACGCAAAATAACGTATGGCTTTTACGCTGAAATGACACACCTAAATAAAAGCGCAACGTTTTGTTGTGAACAGTAATGTTAACCTATCAATTTTAATAAAAACCTATAAAATGAAATACAAAACAGTGTTAAAAACGCTAGATAAACCCGAAAAAAGCAAAAATATCATTACTGTTTTGCAACGTTTTCTAAATACTACAAAAAATATGTAAACAACAGTAGCTATCAGGCAACTGCATTATCTTACGCGCTGTCAAAATTGGATTTTCCAATTGCTAAGTGTTGACGCCGTGCTAGATGATGCTTCATACATTTTGTATGTACATGAGAAATTTTGACAGATATCTTGCGCTTTACGCGCTAATTTAGGGATGGCAGTTAGTTTGTTTGTTTTCTTACTTTCTTTTAATTTGTCTGGAGCCGGACCGATATTGTTGGCGCCGGTTGCTGAACCAGCTGTTTTGATTTCAATGTAACCAAATTTTTTAACATAAATAATACGATTTCCTTTTTTTCCGTTTTCATAAAAACGTACGAGAGCTGAAGAAGCAAAAGTAAAACGTTACGATTTGGAAATACGAATTCAAATCAATTTCGTACAAAACCTGTGACATGGCTGATAAACGGAATTTGTTTAAAAGATATTGCCGTACTTTTATTCTTGTTAGTTTGTTTTTTTTTTCGAAAATTCCGTAGTGACACAAACACGAAAGGGCACAAAGAAGAATAAACAATTACAAAAATATTATTCTGCACATATTTTTTAACATCTAAACGATCTTGAACAGGCACTGATGGTATTGTCACAGGGTATATTCGAGCTCGGAAGATCATTAGACATTTTCTCCAACACCAAAATAAAAACCTCTTAATTCAGCCGGTAATAACTTAAAAAACTGCGATTACAAATTATTATTAATTTATAGATTCATATGTATGATATTTTTTATTTTAACTTTTTTTTAGCAATTCGCATTGAAACACAAATATTTTTTGTATTTTTATAGTTTATTAAGTCAGCTGTTTTTTGTTTTGCTACATTCGTTGTTATGTTGCCATATTTTGAACAAACATACAGTGGTTTTGTATTTTCTTCGGTTTACTAAAACCGAACGGAATCTATAGAAGCTAAAACCATTTCGATCGGAATCATTTCAATTTCGAACGGAATTTATGACATGCCTGTATGAAATAAAAACTTTCATACACATTTTGCTCAATGTTATTATTGTCTTTTGTATCCTTAATGCGGTTCATTTTATTTGTCATTAAATCTACTTAACATATCGTCCGTAGGAGTGAATGTATTGCAGCATAAATTTGTATGTTATTTAAGAGCGGCTTAGACGGTACGACTTTACGTTTATAAGATCCGAGAAGAAATAATATGAAAATCCATTCGTATTTTTAAAAATGAGAGTAAAAATCTTACGACAGATTTTTTGAGTTTACACAATTGATATGTACAGGTTTTTGGGCGGTTTGCAGAAAAATGCATCCCTGATCAAATGATTCGTAATTGTCTTTTGAATTGACTGCCAAATTTTTATCCATAATTGCTCTCAAATTGTGCAGATTCATTACTGCTATCCCTAAATTAGCGCGTAAAGCGCAAGATAACTGTCAAAATTTCTCATGTACATACAAAATGTATGAAGCATCCCTAAATAGCACGGCGTCAGCGCTTAGCAGTTGGAAAATCCAACTTTGACAGCGCGTAAGGTGGTGGAGTTGGCTGCAAGCTACTGTTGTTTACATATTTTTTTGTAGTATTTAGAGAACGTTACAAAATAGTAATATCATTTTAGCTCTTTTCGGGTTTATCTAGCGTTTTTATCACTGTTTTGCATTTCATTTTATAGGGTTTTATTAAAAATGATAAGTTAACATTACTGTTTACAACAAAACGTTGCGCTTTTATTTAGGTATATCATTTCAGCGTAAAAGCCATGCGTTATTTTGCTTCGCGTCTTACGCGCTAATTTAGGTATGGCTGTTACATATTTGGTTTAGACGATCCCACTGGTAATATTCTGCACAAAAACTTGACAAGACCTAAGACTTCTGTGACCATGTAAACCGCCCTTTACATTCATTTATGAAGTTTCTATAGAGAAGTTCATATTGCATTTAATTTCTCAATGAAGTTTTCATAGAATTTATTACAGAAAAACTTCCTTCCGCACAAGAATAACTTGTGGAAACAACCAACATATTAAGAACGGCCATCGACAATTCCAATTTATAAAAGCCAAGTATTTTAAATATCGCCAAGTATCTCGCCGTTTTAAGATTTTTAATGCTAAAAAGGATTTTTAACGTCACTTTTGGCTTGAAATCGCTATAACTGACAACACTGTTCTCTAGTTTAATGCTATAAACACAATCAAGCCCACCGACCATCAACTACAAGATGTCAAAAATAGAATGCATGCGTGCTTATGAGAATAATTCCTTTAGCCGCTACACGACTAACGACTACACGGCTACTTTTGTAGCCCGTAGCCAACTTAGGATAATTTCTATTTTTCTTGACCACAAAAAACAGACTAGTGCTGCCAATACAATAAATGCATGAAATGGTGGTTTTAAAAACGCAATAAATTAAATATCGCTATTAAAAACACGAAAAACTATTATAGTGGCACCATTGAAAAATAATAATCATCTGTTCATTTGTTTACTTTTTTCATTTACTTTTTATTTAGAGCATTTTTTTGCTTAACCTTAATACATATGTCAAAACAGATGTTTATTTTTTGTAGTTAGTGGTCGGTAGTTGTTAAAAGAATTAAGTAGCTGGCGACTTGGCTATTTTTGTAGCCAGCTACTTTTGTAGTCGGTAGTCGATGGTCGGTAGCCTTTGATTGTGTTTGTAGCATAAAAGAAAATATAATTCTCTAAATGGTAATTCAAAGAAAATTCTCTTTATTTGCAGATTCCTATGGATTTCTATAGACGACTAAATAATATAACAGACATATCGGAATTTATTGAAAAATTTATTGATCCTGACAGCATAGATGAACAACTTGGTATACATGGTAATAACATTATTATTTTTAAATTTAATTCACGAACATAAATATTAAATAGCTTTTTTTGTTTTCTTTTCTTTGTATCCTTTTAAATAGAAAATTTAAAAAGACCTGTTGAAAGAGGTGGGTTTTAAAAACCTTTTTAACTTAAAGACTTTTTGTAATTTAAAATATTTTTTTTTTTTGCTTAAACAGCTGCTGTTATTCGTGCAAAAGCGGCGAATTGTGAACCCGAAAATACAGTGGTTGATTTGACACCGATTAATCCAAAAAGTAATTATTTTCCACGATGTACACGTGTTAAACGTTGCGGAGGTTGCTGCAGTACCCCATGGATGTCATGCCAGCCAACAAAAACCGAAATTCTCAATTATCAAGTCTATCGCTATTGCTATGAGGAGGTAAAAGCCAAATTTTGTGGTTTTGAGGTGATTCCCGTGGAACAACATATAGAATGTAAATGTGATTGTCGCAAAAAACCAGAAGTGAGTAATAAAATAAAGTGCGGTTGTCATACCTTTCGGTGAAGACTGTCGTCACTGGCTGTTTATTGGGTACGTTTGGCGAGCGCATTCGATGTGAAAAAATCATTTTTAAGCCGCGTTTTGATTAGTACTCCGACGACGGTCTTCACCGAAAGGTATGACAACAGTATAATATTTACTGGCGAAACAAATGCGATTACCTTAATACCAAATAAAGTGCGCCTTAAACAGTTACGGTTACACAAATTTCTGTTCTGTTTTGTTGAATGTTTTATTTTCATATAAATTTTATAATTTTTTTTTTTTGTTAATTTTTATTTAGGACTGTAATGCCTTTCAACGCTATCAGGATTGCCGATGCAAATGCATAAATGATAAGGCTCGGGAAAAATGTCTTAATCTGGACCACAAAATATGGGATGATGAAAATTGTCGTTGCGTTTGTAAACAGAATGAAAACTGCACAACGGGTTCTTACTACGATGAGAATCAATGCAAATGTATACTGGTGCGTATAAAACCGTTTCTAATTGATTGGTGATTTCATCTAATTCGTTTTGTTTCCTATTTTTTTGTTTTGTTTGTCTAAGTCTCTTGGGTTATTTGTTGTAAAAAAAATACACATTTTTGTTGTTATTGTTGGTTTTTTTTTTGTTAGTACTAATACTATATAAAATTAGTTTGCTGAAAAGGTGTATGATGAATTTAAATTTAATTAATTTCAATGGTGTTTGAAACTGGGTGTTTGTCTTACATTTAAATTGTTTTGATTCCATATATGTAACATAAGGCAGGTGTTTTGGGTAAACGCGTATCGGATAGTTTCAAGTTTAAATAAAAGGTAATTGTTTAAATATTATTTAATAACAATAATTTATTCCCTTTAAATAAGATTAAATTCTATAGATGTACGAGGGGAAGCTTATAAATCTTTAGAAAAAATTTTAAAAACTCCAGTTTATTCTTATTTAGTTTTTAAAAAGGTCTTAAGACAGCAGGAATTGCAATTTATGAAAGTAAAAATTGCTTAGGCCTTCTAAAGTTAGAAGCCAAATTAAGCTGAAGCAATTTACCAATTTGTCAAAAAAGGAGCTTTAAATATTTTGGGGTTTTAGGTTAAACTTGCGATGTAATGTGCACGAATTGATTACTAGTCGGCGATAAGCGGTTGCTAATGTAATATGGAGTACTATACACTAAAGCGTCGTTTCAATTTGCGACGCTTTTAAAAAACTAAAAAAAATCGATTTGTGTCGTTGCAATTTCAAGTTGCGTCGTTTTTACCTGATTTGCATTCTTTTGACTTCCTTTTGCGTTATTTTGTTTTCGAGTTGCGTCGTTTTGATTTCGATTTTCGTCGCTAAAAACAGTTTCATTTCTCACTGCATCATTGCGGATTACCAATTTTCGCATTTGTAGTGCCTGATTTAGCATCTCTTCTGTCTTATAGTATTTTTACAACTTCCAGCAACGCTGATTGTCACCTGTGCGTTAAAAAAGTTTCAAATTGCGTGAAATAAGGGGAATTCCCTATGTTTTTCTTAATGTATTGCTTCGTTATTTCTTTATAATAATCAAAAACATTTTTAAAGTAAATGAAATAAATAAAAATGTATTCATACTTGTTTTTTTTATCAAAACTAAAAATTTGCTTTGTTTTTATTATTTTCCCCAATAAATTAAATTTCAGTGCGTTCATGTAGAAAAAGTTGATTCGCATTTCTCCGGTCCCCATTAACAACGCAAAGCGGGGATCTAGTGTATATTATTTTTCCCTAAAATCACTTTCTATTGTTTTCTAACATCTTAAACAAATCTAAAAAAAAATGTTGCCTTACAAACAATTTATCAAAGTTGATTTTACGTTTTATTGCAGTTTTAATTGTATTAATTGTTTTGTTAAATGTTCCGTTTCATTTTGTGGTAACTATGAAATTGCTTGTTTTTTTTTTTTTTTTTTTTTTTTGTCAATAAAATATTTACAAATTTGTGTATTTGTTTTTGCTTTTTGAGATTATGAGTTTAGTTATTAAATGCAATTTTTTTAACGTTGCACATTGGGGTATTTTAGGAGTCTAGTCGGTCATTATTTTAGTTTTTCTCTAAAAATTTATTGAAGTTAATAAAACTTAGCAAAAATATGTCTTATATTCATATACTGTTAAAGCTTGAAAAATAAAAAATCGAACCAAGGAGAAAAGAGTTCCCTTAGGAGAAGTAATCCTACTTCTGAAGTTTCCTATAGCTTAAGGTCAGCGAAAGTTCAAGAACTTAATTTTAGACAAAAAAGGCTGTGACATAAAATATTAATAAATCAATTAAAATTTACTATTTTGGCTTAGGTTCGTTGTTTAATTTAATTTTTACAAGGAAAAATTTTTTAAATGTAAGAGGACGGTTTCCAAAGAAAACAAGAAAAATTAGACGCTGGCAGAATGCCTATTAAATTAAATTAAAAAATGAACCAAAGCCAAAAAAGTAAGTTTTAATTGATTTATAAAAATCCACGTTTCAATCCCTGATTGGGTAAAAAATTAAAAAAAAATTTATAAGATATTAACTTAAAAAGTATTTAAAGAAATGAAATTTACCACCGTTCCAGTTTTTGGTACATCCAGTATTAGACCTAATTCACTTTTACATCTTTTTTTAAATACATCTCTTAAAACTTTTACCAACTTGCATTATGATTGAAACAATTATACAATTAATAAAAACCGAAATATTTTATGACTGTCAAGGTCATCAAAAATTAAAAAAGGTAAAATTTAAAAAAAAAATCGCAAAAACTTGGAGCACTTGCTCATCTTTTTTCTTTTTTTACAGTATTATGACGAAATAAAGCCCAGGTGTTTTTTTTGTTTATGTTCGACGTTGTTGTTAAAATTTTAAAATAAATTTAAAAAATAAAAAATTTGAAAATAATTGGAAAACGTAAAAAGTTTTAAATTTTATAAAATTAAATTTTGAAACAAAAAAAAGAAATGTGAGGTATTGCTGCATATACAGGATAAAGAAACCAACTGGGTATAACTTTATTTAAAGTAACAAATTATGATAGAGGTATAAATTAAATTCGGCTTTCTTTTGCTTAGTCAGCTATTTTTGACATCAGCGTGGTGCTCTACAACGGCGAAAATGAACGAATTCGCCATTGCGACCATCTAGTAATTATTCTGCCGTGACAGTATTAAAGACGATGTCTCAAATTTTGTAGTAATCAATTTTTGCGAAATCATGTACCAAGTGCTGGTAGTGGCGAATTCATTCATATTCAATTACCAGGTGGCAGCGTGGGCGAATTCAGTATTTTTTGCTGGTATACACCAATTTTTTATATATGGAGTTTGACAGTGGTGTACACCAGCAGAAAATTTCGAATTCGCCTACGCTGCCAACTGGAAATGATTTGCCTTGCTCAAGTTAATATACAAAAAATCAGCGTCTAACCTTTTATATGAAGTTTAACATTTCCTGCAACGGCGAATATGAATGAATTCGCCATTACCACTAACTAGTACATGATTTCGCTTTGTAACAAAATTAAGTAAAAAATATTCAGCTGCCGCAACGATGCCACCCGTTAAAATTAAATCGCCTTGCAACAGACATTGTTGTCATTCATGCAGTGTTGCATTTTTGAGCAGGGTTCATGGTTATAATTAGGCAGGTCTACAACATTACAAATTTTTTTTTTCATTTGCCATTCTGTAGTTATAACATCCAAACCTAACTAAAAGCAGGAGCGTTATTTGCCTATCAATAAAATTGCCAGGATCATTATATTTACAAAATCAAACAACTGCGCAATGGTAAGCTGTTGGTATATCTTGGAATTGAACTACGCTAAGCAGACCGAAGGCACAACGCTAAACGCTTTTGTTTAGGTTCTTCTATTTATTTAATTGCTTTTAATTTAAATGTTATGTGTTTCTTTATTTTTCTTTGTGTTTTCATTCTTTTTTTTTAGACGTCCTCCAATGATTTTGTTGATGAAAATCAACAAAATTAACTGATCAATCTATCAATACACCCATCCACTCTCTAACAACCTAGAAAGTAAAAACAACTTTAAACTCTTTTTAAACACGCTCATATGCACAGTAACACTTTTAAGTTATAACTATGAAAATAAAAATTAAAAAAAAAACAAAAAATACAAAAATTCTAAATGCATAAAAATTGTAATTAATTTGTTACAACAAAAATATGTAGATAATAATAAAAGAAATTTTGGTTTGTCCTTGTCGCATAAAACTTTTTTTGTTAAATTTTAAGTCATCGTCATTATCTAATTTGTTCAATGTGATTTGCATTTAAAATGTAAAATTTAGTATTAAAAAAACAAACAGAGAGTTTTCGAAATTCAAAGTGTTTCTGTGTTAAAATTTTATGCCATTTCTTAATGAGTAAGTAGAAAAAATCACTTTATTAAAATATTTTATTTTGTATAAAATTTATTCTCATTTTTTGTTTATTATAATTATAAATCATTTTTGGTTTTGCATGGGCTTTTTTCTAAAACAAAAAAAAAAAAACTATAAAATTCTAAATATTTATTTAATTACAATTACAAAAATATTTATTTTATTTGTTTTAAAAAAATTATATTTTTATCCCTTTTCAGCCAATTGAAAAACCTCATGAGAATAGTGAAGGTGTTAAGACACCTTCCTTTAATCGTCGTCAATTCATTGTCAAACCCATAGAAGTGTATCCCGATAATAGCACAATTTATGAATTATAATGTTTTTGTTTTTTAATTTTTTCGTTTAAGAAGTATAGTTTTTTTTAGAATTTATTATCAGTATTTTATGTTGAAAAATGTATGTATCTAGCAAACGCACGTAAATAATTTAAATTGTCAATAACGTAGTTATTAAGTCATTTATAGACAGACTCTGAGCTCTAGAATAAAATTATTATTAGTAATTATTATTGTAATTCTAAAAGCAATTAATTCAACATGCTATTAAACTTTTAATCAGTCCGATTAAAAATTGTTTGTATTGTTTTCTATTTTTATCTCCAAAAAATGTCTGTCTTAAATAATTCCTGTACTTTTAATGATTAAGATATTCTTTACTTTTTAAGTAACATTTTTATCATAATTATTTAAGTTTAGTTAAACATTGTCTCCAGTTTGTAATTCTGTTCTAAGGTCCATTATTATAAATTGCCGTTAGCTTTGCATTATTAAATAATTATTTTTTCTTATCCAATATGTATTTATATATTTAATAATGCAAACCTATTTATCGGTCAGACAAAATCCTACCTTTACTAACGGCAAGTTGTTATAATGGCCCTAAGTCTGTTAATTAATTAAAATAAAAATTTTAAAAAAGGCAGTTACTTAAATTATATTCAAATAAATATTTTTCTAGCTATCAGGATTCTATTTTCTTATATGTTATTGTAACTTAAAAAAAATATTATGCATTTGAGAAGTAAACACTTAAAGTAATCAAGCACAGTTAACGTCAACAAACGTAAACCTTTAATATGTTACTTTGGGCTTGTTCGGAAATGCATCGCTGCGCTGCATCTGATGCGCAGTACGTTTGAAAATATATCTGTTGGCATCACTGCAAATGTCATGTGTTCTAAAGGCCAGGATTGATTACCATACTGTGGATTAAATTTGTACTTGTGTGACAGACTTTTTGACAGATCTGTACGATTTTATAATCCTTTGAAATAATTCATAAAATGATTTTTTCTGTGCGATCAGAGTTGATTTTTTGGAACACGAGGAGAAAGCAACAACAAAATATTAAAAGCATCTGTTATTTGCATCTTTTTTATATAATAGTGTGGCACCTACGACGCCATTTTGAAACGATTTTTAAAGTATGACAGAATTCTGTCAAATTTGTGTGTGATTAAATCGTACGATTGTGTATGATAGTGAATCCTGGCCTTAACATGCATCACAGATATTTATGATGCGCAAACAAACGTCAAACACACATCACAAAAATCGCTAATAGTTATTGAGGGTTTTCACACAAGACTAATTGTGCTGGCATAAAATCGCAGTTTGTAGGCTTTTTCGGTGAGGAGAGTGGTTTTTGGTTGGCAAAATTTTTCAACCAGCTTCAACCCCGCACAAGCAGAACAAAACTAACACATACACACTTATGAAAACACAGGTTCTGCGTTTTTTGCAGAGCGATTTTTAGTGTTTAGTCGTCCATCGACGCGTAAACATGAATTCATCAATGATGAATTTTATTATGATTGAATTCAATTTTCTTATAATATTTTATCGAGGGAAATTAAGTTTAAAGTTAATTTGAGTTAATTTTTATATGTAAAAAAAAGTTAAAAACGAACTTTTTGTCAAATATGAATAAAATATTAATTGAAATCTTCTTATGAATAAAATATTAATTGAAATCTTTAGCTTCTAGGAGTGATGATGCAGCTTGCAAGTTACAGCCACTACAAATTCCTCATAAAATTATTGCCAAATCATTATCAATTATTCAAGCCATATTTCCGCATTTTATGTATGTGTTTAACGAACGAAAGGCAAACGTGAAATAAACAAAGAAATTACTAACACACACAAAGCTGTGTATACGTGCACAATTTTATGCAAGCATAATTAGTCTGTGTGAATACGAAAGAACAAAAGTTGTGCGGATTAAAAATTAGTCTTGCGTGAAAACCCTCATTAATTTTATTTTGTTTAATTAAATTTGTTTATGCATTTCTAAAAATGAATTAGACGTAAAATTTTCCAAGCTTGTAATAAGAGGCCATTAGTGAGCACATAAATGCGCACATAAATTTTAATGTTTAAGCGTTTGAAACTAAGAGTATGTAATAATTTATTTTTGTCTGCGCATCGAGTGGGCATCAGCTGTTTTGCATCGGCAACGTTAACTAATCACACATGCGCATCAGATGCAGCGCAGTGATGCATTTCCAAACAAGCCCTTTTATACATCCGATATGAAAACTTAAACTCAAATAAACTACAAAGCAGTCACAAAATTTCAACAAAAATAAACCGTTTTGCAAAAAGAAATATTTTCTTATAAAAATTTTAAACGCCAAATATCAGTATTCCATTAGCAAAAATGTCTTAAAGCGCTCGATTCAAAATTTCATTTCTATAAAAAATCAATGCAATTTTTGTTATTAACAAAACAAATATTAAAATAATTTGTTAATAAATCGTTAAAGTGCTTTTATATTGAGTTGCCTTCTTAATTCCATTTTTCTCTCATAGCTTTTTGCTTGCGTTTAAAAATATCTTTTTTAACCTAAGCACAAATTTTAGGAATACGAAAGAAATATTTTCAAATGCCGAAATAAAAAAGTAAAAAATTTAAAAATTTATTAAACAGTTCCACAATAAGGTCAAGTCCTCCTTTTTTAAATAAATTTGAATTTAGAAATTAAAGGGTGTTCCCACAGTTGATATAGTTCGACCTATATGGCGCTATCTCTTCACCCGTTATATAAAAACACTTAAAAATTAGACAGAATGTCAACTACTTTGTTTGGTATAATTAGAAGTATAAATATTTAAAATTATAAAGCAAAGGGTGTTCCAATAGTTAATATAATGTGATGTATATGGCCAAGCTGTTGAACGGTTCTAGCTAGACGGTTAAAATTTAAAAACAACCTGTATTGCGCAGTCCGCTAAAACAGCAAGTTTAATATTTACATTTGAAATTAAAGGGTGCCCTTATAGTTGATGCAATTTTATGTATGTGACCAAACTACTTAATTTTTTAGACAGAAAGCTGCAATCTATTTTAAAGTTGTTTTTTTAGGAATTATTTTTGTTTTACTTACAACAACAAAACAAACTAAAGGCAACGTTTCGTTTTGTTTATTTTCGTACCCTGATTATATAAAACAATAAAATATTAAATTATTTTTTAATTTTTTCCCCAGCCAGAGGTGGATTTTCATAAATCAATTAAAATTTACTTTTTCGGCTTTGGTTTATTTTTTAATTAAATTTTTACTGAGAAAAAATATTTTTCAAATGTATGCGGACGTTTTCCAAAGAAAACAAGAAAAGTTTGAGTTGTGTGTGAATTTCGTCCAACCAAATGAATATTGATTAGTTGGTTAAATTGATGATATTTACAATGTACACAACTTCGGGTAGATAGATGCGAAGAATGCTGATGAGGGATTTGGCAGTCCTGAAAATGCGGCATTACATTCTGCAAGCGTCTAATTTTTCTTGTTTTCTTTGGAAAACGTCCGCGTACATTTGAAAAATAATTTTTCTTTGTAAAAATTAAATTAAAAAATGAACCAAAGCCGAAAAATTAAATTTTAATTGATTTACAAAAAAAATATTAATACACGGCTGCAATTCATTTTATTATTTGCTAATAATTATATTATTCACACAAAAAGTTAAATTTTCAATAAACAAATTTTAAAATTATATAATTTTACCGTCGATCAGCCTTTTTTATTTAGTTAATTTAAAAAGAAATAGTAATTAAACCCAAAAAAAACTTTTTATAAATTTTCATGTTGTTTATTTATTTAAAAACATACAGGTTTTACTACAAAAGATTATTTTTTTAAATACTTTTTTTTACTAAAAAGAAAATATATTCGAAAAAATATAGCAGCATTAATAAAATAACAATAGTTTAAATACGAAAACAATTCGATTATAATCTATAATTAAAAATTAAATAATTTTTAAGAAAATAAATGCATATTTTTTAAAATATTTGCTATAAATTATGTGAATACTAAAAATAATGAATAATTAAGTTTTTTATTAATGTAAGGAAAAAATAAAATAAAATATGATTTAAAAACTAATAAAAAAATTTAAGGAAATTAAAAAATTATATAAAAAATATATATGTAAAGAAAAATTGATTCAATTCATTATAAACATTTTGTAAGGTTTTTTTTTATATTTCTTAATTAACTTTAAAAACTTTTTGCATGCCATGACTTTTGAGTTTTAAATCAAATCACAACCATTTTTTGATTTTAAAATAAAAATATAGATTAAGCAAAGATTAAAAAAAATGCTAAATACACTAACTCAAAATTTAAGTACATTATAATCTTCACCAGGTTGATTAAAAAGTTAGGTTAGAAACGAATGAATGACCAAAGTCAATGTAAAAACCATAAAAAATACACAAAAACATACAGACTATGACTAAAGTCAAGCCATTAATCAATGCAAGCGTAAAACACAAAAAACCTTAAAGGTTGAAAACCAAGAACAGGCCTGTTGGTCCTTAATACCGGGTACATACACATAAAGTTTCAGCGAGTTTGACTGTCATGTAGAAAGAAGCACAGAAATTATACGAGCATGCACTCCTCTTTCTGCCACAAAACTCCGAATTACTGCAAGAAAACTTGAGGTGTATGAACCCTGTATAAGAAATAATGGTAAAGACGCGTGCGTTGTTTATTAACTCAGACATGCTTTAGGGCTGTTAAATTAGTTAATTGTTTTTGTTTATAGTATAAAATATCAGAGATGTCAGAGTTTAAGGAAAAGTAACTATTTATGACGAAATCATAAACTGGGTAATAGAAATGGCAAAGCATCGAAATGACAAACTTCGTACAAATAACTTTGGCATAGAATTTTTTATATATTTTTGGTCACAAGCAATAAGAGCTTAACTCGTTTTTTGGAAGTTTTTAACCGCATTTTCAATTTTAATAATTTTGCGTTAAATCAGGGAATATCGACTTTAGCTGTTTAGATTTGAAGGTAAAAAATATTCAGTTTTTTAAGATACAAAGATGAATTTTGACTTGAATTACAGATTCGAGTGTTAAAAGTAAAGTATTAGCAATAACTCAATTTGTTCTTAACTCGACTTTAGCTTTTATTGCTTGTGGACACACAGATATGGAGTTTAACATTTACAGAGACGGTGAAAATGTATAAAATCGCCGCTGCTATACTCTTGTACTAACTATTTCTATAGATTTTAAAACTTTGTCAATTATTTCCAAGACAATTTAAAGAAATAATTAAGATAGTTTGACATCATTTGCTCAAGAATTTTTTTAATACAATTTCAAAACTTTTTTAATCATTTATTTAAAAAATTATAAAAACAATTCCCATTTTTTTACGACAATTAATTTTATAAAATTTTGAGTCAATATTCTGTGTATTGACAAAATTAGATTAGTTGTCTGAGGCATGGCGAAATAATTTACCAGGTGGCAGCATAGGCGAATTCAGTATTTTTTGCTGGCGTACACCACTGTCAAACTCCATATATAAAAAATTTGTGTACATTTTTTATATATGGAGTTTGACAATTTTAATATTTTAATAATATTTTTATTATAACAATTTCGTACTTATTGCTCAATAAATTATTGCGATTTTGTGTGGAACATTGAGCTCAATAATGGCTCTTATTTTGAAAAGCTGAATATTGAGTTATGTGTGAACAGTATATTATTGTATGTGTCCGTCTACATCCGATTTTCCAAAAAAAAAATTTATTTTGGTTTGTTTTTAAAATTGAACAAAATTTATCACAACCTTTATTAAAGATCAATTGCAAATCATTCAATTTTTATAAGATACCTGCACGATTTTTTATATAAAGGACTGCCGGACGAAGCGGTAGGGATTTGAAGCGGAATCAAAATTGATTACATAACAAATGAAGAAAATTTAAAGAAAAAAAAATGAATATTGAGATCGAACAAAATAACTGGTCTTCATCTTTTATTTGATATCAGTTTGTTCTTGTTTCGATATTTTCAAAAGAAACTGAAGAGAAATTATGACTTTCAACTTTAATCAAAATTACAATAGAATTGTTATGAAATTTTCTATCGATGGAATGCAGTAATTAACTCACCAATTATCTGGATTAATCGGGTACACAATACGTATAGGCATAGAATTTTCATTTTGTAAAACTGGTTTTCAATCACAAATTATGTGATTTTACACAAAAATCAAAATAAAAGTTTTTTAAATGTACGAAAACAAAATTTTCAAAGCGAATACAAATTTAAACCCGATTTTAAATTGATCGAATCACATACCCTAACCCTATAGTTACTGCCATCCTTAAATTAGCGCGTAAAACGAAAGATATCTGTCAAAATTTCTCATGTACATACAAAATTATGAAGCATCCCTAAATAGCACGGAAAATCCAAGTTTGACAGCGCGTAAGGCATTGCAGTTGCCTGCAAGCTATTGTTGTTTACATATTTTTAATAGTATTTAGAGAACGTTACAAAACAGTAATGACATTTTAGCTTTTTTCGGGTTTATCTAGCGTTTTTTATCACTGTTTTGAATTTCATTTTAAGGGGTTTTATTAAAAATGATAAGTTAACATTACTGTTCACAACAAAACGTTGCGCTTTTATTTAGGTATGTCATTTCAGCGTAAAAGCCATGCGTTATTTTGCGTCGCGACTTACGCGCTAATTTAGGTATGGGTGTAATTGTTTAACGAGGCGAATCAATTAGCACTAAAAATGTCGAGTTGATTAATTTTTGCTATCGCCTTCAATGTCAAACTTTATAGGAGCAATTGCAAACTCAAGTCATTCGAAGTTCCTCAGAATATGAAACGGCATACAAAAAGATCTTGACACTGTTTACATTTTTAACTTAATAAAATTTTTTTTTAATCTGAATTTTAATGGCAGGGGTACAAAATCAAGGCGCCAGGGTATACCACAAGTTTTCAGACATATGTAATTTCTCTCCAGGAACTGCACATCGACCTATACCTTCGTATAGGAAGTGAGGAATCCTGAACAGGATATTTATATAGAAAATTATTTTAATTTGTCAGAACGGCGGACACTATTTAGTGACAGTTGAAAAAACACGTGCGCGTTGCGTCTTTAATTATAACCTTACTTTTTTAAAGGGGAAAATCCTTCGAGATAAAGTAGCAAACTGAAAACATTTAATTAATAAAAAACAAAATATCAAAAAGATACATTTTCATTTAAAACACAAAATTCAATAGAAAAACAGACTTGGGTTTTTCATTTTAGGTGACGATGTGTAGTTTGACATTTCTAGCAGTTGCAAAAATTAATGAATTCGCCATCACTATTACCTGGTAATTGATTCGACTTGTTATTTTTGCAAAGTGTTTCATATATGAAGTCTGGCACGTGAAGCTTTCGCCAGTAATAGCGAATTACAAAAACCAACCAGCAAAAAATTTAAGCCTAGGCGAATTCATAACAGATGTTACTATTAGATCAGCAGTTTTAATTTTAATTTGTAGGAATTTCTAAACATTTTAAAAAAGAATTGGTAAGAAGTGTTTTAAATTAAATTACAATTTGTTTGCCATGTTTTCCTGTTTACCAAGAGTGTTAGGCGAGTTCAGTGATTCTTGCTGGACTGACTGTGTTAAAAAATAAAAAACTAGAGTAAAATACAAAGAAAAAAATTAAATTAACGCAACAAATTTGTAATCAAATTTGTAAAATAATTTGAGAAATAATTTTAAAACACTTTTTACTTTACCCCTTATTTTTTTAAAGCTTTAAAAATTTTCAGAAAATTCAAACAAAAGACCAAGGCGAATTAATAACAGGTGACTTTGTGATTTCGCCTTCTTCAAATGTCAAAAGTTATAATCTCCAATTATACTTTTTTTTGACAGCCGAAGATGATTTTACCAAAAACAAAAGTTACATACTTTTTGCAGTGTTGTATTCATTTACGCCGTAAGTATACATGTTCTGAATTCGCCTTGTTTTCACACCAAAAAAAACGAAATCACTGGCTTAATAGCTACACAAGGCGCATTGAACAAGTGACTGCATCAGATCATGCAGTCAACATATGTTTTAGCTTTTACGTGTATTTTGTTTTTGTAAAATCTTATTGAGCTATCAAAAACGTCTACCAATATGTGTGTATGCATTTGTGAAATATATGAAAGCCACTAAAAATATATTGAAAAGCTTATGCATTTATCTGGTATCAATACGCCAAGGCGAATAAATTACCAGGTGGCAGCGTAGGCGAATTCAGTATTTTTTGCTGGTATACACGACTGTCAAACTCCATATATAAAAAATATACACAATTTTTTTATATATGGAGTTTGACGGTGGTGTACGCCAGCAAAAAATACTGAATTCGCCTACGCTGCCACCTGGTAATCGATTCGCCTTGTAGCTATACCTCAAGCGAATAAATATAGGGTAGAAGTGTTGGCGAATTCATTGATTTTCGCCGGTAGCCTAACTGTTAAACTCCATACATAAAAAATTTCGCTAGCGGCCAAAATTAACGAATTCGCCACGATATATTTATTCGCTTTGCTATACCTGTTACAAAGGGTCATCCAAATGCGACGCCTAGATGTCAGCACTACATAATTTTTACACGTGACATCTTTTTAAACGACATAAGCCATCTTGTTTTAATAGAAGGTAGTACAGTTTTAACCACGGACAGGTACACATTGCAACAACGCGTTTACATCATTCAAAGTTATTATGAAAATGGGCGTTCTTTCAAGCTAAATTTTGTTTAGTGACGTAGCTCATTTCAGAATGGATGGATTCGTCAATAACCAAAATTGTCGTATCTGGGGTGTAAAAATCCTCGAGTTATTCATGAAAAATCTCTACACCCACAAAAAGTTACTGTTTGGTGTGCATTTTGGGCAAATGGAATCATTGGGCCATTTTTCTTCGAAGATGATGCTGGAAATGCTGTTACTGTGAATGCTGAGCGATACCAATCAATGTTGAGAGACTTTTTATGAACACAGTTTAATCATATTGATGTGTCTGACGTCTATTTCCAGCAAGACGGTGCTACGTGTCACACAACTCGAGAAAACATTACGCTTTTGCGATCAAAATTTCCTCAACGTGTAATTTCACGAAATGCAGATTTCAGTTGGCCTCCAAGGTCATGTGATCTAACACCATTAGATTTTTTTTGTGGGGTTTTTTGAAAAACCACAAATAATTAATGATCTAAAGAACAACATTCAAGTTGCAATTCGTGAAATAACACCAGCAACATGTCGGAAAGTCATTGAAAATTTCGATATTCGGATTGATGTCTGCAGACGCAGTCATGGTGGACATTTGAATGATATTCTATTCCACTTATAATTGTAATGGATCAAACTTTTAATAAAAAAAAGCTTGAAAAAATTGCAAATAGTTTGTGTTTTATTTCAAAGAAACATGTAGGCGCGTTTTTTGGATGACCCTTTATTTTCGCCAAACTTTTATAATAAATTTAACATTCAATAAACTCAAGGCGAATCCATAACAAGGTAGCTGTTTAACCACTAGATAAGTTTCTTCAAAAGAAATTAATTTTTTGAAATTTTTTCAAATCTTTAAAAAAAATTGCTAAAAAGTACTTCAAATTATTTTAAATAAAATTATTTTTTTTAGATTTTTTGAAACTCAGTCCAACAAGAAGCCATAAATTCGGGGAGATATAAAAAGAAAATGACTAAAGAGCAATTCAAATACTACCAATTTTTAAACAAGTTGTTGTACTATATAAAAATATACAGGCATGTCACAGAACTCAATTCCGATCGAAAGTGGTTTCAATTCCGCAATTCGCTTCTTCAGAAACGAAAAATTTTAAATTTAATTTTAAATTTTAAAGTGGAATTTAGTTTCTTTGAAATTTTGTTATTTGTGGTTCTTAAATTTACTTATATGATGTGACCTACTTAGATTAGCCTTGTTGTTAACTTTGGTGTGCAAAATATTGCCACATTTAAATTAAATAGTGGAGATTCAATACTTTTCAGGAACAAACAAAATCGATCGGAATCTAAAGAAGGTAAAACAAAATCGATCGGAATTGTTAATACGCAATTAAAACCATTCCGATCGGAATGCATGACATGCCTGATAAAAGAAGTTAGGACTTTAAAAAGTATGCAATGAAATATGGTCCAGCCAAAAAAAAAAAACACCTATCCTACATTCTGTTATGACTCCATTGTTCATATATTTAAAAATTTATTTTTTTTAGCAATTTTTGCAAAACCTTTTGTTTAAATGCATAACAAAATAAACATGAGATTTTTTTCTTTTGCTAAAAACAGGTTAAAAAATATGTGTACACTTGTAAAAAAAATATATGTATGTATAGTAAGAATAAAAACTGGTAATAAAATGAATTTATAAATAAATTGTTAATAATCAAAGTCTTAAGCTACGCGCAGCACTACGCTTGGGCGTAGGTGCAGAGGGAGAAGTATTTAAACGTTTTAAGCCTGAAGCCAAATATCGCGATTTACGTTTGGGTGTTGCCGGTGGAGTATGTGTTAGTTTCGTAGGTGTCCGCATATGAGACACTGCCAATGTTCCTAAAGTGGCGTCATACTCGTTAAATGGATCCTCAGTACTACCTAACAAAGAGGCAGTTGTTGTTACCGTTTGGGGTTCTATAAGTACCGGTTCATGCAAAACACTCTCAACTACCATTTCTTCTGTTTCTTCATGTTCTTGAGTAGCATCGTTTTCTGCTGCATCAGTCATAGAAAAGTGTGCCATAAGATTACGTTTTACTGTTGATGGTGCGGCATTGCATGATTCATATATAATAAGGGCAAATTGTAATTGATTATCTTCCAGTTTGCGGCGATACGATATACGCAAAATAGTCTCCAGTTGACTACAGTCACGCCAAAGAGCACTTCTTTTCCCAAAACTAACTCCACTGCGATTACACACCAAGCCCTTAATCTCTATATATCGCAAAGATGTATAAAGTGCCTCCATTGTTTCTAAATCATCTTCATCACTGGATGAGTCGTAGAGCGAGGTTTGTATACCTTTGTAATCCTTCATCAAACGTTTACTAGTACTAGGGGCTGTTGGCAAACGTTTTAAATAGCTAAAACGTTCCGAATGTGGTCGCTTTAGAGATCTGTATGGCTTATCATTGGCATTGACTTCTCCTACTAATTGTGTATCGTTGTCCAACTCCTCTTTTTCAGTTTTTGAAGCACTGGCCGGAGGCGTTAATTCTTCTATTGCCGTCGTGTTGGTGGATTTTTCCGGAGTCTTGCTTTGGTTATTTCGAATCGCCGCCGCAAATTCGGAAGTTTCGGGTAGCTCATTACATTCTACATCACTATCGGCATAGGATTTTAAAGGCACCATATCTGGCACTCGATTAATAGGATGTATTAGATCAATAGGTTTGGTGGATATTATTTTGCTAGAATTTTTTAATTTCTTATAAAATAAATACCAATTAATCATAAAAAATGATTTCAAAACTTACGTGCGCATATGACTTGTTTTGGTTTCAATAGCTCCACACTGTTTGGGTTCCAGAAACTCAGTGTGATAAAAATTATTGTATATTTCATGCCTGCAAAAAATTAACAATAAATGTTTTTTACGTCAACAAAAACATAAAAGAATTATTACTTAAAATTATGATCTGTTACAATTACAACATCTCATGCTAGAACAACACGATGTTCAGAATCTCCAGTTTATATCAAAAAACTATTTAGAAAAATTCTGATAAATTAATGAAACTAAGTTTTTTATAGAAAGTGAAAGAAATAAAAGAATTAACGGGAAGATGCGCAATATAGGACACATCTAAATATTATAAAACTTTTTATATCGAAAGATTAAACTAATTCTTGCAAAGAACCGACTTCAAAACAGATTTCATTTGTCTGTCTATAACGGCTGAAAGTATGGTCACATACATCAAATAACATTAACTACGAGGGCTGCTCTATATATTTCTGTCCTAGTTGTGAAAATGCGAATATTTATAATCAAAAATGATTTTATTGTTTTTTAAAGTATTCTCCAGCATGATTTATACACTTTTGCATGCGCTCAAAGCAGTTGTCGAAGCATTTTTTCCACTCCGATTGAGACACCTCTAAAACATGGTTTTTGAACACTTCAACAGCTTCTTCTGACGACGAAAATCGTTGACCACGTATTTTTTTCTTGATGTGCGGAAACAAGAAGTCATTAGGTGCCAAGTCAGGGCTGTACGGCGGATGACCAATTAATTCGACGTTTTGGCCGGTCAAAAACGTTCTGTTTTGAGCCGATGCATGAGAGCTCGCATTGTCATGGTGAACAATGATTCGTCTTCCCTTGTTGGTTTTTCGAATTTCTCCGATGACTTCAGGCAAATAAATTGTAGTGTACCACTCAGAAGTGACCGTCCTACGTTGCCCAAGCGGAACAGTCGCCACATGACCAGTTTTGCCGAAGAAACAGGCGACCATTTGCTTCGAAGTGCTTCTTCCACGAACAACTTTCGTTGGATTTTGCTCGTCTTTGAAGACCCACACGGTCGATTGTTTTTTCGTTTCGGGCTCATACGCATAGACCCATGATTCGTCACCTGTGGCGATCTTATAAACGTCTTTTGAAGCACCGCAATCTTATTTTTGCAACATTTCTTTGCACCAATCGACACGAGCCTTTTTTTGAGCGACTTTCAAATTGTGCGGAATCCAACGAGAACAAACCTTTTTTACGGCCAGGTGTTCATGCAGTATCGAATGTATGCTGGTGGAAGAAATGTCCAAGGATGTCTCTATCTCTCGGTAAATCGCATGTCTATCTTGCATTATGAGTTCACGCACGGCATCAATGTTCTCTGGCACAACAGCCGTTTTTGGACGACCTTCACGGAATTCGTCTTTGAGCGAGCCTCGGCCACGATTAAATTCATTATACCAATTTTTCACAGTGCTATAGGATGGTGCTTCATCGCCGTACAAAGATTTAAGTTCATCAATGCACTCTTGTCGTGATAATCCACGTCGAAAGTTGTGAAAAATTATGGCACGAAAATGTTCACGAGTTAATTCCATTTTTTTCTATATTAATTTTTTCAAGTAACTGTAATCAACACAAATAATGGTCGTACGTCAAAACGTTTTGAGTACGATTATGATTAAAAATGACAAACTTTCCAATGGAAATGTCAGATTGCACTTGGCAGCACTCAGTGTTGCCAGGCCAGAAATATATCTGTGGCAAAAAGGAATAAGTGCTTAAGTCGACTTAAGCAAAATTTGAGTTAATAGCACCTTTGCAATCTTTATATTTAAAAGTACCCGTGGGCAAAGTTTCATTTATTTTGTACGATCTTTCAGGAAGTTATAGCATAATTGCTTTTTGCTTATCTTTTTTCAATGTGCAATCGCATTTGGAATAAAAGCTTAAAAAATTACAAGCTATTTTTCCAAATAACAAAATCTTCTTTCATAAGTTACTAACTACAACGCCGGAATATTTTTGGCAGATATAAGACGTTTTTCCAAAACATACGTGTGCCTTTCATATGTAGTATTTGAACCTAAGCTATTTTTCCGAAATACTTAATTTTTTTTATTAATCATAACATGGCTTAAGCTATTTTTCTAAATAAGCACATGGGTAAGTATCGTTACTAGTTTGACATAAGCTATTTTTCTGCTTTCATAAGTAAGAGTCTGTTCTGACATAAGCAATTATTTAGTAATAGTTTAGAAAATAGTTGTGTAATATATGAGTCATTTCGCTGATCAATATACTACTCAATAAGTTTTTTTTTTGCGAGTATAAAAGTTTTTTCTTTTTCTACTAAAAATTTAAATTAGCACAACTCCGGAAAGTGAAATTTGGCACAAAGTTTAAATATGTATGTAAGTATGTACATGTATAAACAACCGTTGATTTATTTGTCAAGTAAATTCCAATAAAAAAATATTAACAACTTCTGAGTAAAACAACGCAAGTTGCTACAATTTCAGTATTTGTAAAAAAAAATTTATATAAAAAAATTATTTAATTATTATTATTATCATCACCGAAGTGTAAGTTCATACTCCTTAGTTTGGTTTTCGTTTTTGTTTATTATATACTTATATTGATATTGAAAATCTCCATTAATGTACATAGTTATGTATGCATGTATGTATATCGCAGCAAAATGGAAAATGTATTAACTTTTGGCCAAGATTTTGATGACGACGATGATATGCGTGATCCGAATTATAATTTAAGTGAATCAAGTAGTACCAGTGAGAATGATGATGGGCTCGATATAAGGAGAATAGAGACTAATGGTAATTTTAATGAATCAGGGCAAAAACGCAAGTGTAGTACAAAAAAAAAAATAAAAGAGAAACGTAACAAAGGTGAATCTTATGTTACTAGGAAAGGTGTTGTTGTACGGGAGAAAAAATGTGTACCTCTCTATAATAATTGTCGCAAGAAGTGTAAAGCAAATATTTCTTTTATTGTACAAAAGGCAATGTTTGATAAGTATTGGGCGTTAGGTTCATACAATCAACGATTATTATACATTGGGGGACTAATCGACATCGAAGACAAAAAAAGTTGCTCTAATTTACATAGCGAAATGGTTCGTCGGCGACAACATCACTACAAATACTATGTAAATGTTGAAGAAAATAGAATAAATGTTTGCCAGAAATGCTTTAAACAATGTTTCGATGAAACTGATGGTTTCATCAAATGCGTTGTTAAGAAAAAATTAAATTATCCATATCTTCCATTTTCTGATTATCGAGGATTATCCACTCCCCCAAATAAGCTAACATCATCTCAAATAGAAATAATAAAGGAGCATATAAACAGTTTTCCTTGTTATGAGAGCCACTACAGTAGACGTGATACATCCTACAAATACTTTCATTCAGATCTTACACTTTCGTGTATGTACAAACTATATTGCGAAAAAACTGAAGGAAATCAAGTCAGCCTCAGCAAATACTCAGATGTATTTAAAAGTAAAATAAATATTTTTATTTCGAAATTAAATTATTTGCATTTAACATACATATTTATTCCTTTCTTCTTTAGCTATGAATATAAAATTTAAAAAACTGAAAATTGACACTTGCAGTAAATGCGATGAAATTAACGCGAAAATTGATATTGCCAAAAAGAGCAATCCTTCTGAATTGGAAGAACTCACTAAAGAACGGGAAGACCATCATCTCAAAGCGGATTTAGCTTATAAAGCTAAGGAAGAAGACAAAAATTTATCCAAAAACAATGAAACAGTAAAATCTTATACGTTTGATCTGCAGCAGTGTTTGCCTACCCCGTTTCTTCAGACTTCTATAAGTTTCTATAAAAGACAATTATGGACATTTAATTTAACGGTACATGATAGCCAAACGAATATCCCATATTGTTTTATGTGGCATGAAGCATTGGCCAAACGAGGAGGCAATGAAATTGCTTCATGCTTGCTCAAGCATTTACAGCTGCTAGAGCAACAAAACAAAAAAGTGAGAAAAGTAATTTTTTATAGCGATTCATGCGTGGGGCAAAATAAAAACTCCTTCCTTAGCACTATGTTCATCACCTTTTTACAAAATAGCAATACAATCGAAACTATTGAGCACAAATTTTTAGTTGTAGGCCATTCCCATATGGAATGTGATGTAGACCACGCCTTGATAGAGCGAAAAAAAAAGAGGGCCAATGTAAAGATACACCACCCTCATGATTGGTATAATTTTGTAAGAAGTGTTGGCGTCAAAAATAAATTCAATGTTGTTGAAATGCATTCTGAAGATTTCATGTATTTTGCTTCTTTTTCTAAATCTAAATTTATATGGAGAAATAGAGATACAAACTCTGACAATTTTACTTGGAAAGACGTAAAATGGTTATGCTATTCAAAGAAAAGTTTTGGTAAAGTTCAGTTTAAAAAATCATTAAATAAAGATGAGACTTTCAAAGTATTAAATGTTGCAAAAAGAGGGGTGAGTACAGCAAGAATCGACGAAATACCTAAGCTACCTTCAGTTATCAAAATTTCCTCAAAAAAGAAAAAAGATCTTATTGATATCCTCCCGTTCATTGATCCATGTTTTCACTCATTCTATGAAAATCTCTTAACCGAAGATATGTCGGATATACATCCGGATCTAGTTGAAGATGATATAAAGGAAATAGATTAAAAATCAAATGTTTTCAAAGATGTGTATATCGTAGTTTTTTTTATAAAGCTACATTCTGTTTACTTACGTATTTAAAGAACTATGAATTTATGTAACTTAAGTAAATATGTAACTTAATATGACACAGTACAATGTTAGCCTGTATTCTTTTTTTCTTTTTATGCTTTTATTAATTTATAATTGTCGTAATTTGGAAGATTTCTGTTCGCTGAGTGTTTTTTAATTTTAAATTTAATATAATATTTAAATCAACTTCATGTATTAATGTAATGTATACATTTTAACTCATTAGATTGAAATAAAAATAATTTGGAGTAATCTCTTATGTTCAAATATGACAAAATTTGGAAGTAAATCATTTTGGAAAAGCTGCTTATTTCGAAAAAAGTAATACAAAGTTCTATTATCATGTTTGGAAAAAGCGCTTATATTTTATTATCGCGAATAACTCATTAAATTAAATATATATCTTATCAAAAAGTGGAATAATGTATTCATAAATTAATAAATGACCGAATTGAAGTGATTGCCCCCATCAGAATAGGACTAAATTTTTTAAAAATTAACTTTAAAGTTTAAAATTGCTCTCCTGCAAAACCAAAAAAATAGACTTAAGCACTTTTTCCTTATTGCCACAGATATATAGCAGCCCTCGTATTAGGGAACCCTCATATTCCATATCCAAACTTTGTGCTTATAATAGCAGACTTAGCACCAATGCACCTTGTTAATTTCAACCGTACAACATCAAATTACAGCAACTATAGGGGCACCCCTTTTAATTTCCAAATTCATATTTTATCTTTGCTGTTGTAATAGACTCAAAAGATACAGCCATATAGATCGAATTATGTCAATTATAGGAACACCCTTTAATTTCTAAATTTAAATTGTAAACTTTTTGTTATAGCGGACTTAACAATAAATGTTCCTTGTTCAAAAGATTAGTCCCATACACTTCTGCTCATATAATTAAGTCACTTCAACAGAAAGATAAAAAATTAATATAAAAAGTTTTTTTTCGAAATTTTAAATGTAACAAAAATAAACGCATTTTCAAAGTTTAATACACACAACTTTTTTAAGCCCTGCTCATATAATTAAGTCATTTCAAGAAAATAAAAAAAATAAGAGGTTTTCATAGTTTTTTTTTTATAGTGTAAGCTAATATTTTGTTGGAAATCCTTTTTGAGGAATAACTTCCGGGCATCTTTTTCCCATAGAACGAACCAGTGCCTCACATGGATCAGGGGTTATTCTGTGCCATTCATTTTTTATTGTTTCCCATAACACTAACTTATTAGCTGGTTTTCTAGCTGAAACAGTTCATTTTATTGTCGCCCATAAGTTATCTTTTGGGTTAATGTCAGGACTTTGGGGTGGCCACTCAAGCATTTTTATATGATTTTCATTTATCCAATTCTTAACGACTCTGGAACAGTGCTTCGGGTCGTTGTCCTGTTGGAATATCCAAGCTAACGGCAAATTATCAGTATAGTTACCATCGGTGTTGTTCTCCAGAATTTCTTTGTACATAACGCCCGTAATTTTTCCTTCAATTTTTACAAATGGACCAACGCCAGAAGAAGTAAAGCAGCCCCATACCATAACCGATGAACCACCGTGTTTAATGTTTTTTTTTTTTTTTTTTGTAACGAGGAGGTCTTCCATCGTTTCCAAATACATTCAATTTGGATTCATCGCTCCAAACTATTAAATCCCATAATTTTTAGCGTTTGGAAAGATTTTTTTTTGCAAACTGTATCCTTTCTTTCTTTAATATTATTTTGGACACATTAGGCTTACGTCTAGCAATTCTTCCATTCAAAGAATTTTCTTGTAGACGGCGTCGCACATTCTGTGCTGATATTTTTACACCATAATCCTCTTCCATTTGAGCTCTAATTTAAGTAGAGATCAGGAAAGGATCGGTTTTACATGATCTGACCAATCTATCATCAGCAGAAGCGGTTTTTCTTGTTTTTTTTTCGTGGTAAATTGTCAAAAGTATTATGTTTTTTGTAGTACTGGAGAGCGTTGTTGACCTTTCCCCTGGAAATGTTTAAACATTCCGTTACTTTCGAAACATTTTAGTGTTTTTCAAAGCATTCCCATATAATCTTCCTTTCACATGGAGTTGAACTTTTTTTCTTGCCCATTACTAAGAAAAGTTGTATTAAACTAAATGAAACTTTATTAGTTTTAAACAAGAATTTTAAGCAATTTTTGTAAGGAATGCTGATGCATAAAGAGACAGGTTACCGTTAGCTTAAAAATAGAACTAGAAAGAGAAATCAACTCCTCATCCAACAAAAGTTAATATTGTTTATTTTAAATGTTTTGTATTATTTCTATTACTAACGGTAAAAAAAAATCTGACGTAAGTGCAATAATATTTTTATATTGTTTCAATACTAATTTCTAAAGTGACTTAATTATATGAGCACAAGTTTACCTCAAATAACATTAGTTATTGGGACACCCTTTTATTTTTAAAACCAAATTTAATACTTGTTGTTATAGCGGACTAAGCAATACAGGTTCTATGTAAATTTAACCCTCTATCTACAACTGTTCGAAGTATGGCCATACACATCAAAGTAAAAGAACTATTGGAACACCCTTTAATTTATAATTTTGAATATAAATACTTGTAACTAAAACGGTCATAGCAATCGACACTCTCTCCAATTTGCAAGTGATAAGAGATAAGCCCATATAGGCCAATATACGTCAACTATAGGGACACCTTTTAATTTTTAGATTTATTTTTGTATTACTTTTTGCCATTGGGAGCTATAGTGATAAGTAGTTTTTTTTTTTTTTTAATTTTAAATTGGTGCCTTTCAGAATACACCTATAAAACATGTATGTTGTATTGGGACACCTTTTAATTTTTAAGATTATATACTGCTTTTAAAACCGAATCATCAACCTGTGAGTAATCACCTTTTAAATAAAAAAAATCGAAATCGTTCCAGAAATGACTGAGTTATGGAGGCGCAAATAAAAAAAGCAACATTCACTCGAATTGATAACCTCCTTCTTTTTTTTAAGTCGGTTAAAAAACGAATTGTTATTTACTAAATTTAATTTCAAGAATTATGCATATGCATTTGTAACAAATGTTTGAAGCAATAAATAAACAATTCAAAGCTTGCAAATCTATTTGAAAGGTCGATGTAAAGCCTACACGATCTTACTACGAATAGGTGGAATTGTTAATTTGAGGTATAATTAGCTGTAGATTACAGTTTGTACTGGTAAAATGATATAGCGATCTTAGGCGTGCATTTGTATATTATTTAAAAATATTGTAAAGAGTATTTAAAATTCTTATTTTTACAAAATCCTCGAATGAGTTCCCTAAGATTTTTATTTGTTATATTTTTTTATTTAACAGTTTGTGATCCGAAAGGGAACTTTTAATTTTAGAATTTTTATATGCTTAAGCATGTAAGATTTTCAGGCCCACAATCTCTTTAAAGTGAGAGTAATTGGGCTAGTTTAATATTGATCAGACTTTCAAGTCACCAATGACAATAAATTAATATAACTTATAGGACTACAGTGAATCAATAAAGTTTAGGCACATCATGATTTTCAAGAGTAATTGCTCAATTATCTTGGATTTGCTTAACTTGATAAAATATTAATGATTCCGTATTAAAGATAGATGTGTTTATATACTACTCAACACAAAAAATAATTCTTATTTTATTATATCTTATATACAAGGCTTTAAAACCTAAAAAAATTTTAGAGACATAAAAGAAAATTTATTTCCAAGTGTTGTAAAGCTGGGCTTAGATGGGAAACTCTTGTTTCAACAAAACATTCTTCATATCTTGTGCAGGAATGGCTTATATACCACTGCAAACAGTTGAAAACCCCTCCGCAATCGCCCGACAGGAATCCTATAGAGCATATTTGGCATCTACTGGATAAAAAGATACGGAAACATAAAATTACATTCAAAGAATCGCTTAAAGCAGCGATTTGCTTAGAGTGGGAAAACATTACTCCTGATGAAACGTTTAACCTAGTAAAAAGTATGAGACGACGATTAGAAGCAATTATCCAAGTTAAAGGAGGTTCAACCAAGTACTAGACGCGCAAAAACCAAGAATAAACAGAAAATTTTCATTTGTGTGCCTAAACTTTTTTTTACATAGACTTACTTTGTTTTTGAATTATGTTTTATGTTTAATCGTAAATAAAGACATCTATCTTTAATACGGAATCATTATTATTTTATCAAGTTAAGCTGATCCAAGATAATTGAGCAATTACTCTTGAAAATCATGATGCGCCTAAACTTTATTGATTCACTGTATAAAACAAATTAAGAATATTAGACACATTTGTATATCCATCTCTCAAAAGCTGTATTCTTATAATGCTTTTTTGGCCTTGAGGGCTTTTTGTATTAAAATACAATATTAAATTAAATATATAAGCCTTAAAAAGCCAAAGGTCACAAAAATATGTAAACTCTTTAAAGTTTTTTGTATACAACAACATGAATTATTAAGAAAAATGCTTTTTGCATTTGTTATTGATATAACCAACACCCTCATAAAGGGTCAGAATTTTATAAAAAAAAAAAAACGTAAAACGCCTCTTTATACCTATATTAATTTTTGCACTAATCAATATACAGCCTTAAAATTATTTTAATATTTACCCACTACCTACCTCAAATAATCATGTATTTTATTTGCTCCACGTATAGTGCGACCATACCAATCGATCACACTGTTTGGTGCCAGAAAATATTTAAATTCGATGGAATTTTGGTGAAAAAGTTCTAAATATTTATTTAAAACTTCACGAACTTCATCAGATGTTTGATGTGTAGCTAAATATAAAAAATAAAGTAGAAATGCTTTAGTATTCTTTTGATAAAATAATGAAATATAAAACTAACCTTCCATGTTGACAAAATATTTCTTTCATAAGAAAATAGTGGCTGCGTAAGTTAAAATCAAAATAAAAATACACTTCAGATTTACAAAATAATTTATTCGACTTTTTTTTTGCTATATTTATCTTTATAATAAAATGTTATCAAGGTACATTTATTTTACTAGGTAAAAGCGGTTCTACAACAAATACAAGATTTTTAAAAACTACATGGCATTTTATTGTTGCCTTGTGAGTGGAAATGTCAAAAATAGAAACAGAAAATAAAAGAAAATTGGTCTAAAAACAAACGCTCTCTTTGTTCTACATATGCTTGTTGTTAGTGTTTTTTGAAATTCGTAAACAAAAGTAGGAAAATATAAACAACTTTTGATATGTCCAACTACAAACCAGCTGGGCGGACGACACTACCTAGTAAAATAAATGTACCTTGAATGTTATGTCCTCAAGCACTCACTTCAGAAACAAACAAAACTGACATTTACTAATGTCGAGTTAAAAGAATAAATGATGACAGACAAGGCGTCATTGAAAAATATAAGAATTCGTCTTATTATTCAATCAGTAATTGTTTGTTATAAAATATAAGTTTCATTGATTAAAATTTAGATATTTTTTGTTTTTAAATGAAAAAGGAAGATTATATGAAGAACTAATCCTCTTTAACCCTTATTTTGTATTACTATAAAAAAAAACACACACACACGCACGAATAATTGTGGGGAAATGCTAAATTCCTTATTAATTTTTTTTTCAATATATTGAGATGAATTTCAAACCTGTAAAGTTTTCCTATAAACATTTATTTCATTTTAATTATTTCATTTGCAAGTTATTGTGCGCTAACGATATTCATAAAACTTTTGTTATTAAACTGTTTGAATTGTATTATTCTCCTGTTATTCGTGTTATGCTCTCCGTTTCGAACATTGTGTAGACGGACAACAGATACCAAAAAAATGGCGCCTCATATATGTCAATATAATTTATATGGTACTCTGGCGGCTCATAGCATAGTCTTAAGAAAAGTTGCAAAAGTTAAACTATTATAAACTAGTGTCCAAGGTAAATTTAATACTAGGTAAAACTATTAGCTCAGGTGATCGAATTCGCTTTACAAATTTTTCAGAACCAATGTCAAAATTTGTTTACATTTAGTTGACGTGCCATTTAAAAAAAAATCACAAAATGTTCAGTTTTAAAATTGAAAAAAATGTTAAAATATAAAACAAAAGAAACAAAAAGCAACATTAATTAAAAAGAAATCATTTGAAAAACATTTTAAAATTATTTTAACAAAATATACATATGTATGTATGTAAAAAATACGCTAAAAAATATTTAAATATTTGTGAAGAAATATTTGTGAGGTTTGCAAAAAAAAAAATACGAGTACGGGAGTAAAATTGTGTTCGATATGCCGAAAGACCTTAAGGAAAAATAATTGATGAAGCATTTGTTCAATAAATTTCATTTTATTCTCTGTTTTTTATATTATTCGCAACAAATAATGAGCTAATAATTATGTATAAGTACAAGTTAAATTTTCTTTTTCAAAGCACAAAAATTTTATGAAAATATTTATAAATTTTATACGTTAAAAAACTTACATTTTTATGATCAAAAAACTAATATTTTTTAATATTAATTCTTTGCAGCAAAAAAAAAAAAAAAAACTGGATAAATTTAATGATCTACTGCCAGACAATTATAAAACTCCATGTTTGGGGTTGATATTTATTTCAACAAACCAGTTCCGGTTTTCCCGCTGTCTTGCAAAAGTTCTTTTAAAGACAATTTTTGTTGTAGACGATATGCAAACAATATAATAGCCGATAGATGTCTTAAATTTTAATCGTTTAGAGTAAGGCGAATTAATAACAGGTGGCCTTAACAGCACAGTTGATTTTGTGATTTTTTCTTCTTCAAATGTCAAAAGTTATAATATCCTATCGTACTTCTTTGTTTGGCCTTAAGTTTAAAGCAAAATTCCTAAGGCGAATTATTAGCAGATAAGCTTACGGCGAAAATGAATACAACACTGCGAAACAACACTGTTTTTGTACAAATCATTTTCAGCTGTCAAAACCTCACAAATACCATAGGAGATTGTAACTTTTAACATTCGAAGAAGTAAAAATAATAATCGCAGAAAATAGTCACCTGGGATGTCAATGCCTTCTGTTATTAATTCGCCTTGCACAATTCCATTAGTGTATTTAAAAAAAGATTTTTATTTCAATATGTCTTAAACATGACGCGTTAAGCAAGTCGTTTTTTACAAACTTATCAGTCTGTATTTATCTGGCAAACCTTTTTCCTGAGAAATAACAAAAATTTTGTCGAAAGGCTGTAAATTTTTGTTTATTGTCGTAGGATATCATATGTTAACTTTTTTCCCACTACTATATATTTTTAGGGTTCCATACCCAAAGTGTAAAAACGCTTATATCTGTGCTTTTAATAGTGCGTTTCCATTTACGTGATTTTGTCTAAAACACTTCATATGCTCAAATTAAATGGTAAATTATTTCGCCATGGACATCGTATATACCAGAAAAAAAAAAAACTGAATTCGCCTACGCTGCCACCTGGTAATCTATTTGCCTTAAATACAACCATGCACTTTTCGAACATTTTTTTCAATTTCGAATTTCTACTCTTCGCGCCAAGGCGAATAATTGTTTCGCCTTGGCTTCGCGCAACTGCCACCATTTTTCATTTAAATTTAAAACGGTAAAGGCATGGTGCGAACATTTCAATTGTGGGCATAAAACCTTTTCTAAAAAATATTGGCAAAAGGAAAAGCCTAAGGAAATTCCTTTATAGTTTTAAATTACCTGCCAGCTATAATAAATGTTTTCATGTCTATGAGTGTTGAGATTTTATTGTCAGTTGTATATTTCTGCTGCCACCAAACGTATATTTATTTCCTTGTACACAACGTCAGCCGCGTAAATTCAGTTAAAAGAAGAAAAAACGCCATTCGAACAAAATAGTTTAAGATAAAAATGTAAGTAGTGAAATAGAAAAATTATTGATTTGTACAAAACACCGTATTTGATCAAATTGCATTTTAGTGCAAATTTATAAGGCTTTGTTAAAAAAAAATACACAATGGGTGATTTAGAAAGTGTACGAGTGGCTCTGAGAGTCCGTCCTCTGGTGTCTTCAGAACAGGCACGCGGCTGTCAAATGGCTGTGGAGAAAGTTGATGGTGCGAACCAGGTGGTAGTAAATAATACGGATGCGTTTACTTTTAATTTCGTATTCGATTGGAAAGATACCCAGGAGCAGGTATACAATTTGGCTGTGTCTGATATGTTGGATAAACTTTTTTGTGGTTTCAACGCGACAATATTGGCTTATGGCCAGACGGGATCTGGTAAGACTCATACCATGGGAACAGCATTTGATGGTTCGCTAGATGAAAATGTGGGTGTTATACCGAGAGCCATGCACGATATATTCGAACGCATTAAAGAACTCTCTGATGAGTTTGATTTTGCTATCAAATGTTCATTTATGGAACTGTATCAGGAACAGCTGTACGATTTGCTGTCGGAAAAGTCAAGAGAAGAAAGTGTTATAGATATGCGAGAAGACCGAAATGGCATTCTCATGGTGGGCTTGACTGAAAAACATGTATTCAGTGCTAAAGAAACTACCGACTGTTTGGTCAAAGGTTCTGCAGGTCGAGCCGTCGCCTCGACTGCAATGAATCAACAATCTTCCAGATCTCATGCTATTTTTACGGTAACCTTGCAAGCAACAAAAAAGGATGATTCGTAAGTTAGAACATCCTTCAAGTTGTATGTTTTTAGATTTTTGTTTTTGTTTTATTTTAGTCATGCAGTTACGACTTCGAAGTTTCATTTGGTAGATTTGGCGGGTTCGGAACGTTCAAAAAAGACCGGTGCAACTGGTGACCGTTTTAAAGAGGGTGTAAAAATCAATCAAGGACTTTTAGCTTTGGGCAATGTGATTTCTGCTTTGGGAGGTAGATATTAATTGTTTACAATTCAGAATAACTTAATTTAAGCTTGTTCAAGTAAATATGATCTTATTTTATTTATTATAGATGGAAAAGGATCTGGCTTTGTACGTTATCGGGATTCTAAACTTACTCGACTGCTACAGGATTCGCTTGGTGGCAATTCGGTTACACTTATGATTGCATGTGTCTCTCCTGCCGACTATAATGTTGCTGAGACGTTAAGTACTCTTCGTTACGCCGATAGGGCACGTAAAATCAAAAATAAACCAATTGTCAATCAAGATCCACATGCAGCAGAAATCAATCGTCTCAAGGGTATCATACAGAAGTTACGCTTAGAGCTGTTAGCAAAAGGTGGTACAATGACGGCATCTTTGGCTAACGATTTAAATACAGTGGAATCCGTTGCTCCCAGTAATGCAATACCAACACTTATACCCTCTGAGGAACAAAATCAAATGTACAAGGAACTACAAGAAAAGTATAGAAACTTACAGAAACAATTTCAAATGACCCTACATGATGTAACGGAAAATGAAATGAGGGCTCACATAACGGAGGCTGCCCACGAGAATGTTAAACACAAAGCTGTAGAAATAAAAACGATTGTTGATGAATTGAGCAAAATCAAAGACATGCCTTTAGATGAAGAAAAAGTAGCGGACACGGTGATGCAGATTAGTAAGCTCATCGAAGGTTTAGATGAAGAGTTATGCAGAGCCGAAACAGAAATTATGGATCATAAACAGCGTTCCTCTTTGAGTTCATTAGCAACTGTAAATGAAAATAGTGAAGATGACAGCAGCATTCATACAGCCGAGATGCAAGAACGTACTGAAGCATTTACTTGCAAACAAATAGAAATTAATGAACAACTGCGTCGCATCAATCGGGAATTAAATCTCAAAGAACAATTGCAACAACGTATAGCTGGTAATTTTAATAAATATTCCACTTTCGATGACGATATCGAAGATAAGTTTAAGGAATGTGAACAGAAGATTCAGGAGCTTGAAGCTGAAAAATCAGATCTACTCGATAAATTGCGTCTGGTTAAAGAGAACCCCTCTGCAAAATTAGCGGAAGAAAGGCGCAAACGGTTGCAGGCTCTAGAAAAAGAAATTTCCGAAATGAAAAGTAAAAACGTTCAACAAGCCAAATTGCTTAAGATACGGGAAAAAGAAACTCAAAAAATCAAAAATCTCAATAATGAAATACAGGCCATGAAGGAGTCCAAGGTAAAGCTTATACGAGCAATGCGTTCCGAGGCAGAGAAATTTAGGCAATTTAAATTGTCGCGTGAAAAGGAGTTACTGCAATTGAAGAGTAAAGATCGCAAAATGCAAAATGAAATGGCACGCAAAGAGGCCTTGCACAATAAACAGCGTAATGTTTTAAAGAGAAAATGCGAAGAAGCTATGGCTATTAATAAAAGGTAAGTTTTATTGTAAATTTTTAATATTTTATTTTAGTCTAGTGCTTGTAAATAAGTGTTTATTTAACTTCCTGCTGTTTTTTTTTTCTTTTATGTTAGACTAAAGGATGCTCTCGAGAGACAAAAAGTAACTCAAGCTCAAAGGCAAAAGATGCAATCTGTTAATGACAACACGGCTGCCTCATTAAAAATTGACCAGGTAATTGCCTGTGTCGAACGTGAACTAGAGGTAATTGTATCACTTATTGATGCTGAACGTACGCTTGATCAGTTAATGGATGACCGTAGCATAATTACCAGTCGACTTTTAGAGCTGCAACAGCAGCATCCTTTCCCCGACCCACAATCTCCAATCGGTCTGGAAATTGCTAGTTTGCAGGAAGAAATCGAAATGCGCAACGCTCAAATTTCCGATTTCCAACAGAAAGTCTGCACTAATGACATTAATATGCTAATTAAAAATCTAGGCGATAATGTTCACAGCTTACCCGAAGCCCGGGCTGTGTTCAAGTATCTGTTGAAAGTGTTGGCCAATACAAGACGTGAATTTTCGCAAATCTGCGAAGAATTGCGGTCACAAATTAATGTTTACGAAGAAAAGTCAAATGAGTCGGCCAAATTGATAGAACAGATGAAATTCGAACATGAACAGGTTATAGCCGAATATGAAGAAAAGATATCGGTAGCTTTGACACCCGAACAAGAACAACGTGTAAAGTTACAAGAAGAACAAGAAAGAAAGATTGAAACTCTTATGATTGAACTGGAAAATTACAAACAGTTGGCAGAAAATGTAGCCAATAACAAAAAGAAGAGCAAAACATCAAACAAGGTATGTCCAAGTATAAAATTAAAATTTATTTATACAATTTTCTATATATCGGTTTTAAATGACGTTAAAAATTTCTTGTTTTCTGTTGTATTTTTCTTATTTCGTTTTGATTGACTTTGTTGTATAGCTTTTGTCTGCTTTAACAAAGTTTTCCGATATAATACGATGAGTAGATGTGAGTATTAAAAAAAATATATTATTTTTTCTTGTAGCAAAATTCATTTGCTGATTTTTGTTTTCTAAAATTCAAGCTCTTGGCATAATATCTTATTTTCAATTTATTCAGAGCATTATCTTATTTATCAATGTTTTTATTTCTTCATTACCAGCATTTGTAAAATATTTATTTCATATCAAGAGCAGAGTAATTCCTTAAATTATTTTCTTTTAATCTGTTCTTGTATCGTAAATTTTTTATACATCACAAAATTTTTTGTTTACAATTTTTTATACTATTCACTACAAGTGAAAAATGGGTATGCCTTAGTTTTTCATTTCGTTTGTAATTTCAATCTGATATCCGTTTGTCCGCTCGTGTTGAAATCAACTTTGCCAAAGTTTTGATCGAGCTAGAGAAAATTTAAATAGGCCAATCGATCAAAGATGGTATCGAAAATTTTGCTATTGAAAATCAACAAAATCGGTCCCCCCATGTCCTTCGAGGCAGCAGGCAAAACACCACGTCTACATCTAACTTTTACATATCTTTTGGAACAACGAAGTAACTTCAATAAAAAAAAAACAAATATATGGAGCGATAATATTGAAAATATTGGCGCTCGCCTATATTTTCGGAGTTATGGGCCTTTGAACTTTTTATAGAAAACTATTTTGACATCAATATGGGTATCACTTTAAAGCCATTGAAGAGATCTTTCAGAATTAAGAGCCGATGACATTTTTATGTAAAATTATATACAGTAATCTAATTTATTTATTTTTTCTTATTTTTTAATTTTTTAATTTTTTTATTTAATTTTTTATTTTATTGGAGTTACTTCACTAAACTAATTTTACATAAATGGTGAAGGGCATGTAGAATTCGGCATACATTACTCTTGTTAATTATGATTTCTATGATATGCCTGTAGCAATTATATTGAAAACTATTATTTTATTTATATTTTTATATTTTTATTTTGGAAGGTTACAACAAACAGTAAATATCCCGAACCCATGGAACAAGACTTTGCCGAAATATTAGAAGTAACAGATACTGAAGATGAGGACAGTTATGATAACGAAGATGATCCCGATTGGATTAAAACACCATTAGTGCGAAAACGTCAAAATGTAAGTATTAAATTAAAAAGACTTGAAGAAAAAAAGTAAATGAACATGTCTGTACCATTATGATTAATGGATAAATAAAAGATTCCTCGTCCTGATTTTAGAATAAGCGTTATCGAAACTCGCAACAATCCACCTCCGGGTCCGAAATCTCCATTAATATTAATGAGACCGGAAAGCAACCGATCCCCATTGACACCACTTATACAGGATCATCTAGACAAACTTCAAATTCATTTGAAAAGAGTAAGCACCAGCGGAAGTCCAAGGGCTGCAAATGTCGTGGTGACTGCGGAAAAAAACGTTGCGGATGTAATTCGGTTAATCAGAAATGTACGGTGAACTGTCAATGTACAGATCTCTGTAAAAACCGACAAACACCAACCTCTTCGGTAAATAGTGGTTCAGATGAAGAGAAAGACGAAAATATTACAAAAGAAACTGAGCTTGCCACCTTAAGTTTACCGGATACTGAAAATCTCTTTCAATCTTCCCAAAATAATATAATTAAGACAAATAAAGAAAACGAAAATGAAAATTGCTCAACAACAAACTCTTCAATATATCTAACACCCAAAACAGTCAGGTAAGTTATAGAGTAAAATATTTAGTTGTTTATGTTTTATCATTTCATAATTTTGTTTTATTTTAGATTGTCTAACTTGAACTTTAATACTACCGCTACAAAAATGAAGTTTTTCAATAATTAATTTCTTCAGTCATCTTCAGTTAACGTCACACAAGTTTATTTGTTAAAACCGCATGGCGCATTAATTTATTACGTGAGTGCGTGCAGTTCGAAATCTAATTATTTTGTATACATGAACATATTTGAACTTAACTGTCTTAAACTTCTGCACTTTTTTGAAGAATTATTTTGCCTTGATTCAAATTATCACGACTTGTTTATTTGATAATTAGTGTTTGTTGTTGTTTAATAATTAAACGTTGAATTACATTCAAAATTTTATTTAACACTTCTGTTATAAGACTATAAAATAATTTCAAGATTGGCATTGGTTTTATGGCCTAATTTGCCCTTGTTAAGACCTTTGCCTTTTTATTTTTATTTATTTAATGTCATTCTTTCATACGCATGTTTATATTACATGCTTATTTGCAATTTACATTTATTTGTCTAATTTTTATTTTTTTGGTTCATTTAAAATTAAGTGTTGTTTAGAAATTTAGTTTTCTAATACTTTTCAATAATTTTGTTAATAAATGATTAATAAATAATGTCTGTATAAGAAAATTTAATATAAAATATTTTTTATAACTTAATTTAATATGGAATTTGTCTTTTTTTAAAGAATAAGAATAAATAAATTCAACTGATTAAACTTAAAAAGTAACCTTTAAATTTTTTAATGTTGTGCTATTACCTTGTTTCTATTTAAAACAGAGTTTAAAATAATAAGTAAAATATAAGACTTTCAAAAAGTCACATTGAAGAAATTTCAAATTACTTTTATTTCAAATTATAATGTGCAGAACGTCTGTACCTGTAAGACTGTTGACTATAACAAATTATTTATGATTATTTCTAGGCTTATAATTAATTTTCCTTAATCTCTACATAATAAATACAACAATATGTGGCATATCTTAATTAAAAAATTGTTTTATTTTTTGGAACAGTTATAGGGTAAACCATTCTTACAGCAATATTCTCTACCGGTCGCTAGATTTGTATTATACCATTTTTTGCTGCAATTCCTTACAAACAGAAAAGCTTTTTCTTTGCGTATATCATGATCTAAAGTGGCGCATAAAATTTTAGCCGAATTAGGTATGTGTTGAATAATCTAAAAAAAAAAAAAAGAAAAATCGAAAGAGGAGAGGATTATACAGTATTAGTTTTGTTAATTAATCATTTTCTAAATACCTGTTCTAAGCATTTCGTTTGACATTGTTTCTGACCAATAATATTGCATGCAAACGAACGCTCCAGAGTAGTTGATATAACCGGATCCCCTTTTGGTGGCTCAGAAGAACCCTTAACAAATTGAGATCCTAAAAAAATTCCACAAGTACAGGAAATATCGCGTGGAGTACTGAGAGTGGTTTTAATATTTGCTATTGGAGTAGTTGTTTCAATTGAATCTGTATCGCAAGAAGTCTGAGTAGTGGTATCTTTGCGGTAGGGAGCAGTTGTATTTAAATCTTCTTCCCTTGACAATATTGTCACAGGACTATATGTGACTTTCTCCTTATCACGAGTAGCATTCTTTTTAGTTTTATTAAAAGATTTTTCTTTTAAACTTATCGTTTTCTTGTAAGTCATCTTTGTAATGGCCGAGTCTATGCATAAACTAAGCATTAAGTTCGATAGAGCCAGGATGTAAAAAAATATAGTTTTAAAATCTAAAATGTAAAATACCATAACATAAATGTTTTAATTAATTTTTGCTTTTGAGGAAAGATTTATTTAAATTTGTTCTTACCCATGTTAAGTAAATTTCTCTACTGTGGAATTCTATAAAATTTCTCCAAAACTATATATACGTACACATACATATATATGTACATATTTATTAAATAAGTTTTCATTTCAGTTGGTTTTTTCTGCTGATTTTTCAAGAATTTTATTTGTTTATTTTCTTTAACTCTTTCTTGCATTTCAAGCACTTTACAGCAGTTGCATTATTAATTTTTGAACTTGAAGTTGAGGTTCAAGTTTGTTAAGCGTTACTAAATGTAGGCCAAAGCCGCTTTGACATATGGAAGCATGAAAATGTCAAAACTACTAATATTTCTTTCCACAAAGTAAAATGAAATTTAAGTTTGTGTAGGTGTAAATGTAGAATTACTGTTATTTGATAAACTCAGTGTCACTGTATGTTTTTTATAAATCACGGGTATTGAAATATCGCTCTTTTCTAGTAATTTTAAACAATTATGGGCAAGAACAAATTTAAATAAAAATCATCGGTGGTGGAAATTAAGTTTTAATAAATGCAGGTATCGACTTGGGAACGGTCTAGATAAGTGAAGTAACTCCAATCAAAAAAAAAAAAAAAAAAAAACAAATATTGGGGTGGGAGAATTAAAAATAAAAAATAAGTACTTTATATAATTTTACATAAAAATGTCATCGGCTCTTAATGGACTAAGCATTTTTTAAATTTTTAGTATTTTTTGAAATATCTCCTCAGAAGCTTTTAAATGACATATTGATGTCTTAGAAAATATGGTGCATAATCGTACTTTTCTATGAAAAGTTCAGAGGCCCATAACTCGGAAAATATGGGCGAGCACAAATTTTTTCACTTGATGTTTTCTTCTTATTTTCTAATTCTCTAACGCTCTATATATTTGTTTTTATTTTTTTTTGAAGATATGTTTTGTTGTACTGATGTCTGCTGTTTGGTACGATGAAAACAAAGTTTATGAATTTTTTCTTTTTGAAAATTTCTTCTAAGAATTGATTCAATTTATTTGTAGTTTTTATTTGCAATTTTTAATAAAAACTCTTGCAGTGTTGGTAATTTATTATAGTTTCTTAAGTTTTTGATAGAAAAATCAAAAATATGCTTGGTCGATTTTTTTGGTCAACCCTCGTTGTAATATTCGAACATCTTCGTTAGCTAGGCAGTTAGCCAAATTATAAACAGAAATTCCGTGCGAGTTTTCTCACTTTTCCCTTTTCTCCTATTATAAATTTGTTCCCCATTTATTACCTGCGGAGAGTGAAAAAAGATCTGGGAAAAAAAGTAGGTATTATGAATTATGAAAGAGAAATTATATGTAAAAAAAGCAAAATTTCTCGCTTCAAATTAAGGTGATGCCAATTTTTATTTTTTGTTCTCACGGAATTCATAATTGGAGAAATTTTTTCTCGAGACAATTTTTTCCATGAGAAGGAAATTCCGTGAAAATATTTGTGATTAAGCTGAATGTCACTAAACACCTATGCCATGGCGCAATAATACCAGGTGAATGCATTACCTTTTATGTGTATTTTGTTTTTGCAAAAACTAATTCGAGCTGTCAAAGCGTCTGTACGTATTCCAATAAATTTTTTGTGGTTTTCTTATTTTTCACAAATACATACACACATTACTAGACATTTTTGACAGCTCGAATTAGTTTTTACAAAAACAAAATACAAGCAAAAGCTAAAACATATGATGAACACATGGTCTGATGCAGTCACCTGTTTGATGCGCCTTGACCTATGCATTAAGTACTTAATGTTCTTACTACTAACAAATGCAACACTTACTCCATATAGTTGGCAATGCATTTTATTTCACAAACAGCTGTTAAATTTTAATTTTATATATTCAACAACAAAAAGCTTATCAGTAATTAATCAAATAAAAGTTTTAAAATATTTTGATTATTTTGATTATTTAGAAGATAACGAACGAATATGGTCCGCAAAGAAAACACCAAAGGTTTTGAAGGTTTCAAAAAATTAGTCGAAGAGCTGTACAAGGATCAAAATACCCGGTTGTATATTCTTTTTGTTGCCGATAAGGATGATAAAGGTGAATGCTGGTGTCCCGATTGCAATGTTGGTAAGTAAATTGATTTGTTTGCATACTTTCCATTCCACATAGTGTTCTGATGTTTTTTGTTTTTCAATTAGCCCAACCTTTTATTAATCAAGCTGTGGAAAAATTTACCGATAAAGATGACGTCTTTCTTACCGTTGAAGTAGGTGATAAGCCATTGTAAGTTAATGCTAATTATTTTATAAATATCTATTAATTATTATTGTTTCTTAGCTGGAAAGATATAAAAAACCCTTTTCGTGGAGATTCCAATATAAGACTTATGTCCATACCTACATTATTACGTTGGAAAAGTGCTGAGCGGTTAGAAGAAAATCAGTGCACTAATATGGATTTATTACAAATGTTTTTCGAAGAAAAGTAATTGTATTTATTGTAAATTCTTTTATACTTTAAGCTAAAAAGTTAACTTAATTTTTTACTAGATTGCAAATTTTTTGATAAGTGCGTGCATTTATTTACATAAATCATATACTGGTGCAGCGTATTTAATAACATTTTGGCTAACATATTATAATTGTGTTTGCATTGTAAAAAATTGTATAAAATTAAATATTTAAAAAGCAAAAATTTTTATAAATATTGGAGCAGGCTCAGCACAGCTAAGTTATAAGTAACATCTTGCAAATTTAAGAATTGATTGCAGACAAAAATATATCCTGCAAAGCGTAACTTTATTACGTAATTTTGGTGACGTGCACAACAGGAAATTAAGAGAAAATCCATTAAAATTAGTTATTATTTTGTTAGCTTGTTCTCAAAATTACCATGTTTCATTATTTATTTTTTACTTTCTTGGTCATTCGAGTAAAAAAAAAGAAGTTTTGGACTGACGGAGAATTTAAAAATAAGAAAAAATACTTTATATAATTATACATAAAAATGTCATCGGCTTTGATGATTTCAACAGTAACACGTACGGACAGACGGACATCGCTTCAAAGAATGTTGTAGATATAACAAACGGAATGACAAACTTTTTCCTTAGTTCACCTGTGGTGAAAGCTATAAAAACCATGTTTATTTAAAATGTATTAAATGTCGTTTGGCAAAATTTTAAGAAAAATTTATCATTCATTTTTCTTGCAGTCTAAAGTTCTAATCAAAGCTTAAATAAAACAGGGATCAAAGATTTGTATACGAAATTTATGGGACATCTGCGTTAGTGCTTAAGAAAAATAAAATAAACATAGTGGTTTCAGAGGACTTATTAAGCCCATTTAGCGCTTCAGTTTTAAAAACAGTACAATTTAAATCGATTGATTTCCATCCAATTCCTGTTTTAATCTCTTCTTTATCATTTAAAAATTTGTTTATTTTAAACTCCCCTACAAGAATAGTGAGCATCATTTGAACCCTCAAATGACAATCACTGATGATGGAAAAATCCATCACTCAGTAGAACAAAGTTTCTATCACATCCTTAAAAGGAAAATGAAAAGCTTGATGTAAACATTTGTACACGTGTGATATCAGTAGCAAACAGCGTTACCAATGACTTTAAAAAAAAAAAATATAATGAAAATTTTGCTTGATTTTTGAAACAGATTTAATTAAAAAACTTTTTATAGGCTATATTTTGAACTTTGCTTATCAAGTTTGAGTAAAAGCTTAGATTTAATTAACAAAAAGAAATTCATTTAAATTGAATACGAAAAGCCGTACAACGGCAACGCTGTTTCAGTATAAAATTATTATTATTGCAAATGGGTTAGTACCCCTACAAGAACAGTGACCATCATTTGATCCATCAAATGACAATCACTGATGATGGAAATATCCATCATCGCGTAGAACAAAGTTTCTATCACATTCTTAAAGGAAAAATGAAAAACTTGATGGAAACTTTTGTGTACATGTGATTTTGCATCTCCCTCTAACTAATGAATCTTTCCATTATGAAATACATATATCTGCACTGCTCACACTACTGCAGTTTCCTATGTAGTGTTGACAGAAGTACTTATCACACTTGATGGATATACCCGTCACGATTGATGGATATACCCTCATTTGAAAAATCGAACTTTTTTTAATAAAACAAAATTTAATATTTTCTAAATATATACATGTTTCTTTTTTAATATCTAAATAATATTTTACAGTATAAAAAATTACTTTATTTATAATAAAATAATTAGTTCTTATCTCTTTAAATATTTTTTTTGTTGCAGTCTGTGGTACTGACTTCTTCACACTTTTTTCAAAATCAAACGCTCCTTGCTGTTGGAAAACACCTTAAAGTAAAAGAAGATATGCATTTATTTATAAATAATTTAATACGCAATTAACAAATATCTTTTTGTTTGACTAATCTGTAGTACATACCTCGCAGGAAGTTATTGACCAAAGAGAGCCTTCAGAGGGCTTGCTTATCCCACCTTCCATCCCAATTATGTTTTTCTAGTAGTAAAAATTGAGCGCATCACAGTTCTAACATCCTGCGATGTCCCCTTAATCATATGTAAATGTGATGTCTTAAAAAAAAAATAAAAAATGTAAGATTATTAAAATACTTTAAGCATGAACTTAAGTTCTTTACCATTGCTTCAGTGAAACCTTTCGACTCCTCCAACTTTCTCTCCAACTCTTCCACCGCTAGAAGGTTCTGCAAATGGAGAATGCTGACGACTTCATCAAGTTTTGAGTTGTAAGTCTCCCCAGCCAGCCGACAGACAGATTTCTCAACCTTTTTGATGACCACCTTGCACTCCATCAAAACTTTTAGGCAATACGAATTGCAAAACTTCTTAAAATTTAAAATTAATTATAATTTTATACTCACATATTTTCCTGAAGTTTTCTAAGCCTGGTTTAGATTTCTTTCTGATCCTGGATCTAATCTTGAAAGGAAAGGAATGCCTTAAATTGAAAAATATTTTAAACCATTATAATTTTTGAAACGTTATAAATAACCTTTGTATTTTCGATCACTTTTGGTTCTTCCAACTCGGATCTAACTCTTTAAAGGCTGTGGCGGTTTTAAATACCCGCAACATGCCTGTCAGTGTCAGGTTCATTGCACACAATCTCTGCACTTCAACTGCTTGCAATCCCAAATGCAACTTCCTTTCTAATTCCACATTGAACTATTATATATATTTTCTTTTCTTTGCTTTTTAATAATTTTTTTTTTTTAAATTTGCTTTAAATAATTCAACATATCACTTTTATAACTATTTGATAAATGCGCAATATTCTTAGCGTCACGAAATAAAACATATATTAGTTGTTTCACTTTTGCATATGATTTGTTTGTTTGGGGCAAACAATGTTGCAACTGATAAGAAATTTCTCTTCCTTATTTTTTCTTTCAAAAATTACAAAAATTCCTTAAAACCGGCTAACTTTTTGCAACAAATTTAATAAAAATTTTGTTTGACCTTTGGCACAATTGTAATTGAAAAACATTTTGTAAGCTGTATTTAATAGTTTGCTGCACTATTATCTATAAACTCAAGCGAAAAATAAAATTTAGTCTATTAAAAAAAAATCATCCCAATTCAGTACCAAAAACGCAACAACGGCAACGCTGTTCAATATAAAATTGTTGCAAATGTGTTAGTGTACAAATTGCGTTAGTATTAGTTTCTGTCAAGTATTTCTTGCTGGGTAGATAATTGTGTGTAAGTTTCACATATCAGTTGACAATATGTTTGATTTATTTGTTTTTCGTTCTTTAAAAATTTATGTTTTACACAAGTAAATGCATTTTTTTTAGTTTCAAAAACCATATTTTTCTAATTACTAAATATTCACCCGTTTCCGTTTTCTTTTGCTTTAATACGTTTTGTGACACTGTTTTTCTATCTCAGCCGATTTACAAGGCTGGCAACGCGTGCTTGTTGCCTTATAATAGTAACGTTGTTTTGTGAATTCATTGATTCTGGAGGCAAATTACGGCATTCGATATCGATCGAAATTTCTATAGAAATAAATATTTTGATGTTTGTATTTGTTGCCCAAAATGCACTGCAATTGCTGGTTTAATTTTTTTATTTAAAAAATAATTATATTAACACTAAATAAAAGGAAATAAGAACAAAGTTAAATATGTTGTTGGATATAAAAAAAATTGAGATTAAATATCGAAATGTGTTATAGAAATTTGTAAAAGAAGATCCTGTGACAAATAAGAATCACAATTAAATACAAACAAGTAAGAGTGCTATATTCGGCTTTGCCAAATCTTATATACCCTTCCCATTTATCTAAAAGTAATTTAGTAAAGTATTTCCTTAAAGATCTCTTCAAAAGCTTTAAAATTTCAGAGGCCCGTAACGCGGAAAATATGGGCGAGCGCCCATTTTTTCACTTGATGTTTTTTCTTATTTTTTAATTCTCTATCGCCCCATATATTTGTTTTTTTTTTATTGGAGTTGCTTTATTGGTCCAAATGATATAGAAGAATTAGAGGTAGGCGTAGTGTTTTGCGTGCTGCGTCGAAGGGCATACACCGATCTTGCCGATTTCCAATAGCACCTCTTTCGACACTATGTCTGATCGATGGGCGTACTTGAATTTTTTCAGGCTGATCTGGTGCCTCAGCAAACTTGATTTCAACACTTAAATGGACGGACAGACTGACATCGCTCAGTTTACTTCGCTATGCATAAGAAGTCAGAATATATATATATATTTTATGGGGTCGGAAATGGATATTGTAGAAATTACAAACGGTATTTTTTATTTCATAATTTTCTCTTACCGCAATATTTTATTTTATTTTTTTTTTTTTTTTGATAGGAGCTACTTCACTAAACTAGATTTACATACATGGTGAAGGGTATATAAGATCCAACATAACCGAATATAGCACTCGTATTATTTTTTTTTATAATTGAGTCTGACTACTTCACTAAAAAGTCTGGTCCCGTTAAGATTTCTTAGATAACTATTAAAATTTTTTCACAAATTTCTTATTTATTTATTAATTTTATTATTATTTTTTTTTTAATTTTTTACCAATCAAATTTAAGTTGTCAAGAAAAAAGTTATATTTATAATCGGATATAAATGCGGGCACTACACAAAAACAGTTTCCTTTGACATTTTTTAAATCTCTTAAAAAAAATAACGGGCACCATTTAAGAGCAACAAAGAGAACCATAGCACTCAATCAATAAAACAAAAATCTCTTTTAAATACAATTACAGCTGAGTGCTTTATTGAGTATTAAATGAAAAGATGTTTCCAAGTTTTGTGCTAAAATCAAGTAAACAAATGTAATGAATGCAAAACCACTAGACAGCGTACTTTCGAACGTCGGGGTAGAAAGACTAAAATGATTTTAAATGTTATATTGCGCGCGTAGAACGGTTTGTGTAGTGGGAAAGAAAAAAATAAAACGTTTTTTTTTTTCAAACTATAACTTAAAATACTTGAATAAAAAATTTATATAAAAATATATAAAATAATAATAAAAATATTTGATATAATAAATAAAGTTTTATAAAAAATAAAATGTATTTTTTAATAAAATTTTGCTATTTTTTTTTGAAAAGAAAAATTTACATAACAATCAATTTTATATTTAAAATGTATAAATAAAGTTTGCAATATTTTTTTTATTTGTGTATCTATTGCTGTGAAAATAGTAAACGGTGGAAAAAATCTGGAACAATTGTGTTTAAAAAAAAAGCAGAGTAAATGGATAAATACAGAAGTCACAAAGTTCCAAAAACCTATTTTTTTTTAAAATAACTGTTGCTTCTCAAAATAAAATGGAATAAGAAAACCAGCTGCTGGGTTCTAAAAATTTGTTGACGTAGGTATATTATTATTTATTTATTTTATTATTTATCTGCTTTAATCGATAAATTTAGTTGGTAGTAAATTTTTAGTCAAATAAAACTATAATTTTATTTGATAAAACGTGTATTAATTTTCGGCAAGAGGTGCTTATCACGTTTTTAACAGCAGCTGCAAAAGGAATAGAAAACTGTTCCTTTAAAATCTAAATGATAAAATTAGGTTTATTTAAATTGCTTAATTTGGAATGAATATCCAAATAAAATTATTTTTTAATTTTTTTCTCAGCCAGGGGTTGAACCGTGGATTTTTATAAATCAATTAAAATTCATAATGCCTTTTGTTACACGCTTTTTATACACTTCAAGCAGACTATTTAATTGTGACATTTTATTCTTGTTTTATGTAGTGCTGCAGGGTTTCCAGATTCTTTTGAAATTTTTTATTAAAAAAAAAAAAAAAAATAAATCCCCTGAAAGGAGTTTCTTTTATTCCGAGAAATCATTTAGAAAATAATACTATTTTATTTTAAAATCTAGATTTTTTTTTTTAAATTTTGTTTTTTTTTTAATAATTTTTTTTTGTTAAGTTGCGATTATTTTGAGATGTTTGTTGTTATGTTTATTGTGAAATTCTAATGTATAAAGGGTATCGAAAATACCACAGAAACTTTACATCCGCTGTATTAATTAAAATTAAACTTCACTGGAAGGAAACCTCGGAGTTTTTGTGAGGCTTCCTATTTTTTATCAGATAAAAATCCCTCATCTTCAAAGGGAAAGTTAAGTAATTTCCACTGCCATGAACGACCTCTTAATTGAGATAATTACTAGCGTAAATATATCTATCTGGAGAGACCTAAGCCGACTTCAGAAAATTTTTAACTTCTTTAGAACTGCTCAAACAGTTTCTTTAAACAAATTTCAAATTCTGTCCATAGGTTCTGAAATTCCAAAATTAATATTCAAAAGCTAAGACCACAGCTAAAAACAGCTATTTGCCTTTAGTTGTTTTCAAAAGTATTTCATTACTCTAAAGGACAAATATAGATTTTTAGAAAAAACGAAAGAAAAGTCCAATTTTGGGATATTTTTATCTATAATTTAGGAATTTCGGGATTCGGCTTAACTGAATAAAAAAAAGCTTAGATAAGCTTGAATATTCCTCTAATTACTCCCATAGAAATTGCTAATTTATTTCCAAAATATCAGTTTCTGTCCCACTGTGTTGTGTCGAAATTTCGATGTCTTAGAAAAAATTCAGTTTTTTACAGTTTTAAAAGGAAATTTCCTCTAGTTTTTTTTTATTTAATTTTTTGTTTTGTTTTTAAAAAAGAAAGCAAATGAACAAAAAAAATAAAAAATAAACAAAAACATTAAAAATGCCATTTTTTTCGATTTTGATTTTATTAAAAAATATTTCTTGCTGTGCGTCAATTTGAAATGTCCAGCCATAAATTAGACTACAACACTAATTTATAAATTTGCAAATGAAAAATATTATTAATTTTCATAAATTCTCTACAAAAAAAAAAAAAAAATATTATTTTTAATTGGCATTAAAAATTTAAATAGATTTTTATATTATGACTAAAACAAAAACCAGAGAAAATAGGTGAGCTTAAATAAATATATAAAAAAATGAAATTTATTTTTATTAAACGTTGCGAATAAATTTTTTAAACAATTTTTTGAAATCTCCGTAAGATTAAATTTTAGTGAAATAAAAAACAAAGACGAATGCCTATATTTTTTCTATAAAAATAAATAATTTAACGTTGAGAAATAGAAAAATTCTAAGGAGTTGTAACCGTTACTTAGATCGCTTATGTGTGAAAATCTGGTTAAATGAAGTAACTTTAAATACAAAAAAAAAAAAAAAAAAAAAAAATTGTGGGATGACAGAAAATTAAAAGATAAAAAGAAATTGTAATTTTACATAAAAAAGTAATCGGCTCTTAATGGGTTAAGCATTTTTAAAAAATTTTATTATTTCCTAAAAGATTTCTTTAAAAACTTTTAAACGGAACCCATATTGATTTTTTCAAACTTTTTGGAAAAACCTCCATAATTTCTTAATAACGATACTAGAAGAAGTGTTTTAAAATAGTTATTTTGTTCTTTCCACTTTAAATTATTTATAAACATTGTCGGGAAACTCTTATATTAAATTTTCAATATTAACATTGGTTATGTTAAATTATTAACAGAGCTCTGTTATCGTAACAGAATGTGGCTAGGGTTATAAATTTTAAAATTTAACTTCAAACACATTCGCAAATGGATATTATAGAAATTACAAACGGAACGACAAAATTAGTTATATCCTTTTTCCACTTTTTGTGGTGAAGATTATAATAAATGGGCATCGCATATTATGATCTCTTATAAGTCACAACTTCGATTCTGCTAAGAGGGAAATAATTAATGTAACAGATACACAAAAACATTAATGTCACTTAGTCTGACTTGGGCAGTGTTCGGTTATGTTAAACGCGTGTGAAAAATGTTAAGAAAAATTACAAAAAAGATGATAAAAATAAAATAAATGGATATATTTAGCTGTAAGTAGATTTATGTTAGCAAATTAGTGGTTTATAAATTTAAATACAATTATTTTCTTAATCTCTAATCGTATTTCTCATTCCAGTTTTACAAATTTTCAAAATTTAAATTGAAGCTTTCTAACTTTAAACATTTCTGTTATGTTAAAATTAACATTTTCTGTTTTGATAAAGCAGAACTCTGTTACTTTTTGGAAATTTGATATTCGATGCTGTTAAAGACACCTTTTTTACACTTTTAACAGACACATATTCGACACTAACAGAATACTCAATTTTATTCCTAAATAGTTTCACATTAGTTGTAAAACTGTAGTGGTACGTTTCTTCCCGACTGGGGATACTATTAAGATCAGAATTTGATATTATTTGCGATACATTTCAACGCCATGAAGTAACGATGTAGTGACTTTTTCCATAGAACATGATTGCAGGGGACGTATGTATGTTTGTAAATATGCAGGTGTATAAGTACAAGTAGTTGTTTTAAAGGTTAATAACAGCATCTTAATTGTTTGGTTTTAAAAATAAATCAAATTTAATGAATAGATTTTTATGGGAAAAAAGCTTTTTATTATAAAAACAAATAATAAAAAATTTACGTCAAAAGTGCTTAAACGTAACAGATGCTTAATTTCACATTACACCCCCCATATTGTATATGACGTAGATAATAAACACTTTATATTTACTTTTGACACTTTTGTATTTTAATTTGTTAGTAAGTAAGTAAAGATATCAAGATATTAGATGTAGCAAAAATTAACTGTTTTAATTAAAACGAAAGTAATAATTTTAATATACTCTTCACCACAAAAAGTTGAAAAAAGGGTATAAATATAGATGAGCTAGATAAAACTTAAATATGCCAATTGATCAGACATAATTTTGAAAGAGTTGCTATTGAAAATCAGCAAGATCGATCCATGGCCTTCGAGGCAGCGGGCAAAACACCACGTCTGCATCTAATTTTTTCATATCATTTGAAACAATGAAGTAACTCCAATCAAAACAATAAATATATGGGGCGATAGAAAATTAAAAAATAAGAAAAAAAACATCAAGTGATAAAATTAGCGCTCGCCCATATATTTCGAGTTATGGGCTTCTGAACTTTTCATAGAAAATTACGATTGTGCACCAGATTTTTTTAAATATCAATAGGGGAATTATTTAAAAGCTTTTAAAGAGCTTTTCAGGAAATACTAAATTTTTTTTAAAAATGCTTAACGAATTAAGATCCGATGGCATATTTATGTAAAATTATGTATTTTTTGTACTTAAAATTTTTTTCTTATTCTCTGTCACCCCAATATTTGGTTTTTTAATTGGAGTCACTTTACTAAAAAAGATTTATACACATGGTGAAGGGTATATAAGATTCGGCATAGCCGAATATAGCACTCTTACTTGTTTTGAAGATTTTTATCACGAATTCCTTGTTCAATTAAGTTGGTTTTCGAATCAAAATTTCGAGAGATTTCAAATGCTGTTTTTCATTTATTTAACTTTTAAACAATATATCCGTTTCAATTACTTCGCAAGGGTGCGAAGCCCACGCTGCTTTTCAACTCAATTTTTCTCACACGCACTACACTTGTTAGTGGTGGCCTATCTAAGAAACAATAGAATATTTCTTAAACATAATCATATAAATGATAGGGATTGCGTATTCTTATTTTGTTTTAAGTTTCTTTATTAAAAGCGATGAACTCGTCTACAAAAAATATTAAAAAAAATCAAAACAAAAACCTGTGTAACTTAAATAAAACTTGTTTGACCAAGCACGTTTTTCAAATTGCAAAACGCTAAACTTATTTTTATAGGTATTAAAATTAAATTTTAAACGAAAATACGCTAATCCGGCTTAAAACCGCCAGAATACGCTTTAAATTGTAAATTTTACCCAATATGCATTTGGCACAAAATATAAGATTTTCATTCAAAATTTAATAATCAACAGAAAGGACAACTTTACATTTAGACATTATACTTAATTAGTTTCTAAAAAGGGGTCTTAAAAATTTTATTTTGATATAAAGATAATAAATGTTGTTAATCAAATCGAATCTTTTTTCGACCAGCATTTAATTTATGTAAAAACAAAAAGCAATTGCTGCTGTCATTTTCCCAAGTGCATAACCAGCAGGGTTGCCAGATTGCCAGTAAAATGTTCTAAATATACATATGATGACTTTTTCGTATCGACATTTGTTAAAATAAATTTATATCTTTTTAAGTTTCATGTGAAAATAGCCAAGAAAAACTTTAATTTTTTATAAATTGCAAAAACAAAAAAACTGCCGCGTTGCCAAACCAAAAATCTTAGGCTTTATAAGCTAAGAAATCGCCATATATGATATTCCTAGTATAAAACGAAAAGCTTTAATGTTTAAAAGATTAATTTAAATGCAATTAAGTGTTGGAATTCCTTAGGAATAGAAAGTTTTTTAAGATAAATTTTATGTTCGTCATTTAAATTTGAATCCCAGTTATAAATAATTTTCTACTATTGTCATATTATTGTTATTATTTTTTATCATTGCATTTTGTTGTTTTTTTTTTGCGAAAATTGAATCGGGCCATTATTAAGTTATCACATAATTAAATGTATTTTGTATAAAAATTTGTTGTCTTAATTGTATTATTGATTTTTGATGTTATTCATTTAATTTATGAAGTTATTTTAAAGACAAATAAGTAACCCTTAATAATCGAGGTAATTTGGTATCGCTTTTTTCAGTTTTATATTTATAAAATATTTTTTATAAATAAAATAAAAAAATTCTTATTTAAACCTGTTACGTAAAAAATGTACAACCCAACTGAAGCTAGCAAATATTTATGTGTATTTTTTTTTAATTTACTGCCAGCTTCTAACTTTGAATCAATATAATTTATAAAATTACCACACAACCAAAATTGATTAGAATCTAATAAACAAATTGTTTCCTTTTATTTTCTTTACAGGCCACCATCATCGTCCTTATTCTGCAAAATGTAAACGAACGAAACTGAAACGGTAAATTAAAAGAAAATTTTTCTAAAAAAAACAGCAGAATTTATCATAAAAAAAACTTAAGCAGAAATAAAATAGCATTAATTTTTTTCTTCATTTCCGGTTTAAATGCAAAAAGAAAAAAAAAGGAAATTAAGTGTGTGTGTGTATTGCTACAAAAAAAGTTTATAGAAGCAAAAAAAAAAAAAACAAAAAAGCAACAAAGAAAAAAAGTTCAATGTTTTATAAATAAAACTTTAATTGTATGTAACAACGCCGCACAAATCCAATAATAAATTAAACGCACACACAGAAACACACCCACACACACTTATTTTTGTTATCAAAAATACCATTAAACAAGAGGGTGGCTTGAAATTTACCAACCCAAAAATATAAATACCAAAAAAAAAAAATCCAATAAAAAACACACTCCACACTAAAAAACCAGTTTTTGTAAGGTGAGTTAGTGCAAATAGTAATTGAGTGCAAAAAGTAAAAGTGAGCTTAAGAGAGTAAAATACAAACAAATAAATATAAATTAGTAAATTTTGTTGTTGTTGTTGTTGTTATTGTTGACTGTTGCTTTTAAGAGTGTTGATAACTGTTGTTTGTTTATTTAAGGGAGTTTTCTATAAAACATTGTTTGAGGCCTTAAACAAATGGCTACGTTTAAACATTTGCAAGTTTACTCTCCAATTTTTTTCAATTTAAAGTTCAATAACACGTGGTCACATATTAAAATTTAGTTTCTTAAAATTTAGCCTTGATTGTTTAAATTTGTTTTTGTTTAAAATAAAGAAGATGAAAAAAAAAATTGAAGAGCATAAAAAGAGCTGTATTTTTTGTTCTTCTTTTCTATAATACGACGGCGGGCTTATATGTTTTTAGGAACACTAAGAATGCAAAGCGATATGCTTTTAAAGACTAAGGGCTATTTTAAGAACGAGTATTTGATACAAACGATGAATTAATAAATAAAACGTTTCTTTAGAAAGCGCAAAATTTCTAAATCAATAAAAAACAACTGGAAACAACTGTCTTAAAGTAAAGAGGGCACATAATTATAATAATACTCCATGTTCCAAGTCCTAGTAAGCTAACATAGTTTACGGCAATGTGATATCCATCTCTGGCAAAAATTGATTTGAGAGCAATCGCTGGTACAACAGACTATAAATTCTTTTGAAGCAAATAAGCAAATGCTAAGATCAGAGTTGCAATTTAAGCTAATCTTACCCCAAACTATTTAAGCGGCCAAGAGTGTTTGACTCTATCTGGAACAAAGTTTATGAACACTTGCGCAAAAACTATATTAAGGCTTGCAGCATCATAATTTGATCTCTAAGCACTAATAGGGATGACCAAGAATTTTGAATAAAATATTTTCGGGTATTTATCCATCATCAATAAGCCAGATTGCCGCTGATTACAGGGTTGACTGCCATCTAATGTCTGAACGTAATTTTTTTTAATTTAGTTTCTGGCTGCTTTCACGAAAATAAATGCCAGTCAAAGGCCACTTTTGCAAGCCTTTTATTTTTTTGATATACAGGCACGCAGACAAAACTTAGTTAAATGAAGCTCTTGTTGTATCCTATGCAGTGCTTTGCCTTAATAAGAAAACGCAGCCTGCCAAAAGAAGCTGGTTGGCTTAGTTGGTTTTAGATTTCGTTCCTAAATGTAACTGGAAAAAAAGTATAGAAAGGGCGGAAAAGAGAGGGAGAGGAAATGAAACAAAATGTAAAGGACAAGATGCGTTCTTGCAAGTCTGCTCCTCTTCTTGCAATCCGAACCTTTGTAATCCCAGGGAAAAAACTTTGTCATTTCCATTTCAGATTTCAGCTAAAAAGCAGACATAGAATAAGTTAATATTGGGGTTTTATTAAAGTTGTAAGACTTGAAGATTATTCTTGGTTATACACCTCACCCTTTTCTTTTTTAGTTCTATATAAATTGTGGTTATTTCTTTTGATTGTTCTTGAAAGAATGAATCCAAGATATTTAACTTCATTAAGAACTTCAAAGTCAAGGTGTTTAATCCTTCCCAGAATTCTCCGTCTTTATTTAGATACGTTTTTTTTAGAATGGATATGCTACAAGAATATAATTTCACCACAGTAATTTATTTCATTTTAAAGTCTTTAATAGTAAATATTTAATAAGAATATCATGAAATATTTAAATGTATTTGAAGAATCAATTTTTTAAACAATAAATTTTCCTATTGATGTTTTTAAAAATCGCTTTTTTGTTAATTTACTGCAAAATATATATTTTTATAAATATCTTAAGTGCTGTAAAGTAAATTTTGCTTATTTAAGCAGTGACAAGCTGGCTTAGCAATACATATGTAGTCATTTCCCTTATCACTTTCATTTATTGCAATTTTTTAAATGAATATATTCTGTTTAAACTAAATTTGATTTATTCTACCCCAAAAAAAAAAAAACTTCACACACATTTATTAAATAAAGACCTAGATGGCAACGCTGATTGCAATGCAAATCATTACTGTTCGCCATTCCCAAGATTTGTTTATTACATCTCTTTATATAACTGCTCTCGCTCTCTCAATTATATAACCACCACTTAAGATTCGTTTTGTTTACATTCAAAACTATGGTTTACCGTTGTGCTCTTGTTTTTGCAAGTTTGTTTTTTACATCTTTTATAAATTCCAAAGAGCAAAAATTATTGAAGGTAAAAGAATAAGACAAAAAAGTCATCTCCTAGTAACAAATTATAGTGAAAACGGAAACCAATCCTTACAGAGTCTGTTGTAGATGAATTAGTTAAATAGGAAAATAGAGAATAAATAAAAAATTGTAAACGTAATAAAAAAAAAATAAGAAAAAGAAGAAAAATTACATAAAAAATCATGGGAAATTGAAACAAATAAATAGTTTAAGCGCACGAGGCAACATTTTTGGTAACTAGTTTCTGTCTATAAACGGTAAAGAAAGACATCGTGTTTAAAATAATTAAAAGGCGAAATAAATTAAATAAATTGTGAAATATATTATTGAATAAATATTTTTAAATAAAGAAAGAAAAAAATAATTAAAAAAAATAAATAAATAAAAAATGATTTTGTAAAATAAAAAGAGTGTTAAAATTCGTGTTAGTTAAAAAAGAAAAGCTTAAAAATAAATAAATTTAATAATTTTTAAATAATGTAAAAAAATAAAATTATTGAAAAACAAAAAAAAAATTAAATTGTGTGTAATAAAAGGTCAAGTGTTTGCTGTAAAAAACAAAAAAGTCAATATTGCAGCAGCAAAATCTTTTTCAGTCAACTTTAAAAATTCGTTTTTAAATTATTGATTAAGGTGAGTGTTTAGTTTTTAAATTATTTTTTGAGAAATATATATTTATATATTTATGTAAATTAATATTTTCTTAAAATAGTTTATAATTTTATATTGATTTAAATTAATTTTTTTAATTTTTTATATTTACAAGAAACCTTTTTTCATTACTTTCTTTTTGATGTTGTAATCTAATGCGTTGTTTGTTTAGTTTGTGGTGCTCTTATTGATGATGTTTGCCCTTTAGCCATAATATTGTATCACCATATTCTTTATTGCAACACTTTTTACCAGCCAACCAACAATTTTTGTATCTTTTCCAAAATTTTTTCCCATTTGCTTTTTGTGCTAAGTCGTTTTTATTGTTGCCTTAGTAAATCAGTAAATACTTTAAAAAAAATTTTTGGCCTAGAAATTTTTTATCTGCATTTTAAAGCTTGATTTTATCATTTGCTGATGTTAAAATTTAATGTTTATAGTCATTTGCATAAGTTACATATGTAACATTTTATGTAACTTTAGTTTTATTCAAATATGTACTCGTATGTGTACAGTATGTCAAAAACGACTTCATACATTATTAATACATCGAGGAAATACATAAAAAATACCTTTTGTTTTTTTTAAAGATTAAATAATAAAAGGTTATTTGCTGTTTCATTTCATCTGCGGTGTTCTTTTTTAAATTTTAAAGTCAGCTGGTAAAAAGTTTTACTGCGTAACTGTCATCTGCATCAAATATATTATCGGCAGACTTCAGTTAAGACGTTGAAATAACTGGTTATAAGAGAATAAAACAAAAACAAGAAAGCTTCGGAAGATAAAAGAAGAACTTACAGTATGGTGTACTTGTTTCGACAGGCCGTAATTGAAGTAAATAAGCCTGACATTATGCATCAGATTTACCAAAAATTTTTCTTTTCATCAGTAGAAATATTTCAAGCTTGCATGGCTAATTTTAAAATATTATTTTTGGCGATTTGTCCAGAATGACGGTGCAAGCAGAATGTAGCAAAGAAAGCCAGACAAAAAAAAAAATATTCCAATACAAAAATTTAGAAAAATGTTAGTCAGAAAGTGGAGTTATCTTATAACGATTCTTTTAGTAGTATAAGAAAATAAGCTAAGGTTTAAAATTGAACACACCAACATAGATAGCGATGTTCTCACATCGAAAGCGCTCGCCAAACGAACCAAATAAGCAGCTAGTGATCACGGTCTTCACCGAAAGGTATGACAACGGTATAGACTTCAATATTTAAAAATAAAAAACAAAAATAAAACAAACAAGTAAACCATTTATCTAAATCTAAGGGAGGCAACAGAGAATTAAAAATTAAAAAAAAAGAATATTACTAAAAATGCCATCTACTCTTAATTGGTTAAGCATTTTTAAAAATTTTTAGTATTTTCTGAAAGATCTCTTCAAAAGCTTTAAAATGATACCCATATTGATATTTTCAAGATTATGAAAATTTCCGAGGCCCATAACTCGGAAAATATGGGCGAACGCCAATTTTTTCACTAAGTTTTTTTTTCTTTTTTTTAATTCTCTATCATTTTTTGATTGGAGTTACTTCATTGTTTCAAATAATAAAGAAAAATTGAGGAAGGCGTGGTGTTTTGCCCGCTGCGTCGAAGCACATTCACCGATCTTTTTGATTTCCAATATAACCTCATTTGACACTATGTCTGATCGATTGGCGTATTTAAATTTTTTCTAGCTGATCTAGTGCCTCGACAAACTTGATTTCAATACTAACACGGACAGATGGACATCGTCCAATCGACTTCGCTATGCATAAGGAGTCGGAATATATACACATTGACTTTTAAACCCCTTCTTTTAATTGTGAAAATTATGTAATAAAAAAATTTTATTTTCCTGCTAAAATATTTACACAATTTTTTACTGTATAAAGTCGTTCTTGACACACTGCGATAATTTGTTAAGATTAAAATTAATTCGTGCTATTTATGGGGAAGATTTTATTTCCTTTTTTTAAATGATTAAACATGATTAAACATGATAAGAAGAAATTATTTATTTTTCCACCACAAATGGGCTCGTTTTTACAAAATAAAGTTGTTAAAAGAAATGTTAAAGCTGTTGTGCGGTACATGAGGTAATAATGATTAGTCTTTGATTATGTTTTAACTGAGCAGTGTCCTAATTTTTGTGCACCCTTTAAAGAGAATTATTTTGAAAGTTATTAAAAATGTTCTTTGGATTCAGTAGCGAAGTTACCTTGTTCGCCTTGCACCTTGTTTTGCTTAAATTTAGAACCAGAAAAAAATTTGCTACAAGCAAAATTTGGAAAACAAGGTGGGTGCAGCAGTGAAGGATTATTATAGAGATCAGTCTGAGTTTTTTACGATCAGTGTTGCATTTTGGCTTGCATCTCTCTTCTGTGACAGTGTTGCAATTTAGCAATTGTTACTTAGCGATTTTCTTTAAGAGGACAGAGTTCTATCAGATGGATGATTTAAACGATTGTATAGGATACTCTATTAAATTCAAAATCCACAAATTTTCTTAAATATGGGAACATTACTAATGAAGAAAAATTTTTTTAATTTACAAAAATATTTTTAGGCTGTTGAAGGACTTTCTATTAATTTTCTATTATATTTTTCTAATACATAGAGGCATAGAGATTTAGTAACGTGCCTTATTAAGTTTTAAAAAGTACGAAATTTGTAGTTCTAAAACATTGAATTAAAGGTTCTTCTTTTATTCATTACCATATATGAAATAGTTTTATTTTTGAACTCCTAAAAGTATGCTTTATTTTTTAAACCAATTTTAGCCACATTGCGGACGTTTGTTTAAAAGTTAATATCCTAAAACTTGAAAAAATATTTTTTTTTTGTATAAAAAGTACTCTATGTCTTTTTTTATACCATTGACAAAGTGTGCACAAAATTATATAACTATGGGTTTAATAGTTAGAGCGTAAAAGCGTAACAAACAAACTCACATTCCCATAGCAGTGTTATGTTTTTTAGTATTTAAAGAAAAATAACATTGAGGAGATTTTTTACGTTGGGAAAATAATGCTCTTTTGTTTTTTACTTTCCATCTCAATTGCAATTTATTTCAAGTATTATTTTTATGTTTATTGAGTTTGCTGGCTTGCCATTTGACGTTTTATTCTTGCTGATGATGGCAATGACGACAACATGGATAATAATAAAGTTGATGTTGATTTACTTTTGCCAAAGCCGATTTTAATATATTCTTTTGCGTAAATGAATTTGTTTCGCTGTGGTATCCTAACGAAGTTTATTTTTGTTGCTCTAAAAATTGCAAAATTCAACCGCTTAATAAATACCTCCACAAATTGATTTTAATTTTATATTTAAAAAAATATTCTTCATTTTATAATTTCTTTTGTTTTTACAAATAAATAATAATCAAATGTTTTTTAAAATTTTTTATTTGTTTTACATATTAGAATTAATCTGATATTGATCAAATTTAACCTGAATTCATGGCAGAAGTGGAATATTCAGTGGAACATAAAAATTTAAAAATTTATTTGTATCATGACTTTCCTTAATATCGCGTGTTATTTAAATATTATTTTATATTTTGAATCAGTTTGTTAATTTTTTTTTTACGTTGAATGTTTTTTTCCCTGTTTTGTGTTGCAATCTTAAACACGCAGACATTAATAACATTTCTGTTTTTATAAAAAAAAACAAATATTCACGGTTAGATAGGGATTAAATAAACAAAGGTGGGGAGGTTGTGTTGTATTACCTAATATACAATTATGATTAAAAATTTTGCGACATGATTAAATTTATTTTATTTTATGTTTATACATTTTTAGTTAAGCTTAAGTTCGTTTTTATGCATTTTCTGGATCGCTACATCATCGTAGAACATTTTCTTGCAACTAATGAAAATTTTACTTGATTTCAGACTAAAGTTTAATTTAATTGTCTCAATTAAATATTTAATGACAAAAATTTGTATTACTTTTTTATTAAACATATAATTAAGACAATTAAAAATTAATTTAAATTTGAAGACAAAAAAATCTCTAATTAGTGCAAAAACTTTTTTCTGTATTGTAGGGTTTATCCTTCTTGCCGTTTGTTTTTGCAGTGTGGCTCTGTCTAGATTTATAGTCGCGATATAGATGCGGATGCAGCTATCCACAACACACACTCTGGAATTTTGACAATTCAGGCCCATGCGGTTATTAATTTTCCCTTTAACTTACGTTCCGTAGATGTTGGAACCACAATTTCTCTGTCTAGCAATTTCGTAGCCTTTACCATCTCATCGTCGCGTTACCATACAAGTGTCTTCACTCTAACGCGCCTCCACCACAATAAGTTTCATTTTTTAATCGATACTTGGTGAACTTAAACTTTTCTATTCCCTTTACTCGCCTTTCAAACGCCTCATCAATCACAGCTAATCAAAAACAATTTATTTTCATTATACTCTAGGTGGTGTTGGGATTTGAACTCATGATTCGTAATAGAATATTTAATAAATATAACACCTTTATTAATATAGTTAATGCGGCTAATTTTGCTTACAAACATCACACTTGTTAGTGGTTTTTCAGCTCTGTGTGTTTCTTATATACAAACCAATCCGAAATATTTTTGTACGGCGCTGCCAGATCTTATTGTCGTAACAATACGTTTTTTATTTTACATTTTTTTTAAACTTGTGGGTTATTCAACAAGAAATCTATTTTCTAAAACAAAATATAACAAAATATTTAAAGAGAGATAATTAGAATTTTTATTACGAAGAGAAAAGTTCGACAATTATGAATAAAAAATGATATTTATAAAATGTCCACCACGGCCACGCTGGCAGATGACGATTCTTTCATTAAAGTTTTTAATCAGTTTTTTGCAATATGGCGGTTCTATTTTGTTAATCACATTACGGATTTTGAGTTTTAAGGCTGCAATCGATTTGGTTAGCATCGTATAGATTCTGTACTTAATATGGCCCTACGAAAAATAATCAAGTGGTGTTAAATCAAGTGGTGTTAAATCACACGGTCTGGCTGGCCACTAAACATCGGATTTTTTTAAAAATCATGTAATTAGGGAATTTGTTTTGCAATAAATTGATCGCTTTATTGACTGTGCGACATGTGGCACCTTCGTATTAAAATTACATGTCAGTGACATCCACGTCACTAATAAGAGTCCATCTTGTGTTAGCTTTACGCCATTTCCAGACTCATCTTCTTTATAACGCATTATTCAGTTACACGTTAAGCATGAAAATGTTTCTAAATAATCGTTCTGAGTTTTCAGAAGCTTAAATGCGATAGTTTTGTTGACATACGCTGACAAATGAAAATGGATTTCGTTTGAAAAAATGATTTTTACAGAAAAACCAGTGGGTTGTTCCAGAATGAACTTTTATAGTAAATTTTAATTATTTTAGTGCGATTTTAAAGTGGAATTGAATTTATTGTAAACATTGCTAATGCTGTATCTACTACGAATAAACTAAACAGAATATCAACTACATGAAAAAATTATCATGTAGTTGGTGTTGCCACATTTTGAAAATAAAGTTCTTGTTAAAGACTTACAAAATTTATTAAAAATTGTGTTAATGATTTAATGAAAAATAAAGGAAAAGGCATAAGTATTGTGGTAATGTAATTTTACCTTAATTTGTAGCTTTTAGACTGATGGAGAATTAAAAAATTTCTATTATTCCTTATTTAATATTCGGTGTGTCTGTTTACTGCAGCGTAATTTTTTTTTTTTTGCAATTTTCAACTATTGCGCTATACTTGTTCCCTTAGAGCGTTTTAAAATCATGTATTTCTCTTGCAAAAAATAACACGACTTCAAAACAGACAAACTTGAAACCATATTTCTTTAGGACGGAAATTATATTTCAAGTATATTATATTCCAAAAAGATTTCATCAGGATTTTTTATGTCGTAGAACAAAATGTGAATGCAGATTAAACAAGAAAATTCAGCAGGGTGGTCACTCTTTCTTTTTTACACTTTTTATTGCTGACAAAGTAAAAAAAAAAATTGTTTAAATTCTAAGCGTTAGTCTTTAACTATTCAATAGATTGGCAATATACATCAAAATAAAACTATTAGGGCACCCTTTAATTTCTAATTTGAATGGACATTCTGTCTAATTTTTCAAGAGTTTATCAATAACGGTTTCAAAGATAGGGAGGGCCATAAAGGTCAAATTACATCAGTTATAGGGACACCCTTTAATAACTATTTTCAAGTTTACTACTTGTACTCGCGGTTCAAATTTCAATCAACTTTCTGCAACTGTTCAACAGTTTGGTCGTATACGTCAAATAACAGCAACTATTGTAACACCCTATAATTTATAATTATAATATTTACACTTCTTGATAGGGCCATATAAGTCAATTACCTCAGATATGGGAAAACCCTTTAATTTCCAAATACGAATTTTATACTTGTTATAGCGGACTTAGCAATACTGGTTTTATTTATAGAACGGTCATAGTAATCGAAATCCTGTCCAATTTTCAAGCGTTTGTCTATAACGGTTCAAAAGATAAGCGCATATAAGTCAAGTCCCATGGGGCACCCTTTAATTTTAGATTCATTTTTGGATTACTTTTTGCTATTGGGAGCTATAGTGATACGCATTTTTTTAATTTCAAAGAATTGCGCTTTACGGTTCATAATACACTTAAAAAATATGTATATTGTATGGGGACACCCTTTAATTTTTAAGATTATGAACTGTTTTTTAAACGGGACCTATCTGTAAGCGTAATCTATCAAATTACAAATATTTTCAAAATCGGCTCAGAAATTACTGAATTTTGTAGGTCGAATTGATAACCTCCTTCTTTTTTTTTTTAATCAGTTAATAAAACAAGAAATTTACAGGTTCCGAAGGCTTGCAATAAATTAGAAGAAATTTTTAAACTAGAGCCTGATATTTTGTTTCAACTCGGGAGATGATTATTTATTTATTTATTTAACAATTAATTATCAGTAAAATTACATCTGCATTTTTTAATGCCTGTAGGTTTCAAATGTTTTCACCACAACTGTATATTATGAATTTAGGTGACATCAAAAACTTTGTAGTATTAATATGTTTCAGCTAAATGGTAAAAATTGTTTACTTCCCTTGTCTTATTTGTTTTTTATTTAATATTATTGAACAAACTAAATAGTTGCCAGATCAATAGAATAATCTTTTTTTTTTTTTTTTTTGGCGATTTAACGTCTAAAAGTTAGTGCTTTATACATTACGATAATTTTAGCAATAAATAAATTAAAGCTTTAATTTTGATGGTTTAATATTTTTTAATTTTATTTTTATTTAGCAATTAATTTATTAGACGACCCAAGTTTATATAGTTTTGTTTGTTTTTTTTTTAAGCTTTATTCTTAATCAAAACAAAAATTGCAGAAAAAATCGGAAATATGACTTTAAAAACTCTATGCTGAATAAAAAAAAAAAAAAATAAAATAAAAATAAATGACAAATAAATTGTCACAACGACTTTTAAAAACTGTATTCTTAATTAGAACGTAAAAAAGAAAATATGCGGAAAAAAACGTTAAAACAGCCTTTAAAGACGCCAATAAAAATTATTTTATTTTTTATTATTTACACGGACCTTTTTTTGTTTTAAAAATTTAAGAAAAAATAACAAGAATTGCTATACATATATTTGAAGTAAGAATGTTATTGAAAGATAAAAGTTTTATTGCTTAAAAATTTAAAACAGTTTTAATTGCAATTAAAACGTAAAACTTTTTGAAATTAAAATTTTATTAATTTTTTGCTTGAATCCAAAGTTTAGAAATATTATTATAATTAATTTAAATTATTTTATTAAATCGTTACATAATTATACACCTGTCACTAACTTTTATTTTGTACACTCCCATTAAATTTAATTATCTGCCTAAATAATTTACTATAATTTGGTCGTTACTTAAATGTTTACTTTTTTGTTTACTAACACTAAAATTTACTTTGTCCTTTAAAAAAAAGGGGTTTATTAAAGTCAATGACTTTTCACCTTAATACTCGTAAGCATAAATTTTAACACACTTTAAATCAAATTTCATTCCCATCTTACATGTCCCCTTAAGAGTCTTATCACTTGCTTCCTCAATTCTCGGTCTATTTGTATAAATGTGGCTTTAGGGCTGTTGGTAAGGAATTATATTATATCCGTGTAATTATTGCAAATACTAAGAATTGATTAAATTCCTAGAAACATAAAACTACTCACTCGCACATTGATAAAAGAATTTTAAAACAAAAAGGAATAAAATGAAAAAATTGTTTTGAGTTCTCTGTATTTGTTTTTTTTATTTGCCCGGCTGACCCAAGGAAATATATTATTTAACAAAGCAGAATTTATATTGCGATGGAAAGCAAGAGAGCGAGAGAGCGAGATAGAGAGTATAAACAAATTGATTATGAAAGGTACTTATTTGCATTATGGTACTAAAGGAAATTTGAAATACGTTCCACTACACTTCTTTAGTTTAACATTTATTAACTTTTAAATTATTTTTAAATAATATGTGTTTGTAATTAATTTTATTTTTAAATATCTGTAACACCTTTAGAATACAATTTAACAACAATATACACAAATTATCATAAGAGAGTTTAGTTTTCTTCAATAATATAAAAATAAAATTAAATATCTATAAACAATTTTTTTTTATTTTTTTCCCCAATCAGGAATTGAACCGTTGAATATTATAAATTAATTAAATTTTACTTTTTTGGCTTAAGTAAATTTTTAATTTGACTTTTAGAAAGAAAAATTACTCTTCAAATGTATGCAGATGTTTTCAAAAGAAAACAAGAAAAAGGAATGTAATGCCGCATTTTCCGCAACGCCAAATCCTTCATCAGCATTCTTCGCATCTATCTACCTTAAGTTGTGTATATTGTAAATATCATCCATTTAGCCAACTAATCAATATTAATTTGATTGGACGAAATTTACTCACAACTCAAAGCATTTCTTTGTTGTTTTCTCTACAACACGTCTTGTACATTTGTTTTTCCTTTTGTACCACAACCCTCGGTATTTCCACGAAATGCTTATTTTATTTTTAATCTCTCATACTTTTATTTTTTTTATAATTTGAAAAGAAGTCACAGAAAATTTACAAGCTAACAGAATTATTGCTGTGACATCGATCTGAAATTTGAAGTGATAATTAAAAAATTGATGTTTTTAATTTTTTCTCTGACTAAGGGTTTATTGAGTTTGAACCATTGCTTTTTATCTTTAGTATACAGATACCTTAATCATCTTATCGCTTATTCTAATACACTTTTCTTTAGCTTATCTACCGCTTTTACGCGATAATTGTTTCCCTTTTTTACTCCAGATTCCAAAAAGTTTAATGTGCTGCGCCTTTCCAAAAACTTAATCATGCATAATGAAAATAAGATTTGACAGCCCTTAATGTATTTGTAAAAACGAAAGTTAGTGTTGCCCCATAAAAATATTTAATTGCGTTTTAATAAGAAAAACAAGCCTGAACAAGTTTTACTTCCACCAGTAAAACATTTGAAATTTGTTAAGAACTTTAACCGCTTTGGTTGCGTTGATATATGTTTATGCTTGATGGATTGTTAAACTGAACATTATGAGTCTTGAATTCAAATCCCAACACACGCTTGAAGAAAAATAACTGTTGTTGAGTAAACGCTATTTAAACTCCCGGATTCTCGATCGGGAAAAAGAAATCAATGCTGTGTAATCGTGTAGATGAGTAGATGTTACAATATCGATTCTGCTTAATAACGGTATATTTGTGATTTATAACATAGAAATCTGCTTGACAGCAAATTACAAATGATTTATTTTGCAAAATATAACTTTAATCAAAAGCAAATTTTTAAGGGATTTTTTTTCGCCAAGAAGTACATTTTTGTGTTTTAGTATAGAAACGACTTTAAAATATTACTTTTTCATAAAAATCTCATTAAATATTCTCTTTGTAACATGTACTCTCTCCATATATAAAACATATTGCTCTCAGTAATATAAACACAAGCAAAATATTAACAAACTCTCTTATTTTTCTTTTTTCTTTTCCAGCTCTCTTACATATGTTCTTATTGTATTTGTGTGTATTTTTACTTCTGTTGTAAATAAATCGTGCATAAAATAATCCTCCATTATTTTGCATTCTGACCGTTTATTATCCTGTTTGTTTGTTTTGTTCTCCTCTTTGTGATGTGTTGGTATTTTTGGTATTTGATTAAGTTGTTTTTTTTTAGGAATTTGAAGAGAAAAACAAAATATGTGAAAACATGTAATATTCAAGCGAGAGCATCACTATGTGTGCGTGTATATTTTTTCTGATTGTGAGAGAGATTATATGTCAGTGTGTTAGTGCTTTTTTATTCGGTACATTTTAAAGATTAGAAATGTACTATAGTCATTGATTTTTTTGTTTTGCTGACAGTCAATTCCTGAAAGTTATTTCATGAATATTTAAGTTAATTGGGCTTGTTGTTTGCTGTGGAATGTCTATTTGACACTTTTGCTCAACAATTCTTCTATGTAAATTGTAAATTAGTTTGCCTATTTACAGCTGCAATAAAAAATTTTTGTTGTTAAAAATTAGACATGAAATTGTAACATAATCCAAACATTAAAATAATTTTCTAGGAGTGTTAGTTTAGATAAAAATAAAAACTGAGGAAAACAAATGCAACATGATATAAATTAAAGGGATTTTGTTTTATTTCACTTCTAAAACCTCACAGTTGATGCCATATAAATGTTAATGTTTTATTATAACACAAATGCCATTATATAATTCTGAGTTTTCTTTTTTTTAATATTTTTATTTTAGGGTTAAAAGGCACCTTAAGTTTGTGTATAAATGTGATCGTAAAAAAATATTTGTTCACTCAACAAATTGCAAGAGTATAAAAATTTATATTTATTTTATTTTCTCGTTTTTGTTTTATTGCTACTTCAATAAAATTATGACGATTTCAAAGTAAAACATTATAAATGCTTGTGGTTTTTATGACATAATTCGTTTTTTATTACGAAATTTTTTAACATAATTTTTCTATTCCGTATTGACTGCAAAAAAAAAATTTTAACGAAAAATAAAAAATTATTTAAAGTTTTGTTTTCCTAAACAAAATTAATTATTTTAATCTGGTTTAAATTCACATATTTGGGTAGAAAAAATTTTGGATAAAATAAATCATCGCTTAGCAGATAATAAAGAGAACAATGAAAACAGCTTTGATTTTTGTGTGTCTAACAAAACTAATATCAATCGATTAAAAATATTCTTCGTTTTGTTATTTATCAAATTAGTTTTTAATAGAGGTAGAGAATGGTAATGACGGATGTAGCGATCTAGAAAATGCTGTGTTACATTTTGCTAGTGTGTAATATTTTCTGGCTTAAAAATTAATAAAAAATTTAGGAATTAAAATAAACATAAAATTAAAATTATTCATCTGTTTAAATACAAGTAATTTAATAAATTTAAAGAAAATTACGTTATTTTTAAACATTTTAATGGCGTCTTAACACGGTAAAATATTTTAAACTTCATTAATCGGTTCATTGTGTCATAAATTAAAACGCTGTTACGTATGATTACGAATAAAACAAAATATTACTCATACGTTATACTTATACAGGACATAATATTGTTTGTTTTTAGAAATTTTAATTGTTTTTTTTTAAGATTTATAATTTTTTTAAATTACAAATATTAGCACCCCACATTTAATTTTACTTTCCTCTGACACTTTACTTGTATTTTTAATTCTTTGAATTGGATGGGGCAGATGGGTGTTGAACTCGTGACTCTTTTCGTTTTCGTTTTACAGTAAGCAGGTACTTTTATCGACACATTTTCGCGGTTGCTTCAAATACGTAATAAAGCACTTTATTTTTTTTTTTATTGGAGTTACTTTATTGTTCCAAATGGCATGAAAAATTAGAGACAGGCGTGGTGTTTCGCCTACTGTCTCGAAGAATATGAATCTAGCTTGCTGATTTTCAATAGCAAAATTTTTGAAACTATGTCCGATCGATTGGCATATTAAAGTTTTATCTTGCTCATCTAGTGCCTTGGCAAATTTGATTTCAACATTAACACGGACGAATAGAAGGACATACGGACATCGCTCAATCGACTCGCTAAGCATAAGAACTCCGAATAAATACTTTATAGGGCCGGAAATGCATATTGTAGAAACTACAAACGTAATGAAAAACTTAGTCATCCCCTTTTTTCCACTTTTTTGTTTTTTGCTTAAAACTTCAACAAGAATTTACTGAAGATTTTTTCATAATCCAGCACTCTTTTAAGGCAATAAAATGACAAAATTGTACTAAATCTAAGAATTAATACGGTACCATTAGCTAGTTAAATTTTTCAAGCGAAATAACTAAATTTAATAATAATTTTCGTATATTTCAACAGTTGAAAAAAATGTTGCCAGAAACATTTTGCTGTTTCTAAACATGAAGCAAGAAACATTTCTTGATTTCTCACTAACGCCTGATACTCTTTTCGAATTTATAAACAAATTTGAGCAACATACATTTTTTCGGTTAAAAAATTTGACAATTAGCTAGTGATGACAATGTAGCGATTCAGAAGATAACATTTACTGAACAATTGCTTTATCGCATCATTAATTTTATTTTTGTCTTTTTTTAATTTACACTTTTTCCATTTCTTTTTTTAAATTACTTAAACATAATAAAATTAAATCAAAACAAACGGTCTAAGAAAATGCTTGTAAAAAATTCCGTATGAAACAAGTGCTGCTTATGTTATTTCGTAGTTAAAAAATAAATGTTGCTAGAAACACTATTTAGTTTGAAAAACATGCTGCGAGAAACATTTCGCGACTTTTTCACAAATAAATAGAGTACTTCTTCAGCAACAATATTTCTCATTTATTTCGTAGTAATTTTTTTATATAGACTTTTGACAACATTTCGTACGAATTTATGGTTCGAATTTGCGAAAATTGTTGAGCAACATTGATTATTTCACGTAAAAAATTTGACATTAAAAATGTTGTTGCGATTCGGAAGAATTTACCATTTTAAGGTTTTCTACATTGTTTTAAAGATGCAAGCAAAAGACATATGAATAGCTGTTGTTTCAATAATTCTTTATAAAATAATGTTTATTTGCTTTGTTTCTCAACTTTCATAAAATATTGCTAGAAACATTTCATAAGTTTTTTCCACAGTTAAACAGAGTACTACATCTTCTGCAACATTTTTTCATGTCTTTTTCATACAAATTTTTTATGTGCGTAGTTTAAGAGCATTCCGCATGAAAAGCTGAACAGAGTACCAGGATTACGTGAACGAGTACAACTCAAGCAACATTTTTTTTGTTTATTTCAAACTAAATTTTTATATAGGATTTGAATAGCATTTGCAAGTGGTTAATATCTGTTATTAAAATCGGACTGATATGTTAAGAAAAAAAAAAAAAAACAGCTAACAGAATATAATGAAATAAGTACTTGTTCAGTATTTGTACTTTATTTCGCGCCTGTACCAAAAGTTGCAAAAATTTAGCGAAATATAACAAATTTATATATCTTTTGTGGAACCATTAAAATTACAAAAAATTAAAAAATGTTAACAAACATCAGCACACAGTTTAAAAACTGAGTTAAAGTCAGGAAAATAACCCTTCCACTAAAGAAACTGAAATTTTGGGTTTATGAAACTTTTATTTTAATAGCAGGAAAGCATTACACTCCCTTTAACAAAAATTTATATTTTTAAGTTTACACAAAGGTATAATAAGAAAATATCCTTAAAGTCCTTTATATACGTATGAGCAAAATTAAAAATTTACTGGCACTTTATAAAAATACAGCAATGTAAAGAAACAAATGTCATACAAAGAAATGAAAGCATTTTCACAGAAATTAATTCAAAAAAAGTAACAAGTGGATTCTTTTATTAAGAGTGAAATTAAAGCATAAAAATATCTTAAAGAAAAAGAAAGACAAATGTGACTTAAGATAAAATAAGCAGACGTTAGAGAATACAGTCAACAATAAAAGGTGCTTAACAGTGGGACAGAAATAAAATATTTTCAACTAAAATATATTGAAATTTTTTTAAGGATTCGTGAAATTTATCCTGAAGTAATGTAAACCAAATAAAACAGACAGGGACACCCTTTAATATCCAAATAAAATTAACTATTGGGACACCCTTTAATTTCTAAAACCAAATTTTCTGCTTGTTATATCAACCAACTGTCTATAACTGTTTAGTGGATTGGCCATACACCTAAAATTATATCAACTTTAGGAGCACCCTTTAACTTCTAAACCCAAACTTTATACATGTTGTCATAGCCGAATTAGCAATATAGTTTCGTTGTAAATAGTAGTAGTTGTGTATAACGGTTCACAAGATGGTCCCATATAGGTGAAATAACATTATTATAGGAAAACCCTTTAATTTGTAAATGCAAATTGTATACTTTTTCTTATAACGGATTTACGAATACAGGTTCCTTCTAAATTTCAACTGTCTGTCTATAACTGCTTAAAAGTATGGCCATATACATCAAAGTAAATGAACTATTGGGGCACCTTTTGGTTTCCAATTCAAATTTTCATACTTGTTGTTATAGCGGTTCCTTGTTAATTTCAACTAACTCTCTATGACGGCTCAAAAGTTTGATCACGTACATTAAATTGTATAAACTATTGGTACACCCTTTAATTTCCAAATTCAAATTTTCATACTTGTTGTTATAGTACACTTAGCAATACAGGTTCCTTGTAAATTTCATCTGTCTGTCTAAAACTGTTTAAAAGTATGGCCATATACATCAAATTAAATGAACTAATGGGCCACTCTTTAAATTATAATTTTGAAAATTTATAATTGTTATTATAACGGTGATAGTAATCGACATCCTGTCCAATTTTCAAGCGTTTGTTTATAACGGTTCAAAAGATAGGCGCATATAAGTAAATTTACGTTACCTATGGGGACACCCTTTAATTTTTAGATTTATATTTGTATTACTTTTTCCTATTACGAGTTATAGTAATACAATTTTTTTTTTAATTTTAAATAAAAGCGCTTTACGGTTCTTAATTACCATTAAAAAAATATGTATGTTGTAGGGGGACACCCTCTAATTTTTAAGATTTTAACTGTTTTTAAAACGGGACCAATCTGTAAGCATAATCTATCAAATTACAAATAATTTACAAAATCGGTTCTGAAATGACTGTGTTTTGCAGGCGCAAAAATAAGAAAAGCAACATTCAGTAGAATTGATAACTTTCCTCTATTTTTGAAATTGATTAAAGATAGCCAGCATCATAAATATTTCCTCTTTTGAAATGCCTGAAAAGCAAGTTGTTCTCTGATAGAATGTAAATTTTTTTTAAAGCGTATTAAAATTGCTGAAATTTTTTTTCAAAATATTTCCTTTCTGATCCACCGTTCGCTGATGAGTAACATTAATTTACTTACATTTATTATATTGCCTTTTGTAAAAATGTATTTAAATACATACGTGTATATAAATGTACCCAGCAGTCGTTGTAGCTGATTTTTAAATTCTAAAGCAAACAAAATTTATTAATATTAATAAATGATTGCATATTCCCATAATATTTAATATCACAGTGACGTTGTTTATAATTATAAACAAAAATAATATTAAGTGAAGGAAAAACAGAAATGTATTAATTAATTAGAGAATAAATAATAGAACCGTGAATTTATTAGTTACAAGTAATTAGTGAATGAATCGAGAAAATGTTGATTTTTTTTATGATAAGTAAAATAAATTATTCTCAATGTTAACACGTAAGAGTGCTATATTCGGTTATGCCGAATCCTATATACCCTTCACTATGTGTGTAAATCTAGTTTAGTGAAGAAACTTTAATCAAAAAAGCAAATATTGGAGTGACAGAGAATTAAGAAATAAGAAAAAAAAATTTAGAATTTTACATAAAAAAACTGTCATCGGCTCCTAATGGGTTAATCATTTGAAAAAATGTTTAATATTTTCAGAAAGATCTCGTTTAAAGCTTTTAAATGATACCCATATTGATATTTTGAAAATTTTAAAAACTTCAGAGGCCTGTAACTAGGAAAATATGAACGAACGCCAATTTTTTCACTTGGTAATTTTTTTCTAAAATCTTAATTCTCTATCGCTTTATATATTTGTTTTTTTTTTTTTTTGATTGGAATTACTTCATTGTTCCAAATCAATTTAAAAAAAATTAGAGGCAGGCGTGGTGTTTTGCCCGCTGCCTCGAAGGACATGAACCGATCTAGCTGTTTTTCAATTGCACCTCTTTCGACATTATCTCTAATCGATTGGCGTATTTAAATTTTCTCTAGCTCATCTAGTACCTTGAAAAAGTTTTGTCTTAATTTTATATTTAATCTGAAGTTTCATAGAAACTTCAATTTGCGTTTTGTAGTCATTCTGTCAGCTCAATCATAAACAAAAATTTTTTCTGATTTTTTTCAATCTTCCCTTTTTTTCTCCTTTTATAAAGGGAAAAATTTCTGGAAAAAATAGATATTAAAATTAAGAAAGAAATATAAAATGTTAAGAAAATCAACACCGTTTAAATTAAGATGATGCCACTTTTTCATTCTTTTGTTTGCACGGAATTCATAATTGTAAAAATATTTTCATGAGAAAAATTTTTTACATGAGAATATTCATAATTGGGCTGTACACATTTTTTCGTTAACGATTTCACCTTCATTAAAGCAAGCGACTTCCGATAGTATAAATATTCCGCAGTAGTTTATTTTCATTTTATCCTAAGCGTCTATCAAATGGACAAATGACAATTAAACGGATCCAAATTGTTTGCTTTATATATTTTCTTATTTGTAAGTCTTCTTTTCCGATAATTTTCGATCAGTAGTCATCACTTATAAAGGCCTTAATTTGCTTGAAAAATCCATCAAGCATATAATCCACAGAATTTCTACAACCTTGTTTTTGGATAACGATTTCTGAGAGGTTACAAACCGTCTTGTAACTTGACATGCTCTTATACAAAAGAAACAAATCAAACAATTTTGCAAATGTTTATTTCATGGGTAAATTATCGATTTCCATTTCGATTAAACGAAAGAGAATCGTCGTTATAATTCAACTTTATTAAGAATCGGTGTAGTTTTTTCTCATTATGAAATGTACTAACGAAACTATTACTTTTATAGGTAAAATATTGCACTAATAAATTTGCAAACATTTTTAATGAACAACGTTGCCGTTGTAGCGCTTTTGGAATTGTAATAAAATTTCTTGTATTAAACTTAATATCATTTTTGATTTTTTTTACAGCTGTTTGTATTGAGAAAAGTTTAAAAATTATTTTGTTTTAATAACTTTTATTATTTTCGAAAAAAAAAGAGTAAGTGGCAACACTGTTTGCTAGATACCTCAAATCTCCTTTTAGCGAAGTTGTGATCATTTTTCTTACTTTTGGCCTTTAAGTAAGTGTAAACATTAACGGTTATTTGGCGGACACTGTTCTCATAGAGTTAAAAGTAGACAATTGTCACTTAAGACCTGCTGGGTATGTTAATATTTTCATTTGTATGTAAAATTTCTATATCCCAACGCCATTAATGTCATGTTCAACAATATTAGAGCATTAGAATAAGTGTGTATTAGAACATATGTATTTATTTAGGTGTGTAAGGATGTGTGTACTTTATTTCCGTTCTTTATATTGTGTAAAGAAGATATTTTGTAAAGAATTTCATTACAACACAGGATATTAGATACAAAAGGACTGATGAAGAGAGAGAAAAATATATATTTTTTTTTATTAGTTTTTTTTAATTTTTTTTTTTTTATTTAAATAACAAGGACTGGCATTAGTGAAATAAGTCAAAGTTTTCTATATAAAATTATTATTAAGTAAATACAAATTTAATAATTTAATTTTTCAAAATTATTGGTCGATTATTGGTTATTGAAACCAAATAAAAAAAACGTTTTTAACGAAGTGTTTTAAATTTTCACATGTAAAATTTCGTGAACGTTTATAATGAATTAGAATTTTATTTATTTTAAGTGTGAGTGAGTCTTCGTGAAAAAAATGTTTAACGTTAGCACTGGTGACGTAACATTTTATTGAAAACAAGAAGGGGGCTGCTAAAGACCGAATCCAAAAAACTTTATTAATCGGTCCAGCCAATTGGTTGTAATTAATTTTTGCATAAAAAAATTATCGGTCTGAATTACTCACACGGGGTCATAATAAACGTAAATTCCAACAAATTGAATAAACCATCGTTAACCAATATCAACACTTGATTAACAATAAAAATAAAATTCACAAATCATTCTACGGAAAAAAATAAAAAAAAAAAAACAGAAAAAGACAAAAAACAAAAATAAAAAATAAATAAAAAATTCTATGTATAATTTTACATAAAATTGACATTGGCTTTTAATGGGTTAAGCATTAAAAATTTTTTTTTTATTTCCTAAAGCTCTCTTTAAAAGCTATTAAATGATCCCCATATTGATATTTTAAAAAATTTGAAAAGTTCAGAGGCCCGTAACTCTGAAAATATAGGCGAGCGCCAATTTTTTCACTTGTTTTTTTTTATTTTTTAATTCTTTATCGCCCCATATATTCGTTTTTTTGATTGTTGTTACTTCCTTGTTCCAAATGATATGAAAAAATCAGAGGCGAAGTTGATTTCAACACAAACCAAATGGAGCGACGGACAGACGGACATTGCTTAATCGACTCCGCTATGCATTAGAACTCAGAAATTGCAAACGGAAATTACAAACAAAAGGATAAACTTCGTTAAAAACTTTGTCTATCTGTGGACTGGTATTCCTTATACTCACATCATGTTGTTCCACTGTGTCCTTACATTTTCAGTTTACTCCTCTTTTCCTGATTTAAGTTAACAGCTGAACGAAATGTCTCGCCTTAATCACCGCTATGAGGAGATATGACACATTCCATCTTTGCTATGAACCCACCAGCAGAAAAGAAGTACTATACGACTTTAGTTCCAATCAGTTCACACCTCAATGGCGTACATTCTTTTAAAGCAACAAATGAAACATGAATATAAATTAACAAAAGCAACATATGTGTCAGTCATTGTGTAAAAATAAGAGTAGGAAATCAATAGAATTTTTTTTATTTCTTTTTCTCGCATATTTTAATACGCAGTTAAGAAGCGAAATTGTCAATGTAGTGAGAATATGTTCAGATTGTTTTTGTATCTTTTTTCGTATATAATTGTGTGTGAAAGTTTACATTACTGTATGATTGCTTCTCTTTATTCTTTTTAAGAGGTGGAAGGAGGGGGGGGGGGGGGGTTAGGATATAATGCCAATAAACACAAACTAGTGTTGTTGTTGTTGTTTTCCATAACTTTAAGGAAGCATATGTAAAATTCTAACAAAAATCCATTTAGTTTCTTTTGTTTAGTGTTCTCTATTGTATTTCTCGCAAAGAATTGAGTAGATGACTGTTACAGAATTTTGTTGGGAAAAAAACAAGCAATAAAAGTTTGTTTTTAAATTCTTTTCTTTGGAAAAAAAAACATATTTTTATGCTCGTTATGCCCAATGGAACTTTAATTTTCTTTTTTTTTTTGGGGGGGTAAAGTTTTCTTAATGTTCAACGAAACTTATTTTATTATTATTTATTTTTAAGTTTATTTTTTGTTTTCGTTATTCAGTAAACTTTTGGTCCAAAACCTTTTTGTTATTTAAATTTTATATTTCATTTTGGTTTGATGTTATTTTTTAAGATAAAATATTTATTTCTTTATTACTATTCAAAATATAAACAATAATTTTTAATAAATATGTTTTTATATCTGGTCACTTTTTATAGATATGCCGGCCGTATATCACGAATAACACTAACTATGTTGGCCTAAACCAGTAATTTCACGTGCCTCTAAATAAAAAAATAAGAACTATTTAAACGCTCTGTTTTAAGGGCCAACTAATAAGAAAAAAAAATAAGTACGATATAGAATTTTACTTAAAAATACAATCGGCTCTTAAAGGGTCAAGCAATTTAGAAAATTTTTAGTATTTCCTTAAAGATCTCCTCAAAAGCTTTAAAATGATACCCATATTAATTTTTTTTTAATTTGAAAATTTCCGAGGTCCGTGAATCGGATGTTTTTACACCCTTCACCGCAAAAAGTGGTTGAAGGGTATATATAAGTTTGTGTAATTTCTACAATATCCATTTCCGACCCCATAAAGTATATATATTCTGACTTCTTATGCATAGCGAAGTCATTTGAGGGATGTCCGTCTGTCCGTCCATGAAATCAAGTTTGCCGAGGCACTAGATGTGCTAGAAAATAAATTAGTATGTCATTCGATCAGACATAGTGTCGAAAGAGGTGCTATTGGTCCACGTCATTCGAGGCAGTAGGCAAAACATCACGCCTACCTCTAATATTTTTATAGGCGCTCGCCCATATTTCCCGAGTCACGGGGCTCTAAAGTTTTCAAATTTTTTTAAATATCAATATGGGTACCATTTTAAAGGTTTTGAAGAGATCTTTCAGGAAATACTTAAATTTTTTTAAAAATACTTAACCCGTTAAAAGTCGATGGCATTTTTATGTAAAATTATGTATATGTAGCGCTTAAATTTTTTTTTGGCTTTTTTTATTATCTGTCACGCCAATATTTGCTTTTTTGATTGGAGGTTCTTCACTAAACTAGATTTACATAGATGGTGAAGGGTACAAAAGATTTGGTATAGCTGGGCTTTTAAAATCACGCTATTTTTACGGAAATGCTTGTTTTTCAATAAAACTTTTAAATTTTAAAAACCTTTTTAACCGGCTTCAAGAAAAATGGAGGTTTTTAATTCGACTAAATGTTGCTTTTTGATATTTGTGGCTGCATAATCCAGCCATCTCTGAACCGATTTTGAAAAAGGAGTTTGAAAGGTTGTGCTTACAGATTGGTCTCGTTTTAAAAACAGTTCATAATTTTAAAAACTAAAGGGTGTCCCCATACAACATACAAATTTTTCAAGTGAATTATGAACCGTAAAGGGCACCGCCTTAAAATTAAAAAAAAAACAGCGTATCACTATATCTCATAATAGTACAAAGTGTCAATTAAAATCACCGTTAGAATTACAAGTATAAATATTCTAAATTAAAACTTACAGGGTGCCCCAATAGTTCAATTATTTTGATGTATATTGCCATGGTTTTGAAAACTTGTAGACAATCTGTATTGCTAAGTTCTCTATAACAACAAGTATAAAATTTTGAATAGAAAATAAAAGGATGTCCCAATAGTTGAGGTAATTTGATGTATGTGCCCATACTTTTGAACCGTTATGGACAACCAGCTAAAAATTACAAGGGAACTTGTATTGCTAGGCCTGTCAAATTAGTAACTTTAAAATTTAAATTTAGAAATTAAAGGGTGTTCCCAAAATTGTTGAAGTCTCTCCTATATGGCCCTATATTTTAAATCGTTATAAGGAAAGTCTGAAAATTAGACACAACATCTTCTTCTTTGTTTGGTATAAGAAGAAATTTAAAATTTAAAATTGTTAACTAAAGGGTGTAACAATAATTGCCATTTTTGCAAGAATTATTGCACGAATGCTAAGCAATTTAGATCTATGCGTTAATTTGGGCACACCCTTTATATGTATATATATACTTCTATAGCTTGTAAAACAGGCAAATTCAATTCAATTCAATTCAATTTATAAAGTTTCAATACTCACGTTTTGCATCCACCCAAGGAATTCTATAACTTTCTACTTCGCAATCCTTGAAATCAATCAACAAACTTAAAAACAGCTTTAAAATATGCAAACAGCAATTTATATGACTTTATTAAAAAAAGTAGAGAAATAAAACTGTCCATATTTAATCAGCTGTAGAACTAAGGATAATTTCTAAACCCATCTTGTACACCCACACAACATGCTGTGGCAGCGAAGGCGGTTTTTATTGAAAAATTGTACAGAAGTGGGCGTTGGTGTTCGACAGTCTTTCACTCGATACTGACTTTATTCATTTTTTGTAACATGTTATTAAATTTGATTATCTGTTTGTGTAAATTTACATTTTATAATTTTTTTTCTTTGAAAGCACTTCAGGGATAGTGACACTTGAAACAATGAAAACCTTTAGGAAAACGCAATATTTGAGATCATTGTCGGCAAGAGAATGTGTGTATGAGTGTCAGTGTGTTGTTCTGATGTAAAATATTCAGGATACTTTAGCAAGACTATATTTTATAACTATTTATTTTAATACAATTCTAAATTATGTTTTTATATATTTTTGTCTTGTTTTATTTCTTTATATTTCACCTAAAGTATTTGTTATGCGTTGCTTGAATGTAAAAATATTTGCATAAAATTATAAATTATTTTATCACTTTATTTAAAATAACCAGAAGCAACAATGTCCAAATAGAGCGTTAAAGAAACAATAGTGAACAAAATGAAGTAGACAAAATGGCGTTAAGACGCACATTTATAGTGATGTTTGTTTCAAAACAATATCAGCAGTTGCTATCAAATAGAAATTTTAAAATCATTCGCCATGCCATGAACTAGGATAAACAAGTAAAAGCTCTTTATTCGACAAAGCCGAATTTTATATACCCTTCACCAAAAAAATTGTATAATTATTTTTAGGCAGAATATTTCTTTAATTTAATGAAAATTTTTTTAGTATATTTGAGTTGTTTTAGAATTTTTTTTTGGGTGAAATTTTGGTTAAAATTGTGCTTTTTAGCAATCTAAAATTTTTTATACCCTTCACCACAGGTGAAAAAAGGTTATAATTAAGTTTTTCATTCCGTTTGTAATTTCTACAAATCCATTTCCGAACCTACAAAATTTATATATTCTGAGCATAGCAAATTTGATTAAGCGATGTCTGCTTGTCCCTCTGTCAGTCCTTTAACGGGTTGAAATCAACTCTGTCAAGACACTAGATGAGCCAGCGAAAATTGAAATACGCCAATCGAAAATTCAAAAATTTTGCTACTGAAATTCTGCAAGTTAGGTGCATGTCCTTCGAGGCAGCGGGTAAAACATCATGCCTGTCTCTAATTTCACCATATCATTTGGAGCATTAAAGTAACTCTAATAAAAAAAAAATATATGGAATGATAGAGAATTACAAAGTTTAAAAAAAACATCGAGTGAAAAAAATTGGTGCTCGCACATATCTTCCAGGCCTTTAAACTTTTTAAATTTTTTTAAAATATCAATATGGGTATCACTTAAAGCTTTTGAAGAGATCATTCGGGAAATACAAATTTTTTTTAAATTGCTTAACCCATTAAGAGCCGGTGACATTGTTATGTAAATTTTTTTTAATTTTTATTCTCTTGTCACCTTAATGTTTCTTTTTTTGATTAAAGTTATTTCACTAAACTAGATTTACATACATGGCGAAGGGTATATAAGATTCGACATAGCTGAATATAGCACTCTTACTTGTTTTTCTTAAATATTGATTTTTCGAAAAGGTATCTTTGCTTACTTTGCTTTTTTAATATTCAATACTTTTTAAGGGTATAAATATATTTTTAGAACCGTTAGCTTCTCGTTATGCTTAAAACCACCCTGACAATTGATTGAACTACCTACGCTTAAACTACCAAAGTGGTAACTTCTTATCTTTATTTTCTTTTTTAAATATGTATTCATTTATAAAAACAGAAGCGCTAAGAAGTTTTTGTCACAAACACAATTTTAATTTTATGCGAATTTTGAAGTTTTCCAAGGAAAATAAAACAACTTGAGTTCAACTTATAATTTTTTTATTTGTTTCATTGGTTCAGCAGAGTTTTGATTAAATTTTACTTTTCTTCTTTTAAAATATTGAAAACAAAAAATCTTTGTTTTAAAAACATTTCAAGAAACTTAAAATAAATAAATTGTAACAAGAATTATTTTAAATATTGAACTGTAAGAAATTCATGTATTTTAGGCTTTGTGATTAAAAAGAACCTGAAACAATGTAAAATAGGCGAACACGGATTCACTTAAAAATGTTAAAATGTACATAGAAAAATATTTGTACAAAAAATTAAAACTTTTCTAAAAGTAGATTTTTTTACAAGAAATTGGATTACATTAACAAAAATTTAAAAATTCAATGGTAAATTAAAAGGCGAAGTTAAATTACGTAATGAAGGGTAACTCAAATAAAAAAGATACTCCCCTCGGAGAACCAGAGAATTTAGTGTGAGTTAGGGCGAAGTTGAGTTATAAAAAAATGACGGCATGCGCTCCAAAACGAGAAGTAGAGGAAACAAATGGTTGTTATCTGGTCACAAGAGTCATTTTATGCTCCCCGTAACAATTTATGTTTATAGTGAACAAATAAAGGTTTTTTAAGACAATATAATGGTCACTATAAACAAATTTATTTTAAAATTTTATCATTACATAGTCGTAACAAATAAAAATTTAAACATGATTTATTTCAAAATTTCAATGGAAATTTAATGGAAATTTCGTTCGATATCAAATGCCATAATTTACCTACAGGTCAGGTTATGGATTTATTTGAAAAAGTAAAAAATGAAATAATAAAGAAAAAAAGAAAAAAAAGTATATATATAAAGGGTCCGCCATCTAACGATTTTTTTAACTAATGCTTATTTCATGAATGGTAACTCTTAGCCCATGTATGATTTGACAGATAATTAGTTTTATCCTTCCGCTGAACGAATATGGTTGTGTATACGCTTGAACAATCATGTTGCAGAATGTGTGCGAAAATTGTGTACGGATTTTGGAAGAAAAGAAGCACCGTCAGCTCCGTATGTTCGTTATCTTGTGAAAAAACTTAAAGAAACTGGCATCCTCATCGAAAAACCAAAGCGTGAAAAGCCAAAAAGAGTGCCTACATCCGAAAACATTGCAGCTGTGGCAGAAAGTGTGCGTGAAGCGCCATCAACATCAATTCACCGTCGTTCTCGTTTCGGAGACATCATTGAGACGAATTTTGGATAAAGACCTAGGTATAACGCCATGCAAAGTCCAATTGATTCAGGAGTTGAAGCCATCTGATCATCCAGTTGTTTTTGTAGCATTTAAAAAAAAAGTTGTTTGGCGGATCCTTTATAAACAACAGAAATCACAAAACAAAAATTCAAATTATGAATAAGTAAATAAAATTGAAGAGTAAAAAATATCAGAACAAATAAAAGGGTACGAAAAAATCTTAACTCTTTAATAATTTTTTAATCACAAAAATTAAATTTTTATCACAAAAAGAAGAATATTGCAAACAGGAGACATACAATAGCATGTAGTAATATATTGAAAAATAAAAATTGCATTTTAGACTCTAAATTGAGGGGATAATATTCTTATGATTGATTTTTACTATCAAGGGAAAAATCTAAATTTTCATTAAAATAAAAATTGAATATAAAATTTTAAATTCCTAAAAAATTTAATTTTTTCAAAAACTTATGAAAATGCACTAAAAAATTTAAACCTGTAAAAAGTGTAGACATTCAATTTTTCTTTCTGTAATTTTCTAAAATTCTCTTTTGAAATTGCATTCGTGTCATTCAAATTTTGTTCCCGAAATTGCGGCTTTCATTACTTACTGAAGAGTTGCGCAACAACAGTTGCAAAGTGTGGACGGAGACTAAGCAGACAATTTATAATTCATAAAAAAATGATACTAAAACTAATCAAAATTAATTTTTTGGGAAGCAATCATCAAATACTTAAAAGAATGTTACAGAGTTAAATCAAACAATAAAAATTTTAAAAAATAAATAAGGACTTTAAGTGGTTACAAAAAATTCTAGTGGTACAAAAAAGAAGTTCTGCAGGAGAATGGATGTAGCCATCCGAGAGATGCATAACGTTCTGTTTGAGTTTTAAGAAATCTTTTCTTATCTCTTTTAAAAATAAAATATACTTAAAAAATATATTTTCTTTAATAATTAAATTAGAAATAAAATTTTTGAACTTAAGCCTAACTGAAAAATCTTCATCAAACATTAAATTCTACTAAAATAGGAAATTAAAAACAAACTGATGTTTCTGCAACGTTGATGATATTTATGGTATTTCCTTTTTTTAATACAAATTTGAAAATATACAACTTAAATGCAATTATAAAGGGTGAATAAGATTCGGTGCAGCCAAATATAGAATATGTATTTGTTAAAGTTCTGCCATAAAATTATGTTGCAGTTAAGTTTATTGGTTGTCCTTTATAGATCCTTTTTAGCTGCTGTTAATTTCCAAAAATCTTAACTTTTAGTTTAAATACATATTTACATCAGTTTTTCGTTTTGATGTAAAATGTTTAAATACTTTATTTAATTGGCAATTTGTTGTTATATTTTTTAAGTTTTCTTCTAACACACTGGCAAATCAATTTGTGAGAGCGATGTAATGCAGAAAGGGTTTATGTTTTTGACATTTTGATGTCATTTTATTCGTCAACATGATTTTGAATTTATTGTACGTATGCATGTAAATATGTATGTTTTTTTTTAGCACAACAAAACACTGTTGTGTTTACTGCCACAAGTTTAAAAAAGAAATTTACCTTTTTTGTTATAAGACGTGTTGCTTTAATAACTCTAAAAATTTTTTAAAGAAGGCGAAAATAAATATTAACAACATTATTTTGATTGTATGTTGTTTTTTTACTCCATTTCTGGAAAACTTAAAAAACTGAAAAACTTAAGCAAAACAAAAAAAATAATTTTATAACATTTTTATTAGCTTTGCTACTTTTGGGACACGCAAAATATTGTGTTTTAATTTTTAGTTCAACGAATTTGTGAAAAAATATTTTGGGTTGGAGAATTTTAATTTTATTTTAAAGTTTCAAAACGCTTGTGTGACTACTGTTTTTCAACAAGCATTTTTTGTACCCTTCACCACAGGTGGAAAAAGGTTGTAATAAAGTTTGTTATTCCGTTTGTAATTTTTACAATATCCATTTCCGACCCATAAGGTATATATTCCTAGTTCTTATGCATAGCGAAGCGGTGTTTGTCTATCCGTCTGTTCATTTTTCCGTCTGTGTTTTGACAGGGCAATTTGATTGAAGGTAGAAAACCTGGTAGTACTTACCAAGCTGGTTTAAACTTTATTGTGTTTAATAATAAAACGTAAGAAAACTTGGTAGCACTTTTTATTTTCTGTGGTGAAACAACAACCCTAAACAAAACTAATAATTAAAAAAAACAATTCTATTTATCGAAATCTTATCGTCAAATTTGGATTTCAAAAAACCAATGGCTGCGGCTTTGGAATGGTAGGTAGCGCTATCCTGTTGCAACCACATCTCGGCTGGTTCAATGTCATGCACATTTTCAAATAAAAACTTATTGATCAATGATCTTCATCTACTGTAAGAAGACCTCCGTCACCCTTTTATTGTAGAAATAAGATCTCACGATGCTCCCAGAAAATAAACAGCATTAAGAGCCTTGTTCTGGATGTAATCGATTCTGTAGGGACTGTTGTAGATTGGTCTTACTCCATATGTGTGGTGGATTGTGTAAAAAAAAAATAACGCCATCTTGTAAAAATAACGAGGTCGTCTAAAGTTGTGCGAATTGATGACTGATTTTTAAAACAAATCTGGATAATTTGGTAACGAAATTCAAACGTAAATCAATTCATACTTATCTTCATAAATATAGAGTCTTAGATTTTCGACAGAAAGTACTGAACGAATAATTCTTTTCTTTCGTCAAGTGGGTAAAAGTAATTTCATTTACAAGTGTTTAATTTAGTTTCTTTTCACTTCCACAAAAATTTTTATTTCTTACAAGAAAAATAAAATAAAAATAAATAAAGTTGAACAAATAAAACTTGAAACAAATAAAAATAAAAACTTAAACTGCTCAACGGGTACAAGCGATTTAAGATAATAAAAATAAAAAAATAAAACTAGAAAATTACAAAACTTCCAAAGGAATAAAAAACAACTATTGCTACAACAATAATAAAAATGTCATATAAAATGGATAAACACATTGAAAAAAGGAAACCTTCTTTTAGAATTACAGCAGCTGTTTTTAACAAATACAGTTGCAAAATAAAATAAAATAAGAAATAACAGTAAACAAGGATACAAAGTACACTCCTGACATTTATTGCGACTACATAAATTAACCCAGCAAACATATGCAAAGGATTTTATTAAAATGAAACACAATAGCAAAATTTTAATAATGAATGGAAAATAACTCTTCACAAAAAAAAAAAAAAAAGAAAGAAAAGAAAAGAAAGAAGTATCAATTAAGATCTAAATCGCAAGTTGTGTTTATAGATTTTTTTAAAATATTTATTTACAAAAGTTTTCTAAATATTTAATGCAAATAAATGTTAAAAATAAGAAAACTTTTTTGCTTCCTTGTAATAATTGTTTTATCTTCAGATAAATTAAAAAAATACATCAATTGCGGCATTTAAATCGATTTAGTTTGCCATTTGAATTTTATTGAAATTAGTATTTTGAAAAAACTACAAATCTACTATTTTTGTTAATAATGTTGAACTACGGACTTTCGAAAATTGTCTAAAAAATCGATGTTTCATCAAAAATTGCCGGTCCACTTCAAAAACAGATTTCATTTCACATTTCACACATTGTTATCAATAGTTAAAACTAAATAAAAAATTTTAGTTTTTAAATGAACCAAAGATTAATTTTAAATTGAAAATTTCGCTAAAAAAATCAAAACTCACCGCAAATCACAATTTCGCTCAAAAGAGATCGAAATTTTTAATAACAAAGTTGCAGAAAAAATTAGATATTTATTAAAAACCAAATTCTCATTTCAAATCTAATTTAGCCAAAATAATATAAGCAAAGTCTTTAAATAATTTTATCACTAAGCGAATGAAATTTTGGTACAAAAAAAAAAAAAAAAAAAAAAAATTAAAAAAAATCAATTTCTTAAAAATTGGAAATTTCTACAAAAATACTAGGCACTCGAACAATCGATTTTACACAAATAAATCACAAATAAAGAGAAAACACAAAATATATTTTACCAGAAAAATTTAAATTTAAATTTAAAAATAATTAAATTCTTACAAAAAGCAAAATTTTGTTAAAAAAAAATTTTAGTTGTAAAAATAATTCGAAATTTCAATAAAACATAGAAAGTCCAAATTTACACTATTAAATTTTTTGAGGCATTTCTTTCAATTATATATTTAAGTTGCAGCGATATGCGTTGTTTAAAAATAAACATAAGCGACAGCAAAATCCCCTCAAAATTCAAGCAATACAATATTGATTACCCTTTTTGCTTCACTAACAAACTAAAATTTCATGTTAGTGTCATGCAAAATTTCCTAGTGTAAATGCAGACAAATTTGAGAAAAAATTAGTTTCAATAAGAAGTTTACATGTCCCTTAACGTATAAAAGTGAATTAAATTCCTTTACGCAACTGAATCTAAAAGCTCTACAAAAAAAAAAAAAAGAAAATATTTAACAAAAAGGAGTGTACGTTTTTTCCAGCTGTTGTTGGACTCTTGAACTTTTTGATTGCCTCGTACCCATACGTACACAAAAATACAACTAGAAAATTAACGACAAAAGAAAGCTGCCAGATATTTACATATTTTGAAAAATCTAGACGTTTAAAATCGTCTATATAAATTGTAGCTGTAATTCGTATGGCAGTAGTAGTCAAACCTTGACAGGAGAAGTTGCCTGTGTGCAGTGGTAAAGTTTGTGTTGTATAAATTAAATTATATAAAGCTGTTTAAAGTTATAAAAAATACTTCTTGGCCTGTTTTTTTTGCATTCACGATTAGCGAAATTTTTAAATTATTTTTTTTTTAATTTTGTTTACTGTTTTTAAGGTTTTCTTTTATTTAGAAATTTTAATGAGAAAAAATTTATTTTATTTTTTGTTTTAAGAAGCTGCCGAAAAACTGGTTTTTAAAAAGGCTAGTAGAATGAAAATTTTCATCCTTAACTGGAAAAGAAATAAGTGATTTTTAGTTACATATTATCGCCTGGATTTGAAGAGAGTATTAGGAAAGTAAAAAAAATATTTTCTAAAATTATTTTGTTAAAATTTTTGTTCTTAAACTAATCAACGAAAATTTATTTTCGTTTAAAAGTTTATACTTGAACTTTTTTTTAATTTTAAGACATATTGGATTCACAAAAAATTATTTGATAAAAATGTTACTATTTCAAGAAGTTACATAATAATAATAAATTAAGTTTTTAATTGATTTAATTAAATATTTAATAAAAATGATTAAAAAAAAAATAATTAAAAAATTAAAAATGAAACCGAATTTTATCCCTTCGGCTTAAAAATTATTTTTAATTTAATTTCTAAACATATTTTAGAAAGAAAAATAATTTACAAATGTATGCGAAAACAAATGAACGGGATAAATTACAGAGAGAACAATGAAGAAATACTTTGGTTTGTGTGTCGACTTCGTCTAACCAAATTAATATTGATATGAATACTCCTCGTATTCCTATTGTTTAAAAAATTAGTTGGTTAAATAGATGATGTTTACAATGTACGCAACCTAAGGTAGATAAATGCGAAGAATGCTGATGATGGATTTGGCGGTCCTGAAAATGCGGCATTACTTTCTGACAGCGTCTTATATTTCTTGTTTTCTTTGTAAATGATTTTTCTCTCTTAAATAAAGCGTCATCCAAAAAACGCGCCTACATGTTTCTTTCTATGATCCATTACAATTATAAGTGGAATAGAATATAATTCAAATGTCCACCATGACTGCGTCTGCAGACATTTATCCGAATATCGAAATTTATAGTGATTTCCGACATGTTGATGGTGTTATTTCACGAATTGCAACTTGAATGTTGTTCTTTAGAACATTAATTGTTTGTGGCTTGTTAGCATACACTCGACTTTTCAAAAAACCCCACAAAAAAAAAAAAAATCGAATGGTGTTAGATCACATGACCTTGGACGCCAATTGAAATCTGCATTTCGTGAAATTACACGTTGCGGAAATTTTGATCGCAAAAGCGTAATGTTTTCTCGAGTTGTGTGACATGTAGCACCGTCTTGCTGGAAATAGACGTCAGACACATCAATATCATTCAACTGTGTCCATAAAAAGTCTCTCAACATTGATTGGTATCGCTTAGCATTCACAGTAACAGCATTTCCAGCATCATCTTCGAAGAAAAATGGCCCGATGATTCCATTTGGCCAAAATGCACACCAAACAGTAACTTTTTGTGGGTGTAGAGATTTTTCATGAATAACACGAGGATTTTTATCATCCCAGATACGACAATTTTGCTTATTGACGAATCCATCCATTCACTAAACAAAATTTTGCTTGAAAACAATGAATCTGTTGTTCGTTGTTCAATAATCCAACTAGCGAAATTACGACGTCCATGGTTAAAACTGTACTACCTTCTAATAAAACAAAATGGCTTATGTAATTTGAAAAGATGTCACGTTTAAAAATTATATAGTGCTGACATCTAGGAGTCACATTTGGATGACCCTTTATGTTTAGAAATTAAATTAAAAATGAACCTTAAGCCAAAGGCGTAAAATTTTATTTCATTTATAATATCCACGGTTCAAATCCCAGTTCGGAAAAAATTAAAAATTAATAATTAAAGAAATTTCCAATTAAATAAATAATTGAAACAATAAAACATGTAGTTAAATTTTAATATGCAACCAAATAAAATCTTTATTTTGAAACGCTAAACCAATTAAAATGTTTTAATTTATGTTCGTTGTGAAAGAAGTAACAGAGGGTGTCTTAAAACTCACCTAAGGTTTCGCTTTTACAGCTGAGTAACAACTCAAAAATTACTAAAATGTTTGTAAAATTTTTCGTTAAAAATGATCTTTTTCGATGTTACTGCTGCATAAGGGATCCAGAAAGTTAAAAAAACAAATGCATATATAATGTGTCAAGTGAGACAGTAAGACTGCTCAGGCAGCAAGTGGCCTTTCAGCCCATAAAAGAATTCTTTAACTATTTTGGTCGCGTATTTTGTCATCCTGGCAATGACACCCAAGGTTAAGTTAGGCAATCAGCTAAAATGCCACAGCCCACTTGGGTCCACTGACTGGTCCGCTTGTGTTTAATGGCACCCAAACAAATAGCAGATTTTATTTTTGTATTAACTGAATCCCTACGCTCAGTATTTTGTCATCAGTCTTATGAAAAATGTCACCAAATAACTTCAATTAAAAAAAAAAAAATATTAGTAATGAATTTTGTCATAGATTAAGTGTCATCTTTGTTCTGACATCACTTTGATGCCACATTTTTTTATATTCACAACCGATAAAATGTTTAAGAAAGCTTTTATTTTAATACTTTTTTTACTGGGTTGTGAATCTTCTGTTTTTATAACAAATTACAGCTGACATGTACTAGTGACGTTCTGTCATCAGATCAATTTCTAATAATTTTTAATTATTTACAAGGCGAATTAATTTCATAATAGCTCACCTGATTTTTGTTTTTGTTTAACGTTGTTGCCAAAATTTTAAAATAATTTTTAAACTTAATTTTTTAAATTTTTTTTCGCCTGGTAATTTTTCTGATGTCAGTGTGTGTGTCACTCTATTGATGACATAACTATCATAAGCGTTATTTAATGATAACTTGATCAGCTGATGTAAAGGTTGATATCGCAATAGTAATAATTATTTCGAGGTTCAAAATGAAGACATTTGTCCAAGAATTGATGCCAAATAATATCTGTACAATTAAGCATTAATTTTGAAAAATAATGTGGAGACCAGCTGATAGAGTACCATAACCTCAATCATGTGTTCTTTATGACTCAATTTAAAATAAAAACAAAAATTAAAAAAACTCTGCTTTCTTTTCCATACAAATCTTGTGTAATTTTTGGGGACACCTTTTATTTGTTAACAAGATTTAATGGCAACATAAAATTTACAAAATATTTGTACATCTTTATTTAGTTTTGTTTTTTGCTTTAGTATGGGTGTGAAAATAATTCACTATTTCCTCTTACTCTGTTGTATGTTTTAGAGCAAAATACATTTCAACTGGAATGTGCAAAAACAAAAAAAAAAAAAATAATAATTTTCACTTTGTAAAATTTGCACTGTCAAATACATTAAGTGAAGCTCCTTTAAGCGAACTTAAATGTTTGTGAGTTTTCTTCTTAAAAGTCTCAATATTTTCAAAGATTTCCATTAGAAATTTATGTCATTTGCCTTAAGTGGCAAAAAAAATTTTTTTTGAATTCAAGTTTTTTTTAGAATATTTACAAAAAGTAGAAGAGGGCTGTGCCCTGCATAAGTGAACCAGTAGTGAATGTTAAATGACTCAAATAAAATAAGTTTGCATGCAAAAACAAAATTTTATTGTCACAAATTTCACTTTAATTTATTTTTCTTCTCATTTCAGGTGAGTTTTTGTATCAAAAAAACAAAAATTTAGATAATACGGAAATTGGGTAAGTTTTATAAATGTTTGTGACACTTCATTAATTATGTTTTGGAAATTTTGTAGTTTTAGCAGTCACACAAAAGACTGCATGAATATCAACTGCCGCACAATTGTCATTCACATGTTTACAGGCCCAAAATGTGTTTTAAGAAAGTTGTAAATTATTCCCTTTGAGATTTCTTCTTCTATTTATTTAATCATTTCTCTTTTTAAGTATTTCTTTTTTTTCAATTTCCTGCATTTTTTTTTAGTTGTCCCGCAGTTAAATGTCAGAATAAAATAAAAGGAATATTTTTCTCAAAAAACAGATTTTGTGTGAATACAAAATTTATGAATAAAATTAATTGCAATTAAATCAAAAAATGAGCAGCTCTTTTTTAATTAAATAAATTTAGCATTACCTTAGTAATGATAAACAAAGTGTGATAATATTATACTTGAACATTTCAATATTAAACAGTTTTGTATTATCTGACATAAGAATATTAAAAAATCGTTTATTAAAATTTAAAAATCCTTTTTAAGTCAGTTGGTCATGCAAGCGACGATTTGTTACTTTGATAATGGAACAATTGTTCAAAAACGCTTTTAAAAAGAATCTCATTCAAGCTTTTTGAAAATGCTTAGCTATATGAAAATGTGGCCTTGCTGGTAAAAAAGTACCAAAAAAAGTACCTATGAGAAAAAAATACTTTAAAAAGACATCTTTTGTAAAAATACTATTTTGTTTTTAAAAAAAGTGCAAAAATTACGTTTCACTTGTAAAAGTAGCTATTAGAAAGTACCTGAACTATTAAGTTAATTCGTTAGAAAAGTGCCTTAAGAAATACTTTTTAAAAGTACCCTTTTACTTTTAAAAGTGCTGGTAAGAAGATTTAGTTTAGAAATAACTTTTAAAAAAGCAAGTTTGGAAAAAGTACCTTTTAAAAAGCACCTGCTAGAAAAGTACTTTTTACATAAAAATTTTTAAAAATCTTACTTTCACAGGGAGACTTTAAAAACCTCTTATTTCAATGTTTTCCTTAACGGACATTTAAAAAAGGTTTAAAAAAAGAACATTTTAAAATAAATTATTTTTAAAGTACTTTTAAGAAAAAGTACATTTTAATAAGTTATATTAAAAAGTATCTTTAAAAGACTTTTAAAAATATTATATTTAAATTTACATTTCAAAAATTAATATTTTAGAAAAATATATTTCAACAGTACTTTTACAAAAAGTACTTTTATAAAGTACTTTTACAAAAAGTATTTTTACAAAAAGTACTCTTATAAAAAATAAATATTAAAAAAAGTGCTTGTATTAAAAAATAAATATTAAAAATGTACCTTAAAAAGTATCTTTAAAAGACGTACCTTTAAGGAAATAATGTTGTGCTTAAGACTGATTAACAAATAAATATTTAGAAAAAGAGCCTTTAAAGAAAAAACTATTGAAATAAAAGCACCCTTCAAGATGAATGTATTAAAATATATAACAAAGCGTATAAAGTACTTAAAAGAGATTTAAAAAAGTGCCTTTTAATGGTGTTAAATAACGGTGTTTTTAACACTTGACTTGAAGGGAATGAACTTTTAAGATATATTTCAATGACGTACTTTTTGCTAATTCTCTTTTCAAATGTAGCTTTGGTAATAAACATAAAAAGTATCCTTAAAAATACGCCTCCTTAATTGTAGCTTTTAAAAAAATTATCCTACAGATAAATATTTTTGCAAGAATAATTAAAAAAAATTTTACTTAAAGAAAAGTACTGTGGAAGAAAGTACCTTCAAACAAAGGAATTAATCTAAATGAATAGTTATGGTATATTTTAAAAATAAAGAAACTTTCTTAGGCTTCCGAAAAAAAGTTTTTAAAAGATTAAATAAAAGAAATTAAGTTTCAAAATTTTATTTTATAAAAAATCGCTCGTTCTTAAGAGAACTATTTTTTTAAGGCAACTCAAAAAGACTATTCTCTTTAAAAGGTTAAAAAGTATAAAACGACCGTATTTGAAAAAGCCATAATTTTTTTAATCAATTTCGAAAATTGTCATTTTTAAAAAATATTTAAAAAGTACCTTCTTAAATGGACTTTTAGAAAAGTACCTTTTCAAAAATGTACCTTTTAAAATAGTTTTGTTAAGCAATTTTTTTTAATAGTGCTTAAAAAAATAATATTAAAAAAAGTACCGTTTGAAAAGGACTTTTAGAAAAGTACCTTTTAAAAAAAGTACGTTTTAAAATTTTCTTAAACACAAAATTTTTTTAAGAACCCTTTGTATTAGTATCTTAAGAAGCTGCTTAAAAAGCCGTTAAAAAGTGACTTTTCAGAAATTTCTTTAAATCGAATAGTTTACTAAAAAGTACTTTTTGAAAAGTAACTTTTAAAAATTAAGTTTATAAAACCTTACTCTTAAGAAAGTGCGGTTAACTAAGAAAGTTTACAGTAATTAACCTCTTAAAGTGTAACATTTTTAAAAAGTAATTTTATAAAAAAATTATTTGAAGAAAAATTATTTTCAAATAAGACCGTTAGAATAAGAATAAGTTTTTCCACCGTTTTTATGTTTAAACTTCTAACGATACATCCACCCACCAATAAAATTTTCAGCGAGGAATAGATACTGTTGTTGTTTTACAACAACGTCTAAATGTTTAAATAACTTTAAACCGAATTTAATTTTGTTTGTTTTAAAACAGTTTTTCTTTTTTAATTTTTTTTTATATTAAATGCTTTTGATACAGACACTTAATTTCATAGACAAGGAAGTGAAATATTATTATTTATTTAATCCTTGTGGGCTTAAATCTTTATTTAAAATAATTTTTTAACAATTCATAAACAAGAAAAATCTTGCAGCAGAAAAATAAATTTAGAAGCTTGGGGAATTTCTAAAGTTTGTTGAAAATTAAAAGTCGTTTTATGTGGCGGCATATTGTTTCAAAGATATTTGAATCATAGTCAAGTCTGGCAGAACAAAACAAAAAAAAAAAAAAAAAAAAGGAAGAGGAAGAGAAAGAGAAGGAGGAAGAAGTAATTGTTGTTAAATATTTTTAAAATTTAATTTTAAAGTTTTTTAGAAAGTGTCAAAAACTTTGTCTTCTTTATTTAAGTTTTAAATTTTTATTTCTTCTTTTCCCAAGGGCCTGCCCTGCTCCTAAGAACATAAATTTAAGTCAAGAATTACGGCCTTCTTTTTCATCATATAGTTTTACACCACCCAACACACATTTACTTTAGACATGTGTCTTCCCAACTTCGACTGAAAGTTGTTAATAGAAAATTGAAAGCATCAATACCTCAAGGAATGTACTCAACGCTAAGTGCAAAAAATACAACACCATAACCAACGTTCCAAGATATAAAAGATTCCGTAAAACATCAGAGTATACTGACCGCATGATAAGGCGAATCTCTTAAGCAAAGCCGGGCTACATTGCAGAGCAACACACAAGAAGTCAATTCTCAGTAAAATTTAAAAAAAAAAATCATGTAGAACTAGTAAAGACTCTCAGGATTTGGACAGCAAGTCAGTGGAAATATGTGCTGTGTAGCGATGAAAGAAAGATAAATCGCCTTCATCATGATGGTCAAAAATTTATTAGACGACCCATTAACCAAGAATTAAGTCCTCGCTATGTTTCACGTGTAGCAAAGCATAGTAAAGGATCTATTATGATGTCGAGATACTCAATCAAACTGATGGGGTTTTCAATAAAGAAAATATGTTGACATATTAAATAGCAGGATGTTGCCTTGGGCTTAGAAGAATTTATCAGTTATTTGAAGGAAATTTCAACAGGACAACGACCTGAAACAAATGGGTAAAAAACAATAATATTTTATTAAGAAATTTAAATTAATGTTTTGGAGTGTCCATTACCAAGAGCTGAACGCTATTAAGCACCGGCGGGGTGATGTCAAGAAAGCAATAAGAAGAAGCAAAAGAATATTGAAAATATGCCAACTCTTTTCGAGAAAGAAAAGATGGCATGGTAGGTACTACCAGAGGAGCAATGTTGAATTCTTGTAACATCAATTAGTACTCGACGTTAAGCTGTGCTAAAGTAAAATATAAAAAAATAAGTAAAAACTTAAAATCAAATTACACGTACAAGTTTTTAATTAGGTGGCACAGGGCACGTGTGGAAGGCTTGCGATTAACGCAAATAAATAAAAAAATATGTATTTATAATAATTTTTTTATATTTTTTTAAATTTCATTTGATGATTTAATTTTGAATACTCTTTTAATTCATGGAATTTATACGCATACAAAATATCTTTAATGATATTCTGTTTCCAATACATTTTATATAACACAATGAATGTGTTCGTCTCTTCTTTGCCATGATCACTTAGGTGTGTTTTATGTAATTGTGTTGATTGCTGATTTGTGAATATAAAATTATTTTGACCTCCCAACATACAGCGAATATGGATTTTCATTTAACAAATTATAATTTTTTTTGTTTTAATAAAATTAATTGTTATGGGCGAATTTGAATTTTTCAAAATTTTTAAAGGGTATACAAATATACGTGGGTAGTAGTAGAAGTGCCCGAAAATGGTTAAAAAAATTTATTTAAAAGACGTCACCAGCCTATTGGACTCAAACGGCAAGATAAGACTCGCGGCCTTAAATCGCTGATTATACCAGTAATGTCTGATGTAGGAATTTTTCCATTTTAGTAGATATTTTTGCTTTCCAAATGTTGACGCGTAGTTAAAAAAGGAACAATTTTCGCAGTCACATCTTGAAGAATATAAATTTTCAGTTTTTATATTTTTCACTTTAGGACGTAAAAAGGGGTTATCTACGCTTGTCATTCCGTTTGTAACTTCTTTAATATCTATTTCCCATAAAGTAAATATTCTAACTTCTAATGCATAGCGAAGAGAATTGAGCAATGTCAATCTGTCCATGCGTGTTAGTGTTGAAATCAAGTTTGCCGAGGCACTAGATCATCTAGAAAAAAATTAAATACGCCAATCGATCAGACATAGTTTCGAAAATTTTGCTATTTAAAATCAGCAAGATCGGTTCATGTCTTTCAGAGCAGTGTGCAAAAGACCACACCTGCCTCTAATTAAAATTAAATTAATTAAAAAATAAATGTATAGGGCGATAAAGAATATAGAAATAATAAAAAAACATTATATAAAAGAATTGGAGCTTGTCCATATTTTCCAAATTATGGTCCTCTGAACTTTTCATAGAAAAGTACGATTGTACACAATATTTTTTGAGATACCAATATGGGTATCATTTAAAAGCTTTGAAAGACATCTTTCGGGAATTTAACAAAAAATTTTTTTTAAATGCTTAACCCATTCAGAGCCGTTGACCTTTTTATATAAATTTCCTTTTTCCTAAAAATTAGTTAAAATGTAATTTAGTCGGCTTAGGTTTACTAATTAATGTAATTTCTAAAAATTTTAAGAAATAAAAATTATTTACAAATTTATGCGGAAGTTTTTCAAAGAAAACAAGAAAAATTAGACACAAGCAGAATGAAATGCAGCATTTTCTGGACAGCCACATCCTTTATAATATTAAAATGATGGATTTCATTTCCTTCTACCAAATGAACGTGGTTTTAAATTTATAGAAATAAATAAGACAGAAAGAAAAGTAGAAGATTTATGTAATGAACGGATTGAACAGTGCAGCGAAAGAAATATTTTTTTATTCAACGTCTCAACGTTTATTTAATGTCTCAGAAAAATGAACCTTTTTAGATGTTTTATAAGACTGTTTTAAGTGACTCTACAGACCAAAAATACATATAAATATTGAATTATTTCCTCTATAAACGAACAAAAGCTAAAACAATTTATTTTTTAAAAGTTATTTTAACAGATTTTGTTAATTTATTTTTTAATACCGAATTGCTCTGCTTTTTTGTTTTTTGTTAATAAAATTAATTTTTATTGTCTTTAAAATCTGATATTTTAAAATTGCCTTTTTATGTTCTGATTTTATAAAATTATATTGCCGATAATGCCGATTTTACTGTGCAAATATGGCGATTTGTTATCAAAATTATCTGGCAACCCTGGGTACCTCCTATACAAAGTATAAAAATTATCATCGTGTACCTACAGAACTACATTGGTAGAGTCTTGAATCTTTCAAACTGTACTGTAACCTGAAAAAAAATTCTCTTAATTGAAACAGTAGGCGTGGTACTCCCATACAAAGTGAAAAATTATCATTGTGTATGTAGAGACCTGAATTTTTGTCCCAAAAACTTTTTTATTAACAAGCATAGTGTGGCAAAATACTGAATGGATTGGGACAGCGGGCGTAGTACCTCCTATACAAAGTGAAAAGTGGTTATAGTTTGCGTAGAAATTGTAATACGGAAGATTCTTGAATTTTGTACAAAAACCTCCATTTTTGTGTGCACAAAAAAAAAAAACTGGCGGGATTAGAAGAGTGGTCGTAGTACAATTGGGGTAGCAAAGTGCACTGGAAATATTTAGTTTAAATATAAAATAAAGAAGTGTTTGCAATATAAATTAATATTTCAATATCTTTTATTACAGCAATAAATAAATTTTTAAATCTTTTAATATGACATTGAAACAGGTTTGTTTGACTTTATTCTGTTGCTTACCTCTACGAAAGGAGTTGTTATTGATATAAACTGCATCATTTATTTGAAAGTAATAAAAAGAAAAGAATGTTTACAAATGCATCTCAAATGACACACCAGTCCTATCTGTTTTAATATTGTGTGCTTTTAATAAAACTTTCCTCATTTTGCAATATTTCTTTTCTATTTTATCTACTGAATATTTTCTTTTAGTATTTTTTATAAAATAAATTGGATCTAAAGTTTTGAAATGCTGGAGGAAGGTATAGAAATTTTTCTATGTAAATGTGATTGTAACTCAAGAACTTTAATGCAGTTTATATTTTTAATGGTTTATAAATTGTTGACACTGTAATGCAAATGCCAGAAATCATTTAAATATTTCATCATATTTTATTGAAGACATTATTATACAAAATGTAAAATGTATTTTACATTTAAAAATGTAAAATATATCTAACATTTTTTTGGTTTGTATTTCTTATTATATGCAATGGAAAATAATAGATACTTTTGATTTCGGATGTTTATCAAACAGGTTTAGTTAAAAATACCAACATTAATTAACTGTTAAGGTGACAGGTTGTAGTGTTCACGGACTTTATGTCGCAACTCAAAAAAAAAAAAAAAAAAAAAATAATAATAATGTCGCTTTGAAAAACCTTATAATATCCATGAACCTTCTGACTTTTTTAGTATGGATCCAGTCTCACTTATGAAAGATTCATAATTTCCGAACTTAAAACAACAACGGCTTCGCTCACTAAAAATTAACTCCAAGCCAGTTTATAAAAACGTTACATATTTCTTACCAAGAATATCAAAAATATAACTATAATATCCATGGACGGCATGACCCTACAATGATGGACATTATGTCACCTTCAAAAGGGACATTATGTCCTTGAAGTTTATGAAATGTCACCTAAAAATGAAACCTCACTCGATCTTTAGAACATTTTTTTATTTAGTTTAGCTAGTTGATATTTCTTTTATAAATTTAATTTAAAGGTGACATTAAAAAATTGAAAACTCTTTTATCGGTTCACATTGTTTCGAGTTAGTTGACTTAGTGAACTAAAAATAAACTAAATCGTAATCACTTAATTCCAATCTCTCACTCTCTGCGAACTAAATCACTCATTTTTTTTACTCAAAGTATTTTTTTAACGCATTAATTTCCCTTTTGCAGAATCACATTTTATTCACATTTATAAAAATTCACCTTTGCTTTTTGACAAACAAATTTTTTCGCTTGTAGTCACTTATGTATTTTTAAAAGCCTCATTAGTCTTTACTTTCTGTTGCTGTTCTGTTCCGTGCCGTTCTGCTTTTTAAATTATTATAATTGGTTTTTCTGTAGCAACATATCAGCTGTTTATAATAAACAGAAAGAACACAATACACAATACAATAAAAAATAAACTACACTAACAATGACAAAAATGGTTTGTTTACAATTTTGCACTCACCAAACAATTTCCAAGTAACTTAACGTTGAATTCTAGTTTCTACTGATTCGAACGGAACAGAACAGAACGTCAAAGTAATAACAAACCACAAATACATATTTTCCATTTAACAGAAACTGATCAGCTGATTCGTCACGGAACAGAAAGTAGAGACTAATTCTGCCTTTAGAAAAAATTTCATTTTAAAGTCCTTTCATTTTGAAAAAATTTTTTTTACCAAGAAAGTCTTATATTATTATATCACAAGTATATTTCTATTAACCATATGACACCTTCTTTTCAAATCAAACAATTCTACCAGAAAGTAATATCTCGTTTTCATAAAATTTTCATTTATTTTTATAAAGAGTCACAATTTTATCACTTGTCACTTGTGCCAAAAAGATCTTTCTCCTTTCTACTAAGAGGTAATATTTTAAGCCTCATTTTTTGAAAAGGATAACTTTTTATACAAAAAGTACTTTATTCCAAAAAGGATCTTTTCTTAACAAAATGTAATTATTTCCAAAAAGGCATTTTTTTAAAAAGTCTTATATTTTGTAAAAAGACATTTAGACATTTTTTGTACAAAAAATGTATCTTCTTTTTACTGAAAGGTGATTTTTTACGTTTTTTTATTTGGAAAGGCACCTTTTTATACAAAAAGTACTTTTTTCCAAAAGGCTCTTTTCTTTACAAAATCCAATTTTATCCAAAAAGGCATTATTTTTTAAGTCTTATTTTTTTTTTTCAAAAAGGTAACTTTTGTATAAAAAGTACTTATTTTAAAGGCACATTTTTTTTACAGAAAGCAAAAATTTTTTGCTAAAAGTACCCTAGAAAAAAGGACCTCCCATATAATGATTTCTGTAGAAGTTGTCAGAACGAGTAGGAGAAGCAGACGGTAGAAAACCTCCTCTGTATTTGTCTCGCGCTAGGCTATATATGGCTGAGATACCTCGGCCAGCGGTACCACGAGGGCCTATCTGGTATATAATCATTTCGTCCAGGTAGGATCAGTTTCTTTTTGAGGTGCAGTGGGTGGTTCACTGGCCCACAACCGAACCTTGGGACTCACTCAATGAGATGAGTGCACTCTTAAGCCAGCTGGCCCTATACAGCGGTGTCTTCTCTGCATTTTTCGGATCTTCTCTGAATTTTTTATACCTGCGGTTCTTTTTTTTATTTATCATTATTTCTTTTTCTATGTGTCTCTCTCTTTGTTTCTTTCTCCCTTCTGACAGCAGGTAAAACAAACGGACCAATTAATGGACCCAAAAGGGTTGAAGCAACACGGCTGCCTGCCTGACCTCATCTAACCCTTTTTACAAAAGGTCAAATTTTATTCCAAAAAGCAACTTTTTTTAAGAAAACAAAAATATTTTTTTAAGAAAAAACTAAAAACTTTTTTTACAAAAAGTGAATTTTTTACTCAAGTCACATTTCTTCTAAAATTTTTAAGTTTCTCCTAAATGCACTATTTGGATATAAACACTTCTGTTTGCCAATAAGTTTTTAAGTTTTATTAAAAAATTTCAATTTTTACTAAAAGTATATTTTTTTCTCTAAATGTCACTTTTTTGCCACAAAAATAATTTTTATATAATTTTTTTTTTCTACATAAAAATATTTTTAATGACTCTTTGCCGTTTTTCACCTTCAATGATTATTTTCTTTTATTTAAATTTTAAAAGCTTGAGATAATTAACTAATTATGAAAAGATTAAGTTTTTGTCTTTTTGTTTACAAAAAGATGACAAACAATTTTTCAAAATATTTAACAAAAAAAAAAATATATATTTATTTTGACAAATCTTAAGAACGAGAAAAATATATGATTTCTTTTCCAAAAGTATTTTGGGAATATTATATGGATGTATATACATACATATGCACATTATTTCATACATTTACATTTGTATGTAGAAATGTCTAATTTTCTTTCAAAACACATTTGTCATTGATATTTTCTGGCGAATAAATTTAAAGAATTTAAATTTTTTTGCATTTTTTTAAGGAATGTAATTATTGCGGTGTTCTTTCAAAAACAATTTCCGTATTAAAACTTTTTATTATTTAGTTTTTCTTTGATTACAATATTTCTATTTCCTTTTAATATGTATTAATTATTTTTGAAAAAAATTTGATTTTAATTACACAAAAAATCTAAAACTAATTAAAATTTTAAAATAGATTTGACGCCCACCTACGTTTCTTTGCCAAGTAGCCAACAAAATGGACTGATTAAAAAAAATATCTTTATTAATAATTTTCAAAAATTTGTGGTTATTTTTTTTCTCTACTTTTAAACGACTAAATTTTGTTATTAAAAAGAAAAATATTTTCATAATATTAAATAGAGGTGTAACGTCAATTTAAAATTATACAATTTGTTAAAAACACATGATAAAAAGAAATCATGACGCTTGTCCATTTAATAAAAAAAAATAATTGGAATTGTTTCTTTCTGTTTGTTGTTGTTCTAAAAGCATACTCATACATGGGGGATGTGTTGGAGGCTCGCGATTAACAAAATTAATAAATAAATAAATATTTTAATTTTTTTATTTTTTGAGAATTTGGTTTTGAATACTTTTAATTTATGGAATTAACACACACACAAAATGCCTCTGGTTGTATTCTGTTCAAAAAAAATTTTAACCCTGCCAGCATTTTACAGAGCATTTTTTGAAGAAGTAACGAGAACTTCTTTAAAATAAAAACTCAATTTTACAAAAACAAAATACACTATTGTCAAATTAAGATCTTTAAATAATCACTGTTTCGTCTCTACCAGTAGTTAATTGCACAAAAAGACCCGTTATATTAATACAAAAACACTTCCCCTTAAGTCTGTTATATTAAGAGTAACTTTTTCTCAACTACCAGATGATAATAAATTAATTGCTCTAAAATTTACAAAACCGAATTGCAAGGGCATCGCATATTGATCTCTTATAGGACACAACTTCGACTCTACTAAGAGTGAACTAAATAATGCAACAGATAAACAAAAACATTAATGTTATTTAGTCTGACTTGTACCGTGTTTGGTTATGTTAAATGCGTGTAAAAACTGTTAAGAAAAAATACAAAAAATAAATTAATACAAATAAAATAAAAAGATATATTTAGCTGTTAGTAGATTTATGTTATCAAATTAGTGATTTATAAATTTAGACAAAATATTTTTTAGCACAGAATTTTCTTAATCTCTAATAGTATTTTGCATTCTAGTTTTACAAATTCTTAAAATTTAAATTTAAGCTTTCTAACTTTGAACATTTCTGTTATGTTAAATTTTACATTTTCTGTTTTGATAAAGCAGAACTCTGTTACTTTTTTTACATTTTTAACAGACACATATTCGTCACTAACAGAATACTCAATTTTAATCCTTTTTGGAGAGGCTAAATAGTTTCACATTAGTTGTATAAGTGAAGTGGTACTTTTCTTTCCGATCAGGGGTACTAATAAAATCAGCATTCGATATTATTTGCGATACTTTTTCGATAGAAAATGCTTGCAGAGAAATAACGCAATGAATGTGTTCGTTTCTTTCATTATTTATTACTGTTTTGGGATTATAAAATTATTTTTGCCTCCCAACACACTGGGGATATTATTTTCCATTTAACAAATTATAATTTTTTTTTTTATAAAATTAATTGTGATGGGCGAATTTCAATTTTAAAAACTTTTAAAGGTTATGATAATATACGAGGGTGGTAGTAGAAGTGCCCGACAAAAGCCATATAAAACGGCTGTAAAAAAGTCATATTTAAATAAATCTTCTTTTAAAAAAAATGTCACCAGCATATTTGGCTTGGTTTACTGCTTGCAACCTGCAGACCCTTATTAGTACTCCTCTGTGACTTTAGATTAAAATAAAATTTAGACATTTAAATCATAACAATCACTTAATTTCCCAGGCACTGCCACTGCTTATAGTTGGAACTTAAGAAAAAATGGGTGTTAAACCGTTACTAGGCGAAAGAGCAATAAAAGAAGCGGATGTAAAGAAATAAATAGAATTAGTTTAGTAGATATACAGGTAAGTCACAGAATGCAATTTTAAACGAAAGTACTTTCAAATAAGCAAATTTCTTCGGAATGAAACCAATTTAAAAATCTAGAGTAAAACAATCAATTTAATTTTATTTTTTGTAGTTTTTAAATTTACTTTTATAATCAGCCATGTCACAGGTTTTGTACGAAATTTATTTGAATTCGTATTTCCAAATCGTAACGTTTTACTTTTGCTTCTTCAGCTCTCGTACGTTTTTATGAAAACGGGAAAAAAGGAAATTGTGTTATTTATGTTAAAAATATGGTTACATTGAAATCAAAACAGCTGGTTCAGCAACCGGCGCCAACAATATCAGTCCGGCTCCAGACAAATTAAAAGAAAGTAAGTAAACAAACAAACTAAAATAAAAAAATAAATAAAAAATTAAACAAAAGAACAGTATGCCTGGTGTTTCAATTGTTGCTGTGATGGAAGAAGACAGAAAGATGCATTTCGCAATCAAATTAAATCGCAGAAGTTTGTGGGATGCGTCAGATCCTTTGTCCTATCCAAGTGGAGTGTAAGTAAATGTATCCATTTCACTTCTCACTTTTTTCTTTGAAACATATGGCAGGATGTTATCAGAAACCCGGGTGGCAATGGAACATCAATTACGTTTTCAGTTTGTGACCAATGTTTTATACGATTTACAAAAATATTAAAATTTTCATACTAGAAGTATTTAAATAAAATTTTTTTTAAGCGAAATTAATATAGACAATATTTATAATTAATTTTTAGTACAGTTTTGCACATTTTTCGTCTTTAAGTTGTTAAAAATATCAACTTCACTTTAGATTTCAAGACCGTTTTCAAAATGAATTTTTTGATCGTTTTACATTTTCTAGAGAAGCAAAATACGTTTTAGTTTTCTAAATCGTACAAAATTTCACTCTGTGACATGGCTGATTGTATTCTTATTTAGATAGAGCTCTGTTTGTTATTTTGGTGTGACCATAGTTGCCATATTAAATTTAAAAAGTAGAGATTTTATGAATATAAAAAATCCTTCGGATTTTGAAGAAGGTGAAATAATTTTGATTGAGTTGGTAACACGCAATTGAAACCATTGCGGTCGAAATATGTGACATGCCTGATAGGACATGTTTCGGTATGTCCCTATCCGAGGAATATAAGAAAAAAAAGGCCCTACGACTTTTTGGATTCGTAAATGTTGTTGACTTACTACAGTACAAGAGTTTGTCTGTAACTATTTCAAAAATAGGGCCATATAGGTCAATTTGCCCCAGTTATAGGGGCACCCTTTAATTTCTCATTTCAAGTTGGCTATTTGTTATAGTGGACTTAGCAATAAAGGTTCTATAAAAACTTCAACCAACTATGTACAACTGTTCAACAGTTTCGTCATATACATCAAATAATTGCAACTATTGTAACACCCTTTAATTTATAATTTTAAATACTTATACTTTTTAATATACCACACAAAGTAGTCGACATTCTGTTTAATTTTCAAGTGTTTGCATGTAACGGTTTAAACGTTAGGGCCATACAGATCAATTTACTTCAAATATGGGAACACCCTTTAATTTCAAAATTTATATTTTATACTTGTTGGTAAATTTCAGCTGTCAGTCAATAAGGTTTCAAAAGTTTAGCCACATATATCAAATTACATTTACTATTGGGACACCCTTTAATTTATAATTTTAAATGTTAATGTTTGTTATTATAATGGACATAGTAAACAGCATGCCGTCCAATTTTCAAGCGTTTTTCTATAACGGTTTGAAAGAAAGGTGCATATAAGTCAATCTACCTCACCTATTGGGATACCCTTTAATTTTTAGATTTATATTTGTAATTTTTTTTACTATTGGGAGCTATAGTAATACGTTTTACGGTTCATAATACACTTAAAAATAGGTACGTTGTATGGGGACACCCTTTAATTTTGAAGATTATGAAGTGTTTTTAAAACGGGACCAATTTGTAAGCATAATCTATCAAATAAAAATTTTTTTTCAAAATCGGTTCAGAAATGATTGAATTCTGCAGGCACAAAAATAAAAATAGCAACATTCAGTCGAATAGATAACCTCCTTCCTTTTTTGAAGTCGGTTGAAAAGAGCACTTAATCACATTGGGGACGCTTATCTTTGTTCAGACACTCGATTGGTTCTACTAATTCTGCTGTTGATATTCATCACTTCTCTAAAGAAAAAAATTATTTCGTACTTTGCTGAATAGTAGGCCCTAAAATATTCTAAATGTAGAATTTAAAGCGAAGGCTCTGCTGGACACTATAAGGATGAAAAAAAATCATTTCCCATTCTGTTGACTTAAAACTAAAGAAGTGAATTATAATAAAAGAAATTAAAAAATGAAGAGTTTTGTTTGCACTTTTTTTTTTTGGACAAGTCGTTCACTTCTCTCACATTCCTCGTACTTTTTGTATTTTTTTGTTTATTGTTTTTGTTTACTACATATGATGCTCTTTATCATTATCATGTTTAGCTTAAAATAGATAACGCCTTCAATTTATTTGGAGACTTTTTTCATTTAATTTTATTTTTTTTTTGGGACTTTAATTCTTTTAAATTTTAATAAAGAAAAAAAAAAAAAAACGAATATTCAAAATAAATATTTGCAAAATATTTGAATAACTAATTAACGCTCAAAGTAAAGAATTTAGTTCAGTCGCATATTCTCTAATGGAAAATGTTTATAAATTAAAAATAATGAAAAAAATTTTGATAAACAAGAAATAGACAATGTAAAAGGAAAATTGTAAAGAACATAATCTAATAAAAAATTTATATTTTAATGGATTTTTTAGGTTTTATATCAAAAGAGATTTGTTTTTGTTTATTTATGTTGTACAAAAAAAAAAAAAAGAAAAAAATGAAAGAGTTAAAAAATTAAAAAAAAAAAATTACAAATGTTCTGTCTCTTGTAAAAGGCAAATTGTAAACAACACAATCGTATAAAATTTTTTATATTTTAATGGATTTTTTAGGTTTAATGTTAAAAAACAACACTTGTTGTTTATTTACGTTGCAGAGTATTTAAAAAATATTAAAGATTTAATGAATAAAATAATAAACAACGGAACGTCTTAAGTTCTCAGTTACGTCGGCAGCTGCTAAAATATTTAATAAATGACGAGGGTGACTCTTATGATGTTTAACTGTAGTTAAAGAAGCAAAGAAAAGCTGTGCAAATAAAATTAATAAGAACAGTAACAGCTTACAAAGCAACGGCACAGTTGTTTACGTTATTTACTTAAAAAAAATTAAGACAAAACAATCTAAAGCTGAAATCAACCTGACGCACAGTGGTTTGAAAACAATTTATTTTAGGTATAATTCGGTATCCCTTGAACGACTGATAAACTGCGAGTATTTTAATGATTTTGTTTAAAATTGACTGTGTTTGAATAGGTCTGGACCGAGAATCGTTCCTTTTTTTAACCTATTTTGTTAATTCGTATTTGCTATAGGTTGTCTTTAAAATGGTTTAAAGAGAATTTGCTAGTACCGAAGTTAGTTGAAATTTCATAAGCAAATACAGAACGCCAACATTTTGGGGAAAAGCCCTAAATTCCCAATGCAACTGTTTAACGAAAAGTTGTAAATTTAAAATTTTTTTGACTGTGACAAAGGTCTTTAAGTAATAATCCGATCATTAATAAGTGCACTACGCCAAAATACTAAGTTAAGGTCGGCCAAAAATAACAAAAAAAATTTGCAAGCCAATTTTCGCTTAAACTAAAAAAAAGAAAACTAACCCACACACGAATGCACATTTTTTAAAGATATTTTCAAAGTATAACTAAATAAAAAATCTAAATATTTAAGTAAAAAATAAATTTTTTATTACATTTTCAATAAATAATATTCATAAGTCGCTGGTTCGTATCCGGCTCGAAGGACCATAAATGTATTTCACATAAAATAATTTATTTTCGAAAATTATACAAAAGAAATAAAATGAATAATTATAACTTTTCATTTAAACGTTATAAAATGCATATTTATTTAATTATATTAATTAAAAATGGTACCTGAAGGGGGTATACAAAACGTATGAAATGTAGCTTAACAAAAGAAAATCTGTAAAGTGATTTAAACTAGCAAAAGAGAATTTCGTTAAGCTTACAATAGGTGGGTTCTTTACTTTTTGCGTAAACACCAAGGTACTCAAATTTGGGGACATACCTAGAAGCCCAAATTTATCCAAGGATACCGCCCGTCCGTAGCTTTTCTCAGAAATACCTCTGCCTTGCCCATGTGATATTTCATTAAGATATCATGAAATACCAAATTTTGTCTGAAATAAATCATTTACAAAACCACTGTGAGCTGGATTGCACAGTTTTAAAATGCAGTGACAAGAATACTTTGTTTTAGTTCAGAATTTTTATGTCCACCGTCACCTATAGAATGTTGCTCCAATCACAAAGTTTTTCGTTTTTATTGAGAAAAGTTTATATGAGAAAAGTATCGCCTTTAAATTGCATTTTTGATTAAATTATTTAATCAAATTATATTAACGAATTAAAAAAGTTTAGGTAAACTACATTCGAATCAATATTAAACTCTGCTATGTATCGATTTTTTATTTATTCTGATTTTCATAAAGAAGTTTTTTTTATCGATTAGGAAATAGAGAGTGATTTTATTAAGAAAACAGTGTTCGAAGGACCAATTTTTTGAATTTGTAAAGAAGAATATTCCACAATATTTTTGAACTTGAAAATTCTTTCAGGGAGATATGATTGCAATGAGATATTCTCAAGATATCTACCTCAATAATAAAGACCTGTACAACATAAATAGGCGAACGACATAAGGGGCTTGTGAAGCTATACCTAACATTTTCATAGTTTCCTATTGAAAACTATTCAGACTTGAACTTCCATTTTTATATTAGTTTCTGTATTTCTAGGCAAAGGCCTATAAAAGCCACAGCAGATTAATACACTGCTTTGCTTACATGTAAGTATGACTGAGTCAGTGTTGTTACCACCACGACGCTAAAAGATCCATGCTGTCTGGTTTATTCGGTTCAATCAAGTACGATTATTTTAGCTGTTGTGGAACTGAGGCGGATTTGCTTAAATATTCAGCTACTCAACTCCAAACATCTTTTGGGGAGTAGATCAAATAATCCATTTTTTGTGCGCTGTCATTTAACGATTTAAGTTCATTTCCGTAAGGCTTTGCATTATCCAGCCATGTCTTGAACAAATCGAGTAAAGTTGCTGTTCAGGGTCGTCTCACTAGTGACTGGACTCCTCATGGACATTTATCCTTTAATGTTTACATGTCCACAATGGGACATGGTGAACTTTTTACGGATTACACTTCCCCGAAGTTTTGAATTTTTTTTTTTTAAGTCAAGCATTTGGAAAACAGAACTGCTTCATAGAAAACTTTACTGTGATGCTGGTAAAGCAAACCTTAGAAAAAATCTCGCCTTAAAAGTCATTAAATTTCTATAAATATTTTCATTTGCCTCTCTGATTCAAATAAAATTATTTAAAGCATTTTATTTTATTATTTAATTCTAATGCTAAATTTTCAATTTCTAATTACAGTCATGCAAATAAATCACGTACTTCTTTAATTTGTATGTGTTTTAAATACCATAAATCACTCAATATGACCTCTTTAATATAATGATTACGGGCCAATAAAATTTATTTCATTTCTTTTTATAAAATTGTGTAAAATGAAAAATATAACACAAATAAATAAATAAGTAAAGAAAAGAAAAAAAAAGCATATTCACATTTACTTGCCTGCAAATACGTCACTCATTAGAAAAAAAGGAAAAATAAAACCATTTTAAAGTAAATAAATTTAACAAAACAAAAAAAAACAAAATTATTATTTTGTATGAAAATACATAAAGAAAAAAAAAAAACAATTAAATATATTTTTTATTAGACAAGTGCACAGCAACCCAGCAAAGATATTGAGAGTCTTAAAAAAGAAGAGGATTTTTAACTTTAAAAAAAGTAAAATTTTCAAACTTTATTTCAAGGCCAAGTAGTTTTTTATATATTTTTATTTATCCCAAGCTAAAGTTTAATTGACGAAAGCTTTTTTTTTTTTGGCTCGATAACACAGGTTATGTTGAAACATAATTAAAAAGAAATTGTAAAAAATATTTTATTAAATAAAATAATGTATTTTAAATACTATTCTAATTTTTCTCAAACCTAAACTGAGTGTCAAATTATTTTTAAATTTTTATTTTCTCGAAATGATGTCAAATTTTTGTTCGAACCGCCAAATTATGATTAAACTCGGACTTTGTTCCACAATAATTATACTAGAAACACACTAGGCAACATTAAAGGAAACATGAGCATGTGATGCTTAATGTTACTTCGTGTGTAGCAATGTTTCTTCCTGAAATTAACATTTTATTAAATGTGGCTTGAAATAATTTGTTTCTGTGACATCTTATATTTCCTAACATGATGTTACCTTGTCTGTATCGATGTTTACAGCTTTTCTTTAAGAATTTGGTTGAAAATAGTCATAGTGTAGGGGTTAATTTATGATTCTTGGAGGAAGTTTATATCAAAATAGAAATAAAATGGCAGCAGTTGAAATTTGCATAAGTTTCATTGATCAGAATAAGAATTTAAGAGGCCTGTGGTACACAAAGCGTGAAAGTTATAAAAATAAAACTGAAGAAGCTACAGATTGTCTCATAAGTGTATCCTGTTTAATTATAATGTGATTTGTAACATCTGGCAACCTTCTGTCGGCTCATTTTATTAAAAATTCTTCTATTTGTGAAAACATATGTTTTGGCCATATTCTTTTTTTTATACCCTTCACCACAGGTGGAAAGAGTTCTTATACATAGCGAAGTCGATTGAGCGATGTCCATCTATTCTTCCGTGCTCGGACTGAAATTAACTTAGCCAAGGTACTGAGGCTCTAGATGAGCTAAAGAAAATTTTAATATGCCAACCGATCACACATAGTTTCAAAAGAGTTTCTATTGAAAATCAGCAAGATCCGTCTATGTCTTTCGAGACAGTGGACAAAACACCATGCCTGCCTCAAATTTTTCATATCGCTTAGAACAAATCTAGTTTAATCAAATAATTCAAAATAAAGACAAAGATACGAAAAAGACATCAAGTGAAAAAATGGGCTCTCGCCTATATTTCCGAGTTATGAACTTCTAAACCTTTACAGAAAAGTACGAGTCTGCACCATATTTTTTAAGAATATCAATATGGATATCATTTAAAAACTTTTGAAGAGATCTTTCAGGAAATACTTAAATTAAAAAAAATGCTTAACCCATTAAGAGCCGGTGACATTTTTATGTTAATTTTTTTTTCTTATTTTTTAATTCTCTTTCGCTTCAACAGTTTGTTTTTTTGATTGGAGTTACATCACTAAACTAGATTTGCATGCATGGTGAAGGGTATAAAAGATTCGGCATAGCCGAATATAATGCTCTTACTTATTTTATTTTTGTCTGTTCTTTTTTATACACAGTTTCGTTATTAAGAATAATAATATTTAAAATATGTACACAAAGAGCTAATGTTTCTTGTATGATTGCCTGGTCTGTAATGGTTTCTAAATCATGTTAAAATTAATGTTGCCTGGTGTGTAGCTATTATTAAAAATTTGCGTTTGATAAAATGTTGAAAATGAGGTGAAATTTAATACATTTTCCAATTTGATAAAAATATTTTTTTTTAAAAAGAAGTATTTTGTTGCAATTTATTTTCTAAATAAATTTCAAATGCCTGTCATTTACAGTGTAGCCACATAAGGGGATTTCTCCCCAAATTGGGGATTTCAACATAAGTTTAGGGACAAAAATTCATGGGGAGGGATTTGAGGATTAGTTAAATGCGTTTGCCATTCACTAAATTTAAGAAGCTCGTAACCGTCAAAATTCATTCCCAATTCTATAAAATTTTTTGTTAAGGAATTGTCTAACTACTTCTTGCAATCTCTATTAAATTGGATATTGATTAAGCAATAGAACACGTAATCGTACTAGCAAAAAAAGAAGAAGATATCCTGTAAATATAACAAAATACAAACTCTTAAAAAAATTACAATTTAAAAATATTTAAACCATTAATAAATAAACTTGAATCCGTGTTAGAATTTTAAAAATATCCATAGACTCAAAAGTTTACATACGAAAGCAAATGTAATAAATTTGTACATGTTTATTGGCAGAAGCACCTACAAAATTACAATGCACAAAAGACATTTTTAAAATCCCTGGCTCTGTGTTCAATCTATTAATTATGCCAATAAGTAATGCAGTTTAAGAAAGAATATATTTGTACATGAACACTATGAAAACCATACTGTGAAATAAGCTACAGTCTAAATTGTTGGAATTACTGATAAAAAAAAACTGCTATTATAATTTTGAAATTCCTGAAACAATTTAAATCTAAAAATATTTTAAAAAAGAGTTGACCTAAAGGTGAGAAAAATATATTTTTTCAGCCTTAAATTTTAATTCAGAAAAATTATTATGAGAAACGATTTGAAAAAAAGTATTTCTTAAGTACTAAATTCTGCTAAACGAATTTGTCCGTTTCTGTATTTAGTTTTACATTGCTACTAAAATTAAAGCTTATAAACCATTTATTTGAATGTTAACGGACTTGACTTCTTTATACGCACATGTGGTCAGCTAAAATGAAAAATCATATAATTTCATGCTTTAAGCCTGGTACTCTGTATATAATTTGTGAAAATTGTTGAGCAATATTTCTTACTTCATGTGGAAAATTCGACATTTACAATGTGGTGTCTCTCCGCAATTTAAGAGAATTTAACGTTTTATTTTTTTCACGTATGCTGCATTGTTTTAAAAATGTAAGCAAAATACATATGATCAGCTGTTGTTTGAAAAATTCCGCATGAAATAAAGCCCGTTTGCTTTATATCACAGCTTTGATAAAATGTTGCCAGCAACATTTCATATGTTTCTCTACAGTAAAAACAGAGTTCTACTTCTGCAACATTTTTTCATAACTTTTTCATACAAATTTTTTATGTATGTAGTTTGACAGCATTCCGCATGGAAAACTGAGAAGAGTACTAGACTTTAAACGAAATTGTATCTCCCTGAATTAATTAAAAAAAACAATTTTTAATATTTAAATTGTTTTTTTTTTGGGGGACAAAATTGGGGATTTTTGTTTAGAAATTGGGGATTTTTGGGGATAGCAAAAGTTAATTGGGGATAAGAGCCAGCATTTTTCTGGCAACACTGGTCAAAAAGAGTTAGATAACAGAGTTGCATACTGGCTTTGACTATAACCTTTTTAGTTTATGAGTTGGCTAAAATAGTGCTGATGTATATACATATTTGTGTATTAAACAAATTGTGTGTGTGTGTGTTTATATTTGAATACAATGGTAAGAACTTACAGCTCACGCGATATGTAAAGGAAATAAATAAATAAAAAAACTTTTTAAAGTTTTCTTTTAACGCAATTACAAGTGGGTGTAAATTGTAATCAGCCAAAAAGAAACTTTTTTTAATTTAATTTTGAATTTTTATTAAATGAAATACAAAATTTCATAAAAAAAGAAACAACAAGAAGTCACAATATTTGTCAAATAAATAAAACAACATAAATAGAGATAAATTACTCTTGCTATTCATTAATAGGCCATGTGTGTGTGTGTGCGTGTGTGACATCTTCTAAATATCGATAAATAATTAATGTTTGTTCTACTTTTTTTGTTTTTGTTAAGACATGGAGGCAAATCATGTATGAAAATATATTTTAATATTTTTATTCATTCCCAAAGAATTGTTTAACAAAGTGAGAAATCTCTCATTTAACCAAAATTAATTCAATCTCATGATATTTAATTTTATGAAACTCTACATCATAAATTTTTCATTACAAATGTTAATGTCTTTCCCATAATATAAATAGATTTCATAACGAAATGCCATTAGCTTGCCAAAATATCATTTGGTATTTAATAATATTTTTATATTGGCTTAATTAACTTAAGTGCCAATTTTCGTTTTCACGGTTTGTGGTATTTGTTGGATTATTTTGAAACCATAAATAAAAGAGCAGCATAAAACCGCACGCATAAAAATAACAGAATAAAATGATTGATACATAAATAAAGTTTAAGCAGACGGGCATTTAAGATATAAAAATAGAGATTTTCTTAAATGAATATTAATAAAAATAAACTCATTTAAAGTGAAATTTTAGTTAACGCCATCTTATAATTTTCTTAAATCTTTCAAGCTCAATTCTTTAATTAAAAAAAAGTTATTTGTAAGAAACTTTAAACAATTTGTAGAGGTTATTAATAACCGGGCTCTGATTTGTTCTGTAGCTCTTGTTTTGTGGGTTAAAGCAGGAGAATACTTTTTAAACTAGACACTTTAGGCTAAAATAGAATGCAATTTGGCAACGATATGGGCGAAACCTTCGATATGAAATCATTTTAAATAAAAAGAATTGAAAACGCTTTTACAGACTTAAACTCCTCCAGCGCCCTGAGTACAACCCTGTGAATGCAAGATTTAAGGAATTGATTGCCATAGTACTTTAGGCGGACAAAAAACGCCCACAACTAATCTAGATGGTGCCGAATCTTCTACACCCTTCTTAACAGTGATGCCAGATGCTGAAATGCTTCTTTTTTTAGAGAATTTGTAATTTTATGTTAAAGAACTAAAGCAAAAAAATTTTTCACCTACAAAAAAAATCTTTACAAGAGGTATTGCATTTGCTAGGGATTGAACTCGGGTCCCAAAAAATCCTTGCATAAATAAAATATATTTTTAAAAAATTAAATTTTTAGTGAAGTGTTTTGCTTTTTTTGAAACCTGGGTTTTTAGCGAAATATTTTCGATAGTTTTTTAAGCAAAAAAAAAAAAAAAAAAAAAATATTTTTATTTTCTAATAACTAAAGATGCCACCCAACAGTGTGGTGAAAAATTCAAAAATATAAAATCTAAAACAATATTTTTATATTTAAAAATTAGAAAAAAAATATTTTCAAAAGTTTTTAAGTTTAATTTTGTGAATTTTCCATTTTAAATGAGAAAAATTTTTCCTTACATGAAATATAACTTTTGGTATAAATTAACTTTTTTCATTAAATTGTGATATTTTTTTTAATCAAATTTCGATTGTTAATAAAAGTTTAGTTTTTTAATGAAATTGATTTTTTGAACTAAAATTCTCTTTTTGCCAAAATTTAATATCTTGATTGGTGAAATTAGTTTGAAAATGTTATATTTTGGCAAAATTTCGATGACTTAATGAAATTCTGATTTTTCGTTAAAACTGGAGTTTTCTGATAGAAATAATTTTTTAAATTGAAATTCAAATTTCGGAAAAAATTATTTTTTTTTTGCTGAAGTTCCCTTTAAAAATATGACTTTTTAGTGAAATTCCGATCTTTGCGTAATATAAATTTTTTTCTCTGATATTTCAGTTTTCAATAGAATAAATAAAAAATTGATAACAAAGTACGAAAAAATTAAAAAAAAAAAATACAGCATAAGAAAAGTTTAAGGAAACTGACGCACCTGCCTTATTTTGACCAACATTAGAACGAACGAAAGTATGTCCACCAGATTGATGGGCTTAAAATTTCAGTAGCTCATCTAAATTCTTAGCAAACAATGACTTCTATGTGTATAAGGATTCATATGGTTTGGTGGATCGGAACGGCAAAATTATACATACTCTCTCATCTACGATGAAGGTTACAAAAAAGCTGCAGCTCCCCGGTACATAAAAAATTAAATCTCGTCTAAAGCTGAAACCAACTACCTGAGGATTGCATTCTTGTGATCTCAGTCACTATAATAATTACTGACGAACATCCATTAGGCATTCATGCAGATTTTTTCACTACGTCTGGCATGAATACTTTAGTTGATAGAACACTGTGATGGTTAATTAATTAGTTCCGTAACGCAGGGCACCCTAGAAAACTCCTCAGAGTTTTCTTCAGGTTGTTAATCTGATTTTTCTATTCGAAATTGTTTTACTTCATTTGTTGCTCCAGTCAATGCTCTTGATTTAATAAGAAATACCTTTTCAACTTAAATTTTGATTTTTCTTCTCTTTAAATAGATAGAACCTTTATTACAAAATGTTTCACTAAATGACACACTGTAAGCCAGTAATAAATTAAATTTTGTTAAAAAAACAAAACTAATGCATCGCAACAAATTATACCCTGCAGTGATAAATGGAGTTAGTTTTATTGCTAATATCACATTGTGTTGTTGTTTTTTCTGTCAATGTTGTGTTTGAACAAAATAAATAATGAGATTGAAAAAAGGCAAATCGTCTGTCAGGCAGGCATGCTGATAGGGACAGTATAATTTACATTAAAATTAATTGTATTAAAAGCGGCATCTGCAGTGCAACTGCACTTCGTATAAAAGGTGACTATAAAACTTTTATTACCAAATCTTAAACGAACGTTATATACAGAAAAAGAACTTATGTGTAAAAATTAGAATGTAGAATAAATAATTGATATTAAATATTGTTGTTGTGTTGTTAAACAAAAGTTTCATGAGTCATAAGTTCAATTCCCAAAAGAGTCTTAAAAAGACAGAAGAATAATAGTTTCCGCGATGAAGAAGTTATTTAAATAAAATAAAGCAGTGAAAAAGTCTTAAACAGAAAAGAGAAACAATTAGTCAGTGAGCAAAAATTCAAAACAACAACAATGTGGCAGTCATGGCATCGTTAGTCATAAAAGTGTCTACTTAGTCTTGCAGGTGTTTTATTTTTAAGTCGATTTGGAAGCATAGCATATAATAAACAAGCCATCGAGTAGTTTGAGTAGAATGTTAGGATGCATAAGTTTGTTGTTCCTCATGTCAAGTGAACAAAAGATTGTGGAAGCAAATCCTATTTAGAGTCACAGAGTAAGAAACACAACCAATAGAAAATAAAAAAATAAAATAAAATTTACGTGCAGCTAGTTGCAATTAAAAAAAGTCCTAATAATTCTTGCAAAAAAAAAAAACCGACTTCAAGACAGACAAACTTAAAATCATATTTCTTTAGGAAAGTAATTATACATTAATTATAATATTATATTTGAGAAAGATTGCGTCAGGATTTTTTATATGTCGTAGAACAAAATATGAATGCAGATTAAACAAGAAAATTCAGCAGGGTAGTCACCCTTTCTTTTTTACACTTTTTATTGCTGACACAGTAAAATAAAATTTGTTTAAATTCTAAGCGTTAGTCGATACTTTTCAAAAGATTGGCAACCATTAGGGCACACTTTAATTTCTAATTTTAAATATTTATACTTGTCTTTATACTTGATATATTAATGGAGATTCAGTCTTATTTTTAAGAGTTTGTCTAGAACGGCTTCAAAGATTGAGCCATATAGGTCAAATTACATCAGTTATAGAGATTAATTGCTAATAATCAAGTTGGACTTAGCAATAAAGGTTCTCTGCAAATTTGAATCTACTGTCTACAAATATTCAACAGTTTAGTCATGTACATCAAATAACAGCAACTATTGGAACACCCTTTAATTAATAATTTTAAATATTTATACTTCTTAATACACCAGACAAAGAAGTGGACATTCTGTTTAATTTTCAAAAGTTTGAATATAACGATTCAAACGAGAGGGCTAAAAAAGTTAATTTACTTCAAATACGGCAACACCCTTTAATCTCCAAATTAAAATTTTAAACTTGTTGTTATAGCGGACTTAGCAATATAGGTCCTTGTAAATTTTAGCTGTCTGTCTATAACCGTTCAAAAGTTTGGCCACATACATCAAATTGCATTAACTCTTGGGACACCCTTTAATATATTATTTTTAATGTTTATGTTTTTTATTATAACGGTCATAGTAAACGACATCCTCTCCAATTTTCAAGCGTTTGTCTATAACAGTTTAAAAGATAGGCGCATATAAGTCAATTTACGTATCCTATGGGGACACCCTTTAAGTTTTTAGATATATTTATGTATTAATTTTTTCTATTGGGAGCTATAGTGATATGCATTTTTGTTAAATTTTAAAGGAGTGCGCTTTTCGGTTCATAATACACTTAAAAAACATGTATATTGTATGGGGACACCCTTTAAGATTATGAACTGTTTTTAAAACGGGAATAATCTGTAAGCACAATCTATCAAATTACAAAAAAAATTTCAAAATCGGTTCAAAAATGACTGAGGTTTGCTGACACAAACATAAAAGAGTAACATTCAGTCGAATTGAAGGAGGTTTCTTTTTTTGAGGTCGGTTAAAAAGTAAGAATAGGTTGTTCTTATTTTATTCGAGATTGGGGTTGATAGTGAGTCTAACCAGTCAGGATGATCCTTTAATCTTCAGTTTTTCTTACAAGTCCTTTAAGTATTTAACACAGGCGTCTTATTTCTTTTCCTTGTATTTCTTTTTTTTATTTATTGACTCTATCTTCCACCTGTAAAGCTCTGTGTCCTTTCGTATTTGCCTGTAACCCTTCAATTACATTATGAATAGAATTCAAAAATCTTTTTTTAAGAACATTCTTGATATGACGAACAAAACTGTTAAATAAACAAACCGTTCATATTTGTTTTTATAAAGTTTTTTAAACTAAATATGACTCTCTAGAGAAGCATAAATCATTCCAGTTACACATTTAAAAATTATAAATGCAAACAACATGACTACGAGCAGCCAGGCAGAATACAGTTTTTCATTATGATATTTTAGATGAAATTTGATTTTTGTTTATTCAAAAAGATAATAATAAAGTATAAAGTACGTATTTGTAATAAATTTATCAATATCTGTTTTTTTTGCCATCGCACATGGCGATGTTGGCTAAAAACATACAAAATATTTTTATACAAATTATAATTGCAGGAAAATACAGGTTTCCCTGCCTTTAAAGGTAACTGTGCAACGAAAGTAGAAAACTAAAAAAAAAAATTTTTTTACTCTCTTGTTTTTAATTTCAATATTTCTTTCAAACGCATGCAAATATTTAAGGGCAGACATTCCTAGAATTTGATTTAAGCATTTGAGTGTTGGGCAGCTAAATTATACCTCACAATTGTAATGCATAACCTTTTACTTCTATGTCTTCCATGTATTTGCACTTAGTGCAGACAACGATTGTGTTGCAATAAATTTTGTTCGCCAAACGTTTAATCGTTACTTAGCCTTTCGCTCTTTAGTTCATTTGACATTTAAAAAGCTTTAGTTTATTGTGTCATACTATTCGCAGCAGTAAATTCTTCTTTTAGGCGATTAAAAACGCCTAGATTATTTTCATATGGAGATATCTGGCAAGCTTGTTCACCCTGCTTAGTTAATATGAACTTTTTTTAGTTTACGTGCGATTATAAGCCGTTCTCAAGAATTCTGTGTTACCAACTAAAACAAACTTAGCTAATTTTTTATTACGCGCGTGGCAGACATTCCAATGTTAAAATTAAATTCTATGAGTGTGTGTGTGTGTATATTATTACATAACAACGGCCACCTGAATTTGTATGAAAAGATGTACGTGAAACTAATAATAAGAAATAAAGTTAAGTTCGTCTCAATCAGAGGGACAAATGTATGCATATTTTTCCAATCATATTAAAAATTGTGCACTTGCAGCAACCATTTCAAACAAACAATTTCTTTTTTTTTTAATTTAAAAAATTCCTTATGTGTGCCTGTGTATATTTGTTCTAAATATTTGTGTAGTCGATATTTTTATTAAAAAAAATTTAAATAAATTTTAAACAGAATATATTTAAAGAGTCTTGTTTATGACAATCATTTTTTGAAAATTGTTGATGTTTTTAATTAGGCATTTTATGTGTCTTAAAGTATTATTTCAAGTATTTAGCTATAGCAAATTATTATTTTTATTTTCTAAAACACTTAATCAAATTTGGCAACAGTTGTTGAGATATTTATGGCGGGAATATGAAAGATTTGTGTCCGTTAAAAATTTTTTTAATATTTTTGAATGGTTTTGTAATTTTTTTGAATGGCATGTGCGACAATGCAACAAATAAATATATGAAATTTCACATTAACAAAGGTAATATATGAGATCATTAAACAACATCATATACATGTCTCTATCAGGGGTTTTAAAACTCTCTAGTATTTTTGAGACTTTAAAATCCTCTACTTTTTGCTGCACTGAAATTAAATTTTATTTTTTATTTCTTATATTTAATATTATTAACATCCTTTTGTAAGATTATTTTTTTAACCTAAAAAAATTTATTTAAAAATTGTTAAATAAACGTACAAAAACAAATATTATTCAAGTTTAAAGTCTAAAATATTCCATTTCCTTAGCGGATGTCTTTTTAAAAATTTAACATGCCGCCATTTGTAGCCAAAACTTGCGGCAACAATTTTTCAATTCATTTTTTAGGATTAGGAACAGTATTCTGTTTACCATTAAGTCTGGTACTCAGTTGAGTTTTTCATGCGGAATGCTGTCAGACTACATACATAAAAAATTTGTATGAAAAAGTTACGGAAAAATAATGCAGAAGTAGAATTCTGTTTTTAGTGTAGAAAAACATATGAAATGTTGCTGGCAACATTTTATCAAAGCTGTGATATAAAGCAAACGGGCTTTATTTCATGCGGAATTTTTTAAACAACAGCTGATCATATGTCTTTTGCTTACATTTCTAAAACAATAAAACGTTAAATTCTCCCATATCATAAAATAGACACCACATTTTAAATGTTAAGCTTTTTACATGAAATAATAAATGTTGCTCAACAATTTTCCTAAATTTGAGCAGAGTACAAAGCAGGCTTTAGTGTGTAATACATGGGAAATAATGTTGTATTGTGCTTAATTGGCGAACCGTAATAAAATGTTTCTGGCTGCATGTTTCTTAAGAGTAAAATGTTTCGGTAACAGTTTTTTCAAACTGCGAAATAATATGAGTTACACAAAACTAGAAATTAACTGTTGTTTGAAAAATTCTGCTTTGATATAATGTTGCCAGATACGTTTTATCACACGTAAACATTGTACGCTATTCATCATTATATGCAAAATGTTGACAAAAGTCCATTAAAAAATTACCGCAAATATATAAGAAATAATATTCCAGTAGTATTACTCTGTTTAAAGCCAGGTCCACTGGTCGAATTTGTGAAAATTGTTGAGCATCATTGATTATTTCATGTGAAAAATTAGAAATTTTAAATGTAGTGAAGAATTTAACGTTTTATTGTTTTCACGTATACTACATTGTTTTAGCATTATAGGCAAAAGACATAGATCAGCTGTTGTTTGAAAAATTCCGCATAAAATAATGCCTTTTTACTTTATAGATTAGATTTGATAAAATGTTGCTAGCAACATTTTATATGTTTTCCTACAGTAAAAACAGAGTACTACTTCTGCAACATTTTTTCTTGATTTTTTCATAAATTTTTTTTCTGTATGTAGTTTGACAGCATTCCGCATTCCTTATTCTGCACTCCAGACTTAAGCATAGTACTCTGTTCATCATCGTGCGAAATGTTGTCATAAGTGCATATAAAAAATTACTGCGAAATAAATAAGAAATAATGTTGCTGAAGTAATACTCTGTTTATTTGTAAAAATGTCGCGAAATGTTTCTAGCAGCATGTTTTTAAAACTTAAAAATGTTTCTGGCAACATTTGTTTTTCAACTTCGAAATAAAAGGAGCAGCACTTTGTTTTTACGGAGTTTTTGACAATCATTTTTTCAGACTGTTTGCTTTGATTTAATTTTGTTGTGTTCAAGTAATTTAAAAAAAGTCTAATTCTTTTTTAATTGTAAATTTAAAAAGAGAAAAAGACAAAAATAAAGTTTAGAATGCAGAAGAAGCGTTTGCTTAGTAAATGTTATCCTCTAAATCGCTGTATTGTCACCACTAGTTAATAATCAAATTTTCAAGCGAAATAAAGCATGTTGCTCAAAATTTTTCATAAAATCGGTAGAGTACTAGGTTTTAAACACAGAGTAATATTTCTGCAACATCTGTTTATGTATTTTAAGTGTACAATTTTTATTTACGTAGCTTGATAGCCATAAACTCAACAGAATGTCAGGCTTTAGTTAAAATGAATTGTTACACGATAAAACAAGATTTTCGTTAAAATTTTATTTTAAATCAATTTAAATTTGGATACTGATTTAAAAAAAGCCCATGTTTCACAGTTCGACAGTTACAGATGCTTTAAAACGCGACATTATTGCAGAGTTTTCTCTGTTTAAAGTTTAGTATTCTATTTATTTTAAAAAAATTTCATGAAATATTAATGGAAATATTAATGTTGCGGATCTATTACCCTGTTAATAATGTAAAATACATGTTGAATGTATCTGGCAGCGTTTAAGCAACATTTATTGAAAAGTGTGAAATAAATGTTAAAGGCATTTATTACGCGTGCAAGTTTCTGCAACAGGTTAAACGTTTTATTTTTAGTATGATTAGTTTAGTTTAGCTACATTTGTCGTTGCAACATGTATTTATAAAACATTTGTGGAGAAGTACATTTATTTAGTACTATTCGAATGTCTATTTGGCTCGAAATTTTATTAAAATTGTATTACTTTAATTATTTAGTAATTAATTTATTTATCTATTACCTTCTTTAATATTTTTTTTGTTACGAAAGCATACAAAAAGCTGTGTTGCAAGTTTAAGAATTTGTTTACAAAGGTAAAAAAATGACATAATAGTGTTTAACTGCAATGTTGCTCTACATATTTTATTCAAACAGAGTTCTTCTACTTTATAAATTTGGCTTTCTTATGAATATAATTTGACACGAAGAATTTCCACAAAAGTTTTAAAGAATATAAAATATAATAATTCATAACGTATTTATATAAAAAACATTATATTGTTAAATAACTTTGCCTGGTATAATTTCTTTCAATAACTTTCTTATTTCCTTCTTATTTACGCAAGCAGATTTTTCAATGTTTTATTAAAATAAAAAAACCGTATTTTTTTCGGATCACTTTTCCACTTTGAAAATTTGAAAAATATAAAAAATTACGTTACGTAAGCTATTCATTAATCAAATTTACTTATCACGAGCTTTAAAGGGAAAAACACCCAAGTAAACAAATAAACAAATTCTGTGGATAAAGCAGAAAAATACATTAATATAAATAACACACCAGTACTTTTTATAAATACACAACCCCACAAACACGCAAATGAGTCCTTACGTGTACCAGAATAATGTATTAACAGTTTTAAATCGGCAGCTAGTGAATGTTGCTTGCAACTGCTGTGCTCATATTTTTTCTTGCTTAAACAAAATGTACATCATATTCATACACATCGATACCATATTCATATATTTAACGTGAGCAAGCAGTTGTACAGTGAGCGAAAGAATTAGAGCAAGAGAAGACAATACTAAATTTATAATTCATTGAAATGACATCCTTTAGGGGTTATAAAATCAAATAAAGTTATTTCTTCAAGTTTTATTAGAAATTAAATTAATAAACAAATTATGAATTTAAGATCTACTTCAATAATTATAAAAATTTTAGAGAGACCAACTTAAAGCAAAAGCTTTTATTGCATTTAAATTTACTTGACGATTCTTGCCTGTGAGTACCTGTTCAAAAGCATGTGCATTTAAACAATGATTTTTTCGTTCTTTAAAGTAAACATAAAACAAGTAAGAGTGCTATATTCGGCTAAGCCGAATCTAATATACCCTTTACCATCGATGTAAATTCAGTTTAGTGAAATAACTCCTTAAAAAAATTTGGGCGACAGAAAATTAAAAAAATAAGAATAATATTTACATAAAATCGTCAGCGGCTCTTAAAGGGTTAAAAAGTCATAACAGAATTTTTCAAAAGTTTTGCAATAATACCCATATTGACCATGCTGACAATCAAACTTTTTTATAAACATTTTAGACGCCCGTAACTCGTAAAGTATGGGCCAATATTTCTTACTTTATGTTTTTTTTTTCTTATTTTTTAATTCTCTATCGCTCCGTATATTTGTTTTTCTGATTGGAGTTACTTAATTGTTTCAAATATAGAAAAAGAAGAGGCAGGCGAGATATGTAGCCCATTGACTCGAAGGACATGGACCGATCTAGCTGATTTTTATTAGGAAAATTTTCGAAACTTTGTCTGATCGATTGGCGCATTTAAATTTTTTCTAGCTCATTTAGTGCTTTGGCAAAGTTTTATTTGACACTAATACAGACAGACAGACAGACCTCGCTCAATCGCTATGCATAAGGATTCAGAATATATATAGTTTATGGGGTCGGAAATGGAAATTGAAGAAATTACAAATGGAATGACAAACTTGGGTAAACCTTTTTCCACTTTTACTCAACTTGATTATCAAAAATAAACTAAAATAATTATTGTTTCGGACTCATGTTGCTTAAAAAAATTATATTGACATCCATTTGCAACATGTTGCAATATTTTAAAGTAACTTATTTTGCTTAAAAATTTTTAAAATATGCTAGTACTAACAAATCTACGATTAAATAATGTTTTGAAGCACAATAAACCAGTCACAAGCTGTTGTTTTAAAAACTCCTTATGAATTATTACTCACATTATTTCACAGCTTTTAAAAAAAATGTTGCCAGACATATTTTATAAGTATTTTCATAGTAAAAACAAAATACTTACTTCTGCAACATTTTTTCTTGAAGTGTTCATAAAACTTTTAATGTATGTATGTATATTGCTTAAGGCCGGGATTTACTATCATTCACAATCGTACGATTTAATCACACAAAAATCTGATTGAATTCTGTCCTACTTTAAAAATCGTTTCAAAATGGCGTCGTAGGTGCTACACATTATACAAAAAAATTAAAAAATAGATGCTTTTAATATTTTTTTGTTGCTTTGTCCTCATCTTCAAAAAAAACTCAACTCTGATCGCATAGAAAAAATTATAAAATTATTTTATGAATTATTTCAAAAGATTATAAAATCGTAGTGATCATACTCTTTGAGACCCATGCAATTTTTGACAGATCGTACGACTGAGTATAATAGCCAATCCAGGCCTTTAGCATTAAGCCTGGTACTCTGTTCGAATTTGTGAAAATTGTTGAGCAACATTAGCAACATTGATTATTTCATGTGAAAATTAGACATTAAAAATGTGGTATCTATCTCGCGATTTAGACAAATTAAGCGTTTTATTGTTTTCACAAATACTACATTGTTTTCGAAATGCAAGAAAAAGACAAGTGATCAGCTGTTATTTGAAAAATTCCGCATAAAATAATGCCTTTTTGCTTTATTTCACAGCTTTGATAAAATGTTGCCAGAAACATTTCATATGTTCTTCTACAGTAAAGCAGAGTACTACTTCCGTAACATTTTGTCAGGACTTTGTCATAAAAATTTTTAATTTTTGTTGCTTGAGAGCCTTCCTCATGAAAATCTGAACAGAATAGGGGTTTTTGGTAAGTTTTTACAAATCGAACAAACTACAACTACAGCAACATTTTTTTTTATAAAGACATTTTTAGCGAACATAGCGGAATGTTTGACTAACGAAATGAAACAAAGTGTCTTTTAAACATAAAATTTTGCTTTTCATAATCAAAAAGTTGGCAAAAAATGAAACAGACAAATGTTCTTTAAATCATAACAGTAAAGGCAACATGTTGCTAACAAAGTTTTTTGATACATTTTTTTTTCATAAATATTCCCAGAACAATATAATCGACGAAAACTTTTTTATGTAAGTTTTCTTGACTTTGTAGAGTTTAAAACGAATATGGCAAACAATCGTTTGACTTATTTAAAAAAAAATCCTGATTTTAGCTCTCATACGTGTAATACTTTTTTTTTTAGCTTATTTTACAAATAAATTTTATTACCACTCTAGTATGGTAAAAGCACCCTATTATAAAATATTCTAAAGGCTTATATTTCCACAAATGGTATTTGGAGAACGTGAGGTATCCAAAAGCAATTAAAATGAGAAAAAATGCAGCATCTATTTAAAGAGGGTTTGGTTTTTTTATATTTTAAATAAATGAGTGGTTTATGTTGGCAGGTAAGCTATTTCAGATAACAAAAGAGTTTTTGTAGCTTATGGTAATTCAAATTATAAGCAGAACATACATGGTTTGATATATAACAATAAGTAACCTTGAATATTAATAACAAAAAAGTTATATTTTTTTAAATTAAAAGTGCAATTATTTTGGAGGTCATGTTGGTAAATTTTTTGTGTTTTATTAGTTGCACAAGCCAAATGATCAGGTAGCCTTTACTTATATTTTTTTAGATAAATTATTTTTCATATAAACAAAATTTTGAAAACTGAATGAGAATTATTAAAACCAGTATTTACAACACTAAAGAAGCAACAAACAATTAACGTTTCTAAATATTTTTTTATATTTCTTTCTACGGCTGCTTAGTCACTAACCAATTTTAAATGTAGATGCAATTAAATACTTGGTTTAACACAGTGCACAGTGGGACGAACTTTGAATGTTTTGAAAAAAAAAATCGGTTAGGCAGCTAGCTCAGAGAAATATTCGAGTCTTATGATTTTCTTAAAAATTTAAAAATATTGAATCTAATCAAATATATTATAGGTTCCCATATTCTGACTCTATTATGCCGCACAGAAGAGCCAAATTAAATTTTTCAATGGATTAATAAAAAAGCAAATACCGTTAAAACTAAAAGTACTCACTTAAAGAGAATAGGCGAACAAATTAAAGTCAAATAAGTAACCCTGTGTCTTTACGTCGCCAAAGTTTGTATGATTTGACGGCAAAATATTTGATGAAAAAATTATAAATTTAAAAGAAGACAAAAAGAAATTAATATCATTTTGTTATGGGGGCAATCGTCTTTTCTCTCTTATACCGCCAAGATTTTATTAGAACACGTTGTTTGCTCTAAGATTTACCCTCATGCTATTGAGGCTGCCTCGCTACTGTCGTTGTAAAGGTAACAAAAAATTATAGATTTTTTTTGTATGAGGGGTACCGTTCTCGTTAATATCTTTTATTGTTCTAACATCTACCCACACAAAAGTTGTACAGATATTAATTAAAGCACAAAAAAGGGCTTTTTGTCCCATTGTGCGGTCCACCTGTAAGGCCTGGAGAGCATAAATTTAAGCTTATGCTTGATGGCTTCTTTGCTATTTGCTTCAATCTGTTTAGCCGTATGGAAATTATTGATTTAATTTCAAATTATTTTGTTTCTGTTCCATTGTGCAGCGTTATGTTGTTAATATTATAACATTCCTATTTTAAAACTAAAAATAATTATTAATTATTTTTACCATATTTATTTATTTCCAGGATTTTTATGATTTTGTTTAAAGACTGTGTGCGAGTGTTCTGCAATTTTCCGACGTTTAAAAATCTTTAAGTAAAACTTTCTGGTTCATTTAAAATGTTGCGGTTCTTTAGCTTATAATTCATTTAAACAAAAGTTTTTAAAAATATTGTTTATGATTTGATTCTTATTGAAATGTAAAATGAAAGTAAAAACCATAAAATTGTAAAAATTTATTGAAAACGTTTTCTACAAATAAAAAATTACTTTTTATTAATAAGAAAAAAACTTTTGTTTTAAAACAAAGTTTCAATGGTTGCTTGTTTTTATTTAAAATGATAAAATAGAATGATGAACGGAAGTAAAACGTTTTTTTTTCTTTATGAAAAATATTTGTTATATTTTTATGTGTTTATAGGAAGTTATGTTGCAGAGTTTCTATAAACAAATCAATTTTTCTTTGTATTTATTTATGATATTTTTATTAACAAAAAAAAAAAAAATAAATGTTTGTTTATTTGATTAAAGAAGAAGGACGAAGTTACATATTTTTCTAACAAAGTATAATGAAGATAGTTTTTTTCAAAATTGTTTGGAGAATTGTATCGCAGACTGCTTAAGAATAAAATTCCAAAAAAAAACTTCGTTCAAAATGCTTATAGTTTTCGTTTTAGAAGCTTTTTGCTTCTCCTGTAAAATTATATTTTTGTTAGTTACGCCCTTTTGCATTTTAGCTAACGATTTGGAACTCATTAATTTAATTTTTTAAAAGTCTTTCATAAAATTTCACCGAGTGTTTCTATTGAAGGTATTAAAGATGTATCATAATCTTAATTTTTATTGTAGCTGGTGACAGCAGGAGAAAAGAAATAATTGTTGAGCAATTTTAGTGAAGGATTTTTCTGTAAATTTGGTACTCATTTTATGGAACTTGAATTGTTATAAAAACCTTTTTTCATATTCTTTTTAACTGCAAATCTTTAACGATAAAGAAATTTTAAACTGAAATAAAAATAAAGGGTCCGTCAAATAACCTTTTTTTTATTGAAAATGCTATAAAAAAACTACTGTTTATTTTCTCAAATTTATCTTTTTTATTTGAAAGTAGAATCCTTCCGGTTAATAATGGAAAATAATTTCATTCAAATGGCTGCCTTGGCTGGCCATGCAGTAGCCTACACGGTCGGTCCAATTTTTAAGCACATTAGCGATTGCGCGTGGCTGATTTCCTTTGAAGCGTCAATTGCCCCTAGCTTGTCGGCGTAACACTTATCTTTGACGGCACCCCAAAAATAAAAGTCCAACGGTGTCAAATCGCAGCTCTAAAGTGGCCAAACGACATCAGCTCTGCGGCTGGTAATTCGATCTTCAAAAACAGGGCGCAAAACATCGTTCAACATGGCCCGATAACGATCGCCATTGACCATAACGACCACTAATTGCTAATTTTCGAAGAAAAATGGCCCAATTATGCCTCTGGACCAAAATCCGCACCTAACAGTGACTCGTTTTATGTGCGACAATTTTTCTTGCTTACATACCCGCCAAGATCAAAATGAACTTCTTCTGAAAAGATGATTTTTTTTTGGCAAAATCGGCATCTTCTGTAAGTCAATCGCAGGTCCACTTAGCGAAGCGAAAACGCATTAGATGGTCAGTTGGCTTCAACTTCTGAACCAATTGGACTTTGTATAGCGTCATACCAAGGTCTTTATACAAAATTCGTCTCAATTATGTCTCGGAAATGTTCAATTGTTGAGAACGGCGGTGAATTGATGTTGATGGCGCTTCACGCACACTTTGTGCCACAGACTGCAATAGATATATTGAATTTGGAATTTCAACTCTAATTAAGACTGGTTATGAATTAGCCGTATGGAACACAATAACGGCAAAAAACACAGCTGTTGGATTTTACAAAATAATTACTGTTTGTAAGCTGATAGGGTGACCATATAAAAAAATTATATTTGAAAAAATTATATTTTTATTTATCTAATAATTTATACATTAAAATGGTGTAAAATAAAAAATACTTCAGTTATTTAACTAAAATAAATTAATTTACTAGAAGACTTTTAAAAATGAAACGATTTTCTTATCGTTCACCAGCGAAAGCATTAGAAATAAATTTATTTCAGAGTTCGCCGCGTACGGCGCATTATGACCGTCGTCATGATTGTGTGCTTTTTCATATACTTGAATATATTTTAGTTTCGGCAACAAATATTCGCGACCAAAAAATCGTCGTTTGTTCCGGTTAAATTCAAGCATTATATTTTTAGGTGCGACTTTATTTATTTATTTAAATTTAAATGAAACTTTTTCATTTTGTAGAGGATTTGGCTGCGATCAGGGTTAAAGCTGAAAGTTGTCAAAAAGTAGCACAAAAAATAGTTTAGTATAAATAAAGTCGCACGAAAAAACCATTTTAGTAAATAAAAGTAGTTTGTGCAAAAAGACCCTTTTATCTCTTCGTCTTGTTTAAGCTATTTATACTTGATTTTCCGTTCTCTGTAGCATTTTCGGATTAAAACCCAGTAGCTTTCTCTGACTGTGACTACGTATTAATAATTTTATTTCAAAATTTAATTTGCAGCTTAACATATTGTTGACGAATTGTTAAGAAAATGCTGCCAAAGATCACCGACATGCTTCGTTTTTTATTTGTGTCTTGTTGAGTGATTTTCGTGGGGATGTGGTTTTAACTAGAAAATCAGTGTTTTAGAATAAGATATTCAGACTTTATAATTTATTTTTTTTATAAATTTATTTTAATGAGTGTCAGTGTATAAGTGAAAAATCATTTTTGGAATTTAATTGAAAAAAGTTAAGAGCTTGTGGTGGTTGTTGTATTTTTTTTTGTCTCATTCCCTTCACTACAAAAAGTGGAAAAAGGGCATACCTTAGCTTGTCATTTCGTTTGTAATTTCTATAATATTTATTTTCCATCCCTATATTCTGAGTCCTTGTGCATAGAGAAGTCGATTGAACGATGTCCGTCTGTCCGTACGTGCAAAATTTGAAACAACCTTACCAAGGTACTTGATGAGTTAGAGAAAATTTAAATACGCCAATCGATCAGACAAAGTTACGAAAATTTTGCTACTGAAAATCAACAAGACCAATTCATGTCCTTCGAGGCAGCGGACAATATGCAATGCCGGGCTCTTACTTTTCTATATCATTTAGAGCAATGAAGAGAATTAAAAAATTAGAGAAAATTTCAAGAGAAGAAATTGTGTATCGCGTTCCTGCGGCGACCCCGTTACGAAAGAACTACTACGACGTACCGAACTGAGCCGGTATAAGCTTGGGCTTGATAACGCCAAATGCTTCATGCTTCAACCTAACGTTCCCACCAATTTTCTGCTGATACATAATTTAGCGGCCTGTCTGAAGGCCTAGGTGGCAGCTCCGTCATAAGACTGAGGACCAATGTGCTAATAACTCATCACCCTGAATCAACCCAACTTATTCTCAGTACATCAATAAGAAACAATAGGACCGGATCAACGACGACGACAATACTGAAGTCATGTAGGGCCCTTGTGTACAACCCACAAGGCAGCAGACGTAGAGGGCGTCCTAACATCACCTGGAAACGCTCTACGCTGAACGAAATCAACCAACATCCTGACATCAGCAACTGTACAAGCTTACTAGACCGGTATATGATTGCCTCTTGACGTTCCAGATGGAGACATTTTATTGATGGCTTATGCACTTTATTGATGCAGAGTGGTTCACGCTCTTCACCCGAGGCGATGTATATAAATTGGCGCTTGCCCATATTTTCCGAGTTATAAATTTTGAACTCTGAACTTTTCAAAGAAAAGTACGATTGTGCGTTATATATTTTAAGATATCAATATGGGTATCATTTAAAAGCATTTGAAGAGAAGTTGCAGGAAAAACTGAAATTTTTTTAAAATGTTTAACCCATTTACAGCCGATGATATTTTTATATAATTTTTTTTTTATTGGATTTTTGGATTTTTTTATTCTCCGTTTTTTTTATTGGAGTTACTAAGCTAAACTTGATTTACATACATAATGAAGGGTACATAAGAATCGGCTTGGCCGAAGGTAGCACTTTTACTTTTTTTAGTCATAATTTGTCTGGAATTTAATTACGTTTCAAAAATTAATTTAAAAAAAAATAAGTTTATTTTTGGTAAGAGGAATCTTGAAATTTTTAGCTCAATTTTCAATGGAATAAAAAAACATCTCACTAACATTAAAAAAAATTTATCGAGTTTTTAAATAAAATTTAAGAGTTTACGTCAGCAACATGTTGATGGAAAAAACAAATTTTTTTATATTTTCAAACCATTAAATAATTGAAAAATTTTTAATGAAATAAATAATTTAAGTTTGGCAAAAAAAACACTAGCAAATTCAAATCCATTAATAATTTATAATTATACATTTTTAAATTGTAATTAAAATCTATAATAAAACCACAATTATGTGGTTTTTATTTTAATGATAAAATAGTAACAAAAATTAAAAATTGCTATTAAAATCCCAAAAGCAAATTCCTCTAAACAAAATTAAATATTTATATTATTAATAATAAAAAAAGATTAGATTTGAAATCTAATAATAACATAAATATGAAGCTGTAATTTAAAATACAATGAATAAAAAAAGATTCAAAGTAACTTATAAAATTCTGTCGGCTGTCTACTAATTTTAAATGGTGTTTGTGATATCTCCTTCTCCATAAGCCCTGCTGGTCATCAAGCATTTATTCATACAAAAACCTCATTAGTTTCAACTTGTTGTATATTTTTTCTCTAGAACCTGCCATATTCTATGAATTAATGTACGAACGAATGATTTGCTTGACTCTGTGTTGGGCTTAATGTTTGTGGGATGATTGAAAACCACAATCATGTACTGACGGGCAGAAGAACAAATGGCCAGCTGGTAAGATGATACTTATTTCAAATGGCTTAAGGAATAATTGCAAAATATTAAAAAGTTGTTTCTTTTTGTGTTGCTGTTTGTGGTTATGCAGTTTGTAAGTGATGAAATGATAAGCTGATTGCTTAATTGTTGTATTCTACTGCTTAAGCTCAATTCAAGTTGATGGCCTTTTTACAAGTTTTTATTTAGAAATTGTTGTTAATGAAATTTTACTTAAATTTTTTTGAAATATTAACTAGAGATTTTCATATCTTATGATCTAAAGTCACTTGTTTATTGTTGAAGCTTTACCAAAATTAAATATTTTATTGAAACCTAAAATTTAATCTGATTAAATAAGAAGTTTTTATACGTAAAATGTTTATGAGTTTTACCGGCTTCTTTGAACAAATAAAATATATGTAAATCTAGTGAAGTGAAGTAATTTTAATCAAAATAACTAATATTTGGTTGACAGAAAATTAAAATATAAGAAAAAAATTTTTTATTTTAATAAAAAAATTTTATGAGCTCCTAATGGGTTAAACATTTTTTAAATTTTTTAGTATTTCCTAAAAGATCTCTTAAAAAACAACATTATTTGTTGTTTATTGTTATTTTGCAGAAATTAAGGGCAGCTCATATTTTTGGCATTAAAAAAAAATGTTGCCAGACACATTTGGCGTGAGGGTTCCTGTTGCCAGAAACATTTTCTACCTTTTCACGAAAAGAAAACAGAGCACCACTAATTTTTACAGGGCTCCGTACACAAAGTGTAAAACCTTAACCCCATTGTTTTCGTCACAATCTACGTCCGTCTGTCAAATACATTTATTTTTCGTAAAAAATATGTTTGTTTACAGGTTTCTGTCGAGAAGACAGATAGACGTGTTTCTTATGCGGCCAACTTAAAGAAAATTTTTCATAAATAATTCTTGCAAAAAAAATCGACTTCAAAACAGACAAATTTAAAATTATATTTCTTTATGACGGTATTTACACATTAATTGAGAAAGATTGCGTCAGGATTTTTATATGTCGTAGAACAAAATATGAATGCAGATTAAACAAGAAAATTCAGCAGTTATGTGGTCACCCTTTATTTTTTACACTTTTTATTGCTGACACAGTAAAATAAAATTTGTTTTAATTCTAAGCGTTAGTCTTTAACTATTCAAAAGAGTTTGGCTGTAACTGTTTCAAAGATAGGGAGCGCCATATAGGACAAATAACGTCAGTTACAGGGACACCCTTTAGTTTCTAATTTCGAGTTTGCTACTTGTTATAGTGGACTTAGCAATTAATGTTCTTTATAAATTTCAGTTGTCTGTTTATAATGGTTCAAAAGTTTGGCTTCATACATTGACTATTGGAACACCCTATAATTTCCAAATACAAACTTTATACTTGTTATTATAGCGAATTAAGGAATAGAATTTCAATTATCTGGCTACAACAAATCAAAAGTTTGGTCGCACACATCAAATTACATTAACTATTGGGATACCCTGTAATTTATAATTTTGAACGTTTATACTTGTTATTATAACGGTCATAGTAATCGACATCTTATGTAATTTTCAAGCTTTTGTCGATAACGGTTTAAAAGGTAGGCACATAAAAGTCAATTTACGTCATCTATGGAGACACCCTTTAATTTTTAAATTTATTTTTGTATTACTTTTTGCTACTTGAAGCTATAGTTACTTTAAAGAAGTGCGGTTTACGGTTCATAATACACTTAAAAAACATGTATGTTGTATGGGGACACCCTTTAATCTTTAAAGATTATGAACTGCTTTTAAAACGGGACCAATCTGTAAGCATCTTCTATTAAATTACAATCGGTTCAAAAATGACTGAGATCTGCAGGCAAAAAAAATTAAAAAGCACGAATTGTTAACCTCCTCCTTTTTTTGAAGTCGGTTAAAAAAATCAGTGACCACAGATTTTAGTCAACTCTTTCCACACAAAAAAAAAAAAAAAAAATAATTTAAACGATGTTTTTATTTGCTGGTTAATAACAGGTTTTATTATACTGAATTCTGTATTTATTTTCCTAATTGAAAAGCCAATAGCAGCATTTTTATGACCAAATATAAATGGTCGAGCCAGAAATAATTTTTTTCTAGTTTTTTTTTCTATATTAGCGTTTTTAGGAAAGTTAACCATTTTCTTTTTAATAAATAAATTTGAAAAAAAAAACTGAAAAAAAATCAGAGACCAGCGAATATTATTTTTCGTACTTAGTCTTCTTGATTGGGCGCTTATTGTATGAAGTAAAGCATTTTCAAGCAAATTCATCCTAAACATTATTTTGTGACAGATTTTAGTCGCTTTATCATACACGAAAAATGCGAAATTTTTAATTTCTCAAGTTATTCAAGTTTTATTTTAAAATGAAATCAATGAAATTAATCGTAAAAAAGTTTACTTCTTTCTGTAGTTATTGTTATAATGGTTAAGCCTTCTGCTATTAAGAAAAACATATTTTATATCCAAAAATATTCTTAACCAGATGAGAATTATATTAGAGTAATCAACAATCCATTCTTGAGAACAAAACTCTTAACTTCAAAATGAAAGTAGCCTCAAATTAAATAAATAAAATATAAATTCTCCATATCAGCCTTTTTTTATATTTTAAAGAATTTTATACTCAACATTTATTCAACGGGATTTACTGTTTGCTTTTCCGCCAATTAAACCTGTTTTATAATGCTTTATTCGCTTTCAGTTTAATTGTATTATTGTTGCATTACACATTCAGAATCTTTAATACCAATTAAAATGACTTTAACGTTTTATTACACAACCTGTAATCAGCTTTTAAAGTCACATAACAGTGTGATGTAAGAAACTAAGGAGAGGCAGAGAAAGTTTATGACGAAAACTACAATAACAATGAAAATATGTTTTGTTTGCTTGAGGTATTATAAACAGGGCTGCCAGATTGACAGCTTTAGTCTAGAATTTAAATATATGTTTTAGATTGGAATTTTAATTTTAAGAGGAGGGTTTTCGCTTGGTACTTTCACAAGCTCTGCTTTACGGTGAATAGGTCAAAGAAAAAATGTATCAAATTCTGACAGAGAGAAATACTTTACGAAGCTGAGTATGGAGACACAATTACTCTAAATTACCTGAACAGACAAAAAAGCTTCATCTAACCAGAGGAGCTTATTAAAATTTAAAAAGGCGACTTCGTTTATAAAAAAAAACGTAATTAATTTGGTGTTAATTTCTGCAAATCTTAATGAAGAAGAACCTTGAAAAAATACCAGAGGACCCAGTTTTTTTTTTATTACAATAAGACGCTTCATTTTCAGACCCGTTAATAACTGGTAAAGACAAAATAAGACTCAGTGGAAAGAGAACTAATTTTTTAAGGGAAACTAAAATTCCAATTCATAGAAGAGGACGTGGCGCAAGAGGCAACATAGCTCGATGATATATTAGCATTAATAGACAGTCAGACTCACGAAATAATTAAAAAAGTTATATTTATTGAATGACTTTATACGATTTAAAACTGAAACTTAACAAGCGAAATTTATGGCTCAATTTGTTGAATCTGGAAAAGATATCTGATGGTTTCCCAAAACAATTGAAATCAAAAATCGTTTAGAAAAAGTAACAAAATTTTTTATTGCCTTTGTGGAGAATATCAAGTAAGTAAGTGTAAGTTTTTTACCAGAAAAGAACCATTCTTTTTGAAAAAGATTTTAACTTACAAAAGCTAAATGGAAAAATCACGGTTAAAATCGCTTATTCAAAATCACTAAAAATTGCATCGGTATTCAATTGAAGCAATGACGCTTCATTTTCAGTGACATTTTTAAGCAGACAACAGGTCTGTTGCCGAGACATTATTATTATATCCAGATACTGTCATTTAGTCGATTCTGCAACCGAGGTCTAGATCAATCGTTTTATCATTGCAAAAAAAAAAAAAAAAAAAAAAAAATAAATCATCTTATTTAAGATGCAACAATTGAAAATAAAAATATTTAGAATCAAAATCCTGTTTAATGCGGACTACAGAAATAGATTATTTGATCTTGCAGTTTTTTCCTTTTTATACGTAGGGATTATTTTGATTTCAAATGACAGCCTCTCAATTTTTACATCTCAATTCTATCTTGTTTTTTTTACTCTAAGACTCTGGTGAGATTTTTATTCACGAATTTTGTTTACTAAACAATAATTGACTCCGGTCTGACTCGACCTATGTGTCTGTATGCAACTTTCGCCTTTCACCAACCCACAAATTTGTGATCACGAAGAGAATTGAACTAATGATACTTTGCTTTATCAACCATGATTTTTTATTATCTCTGCCTCGAGTATTATTTTTAACTTTAGCTGAGTCCCAATCGAGGCTTAGAATATCATATCCTTTCTTTACTGCGCCTAAAAGATGACTTCGGCTATTTAAATATTAAGACGCCTAAACCAACTTAATTAGCTATTTTAGTATACGAGCGCCTTTACCAAGTCTATTTGTTACAGCTACGCAAAAATTATTTTCTTTTTTAACCAAATTTAAAAAAAGAAGGAGGTTATCAATTCGACTGAATGTTTGCTTTTTTATGTTTCAACCTGCAGAATTTAGTGATTTCTGAATTGATTTCGAAAATTGTTTATAATTTGATAAATTATGTTTACAGATTGGTCTCGTTTTAAGAACAGTTCATAATCTAAAAATTAAAGGGTGTCCCCATAAAACATACTTGTTTCTTAACTCTATTATAAAGCGTAAAGCGCACTTCTTTAAAAATTAAAAAAATGCGTATTACTAAAGCTCCCAATAGCGAAAAGTAATAAAAAATAAATCTTAATATAAAATGGTGTCCCCTTAGGTAAGGTTAATTGACTTATATGCGCCTATCTTTTAAACCGTTATAGATAAACGCTTAAAAATTGGACAGGATGTCTGTTACTATGGTCGTTAAAATAATAAGTACAAACATTCAAAATTATAAATTAAATGGTGTCCTAATAATTAATGTAATTTGATGTATGTGGACAAACTTTTAAACTGTTGTAGACAGACAGCTGAAATTTACAAAGAACCTGTATTGCTAAGACCACGTAAAACACGTGTAAATATTGAATTTAGAAATTAAAGGGTGTTCGCATATTTAAAATAAATTGTTTTATATGGCCCTATCGTCTGAACCGTTACATACAAACACTTGAAAATTAAACAGAATGTCCACTACTTTGTCTGGTATGTTAAGATGTAAAAATATTTAATGTTATAAATTATAGGGTGTTAGAATAGTTGCTGTTATTTGATGTATATGACCAAACTGTTGAACAGTTGTAGTCAGTTGATTGAAATTTGCACAGAACCTTTATTGCTAAGTCCGCTATAACAAGTAGCAAGCCCGAAATTAGAAATGAAAGGGTGTCCCTGTAACTGATGTAATTTGACCCACATGGCTCTATCTTTGAAACCATTATAGACAAACTCTTGAAAATTATATATCAAGTAAAATAACACGTATGAATAGTGTAAAATTAGAAACTAAAGGGTGCCCTCATGGTGGTAATTTGATCTAATTGGCTTATTTTAACAGTTATAGACTAACGCTTAGAATTTAGTTTAGTTTTACTGTGTCAGCAATAAAAAGTGTAAAAAATAAGGGGTGGCCACATAACTGCTGAATTTTCTTCTTTTATCTGCATTCATGTTTTGTTCTGCGACACATAAAAAATCCTGAAGCAATCTTTCTCGAACATATTAGAATTATAAATTAATGTATAAATACCGTCCTAAAGAAATATGATTTTAAGTTTGTCTGTTTTGAAGATGTTTTTTTTTTTGGCAAGAATTATTTTATAGAAATTGCAGGAGGTTTGAATTGCTGGCTTTAAGTTGTTTCTGTTTATTATTTCTTAGTCTTTATAACCAAGGTTCTGTTAGGATCTGAACTCATAACTCGTTTGCTTAATAAACAGCAGAAACTGCAACCAGTACAGCCACAGCGACTGATGTGTGTGTTAGCTAACTCAGTAGCGGAAAATAGCAAATTTTCAGCTCAGTTTATTGAAAACATAAAGTTTGATTTTGTTATTTAAATATGTAGAAAATAATTTAAAAATAATTTGTACCTTAAAAAATTTTTTTCCTACGATAGCTTTAAAATGTTATCTGGCAGCCTTGATTTTACTATAAGATGTCACCTAAAAATGTAACACAAATATGTGTTGGTGCGATCTAAACATTTATGAACTCATATTTGTTTTTAATTTTATAAAATGGAGGTTTTATACTAAAATTTTTAAAATTTTTATTTCTTTTGTAATTGCGGTCGTTTAGAGTTTAGGTTGTTTGTATGAGTTTGTGTGGTCTTTTCAACAGATATTGTCTTACTTTACACCGGATATTAATGTGAGTGGTATGCTTGTGTATAAATTCTCAGACGTAGTTAATTGTTGTTAAATGTTGTTAAATTATGAAGGTTATACTTAGATAATTGTTAATAAAATATTGAAAAGTTAATTAGAACTAAGCAGCATATGTTAACAGTTACTAAAGAACTTTTAAAAGTTGGAATGATATAAATTATTTGTGATTGAAATAGATTTGCTGCTCTTAGCGACAAATAAAAAAAAATATATTTTATTGTCACATTTGTGAGAATATATGGCAGCTGTTAAAAAACAATGTTTTTTTATATTTAAAATAGTATTAACTTTGATTTTTTAAATACTCTCGTTAAAGAAAATATAAACTGGTTGTTTTTGTACTTAAAATAAAAATTTTATTGGGTAATTTTTATGAAAAATAATAAGTAAGAATGTCATATATGGCTATGCCGAATCTTATATACCCTTCACCATCTATGTAAATCTAGTTTAGTGAAGTAACACCAAAAAAAAAAAAAAAAAAAAAAAAAAAATAAAAAAACACAATTATTGGGGTGAAAGAACATTAAAAAAAACAACAACAACATTTAAGTACTCTATATAATTTTACATAAAAATGTTATCGGCTCTTAATAGGTTAAGCATTTAAAAAAAATTAAGTATTTCCTGAAAGATCTCTTTAAAATCTTTTAAATGAAGCCCATATTGATACCTTAAAAAATATGGTTTACAATCGTTCTTTTTTATGAAAAGTTCAGGGGCCCACAGCTCGAAAAATATGGGCGAACACCAATTTCTTCACTTGATACTTTTTACTTATTATTTAATTCTCTATTGTCCCATATATATGTTTTTTTTCATTGGATGGATGATACGGAAAAATTAGAAGAAAAAAAAATTTCTTTAGATTTTGCTGCTGAGCAGTGTAATCGTAAGGAATAATTAGAGTGATTAGTAAGCCAAAAATTTGCTAGAGCCTATAAGACTAAAGCAGTTTAGAAAAAATATTTTACTTATAAATAATTTTTTTAATATCAATAAAACTTAAACTTCTAAAAAAAGAAACACAAAAAATTATTAAAAAAAAACTAGGGATGCAACCGATACTGATACCGATATATATTGGCGTTACTTCTGGTTTTCCGATGTATCGATATCGGCGATATTTTACTATCGATACGCCGATGCTTCTTGAATATTTCTAAACAGTTTTTTGAACAAAATATTAAGTTTTCCCATTTTTTTTGCATGACAACTATAAAAGATAACATATTAAAAGCACAACATAAAAATCAAATGAGTTCTGTCGTATCTGAGAAACTATTTTCCACAGCAGGTCTGCTTTAAACGGATTTAAGAAATCGTCTATCTCCGCAAAATTTGAGAACAAGTTGTCTTTTAAATTATAATATTTTGCAATGTTGTTTTTAAAATTTTAATTTAATTTTAACATGATCTCAAATTTAATTCGTTGTCTTTTGAATCTTATTAATCTCAATTTTAAATCTTGAGCCAATCTTAGCTGAATGCCATCGTTTGTTTTGTAAAATCATAAATATTACAGACGTTTTGTAGTTTGAAAATTTATATTTTAGAAATTGAAATGTAGTGAAAATTTTGATTTTTTGTATGGCTCATTAATAAACACTGTTATTATGTATAATAGAAGAATTACTATTCTTGAGTCTTATTAATTTTTACTTGAGCTCAATTTCAATATGCGTATCGGTATCGGAGTCGGTATTGGCGATATTTATTTTTGAGTATCGGATCGGCGAAATGGCGTATCGCTGCTACATCCCTAAAAAAACTTTTTTATATTTAAAATCTTAAAACATGTCCTAAACATTCGAAAATATCTACGGGAGTATGGACACCATGGATGTTGTTAATGAAGTGCATTTTGGTCGACAAATTTTAGACCACTTTTTCGAGCATTGCTGGCCATATGGCACGAATAACACAAACAATGGTGAGCTTCAAGGCATTATTTCTAGTCGGTTTATTAGCATAAACCACGGGCTTCAAGTTACTCTAAAACAAATAACCAAAAGGTGTTAAATGGTACGCGTTTAGAGCAAGTGCTCAAGTTCATTTCCCGAAATCAACTTATCACCCAATTTTTGATTTCAATAACTCGACGATTGCAGTTGCCTTATAACACATTAAACATTAACACATTGTGGCTGTTGTAGTCAAGGTGGTAAGCACGTGGACTACAATCTGGTTTGCCAGGGTTTAAACCCTGCGGCAACCAAAATACAAAAATGTTTTTTTTCTGTTTAATGCTATAAATACATATTCAGAAATAACATTAAACATGCAGCCTCCTTCGTCGGTACTTCTTCATAGCCTATTCGCCGGCGAAATAAAATAATTATTAAAACGGCTATATATCTATCTTTCTCCTTTCACCACCTGTTTAATCTCTCATCTATCCCTTTCCTAAAAAGAATGTAGCACGGTTATGAAAATGACTAAATAGGAATTACTGCCTGAAGTGCTACTTCTGTTTAAAAAAATCCTCATATTGAATTCAATTAACACCCAGATAAATTTCAATTACATTTTTAAACAAAAAATCATTGGTTATGATGTAGTAACGATCTTTATCGTCCGTAACGCGAACTTTGACCTAATATTTGATGAATTAAGGTCTAACGATGCCATCAGTGTGTTAACCGTACTAAACGGTGCAGTTTTGTTGTTGATTGTATGCTCTTTTGTGGCAACATAGTGTATTAATAAGCCCGTTTAGCCAAAAAGGAGCCGGCTACAGCGATGAACGCAATTTTGCGATAAGATATGAGTGCAGTTTTCAACTCTTTTAGTACACAAAAGGCGAAAGAACTGCAGCAGCTGGATCTCATATAGGTGTAGGTCAAATTCTTTGCGCAAAAGTTTGTACGTAGTAGACCTACAGAGCTCTTATTTCGACGAGCGACGACGAATCTATAATTTTGGATCTCTGGCAGCAATTTTACTCACACATTCCTTTGACGTGTTTGTATCATTTAATTATTTAAAAGTAAATCTTTTCACAGTTCGATGGATGGCTTGTTCAGATCGTCGAGCAAATGTGACATAAAAATCTCGAAGTCATCTGTAAGTTGCGCGAATTGTTCAAAGATTTTCAAAGTAAAATTGGATAATTTGATGGATTTCTTTAAGCGTCTACATATTCATAACTCTGTGATATAACTTACTGGTCATAAATGCCTAATAGTGAATGTAGCATGACTATTCGTTTGACTTTAACTGTCAAAAATTTTTTTGGTTGACTGTTAAGCAGGTCGACTCACAATCGACGAAGGGGATAGAAAATAAAACGACAAATGTAGAGCTTTAGTATCCTTTCTTTCGTATTTTAGAAAAAAATCTTCTTTAAAAATTAAAAGAAAATTTTACTTATTTAAATTTTAAACTAAAACTTGCTAACCAAAACTTTAAATAGTTTATTTTTATGTTTCTTACTTTAATTTAATTTGTTTATTATTTCCTCTCTTCCTGCTGATGAGTCATTAATGTCTGTTTGTAAAAGAAATTAATTTTTGTTGTTTGTTTTTGTAAATGCAAAAAAGCTTTTAATTTACAAAAGTTCTATTTAAATCGCTAACAGTAAGCTAAACTTCATTAAAAAATTAAAAACATAGAACAAGTCTTGCAACAGGGACCATAAGAGTTTTACAATTAAAAAGTTTTAATCTAAAACTCTGTATGAAATAAAAAAACTATTTATACAGTCTCTATTAATTCCTTAAAAACTTGTTGAAAACTGTTTGTTTTGAATTTTTGTATTCATATGCAATCGTTTGTAAAAGGGCATTCCCTCGGCTTGTTCTAAAATGTTTGTATGCTTTTCCTTATATTTATTTTGTTAATTAAATAGGAAAGTCAAGCAGTTGTTTAGGGCTGGATATTAGTAGGGGTAATCGAGAGAAGGTGACGTTAATATTTAAGCCGCATTACTACCGTAAAAAAAAACAATAAAATTTTTCCAGACTGTTACTTGACAACGCACTTTACTCGCAGAAAAACCTCTGGGCTCTTACTTTAATGTACCCTTTCTTTTACAGATTATATTATAAAAAACAAGAAAAAAGTTGCCAGATGTTTTCACAGTAGAATAGTCTAGACGTTTTAACTCGCCTATAAAAATAAACTGAAGTTGTGAGTGGTATGGCAGTATTAAGCAAACTCCTTACAGAGATCTTTTGTGCTTTCATAAGTAATGAGTAAAGTGTTTATACCAACGAGTAAATAAAATGTTAAAATTCTATAGATATTTGCTTTCTTGAAAGTTGATTATTATTACTATTGCGCTGACTGCTAGTTTTATTAAAAATCAAAATTGAGCAAATTCTTTCATAGAACGTGAGATAGCAATCTCCTTTATGATTTTCTTATGTCATAAATATATTGTAGAAAGCGCGTCATGTTCGCCAACATTTCTACTGATTTAAGTTACGAGCTTCATTCACAAAATGTGTTTAATACTAGACCACGCTTTATAACTCTTCACCCTTCAATTTCTATTCATCTATTGAGGCACATGCTTGAAAACCAACATGCTACATATTGATTCAATCTAACGAAAGTAATTTAATCATTTTAACAAAATATAAATTACAAAACTTTTATTCGATCAACAGCAGCAATAAAGAAAAATCAAATTAAGTTTAAAAGTTGTTGTTTTTATTGGTTTTTGTTTTTCTTTCCAACAGCGATAACGATGTAAATGATTGGAAATAAGTAGGGGGTTGTCATTTTGTCTCATAAAACAATTTGTGCCCAGCATACGATAACAAAGAGAAAATTGTACTGCAATTACAATTAAATTAAACAAACAAACAAACAAACATAACAAACAAAACTGATTTTGAATCTAATGTACATTTGCATGTTTTTGTTTTTATTAAAATCTAAAGTAAATAGGAAAATTAAAAAAAACTAGCAGTTGCATGACACTCTAAATGTATCAATCGCACCGCCACAAGTTGGTTGTTCCTGTATTTTTTTTAAGCTGATTGACGTTGCATGAGTGTATACGTGTAGGTACATATATGAAGGCAGTTCTAAAATTAAAACAATGTGGAAGAATTTTTTTTCTAATATCATCAAATCGCTTAAATATAATAAAAACACTTAATTATTAATAAAATTTAATAGCCTTAAGAAAAATTAATCAATAACCATAAAAACTACATAAAACAAAATTATGAAATTAAAGCAATTTTGCAAAAAAAAATCGCTAAAAGAAAAAAAAAAAATGATAAAAATAAATAATAAAAACAAAAAAAAAAAAAAAAAAAAAAAAAAAAAAAATTAATAAAAATTAAAGCAAAACTTTAAACGTATAAAATTTTGTTATTGAAAAATTGGAAGTTAAAATAAAAAATTGAATGACTCAAAACTACATTAGAAAAAAAAAAAAATATTTTGCTATAATCAGGCTGAAAAATCGCTGGAATAGATGTTTGCGTAAAACACAAGAAACCTAAAAAAATGTAAATAAATAGTTGAAGGCAAAATTAGAAAAATTATTTAAATCGACTTGAAAGCCATAAATTGAAGCCTAAGTAAAAACATCAGAAGCACACTTTTTTTTAGAAATCAAAAAATATAAAAAATCGCTAAAATCGTAAAATAACACAAAAATCATAAAATCAAAGACTTCAAAAAGGAAAAACTTCGGCAGATTAAAAATTGGAAAAGAAAAGGAGCAAAAGTCTTAATTAATTAAAAAATATAAGGTAAAATTATTATAAAAATTGTTTTTGGAAAATTGTATATTTTATTTACAGAAATACTTTGGCACTCAATTCAGGTTGTAAGAAACTTTTTATAGCTCTTTCTTTACTAACAAATGAGTTGCTGTTGCTTCTACTTGTCCAGATCTAAATAACAAGGAAACTTTAGTAGCACATAATTAAGATAGTCACTGTTCTTTAATCATCCGTACTTATGACAGACAGATTATAATTTCCATTTACTTTTCCTTTTATTTTAATTTATAGCTGCTACGGATTGTGCACAATTCTTAATCAACTGGCACGTCTCACAATTAAAGTACGATTTGTGTTGCTGTCAAATCAGCTACTACATCTCAACTACTTTTGGAACCGCCCTCGTACATTAAATACATACTTATCTCTGTCACATCACACTCGTATAGTTGTCATTTTTAAACAACTTAAAATCTAAAATGTGTGTTTTTTTGATTGAATTATGAGATTTTTTTAATCTGTTGTATGTCAGCTTGTGGGACTGATTATTTAGCTTCTGTGATCTCTATTTAATGTCATATTTACTTAAATTGTATACCATTTATTTTTATAATTTCTGTTTGTTTTTGCAATTTGCAACATTTAAAACTATTAAAATAAAATTTTTCTTTGCCGACACCAATCAATTTTTATTTCTTTAACTGCATTTTTGCAAAAACAGATGTTTTCAAAAGAATTCCAAAGAACACATAATTATTTGTTTGTTTGTCTGCTGTAAATATTAAAATTTACATCAAATAATTTCCATTTGCAAACGTCTCTAAAATTAGTTTTAAAATATTTATTCAGTGAAAATTTTTCTAGTCTGTTTATTTTTTTTAAAATATAAACAAAATATGCCAAAAATATACGCTGCAACAAAGCTGAGGACACTAAGGAAAAACATATTTGAAAACTGTAAGTCAACATATAAACAAATTAATTTATAAAATAATTTATTTTCAATTAAAGTTAGTTTTTTACATCTAAGAGGTTTTTTTCTGAAACAAGCGCTTTTTTAAATATTTTTTTTATGTCTCTAACTTTTTGTTAAATTTTAGTATTTTTCAATTATATTGAGACTCTTCGATATTTTTAAACAAGAATTTTTTTTCCCTCCTTTCATAATCGTTCTTTTTAAATGAAGTTTTTTTTAGCTTCTTTTTATAATTTTTTTTTTTTGTTTTATGCGAGTTTTTGATGCATAGATTTGTGTGTGAATTTTATCTAACCGACTTTAAAAAAAGAATGAGGTTATCAATTCGACTGAATGATGCATTTTTATATTTGTGCCTGCAGAACTAAGTCATTTCTAAATCAATTTTAAAATTTTTTGTAATTTGATAGATTATGCTTTCAGATTGTTACCGTTTTAAAAACAGGTCATAATTTTTAAAATTAAAGGGTGTCCTCATACAACATACATATTTTATTAATGTGAATTAAGAACTGAAAGCGCTTTTATTTGAAATTAATAAAAATGTGTTTTATTATAGCACCCAATACCAAAAAAGTAATACAAAAATAAATCTAAAAATTAAAAGGGTGTCCCCATAGGTGACGTTAACTGACTTATGTGCGCCTATCTTTTGAACCGTTATAGAAAAAGGCTTGGAAATTGGACAGGATGTCAAATAATATGACCGTTATAAAAACAAGTATTAAAGGGTGTTCCAATAGTTAAGGTAATTTGATGTATGTGGCCGAACTTTTGAACTGTTATAGACAGACAGCTGAAATTTACAAAAACGAGTATAAAATTTGAATTTAGAAATTAAAGGGTGTTCCCAAATTTTAAGAAATTGACTTATATTCCCAATCGTTTAAACTGTTTTTATGTAAAAACACTTGAAAATAAACAGTAGCACACTAATTTGTCTGATTTGTTAGGAAGTATGAATATTTATTATTATAAATTATAGGGTGTTACAATAGTTGCTGTTATTTGATGTATGTGACCAAACTGTTAAATAGTTGTAGACAGTTGATTGAAATTTGCACAGAACCTTTATTTTTAAGTTCGCTATAACAAGTAACAAACTTGATATTAGAAATTAAAGGGTGTCCCTATAACTGATGTAATTTGTCCTATATGGCCCCATTTTTGAAATCGTTACAGACAAACTCTTGGAAATTAGACAGAATGTCCATTACTATATCAAGTATAAATATTTAATATTAGAAATTATAGGGTGCCCTAATGGTTGTAATTTGATGTATATGGCCAATCCTTTGAACAGTTATAGACTAACGCTTAAAATTTAAACAAATTTTGTTTTACTGTGTCAGTAATAAAAAGTGTAAAAAATAAGGGGCGGCCACGTAACTTCTGAAGTTTCGTGTTTAATCTACATTCATATTTTGTTCTACGACTTATAAAAAATCCTGGCGCAATGTTATAAGATAGTTTTAAAATAATTTTTAAAAAATAATCTAAAGAAAGCATATTACAAAATAAAGATGAAAATTCACAGGATGAGACGTAGTAAATCGATCAATGAACAAAATGTTGCCGTAAAAATCATTTCGCAATAAAATCGGAAAAATAACCAGAAATCATTTTTAAAGTTTAAAAAAACACTAAAGACATCAAATTTTAATAAAAATTCAAAAAATTCGATTTTTATTTAAATTGAATTGAGGGAAGTTAAAGAAATTAAAAAAAAAAATCAGAAGTTCTACAAAAACGCCAGGAGTTGGTACTAGAAATTCTTTAGTATCAGGAACTCATTAATTGACGAAAATAATAATTTCATCAAAATTTGATCATTTATAATTAACAAAAAACAAACAAAAAAAAAAAAAAAAAAATAGGCGATTTGTTTGCTTTGAACAAAAACATTTAAATTTAAAAAATAAAATTTAAAATACTTTAAATTTAAAAAATAAATAAATAAATAAAAAAATCCAATTAAAGCAACAGATGGTGTTATCGAAAAATTCACCATACATTTTTTTCCAATTTTTCAATATATTAAAAACTGAAAAAATGCAGTTCACAAAAAAATAAAAACGAAAATTCTTTCATAAATAAAGTTCCTGAATATTGAATAAAATTATCAAAAACACGCTTCAAGTCTTCCTATAACCTGCATTTCACCAAAAGTTATATTTAAAAGCACATGTCATATTAATGTAAAAATAAAAGATTACAACCTAAACAATTAAGAGTGCTACTTTCGGCTATGCCAGATCTTATATACCCTTCACCATGTATGTACATCTAGTTTAGTGAAGCAACTACAATCAAAAAATAACTATTGAGGTTACAGAGAATTAAAAATTAAATAAAAAAATTTTTACATAAAAATGTCATCGGCTCTTAATGGGTTAAGAAGTTTATCAAAATTTTAGTATTTTCTGAAAAGTCTCTTCAAAAGCTTTAAAATGATACCCATTTTGACCATGTTGACAATCAATCTTTTTTATGCAAATTTTAGAGGCCCATAACTCGGAAAATATGGGCGAGAGCAAATTTTTTCACTTCAAATTTTTTTCTTACTTTTTAATTTTCTATCTTCCCATATATTTGTTTTTCTTTTATCGGAAATACTTCATTGCTCCAAATGAGATCGAAAAATTAAAGGCAGGCGCGGTGTTTTGGCCGCTGCCTCGAAGGACAAGGACCAATCTTGCTGTTTTCCAATAGCACCTCTTTCGATACTGTCTGATCGATTGGCAAACTTAAATTTTCTCTACTTAATCTTGGCCTTGGCAAAGTTGATTTAAAAACTAATACGGACTGAAGGACGGACATCGCTCAATCGATTTCGCTATGCATAGAAACTCAGAATATATATATACTTTATGGGGTCATAAATGAGTCTTGTAGGAATTTTTTTCACTTTTGGTGGTGAAGGGTATAAAAATAGATAAAACTACAAACGAAGCGTACGTAAATTTCGTTGCGACCGAATAATTTCTCTTACTCTTACTTGATTAAAAAGAGTTTTAATTAATTTATTTTTTGTTTAGATCTCAAACGGAGGTAAATATTTTACTTTGTTCTCTTCACAATTAACAATTAATACGCGCTCTAGAATTTTTTTCGACAATTAAATTATCATATTTATTTGTTCATTAAAAAAACAATTAGTTGAAATAAAAATCTTTTCGCTTTTAAATGCTTTTAAATACAAAATTATTGTAGTTGTAGTTATTTAATGTCGTGTGAAATTATTTAATTGTTTGATTGCTAAATTGAGAATGATAAATTTATTTAATTGTTTTAGAATTTGTAAAAAACGACTAAAAAAACATGAAAATTAACAAGGGAACAATATTTGAGAAATAAAAAGGAACGATAGCTTTGTAGTTAAAAAAATATTAAGATTTTGGGGAATTGTTGAAGAGTTAAAATAATTTTTATCATTTTATAAGAAGTCCCTGTAGGAATGATGCCTCTAATAAGGCAACTTAATAAGTTTTGGTTGTTCTTCAATTAAATTTTCCAAGCGTTAATCTTGATTACCATGACATACATCGCTTGTTATACTAATAAAAGGACTATTGTGAATTGGCAGCATTTTAAAACCAGGAATGGAATCGTTACAACCGTGATCATATTGAAAATTACGTCATACGTTAATCGCATGAATTGAATGGCATTATGACATACGATTGCAAACGAATCGTAATGTTTTGATTGATTCACAGTAGTTTTCTAACTAAAAGATTCTAGAACTAGAGCTAGTGCTAAGGCTGGTCGATATTTACAATTGCGTTGTTTCCAAATATCAAAACTGATTTTTTGCCTGTAACGCTTGACGCAAAGACGGCTGCTTCAATTAACAGTTTTTCACTAGGCATTAGAGCTGAAATTGAAATTGACCCTTGTATTAATTTAAGTTTTTTTACGAGTGTGAAAAAACACTATTGTGAATAACACGGGTTTCAATTATTCACAATCATTGAAAAAATAACGTCGATTTTGAGAATTTAAAAACCGGGAAGTACATTCTCTCCGTAATTAGATATTTTTATTTAAAAATAAAACAATCTTCCTTTTGTTACTTAACTCTAAAAGAGAAAACTAATGTAAATTATAAATAAATAAAAAGTCATTTGAGAAAAATAAATTATAAACACAAAAAGCGATGGGGATTTTTCCAATGGTGTTTGGGATAATTCATACAAAGGTGAAAATCAAACGACGCTTATAAATCTTCAAAAACCTAATCTTGTTTGAAGTTAAGTACAGCTTGTTTAAAGTAGCTTAGTTTTAAAAGGTGATGATAAAAATTCACGTTTCTTATTCTCTATCCAGTGAAGACGGAGCATAGAATACATTTGTGTGATGATAACGACCGTAAATACATTTTAATTAAATATTGCGTTTTCTGATTCCTCTACTGATAACTTCTTACAAAAGCATACTCTTCCAAAAGCCCAGATTTTTAAATTTGGGGTAAAGTAGAGCGCTTGTGTAGTTGGAGAACCTTTAAATGGATTTTATGTTCGTTAAGTGTTTGCGTGTGAATCTTTTTGTGTAATCAAATGCACAAAAAGAAATGTTTGAAGTAAAATTTGAACATCTAGTAGCCCTGTAGTAAACAAAGGTTCAAATGCCAATTAGAGTAACTGCTTTTACTTAATAAAATAAATATTAAAAAGCGAATAAGTTTATGGTATCTTTGAAAGCAGCGAAGAGCAATATTTCTTATCAACAGAAAAATCCTTTAGTGCCACCGATATAATAACGTTTAATGTATTCTACATTTTATTTTAAAGTTACCAGATTTTTTGAAGCTACTTTATACGTAATTATTTACACTGCATTCGAAAAGTATACCTTTTTTTATTATGCTGGAAATAAATAGTTCCTTCTTAGCACGAATAAATTAAAAAAAAAAATTTTGATGTTAAATTTATGGTTTAATAAAATAAAAAAGTGCTTATCTTAGTTTCAAAAATGCTAAAATGGTAACACTGCACAAAAAAAATGAAACAGTTTTTATGTGAAAATAATTTAATCATCGTGTTTAAGTTAAGATGGTCTAGAGTTAATTAAAAAACCTAATTAATTACATTAAACGAGTTTTTTATTTCTGTACAAAAAATAATTCTCATTTAGTCAATTGAAGGATTTTGTTAATACTCTTTCATCAAGAACAAAACACAAGAACAAAAAAAACCGTTTTATACATTCTGTAGGTGATCACAGATTTTCTTTATTTAAACTCTAGGACGCATAGTTTACGAGAAAATCAAGTTATAAATTATTCAATATAAAAATTCATTTTATGGGGGTCAAAATCGGATTTTAAAATTTTTTTATTTTTTGTTATAAAAGAGAGCTAATCTACGCCAATAATTACTAAAATGGTCACTTTTTGTACAAAAATCAATAGTTTAGAAAAAAATTAATATTTTTCTGCAATTTAACCAGCCAAGAAGTCAAGTAACGAAAGTCTCTTTAGAAAAACAGGTCAAAGTCATGGAACATCATATTTAAATATGAGATTTCAATTTCCTTTGAATTTATTTCTCTAAACAACTCAAAAACATTAACTTTGATAGTTGTAAAAGATTTATTACATTATTCGTATTACATTTTTCTTTACAATTTCTTAAGTAGGACATTAAAAACTGACATAACAACAGCCGGTTTTAAGATTTTGCAAAAACTTAATTCAAGTAAAAAACTAAAATTTGACACAATTTTATATGTATTCTCTGCCGCACGCCTATACTCAATACACATGCATACACACACAGACACACACACAAACAGACGCATTCATATAAAAACCACTTACCCACAGAAAACAAGTCATGTAAGGCAATGTCAATGCCTTTTTAAGACATTTCTTAATACACAAGAATTATTCCGTCGTATATCAGATTTTATTCATTCACACATAAAAAACCTCTCATACTTAAAAAAAAAATATTAATATTTTTAAATTCACATTTGTAGCCAAGTCAGCGTTTATGTGCAACAAATTTTTATACTGTCACAGAATTACTTGCTAAAATTTTGGCATTCTTCCTGGCGGAAAGGGAAATGACTTAAAAGTCTCGTCTGTTTATCTGTTTCAAGAATGTGTAAGTACGAGTACTAAAAACGAAGAAAATTTTTACTGATGTTCTAAATTCCAACATTACTATTTCGCTCTCTCTCTCTCCCTCTCAGTTTTCTGAAGAAATTTCTCTCCATTATTTTACTAAAGATTTAAAAATTTTAAAGCGCATGTCCACATTTAAACGAAGAGTTTTATTGAGTTCTTATTTTTCTTTTAGTACTTTTTGCTATGAGTTTTAACTCATTTGTTTGAGTGAACGTTTGAGAACTTTTTTTTAATTTGTTTTTTTTTTGTTGTGATATACTGAGGGCTTTTATTTAATCTTTTATTTATTAAGAAAGATTAACCAACGACCACAGATTTTTTTAAATATATTTTTCTCTTTGTTTGCTTAGAAAATTGTTGCTAAAACTTCTCTAGAGAATTATTGTGGCATGAAAAAAAGTTAAGAAAAATCTTGGGTTAAGAAATTTTTGTTTACATTTGAAGAAAAATAAAAAAGAATTAAAGTTTGCTGGTTTTAATAGAAAAATAATAATTTTCAGCAGTTTTTCTTTTGAGGTTAGATTTGTCAGTCTAAGACAATTGATGGATTCTTTTGTGTTGCATGCAATGTTGCTTTAAAATTAAACTTATAAAAACAATTTAAACAGAGTATCAAAATTTTAATTAATTGAAATTATAAGTTGAACAGTTTATTATAACAAAAGCATTAATGTGCTGTTTTTGTATTTCAGGCGATCAATTCGTCTGAAAAATTTATATGGAAATTACTCAAAAAATTGAGTGTTTTTCATACAAAATTTTCAGACGAATTGATCGCCTGAAATACAAAAACAGCACATTAATAATTTATTTTTTTATAAATTCTTGTGAACGTTTCCAAAAAAAAAAAAAAAAACAGGTTTAACTAGATGCAAGCAGAATGTAATGCAGAATTTTTTGTAGCGCTACACCCGTCATCAGCATTCTTCGCATCAGAGTATCTATGTATGGCTTTACAGTTTTGTCCAATTTTCTTATAAATTATTTAAAAAAAATAATAAAATTCATTTCAGTTATATAATTTGTATATTTCATAGTCATAATGAATGGTTAACATGTCCAGAAAGTTTCTATCACAAAGGAAATAAAGATGACTGCGAAGATTATATCAACAAGAAGCGTTGAAAACAAAGCTGTTGTTTATATCGGATTTCTATTTTCGTTCTTGCCGATAGAAAGCGGATAAAAACGTTACCATGTTGATTTCTTTGCAATTTCTGCCAAACATTTTCATTTGTTGATAAAACATTGAAACATACTCCACATTGCGTCCATGATCCAGTGAATCAATAGAGCTGGATACCCTCCTGTAATGAATAAGGCACCAAAGTTTTGATAAGGCTTAAATAGCTGATTTTTTTTTTAGGAGCGACTTAATCGTGGCGCTCGACTCGGTTTGTCATTGCCACGTATATATTTTAAATGATTTATGCAGCGGCCGGTATTAATGTTACAAATCTTTTCGTACAATTATTTTGTTTTAAGAATTTATACTACATTGGCAATGCAGGCTGTTAATATTTGCTACATGCTGTTGGCTAAAGTGATTGTTCGATTAAGCTACACTACTATAACCGATGAGCTTCTTCGCTCCCTCCCACACGCGATCGAGTTACGCAAAAATAGACTTTGGAGCACCGGCCCATATATTAGAGTTGTAAGCCAATTTCGTTCTGATAAAGGTGGCATATGTAGATAGCAAAAGATCAGATGTAGTGAAGTATTTCTTACACGGTTTCAGAAAATCTAGGCACTTAAATGCTTCTTGTTTCACCAAATATCGCCAATGCCAAAAACATTCAGAGATTCTGATTCCTTAATATTTATCACCCATAATTAAAAATGAGGTAGCATATTCAGCCGTACGCCTGTGCGAAAGCACACAGCACTAGGTTTTATGAGCTTTAAACTGAACGCTGTTCGCAAGGCCCCAATCGGCTTAAACTTTTTTTAAAAGTTTTAGTATTTCAAAAGCTTTTAAATGATACTCATATTAATGTCTTAAAAAATGTGGTTCACAATCATACTTTTCTATAAAAAGTTCAGATGTCCATAACACGGAAAACATAGACGATCACCAATTTTTTTTTCTATTGTTTAAGCGTGGTGCTTTGCCCGCAGCCTCTTAAAGCGATCTAGCTGATTTGCCTTAGCAAAATTTTTGAAATAATGTCTGATCGATTGGCGTATTTAAATTTTCTGTAGCTCATTTAGTGCCTGGGAAAAGTTGATTTCAACAAGAACACGTACGGACAGACGGACATCGCTCAATCGACTTCGCTATACATAAAATTACTTTATGGGGTAGAAATTACGAACGAAATGACAAATTTGGATATAACATTTTTCCATCTCTGGTAAGAGGCAGTAGTTGGAGGGCTCAAAAACCACCTCAGAATATACTCCGTAATTATTTTCTTTTAATTTAATTAAAAATCTAAAAAATTAATTAAAACATCACCAAAAGTTCCAAAATGAGTTTTTGTGAAGAAGTGCAAAATATTCATAAAATTAGTAACGCACAAACAACATCAAGAATTTTAAACTGAACTCTGTCTTAGGGACAAATAAATTCACTGCTTTTTAACAGTGAGCGATTAAATTGGAAATTTTGTTTAATTTTATCACGTGAAGAGATGCCAGACTGTAACATTTGCATAACAATAAAGTTTATTTGCTCTTTACATGAGGCTTTATGAGCAATAAGTTTTTTATAACGGCACTTGTTAAGGCTTCTGTAGCATTAATCACAAGAAAGTGTTAATCTCACCAAATGAACAAATTTTTTAGCAAACAGTTTTCGAAATGGTTACGTTTGCTTGTAACTATAGGAAGCAGAAGATCACAAGCAGGGTATAAAATTATTATACGAAACTGGATCTTCGTGTTTAAGCGATTGATACAGTTTCTTTTTTATAACACTTTGTTTCCTACTTCCCCTACTTAAGTTCCTACTAAAAAGAGAACACCTAAACCGTGATATATTTTTTAAAGATAAATTACATTTTCCCTGTTATTTAGTTCGCAGGATGCATTAAATATGACTTGATTCTTAATAAATCATTAATATAAAAGCCTATCAATTTTAAACCCAACTTTTTTTCTTTAAATATTTAACGTTGGCAAACAAGGCAGAAATATAATAAATAATAATTTTCTCAAAAATAATTTTTAACTGCATTATTTTCAAATTTAAATTGCCATAAATTACAGCAAAAAAATTTTTATTACAACAATTTCCATCATTTAAGAATAAAATAAAAATGTAAAAGTCCCATAAAATAAAAAGTTATTTACTTGAGCATCTGTAATTAAAAAATGAAAAGTGTTCACAAAGCCATCATTGTCGACGACTAAATAAATTAAAATTGCTTTTCAAATATTTTTTTTTTCGAACATTTAATCAAAATTAAAAAAGTTTATAAATTAAAATTTAAATAAAAATGTGTTCAAATTACTTTCAAATGAATTTCTTACAATGTAACAATAAAAACACATTTACGACTTCCTATAACGCAAAAAAGAAAAAAGAAACAAAAACAAAATATTTTTTTTTATTAAAAACATTAACACAAATTCTGTTAAGACAGATGTTTAACACGTGAAGATTTAAAAACACATAAAAGTAAAAATTCATAAAAACAAAATAATTAAATTAAAAATAGCTAATTAGCCAATTTTAGGGGAGAAACAAGCATTTGGCAAAAATTTGTGAAGATTTGATGGAAAACTTAGAAAAAAAATATTAAAAGCGAAGAAAAAGGAAAAACGAAAAAAAAAAAATTTAAATTCAATTTTAGAATTTAATTATTTCTTAAACAGACCGTAAACACATTTGCCCAAATGTAAAGCGAACTAAATATTAAATGTCTGGAGCATTGGACGCTGTAAAAAGGAATTAAACAGATGAGAAAATATTTGTTTTTCTTTGCAATTAAATAAAAAAATTAAGAAAATAAAAGGAGAATTGATGATTTAGTTGGATTAATTGGCTTTAACGTCATTAATTAATGATGAAAAAGATTTTCAACGTATGAACTGTAAAGCTCAAAAGTTTTCACTGAGGATTGTGAGCTTAACTGAGTGGGTTATGACAAGAAATTCAGGTAAATTACTTTTTAAAAATTCGTTAGGATGCAAAATTCTATGACCGCTATAATAATAAGTATAAGCATTGAAAATTATAAATTAAAGGGTGTCCCAATAGTTGATGTATATGGCCAAACTTATGAACTGTTGTAGCCAGATAGTTGAAATTAAAAAAAACTTTATTGTTAAGTTCGCTAAAATAAGGAGTATAAAATTTGTATTTGGTAATTATAGGGTGTCCCAATAGTTGATGTGAGTTAATGTATAAGACCAAACTTTTTAAGCATTATAGACAGACAACTGAAATTTACACAGAATCTTTATTGCTAAGTCCGCTAAGTATAAAATTTTAATTTAGAAATTAAAGGGTGTTCCCATATTTGAACTTTATTGATTTTTATGACCCTATTTTTTGCACCCTTCAATACAAACACTTGAATATTAAACAGAATGTCCACTACTTTGTCTGGTATGTTAAGATGTGAAAATATTTAATGTTATAAATTATAGGGTGTTACAATAGTTGCTGTTATTTGATGTATGTGACCAAACTGTTGAACAGTTGTAGACAGTTGATTGAAATTTGCACAGAACTTTTATTGCTAAGTCCGCTATAAAAAGTAGCAAACTTGAGATAAGAAATTAAAGGGTGTCCCTAGAGCTGATGTTATTTTACCTACATGGCCCTCCCTATCTTTGAAACCAATACAGCCAAACTCTTGAAAATTAGACAGTATTTGCATTAATATATTAATTAAAATAAAAAGTAATAATATTTCAAATTAAAAATTAAACGGTGGCCTCATGGTGGTAATTCGATGTATATCGCCCATCTTTTTAACAGTTATAGACTAACACTTAGAATTTAAACAAATTTTGTTTTACTGTGTCAGCTATAAAAAGTGTAAAAAATAAAGGGTGACCACATAACTGCTGAATTTTCTTGTTTAATCTGCATTCATATTTTGTTCTACGATATGTAAAAAATCCTGACGCAGTCTTTCTCTCGAATTGGTCAAATGATTTTTTTTTGTGTTTCATAAGTTTTATTTCTTTTTAATTTATACTTATTTCTTACTTATTAATTTAAATTAAATAATTTTTATCACATAATTAAATTTCCTTATTTTGCTCCACAGTATTTCACTTGCGTGTGTCTGTTATAACTTTAACCTTAATTTTCAATAGTTAAGTTAAGTCAATTAAAAGTAAGAGCCATGTGAATTCCATACTGTCTAGGGACAATTTAGTATAAAAGAAAACCAAATGTAAGAAAAAAAGAAAAGCAAAAAAATTGTCTTGACATGCAACAGTTCATGTAAAGAAACCTAAAAACTACCAACAGACATTAAAGGCAAAAAAAAAAAAAAAAAAAAAGAAAAAGACAAAATTGATGTGCCAGGATTTTAATAAGAAGAGGACATGCAATCAGATAAAAAAAGTATGCGTGTGTAAACCAAAACAGAAGCAATAAAATTAATTATTCAATGGTTTTGATAATAAAAATAAAAAAAAGAAACACAAAAAAAAGTTATTTTTATAAAAATGTAAAAGTTAAGATCTTATAAAAATATAGAGTGAAAGTGAAAATGTTTGAAAAAGAATTCAAAGAAGAGGGGTTTCAAAAAATAAATGATGTAAAAATTTATACGTACAATTTTTGTAGATCTGCAAACTCATTTTTTTTTAAAGAGAAAGTAGAAAGAAAGACTTAGAAACACACCTGTACAGTGCTTTTCGGGAGATCCAACCCATGCTGTAACTGCTAGAGTGGTTCTGTATCACCACTGCATGTTCCACACAAAATTTATCATTCCAGTAAGTGTCGTACCTTTGAAGCAGATCAGATTCTTTAAGAATTTCCTCCAATTTAATCCCGAGTTCTTGCGTAGCCCAGCTATCGCAAAGAATTTTTAACTAAATCCTTCTCCTCTTCGTTGACTGGAAAGCTGTCATTACGATAAAAGTCCAATATAATACGAAATTGGGATAGCTAGAGATGTTGGTAGATTTCTAAGTTTATATCTTAAAATTCTAGGTGTTTTGAAAAAAATAAATAAAATCTTTTGTATAAAAAGTTTATTTTTTTTCTCTTTCACACTTCTGGTCCTATTTTGACTGAAGTTTCTTTGCATTAGTAGCCCGGTAAAAAGAAATCAATGAGCAAAATTAATATAAACACTGTTTGGCGCTAGCACATTTAGAGCAATTTAATATTAAGCAGTGTTATAGTTTTAGCGTTTTAAGTAGACTAATGTTTTTTTTTTTGACTTGCGATTAGCAAATTTAAAAATTCAGCTTGTAAAATAATAGTCAAATCTGTTTTAAAGAACAGATTAAATGCGTATAATTTTTTTTTATAAAAACTTACAGGGTTTTTAAGAATTTTGCTACTTTTTTTGTATTAAAAATATTAGCGACGACGCTGCTGGCTTTAGAAGTCATCTGTATATGAATGTTTCAATATCACTATTCTGGTAGAGAAGTGGCATTAAAATTCAGTTTTAACAAGTCCTATAGCAATTTTTTAAGGTTTTTGAAACATTTTTTAAAAGTACTGCATTATTGCTAAAATTGCTCAAAATATAAAATTAAACGCAAAAGGAAATGTTCAAAAAAATGTAAAAGTATTATAATTTAATAAAATTAGTTGCATTGATTGTTTTAGTTGAAAAGTTAATTTGTATAAAACAAAAAAAAAAAAAAAAAAAAAAAATACCAGATCTTTTCATATTAGAAGAATGTAGACGTTTTAAATCGCCTAAAATTAAAAAATCCAAATTGCAAACTATATGACAGAGAAATTGTGTTTGCATAGTAGTACCGTGTATTAAACACATTATTACAGTGTGACCAGCAAAAATAAAGTGTCATCAAGTGAAATAATAGTTCGCATTTTAGTTTCGTTTGCAGTTAAAAGAAACCAAGAAGTAAATAAACTCTAAAAGTATATAAGGCCTTTCTAGAATTCTAAGCAGTGGGACAGGCTAACGAAAATACTCCGTTGCCTGTAAAGCAAGACAGCATAATTTAAGTTACTAAAATAATCTGTGTTAAAGGTAGGGATGTAACGATACGCCATTTCGCCGATCCGATACCGATACCGATACGCATATTGAAATTAAGTTCAAGCAAAAATTAACATAACTCAAGTAGAGTAATTTTTTTACTACACAAAATAACAGTGTTTATTAATGAGTCAGTCAAATCATCTTAACTTTCAATACATTTTAGTTTCTTAAATTCAAATTTTAAAACTACAAAACGTCTGCAATATTTAGATTTTATAAAATAAACGATGGCATTCAGTTTAGATTGGCTCAAGATTTAAAATTGCTATAAATAAGATTTAAAAGACAACGAATTGAATTTGAGATCATGTTAAAATTAAATTAAAATTTTAAAAACAACATTGCAAAAATGAATATTTAAAATTCATATTAATAAGATTTTTGTTTAAAAACAAAGTGTTGTCAGATTTTGCGGAAATAGACGATTTCTTAAATCGGCTTGAAGTAGACCTGCAGTGTAAAATAGTCTCTCAGTTTCGACAGAACCCATTTAAATTTCATGTTCTGCTTTAAATATGTTATTTCTCATAGTTTTCATGCAAAAAAAGAGTTGAAAATTGAATATCTTGTTCAACGACCTCTTAAGAAAAATATAAGAAGTATTGTCATATCGACAGTAAAATATCGCCGATATCGGTATATTCGGAAAACCAAAAGTATCGCCAATATATCGGTATCGTTTGCATCCCTAGCTAAAAGGTTTCTATTACATAATCCTCTCCAATTGTAGCACGCCCTACGTCCATCACTAAAAGAAATACGTGCACAAAAGAAATGTATTCTTGCTATGTTTTAGAGTCTAATGTTTTTTTCATAAGCTTAAGTTGCTATTAGGAGGGCTGCTCTATATATTTCTGTCCTAATAGTGAAAATGCGAATATTTATAATCAAAAATGGTTTTATTGTTTTTCAAAGTATTCTCCAGCATGATTTATACACTTTTGCATGCGCTCAAACCAGTTGACGAAGCACTTTTTCCACTCCGATTAAGAGACCTTTAAAACATGGTTTTTGAACACTTCAACAGCTTCTTCTGGCGACGAAAATCTTTGACCACGCATTTTTTTCTTGATGTGCGGAAACAAGGAGAAGTCATTAGAAGCCAAGTCAGGGCTGTACGGCGGATGACCCATTAATTCGACGTTTTGGCCGGTCAAAAACGCTCTGGTTTGAGCCGATGTGTGAGAGCTCGCATTGTCATGGTGAACAATGATTCGTCTTCTCTTGTTGGTTTTTCGAATTTCTCCGATGACTTCAGCAAACAAATTGTAGTGTACCACTCAGAAGTAACCGTCCTACGTTGCTCAAGCGAAACAGTCGCCACATGACCAGTTTTGCTGAAGAAACAGGCGACCATTTGCTTCGAAGTGCTTCTTCCACGAACAACTTTCGTTGGATTTTGCTCGTCTTTGAAGACCCACACGGTCGATTGTTGTTTCGTTTCGGGCTCATACGCATAGATCTATAATTCGTCACCTGTGATGATCTTATAAACGTCTTTTGAAGCACCGCAATCGTATTTTTGCAACATTTCTTTGCACCAATCGGCACGAGCCTTTTTTGAGCGACTTTCAAATTGTGCGGGATCCAACGAGAACAAACCTTTTTTAAGGCCAGGTGTTCATGCAGTATCGAATGTATGCTGGTGGAAGAAATGTCCAAGGATGTCTCTATCTCTCGGTATGTCGCATGTCTATCTTGCATTATGAGTTCACGCACGGCATCAATGTTCTCTCGCACAACAGCCGTTTTTGGACGACCTTCACGGAATTCGTCTTTGAGCGAGCTTCGGCCACGATTAAATTCATTATACCAATTTTTCACAGTGCTATAGGATGGTGCTTCATCGCCATACAAAGATTTAAGTTCATCAATGCACTCTTGTCGTGATAATCCACGTCGAAAATCGTGAAAAATGATGGCACGAAAATGTTCACGAGTTAATTCCATTTTTGTCTATATTAATTTTTTCAAGTCACTGTAAACAACACAAATAATGGCCGTACGTCAAAACGTTTTGAGTACGATTTTGCTTAAAAATGTCATACTTTCCAATGGAAATGTCAGATTGCACTTGGCAGCACTCAGTGTCGCCAGGCCAGAAATATATATAGCAGCCCTCGTATAAACTGATCTGTAGCAAAATATTAAAGTTTTAAATATGAACGGAATAATTGCCTAATTGCATTCTAAGCGGAAGAACATTAATTTAGTGGCATAATAAAAACAAAATAAATAACAAAACCGTCCTTCTTTCTCTTAAAATGCGAACGAATGCATTCGTTCACTATTGTGGGATGGTCCATAAAAGTCATCGCAAAATGATTTCGAGTAAATTTCATTCCTTTTTCGTCTTACTTCCACTAACGTTGTTCATATGTACAGGACCAAAGAACAGAAGAGTTTCTAGAAAATAAATCAATTTTTCTCTAATTATTCTTAATGCATTGCAACTTGTTTAAACGTTAAAAATTGTCAACCTCTGGTCTTCCCTATTGGAAGCACGTTTTTAAAGAATATGCCTGAAATCACAAAACGTATAATTTTTTATGCTAAACATTAGAATTAAAATCCTTTTACTCTTTTGGTTACTTTGTGGTTCCATGTTAAAGTCTTAATGTGAAATCAAGGCCATTAAAGGTTAAAACCATATTAAAAAGTAATGGATTCCATTTTACTTCCATATAAAACATTTAAGGATTTTATCTTTAAAATTAAAAAAGAAAATAAAATCTCAGTTTAGAGATTATTTTAAAAATCCTTAAAATGAAGAAGCAGTAACAGTTGACATGTGTATGTGTAGGTGTTCGTATTTTCAACTTTGTCTCTTATTTTTAATATCCTCTCTTACACAAGTGTATGTTTTTTCATTCCATATAAATATATATTTCATTTTATTTTGACCCTGCTGGCAATAATGTTTTGTGGTTTTCATGTTTCTTTAACTTTGAGCAGAGATTAAATGAAAGTTTTATATGTTTTGAAATAAAAAAATTATTTGTATGTAAACTTTGAACTTATGTTTTGATACATGTGTTTTTATGTTGGTTTATTTTAATGAAAAATTCACAAAGAATGAGATCAGAAAAACTACTGATGCGTTACACGTTATAAGGATAACATTTTTCAATAATTTTTAAATAGAAATTGTGCTCAAACTGATAAAGAAAAAAGTGAACAGTAGGAATAAGTACAGAACGAAATTTAATTACTAAAGCTTCTATGTTCTAAAAAGCAGAAACGGCCATGAATTAGTGCAGTGTGGAGTCAACCTGCTGCAGAAATCATTATGGGGGATGCCCTCCCAGCAATAGTTTCAAAATTGCAGCGCCCAAAAACTATGGTCAATAACCTAGTCAGTCGATTACTAGACATGTCTTTTATTCACGCCTCTCGTCTAAGCCAAATCATCCGTGCAGTCTGGCAAGTTGATACACTAAAATAAAACATTAAAACAGATCAGTTAAGGCTGCACTTGTTCAACGTTTGAAGGAATTGGCAGGGAAGTAAGCTAAAAAGAGAGTGGGTTGGGAGAGGAAATGGGATCGCACAGGATATACATTTCAAGGAATAATTTGTGATATGTTCGGGAGGTCAAGGAAGGCATAACATCTGCCAGAGTGATAATTGTTTGTATGTTGTTTTGAAGTCAACTTGTTTTATGTGCAGCGTACCCAGTGAGAGGGTTGGAACCGTCTGGGAATTGTTCACCGGGTAAGCTATTAGGAAGCCCCACTGGTCCCAGCGGCCGTAACATAAGCGGAACATGCCGATAATAAGAATTGTTTTGTCCAACATCATGCCATTTAGCAGCAGGCATAATTGTTGCGAGTCATATGTAATGTTTTTTATAGTGGAACCACTGGAGAATCTGTCTGATTTTGTTCACACTGAAGCAGGATCATTAAACATTCCTTACAATTTCGATGAGAACTATGATAGATTGGAATTTCATGGAACCAAAATAAGCTAATAATGTTAGATTAAAGCATAATTGTCTACCTTAATGAAACTTACTTTAAGAAACTTGCTCGCTGATCTCTCATGTCAACAGTTTGCCATCGAGTCCCATTGTTTTTAAAGTGATGCCTTGTTTAAGGCGTAAAGAAATAGAATCATGTTAAATCGAACATTGAAAGACGACGAAAAACTGTTTTTAATTTTGGGACATTTTATTCTATAAATAAAAAAGCCTTTTTCTTTCGCAAAATAAAGAATTCAAATCAAAATTAATAAAAATTCGTTGAAAATACATTTACTTTTTAAATGAATTTTTTTTTATTAAAGTCTAAAATGAGAGTCGAATATTTTACCAGATAATAATAACAATCCAATCAGCTTATTTCTAAATGCCACGCCCTATTTATTTTTACATTCCATTTTTATAATAACAACTAGTAATAACAACAAGTTTCAGCAGCAATTTTAATAATTTTATCCAAAAAGCACAACATCCTGCTCTGCAATCACTCTTATTACTATCACACTCACATGGCTTTGCAAGTTCACAAAAAAAGATTAAATTTGAATTTTAACGAGCTTTAAATTTAGATTCTATACACTGTTTGCATTAAAGAAAAATCGCTGGAATAAATTATTTAAATTTGATCCGAATTTTCAGAATTTCAAAATTTTTTGTCACTCAAAATTTTCTTCAATGAATTTAAAATAAATAAAATCTACAATGATAAAATAAAAAGGCACTTAAATAAATAAATAAATAATTTGATTTGAAATTGAATTGAATTAAATAAAATTTAGAAGGTTTTTTTACTTTCTTCTTCCTTAAAATAATTTTTGGGTTTTCCCTCACCATTGAATTTAAATGTCTTAAGAAAATATTTTCTTTTAGAGAAGGAGACATTAAAAAGTTTTTACAAGTTTATTTTGTTTGAAAAAACCCAAATACAGCACATGTCAATCTTTATTTTATTCTCACATTTTAAAAAGGTTGTTGTTTTTTTTAATGGATTAAAAACTTTAATGGGCGAAAAATGTAACAAACATCCCTGTCAAATATTGTGACTTGTAAGGGATTCTTTAACAGAAACGCCTAGATTCTTACGGCGTGTCACGTTTTGTTTGCTTTCTAATTTTTTTTAACCGTCTTCTACAGGTGAAGAAGTTGATATGTTACGTTTGTCAGTAATAAATTTTGTAAATACCAAAAACGGAATGTGTTATAAGAATTGAAGTTCACAAATATAAATATTTTATTAAATGTATTTTTATATTAAATAAATATAAAATAAAATTTATTTATTTATTTTTACCTGAAATTTATTACCATCAAATATTTTGCAAGAAATTTATTTAGTAGAATATCTTTCCTTTATTTTGTTAAGAAATCTTTCCTTAATATTTTTCTTTATAGTTTAGGGATGCAACCGATACCGATAACGATATTTCGGTGATACTTCTGGTTTTCCGATACATCGATATCGGCGATATTTTACTGTCGATACGCCGATGCTTCTTATATTTTTCTTTAGAGTTTTTTGAACAAAATATTCAATTTTCAACTCGGTTTTTTGCATGAAAACTATGAGAAATAATATTTTAAAACCAGAACATAAAATCACAACAGAATACATAATGGAATTATTTCTTCTATTTTGCTTTGCACCATAGTAATCAAATGTTCTCTCAATGCTTAATCTTGTATGTGTAGCTAGAACTTTGTAAGTAGAACTTACAACCAACGAATGGATAATGATGGAGAAGGTGGTGAAAATTTTGTTTAACTTTGAAGAGACTACAAAATCCATAGGCAAAGCCACAGCTACTTTGTCTGACGCTATTCCTCTAGTTAACAGTATTCGAACATTATTAGAAAACATGATACATGAATCATCGGAGGTAGAGAGTAGTTCGGAATCCCAAAAATTTGCGAATAACTTAGCATCAGCTCTGAATGAAAGATTTGAGGGGTTTAGAGAACAATGAAACCTACTATTAATCCACAATTCTTGACAAAGCTCCAATATTTCAAAGACAATTGATTTCAATCCTATCGAAAAAACGTCTTATTGAGCTGCTTAAAATGCCGCTACATTCCGAAAGTGTTGAAGACACAGTCCTCCCTACAGCTCGCAAAAGTTCTGATAAGTATACGAGAAGTACTAGCCTTTGAAGCGCATGTGAAAAAATTATAAGAAAATCCGAGGAGGATGAGCTTCTATTCATCCTAATCTGTGGTTCTGTTAACGAAGACGTCGAGAGATACCTTAGATCTTCTAATAATCCTAGAGACGCAACCCTCTTACTTACTGGCGCAATGACATATCCTACCCAAACTTAAAGAAAATGGCGCAGAAATACTTAAGTTCTCAAATGAGTTCTGTAGCATCTGAGAGACTATTTTCCACTGCAGGTCTGCTTCAAACGGATTTAAGAAATCGTCTATCTCCGCAAAATTTAAATACAATTTGTTTTTTAAACAAAAAACAATAAATAAAACATAAAATATTTTTTGAAAATTTTTATGTTGGTGTAAATGATAATCGATATGGAATACAAAACATAATTTTTTTCGAATTTTCGTGTGTTTGTGTTCACATCACTTAAAAACAGCTGCAGGAATTTGTATAAAATTTTGTGTGAAGATCCCTTATAGTCTTAGTTCAAATATAGAATACTTTTTGTTTCGTAAAAGTAAGTTATTTTGTAAAGAAAATAGAGATACAAATTTGAAGTCCTCCAATTTGATCGAAATAATGGATTTAAGACAGTTGTCAGCACACTTAAGTTTTATAGATGGATTAAATAGGTAAAGGCACATTTTTTTAAATTTAAATTTTAAGAAAATTAAAGATTACACGTGGACGAAGTCTTGGGCACTGCTAGTAAAAAATAAAAATATTGTAAAAAATCAAAATTTAAAAAGGAGTGTAAAAAGTGAAATTTTTTGAAATTTCTAAAAAAAAAAACAAACACAAAAAATCAAAAAATACGAAAAAGCCTCAAATTATTAAAAAACTAAATAAAAATTATTAACATTAATTATAGAAACTTCTAGAAAATTGATGATTCTTTAAGGCAAATAAAAAATAAAAAATAATTCAACAAAAAATCTAAAAATTATATAAAAGTATCTAAACAAAGAATCTAAACAAAAGTTTATAATTCGCCAAGTGAATCAAAAACAAATGATGAGCCATACATAGCCGGGTAATGGAGTAAGAAATTTGCTTCCTTATTTTTTTTTTTAATGTCAATTAAACAATTGAGCCAATTGAGAAATATTATTTTAACATAAATGCAGACCTTAAAAAATCAGTCAGAAATCAAACAGGTTTTCGAAAAGTTCTAAAGTCGCAAACTGTCGTTAAGAAATATATTATTTTAAAATTTATGAATATTTTTTATACGAATAAAAAAGAAATTGTTTTATTTTTATTTATCCTTTTCTTTTGCTTTAGTCTCAATTAGGAATTCATACATTCTTCTTCTAGTTTTAAATATTTATTTACTTAATTAACTGTCAATTTCACTTAAATTGTTTTAATAAAAACAAATGATAAAATTAAATAAATAAAACGTACGGCTTCCTTTTCCCAAGTCCGCTTGCAGGTTTGTATGCTGTTATTACAAAACACTTAGTTAAGATGAAATTTATAAATATTTTACATTCCGCTCAGTTGAGCAAGAAATTTTACAATATTTTTTTTCATTTCATTTTAATCTTATTTTCTCTGTCTTCTTAAATAAAAACTGTAGACTGAAAAATAAAACATCGAAAGAAGTTTGTGTTATGAAAAGGATTAAGGAAGAAAAAACTTCAAGTGTGTTTGTAAGAAAATATTTTAAATAAATCTTACTGGATGGATAAACAGCGAAGGAATGTTGTTTTGATTTAGTTGTGTGGTAAAATTATTTGATTTTGGGTCTTGATTAAGTTTTCTATATGTGTAAATACATGAATACAAGGGTCAAATGTGCGTGTATAAGTATGTATTTGTTTATTTTTTCTATGCCGAGAATTTTATTAGGAAATCGTTCAGAGATATTTAACAAAAATTTTTCATAAAAAAATATTGCCTTTTTAAAAATTTCTTAAAAAAAATTTTTAATAGCATTTAATTTAATTAATTCTTAGGTTTATCTTTTAAGTTCTAAAAATTTCTTAGACAGATTAATTAATATTAAAACGGGAAAAATTAGGCCCCAGCAAAATGTATTGTTTAAAATAAATTTTAAAAGGGTTTTCTATTAATCTAGTTTTTATTAACTTTGGCTAACAGTGGGGCCGTTACAAATTAAATTTAATTTTTGTATTTAAATATGCACACTGATGAGCGAAACGTAAAGATAAATTTTAAAATTTTTACATAGAAACTAACAGTTTGATTTAACAGAGCTATGTTAAAATGATAACCTAGCACTGTTATAGGAATAAAAATTTGCATGATGCATTATCAAACAGAAATTTTTATGGAAGCAACGAAAAATGGCAAAACCAAATTGAATTTCATTTGTTTATGAGGTGTCCTTTTATAGTTCTTAATACATGGAAACTTTAACAGTGTGAGTTAGAATAGGATTTTGGAAACTTTAAAATTACAGACTTAAAATCACAAGTCTATAACTAATGTTATTTCTAAGTTAGATGATGTTAAATATTTACTTTGTATTTGAAGTACCACGCCCTCTTTTTTCGAAAAAATATACAACCTTTTTCTATCCACAGCTCTTAACTAACGGTATAAAATTTTTGGTTTAGGCAGCTAAAGTTTTCCGACAAATATATTTTGGGCTTTAGAGAAACTTAGTCGCTGTAGATCAATAGACTGAATACTGCAACTTTGGATATTTCTTACTTATTTTTTGGCCGCACTTCAAAATTTTAAACAGGGTGTGCTGTTCATAATTATTGCATGTTAATCACGTTTTTATGCTTTTTTATACAAAATCAATGCACCCCAACCACCACTGCTTAATCATTCAAACTATTTTATTTTTTTTTGTTACTTATACAACGTACTGTGCCATAACTAAGAAATTGGGTTATGGTAAGTGGGGTAGAGGAAGTATTGCTTGTGGACATTTGTTATGAATCATTTCACACTGAAAGTTACAGAAAAGAACTCTACGGAGAGATTATTTCAAATGCAAACTGTTTGGCTAAACAAAGAATTTTTCTCCGTAATCCGTAGTGCGATTCGCTGGCCAATCAACTACAAAGGGATGCGCTCTTGATAAGGAACGTGTGGCGCGTACGAAATAACGATTTTCGGCAACAAGTGCCCTGATTTCCTAAGAGCACAACTTATCTTTCCTAAGATTTACTAACACCCAAGTGTTTTTTATAGTTTATTGTTCTTTTTATAAAGGAAACCACTGTGAAACCAATTTAGATTATATATTTTTTTTATGGTTTTTTTAATGTTTGAATTTAATTTTTTTATTGTCTTCTACACTTCAAAATTTCGACTTAAGGAAACACACTTTTCGATTGAATTTGCTTATAGGACTATAAACGAACAAAGTGTGATCAAAAATAAGTCTTAGTCCAGCATTGTTATTACTTATTAAAAGTATATTTAGTATCTATAGTTATAGTATAGCTATGTCTTATCATTGTCATATCATATCCCAGCCAGAGCTTGGTTACAGCATATAGTGGGTAGAAGTAAATCACAGTCTGGTCATAGTCTGATTATAGTGATATCATGGCCAAGCTACATTCTGGTCACAGTCATAGTGAAGTCGTTATCTTTTTGTAGTCTGGTCGAAAACTATTCAAGTGTAGCCGCCGAATGGTGACAGTACAGTCATAACTTTGTCATTTTGTAGTCATAACCTATTCATAGCGTATTTAGAGTATTGTCACAATCGAAGTGTATTCATAACCTATCTTAGTCTAGTCTTACTCAGGTCACACTCCACTCACAATACGTAGTTTAAGCAAAGTCTGACTAAAGCTTAGTCATAAGCTTGTCATATTAATGTGATACTCGTAGTCTATTTAAAATCTATTCAGAATTTAGTCATTGTTTAGTTAGGATTCACCCATAACATAGTCATTATAATCTCATACTAGTCTATTTACATTGAAGTCACGTTCTAGTTATACACTGGGCATATTCTATTGATAGTCTTTCATTAGATTAGTCTATTAGTAGTTAGTCAAGTGCTCTGACTAAACTGTAAGTCATAATTTTAACACACTTAGTGGTAGTCTAGTAACATCCACTTTTCACTTTGTAGAAGACTAGTTATAGCAAAGTCATACTCGAGTCATCTTCTTATCATAATCTCCTCTAGTCATAGTTTGGAATTGTCAGTAATAGTATGGCCATATTTAGTCATGTTTACGCAGTCATAATATTGTCACATTGCTATGGACAAGTCATTATAAATGTAGTCATAGTTTGGTTCGAGTTGTAGTTTAGTCATAATATTGTCATCACGCTGTCATCGTTTATTCTAGTCTAGCCGTAATCGAATCGAGGCTTGTCAAAGCTTAGTAAAAGTCTATTTCTAATTTAGCGATACTCTAGTCTTAGCTAAAAGCTAATCTGGTAACATTCTAGTTGTTGAATAGTCATAATGCAGTCATAGTACAGGGTCCGCCATCTAACGTTTTTTTTTCAACTAGTGCTTATCTCGTGAATGGTAACACTTAGCTCATGTCTGATTTGACAGATAATTAGTTTTATTCTTCCGCTAAACGAATATGGTTGTGTATACGAAAATCATAGTAATGTTGCAGAATGTGTACGAAAATTGCGTACGAATTTTGGAAGAACAAAAGCACCGTCAGCTCCGTATTTCCGTTATCTTGTGAAAAAAGTAAAAGAAACTGGGATCCTCATCGATAAACCAAAGCGTGAAAAGCCAAAAACCGTGCGTACCCGAGAAAATTGCTGCTGTGGCAGAAAGTGTGTGTGAAGCGCCATGAACATCAATTCACCGTCGTTCTCAACAATTGAACATTTCGGAGACATAAGTGAGACGAATTTTCCATAACGACCTTGGTATGATGCCATACAAAATCCAATTGGTTCATGGTTGAAGCCAATTGCCCATCCAATGCATTTTCGCTTCGCTAAGTGGGCCTGCGATCGACTTACAGAAGATGTCGATTTTGCAAAAAAAAAAATCATCTTTTTAGATGAAGCTTATTCTGATCTTGGCTGGACTGTAAACAAGCAAAATTGTCGAATTTGGGGCACAAAAAACTCCCACGCATACATTGAAAAGCCGGTTCACCCAAAACAAGTCACTATTTGGTGCAGATTTTGGTCCAGAGGCATAATTGGGCCATTTTTCTTCGATAATGAGAAAGCTGTGGCCGTCATAGTCAATGGCAATCGTTGTCGGACCATGTTGAACGATGTTTTGAAGATCGAATTATCAGCCGCAGAGCTGATGTCGTTTGGCCACTTTGGAGATGCAATATGACACCGTTGGACTATTATTTGTGCGGTGCCGTCAAAGATAAGTGTTACGCCGACAAGCCAGAGACAATTGACGCTTTAAAGGACAATATCCGTGAAGCCATTGGTGAAATACAGCTGCACACAATTGATAATGTGCTTAAAAATTGGACCAATCGTGTAGGCTACTGCATGGCCAGCCGAGGCAACTATTTCAATGAAATTATTTTCCATTATTAACCGGAAGGATTCTACTTTCAAACAAAAAAAGAAGTTTGAAAAAATATTTATTAGTTTTTTATAGCATTTTCAAAAAAAAAAGTTAGTTAGCGGACCCTTTATGTTGATATTTTAGCCAGGCTTTAACCAAAGTCTAGTCATATTTTGTTATGGATAAGTAATAACAAACGTATTTTTAGTTTTGTTCGAGGTGTAGTCCAGTCATAGAGAAGTCGTAAGCGTGTTTTGTTCTAATCTAATTATATTTAAATCAAAGGCAAGTCATAGCTTCATTGTATTCTAACTCCAGTTTAATATTTTAGCTATTTTTAAGGAAAAAAATTAACATCTGCTTCAACACCATGCTCTAGTAAAAAAATAAAGAAGTCATAGTGTAGTGAATGGTCATAGCTTGGCCATGGACATGTGATAATTGTAAAATTTTTAAGAAAGAAGTTAAAATTAAAAAGATAAAAAGTTTCTAAGAATAGAAATAAAGACAGAAAACAGAGGTTGATTGGCAATTTTTTTTACTTTTTATGCGGCAGGATTATTTCTGATTTACTATTTGACTAAATTTATAAAAAGAATCCAAAAATTAGGTATAAAAATTAAATTTTTAAATTTATTTATGGATGTTCTATTTTAAATATTTTTTTAAACAAAATTTTTATTTTGTGTTATTGTGGTGGGATAAAATATGAAGAAATAGACAAACAGACGTAATGTCAATAAATGCCTGATAAATTTATCTGTACATTAATATGTCGGTATCATGTGGATATGAAGATTTTTTTGATTTATGTTTTTATGAAGATTTGATATTTAATATTAGAAATTGTTAAAGCAAACCATTGAACTCACTTGGCGCAACACAGCGGTGTATTTTTCAGCACAGTGGGTAACAAAGGCAAAGATAGAGTTCTTCACATTTGACAGAAACAGAATTATTTATTCAAATTTAATTTTATTTCTTGTTAAATGTTTAAAACACGTGTGTAAAATCGCAAAACAAATTTGCAGTAGATACGAAACAATAATTTATTTTGAATGAATCTGTCCTATTTTTATTCTCTTTGCTTAACTTTATTGAATTTCTTTTTCACTTTTTAATTAATAGAATTCTTAATCAAAGAGTATTCAACAGCATCATCTTTATAATTATTGTTCAATTAGTGTGCGTCTGACGCTTTGATTATTCGTCAGTTTTTATTTTCAAAAATAAATATGCGATTGAATAAAAATAAGAGAATCGTCCAATTAAAATTTTATATTTTAATTGAGAAGTGTACTTTTGTTGAAAACTAAATAAATTGTTAAAGATTAATTGCTTGTGATGGTAAAAACAAAAAATGGACAGAAAACGTTGATTGATAAAATTGGTTTACGCTAGATAGTAACAGTTGTGGAGAGAAAAATAGTAACAGTTTTTTTTTTACTGTGGTAAGTGGTAAATGGTGTCTGTATGATAAATACAATAACCTTTTTAAATATTACTCTTCATCTAACGTAGTTTCTTGCGAGTTGTTTCTGTTCCTTATTGAAGTTGCAGTTTGAAATGGTTCGCAGAATTTTCAGGAACGGTTTGGTTTGAAAGAGTTCACATAAAAAATTTAAAAAATATTTTTGATTAATTTATAAAAAATGTTTTAATGACTGAAGAGTATTTTAAAAGGTGAGAGAAGTAAAAGTGGGAACATGGGAGTAATCTGTCGTACTTGCTATCCTTTATAAAAATCTTTTTATAAATATGTTAATACGAGAATGTTAGCTTGTGCTTAACGTAACAAAATATAAAATACCAAAAGGAAGAGTTCGTTAACTGATATAAGCTACGAGCCGGCTAAGATAATTTAAATATTTAGTTGGTAAAAAAAAGACATCTTGTGTTCAAGTCTTGCCGAAACCACAGGAAATTCCGGGGCAGGCCGCCTGTGTTGGTTAAAGGTGCATGTTGGCTAAACAATGTATCGAGTCTCACCGAAGTTGCCAAAAAAAATGTCTGCATAAGTTTGCAAAACGCGCTTGAATGAATTTATTACGTAACGTATTTGAAGTTACGTAATGTAACGCAATGAGTTACGTTACGTTCCCTAAACAAGTCCATTTGAAAAGTGAAAAAAACGTAAAAATATGATTCGTGGCAAGATGCGTTGCAAACATTAAAAAAAAAATCGTATGTAAAGAACTGTGTTCACTGGGTCGTAGAAAAAGGTTTTAATGGAAGCTTCTACGACATGATTGGGAGGGCAAATTAGACGACCATCTGTCTCAAAATTCTTTCTGTTGTATACAGAGTGTGTAGTTCTGTTTTTTTTCGGTTTTGTTTTTTTTTTGTTCAATTTTAAGTGTTCGGATACGCGGCTGGTGAGAAGGATTGGAACCGCCTGAGAGGAGAAAAACAAAGAGCTAAGCCGAAACTTAATGAGAAATTATAGCAAATCATGTAATGTAACGAATGAATTTATTACGTAACATATGTGAAGTTTACGTTACACTACGTTATGTAATTGTAATGTAAAATTACGTAACGTACCGCTTTTATTTTTCGCCTTTCCTTACCTTCAGTGGTTGTTAAGTATTATAAGTTTTATTCCTTTAAGGCCGTTACGTAATTTTTAATCAGATCCATAAATAAATTCACTTTTAGTACAGAAAACCGTCCTGTTAAAAACAAAAATTCTGACAGGAAAACAAATGATATTTATAAAAAATTTATTGCTACAACAAAGTTTTATTTGACTTCCATTTAAGCTATTTTTAAAAATAAATTTATATAAAAGGAACTTTAGTGAGACATTTTTAGAAATCTTATTTTATTGATTTTAATAACTTTAAACATTTAAAATTAGTTTCATTTTCCATTAAATTTATTAACTCTTTAAAAAAAAATTTTATATTTACAAAGTGCCTGGATATTTCTCTCTCTCTTCCCTTAATTACTTGTGGTCGGCCGGTCTGTGCTGCTGCCGCTGCTTAGCAGCATTAGCAAGGCATAAGTAAATATTTAGCCGCCTAAGTGTTATAGAGAAAAAAAAAAGAAAAGTGATTGAATGAAGAGCACTTATTAATTCAAAACTGCATAAGGTTTTACGAAGCGGAAACATTTATTAGAGCGGAAAATGTTATTTTTGGTATTTGTCATATTTGTTCATTCGTTTATTGTTTTTCTTTCATTTTTCTATATTTAATGATGTTACATAATGTCTGTATCACTGTGTGTGTGTATGTACATGAAAATCCTTTTTTCTTTTACAGTTTAGTTTTTTAAGGATTTTTTTATACAATTTTTTTTCTTTATAAATTTAATAATAATTGAATATTGATTTTAATTTGTTTTAATTTTAAAGAGTTTTTTAGCAAGCGATAATTTTTATGGTTGCACCAAATATTTTTTAATTTATTTAAACGGAAATGTTTTAAAAAAATGGCTTAATTAAATATTTCATGAATACGGTTAAGTAAAAGAAGAATGTATAAAATAAAAATTTTTTTAAAAGGACCCTAATAAAATCCATTCTAAAATAACTCAACTGCTGCTATTTATTTTTAAACCGTTTTAATCTATATATTTTTTAAAAAGATTTAATGAAGTACATACATTCTTGCAAAATAGTATAAAAGGCGCCAATGTGTTTTAAAATATATTTATGCTTAATTAACTCAACTAAGAAATTTTATAACAAAAAGTTAACTTTTTTATAAACGATAATAAGAAAAAAGATTTGTTTTTCAACCCTAAATACTCTAGTGATAAAAATACACCAGGCGATGTATGTAAGTAAATGAGTAAATTGTCGTGGGAAATATCCACCCCAGAGACCACAAAGTTCAGTAGTGTAATTTAGTATAAAATTAAATTTGTTAAAGGAGGAATAAAAAACACACATGTTCTAATTTTTAACTCGATATTTTTTAAATATTTCTATTTAAAACCATGCAAGAAATATTTAAATAAAGAAACTGAACTAAAATAAATTAATATTGAAAAGTTTAGCAGTGACGTAGGTGAATTCATGCAAATATTAAATTTATACAAAATTATTAAATTTAATTAATTATTAATGCAAATGACATGACTTGAAACACACATTTTTCTAAGAAATATATTTTTTGTGGCATTTATTTATTTATTTATAATTATAAAAATATTTTTGCATTTAACGCGGCGTTGTGAAAAAAAAAATTTCAATAGTACTTATTAATATTTCACTCTGCCCACTAAATGACAACAGTTTGTTATATTTGTCGGATTTCATTCTAAAATAAAATAAGTTTGGCGACTAAATAATTTTGTCCTACTAAAATTAAAAAAAATTAAAGTGTGGTGTTAGTTACAGCAGCAACTTCTGGCTAAATTCACCTTAAACACAATATTTTATTTTTATATAAAATAAATTTTATTACAAAATGAATATTTTATCACAAATCAAGTTTCTTTCATAAATTGCAAATATTTATGGAAATAAATTGGCTTAAAAATTTTCCAAAAATGTTTATATAAAAAAATGATTATTTAAAATAAATAGTTAATCACAAATCCAGATTTTTTTCTTAAAATTTCATATCTTTATGGAATTAAAAAAAATTTTCTGCTATATCACAAATTAAGGTAATTTTTCGCTTAAAAGTAGAATTTTGTATAATTTATAGTTTATCACAATTCAATTCCTTTTAATACCTTATACTACGAAGATAAGAGAATATAAAGTTTTTATTCAATTTAATTAAAATCAATTTAAGCTAAAAATTGATTTTTTTAATATAAATAGTTAATCACAAATCAATAATTTTTTCTCAAAATTACTTATTTTTATGGAGATAGAAAGATTAAGTGTTTTCGATTCAATTTTTATATACAATTTAATTAAAAAAAAAAATAAATATTTTATCACAATTCAAATTATTAAAAAAAAGTAAATTATTTAAAGAATGTTTTCTTAAAATTCCGTATCTTCATAGAAGTGAAGACATTTATAATTTTTGATTTATAATTGTTAAACTGATTTTCACATAAATGTAGATTTTAATAAATTTTTTTTTTCAATTTTCATATAAAATAAAATTTTTTATAAAGTAAATATTAAACCACACACAAATCGAGGGCTTTTGACCAACATTTCTTAAAAATTTAAAATTTTGTATAAAATTTTTTTAATAAAAGTAAATAATTATAAGAATGTTTAGTTAATATTTTGTTAATCACAAATCAAAAATTTTCTTAAGATTCCATATCTTCATAGAGATGAAAAAATTAGGTTTTAACTTTAAATTTTTTTTAAAATATCCTTTTACTAATGGACATACGAAGTTATAAGATTTTATATCAAGTTTTTACCAAAAATTGTTAATCACAAATAAATAATTTTTTTCTTAAAATTACTCATATTTATGGGGATAGAAAGATTTAGTGTTTTCGAAATAATTATTATATAAAGTCGATTTTTCTTAAAATATATAGTATATCACAATTCAGGTTTTATTTTTATAATATTTCTTAAAATTTAGTTTGTTTTTCCAAATGTTTTTGATATTAATGGAGATAAAGGGTTTTTAAAGAAAATTTTATAAAAAAAGTAAAATATTTAAAAAAAAAATATATAGTTGATCACAAATTAAGACCTTTCTTAAAATTCAAAAATTTACGAAGATTAAAAAATTTAGAATTATTAATTAATCACAAATCAACCTAAAAATTCTTTTTATTTAGGGGTTTTAACTTTTACATTATATATTAGCATAATTGCAGAATTTTGTAAAATATGTAGTTTATCACATTTTCAAATTTTTCTAAAAATTTCTTAAATTTATGTAGATAAAAAGTTATAATGTTTTCGAAAAAATGTTCATTCACAAGTTGATTTTTCTTAAAATAAATACTGAATAACAAATGTAACATTTTGTGGCTGCTGTGGTCAAGGTGGTAAGCACGTTGACTACAAACGTGGTTGGCCAGGGTTCAACCCCTGCGACAACCAAAAAATGAAAATGTGTTTTTTCTGTTTAATGGTATAAATACATATTGAGAATTAACATTAAAACATGCAGCCTCCTTCGTCGGTACTTCTTCATAGCATATTTGCCAGCGAAGTAAAATAACTAATAAAATGGCTATACTTTCACCACCCGTTCTTTTCTCTCCTCTATCCCTTTCCTAAAGAATGTAGCATGGTTACACACTAATTAAATAGGCATTGTTGCCTGAAGTGCTACTTCTCTTAAAAAAAAAAATTCTGAAAATTCTTTATTTTTATAATGATAAAAAGGTTTTAATTTTCACATTAAGTTTTTACTTAAAAGTCGATTTTTACAAAGTTTATCACAATTTAAATTTTATACAAAAATTTCTTATAATTATAAAGATAAGGACCACAAAGTTTTTATTTAAATTTTCATATATACTAGTTTTTTCGGTAATTACACAGTTAATCACAAATCTAAAATTTTATTCTTAAAATTTTCTTTTACGAAGAGGGAAAAAATTATGTTTTTAATATTCGTTTAAGAATGGACTTTTCTTAAAAAATACCATTTATCACAATTCAGTTTTAATTTTTTAAATTATTTATAAATAAAGTTTTTTTTTCTCAAAATTTTTAATATTTACGGATATAAAAGGGTTCACAACTTTTTAAAGAAAATTTCATAACTAATCCCAAATCCAGACTTTTTAAAATTTCATATATTAAAACTTATAAAGCTAAAATTCCTTACATTTAGTGGTTTTAATTTTTAAATTAAATTTTATCATAAACGTATCACAATTTAAAATTTTTCTTAACATTTTTTACATTTACGGAGATAATATGCATTTAAAAGTCGATTCTCTCAAAATAAATGGTTGATCACAAAATAAATTATTCTTATGATTTTTTTTCTTTTTATGCAGTCGATTTTTACAAAGTAAAAGTTTATCACAAATCATGTTTTCATTCCAAAATTCATTATAATCAGCAAGATAAGGAACCTAAAGTTTTTAATGAAATTTTGATGTACAACTTGTTATTATCATAATATATACAGTTAATCTAAAATCCATATCACAATTTTTTTATTTACGGAGAGAGAACAATTTAATGTTTTCCATTGAATTTTCGTATAAGAGTCGGTTTTTATAAAAATGTAAAGTTTATCACAATTTATTTTATTTTGTTAAATTTTTTATACTTATTTAATTAAATTCTTATGCATAAGTCGATTTTTTATAAAAGTTGATCACAAGCAAGGGGCGGTACATATTCTAGGTCTTCACAACTCTACTTAATAATTGTGCCATGAAAACATCCAACAGTTTGGGAAATGCTCTGTTTATTTATTTATCTTGTGTATACACACACCAGTAACTGAAATATATAATTAAAATTAAAATTTATTTTCACAAGTTACACAAATAAAAAAACATCTCCATTTCCTGTCATATTTTATTAATCGATTTTAATAAATTGATTTTTTTTCACATCAATCATTTTACATTTGCCGTAAACAAATTCATTTGAATCATTATTTTTACCCTGGTACCAGCACCACCAAATCAATTATTTTGTATTGAGTTAATTGATATTGGTTTCACTCATTGTGGTAGATGACATCTTATAGCTGCTGCAGTTTCATATGTTGGTTTTTACGTAATAAAGTTATAAATGTATATTTAAATTAATAAGTCATTTCATCAGAATTCTTCTTTTTAAGCAAATAAAAAGATAAAATAATAAAAAATAAAATATACAGCACAAGAGAATTTGTTTTAAGGATTCTTTACATTTAGGCCAGAGTCACTCATCTGATAAAAAAAATAACCTATGAACAATATTATATACTAACAAATATATACGTATTTCTTGATTACATTGTTTTTTTTTCAATTATAGTACTCTGAATTACGCTTTTATGATTCATCATAAGGAAATTTAAAAATTAAATTTGAATGCTTTTTATTTTGGATGTTTGTTACTCCATCACTTTTAAAATAGGAATGTAACGATACTCCATTTCGCCGATCCGATATCGATACTGATACTCAAAAATAAATATCGCCGATACCGATACGCATATTGAAATTGAGCTCAAATAAAAATTAACAAAACTCAAGTAGAGAAATTCTTCTATTATACAAAATAACAGTGTTTATTTATGAGTCATTCACATCATCTAAATTTTCAATACATTTCAGTTTTTAAAATTCAAATTTTCAAACTTCAAAACGTCTGCAATATTTGTGATTTTACAAAATAAACGATGGCATTCAGTTTAGATTGGCTCAAGATTTGAGATCATGTTAAAATAAAATTTAAATTATAAAAACAACATTGCAAAAGATGAATATTTAAAATTGATATTAATAAGATTTTTGTTAAAAAAACAAAGAGTTTTAAAAATTTTGCGGAGATAGACGATTTCTTCAATTCTTCTGAAGCAGACCTGCAGTGAAAAATAGTCTCTCAGATGCTGCAGAACTCATTTGAAAACTTAAGTATTTCTGCGCCATTTTCTTTAAATTTGGGTAGGATATGTCTTTGCGCCATTAAGCAAGAGGCTCTGCGTCTCTAGAAATATTAGGAGATCTAAGATATCTCTCGACTTCTTCGTAAGCAGAACCACAGATTAGGATGGATAGAGGCTCATCCTCCTCGGATTCTCTTATAATTTTTTCACTTAAGCTCCGAAGGGGAGTACTTCTCGTAGACTTATCAGAACTTTTGCGAGATGTAGAGATGTCTTCAACACTTTCGAAATGTAGCGGCATTTTAAGCAGCTCAATAAGACGTTTTTTCGGTAGGATTGAAATCAATTGTCTTTGAAATATTCGAGCTTTGTATTTAGGTTCAAGAATTGTAGATAAATAGTAGGTTTCATTATTCTCTAAACCCCTCAAATCTTTCATTCAGAGCTGATGCTAAGTTAGTCGCAAATTTTTGGAACTCCGAACTACTAACCATCTCTGTTGATTCATGTATCATGTTTTCTAATTATGTTCGAAGACTGTTAACTAGAGGAATAGCGTCAGACAATGTAGCAGTGGCTTTGCTTATGGATTTTGTAGCCTCTTTAAAGTAAAACAAAATTTTCATCACCCCATCCATCATTATCCATTCGTTTGTTGTAAGTTCTACCTACTAAGTTCTATGCAAGATTTAGCATTGAGAGAATATTTGATTACTATGGTGCAAAGCAAAATAGAAGAAATAATTCCATTATGTATTCTGTTGTGATTTTATGTTCTGGTTTTAAAATATTATTTCTCATAGTTTTCATGCAAAAAACCGAGTTGAAAATTGAATATTTTGTTCAAAAAACTCTAAAGAAAAATATAAGAAGTATCGGTGTATCGACTGTAAAATATCGCCGATATCGATACATCGGAAAATCAGAAGTACCACCGATATATCGGTATCGATATCGGTTGCATCTCTAGTTTAAACGGTGAGACCGATTTTTATAAAATTAGGCTCGTAGCTAGATTTTAGATTTTAATTTATTTAAGTCGTTTCTCATTAAAAGCGGTTTAGAAATTATTATTAATTCTGCTGGCATTTTTCTCAATAAAATTATTTATTTTTTATTTCCCTAAATTATCATATTGATAATAAATTTTATTTTATTAAAACAAAAACAAAAGCAATATAATAATGATTATGAGTTTCACTTTAAAATGATTTATTTGAATTGCAAATTGAAGTCCATATATTTTTATTGATTACAAATTAAGTGTATTTATTCAGGGTGAGTTATTTTGTTTGTTTTTTTTTAACATCCCTTCTTTATTGCAAGAAAAATAATATTCAACACGTATTCCTGCAAATAACGTACACAAATTGTCAATATTTGTTTAAGAAGTTTGTCATTCTTTTTCTTTTTTTTTCTTTTATGTGACACTCTTGTGAATTGCCCTCACGTGCCGGAGAGTTCTTAATACAGTTTTTTGTTATTATAATTTTTTTCTCTTTGAAAATAACAGAAATATGTGTTTGTACTTTTTAAGGACTTTTTGGTTTAGGTCTTGTCGTATATTTAAATGTTACATTGTGGAAGACTCTGCTTAGTTTTTTATGCCTGTTAATGGGGTCAAGAGTTAATGGTAGCTCCTGCTTTGTCAATTTATTCTTAAGTTTCTTAAGGGTGAGTCTTATCTTACTTGTGCCTTTTTTCCTTAAGAGCCGTAAATTTTATTAGTGGCAATTTTAAAATTTTGGCTATCTGCTTGCTTAAAGCCTTTGTCTTTTGGCGGCTTGCGTTAGAATTTAAAGTCAACAGAATACAGGCATCTAAAATCACAGTGTGTTAATTTCGAGACAGCGGGCAAAACACAACGCCTACCTCTAATTAATCCATGAAGTTACTCCAATCAAGAAAACAAAAACATGGGGCGATAGAGAATAAAAAAAAGATGAAAATTGTCGTCCCTTTTTTTTTAATTAATGGGCCTTTTAACTTTTCGTAGAAAAATACGATTGTGCACCATATTTTTCAAGTCATCAATATGAGTATCATTTAAAAGCTTTTTAATAGATCTTTCAGGAAATAAATTTTTTTTAGAGGCTTAACCCATTAGGAGCCGATGACATTTTTATGCAAAATTTTATAAAGTACTTAATTTTGATTTTCTTATTTTTTTGAATTCTCTGTCACCCCAAGATTTACTTTTTTAATTGGAGTTGCTTTACTAAACTAGTTTTACATAAACAGTGAAAGGTATATAAAATTCGGCATAACTAAATACAGCACTCTTATTTGTTTAATTATTAAGTCCCTAGAACTGATTTTTATAGATTTTGTTTTGTTTTAACAAACAACATTAAATGGCGTTCAATTTCATTGTTACAAAAAGCTAACAATAGGTGGCGTAAATTTTTTATATTAGATACAGAAAAGCGAATTTATATTTTTTGGATACCTTATCCATTGAATAATTTTATATTTTTTTGTTACTTCTACCACTAAAAAAGTGTGGTGCATTTGAAAAAGTAAGACTTAAATTAAGCTAACACATAAGGAGCAGCCGCGTTGGCTGCGTTGGTAGAGGTGTTTCTGTATTTGTTAAACTAAATAATTATTTGTATAAGTTCAAATCCCATCAGAACCTTGATCTTAAACAAAAATAATTGGAATTAAGTAGCCTCAGTGCGTAAACTATTTAAGAAAATGCGACTAAATAAAACACAATGACACAAAACTTTCAGATTAATTATTGTCTATCCGGGGTAGATGAGTTGATAAACACGGCTGTATATTAAATCAGCAGATGAGATGATTGAGCCGATTGACACTTGAAGAAAGCCTTCAAATTATTAAGATTTGCTTTAAAAAATCAGTCATCAATTTGGGCAACTGATAGATGATTTTTAATGTTTGTAAGTTCAAAGAAATGTACGTGTACTGAAAGAAATATCGCCGCTATTCATATGTCGTTGCTTGCAGGAACTAGAGCTCTTTCAATCTATTAGTCAATATTTTTTTCGCAAAGATTTTAGCTGAAACTTCTATGAGATTCAGCTGGTGCTGACATCAAAGCCACGCAATCAGCATGTTCGTCGTTTTTTTGCCGATTGCGTTCTAGAGTTAGAAACTGATTCAACGTTTTACGTCTTTAGAGATCGTTGACTTAACGGGCCGCGTATGTAGTTTAAACAATTCACAACAGACACTACAGGCTTTATTACAAAAAAAAAAAAAAAAAAATATGGCATTTAAATCGGTTTATAGGCAGGTGGCATCACTGAATTTTATTTCTTCAAAAAATTAAGCTGGAGTTTATTTATTTTGTATTCCATCATAGTCATTGGTATTTGTTTGAAATTATGCATGGCATTAATCCGGGCGGGATGTGGTTTTACCAGGATGGCGCTACGTGCCATATGACAGCGACAACCATCGCCTTTTTTTTAAGTAAAATTTAAGTACTGCAACTGTTATTTGTCTTTCATGATCGCACTTGTTGATTATTGCCTGTGAAGCAACTTGAAGTCACTGGTTTATGTTGATAAACCAGCAAACAAAAGACGTTTTAGAAGTCAACATTTTTCGTGACAAATGGCATGAGGAAAAAGGAGCCTCTAATGTGATGTCCAAATGCGCTTTAACAAAAACAGCCATGGAGGCCGTATGACTGAAATTATTTACAAATGTTAATGTCATGTTTTGATATTTTGAATAAGAACATTTTTTTTAGTAAAATTTAATTTATTTTTAAAATTTTTATTTTGCAATTTATGGTTCTATTCCGATGATGCAGAAGATAAATTTAATAAATTTGCCAGCAAAAATCTTTAAGAATTAATTATAAATTATTTGAATTTCGAAATAAAGTATTAATGAGTATAAAAGCAAATTAATAACTCAACTTAATTTTAATAATAATTAAAGTCAAGAGCAGTTAACTGGCAGCCAGTGAATTTTGCATAAATTCACTGTTCTTTGAGCAAAAAATGTAAACAACACTATGCATCAAAAAATCTGATGTGATGATAATTTTTTAACTACAAAAATATAGGAAATTTTTAATTCTATAAAAAAGTTTTCAAAGATTTTTTTTAAATTAAAAAGTGTGTTAAAAATCGCTTTTAATGTTTTTTTATTTAATAAAATATTTCTATTTGAGACTCAGGGGGATTTTGATTTTCTGCCTTTTCAATATAAAATTTATGAATGGGGCTGAGTAAGTCAACAAATTAAATATTTGAGACCACAGTTTAAGCCAACTTAAGTTAAAAGAATAGAAATCAATAAATTTGTATTGTAGTCACTTTGGTAGTAAAATTGTTTACTTTGGTGTAATCTGGGTCTCAAAGAAAATTTTGCCCAAAAATTTTCCTAATAAACAATAAAACAGACAGGAAAGTAACAAAATTTGCATATTTTCTAATTTACTTGCGAGTATTATTATGATTGAAAATTGTAACAAAATAAAGAAAAAGAAATTTCGTTGATATTCAGCGACCCGAAAAAAGCAAAAAAAAAAAAAATAATTCTTTAGGGAAGACTCATTAACCTTCTGTACGAAAAGGAAATTGACACCAAAAATTCATCAAAAAAAAAAAAAAAAAAAAAAAAAAAAAAAACAACAAAAAGACAAAATACCAAAAAGCATGAAGTAACAAAGCAAATATATTTTCAAGAGAAAAATTGGTTTGTGGAAAAATCAAGAAGACGCTGTTTATTTGACGCAGCATTTGGGACTGTTAAAAAATCATTATGTTAAACATTAAGAGTAATTAAAATTAAAGAAGATATAAGTAAATTTGAAATTTCAATTAATATTCATTGAATAAGAAGTAATTAAAATTCAGCATCCAACAAATTGTGAAATACCAAATAAACAAAAAAGGTTTTTTTAAACAGTATTTTTTTGTCTTTAAAATAAATTAAATTTTGTGTCATTAAAATAAGTACAACCAGCTGTTCCAAATACAAAGCAACTTAAAAGGAGAAGTAAATAATTTAAAAGTGAAACACATTTGTGTAAGTTTTAATGGAATTATCTATTTGTTAAAGAAGTGCAAATTGTGGTCCATTTACTGGGACGCTACATCTTTCCTCAACATTCTTTGTAGCAACCCACGAGGCTAACATTATGTGGTCAGCTCTTCGGAAAAATATGAAATAAAATTGCAGAATGTGCGTTATTTTTAAAAAGGAGAAATTTTCATTTAAAAGTGAGTTTTTAGAATTTTCCAAAAAAATAAACTTATAGTAAAGACGTTATTAAAAAAAAAAAAAGAAAAAATATTTTTTTTTGGGTGATGTGACATGAAAAATTTACTTTTTATTTGTGAGTGAAAAATTTTTATGAAAAGAAATATTTAAATCGTTACTTTTTAGCTTGAAAAAATTAAACAAGTAAAATTAATTTAAAAATATAATTTTTGTGTTAAAAGTGGAATTTTCTAAAAATGACAATTTTTTTGAAGACAATAAGATTTTTGGGAAAATAGTCACATTTTTATAAAAACAGACAAATTTTGTTATAAAATGAATTATTTTTTGAAAAATTAAACTTGTGTGACTGACTTTTAGAATAAATCACTCTGTACAAAAAATACTTTTTGAGATAAAAATTATTTTCGTAACATTTTTGAAATCCGGTCACATTTTCTGATAAATTGTTTATTTCTGAGGGACAAAAACAAACATTCTTGAAACAGTGATTATGAATAATTAACTATTTGTAATAAGTGACGTTTTGTTTCCTAAAAAGGATATCGTTTTTTGAAGACAATTAAACTTTTAGGAAAATAGTCACATTTTTATAAAAACAGAAAAATTTTGCTATAAATTATTTTTTTTTTGTAAAATTAAACTTGTGAGACTGACTTTAAGAACTAATCAATCTGTATAAAAAATACTTTCCGTTGCTATTTTCTGATAAAAATTATTTTTGTAACATTTTTATAAAACCAGTCACATTTTGAGATAAATTGTTTTTTTCTCGTTTTCATAAAAGAAGATTCCGGGAAACAGTGATTATAGATAAATGACTGTTTAATTATTTTTTTATTTCTTCCCAGCCAGGGGTTGAACCTGTGATTTTCATAAATCAATTTAAATTTACTTTTTCGTCTTTGGTTCATTTTTTAATTTAACTTTTATAAAGAAAAACTATTTTTCAAATGTATGCGGACGTTTTCCAAAGAAAACAAAAAAATTAGACGCTGGCAGAATGTGGCTACACGGAAATTGCAAGACGTGTTGTAGAGAAAGCGAAAAAAAAATGCTTTGAGTTGTGTGTGAATTTCGTCCAACCAAATTTATATTGATTAGTTGGTTAAATGGATGATATTTACAACTTAAGGTTGATGGATGCGAAGAGTGCTGATGATAGATTTGGCGGTCCTGAAAATTTTAATTGATTTATGTAAACGACTGTTAGTAAAAAGTTTTGAAAAAAGGATAATATTTTCGAAGAAAATTATACTTTTAGAAATGTAATCACATTTTTACAAAAACAGACAAATTTTGCTATAAATTGATTTTTTCGGAAAATTCATATTGTGTGAAAAACTGACTTAAAGAAAAATCACTCTATACAAAAAAATACTTTTTGTAGATATTATGTGATAAAAATTATTTTCGCAACATTTTTATAAAAACAGTCACATTTTGCGATAAATTGTTTTTATTCTCGTTGACATAAAGAAAAATTCTGTAAAACAGTGTTTGTAAAAAGTGACGTTTTGTAGAAAAGTGACATTTTGTGACAAAGATTCTTTTTATGACATCTTGATTTCTGATAAAAAAAATTTTGCGATATATTTTAGTTCTGGGTGAAAAATAAACTTTTTTCATGAATCCTTTGCAAGTACTGACTTGTTTTTTAGAAAAGTGCCTGTGTGTGATATTTTTTAAGAAAGTGACATTTCGTGACTTTTTTTTATAAAAGTGACTTTTTTTATTAAAAAATTATCTTTGGTCAAACCTAACATTCTTGATCCGATTTTAATATGAATTTTTTTGATAAAATAATAAAATACTGACTTTTTTAAAAAATATGTGATTTTTTGAAAATGAAAGTTTTCTAATGAAATATTTGCTCTTACACAAAATTTTTTTTGGTGATTTATAAATTTTCATAAAAAATGACTTCTAGTGAAAAAAAGATATTTTGCGAAAAGTTACTTTTGTGAGAAATTTCTTTTTGCGACTGACCTAACTTTTCGAAAGAAAGTCTTTTTTTTTTTTTTTTTTTTTTGTTGTAAAAAAATAAATTTTTGTAGCAAAAGGAACTTTTTTGTGAAGGGAATTATTTTTGTTAAAAAGTTGCTTCTTATAATTAAGTGACATTTAATGGAAAAATAAATAAATTACATAAAATTATTAATTATTATTATGATTACATAAATTTATTTAATTATTTATTAATGAAGATCATTTCAATTAAAAAATAAAAATGCTTGTGCTTCTGCCCTTTAAAATTGTCATCTGTATGAAAGCACTTAACGGAGCAGAAGAAAATAATAAAAAGCTTTTTATGCATAAACTAAATACAATGAGTATTGTCTTAGTGTGTGTTGATGTCATAGCTCTTCAAATGTTATTGATAACAGTGAAAGCGCAACCACAATGTTTCATCTAAATCAAACAACACATGATTTATAGATGTTCAATTTCAGTTCATTTAAGCATTTAAATACAACACAATTTTTAAAACGACCAGTGTGTTTGTTGTGCTTCAAAAAAAATCTATTTAAAATTAAACTAGGAGGTGGGTCTTAAAATGATACTGATTTTTTAGTTTCTATTTTTATAGAATTTTACTACTGAGTCATTTAGTAATTGTGATTTTTTTTTGCCATTTTTAAGAAATTTAATTTATTTTTTTTTTAGGCTTTAAGTAAACTTTTTAAGTAAAATTTTGATATTTTAGGACTTTTTAAATTTTCCGTACCTTTTGCAGAAATATTAAGTTTTTGGAGAAATGTTTTAAATATTTTTTAAAATTTTTTCTTTTTTTCAAGATTTGACTTTTTTTGTAAAAATGTATTAAGAAGAAAATTTTTTAATTTTTTTTCCAATCGGGACTTGAACTGTGGAATATTTTAAATGAATAAAAAGTTGCTTTTTTGGCTTAGGTTTATTTTTTAATTTATTTCAAAAAATTTTTAGAATGAAAAATTATTTACAAATGTATGCGGACGTTTTCTAAAGAAAACAAGAGAAATAAGGCACCGGGAATGAACGCTGCATTTTTTTTTTTGTTTTGGATCGCTACATCCTTCATCAGTATTCTTTGCATCTATCTACCTAAGGTTGTGTACATTGTAATTTAATCAATATTAATTTGGTTAAACAAATTCCGCACACAACTCAAAGATTTCCTTGTTGTTTTCTCTGTAACTGGTCTTGTACATTTGTTTTTGCTTTGTACCAACCATCGGCATGACCACGAAATGCAATTTTTATTTTAAATAATTCATACTTGGTTCTTAAATTTAATATATATCCGTTCCGTATCAAGCTGAAAATTTTATTTCATTTTTAATATCCACAGTTCAAATCCTGTATTCAAAAAATATAAGTTTAAAAAATTTTATGTTTTACGAGTAGTGGACGTTATGTTTTTCAGAGCGCATATATTTTTTTCCTGTTGTAAATTTTTGCTGTCAAATCAACAAAGCCCGGTACATGGGAACTGTAGCTATTTTTTTTACCTTTGTCTAAGATGAGTATATCTCCTTTTCGTAAACTTTCCTTAGTGAGTTTTAAGTCACAATAGTCGTTTTATCACAAATTATCTGAGCTTCTAGGGAAACCTTTTAAAGCTCGAACCGTAAACCGTAAAATTTGTTAAAAAACCTTTTTTCGTATAGAAAAGGTTCCTCGTATTAGAAAATTTATAAATTATTTTTAACTTTCATTTAACGAAATTTAAAATCTTAAGTAACTGGATTTCACCCTAATGAATGACGCTTAAAGAAGTTGTTTTACATTCAATACAACCAGTCATAAATCGTTGCAAAAGTGAGTTTGGTCATGACATTGATTGGTTTTTTATCAATAAGAAATTTATGCTGATTATATAGCACACACACACTCCCTCATACACACATACACACTCATACTGCCAAGAGCCGCAACAGCAAAAAAATTTTTTTTTGAATACAAATTGCAAACGAAGCGAAAAATAGCAGCTCAACCGCTTAAACACAAACACGTAAATAATTGAAATTCCTTACGCTGGCATAGAATGAGAAAAAAATTAAATTTACAAACACAAACACAAGGCAGTCATTTCATTTAAATTGGTTTCAAATTTCATCGACAAGAGAAAATTAAATGCAATAAAATGTTTATTTTCCTGTAGATGGTTGTCCGATAAGAATTGGCATACAATTTTACAATTGTAAATTATGATATCAGCTGTGTCATGCATAACGCCATTTGTTTTGAAGTCATATTTTTATTAATGCATTACAAGGTTTTAAAGGAGCCAGTCGCTTAAACTCTTACGGAGTATATGGTCACTCAACTCGACTTTGAAAATACCGGAAATAAGGAGTTTGCTTGTAGAACGTATTCGCCTTCTTGAAACTTGTAAACGAAAGTCGACTTTGGATTGAAGGTAATGTTCCAGGTGGATATAAGAGCAGCTTTAAAGGCAACACATATAGAATCAGGGTAGGTGTCACAAGCAGTTGCAAGTTACAGCTAAAAGGCCAAGGCTTTAAAGGAATATAAAGGGTGTTTTTTTTTTTTAGCCCGATAGAATTTTAAATTGTAAAAAATAAAACAAAACATTTAATTGTAATGAAGAATTTCTTTTATACGAAAGATTAGAACATAACATTAATGATATAAAAATGATTTCGGGCATATGGCCACCGCGGCTGCTCATGGAGAAGCGCATTCTGGACGTCCAGTTTTGAGTCAGTTTTTCAAGTACTGCTGGCCGTACGTCACGAATAACACGAACAATATTTTCCTTTAAAGCGTCAATTGTTGCTGGTTTAACGGTATAAACCAGTGACTTTACGTGGCTTTAAAGAAAATAATGGAGAGGTGTGAAATTGCACAACCTTGGAGGCCAATTAAGAGGTCCATTTTCAAAATTAACTTATCACCAAATTTTGATTTCAATAACTCGATGAATGCGATCGCCGTATGGCACGTAGCGCCATTTATTGAAACTACATTTCTTTGGGATCAACATCATCCATATTTTCAAATAAAAAAATTATTAATCATGGTGCGTTAACGATCTCCATTAAACGTAACAAGAGATTTGGCGTCATTTTTGAAGAATTTAGGTCCGATGATGCCACCAGCTTGTAAGTCACACCATGCGGTGCATATTTCTAGATGCAATGGAGTTTGTAGGGTATATTTTGGATTAGTCCCACTCCATATGAAGCAATTTGACTTATTAGGAAAACCAAACAAACAAATGAGCCTCATCGCTGAACACAATTTGGCGCTAAAACATCGGGTCAGTTACTTACAGCTCTAGAGGCCAATCAGCAAAAGAAAGACACATATAATGGTATCGTGGCTTTAATTTCTGCAGTAGCCAGATCTTATACGGGTGTAGGCCAAGATCTTTGCGCAAAATTTTTCACGTAGTGGATGAACAGATCCCCAATTCCTGCGACCGACGACGAATCGATAAATTTGGATCTTCTTTCACACTTTTGTTTACAGCAGCGATATTCTCTTCAGTACGCACATTCCTTTGATGTGTTGGTGTTATTGCATCTTTTAGAGAGCATGTGGTACAAAATCTATCCACAGCTCGAAGAATGGCTTGCTCAGACGGACGATTATGTTCACCATAAAAATCACAAAGTCGTCTATAAGTTGCTCGAATTGATGACTGATTTTCAAAATTAACTTGGATGATTTGTTAGCGTTGTCAAGCGTGAGTCTATTCATAATGAATTGCCAAAGTTTTCTGAAAATAATAAGAAAAAATTTATGATCTATCGGGCTTTAGAGAACACCCGTCAGTATCAAATTAAAGTTAGTGATCAGATAAGAAAAGACTTACAGCTTGCTGATGGACAATTATATGTTCAGAATGTGTTCAGTCCTGGAAAAACGCTGAACTTAATGAGGAGCAAGAAAAGGAGATTTAGATAACCAATTATTTAGTAGACCCTGCAGTTTTTGGAAGAGGAGCTAGTTATCCTAAGAACCAAACTATTTCTGGGTATGGAGAAAATGATTAAAAGGGCAGACGCAATCATGGACCAGTACATGAGGGGACAACAAAGATTTTGAAATTATTGGGATATTTTTTTTTCTGCCAGGCATTACGGATACACTGGGTCACTTGGTTCGGCTTGTGGTTCCGCATAAGTAAACGATGTATGATGTTGTTACTTTTTTGTCTTTTAGTAAATGTGTCAATGAGTCATAAGTACAACTACTTCAAATCAAACTATTCACCAACATAAACCTATATTTCGCTGTGTTTGCGACCGATCTTGCATTTCGTTGAAAATGAACCAAACGAGAATTATAATGAAAGAAAATGTTCTATTAGTTGAGCATGAAAATTATTTTGAACATAAAAAATTATATCATTCGTTTATACTCTTTTATAACGGTAAATCTATAAGATATAAAATATATAAAAATGTCATGATGTATTAAAATTTACACGTACCTCTTGAAGAACCCTTTTTAAGAAAAATATTATAAAAATAATTTCCTTTTAACATGTAACGAAGAAAAAAATTTATGACCAAAACAAGGAAGAGTGAGACAGAGAGAGATGGAGAATTATTGTCATTTATAGGAAATCGTTGTGGATAAAGTTATTCGATACAAAATTTAATTAAATTTTAAAGAGCGTTTTTTCTTTTCATTATTTCTGCAAAAATTTCTTATTTTTTATATCTTTGAAATTGACCTCTTTGTAAGACATTTATTGTTTAAAGGCATTTTTAATGGCTGTTTCGTGCAACAATAAATTGTATTTTAATTCCAAATTTATATTAAAAGAAGGCTGGGTTTTTTTTTTCTGTTTTCGATACAAATGTCAATAGCACAGAAAAATAAGGTAATTCTTTTAATGGCTGGTCGTTCTTGTTTTCGGGTGTGGTTTCACAAGGGAGCCATTGTATTCTTGCTGAAAAAAAAACAAAACATAATAAATTAGACGTGACTGCTAGCAGAAAGAAACAAAATATAACAATTAATTAGTTAGAAACTAAAGCTTTTGAAAGCTTCTTGTTATATAAAATAGGAAAAGGCACCCTACTTGCGGCAGTGCAATTTAAAATTATTATACCCTTCACCGTCCCTTTGTGATTTCTAAAGTAATCATTATCCACCCCATAAAGTAAATATATTCTGAGTTCTTATTCATAGCGAAGTCGACTGAGCGATGTCCGTTTGTCCGCCCTTCGGGTTGAAATTAACATTATCAAGACACTATAAAAGCTAGAGAAAATTTAAATACTCCAATTGATCAGACATAATTTTGAAAATTTGGCTTCTGAATATCAGCAAAATTGGTCCATGTCCCTCGAGGCAGCGGGCACAACTCCACGCCTACCTGTAATATTTGCATATCATTTTAAATAAATCTATTTAAGTGAAATAATTCCATTTAAAAAAAGAAATATGGCGCGATAGAGATATAAAAATAAGGAAAAAAAAAACATCAAGTGAAAAAATTGGCGCTCGCCCATATTTTCTAAGTTATGGGCCTCTGAACTTTTTATAGAAAAGTACGATTTTGCATCATATTTTTTAAGACTTCAATATGGGTTTCATTTAAAAGCATTTGAAGAGACCTTTTAGGAAATGCTAAAATTTTAAAAAAATGTTTGACCCATTGAGAGCCAATGAAATTTTTTTTCCTTTTTTAATTCTCTGTCAGTTCATTTTGGTTCATCGAACACACGACTCATGTACGATACACACGATTGATTGTATATAAAATGAAAACTTTTGGCGCCACAAAAACAAATGCTTGACAGTATTATGAAACAGACTACAGCAAATAACACTACACGTATAATTTAAAGAAAAGAAAAGTTTATGGAAATACCCTTTTATGTCTAATTTTCTGTTTGTGTTTTTTTTTGTGGGAACACACCCTGTTTAAACATTTCATTTGGAGTTTTATTACATCAGTGGCCTTAAAGGTTTCAGATTTTTGTATAGATTCAGACAGACAGAAAGACACATGGACAAAAGTTATAGCAATCGCAATAGGGTAAAATTTTCCCTTTGGGAATGGAAGTTAAAAATTATATCGATCACACGACCGCCTCCAAAATTGCTATACATTCGAACTCGTTTTATTTACATCATTTTGAATTATTCATTCGCAGAACATCTTGTTCCAATTTGGTGATTTCTCCTTTAATCTTAGCTTTTAGAATTCGCATAAATTGGAAGATTTAAGAAATTTCTAAAGAAAGAATGGCGATGTTCTAAGATGAAGGATTAATCGGTGCTGAAGGTACTTGGAACAACAGAAAAATATAATCCATAATTTCAAAAATAATAAGCCAGGTAACATTCCATTATTTATTCATTTATCTTCAATATAAAAATCCAATACCTTAGAAAACCTCTCCTGGAATTTTTTTATATTTCCAAAAATTTGCGTTGTAGTAAGGTCATGCTAAAAACAGAGTAGCTCCGCAAAAACTAATGCCAGGGATAGCTCACAAAAGTACAGATTAAATAAATACTTTTGGAGAAAGAAAAAAAAAGAAAACTTGAATATTCTGTTCTTGAAAATAAAAATCTGGTCATACGAAAAAAATTTAATGCGGCTAACTTCTGACAATGATAGTATTTTTATTTTCACAAAAATATTTTTGAAATATATTTACATAATAATTTAATTTCAGATTTATTTAAATATTAATATTAAAGTTATTATTATTATAAAATATATTAAAATATATAAAAGTAAATATATAAAAATATTAAATAAAAAAAATTAATTGTTTTCTTTTTATTTGTTCGTTTCTTTGCAGGTAACTAAACTCATTAAATAAAATTTATGCTCTTATGTTTCTAACTGTCAAGTGCTTAAATAATTTTGTAAGTATATTTTCTAAGTTTCCTAAGTATGACTCTTGTTATCTTTCTTCTTGTTACCTTTCATTTTTTTAAAAATAAATTCCTAACAATTTCTTTCAATTCATAAGAAGGACATGATGAGCTTGATGATAATGTTGCCAATGAGCAAAGGTAGACTATTCAATGTCCACAATTCTTATTCTTAGTTTTAAACAGCAGCATAAAAAGCTCAGCACTAAAGTATATTTTTTATCCCTTACTTTTAGAAAAGAATTTTTTTTAATGCTTCTTTTGACCTCATAAATCATAAAAAAAGCTCCTGGAAATAATAGAATAAAATATAATTTAAGCCTCTTTAATGATTTGTGTATTTTTATACTGTGGATGAATTGATTATGGTCATTATTATTTAAGACTAATAAGGTGAGTCTAAAATTATATTGAAAGTTACCAAAAAATCTTTAGTGGATATCTAAAGACATAAGAAATTGTTTTTTGTTTGGCTTTTATTTGGATAGAGACGGATTTGAAAATTGTTTTTTTTTTTTTTTAATTAAATCCAAATTAAAAGTTGATCACAAATTTTCTTAATTAAGTTTTATTTTTCGAGCTCATAATTGAGCCTTAACAAATCTTAGAGTTGATAAGCTCTAGAAAGTATAGTTTACGATTTTAATGTGTTTAAAATTTTTTTTCAATAAAAATTCATTTTCCGGACTTAAAAAGGATTTTTAATAAATTTTTTAACAGATCACAAATTTTTTCAATATTGAGTACAAAAATTTATTTTAATAATGATTGATACATATCAAAACGCAGCTTGAAAATGATGTTCTCACATCAAAAGCGCTCGCCAAACGTACCAAATAAACAACCAGTGACGACGCTCTTCACCGAGAGGTATGACAACAGTATAATATTTACTGGCGGAACAAATTCGATTAACTTAATATTAATTTTTATGCTTAATATCTAAATAGTTATATTTTAATACGCAAGTGCCTCTACCAGCTCAAATATCATCTTGAAGCTATTTTTTTTTTAATTTTTTAATCAAAACTCTGAAAGTTTTAACAGTTTATTAAAAGCATTTATTTTTCTTTATTATTCCGGCTCTGTTGGGGAATGAACTTATGATCTATCTTTTTTTGTTTTCTATCTTTTTGTTTTCTACTTTTTTTTTTTGTGGCGTAAATAACGACTTATTCACCTTTATTTATCCCACATTCCCAACACAAAGATTTTGGCGCACAAAAAAAAAAATATAGCCATTCCGTTTGTATTATCCTTTAAACACACTTATGTGCTGTTTCTGTATTACAAGCGAGCGCCTCGTCTAGAAAATTGGTATGAAAAGCACTCAATATTTTGAGTGATTCCTACACAAATTTTCTAGACGAGTAGCTCACTTGTTATACAGAAACCACACATTAATTTCTTCATACTTTCATCACATGGCTCGTTTAAAAAATTCCTTATCATCAAGTTTCAACATTTATACTCTACAATTTAATACCCATAAAGTTAACGTTCTATTGTTAAAGAGACTCTTAAAAAATTATTCTTTCATTTTCAACCATTGTGTGTCATTTGTAAAACCTTTTTGTCATCATTAAACACAAAATATCATTTGTTGCTTTTGTATAAAATTCTATTTATATCTTGGACTTTTCATATGCGGCACTCTCGTTATCATCATCTCATTAATTCATTGTCAGCGCAATGATAATCCCAATAATGATAATGTTTGGTTAGATGGCCGTCAGATGTGGACATAATTTATCTTAACGATAACACCACAATCAACTGTGGTATTTTAAACTATCGTTATATACTTTTTATTAGAAAAATTCTTAATCTGTATTTTGTATACTGAAAGAATTTTTTTTATTAGTATGTGGGTGGGTATGTGTGTGTGTGTGCTTAAAAGGAAACAGGAAACAATTCAAGCTGTTCGTTTTATAGATTTTCTTAAAGACATTTAATAATTTTTTTTTATCATTAAAATACTTAAATAAAAAAAGGTGGTTATTGACATTTGTTTTCTTTTCTTAAAGATTTACTATTTCCTTTTCTTAAATGCTCTTTTACAGATTTTTTAGTTACACATAATCGTATATAATGTTTTGATCTTATGAGGCATAAATAAATGATTTTTTTTAAATATTCCTTAAAGCAGTTGGTTTTTTTTTTATATTTCGATTTGCAAAAAAATTCTTACGAAACGCAGGTAGGGTCTACACAAATTCAAATGTTTTTCTTTTTGAATTGAAATAACTCTCCAGGTCTTTAAGTTGACTTTTGATATTAGAAGTTCATGAATTCAATATTGTCTTTACACTGGACTTCATAATGGGAAATCAGGAATGAGTATCAAAGTTACTAATGACGTCTAGGCATCAACGTATTCTATAGGGCTGAAATAGCATCTTATTATAGAGGTATCCGAATTGTTGACTAACTTCTAGTTGAAAAAAGTCATCGACTTTTTGACTGGGTTTTAAATACATACATTTATTTCGTTGTGAGGTTGATCGCCAGTATGGCTTGAATTTGAGCGCATGCAATCCTTAAGTGTTTTATCACGCTTCAGTGTAGTCGCAAAAATTGATAGGTTGGTACAGTTAACGGCCCTTCACTGTTAATTTTTTGGAAATATGCCCGGCCCTTTAAAAAATATCGATTCAAATATATAAAAACCTGTTGTCGGAAGAATGATACAAATATTGGTTCGGCTAATTCAAAAAAAATTAGATAGACCGCTTAAAGCAGTACCAAATTATCGCTTATTTAATCTACACACATGAATCAATAAAACAAGATTGTGCACTCTGCCTCACAAAACATTTTCTACAGCGCATCTGCGTCATCATAGAAAGAAAATTAGTGTTTGATGAAAAAAGAGTAAGCGATGTTTTGTTGCACTTTCACACACGTGTACTTTATTTACAAAAATATTCTACGTCTACTTCACACAAAAGCGAGCAAAAAACTAACGGACCTGCGCAATCTTCTTTTCTTGATTCATAATCTGCACATTAGACTTGTGTAGTTCATAAACGAACTAGTTTATTTAAACGATTCCATCGATTGAACTAAGTGAACTAGTTCATACTTATAAGTATATCTACTTCATTTTTGTGTAGTTTATAAACGACCTGGCTTATTTAAACGATACCATCAATTGAACTAAGTGAACTAGTTCATACTTTTAAGAATATCTAGTTCATTTTTGAACTATACTTTTTAATTGAACTACCAGACAAGAAAACTAGAATCTATGGCTGTGTTTTCTTGTTGACTTTTTTGAACATCAAATTAGTGCTGCCGCGCATTTTATTAAACACTCGTTTTGGCAATTCTACGGTGTTGTTGCCGGTCTATTTTGAAAAGAACACTTGAACTTAAAGAGCTTTTGAACTAAAAAAGCGTTTGAACTAAACGTTGAAAAGTATGAACAATACGTCAACAGAACATTTGAACTAAGAGAGATTTTGAACTAAAAAGAGCCCTAGAACTAAAATTTGAACTAGCTCATTTTCAAACATTGAATTAAGAGAAAGATCACTAAATTGAACTATATGGCGCAAGTCTATTACATATAATAGCAAAATCGATTTTTCTTTTACACAACTTTAAATTCTTATATTGAATACTTTTCAAACTAAATGAGAATTATAGGAAATAGGAAAAGTTTATGCTATTTTCTTATTTCCACTTGATATCTTTTAGTGTTCATAAGGGAGTTGAAAGACATATATCACCAATGTTTTCTTAATACCTTTTTGTTTAATATGTTCCCCGTGTCTCTGAAACCAAAATAATAACATCGACAGTTTTTGTTAAAGCTTTAACACAATTAAATTATTTCATTTTCGCAGTTCTTGTTCTTCTGTTTTTAATAAAAAGTGTAAAAATTACCATTTATCTTTATTTTTAATTTGATTAATAGTTTTCTTTTTTTTTTACAAAATGTTTTTTTTTTATAGAAATGTAAATGGCTTTGTTTTATTAAAAACAAAACACACACACAATTAAAGGAAACAAAATGTTTTGCAGTAATCTACCTGCTGCCTTTGTTTTACTTGTTGTGAAAAAAATCTTAGAGAATGAGTAAAATTTTAAACAAATGAAACCATAAAATGAACAAACAACGTTGATGCCTTGAAAGTGAAAATAATAGCAAAATAACGGTTATTATTAAAAACAATGAAAGTTTTCTTTATCTTCTTCTTTTTTGTAAAGAAAACATGTGCATGAAAGTGAATTAATTTTTTTAATGCCATACAAACTTAAAGAAGAAGACAGTTTTATTTATGCGAAAGTTTTTAATTGTCTTAACAATTAGAAAAAGGAAAAAAAGTTGTGGTCCTTTTTGTTTGTTTTACTTTAGAGACTTAAAGGATTAAACTGTTCATTTTTGTTTAAAATAAAATAAATAAAATATATAAAAAATTGGAGTTTCAAAGTGATAATTTATTAATTTTCTTATTCAAGACAGCTACTTCATACAGACCTTTATCAAAATATATTTGCTAATGGGTTTAAAATAAAAATGTTTTAATATCTTTACTACCTTGCGGGAGGAAATATCACTGTTCGGCAATTTTTTTATTAGGCGTGTTAAAACGACTAAATTCTTTTAATATGGATAGGTCTGGCAGCTCTATTTTTTCATATTAAGAGCCACAACTGATAACAAAAAGTATGTTTTTGAGCCTTAGTTATTTAATCTCTTGAGGTCTGTTGTGTCGCTAGTGTTGTTTTTTTTTTTATTTGACAGCATTTGCTGTATTAAACTTCCTGAAATTTCTTTTATGACTTTCCATTCCAGCGATTTCGGATTAAATTTCTTACTGTCTTCCTTTATTTTTTTTTATAAAATAATCATTTCTTTTTTCGTGTCTTGAAATGCTTGAAAACGAAAATTGTGATTTAAAAGGAATGTAAAATCATATGGACGGGGAATTGCCAACCAAATAATTTGAAAATATATCAAAAAATATTTCAAAGAAATCTACTAAAAAAACACAAATTTGTTTAAATTGTTCTATTGTCATGAGTAGATGCAACCTCTGATTATGTTTAAATTTAAAGACTTAAAGAGAACAATGTTGATTTATAGCAAAAATTTTTTAGTTTTTTTTATAAAAAACTTTTTACGAAAAATATTTTTGTAGGAATTGTTTAAAATGGGTTTTTATGTGTTTATGAAGATAAAGTCAAGGTAAAGAAATTTTGTTTTTCATTTGTGTCAGTCATGAATGAAATATTTATTTATTTTTTTGTTTGTTTAAATGTGGTGGCAATTCTACAACAATAACAAAAAAAAAAAAAAAAAAAAAGATTAAAAAAAGGCACGTTTCTATAATGTCACTGGCTCAAAGTCAAACTCTTTTCACTATTTTTAATTTGGTATCGCTTTAATCGTGAAATTTTTGTTTTGTTTTAAAATATTCATTTATTTGAAAATGTGCCTCTTTGCTATAGATGTTTTTGCAGGCAAAGGTCTCTGGCGCAACGAATATCCTTTTTGAAAAAGAAGTTTTTTTAAACCTTCAATTAATTGTGGTAAGTTTCTTTAATTTTCATTGAGCGTAAAAAGTTTTGAATAAAATATATTTACAATTTTCCAGAAGAAACTTTTGTTTATTAAACATGATCTTATTGTAAGTAATGATTTTTTATTGTATATAAAAAAACTAAAAATTGTACAAAAAGGAAAATTATCAAACTTATAAACAAAAGCCTATTTGATTTAAATATATAAAATCATTATAAAAAGTAAAGATTTAATAATTATTACAAAACATAACTTCAACACTTTCCCCCGTTTAAAATAATTATTTAATATTTAAACGATTACATAAAAGTTTTAACCTAAACTTTGGTAACGGTTTAGTCAACATGTCTGCTGCTTGATCTTCTGTTGAAACTTGTTGAACTAATAAGTTTCCTGCTGTAACCATTTCTCTAATATAAAAATGTTTAGTTGCAATGTGTTTTGTTCTTTTGTGAAACTCAGGGTTTTGTGCTAATCGAATTGCAGCAGTGTTATCAATTTGAATACATGGTGTTGATTAAAATTTATTATTTCTTTAAAAAGTTTATTTAACCAAACTAACTCTTTTGCGGCTTCGTTAGCAGCAACAATTTCAGCTTCCGTTGTGGATGTTGAAACCGTTGCTTGTCTCTGACTCAGCCATGATATAGGTCCGCCTGCATACGTTACTATAACACCAGATGTTGATCGTCCAGTAGTGATACATCCTCTAAAATCGGCATCACTAAAGCATTCAAGTAATTTAGGTCCTTTCTTATTATAAATAATTCCAACATCTAACGTTCCAGCTAAATATCTAAATACACGCTTGACACGTTGCACGTCTTCTTTTGTTGGATTTTCAAGAGATCTTGACAGATAACCTACGCTATATGCCAGGTCTGGCCTCGTTCCCAACATTAAATACATTAAAGCACCAATTGCCTGTCTGTACGGAAATTTTATGTTTTCTTCTTCTTTGTTTTTTGCGTTAGAAATTTTATCCATTGGTGTAGTAACTGGACGACATTCAGTAAAGTTGAATTTTTCCAAAATTTTCTTGGCATATGCTTTTTGATGTATTTTAATATATTCTTCCTTTGTCTCAATTTGTAGTCCCAGAAAATACGTAGCATCTTTACTAACAATTTTGAATTCATTTTTCATTTCTTTTATAAAGACTTCAAATTCATTTTTATCGGAGGCTGCAATTAGACCGTCGTCCACATATAAGACAAGTATTAGTTTATTTCCATTATTCTCCCTCACATATAAACAAGTATCAGCTGAACTAATTTTAAATCCAAGTTTCTTTAAAAAATTTCCTATTCGTTTATTCCAGCATCTAGAAGCTTGCTTAAGTCCATATAAACTTCTTTTTAAATGGCATACTCGATTTGTCCCATCATCGAATCCTTCAGGAGGTTCCATATATATGTTTTCTTCTAGCTCACCGTATAGAAAAGCTGTGGACACATCGAATTGAGCTAAGTGTAAACCCTCAATTGCGGCAATGCTTAGGATTGAACGGATAGTGGACATTTTTGCTACGGGACTAAACGTTTGATCGTAGTCAATACCCTTTCTTTGTTTAAAACCTTTAATAACCAGCCGGGCCTTGTATTTGTCAATAGTACCATCGGCATTAGTTTTAATTTTAAATACCCATTTTCCGGGAAGAGCTTTATAACCTTTTGGTAGTTTTGTAAGTTCCCAAGTCTGGTTTTGAATCAACGAATCAATCTCACACTTCATTGCTTTTTCCCACTCTTCTCTTTGTAGGCTTTCAATAACCTCTTTGTATGTGCTTGGAGTTTGAATTTCATTAATGAATTCTTGGGATGTCATAACAATATCATTATGATTTAAAGAACCTATAATAATTGTACGATTACGTAATCTTTTTTCATTTAGTTGATCATAACCCGAATCTTCTTCTCGTAAGCGTTTATTGCACCATGCTTCGGTTTTTCTCTCGGGTTCTTCCATATCTAGTTTTTCTTCTTGTGTTTGCGCTTCGGCATCTTGTAGCGCGTCTTCATCTGATTCTTCTATATTTTCTGTGTCATATTCTATTTGCGCTTCAACATCTTGCAGCGCATCTTCACCTGAATCTTCCATATTTTGTGTGTTATCGTTGTTTTTAAATTTGATTGTTGATATTTTGGAATTCTTCAGGGTCTTAGGACTTTTTTCATTTTTAACATTTTCGCGGTTGCTCTTTCTGCAGCCAAAAACGTTTTCTATAAATTTTACATCTCTTGATAGTTGAATAGAATTGGTATTTTTAATGTAAACTCGATACTTTTCATCTCCATCATATCCAACAAGATATCCTTTTAAAGCCTTTTTGTCTAATTTCCGGCGTTTTTGATTTGGTACATGGATGAAACATGTTGAACCAATAATTCTAAGATGGGTAATTCTAGGTTTTTTTCCATGCCAAAGCTCAAAAGGACTTACATCTTTAATAGAGCTCTTTCCTGTTCGATTGAGAATGTAAATTGCTGATTTTACAAACTCAGCCCATAAAGCATCAGGAAATTCAACATCTTTGTTTGCATATTTCATTGTTCTAGCCATCTCTACAATTGTCCTATTTTCTCTTTCTGCGTTACCATTTTGCTGAGGGGTATATGGAGCAGTTATTTTATGATTAATGCCATTGATTTTGAGTACTTTCTTCACATCATCATTAATAAATTCTCCACCGTTGTCGCTAAGAATCGTCTTAATTATGTGACCTTGACTTTTTGCATGAGCAAGCATTTGTAAAAGGGTATCCTTCACATCTGATTTGTTTCTAACAATATACCCATATCTATATTTCGTGAAATCATCTTTATATACCACTAGATATCTAAAACCTTGAAATGAAATTGGAAAAGGACCGCAAACATCAGTAGATATCAATTCACCGGGAGCTGTAGCTGTTTGACGTCTTCCAAATGGTAGCCTGCAAAGTTTTCCATATACGCATGATTCACAAATTTCATTGTTATTTTCAACTTTAACACCCAGCTCTTTCTGCAGTTTATTCTTCACATGTTGTTTATTTTGGTGACCCCAACGCTCATGGTATAACTGTAGTAATGCACTTTTATCAACGACTGTATTCACTTTATTAATCAATGATATTGGCCATATATTTGCTTTATATAATGATCCATTTTTTTCACGATTTCCAGTCAAAAATACTTCACCATTCACCTTAAAAAAACATTTTGTTGGAAAAGATTTAAATTCACTAAAGAAATTTTTGTCATGAGCCGCCAAAACCGAAAAAAGGTTTCTTGCAATCGCAGGAACATACCAAACGTCTTCTAATTTCATCTTAATTTCTTTATTTTTATTAACTTTTGATACGAATTCAATAGTACCTTTACCAACAGCTTGAAGTGATTCTTTTCCAGCAGCTTGAATAATATGTGGTTCGCTAAACTTCTCATACTGCACAAAAAATTTTTCGGAGTGGGTAACGTGTTTCGTTGCACCGTTGTCTACCCACCAATCCATTGTATGTTTAACTGAATTTACTTCACCTGTTATTGATTGAAGTGCCACGTTTGTATAATCAATCTTCTCCTTTTGGAACTTACTTGGTTTTCCATCTGCAATCCATTTTCGGCATTCCTTCAACCAATGACCTTTCTTTTTACAGTAATGGCAAACGCTGTCTTTTCTATTATTTGTTTTAGAATTTATTTTACGACTGAATTCCTTTCTTTGATTCAGCATTAAAGCTTCTGAATTATCATGTTCAGATATTTTGTCCTTTTTTAAATTTCTTTCGTATAGACACAGCTGCATTATTAATTCATCTAATGACTTATCTTCGTCTCGGGTTAGCATCATCCAACTTGACTTGAACATTTCGAATGAACTTGGTAATACGTACAGTATTTTACATACCAGCAACAGATCCGGCAATGGATTTTCACCTTTTAATTTCAAACCATTATTTATTTCATTATATAAATTCTTTAGTTTTGAAATGTGAGTTGAAACGTCTTCATTGTTATTCCATTGAAAAGAAAAAAGTTCTGTACACATCTTAAATAGCTGGTCTTTTGAAGTCGCCTCAAACTGTTGCTTTAAAGCTTGCCACATCTCATAAGCACATTCTTTATCCATCACTTTTTGATAGATTTCATCGGTAATTGTGCTTGTAATGATGCTTTTGGCATACCAATTGGCCTTCCTATACGACTCACATTGCTTTTTGTATTCTTTTATTTGAGATTCATTTGTTTCATTTTCAATGGGCTCTGGCTTTAAAAGCCTTTTCTCGACTACGTCTAGGGCACCTTCATAAAATTCAAAAAGATCTCTCACCTTTCTTTTCCATATAGGCCAATCCAACTCGCTAGATAATTGCTTCACTGTCTTGCAAAACTCCATTTTTTTTTTTTTAACTTAATTTTCTTTGACTCCTGGGCCCATAACCTATTGTAAGTAATGATTTTTTATTGTATATAAAAAAACTAAAAATTGTACAAAAAGGAAAATTATCAAACTTATAAACAAAAGCCTATTTGATTTAAATATATAAAATCATTATAAAAAGTAAAGATTTAATAATTATTACAAAACATAACTTCAACAGATCTTTCACAAACTTACGCAGTCATCCACTCTTTAACACTGTGAAGAGAATCAAACTACTATTTACTTATTTCCTAAACCTGTACCCTTAACCCTCATCGCAATTTGGAAATCAATACGCAGGACTCCTGCTAAAGTATAACTCATGATATTAAGCTCAAGTCAGGTTAGCCACACACACTTTTTATTAGCCTTGTGCCATATAGTTCAATTTAGTGATCGCTCTTTTTAGTTCAAAGTTTGAAAATGAACTAGTTCAAAGGCTGTCTTTAGTTCAAAATCTCTCTTAGTTCAAAATGTTCTATTGACGTAGTGTTCGTACTTTTCAACTTTAAGTTCAAATGTTCTTTTCAAAATATGATGGCAACAATACCGTAGCATTGCCAAAAACGAATGTTTAATAAAATGCGCGGCAGCACTAATTTCATGTCTGGTGGTTCAAATACAATGTATAGTTTAAAAATGAACTAGGTATACTTAAAAGTGTGAACTAATTTCAATCGTTGGAATCGTTTAAATGAACTAGCTCGTTTATGAACTACACAAGTCTACTATTAATGCTTAACCCTGCTTTCTTTTTTCTTATTTAGAGACTACATATTTGGTTATTTGCCCTACTAAATAAACTCTCCATTGATGTTATTCAATAACAATTAATTTTAATTAATTAATCTGTTTATTCATGGTCCTAATGGGAAGTGAACTCAGGACTCGAGATTTTCTTTTTTACATCACGCAGATACTCTGTCTAGGCAACCAACAAGATTGATCAAAATTTAATAACTAGTTTTTCTTCTTATTCTATTTGTCTTAACCACACTTGTTGGTGGTGGTAATAATAATTTTTAAATTTTTTTTTTGAAAAATAGTTTTGCTATCGATATCATAAAAAAAGTATCAAAGTGAAATAATTTAGAACAAAAATAAAATTTTTTCTGTTAATTTAAAATTGAGAAATTTGAAAAAGGAACATTTTTAATGTGTTGAAATAAAATTAACAAATTTCATACAAAAAAATTTTTTTTCAGTGTACTGAATAATGAGTATTAATTACTTAAAATACTTAAATGTAAAATACATCATCTTAATTGTTATCCAAATAAAAATAACCAACTTTTATAATTTCATTAAATAATACACCATAAACCACTCACTTAACATGAATCCACCTGAGTAGAAAAAACTTTTACAATTAAAAATCTACTTGCAACAAACTCATAAATCCACCATGAGTTTTTAAATTAAATAAAAAAACGAAAGAAAAAAAAACACAAACAAACATCCACAAATCAATAAATGAACAGCAACAGAAGAATGAAAAACAAACACTCTTCAATAATAATTTTACAATTAATTTTCTTGTTCGAAAACTAATAAAAATAAAAGCAAAAAAGAGCAAAATATAACAGATGGATTCTTAAGCCACAATAAGTGAATAAAAAAAAATACATGAAAAAAGAAAACACTGCTAGCAAAAAATATTCAATGATTAAGTAGTTGATTCCCTATTGGAAAATTTTATAAATATATATTATTAGCAATTGTGGTCACGGCCCAACTTAGGGTTCACCAGTTGTATCTTACAACACTTTTCGCTTGCCTGCTTAAACCTTTAACCGATCCTTTTAAAACCCTATTTTGCTGCGAGAAGTAGAGAAAGAAAACTTCCACTCCCCCTTATAGTTTATTAAAAATAAATTCAAAATTTTCTAATTAAAATATTAATTAAATCAATTAAAAATTTAATTGAAGATTTTATTTAAAAATTAAATGAATAATTGAAACTATCAAAAAATATACTAAATCTCAATCTGAAAATACATAAAATCCAACAGATGCAATAACTTTTCTGTGTTTCTGGGGTCATCTTCGGCCTGTTGCGTATGTGTGCTGCTGCATTCATTTTAATATTTACGCTTTAATCTTTAGTATCACTTTCAAATCCATATTTCTTAACTGGCTGACCAACCTGTTAAACGTTTAGAGCAGACGACATCCGAAACTGGCTGGTATAGTGGCAGATACCATAAAATATTCTCCTGTTTCTACAACAGATCCTGTATTTAAAATACTGATGCCATTTTTGACACACTCACTGAGAATTTAACTTGTAGCCGTTCAGCTGTTTTTTAGTGTACCTAAACCTGCAAAGTGATATTAAATGACTTACTTTTTTCAGGTCTGGAAAGCTCTTGGCCACCCAATTACAGATAAGAACATAACTAGAAGCCTGATCATCCATTTGTATTCAATTGGTTTGCATTGTACCAGTATCACATTTCAATATTTCGTTCAATAGAAATTTTATTAAAGCACTTAATTTGTGTTTGGCTTAATTGTAAAAAAAAAAAAAGAAATGGAGAAAAAAGAGAAATCTGAAATTTTTGAAAAAAATTAGATTTTGAGCAATTGATTTTAGTTTTAAAAACTTTGTATCGGCTACAAATTTCCAATCAGTTTGATAAAAACAAAAGAAAACTCATCAATGATGGAATTTATATCAACAGTATTTTCCAGTTTCAAACATGTTATAAGGAATTTACAAAACAAAGGAAAATAGTAAACGCAGTAGGAAAAAAAATAAATAAAATTAAGTAAAATAGATTTGAAATTAAAAACTAAACTAAACTAAACTCAACTAAACTTAGAAAAAGTAAAGCAATAAAAGTAATTTTTTTCATGCTACACAGGAATAAAAAAGCAGAACAAATCGAGTGTAAACACTGTTTACCAGTTTCTTATTCAATGAGAAAACTTTTTCCCAAACTATTTTTAACCTTTGTACCTTTAAGAGCTCATCCAAGAATTGTGAGTTTTATTGCATTAAAAGAGTTTTTCAATACGAGGGCTGCTATATATATTTCTGGCCTGGCAACACTGAGTACTGCCAAGTGCAATCTGACATTTCCATTGGAAAGTTTGTCATTTTTAAGCATAATCGTACTCAAAACGTTTTAACATACGACCATTATTTGTGTTGTTAACAGTAACTTGAAAAAATTAATATAGACAAAAATGAAATTAACTCGTGAACATTTTCGTGCCATCATTTTTAACAACTTTCGACGTGGATTATCACGATAAGAGTGCATTGATGAACTTAAATCTTTGTATGGCGATGAAGCTGCATCCTATAGCACTGTGAAAAATTGGTATAATGAATTTAATCGTGGCCGAAGCTCGCTCAAATACGAATTCCGTGAAGATCGTCCAAAAACAGCTGTTGTGCCAGAGAACATTGATGCTGTGCGTGAACTCATAATGCAAGATCGACATGCGACATACCGAGATATAGAGACATCCTTGGACATTTCTTCTACCAGCATACATTCGATACTGCATGAACACCTGGCCGGAAAAAAGGTTTGTTCTCGTTGGATCCCGCACAATTTGAAAGTCGCTCAAAAAAAGGCTCGTGTCGATTGGTGCAAAGAAATGTTGCAAAAATACGACTGCGGTGCTTCAAAAGTCATTTATAAGATCGTCACAGGTGACGAATCATGGATCTATGCGTATGAGCCCGAAACGAAACAACAATCGACCGTGTGGGTCTTCAAAGACGAGCAAAATCCAACGAAAGTTGTTCGTGGAAGAAGCACTTCGAAGCGAATGGTCGTCTGTTTCTTCGGCAAAACTGGTCATGTGGCGACTGTTCCGCTTGAGCAACGTAGGACGGTCACTTCTGAGTGGTACACTACAATTTGTTTGCCTAAAGTCATCGGAGAAATTCGAAAAACTAACAAGAGAAGACGAATCATTCTTCACCATGACAATGCGAGCTCTCACACATCGGCTCAAACCAGAGCGTTTTTGACAAGCCAAAACGTCGAATTAATGGGGCATCCGCCGTACAGCCCTGCCTTGGCACCTAATGACTTCTTCTTGTTTCCGCACATCAAGAAAAAAATGCGTGGTCAAAGATTTTTGTCGCCAGAGGAAGCTGTTGAAGTGTTCAGAAACCATGTTTTAGAGGTGTCTCAATCGGAGTGGAAAAAGTGCTTCGACAACTGGTTTGAGCGCATGCAAAAGTGTATAAATCATGCTGGAGAATACTATGAAAAACAATAAAACCATTTTTGATTTTAAATATTTTCATTTTCACTATTAGGCCAGAAATATATAGAGCAGCCCTCGTAAGAGGGTTTTCATAAAATTGTTATCAAGTCTTTCAGGCCAAAACATAATGTAAAGGAACTCAGTGGAGGAGAGGACCGAATAAAACAACTTTATAGTTAATAAAAAAGTTGGATTTTTTGCTAAAAGAATTAAAATAAAACTTTGGCATTTCGTTAGCAGTGTTTTCTATTGTCGTAGATCTGTACAAGCAAATCTTAACTATTCGGTTCGCTTTAGGCCAACACAATACAAGCCATCAATTTTTAACCGTCGTGGATCTCTGAAGCGAGACAGCTTAGACACAGCTAATTCTGTTCGATTATAAAATTACTCTGCTGTGTTTTTGACGGGTGTTGTTTTCAGTCCGATGGAACATTAAATAAAAACAAGTAGTAGTGAAAGATAATAAAAAAAAAGATAAAAAATATTTCCTGAAAGATTTCTTCAAAACATTTTTTTATTGCCCCATATATTTGTTTTTTGATTGGTGTTACTTCATTGTTCTAAATAATAAGGAAAAATTAGAAGTAGTCGTGATGTTTTGCCCGCTGCCACGAAGGATATGGACCGATCTGGCTAATTTTCAATAGCGAACTTTTCGAAACTATGTCTGATCAATTGGCGTATTTAAATTTTCTTTAGCTTAACTAGAGCTTTAGTAAAGTTGAGTTCAACACTAACATGGACGGACAGACGTCTAATTTTTCAAAATCAATTTATCAAAAAATTGATGTTTGCGTTCGTCGCGAGGCATTTAGCGCTATTTATATTATAAATCGTGGCGCATAAACCATCTTTATCGGCCGTAAAGCGAATTTCGGCTGCAATTTAACTGTAGCAAAAAGATGGAGTTTGGTGGATGTTAAACTATCTAAAGGGCCTGTTGTTGATTCGGGTCTTTTCATATGTTACAATTTCGTTAATAACACACCAACCGTTAATGCCAAAAATGAGCCAGAATTTATGACAGATTTTTTAAGTAATTTTGGTTGCGTTTTACAAGCGTTTAGCTAGAATCTTAACTTTTGTTGTTTCAATAGGACTTAAAAACGACCTTCTGTGCATTAAATAAAAAAAAACTAGAACTAGAACTTTAAAGCAACTCACATTCCTATCGATTATTTTAATTAAAAAAAAAAATTAGTAGTCGCCATCAGCCAGGAAACAAGTCGATAATACGAAACCTTCCATCAATAGTGGTGATCAATTTAAACATAAATTTAAGAATTTGTTACTTATTTTAATTATAAAACTTCCGCTATGGAAAACCTTAGGCGTAACATTGTGATTATGAAAGGAATAAATGCCGAGTTTTAATGCTTTAAACGAAAATTCCCTTTATTTCTCTTTTTTGACCAACTGATTTTGAGCATTAGACTGTATTTTAATGAAGAAATTGATTTTTTTCCTATTAAGTCGCGACTGCTAAAGAATTAAAGTTAAATCAATGAAAACTAAAAATAGAGTGGCCAGATTGTTGGTGGTACAGGCAAGTTGTCCGTTGCTTCAGCTATAGCTCGAAGTCTTTAGTTTGACCTGATTTCTTATAGACAGACTTAAACACCCAACAATGAGAGTTATAGAGCCCATAGAAGTCTGAAGGGACAAAAACACAATGAAAACGAGGAATTTTTTATGCAAAAAAAGCGCAATAGTATTAAAAGAGCCTCTGCCACTGAATATCCGGATTATGAAAGGGTAAGCCCTGTACGAGGGCTGCTATATATATTTCTGGCCTGGCAACACTGAGTGCTGCCAAGTGCAATATGACATTTTCATTGGAAAGTTTGTCATTTTTAAGCATAATCGTACTCAAAACGTTTTGACGTACGACCATTATTTGTGTTGTTTACAGTGACTTGAAGAAATTAATATAGAAAAAAATGGAATTAACTCGTGAACATTTTCGTGCCATCATTTTTCATAACTTTTGACGTGGATTATCACGACAAGAGTGCATTGATGAACTTAAATCTTTGTAAGGCGATGAAGCACCATCCTATAGCACTGTGAAAAATTGGTATAATGAATTTAATCGTGGCCGAAGCTCGCTCGAAGACGAATTCCGTGAAGGTCGTCCAAAAACGGCTGTTGTGCCAGAGAACATTGATGCCGTGCGTGAACTCATAATGCAAGATCGACACGCGATATACCGAGAGATACATTCGATACTGCATGAACACCTGGCCGTAAAAAAGGTTTGTTCTCGTTGGATCCCGCTCAATTTGAAAGTCGCTCAAAAAAAGGCTCGTGTCGATTGGTGTCAAGAAATGTTGCAAAAATACGATTGCGGTGCTTCAAAAGACGTTTATAAGATCGTCACAGGTTGTTCTTTCGAACAATGGTATAAACCCAAACCCTGGAATCATCAACGCCCCCATGTAACTGCAGCCAACTTCAACAATAATATCTCTCTCTTAACCAAAAAAGAATCATTCGTCAATCTTCATTAAGATCGTTCGCTGTCGGCTCGCTCCTGTGAAAATATTTATTAAAAATATTATACCTTAAAACAAAAAGTGAATTAAAACTAAAATACTAGTGAAAAAACTAAATACAACCTAGTTAAAACTTATATCTAAATATCATAAAATTAAAAACTATTAAAAGGTTAATACTTAACTTTATTGTTAAAACTTAAAATCTATAATAAAAAACCTAAAACCTACAAATAAAATTATAAAACCTAAAATGAATTAAAATTATCATAGTTGAATACTTACCTTAACCTAAAATTTATTTACCTATATACTTACCCTATATAAAACCTCATTATAAATACTTACCGTACAAAATATCACAGTTAAATAAATATATACCTAATTTATAATTTTTAAAAAACATAAAAATTGGTGTTGTTATTTCCCAATACCCTTCTCCCTCTAACCCGTCTAAATACAGGTGACGAATCATGGGTCTTTGCGTATGAGCCCGAAATGAAACAACAATCGACCGTGTAGGTTTTCAAAGACGAGCAAAATCCAACGAAATTTGTTCGTGGAAGAAGCACTTCGAAGCAAATGGTCGCCTGTTTCTTCGGCAAAACTGGCCATGTGTCGACTGTTCCGCTTGAGCAACGTAGGGCGGTCACTTCTGAGTGGTACACTACAATTTGTTTGCCTGAAGTCATCGGAGAAATTTGAAAAACCAGCAAGAGAAGACGAATCATTGTTCACCATGACAATGCGAGCTCTCATACATCGGCTCAAACCAGAGCGTTTTTGACCGGCCAAAACGTCGAATTAAAGGGTCATCCGCCGTACAGCCCTGACTTGGCACCTAATGACTTCTTCTTGTTTCCGCACATCAAGAAAAAAATGCGTGGTCAACGATTTTTGTCGCCAGAAGAAGCTGTTGAAGTGTTCAAAAACCATGTTTTAGAGGTGTCTCAATCGGAGTGGAAAAAGTGCTTCGACAACTGGTTTGAGCGCATGAAAAAGTGTATAAATCCTGCTGGAGAATACTTTGAAAAACAATAAAACCATTTTTGATTATAAATTTTCGCATTTTCACTATTAGGCCAGAAATATATAGAGCAGCCCTCGTATTGCAATGGCTTGGACTAAAATTCTTTGCATCTTTTTTATTTATTTAAGTGATTTCCAGGAATAAGCCGTCTCTTAAAGAAGAAATTGATTTTTTTCCTCGCGATTTTGAAGCGAGTTAGGCTCATGATCACCTACGTATTTAAAAGCTTGTAGCAGCATTCACATTATTTTGTAAAATATAATATCTTAACTTGGAAGTAGAAACCGATGCAGAATGACTTGTATAGTTGAAGTTTTAGTATTGACCATAAGATTCTCCAAATCCATTAAAATATATAAAATTAATTTATTCAGTTTAATATTCAAAAACTAAATGAAATCTTCTTTTTGACAGTGTATTCGGCTTAATGCGTTCAAACGTTTACATTTACCTCTCCTTAGTCACCATAGAATCAAATAACAAACATCTGGTTGCTCTGGAAATAAATAGTAAAATTTACAATGCCACTAATGCTACCGTCTTAACGTATCTCAGTTACAGTTAGCAATGAATTGAGTTTAAATTGAACAAAAAGATGTTACACAAAGTTTTTAAGTTCCAAGGTGTAATAGAAAAGTTCTTTATTTTATGTTATACTTAGAAAATAGTTTTACAATTCGAAGTGTCAATTAGCATTTAAGTTGAAGAAATTGCAAAGAAAAAAGTAAAACTCATTTGAACCCTTAGAAACTGTTAGGGTTCTTTTGTTTGATTTGTATTTAAGACACTAAAGAAAATCTGCGAGAATTTTTATAGGCCAAAACTCTATTTAAACAGAAGTACAATGGATAATTTACTTGGCATTTAACCTCAAGTTTTTTCAAGTTTTTTATATCAATAGAAAAGCCTTTTATTTATTTAAAAGCTTTCTTCCTGCCCCCTTTTTATTACCTTCACCCCAATAAGTAGAAGAAGGTTACATCCAACTTTGTCGTTCCTCCTACAGTATCCATTTCCAAGCCCTTAAAATATATATATTTTGAGTCCTTTTGCATAGCGAAGTCAATTGAGCGATGTACATCTGTCCGCCTGCCCGGCCGTGTTAGTGTTGATATCAACTTTGCCAAAGCACTAGATGAGCTAGAAAAATTTTAAATGCACCAACTGATCGGACATAATTTTTGAAAAGGTTGCTATTGAAAATCAGCAAGGTCGATCCATGTCCTTCGAAAAACTGGGCGAAGAACCTGCCTCTAACTTTTTCATATCATCAAGAAACTCCAATCAAAAATACAAAAATATAGAGCGTCAGAGAATTAAAAAATAAAAAAAAACACAAATGAAAAAATTGGCGCTTGCACATATTTTCCGAGTTATGGGCTTGTGAAATTTTCATAAAGAAGTTCGATTGTCAATATGAATATCATTTAAAAGCTTTTGAACAGATCTTTTAAAAAATTCTAAAAATTTGTAATTTTTGTGAAAAATTATTTGTTTTAAATTAAACTTTCTGTGCACTTGTTGTTAGAGCGGACATTTAGGTCAGTTATGGGGGCACCCAGTAATGGGGACACCCTTTAATTCTTAATTTCAAGTTTGCTACTTATTATAGCGGACTAAGCAATAAAGGTTCTGTGCAAATTTCAATCAACTGTCTACAACTAATCAACAGTTTGGTCATATACATCAAATAATATCTACTATTGTGACGCCCTATAATTTATAATTTTAAATCTTTATACTTCTTAATATACCAGACAAAGTAGTGTACACTCTGTTTAATTTTCAAGTGTTTGTATGTAACGGTTCAAATGATAGGACCATATAAATCAATATAGTTTAAATATGGGAACACCCTTTAGTTTCTAAATTAAAATTTTATACTTGCTGATAAAGCGGACTTAGCAATTGACATCCTAACAAATTTTTAAGCGGTGCATAAAAGGCAATTTACGTCGCCTATTGGGACACCCTTTAATTTTTAAATTTATTTTTTTATAACTTTTTAAATTTTAAAGAAGTGCACTTTACGTTTCATAATTCACTTAAAAACATGTATGTTGTATGGGGACACCCTATAATCTTTAAGATTATGAACTGTCTTTAAAACGAGACCAATCTAGAAGCATAATCTATCAAATTACAAAAAAAAATTTCAAAATCGGTTAAGAAATTACTGAGTTCTGCAGGCTCTTATAAATAAATAAAAAAGTAACATTCAGTCGAATTGATAACAGCCTTCGTTTTTCGAAGTCGGTTAAAAATAAACCAGGTTAAAATTACCTGAATTTCTTGTCAAAACCAGTTCAGTTAAGCTCACAATCATCAGTGAAAACTTTTGAGCTTTAGTTCGTACGTTGAAAATCTTTTTTATCATTAATTAATGACGTTAAACAACTCTCCTTTTATTTGTTTTTTTTTATTTAATTGCAAAGAAAAACAAATAATTTCTCATCTGTTTAAATCCTTTTATACAGCTTTCCGCTTGGGCAAATGTTTTCACAGTCTGTTTAAAAAAATAAATGAATTATAAAATTGAATTTAAAGCTTATTTTTCGTTTTCGTTTTTCTTTGCTTTTAATCGGTTCAAAAATAACTGAGTTCTACAGGTCCAAACATAAAAAAAGGCAACATTCAGTCGAATTGATAACCTCTTGCTTTTTTCGAAGTCATAAAAAATTAAAGGGTGTTCCCTGGGAGATGTGATTTTGCCGTACATGGCCTTTTCTTGTTTACTTAAACTGGCAAACACTTTAAGAAGATTTGGCACCACAAAGTAATTTTTTTTCTTAATCAATTTAGTAACTAAAATGTACGTGAACTTAAGCCCAATTAAAGTTGTTATTTAGTTATAATACTTTGTTATTATAATTAAAATAAACAATTTGCTAATATATAATTTAAAATATTAAAAGGATAATTAATTTAACAAACGTTTGTGCAATTTACTTAAAGTGCCTGTTATTATGGTGGCTAACGTCTATTCCAGTTAACAGATTAGTCTTCTTCTGTCTGTTTTGAGGTTATTTTTTTGGAAGAACTATTATTCTTAAAGCATTAAACATATGGAATTAACAAAAAATCATCAGCAGTCATTGCAAAACTTCAATTTTCTTTTAGTTTGCTTAATTATTTACTTGTGCTTTTTTTCGGTTCTTTCATTAATCATAATTTTCCTGTAACGTAAAGGGAATTGATAAAAGTCTTATTTTATATTTCTTTTTTTTTTTTTTTTTTTATTACACAACTTTTCCTTTCTTGTGTTGCTGCATATAAACTTCAACTGAATGTATCATATTTCTTTGTGTAATTGTAAGTACTTCAAAAACTATTTTACAATTTACTAACTTGTCACAGTAATTTTTATGGCTGCATTTCCGGTATCCGTTTCTTAAAGCAGTGACAAGAAAAACTTAAAGAAAAATGTATTTCTCTACTGATATTATTTTTGAATGAGAATAAAAATTGTATAATTTTCTTGGGCAAATTGTTACAGTAAAAATGTGCCTGTGAGAGTCGTTTTATTTTGTTGGAAAATTATTAAATTTAATTTTAAAATAGAAAATGTCCTTAAAGAAGCTGTTTTCCTTAAAGTCAGTTTACATACTTTACTTGAAGAGTATTTAAGAGTCGGCTTTGATAAGCAAACTTTTCTTACCACTTGTTACTTTTACAGAAACCAAACTTTTGCCCCACAACTTAAATAAAGAATTTTTTTTCTTTTCTTTTTTCTAAGGGGTGGGAATGGATATTTTTGTTTTCGGTATTTGTTGTTGTTGTTGCAAAAATGTTTTTTTTTTGTGTTTTTGTTGTATATTAGAGATATGAAATTTTGAAACTTATGCTGCCTTTTACACGTTTTGATATAAAAAAAGAATTTTTATTTTCAAAAATGTTACAAAGTTTTTGATTAAATTCTTTTTTACGCTCTTTTATTTGCAAGAAAGAATAAATAATGAGTCGCAAAAAGTATATTAATTAAGAAAAAGTAAAAATTATATATTAAGTATTTGTAATACAATTAATTTTATTTTATTCTTTATATATATGAACCTAGAATCCAGGAGCAGATGTTTTGGCAAAAACAACTTTTATTTTTAAAACTGATGCATACCTTAAGGCGTAACATTAATCATTATTTGTTCAATTGATTTTTTTTTGTTTTTCGTTTTTTTTTTTACTCTTTAAGTGTTTTAAAACCGCTATTAAATCATCCAAAGATTGCATAAATTAACTAACGAGTGGGTGTAAACCATACATTTCCATTTGGTTTAACCATCAAAACCACACAAATTACACCCACACACACACACACATGCTAAACACAAAATCTATAGACAAATTAAGCAAAAAAAAAAAAACGACAAGTACAGCAAGTGAGAATGTAAAATTTCAAGCTTAGCAGGATCTGATTTACCCTTCATCATATGTCCACAGAAGACTTGTTACTACAGCGACTTTAACAGTACAAATTAAATATTAGAGGATGTTTCCAAGGTGACGTGATATTTATAAAAATATTGTTATTACTTTTAAATTGTGACAGGCATTTTTATTTAAAAGATCAATACATGGCATTAATGGCTGACGTGTCACACTAATAACGTGATTAACATACCGTGATTAATAATACCAGCACAGAAAATAATAGAGAGTTGTTATATTGCACGGCCTTGGAGACCAGTTTATAGGCTGCCAACTTGTAATTTAAATAATTTATATATATATGACCGCACTTAGCGAAATGCCTTTGAAACCACTGCGGCATTAAATAACTCCCTACGAAATAAGTCCGCAAATTCAAAATGAAATAAGTAAAAAAAAAAGAATTTACAGAAGGCAACAACAACACTTTTTGGGTCATCACTTCTTTTTGGGAACTTATTTCATTTTGATATTGGGGAATTATTTCATATGAAATGAACAAACATTTTAACACCACTAAAATTTTTAATAGCCTGTTCAATAGCTCACTCAATATCAAGCTTTTCTCAATAAAAGCCATTATTTAGTTCAATATTCCATAGAAAATCTCAATAATTAATTGCGCAATAAGAACGAAATTGTTATATTTTATACAAATATTTTCTTTTTTAATTAGGACCAGCACTCAGGGGATGAGCCCTACTTATGCAATGCATTGTGCCAGAACTAGGAAATTAGGTTTTGGAATGGGGGATAGAGGGAGTAGTGCTTGTGAACATTTGATTTGAATCTTTGCACATTGAAAGTGGCAGGAAAGACCTCTGCAGGGAGTTTATTCCACATACGAACTGTTCGGCCAAAAAACGAAAATTCTCTGTAATGCGTTGTGCGATTCACTGGCCAATCGACCACAAAGGAATGCGCTCTTGATGCAGATCGCGTTGCGCGTATGAAATTACGGTTTTCAGGAACAAGTTCCCTGATTTCATAAGAGCACATTCCGTTGTAGTAACGATAAAACAGTGAAACACACTACACATTGCGTCGATGCTCCAGTGAGTCAATAGAGCTGGATACGCTACTGTCACCGATGAGTTTCTTCGCTCTTTCCTGTACGCGGTCGAGTAACTCCAAAATAGACTTTGAGTAGAAATTAGAACGCAGCACTGTTCGGAAGATGTGTGTGAAGCAAAATTTTGAAATTTAATCCTCAGACAAAAACCAATTGCGTCTAAAATAAGCAACATTTTGAAATTTAAACCTCAGACAAAAACCAATTGCGTCTAAACCAAACTAATTTCGTCAATACACAGAATATTGACTCAATAAAAGTGTATGTATGAACACACTTTAAAACACTCTTACAAATGAAGAACATCCACAGATGGTAACACTTACCTATCCAATAATTAAAGACTGAAATTTTTAAAAAATCCCCTTACTCTTCATATGTCATTTTAATTTTATATTCTGCTCTTTATTTACGGCTTTGTTGACAAGTGACTTAACACAGCATACGACAAATAAATAAAAATAAAACTGTATTGCCGATGGAGATATTGAACATTGTATTTATGTATGTAAGTTTGAGTGCGTATAGGTAGGCTGGATTAAAAGGTATCTTAAAAATAAACTTTTATAATTTAATTTGTTACGCTTTTTTATTGTGTGTTAAGTATAGCGGCAGCATTTAATATTAGACTTGTGCCATATATTTCAATTTAGTGATCGCTTTTTTTAGTTCAAAGTTTTAAAATGAACTAGTTCAAAACTTAGTTTAAAGGCTCTCTTTAGTTCAAAATTTCTCTTAGTTTAACTTTCAACTTTTAGTTCAAACGCTTTCTTTAGTTCAAAAGCTCTTCTAGTTTAAATGTTCTTTTTAAAATATGATGGCAACAACACCGTAGCATTGCCGTAACGAATGTTTAATAAAATGCGTGGCAGCACTAATTTCATGTCGGAAATAATCACCAAGGAAACAAAGACATGGGTTCTAGTATATTTTTTCTGGTAGTTCAAAAACAAAATATAGTTCAAAAATTAAATTAAATTAAAAAATATGAACTAGTTCACTTAGTTCAATCGATGGAATCATTTAAATGAATCAGTTCGTTTATAAACTACACAAGTATATTTAATACACTGCAGCTTGTATTTCCCACTCCAATGGCCACTAATTTTTAAACCATTTAGTTTATTCCGATTTGCTTTGTTTGACTCCTTGTGTAGGGTGTCCATTAGTTTGGATCGTAGTCATAGTTGAAGTCATATTCTGGGAAGTGTAAAAGGTGTTTATAGGTCGATAATTTCCCTTCCAAAATTTGATTGGTTTTAAATTTACAGGGATATTACTCCACTAACTACACCATTCCTAAGGCATAAATTTGTTTATGAATTATTCACGTTGTTGTTATAACATAGTATAAGGTGCAGAGTTGCCAGATCATTATAATACAGAAACATAAATGACTAAGTAAAGTGTTTTTAAACAATCGATAATATTTTCATTTTACATAATCCAAAAAATTAATTAATTCTTATTATTTTACTTTAATCGTGCTTGATTCTTTCAAATATAAATATTTCATGATACTCTCATGAAATATTTATTATTTAAAGCTACAAAATGAAATGTATTACTGCAGGTAAGGTAAATCCATATGGCAGTTACGTATTATTAACCAATTTGCTTATAATTTCTCAAAAATCGCTATGACGCCAAATAAAAACTTTTTGACACCATGTTTGGCGAGAAATTGGCATAACTAGCATCCCTAGTAAAAACCATTGGTACCCGTTTTTTGTTTTGGGAATGGCCTCTAAAATTGGAAAATTAAATTACGAGAAGGAGTATAAAAGGAGAGGTGCTTGTGGACATTCGTTTTAATTCTTTGCATACATGAAAGTGACCTCTGCAGGGAGTTTATTCCACAAACGAGCTATTCGGATTCGAATTTTATCGGTAACGCATAGTGCGATTCACTGGTTAATCGAATACAAAGCGATAACCTCTTGATGAAAAATGTGTTAAAATTACTGTTTTGAGGAACTAGTTCCCGAGCATATTCCGTTATAGTAACGATAAACTAGTGAAACACATCCCACAACCCGCCGATGCTTTAGTGATGGCCACTGTAACCGATAAGCTACTTTGCTACGAGGGCTGCTATATATATTTCTGGCGTGGCAACACTGAGTGCTGCCAAGTGCAATCTGACATTTCCATTGGAAAGTTTGTCATTTTTAAGCATAATCGTACTCAAAACGTTTTGATGTACGACCATTATTTGTGTTGTTTACAGTGACTTGAAAAAATTAATATAGAAAAAAATGGAATTAACTCGTGAACATTTTCGTGCCATAATTTTTCACAACTTTCGACATGGATTATCACGACAAGAGTGCATTGATGAATTTAAATCTTTGTATGGCGACGAAGCAGCATCCTATAGCACTGGGAAAAATTGGTATATTGAATTTAATCGTGGCCGAAGCTCGCTCAAAGACGAATTCCGTGAAGGTCGTCCAAGGACGGCTGTTGTGCCAGAGAACATTGATGCCGTGCGTGAACTCATAATGCCAGATCGACATGCGATATACCGAGGGATAGAGACATCCTTGGACATTTCTTCCACCAGCATACATTCGATACTGCATGAACACCTGGCCGTAAAAAAGGTTTGTTCTCGTTGGATCCCGCACAATTTGAAAGTCGCTCAAAAAAAGGCTCGGGTCGATTGGTGCAAAGAAATGTTGCAAAAATAAGATTGCGGTGCTTCAAAAGACGTTCATAAGATCGTCACAGATGGCGAATCATGGATCTATGCGTATAAGCCCGAAACGAAACAACACTCGACCGTGTGGGTCTTAAAGACGAGCAAAATCCAACGAAAGTTGTTCGTGGAAGAAGCCTTCGAAGCAAATGGCGACTGTTCCGCTTGAGCAACGTAGGACGGTCACTTTTGAGTGGTACACTACAATTTGTTTGCCTGAAGTCATCGGAGAAATTCCAAAAACCAACAAGAGAAGACGAATCATTGTTCACCATGACAATGCGAGCTCTCACACATCGGCTCAAACCAGAGCGTTTTTGACCGGACAAAACGTCAAATTAATGAGTCATCGGCCATACAGCCCTGACTTGGCACCTAATGACTTCTTCTTGTTTCCGCACATCAAGAAAAAAATGCGTGGTCAACGATTTTTCTCGCCAGAAGAAGCTGTTGAAGTGTTCAAAAACCATGTTTTAAAGGTGTCTCAATCGAAGTGGAAAAAGTGCTTCGACAACTGGTTTGAGCGCATGCAAAAGTGTATAAATCATGCTTGAGAATATTTTGAAAAATAATAAAACCATTTTTGATTATAAATATTCGCATTTTCACTATTAGGCCAGAAATATATATAGCAGCCCTCGTACCTTCTGCATGCAGTCAACTAAGTCCATAATAGACTTGTGTCAGTGGCCAGAGATATGGAGCGTAATATATTTTTCACCGTTTCTTTAGTTTCCACACCAAACCTCTTACCGGTTAGGTCCGCCACTTCATAAAGCATCTTCATATAAAAGTAGGAGGTGAGCAAATTTAGTACAGGCAACAAAGCATCTCACCACACATCCCTAACACATGTTTTTGCACTGTGAATAAGAGTACATTTTTCTTGTCTCGACGTATTCAGACCCTGGATAAAGTCACACTTCATGACTGCTGGCTGATACTTCTCTTTACAGGATTTGATATTATGGAAATATAAAGAAGTTTTTTTTAGTTTAAGCATTTGCAACAAGATCTTTAGTTAATTTTTCAATCACCCTCGTATGTATAGTTTATTCAATATGTATTTATTTGTGTGGGTTTAATACATTTCCATGCTCATTTAAAGCCATTTTACACCTGTATTTATCATAATCAGTTTTGACTTTAATAAACATCGCATTGTTTCTCTTCTCTATTAAATCTCATATTCTTTACTTGAGGGTGATTTTCATATTATTTTCATTTCCTTATTCTGTTGTAATGCTTTTTCCATTAACATCTTATTTATTCAGGTTTTATAAACTGAACTCTGATTAAAGTGGTGTTAAACATTGTGTATTTGGTTTTCTGTCTTTTATTTTTTGTTGGTTACAAAGTTGAGGAAAAAAATCAATAATTGCTCTTAATAATAGACAAACAAAAAAATATATATTAAAGAAATATAAAAGTTGTTGTGGAATTGTAAAACGTACTTATTTAACTTTCGCAAACAAGTTTTATAAATTAAGTTTGATTATTGAAATTAACGATATTTTTTAAATCTTAAATCGAGTCAAATTTATTTTGAATGTAAATTCACTAACAAAAAGTTTTCAAATTTAAAGTTTAAGCTGAGGTAAAGTTACTGTAGCTATTTTATGAATTCTTTTGCTGATACATTACTGTTGAGCACAGAAGAATTCGATATTATAATTTTTTATTGTTATGTTTTACCAAATTAGTTGCTTTTTTTTATTGCCAAGTAAAATATGGCTACAGTTATTTTCACCATTTGTTTCTGTAATTTGTAATTTTGTTACCAACACTATTACATAACTCATACTTTACAGCGAGTAAAACCGCTAAGATTCTACCAATGTAAAAAGATCTGGCAGCTTTTTTGGTTATTAATAATGCATTTGTATTTCAATATGTGTGGGTATAGGATCCATTCTGTAGGCAAATCAAGAGCCATGCTACAAAAAATAAATTGAACTTAACTTGCCAGGTTAAGAGTCCGAATTTTTGGGTTGCACACAAAATATTCGACGCTGTCAACTAAGAAATAGACAAAAATGCGGAAAAGAAAATTTTTTTTTGATTTCCAAATGAAATCTAGTTTGGCAAATAAGTCGGTGTATTGTTTAAGAATAATTCTTCTGTTTAAATCTTCATCTAATTTTCTCTGAAAATTTAGAAAAATGTCTGTATTTGTTTCATTTGAAATTATATTTTACTATTTTAGCTTCATTAATGGCTATCAAACGAACTTTTTCTTAGAAAAGTTCTACATAAAAATAATATTTTATTTTGTGGTATTAAAACAATTGGATAAAATACCTGTTGCATGCAACGACCATTTAAAAGTCGTTTTAACTAAATTTCACAAAAATTCAATTAACCTATTTTAATTAGGGTAACAAATAGTCTAACAAGCATTGGCATTAATTTTGCAATTAAAATAATTAAATTCCTAAAAGCAAAGAAAAAACTTCGAAAAAGAAAAAAATATTTCAAGCCTCCTTCATCATTCTGTAAGGGAAACTAATTGTGTTCATTAAAAGAAATAAAAATAATAAATCACGAGAAGGGGGATAGAAAAAGTTGTGCTTTTGCAGACTCGTTTTAATTCTTTGCATATATAAAAGTGACCTCCGCAGGGAGTTTATCCCTCATACGTTAACCGATATTCTTGCCAATCGGGTAAAAAGGTATAACGTCTTGATAAAAAATGTGTTAAGCGTACGAAATCACGGTTTTCAAAAACTAGTTTCCGAGCACATTGCGGTGTACTAACGATAGTGGAATAAAACACATCACACCTTGCGTCGATGCCCTAGGGATGCCCACAATAACTGATGAACTACTTCGCTTCCTTCTGCACACGGTCGAGTAACTTCATAATAGTTTTTGTTTCGGCGGCCCATAGAAAGCGAAAAAATCAGATGAAGCGTAGTGTCACTTGTGTCATTTCTGAAAACCTAAGTACCGTGCCTTTTTTTCCGCCTTAAAAATATGTGCGTTTCACCGAACATCGAATTGAATTTTTATACCAAGAACATCAAGAACTTTTGATACCTTTATATTTGTACCACGCATAATTTTAGATGAGGTAGCACAGTCAGCCGAACGCCTATGCAAAAGCACACAGTCCAAGATTTTCTGATGGCTAAATTAAACCCTGTTAATAAGATCCTATTCGGAGATTACTAAATCAACACGATTGAGAGTATTATCCATTTCCAAAACGTTTGGTCCATTGCAAAATGAATACGATTGGTGTATGTTACTGTCATGTGCGGTCACAAAGAGGGTTGCCAATTACAAGGGACATATTTATACAAAAAGCTGTCAACCATTGCAAAAAGATCAATAGCAGTCACGGAGGGTCGGACAGGTGATTAATCCAAAAGTGAAGGTTGTGAATTAGTGGGTTACAGGTGTGTTTTTTATGACCTGTATACATTTCTTTGCTATAATGGTTCTTGACGATAGGGATTAATCGCTTGAGTTCTCATCATTGAAAAAAAAAACTAATTTTATTTTTAAAATGCTGTTTCTTTTTTAAATTTTTGTGTTTATATTGTGAGTCATCCTAATGCTAAGCAGAAACTAATTTCCTTATAAATGAAAGTTTAAGTTAAGCACCGTTTACCTTTTCCTGTTATATTTTTCAGGAAATTTTTGAATTATAATTTTAAGATTGATCAAATATTTTGTTATTTAAAATTGAATAATTTCAAAATCGATATTATATATTTATTCGAATAATCGAATAATTTTTATTCGAATAATCGGATAATTTTAATTCGAATAATTTTTATTCGAATAATGATAATTTTTATGCGAAAATTAACTCTTAATTTTAAATAATTTGTTTTTCAATTCACTTTTAACTTCCCAATTACTGAATACAACAAATGGGTTTGTTTTTAAAATTTATGCGCACAGATAAAAACGGCTATAAATCAATTTTATATGTAATGAGAGCATCAGTTTCATTTTGTAATAAAATTTAAACTGGTTTCTGTGTTCTTTTCAAAACACAAAAAAAGTTATTTATTTCATTTAAAGGGTAAGAAACTAAGCCAAGCGATACATGACAAATAGGAGTTTGAATTGTGTGTTTTAATTCTCATATCTGCAGCAAATGTGCGCATCAGAGCGTATAATTAATATTACATTTTCAAACATGTTTGCAACAGTCAGACGCCACCATTATACTGCTGCTAAAACATGGTGTGTGTTTGACTCTATTTTGCGTAACTGATGAAAAGTATAGTCATTGTGAAACTTTTAATTATTTAGTGTTTTATATATAAAAGTTTTAAAATTTATTTTATTTAATTTTTTCTTTTGTATCAGAAATTTTATTTATATTTTTTTACCTATAAAAAAACACTTATAAAATGAAACCTTTTTTTATTTTATAATTTATTTATTTAGATTTTTTTAATAAAATATTTACATATTTTTGTTGGCTTTTGCAAAACAAATCCCTGTTAATGTTTAACGCAAGATAACAAATTCTATTTATTTTTTTTTAAATTTATGTAAATGCTAACACATCATCAGAACACAAAAAAACTCACTAAAACATGGGTATAATATGTATGTTTGCTTATATTGTTAAATTAAATGATATAAACAAAATTGATAAAGTAAATAAACATCTGACAGCCGTCCTTAAAGTGCTTTGCGTGGAAAATGTGACACGCATACAAAAAAGGTACAGAGGTTTGAGTGTAAGTGTTTTTATAATTCCTGTTATACATAGGACAGCTTTTAAATGATATCGTAGCATAAACATTCACATGATTTTTAAAAAATTTAAGGACTTTCTATTTAATATAAAAAATTTTTATCTAACAGAAAAGTGTCAATAGCTTAACTTTTTACTGTAATAAAATTAAGAGAAAAAAGACAAAGTAATCAATTTTGTTATATTTAAAATTTGCTTTGCTAAATTAATAAATTTTAAATTTCTTGTTTTGCTTCTTAAAATTGTTGAATTTTAAATTATTAGAACCTATTTTACATTTTCAATTGGGTAAATTGTATAAAGCAAATAACACTGATTTAGAAATTTTTATTTAAAAAATATTTCAAGTTAATTTTTTATTTTTTACCAATCCCGATTTGAACCCTGGATATTATAAATGAATTAATTTTTTTTTCGGCTTGGGTTCATTTTTAAAATTTAATTTCTAATAATTTTTAAAAAATAATTTATTTACAAATATATGCGGACGTTCTCCAAAGAAAACAAGAAAAACCACCTAAAATTTTTTTTTAAATTAAATTAAAAAAATATTTGAAATTTTTATTGCATTTCTTTATATTAATTAATTAATAGGTTTTGATGGCTAAAAAATAATATTGCTTTTTTTCGGCTATTGATCGAATAATTGTGATGCTGTGTTTTGTGATCTCCTGATTATTAAATACAACCCGTTTCAATGGTTAATAAATTACCCGGGAAATGAATATTGAATATTTTAGTGGATCCAATTTGAATAAATTATTATTTTATTAATTTATACTTTTCCTTATTACTTCATTTGGTTTTAACAATTTTAAGACATTTTGCATAAAAAAGAAATAATGTTTGATGGAAATAAAAAAACAATTTATTTTTTGGTGATCAGCACCCGCTAGGTAAAAATATTTAATAGAATTTTGTTTTGTAAGGCACTTGAATATCAGTCATTTGCTTTTGTTTTTTATTTTCTCTTCTGCCTCATCTTATTTCATTTATTGCTATTTTATTTATTAAATTAAATAAATTGTTATTAGATTTTTTTATAGATCCCTATAAAAAAGTTATTTTATTTTTCTAAATTTTGATTGATTAAGTAAAATAAAGTAAAACATAAAAATAACTTGAGATTATTATAACGGGTGTTTTTTTTTTTTCTAAGACACATAAAATTAATTTTCCTACTGCGCTTACTTTTTTAAAATTTATAATCAATATACTCAAGCGAATCAGCGAAAAGAGATTGTCTCGCTATAAGATTTTTTTTTTTGATAAATTCATGAATTTTCACAACTTACAGACCATTAATCGTCAAGCCGAGTAAGCCATGTATCAAACTTTTTATAGAATTTATACTTCATACTCAGCAAACAAAGTAATAGTACCCAAATATCAAAAAGGAATGTGCAAACCGAAGAGAATATCCCCGCCGTTTAAACGAAATTCTGAAAGAAATAAAAAACTGATTAATTAATTTGTCGCTAGTTTAAAGATCATTGCTTAAGCATGCATAACACGCAACTTCTGCAGCAAGTTAACGAGATCAACATACAAATCAGTCTTTTGCCTATTGGGCTCTAGAGAAATTAGAAACTAATTCAGTGTTTTATCGCAAAATTATGTTCAGCCTTGAAGCTTATTTTTTACTCAACGCGTTTTTTAGCAAAAGAAAAAAAAAACTGTGCCAGGTGGATTAAAAACTAATGAACAGCAGATCCTGCAGATCCTGCAGAATTTCCTACATCCAGAGATGGCACTATGTGGTGTTGATTACATGCTATTGGCATCACTGGATATTATTTCTTTAAAAATTAAGCTTGATTTCCCCTCTAGCTTGACAAAGATCATCATCTAACTGTGATCAATGATGTTTGGCTCAAATAAATGAATGACATTGATCGAAGGAACTACGTGCGATACGTCGACAGTAACTATCGAATTTTTGCAAGAAAAATTTTACGATAAGTTGATTAAGAGAAAGGGATCTTTAATTTTCCCCTATACTGTGCAATCTTGTCAATATTTCGACTATTTCCGTAAGGCCACGTTAATTCACTTGTTTATGCTACCAAGCCATCAGTTGTTGATGCGGTGGAGGCTAAAATAGTTCATGTTATAGCGCTAGAAAAAATTTTGTCAAAATTAGACGCTCAAAATACACTCGAAATTATTTTTAAATGTTAATCACAATGTTAATATCAACATCATGAATAGATCTTCCGTTAAAAAAATATTCACTAAAATTTACTTTTTGTTGTTATTTTTTACAATTTAAAATTCTTTAGGACTTGAAAAAAAATTCCCTATGAAAATCTTTTTACATTCATACATTATTTATTACAACAGATGATAAAATCAATACTCATTTCATCTAAACTTTGTTCACACACACATACATAAACTTGCATGTACATACATACATACATGCATACATACATACACACATAAAACTAAATCAAAAATACTTAAGCAAATGGTGTCCTTCTTATAAAAACAACAATGATGTCTTTTCAATCTAAATGTATCAATAAATAATCTGTCAAATGTTTGTGTATAAAAAGAAATAAAATGGAATGATAAAAGCTTTTTCTTCTGGGGTTCAGAATTTAAGTAAATACCGCATGAAGAATAGACCCAAAAATTAAAAATAAAATAAAGAATTTTCTATAAAAACTTTTGGTTGTAAAACATGTTTATTTTTATTAGCGCATGAACTTTTGTAATTGGACGAGCAATTAACTAAAAGAACACAAATTGACTTGTAGACTTTTTTTGTGTTTTTTTTTCCATCATGACTTTACTGTCAATCTATCAAATCATAAATAAAATGTTAATTTTTTGTATAAAGTTTAGTTCGAACAAATATTTAGTCATTTTGGGTTTTATTTTTAAAAATGATTTTATTTCTTTTTATATTGATATTTGGCGTCAAATTGTTTAAATGTTAAGGGAGACCAAAGAATTAAAAGGGATTAAAATTTGTGCAATTAAGCCAGCAGCAAAAAAAAAGTTTTATGGCCCGACATTTTTATTAAAGAAAAAAACAAAAATTACATGAAATAAAAGTTTAGCAGACTACGAGCTAGACTTGGAGCACTTACGCAGGTCTTTGATAAATTGTTTTGTAGAGGAAATCCTTTGTTTTATTTTCGGCTACATTCAGGTGCACCAAGACCAAAAGAGTTGTAGCTAAAATTTTTCTTGATATTTTGTTGGTAATTTGATAGATTATGCTTACAGATTGGTTCCGTTTTAAAAACATTTCAAAATCTTAAAAATTAAAGGGTGTCCCCATGCAACAAATGTACATGTTATTTAAGTGTACTATGAACCGTAAAGCGCACTTCTTTAAAATTAAAAAAAATTCATACTACTATAAAGCAATAGCAAAATGTAATAGAAAAATAATTCGAAAAATTAAAGGGTGCTCCCATAGTTGACGTAAATTGACTTATATATGCCTATCTATTGAACCATTAGAGAAAAACACTTGAAAATTGGACTGGATGTCGATTACTATGACCGTTATAATAACAAGTATAAACATTTAAAATTATAAATTAAAGGGTGTCCCAATAATTATTGTAATTTAATGTATGTGGCCAAACTTTTGAACTGTTATAGACAGACAGCTGAAATTTACAAAGAACCTGCATTGCTAAGTCTGCTATAACAACAAGTATAAAATTGATTTTAGAGATTAAAAGGTGTTCCCATATTTGAGTAAATTGACTGTTGTAGCCCTTTCGTTTGAACCGTTATATACAAACACTTGAAAATTAAAAAGAATGTCCACTACTTTGTCTTATATATTAGGAAATATAAATATATAAAATTATAAATTAAAGGGTGTTACAATAGTTGCTTTAATTTAATGTATATGACCAAACTGTTGAACAGTTGTAGACAGTTGATTGAAATTTGCACAGAGCCTTTATCGCTAAGTCCGCTATAACAAGTAGCAAAATTATAATTAGATATTAAAAATTAAAGGGTGCCCCTAAACCTTATGTAATTTAACCTATATGGCCTCCCTATCTTTGATATCATTACAGACAAACTCTTGAAAATAAGACAGAATTTCATTAATATATCAGTTAATAAAAAAAAATAATAAAAAAAAAATATTAAAAATAGAAATTAAAGGCTGTCCTAATGGTTGTAATTCGATGTATATGGCCAATATTTTGAACAGTTATAAACTAACGCTTAGAATTGAAACAAATTTTGTCTTACTGTGTCAGCAATGAAAAGTGTAAAAAATAAAGGGTGACCACATAACTGTTGAATTTTCTTGTTTAATCTGCATTCATATTTTGTTCTACGACACATAAAAAATCCTGACGCAATCATTTTCAAATAGATTATAATAAAATTAATGTATATTTACCGTCCTTAAGAAACTTGATTTTAGTTTATCTGTTTTGAGGTCGGTTTTTTTTTGCAAGAATTATTATAAATATTTCTTTGCCATAATCTTATTTTTAAAGACCCCTATCTTTAACAATGCATCAGTTTAATCGTACTCATTTTATTTAATTTCATAGTTATAATTTATTTTTAAAACTTTGTTTTATACTACTTTCTTGCAATCTACATTAACGTCAATAACGCGCATTTAATTTAATAAGAAAAAACCTATTTAAAAATTATAAAAATGTTATGATAATAAAAAACCAAAAATGAACCTGCTTCTCATTAAATTTTAGCATTCTTTGCATCCATTTCCATTTTAAAGTATCAAGAGCAGGTGTATAAAATTGTTCATTGCTTCCTCCTTCTTATGACAGTGTGATTAATGAAAATTCTTTCGCATAACTTTTTAATACTTTTCCAACATTTTTGTTAAGAAATGCAGGAACGTGATTATAAATGTATTTAAGATGATTTAGAAAAACTTTAAATACTTTTCAATAAAGTGAAATCCAAACTTCATGTTAAATTTTGATTTGTTGAATAAAAAAAAGGAAACATTTTAAGGGTTGAGGAATCAGGGCCAGTAAAATTGACACATCATGTGAGATAATAACGTCATTGATGACATTGCTGCCTAATTTTCAAGACTTTGTTTGTAACGGTTTCAAAGATAGGGAGGGCCATATACCTCAAATTACTTTAGTTATAGGGACACTCTTTAAATTCTAATTTCAAAACTGCTACTTATTTTAGCGGATTTAGCAATAAGGGTTTTGTGCAAATTTCAATCAACTGTCTACAACTGTTTTACAAACTGGTCATATACATCAAATAACAGCAACTATTGTAACACCCTTTAATTTGTAATTTTAAGTTTTATACTTCTTTATAAACCCAATAAAGAAGTGGACATTCTGTTTAATTTTCAAGTGTTTGTATATAACGGTTCAAACTACAGGGCCATATAGGTCAATTTCCATTAAATATGGGAACACCCTTTAGTTTATAAATTCAAATTTTATAGTTGTTGTTATAGCGGACTTAGCAATAAATTTTTTTTTATTAATTTCAGCTGTCTTTCTATAACAGTGCAAAAGTTTAGCCAAATACATCAAATTACTTTAACTATTGGAAAACCCTTTAGTTTATGATTTTAAATGTTTACACTTGTTATTATAATGGTCATAGTAATCGAAATCCTGTCCAATATACAAGCGTTTGTCTATAATCGACACATATAAGTCGATTAACATCACCTATGGGGACACCCTTTAATTTTCAGATTTATTTTTATTCCGTCTTGCTTGGGATTTAAACTGATACGCAATTTTTTTTAAATTTATTATTGATGCCCTTTACGGTCCACAATACAGTTAAAAAACATGTATGTTGTATGGGAACACCCTTTAATTTTTAAGCTTATTAACTGTTTTAAACGCTGGACCAATCTTTAAGCAAAATCTATTAAAGTTCAAAAAATTTTTAAAATCCGTTCAGAAATAACTGAGTTCTGCAGGCATAAATTAACATTCAGTCGAATTTTGAAGTCGGTTGAAAATATCAAATTCCTTTATGTTCAGATTATATTTTAAAATATCTTGATGTTATTTGGCATCAAGAATTTTAAAATAAATTATTAGATTTTTCTACTTTTCTCTTGCGGCTCATTTAATAAGGGAGGAACGTCTTTATCAAGTCCAATTACTAACGCGATGAAATCAAATAAATATTTATTTTTGTTTGCCTTAAAGCCCTGAAGTTATAAATTTCTTCTTTTTAACAATCTCCCATTTAAGAGAGTGTAGACAAGACTCATTTATATTATTTTATGCTAAAGCAATTTTTCCCCAATTCTTTCTCTGTTAAAAAAATTAACATTTACTTTTATTTTTTTTATGCCTTCGGCACTTTTCCTTAATAAATAGAATTCAAAATTGAATTGTGGTTTTAAATGCTCACATTTTATTTTTTTTTTTTTTCTTGCATAGAAAGACCATATGAAATTAAATTATTTTAAGGTTTTAAACAAAACTATACCAAGTTAAGCCGCCTTGAGAATAAATATTTACCCGAAGTATCTAACAAAAATACAAAAAAAAAAAAATATATATATTTTAAAAAAGGCTGAATAATCGATTTTATAACATTAAATTAAAGCAGTTAGTGAAGCAAATTTAATGCAATAAAATCTTATTGAAGTCTAGAGAATTGGAAAATTTTAAACAAACAAAACAAAGCCTCATGGTTCTTGTATATTTTATTTAAGTTCCCCAAAGGGACGTGGATTTTTTAATCGATCTTTTAAATATAAGGTAGACAGCATCTTTTATGGCAGCCAACGTTATAAAGACGAATAATTGTACCTTTAAAATCCGGACAGTTAGGACCATGTTTAATGGTAATGGAAATAATGTTAAGTCATAAAATTAAAAAACTTTTTAGATTCAAAGACCTAGAAAAAAGTTTTTGCATCTACTAAAGGTTTATTTGTTTTTAAATTTAAATTTAAATAAATTTTTAATTGCTTCAATTATATATTTAATCGAAGAGCAATACACAATTTTTGTAATTAAATAATTTATTGACTCAATTAAATGTGTAATTACGTTTAAATATGAAATCGATTAAACCTTTGATAGCTACACTAGACAAGGCGAGTTAGGCGAGTTAGCCGACCGGAGTCATAGGCGAATTCACTATGACTACAATATAATGTAAAGAGTTAAACATTTCTCTGCCAGAATAAGAAGGTATTACGTATTCATTAATGCCACAAGTTCCTCGTTTTTATAAGTTAAGTGACAGTCGATAGATAACAAATCGCACAACCTTGGAGACCCCTTGAAAGGACTATATCTCGAAATCAACTTACCGTCAAATAGGGAATTAATTATTTACGATGGCTGTATGGCTTGTAGCACCATCTTTTGAAGTCGTACCTCGCCCAGATCTGTGTGATTAATTCTTTTAAATAGAAACTCATTGATCATGGGTTGTTAACATTCTAAAGGTATGATGATGTCACTAGCGTGTAAGCCGGAATAAACGGTGTTTTTATTTAATGTAATGAAATCTAGTACAGATGAGCTTCACTTCACATTCGACATATTTATTTCTCAAAAAATCCGTAAAGCTTAAAATAAGACTTATCATTTAAAAATTAACTGATGACTGATTTTCAAAGTAAATCTGAATAATTCTGGAGTGCTATTTAAGCGCTATTCAGATCATAATAATTTGCCAGAGAGTTTTAAAAGTAAATGTCAAAAGGTGAGAGCAGCATAACATTTCGTGTGACAGTTATGCTTTTCGCAGGGTTATTAAGGTTAAAAAAAGTATCCATTATATTCAATGGAAGTCACTTTGTTTACTCTAGTTTCATAAAAACTGTTTAAAGCAGCAGAAAAGATGAGTTATAAACTCTGCACAGTGGGGCAGAATCAAAATATTTTGGAAATGACTCAGCCATTTCTAAAGGGCTAGGACGATTGATCCCAAATTTGGCAGGAGCATAGCATAAGAGTATTTGGGCTTGGTACCATAAGTTTTCCAGGGAGGGCAGTATGTGGTCTAAAAATTAACTACCTCGCACCTGAAAATTTTTCTTAAGCTTTACATTTCTCAATTCAATTTTTGTTTAATTATAAAAAGGTATACATGGTCCTAAAGGTCTCATTAATATCTACAAAATGGTGTCTTAATCTGTACAGTTATTTTTAAAAATTATCAAATTATAAGCATTTCAAAATTAAAATTTTTGTTTTTTCAAAATATTGGTTACAATTTTCAGCAAATGGGTTTGAATCTTTTACCATAGTTAGCGAGCAAAATTGAAAATATTCTCTAAGAATTTTAAGATTTAATTATTTCTGACTTAAAAATTAAATGAATTTTTATGAAAAAAAAGCAAAATTATTTTTATTTTTAGATCAATAGTCCTTTACAAATAGATGAGTTATTTCCAAAATATTGAGACTGTGATCAACTTTGGTCTTGGTTGGTTTTCTAACAAAAGGGTGTTAAGAATTTTTCTTGTTTCTGTTTTTGCTTCTACTTCTGCTTCTGCTTCTGTTTTTTTTTCTTTTTTATTTTTATTGGGGAAGACTTATAGCGCGTTGAATCAAAAAATGGTTGTTTGCCTACATCGAGTTCTCCGAAATTTCTAGCGGATCTGGATAAGTAAAAGATGTCCAAAGATTCAGGCAAGGTTTTTATTTGACGCTATTTATAGAAAAGAGTGTTGACAACACTAAAAAGAAAATTATTTTACATCTGATGAAATGATTAAAAAATGTTTTTTCCTATTCATATCAAATATTGCTTAAATTTTGGGTTACCCTATTTACTTAAATTTTCTAAATTTTGTTAAGTATTTTATTATCTTTTCTGCTCCTTCATATGCTTTTAATTTGTTAAATGCTAAAGTAACGTTTTAAATGTCCCATTTGTGAAGTCAGGGATGAAAATGCCTAAAGACACTAATGACAATAGCAACAACAATAACAACAACAACTGTAAGAGACTTTAAAGTAAAAGAAAAACATTGTTATCATTCACGCTTTGTAAACAATTTTTTGCATGATTTCTTTAAGAAAAGGTTCTAGAAATCTGTTAGAAAAGGGTAGAAATACCACTTGGCTGAGAGCAACAGTTACAATCTGTAGTAGGTTTGGTTAAGACATCTCTAAGCACATGCACCCTTGTTGTTATTTATTATTTATTTATTTTTTTGTGGCAAACATAAAATTATGTTTTCTAATAGACAACATCAACAAGTAGTTATGTTTTTTTTCCTTTCTGTTTTTTTGGGTTGGCATTAACGAAGTATGAGCACTTTATTTGAATAGCATTTCATTAAGAAAGAAAAATATTAAATAAATAAAAAATTTTTGATTTAATTTACTTTGTATATTTTAGAAAAGGATTTACTTTATATAGAACTAGATATTCACAAGGCCTTTTGCTACCTTTAGGCGAATAATCGTTCCAGTAACAAACATTTTTTCATTTGATTGTGAACAGTAATATGGAGATTACTTATAGCCCTTTCAGTTTCCCAATTAAATGACATTAACACTTGACTTCGTATGGGTGACGCTTCCTCACTATCCCAATCCCAGTATTCAGTATTTCCCAAAATAATAAGGGAGTTTTATATAAAAATTGAGGGCTGTTATAATTGTCTTACTTCACAATGTATTGAGAGGTACCTCGCCCATTATTATAATCAAGGAGATACCTGCTGTAGTTACCAAGTGACATGGGATTAATAATTTTTTACTTTGTGATAAATAAGTTATTAAAAGCATTTATTTGACTTGTTAATGCACATTGGGGTATTTTGTTAATCTAGACGGCCGTAAGGTAAAAAATTTAGTTTAAGAAATGCAAAAAAAATTATCAACTCAGCTGGACAGACTGCAAAGTTTAACATCGAGTTCAGATTTTTCAAAAATTTTGCTTTAGATTTGTCATTTTGGGACACAGTAAAATCAGGAAAGTTGACTAAATTGAATACCTGTTTGTTGAGGTTTGCAATTTATTTTTTTAGACTTAAGAGATTTTGTATTGATTTTCTTTTTTATGTAAAAGGCACTAGAATTTCTATTTCAAATCTCATTGAAAAAAAAAAAATTCGCCCGAGATTAAAAAGTATAATTTTTTTCGACACTTTTTTGTAAAAAAAAAAATATAAGAAGGTTTTAGACGGTAAAGGCTTTTGCGATCCTAAAAAATTTTTAAGTCACAAAAATTTTAGTATCTACTTTAATATTGAAGAAAAACGTTGCCCAATTTTTGCGCCATTTTTTGCGATTTTTCGCTAAAACATTTTCTTAACAGTCATAAAATATTTCGGTTTTTAAATGTTAACTAAATCACACTGCAAGTTGATTAATAAATTATGTTTAAAAGATATTTTACGTAAAGAAAGAAATAATTAGATGAATTGGTGCTAATAGTGAATGTACCGAAAACTGGACTTTGAAACACCAGCGATGGCAACACTAGTGCAAAAGATATTTTTTCAATCCTTAGTTAGCTGTAGAAACAACTGGAATTGATTTTATCTACCAAATCAAAGTAATAAAAAGTCGTCACAAAATCCATTTGCAGGAGTTTGCAGAATATTGTCTAGACACTGCAAAACTTTACGTTACTCTACATGAGAAGCGTACTACACAACATTTTATTATATGACGCGATTTTTATGAACGAGGCGTTGTTGCCTATTGTGCTGTTATCAGAAGAAGCAACCTCAGATTTGCACTGCAAAAGAGATTTTTGTTTAAAATAACAATTATTTTTACTATTAAAAATTAGTTATTATATTATTAACTAAATTATTTTTAAGTAAAATTAATTCTATAAAGTAAAAAGTTACGAAATTTCTTTTGTTAATATTCTTGAATGGTGGAATTGGGACAACACTTCTGGGTTGGAATGGATATACTAATGCCTTTAAACTTGAATTTTCTGAACAAAGATATGGGAAACTTTTCAGATAGGATTATTACTTTCTTTTTCCGTGGTCTGTGATTGTTTTTATTTTCAAGAGTTTAATAATTTTTAAGAGTCAATATAAACAAAAAAAATTAGTAAAGTTCGACTTTATTGCCAAAATACCCTAATGTGCTTTGATAAGTTGCTCGTATTAGAATAAAAACAAGCGTGGGCGGATTATTTGATAACGTTAAATAATAATTAGTCGCAATGTATGGCAACCTCTCACTCAATTTTATATATAATGACGTGCATACTTTGCGGCGCAAATATTAGTAACAGTTCAAGTTCAACTGTTCATTTCAAAAACATTCATTCAAGCAGCGTTGCCACTTCGTAGCTTTCTTTGTTTAATAAATAAATTGTTTTTAACTTTAAGCAAAATGTTAATAAATTACGTTTTTAGAGCTCAAGTTTAAAGTTTAATTTTTTTTATCAAATGCATAATTTTAATTGACATAATAATATATAAATAAATATTGTTGGGTGCTTTCAACCGTTTAATTATATTTTTGCAATTTTTAACTTCTTTAAGAGCTGCGGCAGTGGACAGAATACCACGCCTGCCTCTAATTTTTCCATATAATTTGGAACAATGAAATTAGTCCAATAAGTAAGACAAAAATATAGAGCAATAAAGAACTAAAAACTAAGAAAAAAACATTAGGTAAAAAAATTGGTGCTCGCCCATATATTAGCGACATGGACCCCGGACTTTTCATAGAAAAGTACGATTTTGCACCAAGATATCAATATGGGTATCATTTAAAAGCTTTTGAAGAGATATTTCAGGAACTACTAAAATTAAAAGAAAAAAATGCTTAACCCATTAAGTACCGGTGACATTTTTATGTAAAATTTTATATAGTACAACATTTTTTCTTATTATTTTTTTATTTCTCTGTCATTTTAATATTTGTTTTTTTGTTTGTAGTTACTTCACTTAAGTAGATTAACATAAGTACATGGTGAAGTGTATATAATATTCGAATATAGCACTTTTACTTATTATTGATATATTTTTAATTTTCTGTGTGCGCATTCACGCTACACTACTGTGTTATGCCGGCGAGACTTCAACTAGTCGATATCTTGTTTAATAAACACATGTCTTTAATTATAGTCCGCTATAGCTCCAGCTAGATTTGAACTTACGATCTCCTTTTTTCCAACCTGGTACTTTAAAGCAATTGCCACATATTACTGTTTTGTAATTTTTTTCCGCTCCAGGTGTAAACCACGATTTTTCTTGTTTCTCAGCAATTCATCTACTCCGATTGTCTAAAAATTGTTGTCCTTTTCTTTTCGAAATTGCAGGAGGTTTAAACTGCTATTTTCAGTTTATTCTCCTTGAAGAGATCACATCCACCGTGGCTGCTTAACAACAGTTGATTTTCTGAATGCTCAAGGCTATGCTGGGATTTGAACTCATGCACAAAAATTTTTTTAATGAAAATGCGATCCAAAAAGTGCATTACAAGCTGATAGTATCAAAACCTTATTTTCCATATTGCGATCAGTCATATATAATAAAGAATTTAAACCTAAAAATTGTGTATTTATTTTTAATTATTTATTTATTTTTTGCTAGCATTCGAGAGTTCTGCGGCTACCCTGTTCGAACATTCGCTACATGTTATTATCGCTGTGCGTCACAAATTTTTTTTTCTATTTCAGCTATTTTTCTTCGTCATATTGACAAATGAAATTTACCTTAACATCAACATTTCTAAGTCTGGCGAATCAAGTGTGTGTTTTCTTACGACGCTAAGACAGCCAAAGAAGCCACGAACCAAGCGAAATTTATAAATAATCTAAAAGGAATTTGTAGTCATGGAAAGCACAGCCTGTCATTTGTCTTCCTCTAAACAGAAACAAACTCACGCACATGCACACAAAAATTTTCATAAACATGAAATAGATTAAACTAAATGAAAAAGGTTAACAGGTGAACAAGCAAATTTACATACATACACACATACATACATACATTCGTAAATAACGTTTTATAAAAAAGAAAAATACGAAGGAGTAAATGAATGTTTAACTAAATAACTGACTGTTAAGACACCTTCATTTAACATCATCTTATGCCATCTCAACTGACACATAAGCTCAGCTGGCATTTTACCCTGATTTTCCTTTAAGAGCACAAACATTTATGTTGTCAAGTGAGTTTTCTTCAACGATTTGGAAAAATAAAAACGTTGTAATCAAGAAAGAAAAAAAGAAAATATAAATTTAAATAAGAAAAATATTTCTTAATTAAAGGGTGTTACAATATGAACAAAAAGTAATAGAACTTAAAAATTATATTCATTTCATAAAAGCTCTTTAAAGATTGTCTTCCAAAAGTCGTAATGTGATTCCTAAGACAACTTACATAACAAACACTTCGTTTTTTAATTTCGTTTAAATTTTTCTCATTTTTAACATTGAAACCTTAATGGTGTTTTATTCTAATTTTAATTCAATTTTTTTTTTTTTGATTTAAACAATTTTTATTTTAAATAAAAAAAATTATAATTAAAGGTACGTTTTAATAATCAAGGAATATCTTTACATAATTTTGCAATCACCCTGTTAAATAATGAATAGACTTCTGTTGATTACATGTAAAAATACTTTTTTTTTTTTGTTTCATTTCTCTAGAGGATTGTTCATAATTTGTTCAATGAAATTCTTATTTTATTATATTTTATTTCATTCATTTGCGTTTGTTTCTGTTTCCATTAAATCAAGTAACAATTTTATGTTTCGTTCATTTAACTTTTTTGTTTTAATTAAAACGATTTTTTTCATATTAAAAGTTACGTGCTTTAAATGCTTAATTCAGAAAATAAATTTTAATTAACAATTTTGTACGCTCGTGTTTTTGTAATGACAACAAATAATCCTGTTTGTAATATTATTTTATCACCAAAAAAAAATTTTTTTTTAAATGGAATTTCAAAATAAAACTACATTTAAATCTATTAGAGATGAAGTTTTGTTTTAAAAAAATAAACTTAAATTATTAAGAAAATTAGAAAAGGGTTCCCCTAAGCAGGTTTTTACATTAAAAAAAAATATCATCATAAGGGTATTTTACAGTTGACTTTTTTAAAAGATCCCGTAATAAAAGTCTCAATTGTTTTGATTTTATGAATTTGATGTTTTTTATTTCCTTAAAAGCAATAATATTCAATATCCGTTGCCGACCACATAAAGTAGATAAATGTACTATGAAATCTTATGAGCGATGTCCGTCTGTCCATCTGTCCGTTCGCGTTTGGATTGAAGTCATTTTTGCCAAGGTACTAGATGAGCTAGAAAAAATTCGAGCACGTCAATAGATTACAAATAGTTTCGAAAATATATCCCTGGAGTCAGCGGGCAAAACACCATGTCTGCCTCTAATTTTTCCATATCATTTGGAACAATGAAATAACTCTCATAAAAAATATAATTATATATGAAGTTATAAAAAGAAAAAACCATCAAGTGAAAAAATTGGTGCCCGCCCATATTTTCCGAATTATGGGCCTCTAAAACTTTCGTAAAAAAAATCGATTGTCAATATGGTCAATATGGGTATCATTTAAAAGCTTTTAAAGAGATCTTTCAGAAAATTCTAAAATTTAAAAAAATGCTTAACCCATTAAGAGCCGCTGACATATTTGTAAATTTATTTTAATTGTTTTATTCTTAGTCAACTCAGTATTTTTTTTTTTTTTTTTGCATACATAGTGAAGGGTATATAAGATTCTACATTGCCGAATATATAACTCTTGCTTATGTTTTTAACTTGAAAAATCATAAATAATATAAAAATGGTGTTCAGTTTTCTTCTACAATTTTATTATACGAGGGCTGCTATATATATTTCTGGCCTGGCAACACTGAGTGCTGCCAAGTGCAATCTGACATTTCCATTGGAAAGTTTATCATTTTTAAGCATTATCGTACTCAAAACGTTTTGATGTACGACCATTATTTGTGTTAATTACAGTGACTTGAAAAAATTAATATAGAAAAAAATGGAATTAACTCGTGAACATTTTCGTGCCATCATTTTTCACAACTTTCAACGTGGATTATCACGACAAGAGAACATTGATGAACTTTAATCTTTGTATGGCGATGAAGCACCATCCCATAGCACTGTGAAAAATTGGTAGAATGAATTTAATCGTGGCCGAAGCTCGCTCAAAGACGAATTCCGTGAAGGTCGTCCAAAAACGGCTGTTGTGCCAGAGAACATTGATGCCGTGCGTGAACTCATAATGCAAGATCGACATGCGGCATACCGAGAGATAGAGACATCCTTGGACATTTCTTCCACCAGCATACATTCGATGCTGCATTAACACCTGGCCGTAAAAAAGGTTTGTTCTCCTTGGATCCCGCACAATTTGAAAGTCGCTCAAAAAAAGGCTCGTGTCGATTGGTGCAAAGAAATGTTGCAAAAATACGATTGCGGTGCTTCAAAAGACGTTTATAAGATCGTTACAGGTGACGAATCATGGATCTATGCGTATGAGCCCGAAACGAAACAACAATCGACCGTGTGAGTCTTCAGAGACGAGCAAAGTCCAACGAAAGTTGTTCGTGGAAGAAGCACTTCCAAGCAAATGGTCGCCTGTTTCTTTGGCAAAACTGGTCATGTGGCGACTGTTCCGCTTGAGCAACGTAGGATGGTCACTTCTGAGTGGTACACTGCAATTTGTTTGCCTGAAGTCATCGGAGAAATTCGAAAAACCAACAAGAAAAGACGAATCATTGTTCACCATGACAATGCGAGCTCTCACACATCGGCTCAAACCAGAGCGTTTTTGACCGCCCAAAACGTCGAATTAATGGGTCATCCGCTGTACAGCCCTGACTTGGCATCTAATGACCTCTTCTTGTTTCCGCACATCAAGAAAAAAATGCGTGGTCAAAGATTTTTGTCGCCACAAGAAGCTGTTGAAGTGTTCAAAAACCATGTTTTAGAGGTGTCTCAATCGGAGTGGAAAAAGTGCTTCGATAACTGGTTTGAGCGCATGCAAAAGTGTATAAATCATGCTGGAGAATACTTTGAAAACAATAATACCATTTTTAATTTTTTCACTACTAGGACAGAAATGTATAGAGCAGCCCTCGTAATGTGTATTTATTGCCTTTTGGTATTAACAAACATTTTTCTTTTCTAAAATCTAAAATTACAACTATAAAAAAACAATAAAAACAACTGAATAGATCTAATCATATTTATAGATTCTAGTCGTTTTTACTCGCCGAACAATTGAAAAAATATTGAATTTTCTTCACCGACTTAAAATAATTCTTGCAAAAAAAAAAAGACCGACTTCGAAAAAAGAAGAAGATTCGACTGTATGTTGCTTTTTTATGTTTGTGCTTACAGAACTCAAGATACATTTGTTTTAAGTGTATTATTAACCGTTAAGCGCACTTCTTTTAAACTTAAAAAAAGGTGCGTATTACCATATCTCCCAATAGCAAAAAGTAATAGAAAAATAAATCTACAAATAAACGGGTGTCCCCATAGCTGACATAATTGCCTTTTATGCGCCTATCTTTTGAACCGTTATGAAAAAAAGCTTGAAGTTTTTACACCATATCCATTAATATGATCGCTGTTATAACAAGTATAAAAATTCAAAATTTAAAATTAAAGGGTGTCCCAATAGTTAATAAAATTTGATATATGTAGTCAAATTTTTGAACCATTATAGACAGTCAGATGAAATTTACAAAGAACCTGTTTTGCTTAGTCCGATATAATAAAAAGTATAAAATTTGTATTTAGAAATTAAAGGGTGTTCCCTTTAAATTGACCTTTATGGCCCTATCGTTTAAGCCGTTATATACAAACACTTGGATATTAAACAGAATGTCTACTACTTTGTCTGGTAGATTAAGAAGTACAAAAGATATAAAATTATAAATTATAGAGTGTTACAATAGTTGCTGTTATTTGAGTTAAATGACCAAACTGTTGAACAGTTGTAGACAGTTGCTTAAAATTTGCACAGAACCGTTATTGCTAAGTGCGCTATAATAGCAAGTATAAAATATGTATTTGAAAATTAAAGGGTGTTCCCATATTTGAAGTAAATTTACCTATATGATTCTTTCGTTTGAACAAACACTTGAAAATTAAACCGAATGTCCACTACTTTGTCTGGTATATTAAGAAGAATAAATATTTAAAATTATAAATTAAAGGGTGTTACAATAGTTGCTGTTATTTGAGTTGTAGACACTTGATTGAAATTTGCACAGAGCTTTTATTGCTAAGTGCGCTATAGCAATTAGAAAACTTAAAATTAGAAATTAAAGGGTGTCCCTATAATTGATGTAACTTGACCTATACGGCCCGATTTTTGGAATTGCTCCAAACAAACTCTTGAAAATTAGACAGAATGTCCATTACTAAATCAAGAATAATTACAAGTTAAAATATTTAAAATTAGAAATTAAAGGGTGACCTCGTGGTATTTTGTTTGACTGTGTCAACAACGAAAAGTGTAAAAATTGAGGGTGACCACATAACTGCTGAATTTTCTTGTTTAATCTGCATTCATATTTTGTTCTGCGACATATAAAAAATCCTGAAGCAATCTACCTTTCTGTCCCAAAGAAATATGATTTTAAGTTTATCTGTTATTTTTTTTTCTTTGGCAAGATTAAATATTAAAAAAACAATTAAGAATTTTATTTCGACTAAAATACACCTAAAATCTTATAACTTTTTAAATTATACTTAACACTTATTTTAAATTATTAATATTTATTTAAACATTCGTCATAAGAATGTATTGATATAAAAGAAGAAATAATTTCGTTTCACATACTTTTACTGATTCTCTATTTTGAATCTTTCTTTTGATTTATTGACTCTCTTAAATATATGAATTGCTTACTACTAATACTCAGTTGTTAAGTGATATTCTTCTAATAAAGATTATAATTCGTTTTAAAAAATTTATTAAGACAGATATCTGTGAAGAGCGCCAGCAAAATTGTTTTAAAAATTTTCTAAACGAGATTTCAATATAAAAATGATTTATGACTCACAAACAGTTTTAGAACTTTTCCAGCCAACATAATTTTAGTGTGAATTAAAGATCATGATTTGTGCATCAGACCTTTAACTAGACGAAAAAAAGATGAGCTTAAGTAAAATGTATGAAATTTAGTTATGAGAAAGACTTTTGCAATAATGGCTGCTTTTAATTTAAATTCTAATGGTATTAATTTATCTTCATGTAATTATTGTAATCGTATACGTGATAATATTTTACATCAATCAAATCGTTTCAAAACCTAAAATGAAAAATGAGTCTCTAATGGAAATGAGAAGATGACCCACCATCACCATGATGGCTTGTAATGTTAAATGGATTTAAAATTATAGTACAGTGAATTTTATGGACAAAAAATTGTATTTTAGCTCAAGGTATAGTATTGTTAAATTCAGAGAAAAAATATAGATGTAATTATTATAATCAAAGTTTAAATGAAGGTTAAATCTAGTTTAGTGAAGTTATTTTTATTAAAAAAAAAAAATACTGGGGTGGCAGAAAATTAAAAAATAAGGAACAAAATTTTGGTACTAAATATAATTTTACATAAAAATTACATTGGCTCTTAATGGGTTAAGCATTTTTTTAAAATTGCCTAAAATATCTCTATTAACTGATACCCATATTAACACTATTAATTTTTTTATGAAAATTTCAAAAGCCCATAATTCGGAAAATATGGTCGGGCGCAAATTTTTTCATTTGATTTTTTTTTATTATTTTTATTTAATCTCTATTGCCCCATATATATATTTTTTTTATTGGAGTTACTTCATTGGTTCTAATGATATGGAAGAATAAGAGGCAGGCATGGTGATCTTGCTGGCTTTCAATAGCAAAATTTTCGAAAACTTTGTGTAATCGTTTGGCGTATTTCAAATTTCTTTAGCTCATCTAGTGTCTTGGCAAAGTTGATTTTAACACTAACAGGGATGGATATCACTCAATCGACTTCGCTATGCATAAAAAGTCAGAATATTTATACTTTATGGGGTCGGAAATGGATATTGTAGAAATTAAAAATAGAAAATAAAAATAGAAAAATAGAAATTAAAAATAGAAATAATATATTTTCCATCCCTGATGCATTTGTTTCGGAATAATTCACTTTGGTGTAATAGCAAAATGATTTTTTTTTTGATATCAATTCGTATTTTATTTTAAAAGTTTTTGTGGCGACCACAGTTGTCATTTCATTATAATTATTTTAATTTCGAATGCATTATTTATTTCACTACGATAAACAAATTTAAATTAAAAATACATACATTTTTAAGTGCAGTTATTATTTCATATTTTCATTTAAATCCAAAACGATTGAGAAGATGAAAAAACAAAAAAGATATTTCGTTGATGCCGTTATTTATTTGAGTATTGAGGAAAACAAAATTTGTTTATCATGTAGAATTAAACACATAGAAAACAACAGGCTACCAGCTACGCCATGTCGATTTTATAATACATAAGTTTATATGAGGCCACACTTGTGGCTGTAGCCAATTTAGGCAAATTTATATTTTCTAGTGCTAATTGTTGGTTAATAGTCTTTGTCGATTTACTGATTAAGATTGCAAATAACCTGATGGGCTTAACTTGAGAAAATTATAAAGTAATCAGAAAAAAGTTTAAACAGCCAAAAATAAACAGACCGTTTTCAAATGCTATTTTCGATTAAGAATAATTAATTCATTTTTGTTTTTTGGCATCACTTTATGTCGTTATCTTCCTAACACAACTGAGCAGATCAGAATTTAAACTTTAATGGAGAATTAATCTTTTTACACTTAAAAAAAGTGTGACAAACTTTTCGCGAAAAACGAAATGACTTAACAATAATTTTAACTCCTTCAGTCCAGAAGATAGCATGGATTTTAAAGCTTGTTTAGTAAAAAAAAACAAAAACAAAGATGAAATACGTATTTTTGAAACAAATTCCAGCAATTTATGACGTTGCTATCGTTTTAATTACAATTAAGTACCTGACTATACAGCGTCAATGCGTATAATTATGCAGCTGCAGTCGCTAATGTGTTTAATGCTTAACGCTACAAACAAACTGTTAAATATTTATATACATATTTTTAAACGCAGCTGTTTTTTTTTGGTATTTGTTTAATAAAGAGTTAAATTAAAAATTAAAAAAACATTTAAAAATATATCTGGATATTTTTTGTTGTTCTTTAAGTTATTGTTATTGAAAATGTATTTTGACCTTGAAGTATTATTTTGACAAAGAAAGATTTTATAAGTTAATACGAGTACCTAGACTTGAGTTTTTGTAATTTTAGAATTTTCTTTTTATTAAAAAAAAATAAAAAAAATAAATAAATATTTTAAAAACAGAATTATTTTTTATTTCTTTTCATTTATACCAAGGAGAACAAATTTATACGTAAGTTATGAAGTTTTAAGAAAAGTAGTTAATAGATGGACTTTACATTAGGGATTTAACGATACGCAATTTCGCCGATACCGATTCCGATACCGATTCGCATATTGAAATTGAGATCAAGTAGAAATTAACAAAACTCAAGTAAAGTAATTCCTCTATTATACAAAATAACAGTGTTTATTAATGAGCCATTCAAATCATCAAAATTTTCAACACATTTCAGTTTCTAAAATTCAAATTTTTAAACTACAAAACGTCTGCAATATTTATGATTTTACAAAATAAACGATGACATTCAGTTTAGATTGGCTCAAGATTTAAAATTGACATTAATAAGATTTTTGTTTAAAAAACAAAGTGTTTTTAAATTTTGCGAAAATAGACGATTTCTCAAATCCGTTTGAAGCAGACCTGCAGTGGAAAATAGTCTCTCAGATGCGACAGAACTCATTTGATTTTTATGTTCTGCTTTTAATATGTTATTTCTCATTATTGTCATGCAAAAAAAAAAAAGTTGAAAATTTAATATTTTGTTCAGAAAATTCTAAAGAAAAATATAAGACGTATCGGCGTATCGGCAGTAAAATATCGCCGATATCGATATATCGAAAAATAAGAAGTATCGCCGGTATATCGGTATCGGTTGCATCCCCACTTTACATACTATCTTATAATTGTAAATATTTATCTAAATATATAAAGCACGAAATGTACTTGATTCTTTGTTTGTTTGTCGGAAGTCCCCAACTGTCCACATTAGTGGACCCATCTTGCTGGACTTTTCACAGTTTATTATCGGTTATGCAGTTGGCGTTTTTTCTTTTTTGATATATCACACGGCACTCTACATCCAAAGTAAATATTTATCATCGTGCCAATTCAAAACTGTGATGGAAGCACATTAAAATCTTGTTCAAATTTTTTTCTGGCTAATAATTCTATTGAAACCTTTTAAAACCTTTAATAGAATTAATGCAAAAATTTCGACCGTTATCAAACGCCGTGATGTGTTACTTAAAAAATTTAAAAACAATTTTTAATAATTGGTGGCAGCAAATAACTGTTGCATTAAATGAAAACAAACAAAACGCAAGCAGCCTGCTTACACTGTTTTAAAAGAAAAACAATTTATTTACCATGGAAAACGTTAAATTTTTTAACTCTAAATGTATAGTTCTTATTTTAATTTGAATTCGTTTGTGTAAAAGGGGTTTTTAAAAGTTTAAAACATTAAAGATATTTTACCTTCATTTTAAAATATTTTCAATCATTTAAGATAAAAATATTTGTGGTATTAATTGTGCTCTGTTTTTTTTTAGTCTGAAAGATTAATCGATAAAGAAGAGTTAAAGTGAAAACAAAGAAACTATTTTAACATACATCACCTCATATAATTTCGCCTTTAAGTTGGGAAATCCTATAAGGACAGTGTTAAAATAGGTAGTAGCAAACAAAAAAAAAAAAAACAAAACAAAAAAAAAACAAAGAGCCTGGTGCAATAAGTGCTTAATTGCAGAAGAATAACAAAAGTCTCAAAGGTAATTTAAGTCCAACAAAATCAAAGGTATCAATTTCATCTATTAAATCCTCGGAAAAGAGTAATCAAACAGGCAGTAATCTCTGCAATTACAGTCAAAGTGTTAAAAGGAATACAAAAACTTCTACTCCAAAAGATCAGTTGTCCAAGAAGGAAAATAAGATACAACACTGATGACAGCGGTATTAAAAACGGCGTCTGCATTTAATGTAAATTTACCAGCAGGCAGTGCTAAATTAAATCTCACGAAGGAAAACAAAGAAAGTGTTAAAATCAATTAAAGGGCTTTTTCCTTAAAAAGATCAGTCATCTTCAAGTCAAAAGGATCAATCGTCTGAAGAAAACACTAAAAGGCTTCATCGTTCAAAGAGGAAAATAGGCCTGTTCTTTCAATTCAAAAAGAACTCAAGCCCTTCAAGTACTCACTTTTTTCAACTGTTCTTAATCTAAGATGAAGTAGACAGTGTTGGAAGAAGAAAATAATAAATAAATTCTTATTTTTAATGCAAAACAAACGATTGAGCAATTTCGCAATACTTTAAGCTGGGAATTATATTTTTAAGCTAAAAGACGAAAATAGAGTGCGATAGTTGGAAAGGCTTCGGCAACAATGAGAAGGAACAAATAAAATTGCTCACAGCCTTAAACGTATGTCAGATGAAGAAGGCAATATCAAGAGTGTCGAAAGTAATAAAAAGTCCTCTACTCAATGACTACTTGCAGTTCTACTGGGAAAAACAATGAATACAATAAAAGTATTAAAAATAGCACAGATTATAATAATCCAAAAGAACGATTGCCACATAAGGAAAGTGGTAAAACGACATTATCATCAAGAGATCAGTCGTTTGAAGAAATTGTTGACGTGAAAGTAAAAAAAAAAATAAAATTAATAAAATGAGTTTTTTCCATCAGTCAGCTGAAGAAACGAACAGAATAGAGGTCCTACATTAGCTCCAAAGTTTATCCAAAATACAGAGAAATATGTCGTATTTTTTTAAAAATCCGTTAAATGTGCACGACAGTACAATCCGTTGACGTGTCATAGAAAATAATTTAAATAGTTAGAGACCAGCTAAAAAGCCATTGTTAACCAGGAAAACATATTCAGAAAAGGTACTAAGCTAAGTACTTGAATTTTGTTTGCTGTTATTTGAATCAGTACTAAAACTTTTACGTGCTTTTTTTGTTTAGATTAAATTATGCTAAAACACACCTGAACTGGATGAATCCAAAATGGAAAACCGTACTTTTTTGCGACGATTCAAAATTTAACTTAACAAACTCAGATGGTATGTCCACAGTACTACGCTTGCCTGGCAAACGGCTTGATACACAGAACTGTAAAATTAATTTTAAGAACGGGGGTGGCAACGTGATGGTGTGGCATGCTTCTCTGCAAAAGTAGTTTGGCAGTTTCACAAAACTGACGATACAATGGACCATTTCATGTGTAAAGAAATTCTTGAAACAAAGATGGTTCCTTTGCTGAGTGGACTATGCCTCCAGGTTGGTCAAGGAGTTCATAGAAGCGAGTGGGATTTAAGTTCTGTATATTTTATACAAAAGTCATAGTGCCAAAAATTTTCAATCCTATTATTTACATGTTGTTATATAAAAAAAGCTGTGCAAAATGAAAATGTAAACAATAAAATTAATTGTATGATCTATTAAAATCAAAAATATTCACTATTTATAAAATGTTCAATGGCATGAAGCATCCTTTAGGTAAAAAATATCGCAAATTAATTGTCATCCCTAACTACATCCAGATCTCTACAAAATTTGTCTACTGCCTTAATAGTATCGCACAAAGGGGCCTTGAAACTGTAAACAGTGACCTTCAACTCAAAGAGAAGATCATTGGTTACATTCAGTACAAATATGTGTTTACTTTTAAAATGTTCTTTTATTTAAACAAATGTTTATTAAATTCAGTTTAATTTTAGATAAATTTATCAGAAACAGATGCTCTTTATTTAATTTTAATTCACTGACTTACATTTGGACTGACTTTGTTAACGGTTCATGTGAAATTGAGACCAATGAATATACAAATCGGAATCAAAAAAGTTTAATTTTTAATTTGCATGGACATGGTGGACAATATGTTAATTAGCTCTTGTCTTGGGTTCTAAAGCGTAGCAACAGTAGTAAATGAACTAAATCGAATTTTATGCTTCTGTAGGCACGTGCTCTATCACTCTATTAAATTTTGAATTAATGTCTACAACTCAATGTCTACCATGTCCCACAAGTTGTCTAGAGAATTTAAATCACACGAGTGTGGTCGCCATTCAAGCACATTAATATTTTTAATTGAAGCAGATTTTACGTGTCGTGCTTCAAATCAATATCCTGCTAAATATATTCATTCCACAGGGCTTTTATCCTACGAAAATGGCAGCATTATATTTTCTAAAATATTTTTATCCAGGTCCATTGTTTTGCCAACTTCATAATGAGGTTGATAGAGATTGGTCAAACTGACACTGACGTGTTTATTTTTAACCTTCAGAGTTGAATTTTGCTTCATTGGTGAGCTTCCTTGTCTACTGTTTTCTGGTTTTACGGCTCTTAGAATATATAAAAGCTGTTTTGCTTTTTTCTTTAAGCTTATTTTTAAATTCGTGGTCTAGTTACGTAGTGTGCCTGCGTTTAAGCTTTAATTTAATTTGTTGACAATGTTTTCTTAAGGTATAAACAACTGCCAACCGTTTTAACAGAATATTTTTTGAGACATTTTATTTTTATATTTTTTACTATTTCTCTTTTCATTCACGAACTTTATAAATTAATTTTTCGCCATTTTGCATCACTAGGTTTCGAGTTATTTTTACAATAACAATGAAATCAAGTAAAAAAGCTTTATTCGGCTGTGCCAAATCTTATATTCCTTTGACCATGAATGTAAAACTAGTTTAGTGAAGTAGCTTCTGTCAAAAAACAAATATTGGGGTGACAGAGAATTAAAAGAAAAAAGAAAAATTAGCCATCGGCTAAAGAGCTCTTTAAAAGCTTTTAAAGGATTTTTGGAGTTTGGCAAGCATATTCGCTTTACTTGGCAAATTACTAAGTACTAATCCATGTTAAAACTGCTGGCCCATTATAGAACTTTAAGCATCTCTAAGCAATAAAAGAAAAACTATTTTTCTAGAACTTTCATTATTTTTATTATTAGAGATCCCAAGCAGGGCTGCCCTATTTGCCGATTTTTCACCTCAAAATTATTAAGGTGCGGATTTTTCAAATTTTGCTTTAAAAATGACTATTTTTCGATAAACTTTTAAAACACGTAATAGTGTTTTAGTAAGAAATATTACTTTTGGACATCACAAGAATACTTTTTACATTAAAAAATTTCGTTATTAAGTTCGTTGTTTCCTGGAAAATTGTATTGTGAGTAATGAAAGTGATTTAATTCAAAATAAAAAAATGAGCTGATCAATTCCTTCACACCATATTTATTCAATAAAAATAAATTTAATGTGATTTTTATAATATTTTCAAAAATTGACCATTTATAAAAATGCTTTTCTTTGAAATTCACCAAAGACCTTTTGTATTCCTTACTAAGCGTTGGAACATCTCATCTAAGCCTGCACCTCTGAGGAATCTGAAATTTGCCCTTAATTCTAGTGTTGTCACATGCCCATTTTCCGATAAGTGCTTGCTAAGCTGATTCTATGCACTGGATAAGAGTGTCGCAATACATCAAAATATGTACTGGAGTCTCCTTTTTATATACCTTTGGACCACTGTAGCCTATTCTATTGAGGTGCTTCCTTAAGCTATGACCGTAAGAAAGCCAGTGAGCATTCTCTAGCCCAGTGGCATTTCTTGGTGCATTTGATTTCTTTCCAGATAACTTCCCGTATTCTGTTTGCTTAAAGTACACAAAAATATTTAGGTCTCATAATGGGTGTAACCGTTGTGATGCTGCCAAACCACAATCGTTTTTTACCGTTAGCATATATTAAATAGTTGTTATTGTTGTTGTTTTAACAGCTCTGCTGCTGATAAGAGTTTTTCCATGAGGAAAAAACTTTCGGTTTGTACAGCTGTTGCTAAATTGACAATCTTTGGCCGAGACAGACTCGGATCGTTCCAAAGCGAAGATCCAATTGCTATTTACACCGACTTTAGTAAAGAATTTTAGAAGGTTAAAAACTTGATCTTATTAATATTGCGAACTATTCCAGCCAGATAGTTATCATTTTTCTTCAGTTTATATCCTCAGTTCCATTCTTTTAATGTGATTTTAGTTAAGCAGATTCAAAAATAAAAACAGATACAAATACTTTTAAAAAAGTTCTATTAAACGGTTGATTTCACCAACGCTTGTTACCATCTAAAGATAATGGTGGCTGCCACATGCAACTGTAAAATATTTTTTGTCTGTTTAGTTTCTATTTCCAACTTTAGGTTTTTGTTCACGGTCTTAAAAAGTCGGTAGTTATACCGTTAATAGCCTACAAGAAGGCTGTTTAATCTAATCTCAACATTCTGCTAAATATAAATTTTACACACCCCATAGACATTGCTGGGTAAAGGGTTAATGAAAGCAGTCAAGTCTGATGTCATGCTGTCAAGGACGCTGCCGAGTGCCAAAAGGTATATTATTCAGGGTCCAGAAAAATACACAACCCGTATGGAAAACTTGTAGCGGCAAAAGTTTTTATTTTATCTACAATCAATTGTGTGTTCGATACACTTGCACAAACTTCAAATACATGATGTGCTGCTTTCTATTTGCTTTCTAGCGAATAATCAGGACGGACGTATGGCTACAAGAAAATGTTTGACAGTTTACTACCGGCCGTAAATCGACGCTGCGATGAATTTCGCCTTACATTTTCAAATTGTGTTCAAGCACAGGTATTGGCTATCCAAAAGAAAGAGAGAGTTTTTTATGACAATAGTGAACGGATTAGCCAGTATGGCTTTCGTCTTAAATATTTGAATTTCGTTAAGGACTGTTTAAAACAGAATCAACAGACCCTTTCTTTAATAAGCTGAAAAGAAGAGTACGATTTAATAAAACGACATCGAAAGGATATTTCAAGGTTAAATACAGTAGAAGCATTTCACTGGATACTGTGCCGACTCAAACTTGCTATTAGTGCTCGTTATAGCAGCAGAGAATATGAGCAGACTTTAACCATCTCTGCAAAACTAATAACAATAAGTATTTTCATCTAAGTTGCTCTTTAATTTTTTCTAATATTTGTTACAATAATGCTGACTTCCAAAATTTGTTAATACAAAGTTTGTATACAGTTTTGCTGCAATATTTAGATCTTGTACATATACAAAGTTGCAAAACAAAGCCCTCATTTAGAAACTGATGCGCTAGTTGCTCGTTTGCAACGTTTCTAATACTTGTCTGCGACATTTTGGAATGATATGCATTGTAAGCATTTAGTACCACACAATATATTATTCGAATACAAAGCAACTGACGTTTTGAAGTCAGCCTAAGACTCGTAAATACGATCAATTAAATTGTTGAAAAATATTAAAAGCTTTCATTGAAATTTCGCCAAAAGTTTCATCCTGCTGCTCAAACGTGTGTGAATAAATATTTGCAAAATAAAGAATGCTTGTTGATAGGCTGTATGTTCGATTAAAAATGTTGAAAATGTTAAAAAGTTTAAAAAGAATGCTAAGGATAATGAAAAATCATAAGGCAAACCAAATGGTACTTTTTTAATTTCTAGGTACTTTTTTAATATCTTGTATTAGCATAGCAAATACATAATTACAAATGTTTTCGATCAGAATGGAAAATCGTAAAAAAAATATAAAACAAAACGAAACTCTTTCCTTATCCAAAACCCTACATTTCTAAATGTTTTTTTTTTGTTTTTTTCGTCCAAAAAAAAAAAATACACCATTTTTAATTCATTAACCTAATGAAAAAATTTAATATGTCAATACTCAAGAGTATTAAACTAAGTGAAATCAGCCAGACATTCTAAAGTCTATAAATAAACTTTGAATTCCTTTTTCTTAAATTGCAACCAGAAACCTTCAACTCTTTAACTCTTTCGAACAAAAGAGTTATTTGAAATGTATTTTTATTTAAACAAAAGCCAAAAAAAAAACAGATATTTGAATAAAACATTTTTTTAAAGGTAATTGACTGAAGTCGGTAACCACGTGATAATAAAATTCAACGTAAAATTGGTATAAATATTGGAAGCATTTGACGAAAAGCCATTAATCGATTTCTCGGTTAAGAAAAACAAAATGAATTTTTCCGTGTTCACAGTTTTTTGGATTTTATTAGCAGTTGCTATACGAAAATCTTATCAATCGAAAACAAACACATTTTTGGAACCGAATGCTGTGAGTCCTGAACGGAGCATTCACCGTCAAGATTATGGTGGTAACCAAAACGATGCCAGAGAACACCAAAAAAATAGTGAGTACCAAGTTTCAGGAGACTTAACGGATAACATGGTTAAACCTGATCATATCTCTGGAGTTGACGCCAGTCACAATAACGACCGTGTTAAAATGTCTCCTGGCTTAACAGAAAATTTCGCTGATCCAAACGATGAAGTCAACGCACCTGGTGCTGTAGCAGAAGAGGTGAAAAACAGAAAAAGGATTCGAGTGACAGGTAATCAAAGCATAAGTGAATCGAATATTAATCACATTTGACGGCAACCACAATAATTTTAATATTCGATTTTCTCTTGATATAACAAAAGGTGGTGGTCAATTTATTTATCCAAGTGACTTAAACAGTAAAACTAATATCTTTCAAGCAAATGGCAATGGTCAGCCCTCAGGTAAAAAAATTTTTTTTTTTTTTTTTTTTGCTATAACAGATAAATACATTAAAAATTATTTACAAGTTGAAGGTGATACTCACAGCAAGAATACTGTTGGAAAGGGAAGGCATCAAATTAGCAGAGATCAGGCTGATGGTGAAGCTCTACATAATAGTAAAGACTTTAATACTTATAACAACAGAGAAGAACAATCGAAAGATTTTCGCGACAAGAAGCAAAAAGGAGAAAAAATTAATTTTCATTTTATAGGAGAAACCATTCTCAATGATGGTATCGGAAAAAAGGGAAAGAAAACTCATGTGAAAGAAACAAGCAGCCAAAATCATCGGCAGGCAAGCAATGGAGATTCTCAAAATGGCAGTAATCAAGCTAATGCTAGCGGCTTAGATATAAGTAAAAGAAGTAAATCGAAACATGGTCAAAACAAGAAAACAAAAGGAATGATAAATTGGATTTATGATGTTCTAGAGAAGAAATCTCTTCAAAAGCCGACTGAAGCTGACGATGCAGGTACAATTATTTCATTTAATAAAGAAAGCAGAATAGGAAGACTTGCCAAGGAAAAACGTATGAAAGGTCGAAACAAGCAAAAGAATGAAGGAAGTAGTAGCAGCAGCAGCAAAGAGCAATGAAATGGTTTCTATAGCAAGAAAAAAGGTGGAAGGTACGGGCCTAGAAAAGAAAAACGCAAGAAAAATCATAAAAAAATGGTTGTCGTATTAGAAGCAACAGTGAAGGATAATAAAATAATATTTCTCTCGTAGGAGAGATAAAAATAATCTTAGGAAATGAAAGCGATAACTGTAATGCAAAACAACTAATTTTCTATCTGTTAATTTCTTTTCTTATGCTAAAGTTGAATTATTTTTTTAACTAAAATTAATCTTGTAAAACTTTTTTATTTGTTAATTATATTTCTCTCGAATGTATTTTTATTTAATTTCTGTTTCTATTTCTTATTTATGTATATATATGTATGTGTGTGTAATTATGTATTCGAAGTGTCCAGTTCCACACGGGGTTAATAAATAATAAAACTATTTTAAAATAAGACACCTGTGTTTTATTTTTCTTAAAGGTGGTTGTTTTGGTTTATCTGCAATGCAAGAGAATAAACTTGTGTTGATTTTGCGCTGTAGATTTGGCTTGGTAGAAAAGATAACCTATTTAAGTTGACGTTAAGGCCTCATCTGGTTAGGGCTTCGTACCCAAAAGCTTAAAATGCTTCGAACTATTTATCGCTGCAATGTCTATCCATCTGTAAAAGTCCTTTGGATAAAGAACTTTAATATCTAAACAAATAAAATTTTCACACAAGTTGTATTATGAAATAAAGTTAAAAAATAAAGGGTGCCTCTAAAGACATGTGATTTATAAGTGCATTTTCTTATCTTTTAAACGGTTATAGTCAGACACATGACATTCACATGAAATACCAACATCAAAAAATTTTAATTTTAAACAAAACGGTATCTCCATAAAGAGAGAAATTTTTATTATCTGTATCCTTATCTTTTTAAATGCTACAGGCAGGCATTTAAAATATAGACCGAGTTAATAGCACTATGTGCGCAAAAACAGTAAATAAATAAATTCAAGATTAAGGGATGTTTCAAAAGAGTTATAGTTTTTAAGTACCCGCTATAATAACAAGTATGAAGTTTAAAACTAAAACCTAGAGAGTTTCTAAATAATTCAATATGGTGCAATAGCAAAATGATTTTTTTTATATCAATTCGTATTTTATTTTAAAAGTTGCAATTTCTTTATAATTATTTTAATTTCGAATGCATTATTTATTTAACTATGATAAACAAATTTAAATTAAAAATACATATATTTTTAAACGCAGTTATTATTTCTTATTTTCATTAAAAGCCAAAACGATTGAGAAGATGAAAAAACAAATAAAAAGTATTTCGTTGATACTGTTATTTATTTGAGTATTGAGTAAAACAAAATTTGTTTATCGTGTAGAATTAAACACATAGAAAACAACAGGCTACCGGCTACGCCATGTCGATTTTATAATACACAAGTTTATATGAAGGCCACACTTGTGGCTGTAGCCAATTTAGGCAAATTTTTATTTTCTAATGCTAATTGTTGGTTAATAATCTTTGTCGATTTACTGATTACGATTGCAAATAACCTGATGAGCTTAACTTGAGAAAATTATAAAGTAATCACAAAAAAGTTTAAACAGCCAAAAATAAACAGACCGTTTTCAAATGCTATTTTCGATTAAGAATAATTAATTCATTTTTGTTTTTTGGCATCACTTTATCTCGTTATCTTCCTAACACAACTGAACAGATCAGAATTTAAACTTTAATGGGGAATTAATTATTTTACACTTAAAAAAGTGTGACAAACTTTTCGCGAATAACGAAATGACTTAACAATAATTTTAACTCCTTCAGTACAGAAGATAGCATGGATTTTAAAGCTTGTTTAGTAAAAAAAAAAAAACAAAAACAAAGATGAAATACGTTGCTATCGTTTTAATTACAATTAAGTACCTGACTATACAGCGTCAATGTGTATAATTATGTAGCTGCAGTCGCTAATGTGTTTAATGCTTAACGCTACAAACAAACTGTTAAATATTTATATACATATTTTTAAACGCAGCTGTTTTTTTTTGGTATTTGTTTAATAAAGAGTTAAATTAAAAATTAAAAATATATCTGGATATTTTTTGTTGTTCTTTAAGTTATTGTTATTAAAAATGTATTTTGACCTTGAAGTATTATTTTGACAAAGAAAGATTTTATAAGTTAATACGAGTACCTAGACTTGAGTTTTTGTAATTTTAGAATTTTCATTTTATTAAAAAAAAAAATAAATAAAAAAAAAATAAATTAATATTTTATAAACAGAATTATTTTTTATTTCTTTTCAGGTAAATAATTTATACCAAGGAGAACAAAATTATACGTAAGTTATGAAGTTTTAAGAAAAGCAGTTAATAGATGGACTTTACATTAGGGATATAACGATACGCCATTTCGCCGATACCGATTCCGATACCGATACGCATATTGAAATTGAGATCAAGTAAAAATTAACAAAACTCAAGTAGAGTAATTCTTCTATTATACAAAATAACAGTGTTTATTAATGAGCCTTTTAAATCATCAAAATTTTCAATACATTTCAGTTTTTAAAATTCATATTTTCAAACTACAAAACGTCTGCAATATTTATGATTTTACAAAATAAACGATGACATTCAGTTTAGATTGGCTCAAGATTTAAAATTGACATTAATAAGATTCAAAAGACAACGAATTGAATTTGAGATCATGTTAAAATTCAATTAAAATTATAAAAACAACATTGCAAAAGAATAATATTTAAAATTGACATTAATAAGATTTTTGTTTAAAAAACAAAGTGTTTTTAAATTTTGCGAAAATAGACGATTTCTCAAATCCGTTTGAAGCAGACCTGCAGTGGAAAATAGTCTCTCAGATGCGACAGAACTCATTTGATTTTTATGTTCTGCTTTTAATATGTTATTTCTCATTATTGTCATGCAAAAAAAAAAAGTTGAAAATTTAATATTTTGTTCAGAAAATTCTAAAGAAAAATATAAGACGTATCGGCGTATCGGCAGTAAAATATCGCCGATATCGATATATCGGAAAATTAGAAGTATCGCCGGTATATCGGTATCGGTTGCATCCCCACTTTACATACTATCATATAATTGTAAATATTTATCTAAATATATAAAGCACGAAATGTACTTGATTCTTTGTTTGTTTGTCGGAAGTCCCCAACTGTCCACGTTAGTGGACCCATCTTGCTGGACTATTCACAGCTTATTATCGGTTATGCAGTTGGCTTTTTTTCTTTTTTGATATATCACACGGCACTCTACATCCAAAGTAAATATTTATCATCGTGTCAATTCAAATCTGTGATGGAAGCACATTAAAATCTTGTTCAAATTTTTTTCTGGCTATTAATTCTTTTGAAACCTTTTAAAACCTTTAATAGAATTAATGCAAAAATTTCGACCGTTATCAAACGCCGTGATGTGTTACTTAAAACATTTAAAAACAAATTTTAATAATTGGTGGCAGCAAAAAACTGTTGCATTAAATGAAAACAAACAAAACGCAAGCAGCCTGCTTAAACTGTTTTAAAAGAAAAACAATTTATTTACCATGGAAAACGTAGAATTTTTTTAACTCTAAAGTTATAGTTCTTATTTTAATTTGAATTCGTTTGCGTAAAAGGGGTTTTTAAAAGTTTAAAACATTAAAGATATTTTACCTTCATTTTAAAATACTTTCAATCATTTAAGATAAAAATATTTGTGGAAATTATAAAATATTTATAATACCCAGCTCTGTTTTTAGTCTGAAAGATTAATCGATAAAGAAGAGTTAAAGTGAAAACAAAGAAATTATTTTAACATACATCACCTCATATAATTTCGCCTTTAAGTTGGGAAATCCTCTAAGGACAGTGTTAAAATAGGTAGTAGCAAACAAAAAAAAAAAAAACAAAAAAAAAAAAAAAAAAAAAACAAAGAGCCTGGTGCAATAAGTGCTTAATTGCAGAAGAATAACAAAAGTCTCAAAGGTAATTTAAGTCCAACAAAATCAAAGGTATCAATTTCATCTATTAAATCCTCGGAAAAGAGTAATCAAACAGGCAGTAATCTCTGCAATTACAGTCAAAGTGTTAAAAGGAATACAAAAGCTTCTACTCCAAAAGATCAGTTGTCCAAGAAGGAAAATAAGATACAACACTGATGACAGCGGTATTAAAAACGGCGTCTGCATTTAATGTAAATTTACCAGCAGGCAGTGCTAAATTAAATCTCACGAAGGAAAACAAAGAAAGTGTTAAAATCAATTAAAGGGCTTTTTCCTTAAAAGATCAGTCATCTTCAAGTCAAAAGGATCAATCGTCTGAAGAAAACACTAAAAGGCTTCATCGTTCAAAGAGGAAAATAGGCCTGTTCTTTCAATTCAAAAAGAACTCAAGCCCTTCAAGTACTCACTTTTTTCAACTGTTCTTAATCTAAGATGAAGTAGACAGTGTTGGAAGAAGAAAATAATAAATAAATTCTTATTTTTAATGCAAAACAAACGATTGAGCAATTTCGCAATACTTTAAGCTGGGAATTATATTTTTAAGCTAAAAGACGAAAATAGAGTGCGATAGTTGGAAAGGCTTCGGCAACAATGAGAAGGAACAAATAAAATTGCTCACAGCCTTAAACGTATGTCAGATGAAGAAGGCAATATCAAGAGTGTCGAAAGTAATAAAAAGTCCTCTACTCAATGACTACTTGCAGTTCTACTGGGAAAAACAATGAATACAATAAAAGTATTAAAAATAGCACAGATTATAATAATCCAAAAGAACGATTGCCACATAAGGAAAGTGGTAAAACGACATTATCATCAAGAGATCAGTCGTTTGAAGAAATTGTTGACGTGAAAGTAAAAAAAAAAATAAAATTAATAAAATGAGTTTTTTCCATCAGTCAGCTGAAGAAACGAACAGAATAGAGGTCCTACATTAGCTCCAAAGTTTATCCAAAATACAGAGAAATATGTCGTATTTTTTTAAAAATCCGTTAAATGTGCACGACAGTACAATCCGTTGACGTGTCATAGAAAATAATTTAAATAGTTAGAGACCAGCTAAAAAGCCATTGTTAACCAGGAAAACATATTCAGAAAAGGTACTAAGCTAAGTACTTGAATTTTGTTTGCTGTTATTTGAATCAGTACTAAAACTTTTACGTGCTTTTTTTGTTTAGATTAAATTATGCTAAAACACACCTGAACTGGATGAATCCAAAATGGAAAACCGTACTTTTTTGCGACGATTCAAAATTTAACTTAACAAACTCAGATGGTATGTCCACAGTACTACGCTTGCCTGGCAAACGGCTTGATACACAGAACTGTAAAATTAATTTTAAGAACGGGGGTGGCAACGTGATGGTGTGGCATGCTTCTCTGCAAAAGTAGTTTGGCAGTTTCACAAAACTGACGATACAATGGACCATTTCATGTGTAAAGAAATTCTTGAAACAAAGATGGTTCCTTTGCTGAGTGGACTATGCCTCCAGGTTGGTCAAGGAGTTCATAGAAGCGAGTGGGATTTAAGTTCTGTATATTTTATACAAAAGTCATAGTGCCAAAAATTTTCAATCCTATTATTTACATGTTGTTATATAAAAAAAGCTGTGCAAAATGAAAATGTAAACAATAAAATTAATTGTATGATCTATTAAAATCAAAAATATTCACTATTTATAAAATGTTCAATGGCATGAAGCATCCTTTAGGTAAAAAATATCGCAAATTAATTGTCATCCCTAACTACATCCAGATCTCTACAAAATTTGTCTACTGCCTTAATAGTATCGCACAAAGGGGCCTTGAAACTGTAAACAGTGACCTTCAACTCAAAGAGAAGATCATTGGTTACATTCAGTACAAATATGTGTTTACTTTTAAAATGTTCTTTTATTTAAACAAATGTTTATTAAATTCAGTTTAATTTTAGATAAATTTATCAGAAACAGATGCTCTTTATTTAATTTTAATTCACTGACTTACATTTGGACTGACTTTGTTAACGGTTCATGTGAAATTGAGACCAATGAATATACAAATCGGAATCAAAAAAGTTTAATTTTTAATTTGCATGGACATGGTGGACAATATGTTAATTAGCTCTTGTCTTGGGTTCTAAAGCGTAGCAACAGTAGTAAATGAACTAAATCGAATTTTATGCTTCTGTAGGCACGTGCTCTATCACTCTATTAAATTTTGAATTAATGTCTACAACTCAATGTCTACCATGTCCCACAAGTTGTCTAGAGAATTTAAATCACACGAGTGTGGTCGCCGTTCAAGCACATTAATATTTTTAATTAAAGCAGATTTTACGTGTCGTGCTTCAAATCAATATCCTGCTAAATATATTCATTCCACAGGGCTTTTATCCTACGAAAATGGCAGCATTATATTTTCTAAAATATTTTTATCCAGGTCCATTGTTTTGCTAACTTCATACAGAGGTTGATAGAGATTGGTCAAACTGACACTGAACGTGTTTATTTTTAACCTTCAGAGTTGAATTTTGCTTCATTGGAAAGCTTCCTTGCCTACTGTTTTCTGGTTTTACGGCTCTTAGAATATATAAAAGCTGTTTCGCTTTTTTCTTGGAGCTTATTTCTAACTTCGTGGTCCAGTAACGTTGTGTGCCTGCGTTTAAGCTATAATTTAATTTGTTGACAATGTTTTCTTAAGGTATAAACAACTGCCAACCGTTTTAACAGAATATTTTTTGAGACATTTTATTTTTATGTTTTTTACTATTTCTCTTTTTATTCACGAACTTTATAAATAAATTTTTCGCCATTTTGCATCACTAAGTTTCGAGTTATTTTTACTATAACAATGAAATCAAGTAAAAAAGCTTTATTCGGCTGTGCCAAATCTTATATTCCTTTGACCATGAATGTAAAACTAGTTTAGTGAAGTAGCTCCTATCAAAAAACAAATATTGGGGTGACAGAGAATTAAAAGAAAAAAGAAAAATTAGCCATCGGCTAAAGAGCTCTTTAAAAGCTTTTAAAGGATTTTTGGAGTTTGGCAAGCATATTCGCTTTACTTGGTAAATTACTAAGTGCTAATCCATGTTCAAGCTGCTGGCCCATTATAGAACTTTAAGCATCTCTAAGCAATAAAAGAAAAACTATTTTTCTAGAACTTTCATTATTTTTATTATTAGAGATCCCAAGCAGGGCTGCCCTATTTGCCGATTTTTCACCTCAAAATTATTAAGGTGCGGATTTTTCAAATTTTGCTCCAAAAATGACTACTTTTCGATAAACTTTTAAAACAAGTAATAGTGTTTGAGTAAGAAATATTACTTTTGGACATCACAAGAATACTTTTGACATTAAAAAATTTCGTTATTAAGTTCGTTGTTTCCTGGAAAATTGTATTTTGAGTAATGAAAGTGATTTAATTCAAAATAAAAAAAATGAGCTGATCAATTCCTTCACACCATATTTATTCAATCAAAATAAATTTAATGTGATTTTTATGATATTTTCAAAAATTGACCATTTATAAAAATGCTTTTCTTTGAAATTCACCAAAGACCTTTTGTATTCCTTACTAAGCGTTGGAACATCTCATCTAAGCCTGCAACTCTGAGGAATCTGAAATTTGCCCTTAATTCTAGTGTTGTCACATGCCCATTTTCCGATAAGTGCTTGCTAAGCTGATTCTATGCACTGGATAAGAGTGTCGCAATACATCAAAATATGTACTGGAGTCTCCTTTTTATATACCTTTGGACCACTGTAGCCTATTCTATTGAGGTGCTTCCTTAAGCTATGACCGTAAGAAAGCCAGTGAGCATTCTCTAGCCCAGTGGCATTTCTTGGTGCATTTGATTTCTTTCCAGATAACTTCCCGTATTCTGTTTGCTTAAAGTACACAAAAAGATTTAGGTCTCATAATGGGTGTAACCGTTGTGATGCTGCCAAACCACAATCGTTTTTTACCGTTAGCATATATTAAATAGTTGTTATTGTTGTTGTTTTAACAGCTCTGCTGCTGATAAGAGTTTTTCCATGAGGAAAAAACTTTCGGTTTGTACAGCTGTTGCTAAACTGACAATCTTTGGCCGAGACAGACTCGGATCGTTCCAAAGCGAAGATCCAATTGCTTTTTACACCGACTTTAGTAAAGAATTTGAGAAGGTTAAAAACTTGATCTTATTAAAATTGCGAACTATTCCAGCCAGATAATTATCATTTTTCTTCAGTTTATACAGATACAAATACTTTTAAAAAAGTTCTATTAAACGGTTGATTTCACCAACGCTTGTTACCATCTAAAGATAATGGTGGCTGCCACATGCAACTGTAAAATATTTTTTATCTGTTTAGTTTCTATTTCCAACTTTAGGTTTTTGTTCACGGTCTTAAAAAGTCGGTAGTTATACCGCTAATAGCCTACAAGAAGGCTGTTTAATCTAATCTACATTAAGAGAATGGATTGCTCCTAGTCTTAGCACAGTTTCTACACATTCTGCTAAATATTAATTTTACACACCCCATAGACATTGCTGGGTAAAGGGTTAATGAAAGCAGTCAAGGCTGATGTCATGCTGTCAAGGACGCTGCCGAGTGCCAAGAAGTATATTATTCAGAGTCCAGAAAAATACACAACTCGTATGGAAAACTTGTAGCGGCAAAAGTTTTTATTTTATCTACAATCAATTGTGTGTTCGATACACTTGCACAAACTTCAAATACATGATGTGCTGCTTTCTATTTGCTTTCTAGCGAATAATCAGGACGGACGTATGGCTACAAGAAAATGTTTGACAGTTTACTACCGGCCGTAAATCGACGCTGCGATTAATTTCGCCTTACATTTTCAAATTGTGTTCAAGCACAGATATTGGCTATCCAAAAGAAAGAAAAAGTTTTTTATGACAATAATGAACGGATTAGCCAGTATGGCTTTCGTCTTAAATATTTGAATTTCATAAAGGACTGTTTAAAACAAAATCAACAGACCCTTTGTTTAATAAGCTGAAAAGAAGAGTACGATTAAATAAATCGACATCGAAAGGATATTTCGAGGTTAATTGCAGTAGAAACATTTCACTGGATACTGTGCCGACTCAAACTTGCTATTAGTGCTCGTTATAGCAGCAGAGAATATGAGCAGACTTAAACCATCTCTGCAAAAAAATTTACAATAAGTATTTTCATCTAAGTTGCTCTTTAATTTTTTCTAATATTTGTTACAATAAGGCTGACTTCCAAAATGTGTTAATACAAAGTTTGTATACAGTTTTGCTGCAATATTTAGATCTTGTACATATACAAAGTTGCAAAACAAAGCCCTCATTTAGAAACTGATGCGCTAGTTGCTCGTTTGCAACGTTTCTAATACTTTTCTGCGACATTTTGGAATGATATGCATTGTAAGCATTTAGTACCACACAATATATTATTCGAATACAAAGCAACTGACGTTTTGAAGTCAGCCTAAGACTCGTAAATACGATCAATTAAATTGTTGAAAAATATTAAAAGCTTTCATTGAAATTTCGCAAAAGTTTCATCCTGCTGCTCAAACGTGTGTGAATAAATATTTGCAAAATAAAGAATGCTTGTTGATAGGCTGTATGTTCGATTAAAAATGTTGAAAATGTTAAAAAGTTTAAAAAGAATGCTAAGGATAATGAAAAATCATAAGGCAAACCAAATGGTACTTTTTTAATTTCTAGGTACTTTTTTAATATCTTGTATTAGCATAGCAAATACATAATTACAAATGTTTTCGATCAGAATGGAAAATCGTAAAAAAAATATAAAACAAAACGAAACTCTTTCCTTATCCAAAACCCTACATTTCTAAATGTTTTTTTTTTTTTGTTTTTTTCGTCCAAAAAAAAAATACACCATTTTTAATTCATTAACCTAATGAAAAAATTTAATATGTCAATACTCAAGAGTATTAAACTAAGTGAAATCAGCCAGACATTCTAAAGTCTATAAATAAACTTTGAATTCCTTTTTCTTAAATTGCAACCAGAAACCTTCAACTCTTTAACTCTTTCGAACAAAAGAGTTATTTGAAATGTATTTTTATTTAAACAAAAGCCAAAAAAAAAACAGATATTTGAATAAAACATTTTTTTAAAGGTAATTGACTGAAGTCGGTAACCACGTGATAATAAAATTCAACGTAAAATTGGTATAAATATTGGAAGCATTTGACGAAAAGCCATTAATCGATTTCTCGGTTAAGAAAAACAAAATGAATTTTTCCGTGTTCACAGTTTTTTGGATTTTATTAGCAGTTGCTATACGAAAATCTTATCAATCGAAAACAAACACATTTTTGGAACCGAATGCTGTGAGTCCTGAACGGAGCATTCACCGTCAAGATTATGGTGGTAACCAAAACGATGCCAGAGAACACCAAAAAAATAGTGAGTACCAAGTTTCAGGAGACTTAACGGATAACATGGTTAAACCTGATCATATCTCTGGAGTTGACGCCAGTCACAATAACGACCGTGTTAAAATGTCTCCTGGCTTAACAGAAAATTTCGCTGATCCAAACGATGAAGTCAACGCACCTGGTGCTGTAGCAGAAGAGGTGAAAAACAGAAAAAGGATTCGAGTGACAGGTAATCAAAGCATAAGTGAATCGAATATTAATCACATTTGACGGCAACCACAATAATTTTAATATTCGATTTTCTCTTGATATAACAAAAGGTGGTGGTCAATTTATTTATCCAAGTGACTTTGACAATAAAACGAATATCTTTCAAGCAAATGGCAAACTAAACAACAGTACGGAGCAAAGTGATAGAAATAATCGAAGCGTTATTGATGGTCAACCCTCAGGTAAAAAATAACTGTTTTTTTTTTTTTGGCTATAACAGATAAATACGTTAAAAATTATTTACAAGTTGAAGGTGATACTCACAGCAAGAATACTGTTGGAAAGGGAAGGCATCAAATTAGCAGAGATCAGGCTGATGGTGAAGCTCTACATAATAGTAAAGACTTTAATACTTATAACAACAGAGAAGAACAATCGAAAGATTTTCGCGAAAAGAAGCAAAAAGGAGAAAAAATTAATTTTTATTTTGTAGGAGAAACCATTCTCAATGATGGTATCGGAAAAAAGGGAAAGAAAACTCATGTAAAAGAAACAAGCAGCCAAAATCATCGGCAGGCAAGCAATGGAGATTCTCAAAATGGCAGTAATCAAGCTAATGGTAGCGGCTTAGATATAAGTAAAAAAAGTAAATCGAAACATGGTCAAAACAAGAAAACAAAAGGAATGATAAATTGCATTTATGATGTTCTAGAGAAGAAATCTCTTCAAAAGCCGACTGAAGCTGACGATGCAGGTACAATTATTTCATTTAATAAAGAAAGCAGAATAGGAAGACTTGCCAAGGAAAAACGTATGAAAGGTCGAAACAAGCAAAAGAATGAAGGAAGTAGTAGCAGCAGCAGCAAAGAGCAATGAAATGGTTTCTATAGCAAGAAAAAAGGTGGAAGGTACGGGCCTAGAAAAGAAAAACGCAAGAAAAATCATAAAAAAATGGTTGTCGTATTAGAAGCAACAGTGAAGGATAATAAAATAATATTTCTCTCGTAGGAGAGATAAAAATAATCTTAGGAAATGAAAGCGATAACTGTAATGCAAAACAACTAATTTTCGATCTGTTAATTTCTTTTCTTATGCTAAAGTTGAATTATTTTTTTAACTAAAATTAATCTTGTAAAACTTTTTTATGTGTTAATTATATTTCTCTCGAATGTATTTTTATTTAATTTCTGTTTCTATTTCTTATTTATGTATATATATGTATGTGTGTGTAATTATGTATTCGAAGTGTCCAGTTCCACACGGGGTTAATAAATAATAAAACTATTTTAAAATAAGACACCTGTGTTTTATTTTTCTTAAAGGTGGTTGTTTTGGTTTATCTGCAATGCAAGAGAATAAACTTGTGTTGATTTTGCGCTGTAGATTTGGCTTGGTAGAAAAGATAACCTATTTAAGTTGACGTTAAGGCCTCATCTGGTTAGGGCTTCGTACCCAAAAGCTTAAAATGCTTCGAACTATTTATCGCTGCAATGTCTATCCATCTGTAAAAGTCCTTTGGATAAAGAACTTTAATATCTAAACAAATAAAATTTTCACACAAGTTGTATTATGAAATAAAGTTAAAAAATAAAGGGTGCCTCTAAAGACATGTGATTTATAAGTGCATTTTCTTATCTTTTAAACGGTTATAGTCAGACACATGACATTCACATGAAATACCAACATCAAAAAATTTTAATTTAAAACAAAACGGTATCTCCATAAAGAGAGAAATTTTTACTATCTGTATCATTATCTTTTTAAATGCTACAGGCAGACATTTAAAATATAGACCGAGTTAATAGCACTATGTGCGCAAAAACAGTAAATAAATAAATTCAAGATTAAGGGATGTTTCAAAAGAGTTATAGTTTTTAAGTACCCGCTATAATAACAAGTATGAAGTTTAAAACTAAAACCTAGAGAGTTTCTAAATAATTCAATATGGTGCAATAGCAAAATGATTTTTTTTATATCAATTCGTATTTTATTTTAAAAGTTGCAATTTCTTTATAATTATTTTAATTTCGAATGCATTATTTATTTAACTATGATAAACAAATTTAAATTAAAAATACATATATTTTTAAACGCAGTTATTATTTCTTATTTTCATTAAAAGCCAAAACGATTGAGAAGATGAAAAAACAAATAAAAAGTATTTCGTTGATACTGTTATTTATTTGAGTATTGAGTAAAACAAAATTTGTTTATCGTGTAGAATTAAACACATAGAAAACAACAGGCTACCGGCTACGCCATGTCGATTTTATAATACACAAGTTTATATGAAGGCCACACTTGTGGCTGTAGCCAATTTAGGCAAATTTTTATTTTCTAATGCTAATTGTTGGTTAATAATCTTTGTCGATTTACTGATTACGATTGCAAATAACCTGATGAGCTTAACTTGAGAAAATTATAAAGTAATCACAAAAAAGTTTAAACAGCCAAAAATAAACAGACCGTTTTCAAATGCTATTTTCGATTAAGAATAATTAATTCATTTTTGTTTTTTGGCATCACTTTATCTCGTTATCTTCCTAACACAACTGAGCAGATCAGAATTTAAACTTTAATGGAGAATTAATCTTTTTACACTTAAAAAAAGTGTGACAAACTTTTCGCGAATAACGAAATGACTTCAGTCCAGAAGATAGCATGGATTTTAAAGCTTGTTTAATAAAAAAAAACATAGATGAAAGATTTATTTTTGAAACAAATTCCAGCAATTTGTGACGTTGCTATCGTTTTAATTACAATTAAGTACCTGACTATACAGCGTCAATGCGTATAATTATGTAGCTGCAGTCGGTAATGTGTTTAATGCTTAACGCTACAAACAAACTGTTAAATATTTATATACATATTTTTAAACGCAGCTGTTTTTTTTTTTGGTATTTGTTTAATAAAGAGTTAAATTAAAAATTAAAAATATATTTGGATATTTTTTGTTGTTCTTTAAGTTATTGTTATTGAAAATGTATTTTGACCTTGAAGTATTATTTTGACAAAGAAAGATTTTATAATTTAATACGAGTACCTAGACTTGAGTTTTTATAATTTTATAATTTTAATTTTATTAAAAAAAAATAAATAAAAAAAATAAATAAATAAATATTTTATAAATAGAATTATTTTTTATTTCTTTTCAGGTAAATAATTTATACCAAGGAGAACAAATTTATACGTAAGTTATGAAGTTTTAAGAAAAGTAGTTAATAGATGGACTTTACATTGGGGATATATTGATACGCCATGTCGCTGATACCGATACCGATAATCAAAAATAAATATCGACGATATCGATTTCGATACCGATACGCATATTAAAATTAAGCTCAAGTAAAAATTAAAAAAAAAACTTAAGAAGAATAATTCTTCTATTAACAATATAACAGTGTTTATTAATGAGCCATTCAAATCATCAAAATTTTCAACACATTTCAGTTTCTAAAATTCAAATTTTCAAACTACAAAATTTCTGCAATATTTATGATTTTACAAATTAAACGATGGCATTCAGTTTAGATTGGCTCAAGATTTAAAATTGACATTAATAAGATTTAAAAGACAACGAATTGAATTTGAAATCATGTTAAAATTCAATTAAAATTATAAAAACAACATTGCAAAAGATGAATATTTAAAATTGAAATTAATAAGATTTTTGTTTAAAAAACAAAGTGCTCTCAGATTTTGCGGAGATTGACGATTTCTCAAATCCGTTTGAAGCAGACCTGCAGTGGAAGATAGTCTCTCAGATGCAACAGAAGTCATTTGAATTTTATGTTCTGCTTTTAATATGTTGTTTCTCATAGTTGTCATGCAAAAAAAAAAAAGAGTTGAAAATTTATTTGTTTTTAAAAACTCTTTATGGAAAGTTTTTATTTTCATTTGAACTCGTTTGTGTAAAAGGGGTTTTTAAAAAGATTGAAATATAACAGATATTTTACCTTCATTTTAAAATACTTTTTACTTAAAAAAAATTTAAACAGTTGCAACGTTACCATATAAATAATTCCATTTCCCTAAACATTGGTAAAAATATTAACAAAAACAAAAGAAAAATAAAAATCTTACAACTTCCTTTACTTTCAATCGTTTAAGATAAAAATATTTGTGGAAAAATAACATTTTTATAAATAATAAAATATTTATAATACCCAGCTTTGCAGAAGTGAACATACATCACCTCATATAAATTCGCATTTAAGGTCAGAAATCTTCTAAGGACAAGGATAAAATAAGTTGGGGCGAACACACATAAAAACCTAATAAAGAGCCTTGCGCAATTAAAACTCAATTGTTTAAGAAAAACAAAAGTCTTGAAGGCAATTCAGGTCCAACGGATTTAAGGCACCAATCATCTAAAGCAACGACTATCAGTCCATACATTAAGTCCTCAGAAGAGAGTAATCAAAGGGGCAGTAATCTCTGCTATTACAGCCAAAGTGTTGAAAGTAATACAAAAGCTACTATTCCAAAATATCAGTTGTCCAAAGAAGAAAAGAAGATAAGACACACTGATAACAGCGATATTGATAAGAATAAAGAGCCGTCTGCCTTTAATGTAAATTCACCTATAGAAAAATATATAATGGCATGCAGTGATACATTGAATCTCCCAAAGAAAAGCAAAGAAAGTGTTGAAAACAAATAAAAGGCTTTTTAAAAAAAAGATCAGTCATCTTCAAGTCAAAGGGATCAATAAAAGGTCTAATCAGTCAACGAGGAAAACAGGCCTTTAATTCAAAACGATTTTGAGCCGTAATAGAACTCACTTTTTTCAACTCTTCCTAATCTAAGATTAAAGGGATAAAACAGACAGTAATAAAAGAAGAAAATAAAAAATAAATTCTTGTTTTTAATGCAAAACTATCGATTGACCATCTGTGTATTTCCTTAAGCTCGGAATGATTTTTTAAGCTAAACAGAAAACAAATTGATATTTATAAAATGGCTTAACATTTTTATATTTAATTATAATTAAGCGTAATTAATTCCAAAGTAAATAATTAAAAACTCTTCGATATTTATTGCAAAAGCTGAAAACACATCTCGAATATCATTTCGCTAAGTTAGATCTTCAGGAAAACGTTTACAAATCTTTAGACAAATCAAAGATTTTGCTCTAAACAAATTGAATTAATTAAAATTATAAAGTTTAAATAAAAGAAAAAAACACCATATTTGCTCATGTTTGATGTTAATATTTTACTCTTTTTATCGATAACATGTATAGAAATTTTGATACCAAAATCTATAAAACACGACACAAAGAGTGTGATAGTTGAAGAGGCTTCTGCATCCAGGAGGGGGAACAAATAACCGTAAGTCCAATGAAGAAGGCAATATAAAAGGTGCTTAAAGAAATAAAAGCAAAAATGTATTGCATTTGCTACTGGCAGTTCTGCTGAGGAAAATAAAAATAATAATCCAAAAGAACGGTTGCCACACAAAGAAAGTAATAAAACGGCACAATAATCAAGAGATCAGTCATTTGAAGAAAGTGTTGACGTGAAAACAAACAAAAAAAAAAAAATAGAAATTAATAAAATGAATTTTTTCATCAGTCAGCTAAAGAAACGAATGGAGTAGAAATCCTACATTAGCTCCAATCAAGAGAAAAGGCCGTGGGAGCTTCCAGTTTCAGACCAGGGGGTTACTCCGTATTTCGGTTTGAAAAGAAAATCATTGGAATTTGTATGTCTCATACACTGTGTTTCGAATGTCTTTTCTTTCGAATCGAAGGTAATGAAACAGCTATTCCAGGCAAGAGTCTTTTAGTCATCTAAAAAAAAGGGATAATAAATAATAAATCAACCGAAAATAATGCATCAGGAAATACGAGAGATATAATTTAAAGATTTCTATTTCTATAGAGATAATTCATCTGGTTCAGTCTGAGTTGTTAATTATGTTGGCAGGAGGTGTCAATTGACAACGTTGTGAAAATTACTATAAATAAATTATTTACGAATTAAATGAAATTTATGAGAATTGTGAAAATATTCTTGTAATATAAAATATAAAGAATATTCCTGTTTTAGAATTAATTTTTAAATTTCCAAATATTTCAAATTTTAAAATAATAATGAATCCATTCATAATAAAAATAATAATAAATGAAAATAATAACAACTAAATAAACCATTAACGTAGATTTTAGTTCAAATGTGATTACTCACCTCGAAAAACAGAGTTTTTACTCAAATGTTTTTAAAGATTTTAACATCACAAACAAGCTGTGTTGCATCGTACAGCAATGATCCTTTGAATTTTGATCCAACTGCTGATGTGTTATTATTTTATACGAGTACAATATAACGTCGGCGCCATAAGTTGGCAGTGGCCGAATCTTTTTTTTTTTTTTCTGTAGTTTTATGTTTTTGTGGCACAATAAAATTAAAAAAAATAGTATTTTTCTCATATTTGCTTGTCAAATTTTATTTTTTTCTTCCAGTTCCTTTCGTACAACTTTATACTCCAGTTTCAAAAATGAAAGTAGAAGAATTTGTTTTTTATAAATCGTTGTATTCACACATTTTTTTTTAATTGCAGCTTTTGATAAAAATAACAGTGGCATTTAAAATTGGATTTCTTCGTTTTAATGAAAAATGTGTACGTTTTTAATTGAAATCTGGACTTTAATCTTTAATCAATCAGAGATTTGACAGCATTAAGGAAATACTGACAGTGGTAGATTGGGTCGTCCTGCGTTAGGTACCCACATAAAGAAATTTGATGACAAATGAATGACATCGAAATTATGTAGGGAGTGATAATCTCATATATTCCTCTCATATCTGATGTATCAACAGAAGGCTTAACAGAGATGATCATTTTGTTTAAGTTTCAAAAGAATTCAAAATGAAAAAAATGTTTAAATTTATTATATTAATTTTAAAAATGCTTCAACAAAATTTAAATTGTATTAACAAAAATTTAGCACCAGACTCACAATGACATATTTGCTCAACAAAAATATTTTTTTGTTTTCGGAAAATTGCAATTACAAGACCTTCAACTCACGAAAAAGTTCATTGAATGTGATGTTTTAATATTTAAACAAATGGGACATCGCCAAATCAATAAACCCTTTCATCAGAAACATTATTTATTTATTTACACAAATTTTTTTGTAACAATTAATATCTAAATGCAATTTGATATAAATATTGAAAATGTTTGGCAAAAAGCCATTAATCATTTTGTAAAGCGTAATTGTATACTTCGCAAGTTAAGAAGTTTAAAATGAAATTATATTTAATTGCAATTGTCGGCCTTTTTTTTGGCAATTTCCATACAGGAATCTCATCAATTACGTAGAGATTATTTCCCTTATGTGGATTCATACGAAGATAATACATATGAAGAGAAGACATATGAGGAATCATACGAGGATTTATACGAGGATGATAGATATGAAGAGAAGACATATGAGGAATCATACGAGGATTTATACGAGGATGATAGATATGAAGAGAAGACATATGAGGAATCATACGAGGATGATAAATATGAAGAGAAGACATATGAGGAATCATACGAGGATGATACATATGAAGAGAAGACATATGAGGAATCATACGAGGATTTATACGAGGATGATAGATATGAAGAGAAGACATATGAGGAATCATACGAGGATTTATACGAGGATGATAGATATGAAGAGAAGACATATGAGGAATCATACGAGGATTTATACGAGGATGATAGATATGAAGAGAAGACATATGAGGAATCATACGAGGATTTATACGAGGATGATAGATATGAAGAGAAGACATATGAGGAATCATACGAGGATGATAAATATGAAGAGAAGACATATGAGGAATCATACGAGGATGATACATATGAAGAGAAGACATATGAGGAGTCATACGAGGATGATACATACGAAGAGAAGACATATGAGGAGTCATACGAGGATGATTCATATGAAGAAAAGACAAATGAGGAATCATATGAGAACTCATACAAGGATAATACATATGAAGAGAAGAGCTATGAGGATTTACATGTGGATGAAGAGAAGACATACGAGGGTTTATATAGTGAACATACATATATAAAGGATACAGAGGAATTACCCATTTTAATTCGTCAGTGTGATGATATGATTAATACAGACAACTGTGTCAATGGTACAGAAGTAGGTAAAGAAAATAATGGTGAAAATGTTCAAAACGATGAACTAAATTGCGTAAGCTGTGCTGATGTGGAGAACCAAAATATCAATTAAAAGATGCTGTTCAAAATGATACAGCTGATCAAGTTGCTGATAATTTAAACGAAACTGATAATCAAAATACTAAACACAAGAAGAAAGAACCTAAAACAGAACAAAACACTAATAGTCAAGCCAAGCATTTGGGCAGCAGTGCTAAACAATCGGACCAAAATCAAACTGAGATAGATAATAAAAGTGATCTCCATAGCGGAGAAGATATTCTCACCTACATTGCAAGAAAATTTTTTGGATGAAAAATAATCAAGTTTCTTTCTCCTTCTCTATTAGAGAAAAATTGTACTTTAATTTTATTTTATTCAAATCACAAAAAAAAATTATGCCTTTATTTCTTATTCATTGGATCTGATTTCGATTTTTTTAAATAAATTTTTTTATTAAATTCTTTTGGCAACTGCATTTGTTTTCTTTTTAACTTTTTTCCACCGAAACTCGTTTACATTTTTTGAAATTTTTCTTTTAGCGCTCGAAGAAGCAGATTTCGATAGCTGGAGATTTATTTTGTGAAAAATAGTTACAGACCTGGAGAACGAATAATGAGAGAGAAAGCAAAAAAAAATGAAACAAATTTAATTCGCTGTCAGGCTGTTTAATGTTGACTTCATAATAATTCTTTTGCAAACCGGGGACACTAGTTTGAATAAATAATTAAAATTATCAATAGTAGTTACCAAAACTGCTCGTTTTTGGGAGAAAACCCATTTTAAGGTACTTATTTCATTATATTTTACTTATGACATGGCGATTCTAGTAGGACTCTCGTTAATGCTTAAAATTTCTGACAATTGTAAACAAGCGCCACATTGGCCACCCACAACTGAGCCATTCACTTTCGGTTTTGGTCAAGATCTTTGAACGTTTCCTTTAACAATTATCTCTTTTGAAAAATATTCAAATCCTGGGTCTGCATGACCACATAAAAAGAGATCTGCCTTAAGTCTAGTGGCTCATTAACAAAAAGAGAATTGAACACCACAAAGTTACAAAAGTCTATAATAAATTTTTATAATTTTGCGAACTTCGAGAATGAGTAAGAAATTATATGGACCACCAAAAAGACGGCAGGTAAAGCACACAGAAAATAATGATAAATATGATTTTTGTGTCGCCAGTAAAGAAAGCACCGGTCATACTTTTTTCTAAAGAGGGTCACCACTGGCTGTTTGTTGAAGCTGTTTGACGAGTGCTTTAGATGTAAAGGTATCATTATTAAGACACGCCTTCCCCAAATAAAATGATAAACACATTCGAAATGTAGGAAAAGAAGATTGATGGATACAAAAACAAAAACGTTTCCATAAGTTTTACTAAAAACATCGCAAATAAAAGTCTTATTTGTCAGGCATTCAAATTAAATGTGAAATGAAAAGCCGATTAAAAAATTTTGAATGAATGTAAACTTTTATTAAACAACAGATAAAAAATAGAGTTTGCTTTTGTGCGCCGAACTATCCCAAGTTGCCATTATGTCCCTGTCCTAATCGGTTGTTCGGTCCTGTCTGAGATGGCTGATGACCAACATGGGGTGGACGCATGTTATTATTTGAAGAAGTTTCAGTGCCAGGATATGGGTGTACGTTCTGAGGACAGTTTCTAGCATCATTTGAAGTACAAGGTGGATATCCAGGTGTTGAATTTACGTGATTTGGCGGTGTGCTCCCACCACAGTTTATTAAATTACATAAATTTGGAATTATTTGCCGGATGCATGTTTTCCAGTTAGTTTTCAAACATTCAGGAATATTACAGCTTGTGTCAAATCTAGCCACCAGGTTATTGTATAAGGATCTTTGAGAATTTACGTCATATTTGTTTTTAATATTATTCCAGGCATTACTCATTAAATCCCGAACATCCTTAGCTTGAGGTGATAGTTCTTTTTTTGTTTCTATTATAAAATTATGGATTTTCGTTAAAATAGGTGTTGGGCATTCTTGTGTAAGACACAAATCGTGATTACTTTTTATTTGATTTCTGAGATTGCTTATAAAGCCTTTCACTTCTAAAAGAAGAGTTTGTACCGCATTTCGGTTCGAACCATCAGCCGTTTCGAGATAAATTTGTAAGTCGTTTGCTACTGCATTTAGCAAATTCATAACTTTCTGATACGATTCTCGGACAATTTCGCTTACAGGTTTCCTTTCGTTTATTTTTTGTAAAACACGATTTTTTAAGTCAGCAATCAATGCTTTTAAATCAGTCTCAATTTCTGTAGGATTTCTACTTTTGATTCTTTCATTAAAGTTATTTAGAAATTCGGCAACAATTTGCATTAATTCAGAGTCGCTATTTTCAAGAATTGATATACTGTGTGCTAACTGACCATTAAGCGTTTTTACACTTTCATCTATGAAAGAACGAACTTCAGAAAAAAATTCAGACTTGTCTATATGATTAGCCAATGTGCATATAATGGATCTCTTGACCTTTATCGGCTCAAATTCCTTAAACTCCTTATTTGCATCAACAGCTATCTCGTTTGCTGCGTATGATAGCGAAATTATTACGCCCAAGAGGACGAGTAGTGGAAATAGTTTCATTGTTCTCTTATCGTTCAATAGTAATTCACTGGTGTTACTGCCGATTTGTAAGAAATTCTATCGGTATATATAGCAAATGTAAGTAAATATTTTTTTGTTAAATCTTATTTTTTGTTCGCTAAGATATTTTTGACCTTAATCTTGAACGTTATTTGTGTTTGTACAATATTTTAAGGTCACGAAATTCTAAACAGAATTTTTTTATTTGATTACTTTAGTTAAACAAAAAATATGTTGATTAGTGGCTGTGTTTTCTTATTTAGTTATTAAAATGTGTTTTTAACAACAAAAGCAAATATTTTCTTCTACTTAAATTCCGCGTTAATTTTAGATTCGTAATAATGATTACAATGTTCTGTAAAAATAGCTTTGCCCTTCAAAAACTCCTTAATAAAAAACTGTTTTTCCTGAATCACGTAGAAGGGACGTATGAATTAAAAAACCGAAATAGAATAATAGAAATTAAAAATAGAAATAATATATTTTCCATCCCTGATGCATTTGTTTCGGAATAATTCACTTTGGTGTAATAGCAAAATGATTTTTTTTTTTTGATATCAATTCGTATGTTATTTTAAAAGTTTTTGTGGTGGCCACAGTTGCAGTTTCTTAATAATTATTTGAATTTCGAATGCATTATTTATTTAACTACGATAAACAAATTTAAATTAAAAATACATACATTTTTAAGTGCAGTTATTATTTCTTATTTTCATTTAAATCCAAAACGATTGAGAAGATAAAAAAACAAAAAAGATATTTCGTTGATGCCGTTATTTATTTGAGTATTGAGGAAAACAAAATTTGTTTATCGTGTAGAATTAAACACATAGAAAACAACAGGCTACCGGCTACGCCATGTCGATTTTATAATACACAAGTTTATATGAGGCCACACTTGTGGCTGTAGCCAATTTAGGCAAATTTATATTTTCTAGTGCTAATTGTTAGTTAATAATCTTTTTACTGATTACGATTGCAAATAACTTGATGAGCTTAACTTGAGAAAATTTTAAAGTAATCAGAAAAAAACTTAAACAGCCAAAAATAAACAGACCGTTTTCAAATGCTATTTTCGATTAAGAATAATTAATTCATTTTTGTTTTTTGGCATCACTTTATGTCGTTATCTTCCTAACACAACTGAGCAGATCAGAATTTAAACTTTAATGGAGAATTAATCTTTTTACACTTAAAAAAAGTGTGACAAACTTTTCGCGAAAAACGAAATGACTTAACAATAATTTTAACTCCTTCAGTCCAGAAGATAGCATGGATTTTAAAGCTTGTTTAGTAAAAAAAAAAAACAAAAACAAAGATGAAATACGTATTTTTGAAACAAATTCCAGCAATTTATGACGTTTCTATCGTTTTAATTACAATTAAGTACCTGACTATACAGCGTCAATGCGTATAATTATGCAGCTGCAGTCGCTAATGTGTTTAATGCTTAACGCTACAAACAAACTGTTAAATATTTATATACATATTTTTAAACGCAGCTGTTTTTTTTTTTGGTATTTGTTTAATAAAGAGTTAAATTAAAAATTAAAAAAACATTTAAAAATATATCTGGATATTTTTTGTTGTTCTTTAAGTTATTGTTATTGAAAATGTATTTTGACCTTGAAGTATTATTTTGACAAAGAAAGATTTTATAAGTTAATACGAGTACCTAGACTTGAGTTTTTGTAATTTTAGAATTTTCTTTTTATTAAAAAAAAAATAAAAAAAATAAATAAATATTTTATAAACAGAATTATTTTTTATTTCTTTTCATTTATACCAAGGAGAACAAAATTATACGTAAGTTATGAACTTTTAAGAAAAGCAGTTAATAGATGGACTTTACATTAGGGATATATCGATACGCCATTTCGCCGATACCGATTCCGATACCGATACGCATATTGAAATTGAGATCAAGTAAAAATTAGCAAAACTCAAGTAGAGTAATTCCTCTATTATACAAAATAACAGTGTTTATTAATGAGCCATTCAAATCATCAAAATTTTCAACACATTTCAGTTTCTAAAATTCAAATTTTTAAACTACAAAACGTCTGCAATATTTATGATTTTACAAAATAAACGATGACATTCAGTTTAGATTGGCTCAAGATTTAAAATTGACATTAATAAGATTCAAAAGACAACGAATTGAATTTGAGATCATGTTAAAATTTAACTAAAATTATAAAAACAACATTGCAAAAGAATAATATTTAAAATTGACATTAATAAGATTTTTGTTTAAAAAACAAAGTGTTTTTAAATTTTGCGAAAATAGACGATTTCTCAAATCCGTTTGAAGCAGACCTGCAGTGGAAAATAGTCTCTCAGATGCGACAGAACTCATTTGATTTTTATGTTCTGCTTTTAATATGTTATTTCTCATTATTGCCATGCAAAAAAAAAAAGTTGAAAATTTAATATTTTGTTCAGAAAATTCTAAAGAAAAATATAAGACGTATCGGCGTATCGGCAGTAAAATATCGCCGATATCGATATATCGGAAAATAAGAAGTATCGCCGGTATATCGGTATCGGTTGCATCCCCACTTTACATACTATCATATAATTGTAAATATTTATCTAAATATATAAAGCACGAAATGTACTTGATTCTTTGTTTGTTTGTCGGAAGTCCCCAACTGTCCACATTAGTGGACCCATCTTGCTGGACTTTTCACAGTTTATTATCGGTTATGCAGTTGGCGTTTTTTCTTTTTTGATATATCACACGGCACTCTACATCCAAAGTAAATATTTATCATCGTGCCAATTCAAAACTGTGATGGAAGCACATTAAAATCTTGTTCAAATTTTTTTCTGGCTAATAATTCTATTGAAACCTTTTAAAACCTTTAATAGAATTAATGCAAAAATTTCGACCGTTATCAAACGCCGTGATGTGTTACTTAAAAAATTTAAAAACAATTTTTAATAATTGGTGGCAGCAAATAACTGTTGCATTAAATGAAAACAAACAAAACGCAAGCAGCCTGCTTACACTGTTTTAAAAGAAAAACAATTTATTTACCATGGAAAACGTTAAATTTTTTAACTCTAAATGTATAGTTCTTATTTTAATTTGAATTCGTTTGTGTAAAAGGGGTTTTTAAAAGTTTAAAACATTAAAGATATTTTACCTTCATTTTAAAATATTTTCAATCATTTAAGATAAAAATATTTGTGGAAATTATAAAATATTTATAATACCCAGCTCTGTTTTTTTTTTAGTCGGAAAGATTAATCGATAAAGAAGAGTTAAAGTGAAAACAAAGAAATTATTTTAACATACATCATCTCATATAATTTCGCCTTTAAGTTGGGAAATCCTCTAAGGACAGTGTTAAAATAGGTAGTAGCAAACAAAAAAAAAAAAAAAACAAAACAAAAAAAAAGAGCCTGGTGCAATAAGTGCTTAATTGCAGAAGAATAACAAAAGTCTCAAAGGTAATTTAAGTCCAACAAAATCAAAGGTATCAATTTCATCTATTAAATCCTCGGAAAAGAGTAATCAAACAGGCAGTAATCTCTGCAATTACAGTCAAAGTGTTAAAAGGAATACAAAAACTTCTACTCCAAAAGATCAGTTGTCCAAGAAGGAAAATAAGATACAACACTGATGACAGCGGTATTAAAAACGGCGTCTGCATTTAATGTAAATTTACCAGCAGGCAGTGCTAAATTAAATCTCACGAAGGAAAACAAAGAAAGTGTTGAAATCAATTAAAGGGCTTTTTCCTTAAAAAGATCAGTCATCTTCAAGTCAAAAGGATCAATCGTCTGAAGAAAACACTAAAAGGCTTCATCGTTCAAAGAGGAAAATAGGCCTGTTCTTTCAATTCAAAAAGAACTCAAGCCGTTCAAGTACACACTTTTTTCAACTGTTCTTAATCTAAGATGAAGTAGACAGTGTTGGAAGAAGAAAATAATAAATAAATTCTTATTTTTAATGCAAAACAAACGATTGAGCAATTTCGCAATACTTTAAGCTGGGAATTATATTTTTAAGCTAAAAGACGAAAATAGAGTGCGATAGTTGGAAAGGCTTCGGCAACAATGAGAAGGAACAAATAAAATTGCTCACAGCCTTTAACGTATGTCAGATGAAGAAGGCAATACCAAGAGTGTGGAAAGTAATAAAAAGTCCTCTACTCAATGACTACTTGCAGTTCTACTGGGAAAAACAATGAATACAATAAAAGTATTAAAAATAGCACAGATTATAATAATCCAAAAGAACGATTGCCACATAAAGAAAGTGGTAAAACGACATTATCATCAAGAGATCAGTCGTTTGAAGAAATTGTTGACGTGAAAGTAAAAAAAAAAAAATAAAATTAATAAAATGAGTTTTTTCCATCAGTCAGCTGAAGAAACGAACAGAATAGAGGTCCTACATTAGCTCCAAAGTTTATCCAAAATACAGAGAAATATGTCATATTTTTTTAAAAATCCGTTAATTGTGCACGACAGTACAATTCGTAGACGTGTCATAGAAAATAATTTAAATAGTTGCAGACCAGCAAAAAAGCCATTGCTAACCAGGAAAACATATTCAGAAAAGGTACTAAGCTAAGTACTTGAATTTCGTTTGCTGTTATTTGAATTTTTTATGTGCTTTTATTTATTTAGATTAAATTATGCTAAAACACACCTGAACTGGATGAATCCAAAATGGAAAACCGTACTTTTTTGCGACGATTCAAAATTTAACTTAACAAACTCAGATGGTATGTCCACAGTACTACGCTTGCCTGGCAAACGGCTTGATACACAGAACTGTAAAATTAATTTTAAGAACGGGGGTGGCAACGTGATGGTGTGGCATGCTTCTCTGCAAAAGTAGTTTGGCAGTTTCACAAAACTGACGATACAATGGACCATTTCATGTGTAAAGAAATTCTTGAAACAAAGATGGTTCCTTTGCTGAGTGGACTATGCCTCCAGGTTGGTCAAGGAGTTCATAGAAGCGAGTGGGATTTAAGTTCTGTATATTTTATACAAAAGTCATAGTGCCAAAAATTTTCAATCCTATTATTTACATGTTGTTATATAAAAAAAGCTGTGCAAAATGAAAATGTAAACAATAAAATTAATTGTATGATCTATTAAAATCAAAAATATTCACTATTTATAAAATGTTCAATGGCATGAAGCATCCTTTAGGTAAAAAATATCGCAAATTAATTGTCATCCCTAACTACATCCAGATCTCTACAAAATTTGTCTACTGCCTTAATAGTATCGCACAAAGGGGCCTTGAAACTGTAAACAGTGACCTTCAACTCAAAGAGAAGATCATTGGTTACATTCAGTACAAATATGTGTTTACTTTTAAAATGTTCTTTTATTTAAACAAATGTTTATTAAATTCAGTTTAATTTTAGATAAATTTATCAGAAACAGATGCTCTTTATTTAATTTTAATTCACTGACTTACATTTGGACTGACTTTGTTAACGGTTCATGTGAAATTGAGACCAATGAATATACAAATCGGAATCAAAAAAGTTTAATTTTTAATTTGCATGGACATGGTGGACAATATGTTAATTAGCTCTTGTCTTGGGTTCTAAAGCGTAGCAACAGTAGTAAATGAACTAAATCGAATTTTATGCTTCTGTAGGCACGTGCTCTATCACTCTATTAAATTTTGAATTAATGTCTACAACTCAATGTCTACCATGTCCCACAAGTTGTCTAGAGAATTTAAATCACACGAGTGTGGTCGCCATTCAAGCACATTAATATTTTTAATTGAAGCAGATTTTACGTGTCGTGCTTCAAATCAATATCCTGCTAAATATATTCATTCCACAGGGCTTTTATCCTACGAAAATGGCAGCATTATATTTTCTAAAATATTTTTATCCAGGTCCATTGTTTTGCCAACTTCATAATGAGGTTGATAGAGATTGGTCAAACTGACACTGACGTGTTTATTTTTAACCTTCAGAGTTGAATTTTGCTTCATTGGTGAGCTTCCTTGTCTACTGTTTTCTGGTTTTACGGCTCTTAGAATATATAAAAGCTGTTTTGCTTTTTTCTTTAAGCTTATTTTTAAATTCGTGGTCTAGTTACGTAGTGTGCCTGCGTTTAAGCTTTAATTTAGTTTGTTGACAATGTTTTCTTAAGGTATAAACAACTGCCAACCGTTTTAACAGAATATTTTTTGAGACATTTTATTTTTATATTTTTTACTATTTCTCTTTTCATTCACGAACTTTATAAATTAATTTTTCGCCATTTTGCATCACTAGGTTTCGAGTTATTTTTACAATAACAATGAAATCAAGTAAAAAAGCTTTATTCGGCTGTGCCAAATCTTATATTCCTTTGACCATGAATGTAAAACTAGTTTAGTGAAGTAGCTTCTGTCAAAAAACAAATATTGGGGTGACAGAGAATTAAAAGAAAAAAGAAAAATTAGCCATCGGCTAAAGAGCTCTTTAAAAGCTTTTAAAGGATTTTTGGAGTTTGGCAAGCATATTCGCTTTACTTGGCAAATTACTAAGTACTAATCCATGTTAAAACTGCTGGCCCATTATAGAACTTTAAGCATCTCTAAGCAATAAAAGAAAAACTATTTTTCTAGAACTTTCATTATTTTTATTATTAGAGATCCCAAGCAGGGCTGCCCTATTTGCCGATTTTTCACCTCAAAATTATTAAGGTGCGGATTTTTCAAATTTTGCTTTAAAAATGACTATTTTTCGATAAACTTTTAAAACACGTAATAGTGTTTTAGTAAGAAATATTACTTTTGGACATCACAAGAATACTTTTTACATTAAAAAATTTCGTTATTAAGTTCGTTGTTTCCTGGAAAATTGTATTGTGAGTAATGAAAGTGATTTAATTCAAAATAAAAAAATGAGCTGATCAATTCCTTCACACCATATTTATTCAATAAAAATAAATTTAATGTGATTTTTATAATATTTTCAAAAATTGACCATTTATAAAAATGCTTTTCTTTGAAATTCACCAAAGACCTTTTGTATTCCTTACTAAGCGTTGGAACATCTCATCTAAGCCTGCACCTCTGAGGAATCTGAAATTTGCCCTTAATTCTAGTGTTGTCACATGCCCATTTTCCGATAAGTGCTTGCTAAGCTGATTCTATGCACTGGATAAGAGTGTCGCAATACATCAAAATATGTACTGGAGTCTCCTTTTTATATACCTTTGGACCACTGTAGCCTATTCTATTGAGGTGCTTCCTTAAGCTATGACCGTAAGAAAGCCAGTGAGCATTCTCTAGCCCAGTGGCATTTCTTGGTGCATTTGATTTCTTTCCAGATAACTTCCCGTATTCTGTTTGCTTAAAGTACACAAAAATATTTAGGTCTCATAATGGGTGTAACCGTTGTGATGCTGCCAAACCACAATCGTTTTTTACCGTTAGCATATATTAAATAGTTGTTATTGTTGTTGTTTTAACAGCTCTGCTGCTGATAAGAGTTTTTCCATGAGGAAAAAACTTTCGGTTTGTACAGCTGTTGCTAAATTGACAATCTTTGGCCGAGACAGACTCGGATCGTTCCAAAGCGAAGATCCAATTGCTATTTACACCGACTTTAGTAAAGAATTTTAGAAGGTTAAAAACTTGATCTTATTAATATTGCGAACTATTCCAGCCAGATAGTTATCATTTTTCTTCAGTTTATATCCTCATTTCCATTCTTTTAATGTGATTTTAGTTAAGCAGATTCAAAAATAAAAACAGATACAAATACTTTTAAAAAAGTTCTATTAAACGGTTGATTTCACCAACGCTTGTTACCATCTAAAGATAATGGTGGCTGCCACATGCAACTGTAAAATATTTTTTGTCTGTTTAGTTTCTATTTCCAACTTTAGGTTTTTGTTCACGGTCTTAAAAAGTCGGTAGTTATACCGTTAATAGCCTACAAGAAGGCTGTTTAATCTAATCTCAACATTCTGCTAAATATAAATTTTACACACCCCATAGACATTGCTGGGTAAAGGGTTAATGAAAGCAGTCAAGTCTGATGTCATGCTGTCAAGGACGCTGCCGAGTGCCAAAAGGTATATTATTCAGGGTCCAGAAAAATACACAACCCGTATGGAAAACTTGTAGCGGCAAAAGTTTTTATTTTATCTACAATCAATTGTGTGTTCGATACACTTGCACAAACTTCAAATACATGATGTGCTGCTTTCTATTTGCTTTCTAGCGAATAATCAGGACGGACGTATGGCTACAAGAAAATGTTTGACAGTTTACTACCGGCCGTAAATCGACGCTGCGATGAATTTCGCCTTACATTTTCAAATTGTGTTCAAGCACAGGTATTGGCTATCCAAAAGAAAGAGAGAGTTTTTTATGACAATAGTGAACGGATTAGCCAGTATGGCTTTCGTCTTAAATATTTGAATTTCGTTAAGGACTGTTTAAAACAGAATCAACAGACCCTTTCTTTAATAAGCTGAAAAGAAGAGTACGATTTAATAAAACGACATCGAAAGGATATTTCAAGGTTAAATACAGTAGAAGCATTTCACTGGATACTGTGCCGACTCAAACTTGCTATTAGTGCTCGTTATAGCAGCAGAGAATATGAGCAGACTTTAACCATCTCTGCAAAACTAATAACAATAAGTATTTTCATCTAAGTTGCTCTTTAATTTTTTCTAATATTTGTTACAATAATGCTGACTTCCAAAATTTGTTAATACAAAGTTTGTATACAGTTTTGCTGCAATATTTAGATCTTGTACATATACAAAGTTGCAAAACAAAGCCCTCATTTAGAAACTGATGCGCTAGTTGCTCGTTTGCAACGTTTCTAATACTTTTCTGCGACATTTTGGAATGATATGCATTGTAAGCATTTAGTACCACACAATATATTATTCGAATACAAAGCAACTGACGTTTTGAAGTCAGCCTAAGACTCGTAAATACGATCAATTAAATTGTTGAAAAATATTAAAAGCTTTCATTGAAATTTCGCCAAAAGTTTCATCCTGCTGCTCAAACGTGTGTGAATAAATATTTGCAAAATAAAGAATGCTTGTTGATAGGCTGTATGTTCGATTAAAAATGTTGAAAATGTTAAAAAGTTTAAAAAGAATGCTAAGGATAATGAAAAATCATAAGGCAAACCAAATGGTACTTTTTTAATTTCTAGGTACTTTTTTAATATCTTGTATTAGCATAGCAAATACATAATTACAAATGTTTTCGATCAGAATGGAAAATCGTAAAAAAAATATAAAACAAAACGAAACTCTTTCCTTATCCAAAACCCTACATTTCTAAATGTTTTTTTTTTGTTTTTTTCGTCCAAAAAAAAAAAATACACCATTTTTAATTCATTAACCTAATGAAAAAATTTAATATGTCAATACTCAAGAGTATTAAACTAAGTGAAATCAGCCAGACATTCTAAAGTCTATAAATAAACTTTGAATTCCTTTTTCTTAAATTGCAACCAGAAACCTTCAACTCTTTAACTCTTTCGAACAAAAGAGTTATTTGAAATGTATTTTTATTTAAACAAAAGCCAAAAAAAAAACAGATATTTGAATAAAACATTTTTTTAAAGGTAATTGACTGAAGTCGGTAACCACGTGATAATAAAATTCAACGTAAAATTGGTATAAATATTGGAAGCATTTGACGAAAAGCCATTAATCGATTTCTCGGTTAAGAAAAACAAAATGAATTTTTCCGTGTTCACAGTTTTTTGGATTTTATTAGCAGTTGCTATACGAAAATCTTATCAATCGAAAACAAACACATTTTTGGAACCGAATGCTGTGAGTCCTGAACGGAGCATTCACCGTCAAGATTATGGTGGTAACCAAAACGATGCCAGAGAACACCAAAAAAATAGTGAGTACCAAGTTTCAGGAGACTTAACGGATAACATGGTTAAACCTGATCATATCTCTGGAGTTGACGCCAGTCACAATAACGACCGTGTTAAAATGTCTCCTGGCTTAACAGAAAATTTCGCTGATCCAAACGATGAAGTCAACGCACCTGGTGCTGTAGCAGAAGAGGTGAAAAACAGAAAAAGGATTCGAGTGACAGGTAATCAAAGCATAAGTGAATCGAATATTAATCACATTTGACGGCAACCACAATAATTTTAATATTCGATTTTCTCTTGATATAACAAAAGGTGGTGGTCAATTTATTTATCCAAGTGACTTAAACAGTAAAACTAATATCTTTCAAGCAAATGGCAATGGTCAACCCTCAGGTAAAAAAATATTGTTTTTTTTTTTTTTTTTGCTATAACAGATAAATACATTAAAAATTATTTACAAGTTGAAGGTGATACTCACAGCAAGAATACTGTTGGAAAGGGAAGGCATCAAATTAGCAGAGATCAGGCTGATGGTGAAGCTCTACATAATAGTAAAGACTTTAATACTTATAACAACAGAGAAGAACAATCGAAAGATTTTCGCGACAAGAAGCAAAAAGGAGAAAAAATTAATTTTCATTTTATAGGAGAAACCATTCTCAATGATGGTATCGGAAAAAAGGGAAAGAAAACTCATGTGAAAGAAACAAGCAGCCAAAATCATCGGCAGGCAAGCAATGGAGATTCTCAAAATGGCAGTAATCAAGCTAATGCTAGCGGCTTAGATATAAGTAAAAGAAGTAAATCGAAACATGGTCAAAACAAGAAAACAAAAGGAATGATAAATTGGATTTATGATGTTCTAGAGAAGAAATCTCTTCAAAAGCCGACTGAAGCTGACGATGCAGGTACAATTATTTCATTTAATAAAGAAAGCAGAATAGGAAGACTTGCCAAGGAAAAACGTATGAAAGGTCGAAACAAGCAAAATAATGAAGGTAGCAGCAGCAGCAAAGAGCAATAGAATGGTTTCTATAGCAAGAAAAAAGGTGGAAGGTAAGGGCCTAGAAAAGAAAAACGCAAGAAAAATCATAAAAAAATGGTTGTCGTATTAGAAGCAACAGTGAAGGATAATAAAATAATCTTAGGAAATGAAGGCGATAACTGTAATGCAAAACAACTAATTTTCGATCTGTTAATTTCTTTTCTAATGCTAAAGTATAATTATTTTTTTAACTAAAATTAATCTTGTAAAACTTTTTTATGTGTTAATTATATTTCTCTCGAATGTATTTTTATTTAATTTCTGTTTCTATTTGTTATTTATATATATATATATATATATATATATGTATGTGTGTGTTATTATGTATTCGAAGTGTCCAGTTCCACATGGGGTTAATAAATAATAAAACTATTTTAAAATAAGACACCTGAATTTTTTTTCTTTAAAGAGGTTTTTTTGATTTATCTGCAATGCAAGAGAATAAACTTGTGTTGATTTTGCGCCGTAGATTTGGCTTGGTAGAAGTGATAACCCATTTAAGTTGACGTTAAGGCCTCATCTGGTTAGGGCTTCGTACCCAAAAGCTTAAAATGCTTCGAACTACTTATCGCTGCAATGTCTATCCATCTGTAAAAGTCCTTTGGATAAAGAACTTTAATATCTAAACAAATAAAATTTTCACACAAGTTGTATTATGAAATAAAGTTAAAAAATAAAGGGTGCCTCTAAAGACATGTGATTTATAAGTGCATTTTCTTATCTTTTAAACGGTTATAGTCAGACACATGACATTCACATGAAATACCAACATCAAAAAATTTTAATTTAAAACAAAACGGTATCTCCATAAAGAGAGAAATTTTTACTATCTGTATCATTATCTTTTTAAATGCTACAGGCAGACATTTAAAATATAGACCGAGTTAATAGCACTATGTGCGCAAAAACAGTAAATAAATAAATTCAAGATTAAGGGATGTTTCAAAAGAGTTATAGTTTTTAAGTACCCGCTATAATAACAAGTATGAAGTTTAAAACTAAAACCTAGAGAGTTTCTAAATAATTCAATATGGTGCAATAGCAAAATGATTTTTTTTATATCAATTCGTATTTTATTTTAAAAGTTGCAATTTCTTAATAATTATTTTAATTTCGAATGCATTATTTATTTAACTACGATAAACAAATTTAAATTAAAAATACATATATTTTTAAACGCAGTTATTATTTCTTATTTTCATTAAAAGCCAAAACGATTGAGAAGATGAAAAAACAAATAAAAAGTATTTCGTTGATACTGTTATTTATTTGAGTATTGAGTAAAACAAAATTTGTTTATCGTGTAGAATTAAACACATAGAAAACAACAGGCTACCGGCTACGCCATGTCGATTTTATAATACACAAGTTTATATGAAGGCCACACTTGTGGCTGTAGCCAATTTAGGCAAATTTTTATTTTCTAATGCTAATTGTTGGTTAATAATCTTTGTCGATTTACTGATTACGATTGCAAATAACCTGATGAGCTTAACTTGAGAAAATTATAAAGTAATCACAAAAAAGTTTAAACAGCCAAAAATAAACAGACCGTTTTCAAATGCTATTTTCGATTAAGAATAATTAATTCATTTTTGTTTTTTGGCATCACTTTATCTCGTTATCTTCCTAACACAACTGAGCAGATCAGAATTTAAACTTTAATGGAGAATTAATCTTTTTACACTTAAAAAAAGTGTGACAAACTTTTCGCGAATAACGAAATGACTTCAGTCCAGAAGATAGCATGGATTTTAAAGCTTGTTTAATAAAAAAAAACATAGATGAAAGATTTATTTTTGAAACAAATTCCAGCAATTTGTGACGTTGCTATCGTTTTAATTACAATTAAGTACCTGACTATACAGCGTCAATGCGTATAATTATGTAGCTGCAGTCGGTAATGTGTTTAATGCTTAACGCTACAAACAAACTGTTAAATATTTATATACATATTTTTAAACGCAGCTGTTTTTTTTTTTGGTATTTGTTTAATAAAGAGTTAAATTAAAAATTAAAAATATATTTGGATATTTTTTGTTGTTCTTTAAGTTATTGTTATTGAAAATGTATTTTGACCTTGAAGTATTATTTTGACAAAGAAAGATTTTATAATTTAATACGAGTACCTAGACTTGAGTTTTTATAATTTTATAATTTTAATTTTATTAAAAAAAAATAAATAAAAAAAATAAATAAATAAATATTTTATAAATAGAATTATTTTTTATTTCTTTTCAGGTAAATAATTTATACCAAGGAGAACAAATTTATACGTAAGTTATGAAGTTTTAAGAAAAGTAGTTAATAGATGGACTTTACATTGGGGATGTATCGATACGCCATGTCGCTGATACCGATACCGATAATCAAAAATAAATATCGACGATACCGATTCCGATACCGATACGCATATTAAAATTAAGCTCAAGTAAAAATTAAAAAAAAAAACTTAAGAAGAATAATTCTTCTATTAACAATATAACGGTGTTTATTAATGAGCCATTCAAATCATCAAAATTTTCAAGACATTTCAGTTTCTAAAATATAAATTTTCAAACTACAAAATTTCTGCAATATTTATGATTTTACAAAATAAACGATGGCATTCAGTTTGGATTGGCTCAAGATTTAAAATTGACATTAATAAGATTTAAAAGACAACGAATTGAATTTGAAATCATGTTAAAATTCAATTAAAATTATAAAAACAACATTGCAAAAGATGAATATTTAAAATTGAAATTAATAAGATTTTTGTTTAAAAAACAAAGTGCTCTCAGATTTTGCGGAGATTGACGATTTCTCAAATCCGTTTGAAGCAGACCTGCAGTGGAAGATAGTCTCTCAGATGCAACAGAAGTCATTTGAATTTTATGTTCTGCTTTTAATATGTTGTTTCTCATAGTTGTCATGCAAAAAAAAAAAAAGAGTTGAAAATTTATTTGTTTTTAAAAACTCTTTATGAAAATTTTTTATTTTCATTTGAATTCGTTTGTGTAAAAGGGGTTTTTAAAAAGATTGAAATATAACAGATATTTTACCTTCATTTTAAGATACTTTTTACTTAAAAAAATTTAAACAGTTGCAACGTTACCATATAAATAATTCCATTTCCCTAAACATTGATAAAAATATTAACAAAAACTAAAGAAAAATAAAAATCTTACAAATTCTTTTACTTTCAATCGTTTAAGATAAAAATATTTGTGGAAAAATAAAATTTTTATAAATAATAAAATATTTATAATACCCAGCTCTGCAAAAGTGAACATACATCACCTCATATAAATTCGCCTTTAAGGTCAGAAATCTTCTAAGGACAAGGATAAAATAAGTTAGGGCGAACACACATAAAAACCTAATGAAGAGCCTTGCGCAATTTAAACTCAATTGTTTAAGAAAAACAAAAGTCTTGAAGGCAATTCAGGTCCAACGGATTTAAGGCACCAATCATCTAAAGCAACGACTATCAGTCCATACATTAAGTCCTCAGAAGAGAGTAATCAAAGGGGCAGTAATCTCTGCTATTACAGCCAAAGTGTTGAAAGTAATACAAAAGCTACTATTCCAAAATATCAGTTGTCCAAAGAAGAAAAGAAGATAAGACACACTGATAACAGCGATATTGATAAGAATAAAGAGGCGTCTGCCTTTAATGTAAATTCACCTACAGAAAGATATATAATGGCACGCAGTGATACATTGAATCTCCCAAAGGAAAGCAAAGAAAGTGTTGAAAGCAAATAAAAGGCTTTAAAAAAAAAAGATCAGTCATCTTCAAGTCAAAGGGATCAATAAAAGGTCTAATCAGTCAAAGAGGAAAACAGGCCTTTAATTCAAAATAAACTTAAGCCGTAATAGAACTCACTTTTTTCAACTCTTCCTAATCTAAGATTAAAGGACAGACAGTAATAAAAGAAGAAATTAAAAAACAAATTCTTGTTTTTAATGCAAAACTATCGATTGACCATCTGTGTATTTCCTTAAGCTCGGAATGATTTTTTAAGCTAAACAGAAAACAAATTGATATTTATAAAATGGCTTAACATTTTTAAATTTAATTATAACTAAGCGTAATGAATTCCAAAGTAAATAATTAAAAACTCTTCGATATTTATTGCAAAAGCTGAAAACACATCTCGAATATCATTTCGCTAAGTTAGATCTTCAGGAAAACGTTTACAAATCTTTAGACAAATCAAAGATTTTGCTCTAAACAAATTGAATTAATTAAAATTATAAAGTTTAAATAAAAGAAAAAACACCATATTTGCTCATGTTTGATGTAAATATTTTACTCTTTTTATCGATAACATGTATAGAAATTTTGATACCAAAATCTATAAAACACGACACAAAGAGTGTGATAGTTGAAGAGGCTTCTGAAAAATGTTTTGCATTTGCTACTGATAGTTTTGCTGAGAAAAATAATGAGTACAACAAAAGTATTGAAAATTGCACAAAAGATAATAATCCAAAAGAACGATTGCCACATAAAGAAAGTAGTAAAACGGCATAATTATCAAGAGATCAGTCATTTGAAGAAAGTGATAAAGAAACGAATGGAGTAGAAATCCTACATTAGCTCCAATCAAGAGAAAAAGCCGTGGGAGCTTCCAGTTTCAGACCAGAGAGTTACTCCGTATTTCGATTCTAAAAGAAAATCATTCGAATTTGTATGTCTTATACACTGTGTTTCGAACGTCTTTTCTTTCGAATCGAAGGTAATGAAACAGCTATTCCAGGCAAGAGTCTTTTAGTCATCTAACAAAAAAAAAAAAAATAATAATAAATCAACCGAAAACAATGCATCAGCAAATACGAGAGATATAATTTAAAGATTTCTATTCCTATAAAGATAATTCATCTGGTTCAGTCTGAGTTGTAAATTATGTTGGCGGAATGTGTCAATTTACAACATTCTAAAAATTACTATAAATAAATTTTTTACGAATTAAATGAAATTTATGAGAATTGTGAAAATATTCTTGCAATATAAAATATAAAAAATATTCCTGTTTTAGAATTAATTTTTGGATTTCCAAATATTTCAAATTTTAAAATTATAATGAATACATTCATAATGAAAATATTAATCAATGAAAATAACAATTAAATAAACCATTAACGTAGATTTTAGTTCAAATGTGATTACTCACCTCGAAAAACAGAGTTTTTACTCAAATGTTTTTAAAGATTTTAACATCACAAACAAGCTGTGTTGCATCGTACAGCAATGATCCCTTTGAATTTTGATCCAACTGCTGATGTGTTATTATTTTATACGAGTACAATATAACGTCGGCGCCATAAGTTGGCAGTGGCCGAATCTTTTTTTTTTTTTTCTGTAGTTTTATATTTTTGTGGCACAATAAAATTAAAAAAAAAAATAGTATTTTTCTCATATTTGTTATGCGTGTCAAATATTATTTTTTTCTTCCAGTTCCTTTTGTACAACTTTATACTCCAATTTAAAAATTGTACGTAGAAGAATTTGTTTTTCATAAATCATTGTGGTCACACATCTTTTTTTAACTTGCACCTTTTGATAAAAATAACAGTGGCATTTCAAATTGGATTTCTTCGTTTTAATGAAAAATTTGTACGTTTTTAATTGAAATCTGGATTTTAACCTTTAATCAATCAGAGATTTGACAGCATTAAGGAAATACTGACAGTGGTAGATTGGGTCGTCCTGCGTTAGGTACCCACATAAAAAAATGTGATCACAAATGAATGACATCGAAATTATGTAGGGAGTGATAATCTCATATATTCCTCTCATATCTGATGTATCAACAGAAGGCTTAACAGTGATGATCATTTTGTTTAAGTTTCAAAAGAATTCAAAATGAAAAAAATGTTTATATTTATTATATTAATTTTAAAAATGCTTCAACAAAATTTAAAATGTATTTACAAAAATTTAGCACCAGACTCACAATGACATATTTGCTCAACAAAAATATTTTTTTGTTTTCGGAAAATTGCAATTACAAGACCTTCAACTCACGAAAAAGTTCATTGAATGTGATGTTTTAATATTTAAACAAATGGGACATCGCCAAATCAATAAACCCTTTCATCAGAAACATTATTTATTTATTTACACAAATTTTTTTTGTAACAATTAATATCTAAATGCAATTCGATATAAATATTGAAAATGTTTGACAAAGAGCTATTTGTTTTTGTGTACAATAAAGCTGTATACTTCGCAAGTTAAAAGAGACAACTGTGTCAATAGCACAAAAGTAGATAATTAAACAGGTATTACTATTGAGCAAGGCATTTTTTACGGGGACAATTTTCAAGATTATGAGGTAAATGGCGTAAGCTGCGTTAACATTGTTAACCAAAATATTGATTAAAATTGCTGTTTATTTAAACGAAATTAATGATAAAAATATTAAAGAAAAACAGAAAGAAAATAGTACGGCCAAGAATTTAAGCAGCAGTGCTAAACAATCGGACCAAAATCAAACTGAGAAAGATAATAAAAGTGATCTCCATAGCGGAGAAGATATTCTCACCTACATTGCAAGAAAATTTTTTGGATGAAAAATAATCAAGTTTCTTTCTCCTTCTCTATGAGAGAAAAATTGTACTTTAATTTTATTTTATTCAAATCACAAAAAAAAAAAATATGCCTTTATCTCTTATTCATTGGATCTGCTTTAATTCGATTTTTTTTTTAATAAATTTTTTTAATTAATTTTTTTTATTAAATTCTTTTGGCAACTGCATTTGTTTTCTTTTTAACTTTTTTCCACCGAAACTCGTTCACATTTTTTGAAATTTTTCTTTTAGCGTTCAAAGAAGCAGATTTCGATAGCTGGAGATTTATTTTGTGAAAAATAGTTACAGACCTGGAGAACGAATAATGAGAGAGAAAGCAAAAAAAATGAAACAAATTTAATTCGCTGCCAGCCTGTTTAATGTTGACTTCATAGTAATTCTTTTGCAAACCAGGGACACTAGTTTGAATAAATAATTAAAATTATCAATAATAGTTACCAAAACTGCTCGTTTTTGGGAGAAAACCCATTTTAAGGTACTTATTTCATTATATTTTACTTATGACATGGCGATTCTAGTAGGACTCTTGTTAATGCTTAAAATTTCTGACAATTGTAAACAAGCGCCACATTGGCCACCCACAACAGGGCCACTCACTTTCGGTTTTGGTCAAGATCTTTGAACGTTTCCTTTAACAATTATCTCTTTTGAAAAATATTCAAATCCTGGGTCTGCATGACCACATAAAAAGAGATCTGCCTTAAGTCTAGTGGCTCATTAACAAAAAGAGAATTGAACACCACAAAGTTACAAAAGTCTATAATAAATTTTTATAATTTTGCGAACTTCGAGAATGAGTAAGAAATTATATGGACCACCAAAAAGACGGCAGGTAAAGCACACAGAAAATAATGATAAATATGATTTTTGTGTCGCCAGTAAAGAAAGCACCGGTCATACTTTTTTCTAAAGAGGGTCACCACTGGCTGTTTGTTGAAGCTGTTTGACGAGTGCTTTAGATGTAAAGGTATCATTATTAAGACACGCCTTCCCCAAATAAAATGATAAACACATTCGAAATGTAGGAAAAGAAGATTGATGGATACAAAAACAAAAACGTTTCCATAAGTTTTACTAAAAACATCGCAAATAAAATTCTTATTTGTCAGACGTTCAAATTAAATATGAAATGAAAAACCGATTTAAAAATTTTGAATGAATGTAAACTTTTATTAAACAACAGATAAAAAATAGAGTTTGCTTTTGTGCGCCGAACTATCCCAAGTTGCCATTATGTCCCTGTCCTAATCGGTTGTTCGGTCCTGTCTGAGATGGCTGATGACCAACATGGGGTGGACGCATGTTATTATTTGAAGAAGTTTCAGTGCCAGGATATGGGTGTACGTTCTGAGGACAGTTTCTAGCATCATTTGAAGTACAAGGTGGATATCCAGGTGTTGAATTTACGTGATTTGGCGGTGTGCTCCCACCACAGTTTATTAAATTACATAAATTTGGAATTATTTGCCGGATGCATGTTTTCCAGTTAGTTTTCAAACATTCAGGAATATTACAGCTTGTGTCAAATCTAGCCACCAGGTTATTGTATAAGGATCTTTGAGAATTTACGTCATATTTGTTTTTAATATTATTCCAGGCATTACTCATTAAATCCCGAACATCCTTAGCTTGAGGTGATAGTTCTTTTTTTGTTTCTATTATAAAATTATGGATTTTCGTTAAAATAGGTGTTGGGCATTCTTGTGTAAGACACAAATCGTGATTACTTTTTATTTGATTTCTGAGATTGCTTATAAAGTCTTTCACTTCTAAAAGAAGAGTTTGTACCGCATTTCGGTTCGAACCATCAGCCGTTTCGAGATAAATTTGTAAGTCGTTTGCTACTGCATTTAGCAAATTCATAACTTTCTGATACGATTCTCGGACAATTTCGCTTACAGGTTTCCTTTCGTTTATTTTTTGTAAAACACGATTTTTGAAGTCAGCAAGCAATGCTTTTAAATTAGTCTCAATTTCTGTAGGATTTCTACTTTTGATTCTTTCATTAAAGTTATTTAGAAATTCGGCAACATTTTGCATTAATTCAGAGTCGCTATTTTCAAGAATTATTTTACTGTGTGCTAACTGATCTTTAAGCGTTTTTACACTTTCATCTATGAAAGAACGAACTTCAGAAAAAAATTCAGACTTGTCTATATGATTAGCCAATGTGCATATAATGGATCTCTTGACCTTTATCGGCTCAAATTCCTTTAACTCCTTATTTGCATCAACAGCTATCTCGTTTGCTGCGTATGATAGCGAAATTATTACGCCCAAGAGGACAAGTAGTGGAAATAGTTTCATTGTTCTCTTATCGTTCAATAGTAATTCACTGGTGTTACTGCCGATTTGTAAGAAATTCTATCGGTATTTATACCAAATGTAAGTAAATATTTTTTTGTTAAATCTTATTTTTTGTTCGCTAAGATATTTTTGACCTTAATCTTGAACGTTATTTGTGTTTGTACAATATTTTAAGGTCACGAAATTCTAAACAGAATTTTTTTATTTGATTACTTTAATTAAACAAAAAATATGTTGATTAGTGGCTGTGTTTTCTTATTTAGTTATTAAAATGTGTTTTTAACAACAAAAGCAAATATTTTCTTCTACTTAAATTCCGCGTTAATTTTAGATTCGTTATAATGATTACAATGTTCTGTAAAAATAGCTTTGCCCTTCAAAAACTCCTTAATAAAAAACTGTTTTTCCTGAATCACGTAGAAGGGACGTATGAATTAAAAAAACCGATCACAGAAAGTTATATTCGATTCAAGTAATTAAGCACTTGACAATTCGGGTCCATGTTATTCGAACACAGTGTCTTTTTGCCTTAGAGTTCCGAAATTTAAAAATTTTAATTCTGTTAAAGATTAACCGCCGTTTTTATCATTATTCGTAAAGGCAAAAATTTAACGAATGATATGAACTGAGTTTTATTAAAATCGATGCACAGCTCTTGGATCTAAAGAATGAATTTTAAAGGAGATGTGTATCATTTATGAGTTTTTCAAAAAGGAAGATGTTCGTTGATGAGAAAGGGTTGGAAGCAATGGCCACTATGGGAGTACAATAAGTGGACCTGAATTATTATAATAAATTGTTGCAGGCAATTAATGCATATAAAGTGTGACGTGAAAGTAAATAAAAAATATTGAATTATTATACAGACAAACTTAAAATGCGTACTTTAACAAATGTTGGAAAATGCCGCAAGAATACTTTACACTATTTTGAAAAAACATACATATGCTCGCTATAATCAAAGTCGTTTAGTTTTTTAATTTTCTGACTTTTTTTCTTTTTATCAAATTTTTGTATGATTTTTTAAAAAAGATTATTGTGCTGATTTTAAGCGTTTAGTTTTAGGTCTAATAATTATTGTAAGTCCTAAGTAAGTAAGTAACCATGATTGGAGGATTGAAATGTAAAGGCTTCCTTCGACAAGTTACCGTACACTTAACAATTTTTGCTTTAACTTATGATGAGTTAAGGTGCTTTATACACCAAAGGCTGCACACTTGCGTTTTTTCTAAATATGAAATGGAAAGACAAGTGGAGCCCATAACACCAAAAAGGTTTTTAGTTTTATTTATTTTTTTTTTTTTTGAATCTTCTATATCTGTTCTCTATATCTGTCGACAACAAAACTCCATTTGAGGACTGAATTTGGATTTGTTTATTACCGCAACTGAGCTCGAATAATCTTCTTTCATAGATATGAAATTTCGCTCATTTTAATAGCTACTTAATGGTAGTTTTTAGGCCATATTTTTCGATTTAAAAATATGTAAAGATGCAAACAGATAGGTCAAATACTTAACAGAAAAAGCGTAACCACTATTTTTAAAAATGTTTATTCAATCTTACCTGATACGAAACGAATACGAATTACAATTTATAATATAATCCATATTATATCTTATAGTTTACACTACGTAGACTCTTATATTTCTTAAAGGAAAAAATATTTTTTCATAATTTAGTGGTTACGTTTTTTTTTTTTTTTTGGTCAAATGTTTGAATAATCCATAATAGGATTATATTGTCTACCGACTTCGAACTGATGCTTTAGAAACAAAATGAATTCTCAAATATTTTTAAAAGTTTTGCTAAAAGACTAATTAACAGATCTTTGTGATTCCTTATGATTGTGATGGATGATAAGTAAAGAAATCTTCCATTCTGTAGTGTAGTACTAAACACATAAGACATCATTTAAAATTATCAAAATTATTTTCATTGTAACATGCGACACCTTTTTTACTGATTTTTTTAATCCCGATGGCAGCTCGGCTAAATCATTTTATGTATTCGTTCAAAAAATACATATTCCAGGAAACTAGGAATGGGGTTTTTTTGGGTTAGGACATTCAATATCGTAAAAAATAAGGAGAAATGGGAATTATAGTGTAGTGAATAAAAATTTGATGTCGATACCTTCAAATACGAATGTCCTATGTACAAATATCATAAGAACCTTTTATTTTCATCTGTCTAAGTAAAATTTTTAATATTTTAATTAGAATTACGTAATAAGTTTTTTATTCTCCTGCATAATGAAGGAAGGATCTAAGCAAGGCTAATTAATACAAATATAGCAAATAGCCCTGGTAATCAAATTCGCTTTACATATTTTTCAAAAGAACATCAAAATTCGTATACATTTGAAAAAAAGAAAAAATTTGAATTTGTAAAGTTGGAAACGTTCAGTATAATTGTTTGGATACTAAAAAGTTTCTTATTTTTTGCACTAAAATTTACTCAAGAGTAGTTTGAGCTATTTGAGCTATTTATTCCTAACACATGTAAATGTAAGCAGCTTTCCATGGTGAAATAATACTAGGTGGTCTCGATAGCGAATTTATCGATTTTCGCCGAAACGTTAAGTGTCAGACACCATATAAAAAAAAAATTATACTCAATTTTTTATATATGGAGTTTGACATTTCAGGTTTTGAGCAAAATTAATAAATTCGCCATTGCGACCACCTGGTATTGATTCGCCTTGCAGCTTTCCTATAATGCAAAAGATAAATAAAAACGTGACAAGAAAAAAGCAAGCCTTGGCTTTTACTAAGGCAAATTAATTACCAGGTGGCAACGTAGGCGAATTCATTATTTTATTGCAGGAATTATTATTATTCAACTTCACATATAAAAATTAAGAATGCTTAATTAGGCTATGTCGAATCTTATATACTCTTCTAGGTAAGTGAAGTAGCCTCTCCTATTAAGATGACAGAGAATTAAAAAATAAGAAAAATATTAAGTACTTTATATAATTTTGCTTAAAACTGTTATCAGGTGTTAATGGATTAAGCATTTTTAAAAAATTTTAGTATTTCTTAAAAGATCTTTTCAAAGGCCTTTAAATGATATCCACATTGACAATCGAACTTTTTAATGAAAACTTCACAGGCCCACAACTCGAAAAATATGGGCGAGCGCCAATTTTTACACGTGTGTTATTTTCTTATTTTTTAATTCTCTATCGCTCCATATATTTGTTTTTTCTTTATTGAATATATATACTTTATGAATTCATTGATTTTCGCCGATGGCTTAACTGTCAAACTCCGTACAGGAATAATCTGTATGCTATTTTTTATAAGTAGTTTGACATTCGGTAAAAATAAACGAATTCAACATCGCTACCACCTTGATTCGAGTTGGGTATAGAAAATATAAAAAAATTTTTTATGTATGGAGTTTGACAGGTTTTTTTATGGTGAAAATAAATGATTTCGCCTATGCTGCCACCTAGTAATTGATTCGTCTTGGCTGGTATTAAGCGATAATCGTAAGGAAACAATAAAGACAATATGTGTAATTTTGGTACAATAAAACCTTTTCTTTTTTCTTCTTTTTTGTGACAGTAACAAAATACAGGCGTTTTTTGTTTTTGTCTTCAGGCATTTGTCTAGTATTCAATTCGCCTTGGATCTAAAATTTTATCATTTCCCAAAAATTCGTTCTGTGATACGTCAATATCGAATTCCATTTATCTTTTTGGACTGAACGAAAATGGAATTCAAACAAAAACAACCACTCATTCAGTCCTTCAGTTCATATTGCTTAAGAATGAGTAAAACAAAAAGCTGGTTCTCTAAGTTCATCTTATTGGAAAAATAAATTTTCGTCAATTAATGCAAAAATTTTTTATCTTAGAACTTTTGTGGCCTTCCCCAAAATTCTCCTTTATCAACACTTTTGCAATTATTTAAGAATGCAAATAAAATAGCACTTTTCTTGATTAAAAAATATCACATAAACCTTAAATCCGTTCTAAATATCGTTCAATAGCTGAGAAATGACAAGATAGCTCCATCTCTTGTTGAATGGAGAAAACAATGTTGGAAAGCAAGATGCAATATTGACGTTATTGTATTTAAAACAAATATCTTTGAAAAACCCATTTTGTTGTCTTTAACAGATTATTTTACCTGATAAATGAAATGAATGCATAGATGGCGAAATTTGTGGTTTTAATCAGAGCTGTAAACGAATGATTCTTTTTTTAATCATTCCTGCAAATCATTCCCGCATTGAATTGTGGTTTTTTTAATGCATTCATTCCACACAAAACAGAATTGAATTAAAATTTGAATGCATTCACAATGAATTAAAATTCTTGATCGCCATTCACTTACCCACACGAAATGAATGAATAATAATTAGAATTTCATCATGAAATTACTTATTATGAATGCATTCCTCTCATCAGCCAATAAATGAATTAGAATCTGAATGGATGTATTATGAATTTAAACGTCGTGAATGCATTCACTCGCCATCGAATTAAGTGAATTAGAATTTGAATGCAATTATTGGAAGGAAAAATATATTGAAGGAATTCATTTTTTTTTACAATAATTCTTTTAAGTTGAAAATTATACAGTGTGTGTTTTACTACGTCGGCCATGACATAAGCTGCAAAAATGTTAACGTGTGTTATATTGGGCATGATAAAAGCTGTAGAAAAGTTAAAGGGTGCTATAAAATTGACATGATTTTTACGATTAGAGTGTTATCTTTTAAACTATAAAAGATAAAAACTTGAAATTTACGAAGTGTATGTTACTACATCGGCCATGACAAACGCTATAGAAAAGTTAAAGGGTGTTGCAAAATTGACGTGATTTTTACGATTATAGTGTTATCTTTTGAACTATAACAGATAAAAACTTGAAATTTACGCAGTGTGTGTTTTTACATCGGCCATGATAAAAGCTATAGAAAAGTTAAAGGGTGTTGCAAAATTGACGTGATTTTTACGATTATAGTGTTATCTTTTGAACTATAAAAGATAAAAACTTGAAATTTACGCAGTGTGTGTTTTTACATCGGCCATGATAAACGCTATAGAAAAGTTAAAGGGTGTTGCAAAATTGACGTGATTTTTACGATTATAGTGTTATCTTTTGAACTATAACAGATAAAAACTTGAAATTTACGCAGTATGTGTAACTACATCGGCCATGATAAACGCTATAGAATAGTTAAAGGGTGTTGCAAAATTGACGTGATTTTTACGATTATAGTGTTATCTTTTGAACTACAAAAGATAAAAACTTTAAATTTACGTAGTGTATGTTACTACATCGGCCATGACAAACGCTATAGAAAAGTTAAAGGGTGTTACATAATTGACGTGACTTTAATGATTATAGTGGTATCTTCTGAACTATAAAAGATAAAAACTTGAAATTTACGGAGTGTATGTAACTACATCGGCCATGATAAACGCTATAGAAAAGTTAAAGGGTGTTACAAAATTGATAAAATGCAGTGTGTTACTACGACGACTATGATAAACGTTGTAGAAAAATTCGTGTTATTAATTATTTAGCATAAAAACCAAAAATATTTCATACCTTCGCAAACTGTTTACATTTTTTAAGATATAAACTTTGTTACAGTTTCCATGACAAATGTAAATGTGAGTGAAATAGAGAGTGTACAATAAAATCTGGCTAGTATTTAAGGTCGGTATAAAAATTCTAATTTGTTTGCAAGTGTAAAGAGTTTAGTTCTAAAATTTCTTTTCAATTTTTATTATATGGTAGTTAAAACAATCCAATTGAACAAGAATATTTAAATTTTTGTTACCTGCCATTTTCACAACGTAGCACGTAGCCAACAAACAGGCTATTCAATGACCCATTTTTTTTGCTAGCACTAAATTGAGGGGTAGGTACTTTCTTTATTGCACTTATAATGAGATTTTTTGTGGAAACTGTTACAAAGTTTATTTCTTAAAAAATGTAAACGGCTTGCGAATGTATGAAATATTTTTGGGTTTTTTGGTACATATTGAAGAACAGGATTTTTTTATATGTACCTAAAAATCTGTAGTATATAAAATTATGAATGGGTTAATTTAACTATCACAATACATTTTACTCTCAATTGCATTTTGTGTGAAAGCCGAATAAGATCAATATTTAATTGAAAGTGAAAAGTGTTTGCGTTATACTGTGCATAATGTCTATTTCCCCGAATCTATTTAATGAGAATGAAGTTATTAATATTGAGAATACTTTATCTAATTCTAAACGAAAACGACCATTTACATCAGACGAATTTGTAAATGAAGATGGACCCTCCTGTTCCAAAAATTGTAGTTTGGATTTACAACAAACATATAAGACCGAGTTGGATGTCATATCATCATCCGCAGTTTGCAAGGATCCCTCTCAGTCGTTGCTGTTCGAAAAATATTTTACCATCATAGAAGAAGTGAGTTTATTGGGCTAAAAGTGGTTATGAAATAAGTCAAAAATTGTATTTAATTCTACTTTCTATACTTCCACAACCAATGTTACTTAAGAGAAAAACTCAAGCAAAACGAGGAAGCGTATTAGCGAAATGTCTTAGTTGTGACAAAGTGTTAGCTGGAACATTACATGTAACATCCAATTTTCTTCGTCATTTGCGAAGACTACATTTAACAAAATACAATGAATATGAAAAGCTGAAACAGGACTCAAAAATTATTCCTACAAGACTTGATGTCCCACAAATTGCAATTGCTTGATTTATGCCAACAACTTGGCATTGAGCGATTCCAAGATAAGGATTTAGAGTATTTGGCTGAATATATCGAGCTTTTACGGCCTATAGCAGAGGCCATAGATTTCCTTCAACAAAATACGGTAAAATGCAGTTAAGAAATAGTAGCGAATATTTAAAAACAATGTCCGCCGAAATGATAGGGTGCATTAAAACACGTTTTGCATCACATATAAAGCTAGAAAAAACTGTTCATTCAGCAATCGTGGCCTCAGTTCTGTGCCCTGCAGTAAAATGCCAGTGGGTGAAGGCTCTAAACCCTGAATACAATACAGCGACTGAAGCCAGAATGGTAAATCTAGCAAAAGATGCAGTGGTTGCAATGGCTGGCGAAGCAGAACAAATCACACCAAGTTCTCCTGAAATCAATATTTCGAGTTATTTTCGTTTTTCTGTTGCTGGTAAGATTTCTGGAGTTGTATAAAAAATTGATTTTTAATTGCTATTTTTTATTTTTAGAAACTTCTCAAGATCAATATATTGACAAAACTTCGCTCTCTGACACGGAAATTTTATCGTATTTGGCGGATACATCAAAATCACTAAGTTCTCTTAACAAATACCCCTTAATAAAAAAAGCGCTTTTAAAGTACAATGCTCCTCTGCCATCTTCAGCTGCCGCAGAAAGATTGCTTTCGTATGCTTCAATGTTAAATACACCTAAACGTGGATCAATTACTGACGAAAACTTTGAAAAACTGCTACTGCTGAGAGTAAATAACGCTTTATAAACCCTAAATTTCTCATACAAATTTTTTTCCTTTAAAAAAATTTATATTTTTCATTTATTGTGTTTGAATTTCAATGGGACTAATTTGTAAAATAAATAAAGCACATCTTCTTTGGTTGGTATAAAATATTTATGTTTTTTTTCCTTTGGTAAATAATTAATAACACGTATTTTTCTACAACGTTTATCATAACCGTCGTAGTAACACACTACGTTTTATCAATTTTGCAACACCCTTTAACTTTTCTATAGCGTTTATCATGGCCGATGTAAAAACACACACTGCGTAAATTTCAAGTTTTTATCTTTTATAGTTCAAAAGATACCACTATAATCGTAAAAATCACGTCAATTTTGCAACACCCTTTAACTTTTCTATAGCGTTTGTCATGGCCGCTGCAGTAATATACACTGCGTAAATTTCAAGTTTTTATCTTTTATAGTTCAAAAGATAACACTATCATCGTAAAAATCACGTCAATTTTGTAACACCCTTTAACTTTTCTATAGCGTTTATCATGGCCGATGTAGTTACACACACTGCGTAAATTTCAAGTTTTTATCTGTTATAGTTCAAAAGATAACACTATAATCGTAAAAAGCACGTCAATTTTGCAACACCCTTTAACTTTTCTATAGCGTTTATCATGGCCGATGTAAAAACACACACTGCGTAAATTTCAAGTTTTTGTCTGTTATAGTTCAAAAGATAACACTATAATCGTAAAAATCACGTCAATTCTGCAACACCCTTTAACTTTTCTATAGCGTTTATCATGGCCGATGTAGTTACACACACTGCGTAAATTTCAAGTTTTTATCTGGTATAGTTCAAAAGATAACACTATAATCGTAAAAAACATGTCAATTTTGTAACACCCTTTAACTTTTCTACAGCGTTTATCATGCCCGATATAACACCTGTTAACTTTTCTGCAGCTTATGTCATGGCCGACGTAGTAAAACACACACTGTATAATTTTCAACTTAAAAGAATTATTGTAAAAAAAATGAATTCCTTCAATATATTTTTCCTTCCAATAATTGCATTCAAATTCTTATTCATTTAATTCGATGGCGAGTGAATGCATTCACGACGTTTAAATTCATAATACATCCATTCAGATTCTAATTCATTTTTTGGCAGATGAAAGGAATGCATTCACACAAATTTTGTTCATAATAAATTCATTCAAATTCAAATTCATTAACTTTGTGTGGCCAAGTAAATGGCATTCAAGAATTCAAATTCATTGTGAATGCATTCCAATTTTAATTCAATTCATTTTTTGGAACAGATGAATGCATTCAAACATTTTAATTCACGGTGAGTTAAAAGCCAAAAATGAATCATTCGTTTACAGCTCTGGTTTTAATGCAATCATTGCATCGCCAGCCACAGCGCAGCCATAAAAAGCATGAACATACATATATTTTAAAACGACGTCATATTGGCAACGTGCAACTAAACGACACATTTTCGTTTCAGCGTAATCAATTAAACACATTAAAATATCATTGAAGTTGAAATGAAAAACTTATTTAGAAACTTCGAAAGAAGGTAAACTTTTATTTGAAAGACAAAGATTTAAAACATTCAGATAAAAAGAGATTTCGCCTTTGTGCGCCTTTCTATCCAAAGTTGTGACCCATATTGCCATAAGGTCCCTGTCCGAATCGGTTGTTCGGTCCTGTCTGTGATGGCTGATGACCAGCATGGGGTGGACGCATGTTATTATTTGAAGGAGTTACAATGCCAGGATATGGAGGTACGTTCTGAGGACAGTCTCTAGGATTTTTTGATTTACAAGGTAGATATCCAGGAGCTGTATTTCCACGATTTGGCCATAACCAAACACAATTTTTACGATTAATTGAAGTGCATAATTTAGAAGAAGGAGTTGTAATTACAAGATTTGGCCATGTGTTCCCAACACAGTTTTTAGAATCAGTTGGAGTGCATAATTTAGAAGAAGGAGTTGTAATTACAAGATTTGGCCGTGTGTTCCCAACACAGTTTTTAGAATCAGTTTGAGTGCATAATTTAGAAGAAGGAGTTGTAATTACAAGATTTGGCCGTGTGTTCCCAACACAGTTTTTAGAATCAGTTGGAGTGCATAATTTAGAAGAAGGAGTTGTAATTACAAGATTTGGCCATGTGTTCCCAACACAGTTTTTAGAATCAGTTTGAGTGCATAATTTAGAAGAAGGAGTTGTAATTACAAGATTTGGCCGTGTGTTCCCAACACAGTTTTTAGAATTAGTTTGAGTGCATAATTTAGAAGAAGGAGTTGTAATTACAAGATTTGGCCGTGTGTTCCCAACACAGTTTTTAGAATTAGTTTGAGTGCATAATTTAGAAGAAGGAGTTGTAATTACAAGATTTGGCCGTGTGTTCCCAACACAGTTTTTAGAATTAGTTTGAGTGCATAATTTAGAAGAAGGAGTTGTAATTACAAGATTTGGCCGTGTGTTCCCAACACAGTTTTTAGAATTAGTTTGAGTGCATAATTTAGAAGAAGGAGTTGTAATTACAAGATTTGGCCGTGTGTTCCCAACACAGTTTTTAGAATTAGTTTGAGTGCATAATTTAGAAGAAGGAGTTGTAATTACAAGATTTGGCCGTGTGTTCCCAACACAGTTTTTAGAATTAGTTTGAGTGCATAATTTAGAAGAAGGAGTTGTAATTACAAGATTTGGCCGTGTGTTCCCAACACAGTTTTTAGAATTAGTTTGAGTGCATAATTTAGAAGAAGGAGTTGTAATTACAAGATTTGGCCGTGTGTTCCCAACACAGTTTTTAGAATTAGTTTGAGTGCATAATTTAGAAGAAGGAGTTGTAATTACAAGATTTGGCCGTGTGTTCCCAACACAGTTTTTAGGATCAGTTTGAGTGCATAATTTAGAAGAAGGAGTTGTAATTACAAGATTTGGCCGTGTGTTCCCAACACAGTTTTTAGAATTAGTTTGAGTGCATAATTTAGAAGAAGGAGTTGTAATTACAAGATTTGGCCGTGTGTTCTCAGGACAGTTTTCAGAATTACTTAGACTGCATAATTTAGAAGAAGGAGTTGTTGTTACATGATTTGGCTGTGTGTTCTCAGGACAGTTTTCAGAATTACTTAGACTGCATAATTTAGAAGAAGGAGTTGTTGTTACATGATTTGGCTGTGTGTTCTCAGGACAGTTTTCAGAATTACTTAGACTGCATAATTTAGAAGAAGGAGTTGTTGTTACATGATTTGGCTGTGTGTTCTCAGGACAGTTTTCACTATTAGCTGAAGAGCATATTTTAGATGTAAGACTATGAATTATTTGTCGGACGCATTCCATCCAATTAGTTTTATAGCATTTAGGTTGATTTGCAACATTACAGTTTTTGTCAAGCACAGCAATCAATTTACTGTACAAGGAATCATGAGATTTTATATTCTCAACTTTGTTAACAATACGACCCCAGATATTACCGAGTGAATTCTGAAGATCCTGAGCAAGAGGTGATAGTTCTTTCCCTGTTTCTTTTATTAAATCATTGATTTTCGTTAAAATAGGTGTTGGGCATTCTTTTGTAAGACACAAATCGTGATTACTTTTTATTTGATTTCTGAGATTGCTCATAGAGTCTTTCACTTCTAAAAGAAGAGTTTGTACCGCATTTCGGTTTGAACCATCAGCCGTTTTGAGGGAAATTTGTAAGTCGTTTGCTACTGCATTTAGCAAATTCATAACTTTCTGATATGCTTCCCCGACATTTTCGCTTACGGATTTCCTTTCGTTTATTTTTTGTAAAACACGATTTTTTAAATCAGCAAACAATGCTTTTAAATTAGTCTCAATTTCTGTAGGATTTCTACTTTTGATGTTTTCATTAAAATTGTTTCGAAATTCCGCAGCAATTTGCATCAACTCAGATTCGCTATTTTCAAGAATTGATATACTGTGTGCTAAGTGATCTTCAAGCACTTTTACACTTTCATGTACGAAAGAACGAACTTTAGATATGACGCCAGATCTGTCTATAAGATTAAATAATGTGCATATAATGGATCTCTTGACCTTTATCGGCTCAATTGCTTTAAACTCCTTATCTGCATCAACAGCATTCTCGTTTGCTGCGTATGATAGCGAAATTATTACGCCCAAGAGGACGAGTAGTGGAAATAGTTTCATTGTTCTCTTATCGTTCAATAGTAATTCACTGGTGTTACTGCCGATTTGTAAGAAATTCTATCGGTATTTATACCAAATGTAAGTAAATATTTTTTTGTTAAATCTTATTTTTTGTTCGCTAAGATATTTTTGACCTTAATCTTGAACGTTATTTGTGTTTGTACAATATTTTAAGGTCACGAAATTCTAAACAGAATTTTTTTATTTGATTACTTTAGTTAAACAAAAAATATGTTGATTAGTGGCTGTGTTTTCTTTTATAGTTATTAAAATGTGTTTCTAACAACAAAAGCAAATATTTTCTTCTACTTAAATTCCGCGTTAATTTTAGATTCGTAATAATGATTACAATTTTCTGTAAAAATAGCTTTGCCCTTCAAAAACTCCTAAACAAAAAACGGTTTTTCCTGTATCCAGTAGAAGGGGCGTAAGAATTAAAAAAACGATCACAGAAAGTTATATTCGATTCAAGTAATTAAGCACTTGACAATTCGGGTCCATGTTATTCGAACACAGTGGCTTTCTGCTTAAGAGTTCCGAGATTTAAAAATTTTAATTCTGTTAAAGATTAACCGCCGTTTTTGTTATTATTCGTAAAGGCAAAAATTTTACGAATGATATGAACTGAGTTTTTTAAAAACCGATGCATAGGTCCTGCATCTAAAGAATGAATTTTGAAGGAGTTGTGTATCGTATTTACGGGGTTTCTAAGCAGAAAGATGTTCGTAATGACATATTTTTAAAACAAAGTATTTTTAGATAAACTGAGCGCTCCGGCAGTCAAAGTCGTTCTTCTTGGGCAATATTGAACTCAATTTGCATAACGAGGCATAACGAACTGTTATCATAAATAAAAAAATAAAAATTATTTTCTACTCTAACAAAGAGTCAAAATTAAATAAAAGGGACGCGCTGCAGGAAGCAATGCCTACTATGGCAGTAGAGTAAACGGATCTATAAAGTGTGACGGGAAATTAAATAAAAAATATTGAATAACAGATTGATTTCAACAAATATTGGAAAATGCTTTAAATCTGCCAAAATTTTCTTAACAATCAAATTCGTTCAATTTTTTTTTTTTTTTGGTTGTCAAATTTTTTGTTGGTGTTCTGCTTTAAGTCTAACAAATATTTTAAGTCTAACGTAATCAAAAACCTTTAACATGTTGCAATCTGGAGGATTGAGGAGGCTTCTTGCGATACGTTATTTTAAACTTTAATTGATAATTAATTTAGGTAGTTTGTATAGCAAGAGGCTGCCGAGATTTATTTTAAGATATTTGAAATGGAGGCAGGGCTCAATAGTTTAAAATCTTAAATTTTAAAAATATCATGTTAATTACCCCGACAAAACTATTTTAATCACCGCTATGGATTATTGAAGGTGACAGCTTAAACTTTGTTTTTTGTCTTTACTTTATTGTTTGGAAAAAAATCTTGAACTTACTTAAAATGTTAGTTATAAGTTTCCTGAAGAGCTAGCTAACGCGTTAGAGAAATGGCGATCGAAACATTCTTTCACCTTTAATAATCATTATAAACAAAAAAACGAAAGTAGTGTCCGGATTGATTGGCCAATGTGCCTCGTTTACAGAGACACATCAATTTATCACAGAATTTACTTCCTAGGGATATCTATTGGTTGTTAGTGGTCTTACTATTATTGCTTTAATCTCACTGGACTGCTTACGATGTCTGGAAAGCAAATTAACGCAAGTTTCCAGTCAAATACTTGGTTTTTGAAATAAATACAAAAAAAGGAATGCTTTTATTTTTAACTCATAAAAGACTTTATTTTCCAACAAAAAAAATTGAAATCAATGTTTTTTTAATTGGAAATAATAAGAAGCTAACATACGCAATAATTGCATGCCCCAATACTAAAGCAAAATAAACCCCCACAAAAATTACTCGATATCAATTTCGATAGCGACGATTAAACTTTTGACTTCTTTATATGAAAAAAGCTAAACTTTGATTGCAACTGCCATTTATATCTCAATCGTTTGCCTACAAATATGTAAGTATATTTAAAAAGAATAGAAAAACATATTTAACACTAAGAAACTTTACTAAATTTTTAAGAAATATACACACTTGTATATCCATATGTACAAAAAAAAAAAAAAAAAAACAAAGTGAAATATAATATTGAAGGATAAAACGCAGCCCTTAGATTTTTATCTACGTATGGTATTTCCATAAATTGCTTCAAATTTTGGCGCTCAATGCGCTGTAAGTCTCGTGTAAAGAATTCTATCATAAAGAATTTCGCACCTTTAGAACTACTAAAATCTAGAAGAATTCTGTATTTGAAAATATATTTAGAAGAACCACATGGAATTACACAATCTTTTTATTCGGGATGGCGTACAAGCAGCAAGACGACAGGCGTTCCTAGTTTTCTAAAATATTCATTTTTTAAACGAATTTAGCCAAGTTGCCAAGTGTAAATATTTTGATTTAGTAAACCAGTAATAAAGGTGTCACATGTTACAATTAGAATAATTTTAATAATGTTTAGTGACGTCTTACGTGTTTAGTACTACACTGCAGAATGGAAGATTTCTTTACTTATCATTCATCACAATCATAAGAAATCACAAAGATCTGTTAATTAGTCGTTAAGCAAAACTTTTAAAAATATTTGAGAATTCATTTTGTTTCTAAAGCATCAGTTCGAAGTCGGTAGACAACATAATCCTATTATGGATTATTCAAACATTTGACCAAAAAAAAAAACGTAACCACTAAATTATGAAAAAATATTTTTTCCTTTAAGAAATATAAGAGTCTACGTAGTGTAAACTATAAGATATAATATGGATTATATTATAAATTGTAATTCGTATTCGTTTCGTATCAGGTAAGATTGAATAAACATTTTTAAAAATAGTGGTTACGCTTTTTCTGTTAAGTATTTGACCTATCTGTTTGCATCTTTACATATCTTTAAATCGAAAAATATGGCCTAAAAACTACCATTAAGTAGCTATTAAAATGAGCGAAATTTCATATCTATGAAAGAAGATTATTCGAGCTCAGTTGCGATAATAAACAAATCCAAATTTAGTCCTCAAATGGAGTTTTGTTGTCGACAACTATAGAAAACAGATAAAAACAAAAAAAAAAAAAAACTAAAAACTTTTTTGGTGTTATGGGCTCCACTTGTCTTTCCATTTCATATTGGGAAAAAACGCAAGTGTGCAGCCTTTGGTGTATAAAGCACCATAACTCATCATTAATTAAAGGTAAAATTGTTAAGTGTACGGTAACTTGTCGAAGGAAGCCTTTACATTTCAATCCTCCAATCATGGTTACTTACTTACTTAGGACTTACAATAATTGTTAGACCTAAAACTGAACGCTTATAGTCAGCACAATAATCTTTATTAAAAAATTAAACAAAAATTTGATAAAAAGAAAAAAAGCAAGAAAATGAAAAAACTAAACGACTTTGATTATAGCGAGCATATGTATGGTTTTTCAAAATAGTGTAAAGTATTCTTGCGGCATTTTCCAACATTTGTTAAAGTACACATTTTAAGTTTGTCTGTATAATAATTCAATATTTTTTATTTACGTTCACGTCACACTTTATATGCATTAATTGCCTGCAACAATTTATTAGATTAATTCAGGTCCATTTATTGTACTCCCATAGTAGCCATTGTTTCCAACCCTTTCTCATCAACGAACATCTTCCTGTTTAAAAAACTCATAAATGATACACATCTCCTTTAAAATTCATTCTTTAGATCCAAGAGCTGTGCATCGATTTTAATAAAACTCAGTTCATATCATTCGTTAAATTTTTGCCTTTACGAATAATGACAAAAACGGTGGTTAATCTTTAACAGAATTAAAATTTTTAAATTTCGGAACTCTAAGGCAGAAAGCCACTGTGTTCGAATAACATGGACCCGAATTGTCAAGTGCTTAATTACTTGAATCGAATATAACTTTCTGTGATCGTTTTTTTAATTCTTACGCCCCTTCTACTGGATACAGGAAAAACTGTTTTTTGTTTAGGAGTTTTTGAAGGGCAAAGCTATTTTTACAGAAAATTGTAATCATTATTACGAATCTAAAATTAACGCGGAATTTAAGTAGAAGAAAATATTTGCTTTTGTTGTTAAAAACACATTTTAATAACTATAAAAGAAAACACAGCCACTAATCAACATATTTTTTGTTTAACTAAAGTAATCAAATAAAAAAATTCTGTTTAGAATTTCGTGACCTTAAAATATTGTACAAACACAAATAACGTTCAAGATTAAGGTCAAAAATATCTTAGCGAACAAAAAATAAGATTTAACAAAAAAATATTTACTTACATTTGGTATAAATACCGATAGAATTTCTAACAAATCGGCAGTAACACCAGTGAATTACTATTGAACGATAAGAGAACAATGAAACTATTTCCACTACTTGTCCTCTTGGGCGTAATAATTTCGCTATCATACGCAGCAAACGAGATAGCTGTTGATGCAAATAAGGAGTTTAAGAAATTTGAGCCGATAAAGGTCAAGAGATCCATTATATGCACATTGGCTAATCATATAGACAATTCTGAATTTGTATCTAAAGTTAGTTCTTTCATAGATGAAAGTGTAAAAACGCTTAAAGATCAGTTAGCACACAGTAAAATAATTCTTGAAAATAGCGACTCTGAATTAATGCAAAATGTTGCCGAATTTCTAAATAACTTTAATGAAAGAATCAAAAGTAGAAATCCTACAGAAATTGAGACTAATTTAAAAGCATTGCTTGCTGACTTAAAAAATCGTGTTTTACAAAAAATAAACGAAAGGAAACCTGTAAGCGAAATTGTCCGAGAATCGTATCAGAAAGTTATGAATTTGCTAAATGCAGTAGCAAACGACTTACAAATTTATCTCGAAACGGCTGATGGTTCGAACCGAAATGCGGTACAAACTTTTCTTTTAGAAGTGAAAGGCTTTATAAGCAATCTCAGAAATCAAATAAAAAGTAATCACGATTTGTGTCTTACACAAGAATGCCCAACACCTATTTTAACGAAAATCCATAATTTTATAATAGAAACAAAAAAAGAACTATCACCTCAAGCTAAGGATGTTCGGGATTTAATGAGTAATGCCTGGAATAATATTAAAAACAAATATGACGTAAATTCTCAAAGTTCCTTATACAATAACCTGGTGGCTAGATTTGACACAAGCTGTAATATTCCTGAATGTTTGAAAACTAACTGGAAAACATGCATCCGGCAAATAATTCCAAATTTATGTAATTTAATAAACTGTGGTGGGAGCACACCGCCAAATCACGTAAATTCAACACCTGGATATCCACCTTGTACTTCAAATGATGCTAGAAACTGTCCTCAGAACGTACACCCATATCCTGGCACTGAAACTTCTTCAAATAATAACATGCGTCCACCCCATGTTGGTCATCAGCCATCTCAGACAGGACCGAACAACCGATTAGGACAGGGACATAATGGCAACTTGGGATAGTTCGGTACACAAAAGCAAACTCTCCTTTTTGCTGTTGTTAAAAAAAAATGGTTTAAATCTTTGTCTTTTTAATAAAAGTTTATATTCAATCAAAATTTTTTAATCGGCTTTTCATTTCACATTTAATTTGAATGCCTGACAAATAAGAATTTTATTTGCGATGTTTTTAGTAAAACTTATGGAAACGTTTTTGTTTTTGTATCCATCAATCTTCTTTTCCTACATTTCGAATGTGTTTATCATTTTATTTGGGGAAGGCGTGTCTTAATAATGATACCTTTACATCTAAAGCACTCGTCCAACAGCTTCAACAAACAGCCAGTGGCGACCCTCTTCAGAGAAAAGTATGACCGGTGCTTTCTTTACTGGCGACACAAAAATCATATCATTATTTTCTGTGTGCTTTACCTGCCGTCTTTTTGGTGGTCCATATAATTTCTTACTCATTCTCGAAGTTCGCAAAACTATAAAAATTTATAATAGACTTTTGTAACTTTGTGGTGTTCAATTCTCTTTTTGTTAATGAGTCACTAGACTTAAGGCAGATCTCTTTTTATGCGGTCATGCAGACCCAGGATTTGAATATTTTTTAAAAGAAATAATTGTTAAATGAAACGTTCAAAGATCTTGACCAAAACCGAAAGTGAATGGCTCAGTTGTGGGTGGCCAATGTGGCGCTTGTTTACAATTGTCAGAAATTTTAAGCATTAACGAGAGTCCTACTAGAATCGCCATGTCATAAGTAAAATATAATGAAATAAGTACCTTAAAATGGGTTTTCTCCCAAAAACGAGCAGTTTTGGTAACTACTATTGATAATTTTAATTATTTATTCAAACTAGTGTCCCTGGTTTGCAAAAGAATTATTATGAAGTCAACATTCAACAGCCTGACAGCGAATTAAATTTGTTTCATATCTTTTGCTTTCTCTCTCAATATTTCGTTCTCCAAGTCTGTAACTATTTTTCACAAAATTAATCTCCAGCTATCGAAATCTGCTTCTTCGAGCGCTAAAAGAAAAATTTCAAAATAAATAAACGAGTTTCGGTGGAAAAAAGTTAAAAAGAAAACAAATGCAGTTGCCAAAAGAATTTAATAAAAAAAATTAATTAAAAAATTTATTAAAAAAAAATCGAATTAAAGCAGATCCAATGAATAAGAAATAAAGGCATAATTTTTTTTTGTGATTTGAATAAAATAAAATTAAAGTACAATTTTTCTCTCATAGAGAAGGAGAAAGAAACTTGATTATTTTTCATCCAAAAAATTTTCTTGCAATGTAGGTGAGAATATCTTCTCCGCTATGGAGATCACTTTTATTATCTTTCTCAGTTTGATTTTGGTCCGATTGTTTAGCACTGCTGCTTAAATTCTTGGCCGTACTATTTTCTTTCTGTTTTTCTTTAATATTTTTATCAGCAATTTTAATCAATATTTTGGTTAACAATGTTAACGCAGCTTACGCCATTTACCTCATAATCTTGAAAATTGTCCCCGTAAAAAATGCCTTGCTCAATAGTAATACCTGTTTAATTATCTACTTTTGTGCTATTGACACAGTTGTCTCTTTTAACTTGCGAAGTATACAGCTTTATTGTACACAAAAACAAATAGCTCTTTGTCAAACATTTTCAATATTTATATCGAATTGCATTTAGATATTAATTGTTACAAAAAAAATTTGTGTAAATATATAAATAATGCTTCTGATGAAAGGGTTTATTGATTTGGCGATGTCCCATTTGTTTAAATATTAAAACATCACATTCAATGAACCTTTTCGTGAGTTGAAGGTCTTGTAATTGCAATTTTCCGAAAACAAAAAAATATTTTTGTTGAGCAAATATATCATTGTGAGTCTGGTGCTAAATTTTTGTAAATACAATTTAAATTTTGTTGAAAAATTTTTAAAATTAATATAATAAATTTAAACATTTTTTTCATTTTAAATTCTTTTGAAACTTAAACAAAATGATCATCACTGTTAAGCCTTCTGTTGATACATCAGATATGAGAGGAATATATGAGATTATCACTACCTACATAATTTCGATGTCATTCATTTGTGATCACATTTCTTTATGTGGGTACCTAACGCAGGACGACCCAATCTACCACTGTCAGTATTTCCTTAATGCTGTCAAATCTCTGATTGATTAAAGATTAAAATCCAGATTTCAATTAAAAACGTACAAATTTTTCATTAAAACGAAGAAATCCAATTTTAAATGCCACTGTTATTTTTATCAAAAGCTGCAATTAAAAAAAATGTGTGAATACAACGATTTATAAAAAACAAACTCTTCTACTTTCATTTTTGAAACTGGAGTATAAAGTTGTACAAAAGAAACTGGAAGTGAAAAAATAAGATTCAACCCGCATAAAAATATAAGAAAATACTATTTTTTTTTAATTTTATTATGCCACAGAAATATAAAACTACAGAAGAAAAAAAAAAAAGATTCGGCCACTGCCAACTTATGGCGCCGACGTTATATTGTACTCGTATAAAATAATAACACATCAGCAGTTGGATCAAAATTCAAAGGGATCATTGCTGTACGATGCAACACAGCTTGTTTGTGATGTTAAAATCTTTAAAAACATTTTAGTAAAAACTCTGTTTTTCGAGGTGAGTAATCACATTTGAACTAAAATCTACGTTAATGGTTTATTTAATTGTTATTTTCATTGATTAATATTTTCATTATGAATGTATTCATTATAATTTTAAAATTTGAAATATTTGGAAATCCAAAAATTAATTCTAAAACAGGAATATTTTTTATATTTTATATTACAAGAATATTTTCAAAATTCTCATAAATTTCATTTAATTCGTAAAAAATTTATTTATAGTAATTTTTAGAATGTTGTAAATTGACACATTCCGCCAACATAATTTACAACTCAGACTGAACCAGATGAATTATCTTTATAGGAATAGAAATCTTTAAATTATATCCCTCGTATTTGCTGATGCATTGTTTTTGGTTGATTTATTATTATTATTTTTTTTAGATGACTAAAAGACTCTTGCCTGGAATAGCTGTTTCATTACCTTCGATTCGAAAGAAAAGACGTTCGAAACACAGTGTATAAGACATACAAATTCGAATGATTTTCTTTTAGAATCGAAATACGGAGTAACCCCCACGGCTTTTGTAGGATTTCTACTCCATTTGTTTCTTTAGCTGACTGATGAAAAAATTCATTTTATTAATTTCTATTCTTTTTTGTTTTCACTTCAACACTTTCTTTAAATGACTGATCTCTTTTGTGCAATTTTCAATACTTTTGTTGTACTCATTATTTTTCTCAGTTAAACTATCAGTAGCAAATGCAAAACATTTTTGCTTTTATTTCTTTTAGCACCTTTAATATTGCCTTCTTCATTGGACTTACGTTTCTTTGTTCCCCCTCCTGGATGCAGAAGCCTCTTCAACTATCACACTCCTTGTGTCGTGTTTTATAGATTTTGGTATCGATATTTCTATACATGTTATCGATTCTTTTATTTAAACTTAATAATTTTAATTAATTTAATTTGTTTAGAGCAAAATCATTGATTTGTCTAAAGATTTGTAAACGTTTTCCTGAAGATCTAACTTAGCGAAATGATATTCGAGATGTGTTTTCAGCTTTTGCAATCAATATCGAAGAGTTTTTAATTATTTACTTTGAAATTTAATACGCTTAATTATAATTAAATATAAAAATGTTAAGCCATTTTATAAATATCAATTTGTTTTCTGTTTAGCTTAAAAAATCATTCCGAGCTTAAGGAAATACACAGATGGTCAATCGATAGTTTTGCATTAAAAACAAGAATTTATTTTTTAATTTCTTCTTTTATTACTGTCTGTCCTTTAATCTTAGATTAGGAAGAGTTGAAAAAAGTGAGTTCTATTAAGGCTCAAAATCGTTTTGAATTAAGAGCCTGTTTTCCTCGTTGACTGATTAGACCTTTTATTGATCCCTTTGACTTGAAGATGACTGATCTTTTTAAAAGGCAGCTTTTTAGTTGTTTTCAACACTTTCTTTACTTTCCTTCGTGAGATTCAATGTATCATTGCCTGTCATTATAAATCTTTCTGCAGGTAAATTTACATTAAATGCAGAAGCTCTCTTTCAGTATTTCTGTTATAAGAGTGTTGTATTTCATTTTTTCTTCTTGGGCAACTGATCTTTTGGAGTAGTAACATATGTGTGGCATTCGATACTTTAGACATTGCTTTCCTCACTGTGTAGTTGCAAAGATTACTGCCCGTTTGATTACTTTATTCCGAGTACTGAATGTGTGGACAGGTAGTCGTTACTTTAGACAAATGGTCCCTTAAATCTTTATGATTTGAATTGCCTTTAACACTTTTGTTTTTCTCATACAATTGAGTTTTTATTGCGCAAGGCTCTTCATTATTTTATTTTTCTGTGCATTTACTTTTTTACTTTTCTCGGAAGAGTTATCTTGTGAAGTAGAAGTTTTTTCGCCAACTTTAAAATTCTCCCAGTTACATTTTTATTGGGTTCATTATTTAAAGTTACTTGTCATTTTAGATTATCTTTCAGACGTTCAAGAAGATTGATTTTTAAGGAGAGTAGTAGCGAGAAGTGTTAATATTAAAAAAGTTCTTCTATAATTTTTGTACTGACGACTGAACTCTTGATGCTGTGATAGATTTTACAATAACTTCAGTGCTTTCACTTTTGGTTTTTTCCAGAGCAAAACACACAAACGGGTATTATATCATGTTCAGAAATAATTTTTATTCACATCAAAGTTCGAAAATTTTGCGTAAATTCTATTAAAACTCCATTTTTAATAAATGTACAGGCCCTGTTTTATTTCTAAATTCCTTTAAGATTAAAAAAAATATATCTGATGCTCATAATTATTTCTATTTTTTAAATAATGCGAGTATTGGGGAATAATAATAATGGCAAGCTAACCAGTGTCAGTTACTTTAACTATCACCTACATCCTACCTTTCGCTTCTACTTGCTTTCAATTCGTTTGTAATCTTTGGTAAAAAACAATTGGATTTTCACATTTGGGTGAGAGCAAAGATATTTTGTTGTTGCTGGTCAAGCCAAAAGAGGACACAATTGTAACAGGTAACGTCTTATTTATAATATTCTCAGGCTTGTACAATATAGTTTTGTATGGCTAAGAACAAAGGAAAGGAAAAATAATTTTAAATAAATCAGCTAAATTCGAGTTAGACTCACGTACAAGCTGTAACATCCCACATATATGCCAGTCCTCTTTAGGTTTTAGTTTTAAACTTGATACTTGTTATAAAAGCGGGAACTTAAAAATCATAACTCTCTTGGAACAACTTTTAATCTTGAATTTATTTTTTTAATATTTTTGCGCACAAAATGCAATAAACTCTGTCTATATATATTCAGTGTCTGCCAGTAGCATTTAAAAAGGTAGGGATTTACATATTCAAGTACTCTTTTAATGGGGATACCCTTTAATTTTAAATTTAAGTTTTAAATCTTGATCGTCTAGAGGCATTTGCTATTACGTGTGAATTTCATTTGTCTGTCTATTACCGTTTAAAAGATAAGAAAAGAATCATATCATATGTCCCTAAGGGTACCCTTTGCTCTTTAATTTCGTTTTCTAATAAAACTCTTGCGAAAATTTCATTTATTTAGATAATAACGTTCCTAATTCAAAGCACTTTAACAGATCGACAGACATTATAGCGATAACAATTTCGATGCATTTCAATCCTTTGAGTACGGAACCCTAATCACATGAGACTTTAACTTCAACTCAAAAAGGTTATCACATATACGAAGCCAAATCTATAGCGCAGAATCGACACAAGTTTATTCCATTTCATATTTAAAAACAAAACATATGAATAAAGAGAATCTTTTTAAAGAAAAACAAAAGATGTCTTATGTAAAAATAATTTTATTATTTATTGACCCAGTGTGAAACTGGACAGTTCGAATAACTATATAATAAGATATTGAATAAAAATATATTAAAATACTAATTTATCTTTAGTATAAGAAAGGATATTAACAGATCGAAAATTAGTCGTTTTGAAATACACTACTCGCTTTCAAGATTAATTTATAATTATTTATAATTCTTCACTGTTGCTTCTAGTATGACAAACATTTTTCTGTTTTGTATGATTTTTCTTGCGTTTTACTTTTCACCTTTTTTTGTAATGTAAAAACCTTTTAACTGCTCCTCGCTGCTGCTGCTACTACCACTTTCATTATTTTGCTTGTTACGATTTTTCCTATGTTTTTCCTTAGTAAGTCTTCCTCTTCTGCTTTCTTTATTGGGTGCAAAATACTTTAATTGCATTTCGCTTGTCGTATTTTTTTCAACATCGTTATTTAGAACAATTTCACCAGTAACATCACCTTTAGTTGGCTTTTGAAGATATTTCTTCACAAGTACATAGAAGTAATCATTTTTCTTTCCTTTTGGTTTCTTGCTTTGACTATGTTCCGGCTTACCTTTTCCACTGAAATAACTTTCATTATCTTCACTGGTACTTATATCACGACCATCATCCTGGCTACTGGAGTTTTGAGGTTCTCCATTCCTATGATGGCTGGGATCTTTTCTGCGCCTTTCTTTAACGTGAGTTTTCTTTCCCTTTTTCGTAACAAGAGTATATTCTGATTGACCTTCACTTTCGGTACTGTTTTCGACATCGTTATTTAGAATAATTTCACCAGTATCATCACCTTTAGTTGGCTTTTGAAGATACTTCTTCACAAGTACATAGAAATAATCATTTTTCTTTCCTTTTGGTTTCTTGCTTTGACTATGTTCCGGTTTACCTTTTCCGCTGAAATAACTTTCATTATCTTCACTGGTATTTATATCACGACCATCATCCTGGCTACTAGGACTTTGAGGTTCTCCATTGCTATGACGGCTGGGATATTTTCTGCGCCTTTCTTTAACGTGAGTTTTCTTTCCCTTTTTCGTGACAAGAGTATATTCTGATTGACCTTCACTTTCGGTACTGTTTCCAATACCGTCATTCAGAATAATGTCTCCTGTATCATCAGGTTTAGTCGGTTTTCGAGGTGATTTCTTCCCATGAGGATAATAAATATAATATTTCTTTTCTTTTGGGTTTTCGCTTGGAATATGTTGCGGTTTATCCTTTCCGATGAAATAACTTTCATTATCTTCACTGGTATTTATATCACGACCATCATTCTGACTACTGGGATTTTGAGGTTCTCCGTTGCTATGATGGCTGGGATCTTTTCTGCGCCTTTCTTTAACGTGAGTTTTCTTTCCCTTTTTCGTAACAAGAGTGTATTCTAATTGACCTTCACTTTCGGTACTGTTTTCGACATCGTTATTTAGAATAATTTCACCAGTATCATCACCTTTAGTTGGCTTTTGAAGATACTTCTTCACAAGTACATAGAAGTAATTATTTTTCTTTCCTTTTGGTTTCTTGCTTTGACTATGTTCCGGTTTACCTTTTCCGCTGAAATAACTTTCATTATCTTCACTGGTATTTATATCACGACCATCATCCTGGCTACTAGGACTTTGAGGTTCTCCATTGCTATGATGGCTGGGATATTTTCTGCGCCTTTCTTTAACGTGAGTTTTCTTTCCCTTTTTCGTGACAAGAGTATATTCTGATTGACCTTCACTTTCGGTACTGTTTCCAATACCGTCATTCAGAATAATGTCTCCTGTATCATCAGATTTAGTCGGTTTTTGAGGTGATTTCTTCCCATGCGGATAATAAATATAATATTTCTTTTCTTTTGGTTTTTCGCTTGGAATATGTTGCGGTTTACCTTTTCCGATGAAATAACTTTCATTATCTTCACTGGTATTTATATCACTAACATCATCCTGACTACTGGGATTTTGAGATTCTCCATTGCTTTCCTGGCTGGGATCTTTTCTGTGTCTTTCTTTTACGTGCGTTTTCTTTCCCTTTTTCGTGACAGGAGGATATTCTGATTGACCTTCACTTTCGGTACTGTTTTCAATACCGTCATTCAGAATAATGTCTCCTGTATCATCAAGTTTAGTCGGTTTTTGAGGTGATTTCTTCCCATGCGGATAATAAATATAATATTTCTTTTCTTTCGGTTTTTCGCTTGGAATATGTTGCGGTTTACCTTTTCCGATGAAATAACTTTCATTATCTTCACTGGTATTTAAATCACTATCGTCATCCTGACTACTGGGATTTTGAGGTTCTCCATTGCTTTCCTGGCTGGGATCTTTTCTGTGTCTTTCTTTTACGTGCGTTTTCTTTCTCTTTTTCGTGACAGGAGGATATTCTGATTGACCTTCACTTTCGGTAGTGTTTCCAATACCGTCATTCAGAATAATGTCTCCTGTATCATCAGGTTTAGTCGGTTTTTGAGGTGATTTCTTCCCATGCGGATAATAAATATAATATTTCTTTTCTTTTGGGCTTTCGCTTGGAATATGTTGCGGTTTACCTTTTCCGATGAAATAACTTTCATTATCTTCACTGGTATTTATATCACTATCGTCATCCTGACTACTGGGATTTTGAGCTTCCTCATTGCTTTCCTGGCTGGGATCTTTTCTGTGTCTTTCTTTTACGTGCGTTTTCTTTCCCTTTTTCGTGACAGGAGGATATTCTGATTGACCTTCACTTTCGGTACTGTTTCCAATACCGTCATTCAGAATAATGTCTCCTGTATCGTCAGGTTTAGTCGGTTTTTGAGGTGATTTCTTCCCATGCGGAATATGTTGCGGTTTACCTTTTCCGGTGAAATAACTTTCATTATCTTCACTGGTATTTATATCACTATCGTCATCCTGACTACTGGGATTTTGAGGTTCTCCATTGCTTTCCTGGCTGGGATCTTTTCTGTGTCTTTCTTTTACGTGCGTTTTCTTTCCCTTTTTTGTGACAGGAGGATATTCTGATTGACCTTCACTTTCGGTACTGTTTTCAATACCGTCATTCAGAATAATGTCTCCTGTATCATCAGATTTAGTCGGTTTTTGAGGTGATTTCTTCCCATGCGGATAATAAATATAATATTTCTTTTCTTTTGGTTTTTCGCTTGGAATATGTTGCGGTTTACCTTTTCCGATGAAATAACTTTCATTATCTTCACTGGTATTTATATCACTAACATCATTCTGACTACTGGGATTTTGAGATTCTCCATTGCTTTCCTGGCTGGGATCTTTTCTGTGTCTTTCTTTTACGTGCGTTTTCTTTCCCTTTTTCGTGACAGGAGGATATTCTGATTGACCTTCACTTTCGGTAGTGTTTCCAATACCGTCGTTCAGAATAATGTCTCCTGTATCATCAGGTTTAGTCGGTTTTTGAGGTGATTTCTTCCCATGCGGATAATAAATATAATATTTCTTTTCTTTTGGGCTTTCGCTTGGAATATGTTGCGGTTTACCTTTTCCGATGAAATAACTTTTATTATCTTCACTGGTATTTATATCACTATCGTCATCCTGACTACTGGGATTTTGAGGTTCTCCATTGCTTTCCTGGCTGGGATCTTTTCTGTGTCTTTCTTTTACGTGCGTTTTCTTTCCCTTTTTCGTGACAGGAGGATATTCTGATTGACCTTCACTTTCGGTACTGTTTTCAATACCGTCATTCAGAATAATGTCTCCTGTATCATCAGGGGTAGTCGTTTTTTGAGGTGATTTCTTCCCATGCGGATAATAAATATAATATTTCTTTTCTTTTGGTTTTTCGCTTGGAATATGTTGCGGTTTACCTTTTCCGATGAAATAACTTTCATTATCTTCACTGGTATTTATATCACTATCGTCATCCTGACTACTGGGATTTTGAGCTTCTCCATTGCTTTCCTGGCTGGGATCTTTTCTGTGTCTTTCTTTTACGTGCGTTTTCTTTCCCTTTTTCGTGACAGGAGGATATTCTGATTGACCTTCACTTTCGGTACTGTTTCCAATACCGTCATTCAGAATAATGTCTCCTGTATCGTCAGGTTAAGTCGGTTTTTGAGGTGATTTCTTCCCATGCGGAATATGTTGCGGTTTACCTTTTCCGGTGAAATAACTTTCATTATCTTTACTGGTATTTATATCACTAACATCATCCTGACTACTGGGATTTTGAGGTTCTCCATTGCTTTCTTGGCTGGGATCTTTTCTGTGTCTTTCTTTTACGTGCGTTTTCTTTCCCTTTTTCGTGACAGGAGGATATTCTGATTGACCTTCACTTTCGGTACTGTTTCCAATACCGTCATTCAGAATAATGTCTCCTGTATCGTCAGGTTTAGTCGGTTTTTGAGGTGATTTCTTCCCATGCGGAATATGTTGCGGTTTACCTTTTCCGCTGAAATAACTTTCATTATCTTTACTGGTATTTATATCACTAACATCATCCTGACTACTGGGATTTTGAGGTTCTCCATTGCTTTCCTGGCTGGGATCTTTTCTGCGCCTTTCTTTAACGTGAGTTTTCTTTCCCTTTTTCGTAACAAGAGTATATTCTGATTGACCTTCACTTTCGGTACTGTTTTCGACATCGTTATTTAGAATAATTTCACCAGTATCATCACCTTTAGTTGGCTTTTGAAGATACTTCTTCACAAGTACATAGAAATAATCATTTTTCTTTCCTTTTGGTTTCTTGCTTTGACTATGTTCCGGTTTACCTTTTCCGCTGAAATAACTTTCATTATCTTCACTGGTATTTATATCACGACCATCATCCTGGCTACTAGGACTTTGAGGTTCTCCATTGCTATGACGGCTGGGATATTTTCTGCGCCTTTCTTTAACGTGAGTTTTCTTTCCCTTTTTCGTGACAAGAGTATATTCTGATTGACCTTCACTTTCGGTACTGTTTCCAATACCGTCATTCAGAATAATGTCTCCTGTATCATCAGGTTTAGTCGGTTTTCGAGGTGATTTCTTCCCATGAGGATAATAAATATAATATTTCTTTTCTTTTGGGTTTTCGCTTGGAATATGTTGCGGTTTATCCTTTCCGATGAAATAACTTTCATTATCTTCACTGGTATTTATATCACGACCATCATTCTGACTACTGGGATTTTGAGGTTCTCCGTTGCTATGATGGCTGGGATCTTTTCTGCGCCTTTCTTTAACGTGAGTTTTCTTTCCCTTTTTCGTAACAAGAGTGTATTCTAATTGACCTTCACTTTCGGTACTGTTTTCGACATCGTTATTTAGAATAATTTCACCAGTATCATCACCTTTAGTTGGCTTTTGAAGATACTTCTTCACAAGTACATAGAAGTAATTATTTTTCTTTCCTTTTGGTTTCTTGCTTTGACTATGTTCCGGTTTACCTTTTCCGCTGAAATAACTTTCATTATCTTCACTGGTATTTATATCACGACCATCATCCTGGCTACTAGGACTTTGAGGTTCTCCATTGCTATGATGGCTGGGATATTTTCTGCGCCTTTCTTTAACGTGAGTTTTCTTTCCCTTTTTCGTGACAAGAGTATATTCTGATTGACCTTCACTTTCGGTACTGTTTCCAATACCGTCATTCAGAATAATGTCTCCTGTATCATCAGATTTAGTCGGTTTTTGAGGTGATTTCTTCCCATGCGGATAATAAATATAATATTTCTTTTCTTTTGGTTTTTCGCTTGGAATATGTTGCGGTTTACCTTTTCCGATGAAATAACTTTCATTATCTTCACTGGTATTTATATCACTAACATCATCCTGACTACTGGGATTTTGAGATTCTCCATTGCTTTCCTGGCTGGGATCTTTTCTGTGTCTTTCTTTTACGTGCGTTTTCTTTCCCTTTTTCGTGACAGGAGGATATTCTGATTGACCTTCACTTTCGGTACTGTTTTCAATACCGTCATTCAGAATAATGTCTCCTGTATCATCAAGTTTAGTCGGTTTTTGAGGTGATTTCTTCCCATGCGGATAATAAATATAATATTTCTTTTCTTTCGGTTTTTCGCTTGGAATATGTTGCGGTTTACCTTTTCCGATGAAATAACTTTCATTATCTTCACTGGTATTTAAATCACTATCGTCATCCTGACTACTGGGATTTTGAGGTTCTCCATTGCTTTCCTGGCTGGGATCTTTTCTGTGTCTTTCTTTTACGTGCGTTTTCTTTCTCTTTTTCGTGACAGGAGGATATTCTGATTGACCTTCACTTTCGGTAGTGTTTCCAATACCGTCATTCAGAATAATGTCTCCTGTATCATCAGGTTTAGTCGGTTTTTGAGGTGATTTCTTCCCATGCGGATAATAAATATAATATTTCTTTTCTTTTGGGCTTTCGCTTGGAATATGTTGCGGTTTACCTTTTCCGATGAAATAACTTTCATTATCTTCACTGGTATTTATATCACTATCGTCATCCTGACTACTGGGATTTTGAGCTTCCTCATTGCTTTCCTGGCTGGGATCTTTTCTGTGTCTTTCTTTTACGTGCGTTTTCTTTCCCTTTTTCGTGACAGGAGGATATTCTGATTGACCTTCACTTTCGGTACTGTTTCCAATACCGTCATTCAGAATAATGTCTCCTGTATCGTCAGGTTTAGTCGGTTTTTGAGGTGATTTCTTCCCATGCGGAATATGTTGCGGTTTACCTTTTCCGGTGAAATAACTTTCATTATCTTCACTGGTATTTATATCACTATCGTCATCCTGACTACTGGGATTTTGAGGTTCTCCATTGCTTTCCTGGCTGGGATCTTTTCTGTGTCTTTCTTTTACGTGCGTTTTCTTTCCCTTTTTTGTGACAGGAGGATATTCTGATTGACCTTCACTTTCGGTACTGTTTTCAATACCGTCATTCAGAATAATGTCTCCTGTATCATCAGATTTAGTCGGTTTTTGAGGTGATTTCTTCCCATGCGGATAATAAATATAATATTTCTTTTCTTTTGGTTTTTCGCTTGGAATATGTTGCGGTTTACCTTTTCCGATGAAATAACTTTCATTATCTTCACTGGTATTTATATCACTAACATCATTCTGACTACTGGGATTTTGAGATTCTCCATTGCTTTCCTGGCTGGGATCTTTTCTGTGTCTTTCTTTTACGTGCGTTTTCTTTCCCTTTTTCGTGACAGGAGGATATTCTGATTGACCTTCACTTTCGGTAGTGTTTCCAATACCGTCGTTCAGAATAATGTCTCCTGTATCATCAGGTTTAGTCGGTTTTTGAGGTGATTTCTTCCCATGCGGATAATAAATATAATATTTCTTTTCTTTTGGGCTTTCGCTTGGAATATGTTGCGGTTTACCTTTTCCGATGAAATAACTTTTATTATCTTCACTGGTATTTATATCACTATCGTCATCCTGACTACTGGGATTTTGAGGTTCTCCATTGCTTTCCTGGCTGGGATCTTTTCTGTGTCTTTCTTTTACGTGCGTTTTCTTTCCCTTTTTCGTGACAGGAGGATATTCTGATTGACCTTCACTTTCGGTACTGTTTTCAATACCGTCATTCAGAATAATGTCTCCTGTATCATCAGGGGTAGTCGTTTTTTGAGGTGATTTCTTCCCATGCGGATAATAAATATAATATTTCTTTTCTTTTGGTTTTTCGCTTGGAATATGTTGCGGTTTACCTTTTCCGATGAAATAACTTTCATTATCTTCACTGGTATTTATATCACTATCGTCATCCTGACTACTGGGATTTTGAGCTTCTCCATTGCTTTCCTGGCTGGGATCTTTTCTGTGTCTTTCTTTTACGTGCGTTTTCTTTCCCTTTTTCGTGACAGGAGGATATTCTGATTGACCTTCACTTTCGGTACTGTTTCCAATACCGTCATTCAGAATAATGTCTCCTGTATCGTCAGGTTAAGTCGGTTTTTGAGGTGATTTCTTCCCATGCGGAATATGTTGCGGTTTACCTTTTCCGGTGAAATAACTTTCATTATCTTTACTGGTATTTATATCACTAACATCATCCTGACTACTGGGATTTTGAGGTTCTCCATTGCTTTCTTGGCTGGGATCTTTTCTGTGTCTTTCTTTTACGTGCGTTTTCTTTCCCTTTTTCGTGACAGGAGGATATTCTGATTGACCTTCACTTTCGGTACTGTTTCCAATACCGTCATTCAGAATAATGTCTCCTGTATCGTCAGGTTTAGTCGGTTTTTGAGGTGATTTCTTCCCATGCGGAATATGTTGCGGTTTACCTTTTCCGCTGAAATAACTTTCATTATCTTTACTGGTATTTATATCACTAACATCATCCTGACTACTGGGATTTTGAGGTTCTCCATTGCTTTCCTGGCTGGGATCTTTTCTGTGTCTTTCTTTTACGTGCGTTTTCTTTCCCTTTTTCGTGACAGGAGTATACTCAACACCTTCATTCAGAATAATTTCTGCTGTATCATAATTTTCAGTTGACTTTTGATATACCTGATCTCTGCTAATTTGATGCTTATAAAGTTCTTGATGCCTTCTCTCTTCGGCAGTATTTTTGCTATGAATATGACCTACAAAGTGTAAATTATTTTCAACGTTATTATCTGTTATAGCGAAAAAATGTTGATTTTTTTACCTGAGAGTTCATCATCTTTAACGCTTTGATTATTACTATCACTTAGATCCGTATTATTGTTTAGTTTGTCGCTTGTTTGATAATTATTAGTTGTGTTATCAATGTCACTTTGATAAATAATTTGAGCACCACCTTTGGTTAAATCAAGAGAAATTAGAATATTAACATTATTGTGATTTCCGTCGGCTTACTTTTGTTTTCATTACCTTTCGCTTGAATGCCATTTATTTTGTCCACTTTCTTTGGATCAGCACCGTCTTTTATGAAATCATAAGAAACTTGAATATTATTGTTATTGTGATTGTTGTCAGCTCCAGAGACATGAAAATTCTTTTCGTTGCCATTATTCTGATATTTGATATCACTCTTGTTTCCGAGAAATGTTGGATCGCGTTGCAAAGGATTACCTTTCAATTCATCGGGAGCTTTGTAGTCATCCCTTGTAAAATGTATGCTAATATTGTGATTTCTAATATCTTCATTGTTATTTGAATTGCCTACATCTTTTGGATCAGCGCCATCTTTTGTATAATTAAGGGCAATTTTAAAATGATCGTTATTATTATTGCCGTCTTCTTTAAGGATATGAGTATAATTGTCAGTGCCAGTTATTTGATAATCGCCAATACTTTTATTTCCAATAGTAATTTGATCATGCTGTAAAGCATTATCTTTCGATTCACCAGGAACTTGGTAGTCAACCTTAGTAAAGTTTTTGCTTATTTTGGGATTTCTGTTGCTTTGATCAGCTTTAACATGAAGGTTATTCGTGTTGTTCACGCCTTTTGGATCAGTGCCAGCTTTTGTGATATCATGAGAAATTCGAACATGATCATTATTATGATCGCCGTCTACTTTAGAAATATAAGAACTATTTTCAGTGCCCTTATTTCGAACAATTGGATCACGTAATAAATATTCATTATTTGAGTCCCTGGGAAGTTGGCTGCCACCGTTTATATTATTGTCACGAGTACCATCATAATCTTGACGCTGAGTTCTAGTTTGACCACTGTTCACTTGAAAATTATCATCATGGTTATCTTTTGGATCAACGTTATGAATAACAGTTCTTGTAAAATCAAAATAAATTTTAATATGACCAATATTGTTATTGCAACAGTCAGTGTTGCCATCAAGAGCATAATTATTATTCTTATTGCCGCTATTTTGATTACAGTCCCCTTGGCTATGGATAACATCCTTATCTGCTATATGTGGGAGATCAGGTTTGACCATGTCATCTGTTAAGTCTCCAGACATTTGGTACTCACTATTTGTTAGATGTTCGCTGGCACCGTTTTGGCTGCCATCATAATCTAGACGGTGAATGTTTCGTTGATCATCGTGTACCTGATAATTACTAGCATGGTTACCTCTTGGATCAACACCGTGAACTCCATTTGTTAAAAGGTCAAGTGAAAATTCGATATGATCAATGTTGTTATTGCAACAGCCTGCATTTCCATTTAAGACACTTTTTTCTTGATTATAGATAACATCCTTATCTGCAGCGTTGATATGATCATGTTGTAAATGGTTATCTGTCTGATCACCAGAATTTCTGTGGTAACTATAATCTTGATGTTCGCCTATATTTTGATTACTTGTACCTCGACCAGCAACATTATTTTGAGGGACATTATCATTTTGACGCTCACCGATATGCAGGGTTTTGGCAAATTTACGTTTTGGATCAGCCATTTGATTACCACCTGTTGAGAAGTCGAAAGAAATTTGAAAATTATCAATATTCTTATTACAATCCTCTGCGTTGCCATTAAAGGCATGATTGTGATCACTATTTTTATTTTGAATATCTTTGTTTTTATCGCCGTTATTTTTAACATCATTCAAGATATTTTGTTCACCATTGCCATCGTCAGTATTATAATCATAGGCACCTGTGTTATCCTCTTCACGATTTCGATTGTAGCCACTTTGTTTTCCAAGATTTTTAACAACTTCATGATCAGTTATATTTTGACCCTTAGGGTTGGAAAAGTAGCTGATCAAGGAAGACATCTTTTTAGAATACCTGCTTCGTTTAGGATTCACAGCATTCGGTTCCGAAAATGTTGTGTTGCTTTTCGATTGGTAAGATATTTGTATTTCAACTGCTAATAAAATGCAAAAAACTGCCAGCACGGAAAATTCCATTATGTTTTTCTTAATCGACAAATCGATTAATAGCTTTTCGTGAAATGCTCCCAATATTTATACCAATTTTATGTTGAATATCATTTTCACATGCTTACCCAATTCAGTCAATTACATTGAACACAATTTTTTATTCAAATATCTGTTTTTCATAGCAGCTTACAATGATCAAAAAAATATTTGTTAAGGCTTTTGTTATAATAAAAATACATTTCAAATAACTCTTTTGTTCGGAAAGAATTAAAAAGTTGAAGGTCTCTGGTTGGAATTTAAGAAAAAAAAAAAAGAAATTCAAAGTTTATTTATAGACTTTAGCCTGACTTTGACTTCTATTTGTAATCAAATTAGTTTAATACCCGAAAGTATTTTTACATACTAAATTTCTTTGTTGCGTTAATTAAATAAAAATCGAGTAATTTTTTGACGAAATAAAAAAAAAACATTTATAAATGTAGGGTTTTGTTAGTGAGTTAAGGAAAGAGTTTCGTTTTGTTTTTTTTTACGATTTTCTATTCTGATCGAAATCATTTGTTATAATGTGTTTGCTATACTATTAAAAAAAAGTACCTCGAAAATAAAAAAAGTACCATTTGTTTTTGGAAAATAAAGGGTGTTCCAAAAGTTGATGTAATTTAATGTATGTGGCAAAAATATTGAAGCGTTATAGACAGACAGCTAAAATCTGTTTTGAAGTCGGGGTTTTTTTGTTTTGCAAGAATTACTTCTTTGCTGGCACAACATCATTTAAACTGGCAGGACTACCAGCAGCTTTATATATTGAAAAAAAAAATTTTTTTGCTATCGTAGATAAATTTATTAGCCTATTGAAACATATATTTACTTAGCTTCTGTGGTATTTTGTAGCAGTGAGTTATCTTAGAAGATAATCACGCTGACTCCAGAAATCAGGCTTTGCAGAGAAAGTAAAAAGTCTGCTAATTTTCTCTGGTGCTGTAATGGGCATTAATAGCATCCAGTGAACTGTTTCTACTTCAAGTAACCTTGAAATGTCCTTTTAACTTTGACTTGTTAGATCACGCTTTTATACTGTTTTTAGTAGTCCCTTATGAAATTACGATTAACGCCGCATTGGAGGTATTGAAGGCGAAGCAATACTGGCTAACACGCTCATTACTGTCACACATAGGTCTTTCTTTCATTCTTTTGCAGAGCCAACATCCCAGCTGTTTGAAATATTAATGTCAAGTTCATCTGCAATCCAAAAGACGATTTAAGGCCGATAGTAAACTGACAAATATTTTCTCGTAGCCAGATGTCCCAATTCCCTAACAACAAAAAACCTTAAGACTCACTTAACTGCAGACAGATGATGTGATTATGTTTAGGTTAAGAGGACCAAGATGCACTCTTGTATTCAGTACCTTTGAAGGACTAGAAAGCAGCAAAATTTAATGCTTCTTAATTTCTAGTTCAAGAACAGAGGTAGATTTGAATTATTCTATTAAGTGAAGGATAATATCACACATCATACACAACGTTGACTGTTCCAAAGTAACATATTAATTGTGTGTATTACTTAATTTTGTATGTTGCCGAACACAAACATTTATGTGTGAACATGTGTCGTGTACGGAAAAAAATATCACTATTATGTATTTGAAGTTTGTGCAAGTATATCGAACACACGTTTGATCTACGATAATACGATCGATTGTTTATAAAAATGAAACTTTTGGGCGCAAAGGTATTTTGTATTTTTATGAACTCTAGTGAAATTACTTTTAAGGACTCGGCAGCGTCCTTGATAGCATGACATCAGACTTGACTGCTTTCATTAACACTTTACTCAGCAATGTCTATGGCATGTGCAAAATTATTATTTTAAAGAATGTCGAGAAACTGTGCTAAGACTAGGAGCAACTCATTCTTTTAAAGTAGATTTTATTAGACAGCCTCTTGACCTGAATTGTGCTTGGTCTGGCAGGCGAAAATCAGCATTGCCTGCATGTTTCATAAATAAAAAGGGCGTCTCCAAATCTTTAAAAAACTTCTTGAACTGGCGAAAATTGATTTTGAGATAAAAAAATACAGAATTTTGAAAACTTAAATTGATAATCAACTTCAGAAACAGACATCAACTTATCAGTTTAATTTACTTATTAAATTCTGTTTAAATTTTTATGTCCTAATTTAAAAATGAAGTTTGTAAATGAATTTCCCTTTTCAGTTTTATATTAATGCATCGCTATTTATTTCTTATTACTATTTTGTTTTTGTGACATTTTTGATTTTTGTATCTTACTGCCCTTTTCTGGAGCGCCAAAACTTAAATCTTTTCAAAATATTCATATTTTGTTGTATTTTGTAACTGAATTTGCTTTTTTAGTATTATGGATTAGTAGCATTATAGCTTGCCAAACTATGAAATTCGTTATTTATTTAAATTTTTTTTATAAAATTCGGTATTTTTGTTCTCGCTGAATTTTTTATGATGAAGTTTAAAACACAACATGTTGCCATCTTATTCAACATTTAGCAAAGTTGAGGGTGTACAAAATTTACTTTTTGTATGGCAATGCTTTTATTTAATTTAATACCAAGGACACAAACCAACCTACACTTATGGTACTGCCAGCATAAACATAATAATATCGTAAGCGGAAGCACATCATTAGAAAAGAAACTGAATAGCAAATTATTTTTGTTAAAAAAAATCAACTTGAGCTACATGCTATTACAAAAACTCTATAAACGAAAACACAAAAACCAGAAACGTTATCTTACTGATATTAAAAAAAAGAAAAAATGTTTCATAATTAATTTTTGCATATAAAAAGAATATGAATTTCTATATATCCTTCACGATGTATGAATTTAAAAATAAGAAAAAAAAATCAAATGAAAAAATTGGCGCTCGCTAATATGGGTATCATATGAAAGCATTTAAAGAGATCTTTTAGAAATTACAAAATTTTTTAAAAAATGCTTAACCCGTTAAGAGCCGATAACATTTTTATGTAAAATTATATATAGAATTCAATTTTTTTTTCTTAGTTTTTAATTCTCTGTCACCCCGTATGTAAACATGGTGAAGGGTATATTTTTAATAAATATAAGTTTTTTTATTTATTTTTAATAAATATAAGTTATAAACGAATCTTTTTTTTAATTTCTTAAAATATTATTTAATCATCCTGTGTCGATGTTTTGTGAAGTCATCCACTTCTGCCAACCGTTTTAACATAATATTGCGGTAGATAAAAAGTCTGTAGAATTGATATATTTAGCAGGATAATGATTCGAAGCACGACACGTAAAATCTACTTCAATCAAAAATATTAATGCACTCGGACGGCCAACACAGTCATGTGATTTAAATTAAGGATGCAACTGATACTGATACTGATATATCAGCGATACTTCTGGTATCGATATCGGCGAAATTTTACAATCGATACGCCGATACTTCTTATATTTTTTTAAGAGCTTTTTGAACAAAATATTCAATATTCAATTTTTTTTTCATATGACAACTATGAGAAATAACATATTAAAAGCAGAACATAAAATTCAAATGAGTTCTGTCGCATCTGAGAGACTATTTTCCACTGCAGGTCTGCTAAAAATGGATTTGAGAAATCGTCAATCTCCGCAGAATTTGAGAGCACATTTTTTTTTAACAAAAATCTTGTTTAATATCAATTTTAAATTATAATATTTTGCAATGTTGTTTTAAAAATTTTAATTTAATTTTAACATGATCTCAAATTCAATTCGTTTTCTTTTGAATCTTATTAATAACAATTTTAAATCTTGAGCCAATCTAAACTGAATGCTATCGTTTAACTTGTAAAATCTAAATATTGCAGACGTTTTGTAGTCTGAAAATTTGAATTTTAGAAACTGAAATGTATTAAAAATTTTGATGATTTGAGTGGCTCATTAATTAACACTGTTATTTTGTATAAAAGTAGAATTACTCTACTTGAGTTTTGTTAAATTCTACTTGATCTCAATTTCAATATGCGAATCGGTATCGGCGAAATAGCGTATCGTTACATCCCTAATTTAAATCCTATAGAAAATTTGTGAGACATGGTTGATATTAAGTTATAGACATTAATATACAATTGGATAGAGTGCATAAATTTCGTTTTAGTTCAGTTACGTCCTGTTGCTACTCTTTGGAACCCAAGACAAAAGCTAATTAACATATTGTCCACCATGTCTCATTAAAAACTGGCAGCAAATTAAAAATAAAATTTTTTGATTTCTATTTATGTTCTCAATTTTATATGAACCGTTAACAATGTCAGCCTAAATGTAAGTGAGTGAATTAAAATTAAATAAAGAATATCTGTTTCTGATAAACGTATTCAAAATTAAAATGAATTTAATAAACATTTGTTTAAATAAAAAAAACATTTTAAAATTAAATATTTGTACTGAATGTAACCAATGATCTTCTCTTTGAGTTGAAGGCCACCGTTTGCAGTTTCAAAGCCCTTTTTTGCGATGGTAGTAAGGCAGGATGAAAATTAATTTGTGGCACTTTTTTTAGCTAAAAGATGCTTCACGCAATTGAATATTTTATAAATGGTTAGTGGTCATTTTCCTTAGCTTTTTTATTACAAAGTCTAAATAATAGGATTGAATTTTTAGCACTGGGATTTGTGATTAAGGAACTATAAAGATATTTATAATTAAGTCACCTGCAATTCACAGCACCACTACAATTTGTAGTCTATAGATTAATAAACGGCTGAACTGATTTTCTTGAAATTGTTCGAGTGTCTCTATGTATGTCTGTCTGCACGGGGCTATTGGCTATATAAACTTTAAAAATAAAGTAAAATTTCTTTTTTATATCTCAATATTATAAGTAACAATAAGAGTCTTAAAATTTAGCCAAATTTGCTTCACATCTAATGCAAATCATTATTGAAAAAGTGGGGGCATGGTATCACTCATACAATGTAAATGATAACTTGAGAACGATGAATGTGGAATTTTTTGAAATTGATCTCAATGAATACTTAGTCAATAAAAGTCATCAGTAAACGAAAATGGCCAGCATTGGATAATTGAAAGTAGTAACTGTTATTATTGTGAATGACCAATCAAACAAAAAGCAGGCTGGACTGAAAGATTTCCACTGAGACATCAAAGCCCATTAGGAATATCTATTAATTTAAATTTTAATATAATTAATTCAAGTGCTAAACTAAAAAACAAAAAATTGAGAATGCAAAAAAAAAAAGAAAAGTTTGTCCAGTACGTCGTTTTTCCAACTACATGGGAGGACAGTTAGTGAACAAATGTATCTGGAGTTACGTGAAGTTATGATTTCAAGAGTGAGACTCGTTCATTATACATCACTGAAGTGGCGTAAAAAATGGATTTAAAGACAATTTTTTTAAAATACAAATTGATGGCTTGTAATTTAATACAGAATTTATTTTTATCTTTGTTTTATTCATTAAATAAACATAAAAACATAACACAAATTAAATACTCGGTTTTGTTTGTACATCAATATTTATTTAAATTGGAAAATTTTAAACAGACAATTGAGCAGACCTGAACCAAAATTCCTATATAAACCGTGAGCAAAATTCAACAACATCATAAACACTTTCATAATTTCTCTGAAAATAAGTCTTTGTGAAAAATTAAACAACAATTTCAAAATGAAATTAATTTTGGTTACAATTCTTGCTAATTTCTTTTTGTTTGCTAGCGCAACAACTGAAAGTATCACAGCTGCATTAAATAAGTTACTAGAAGCTTCGGAACTAGTAATTAGAGAGATTAAGGCCGAAAACAAAACCTATTGCCCTTACTTACCTCTTGACGATGGCTTAGCTGTAAAAGCTGGACTGGGTAAAGAGAGTATGTTAATAGCTGCACCAACTTTCGTTTGCAATGTCTTAAAACAGGACAAAGATTATTGCAATGATACACCAGCAGTTAGAATTACTAAAGTATCAACACTGTCAATAGCTGCATCCATATCGCAAGTATTTTGCGATACACAAGTAAATCAATGTACTTTGTAAGTTGTATCTATTTACAACACATGTGAACATATGTATTGGTGCATAAATACATATGTATATTAAACTATTTTCAACATTTTTTTTAAACGAAAATTCAAATTCCAATTCAATTATTATAAACATTAAAAATAATAAATAAAAATATTAAATATAAAAGAAAACATTAGTTTTTTTTTGTGATGATTATAGTTGGCCAATAATTCTAATTGTAGTTTTAGATTTTATTCTTAAGCCTTTAAAGCCTACAGTTGGCAAATAATTAAAAAATCAATTTAATTACAGTTTCACCTGACGTTTCGTCGATATTTGTTGACTTGGTTTGAACTAAGATGTGTTTATTGTTTAAACCTGTTGTAAAATAGTTTGCATGTTTTGTGTTTATGTTTTTTTATGATTTAATGTACCAACGTCTTATGTTACGCCCTTGAAAAACTCGGCAAATATCGACGAAACGTCGCACTTAGGGACATTTTGCCAATCTACACGTGAATTACTTTTTTTAAGTTTATATTGGCTCTATAAACTGACTGAGTGCCCCTAGATTAATGAAACTTTACAGAAAAATCTGTTTTAGTCATATCTATGTTACACTGAATCCTTGAAAACTTTCTTGAAAAATTCTGCCTGTAAAGCCTGAAATGTTTGTTTCGTGTTTAAAAGGCAACAATGTCATGTTTGAAAATCTTATGCATTGTTAATGTTATAGGATGCCACTCATATATAGAAACGTAAAGTTTTGCAGTATCTAAGCAATATTCGGCATTTGGATGTTGTGACCGCTTGATATTACTTCAATAATAACTTTGATTCGGCTTATAAAATCAAAATTAATTTTAGTTATTTGTGCAGCTAATTCGAGATTGGAAAAAGGTCTTCTGCTAGTGATACAATCGTTCATGTTTTCAAATCCACTTTTCGGTACATCCACTTTTAGCCATTATTCACTTCAAAAAAAATTTTTTTTTTTAAATTCTTCTTCCTTACTTTAACAATGTTTTTTCTGCATTAAAGTTTATTTGCCACTTTTTCACTTTTTCAATAAAAAACATTTACGTTCAATTATTAAAAACTAAAACATTTTATGAGTATAAAAAGGTTTCTTATTTGTATGTACCTATGCAAGCTGAAAATAAAAAACAGAAAAAGGTAAAATTTTTAAAAATCGCAACGATATTTTCTACAGTATATAAGTAGAGATCGTAAATTTTATTGTGATATAAAACATTTTAAGGATCGCGATGAAGATCACTTTGAAAAACTTTATCACTTATTTTCTTTGACAAAAAAATATCCAAAAATCATTTTCTTGTTTTCGAATAAATTTTTTATCATAAAAGTTTAAAAAAATTTCCTTTTAAATCAATACAAGTTAATTTCTAATATAGCATTTCATGAAAAAAAAAACACAATACAAAATCTTTATTCGTTTAGACATAAAATAAATGTATATTGCAAACCTCTTAAAATCGTACAAAACTAAAAAAAACGCAGGCAATTTACTTAACTTTGTTGATTTTAAAAGTGGCCAATGATGCAGAATTTGGTTATCTGTCAAGCTGCGTACTTAAATTTTTACATTTCTCAAAATTATTTTTTGGTCTTATGTCCGGCTATATTGGCAACATACTTCTCTGTGCGTCGAGTGAACGGTAATTAAATTGGTTTTTTAATTACTTGCCAACTGTGGGCCTTAATGGCTTAAGAAGAGTGTAAACCAGTGAATTAATTTATCACAATGGAATGCTCATAGGTCTTCCTGGCCTCGCCATTTGGGATGTAAAACTACAGAAGGCCAGAAAATCAGACATACATGCGAAAATATCATTTAGAATTTTTTTTATGCAAATTATAGCTTCATAGGATGTTATAGGAAAAAGGTTTAAAAGAGAAATCCAAAAAACAAACAAATATTAAAATCAGAACTGCAGTCAGCTTCAGAAAGAAGGCATTATTAAATGGCGATGCTTAAAAATCTAAAAAAAGAGAACTTTGTGAGACGATGTATTTAAGTGAAAGAGCTGAAGTCCTTTCTATTTCTAGGTGTAGAAACCATTCTAGATCATTCGTTAAAACAGTGAAGGTCTTGATTTTTTTTCTGCCCATTTTTTCTTACTGACCGTCAAACTTTCTTTCTTGTCTGTTCTTTCGCCGATGACAGCGATGAACAGTGTTTGCCGTTCATGGTAAACAGATCTTTGAGTCATTCACCAATCGATCATTTGAGGCGTTTGCAAGTTGATATTATAAGTCACCACATAATATAAATATAAAAAAGGACAAATAAAAGCGCGATATTCAGCTATGCCCAGTCTTATATAACCATCACCATATATGTAAGTCTAGTTTCACTAAATTGGTATCTCTTATCAAAAAAAAAAAAAAAAAAAATATATTGCGGTGACAGAAAACAAAAAATATGAGAGAAAAATTAAGAACGATGTATCATTTTACATAAAAATATCACTGGGTTAAGCATTTTTTTTAATTTTAACATTTTCCCAAAGATGTCCTCAGAAGCTTTTAAATGATACCCATATTGATGTCCTAAAAAATATGGTGTAAAATCGTTCTTTTCTATTAAAAGTTCAGAGGCCCATAACTCCGAAGATATGGGCGGACACCAATTTTTTTCTTCTAATGTTTTTTTTTCTTATTTTTAATTTTCTATTACCAGATGTATTGGTTTTTTAATGGAGATACCTCGATAAGCCAAATTATTTGGAATGATAAATAAAAATTAGAGGTGGGCCTGATGTTTTGCTCACTGCGTGGAAGAACATGGACCGATCTTGCTGATTTTCAATAGCAAAATTTTTAAAACTTTGCCTTAGTGATTGCCGTTTGTGAATTTTCTCTAGCTCTTCTATTGCCTTGGCAAAGTTTATTTCACCACAAACACGGACAAACAGACTGAAATCACTCAATCGATTTCGCTATTCATAGGAAGTCATATTTATTCTCGCAGGTATTATTTTTGCAAAGTCCCTAAGAAATGGGAAACTATTGTTCCATATTATTGATTATAAATAATAACAAACCTTACGGTGTGGCTTATGTCTTTTAATTTTGCGCTCATGTTGTCCAATTTTATGATTTGAACTGAAAGGCATAACCTTTGCTAATTCTTATATTTCGGAATATTATTTTTTATTATATATTTTAATTTTGTTAGTGAATTTATTAACTACTAGACCTTAATTAATATTATCTTATTTGAAACAATTTCTCCTGTAATCAACAGCACAATTGAAATCTCCTTTCGTACTATTAAAATCTCGTTACTTAACGAAATAAATATGAGAAAATATAATTATTTAAACTAATTAAAGAAGCACACCAGATCAAATAATAAAATTAGGGAAATTAATAAACAGGTTATGAATCAATGCTAAAGAAAACGAAACTGGAGAAAAAACAAGAGTTTTATATTCGTCCTTGTTAAATCTTGTATTCCCTTCATTACAGTGAACTAAATGGTTTTTACCTTGAATATCTTGAATGATCTAGTTGAGTTGTCATCTGTTAATATTGAAGCAGTTGTTCCTCGTATGTGTATGTTTTTAATCTTCTTAATGCTCAACATGAAACTGCTAACTTGCGTTGACAAAAATAGTAATAAGAATCTTTGCTTTCATAGCATTTAGTCTTAACAATGTTACGAAAAAAGGTATTAAAATAATATTTTGAGAACGAAGTTTCCCATTTTATAAAACTTCAAATCTATCAGCACATATTTTTGATTATGAGACTGTGGTAACACAAGAATATTTTAGTTTTCGCCAAGGCGCCACCACCGAAATCATTTTATCTATTATCGACTTTTAGTCACCGCAAGTCATTATTTATTCTCACCTTGATGTAACAGCCAAAATAATATTTGTGAATCGTTTGGTCAACTAATTTTTAAATATTAACGCATCTTTAGGCGAAACTTAATGAATTCTTATGAAGTTGAATCAAGCAAACAGCGTTTTATTTTAATAATTATTTCACACAAATAAAGTTTTTTTAGCAGTTTTAAAAACGCTTACATTTTTTTTAATTTAAAATATCACTTTTAATTTAAAATTGGATTTTTCAAAAGAGTAAACACGTCCCAAGCTTTTATGAAACTGCTGACTACAAGATTTGTTACACGATCATTCTAATAAACTTTTTATTAATTTTTAATTTCATTAAGGTTCAGATACTAGTTTTTTTCTTAATAGAGTAAAGAGCACCTGCCTACAGAGGCGATGAATTCTAAATATTCACTGAAATTCCTTTCAGTTTACTTACGTAATGTTGCTACTCTTTGGAGTCCAACATAGAAACCAAATAACATATTGCCTCCATGTCCTATTATTGACAATAAATTAAAAAATATCGTTTCTTTGATCCACGTCATTGCAGTGATCGGCATCGTAATATATGTTATCTGGATTATTATATTTGATAGAGGTTTCGTTGCAATTACCAGCAACTTAAATTACGTTCATACTTTGATCACTCTGATCTTTTCTCTGGGGAAAAAAATACAATTTTTTGCAGAACCTCTGCTTGTCTTATCTGAGAGAATAAAAAAAATATATAAAAAAATAATATGACCACGAATTGTATATAGCTCTTAATTTTACATGAACCCTTAAAAAATTCATCCAAAATATAAGTCAGTGAATTAACATTAAATAAACGCATCTAAAATTAAATTAAATTTAATAAACATTTGTTTAAATAAAAGAGCATTTTAAAATTAAATATTTGTACTGAATGTAACCAATGATCTTCTCTTTGAGTTGAAGGTTACTGTTTGAAAAAACACCGTTAACACAACTAAAGTAATGAAAAACGTTTTAGTAAAAATTTTTGGCTTTTTTAAGCTTTTAAATTATTTCTTAAAAATATTTAAAAGTTTAACTGCCGCATTCATAAAAAGTAAAATAACTTTAAAATTAGTTTCACATTTAAAATCTTTTTTAATATTTTAAATTAATTATAACATTTGCTATTTTTGTTTTACGTCAATCGAAGATCATGTCTTCAAGTTTCTAAATTAGCAATTAATAGACCTCGTTCCTGTAACTTCATGCCTTGTTTCTGTGAGACACTTTTCACTCACGAAGAGTGAGCTATAGTAAACTACAAACCTTTTCCTTAATTTAGAGAATAAAATTCATGATTTTGCCTGTGTAAAACTAAAATACTTAAAAAATTTTATGTAAGAATTTTCAGAAAAAAAATTTAAAGCATAAAGTACTGAGCAGAGTCGTTGAAAACCCAAAAAACTAATGAAACATGTGTTTCAAACATAATAAAATCCTCCCAAAATTCTTCAGTTACCTCACCTGCTTTTAAAAGCCTATTGCTGGCAAAATAAAAGTTAATGCAATTAGTTTCATAAAAAATTTCATCGTGTAAGTTGGCTCTAAGTTTTTAAAAAGTAAAAAAAGTTTTTAAAAAGTCAAAAGTCAAAATGTTAATCAAATGAGGTGTCTGAAGTAAGATGTAGATCACAAGTTTAAATTCCGCTGCGTAGTGCTCGACTTATTTTTAAACATCTAAATATTTGGATTAAGAAATGTTATACAACTATAAAGATGTTCATAACATACTCACCTGCAATCGATAACACCCACTGAATGCGCTTTAATTTTATTTATTTATATAAAACTTAATCTGTGTTTGTTTAAAGACTATAGATTGCTAAAAAAAAAATCAGCTATAGGTTATATAAATTTCAAAAACCCTTAATAGACAGTGAAACACCCATGCAAAGCAAATAGTTTTTTCCTTATATGATGATGTGGAAGTTTCTGAATTTGGTCTAAATGAATACGATGTCAATAAAAATCATTGGGAATAAAATGGCTAGAATTGAATGAGTGGGAGTGGGACACTTCGGTCAAAAAAAACTTCACTGGATTATAAGATTTCTATTGGAATAGCAAAGCTGACGAGGAATAAATATTCATTCATATTCGAGATTAATAAATTAACACACCCCAGAGTTAACGCTACAATCAGGCCGGCAACAGAAACAAATTATAAATATTAAAAATGAAATAAAAAAGTGCTTAAACTAACGAATAGTATGAAATGAATAAAACGCGGTATCAAAGAAAAAAAAATTAGTAAATTGAACGCTGTATTTAGGTATTTAATATCTGAAAGAAGGGTCTGTTGTATCTGTTCAATGATGACGGACAATGCAAATACATTAAATAACCCTACAAATAACATCTGTCTTTGAGGATTTTCATAAATTCCGGGTGGTGTGATAGTTTCTAATGAATTTTTCTTTAAATTTCTGCAAAACTTGTTCAATTTTATGTCATCTTATCCAAAGCCTTTTAACACATTTGTTCAGATTGCCACACACAAATAAATATTTAGGTTACAATAGCTAACAGGAGTATAATTATTTGGACTCCATCGTATTAGAAAAATGAAAAGTCTTACGAATACTTGAATTAGCAACAACTCCTGCAGGCTACTTACTAGTGAAAACTGTCAAAAGTGGTTAAATACTCGTTAGCCCTGAAAAAATCATATGACCCAGTTTCGGGCATCTGCAAGCTTTTGTAGCTGTCATCATATTCCTGTGTAACAAATTTACTGACATCAAGAAAAAATTGTCCCAAAATCTTGTTTTCGTCGTTTTCCCTACTAAATGGAATGACAGTTAGTGAACAAATGTTTCTGGAGTTACATGAAATTATGGCTTCAAAAGTGGAGACTCGTTCATCACACATCACTGAAGTGACGTTTAAAAATTAATATTAAAGGCAAAAGTTGTTTTAAACACAAACGGACGATATTTAATTTAAAACAAAATTTACTTTTATCTTTATTTAATTTATTAAATAAATATAAAAATAAAACAAATTAAACACTCGGTTTTGTTTGTTCATCGATATTTATTTAATTTGGAAAAGGCAAACAGACATTTAAACAGAGCTGAATCGAAATTCCTATATAAACCGTGAGCAAAATTCAACAACATCATAAACACTTTCATAATTTCTCTGAAAATAAGTCTTTGTGAAAAATTAAACAACAATTTCAAAATAAAATTAATTTTGGTTACAATTCTTGTTAATTTATTTTTGTTTGCTGGCGGAACAACTGAAAATGTCACAGCTGCGTTAGATTCACTAACAGAAGATTGGCAAAAACTAATTATAGCGATTATGGCCGAAAACAAAACTTGTGATAACTTACCTTCTGACGATGGCTTATCCCCAAAAGCTGGACAGGGTAAAGAGAGTATGAGAATAGCTGCATTAAATTACGTTTGCAATGCCTTAAACCAGGACAAATTTGATTGCAATGATCCACCAGCAATTAGAATTACTAAAGTATCAGCACTGTCATTAGCTGCATCTTCATTGCAAGTATTTTGCGATATTCAAGTAAATCAATGTACTTTGTAAGTTGTATCTATTTACAACACATGCGAACATATGTATTGGTGCATACATACATATGTATATTAAATTATTTTCAACATTTTTTTTTTAAACGAAAATTTAAATTCCAATTCAATTATTATAAACATTAAAAATAATAAATAAAAATATTAAATATAAAAGAAAACTTATTTTTGTGATCATTATAGTTGGCCAAAAATTCTAATTGTAGTTTTCGATTTTATTCTTAAGCTTTTAAAGCCTACAGTTGGCAAATAAATAAAAAATTAATTTAATTACCGTTTCACCTGACGTTTCGTCGATATTTGTTGACTTGGTTTGAACTAAGATGTGTTTATTGTTTAAACCTGTTGTAAAATTGTTTTCATATTTTGTGTTTATGTTTCTCTTTTATGATTTAATGTATCAACGTCGTATGTTACGCCCCTGAAAAACTCGAATTACTTTTTTTAAGTTTATATTGGCTCTAAAAATTGACTGAGTGCCCCTAGATTAATAAAACTTTACAGAAAAATCTGTTTTAGTCATATCTATGTTACACTGAATTCTTGAAAACTTTTTTGCAAAATTCTGCCTGTAAAGCCTGAAATGTTTGCTTCGTGCGCAATAGGCAACAATGACATGTTTAAAAATCTTATGCATCGTTTATGTCATAAGATGCCACTCATATAGAGAAACGTTAAGTTTTGCAGTATCTAAACAATAATTGGTGAACATTTGGTGCATTTGGATTTTGTGTCCGCTTGGTATAACTTCAATAATAACTTTGATTTGGCTTATAAAATCAAGTCTAATTCCAGTTATTTCTGCAGCTAATTCAGGATTTGAAAAAAAATCTTCTGCTAGTGATACCGTCGTTCGTGTTTCCAAATTTACCTTTTGGTACATCCACTATTCACTTTCTGATTCACTTTAAATTTTTTTTTGTTTTCTTTTCCTCCTTTAAATAATGGCTTTTTCTGCATTAAAGTTTATTTGCCACTTTTTCATTTTTTCAATAAAAATCATTTACTTCAATTATTAAAAACTAAAACATTTTATGAGTATAAAAAGGTTTCTTATTCGTGTGTACCTATGCAAGATGAAAAAAAAAAAAACAGAAAAGGTAAAATTAAAAAAAATAAAACCGCGAAAAAAATGGCGCAAAAATGCGCAACGCTTTTTATTTACAGTATAAAAGTAGAGATCGTAAGTTTCATAGTGATATGTAACATTTTTAGGATCGCGATGAAGATCTCTTTAAAGAACTTTATCCTTTTTTCTTAAAAAAAAAAAAAAAAATTAAAAAAAAAAAATTTTTTTTTTAATATCGAATGAAATTTTTTATCATAAAAATTTTAAACCAAAATTTTTTCTAAAAATCAATATAAAAAGATGCCCTTCACAGAAAAAATCAATACAAAATCTTTATTCGTTTAGCCACAAAAATAAAAAATATATTACAAAGCTCTTAAAATCGTATAAAACTAATAAAAACGAAGGCAATTTAATTAGTAATTAACTTTCCTGATTTTAACACTCTCCCAAAACAACAAATCTCAAGCAAAAGCCTAAAAAATGCACTGTATAATGGAGAGTTTGGTTATCTGTCAAACTGCGTACTTAAATTTTTTCATTTCTCAAAATTATTCTTTGGTCTTATGTCCCCTCCGTGCGTCGAGTGAAATAGTAATTAAATTAATTTTTTATTTACTTGCCAACTGTGGGCCTTAATAGCTTAAGAAAAGTGCAAACCAGTGAATTAATGCGTCTCAATGGAATGCTCATAGGTCTTTCTGGCTTCGCCATTTAGGATGTACAACTACAGAAGACTAGAAAATCAGACATACATACATGCGATGTTATAGAAAAAAAGTTTAAAAGAGGATTCCAAAAAGCAAACAAATATTAAACCCAGAACTGCAGTCAGCTTCAGGAAGAAGGCATTATTAACTGGCGATGCTTAAAAATCTAAAAAAAGAGAACTTTGTGAGACAATGTATTTAAGTGAAAGAGCTATAGTCCTTTCTAATTCTAGGTGTAGAAACCATTCTAGGTCATTCGTTAAAAGAGTGATGGGTTTGATTTTTTTCCCCCAATTTTTCTTACTGACCGTCAAACTTTCTTTCTTGTCTGTTCTTTCGCCGATGACAACAGCGTTTGCAATTCATTGTAAACAGATCTTTAAGTCATTCACCAATCGATCATTTGAGGCGTTTGCAAGTGGATATTATAAGTCACCACAAAATATAAATATAAAAAAAGGACAAATAAAAGCGCGATATTCGGCTATTCCTAGTCTTATATACCCATCACCATATACGTAAGTCTAGTTTTGTAGAGTATCTCCAATCAAAAAAAAAAAAAAAAAAAAAAAAAAAAAAAAAAAACAAAAACAAATATTACGGTGACAGAGAATAAAAATATATAAGAGAAAAATATATAGTTTGACATGCAAATATTTTACATAAAATATATCACTGGCTCTTAGTGGGTTACGTATTATTGACATTTTTACAAATATGGTGTACAATTGTACTTTTCTATAAAAAGTTCAAAGGGCCGTAATTCGGAAGATATGGGCGGACGCCGATTTTTTCATTTGATGTTTTCTTCTTGGTTTTTAATACTCTATCGCCAGATATATCCGTATTTTTTTTTTTTTTTTTTGTTAATGGAGATACTTCACTAAGCTAGATTTGTTCCAGATGATATAGAAAAATTAGAGGAGGGGCTGGTGTTTTGCTCATTGACGGTCCCGTGAGATTCGCAGGAAGGAATTAGGAAGCTAGTTCATTTATAGTTGTTACTTTATTATCCAAGAGGGTTCCGTGGGATTCGCAGGAAATTATTTTTATTATGACAAGTACTAATTAACAGTTTACTAGCCTCTGTGTTCTTTCTTTATTTTACCGTTTCTTTTATACATAAAATCTTAATTTAAAACTAAAGTGTAAGGATTTTAGAATTTACCTGTGTGAATATTTTTAATAATAAAAATCTATCGTTAGAAGTTTAAAGCAAAAATTACAGATATGAACAAAAATAATTTTAACGCAATTTGGCTGACAGTAAACATCTAAATCAAATAACTATAAATATTTGTCAGCATTTTGATATTTTTTGTATATTAAATTATTTACGAGGGTTGTTCATAACAATATTGATTGCTTTATGCAGTTTTTATATAGACCAGTTCGTTGCCTTGGGTGGGAGACCTTAAAAACTAACGAGTGTCCGTGATTTTGAGAACATTTGTCAATAGAGCTTAACACGTCTCAAGCTTGTGACAGGATCATCGTAATAAATTAATAATATTTTTTAACAACATTTAGATGCAGACACTTATTTCTTATTTAATAGAGTAATACAGCATCTGCCAACAGAAGCGATGAATTCTAAATATTCCCCGAAATTCCTTTCAGTTCACTTACGTCCTGTTGCTACTCTTTGGAAATATTATTGACTGCTCGCAAATTAATAAACAACAACTTAAAAACATCGTTTCTTTGATCCACGTTATTCCAGTGATCGGCATCGTAATATATGTTATCTGGATCATTGTATTTGATAGAGGTTTCGTTGCAATTACTAGCAGCTTGAATTACGTTCATACTTTGATCACTCTGATCTTTTCTCTGGGGAAAAAAGATTACTTTTTGCAGAACCTGCGCTTGTCTAATCTGAGAGAATAAAAAAAATATATAAAAAAATAATATGACCACGAATTGTATATAGCTCTTAATTTTACATGAACCCTTAAAAAATTCATCCAAAATATAAGTCAGTGAATTAACATTAAATAAACGCATCTAAAATTAAATTAAATTTAATAAACATTTGTTTAAATAAAAGAGCATTTTAAAATTAAATATTTGTACTGAATGTAACCAATGATCTTTTCTTTGAGTTGAAGGTTACTGTTTGAAAAAACACCATTAAAGTGATGAAAAACGTTTTAGTAAAAATTTGTGGTTTTTTTAAGCTTTTAAATTATTTCTTAAAAATATTTAAAAGTTTAACTGCCGCATTCATAAGAAACAAAATAACTTTAAAATTAGTTTTTTAATATTTTAAATAAATTATAACATTTGCTATTTTTGTTTTACGTCGATCGAAGATCATGTCTTTAAGTTTCTAAAGCATGTTAAACTCTTTCGAATTCCTTCAGCAGCATGGAAATGTATTTGTGAAATCACCTAAATCTAGACCTTAACAGAATATTATCTAGGGACAAGAAATGCTAGCTAAATGTATAAATAAAAAAAGACTAAATACTTAACACCAAACCAGATTTTTAACATTTTTTTTCAACAAAATTTGCCACATTCGGTAAAACTTATTACAATGTAAATAAAAACCTTGTGGCTGTTACATGTTAAAAGTACTTAACAACCAAAATATTTGAATTTATTTTGAAATCATATTTTAAGTAAACAATTTAAGAAAGGTTTTTTTTAATTTTTTTTGTATATTTAGAAAAATAATATTTTCAAAAAATTCAAAATTTTTTTTAATAAGAAAAGGCATTCGTATTTATATTTCGTTGAAGAACATGTTTAAACATTATCTGCAAATAAATAATAAACTTATTTGGAAATATCAAGGAGTTAAAGCAAAAAAGATTCAGAAGAGAAAACTGCCTTGAAATTAGTTTGCGATGCTTGTAATTCAGGAGTCAAATTTTGTAGAGTACTGACTGTAGTTAGGGATGCAAAAATATCAGGAGTAAGAGCTGGTAAAAAAAGTTATAAGCTGTGCAATTGATTTGCAATATTTTCTTAAAGATGGTATGACTTGTGCAATTGAATATTTTGTTTTTGTTGAGAGTTTTGTTTTACATCTACATATTGCTCGACTTTCTTCTTACAAACTTTAAAAATTTATGTAGATTAATAATTGTTAACATTATAATTTACGTTTAATTAAATATTAAGAAAAATTATACAACTTTAATTATATTCAAGCACCATATGACACAGTTTCGGGCATCTGTAAGCCGTAGCTGGTGTCATATTCCTGTGTAACAAAATTACTGACCTTAAAAAAAGTTTGTTCAAAAATCTTGTTCTCGTCGTTTTTCCAACTACATGGGAGGACAGCTAGTGAACAAATATATTTGGAGTTACATGAAGTTATGGTTTCAAGAATGGCGACTCGTTCATCATACATCACTGAAGTGGCGTAAAAAATCGATATTAAAGGCAAACAATTTTTTTAAATACAAATTGATGACATTTAATTTAATACAGAATTTATTTTTATCTTTATTTAATTTATTAAATAAATATAAAAAAAAGTAAAATTTAGCATTCGTTTTGTTTGTACATCAATATTTATTTAAATTTGAAAATATTAAACAGACAGTTGAACAGACCTGAACCAAAATTCCTATATAAATCGCGTGCAAAATTCAACAACATCAGAAACATTTTCATAATTTTAATAATAAGTCCTGTGAAAAGTTATTATTTAAAAAAAAATTAAACAGCAAAATGAAATTAATTTTGGTTACAATTTTTGCTAATTTATTTTTGTTTGCGAGCGCAACGATAAATGAGCTTTCAACAACTGAAAGTATCACAGCTACGTTAGAATTACTAAAAAATATTTCGGAACAACAAACTTTAGCTATTAAGGCCATAAACAATTCCTCTTCTGAATTACTAAAAAAAGTGGCGGAACAACAAGCTTTGGCGTTACAGGCCATAAACGATACCTCTTCTGAATTTCTAAAAAAAGTTGCGGAACAAGAAGCTTTGGCGATTAAGGCCATCAACGATTCCACTTTTGATAAATTACCGGTTGACGATGTCTTAGAATTACTTAGGAAAGTTGCGGAACAAAAAGCTTTAGCGTTACAGGCCATAAAGGATACCTCTTCTGAATTACTAAAAAAAGTGGCGGAACAACAAGCTTTGGCGTTACAGGCCATAAACGATACCTCTTCTGAATTTCTAAAAAAAGTTGCGGAACAAGAAGCTTTGGCGATTAAGGCCATCAACGATTCCACTTTTGATAAATTACCGGCTGACGATGTCTTAGAATTACTTAGGAAAGTTGCGGAACAAAAAGCTTTAGCGTTACAGGCCATAGACGATACCTCTTCTGAATTACTAAAAAAAGTGGCGGAACAACAAGCTTTGGCGTTACAGGCCATAAACGATACCTCTTCTGAATTTCTAAAAAAAGTTGCGGAACAAGAAGCTTTGGCGATTAAGGCCATCAACCATTCCACTTTTGATAAATTACCGGTTGACGATGTCTTAGAATTACTTAGGAAAGTTGCGGAACAAGAAGCTTTAGCGTTACAGGCCATAAAGGATACCTCTTCTGAATTACTAAAAAAAGTGGCGGAACAACAAGCTTTGGCGTTACAGGCCATAAACGATACCTCTTCTGAATTTCTAAAAAAAGTTGCGGAACAAGAAGCTTTGGCGATTAAGGCCATCAACGATTCCACTTTTGATAAATTACCGGTTGACGATGTCTTAGAATTACTTAGGAAAGTTGCGGAACAAAAAGCTTTAGCGTTACAGGCCATAAAGGATACCTCTTCTGAATTACTAAAAAAAGTGGCGGAACAACAAGTTTTGGCGTTACAGGCCATAAACGATACCTCTTCTGAATTTCTAAAAAAAGTTGCGGAACAAGAAGCTTTGGCGATTAAGGCCATCAACGATTCCACTTTTGATAAATTACCGGTTGACGATGTCTTAGAATTACTTAGGAAAGTTGCGGAACAAAAAGCTTTAGCGTTACAGGCCATAAAGGATACCTCTTCTGAATTACTAAAAAAAGTGGCGGAACAACAAGTTTTGGCGTTACAGGCCATAAACGATACCTCTTCTGAATTTCTAAAAAAAGTTGCGGAACAAGAAGCTTTGGCGATTAAGGCCATCAACGATTCCACTTTTGATAAATTACCGGTTGACGATGTCTTAGAATTACTTAGGAAAGTTGCGGAACAAAAAGCTTTAGCGTTACAGGCCATAGACGATACCTCTTCTGAATTACTAAAAAAAGTGGCGGAACAACAAGCTTTGGCGTTACAGGCCATAAACGATACCTCTTCTGAATTTCTAAAAAAAGTTGCGGAACAAGAAGCTTTGGCGATTAAGGCCATCAACCATTCCACTTTTGATAAATTACCGGTTGACGATGTGTTAGAATTACTTAGGAAAGTTGCGGAACAAGAAGCTTTAGCGTTACAGGCCATAAAGGATACCTCTTCTGAATTACTAAAAAAAGTGGCGGAACAACAAGCTTTGGCGTTACAGGCCATAAACGATACCTCTTCTGAATTTCTAAAAAAAGTTGCGGAACAAGAAGCTTTGGCGATTAAGGCCATCAACGATTCCACTTTTGATAAATTACCGGTTGACGATGTCTTAGAATTACTTAGGAAAGTTGCGGAACAAGAAGCTTTAGCGTTACAGGCCATAAAGGATACCTCTTCTGAATTACTAAAAAAAGTGGCAGAACAACAAGCTTTGGCATTACAGGCCATAAACGATACCTCTTCTGAATTTCTAAAAAAAGTTGCGGAACAAGAAGCTTTGGCGATTAAGGCCATCAACGATTCCACTTTTGATAAATTACCGGTTGACGATGTCTTAGAATTACTTAGGAAAGTTGCGGAACAAAAAGCTTTAGCGTTACAGGCCATAGACGATACCTCTTCTGAATTACTAAAAAAAGTGGCGGAACAACAAGCTTTGGCGTTACAGGCCATAAACGATACCTCTTCTGAATTTCTAAAAAAAGTTGCGGAACAAGAAGCTTTGGCGATTAAGGCCATCAACGATTCCACTTTTGATAAATTACCGGTTGACGATGTCTTAGAATTACTTAGGAAAGTTGCGGAACAAGAAGCTTTAGCGTTACAGGCCATAAACAATTCATCTTCTGAATTACTAAAAAAAGTTGCGGAACAACAAGCTTTAGCGTTACATGCCATAAACGATTTCACTTTTGATAAATTACCTGTTGTCATTATCTCAGAAATACTAAAAAAAGTTGCGGAACAACAAGCCTTAGCGATTAAGGCCATAAAAGATTCCTCCTTTGATAAAGTACCTATTGACGATGGCTTAGCCCCAAAAGGTGGACTGGGTAAAGAGAGTCTGATACTAAAAACTAAAAACTAAAGTATCTGGACTGCCAATAGCTGCAGCTGGATCGCATATTTTTTGCAATGCAGCTGGACCAATTAATGTAATTTGCAATTGTACATATGCAGGCTGTATTCCTCTATAATACTTATGAACATATGTATGTGTGCATCCGTACATTATATTATTTTCAAAATTTTTATTTAAGCGAAAATTTAAATTCCAGTTTAATTATTATAGAACTTAAAAATAATAAATAGAAATATTAAATATAAAAAACAAATTATTTTTATTTTATTTAAAAGTGTAAACCAGTGGATGGATATGTCACAAATTATACAACTACAGAAGGCCAGAAAACCTCAGCTACAAAATTTGTTATCTAAACAATAGCGTCGCACAGTGGCTGAAAATCGTTTTTCGTTGGCCAAAAGTAAATTTTTTTTTTGTCACCGATTTTTAAAATTTTTACGTCATTTTGTAGTTAATATATCCAAATTAAGGTAGCCAAAAAATTATGTTAAAATATTGATAATTGTGGGCGTGGCATGCTGTCAAACTCAACTTTTTTTTTAATTTCAGAAAAAGGTGTTTTTCTTTGGTTTTTTACCAAAATTAAATGGTTACTACTCGCAAGCTATCATCGATAATGGTCTGCGGTTTTTTTTATAATGTTGGTAGGATTATTGTCTTTAGTTGTTGTAAGTAGGCACAGCTCTAGCGTTTAATATTAGGGGCGTTATGAAATATTTATGAAACTACTATATTTTCCTCAAATTTAAAATTTAGTGGAATAGAACTTCTAGGGAACAAAAGGGAACAAGAAACGTATACAACCACGAGAAAGGTGAAAGTGTCCTCTTTAAGGTTATATATACTTTTGCACCCGCCACGAGCCGCCTGTAGAACACTTTTTTCATTGTAATGAAATTACTCGAAAAAAATTCATATAAAATGGTGTATTAAATTTTCATTTTTTTGCCTAAAAGTTTATTTTTTTTAGTTTAGGCTACGTATAACTAAAAAAAATAAATATAATACCTTCGAAATGGTTTAATGGCTTTGTTTTGATCAGCAAAAAAAAAGTAATAAAATTATCACAATGGGCTCTACAGAGCATATGATCTCTTTCTAAATTTACCTGTTATCAAATGTTAGAGTCAACCAAAGTCATAAACAATTTTATAATAATAATTGCGACATTAAACCACTAAAGTTAAAAAACAACCCCATATTGACGCATGAGTGCAGTTTTGTTCAATTTAAGCGCTACCTGCTATGAAATTAAAGTTCAGTGTGTGAAGAACATGTATCTAAAAATTTACAAAGGTACGGATTCGTTAAGGGATTACTCAGTAATAACTTAATCCTTTAAGTGTACGGATAAAACATAACAAACGCAAATAAAAATATTCAGAAGAAAATGGAGAGCTTCAGTTATAAAGAACTGGCCGAAGTGTATTTTAAAAACAAAAATTAGGAAGATGTTCTTAGTTACGTTAAAATAAAATTAAACTTAAATTCGTGTAGCACCGAAATGCAAGAGCAATTATATAATTTCGTCAAAGCACTAAAAAAACGCTACAAAGAAGTTATGTACAGTAAACAAAAATTTTATATAAAAAGTGCAAAGTGGTTAGAAGGTCAACTTACTGTCGCTGCAGAAACAGCAAAGCAAGATAAGGCTGGAAGACCACGCAAATCATTAGTGGACAACTGCAGCGATAGATCTAAGAGGCGGAAGCTTAAAGATATTAACGATGCCTTTGGTTCTACAAATACAAAAGAATCTTTCCTACATCAATTACGATCACAGAACCAATTTACAAAAGTGGATATCATTGAAAAAGTTGTTAAAGCTAGTCCACCGAGAACAAAACGGATTCTTAAAAGTATACCAACTCCGAATGATGCAATACAGTACACAAATGAGGAGGCATTAGCATTATTTCTGGATTTGAAATTAACAAAACAGCAATATATTAAACTCAGACAGCGTGCGATTGAAAAAGGCTCAAATATTTATCCAGCATATCATCACATAACCGCTGCTAAAATGGACTGTTTGCCATCAAAGGACACTATTACAATCACACAAATTTCGGCAGAGGTACAACTACAATCGCTACTTGATCACACAGCCGAACGCTTGCTGCAATCAATAACAGGAAATAAGTTGAAGGAATACGGAAACACAAAGTTAATTCTTTTTTGTAAATGGGGATGTGATGGTTCTTCGGGACAAAAACAATATAAACAAGCTGTATGTGAAAATATTTCTGACTCAGATATGTTCATGGTATCATTTGTACCATTGCGATTGAAAAAGATTTTGGAAGATTCAGAGCCTTCGACTAGTACAACGCAAACAATTGATATTTGGAAAAATGAGACACCATCTTCTACGAAATACTGCAGGCCAATCAAATTTCAATTCAAAAAAGAAACAAATGATGTTATTAATAAAGAAATTAGTGATATCAAGGCCCAAATTACAACACTACAGCCATTACAATTACAGTTAGATGGGCAGCAAATTGAAGTAAGCTACCAGTTAGTCCTGACAATGATAGATGGAAAAGTGGGTCAGGCTTTGACTAACACGAAGGCTGCATCCAGCTGCATTATATGCCAAGCAACATCAACCCAATTAAACCAAGTCCCAGCAAAATCATTAGATAATACCGATGCATATGAATTTGGATTATCACCACTACACGCAAGAATACGACTTATGGAACACATACTAAAAATCAGTTATGATTTGGATTTCGGGTCTTCAGGATCAATAAGAAACAACGAGACCAACAAAGAGTTAAGAAGTTCAAAAAAGAAACATGTTCAAGATGAATATCGCAAACGTGGACTGATTATAGATCAGCCAAAACAATGGTCAGGTAATACAAATGATGGCAATACCGCAAGAAGATTCTTTTCAGATCCAGAAACAGCATCTGAAATAACAGGAGTGGATTTTAACCTTATTTTCAGATTTAAAATAATACTAGAAGTACTTGCGTGCAATGAAGAAATTGACTGTAGAAAATTTGGGGATTATGCTAAGGAAACTGCAAAAATATATGCAACTAACTACCCATGGAGAAATATGTCTGCAACAGTTCACAAAATCCTTTATCATGGTGAAGATGTCATTAAATATCATTTGGTGCCACTTGGAGATCTATCAGAGGAGGCTCAGGAAAAAACGAACAAGGATTACATATTTTATAGAGAGCACAATACTAGGAAAATTTCACGGAATTCAACAAATGAAGATCTATTTAATATATTATTGGCAACGTCAGATCCGTTCATATCCAGTATTCGAAATCAATGGAAAGTGGACCATCGGGATTTAGATGAAGAAGCCAAAAAACTGCTAAAGAACAGAAATAGCACAGAACCAAATATGGAATATTTGCAATTAATATTTAAGTCAAACGAATAAAAATTATAATTGCATTTCATTATTCTTTAAGTACGGAAAACATTGTATTAGTAAAAAAAAAAGTTAAAACGTTATATTCGACCGAGTCGAATCTTAAATACCTTCCAACTATATAGGATGATGGAGGGGTAAGGGGGTGGTGAGGTTAAGGTAGCGTAGAAGATCAAATTATATTTTCTTGTTGCTTAACCAAAAAAAAAAATTTTTTTTTTGGGGGCGGGGTGAGGTGAAGGTAGCGCAGAAGATCCGATTACATTTTCCATTCGTCATGAAAGCTTAAAAATTAATTTTTTATGCAATCTAGGCTTAGGTAATACAATTTGTTAATTATTGACACTATTTTTCATATAATATGCTATATAAACGCCCACAAAAGGGGGCGGGGTCCAAAAATAAATTTTTATGATTTTCTGGCTCCAGGGTAAAGACCTTGAACCTTCTTTGACATAAAAATGTTTCATTTGCTTAACAAATTTACAAAAAAACTTGTAAAATGTGTAGTTTTTCAGGGGTTGGTTTAGTTCTTCTTAGGGGAATTTTTCCCCCCTGGTCCGACTTGGCCCATTTACGAACTTAGCCTGCCCTATCCTTCAAGATATATATGTACCAAATTTCAAGGGTCTAACTCTTTTCGTTTAGACTGAATCGTGTTCATACAGACAGGCGAATGGACGGACGGCCGGATGGACGGACGGACGTATGGACAGACGGACATAGCTATATCGTCTTAGATTTCATCACTGATCAAGAATATATATACTTTTTTGGATCTTAGAGGGATATTTTACTATGTTACTCACAGAATAAACCCATATTTCACTCTGAAAGTGAAAAAAATTAAAATGTTCAACTTTGACCTCGAATTCCTTAAAAAGTCCTCAATCAATTTTAATGTAATTGAAACTGAATCAAATAAATATCTATCTATTAAAAAAAAAATTATTTCAATATTTTGATCGGTTCAAAAGTTACAGAATTTTGGCCAACGAAAAACGATTTTCAGCCACTGTGCGTCGATACCATAGCAAGAAAAAAGTTAAAAAACAGTATCCAAAAAAGCAAACATAATTAAACCCAGAACTAATTTTAAAATTTATTCTGACATGCTGAAATGCAGTCAGATCTAGAGAGAAAGTGTTAAGTAAATGGCGATGCTAAAGAGTCTCAAAAAGACAAGAACATCGTGTGCTGATGTACTTAAGTGCAAAGTGCTGAAGTTCTTTCTATTTGTAGGCGTAGAAACAGTTTTAGGTCATTCGTTAAGGGGTAATGAGTTTGGTAATTTTCCTACCTAATTTTACTTACTGACCGTCAAACTTTGTTTCCTGCCTATTCATTCGCCGATGACAACAGCGTTTGCCATTCACAGAAAACTGTCAGCTGTTGCATCTTCAGTCAAATTAATTTTTGATGTTCTGTTCAGTACAGATCTTTAAGTTATTCACCAATTGAACATTTGAGGCGGTGTGCAAGTTTATATTATAAGTCATCACATAATATAAATATATAAAAATAGAACAAATAAAAGTGCTTTATTCGGTTATATGGAATCTTATATACCCTTCACCATATATGTAAATCTAGTTTAGTGAAGTATCTCCAATAAAAAAAGCAAATATTACGGTGACAGAGAATAAAAAATAAGTACGATGTAAATATCACTGGCTCTTAATGGGTTAATCATTTTTAAAAACATAGCATTTCCCCAAAGATCTCCTCAAAAGCTTTTAAACGATACCCATATTGATGTCTTAAAAAATATGGTGTACAATCGTTCTTTTCTATAAAAAGTTCAGAGGCCCCAACTCGAAAAATGTGGGCGGACGCCAATTTTTTCACTTGATTTTTTTTTTTAAACTATGTCTGATCGGTTAGTGTTTGTAAATTTTCTCTAACTTCCCTATTGCCTTGGCAAAGTTCATTTCAAACGAACACAGACCAACAGACGGAAATCGCTCAATCGACTTCGCTATGCATTAGAAGTCATATTTACTTGTATACTTGCAGGTATTATTTTTGCAAAGTCTCTAAGAAATGGGAAATTATTGTTCCATATTATTCGATTATAATTAATAATAAACCTTACGGTGTGGCTTATTTCTTTTAACTTTGCGCTCATGTTGTCCAATTTTATGCTTTTTCACTTAAAGGCATAACCATTGCTAATTATTTTAATTATCAATTTCTCTTCTATTTATATGAATATTATTTTTTATTATACATTTTAATTTTGTTAGTGAATTTATCAGCTACTAGACCTTAATTAATATTAACTTATTTGAAGCAATTTCTCCTGTAATCAACAGCACAATTAAATATCCTTTCTTACTATTAAAATCTCGTTACTAAATGAAAAAAAAAACGAGAAAATATAATTATTTAAACTTAATAAAAAATGAATAAATTTTTAAATTAAAACTAGCAACAAACCCAGATTTAATAATACAATTAAGAAAATGAATAAACAGATTATGAATGAATGTCAAAGAAAAAGAAACTGGAAAACAAACAAAACTTTTATATTCGGCCTTGTTAAATCTTCTATACCCTTCACCATAGTGATGATTAATATTTAACCATATGGTTTAATGATTCCCCATATCACAGCAGTGTATCTTTGGTCTTAAATCTGTAAATGTTTTCAACTTCAAAACTAAAAATAAATAATTTTCTAAGGTTTTCAGCTTCACTTGCACAATATGAAATGCAAAATGAAGGGTAAAAGAAATCTTAGTAGTCCGGGATTGAACTTTTAATTTAAACTAAATGGTTTTTACCTCGAATATATTGAATGATCTAGTTGAGTTGCCATCTCTCAATATTGAAGCAGTTGTTTCCCTTGCGTTGAAAAAAAAGTAATAAGAAGCTTAAAGAGCTACCCCAAGCAGACAGCGAAACGAACAGCTGCAGTCGACTTAGGAGAAATCCATTCCCTTAAAGTAGATTAGATTAGACAGCCTCTTGGCCTTAAATGTGCTTAGTCTGGCAGACGAAAATCAACATATCCTTAATGTCAGCTGTTAACGGTATAACTTGCAGTGGAACGGAGGATAAATACTGAAGAAAGATGTTAATTATATGGCTGTAATAGTTAGAGCTTAAAACGGATAAACAATTTCAATAAAATCAAATTTTTGACCATTTCAAATTCATTACTCAAATCGGTGCAAATTGTACGAAAATTGAATCTTCACTTCGGGACGACCAGAGTCTATCTTGGCCAAAGATTGTCAACTCAGCAACAGCTGTACAAACCGAACGTCTTTTCCTCAGGGAAAAAACTCTCGACAGCAGCAGAGTTTGCAACAACAACAACAAAAACCATTTAGTATTTGCTAGCGGTAAAAAAGACAGTCGTAATTAGCGATTTTGGTTATGTAGCATCACTACGGTTACTTTTTGTTGGCTTCCCAGGCACTTAAGAGTAGTTGGGAATGAAATCAGGAATAGTGTGGCAAGTAGTAGAGCAACTGCACCCATTGTGAGACTTTAATCTTTCCGTTTACTCTTAGCCAACAGAAATCCTATTTAAGCTTTTCAGCATATGTCAAATTTGCCGAAGGGTGTAGTTAAGCCACCGATAATTTTTTTAAATTTCCCAAAGGAAATGAAATTTGGTTGAAATTCAAGCTATTGATAGCTCTCAAAAGAAAAAACAACAAATAGTTTGAATAATTAACAATCAATGGAAAGGCGTTTATTAAATGCACACAGCCAGATTTAAGATGCCACAGCGCCTTGGTTTTTAGCGGCTGCCAAAATGAAAACTAAATGGCACAGGTCCTTGAATATCATTATGGTGGACAACAAATCATAAAACAATTTCTTTTCATGTTTTTGTGCCTTAGTTTTGAACTAGAATAATAATTATTTGAATTCTACAAGTTTGTAAGTTCTTCAATACAATAACAACTGCAGTGAAGAAAATGAATCACCACTGCTTAGGAAACGTGAGGTCAAAACAAGTTGATCCTTTGCTATAATGACTTTGTGCAATAATGTGTCTTCCTCAGTAATTGTTGGTAACACCAAAGAAAGCAAGTAATTAAATTGATGGATATCCATACATAGAAATTTTTTATACAAGGATTCTTCTTCCCCTTCCAATTCCTTGTATAATTTTGCACAAAAACCTTCTTCCTCCCGCCTTTGTACCCATTTTCTTTTCCAAACTCACTACCAAACTTATTTCACTTTCATCACTATCTAAAATTAGCCCTGCGCGAGCAACAGCTAGCGATTTTTCCTCTGAAGGTATTTTTATCTTTTTAATAAAAAAAATAAATTTTTCTTTAAAAACGCGTTGTATAAATAAAAACAGTCCCAAACTCTTTTATTCCACAAGCAAATGTTTATACAACTCAGAATATATACCGCCATATAAATAGCAACATATCGTAAAAACGCAAAAATTTGGTAGTTTTAGCATTTAGTGTAAAAACCTAGAATATGATATACGATGACACATGAATTTGCTGCTATTTTTGATCTTACATTTGTTACCATATATGTATATCCTGATTCAACATATCGGCTAAACTAAGCTTTACACTGCGGCTATACCTGATATAAATTTGTCTTGATACGTAACATAACGTCGCCAGAGCAGCTGTCAAGTTTTTGTAAAGAGAAAGACGTATTTTATTTATTATCATGACAAATCATAATTTGTTTTTCGTCGTGAAGGCAGGTTATTATAAGTTGTTTTGTGATTTGTTTTTTTTTTTTAATAATTTTTTAGCAAACAAAATTGCATCTATGGGTGCCTCCGATGAGGAATTTAAAGGGAGCGCCATATTTTGGTTAATCCCACAAACTCATTTCATCCAAATAAATAAATGAGGTCTATATTTATCGCCTGCAGATGAACCAGATTTTTTGGACTCATCTTTATTCTTTTTCATTACAAAGGCAGATCCTAACTTTTTCATTTTCTTTTTTGCACCGTCAACTGTTTTATTCATATTTTTAGCCATTTCGTCGAAATCGTATTTTTTTAAATCTACTTTCTTATACTCGATGCTCTTATAGTCCCAAAGACACAGAAACTGCCTATGGAGATTGATAATTTTAAATATATCCCATATATACGCTCCACTTCATGGTTAAACGAATGACAGTAAACTGAAATATAATGAAAACCATGTTACTTTAACTAATATTCCACAAAACACTTTCTTTTTACGTTGAAACAAATTCAGTTTAGTGTTTAAGCTTTGAATGATAGTGATCTTTTACAATGCCAGACTTCTGCCAAAGGTTTTCTCCTTTATAATATGTGAAACGAATCCACACTTATGTACGTATGTAAAGCTAGCAACTAAAACAATAAAAAAAATAATAGTTACCAAAAATACCAAAATTTATTTTTGGCGCAATATATTTGTTGAATAAAAAAAAGTAAATCAAACAGAAATAACAACTAATTGACGTTCATTCATTGTCTGAGGTGGATGCTTAATAAAACTGTCTCAACGTTGCAATAACACTAATAATAGGAGTCTAAACCTGATAAATTTTTGTTTTGACAATGTTTTGAGTTTTATCAAGACAAAAATATATCAGGTGTAGACTTCAGGTTAGATATGCTTAAAGTTCTATGACAGGCCAGCAGTTTGAACAGTAATTTGCCAACTGCATCTTATATGATGAAGTTTAAAATATAACACGTTGCCATTTCATTCAACATTTAGCACAGATGAGTGTGCATGCTAAAAAGACCATGCTTTTATTTATTAAATTAATATCAAAGACACAAACCAACGAGTACTTATGGTACTACCAGCCTAAACATAATAAAATCGTAAACGTAAGCACATCATTAGAAAAGAAACTGAATAATAAATTATTTTTCTTTAAAAAAAATCAACTTGAGCTACATTCCATTTCAAAAACTCTTTATAAAAGAAAACACAAAAACCAGAAACTTTATCTTACTGATAATCACAAAAAAAAAAAAATATGTAAGATGAACAGGTTTTTGTGATTGTGATATTTTTTGTTCATATAAATTAACTTTTCACCATTAACTTTTGCAAGTGTGAGAAAAAAAATCAAATGAAAAAATTGGCGCTCGTCAATATGGGTATCATATGAAAGCTTCGAAAGAGATCTTTTAGAAACTACAAAAATTTTTAAAAAAATGCTTAACCTGTTAAGAGCCGACAACATTTTTATGTAAAATTATATATAGAACTCAATTTTTATTCTTAGTTTTTAATTCTCTGTCACCCCGCATGTAAACATGTTGAAGGGTATATTTTTAATAAATATAAGTTTTTTATTTATTTTTAATAAACATAAGTCATAAATCTTTTTTTCAATTTTTTAAAATCAATGAAGTCATCCTTTTCTTCCAACCATTTTAACATAATATTGCGGTAGATAAAAAGCATGTAGAATTGATATATCTAGCAGGGTAATGATTTGAAGCACAACACCTAAAATCTACTTCAATTAAAAATATTAATGCACTTGGATGGCCAACACAGTCATGTGATTTAAATTATGGATGCAACTGATAACGATACTGATATATCGGCGATACTTCTGGTTCAATTTTAAATATTGAGCGAATCGGAATCGGTATCGGTTAAATGGCGTATCGTTGCATTCCTAATTTAAATCCTATAGAAAATTTGTGGGACATGGTTAATATTAAGTTACAGACATTAATTTACAATTGGATAGAGTGCTGGCGTAAGTGCCTACAGAAGCGATGAGACTAAAATCTTCCATAAATTTCGTTTTAGTTCACTTACGTCCTGTTGCTACTCTTTGGAACCCAAGACAAAAGCTAATTAACATATTGTCCACCATGTTCTATTAATAACTGGCAGCAAACTAAAAATAATATTTTTTTTTCATTTATATATTCATTGCTCTCAATTTTATATGAACCGTTAACAATGTCAGCCTACATGTATGTCAGTGAATTAAAATTAAATAAAGAGTATCTGTTTTTGATAAACGTATTCAAAATTAAACTGAATTAAAAAAACATTTGTTTAAATAAAAGAGCATTTTAAAATTAAATATTTGTACTGAATGTAACCAATGATCTTCTCTTTGAGTTGAAGGCCACCGTTTGCAGTTTCAAAGCCCTTTTTTGCGATGGTAGTAAGGCAGGATGAAAATTAATTTGTGGCACTTTTTTTAGCTAAAAGATGCTTCACGCAATTGAATATTTTATAAATGGTTAGTGGTCATTTTCCTTAGCTTTTTTATTACAAAATCTAAATAATAGGATTGACAATTTTTAGCACTAGGATTTGTGATTACGGAACTATAAAGATATTTATAATTAAGTCACCTGCAGTTCACAGCACCACTACAATGCGTTTTAATTTGAACTTTTTATATAAAAATGAACGTGTGTTTGTTTGTAGTCTATAGATTGATAAACGCCTGAACTGATTTTCTTGAAATTGTTAGAGTGTCTCTATGTAAATATTTTTTTTTATATCTCAATATTATAAGTAACAATAAGAGTCTTAAAATTGAGCCAAATTTGCTTCACATCTAATTCAAATCATTATTGAAAAATTGGGGGCATGGTATCACCCATACAAAGTAAATGATAATTTGAGAACGATGAATGTGGAAGTTTTTGGACTTGATCTCAATGAATACGTAGTCAATAAAAGCCATCAGTAAAAGAAAATGGCCGGCATTGGATAATTGAAAGTAGTAACTCTTTCAATTATCCATTAGGAATATCTATTTATTTAAATTTTAATATAATTAATTCAAATGCTAAACTAAAAAATAAAAAATTGGGAATACAAAGTAATTAAAAATAAAAATATTAACACACCCTAGACTTAACACTATATTCAGGCCGATGATGGAACAAAAACATTAAATTTTTAAAACGAAAAAAGGAAGTGCTTCAATTAATAAATAGTAAAAAAATTTAATCCAAAATTAGGCTATTTAAGATCAGAAAAAAGTTTCGGTTGAAACTATTAAATATTGACAAACAAAGCCGGCTTTTAACCTGTCCTGTATTGTGTAATACTTTATAACGGTCTTTTCTTAAAATTTCTTACAGTTTTGTCAATGCAGCTGTTTATCAGTTTTATAGCATTTTATCTTTAGAATTATAGTTGACAGGAGACTTTGCGTTGCGTTGCGTTGTTAGACAACTTTTAACGTTACTCCACAAAAAGTGTTTCGAATACCTAAATTTGTAACTCAAGATTCCTATGGGCTACTAACTGACAAAAAGAGTCAGAAGTAGTTAAATGCTGGTTAGTCCTGAAAGAGTCATATGACCCAGTTTTGGGCATCTGTAAGTCTTTGTAGCTGTTGTCATCATATTCCTGTGTAACATAATTACTGACCTCAAGAAAAGTTTGTCCAAAAATCTTGTTTTCGTCGTTTTTCCAACTACATGGCAGGACAGTTAGTGAACAAATGTATCTGGAGTTACTTTAAGTTATGATTTCAAGGGTAGAGACTCGTTCATCATACATCACTGAAGTGGCGTAAAAATTGAATTTAAAGGCAAACATTTTTTTAATACAAATTGATGATATTTAATTTAGTACAAAATTTATTTTTATCTTTATTTAATTTATCAAATAAACATAAAAAATAAGACAAATTAAATACTCGGTTTTGTTTGTACATCAATATTTATTTAAATTGGAAAATTTTAAACAGACAATTGAGCAGACCTGAACCAAAATTCCTATATAAACCGTGAGCAAAATTCAACAACATCATAAACACTTTCATAATTTCTCTGAAAATAAGTCTTTGTGAAAAATTAAACAACAATTTCAAAATGAAATTAATTTTGGTTACAATTCTTGCTAATTTCTTTTTGTTTGCTAGCGCAACAACTGAAAATGTCACAGCTGCATTAGATTCACTAACAGAAGATTGGCAAAAACTAATTATAGCGATTAAGGCCGAAAACAAAACTTGTGATAACTTACCTTCTGACGATGGCTTATCCCCAAAAGCTGGACAGGGTAAAGAGAGTATGAGAATAGCTGCATTAAATTACGTTTGCAATGCCTTAAACCAGGACAAATTTGATTGCAATGATCCACCAGCAATTAGAATTACGAAAGTATCAGCACTGTCAATAGCTGCATCTTCATTGCAAGTTTTTTGCGATATTCAAGCAAATCAATGTACTTTGTAAGTTGTATCTATTTACAACACATGTGAACATATGTATTGGTGCATACATACATATGTATATTAAATTATTTTCAACATTTTTTTTAAACGAAAATTCAAATTCCAATTCAATTATTATAAACATTAAAAATAATAAATAAAAATATTAAATATAAAAGAAAATTAATTTTTGTTATTATTAAAGTTGGCCAAAAATTCTAATTGTAGTTTTAGATTTTATTCTTAAGCTTTTAAAGCCTACAGTTGGCAAATAATTAAAAAATAAATTTAATTACCGTTTCACCTGACGTTTCGTCGATATTTGTTGACTTTGTTTGAACTAAGATGTGTTTATTGTTTGAACCTGTTGTAAAATTGTTTTCATATTTTGTGTGTATGTTTTTTATGATTTAATGAATCAACGTCGTATGTTACGCCCCTGAAAAACTCGAATTACTTTTTTAAAGTTTATATTGGCTCTAAAAATTGACTGAGTGCCCCTAGATTAATAAAACTTTACAGAAAAATCTGTTTTAGTCATATCTATGTTACACTGAATTCTTGAAAACTTTTTTGCAAAATTCTGCCTGTAAAGCCTGAAATGTTTGCTTCGTTCGCAATAGGCAACAATGACATGTTTAAAAATCTTATGCATCGTTTATGTCATAAGATGCCACTCATATAGAGAAACGTTAAGTTTTGCAGTATCTAAGCAATAATTGGTGAACATTTGGTGCATTTGGATTTTGTGACCGCTTGATTTGGCTTATAAAATCAAGTCCAATTCCAGTTATTTCTGCAGCTAATTCAGGATTTGAAAAAAATCTTCTGCTAGTGATACCGTCGTTCGTGTTTCCAAATTTACCTTTTGGTACATACACTATTCACTTTCTGATTCACTTTAATTTTTTTTTTGTTTTCTTTTCCTCCTTTAAATAATGGCTTTTTCTGCATTAAAGTTTATTTGCCACTTTTTAATTTTTTTTCAATAAAAATCATTTACTTCAATTATTAAAAACTAAAACATTTTATGAGTATAAAAAGGTTTCATAAAAAAAAACAGAAGATGTAAAAAAAACAGAAAAGGTAAAATAAAAAAAATAAAATCGCGAAAAAAATGGCGCAAAAATGCGCAACGCTTTCTATTTACAGTATAAAAGTAGAGATCGTAAGTTTCATAGTGATATGTAAAATTTTTGGATCGCGATAAAGATCTCTTTAAAGAATTTTATCCTTTTTTCTTTGAAAAAAAAAAAATCCAAAAAAAAATCTTTTTTTAATATCGAATGAAATTTTTTATTATAAAAATTTTAAACCAAAATTTTTTCTAATAATCAATATAAGAAGATGCCTTTTACAGAAAAAAATCAATACAAAATCTTTATTCGTTTAGCCACAAAAATATATTACAAGGCTCTTAAAATTAATTAATTAACTTTCCTGATTTTAACACTCTCCCAAAACAAAAAATCTCAAGCAAAAGCCTAAAAAATGCACTGTATAATGGAGGGTTTGTCAAAATGCGTACTTAAATTTTTACATTTCTCAAAATTATTTTTTGGTCTTATGTCTCCTCTGTGCGTCGAGTGAAATAGTAATTAAATTAATTTTTTATTTACTTGCCAACTGTGGGCCTTAATAGCTTAAGAAAAGTGTAAACCAGTGAATTGATTTATCACAATGGAATGCTCATAGGTCTTCCTGGCTTCGCCATTTAGGATGTAAAACTACAGAAGTCCAGAAAATCAGACATACATGCGAAAAATTTTGTTGTCTTAACAATAGCTTCATAGGATGTTATAGAAAAAAGGTTTAAAAGAGAATTCCAAAAAGCAAACAAATATTAAACCCGATGGCGATGCATAAAAATCTAAAAAAAGAGAACTTTGTGTGACGATGTACTTAAGTGAAAGAGCTGAAGTCCTTTCTATTTCTAGGTGTTGGAACAATTTTGGGTCATTCGTTAAAAGAGTGATGGGTTTGATTTTTTTCCCCCAATTTTTCTTACTGACCGTCAAACTTTCTTTCTTGTCTGTTCTTTGAGTCATTCACCAATCGATCATTTGAGGCGTTTGCAAGTTGATATTATAAATCACCACATAATATAAATATAAAAAAAGGACAAATAAAAGTGCGATATTCGGCTATGCCCAGTCTTATATACCCTTCACCATTTATGTAAGTCTAGTTTCACTAAATTAGTATCTCCAATCAAAAAAAAAATAAAAAAAAAAAAAATATTGCGATGACAGAGAATAAAAAAATATGAAAGAAAAATTAAGTACGATTTATCATTTTACATAAAAATGTCACTGGCTCTTAATCATTTTTAAAAATTTTTAGCATTTCCCCAAAGATCTCCTCAAAAGCTTTTAAACGATACCCATATTGATGTCTTAAAAAATATGGTGTACAATCGTACTTTTCTATAAAAACTTCAGAGGCCCCAACTTGAAAGATGTGGGCGGACGCCAATTTTTTCACTTGATTTTTTTTTAAAACTATGTCTGATCGGTTAGTGCTTGTAAATTTTCTCTAACTTCTCTATTGCCTTGACAAAGTTCATTTCAACACGAACACGGGCGAACAGACGGAAATCGCTCAATCGACTTCGCTATGCATTAGAAGTCATATTTATACTTGCAGGTATTATGTTTGCAAAGTCCCTAAGAAATGGGAAATTATTGTTCTATATTATTCGTTTATTTTATTCGAATGTAGTTAATAATAAACCTTACAGTGTGGCTTATTTCTTTTAGTTTTGCGCTCACGTTTTCCAATTTTATGCTTTTGCACTGAGGGGCAAACCATTGCTAATTATTTTAATTATCAATTTCTCTTATATTTATATGAATATTATTTTTTATTATACATTTGAATTTTGTTAGTGAATTTATCAGCTACTAGACCTTAATTAATATCATCTTATTTAAAACAATTTCTCCTGTAATCAACAACACAATTTAAATCTGCTTTCTTACTATTAAAATCTCGTTACTAAATGAAAAAAAAAACGAGAAAATATAATTATTTAAACTAAATAAATAAATGATAAATTTTTTAATGAAACTAGCAGAACACCAGAACACCCAGATCTAATAATACAATCAGGGAAATAAATAAACAGATTATAAATGAATGTTAAAAAAAAAGAAACTGAAAAACAAACAATAGTTTTATATTCGGCCTTGTTAAATCTTCTATACCTTTCACCATAGTGACTTCCAATATCACAGCAGTGTATCTTTCGTCTTAAATCTGTTAATGTTTTAAGCTTCAAAACTAAAAGTAAATAATTTTCTAAGGTTTTCAGCTTCACTTGCATAATATGAAATGCAAAATAAAGGGTAAAAGAAATCTTAATAGACCGGGATTGAACTTTTAATTTTAACTAAATGGTTTTTAGCTCGAATATATTGAATGATCTAGTTGAGTTGCCATCTCTCAATATTGAAGCAGTTGTTCCCCTTGCCTTGAAAAAAAACAGTAATAAGAAGCTTAAAGAGCTACCCCAAGCAGACAGCGAAACTAACAGCTGCAGTCGACTTCAATTGAGAAGTGAAAGTCGCCACCAATGTGTGAGTCTCGCGAAAAGGAAAAGACAATTATTGTGTGCAGCCATGGCCAGATGTTTAATGAAGACGTAAGAATAAGCAGCTAATTGTTAGGGCACTGGCTGTTAGCGGAAAGGAGTAACAGCATAATAACCATGAACGGCAGAATGTGTGTTGTGGCTGGCTATTGAATTAAAGGGGATGACGACTGACTTGCATGTAAAGCGAATTGGAGTGGCCTGTGGATGGTCATCGAAGTTGTTTATTTCTCGCCAGATTAACATGGTACAGTAGCGTTTGTAATAATAACACATGTTTAGTGAATGCAAGACCACAAGACTGCAAATCTATAATGAGCCAGAGTGTTATTTGCAATATAAAAAAATCCGTACGTTTGTTCTAAAAGAAAAAAAACGTAGGAATACTTATTTTTAATTTTGATTCTTTCTCACTTTATTGTAGATATTAGGTGGTTCAATTATAAACCACTAAATAATTGTGGCGTTTTTTCAAGTTAACGATTGAGACCAGAAACCTAAGGAATATGGCAGTAAGAATGGAAAGGCTATTATGTCAATGCTCTAAATATTAAATTTTTGAACCCACTTTATGTAGTTTTTCAATAGATCAGTGCGTTGCCATGGTGGGAGACCTTAAAAACTAGCGAGTGTCCATGATTTTAAACTTAATAGAGCTTAACACGTCTCAAGCTTGTCGCAGGATCATCGTAATAAATTAATATTTTTTTTTTATTTGCATTAAGATGCAGACACTAATTTTTATTTAATAGAGTGATACAGCACCTGCCTACAGAAGCGATGAAATCTAAAACTTTCCTAAAATTCCTTTTAGTTCACTTACGTCCTGTTGCTGCTCTTTGGAGTCCAACATAGAAGCAAAATAATATATTGACTGCTCGCAAATTAATAAACAATAAACTTGAAAGTATTATTACGTTGATTCATGACATTGCAGTGATCGGCATCCTAATATATTTTTTCTGGATCATTATACTAAATAGAGGTTTCGTTGCACATATCAGCAACTTAAATCACAATCATAATTTGATCACTCTGATCTTTACTTTGAGAAAAAAATAACTTTTTTCAGAACCTGCGCTTGTCTAATCTGAGAGATTAAAAAAAAATATAAAAAAAAAAAAATAATATGAACACGAATTGTATATTGCTCTCAATTTTACCTGGACCCCCTAAAAAATTCATCCAAAATATAAGTCAGTGAATTAACATTAAATAAACGCATCTAAAATTAAATTAAATTTAATAAACATTTGTTTAAATAAAAGAGCATTTTAAAATTAAATATTTGTAATGAATGTAACCAATGATCTTTTCTTTGAGTTGAAGGTTACTGTTTGAAAAAACACCATTAAAGTAATGAAAAACGTTTTAGTAAAAATTTTTGGCTTTTTTAAGCTTTCAAATTAATTCTTAAAAATATTTAAAAGTTTAACTGCCGCATTCACAAAAAGTAAAATAACTTTAAAATTATTTTCACATTTTAAATCTTTTTTAATGTTTTAATTTATTATAACATTTGTTTTTTTTTACGTCAATGGAAGATCATGTCTTCAAGTTTCTAAAGCTTTTGAAACTCTTTACTAAATTAGCAATTAATAGACCTCGTTCCTGTAACTTCATGCCTTGTTTCTGTGAGACACTTTTTACTCACACAGAGTGATTTAGAGTAAACTACAAACCTTTTCATTAATTTAGAGAATAAAATTCATGATTTAGCCTGTGTAAAATTAAAATAAATAAATATTTTTGTATAAGAATTTTCTCACTCAAGTTACAGAAACAAGACACTTGGTTTAATGTTGCTAAGCGATTTTTTAAATTATGAAATCAAACATTTTAAAAAATAAATAAATTTTAAGCATAAAGTACTGAGTAAAGACGTTAAAAACCCAAAAACTAATGAAACGTATGGTTTGTGTTATTTCAAATAACACACAAACAACATGACGTATACAGCGAACCCTAAACAATCAAACATAAAAAATCCTCCCAAAATTTCTTTAGTTACCTCACTTGCTTTCAAAAGCCTATTGTCGGCAAAGGAAATGTTAATGCAATTAGTTTTATTGAAAATGTCATCGTGTAAGTTCTAAAAATGTAAGTTCTAAAAATAAAATTAAGTCAAAATGTTGAGCAAGAGAGGTGTGTAAAGTAAAATATGATCATAAGTTCGTTTTTCCTTCGGCAGCATGGAAAAGTAATTGTGAGATCACTTAAATCTAGAACTTAACAGAATATTATCTAGGGACAAGAAATGCTAGCTGTATAATGCTAAATGTATAAATAAAAAAAGGCCAAATACTAATCACCAAACCAGATTTTTAACATTTTTTTTCAACAAAAATTGCCACATTCGGTAAAACTTATTACAAGTAAATAAAAACCTTGTTGCTGCTACATGTTAAAAGAACTTAACCACCAAAATATTTGAATTTATTTTGAAATCATATTTTAAGTAAACAATTTAAGAAAGGTTTTTTTAATTTTTTTTGTATATTTAGAAAAATAATATTTTCAAATAATTCAAAATTTTTTTTAATAAGAAAAGGCATTCGTATTTATATTTCGTTGAAGAACTTGTTTAAACATTATCTGCAAATAAATAATAAACTTATTTGGAAATATCAAAGAGTTAAAGCAAAAAAGATTCAGAAGGGAAAACTGCCTTGAAATTAGTTTGCGATGCTTGTAATCCAGGAGTCAAATTTTGTCGGGTTTTGACTGTAGTTAAGAATGCAAAAATATCAAGGGTTAGAGCTGGTAAAAAAAGTTATAAGCTGTGCAATTGATTTGCAATATTTTCTTAAAGATGATATGACTTGAGCAATTGAATATTTTGTTTTTGTTAAGAGTTTTGTTTTACATCTACATATTGCTCGACTTTCTTCTTACAAACTTTAAATATTTAGATTAATAATTGTTAACATTATAATTTACGTTTAATTTAATATTAAGAAAAATTATACAACTTTAAAGATATTCAAAACCCATATGACACAGTTTCGGGCATCTGTAAGCCTTTGTAGCTGGTGTCATCATATTCCTGTGTAACATAATTACTGACCTTAAGAAAAGTTTGTCCAAAAATTTTGTTTTCGTCGTTTTTCCAACTACATGGGAGGACAGTTAAAGAACAAATATATTTGGAGTTACATGAAGTTATGGTTTCAAGAATTGCGACTCGTTCATCATACATCACTAAAGTGGCGTAAAAAATCGATATTAAAGGCAAACAATTTTTTTTAAATACAAATTGATGACATTTAATTTAATATAGAATTTATTTTTATCTTTATTTAATTTATTAAATAAATATAACAAAAAAGTAAAATTTAGCATTCGTTTTGTTTGTACATCAATATTTATTTAAATTGGAAAATATTAAACAGACAGTTGAACAGACCTGAACCAAAATTCCTATATAAATCGCGATCAAAATTCAACAACATCAGAAACATTTTCGTAATTTTAATAATAAGTCCTGTGAAAAGTTATTATTAAAAAAAAAAATAGCAAAATGAAATTAATTTTGGTTACAATTTTTGCTAATTTATTTTTGTTTGCGAGCGCAACGATAAATGAGCTTTCAACAACTGAAAGTATCACAGCTACGTTAGAATTACTAAAAAATATTTCGGAACAACAAACTTTAGCTATTAAGGCCATAAACAATTCCTCTTCTGAATTACTAAAAAAAGTGGCGGAACAACAAGCTTTGGCGTTACAGGCCATAAACGATACCTCTTCTGAATTTCTAAAAAAAGTTGCGGAACAAGAAGCTTTGGCGATTAAGGCCATCAACGATTCCACTTTTGATAAATTACCGGTTGACGATGTCTTAGAATTACTTAGGAAAGTTGCGGAACAAAAAGCTTTAGCGTTACAGGCCATAGACGATACCTCTTCTGAATTACTAAAAAAAGTGGCGGAACAACAAGCTTTGGCGTTACAGGCCATAAACGATACCTCTTCTGAATTTCTAAAAAAAGTTGCGGAACAAGAAGCTTTGGCGATTAAGGCCATCAACGATTCCACTTTTGATAAATTACCGGTTGACGATGTCTTAGAATTACTTAGGAAAGTTGCGGAACAAGAAGCTTTAGCGTTACAGGCCATAAAGGATACCTCTTCTGAATTACTAAAAAAAAGTGGCGGAACAACAAGCTTTGGCGTTACAGGCCATAAACGATACCTCTTCTGAATTTCTAAAAAAAGTTGCGGAACAAGAAGCTTTGGCGATTAAGGCCATCAACGATTCCACTTTTGAAAAATTACCGGTTGACGATGTCTTAGAATTACTTAGGAAAGTTGCGGAACAAAAAGCTTTAGCGTTACAGGCCATAGACGATACCTCTTCTGAATTACTAAAAAAAGTGGCGGAACAACAAGCTTTGGCGTTACAGGCCATAAACGATACCTCTTCTGAATTTCTAAAAAAAGTTGCGGAACAAGAAGCTTTGGCGATTAAGGCCATCAACGATTCCACTTTTGATAAATTACCGGTTGACGATGTCTTAGAATTACTTAGGAAAGTTGCGGAACAAAAAGCTTTAGCGTTACAGGCCATAGACGATACCTCTTCTGAATTACTAAAAAAAGTGGCGGAACAACAAGCTTTGGCGTTACAGGCCATAAACGATACCTCTTCTGAATTTCTAAAAAAAGTTGCGGAACAAGAAGCTTTGGCGATTAAGGCCATCAACGATTCCACTTTTGATAAATTACCGGTTGACGATGTCTTAGAATTACTTAGGAAAGTTGCGGAACAAAAAGCTTTAGCGTTACAGGCCATAGACGATACCTCTTCTGAATTACTAAAAAAAGTGGCGGAACAACAAGCTTTGGCGTTACAGGCCATAAACGATACCTCTTCTGAATTTCTAAAAAAAGTTGCGGAACAAGAAGCTTTGGCGATTAAGGCCATCAACGATTCCACTTTTGATAAATTACCGGTTGACGATGTCTTAGAATTACTTAGGAAAGTTGCGGAACAAAAAGCTTTAGCGTTACAGGCCATAGACGATACCTCTTCTGAATTACTAAAAAAAGTGGCGGAACAACAAGCTTTGGCGTTACAGGCCATAAACGATACCTCTTCTGAATTTCTAAAAAAAGTTGCGGAACAAAAAGCTTTGGCGTTACAGGCCATAAACGATACCTCTTCTGAATTTCTAAAAAAAGTTGCGGAACAAGAAGCTTTGGCGATTAAGGCCATCAACGATTCCACTTTTGATAAATTACCGGTTGACGATGTCTTAGAATTACTTAGGAAAGTTGCGGAACAAGAAGCTTTAGCGTTACAGGCCATAAAGGATACCTCTTCTGAATTACTAAAAAAAGTGGCGGAACAACAAGCTTTGGCGTTACAGGCCATAAACGATACCTCTTCTGAATTTCTAAAAAAAGTTGCGGAACAAGAAGCTTTGGCGATTAAGGCCATCAACGATTCCACTTTTGATAAATTGCCGGTTGACGATGTCTTAGAATTACTTAGGAAAGTTGCGGAACAAGAAGCTTTAGCGTTACAGGCCATAAAGGATACCTCTTCTGAATTACTAAAAAAAGTGGCGGAACAACAAGCTTTGGCGTTACAGGCCATAAACGATACCTCTTCTGAATTTCTAAAAAAAGTTGCGGAACAAGAAGCTTTGGCGATTAAGGCCATCAACGATTCCACTTTTGATAAATTACCGGTTGACGATGTCTTAGAATTACTTAGGAAAGTTGCGGAACAAGAAGCTTTAGCGTTACAGGCCATAAAGGATACCTCTTCTGAATTACTAAAAAAAGTGGCGGAACAACAAGCTTTGGCGTTACAGGCCATAAACGATACCTCTTCTGAATTTCTAAAAAAAGTTGCGGAACAAGAAGCTTTGGCGATTAAGGCCATCAACGATTCCACTTTTGATAAATTACCGGTTGACGATGTCTTAGAATTACTTAGGAAAGTTGCGGAACAAGAAGCTTTAGCGTTACAGGCCATAAAGGATACCTCTTCTGAATTACTAAAAAAAGTGGCGGAACAACAAGCTTTGGCGTTACAGGCCATAAACGATACCTCTTCTGAATTTCTAAAAAAAGTTGCGGAACAAGAAGCTTTGGCGATTAAGGCCATCAACGATTCCACTTTTGATAAATTACCGGTTGACGATGTCTTAGAATTACTTAGGAAAGTTGCGGAACAAGAAGCTTTAGCGTTACAGGCCATAAAGGATACCTCTTCTGAATTACTAAAAAAAGTGGCGGAACAACAAGCTTTGGCGTTACAGGCCATAAACGATACCTCTTCTGAATTTCTAAAAAAAGTTGCGGAACAAGAAGCTTTGGCGATTAAGGCCATCAACGATTCCACTTTTGATAAATTACCGGTTGACGATGTCTTAGAATTACTTAGGAAAGTTGCGGAACAAGAAGCTTTAGCGTTACAGGCCATAGACGATACCTCTTCTGAATTACTAAAAAAAGTGGCGGAACAACAAGCTTTGGCGTTAAAGGCCATAAACGATACCTCTTCTGAATTTCTAAAAAAAGTTGCGGAACAAGAAGCTTTGGCGATTAAGGCCATCAACGATTCCACTTTTGATAAATTACCGGTTGACGATGTCTTAGAATTACTTAGGAAAGTTGCGGAACAAAAAGCTTTAGCGTTACAGGCCATAGACGATACCTCTTCTGAATTACTAAAAAAAGTGGCGGAACAACAAGCTTTGGCGTTACAGGCCATAAACGATACCTCTTCTGAATTTCTAAAAAAAGTTGCGGAACAAGAAGCTTTGGCGATTAAGGCCATCAACGATTCCACTTTTGATAAATTACCGGTTGACGATGTCTTAGAATTACTTAGGAAAGTTGCGGAACAAAAAGCTTTAGCGTTACAGGCCATAGACGATACCTCTTCTGAATTACTAAAAAAAAGTGGCGGAACAACAAGCTTTGGCGTTACAGGCCATAAACGATACCTCTTCTGAATTTCTAAAAAAAGTTGCGGAACAAGAAGCTTTGGCGATTAAGGCCATCAACGATTCCACTTTTGATAAATTACCGGTTGACGATGTCTTAGAATTACTTAGGAAAGTTGCGGAACAAAAAGCTTTAGCGTTACAGGCCATAGACGATACCTCTTCTGAATTACTAAAAAAAGTGGCGGAACAACAAGCTTTGGCGTTACAGGCCATAAACGATACCTCTTCTGAATTTCTAAAAAAAGTTGCGGAACAAGAAGCTTTGGCGATTAAGGCCATCAACGATTCCACTTTTGATAAATTACCGGTTGACGATGTCTTAGAATTACTTAGGAAAGTTGCGGAACAAGAAGCTTTAGCGTTACAGGCCATAAAGGATACCTCTTCTGAATTACTAAAAAAAGTGGCGGAACAACAAGCTTTGGCGTTAAAGGCCATAAACGATACCTCTTCTGAATTTCTAAAAAAAGTTGCGGAACAAGAAGCTTTGGCGATTAAGGCCATCAACGATTCCACTTTTGATAAATTACCGGTTGACGATGTCTTAGAATTACTTAGGAAAGTTGCGGAACAAAAAGCTTTAGCGTTACAGGCAATAGACGATACCTCTTCTGAATTACTAAAAAAAGTGGCGGAACAACAAGCTTTGGCGTTACAGGCTATAAACGATACCTCTTCTGAATTTCTAAAAAAAGTTGCGGAACAAGAAGCTTTGGCGATTAAGGCCATCAACGATTCCACTTTTGATAAATTACCGGTTGACGATGTCTTAGAATTACTTAGGAAAGTTGCGGAACAAGAAGCTTTAGCGTTACAGGCCATAAAGGATACCTCTTCTGAATTACTAAAAAAAGTGGCGGAACAACAAGCTTTGGCGTTACAGGCCATAAACGATACCTCTTCTGAATTTCTAAAAAAAGTTGCGGAACAAGAAGCTTTGGCGATTAAGGCCATCAACGATTCCACTTTTGATAAATTACCGGTTGACGATGTCTTAGAATTACTTAGGAAAGTTGCGGAACAAGAAGCTTTAGCGTTACAGGCCATAAAGGATACCTCTTCTGAATTACTAAAAAAAGTGGCGGAACAACAAGCTTTGGCGTTACAGGCCATAAACGATACCTCTTCTGAATTTCTAAAAAAAGTTGCGGAACAAGAAGCTTTGGCGATTAAGGCCATCAACGATTCCACTTTTGATAAATTACCGGTTGACGATGTCTTAGAATTACTTAGGAAAGTTGCGGAACAAGAAGCTTTAGCGTTACAGGCCATAAAGGATACCTCTTCTGAATTACTAAAAAAAGTGGCGGAACAACAAGCTTTGGCGTTACAGGCCATAAACGATACCTCTTCTGAATTTCTAAAAAAAGTTGCGGAACAAGAAGCTTTGGCGATTAAGGCCATCAACGATTCCACTTTTGATAAATTACCGGTTGACGATGTCTTAGAATTACTTAGGAAAGTTGCGGAACAAGAAGCTTTAGCGTTACAGGCCATAAAGGATACCTCTTCTGAATTACTAAAAAAAGTGGCGGAACAACAAGCTTTGGCGTTACAGGCCATAAACGATACCTCTTCTGAATTTCTAAAAAAAGTTGCGGAACAAGAAGCTTTGGCGATTAAGGCCATCAACGATTCCACTTTTGATAAATTACCGGTTGACGATGTCTTAGAATTACTTAGGAAAGTTGCGGAACAAAAAGCTTTAGCGTTACAGGCCATAGACGATACCTCTTCTGAATTACTAAAAAAAGTGGCGGAACAACAAGCTTTGGCGTTACAGGCCATAAACGATACCTCTTCTGAATTTCTAAAAAAAGTTGCGGAACAAGAAGCTTTGGCGATTAAGGCCATCAACGATTCCACTTTTGATAAATTACCGGTTGACGATGTCTTAGAATTACTTAGGAAAGTTGCGGAACAAAAAGCTTTAGCGTTACAGGCCATAGACGATACCTCTTCTGAATTACTAAAAAAAGTGGCGGAACAACAAGCTTTGGCGTTACAGGCCATAAACGATACCTCTTCTGAATTTCTAAAAAAAGTTGCGGAACAAGAAGCTTTGGCGATTAAGGCCATCAACGATTCCACTTTTGATAAATTACCGGTTGACGATGTCTTAGAATTACTTAGGAAAGTTGCAGAACAAAAAGCTTTAGCGTTACAGGCCATAGACGATACCTCTTCTGAATTACTAAAAAAAGTGGCGGAACAACAAGCTTTGGCGTTACAGGCCATAAACGATACCTCTTCTGAATTTCTAAAAAAAGTTGCGGAACAAGAAGCTTTGGCGATTAAGGCCATCAACGATTCCACTTTTGATAAATTACCGGTTGACGATGTCTTAGAATTACTTAGGAAAGTTGCGGAACAAGAAGCTTTAGCGTTACAGGCCATAAAGGATACCTCTTCTGAATTACTAAAAAAAGTGGCGGAACAACAAGCTTTGGCGTTACAGGCCATAAACGATACCTCTTCTGAATTTCTAAAAAAAGTTGCGGAACAAGAAGCTTTGGCGATTAAGGCCATCAACGATTCCACTTTTGATAAATTACCGGTTGACGATGTCTTAGAATTACTTAGGAAAGTTGCGGAACAAGAAGCTTTAGCGTTACAGGCCATAAAGGATACCTCTTCTGAATTACTAAAAAAAGTGGCGGAACAACAAGCTTTGGCGTTACAGGCCATAAACGATACCTCTTCTGAATTTCTAAAAAAAGTTGCGGAACAAGAAGCTTTGGCGATTAAGGCCATCAACGATTCCACTTTTGATAAATTACCGGTTGACGATGTCTTAGAATTACTTAGGAAAGTTGCGGAACAAGAAGCTTTAGCGTTACAGGCCATAAAGGATACCTCTTCTGAATTACTAAAAAAAGTGGCGGAACAACAAGCTTTGGCGTTACAGGCCATAAACGATACCTCTTCTGAATTTCTAAAAAAAGTTGCGGAACAAGAAGCTTTGGCGATTAAGGGCATCAACGATTCCACTTTTGATAAATTACCGGTTGACGATGTCTTAGAATTACTTAGGAAAGTTGCGGAACAAAAAGCTTTAGCGTTACAGGCCATAGACGATACCTCTTCTGAATTACTAAAAAAAGTGGCGGAACAACAAGCTTTGGCGTTACAGGCCATAAACGATACCTCTTCTGAATTTCTAAAAAAAGTTGCGGAACAAGAAGCTTTGGCGATTAAGGCCATCAACGATTCCACTTTTGATAAATTACCGGTTGACGATGTCTTAGAATTACTTAGGAAAGTTGCGGAACAAAAAGCTTTAGCGTTACAGGCCATAGACGATACCTCTTCTGAATTACTAAAAAAAGTGGCGGAACAACAAGCTTTGGCGTTACAGGCCATAAACGATACCTCTTCTGAATTTCTAAAAAAAGTTGCGGAACAAGAAGCTTTGGCGATTAAGGCCATCAACGATTCCACTTTTGATAAATTACCGGTTGACGATGTCTTAGAATTACTTAGGAAAGTTGCAGAACAAAAAGCTTTAGCGTTACAGGCCATAGACGATACCTCTTCTGAATTACTAAAAAAAGTGGCGGAACAACAAGCTTTGGCGTTACAGGCCATAAACGATACCTCTTCTGAATTTCTAAAAAAAGTTGCGGAACAAGAAGCTTTGGCGATTAAGGCCATCAACGATTCCACTTTTGATAAATTACCGGTTGACGATGTCTTAGAATTACTTAGGAAAGTTGCGGAACAAAAAGCTTTAGCGTTACAGGCCATAGACGATACCTCTTCTGAATTACTAAAAAAAGTGGCGGAACAACAAGCTTTGGCGTTACAGGCCATAAACGATACCTCTTCTGAATTTCTAAAAAAAGTTGCGGAACAAGAAGCTTTGGCGATTAAGGCCATCAACGATTCCACTTTTGATAAATTACCGGTTGACGATGTCTTAGAATTACTTAGGAAAGTTGCGGAACAAGAAGCTTTAGCTTTACAGGCCATAAACAATTCATCTTCTGAATTACTAAAAAAAGTTGCGGAACAAGAAGCTTTAGCGTTACAGGCCATAAACAATTCATCTTCTGAATTACTAAAAAAAGTTGCGGAACAAGAAGCTTTAGCTTTACAGGCCATAAACAATTCATCTTCTGAATTACTAAAAAAAAGTTGCGGAACAAGAAGCTTTAGCGTTACAGGCCATAAACGATTTCACTTTTGATAAATTACCTGTTGTCATTATCTCAGAAATACTAAAAAAAGTTGCGGAACAACAAGCTTTAGCGATTAAGGCCATAAAAGATTCCTCCTTTGATAAAGTACCTATTGACGATGGCTTAGCCCCAAAAGGTGGACAGGGTAAAGAGAGTCTGATACTAAAAACTAAAACTAAAAACTAAAGTATCTGGACTGCCAATAGCTGCAGCTGGATCGCATATTTTTTGCAATGCAGCTGGACCAATTAATGTAATTTGCAATTGTACATATGCAGGCTGTATTCCTCTATAATACTTTTTATTTAAGCGAAAATTTAAATTCCAGTTTAATTATTATAGAACTTAAAAATAATAAATAGAAATATTAAATATAAAAAACAAATTATTTTTATTTTATTTAAAAGTGTAAACCAGTGGATGGATATGTCACAAATTATACAACTACAGAAGGCCAGAAAACCAGATACGCATACGGAAAACCTCAGCTACAAAATTTGTTATCTAAACAATAGCGTCGCACAGTGGCTGAAAATCGTTTTTCGTTGGCCAAAAGTAAATTTTTTTTTTGTCACCGATTTTTAAAATTTTTACGTCATTTTGTAGTTAATATATCCAAATTAAGGTAGCCAAAAAATTATGTTAAAATATTGATAATTGTGGGCGTGGCATGCTGTCAAACTCAACTTTTTTTTTAATTTCAGAAAAAGGTGTTTTTCTTTGGTTTTTTACCAAAATTAAATGGTTACTACTCGCAAGCTATCATCGATAATGGTCTGCGGTTTTTTTTATAATGTTGGTAGGATTATTGTCTTTAGTTGTTGTAAGTAGGCACAGCTCTAGCGTTTAATATTAGGGGCGTTATGAAATATTTATGAAACTACTATATTTTCCTCAAATTTAAACTTTAGTGGAATAGAACTTCTAGGGAACAAAAGGGAACAAGAAACGTATACAACCACGAGAAAGGTGAAAGTGTCCTCTTTAAGGCTATATATACTTTTGCACCCGCCACGAGCCGCCTGTAGAACACTTTTTTCATTGTAATGAAATTACTCGAAAAAAATTCATATAAAATGGTGTATTAAATTTTCATTTTTTTGCCTAAAAGTTTATTTTTTTTAGTTTAGGCTACGTATAACTAAAAAAAATAAATATAATACCTTCGAAAAGGTTTAATGGCTTTGTTTTGATCAGCAAAAAAAGTAATAAAATTATCACAATGGGCTCTACAGAGCATATGATCTCTTTCTAAATTTACCTGTTATCAAATGTTAGAGTCAACCAAAGTCATAAACAATTTTATAATAATAATTGCGACATTAAACCACTAAAGTTAAAAAACAACCCCATATTGACACATGAGTGCAGTTTTGTTCAATTTAAGCGCTACCTGCTATGAAATTAAAGTTCAGTGTGTGAAGAACATGTATCTAAAAATTTACAAAGGTACGGATTCGTTAAGGGATTACTCAGTAATAACTTAATCCTTTAAGTGTACGGATAAAACATAACAAACGCAAATAAAAATATTCAGAAGAAAATGGAGAGCTTCAGTTATAAAGAACTGGCCGAAGTGTATTTTAAAAACAAAAATCAGGAAGATGTTCTTAGTTACGTTAAAATAAAATTAAACTTAAATTCGTGTAGCACCGAAATGCAAGAGCAATTATATAATTTCGTCAAAGCACTAAAAAAACGCTACAAAGAAGTTATGTTATGTAGTGGTTAGAAGGTCAACTTACTGTCGCTGCAGAAACAGCAAAGCAAGATAAGGCTGGAAGACCACGCAAATCATTAGTGGACAACTGCAGCGATAGATCTTAGAGGCGGAAGCTTAAAGATATTAACGATGCCTTTGGTTCTACAAATACAAAAGAATCTTTCCTACATCAATTACGATCACAGAACCAATTTACAAAAGTGGATATCATTGAAAAAGTTGTTAAAGCTAGTCCACCGAGAACAAAACGGATTCTTAAAAGTATACCAACTCCGAATGATGCAATACAGTACACAAATGAGGAGGCATTAGCATTATTTCTGGATTTGAAATTAACAAAACAGCAATATATTAAACTCAGACAGCGTGCGATTGAAAAAGGCTCAAATATTTATCCAGCATATCATCACATAACCGCTGCTAAAATGGACTGTTTGCCATCAAAGGACACTATTACAATCACACAAATTTCGGCAGAGGTACAACTACAATCGCTACTTGATCACACAGCCGAACGCTTGCTGCAATCAATAACAGGAAATGAGTTGAAGAAATACGGAAACACAAAGTTAATTCTTTTTTGTAAATGGGGATGTGATGGTTCTTCGGGACAAAAACAATATAAACAAGCTGTATGTGAAAATATTTCTGACTCAGATATGTTCATGGTATCATTTGTACCATTGCGATTGAAAAAGATTTTGGAAGATTCAGAGCCTTCGACTAGTACAACGCAAACAATGGATATTTGGAAAAATGAGACACCATCTTCTACGAAATACTGCAGGCCAATCAAATTTCAATTCAAAAAAGAAACAAATGATGTTATTAATAAAGAAATTAGTGATATCAAGGCCCAAATTACAACACTACAGCCATTACAATTACAGTTAGATGGGCAGCAAATTGAAGTAAGCTACCAGTTAGTCCTGACAATGATAGATGGAAAAGTGGGTCAGGCTTTGACTAACACGAAGGCTGCATCCAGCTGCATTATATGCCAAGCAACATCAACCCAATTAAACCAAGTCCCAGCAAAATCATTAGATAATACCGATGCATATGAATTTGGATTATCACCACTACACGCAAGAATACGACTTATGGAACACATACTAAAAATCAGTTATGATTTGGATTTCGGGTCTTCAGGATCAATAAGAAACAACGAGACCAACAAAGAGTTAAGAAGTTCAAAAAAGAAACATGTTCAAGATGAATATCGCAAACGTGGACTGATTATAGATCAGCCAAAACAATGGTCAGGTAATACAAATGATGGCAATACCGCAAGAAGATTCTTTTCAGATCCAGAAACAGCATCTGAAATAACAGGAGTGGATTTTAACCTTATTTTCAGATTTAAAATAATACTAGAAGTACTTGCGTGCAATGAAGAAATTGACTGTAGAAAATTTGGGGATTATGCTAAGGAAACTGCAAAAATATATGCAACTAACTACCCATGGAGAAATATGTCTGCAACAGTTCACAAAATCCTTTATCATGGTGAAGATGTCATTAAATATCATTTGGTGCCACTTGGAGATCTATCAGAGGAGGCTCAGGAAAAAACGAACAAGGATTACATATTTTATAGAGAGCACAATACTAGGAAAATTTCACGGAATTCAACAAATGAAGATCTATTTAATATATTATTGGCAACGTCAGATCCGTTCATATCCAGTATTCGAAATCAATGGAAAGTGGACCATCGGGATTTAGATGAAGAAGCCAAAAAACTGCTAAAGAACAGAAATAGCACAGAACCAAATATGGAATATTTGCAATTAATATTTAAGTCAAACGAATAAAAATTATAATTGCATTTCATTATTCTTTAAGTACGGAAAACATTGTATTAGTAAAAAAAAAGTTAAAACGTTATATTCGACCGAGTCGAATCTTAAATACCTTCCAACTATATAGGATGATGGAGGGGTAAGGGGGTGGTGAGGTTAAGGTAGCGTAGAAGATCAAATTATATTTTCTTGTTGCTTAACCAAAAAAAAAAAATTTTTTTTTGGGGGCGGGGTGAGGTGAAGGTAGCGCAGAAGATCCGAGTACATTTTCCATTCGTCATGAAAGCTTAAAAATTAATTTTTTATGCAATCTAGGCTTAGGTAATACAATTTGTTAATTATTGACACTATTTTTCATATAATATGCTATATAAACGCCCACAAAAGGGGGCGGGGTCCAAAAATAAATTTTTATGATTTTTTGGCTCCAGGGTAAAGACCTTGAACCTTCTTTGACATAAAAATGTTTCATTTGCTTAACAAATTTACAAAAAAACTTGTAAAAATGTGTAGTTTTTCAGGGGTTGGTTTAGTTCTTCTTAGGGGAATTTTTCCCCCCTGGTCCGACTTGGCCCATTTACGAACTTAGCCTACCCTATCCTTCAAGATATATATGTACCAAATTTCAAGGGTCTAGCTCTTTTCGTTTATACTGAATCGTGTTCATACAGACAGGCGAATGGACGGACGGCCGGATGGACGGACGGACGTATGGACAGACGGACATAGCTATATCGTCTTAGATTTCATCACTGATCAAGAATATATATACTTTTTTGGATCTTAGAGGGATATTTTACTATGTTACTCACAGAATAAACCCATATTTCACTCTGAAAGTGAAAAAAATTAAAATGTTCAACTTTGACCTCGAATTCCTTAAAAAGTCTTCAATCAATTTTAATGTAATTGAAACTGAATCAAATAAATATCTATCCATTAAAAAAAAAATTATTTCAATATTTTGATCGGTTCAAAAGTTACAGAATTTTGACCAACGAAAAACGATTTTCAGCCACTGTGCGTCGATACCATAGCAAGAAAAAAGTTAAAAAACAGTATCCAAAAAAGCAAACATAATTAAACCCAGAACTAATTTTAAAATTTATTCTGACATGCTGAAATGCAGTCAGATCTAGAGAGAAAGTGTTAAGTAAATGGCGATGCTAAAGAGTCTCAAAAAGACAAGAACATCGTGTGCTGATGTACTTAAGTGCAAAGTGCTGAAGTTCTTTCTATTTGTAGGCGTAGAAACAGTTTTAGGTCATTCGTTAAGGGGTAATGAGTTTGGTATTTTTCCTACCTAATTTTACTTACTGACCGTCAAACTTTGTTTCCTGCCTATTCATTCGCCGATGACAACAGCGTTTGCCATTCACAGAAAACTGTCAGCTGTTGCATCTTCAGTCAAATTAATTTTTGATGTTCTGTTCAGTACAGATCTTTAAGTTATTCACCAATTGAACATTTGAGGCGGTGTGCAAGTTTATATTATAAGTCATCACATAATATAAATATATAAAAATAGAACAAATAAAAGTGCTTTATTCGGTTATATGGAATCTTATATACCCTTCACCATATATGTAAATCTAGTTTAGTGAAGTATCTCCAATAAAAAAAGCAAATATTACGGTGACAGAGAATAAAAAATAAGTACGATGTAAATATCACTGGCTCTTAATGGGTTAATCATTTTTAAAAACATAGCATTTCCCCAAAGATCTCCTCAAAAGCTTTTAAACGATACCCATATTGATGTCTTAAAAAATATGGTGTACAATCGTTCTTTTCTATAAAAAGTTCAGAGGCCCCAACTCGAAAAATGTGGGCGGACGCCAATTTTTTCACTTGATGTTTTTTTTTTGAAACTATGTCTGATCGGTTAGTGTTTGTAAATTTTCTCTAACTCATCTACTGCCTTGGGAAAGTTCATTTCAACACGAACACGGACGAACACACGGAAATCGCTCAATCGATTTCGCTATGCATTAGAAGTCATATTTACTCGTGTACTTGCAGGTATTATGTTTGCAAAGTCCCTAAGAAATGGGAAATTATTGTTCTATATTATTCGTTTATTTTATTCGAATGTAATTAATAATAAACCCTACGGTGTGGCTTATTTCTTTTAGTTTTGCGCTCACGTTTTCCAATTTTATGCTTTTGCACTAAAAGGCATAACCATTGCTAATTATTTTAATTATCAATTTCTCTTATATTTATATGAATATTATTTTTTATTATACATTTGAGTTTTGATAGTGAAGTTATCAGCTACTAGACCCTAATTAATATCATCTTATTTGAAACAATTTCTTTTGTAATCAACATCACAATTAAAATCTCCTTTCTTACTATTAAAAGGCTGTGGTCGAAGTGGTAAACACGTTGGTTACAAGCCTGGTTGACCAGGGTTCAACTCCTGCGGGGCAACTAAATATAAAAAATGTTTTCTTCTGTTTAATGGTATAAATACATATTCAGAATTAACATTAAACACGCAGCCTCCTTCGTCGGTACTTCTTCATAGCATATTCGCCGGCGACGTAAAATAACTAATAAGCGGCTATATCATCTATCTTTCTCCTTTCACCACCTGTCTTATCTCTCATCTATCCCTTTCCTAAAGAATGTAGCACGGTTACGAAAATAACTAAATGCATTATTGCCTGAAGTGCTACTTCTCTTAAAAAAAAAAAAAAAATCTCGTTACTAAACGAAAAAAAAAACGAAAAAATATAATTATTTAAACTAAATAAATGATAAATTTTGAAATGAAACTCGCAACTCACCCAGATTAATTAATACAATCAGAAAGAAAAAGAGACTGGAAAACAAACAATAGTTGTATATTCGGCCATGCAAATCTTGTTTTCCCTTCATCACAGTGACTCCCAATATCACAGCGGTGTATCTTTGGTCTTAAATCTGATAATGTTTTAAACTTCAAAACTAAAAATAAATAATTTTCTAAAAATTTCAGCTTCACTTGCACAATATGAAATGCAAAATGAAGGGTAAAAGAAATCTTTATAGTCCGAAATCGAACTCCACCTAATATCTGGAATTAAAATATCGATATTTAACCAAAACAATGTTGAAAACGAAAAATTTTACTAAACATAGAATTTCATAAAATTTTCAAGACACAAAAAATTTAAAACTTTACTGTCATTGAAAAGAAAATTTCTCAACAATTTATTAAAAAAAAAATCGACATTTTACCTTTAAACAAAATTTTACTAAAAATATAAAGGCAGGATATCCACACGAAATTTTCAGTTTATATTTTTCAAAGCATTGTTGCTATAAATTGTTTTTACAAAAACAATGCCTTGAAAAACACAAAACTAATTAATATTTTCCTATTTTTTCTCTTTGCAGATCTTTTTATAAAGTTGCTGTTAATGTGCTTAAAAAAAAAAATAATAAATAAAAACAATCGGAATTAATTAAAAATCATAACAAATCCAAAGTTGCCAATAATTCTAATCAAAATTACTTCAAGTATAAATTAAAAAAAGCAGACCATGCGTCTGGCAAAGTTTACCTCACAAAAAAGTAAAAAAACTAATCAACTTAAATATGAACTGCAGCAACAACAACAACAACAGAATAATGAATGGGGCACTACAAAGGGACAAGCAGGAGGAGGATTTGGCAAGGTTAAATACAAATTAAAAAAAAAAACCGAAAAAAAACTGAAATGGAGAAAAAAGCATCTTTTGAGAAAAGATTTTAATTTGGCAATAGCAACAACAATACCTTAGGAATTGTTATGAAATTAGAAAAAATTTTTTGTTGTTAAAATAATGTTTTTTATTTTTATTTTAACTTTTTAGCGTTTCAGCGGTACACTCAGCATACTTAGTAACAGCAATAATAGCGGCAGTGTACGCAGTATTGTGGCAGGTGTCAATTGTGCCCAGCGCAATAGTTTCGGCAACGGCAGCTGCATTTCCTCATCCGCCTCTACAAATAATAAATGTTCAAAAAAAAAACTTAAATCAAAAACCACAAAGTGTTTTTGTAGCACAGTGTTTCGTTGCTGCCTTCCTTGTCGCGGGGGCAGCGGGTCAGCGGCCCCCGCCACAAGTCCCCCTCTTACACCTACACCAGCGATTAAAGCCAGCTCCTTTAGGAACGATAATACGACAGCAAAACGCAAATATTCGGGTAAATCAGCCATTGAATTGACGACGGACGGTAACGAATCGTTGATAGCGGCGGTGAAGAAACATTCATTAGCCGAAACGATTGGTACTTCGGCCACCACACCCATCTCGCTTAAAACTCTTATTAACGACGAGGAAGAAGACTTGCAACAACACTTCAGTGCTGCTGATATAGCGGCTGCCAAATTAGCTACGGGAATCTTACCACGCAGGGCGGAACCAGAAACCCTAAGTGATACAAGTGTTTCACCTACAACAGCTGTGCTACAATTAACTATTAACTCAGCTTCAGCTAGTTCTTTACTTTCGACTACAACAACAGCAGCAAACACCCAAGTGACTTTTGTGGCCAATAAAACTACTGTTACTCAAATATCACCTATAACACCACCGAATACAAACGGCAATTTTTTTATTCAATCGCCTAATCAGGAGCAAGCTAGCATTGTGCCAAAAGTTGCAAACGCAAACACAACAACTGCAACAATACAGTCACCACTTACGACGCTGCCATCCTCAGCAAACATCGTTTCAGCTAATACAATAGCAACAACAACAACAACAACTACCTCGTCTTCAACGGCATCGTCGACATCCTCGCGCTGTTGTTGTCCACCACCACAGACTTCACCGCTGCCACACATCAAGGAAGAAGAAGAGTCTGAACAGTTGCTACAACGCCAAAACAGCGCTAATCAAGAGTACGATACTTTAACTGAACCCACCTTGGAGAGACAAATTGCTCAACAAAACCAACAACAGCAACAGCAACAATCACAACAATCACAACACGATCAACTCTCTCCGTTTACAGCCAATCCAAGTGGCAGCAGTGATAGCTGTACTTCCTTATCAGCCACTGCTGTTACCACAGCAACGACATCTTCCATAACCGGTGGTGGTTGTACACCACAGGAGTTTACAAACACTTCAACACCTTCGCCACGTATCAAGCACAAGTTTCGCAAACAACACAAGTCCGCTTGGTCACGTATAATACTTGCTCCTAACAGTAGCATTGTTCCCGTTGGCGGCAGCGGCGGCGGCAGTAGTGCTGTTGCCAACTCTAGTGAAACTTTAGCTTCATCCTCGAATAATAGCAGTAGTGCTGCTACAGTTAGTGCTGCTCTAGCCTCTGCTCAAATACGTTTGGCATCATCATCGGCCACAGCCTTAGCCACTCAACAGTCGTCCAGTTCGCAGTTATTGCCAGCCACCAAAATGCAAGCTGAACAAGGTTCGATTGGTGATTTGCAAAAGTATCACAGTCGATACTTGAAGAATCGAAGGCACACCTTGGCAAATGTTCGGTAAGTAGAACGGGTTTTTTGTTTGTTGTTTATTTAATTAGAAGACTATTAAATTTCTTTTGAAACATCCCTTGACCTTCGAATGGGAAAAAAATTACCGCATTCCCGAAAATTTATGGCGTTCTCAGGAAAAAAGCTATTCTTAAAGCAAACAAGTTTATTTAATAAAATAATATTAAAAAATTCATAGTTTTATTAAAACATAAACAAAAAACAAAAATAATTGTTAAATAATAGTCAATAATAACAGTGTATAAAACTTAAAAACATATGCCTGTACATTTGTACTACATAACAAGAGATAACAAAGATAAAAATACTAAAAAAGTATTTTATTAATTATTTTATTGAAATATATGATTTTATAGCAACATTTAACCAGACATACTGTTGCCTGTTTTCGTTGAAAAATTTCCCAAAAGTAAAGAAAACCTTTTCACTTTCCTCTAAGGTAGGTTTTGTTGTAAACAATGCTTTATAAATAATTTCGATGTAAGTGTTTCAAATGTTCGTGGCTTCGAATAACTCAAATTCTTTTTAAACAAATTAGTAACCTTTAGTTCTGTTTTATATCTGACGAGTTTATCCGCGTATCATATCTAATTATCTTTAAAAAAATTTTTTTTTGAAAAATATCGTGTTAAAAACTTTCCTTCTACAAAAATAAAATGTACTGACAACTGTTCTTGTACCGATACAATTGAGTGACTTCACATTGGTATTTCTAGTTTCTTTACTTACCTTTTTATCTGGACGGCATATCTCTTTTGACGTTCCTTTACTAAAAAAATGCTCTTAATATTATGTTCACTGCAAAATTGATGACATATACTAAATCTTAAAGCTTGACGCGAAGAAAATGTTTTTATTTTTTTATTTTTTGTTTTCCCAACAGCAATACTAAGAGGTAAAATATTTTATTATTTAAAATCCTTTCTCAATGATACTCAAATCCTTGCTTCTTCTAATCTTTTCGTATAAGGATTTTAATGATTAGCAAAATAATATAAATGCTAAACTTTTACAAATATAAAATTTGCACCAACTTTAACTTTTTATTATTTTGGAAAATTTCGAAAGGGTTAAATTTCAATTTAATTTCTGATCTCATTTATTAATTTTAATTTTTATATTTCGTTTCGTATAATCCATTTAAACTAGAGATATTTAAAAAAATACACACTTTTCGAATACTAACACAAGTATTTTCCATTAAATTTGAATTATTTATTTATTAATAAATTTTTTTGTTGTTTTATTATTACATTTGCAAATGCTTAGAGCTTCAAAAAAAATATCTGCGAAGAAGCGACTAAAATTTATGTAGACGGTTATAAAAAAATGTTTATACTCCATAAAATTTAATGCAAGTTGTAAGATAGTCAGAGATGTCATCACAATCACATACTCCGTCAGAAGACAGTTTGCAACCATTTTTTAATTGCAGAAAAAAATCCCCGAAATCATTTAGACAGAATATACTTCCATCAGAAAATTCTTCACATTCATCTGGTAGTTTTACAGGAATACTGACTTTTTCTTCTGCTTCTATCGGCAAATACTCCCCGAATTCATCTACACAGAACACACTTTGGTCAGAATATTTTACGCATCCATTTGTTAATTTCACAGGAACTCTTACTACAGGTGAATATGGTAAAACTGGAAGATCTGTTTCACATGCAACAAAAACGACAACGGAAGCGATTGCAGTCACGACTAACTTCATTTTGAAATTATTGTCTTATTATTATTAATAATATAAAAAGAGTGACTTGTTGTCACAACTGAGTTCGTAGAAGTTTTGATAATTTCTTAAAAAACTGTCACAGCGTTTATACGTATTTCGGCTTTTCTTAAAAGCTGCTATTTAAAAAGTTCATCAACTTGTTGATTGTACATAAAAAGTCGAAGTAAATATTTGTGAATTCAAAAATGTGGTATTGATGTATTTAAACCCTTAACTCTGCACGAGTTAATTTGTCCTTCAAATGTCTGTATCTTTTGTTAAACAAAATTTATTTTATATATTTTAAAAATTAAATTAAATAAAAGTGAAAAATGTGTAAATTAAACAAATATCATGAACTCATGAAGATAATCCCTCTTTACCTGTTATAGCAGTTCTTAATACCTTAAACAGGTTCTTTGTAAAGGCGGCCTTTTACAAACACAATACACTCACAAAATATATTTTGTACCCCAGTTCACTTTTACTTCTATTTAATTTTATTATACAAAAAATAATTTTTCCTTTTCGCTATCAGGCTGTAGCTCCCTACAGAACAATTATAATGATAAAATATTGGAATAAATTAAGAAATAGAATGCTGGTGCAAATAGTGAAATAGACAAGTCATAACAATTAGAAGAAGCCAATTAAACAGATAAAAATATAAAGAGGGAGAAGAAAATATAAAGATAATTTATAGATAAGCCTTAGATGTCATTAATGGGATCGAGTTTTGGGTCACTCTGTAACAAAAAGAAGCAAAACAGAGTAATTATCTTAACAAGAAAACAAATTCAAAAGTTTTATTTGGTTAGATATTTTTCACAAACAAAGAATAACAAGCGTCACTTTACAATCTCATTATTCTTATTTAATTTACACAATTTATTTTCACCTTTGTTTAATTTACTTTGAAAACATTCAAATATTATTTAAAAAAAAAAATACAAACATATGAAAAAACAAATAAGCTCGTACCGGTCAAAGGGTTCAAAAACATAAATGTCACATTTTTAAAGTCACAAATATTTATTCAGACTTATGTACATTAAACATGTTGATGAACTTTAGAACCAGAGTCAAAATTCATACAAGAGCCACTGAGACTTTTCAACAAAATCACGCTTAAAATATAAAGAAATTCGCTTAAATAGACTAACGAAATTTATTAATACAATTTCACATTTTTAAATGTCGCTTCCAGTTGCGATGAAAATTTTTTTTAATTTCTTTTGCAATCAACTTAAAAGAGAGTTGATGAAAGATGTGTAGGAACTTGAAAATATTGAATCTAGCCCAAAATGTATATAGGAAAGTATTTCTAAGTATAAATCGATAGAGCAACGATGTTACTTTTGTATTTTATAAAATTGGAAATTATGCCCGTTTTATGAATATCTGGCGGACTAAACTTGTTTGGGAGTGTATTGTATTTGTGTAAGGTTGCCTTTACAAAGAACAATTTTTTTATATCACGAACTGAAATAACGGCTAAAAAGGGTTTACCTCCATGAGTTTATCATATTTATTTAACTTGCAAATTTATACTCACTTTTGTTTATTTACTTACAAATTTTGTTCAATAAAGGACAGAAAAAAAAATCGTGCAAAGCAAAGGGCTTAAATACGCAAATTATTGAAGTGACAAATATTTGTTCTGACTTTCATGTACATTCAACAAGTTGATGATGTTTTTAGATAGCAGACCCTAAGTTCGTTTAAAGGCTGTTAGAATTTTAAATAAAATTAACAAACCTTCTACGAACTCACAGATTGCGCAACATCATTAATTTCTTCTTTGGGTTATTTAAATTATTATTAGTGATGCCTACACATCTTCACAGACGCCACCTCCTTTTAAAACATATTTTCTCAATTACTCAAACATTTAACGTTTTTAACGAATGTTAAGCTGAGCTTTAAGCGTTTTTATTTGCATTTTTCCTCTTAACTTTAAAATTCATTAATTTTGAATGAAGCAGATTGTTGTATTTCTCGTCAAAATATGTAGAGTCCAATTTTCTTACAGAAGTCAACAAAGATCTTAGAGTTTATTTATTGAAAGTCCTCTCTTGCAATTAACGTTACAAATCGTATCACTTTATTCAACCAAAAGATGCTTGTGGCACCGTCAACAGTTTAATTTAATGCTGAATGACTCGCAATTGTAAGTGATTATCAATCTTGCCTATCAGCTGTTAACTGCTCTCGCCGGAGGGCACAGGAAACCAGATGGTGATGATATTGCTTGCCTAACACGTAGTAGTTCGCTCTTGCCTCAGAATAGGGGATGGGGTGTTTTCTGATATTGAAAGCTAGTTTGCATTGCATTGAAATTGAAATTGCATTACCGGTCAAAATTAAAGGCTTTTTTGAAAAATAACTATTTTCAAATTTAATATGGCAATCAAAAGTTTTACTTAAACATGTTGACCGCAGGTAAAAAAATGTCTTTGGTCCTTACTTGTTTCATTTAAAAATACTCAAGGTATTCACGTTACCCATTGCGTACGTGCAATAGTTGATGTGAGCATCCATTTTAGCAACAATAACGCTTATTACAAGCGCATTTAACAAAACAATAAACAAATGCCATTCTTTGAAAAGGGATTACGAATATAAATTTCATAAAAAAACAGCGTCAAAATATTTATTTATTCTTAAAATAATATAAATAAAGTGTTACATATTTTGTGATTAGTTCCTTAGTTAGTTTCTTGATTATCTGTTATTGAGGAAAAAATTGCACTTGCACAGCACCGCTCCCTCTAACACGAGTCAACTCAAAAATCTTTGATTTTCACTTTCGCAAGAAATGATTCTGTTAGTAAATGAAAAATAAATGTTAGTAAATGAAAAGGTTTCTGTAACTAGATCCTCGTATATTTTGGTAAAGAATAAGTGAAAAGTGTTAAAAAGGTCAAAATTTGTTTTTGCCTTTTTCGTTATTTTTATCATAAACACATCTTCCTGCAGGCGTGGTGTTTAGTCCACTGCCTCGTGGAACATTGACTGATCTTGCTGATTTTCAATAGAAAATTTTCGAAACTCTGATCAATTGGTGTATTTAAATTTTTTCTAGCTCATCTAGTGCCTTGGCAAAGTTGATTTCATCATGAGGTGGGAAATTAAAAAAAAAAAAAAATTAAAAATATTTTAGAGATAACAAACTGAATGACAAACTTATTAAAACCCTTTTTCCACCTGCGGTGAAGGGGATAAAAATAGAATGTTGGTGGATATAGAAAAATAGAGAAGTCATAGGAACTACAAGAAGGCCAATGATACAAATAACAGGAATCACAAGAAAGAGAAAAGCAAATAATGGATCAATGGAGAAAATATAAAATAGAGTTCTAGGTCACTTAGTAGCAATAAGAATCATAACAGAGTAATTATTTTAAACATGAAAATAAATTTAAAATGTCTATTTGGTTAGCTGATCTTCCAAAACGTACGTCACTTTACGAGCTTATCATTCTTATTTAATTTATACAATTTATTTTCACCTATTTTAATTTACTTAAAAAAAATCAAATATTATATTTTAATAAAAAAAAATACAGACATTTAAAGGGCAAATGAACTCGTACCGATCAAAGGGTTCAATAAAACAAATGCCTCATTTTTAAAGTCACAAATATTTATTTAGACTTATGTACGTTAAACAAATTCATGAAATTTTATACAGCAGCTTTTAACCAGAACCAAAATTTTGTATAAAAGCTGTAAAACTTTTCAACCAAATCATCAAAACGTTTACGAAGTCAGTTGTTAAAACTAAACATTCCGCTTAAATTATCAACAATTATTTCAAGATGAAATTAGTCCTGGTTGCAGTCGCCACCATTGCCTTCTTCATAGCTAGCGCCACAGGTCTTGCACTTCCAAACATGCTCAGTGAATGGAACTGCTTTGGTAATTTTGATGAAGGAGTATTGGTTAAGGAATGCGAACTGCTTACTAACGGCACATGTGTCTGTGGTGATATAATTGCAGATTTATTTAATTGCCTTAAATGAATTTTAGTAACTTAATGGAGTGTAAAAATTTAAATTCTAACAGTCCACATGCATTTTATTCGCTCTCAAAAAATATTTATTTAAAACTCTAAGCATTTGCAAATGTAATAATAAATTATTAAATTAAAAGAAATAAACTATTTAAATTGAATTTATTATTAGTGACGGTGTTGAAAAAGTTTGTGTGTTTTGTTAGACATCTTAAGTTTTGTATGGTATTAAAACTTTATCACTTGTCCTTATGATGAAGAAATATATTTTTGAAGCGATGCTTGCAATCTGAATGTAAGATACTATGTGGTAAAACTCTATACTGAGAAGTAGTCTGTACTTATCTAAATATGATCACATGCCCAGGACTCACTTATCTTTAGGAATTATTATTTTTTTTTTTTTTTTTTTGGTTTCTGCAAGTCATTTAAATTTTTTTAAGAGTTTTGGTTAATGTTGACCAATTTTGTTGCTTTTTTCTTGAAATTTAATTTGACTTAACGATGAAATAGATATCACGGGCTGTTTGTTGTATGTGAAATAAAAATTATCACATCACGTCTTTTTTTACATCGAAGGGTCACACCAACCTCAACGAACGCACGACCGATGTCAGTGTTCATCGGCAGTTATGACAACATAATTTCATGTACTGGCTAAACAAATCAAATTTACTTCACAATAGAAACCTTTAAATTCTTAAACAGAATAAAAAAATATTTTTTTTTTTAAATTGCGCTTGATTCCTTCAATTATAAATATTTCATGATATTCTCATGAAATAATTATTATTTTTAAACTACAAAATAAATACGCTATTACGAGGAAAGCATATCAATATGGCCATTTCACTACTGCTCAGATAAGACTCTTGAGCTTTTATTACAAAATTTGCGTAGAATCCATTGATGGGCTAAATAAGCAGAAGCGAAATGGCGTATTTTTTTATATTTTAAAAATTATAATTTTTCATGCGAATATCAGGAAATATTACTTTTTACTTATTATACTTGAAGGAATCAAGCACAATTAAAGAAAACATTATTCATGCAATCAAAATAAATAAAAATGTTATTTTGTCTGTTTAATGGTATAAATAGAAATTCAGAATTAACATTAAGACGTGCAAACTCCTTCGCCGGTACGTTTTTATAGCATATTCGCCGGCGAAGTAAAATAACTGACTCAGTATCTTTTTTCTTTCACCACCTGTCTTATCTCTCATCTATCCCTTTAATAAAGAATGTAGCACGGTTACGAAAAATAACTAAATAAGTTAAAATGCCTGAAGTGCTACTTCTCTTTGAAAAAAAAAAAATATTTGTTAATACAAAAATGTGGCATTTGTGTGTAAAAAAAATCCGTAGACTAATGTAGAGATCCAAAAAGTCCAAGCGAGTCAGTAGTTTGCTCACTCCATCTTTCAAAGTTTAGTATAAAATTAATAATTTATACTTACGAATGCTTTTCTCTACATTAGAGTTGCATTTCTTAAAAAAATATTAAAAATTTTTAAAGTCTTAAAAATGTTTAGTTAATTTTTGAAATAAAAGGAATAATAAGAATTAAACTCCATCTCCTTAAATGAGGGGAAATTGAAGATTTCTTCATAAATCGAACATGGCCCATTTCAGTTGAAAGCGTCAGCTAAGTATCGTATTCTTGAAACTGACACTTATTTATATAAAGCTTCAAGGAATATGTCATAATACACAGTTGATCAAGTTGCGGAAATTACACGTTTGTTTGATTTTCTAATGAGATCACAACCCAAATTACATCGTCGTCTACAAGTTTTATCAAAGATGTTGGATTTATTGTACAACTTCTAAGATTTCACAACGTAAAATGAGCTTTTAATTTATTTAGAATATAATTAAAGCCAAAGAATTTATTTATTCATTTCAACTTTATTGTTCATTTTGAATAAAAAAAAATTCTTCTTTTTGCGTCTTTCGAATATTTTTTGGTCATTTTATTTAAAATTTGAAATCCCTTTTATATTTCAGTTATACATACTTATACTGTTCGCTTTAATGCAAAAAGCTCTAAATTTGAATTTTATGCACTATATTTTTATTAATATGTATCCATGGAACATATTCACATCGTAGACGTCTTTAAAACGCACATTTCCCAAGCACAGTCAAAGAACAAAGAGCTCAATTCAAATAATATATTTCTATCAATTCAATAAATTATTTATATATTTGCAAAAGTTTGGTATCATAAAAAGCAATTAAAATTCATGTGGATTGTTAAAACTTAATTTTTCACACTCCAGTTGAAAATTGATTCAAATTTAAACTGGCATTTTCTTTACCCAATTAAAATGCATCTCTCCTCTGCAACTTCTTTTGAAATTCGACCATCACATTCACATTTTCCAGTAGTAAAGATTATGCAACCATTATCATATATTTTATTAGTCTCTAAGTCTTGAAATTGTTGATGCCAGTGGTCTAGTGCGCCTTCTGAAGGCGGAGCAGCTTTTGCTAAGGCAATGAAAAATCAAATGGCGGCGATTGCTTTCAGGATTAATTTTATTATAAAATTATTGTTTACTTATTGTTGATAATTTAATAGGGATGGCCTGTTGTCACAATCGAGTTTGTAAAATTTTCGAAAACCCTTGCAGCTTTTATACCAATTTTGTCTCTGTTGCTGTTTAAAAATTTCATCAACTTGTTTAATAAACAGAAGTCTAAATAAATATTTGCGACTTTAAAAATGTGGCATTTGTATATGAAAACCTTTTGCTCTGCACGAGTTTATTTGTGTCTCTGTACTTTTTATTAAACAAAATTTTCTTTGAATATTTTAATAAATAAATTGAATAAAAGTAAAAAAAATACCAAATTAAACAAAGTGAAGGTAACCCCTCTTTAGCTGTTATTTCAGTGCGTGATAGAAAAATTTTGTTCTTTGTAAAGTCACCCTTACACTCCCAAACAAATTTAGTCCCCAAGTACTTTTTCTTCTAACGAGATTCACTAATCACTAATCATAATTTTCTTCTCAACAGTTTCTGGCACACAAAAAAAAAATACTAAATAGAAAATCAAATTAATAAATTAAGAAAATTACATAAGTTACTAACAAATTATGTTATGCCCACGTGTCGAGTCTCAATCAGTCTTTATCAAAGGAAAAGTATGAAATCTCTCGTTTGTCATGTCGATTTGATGATGGTTCTGTTTCAGTGGTTCCCTGCCTTAAAATTATATAAAAAATTGCTTTGAATATTCACTGTTCTTTTATTACATGCAACTTAAGAACAAGGTTATGATACTTTTCCCAACTCTCAGGCAAGAGCGAGCTACTGCGTAATGTTAGTAAAGTTAACTCAGCCCTGTCTGGCTTCCTGTGCTCTTTCGTTGGAGGAGTTAACTGCTCATACGCAAGATTAATGACCAGTTACTTCCGTAAAGCACTCAACATTAAACTAAACTGTTGGTATTTTTAATATAAAATGCAGTTTGCTAAAATATGATTTTCTAAATATAAATAAATAAATATCCAAATGAAGGGCAAAATATTCCACAAAAATAAAAGAAATTATCGAATTTTCATATTTATAGACAAAATACAAATTAAAAAGGTCGCTTGATCTTATAATTTTTGATTTGTGAAGAAATGTGGGCATTTTGTGATAAACGTAATGAATGATTTTTTCCCAGAGAAATTATTCAAAATTTTCTAAATTAAAGCAGTAGTTTTATTAGAATTATTACATGAATATGTTTAATTCAAATATATGTTTTAAACACAAACAAAGCTTTATGTGAGCATTCTTTTTTATTCAGTGCAATTTACATTTCAGAAGCACAAGCAATTATGACGCCAAAAGTAAGAAGTGAATGGTTATTTATATTTTACTTAAAAAAAATTAAAATATATTTTATTTTATTTTATTTAAGTAAAAATTTTACATTCATATTCCAACTTATTAAAAAAAAACTTTCTCAGTAGACATAAATCTTGCAAGATATAGAAAAAATGTGACCTGTATAACCCAAGAGCACGGAAGGGTTAACTTTTTTCAAACATTGCTACAAACACAATTTGTATACAAAAATAAGGAGAATTAAATACATTTATTTGACTTAATTTTTTTCGTTCAATTTATTTGTTAAATTAAAAAAAAAAAAAAAACTTTGCATAAATATTTTTGTTTCTTGTTTTCTGCCACCGAATGGTCTAGCGAAATATTGAAAAAAATAATTTATAAAAAAAAAGTTATTTAATGAAAATTTAAAATTTCCTAAAACTTGAACTTTGCTCTCTTTAAGTCAGAGCTGTAAAAGTTTTTCGATTTTACGTAAATTTATAAAACTACAATGCCACCCTAGTGAACTTCTATTAATTTCACCTTTACGTAATACATTTTTCTATTTAATTTAGCTAATTAATGCTAATAAATTTACTCTGATTTTTATAGTCGTATTTACTTAAGCAGATCAGAAAAACAATTAAAAAATCATCGCTGAGAAATAGCATGCCATTCTGGCCTAAAAACATTAAATCCTAAACACAGTGGAGCAGTCATATGTCTATAAATTATAAATGTTTCCAATGTAGCGAGATTGGAGATACGAAATTCAAATTGATGGAATCATTTCATTAATCTGATGGACAAAAACGCAAACGTAAAGAATAAACTTTAAATTTTTGATATTCATTTATAAATTACGATTTTTGACAAGTTAAGAGGATATGGACCCAACTCTACAATTAACACAAAAAAACTACTGCCATCGTAAAAAAATTCTGAATTACATTTCATTACATCAGCAGTATTTTAGCTATGATCAGCCAATATCTTTCATTTAGGTTTTATGATCTATTCCTGCAAAGTACTTTCACTTCAACCTTAGAAATTTCATACAATTGTTGTTCTCGAAGTGACCTGAATCATGATTTTCATTTATAAAAGCATTTAAAAATTCTCATTATGGGTACCGGTATTAACGGATCACATCTGTATTCTTTTCGCTAAAATTGGCTGGTTAAATAGCTGACGGCAACATAACATTTAATTTAGAGTCTTGAGACACGAAGAATGCTTGTGACTGATGTAGCGATCGGGAAAACCTATTGCTCCTTTCTTCTTCAAAATTAACACATTATTTGAAAATATATTTTCGTTTTTTCTAAGAAAAGTTAGAAATAGAAATTACATGAACTTAAGAATAAATAAAAAAAAATCATTCGATAAGAAAAAAAAAACTTCATTCTCAGACAGCTATTAATAATGAACTAAATTAACTGACTCTTAAAAGACGTTGGCACTAAGTTAAATAATACGCTGAGCAGTTGTAATGCAGCTAAAAGTGGACTGACCGATACCTAATGGAATTTTTTTAATAAACTCCTTCAGGTTGAATTACCTAATGTCACTTTATTGAAGGAAATGGATTACTAACAATTGTCCTTGTGTAAGTTACAATAATTTAAAAGGATGTAAAAGTATATCCGCTTTAAATGCCTTTTACTTCTTACTGGTAGCTTCACAATGCAGAAAAAATATACTTTTGTCGAATCAAGATATCCATCAAACGGGCATAAAAAAGTAACAGCGTTGATATAACAGACAAATTATTGGAGATCATTCATTCGATTTTACAAAGTTGAAATTTGAATTAACGATTTATTCTTAGAAATGCTTTTCCACACACATGGTGCGCTAGATAATAGATAATAGATAATTTCAAGCTCCTAAGCATTTAATTAATTGGCAAGAAAAAACAAACGTAGCAAAGAATTTAATCGCAAGTAAAAGCGATTAATAAATTTATAAATTCTGTTGGTTTATTTGTGCTCTCTAATAGAAAGGAAAATCAGGGATTTCTTCATATTCTGAACGTGGCCTTTTTCAAGCACAAGTCTCACGTTTTATCGTTTTAATTTAGTTTAAACCTCAAGGAATATGCCAAAGTCAAATTGCAGAATATTTTTGCTGAGTAACGACCTTTGACTTTAATCTTCATTTGAGTTTTCAAAGAAAAAATCTTTATTTTACTGATATTTTGTACAACGTGAACAATTTTTAGATGTTGTCTTCTTTTACTGAGAGCATTTATTTTATCCAATCAATATTAAAAAATTATTTTTAAATTCATTTCTAAATGAAAACTTTGATTGTTTCGCTTTTAAATTTCAGATACAATCAATTTAAAACTCGTAACTTACCTTCCAAATTGGGTAACACATCGCTTTTGACATCGCTTTTATGCAGAAAGTTCTAAAAATTACATTTTTGAGCTCATTTATTCATTTATAATTTCAAGTTCCGTGACGTGACTGAAATATAGACGCTAATAATAAATACAATTCCAATAATTTATTTTTATTTATATTAAATAATTTATTAATACATTTGCAAATGTTTAGAGTTTTAAAAAGGTATTTTCGTAGAAGCAATTGTAACACAAGTGGATTATTATAATTAAAATTATCACACCCCATTAAATATCAGGCAAAAGTGATTTGCACTTGACGTTTTCATATATGGTTTGAATAATACCATTACAATTACAAAATATATCAGTAACCAGTTTGCATGCAGCTTCAGGTTCATCGTCACAAGGAAGCAAATTGCAACCACTTCCTAGCCAACCCACTTGATCTAAATTTGCTGTAGCGCCAGCAATGAAACAGAAAATGGCGACGATAGCAGTCAGGACTAATTTCATCTTGAAATTGTTGTTTAACTTTTGTTGATAACTTCAAAGAAACGACTTGTTGTCACAAGTGAACTCGTAAAAGTTTTGATGATTTTGTTGAAAAGTCTTACAGCTTTTATAGGAATTTTGGTTTTTGTAAAAAGCCGCTGCTAAAAGTGCATTAACTTGTTTACTGTAAATAAGTCGAAATATAAAAAAAATATTTGACCACCAAAATGTAGCTTTTGTATATTTAAGCCTTATGCTCTGTTCCAATTTATTTGTCCTTTAAATGTCTGTTTTTTTAAGAAAAATATTTATTTTATTTAAAATTTAAAATAATTTTGCAAATTAAACAAAAATCATGACTTCACAAAGATAACCCTTTAGGTTACTTATTAGCGATAAGATGCAAAACAGAGTAATAATTTTTAACAAGAAAACAAATGTAAAATTCTTATTTGATTAGATGGTTTTTAAAAACATAAAATAAAAAGTGACACTTTACGAGTTCATTATTCTTATTTAATTTACAAATATTAGGTGCGTTCCCGTACTCAATTTTGGCATCCCGCGGGATCCCAATGTTACCGAAAGCTGTTCCCGTACTACAAGTTTGGGAAGAAGAGAGAGCTTTTGAGAGAAGAAAATTCTTCTTCTTTCTGCACAAAACAGCCCAGACTTTTTCTTTGGGTAAGTTTGTGTAAACTAAAAAACAATCAGCTGATTGAAAAGTAAACAGTAGCAAATACAAAAAATTATATGTTTCATACACGCAAATATTTTGCAAAACTGTTATTTGTAAGTTTTATTCCCATAAATATTAAAATAAATTCAAGAACATACAAAATATTTGAGTTCTTATGTTTAATAAAAACAACTGCATGTATATTTTGCTCGACATCTTGTTTTGGGATAGAAATTTGGTTTTTTGTGTTCCCGTATTTTGGGGCATTTTTCTCTTTAATTGAGAATAATTTATGTTTTCTCTCATTTTACCGAACTTTACCCAAAAAGTACGGGAACGGAGCTATTACTTTCACCTTTATTTAAATTACTTAGTTAAATATTTACATTTTTTTCATAAAATATACAAACACTTGAAGGACAAATAAACTCATACAGAGCAAACGGGTTTAAGAAAATAAATGACACATCTTTATAGTCACAAATATTTTAACAGCCGCTTTTCTACCAGAGCCAAAATTCCTATAAAGACCGTCGTAAGACTTTTCAACAAAATCATCAAAACTTTTACGAATTCAATTGTGACAACAAGTCGTTCCTTTGAAATTATCAACAAAAGTTAAACAACAATTTCAAGATGAAATTAGTCCTGACTGCAATCGCCGCCATTTTTCTTTTCATTGCTGGCGCTACAGCTTATTTAGATGAAGTCGGTGTGCCTGGAATTGGTGATAGTCTAAACATGACTGCAGAAAAAGTTTGCAAATATCTTTTAAATGGATTGTGTATTTGCAATGGTATGATTCAACCAATACATTCAACATACAAATGTCAATCACAGCTGACTGATATTTAATGGATTGTGCAAATTTTAATTATAATAATCCACATGATTTATATTTGCTTCTCCAAAAAAATTTATTTAAAACTTTAAATATTTGCAAATATATTAGCAAATTATTTAATGTAAAGAGAAATAAATTATTGGAGTTTAGTTTATTATTAGCGACTTAAAAATAAAAATTATTAAAAGAGCTTAAAGATGTAATGTTTAGAACTTTCTGAATAATAAGGACGTTCAAAGTAATATGATACCTAAACTGGTAGGTAAGTTACGAGTTTTCAGTTGATTGTATCAAAAATTCAAAAAGAAAACAATCGAAGTTTTTATTGCAAAATGAATTTAAAAAGATTCTTTAACCGTGATTGCTTAAAATAAAATAAACCCTCTCAGTAAAAGAACATTTAGACAACATCCACAAATTGTTCACGTTGTATAAAATATCAGTAAAAGAAATATTTTTTTTTTTTTTGAAATTTCGAATGATTACACTGGTCAACACAGTTTTGTAACAAGAAAGTTGCTTACTAATTTTGAATTACCTGATATAAAAACAATGCTTACTTTGATTTCATCAGGTCTTGTTTTTGTGTTACAGCCTGCTTTAGTTTTATTTTCACACGGAGTATTTACTATTTCAAGAGCGTTGTTTTGTTTACTGTTTTTTGAATTAAGTGATACCTCTATAATGTCAAGAAAGTATATAAATAATCCTGATAAATTTTGTTTTATATGTGGAGACATAACTTTAAAAACTCAGCGAAGAAATTTGATACCTTTAGTAACCAAGTTATATGAACAGTATTTTGGCTTTGCTATCGGACAACAAGACAAAGAGTGGGTTCCACATAACTGTTGTGTTATATATGTGGGTCATCTTAAGTGCAGCTGAATAATATATTGCTATCAGCTTTACACATTAAACTTGGGCTCATGAAAAATTTTGCTAAAGTTATGGATAAGAATTGTGATGGTTATTTATATTTGAAAGAAAAGTTCCCTAAACTGAGCGAAGCAAAAATTAAATAAGGCGTATTTATTGGTCCTCAAATCAAGCAAAAGATAACATATTTAAGGAAAAACTAAGTGATTTGAAAAATCAGCTTGGTAATCTTTCATGAAAGTGACTCAAAATTTTCTCGGAAACCACCGATCGAATGACTATGAAAGTATTGTTCCCTTAACTCTCTTTCCCTTTTTGTATTTTTAAGTTTGATATTTCGTTTATGGTGAAATAGATACTTTCTTTACATTGTGAACCAGACAGTGTTGGACTTTTCTAAAACGTTTGCCCAATTCTACTACATTCAAATTTGAAGCGATTTGCCCGTATAACAGTTTAAACAGCGCACTTTTGAAACTTTAATTTTTCAAAGATAATTTTTTATTTTCTTGATCACAACAATGTCACTTTGATTTGAGATACAAGAGAATATTGTTGGTCTTTTTTACTTAAAGACTTTTTTTGTTTTTCTGTTTATAAAATTTATTTCATTAAATTGAAAACTCGAATTTACTTTCGAATTTTTGTAATATTTTATTGGCCTTTAAGGATATCAAATGGGTTAACATATACAGCAACAAATATCTCAGCAATAATTGGATCAATTTTAGCAATGCCGCTTTCATTAACATCTTTAAGAACATTTGTTTCAGCGTCACCAAATGATGGTGATTGGATGTTTCCATCTGCAGGTAGTGGAAGCCCTTTTGTGATAGCAATGAAGAAGAAAATGCCGGCGATTGCAATCAGGGCAAATTTCATCTTAAATTTTATTGTTTAATTTTTGTTGATATTTTAAAAGGAATGACTTGTTGTCACAATTGAATTCGTAAAAATATTGATAATTTTGTTGAAAAGGTTAAGTGGCTCTTGTAACAATTTCGACTCTGGTTCAAAAGTCCATCAACTTGTTTAATGTACATACATACACACATATGTAAGTCTAAATAAATATTTGTGACTTTAAAAATGTGGCATTTGTGTATTTAAACCCTTTGATCGGTACGAGTTTGTTTGTCCTTTAAATGTCTGTATTTGTTTTTATTAAAAAAATATTTTAAATATTTTAACAAGACAATTAAATAAAGATAAAAATAAATTTTGAAAATTAAATAAGAATAATAAACTCATAAATAAATGAAAACCATCTAATAAAATAAATATTTTAAATTTAAATAATTATTCTGTTCTGCTTCTTATTGCTACTGAGTGACCTAAAGCTCTATCCGATTGATACCATATGAAGTGCAACTTTAATTTATCTTTATTTTCTCCATTGAATCATTGTTTGCATTTCTCTTCCTTGTGATTCCTGAGATCTGTATTATTGGCCTGCTTTTAGTTCTTCTCTATTTTTTTATTTGCAGCAGCATTTTATTTTTAAATATTTTACTCCGAAATGTCATCGATCGAGAAATATCGGGAAAAGAGAAGTTATCTTCATGAGTTTAAGGTACACGTTAAACTAAAAATTTATTCTCAGTTTTGTTAAGTTTACTTGATGAAATATTATCCGTTAAATTTAAAAGTGACGTAAGTCACCTTTTCAAACAAATAAAAAAATTAAATGTATAAATCTGATGCGATTATATGTTGACCGAAGTTTTTATTGGGGCAAAATAAGCATTCTATAATAAGAAGTTCAAGGAAGCCTTCTCAAGGTTAAGCATCAATACTTTTAAAAACCTCTAAAACACAATTTTGTAAATATGTGTATCAGCCTAAAAGCAAAGTTACTTATGTGACTTTCAAAATAAATGGCTCATATATAAAATACATTTTGTTGAGTTAAAAAAAAAAATTACAAACATTGAACTACAAATAATCTAGTTTAGATCAGGCGGTTCGAAAATACAAATGGCACATTTTTGAAGTTAAAAATATTTATTTAGATTTATGTACATTCAACAAGTTGATGAACTTCTTAAACAGCAGCTTTTAAACAGAGTCGAAATTCGTATAAAAACAACAAATTCATCAAAAGTTTTACGAATTCAACTGTCATAACTAGTCATTCTTTCAAATTTATAAAATATAATTAAACGATAATTTCAAGATGAAATTAGTCCTGGCCGCCATTTTCTTTTTCATTGTTGGCACAGCAGCTGATTTAGCCGCAGATGAGCTTTTAGGGAACGGTTACAAACGGAATGTTGATGGAAGAGTGTTTTGTGTAAATGCTTCCGACCGTAAATGGTTGCTCTCAAATTCTATTCCCCTGATATCAAATTCTTTTCCAACGCTTATGTTTAGTTAGTTTTATGTTTTTATATCAAGATGGCATTGATTTACTGAATTTTAAATCAACGAAAATACAATAGAATAGCACTGAAATACATGCGCCAATTATTTTGCCAGTTGTTCTTATATAAAATGTTGAAAACTTGTGTGAAATTGAACAACTCAAAATACTGCCTGGTCCGAAAGAGCGCAAAGGTTAAGATTTAGTAAATTCTGAATTTTCGTTGAGTCTTTTTAGTAGTAGTAGTAGTTGTAGTAGTAGTAGTAGTAGTAGTAGTAGTAGTAGAAGTAGTAGTAGTAGTAGTAGTAGTAGTAAATCTTTATTATTTCATTATATTATATGTAAATAATAAAAATATAAAAGAAACTTACATACGGCTTTGACAGTGTCGTCAGCCGGAAAAGTGGGCGTAATGTAAAATTTTTTAGGATATGTATAATAATCTTAATGATTGTATTCATTTATTAAAGAATTTCGGTACAATAAAGCAATAATAATGTATATTTTGCAAAATCTTCCCAATTAAAAAGTTCTTCATTTAATAATTTCACAAAATCCTCTTCTGATATTGTTATAGCATGAAACTGTTGGATCTGATGAAATTCAAAACAGGACATCGGCATAGAAAATGTTGTAAAGGTTCAATTTCTCTTGTATTGCATAAGGCGCATTCTTTATTTGTGCTTAATGAAAATCGTGTACCATTTAGATTTACTAGGTCACATGTAGCTTTTAAGATATATGTTACATAGTTTTGGTCAAGTAGTGTCGGGATATATAGTTGTTCAGCTGCAAATTGTAAATTTTTGTAAAATGTTTGTCTTTGAGATGCTCTTAGAAGGCGTTTGTTATGATACTTCATTTCCAGAATAGTTAACAAATAGCTTTGATTTTCGCGTCATTGATTTGATGCTACACTTGTCTGCCAATGCATGTTAAAGCCACTTCCTAACTCGTTAATTGTCTTGGCCCAAAAATTTTTTTCTTTTCAGAACTTTTACGCATAATTTATGTGGAAGACGCGACGAATTTTACTTAAAAAGTGTATGATATAAATAGTTCAAGCTCAATTTAAATGTATACAAATGGCAGTCTTGTGAACCAGTTTTTAACATTAAGACATAGTTTGGGGTGAAATTTGGTAGTTTTAGTATACGCTTAATAAATATCTTTACAGTTTATCCCATATGATAGCATGGAACGACTTACAGCTTCAAATAATCGATACTTCGTTTTAAAAGAAATATTGGTTTTGTTCAGCAATGAGTTCCACGTAACATTTATGCTATTTTTTTGCTGCAGTATTCTATTTAGTATGTGCTTTGTGAATGTTATTTTTGGTTTTAGTATCATTCCTAAATAGTTATATTCGTTGACTATTTCCACAGTTTTACCTTTAAATAGCCATTTTTCACTGTAAGATAATCTACCCCCATTCCTGAATACCATTATTTTCGCTTCTGGTAGGTTTACTTCCAGGTTCCGTAAGTCACAATATTCTTCTAATCTTTTAATCATTTCCTGCAACTCATTTACTTTCTCTGCCAATATTATAATATCATCTGCATATAAAAGAAGCCCAATATTCAGTCCATCAATCATTTATATATAGTGAAAATAATAGGGGGGATAGCAAACAACCCTGCTTAACGCCTGAATAAGTTTCAAACGGTTCTGAAAGTTCAGTTCCATTTCAAACTGTTAAGTACGTTTTTGAGTAAACGCTATATAAAAAGTTTATCGACTTTGTAGATACACCAAGATAGTTTAACTTGAACATAAGAGATTGGCGATGAATTTTATCGAAAACTGCTTTAAAATCTATGAAAAATGCATTAACCTTTTTCTTTTCTTTCATTTTTAAGTTTACAATGGATGCCAAATTATAATTATTATCCATTGTGGCGTAACCTTTCCGGAACCCAGCTTCATATTCATTGATGATGTTATTTTGCTCAGTCCATTGGTATAGACGATTATTTAAAATACCAATCATAATTTTTGCAACACAATTCATGAACGAAACACCCCTATAATTACACTTCAGGCTTTCGTTACCTTTTTTAAATATACGAAAAATTACACTTAAGGTGAATATTTCGTCAACCTTCATTGAGTTGTATTGGTTGTTGTAGCATATAGCCAATTCTTTCAAAAGTTCAATTGGAGCAATCTTAAAAACTTGGTAAGGTACTCTTACTTCCCCTGGCGCCTTATTTATTTTGGACTTGTTTGGTACTTCAGAAATTTCATACGTTGGGATCTTCTATCGGCAAGGACGCATAACTGATATAATGATCTAAACTCCGATATTGGGACATTTATACTTGATGCATGTGGTTGGTTGCGTATTTCTCTTGCAAATTTCCACCAGGTTTTGCTATCTTTGATCGCGTAAAATGTCCATTTTCATCACCCTTAATGGCTCCGTTTAGTACATAGTAATCACGTAACTCCATAAACTTCTTTCCCTTGCCATTAATGATTTTAGCTTATAATTTTCTTTCTCCTAAATAAGCAGAACACCAACTCTGAACCTTCTCTTTTACCATCTGTTGCATTTCGCCAATTCTAGCATTAAGGTCTCCAACTACCAATGCATTTTCAGCACCATTCTCAACAAAAAAGTTTTCTACTGCTCCGAAATCTTTCTCGCAGTTTGCAGCACGTAAATATAAAGTATATATTTTAACCTCCTTATCTACTGTTGTGATATTTATAACATCTATGCCTGATATGCTACTAACTGTGCACTTTATTTCTCCGATAGCTCTGCAACATCTCCTTGTTCTGTGGTCTGATTTCCAAAAAAAGTTAAGATCTTTAAAGTATTTTTTAAAATTTCGAATTTTTCCTCACAAACATGCATTTCTGTTAATATAACAATATCAAAAGAGTTTATGTAATTAAACAATTCATTACTAAATAATTTATTTTCTAGCCCATGTATATTATAAAAAAGGACTTTTAAATCTTTTGAAACAATATTGTTATCAATTTTGAAATATTACCCATACTTTTACAATAATAAATTTTTATTAGTTTTTTTTTTTAATTAATTCTTCCTTTTATGTTAATATATTGTTACGTTTTATCCCTTTCTGGATAACGTACGGATTCTTTTGATTGCAAACACCACTGTGGCACATTATAAATTCGTTATTTTTAACTTCTTGTGTCTCTGTGTTGACTTTATGCTTGATCCTAGTTCTACCCGTCTTTAGGATCCTATGGTGTCGTATTTACATAAACTACTCGATGCCTTGTTTAGTAACCTCAACCGTAACACAGATCTCTCCACCTTGCTTTACACCTGAGCCAGTCATCCCTACTAATCCAATAGCCACAACTTAACATCTGCCGTACATTATAATAATTTAGGTACTTCCTTCCGCTAACAGCTAAAACTCTTCTCATTCCTTGTAAGGGTCGTCTTGACAACTATCTACTACTACTTTTATTAAATAGACGTCTTTACTAATTTATCTAGCCATGACTTCACACAATAGTTGTCTTTCTCTTGCCAGGAGATATGTACTGCAGTTTCGTAATTTTAAATTGCCTTACACAATTATTATTCTTCCTCTGTAGTCATGTCTGAAGATCTTATGTTCGTAACAATATGTTAGATCTAAACCTGACATGACATCACCATATATAGCCTTTAGAGCGCCTTCCGCCTTCTCTGCACCACACAAAAGCTACTTATTCTCGTTCCACTTGAACCACTTACTTTCGATTTTAAGTTTATCATTGCGAACGCTTACACGTCGTGTTTTGCTGATGAAAAGTACGTCTTTTTTCAGCTGTAGTATTACTTTCTTATCTTGCAATCGGTCACTTCCCAAATCCAGTTCAACAGATATTTTTCTACCTTTTAGATGAATCGTATTTTTCAAGATATCCTGCACAGATTTTTTAAATTCAAATTCTACTATTACGGCCATAGTCGCATCATCTTCGTATAGCTTTCGGATATTTTCGACTTCGAATGGAGAGATAATTTTAAGCTTTTCTCTTATAAAATTTTTCAGTGTCTCATATACAGGCCCCTTTCTCAGTCCTCTGATAATTATATTTTTCATATTCATGTGTTCCTCTAAACGAGCAATAGTAGAGTGGTCCTTGTTTTTATAATTTTCTAAAGTTTTTGATTTTTCTTTTTATGTTTCATTCTCTTTAACAATTTCATCAATTTTTGTAAACGTTTCAACCTTTTTCTCCACTTTCTCAAGATCATCTTTCGACGGTAGATTTTTAAACTTTTCGTCAAGTAGCATTGACATCGATTTGTTAATCATTTCTACTAAATCTGTAACAGCCATGTTTCCCACCGCGTCATCACTTGCCATAATATCTGGTGATGCTTCAATTAATTTTCTTTGTCTTTTTGAAGAACTTCAAGCTGTTGTGCTTTTGGTGTTGCGATAAAAGATTGCAGACTTTTAGGCATCACTATAAAATATATGAATTACACGACTTGTAAACTTTTAGTACGTATTTGCAATTAAATGTTTAGAGTCCACACGTCGTATTTTTTTTAACTGTTATTTGCATGAAAAGATATTTAACAAAAACGATCAGCTTTTTTAATCTCTTTTATTCTCTTTTCATATGTATTTCTTTTAATTTATTTCTGTATGCAAGTTTCCACAAATATTATTTTAATAGCTTTTTCATATTTCATTTCAATCCACTTAAACTCCTCTTTTATGATAAAAAACGTACATTAAAAATTCGATTTAATACTGCCAGTTGTATTTTAAAGCTTTAGAACTTATAGAAAACATGATGGAAATAAGACACTCGTTTTAAAAGCAACTTTATACACCAAAGGTTGCCAAGCAGTATTTTTAATAAAATTTAAATGTGTTTGTTTTTTATTATTTTGTTGAGAAAAATGCATCATAAATTTCTCCTTGTATTTTCCGAAAAAGTATTGGATATATTAACCCTTAAGGTACCTTCATTTCAATATGTTAAGAAACTTGTACTGTGGAAAGTTTTGCAAAATAATCTAAAATGTGAAGGCAATAAAATATTTTTTTTTTTTAAATTAATTTAATTAAATTTAACCATTCACTATTTACTGTTGACGTCAAATTGACTTATGCCAACCAAATGTATACTAAAGTGAATAGAAAATATAAAATGTTTTTATTTAAAACGTGCAATTTAAATTGCAAAAAAAAAAAAATTACATTAATAATAAAAAAAATTAAAAATTGAAATGATTCTAAATTACACATTGCGCCTTCCCTCCAAAAAAAAAAAAAAAAAATAACATTTTCACAATTCTTAATATACCTAACAGAGTCAATCTCCTTTTAGAAAAAATTTCCTCATATGTTTAACGCTCTTATCTAATGTGTTGCTGACCTTTCAGCTTTTTTATTTGTAATTTTTTTCTAAACTTAAATTTAATCAATTTAAAATAAAGCAGCGTGTCTTCTTAGTAATTTTATATTTTGCTTTATTTCTCCTCAATATGTGTAGATTTCAGAGTTTAGAGAGTAGGTGATACCAATTAGAGGTATATTCTGATAATTAAAGCTAGTTTGCTACTGAAATTGAAATTGCATTTCCAGTAAAATTAAAGGATTTTTATGAAAGTATTGGTCTTAAAATTTAATGAGGCAGGTAAAAAATGTCTTTGGTCTCTACTTTTTTAACTTGAAAAGAATAAAGGGATTCACGTTATCAATTGCTTATATGAAATAGCTGACGTGAGCGTTAATTTTCCAATTAGCGATAAAGAATCTAAATTTAACCAAAAAATAAAACAGCGTCAAAATAATAATTTATTCTAAAAAAATACAAATAAAAGTGTTAAATAATTTTTGATTAGTTACTTAAATAATATAAATAATTATCTGTTCTTGAAGAACAAAACACATTGCACTGGTCCCTCTAACAGGAGTCAACTCTTTAATTCGTCAATTTCTCTAGTGCCTTAGCAAAGTTGACGGAAAGACGATCATTGTTCAATCGACTTTGTTATTCGTAAAATCTCATAATGTAAAAAAGTTATGGGTTCAGAAATGAATATTGTGGAAATTACAAACGGAATGATAAACTTAGTAAAAACCTTTTTCTACCTGAGGAAAAGGGAATAAAAATAGAGAAAGCCAATGATACAAATAACAAGAATCACAAGAAAGAGATATGCAAATAATGATTCAATGTAGAAAATATAAAGACAAATTATAGTTAAGGTTCAAATGTCATCAATTGGAGAAAGTTCTAGGTCACTCAGTAACAATAAGAAGCAGAACAGAGTAATTATTTTTAACAAGAAAATAAATTTAAAATTCTTATTTGATTAAATGGTTTTTATTTACGAGTTCATTATTCTTATTAATTTAACAAATTTTATTTTTATCTTTATTCAATTTACTTATTAAAACATCTAAAATATTATTTTTTAATAAAAACAAATACAGACATTTAAAGGACAAATAAACTTGTATCGATCAAAGGGTTTAAATACACAAATGCCACATTTTTAAAGTCACAAATATTTATTCAGCCTTATGTACGTTAAGCAAGTTCATGAAGCAGCTTTATACAGCAGCTTTTAACCAGAACCAAAATTTTGTATAAAAGCTGTAAAACTTTTCAAGCAAATCATCAAAACGTTTACGTCAGTCAGTTGTTAAAACAAGACATTCTTTTCAAATTCTCAACAATTATTTCAAGATGAAATTAGTCCTGGTTGCAGTCGCCACCATTGCGTTCTTCATAGCTAGCGCCACAGGTCTTGCACTTCCAAATATGTTCAGTGGATGGTTTGGTAATTTTGATGAAGGAACATTGGATAAGGAATGCCAACTGCTTACTAATGGCACATGTGTCTGTGCTGATATAATTGCAAATATATTTAAATGCAGTGGACTGTGAAAATTTAAATTCTAACAGTCCACATGAATTTTATTCAATTTTAAAAAAATATTTATTTAAAAATCAAAGCATTTGCAAATGTAATAATAAATTATTAAATAAAGAGACACAAACTTTTTAAATTGAATTTATTATTAATGTCGGTGTTTTGTGTGTTATTGAAAATTTAACACTTGTCCTTATAATAAAGAAATCGTGTCTTTTCTGCAAAGATGTTTCTAAAGCGATGTTCGTTATCTGGATGTAAAATGTTATGGGATAAAACTCTATACTGGGACGTATTCTGTACTTATCTAGATATGATCACATGCCCAAGACTTAATTACCTTTTGGATTTTTTTTTTTAATTCTGCAAGTCATTTAAGTTTTTAAAAAGTTTTTGTCAATGTTGTTGCTTTTTCTCAAAATTTAATTTGACTAAACGAAATATTGTAGTGTTTTAAGCCTTCTGGTGAAATGAAATGTCACGGGCTGTTTGTTGTATGTGAAAGAAACATTATCATATCACGTCTTATTTTCCATCGAAGGGTCACACCAACCTCAACGAACACACGACCGATGTCAGTGTTCATCGGCAGTTATGACGCTATAATTTCATTTACTACCGAAACAAATCACATCTACTTCACAATAAAAACCTCTAAATTCTTAAACAAAAAAAAAAAAAAAAAAAACAAAGAAACAATGTTTTCTTTAATTGTGCTTGATTCCTTCAAGTATAAAAAGTAAAATTTCCTGATATTCGCATAAAATAATTATTATTTTAAGAATACAAAAAAAATACGCCTTTTGGCTTTTGCTTATTTATCCCATCAGTGGATTCTACGCAAATTTTGTATTTAAATCTCAAGAGTCTTATATCGAAGGCTGTATTAAATCTTTTATATTTAATTTCCAAAGTCACCCTTATTATGCAAAATGAAAGAAAAATAAGTAAGGGTGCTATAATCGGCTATGCCGAATATTATATACCCTTCACCATGTATGTAAATTTAATTTAGTGAAGTTACTCAATCAAAAAGTAAGAAAAAATTGAGTGCAGTATATAATTTTACATAAAAATGTCATCGGTTCTTAATGGGTTAGGCATTCTTTTTAAATTTTAGTATTTTCTAAAAGATCTCTTTAAAAGCTTTTAAATGATAACTTAAAAAATTTGGTGCATAATCGTACTTTCCTATAAAAAGCTCACAGGCCTATAACTCGGATAATATGGGAGAGCGCCAATTTTTTCACTTAATGTTTTTTCCTTCTTTTTTTAATCCTCTATCATCCCATGCTACTTCACTAAACTAGACTTGTACTAAATGATATGGAAAAAACTAGAGGCAGGCGTAGTGCTATTCTCGCTGCCTTGAAGGACGTTGATCTCTCTAATTTTCAATAGCATATTTGTCAAAACTTTGTCTGATCGACTGGCGTATTTTAATATTCTCTAGCTCATCTAGTGCATTAGCAAAATTGACTTAAACACAAATACGGACGGACATCGCTTAGCCGATTTCGCCTTGTATAAGGACTCAGAATATGTATTCTTTATGGGGTCTTTATCCACCTGTGGTGAAGGGTATTATAAAAATAGTTAATGGTTACTGTTTTTGGGTATAAAAGTTATTTGAGATTTTATTTTCTTTTTGATTTGATAATCAATGTTCTTCTCATTTAATTACTTTAGCTTTTGATTTAAGACTCACGGAGTTTTTAATACAAAACTTGGGTAGAATCTTGGTAGAATTATGAGCAAATGATCAGTAGTGTAATGGCCATATTGATATGCTTTCCCCATAATGAATCATGAAATATTTATATTTGAAGGAATCAAGCATAATTAAGGAAAACATTGTTTCTTTTTTTTTTTGTTTAAGAATTTAGAGGTTTCTATTGTGAAGTAGATGTGATTTGTTTCGGTAGTAAATGAAATTATAGCGTCATAACTGCCGATGAACACTGACATCGGTCGTGTGTTCGTTGAGGTTGGTGTGACCCTTCGATGTAAAATAAGACGTGATATGATAATGTTTCTTTCACATACAACAAACAGCCCGTGACATTTCTTTTCACCAGAAGGCTTAAGACACTACAATATTTCGTTTAGTCAAATTAAATTTTGAGAAAAAGCAACAACATTGACAAAAACTTTTTAAAAACTTAAATGACTTGCAGAATTAAAAAAAAAAATCCAAAAGGTAATTAAGTCTTGGGCATGTGATCATATCTAGATAAGTACAGAATACGTCCCAGTATAAAGTTTTATCCCATAACATTTTACATCCAGATAACGAACATCGCTTTAGAAACATCTTTGCAGAAAAGACACGATTTCTTTATCATAAGGACAAGTGTTAAATTTTCAATAACACACAAAACACCGACATTAATAATAAATTCAATTTAAAAAGTTTGTGTTTCTTTATTTAATAATTTATTATTACATTTGCAAATGCTTTGATTTTTAAATAAATATTTTTTTAAAATTGAATAAAATTCATGTGGACTGTTAGAATTTAAATTTTCACAGTCCACTGCATTTAAATATATTTGCAATTATATCAGCACAGACACATGTGCCATTAGTAAGCAGTTGGCATTCCTTATCCAATGTTCCTTCATCAAAATTACCAAACCATCCACTGAACATATTTGGAAGTGCAAGACCTGTGGCGCTAGCTATGAAGAACGCAATGGTGGCGACTGCAACCAGGACTAATTTCATCTTGAAATAATTGTTGAGAATTTGAAAAGAATGTCTTGTTTTAACAACTGACTGACGTTAACGTTTTGATGATTTGGTTGAAAAGTTTTACAGCTTTTATACAAAATTTTGGTTCTGGTTAAAAGCTGCTGTATAAAAGTTCATGAACTTGCTTAACGTACATACATAAGTCTGAATAAATATTTGTGACTTTAAAAATGTGGCATTTGTGTATTTAAACCCTGTGATCGATACGAGTTTATTTGTCCTTTAAATGTCTGTATTTGTTTTTATTAAAAAATAATATTTTAAATGTTTAATAAGTAAATTTAATAAAGATAAAAATAAATTTTGTTAAATTAATAAGAATAATGAACTCGTAAATGAAAACCATCTAATCAAATAAGAATTTTGAATTTATTTTCTTGTTATAAATAATTATTCTGTTTTGCTTCTTATTGCTACAGAGTGACCTAGAACTCTATTCGATTGATGACAACTGAACTTATCTATAATTCATCTTTATATTTCTTTTATTGACTCATTATCTGCATTTTTTATCCTTGTGATTTCTGCCATCTGTATCATTGGCCTTCTTGTAGTTCCTATGAATTCTCTATTTTTCTGTTTCCACCAACATTCTATTTTTATACTCTTCACCACAGGTAGAATAAGGGTAATTCTAAGTTTATCATTCCGTTTGTAATTTCCACAATATTCATTTCCGACCCCATAACTTATTTACATTTTGCGATTTTACGCATAACAGGGTCAATTGAACAATGATCTGGTCTGTCCGTTAACTCTGCCAGGGTACTAAAAGTCAACTCTTTAATGACTCCTTTTAGAAGGGCCAGTGCAATGTAATTTGTTCTTCAATAGCAGATAATCATTTATATTATTTAAATAACTAAACAAAAATATTTAACACTTTTATTTGTATTTTTTAGAATAAATTAATATTTTGGCGCTGTCTTATTTTTTTAGTGAAATTTAGATTCTTCATCGCTAATCGAAAACTGGCATTTGGTTCTGACTTTGTTATGCGCGTTATTGCTGCTAAAATTAACGCTCACGTCAACTTTTGCACACACGCAATTGATAACCTAAAGACTAAAGACATTTTTTACCTGCTTTATTAAATTCTAAAACAAATACTTTCATAAAAATCCTTTAATTTTACTGGAAAAGTAATTTACACTCTGTAATCTACACATATTGAGGAGAAATAAAACAAAATATGAAATTACCAAGAATTAAAGTTTAGAAAAAAATTACAAATAAAAAAGCTGAAAGCTTAGCAACACATTAGATAAGAGCGTTAAACGTATGAGGAAATTGTTTTCAAAAGGAGATAGACTCTGTGTGATTGTCTTAGAACTCTGTTTAGTATTTTAAAATTGTATGGAGAGAAGGCATTCTACTAACCCCCATTAGAAATTAATGAAGTTGTGCAATGTGTGATTAAAATCTGTGGTTCTCAAATCATTCCAATTTTTATATTTCCTCTTATTAAAATTATTTTTTAATTTAAATTGCACGTTTTAAATAAAAACAAAATTTTTTGTGAACATTTTATATTTTCTATTCATACATTTGGGTGGCATAAGTCATTTTGATGTCAATAGTAAGTAGTGAATGGTTAAATTTAATTTAATTTTAAAAAAATATTTTATTGCCTTCATATCTTAGATTATTTTGCAAAACTTTTCACAGTACAAGTTTCTTAACATATTGAAATGAAGGTGCCTTAAAGGGTTAATTTATTCAATACTTTTTCGAAAAATACAAGGAGAAATTTATGATGCATTTTTCACATCAAAATAATAAAAAACAAATACATTTAAATTTAAATATAAATGGAAATTCAGAATTTACTAAATCTTAAACTTTGCCCTTTTTCTGACCGGGCAGTATTTTAAGTTATTCAATTTTACACAAGTTTTCAACATTTTATATAAAGAACAACTGGCAAAATAATTGGGCCATGTACCTCAGTGCCACTTTAATTTTTTTTTTTCGTTGATTTAAAATTCAGTAAATCAATGCCATTCTGATATAAAAACATAAAACTAACTAAACATAAGCATTAGAAGAGAATTTAATATTAGCGGAATATAATTTGAGAGCAACCATTTTGTACTCGTAAGTCCTCAAATTCGCGGCCGGAAGCATCTACACAAAACACTCTTCCACATCTTCAACATTCCGTTTGTAACCGTTCCCTAAAAGCTCATCTGCGTCTTAATCAGCTGCTTTGCCAACAATAAAAAAGAAAATGGCGGCCAGGACTAATTTCATCTTGAAATTATCGTTTAATTATATTTGATAAATTTGAAAGAATGACTAGTTATGACAGTTGAATTCGTAAAAGTTTTTTGAATTTGTTGCTTTTATACGAATTTCGACTCTGTTTAAAAGCTGCTGTTTAAGAAGTTCATCAACTTGTTGAATGTACATAAATCTAAATAAATATTTTTGACCTCAAAAATGTGCCATTTGTATTTTCGAACCGCCTGATCTATACTAGATTATTTGTAGTTCAATGTTTGTAATTTTTTTTTTTTTAACTCAACAAAATGTATTTTATATATGAGCCATTTATTTTGAAAGTGACATAAGTAACTTTGCTTTTAGGCTGATACACATATTTACAAAAATGTGTTTTAGAGGTTTTTAAAAGGATTGATGCTTAACCTTGAGAAGGCTTCCTTGAATTTCTTATTATAGAATGCTTATTTTCCCCCAATAAAAACTTCGGTCAACATATAATCGCATCAGATTTAAACATTTAATTTTTTTTTTTGAAAAGGTGATTTATGTCACTTTTAAACTTAACGGATAATATTTCATCAAGTAAACTTGACAAAACTGATAATACATTATTAAGTTTAACATGTACCTTAAACTCATGAAGACAACTTCTCTTTTCCCGATATTTCTCGTTCGATGACATTTTGGAGTAAATTATTAAAAAATAGAATGCTGTGGCACATAAGAAAATAGAGAAGAACTAAAAGCAGGCCAATGATACAGATCTCAGGAATCACAAGGAAGAGAAATGCAAATAATGATTCAATGGAGAAAATAAAGATAAATTAAAGTTGCAATTTATATGTCATCAATCGGATAAAGCTTTAGGTCGCTCAGTAGCAATAAGAAGCAGAACAAAATAATTATTTTTAAATTTTGATTAGATGGTTTGGTTTGATTAGATGGTTTTCATTTACGAGTTCATTATTCTTATTTACTTTACAAAATTTATTTTTATCTTTATTTAATTGTCTTATTAAAATATTTAAAATATTTTTTTAATAAAAACAAATACAGACATTTAAAGGACAAACAAACTTGTACCGATCAAAGGGTTTAAATACACAAATGCCACATTTTTAAAGACACAAATATTTATTTTGACTCACATATGTGTGTATGTATGTACATTGAACAAGTTGATGAACTTTTGAACCAGAGTCGAAATTTGTATAAGAGCCACTAATTTTTTTCAACAGAATCATGAATATTTTTACGAATTGAATTGTGACAACCTTGTTGCAGCACTAAAATCTTGAACCAATTGAGACCTCCAAAATCTGATAGCCTATGATGGTAGAAGAAAAACCCTAGCTGGGTTTTCAATTATTAGCTAAGGTTTTTTTAATTCATTTTTAAAGTTTTCGAATGGGAGGTGGTTTTTAGTACAATTTTTTAAAAAACATGTACTGATTCTTAAGTCTATATCTCGCGAACTATTCGAAATATTGCATTTCTCTCTTCAGCAAATTTTTACCTCTCGATTAGGTCTAAAAATTTTGCCTTGAGATCAAATCAAAAAAACATCAACAACAACATTATGCGTGTCATTCCAAATGAAGTTATTTTGACTTGAACCTTTTTAGGTTGAAGTCATAGGACAAATTTTTGATATGATCAAAATTTTGGATTTACTGATTTTGATTCAAATTTTGGACTTGCTTTTTCCGGTTCAGATAAAATTAATCCGAAAAATTCTGAAATCAATCCTAGTTTGGATAATTTTTTTACAAAATTTTTATATAAGATCAATACCAAAAATTCTGATATCAAGCACAGTTTGCGATTGATTTTGATTCTCAGAAGGCTTAATGCCTTTTAATTTAGCGCTTAACTAATTCATTCTAATATCCATTATTTTGTACTTTATATAAGAAAAATTGAGTTTACCCCACTATCGGTACTGAACCGAATTGATTATTTTTTTTGAGTGTAAACACCGTCCGTTTGAATTATTTTTTGGCGCAAAATAACGGCATTTTTCAAATGTCAAATAATTTACATTGTTTTGATTGCACGTTGGAATTAAACAAATCTGAGGAATTTAGATATTACGGAATACATTGCGGAAAGAAAAAGTTGATATGGAAAAGTGTTGGAAGCTGAACCTGTTTTGCTACGTTTGTGGTATTTATGTACCCAAAAAAAAACTAATTTTACTGCTGAATTTAGAAAAGCGTACCTGTTATATTATTCTGACCAGTTGGACTTATTCCATTTTTCGTGGACACCGAGAAGTAAAAATTTGCTGAAGAGAGAAATGCAATATTTCGAATAGTTCGCGAGATATAGACTTAAGAATCAGTACATGTTTTTTGAAAATTGTACTAAAATCCACCTCCCAGTCGAAAACTTCAAAAATGAATTAAAAAAAACCTTAGCTAATAATTGAAAACCCAGCTAGGGTTTTTCTTCTACCATAATAGGCTATCAGATTTTGGAGGTCTCAATTGGTTCAAGATTATGAAGTTGAAAAATGCGCTACTGTGAAGTCATTCCTTTTAAAATATCAACAAAAGTTAAACAATAATTTCAAGATGAAATAATTTCTGATTGCAATCGCCGCCATTTTCCTCTTCATTGCTGTCACAAAACGCTTCTACTACCTGCAGATGGAAGCGTCCATAAATGTTAAAGATGTTAATGAAAGCGGCATTTATAAAATTGATCCAATTATTGCTGAGATATTTGTTGCTGTATATGTTAACAAAAATTTGAAATTAAATTAGAGTTTTGAATTTAATGAAATAAAAATTATAAAGAGAAAAACAAAAAAAGTCTTTAAGTAAAAAAGACCAACAATATTCTCTTGTATCTCAAATAATACTTACAGCCGTTGATTTGATCAAGAAAATAAAAAATTTTCTTTGAAAAATTAAAGTTTCAAAAGTGCGCTGTTCAAACTGTTATACGGGAAAATTGCTTCAAATTTGATAGAGATTAATACGATTAACCCAAATACTCGTAGTAGAATTGGGCAAACGTTTTAGAAAAGTCCAACACTGTCTCGTTCACAATGTAAAGAAAGTTTCTATTTCACCATAAACGAAATATCAAACTTAAAAATACAAAAAGAAAAAGGGAGTTGGTGGAAGATAATTTATTTGTTGATTTTCTTTTTTTTTTTTTTTCTTTTTGGAGTTACAATTTTTAGCTAATTTTTATTAAGAAAAAACTCGAAATATATATCGTTTTTTGCTGTACATTTTTTTAAGAAAAGGACACTAAAAGGGACAATCATTCGAAGAAGTGCCGACTTGCTACTTTAGTAGCAACAGCGGTTACTCTGATCGCAACAATTTTTGTGTTTTCATTTTCATTTCTTTGATTATAATATTGTTACGTTTTTCCCTTTTAGAACAAACGTACGAGTTCTTTTTTTATTATTGCAAATTTCACTGTGGAACATTATAAATTTTTTCATTTCTTTACTTAGTTGCGTTTTCTTGCGCACTAAACATATTCCATGCACGTTGTTTGTGTTACTCTGGCGATGCTTGTTTAAGGTGTGTCAAGTCATATGGAATGTAAAAATTGCTATCCATATGTAATTTCGTGTGTATGTCAAAATTAGTGTTTAACATACGGTTTATAATTTTCATGTTCAAACTTGCATATGTTATGAACATACGAGTATGACGTAACCTCTTATCGTCGAAAAGAAAACATAAATGCTAAAAACAGTGATATCAACTAATAAATCTTTTTTTTTTGCGATAGCTATTAAGAACTTTACAATTTAAGTTTAAGCACAAGGCTGTCTCATACAATTTGCTATAATATATATTAGAGGTCTGCACTTAGGTACTTGGCAATGTTCGTTTTTAAACTTTGGCAATTAAAAGAATATAAAAATAATATTATTTTGTTATTTTGCTTTAATTTTGCTATGGAAGTACAATGCAGGAAGTGCAAAGGAACAGAAATTTGGTTTAGAGTCTTCGAGCCTTGCAGATGTTTGTATTCAATGCAATGCTTTTTTTTTCGGTACAATTTAAAAAAGAGTATTAAATTTTATTTTGTATAATTATCAATAAGTTATACAAATGTATGAAAGTTATATTCAGCTTTTATAAAGATCTTGTTGGAAATACCAAAATTTTTTTTTAAAATCCTTAACCCATTAAGACCCGATGATACTTTTGTGTAAAATTATATATCGTACTTAATTTTTCTACTTATTATTTTTTAATTCTCTGTTACCCCAATATATGTTTAGTTTTTGTTTGGAGATATTTCACTAAACTAGATTTACATACATGGTGAAATTATTAACGTTGTACAAAACATAAAAAAAATAATGATTTTTTCTTTGCAATTTCGAACGATTATTAAAGTTAAAGTTTTAAAGGAACGTTACTCAGCACAGATAATCAGCAATTTGATCAACTATACACTCTCGCATATTCCTTCAGGTTTAAAATTAATCAAGGCGATTAAACGTGAGACTTGTGGTTGAAATAGGCCACGTTCAGAATATGAAAAAATCCTTAATTTCCCTTCCTATTGGAGAGCGCAAATATACCAGCAGAATTTATAAATGACATTTAATTTTTAAATTTCGCTTCTACCTGCGGCGACAATTTGACAAATTGTTTGATTTTCTTTGCAGTAAGAGTAAAAAGACGACACGGAAGATAATTTATTTATTAGCTTTTTTGGAATTACGATTTTAATTTTATTTCAATTGAGTTCTTCTGGATCACTAAATTTAATCTGTAGAAGAGAAATCCCAAGCATAAATCTTTGGTTTATTGCTGACTGCGTTTTCTTCATCGCAAAATCAGTTTTCCGTATTTTTTATATCAAAAATCTAAATTTTACCAAAAATGTTAATTTAACATCGAAAACTTGCAAAAAACCAAAAGGGTTAATAGATTTTTTTAAAACTTCTGTCATGCTACACTTTTTCTGCTTTAACCAGTGGGGCATATTAAGATTTAAGTAATTTCTTTAACTAAGTAAAGATATGAACTTAACAGCTTCTCCATATTTTTAGAAAAGCTGTCTTGTCAATAGATGTCATTGTGCGGTCACGATTGCTAGTTGGCGCATACAAATAATACAAAAATGTTTAATATATTTATTTAATAGTTGCTTAACAGTTAAAAACAATAAAAAAAAAACAAATTAACCTTTAGAAATTAAGAAAATTACTTCAGAGTTCTCTAAATCATTAAAACGCTCCTCTGCGGATGACTGATCACTGACTGGGAATACAATTTCTGCCGGTATTGTTTTTTATACTTTTTCTTATCCGATTAAAGTATAAATATTTGAAAGCAAGATCTTTCCACTGGACAATTTTTTTTGTGACTTTCCTTTACAGCCTAAATTTTGTGTTTTATTAAAGACGAATGACGTGGACTTAAATTTTCAGAAAATAAGAACTAAGAAGGTAAAGTTACTTTTTATGCGTTGCATACTTTTATCACAGTAAACAAATTTAATTATTGAAACACATTTTATTTAAATACAAATACGTGAAAGAATAAGCAAAATCGGATTAAAGGGTCCTAAAATATTGTCTTTGCCTATTTATATCATAATATTGGGTGTTCGTATTGTAAAATCTTCTCTTTATAGAAGACTGTCCCAACTAAATTTTTAAAAACATGATAATTAAAAAAAAACTCATTGAGAAAAAACAAAACTAACGAGAAATTGTATATTTTCTGGAATTAGGCAATTTAAATGTTTAATCTCATTTCAAGAAACAAAAACTCGAAATCTGGCTACAAAACTAAAAATTAAACTTAGATTTTTTAAATGTTTATTTTCATTGATATTGTTAAAAAACAAGTAAAAGTACTATATTTGTCCGTACTGAATCTTATATACCCTTCACCATGTATGTAAATCTAGTTTAGTGAAATATCTCCAAACAAAAACTAAACATATATTGGGGTAACAGAGAATTAAAAAATAATAAGAAGAAAAATTAAGTACGATATATAATTTTACACAAAAGTATCATCGGGTCTTAATGGGTTAAGGATTTTAAAAAAAAATTTTGGTATTTCCAACAAGATCTTTATAAAAGCTGAATATAACTTTCATACATTTGTATAACTTATTGATAATTATACAAAATAAAATTTAATACTCTGCACACCTGCAAAACTCGAAGACTCTAAACCAAATTTCTGCTTTTTACACTTCTTTGCGTTATGCTTCCATAGCAAAATTAAAGCAAAATAACAAAATAATATTATTTTTATATTCTTTTAATTGCAAAATATTTGTATTTTTTTTTAATCTTACAAAAATTTTCTTATCAGACTTTTTTAAAGTCAATTGTTTTGTAAACAAAAGTAAGAAACAGCTGTTTGGCTAATTCTTGCTAGTAAAAATTTTACTAGCCAAAACTTGCAACAAATTTTTTCGCTCTCACATTATTGCACTCTTTTTTAACTCTCTACTTGCAATTTTTTTTGTGTACGTTAACACGTTCTAGTAACAGTTTGTAACAATTTTTAGTCACTGAACAGACCTATAATCGGCTAACTAGCAATATATGGGCATTTCAACGAATACGACAAACACATCATCCAAACTCAGCGCCAAGGGGCATTGAACAGGTGACTGCATTAGATCATGCGGTAAACATATGTTTAAGCTTTTACGTGTATTTTGTTTTTATAAAAACTTTTGAGCTGTCGAAAACGTTTAGCAATATGTGTATATGTATTTGTGCAAAATAAGAAAGCCACTAAAACTATATTGAAATACATACACACATATTGCCAGACGTTTTCGACAGTTCAAAAGTTTTTACAAAAACAAAATACACGTAAAAGTTATTGCATTCACCTAAAAAAAAACATCCTAAAAATGAAATTGTTTACAACAAACCTTTCTTCAATGGAAATTTTTGAAATGTTTTTCTTTTTTACAACTTATCAATATCACTTGCGTACTTATGCATGAACACTGAGCAAGGATTGTATGTTAGTTACTTTATTAAGTCAATTAACAATTTCAAACGTTAAACTACATTGGTAAGATGTACTTTATATGAACTACGCCACTTATCTTAGAACTTGCAGTTTCGAGCTCGTGTTTTTAAAAATGAATATAGCCAAGTACCTAAGTGCAGACCTCTAATATATATTATAGCAATTTGTATGAGACAGCCTTGTGCTTAAACTTAAATTGTAAAGTTCTTAATAGCTATCGCAAAAAAAAAAAAAAAGATTTATTAGTTGATATCACTGTTTTTAGCATTTATGTTTTATTTTCGACGACAAGAGGTTACGTCATACTCGTATGTTCATAAGATATGCAAGTTTGAACATGAAAACTATAAACCGTATGTTAAACACTAATTTTGACATACACACGAAATTACATATGGATAGCAATTTTGACATTTCATATGACTTGACACACCTTAAACAAGCATCGAGTAGTTCCTGTCTCGCCGGAGTAACACAGTAGTGCAACGTGCATGGCATATGTTTAGTGAGCAAGAAAGTATAAGTAGAAATATAGCAGAAGAGTAAATAAATAATAAATTTATAATGTTCCACAGTGAAATTTGCAATAATAAGAAGAACGTAACAACATTATAAATGAAGAAATGAAAATGAAAACACGAAAATTGTTGCGATCAGCGTGACCGCTGTTGCTACTTTTTCGAATGTTTTTCTCTTTTAGTGTCCCTTTCTTAAAAAGAGCTAAACCTATCGCCACAAATTACCATTCGTTTATTAGAATGTTCAGCAAGAAATAACGATATATATTTCGAGTTTTTTTTTCTACAGATTAATTTTAGTTCTCCAGAAGAACTTAACAGAAATTAACTATAAATTGTAACTCACAAAAAAATCATTAAATAAATTATCTTCCATCAACTCTCTTTTTCTTTATATTTTTAAGTTTGACATTCCGTTTATAGTGAAATACAAGATTTCTTTATATTGTAAATGTGGCCGTGTCGAACTTATTTTACCACGATTTTCTGGGTTAATCGCATTGATTTCTTTCAAATTTAAAGCAATTTGTCAGAATAACTGTTTGAACAGCGCACTTTTTAAATTGTTTATTTGAGATACAGAAGAATATTGTTTGAATTTTTTACTTAAAATTTGTTTTTGTTTTTCTCTTTATAATTTTTATTTCATTAAATTCATAACTCGAATATACTTTAGGATTTATCGTAATATCAATTTTAGCAATGCGGCTTTCATAAACTTCTTTAACAACTTTTGTTTCAGCATCACCAAATGGTGGTGCTTGGACGTGTTCATCTGCAGGTAGAGGAAGTGCTGTTATGACAGCAATGCAGAAGAAAATGGCGGCGATTGCAATCAGGACTTGTTTCATCTTGAATTTATTATTTAATTTTTGTTAGCATTTTAAAAGGAATGACTTGTTGTCACAATTGAATTCGTAAAAATATTGATAATTTTGTTGAAAAGGTTAAGTGGCTCTTGTACCAATTTCGACTCTGGTTTAAAAGTTCATCAACTTGTTCAATGTACACATGTACACATATGAGTCCGAGCAAATATTTGTGACTTTAAAAAATGTAGCATTTGTGTATTTAAACCCTTTGATCGGTACGAGGTTATTTGTCCTTTAAATGTTTGTATTTGTTTTAATTAAAAAATAATATTTTAAATATTTTAATAAGTAAATTAAATAAAGATAAAAATAAATTTCGTAAATTAATTAAGAATAATGAACTCGTAAACGAGAACGATCTAATCAAATAAGAATTTTAAATTTATTTAATTGTTAAAAATAATTATTCTGTTTTGCTTCTTATTGTTACTGGGTGACCTAAAGCTCTCTCCGATTGATGACACATGAAATGCAACTTTAATTTATCTTTCTTTTTTCCATTGAATCATTATTTGCATTTCTCATCTTTGTGATTCCTGTGATCTCTATCATTGGCCTGCTTTTAGTTCTTCTCTATTTTTTATTTGCACCAGCATTCTATTTTTTTAAAAATTTACTCCAAAATGTCATCGAACGAGATTTTTATACCACGGACTGAAATATTGAGAAAAGAGAAGTTATCTTCATGAGTTCAAGGTACATATTAAACTTAAAATTTATTCTGTTTACTTGATGAAATATTATCCGTTAAGTTTGAAAGTGACATAAGTCACCTTTTCAAAACAAAACAAAAAAAAATTAAATGATTAAAGCTGATACGATATGTTGACTGAAGTTTTTATTGGGGGAATATACAAACATTGAACAAATAATCTAGTACCGATCAGGGGATTCGAAAGTACAAATACTGCATTTTTGAAGTCAAAAATATTTTTTTAGGTTTTTGTGCATACAACAAGTTGATGAACTTTTTAAACAGCAGCTTTTAAACAGAGTCGTTATTCGAAAAAATCATCAAAAATTTTTCAAATTCCGTTGTGAAAACAAGTCATTCTTTTTAAATAATCAATAATAAATTCAAGCTGAAATTAGTCCTGGCCCCCCATTTCATTTTAATTGTTGGCGCAGCAGCTGATTTAGCTGCAGATGAGCTTGTAGCGAACAGTTACAAACGGAATATTCATGGAAGAGTGTTCTGTGAAGATGCTTCCGGCCGTGAATTTGAGAACTTACAAACTACGCTATTAATTCAATAATTTATTGCTTTTCATATGTTGTATAAGATGTAAGAAATAATAAAAATATATTTTTATATTTTCAGCAAAAAAATCACAAAAACGATTAAAAAAGTATTTTTAAAACACTCAAAAAATACCCCAAAAATTAAATAAGAGCTACAGCTAAGCTTTTTTAAAAAAAACTCTATTTAAAATATTTTATTAGTTATAAAAATTCGCTTTTCAGTCACCAGAGAAATAAGTACACAATCATTTTTTTTATGATAACAGATGGGTGAAAATTCCATTATAGGGGTTCTTTCTTGATAAGTTGGGAATGCTAAATATTTTGAATTTTAACTCTTTTTCAATCACAATAAATCTCCTACAATCTCTCCACTTTTTTTTACGCTTCAAAGTCGGAGGTAATTTATCAGCATTAATTTACTGAATTTAAAACTAATGAAAGTACAATAGAGTAACACTGAGGTATATTAGCCAGTTATTTTGCCAGTTGTTCTTTAAATAAAACTTGTATAAGATTGAATAACTTAAAATACTGCCCGGTCATAAAGAGGGCAAATGTTAAGATTTAGTAAATTCTGAATTTATATTGATTTTCATTTATTAAAATTTAAATGTGTTTGTTTTTTTTTTTTTTGATGTGAAAAATGTATTGTATGTTCCTAAAAAGCATTGGACAAATTAACCCTAAAAGGCACGGTTTAGGTTATAGGGGTCACATTCTATTCAATATGTTAAGAGACTTGTACTGTGAAACGTTTTGTAAAATAATCTAAAATATGAAGGCAATAAAATATTTTTTTTAATTAAATTTAATTAAATTAAACCATTTACTACTCGTACTTACTGTTGACGTCAAAATGACTTATGCCATACAAATTTATACTAAAGTGAATAGAAAATGTAAAATGTTCACATACAATTTTGTTTTTATTTAAATTGGAATGATTTGAGAACCACAGATTGTAATCACACATTGCACAAGTTCATTAATTTCTAATGGGGGTTACTCGTAGTAGGATGCCTACTTTCCACACTATTCTTAAAATACTAAATAGAGTTCTAAGACAATCACCAAGAGTCTATCTCCTTTTGAAAACCATTTCCTCATACGTTTAACGCTCTTATCTAATGTGTTGCTAAGCTTTCAGGTTTTTTATTTGTATTTTTTTTTCTAAACTTTAATTTAATTAATTTAAAATAAAGCAGGGTGTCTTCTTGGTAATTTCACATTTTGTTTTATTTAGATCAGAGAGTTTAGTTATTGAAAGTCCACTCTTGCACTCTAGCGGATTTAACTGATCATCAATATTGCCTATGATCTGTTAACTGCTCCCGTCGAAACCACACAGGTCTGAGTTTAGTTTTCTGACACTAGTAGGTCGTTTTTGCCTGAGAGTAGGTGATACCAATTGGAGGATTATTCTGATAATGAAAGCTAGTTTGCATTGCCAGTAAACTTTTACTGATTGCTGAAATCGAAATTGCATTTCCGGTAAAATAAATGGATTTTTGTGAAAGTTTTGGTTTTAAAATTTAATGAGGCAGCTAAAAAATGTCTTTGGTCTTTACTTTTTTAACTTGAAAATAATTAAGGGATTCACGTTACCAATTGCGTATGTGCAATAGTTGACGTGAGCGTTAATTTTAGCAGCAATAACGCGCATAACAAAGTCAGAACCAAATGCCAGTTTTCGATTAGCGATGAAGAATCTAAATTTCACTAAAAAAATAAGACAGCGCCAAAATATTAATTTATTCTAAAAAATACAAATAAAAGTGTTAAATATTTTTGTTTAGTTATTTAAATAATATAAATGATTATCTGCTATTGAAGAACAAATTACATTGCACTGGTCCCTCTTACAAGAGTAAACACAAAATTCTTTAATTTTCTCTAGTGCTTTGGTAAAGTTGATTTCAACATGAACACGGATGGGCAGATGGATTAAAGGACAAACGATCATTGCTCAATCGATTTCGTTATGCGCAAGATCTCAGAATATAAATATAATAAATATTGTGGAAATTACAAACAGAATGGCAAACTTAGTAATACCCTGTGGTGAAGTGTATAAAAATAGAATGTTGGTGGAAACAGAAAAATAGGAACTACAAGAAGGCCAATAATACAGAGCACAGAAATCTCAAGGAAGAGAAATGCAAATATTTATTCAATGGAGAAAATATGAAGAGGAATTATAGATAAGTTTAGTTGTCACCAATCGGATAGAGTTTTAGGTCACTCAGTAACAATAAGAAGCAAAACAGAATAATTATTTATAACAAGAAAATAAATTTAAAATTCTTATTTGATTAGATGGTTCTCGTTTACGAGTTCATTATTCTTATTAATTTAACAAATTTTATTTTTATCTTTATTTAATTTACTTATTAAAATATTTAAAAAATTATTTTTTAATAAAAACAAATACAGACATTTAAAGGACAAATAAACTCGTATCGATCACAGGGTTTAAATACACAAATGCCACATTTTTAAAGTCACAAATATTTACTTAGACTTATGTACGTTAAACAAGTTCATGAACTTTTATACAGCAGCTCTTTACCAGAACCAAAATTTTGTATAAAAGCTGTAAAACTTTTCAACCAAATCATCAAAACGTTAACGTCAGTCAGTTGTTAAAACAAGACATTCTTTTTAAATTCTCAACAATTATTTCAAGATGAAATTAGTCCTGGTTGCAGTCGCCACTATTGCCTTCTTCATGGCTACCGCCACAGGTGTTGCACTTCCAAATATGTTCAGTGGATGGTTTGGTAATTTTGATGAAGGAACATTGGATAAGGAATGCCAACTGCTTACTAATGGCACATGTGTCTGTGCTGATATAATTTCAGATATATTTAAATGCAGTGGACTGTGAAAATTTAAAGTCCACATGAATTTTATTCCCTCATAAAAAATATTTATTTAAAAATCTAAGCATTTGCAAATGTAATAATAAATTATTAAATTAAAAGAAATTAAACTATTTAAATTGAATTTATTATTAGTGACGGTGTTTAAAAAGTTTGTGTGTTTTGTTAGACATCTTAAGTTTTGTATGGTATTGAAAATTTAACACTTGTCCTTATGATAAAAAAAATCGTATCCCTTCTGCAAAGACATATTAAAAACGATGTTTGTTATCTGCATGTAATATATTATGGGATAAAACTCTGTACTTATCTAGATATGATCACATGCCCAAGACTTAACTACCTTTTGGAATTATCGTTATTTTTTGGATTCTGCAAGTCATTTAAATTTTTTTTAAAGTTTTTGTTACTGTTGAATAACTTTTGTTGCTTTTTCTCGAAATTTAATTTGACTAAACGAAATATTGTATTGTTGTTAAACCTTCTGGTGAAAAGAGATGTCACGGGCTGTTTGTTGTATGTGAAAGAAACATTATCATATCACGTCTTTTTTTTACATCGAAGGCTTATGGTTGGTCAACGAACAAACAACGACCGATGTCAGTGTTCATCGGCAGTTATGACAACATCATTTCATTTACTAGTAAAACAAATCACATTTACTTCATAAGAGAAACCTCTAAATTCTTGAATAAAAATTCTTAAAAATAAAATTTCATGATATTCTCATGAAATATTAATTATTAAAAACTACAAAATAAATACGCCATTACGGGGAAAGCATATCAATATGGCCATTTCACTTCTGTTCATTTAGCTTATCAGTGGATTCTACCCAAATTTTGTATTAAAAACTCGTGAGTCTTAAATCAAAAGCCAAAGTGATTCAATGACAAATACATTGATCACTAAAGCAAAATGATAAGAAAATCTCAAATAACTTTTATACCCAAACACAGTAACCATTAACTATTTTTATCACCATAGGTGGAAAAAGAGTAAAGTAAAGCGTTGAAATGAACATTGCTAATGCACTAGCTGAGCTAGAGAAAATTTAAATACGCCAATTGATCAGACAATGTTTTGAAAATTCTGCTATTAAATATCAGCAAGTGGGCAGAACACAACGCCTGTCTCCAATTGTTTCCATATCATTTGGGTTAAATTTAGTTTATTGAATGATAGAGAATTACAAAAGAAGAAAAAAACAACACTAAGTGAACAAATTGGCGCTCGCCGAGTTATGGGCCTGTGAACTTTTCATAAAAAAGTTCGATTATGCATCAAATTTTTTTAAAATATCAATATGGATGTCATTTAAAAGCTTTTAAAGAGATTTTTTAGAAAATACTAAAATTTAAAAAGAGTGCCATTAAGAGCCGATGACATTTTTATGTAAAATAATATATTTCACAGAATTTTTTTCTTACTTTTTAATGGAATCGGCATAGCCGATTATTAATTAGAATATTTATTTTGTATTAATAAAAGCCAAAGAATTTATTTATTCACTTCAACTTAATTGATCATTAAAAAAAAAACAAAAAAAAAAAACAAAACAAACAAAAACTCACGTTTTGCGTCTTTCGAATATTTTTTAATCATTTAATTTAAAATTGGAAATCCCTTTCGTATTTCAGTACCACATGCTCAGACTGTTCGCTTTAATGCAATAAGCTTTAAATTTAAAATTTATGCAATATTTTTTTTTTTTATTAATATGTATCCATGGAACATATTCAAATCATAGATTTCATAAAAACGCACACTTCTCAAACACAGTCAAAGAACAAAGAACTCAATTCAAATAATTTATTTATTTCAATTCAATAATTTATTATTACATTTGCAAAAGAATACTAAATTTTAAATAATATTTTCTTAAAAGCAAATAAAATTCATGTGGATTGTTAAAACTTAAATTTTCACACTCAAGTTAAAAATTGATTCAAATTTAAACTGATTTCTTATACGAATTTCAAATGCACCTTTCATTTGCAACGTCTTTTGAAATAAGATCATCACACTCACATTTTCCGCTTGAAAGCACTATGCAACCATTATCTAATATTTTATACGTCTCTAAGTCTTTAAAATCTTGATGCCAGTCTATTAGATCTCCTGAAATTCGAGCAGATATTGCGGCAGCAATGAAAAAGCAAATGGCAGCGATTGCGTTCAGAAATAATTTCATGTTGAAATTATTGTTTAATTATTGTTGATAATTTAAAAAGGTTGACTTGTTTGCACAGTTGAGTTTGTAAAATTTTCGAAAAGCCTTGTAGCTTTTATACAAAATTTGTCTCTGCTGCAGTTAAAAACTTCATCAACTTGTTGTATGAACATAAGTCTGAGTTTATTTGTAATTCTGTATTTTTTATTAAACAAACTTTGTTTTACATATTTTTATAAAAAAAATTGAATAAAAGTAAAAAAAACATCCAAATTAAACAAAATGAAGGTAACCCCTCTTTAGCTGTTATTTCAGTGCGTGTTATAAAAATTTTGTTCCTGTAAAGGCAACCCTACACTGCCAAACAAATTTAGTTCCCAAGTACTTATACTTCTTACGAGATATATTTTATAAGACACAAATGTTGTTCTCTTCATCAGGAGGTACCGTCTTACAGAATAATGTTCAAGTTAGTTGATGTTGGCGAGAGTTTTTGATGTGGAAAATATGACGTGACTTGACAATGATCTCTTTACATCGAACGTGCCTTCTGATTGCGATTGCAATCATTACTAATTTTTTTTTTAAAGTTGTTGTGTTAAGTTTGTTAACTAGCAGTGCTTACGACTTCGTCTGCTCATCATTTCTAAATTTCTTAATATTCTAGTTAATAAAAATGTGTTTTTAATTATTTATTGCAGAGTTCTGTAAACAGTACAAAAATTTTTTCATTAACACAAATAAAATGTGTGTCTTAGTACCATTATACTAGTAAAAATTATGAGCTTTCATTTTGTATCTCTATTTTCTCTAAAAATTATTTATTTTAAGGGGAAAAATATTATTAAATCAACAATCTAAGGGACCTTCTCACAAAATTTTGTTCAAATTCGTTTTGCATCACGTCAAACACAGACAGATAGATAAAAATTCCAAAAATAGTTGTTTTGTATTTCATATCGATTACCATTTACACCAACAGCATCATTTTCCAAAAATATTTCAATTACAGAAATTAGACCGTTACAGTTTTGTTATAAAATTGAATGAACAAATCAATCAGCAAACGTTTTCAAAATGTTACTTCTAAAACTGTTTTTATATTTTTTCTCTCATTGTTTTCTTCTCTGGCTTCAGGCATTAATGCGCTGTTACCATCAACATTCGCGTTAATAATTTCCCAAATCGTTTTAGAAATTAAAAGTAGGTAATGATGTCTTTTCGTCTCGATTATTACTTGAATTCCCATGCTTTAAATTAGAACCACGAAATATCACGTAGTGTTGTTGCAATTATCCGACTCGGACTCAGTGGTTTTATCTGACAGTAACTACACATCAATAGTTTTCTTGCTTCCTCACCTCAAAACGTGGAAAAACGGTGTATCTAAGTTTATTATTTCGGTTGCAATTTCTACAATATCCATTTCCGTCCTCATAAAGTATATAAATTCTGAGTCTTTATGCATAGCGAAGTTGATTAAGCGACGACCGTCTGACCGTCGGTGTTAGTGTTGAAATCAACTTTAAAAAAAGCACTAGATAAGTTAGAGAAAATTTAATCAGACATAGTTTCGAAATAGTTGCTATTGAAAATTAGCAAGATTGGTTCATGTCCTTCGATTCAGCGCACTAAACACCACGCCTGCCTATAATTTTTCCTTATCATTGAAGACAATGAGGTTACTCCATTAACAAAAAAAAAAAAAAAAAAACAAAAAAAAAATAAACATCAAGTGAATAAATTGGTGTTCATCCATATTTTCCGAGTTATGTGCCTCTGAAATTTTCAAATCTTTTTAAAAGATTTTACAGAGATCTTTCAAGAAATACCAAAGTAAAAGCCGATGAGATTTATGGTTTTTTTTAATTTTTTATATTTTCTGTCATCTTAATTTATATTAAGTTTTTTCTTTATTTAAGTTACATCACTAAACTAGATTTACATACATAGTGAAGGATATATAAGATTAGGGATACCTAAGAAGAAGAGGTGGAGGAGTCGGAGAACAACTGTAATTTTTGGCGAAAGAGTAGAGAAACACCGAACATCGATTTCGTAGAGGAACCAGTGCGATTTTTCTTCAGTATCAAATAACAATGCATCAATCAAAAAAATATTTAACACTTTGATTTCTCATTTTTTATGAACAAATAATTTTTTTAAGCTATTTTATTTTTATTACGAGATTATTATGTTTTTTTTTTTTTTTTTTGCAAAAAGTAATATCTCATTTGAATACCTATATTGTTTTAAGTTGAATAAAACAGCACTCAAAAAAATTTTTTTTTTACCTGTAGGCAACAAATGCAAGAAGATCCTCTTTGTTGCCTTATAAAATATTAAGAAAGAAAGAAATGCTGTAGTCGTTAAATTTTATTGGTAATGCAATTTCAATATCAGTAATCAGTAAAAGTGTAGGGGTTATGCAAACTAACTTTTATTGCCAGACTATACCTCTACTGCGTGGTGTCAGCTAAGTGAATTAAGCCCTGTCCCGCTGCTTGTGGTCTCCAGTCGGAATAGTTAATAGCTAATAGGCAAAATTGATGATCAATTACAACCGCGAGTCACTCACCTTTAAACTAAACTGTTGAGAGCATCACAGGCATCTTTTGATTGAATAAAATGATACGATTTAAATTTTATATTGCAAGAGAGGACTTTCGTTCATTAAACTCTGAGATCATTCTTGAGTTGTGTAGCTGTAGCTACCCGAGCAACCAGCGAAAACGTGCTGTTACTGCAATTTTAAATACAGTTTAACTGTAATGCAGTTTGCTAATGTATGATTTTCTAAATAGAAATAAATAAGTATCCAATTTAAGTGCAAAATGTTTCATAAGTGACACTCTGCTTTGTTTAAAATTATTGAATTTAAAACTTTATAAAGAAATACGATGGGAGATTACCTCTGGAAGACTGTCTTAGAGTTCGCTTTTAAAATTTAAGGACTGTGAAGATAGTGGTTAAAGTGTTAATTTTTTCGAAGAGAAAGCATCCTACTAACGCGCAAATACGAATTAATTATGTTGTGCAATGTGTGATTCGAAATTATTCAAAAATTTCTAAATTCAAGCAGTAGTTATTATTAAAATTATTACATGAATATGTTTAATTCAAATTTATGTTTTATATAGAGACAAAGCTTTATGTGAATATTAGTTTCTATTCAATTTAAAATAATTTTAGAAGCACAAGTTATTTTGTCGCCAACAGTAAGTAGTCAATGGGTATTTATATTTTATTTTATTTTAGTACACATTTTCATTCATCTTCCGAATTATTACAAAAAAAAAAACTTTTCACAGTAGATACATGTCTTACAAGTTAATAAAATAAATGTGACCTGTATTACCCAAGGCCGAATATTACTTTACACACAATTTTTATATAAAAGTAAGAAGAATCAAACACAGTGGAACAGTCATATTTCTATGAATTATAGATTATTTTAGTGTAGCGAAATTTGAAATTCGAATTGAGGGAATCATTTCATTTGTATGATGGAAAAAAACATAAACGAGAAGAATAAATTTTTATTTCTTGATTTTTTTTTTTAAATTACGATTTTTAAGAAGTTCAAAAGATGTCGACCCAACTGTTTGGAATTATCACAAAAATCTATCGCCATCATAAATATAAAATTGAATCACATCTTATCACACCAACAGCATTTTAGGTATGATCAGTCAATCTATTTTATTTATGATTTATGATCTACTTCTCCAAAAGATTCTTTCAACACTTATCTGTGTGGCTGGTTCTGTCACTACAACCTTAGCAATCTCATATAATTGTTGCTCTTGAAATCACTTGGATCACGTTTTACATTCATAAAAGCATTAAACAATTCCCATTATGGATACTTGTACTACCGTATCCCATCTGTATTCTTTTCACTTTGCTTGAGCGAGATTTTGCCAAAATTGACTGGAGTAGCGGGTATTATTTAAATTCGGTAGATGACCAACTCACTTTCCTCTAAAGGAATATTAATACTCTTGTTAATTTAACGGTTCCTCTGAAAAGAAAAAGGTTCTCAGATGAGATAAAAGAATCCATTAGATAAATATAGTTTGCGTATCGTAGGTGGAAAAGATTTAAAACAACTGAACTCCATGATAACTATCGCATTGCTAAACGTAAAGTTAATAGACTGATTAAAAAAGAAAATCTCTCCACCAGGAAGACATAGAAAACAATACGTGAAAAGGGAATCGGCAAAAATACTAGCCGGGAGAAATGTCTAACGGATGCAAATGTTATAAATAAATTTTTTTTTAGATATTCCTACTTTAGATTCTGACCTATGTTACTATTGTTATCATCAAACAAATAACATGGAATCTGTTTTTTCTTTCTCTACTATTAATCAGTGTGTGTGATGTACTTGAAAGCTAGTTGTCAATAAAATCCAACTCTGTAGGTGCGGATTGTATTAATCCAAAGTTTTTGAAAGTTTTGTTGCCAAAACTGCTGCCCTTAATTACGGCTATTTTTAATAGGATACTAACTTCAAGTCAATTTCCTTCTAACTGGGAAACAGCAAGAATCGTACCGATACCAAAAACAGGATCTGAGTTCAGGCCTATATAGAATTACGCATGGACAGATCACCAGTTTTCTTAACATTAGTAATATGCTTACATCTCGACTGTCTGTATTTAGAAAGGAATAAAGTTGCATAACTGCATTAATTAATGTTGATGAGGAAATTCGTGAGGGAATTGATTGTGGCAAAATAAGCTTTCTGATATTATTGGATCACTCCAAGGCTTTCGATACTATCGACCATAATATCCTTTGTTTTAAGTTAACTAATATGTTTAATTTCTTTTCAACAGCAACTCCCTTATTGTTAACATACCTTGGCAAGAGATACCAGTATGTCGAAACACTAACCAATAAGTCAAGTGCACTACCTGTTACGAGAGGTGTTCCACAAGGCTCGATTCTCGGCCCACTCTTATTTTTTATGTATTGTAATGACCTCCCTAACATATTAACGGATTGCAAGATTAGGATGTATGCTGACGATTTACAACTCTATAAAAGTTGTAACACTGAGGTGCTTGCTCAATGCATGCTTTCCTTGATTTAACAGCTTCAACGTATACATATTTGGGCATTAGCAAATGGTCTTGCAATTAGCCCTAAAAAGTCAAAATGCATAATTGTTAAAAAACGTCTCACACATTTTAATTTAATACCCCATTTATTTATTAATAACCAGGAAATTGAAATAGTGAATTCTGCTAAGAATCTTGGAGTAGTTTTTAACAAAAGTCTTACTTGGTCGGATCATATAAATTAGGCCTGTGGCCGAACCTTCTCAATGTATGAACCATTTGGCCAACTCAACACTGTACTCCTATTAAAATAAGAATCCTCCTAGCCAAAACATATTTAGTTCCTTTTTTATTGTATAGATGTGAGCTATTTGCTAGGTGCGACTGTTGCAGCATGAGAAAGCTAAATATTGCTTTTAATAACACGGCCTAGGGCGACGACTTGCGGTATCAATGTTTTATACACAACAGTCGGATCACCTTTACACTAGACTTCTTTTCGCATCTAATTGTAGAAGCAAAAGAATCAGATCATTTGGATTTAAAAGCCTTCTTTCTCAATGGCATTTTTATGTATTTGCAATAACTCTTTGGAATTCAATTCCCCATAGCACACAAATTTTAAGTAACGCACGTACTTTCGAAGATAATCTGATGAAACTGTTTCTAGATTAAATATTATTTTGAAACTGTTATTATTAATAGGTATATTTTATCTGTTAATATATCCAATGTGTTTTGGTAATACGAGTAATACAAATTTTAATTTATGTAAGGTTTTTTTTTGTTTTGTTTTTTTTTTTTTTTTGTTTAATTTTTATATGTTTCTAGTTTATTTTAGTAATTTGATGTGTAGGTCATTTTTATAATTATTTCTTAAGTTGAAAGTTAATTTTAATTTAATACTGTAACACTCAGGTCTACTCTGTAATATAAGACCTAAGATCTTGTGTGTGGACCTTCATAAGCTGAAATAAATAAATAAATAGCTGACGAGAACAGAACATTCAATCTACAATTTTTAGACACGAATAATATTTATGACTGATGTAGCGATCGGGAAAACCTATTGCTCCTTTCCTCTTAAAAGTTATGTTTTCGTTTTTTCTTAGAAAAGTAAGAAATAGAAATTACATGAACTCAAGAATAAATAAAAAAATCATTCAATTAGAAAAAAAAAACTTCATTCTTAGGCAGCTATTAATAATGAACTAAATTAACTGACTCTTAAAAGGACGTTGGTACTAAGTTAAATAATACGCTGAGCAGTTGTAATGCAGCTAAAATTGGACTGACCGATTGGATTTTTTTTAATAAACTCCCTAAGGTTGAATTACCTAATGTAACTTTATTGAAGAAAAGGAATTATTAACAATTACCCTTATGTAAGTTACAATAATTTAAAAGGATGTGAAAGTAGTATCTCCGCTTTAAATGCTTTCACTTCATACTGGAACCTCCACAATGCAGAAAACCAATACTTTCGTCGAATCAAGATATCCATTAACAGAAAAACTAATAGTAATTCACTAATTCTATGTTGCAAAGTTTAATTTTTAACTAACGATTTGTACTTAGGAATGCTTTCCCACACACACAATGCACTAGATTATATAATTTCAAGTTTTTAAGCATTTAACTTTTTTGCAAAAACAGATAAAATAAAAAAGAAATATAACAAAGAATTTAATCAAAGAAACGGTATTAATAACTTTAAAATTTCATTTATAAATTCTGTTGGTATATTTGCGCTCTATAATTGGAAGGGAAATTAAGGATTTCTTCATATTCTGAACGTGGCCTATTTCAGCCACAAGTCTCACGTTTAATCGCCTTGATTTATTTTAAACCTGAAGGAATATACGAGAGTGTATAGTTGATCAAATTGCTGATTATCTGTGCTGAGTAACGTACCTTTAAAACTTTAACTTTAATAATCGTTCGAAATTTCAAAGAAAAATTCTTTCTTTCACTGATATTTTGTACAACGTGAACAATATGTGGATGTTGTCTAAGTCTTTCTTTTACTGAGAGGGTTTATTTTAACCAATCAGGATTAAAGAATCTTTTTAAATAACTAAAAACTCGTAACTTACCTACCAGTTTAGGTAACATATCACTTTGGACGTAATTTTTATGCAGAAAGTTCTAAACATTACATTTTGGAGCTCGTTTATTAATTTTTATTCTTAAGTCGCTAATAATAAATAAAACTCCAATAATTTATTTCTCTTTATATTAAATAATTTGCTAATATATTTGCAAATGTTTAAAGTTTTAAATAATTTTTTTGAGAAGCAAATATATGTAAATCATGTGGATTATTATAATTAAAATTTGCACACCCCATTAAATATCAGTCAACTGTGATGAGCACTTGTATGCTAAATGTATTGGTTGAATCATACCATCGCAAATACACAATCCATTTAAAAGATATTTGCAACCTTCTTCTGCAGTAATGTTTAGAATACCACCGATTTCAGGCACACCGACTTCATCTAAATTAGCTGTAGCGCCAGCAATGAAAAGAAAAATGGCGGCGATTACAGTCAGGACTAATTTTATCTTGAAATTGTTGTTTAATTTTTGTTGATAATTTTAAAGGAACGACTTGTTGTCACAATTGAATTCGTAAAAGTTTTGATGATTTTGTTGAAAAGTCTTGCAGCTTTTATAGGAATTTTGGTTTTTGTTAAAAGCTGCTGCATTAACTTGTTTAATGTAAATAAGTCGAAATATGTAAAAATATTTGACTACAAAAATGTAGCTTTTGTATATTTAAGCCTTATGTTCTGTTCCAGTTTATTTGTCCTTTAAATGTCTGTTTTTTTAAGAAAAATATTTATTTTATTTAAAAGCTAAAATAAATTTGCAAATTAAACAAACATCATGAACTCACAAAGATAACCCCTAAAGTCACTCATTAGCAATAAGAGGCAAAACAGAGTAATAATTTTTAACAAGAAAACAAATATAAAATTCTTATTTGATTAGATGGTTTTCAAAAACACAGAATAAAAAGTGTCACTTTATGAGTTCATTATTCTTATTTAATTTACAAATATTATATTTACATTTTTTTCATAAAAAATACAAACACTTGAAGGACAAATAAACTCATACAGAGCAAACGAGTTTAAGAAAATAAATGACACATCTTTATAGTCACAAATATTTTAACAGCCGCTTTTTTACCAGAGCCAAAATTCCTATAAAGGCCGTAAGACTTTTCAACAAAATCATCAAAACTTTTACGAATTCAATTGTGACAAAAAGTCGTTCCTTTGAAATTATCAACAAAAATTAAACAACAATTTCAAGATGAAATTAGTCCTGACTGCAATCGCCGCCATATTTCTTTTCATTGCTGGCGCTACAGCAAATTTAGGTCAAGTCGGCGGGCTGGGAAGTGGTAGTAATGTAGTGAATATTGAAGACTTACAAAAGGATTGCAAAATGCTTTCTAATGGTGAAAAGTTATGTAAAGGAGGAGTTGAGGAAACACAAGAAGTCTGTAAACTGATTAGTGATAACGAGTGTGATTGTGATGGTATCATTCAGTTTATTATCGAAAACGATAAGTGCCAATCTCTTTTGCCTGATATTTAATGGGGTGTTATAATTTTAATTATAATAATCCACTTGTGTTATAATTGCTTCTACGAAAATACCTTTTTAAAACTCTAAACATTTGCAAATGTATTAATAAATTATTTAATATAAATAAAAGTAAATTATTGGAATTGTATTTATTATTAGCGTCTATATTTCAGTCACGGAACGAAACTTAAAATTATAAATTAATAAATGAGCGCAAAAATGTAATTTTTAGAACTTTCTGTAAGTTAAGGTAAGTTACGAGTTTTAAATTGATTGTATGAAATATTTAAAAGCGAAACAACCGAAGTTTTCGTTTAAAAATGAATTTAAAATTCATTCATTAACCCTGATTGGTTCAAATAAATGCTCTCAGTAAAGGAAGACCTAGACAACATCCACAAATTATTCACGTTGTACAAAATATCAAAAAAATAATGATTTTTTCTTTGCAATTTCGAACGATTATTAAAGTTAAAGTTTTAAAGGAACGTTACTCAGCACAGATAATCAGCAATTTGATCAAATATACACTCTCGTATATTCCTTCAGGTTTAAAATAAATCAAGGCAATTAAACGTGAGACTTGTGGTTGAAATAGGCCACGTTTAGAATATGAAAAAATCCTTAATTTCCCTTCCTATTGGAGAGCGCAAATATACCAGCAGAATTTATAAATGACATTTAATTTTTAAATTTCGCTTCTACCTGCGGCGACAATTTGACAAATTGTTTGATTTTCTCTGCAGTAAGAGTAAAAAAGTCTACACGGAAGATAATTATTTATTAGCTTTTTTGGAATTACGATTTTAGTTTTATTTCAATTGAGTTCTTCTGGATCACTAAATTTAATCTGTAGAAGAGAAATCCCAAGCATAAATCGTTGGTTTATTGCTGACTGCGTTTTCTTAATCGCAACATCAGTTTTTAGTATTTTTTATATCAAAAATTTTAATTTGATCAAAAATGTTAGTTTTACATCGAAAACTTGCAAAAAACCAAAATGGTTAATGGTTTTTTTTTAAAGCTTCTGGCATGCTACACTTTTTCTGCTTTAACCAGTGGGCATATTAAGATTTAAGTAATTTCTTTAACTAAGTAAAGATATGAACTTAACAGCTTCTCCATATTTTTAGAAAAGCTGTCTTGTCAATAAATGTCATTGTGCGGTCACGATTGCTAGTTGGCGCATACAAATAATACAAAAATGTTTAATATATTTATTTAATAGTTGCTTAACAGTTAAAAACAATAACAAAAACAAATTAACCTTTAGAAATTAAGAAAATTACTTCAGAGTTTTCTAAATCATTAAAACGCACCTCTGCGGATCACGGATCACTGACTGGGAAAACCATTTCTGTCAATATTGTTTTTTATACTTTTTCTTATCCGATTAAAGTATAAATATTTGAAAGCAAGATCTTTTCACTGGACAATTTCTTTCTGTGACTTTCCTTTACAGCCTAAATTTTGTGTTTTATTAAAGACGAATGACGTGGACTTAAATTTTCACAAAATAAGAACTAAAAAGGTAAAGTTACTTTTTATGCGTTGCATACTTTTATCACAGTAAACAAATTTCATTATTGAATACAAATACGTGAAAGAATAAACAAAAACGAGTTAAAGGGTCCTAAAATATTGTCTTTGCTTATTTATATCACAATATTGCGTGTTCGTATTGTAAAATCTTCTTTTTATAGAAGACTGTCCCAACTAAATTTTTAAAAACATGATAATTAAAAAAACTCATTGCGAAAATACAAAACTAACGAGAAATTGAATATTTTCTGGAATTAGGCAATTTAAATGTTTAATCTCATTTCAAGAAACAAAAACTCGAAATCTGGCTACAAAACTAAAAATTAAACTTATATTTTTAAAATGTTTATTTTCATTGATATTGTTAAAAAACAAGTAAAAGTACTATATTTGTCCGTACCGAATCTTATATACCCTTCACCATGTATGTAAATCTAGTTTAGTGAAATATCTCCAATCAAAAACTAAACATAAATTGGGGGTAACAGAGAATTAAAAAATAATAAGAAGTTAAATTAAGTACGATATATAATTTTACACAAAAGTATAATCGGGTCTTAATGGGTTAAGGATTTTTTTTTAAAAATGTTGGTATTTCCAACAAGATCTTTATAAAAGCTACTAAAGTAGCAAGTTGCGTTTATAATGTTTAAGCGCATCATGAAATTAATTTTTTTTATACTCAAGTTCGAAAAAAAAACATTCTTATTATGATTTATACGCAAAAATATTTATTCATATTAAAGATAATAATAACTTCATACATTTCTATAACTTATTGATAATTATACAAAATAAAATTTAATACTCTTTTTTAAATTCTACTGAAAAAAAAACATTGCATTGAATACAAACATCTGCAAAGCTCGAAGACTCTAAACCAAATATCTGTTTTTTACACTTCTTTGCATTGTACTTCCATAGCAAAATTAAAGCAAAATAACAAAATAATATTATTTTTATATTATTTTAATTGCCAAAGTTTAAAAACGAACATTTCCAAGTGCCTAAGTGCAGACCTCTAATATATATTATAGCAATTTTTATGGGACAGCCTTGTGCTTAAACTTAAATTGTAAAGTTCTTAATAGCTATCGCAAAAAAAAAAAAGATTTATTAGTTGATATCACTGTTTTTAGCATTTATGTTTTATTTTCGACGATAAGAGGTTACGTCATACTCGTATGTTCATAACATATGCAAGTTTGAACATGAAAATTATAAACCGTATGTTAAACACTAATTTTGACATACACACGAAATTACATATGGATAGCAATTTTGACATTCCATATGACTTGACACACCTTAAACAAGCATCGAGTAGTTCATGTTTCGTCGGAGTAACACAGTAGTGCAACGTGCATAGCATATGTTTAGTGAACATGAAAACGTATAAGTAGAAATATAGCAGAAGAGTAAATAAATAATAAATTTATAATGTTCCACAGTGAAATTTGCAATAATAAAAAAAGAACGTAACAACATTATAAATGAAGAAATGAAAATTAAAACACGAAAATTGTTGCGATCAGCGTGTCCGCTGTTGCTACTTTTTCGAATGTTTTTTTCTTTTAGTGTCCCTTTCTAAAAAACAGCTAAACCTATCGCCACAAATTACCGTTCGCTTATCAGAATGTTCAGCAAGAAATAACGATATATATTTCGAGTTTTTTTTTCTACAGATTAATTTTAGTTCTCCAGAAGAACTTAACAGAAATTAACTATAAATTGTAACTCACAAAAAAATCATTAAATAAATTATCTTCCATCAACTCTCTTTTTCTTTATATTTTTAAGTTCGATATTTCGTTTATAATGAAATAGAAGATTTCTTCATAGCGTAAACGTGGCCATGTCGGACTTTTTTATGCCCAATTTTACTACGAGTATCTGGGTTCATCGCATTAATTTCTTTCAAATTTTAAAAAATTTGCCAGAATATTGGTTTGAACAGCGCACTTTTGATATATTTTTCAAGAAAATCTTGATCACATCAACGGCTGTAAGTTTTATTTGAGATACAGAAGAATACTGTTGATCTTATTTACTAGAAGACTTTTTTTGTTTTTCTCTTAATAATTTTTATTTGATTAAATTCAAAACTCGAATTTACTTTCGGATTTATCGTAATATCAATTTTAGCAATGCGGCTTTATCAACTTTTGTTTCAGGACGTGTTCGTGTGAATTCGTAAAAATATTCATAATTTTGCTGAAAAGGCTGAGTGGCTCTTGTACCAATTTCGACCCTGGTTAAAAAGTTCATCAATTTGTTCAATGTACACATGTACACATATGACTCTGAGCAAATATTTGTGACTTTAAAAAATGTAGCATTTGTGTATTTAAAACATTTGATCGGTACGAGTTTATTTGTCCTTTAAATGTCTGTATTTGTTTTAATTAAAAAATAATATTTAAAATATTTTAATAAGTAAATTAAATAAAGACAAAAAAAAAATTCTTAAAATTAAATAAGAATAATGAACTCGTAAATGAAGCCCATCTAATCAAACAGGAATTTTAAATTTATTTTATTGTTAAAAATAATTATTCTGTTTTGCTTCTTATTGTTACTGAGTGACCTAAAACTCTATCCGATTGATGATTGATTGATACACATATTGCTAAACGTTTTTGACAGCTCAAAATACACGTAAAAGCTTAAACATATGTTGACCGCATGATCTAATGCAGTCACCTGTTCAATGCCCCTTGGCGCTGAGTTTGGATGATGTGTTTGTCGTATTCGTTGAAATGCCTATATATTGCTAGTTAGCCGATTATAGGTCTCTTCAGTGACTAAAAATTGTTACAAACTGTTACTAGAACGTGTTAACGTACACAAAAAAAAATTGCAAGTAGAGAGTTAAAAAAGAGTGTAAAAATGTGAGAGCGAAAAAATTTGTTGCAAGTTTTGGCTAGTAAAATTTTTACTAGCAAGAATTAGCCAAACAGCTGTTTCTTACTTTTGTTTACAAAACAATTGATTTTAAAAAAGTCTGATAAAAGAAAATTTTTGTAACAGGGAGTCCACACCTGATGAATTTATATCTTGATGAAAGTCAAATTTATATCATGATGAAAATTCATCCTTTGTAGACTTCATTTATTAGTATTATATCATCGTTATGATATAATTATCAGAGCTCATAGACTAATAAATTCATCATGATATGAAAAGTCATTTTATACGTAATTTTATTTTTGACGTATAATTTTTTAATAAAATTTTAAATTATTATAGCTTAGGCATTTTTTTTATTATGTTTTTATTATAAAAACCAACCGAAAGTTCAAAAAATAACATTTAGACAGAATTATTTGCACATGTGACCAATAAAGAATTATTCATCATAATATTAAATCATCAACGTCTACCCCTTTGAACTGATATTAATATAAATTTGACAATTGTTCTGCCGGCGTTTTATTAGGCATTATGATGAAAATTCGTCTCGTGTACACATAGTGTAAGATTAAAGAAAATACAAATAGGTATTTGGCAATTAAAAGAATATAAAAATAATATTATTTTGTTATTTTGCTTTAATTTTTCTATGGAAGTATAACGCAAAGAAGTGTAAAAAGCAGAAATTTGGTTTAGAGTCTTCGAGCTTTGCAGATGTTTGTATTCAATGCAATGTTTTTTTTTTCGGTACAATTTAAAAAAGAGTATTAAATTTTATTTTGTATAATTATCAATAAGTTATACAAATGTATGAAGTTATTATTATCTTTAATATGAATAAATATTTTTATATCTAAATCACAATAGGAATGTTTTTTAGAACTTGAGCATAAAAAAGTTATATTCAGCTTTTATAAAAATCTTGTTGGAAGTACCAACATTTTTAAAAAAAATTCTTAACCCATTAAGAGCCGATGATACTTTTGTGTAAAATTATATATCGTACTTAATTTTTCTACTTATTATTTTTTAATTCTCTGTTACCCCAATATATGTTTAGTTTTTGTTTGGAGATATTTCACTAAACTAGATTTACATACATGGTGAAGGGTATATAAGATTCGGTACGGACAAATATAGTACTTTTACTTGTTTTTTAACAATATCAATGAAAATAAACATTTTAAAAATCTAAGTTTAATTTTTAGTTTTGTAGCCAGATTTCGAGTTTTTGTTTCTTGAAATGAGATTAAACACTTAAATTGCCTTTTTTGAGGAAATTTACAATTTCTCGTTAGTTTTATATTTTTTCAATGAGTTTTTTTTTAATTATCATGTTTTTAAAAATTTAGTTGGAACAGTCTTCTATAAAAAGAAGATTTTACAATACGAACACCCAATATTGTGATATAAATAAGCAAAGACAATATTTTAGGACCCTTTAACTCGATTTTGTTTATTCTTTCACGTATTTGTATTTAAATAAAATGTGTTTCAATAATGAAATTTGTTTACTGTGATATAAGTATGCAACGGTTAAAAAAGCCTTTCCTTCTTAGTTCTTATTTTGTGAAAATTTAAGTCCACGTCATTCATCTTTATTAAAACACAATATTTAGGCTGTAAAGGAAAGTCACAGAAGAAAAATGGTTCAGTAGAAAGATCTTGCTTTCAAATATTTATACTTTAATCGGATAAGAAAAAGTATAAAAAACAATACCGGCAGAAATTGTATTCCCAGTCAGTGATCAGTCATCCGCAGAGGTGCGTTTTAATGATTTAGAGAACTCTGAAGTAATTTTCTTAATTTCTAAAGGTTAATTTGTTTTTTTTTATTGTTTTTAACTGTTAAGCAACTATTAAATAAATATATTAAACATTTTTGTATTATTTGTATGCGCCAACTAGCAATCGTGACCGCACAATGACATCTATTGACAAGACAGCTTTTCTAAAAATATGGAGAAGCTGTTAAGTTCATATCTTTACTTAGTTAAAGAAATTACTTAAATCTTAATATGCCCCACTGGTTAAAGCAGCAAAAGTGTAGCATGACAGAAGTTTTAAAAAAATCTATTAACCCTTTTGGTTTTTTGCAAGTTTTCAATGTAAAACTTACATTTTTGGTAAAATTTAGATTTAAAATACTTTAATGTTCATTTGTTAATTCTGCTGGTATATTTGTGCTCTCTTATTGAAGGGAAATTAAGGATTTCTTCATATTCTGAACGTGACCTACTTCAACCACATGTCTCACGTTTAATCGCCTTGATTTATTTTTAACCTGAAGGAATATGCCAGAGTGTTTAGTTTCTCAAATTGCTAATTATGTGTGCTGAATAACATACCTTTAAAACTTTGACTTTAACATTTATTCGGCTAATAATAAATACAATTCCAATAATTTACTTTTTTTTATATTAAAAAATTTATTAATACATTTGCAAATGTTAAGAGTTTTAAACAAATATTTTCGTAGAAGCGATTACAAATAAATACCAGGCAAAAGTGATTTACACCTGCTGTCATATTCTGATACAATGACACGACCACAAATACACGAATCAATAGTATACAATTCGCACTGTTCTTGTAATTTTTCACCTAAACATAACTTTTCTCCATCAGAAAACAAAATGCAATCATCCATAAATTTTGCAAAAATATCTCCATTACTACCACTTCCCAGCCCGCCGACTTGACCTAAATTAGCTGTAGCGCCAGCAATGAAAAGAAAAATGGCGGCGATTGCAGTCAGGACTAATTTCATCTTGAAATTGTTGTTTAATTTTTGTTGATAATTTCAAAGAAACGACTTGTTGTCACAATTGAATTCGTAAAAGTTTTGATGATTTTGTTGAAAAGTCTTACGGCCTTTATAGGAATTTTGGCTCTGGTAAAAAAGCGACTGTTAAAATATTTGTGACTATAAAGATGTGTCATTTATTTTCTTAAACCCGTTTGCTCTGTATGAGTTTATTTGTCCTTCAAGTGTTTGTATTTTTTATGAAAAAAATGTAAATTAAATAAAGGTGAAAATAATATTTGTGAATTAAATAAGAATAATAGACTCGTAAAGTGTCACTTTTTATTTAATGTTTTTAAAAACCATCTAATCAAATAAGAATTTGAAATTTATTATCTTGTTAAAAATTATTACTCTGTTTTGCATCTTATTGCTTATGAGTGACTTTAGGGGTTATCTTTTTGAGTTCATGAAGTTTGTTTAATTTGTAAATTTATTTTAGCTTTTTAATAAAATAAATATTTTTCTTAAAAAAACAGACATTTAAAGGACAAATAAATTGGAACAGACCACAAGGCTTAAATATACAAAAGCTACATTTTTGTAGTCAAATATTTTTTTATATTTCGACTTATTTACAGTAAACAAGTTAATGCACTTTTAGGCAGCAGCTTTTAACAAAACCCAAAATTCCTATAAAAGCTGTAGGACTTTTCATCAAAATCATCAAAACTTTTACGAGTTCAATTGTGACAACAAGTCGTTTCTTTGAAGTTATCAACAAAAGTTAAACAACAATTTCAAGATGAAATTAGTCCTGACTGTTATCGTCGCCATTTTCTGTTTCATTGCTGGCGCTACAGCAAATTTAGATCAAGTGGGTTGGCTAGGAAGTGGTTGCAATTTGCTTCCTTGTGACGATGAACCTGAAGCTGAATGCAAACTGGTTACTGATATATTTTGTAATTGTAATGGTATTATTCAAACCATATATGAAAACGTCAAGTGCAAATCACTTTTGCCTGATATTTAATGGGGTGTGATAATTTTAATTATAATAATCCACTTGAGTTATAATCGCTTCAAAGAAAATATTAATTTAAAACTCTAAATATTTGCAAATGTATTTATAAATTATTTAACATAAATAAAAATAAATTATTAGAATTGTATTAATTATTAGCGCCTATATTTCAGTCACGGAACGAAACTTAAAATTGTAAATTAATAAATGAGCGCAAAAATGTAATTTTTAGAACTTTCTGTAAGTTAAGGTAAGTTACGAGTTTTAAGTTGATTGTATGAAATATTTAAAAGCGAAACAACCGAAGTTTTTGTTTAAAAATGAATTTAAAATTCATTCTTTAACCCTGATTGGTTCAAATAAATGATCTCAGTAAAAGAAGACCTAGACAACATCCACAAATTATTAACGTTGTACAAAATATCAGTAAAAGAATGATCGTTTCTTTGAAATTTCGAACGGTATGTTACTCAGCACAGATAAGCTGCATTTTGGTCAACTTTACAATCTGGCATATTCCTTCAGGTTTAATATAAGCAAAGTCAATTAAACCTAAGGCTTGTGGTTCAAATGGGCCACGTTCAGAATATGAAGAAATCCTTAATTTCCCTTCCTATTGGAGAGCACAAATATACAGGAAGAATTTATAAATAAAATTTGGACTTTTTTAATATCGTTTCTACCTGCGGCGAAAATTTGACAAATTGTTTGATTTTCTTTGCAGTAAGAATAAAGAAAACAACAGGGGATATAATTTATTTATTAGATTTTTTGGAATTACGGTTTTCATTTTATTTCATTTGAGTTCTTCTGGATCACTCTGATTTGTTGCTGTCTATGTTTTCTTCATCATCAGTTTTCAGCATTCTTTATATCAAAAATCTAAATTTTAATAAAAATGTTAATTTAACATCGAAAACTTACAAACAAAAAAAAAAAAACCAAAAGGGTTAATCGATTTTTTTAAAGCTTCTCGCATGCTTCACTTTTTCTGCTTTAACCAGTAGGCATATTAAGATTTCGTGTGACAATTTAAGGTTGCGATCAGAGTGACCACTGTTGCTAGTAAAGTAGCAAGTTGCTACTTTTTTGAATGCTTGCACTTTTAAGTGCCCCTTTTTAAATCTAAATTTGCCATATTTTTGATACATTTTGCCCCTTTTTTGTTATATGGCACATTTTGTTTTGTTTTAAATTTTTAAAGAACTTGTTACTCGTAAATAGACTGTACAAATTTATGATTCACGTTTTGAAAGTGAACTATGTATGTGCTGACGGACTTTCTAAAAATTTTTTAATTCAATTAAAAGCCAAATATGATTTTTTTTTATCAAAAATTGTTTGGAGAAATAGTTTAAAGAATTGACATAAAGGATAAAAGGCTGAATGTAACAAATTATTTCATACAGTATTTATTAAGTCTTATAAAGACACACCTAATTTTGAGTTAATTTAAGAGCTTAGCTATGTAATAACTGTTCTAGAGGCGTACTTATTCAAAGCTAGCACTAATGAAAAACAAATTGTCCGATAGGTTGAAAATAAATACTCGCGAGTTTATGCTTTTAGCTTTGCATTAATTGGATGTTGATCTGGAAAATTGGACGTTAAGGCATTGAAATAATTAAAATTATTAGGTTTTTAAAATAGTGTTCCCTTCTTCCGATAAATCGCCGTTTTGGCACCACTTTTTTTTAATCCCCGCTTTCTTTCACTTTTTGAAAATTTCCAACCGTCACACTGGTTACGATTAGAACTGTCACGTTTTACATTTTTTTGTTAATAAGTTCATCTGGCAGCGAAGAATTTTCCATTATTCTTGTTGTTGTTTATATAATGAAATGGCTTTTTTTAATTTGCATATAAACAATTGTGTTTTAGCTGCCATCTGTGGGCTTGCTTTTCAATTAAAAGCTTTGTCACATTGTAGCTTTTTTATCATTACCGTTAGGTATGTGTATTCGCTGTTATGTCGTCTAGACTGTTGTTAAGCTCTTGTTGATATTAGAATCCCATTTTTGTTAGTTTATAAAAAAATTAATTGTTTAACATGAAATAAACATGGCAAAGTCAGTAACTTTTTCAAATAAAAACTTTGTGTTACTTGTGAAAAAATTTGAAAAAAATAACTCATTAACAGATTTGGATATCCAGCAATAGACTGTATGAAACAAGGAAGAAACAGTTATATGTTAAGAACTGCGAATAACAAGCTTTCATTAATTTATTTACTCACTTTTTAATAGACTTTGTTTCTTGAGATCTGCATGAATTTTTTTTTTCTTCGAAAGGCCCTACTTACAAATAAGCCACATCGTAAACGAATAAATTAAAGTTAAACTTTAAAGGGTGGCCCATGCCACACACATAAGAGTAACGAATCTTTTAAAGCCTTTTGAACGAGCACTTTAAATATGCACAGAGTGTGTATCGATTGCAATAGTTAAATTTAGAGGGTGTTCTGCTGCTAGACACATGATTTTAATGGTTATTATTCTCAGCGCTATAATGCTGTTCATACAGATTAAAACTGTTAAAATTTTCAGTTAAGAAACTGTAAGCGTTTTCTTGTGTGTTTGTTTTAAAGTGGGTCCTGCTTGCAAAACTTATTTACATTTCAGTATCCATCTCTTTAAAAAAATATAAATTTTCCTAAATGTATTTTATACTCAAAACTTATTTTCAAAGCTGATAATTTGCTGGCTGTAAAGTGTAAAATAATTACAAAAACTAAATAATCAAAAACAGAATGGTCTATTATATTTTTCTGATTTAAAATAGGCAACTCCTTGTAACAGATGTTTTAACTACATTTTAATTTCAAAAGTACAATTTATAAAAAGCTCATTGGTACAATTTATATTACATATTTGCTTACCATCCCTGACATGAAAGCTTTTATTAAGAGCTTTAATTTTGTGAATTTATATTAGGTGCGTTTCTGTACTTTTTTGGTAAAATTCAGTAAAATTAAAGGAAACAAAAATTCCGAAAAGTACGGTAACACTAAAAACCAACTTTTTATCCCAAAACAAAATGTCACACAGAATATACACGCGTTTAGTTGTTGTAAAGCTAGTTTAGTCAAGTAACTTACATAAATAAAAAAAAAACAGTTATTGAGATGACAGAGAATTAAAAAACTAGGAAATTAAAAAAAGTTGTATTAGGAGTACAAATTAATTCGGTCAGTTTTTCCTGGTCCCACCAGATATACAGTATGACCTTCGAATCCTGAATATTGTGCTTCGGTGCTGATGTTGGGTCGATGGCCATTCCCTACATGATTTATCGATTGAAGCATTGTCACCATCCATAAACTTCCACAAGCATTCGATGCGCTTCAGCTGCACTTTTCTTCCAAGTAAAACAGACAACTAAAACCTCATGCACATGCTGCTTAGTTAACACAAATTATGACATATTGAACACAGTAAAAAACGAGGTTTTCGTATGAAATTCAAAGCGTTATAAACAGAATATTATTGACTGACCACTCTGATACCACTGATATCAGCTGGTACTATTAAACATTTTTACCAGCCAGAGCCATCTATTGAAAACGGACCGAACTAATTTGTACTCCCAATACATAAAAATGTGCTCGGCTCTAAATGGGCTAAGCATTTTTAAAAAGTTAAGATTATGCTTGCAGATTGGTCCCGTTTTAAAAACAATTCAAAATCTTAAAAATCAAAGGGTGTACTCAAACAAAATAAATGTTTTTAACGTGTGTTTTAAACCGTAAAGTGCACCACTATTATTACTATAGCTCGCAGTAGCAAAAAGTAATATAAAAATTAATCTAAAAATTAAAGGGTGTCCCCACAGGTGACGTTATATGCCTCCATCTTTTAAACCGTTTTATACAAACGCTTAAAATTGAACAGAATATCGATTTCTGTGAGTGGTATAATAAAAACTATAAATGTTCAAAATTATAATTTAAAGGGTTCCCAAATAGTTCACTTAGTTAGATGTACACAGCAATACTTTAGAACAGTTGTAGCCAGACGGTTGAAGTTTACAAACTGTCTGTATTGCCAAGTCCTCTATAACAACAAGTATGATATTTTCGTTGGGTAATTAAAGGGTGTCCCAACAGCTGATGTAAGTTGATATATACAACCAAACTTATGAGCCGTTGTAAATAGACAGATGAAATTTACAAAGAAAATATATAGTAAAGTCCGCTAAAACAAGAAGTACACAATTTGAGTTTAGAAATTAAAGGGTGTTCCTATAATTGACGTGATTTGACATGTATGGCCTTATTTTTTTAACCGCTATTTATAAATATTTGATAATTAGTTATGGCGAAAATTAATGAATTCGCTATCGACACCACCTAGTATTATTTCGCCATGGAATCAGTTCTACAAAATTGAATTCGCTTAATTCTACAAAATAAAATATTTCTAAGGGTTAGAAATATTGTCGAACGGGAAAATTGTTTTATTGTAATTTTTCATTTTTCTCTTATTAAATGAGACTATTTGCTATTAAATGTATTGCAAGAATTCGTTTAATTTTTAGAAAAAAATCGTTAGTTTTAAACCATTTGCTCATTATGATTATGAAAATAAATGAAACAATGAATGAAAGTATTAATGATTATTTTTTAACTCACCTTTTTCTTGGCAGCCTCCAAGCAACAATTTGCAAAATATTTAAAACTGTAGACTATCAAGAAGGAAAACCTTTGTTAAATTTATCAAACATATATGTGTGTGTGTGTATACATATTTATATATAAACACTACATAGGTAGTTACCAAGCCTGTTACATTGAACCCATTTCCAAGTAGATGTTTATGCAAACATCAATATAACCTGGTCTTTCTTAATGAATATCACATTTTATATACCTTGTAATACAACAATAACAAATACATAAGTTTAATTTACTACCCCTTATATTTTCATATCGGCTGTGTAGTCATAGTAAAATGCAGCAGCTTAAACTTGTTGCTGGTAAATTGCATTTCATTTCCAATTCTGTTTTTCAAAAGTTTGAAGTAGACAAACTTAAAAGCGTATGTTGTAAAACCAGTTGAATGTGCTGAATTATTAGCATAAGAATTTTTAATTTGTTTACAACTGTGTATGAGTTACATACAACAACCCTACCATTTTACGTTCTTTTTTTTTTTTTTTTTTTTTTTGGCAAAATTTTATGTTTTATAAAAATTTTTTGTTAAAACCTTTCCATGTTTAATTTCATTTTACTTTATTTTTGACAATTAATAAAATAATATTGACTTTTCAAGGCGATCTAAAAGAAAATATGCCAGGGGAGGCTGTGTATTGAGCAATCCCGTTTCAGGTTAATTAGGGTAATAAATGAAATTTAAAACTTAAACTTCTTAGTCTGTGGTCGGAACACAGTACAACTTTTTTATAGACTTAAAGCAATAGAGAAGGTGACGCATATCAAAAATAAGGGCGTCTCGAAAGTTTTAATTTTTTAATCGATCGTGAATATTTCTTAACTCTGTCGATTTTCGTATATCTCTTAATCCTGTACAGGTCAAGGATAGGGACGTTTTTGATTATTAAAAAAAATTAGGCGTATCTCTGTAGAAAATCAAATCCAGCACTTTTTGTTTTTTTTAACAAATTATAAAAATCTACGTTTTGCATATCGGCAATACTCCCACAAAGTACAGTAGGCACACACACACACAAGAACACATTGAGAAAAATAAATACTTTTAAACGAATATTTCGACTTTACAAAATTACCAGATTCAAAAAAAGTCTTAACACTTCACTTTCCAAAAGTGGCGTAAAGTGTTTTAAAAGCTCTCATTATTTTAAATTAGCATTTAAATATTAAAAGTTCTAAAGAGCTCTCTCAAATGCACATTTGTATGTACAGCTTACTTTTGAAGTTGCTAAAAATACTTTGATAAAAAATAAATATCAAATGTTAATATGCTGAACCTGAAGTATGTTTGCATTAAATACATAACGAAATTTTTGTTGTATTTAAGTGTATCTCATGAAACATGTTCAATTTGAACATGTTACCCAGAAAAAGTCAGCTGGGTCATATTAATATCTACAAACGTTTTTTATTCTCATGTAGGTAGTAGATTCGTGTTTCTGAAATGAGCAGAAAGCATTAATATTTTATATAAGGGGTGTCATAGGGCGCTTACTTTTGACGTTTATAGTCTGGCAAAACATTATGTAGATTTACTTTAAAAATCAGCCATAAATGTGCGCTAATTATAGAAGCAATATTGTGTACAGTGGTGAAAATAATTTTGAACCTTCAGACTGTATTACTTCCACAAAAAAAAAAATAGGTGGCATCATTGCAGCCTATTTCTTCAAAAGTAAAGGCGGTCGATAGAGGTTGTTGCCACATGCCTGTCAGTGACTTTGTGTTTGAAAATATTGATCAAGTCAAAATGGAATATAAACTTGTTTTTCAAAAACAAAGTTGTCTATTGGCAAATGGTTTATGCTTTTATTAGTGGCATATGGACAAGAATTAAAAAAAAACTGCCCAAAATTATGACGTCTTCTCGTGTTGGTCATACACTAGAAATCATTTTCAAATATTAATCCCACATTTAAAAAATATATATATAAAATTTAATTAATTAAACTTTAAATTTATTGTGCTATTTTAACGATATAAAATTTAATTTTCGTGTTACTTTTTTAAATTACAACTTCTATCGTGCTTTAAAAACACCCTTTATAAAAAAACTCATAAAATTTACTACAGCATCATATAATTTCGACTTTATAGAATTATATTTTATATTTTAAGGATAATTTAAAAATTTTTTTAAAATTTTTTTCCCAGACAGGGGTTGAACCAGTGATCTTCATAAAACAATTAAAATTTACTTTTTCGGCTTGGGTTCATTTTTTAATTTAACTTTTATTAAGAAAAATAATTTTTCAAATGTACGCGGAAGTTTTCCAAAGAAAACAAGAAAAATTAGATGCTGGAAGACACAACACAACATTGTAGAGAATTTACAGCTGGGCATATTTGCACATGCTCTGTGTCAATTTTAAATGTCTGCCTGCTACGGTTAAAAAGTTATAGGACTATAAGTGAAAATCACGGCAATATTAGGACACCCTTTAACTTAAAGTTTAATTTTTCTGCTTGTTGCGCAAACTTGACGTGTCTGTCTATCACAGTTGAAAAAATTGGAATCTTAAGAGCTGGTGAAAATTGCAAAAAGAATTAAATTTTTTCAGAAAAACTTCCAATGAAAATAGTAAAATGTGTGTGGCATGTAAAATTAGGGTGGATACTTATTACTTTTTGTTATAAATCACTACCATGACCATAAACTTTCTAGCTTTAAGTTCCAGTCCTATTTGGGTTGGAGAAGCAAACGGATCCCTGTGGCATTATTTAATCGTTTTACAACAACATTTTCTTTTCTAAAAAATAAATAAATAACATATAAAATTTTTTTAAGAATTTATAAAAAAAGCAATTTTAATTTCTTTGTCTTTTCTTTGCAGGTGAGTCTGAAATTCCTTAATACTTTACCATGTGAATCTGTAAGTAAATATTTTTATGCCTTGTAAAATTTATTTTTTTTAAGTAAAAATTTTCTTTTTTATTTTTAAAGGAAACTATAAAAGTTGGAAATTAATATAAATAATTTAAAATATTTTAAAAAAATTTTCGAAATTTTTTATACAAATTTGAAAACTTAGGAAAGCTTTTCTAAGGACTCTGTGTGAATTAAGGCCTCATTTTGTCAATAAAATTTATTTAAGCATTTTTAATTTCTTTTAAGAATACTCGAAAATTCCTAAGAACTAATTAAAAATATTTCTTGGAAATCAAAAACGTTTAGAAAAAATTGCGTTTAAACAACAAAAAAAAAAAAATGTACAATTTTGTAGGAATTCAAACCTTTAAATACGCTCTCTTCAAATTACCTTGAAGAAAATAAAAAAAATTATAAACTTAAAATTAACTGATTAAAATAAAACTCGCACTTGGAAAAAGATAAAAAATATTTTAACTTAAAATTAACTGATTATAATTAAACAAAAAAAAAAAAAAAAAAAAAACAAAAGAAAAGAAAAGAAAAGAAAAAAATAGAAAAAAAAAATTTGGTGACAGAGAAATAAAAAACAGAGTTACATCAAAATGTCCCCGGCTCTTAATGGGCTAAGCATTGTTAAAAAAAAATAATTTTTCCTCAAAGATCTCTTCAAAAGCTTTTAAATGATAGCCATGTTGATGTCTAAAAAAAAATGGTGCAAAATCGTTCTTTTCTTTAAAAAGTTGAAAGGCCCATAACTCGGAAAATATGGTAGCGAGCGCCAATTTTTTTACTTGATATTTTTTTCTTGTTTTTTTATTTTCTATCGCCCCATATATTTTTTTTGATTGAAGTTACTTCATTGTTCCAAATGAGAGGCTGGTGTGGTGTTGCTAATTTTCAAAAGCACAATTTTCAAAATTTTTATGATCGATTGCCGTATTAAAATTTTCTCTAGCTTACTAGTGCCTTGACCAAGTTGATTTTTTGATTTCCACGCTAACATGGACGGACAGATGGAATCGACTTCGCTATACATAGGAACTCCAAATATTTATGGGGTCGTAAATAAATATTGTAGAAATTTCAAACGAAATGACAAAGAATTTAAAACGTTTTTGTAGTAAACAATCTTAATGCGATTTTAGAAACCTTTTTAAATGTTAATTTTTTATTACCATTTTTATTGATGTGAAACAAAATGAATTTCTTAAAAAAAATAAGAAAATCTTGCTTCCAGCTATCATTAGTGCTTGAAGGCTTTTAGTTTATTTTTCATTAAATCAAATATTTTCTTGTCTCATCGACAACTTTTTTTACTTTTTTTTACAATTTGCATGTCAATCATCATTTAAATAGTTTTTCTTTTGCAGACTTTGTAGAAAATTAAAAAATGGGAAGAAAAACGTGAACGAACATGGATATAGTTTTTTAAGATTTTTACTGAAGCGTGAGTTTAGCTGCAAGGAGACAGTCATTGATGTTTCAATTGTAGTAAAAATTCATTATAAATAAATTTGCTTAGGCGTTGCAATGTGAAAATACTTTATAAAAATATTGCAATATTTTCTTTTAAATTATCACAAGACCCTTGTGATTATTTTAAGAGGTCATATTTATTGAATTCTGATGACTTTGTGAGCGCTTCTAGCGAAAAAATTCAAAAAAACAGAGTAATTGCATCTTTAAGCAAAATTATTTTTGTTGTTGTTATTTTTTTTTTGCCAGTGTTCTGCTTGCTTCCAAAGCTATAAAACATACATGCAGAATGCTTCACTTAAAATCTCACATTTTGGATAATAAAAAATTTTCAAGCACCAGATTATAGCAGATATAACGCAGCAGTTTCGCTCATATTCTGACACCAGCCTAGATGTGCTTTATTGTTATGTTTTTGTTTATTATTTTGCTTCTATAAAGCTAAATAAACTGCCATACGTTTCCACTCAGTTAAGTTATTAACGTTCAATGTTATGTTTGTTTGTTTTAATGTGGTTTAATCCTTAACAACCCTTTAAGCAAAGTTATTTGATGCCAAATTCGCCTAAAGTTAATTATATTAAAAACAAAAATGCTTTAAAATTTTTAAAGAGAAAATTTCAAATTCAAGCACTGTGGGAAATTAAACAACAAAAGGTGATAAATTTATTTTTAAAAATATATGTTTGCTTTTATTCAAATTCAACGAGGCTCGCTGGTAAAAGCTTTAATTTATAATAAAGCTATTTTGAAAATATTCAACTTTTTGAGCACAAAATTTTTATTCACCTGAGCTTTTCAAGTTTTTGAAATTAACGAATTTTATTATTTCGCTAAAAATAACAAAAACAAAAATACTTTAATTTTAAATATTTATAGCTACTTAAAACAGCCTTTAGGTATTTAGTAACTACATACTTGCTTACTTTTAGTATTCAAATACCCCACTGTGCATTTGCAATTAGAAATTGCCAACGTAATGAATTCGCATAACCAACATTATGTGAGGTTTTTTTATACCCTTCACCACAGGTAGAAAAAGGCTACATCTATGTTTGTCATTCCGTTTCTAATTTTTACAATATCCATTATGACCCAATAAAGAATATATTCCCAATAAACAAAAATATGGAGCCGATATGGAGTTCGATTGTCAATATCGGTATCATTTAAAAGCTTTTGAAGAGATATTTCAGAATATACAAATTTTTTTTAAAGCTTAACCCATTAAGAGCCGATGATATTTTTATGTATCGTACATATTATTATTATTTTTTTTTCTTAAATTTAAATTTTCTGTCTTCTTTAAACTAGTTTAACATAGGTATAAGATAAAGGGTATAAAAGATTCGACATAGCCGAATATGGCACTTTTGCTTGTTTTATTTACAAGTTACATGCAGCGTAAAGTGGCCTGTCATATCAAACCTTAGCACAAAAAAAAAAAAAAAAACTAAAGGTTTGTATTGTTAAAACCAGCGCCAAGCCTTTATTATTTTTAATTAATTTATTTATTCGAATATTTTTTAATCGAATATTTTATTCGAACATTTTTATTCGAATATTAAAACAAATTTTAAAACAACTTCTAAATAAATATTACAAATTTTTTATTTTATTATTTGAACTGTTGGATATTATAACAAATGATTAAAGTAATTCAGCTTTAGTTCACGTTAAACCGGTTAAAAAAAAAAGATGGCGGTCATCAATTCGTCTGAATGTTACTTTTTTTTAATGTTTCTACCTGTAGAAGTCTGTCATTTTTGAACTGATAAAAAATAATTTTCTTTATTTAAAAAGTTTTGCTTATAGATTGGTCCCGTTTAAACACATTTCATAATATCAAAAATTAAAGGGTGCCCCATACAACATACATGCTTTTTATGTGAATTAGTAACCGCAAAGGCCTCTATTTTAAAATTAAAAAAGAAATTGCGTATTAATATAGCTTCCAGTGGCACAAAGAATTTAAAAAATAAATCTTAAAATTAAAGGGTTTCCCATAGATAGCGTAAATTGACCTGTATGAGCCTATATTTTGACAAATTCTTTAAAATTGGACAGAATCTCGATTAATATTATCTTTATAATTACAAGTACAAATATTTAAAAATATAAATTAAAGGGTGCCCCAATAGTTATATTAATTTGGCCAACCTTTTAAATCGTAATAAGCAGACAAAACAAATTTACGAAGAACCTGTATTGCTTAGTTCTCTGTAACAACAAGCAAACTATATAAATTTAAATTTAAAGAGTGACCCTATAGTTGATGTAGTTTTATGTATGTATATAGCAAAACTGTTGAACAGTTGCAGACAGACGGTTAAAATTTACAAAGAACCAGTATTGTTTAATTAGCTTTAACAACAAGTAAAAAATATGGATTTGGAAATTAAAGGGTGACCCAATAGTTAATGTAATTGCATGTATGTGGCCAAGCTTTTATATTGCTAATTCCGCTATAACAACCAGTATAAATGCTGGATTTGGAAATTAAAGGGTGTCCCAATAGTTAATGTAATTTCCCAACACAAAGTCTCTAATTAAAGTTATGTTTTTTAATGTTTTATTAACAAAAAACTAGTGTTTTGTAGCACAGTGTAATTGAAATAAATGAATCCTTATTATGTGTAAAATTTAATCAATTTCTCTTGTATTCACTGCGTGGTGTGTATGTGTGATCACATGTTAGATTTATTTGTTTTATGTTCATCTACCAATTAAATTGAATTAATATTATAAATTCATGCAAATGTTCAATTAATTTCACAATTCATTATTTGAAAACTTTTCAAGTCTTCCTTTGATTGCTTAACTAAATTTGCTTGTTTTCAATCAAAATATTTTCTAGAGATATTTTGTATGTACTGAAGCTATTTTTGTCATGTTTTAGTTTTTTTTTAAATTCTTAACACAATTTTGTTGTCCACTTATTTTAAACTTCAATTGAAAAAATAATTGATATTAAAAAAAATTTCTAACTTTTTTCTGTCACTTAAAATGAACCCCACAAAAATAGGTTAAAAATATACACACAGATGAGAAGAGGTGATTTAAAGTAAAAACTTTTTATCTCTGTTTCAAATACAACCATTTCAAATCGAATAATTTTTTATAATTCGTTTAGTTTTTTTATACAGCTTCTTTATTTAAATACGTTTCATTTAATGTTTTCTAGACCGTCCATTACTTGGGTTGCTTTAAACTAAAACTATCAACCTTTCAAATCATAGAGTTCTTTGCGCATAAATATATTTTAAATTTTTCTCTGACAAAAAAAAAATACTTCCTTCTTCTAAAAAGCATTAACTTCATACACAATCATTGAAATATTTTGTCTTTAAAGGCAGCCAAGTCGTTATTATTCTATTCAACAGCTTTGCTAAACATGTGTAACGTATTAAAACGAAATGGCAATTTCACTTTATGACTTGCAAAATGAATATTTAACTAGAAAACAAAACACATTATTTGGCACTTGAATACCTCTAAAAAAAACAAAAAAAGAAAGAGTATTAAAGATGCAATCCACAGTACAATTTAGCTATTGTTGCGATTTAATTTAACGAGGTACCTTTTTTATGTATGATAATTATTCGGTACGACCTTTTTTTTATATAAACTTCTTACACACTTTTAAGCCAATCTTTAAAAAGGGCTCCTTTCGAGGTTTACTGGTAATAACTTCAAATGAATTAAAAACCATTAAGATCGGTAACCACAAAAAAAAGAAAATGATTTTTGGCCACCTTCTCAAAATATGTGACACTGTGGTCTGGTTAGATTGGCAAAATAGCCCCATGTGCAGCGAGCAAAACACCACGTCTGCCCCAAATTGTTCCGCATCAATAGGAATGGGCCTCTTATTATAGAATTATTACAGAAAAGTACGATTGCGCCCTATATTTGTTTAAGCTATCAATACAAGTATCATTTTAAAGTTTGAAGAGATATTTCAGGAAATACTAAAACTTTTTAAAAATACTTAACCCATTAAGTGCCGATGACATTTCTATTGAAAATTTTATATAGTTATTAATTATTTTTGGTTGTTTAACTATCTGCCATTCCTATTTTTTACTGTTGTACATGGTACTTTTTTCAAAGTAATTTTTAAAAGTACCTACTAACAGTTATTATTATTATTACTTTTTTTTAATTTTTATTAAAGTACTTTGCAAAATATACTTTTTAATAAACTGCTTAAAAATTTAAGTTTTGTGAGGTTCCTTTTTATAACTTACTGTTTTAAAACGAAAATTGTGTAGGTAACCTTCCAAAAAATACTCTTATTAAAAGATTTTTTAAATTTTTTTCGTAACAGCCTTTTGCAGAGATATTTTTATTATTGTTATTGTTATTATTATTATTATTATTATTATTATTTTTAAGATAATTTTTAAAACGTACTTTTATAAAAGGTACTTTTTTCGAAAGGTAATTTTTTCACAAGCTTAGTTTTTAAAATTACCTTCTATAAAGTCTTTCTTTAAAGTTATTTATTTAAAAGATAACCTTTACTTGGTACACTTTAATTGTTTTAATATATTTTAAAATGTACCCTTTTTTAGGTACGAATTTTTCAAACACATTTTTAAGTTACTTTTTTGGACGACGCTGTTAAGAAAAAATCTTTTGTAAATGACCTTTGTTAAATTAATTTTAAGTGTTCTCTTCTCTTTAAAAAAAGTTTAAAATTAAATTTACTTATACGAGGGCTTCTATATATTTCTGGCCTGGCAACACTGAGTGATGCGAAGTGCAATTTGACATTTCCATTAGAAAGTTTGTCATTTTAAAGCATAATCGTACTCAAAAAGTTTTGACGTACGACCATTATTTGTGTTGTTTTTAGTGGCTTCAAAAAATTAATATAGAAAAAAATGAAATTAACTCGTGAACATTTTCGTGCCATCATTTTTCACAACTTTCGACGTGGATTATCACGACAAGAGTGCATTGATGAACTTAAATCTTTGTATGGCGATGAAGCACCATCCTATAGCACTGTGAAAAATTGATGTAATGAATTTAATCGTGGGGAAGCTCGCTCAAATACGAATTCCGTGAAGGTCGTCCAAAAACGGCTGTTGTGCCAGAGAACATTGATGCCGTGCGTGAACTCATAATGCAAGACCGACATGCGACATACCGAGAGATAGAGACATCCTTGGACATTTCTTCCACCAGCATACAATCGATACTGCATAAACACCTGGCCGTAAAAAAGGTTTGTTCTCGTTGGATTCCGCACAATTTAAAAGTCGCTCAAAAAAAGGCTCGTGTCGATTGATGCAAAGAAATGTTGCAAAAATACGATTGCGGTGCTTCAAAAGACGTTTATAAGATCGTCACAGGTGACGTATTATGGATCTATGCGTATGAGCCCGAAACGAAATAACAATCGACCGTGTGGGTCTTCAAGGAAGTTAAATCCAACGAAAGTTGTTCGTGGAAGAAGCACTTCGAAGCAAATGGTCGCCTGTTTCTTCGGCAAAACTGGTCATGTGGCGACTGTTCCGCTTGAGCAACGTAGGACGGTCACTTCTGAGTGGTACCCCACAATTTGTTTGCCTGAAGTCATCGGAGAAATTCGAAAAACCAACAAGAGAAGACGAATCATTGTTCACCATGACAATGCGAGCTCTCACACATCGGCTCAAATCAGAGCGTTTTTGACCGGCCCAAACGTCGAATTAATGGGTCATCCGCCGTACAGCCCTGACTTGGCACCTAATGACTTCTTCTTGTTTCCGCATATCAAGAAAGAAATGCGTGGTCAACGATTTTCGTCGCCAGAAGAAGCTGTTGAAGTGTTCAAAAACCATGTTTTAGAGGTGTCTCAATGGGAGTGGAAAAAATGCTTCGACAACTGCTTTGAGCGCATGCAAAAGTGTATAAATCATGCGGGAGAATACTTTGAAAAACAATAAAACCATTTTTGATTGTAAATATTCGCATTTTCACTATTACGCCAGAAATATATAGAGCGGCCCTCGTACATACATATTTTTTTTAAATTACAACCTTAGAAATTTATGTAAATGAAAAAACTTCTTTAGAGTAATTTTTTGAAAGCGTACTTTTATAAAATATTTTTTAGAAGCTCTTTATTACAAAAAGTTTTTAAAAAGATAAAATTCATGAAATGTACTTTTCTAATGAAAGTACTTCGTTAAAATTTATATTTTTAGGTATTTTATTTAAAAATCTCTTAAATAAAAAAGCTTTTTTAAAGGTTTATAAAAGCACCTACTACTTAAAGAAGCATTAAATTAAAATATTTTTTTTAGTATTTATTTATTTTAAAATGAAGTTTGAAAAAGATGTATTTATAAAGGTTCTTTTTAAAGGACACTTTTTGGAAAAAAATTATTTTTCCAAAAAATATATTTAAAAAAAGACATTTGAAATTATTATTGTAGAGAATATTTTTGAAGAGAATTTTTGAAAAAATATTTTGCAACAGCTACTTTTCAAAAGGTAGTTTATAAATGGTACTTTTAATGAAGGTACTTTTGATAAAATTATATTTTTTAGAGGTACTTTTGCATGGTTTACAAGTTTTAAAAAGTACCTTTATAAAATGTAATTAAAAAGAAAAATTTAAATAATTTTTTTTTTAGAAATAATTTCTTAATGTATTTTCAAGAACGTTTTTAAAAGCTGCTGTAAGGAGACAATATTTTCTTTAAGTATTTAATGTGTTTAGTGATTTTATTGCACTTTAATTTTATATTTAATTTTCAGCTTGTAGATATTTACACATGTTGAACAATTTTTTTACTTATTGTTTATCTTTTTTTTTTAATATTTTATACAAAGACTAATTTTTTTGATTTACTATGGCAGAAATCAAATTTGTTCTATTTTTAATAGCAAACAAAAAAATTCGTTGCAGAGCTATTAAAATTTTAAGTGACACATATTTGTTAAGTGTCTGCTTAAGAGTTTTATCTATTTAAGAATAATTACTCATTAAATGAGAATTTTCTTTAAATTAAAAAAAAATAATTCTTGAAATTTAGAAAAAAAAATTTTAAAAATTTATTATTCATTTGAAAATATATTTAAATTCTTGTCAAATACCTGAAAAAGTATGCTATTTGAAAAAAAAAAATTATAATACAATAAACTAATAAATATAATACTAAATTAAATATTTTTATGGAGCCCTCGTGTATGAAACAAATATTACGTTCTCACTTTTCAATTTTGTAGATTAAATTGCTGTGAAATGTCTCTACACAGATAAAAATCTTTGCGTCAATTAAAAATTATATTTGTTGGCAGATAGACGTTTAATTACGTTTTTGTTTGTTTTAATTATTTGTTCTATAAGAAAATTGTTTCTTCCATTTTTAATTAAAAATATGGTGGAATTAATTAAAAACTTAATCAATGTTTAATCAGAAGCCAAACAAAACATTTAATAAGCGAAACATATTCTTTGTGTAGCCTTAGCTAGTTCATATGGCTTAACTTTTTAACTTGACTTTCTAAATGATTTATCTTCATTTAAGACAACTTTCAACACTGGTTGAAATGTGCTGTAAAGTTTAACTTTTAACTTTTTTTGATATTTTTGGCTGTTCTATCTCTTTTATCCCACTTTGCTGAAATAGAGCAAAGAATAAAAATAATCTTTTAAAATTTGACATATCTCAGTCCAATTTTTTGTAATTTTTTAATGCAAAAACATATTGACATGTACTTTAATTTAAACTTGTAAATTCACATTAAAGAAAGTTTGTATCAAACCACAATTTATTTCAATTCTGTTATTTTTGGGCTTTTTTGTCTTCTTATTTTTGGAAATAAAAAATGTTTGTTTACAAAAACAAAGTAGAACAATGTAAAGTACGCTGCACTACAGAGTCTGCGTAATTTAACAGCTGAAATTGTGGGTGATTTAAATTCCAAACAAACTGCATTATTTCATTTTAAAAGCTTTTTATGTTTGTTGTGTTGAAAAACAGAAAGGAAGTTTTTACTAAAATAAAAAAAGAAAATCATAAACATTTCCTTGCGCCCCAATGTGATATAACAGCTTTGGCATGGGCAATTTTTTTATTGTATTGTTATCAGTTACATAAAAAGCTTTAAGTTTTCATTATGTTTTCTTTTCCTGTTTTAAGCCATGTGCTTGCTGGCTGCTGAAGTTCATCATTCTGAGCACGAACACAAACAAACAAAATCTTAAGTTTTGTTGTTTTTAACATTGCTCTTCATCTTCTATGGCAGTCATTGACTCACTGACTGACTGACTTGTTAATTCTATGCTTGTTCTTTGCAGTTGAGCCCTGTTGACCCGGTACTACTCAAACCAGCATACGAATGATTGTTGTCATCGAACATGTTGAATTGAAAAAGCTTTTTTTTTTTTGTATCATACAGGTTGAAAACAAAATTTTGTTTATAGCACAATCAAGTTCAATACGAGTTGATGCATTACATTTGAAATTAAAAGAAATTGATTTAAAGGTAATTTTTCAAAGTACTCAAACCCTTCAAGTAAAAGAAAGAAAATTTTAATTTCATTGACATGATTTGGAAGTCATTACAGCGATAAAAACGGATTCATGCGTAAATTCACGGCGTTCAATCGAGTGTGCCATTGTTTAAATTTGTACTTTGAATTACGTAAAGACTTTTAACGATTAATAATCAGTTTTCTCGTCGAATTAGGTCAAAGATTTTGCCATTTTTCTACCCTTCACCATAGGCGAGAAAAGAGTACCTATAAATTTTTAATTTCGTTTGTAATTTCTAAAATATCCATTGCCGATCCCATAAATCATAAATATTCGAAATCCTTATGCATAGCGAAGCCGGTTGGACGATGTCCGTATATAAGATTCGACGTAACCGAATATAGCACTCTTACTTGTTCTTTTCCTTTTTTATATTTATATTTTGCGGTGACTTATAATATCAACTTGCAAACGCCTCAAATGATCGGTTGGTGAATGACTCAAAGATCTGTTTACCATGAACGGCAAACGCTGTTGTCATCGGCGAAAGAACAGACAAGAAAGAAAGTTTGACGGTCAGTAAGAAAAATTGGGGGAAAAAAAATCGAACCCGTCACTCTTTTAACGAATGACCAAAAATTGTTCCAACACCTAGAAATAGAAAGGACTTCAGCTCTTTTACTTAAGTACATCGTCACACAAAGATCTCTTTTTTTAGATTTTTAAGCATCGCCATTTTTTAATGCCTTTTGTCTGGAACTGACTGCAGTTCTGGGTTTAATATTTGTTTGCTTTTTGGAATTCTCTTTTAAACCTTTTTCCTATAACATTCTATGAAGCTATTGTTTAGATAACAAAATTGTTCGCATGTATTTCTGATTTTCTGGCCTTCCGTAGTTGTACATCCTAAATGGCGAAGCCAGGAAGACCTATGAGCATTCCATTGTGATAAATCAATTCACTGGTTTACACTTTTCTTAAGCTATTAAGACCCACAGTTGGCAAGTAAATAAAAAATTAATTTAATTACCATTTCACTCAACGCACAGAGAGCTATTTTGCTAATCAAGCCGGACATAAGACCAAAAAATAATTTAGAGATGTGTAAAAATTAAGTACAGTACCAAATTCTGCATCATAAAGTGCATTTTCATGGCCTTTGCTAGAGATTTGTCATTTTGGGACACTGTTAAAATAAGGAAAGTTAAGTGAATTGCCTACGTTTTTTATTAGTTTTATACGATTTTAAGAGGCTTGCAATATATTTTTTTGTGGCTAAACGAATAAAGATTTTGTATTGATTTTTTTTGTAAAAGGCTATATAAGCATTTACTTATACTGATTTTTAGAAAAAATTTCGTTTAAAATTTTTATGATAAAAAATTTCTTTCGAGATTTAAAAAAGAATTTTTTTTTTTGCAATTTTTTTTTTTTTTTTGTAGAAGAAAAAAAGTGATAAGGTTTTGGAAAGTGATCTTCATCGCGATCCTAAAAATGTCATGTACCACTATAAAATTTACGATCTCTACTTTTATACTGAAGAAAAAACGTTGCGCGTTTTTGCGACATTTTGTATGATTTTTTTTTTTAATTTCACCTTTTTCTGTTATTTCTCATTTTGCATAGGTACATACGAGTAAGAAACCTTTTCTATATTCATAATATATTTTGATTTGTTATAAATAAAGTAAGAGAGGTAAATTTGAAATCTTGAGAAATCAGTTCTGCCCAAAAACAATTACAAACTTGTGGGAAATAGATGCCTTAAGTCTGCTTTGGGACGACTAGAGCTACAAAACTTTTAAAAGCAAATGAAATAAAAAATTAGAAAGTAATATAAGAAAGCTTAGAAATTACTATTTGTAGGAAATTGGCATAAAAAATTTTTTTTCACAGGGACGTCTTTGAGGTGGGATTGAAGGGATAACACACCCTGCCCATAAAAATTATTATTAATTTGTTTTGGTTTTAAAGCGTATATAATCCTTTTTTTTTTAAATAATATAATTTTTTTCAAATAATATTTAATTTCACCGCTTACGAAAGGGAAGGGGCTAAAAATGGCATTTTGGAATTTCATCAGTCCAACTTTAACTTTTTGAAAATTCTTCGACCTTATTTTTCTTATTTTCTAGCTTTAACAGCCTATTATCATAACAGATTTTTCTGTCGGTTTATTAATCGAAAGGTACTCAAATAATTATTAAAGCTTATGCAATTTGAAATAAAGTAATGTCCGGTTAGGTTTGCAAAATATCTTATGTGCAGCGAGCAAAACACCACGCCTGTCACTAATTTTTCCACATCAATGGTAATGGGCCTCTTAAGTTTTTATAGAACAGTAAGATATCAGTGCAAGTATCATTTTATAGCTTTTGATGAGCTATTTCAGGAAGTACTAAAATTTTTGGAAAAATGCTTAACCCATTAGGGGCGAGTGATAATTTTATATATATATATTTTATATAGTTCATAATTTTTAATTTTAATTTTGTCTTGCTTTTTAATTCTCTTTCACCTCAATATTTGTTTTTTTAATTGAAGCTACTTCTTTACTCTAGATTTATATTCATGATGAAGGGTATACAAAATTCGGCATAGCCAAATATAGAACTATTACTTATTAGTTATTCAGTAGTTGTAGTTGGTTTAATAAGGGAAAATATAAATTATTCAATAAATAAAAATTTTCTCTAAATTAGGTAGTGCGAATCAGGTCGATATTAATGGTCGAAGGACCCTTTATTGTATGCTAACACATGTCCAGTTTAAAAGTTTTATTTACCTAAGGTAACATACTCACTTAATATTCAGTTAGTGTTCATGATGGACGTATGCCCATCAAACCATTTTTTAACTGAGTTCTTAAAAAGTTGTAACGCCATATCCTAATCTCAAAATAAAGTTTAAATATTCAAATAAACATAAAGTAGCATAATTTTGCTTTTAAATTGGTTAGTTATATTATGGTTTGATATTAGGGTCACAAATAGTTTTTTTGTCCACCTTAGAAATAAAATTCGAATTTTAAATCGTTATAAAATTAAAAAAGTTTTCCAACTTTTCTTTTTGTTGCAAGCTAGCTTTGCAGGTTAAATTTCTTGCATTATTTTTATAATACATAGATCCTAATCGAATGATTATAAGTAAAGTATGACAAATGATGACGTCTTGAAACCATACGGTACCCACTAGTCAGTGCAATCCAGAAAAAAAAACTTTTGCCATAACAAGACTCCTCAAGTGGAGAAACGTGAAGAATGTTTAAGCAGGTTATAGCGATTTAAATTATGCGATACTTTATTTGTACATTAACATATTCTAATTCAAATGGTTTTTAGAAGAAAATAAATAATAAAGAAAAGCACGAAATAAAAATGTGAACTTAAGCGCGACTAAAACAAACAGTTTTGGTTAAGTTTCAATTATTCATTTACTAAATTTACAATTGCATTTTAATTTTTTTATTTTATTTACTTAATTTTTTTTTATTTTTTTTATTAATTTTATTTCTTTTTTTTTTTTTTGTTTTTTTTTTCACTTTTCCTCAGGGAACAATATAAACCTCAAAGGCATTTTCAATTTTTGCTATTAAGTTTTCTCACACGTAAAACTTTCAATTTCCTTAAAACGAAACAGACATAATACAAATTGGTTGCAAACGAACATCAAACTTGCTGTATTAGAACCGCTTAGTGAAAAGTTCGTTCAATAATGTTGTGTGGTTCGTTGTTAAGTTCTTGCAGGTGAATAACTTGCAGAAATTTAGTTTCAAACTAAGCGTCGTCTAGGCAAAAGCACCTTTTACCAGAAAATAATTAATAGATCTACAACGACTTAGCGTGTGTATTTTGTGTTTTTCTTTTCGTTTTTTTGGCCAAAAATAATCTACATGAAACGTGCTAATTGTGGGTGCGTGTGTGTACGTGTGTATAAAATAAAGTATGTTTGTTTATTTTAACGTAAATAAAAAAAAAAAAATAATACAAATTAGCAGTTTAATAAAACCTTTTAAGGTTTATTTAATTAAAAAATTGTTAAAAGTAATAAAAAAATAACACAGTGCATTTTTAAACAAATAAAAAATAGTCAATTTAAAAAGATAATAGAAATAAATCAAAAGTGAAATTGCATTGAATAAAATAAAAATAAAATGAATCCTCTTTAAAAGCAAACTTCAAATGAAATAAAGTTTCAAGATTTGCTTTCGATGTGGTTAAAATTTTAAGCCTGTTTTTGTTTAAGCAATTTTATTTGCTTTGCAAAAAATGTTTTATTAATTGTTCGCTTTAATATTTCCTTTGCAGTTAAAAAAAGAGCTTAAATTAAATAAAGTAAAAATATGTATTTACAAAATATGAATTGATTGTGTAACATGAGCTGCATGCAAAATGCACACTCAGTATAAAATTAAATGTATTCGAATTGTAATGCTATTTGCTAGTGTGAAAGTAAGATAATTTATTAAAAATATATTTTAAATTAAAAATAAAATAAAAATAAAAATAATACGACAACAATAATAGTAACAAAAATTTATATATAAAATATAAAAAAAAAATAAGCAAACAAATTTTAATTTTCAGCACACAGAAAAAGAAACAAAACGAATAAGGGAATTATTTAACAAAAAAAAAAAAAATAAATAAATAAGTAAATAAATAAAAATAAATAAATATATAAAAATTGTGTATTTCAACATTTGCTTTCGCTATTTTGTTTGCAATTCATAACTGCAAAAAAATTAATAAATTTTTACAAAACTCTGTAAATGGAAAATAATTTTGAGCTCAATAGACATCTTCTAGCTAGAAGCAGCAAATTGCTTTTCAAAGATATTATACTGGATAAAGAGGATGCTAAAGTGTTGTGTAAAATGATTTATTGTCTAGAAGAAAGAAATTATTCCTTGTCCATTTTATTACCAAGAGATAGAAAATACTTTTAATTATTATTTCAAAAATCATAATAATTTTTTTTTTATTATCAATTGAAATATTGGCAATGAGCCATAAGATCATTTCAAGAATTAAACTTAAATCAAGTCAATGCATAGAAAAGATAAAAAAGGTTGCTAAAACCTTTGTGAAATTAATCCCTAAGGCATTGAGGCATGAAAGACAGCATACCTTCTAGGTAGTCTAGTGAAATCAAAATCTTTTAGGCCAGGGGTTCTCATCAAATTCCTGCTCACGGGCTCCTAGTAAGCTAATTTTTTTGTTTCGCTGACTTACCCCTCTGAAGCCCAAGTTCAAAAAAAACTTTTATTTTTTTTTATTTTTTTTTTTTTGAAAACACTGTTTTTTCAGTTCTTTATGCAGACCCCTTTGATGGTTGCTATGGACCCCCATTTGGGAACCGTTGATTTAGGCTGCTAGAATAAGAGGGACTGGTTGCGTCTAAAGTCTGCAGATAACTTGCAGCAGTAGTCTTTGCTTTAACCAATGCACAGTGGGAGTATTTAAAGAGAAAGAAAATAAATCTGATCTTGATTATACAAGAGGTGTGTGTTGGAGTAACAGTTTCGAATTTTAGAAGTATTTTCTTACAAGAACCATCAAATATAGTCAGCTCATAAATTCAGACTTTTTCCTTCTGCAATTTTCGGTAGTTTTTATTGTTAGAATTTTCTTAATGAGATCTAAAAAAAGCCTGGCGAAGGGTTAAAATTTGGGACCTAATGCTTGCTTTACCTTAAGGTTTTAAATTATATTAAGTAATTTTTAACAATTTTAGAAGTGTTCAGAGATTTTAGTTTAAAATTTTTTATAATAACAAATATTTTTTTATACCTTTAAACGCAGGTGGATATAAATTTATCATTGTGATTGTTATTTCTACAAGGCCCCTTTGTTAGTAATCGGTTTGAAATCAGTTTTGCTCTAAGAAAGCTGGAGACAAGCCCACCAATTGGTCAAATATAGCTTTGAAAAAGTTGGTGTCAAAATTTAGCCGTATCTCTACCTTAATAATGGATTTATTTTGTCAAAAAGAAAGGGTTTCCCAATGTGGCTGGTTGTAGCCACTTTTGGTTTGTTGTATTGAAAACCAAAATTTCAGAAAAAGTAACTTTAGATTATTTAAAATAAAAAACATCAGATCTTTACGTAGTAAAAAACCATATTTTTTTCCAAAATAAAAAAAAAAATATTTTTTTGCTAAACAAATTTTGCTTCCAATCGAAAACTAAAAATTTTAGCAGCGAGAATTTCAAAAAAAAAAAAAAAAATTATAATTAAGGAGTTCGCCAAAAAAATTTCAATTGAAATATCATTAAATTTTACAAAGATAAAAATTTAATTTTGCGACACATTTTTATCTTCTAAAATTGGAAATTTCATCACAAAACAATACCTCTGTTTAAATATGTGCAAGAAATGAGTTTAAAAACCAATTGATATTGAATTACTTAACACATAAAAGTAGAACAAACGAACAATTAAGTATTTTGACACCTGACATGTCACGTAAATTTAACAAGGAAAAAACGTGATTGAAAAAAATAGTAACTTTGAAGAACTATGATTAATACAATGCATGCATATCTTACAGTTATATAGTGAAAGTAAATTAATATTTAAAAATATTTTTCGTGAGCAGTAAAACTGATTTACAAAAATCAAGCAGAGAATATGAACTTTTAAAGGTCACCATAGTAGCAAATTGTTTAGCAGTTTATTGACAGCTATGAAAGATCATAATCCCGAGCTTTATTAATGCTGTTACGTGCTAAAATCTTCACTCATTATATCATAAAAAAATTATAAAAGCAGAAATTGTTGCTTCAGAGTAAAACATACAAAATATTTGCAAAAAAAAATGTTCAGAAGTTTGTATTCATTTCAAATTTTCAAAGGACTAGGCAATAATATAAGCAAGAGACCTTTGAACAAAAAGGTATCTGCTCTATCAAAGTTCATTACATAACATTGACAAAAGGGCACACATAGAGAAAAAAATAAAAAATAAAAAAAAAAATAATTTTATGGAAACCTACAAAGCACAGTATGCAAAACATTTTTTTTTTCTTAAATAATCTAAAATGGGAAGGCATATTCAATTTACTTAAAAAAAAATTGTTCAAAACTTAAAATTCACTGATTTACTGAGAATAAATTTTATTTGTTCAGTAGCATAATTATACACAGAAAAAAGAGAAATTCGACAACTGCTTTATTTTTTTTCCAAAATATCTTTCCTTCGAAAGAGCAGGTACGACTTAAAATTCATTTGTTCTATTAGATACCTTTAAAAATCACATACACAGCAATGAAAATTCAAAAAAGTAATTGTTTCCATTTTCGAAAAAAAATTTCTTCTTCTTGAATAAATTTATGTAATTTGATTAATTGTTTTTCAAATTCTGAATATTTTAATTGAAAATTCCATAAAATTTTAATGAATTTTATTTTTTTTTATAATATTTTGAATTTACTGAATAAAAGCAATTGTTGATTTAATAAAATCATTAATCGATTTTTTATGATCAAATTTAAATTTTGCGAAAATTGTGTAGAAACTTTGACTATTTCGCTTGAAAACTTTGACAAACACCATGATTAGGATGGAAATTGTTGTTTTTATAATTGCATTTAATGTTCTTTTACAGTTTGAAAAAATTGTTGCTAGAAACATTTTGCTGTTTATAAACATGCAGCTAGAAACATTCTGTGATTTTTTACAAATAAGCAGAGTAAAGGCCGGGGCACATAGAATCCGTCATACGTTAAACTTTTAAAGATTCAACAAAAGTCAAAGTAACGACGGATGAGGTTGGCACAATGAATACTTTGCTGACGGATGTTAAACCAAAGCTTGCTCTCTATTTTTATTCACTTTTAAATTTAATTTGTATTTTATTCACTTTTTAAAATAATTAAATTTGTATTTTATTATTTGCCACCAAAATTGTTTTATTAAAATTACAAAACACAATTGAAATACAGCAAGAGTTAAAAGAAAACAGAGAAGAAGAAGCAGTTGATAGTTGTCAAAGTATTCAAAAGTTAAAAGTTGACCAACTTTCGTACTTTGTGTTGACGGACACGTATTGATTGTGACAACGCTCATAAGAAAACATGTATTTTAACTTACTTGTCAGTTGAATTTGTCAAAGTTTAACGTATGACGGATTCTATGTGCCCCGGCCTTGAGACTTCAGCAACATTTTTTTTTTATTTCTTTGGCACTTATTATTTTATAAAAGCTTTTGAGAGCATTTCGCAAGACACATAAAAGACAAGAAATCATTTAATGAAATAACTCCTTTTATTCAAGGAAAAACTTGTTGGAACTTTAAATATAATTCAATTAATTTTGTTGCTTTCTGTGTGGATAATTTTACAAATTTCAAACTATTCAGACATTATTTATCAAGCACGTTAGTGCTTGTATTCTTGGTCGAGGCTTTTCCATTGTGTCTAGCATTAAGTTGTAGATTTGATCTTTCTGAAATATTTCTTATGTTGTTAAAAAAAACTTGCTCCTTTAAAAACTCGCGCAGGCATATAGACGACACTTTGAGAATCCAAAAAGACTTAAACTATTCGCAAAGAATTTGCCTCAAACGATCAAAAGCTATTGAGACTACAGATACGGTGTGGCTTTGGCAAGACTAGAACTCACTATGTATTGTTTACCAACCAGGCCCTACAACTAACTTAGCCACGACAGACACAGACAGTTATGTTGTTACTTTCCTATCTAAGTTTTCTTCGAAGTATACACAGCGATATTAAGGCCCTTTAAAAACTCATGTAATACAGCTACACAATATTATTTTCTTTTTTTTACAGCGAGAAACCGAAAGGCTGTTTTCCATTCAGTTGTCTTTTTTAAACAACTCTTTTATCGCCGCTACTTAACAATTATTTTTCCTTTTGCTCAAGAACATGTTGGGATTTGAACTTATGGTCTTTCAATTAGCAAACACTCATCCAGTTGCTAGTTATGGACGTAATAACTTATTTATTATTGTTATTCTTATCTAACACACAATCCAAGTTTTTAACTGTAATCGTATTTTCATACAGTTATTATTGTAATTATTCATTTATTAATTTTTCAAAGCTAAATTTAAATCTTACTCTGAGGAAGAACATTTTACATTATTTCAAAAAGTTAATTTAAATTGATTTTCTATGCGTTAAGAAATCTTATTATTGACCCCACAGTGCAGTGCTACTCACAGGGATCCTTTAAAAATATTTAATTCCCTTGAATGCTTTTATATACAAATAAAGTTCATAATTATCTTGTCAATTTCTTAAAATTTGCAAACTTCTAAAATTAATTGCGGCTTCATAAGAATATTTCTTTTGTTTTCTTTGAAATTAACACGTGTTTCTTATTTTAACATCTTCATGACATTTAAATTAAATTTAATTAAATAAGAATTTAAAATGTTATATTTTAGCATATAACAATAACGATTGTAGTTAACAATAATTAAAATTATAAATGTTCATTTATTTATTTATTTTTGTTGTAATTGTTAGACTTCCAAAAAGAATATGATTTTGCGTTGCTCAGCAACTTGTCATAAATAACATTTTAATGTCTTTTATTGTTTTGTTTATATTAAAATATTTAAATTATTTTGTAATTCATTAATGTGTTACTCATTATATCACGGTTAATAAAGTGTATTCACGCTAGACTTCATATTCATTTTTCTTCTTTATGTGTATTTATTTTATTGATTTTTATTATGAAATATTTGTTTAAGTTCTTGTCTTGAAGCAACACTCTGGGGTATTGTAACATCAAGTTCTAGATTTGTTGCCATTAAAATGTCCTAAAACCAGTCGTCGAGTGCTATATTAACCCTGAATGTAGAAGGAAGGGACTACCTGGATGTGGCCAGACACTTGTGGGTATAAAAACCAGTTGCTCAAAGAAACAAACTTATTTCACACACATGTCGAGCATTTTTTGCCAATATGTGTGATATCTGAAATGAACTTAAAAACTCTAATGCTTTGCCAGACAATGATTTATCAATAATTCCGTCAAACATATGATAAAAAAATTATTCGCTATTCCTATCTAATTACAAATGTAACTAACTGGGACCCTGTTAAAATATTAAAAAAGAGCGTGCTGTTTGTTATTGGTTATAAAATTCAATTTATTACAATTTATATTGCGGTTTGTAGTAAAAACCCTAAATACTACAAGAGTTAAATTTTTTACGATTATTTTATTTATATTGAACAGAAATAAAATTAGTAAGAGTGCTGTATTCGGCAATGCCGAATCTTATATACACTTCACCATGTATGAAAGCAAGTATAATTTTCTCTCATAAAGAGTCAAAATTGGAAAAAGTACGGGAACACAAAATAAAAAGTCAAAGTGTTTTGACTGTTTCAATAAAAAAAATCAACTTCAAAAAATTATAAAGACCAAAGAGGAATAGTCCTTACAAATTTCTTGCATTTATTAACTCATGAAAAAGCATATGTGGGACTTTCTGCAAACTTTGCGGATAAATTTAAATACAATTCTCTTGATATGCAGAAGTGTTGTTTGAATTCTTTGTTCGTATATGACGGCACAATTTCATTTATATAACTTGCAATGCTGTTGCCCTTTTGGCATTTAAAAATTTCACAAAAATCCAATAAAACTGATTCTTCTAAGTCTGAATCATGTTCAATAAGGTCTAGGATGTCGTCACAATCACTAGAATCACTTGAACACTCTAGAAAATCTGCAGCAATGATTTTTTTTAACTCCTCTTTATTTGCCATTACAAATTTTTAAATTTTTCTTAAAATTTTTTTTTAATTTTTGTGATGACTATTTTTGTTTAATTTTATTTTGTTTATGTTTTACAGCTGTTTCATATATATAAAAAAGAAGAAGAACTTTATACTCTCAAAACCGCTCGCATTTACCCAATTTCTAAGTACGGGAACGCTTTTCGCATGGGAGCCCAAGGTAGAGTAAAGCAACAGACATTTAGTTTAGTGAAGTAACTCCAATCAAAAAAGCAAATATTGGGGAAACAAAAGTTGTAAACCTTTGAAGAAAATTTAAAACACGATTTACTTAAAAAAATCTTTGTTTCATTACCTTGCATTCAATAGATGTAGGTTACCAAAAGCTAAACTTAACGCCCATCAATTCTCTACTTGCTTTTGGCTACATTAGTTATCAGTTTACATGGGTCATTAAAAGCAAATATTAAGGTGACAGAGAATTAAAAAAAATATATATATAAAATAGAAAAACGTTGAGTACTGCATATAACTTTACATAAAAATGTCACCAGCTCATAATGGGTTAAGCGTTTTTAAAAAATTTTATCATTTCCTGAAAGGTCTCTTCAATCGTACAATCGTACTTTTTAATTTCTATCGCCCTGTATATATTTTTAATTGGAATTTGCAACTTGATGATTTTCAATAGCAAAATTTTCGAGACTATGTATAATCATTTTATGTACTTAAATATTCTCAAGCTCATTTAATGCCTAAACAAAGTTGACTTCAACACTAACACGGACGAACATCGTTCAATCGGCTTTACTATTCATAAGTATCGGAATATTGTTGAAATTACAAACGGAATGACAAACGTAGATAAACTATTTTTTACTTTATGTGGTGGAAGGGTAAAAAAAGCCTTAAATAATAAATTTTTAATAATACGCCAAAGTTTGTTTACAAGTTTCTTTTATTGTTTAAAAATAAATTTTCATTAATTAGATTTTGGAGGTAATGTTTTTTTTTTAGTTTGGTTTTTTTATTATTTATTTGTTTAAATATTAATGCCTTTAACGATCACCGAAGCAGAGTATATTTGTGACTGTGTTTGTTACGTCACACAGTGGCGTGAAATAAAAATTTTTTTTTTAATAAATTAAAAACTTATAAACTAAAAATTGAGCGTCGTAGATACCGTGCAATACAGAACTTCAAAATAAAAGAGTTACACTTGAATTTTTATTTTAATTAATTTTTTTTAATAGACAAGTAAGGCAAAGACACCATCAGAAGTCCGAAATCTAGAACTAATTTTGAGCAAATCAACTTGATCCAGTTGAATTCACTTACAAAACAAAATTTACTTTGCCACAGATTTGGACAACATCTACACAAAACCTAGAGGTATTTAGTAATGCAACTGTGTATCAAAAAATACTACGCTGCACAAGAAAAAATTACAGTTTTATGAAAACATAAATAGAAATTCATAAAAAATACTAAGAACTGATGATATAAACATTTATAAACAAATAATGATGTGTGAATTTTAAATTTAATGTAATAAAATTTTTTTTTAAGATCCATCTCTTCGATATTTTCCAATATGAAACTTTGCTTGTGAAAAAAGTACAGTGTACACGAAGTAGATTTTGAAAGAGACTTTAAATCAAACCTGCAATGTGAGTGCACTATAAACATGAAAAATTTACGATTTACAATAATAGGTCTGTTTCCTTATTCTACTTTGGGATACCAATTTGCATGAAAAGCGTTCCCGTACTTAAAAATTGGGTAAATGAGAGCGGTATAAAGAAATAAGGTTGTTCTTCTTTCACGAAATAGCCCAACTTTTTCTTTGTAGATTTGGTAGAGAGTTTAAGTGATTCTAGTGATTGTTACGACATTCTAGACCTTACTAAACATGATTCCGACTTAGAAGAATCACTTTTGTTGGATCTTTTTAAAATTTTTGAATGCCAAAAGAGGAACAGCATTTCAAATTATTGCAATGAAATTGTTTCATTATATACGAACAAGGAATTCAAACAACACTTCCACATGCATATAAAGAGAATTATATTTAAATTTATCCGCAAAATATGCAAAAAGTCCCATATATACTTCTCTGCGAGCTAATAAACTCAGGAAATGTGTCGACACTGTTCTTTTTTGGTTTTTTTTTTTATAACTTTTTTTAATTGATTTTTTTATTGAAACAGCCAAAACGCTGTTATTTTGTGTTTAAAATTTAAATTTTGTGTTCCCATACTTTTATACAATTTTTATGTCTTTATAAGAGAAAATTATACTTGCTTTCATTTTCACGAACTTTACCCAAAAAGTAAAGAAACAGACCTAATGTAATTTTCAAAAATAGTCGCCTACATAAAAAAAGTTTTCTGTTGTAAAAAAAGAATACAAATAATAAAAAAATCAATGAATCGCTTGATTGCCATAGTATTAGTTAATAGTAAATAGTTCATCGATCGGTCAAGACAATATTATTGTCTTTAAACCTTTGAAGAAACATTAAAACAGAATTTATTTAAAAAAATTTTTTATTTCATTACCTTGCAACCAACAGATGTAATGGGGTACCCTAAGCTTAACTTAACGCCCATCAATTCTCTACTTACTTTTAACTACATTAGTTATCAGTTTACATCGCTCATTAAAAATCTTTTCGTAGTGGGCGTTTCAACTAAATATATTTTTAAATCTTTATTTGAAGCATTAACGTAACGTTTATTCTTTGTTGTTTTCTACTTTGTTTGAGAGCAATGCAATTAATTAATTTCTTTTAATAGAAATTTTAATAACTACAAAGTCTGTTGATTTCAAATTTGATGTAGCTGTTTCCTGTTATTACTTTTACCAGAAAAGTGATTTAAAATAAAATATATTTATAAGAAACAATTGCTGCTTTATATTATATTTGAATATAATAAAATTTACCTTAAAAAGTCACCACTATAAAATGATTCAGTTGTTCAGTAATTTTGCAAACAAAATATAATAAATAAAAAAAAAATTAATAGCTAATAGATAAATAAAAATAATAAAATGTAAAATTTTATAGTTCTTTACGGAATAAGTTTAAGAATTTTTAAATATTACAAAGAAAAATTTTTCCTTGAAAAAAGAAAAACACACAAAAAAATTTGTTCTCAAAATACTGACCTCAAAAAAATTTAAAACCAGCCGCGAATTTGTGGTTTTAAGTTTATGAACAGTATTATAATTTATGTATAAAATCTGCCACATTGGTCAACGGAGATAACCAAGATAGACGTCACAAATAAATGACTCATTTGTGACGTCTGTTATAAAAAATTTAAACGTACATTGATTGGTATTGAAAACATTTGCAAACAAAAACACTTTGCTAATTCAATTTTAAATTTGTTTTCGCATTTTACAATAAAATCAGAAATGTTTTATATTTATATTTGCTGCAGCACAATTCTTTATTTTGCTTTTGTTTAATAATTTAGTGTATAAAAATAAATAATGACGTTTATTAATGGTAATGCTGTGAAATCATTTAATCATTAGTTAATGATAATTATATTTTTTCAAACTTAATTAACAATTAAACTTATTCATTAAGATTCATTGCTATTATTAATAAAAATAATGGTAATGCTACAAAAACAGAAGCATTACTTATCATTCAATGCTAATGAAATTGAATATTAATTAGTCTATTTATCATCAATTAATTTTGCAATTTAAACAATTACTATTTTTCGAGGAATTTCTTTTAACAAAGTTGTATGAAATCGAGCCAAAAATAATGCCCCAGCATTGAAGAAGGAAATGTAGCAGAAGGTTGCATCGTGACAGATAAGCCGTGTTAAATATTGTTGATTTCATTTTTCATATTTAAATATCCTGATCTCACGAGTGGTAATGACAAAAACCAAATATGTTTTTTTTTTCTAATTTCTTTGTGTTGTTATATTTTAATTTGTTTAATCTAAAAAACTAAACTCAATAATTCTTCTTCCATATTCCACAAAGACACATACATTCTTGTATATATACGTACATGAAAAATTCTTCTAGTTTTTTTATAAATAAAAATGTGAGTCTTTTTGATTGACATGTGATGATTTTAAGAAATTTTAAAATCTTAAAAAATTTTGTATCTTTATAAAAACAACTTTTTGTTTCTTTAAAAACAAAAAATATCTTACGATTTAGTATTTGTGTTTGACTTTTTTTTTTTGACAATAAAAAAATGTTCACCGAATTTCATTTATTTTTTTGTGTTTTCTTCAAAATTATAAACAAGAATGTGCCAAAATTGTTTTGTCGCTGTTTTTTATTTAGACAGCCGTCTCTAGATCACAACTAAGTGAATTATTGAGGTAGAAATATTAAAACAAAACGAATTAAAATTTAGTATAAATGAAAGATTTTATTCCCTTCACCACAGGTGGAAAAGGGGTTATCAAAATTTGTCATTCCGTTTGTAATTTTTACAATATTCATTTCTGAACCCATAAAGTATATTTAGAAACTTAGTTCTTAACTTTACTACAAACCATATAATTCATCATAATATGGTTACCTCAACCACGATTTTCTTTCCGTATAAAAATATTGTTGATTTTTAAGATCAACTTGTGTCGGTCATTATCATTCTGCTAATTACTTTGCCGCAGTATCGTAATCGTAACCTGGTGTTTAATGTCCTTTTCTAAAATTTGTATTACAAAGCAGCTAAAAAGTTTTACTGCAGTGCAACTTGTAGTGCAGAGGTCTCAAATAAATTAAATTTTATTATTATTTATTCTTTAAATAGTTTTATAAAAAAAATTCTAATTTAATGTCTTAAATTTTTTTTTCATTGTTATTTTCTTTATTGAATTAAAATTAAATTGTTACATTATTTTTGTTTTCGTGTCCTTAGTAACAGTTGTGTTCTTTTGTTATAAAAATATGTAAAATTGCATTTTAATGTTTTTATATTTTTTTGTGATCTAAAAGAACACATTTTGTGCATTTGACTATTATATTTTTACAAAAAAATAAATAAATAAATGAATAAATCACATACAGTGCTTTATTTAAAGGAATTTTAAGGATTGTGAAAAGATAATATTTCTCAAAGCTTACGACTAAATGTGCAATGACTATTTAAATATTTTAAAAGATTTTGAAATAAAAACAAATTTTGTAATTCACAACCTCTTATACGTATGCCAAATCGTTGCATTCTACAACAGCTGTTGAAATGTTGTTATTACCTTTTGTAAACATTTGCTACGACACCCACAAATTGTTGATATATTTATTGAATATCGTAGAAAGGAAATTAATATACTTACGTAAGAAAACATTATAACCTTTCCATACATTGCCTAGCAAAGCCACAGTGGTAGGATGCTCGCCCTACTTCACTTAACAAACTGATTATAAATTCTACAAAATAATTATGAAATGTTTCGAAGTTGTTAAAAAAGTTTATTTTAGAATATGATGAAGAAAGTTTATAAATTTCAATAAAGTACAAAATATTTTTACGCAAGAATAGACTTATGTTCTCGTTTTCAGTGTGCGTTATAAGCAGTGCTAAGGCTGAATAAATATTTAATTCCACCACTAAAAAGTGTGGTGTGTGCGAACGAAATAAAAGCAACAGTTAGCTAAAATACGTTGCGTTAGCTTAATTTAATATGGGGTCTGATTATTATTTATTTAACAAACGAGTAACGAGTTCAAATCCCAACAGAGCCTTAAATAAAAAGAGTTTTTTAAGACTGCACTTTAAACTTCCTGGAGTGTCGAAAAACACTTGTTGTGTGTAGGCGCGGTAAGCGAATTAGAGTAGTTAAATGTTAATGAGATGGTTACATCATCTTACAGCATCTCGACGAAAATGTTGCTAAAGAGGTATAACACAATTTTTATCGCGACTGCTACGATGGGATTATGGGCCTGTTTCTGCAGTTTAAGGCAAAAATTGCTTACATGAGTAAATTAAAAACTTTATGGTTTACTCTTCAAAAAAAGATGACTTTAAAATTTTTGTGTGAGAAATGTCTCACTTTCGTGAGTTCAAATTTTATAACAGCCACAAAATGCTGTTGCCGAAAGAGCAGCATGGATAAAATATACGTTTTTGCTAAAACAATATATCGAGTTCGAGTATTGACAAATTCGCCGTATGTTGAAGTACGGATGGCTAAGTGAGTCTGTTAAAGCACATAATTTATAAAATGAAAATCGTAGGAACAAATCTTACCGAAGCTACAGAGTAAGAATATCGCGACTGAAGGAAAAAATTAATAATTCACGTGCTGGTACTTGCACCAAGAAAAGCCCTACATTAGAGAAATTGGCCAGGCAGCGTAATAAATAAAAACTTTTTTTTATAATTTTAAAAGGACTCTGAAGTTGTCTTTCTACCCAGATAATTTATTTAAAAATTAATTTCATTCAAAATAAAACTTTCAAAGTATTGTTTGCCTCTTTAGGAAATTTTTATTCTTTTTATGTCTGTCAATTGTTTAAAGACATATAAAATCATATAGTTTCTTGTCCAAAATTTTTTTGCTAAATTTTAGTTATTCTCAAGTATCCATAGAAACGGGTACATATAATTTTTAATTAGATTTATTTGCGTCAAGTCTACATAAGAAAATTTAATTTAAAATTGCTTTAAAAGTAGGTGAGAAACAATTTGTGTTTTTACATGTTTGAAGAATTATTGTGGTCGAAGCAAATTTCAAAAATGAAAATATAAAATGAAATATTTAATGTCAAGATAAAAAAATGTTAACAGAATCTTAAACGATATTGAATTTTTTCTTCTAATCACAAACCTTTATTAAATTTTCAATTTCCTTAATACTTGAGAAGAATTAAAAAATACCCTTTTTCAACACAGCATTTTATCAATCCGCTTTATCCCTACGCAGGTTATTTTTTCTCAAAAAAAAAAAAAAAAAAAAAAACACACATTAATACAATTAAAGCAAAAGCTTTTTGATTTATTTTATCATAATTTTTGATTTAATTAAAAGCTTCATTGCTCTTATGAAAACAAATCTATTAATGTTTCGTTATTCTGACAAAATGATTTTGGTATTTTCATCAGTTTATTCTGTCTATTACGAAAATTTTACATTGACCTAATAAAAGATTTTAATTGATATATTGAAACGTTTTGTTGGTGTAATGTCAGTCTTTAATTGATATGAATAAAACTTTTCACTGATACTATGAAATCTTTTCATTAACATAATGACAAAATATTTTTTTGTTTGAATGGTGGATGTGACGGTTAATTTTCCTTAATTTCTTTGCTTACTTTTGTTGGCCGATTTTTTCCATTGCTTTATATTACAGTTGTTTCACCGCTGTCAAATAGGTGAAAAAATATACGAGTTTGTCGAGGAGAACTGATCTGGTGCCTCTAGCGATAATTTTTTCTTACTTCTGATATAAAAATGTTTTGATGATGTGATATCAGCTTTTAATTGATATGATGAAACTTTTCACTGATTCTATGAAACCTTTTCATTAATATAATGACCCATTTTTTTGAGATGGTAAAAGCGTCAGCAATTTTTTTCACAATTCCTTCGCTACTTGGTTTAGCTTGTTCTGTCGAAAAGGTAATCAAATGTCTCAGTGTCTCGATAGAGAACGATAGTTTTTTTTATACACAGAACTCCAATAGTTTAAGCACTCTGGGACGTCGCTGGATTAAAACTTAACAGTGACTTTTATCAATTGTTTCAAAACAAAACTGATTCAACTAAATGTTCAGAAGTTTTGTTATTGGCTGGCCACGTTTAAATTAAGTCACCAACTTAAACCCTTCTTTTAGAGTTGTTTTCTTTCTGCTAGAAGTGATTGCAAACAACACCTAATTTTTTATTTTATTGTTCCAAAAATAGGACGTTGTGTCAACTAATCGGTAAACCTAGACAAACATATTTTATTTAAATCAATTAGTTGTTCTTTGTTCTTCTTTTTTTTGTTTAAATTTTTAAGCTTCTTTTACCATGTATTGACCCAACCTCCTCTTAGTATCAGTGTTTTCAAAAAAATCTTTGCATTAATAACTTATTTAATATATGAACTTTTCTGTATTGACCTAATATTCTAATTAAGCTGCTTTCAAGAAAGAAACATTAAATTGTAGCATTTTATTTACTGACCCTTGAGCAACGTAAGAAAAATTATAATACGAAAAAAAATTGTTTTGGTCCATAATTACAGCACATATTTTCCGACATTTTTATTTAAGGTTTACAGTTACAACAAACAACAACAACAACAAAGAAAAGAAATTTATTAGTAGTAAAGATCCTTAAATAACCTGACATGTGTTTGTTGTCTTTATTTTTTGTTATTCTTCCTTATTTACCTTCAGGCAAAAGATTTACAATGCTGTTGTTTTTATTATACATCTATGAATTTTTTTCTTCTTCGTTTTCTCTTTACTAAAAAAGTTCAATTCCGCTTAAGCTGCCATTATGAAATATACTTTAGACGCACGTTAATGTGAAATGGTTGCTTAATTTTGGAAAGTTATTTTCATTTTAGTTTTCTTTATTTTCCTGAAGCTTCCCAAGCGAGATTGAAAAACACAGAACTTTTTTCTATATGCAGAAAAAATATTGCGGAAATAGCTAACTTGCTTTCTTAAAGTGGGACGTATAACAGAGCGCTTTGATTTAAAAAAAATCTATAAGTGATAAAAATGAGGTTTTATTTAAGCTTGAAATGCTCACATTTGCGGAGTGCCTCTAGTGCTGAGTGCTTTCGCACAGGCGTACGGCTAACTGTGCTTCCTTTTTTGTAATAATTGGTGATACAGATAGATATTAAGGGCTTAGAAGCTCGCGATGTTTTTGGCATAAAGATTAAATATGGTTTTCAGTGGGACAACCATATTCTTCAAGTCGATCTACTGTGATCTGATCTCCTCGATATCTACGTCACCCTAATGAGACCGAAAATGGAATGGGCCATTACTTCAAAATCTGTTTTGGGGTCACTCAAACGCATGAATCTCTTGATTCACTATAGTATCAACGCAATTTGGGTGTCTATCATTGTTTTATTGTTACTTTAAAAAAATGTGCTGTGATAGGTTCAGGGAACTTGTTCCTGAAAATTATAATTTCATACGCGCAACACCTTAATTATCAACAGCGCATCCCTTTGTGTTCAACTGGCCAGTGAATCGCATTAGACGAACACTTCATATGTGGAATAAGCACCCTACGGAGATCTTTTCTGTCACTGTCAATGTAAAAAATTTAAATCAAATGTCCACAAACACTTCTTCCTGTATCTTTCTATCTTTAACTTAATTTTATATTTCTGGCACAATGCGTTGTATGAGAAGAGGCCATTCCCTGAGGTGCTGGTCTTCTAAAAAAAACAGAGCAGAGATGAAAAACAAAATTTTCAATTGCTCTTGTACTTTTTGAGCGCCATCCACATTGCTTGTCTTTGGTAAATTTAGCTTTTTAGTATCATGTTTTGTTTACTTTGTACCCTGTTGTATATTCACCTGTAAATGTTACAATTCCACGATAGAAAGAATTTATTTGCCTTAACTTAGATTACAGAACAAACTATTTATTTATTACACTTTAGATACCGAAACTTACCCTTCGAGAAGGTTTAAGTTGCTGTTAAACAAAAAATAAAATACTAATTCACCTGTCATTATTGTGATGATATTTTCTTTGGATACTTTTTAAATTCTCTTTTTTAAATGATACAGTAATCGTTCCTTTTTTTCTTTCAAATTGTTTATTTACCATCTCTTTTTTCTTTTAATAATTTCGGTTTTCTATTTCAACGGTCTGCTTTAAATTTTCTTTTTTTGCTATTTTTTTACCCATATTTTTTTTTTTTGCTTAATCAGTCATTATAAATTATTTATTGAATAAAAAACACAACAACAACAAAAACATACAGATTAATGAAGTGTATAAAGAACCAAAGGGAAACATGTTTTAAACAACAAAGTATAAGGAATATGTGGTAAAAAAAGTGAAATAAAATAAAAGTTTGTAAGAGTGAGTTAAATAGAGAAGAAAAAAATAAATGAAAATTTAAAAATATAAAATATAAAAAATAAAAAATAGATAAAAAAAATTATTTCAATAAAAAAAACTTAAGCAATAAAGCGGAAGTAAAATATTACAGGTGTTTTTTTGTTTATTTTTTTTAGCATAAATTTGTGCTTAAAAAAGTATAATTTTACAAAAAAAAAGTAAAGTGAAAATGTATAAAATTAAATATTAAAGCAACATAAATATTTTTGTTTGTTTTTTTTAAAAAGCAGTTCTAATTAGCAAAATTATGAAAATATAAAAAATGCCCTAAAGACTCACAAGGCTCCACAAGAATAAAAATAGAAAAAAAAGTATGATAAAATTTTAAAGAAAAGCAAGATATTAAAAAAAGGTCTTTATAATACTTAAAAAATATCCTAAAAAAATTATATTAAAAAAAATTATTGTTATTTATTATGCTGGAGAGAAGTCAATGGAATTAAAATAACTTTTTCTAAAATAAAAAAATTATTTAAATAAAATTATTTTTTCCGCTATAAAACGTACATCTGTCTGTTCCTGATTGATTAGGGTGAGTTGAAATATTTTTTTTCTATTTTTATATAAATTAAAAATGTGTCTCTTTTTTCTTCATTTGTTTTTATTAAAATAACAAGTACAATTGTCACAAGTATAAACAGAAATAAATAAACTTTCCATGTGTATGTATGTATGTGAGCAGCAGGTTTTATGAAGCCTTTCATTATTGATAAAAATAAATTTAATTATTCGTTCACAGGTATTTGGTTTTTTTTTTTTTGCTGGATTATTTAAATTATTTAACTAAATGTATTAAAAAAAATTTTAATAACCATTTTATAATTAGCGTAAGAACTGGTGGGAGGAACACTGTAAGTGGAAGGAAATTAATTATAATTCGGCAATATTTTGTAAAAGAAAACATTTCTTGAACGAAAGGCATTTATTTTTTTTTTTTTTTTGAAGTTTAAAAATAAAATTTTAATTGCTGGCGTAGGCTGACTGAACCACCCTCAAAAAAAGTTAAGTCCCCCCACACAATATTATTTTTTTTTATTATGGAATTTTAAAACATGACATAATTTTCATTTTTTCCAGAAAAAAAATCTCTAATTATCTACTGATTTTAAGCTTTTATTAAAGTTTTTTTTATTAATAGCGAAGCATAATTTTATTTGTTTCAAATGGCGCAAAAGTAAATGTCATTAACCTGTTGATAAAAGTAGCACTAAAATTTGAGTTTTGAAGGTAAAATTAATTTCTCAAATTCAGATCCGTTATGATATTCTTGATGATTCTCAGTTCAATTCAAGATGCAAGTTACGGCAAACGTTGTAGGAACTGAAGTCTCTAATCGCTGTTTTGCAGCTTTCGTCTACTTTCCACTCAGCTCAGTTGCCAATGAAGGTATCTAAATTCAGTAATCACCTGCAAAATGATGGCAATACTTTTCTGTTCTCCACGGAATCCACATAAACTCTGCCAATAAATATTTTTATTCCTAACAGGAGCAACACATGCAACACAACACAACTATTTCTATTTAAATCTATGCTTAATGCTTAGGAGCTTAAGGTTTCTCTAAATTTCATTGATTTGCCGTTTTCGCTATAAACAGTTTGGTGCCAATTAGAACAGGGTCCCAGTTTATATCTTCTGTGTTGAAATGTTGTTCAGCTGTGTTTACCTCTGCAGGAGGTTTCGTTGATTCATATCCTTTAAGCTTTCCATGTCCCTGCCGCCATCTTTAACCGTTTCTTTCTTTTGTTTCTTTTTCCTTCTACAGAGGGATGTAGTAAGATGAGTTTGGTCGTCATATCCATCCCTGAGAAACAGACTGCGCCAGGCGAATGTTTTTACTAATTCGCAGAGGCCTTAAGACGCATGTCGACTCCTACACCTCGACTTACCTGAAAACGGACATTTCTTACTGAGATATAAGTTCAGTCAGTTGGGATTCGTAAAAAGGTCCTATTTTATACAGAGGTCCTTAGAGGACACTATGGAGACTGGGTTATATCTTTAGTCGTAAAGCTAATAAGACTACAGTAGCCTACCAAGATTTATTAGCTCTGAATCTAATGATACCTTTTATGAAAGTGAATTTCGTTGGAGTAATGAAAAACTATTTGCTTAAATTACAGAACTAAATTTTGCTATTGTTTTACCCTTATATTAACTAAGAAATCCTTTGTAATTTTATAAATCACATCAAATCAAACTAATCTTAGTGTACACAACATAAGATTTCAATTCCGATACAAGACTGAAAATCATTTTTTTCTTATATCAAAATACATTTAATTAAAGTAATTGCAGTCTATTGTATCCCTGAATTCTTTTCTGTCATTCGCAACAATTTACTAACTAAATAATGTTACATTTAAGCACTCACTCACTCAACTTTTTGTGTGCTGTTCCCTTCGTCTATTCATCAATCTATTATTTACAAATGAGCCGTTTATTTTGAAAGTGGCATAAGTCACTTAAAAAAAATAAATGTAAAGAGTTACAAGTTGACCAAAGTCTTTAGTCTTGAGGAAAAAAAAGCATCCTAAAATAAGAAGTGCAAGTTTGGCTTTTCGATATTCGGTGTCAATACTTATAAAAGCTTTGAAACACAAGCCTTTAAAAATGTGCATCAGCTTAAAAGCACAGTGACTTAAGGAACTTTAAAAATAAACGGTTCACATATTAAGAGTCTTTAAGCAAAAAAAAGGTTGTCCAAAGATAAGTTAAAATGTTATAAGCATTTATGGCCATTGAAATAAAGTTGTGTAACAATTTTGAAGTTTTTTTTTAACAGGGATCATAATGTTTGATTTTAGGTACTTACGGCTGAGGAAACTTTAGCAGCAAGTATTTACACTCCAGAAACTGCAGTTTACTGGGGCTTAATAAAAACATTTTAATCATTATACCCTTCAACTCAAAATGCGGAAAAAGGGTATAACTAATTTTGTTATTCCGTTTGTTATTTCTACAATATTAATTTCCAACCTTATATAGTATATATATTCCCACTTCTTATGTACAGCGAAGTCGATTGAGGGATGTCCGTCTTTCTTTTCGTGCTAGCGTTGAAATCAAGTTTGCCGAGGCTTAAGATCAGGTAGAAAAAATTTAAATATTCCAATCGATCAGACAAGGTCTATGTTCTCCGACGTAGCGGGCAAAACACCACGCCTACCTTTAATTTTTTACTCCAATAAAAAAAAAATATATGGGGCGATAGAAAACTAAAAAAACATCAAATTAAAAAATTGGAACTCGCCCACATTTTTCAAGTTACGGGCCTCTAAAAAATTTTTAAAATATTAGTATTGGTATCAATTTAAAGACTTTGAAGAAATATTTAAGGCAATACTAAAATTTTTTAAGACAGCTTAACCCATTAAGAGCTGGTGGCATTTTTATGTACAATTATATGTTTGTGGTTTTTAAATTTATTTTTTTATTTTTTAATTCTTTCTCACCCTAATATTTGCTTATTTTATTGGAGTTACTTTACTAAGTAAGATTTAATTAGATGGTGAATACCTTTTACAGTTATGTGGTTTCCTTCTGCCGAATCTTAGTCGAAGCATTTTTGCTGTTGTTCAAAAGCAATAAAAATTTATTTTTAAGATGAAAGGGTGTTCATAAAAAAAATAAAGTTCTTTTTTATACCCTTCACCACAGGTGAAAAATTGTTTAGTAGTTTCACTTTACTTTCAAGTAAGAAAATACTAAAAATACTAAATCTGAAATGCAGACAAATTAAAAAAATTAAAAAAAAAAAACTGTTATAAAGAATGTAAAACAAGAAAGTTCTAAAAGATTCTTTTAGGAAAAAATAGATATAATCACTTTTAAAGACAACAGCTCAGTTGATTTCTGAAATTTTATCAACTCAAAAAATCATTTTACTTTAAGTTTCATTATCTTTATATTTCTAATCAAAAGTCGTCTTATCTTGTTTACACGACTACTGAAGCAAAATTTTTTGGAATACGAAACATATTGTAAAATGTTAAAATATAAGACCTCCCATTTAAAATCTTTTTTACGTTAAAGCAAGTAATTATTTTAATTAATTTATTTGAATTTATTGCTTTAACAACCCACTTATCTGTTGTTTTCTTTTTGTTTTATTCAAAAATATATAAAAATCTTTTTAACTTTTTAAATTTCGAATAAGCGTGTTTGTTATGATTTTTAGTACTTTTTACAAAAAAACAACAACAAAAATCATTATTTAATGAAAAGAAGTTCTGTTTAAGAGCTTAGAAAATTGTTAGCTAAACACATGGCCTTATATACGTAGCACCTTTGGCTTCAAGTCTTCCAGCAGTCCATGGAAATATTCCTTTTTGCTTAGAGCTATAACTGATTCAGTGGCAAGCTTTCTAACTAAATCAAAAATGTATTTTGTGGGACAAGGGTGGAGTGGCATTTCAATAGCAAATAAAGTAAATTTTGTAATTTTTAATATTTAAAAAAAATACCGGTTTTTGATATGTAACTTCTGCGGTTCCACCTCTCACCCGTTTGTGAGTTAATAAAAAAAATTTATTTAAAAAAAGGCAAATTTGTGATATATTTATATAGAGAGTTCGAAATTCCATTCTAATTATCGAAAAGGTACGAAATTTTTAATTTATTCCTTTAATATAAATATTGCAAAAAAAAAATTTGGTATTTTGAAGTGGTTTTTTTCCAAAAATATTGTCATTTTAGAGGAAAACTAATTCTTACAATTATTCGAAATTAAGTTCGAATTTAAGTTCGAAATTTCGAACATACTAAAAAATAAAATTTCAAGGCTCGCCAAATTTTGTAATGTTTTTTTTTAACAATCAAAGGGGATAATACAATATTATGTAACCTAGAATTTTTTCACACTCTAAATTGAGGCTTTAAAAATTTTCGAAGTTTTGCTAAATATATAAAACAAAATTTTTAAATTGAAATATAGTTTAAATATTATCATAAACTTAATTAAAAACACTTAAGCTTTAAATTAGAAATTTAATGGAATTTAAATATTACGAAATTATTTTCGAAAATTCGAATATATTTTGAAATTTTATTTTTATATTTTTTGGTTGATTTTTTTCATGCCATCAAATATCTTAATACCACGGAATTCACAATATAATTGACAATTATGTTACAAAAAAAATGTCATGCCTTAGGACTCTGGAGACAAATTTCGGCATTCGATATCGTTCAAACTTTTAATAAAATTAAAAATAATTAAAATTTACATTTTCGGCTTTGATTCATTTTTTAATTTAACTTTTATAAAGAAAAATTATTTTTCAAATGCACGCGGAGGTTTTTCCAAAGAAAACAAGAAAAATTAGACGAAAAAGTATTAATTGATTTATGATAATCACTGGTTCTACCCCTGGCTAGGAAAAAATTAAAAAAATAATATAATTTAAATTACAGTACACTCACGATAATATGAATACCCTATTATATGAACTACCCAAAATATGAACATTTTTTTCTTCCATTGATTACTGTAAAATATGAACTTGGTGCGAAAGCTTTAAAATATGAACAACTTATTTTTTAATTTCTTAAGAGACTTTTATCTAAACAGTGATGAAGTCTTTGCAAACAGGGTTTTAAATAAATTCTGGTTTAATTTCATAACAAATTTGGGATTTACCTAGTTGTTTGCTTTCGAATTATCTTTTAAGCTATAAATCAAAACTTCTTACATACACTCTTAAATCGCGCTCACAATCAGCTGTCCGAAGTTTTGGTGCATTTACAAAAATAAGCAAGTGTTACTAGTTTAGCGAATAAATTTGGGGTGAAAAAATGTACAATATGTTGAATAAAGAAAAAGAAACAGAAATTCTATTATTAAATGTTTCAACAATATCTTCTGTGGACCTGGAAAAAGAAAGACTGTGCGGCCTTCCGAGTACCCAAAAGTGGAACATGCTTTATACCAGGGGTTCTCATCAAATTCCTGCTCACGGGCAAAATAAAACTTTTATTATTTTTGAAAACACTGTTTTTTCGGTTCTTCATGCAGACCCCTTGGATGGTTGCTACGGATCCTCAGGGGTCCACGGACCCCCATTTGAGAACCGTTGCTTTATACCGATGGTTTCTGGATATGAGCGACAAAAAATTAGCTTTAAATGGACTTATGTTAAAAGAAAAGGCTAAAGATGTTCATAATAAAATTAAAGAAAATGCTTTGAAGTTCAATGCCAGCGATGGATAGTTTTAAAACTTCAAATAGAGATACGGCGTTTGCTTGCTTCAAATATCTGGAAAAAAACTTTTTTTCAAAGCCCTATTTGGTAGATTCTTTCAGAGTGAAGCTGAAAAGTAAAATTGAAGAGTTTGGGTTGGACAATGACCAGCTTTATAGCGCTGATGAATCCGGATTGTTTTGGGAATTGTTGTCACAAAAGACCTACGTGTCATCATTGGAAAAACCAGCTCCTGGTGCAGAAAAATACATAAATATGTTTTAATTATATATAAAAAACAACAAATAAAATCTTTTACACACATTTACAATTTTTATTTTTTGGGAAAAAAGGGAAAATTAAATGCCATTCGTAAATATGAACAATCTTGCAAAAGTGAACTGATTTAGTTTTAATTAGTTCATATTATCGCGAGTGCATTGTAATATCTTAATCGATGTCAAATGCCGTAACTTGCCTCCCAACGTCATTATTTCTTTTGCTTTATGTTAACCAACGATAGTTTAAGAACTCTTTCGAAATATTATTTATTTTTTTTTTTTGTTTGACTCAGGTATGTAAATTACTTTAACAAAATACTATTTGGGAAAATAAAAAAACGCCTACGAACACCCCGTTCAAAAATTTTTCCTTTTAAATTTTTAAAATTCGATTTATACATTGGAGCCTTAAAAGTCGAAAATAGTTCAAGAATAATCGTACATTAAAAAAATATTTTAAGCTGTGGGCCATGACAATGAAAAATAAAAGTTTTCAGCTTATTACCTACGATATCAATAACATCTTGTGAGCTACATATTTGTTTTATTTAACGAATAAAAATTAATGTCGGCAGTTGAAAAAAAGGTCTAAATAAATTAGTGTGTTATCCAGCAGGGATATCATTAATCAAGAGGTTACTGCTGCGGGTTTACAAACTAGAAGATTTAGTTTTAATATAAATCATGTAACTATTTATAAAGATTTTGTAAATGATTTGTTCTTAGCGATATTTTACCCAGAATATTTTATTTAGTGAAACCCTATTGAGTACAACAAAGAGTGTCAAGTTTAACTGCGCTGTTGGTGCTTTTGTCTGCCTCTCTGTCTGTCTCTATATGTAATAAGAGCGTGTTAGTGAACTTTACACAATTCTTAAGGTTTTCATTTTTTATTACTTAAATGTGTTTGTATGTGTGTTTGTAAGGGTGCAAGTTAGTAGTAACATTAACGTATTATTTAATGTGACTGTTATTTATTTAACACATGTATTAAATTTTTTACAACTTGGTTGTCATCTAACGTCTCTTGTGTGCCTTTGGAAGTGTAAATATTTATTTTTAACTGATCTTAAATGCTGTTTGGTTTTCTTTCATAGAATATTTTTATTAAAGGGTATTTTCTTTCTATGAATGTCGGAAGTTGTAGCTTAAGCAGGTTGACAGTAGTTCTTTGTTTTGTATATCCAACATCTATTTTACTATAATCATAAGCGAAGTAATTTAAAAAAAAACATTTATTTGACATACGGAGATTATACTTCTTTGATGAGTGGGCAGTAAGTCAATCAGCGCACTAAGAAATAATTTGTCTTTTAGCCCCACAAGTTAATATGTAGAGTAAAATCGTGGGCGAAGTTTATCCCGTCTAAGAACTCGATGATTCGAAATTAATAATATTTCAAGAAATGTTATTTAATTAAAGGACTTTTTCCAAAATATCGTCTTGAAAAGCTTGGCTTACAAGAATCCGGATGGTGGTGTCCTACAAGAGATCAATCTCTGTTTTAATTTAAATCTGATAAACAAATTTCTTCGCATTATCGCTGACACAATAAAGTCATAAACTATCTGCTTTATGTTTTGATATTTTCCAAAAAAAAAAAAAAAAAACAAAACAAAAAAAAAGATACTGGAATCGAGATAAAAATCTTCACAAACAAAAATATTTTCTGTTTACAAAGGCAATCGTAACCAGTCTTTATTCTGCTGTTCATTTTTAAAACGTGTCAATATTTTTATAGAATTCCATACAAAAGATTTAAAGCAGCTGGTTCTTAAGCTCTCATTAGTAATTTTTTTTTATGTTTATAAAAACATGGTTGTTCTATTTATTTTGTTGTTGTTTTTCTTTCTCTTGTGTGTGGAAAATCATAATGTGAAATTATTTTAGTATTTTTTTCTTTATCCTGTGTTATTTTTAGTTGTGTTAATAAAAAAATCTGTTTTGAACATTGAAAGCTTTGAGGAAAAGAAAAAGTAGAAAAATTAAAACATTCAAAGCAACAACAACAATTCATTGAAGTAAATAAAAAATAAGTATTTATTTTTAAAACTCTTCGATTTTTTTTAATGTTTCCTTAAATAAGCATTAAATAAATTGTCTTTAATTATTAAATTTGTTTAAGTTAAAGATATAAAATAGTAAAAGCATTTAAGAGAAGATTAGTTTCAAATTAAATGGAACATTTCAATCGATCCCTCATTATGAGTTGCGTTCGATGTTAGATGTTCGATGACTATAGAATATAGTGTTTGTATAATGAACACAATTATTCTTTTGATGTTGTTATTAGTAAAAGTCAGGTGGTAAGATTCTCGTGCATAAAAACCAAAAACCAGGGGTAACTTGTCATTATTTGAAATCGATTTTTCTTTTACCGCTTAGAACCTTCATTTAATTGATTATTATTTCTTCAAACTTTTTTCACTCAAGGTTTCATCTATTTTTATTAGAATATTTAAATTATGAACACATTTTTATTCAAGATCAGTTTCCGCGATGCAGAGACGTTGTAGCAGAGTAAAGAAAAGACCACAACAGAGCTTATTTATTTCGGAACAGCTGTTTAACAGAGAGAACAAATATTCAAAGGGAATTACATGGTACCAATTTTTTTTTAATAAAAGTAGCACTTCAGGCAACAATGCATATTTTATTAGCGAACCGTGGTTCATTCTTAAGGAATGGGATAAAGGAAAAAAAGAAACAGGTGGTGAAAGTATAGCCATTTTATAAGTTATTTTACTTCGCCGGCGAATGTGCTATGTAGAAGTACCGACGAGGGAGGCTGCATGTTTATACCATTAAACAGAAAAAAACTACCTTAATTTTTTGGTTGCCGCAGGGGTTAAACCCTGGCCAACCTGATTTGTAGTGAACTTACTTAAGGAGAACGAAAATTTAAAGGGAATAAATTACAAAAATTGTGCTTTTCTTAGCAACCCAAATAAAATAAAATCACAATTATTTACTGAATGTAAATGAAAAGTCTTTCTATCGGTCTGCTCACTCATATTTTAAGACTGAATATTGCCATTTTATACCCTTCACCACAAAAAGTTGAAAAAGGATATAACTTATTTTGTCATTCCGTTTGTAATTTCTACAATATCCATTTTCAATCCCATAAATTATATATATTCTGACTTCTTCTACATAGCGAAGTCGATTAAGCGATGTCCGTCTATCCGTCCGTGTTAGTGTTGAAATCAAGTTTGCCGAGGCACTAAATCAGCCAGAAAAATTTGAGTACGCCAATCGATCAGACATAGTGTCGAAAGAGGTGCTATAAGAAATCAGCGAGATCAGTCCATGTTCTTCGATGCAGCGGGCAAATAACCACGCTTACCTCTCAATTTGCTACATCATTTAGAACAATAAATTCCAATAAAAAAAAAAAAAACAAATATATGGGGCGATAGAGAATTAAAAAATAATAATTAATAATTACGAGGGCTACTCTATATATTTCTGGCCTAATAGTGAAAATGCGAATATTTATAATCAAAAATGGTTTTATGGTTTTTCAAAGTATTCTCCAGCATGATTTATACACTTTTGCATGCGCTCAAACCAGATGTCGTAGCACTTTTTCCACTCCGATTGAAACACATATAAAACATGGTTTTTGAACACTTCAACAGCTTCTTCTGGCGACGAAAATCGTTGACCACGCATTTTTTTTTATGTGCGGAAACAAGAAGAAGTCATTAGGTGCCAAGTCAGAGCTGTACGGCGGATGACCCATTAATTCGACGTTTTGGCCGATCAAAAACGCTCTGGTTTGAGCCGATGTGTGAGAGCTCGCATTGTCATTGTGAACAATGATTCGTCTTCTCTTGTTGGTTTTTTGAATTTCTCCGATGACTTCAGGCAAACAAATTGTTGTGTACCACTCAGAAGTGACCGTCCTACGTTGCTCAAGAGGAACAGTCGCCACATGACCAGTTTTGCCGAAGAAACAGGCGACCATTTGCTTCGAAGTGCTTCTTCCACGAACAACTTTCGTTGGATTTTGCTCGTCTTTGAAGACCCACACGGTCGATTGTTGTTTCGTTTCGGGCTCATACGCATAGATCCATAATACGTCACCTGTGACGATCTTATAAACGTCTTTTGAAGCACCGCAATCGTATTTTTGCAACATTTCTTTGCACCAATCCACACGAGCCTTTTTTTGAGCGACTTTCAAATTGTGCGGGATCCAACGAGAACAAACCAATGTTCTCTGGCACAACAGCCGTTTTTGGACGACCTTCACGGAATTCGTCTTTGAGCGAGCTTCGGCCACGATTAAATTCATTATACCAATTTCATCAAGGCACTATTGTCGTGATAATCCACGTCGAAAGTTGGAAAAATGATGGCACGAAAATGTTTACGAGTTAATTCCATTTTTTTCTATATTAATTTTTTCAAGTCACAGTAAACAACACAAATAATGGTCGTACGTCAAAACGTTTTAAGTACGATTATGCTTAAAAATGACAAACTTTCCAATGGAAATGTCAGATTGCACTTGGCAGCACTCAGTGTTGCCAGCCCTCGTACGGGGCCTCTGAAATTTTCAGAATTTTTTAAATATCAATATTGGTATCATTTCAAAGCTTTTGAAGAGATCCTTAAAGAAATACTAAAGTTTTATATTTACATACATGTGGTTATACATATATGGCGAAGGGAGTTTAAGATTCGGTAAAGCCGAACATTGCACCCTTAAGTGTTTGTTATTAATATTTAATTTAAAAAAGAAACCATTTTTATATTTTATTAATGAAAAAATCTTAAAAGGTGAAGTAAAGTACAGTTAACTACTTTAGGTACTTTAAAACTTTACAAAAATGTGCAGAAAAATATTGCAGAGATTTACAAAAAGAAGTGGTTAAATAAAGACTTAAATACTTACAAGATTTTTGCATAATAGTGGTAAAATTATTTATAAACCCAAGCAAAATCCTTTTAAAAACGTGGTTTGTATTTAAAAAAATTTTGTATTGAAATAAAAAATGAGCTGACCACTTTCAAAGACATGACTCCTATAGGCAGGTTTGCAAGTGGCAGTGGATCTCATATCTTTTACAAACCTGCTTAATTGCAACAGGTGGCACTTATGTTATCGCTTTGATGTATTCTGCTGTTGATTTTGTAAAGTTAATAGAAACTAAATATGGATTGATAAGATAATTATAGCTCACTTCCCAAAAACACAAAATAATTTTATTCATAGCAAATTTAAATTAAAAAAAATATATCGATTGAGAACTTTTATGTCACCTTAAGCAAACAATTACTATTAAAAAATAAAAAAATCCAATATAAACTAAATATTACTTCTACAGAAAACTTCGTTTGCACAATTGTTTGCTATAACTTTAACAGTTTTATTTTCATTTCTATTATTTATTTATTATTTAAAAGTACAAATAATATATTGCCCTCTTTTCTTTTAATTCAAATGTCTTTTCTGACTGCATTGTGTATTTTGCAAAACACTTGAACAAATTAAATTTTTCTTTTTACCTCATATTTTTTATTTACCTGTTTTCTTCTTTAAAGTAAAATATATTTATTTTCTATTTTTTTTTAATAAAAGAACAAATAAAAAATTTGTTCTTTTTTCATTTAAACCACACTTTTGTCCCCATAAATCTTTAATATTTAAAATAACAGACCGCTACAACTTTATGTGGTATGTCTTTGAGTAGAAAAGAAAGGAAAAAATATTGATTTAATTTATTATTAACTGAAAATATATTTGCTATAGCAAGCAAAAAGACAAAACAAAATGAAGCTTTCTTTGTTTAGAGTAGAGCCAAGAAAGTAAAGACGTGATTAAGTAAATTGTTTTAGCAATAAAAATAAAATTTAAATTAAAAAGGCCATTTGCTTGAGCTCTTTACAAATTTACACTTTATTGTTGGGCAATAATTACAGCTGTTGGGCAATAATTGCAGCTGTTACGAGAGGTGGGAGTATAATTACTCGATTTGCCGTAAAGTTAATGGCACAAATAATTTAAATCAAATTATTAACATGAAGAAACAAATGCAATATTTTACTTAATTTTAAAGTTTAATTGGGTTACTTATTTCAAAGAACATCTACTTATTTTATTGTCGATATTTCGTTAACCACTTCTTCGCATCACTAAATAGCAAAAATTAAAAATTGATGTTATACATTTCTGAAGTAAATATTTTCAAAATAAGAAATTCACAGTTGTTCTCTTTTCTTTTAAGACTCCCTCGTATATATTTCTATAAATTTCTGATGCTACTGTTGGCTTTCTTTGCATAGTTACTCTACATCTATTATTATTCTTAATAAATATTAAATGAAGTTTAATTGCTAATTTGTGGAGTTAATAACTCAAGCAAGAAATGACAATAAACTAATGATGTTTAAACAGCAACCACGTATACTGTGTCCATAGCTACGAGGAAACATTTACCATGTGCTTTTTAAATTATAATTATTTAAATAGTTGATAAATTAATTTGCTGCTTGTATATATAAAATGTAGATATCTGCACCGGTAATTTAATATTGAAACATAGAAACTTAACAAGGAAATAATTTGGTCAACGATAAAATTGAACAAAAATTAAAAATCACTTAAAGTTATAATTATGATCACAATTGATAATTAAATAAAATGTTTATCGGTGCATAAAAATCTAAAAAAATATTTGGTTTTTAATGAATATGAAAGCAAAGAGAAGCGTTTAAAGAAAATAAATTGAATATTTTTGTTCGACTAGAATATTATGGTCACCTCGACAGTATTACATTCTTAATAAAAATGTGATGAATATTTATTTTGTTTAATGAAAACTGTATATGTTATTTAACTTGAAAAACTATCTTTTTAATTTGAATTTTAAAAATATTTTAGAAATGTATGCGGCCGTTTTCCAAAGAAAACAAGAAAATTTAAAGAAATGAACATAAGCCGAAAGTCAATTTTAATTCTTATTAAATTTTTAATGTCTTAAAATCGAATTTTTCAGAAAAGTCTACATTAATTAATTGGCTGCAGCTCACAAAAAATAAGGGATCCTTTTTTTAAAGCCCGATAGAACTTTAAGTTGTAAAAAATAACACAAAAAATTTAATCGTAATAAAGAATTTGTTTATGCGAAAGATCAGAACAGGGCATTAATATTTAAAAATGATTTCGGCCATATGGCCACTGCGGCTGCTAAGCGCATTCTGGACGTTAAATTTTGGGCCATTTTTTCAAGTACTGCTGGCCGTATATCACGTTTAACATGAACAATATTGACCTCCGAAGCGTCAATCGTTGCTGGCTTATCAGCATAAGCCAGTGACTTCACATGGCCTCTTAGAAGCCAATTGACACGTCCATTTCTCGATATCGACTTATTGCTAAATTTTTATTTCAATAACTCAATGGCTGTGGTCAACGTATGTCACGTTGAGCCACATTTCGTTCGGGTCAATGTCATCCATATTTTCAAACAAAAAATCATACATCATGGTACGGTAACAATCTCCGTTGACCGTTACGGGAGATCCGGCATCATATTTTAAGAAATAAGGGCCGATTGTGCCACCAGTGTAAACTACATTAAACAGTTTATTTTTCTGGATGCAATAGAGTCTTTAGGGTATGTTGTGGATTGGTCTCACTCCGTATGAGGCAATTTTGATTATTAACAAGCCCGTTTAGCCAAAAAAATGAGCCTTATCGCTGAACACAATTTGGCGATAAAACAACGGATCAGTCAATAACTGCTCTAAAGCCCAATTGGCGAAAGAATGACGCACAAAACGGTCTCGTGGCTTTAATTCCTGCAGAAGCCAGATCTTATACGGGTGTAGGCCAAGATCTTCGGGCAAAATTTTCCACGTAGTGGATGGACTGATCCCCAATTCCTGCGACCGACGACGAATCGATAAATTTGGATGTTCTTCCACAATTTTGTTTACAGCAGCGATATTCTCTTCAGTACGCACATTCTTTCGACGTGTTGGTGTTATTGCATCCCACCTCTGGTAACAGCTGCAGTTCGAAGAACGGCTTGTTCAGACTGATGTACACAATAAAATTCACGAAGTCTTCTATGAGTTGCTCGAATTGATGACTGATTTTCAAAGAAAACTTGAATGATTTAATAGCGTTATTCAAGCGTGAGTCTATTCATAATGACTTCGCAGAGATCATAATGATTTTCCAGAGTTTACTGAAAATAATAAAAAGAATTTTTTTTCAAAATAAAATTTTTAGTGTTATATTTTATAATTAAAAATTTTATCGGGCTTAAAAGAACATTCGATCCAACGTAAGTGATCTTTTCAAAGCACGTAAAATTTTTGTTTAACTTTTCTTTGGCACTATATTCTCTATTTTTCATTTTTCGCTCTGAATATACTTGTTGTTTACTTAATACATATCAACTTTAAAACTTTTCTATTGCAGCTACTTAACTACAGTTAACTTTTATTTCTCTTAGTTTGTGGTGATGGGAGTTGAACTCATTGACTTGTGATTTTCAGCAAACAACTTACAACGTAAAAACACTGATAACTGAACATGTGTTAGCTAATTTTTCAACAAATGCACTAGATTTTAAGGTCACAGATATGTGAAGAATAACTAAATCTTATTTTGCAAATAATCTAATTTTATTTCGCTTTAATAAATATTATTTTTTTATTTTTTATTAAAATCTATAATTCTTAGAAATGTAAACAAACGTGTTTGATTTTTAAGTACATTTGATTTATAAAACTAACGAGGAAGTATAAAATTAAATAAAATAACAAAGTTATTAACTCAGTCGAAGATAAGATAATATTTGCTGCAAATATGCCTTCAAAAGTTTAATAAAAAAGAAAAACAAAAACAATAATTATTTATTTAATACTTAAATGAGTTAAAGATACTATCGAATTGATTCATTATATTTACTTGAAAGTCTTAAAATGACTGGGTAATTAATTTTCATAAATAAATATTTTTGCTAAAGACTTTATTGACAACAATTATTGGCAAATGAAATTTTTGGATATTTTTTTTAAATTACTTTTTTTGATGACTAATCTTGAAGTTATTAGGTCTAATAGGAGTGAGGAACATAACAGAGTGTGACATTTTTTTATTTTCTGTGGTTACCAAAATATGCCTAAGGTTCGATTATGAAACTTTTTATGCACTGAGATGTTGGCAGCTTTTCTTTAAATTATTTTTCAGTGCCTCTGACGATTTTCCTGCCATTCCACTGATGTGAAAAAATTAAAAAAGAAACGTATTTCTTAACACAGAGATTGTGCTGACCGTTAGACTTTATTTTATTTTAAGTAAAAAAAAAGTACGACGTGCGTTATTTATTCATTGAAGTTCGAACACAATTTTAAAGAAAACAGCACTCGAAATTTCAACACGATGTAAATCAAAATTTTTATTATTACCGAAAAAAGAGACAGGTTTTGATTATAATAAATTACTCACAAAAATACTAACTTAATATTGAATCTTGGTTGTTTGGCTGGACGTATCTCTAGTTAGCACACTTACTAGTTTTAAGGGCAGTAAAAAGAAATCGGTAGATTTTAATAAATCATTTTAAGTCCAGATAAGATTATTTTCAAGTATTTTATTTTTATTTTTATTGTTAGAAAATAACCCACTCAAAATATAAGAAAGTTATAGAAAAAACTACTTCAAATACTCACGTTTATCGTTTTATAAGGAAATTAAAATATCAGACTTAATACATTTTTGCAATTATCCACATTAATTTTCAATTTTCATTCATCAATATACGAATTTTTCATTTGTTTTTTATAACATTTAAATTGACTGATTCTAATTCTGATTTGTTTTTTTTTTCTTAGTTTTTTCCACAAGTTTTACGAATATTTTTTTCCTTGTTATCTGCAAAAACAATTTGACTTAAAATAACAAATGTATTTTTCATATGCAATAAATAAAATAAAATTTTATTAATTAATCATGTAAATGTGTCCGCAAAAAATTCAAAATTTTAAGTTTAAATTGCTGTGAATAATATTCAAATTCTTGTACATTTCACTTTTGTCGTATTAAATATAATTGGGTTATATTGATTTTTCTTTGCATTTTTTTATTCATTTCCGCTGTTTTTGTGGTGGCTTTAAAATAGTTAAACGTCAAAGAAAATTGCAAAGCAACAAAAAATAAAAATAAAAAAATAAAAAGAGATAAGATTAAAAAAAAGTGGAATAAGAAAACTTATATTTTTAGAGGTTTGACATGTGTGATTATTGGTATTTCGAACAACTAGCGCGTGTCATTAGTAGATAACGTGAAAGTCTTATAATATAAATAGAAATTCTTGGAAGAAAAAAAAAACAGTAGAAAGAAAGGTTATAAATTAGTAAAATGAAGGAGGACTTAAAAAAGTCATAAATAATTAAAATTAATTAAAAATGCATCAAAATATTTTTTGTTTGATTTCTAAGAAATTAAAAATCACTTTTAACTACTAAAATGCTCATATCACTCAAAAAAAAAATAAATAAACAAAAAAAAAATAAATAAAAAAACATGCAAAAATAAAAAAGATAATAAAATCAAGAGCTTTTTAAAGAAAAAATTTTTAATTCTTATTAAATTTGAAATTTCTCTTTCTACAAAGTGCCATTTGCGACAAACGCTTTGCATGACACAATCAAATTCCGATCATGAGAAGAGATGAGATGATCGATTTGGAAATATGTTATGCGTTTTACGGGTTGTAAAAATGTGGCAATATATTGTTGTATCCATTTGTCATTGACATCTAAATAATTCAAATAATATTCTCTTATCATTTAACGATAGCCAGCAGCAATAGTAGTCATTGACATCAACACGATTAAGCGCTGCCGAGAAGTTTGCTCGAAAAAACATCGATTATTCTTTTATTAAAAAGACAATAAAAAAAAACTTTTTAATGTGTATAGGAGCACCCTTTAGTGGAAATTTTTTTTATTAGTCCATTTTATTTTACTTGGTCTTTGGTACTGCACAGTAGGCGATTTGGGATGAAAAAGAGAAAATAAATACGTATTTTTGAAATATCGAATTCTCCTGCTCGCCAGACGTACCAAATAAACAGCCAGTGTGGACGGCCTTCACCGAAAGGTATGACAACTGTAAAATAAGAGTCATTGCCCTTAGCACCGTTTTATTATTAAATTAATAAAAAGGAAATTTTTAAAACAAATAATTTGGAATTTTAAATTCTTAATCTTTCTTCGGGTAGCTCTATTTTATCTGAGTAAAATAAGCCAAACTACGTCTAATGGAAAATAAAACGAAAGTTTTTGTCACATAGAAAAAAACAAATTACTTTCTTTTAACGCCTTCTGTCACTATAAAAAAGATTCAAAAATATTATAAAATATAAAAGTTCTATTTCGTTTCGTGGATTATAAATCGCTAAGATGCTATGTAAGAGAAATTATGCTTGTCAGAGAAATCATGCTTATAGCTTATGCATTTAGGCCCAAGTTCGTATTTTCAATTAATTTATTTATTGCAAAAACAAAACCATGAAATTATAAATAAAATAAACAAAAAGAGAAATACAGGGTATGTGAACTTTGTTCTAACTAATTACATCTAATTTATAATAAACATTGTCTCACTTTTATTCACTTTAATTGGTTGGCTGGCTGGTTGGTTGGCTCACATTAATTGTTTGCTTGGGTGTTTAGATAAAAAGAGTGCTAAAAAGGGTTGTAGTTTTACTTAAAATATGTTTTTTATTCTCCACAGCTTAAAGTGTTAAAACCAAAGCAAAAAATTATTAAAAAGTTTTTAAAAAACTTTCCAAAAAATTTGCGCCATTTATGTCTTTCTTATCTATTTCTTTTAAGTAAATAAGCAGATAATATAATTTTTCTTATATTTTCTAAACAGTTCTTGCGTAATAAACTTAAGTCAAAATAAAACGTTAGCAAAATAAAAATCACGCTAAAAGTATTAAAATAGATTAACGTGAGATAAGATAAAAATAAACAAAAACATAAAAATTTATTATTTAATTTAGTGTTTTGTTTTGCTTTTAAAAAATTAGAAAAAAAATCAAAACAACAAAGTAACACCTTTAATCTCTTCCAAAAGAAATAGCTTTGATTTAAACAAATTATACCCAGTTCACACACGTCAAGTTTTATTGCAGCAATTCTGAATTTTGTAGGTGAGAAAACAAAAATTCCAAAAATTCCACAAAATTCAGAATTTCTACAAGAAAACTTGACGTGTGTAAACCGGATGTTATTCTCCCAAAAATATGTACATATTACACCAAAAATAATAACATACATTTAGGGGCGTTTAAAATTTTGCCTATTGGAGGCGAAATAATTTGTAGTTTGTGATGTAAATTATAAATTATTATAAGTATTTTATCTAATAGTTTTACCTTTTGCAGGCAGAACAATTTTCATAATGCGTAAATGCCTTATTCAAGGTTAAAAAGAAATTAATTTTATAATTCTCTTAAATTTATTTTTTTACAAACAACAATTTATCATTTTGTTGTGAACTGCTAAAGTAGCAGTTTTTCATTTTATGCGATTTTTCTTTATGCAACATAGAAAATTTTATAGGGTGTTTAAGTAAATTTTGTGGCAATTTTTAGAGCAAATTTTAACTTTCGTTCGAGAAAGAGAATTAATGTGACAATAAGTTGAAAAGGTATAAAAAACTAGATTGTGGATGGTGACATTCTTTTTGAGTGAAAGTAACTTAATAATGTTGTCGCTATAAACGAGAGTGTCACTGATTTAGTATCGTTACCAATAATACAAAAATTCACGAAACACTAACCTTTTCTCAGTATAAGTGCATTTTCATCTAAAGAAGAAATTCTTTCATGTCAAGTTTTTGTTGCAGTTTTTGAAAAGGCAAAGCGGTTAGACAAGATCATTATATAAATGAGGTCAAAATTTTAGTGTCCGTGAATGGTACCCCACAAGTACACGATAACAATGTTTTAATTAAAGCGTAGAGATCTAAACATCACGTGTTTTCAGTATGACGACGCCAGCTGTTACATCAATTAATTTGTTACAGCAACAATTTCCAGAACAAATCGGCTCATGAGATGCTGGTATTATGCAACTCAAAATAATGCGATTTCTTTGCTTAGAATATTCAAAAATTTTTGGATAGTCAAACTCGTCATCAGCAGGATCTGTTCACATTTTTTTTTATTTTTTAAAAGACTTAGAGCTTGTTAGTACACCTTCAAGGGTCATATAATAAAATATCACAAAATTTTGAAAAGTTAAATAGTTTTTTAATTAAATAGTTCTTTACTATTGAAACACCCTTTCCTTTCCTTTCCTTTCCTTTCCTTTCCTTTCCTTTCCTTTCCTTTCCTTTCCTTTTCTATTTTTTTTTTTTTTTTTTTTTTTTTTTTGCTAGGCAGCCATGCCAAGATTAAGAAGCATAAAAATTTGATTGAAAAGCCAGCACACTTTGTCTTACAACCTTGAACGAATTGCATGGGTTCTTGCATTATCATTATTATCAATCATTATTATCATTATCATCATTAACACATGAGTCTTAACAAAATTATTATTTTATGACCGTTTGTCAAAATTGTTATTTTAATGTTGATCTCTTCCAATGAAAAATGATGTGAATATTGTTTTAAATGTTGTGAGTAATTTTTTTTTTTTAATTTTATCTCAAGTTGTTGCGTTTTTAGTTTTTTTGTTCTTATTTTTCTCTTGTTTTTGGAATTTAGCCAAGAGATAGCAATTGTATCTTAAATATAAATTGTTTTTGTATGACTGTCTCAATGCAAAAATATTTTTTCAATTTTTTTCTATTTGTTTTTATAGTGCTGGCTGGCATTTTTGCACTTTAAGGTTTGACAACAAACAAACACAACAACCAAATACACTTGCCTGGCATCTGGGGTATAGCATTCTTTATAAAAAAAATTATGTGCTTAAATGAAATTGCTTTAATATTCAATTTTTCTTAGGAGCTCTCTTCAGAAAATTTTCAATTTAAATTATCTGTTTTTTAACAAAATATTTTTTTTTTTCTTAATTTGAGTGATGGAAAATAGTTTTCAGTTTGGGGAGTATGAATTTTTACTTCTATGGCCTTTACGTAAAATTAGCTGTGTGACATATTAAGTCGCAGTTAATTTTTTATAGGCAAAATCAAAAAGTGATAAATTAAGTTGAGGCCAAAGATATTAAATTTTGTCAAATTTTTAGTTCAAAATTTTTAAACTAGAAACCGTATTTATTTATTGTAAAATTAATTGGTGTCATTTAAACACACATTTTTCATTTATAATCTGCTTTTGCTCCATTTATAAAATTTTTTTCTTAAAAAAACAATAAAACATAATTTTATTCCAAGTTCTGACCCGCTTTTAAGAAATTTAATTTTTTGGCTCACTTTTTCTTTGCAAAAAAAAAAACGTTTTTATTTAACAACAACGTTTTGTTTTTACCTGGAATAAATTTTCTTCATACAGACAATTGTGTCCTCATTTTCGGATTTTAACAGAAGAATTTTTTTATTATATTTTTATTTAAAAATATAAAATAAACATTTTTATTTGCTTTTGTCTCACTTTTTATATTTCATTTCAAAAATGATTTAAATTATTTTTTTATTTTGTTAATTATTTTAATGAGATTTTTTAATGTCTTTGTTGTGTCAAAACTTTTTCAGTCTATTAAAAGCAAAAAATGTTTATTTGATTTGCTTTGTTTTGTAGCAATAAAGAAGAGCATATTTTTGAAAGCAACTAAAAACATGCAATAGGATGTGTGCTTTTAGGCGCTCAGCACTTAAAAGTTTTACTAAAAAAAGTGAAAGTGTAATTTAAATAATCAGTTAGAGTTTGGATGGATAATTATATTATAAAATTTTTAAAATTGAAAAAAAAATTAAAAGGACTAAAACTTTGTATGTAGTGGGTTTAATTCACAAGACCTCAGAGTTTAAAATAAATGAGCCAAGTACAAGTTGAACTTTCCTAGCATGTGCTCACCATTCTTTAAGTAAAAATTATGTATTTTTTGTTCTTCGAAATTTAAAGTGTCTGCCTGTTACGGTTCAAGAGATAAAAGAAAAATGTTCTATGAATGCACCCTTTGTGTTTTAAGCTGTCACATAACCAGTATAAATTTCGAGTGTCTGTCCCTATCGGTTATAAATAGCGTTAATCAAACGTCTATATGGGGACACCATTTGTGTTTTGATTTAAATTTCTTATACTTGTTGTTACAGCGGGCAAATATTTTCTAAAAATTTAAAGTGTCTGTTTATACCGCCTTAAAATAGCAGAGGGTATTAACTTCTCTATGAAGGCACCCTTTAATTTTTAACTTCCTGTTGTTGTAGCGGCCATAATAACTAAACTTCTGTGAAAATTTGAAGCATCTAAAAATTACCGGCCATATATTACCTGGCGGCGAATTACGGCATTCGATCGAAATTTACATTTAAATTCTATAAAAATTTCGATCGATATCGGATGCTGCAATTTGCCCCCTGGACATAACATGTCTCACACACAGCACACAGCATTTAAAAACTGGAGAATCAAAACGGGAAAAAATGTAATAGGCCGAGAGGAATATTCCCTCAAAAAACTGCGTTTATAATTTTTTATCTTGGAAACTAGAAGAGATGTTGTAATGTCCTCAAATGTTATTTAAAAAAATTTTTATAAATACTTTTATACAGGCTTAATAGGAAAAAGCGTCTAGCAATTCTCAAGCAGAATAGATGAACAAGTTTTTTTTTTAATAAATTATGATACAACAAATGTCTCCCTAATTTTGAAATTATTAAGAATGAAAAAAATCGTTAATCTGCAGAAACAAAAATTTATCTTTAGTACTTTAAATATTTACTACTTTTAAGGTGGGTTAACATTTTTCGAACTGTTGTTCAATAATGAGAAATTAGTTTTCATTTAAAATAACTTGCGTGTGGCAAGAACAGCATAAATATTGTTGTTTTCGTCACTGTTATTACATTGTAATTATTTTTCACACTTACATACTTTTAATTTAATGTCTGATAAGATTTACAATTGTAAATAAAATAGTATTTTTATTGCAAACATAAACCACTTGCGGTATTTTCCTTTGATATTTTTATCGTTCGATAATTATTGGATACCACACGACAAAACATATTTTTATTTACACATTATCTGTTAAAAAATGTTGCTATCTTTTTTATCCCCAACCAAAGTATAAATTTGAAAATCTATTTACAGGTTAAAAATTATTTCCTGGTTATAGCAAGCACCCACACACACACAAACACACATCTCAAATTATGTTACATGAGAAAACTTATTAAATTTATCAACGGCAACAGGGGTTTTTTATTGTTCAAGGCAGACATTGTATGACTTGCTATTGTTCAACGGCAATAAATTTTTATTATATTATATTAAACAGTTTTATGAATAATATTTAATGAAGGGCAGTTCTTACTATTAAAAGATTTGCCATCTGCTTTCACGAAATCTGTAGATTTAATGTGGAATAGTGCGGCTATTCGCAAAATTAATTCAGATTAATAAGATCTTCGTAACTACAAACGCGACTCATAACTTGTTTATATAAAAATCGAGGAAGATGGGTCATAAGTTAAAAAAATTTAAATGTCAAAGTTGGCCAGTGCGGTCGCCTGAAGCCATTAAAAGATGGTTTTTTTGCTTGAATTGAAATATTTTTGAAAATAAACTACAAAAAAAAATTTTGTTCTTTTTAAGCATTTTTAGTTTTTAACGAATTATTTAAATGAGCCTCTTTGTAAAAAATAAATATTAATGTTGATGTCGTGTGCGTGTGTGTGGGTTTTTAAAAATATATGAATAAGTTATTATTTCTAATGTTGAGCATTTTGATGTGTCTGCGTAGTTGTTAAAAAAGAAGATCACGAGTTCAACTCCCATCGGCGTCATGAATATAAAAAAAATATAAGAGTTTGAGTTGCTATTAAGAAAAGAGTTAAGGCCTCATTAGTCTTTACTTTCTGTTGCTGTTCTGTGCCGTGCCGTTCTGCTTTTCAAATTATTGTAATTAGTTTTTCTGTAACAATAAACCAGCTGTTTATAATAAACAAAGAAAACACAATACACAACACAACAAATACAACTACAACTACAACTACAATGACAAAAATGGTTTGTTTACAATTTTGCACTAACACTACCAAACAACTTCCAAGTAACTTAACGTTGAATTCTATTTTCTACTGACTTGAACGGAACAGAACAGAACGTCAGTGTAATAACAAACCACAAATACATATTTTCCATTTAACAAAAATTGATCAGCTGATTCGTCACGGAACGGAAAGTAAAAACTAATTCTGCCTTTAAATGAATGAGAAAAAGCAAAACTAACGTCTCAGAGTCTTCATTAACAAAAAATACCATGAGTTCAATTCCCATCGGCGACATGAATATAGAAGAAACAATAATCATAACTTAATGGTTGTTAATCAAAAGACAAAATAATTTAAAACGCAGTACGAATACTGCTAAAATCGAGAAGACAAAAGGGGCCTATTGTTGTGTAGATGCCATAGGTGAGCCAGCAAAATTGCCTTTATTAAAGAACAATAAATGAGATGGTCAGAAAGCCTGTAGAACAAAGCAAGAAGGATTTTTAGCTACCGAAGGAAATAACATTATATGGCGGTCATGCCTGAATTAGCTAAAAAGGCCTAGTGGTTGAAACAAAAAGGGATTCGAGTCTCTGCCAGAGCCACAGCGTGTAGTGAGATCCGGATGGTTGCTCGAGTTAAAAGCACTTTTTTACTAAACAAAACATCCTCAGTTTCTTTAAGCGCATGTTTTGTGAGCAAAAAGCTGTGAAAAGATTAAAGACAAAGCTACAGAGTAAATAATAAGAGAGGAAGTAAAGAACTAAAGAAGAGTAAAATAAAAATAATAAAAATAAAATTGTTTTATTTTTAAAGCTTTGTTAAACTCCAATAGAGAATTGAAAGTTCTAATATTAAAGAAGCTCCTCATTTCCCTTAACAGATGATTTTGATAAATATATTTTATTAATCGCTGCTTGTGCTGCTTGTATTGTCAATCTTGTGTTTGTCAGATTATTGCCTTTGTTGGACGTGAGCATTAAAGTTAAGTATCTTAACAATGTATAATTTGCATAAGCTCAAAAAAATATGTTTCTTTAGGATGAAAAAGAATTATTATCAACATTTTAATGCGGTTTGGATTTTTATAGCACGAAATACAATGGTGCTATAAATGATGATGAAACTTTAGTTTTATCAGTCATCTTAAATGGCATCCTGTTACAACTTAAAATACTTTAAAAAAATAAAAAAATATCACTTTAGAAGTAAAAGTATTAATGTAAGAAAGACTACAACAATAATTATTTATCATTATTGTATTATTCCATAATCATTGTATTATTCCATCTTTCATCTGTCTTTCATTTAACGACTGGGACTCTTTTTCCTGTTTTTTAAGTTTTTATCTTTAAGGAAGTTTATTTTTATATTTATTTAATGCTCTACAGTAGTTGGAAGAAAAAAAACGATATAAAATCCCTTTTTATATTTTTACTGTCAAAATTGATAAAAACCTATTTGAAAGTTGCTAAAAGAGTCTTTTATATAAAAGCTCATATTAAATAAGATAAACAAATATTCCTTTGTGGTTTGCAAACAAAACTAAATATTAAATATTTTTAATAAAAAGTTTAATAAGTTTTAAAAGGCAACTTTTGGCAATTGATAAAAAAATTCTTAAACATGATCTGTAAATAAAACTAAAAAAAAATGTTTTAAGAAAATATTCAATATGTAAAGTCAATAAACAGTTTGGAATCTCAAAAAAAAAAAAAAAAGCTGTTCATTTTAAATCCAAACTATTAAACTTTATAGAAAAATTAGAAAAAAGCAATAACAAATGTAAAAGACTTGTTGTAGAGTGAGTTGTGTGTGAACTTTATCCAATCAAATTAATATTAATTAGTTGGTTAAATCGATGATGTTTTCAATATACACAACCTAAGGTAGACAGATGCGAAGAACGCAGATGAGGGATGTAGCGTTCTAGAAAATGCATCATTACATTCTGCTCGCTACTAATTTTTCTTCAACCGCATAAATTAATAATAAATAATTTTTCTTTCTTAAAATTTTTAGAAATTGAATTAAAACTGAAAGTAAATTTTAATTTAAAAAAATATTATTTTAACAAATAAATTAAATAAATTTTGGTTTTTATTTTACTTTCTAAAATTTTAAAAATTAATTACAAAAATAAATAAAAATGAACTTAGGCCAAATTAATTTAATTTAATAATTTTTTTTTCAAATAAAATGAAAAAAAAATATTTTAATTTATTATTGAAAATGATTTTTTGCAACCTGAGAATCAAAGAAAACACCTTCTAGTATTTTCTTTCTTACACACGAAAATTGCCAACTTGAGTTCAGTTTTTTCAACTGAAAAAATAAAAGAATTTAAATTGATTATTGATTAATTATTTTCAAATTACAGTTTTTAGTTTAAAGATTGGAAAAATCCAATATAGAAAATTATCGGCATTTATAACTCCCGAATCCCTTTCACCTTTTCGGCATCTATATGTTTTGTACTTTGCTTGTTCTTGCCTTCAAATTTTCACTGAAAACGTAGTAAATTCTAAGGAATGATTACAATCGTTTTTTTTTTTAATTTTATGTGTCAATTTTAAACATCTTTATAGAAAATGTAGTGAAAGTTTTTTAGTTTCTCCTGAAATTTGACAAACAAAAAATCTGCAAAACACTTTTAAGGCCGTGACTGCCATGCAATCGTACGATTTATTTACAAGAAACTTTTAGAAAATTCTATCCTAATTAGAAAAATCCGAGGGTGTTAAGATGCCACGCTGTCTCACAAGAAAGATGCAACCCAAAATGAAACTCTGATTGTGAAAAACAATTATCTGTCAAAAATGTGCAACACATTCACAATGTTTATTTAGCCTTTTTTTACGAATAGTTAAGGAAAACGTGACAGAAGATTAGATCTCCACAAAAAAAAATTAAATAAATTTTAACAAAATTAGTGGCCACTTCTTTATGTCAAATAATGCATTCAAATTGATGAAATCTTTATTCATTGATTATGTCAGTTTTCATAGGAATTATAGTAACAGTCAGCCTTTAATGATTCTTAACAAATTTGTGCTTTTTTCATTTATACTTTTAGCTTCTTTATTTTCAAATAAAGGAAAATCACTTAAAATTTTCATTATAGTTTTAATTTCAATTATTGAATTTTTAGGCAGATAATTATTAATACCTTTCTTCCCTGATCTTAATATACACCAATCAATCTTTCTTCTTGGTTTTTTTTTATTGAATTGTATAAATATTTAAATTTCGAAAGATAGAGAAAGATAGACAGAAAGAGAAAATTTCGAGCGGTTGAGCAGATTATATTTTAAAATAATTTTAAATTTAGATTACAAATTTAAAGATAACTTTAAATTCAAAAAATGTTTTCTTTATTCTTACCGACTTAAAAGAAGATTAATTACAAAATATTATTATGGCCTTAATGGCCTCCGGTCAATTTTTAGCCTCTCTACTTGTAATCGACAACATTAAATCGTTTAAATTTAATACTGCAATTTACCAAAAAGGCAGATTTGAAAAAAAATTTATACGCTTCTAGAATCCATATTTCTTTTCTACTCCAGCCCTTTTCACAGACTTAGTAAAACTCAAGGTACTTTATTTATTTATGAAGATGTGTTAAAGACACTTTGTGGTTTGTGCTTGTTTGTGGTTTAAAATGTTAAAAACTTTTTATATTTTACAAATTCATTTGTATTTGTTTACAAATATTTAGTTGAGTGAGTGGGAAAACCATAAGCTACACATACAAATAAATCTTTTTATTTTATACTTACAAATATTTACTTCAGTCAGCTGTTCTTGGATGTTTTATACTGTGAAGCAAAGCTAAAATTGTTTGTTGCGGTTATTAGCTGTCAGACGCTTCTTGGTATTTTTTTGTTTTTTTTACTGTGAAAAATTTAAAAAGGTTTTTAAACCTCCTAAAAATGCTTTAAGCTTGAAACTACTAAAAAACGTTCTCAGAAGTAACAAGGTTGCACCTGGTGATACCATAATGCTGGCTATTCATTTACCAGATACTAATATATTTTTTGGCTCACATCGTCAAAGTCATCGAGTCTTGAGTAGCAGTTATTCTATTTGTTTGCTGTTTAGCGGCTCACAGTTTAATAAAAAAATTTTGCATTATTTTCTGTTTGGTCCAAGGAGCAAATTTGGTAATTAAATTTTTGAAAAGATGAAAATCGTTTTTTTTTTCTTTGTAAAATTTACTAGAAGATTATGTTTTACGAGCAGTACTGTACTGTAAGTTTTCATAGAGGTAGTTATACATAAAAGGGCTGCTAGAAAATTTATTTTAATAACGATTAATATTTTTCTAAAGAAATTAAATTAAAAAAAAATTCTCTAAAAGTCGTAATCACACTTTAATTTCTTGAGCAGTGACTTTGTGTCATAAGGGGATTGATATCAGTCCTTTAAATCTTTTTTCAACTACTGAAGGTTTTATAGTAGAGGATTTCATAAGTTTACAAAAATGAAGCATACTTTTCGGGTTTAACAAAAGTTAGAAAGTTTTTATACAAAACGAAAGAAAAACAAGTAAGAGCGCTATATTTGGCTATGTCGAATCTCATATACCCTTCACTAAATATGCACATCCAATATATTCAAGTAACTCCAATCAAAAAAAAAAAAAAAAAAAAAAAACATATTGGGGTGACAGTGAACTTAAAAAATAAGAAAAAAAGATGGAGTACTGCAAGTATTTCACATAAATATGTTACCGACTCTTAATGGGTTAAGCATTTTTTTCTTTTAATTATAGTATTTCTTTAAAGATGTCTTGAAAAGATTGTAAATATTATCCATATTGATGGCTTAAAAATATAGTCCATTATATAGACCATTATGCTTTTCTACGAAAAGTTCAGAGGCGGCCTATTATTCGGAAAATATGGACGAGCGCCAATTTTTTTACTTGATTTGCTTTTTTAATTTTTTTATTCTTTTTCCCCCATATACTTGTGTTTTAACTGGAGTTACTTCACTGTTGCAAATGAGAAAAAGTTAGAGGCAGTCGTGTATTCTGCCTGTTGTCTCCAAGAACATGAACCGATCCTGCTGATTTTCAAAATTTACGAAATTATATTCGGTCGATTGGTGAATTTTTTAGCTCATCTAGTTTCTAGAAAAGGTAATTTGAACCCGGACGCAGACGGACAGACGAACATCAATTAATCGACTTCGCTATGCATAAGAACTTAGGATTTATATACTTAATGGAGTCGGAAATGGATATTAAATAAATTAAGACCGTAATGAATTTAGATATACCCTTTTTCCACCTGTGGTGACGGGTATAAAAAAATGATAAGTATAGTTCACCTTCTATTTTAAAACAAATTTAAATGGCATTTGATATAACAAATGGGGATAAGAGAAAAACACCAACAATTTATGCCCTTAAATTATGCATCGCAAGTGTTCAATTGTGACAACCAAACAGTGGAGTGGGACACGAGAGTAAAATGTAAAAAAAAAAATACAATTTAATGTTTTTTTCTTGCATTCAATTAATTTTGTGCTTCTCTCTCGTGGGCATTAAGCCCAACTATAACTCCAATATAAACTCTCAAAAAAAATAAAAATTTGCAAATAACATTTTAAAGGTGCAAACATTCTCTTACTTCCTTTTGTTTGATATTTGCAATTTGCGCAAAAAAGAAATAAAAATTAATGAGATTAAAATCTGCCAATAAAATTCATTCAAGTAGTTTTAAAAAACAATAAATCCTAAGCCTGAGTTGAAAAAATAAAATGTGTATTAAATTAAAAAAGTTCCTTAAAACACAAAAAAATTCTTTTAAATAATTAAAAAGGAATACAAACTACTGTTCCATCCTGCCCATATTCTAACAAAATACATTTTGTAAATACTTCTGTTTATTTTAAAACTTCTACAAAAAAAGTTTTTTTTAAATAAAAAACATGTTTCTCTTTATATATTTTAAATACAAAAAAAAAAATTTGAAAATGTATTGTAACTGATAAACATTGTTGCTTAAAGACATCAATATAATGAACCTTTTAAGGAAATTAAAATGAATGTGCAACAAATGTACGTATGCAAAATAAATTTTAGAAAATGGTAATAAAGTACAGAGAAACAAATCTTTGATGTAGAAGTTAGCCAAAAACAACAAATGACGAAGACAACAAAAATACTTCTTCTACCTCTTCATATAATTTGGAATTATATTTCTTACATAAGAGATATTTCTAAGAAGGATTTATTTTTTAAAACAGTGCTTGCATAAAATTTTTTTGATTTTTTTAAAGTTAATTTTTAAGTAAAGTCTTCATTTATCTCCCGAAAGTACTTTTTATACCCTTCACCACAAGAAGGAGAAACGGTGTATCTAAGTTTGTCACTCTGTTGGTAATTTCTTCAAAATCCATTTCCGACACCATAAAGTATATATTCTTAGCCCTTAGTCAACTTTGCCAAGGCACTAGATGCGTCAAACAAAATTAAAATCCAGCAATGGATCAGACATAGTTTCGAAAATTTTGTGATTCAAAACCAGCAAAATCAGGGAAGTCTTTGCGGGCAGAGGGAAAAACTTTGCGACTACAATAAAGTTACTCCAACCGAAAAAGCGAATATATGGGGCGATAGAGAATTAAAAAAAAACTTTGAATCACGTGAAAAAAATTGGCTCTTGCCCATATATTTCGAACTATGGGCCACTGAACTTTTATGGAAAAATACGATTTTGCACCATATTTTTCAAGGCATCAATATGGGTATCGTTTAAAAGCTTTTAAAGGGATCTGTTAGGAAATACGTTAATTTTTTTAAATACTTAACCCCTTAAGAGCCAGTGACATTTTTATGTGAACAATTTTTTTCTTATATATAATTTTTTGTTATCCCAATTGGTGTACATACATAGTGAAGGGTATATAAGATTCGGCATAGCCGAATATAGCACTTTTACTTGTTTTATTTATTCTTAAATTATTAATATGTAACACTTTTGTTGTATTTATTATTTATTTTTGTCTTTTGGTGAGCACATAAAAAGTTTCCTTTTTTAAGGAAAGTTGTATGAAAAATACCTTTTACATAAAGTACTCTTTTATATGGTACTTTTTCATTGAACTTTTTCCTTTAGTACTTTTTTATGTACACATTTTTTAATTTAATTTTTAAGAACGTAATTTACAAGTTTAAAAATCTAAAAAAAAATTTTAGGTACTTTTTCAAAGTATTTTATTTTTTTAAGTACTTTCTAATACCAACATTTTTGCAGTTTTAAAGAGGTATGTAGATTAAAAAATCTTATTTTTGAATTAAATTTTTGCAGTTAGTTTTTAAGGAATTTCCCTTTATATTTAAGACGTTTTTGGTTATGTTGCATTTTAAATTTAAGATGTACTTTTTTAATTTTTTAAAAAATTTTTAACTTTTTGACATAAAACTATTTCATTTAAATAAATTTCTTAAAAGTTCTTTAAGCATTTCTTTTTTATAAAAAGTTTTAATAAAATATTTAGTTTTAAATGTTTTCCATAACGAACTTCTTAAAATGGTATTTAAATTTAAAAAAAGCCTTAGATAATAACATTTTTAGAATAAAATTATTTAAAGCAAATTTTATTTTAATAAATATTCCAAAAGGTAACTGCTTTTTAAAGATGGTTTTTAAAATATGCTTAGCAAGGTTTTTTTTGTGTTTTTGGTACTTTAAGTATTTTTTACCCTTTCCTTCTTAATTTTATACTTTTATTAAACTCTTATGTTTTAAAGACTTTTGTTAAAACCTTTTTAAATGAAATACTTTTGACAGCTCCAAATTTTTTAGTTACATTTTTAAAATACTTTTCTTAAAAATGAATTCAAAAAAGACTTACTTTTTTAAATAATAACTATGTAAGTTCTTTTTTTTAAATATACTAAATTTATTAGACAATGTCTTCTTAAAATTCACCTTTTGCAAATAAATTTTTTCAAAAATTATTTGTCTCTCTTAAATAATTGATTGCTATCATTTTGAATTTTCTTTTGTTTAAAAAGAATATCTTTATATTAAATCTATAAGTGTTTTTAGCTTTTTATTTTTTTAAATTTGCGCTTTTACTTTGGTTCCTTTGTTTTTATTCTTTATAATATTATTAAGTCGTCTGCATATTTTTTATGAAGATGAGAAGAAATTTGTGGCAAATTAAAATGTTCACATCAGACAAATAAAATCAATTTGCATAATGTATTTCGGTGATGAAAAAAGAAATGTGTTATTTTTCACTTAATCAAAATAAATAAAAAGACTTTTGTTTATTTTTATATAAAATTTAAATTTCTTTTGCTTTCATTACTTTAATAGTTTTCAAGATTATAAAAAATTCTTGAAACAAACTAAAAACTTTTTAACTGTAACTTCAATGAAAAATTTTATATTTTTATATTGATAAATCTCACAGTTTATCAAAACATCATTCAATATGATTTCGTATTTTGCCAACAAAAAAAACCACAAAAATTAAAAAATACCATGTTTGAATATTCATCTATAGCTTTCCTCAATCACTTTTTATTGTCTAGTTAATTTTGTAAATGAATTTAATAACAAAAGGACTTCTTTTCTTTGATTTTATTATGCTTTGAAAGCTTCAAGGATTTGTTAAGTAAGTGAAAAATAAAAATAAAAGATAATTACCGAGTGTTCTTACTTTCTTATGGTTTGACTTTATTCTTTACTAATTTCTTTACTCTCTGAGTAGAGGAAAACATTTTACTCACTTCAAGTTTATGATTTTACAATTGTTGTGAAATTTCACAATAAATATTTATATCAACTGTGAATTAATTACTCAAAATTTGTGCAGAATAAATTTCAAAAATGTTTGCCTATTTATGTGTTGAATTTTAAAGTGTTAAAAAACTTTAAAGCTGAAAATCGAACGGTTCTTAAGTAACCTTACAAGAACAGTGGCCATCATTTGATCCATCAAATGACAGTCACTGATGATGGAAATATCTATCACTGCGTAGAATAAAGTTTCTGTCACTTTCATAATGGGTAAATGAAAATTTAATGTAAACATTTGTATACGTGTGACTTTTATAGCAAACAGTATTGCCAGTGAGTTTTTTACAAAAAAGGTCATACAAGTTTTAGATTCTTTGGAACAGATTTAATTACAAAAATTTGTATAATCTACATTTTGAACTTTTTTAATCAGGTTTATATTAACACACGCTAAAACTTAGATTTTATTAAAAAAACTTTTGTTATTCAAATTTAATACCAAAAGCGGTACAACGGCAACGCCGTTTCAATATTAAGTTATTGCAAATGTGTTAGTAGATAATTGTGTATGTAAAAGTTTCGCTCACTCATTTCTTGCTGGAAATGTACATTTGCGTTTGGGTTTTGGAAACGGAAGTTAAGAAAATTCGCACTTAAAAAATACCCTGATTGCTTTTCAAATATTTTGGTTGTGACATTTAAAAATTTTTAATTACCTCGTTTCGTGTAAAATCTATCACATCTGTACACGAAATTTTTTTGTAAAATTTGATGTTGGTGTAGATAGTAATCGATATAAAATACAAAACACCTATTTTTAAAATTTTTGTCTGTCTATCTGACTCTCTGTGTTCGCATTACGTAAAAACTTAGATCAGTGTAAGGTTAAAGAGATAAGAAGAGAACAGAACAAAACGCTGTAGGTTAAAGCGAAGTGAAGTAGAGTAAAATAAGACGGAGTTGTCAGGAATATCGTCAACTAGTACGAAGTAAATAAAACGAAGGAGAAGCCAATAAGTGGGTGGAGTAGACTTGACTTAGGTTTCAAAAATAAAGTAAATCTTACGAAAGAAAGGGGCTTTTCTACAGGGATCAGAAGAACAGGGAAGATAAGAGCCAGTTCGAGTAGAGTAAAGGGTTAAGTAAAGCATTGTTGACTAGAAAAATGTGGATTTGATTAAAGAAGGTTAGAGTAGAGTAGTGTATAGAAGAGTGGCATAAAGTAGTATCAGTTTTAGTATTTTAAAATAGAGAAGAGCAATTATTTTTTAATTCATGAAATGAATCTGTTATAAAACACCCAGAGAACTCTTTATAAAAAGAAAAAAAATTGTATCGATTTTTAAATTCTTCTCAATCGATGTAAAAAAATTTAACCACAATTTGTATAATTAAAAAATATAAGATTATCGAATTTTATTTTTTATCTATTTTTTCTGTTTTTGTTTTTTGTAAATTAATTATTATTTTTTTTAAATTCCAGTAAAAATTTCCAAACCAATAAAATTTAGAAACCAGCAGAATGAAATAAATATTTAAAAATAAAAATATTAAAGAATTAAAAATTTCGTATACTGCATTTCTTTTTAATACTTGTTTAAAAAAATAAAAGAAATTGCGATTAATAGCCACCTCCTAGATAGATATGGATAATGCAAACAAAAGTCTGCTGAAATGTAAACTTTACTGTTCTCTTTTAATTTATTACAATTAATAACGAATCTAAGCCAAAAACTATTAATGAAAATTTATAATTGGAAATCTTTTTTTATATTAATTAACTTTAATCGTGCTTGATTCCTTCATATATAAATATTTCATTTTGTAGTTTAAAATAATAAATAATTTATGAGAATATCATGAAATATTAATATTTGAAGGAATCAAGCACGATTAAAGTAAATTAATAAAAAAAAAAGATTAATTTTTACAACTGCATTATTTGAAGATATTTTTAAAATTTTGTTTGTAATTTAAAATTTTTCATTATTGCTCTTTTTATTTTTGTTAGCAAAAATCTTATTTACCGATACTAAAATTGTGTTTCAAACAACAGCTTATATTATTGCAGAAATCACAATATTGTTCTTATGACCATAAAAACTCAAAACTTTTCGTCTCATGTAACGCTTTGATTATAGTGCTAACAAAATTTGCAACAATAGAGTTTACTTGGTTTAAAATCAAAAGAAAACTTTTAACTACAACTTTTTGAAAACTTTAAAATAAGAATTTCTTTCGGTTGCCACGACAATAAAAAACTTTAGTACATACAGAGAAAATTTCTTGATTTCTATTTAAATTAAAACCAAATCTTTTACTCAAACAAGAACTCAAAACAATGAGAAATCTGACATATTAAAATAAAAAAATAAATTTTTATACATACTCTCATACGAATATTTACATACATATATATATTTAAAAAAAAAATTATTTAAAATAAAGAACCTCACATGAATGAATAAAAATAAAAAGTGTGTAAAGAACAAACGAGAGGATATTGAGACAACGCACTTGGTTTGAAAAAGAATCGTTAGCTTTCTAGAACTATCTATCATTTAAAAAAAGATTTTTTTTGCTGCAATTTATTCATTTAATATTTGTCTTTGGCATTTGCAGTTTTGTAACTTTTGGCAATTTTTGTGATGAATGCTTTTCTTATATTTTTCATATTTATTTTTTTTTTGTGTACTCGTATTATGTGTAAATGTATGTAAATATGAATAATTTTTTATTTATATAAATTTTTTTTGTAGCAGTAAAAGTAGATTTCACTAAAATCTTTCTCTAAACCAAAAATATTGTCAAATATAAACAAAAAAATAGCTGGCATCGTAAAAAGTAAACTTTGTCCAATTCTTGTCATTGTTTTAAATCATATTTTATCTTTAATTCAACTTCACCCTAATTCAATAAAATTTTTAAATTTGAAGTTAAAGAAATTGTTTATTTTTTATACTTTACCTATTCTGTATAATTTTTAATTAAAGAATTTTTGCTGTCAACCTTATAAAATGTGAGATTTAAAACTTAAATTGATGACAATCTTTTTTCTTAAAACAAGAGTTAAATAAATATTTATTTCAATAGGATACTTTGAAGTAATTAGATAAATAAAAATTAAAGCATACAATAGGGATTGTAAGATATTCAAAAAAAAAAAAAAAACAATTAGCATCAGATTGCTTTTTAAAGTTATGGGTAATTGATATTATTTTTATTATAATTATAAAAAGTAAATAGTTGAAATAAGCTTTGCCAAGGCCCTAAACGAACTAGAGAAAATTTAATAAATAGTTAAAAAAATGTCGCTGCCTCTAAGTTTTCCATATCTTTTTTTCAACTTTCGTTTTAATTTTGAAGATGGTTGTCTTTTGTGATAAAAAATAAAAAAGGTTTGAAAATTTGGTAGCTTTTACCTGATACAGCAACCTTTTCCCTTACTTTGCTGGGACAACAACCCTAAGAAAACTAATTTCGGAAAAAAATAAGTTTTTTAAGCAGAACAACTTTATGGTAAGAAATATTTTTTTTGCCGATTCTTATTTAAACTACTCAGTTTGAAATCTGCAGTAGCCGGATATAGCAATTTTACTTGTTTTAATTTAATTTGTTTAGTAACTGGAGTTTGAATTTCTCAAACAGTCGTAAAATGTATTAATAGAACTATTAACATATACGCAGTTAAGTGGTAACGTGAACGGCAGAATCCAAGTTAAAGAGTTCTCAAGAAAATCTACTATTGCATACTTTAGGGCGTCAAATATACCAAAGATTTGTAGCTTTAATATAAATGTCCAAAATACTCTTTAATAAATAAACTGAAAATATCAATCTGACAACAAATCAAGCTTCATTGTATGGAAAATAGCAATTTTTTTGATTTCTAATGTAGATAAGCTTTTGGGAAGAATTATTAGAGAGAGAATGAACATAGAGTTTCAACATTTGTATATTTCTCAAAATCAATTTGGATTAAAAAAGGTAAATCCGCAATACATGCTCTCTTAAGGTTTCACTCAGATGTCATAAGTAATTTAAGAGATCGTCGAAGCATTGTAAAAACTTCTTTTGATATCGAGAAGGATTTGATCAAATATATCACTTTAGGCAATAATGCCTATTTAGTTATTTTCGTAACCGTGCTACATTCTTTGAGAAAGCGATAGATGAAAGATAAGACAGGTGGTGAAAGAAGAAAGATAGAGGGTTAGTTATTTAACTTCGCCGGCAAATATGCTATAAAGATGTGCCGACGAAGGAAGCTGCATGCTTTAATGTTAATTTTGAATATTAATTTATACCATTAACAGAAAAAAACACCTTTATTTTTTGGTTGCCGCACGTATTGAACCCTGGCCAACCAGTTTTCTAGCCAACGTGCTTACCACCTTGACTACAGCAGCCACAGTTTCAGTCTTTCAATTTCAATTTTCAAAACTTTTTTGATTTTAGGAGATTTCTGTATGTTGTCATGTCAGAGTGAGATTTATTGCGGGGGTCCTCAAGTCTCAAATAGTACCTCATTTGCATAATATTTTTTTTCATAATTATCCCCATAAAGTTGTTAACTCATTAAGTATTCTGTATGCTGACGACTCACTTCGTTATGCCCACGAGAGTCTCCTCCAATTGCGCTCTAACGTGTTTTGACAACTAAACATTGTTGACAGATACAACGAACATTGTGGGATAAAGATAAACGTGTCAAAGAGTAGAACGATATGTTTGCGTAATGCTTTCGGAAAGTGTAAATATACTGTTGTTCTGGAAAGAAAAAATTTGAATTTACTGTAAAATGGTAATGAAATAAAATTTAATGACAGTATCAAGTACCTCAGAATTAATTTAAAAAAACTCTTACTGTAGTCAGAACTTCTATTCAAGTCTTCTGGTAAAAACAATATTTTTTTTTTTTTTAATTAAAAAAATTGCAAATAAAAAATCAATGAAATTAAGCCTGACTAAATTTGCCCTTTTGTTTTTAAAACCATTTTGTAAAAGTTTTAAAACATCAAACGTAAAAAGAAATGTTTTTAATTATATTCTGGAAATAACTTTTAAGACAGGTGCTATGAATTCAAAATGAACTTGAAATAACAACTGCTACAAATGTTAAAAACAATTAAAAAAAAAAAATAAAAGTTGTTTAAAAAAATTTATTTTATCTAAAACTAAAAATAAAAAGTCAAATAAAAGAAAATTATCACAGTTACTTCAAAAACATTAAAGAATTTAAAAAAAACTGTATTTAATAATTTTAAAAAGCAAAACATTTATTTTGTTTTCATGTGTTTTTTGTTGTTGGAGTAAAATTCTAACAACCAACTTAATCACCTTAACGTCTGATTACAAATACAATGCGAACAAAAGCAAACGACACCAACGCATGTTAAATATTGTTGACTTAACTCAACATGTGCTAAGTATGATCAATTGTTAGAAAACTTTTTTATAATAAAATAAATGTCAAAAATACATAAACCGCGTCTAAAATAAATAATGCGTTATTTGTCACAACTTTCGAATTTTATATCTTCCACGTTTTAGTATCATTTTTTTTTTTAATTTTTAGCACTTTCGAAATACAAATGTTACTCTTTTAAAGAAAAGTAACTTAAAAATAGTACAGTCAAAAATTATTTTTGAAAAGGAGAATAAAAAAAGTACTTTTTATGCAAAGAAGTTTTTTAAGGACGGCACCTTTTAAAATCCTTCTTAGATTTAGAAATAGCGGTTCATATTTGAATAAAATAAAACAAGTTATTCACACACACAAACAAGATGATCTGCTTCTGGCGGGAAGATATTGTGGAACATGCGATAGAGAGGTTTGCATTAAATATTTGATCAAACAAAAAGGAAATTAAAAATAAAAGTACCACGATGACTTTAAATAATAACAATATCAAACAAAAAACATACTGAAAAGGCAAAAAGACTAAATGAAAGACCACAAAATTTTAATATCTTTCAGTTGAGTGAATCAACTTTATTTTCAGGGAAAGCATAACCTCTCAAATGGATCCTTTAAAGAGTAAAAAAAATTGGTTTGTTATAAAAAAATTACTTTTAAAAGAGTTGCTAATCAAAGTACCGTTAAAAATGTTATTGAAAAAATTTTAAAATATAAAAAATGTACCCTCCAAAAAAGTACTTTTTAAAAGATTTTTAAAAGTTAATTTTTTGTGAAGTTCTTTTAAGGAAATTTAAAATATACAGCCAAAAGTACTTTTCTTAAAAAAAGTACTTTTATTAAAAAGGTACTTTTATTAAAAAGGTACTTTTATTAAAAAGTACTTTTTTATAATTTTCTCTCCTTAAAAGTTTTTAAACTTTAAAACAAAAGCATTGACATTATAGAAAATAATTTTTTATAGTACTTAATAATAATACTCAATTAGTACTTTTAGTAGATTAACTTTTGTCAAAACTTTCCTTGAAACAACTTCTAATAAGATAATTTTTAAAAAGTACTGCTTTTAAATACTCTATTAAGTAAAACAATCTTATAAGAGGAGAGGTACTTTCAAGTAAGCGTACCATTGAAAATAAAATAATATTTTAATAATTTTAAGGAAAATTAAATCTTTTTAAAGTACTTTTTAAAAAAGTACTTTTTTAAAAGTACTTTTCGAGAAATTACTTTTTGAAAAAGCACCTTAAAACTTTTAAATTTAAAAATATTGATAAAAAAGTAAGTTTCTTAAAAAAAACTTAATTTAAGACAACATTTCAACTTCCCCTTTTAAAACATTTTTTTAAGTGTTTTGAATTTCAAATAAATTTCATTATAAATCATGGTTTCACTAAAAATGCATTCAATAATAAATAACTAAAAAACAAGCATTAAATAAAATCCCCCTACAAATCCCTGCTATACAAATTGGTATAGAATTTTATACATTTTTTAACGTTATCTTGTGTACTTTAAAATTTTATTGTCACGATTAGTAACATTGAAAATGGTACGATTATAACAAGTTTATATTGTTAAAACCTGCAAAAACTTAACTACTTGAGCTCTGAATAACAATAAAGCAAAAGTCAACAAAAAAAATGTGAGAACATTTGTGTAAACAAAATGTGAAAAAGTTAATAAAAATGTCGCATGTAAAATGAAAAACAAACGTTAACACAAACTTGCGTTACAATATTTATCAGCTTTAGACTTGTACGAGGGCTGCTCTATATATTTCTGGCCTAATAGTGAAAATGCGAATATTTATAATCAAAAATGGTTTTATTGTTTTTCAAAGTATTCTCCAGCATGATTTATACACTTTTGCATGCGCCCAAACCAGTTGTCGAAGCATTTTTTCTACTCCGATTGAGACACCTCTAAAACATAGTTTTTGAACACTTCAACAGCTTCTTCTGGCGACGAAAATCGTTGGCCACTCATTTTTTCTTGATGTGCGGAAACAAGAAGAAGTCATTAGGTGCCAAGTCAGGGCTGTACGGCGGATGACCCATTAATTCGACGTTTTTCCCGGTCAAAAACGCTCTGGTTTGAGCCGATGTGTGAGAGCTCGCATTGTCATGGTGAATAATGATTCGTCTTCTCTTGTTGGTTTTTCGAATTTCTCCGATGACTTCAGGCAAACAAATTGTAGTGTACCACTCAGAAATGACAGACCTACGTTGCTCAAGCGGAACAGTCGCCTTATGACCAGTTTTGCCGAAGAAACAGGCGACCATTTGCTTCGAAGTGCTTCTTCCACGAAAAACTTTCGTTGGATTTTGCTCGTCTTTGAAGACCCACACGGTCGATTGTTGTTTCGTTTCGGGCTCATACGCATAGATCCATAATACGTCACCTGTGACGATCTTATAAACGTCTTTCGTATTTTTTCAACATTTCTTTGCACCAATCGACACGAGCCTTTTTTTGAGCGACTTTCAAATTGTGCGGGATCCAACAAGAACAAACATTTTTTACGGCCAGGTGTTCATGCAGTATCGAATGTATGCTGGTAGAAGAAATGTCCAAGGATGTCTCTATCTCTCGGTATGTCGCATGTCGATCTTGCATTATGAGTTCACGCACGGCATCAATGTTGTTGGACGACCTTCACGGAATTCATCTTTGAGCGAGCTTCGGCCACGATTAAATTCATTATACCAATTTTTCACAGTGCTATTGGATGGTGCTTCATCGCCATACAAAGATTTAAGTTCATCAATGCACTCTTGTCGTGATAATCCACGTCGAAATTTGTGAAAAATGGTGGCACGAAAAAGTTCACGAGTTAATTCCATTTTTTTCTATATTAATTTTTTCAAGTCACTGTAAACAACACAAATAATGGTCGTACGTCAAAACGTTTTGAGTACGATTATGCTTAAAAATGGCAAACTTTTCAATGGAAATGTCAGATTGCACTTGGCAGCACTCAGTGTTGCCAGGCCAGAAATATATATAGCAGCCCTCGTATGAGCTACAACACATTTTTGTAAACCTCAAATATTTTATAATGTTGTGTTAATAAGCATTTGTGTGCATGTGTAGCATATGTAAAAGAGCTTATTTAAGTGTTTACACCATTTACAATATAAAAATCTCATTTTACGTAGATTGTTAGTAAGTGGGAGAAGGTTGTTGTTGTTATTATTGTTATTACAGTTTAATGTTGTTTCTTGTTTCAGTTTAATATAACAAAGAAGATACACCAAATATTAGACTATAAAAAAGTACCTAGAATTTATTAAAATGTACGGCTTTTGCAGTACCTGCTGTATGTCCGTTAATTGGCTGATTTAAATTTATATTTTGTTTTTTTGTAGAAAATTTCTAAAATTATCAAGTTTCGAATAACTTTCGTCAAATTAAATGTTTTTAAATAATTTTTCCCTTCCTATATTGGAAAATCTGTTGTTAATTTAAAATAGGCAAGTAAAAAATACGAAAGTAAATCAAACACCATATTTAAATTCGTACACTATGAAACAAAAGGAGCCAGTTAAATGTCAGTCTCATTTTGGTCACTTAATTCACCCGCTTAATTAAACTCGTACACTATTGAACGAAAAGTCGTAAGCTAAATGACCGGATCATTCCGTTCACTAAAGTGTTTCATTTAATTTTACCCGTTCGTTCACGAACGACATAGCTTTTGCTTCTAGAATGGTACATCTAGTTTTTGAAGTGTTAATCTGGAGCATTATCGAAGAATGTAACAAATTTTTTATTAGTTGGACACTACAGGAGTTGTGCAAACAAAATTAGACATCATGTCGGTAATAAGGAGATGAAAGTTATTTTTTTTTTTTGTTTTTTTTTTTTTTTTGTTTTGCTTTCTTACTTAACTTCAATTTAACCATCAAAAAAAAGAAGAAAAAAACATATGTTAACCATTTGCTTTTATTTCTAAAAAGAGGGAAAAAGATATTATGGTAACATAATGCATGACGTACAAAAAGTCAAATAAAAACGAAAATAAACTTCTTAAACTAATCCAAAGTGTAAATGAACTCTAAGTAACTTTTTGGGGGAAACAAAAGACCAAAGTAAAGACTTTTCAAAGTATTTTGACAAATAAGACGTGATTAGGATTTAACTGACCAAAGTTGAAAGCACGAGCTCGTGTTAATAAACTCTCATGAGCAGCAAGGAAAAGAGGGGAAGACTTAAAAAAATAAATTTTAAATTGTTTCATGTAAAATTTTCTTTAGAAAACCATTTAATATAAAATAGAATTTTTTTTTCACACAAAATGAATGAATGGTACAAATGTAACCAATAGCAAAAAGTTTATAAATTATCAAAGCCATCAACTCTTTTCAACCCTTTTTTTGTTTTTTGTTAATCAAACACTTGTAACTGTAAACATTGAAAGTTTTATTAATTTTTTGCTTTCTTCATATCGATTTATTTGTGTATTTAGGACAAATAAAACATGTTTGTGCATGTATTTGTAGCTACGTATATTTTACTGCATGTTATTGCTTTCTTATAATAACAACAAAATGTATTATTGAATATATGAGTACACATACACACACACTAATGTATTTTTATTAAATTGTATTTGCACAAAGTTCAATATAATATTGTGCAATATTATTGTATTTGTAATAGCAGTTAACTAACTATTGTTTATACCATTTAGTTCTTCAACTAAAGAGTCTATCACGTTATCGAACTATTGAAAATGCACAAAAATGTTTTTGTAATCTAGTATTTCATTTTTCAAGTGGTTCAAACACATGTAAAGTTTTTTATTGCAATGATTATTAAATAAAAAAGCGGTTTGATTGGCTTCAAGTTTTTCTTAGGGTTCTCCTTATTATACCTTTTGTTTTATTCGTTAAATTTTTTTTAATTTATTAACCATATAATTTATCAATTTGATTCTGTTTTTATTTTTTATTATTTAAGATTTTATATTTTTTTTTAATTTTACACTGAATTTTAAAACTGATTTTGTTCTTCCGTGTTTTCTTTTAATTAACGATCTTTTACTGGAATTTTTTCTACAAATGTGTTTTATACTCCACTTTTAATTACTTGAGAATTTTATTTTTATTTCATTTTTTTTTTAAGTAAAAACTTCTACGTTTTAATGCATTTCAAATTTCTTTCAAAATTTCTTGTATTTCTTTATGATTTTTTATTTATTGACTTTTTTTAATTTTTAGGAGCAATAACGATGTACGAGGGCTGCTCTATATATTTCTGGCCTAATAGTGAAAATTTGAATATTTATAATCAAAAATGGTTTTATTGTTTTTCAAAGTATTCTCCAGCATGATTTATACACTTTTGCATGCGCTCAAACCAGTTGTCGAAGCACTTTTTCCACTCCGATTGAGACACCTCTAAAACATGGTTTTTGAACACTTCAACAGCTTCTTCTGGCGACGAAAATCGTTGACCACGCATTTTTTTCTTGATGTGCGGAAACAAAAAGAAGTCATTAGGTGCCAAGTCAGGGCTATACGGCGGATGACCCATTAATTCGACGTTTTGGCCGGTCAAAAACGCTCTGTTTTGAGTCGATGTGTGAGAGCTCGCATTGTCATGGTGAACAATGATTCGTCTTCTCTTGTTGGTTTTTCGAATTTCTCCGATGTCTTCAGGCAAACAAATTGTAGTGTACCACTCAGAAGCGACCGTCCTACGTTGCTCAAGCGGAACAGTCGCCACATGACCAGTTTTGCTGAAGAAACAGGCGACCATTTGCTTCGAAGTGCTTCTTCCACGAACAACTTTCGTTGGATTTTGCTCGTCTTTGAAGACTCACACGGTCGATTGTTGTTTCGTTTCGGGCTCATACGCATAGATCCATAATACGTCACCTGTGACGATCTTATAAACGTCTTTTGAAGCACCGCAATCGTATTTTTGTAACATTTCTTTGCACCAATCCACACGAGCCTTTTTTTGAGCGACTTTCAAATTGTGCGGGATCCAACGAGAACAAACCTTTTTTACGGCCAGGTGTTCATACGGTATCGAATGTATGCTGGTGGAAGAAATGTCCAAGGATGTCTCTATCTCTCGGTATGTCGCATGTCGATCTTGCATTATGAGTTCACGCACGGCATCAATGTTCTCTGGCACAACAGCCGTTTTTGGACGACCTTCACGGAATTCGTCTTTGAGCGAGCTTCGGTCACGATTATATTCATTATACCAATTTTTCACAGTGCTATAGGATGGTGCTTCATCGCCATACAAAAATTTAAGTTCATCAATGCACTCTTGTCGCTATAATCCACGTCGAAAGTTGTGAAAAATGATGGCACGAAAATGTTCACGAATTAATTTCATTTTTTTCTATATTAATATTTTCAAGTCACTGTAAACAACACAAATAATGGTCGTACGTCAAAACGTTTTGAGTACGATTATGCTTAAAAATGACAAACTTTCCAATGGAAATGTCAGATTGCACTTGGCAGCACTCAGTGTTGCCAGGCCAGAAATATATATAGTAGCCCTCGTAACATATTTTTTATTTAACTTTATTTGAAAAATCACTGTTTTTGAAAAATTTGAAAAAATTTTCTTAAAAGATCTTTTTTCAATTTTTTTTGAATTTTTTTTTTAGTATAGACTCAATGCAGTCTTGATTTGCTGGAAAATCTTCGAGTTTTTGCACGCAAACTGTTATTTGTAAAGTTCGCAATTTTGCTAAAAGACTTTATTTTTTGGAGCGATTTTTTTGTTCAAAAATAAAAAATTTTTGAGTAAAACCTTAATCTTTCTAACACAAATCCTCTTTTTCTGCAAAGTATTAATTTCTAGGGGTTTTTTGGGTTAATGTCGTTCTAAAAAAATTCAATGTTTTGCCTAAATTTTGGTTTTGTGCTCTGTGCTATCTGAGTTTATTACAAACCAATATTTTTATTCATATGGTTTTAGAAAATTAAGAATTTATTTTATTTTATGTTTCGTTTTTTTTTTTTTCTTGTGAAATAACATCTTTATAACAGAAATATGATTTTTTCATAAATAGATTTTCTACACATTTATGAGTTATCTATATTTGAGAAAACTTGGACTTTTGGGAAATTTTTTTTTTTTTTTTTTGAAAATTTTTCTTTTATGGTAAAATTTCTATTATTAGATGTAAATAATATTTTAAATTGCTTTTATTTAAAATTGCCAAGTTTACCAATCTCAACTTGCTATATTCGATTCTTCAACAAAAAAAAAAAATTCTGGATGTACAAATCTGTACGTGAATAATGAAAAAACACACAAATGCTAGTCAATGTATGTAGAGATATGCATACGATAGAAAATATTATTTTGTTAAATAAATAAAACATTCCTAGGAAATAAAAATAAGAAATTTAAAAGACAAAACTTCAATACTCTTTCCTTCAAGAACAGCTCGTTGTGCTGTGATTGCTATCATTTCTTGTATTTTAGAAAGAAGAAAATAAATAAAGATAAAGAAAATGAAATAAAATAAAATAAATCAAATGCATAACTTTAAATTAATTTATTAGCTTCGTGTTTAGCAATTTAAAATAAACTTGTATTAAATACTGAATTTTTTTTCACTATTTTTATTAAAGTCTTAAATCTCCTAGAAGCATTTATTAGTCTATGAGAATTTTTCCAATTGTAAAGGATGTTAAATAAATTAAAAATTGTTTTTGCTAAACCAAAAGCATAGTTCAGTTGATGTTGGGGAGGATGTTTTGACCATTCGCAGTCTGTTGTTTAAAGTAGTTGAACTATCCAATACAATTCTATGAATTATCATGATTTTTTGCCTTTCAACTAAATCTTTTTTTTTTTCTCTTTTATACGCATTTTGTAAACTTTTTCCACACGTTTTACAGGAAAAAGTTAACAGAAAAAAACAGAATCCATGGAATTAATTGGAATTTCTTTCATAAGCAAGCAGAGTATGAAATTGAAATGTATTTCTGTTTTAAGTTTTTGTGTCCATGTGGGGCTATGAAAAATAGGAAGCAAAAAAAAATATTTCGATACAGTTAAAAAATTGATTGATGTTTGCAAAAATTGAAAATATTCTTTAAATTGTAATGAAAAAATTATGTTACCATTTGAATAAAACAAACTTTGATTTAATTGATTTTAAATTTTTACATTAAAATTATACAGATTTTATTAATTTCTATATAAAATCCAAGCACGAAGTGATTTCAAAATTCGTCTTCAAGAGGCTTTTCGAGTCTCTCTTTAATTTTTTACTTTATTTTATTAAACATTGCAATAGCGAAAAATAAACTGCATACTGTTGATTATTATTTTAGCTTAAAAAAAAATTAAAACTCAACTGGGACAAAAATACGTACAACGCAAAACTATACTCTATTATTTGAATTAATTTATCTTCCTTAAAACATACTAAGAAACATATTTTAAAATTATTGCCTAAAAGTATGCAATAATATTTATGATAACTAAACGATTTATAAGTGCACACAACAGCCCATTTATAACTTTATCAAATATTGATTGTTTTCAACTAAATAATAATAAAATGATATTTTTCAATTTTTTTATTTACATAAAATATACAATTTTTACAGAGCAGATTTGTGCAACAAGAAAAAATGTTCAGAAAAATAATTAAACTTTAAACGAAAAAGAAATTATAAAATTTATATAAAAACTTAACATTTTTACAACATTGAAAAGCCCTAATCCAGCAACATGATAATTGTCAAAACTTGTCAAAAATAAATGCAAAGACTTGACGTAATACTAACAACGCACACACACAACACACAGTAAGAGAACAAGAAAAACTTTAACGTTAAAATGTATGTTATGAAATTCGACTATAAACCGCAAAAGGATTTCTGGTGTACAAATGTCTAACTAACGAGTTGTTTAATAACATTGCTGAACAAAAGAAAACCATGAAAATCTTTACACGCAAAAACAATTTGTCAACAATTTTAATCTTAACAAATAAGTTTAAAAAGCAAAACGATTTAAGAATTGTGCAAAATAGGTTGCAAGATTTTCAATTGTTTTCTCTTTTAAATTTGTATTATTTATATAAAGTTTTTTTTGTCTTTTAAATTACTTTCTCTCAAACAATTAAATTTTAACGCATGAATTGAAATTTCTTTTTGTTACTATTTCATAGATCTTTGTTAGTTATGTTGAAGCATTAGATAAATTATAAATTCTATAAATTATACTGAGAAACTGGGAGACAGTTGTTTCTTGACTTGTTTTATTACAAAAAAAAAAAAAAAACAAAAATATGTTCAAAAATTAGTGTGCTGTTTTTGTATTACAGGCGATCAACTCGCCTGGAAAATTTATATGAAAATAACTCAAAAAACTGAGTGCCTTTCATACAAATTTTTCAGACGAAACAGATAGAAACAGCACATAAAAGACGTAAATGCATTTCAGGTTAAGGAACATAGAATGCATGTTTAAAATAACAAAAAATAGTAAAGTATTTCCAACAATAATTTTATTTTATAATGTAACAAGCACTAGGTCAGTTTTAAAATAAAAATAAAAGTATTGTTGGGTGGCATCTTCAGGAAACAGGAAATAAAATTATTAAATAATTATATGTTTTTCAAAAAACAAACAAATATTTTAATAATTTTATTTTATGTTTCCTGAAGATGCCACCCAACGGTGTGGCGAAATATTGAAAAAAAAATAAAAAATAATAAACAATATTTTTATTTTTATTTTAAAACTGACCTAGTGCTTGTTTTATTAAAAAATAAAATTAATTATAATAAAAGGTCAAAAAAACATTAACATTTAATTTATGTTACAAATAAAAAACAAAAGTGGCGGGTAAGTTGCTTGAAGCAGTATATAGTGTATGTGCTTAAATTTTGAGTCAGTGATATTTACCCGACAATTTTGTTTTGGTATGTGTATCTTGTATAAAGACAATAGCTTGGATGAATGTAGTAACATCTTAACACATTGTTTGTTTAACAAAATATCATCTCTTATTAAAAAATTTCCCTGCAACTTTTTTCACAAATAGAGTAATAAATTCCTTAAAATCTGATTTTCGCATAAAGTCACTGTATTTCAAAAACAAAACAAAAACGCTAATTGGAAAAAACATACAAAAGGTAAATTTTGTTTTAAAACCTCAACATGTTTACTTTAATTTAAAAGCTGTCAGTCCAAAAAAAAACTTATACAAAAAAAAAATCATTTGTTCCATTTCAAGTAAATGTCAGTGTTTTACAAAATGTAAGGTCGCTTCTATACACGAGGGTTTTACAAACCCTCACATTGTTTCTCGAAAGTCCGTTATTAAACAGAACAACAACATGTTCCAGAAATACTTACATCGTTTAAAAAAGCTTTTTTTTTATACGAAAAATCAAAATTTTTCCACAAATATCACCAAAAAGCCTCTTTTGAAAAACGTCACTTAAGAGAATTATCCTTATAAATATTAACGTTGTTCACAAAACTTGCCTTTTTTACTGAATTCTACAGAGACAACACTTCTCGAAAAGTCAATTTTATTTCAAGTAATAGACGAATCCTATTTTTCAAATTTTTTAATGGGACACAATAAAACATACTTTAATATGTCTTAATTTTTACAAAAATATTGTATAATTATTTTTTCTTTTATTGAAAGAATTTCAGTGAACATTTTATTAAGAAATATAAAAAGTCTCCTTTTGGGATTTTTGATGAATAAAAACCAATTTTAAATGAAAATATTTGTTTCTGTTAAATTGTAAGAATTATTGACATAAGTCCATTATATTGTCACCAAAAATAAAAACAAAACGCACACATACACTAATAAAAATTTCTAAAAACAATATGAGTAATAAAAATAAAAAACAGAATCGGAACATTTTTTAAATTATCCTTCTTGATATTGACACAAAATTAAAACAAAAAAAACCGTATGAAGAACAAATAAAATTGGAAACAAAGGAAGTGTATTAAACTTCCTTTAAACTCTCTTAAAATATTTAAGAAACTTTTAAGTAGCTTAAAATCTTTAACATCTCAGCGAAACCTTGTTATTATGGTTTTTGTTTGGATAATGGCAACTAGTTATTTTTTATATTACTTGGTAATGAATTTGCGTTCAATAAGACTGCGTGTGACTTTTCACCTTAATGTTCAGAGTTAAAATTTAACAAGGCAAATCAAGAACGAAATATCAAAGAAAAAAGCAGATTTTAGATTTTTTCGTAGAGAATGTATTTCGATCAAATTTAAATATGTGAAAATTAAAACAAAATAATATTAATAATTTGTTGTTGTATACGAATAAACAAACTCTGCTTTCATGGATTTTAATTAAGACAAAATAATATTTAGAGATATTCAGGGGTTTGGAGGAATCGTCTAGCCGAAACGACTTCTCCCGTTTCCGAATACAGAAAACAATTGACTGATCGCTATATTTAAATTCAAAATCAAAAAGCTGTAATATATAGACAATTCAATACAAGAAAAAATTTCCTAACAAAAAAAAAAACGTAAGGGTGTTTCCATAGAGACATGATTTCAACATAAATGAACTTAACTCCTAAATTGTGCTAGAACATTAATTTCAGGGATGCTCTATACATGACATAACTTTTACTTATAACAGCTTATTTTTAGAACAGTTAGAGGAATGCCCCTGAAATTTACACAAAGCTTGTATTATTATGAACACAATAATTTATATTTCGTTTTAACTGCTTTATGGTCTAAAAGGCTTATACGTTTTAAAGTAATTTTTTGTAAGAACTCTATTTGGTGACGCTGAAAACAAACTGACAAACTTTCTATTGTAGTGTGTCCCCTCTTACTGCAGTTATTTTATAAAATTATACCACATTCACCACATTGATAAAATAATGATTCTTTGTTCCTGTAGAGCTATTTTTTACAAAGTATTTTCCTTACATTCTACATCTTTTAATAACAATTTTAATATCAACTCAGTCACAAAAAATCGGCTCTTTTATTGCGAAATATCCCTATGTAATCATAAACAGGCGTTAATATTCCTTTGCGCACAAACGAAATAAATTACTTTCAAAACAGGTTATATACGGGATTATCAATTAATAACAAAACCTTTGAAATGAAATGGCTTTATTGTTCTTCGAAATATTCCCCTTAATGGTCAAAACACTTTTGCATTCCTTCAAAATATTTGTAATAGAAGGTCTTCCATTCCTCTTGACAAACTTCCGAAACATGGTTTTAAAATACTTCAAGTGCTGTTTTGGCGCTCTTAAATCGTTGACCATGCAGTTTATTTTTGATATTCGAAAAAAAGAAGAAGTCATTTGATGTCAAGTCAGGTCCGTAAGGAGAATCAACTATAAATTCGATGTTTTTCATTGCTTTAAAATTTACTTGTTTAAAGAGGCGTGTTAGAGCTCGCCTTTCCAAAATGAAGAATGGCTCGCCTTCGGGGTTGAGTTTAAAGAATTTTTCCAAGGACTTCCGTTTGGTTCTGTTCTTATTAAATTTGACAGTTGTACGGTGCTCAAGAAGAAGAAACAAGCAACCAGTTGCTTTACTTTGCTTCTTCCGCGAACAAATTTTGTTAGATTTAGCTCATCTTGGTCAATTGCTGTTTTATATTGAGGTCATAAGAATATATCTATGATGTGCCACCTGACACGAATCCATACACGTCTTTTGAAGCGCCATATTTGAAATTTTTTATTATTTCTTTACACCATTTGATGCGACGCTTTTTTGAGCGATTCATAATTAATGGGGTATTCAACAAAACCATATTTTTCTATATCTAAGTGTTCATGCAAAATCGAATACATTGAAGTTAAACTGATGTGCAAGGAACCCTCTATCTAACAATATGTCAAATGAAGATCGTGCATTATTATTTCACGCACTGCATCGACATTTTGTGGCTCAAATACCAATTTTAGACAAAATTCACGGAATTCGACGGCGACGGAACGATGATTACGATTAAATTAAGAAACTGATTTCATCGACACATTGTTGTAGAGAAAGTTTAAGTCAAAAGTTGTAAAAGGTAATCCTACGAAATTTTTCTCTCTTCGGCTTTTCCATTTTTTTTTTTTTTTTTGTGTCAAATAGATTTTCTGGACTCCTTGTAAACAAAGCAAATAGCACTTGTACATGAAAACGTTGCGAGTACGTTTATAAAACTTCATTATGGTGTTGCCAGATTTCAGCTATTGACATTAGTGTTGCCGGTTCCCGAAAAATGTATATTGGATCCCTTGTATATATGTCGTCGCATATTTTTGCTATGCATCTTGTGCATAACATTTACTCGGCTTCAGTTTTAGCCGATTACTACTCTTTTTCTTAAGTTACAAAAACATTAATTGCTTGTATGGCATCTTTTTTATTTCGTTATACAAAATGTTTTAATGCTGGATATTAGAAAATCAGTTTCACATAAAGGAACCTTAAAGCAAGGGACTTATTATATTTCCATTTATTTGGTTTCAACTAAAAAAATCCACCAATACAATTTTTACCACATGGTATTTTTCCTGACGTTTGAGTAAATCAAGCCACTTAAAGTTTTTTGTACTTTTAAGAATTTTCTATAATTTTTTATTTAAGAGCAGCATGTGCAATTAAGTCATTTAATAATTGCTCAAGTTTTTCCTTTTACTTGAATGAATTTTACAATTTTTATCAAACGTAGATTTTCTTCAGAATTCTGTGTTTCTGTTTTTTATTTGCTTTTCAATTGAAAATATTTGCTATGACAGAGTGATTATAAAGGATTTGATTTTAATAAGATTATAAAAGATTTATTTGCTCTGTGAGGTTAGAAAACTGGAAATTATTGACAGCAGGGTGGTTCTTAAATATTAATCACACTTCTAGGGGCAAATATTTTAGATGAGATCCATTGAGAATGAAAAGAAATATAAAAACATTAATATGAAATTTGATTATTTGGAATTATTTTTTATGGTAATCTAAATTAATTGTGCCGGATTCCTTCATATTTTTAATTTAAAAAACAAAAATGAAATGGTGGTCTCTGCTCATAAAGCTCATCAGTGGATTGTACCCACATTTTGTACAGAAAATTCAAGAGTCTTACATCTCAAGCCAAATATTTATTATCATTTATTAGGAAAACTACAGTGCAGTATTGAAATTTTATATTATGGTTGGATTGGAAGAGTACGTTGACTCAACGGTCATAACTTGTAAAGTATTAACATTTAAAAACTTAACAGCGTTTTACGGTTTTTCGTCACTGTTATATCAGTTGTTTTTTTTTTTTTTTCTTGCTGGAACGATTTTTTCTTTTACACATTCAAGCAAACTAAACGAGGCACTTTAAAAGGAGTTGAATGTGGTATTTTTAAATTATAAAACTAATTTGCGCAGGTTGTTTAATTAAGCGGTGTATTAAAAGCAAAACCGGGCTATATTGTCTTTAAAGGTAAAATTTCGACATGAACTGTTCAAAAAAATCTAATGACATTCTATTCTTCTGAGGAAAATCACTAAATAATTTGTGTACAAATCCCACACTGGTGGAGAGACTTTTCAAAAAATCACCCTGTCAGCACCTTAATTAATACTATTCAAATTTCTTCAATTAAATCACTATATTTTTAAAGTAACTTAAGTAGTTGGACGAGATTTTTTCCTCATTTTCTTATTCAGTTTCTGTCCCATTTTTCTTTATTCCATTATCGTTTCGAAAAATTTATTTAAGAGTTAATATCTTTACCAAGAATATCCCATTAATTAAACTTTAATCGATGTAAAAAATCTCTTCTTCATATGCTGACATATGGAATTAAATTGCAGATTCTTTTACAATTTACCTTAATCCTTTATACATTATTTTCATTTAACGTTGAGTGGCGAAAGAGTTTATTAACGTTTTATTATTAATTAATTAATCACTTCAATGCCTAAACATTTTTATAAAAGTAAAATTAAAAAACCAAAAGATAAAACATAAATTAAAAGAAAAAATGATATCAAAATAATTTTATTTATTTTCTGTTACAATAAAAGCACGGTCAAATTAAAAAATTAAATGTAAAAATATATAAATTTAAAATTATGTTTTAAAATAATAAAAATAATTTTTTTTTATTAATATTTCCTCTATTTTAAAAATATTTTTTTATTCTTTACGAACTCTTTAAGTTGTGGTAAAAATCTTCAAGGATTTTTTCAATCTACAAACTCTATAAACCACCTCAAAGTATGCTTCAATTTAATTTCTAGCCAGTCTTGTTGACTTTCACCAACAATATCCTTTTCTTTTACAACTTTAATTTTCATTTATTATATAAGTTTAGTGCCAACGCCAGGGATAAATGAAAGTTATTCAAATAAAAATAAAAAATATAATTAAATTTTAGTTTAAAAAAGAAATTTTTTACAAAAAATGTTAACAATCAATTATTGAACATTTTAGATCATGTTAAAATGATTAACTATAAGGATTTTAAAAACCTATTATGAAAAAATATAAACTCATGCCTTTTAGCTTTAAAGGCAAAATGTGAACATTTTTAAAGTATATTTTGAGGCGTAACATAAGAAATCTAATTCAAAAAGCAAATAAATGATTTTGCATGTTTTTTATACACCATTTGAAATGAATTTTGTAACAATTGCTAAATGATTAATGTGCAGACGTGCATTTGCAAATATAACGACGAAAAATTATAATGTTAAAGATCCACTTAAATGGAATGTGATAAAGTTAGATTATTTCACCCCAAAAGTTTCCAGTTTAAAAATCGATTTTCTGTTGCTTTTAGTAAAATAAAAAGGAAAGGTTTGCAAGTTTAAAAGTAAATATTTCGTTAGTTTGTTAAAGGCGAGGGATCTTGTAAAAGTTAATAAAACTGAAATATAAAATATAACGATAAAAAATCAAGGCATTACGAAAGAAATATTACATTTATTAAATAAAAATTTACCAAAATTTCGTAGGGCAATTATTTAAAGCTTTATTAAAAACAAACATATTTACTATTTTTGCGCCGCTACATCCGAGATATAAACATGATTTTAAGGATGGATTTTGCACTTCATAACGCTGTAAAAACTTCTGCCAACAATAATATCTCTTTTACATAAATAAAATGTACAAAATATTATTTTAACAACACATATTTTGCGCTGTCCTTATAAATTTTTATCATAAAAAATAAATATTAAAATGGATCACTGTAGGGGGCGCATAGCAAATTTATTATAACTTTGCTGGAAAAGAGAAACCGCCTTAAGTAATGCTTAAATTATTAAAGTTAGCTGTACAGTGGAATATTTGGTAAGAAAAATAAACGACTTTTTTTTAAGTTTGCTTTTTAGTTCTTCTTTGCTATCACTATCTTGTATTAAAATTATTTAGTTTAATATAAATTTATAGAGTACTAGCAGTGTTTACGACTTCAGCCTCGGGTCATTTCAAATTTTCTTATAATTAAAATTTAGAAAAATGTGTGTTATAGAGTTATGTTAACAGTGTTAACAATTTTTTATCTACATAAAGTAAAATCTGCTGAAACTGTTCTCGTGCCATTATACCAATAAAATTGAGTGCTTTCACATTTGTATATCTAGTTTCTGTACAAATTGACATATTTTAATAAAATGGATTATATATTTGAACCAAGTTTCTAAGGGACCTCCTCACAAAATTTTATTCAAATCCATTCAGCAGTTTTTACGTGATGCGAACACAAACTGACAAAAAATTCAAAAAAATATAAGTTTTGTATTCTATATCGATTACTTTCTATATTAACATCAAATCTTCAAAAAAATTTTCATGTTCAGAAATGACCACGTTACTGTTTTATTAAATGTATAGAAATATAAAAATTAATGGAAATATTTAAATTTCTATGAATCGGAGAATTTCAAGAAAAGTTTTAAAATTTTCCACTATTAGAATTTCACAGTTATTTTGCTGTATTTGCTATTAAAAAGAGAAATTTCGATATAGCAGGGGAAATTTTAGAGCATTCAAGCCTGGCCTTACTTTGTTGTTTCTATTTGATCCGAATTAAAGTTGAGTTTGCTAAAGAAATAGATCAAAAGGCTATGGGTCGCAAATAAAAAAAATTGAATTAATTTCTACCGAAATATTTATTAAAAACAGAGATTTCCAAGCAACGCGCAACTTTTTCCCAAACATTTTTAATTTTGACTCAGAACAGATTCTTTAACATTGCACAGTGGTCCCAAATCAATTTTTTTTGGCATAAAGAGAAAAGGCATTCTTCTTATTTGTATCTCTTCTCTTTATAACACACAAGCTTGACAATACTGGATCCGAAGAATACATAGCTCTATGAAACACATCACTTAGGTTATTTATTCTGCTGTTTTGAGAGCCCATTTTCAATTTAAAATTCTAAAGCTTCATTAGGGAGTTACAAGAACCGGTTCTTAAATTGTAAGCTTTTTTCTTTTTTTGTGGATGTTTCAGGCGCGTTCAGTGTTGTTTTCAAAACAAATGAAACTTCGGGTTTCATCGGTATCTTTGTAAAAACAGCAACTGCATGAACCAACATTGTGCTATGCGCTGACTTAAAATATTCGAAAAGAAATTTTTTCATAGTCATTTAACAAGATAAAAATCTGTAAAGAAAAACTTAAAACAACCCTCGCATGCTTTGTTACAAAATAAATGTCAAACAAAATTAAAAAAAAAATATATTAAAACGTTGTACAACGTGTCATGTTGTAGGAGGAGGATACATGCCAATATTTCGACAAGGCTTCTGTAGCAATAAACTCACTTTAAATTTGTGTGTTCACTTAACGGAGTTGTAATCAAGAATTTAACAATACAATTTAAGCCAATAACACTGACAACAACAAAAATTTATTATGTATGCAAAGCTTAACTCATTTATGCACATTTAAAAAAAGCAATCTGACACTGTCACATACACAATTTTAAAATGTGTGAAAGGCAAACGAAAATGAAATTTGGCAGCACTCCTTTTGCTTTCCCTTTTTCTGGTATCTGAAAATGTATCTGTTTTATGCATTAAATATTTCAGCAGAAAATAAGTATAATTGTGATTATTTGACAAAATGACTTAAATCGAATTTTTTAATTTTTTAACTGAACATAATAAATTATAAAACAGATAATTTAAATAATCCTACTTCCTGCTACATTATCTAAGAAATTTTTTAACTTCTTTTTGGTATCATTAATGTGACTTAAGCTGTTTTGCCTAAAATCTAAAAATGTAATAAAGTGAAATTTAATTTTTTTTTAAGATTAATAGATTTTCGATTATTTTACAAATGTTCTCAAATGTATTTGACTGCAAAGGTGTTTGGAATATTTAAAATTTGTTTGCTGTTGACGAATTTTCTTAAACATAAACCATATGTGTGCGTAAACATTCCAACCTTCGGCACAACCGAAAACAGGAAATTTAAATGATTTTTTTTGCACTTAACATGATAATAAGCAATTTATTACATGGTATACGGCAATGTACGTGTTACGAAAAATTTGCACATTGTTGTAAATGTATTAAAGCAGATTTAAAGATTTCTGTCACAATCCACAATCGCTTGAAACATAATGCCAAACAAATTTAAATATTAAAAAAAGGGAATGAAAGCAGAATGTGTAATAAAAGAAAAGTAGCATTATAAATATAGAAGACACAATTAAATAATAAGGGAGAAAATTAACATATAAAATTTTTAAAAATAAAAAATTGAATTTTCTTATTTAATTTTATTTAATTTTACCAAAATCTAGTTATTGAATAAAGTTTTATTTGGTTTTATTTTATTTGAAATATATTTAAAGTAATATTAAATAAATATCCTAGTTTAGGGAAAATGTAAAAGAAATTCTGGAAACACAATAAAAAAATTTTCACCCTCCTAAAAGTAGGCAAAATATTTTCATTATTATAAAAAACCCAAAGGTATGCTAACAAAAAATTTATTTATTCCAGAGAATTTTCTTTTTATTAGAAAAAAAAAAAAAAATAATGTAATAACAAAAAATATGTTATTAAAATGTATTTATGCTTTTTTGAGCGTCAGTTGCTTTTGATTTAATTTTTATTGTAAAATCTGTCGAAACCACATCAAAGAAAAATTAGAAAATAATTTTTACAAAATCTATTCCATGAAACCAAATTAAAAAATTGATTGAAGGGAATTTTAGTCAAACGTTAGTCTGTTAAGGCAATATTGTGATAACTGCAAGAAGCAATTGATTTTTTTTTATAATTTCTAAAATTTAATGCTCTAATAACATATTTTATAATAAAGTAAAAAGTTTAGTTTTTTTTTTTCTTTTTATTATTTAATATTTAAAATCAAGCAATAAAACTGCTTTAAAGTTTCTTAAACCTTTAGAAACTTAAACTAGTTTATTATATTTTTCTATTGCTTATAGTTCAATATAATTTATAATTAAACCCAAATTAAACTAACTTTACTTTCTTAAATGAAATTGAATAACTTGTGTAATACCTACGTATTCTTGTCATTTCATATAATTATTAATAATTCAATAGAAATTCATGATTTAAGGTTCAAATTTCCTAACTTTTTGAACTTTAACAATATTTAAGCCTTAAATTATGCTACAGATTTTTGTTTTTATTTTTATTTTCCTTTTATGCAGGTGTTTCGCTTTAATTTTCTTTTAACCTCAATTCATATTCTCTAAAAAGAAAAATTATACAAAAAATTCACGTTTATATTTCAGGCTCAAGTTTTATGTTTAAAAAATATTTTGCCTTGCGGTCCTTCATTACAAAGCCATTAAATGGCAAAAAGAAAATAAATATTTTTACCTTAAAAAAGAGCAAAGTTTTTTTTAGCAAAATATTGTTGCCTCTGGCTGTGTGTTTTGTGAACTTTGTTATAAATCACATACTAAATAAATCATTGCAAGTCATGGAGTGATTTAGTTACTTTGTAAGGGTTAAGGGCTGGTTACTTTATGATAATGACATCTCTACAACTGTTCGAGTACATAAGAATTTTCTTTACAGAATAATGTTTCCAGCAATTAATTGTTTCATAAAAGTCATTGGAGAAATCAGTTCATGGTATGGTTAGGCTCAAGAAAAATTTTCAAACTATAGAAACCTCCATTAACAGACTGACTGGTCTTCCTAAAATTTCCACAGATAAAAAAAAAATTATTTTAATTTGCAATTATTTAACTGATTGTTTAAAAACGACTAAATATGTTTGCTGAATAGTAAAAATATGGATCAATTGTTAATAAGGTACGAAGAATCTTTAAACTTTGTGATTACTGTTTTTTTTTTTTAATAAACTAAGTCAAATATTCCATATGGATGCCTTTAAATCTAATACAATGACAGCTTTGAATTTTTCCGTGAATTTTTAGGCGAACGTTTATGCAGAATATTGAAACAAACAAATTAAACAAATTAAAAAAATTCATATTAAGAACTCTAAAACTTTGTGTGAAAACTCTTTTTTTGTTAAGTTGCTACATGGAACCTAAAAACTGTTCAAGTACCCATGAGACAGGAAATCTTAAATTTCATAGTCATTAATAAATTTAAAAAAAATAAAGTTTTATTAAATGTACAAGCTTAAAACGAAAAGATTAAAAAAATCTAGCCTACCTTAAGGCGTAATAACATAAAATTTACAATTTACAATTTTAAAAAAATCTAAAATTTTTAGAATTTTTCATTCAAAAAACTTTTAAAAATTAGGTAAATATTAAAAATTACCTCGACCCGTAACGAACATTGTTAACAAACAACGAAACAAATATTGCATAAGTAAAAGGGGCCACAGCTAAAATTAAATATTTACTCAAAACGCAAGGGTCTGTAAGCCTTAGCAGCATTAATAATCATATTTAAGGAAACAGTTTCAAATTTTATTAAGTCAACCCTAAAAAGGAAGAAATTTGACACTGAGCAACAACATACATACACACATTTCGCTACTGTTTGAAAAAAGAGACACATTTCTTAAGCCGATAAGCTTTTGAAAATAAAAAAAAAATCTGTGATTTCAATTTCTCTTTACAACAACAAAATAATTCTTTTAGAAACTTCTTTATTAAGTCTTCAAAGAGTTTTTGTAAAACATCGCACGAGTACCTTGTTTGTAAATGAATTTACAAAACACCAAACAATTACTAGAAGTTAAGCCAGAAACCACCGAAGCAACTTAAAATATTCATTTACATACAGCGAAAAGTAAAAACAAAAACAAAAAAAAACAACATAAATAATAAAACCAACAAAGTAAGCCAACATGTCCAACGAAAGTAATAACCAACCACCTCAGTATATTATTACAACACCCAGCGAAGCTGATGCCGAAGAAATACGTTCTTTGAATGAGGCTGAAACTGTTCAAAATAATACTGGCTCGGTAGTTATGCAATGTGAAACCTCTAGCCAACAACAGCAACAACGACGTGTTTTCAGTCAAATGTCTAGACAAATTGCAAGTCGTTCATTTTCAATAGCCTCCGCTTCAAATTCCATATTGGAGGAGGGCTCTTCTGTCGATGCAGATTTACAAAAACAACTACAACAAATGCAAAGCCAACAGCAGCAACTATTTGCCACACAAAAAACTATTTCTACCAGTACCAGATCAAAAAGTTTGCAATCAGCTTCAGTTACTAGTACAACAGGAGAATTAGCGTTACAAATGTCGTCGACGGGCAGTAGCGGCCATACTTTGAATACAACACAATTAGGCCAACAGTTAAAAGCTCAATCTAGCACTTCTATAACGACCAGTGACCAGCGGGTAGGTTTAATACAAAAAACCTCCTCAGCGTCGTCCACCTCAACAAAAGCCAAGTTTCAGAGTTTCTTGCAACAGCCAGAAGCTGCGGCTCATTATAACTCCAGTTCTGGAGCTTACTTGACGGCCCATCAAAAACACGTTCGACAATTTGTACGCTCTACATCGGCACATTCTGAAGCAGCCGTAACTATGGGATCAGCAAATACTGGCTCTAGACCAGATAAATGTATACGCAGTGCTTCAACACAAATCGATGATCAATCTTCAGCCTCTATGGACGGTGGCAATGGTGATCATTTGACTGTGTCCACTAACAAGCTGGGATTACATCAATCCTCATCAATACTAATATCGAAATCGGCTGAAACAATAGAAGTGAAATCGTCCGCACAAACATCAGCGGCTGGCATGCGTACACAGCTGACGTTGTCGGGTGGCTTGTTGGCGCCACCAAATCGTAAAATCACCATCCTAAGTCCCATACATGCACCACCTGGCTTACACGATATGCTGAAAAGAGCCGGTCGCTCACCTCTATCACCACGGATTAGTTTTCCAGGCAGCGAAGCTGATTTATTTGGGTGAGTATGGGAATGTTATTTTATTTTTATTATAAAAAATTTCTATGAACAACTTCTAAAAATCTATCATGATTGTAAAAAAGTCTCTAATTGAACAAAAATCTGTTTCAAATAAAACAAACTTGAGAAAGTTTATAAAATTAGACAGAGAGGCTGTTTACAAAGAAAGAAAAATACCTATTGAAAAGTGTATATTTTTTTACAATATTTTTTTGCAGTCTTATTAAAAAAGTTTCTTTGCTAACACAGTAACTATTTAAAAAAGAACCATTTTGAAACAGTACTTTTTTATAAAGTACTATTTTTGCAAAGTCTTATTTAAAAAAGTATCTTTGCTAACACAGTGACTATTAAAAAAACATTTTTAAAAAAGTACTTAATTTAAAAGTTACTTTTTTAATAATGTACTATTTTTACAAAGACCTATTTACAACACTATCTTTGGTAACACAGTAACTATTTAAAAAAAGAACCATTTTGAAAAAAGTACCTAACTTAAAAAGAACCTTTTTAAGGTACTATTTAAAAAAGTATCTAATAAAGTAACTACAGTGGACGTCCAATAGTACGAATTATATAATGTCAGACCTTTTCGTACTATTGGAAAATTCGTACTATTGGACAAAAATTTTACCCTATTTTATATAAAATAAAACATATTCAAATAGTTTAATTTAAATTATATTTTTATTAAAAACAAAACAAAGTAAAAAAACTTAAAAATATGCAAATTCATATTAAATCAATAAGTGTGAAAGCATACATTTGTTCATATATATGTAAAAAAATATTAAAAGTACATATAAAATATATTTGTTAAAAAAGTCAGTCATTATATTTGTTGGTTAAGGAAATCAGTCATTAGGCATTGGCGAGTTTTGTTTTGCAGTTTAATTTCCACCGCCTTTTCTTGAATAGATCTCAATAGAAGTGTTTGGGAAATTTCAATATTGTTTTCAACAGCCCATTGAATACATGTGTCAAAACATTTTATCGCATTTTCATGTTTAACTTTTGGCAACGGATTCGAAAGAACTGCAACTTGTTCATCATCGCTATCATTATCTTGCTCAATTTCTTCATCTCTGTCGTCAATATTCCAATTTTCCACATCATCATACTTCATCAAATGTAAAACACGCGACACAAAACACTTGCTATCACTATTAAATTTCACAACAACTAAATATGTATGTATGTATGTACATACAAATTTGGCAGTTGACTGCAAAAAGAAATAAAAAATCCAAAAAAAAAAGTTACTCATTCATATTCTCTCAAAAACTGCCGCTATTCGTACTATCGAGTAGTAAAAAAATTTTGTATTCGTGCTGTAGAACTGACAATGCAACAAAATTGCCATTCGTACTATTGGACATTCGTAGAAACGAAAGTACGTACTATTGGACGTCCACTGTATTTAAAAAAGAACCATTTTGAAATAAGTACCTAATTTAAAGAGTACCTTTTAATAAAGTACTATTTTTGCAAAACCCTATTTAAAAAGTATCTTTGCTAACACAGTAATAATTTAAAAAAAGAACCACTTTAAAAAAGTACCTTATTAAAAAGTACCTTTTTTAGAAAGTACTATTTTTGCAAAGTCCTATTTAAAAAGTATCTTTGCTAACACAGTAATTATTTAAAAAAGAACCACTTTGAAAAAAGTACCTTATTAAAAAGTACCTTTTGTATAAAGTACTATTTGAGAAAAGTCCTATTTAAGAAGTATCTTTGCCAAAATCAATAACTATTTAAAAAATAACCACTTTGAAAAAAGTACCTTATTAGAAAGTACTATTTTCGCAAAGACCTATTTAAAAAAGTATCTTTGCTAACACAGTAACTGTTTAAAAAAAAACTACTTTGAAAAAAGTACCATATTAAAAAGTACCTTTTTTCAAAAAGTACCATTTGAATAAAAACCATTTAAAAATTGTTTATGTTTTTTTCTAAACAGTAAATGTTTGGAAAAAAAAACAATTTTGGAAAAAGTGCAATAACCTAGATCCAAAAACAAGTTTTTCCGAAAAAACGCATCATTTCAAAAAATCTACCTTTTTCTAGAGAAGTGCTTTGAATAGAGGTACCTTAGCGAAAATATTTTTTTTATATTTCTTAATGTACATGTTTTCTTTTTTTTTTTAATTAACTTTTTTTTAAAAGTTTATTTTAATTTTTGCAACCAAAAAAATTTAAGAAGAAAAGTAGATTTAATTTTATTCGCAATAACTCATTTAAAAGGCTTGATTTGATTTAAAAAATTTTTTTTCGCTCTGGTACTTTAAATATTAAATAATTCTTTTAGAATTATTATTTTAGTTAGTAAAAAAAATGGTAAACTTTTACCCAAAGTGACCTCAACATTTTTTGCTCATTTAATATCGCAAACTGTTTCCATTAATCTAGCAATTTTCATTTGCTGTAGGATTTATGTTCAAACATTTTGTTGCCATTAGATACCACTTTGTTAATGATGGCTAAAATGTGCATCAGCTCAGCCTGTCAAAATTAACTAGGCCATTTACATGAACACACACCCATGCAAACATGTAGGCATTTAAGTTAAAAATGTCCATTAAACTCACAGGAGTCATTTGCAAATGTTGTGCCACACTGCAGTTAAACGGCAGATGGCCCATTACAATTTTTACAGGATGATAGTGTTAGTAAATTTTTACAATAATAAAAGCAACACAAGAAACTTATGATAAAGGGGGATTATAAACAAATTTCAAACTGCAAAAGTTCAATGTTTTTTTTTAGGAAATCGATTGGTTGATAGTTAAGTCAAGTTCATAGGACATGGTTGAATTAATTTAAACATGGACGTGCATACGCCCATATTTGAAGAGTCCTATTCGGGATGTCCAGTTGAGGTTTATATTTAAAAAATCTGAACTGAAGAGTCACAGTATTTGACCCAGTAGAAATTACGGACATACCACATGGACACAGATATATATAAAGTTAGTAGACTTCGTATTTACTTACAATCAAGAAAAAAATACAATTCTTTAATTGGTTTTTTAGCTGGATGGTTATTTTTTCGTTATGATTCTGATATTTACAACAGTTTATTATATAACAGTCATAATGAGATATTAGAAATCAAAAAAAGACTAATTTTCATAGCAAAATTTTCGAAACTATGTTTCATCGCTTGGCGATTTAACTTTTTTTCTAGCACATTTAGTTGCTTGGCAAAGTTGATTTCAACCCGAACACGGACGGACAGACGGGTATCGCTCAGTAGACTTCGCTATGCATAAGAACTCAGAATATTAATACTTTATGGGATCGGAAATGGATATTGTAAAAATTACAAACAGAATGACAAGCTTAGATGTACCCTTTTGCAGGTGAAGGATATAAATTTGTATGTTTGTGACACAATCACGCCTAGACGGACAAACTAATCCTACTGAAATTGCGATCATGCATGTATCTTTATACAGAAACAAATTTAGCATATAATTTTTCAGGGGTTTAAAGCAGAAAAATAAAAAGTGCATGCTTTTAGGCGTTACAAGTAAATACATTTTTCATTTGGCGATGTAATTTTTAAAATTTTTTAAAATTTTATGAGTTAAAAGTTAGTTCTTTTAACGATTTAACAATATAGTAGCTAACGACTATGAAATATTTACAAAAGAATTCGTCTGCAATATTATAAAAAAAAATTCTTAAATATAATTAAATTAATATTTTAAGTTATAAATATTTTTTATAACTTTTAAAGTTATTTTAATTTTAATTTTTTTCCATCATTCATCCGCTAGAAATATGAACCTTTTAGTTTTTATAAAACTTTTTATATTTCTTTATTTTCTTAGAACTTGTTTCTGTTTCTGTGCATTTTTTTTTTTTTTTTAGTAAAATTTTTCTATTTTATTACCTCATTTAATAGATAATTATAAAGTTTATGAGTTTTCTCAATGAGTTAGGAAGAGAATATGAAAAACTTAATACCAATATTAATTGCTTCTCATTATTTTTTTTTTTTCAAAAGTTATTTATTTAGTAAAATAAAATCTCAAGCAGTAAAAGATTTAAAAATTACGTATTTTTTTAATATTTAACAAGGCATAAAAACTTTTAGTTTTAATTCCATAAATATTTATAAAACTCTTTTCATTAATTTTATTTTTTATTTTTTACAGGTGAGTGTTGCATTTGCTATAAAATTATGTTGACTTAGAAACATTAAAAATAATAATTAAAGCATGTAAGTTTTTTATAAAAAAAATTTAAATAAATTAATTTTTCATTAAGAAAAAATCTTTAAGCGATGAATATTTAACTATATCATTAAGTTTTATAGAAATATAAAAAGTGAATAAAAAATTATGAAGTTTTAACATCAAGGACAAAATGTAAATGTTTATCTGCTGGTGTAACAAAAATATAAAATTATTAAATTCACTTTATCATAAACGCACCTTCTCTTTTTTACAAAATTATTTCTGGCATAATCAGCCTGACCTTAAGGACGGTCAAACAAATCTGTTAACCGTAACAAATGTTATGGCGTTTATTATTAGATGCTGTTACGCATGTTCTCACATGCCACTGAATTATTTATATTCACTTTGGAGATTTTCAATGTTGCTTAATATTACATCAATTTACATTTAATTAAATTTTTAATTGCATTAAATATTTTATGGATTTTAATTTAATTAATTTTAACAGTTTTCTGTTTATATAAAATTTCTCTTTCTTTTAAACAAATAATAATTAAATATGAAAGAATTGACTATGATTTTTAATTTTATTCATATTCATAATAAAAATTTTACCAAAAGCTCTTTAAGCATTAATTCATATCGTTTGAATCAACGTGCAAAATGAAAAACTTTTTGGCATTAAAGCAAAAGCAAAATAAAACATTTTAAAAATGATACGCAAAGCCGCATTAAATTATGTGCCAGGTACGGAAAACGTAAATTCAAAAAAAAAAAAAAAAATGGAAGTATACATATCGGTTGGAGGCTAAAGTTTTTACTGAAGGTAATAAGACCCTGAGTAGATAGAAATTTGTAATTCCATGTGGTATAAAAGATTTTGTAATTTAAATTGTACATCTTTCTACAGGCTTTAAATAGGAATTAAAAAATAAATCAGGTTCCACAAAAATTTTCTAACATTTTCCAAAACTTTAAATATTATATGAAAAACCATTGAAGAAATATATATTTTTTTTTTTGGTTTGTTTGTTTACTTATTTCAAAAGGCTCTAGAAAAATATTAATTTTACCAAAAAAACATAAATAATTTTTGAAAAGAAAAACAATAAAATGTGCTCTTATGAAATCAGGGTACTCGTTCATGAGCGCATTCCTTTGTGGTCGATTGGCCAGTGAATCGCACGACGCATAACAGAGAATATTTCTTTTTTAGCCGAACAGTACGTATGTGGAATAAACTCACTGTAGAGGTCTTCCCGGCCACTTTCAATGTGCAAAGATTCGAATCAAATTTCCACAAGCACTAATCCCTCCATCCCCTTCCCACAACCCAATTTCCTAGTTCCAGCACAATGCATTGCATAACTAGGCATCATCCCCTGAGTGCTGGTTCAAATCAAAAAAAAAATATATATATTAAATGATTCTTTTTAAAGTCCTGATAATTAAAAAATACAAACAAAAATTCATAAAAAAAATTATTTTAAATTTCTTGATATCTTGTTATTAAAAATTAAAAACTTACAGAAATTAAGCGATTTTTTTATACTCTTCACCGACACTATAAAGTATATACTCTGAGTTCTTATTCATAGCGAAGTCGATTAAGCGGTGACCATCTGTTCGTCCGTGTTAGTGTTGAAATCAACTTTGCCAAGGCGTTAGATGAGCTACAAAAATTTTAATATGACAATCAATCAGACAGAGTTTCACATTGAACATTAACAAGCGCGGTCCATTTCTTTCGAGTTTATCGGTAAAACATTACGCCTGCATATAAAATTTTTATATCTTTTTTCAACATTCTTTTGCGTTCTTGCAGGATATTGTCTTATTTCTTTAGTATTTGTTAAAGACTTCAGTTTTTATTCCTATTGGTGGTTGTCTTTACTAAGTACTAAATTGTTAATACTATGTTTCCATTGACTTGAAATCAACTAGTTTTGAGGAAAACACTTCGAAGTGTTTCCATTGAGTAAAACTGTTTTGTATATTCGAATTTGTGACATAACACTGACACTTTTCTCCGTTAAAGAAAAACAACCCCTATTTTATTTTTGTAAAAAATCGAGTGCGTGCTTTCGTTTGTTTTTGATTTTACACATACTTAATTATATGTTCTTTTAAACAAAATTTTTGTACCATAAAGTTTATTTTTTTTTAAAACTTAAAACTAAATGTCACTTTTTTGATAAAAACATCCAATCTGAATAGATTACACGGAGCTAAACTTGAATATCCCAGACACAACACAGTGTTGCAAAGACAAAATCAGTTCGAAAAAATAAATTTTCGACATGATTTGAAATAAATCAAGTGATTTAAGTGGTTTTGGTAGCATGAAAAATATATGGGAAATCAAGTAGCAAAACGCTTGATTTGAGCAAATCAAGTGTTTTAGACAAAATCACGTAAATGGAAACGCACTATAAGACAACCACCTGCAAGAATGCAAATGAAAGTTGATAGGACAACAATTTTAAACAAAACTTATAATATTCGTTGCTCTTTTTGAACAAAAAACTTATGCCGATTTATATGAGATTCTTGTTTTACACATATGATAAAAGGTATAGAAGATCTGGCATAGCCAATTATAGCCCTTATACTTGTTTTATCCCGATTGCACATTTTCGATACTTTTCTTAGAAAGTATATTTTTTCAATTAGTTTTGTATCGTTAAATATATGAGTAAAATCTTAACTTTGCTCAAATTTACGTTACTTTAGAAATAAAAGTTTTTTATTTTGTTAGAGATGTTAGCATCTCTATTTTAAACTGCAAATTTTTATAAAAAAAAACAAAACTTCACTTTGTCCACGGGTGTTCAGATATGGTCTCATCGGTCAAATATCTGACCAAAAAAGTGCAACCAGTATATTACCAACCGTTTGTTCAATCTTAATTTAATAAGTTTGATTTAATAATAATTTAATTTATTAAATTTGATTTCTGACCGTTTATTTTGAGTAGTAATAAGTATTTGAGAAGGACAAACTATCGTTTATTTAGTGGTAACATCTATTTGGTCAAATATTTAACTACTCTGACCATACTTTTATAAAAAAAAGCATTAGTGGTTTTGAAAAGTGTTATAGTTTTGCTGGCCATCTTTCCCGTTTTTTTTTTTTTTTTTTTTTTTGCCCATTGAATTACACAGACAAATTTCAGCACAAAACCCAGCAGTAACCACTATATGAACACAATATTTAGATCTTATTCAAGCGCTAGCCGTATTAAAGTCTTTTAAAATCATAGAAAGCAATGTTTTATAAAATTAAAAAAAACTAATCTTTACAAAAAATGGTATTAATTATCACGAACCGATATCGATTATTAAAGGCGAAAGCGCGTTTAAAAAAAAAAAACTTTCGCTGGCTTAAAAAATTTCAAAATAAAAATAAAAATCGTTTATCGGTGCCGCAAAAAATACCTGTTAACATTTTTTCTTAAGCCTGTTAAAAAACTTATTTATTTTTTAAGTATCAAGAAACTTAAATCTGTCGTTAATTAAAGAAATTTTAAGCTTAAAGTGTTTTTAAAATGTTTGCATTTTAATTTTGTACATTTGTTCAATTAAACGCGAATGATGTGAGCTATTGCTTTAAATGTGTTGACCAGAAGAAAAAAGTATAAAAAATAAAACAAGTAAATTTGTTGGCAACCTTCACTTGGCTAAAACAAACAAACAAAAAGTGAATTGACGGTTAATAACGCAAGCAAAGAAAAAGGGCTTCAGGTATTGTGCGAATTTCATTTTTCCAATTTTATAGAGATGTTTTTTAAAATGAATAATTGGGTAGTAAGTAAAGAAATAGTCTGGTGCTTAGTGGAACGCAACGTAGAACTCATTACTTTTTAAAGTGCAGTTACAACATAATTTTGTGAGCTGATGAGACAACTATCTGTCTCAATATATTTTGCGTGGTATGCCTTGTGTATTTATTCTTTTTATTATTAAAGTAAGACTCTTCCGAACCCTCTGGCTTATGTGGACCGTTTGGGTTTCGGCGGTCATTACATAAACGTCACTAAAGTTAAATGGAGTTTTTTTTGATCGGTCTTACAATCAAGTACAATCGTACTTTTTTACGCAAAGTTCAAAAGCCCATAACACGAAAAATATGGACGAGCGCCAATTTTTTTCACTTGATCTTTTTTTCTTATTTTTTAATTCTGTACCGCCGCATATATTTGTATTTTTTTTATTTATTTATTTTTTTTTTTTTATTGGAGTTATGTCATTGTTCCAAATGGTGTTTTGCTCACTGCCTAGAGGGACACGAACAGATTTTGCTAATTTTCAATAGCAAAATTTTCAAAACCACGTCTGATCGATTGGCGTATTTACATTTTCTCTAGCTCGTCAAGTGCCTTAGCAAAGTTGAGTTCAACACTAACAAGGACGGACATTGCTCAATCGACTTTGCTGTGCATAAGACCCCAAGAAGTATAGACTTTATGGGATTAAAAATGGATAGTGTAGAAATTACAAACAGAATGACAAACTTAAATATACCTTTCCCCCACTTGTAGTGAAGGGTATAATAAATAAATTGATGGCAGCAAAACATTTGTAGCACAACAACAACAATAAAATTCTAAATGTGCAAGTGCAATTACCGGAGTTCGTTCTCACACAGAAAAACTCAATAAGAATCTTATGTTATGCGGTGCAACTTTTACCTAAAAATGCTTTTGTAAAATTTATTTTGTTGGTAACTGCAACTTAAAAAAAAACATTTTAAACCTGTTCTCGTGGATTATAAACTTGTTGATAAAGTTTTCATGTTCAAGATTTAATGGAACAATAAAATAGTAAAATTCAAAATAAAACTTAACTTTTTCCTAGATTTAAAACTTTTATATTGTCTACTTATATTTTTATCATCTATTTATGATTATAATTTTTTTTTCCTTCGCTAAAGATTTAATTTTAGCATTCCAGCTGCATAGACACAGCCAACTTCAAACCACAAAACAAACAAAAGTGGTTAATGAAGAGAAAAAAAAATATTAAACGGGAAATAACAGTGATGAGTACAACACCACGAAATATATCGTTGGGGCTGAAAATATTACACATAAAACAAAACAAATATTAACTTGAAGATTTAAACAGATTTTACAAAATGAAGGCAGAAGAACAAAAAGATGAGAAAAATAGATAAATTTGAAAAACACAGTAGACCATAATTAGATAAAAAGTAAATAGGAAACGTATGCTTGTGTTTTAAAGAAAAAATATTGCTTCCATTTGGTTTCGTTACAATTCTAGCACGTTTGATGTACATTTTTATGTTCAGTGGACTCTTTACAGATTAACCAAAAAAATTTTTTTAACAATCTCTAGCCACATATGCTTTCACCTTTTTAAACAACACAGTAAGCAAGAATCTCAAATGACACAAAAATAAAATTTATGAGCGCCAAAGGAAAATAATAAAGTATATTTTAGATTATACGCATAGATTGCTGCCTTTTCGTTTATTCAAAATCTAGAAACATTGTTAGATGCGGTAAAAATATTTTTTATTAAGTCTCCCAAAAATATGCTATGAGTAAATTTTGCCTCACAGTTATTAAATTAAAACTGTTTGCATATCAAAAAGTGTTTAAGCAAACTTTAAACATTCAAATGGTTTAAGTACAAGTGTATTGAAATATTTCTGAGCAATGGTCGCCAAACAAGTCTGTACGAGCTCACGTACAACCACAAAAAGAAAACTCTCAACAAACAAAGAGAATAAGCGCATGCTTGCTCTGCACAAAAATACACTTTTTTTAAAAAATAACTAAATTTTAAATATTGCAAAATCATAAATTGTACATTTCTGTGTGCTTGCTCATGTCTTTTAATTCTAATAACCATAAAAACACGCACTTATAAATTCAATACCTCAGTCATTAAATATTGAATGTAAAACAATAATGAATATTAAATCTAATAAATTATGATAATTATAAACCTGAATCAATTTCTAAATTAAAAATAAAACATTCTCATTTAAAGCAGACTCTCTGTATGGCGACCTCTGTTTCTAACCAAAATGAAATTTAAAAATGTTTATTTTATGAACATTTTGCTGAGTTTTTATGAATAAATTACAATATTTATGGTTCTGCTATATTACCACCTGTCATAATATTTAAAAGTATTATTTTTACATTAGAAATTATTTTGCATGTGAAAAAGCCAAAGCCATATTTAATCAGTTAAATATTGATGTTCAATTTTTGATTAGATATTTATTTTTTACTTAGATATTAAATAAACATTTAAAGGATGCAAGTAGTTCTGTACTTAAAAATTTATATTTTATTTAAATTTATACAAAAAATATATTTTTGGAATTTTTTTATGTTCATCTATGTATATTAAATGTACTTGATTTCTTTATATATAAAAGGTTAAAAATAAAATAAATAACTGCGGGGAAACCAAATACATATGGCCACTTTTCTACTGCTCTTATAGCTCATCAGTTGATTTCAGCCAAATTTTTTATAGAAACTTTTAGAGTCTTTTATCTCAAGCCAAATTGCTTAAATCAGACCTGTATTCAACCAACTTAGCTGAAAGACAATAAAAACTCAAAAAACCTTTAACACAAAAACACAGTAACCATTGATTAACTGTTTTTACTTTTTCTTACACCCCATTAAATTACTTAAGGGTCCGCCAAATAACTTTTTTTTTAATGCTTCAAAAAAAACTACTGAATATATTCTCAAATTTCTTTTATTATTTGAAACTACAATCCTTCCGGTTAAACATGGAAAATACTTTCATTCAAATGGCTGCCTCTGCTAGCAATGCAGTAGCCTACACGATTGCTCCAAGTTTTAAGCAAATTATCGATTGTTAGCAGCGGTATTTCACCAATGGCTTCACGAATATTGTCCTTTAAAGCGCCAATTATCTCTGACTTGTCGACGTAACACTTATCTTTTACGGCACCCTACAAATAATAGTCCAACGGTGTCAAATCGCAGCTCCCAGGTGGTCAAACAACATCAGCTCTGCGGTTGATAATGCGATCTTCAAAAACAAGGCGCAAAACATCGAGTGTAGCTTCGGCTGTGTGGTACGTAGCGCCGTCCTGTTGAACCCAGTTGTTTCCAATATCCTAATCTTCAGTTTTTGTGAACCAAATTTCGTTCAACATGGCCCGGTGGTGACAGCCATTGACTGTAACGGCCCAATAATGCCTCTGGACCGAAATCTTCACCAAACAGTGGCTCGTTTTGGGTGCACCGGCTTTTCAATGTATGCGAGCGGGTTTTCTGTGCCCCAAATGCGACAATTTTGCTTGTTAGCATACCTGCCAAGATCAAAATGAGCTTTATCTGAAAAGATGATTTTTTTTGGCAAAATCGTTATCTTGTGTAAGTCTGATCAAATCAGACATGAGCTAAGTGTTACCATTTAGGAAATAAACACAAGTTGAAAAAAAAACGTTAGATTGCGGACCCTTTATGAATTCTATAATTTATTGCTCCCTTTACAAAATATTGCCAAATATATAACAAAGAAAAAAGTCGGCTCCCTTTGTGATTATATGAGAAAGGAGATTAACATTGGCATAATATGGCATGACATGACTCTTGTTATTTTATATTTTCAACGATGTTCGAATTTTTTAAGACATCAGCCAATTATATTCCATACCGTAGATGGACAATTTTCAAGACCAAAACTAAAGTTACAGTAAAAATACATTTTTACTTTTACCGCAATTCAATTTTCATTGCCATTATGTCTTAATTTAATTTAAAAATAATCAGAAATTTTTAGTTAAATTTTAATAAAAAAAAGCATTAATCAGTAAAAATTTACTGGTACTGTAAACGAAATTTAATTATCAGTAAAAATAACTGCGTACTGAATTAAATAATAAATATAGCTGAATATAATGAAGTCTCCTTCATTATTCAATATACAGCAAATTGTTTTCTATGTATAAATATAGGAAACAAATACACTAAATACTTTTGAAAGTTTATGGTGATCAGGTTATCACTGGATTCAATTTAATACATTCCGGTCGATCTCTAAATTGGTGACGCGGTTGATATTCAAAACAAACACAAGCTAAATTGTAAAGTCATACAAGATAAGTCAGAGAGCTATATTCTTATATACCATTCACCATCTATGTAAATCTAGTTTAGTAAAATAACTCCAATCAAAAAAGCACCCCAATATTGGTGACAGAATTTTAAAAAATAAAAAAAATTTAAATTCGATATATAATTTTACACAAAAATATCATCAACTCTTAATGGGTTAAGCATTTTTAAATAATTTTGGTATTTCCTTAAAAATCCCTTCAAAAGCTTTAAAATGATAACCATATTGATATTTTAAAAATTTCAAAGGCCCTTAACTCGGAAAATATGGGTGATCAAGAATTTTTTCACTTAAAGTTTTTTTTTCTTATTTTTAATTCTCTTTTGCTCCATATATTTGTTTTTTTTTGATTGGAGTTACTTCATTGTACCAAATGATGTAGAAAAATTAGAAGTAGATGTGGTATTTTGGCAGCTGCATGGACCGATCTTGCTGATTTCCAATAGCACCTCTTTCGGGTAACTTAATTTCAACACTAACACAGATATGGCTCAATGGACTTCGCTATGCATAAAAAGTCAGAATATATATACTTTATGGGGTCGGAAATAGATATTGTAGAAATAACAAGTGAAATGATTAAACCCCTTTTCCACTTTTTGTGGTGAAGGGTATAAAAACAAAAAATCAAAAGTAGCACAAATTAGAGGCAAACCATCGAACGCTGATTTGCATTTTCAAAAGACAGCTATGTACTTTTTTCACAGAGGAGGGTTTTTTGTAGCAAATTTAATTGTAAGCCTTAATACTTGAAGGGGATTTAAAAATCAAAATCAACACTAAAGAAAACCTTCAATATTTTCTTAGACTAGACTATCACTGGCCATTGTGCTACCATATATGAAGCAAGAATCATTACTATATTCCTCGTCACATGACATTAAACAAAATAAAAATTAAGAAAACCAAAGCATTGATAAACATATGTTCAGAATAAATCTAAAAACTCTAAATGGTAGCAGCAGCTAAAACAATTTTTTTTATTCTTGTAGCAGAAGATTTAAGTTACGAGTTTGAGCTTGCCAGATTTTTAAGCAGCGACGCAATAGAAATAAAGTTTAATTTATCACTCCACAGATTTTCTTTTTCGTCATATTTAAGCGATAATAATCTTCGATTAGACCTTGAAACTTAAATATAAACCGTAAAATTATCGTCAATAGTTAACGAGTTTTATATAGAAAATATTTTAAAGTTAATCTAGATTTCAATAAAATTTAGTTTAAGAACACTTATATTTTAAAATCTTGATTTCAAAAAGGCTTAAATATCAAACTGGGTTTTACGAGAAAATTTCTTAAAAACTTCAATTTTTGCGATTTTAATATATTATTTGGGAATTGCAGGATTTTTAACTTTTATCACTTTATTATCATCAATCTAAGTAGCCTTAAAAGTAAACATTTTTATCATCTTAATAAATTGCTATTTCTTCAGAAGAAAAAAATCGACTTAATTCCCATAAATATGAAAGAAAAAATTTCACAACTTCCCTGCTTTTTTTCTTTTCATGAAACACAAAAATTTTGTTGCAATGTTTTTCATCATGCTGGAGTTTATTCTGCTTATAGCGTGTGAAGTTTCATTCCAACTAATCTAGTTGTTAAAAAATTTTTGATTTATTTCCAAAATCTTTTATTGTTGCCCAACCGAGTAGCGGATCTGTGTCAGTATTAAATGTTTTTACAGTGCGTTTAACATGATAAAATTTTTATCATTTAACTTCATCATCTGAATTTATTTACCTGCTTAAGCAAGATGCAGTTTTAAACAATTTCTAGAAATTCATAATACACATTGATAAAGACTGGTCTGTCTGAGCAGCGCAAAGCCACCTTAAAAAAATTTATACCCCCTGCAAGTTTGTGTCCTTTCTATGTAATTTTTAATACATGACAAAACTTTCCTGGTCGTAAGAGGGTAATTGATCCTTCCAAGGAAACTTTCTTCTTTCGCTTATGATTATGTAAAACGATGTGAATATTACAACGATACATAAATAAAGTAATCTTGAGCTGGGCAGTGATTATATCTCCAAACTGTGTTCCGTCTGACAGGCACGCTACACATCATCATTAACCAAAAAATGTCACAAGAGTCTCCTTAATTGCTGTCGTGTTTCATGCATTATTTTATCTTGAAACATTGACAAATTGCTTTCTTTTTCCGAAGTTCCTAAGGCCACAAATCGAACAGGAAACGTAAGATGAAAGAAATTATAATGAAAATTTTATTATTATCATTAGTGTTGATGACCAGGATCATTGGAGATAAATAAAAATACGAAAATAATGGTTGTTATTTGTCAACTGATTCTTTACATTGATTTTGTTTCGCTCGTTGATTTTTCTAACTTCAAACCCTACGGAATAAATTGATACATTCGCACATATAATAAAACATACGCACATGCATACATATATACATGCATAAAGGTATTCATACGTATAATGTGACAGAGGTACGAGGGCTGCTCTATATATTTCTGGCCTAATAGTAAAATGCGAATATTTATAATCAAAAATGGTCTTATTGTTTTTCAAAGTATTCTCCAGCATGATTTATACACTTTTGCATGCGCTCAAACCAGTTGTCAAGGCACTTTTTCTGCTACGGTTGAGACACCTCTAAAACATGGTTTTTGAACACATCAACAGCTTCTTCTGGCGACGAAAATCGTTGACCACGCAACGAAGTCATTAGGTGCCAAGTCAGGGCTGTACGGCGGATGACCCATTAATTCAACGTTTTGGCCGGTCAAAAACGCTCTGATTTGAGCCGATGTGTGAGAGCTCGCATTGTCATGGTGAACAATGATTCGTCTTCTCTTGTTGGTTTTTCGAATTTCTCCGATGACTTCAGGCAAACAAATAGTAGTGTACCACTCAGAAGTGACCGTCCTACGTTGCTCAAGCGGAACAGTCGCCACATGACCAGTTTTGCCGAAGAAACAGGCGACCATTTGCTTCGAAGTGCTTCTTCCACGAACAACTTTCGTTGGATTTTCCTCGTCTTTAAAGACCCGCACGGTCAATTGTTGTTTCGTTTCGGGCTCATACGCATAGAACCATGATTCGTCACCTGTGACGATCTTATAAACGTCTTTTGAAGCACCGCAATTGTATTTTCGCAAAATTTCTTTGCACCAGTCGACACGAGCCTTTTTTTGAGCGACTTTCAAATTGTGCGGGATCCAACGAGAACAAACCTTTTTTACGGCCAGGTGTTCATGCAGTATCGAATGTATGCTGGTGGAAGAAATGTACAAGGATGTCTCTATCTCTCAGTATGTCGCATGTCGATCTTTTATTATGAATTCACGCACGGCATCAATGTTCTCTGGCACAACAGCCGTTTTTGGACGACCTTCACGGAATTCGCCTTTGAGAGAGCTTTGGCCACGATTAAATTCATTATACCAATTTTTCACAGTGCTATAGGATGGTGCTTCATCGCCATACAAAGATTTAAGTTCATCAATACACTCTTGTCGTGATAATCCACGTCGAAAGTTGTGAAAAATGATGGCACGAAAATATTCACGAGTTAATTCCATTTTTTTCTATATTAATTTTTTTAAGTCACTGTAAACAACACAAGTAATGGTCGTACGTCAAAACGTTTTGAGTACGATTATGCTTAAGAATGACAAACTTTCCAATGAAAATGTCAGATTGCACTTGGCAGCACTCAGTGTTGCCAAACCAGAAATATATACAGCAGCCCTCGTAAATAAATAAAATGTTTGTTACAATTTTTTCCTCTTTATTTTTGATAACATGACATTACATGGCTGACATGAATAATTACATTTGGAATATTTGACACTTACTTATTTTATGTCAAACAAAGAAGGTCCAAATACTACATTTATTAGAAATGTAATCAGTAGTTAAGTGGCAACTATTTGTAACAAGAGACAGCTAGTAAAACTACATTTTAGTAACAGACAGGTGCTTTTATACATCACGCATTACAAGCCCATTAATTAAACAAAATCATTATTATTTTTTTGTGATGCTTAAATAAACAAAAATAATGAAATACAATAATTAAATAGTGTCAATCAAACCTTGTATATTTATTTAGTTGTCTTCTTTACCTTGTAGTAGTCACTGAATAATATTTTTTATTAACGTTTTATTTTCTTTAATATTGTATTGGTCTTTTGACGCTGTCATGTTTCGTGATGTTTTTATTTGCTTTTAACGGAATTAATTAAGAATTCATGTGCGAAAAATTATTAACAGGATTAAAATTTTATGTGAATATATCTTACATGCAAAAAGTATTTAATAAATCATTCAATCTCTATTCTAAAAAACATGATACGGCACAAAAAAATTTAAATTTTTCTTAAAAAAAAGAATTAAAAAATATTAATGATTTTTTTATTTAATTAAGCACTAGGTCAGTTTCGTAATAGAAATATTGTTAAGTTTTTTTTTAATTTTTTAATTTTTCGTCACATCGTTATTTTAATTAAGTTTTTTTTAAATAAAATTAAAAATTTAAGTAAAAAAATTTGTCAAATAATTCTTGCAAAAAACAAACCGACTTCAAGCAGACAAACTTAAAGTCATATTTCTTTAGGACGGTAATTAAACATTAATTATATTATATTATATTCGAGAGAGATTGCGTCAGAATTTTTTTATATTACTGTTCAAAAGATTGGCCATTAGAGCACCCTTTAATTTGTTATTTTAAATATTTATACTTGATATATATATTGATATATTAATGAACATTCTGTCTACTTTTCAAGAGTTTGCCTGTAACGATTTCAAAGATATGGCCATAAAGGTCATATTACATCAGTTATAGGGACACCCTTTAATTTCTAATTTCAAGGTTGCCACTTGTTATAAAGTGCTTATCACTAAAGTTTCTGTGCAAGCTTTAATCAACTATCAACAGCTTGGTCATATACATCAAATAACAGCAACTATTGTAACACCCTATAATATATAACTTAAACTGTTTTTAAAACTAGACCAATCATAATCTATCAGATTACAAAAACATTCAAAAAACCTGCAAGTTCAAACATAAAGAACCAACCTTCAGTCGAATTTATAACCTCCTTTTTTTAAGTCGGTTAAAAATACATCCCAAACCAACAAACAAGAATTTTATTGAAAAAAAAATGTTTCTTCATAAAAATAGAAAATATACAAAAATAAATTAAATTACTATTTAATAAAAAAAAGCAGATGCATAAAAATATTTAACACGTGTTAAAATATAAAAAACTAAAACAAAAATAATTAATTTTTCGAACAAAAAAAAAAAATTCAAATAGAAATTTTTCAAAAATATTTGAAAAAACTAAACTTTTATTTAAATTTTATAATTAATTAAAAAGGATTTTTCAATTTTATTCGATACTTTCTTAATAATATTAGGTCTGTTTCTTTTAAATTTGAAAAAACACAAAATAAAAAGTCAAAGTGTTTTGACTGTTTCAATGAAAAAAAAATTCAAAAAATTATAAAAAACCAAAGAGAAACAGTCGCTACAAATTTCTTGCATTTATTAGCTCGCAAAGAAGCATACGTGGGACTTTCTGTATATTTTGCGGATAAATTTAAATATAATTCTCTTGACATGCATGTGGAAGTGTTGTTTGTATTCTTAGTTCGCATATGATGAAACAATTTCGTTCAAATAATTAAGATTGCTGTTCCGCTTTTGGCATTCAAAAATTTTACAAAGATCCAACAAAAGTGATTCTTCCAAGTCGAAATCATGTTCAATAAGGTCAAGAATGTCGTCACAATCACTAGAATCATTTGAACTCTAAAAAAGTTTGGGCTGTTTCGTGCAAGAATAAGAAGAAATTTATTCTCTTAAAACCGCTGTCATTTTCCCAATTTTAAGTATGGGAACGCTTTTCGTGCAAATTTGAATCCCACAGGAACCCAGAGTAGAATAAAGAAACGGACCTATTAAATAATAAACAATCGAAGTTTCATTAAGAACTATTTGCAAAAAACTAGTAATAGATATTCTCGTACAGATTCGTATAGATAATTGGTTGAGATACGACCGAGTAATCGACCATATAAAAAGGGAGCACAGTTTGCTTCAAATGGAAGAATATTTCGTTAGTAGTCTTTAAATGAGCTAAAAAAATTATTTGGTATTGAACTCTTTCAAATATTGCAATTTTGGGTGTGAACTAAAATTTGGCGTTACAACTTTTGAGTGTCGCCGCTAAAGATATTGAACGATTCTCCAATTGATAAATATTGTGATCACATGAAAAATATCATTATGACAATAGCCCAATTTGGTTCTTCAAAATGCATTAAATGCTACTCTCATTTTTATAGTTTTCTGTTCAATCAGAACTACTTAGCGGTGAGGAAAATAAAAAATATTTACTATAAAACAATTACACGAAAACGTTTTCTTGACAAACCTAATTAGAACAAATTCATGAGACACAGAAAATTAAAAGTTTTGATTTTGAGGAGTTAAAATTTTATTGATTGAAGAATCCAAAAATTTGTTGGGAAATTTACAACAAAAGAAAACCAAATTGGATAAGTTCATTGCACCACAGCCAAAAAATAATTAAAAGTTATGAGATTATTATGAAAACGTTTTCCCCCTTCTTGTGACTAAAATTCATTTTAACAAATCAGTTCTGTTATTCTACCGGTTTTCTTTCGTAGATTATAACTTCCTGTACTGTAACTTATTATTATCCTACTTTATCCTAAAGGGAATAGACATCTGGCCAAAATTATTAATTAAAATTTTGATTTAGATTTCAAAAATCCTTTTATCCACCAATAATTAATATTTCAAAACGACAAAATGTATTACGATTCATAAAATTAATATTCTCTTTAGTCTCAGTTTAAATTTAAATTTCCATATTCAACTCACTGTATGTTTGTGCTTTTCACTAAAATCATTTTGTTGTCCTCAATAACAATTTATGAAAATGAAATTCATTAAAAACTTTGAATTTATAGAGAATTAAACAACATCAGCATCAGTAGTATCAGCCTTTGAATTGTCGTTATTAAGAAACAATTCATTATCATTGATTGCGAGTTAGTGCTTGTTTATGAAAAAGGCTTTTGTTTAAATTTATTTACCATGAATATTTTGATTGTAATAAATAATTAATTTATTATTTTAAATTATTATATTTTATGTTTTTATATCATGAATTTTGTGTTATAAAAGAATTTTTATAATTTATTACAAAAATTATTAATAAATGTTTGAAAGAATTATAGTCATTAAAACGCGGGCTGCTATATATATTTCTGGCCTGGCAACACTGAGTCTGCCAAGTGCAATCTGACATTTCCATTGGAAACTTTGTCATTTTTAAGCATAATCGTACTCAAAACATTTTAACGTACGACCATTATTTGTGTTGTTTACAGTGACTTGAAAAAATTAATATAGAAAAAAATGGAATTAACTCGTGAACATTTTCGTGCCATCATTTTTCTTAACTTTCGACGTGGATTATCACGATAAGAGTGCATTGATGAACTTAAATTTTTGTATGGCGATGAAGCACCATCCTATAGCACTGTGAAAAATAGGTATAATGAATTTAATCGTGGCCGAAGCTCGCTCAAAGACGAATTCCGTGAAGGTCGTCCAAAAACGGCTGTTGTGCCAGAGAACATTGATGCCGTGTGTGAACTCATAATGCAAGATCACATGCGACATACCGAGAGATAGAGACATCCTTGTACATTTCTTCCACCAGCATACATTCGATACTGCATGAACACCTGACCGTAAAAAAGGTTTGTTCTCGTTGGATCCCGCACAATTTGAAAGTCGCTCAAAAAAAAGGCTCGTGTCGATTGGTGCAAAGAAATGTTGCAAAAATACGATTGTGGTGCTTCAAAAGACGTTTTTAAGATCGCCACAGGTGACGTATTATGGATCTATGCGTATGAGCCCAAAACAAAACAACAATCGACCGTGTGGGTCTTCAAAGACGAGCAAAATCCAACGAAATTTGTTCGTGGAAGAAGCACTTCGAAGCAAATGGTCGCCTGTTTCTTCGGCAAAACTGGTCATGTGGCGACTGTTCCGCTTGAGCAACGTAGGACGGTCACTTCTGAGTGGTACACTACAATTTGTTTGCCTGAAGTCATCGGAGAAATTCGAAAAACCAACAAGAGAAGACGAATCATTGTTCACAATGACAATGGGAGCTCTCACACATCGGCTCAAACCAGAGCGTTTTTGACCGGCCAAAACGTCGAATTAATGGGTCATCTGCCGTACAGCCCTGAGTTGGCTCCTAATGACTTCTTCTTGATTCCTCACATCAAGAAAAAAATGCGTGGTCAACGATTTTCGTCGCCAGAAGCTGTTGAAGTGTTCAAAAACCATGTTTAAGAGTTGTCTCAATCGGAGTGGAAAAAGTGCTTAGACAACTGGTTTGGGCGCATGCAAAAGTGTATAAATCATGCTGGAGAATACTTTGAAAAACAATAAGACCATTTTTGATTATAAATATTCGCATTTTCACTATTAAGCCAGAAATATATAGAGCAGCCCTCGTAAAATTTTCATTTTCATTTTTTATTTTGTTTTATTTTATTTTAAAGCATTAAAGGTTTATGTTCATTATGCCTGAAATATTATTTGTGACTGTCATTCCAGCTGATAGTTAGTTTTGTGATGTTGTCATTCTTCGTAGCAAATCAGCATGATGTCGCAACCTTTTAAATGAGTCGCTATATTTTTCAAAATATTTAATTTTATTCATTTAATATTTTTTCTTTAGTATTTTTCTTTTACTTTTTCTATGACTTTTATTTTGTTCAAAGTCCTTTGGCAATATCAAGCTAAAAACAATATCCTAAAATATGTGTAAAAATATGCGTGAACTGCTGACTTGAGCAATTCAATTAGCCGGCCACTGCCATACTCACCTTCGGAGCTCTCATAGGTTTTTATTTTGATTATTCATAGTAGAAAAATATTTAAAATGATTTTAAATAAAATTTAAAGTGGCAGAATTTTTAGAAATTTATCTCAAGTCAAAGGCATTTTAAATTTGTGGACTCAACTATAATTTGTAAAGCTCATATTGCTGCTTGTTGTGAAATAGAACACAATATAAGAAAATATTTTCTTTGCGACCGCCTCAGTGAAATTGTTACATATTCTTTAATGACTTCTAGAATACACAAAGGAATTTTTTTTTTTTTTAATTACTGATAAAATTTTCTTTTCCTTTGAATATGTGGTCAAGTGGTAGAAAATTAAAATTTTCAAGCACCGTACCACAAATGAGAGTTGTATTTTATTCTCAGTTGGATGCAGATGTTATAAATAGAACAGAGAACAAAGGAGTTGAATTAATTTTTTAACGGTTACACGAAACCAAGCATCACAGTGGTGTTCATTCATGACCAGAATCCCAAGATTTTTCTCATACTGTAGTCACCTAAAGCAGCTTCTTTATTAAGATTTCTATATGTAAGCAAACACTATTTGGTCTTAAAACTTGAAACCGACACTGTTCGTATGATCTCATATTAAAATCTTCGCACTGTAGTGTTTAAGAGTAAAATTCATGTTTTGCTTTATAAAGTCAATCTGTTGAAGGCTTTACTTTTCTTGTATGAGTACGAATGACAAATGCTTTAATTGTCGAAGGCCACATGAGGAATTGCAGGGTAGGCATAGGAGGTCTTTAAGAAAAATGGGAAATATGGTGGGAAACAGTACATGGTGCTAAAGTAACCCTAAATTGTTCATGAGTTCATTTGATCGAATACCATTTGTAACAACGGCAGGAATCAAGACAAGTCATCGGCGATATGAAATACATTTTTTGACAAAAGCTGCCTTAAGGCTGGGGAACATAGAATCCGTCATACGTTGTACTTTGATTCGCCTGAAGTCAGAGTAACGTATGATGAGTTTGGCACAATGAGCACTTTTCTGACGAATATAAAATCAATTTTTTGCTCTCTCTTTTTATTCACTTTTTAGTAAAATTTGTATTTTATTCATTTGTTGATTTAATTTAATTTATATTTTATTTTTTGCCACCAAAATTGAAACACAACAAGAGTTAAAAGAAAATAAAGAAGAAGAAGAAACAACTGATAGCTGTCAAAGTATTTAACGTGTATCAAAAGTTAAAATTGACCAGCTTTTCGTACTTTGCGTTGAAAGACCCGTACTGATTGCAACATCGCTCATAAAAAACATGGGTTTTAACTGACTTGTCAGTTAAATTCGTCAAAGTTTAACGTATGACGGATTCTATATGCCCCAGTCCTTAGAAATGTTATGAGTCACGGTTTAACTTTGTCGAAAGTGCCAAAAAGATGATATAAAATTATTTCACCTTTTAGCGAAAACTATTTTTACATAAGACGTCTAGTGCTGCCAGACTTTATGTAACAATTATATTAAAACTACTTTACAAACGGTAACGAAATATAACTTCTCTCATTTTAAAAAGTCGGAAACAAAATGCAATCGTCTGGTAATTTCTAGAATTTTTGGCATAGCATAAGCCCTCTTAAAGCACATAGCAGTTTTACTAAAACAGTACAATGTGGCCAAATAGGCTTTCGCCGAACATCAATGCTTCAAGACTTGTACTAATATGACCTCAGAGCTAAAAGTCTTATTAACCCTAAAATCCGCTAAACAGAAACCAACAACAACAAAAATTTGTTGGCAAAATTACTTTTTTTTTTTTTTTTGGAAAAACGAAATATTAAATGTTCCTGTTGATGACTGCAAAATATCATTTTAGTTTTATTCGATATTTATCTTAGTCAATTAAATATGTTCATTTCAAGCCAATTAACGTTTCCAAGCATTTGTGCCACATCACAGATATTATTGTCAAGGATCACATTTTCTAAGCCTGTCGAGAATTGCTGTGACCACAATTTCTCATCTATTACGTCACTCCAATTTAATGGAGTGGATACGTTGATACAATTTTTAAATTTTCCCGCAGTAAGTCACAGCTTTAAAACACCAAAATAATAAATTATTAGATTTTCTTCACTTGAAGCAAAAAACATAAGCATGATTACTGAATGTAAGAATCTTTAAAATTTATTTGTATTCTTTATAATAGTAAAGTTAGCTCTTTATAATATTATCAGCATGTGGCTTAGCATGTGCGTAGGGAATTTAGCTGTTGAAATTGGAACAACAATATATGAAATATGAATAACGAAACTAAGCATTTTTTTTTTAAGAGTTTGGAGGATTTCTAATAAATTAATTCAAATTCATTTTGAATTTAGGTGTTTCTATTGTTTAAAACATATTTTACCTTTGCATTTTTACAAGAAACACGCTAAATGTCTTAAGAGAATAACCTTTCATCACATCTTTCACTTTTACTCAATATTATTTTCAACCCTTTTAGAATTATGGGGTTTTATGACTAAAACAAAATTGGTTTGTGAAAGACTATGAAATAAGAAAATTTATTTTATTTACACGTGTTTAATATTTTTTTATACATTTATATATCAAAGTAGCAGTAAGAAACATTTTTTTTAAATAACTATAAAAAACAAGATGTAAAAAATAAAATGAAATCATGTGTGATTTACATTTAAAATAGAAATTATAAAATTTAACATTAAACAAATAAATTTAATTATTTATTGGGTAATAAAAATAAAATTGGCTTTTTTAGAAAAAAAATTGTTTTAATCTCGTAACCGTCAATATTTTATAGTCTGAAAAAATAACTGTTTGATTCGCCAAGTAACAAAAACATTCACAATTTTTATGTTAAAATAACTAGAATTACACTTCTTTTATTTGAGTCAAAATTGTGTTTTATTAACGTTTAATTCACCTTAACATTTTATTTTTCAAATGACTAAATTATTTTGCATGAACGAGTACCATGACGTATAATTGATTTTTAATTAAAACAATTTCATTAATGTTACTCATACGCTTCACTTAATTTTAGACATTTTTTGTAAAAGCAAATTTGTAGGAAATTGAATTCTATATGGGATGAATTAAAAAAAGAAAACATGCTTATTTACGGGTTCATTTTTTAAATTATTTTAATTTTTTTACAAAGATATTTAAAAGAGCCTAAACTTAACTCAAAAGAGTTGGGTTGGATTTAGTTTCCTAAGTCGACAGTTTTAAATACCGCTAAAATAAAAAATAATGGTTTGGACTTGTACAGCAAAATTCTGAAACATTGGCGGGCTACCCTGTAGTTTTTAATATCTAATTTTTGTTTTTACTATTTCCTGCAACATTATGTACGTAAATTTTAAAGGTCTGTCATATACGCGCAAAAGTCACTTCCTATATGGGGCACCCTTTTATTTGTTATATGTATTTCACTGTTGCGCAAAATAATGTTTAACTTCTTAAAAAGATAGCTTGAATATTACAACGTTCTTACGTACGTCTTTTTTGCAAAAAAAAATATTGTGAACTGACCATTTTGCCACCTAAACACTAAGTAAATATTATGTTTGCCAGTAATTAACTCACGAGAAGAAATCATGAATAAAAACATTATCTACAAAAATTTATAACATTTTTACATCCCCAGACCATTTAAGTGCTTTTGATAATCAGGCTTCCTTTTTAACATCAGTTGGGGTTGCAGTATTATCAGGTAAATTATCGTTATATATGAAGGGTTTAAGATACTTAATAAAGGCTGGTTTCCGTTTGTTTTTAAGGGGCGTGGCCAATAATAAAACGATCACATTAAAATATGACCATAACTCATAAACGGTTTATTCGATTTAGAGCGCTTAAAATATAAAAAAGGCGAATATCAACGCTTTAATTGAAAATTGTGCTTTCTTGATGATGACTTTGGTGACGTGAAAAATTTGAATAAAACATTTATTTAATCGACGCAAACATCGTTTAAGTTTAATATGATTTGCTGATATATGAATGATATGAAGTGATATGAAGTGTGTAAATTACTGTTATATTTCTAAACATATTTTGAATATCAGATCTGCTTTAAAATTAATTTTGTATTAAAATTTTATTTTAAAATACATCTCAATTTTAAATTATTTCTTATACTTGCCATTTTCAATTAGTCTTTGGCTTTAAAAAGCTACTGGTTTTTACCTCTGACATGTCAAATTTCCCACTGTAAAACATGAACATGTCTTGTAGGACTGTTGAAACATTGCTTCTGTGAAAAATCATCTGACAAAATTTCGTTTAGAACGTGTTCTATTTCGATCTAACAAACAATCTGATATCAGCCAAAAAACCATGTCGTATGAAAACAATCAACGACGGTTGACCTTTTACTGCCAATGGTCAACCGCCGCCTGTGGCTAATATTTTATGTGACCAAAATCTGAAATTGATTTTAACTATTTGATAACAATAATGTAAATTCTGCATTATTATTCAATGCAAATTAAACTTTTTTATGTTTAGAATAAAAAAATAGTCAAAATTGACAAGCCGTAATTCCGTAAAGCACACAAAAAATTTTTAAGACGGTAACAAACCATTTTGAAACCGAACGGCTTGGATATCTGTATAGTAAAAAAGCGAATTAATTATAAAAGGAACTTTAAGTTTATATTTTTGATTATTTATTGTTTATTGAATTAAACCATTTTTTAAATAATCACTTTTAATAAAAAACAAGTTTAATTCAATTTGCAAGCAGATCAGCTGTTGTAAACAGATAATAGATTTGTGAGACGTTCATTTACGTTTGTGACTAAATATTAAAAGTCTTTTGTAAAATAGCAATTTTGACACACATGCAGAATTACATATGACTCACACATTTGAAAAGTCAAATGTAAAAAGCATGTCGTGTATAGGTAGCTTAACAAAAAGAGTTGTAATTGTTTGCTTAAAGGCGAAAACTATTAAAAGGTTAAAATAAAATCCAGCGAACAATTGCCAGTTTTTTGATACAGTATTGGCAAATATAGCAAAGAACTTTTACCGAGCTCAAATAAAAATCGGATGTCCTACTAGCAGTGGTTTCTAAGCAGTACTTTCTAACTCTACACTCTCTACTGTCCGATTAACCGACACATAATTGTTTTACCGTAGGCATGTGTCAGGACTATAAACAGGTTTATACTAATAAAACATTTTAGACGAATGTCGAAATTTTTATTGCAAATATATGACGAATGATGAATATTTTGATTAAGAGTGACCGGTTTTACTTATTCTCATACCCTTCACTACAAATATAAAAGTTAGTCATTCCATTGGTAACTTCTGCAATATCCAGTTCCGAACTTATAAAGGATTTATATACTTAGTCCTCTTTCTTAACGAAGTTGATCGAGTGATGTCCGTCTGTCCATCCGTATCAGTGTTGAAATCAACTTTGCCAAGGCAGTAGATGAAATACAAAATAAGGAAGATCGGTCCATGTCCTTTGAGGCAGCAGGCGAAAAACCACGCCTGCCTTTAATTTTTCTGTATGATTTGGAACAATGAAGTAACTCCAATCAACAAACAAATAAATGAGGTTAAAAAATTAAAAAAAATAAGAAAAAAACATCAATTGAAAAAATTTGCTCTCGTTCATATTTTCCGAGCTGAACTTTTTATAGAAAAGTACGATTGTGCACCATTTTTTTAAGATATCAATATGGAAATTATTTAAAATCTTTTGACGAGATCTTTAAAAAAAATGTTCAAAATGTTTCAAAAATGTTTTATCCATTATGAGCCGATGACATTTTAATGTACAAATTTTTTAATTTTAATATTTTTTTTTTTTTTGTTTTGTTTAATTTTCTAATTTTCTGTCTCCTCAAAACTTGTTTTTTTACATATGTACATGGTCAAGGGTATATAAGATTTTGCAAAGTCGAAAACAGCACTCTGGTTTTTATTTTTGTTAATTTTTTATTTGTTTTTATTAAAACATATTTCTTTTTTCTTTTTTTTTTTTAAACACATTTACGAAAAAAAGTAAATTTTAATAACACATTCTTATTAATCCTGGTTATTTTTGTATCTGAGTTTTCTTCCTTTTTTTCAAATACATGGTCACTCTATTAACTGGCACATATAAAACAAAAATATATATTTTCAAAATAAATTTTACATAATTTGTCCGTCATAATTGTTAGTTTTGTTCTAAATTCTTGGTTTGTCTTAATCGTGCTTAGACCATTCTTAAGAAACACGGAAAAGGAAAGAAAAGGACGTAGAAAACTTTATTAAAAAATTTTAGATATCATGTACTAATCAAGAGCTTAATTAACACATCCATCTTTTTTTACTATAAAACTTTTGAACTTTTTTTTTTTTTTTTTTTTTTTTTTTTGATTAGTTCGATAAATTTGAATATTTTCTTCCTAAGCTTAGTTATTCTAACGAACATATTAAATGAACACATCTCTAATTTAATGCAAATATACATACTTTTGCTTAAAAATCTAAAAAATTTACATCTTTTCCTTTGTCCTTACCTTAGTTGGTCAGAGTTTTCTGAACAGTGAAATTTGCTAATTAAAATTGAAGCATGTTTTTATTTGTTTTATTTAAGAATTTTTTTAAGTTTTTAGTATAAATACTTTCCTTTTTATTTTTATTGTTTTAAAAACATTTTTATTATTATTATTATTATTTTATTAGTTTTACTGTAGTCTTCATACTGTTCAAATGTAAAAGATGTTTTATTTTAATTTTTCTTGTTAAAATTTTTAGTATAGTTTTATTTATAAACCTTCTCATTTTAGTATTAAGTTAATTGGATTTATTCCGCCAGTAAATAAAATACTGTTGTCATACCTTTCGGTGAAGACCGTCGTCACTGGCTGTTTATTTAGTACGATTGGCGAGCGCTTTCGATGTAAAGACATCATTTTCAAGCCGCGTTTTGATTAGTACTGGTTGGATAGTGTAACGTGTTTGTTGCGTAGATAGTGGTGGGTACAGGTAGTTTTGTCCGTTAGGATGGTGTCTATTTAAAAACGGTATTATGCAGGTAGATTGCCTGATATCTGTCATCTTTATTGAAGGTATATAATTTTAATATTTCTGTCTTTTATTATTAGGTAGGTAAGTGTGACCATCTGTGGGTATTTTGCGTTTGTAAGTTTGTTTTAATAGCTTAAGTGGTGTAAAAATTGTGTCCGAGGTTGTATTTACCTGTTCGTTAATAATATCTCCGTTAAACGTTCGTGTTTTGTATATTTCCATGTTTTCAAGAATGTCCAGTCTTCGTCCTTTTTTACTAGGATGTATTAACGTCATACATTCATCTATTTCCCTTGGCTCGTGTTCATGTGTGTTAAGGTATTGCGAAGTTAGAGTCTTCTCTTTTCCGTTTATATGATCGTATGTGTTCTATGAACCTTGTTTTTAATGTTCGTCCAGTTTGTCCTATGTATGTATGGTTGCAGGTGCAAGTAAGTCTGTATACTCCGCTGGTGTTAAATTTATCGGTTATTTCTGTTGATGTCTTGAGATTGTTGCGTAGAGTGTTGCTCGTCTTTAGTGCTGTCTGTAAACCTTCTTTTTGAAAAAGGTTAGTTAATCTATATATTTCTGGTCCTGTGTAAGTAAAAATGTGTCGTCGTGTTGTATCGATTGTGTCCTTGTTTTCTTTCTTCTTGTTTTTAGTGTTGTATTGTCTAAGTAGTTTGTCGATAGTAGTGCAGTTGCAACCGTTATTTTTAGCTATAGTGTAAATTGTGTCCAGTTCTTTGTTATATTTGTCTGGAGAAAGTGGGACTGTCTTAAGTCTGTTAATCATATGTCTAAATGCTGCGAGTTTATGTTGGGTGGGATGGTTTGAGGAACTGTGGATAGTTATGTCTGTTGTGGTTGGTTTTCTGTATATGTCAAAGTTTAATGAGTCAATTCCTCGTGTTATTGTTATGTCAAGATAATGTAAAGTTCCGTCTTTCTCTTTTTCCATTGTGTATGTGATTTTATTATGTATTGTGTTTAAATCCGTTAGAATTTCCTCTGCGTTGTCCCTTTCTAGGATGCATATTATGTCGTCTACGTATCTGTAATAATGAGTTATTTTATGTTTTTCCATTAGGGTTTTGACGTGCAGTTGTTCTAAATGTTGCATAAATATCTCTGTAAAAATTGCGGATGTCGGGTTTCCCATGCCGAGTCCATCAGGTAATTTATAAAAGTTATTGTTAAATCTAAAGTAGTTTTGTTTTAGTATCGTTTTTGCAATATCCATTATTTCGTTAATATATTGATTGTCGTATAAGTTGAAAAGCATGTTACGTAGAATTGTTAACGTTTCTTGTGTGGGTATTGATGTATATAAATCCTTAATGTCGTAGGAAACAAGTCTCGTATTTTCGGTAATTTTGATGTCCTTAAGTTTATTGATAAGGTCTTGTGTATTGTGCAACATGTATATGTTCTGCAAATTTATTTTCCCTTTTAATAATATGGTGAGGTGCTTAGCCAAGTTATATGCAGGTGCAGGTTTGTAATTTACTATAGGTCTGATCGGTATATTTTCCTTGTGAATTTTGGGTTGTGCTCTAAGTGTAGGGGGTCCTGGATTCATGTTCATGTATATGTATAGTTTACCGTAAGTAAACGTTTTACAGCGTTTTAGTAGGCTGCGTATTTCCTTTTGGAATGAATCGGTTGGGTCATTTTTAAATTTCGTACATTTTGTCTGTTGAATGAATTGTTGTGTTTTGTCTATATAATCTTTTTTGTACATTATTACAGTCGTGTTACCTTTGTCCGCTTTAGTAAGTAATAGATCATTATTTCGTAGTTTTGTCTTTATCTGTTTAGTAATTTTCTGTTCGCTAGGATTTGTTTTGGATATAGTGTGTTCTTTTATTGTTTTTTCGAGTACATCGGCTATCTTGTGTCTTAAGTGTTCTTGTCGATCAGTTGGTAAGTGTGTTATAGTAGCTTCGGCGTCTACAATTTGGGTTTCAATTGTTCTTTGTATTTTGTCAAAAGGTAAATTATGTTTTAGTCCCTTCTCCATTAGCTTTGTTTCATTGTCGCTGAATCGTACGGTTGTAAGGTTTTTCACACGTGGGTAAAATTCTGTGTTTGTGCGTTTGTCGGTCTGTTTTGTAAGTTTTGTAAACTTTCTTTCCATTCGCTTGTATTTGTCAGTCATTTGATTTTGTATCCTTTCATCTAAGTAGTGTAAAAATGAGGGAAATAAATGGTAAAGGTTTTGTTTTGTTCATAGGTCTGTTACTTCGAGATGCATGTGGTAAATTTCTTTGTTAAGTTTGTCTTTTTTAATGTAAAGAGAGCGAATTTCAGTCTTTATCCATGTCAATTGGGCTACACGCTTTGCGTGTTGGGAAGCGTATGTTTGGGTTGTAATGTTAATTGTTATGTACCGTGGTGTAATGCTGTTGTTAAGGCATTGTTTGTTGTACCGTATGTTTGCTATTGTCTTGTGCAGTTGCAGTGTCTTGTTAGTAAGTCTAGTTAAAAGTACCTTAGCTTGACTAGCTGTGTTTGGTATTAAGTTAATTGGATTTATTCCGCCAGTAAATAAAATACTGTTGTCATACCTTTCGGTGAAGACCGTCGTCACTGGCTGTTTATTTAGTACGATTGGCGAGCGCTTTCTCATTTTAAATGGCAGAAATAGAAATTTATGAAAATTGTGTGGAAACCTTTATTTGCATTTTAAGCGGAATGTCATTAAATAAAATATATCAAAACAAAAACAAAATATTAATAAAAATAAAAAAAATAAATTAAATTAAAAAAATACAAACAGAATAGGGAGGGACTAAAAAATCCAGTAGTTTTACGTTTACACGTATACATATGTATTTATAGAAAATTCATGACACTTTAAGCTAATAAATTCTTTTGAAAATTATTAGCTGTATTTCAAAAAAGCTGTTGATACCTTAACAACAAATTCATATTTTCACCTTCAGCTCAAAAGTATAGTGAAACTAATTTTCCTTGAAAAAAAAAATACACACACATACACATAAAACAATTTTCAGTATGTTCTGTTTTTTATAAAATGCATCTGTTAAAAGTTTAATTTTCATTACAAGTAAACATTTGACTCAAAAGCAATATTGACACTTCTTGAATATTTTTTAACAAAACTCGTTACACACTGTCAAACTTAAGTGACAGTTTTATTTTAAATTTTTTCTTGCTTGCGAAGTTGGCCCCAAAGGTTTGACAGTCAATAGATAAATACAAACATTTTCACGATTGAGTGACATTAAAGGCCACATTGCTTGTGAACTGTTTGGCAGTTTAAAAAAATAGTATGACATTCTATCGACCTATTTTAAGCATAACTATTGAATATGAACACAAATAGGGAAAATGTTTTTTTAAAGAATCGTTTTATTTTTATGCAATGACATGTGTTCTTCAGAAATTATTTTTTTTTTTATTGTTGCACTCATTCATTTAAGTCACAGCCAAGTTGTATTGTCATATTAGTTGTATTGTCATATTAGTTGTATTGTCTTATTATTATACAACAGTTTAAAACTTGTTATTGATAATTTTTATTGAAAAATATGATTAAATAATACAATTCAATTTCACTACATATTAAAAAGAGAATATCATTTGTCATTCCGTATTTTGTTTCTATAATATCCATTTCCAACCTAATAAATAATAATTATTCTAAGTCCGTCTCGATACTCGTGTTACTGTTGAAATCAATTTAACCAAGGCACTAGATGAGTTAAGGAAATTAAACAGCAGCGGTCAAAACACCACGCCTGCCTTTAGCTTTTCACATCATTTAGAACAATGAAGCAACTCCAACAAAAAAAAATATACGGGGCGATAGAGAAATAGAAAATAAGAAAAAAAACTAAGTAAAAAAGTTGGCGCTTGCCCGTATATTTCGAGTTATGGCGCTCTAAAATGATCATCAAAAAAAATTCGATTGTCAATATGGTCAATATGGGTATCATTTAAAAGCTTTGGAAGAGATATTTTAGGAAATCTAAAATTAAGTGATTAGAAGTAGTATTTTCAGTAAAGGGTTTTATTTTCATTTTGCCGCCAATATGCTAAATTCTTTTAGTTAAAAACCCCTCAATAATGTAGCTTATTACATCTTATCCAAGATTAAACATCATTCTTGATTTGCTGAAACTAAAAAATGTTTCTTTATTTCTTACAAATACATGAAAAATGTTTTATTTAATTAGATAATTATTTTCTTCTTCTTAAATGAAATAAAAAATTTAATTAATTTAAAAACGTTATTAAATTCATTTTAAAATCAAAGAAAAGCTTTAATAATTGTTAACGCTTTTTTAAAATGACTTTGTTGAGACAGCTATGAAAAAACTCAACATACTCACACACATACAAACAAAAATGTAAATTAAATGGATTAGCATTCATTTACAAAATAATTTTCTATGGAAACCGGAAATGGGTTCATAGTTCTCATTCGAAAATTTCCGTTATGCACTTATCAAAAAACAGCGAAGAACGAAAAAATAGTCAATATTAAAACAAATCTACATATTAAACGATTTTAGTGGAAAAAAATTGCACTTGAAGAGAACATAAAGAAAAAACAACACAATACGTATTTTCGTTATAAATTTATTTTAAAGTCTTTTACAATTATTTTCTTCTATTGATGTTTCAACTTTATTTTTTTTTGAAAAATAATTCAATTCCTGTTCAAAAACATAAACTGCGCTGCTTTCATTTTCAATCAGAACACTTTGAACAAGTGGAATTAAATCATTCATTTTGAATAATCTTCTCAATTATTGCTGACATGAAGAGAAGGCAGAAAGAAAAAAGTTAAGAGAAGATAAGAAAAATATAGATAAAATAATAGGTAATGAGAAAATTATTCATTTTATTTTAGTTGTTCAAGCACTAGGTCAGTTTGTTTTAAATAAAAATATTATTTTCTTATTTTCAATATTTCACCACACCTTTAGGTGGTATCTTAAGGAAACTAAAAACAAAAGTATTCATGAATTTTGGATATCACTTTTTTTAAATTAAATGGAAAAAATACAAATATAGACAATTCAAAAAAAAAAAGATTCCCATAATGGGAACTTTGTTCAATGCTCTAGGGTCATTAAAAATATTTCAGAACATTTAAAGGCATATAGGATTTTTTTCAGTGTGTTTATGTTTTTGTAAGTCAGCTTTCAAATTTTAGAATGTAAAGAATCATATCGAAATTTCGTAAAAAACAGGTGCAGTGGTAACACTTTAAGCAAAACTTATAATTTGGTGCTTTAATAAAACATAAATAAATTAAAGGTTAATAGTGAAGATAGGCGGAATTTTGTTTAAGGATACATAAAAAATTTTAAAAAATTTCAAACTCAAAATCAAACATTTTGGTGATCGGACGAGAACCGATGTATTCAGCGTGGTATGGTCGTTGGCCAGCCAAATAATTCTCCTCCCCTTGAAGATTCTTTAAGAGCAGAGCAGTAATTTCAAATAATAAAAAAATCAAATATTTTTTATTCTTATGCCTTTTTCTAATCTACTTAAATTAAAAAATCATAAACTAAAATTTCTTGAAAAACTTTTTACAACGAAAATTAGCTACCATTTCGTCGAAAAATGAACAAAACAAATTAGAATGCTACATTCGGCAATGCTTCTATCAAAAAAAAAAAAAAAAAAATATTGTGGTGACAGAGAATTTAAAAATAAGGAAAATTTTTCATTAAAATGTCAATGGCTCTCAATGGGTTAAGCATTTTTTAGGATTTCCTGAAAGATCTCTCGCAAAGCTTTTAAATGATACTAATATTGATATCATAAAAAATATTGTGCAAAACCGTACTTTTCTGTGAAAAGTTCAGAGGCCCAAAACTCGGGAAATACAGGCGAGCGCCAATTTGTTCACCTGAACTTTTTTTATCTTTTATTTCTCTATCGCACTATATATTTGATTTTTAATTACAGTTACTTCATTATTGATTACAAAAGGGAAAAATTAGAGGCAGGAGTGGTGTTTTGCCCGCTGCCTGGAAGGTCATGTACCGATCTTGCTGATTTTTAATAATAGAATTTTTGAAACTTTGTCTGATCGATGGGCGCAATAAAAAAAACTCTGAAACATTAAATGCCTTAACAAAGTTGATTTAAGCAAAAACAAAGACGAACATCTTTTAATCGACTTTGCTATGCATAAGAACTCGGAAATGGATGTTGTAGAAATGACAAACGTGATGATAAACTAAGACATACCGTTTTCCAGCTTTTCGTGAACGGTATAAAAATAAGGTTCGCTATAACACACTACACGCTATTACATATTATTTAAGCATTATTAGAGCGAAGTCAACACTATTAATTTTGCTAATAAAAACACTTTAAAAAATATACAATAAACCTCTTAAACATTCAACCCTTTTTATATGAAAATATTATTTTTTTTTTAAATTTATTTCTATTTAGTTTACTCTTGCACTGTTTATCAAAACAAAAAAATAAAAACACTCAATTGTTTTAAGTGCGATAAGGAGCTCTTTTTATAAACTGAGAAAATATAATTCAATAAATCGTAAATGTGTTATTCATAAAAATATAATCAAATCGAATAAATTATTGTGACCTTTTTCATTTAATTTTTTCATATTTCAATAATGTCATTATGTTGTTTTTTTTTTCTCTCAACAGAATAACAACGATGACACAGAATAGCAGCAGTCATATTTTTTTTATATGAACACAGCAGTTTCCTTATTAATGTCATATCAAATTTCATTTGACTTAAATTTTTATTGACGAGTTTTAACAACAACGACTTACTACTTCTATTGCAATAACTGTCAATCTTTTAATGCAAATTCTGTTAATTGAACTTAAATTGACTTCTCTATAAAATAATCACCTACTGAATGGCGTTTACCTTAAGGCTGTTATGTTGTTAAATTAATGAAATTCAAGATTAAAATCTAATCTCAGACAGCAGTCAACTGAAAGCAATTCGAAAAGACTTTTCAACTTAAATGCAACAGACGAAAATAATCTAATGCATTTTTAAAATGCCTTTAACGGAAATGTAAATTGTTGAGTTTGCTTTTAATGTGTAAGAGATGGCTTTTGTAAAATTAATTCCTAAAAATATGCAATGATTTGTTTTTAAAACAAAACATGTTCGTGAGGCACTTTAATAGGAATTAAAAACGGAATTCAAAATATTTTATTAAGGTGTTTTACTAAAGCTTAACTAGATTAATAGAATTTTACAAACTACCCACGTACATTTAAAACCACAATTGCTTGGTGAACTGGTTGCCAAGTTACATGAACAATCCTTGAACAATATTTTAACCAACAATTTTTAATCTTTCTGCAATCGGTTTTAGTAAAAAAGGCAGTTTAAATTACCGCACACAGTTGTTTAAATATGCACACACCTATCTCATGTGCTGTTTCAGTTTGCAGACACCTCTAAGAATTAATCATCTATCGCTGGAACGAAAAAAATTGCTTTTGTTTTCCTAATGAAATTTTGGAAGGTTTAAACGTTTGTCTTTCAATCGTCTACCTTCAAATAACTTATGTTTAGCGATTAAGTACTCGCTTTTACTTTTCTCTGTGCTCATAGGACTTTATTTCTTTAATATTGATCTTCAGTTTTACATAAATTCGATACCTCTAACAACGCCGCCATGGAAGTTTTTCAACAACAAATTTTGGTGTCTATATTCATGAGAATGATGGGACATTTACTCGCGAAATATAATCCTCTGCTTTAAACAATCTGCCACTATTACCAATAGGTTATGTTAGGCAGGTAGCTGTGTTGCCACAGCCCATTTGGGTCCATTGACAGACTGGTCCCTTTGTATTACCTGCTGAGGAAAAGGAAATAAATACATAAAAAGAAAATCAGAACTTAGAAAAAGTGATGAGAGAAGAACTGTTGGCGTAAAGAATCAAAAAAAGACCCCCCGGATAAGGCTCGAGGGCCAAAGAGTGCGCTTATTTTTAACAATGCTTCTAATCAATATTTGTTGACTAATATTTTTCATTCTATTCACATGCACCACACTTTTAAGTGGTAAAGAAAAAACATATTCACACAAGGCCAATGGTCGCCGAATCTAATTTTCGTAACAGCATTTTTGTAACAATTTTTTTGCAACAATATTTTCTTAAAAGGAAAAATGATGTTTCGTTTATTTAACTTTTACTTCAGTTCTAGTTAGATTCTAACTTTTATCTCATTCATATTCTGTCCAAATAAAAAGTTTTTAAAGAATCCTTTTTTTCTCTCTTTTTTATTAAGTTTTCAATTGAGTGCTGCTTAAAGAAGGCCAAATATAATATTTAAATATTTTTATACTTTATATTATTCAAAATTTAATTATTTTCTCAGTGTAAAAAAAATTAATGTCAAATTCTAATCAGCAAATATCATAAACTTCTTGTTCTTGTCATGTTTGTTAATCAACTCATCACATATTCCACACGTCGTTACTACTAAAGCTCACATTATTTTTTACTAGTATACATCATGTCAGGATTAGTTATCAGGAAATGCAAGAATGTAAAACAACAACAATGTCCGCTTTTTAAATACCGCACCATTAAGTACCCATTCTAAGGATTACGAAACTTGCAATTGTAGTTTAGTTTTTATGGCTCATTAAGATGGAATTAAAACAACTTAAATACAAATTCTTCAAGCACATTTAAGCTACTTTTTTTGAATGACCATTAACAAGAAAGGGGAGGAATTTATACAAAGAAAATGATTTATATTTGAAAAGAAAACACAAACTTGTCAAATATTCTAAGGATTTTACTTTATTACTTGCGGTTTTTTAAAAGGTTCTTTCTTGTGTTTCTCCTCCTTTTGCAATAAAACTTACAAAATCAAGCTTCTTGAACAAGTAAAAGAAATTAATTACCATTTTGTGTGCAGGTTTGTGTGTGTGTTTAGTAAGACTAAAAGCTTTTATAGCTTTCACTAATAGATTTTACAGTCCACAGAAGCATGCAAACGCTAAAGCTTTGTTATCACAAGTCCTTTTTATGCATTATTAAAAGTTATAAAATTTTATTTCTTTTTTCTGCAACTGATTGTAAAAAAATCTTGTTGCTACTTTATTGATTTTTCTGAAGCTTTAAATTGCTAGCAAAATTCGGAACCATCGAAAGCTTTTTTACAAAAGTTTTTATTACACTTTGCTATGGTGAATTTTAAGCCGCTAACTTTTCAACTTAGATGTCAAACTTTTATCAAATAAAAGCTTTTACTAGTTTAAATGACACATAACTTTTGTCATATAAATTAGCAGTATTTCCAAGTCACTCTGTTTAGGAAAAGCATTCGAAACATTTTATTTGGGTATCGTGTACTTAAACCATAGAGCTTTTAAATTTAGTGTTTATTACCAAAGGTATAGAACAACGGTTCTCAAATGGGGGTCCGTAGCAACCATCCAAGGGGTCCGCATGAAGAACCGAAAAAACAGTGTTTTCAAAAATAATAAAAGTTTTATTTTGAACTTGGGCTTCAGAGGGGTCCGCGAAAAAAAAATTAAATAACTAGGGGTCCGTAAGCAGGAATTTGATGAGAACCCCTGGTATAGAAAATAACGGAAACCGGTAAAAACGCAATAAACTCAACCGTTTTCACATTAGTACGTTTTCATAGAACTACCTTAATTGCCACTATTTGGATACTTTGGAACAGGTCTTAAAAAATCTTTAAAGAGTTTATTCTGTGCTCTAGACATAAAATTCCAAAAAGTATAAAAGCTGAAAGTCAAAAGCTTAAGGCGGACTCTAATATATCTGCATTAACGCATGTGTATGTAAATTAGAAATATAACCCTGTTAAGGGCACATCCTTTTCGTCGTTTAAAAGTTATAACTTTTTGTACCACTTCAATTTTTACTCATCATGGGTCAAGCACGTTTAGAGTAATCATCCCAAATTTTTCGTAGATGATTGCGAAAAAACCTTTTCAATATGTCAATTACATTTGAAATTGATTTTTAGTAATAAAATAAGAATTTTATGTTACGTCTAATAAAGTGTTATGCAAAGAAGAAAATGTGCTCAAGCAATTTTTTATTTTATTTTATTTTATTTTTTAAATATCTCTTACGTCTGCAGAGTACAAAAAGAAGAAAGGATAATTAAAAACTGAATTTAACTTGATTAATATTTTTCATTCAACATATCAAATTCTCATTTGGTTTATAAAAGTTTTAACCAATAAGATTTAAATCTTCTTAAAATTTGCCTTTCATTTATACCCTTCACCACAAAAAGTTAAAAACAGGGTACATCTCAATTTGACATTCCGTTTGCGATTTCTACAACATCCATTTCCGACCCCGATTGAGCGATGTCTATCTGTTTGTCTGTGTAGTATTGAAATAAACTTTGCCAAGGCTCAACATAAGGTAGAGAAAATTTAAATACTCCAATCGATCAGAGATAGCTTCGAAAATTTTGCTATTGAAAATCTTCAAGATCGATCCAAGCCCTTCGAGGCAGTAGGCAAAACACCACGCCTCATTCCAATTATTCCATATCATTTGGAACAATAAAGTAACTCCAATAAAAAATAAATATTTGGGACGATAGATAATTAAAAAATAAGAAAATAATATCAAGTGAAAAAATTTGCTTCTGCCCATATTTTCCGAGTTATGGGCCTCTAAACTTTTCGTAGAAAAGTACGATTGTGCACCATATTTTTTTAACGATATCAATATGGGTATCATTTCAAAGATTCTGAAGAGATCTTTCTGAAAGTACTAAAAATTTTAAAAAATGCTTAACCAATTAAAAGTCGATAATATTTTTATGCCCAAAATTTTTTGTAATTTTTTAATTCTTTGTCACCCTAATATTATTTTTTTTTCGTTTGGAAATACTTAATAAATCTAGATTTATACACGTAGTGAAGGGTGTATAAAATTTGGCATAGCCAAATATAGCGCTCTTACTGCCTACTTGTTTACGAGCAAAACCATCCCTTTTATTTGTTTTGTTTTAATTTCACTCATTACAAAGTACGAAATAAAACGCAAGCAAAGGGTTCGTTTCTTTTCGTAACAATATATAATGACTAGCAGTGGCCACAACTTCAATCGCGTATCATTTGTAATTTTTTTAACATTAAAATTTAGTAAAATAATATTTTTAAGCATTTGTTGTAGAGTTCTGTAAACAGTGTTAAGAACTTTCGATCTACAAAAAAAAATGAACTGACAACGGCTCTAGACCATTATACCAATATAATTGGGAGCTTTCACCCTACGAAATTAAATATTTTTGTAAAATAAAAAGTATTCTATATTTCAACTAAGGTTATAAGGGACCTCCTCACAAAATTTTGTTCAAATCCATGTAGGAGTTCTTGCGTGATGCGAACACAAACAGACAATCTACACAAACATCAAAATTTTCAAAAAATATTTCATGTACAGAAATGACCCTGTTACTTTTTTTGAAATATAAAGAGATAATAACTTTTTTCAGAGGCAGCTATAAAACTTTGCTGTCACTTTTTAGCCACTGTCTGCTGCAGTCAAGGTGGTAAGCACGTTGACTACAAACCTGCTTGGCCAGGGTCCAACCCTTGCGGCAATCAAAAATAAAAATGTTTTTTTCTGTTTAATGGTATTAATACATATTCAGAATTAACATTAAACATGCAGCATCCTTCGTCGATACTTCTTCATAGGATATTCGCCGGCGAAGTAAAAAACCTAACTTTCTATTTTTTTCTTTCACCTAAAGAATGTAGCACTGGTACCAAAATAACTAAAGAGGTAATAATGCCCTGAAATGCTACTTCTCTTAAAAAAAATAAAAATTGAAAAAATTCAGCAGATATTTCCTTAAGCTAATAAAGCGTGAGAAATTTTTTACATGAAAATATTATTGTCACTCTTATTTTACACAAAGTGAGCTAAAGAAAATAGTTATAAAGTTTATTGTTTGCTGTGAGATTTTTTTCACTTAAGTTACAGAAACGGGATTTTTTGCAGCAAGACAAATTTTTTTCATGTAATATTTATCGCATTATTCTGTGAACGACCTTTTGTTTTATTTATTTCAATTCTCTTAGAAATAATTTTCTTACTATATTTTAGCAAACTAGCCGCGCTAATGTAGAATTAGCACTGTTCATTTTCTTTAGGGAATTTGGATTCGTCAATATACTTTGAAGTAACTTTTAAAATTGAGTCACTATGTCACATTTTTTTTTTTTTTAACACAAACTGTTAGAGTAATCGTGCGTTTTGGCACATTTTTTGGCTCATAAATTTTAATACAAAAAATTATTCTCACCCATAAAATAACAAACTAAATAATAAATTAATTTAAATTTTCTTTTCTACTTGCCGACTTTACAGTGGACACAGTAGAAAGTTTTAGTTTAGTTGAGACTTAATAAAAAATTTTTGGTTAACAAATAAAAAATTATTTAATAAAATTAAAAAAAAAAACTTGGTAAACGAAAAAAAAAATACTTTTACGGAGATAAAATATATTATGTATAGTGTTAAGTCTAAAAGTAATTTTGTTTGTAGTAGATTTGTACATCTGAATTTGTAAGTTTGATAATTGTATGCGATTGTACGTATCTAATCAATATAAATATCAAATTATCTCGTCGTGGTACTTCAACTTTTAGCGATAAACTTTTCCTACAACTTTTTTTCTTTTTCAATGAATTTTATATTAATTTAGATATTTTTTTTGTAAACATATCAAAATTAACTACTTATTAGAGCGAAAATTACAACAACAAAAACAAAAAAAGGCAAGATATTTTTTTGCAAAAGATATGTATTTTTAGGAGTTTAAGTACCAACTCAGCAGTTTTATAACAGTCAACACAAACATCAAAGACATTTTGTAATGTTTTATATAAAGTAAAAGTGAAATTGAATAGTATTTTAGTTTTTTGTGTTAGTCCAGATTTACACTATGCAATTTCTTGAGGCATTTTTTTCTTCAATTATTTTTAAAATAAACCGAAGCAATAGTAAAATCCCCTTAAAAGTCAAGCAACATCATATTGCTCACCACTCTTACGTCACCAACAAATAAAAATGTCATGTTATTTTTAAGATAAATTGCATAGTGTAAATGATGTATTACTGTTTATACGTTATTCTATTTGTGTTTTCACTTTCCTATTTTGTTTGTTATTATAATTTTCTTTGAAGTTACGATCTCTTGTTCACAAACCAAAGCTTTAATAAACTTACGAAGTCATTTGAACCTTAATATTCTGTGACTGCTGTGAGCTTCCAACTTTATATGTCTTGTATAGCAAACGTACGCCTTCAAGCAGAATAATTATCCATACCATAATGCAACGAGGGTCCGGCCAGATTCGAGCTCACGATCACAAATCACACAAATCAGATTCATAAACTCACTTAACTAATATCGCCTCATACTATAATGTTGGTTTAACTCAGGCTTTTCTTGTTTTACTATACAGCCGTCTTAACCATCTCAGTTGTACACAATAGCCTTCACCATCTCATGTGCCACGGGCCGCACATCAACTGCTTTTATTTTCTACTCTATATTTAAGCTGGTGCTTAGACTTTATTCACCTTTAACCAGCTCATGCTTAATCCACTGCGGCTGTAAAACAACAATTATATTTCCTTATACTCAAAACTCTGTTGGGATTTGAACTCATGATCTTTTGTTTAACATACAATGAAGTCGCCGCGTCTTTTTCACTATTGTGGGATAACTTTTTCTGCCTGTTTCACGATGTCGCAATCATTCATTCGTTCGCACAATTAAATTTAAAGCAAAAACAAACTTTCAAAACTTGTTTTTGTTTTAAATGTAATTATGCGTAAAAACAAAATTGCGGTATATTTTTTTCCTGTTTTTATATAGACACCACACTTACTAGTGGTGAATAGTTACGATTTTAACAACAACAAAAATTGCTTTCGACATTATGACTCCAGATATGTAATGGTCTTTAAATCTTATTTTCATGACAATATAAAAAGGAGTTCTCACTACTTTATTTCTGGATAAAAAAACGGATTTACTAACTCAACTTATACTGCATTTTTTCCATTAGTTAACAGATAAAAAAGCTATAGATGGGAAAAACATTGTATTGATCGTTATAGTTTTTCTAGCAATGCACTAGAAATATCATGAATTGCTGGGCATGACGTTATATGCTGTCAGTGAGTAATTTTACAAAAAAAATGTTTGTTTTACGAAATATTGTGAAGAAAGCTAATTAACGACAAGAATATATCATTAACGTGAGTAAAAAGCTTAAGGCAATTAAAAAAAATACTTAAAACAGAATTTGGTAAAACTTTGATTTTTGAAGCTGACGTTCAAATTGAATTAATTCTAAATTTTCTATTCATCTTTTTAAACTTTTAGTGTTTGACTGAAATCTTTTACTGAAATCTCAGTCACACGAGACGAAAACTACCGCGAAAAAGATTTCAAAGAAAATTTAATGAAATTAAAACAAATAAAAAGGACGATTGACTTAAATAATTAATATACAGTACAATACCAAATTCTTCGTACAGTACCGAATTATTTGCTTTTTCGAGAAAAATATAAGTAAAATATTGTCACTTCTTAAAAAACATAAAAACTAAATTTATTCACATAATTTTAATTTTAAGAAATCTGTACCCAAACGTTAAAAATGTAACGCTATTGTTTTCGCTTTAATGTCTGTCCGTATGTCAAAACCTTTTATCTCTGGAACTGTGAAAGTTAAACTCTTAAATTTTTTATAGAAGATTATATATCATTACTATATCCGCTATAACATTAAGTACTAGCAACTAGAGGGTGTTCCAAAAGTGACATGACACTCATTTTAATATAATTATTTTTTAAAATATAAAAGGCAGATACTTAAAATTTGCACAGTAAAATTATAAAACTCTAAATTAAAGGGTATTTCAATAGCGACATAGTTATTATGTATGTAACATTCTTTTTAACCCGCAATGGGCAGATACTTTAAGTTGAAGTATTTTTATGTCCGCTATAAAAACAAGTACAACACAATAAAACTAAAATTAAAATGGTTACTCCTTTAGTAACATTTTTAAAAACAAGTGGCTTTAGTTTTTTAACCGTAATATACAGATATTTATAATTTGCAACTTTTATGTGCAAATATGTCTGCTATATATATGGGTGTGCGAAAAAATTTAAGGTGTTTCTATAGTGGTTGTGATTTTGATGAATATAGACTAAACTTTAAAGTGTTTAAGGCAGACATCTCAAAAAAATATTGGGGTAACAGAGAATCAAAAAATAACAAACAAAAATTACATAAAAATGTCATTAGCTTTTAATGGGTTAAGCATTTTTTCCAAATTGAAGTATTTCCTAAAACATCTCTTTAAAAGCTTTTAAATGGTACCCATATTGATGTCTTAAAAAATATGGTGCACAATAGTACTTTTCTATGGAAAGTTCAGAGGCCCATAACTTGGAAATTATGGGAGAGCGCCACATTTTTTAGTTGATGTTTTTTTCTGTTCTTTTTTAATTATCTATCGCTCCATCTATTTGTTGTTTTTTTTTTTATTAAAGCTACTTGAATGTTCACAATGATATAGAAAATTTAAAGACAGGCGTGGTGTTTTGGCCGCTACCTCATAGGACATGGACCGATGACAACATTTTCTATATTATGTCAGATTGATTGACGTATTAAAATTTTCTCTAGTGAATCTAGTGCCTTGCCAAAGTTGATTTCAACCCTAACACGGACGGACGAACGGACATCAGTCAATCGAATTCGAAAATAGATTTTATAGAAGTTACAAACGAAATGACAAGCTCAGATATTTCATTTTTCTACCTGTGGTGTAGGGTATAAAAAGATAAAATCCCAATTTGTAACGTGATACGGAACTCTTAGTGTGTAAAAAAATTCGCATTTAGCTGCTTGGTTTTTTTTTTGTTGTTGTTATAAATACAGCTACTAAAACATTTGTTGGTTTTAATTAAAAGTTTCAATTCCTCAAAATAATTTATTTGAAGAAGTAGTTGGTGATTTTTATATGGTAAAAATCTGTTTTAGATTTTGAAATATGTCCAGCCGGAAACTCTCTAGAAATGCAGTAATTTTATGTTGTAATGAGCACGTTCGTCGTTTTAGACTTAAACATTATCATCTCTAGTTTCCTCACCAGTAACTTTGTTCTCGTTATTTAATTAATCGATAACTTCTCCATAAATTCATACATCACTGCACTTAAGTACTGAGAGTAGTATTTCTTCATTGAATTTCAATGCTCTGCAATAGAGTTCTTTTTTTTTAATTAGGACCAGCACTCAGGGGATGATCCCTACTTATGCAATGCATTGTGCTAGAACTAGGAAATTAGGTTGTGGGAAGGGGCACGGAAGCAATAATATTTGTGATCATTTATTTAAATCTTTGCATACTGAAAGCAACAGAAAAGACCTCTGCAGGAATTTTATTCCACATACGAACTGTTCGGCTAAAAAATAAATATTCTTTGTAATGCGTCGTGCGACTCACTGGCCAATCGACAACAAAGGAATGTGCTCTAGATGCAGAGCGCGTTGCGTGTATGAAATTACGATTTCCAGGTACAAGTTCCCTGATTTCATAAGAGCACATTCCGTCGTAGTAACGATAAAACAGTGAAACACACCCCATCTCCAGAATTCTGTGGGAGAAACGTTTATAGAACGATTTAAAATGACTAATAGTTGCATTACTAACGTTTCACCTGTTTAGTGAACCATTTTATATTTCAAACTGGTAGCTAGAAAATAAAAATTCTATTTTCATCTTACTTCACACATGGTGAACTTTTTAGTCCATTTATATCATTTTTTAATTACCTTAATTCAGTATGTCGAAAACAGAAGGACTATAAATTTTTCATGTCAAAAATATTTCACTTAGGTTATAGAATCGAGTTAAAACAACTTTGCTTTGTTCTATTTAAACAGCTTTTTTAACTAGACTTTTTTCTTGTCAACCTAAGCTCATCTTTTTACTTTTAGGGGAGACAAAACTCTATAAATTTTTCTAAAAATTTTTTTGCGTTTTTACGTTGACAAGAAATTTTTTAGTATTGAGGAAAAATTAAAAAAAATTTTGTTGGTAATTTTTAAAGCTTTTTCTAGAAACTTTGGGATTTAGTTTTTCTATACACTGCATAAATTAAAAAAACTCAATTTCTTAGATTAATTTCTTGAATTAAATTTAATTCCCAAAAAACACATATTAAAGTTTGTATATTTTAGTTGTGTATGTAGTACTTTTGCATTACAATTTTTTTTTTGTTTTTTTGTAATTTATTCAACTTATGTATTTTATATTACAGATTTGCATTTAAATAACGTAAATAAAATATTGTTTTAAAAGATAATTTTTTTCCTTAGTTTCAACAAAAAACGACTTAACAATTGAAACTGACCCCCTGTTAAGTTAATAATACTCACTGGTAGTACTTTCTAAAATCATTTATACTCATCATCATAATCATTATTATACACTTGAGAATATAATAAATAAAAAGAAAATTACTTTTCATTCTTTGGCTGCTAAAATAATTTAAAAAGATTTAAAAACTAAGCCGGGCTGGTTGCTCCACATAAAATGTAAAATATTTATCGTTTATTTATTTCTTGAAAAATTAATATTAATGATTTTAAAAATACTTGTTTTATAAAAACATAATTTATTAATAATTTATTTTTTTATTTTCTTTTCGTTACAGGTAAGTTGCTACTCAGTTTGAAGAGTACTTCTGCTTGACGTTACAAATCAATTCAATTTTCATCATTGAAAATTGAAAATGTAAGAAGTAGAGAAACTTTAATAGAATGTTTTAGAGAAATAGCCTTGTTGCAATCTGTAAGTGAAATATTATTATAGGAGTACATATTGATAAATGATTTAGAATGAAAAACGTAAGTGAATTAAGGTTTCATTTGTTATTTAACTTTTTTACTAAGACGAAGGTAAATACTTTTGCCTGTTAAAATTTGTATGGAAATAATGTGAAAAGAAAGTAATTTCACTCTGTAATGATCAGCGGATGGAAAACCGAATTGAAATAGTAAGAACACTAAGAAATCTTAAAATAGTAACAAAATTATTATTTATTAGGAATTAATATTTATTTTTTAATTTTACACAAAGAAACTCGAACAAATTGAATTCTGTACACAATTTTTAAACCTGCAGAAATTAAAAGAATGCCCAAGAAAATATGGAGTTGTGCTTAAAATAAATCTTATTTTTAAATGGCTAGAAATAATCAATTTTAGGAATGGCAAAAAAAATTTTCGAAGAATCCCGGAATTTTGGGAATAAAAAAATAACTTCAATAAATAATTGACGATTTGTTGTTCTGCAAATCAATCAAGTTAATGTTATAACCACATTTTTTTTAAAGTTTCCTTAAAATTATTTCTAGCAGCATCACGTTTTTCCGGCTTTAATGGGAATTTTCGCCATAAAAATATTATTATCATTTTGTTTTTTACAGAGTGAGTTATAGTTTCTTTGTGATTTTTTTCATTACTTTAAAAAAAGCAAATAAAAGACTCTTATTCACTTTGTGTAAAACAAAACGGCTATAATATTTTTTGTGAGATTTTTCTCACTTAATTCACAGAAACAAAGCATAGACTGTTTTAAGAATTGTGATCAGTTAAAAATTAATATGGCAAACGCCTCCTGTGTACAACAAAATTATGTTTTTATACTAACATTTTATTAAAGAAATCTAATTAAAAAAATTATAAATGATTTTTTGATAATTTAAAAAAAAATTGCAAGGTTCAAGTTAAAAGCTAGAAGATCTTAAAACTCTTAAGAAATAGAAATATTTTAGAATTAAAAATAACACAAATTTTGTGCTAGGATAAAGAAAAATATTAATTGTTATAAAATTTTGAAATCCTTAAAGATCCTGGAATAAACTTTTTTAATCCTGTTATTTTTGGAATTAAAGAAAATTTATTTATATATTTTTTTAAATTAATTTTAATTTTATTCCCAGCCAGGGGTTGAAACAGTGATCTTCATAAATCAATTAAAATTTACTTTTTCCGCTTTGGTTCATTTTTTAATTTAACATTTATCGAGAAAAATTTTTTTTTTCAAATGTACGCAGACGTTTTCCAAAGAAAACAAGAAAAATTAGACGCTGTCAGATTGTAATATCGCATTTTCAGGACCGCCAAATCTATCATCAGCATTCTTTGCATCCAACACCTTGATTTACGTATATTTATATTTTTTTAAGTCATTTTTTGTAAAAGAAAACAGGTTCTATGGCTTTCGCAACTGCGATTTTCAATTTTAGGCGAGTAAAATCGTGTAGATATTTCTAATGTGGAAACATCTGGCAGCATGTTTTAGTCATTTCTTTTATACTTATACAATAGCAACTAAAGCAATGTTATTGTTAATATTATTAATTGAATATTTTTATGTGTTAAATATTATAAAGATTTAAAGCACAATTAATTTGTTCAAAAATTCATTCAAAATTTTTGAAATCACTATGATTAGTTATTCTACAATATATGGTTACACAGAACATAATATTATTAACGTGACCATGGTAAAATCAAGACATTTTTTGATTAAAATTAGTCTAATTTTATTAACGAAATCCATCTTAATTAAACTTATTACCCGCTGACTTATAACTCTTGCAATCTTTAACAAGTGCAAAGCCTAAAATGCTGTGAACAGAATCGTTTAATTGAAATAATAAATCCAGCTTTTATTTATGTTTAAAAACATTATCACTTGCGTAAATGGAGTTCTTTAAATAAATTGTATTTTTTTTTTTTTCTTTTTAAAGTCATGGGAATTTCATTTAAACTTTAGTCATTTTCATTTGTTACTAATCCCACTTTCTGTTGAATTTCTACTAAAAATTCCATTCATAACTTTGTGCATTTGAGAATTATTTGTGTGGCCGTACTCGTGTAAAATTACAAAGATAATTTCATCACTCGAGTATGAAGTCAGTTAAGAGTATGAAAGAAATATTTAGGAATTTCATATATAAAAATAAATATTTCAATTTAATTATTTTTATATAAAACAGCATTTGTTTTGAATAATGAGAATGAAATCAATATCATAAAGTAAACTGGTTGTATAAAATTAAAAAAAGAAATATGCTTTCAATAGCTAATTTTTTAAATGATTTCATCACTTTAAATGCAGAAAAAAGCCCCAAATTTTGTGATAAAAAGCTTGAGGAAATTTTGCCTTAAACATTTTCATTTTTCTTTTGCAACAACTTGCTAAAAAAAACCAATTACAAATTTGGCCTTTAAGGAGTTTAATTTTCCAGGAATTCAATAAAACTGGATGGTTGCAGTTTGTACAGGTTTTAAATTTTACCCAAAAACTTTTTGTATCGTCAGTCATCACCTCAATGTTGGCTGGAAAATAAGTGCAGCATGTTTATATAGGAAAAGGCAGAAAAATCAAAATACAACAATAAAAAAGTAAAATCCTTACTCAAACTTGTGTAAGTGTGGAAGAAAAGTTCGTTCCGTGCCCGCATTATTAAAATAGAATTAAATTTTACCTTGATGAAGCCATTAAAAACATGAAACGAAACAAAAAAATAAATAAGAAATAAAACTCCTACAAAAACACATACACACGCGTACTCATGCATACACAAGGCAATCATGGCCAATAAAATTTAAAAAGCAAACTTCTGCTAACTGTCTACCCAAAGATGATGCTTTAGAAAGTTTAACATTTCGCATTGCTTTTAAATCCTAGATTTTTTTAAAGCAATTCTAGAGCAACAAAACAGGCAGCAACAGCTTAACATAACGATATTTTTATAGAGCTTATAAATTAAAATATAAAATAAAATAAAGAAAAATTATTTTTATTATTTATTTAGTCATTTTCCTTAACAAACCTTAAAGCACATGATGTAAGCGCGTTACTGAGAAAGAGGAAGAGAAAGAACAGTATATTTGAGTGTTTATAAAAATATATAATTTGTTATTGTAGCATATTTTGTGGCTGCTTGCACAAGTTTTATGAACAATTTATTAAAATAATTGCATTTTTGGTCTACATATTTTGCAATGTGGGTTTTGGCGGCTTTTATGGTTTTATTAAATTACCAATTTACTTATTAGATTTTGACAGCTAAATGTCCAAAAATGATTTTAAACAAAGTTTTAAGTATGTTAGTAATGTTGACGCAAATCTAAAATTTAACAAGTAAGAGGGAATCTTATATACCCTTCACCATGTAAAAAAAACAAATATTGGAATAACATAGAATTTAAAAATAATAAAAGAATAAATAAAGTATAACACTTTATAGAAAATTATCACCGGCCCTTAATGGGTTAAAAATTTTAGTACTTCCTTAAAGATCTCTTCAAAAGCTTTAAAATGATACCCAAAATATAGGCCAGCGCCAATTTCTTCACTTGATGTTTTATTTTTTTTTCTTATATCTTAGTTCTCTATCACTTCATATATTTGGTTTTTTTTAGATCGGAGTTACTTTATTGTTCCAAATTATATGGACAAATTAGAAGCAGGCATGGTTTTTTGCCCGCTGCCTTGAAGGCCATGAATCGATCTTGCTAATTTTTAATAGAAATTTTTTTTAAAGCTAGGTCTAATCGATTGGCGCATTTAAATTTTCTCTAGCTCATCTAGTGCCTTGGCAAAGTTGGTATCAATCCGAAAAAGGATGTACGGAGAGACATCGCTAAATCGACTTCGCTAGACATAAGAACTAAGAATATTAATTTGAAATCATTATATACGAGGGAAAATCAGTTAAAGCCGTATAGATAACAAAAACTTAGAATGAGTTTGGCATGAGTCAAGAAATTGAGCGGGATCTCATTGTGTTTTGCCGTAAGGGCAGTCACTTAAAATTATTGTATACAGTTCTCGTGATTCTTTTCTACATTCTAGGACGTTTTTAGTTTTATATTGCGTGAAAGGCTTTGCAAAGACCCTGCTTGGTTTTATAAATTATGCTAATCTCATGCTAAATTTTTGTTATGCGTATGGCCGTCAGTCTTTTAAAGATCATGTAAAATAAGAAAACTGCTCTATTTGCTAGTAAAAGAGAAAATTAGAAAAAAGCAAATCACACAAACCTAAAAAATATTAACAAATTAGGTGAAGAATTTTAAAATTTCTAGATTGATCCTGATGCTAAGCTCTTCAGATTTTAAAAAGAAAAGAGATCAAACAAAGGAGGTTATCAATTCGTCTGAATGGTACTTTTTTATGTTTGTGCCTGCATAACTTAATCATTTCTGAACCGATTTAGAACATTTATTGTTATTTGATAGATTACGATTGCAGATTTGTCCCGTTTTAAAAACAGTTCATAATCTTAAGGATTAAAGGGTGTCCCCATAAAACATATATGTTTTTAAAGTGTATTATGAACCGTACTTCTTACAAATTAAAAAAAAGCTTTTTACTATAGCTTCCAATAGCAAAAAGTAATATAAAAATAAATCTAAAAATTAAAAGGTGTCCGCATAGGTGACGTAAGTTGACTTCCATGTGCATATCTTTTTAACCATTTTAGAAAAACGGTGGATATTTGGACAGAATGTCGATTACTATGACCGTTATAATAACATTCAAAATTATAAATTAAAGGTTGTCCCAATAGTTAATGTCATTTGATGTATGTGGCCAAACTCTTGAACTTTTATAGACAGACAGATGAAATTTACAAACAACCTTTAATGCTAAGTCCGCTTTAACCACAAGTCTAAAATTTGAATTCAGAAATTAAAGAGTGTTCCCATATTTGAAATAAATTTGCCTATATGGCCCTATCGTTTAAGCCGTTATATGCAACCACTTGAAAACAGAATTTCCACTACTTTGTCTGGTATTCAAAGGTATAAATATTTAAAATTATAAATAATAGGGTGTTATAATAGTTGCTGTTATTTGATGTATATGACCAAACTGTTAAACAGTTGTAGACAGTTGATTGAAATTTGCACAAAACCTTTATTGCTAAGTCCGCTATTACAAGTAGAAAACTTGAAATTAGAAATTAAAGGGTGTCCCTAACACTGATGTAATTTGACATATATGGCCATAATTTTAAAATCGGTGCAGACAAACTCTTGAAAATTAGACATTACATTATCAAGCATATTAACAAATATAAATATTTAAAATAAGAAATTAAAGGGTGCCCTAATGGTTGTAATTTAATGTATATGGCCAATATTTTGAACAGTTATTAGTTTAGAAATGAAACAAATTTTGTTTTACTGTGTCAGCAACAACAGTGTAAAACATAAAGGGTGACCACGGAACTGCTAAAATTTCTTGTTTAGTCTCCATTCAAATTTTGCTCTACGCAATCTTTCTCGAATATACTTAATGTATAATTACCGTCTTAAAGGAATATGATTTTTTTTTGTTTAATGGATTACGTTAGTTCCTAGTTCAAATTTAAATTTGGTGATATTTCGTTTTCAAATGAATTCTCTCGAGTTCTTTTACTTTCTAGTAAAATTTTTACAAACGTTCGGTTTTAAGGCGAAAATTCAATATGGTTCTTTTAAAAACCTAGATTTTCTAATGATATTTCGGTATTTGTTTCAACCTCGACTTTTAGTAAATAAAATATTTATTTGATGAATTTTGATCATGCAAAGATCTCTCCTTTCTAATTTGGGTTTTCTGTGGTACTCTTCGATGCCTTGAGTGAAATCAATTTGGCGCAGAAGTCATATACGAAATTGGCCACTTTATATATAGAATATTATTATTTTTCCTGCTTAAAATCGTGATTTACTTAAAGTTTTAATCGTTACAACTGTCAAAAATTAAATGTGCGCTTAAGAGCATATTAATGTAGATTGGCAGTAAACATGTGCGACAAATTTTTAAAAGGGGTGGCAGTTTGTCATTTCACAATTGCTACAATGTTCATTTCTTACTCTAAAAAGTAAATATACAGGTTTTCTCTGATCTCTATTTTCCTAAAAAAAACTGATTAGGATTATAAATTATCTGAAAACAGTCGGGATTACTTAAGGTTACGTTTAAATAACCACAAAACAATTAAAAGATTTCCAAATATAATTCGAGTACTTTTAAAGATTTCTTTTGATTCTTTGAAAATAATCTAAGTGAAACAAAAGCAATCTCAAGTAATTCTGAATGCTTTTAGGTTACTTGCTGTCGTAAGCAATTAGTAGTAAAGAAATTTTTATCATAAATATATAAAAACATTACTTAATTACTTTTTGTAATGGCAATTTAACAGCTGTTATAAAAAGTACCATTTAAAAAAAATAAATTTTCCAAGCCTGATTTGTTTGTATTCATCATTGTATTCGCTTTAAGAAAATATTACAAAATTCTGGCAGCTCATAACAAACTGTTTAAGATATAAATGCAATAAAAAATACAAAAAAAAAAACAAATATAAAGCTCCACATTTAAAATGCACTTAAAAGAGAAAAAGAGAATAAGTAGATTGTTTTTTCAAAAGTAAATAAAAAAATTATTGTATTTGCTAAGAGGAAAACTAAAACAAATATAAGAAAAAGCAATTAAGCAAAGTAAAAAAGGGGAGCATAATTTTTAAAGAGCAAATAAAATTGAAAGAGAAATATTTTTGTAAATAGGTAGAGAGATAGGAAGTGAGAGTAGAGAGATACATGCATTATTGTGAATTCTAATTTAAAGCTACGTTGCATTTTTCCACTTCAGTTGTTGTTGTTGCTGGTGGGTGCCAACATATATCTGAGAAGTGCGTGTTTTGGAGTGTTTACTTTTGTTTGCGTAGTTGCTTTGATAAGAGTTTTTTTTTTAAATTCTAGTGTTGCTGTTGTTGTTTTATTTATTAAGTAATAAATATTTGAACGCGCGCATATTGTATATTTTGGAGAACTTTATTAATTGTTGGTTGGTGCTCATTTCTTATACTTGGGTGGTGTGTGGTTGTGGTTGTTGTTATTTTTATTTTTTTATATTTCTCATATGCTGCTCCATGTTGATGTTTTTTTTTTTGAGTAACAACAATAAAAAAGTTTCTGTTTCATGAAAATAAAAACCATGAGGTTGTTTGAGAGTGTGTTTGCTTTTGGAATTTTTGTTGTTTTGCTTGTTCTTCTAGTTTCAGTACTTTTTCGCCTATTTGATAGACAATTTATTGTTTTTGTTTTTACTTGCGTTTAGTTTAGTATTTAACAAAGCAGAAGCTGCTACTATACACGTCGTCTACTACTACTACTACTATTGCTGCTGCTGCTACTACTACGACATACTACTAACTATTAAGTAGTAACCGTGTAAAAAGTTTATTATTCGTTAAAACTTTACTAGTAAAGACTAGATTTTTTTTAGCAAGTTTTGTTATAAAAAATATTTAATCATAAAAAAATTCTACAAAAAACAAAAAGAATGTGTAATTAAAGTGTTTTATTTAAAAAAAAAAATAATAATAATAATATAAAATACATAAAAAGCTTATCGTTAAACATCGTATTGGTTGAAGTGTTAAAATAACAAAACAAAAATAAATAAAAAAAAATTAAAAATAAGTTTTTGCACGTCAATTCCCTGGAGTTTGTTTGTTGGTCATTCATTGAAACCATTTTAAAAATAAAATATTTTAAAGTTTATTGAACCTTTGTTAAAAATACCACAAACAAATTTAGTTTACAACATTTAGTTTGCATTTTTTAAAGATTCAATCTGATTTCTTCAACAAAAAATCCTTTTGTTTTATTCTTAGTGTTCCACGTAGCAGACAATTTGTCCGAAACTTAAAACATTTTAAGAGAATTTATTTGTGTGAAAGTGTGATTTCTCTTCCGTGTAAAACGGACTATTGTCTGTTTTAAGTGATGGTTCAACCTTTTCAAATGATTTTTCTTTACTTTTCATTAAGTTCACCCATTGAGCAAAACAAACAAAAAATAACTTCTATCAAATATACAGTATGACGCTGTAAATATGTAAATGAGCGTGTGCGTACATGTTGTAAAAGAAAAGACAACATTGTCACTAAATCTTTAATAGTTAAAGTTTTGAAGTAAAAATGGTGGTGGTGTAGTGACAAAAATATGGCATTTGTAATAAAACGACAACAGCATTTTACAAAGGAAATCGAAAATGTTAATTTAAAATATCAAAAAATCTACTAAAATTACTTTTTGGAGTTGGTAAAAAAATATAAAAATTTTTAAGTTAAAACGCACCGCTGGTCGGTGGAAATTCAAAAGAAAAAGAAAGAAAAAAAGTAATTTAAACAAGAAAAAGATAAAAATGCAATAATAAAGAAAAAAAAGTTAAAAAGCAAATGACAAAAATCACAGAACGCGGCTTTTAAAAGGCAGAAGAATTATGTAAAATAAAAAAAATATACGTTGGTACAAGAAAATTATAAATGAAAATAGTTAACAAAAAAATTCAACTGAAAAATCACCAACTAAAGTGTTAAAATATCTGTTCAAAAATTGTTGTGCAAATAAAAAGCTAAAAGAAAATGTGAATAAAATAAGGAGGCATTTACAACACATTAAAAAATGTAACCTAACCTTAAATAATTAAATTTAAGAAAATAATTTAAAAATAAAAAATCGCACAACAAGCCCTTTTAAAAGTGTTAAAACAGAAATTAAATAAAATTCATTTAAAAATTAATAAAAGAAAGCTATTGAAAAAATAGGAAAAACGCCACCAGTTAAGGTGGCGTCCTTCAAAATAAAATCTTTGGAGGCAAAGGCTTTGCAGGCCACTACAACAACATCAGCTACAGCAAATGCCGGACAAACTGCAACAGCAACAACAACTGCAAACATTAAGCCCAGAACATCTCTAATATCCAATACAACCACATCTTCCAGCAATTCTTCCATAATATCACAACCCAAAAATACACTTAAACTAAGACCAACGAGCCAACAGCTGGTACAGCCAACTTCCATAATAAAACAACCACAACTACAGCAATCTCATAAACACCATTGTACAACTGTCACTGCCAACAAATCTTTAAATTCCTCCAGTGCAACGCAAATATTCAAATCAAAACAGCTACTAAAAGCCACCACAAAAGTCAAAAAGAAAACAAAGCATTTGACGTTTGATAATACGCCGCGTTGTGTCTTGCAACCGCATACTACCACCCCACCTCCTATTTCAACAACTGCCTGTCCCAAGTCGGCCTTTAATCTAAGGAAATATTCTCTGCCCACTAGTCTACCACAGCGGCTAGAAAATTCGCCTCTTGCCGCCACCACCAATATTAAAACCACAACACCATCGCTTAAAACAGGATCTTCTTTACACACGCTACCCCATCCACCTGCTTATGTTTTAACACAAACCTCAAAACTAAAGAAACCAAAAGCAACCAAAAAATTAACTAAATTTTTAAAAGCGGCTTCGTCATCTAATTCACCGCATACAAAAGGCAGACGTAAATCCTCGGCCGCCTCGATTGTGGAAACAGCATTAGCCGCTGCCGGTGTTACTGTTAATTTAACAAATGCCTCGGCTTCATCTGCATCGGCTACTGAACTTTTAGCCCAGGATTTATATACCAAAACACCAACACCGGCTTCAAATTGTGATTTAAGTGCTGCCTTTAATTGTGGCGGTGCAGAAGCTGTTAACGGAGATACTGAGTCTGGAGCCGAAGGAGACGAATCGACGTGGTGCGGTGGTGGCGGCGTTAATTTTTTAGTGTATATGGTTTGTTCATTTTGCTGCTGTTGTTATAATTTTCGCAATTCACCTTCAAGGTAAATATTTAAACATATTTTTTTTTATTTTATTTAACTCTACCTGAACATTTTCAACAATTCACTTCAATATAAAAAAGTTAAATGCAAAGTTATTTTTCAATATTTGTTCATATTATCTAACAATATTTTTTTGCAGCACTGCGTTCAGTTGTGTGTGTATATACTCTAAATATAACTGTTAGAATGTTCGTACGTTCACAATAAAAAAATAAAATACAAAAACACACAACACAGTTTAATTAAGCAAAACAACGCGTCACAAAATAAATAAAAACTTATATTTAAAAAAAAATTATAATTATATTTATTTTAATGACAATGATATACATTCAGTTACAAAATTAATCGTACAGAGTTAGAAAAATGTTTGAGAAGATAAATTTTAAAATATTTAGCTTTGTCACAAACATTTTTATTTAACAGAGCTCTGTTAGAAAGATAACATAGCCCTGTTAAGGGAATAAAAATTCGGTTTATGTATCTAAACTATAATTTTCATGGAAACAACAAAAGATGGAAAAATCAAAATAATTGGGATTTTTTTAAAAGGAATCCCTCTATAGTTCTCCATATTTGGAATTTTTAACAGCGCGAGTTGAAACGGGTTTCTAGGGCATACCTTGCAAACAAATCCCATTCATTTTGAATTTGCCATCTTTCTTATTTCCATGAAAATAACAGTTTAGATTCATAAACCGAATTTTTATTCCCTTAACAGGGCTATGTTATCTTTCTAACAGAGCTCTGTTAAATAAAAAGGTTTGTGGCAAGCTAAAAATTTTAAAATATATCTTCACACACACATGTTAGAAAAATCTTTAAACTAATCAAATTAATAATAATTTAATTTATTAACAAAAAATATAAAAATAATTAAATTAAATAATAATACCTTTTTGGACAGGCGATGGTGGCAATGGCCTGTCAAATCTTTTGTTAACAATAGAGTCATTGTGCATATTTTTAAAGTTTCAGCAGATGAAATTACATTCGTTCAAATTTTGAGCTAAAGTCATCATTCGTCAGCAACCACTTAGGGCTTTTATTAAAATTAAATCATGTATGTCACGCAACAAACGCCACAATCGACGTTTTCGATTTGAGGGTATACTTATCTCTTTTGGAAGTAAATTTAAATGTAAATTTACTTTTGTGCCTAGAGGAAACTCCTTTTACATTTATTGAAAGTCTAGTTGGTCTCTAGTTTATAGTTTGTTTTTTTTATCCACATCGATTCTTTAATTCTCTTTCTAGAGCTTAATGAACAAGACTTTAGGAAAGATAATGACGAAGTGTTTAGTTATATTAAAATATTCACGAAATCTCTGTTAGAAAAAAAATATTCGTTAAAGTATTAAAATTAAGTAAGGTATAGCACTATACTCAGGCTATGCCGAATCTTGTATACCCTTCACCATGTATGTAAACCTTGTTGAGTGATGTAACTCCAATAAAAAAAGTTGAAGTGACAGAGAATTAAAAAATTAAGAAAAAACGTACCACATACAATTTTCCATTAAAATGTCACCGGCTCTTAATGGATAAATTATTTTAAAAAAAAATAGCATTTCCTTTAAGAGCTCTTTAAAACCTTTAAAATGATATCCATATTGATATTTAAAAAAAATTTGAATATTTCAGAGGCCCATAACTTCGAAAATATGGGCGAGCGCCAATATCTTCACTTTGGTTTTTTTCTTATTTTTTAATTCTCTATCGCCCCATATGTTTGTTTTTTTTTTTGGAGTTACTTCATTTTTCTAAATGATGTAAAAAAGTTAGAGAAAGGCGTGGTGTGTTGCCCACAAAGAAGTTGCCGTGTCATGCGTAGGTTTCCCTTAAATTTTTTATTTTATCCTTTTATTGAAGTTTAAAAGGAACTTTATTAGTTTTTATTTTAACGGTTATCAGCACTGTTTCAAATGTAAGACCCCTAAGACTCTATGAAAAAAGCGAGGGCGGTGTTGGTTATTTCACAGAGGAGAAAACTCTTGCTCTTTTAAGTGACACTATGTCGATACTAAAAACGTTACAATGTACATGAACATTATGGAGTTTTTAAAAGCAACATAAAGTTCTTGGACAATATGTGACAAATGGATAGACATTATAGCAAAACTAATATTTACATTTTTTAAATTTATGCCCCTTAATTGGGGAACCCTTAAAAGTAGGTGATAAAAAAATAAATATTAGACAATTTAAAAAAAAAGGAAATTTTCGATCGTATGTTTACTTTGGTCACAGCGTGTAATACTCCTTCAATCTTATAATCAAAAGAGAGCTAAATTATTATTATTATTTTTGTTTGTTTGTTTTGTTTTTGATACTTTATCTCTTGTTTTTTGTGGTTGAATATACACACAGAGGAAGAAATAAAAGTGTCACCAGTTCTCTTTCGGTATCTTATTTTCCACCTCCCAAAAAAAGACTTTCAAATTTGATTTGTGTTATTGTTTCTGTAACTATTTTTAACAACAGAAAAAAAACAGCAACAAAATATTTAAAAGTGCATCAACTTTTACTAATTTTTCATTTGTTCTGCTAAGTATTACGGTAAATCCTGTACACTACTCACTTATGCTTGGTTCTCTCTTTACATTCTCCCTGTGGTTTTTGTTTAAGGTTTAAACAAAAAAAATGAAATATAAATATCAAAATTATTTTTTTTTTGCTGTCAATTTGTTGAAATTATTTTTAAGCAGGTCTAGCTATTTTCATTATTACGAAAACACACACATAAGTACATACTTAAAGATGTACATTTTATGTTTTATCACACAGCTTTTAAATTAAAAAACTACTGAGCCGAAAATTCTCCCTTTTCGTTATTCAGACAAAGAAAAATGTCTGATTATTAAAAAAAAAATATTTTAAGATTTTACGAAATGTATTTTTTTATTAAGTTTCTATATAAAATTTATTTTGATACAAAATTGAAGGAAAATATTTTTTTTTTGTTTTTTGCTTTGAAGTTGATTTACAAGCAGCTGATCTGACAAAAAATATTCTATTTCTAATATTGTTCTGTATAGATTCATACTTACGATCTCATCTCGTTTAAACCCCTTTCACACTATAATACTGAGTATTAAGACTTATCAAAAACTTTAATCCTATTAGGAAGTGTGAAAGCAGGATGTAATCAAAGTAGGAAAATTACGGAAAAAAAGTTTGACATCCCATAATACCGAACCATTTTTAGAAATTTTCCTAAACACTAACACTTTTCATTTTATCTGGGTTGTTTTTTTTTCAAAAGCTAATGAAGAAAATATTAAAAGCAACTGTTGAGCAAAGAAGCATGCCGACTGTATCGTAGACGATAGCACACCGTCGTCTACGCTATCTTTTCTTTGACTTGCAAATGCTTAAAATTGCCCTTTTTTTGTCGCTTACATATGGATTTTGTTTACAGCAAAGCACAAACAGCTGCAATTTTTTTAACTTTTTTTATTTTTTATTTTTATTTACAAAGAAGCTGAACGGCCAAAATTGTCATGAGGCGGCAATTTCGAGCCATACATAATATTCTTCAGTCGCCGTTGCTCAAGTTTCGAACCACCTTGGTAATTTTCATTTTGTTTGATGTGTGATAATGTAAAAACAAAGTGTAATGTTACGCTAGATTTCTTGACAATCACAATAACTCTCATTTGATATTCTTCCTACAAAATCCAATGAAAATGTTAATACTCAACATTATAGTGTGAGTAGTCAGCCGTCGTGTTAACCAGCTTCCTCACGAACGTCACACAATGTTTTGCTGTTTTTCCTTTCTAAGGCTCCCGCATCACTGCATGACATATTTATCACAGAGGCAATTTACACGTCCAAATTTTAGTTTTAGCCGTCTATGACAACGTTCTATAATCAAATACGAGAACCAGCAAATGTTCAGGTAATTGACATTGTTAAAGCCTTAATCCGCTATATTTTATGCAATGTCAGCAAATTAAAAATAAAATGCTGCTGATACATATTTAAAGGATCAATGGTGAAGGTTTTAAAGTATAAAATTAAATCCTCGAACGTTTATTTAAAAAGAAGAAACCTGAATTTCTTTATTTTCTACATCGAAGCAATAACTCATTCATCTTAAAAAATGGACTAAAATTTGCGTTCGGGCTTAACTCTTATAATATTTTTGCTTAATTCGATAGTTTTTTAAATAAATCTTTTTTTTCGTTCCCGTTACAGAGAGAAACTTTATCAAACAACTTGTTGCACTAATGAAGTTTTTATTATTATCAGTAAAAATATTTTTGTTTTATTTAAAGTAAAAGAAATTTCATTAGAAGGAACATTAATTGAATGCTTTTGGTATTTTTCATTAACCCAAAACAATTAAACTGTTTCCTTATCTGGCTTCAATAATTGGATTAGAAACTTCGATAAGGCGGTCTTTAAAACAAACGCTTTTTAAACTACTTTCCCAAACTAAATTCAGTTATTTTATTACGTCTATAAATGTTAGATGGCGTCAAAGCAAAATAATTGATATCTTTGTTATCAATTTTTAAAAATTATTATTTGTTCATTAAACTTATCACTTCATAGAGACTGTTGTTTTTTTTTTGTTTGGCCGTATCATACATTTGTGCCCTAAATTGCTATAATGGCTTTTTCATGTTAAGTGTTAATTAATGAAACCGTTCACATACAGTGCAGCAGTCAGGCAATGGTCTGTTCTTTGGAAAGGCGCTTATGGAAAGTAAGATTGAGCAAATGACGGGAAAGCCTTCTGTTGAATTTTCATTTACAACACAAAATGTGCATTTTAAAAACAATATGGCTGAATTTACTTCCAAACGTTTACGAACATATCGCTCATGTACTAGAACAGCGCCATATTTTCTGAATTACGGCTGTCTGAATTTTTAAAATTTTTTAAATATCATTATGGGTATCGTTTTAAAGCTTTTAACAGATCTTCAAGGAGATACTAAAATTTTTTTAAATGCTTAACCCATTAAAAGCCATTGGCATTTTTATGTAAAATTATATTTCGTACTTAATAATTTTTTTCTTATTTTTTAATTCTCTGTCACCCCAATATTTGCTTTTTTGATTGGAGTTACTTCACTAAACCAGATTTATATAGATGATAAAGGGTATCATCGGCATAGCCGAAAATAGCACTGTTACTTATTTTTTTAACCTGCTGTTAATTCTACTTAAAAACCATGTTCAGCTTTATTTAATAATAATTACATTTTTGAACATATGATATTAATTTTACTAAAATTTTATAAGAATTCTTAAAAAACTCATTGAAGTATTAGATTATTTTTACACTGTATGCTTGTTACCTATTCAACAGCCTATCTTTCATATACGAACCCACAAACATACATACATAAATGTCAAAGTTTTGACAAGTACATGTAAAATGTAAATTTGACATATTTTTTTTTTCTGGTAACTTGACGAAGTCTAAATTTATTTTTGCACATTGTCTTATACATTTTTCTCAATTTTTGTATATGACAGCTGTAAGATGAAAGACATATGTAAGAACATATATATAAAAATATGCATTTAGAAATAGGTATGTATGTAAATAGGGTTAATTTGTTTGTCGTTTTGTTTTTTATTAGAATATGCGTGGAAATTGGAGAAAATGTCAAAAACTGTTTTTGTGTAATGTTGACATTTATCCTAAGATTTGTATGTATCTATTTAATAGATGAAGAATGTAACATAAAAACGAAATCGCTACAAAATAAAAACAAAACAAAAATCTTTTCATTATTTTGTTTTCATTTTGTTCTTTTTTGATTTAAAGCATTGTGCAATGTTATTTTATGGGTACTTGAATATGCGCAAATAATTATAGTTGGAGCTCTCTATCATCTCCCAAAATACACTCAATCTCACTCTCTTTTTTTTGCTTTTAATTTTGCAACATCAGTGTGGCCATTTGGTTAAAAAAAGTTATGATGCTGAGTTGTTTTAAATATAAAACCAAAAATGCTAAAAATAAAATTGAAATAAAAAACTGAGCAGGCTGTAGGTAATACGTTATGGAATGACCGTCTTGTAGTGTTAAAGGTTAACATGTTGTGAATTTTTCAATCATTAATGATCATCGTAATTCCACGCAGTTTTTTTATGGTAGAATTATCTAAATAAATGATGCGAAAAAATGCTAAGTTTACTTAATATGTATTTCTTTTATAAAATGTTACTAAACGCGACGACATACTATGAAACTTAGTCCTTAGTTCTATCTTAAATCGCATGTGTGTCCAAAAAGCATGAGTTTGTATTAAAATAAAATAATAATTTCTGCGCAATTAGAGTTGAATTTTGGGTAGTATTACTCTTGTGGGACAGTGTGGCAGACAAACCTATATTTTCTTGCAATTCTTCAAAGTACGATAGTGAAGGATTATGTTTATATTATAGTTTGGAAGCTTCATTTGTTATACTCCCAGGAAGGTTTTGTCAGTTACAATAAATAATTAAGTTACTAAAAGGACAGAAGTATTTTGTAGATTTTCGTTTTTTTGTAAAGCTAATGCTGTGTCATAAAAATAATGACCACACTTTCATACATGGCGAAATAACACTAAGTGTTCTCGACAGCGAATTCATCGATTTTCGCCGAAACGCTAAGTGTTAAATACCATTAAAAAAATTGTACACATATTTTATATATGGAGTTTGACATGGCGACCACCTAATGTCGATTTTCCTTGATTTCATATTTCTTTCGTATTTGTATTTATTATAATAAAATGGAAAATTAGTTAATCGTTACTGAAGTATTCCTTTTGCTTAATATAATTTTTGAAAGATTTTTTATTATTTTACGCTTTCGTCTTGCACTGGATAATTCAATTTACATCTTTATAACACTACTAATTTTGCAGCAAAGCCACTGCTCTCAATTAGGAAAGAGGAAAATAGCGTTTGACCAGAAATTTAGTTTAAAATTTCATATAATTTCAATTGTAAAAATATATGTATATAAATATTTATAATCTTTGTGTGATTAACCACCTATAAATTGTTTTTATTATATTTTTAAAAATTTTAAATAGCTACCGCAGGCCTTAATGGTAACACTGACAGAGTTAAAGCAATCGGTTAAATCTATAAATATTTTACAGCTCCATTCGCTTGTCTGACCCCCACTTAGCAGACAACATTTTTTTGCTTCATTGTTGTTCAATAAAGAGGCTCTCAATTTTTTTTTTTTTTTTTTACTGGGGCTAAACGTGAGAGATAATAAATGTATCTCTTGTATTTGTTTAAAATTTAATGTTATGCTAAAATTTGTTTTTGCTGATTTCTTGCTTTTGTTTTTTGAGAGAAAAATCGAAAAATTAAATTCTCTCTTACTCTTAAAAGATTGTTATTATTTAGTTTGCCTTTGATTTGGAGCTCTGATGCTCATCTTTAACAATTTTTGCGTGTGAAAAGCAATTACAATAAAAAATGTGTTTTATTTTGTTGTTTCGCTGCATATATTTTGTTGTTTTTCTTTAATAAATTAACTTTCCCCTGCTGCTCTTGTCATAGAGATAGATGTATTAACGTATTTGCTTTATACTTATTTACATTCATACAAACTTATATATGTATATATGTATGTGTATATACATATATTATCATTGCTTTTTTTTCTATATTATTTTTCTTTGCTTTTTTGTGTTTGCCCGTGGTTGTTTCGTCTTCATCGTGTTGTATGTTTTCATAACTTCGTGCGGTTCGTGATTTTTCGACGTTTTTATACTTAGCTGCACATCTAAAATAAAACTATCTACAAATTTAAGTGATTAAATAATAATTTATAAAAAATTTAATAATTTCTAATAACAGCTATAAATAAATAAAAAAAAACTTGCCCAATTATAAGTGAGAAGAGGGAGAAATCTTAAAGAAATGGAAACAAAATTTTGGGAAAAAGAAAAAAATTCACAAAAAAAGTAGCAACAGTGTTGTATACAATATAAATAAATATATTTATGTATAAAATAGTGTTTGTTGTGCTTGAAAGAAATGTGTGAGAAAAATATTAAAAAATCAAATAAAAACGGCGACACTTGAAAAAAAAGAAAAAACTTAAACAAAAAAAAAAAAGAAGGTGCAAGCAAAACAACCAGACATTTGTGTGATTTTTTAAGCTATTGAATCTGAAAAAATCTATCGAAAATTTTGAACACCCTTTTTTCATGTAAACAAATTTTCTTTTACAAATTTTTTTCTCTATATAAAGTGTCTACAAAAAAAAAATTTTTGAAAGTTTTATTAAAAACAAAGTCACTAATATGTTAACTTGTTGTTTGTCTGTTGTAAAAATTTACACATTTCTTAATACTAAATGTTTTACATTAATCCCTTTTTCAAACTCTCTTAAAGTGTATTACACTCTGCAAGTGCTGTCTTTCAGCTTTGAAAGCTGACAGTGGGCATGTTAGGTGAAAAAGTCGTAAATAAAAGTATTACTATCATTTTTGACTATTAATAAATTTGAATGGTTTTACACACGAATATTTTAAAAGCTTTTTCTAACATAAATGACAAGAGATGTAATATTTTGTAGCAATATTGTGGGACTACATTTTATTTATAGTAGAAAACAATGGAATAAATTACGGACTACTAATAAAAAAGGCGTGAAACCAGTGTTCTGTAAAAGCAATTAGCCGGAAAGGCAATAAGAAAAATACGAAAATTTATTTAAAAATATTAGCTAAAATCACTTTAATTCCAGCCAAAGTAAGCTGCAATGCAGACAGACCGAACCGTTCTTTTAAGTAAAATAAGTTGAAGAACAGTCGAATACGTGTGCAGAAATTAAGATCAGTAAAATAAAACTTTAGACGAAGCCACGGGAATTTAAACCATTATTACCAATGACTTGAGAATAATATTTCTGAAATAAGGGTCCCTTTTTGCTGATATTAAAAAATTATGAAATTTTTTTATATAAAATAATTCTACGTTTCCATTGACTTGAAAATACTAGTTTAGAATAAATCTTTCATAATATTTCCAGGTTTACTAAGCATAACTCCTAAAGTTTTCTAGGTAGAAGTTAAAGAGTAAAAAAAATTGATTTAGTCAAAATGAACCATTAAAGTAACTGTTTCTTATCATGGAAGTACCAGTTAAATTGCCGTAAAATTTAATTTTTTATGACACTATAGTTAAATTTCAGCCCCGGTAAAATCTTTGCTGACTGCTGGAATAATTGCAGTAACAAGGAAATAAAATTTTAATAAAATTTACTGCTTAATGATTTTTTTCAGTTGTAGTCAGTAAAATGTTATCGATAATAATTAAAATTTTAATCAATTTTTTTTTCTTACAACAAATATTGTTCTCTTAACCCATTTTCGTTTTTTTTTTTCTAAAATCAAATTATTTGGCCATGTCTGTGTGATAGTAATAGAAAAAAATTGTATTTATTTTTGTTAATAATAAAACCCACGGATTTATAATGAATATAAGATGAGCGAGTGTAAAAATTAATATGAAGGCTTAATACTTTTAATGAGCGTTAAGTAAGATGGAGTAAATGATTGCAAGGGAGTTTATATCGCACATTCAAAAATAAATTACAATGTCACGGTGTGGTTTGCAACCTCAAGCGGAAGGATTATTAATCTGGCAGAACACCATTCAGCCTAATTGTAGCAAGAAGCAAACTGCTCCGGACCTCAGTTTATTCAATTCTTATGTTTTTAGCTTAAATGATACATTTTTTGTAGCTGGCAAAAGGACCATCCCAAGACGACGAGCCCTAGTCGGTGCTAATAGCCAGTATGCCAGTGGGGCCAAAATTCATTTTTTTTATTTATGTTTGTTTTTTTTTCAACAGCCGTTATAAAAATAAAAATTAAATCGCAGTTTCATTTAAAATTGACTCATAGCCTACATTTACACTGTGCAATTCTTTGAGGCATTTTTTTTCAATTCTCTATTTAAGTTGCCGAATATAAGTTATTTAAAAAAAGCATAAGCAACGGCAACATCCCCACAAAATTCAAGCAATACCATATTGCTTACCCCTCTTGCTTCACCAACAAACACCTATTTCATTCTAGTTGCATTAAAAGTTGCATAGTGTAAACGTGATAATAACCTTAAAATTTTCTGAAAATCAGTAAAAGTTGAATGATAGAGCAAACTTAATTTCAGTATCAGTAAAAATTTACTGGTTTTTGCAATTTTGAATTCAGTGTATCCATGTTTGTTATTCTTGGTAAACACAATCATGAAGAGTACAACAATTTAAAGAACATTAGCAATCAACATTTCTAGCCTCACTGTATAAAATCTAGGCGAACAAAGAATAATAACTAACATACTTGACAGCAACAAAAGCAAAAGCAACAATGACTTAATGAAAACGTAGGGCAACCAAACAGCATCTAACAAGCAAACAGACGTCTATCTCTACTTATCTCTGGGGCAACCTCTGTTTCCACACATTTTCCAATACAAAGACGAAGATTTTTCATTAACCAGGCCTCATTTTCATTTCTTTAATTTCGTACTTTCTTTCATTTTAAGTTGCCATCATTTTTATGTAAAACATCAACTTCAACATGTAAAACAGCACCCAAACACACAAATCCTTATTGAAATACAGACAACAACAACAACAACAACAACAAGGAAAAAATATATTTTCAAAAACATGTCTTCTTTTACATTTTTTAATATCCTCTTTACATAAAACATAAAGAAATAAAGTACAAAGTACAAGCAACAACAACAACAAACTTAGTTAAATCCCTCAATAAAGCTTTTCTCCCAACTTTACCCTCGTGGACTTTTTTTTATATTTTGCGTACTTTTATCATAAACCCAACTCATTTTGCAGCAAAACCAGCAACAAAAAAACGAGCAAAAAAAAAGGAACGAACGAGCGAATGAACCCACCATTATTTGTGCAGTCGTATGTAAAACGTAAACGCAAATCAAATCAAATTAAATTAAATCGAATTTTCATTTGGTACTTAAGTTGCAAGAATTATATGTAAATGATGATAAAAATAAAAAATTATATAGAAAAGTGTATAAAAAGATGTTAAACATAATTGTATTAAATCATTTAAATAATAAAGAAATACAACTTTTTTTGTAACCATGAATAAGTAGAGGCTGTAAAAGGAAAAAAGCCGGGTGGTGTTACCTTTATGACTTCCTGTAGGTAACAGCGCCATTAAAAAATGCTCCTCAAATTTGAATAATTTAATTGAAATCCATAAATTGACAATAAATTTGAAATATAAAAGATTTTAAATAACAAAAATTATGTGCTTAAAATAGAAGTGAAGTTAATTTAATTTAAACGGTTTCGAGATCTAGTGAATAACAGCTCAATAATGGTATGTTTAATTTTTTCCCCCTTATTTACTTGTATATTATTTTTCTTTTAAGATTTTACTGAAATTTTAAAGAAAACATGCAGTTGGAAGAGTTTTATTTTTATTTTATTTTTATTTTTTTACTGGGCTTAAGTAGATAACTACACATCACAAGAGTAGTTTTGCATATGCATCATTTTTTTAAATGCCAACTCTAAGGCCATCTTAAACATCATATCTATTAAATCTAAACCAATAGTACACAAAAACTAAAATTTTATTGAAATTGGTTGGTCGTTTCCAGAAAATAACTTTATCAAATACAGAAACACATGCCTTTAGTTCACGAAATGTTTGTGTTTCCTGCTTTCGCTCCTTTAATAATGAGTTATGAAAACATACAATCTATTTTTAAAACAAAAAATAAAACAATAAAAGCGAACTCAAAACATATGACAGGATATTGTGATCATTATTCGAAAAAAAAAAACTTACGTCTTGAAAAATTTACAAATTCCCAATTTCGTTAATAACAGACACAATAAAAAATAAACAAAAAATGTCCATGTACCAGATGACCTATTTTAAAAGCCTTTTGCACCGCTTCTCATAAATTTGGAAAACTTAAAATTTAAACTCAAATGATGCTTCACCTCTCAAATCTTAAATTTGTCTCAAGTGGACCCTTGGCTTAGAAATTTATTTATTTTCAAAAAATTTTATAATTATGCATGAAATAAACATGCAATTGAAACCAATTTGAATAATTGAATTTGGTTTTTTTTTTGGTAGGTAATCAGCGAATCAGAGCATCTGGATTTCAAGCGAACAGTGAAAAATTTCTTGAATTTTTATTATGATGTAAAAAAGCATTATTATGACAACTGATATTAAGTACGTTTTCAAAATTTAAAGAACTAAAAAATGAGAAAAAATATTAAATTTTTATTATTTTTTATATTGTCGGTCACAGGTTGTTACCTCTTAACTCGCACAAAAAAATCGAATCGGGTTTTTATTTATTTTAATTTTTGTTCATGAAAATTAATCTCGATAACTTTGCTTTCTTTACATCATCCCACAAAAAATATCTTTTACTATTTTTTTTTTTTTAATTTACTATGACACGGTTTAGCGACGAAGTAATAACTTTTTTATTGTCTTCTGAAAAGTACAAAAAACTTGTTAAGAGTTGTCAACCTGTGACCGACAATATGCTCCCTTTTTAAGTTCTTTGTGGCCTTTGTCAAACCTCACAGTCATCTTAAATCAACCAAAGGAGGGAGTACCTTTGTCGACGATAATTTTTCAACAGTTTTCTGGTTTTTCGAATATTTTTCTTAGCTTTAGATGAAATCTATCTGTTCGCTGGCTACATTTTTAATTTCAATGTAACGATAATGAGATGTTCTTTAGAACCTGATGAAATATTTTTCTTAATTAAGAGATATAAGAAGAAACTAGAAGAAGATCATTGTTTTCGGCCTCCTAGCAGTTATCAATAGCATTTACATTTCTGAACAAAAAGAGAATAAATACTTTTACAAGCTTTTTCTATTTTGGGCTTAACGCTATTATTAAATCTACTGCATAAAGGATCTGAGAGAAAGTGAAACTCTGGCTGGAGTAATGAAAAATAGCGACCAATATTGTGCACTTTGATCTCGATAGACTATTTTTGCTGGGCTCTGAAGTCGCAGGTCTATATAGCAATCATTTATTGTCCCTAAAGTCAGAATAATAAAGGCCAATTCTTTAATAAATCATAACTATGCATTAGAGTTGTGGAATATAGGACGCCCAAGTCCTACAATATCATGTTCTATCCACAATATAAAAAATAGGACTTGATAGTAAAAAAAAAAATTAAATTGATTTATTCTATTTCACTGTGGATCCACTAGTTTAATCATTATATTTGTGGGTTCTTTTAAACCTTTTTTTTTCTTTGTTACTTTAATGTTGCAACACAATTGCAAAGAAGACAAAAAATCAATTTTGCGTATAGAGATTATAAAAAAAAAAGTTTTTATATCTTTGGTACCACACATTTCAAAAAAGTTTTTTCCCTTTTTTTTCATTTATGTTAGCAAATTTTATTGAGCACAACCAGCTAAACTAAAGCCCACAAGCAAAATATCTTTAATTAATAAACCAGCAAAGAAAAAAAAAGAAAAAAAACTCTAACAAATCTCGATAAATCAGCAGTTGGTGCAGAATAAACTTTTAGTTTTTAGTCGTTTTTTGATCGCTGAATGTAACAAAACTTTGCATTTATTTGAACATAAGTTTTCATAAATGGGAAAACTTGTTTTTCATTTTGGTTTTGTTGGTATTGTTGCTTTCTAAAGCTTAAACATACATAAACTGACATAAATTTATTAATTGCCAACGAAAAACAAATAAAAATCAACAACAAACTAGTTCGCTTTTAATGCTTTATTTTATTTACTCGCTCGCATGTGTGCATGGACATATGTATGTATAAATGTGTTCATGTACATATGCATGTATATGTGTGTATGTACATATGTATGTCTGTATGTATGTATGTGTAGGAAAAGACTTGTGACGACAAGTTGCCTTAAAAAAAAAACAAAACAATAAACTTGCGAGAAAACTTAGACACAGCTAAAATAAAGTTTTGTCAATTATTTCGGCAACTGTTTAGGCAATTTTTAAAGTAATAAATGGTGGTAATAAATGACTAAAGTTGCTTGTAAACATTTACAATTTATCATGCTGTTTGGGAGGCTGAGATTAAGCCATAATTGGTCATTTAAAAATATTTAAGTTTAAAATAGTTCCACGTTAATGTTAAAGACGTGATTTTAATTTCTGATGCAGTTTATATTTGACGAATTATTATTTTCCAAGTTTGTATCAAGAAATCGTAATATTTTGTACAGAATTAAAAAAATTTTAGGCTTTTAAAGACTATAATGTTTTGGGACAAGAAGTTTCATTAAGAGGTTCTTTTAAAAAAGTATGCATTTAAGACTGTTATAAAAAATTTTTGTTTTGAAAAAGCATTAGTTACATAAAGTACTATTTAACAAAAAAGTACTATTTACAAAAAGTACTATTTAAAAAAGTACTATTTTCCAAAAAGTACTATTTACCAAAAAGTACCAAAAAATGTGTGCTATTACAAAAAAGGATTTTACATTTATGTAAAAGGTACTTTTTCTTTAGAAGTAATTTGAGGTACTTTTGAAATTTTTTAGTACCTTTAACACAATATTTATATAAAACTAAAACTGTTTATTTTTATTCACTTTATTCGTGCTTTCACATTAAATTTTTACAACAAAAAAATACCCAAATGGGAAATGGCATGACTTTGCTAAAGAGTAACAAAAACAATCTGGTTAATAGCCAAAAAGGAGTGACTAATAGCGGTTCATATACTTAAGTTTTGTGGGAAAAGAAATAAAATCTTCTAAGTAAAAATTATTATTGCAGCTATCTTGACTTTCGCTGGTTCTTACTATTTATGTTAAGTTTAAGACTTTGGTCGGTTTTGACAGCAAAATTTTGTGGCCAACATTTTTGTAGAACAATTCATCCTAGACCTCCCACTTTTCAGACATGTTTTTAACGATTTGCAAAAATAGAGGCAAACATTGTTGTTATGTGAGAGAGTTAGAGAGTTGATTGGTTTAACAAATATATATTTGACTTGGTATTTTCTGTAAAGTTGCGGAACATACCCTACACCATAAATGTAAAGAAAATATTGTTTCATAGCCATCCTAAAATAATATTTCAATAAGATGTTTTAAAACTCCATTACAGTTATATTTTCTTTTTTGTCTCCTCAACCAGAATTCACTCGAAACCCAGTGATTTTAAGAAAAGTTTGAAATTTTTATGCAGGCTCCCACAATGAAGTCGGTCCACTAATAATTATGAAAAGGACTATGAACTCAACTAATTATTGTACAGCACCTTAAAGCAATTTAATTTAATAAATAATTTAATTAAAAAATATCTTTATTGCATTGCAAGCTGTTCCTTTATTGCTCTTAAAAAATTATTAAATAATTTTTAAATTACAAGAAACATTTTTTTTTATTTATTTTTAACACAAATTAAATGATATAAATTGAATGTCATTATTATCAAAGAAAACTCTTTAGAATCGTATAAACCAAAGCTGGTTATTATTATTATTATTTGTAAATGACAGCATGTTGAAATTCTGATAAATATGACACAAAATCATAAAAGTAATAATTGCCAACTGAGTTTCTATAGAAACAACAGCACCAATGAAAATAAAAAAAAAGTTAAACAACTCAAAAGTTCACAACAAAACTTTTCTTATAAAAACATATTGATAAAGAAAAATGTTTATTTCAATTAACACATGACTTTTAATCAGCTAAAGAAATTGAAATTACATTTCAGGTTCCAATTTAAGTTAAGAATTTGACAAAAGTAAACAAAGAAATGTGTAAATAAAAAAAAGCATTTTATTGATTTTTATAACAGCGCACAGTAGGGCGGAAACGATATATTTTAAAAATATACAAGCAAATTCTTAATGGATGTTCGGACTAAAACATTATTTTACTAACTGCTAGAAGAGAAGTAATTAAAATTGGAGCATTGCAGATGTCCTTGGAACTGCAAAATAGGAGACTAAAGTAGGCCAGCACGGAATTTCAAATTTTAATGTTTTAGAATTTTATGTTATCGATTAGACTTTTTAAAGTTTTTGTGATTTAACAGTCTTTGAATGTAAAGTTATCTTTGCATTTAAAAATGGTAAATAAAACAAAAAATTCAAGAACCTTGAATTTTTTTTCACATATTTAATTTCAGGCACAATTGTATTAAATTAAAATATCTTTTGAATACGACGTACAAATTCAATGATCATATAGAAAAAATTAGAAAGTTAATTGCTGCCCATCTTAAATATTTACGCTTTAAAAATCAAATTATTTATATTTTTATTGTCGCCAGAAAAAATCGTATTATTTGTTTTAAATTTATTTGATTTTATTAGAATAAAAAACATTTATTTTTTTGTCTGTTTAATACGTCTTTAGTCTCTCTCACGTATGATTAAATTTTGCTTAAATGTCGAAAAGCATGTTTTTTAGCATCGTGTTTTTTTTTTGCTTTTTTTATTTTATTTTATTTTTTATTTTTATTTTATTTTATTTTTTTTTTTTTTTGCCATACGAGGGCTGATACACGATAATGCCACTTTTTGCATTTTCTCTCTGCTAAAAATCCGTAAAACTTACACATACATCAGCTTATCATTGTATTTTTTGTTTCGTTAAGAGTTTGTTTCTAAATTTTTTTAATTGTCTGTTGTTGACTGAGTCTCGTTGATGAGTAATAACTTTGACAAACCGTCAATCAGCTGCTGTTAGCTGCGTTGCATCAGCACTTTATAATTAATACGCGCTTAAAATCGATTTTTGAACGCTAATCTCTATGGCCTCTTTTCGATATTTTTTTACTAAAATTTTTCCTAGACTGACTAGATAAGCTAAGCCCACAAACTCCTTCGTTGTTATTGTTTTTTAACAACTAACGAACGAACAACATTCTAACCCATGCAAATTGAACATTATTTGTTCTATTGCGTAAGTGGCGCCAATTATGAAATTGATTGATGTATTTTTTTCCCATAATTTTTATGTTTTTTTTTACATTTGTACCTGATTGGACTGTGTTGACTCCCCCTACTTTGATTTAGTAATAGAAATCATTGTGTATTTGCACAATGATTGCCGTAACACAATTGTTAAATTTGTAATTATTTTGTTATTTTTCAACGTTACTTGTCGTTATTTGTACGTACGAGTATGATGAACGTTAGTTAAAACTTGTAGAAATTTTATTTTATTGCTTCGTAATTAATTTCTTGTTGTTAGCAGAACAATTAGCAAAAGTAAATACAAATTTATAAAAATTTGCTTTTTTGTTGTTTTTTTTTTTCATGTGACTAAGTCTTTTGTGTTGTTAATAAGGAATCGATTTTGTAGGTCAAGAAATCGTGTTGAGAATTTAATTGTTTTATTATTAAAAAAAAGAGTGTTTTATTTGCCATAAAAGTATGTGAATTTTTGTTTTAGCTTTTAATGCAAGGCTTAAAAACTTAAATTTACTCATGCTTAATATTAGGTGGCAAAATAAATTTCTGGCAAGTATCAATTTTATATTACAAGCAATAATTTTATTGGTTATGATCAGCATTTTATTTATTCAATGAACAGAATATAGGAAACAATTTTTGATTCTTTAATATTCGAAAATCTTACTGTGCGTCAGGAAAACATTCATGGTTTAGGGCAACGATGAATAAATATTGTCATATTGATAACTTTCGGTTACAAAGACCATTAATATTTTTAAACTTTTTCTCTTTTCCTCGTATTGCTTTTAAGCGCTCTTTGTCTTCAACTGTTACGTTAATCAATTTTGCTCAGCTTTAACTAATCGCTAGATAATCGCTGTCGGGTCTATTCCCCTTCACTTTTGCAGGAGTTTCATTAAGTAACGAACTTTTACAGCAATTTTGTTAAGTAACGGAAGGAGCGCATATTCTTGAATGTTTCGAACCATCCACATTATTAAATGTTCTCTCTCCAGTAGCGTTCTCGAAAAGTTTACAGATATTTTTTTGAGATCTCTCTGAGATCTCTGCGAGATATAAGCCCGTAAAAGTACTGATCAGTGTTTGATTTTTTTTAAAAACGTCCTTATATTCTTTTAAGCATTAATTGCTCTCTCTTAAAATAATAAAATAAAATAAATAAATTGCCTGTTAAAGTTTCCAGAGACGTCGCAAAACTAAATTATAAATAAACTTAATTAGAAGGGGTCTTGAAAATCAATTTTTCAATTGCCATTTTACGCCGCCTGCCACCTTTACTCTCACGCCTTTCTAAAAAATTCTACACAATACTCTATGGCAGGTTTTAATTCAGTCTTACAGAAAGTAATAGCCATTCACCTTATGCAGGGCTTACTTTTCAAGCAATATTACTGGTAAATTTTTGGGGCTCCTTCCCCAAAGCGTGCTGTGGTGATTCGCTTGGTGGTCTGGGTTCATATCCCAGCCGCTACGACGTTACTCAACAGCTTTTAATCGCAACTGAAGTAAAAAATAAATAAATATTTCTGGCAGCTTTAAAACTGTAACGCTAAAGTTCTGTTTAAAATGAAAAACACAACGTACAGTTTCTCCACTACCTTCTTTCTCTGCTCTACACCTTCCCAAGAAAGGTAACACAATTAATTAGAAGGCATTATTTTTATGAACTGCTGCCTAAGAAACGAGGGCTACAAGTCTGGCAGACGGATAGACGAACCGATATTGTAGCGGTAGGTTTATTGGGGCTTATTTTAGTTCGCCTATTCCTTTGCCCTTTTCCTATCCCTTGAATTGTAATATTTAGCACTTTCAAAGAAAATGTGTTTTTATGCCTGCTATAAAAGCAAGTTAAAACAAAAAAATGTTAAAGAGTGTCCATATAGGGAAGTGATTTTTGTATATATACCTTTATCTTCTTAACCGTTATAGGAAGACACTTAAAATTGATACAGCGTACGTACATGGGACTATGTCTGCTAAAAGAAAAAAATATAAAAAAATTAAATTTCATATTAAAGGGTGTCCCCCAAGGAAGATTTGATTTACACGTATAAAGGCTTAACTTTTAAATCGTAATAAATTGAAGTAACAAAATTTTAAAGAAATATTATAAAAAATATAAAATAAAAATTAAAGGGTGACCCATTAATGGCGTCACTTTTACACACAAAAAATTAATTTTAAAATGAAATAGGTGTACCTTTGAAATAATGTCTTACAATGTGTTAAAGTAGTTTAAAGAAGTAAAATTAATAACTAAAGGGTGTCTACATTAAAAATATAATTAAACAGTAACGGGGTCACTTCTGTACATGAAAAATTTTTTGAAAATTTTGATGTTGGTTTAGGTAGTAAGCGATATGGAATATAAACACCTATTTTTTATGTCTGTCTGTGTTCGCATCACTTAAAGGCTGCTGGATGGATTTGAATAAAATGTGAAGGCACCGAATTTGGCCGGTATAATGATAAAAGAGCAGTTGTCAGTACATTTTAAGTTTTGTAGATGACTGTTTACAGATTTCTACAACAAATGCTTAAAAATACATTTTCCTAAATTTTAAATTAAGGAAATGACATGCGAACGAAGTCGTGGACATCGCTAAAAGAATATAAAGTTTTGAAAATAATTAACCAGCAATAAATAGACTTTGGCATTTTTTAATTAGAGATAGTGAACACATAAAATCAAATATAAAAGGGTGCACTATATCCGAATGACTTATTCAAGAAGCTTTAGTTGTCTTCACATGACAACTATATAAATACTGCGAATTACGAAGAGATAAAAGCCGACTTCATGAAAGTAACAACCCTTTGCTACCTAAAATGGAAACATTTCATTAATTATAGGCTTCTTTATATCAAAAGTTATAATTAGATTTTTGTATTAAAACAAAACAAACAAAAAGTGATGCTCTTGTAAAAACATGTTAATTCAATTTTATTCGCTCAACAACCTTAACGGAAACTATAATAAAAGTAACTTAAATAATTAAAATATTTCTTATTTTGCATAATATCCCATAAACATTATATTTTTTTTTTTTATTCCCTTTCAATATCAATATATTTTCTTCAAATTACAATCAACAATTGCAACAGCAATCACAATTATCGTCCTCATTAAAGGAGAATTTTATTTTAAATACATAACTTTGGGATTCATGTCTGTTTGCTTTTCTCACTAATTCCCAAGTTCTGTGTAATATGACAGCCAGCAAACAAGCAAAACCTCTCATTTTCACTCATGTTCTTAACTTACTTTCAAGGTGGTCCTGTGTTTATACGACTACTTACATACAAATATTCCTTTGATTGTTTTTCTATCTATGACTTTGGCTAGAGATAACTTTCCAAGTACTGGTATCTAACGAATATTTAAAAATCTCTAAGGTATGTTGATAACTTTTATAGTCTTTTATAATTACAGAAATTTTTGTATCCAGGTAGGATTGAATGCAGTTCTATCTGTGTGTTGCTACGTGTCATTATTACAAGTTTGAAAATCTAGATATGAATATAAACCAAATGGGAAAATTATCATCAGCGTCATCATCGTCATCATTGTCACCTTGTCATTTGTAGTATCAGAAGAACAGCACAAAACAATATGGAGTCAGTTTAAAATGCAAGAAAACGATTAAAATACTTCAATGCATGAAATGGGAAAAATATGTTTTTTATCTGCTTTTAATTGTCAGTACGAAAGCGGATTAAACGTAAAAAGTATTTGAAAAGTAAAAATTATATTAATTATGGTTTTTAATTTTATGTTCTAATTTTATTTTTAATATGCACAGAAAATCCAAATGAAGTTTATATTTGTTTAACTAACCACACAATAATTGCAGGGAATATTTGTAGAATTTGTCTGAGTCTATAGTTGTGTTGTATTTCAATATTTAATAATTCTTACAAAAATAAACCGAATTTGAAACAAACAAACTTAAAATCATATTTCTTTAGGACGATAACTATACAATAATTATATTCAAGTACATTCGAAAGAGATTGCGTCAAGATTTTTTATATGTCGTAGAACAAAATATGAATGAAGATTAAACAAGAAAATTCACCAGTAATGTGGTCACCCTTTATTTTTTACACTTTTATTGCTGACACAGTAAAACAAAATTTGCTTAAATTTTAAGCGTTGGTCTTTAACTATTCAAAAGATTGGCCATGTACACTAAATTAATATAATTGGACACCCTGTAATTTATAATTTTAAATATTTATACTTGTTATTATACTTGATACAGTAATGGACTAATTTTCAAGAGTTTTTCTGTACTGGTTGTAAATATAGAGCCATTTAGCCAAATTACATCAGTTACAGGGTCACCCTTTAATTTCTGATTTCAAGTTTGCTACTTGTTATAGCGTACTAGCAATAAAGGTTCTGTACAAATTTCAATCAACAGTCAACAACTGTACTACAATTTGATCATATACATCAAATAACACCAACTATTGTAACACCCTATAATTTATAATTTTAAATAATTATTCTTCTTAATATACCAGACAAAGAAATGGTCATTCTGTTTAATATTCAAGTGTTTGTACATAACGGTTCAAACAATAGGATCATATAGGTTAATTAACTTCAAATATGGGAACACCCTTTAATTTTCAAATAAAATTTTTATACTTGTTATTATAGCCCACTTAGCAATAAAGGTTCTTTGTAATTTTCAACTATTTGGCTATAACGGTTTAAGAGTTTGGCCACATACATCAAATTACATTAACTTTTGGGACACCCTTTAATTTTAAATTTTGAATGTTTATACTTGTTGTTAAAACGATCATAGTAATCGACATCCCGTTTAATTTTCAAGCATTTGCCTATAACTGCTCAAGAGATGGGGCCATATAAGTCCAATTACATCACATATGGGACACCCTTTAATTTTTATATGTATTTTTATATAACTTTTTGCTATTGGGAGCTTTAGTAATATGCATTTTTGTTAAATTTTAAAGAAGTGCGCTTTATGGTTTCTAATACTCTTAAAAACATGTATGTATGTATGTATGGGGACACCCTTTAATGTTTAAAACTATGAACTGTTTTTAAAACGGAACTAATCTGTAAGCTTAATCTATCAAATTACAAAATATTTTTAAAATCAGTTCAGAAATGACTGAGCTTTTTAAGCACAAACATAAAGAAGCAACTTTCAGTCGAATTGATAACCTCCTTCTGTTTTTGAAGTCGGTTAAAAACGTTACAAGTTGAGCCAAAAATGTATATATAATATTTAACCATTATTTATGGCCACAAAGCCTTAACAAATAACAACCAAAATTTTTGCATTTCATTATAAAAATTTCTTTTAAACTGATTTCTTTTTTACTTTTAAATTTATTTCATAAGAAAATACCAAGAAAATGACACTTTTTTGTGTGTATTTTAGCCAACTTTCTTTAAAATATTTCAAATCAAAGCCTTCAAGCTTGTTAAACCGACTTTTCTTTTTCTTACCTTCAACCAAAGACAAACAGTCACTGACTACAACTTACCTTCACCTAGTTTTTTGCTTCTTCGTTTTAATTTTCTTTCTTTCTCTCGCCTAGCTTTTGGCTATCCATGAAATTCTTAACACAAGTAGAATATATTCACTGTATTTTAGCGATAAAATCAGTTGGGGTGGATTGAACCTTCAAGACGTAGAGAAAATATAAAGAGTGAAGTAACAAATAACTGCAGAAAAATGTAGTTGTGTTTTTTTTTAGTCGACGGGCATAAAATGAAATTATTAAAGGTCAGTTTAAAATAAAACCAAAGAACCGAACTATTTAAACTGTTGCTATTCATGATGTTTTAATTTTAAATTTAAATGGGATATTTTTTTCAAACAACTTGTATTTGAGCTCTTTATTTTGAAAGTGGCATAAGTCCCTTTGCTTTTAAGCTGATAAACATATTTAAAGGATTGTGCTTTTTTTCAAAGGTTTTAAAGGTATTGAGGCCACTAAGTCTCGAGTAAACTTACCTGCACTTCTATCTTAGGATGCTTATTTTTTCCTTCAGACAATATAAAATTCTTGCAGCTCAAAACAATTAAACTTCTTTCTTTCTTTGATTTTTTTTTTTTTTGAAAAAATTGACTTATGCCACTTTCAAAATAAACGGCTCATTTAACACTGTTCCCTTTAAGAAAATTAAAAGCCTATTTATAGATTTAAGTTTGTAGACAACTTTTAAGGTCACATATTAAAATTGTAAAGCTCGTCTTAGAAAATGCGAGTAATTGGCGAAAAAATAAAAACTTGCTATTTCCGGTGTGCTACGCTACCCTTATGAAAATAATCGTATCTCGACCACTCTTTGAAACCATTATTTTTACTATCCCCATTATTATGGAAGTATTAACGGATTTCCTCTTGCCTGTGGGATATTAAAAAAAAAAACTATTTTATTAAATTGTGGAGAAATACAAAAAATGGAAAAGAACATTCTCATTTAATGCTATAGAGTAATACCAGTAAATACACGATACAGATTAACGTCAGTTAACCTGGGAGTGTGGGCCTAATCTGACGGTGGCCTCACCACTGTGTGAAATGCAAAGCGTCAGCTAGCGCCCTCTGCAAGCGTAGCTTAAGGAGTTGCAATTGCAAGAACATGGCTTGCTGGATGCATGTTCTTCCGCTTGCTTGAGGGTTGGAGACTATCCAACCCCGTCTATTGAATGCAGACATTGACCTTTACCAGCAGCCAAAACGTGTTCCCTGTAGGGACATTACCCTTAAACGGCTTAAGAGATGGGGGGACTGGTTCCCTCTATACCCAGTATACAACTTATCTGAACCAAGGTTGGCTCGGCCAGACTTGAAAGAAAATAATAATAGTAAAAGAGAGAAAGCTCGGATATGAACCAGGGCCATCCAAGCCACCCGGGCTTAGCAAAGAATTTGTTTACCATATAAGATACAGCACTGCCAGAGCCATATTTTTTGTATTCTTAAAAATTAAAATTTTAAAATTTTCTGTCAAAGATTGCCCCTTTCAGTACTGTAACTAAAATTAATATTCGTAACTCTCCAGTGGATAGTAAAGTTTAATATCAAATGCATAAAAGGAAAATAAAAAACTTACAACTCAGAATTCACAAGGATAAAATCATGAGCAAAACAGTATTTTATGTTTTTTATTTTGTGCATTATAACTTCTCCAAAAATAGATTTAATGACAAAGAAAGTTTCAAATATTTCTGGTCCTTCGGACCTGTGCTTCATTGCAATAGCAAAATCAATGACGCACCATTTTTATTTTTTATTCTTTAGCTTTTGTTATGAACTTAAATGTATAAAACACTTTCCACCTGTCAGTAAGGAAATCTATGTTGTATTTTAATATCTCTTATGATTTTTTTAGTCTGAATCTTTAATATTAAATATACAGCATCAAATGTAAGTTCATATATACCAGTATTTATACGTATGTACAGATATATGTTTCTTTGAAATGCCCTTTCACATACAGATTTTCATTAAAAATAAATTAAATGAAAAACTAAAGCTTTTTTTATAAAAACAAATAGAGGAAAATTCTTTAACTTGAGAAAAATTCCTTTTATAAAGTACAAGCAAATAAAAGAAATTCAATAGAATTTGAAATAAGTGCACAGCAATATTTTTGTAAGAAAAACTATGAAGATAAAATAATAAAGAAATAAAATAAAATGAAAAACAATGTCTTAAAGATAAATTCCTACGGTGTTGTATGCTATTTTTCTTAAAATGTTGAGAAAACACTTACACATGCCACGCTTAAGCCAGTCAGCCAAAAAAGAAATAAATTTCATACACATGTCAGAGTAAAAATCCAGGTAAAGAAATTGTTTGAAAATTTAGAGGCAACAAGTTTTTTCTTTAAGGAAAAATTTTATTTAAAGTCAATTTACGTTGTTTTCTTAAGATAGAGCTACATAATATTCTTGTAGGTATTAAAAAGGAAATGTTTATGAGTTACTTGGAATTTATTTAGTTACAGCCTTCTTGTTTTGCTTATAAAAAGACGAAAATAAATTTTCTACTTTCTGCAAATTCTCATTTAGTTTGAAAAAACTTATTTTTTAATCCTCAATTTTTTCTCTTTAATTATATGGGCCTGTCGCTCTATAGAAGTTCTACCGATTTCACTTTTTTCCATTTTGATGTTTGATCTGTGGATTTTGCGATTTCACCTTTCGACAAAAATCTGAAATCTCCGCTGCAAAATTAAAGTTATAAAGAATGATACCGAAAAAGTATTCTATGTTTCCTCCACATTTGCTACAGCGTTATTTTAATCACTCATCGTTATATATTTCTATTATAAATATTTTTGAAAAGGTCACTTACTCAATATCAATTACATATGGAATAACAAACCTTTATTTAATCCGTGTCCATTTTCTCTTAATAAGAATGGGAAAAATTATATAAAAAATTTTCTCTCCGCTTCATGCAGCAGTTTTTTAATTTCCATTTTATATTCATTTACACTTCTTTTTAATATCATTTCCTTTAATACACTTCTTTTTTCTTAATGTAGTAATTTTTACTACAATATGTTTTATTTTAGTACCCCCTAAGGAAGTAATTTGTTAAGATACATGGGCGGCAAACAGGAAGTTAAAAGAAAAAAGAGAATTTGCACCTGTTTTATTAATAACTAACAAAACGCTAAGGAGTATTTATGACACTTTTTCGCACTCATGCATTTGTTCATATTCGCAAAGCAATCATTTTATAGCAACTGAGGAAACATTTAAGATGAAAATTTTATGGCAGATTTTTTTTTAGGTCAAAGAAAAGTGTAATAAGCAGTAGATGAGAAATATGTGAGGTTGTTTAAGATATTTCTAATAGATTAATTTATCATATTTTTAATTAAGTTTTAAAAAATAAATTTCTAATTGATTTAACAAAAGAAGACATACATTTTGTACTCTGTGACCTTGGCTAGATTTGTTTCTAAGATGTCTTGCCATCCACGCTACAGTGTTGTATAAGGCCGCAAGACTCAAAATACATGCCTCTTTAATTCTTGCAATTACCCAGACCTCAGTGTCAGTAGATCGGGCAAGACTCGAGCTCACAAATTAACCAACGACTACGACTGTTGTTTTTCCTTTGCAACTAAGACGCAGGTTAAAAAGAAAATTTCTTCCTTTTTATAGACAAACACTTTGATCTGCTATTGTAACATACAAACGCCTTCTTCAGTTAAACGTCCGCGGCTGCATAGAAATTATTTTTATTATCCAATAGCAATTGTAGAAGGCTTTAGCAGAAGTTTGTTTCCAATTTTAATAACTTATCAATCTTGGCTTCTCAAAAAATCTTACTTCTCTTTATTCTCAAGGCTCTATTGGAATTTGAACTCATGACCTTCTCTTTAAAAAAAACACTCGCACTAATGCCTGGTAATGCGAGTGCTCAATACCGTTGTTTTCTGTTTAATTACTATTCTTTTTTTTCTGTTCTCACACACCACACTTTGTTAATTGTAGAAGTAGCAGTTCTATTTACCGCACATACGCGAGCACAATATTAACTTTTGATATTAAAGAAGGAATGCCATGTCCTATTGTCGTAACAATATGGCAACATACATTAAGATCTGTTTACTCAAAACTGATGTTATCTCCATACAGGTTTTTCTAGGCCAAAAACAAATACTTTCTGCCCGGGTTTAACCGGCCTTAAAAAGCTCTTAAGTACATGAGAGTATTACTTAAAATTTTACTTTTTATTTATTTAAAAATATCAAAAGAAAGAGAAAGAGAAAAAGGACCTATTTTCCGTGTAATCGTAATAAATTCTATTATTTTACAAATATATTTAAAAAAAAAATTAAAGGTTTTATCTTCAAATTTCTTTCTTTGACCCAACCCTGCAACCAAAGCATCTAGAAAATATTTTTTTTTTTTAATTTTCCTTGCTTTTGTAATATTTAACAGCAGCAAATAAATACGTTATAACACACATTTTTAATGTCGTTTAAAAAACTAAAGACCACCCACCTCGTTAAACGTAACGCTAAAAACGAACTTAAACACACACACACGTATAGTGACGACATTTAATAGCATTAATTGTTCTCTTCTATAAACTGTTACCCCTTCTTTTTGTTTTTATTATTTGAAGAGAGGAGGTAGAATTGCATAATTTATTTATATACGTTGTCTCCTATGAGATTGTGCACCATTGTATGCGTGAGTTTTTTTATTTTAATATCGTTTTTATTGTTTTACAAACAGGTGTTGAAAATTAATGAAAATTGTCGTGGTTGCATTTTTTATAAGTTTTTTTATTTTTAGTTAAAGCTTTAATACCAGAAATTATACAGTGGCGCTGAAATAAAAGTGTTCAGTAGTGCGATTCACTATGCTTTTTAAACCACAATTGTTTCGTTTAAAAATGTTAACCACAAAATTAACCATTTTGCTATTCACTAACACTTTAAACGATATTTATTGGTGTTTAAAGCAAGCTGCTTCAGTCAGCTGTTATTTTTAGCAAAACAAATTGTGGTTTATTAACAGCAGCATTTTTTGTGTGGTTTAATCTGTTTAAAAAAGTGTTTATTTATTATGTATATGTATTGATTTTATAACATTTTATTTAAATGCTCTTTTATTAAATATAACCCTTTTTTAATGATTTTGTGAAATAAAACAACTTTATTCATTTATTTGTTTATTATTGAAAAAAAAAGTTGTTCACTGGCAGTGGATAACTTTAAAAAATTAAAAATTCAATCAAAAGATAAAGCATTCAATGAAATAAAAGAAAATAAAAATAATAAAGTACAAAGCAAAAAATTCATTAAAAAATAATTAAAATAAAAAAAGCCACTGGTTAACCGCTTTAACCGCCCCACCAAGACTATTTAGCTTTTCGGACAATTCGCTCCACTTCTTGTCGCACTCCAATTTTTCATGGAGATTTTTAAATTTACCGCCAGCAAGTCCCATCCGACTCGAAAATTTAAAAGCATTTACTAAATGAATAAAATATATTATAATTTTCTACTTAGTTTGCAAAAAACTATTTAAAATTTATTAATCACAAGGTTTTTGTTTTGTTTTTTTTGTACTCTTCTTTGTTATTTTCTCTTATTTTAACATTTCTCTTGGCAGAGTTGCCGTGTAATATCAATTTGAATAGAGAGAAATATAAAACTGTTTACCATGGTTATAAATAAGTTAGTGAATCACATAGTGGTTAGTGCAAACAACAAAATGTGTGGTTAAAGTTAACACCTTTTAAAGTGTTAAAAGTTAGTGAATCGCACTACAGGGCTCAATTTTTAAATAGTTAAAAACGTCAACTATTTGACTCACATTCTGTCTAAAATTATTTTATTTTATTTCATTTTAATTTAAATTTTTATATTTTTTGTTTTTTATTTTTTTATTTTTTTATTTTTTACAAATAAATTAAAGTGGAAAATATCTACACAAAAGAAAAGAAGAAAAAAAACTTGAGTGCCCTTTGCGTTATATTTAATATTTTAAAAAATTGTAAATAATTTCCATTTTATATTTTTTTATGACGCAAAATATTTACTTTGATAATTTAACCCACTAAAGATCCCCTTATTAAACTTCTCCTGTTCGTCAGCTTTATCCAAAAAGCCTTAAGATTTGCTTCACTAGACTTTGTAAAAAATATTAAAGCGAAAATAACTTTGCCGTGCTGCTGTGCTTCTTATAAATTTCGTTTGCATTATTTAACTTAGGAAAAAACCATAACAGGCAAAAAGAACTTGAAAATTTAGATTATTAAGAATAAAAGATTAATACAACAAAATAAAAAATAATTTCTAGCGTTTTCAGAATAAAAATGCAAACGAAAAGCTGACACTGTTTTTAGAGCCAGAATGCAAAGTAAGTCAAATAACTTTGGAATACTGCTTGTGCAGCAATTAAAAAACAAATGGCTTAAAAATTAATATTTAAATGTTGCGCGCTAAGAACACCAGAGTTTGACATATATTTTCTTGTATTTAAATTCGTTTGAATTGGGCTTATTTAAAATCTCTGATGTAAATTAACTACTCAGTAAAAAACTATTTATTGAAAAAGCTAAAAAAGAAAAATGTTAAGCTTTGCAGCCAATAAAAAAAATTAAAAACACAAAAAATAATAAATTCGCCATATGACAGTTGGATCATGCACGACGGGTTCCGTACCATGCAAAGCTCACTCTTAAATTAAAAAAAAATTAAGTGTCTCAATAGCAACACTCTTTGGTTTTTTAATTTTATTTTGTGTACTTGTCGTTCTAGCGCTCATAGCAACACATACACGGTGAAAAATTTAGGCATTTGCCTACAAAGACTTAAGAGATAAGGCTATGGTCGCCAAAATACGATTTCAAAGTTATTGTTCTCAATTATTTATACAGCAGACTAACTGTGATTAAAAGACTAATACCATGTACTTTAAAACCACGTCAATATGGGATCACCTATATGTTAGTTTTATTTTACTCTCTAGTGGCAGATATAAAAATTCTTTAACTCAAAATGTTTGTTTAGTGCTTTTTAAAAACAAGGCCGTAGAGGAAAAAATCATGTCACTAATGAAACACCCTTTAATATAAAGTGTTATATTTTCAACTTGTTGTTGTAGTTTTACATAAAAATTGACGTGTGACTCTATTACGTTTCAAAAAGTAACAATATTTTTAGAAATATCACCTAACTTTCGGGAAACCTTTTAGTTTTTGGGTTCAGAAGTCTAAAAACGATATAAAATAAAAGAAAAATACTGAAACAATATTATTTACCTTGTGTAAGCTTAAGTGTAAACAAATTCTTTAGGCGGCTCGTAATTAAACACAACTTCCGTTAATGCTTTAATATTGTCTATTCTTTCACCTGCCTTGTATAACACAGTGTTTGTTGTCAACGTTCATATGACCAAACTTGCTTAACAGACAAATACCACATTTATTCGAAGTAGTGGACCCACCTCTGCATCGCCTTTCACTAACAATAGACATATTATTTTATCCTTATGATAACAAATTTCTGCATAAGTTAGACAAGGGATTTAATTAGCGAAAGCTTTGATTCTATGTTTTAAGAAATATAAGAGTTACAACAACTTCTCGCTAAACTACTGGGTATTTTAAACAAATTATTGTTAATGTAAGCGTCATCATGTAAAGCATTGTATGTGTGTGTTTATTTATATGAGAAAATCTTTTGTAAAATACATGTGTATAAATGTTTGTTTAAGCTAAACGCATAAATATCGTTTCAATAAACTTTAAATATTAAACAGCTTTTAATAAAAAATTAACCTCATTAACCACATCTACTCCCACTCAATGACAGGCATACAAATCCCTCTGTTTAGCACACAACCCAAAGGGATTTTTAAGTATTTAAAAAAATCACAGTGTAACTGTCATCATTATCACCATCAGCAATGTACTCGTGTTATAAAGTATAATATTTAATATTTAAATAAACTCACACGTTCATAAGTTCTTTTTAACATAATTAATTTATTGCTTAACAGAGACGCAGTTTCATTTTCAACGAGTGTATGAACACCTTCCAACAAACGATTATTGTTGAACTTGTGAAGTTACTCGTGTATTTAATGTAATGCGTACATTAAGCAATCGTTATGTAACTGATGTGATTAATCTTAAAAAGTGTTATTCACTGTTGTATTAATTGATAATACTTGCTCCATTTAATCTTTAGATGGGGATTTTCTCTTTTACAATTATAGCAGATGCGTAAACAAATTTAAGATTCTGGAGCAGCCTTTTTGATTTAAGAACTTGATTTGATTAAATAAAGGGAATCTGCACAAGCATGAGTTACTATGTTAGTTTCTACAACGAAATTTTTAACTGGCCTTAGATAAGTGAACCTATAAAACCACTCCTGCGACCTTAATGACTATTAGCGATTGCTCAACGTTCTGCATAAACTAAAAGCCTAGACATCTTCATGATAAACTATTTTCAAAAGTTAACTTATAAAATTGAAACCTGCTTGATGCTGCGACAACTTCGTTAAAAAACTGGGCCAAAACACCCACGGAACACAGAAACGTTCACAAGCAGGGATGGTAATCTAAATTTTTAAATAGCAGCAGTCAGTTCCTTAACTTTTCTTGAAAAATATAATTTTTATTTAGGGGGAAATTACACGAAGATTAAAAAAAAATATATTTTTCGGGTTTTTTTTGAAAAAAATTTTTATAAAAAGTCATTGCCATTTATACCATGATTTTATTGCATGACTTATATCTGAAATACAAATGGTTAATTCCTTTAATTTATTTCTTCCTTAAGAGTTCATTACCCAAAGTGTAAAAACGTAAATCATTTGGTTTCTCTGCGATGTCTGTCTGTCTGTCACAGCGCTCTATCTATGGAACCGTAATTGTTAGATTCTTAAAATTTTCAAAGGAGATATAGTCCCATTTTGAAAAAAAAAATATTTATGGTTAAAGACTATTCTGAGAGTGCAGTGATATTCATAATAATATTATTTTTGTTTACCTGTGGAAGACAGACACGCATGATTTTCACAGTAAAAATAGTAAAAATAAAATTTTAAATAAAAAGGTGTCCCACTAGTGACGGCATTTTAATCTACTCAAAAGGGAGACACTTAAATTTAAATATGTTCATGTTTCCCATAAGATCAGGTACAAAAAATGAAAAACGAAAATAAAAATTAAAGGGTGTTCCTGTAGTGACATAAAGTTTATACGATAACTCTGGTTTTTCAATCATGGTAGGCAAATTTAAGAATTTACATAGAGTATGAACAAAAACGCCCGCCCCGCTATAAAAATAAATAGAAAAATAAATTCACAAATTAAAGGGTGTTCTCATAGAGGCCGTTAATTTGACAAATATAGCCTTTCAAACCCTTAAAGGCAGGTGCTTTTGATTTGCACAGGTCATGTACTGCTAAGTCTGCAAGTAAAAATGAAATAAATTTCAAAGAGGGTGCCCCGATAGCAACTAGATTTATACGTATATGGCCTTATCTCTTAAACGGCTTTTTGCAAGAAGTGCTCCCTATAAAAACAAATAAAACACTTTATTTGAAAATGAAAACATTTTCTCATAGAGAATCTAATTATTACGTATAATCTCGCGTTAAATTTTCCAAGCTCATAACAGTTCACATCAAGACATAACAAGACTTAATAATAATAACGAGTGTAGAAAATGCCAGAATATTATTTAGATTCATTCCTAAGGAGCGCGCAGGAAACCGAATTTCTGACATAAGTGTCTACGAACTTGAGAGTACTGGATTATCTCCTTATTTCTGCCACCTTAGATTAACTGCTTCATTCATAAATCTTTCCTTTATGCCTTTCAAATCGCACCTTAGGTATCTTGAAAAATCGTTAATCAAATTTGGATAAAAAAAACTAATACACAGACTTAAAAATACAACAACATTATTTATTTAAATGATTTAAATTTATTACATATTGATTTAAACATAAATTTTACATGCAACAGAAAAATCTCTTACATTTTATGAGATTTTAAAAACCTTGTAAATGTTTGACTGTTGTTGTTGTTGTTTTGACTAAATCCTATTAATATTTTTTGTTTTCTTTAAATTCAACACAAAGCCACAGACATGTTTGAACATGTTATACTTTCAATTAATTTTATTTTTTCTGTTTCAGAAGATTAACATTTTCAACAAGTTATTTTTTTTTTTTCTTCTTTATTTGTGTGCTAAAGGAAATTGTTATTATTTAGCTTTAGATTTTATGATTTTAATAGAGTTTTTTTTTTTTTTTTTTTGTTATAAAAGCGTTTGTAAAACATATAAATATTAAATGAAATTAAAAGAGTGAAGAGAAAAATAACAATTAAAAAACTTGTTTAGGAAAAAATACAAACCATAAAATAAATGTGTTTTTCAAGAATTATTCTTAAAAAGTTAAGAACTTTTTTAATTTTCTTAGTATTTCTTTTTTTAATAGCAGAAAAATTAAAAACTGAAACAAAAACTACTTCCAGTGAAATAACATCAAATATAATTTAAGATAGAAGTATAATAAAAACTACAATAAATTGCATAATTCTCAAGAATTAGTTTTTATTTTAATATGAAAGTGTCTGCACAAAACAAAAGTGGGAAATTATAGTTTTGGTTTTTTTATTAACATCTCTGTACTAAAAAAAGCTTTTGTTTATTCACTGAGATTGAGATAACCACAACCTAACGACTGAATTATATGGTTTAAATGAAATCATATTATTTTTAAACATAACAATAACATTTTTGTTGGGACTATACTTTTGTCCAACATTACAAAAACATTGTTAGATATAAAATCAAGTTATGTTTATTAAAATGTGTTTTGATCATAATATGATTTAGTGAGCAATAAAATGTTTTTAATTGACTTTTGATTTTTCCTATTATAGAATTGCTTATGCAACAAAAAACAATTTAATACGTTTACACTTTTCACGTTCAAATGCTTTCATTGACTATTTAAAATCACTGAACTATTTAAAACCCTAACATCATTATTTTGCCCGTAATTATACTTTGGTTGCATAGAACAAGAACAAGCTTAACATAATATCATTATAGATAAAATATTAAAGTTATAAATATTTTATTATTTTCAGAACGCAACAAAAAAAGTTTTGTGATTAAAATCTTAGCAAAAATTTTTTAGTTGTAACAACTGAAGGATCATATTTTAACAAAATACTTCTTTAACGTTACTAAATTATTGTTTAAAAAACCATACTAAATTAACAGTAACTGCCTAATTTTGCAGAGAACATAATATGGTTCACTTGACCATCTCACAAACATATTTTGTTTTGCATTTATTCTGTCAAAGAAATGTTTATATAAAATATTTTAATTTTGTGTCAACTTTAGAAAAAATATTTTTTTTAATACAGTGTCAAAATATCTGTTTCATAAAATGCACAATAAAAATTACGCTTACACAAATAACTGAAATTGATTTCTTTTTCTTTTTTATTATTTCTTCTTATCTCACGCAATTTTTATAACAGTGATATGCAGATTGATTTTATGTTTTTCTTGGTTACCGAACTCGTAAGAGTCCTTGATTTACCACTTCACTTTGTTATTAAAATATTGATAAACAAGAATGTCACAGAACTCAATTCCGATCGAAAGAGGTTCCAATTCCGTTAATTGCTTCTTCAGAAAACTAAAAACGAAAAATTTCTTCGGAATGAAACTACTTTCAAATTTCAAAGTGGAATTTAGTTTCTTTGAAATTTTATTGTTTGGGTTTCTTCAATTTACTATTATGATGTGTCCTACTTAGCCTTATTGATAACTTTGGTGTGAAAATATTGCCATGTTTAAATTAAATAGTGGAGATTCAATACTTTTCAGGAATAAACAAAATTGATTGGAATCTGAGGAAGTTAAAATAAAATCGACGGGCATTGTTAATACGGAATTAAAACCATTCCGATCGGAATGTGCGACATGCGTGATAATTTTCACCTCGCATTTATATTGAATTAAAAAAATTGTATTATTAATGAAAACGAATTTTGTGCCCACAAAAAATAAAAATAAAAAAGTCGTATTTTAAACTTTAATCTCAATGCTGCTAAACCAATTGAGTTTTTAATTTTTAAACTACCGGCCATCAGGTAGTTATGCGATTTTTAACAACATTAAAAATAATTGCACAGAACATTAAAAGAAAAATTCTTGCAGAAACAAACCGACTTCAAAACAGACAAACTTAAAATCATATTTCTTTAGGACGGTATTTATAAATTAATTATATTTTATTATATTCGAGAAACATACCACCATAAAAGTCAAATTACATTAGTTATAGGGCTACCCTTTAATTTCTATTTTCAAGTTTGCTACTTGTTATGGCGGACTTAGCAATAAAAAACTGTGCAAATTTCAGTCAACTGTCTACAACTGTTCAATAGCTTGGTCATAAACATCAAATAACAGAAACTATTGTAACACCCTATAATTTTAAATTTTAAATATTTACACTTCTTAAAATACCAGACAAAGTAGTGGACATTCTGTTTAAGTTTCAAGTGTTTGTCTGCAACGGTTCAAACGATAGGGCCATATAGGTCAATATACTTCAAATATGGTTACACCTTTTAATTACTAAATTCAAATGTAATACCTGCTGTTACAAGAGACTTAGCAAAACATGTTCTTTAGAAATTTCAGCTATCTGTTTATAACGGTTCAAAAATTTAGCCATATATATATGAAATTACATTAACTATTGGGATACCCTTTATTTTATAATTCTAAATTTTTATACCTTTATTATAACGGTAATTTTTCAAGCGTTTGTCTTTAACAGTTCAAAAGATAGGCGCATATAAGTCAATTTACGTCACCCAGGGGGACACCCTTTGTTTTTTAGATATAAAAAGTACGCTTTACGGTTCATAATACACTTAGAAAACATGTATGATGTATGGGGACACCCTTTAATTTTTAAGATTATGTACTGTTTTTAAAACGGTTAAAAATAAAAAAGGGTGGCGTTTTTTTTTTCTTGCTAAGAAAAACATTTCCCTTGAGTATACCTTATTTTTCTGAAAAGTGCAAGATGTAAATGGCAAAACGGAATGTTATTTTTTACATCTTGCAAAAACACAGGGCAACATTGATGACTCTTTACTAGATTAATTATTATTATTTTACATTACATTATTTGGTAACTATTAATATTTCAAATGTTTGCCATTTAGAAGTTTGTGGAGAAAATGCGCTTAATAAATTACGAACTTTAATTTTAATAAATAATAAATTTATATAAATTTCTTTAAAAAAATATTTTTATGAACCGTTTTTTAAATAATAAAAAAATATAATTGTTTAAACATTTAGTTCGATCAAAAAAATATTAACGCATATTATTAATAGCAAAAAAAAAAAAACGTCTTAATTTAGTTTGTTCTAATTGTATTTTTATATTTAGTACTACTATTGTTGTTGTTTTAATGGCCTGTTTTAATTAACTCATAAATATTAAACCATTTATTGATTCTTAACACGTTTTTGTAAAAAAATAAACGAGGCACTATATTTTTTCTTCTGTAAGGTGCGCGTTAAAGTGATAAGGTTTTCAGTAGATGACAAAGTACATGCAATGTTGGTTGTTATTATTGAATGAATTATTTGTTGGTTAAACTTGCTCATACAAATTCCTTTGCCATCATTAAAAAACAAGTAAAATTAGAAATTATGTGTAATGTGTCAGGTGAATGAGAGTGCATTGAATTAGAATAAGAAGTGTTTTCGATTTTTAATTTTTACTTAAATATTCTTAATAAGAAAAATATTAGACTTAGTGAAGCTTATATTAGAAAAGTTTTTTGATAATAACTCTAGGTTTTAGAAGCATATTAGAAAGAGGAACAAAAATGTTCTTTTAATTAAGCAAAGCATTTATAATTTTACTTTTGGAATACTTGTTGTGTAATAAAATATAATTTAAACAACCCTCGTATTGAAATTAAAAGTACTTTGTAGTTGTTCATTTATATTTTTATTAGTTATAAATAACACGTTTTATGTTAAACATTTCGTTATGATAGTTTTTATTAAAAACTAATTGCATACAGCTGCTGTCTCTATTGACAATTTTATTTAATAGAAAATTATTATTTCCTAAAAGAATGTGCCTAAGGTTGGTCTGCTTGATTGCTGCTTCCGAAAAAATTTCTTGAACCTATTAAACAGAAGCTTTATTTGATTTTAGATTTAAAATTAAATAAGTTTTTATTTATTTTACTATTAAGAAAATTTCTTAATTAAATATGTAACTGATTTAGACATTTATTTAATTAGAAAATTTATTTTTTTAATTAAGTAAATTGTTGAGTCAATTAAAAATTTATTAAATTTCAATTGAAATGCAAATAAAATGGTATTAAGTTAATCGGATTTGTTTTTCCAAAAAAAAAAAAAAAAAAAAAAATTATTCGACCGACTCTGGGCGATCTAATAAGCCAATTGATAGGTCCATATCTCGAAATCAATTGACCTTAAAATGTAATTATCCACATTTTAAAAAAACAATATTGATCAGTACTCTAATCTAAAATGCGGCTTGAAAATGATGTTTTCGCATCGAAAGCGCTCACCAAATAAACAGCCAGTGACGACGGTCTTCACCGAAAGGTATAACAACCGTATAATATTTACTGGCGGAACAAATCCGATTAACTTAATACCAATATGGATCAGATTAAAAATTTGTTAAGTTTTTAATTGATTCCTTTATTTATTTAATTGTTTAAAAAATATCCTAATTAAATATGTAATTGATTCAAGCATTTAAATAATTAGAAAATTTTTGTTTCTTTTTTAATTAAACAAATTATTGAGTTAATTAAAAACTTAATTAAATTTCTATTTAAATCCAAATACAATGCTTTTACATATATAAAAACCGTTTTTCTAAAAATGTCGACGGTTCTTAATTTTTAAGCCGTCATTATCAAATAATTGCCTTTTTTAAACTCAATATAACTTCAAATTATAAAAAATAGCATTAAAAAAATAAATTTTAATAAAGAATAATTTTTTATTCGTCCGAATTTAGACCACTTGATAGGTCAATTGATAGTTGCATATCTTCAAATCAACTTACCTCAATATTTAAATATTAGTAAGTGGACAGATACAGTCGACACATGGCACATAGCACTTAATATCCCCCAGATAGATGGTATTTTCATTTTTTAACAAACAATATTAATCATGATAAGGTAGCTTCCTCTATCGACCATAATGCAAGGTCCTTCTTTTTTTTAAAGCAATAAAGTCCAATAAGGTAACCAGCGTGCAAGCCGTACAAAGAGGTCTTTCATAAATATAATGCAGCTTTGCTTGCAAAGATACCCAATATAATTTTTTTTAGCTTTCACATGGCTCTGCAGGTGTAGCACCTAGCCACTTCCAACCTTTCCTTGATATACATTTCAAAAGTAAAAGAATCACTGGATGAAATATAGAAGATTTTTTTTTTTTAATTTCCCCTTATGCACATCTTGCTAATGGATATTTTTTATAACAATTTTATTTTATTTTTGTATAAAACGATTTTGACAGTGAAATTCCATTATTAAATATTTTTATCTGAAATCTTTTAAAGTTTTTTATGTAGCAGACAGTTTTGTTATGCTCCGTTATGTTTTATTTATTTATTCGTTTTTTTTTTTTTGCTGGATTTTAATTTTCCAGCTTTTCTGTTTAAGGCCCTATTGTACATAACTACAACAATATTGCAAAATAGAAATTGATTCGTAGCCAATAATAGTCCTAATGAAAAATAAAATCATTGAAAATATTTTTAATGTCTAAGCCAAATATTTTCAAACTAAATAATCTTTTCTATCGGATCAAAATAAATGAATCATTGATTTACAAATTAAACTTTTTAAGTTTTTATTAAAAATTTTTGATTTAAATTTCGTAACAAAAAAAAATAACATTGAAATTAAATTTTTCTTTCCAACGCTGTAAACAAATTAAATAAATGGCATTTTAACCTCTTAATTTATGTCACAATTATTTAATATTCTTTTTCAGTCATCAGAAAAAATCAAAAACATACTCAGTTTGTTGGAATTTTATAAAGTGGCCTTAAGACGAAGAAAAAAATTTTATTAAAAAAATGAAAACAAACAAAAATAAAATCAAAAGATGTATTTTTGTTAATGTCATATTTTTTTCGTGATGGCTGCAGTGGTTCGTTTAATTTCTCTAAATGTTTTTGTTTTCATACATAGAAACATACATACACACATACATAAACGTATACATGCTATATCGTAAATTCATATCTATGTTTCATTATGTTTATGTGTATGAGTCAACCTTGTCAATATCTCTTTTTATTTGGTTCTCTTCATCTTCATCTTCAGCAACATCTACACAAGTAGAAATTATCTCACAAACTTAGATGTAGATATGATAATGTACATGTGTGTGCAATATTAGAAACATTAGAAGCCTTTATTTTTTATTTATATTCATTTGTTTTTACGTAGACTTTTTTTATACTCTCACCTTTTTTAACCCCATTTAATTTTCCTCAATATTTAGCCTCTCCAGATTTTATGTTGTTGCTATTATTGCTTAACCATTTCGGCTGCAGTCGTTATGATGAAAATTCACTCTCGTTTTGTTTTCAAACATTTGTAGGCCTAACGAGGTCATTTATCAAACTGACAGCCTAACAGCCAGTCACCCAGCCAGTGAGCTAGCGAGCTAGAAAATCTTCATGTTATTCATTCAGCTTAACGTTAATTGTTTTAGAAATATTTAGCAAAGAAAAAATTTGTATAAATAAGAAAACATTATTTTTTAATTAAAAATTTATTCTTCACATTTTAAGTGTAACAAATGTTAAACAAGACGCATCGCGCCTGACAGCAGCCACCAATAAGCTCCTTTTTAACGCAATGCTGTATTTTAACGATTTGAAAAAAATACCCTACAAATGATTGTGGGTGAAATATTAACTTTTAGAGACATTTGGCAAATGAAAAAAATATTTGGTTTTATGTTCTTTTCTTTAACATGTTTTAGTTTCAGGAATATCTGTCTAACAATTTATATCTGCTCTCGCTTGTGGTTAGAATTTTGGCAAACAAAAAATTATTACAAAACAACCATGTAACATTTATTTGTGTGCAAATGCAAACAACAATATGTTTATCGCAACAGGAGTATTGCTTTTTAATAACGATAATATGGTTCTTCTAACCATACCACAGCTGTGTTATTTCTTACCTTTTTTTTTTTTGAAAAGCTTTTCTAATTGATTAGAAATCATTATTAAACATATTAATGCCATAACCAATAAGAATTTTTATTTTCTACAACATTTATTTCGGCTGGTTCATATCAACATTATTTCGAAAATTTAAAAAAATAAATATAAAAAACCGAAATAACCTGAAATAAAATTTCTACATTTAGTTATTAAGCAAACAAACAGATTTTCGATTTCAAAAACCAATTAAAATAGCAAAAACAAACAAATTGACTGGGTGATTTAATTTACGTTTTAATTAAATTGAAATGTTTTTACATTTTGTAAAAATCATGTGAACGTATGAGTAATATTTTTATACGTTTTTCTTCTTTTAGTCAATAAAAAATTCTGTAGTTGTGTTTACTGGTCACCCGTATTTATCATATAAATACTGCTGTTTTTAATGAACTAAAAACAGCTTTAAAAAAATACATCTGCTTTTTTGCAAAAAAAAAATTGCTTGTATGGTTGCCTACCCAAAGGATAGAAGCGTAACCCTATTGTATCGCTACAACGTCTGTATAACAATAAATATTAAATGCTAATGGGTGTTCCGAAATTGATGTGATAGTTTTTGATCTGTCATTGGCAGCCACCTAGAATTGACACAGTGTCCGCTTCAGCGACAAGTACAAGAAATAAAAATTTAAATTAAAGAGTGTTTTAACAGTGACGTGCAGGATTTGCAATTTAAAATAATAAAAGGGTATTCATATAGCGATGTGGTTATAAGCGCCTCGTTTTTCAACCGTATTAGACAGACAATTAAAAATACAGGGTGTTTTTTAAGCCAGATAGAACTTTAAATTGTATAATAATATCACAAAAAATTATATTGTAATGAAGAACATTTTCTATACGATAGATCAGGACATGGCATTAATAATTAAAAAAGATTTCGGGTATATGGCCAGCACGGCTGCTCATGACGAAGCGCATTCTGGATGTCCACTTTTTGGTCACTTATTCAAGTACCGCTGGCCGTACATCACGTATAATATGAACAATATTGGCCTCCAAGGCGTCAATTATTGCTGGTTTCTCAGCATAAGCCAGTGACTTCACTTGGCCCCACAGTAAACAATCGAGAGGTGTCAAATCGCACGACTTTGGAGGCCTATTCACAGGTCCATTTCTCTAAATCAACGTATTGCTAAATTTTGAATTTAATAACTCGATGATTGCGGTCGCCGTATGAGGAGTCTGTTGGGTATGGTCTGGATTGGTTTCACTCCGTATGCCCCAATTTTGCTTATAAACAAACCCGTTTGACCAAAAATGAGCCTTATCCCTGAATACGATTTTGCAATAAAACAACGGGTCAGTTACTAACTGCTTTAGAGCCCAATCGGCTACAAATCGACGCACATAATGGTCTCATGGCTTTAATTTCTGCACTATCTGGATCTTATACGGGTGTAGGCGTAGATCTTTGCGCAAAATTCTGCACGTAGTGGACGGACAGAGCTCCAGTTCCTGCGACCGACAAAGAATCGATAAATTTGGATTTTCTTCCACAATCTCGTTTACAGCAGGGATATTGTCTTCAGTACGCACATTCCCTCGACGTGTTGGTGTAACTGCATTCTCTAGAGAGTATGTGGTACGAAATCTATCCACAGTTCGACGGATGGCTTGCTCAGACGGACGATTATGTGCACCATAAAAATCACGAAATCGTCTATAAGTTGCTCGAATTGATGACTGATTTTCAAAGCCAACTTGGATGATTTAATAGCGTTGTTCAAGCGTGAGTCTATTCATAATGACTTGCCAGAGTTCATAATGATTTGCCGGATTTTACTGAAAACAATAAGAACAAATTTTTCATAAAAATTTAATTTTTAGTGTAAATTTTTTATAATTAAAAGTTTAAAGAAACACCCGAACTAAAATTGATAATCATAAATGGCAGGGAACCCCTGCAGTTCAATCCAACTTGAATTTCTTTATTATTTTCTAAACTATTTTAGAGCTTTTAATTTAAAAATTCAATAACTTTAACAAGAACATCTAAGTACAGATGACTGAACAAGCTTTAACCTCTAGGGAAAGCTATAGAAAACGAAAGTGATTATTATTTGTTTTGCAAAAATTTATGAAACTGAACATTTTTTCTTTGCATTTTCAATCGTTTCTATATTGTTATGTCGAGGCAAGAACACGGTTTAGAGTTAAAATTTTCCTTTTTTCTCTAGCTTTCTTCATCTTTCTGTTTTTCTTTCTTAAAAAGTAATTATATTTCATATATTTTACTGTTTAACAAAAATCTAAAACCTGTTTTAACAAAAACAAAAAGAAATAAATATTTTTTATATGTATGACCCGTTTTTATTTCTTTTTTAATTTAAAATTCTCTTGAAGAATTAAATTCTTTTATAAATTTAAAAGGAATTTTAACATTGTGTTAGGTTGTATACTATTTTTTAATTTCTTTTCCGAGAAAAAGCATTATTATAAAAATTGGATTTTTTGTTGCTGGTTCTGTACAAAGAAACGCGTTAGTTGGGTTTAAGAAATTTTAAAATAGAATTTTATTTCTACAAAACTAAATAAAACAAGAAAGAGTGTTATATTCGGCTATGCAGAATTTTATATAATCTACATCATATACATATGTATTTGTGTGCATCTAGTTAAGTGAATTAACTCCAATCAAAAGAAAAACAAACAAAAAAAATTGGTATGACAGAAAATTCAAAAATAAAAATGAATTATATAAAAATCTATTTGGTTTTGAACGAGTGAAGCAGGTTTTTAACCTGTAAAGATTTTTTTTAAAAATTCTCTTTTAAAGTCTTTAAAGAATACACACATTGATGTCTTAAAAAATATGGTGCACAACCGTTTTTTTTTTTTTTCTTAAAAAGTTTAGAGGACCATAACTCGGAAAATGTGGGCGAGCGCCAATTTTTTCACTGAGTGTTTTTTCTTATTATTTTTTCTTAGAATTGTTAGCCCATGTATTTGTTTTTTAATTGGAGTTATTTCACTGAAATAAATTTGTTCTAAAGAATATGGAAAAAGTTGAAAGCAAACGTGGTGTTTTGCTCGCTGCCTCGAAGGACATAGACAGATCTTGATGATTTTCAATTGCAAAATTTCCGAAACTACATCTGATCACTCTCTAGCATATATATTGCATTTAAAAAGTTGAATTCAATGCGAACACGGACGGACAGGTAGAGATTACTCAGTCGACTCAAAATAAATATTTTGTTAATATTAAAAAAATGCATTAATGAAGCCTTGAAGAGCTAAAAATTGCTTTCTTGACGACAAAATATTGTGCACACTTTCTTATTTTTACGATCAAAAGTTCTTTTAATACTTTTTAAAAGAATTAAAGGGAATTAAAAGAATTGTTTTAATGATTCCGTTTAAAAATAATGCTTTCGTTAACTAACTTACAACAAAGAAATTAAGATTTATTTTAAAAAGGGGTTTTGTAATAAGCTGTTTTTGTTCAAAATCATATATAAATCCTAAAATTGTGATCTGCAATTAACAAGTCATTTACATCTGAAAACTCAAAATTTTGAATTTTTAATATATTCGTCGTAAATTTACAACGATTATACTTTACTTATACTCACATATCTTTACATATAATAAAACAGCAATGGAGTAATTTCTGTACATGAAATATTTTTTGAAAATTTTTGACGTTGGTGTAGATAGTAATCGATATGAAATACAAACAACCTATTTTTGGAATTTTTTGTCTGCTTGTGTTCGCATCATGTAAAAATTGCTGGATATATTTGAATAAAATTTTGTTAGGAGGTCCTTTAGAACCTTGGTTCAAATATAGAATACTTTTTATTTCATAAAAACAATTTACTTCGTAGAGAAAATAGAGATACAAATGTGAGGTCACTCAATGTATCGGTATAATGGTACTTAAACAGTTTTTACTACCTTTTATATTTATAGATGGAAAATTTTTAACATTTTTCACAGATCTCTACAATAAAGACACTTTTTTCTTAATCTTCATTTTATGAAAATTATAAATGATACGCGTACGAAATCGTGGTCACTGCTAGTATATTTATACGAACTAATAAGTGGTTTTATTAGCTTGTGAAATTTTCTTTTAATCACTCCTGTCGCTTAGAAACTGATGACTTATTTTCAAGATATATCCCATTATGCTTAAAAAATTTCATTTACAAATTTTTATTGTCGATCATGATATTAAGAATTCATACATGAAATAGAATCTTGTTCTTTAATTATAGCCTAAATATATGCACTGAAAATCTATTATTTAAAAATAAGCTTTGAAATATGTCTTAACTATTGTGCAAGCATTTAAGGAGATACGAGGGCTGCTATATATATTTCTGCAATCTGACATTTCAGTTACTCGTACTCAAAACGTTTTGACGTACGACCATTATTTGTGTTGATTACAGTGACTTGAAAAAATTCATATAGAAAAAAATGAAATTAACTTGTGAACATTTTCGTGCCATAATTTTTTACAACTTTCGACGTGGATTATCACGACAAGAGTGCATTGATGAACTTAAATCTTTGTATGGCGATGAAGCACCATCCTATAGAACTGTGAAAAATTGGTGTAATGAATTTAATTGTGGCCGAAGTTCGCTCAAAGACGAATTCCGTGAAGGTCGTCCAAAAACGGCTGTTGTGCCAGAGAACATTGATGCCGTGCGTGAACTCATAATGCAAGATCGACATGCGACATACCGAGAGACAGAGACATACTTGGACATTTCTTCCACCAGCATACATTCGATACTGCATGAACACCTGGCCGTAAAAAAGGTTTGTTCTCGTTGTATCCCGCACAATTATAAAGTCGCTCAAAAAAAGGCTCGTGTCGATTGGTGCAAACAAATGTTGCAAAAATACTATTGCGGTGCTTCAAAAGACGTTTATAAGATCGTCACAGGTGACGAATCATGGATCTATGCGTATGAGCCTGAAACGAAACAACAATCGACCGTGTGGGTCTTCAAAGGCGAGCAAAATCCAACGAAAGTTGTTTGTGGAAGAAGCAATTCGAAGCAAATGGTCGCCTGTTTCTTCGGCAAAACTGGTCATGTGGCGACTGTTCCGCTTGAGCAACGTAAGACGGTCACTTCTGAAAGGTACACTGCAATTTTTTTGCCTGAAGTCATCGGAGAAATTCGAAAAACCAACAAGAGAAGACGAATCATTGTTCACCATGACAATGCGAGCTCTCATACATCGGCTCAAACCAGAGCGTTTTTGACCGGCCAAAACGTCGAATTAATGGGTCATCCGCCGTACAGCCCTGACTTGGCACCTAATGACTTCTTTTTGTTTCCACACATCAAGAAAAAAATGCGTGGTCAACGATTTTCGTCGCCAGAAGAAGCTGTTGAAGTGTTCAAAAACCATGTTTTAGAGGTGTCTCAATCGGAGTGGAAAATGTGCTTTGACAACTGGTTTGAGCGCATGCAAAAGTGTATAAATCATGCTGGAGAATACTTTGAAAAACAATAAAACCATTTTTGATTATAAATATTCGCATTTTCACTATAAGGCCAGAAATATATAAGCAGCCCTCCTATACATAAATATATTTACTGTTATATTTTCCAGGTTATATTATTGGATCTCATACATACTTCATTTAATGCCCCATTAAATATTTAAAATTTTTTATTTAATTTCTTTACTTTTTTTTTCTCTTTCAATGCGAAAGAATTCCTTTGATAATTTATTTACATGAAAAACTGTTTTGCTGGTTACAAACTACCAGTCAACCATTCAGTGAATATCAATCATACACATTCCCACTACACATTTGCTTAGATTCGCATAAACAAGAAAATTCATAATCATTTTATAATGAAATATCTGCTATAGCAGATTCATATTGTTACTTATTACGCACACAGAGTTAAAAATGTATGCATATATGAGTGTGTGTTTGTGTGTGTGTGTTTTTTTTGCAAATGCTTGTTCTATTTGATTATGCCTTTGTGTAAATGATTTGCTATGAAAGATGTCAGTCAATCAGCCTTTGTAGGATAGGAAACCAGTCTGAACAAATTCAAAACACGTTTTACAACTACAGCTACACCCGTAGTTAACCATAATGATGCACATTAATAAAAAAAATTGTTAAGCCAGAATTCTAAAAGACTGTGTTTATACTTTAACTCAAAAAAAAAAAAATTGCAGTAAATGGGTTACGCTGCAAAGCAAGATGAACAATTTTGGTTAAGGATCTGCCCAAAACGAAGATGGCGAAATATTTAAAAGCTTTCAAGCATAAAATATTCTTCAATACGCCTTCAAAACACACAATATAGCATAAAATGCTGTTACTTTTAAAAGTTAAAATTCTTTAAATGCTCTGAAATCTATACATCCTTCATTATTAAATTTCCAGAAATCGCAGTTATTTATTTTTAATTTTATACTAAAGATTTCATACCTTCTATGTTTGTTGCATTACGCACCCACTACTAAATGTATATTTTGCCTGACACACATTCATTATAATTATTCAAATGAAAAATATCAAATAGACAGCAAAAACATTTTTACTGTCGTTAAGGGTGTTGAAGTATAAAAAAAAAAAAACAAATCTTTATGTGGCTGACATCTGTCTTCAGGGAGGAAGTAAGAAAAATCATTCAAAAACGCTTATACACACTTCGATGACAGGTTTCCAATTAAAACTACAAAACTCGTATTCACAATTTATTTTATTCTTTTGTTCGTTATACATTTTATGATGCTTCCTGAGTGCCGAAGAAACTCCTCAAATTATTTGAACTTATTTTGTTTTAATGTTAATTGTTAAGACAGTTTATGTCGAATGCCATCTCCTGCTCATACATTTGACAATAAATTTTGCAAAATTTTGTAGTACAGTTTTGTTATATAAAAAATAAGCAGTTATGTACAAAAAAAGTAGCAAACTCTTTTGTCAATAAACAACACTTAAAGTTAATAGTTTATTTTAAGTCTATTTCAAACCGAAGGCTGACAGTTAGTGAACCAAGTCCTTTGGATTCCATCCTTATCCATCGCTATTAAATATTTCGCCAAATATTTGATTCAGGTACTGCGCTAGAAAATCCTCAAAGACAGTTCACCAAAATAGATAAGGTTTGTGCCAGTTGAGTTTAAATTGCTTTCACTGCTTCATCATTAATCTCCATGAATATAATTTCTTCACTAGCTTTTTTAAGGCATCTTTTTTTATGAAGAAAATTCAATGCAAAATAATTCTTCTACTTATCAATCAGCTGTAAATTTCGTGTTTTCCATAAAGCATTTTAAACTAAACCAAAGAGGTCATTCAAAAAGCAAATATCACTGAGCATTGTGCAAACAAGATCTCTATCATTCACAACGTGAGCTCCGGCTTAATTTTTTTTAAAATCGCTGCTACCAGCGTGGAAACCTCACCTAACGGATAGACAAAATGGAGTGTGTAGGTGCTGTTATGGATTGGTTGATTAACAAACCCTTTAAGCGAAAATAGCGTCTCGTCGCTTATCACAATTTTGCGTTAATAAGTTGCGCACTCGAAATATCCTTCAATATCGCGGACATATTCGTTTGAAGAGGAGGGACACTACTGCTCTCAGATGACATCACAAGAACCAATGTTGTTTTTAACATTCGAAAACTAATATCTAGTCGGGCACTGGCTGGACTTTTATAAATGATTAGATTTAAGATTTGATTACTTATTGTTAGTTCAAGAAATGAAGATACAATAAATAAAATTACATATGAGAAAAAAAAAAAAAAAAAAAATAAGTTGCGCAAATTTATGTCTGATTTCCAAAGTAATTTGTATAATTTGGTAGCATTATTCAAACGTCAATCTATTCGTAATACCATAGTTTTCTAATCAAAAATGTCACAGAGTGAGCGCACTATAACTGTTTGCTTGACATGTCTGCACCTCTTTTCTATAACTAAAGTGAGAAATTTCTCAAATCATCACATTATAGTCGTTCTGTTTAATATAGTTTGGTCTAAACTAAATCATGAACTTGTTTGTTGTTCTCTTTTGCAAAGTTTATAATTGTTTCTAAGTCACTCTGTATAAAGCAGGATAATTTAATTACTTTTCTGAGAGAAATTTCTCACTTTAGTTACAAAGGCACTGGTAACAATTTGATTGTTAAATGTTAATCCTAACTGTGTTTCTTGCCTTTAAAATAATTATAATTTGTGTCAGTAAATAATATATTGTTAAAGAGATCATAATATTTTTCCTGTGACCATATAAAAACCTGCCTTTTTTTTGTTTGTAAACTGCAGATTATTGGAATTATTTGCTTTTTTGAGTTTCAAATCTAATGAGAACATTTTATGCCTTTAATTATTTTGTACTTAAAAAAAAATTTTTGCTTATGAAAATTAGCAGAAATCTGTCCATGTCCTTCGAGTCAGTAGGCTTAACATCACACCTGCCTTTAATTTTTCCACATCATTTGAAACAATAAGGTAACTTCAATTAAAAAGCAAATACAAGGTGCGATAAAGAATTAACAAATAAGAAAAAAACATCTTGTGAAAAAATTGGCGCTCGCCCATATTTTTCGATTTATGGGCTTCTGAACTTTTTATAGAAATGGACAATTGCGCACCATATTTCTTAAGATATCAATATGGGCATCATTTAAAAGACTTTGGAAGGATCTTTTAGGAAATACTAAAATTTTCTAAAAAAAAAATTAACCCATTAAGAGCCAGTAACATTTAAATGTAAAATGTTTTTCTTATTTGTTAATTCTATGTCACCCCAATATTTGCTTTTTGATTGAGTTATTCCACTAAACTAAATTTACTTCCGTGGTGTAGGGTAAATGGGATTCGTTATAGCCGAATATATCGCTCTTACTTGTTTTTATTTTTTTATTTGTTTTACATGTTTTTTTAGATGTTCTTTAACTTTTTAAGGTGATTAAGTATTTTAGAAAGATATGAACAATAGAACAGTTCAATTATTCAAATCATCAGTTTTATAAAATAAAAGGGCCAGGCTACTAAACTTCTTCTAATTGCTAAAAACATTTTTTACATTTTCATACAACTTGATGATTCTTTAAGTTATTTAAAAAACTGTAGTTCAGGTTCCTTATTATTATTTTTTTATTTATTTATTTATTTTTTTTTTTTTTTTGGTTGGCTGCTACCTAAAACTTTTAGAAGGTTTTCTTAACTTTGTATAAAATTTTTAACTCAGCCTCTATTTTATTTTGGTGTTTTATAACTTCTTGGTGTTTTATGTATTTAATAAAGATTTTTATTGTCTTCCTTTTTTCATCAGCATATTAAACTTTTAGGGTAATTTACATTTCAATCAACCGCTTCTTTTTAAATTCAAAAGTGCTTCCTTAAATTTCTTGCTGTGAATTTTGATATTTAAACAAAACGAGCATTAATCTCTTGTTTAAATGGAATTAGTCTTGCTTTAAATAAACACACAGACATGTACACATGCAAAGACGCAAAAATATATTTAATTCGTTTGACGTATGCATTGAACTTACAAAAGTAAGTTAAAACGAACGTGTTTAGAATAAATGATTTGGGTTTCTATTTTAATATTTTTCTATGCGCATCGTTTGTTCCTAATTTAAGGGTAACATTCGTTAGTCTATTCAGCTGCTTTAAAGCAGAAAGAAGTTGAAGCTGATGGAAAAAACTTTTAGATTGCTTTTTCTTTAATCATTCATTCAAATTTACTCTTCACATTTTTAAATTAACTCCTTAAAAATAAATTTATATTTTCATATTGACGCAAATTATGGTTGTTGAAATACGTCATTAATAATATCTGTATTTTAAATGGCGTTAGAATAAAAAATAAAAAACAAAAAAACACACTCGTACGTTTGGATACGAGTATAAATTAAGAAAAACACACATACATACATACATACATACAAACATACATACATACATACATACGTTTATTCATTAGTATACCCTGGAGAGTTTTTCAGTATTTAAAATTTTTATTGTTTTTAGTTGTTTTTAAAATAAAATAAATTTTAAAGAACAAATTAAAGATACATATAAAAAATAAATATTTGCTTTATGAAACCCCTAAAGTATGCTAGATTTATACGTGGATATATAATTTTAACTTTTTCAAAACTCCTAAAAGTATGCTAAATTCGTCTTGCAATGTTTGAAATATTTCACAGAGGCGTTTACTATGTAAATAACTTAAATTATTTAAAAAAAATAAAGTACATATATTATTGTTGTTAAAAAACTACCCGCTTCAGAACTCATTAAAAAGTTGATAAATCTATTTTATATTAGAAAAATTTTTAAGTTAAAGACCTCAACACGCGGACTTTGAAGAATTTGGTTTTAAGTGAAATCGTCTACAAAGTACACAAGACTGAAAAGACTGAGATTGATTTCTTACTAATAAAATAAAGATATGCTGCATCTTAAAATTGAAAAATGCGACAGTACTCTGTATCTGTTCCATATAATGGCACTGACAAAATTTTTATATATTTTTAATTTTTATAATTTTTTTTCAAAGAGAAAAAATCATTGTTGAAGTATGATCTGAAGGGCAATATTAAGTTCTTTGTAACTATTAATAGTTGTAATTAACAAGTTATAGTTTTTTTTTTAAATAATTATTTTTTCACTGAAAACAAATTTTTTTTAACATTTGACATATTTTTTCAAATAATTTTATTTTTTGGAATTTATTTTAATTTCTCTTACATTATTATTATCAAAACTTTTCAAACACAAACCCTACAAACTAAATTAAATTAACTTAATTAAGGTGCGGTCAGATTAGTCAAACAGTTGACCAAATGACGAATGACGATTTATACTTTAATAAATGTGCTGTATTGCACTTTTTATTGATTAGAATTTTTACATTTCTTAAAAAGTATTTAAGAAGAACAAAAAATTTTTCCCATAATTTAGTGGTTACGTCTTTTTGGCCAAATATTTGACTAATTTGTCCGTATCTTAAGATTTTTTTTTCTTCAGTTAGAAAAATTTTCAATCATGTCACTTTCATTATCATACCCTTCACCTCAAAAAGTTGAAAAAGTGTATAACTAATTTTTTAATTTCGTTTATAATCTATACAATATCCATTTCCGACCCCATAAAGAATATATATTCTGACTTCTTACGCAAAGCAAAGTCGATTGACCGATATCCGTCTGTCCGTCCGTGTTAGTGTTGAAATCAAGTTTTCCGACGCAATAGATCAGCTAAAAAAAAATTTAATACGCCAAGCGGTTAGACATAGTGTCAAAAGAGGTGCTATTGGAAATCAGCAAGATCCGTACAGGTTCTTCGACGCAGCGGAAAAAACACCACGCCTACCTCTAATTTTTCTAAATCATTTGAAACAATGAAGTAACTCCAATCAAAAAAACAAATATATGGGGTGATAGAGAATTTAAAAATAAAATAAAAAGAACATCAAGAGAAAAAATTGGCGCTCGTCCATATTTTTCGATTTGCGGCCCTCTAAAATTTTCAAAATTTTAAAAATATCAATTTAAGTATCATTTTAAAGCTTTTAAAAAGATCTTTAAGGAAATACCAAAATTTTTTTCAAAATGCTTAGCCCATTAAGAGCCGATGGCATTTTGATGTGATTTTTTTTTTTTTAGTTTTTAGTTATTTTCACCACTTTTTTTACAAAATGTCAGATTTGTCATAATGCCGGTAATAGCACTCTCACTTAATTTTTGTGTTTTTTTTTTCTTTTTAAACAAGTGAAAAGGAGTATTTTTTTAATTTAATTCAAAATTTTTAAAGTTTTGATTATGTTGCCAAAAAAATATAAACCAAAAATTTTTAGAAATAAATAAGAACCAAACATTTTACGAGTAGTCGGCCTATTATGTTTAATAATAGAATATCTTCCAAAGCAAAAAGTGCTCTTAAAACATACCATTTTTTGTGGCCTAAACATTTTTTTGTGCGTGTAAAATACTGAAAACATTAAAAAGCTTGTAAAGTATTTTCTCTACGCAGCAGACATTATTTTTTTAAGTCTCTATTTCAAAGGTCTCTAGGAGTTTTGCTGCTATTTTTTAATTTTGTTTGTTTCTTTGTTCTTTTATAAAATCTTTATTGTTTATAGAATTCAAATAAAATGAATTTTTTGATTAATAATAAAAAAAGAATTTTTATAAATAATTTTGATATGTATTTTCGTTGCTATTTTGTTTTTTTTTATTTCTTTCCAAAATGATTTTTAATTTATAAACTATTATCTTTGAAATTTTGATTTTATATTTATTTTATTAAATAAATTCATTAATTCGGCCTGAGTTCATTTGTGTTTTTTTACAAAAAAAATATTTACAAATGTTTTTTTTTTTTTTTTTTTGATTATTATTCTTTCTTATTTTAATTCTTTGGCTAAAACTTTTATTGAGTAAACTTTTCTTTTGGAAAAATGTTATTCATTAAGTTTCGTTTCGTTTTTTTTTTTTTTTAATTTCGAATTTGTGAACTCTGAATAATTTACTAAAATTCTTTAGCAAAATCGCACTTTCCTCGTATTTAATTTTTTTGCTTTATTTTTTGAGAGATATGGCGTTTAAAGAAAAATCAAAAATTCTATATCCTAGTAAAACCTGGATAACTTTAAATTTTGTTTGTTTTGTTTGTTTCGTTTCCCTTTTTAATCGATGTTTTGCTTTTTGTGGTCCCGAATAGTGCTACTCGTCTATGGATTATTTTCTACTCGTACATTGTAAACACTTTATTTGAAAATTGTATTTAAATAAATTTTATTTAAATAAAGTTCCATTTTAATTAAAACTGTTGATTACAAATCAAAAACAAACAAAATGAAACAGATATTTGCTCTTCAGTTTTGTGTTAAAATAAATTAAAAGAAAACCTTATTGGATTTCTGACTCTATAAACAACACGTTATTAAGTTTTTATTTTTTTTTTAACATAAAACATACACTTGCAGTTATGCTATAAATTATATTTTCTAGCAACCCTTAAACTAGGCAACAAACACATTTGTTTAGTATGACGCTTGAGCTTTTTGCCTATCTAATATGCAGCAGTATAGAAAAAAAAGACTCAAGGATAATATTTTAGCAAAGCTGTGTATTTATTGCTCTATTACTTGTTTCCTTAGAACTAAACTTGTTGTTGGTTGCTTTTTGTTTATAAACCAACATGCAACAGTGACGTTTTTTTTCGGTTTTCTATTTGTATAAGTACGTGAATATTTAATGAAAAAAGTAATGAATTTTGTTTATATCATTTTATTTCTCAAGGGTTGTGTTTTATTTAAAATCCTTGTGCTAGTAACCATTTCCGTTACTGTTTTTTTTTTAGCTCGAGAAAAAAAATATCAAAGACAAATTGTGCAATGGTTAAGGTACACTACAGCTGGGCTGTTTTGTGTAAGGCATTTAACAAGAGTGAATTTACTTTGTGTTAATGGAAAAGTTGAAAAGCTTAAATTCGTATTTTTTAATAAAATTTTATATTCCATTTTAAATATGGACAAGTAATAAAATATAATAAGTTTATTTTATTACTTCTATGTATTTTAAATGTATAGGAAATTTGGAGTTTACTCCTAAAAATATGCTATTAATTTTATGTCTTTAGTTATGCTTTAAAATTTTTATTATTATTTTATATTATAAAATTCTTAATTATTAATACTTTACTCAGAATATTTTCTATTAAAATTATATTTATAAATTAAGTTACCCTATTCTTAACAAGTGCATTCAAACGAATAAACATGTTGTTTTGCTGAAAAAGTAACTCTTAGTTCATACAAAATCTGGTTTAGTTTTGGTAAAGTATGTGTTTTTCAGCCTTAATGTATGCTTTAAATACTTTATTTATTTTATTACTCTTTATAATGTGCTTACAGTTTTCTTGGGGTTATTTTTGTTTTTTTTTTTAGAAAATTGTCACGTTTTAAACTTCTATGTGTTAAGACTTTTATGTAGTTTTTATGATTAAGTTTTCCGCCTAAAAGTAGGCCAGAAAAAATAATCACTTGGTTTAACAAGTTTTTATTGTCTTAAAGTTAAAGGTTTTGATGTTGGTAGAGTTTTTTTCTATCTTTTTTTTTTTTTTTTTTCGTTTTTATTTTTTATTGTGATGGCTACTAAGTCCCTCAAACACTTAAAGATATCTTCTGGTAAATATATGCTTGTGTGTGCAGCATACATATGCTATAAAATCATTGTCAAAATTCTTAACAATTGTTAACATTTTAATGGCTGCTTTTTTGCTGTTGTCTCTAATGGTTGTATATAAATCCAAAATGCCCTGGAAAGCCATCAGCAAACTTTTTAAATTATTTACCTACACACACACATATACAAGATGTCTAAAAAGTAAACACCTTAATACTGGCTACCCAACAAAATCATGTCTGTGTAGTTGCGCCACAACAAAAATACAATGATGTTTATCCATAGATTTCCTTTTTGTAATTTATGAATAATAAACTTGATTGTGGGCCTCTCAAATTTTATGTGCGGTTAGACAAACACTTTTTCGAAACAATTTAAAAATTTTTAAACATAAAAAAACTTACACAAAAACCCACAAAATTAATTAAACGAGTCTAAGTCAAATTAAATTTTTATTTTTTATTTGAAAGGTAGATGAAAAAAGCAGGTAGCATGAATACGTAGATTGTCAAAAAAAGGACAATAAAATGCTTTTTAATCTTCGCAATATTGTTAGACATTACTTCAGAATATGTTGGCATTACTAAGTCTTTTAAATGTTTAATTTGTTTCTGAGAAATATTCTAATTAGACAGATAGTGTTTTAAATAAAATTCAATGAATGTGCCAAAGGTTCAGCTCAACTTAAATGAAATTCCTGGTCCTGGAATATGGACAAGTAACAAAATATAATTTTTAATCAAAACATTTTAAGATGCCATATGGTCGGTCCAGGTTGATAACTTTTAAGTCGCATAAAATTCGAATCGGGTAATTATTTATTTTAATTTTTTTTAATGAAAAAAAAAATCAGTAGCTTAGCAACAGAGTTTTTTTTTTGTCTTCTAAAAAGTACAAAAAACATGTTAAGACTTGTCAATCTGTGACCGACGATATCTTGTGATTCATTCAGTTTATTGCACATTCATGTTACTTAACTTGCGCCAAAATAAATGGTTTACTTTTGAACCATAAAGCTCGCACTTGCACTGTGGGACAGTAATGAAATATTTTATTTAAAATTAAATTAATATTTTTTTAATGGTTAAAATCTCAATGCATCTGCTTATAGCAGAGGAGTATAGTCTTGGCAATTTTTTGTCACATTTTCTTTGACGTAATTTTTTATTGCAAAAGCAAAAAAATCGCATATGATTTCCTTTACTCGTTTTGTACAGTTGACCAATAAAAATTGCATTAAAAAAATTTTAAATCCTCTCGTAGCCTTAAGATAATTTTTCGCTCGAAACACTAGCACTAACAAATGCTTATTTTCGTTATAAAGGTTTTTTCTCTTTCACGTTCTGCTTAGTTGTTTGATAGCAGACGTAACAGATGTTACAAAAAACCACATGGTCTCCAGAGATTGTCTATAGATACACACCCCAATTTGAAGACACAATCTACTGCAAAGTATTTAAATAAATATTTTCATCACATATTAAAGGTTCAATTATTCCAATAGTTAACTTACATTTTCCTTGCATCATTATCAAATTTCCTTAAAGGAAATACAAAAAAGAAATACAATCAAATAAAAAATAAAAATTTACAATAATTTTTTCACGTTAAAAGCTTAAAAACGTTTATTTAAATGAAATATTTTTATGGAAGTGTTGTGGAATATTTTTAATATTTAAAGCCCTGAGGGCCTTGACAAGCCAATGGTTCTACGTTTAAATTTTATTTTCATCACTTTTGTAAAATAGGTGTGGCTTTGTAAGTTTTTTATATGCGAGATATGTATTTGTGAAACACAAAACTGCTGTATTCGAGTATTTAAAATTTATTTGTGTTTTTCCGCTTTCTGCTTTTTAAAAATAATATTTTAAAGCCAATTGTGTGAGCACTGTTTTAAGTTAATCGAAAGCAATTTGTACCATGTGACTGATTTTTATTATAATATATGTTTTTTAATAGCATATTTTAAGGACAAAGTGAAGCTTTTATTAACGGTATAATTGCATTTTAAACTGCAATGAAAACGTTGAGCTGTTTGTCTATACATTTACACTAATTGCTCTTTAATTTAAAGTACAATAATTTGAGGTTAAATATTTGCATTTTATAACATATGTTAAATTAAGCCTACTTTTAGGCTGCCAAAAAATTAAAAAAAAATAAAAAATAAAACATAGCATAAATATTTATTCAAGCAAAACATGCAATTTTAATAAACACAATTTAATTTAATTAAAAAAGTTCTATTTATGAAACACAGTCGTAAAGTTTAGTATAACTAATTTATAAAAATATTATAAAGAAATGTGAAAATGAAAAAGTTCTATTGCATACCTTGTAGGCTTATAAGAAAAAAAAATACGCTGCTTATTTAAAGGAAACAAATTTTAAAAAAATTTAATTTAAGACGCAAAGGAAATTAAAATACAAATTTATTTTAAGTATTTTATAATGATAATAAATATTTAGCATACTTTCAGGCATAAAGATATCCTCATATTTATATTTAACTTAGGGCAAGTTATAAAATTACTAAAAATTAAAACTTAAAATCGTAACAATTTTTCGTTTAGCGTGTTCTCTTAACATTATTTTATGTTCAAATTAAATTTTGTTAAATGTTTATATGTGTAAAATTTCTGAATTATTGGTATACAATTTTATAACTTTCCTTCATTGTTAAAAAAAAGCAAAAAATTTTAAAACATATATTTTTTTTATTTAAAGCTATAATATCAATATTCGTTGCACAGTGGGACTCTTTACAAAAACTTAAATGCCATAAAATTTATACCTCTTGAACAATTAAACAATTTTCTTTGAAACAAAAAATGCATAAAAAACTAAGCTTAAGTTTGAAAGTTTACTTTGCTGTAAATCTTGCTCTGCAGATGTCAAGGTTTTCATTAAAAATTCGTTTTAAATAATATTTTTTATTTAAGAAATTCATATTATAAAATTCTTAAGAACAATATTTTTGCGCTAAAACCCATTTGACTATTTTTAAATAAAAAATTAATTAAAAATTAATTAAAAATCATTTTTAAAATGATTCATTTTTTAATTAATTTTACAACAGATAACTTGTTCAAAATATTCTTAAGATCCATGCTAATGGCACTGTTTCTTCATGGTTTAATTTACACTTTATCTCCTGTATTCTTCTTTTTTTTTTCTTTTGTTTTAATCATCATCACACGCAAAGTAAATGAAAATCACATGCGTCAATGTTTATTTTTAGTTTGACATTTTACTTTTAATTTTTAAACTTTGTTATGTCCTTTTGTTTATTTTACATAATTATAACAACTATTTTTCTCTTGTTACTGAAAAAAAGAAATCTCCTTAAAGTCAATCAATTGTAGTAAAAAACTTCTGCATACTTTATGGGTTTGGTTATCTCTGGGGTAATGTTAAGTTAACTTTTAAAAGTCTAGGAATAAAAGAAAAATGAAAATATATTCACCGTCATCTGATTGCATGAGATATAGAAAAAATGTTATAACTGGCAATGTCAAATTTTTAACAAGCAACTCGAGTCTTAAACAGAAAATTTTTTTTAGAATCTTTTGAAATATCTAGCTTTTTTTCTTAAAGCTGCCAATGTTTTGCGTTTTTAAGTGACATTTTTCTAGATATCATTTTAGGGACACTAAGTGTCTGTCTAAATTTTATTAAATGTACATATCGTTGGTTTCATGTTAAAGGGCCCCATCTTGAATTGTTACGAAATTAAATTTTTTATGTCTCCAAAAAAATTTTACAAGGTTAATACCTCGACACAAAAATTTGACGCAAAAGTTTTAAAAACTACAGTCTTACAAGTATTTAAATTTTGCATGATTCCAATAATATACTAATGAATTTCTATTTCTAATTTCATATTGTCCTTGTGGATAACGAGTTTTAGTTTAATATTTTAATCTAGAATCTTATTAACATCCTTAAATTATGCAATACAACACCACAAATAAAGAAAACTTTAAATATGCAATTGATTTTTAACTAGATTTTTTAAAATTTTAATTAGTATTTTTTAATAATAAATAATTTAGTTGTCTTCAAATTAATTTCTATATCAGTGGGAATATAGTTTTTGTCAATATATTTTGAAAACGAATTAAAATTCGTAGGATACAAAAAGTACCTTTTTTAAAAAAATATAAAAAAGTAAACTTGCAGAAGACTGCATCTTTTTAATTTTATCCTTATCGAAAATCAATAAATAAACTATTCATTGAAAATTTTCTCTTCCAAAAGTTTCCTAAAACGGTGCCTTTTCAAGGAAATTATATTAAAAAGTACTTTTTGGAAAAAAAACTATTATTTTAACGAAAATATTTTTTAACAAAAAACTTAAAAATGCGTTTAAAAGGTATTTAAAAAAGTGATAATTAAAAAAATATATGAACATTTTCTAAAACAAGTTTTTATACGAGTGAAAATATAGCTTTTGTAAATACAATTCGTAAGATACAAAAAAGTACAATACAAAAAAGTACCTTAAAAAAGGGTATTTTTTGCAAATTATAGCATTTTTTTAATTTTAACCTTTAGAAAACGTCTCATAAATCAATAGATAAATTTAATTTTACAAGTGTTCTCTCCTAAGAGTTCCTCACAAAGGCACCTTTCAAAGTAAATTGTATCAAAAAGTACTTTAAAAAAAAAAAAAACTATATATTTTTAACAAAAAAATTAATCAACAAAAAAAGCCTACAAGGCGTTTAAAAAAGTTTTTTTAAAAAAGGGTTTTATTAATTTATAAAAGATAGAATCACTATTTAATACAACTTTTAAAACAATTTTAATTCAAGGTTGCTTTTAATTAGATACCCCAGAAAATTAATTTTAAATTATTAAAATTTGGTCAAACGTTTTCGTCTTTATTTTAATATTTCAAAATTTTCTTTTGTTCGTCTTTTTTAGAGAGAAAATAAATTTTATAAATAATTTTGCTATTATTTGCTTGCAAGCATAAAGAAACCATACTAAAATCTGTATTACAGTAAACGTAATATTCTAGAATAAGATATTAAATTTGATTAACTTTATTCCAGTAATTTTGTTACTTTTCCCTCACTTTTACGTATTATAGATTCAAACAGACTTGAAGAGATGAAAGAGCTTGTTGACATATTTCTTAAACAGCATGATGAACCTTAAGATGAATCGTTCTCTTCTTTATTATTGTTTTTGGTTATTTTATTTTTAATGGTTTTGTACTTAATATTGTTGTAAAGACAAATTGATTTTTTTTTTTTGTGTACTTTTGGGCTGAAGCAAAAAATATTTCTTTGGCGAAATTGTTTTTCAGTGGCATTAGCAGCTGTCGGAAGTTGAAGTAAGCAAGAAAGACAATAATACAGATTGCTTTTCTTTCTTTTATCTTTAAAAGGGAGCCATAGCAAAATTAACAATTTGTAACAAACGGCTGCATGGCGAACCTAAAAATTGTTTTTTCTTTGTTATATATTTTGCTAAAGTCCTTATTTTAGTGTTAAAAACAAAAGTTATTAAAGTATTTTGCTTAATCTGTGACGTAATTTGCTTTGTATTTTGTTTTTTTACAAATTTCTTAAATTTTCTGTTGGAATTTAATTAAAATCTTAATTATTTTTTTGCTTCTTTCTTTCGTTCGTTTTCTAGTAGTTGGTTCCAGGGCTTTTAACAAAAACCATTAAGCTAAAAACTTCTTTAAATTAAAGAAAAAAAAAATTCTTGGCTTTTATATCGAATAAAGCAATTTTTATACATTCACACACATTTGATTAAAGTTAAAGAAAAGAAAATTAAATAAAAAAGGTTTTTATGTTTATAAAGTAGATGAATATTATTAAAAAATTTATTATCCTACAATCGATTTCAATCACTTGGTCTTACAAAAATTAAGTTAATGGCACAATAATATTTTTAATTTAAATAATAATAATATTAATAATATTTTACTCATCATTTAGCATTTTTTCTGATAGGAACAATTTTTTTCTCTTTGTTTATATGTGTTGTCCAGAAAATATTCGCCAAGTGGGAGTTTGCCCTTTTAATTTTTTACTTTATTTATGTTTATTTCTTTTTTTAAGGTTTCTGCTTTTTACGGTATAAAAATTATAGCCACATTCGTAAAAACTACAGCATCTATGGAACAACTTTTTTAATTTTTTAACCTTCACCACAAAACTAAATTTGACTAATTTTGCCATTCCGTTTCTGAACCCATAAAGTATATGTATAATCTCTGATTTCGTATGCAAAGCGAAGTCGATTAAGCGATGTCCGTTTTTCCGTCCGTGTTAGTATCCGTCAAGTTTGTCGAGGCACTAGATCTGCTAGAAAAAATTTAAATACGCAAATCGATTAGCCTTAGTATCAAAAAAGGTGAAAACTAGAAAGATCGGTCCGTGTCCTTTAACGCAGCGGGCAAAACACCACGCCTACTTCTAATCTTTCTATTTCATTTAAAACAATCAAGTAACTCTAATCACAAAAAAAAAACAAATGTATGGGGCGATAGAGAAATAAAACTTTAAAAAAAGCGTTAAGTGAAAATATTTTCGCTCGCTCATATTTTCCAAGTTACAGGAACTCTGAAATTTTTAAAATTTTTGAAATATCAATATGGGTATCAATTTAAAGTTCTTAAGGAGATCTTTAAGAATATACAAAATTTTTTTAAAAATCTTAACTTATTAAGAGCCGATGGCATTTTTATGTAAATTTTTTTTTTTTTTTTTTTTAATTTTCTGTCACCTCTATATTTGTTTTTTTTATTGGAGTTATTTTACTTAACTAGATGTAGATAAATGGTAAAGGGTATATAAAATTTGACATAACCCAATATAGCACTCTTGCTTGTTTAATTTATTGTTTACACTTATTTAAAAAGCAGTCATATTTTATGTAAACTTTTAGTCGGCGCCCACTGCGGAAACAACCTAATATACACTATGACCACATAATTTTTTTTTCTTAAAGAAAAGTAACACTTCAGGCAATAATAAGTATTGATTTATTTTCGTATCCGTGCTACATTCTTTAGGAAAGGAATCGATTAGGGATAAGACAGGCGGTGAAAGGAGAAAGATAGATATAGCCGTTTTGTTAGTAAGCGAATATGCTATGAAGAAGTATCGACGAAGGAGGCTGCATATTTAATGATAATTCTGAATATGTATTGATACCATTAAACAGAAATTTTTTTTTTTTTTGATTGCCAACAGGAACACCCTTTATACTTACATTTATTTTTTTACTTAAACATAAAAATACTTAAACTAAAAAAATCTGCCAATTGCGATTTAAAAGCAAGGCCACATACGTACAATTGGGATACCCTTTAATTTGAGTTTTTTCACTTGTTGCTATAGTGGACCTATCTGCCTAACATAGTTCATTAAATAACAATAGTTTTATGAATATCATATTATTCTCTCGGAACACCCTTTAATTTGTTAGTATTTGTTGTTATAGCGGCTGTGGCAATAAGCCATCTCTAGAGTCTGCCAATTAAAGTTCAAGGCTGTGACTGACGAAGAGATATTGTAGCGAAATCAAAAGGTTTATATATATATCGTACAAAATATTACAAATTTACCCCAAAAAAAACTTCTTAAGCGAGACTTGTGATTTCTGGCCTTCAACAGATTATTGTCGATTTTTCTTTTTTTATTCTAATTTGACAAAGACTGATTAAGTACCTCCGTAGGGAGCTAAAACTTTACCTTTTGAAATAATTTTATGGCTGACAGTTTTAAATTTGATATCGGTTTTGGGGTTCAAAAAACCCACAACTGCTTGTTGCCAAATGTCCGATGTGCTGTTCTATAAATAATTCTTTTCTGTACACTCTATAATTTAAAACAAAAAAAATAACAAATAAATTTTTCCATTTGGTTTAAATTTTGGAACAATCTTTTCAAGGAAAATACAATTTTATTTATGAAAAAAGGTCTAATATTTTTCTTTTGCTTGATTTCTCCACAACAAACGCATTATAGAATTATGAAACAAATGATATTTTCCTGTGTGCCTGTGTGTGTGTCAAACCGTTTTTCATTCTTTTTCATTTAAAAGAAAAATTTTATTTAAAAACTAGAACGACATTTCTCTTTTTTCTGTTCCTTCTTTCATTTGTTAAAAGGGTTGGTGTGCATCAGTATTTTCTATTACATTTCCGTTTTTTCTCTCTCCTAATGTATTTTATAAAAATTTTAACAACAACAAAAAAACATTTTTACTCAAAGGAAATATTTTTCCATTTTAATACTTTTAGATGATTTTTTTATGATTTTCGTTTAAATTTTTTCTAAATTTCATTCTTTTTTTTTCATTCAAAGGATGTTTTTTTTTCTTGCAAATTTTACTAGATTTTATGTGTTTTTTATCGATTTTCTTTAACACAAATACGTTTAACTTTTGAGGTTTTTATTTATTTTTTTTTTTTTATATTTTACAGACCATTTTTAAGGTTAAATCAAAGAAAAATAATTCGATTGCACAGATTTAAAAATATTGAAAACATTTTTATTTATTAAAATAATTTTATAAATAAAAATGACAGAAATAATTCATAATCAATCAGATGAAAACCACACACAAATCAAATCTAAGCTGGATTAAATTATCCATTGTCCAAACGAAGTCGTCTAATAATTTCAAAAATTAAAATATTATGAAATTTCTACATCAAGAGACCATTTAAGCATAGATTTATATACTCTTTTAATCCTAAAAAACTGAAGTTGATAAAAAAAAAACTTGGAAAAGGGAAACAACTCTTAAGTATAAAAGGTTACTACTCGCATTACTGAGCAGCAATGTTTGATATCTTTATTGGTCTTTTTTAAATTTTTTCATTTTTTTCTCTTTTACTTTTTATTTTCTTTACTTTGCTTACCCAGCAATCATTTATCCATGTTATCTGTTCTGTGTGTGCATGTTTTTTTTTTAAATTATAAAAATAGTTTTAATGTAATTTTTTTGCTGTTGTTATTTAAGTTTTAGTTGTAAAATGCCAACAAGTGAACTATGACGTTTGCGTGTAGAAAATTAGCATATCGTGCTATTGCAACTATGTAGTTAGCAATTTCATCTCTTTAAAATTGCACTCACATTGTTGTTGTTATTGTTAATAATAGACATTAATGATCAACCACAATATTCATTAAAAGAAAATTATTAATAGAAAAAAAATGTTCAAAAGAGGATAAAATTGTAATAGAAATTTTTACAAAGTTATTTTATACAAAATGTTTTTTTTTATTATTATTATTCTCTTGTGTGTATATGTGGGTGTGTGTTAAATTAAGTATCACTACCCTTTTTACTATAAATATATGTACATAGAGGTAAAATAAAGAAAAAGGTTTTTACTCCCTAACCCAGTCAACATTTTTATACCCTACTGTAAAGGGGGGAAAAGAGTATATCACAGTTTATCATTCCATTTGTAGTTTCTATTTTCAACCCTATAAAGTTAATATATGTTCTGAGTTCTTATATATAGCCAAGTCGATTAAGCAATGTCCTTGTGTCCGTCCGTTCGTCTGTCTGTCCGTTTTTGGATTAAAATCAACTTTGCTAAGGCACTAGATATGCTAGAAAAATCTTAAATACGCTAATCGGTCAGACATAGTTTCAAAAATTTTGCTATCAAAGATCAGCAAGATCGGCAGCGGGCAGATCACTACGCCTGCTTTTAATTTGTCTATATCTTTTGGAACAAATCTAGATTAGCTTAGTAACTTCAATCAAAAACACAAATATATAAGGCGAAAGAAAATTTAAAATTAAGAAAAAAAACATCAAGTAAAAAAATTGGCGCTCGCCCATATTTTCCGAGTTAAGGGCCTCTAAACTTTTCATAAAAAATTACGACTGTGCACCATATTTTTCAAGATATCGATATGGGTATTACATACAAGCTTTTGAAGAGATCTTTTAGGAGTAACTAAAAGTTAAAAAAATGCTTAACCCATTAAGAGCCGTTGAAGCTTTTATATGTTGAACTAAATTTTTTTCTTAGTTTTTTTAAATCTCTGTCACCCCAATATTTTTTTTTTTTTATAGAGTTACTTCACTAAACTAGATTTGTAGCGTCATACTTGTTATTATTATATTTGCTGGTTTAATTATACCTTATGGGGAGCTAGACAGTCGATCCGATCATTTTAATTAGTTTTCAAAGCTTAATGACAGCTCGTTAATTACTATAGTAGAAAATTATTTTTCCTTGTTTAGTTTTCTTTTTTAGAATCAGTGAATATTGGTCTTTTAATTTTTTACTATAAAATAGAATTTAAAAATTTCAAATTCGTCATTAAAAATTTTTCGCATAAAATATTTTTTGCATTGAAATTCCTGCTTAAAAAGAGTTCTCATTGTTAGACTAAGTTATCTATTTTTTAAAGCTTTAATATCAAAATAATTTTCTATATAAAAAAATATATTTCAATGCCTTTTAATTTAATACCAAGCTTGTGTGTTTGCTGGGTAGCAACTACTTGCCGTAGTACAAGTTTGTATGTGCAAACGTGTGCAAAATATACAATTATACAATTTATTAAAAAGTGTTAAACACATAAAAAGATGCAGTTTTATAAAACAATTGAAGGAATTAAATTAACACTTAAAAAAAACTTAGGTAGAGCTACCAATTGTTCGGTATTATTTTGAAGCAAAGGCCTGAATTTATTATTTTAAAGTTGAGAGGCTGTAGTTAATATTTGATATACACAAATTGACATATAAAGTATTATATTTAAGCCAGTGCGATTCGTTTTCAATGTCTAAAAAAATAAATAAAAAATAAAAATCGAATTTCAAATACAAAGACAACATAAAGTGATTTTGAAAAAAAAATATAATTAGAAAAAAATGTCGATACACGTCCTTTACAAAACGATTAAATTAATCACATTTTCCAAATAATTGAAAATTTTATTTCTTCTACTCTAAAAACATATATTATTTTTTATATTTGGGGTAGACAGACGCTTTATGTTTTTGCTAGAAGGTTTATTTTTTACTTAAAATACTCCCACATTTTTTTAACATAAATAAGCCAGTCAAAAGTTGTTATACATAAATTGCGAATCACTTAAGGTTCGAAGGACCGAGCAAATTATATACCTTTGAGACAATATTTTGAGTGTCTACAAAAAAAAGTTTACAAAATATAAAAGAAACCCATTTTTGGATGAAAATAATAACTTAAAATCATATTTATGCCTAAGTATAAAAATAGCATTGTGGTCCTTCAAACCAGGTTTTATTTATTTTCCTAATTTTTTACTACTAACAAAGCATTATTATAAGCAATCAAATTATTATTTTAGCTTTTATTTGTAATAAATAATTTAAACATAAACACAAATTGATCAAACTTTGGTCACTTATTTGTTTTTTTTTTTTTTTTTTTTTTTTTTTTGTAGCTCTACATATTTTCTTTAAGAATTCAGATAAGAATAATGAAATTATTAGTAGAAAAATAAAACTTATAAAATATATCACCCCAAATGTTAGAAAATTTGTGATTTTATTTATTATTTTCTTTTTATTGAGGCCACATCTTCAAGGCCCACATTTTCTTTTTTTTTTCTTTTTTTTTAATTTTTCACACACTCAAATAGTCGTACTTTTAAGCATTTTCTTTATATAATGACGTCGATGACGACCATGATGGTTTGTTGCTGATGTTTTTATTTCTGTTGTTACTTTTATAAAATTACAGCAGAAAAAAATTTACAGTCATGACATGACACTACAATATTTATTGCGTACATATTTGCACATACATATATACACACAATCACATTAAGAATCTTTACGATATAAAAACATAAAAATACACATGTGTGTGTGTGTGTGTTTGTAAATACTCAGAGACAAAATTTTAAACTTTTTGCTGGAGACGATGGCAACGTGGTAATAAGGAGTAGAGAAATATTGATTTTAAAATTAATGAAAGAAGACAAGGCTTAAAATTTATACGGAAAAAGAAATAAAAAAGCTTGATTTAAAATCACGAAACTTTTTCTTGAAAAAAGCCTATAGAAAAGAAAAAAATTCTAAAAATAGATATTTTAGCTTATTTTTTCATGCAATAAAATTATTAGAAAAAAGTAGTTTTTTTAACTGTTTAGAAAATAGCAACTGGGTTATTTTGTCGTGCCACCCTAATAAAAAAATACAAGTACTGTAACTAAATGCGAAGATATTTTATTATGTGTCTATCATTCTATGTATGACATTATGACAAACAAAAACAAAACTTTTTCATGTCATGAGTTTTTTTTTTTTATTTTTATGTTTGCAGTAAAACTACTTTTTTTTTTAAATTGCCCAGACAGTAAAAAACTAAATAGACAAAAAGTACAGAATGTCACAACTTCATTTTAAAATACCCTAGAGAAAATAGAAAGTACATTTTTATCGTTTACATAGCAGCAAACTTATAGATTAACAGAAAATTCCGCTTATCTTAAAGCTCTAATTTTATATTAGATACGAGGTGTATACGAAGGCTGCTGTATATATTTCTGGCCTTATAGTGAAAATGCGAATATTTATAATCAAAAATGGTTTTCTTGTTTTTCAAAGTATTCTCCAGCATGATTTATACACTTTTGCATGCGCTCAAACCAGTTGTCGAAGCACTTTCTCCACTCCGATTGAGACACCTCTAAAACATGGTTTTTAAACATTTCAACAGCGTCTTCTGGCGACGAAAATCGTTGACCACGCATTTTTTTCTTGATGTGCGGAAACAAGCAGAAGTCATTAGGTGCCAAGTCAGGGCTGTACGGCAGATGACCCAATAATTCGACGTTTTGGCCGGTCAAAAACGCTCTGGTTTAATCCGATGTGTGGGAGCTCGCATTGTCATGGTGAACAATGATTCGTCTTCTCTTGTTGGTTCTTCGAATTTCTCTGATGACTTCAGGCAAACAAATTGTAGTGTACCACTCAGAAGTGACCGTCCTACGTTGCTCAAGCGGAATAGTCTCCACATGACCAGTTTTGCCGAAGAAACAGGCGACCATTTGCTACGAAGTGCTTCTTCCACGAACAACTTTCGTTGGATTTTGCTCGTCTTTGAAGACCCACACGGTCGATTGTTGTTTCGTTTCGGGCTCATACGCATAGATCCATGATTCGTCACCTGTGACGATCTTATAAACGTCTTTTGAAGCACCGCAATCGTATTTTTGCAACATTTCTTCAATCGACACGAGCCTTTTTTTGAGCGTCTTTCAAATTGTGCGGGATCCAACGAGAACAAACCTTTTTTACGGCCAGGTGTTCATGCAGCATCGAATGTATGCTGATGGAAGAAATGTCCAAGGATGTCTCTATCTCTCGGTACGTCGCATGTCGATCTTGCATTATGAGTTCACGCACGGCATCAATGTTCTCTGGCACAACAGACGTTTTTGGACGACCTTCACGGAATTCGTCTTTAAACGAGCTTCGGCCACGATTAAATTCATTATACCAATTTTTCACAGTGCTATTGGATGGTGCTTCATCGCCATACAAAGATTTAAGTTTATCAATGCACTCTTGTCGTGATAATCCACGTCGAAAGTTGTGAAAAATGATGGCACGAAAATGTTCACGAGTTAATTCCCTTTTTTTTATATTAATTTTTTCAAGTCACTGTAAACAACACAAATAATGGTCGCAGGTCAAAACGCTTTGAGTACGATTGTGCTTAAAAATGACAAACTTTCTAATGGAAATGTCAGATTGCACTTAGCAACACTCAGTGTTGCCAGGCCAGAAATATATATAGCAACCGTCGTAATTAAATGAGGTGCGGTATTTACATATATCTGTAGTTGCAATAATTATAACATTACGTCCATTAACACAATTGTAAAATTTATATTTATTATACATTTATTATTTTCGTAATTATTTCATTTTAATTATTATTTTTCTAATAACAATAATAGTTATCTGAAACAACAATCATAATACAAAAGTTAATTGGTTACATAGATGATGTTTATAATGTACACAACCTAGAGTAAATTAATGAAAAGAATGCAGACGACGAATTTAGCCATCCAGAAAATACTGCTGGCGTTTGAATTTTCTGTTTTTAATCATTCATACTTGTTTCCTCACAACATTATAGATGCTGTTCCAGTATCATATCACTGTGCCTTGCGAGTTTTTAAATTATTTTTTAATTTTTTTCCCAGCCAGGGGTTGAACCAGTGATCTTTAAAAATCAATTGAAATTTGCTTTTTCGGCTTTGGTTCATTTTTTAATTTAACTTTTATTAAGGAAAATTATTTTTCAAATGTACGCGGACGTTTTTTCATTTTCTTTAATAAACATTCGCTAAAAATTTTTTAATAATTTTTATTTCTTTTAAAATTTTAGAAATTAATATAAACAAGTAGGAGAGCTTGATTCGGCTATGCCGAATCTTTTATGCTCTTCACCATATATGTTTAGCCACATGTACCATACTGCAGACTTCTAATTGAATAGTTTAAATAAAAATCGGCAAGAGAAATTATTTTCTTACACAAAACTTCTTGTGCTTAGGGTTTTTGTCCCAACTTAGTATGTGAAAAGGTTGCTTTATTAAGTGAAAGCTTACCAAATTTTCAACATAAACAACAACTACCTGAAGAAATACAAACGAAAGTTGAAAAAAAATATGGGACGACCAACAATTAAAAAATGATAATAATGTTAAGCACTGTAAATTATTTTACATAAAAATGTTATTAATGAGTTAAACATTTTTCCTGAAAGATCTCTTCTAAAGCCTGTAACTAGTAGCCATATTGATTTGTATTACGTGATGGAATACGAACAGATGTATTACGCTTTACTTTATAAGTAAACTCACACACAAATGTATTTATAGGCCAGAAGTCAGGATCATGAATTTTATTGAAATATTTAGCAGGAACAATAAATTTAAAAGATACTATTTCTCTTGGTTGAGAATAACTGAATTTAAACGCTGCTATTTCAGCATTTAATCCTATCTTAGATTTTATGAAAAATTCAACATTTGCTGCAGTTGTGTCAAAAGCTTAGCGTGCAAAAGACAGTCCTTTTGGGCGGAATAGCTTTTAACTTATTGTGTACTACTTGGCAGTTACAGATGATGGAACAAAAGAAATTGATACACTGGCATCTCCATTTTGAGTAACATCAAGCGGGATTGAGGCAGCTTTATTGTTAATTAGATTTTTTGAAAGCTCATTGTTAGCAGTTGAGGCCAGGGCAAAATTAACATTTGAGGTAGACGGGGTATTATTAGCTAAAGAAATAGGTATATTCAACATGATTTGACAACATGTTGCTTCCCACTCTTATTAGATTTTTTTTAGAGAAGTAGCACTTCAGGCAATAATGCCTATTTAGTTATTTTCGATACCGTGCTACATTCTTTAGAAAAGAGATAGATGAAAGATAAGACAGATGGTGAAAAGAGGAAGATATATATAGCCATTTTATTAGTTATTTTACTTCGCCGGCGAATATGCTATAAAGAAGTACCGACGAAGGAGGCTGCATGTTTAATGTTAATTCTGAACATGTATTTATACCATTAAACAGAAAAAACATTTTTTATTTTTGGTTGCCGCAGGGGTTGAACCCTGGTCAACCAGGTTTGTATCCAACGTGTTTACCACTTCGAAGTGAAAGTTTTAATTCAATAGCAGGGAACTCATCGCATTTTTCTTTATTTACATCTCTTGGTGACTTGTGACGTTTAGGAGAAGGTTAAGAAGGAGATTTTAAATTAACCGACGTTCCAAAATCTTCAAACAACTTTCTAAAAGGTGATTTCTTGAAAAATATTGTTCAAATTGTACTTTTCTATCAAAAGTTCAGAGGCCCATAACTCGGAAAATATGAGCGACCGCAAATTTTTTCTCTACAATGTGGGTTGTGTTTCAATTTTTTTTTATACTACAATGGAATGTGGTCCAATTAGATTATGGAACTTGTTCCCGATATCCTTACGTTTTTACGCACAACACGCTTTTTGTTAACAGCTCATTTATTTGTGATCGATTGGCCAGTGAATCGTACTCTGGATAACAGAGAGTTTTTTTTCCGAACAGTTTGTACATGCAATTATCTTTTTACAAAGGTCTTTCCTGTCACTTGCAATGTAGGAAAATTCAAATCGACGGCTTGATGATGCCACTTCTTATTACTTTGTTCACATGGAGTTCACGATGGGAGAAATTGAAAGAAATTCCGTGAGAATACCGACGTTATAACATGAGGAGATATTTTTTAAAGGATTTTTTTTTACTTTGTACATAATATAAATGTAAGTGCCAATATGTCTTTAAAGACAGTATTAAGAATTATAAACGAAAGTTTAGTTATTTGTTTTATTAAACAAATGTTTGAAAAGATTTCGACGCTTTTTAAAATAGATAAAATTCTATTCTTGCTTTCATCCAATACTTCTACTTTTATATCAAAGTTTTTACCTCCTATATGTCTACCATTTTCCGCTCTGTCTGTATTTTATTTCGATTTTTTATCCCTTTACTCATTCCTCTTCAAAACATTTTTTAATTTATAACTACAGAAGTAGGAAGTGGCTGTAGCACTCGTTGCGATAAGTTTAAATGTTCAAATTAATGTCAATAATATTGACATGTTAGTGAATAATGATGACACATTAATACACATACTTTAACAAACACATACGTACATGCATGTGTATTGTAACCTGATAATTTCTATATTGTCAAAGAATAGAAAGAAAATGACAGTTAAAGTATTGTCTTTGTGCTCGTTGTAGCTAAAATAACTTAAGAACACTCGATTTTATGTTGTCGTTAGCAATAAAAAAGTTCAAACTTTTGTACATTTAGCGCTTGAGATTTTTATCGTTGAATACAAACAAAAAAAACTTATTTCTTCAAAGAAGAACATGTTTTCATAAATTTTAAAAAAGAAAACTGGAATGAGGAGATTGAAGATTTGCTACTGGTTTTGTTTTTATTTTTTTTTTCTTTCCCCTAAAATTTAATGATTTTAATTCAATTTTAAATGACGGCAGTTTTATCAAACTTTTTATAACAAAAATCATTAAATTTATTTTATGACTAAAACTTTTGTTTTAACCTCTTCAAGGGCGAATTTTTATGATGAGGAAATTGTGAATTAAAATTTTTAATAAATTATAATTTTGTATTAAATTCAAATGAGAAAATATTTAGATAAACGAGAATTATAAAAAGCACAATTGTGGCTTGAGACTTGCAATCTGGTCATACCAGCTCTTTATATTTTGTGCATACAAAACGAGCTCAAGCTTGTGAGTATAATTTTGCTTAAAGGGTTTTGAAAAAATTTTTCTGTACTGAACCTTAATCATTTTGTTTGCTACGTCTCACATTTTTATCATTGTGTTTGAGTGTATGTATTCATGCATTAGTGCTCAAATATTTTAGAAAATATTAAAGCAAAAAATAAATAAAAATATTTTATATGCATTTTTTGTGGCGTTTGTTTACCATCCGCCTGTCGTTTTTGACTCACCTGGCTTCTCAAAAATATTTCCAATATTTTTTTTACATCTCACAGAATATCTTGATTTTATTTTTATTAAACAATAAAAAACTTTTAATTAAAATATATAAAAAGCAATAATCATAATATTTGTAAAAAAAGAAAACTGATTTCAATAAATCGCGTGTGTGTTTTTTTATGCATCAATAATAACAGATATTTTATTTTTGCATCCTTTTATAGATAAATTTAATATTATGAAACATAAAATAAAAGAAAAGGTTTTCGTGGAATTAAAGATTTTTTATGAATAATTTTTTATGATGTAGAAAAGTATATAAATGCGAGTATCATTTAAAATTTATAATAAAAATACCAGCACATTAAAAAGGATATGTATTAATAAATTGTTTTCATGGAAATGATTATCTTAAAAAAGTTGTAAAATGACAGATTTTAATGATTTTTTTTAATCCACAAGTAAACTGTTTTTAAATCTATTTAATCTAAATTACTTTCAGTTCACTTAAATCTCAATGTTAATTAAAAAGAACTCATATTTTAAATATGTATGTATGAATTTATCGTCCAACTTGTAGAGAGTTCTTGATTTACTTGGGTGCTGAATTTATCAGATGTGGCTTACAGAGTAAGTTTGAAATGGGGCAAAACAAAACGATGGCTTGTCATAGCGTTCAAGGACATAATGTCTATCAACGTAGAGTCAAAACGTTAATTGATATTATAAATATATTTAATTGTATTCTATGTAAAAAAAGATGCAACTTTTTTGTAAACTGACTTGCAAAAAACTTTGGTAAGCCAAGCTCATGTTGGGTATACCATAGAAGAGCAAATTCTAGCGCCCGGCGGAAGGCCACCTGTTTAGGAAATCTTTAGTAGAAAAACCGTTGTTGTTTTAAGTGTGAACATTATGACACTGTCATAAGAGACATTATCCATACTAAAAACTACACAATGTACATGGACATTATGTCACTTTTGTGTGCGACATAAAGCCTATGGATATTATGTTCTTGGACACTATGACATGCCATCAAAACAGTACTTTTTTATAACTCCTCTAAGTGAAATTATATGTGCAGGATTTATACATGCTATCCTTTAGATCACTTGATCATGAGCAATGATTTTTAGACATATTTTTTTTTATTTTAACTCAAAAAAATTTTAAACTTTAAAAGAATCATTTATCTTATCCAAAAACAAAAAAAATATTTAGAAATGTTAATTAAAAAGAAATAAAGAATTTTACCAATAAATCATGATTTCACTAAAAAATCTTCATTCTCAAAAAAGAAAATGATAATAGTAATAATAAAAAATAAACAAAAAGTTGCCAAGCAATCGAAAATTTGTTCAGGAAATAAAAACAAACTCCCAACTAAACAAAAAATTAGCCAAAAAGTAAATTAATTTAAATGTTTTAATTAACTACGGCCTTGAGCCAGATTAAGAAAAATATATTTACTTACGTAAAACATGTGAAATATTTTAAAAGGTATAAATTAATTAAAATTTTATCAGAAAATGATTTTTTTGAGGGGTTGTGAGGAAGTTGTATATTTAATATTTACTTAATAAATCATATAAAAAAATTGTTTCTATCGACTTAAAATAGAAATGACTATTTTTAATATGCCAATCGTCAATTATGTTAATTTTTTTTAAACGAAGTAGTACTTTAGACAATAATGCTTATTTTATTAGTGAAACTGTGTTACATTCTTTGGGAAAGGTATAGAGGAGAGAAAAGACAGGTGGTGAAAGTATAGCCATTTTATTTTTTATTTAACTTCGCCGGCGTAGGTGATATGTAGAAGAAATGGCGAAGGAGAATGGGTGCTATATTGTTAAATTTTAATCTTAGTCGATTATCCGATTAAGTGTTTTAAATTTTTCAAGTAACGAATTAATCGTACAACTTCAACAAATTTTAATTTCATATCCAATAAGAAATGACATTCATGCCAAAATTTTATTATTAACAAAACTTAAACGGAACAAATAATTAATCATATTATGTCTGATTAAAACATTGAAGCACACTTTATGATATCTTTTCTTATTTTATTTTAAATCATGTCTGTTTAAATAATCTTTAACAAATAAAGTTGAATTAAGATAATAAAATTTTAACCGATTATTTTTTTTTTTTTTTTTTGTTTGTTTTCATAAATCCCGAAAAAACTTCTCATATAAACTGAATAATTCGCTTAAACATCATATAGACACTTGAAAATTATCCAGTAATTAAAAAAAATGTAAAATATTTTATGTAATAATTATTTTTTTTTTGTTTTTGTTTTTTTTAATATCTCGAATTTTATTTTCAATTTTTCCTTGTGGTTGACATCGGTTTGTTGGCTTATTGGTCTATTTTTTTTTTAGATGTTTACAATGGTCATACCGTATAATTTTTAGGTCTTACATATTATTTCCAAAGGCACAACCAAAAAAAATTTTTTTTTTGGTTAGTAAAGCGTTCTTTTATCTTTTTAAATTAAGAAGAATAATTTTGAAAATTTCTCTTTTACTTTCTCGTTGCTAGTTGTTGCAAGTAAAGTTAATGAACAGATCTATTGTTCGATAGCAATTTCTTTTTTTTTTAGCTTTAGATTTGTATTATAAAATGTGATCATTATTGGAACAGGTCGCGAATTCAAGGTATAAAATTAATGTGTTAAGTAATTTTATTTCGTCTCTCGGTTATACTAGACTTTAAATAAACAAGAGTAATTTGCCTTTTCTAAATTGTTATATACAAATTTTATTATGCCTTTAAAAGCAATTTATGTTGCGGAATCTTTGCTTAGCTCTTTACCTGCCATAACAAATGGTCGTAAAGAACTACTTCTTGCTGACTAGATATCAATATCCGATAAAACTGGTAGTCCAAAATCTGACAGCGTAAAATTTAAACAAATAAGCAAAAAGTTAAAAGTTGATCGTTAGATAAATTACTTTTAGTTGATTAACCGGCATTATTTGTTCAAGTTATTTTTTTAACGATATTTGCAATTTTTCTTACTCGAACAGTTAATCGACTTAAACTCTTCCGCTTAATTGAGCGGTGGCTAAACGAGTGGATACTTTAGTATTTATACCATTAAGCAGAAAAAACTTTTTTTTATTTTATGGTTGCCGCAGGGCTCTGGTCAACCTGTTTTGTAGTTAACGTGCTTGCTACCGTGACTACATCAGCCTCAAAATATCTCATGCTGTTAGTGTCAAATGTTTTGAGAAATGCATATTTGTGATCTATTTTTATACTAGCAATCTACTAGGAAATCTTTTGATAGTTTTTTTGGAGTCTTATCGTAGTAAACTTACAGTTAACTTATAGTCTAGTGATAGTTTAGTCGTAGGCTATTCATAGTCTCATCATATTAAATTCGTAGCCAAGTCACAGTCTCCTCATAGTCCACTGGTATTAATTCGTAGTCTTTTCTTTATCTCAAAACTGTCGTAGAGACTTGTCTCGCCATGTAAAAATTAAAATATAAAATATTAATTAAAATTTACTTTTTCGGCTTTGATTCATTTTTTAATTTAACTTTAAAAAAAATATTTTTAAAATGTATGCGGACGTTTTCCAAAGAAAACAAAAAGAATTAGACGCTGACAGAATGTAATACAGCATTTTCAGGATTCAAATCCCTCAACAGCATTCTTCGCATCCTCATAAAACTCAAGTCGGAGCTAAAATATTATACTAAATAAGTGCATCGTTGCCATATTTTGAAAATAATGATATAATTTGCTGTTAAGGTTTGTTTTATGGTCTGAAAGAGTTAAAGTATAAAATTTATAAAATGTTTAATTGAAGCCAGCATAATTTACCTTTAAAACCCATTTATTCCTATAAAAAAAATATAAAAAATATAAATTTCTTTTTAATGTGTTTCTAATATAAAATCCTGACTTTTAAAATATTAATTTTTAACTTCATTTTACTTCATAAATATTTTTAATCTATTTTTTTTTTTTCTTTGCTTTAATAAAATTTATAAAAAGTTACTGGAAAACTAAGTAATTTACAAACATTTGCAATTTACATAAAATATTATTTTATGAACTTTTTACTTTATGCATTTACTTTTTACTAATTTTTTTTTTTTTTTTTTTTTTTTTGTAATTTATATTTTGCACTCCCTGGTGTGTGTTGAACGTTAAGTAGCAACACGTTTATACAATGTTGCAAGATATTGCGTCCTTGCAGGCATAAAATTTGCCAGGAAATACGATTATTATACATTGCGGGTAAATTATATTTTTTACATTTTCATTTTGCTATTATAAATACATAACAATATTTTCACATTAAACTTAAGCAACAAAAGTGTTTGTGAAGATATTTTTCAATACATTTAAGAAACTTGCTTACAGTTGTATAATTTTAACTTGTAAAAATATTCCTAATGGAGTTGTTTTAAAATTATATTAATGTTTTTTAAAAAGTAAATGTAAAATATTAAAAATCTGTTTGTACATATAAACTTGTTGCAACGTACCGTATATGACATATAAATATTGCAAAGATGGAAAGTAATTTTAATCACTTGATTTTATTTTTTTTTTTTTTTGCCATATTTGCTTTACGTAAAATTACAGAGCTTGAAACTACATACACGAGTCAGGCAGTCATATGTATTCAATCGTCATTGATAATGTCATTAACTGTAAAGTGATCAACATTAATTTAATTTTTATTAAATTGAAAAATGATTGCACTGTAAAAGTAAGAAAATTAAAATGATTTTTAACTTAAGGTTATTTTCTCGATATTGCATGAACTTTTAATTTATTAACATGCAATTATAAAAAAATATACAGAAATTTTAATAAAAGTTTCGTGGTGTTTTTATGCAAAGCAAATGATTAAAAGGGCAGAAGTATAAATTGCTTTTCTATATGAAAAACTTCGTAAAATGTATTTTTGTATGTATTTATGTATTTGCTACTAAAAATAGTTACAAATATGCTTGACCTACTTTAAAATGACAGAAAAAATATTTATATCTTTTATTGACTGATGTATAATTCATCTGTGTTTGGGAAAAAATGGGCATGTTTTTTATTTCTATTAAATAATGTTTTTTTTTTTTTGTAATCCCCAAATTTTAATTTTACATTGAAATTTTTATATTTTTTTTCAAGATAAACAATTTTGCTACCAGTTCCAGTTCTAAAAACTCCCTTTTAAAATATTTTTTATAGTTGACTAATTTCGGTACGGCTTAAGGTCAAGTTTAAATATTAAAAATGAAATTTAATAAAAATATTTCGTTTCATTTAATTTTACCAATATTTCGTTAACCATTCTCAAGGAATATTTTAATGTTAAAACAATTTAAAATTTAATTATCGCACAACCTGTCAGTTTCATAAGTTTTCGTAAGTTTTTATATAAAACATATGTAATTTATTTGGTTGTTTTTCAATAATATTTTATAGTTATAAAAAACATTGATTTTAATTAAACTTTAGAAAAAGTTATTTAGTTCAAGCCAACCGAATTGCATTTGCCGTGCGAAGTTATTTATCACTTAATAATAATAACCAAATATTAAACATTTACCATTGCAATAAACGCTAAACTTGTTTGCCTGTGGACGAGTTAGGCGAAAATTATTTCAACAAATTTTCTATCACAATCAACAATTTTATAGAAATTTTTTCCTACTTTTACTGTTATTGAGTTATTTTTTTATAATAATTAAAACTAGAAAATTTATAGGTATGTCTCGATTATTGTGTCCAAAAGAAAAAACCAATAAAAAGTAGAAAAAAATATCCTCGTTTCAAAAAAGGCTGTAGTACAACACGTATTATTTCAAGAGCTGATGAAAAAAAATTTATACTTTACAAGAATTTATTGCAAATCTCATGAAAGTAAATGGTAGAGAACAAAGAAAAAATTTCAATACATGTATGAGTATATCTTATATGTATATACGTAGTTGCAATACTAATAATTCTTTCGAAAAAAACCGGGCTTCAAAATAAACAGACGAGCGCAGAGGGTCAAAGAATATGAAATAATTAATATTTTACATACTTTGTTTTAGTTCAATCTCCTACCTATAATGATTCAAAAGATAAGACCATCTACATTAAATTACACTAACTGTTGGAACACCCTTTTATTTTTAAGTTTAATTATTTCAAAGAACATTAAATATGGGCACTCATTAAATTTCAACTAAAAATGTTATATTTTTGCTATTGAGAATTTAGCAATAAACTTTCCATGTTAATTTTAACTATGATAAGACCATATGCAACAATTTGCTCCACTTGCTTCAATTTGCTCCACTACTTAAACATTATAATAATAATCTGTAATTTCTTTTACCAGACCAATCTTTAAGCAACACCTTCCAAGAAAAAATAAAAATCTAAATCGGTTTAAAAATATAAAAAAATAAAGAATTAATAACTCTTTAAGGTCAGATAAAAATTCAAGAGTAATCGTAATAAAAGGAAACTCATGGGAAGTAGGCCTACAAATTAATTTTAAACTTTTTAAACATCCTCAGCTTGAGCAAAGATCTAATATCTTTTTATAAAAAAAAATTAAATTTCCTACAGCTCACTTCGACATGAGTATGAATATGACAAAGATAATCAAAATCAACTTTACCCACATGGAACAGCAAATGAAGAAAAAGATTTTCTTAATATCAAATGAATATTTATTTGAAAAAAGTAATTTTGTTATAACTACAATATTTTCCATTTATTTTTTGTCTACACAAAAAGAAAAACAAATAACAAAACAATTGCGTAAATATTTGCATGCGTATATTCTATTTAAAAACTCTATATATTTTTTTTTTTTTTTGATAGCATTTCACCTGATACAACATTTGTTTTTCATTTCACTTTTAGTTTATCTTTTATATGTTTTCCCCTTGATGTACATATATGTACATAACCTGGCAGAAAAGAAACTATTTCATCCAGGCATTTTTATTTAACAAGAGGTTATACACACAAACAACCACTCTCGCAGCACACACACACACACACACATACACACACACACTATAGCAGCAATAACAAAATTGATATTGCATTTTTATTCCCAACATTTTTTATACCTGGATTTTCAATGCTAAAAACATAAAATATCAAGGTCTTACCAAACATTGTTGAATATTAAAAAAAACAAAAAAAAAGTATTTTAAAAACAAATCAGAGCAGATAAAAAAAAAGTTTTTGTCATTGTGAAAAAAAAGATTAAAAGTAGGATTTATGAAAAAATATTTCTCTATATGAAGCGTTTTTCATTATGTTAAAGCAATTACCTTAAAATATTAAAAAACTTAGAAAAAGAAGCTGTCTTTGCAGTATCAAAAACTCTTATCAAAATGTCTAGGAGCGAATAACAAAAGTACGGTTACAGGCCTTCATTACTTTATGTTAGTTAACATAGCCTTTGAAATGCTACTTGACCCTGTAAAGTTTAAATTACAAAAAACACAGTTATTTTTGTTTCGTTATATCGAAGAGTACTTTCGTAAAAAGTACGTATAATATTCGTAAAAAGTCTTTTTAAAAAAACTACTTTTCTAAAAATAAAACATTTCCCTTAAAACAAACCCCCTATCAGACAAATAGAGTCTTTAAACTACTTTTTTAAAAAAGTACTTTTTAAAAAGAAAATTTTTAAAAGTCTTCAACTCATTGCCGTTAAAGAAAAGAAAAGTGAAAATACCTAAAAAAGTACTTTTTTCGAAAAATAATCTATTAACTAAACAACATTTGAAAGCATACCTTTTAGAAAAGAACTATTCTAAGAGATTTTTCTTTCAAAAAAGTACTTTTTAAAAATAAATTTTTTAAAAGATTCCTTTTAAAAAACAAACTAGAAAATAAACATTTTTTGAAACCTCTAGCATAACAAATACCTTTAAAGAAACTTCTTCAAAAACACTTTTAAAAAAAGTGCCATTTAAGAGTACCTTTTTTAAGCCCTTATTTAAGTACTTAAATAAAGCTTTTATCTTAAGAAATTTGTAGCCTTTCAAAAAAAATTCATTTAACCCAAAAAATGCTTTTTTGCGTTATCCATAAAATAATTGTTAAAAAAAAGTACCTCTTAAGACAATGGCAAATAAATAAAAAAAAAGTGCTTCATTAATTAAAGCATTTTTTTTTTTCACATAACTAACTTTTTTACAAAATACCTTCGAATTTTTTAAAAAAGTACTTCCACAGACAGCAAAAAATATTTTTTACATAAATCTAAAAATTGTATTAAATAATCTCATTTGTTTTAATTCCCTCTGATTTTTTCGTTAAAGACGCATATAAGTGAGGAAAAACGTTATTTATTTTTCATTGCTCAATAACGATTTTATTTAAGGGGGACATAAAATAACTTTTTTCTTAAATTAGGAAATTAAAAAAACAAAAAATCGAGAAATTATTTTCCTTAAAAAACTTAATTATAATACTTTTATCCAAAGAGTTAAATGTTATTGGGTACGAGCGAATCCACAAGACTTGTTAATGTTGCACATAGTCAATATTAACAGAATCACACATTCATGTTAATTAAAATGTGAAGGTTTACAGGAGCGATTGTTTCAGTTTTAATTTTTTAAATGGCCGCTGTAAGACATCTTGAAGGATAAGTTGTATTAAAAAAAGGATTAACTGTTAAAAGATTTATTATAATAATTATTTTCGCAAACGAACAATTATTTTGCCTTAAAAGAAACGTTTAGAGTGATGTTTACGAAACCTTGATTATCTGCTCGAATTCAAACGCTTTTCAAATCTCAAACCAATTCATGATAAAATTTCAATACAAATAAATTTATAATTAATCACGTGACAATCTTTCTGTTAAACTTAAAAACAAATTTTATAAACAACTACAAAGCAATTTTAAAATTAAGAGAACAGAAAACAATTTTATTGATTGCAAAAAAATGTTAATAATTGATGCCACAATCACTGATAATATTAAACAGCAAATGTAGAAAAATATTAACAATAACAAAGATAACAGCAACCAGAATTAGAGAAACCATTTGTCAATTAGACAGAACGCCTAACATTTGGCATTTAAATTAAAACAGAAAACAGATGGTGTGAGAGCAAAATTGTCTGTGAATAAGCATTAGAATGTGCGTTAGAATGTTTTTATATTGGAATCGAGCAATTCAAAGATCAATTGCTTATTTATTTTATATTCGTACTTGTATGCAAAGAATGAAAATTAATGATTTGTTATCAATATTTAAATATTGCACGCCAATGTATTCTCTAGCTTTAATAGAGCCTTGGTAAAGTTGATTTCAACACTAACACGGACGGACAGACTGACGGATGGTCATTGCTCAATGGACTTTGCTATTCATAAGGACTTAGAAAATAAGGTATATTGTGGGGTTTGAAAATGGATATTGTAGCAATTACAAATGGAATGACAAACTTAAATAAATCCTTTTCTACCTGCGCTGAAGGATATAACAATAATAATAACAACAAGATTTTCCAGATTTACAATTTTTTTCAATTCTCTATTTAAGTTGCAACGATAGGCGTTATTAGATAAATACATAAGCAACAGTAGCATCCCCTCAAAATTTAAGCAATGCTATATTGCTTAGCCCTCGTGCTTCACCAACAAAAAAAATCGCATGCTAGTTTCATGAAAAATTTCATTGTGTAAATTAGGTCATTATATTAAATTTTAACCGAAACATACATCTCTCTTAATTTTTTTTTTACGAAATGAACTTGCGTCACTTTATATTCATACGTTATCTGTATTTAAACAGCGATACTGTAAATTAGTTTTTGTGATTTATTTTTTTTATAATTGCTTTATTTTTACATTCTCAATTTATTTCAAAGTATGTGTTAATTTTTTTATAGCTTGTTAAACATTTCGCTAATCAAACAAGTATTAGTTTGCATGTTATCGTCTGGAGAATAAGTTAATTAATCAGCTTTTACACTATTTCCTAAGAGAATTTATAATTTCCAAAAAAGAAAGAAAGTGATAGGAGGTCAGTTGACAATTGATATTAACTCCGATATAAGACTTAGGTAAATAATACGAGGCCTAATTGTTGCTAAAAAAAAAATTATATAATTTTAAAAATAAAACTCTGTTAGAACATAGTTCTCACGATCCCATTAACAACACTATAACAACAACACAATTTATGAAAATTCTTTAACTTTCACCTACCTCTCTAAATTATACTTACTCATGAACAGAGGTCGCCAAGCAGAGAGTCAGCTTCAGATGAAAATGTACTCGTCATTTTGCCCCGAAAAAAATTTCTGCGCAAGAGTTATAAACTATAATATAATAAAACAGTAACAGGGTAATTTCTGTACATAGTATATATTTTTTGAAAATTTTTTGTTAGTGTAGATAGTAATCAATGTGGAATACAAAACACCTATTTTTGGAATTTTTGTCTCTTTGTCTGTGTTCGCATCACATAAAAACTGCTGGATAAATTTTAATAAAATTTTGTAAGGAGGTCCCTTAAAACCTTAGTTCAAATTAAAAATACATTTTTTTTTTCATAAAAATATGTCATCAAGAAACTAAAAATACAAATGTGAAGACACCCAATTTTACCGATATAATGGTAGTAGAACAGTTCTCAGTAAATTTTATATTTGTAGATGGAAAATTGTTAACACTGTTCACAGAACTCTACAACAAATGTTTTAAAATACATTTTTCTAAATTTTAATCATAAGCAAATTACAAATGATATGCGGACGAAGTCGTGGGCACTGCTAGATAAAGTTTTTATAGTGTTGTTCAAAGACAAGCATACAAATTTTCTGTACTTAATGTTTGAGTTATTGAATAACTAAATGCGTGTTTTTATGACTATTAGAGTTAAAAACATTACCAGAAAAAAAAACAAATGTTTATTTTATATATTGTTTTAAAATATTTAAAGGGTAATTATTATTTTTTTAATGCTTCATTTGTTGCGACCCAGCATGTGGCTGTGATGCATTTTGCTCTCTTTGCTGATGCCTATTTTTGTAGCTGTATTGTGTACGCAGGTCCTCGCGGGCTTGTTTAGCGATCACTGCATTTGAAACATAAATGTATAGAACTGTTGTCGCAAATATTTTCAAAAACTTTCCAGCAGAGACTTAACTCAACAATTCATTCTTTAATATTTTGGGAAATTGTGTTACATTTGTATGATCAAATTAAGTATTTCTGTTGCTTAAATAGATAGTAATTTAATGTACTGCAAATTGATTACTTTCATACAATTTCAATTGTTTTCTAAAACAAGTGATTAAGTTTCTATTAATATTCCAGACTGCAATATTGCTGCTCACTACATTCCTCTACAACATTTAATTAAAATGTTGTTTTTAATTTTTTTTTTTTTATTATTTCAATTAAATTTCACTCTGTGTGGGTCAATTTTAATACAAGATAAAATTGTTTAGTGTTTATTTGTGCAAAGATTGTATGTGAAAATTATTTTAATATTAAAGTAAAACTTTAATTTAATTATTTTAGTTTTTGTGTAAAAACTCATAGAAAATTATAATTGAATTGTTTAAATTTTAATGATAATACACAATTATTTGGCTGATATTAATGGAAAATAGATTATTGTTGTTGGAAAAAATGATCTATAAATATAATATAATTAGCCAAACTCTTTTTTTATTTATTGTTCTAAAATAATTTTTGAAGTGTTTTCTAAATTAATTTAATTTTAAATAAAAATTAAGGGTTTGTTTTTATTAAAACATATGCAATCATAATTTCATTAAAAAAATTTAATGCGGCTTAGGTTTACATATGTTTTAATTTAAAAATATTCGTTACAAATAAAATAAAAAAATTAAAATAGGAAAAATTTTACATAAGCAGAGTGTAATGTAAAATTTTATGGATCGCAACATCCGTTATCAACATTTTAGGCAGCCTCTATTTAATAATTCAGTTTAAGAAACAAGAATCCGAAAAAATAATCCATAAAAAATTAGTCATTTTCCCTCATAAAAAATAAAACAGAATAAATTTATAAAGGATTTTTAATTAAATTAAAAGATTAAATTTTTATTCATATAAAGCTTTAATGGCATTTCTAAACACTAAAAAAGGTCTTAAACTAAATGGCCAGGAATGATCTGAATAACTTCCAGAAATTTCTCATTAATATGTGGGGAACTTTTATTTTCCAAATATAACAAGCAATAACTGATGGGCCTAATTTAAATTTAAACTTATTTAGACTCTCTGACATAAACTTCAGCATCTTTAAAAAGAGTTCTTAAGGTTTCAAAGCATATTTTTAGGCGCTCAAAAAATTTTTTTTAAATCGTCATACTTACAGTCTGGATCGCAAAAAAATTAAGTCGTTCTTTATTATTGCAAAGAACTCACATTCTCTTTTCTGTTGACTGATTGTGTAAGTGTCAACGAAAATTCCTTTCGCACATTTATATTGAAAACAAACACAAAATACAAAAATTTGTTTTTCTTTTTAATTTAAAGATACGAAAGAAATTTTCGTTCGCGTTTATATAAACAGACCCTTAACTACAATTTTTCTGTAAGAACAAGGGCACTCGAGTTGATTTATAGTATTTCTAGTTAAACAGCTACTAACTGTAATCACAAAAACTCGAGTAAAATTCCGCATTGCTACCCTCGTGAGCACACTTCTGATTTTGTGATTCATTCAATATTTATGAGTAAAAGGGTGTGTAAGGCAATTTTTCATATATAAAAAAAATAGAATACGGACGAATACTTGAAAAGGTTAATTATGCTTGAATATTTTACCCTGAAATGAACCAAATATCAAAGATTTTTAAAATTAGAGAAAAAATGGTTCATGGTCCTTCGAACCAAGAATGATTCAATACTAAATTAATTACTAACAAAAAAATTCTTTATCACAGTACTCGCTTATTTAAACAGGCCGTTAACTACTTTTTCTGTAACAATGAAATAAATTCGAGTTGGTTTGTAGTATTTAACACTCAAGTACTTCTAGTTCAACAGGTAAAAACTATAACTACGAAAGCTTAATAAAAATTCCACATCACTAATTCTTAACACGTAATATTTGTGAGTAAAAGAATTTGTTAAGCAAATTTTCCTGTATAAGAAAATAGAATAGTGACATCAAATTTAAAGAATCGTGTACTTCAGGGGGTTAAGACAAACCTAAAGCTTCGCAGATTATTTTTTAAATTTAATGTAAAAAGTCATTGATTAATAAAGTAAATTTCATTAATTAATTAATTAAAAGAATATCTGCAAAATTTAATTATTTGTCTTTAAAGAACTTAAATATTTTACCCTGAGGTTTGAATAATTATAAAATGTATGGTTGATGGTCCTTCGAACCCAGTATGACTTATTATTCAATTAACTACAAAGAAGCAAATTCTTGATCACAGTTTCCAAAATGTTACCAAAGAGTCTTTAAAGCTTCAAATATTTTGCGTTTTAAAACTAAACAAACCAAAACCAACTGCTTGTTTTCGAAAATTCCGTAAAATCAATTGTTCTAAAAATGTTATTCTTATTTTATGTAAAAAAATAAATAATTTTCTTTACAGAATAATTTAATTAAAGCGAAAAATGTACTCTTCGAATAAACTAAAATAAAAAAGTTTCTTTTTTAAATATATAAAAGCTAAAGAAAATGTTACAACGGCTATGATTGCAACGCTGTTTATAATTTTTGCATTTATACGGGCGTTTCCCTGGAGCAGACGGAGAATATACAGCGATCAGCTACAGCAACCAGAAGATACGGAAAACGTTGCTAACAGTGATCCACCTACGACTACTCAAACAAATCTAGATGAACAAATCACAGTGCCAAAAACTCTTCAACAGACATCACATTTAATATCAACTACCATTACTACTCCCGCTATTACCACCTCAACAATTATCTCTACCTCCCCTATTTGCTCTTATGATAACGCGTCTTGTAAGAGTTCAACAACTCGTAGAAAATCATCCAAATCTATTAAAGCACATGAAGTAACTTTTAGCGGTAGTGTGGGTGGCGGTGATAGTGATTCGGAGCATACACCCACCTCAACGAGAGCCAATAGATTAGTTAGACAACCCAGATCCTTTACTGGTACAGCCACTAGTCCGTCCAGAGCCACTTCTCCCGAAAGTAATAGTTCTTCGAACTACTATCGTTCGAAGTTAAGTTCTAGAAATCAATTAACACGAGCTTCCTCCGATTACGAAACAGCGGCTAGTGATTTCTACACCGCTAGATCAAAATCATCGACCGATCGTGAATGCGAACATCAACAGGAACACGAAGCCAATGTTATTAAACGTAGCTCTTCAAATGGTTATCTAAAGCGTGTTGATACTTTAGTTAACTCAGATGAAGAGGAGGTTGAAGAGGAGCGTTTAAGACGTACAGACGTAGATGCTGACAACGAAGCTGAAGCTGACGATTCTTACGATCGTGAAACTGAGGAGTTCTATAGTAACATACAAGACGCCGCCGGCACTTCAGGCACTCGCAGCAAACGTTCTTCTTTGTTTTCACGTTCGGATTCTTCAGCAACCACTACTTCGTCGAGTGGTGGTACATTTACGGGCGGTAAGCGACGTTCTACCGCTTCAATTATATCAACTTCTATGTGTTCGGATATAATACCCATCGATCGTAGACGTAGTTCTACGACCACAGAGTACAGTGTACGTTCGTTGACAAGTCAACCGCGTAGATTAAGTGGACGTATACGACGCCATATATCGCGCATGACGATTGCGGGAGCTAGAAGGCGTACAACGGGCAGGTATATAAAAATTATAAAATTTTATTTGAAAATGATTTCTTAAATTTTTTTTGTATAAAAAAGTTATTGAAAATTTTTTTATAGTTTTTTGTTAATTTAAAATTCACCATAAATCATTTTAAAAGGTGATCGTTTCTAAAGAAATTGGTTTCAAAATACAAATTAGAAATAAATCGACTTCCCTCAATAACCTCTATATAACAACAAAAAGTTATTGTGAATTGTACAAACGTATCTAAGTCGATTTGTATTTCTGTAATCGATAACTTGAATATCTGCTTATAAAAAAAATTTTACATAAAAAAAGTTTTTTTTCACAGAAAATCTTTTTTTTTTATTGAAAAAAAGTTGCTCTTGATACAAAAAATACATTTTTTTTAAATAAGTTTTTATTTCAAAATTGATGAACTTTTGGGAATTTCCCTGTGCTTCAGTTAAATTAAGAGCCATTTTCCTCTTGCCACTTTAAGTGTTTCTCCATTACATTCAAACTTAAAGGTTTCACCTGTTTAAAAGCACTTTCCACCGACTCATCATCTAAAACAATGTCACTCTTTAACTTTATTTGAGATATTTTTCGTACTGTTTGCATGGCCAATTCCTTACAGGCCAAACGTATTTCGTCGCCCGTAAAACCCTCTGAAAGTTTTACCAATGATGACATTTGCTGACCATTTAACTTAACATTTAAAGGCAAAAGTTTGCCAATCAATACGGCACGTTCCACCTCATTTGGCAGCTCAGCTAAAACCTTTTTTTCGAATCTTCTCAAAAAGGCTTTGTCAATTTCCCAGGGCAAATTAGTGCTGGCTAAAATAAACAAACCCATGGTGGACTGTTCCAAGCCATCCATTAGTTGCAGCAATTCATTTTTAAAACGTTTTGATGACTCATGATCAGCAGTGCGATCTCTTTGCGAGGCCAGACCATCAATTTCATCCAAAAATATAATAGAAGGTGCCTGCTTTATGGCAAAATGAAAGAGAACCTTAAGCAACTTTTCAGATTCTCCACGCCATTTGGACACCACTATGCTGGAGGTTATGTTAAAGAAGGTAACCTTATGCTTGGTCTCTGAGTACAAGACCTTAGCCAACAGAGTTTTACCGCTGCCTGGAGGTCCGTGTAGCAAAACTGAACGCCAAGGTTTCAAGCCATCACTGAACAAATGGGGATGATTGAGAGGCATTAGCACAGCCTCTTTAATAGTCTCCACTGCCTTACTATTGCCACAAATATCTGTCCACTTTAGTTTGAAATCATCTTTAATAATAGTGGATTTCACTAGTTCTGCTAGATTTTGCCATTCTTGGCAACTTAATAATAAATCAGTGTTTTTTGCAGAACAGTCGTGTTGTATTTCTTGCAAACGGGTCAAGGACTGTTTGTCCTTTGTAGCGCCTTCAATATGATTTTCTTTTTCCTTCGCTTCTTGTTGCTGCTGTTCAGGGTTTGATTTTGTAGCCATTTTTGTAACTGTTACTTGCAGGTCATTAACATCAACTTTCGCTGCTGCTGCTGCTGCCTTTTCTTTTGATGACTCATCATTCTCTGCTGACGTTATCTGTTTGGATTTTTTCCTTTTGGCTGCCGCTTCCAGCTTGATTGTTGGCTGTTGCTGTTGTTTTCTCAATACTCTTGGATATTTGCCAAATTTCAATTGATAATAGCTGGCATATTCCAAGAAAATGCTTTCCAAGTCTATATTGTCGCACAACTCATATTCATCGCATAATTTGGCCTCATTTTTTAAGGCGGCCGACGTAGCATACAAACCATTATCATTTAAAAAACTTTGTATTATATATAATAAATTCTTACGTCTCGCTTTGACATTTCGTATTTCTTCATCTTTGGACATTGTTGAGACTTCCTGGTTCTTACAAAGAAAATCAAAGGAAAGAATTCAAATGGAATTGTGTAAAAAAAATAATTTTGTTTTTTTATTATAAAAATAAATTTTATATTTCCTTTTACAATTTATATTCTTCTTGTCGTTTCCTATAAACTCTACAGAATACAGTGTTTCAACAATGTTTTCTTTGTACTTTTTTTTTCTAAAGTATTCAGTCGCTTTTTTAATGTTTTTGATTACTTTTTCGTTTCTTGGCAACTTCTGTTTATTGTCTACATCTAAACGTACAGAGACGGCTAAAAAGTTATAAAGATATTTACTGTAATAATGTTTTCTATAACTATTTAACTATTATTTTACAAAAGAAAGAAAAATCTAAAGTTGGGGCAGTTGAAAACCACCCCCTTCAATCAGCCTGTTTTTTCACGTAAGGTCATTCATTAGCAGAACTAATATAACACATGAATGTCACCAGAATGTAAGGATTTTTTATTGTTGCTCTGAAATAAAAATTATTATATGGACTTTTTTCAAAGGATAGTTTATGAGGTGTCACCTTTTAATTTTTAATTTTTTTTAAGTGGTAATAACCTTCTTAAAACGTTATATGGATGAACGTTACGGTGTAATAGACGTAAGTAATATGTGTGATGTATGCGGACATTCTTAAATATACAAAATTAGCAGTTTTTCTTAATGGGAGCCACTTGTAAGCATTACCTCTCAATAAAAAAAATCTAAATCGGTTTTTATTTGATTGAGTTCATCAGGCGTCAATATAAAAATATTGGAAATTGAATATAAAAACATTCTCTTTTTTGATGGCGGTTAAAAATTAAAGAAGTTTTTCCGACAAACCTTTTGATATGTTCTAGAAAAAAAATTATTTGTAATACAAAATTTTACAATAATATTAACAACTCATTACACTCTGCTAATAGCTAATTTTTCTTGTTTTCTTTGTAAAACGTCCGCATGCATTTCTAAATAAGTTTTCTTTCTAAAGATTTTTAGAAATTAAAATAAAAATTGAACTTAAACCGTAACCCAAATTCAATTCATTTAAAACTCACAAAATAATTAAAATTTTAATTAAAGAAATAAAATTTTATTTAAACAAAATTACGAAATAATTCAAATTTTATTTAAACAAAATCTGTAATTTAAAATTCCATAAAAACAGTTTTTATCAACAAAAAAAATTAGAATTCAACAAAAATCTTCCTGAGTTCGGCAAAAAAAACTCAATCGAGTTTTAAAAACCTATATTTTTATGATAGAAATATAATTTTGATAAAAAAATCACAATTTCACTGTAAAGCAAGGAATTCTTTCTAAGATTTCAAAATGCTTTCAAAAATGTTTATGTGAAATAAATGGAAACGATGTTGCTAAAGTTTATTAAAGTTTATTAAGTTAAAAATACAGAAATGTTTCTGGCTTCATGTTTATAAACACTAAAATGTTTCTGGCAACAATTTTTCTAGCGAAACTATATGACAATTTTCTTTTATATTGTGGTTTTAGTATTACAAGCTAAGTATTGATTTTTTGAAGGGAATATGTAGGTCCCTGTCCAGACATCCAATTTTTATTTCTGCTATTTTTTTTAATTTTCTTATAAAATTGTATTTGAGTCCATACATTTAAATTTTGCTCCTGCAACTTTGGTCTTGATTGCTTAGACAAATGAGAAAATAAGAGAAAATCGCAAGTGAATGAAACAGTGTACCCGTTTCTGCTCGTCATTTCTCACTCATCTACAAGCTCAAGAGTTGCGCAACGAAAGTTGGAAAGTATGGACGGGGACTGCATAAAGCTACTTCCTTTCTTTACTTAGCCTTAGATGAAATAAAAAAATGTTGTTTCTTTTGCATTAAAAAAATTTAAATTCATCTTCCGTAAATGCTACTAAACATTTAGAAATTCAACCGTAGAACCAGGCCTCGTTTAAGTGTAACTAAGAAGAGAATCATATGAACAACTAAGGGAGGTGTTGTTATAGTTACTTAAAATTTATTGCTGGTATTACATTGTGTGGCAAATATTTTCTTTTATTTTCTTTTTTAATACACTTTTTATTTTTATTGTTGTATTTTTTGGTATTGAAAAAGACTCGGCATTTTATATGAGTAAATAATACAAAAATAAAAAATGAAAAGGTCATTTCAAATGAAGGCAGTTTGTGGGTTTTGTTGCTTTTTTATCTATTACTTTTCTGATTTAAAGAGATGACAAGGATTTTTATGATTTTCGTGTTTAGTATGTCTTGTTGTACGGCTTCCTTTTTAAAACCAAATGTTTTATAACAGCACATTGCAAGATTGCCAAATCAAGCAGAACCTTTTTTTGTAGAGTGGGTTGCTTGTATGTAAAGATTTCATTCTATTATAAATTCATGATCTTGTTGTGTTTTGTTGTTATCGTTTTTTTTTTCTGTAATTTTTTATAGACTATTTATTTTATTATGAGTTATTGACTGGTGGCGAAAATAATTCATCAAACTTCTTGTAGGAAATTAATATTTCTTCCGTTTATTCGTAAAGTAAAAGGTCCAAAAACATTGTAAATGGAAAATATTTTTTACTGTTAGCATTTATAAAGAAAATGGCAAATAAAATTAATATCATTCAAGGATTTAAAAAAATGGTTATAAAACAGAGTTACAGAGCTTATTAACATAAAAGAACAACAAATAACTTGACAATGACTTTAAAAAGTGAATGTGATAATAATATTTATTATTTTATTTAACAATTTTATTATTACAAATTAGTGGAAAGGAAATAGATCACGTTGGTGAAATTTATGGAAACAAGACAAATAACTTGTAAGTGAATCAAGAAATCGTTTTTGAAAAAGATAAAATATAATTAAAGACTTTTTCAATAAAGTTTATTTATTTAATTATTTTAGTGTAACAAAATATAAAAAAGGAAAATTTTTGTCATTTTATGCAAAACAGGCTTTTGTGAAAATATCTGCATTACTAAACAAAATTTGCCGAATGCCAAAGTTTCCCTGCCATTTATTTTTTAAATATTTTTTTAAAAAATTTTTTGGATATTTTAAATTGAAAATCGTATATATCTTTTAACCCAGAAAAGATGAAATTCAAAATATTTGAAAAATATTTTAAATTTTGCTAGGTAAACACGGTAACAATAAAAAATCTATAAAAATTATACCAAAGGAAACACTTTTTTGTGGATATTGACGAGGCAATTAGGACCATGAATAACCTTTAAAAATTAGAAATGCCAAGCGTTAGAAAATTTTTCAGAAAGGGGTACCCCATTTTGCGTCCACGTAGCGCTATCCTTGTAAAGTGAATGTTACCCAACTTCAAAACTTAAGCTCCAATACTCCTCTGCTATGCTCATGCCAAGTTTTAGGTCAATTGGTCCAGCTCTTAACAAATGACTACAAGCTTTTATTAGCCATTTCAGCAATAATGCCATACAGCTTTCAACTGCGATTTCTTTGTATAAGCGGGTAAAAACGTCTAGATTCTTTTAATATGGAAAGATTTGGCAACCGGTTTCAATTCATTTTATATTTTATTTCATCAACTATAAAGTAGTTCATTATATACTTTCATGTGTATAAATAGCATAGAGACAGACTTTCAGCAAAATTATTTTGTTATTGTAAAACTTATAGTGAGCTGTTTGCTTAAGTTGGTTACAAGTATTAAAACGAATTTCGTTGCAACATTTTTTACATTTGTAATATTACACTATTCACTTTTGATCCCATTAAGTCGGAAAACGATGTCCGATGTCGGTTAAACAATGTCCGTCTGTCCGTCTGTAATCGGGTTGAAACCAACCACTAGATGAGCTAAAAAAAAATGAATACGCCAATTGATCATACATAATTTTTTTTTTTTTTTTGTTACTAAAAATCAGCAAGACCGGTCCATGTTTTTAGGGCAGTGGGCAAAACATCACGCCCACCTCTAATTTTTCCCAATTTAAAACAAACCTGGTTTAGTGACGAACTTCAAACAAAAAAAAAAACTTAAGGCGATAGAAAATTAAAAAATAAGCAAAAAATATGAGGTTAAAAAAGTGGGGCTCGTCCTTATTTTCCAAGCTATAAGCCTCTGAACTTTTCATAAAAAAGTGCGATTGTGCACCATATTTTTTAAGACATCAATATGGGTCTCATTTAAAAGCGTTTGAAGAGATCTTTCAGGAAATACAATTTTTTTAATGCTTAACCCATTACGAGCCAATGCCATTTTTATGTAAAATTTTTTTCTAATTTTTTAATTCTCTGTCACCTCAATATTTTTTTTTTTTTTTATTAGAGTTACTTGACTAAACTCGATTTACATACACAGTGAAGGGTATACATGATTCGTCATATCCGAATAGAGCACTTTTACTTGTTTTATTTTAAACGTATCTTATGTAAACTTTATACTTCATCAAAATAAAAAACGTCAGATTTTATTACTCTATGGCAACTTTTTGTCATATTAATCCTTTTGAATTCAAATAATCATACTTTTTATACTAATTTTTTACATAATTACATCAATATAATGGTTATGTGCCATAAGATTTTTGTGATATTATACAATAAAATAATTTAAAAATTTTATTTTATTTACCATTCACAACAATACAAATTGATTACAATTTAACAATTTAAATTTTATCAAATTATTTTGCTCTTAGTTTTTGTTTTCCGTTTTTCTTTTCGTATTCAAATATGACTCAAATACAGTATCAAAGTGTATAGAAAATATGATTGATTTTTAAATCGACTGTTTAACTTTTCATTCAATTTTATTTCAAGGATTTTATTAGAGAATTTATAGCAAAAGTTTATGAAATGTTCTACTAATTAATTTACATCAGCCTTAATGGCATTCTTGTGTTGTTGTTAATTATGCCATGAATTGTATAGAATGAAATGAATTATAAAAACCAAAATCAAATATTTATTCAAAAACATCAATTCATAAAGTAAAATCATAGATTTGCTCAACCATACAAAGTATACAAATTTTCAAATACATATGCAAACTCTTGTGCATACATACATATGTATGTATCAACATTGACAACAAGAGTAGTTAGAGTGATCATTGTGAACTAATAACAATATAATCACAATTTATGAATTTTCTCGGAAAAAAATTTTTGTCGAAAATTTTAATAAAAGTTTTATAAGTTTTGTAAAGAAAAATTTGCAAAATAGCAAAGTGTGTGTGCTATCACTTTAAAGATTTAATTCTAAAGACTTTGTGTGTTACTGTACTTTTAGAAAAGTGGACTTAAAAAGGTACCGAGTAATAAAATCTGTCTAAAAGTCCTCTTTCATACAATAACATAAACAAATATTTAATAAAATTAAAAAAGTCCTTGTAAAAAACTTTTCGATATAAAATAAAATTAAAATCTATTTCTCTAATAATTTTCCAACAATATAAATGTAATTTGCATTCACTCGCACCAAAACTTCCACTGAAAATATAGTTCCACACAGATTTGCCACAAAATTGCAATAATTAACTTGGGAAATTGTACACAATGCATGTGTGTACAAACATATTTACACATACATGATTTTATTCTTGTTGTTACATTATTTGCATCACAATTTAGTGCATTCTCTATTGTCATCTGCAACTTGTGTTGCCTCTTATTCAAATATTTGATAATCTCATTTTTATATTTTATAATAATAAAAAAAAAAGAATTTAAAACGTTGAACGAAATGTTATGCTTAAATAACATAAATCTAATATTATTAGTTGCGTCAACAATTGCAATTAAATAAAAATTTATGGTGCACAAATAGAAATTTTGATAATAAAATTTTTGATTGCAAAAATAATATTAAATGACGGTTGTGGTTTTTAAAGATAATAAAAACTTAATTCTTATTATACATTTTAAAATATTTTTCACAATTAAAAATATTTGAAGAATAAAAAAAAAACAAATAAAATAATGCGACGAGTCGAAAATTTAAAAATTCTCGAATCTCAAATTAAGTCTAAAAAAATTTTGGTTTAATTGAGCAGTGTAGTACAACCGACTGCAATTAACACTATAGCGGGACAGAAATACTAATGTGCTTAAGCTAAAAACTTAAAAAAGTCCAAACGCTATTTGCAAAAATTAAGTTAGATTTTTCTATAGGTTTTTTGTACGGGCTCGGTAAAGGGTCTTTTATACAGAAAAATTTTATTTTTTTCTTGAAGCCTTTAGATTTTTAAAGATTAAAGTTTTCCTGTGTAAAAGACCCTACACCAAGCCCATAACAAAAACCTATTGAATTTTCTAACGCTTAAAGTAAAAATCTAAACGTGTAAGAGTAGAAATACAACCTCACGTTTGCGGATGCGATTGTTTTTTATATGAAGTTTTGACAATATAAAACGCTCAACGAATCCGCACGAAATTAAAATCTATTTTAATTTCAATGCGTTTTCTCTGAAACACTTAATTTTTAATTTTTTCTCTTTCAGCATGTTGCCACGGTTTTATTGTTTTTAGTAAAAGAATTCATATTTGTTAATATTTTTTGTATATGACTAGGAAAAAAGAAACGTAAAAAGCCATTCAAAAATAAATAAAAAAGATATTAATTTCAATAAGAAAATTATTGTTATTCTATAACATTTTTTACATTATTTTTTTAATGGAAAAAAAACAAAAGTTTAGGAGTCAAATAATATGATATGACAATAAAATCCGCATTCGTCGCCGCACCTGATTTTATTTGTTTTTTCTCTGAGATGTGGAATCCGACACCGCAACCGTAAGGTTGTATTTCTACTCTAATGATTACAGTATTTAAAATTTCTTCACCGATTAATATCTATTTACTATGAAATAAAATGCACAAATAGTAATATTTTTAAAACTGGCGGCTTACCAGTTTAAACATGTGCACTCAAAACAAAAATCGTCTGCCCAAAATCCCAAGTTGTAGTGTTTCAATAAATTTTAAAAAGTATCTGGCTGCTTTTTTATGTGGTCTTAAAATTACAAACATAAAGACCTTTTTTAAGCATCATTATATTTGAAATTTTATTAAACCCTCGAAATTTAGTATTTTAGGCACAAACAAATTTATTTCTTCATCGTTTAAGGTAAAAGTTCCATACAACTTTCAACTGCAATTTCTACGCAACAAAAAACGTCTACTTCCCTTTAATATGGAAAGATCTGGCAACCTTCCTCTATTTTTTTTTTTTTTATAAAGGGAAGTAGCACTTCAGGCAATAATGCCTCTTTAGTTATTTTCGTAACCGTGCTACAACATTCTTTAGGAAAGGGATGGATGAGAGATAAGACAGATGGTGAAAGGAGAAAGATGGGGAGTTAGTTATATTACTTCGCCGGCGAATATGCTATAAAGAAATACCGACGAAGGAGGCTGCATATTTAATGTTAATTCTGAATATGTATTTATATCATTAAACAAAAAAAAAAAAACATTTTTATTTTTTGGTTGTCGTAGGGGATGAACCCTGGCCAACCAGGTTTATAGTCAACGTGCTTACCAAATAAAAAGCTCTTACTTACTTAAGTAGTAATTTTCAAGATTTAAATTAAAAGAAAAGCGCTTGAGTTATGCTAGATTGCGTAATTCGAGGGCGCTCTTGAAAATTGTTTTTAGCTTTTTTTATACACAACACATGAATAAAAAAATTTACTTGCAGCTTGATTTTTTTTCGGAATAGAGAAAAAAATTAACGTTCTATTACGGTTTAAAGGTAGAGCCATATACTTCAAACCAATAAGAATATGAGCAGACTGTAATCAGTAAACAGGCTGCATAAATCGAAGGTAACTCTCTATTACCAGTTGGTCCTCAAAATTAGGAATTCTATTTTAGCGGCCAAAAAATTTATAGTCAGTGTAAATTCCAAAATTCTGTTTAATAAAATAACGTCACTATGAAAATAAATATTCTGCGAAAAACAGAAATGTTTAACAATTATGCTTCAAAATATTACGTATTTGTAATTCAATTTAAATATGCATGAATTCTAAAGTTGTGAGCATAAAAACAAAAAGCAAATATAACATGAAAGTAATAATTCCTTCTAAAAGTTAATTTAATAATGGAAGCCAAACGGAATAAGTTCTTTGAAATTTTTAATTAAAAATAAAATTTGTAAATTATAAATAGAATTTCTATAATTTCTTTTTAATTAAAGTATGAAGTTTGCTTTTGTGCAAACTCATTTATTATAATTTTTTTTAGTCCTTAAAATGGAATATGTAAATTAATAAAATAAATAAATGAAAAAAATTTTATGATCGTTCGCTTTCTATTCAAAAAGAGAATGTATGACGACTTTTCTTTTAAATTCATATTTTTAATTTATGCTGAAAATTTTTCCAAAATAAATACAAAATTTATACTTACATACATATGTTTTTGATGCTATGACATTTGTAATTGTGGGACTTAGTTTAAAGGATATTAAAATTATTAAAAGGGCCCTCTTCTCTTTTCAGTCTATAAAATATTCTTTTTACTTTGCCATTTAAATCACTTTCTTTTTACAGTTATCGTATCGTAATTAATGTGTGAAGCTTAAAATTTTACTAACAATATTTAAATGCAAATAAAACTAGTTTTCAAAAGAGTTTAAATATAAATGATTCCTCAAACAAACTGTCTGAATTTTAACACTCGCAACTAATTAAGAAGAGGAGTATGACTCTTGAATACTTAAGCTTAAAAATAATAAAATAAATTATATTTGTTAAGTAAAACATTAAAATAAAGCAATTATTTAGTATTATACTTTGTTAAATATTAAAAAGAAAATGCAAAACCCAAATGCAAAAGAGAAAACCTTTTACTTCTTTAATAAGCTTTTGAATATCAAATATTTCCTTCATTTTATTTAACAGAAAACAATAATAATCTTTAAATATAGAAGGATTATTTTGTGTGTGAGTGTGTGTGTGTTTGTGTAAATGTAGGTCTGCATGTGTGATTGCCTGTAGTTTTATACATCAAAAACGAAAGGAAGTAAAAATGAAAATAATCTCTTACAATTTATGCACACAAACCTGTTTGTAATACAGGTCCTTCTACTTAAGATCATTTTTAATAAGAAATGTTTGCCTTTTTTAACATTTAAAAGAATGTAATAATAAAAATAATGTAAAAGGTCAAAAACATTTTATTTCATGTTCTCAACGACAATTGGATAAAAAATGTTTTTTATTATTATCTTCTGTTCCAACCATCGTATTCACAGTGAATATAAATAGGAGAGTTTCAAAACTTTTTTTAAGATTCTTTTGTTTTGTTATTTTAGTTACTTAACTAAATTATATTTACATACATATGTGGAGTATATCTCTTTAAATGCATCAATTTTTTTTTTTCTTTGAGTGAAATTTGTTTTTTGAAAAATAATTTTTACGGAAAGATCACTTTTGTGGAAATGCCATGACGTTTGATTAAAAAATTGTCTAAAAGAAATAATTTTTTTTTTTGGCAAAAAAACTTAAAACTGAATTTTTTGTGAACAAGTGCCGTTTATTTTATATGATCATGTTTTTTGTGATCAATTGAATTTTTGTGATCATGTGATAGTTTTTGTTACAATGTGACTTTTTTGTTATAATTATGACTTTTTTGTGATAAAGTGACTTTTTTGTGATAAAGTGACTTTTTGTGATAAAGTGGCTTTTTGTGATAAAGTGACTTTTTTGTGATAAATTGACTTTTTTGTGATAAATTGACTTTTTTGTGATAAAGTGATTTTTTGTGACAAGACTTTTTTATGACAAAATCACTGCTTCTTCAAAAAGGGTTTTTTATGAAATTTCAGATTGTTTAAAATTTTTACTCATTTTTTTTTTTTAAATTTGAAACTCCTTTAATTTGACACTAAATATATTAAACACTGAAAGATATTGAAAAGTTCATATTCTTTAATACGACAAAATAATTGTAAATGTGTCACGAACAATGAATATGTAAGTACATGTGAATGTTGTTTAATTTACAACTATTCATAGACGGTCTTATGTTCCACATCTACTGCATCTTATCAAGATTGAAATACAAATACAAGTACCTCAACATGTGCACTAGCAAAAAGCAAATTATTTATTGTTTATGTGAGTGGCATGAATTGTTGGTTGTTAGTGTTAATACTATTAATAATGCCATTTGCACAAGTACATATAAGTATTGTCTTACTGCTAAATGCATTTAGAAATTTTTAAGCTCATTTTGTTTTGAGAAAGAAGGAATAAAAACTGTGAGAATGAAATATAAGTTTTATTTAAATAAACGGCAAATCATAATAAAATTGTTATTAATTATATTTTTTGTAAATGGAAAAGAGATTTAAATAAAAGGACTTAAATGTGTATATTTATTTTTTCAACTGTGTTATGCTTGTATTTTTATTTCACTACCTGTTAATCCTTTGTTGGAGTTTGTTTTTACTTCTTTTCTATAGAAGCCCAGGTGTGTTGTATCAAATCCTACAAACATTTTATAAATTGTAATACTTTGGCATTTAAAGTCTTAAACATAAACTTGTTATTCATATAAGGAATAATCTTAAACAGAACTCAAAATGTTGTACAATATAGTTATAAAAAATTTCATTTCGTTTGCTATTTCTACAATATCCATTTCCGACCCCATAGCAAGCGAAGTCAAATGACTGATGTTTGTCTGTCCATCCGTGTTCGTGTTGAAATCATCTTTACCAAGACGCTAGATGAGCTACAAAAAATTTAAATACGCCAATCGATCAGACAAAGTTCGATAATTTTGCTATTAAAAACCAGCTAGGCCTGTCCATGTCCTTTGAGGCAGTGGGCTAAACACCACGCATGTCTTTGATTTTTCCATATATTTTTTTAACTTTCCCTTGTATTTCTGCAGGTGGTTGTCTTTACTAAGTATGAAAGAATATAAACAAAAGCTAATGGGACAACCACCCTAAGCAAAACTTACAACTTTTAACGCTTTTTTCGAACAGAAAAGGAAAGAAAAAATTTCTTATGCCGATTTTAATTGAGCTATTCGATGAGATATTTGTAATGGTTACATGTAGTCATACATATTAGGTGAAGGGTATATCAGATTCGCTATAGCCAAATATAAAACTCTTACTTGTTTATAAATCTTATATAAAGCTAAAAAATTAATATGGGATACACAGAAGTTATACGACCAATTAAGATAACTCAATGGCCACAGTACAACACCCTAAGAATCACCTGGATATTTTCGTAAAACCTTTTAGGACAGTCAGGATTGCATCCCTAAGCAGACCAGGACCTCAAGTTATATTTGCTTTAAAAATGTTATCCTGTATTAGTGTAAAGTTTTTTTGTTATATTTTTTATAAAATAAATTTTTCACAAAAAGAGAAGAGTTGACTTATCTACAAACAGCTAACATTTTTAATTTTCTTTTGTTTAATTTTCAATAATGAAAAAATTATTTTTCATTATGCTTCTTCCCCCTTAAAAAAAACGAATTTTTTTTTTTGAGGTCCTTTCCAGCCAACATTTTTCCTCTCAAACACAGAATGTCTGTTTCCCTTTTTTCCAAGTATCTGCTATTTTAAACAATATTTTTAATACTTTTTTTTTGCATACTTCCTAGAATGTATTGATTTTATTTAACTTTATATATTTGCTCTTTTAACACTTGCGTCATATTAAAATATTAAGCGGCACGTGCTGATGAAAGGACCTTTTAAAAGCATAAATATTTTGTGTAGATTAAAAATAAAAATAACCTAACGAAAGATTGATTTATCAATTAAAAAAACTATTACATAAATTTAAGGGAAGTAATTTTTTTTTAAATTAAGTTTCTAAACTGAACTTTTAAAATCCTTCCAAAAATATGCAAAATCCTTTCAAAAAATTATTAAAAACTTATTTGTTGAAAATAAAATTAAACATATAAAATTTTTAGGCTGTATGCAAAATTTTTTAACTTTTTGCGTGTACTAAAGACAAAATAAATAGTAAAATTATTTCAAATTATTAAATCTTGCAAAAGGATTTTCCAAAATTTAAGCAATTTAGTGTTATTAACTCAAAAAAATCCAAAAAAAAAAATACAAATTGCTTTCTTATGCATAGCAAAGTCGTTTGAGTGATGTCCGCCTGCCCTTCTCTGTTAGTGTTGAAATCAACTTTTCTAAGGCACTCGATAAGCTAGAGAAAAATTTAAATTCGCCAATCGATCAGACATAGTTTAAAAAATTTTGCTAGTAAAAATCAGCAAGCTCGGTCCATGTCCTTCGCGGCAGTGGCTACAATATCACGCCTGCCTCTATTGTTTTCATATCTTTTGGAACAAATCTAGTTAAGTGAAGTAACTTCAATCAAAAGAACAAAAATATGAGGCGATAGATAATTTAAAACTAAAAAAATAAACATCAAGTGAATAAAAAATTTGCGCTCGCCCATATTTATCAAATTATGGGCCTCTTAAATTTTTATAAAAAAGTTCGATTGTCAATATAGTCAATATGGGAATCATTTAAAAGCTTTTCAAGAGATCTTTTCAAAAATACTAAAATTTAAAAAATGCTTAACCCACTAAAAGCCGGTAATATTTTTATGTAAAATATACATTGTGCAAAAAAGCAAAAAAAAATAATTTTTAAATTCTCTGTTACTCCAATATTTGTTTTTTTTTAATTTTTTTTTTTTTTTTTTTTTATTGGAGTTACTTCACTAAACTAGTTTTGAGCCCATCTTTTTCCAAAAATTTAATGTGTCTGACATTATCTGTTGCACCATTATCGGCCCACTTGAAATATGCAAAGAGGTTGCGGTACTGTGGTCTCTACAGCAAAAGTACTGAAACATAAAATATGATGGATAGAAACATGATTTAAAAAAAATATGGAAAAACCTCATCAACCGAAAAAAGCAAACTTTTCTAATATAGAGAAAGTGTGTATGAAAAAAATTATACCTACAAATTAGACGCTTTAAAATTTTTATTTTGTTTATGACCACCTCTCTGTTTTGAAGTCAATCAACAAAAAAAAACTTTTTTAAAACTTTTTAGTATTTCCGCATCTAAAAAACAAAGTGTGTTAAAAATATTTGAATAGGATAAAAGTTATTGACGGCATAAATACGAAGTTGTGACCATCGAAATCTTTGTCATTTTGTCTTATGAGAATAAGTAACGCCACTGACCTTTAACTTTTACAACAAAGTAATTACTTTTTGTCGGAAAAGCCACATAATATACTGACTAGTCTCCCCCTTGCTGCTGGCTTTCTTCTCACAAAATTTTTTCCTTTATTTATTAACTTTTCCCATTTTACAGAGACATACTTCAATAAACAATTTTAAAATAGACTCTTTGTCTTTTTAAATGAAAAAATTAAATGAAATAAAATAAAATGAAATAAAATAAAATGCTTCGTTCATTAACAAAACAGCAGGAATTTCAATAAAGTTTATTTTTATTATTATTTTTTTTTTCTATTTTTAAAACGTTTCGTATTTATGAAGACTAAAAATTCCTCAAGGAAAATTAAACAATGTGCAAGAAAGTGTAGGAGAACTAAAGAAAGAAGTGTTGAAACCCTATTGTATTATTTCATATTCTGTGCTATTGTTTCCTACACAAAGAAAGTAAAGTTTTGTTAAAGATGTTCTGTCGTATTCTTACTTGTTAACAAATATTTAATCTTGTAAAAATAAAAGTTTAACAGTAATTTTTAGCAACCAGGAAGTAAAAGCGGAAACAAGAAAATAAAGGCTTTAAGTAAAATAAGAAAACTTTTAAAATGGTTGAAACAAAAATATTTTACGTTATATAATTAAGAATTGAATAAAGTTTACAAAAGTCCCTTTTCTCCGTTCATTTTACTTTGGGCTAAAAAGTTTTGAAAAATATTTTTATATAAAACTTTCAGTTTTTCATTTAATTAACAAATATTTAATTTTTTATATATTTCCAGCTTCGATGTAGAAAATGGCCAAAGTGCACGATCACCGCTTGAAGGCGGCTCTCCCAGCGCTGGCTTGGTTTTACAAAATCTGCCGCAACGTCGTGAATCATTTTTATATCGTTCCGATTCCGATTTTGAAATGTCGCCTAAATCAATGTCCCGCAATTCAAGCATCGCCAGTGAAAGGTAAGTTTTTTTTAATTTTTTAAAAAGTTGCAATTTTAATTCTTAAAAAAATTTTATTAGTTTTTTAATAAATAATAAAAATTTAATGCGAATATGCTTTTAACTTTATTTGCAATTTTTCAAATATTTTTTATTACTTTTGTTGCAGTATTCATATATTTTTTAAATCTTTTATTACGCTTTGTTTTACTATTTGTAGATTTGGTATTTTTTAAGCAGTTTTTCTTATTTTTTATTTTTTATATTAAATTTTGAATTCAATTTCTTTATTGCTTTCAAATATTTCTTTTTTCTTATTTTTAAACTCAACTTCAAACTACTTCACTCCACTTCATTTCGTTCACTTTCCTCTAAGCACTTTATTTTCAACACCTTTTGTCTATTTTAATGTTGCAAGGATTTTTATTAATAACTTAAGGAAATGTTTTCAATTTTTTAAACTGAGTACTTTAACTAATATTATATAAAATTTAAAAAATACGATCGTTAAAAAAAATAATTTAATGTTAAATATGTAATTAATTTTGTGGTCGTACGGTCTTGGAAATAAATTAGAAATCAGTACAGCACACTACACCTTTAAGGCTCTGTTTAATTTTTGGTTATATTGCAATAATCTTTTATACAAAACTACAAAAAACTTGCAAAATGTTTTAAAAATTTTTTCTCCCTAATTGGACCTTCGAGTCCTTGTTATAATGCTGCAACTATTATGGTTAGGAGAGTCAACAAATTTTATCAAAAACTTGAAGCAAATAGGACTTTAAACTGAGGAGTCTTATCATCTTTTTAAATGTTTCATAAATTAATTATTATTATTTTTTTTTTTTTGCAATTATTTTTTAATATCAGTCTAGCTGATGAGTTGGTTCGTATGCCATTTAAATTGGTCCTACAATGGTATAAAAAGTAATTTAAATAATATTAAGTTCAAAAACCTAAGGGTAATTTTATTTGATAGTTGACGTGTCGTAAAAAAGTCGTAAAATAAAAATAAAAATATGGTCCTTCGAGCCTCGAAATATAATCTCTTATTTTTAGTCCTAATAGAGCATACTTTTAAAATGTTTAATTATTATTGCCAATATCTTGCTTCACAGTTTAGATTGCAAATATTTATTTTGAAGCTAGAGTCTTCTATACATATGATAAAACAGTAACGAGGTCATTTCTGTACATGAAATATTTTTTGTTTTAATTTGAATGTTGGTGTAGATAGTAATAGAAATGGAATACAAAACACCTATTCTTAGAATTTTTGTTTGTGTTCGCATAACGTAAAAACTGCTTGATGGACTTGAAGAAAAATTTGTGTGGATGTCCCTTAGACCCTTGGTTTAAATATAGATCCCTAATGAAAATTGAATATAGATCAATTGAAAATTTTAAGGGTCTTTCAAAATAACTGCATTTTTTACCAACAACAATAAACGAAAAATGGAAACGATATAAAAAAAGCAGATTTCTATAAAATCGAAAATTCAATAAAATACTTTTCGCAAAAAAAACAAACTGACAAAATTTCATCAAAGTAACAGTTCCCCAAAAAAGAGTTTAATGTGGTTATATTACGTCTTGTATGAGTCACCCTACGTTTATAAAGCTCTCTGGTGTACCCACCGTAATTATTACGTCTCTATGTTAATTTTAAGTTTCCGGATTATTAAATTTCTAAAGAATATCTCACCGTTCTATGAGCATAACCCGTGTAACTCAGAAAGTATTCCTAACCATTCGAAAGTCAATTAAAAAACAACGAATCTCATTTGTATAGCAAAGTTTTTAGAAATGTTTATGCTACAACTATTTCCAAGGCCAAACCAGTTTTTGTTACAATACCAGAATATGGTCCTTCGAATCAAGTGGTTTCGTAAAAATTAACAGAAAAACTTAAAGTTTGAAAGTCATTCAAAAAAATTTTTTTTCTTCAGATGTAGGATGATCGTGCTTAGGATTTTTTTTTTTTTTTTGCTGTTAAACTATTTTGTTTTCTTATACTATTCTGTAGTATAATTTCAAAAATAATTATAAGTCAACATTCCTAAGAAAACATTTCGAACAACACAAATATTTAAAAAGATAATAAAAGTATTTGTGAATTTACACAAACAAAAAAATACTCGTTTATATTTTGCTACAGCTCATTAAAAATATTTTAATTTATATGACCGCAAATATTTATTTTTATATTTGGTGTTTTCTTTTTCGTATTGACTATAAACGAAAAAAACGAAAAGCAAACATTTAAAACTATAATCGTAAAATATTTGAATGTTAAATATGTATATGGGGGGGTTATAACCCAGTTGTCGTTATTAACGTATTAAACCGAATACTATACAGTTTGTTTGAGGCCATCAACGGTGCCAGCAACCTCCAACACATACCACAAAAATCATTATGAAGACAAATGAAAATTTCTTGGTTTAAAATAGTTCTTTTAATTGGCTCATGAAAATTTCATTAAATATTTTAGTGACTATAACAAATAGATGAAGATAAATTTGTATGTTTGAAATTTTGTCGAAAAAAAAATGCGAATAATAAAAAATAATTTTAAACGGAAAGAAATTTATAGGTAATAACAAGTTTAAAAATCTAATGAATATGTTTGTATTAAAAAAAAATGGTTTATGACAAAAATAACATTATTTTTTATTTTGCAAATATGGTCCTTCGGACGTGACGAAATGAAACCATTAAATATAAAAAATTACACTGAATATTAAAAAAAATCGCCAAAACTGCAATATTTAAATGGAATTTTATCAGAAATCAGTATTATAAAAATTTTAAATATTGTTAATTATTTTTCTGACACCAGGTATCACATATTACCGCGGTCATAGCAACTATTTCCAACCAAGAAATGTCGTTTGTAATCTCTTTTTTTTTTAATTGCAGTTTCTATTCTTCTTAATGATTTCCATGCCTTCATTTTATCTGTTTTAATTCATTGAGTTTTAAAAGTTTTCTTTTTAACCCCGAATCTTTTTAAAACTTCTAGAATTTTTTAGACACTCCTTTTTTAAGACTGAAAACTATTGATTTCAAACTTACAACACTTTAAAAAGAATTTTTATCTTAAGCTAGTATTTCAGTTTTTGTATTTTTTTTTTCTTTCTTTAAGGGATTAATCATCTAAAAAGAAGTTTTTTAAAGTGACCTACCCTGGTCCTTCGAAACAAGTTTATTTTAATTACAAAAAATGTAACATACTTTTAGGATAATTTCAAGAGTTGAAAGCTCTTTTAATCTAATTAAAAATTAATTATTTAAATAAAAAATTTTTTCTTCAATATTTTTCTTAAATGTCTCTTCATTGTATTTCAACAACAACAAAATTGTTTCTTCTTGACTTAAACAAAAAAGAAGGGATGGAAAATATTTGCAATCGTAAAAACAAACGTTAATGAATTTATTTTGCTCAAATAAGTAAAACTAATTACAAAAACAGAAACATTATTACAAAAAGTTTATATTAAGACGAATTATAACAGTAAAACAACAACAAAAAGATTTTCATCAAGCAAAATTTCTAATTTTGTTAAACAGTATTTCCAATGATTGTTAAAGTCATAGATACTCGTAAATGTTTGTCTTATTTATTTCAAAGAATTTAAGATACAAAAACTCATTATTATTTATACACACATATGAACATCTAAATGAACATGAATATTTAATCATCTATTGGTAATAAAATTTTTAAGGATCAATAAAAACAACAACAACAATAACAACAAGAATGAAATTTAGTAATTTTGGCAAAAGTTTACAAAATTTATAAGAGCTGGGGTGTAGATTGTGTGTTTGAGTTTTTCACTCTTTTACGAATAATTAAACCATTTAATTTTTTTTATTTAAATTTGTTGTATTCTTAAATTAAAGAATCTTGAAATATTCTTTAAGAGGTTTAATAAGATACAAACGAAACTAATAAACGAAATGTGTTTAAAAAACAAAGATTTACGAAAAAAAAATATAAATAATGAATTTTTTTTTTTTTTTTTTTTTTTATTTGTTTATTTATTTATTTTGGAATATAGGCATGAAGTAATTTAACAATCTTTCAGAGTTTAGGATTCTTTTCCTTTTCTGCTTAATTATATAATAACAATGTATGGTAATTTATTTGTATTTAAGTTTAATATTATTTAAGGGAGGAAAAAAATTTCAAAAAACCTTTCTAAACATTTTTTGTTTTAAATAAAAGAAGACTAAAGTTAAAAAGATAAAATTATGATGAGGTCAGCTCATTGATATGAATAAAGTCAGAGGCACGACATCTGGTTTCAAAATTTGTATTGAGCCTGTGGACTCGTGAGTTGACAAGTTCAATATGCGCCAGAGAGTGAAGCCGTATAGTAGAATAATGCCAAGGCAGGTTATACATCATTTTTAACAGCTTGTTTTGGGCTATCTGTAACTTTTTAATGTGATACTGTGCAGCAGTAAACCATAATGGGGCAGCATAAAACATGATAGCTTGAAATACTGATTTAAATATAAGAGTTTTATTCCCAGTACTGAGTCTGGAATTTCTGTTTATTAAAGGATAGAGTAGTCTTATTACCTTGTTAATTTTGTCTATAACATAGCATATATGATCCTTAAATTTAAATTTCATATCTAATACCACTCCTAAATATTTAACTTTGTTAGCCCAGGCGATTAAGTTGTTGTTGCATAAAATAGGCTGTTGAGGTAGGTAACATGGTTTACGGCGACGCGAAAAGTAGATTGCTTGGGTCTTTTGCGTATTGACTTTAATATTCCATTTCAAAAAATAATCATGGACTTCAGATAATGCATTTTGAAGGTTAGAGAGTATATCATCTGCTAGTTAAATAATGAATTAAAATTCACTTTTTCGGCTTAAGGTTCATTTATTAATTTACTTTATAAAAATTTTTTAGAAAGAAAAATTATTTACAGATGTATGAGGTAGATAGATGCGAAGAATGCTGATGAAGGATGTAGCGATCCAGAAAATGTAGCATTCCATTCTGCTGGCGTCTAAATATTCTTGTTTTCTATGAAAAAGGTCCGCATACATTTGTAAATAATTTTTTTTTCCAAAAAAAATTTAAAAATCAATTAGTTAATGAACCTAATGCCGAAAAAATAAATTTTCATTTATAATATTCACGGCTCAAATACTGAATAGGAAAAAAACTTACAAAAAAAAAAAAAATATTTTATATAAAACTTTGCTGAAGTTATATTTTACTTTTACAACTATTACTTACTTTATACAAAGTGTAAATTTTTTGTCACGTTTCTTTCATATGAAAAAATATTTCTTTGTTAAATTCAAGGTTTAATAAATTTTAATCCATAGGTATGTAACAATAGGCCTTTTCACTGACTCGTCAATTGTAACCGAATCCAAATTATTTCTCAAATTTATTAACAAATAGAAAATAGACATCCAGATACTTCTTTAAAAGACGATTAACTTAAAACATACTTTAGCATATTAAATCCCCCATGGACATGTTGTTGTCTTAGTGAGCTTCGACTCTTTGACGTTATAGTTTCAAAGGTATGAGGCGCCACCTAGGTGATATGCTATTGGAAACCGACCTGTCATTAAAGTGAACTTCCGATTACCAGCATGTTGAGGTTCTCTGTACCGATTATTTGTAAAGACTTACGCTAAGTAACGTAGTGGCTGTGAGTTTTTTTGCTTTTTAACTACAACACAAAACCGCCAAAAATAGTGCGTTGAAGGTTACTTGGTGTCCAACTGTATAGTAACGATTGACGCTTCAAGGGGGCTAGTAAAAACAATCCATCTGTTTTTACCCAGTAGTAAGACCACAATCAGATTTTAGCCACGTACTTACGTTTATCACAATTCAACATATGGAATGTAGCTGCTGGCAATTATCGAGCCAAGCCACGAGTTGATATCTTTGGTCAAAGTCTTTGTGTTTAGAATTAAATTCGTTTGACAGGACTTGCTTATGCTAAACTCTGTACGAATCAGTTAATGTAACCAGTTACTGTTGAACTCATTTTTGATCAGAGAACTAGAACTGTTAACTAATTTATTTTGAAAAGAAAAAGTATCCGTTCGAAACTGAATTAAAACGCGGCTTCAAAATGATGTCTTTACATCGAAAGCGCTCGCCAATCGTATTAAATAAACAGCCAGTGACGACGGTCTTCACCGAAAGGTATGACAACTGAATTTTTTGTGTTTGTTTTACCAAGTTTAGAATATAAATAGTCTTTACTTTAATGTAATTTGTAAGTAAAATAGAGTTATTCAGTGCTTTTCTGTGTAAAATTTTTATTTAATTTTCCGGCAAATAAATAAAGATTCCAAAACCTTTTCAACAACAACTACAGATGCGTGTATCAGTTTTGGAAAATAATAAAATCTTTTGATCTCATCGAATAATTAATAGAAAGGATGTGTTTAACAAATATAACAACAACAATACTTTCCTTTTTAGGAAAACAACAACAACAAGGGCTGCTTATTACACAAAAGCTAAATACAACTAATAAAAACAATACGAAAAATAAACAAAATCTATGGCCTTTGGCTTTTTACGAACAAAATATAAAAAAAGTAGTAAAAATAAAAAAAAAAATTTCATTAAGCAGGTCATTCATTGGTATGTGTTTAAAATTTATCTGTGTCAGTGTCTTGAAATGTGTTTTGGAATTCTACCAAAGGCAAACAAATACCACAATATACCTTTATTTATTCTTCTTCTTCTTTTGATTCTCAAGGCACCACTCAAGCGTTCAAAGGCTTTTGTTTTACCATTTGACACCATTTTGTTAACATAAAATCTCATTACACATACATATGTACATTTTATATCCTTCTACTCACATACAAGTCACAAATTTACTTGCAATTTTACTTTTATATTTTTTGTGTACGTACGTACATACGTGTACATCAGTGGTGTTTTTTTTTTTTTTTTTTGTATTTAGTATGAATATAAATTAATTCACACATTTGAAGTCTTAGTAAAAAAAATATATATATATTATTAGTATTTCTAAAGAACAGGGTTTTCAAATGTGAGTGATGTGTAAGAAAATTAAAATTTTATGATTTCACATGCAAATGATATAAGAATTTTTTTTATTTCTACACTTTTTCCATTAACAAGGTTTTTTAACACAAGCTCCTAAATTTTATATTTAATTTTATCCTTTTCAAGTTTTTTTTTTAAATTTTGGCTCTGGCCAGTACCACGCTGTTTTGTTCTCAGCCATTCACATGATTAAAATTTGTTACTTCGGCGAGCCCCGAACTCACACTGCCTTTTTTAAAAGCAATTATTTAGTGCTGACACAGCGGAATTCGAACTAACGATCATCTAACAAAGGTTTGGAACACGACATACGACATTGTTTTTACTTTAAGAGGCGCCTCAATCATCTCAACTGTTGTTTTATTATACAGATACCTTCATTAATTTACCTTACGCGGCTACACAACAATTATTTTCTCTTTCTTTAAATAAAACATCTAAGCGGTTTAAACTGCTGCTAACTGTTATTCGTCGTTAAATAACTCATTCACTGCGGTTACGAATAATATTTATTTTTCCATATACTCAAGGCTATGTTGAGGCTTAAACTTCTGATCTCCCAACACAGCCCTCAAAGCATTAAATAAAAAAAATTATCAACAATAAATTCGTCTTGCAATAGAGCTCTCGAATAGAATTGGAGCTTACGAAATTACCTGATGATGCAAGTAGTTCTTTAAGTAGAACAAAAATATTACAATAATTTCAGCCCCATTTTAGCCTCAGAATTGATTTTTGAAAGTTTTGCGATTTTTTGGTACCCCGAAACTAAAAAATTTCAAAATTTTGGAATATTTAAGAATTTTTAATTTTGCAAAAGTGCCCCAAATTAACCAAGTTGTACTTGATTTAGTGCCCAAAATTTTTGTATTATACTAAAAAGATAGGTGTTGACACCGTTTTTCGAGAACCATACTTTTTAATTCCGAAAAACTCTGGGTTTTTTTTAAATCACGGAGTTTGAGTCTTATCAATACGGACGATTTGCCTTTAGGCGTCCGCAATAAAGCCCGATAATGAATTTTTTGCTCTTTCTAATATTCACTAATTTTCACTATGGCATTAACGTTCAAAAATAATTCTAAGTGCTTGATTTGATCAGAATATATTTTTTCGCCTATAGTGATTTATTTTTGTTTTTTCTTTTTGAATACCTCTTGAGCTTATCCGACGATTTAGGATTTTCGGGATTTGGTTTGCTATTTTTTTACTTGTTTAATATAATTGACAACATTTACAAACATCTCTTCATACAACACTCTGTAACAATTGTTATTCTTCTTAAAGGAAGATTATGATGACTTCTGTTGTTTTTGTTGCATTTGATGTTGTTATTGCTAAAGCCTATGGCGTCTAGTTTAATAATATTTTTTTCACATAAACACACTGATTATGTGTCTTTTGTTGTTTTCTCAGATTTTATTAAACCCCGCCATCTAAGAAGCCTCATCCAAGAATATTTGTATGAAATTAGGAATATTTTTTTCTGAACACATTTCCGTTTGCATGTGGCAAAATATTTTTTGTTAACCCAACGCAAAAACCAAAAAAAAAAAAGTAAAAAAGTAACACCTCGTTAATTTTGATAACAATTATGAAATTGACTTGAATGAAGATTTAAGGTTTATTAGGATAAAATATATTTTCTTAAAAAAGAAGTTGGTTGTTATTATTATGTAAATTTGTGTGTGTGCGTGTGTTACAAATATTTAGGGGTGGTTAAAAAAAGCTAAAAGATTAAATCAAACAGAAAGTCATTAAATATTTTTGTTTTGTATGTGTTTGTTTTGGTATATGATGGTAAGAATAGAGGAAATTTAAATTTTCTTGATATTTAAACCAAAAAAAAAAATAAATTAGCCGTTTAAAGTAGAATTTGATTAACTCCATGAAGCAAACTATATTAAAATTATTATTGGTTTTTTTTTTTTTTTTTTTTGTTCAAGGCTTCATATTCCGTATTTTAATTTTTTTATAAATAAAATCAAAGGTGTTAAAAATACCACCTGTGCAAGCAAGGATGTTGTTTTTTTAATTGGGTTTGTTTGACAGAAAGAAAGAATTGTTTTTACCTTAAATATCCTTTTAAGATTTAAGGACAATTTAATAATTTTATCTTCTAGGTATTTTCGTTTATTTGTCTGTCGAAAAGCTATAGCTGCCTCGCCGATCGATCGATCGATCTTCCTGAAATTTTCCCAGTTCGTTATCAGATACAATACTTCTCATGGTTTCGATTTTGTTTTTGTTTTTTTTTTACTCACTACAAAACAAAAGCAAACGTTTCGTTAAGTTTACTTTCGTACCCTGGCGACTGTCACTTTCAGAAAAGTGTAATAGATTATATCGCCCGTCACAGATTGACATTTTTTAACTCGCAAAAAAATCAAATCGAGTTATTATTTTTTAATCTGTTTTAATGAAAAATAATTTCATTGGCATTGTTTTCTTTACATCATCCCACAATAAATATCTCCTACTAATTTTGTTTTTTTTAATGTAATTCTAACACGGCTAAGCAACGGGGTGATAACGTTTTTGTTTTTGTCTTCTGAAAATCTTAAAAACATGTTATGAGTTGTCAACTTGTGACCGACAATATTTTTTATACAGACTCTTTTATGTTCGTTTTTTCTATAGTTGGTTACTTCAAACTTAAATGCTTGACTAAAGTTAGCAAATCCCTCATAGAAATTATATGTGCAAAATTTTTTTAAATATTAATTTCTTGAATTTTATAAAAAAAAATTGTAAAATATGTTCTTAAATTAATTGTATAAGAATTTATTTGGACTCTTTTAATTTGTGCCTTAAGCCAACTAATTAGAGAATTTTTAAGGTTTTCTTTTATATTAATAAGTTTTTTTTTGTAGACCCACTGTGCAGTAAAGCCTTATTAGTTAGAGGAAAATTGTGGAAATCTGTATCTGCCTTTATTTTCTATAAGTTTTCATCAATATAAAAATGTTTTAAAAAAATCAAAATAAACATTTTGTTATCGCTTATCCTCACGTGTTAACTTTAACAAGACCTTAGTACATAATGAACTTTAATTTCTTGAAAATATAAAATAAACATTAAATACAGGCTGTATAAAATAAGAAAGGCAGGGTTAGAAATCAATTTTTTTTTATATTGAGGTTTAATAACCCCATTTAATATATCAATAGATAATTACAAAAACAATAAATCATATAAAAAATACACATTTCTGTATGAAACAATTCATTTTAAAATAAAACACTTTAAAAGTTTTATTTAGTGAGTTCGTTGAAATTGAAATGATAATGAAATTTTGTTAAAAATACTTTTTTATCTACTTATTGTTCATTATCGATATCGATTAATTGATAACCACTGTTATAATGGCAAATTAAAATGTAGGTACTGTACTATTTTTTTTATCACTTTTTTTATTTATTATTTATTTTTGTTGATAGCAAATGATAAGAAATAAACAACTTTTATTTCCGGTTGCAATAGTTGAGCAAATGACACACATGGCAAGCGACTCAGTTTCATTTAGAACTTTTTCTTAGAAGGGTGTGTTTTTAAGCATTTTTGTACATTTTTGTCTAAAAGTGGATATTAGTTTTGTTATTAAAATTAACTGCCTGTGAATTTTGTATGTGCTGTCTACCACAGGTGTGTGAATTTCTATCTTTTGCTACTTAAAAATGTGTATATAAATAAAACGATTAAGGCATGGATTTTTGCTTAATTTGTGGCTGTCATGTGTTTTAAGTAAGATATTTTATCAATTATCAGTAAGAAAATAATTTAAAATGTCAGTTCTAAGAAAGTTAAATTTTGATCGGCTGTTGTTTAGGTTAAAGTAACATAGTGTTTTTTGAACAGTGGTTCTTCTGATGATGCAGTAATATCTGAGTAATAAGAGCTTTAAAAAAACACGCAATGAAAAAATGAGTCGTTCAAAAATTTTACACAACCATAACGAATATTCGGTATAAACAAGTTCATAGGTATTTAAAAATTACTGGAAATAGTTTAAAAATTTTTTTTCGAAACTTTGACTGAAGAAAAACTCTAATTCAGAGTTGTTAAAGTTGTAAAAGTAGTTAAAAATTTTTAACCAAAATCTAAAAATGAGTAGAATGTAAGTAACAAGCATTAGGTAAAATTCAGTGGTAAAAAGAAGAAGCAGATATGCTAGCAAGCAAATTAATTTAAAAAGAAGTCATTACATTGTTTTGCAAACAATTTTTCCCTGCAGCAAAAATATTATTAATGAGTTTGAAGGACTTAAAGCGCTCAATAAATATTCAGTCAACTAAAAGTTAGGTTTCGTTCCATATAAAGACCAACTTTTAATTTATAATTTCAGCCTAAAACGATACATAAGAATTAAAAAAAAATTAAAAATTAAAAATAAACGCAAAATAACTTGGAATCAGTGAGAATATCACAAAAAACAATGTTAAACAAATAAAAATATTTTCATCATCTTTACAACAAGCTACGATTAATTTAGTTAAATTCAATAAAAACTCTTCAAAACAAAATAACATCACAGTCTAGAGCAGCTTTAATTTCTTATAATTTAGTTTAATTAGTTAAAAGAAAAATTATACGCTTTGTTAAATTTTTTGGATTTTTTTATTACTATACAACCTTCTGTACTTAAAAAAATTTAATTATTTTTAATTACATTAAACACAAGTGTTTCTAATAACCTATTTTAACATAAAATAAATGTCAACATTTAAACGAAATACATAAAACATAAAAACAGAATAATAAAAACGAAAATTAAAGTCATCTAAATGAGCCGTTTATTTTGAAAGTGGAATAAGTCACTTTGCTTTAGAGCTGGCATTTAAAAGATTGTGTTGCGGTTTTTTTAAAAGAATTAAGGCTAAATCTCGAGAAGGCATACTTGTACTTCTATCTCTATCTTCTCCTTTTTTTTTTTTTTTTTTTTTGAAAAAGTGACTTATGCCACTTTCAACATAAACGGTTTAAATAATGACAGAAAAATGAAAGAAATCAAAGTATTGCGAGCAATGAAAATTTTTAATTGAATGTAAAAAGTTCAGTTATTGTGTGACAATTTTGAATTTCAAACTTTTAATGGGTTTAAGTGAACCCACAAGAAACCCGCCTGCAAAGAAAAATATATTCATGTTTAATAAGTAAAGGGTATTTTATTTAAGCCCGATAAAATTACGAACATTTTAATATTTTTAATCAGTTTACTCTGGCGTGCAACTTATAGATTCTAAGTTTTGTTAAGGCTATGAGGCTCATTTTTTGCTTAACGTGCCCGTTAATAAAACAAATATGAAGTGAAACCAATCCACAACAGTAATTACGCACTTCATAACATTAAAAAAATATTTGTTTGGCACGATTTACGCGCTGGTGGTATCATTGGTTCTAGTTTCTATAAAAATAAAACTGGAGTTCGCATTACAGTCGATGTTGATCGCAACCCACTACGTTCAATAAATTTTTGTTGAAAAATATAGAAGACATTGATCCGGACTATTATTATTGAATAAGAAAATATGGAAATAAGCTGATTTCGAAAAGTTGACCTAACAAGTGGCCTCCACTATCGATTATTTATTGTAGCATCACGTAAAGTCATTTATTTGTGTTGATAAACCGGCAACAACTGAAGCCTTAAAAGCCCAAATTGTTTGGGTTATTCGTGACACACAGCCTTAATAGCTCGAAACAGGTACCAACATTAAACGTTTATAATGCGCTTCTTTACAAACAGCTGTAGCATAAAAAAAAATTAAATAAAAAAATATTTTTTGTGTTCTTTAGAACTTTGATTTAATCGTTATTCTATTCAATTACTATTTTTTTAGAGCTGGCATGTAAAAATCTAAAGTGAGAGTAGGTTTGCTTACAGGCCATCAAATGAAAAGCGAAAAGTAGAAATATTCAAATTAATACAAATATTAAAATCAATTTCTTTTTATTATATTTGTACACAGCCACATGTAAATGTTTTTCTATTAAGTTGTAAAGTATGCAACAGATGGCTAGCGTTACCAAAACAACAAACAAAATTCTAATCTCTACACAAACACTGAAATATATTCCCGATTTTTTATGTAAAATATTTACCTTGGAAAAAATTCACACATTGAGTTGTGAACGCAATGTTAAATTCACTGAAACACACACACACACACATACAATTTGTAATAAAAATGGAAATTTTTTCATTCTACTCATTTTATTGCCTTGTTTTAATGGCATAGAAAAGAATAAAATTTTTAATAATTGTAGAAAAGCGGCTTGCACAAATGGTCTGTTAGAAATTCATTCGATGAAGATTCAAATGGATACGTGCAATGAAACGCACGCTTTCAATCATAAATAATAATAAAACACTAACTGATGTTATAGTCGTTGTAACACATTTGTTCATATTTAAATTTAAACAAATGGTGTGACATAAAGTTTTCGAAAACGGACAGGGTTTCAGATTAATGTGGTTACTTGTCCGGAGGTCCTTGGACACAGAACGCTTGACTATGGGCAGATAAATTATTTCTACTAGCGCTCCTATTCGAAATTTTGATACCAGACGGAGCCTAATTCTAACTCCTACCGATGTATAGGATCCGATTGCAATGGAAATTCACTTCGTGCTTGCGCTTTTCCCGAGATTTCGGTCTAAAGAACAGCCTCAACGCTTCAGTGTTTGGCTTGAAACAAAAGCATCATTCACAACTGACTCCCGTGTTACCACAGTCAAGTCTCCTGTCGAACTTCGTAACTTAAGCTATAAATCGGACAAGACGTGGTTAACTAGCGGAATTGTTTTTTTTTTATTGAAAAGCCAGTATCCAAGAGTTAAAAATTGCAATAATTATACGTCTAAATGTTAGCTCTGGCTTGAATTGTGATTTTTGACTTAAAAGTAAAACTGCAACTTAATGAAAATCTAGCACGATAAAATTAAACCATTGGACGCCAATTTCGGTCGCATTCACGAAGGTGAACTGGACTTTCAAATTGATCATGAAAAATATCATTGTGACGTGGCTTATTCTAATTAAAGCACGTAGCGTCCAAGTTAATGTCACTAAATGCCGACAGGCTCATCAATGTTCCTTTTGCAAGAGCCAAATTCTATATGAACCAGTTAATTTTTTAGCAAGCCATTTAACTAGCTTCGTATAAAGCCTTTTTCCTTTAAATGATTTTTCTTTTTTTTTTTTGTTATTATAGTCAAGCCATCCAATATCAGTTTGGTCTCTTCATATGAATTAAATACCTCTTGTATTTGAGTTCTTAATACATCTACTTTCAAAACCACTAAGCTCTTAAAACAACCTTCTTTGCAACATGACCTAATTACTCATGGAATACAACTTCGCCATTATTTGGACGTGAGTAACAACGCAAGCTTGCGGTACCTCTGATTAGGCTTTAAGCACGTGTACAGCGTACAGTGTACAGCGTGATTCCTGCGTATATCGTGATTCAACACACTTTAAAATATCTTTCTTTGGTCGTAATCTAAGCGCATTGATACCAGGTGAATACATTAACTTTTACGTGTATTTTGTTTTTGTAAAAACTTTTGAGCTGTCAAAAACGTCTGGCAATATGTTTGTATGTATTTCAATATATTTTTAGTGGCTTTATTATTTTTCACAAATACATACACATATTGTTTTTGACATCTCAAAAGTTTTAACACAAACAAAATACACGTAAAAGCTAAAACATATGTTGACCGCAAGATTAATTGCAGTCACCTGTTTAATGCGTCTTGATCGTTATAGTGTATGGAATGACATCATTCTTCTTGTAGCTTCCTACTAGTACTCGAAAGGAATTAATTCTTCCTCGCAGACCAAACTATAATTGCTAGAAAATTTTTAAAACTTTAAGTTTTTAGCATTTCTAAAACATTTTGGAACAGGCCTACTTTCATTAGCAGTGTTCTAAGGCAAAAGCTCTCTTAACATTCGGACTAGGGCTCTTATAGTTACACGAGTTCAAGAAACATATGGTTTTATATAAAACGATAAGGGATGCCAATCGGAACTTATTTTTATTTAATTGTTTATATTGTATTCTTAATCTTAAAAATTTTTTGTGGACTTTTTTAGTAGTGGCTGGAAAATCACTTTCCATAATAACAATATAAAATTTACGATTTGGCGTTCTGCACATTACTCGATTAATAAAGGTTTTAAAAGTTTATTTTAAATAAAAACAGCTCAAGTTCGTACTTACCATGCATAACCATACCTTTTGTAAGTTGCCTTAAACTTGATTTTACTAGTATCTCGCTTCCGTAGCTTAAGTGGGAAATTTCTCACATGAAAATATTATAGTCATATTGTTTAATCTTTTTTTTTTTCACAGAATAAGCTGGAGTTCTTTCTAAAACTTTTCATTTGTTTGTATAAAAAAATGCATATAATTCACCTGTGTAAAATAAGACGACCATATTATTGTTTTGTGAAAAGTTTCTCACGGAAGTTACAGTAACAAGGGACTGATTTTTTCTTAAATAAGGTACTCACCATTAATTTTGACTTTTTCTATTAATACTTTAAGTTCTTCCTACTGACGTTTCGCACTTAAAAGTTATTATAGCAATGGCCGTCTGTTTGTAATTAAATTATGTTTTCTGGCAAATGTTCATTAGAGAACACATGTTTGAAATTTATGAATTATTATTTGAGAATTTTTACAAAATTGTCCACTTTAGGTTCCAATAATTATTTTACTTTGTTTTTCTTCACTTTTAATTGTGCAAAATATATCCAAATTAAAAAGATAAAAAGTCTCAAAACTTTGAAGGAGTTGAGGATATTTTCAAAATGAAAAATAGCTTCAATTTATTCTATTTCGTTTGGGCCATATTTCAAGGAGCCGTTATTTTTATAATAAACAATGTATTGTTACTTAAGTATTTATATTATTCAAGTGCTAGTAAAAAAATATTGAAACATTTACAAATACTTGCTCGGCATCCTTATTACGACTTAATTCAACAATGTTTTTTTTTTTCTAACGAGGTTAGTTGGTACACAAAGGAGTTTGGTTGGTACAACAATTTAAAGCTTAATCTTTTTTATCAGGTAAATAAGGGCAACATCATACAAAAACATGTGTAGTAGAAAAGACCCCTAACTCACTCACTTATCATCCACCATTCCACAAAGCTCACTTTGAAATCAAAATAATCATTAGTTTTTTATATTTAATTTGTAGTTGGTTTGATTATAATTTTTTTTTTATTTTTTTTTTTAGTTGAAGTATTAGTTTTACCCCATTTTTTTCTATTTGTATTTAAACAAATTTAATGCTTCAGGCAGCTTTATAAATGCAAGAAAAATTTATTCAATGCGTTGCTAGTTGAAAAAAATAAATAGAAGTTAATTTTAAAATTTGTTTTATTTTATTTTACAAAAATAAAAAACTTTCAACAAGAAAACATTATAGAAAAAAACTACAATATTGTTGTTATTATTGTAACCCTTACAGGTTTAAAGAACAGGACGCCTCCATTCTGATTGACAGATCGTACGTATCTATTTTATATTTTTAAACTTAAAAATTGTATTTAAATTTAAAAACAAAACAAAAAAAATGCTTAGGGTATTGTACAAAATAATATTTGCAAAAAATAAACAATATTAAATTAAAGCACTTTAAATATATTTAGGCCAGACTTAAAATTATTTTTTATTAATTTTTTAAATGATATTCGTTTCATTTGATTATTATTTTACACCAAAAACTACGCACTTAAATTTGAGTAGCTTTTAATTTTTATTTGTTATTAAAATTTTTAGTTGTGAAACTATTAAAAAAAAGTAAACAAATTTTTATCAATATTTTATTTATTTTTGTTTATTGTTTATGTTTGTGCTTTAGTTTTGTTTTTACCAAATGATTAAAATATCTAAAATATATTTTGCGTAAAAATTAAGAAGAATTTTGATTTTTACGAATTTGATTACTTTTAATTTTAAACCAGAAAGTTTTTTTTTTAAATATAAACGCTCTTAGACTGAAAGAGCTATAAAAACAAAAATTGTAATAGTGCGCGATTGCTATTCATTACATTTGAATCGTTATCTAACAAATACCTCTGACGATTTGCTTTCTGTTAAACTTAAATATAAGTGATAAAAATAGATTTATAAGGAATTCTATAAATATTAAAAAATATAAATATATTTCTTTTACAAAATAAATTCGTTTATTACAAAGAAAACATGGTGATAAAAAGATATAAATAAAAATGATAAGGTCAGCTACATTTTTAAAGATTAAGTTCGTTACGTGAAAAATGAATTGTAAAAATTTAGTTCAAATTTATGACTTCTTATACCCTTCACCACAGGTTAAAAATGGCCTAAGCTTGTCATTCCGTTTGTAAGTTCTGCAATATCTATTTCCTCCCCATAAAGTATATATGTTCTGAGTTGAAATCAACTTTGCCAAGAAATTAGAACAGCTAGATAAAGCTTAAATACGCAATCTATCAGACATAGTGTCGAAAGAGGTGCTATTGAAAATTAGCGAGATCCCTCCATATCCTTTGAGCCAGCGGGCAAAACACCGCGCCTGCCTGTAATTTTTCATACCATTTGGAATAAATCCAGTTTAGTGAAGCAACTTAATTTAAAATAGAATATATGAGACGAAAAAAAAAATTAAAAAATAAGAAAAAAATATCAAGTGAAGAAATTGGCGCTCGTCCATATTTTTCGAGTCATGGGCATTTAAATTTTTTATAGAAAAGTACGATGGTGGACCATATTTTTTAAGATATCAATAAAGGTATCATATAAAAGCTTTTGAAGAGATCTCTTAAGAAAAACTTAAATAAAAAAAATGCTTAACCCATTAAGAGCCAGTGACAGTTTTATGTTAAATTATTTATGGTACTCAATTTTTTGTTTTTTCTCATTGTTTAAATCTTTGTTACCCCAATATATTTTTTGTGATTGGAGTTACTTCATAAAAATAGATTTACATATATGGTGAAGGGTACATAAGGGTACACGTAAGACTTATTTCTTTAATTTTTTTAATTTTTTCCAATCAGGACTTAAGCTGTGGAATATCATAAGTAAATTAAAATTTACTTTCTTCGAATTGGGTTCATTTTTTAATTTCTAAGAATTTTTTTTAGAAAGAAATAATTATTTACAAATGTATGCGGACGTTTTCCAAAGAAAATAAGAAAACTAAAACAATAGCAGAATGAATTGCCGCATTTTCTGGACCGCTACATCCTTCATCAGCATTCTTCGCATGTATCCATTTTAAGTTGTGTATATTGTAAACGAATTGATAACCTTCTTCTTTCTTTGAATTCGGTTAAGAATCGTAATTGCTAAGTTTGTTGTCTTTATGAAAAGCGAAGAAATGTTTCTGGCATCAAATGTTTTTGGCAAATATTTCTAGTTGCAAAATCATATAAGCTGAAGTTATTTCTTGCAGATTTGCCAAAAAAAACAGCTTCTAATTTGCGGTGTTGCTACCATGAGCTGTTTATATTTTTAAGCGATTTAAAAAAGTTGCTTAGTTTTATTGCTGGAGAAAGCTCAATTTAAATTTCAAATTATTTTATTTTATAAAAAAAATTTATTTGTTTTTATTCTTGATTAAAAAGTTTAATTTGTTATTAATAAATTAATAAATAATAAAACAACAAGAAAATAAAATTAAAAAAATTGAGAAATAAAAGAATGTAAATAAAAGCGCGCACTTTTTGAAATTTTGTAAATTGATTGTATATTTCGCTTTTTATAATTAAAAGCTTTTAAATTTGTTTGCAAACAAATACTTATTGTATTTTTCCAAATGTATATTTGTGTTTATATTATCATTTGAATTATTATTCTTAATTTTTTTTTTTTTTTTTTTTTTTTTGTAAAAAATATTACATCACATTTTCTTATTAATTAGATGTGTTTTCCCATTTTTTATTTATTTATTTTTATTCTTTTCCTCAAATTTAATCTTTTGTTTGCGTCAATTTTTATTAAATATTTTTGAATTTTTTTATAATGAGAAATGTTTATTTTTTTAATATTAATTCTTGCACAATCTAGAAATATAAATTATAAATAATTAATAACCTTTTTAGCATGTTTACTGTTTGCACTTTATTTACGTATAATTTGGTTGAAAATATTTTAATGCTCAATTTAATAAAATTTATAGTAAATTCAAATGTTACAAATGTTTTTGGCCATTAATTTTCTCAACTACTCGTAATTTTTTTTTTATTGCCTTAACAAAATTTTGGTAAGAATTACGCTTACAAATAGTAAAATAACAAAAAAAAACACTTAAATCATCAAAGCAACATAAATCTTATTAACAAAATTTCTTTTTATTTTGGGTTATATAGTTTTACCTATATTGGGCTTTTAAGGTCTTTGCTTATTATAAATGTAAATCAAAACTATAATTCCATTTTTTTATCCAACGTTTCGCTGGTATTTTCCAGCTTCCTCAGGGATAAGTTTTATTAGATATAAAGTTTTTTTGTCAATTCCGCACACTTATATTAAACAATATTAGTTTTGCACACCACTACATTATACATAAATATTTTAACGAACGCAAAATTAACTTGAAAAAACATAACATAAACAATTAAGTAAAAACTAGTATCACAGTTGGAGCTCCAACTGTGATACTAGTTTTTACTTAATTGTTTATGTTATGTTTTTTCAAGTTAATTTTGCGTTCGTTAAAATATTTATGTATAATGTAGTGGTGTGCAAAACTAATATTGTTTAATATAAGTGTGCGGAATTGACAAAAAAACTTTATATCTAATAAAACTTATCCCTGAGGAAGCTGGAAAATACCAGCGAAACGTTGGATAAAAAAATGGAATTATAGTTTTGATTTACATTTATAATAAGCAAAGACCTTAAAAGCCCAATATAGGTAAAACTATATAACCCAAAATAAAGTAAACCAAAAAGGTCAATTTAAAATATTTAATAAAATTTCTTTTCATTTTTCCCTATAAATGCATAATCTTTTGACTATAATATTTTTTATATTTATTTATTTATCACTACTCTTGCTTACCTTACAATTGTTTTTGGTCCTCTAAATAATTTTGAAACTAGAATTAAATTTTCAAAATTTTACTCACTGAATTAAATGATTCCAATATTAACTCTCGATGTAAAAAATACAAACGCCAAAATCTATTTTAACGTAATTTAAAAATTAAAATTTTAAAGCAACAAAAAAATACCTTTTGTAAAAAATATTTCAAGAAATTAAAAAAAAGAAATATAATGGTGAAAATAGCGTGCAACGTATTTAAAGTTTTATATATTTACCGACTAAAGTTTTACAAAATATTTTATTGATTCAATTATTTATTTAATCAAAAAATTGTTTTTTCTTTTTTAATTAAATTTATAATTGATTCAACAGTTTTATTAAAAAATTTCTTAATTAGATAAAATAATTAGTTCTATTAAAACTATAATCGAATTTTAACCTGAAAACAAATGAAGCTGTTAATAGAAATAAAAACTTTTTTTGAGCAGCCTAAACTAGATTTTACTTTTCATATTCACTTTTCATACTCACAGTATTTTGTTAAGCAAACATGTTTCTAATCTCAACTCGACTGACTACAGCACTGTACGGCTGCGACAGTGATCTTCTTAGACGATCTTCTTTTTATTTGTCAAAGGGCCTCAACTAACGCCACCACTTTGGCTGTAAAACAATTTGTTTTGTTTTTACCCAAAACTACAGTGAGTTTTTTTTACCCAATAGGGGGCATAAGCCAATTTAGCAAAGCAAAAGTTAAGTAACATTTCCTTTAGTTGCAACACAGTCACAGTCACTCAATTAAGCATCCCTGCTTATCCAAGTCGCAATCCAACTTTTTTTCATCCAAGTCAAAACCGCTACTTTTTTAGCGGGCATTAATTTCATATGTTTAAGAGTTTAGATTTTTTTCTCAAAATAATAAAATGGGAAGATAAAAATTATGTAGTTTTTTAAGTCACTTTGTTGTTGTAAAATGTTTTTATAAAAAGCTACTTAAATCTCACTGGAATTTCAAACAAAAAAGAAAAACACTTAAAGTGTTGCCGCGGTAAATGAGTGTTGAAATGCAACTTCAACTGCAAATGTTTAATGTTTGTTTAACGTTAGTGAGAAAGAATTTTACCAACATAAAAGTATGTGACAGTCGGAGCTGTGGCCGTTGTAAAGACTGTTGAGTCACAGAGTATTTTGGAACTCATTTTTAACATAAAATTTTACGTTTAAGTATAAGAAACGAGAAAAACCTTTTTATTAAGAATTTAAATTTAAAAAAAATCTATTTTATGTTTAAAGATTCGGTCAGATTACTCAACATGAAAGGTGAGGTATCACGTTTATTATTTTACAAATCGCCATTCGTAATCATATATATCAAGGAAAAATAAATAAATTTTGTTAAAATTAGTGGTTACGCTTTTTTATCAAATATTAGAATAGTCTGACCGCACCTTTATTTACAGTCTTGACACATTCTTAAAATAAAATTTTATTTTTAGTTTAGCAAAAAAACACACAACTATTAAGTTTCAAAATGTTTATGACTTTCTACTGTCTTTTGTAGACGAGCGAAGCGGCGCAGTAATTATCTAATCAGTTGTTTGTCAACAAATCATTTAAAAGTTTTTTTGCCAAGACAAAAAAGAAACGTCTTAAAACTAACTACAAACTATTTTCTGCAAGACCTTAATTTCAATTAAGTTGTTTTCAAAAGCAAACAAAAAAAAATTACATTGAAAATTTTAATGACCTTTTTGTGCACAACAATTGTTCTCTGTTCTTTTTTTTGCAACAACAATAAAGCAATGACAAAACTAAACAAAAACATTAAGAAATGAAAAATTACTTAATGAACATTTTTAAACAATAAAAACTAAACAAAAGAAAAACAAAACAAGAATAATCACAGCAATAATATTTAGAACAAAATGCATCATAAAAGTTGTAATTTAAATTTGTTTTTTTGTTAAATCATTAAAAAAAATTATGAATGAATTTTTAAAAATATTTTACTAAAACTACACATATTAAACATTTCCGGTTTGAAAAATTTAATGCAGCAAAATCATTTGGTTAGATTGAGAAACAGACAAACATCATATGACATACGGTCACAATTATGTGACGCATTATCTCATCAACAAATCAAATGACAAACTTAAAATTACATTTTTTTTAATGTCGAACAATTATTAGTCACTTTATTAGTTTTTCAATAGAAATAAAAAATACAAGAGAAAATCCCTTTGACTCATGAAATTTTATTTTGAATTTTGTTTGCCATTGAAAACGTATTAACGATGCCACTTAGTAAGTCCTTACATTTCGTTTTTTAAAAAAAGACCTTTTAGCCTGCCACCAGTTACCCAGCGATTTTATAAGTTTTTTTAGACCTCAAAAATTATTTCTTAATGCAGAAATTATCTTTTAACCAAGTTTGATATTTTTTTGCCGAGCTATTTCTTAGAATTTAGAATCATAAAAATGTCGCTGGGATCTTCAATTTCATGTTTGCTATCGAAATTAGGCGAACGTTAAACCAAAATTAAGATGTAAACTTTGCACTTGAATAAAAGATAAATGAGTAAAGAGATACTTAAAATTTTCCATATTTCTTTAATCGTACTGAAAGCTTTATCAGACAGTTAAGATTCATTAATAAAATATTTGCTTAAAACTTTAGTTCTGAAAAATTTGTTTTAAATCACTTGTTTTGCGATAAATATTTTAAAAACATTTGTTAATTAGTGGAAATAAATAAATTATGTGTCAACTGTTTTTTTTTTTTTTTTTTGTTGAAATTATAAGGTCAGTCAGTATACAAATATTTAAATATTTTGACACAAAACTTTATTTGTACAAAAAAATAAATCAGACAAGTGCACCTTGAACTCAAACACAAGGCGTTCCCTAGCATGTATAAGCCACCTTTCAAATTTTATTGTTTATTTTTAAAACCTTAACGGTTTAGGAAATAAGAGACCAATTCGTTAAAATCAAGGTACCTATGGGAACACCCTTTATTTTTTAAATTTATTGTTCAAATTCATTTTTATAGCGGAGACATTTGTTTATACTCTGAATAAATTCAAAAGGTTTAGCTGCTACGGTTGAATATTTGATGCTAAAATTGCGTTACTATAGGACTACCCTTTATGTGTATTTTAGTTTTATTTTTCATTTTTTTTGTGCTTGTTCTAATAGTGGACATGAAAATACTTAATTTAAATTGACTTTTTTGTTGAAGAACAAAAACACGTACGTAAAAATCACGTTACTGCTTGGATACCCTTTAATTTAAAATTTTATTTTTTCTTATTTGTTGCTATAGGAGACATGTTTTAAATATACTGTGTTAATTTCTGCAGTTAAATAAATGACAATATTTTAAATAATATCAAGTCCTTTTTGGAACACCCTTTAATTTTTAGTTTTATTGCGGCTATAGCAGTACATATTTTGAGAAATTTTCTTTATTGTTTTCTTATTCATTAAGCACTAGTTTAGGTTTTAAGAATAAAAATATTTTTTTTTCAATATTTCGCCACACTGTTGGGTGGCATCTTAAGGAAACAGGAAACAAAATTATTAAAATTATGTGTGTTTTTTTTTTAAATAGTTTGAGTTAGTTTGACAAATTTTTTCAAATGAATTTATAATTTGCATTTGAAAACACATAATTTTAATAATTTTGTTTCCTGTTTCCTGAAGATGCCACCCAACGGTGTGGCGAAATATTGAAAAAATAAATAAAAAAAACAATATTTTTATTTTTAAAACCTGACCTAGTGCTTAATGAATAAGAAAGGAATAAAGGTGAAAAACACATTTAAATTTAATTGAGAAATTTTTAATTACGGCTTCTGAAACAGACGGCAGTGATCGACGAATAAGCAAAAAAGTGGTCACATTTAATTCAAAAAATAATAAATCTTTACAAATGTAATTTTTGCTGCTAAAGATTTATAAAAATAGCTTAAAAATTCTTAATTTTTCATTCTTAAAAACTGCCTTGGAACAAAATTACATAAAAAGAATCTTTGTATCATCAATCATAATTATTCTTTATTGAAAAAAAAACACAAAAAACAAAAAGTTAAATATGCAACAACATTTGTCACTTTTAACCACACAAAATTATAGTTTTATTGCCAAAATAAATAATCTTTTTAGAGCACAACAACAAACACACAGACACACAAAAAAAAGAAAACATAAATACAAAAATTGCTGAAAAGTGACTAATAAGCAAAAAATATAATTGCATAAAAATATTTGATGTTGTTGTTTATTTATTCATTTTTTTAATATTATTATGTGTCGATATAATATGAACATAAATCATACAGTACCTACACAAGGAAAAACAACTGAAAAATTTTCTTGATCGATTCTTTGTCACTGAAGGTTATGAAATTGCTTGTCATGAGACTGGACAGAAACCTTTCACGTACACGTGGGTAGTGTTGAGAAAAATATATATTTTTGATTTTCAAATCGTTAGATTGTATGTTAAATAAAATGTTTTCTTTCATTACCAACAAGTGTTATGTCAGTGTAAAAGAATGAATTGTAGTCACGTTGCTTAGATGTCCACTTGTTTTTTCAAACAAAAGATCACGAACCTTGACTTCAAGTTCTAGAGGTGACTTATGAAAAAGTAAAAAATAATTGTTTGTAAACCAGAAGATCACAAGTCATGAGTTCAAATCCCAATAATGACATGAGATAAAAGAAAAAAATTGCTTTAAATTGCCGTGTTGGATGGTTTGTTTTGAAAATAAATAAATGTAAAAACAGCTGTTAAAGCCTCCCGGTGCTTCAATAAAAAAAAAGAAGAACAATTATTGTGTTACCACGGTAGATCAATTGATGAAGGCGTCTGGCAAGGTATTACCTCGAAGATGCCTTAGTTAAGAGGACAACATCAGTACGTTACAGCTGTAGTTGAGTTGTTTTTTGATTGGTTTGATGATTCACACAAGCAAAACAGTGCATTGTGATTTGTTAGTGAAAGGTGCATGTTTCGCAGGTACCAAAAAGAGACAAGAAGAGAAAAATAGCAGTTAAAATAGAACAGTTTACGTACTTTTATTTTCAATTAACAGAATTCCCTAGTTTAAGAAGATTTCAAAACGTTACAATATCAATCATTCTCAAAAAGAAATCTTTTAAAAGATAACTCAGTTGACGATATGTTTTGGAAGGTAATCTTTAATATCATCATCTTAGATATTATCAAGTGAGAAATTATGCCAGAGTGACAGTAAAAGGACTTCCATGTAAAAGTTTAGCTTAGAAATTTTTCACTTTGGTTACAAACAAATCAGTATAAATTTCTGTCATGCACAATGACATAGATGGCAAGAAAAACAATTGTACAAGAAAAGCCATTTAGAACGAGGCTGTTGTAGCGTGCACGTGATAGCTTATATAAGTGGCATATCAACGCGTCAAATGTCATAATGTCCATGGACATTATGTTACACCAGAAAGTGACAAAATGTCTATCAACATAGATTACTAACATCCATAGATATTGTAGGTATTTATTTTATGGTATTCTATGTAAGAAAGATGCAACGTTTTTGTAAACTGTCTTGAAGAAAATCTTTGGTAAGCGTAGCCTGTGTTGTTTTAAGTCTGGACATTATGACACTTTTATAAACACGACACAATATCCATGGACATTATAATGTTTTTCAAACCGACATAATGTCCACTTTTGAGTCCATGGACATTATGTTCTTGGCCAATACGACATGCCAGAGCTTATATCTGCTGTACTCAAATCGCAGTAACTGTGACGGTGTATTTCCAAATTTCCTTATTGGCAAATGACATCAAATATCAACGTTATATCAGAAGCTCTTAATAACACGGTTGTTATTTTTCTTCGTTTATCTACTTTAGTTAACAAACAGCTGCCTTTAATTTCTAGTGGATAAATATTCTGCCGTGCAAGATTCCCATCTTCTTAGCTTTCTTACGACTTAAATGTGGCCAAAGCATATTAATAGATCTATTTTTGGATTTTGTGATAACAGCCAAAGTCCGTGCGATCACGTTTAAATTCAGCATATAACTTTCTTATTCAAAAGTTAAATCTATTTGAGCTGTTTATTTTGAAAATGGCACAAGTCACTTTGCTTTCGAGCTGATGCACATATTTAGAGGATTATGTCTCAAAGGTTTTTAAAAGTGTGGACGCCAAATGTCGAAAAGACTTACTTACACTTCTGTCTCGGGAAGCTTGTTTTTTCTCAAATGAAAACTTCTGTCAACGCAAAACTATTCTTAACAATAATTTTTTTTTTTTTGTTGAAAAGTGATTTGTGCCACTTTCGAAATAAACGGCTCTTTTATGGAAACTATAATTTTTTAAATGTTTACAAAATGTTTAAGAAAAGGTTGACTTAAACAGCTATAACAAGCTCAGTTTTGAACGCGTGGCGCTTTAAAAAATATGTGTACACTAAAGCCCTGAATTGCGGCGTCCCGATCAGAGAAACAAGTCGTGATAAAAACTCGGCGGCGGCGGCTAAGCAAAAAATTGTCGGCGGCGGCTGTAAGTCGGCTAAAGCCGACTATCAAGGAGTTCTTGTGTATTGTGTTAGGAAGAAGAAGGAGAACAACAAAAATAAACAAACTTTAGATGAAGTAAATGTTACAAATAAAGACGCAAGATTTTAAAAATTATTTGAACTATTTTATTTACATACATTTAATAAGTTATGCATTGTTTTCTGTAGAAATATATTTCTATTTCAATAAAATTTTTAATTATATTTCTTTACTGAAAGTAATTTAAATATACAAAGTTTAAAGAATTAAAATTGCCGGCTAACATTTTTGAGTCGTGACAAGCCGCTCGACTATTAAGAAAAAATCGGCGGCGGCTTTCAGCCGGCTGTGAGCCACACGACTTGTTTCTCTGGTCCCGATTTGCGTCGTTTAGATTTGTGTCGCTTTTTAAAAACTGGAAAAATTCGATTTGTGTCGTTTTGTTTTCGATTTACGTCGTTTTGATATCGATTTCTGTCGCTACAAACGGTTAAATATTTTACTGTAGCATTGGGGATTAAAATTTTTCGCATTTGTAGTGTCTGCTTTAGCATCTTTTCTGTCTTATAGAATTTTTACAACTTCTAGCAACAATAATCGTCACCTGTGCATTAAAAGATTTTCAAATTGCGTGAAATACGGGGACTTCCCTATGTATTTTATGTTTTTTCTTAATCTTTTGTTTTGTTATTTCTTTGTAATAATTTTAAACATTTTTTAATAAATTAAAATGTATTCATACTTGTTTTTTTATTAAAAATATAATTTTTGCTTTGTGTTGAATATTTTCCCTAATTAAATTAATTTCAGTGCATTTGTAAAGAAAAAGTTGATTCGATTTACGTCGCTTCAATATGCGTTGCGTTACTCCGGTCACCATTAACGACGTAAATCGGGGATCTGGTGTATAATGAAATGATTTTGATATGCTCGCCATTATATTCACATGTCAGTTCGCTGCGTATAGATTTATGTAAAAAATTAATTTCAACCTGAATATAATTTTATTTAAAGATTTATTCCCATGAAATAATAATTACAAAATAAAATTCTAAAAAATAATAATTTTAAGAAATTATTAACAATTAAATATTTTACTAAAAAATTCTTTTTTTAACAAAAAAAAAAAAACTCATCCGTTTTACTTTTTAGGATTTTTCTTTGAAAAACCGTTTCAGTATAAACTTCCCATTAAATTTTGAAAACATCAATAATTCTGTGAAACATTTTGTTTAATGTCAGAATACTGTCAAAAATTTATAAATACAATAAATAAATACAATAAATAAGTGTAGATTATTATGGTAGGTAAGTGAAACAAAAATTATTTTCAAAACAACAAATTTCTTATGGTTAATAAACAATAGAAATTTATAACAAATAATTTTTATATTGGCGTTCTGCTCTTTAGATTTTATTTTGCCCCGTTGTTGTTATTTTAATTGGAAATAAAATCTTACAGAGTAAAAAATATAAAATTCTTATTTGTAGGCCAATCTTATAAGTAATCATACGTAACAATCTTTTTTATTATTTGTTTTATTATCATCATCGTTAAATGAAATGCGCTTTAAATTAAATAATTTAAGATGAAAAATTCTTTTAGATTTGTGAAATAAAAATTCTCTGCAAAAAAAAATATTTTTGTGGAAGGAACCCCCAAAGGGAGAAATCGATATTTAAATATAAATATTCTGTTTTATATCACGCCATCAAGTTACATTTTTTTAGATTGATTTTTAAAGTTAATTAATAGTTTTCATAAAATATTTTTTGGTATTTTCAAAAGTTTGTTCGAAATTAAGTTAATTAAAAATTCAACAGGAAAGTCAACTAAAGTTGTTCTACTTTTTCCCTTTTTCAAATAGCTTATCATCACTTGCTAGGATTAGTACTAAGGCAGCCTTTAAAAACAAGAAGACAATTTTGCCATTATTAAAATTGTGCAAAGTGTCATGTTCTAGAATAAAAAAATTTATTAATTAAGATTTCCACCATTTTTTTTTAATTCACATATAAAACATGAGGCCCAAGGAATAAAAAACCATTCAATGGTTCTATGAACTCTTTAAAAAACTAAAAAAAAGCTTCATATTCTTTTTAGTGATTCCAAATCGTCTGCAAAAAGAATCTTCTTTCTAAACTAAAATTTGAATTGAATTTAAATAACGATTTTGTTTTATTTTAATCAACTATAAAAAAGTCTGTTGGTATTTCTTCCCCTAAAGATTATCACTAAAACAAAAAACTGCAAACATAATCGTCATCAGCAGCAATTAATTAGAATAAATTTTTAGGTCATTATTAAGTTTATTAAGAATAAAAAGTTTACTATTAGATAAATTAACCCATACAAATATTAGGAACTGTGCACATTTTGAAGATATAAATAAAAAAATAGTAAAATGTTTAAATTTAAGAAAAGCATAAAGTGTAAATAAAAAACAAAAAAAAAAGTAAAATTAAAAAAATCAAGTTAAAAACTTTCGACTTTCAATTATTTTATCAACTTTGCGTAACTTAAACTACGTTTATTTTTCGAAAAAGTTCAATGGAAATTTTTTTAAAAATTAAAAAAAAAATTAAGAAAATGTTTCTAAATGTATTTATTTTTTCTTTAATCTTTAACATTCAATTAAAATATTTAAAATTTTTTTACATTTTTACACTTACTTATGCTCTTTAAGGGGTTAAGTTTGCAAAAAAAAAATTATTAATAAGAAATTTTTATAAGTGTGCATAAAGAAGGAAAACACAAAAGCACAAAATAAGTATTTTAAATTTTGTTTTCTTTCGCCAGGAGATTGAAATGAAAATGATTTTTCATATTTTAGTATAATTTGAAAAAACGCGCACTACACACCGCGGCACTAAAAAACAGTCAACACAAGAAAAGTGTTTTTTTTTTAATCTGTCTTTATTTATAATTTAAACTAAAAAATAAAACAAGAAAATATTAAATGAGAAATAAAAATTATATGAAACTAAATGCAACTTAAGAAATAAAAAATGGAAAATCCGTATTTTTAATAATCACATTTAGAAGGTCTTTACATCAAAGTTGCAGTCTTTAAGCACAAGTCTTTAAATAAAGACGTGAATACTACATGAAATAAAACAAGCTTTCCTTTCTTAAAAAATGTCATTTAAATAAAATCTATAAATAAATTAATATTCAAAAGGTCATTAAACGTTTACAACAAGAGCAAATAAATATTAATAAAGGAAATACATTTTTATTTAAAATAGTGAAAGACATTTGAAAAGCAACAAAATGTGAGTTTAAATAAATAAATACATTAATATAAAAAAGTTAAAAAACAAATAAAAAATATGATTAAAAAATTAATTACTTTTCACACAATTTGAAAATGGTTATTTTAAGGTGATTTTAAAGTTCAAAATCAAACTACAGAAAGCAATAATCATTTCTCCTACTGCAATATTTAAAAGTGTAATAAAAAAATTTAAGCAGTTGAACTTTTCTTTTGCTATTTTTTTGCATCTCTTTACGACGAAAATACAACTATCAGCAAAACCACCAGTACAGAGGTTAACGCTGTAAATATTAAACAGCTGCCGTAGGAATCTGCTTTCTTTTATTTTCACATTTTAGGGTTTTAATCCATCCGTATCAATATCCAATCTAAATTTAAATTATTCTTCTATCGCTTAAAGGTGTTTTGAAATTTTATTAATTTTTTATTAAACTTTTATAGAAGTTTTTCATCAACAGAATGATCTATGACTAACGAGCTCAAACGGTGAGAGAATAGAACTGACTAAACTAATCACGTGTTTTTGATTATAAAATGATTTGAAATTCAAATCTTATACATATTGTATCAAAACTTATTTAATTTATTTGAGAGTAAACAAGTGAAGAACATTCAGGTGTTCGAAATAAATCTTGAAATTTTCCCAAAATTTAAATTTCTAGGTCTTTAGCCTATAGAATCCATGTGTGACTTGAATGATAAAAATTATTTTTGAGAATATCTGAAGGCTTTATAGCTTTTTAAACTGGTTTCATTATTTGGTAAATGTTGGCTTAAGTTGATTTTCGAGAGAAAAAAATTAGTCGAGTTCGAAGAGGTACTCTCCCTAATACCTGAGGACTTAATTTTTAAAACTGTTAGAATTTTCAATTTGCAAATACATAATAACTTGTTAATTACAGATCATAAACTTATGTTTTATTTTTTGTTTCGAATGTCTTGTCAAAAATATATACATTCTCAAAAAGATGTAAAAGAACATTTTCTTAATTTAGGACTCTATTACGCCGCTAGAGTACAGCCTGGAAAACTTAAACTCTAAATTTAAGTTCAAATACTTCTCTGTTACCATTCATTTTTTTATATATATCCTTCTTTCTACACTGTGCAGTGTAATCTCTCTCTTAAGGCACTTAATACCTTAAAAAATAGGTATTAACAATCATGGAGGGAATGGATATGTTTAATATTAAATTAATGTAAAGAAATACCACAGAAATACAGATACAGATACTACTGGCAAGCTTCTATATACCCGTAAAATTATGTGAAAAACGGCTTAAGAAAAGTTCAAGAAAGCTTTTTCGCTAAGAGAATTTAAAAAGTGGCTAAACTAAATATTCAAAACAAAAAAGTTAATATTTTAATTGTAACTTCAAAAATATTAAATTTAAACACTTTTTCTGTAAATTAAGTACTTCTGTAAAACCAACAAAAAATTTAGTTTCTTAAAAGAATTGTGAAAAAAATTAATAAAATTGAGAAAAACTAAATATTTAAACAACTAAAGACTTAAAACAAAATAATGAAAGAAGAAAAGGAAAAAAATATAAACAACTAACAGCGTGATATATTTGTTTAAATAATAAAAATACCCTCGAAGCTAAATAAAAAAAATTACAAATAATAAAAGCAATAATAAAAACATTATTAGAAAACAAAAGTCTCCAACTGTGATACTCATAAGAAAAAATACTACCTTTCTAAGCAACCACCACCACCTTAATAAACCTACTGAATACAAGTATGAAATATCTCAACTTATGTGATGCTTTCAAAGCACAAAAGAAATATTATTTATAAAAAAAATAAAACTACATTTATTTTGACTTAAAAAACAAAAACAAAATATAATTAAAGGTGAAAAAATTTCTTTAAATTAAATTGCAACAAAATGATGCTCACTAAAAATTCATCCGGCTCCCAGTCAATGCCTCGTTTACATTCATTTTTTAATATGATACCAACCATATTGGAAACAGAATTGGCCATGACTGTTATGGAAGATCGCGATAGTATGTTTTCCATTAAATCTAAAAGGTATTATAAAAAAATTTTAATAAAAATTATTTACCAGGCACATTACACTTGCATATAAGCAAAAGTCATAAAAAAATTTAATTAATATTTTTGAATAATATAATGGCAATAGGTTTTGATTTTTATGATTAAAAGGGAATAAAAATATATATTTGATTTAATAACAATCGTTTAGTGAAGTAACTTCTATAAAAAAAAAACAAATATTGCAGTGACAGGGAATTAAAAAAAAAAAATTTAAAACGATATATAATTTTGCATAAAAGGTTCACCGGTTCTTAATGGGTTAAGCATTTTTAAAAGATTTAGCTTTTGAATGATACCAATATTGGCAAACAAACTTTTTTGTAAAAAATATGGGCGAGAGAAACTACAAACAGAATGAAAAACTTACTGCCGGTTTCTTTACATGCGAACGAACATTTCTTTTGTATATTTATATTGAAAACAAAAACAATTTCTTATATTTTGTATGTGTAGTATGCGAAAAAAGTATTCGTTCGCATGTAGAGAAATCGGCAGTTAGATTCCACATTTGTGTTGAATGGTATAATTACAAAGTTTTACAAACTACTCCGAGATTTATTAAAGGCGAATCAGGTTGGACAAGCAGTGACACTGCTCAAAAAGTGTATTCAAAAGCGGTCGTATAACTACCATGCTGCCCGCAGATACCCAGGCCAAATGATCAACCAGGAATTAATAGTAACAACTGTGTAATAGACAGGCCCTATACTCCTTAGCTAAACTGAGACGAAGGAAAGTTAACGTAGCCATAGGTTGGATTATTTGCTTAGAATTTTCGTTATTTTTTTATTGATTTATTTTTCTTCACTGAATATAATTCTCATTCAATCAAAGAAATTTAAAACATAAGAATCTATAGTTATAGTTTCTATTTAAAATTTGGGTAAAATCCACTGATAATATAATTATTAGCGAAATGGCCACATTGATATACTTTTCTCATTTTTATTCATTTTTTTAATGATATTTAACACAAATAAAGTAGACATTTTATACCTTAAGTGACCAGGATTTTATGGCTTGTGGTATTAAAAAAATAATTGAAGCATCAAATTATTAATGGCAAACAATTAATGGATTAATCGAGAAATGGTTGAATTTTGCTTACCACAATTGACATAAATTATTCGTAGGGTTACAAACAAAATATAATTTTTAAAGTTTAATTTAACAACAGAGTTTAAGATTTTATTTTTAAATTTAATTTAAGCATTTAAAATAGATCCGACATTTTCTGCAGTGATTGCAGCCACTTTAAAGAAAAGTCGTTCTAATATTACAGATTTTCCAATTCAAAAACAATGTTTTGGGGTCGGTTTTTACCAAGTGGCAGACATTTTTTTTTTTTTTAATTCAAGAACTGGATCTTTAACAGAGAAACTAAGTTCAGTCCTGTCATCAGAATGATTAGATTTAGACGTTTAATATATATGTAAATTCATATAAAGCTAGAGTATTTTTCACTGCCATGTTTTCATGGGGAAATATATTTTTCATGCTACCAAAACCACTTTAATCACATGTGTTACTTTAAGACAAGCCGAAAATATATTTCTTTGAACTGGTTCTGTCATTGCAACTCTGTGTTGTGTCTTGAATACTGCCACTAGTCTTCAAATTAAACAAGACATGCACATAACGTCGGTGAAACAACGGTATTAATTTGTTCATGTTCTTATATGTGGCAAAAACGTGCTGAAGTTGATGTTCTGTCTCAGCATAATTTTCTGTTTGTCGTTAGGGTTGCTTCAAGGTCTTTACAAAAAAAGAGAGTGTTTGCACTGTTAATCAATAGTGGCGTTAATTCGAAATTGAGAAATCATACTTAAAGTCATATTTGATAACGAACATCATTGCTCAGACAAATGTTCAGTCAACGATAGTTGCACATGAAGGAAACATGAACATTGAGAGTCTACACTAGCCGAATACATGTGCGACATGATGTTCATACCATGTTGATGGCTAGTGGAGACGTAGGGTTACAATGAAATTTAATACTTACGAAATTTCAAGCAAAACTCTGGTTGATTTTTTATAAATTAATCATACAAAAAAATTTACTATCCTACTAGACAGAGTGATGATGCAAATGTGGCAAGATGTTGCCACTGTGGTGTGCTCCAAACTGTGCCAGAAAATGTTTCGCAGCACAGGAACAAAATTAAAAAACAAACGAAATTTCTAGTTGTAAACATTAAATCTACTAGAATCACAAAAAAAAAAAAAAATACAGAACAAATGAACTATATATTGAGAAAGATATCAAGTCAAGAAGATTTTTTTTTAATGAACTCTAAATGAAACTCTTAAATTACTTAACTCTAACAAGAAACAACGAAATTAGGTTACATTTCTTAAGATTATTTTAGTCGTATACAAGCTCTCAAACAGTCTAATTGGTTTTATACTAATTAAGATGGCATTAGATATGAGCGATCCCGCGATTAAGGAAACACAACGTTAACAGCCAACTTAATTTTTAAATAGTAACCGTGATCAGCGTAATCAAAAAAAAAAAAAATTACGAATAAAATATATTAAAAGAGAAAGCTGATGCAAAATGTGTTTTTATTCACAAGAAAAATAAAAATCTCAATTATTAAAACTGAATATTTATTTCATTAAATTGTGAAATTTCTTAAGACCTGTTGTTTTTGATCCCACAAGTAACTGATTTAATTAAGAAATAATTTGAAACTAATAACACGATTGTTTGATATACGAGGTGTGTGAAAAAATTAATGAGACTGATTTCATACTAACCAAAGTTCTTATTATTTTCAAACAACAATGTTATCCCCTTTAAATTAATTCCCTTGGGCAGCTATACATCGGCGGAGTCGTCGGTCCCACTCCTGGTAGCAGCGCTGGAAATCTTCAAATTATATGGCTTTTAACTGGTCGGTGACAGTCTCTTGAATGTTTTCAGAGTTCCAAAATGACGTTCTTTTAGGACATGTTTCAATTTCGGAAAGAGGAAAAAGTCACAAGGGCTTAAGTCAGGTGAAAAGGGCGTTGAGGAATAACAGTTATGCGTTTTGAGGTCAAAAATTCACGGATGGAAATGGTCTCCATGAGCGAGGTTCATCTTCAACGTGTTCTCGGCCTAACAAAATTGATTTGTGCTCTCCATAAGCACTGTTCACCATAGGCCTGTTTCAACTTTTTAAAAGTCACACTTGGTACGTCTGCGAGTACCAATTTTAACACAAAACTTTATTGCACAACGTTGCTCCAAATTCCGATTCTTCATTTCTGTAACGGACCATAAAAAAACACAACTAATGCAGCTGTCAAAACTAATGTGTTAACTGTACGGACTAGTAACTCGGACTGGGGAAGTAGAAGGGATCAACAATAAGATTTAGCATCAGCCGGTAGACACAATGTTGCCAGATCTCTCGGAGTGTTACCAATCTCATTACTTTTCTCACACACCTCGTAAAAATCCCCACACAAACATTTTTATACTCGTATGTGCATGTTAAGTTTGCAAATAATAATAACTGCATTTACCAATAATGAGAAACAATTCCAAACATAACAGCCATATAATGTTTTTGTCTTCTGAAAGAATAAAAAAAATAAAAAAGGCCAGTAAAAAATTTCAATGATCAATGAGTAAAAAAATTTCAGGTTGTTGGCATACAAATATTAAAGAACGTATATCAGGTATATAACTGTTACCCAATAAATTTATGCATTGCACATTAGGAATTTTTGCAAAATAAATGGCAATAATTTTGAAACTACTAAGCTGCTGATTCGCTTTATCTGAAACTGTCAGTTTTAATAAGGTTTTTATAAAAAATCGAATAGTGTCTTAGAAATAAAATTGGACAATAATTTAAGAGACATTATATCAAAACAAAAATGTTTTTCTTTAAAGTCAAATATCGCAAAAGCTTTGAGAGATACAGCAACAAATTATTAATTTATTTTTACTTCATTTTTCTAGCAAGACTCAAAGCAATTTAGATTTTTAAAATCGGATAACATGTAAGAAAGTTACATGATTCATAAATATTTTTGGGATCAAAAGTGGTCAAATTTAGACTACTATACTTAAGCTACAAAGCTAACAATATAAGTCTGACTGTGCTCTTCTACATTCCTAGTTCTTAGTTTAAATGTCACATTTTTTATTATTTATTTTGCGAAAGTCCCTATTCAAGTAATTAAAACAAAGGTACTGAAGTAACGCTCATCTCTAAGAGACACCAATTTTGTATGCTTTTCAGAAACAAATGTATGAAAATATAAATTTAATTTATCGGAACCTTTTTAAATTTTTGATTAATATCTTTCATATCTATTCATTCAAATAGCGTATTCATCATTCGTTTAAATCTTCTTTACAATAAAAATACAACTGCGACGTGATTTTAAGCACGTTGTTGACAATTTCAAAATAATTAAATTTTATTGTCTATTTATTTTCATAAATTTCTAGCTACATAGTCTAACAATCTGTAGGAGTATTGTAGCTACAGAATTCTGTATGTGCAAGTACATCGGGCACACATTTGGCTGTTGCACGACATTACACGAATTATACTTTCGTTATAATTTATGACTAATGTTGTTTAGCTGTTCTTGTTGTTGGAATAAAATCTTTGCCAAATACTTTGGAAAATATATTTTTTTAAACAAAAAAAAAAAAAAAAAAACGATATGAGATTTATGGCAATGAACATGAATTAAATGTTATAATTTTTATTAATGTTTTTTTTTCTTTTTTTTTTTTTATTATCGTCTGAGAAAAAAGATGAGCTACAATTTTACCACAAGTTTTCTTATTAGCAACAACAACAATTATATAATTATAACTTAAAGTTCATAACTCGTCACAATACAACTTGTTACAAAAAAAGCCAACTTACTTTTTCCTAAGTCATCTGGGTAAGAAAGGTTCGTTAGACAATAGAAAACCTTTCACGTGAAAATATTTTAATCATTCAGTTTCACACAGATAAATTTGGCTAAGTTGAGCCTTAAACGTCCTGGCCTCATCAAATGAGTTACAAAGGAATTTTGACCCTAAGAAGCAGATTTCGTCTAGCTGATGTAGACGATTTTTTTTAGTATTTTCTGAGGTCATAATGACAGATGGATACATTCGTTGCTTATTTATTTCGATTACTTCTCAACTGTCAAACGAATTGTCAAACTGTGCTCAGTTTTTCACATTAAATATGAATATTCTCTAGTAAATCATCATGAATAGATTGACATTTGGAGAAAGCTGCCAAATTATCCAGATTTGAATTATCAAACATTCATCAATTCAGTGGAAAATTGTTGCGATGTTTTATCACAAAATTGTGATCAGCAATGAGGCTCAATTTTTTCTTAGTGTATTTGTCAAGAACCAAATTCATATAAATTAAGTGAAACTAGTACACAACAGACTCCATAGATGGCATCATTTGACCTTATTTCTTTATAAATGACGCGGGACATGATTTACGTTCGATAGAGTTTGTTACCACACCACATATGTGATATCATTGGACAATATTTATTTAAAAACGACCCGGGACTCGCTTTACGTTCCATAAAGATCGTTACCACACCATGATCAATGATTTTCTATTTAGAAATTTTAAAAACATTGATCAAGGCGTAATGTCAAAATTTGGCTGTAAGTTGTTGCCGAGAAATGCATCTATCAATAGACTTCCAAGGTCGTACAATTTGTTATCTCTTAATTATGTTTTGTGGGGCCACTTAAAGTCACTGGCTTATGCAGATAAATCAGCAACAATTGACGCCCTGGAGGCCAATATAATTTTCATTATCATGACATACGGTCAGTAATGTTCCAAAAGTAGACCTATGATCTTCAACAAGGGCAGCCGCGATGGCCATAGTTTCGAAATCATTTTCAAATGACACAATAATATACATTTTTTTAAGAAAAATATTAAAGTTTTTTTTAGTTAAAGATAAAATCATTAATCATTTCTTATTTGCTTCTAATCTAATAAACTGTGAAAATTATAGTTGAAATTTTTTGTTAAAAATTTCAAAATTTTTTGGTTTTAATGGGATATTCGGTTGACTTAAAAGTGCTGCTCTTTATTATAGATTTTTTTTATATTTTTTAAACTAATATTCTGCTAATAAACCGCTTCTTACAAATATTTGTCATTTGTTTTTTTTTCTTATTAAAAATGACATTGTTTTCCAAAACGAAATGACATAAATATTTAACGGCGACCACTTGTGATAGCTTTTCTCAATTTGCAAACAACAATTGTTTCTTATGCGTGTTTTTGATTTATGTTTAAATTAAATTTCATTAATTAACTTTTAAAAAACTTGAACGAATATTTATATGAATTTTTTAAAAAATATTTTTCCTATTGTAACAAAGTCAAGAGCACATTTATTTTAATAAAAACTACACAAATTGGAGGCTGGTTTAAATGTTATTCGCCTTCATTTGCCCTTATTTTATCAAGATTTATTTTATTAAATGTTCAAAGTCCATTAAAAATTGTTTTATTTTTTAAATATTTTTTATTTGCTTGTTTGTTCAGTTAAAGCCATTATACAGGGTGGGCTTAAATACCTTAAAATATGCAAGACAGTTTTTTATAAACACAAAACTTATCAAGCGATAAAACTGAGTGTTTGCGACTGCTCTGTATATCTTTCGATTGTTGCCAGGAGCGTTAAATACGTATGAAAGATGTTAGAGGAAAAAATGACAAAAAGCCTTTTTTAATTTTTTACAACATTTGCAAACTGTTTAAAATATTTTATGATCAATAAAAGCAATAAATATATTAAGGACGATTGAGAAATTTTGTTTTAAATACCCGTTTTCAGAAATAAAATAAATTTTTTATGAAAAGATGCGCACAACGAAACGAACGAAATTCATCATGCGCAACGAACTCTGGGAAAGGTTTTTTAAAGTAGAAGAACCACAAACAGACTGTTTTTCTATTTGTTTATTATAATATTTCTCACTAAAAGTCTTTTTTGATTATTATTTCTATTCTAATAATCACCTTTATTCAAAATTCCGACGTCGTCACAAGTTGTCGTCGTCAACATTGGGAGTAATTGAGAGTTAACGGCGGCAAATTTATATTATTGAAGGCAATATTACGTCGACGTTGATCGGAATTGATTTTGTTTTTGTCAACAAAGAAATAGTAAATTTTTATTTTTTTTTACCTTACCCACTCTTGTAATTTGAACTAAAAAAACCATTTCTATAGTAGAACATTTTTTGATCATCCTTCTTTGGAGCTTGAATCTTTATATGCGAGCCGTCTATGCAGCCCATAATGCTAAGAAATCTCGTCTTCTCAAAGAAATATAACTTACATTCAGCTTTCTCTTCCTCAGTGATGTCAAATTTAATAAAAAGGTGGCAGATGACTCCTTCCAGAACATCGAACATTTCTTCCAAAATTAAGGATGCAATAATCCAAGATTAAAATCATTACCTACACTCGATTGGTATGAGCCTTGAGCCAAGAACTGCAATATTGTAGCTAACTTTTAATTTATGTTGAACGAATGGCGCTTCCCATTAAAGGCTGGTTTATTCCGTCGAAAATATTCAACAAAACTGTTCAAAAGGCACAAAAATAAAATATTTACGTTTTATTTCAAATACGTGGCAAATTGTGCGATTACTTACGTGCTGTCTGGATAAATAAAAATGTGTGATCTCTATCTCACTACTTTTCTCCGAAACCTAGGCATTTCTTTATTTTCTTCATCTGTACTTCCACTTGATTGAAATATGAAAAAAAAATTCACAAAAATTTTAAAAAATAAGATTAATAATTGCTAACATAAATGGAGATGATATTTTTTCTTCAAAATTTTTGAAAACATGTCGACGTCAACACATGCGCGCAAATTAATACCAACTGAGTGTCGACTTGACATCTGCGTCGACCAAATTTGACTGTGACTTGAAATAGACAACGACGTCGACATCAACTTTCGCAAGAGAACTGAATATTTTTTTTTAATATTACGGTCCCTCTATCAACTGTCACATATCAATAAAAAAAATATTTTTAGATTTTTTTATTGTTACTTTTGTCGTCATAGTTGTATTTACGCCCCAAATATATAACGACACAAAATAATGGTAAACTAATATTGGACTTTTTGTACCCTTTACAGGCTAAAACATATAAAATACAGAGCATGAGGGACCCATGTCTAAAGCTTAATATCCCTTTTACGATTACAATATGTTGCCAGTTTTTATTAAACTTAAGCCCTTTGAAACAAAACTGTTGAGATAATATTTAATATTCAGCCTTGTAAACTCTATAAATGAAGATCTTTCTTCAAAGCATTTAAGCAGAATTTGAAGCTTTAAGCTAAATTTTTTTAATTATGAGTTTGCTTCCCTTATGACTCTCCTGCAACAAAAGCATTTACATATATTTTTGCCTTTTTATTTATTGTAACATTTACAAAATATTATAGTCTAGATTATGGACGGTTGGTGTAATTAATTTCTGATCCACGTGTTTTTCCATGGGACACTTCTAATTTTCAGTAAACAAGTTTTCTACAATAATTGTTTTCTTCTGTCTTTCATTTAATTTACAAAAAAAAATTTTTTTTTTATTTCCTTGTCCCGCTTTTTTTCAAATTACGATTGGAAAACGTATTTCAAATGCAGACAATCCACGTTACACGTTTTTTTTTCCTGCCTCCACCACGCTTTTATAAAATCAGCCTGTAGCCATAAAGCTTTACCATGTAAACGTGTACATAGATATCTTACTTGACAATAAAAAAAATCAAGATTCTATGATATCATACAAAATCTTTTTATTCTCATTTGGATTATATGCCAATATTTAACTATATTCTGTATAATTAAATTTGAAATAAATCAAAAATGTGTTGACATATAAAGAAACATAAAATCGTTATAAAAAGTTAAACCATTTGGCGTATAGCAAAATACTCGAAATAAAACTAGAAATTAAAAAAAGACATTTTTCCCAGTAGAAAAATTATTTTTAAGTCCCACAAACAAAACTGTCATATTAATATTGTTTTTTCTATTTTGTTTTGTTTTTAATTTTTTTTTTTTTTTTTTTTTTTTGTTTTTTGAAACGAACATATTTCAGATGTCCAAATTAAAACATGAATATTTAATCATGTGTTTATAAAAAAAATTATTATATAAAATAAACGTCACATTAAAATATATAATTTTCTTATTTTTGTGAAAACAAAAATTTTATTTTTATCTTAAATTGCCACCAGCTACGGAAAATGTATGTAGGCGGCTGGTAGTTAGAAATATGTACCTTCGTTTTTAATTTAATTAAATTAAAAAATCTTGTTATTAAATATGTTTATTTTTAATATTTTTTTAATAATGCTCATATGTATATAAAATTATTTTCGCTTTTAAATTATTATTTTTTATAAAGCATAAAAATTTGGCTTTATAAATTTTGTGATGTTTTCTTTTAATAGCCAGAATTATAAGTAAACCCAAAAAAAAAAAAAAAAAACAAATAATAAAAATAAAAATAAAAATAAAAAGCAGCATTAAGAAAACAAATTTAAGAAAAAAGAAAATTCTGCCAAAAGTAAAAGTAAACATTTATGTTTGAATAGAATCGTTTACGACTTTAATCGTAAAAAAATCAATTACATTATTAATTGTGTCAAGCACATGGCGAAATCATGTACCAGGTGGTGCAAGTGGCCAATTTATTCATTTTCGCCGTTGCAGGAAATGTCAAACTCCATATTTAAAACGTCAACGTCATATTTTTTTAATATGAAGTTTGACATTTTCTGAAACGTCGATAATAAATGATTTCGCCACTGCCACCACCCGGTACATGATTTTGCCATTGTCAAACATATGAAAAACAAAGCAGATTTTTTCAAGCTAAAAATCCTTTTTCACAGTGTTACCATTCTATTTAAAAATGTCTTTAACATATATTTGGATTTTCTTCAAATGCACAAAATTTATGTAAATAAAACAATTTTCGCCAAAAGAATAACAGATTTTCACAAAAAATACGTAAAAAATTAATGAACATTTTTAAGTTTTTTCCCACTCAGGATTTCAACCGTGGATATTTATATGAATAAAAATTTATTATTTTCTGGCTGAGGTTCATTTATTAATTTAATTTCAAAAATTTTAAGAAAACATGAAAAATTAAACGCTGGCAGAAAGTAATGTCGCATTTTCTGAGCCGCCATCATCAGCATTTTTCGCATCTATCTACCTGAAGTTGTGTATATTCATCTTATTAACCAACTAATTTTGTAAATATAAAGTATATCTTCACTGTTCTCTTTGCTACTTGTCTTGTATATTTGTTTTTGCAATTTTGTATCAATCATCGATTGATCACGAATCTAAATTTTGCTTTTGTCTGTCATTTTTAATTTTTTTACCCACAACACTACATTCTGCCAGCGTCTAATTTTTTTTTTGTTTCTTTGGAAAATGACCGCATACAATTGTAAATAATTTTTCTTTCTAAATATTTAAAGAAATTAAATTAATAAATGAACCTAAGCCAGAAAATTATAAATTTTAAATCATTTAATGTTACCAATGTTACCGTTTTGGTTACTTTAAAAAAAATTTTTGGCTGATATGTACTTTTTGGTTTTGAATACTTTCTCGCTCAAATTAAAAATAGTTTTTTGTTTAATTCTCTAAGTTTTTTCAAGAGTAAAAAAAAATATTTAATTTAGATTATTTATTATTATTTTCTTTCTTGCTTAATTTTTAAGGAATTTTTTGTTTTGTTGTGGTGACAAAAAAAAACAAAATTTAACACAGAAATCAGTAAAAGTCACTGCAATTTTAGAGAAAAAAGCTATTTTATTGTTGAGGGAATCAGAAATTTTCCCCAGAATTTTGCGTACAGTTAAAAATGGAATAATCGATTATTCACAATAAATAATAAATGCTTAGCAAAAATGTAAATATTATAAAAGAATTAAAGTTTAAAAATTTTTAGCTTACAAAATTAAGTTTTAAAAAAAAAAAAAAAAATTAAAAAAAAAATCTGAATCCCACAAAAACTTGACTTTTTGAAAAAAAAAAAAAAGAAAATCACACAATATGGATATTTTCTTGACAAAACTTTGTTATTGCAGTGCTATTAAAATATTTCACTACCTTTTTTTCTAATTATATGTATTTTAAAATATTTGTATTAAGTATACAGTAGAATCTCTATAGTTCGTACTCCAATAAATCGAAAATCAAGAAAAGATGTTTAAAAAATAGCAGATGTAAAGAAATAAAAACCCGTATTAAATCGAAAAACTTTATACATTACGACTCTTTCGATAATTTTTTTGTAATTATTATTTTTTTTTTTTTTTTTTTTTGTTGCAAAGCAAGACTCTTTAGACCTTTTATAAATTTAAATGTTTTTTTTTTAATAATCTTTCATATTCCGTAACACAAAGCATAAAAACCAAGACTGTTCACGTTGAAGTCTGCTGCATGTTGAAAAAAATGGATGTGCTTGATTTAGTTTTCGTTTTTTGAAAAACTCCGTTAATTCGTAATATAAAAAAACTGATCCCATTGCGGTTACGTTTTATGGGAATTCTACTGTATTCAAATTTTTGCAATTATTGTGTAAAAGTATTTTGTATAATGAATATTAAAATTAATAAAATTCTCCTCAAAATATATGTATTTTAATTATTTTATTTTTTATTTCTTTGTCTCCTCTCTGTACTTTGCAGCCATGGCGAGGATCTTATTGTGACACCATTTGCCCAAATTTTAGCCAGCTTACGTTCTGTGCGTAATAATTTATTAAGTCTGACAAATGTTCCAGCAACCAACAAGTAAGTTTTTTTTTCTAATTTTATTTTAATAATTTTCGACTTTTCTCAATTTTTCGATGTTTTTCATTGTAAGTTTGAAAAGAAAAAATTAAAATTTACTTGAATCTTTTTGTTAGTACCCGAACGCATCTAAATTTTAATATTTATTAAATTTTATTGAATTATTGTAAAAAAAAAACCGACTTCAAAACAGACAGAGGTGAAGGGGCTTATCGAATAAGAACTAAAGACTGTTATACTTGTTAGAGTGGGCATTGAAATGTATAGTCTGTTTAAATTTCAGGATAAGGCCACATACTTTATACAACAACACGTACTGGAACACCCTTTGTTATCCAATTTTATACTTGTTGTTATAGCGGACATAGAATTTCATATTCAATTCAACGGTTCAAAAGATAAAGCCATATAAGATAAAGCCATAGATGTACGTCATCTATGGCAACACCCTTTAAATTTTAGATTTATTTTTGTTATAACTTTCTTGAAACTCCAGAGTTATTTTTTTTTAAATTTTATATGAGTGTTCGTCAGGAATCAAAAAGCATCGGGGAATCAAACGACCTTTGTAAAGGGACACTCTTTAATTTTTATAAGTATAGACTTTTGTTAGTAAAATGGGACCAATCGGTAAGCTTTGCCTTTCAATTAAAATCAAAAATTTCAAAATCGGCTCAAAAAAGCCTGAGTTCTGCAGGCACAAACAAAAATACAGATAAATTGATAAACTTCTTGCCCTTTTTGAAGTCGGTTAAAACTAAAACAAAAAATAGAAAAGTGTTGTTGTTTATTTTAAATTATTAAAAAGACTTTTTCTTTCAATCTCATTAAAAAGAGAGGAAAATGTTTTTTTTAATGATTTTTATTAATTTGTTTATACAAATAAAAAATATATAAACAATTTTTACACAGAGATGCAATTTTTTATATGTGCAAACAATATTAAAGAACATAATAATAATATTTTTAAAATACATTGTTGGCACATCAAATTGATGTAAATTTATTTATTATTTACACTTTATGAAAATTTTCAAAAAAAAAAAATTCTTAATGTATGACTCCCTGTTTTTTTTTTATATTCAGATAACAATTCTTATATCATATTTAATTATACCTTTATTTCTTTTTATCTTTCTCCTTTTCTTCCTACTTAACAAAATAACAATAAAATTTTATTAAACAAACCACCTTTCTGTTGAAATATTTAATTAAACGTCTTTTATTTAAAAATTATTTTTTTTTTCTTTTTCGGTTGATTTGCTGTCCTTAACTTATTAACAAATATTTATAATTTTAATGCCATTAATTTTAAAAAAATATAATTTATTTCTTGCGTTTTTTTTTTCTTTTTTTTCAAACAACTTTTGTTATGCCCGCCCTAAATTTGCTCGCTGGTCCTTTGTGCTTTTTAATTTGACATCCGTTTTGTTTGTTTTCCTCGATTTCCTTTACGTTTAATGTTCGTTAAACTTTAAATTTCATGTTTCATGATATTGTTGTAAATATGTGTCTGTGTCTGTGTATGTGCCTGTGTGTGTATAATAATATACATCCAAACACTTTGTCTGTCTGTCTGTATGTTTATTGTGTGTTTGGAACACTGTATTAATAATCTAAGATCTAGGCGACCAACACAAACATCAATGGGACGTTCCTCAACGGCGGGCATACAGTTGAATCAGGGCGACGAGGCTTACACTCGTTTGGCCACCGATACAATAGAAGAATTAGACTGGTGCTTAGATCAACTGGAAACAATACAAACACATCGCAGTGTATCGGATATGGCTTCACTTAAGGTGAGTTTTATCGAATTCATTACATTTTTTTTTTAATTTTCTACAAATTATTTATTTTTTAATTTAATTATATCGTTTTCTTCTTCTTCGAATTTTTTCTACAGTTCAAACGCATGTTAAATAAGGAATTATCTCACTTCAGTGAATCGAGTAGATCAGGAAATCAAATTTCAGAATACATTTGTTCAACATTTTTGGGTAAGTCAACATTTAATCTGCACGTTAATGAATTATTTACATTTTAAATATTATAAAACGGGATCAGGAAACAGTTAAAAATGTAATATTTGTACAACAAGCAACAAATTGTTATTTATTTTAATCAGGGATGGAAAATTTAATGTTAAAATATGAATGTTCGTTACCAAATAGTAATTTATTCTAAAAAAGTTAGAAATATATTTTTAAAAACCAGAACTGAAATAGAAATAATATTTTACTTAGTGAAAACAGCTAGATTTTTTATAAAATTGTTCGAGCAAGAAGGGCTTTTTTCTACAGGGATGGGTGAGAGATTTAAAATTTACTTTTTAAAAAAACGTTTTGGTGTTTTCAATATATATTAAAATTTACGTTGATCATAGCTGATTCTTTCAATTTACATATCTTATATTTTGAAATAAACATTTTAAAATCGCAGCAACTTGGCTGATCTTGGTAACGTAACTCTATACCATTCGCCCTTGCTGGAGATGTTGCGCGCGAGGCATATTTTCAAAGAATTAAATATTGATGATTGATCTTTTTTTAAAGCGCACTAAACTGTAAACTGAAGTATAGGGACATTTGGAAAATTCAAACTAGATTGTTCTCTCTTTCGCACCGGCATAAACTTCCCTACTAAATAAAATTCTTAGAAAACAGTTTGAAAATTTTTAGTTAATTCACCTCATGCCAGTAGATTGAAAAATTCCAACCGCTCTAAATTTTTTAGTTAAGAACAAAAGATTAAAATGGATTATTTAAATAAATTTAAAGCTTAATAAACGAATGTTTCAACTCCCAAATCAATTAACTCCACATTCTTTTGGTTTTTTAATTTATTCCTCTTTAATCCTCTGATTGTCGATATTAAAACTTCACTCACAAAATATTTTTGTTTTCGTTTTTCTCCTGCAGCAAATTGTGTTCTGTAAACAGACCATTAAATAATTTTTTTTCTGTGCAAAACGTTTACGAAACGTTTTGTTTGTTTTCATACACTGATTTCTCTTGCTTCATTTCTTTTCAACAGTGGACTTTAAATCGATATTTAACTTTTTGGTGGAAAAAAAATTCTAAGTTAATCATTTAAGTGAAGAACTTTCTTTTACCTAAAGAATAAAATTTTATTTCTAAATAAAATTCAAATAAAATATAACTCAAAAATATACGTATATCAACATACATACATAAAAGTACACAATTTTTATCAGAATACACATCTGTCCAGCTAGCATTTTTAATCGTAAAAGACTTCCAGGATTGGAGCGGCCGATGAGATTAATCGTCTGTGGATTCGTACTATGATTGCGCAAGCTCAGTTTAATGGGAGAAACTGTGTTTTGAAAGTGACTTTTTCGTAAGATTTGCTAACGATTCGCCAAAACTAATCGTGTAAGACTTTTAAACTCTATTTGAGTTTTTTAAAATTCCAAAAACAAGGCGATGATTTTCAGGACATTTACACTGTCCTTTTTCCTTTTTTTAATAAAGGAGTTTCAATTATAAATTATATATTTAGAGTAAACATTTATTATAAATTCAATTTGAAAATAAAAAGATCTTAAATGGAAAATCTAAGATAAAAATGTAAAAAACTTGTTTTCGGCCAAATCATTCATCCTGGCTACATCCCCTTTTTTAGCTTCGGTCACCCTTTTTAAATGTATCACTAGCAGTTTCGTTAAGTTTAGGGAATTTCTAATGGCACATATTTTTCAACATAAAGAAGTTGAGACAATTTTTAGTAACAAATTCTATATGAGAACACTTTTTTCTTACCACGTTGTTTAAATAATTGATGACCTCGACACTTTTTTAATTGAACACAAAAATCAATTTTTTGGAGTTAAAAAAAATATCAAATATCATCGAAAATTATTGTCTTAGCAAAAAAATATAAGTTTTGTCGTTAAAAATTAAAAAAAAAAATTGCCTTGGTATCGTCGCAATGTTAAGAATGAAAACTTTGGCGCTATTTTATTCTATTCAAAGAAACCTCTTTGTTACGGTTGTTAAATTCTATAATAAATAACCGTGCCAGAATCATTAAAATGACTAGTAAAAGCTTCATTTACGAAAGTCAGATACATAGGTTGACTACTAACAATATTCTAACTATGCTTAAAATGCGTATTAAACGATTTACTTTTCTAACAATCGCCAAAGTGACTCGCAACAGCATAATTTTAAAGAACAAAATATAAATATGTATGTATTCATTTAAAATTATGTGGACGATTAAAAAACGAGTCATAAGATAATCGCACTAGGCAAACAAACTTTCAAATGCCAGCTGGGTGTGTACAAAAAAAAAATTTTTTATTTTTGAAAAATAAATTAAATGTTTTTTTTTTTTTTTTTTGTTTCTAATCAAAAAAATAAAATTTTTTAATATTCTGCCTGTAGACAAACAACAAGAATTTGATCTGCCGTCGATGCGTTTTGAAGAGAATACAGAGCAAAATGTACCGGTACCACAAATAGCACAACAACAACAACAACAACGCAGCCGTTCACCAAGAGGCCCACCCATGTCCCAAATATCTGGTGTCAAACGTCCACTATCTCATACAAACTCATTTACAGGCGAACGTCTGCCCACATATGGTGTGGAGACGACACACGAAGTAGCATTGGGTCAACATTTGGCCGAACTGGATACCTGGGGCATTGATATATTTAAAATAGGCGATTTAAGCAACAATCGCCCACTCACCTGTGTAGCATACACAATATTTCAGGTAAATTTTATTACGACAAATTATTTCTTTAATTAATTAATATTTATTCTTTTTTTTTCATTTTTGATAAACTTACAGAGTAGAGAATTATTGACCAGTCTTATGATACCACCGAAAAACTTTCTTAACTTTATGACTACTCTGGAGGACCATTATGTTAAAGACAATCCGTTTCACAATTCACTGCATGCGGCTGATGTTACACAAAGTACCAATGTTTTATTGAATACACCAGCGCTTGAGGGTGTTTTTACGCCATTAGAAGTTGGCGGTGCTCTATTTGCCGCCTGTATTCACGATGTTGATCATCCTGGTCTTACTAATCAATTTTTAGTTAATTCAAGTATGTCAAACTTACTTTTATATTTATAATCTTTAATATATTTTAATGGCAATTTGTTTTTGTTTTTTTAGGTTCCGAATTAGCCTTAATGTACAATGACGAATCAGTTTTGGAAAATCATCATTTAGCCGTTGCCTTTAAATTGTTACAAAATCAAGGATGTGATATATTCTGTAATATGCAAAAGTAAGTTCGAACAAATGCTTCTCTTTATAGCATTAAAATGTTAATGTTGTTATTGTTATATTAATAACAAAATAGAAATATGCAAATATTTTTTATTTTTAAGTAGAAGAATTTTAATTTAAAAAAAATTATTTCGTCAGAAGTAAATACAACTGCTATCTTCAGCTTCAAAACTGACTAAAACCCAACTGCCTTTATTTCTTAAGCACAAGTTTCGCATCCCTTACTTTTGAAGTTCTCTTATTTAACAAATATTTAGGCATGTCACAGAACTTAATTCCGATCGAAAGTGGTTTTAATTCCGCAAATTGGTTCTTTAGAAAACGAAAAATTTGTTTGGAATATAATCACTCTAGAATTTTAAAGTGGAATTGATCTCCTTTCAAATTTTGTTTTTTGTTTAACTGTTTGTTATTTTAGTGTGAATAGCGTTGCCATATTAAAATTAAAAATTATTTTTTATAAATAAATAAAATCGACAGTAGCCGATGATAATGAAAATTTTAAATCAACTCAACACTCTTCGCTCAGCTCTTCAATAGATTCTATTAACCAAATAAATTCTTTTAATCCTAATGATAATCAAAAAATTTTTTCAAGCAATGAAAATTTAATTGGCTGTGAAAACAGTCTTTATGATGATACAACCACATATATGATGACCGACAAAAACATAAGTGAAGATGCGATTATAGTTGATATCTCTGAGGGTCTAGGACTTTCTACTCCAACAAAAGATGGTAAAGTTAATTTTTTAGATAAGTCCCCCTGTTCTCAACTTTATGAAAATTTTCCTGCTTTAAGTACTATTATTACACCAAAAACGTTTAAAGAAACTCTTCCGAAACATAGTAAAAAAAAAATAATTTTTTTTAAGATAGTTAAAATGGATTTTGGTCTGAATATCAGTATATTACAGTGGAACATCCAAGGATTTATAGTTCACAAATATGCCTTAGAGCTATTAGTGGCTAGACATAAGCCAAACATTATAGTTTTGCAAGAAACACACATTACTGAGAATAGTTTACACCTCTTGCATCTTCCAGGATTTAAGATATATCATCACAACAAGGATTATACGTATGCTAAATCGGGTATAGCAATTTTCGTTAAGAACAACATTAATGTTACATTGCATCTTCGTTCAAATAACGATCTTCTTTTTCAATCTATATTGATTAAATGTAAAATAGATCTACAAATAACAAACATTTATAAAGAATGTGACATTGTTTTAAATAATCAAATGGTTGATAACATTTCTCTTAGAAATAACTGTAGTCACCTAGTGCTTGGGGATTTTAATTCTCAACATTCCCTTTGGGGTTCTGCTGTTAACTCTCCTAGTGGTTGCTTGTGGGAAAATTTTGCGGATGATCGAGACTTGGTTATACTTAATGATGGATCTCCTACTTTATTCAATACAAGAAATACTTTAACTTCAGTTGATGTGACAATGAGTAGTGTGGACATTGCTCCTAGTTTATCTTGGAGTTGCTTACCTCTGCCAGAGGTTGGTGACCATTTTCCACAAATAAGCAAACAGCAAGAAAATTTGTTCCCCGCTTTAATGATAAAAAGGCTGATTGGGTACTTTTTTCTAAGAAGACTGTTTTTTTTAATGAAAGATTTGAAAAATCAGCAAATATAAACAGAGAAGCGGCTCAAATAAATCGTATCCTAAGAAGTGCTGCTAATGAATCTATTCCTCTTAACCGTAAGCCAGTGGAGGAAAACAACCCGATGTGGTTTAATTCCGAGATTTTTAAGTTAATTCGATTCAGACAAAAGGCCTGGAAAATGTTTAAAAGGTGTCGTAACCAACAAAATGCTCTAGATTACAGAAGGGCATGTGCCAGAGTTAAAAGAGAGTGTAAAACTGCTAAAAGACGTACTTGGGAGAATTTTCTTAACTCATTAAACCCATCAATGGATGTTCGTTATTTGTGGAGTAAAGTAAAAAGTTTAAGAACTAACAAAACCGACAGTTTTCCCTCAATTTTTATCGGAGGACACATTTTTTCACACCCACAGCAAATAGCAGATTGTTTTGGTAGTTTCTGGTCATCGGTGAGTTCCGATAATGCTTTTGATTTGGAGGTTATATCACGTAAAATCAATTTGGACTTAGCTAATTTGTCTCATCCTGACTCTGAGTTTAATGGAATGGTTGGTGAAATAGGAATTTGGGAATTAAACAAGGTTTTAAGAACACTTAAAGGGTCGACGCCAGGAAGTGACAAAATAACTTATTCCATGATTAAGAATTCTTCAGCTGAATTAAAAATGCGTATTTGTGATTTGTTTAATATTATATTGGCAAATGGGATTTTTCCACATCAATGGAAAATAGCCACACTGTCACCAATTCCAAAGCCTAATAAAAATCCCAATCGACTTGAGGGCTATCGTCCAATATCACTTTTACCAGTCATTTCCAAAGTTTTAGAAAAGATTATTTCCAAAAGATTTTGGAGATTCTCTTGGAACAAATTCAATGTTATGCAACACGCTTTTTTACCAAGACGAGGTGTTCACTCTATTTGTCATCAATTAGAGGAAATTTTGCGGATGAATTTAAAACATAAAAAGCACACTCTGGTTTTGTCGTCAGATCTTGAAAAAGCTTTTGATCGGGTGGTATTAACAACCATATTACTTGAGCTAAGTGACTGGAAAATGCCTTTACAAGTTATGAAGTTTTTAAAATCTTTCCTCGTTAATCGTGCTATCAAAGTTAAAGTTGATGGATTCCTGTCATCATCCTACTCACTTGATAATGGTTTACCTCAGGGTTCGCCATTATCGGTAGTCCTCTATGCAATATACGCAAATTCGCTGGCAAAGGCTGTAGAAAATTTACCAGGTATTGACTACATTGCCATTTATGCAGACAACATTTTTGCTGTTGCTTCTGGGGAACCCGAGAGGGTACGTGTAAACCTTTTAAACCTGGATTGCAAAATTAACCATTGGGCATCTACAACAGGTGCAGTTGTACCTGCAGATAAAACAGAGATATTACACGTTTGCAGACAACGAAACTGTAATGACAGTTTCATTTCCATAAGGGAAGAAAACATTAACATAACCCAGGAAATGAGAATACTCGGTATATATTTCACCAGAAATCTTTTATGGAATATGCATGTTAAATACTTGACCAGCAAACTTTCAAAAATGAATAATCTTTTAAAGCTGATATGTTGCCGTAACAAGGGTCCGCACATGGAGACAGCTCTGAGTATTTGTCGTTCTCTTACGGTTGGCATTGTTCAACATGGCATAACATTATATGGATGGACGTCTAAGAGAAATATAAGCAAACTAAATGTCGCTCTCAACAACTGCTTTAGAACTGCTTCAGGTTTACTTCGAACCACACCATTAAAGTTATTAAGAGTAGAAGCTGATTTTAAGGACTTTGAAACTCTTCTTGATAAAAGTTCAGTAGCTATGGCCTCAAAAGCTATTACAAACAGCAGTGATGGGTTGCATAGCACTTTTTGGCGAAGCCTAGAGTTGGCAACGATACCGCCAACTGCTATAGGAAGAATAATCAATCTTTTACGACAGTCTGCTGTCCTAATACCGGCCAAACCTATTACTTCTGTTTTTTCTGGCAATATTTTGAAAATTGATGATAGTCTTTCGTTTTACAGCAAAAACTCCACTGATTCTGTTTGCTTCAAAAAAATGATGAGGGAGATTATAGCTAATTTTTCACCTAAATTGCTTTTATTTACTGATGGCTCTTTTCATAATGGTGTATCAACTTGTTCAATGGTTGAAAGCAAGGATAACCTAGTTTTTAATGTAATTTTTGAAAAACGGTTGCCGGACTATGTTGGTGTTTTTGTAGCTGAAATATCTGCAATTAAGGATGCAGTGAGTTATGCGTTGCAACAAGGAAAAAAGACCATTATATGCTCTGATAGTCTAAGTGCTATAAAGGCAATTAAAGTCAACCACAAAGGAATTTATGATGACATAATTAACTTTCCCATATTTGGTACTCAAATATTATTATTGTGGATCCCTGCGCACATTGGAATTGCTGGCAACGAGGTCGCGGATAGGGCCGCTAAGAATGCTTTCAATTTAAATGAAATAACTTTTATTCCTTGCTTTCCCAAAGCTATTTCGAATCCTTTTTGGGCAATAAGAAAACAACAGTACCCGGAAACAAGAAGACCTAAGTATAGCGAATATCTTACACGTTCGCAGTGTACTATGTTAGGCCGTTTAAGAGTGGGAAAAACACTGTTCACTACGAAGCATTACTATGATAGGTCGAACCCGAGTGTATGCAGCTTTTGTAACGTTATTCTAACTGTGCCGCACATCCTTACGGAATGCCCAGTTTCAGGAATTGGTTTACCATTAAGTGATATTCTCGACTGCACTACTCACAAAAATCTTACAAAAATATGGGTCAGCTTGCAACATCATGGTATCCGTGAAGTTTAGTCATTATCCATTTTGCTATTATTTTTTATGTACTTTTGATTTGTATTAACCAAATTCTAATTTTAATATCTAACTTAAATCATTTAAATTTATATTTTTAAATTGTAATTAAACTTTATTTTTCCTGTGCGCATATGGTCTAGCTACCCGGCGCCTTTACAGTATACTTTGTGAATTTAGTTTATAAAGTATGTATAAAATAAATAAATAAACAAAATCGATTGGAATCTGAAAAAGGTTTAATAAATTCGAGCGGAATCGTTAACACGGAATTAATTCCAACAACATTCCGGTCGGAATGTGTGACATGCTTGATATTCACTTTCGTTTTTAGTTACACTTCTGTTTTTATTGTCTTGGTGGAAAGCAATATATAATTGTAGAGAGGCTAAATTTGTTCCGGGGATAGCTTAGTTAAAACTGAATAACCTTAATAGCCTTTGTGAACCCTTTAGCTTCTCTTCAAAACGAACAGCACAAAAATATTAATCGTAGAACTAATTTCAGAGATAACAAATTTAAGAATTCAAAAACAGCGGCACGTCTTATTAAATCTCAAAAATCTCAAACAAATGGCCTCTAGCTTGACTATTTTTTCTTTTTCTATAACTTAAAAAAAATTTATCAATGTTTATTAGCTCCAATAAAAACAACAAATATTAGTGTAACAAAAAAATAAAAAATAAGAAAAAAATTAAGTGCGATATATAATTTTACATAAAAATGTCATCGACTCTTAATGGGTTAAGCATTTTTTAAAAATTCTAGTATATTCTAAAAGATCTCTTCAAAAGATTTTAAAGGATACCCATATTGACAATCGAACTTTTTAATAGAAAAATTAGAGGCCCACGACTCAGAAAATATGGGCGAGCGCAAATTTTTTTACGGATGTTTTTTTCTTATTTTTTAATTCTCTATCGCTCTAAATGATTGTTTTTTTTTTGGAGTTAATTTATTATTCCAAATGATATGGAAATATTAGAGGCGGGCGTGGTGCTAAGCCTACTGCCACGATTAACATGGACCGACCTTGGTGATTTGCAATAACAACACTTTCGAAACTATGTCTGATCGACTGGCGAATTTAAATTTTCTCTAGCTCAGCTAGTGCCTTGTCAAAGAAGATTTCAACAATAACACCGATGGATAGATATAATAACATTGCTTTGTTGTTGTATCTATCTATTTTTCAAATTCCAATAAAATCTGCGAGTCCCTCTTAGATCGAGTTTTTACATTGCATTACGTTACGCAAACCGTAAATTCACGACTCCAAAGTCATAATCTGTGTTAAGTGAGTCCATCTTGCAATGCTCGACCTTAAATTGTGACTGCGTTTTTATTGCTTGAAATCTAAAGGAGAGCTAAACATTTTTGTAAAATTTTTTTATTATTTTCAGTACATTTATTTATTAATTTCATAAAGCGAAAATTAAAATAATTATCAGGCATGTTCTGACAATCGCAAATCGCCTAAAACTTGCGATGTGAGTTGAAATCGCATGAAAGGTGTTCTGTAGTTCACAATCGCAAGAAATTTGGCGAGTTGAAATCGCAAGCACAGACTGAAGTGAAGTTATAAAATTCACTTAAAATAAACTTTAAAACAACAATAAAACTATACACAAATAAAAATTAATATGTTTTCTTTTATTTTTATCAATATTTATTTTTATTTTTACACAAATAAAGTGTTAAATAATAAATTAAAAATATCTCCTTTGTTTTATCAATTGTTTGTGTTGTTTTTTTCTTGAGTACTTGCGATTTCATAAAAACAGCTGTTCTTATTGATGTTCGAAAATATATTAGTATTAGTGCGGTTAAATGTTTAGACGGTAGTCAAATAAAAACGCGGTTATTCACATTTTAAAGTCTTAAACAAATATTCGATGCTTATTAAATGGGCGATTAAAGTGTTAATATACGTTAATAAATATATCCCAATTATTTTTAGGACGATCTGCGTTTTGAACGTGTATGTTATAACTAACAAAATAAGTAAAAATAATTTTTAAGTACTGATTACTCACGACCTAAGTAATCTTTTTCTTCAAAGTTGCTAAATGCAACATCACTAATAGAAATTTCATTTGTCGCCAAATTATTTCTTGCTTTGCATAAAATTTGTAAATTAATAAATATTTATTGAATTGGAATATCCAATAGATTGAAATTATCTCTAAGCATCCGTTTTTTAATTTCTTTTTTTTTAATTTATTTGAAGAAATTAAACTTAGCAAGAAGGCTGCTGCCATTTTTTTTAAATTTCTTTTGATTTTTATGTTTTGCACCGCCAAATCAAATGTTTTTATTTTCGAAAATAAGTTTGAAAAAAAGCAAATCGCAAGCAAAACGCGTGAGTTTCAGAACATGTGAAACAAAAGTTGGCGTTTTTGAAATCACATGCGATTTCAAAAACGTGCGAGTGTCAGAACATGCCTGTATAATTTATTGTATAATTAAATTTGTTATAATTTTCAATTTGATTTTTACGTCATAACAGGAAACAACGCCAAACATTAAGAAAAATGGTTATTGATATTGTATTATCAACCGACATGTCAAAACATATGAGCCTTTTGGCTGACTTGAAAACTATGGTAGAAACGAAAAAGGTAGCAGGATCTGGTGTATTACTGCTGGACAATTACACAGATCGTATACAGGTATTCAACTAAAATAACCTTTAAGTTATTATTCGCTTAAGTGATTTTTTTATTAAAACATTTTATAGGTGCTTGAAAATCTTGTCCATTGTGCTGATTTAAGTAATCCAACTAAACCTTTACCTTTGTATAAACGATGGGTGAGCTTACTAATGGAGGAGTTCTTTTTGCAAGGCGATAAGGAACGAGAATCGGGCATGGACATCAGTCCAATGTGTGATCGTCATAATGCTACGATCGAAAAGTCGCAGGTCGGCTTTATTGATTATATTGTACACCCACTTTGGGAAACTTGGGCAGATTTGGTACATCCAGATGCTCAAGATATATTAGATACGCTTGAAGAGAATAGAGACTATTATCAGAGTATGATACCACCATCACCACCACCATCACAAGCCGATGAACAGCCAGCTAACGAGGATAAAATAAGGTTTCAGGTTAGTCCTTACAAAATGACACCTTTTTTATACAATTATTTACCTATTCATTGCCACTTTCAATTAGGTAACCCTTGAAGAGTCCGATCAAGAGAATTTAGCTGAATTAGAAGAAGCTGATGAATTAGCGGCTGAACATGGTGATGCTGATACTGATATCGCCAACAACTCCATGACCACAACGGGTGAAAATAAACCGTCAGGGAGTCAAAATCAATCTCATCACGCTGGAATGTGACGGAGAGTCGCAGGAATATGCCGAAAAATAAGTGAAAAGGCGCAAAATTTTTTGCTAATACGTTAGTAGTGACTTTGAAAAAATAACCAAAAAACAAATATTTAAAAGCTTGAAAATAGCAAAATTTACTAGAAAATCACAAAAAAAATCCTCAAAAAAAATAATAATAATAGAATACAAATAACATAAAACTACAATACCTACACACTCACAACATAACATAACTTCAAAAACAAATTTTAAGACAAAGCTAAAATAGCAACAAACAGAAAACAGAAAACATAAAAAAATCCAAAATATTTTATTTTATTTCTTTACACAAAAAAAAAATAGCAAATAGTTTTTCCATTTAAGTTTAAAATGAAAAATTTAAAGAAAAGAAAAGAAATACATTTTTATGACACCGACAAATTGACAAAACAAAACAAAATAATAACTGTTTAGGGAATTAATTGAAAAAAAAAACATTTACTTTTTACTTGAAAGTTTAACAAGGGCAACTTTCGCGAGCCACACATTCATTTTTCAATATCAATTTTTCTTTATAAGTTCCCAGGAAGGTTTTTGAAGGGATACCTTAAAGTATATAAATTAAGTGTTTTTTGGAGTCTTAAAAAAAAATTTATTTTTTATTTACTTTAATATTTAAGCAGTTTGTTTTTATATTTTTATTTATTTTATTTTTTCGAACTGTAAGTTTTTCCTTTTTTTAATTTTAAAAATCTCTTAATTTGATAAATACAAATACACACACACCATCAAGAAATCATGTTTCAGATGGAGGCAGTGGCAAATTCTTTGATTTTCGCTGTTGCTAGAAGTGTCAAACTTTATACATACCGAGTCAATTACCAGGTAGCATCGAAGGCGAATTCATTCATCTTTTGCAAGTAATCATTACTGTCAAACTTTATATAAAAAATTTGACAGCAATGTTAACGGTGAAAATGATTGAATTCGCCTACGCTGCCACCTGTTAATTGATTCGCCTTGACTTTATTCATGATGAATCTACATCAATTTTTTTTTGCATAAAGTTCGACATTTTTAGCAACGGCGAAAATGAATGAATTCGCCGCTGCTATCACCTGGTACATGATCTCGTTATGAGTAATATTGTATTAATATTCAATGAAAATGTAAAAAAAAATTTAAACATGCTTTGTTCATTCAAAGTTTTCATTTTCCAACAACAAAGAAAATTGTGATATTCTCACAAAATATACGTCACCAGAAAAACGACTGTGGTTAAAAATCAGAAATGAGTTAAGCATTGTGAAATCATGTACCCGGTGGTGGCAGTGGTGAACTCATTCATTTCCGCCGTGGCTTGAAATATTGAACTTTATACAAACTCCATATATAAAAATTCAGCGAAAAATCTTTCTATATGCAGTTTGACATTTTCTTCAACGGCGAAAATGAACAAAATTTTCTACTGCCACCACCTGGTACATGATATCACCAGGGAGTTAAGTAAGCAATAGCAAAATATTCATATTGTATAATTTCCTTACAGTAATCTATTGTGCCATTTATTTTCTGATGACGTTCTTTTTTTTTTCGAGGATATAACAAAATTGCTGTTATACCGAGTTTACACACGGAAATTTTTCTTGCAGCTATTCTGAATTTTGTGAATGAAAAAAAAGAGAAATAAACCTATTCTACACTACCTTCTCTCACTCAAAGTTCAAAATTGCTGCAAAAAAATTGCCGTGTGTTAACTCGGTATTAGAAAACAAACATTTTGAAGAAGTTAACAATAATAAATGATTCCAAATAAACTTCCTACTTTCAATATTGGAAATATTTAAGTCAAGGATATTATACATTTACAGCCATAATTAGGTATGTGATAAAATTCTAAGTCGAAAACGCTATTAAAAATTTTTTGTGAATTTCAGTTTTGTTTTAATTTCGCTAATTTTTCTGATAACAATAACCTGTTTTGTATATTCAAACAAGTTTAATAATTTTTTCATTAAAGCTTAAGGTCAAGGTTTGACTAAAAAAATATTCTATTCCTTAAATATTTCGCTATTCCATTAAGTAGCATCATCAGGAAACAAGAATTAAATTTATAATTTTTTAATATGTTTCCTAAATGATGCTACCCAAAGGAGAAGCGAAATATTAAATATACAAAAATAATTTTTTGTTAAAAAAACTAAACCTAAAGCAAGAATAAATTATATAAAAAGCAACATAAAAAAAGATTTAATTCGGCTCCGTTTGATGTGCTGTAAGACATGCAATATTTTTTTCTTCAGAAATCGTCGTAGTTGATTTTAGTTGAAATTTTTATATTTTCAATCAATAGTTTTGATTTATAATAACAAACCAATGAAATATAATTGTTTCGATCATTTTGAATAAGAATCAAGCTATTGAAGAAAATAATTACTGTAGCACTCGCGCAATTTTTTGAAGAGAAAATAAAATAGCGAACGCATTTCGTAGGTATTTGTTGATCCATTTAGTTTTCTATCCTACAAATGGCGTTAAAAAAAATTTTACGAAAAAAACATGTCTTGGCTAAATCGATTGGAAAAGAATTAAAACTCATAATAACAATTTACATTGTACAGCCAGTAATTAAACACACACTTGTTTTAAGAAAAAAATTTAAATAAAAACCAAGGAAGTAAAATAAATATTTACAACAGTTACAAAATATTACACATTTTTAAGAATTCGCTTGAATCTGTATCGTAAGCAAAATTTATCGCATACCCCTAGAAGTATTTTTTTTTTTTTTTTTTTGACTCCAACAAACACAGCTTTTAAGGATTTTAGATGATTTTAAAAAATATATTAATATCTTTCTGGGTTCTTTTATTTATTTTTTTTTTAATAAAACTAGACAACAAAATAACACATTTAAAAATTATTTGAAAGATTAAAATAAAAACAAATATTCTCAAAAGATTGGAATAAAGTGTTAAAAATATCATCACAGTCTAGTTATTTTTGCTCATACTGAACTATTTACTTACAAATTAAAAAAAAAACAAAACACATTTGGACGACATACATACTTATCTTCACTATTGACATTTAACTTTTATACTAACGGGACATTGAAAACAAAAAAAATGTTTTTTTGCTCAAACAAAAAAATGTAAACAACAGATTTTATTAAACGATTTTCTCTTTATCAATGATTTTATTGTTCATTTTAGCTCCTTTTCTTGATTTAATTGTAAGTTTTCTTTACAATATAGTTATTTAACTTTTATTATTAATTATTTTAACGTTTAAAGTTTTTTGCATGCTGTTTTTATTTAGAAATACACAAAAGAAAAAAAACGAATGAACATTATGGCAGTAAAAATTGAAAAACAAAAATAATTTTTTTTTTTGTTAATATTGTTTAATTAACTTAATTATTATTAAATTATTATGTTGCATAAACAAAAATAATTAGAATTAAGGTTTAAAACCAGACCCGTGAAAACTATTAAGCAAAAATTAAACGAAAAATCAAAATAGTTAAAGAATATCAAAAGAAAACTCGGAAAAAAACTCTAAACAAAATTATAACATTGAAAATTATTGAAATATTAAAACATTAAAATAAATTAATACGTATGAAATTTTTTAACAAAAAAAAGGAAGAACTAATCTGTTCAACATTTAATTAACACAAGATATGTAAATTTAAGCTTAAAATATTGATTAAAAAAAAAAAACTAAAGTGTTATGTATAAAATTGTGATCAAACAAGCAAGTAAAAAAGAATAATTCATGTCGTATTATTCACATTATTCATAATATCGTGATAAAACTGTTATATTTTTAACGCTGATTTAACGAGTTCCCAACTTTTAACAACTTGTTAAATTGTACCAACATTTTTATTTATTGCAAAAAAAAATCCAAACTTTTCTGCGCCAAATAAGTGACAGATAGATAAAAAAAACGTAAGCGTGAATTGATAGATATATGCATTTTAACCCTCTAGTACTCACTTATTCGCTTTCCAAATATTGTTTTACTTTTTTTTTTTTTGGCTAATTCGGGGTACTCCAAAAATTGCCTTAATTTAAATTAAATGTTTAAATATTTTTTACTTTAAAAAAAGTTCAGATCAAAAAATAATTTTATATCCAGAAAAAAATTTGGGTACTAGAGGGTTAACAATTACAGAACCAGGTGGTGGACGACCAAAAAATATTAAAAATATTTGGAAAACTTTTTTATGCAAAAACAATTTTCCCATCGTACTAAAATTCAAAAATTTCAAAACTTTTTGTAAAACTTGTGAGTTTCGTACTTTGAACTATTTAAAGTCCTTGCTTAAGGAAGTTGAAATATGCACAACAAATACTTAAACAAGGAAATATATAAAACGTATAACAGTTATGAAACTACTTAAGCAAAAAAAATTCTTTAAACATTTTTTATAATTTACAGTAAATGTATAACAGTTATTGTTATATGGAGCTATTAAAACCAATGAAAATAAAATTTAAAACGAAATATTCAAACTAAACTAGTACATCACTACATAAAGCGTGATAGGAAGTTTTGCTTTAGATATTTTAAATTCTTAATAAAACTGTTATACGATCTTTATTTTTTTACGTTTTTTAGTTCATTGTTAAATTTTTATAAGTTGTTATATTATTATAAAAATTAAAGGTTTATGTTATGCGCTTTAATTTCAAGACTGTAGATAGTTTTTGAACAAATGTTTAATTAAACATTTAATATATTTTACATACTTATTATTGCGTATATAACAGTTTAGCATAAATTTTTTTACGATTTTAAAAGTGTCTGTTAAATTGCAAACAACGCTTAAATCAAAATTATTTAAAATCTTTTACATTTCGATCCCAGTAAAATGTATAACAGTTTGTGATATTTTTATTCTGCTTGTAAGATCACGAGAAACATAAGATTGATTATAATCTTTTGCATCACTTTAATCTCCATAATATAAAATAAAGATATTTTTTAAATTTAATTTTGTATAACAGTTTTATACCAAAGCAAATATGCGACTTTACTTCTGTTTCATACAAAATTGCCATACTTGGTGTTAATTTATTAAAGTGATTGATTTATTATATCATTTAAATTTTAAAGTTTTCAAAAACATATTTTTTACAATTTTACGACTTGATATATTTACAAATATAAAATAAATATTTTACATTTTTAAATATGTTATAACACTTTTTGGAAAAAAATCCTTTTAAGAATAAAAAATTTCATATGTATAACAGTTTAAATAATTAACCCATTAATTATTACAGTAAATAAGCACATTTTTATAAAACGTTGGACTCGAATTTAGTAAACAATTTTAATTATTTATAATTAAAGTTTTATTTTTAAGTTGTATACTTCTTTTCTTTCGGAATAAAACGTTAAAAATATAATATCTATTTAATTAAATGCTTCCTTAAATCCTTAAATCATAACAAAAACCAAAAAAAAAAAAAAAACAAAAACATCACTAAGTCTTCTTTATTATTAACAAAAATAAAATTTTCGAACTAACTTTATTGAAAATGCACAATTTTATAAAAGTTATAAATTCTAATTTTTTTTTTTTTGCAAATTAAATATTTTTATTGATTGTAAGATTGTTTTTTAAACAATTTTAATTAATGATATAAAATTATTAAACACACATCAAGAATTATTTTAAACTTTCTAACAATTTAAAAAAATGATTTTTTAACTAAAATGACAAAATATGGCCAAATAATATTATATTTGATAAAATAGTTCTTTTTTTTATTATATTTTAAAATTGATTTTAGCTTAATTTATTCTTTTAATCTTTATATACAAACATTTTTTAATTTTATTTATTAATCCTTTTTTTTAATTTGTTGACAGGGCAGGATCCCGCTCTTTTTTTTTATATATTTAAAGAAATTAAATAATTATTTTGCTTCTGCAAAATATCTAATATTTATTATATACATACAAATTAGTAGATATAAAGCAGAATAAGAAATGATGCAAATTTTATGCAAAATACAACCTTGATGGTTAAAAAATATCATTTAAATAAATTAAAAAAAAACTATATAAGAAAAAAAAAAAAAACTTTAGCATTACAAAACAAAGTATGTAATTAATAATTAAAACAATAACATCAAAAACAACAGCAACAACATGTTAAACTAGTAGGTATTAAAATAACAACAAAAGCAACTACTATATATGCTGCGCGTCAAACTGATAGACGCACTTTTCTAATTTTGTTTAAGCAACTTTGAAAAAAATTTTGAAATTTTAACGCTTCTTAAAATGACTGTCGTACAAATGTCCTTTACAGGCAAAATATTTGCTCTGATGGCTATAAAATGATCAATACAGCTTATCAGACACTCAAGTAGTTCTTATTAGAAAACAACAGAGGACACACAAACATTTTGTTAATTTTGCCACTAGTCTCCTCTGAGCATTCATTTATTTAATTTTAAGAGAATAAAAAGGAAAAATCTAAAATTGATATCTGACGCCAATCTAAAATAAAAAGAAGTTTCAATTATTACGATAATAAAAAAGAAAGCATGCGACAGCTATGAAAAGTAATTCTAAACAATTTCAAAGAATTTCAAGCAGACCAGAATTTTAGGGATTTTTCATAAAGGCCTTGACAAAATGATCTCCCATGGTCACCTTTCTTTTAAATGTTATTAATAATGGCATTTTCTATTTTTCCCTTTTTAATGCATTTCAACTAAAGTAAAAAAATCTAAGTAAATTTCCAACATCTGAATGACATTTGAGCCACAGCACATTTTTTTGCAACATCAACATTTAATAATTTTCATTAAGTGATTTTATCACTTTGACGCTCAACATTTATTAAATTTTTATTGTCATATTATTAATTAATTTAAGCTTAACCAAAATGAAAGAAATACAACATTAAAAATGTTTGCTAGAATTAATTTAGATTCTTAATAAAATAAGAACAAAACAAATGAAATTTTATTAAATAAATAAATATAAAAATACCCTTAAAATAAAACTTTGAGTGAAAAATTATTAAAATGGAAAAATAAAATTTTAAACTAAAACAAAAAAAAAAAAACACAAAACAAAAACCAAATAGTATGTCTTTTTCTTCTACTTGTATTTATAATAAAAAAAATAATTAAAAAACTAATAAAGAAATGAATTTATAAATTTATTAACGATAATAAATAAAAATATATTATACATGCATACATTACATATTTAATAACATTTAAAATTTAATGCAAAAAATAATAAAAATAAAATTGCAGCTATTTAACTTTAACTACTACAACTACAACTACTTATACAAATGACAGCAAGCATTGAGATGAAGTAAAAAAGTATAATAAAATTTAAATAATAATTTGTTGAATTCTTATTACTCTCTTTCGTTAATGGGCTTAAATTATATTTAGATTTAAATTACGAAAAGTCTGAACATGTAAAAATTTTTTAGGATTTGAAAATCTTTTAAACAAATTTTTTTTTTGTATTTTTTAAGCACAAAAAAATCTTTGGGGACAAAAGTGTGTTTTTAAAAACATGCGTATGAAATGTTTCTTTTTTAATGTGATTGAAATAAAAATTCTGGGTGTTTTGAAAGTACTTTTTTACCTAAAATTTATATTTTATATCATAATTTGTTATCTTCGAGTTGCTATTTATTAAACAATTTTCCTATTGAAAAGGTATTTTATTTCTTTTTAACTTTGAAATTTATTTGTTTTTAGCTTTGATGTTTGAAACTTAAATTTCTAAAAATTGAGCCAACTGCCCAACAAAGAATCAAACTCGATTTTTAAAACCCTTGAGCCTCACACTTTTCGTTTTCCGTACGAAAAATTATTTTTTTTTATTAGAATCATACATTTCTTTGACTAGGAATGTATAATGACGTCTTTTTCTTTGAGTTGTGGAAAAATTTGCTTATGAGCAACATTGGGATCAGATTAGTAAATAATTTAAAAAAAAACGTAACCACTATTTTAACAAATGTTTATTCAATCTTTTCTGACACGTATCATAACGAATAAACAGTTATGATATAATAAATTTGATATCTTGTATTTTATATTAAGTAGGATCTTCATTTCTTAATAAATTTTTAAGAAAAACAAATATTTTCTTCCATAATTTAGAGGTTACATTTTTTTTGTTGTCAAATATTGGACTAATCTGACCGGACCCTTAATTCGTATAGAAATAAAATTAAATCCAGATTTTGTAGCTCTATCTGGTGTTATTGAAGACCATCTTCTTTTTTATTCATCCTACCTCTTTGTTAGTAGAAGTATTCCAAACAAATCATTTTTTCTGGACGAATAACTAAACAAATCTGATGATTTTTTCCTCGAATTTTTTTTTACTTTCCCCTTGGTTTTTTCACTTAAATTTTGCTGGGGGACTGCATACATTATGCGAATTTCAATGTATATTAGCGAAATTATGCAAAACAAGGAGACATATTTTTTTGTAAATTTGTGAGGATTTTTGCAGAAATTATAGCAAAGAGCTAAAATGTCATTAAATATCAAGGGTAATCAAAATTTTATAGCATCACAAATTTAAAATCTTATTCAAGATAGGTGTGATTATTTTGATATTTATAAAATAAGAAGAATAAGAAAAAAATTTTTGTTTCCATGAAATTTTCATGCCTTCCAAATGAAAATTGATATCATGGATTTCCCATTAAATATTTGTTCTCTTCATTGAACAGCTGTTTAAATTTAATAAGCCATCAGTGCATATTGAAGGTAATTAAGGGCAATAAGCTCAGTGGCAATTATTTAATTAAAGTTTAAAAATACATAAATAAATAAATGAAATTTTTATAAACGAATTAGCAATTTTCTTGCAAGAACTTGACGTGCAAGACGAATACAACCCCTTGAAGTTACCCAAGACATTGCTACTGACCCATTTAAAAAAAATATTTTTTTTTATTAATTTTTTTTATATCTCCATTTTTTATTTAATGACATTTTAAACAAAACAAAAATCTTTATAAACTTACAAGCAGTAGATCTCTTTGTTTTGATAAGCATAATGTTAGCCTGCACTGCAGAAACTGATCTTGAATTAAAAAATACGTGTCAGTAGTTTTAATATTATAATTGATAAAAGCCCGCATAATGTACGCAGTTCCGGAGTAAAATTTAAGTAAACAAATCCAAGAAAAAATTTTAAAAAAATTCAAAGGAAAAATCAATCACGAAAGAGGAATTTTGTTTATGTTAAAAATTGTTCACGTGAATTAATCACAACTGTAATTTTAGAAAAAGGAAAACATTTTGAGTTAAAAGATATATGTGATAGGGTTGATTAATTTTACTTAATTATGTAATTTTTTCTTTCTGGAATTTTTTCATTACTATTGAAATTTCATTGGCATTATTTGAATTTATGATCAAAGAATTTTAATTACTATTTAATGCTAATAATTTTATTTTAATCATAATCGCTTTTATTAATGTTAATGATATTTTAATGAAATCGTTTAAGAAGTAATTTTAATTGAATCAAAAATAATTGTTTCTGGAAAACACAATGTTACGATCGCAGAAACTCAAATAAAACTATGCAGAAATTAACAAATTTTAAATAGATCTGTATTTAAAAAATATAATAATTTATCAAATTTGAATGAAATAGATGTAAAACTTGATGTCTGAGGTCTAAAGTCACCTAACACCCCAGCTAGCAGATCTTATTATATACACGAAAACAAAAATATGTTCCTATAGTTTCATTTAATTTTTTCCTGAAAAAGTTAAAACATATTTATTTCACCGAACTTTTGTGTTCAAAATGTGTACAAATAAAAAGAATACATTCATTAATGCTATTGATTTGCTTGATTTAATTATTAGTTAATGGTAATGATAATTAATAATTAATTAAACCATTACCATTAAGGAAAGTAACGATAATGCCATGTCGACAAACCTAGGCAGTAAAACTTGTCTTTAAAAGCGTATAAATAGCAAACAATTAAAGAAATAAGGGAAAAAGAATATTTGTTTGAATTTAAAGTCATTGTGTTCTTTCAGTTAAATATCAGTATTATATCTGCAGCATACTTTTGGGCGTTTTCTTTAATTTGGCTGATTTAAGTGGTTTTTTTTTAGTTTTGTTTTTGTTATTCATTTAACCAATTTTTAATCTAATATTTATATTTACAACTTTATGTTTTCATTTTTTATTAGCACAAGAATTTTGTACATTTTTATATTTAAAAAAATCCAATTTTTTATTTCAATTAAACAAAAAAGTTATTAATCAAGGCGAATTAATTTTACCATGCCACCTGGTTGCGGCAGCTGACAATTTTTTGTTTAATTTTGTAATGTGTAAAATAGCTGTCAAAAGTGAATCATTTTATATCACAAAATTTCTTTTTTTTATTATTCTTTAAAAAAGAATTGTAAGAAGAGTTTTAAGTCAATTTAAAAAACGATTCTTAGTTAAAACGTTATTGAAAAGGGTAAGAAAAAAGTGTAGTAATTATTTGTGTTCTAAAGTTTATCATACACTTAAGTGGCTGTTTTTCTTTTTATTGTTGTAGCCGCGCTGCCACCTTATGTGAATTCGCCTTGTTATTAATGACCAATAATATATCTTGATTTGCTTGGGGAAATTTGTTAAGCAGACACATATTTTTGGACTTTGATTTTTTTTTTTAAATAATTCAAGTAGGCCTCTGCACACAGTTTATGACTTAAAAATTAAAAATATATATACTTCGGTAGTTAATCATGAAATTAATTTACCAGTCTTGCGATTTTAGAGTAATAAGTAAATAAAATAATTTTGATTTATAATATTTTAAGCTTTCATTTGGGCAACAAAATATTTACAATATTTTCTACAAAAAATTCTAAGCATTAAGAAAAATAAGAAAAGAAAACTTTTAAAAAATTAAGACAAAAAATCGAGAAGCCCAAAACTTGAAAAAAAAAAACACTTCCATACGTATTTTAAATCTTATAAAAAGAATTTTAAAATAATATCAATGCAGAATAAATTATTCTATTTTTTTTCGTTTATACTTAAGAGGCAACTAATAAGCAATTTTTTGAGGATACCTAAGTAGATGTCAAAATAAACGTGTAGATTGATGTATTGGTTAGTTAAGTCAAGGATAATAAAAAAATTTCTTTTTGTTTTGCAATTCATAAAATCATCAAAAAAGAAAAACTATGTAAATATTTATCTAATTAACAAAAAATTAAAACAACAAAATAAGCTAAAATGCCAAAATAGAAAGAAAAAATTAACAAAACTTTATTTAGGAAAACATATGTAATTGACATTTTACTTCAATAATCTCATGCATACAAACATATTTTAAAAATTAAATAAAAGGTTGATAACAAAAAAAAAAACATTTATTATTAAATTATTTTAGAAATAATAATAATTTGAAAATACATTGAAACAGATAGAAAAGCAAATTTGAAGTATTAAATTGCACTGTGTAAAACAGTGTATAAATGTAACAAATACTAAAACTAAATTATTTAATATTCTTTGAAAGGAAAGCGTGTAAATAAATTAGAAGCAAAAATATTTAATAATAATAACAAAATGAATAAAAATATAAATGTTGTCATAACTAAATAATTATTTGAAAATAATTTAAAAATTAAAATGTCTACAAGATTATAAACAAACACACATTGAGGTGCGCATCATAATGATAAGAACCCTAAATTTTTGTTCTGTTTATGTAAAAATACAAAGAGAATTGACTGAAAAACTAACTCTTAATCTCTCTATGCTTTTCAATATGCAACAGTGTGATTTTTTTAAGGCACTGACACTATGTAAGTAAAAATTCAACACAGTCGCTGTTGGCAAAGTTGTCATTTTCAGCCAACTTTTTTGCATTTAAATATGGGTTTGCTAATAAGTAAGACAAATTTATGTGCAGTATGTAAGAGGATAATAACACGAAGGATAGATATGGCTAAATAACAAATCATTCTTTTTTTAAGCTCTTATCCTTCTTCAGAAAGACATCAATAGAATTGTAAAAATATTTTAGCATAAATCTAAAGAGGTTAAAAGTTGTGAGAATTTTTGGGAGGCGTAATTTGAGCTTTTTATACCCTTCATCACAAAAAGTGAAGAAACGATATATTTAAGCTTGTCATTCCGTCTTGTTATGCATAGCGAAGTCGATTGAGCGATTTCCATCTGTCCACCGGTGTTAGTAATGTAATCAACTTTGCCGCGACACTAAATGAGCTAGAGAAAATTTAAATACGCTGATCGATCAGACGTAATTTTGAAATATTTTCTATTAAAAATCAGCGAGTTCGGTCCATGTGCCTAATTTTTCGACATCATTTTGAACAATTAAATAACTCCAATCAATCAATCAAAAAAAATAATAATAACAAACAAAAATAAAAAAAAACACAAGTGAAAAAATTTGTGCTCGCCCATATTTTCCGAGTTATGGGCCTCTGAACTTTTTATATTTTTTTTATTTTATTTAGTGTTTTATTGTTTTCAAACATCAAATATTTAGGCGCCAAATATATTGCAATGTTGTACTTTGGATCATTATACAGCTGCAGCAGTATTCTAGAAAATAGTGTCATTTAAAACTCCTTGTATTTTTTATAAACTGAACAAGAATTATAGTCGTCTTATAATATTCAAGCGAATCAACAAAAACCACAACTAAATTATAAAAAAATATATATTAAAAAATGTGACGCTGGCGTTACTTACACACATACATGGAGTCATTTAATTACGTTTGTTTTTCAAATTTTTATTAACATTTTTTTCGATTTAATTAAAAAAAAAATTTTCTCCCACTTTTAAACAATTTTTAATTTAAACAAATTTTTAAACTTAATCCTACTTGTTATTAAAACACATACATAAACACACATATAACCATACAACCATACGTATGTATATGTACACATATGTGAAGCATGTATTTGTATTTAGTTAAATATTTAAGTTTAACGGTATATTGGTAGTTAAAAACAAAAATCTCAATATATTTAAAAACTCACCAGAAATAATTATAACAAATTTATAAACCAAACAAAGAAAACAAATAATGACGTATAATTTATATAAATTTAAAATAAACCAACCAATAAAAGTGAAAAAAGAATAACAAATAATTTAATTATATAAAAAAAAATTTATTAAACTATAAGTGGTAAAAAATAAAACATTAAGAAAAGAATATTTGGCATAAGAAGTCTAAATAAAAATAACTGATGAATAAAGAAAAAAAAAATTACAAAAAAAAAATACTAATAAAAATTAATTTATTTCGTGTTTATTTATTTCAAATATACTAGTTTTGTTGTTGTTTTTAAATAATTCTTTCGATTTTGTAATTCTTGCATTTTTCTATTGATGTGACATTTGGTACCAGCCAGCGAGGAGAATTGACACCAGGTGACGGCATTAGCTTTTTTATGTATTTTTTTTAATGTTGTTAAGCTGTCAAAAACGTCTGGCAATATGTGTGTTTGTATTTGTGAATTTTTCAAATGTAACGTATTACACAGAGAAAAGAAATTCGTTGTGGGAACCGAATTCGTTGCCAATCGAATTTTGTCGGTTATGTGTATTATCTTGAATTCGGTTGTAATAACTGAATGAGTATGGCACTCACAAATATTTTTGTAAATGATTCTTAGGTGACTATAGAATATTATTGTGAATTAAATAAAACAATATAATTTTTTTATATTTATTTTTATAAAAAAAATAAATTACAGCGATAAGATTTATTTAAATCAACTCCTTCTTTGAAATCATGATACCCTTTTTAATATAGTTTCTTCAACTTGCCATCCCATACCGCACGTCTTGAAAAGTATTAAACACTTTTAAATTTCTTTTATTTACTTGTTCTATTAATTTTTCGACCTTTTTTTTTGTGTATCTTACTAAATTTTGATAATTTATTGTATATAAATTATATTTGGGCTTTTAAGGTCACTTATTTCATTCCTTTTAAGTAAATAAAAGATTATTTATTTCATATTAATCCGACGTTTCGTTGGTATTTTCCAACTTCCTCAGGGATAATTTATTAAAAATCTGGCAACCACATACATATAAAAGTAAAAAAATTAAAAAATTTTTGGTTTTTTATAAACATAATTTGGAAAATATAAAGTGTGAAAAACAATTTAACTTACATATAATCTTTTTTTGTTATTTAAAGTTAATTTAGTATCTTTATTCTTTTCTTTTTAATAAAGCACTAGGTCAGGTTTAAAATAATAAAAATATTGTTTTTTATTTATTTTTTCAATATTTCGCCACACCGTTGGGTGGCATCTTCAGGAAACAGGAAACAAATTTATTAAAATTAAGTTATTTCAAATACAAATTATTAATTCATATGAAAAAATTTGTCAAACGAATTTTTTTTTTTTTTTTTTTTTCAAAAAACAAAGACAAAAAATTCAAACATGTTATACATAAACATACATATAAAAAATTTTCAATACTCAAAATACATTGAAACTTTTAAAAATTTTCAAAACATTTAAATTATACAAAAAGCAATATACATATGTATACAAACACAAAAATTTTATTTGATAAAAATGTTACAAATAATTAAGTTAGTTACATTGTAACGTTTACTATTTTTTATGAACCAAATGTCTATAACAATGTGCAACATTATCAGTATCAGCTTTAAAGTTTATTCTTTTTGTTGTTGGAAGTTTAATTATTTGTAACATCTCTAACATATACCGACGTTTATAATTATTTTCAATATTTAAAACTGATGCATCTTCAAAGTTAGGATGATGATTTAGACTCGCACAATGGGAAGATAATGCAGTTTTTTGAGTATTGTTTACGTCTCTATATCTTTGATCAGATTTATGTCCAGCTATTCTAGTTTTAAGTTTATTCTTTGTTGTACCTACATATACTTTATTACAATTTTCACTATCATTACCATTACAAGGTATTTTATATACTACATTAGACAAGTTCCATTTTTGTATTTTATCTTTTGTTTTACTAAATAATCTGTTTAAAGTATTAAAAGTTTTGTAAGCCATTTTATATTTTTCCGAATCGAAAATTTTTGCTTTTTCTATTCTTTCTGCTAATTCTGGTACATAAATTAAAGACTTGTAAACTTTTGTTTCTATCACACTTCTTGTGTTACATGCTCTTCCGTACCTAATTTGTTTAAACAAACTCTTTATTAATTGTATTGGATAATTATTATCAGTTAGTATCTTTATAACTTTATCTTTATTTATCTTGTGAAATTCCTTATCACTTATCTTAAATACTTTTTCTATCAAATTTTTGCCTGTATTAATAATTATTCCTTTGTTGTGTTTGGAATAAAAATTAATAATTCTTCCGGAGGCTGTCGGCTTTTGATACCAATCCATTTTTAGTTTATTACCTCTCCTTATTACTAACGTATCTAAATAGGGAAGTTTAAAATCGCGTTCTATTTCTATTGTGAATTTTATGCAACTATTAAATTTATTAAATGTTTCCAGCATATTTTCGATTCCAGTTTCCGAAACAATACAAAACAAATCATCTACATATTTAGTCATTAATCTTGGTTTAATACTAAGTTCTTCAATGCAGATGTCTAATAATTTCTCCATAACAATGTCTGCCACAATTGGAGAGGCTGGGGATCCCATTGGAAGTCCTTTTTGTTGCAAATATATGTTATTATTATATTGAAAATATCTATTATCTAATATGCAAAATTTTAAAATCCGTAAAAATAAACATTTCTCCATTGCAGTATATCCCTGTATCACGTTCCATTTTTCTTCTATTATATTCATCGCTAAGTCAACAGGTATACTCGGAAATAATGATACTACATCAAATGAAACTAACTTTTCCTCATTCTGAATACACTGGTTCATTATCCTTTCCTTAAATTCTATTGAGTTCTTAACATTATATTTAGAATTCTCTGTAATCTTCCTCAATATTATTGTAATATATTTACACAATTCATAAGATGGAGAATTAATAAAAGAACAAATGGGTCTTAAAGGAAAATTCTCTTTATGAATTTTAGGTAATCCATATAACCTAGGAGCTGTAGCAACATTTGTTTTAAGTCTGTTTTTTTCTAAAATAGTAATAATTTTTTGCTTAAAAAGTTCTTCTACTAAGACATTATTTATTTTTTGCAATTTTGTTGTTGGATCTTTATTTGTTAACTTATAGTTAGTAACATCCCCTACAATATTGTTAATTCTTAAATCATAATCAGTTTTACTTATAGCTACTGTAGTGTTACCTTTATCTGCTCTCAAAATAAGTATGTCTTTATTTCTTCTTAAAAATTTCTCAGCCTTTTTCACATGCTCCAACATGAATCTATCTCTATTAGTTAGTTTTAATTTATTTAAGTGATTATCAATTATTGAAGTTAATTTAGTCCTAGCTATTTCCTGTTCTTCTTTTGTTTTTAATGTTTGTACAAAATCTTCTCCGTCCGCTACCATTTTTAAAACGGGAAAATCTTCTCTCTTAATTGGCAAAGCATGCTTATGCCCTAATGAAAAAATCCACTGAACCTCATCTGGAATATCTAACTTAGTCTTATTGACAAACCACTTATTGTTAAATTCAATACCTAACTCTCTCCTTTGTAACTCTCTTAAACAGTCAAATTTCTTTTTATGAATATTATTTACCTTAATTTTAAAAGCAGCTCCTAATCTGTCCTCAAACTGCAAAAATCTTTCCATTTGTTCTCTTGAAAACAGTTTTCTTAATTCATATTCAATCATCATCAGCTCTCTTTGAAAATACCTCAGTAAACTATGTTTTTCCAAAATTGCACATCTTAAAATTTTGTTTCTTAAATCATCCAAATATTTTTCCATTATGTGTTGAATTTTTCTTTTTCCATCCATCTTGAAAATATTAAGAATATTCTTAGTAGAATTCACAATAAATTTTGGTACAATTCCAGAATTTCGACATCGAATTAAAAAGGTTATTGTAGATGTGGTTTTAATAATTTTCTCCCTCAATGTTTTAAAACGATTGACAAGTCCTCTTGCCTTCCGATTTCTTTTAAAAAAGTTATAACTCATAATTATATTATTTATGCGTGCTCACTTTTTAATTAAATTTAAATGTTTTTTTGACCTTTATTCTTTTCTTTATTCTTTTCTTTTTAATAAAGCACTAGGTCAGGTTTAAAATAATAAAAATATTGTTTTTTATTTATTTTTTTTCAATATTTCGCCACACCGTTGGGTGGCATCTTCAGGAAACAGGAAACAAATTTATTAAAATTAAGTTATTTCAAATACAAATTATTAATTCATATGAAAAAATTTGTCAAACGAATTTTTTTTTTTTTTTTTTTTTTTTTTTTCAAAAAACAAAGACAAAAAATTCAAACATGTTATACATAAACATACATATAAAAAATTTTCAATACTCAAAATACATTGAAACTTTTAAAAATTTTCAAAACATTTAAATTATACAAAAAGCAATATACATATGTATACAAACACAAAAATTTTATTTGATAAAAATGTTACAAATAATTAAGTTAGTTACATTGTAACGTTTACTATTTTTTATGAACCAAATGTCTATAACAATGCATTGTTATAGACATTTGGTTCATAAAAAATAGTAAACGTTACAATGTAACTAACTTAATTATTTGTAACATTTTTATCAAATAAAATTTTTGTGTTTGTATACATATGTATATTGCTTTTTGTATAATTTAAATGTTTTGAAAATTTTTAAAAGTTTCAATGTATTTTGAGTATTGAAAATTTTTTATATGTATGTTTATGTATAACATGTTTGAATTTTTTGTCTTTGTTTTTTGAAAAAAAAAAAAAAAAAAAAAAAAAAAATGCAATGTTATAGACATTTGGTTCATAAAAAATAGTAAACGTTACAATGTAACTAACTTAATTATTTGTAACATTTTTATCAAATAAAATTTTTGTGTTTGTATACATATGTATATTGCTTTTTGTATAATTTAAATGTTTTGAAAATTTTTAAAAGTTTCAATGTATTTTGAGTATTGAAAATTTTTTATATGTATGTTTATGTATAACATGTTTGAATTTTTTGTCTTTGTTTTTTGAAAAAAAAAAAAAAAAAAAAAAAAAAAATTCGTTTGACAAATTTTTTCATATGAATTAATAATTTGTATTTGAAATAACTTAATTTTAATAAATTTGTTTCCTGTTTCCTGAAGATGCCACCCAACGGTGTGGCGAAATATTGAAAAAAAATAAATAAAAAACAATATTTTTATTATTTTAAACCTGACCTAGTGCTTTATTAAAAAGAAAAGAATAAAGAAAAGAATAAAGGTCAAAAAAACATTTAAATTTAATTAAAAAGTGAGCACGCATAAATAATATAATTATGAGTTATAACTTTTTTAAAAGAAATCGGAAGGCAAGAGGACTTGTCAATCGTTTTAAAACATTGAGGGAGAAAATTATTAAAACCACATCTACAATAACCTTTTTAATTCGATGTCGAAATTCTGGAATTGTACCAAAATTTATTGTGAATTCTACTAAGAATATTCTTAATATTTTCAAGATGGATGGAAAAAGAAAAATTCAACACATAATGGAAAAATATTTGGATGATTTAAGAAACAAAATTTTAAGATGTGCAATTTTGGAAAAACATAGTTTACTGAGGTATTTTCAAAGAGAGCTGATGATGATTGAATATGAATTAAGAAAACTGTTTTCAAGAGAACAAATGGAAAGATTTTTGCAGTTTGAGGACAGATTAGGAGCTGCTTTTAAAATTAAGGTAAATAATATTCATAAAAAGAAATTTGACTGTTTAAGAGAGTTACAAAGGAGAGAGTTAGGTATTGAATTTAACAATAAGTGGTTTGTCAATAAGACTAAGTTAGATATTCCAGATGAGGTTCAGTGGATTTTTTCATTAGGGCATAAGCATGCTTTGCCAATTAAGAGAGAAGATTTTCCCGTTTTAAAAATGGTAGCGGACGGAGAAGATTTTGTACAAACATTAAAAACAAAAGAAGAACAGGAAATAGCTAGGACTAAATTAACTTCAATAATTGATAATCACTTAAATAAATTAAAACTAACTAATAGAGATAGATTCATGTTGGAGCATGTGAAAAAGGCTGAGAAATTTTTAAGAAGAAATAAAGACATACTTATTTTGAGAGCAGATAAAGGTAACACTACAGTAGCTATAAGTAAAACTGATTATGATTTAAGAATTAACAATATTGTAGGGGATGTTACTAACTATAAGTTAACAAATAAAGATCCAACAACAAAATTGCAAAAAATAAATAATGTCTTAGTAGAAGAACTTTTTAAGCAAAAAATTATTACTATTTTAGAAAAAAACAGACTTAAAACAAATGTTGCTACAGCTCCTAGGTTATATGGATTACCTAAAATTCATAAAGAGAATTTTCCTTTAAGACCCATTTGTTCTTTTATTAATTCTCCATCTTATGAATTGTGTAAATATATTACAATAATATTGAGGAAGATTACAGAGAATTCTAAATATAATGTTAAGAACTCAATAGAATTTAAGGAAAGGATAATGAACCAGTGTATTCAGAATGAGGAAAAGTTAGTTTCATTTGATGTAGTATCATTATTTCCGAGTATACCTGTTGACTTAGCGATGAATATAATAGAAGAAAAATGGAACGTGATACAGGGATATACTGCAATGGAGAAATGTTTATTTTTACGGATTTTAAAATTTTGCATATTAGATAATAGATATTTTCAATATAATAATAACATATATTTGCAACAAAAAGGACTTCCAATGGGATCCCCAGCCTCTCCAATTGTGGCAGACATTGTTATGGAGAAATTATTAGACATCTGCATTGAAGAACTTAGTATTAAACCAAGATTAATGACTAAATATGTAGATGATTTGTTTTGTATTGTTTCGGAAACTGGAATCGAAAATATGCTGGAAACATTTAATAAATTTAATAGTTGCATAAAATTCACAATAGAAATAGAACGCGATTTTAAACTTCCCTATTTAGATACGTTAGTAATAAGGAGAGGTAATAAACTAAAAATGGATTGGTATCAAAAGCCGACAGCCTCCGGAAGAATTATTAATTTTTATTCCAAACACAACAAAGGAATAATTATTAATACAGGCAAAAATTTGATAGAAAAAGTATTTAAGATAAGTGATAAGGAATTTCACAAGATAAATAAAGATAAAGTTATAAAGATACTAACTGATAATAATTATCCAATACAATTAATAAAGAGTTTGTTTAAACAAATTAGGTACGGAAGAGCATGTAACACAAGAAGTGTGATAGAAACAAAAGTTTACAAGTCTTTAATTTATGTACCAGAATTAGCAGAAAGAATAGAAAAAGCAAAAATTTTCGATTCGGAAAAATATAAAATGGCTTACAAAACTTTTAATACTTTAAACAGATTATTTAGTAAAACAAAAGATAAAATACAAAAATGGAACTTGTCTAATGTAGTATATAAAATACCTTGTAATGGTAATGATAGTGAAAATTGTAATAAAGTATATGTAGGTACAACAAAGAATAAACTTAAAACTAGAATAGCTGGACATAAATCTGATCAAAGATATAGAGACGTAAACAATACTCAAAAAACTGCATTATCTTCCCATTGTGCGAGTCTAAATCATCATCCTAACTTTGAAGATGCATCAGTTTTAAATATTGAAAATAATTATAAACGTCGGTATATGTTAGAGATGTTACAAATAATTAAACTTCCAACAACAAAAAGAATAAACTTTAAAGCTGATACTGATAATGTTGCACATTGTTATAGACATTTGGTTCATAAAAAATAGTAAACGTTACAATGTAACTAACTTAATTATTTGTAACATTTTTATCAAATAAAATTTTTGTGTTTGTATACATATGTATATTGCTTTTTGTATAATTTAAATGTTTTGAAAATTTTTAAAAGTTTCAATGTATTTTGAGTATTGAAAATTTTTTATATGTATGTTTATGTATAACATGTTTGAATTTTTTGTCTTTGTTTTTTAAAAAAAAAAAAAAAAAAATTCGTTTGACAAATTTTTTCATATGAATTAATAATTTGTATTTGAAATAACTTAATTTTAATAAATTTGTTTCCTGTTTCCTGAAGATGCCACCCAACGGTGTGGCGAAATATTGAAAAAATAAATAAAAAACAATATTTTTATTATTTTAAACCTGACCTAGTGCTTTATTAAAAAGAAAAGAATAAAGAAAAGAATAAAGGTCAAAAAAACATTTAAATTTAGTTAATTTAGTATGCAGTAGACAAGGCACAAAACACAAACTTAATAAATTAAATAATATAAACTATGGAATATGGAATATCACAGACAATTTTTTGTATACATCACAATATCTTCTATTATACTAAAACTAAATTGTAACTTGGATTGGTGTTGTCCTTATCTTCTTTGGTGTTTATTGCATTTTCTGATTTCTGTTGTATTCTTAAACTTTTACATATGGCTTTGTGAGATAATTTTGAACTTACCACCATACAACATTCAAGAACTTTTTACCACTTTGAAAAAATCTTTGTTCTTTTAAACTGAAATATTGTTGATTTTTTGTATAATGTGTACAAATTTTATTTTTAGTACGTCACAAATTTTTCTATTTTAGAAGATACAATTGATTTTTATAATTCTAACTACCAAAATTCAGTTTTCAGTAGTAATGTGCTGAATAAGTTTAGTTGCATCTTCCATTTAATAGAATAGATTTTAATATAGATACAATTCGGTCAGGTTAACTATTTTGAAAGGTATTACAAGCAACATTTAGAGGCAAATATCAAATGTTAGCTTTTAAAATAAAAAATAAATCAAGATTGTAATTTATTAATAATAAAAATCAAACTATTATATTCCTAATTGAATCTTGAACATATCGATGGAATTTTTACCAGTCTTTTTTTTACATATTAGCAAAGTCACTTACAAGACGAAGAAAAACAACAATTTTGTCAAATCCCACAGAAAAACAGCAAACATATTTGACCGCATGGGCAGATGTAGTCATCTGTTTAATATACTTGGCTGGTACCATTTTTGGCATTGGCACATTTTATTTGACCTACCGAATGTACTTTTATTACTTAGTAATGGTAATTCGGAATCCATGTAAGTAGAAGAGGCTTCTATAAAACAGATTCTAAATCAGTTCCTGCTCTGCATTAAATCCTATTTATCAGCTTTGGATCATATCGGGGTCATATAAGAACACAAAATACATATATATGCACTAACCTTTTCGTTTCTTACTTAAAAAATTCTTGATATCAATGTTGGTGAAAGTAAATTCAATTCAATTCAATTAAAATGTTTGTTGATTAGATTAAAATTGTAATAATATTTTTTTTTTAGTTGGGAAAATTCTGTAAATTATTTGTTCTGTACAGTCCAAGACCAATTAATAGACAGGGATAGAAGCGAACATGAATCTTAAATTTGATTATCACAACCATTAGGAACTCTGCAACATCTGAATGTTATGGATCTGATTGTTGATTAAAGCAAATATGTAAACTCTCTAAGCAGTTCAATGTGAAAAAGCGAACTTGGAGCTGCCGCACATTCATCTCCCAATTGAGGAAACAAACGTAGAATATCAAAAAGAAAAACTAATAAAACTAATAAACAAATGCACAGCTGATTAATATTTTGCAATGGTGCCATTATAATAGTTTTTCGCGTTCTTAATAGCGATATTTAATGTATTGCGTTTTAAAAACCACCATTTTATGCATTTATTGTATTGGCAGCACTAATCTGTTTTTTGTAGAGAAAAAAAATAAAATTTAGCCTAAGTTGGCTACGGGCTACAAAAGTAGTCGGCAGTCGAGTAGCGGCTTAAAGAATTATTCTCATAAGCACGCATGTATTCTATTTTTGACATCTTGTAGTCGATGGTCGTTGGACTTGATTTTGTTTATTGCATTAATTTTAATTTTTGTTCCAAAACAATGAAACTGTGCTGCCAACTACTTTATTTTTTCAAAATAAATTTAACTGAGCTGCCACATCATATTATATGTACATATTAAATATATGTATGTATATGTGCATATAAATTTAAAAGGTAAAACTGCTTGCAAATTTAAAAAGTAAAACTGCCAAGCAACCTGACTGACTTCTTTTCTGAATTTCTTAAAAAGTGAAAAAAAGAAACTGGTGTCAACTGAAAAAAGTGAAAAAGCAAGAAAAAGCATCACAGTCTAATTATTGTGATAAAAATCTTTCAAGCAAAAATAAGTATATTTTACATCCTTTTTTGTTCTTTATTTGCACTGACATTCAAGAATTATTTTTAAAATTTGTTTTCTTTTTAAGATTACCTGCATTAGTTTGCCTGAAATATTTATAATAAAACACAAAATAAAAGAAAATAAATTTAAAAAATTGTGTCAGGGATCTCAACGAATCCCTTGCCAGAAGCTTATTTCAGAAATAAAAAAGCCGGATGTCGAATGTGTGGTGGTCTATATAAATGATTCCGTATCATTTAATCGCATCTCTGGGACCAATGGGTGGCAGTACTCCTTTTTCCTCCTTTATTTTTGCAGCTTTCTTGCTGCAATTCTCTTATATTTTAGTTTCTTTTTAGATATATACTTTGCCAGTGAAAAAAAGCTTTTTTTACCTCAATAGCTATTAGAAAAAGCACTCTACTTTTATTCATTTTTTATTTAATTCTGAAAGTTTTTTTAATTAAGAATCTATTTATAACAAAACCAAAACTGTGCCTGTGACACAAAAAACGCAAAAAAACGACTTTCTGTGATTTCCATCTTCTGTCACAGTGCTGCCTGCTTGTAAAGTAACACATCTCGCTTGCACATATGTTTCATATGGTAGCCTTGTTTTTCCAGAAAAATTGTTCGAAGTGGGTGAATCGTTTCAAAACAAACTCTCAAAAAACTTAAATTGTTTCGTGAAGCCAGCTGAAGAGTTTAAATAATTCATTCTTGTTTTCCTTTATAAAATTTTAAATTATAAATCACAAATTGAATTGAAATTCTTGTTAAAATTACTAGGGAATTTTAAAATTAAAAAAAAAAATTAATGAATTTATGACATATATTGTTTAAAATAATGGATTAAAATTGGTTTTGGCTTAAGTTTATTAATTAATTTAAATTATAAGAAAGAAAAACTATTTACAAATGTAGGCGGACGTTTTTTAAAGAAAACAGAAAATGTTAGACACCAACAGAATTTAATATTGCTACTCTCCTCGTTAGCATTCTCGCATCTATCAACGTTCCCAAAAAATTTGAAGAGTTACCGAAAAATTTATAAAATTCTCGAAATTCTCGAGGACAGACATTGAGACAGCAGGCTTTTTACATGTTAACATAAAAATTTGTTTTATTATTAAACTAAATAATATTTAATTGTTAAAACTTACAAATTATTATTATTATTATAAATTCTTAAAATATGGAATAGCAAGCAATATATACACACACAAAAAGAAAAACCTCGTAAATAAATACTTATTGTTTATTTTAAATAAATATAAACAAAACAGAAAAATCAGTTTTGGATAAATATTTTAACCGTTGAGCTCTGACACAATATTTGAATATTATTATTTTTTTTTTTTTTTTTGGATATAAAATTTCAATAATGCCAACAAATTTCTTAAATATCACATATCAATCATTATATTCAACTGAGCCTTAATTAATGAAAAGTTGAAAAAAAAAAAATTTTTAATTAAAGCTAAGTAAAGTTAATAAACCAAAACACTATGGATGTCTTAATGATAATTTTTTAGAAGCTGACCGCACAGATCTTGCTTTGGGTGGCCTAAATGTAGGCAAATCTATAAAAACTGGTTCATATTGTGGATCTTCCGGTCTTAAAGATCGAGACTCCGTAAGCAAAATATTTGTATAATAAGACACTTCATTTTTGGATTCTTGATCTTCCTGTTCCTTATTTTCCAGCTGAAGAGTCATGAAATTGGTTGGTCTTAAAAGTTGAAATATATTTCTCTCTTCTCTAGTTGCAGATGCTGCCAAGTCTAATGTTTTCTTTTTAACCACCGATTTATCTTCACCTTTTGTTTTATTCATAATCAAAGTCTCCTCAAATCTGGGAATGTAACGGGGTTTTCTAATTTCACTTTTAAGACTTTCGTCGCTCGGAGTAAAATTGAAACCAAAAAATTTTGGCGCTTGAACAGATATTAGTGGCAGAATTGTTTCTCTGGCATAACGCTCAGCTCTTTGTAAAAGTTCACCGAGCCGGAAGGGGAACAGTTGTACTGTAACTTTTTGCTCTTCCGTTTGAGATTTTGGTTTGTCAGCCTTTGTTACAGTGTTTACTTTTACAATTTCAGATTGTTCTGGCTTTTCAGTGACCGGAGTATCAGTCAGCATTATTTCTTTACCTTTTTTGGCACGTGGCGTTGTAGCTTTTAATACCGGTTCAACAATTTCTTCGTTTAAGTTGCGTCCACGGTTGACATTAAGACGTTTGTCATTTAAAACGGGTTCAAAAATTTCTTCTGGTTGAGATGAAAAACTGCGACTACTTTCTCCTAAATCTTTATCCAAGGAGTTTCCTTCTATTATGGGCTGCCAAGGTAAGTCACCCGTCTCGTCTAAGGAATACGATTCGTTTTCTCCCAGTTTAAATCTTGTTCCTAAATTGAGAAAATTTTTACGTTTTTTTATTGTTTCAATAGCATCCGACTCGGGTAAGTTGGCACTTTCTTGTCCTGTGGAATCAGGTACCACAGTGGTGGGTTTATTTGTAAACGCCCCATACTCGTCTTGATTATCCAATTCACAATTTCCTGGCTGTAGTTTTATACGGACTATGGATCCAGTGGATAATTTGGTATTTGTTTTGCATGACGAATAACTTTGGCCGTGACTATCAGTGAGAACGACTTTGTCGATATCCCAGTGAGGTAAACCCTTAGAAAGCCAACCACTGTACGATTTGTAATTAAGACTTATGGTTGTTGGAAATCCCAAAGCCGGATGAGGCACTATTATTTTTGAGACAATATCGCCGGCGAAAAACTCAGAGTCGTCTTTTCTGTAAAAACAAAAAATCTTAAATGAGAAGTTTTACAAATATTTAGACCTAAAGAAAAAAACTTTTTTCTATAACTCGCATTAACGTACTCGGATATTTTGAACGTTTCATTGAGTCCGCCTTCACCTTCCAAAATGGCTTCCAGACGTCCTATTGTTCGTAAGGGTAAATCGTTAAATGAGTTAAAGATCTGCAATTGAAATTGATGAGCACAAAATGGTTCTTCTTCACGTGTCACCAAATACAGTTGACCTCGTCCCGCTGAACGATCAGCATAATAGCCCATGTTGCCACAACGAGGCTTACCCTCGGCTAAATTTTCATCATCCTTAACGCAAGAGAAACATTTTCCTTTTAAGAAGTCATCATAGTTGGCACAAGGAAATGCCGGAAATAAACAGCGAGGGGCAACAGAATCTATGAAGAATTTATAGGCACGACGATGGTTACACAATGATCGACCTTCCTCCTCTTCGGCAGTTTGAGCCGCTACAAAATAAAACAATAATAAAAACACATTTCTTTTATTAAAACGTTAGATTTCAAAAACTTACACCATATAAAATCAGTTACCGCTCCAACGAATAAATTAGAGCAGCCATTTTGAACTCTACCGCCATTGGGATAGTAATCAACATCTCCCATGGGCTGCCAAGAACCTAAGCCGCCCAAAATTAAATTCTCTCCATTTGAATGTATAACATCTACGAATGTTGCATCTGTATTATCCAAACGAACTTTTGGATGTTGAGACTCAAAGAGAGGACCAGCCGGATCTAGGCCAGTAATACGCGATAAACCGGGCAATTCTGCACCAGCAAAGCCCGATGCATGAGCTCCCAAACTAAAACCAATAATATGGGTACGTGTCAAATTAAGCCCCTTGTGATATTGCAAATTCTTAATCAACATGGCCAACTGTTTGCCAACTAAACGGGTATTTGTAGCTGCTCGCACGTAATTAGGAAAAGTAGCACCATTTTCCCAATCCACACAAATGACTATGCAGTCTTCCTAAAATTGTATGCAGTTAAATGAAATTTATAAATGACAACAGTCTCTCCCTCTTCCAACATACCACTGCCATTAGGGCGGTCTTCATTTCATAGATCCATACATGAGGACAGGCAGAACCAAAACCATGAACTATAATTCTAACAGACATTTCATCAAAACCATGAAGATCATCAAGAGTTATGGGAGTTTTTCGAAAACTTGTTTTCCTTGTTGGCAACGCTGTGGTTTGTGGAATTTCAGTGGTCACATCTTGAATTTCGGAATTATTAGCGCTTCGTTTATTGTAAGTTTTAGAATTTTTAAATGCTTCTGTCATATTGAGAAAAGGCAGTTCCATTAATGGTCTGTCAGATCTGTTTTTAGTCGAATAGAAAAAGAATTTCGTATTGATTTCCTCTGGAGGAGAGGGTAGCATTTCTAAGTAAGCAAACGGCCCTGAATCCTCAAAACAACCCAATTCGCCATAGCATACACGTTTGACAGCACGTTTTACTCTAGAAAAAGATATATAAATAAACAGTTTATTTTTTGTATTAAAAATTTTTTTAACAAACCTTGAAGGCTTAACTCTTTTACGATACAGCTCATATTCCTTAATGGATTCCCTAACAGCTCTTACGTATTCTGTTTGATTTGCCGAACTGTTGGCAAATTTTCGACTTAACGATTCTTCGGGTGTTAAATAGCTTAAATTATTTCCAGATGTTTCTGTGCCTATAAAATAAAGAGAAAATGTCTTTGTGAGTGTTATAAATGTAAGTGAGATTTAAAAATAAATGGAGTTAAGTCAATATGGCTTAGCAAAATTCGATCAGCTTTAGAAAGAATTTAAACGCCAAATTTCAAACACTGCCCAAATTATTTCTTTAAGAAAAATGTGTCTTTTCTTTATTAAGAATCGATTGCTGGGCATGTTTCATAGTATTGGACTTTTTATCTCCGATTTCCTTAATTTAGTTGACAGGAGAGGGTTTCTTGAAAAGGCCTTTCTTTAACTCATTTAAAAGTTTTAAATTTACCACACGAACAGTACTTCATCCACACTCTTGGCATAGAGTAGGGTAGTGTACAATGGGCAGCACTTTTCCCTGATTCTCTCGTAAGGGACGTGTATCAAGAGTTTTCATTTTGCTATTTAGTTAGAGTGCAATTTACACCTGGTTGCACAAGCAACTTTAGCCAATGCGCTTAGTCTTCCTTGATGCTTTTCTCACCCTATTTCCAGCTTTCTTGCTGATTTTGTATTTTTCTTACTTCCTGCAATTACTTAAACAAACGAAATCTCAAGTAAAAAAAATTTTTTTCAAGAAAACAATCTGAAACAGAAAAGTGCTGTTCAAAGGCAGATGTTGGGAATTTTACCTTTTTGTACGGATTTTTTATTTTTACGCGTAGGTAAAAAGTGACAGATTTTCTATTTTAAGCAAAATGTAAGAAATGTTTGTTTAAATACACAATCCGCCCAATTATAAACAAAAATTCCGAACAAGTTTTTTTTTCATTCTTCCTCCTGTGAAAAATGTGTTCCTATTCTTATTGACTTCAGAAAGTGAGAAAAATTGGTAGAAAACAGTGAGTATTATGAATTATGAAAGAAAAATTAAATGTGAAAAAATCAAAATAACTTGTTTTTTGTTACGGTGATGCCACTTTTTTTTTTTTGTTTCTACGGAATTCATAATGGGAGAAATCTATTATCGAAAAAAAATTTTCTCGTAAGAATACACATGATTGGGCTGTGTGGTTTATTTAAAAAATAGTTAAATTTCGAAACATTTAGCATTCCTAACTTAGTAAAAGAGAATTCCTAACTTAGTAAAAGAGAACAATCAAATTTTCACCAATCTGGTATCATCAAAAAATAAAATAAATTTTTTTTTCAAATTAATTTGTGAGACATTATATAAGAAATTTTTAAAATTCTCGTTTTTTTTTAATACTCTATCAATACAATTATAAATAAAAATTTCCGTGTAAGTTATTTTATTTTATTTTTATTTTATTTATTTTTTTAGGAGAAATTATTATATATTTGTTCCTATTTTTATTGACTACGGAAAGTGAACAAATTCGGGGAAAAAGATTGAGTGTTATTAGTTACGAAAGGGAAATTATATGTAAAAAAGCAAAATAGTTCTCTTTAAATTACGGTGTTGCCACTTTTTTTTTTTTGATCCCACGAAATTCTTAATTGGAGGAATCTATACTCGAGAATAATTTTTTCCGTGAGAATATACATGATTTGAATGTATAGTTTATTTAGAAAATAGTTAAAACTCCAAACATTTAGCATTCCCAACTTAGTAAGAGAGAATCTCTACAATTAAACTTTCACCAATCTGGTATCATCAAAAATACCTGTGCATTAATATCACTTTTTATAACAAAAAATATGTTTTTAATTATTTTTTTTTTTTAAAATAATTTTAGTTTTAATTAAATTTTTGAAATAGTTTTTGCAAAATACTTTTCTAATCATTTTTTTTATGAATTTTTTGCTTAAAATGAAAAAGAATATTTTTGTTGTAGGTTTTCGTATGTGTTTGTTTGTCGGAAAGAAGCTTTTTAACATGTCACTAAAAATATACTTTAATTTAAAAACTTAAAGCTGTTTTGTTCAATGATTAAATTGATAGCGTAGAGGAAAAAATTGGAAGTATGGAAAAAAATAATTTTTTTTTTTTTTTGAGAAACGTAGGGATTCTGATCAGAGGTCGTGCAAACTTAATCAATAGCCAGAATCAGCCACAAACCTAACAAACAAACAAGGTAGCCGGAAGCACCTTGAAAATTAGCTCAGTTGACAGCAAAAAATTGCCAAAACCACCTCGAAATATTAACAATTAACGATAAATAAAAAGGCATAGCAACAGCAACAATAACATTGCACTACTCCGTGCATGCAGAACTAAAACTGTAAGTGCTGTTTTTTAATTTAATTTTTCAATACTGTTATTTTTGACCGCCATACATCAATATGTGTCAACTTATATACAGACAAAATGAAAAAAATATGAAAAAAAAAAATATGAAAAAAAAAATATGAAAAAAAAAATATGAAAAAAAAATATATTTTTTTAAATCAGTTAAAAGGGAAAACATTCCTTTATATCTTTTCCCAAAAAAAAAAAAAACAAATAACGATAATAATAATGAAATTTTTTTAATGTGTGACACTATACGATTATCCAAATATTTTAGTAAAATTTAAACACAATTAATTTAAGCATTTCTATCATGCATCAATCCTTAATGATTGATGATTATAAAATAAATAAAAATTTAAAATTTTTTCTGAGATTCTAAATGATCATTTAAATTCTTAACAATAGTGTTTTAAACAATACAAGACAAAAATGGGCAACATAAATCTGTCAATAAGTCATAAAAAATACATTTTACTTTTATAAAAATTAAAAACGAAAACAACTGAAAATCAATTAATTTGTCACAGTCATTAAAAAAATTGTTTTTTTTTTTTTTTTTTTTTTTTTGTGAGCCGTAAAAACTAAGAAAATACAATAATTGATTTATTTAATTTGAAATTTAACAGCTACTTTCAAAAAAAGAGATATTGTTGATAGACAGACCAACCGTCAATCTATAGAAATAACTTTATTTATTTTTTTTTTGGTTTATTTTTGGCATAAAAAAATAATTAGTTTAATTTTTAAATGATTTTACAATCGGACTTTAGTGATGCTGTCAGTTACTTAACAAATTGAATTAATTTTTACTTAAAAATTATTGTTGTTGCTTTCAAGAGCAATAGTGAGAGATGTTCTGATACTTTTTTTCAGCTTCTACGTGTAAGTTGCTTTCAAACTTATAGTTTTTCAGTTTGAAAAATTATATTTAAATATTTTTCCATATATTGAACAGTATGCATCATCCTATTACTTTACTTTTTCTAGTTTAATTAAACAGCCCTATTTCATTAAATCAATTTTCATTAAACTCATACAGAATGAAAACAAGATGCTCAAACTTAAGTTATCCAAGAATCAGAGGAAGTTTATTGCTGTTACAGTAAAATGACTTTAAATTATTAAATCAAAAACTATTTCTCAAATGGTTTTTTAGAATTTTCAAAAGATTCCTAAAATATTTTACACGCTCTTTAATTTTAAAAAATCTTATTTTTTTCCCAAAAAAAATATTTTTTTTCCAAACATATCAAATAAGAGATTTGTCGTTTTCACCACGATATGTTAAAAGGCTTTTATTTATAGATTCGAGGAAGAAAAACCATGTTTGTAAATCTAGTTTAGTAAAGTAACTCCAATAAAAAAAAAAAACAAATAATGAAGTGTCAGAGAAGTAAAGAATTAAAAAATGAAAAAAATTACGTAAAAATGTCATCGGCTTGTTATGGGTGAAGCATTTTAAAAAAATATTTTTTCACTTTTTTGCTTTATGTTCATTATTAATTTAATTTCTAAACATACTTTAGAAAGAAAAATTATTTACAAATGTATGCGAAAGTTTCCCAAAGAAAAAAAGAAAAATTAGACGCTGACTGAATGCAATACCGCATTTTCAGGACCGCCAAATCCATCATCAGCATTCTTCGCATCTTTCATTGTAAACATCATCTATTAACCCAACTAATTTTGTAAATAAGAATACGAGTAATATTCATATCAATATTAATTTGGTTAGACAAAGTCGACACACAAACTTAAGTATTTCTTCACTGTTCTCTTTGTAATTTGTCCCGTACATTTGTTTTTAAAACTGTATCAGCCATCTGATGATCACGAATGCAATTTGTTTATTTTTTTTTTTTTTCATTCTTACTTGTTTACTTTACAGCCAAAAAAGGAAAATTCTATTTCATAAAATATTCACGGTTCAAATCCCATTTGGAAAAAAAATTAAAAATTTTAAAATATTATATCGTAAAAGATATCTTCAAAAGCTTTTAAATGATACCCATATTGATTTCTTTAAAAAAAATTGTGCACAACCGTACTTTTCTATGAAAAGTTTAAAGTCCCATAACTCGGAAAACATGGGCGAGCGTTAATTTCTTCACTTAATGTGTTTTTCTTATTTTTAACTCTTCATCGCCCTATATATTTATTATTTTTTGATTGAAAACTATTTACTAGTAAAACATAAGTATTTGCTATAGAACTTTTGCAAATATAAAATAAAAATCGAATAAAATTAATATTATTTTTATTTTGTAGTAATCAATACCTTTAAGACTCTGAATGTTAAATAATATCGTGACAGCATCTAAGTGAATCAGTTTGCTTGAACGTAACCCACCTTCAAATAGTTTTCGAAAATTTTCTACAATTTTAACTAAATAAACATTAGAAAATAAATATTTGTAGATAAATTCATTAAATAGAAATGAAGGTAAACATTTCTCTAAATGTTTTGTGCAAATTGACATAACGTTGTCTGATGTAACGTTTCATATTATGAATTAATTTTTTTTTTTTTTTTAAGTTTCATTTTTACTTTAGATTATGAAATATTTAAATACACACTTTAGTTGTCCATTTATTTATTTATTAAATTTGTTATTAGATTTCTATATTGAAGTAGTTCGTTAAGGTTTTAACTATTATGACATAATTCATGGAAAAATAATGTGTTAATAAGTTTGGCTGACATGTGGCGATCAGTACGTGATAAACACTAATAATATTAGTATTTGTACTAAAAAAAAATAAAGTAGACTTTGGATATTATTTTTAGCAACAGCAAAAATAAAAGTTATCTTAAAAATATTAATAACGATAATCGTGCTTGGTAAGTTAAGAAATTATTTTCAAACATTTGATATTTTCTAAATTTTTCTTAAATTTTCAATTTTTAAAAAATAAATAGCACAATGTATTATTGTGGAGAAATCGTATTCATTATGTTTTTACTTCTTCTTAAAAAGCTCATCACTGGCTTTAACGCAAATATTATTTAGAAACTGTTGTTACTTAAGTCTAAGACAAAACAAACGGAATGAGAATTCTAAATAATCAACAAAATTAAAAAATGCAACAAAATCTAAAAAATATAATAATTTTCAACAGATACTGCGCGGAGCTGTTTTATATTAAGCCATTAAGTTTCATACCTTAACCTCCAAGATATGAGACTTAAAAACTGTTTTTGATTTACCTCGTTAACAAAATACTTTAAATCAAGGTATAACCACAGAAGAAAAAATTAACTTTAAATGTGGTTTGCTTTAACAGTTGCTAAAATTGACATCACGTATTCAAAACGCATTGAGCACTTTACATTCAGTAGCTTTTTGCAATCAGTGCATATCAATACGCTTGAATCAGGATATGAAAACAAATAAAACGTTTCGTAAATGTTTCATTTAAACACATAAATTTGGTAAAAATTTTAACGTTTTATACATGAACACAAACAAAACAAATAAATTCTGAATGACAACGTGCGGAAACGAAAGAATTTACTTCTCACTTATCTACTTGCTTTAATATAACAATCCAAATAAATTTTTTTTTAACACATTCTCGAGCAACGAACGTTTAAAAAACGTTCTTTTTGAATACGTTTAACATTATTCTCATGGTTTTTTCTTCTGGCTGGGCTCGTTTAATTTAATGTATGTTTATGTAGCGAACAAAAAAATTTAAATGAAATCACAATTAAATAAAAAAATTACGATTTTTTAAGTTCGAAAAATGTTTGATTTAAAAAAATATTTATTTCTAAGCAAAATTTTAATTATTCGCAAAACAAAAACTTTTTTACCCACTTTCTATATTTTTTTTTAATCTCTTTATCTGTTGTTAAGCCTAATTTTTGATAAAATTTAAAATCTTAATGATATTAAAATTATAAGAAATTTTTGATAAATTACTTTAAATTATTTTTATTACTTGTTAAATAGAAAGTCGTTTATGACACACAGATAAAAACTGATTCAGAGACTCTGCTTAGGGATGCCAATCAGGGGACTAAATCTGTATTTCGATTTGAAAGAAAAGGTGCTCGAAATACAATGTATAAAGCATACAGGTGCCTATTATGACTAATTTTCGATTTTCGACTGTAGCCGAAACAGCTGATCGAACGAATTTTAATTTAGTATTATACGCTTTTCACACTGACTAACATCTCGGCGAAACGCATGGAAGATGTAGAAAATGTGATACATTCATTTACATTGACAACATCTACCATCAACCCAGCTGTCAAAAGCATATAATTAAGCGACGCATACTTTTTAGTAGCAAAAATAAGATTTAAAAAAATTTATTTCGAGGTCATATTAATAATTGGTTTAATTGTGACTTTGAAAGAACAAACTCAGTTATTAATGCGATGGATCGAAATAATGAAAAACCATCCTGGGAGAAGAAGATGAAGAAAAGTTTTTAGTGGTCATAAGACTGTTTTTAGGTCACAATACACTGGAGAAAGATGTCCAAAATAAATAAAAATATAAAATTAAAACAAATTTTTTTTATTATTTATTTAATTAAAAATGCCAAATTTTTCCAAGTTCAAGATCACCAAATAATAAATATTTCTTTTAATTTTTTTGTTTTTCCAATACAATAAAATGTATCATAATTTATTTGTATTTAAATTTAAAAACAAAAACATCTGTGTACCGCTCATTTTTTGTTTGAAAATATTTATTTACGTTTTCAACGCCATTTTATCAGTGATGCCACCAGATTATCGAAATTATTGTAATTTTTCTAAAATGAACATCTTTTAAAGATGTTGATTTTTAGCCCTGTGTATTTTTTTTTTTTTTTTTTTTTTTTGGAGAAGAAGTTAACATCTTCGCAAATTGATGGTAGATGTTAAATGTTGATCAGTGTAAAAAGGCTATTATGGCGCACATTCGATAAAAATAGTGCTATTGTGAATTATACTCAATTCGATTATTCACAATAGTACATGCTTATCAGCTGTCACTCTAGAGAAATATTGTATTAGTAAATTATAAACGAAAAATTAAAATGATTTTTAATTAAAATTACTGCGACGGAATTATGGTTCGATGATTTAGCTCCTGTGTAATTACTTCCCATTTTTTGCCACTTGAACTTTTGTGCATATTCCTTTTGCCAGCTGTAGATTTTGTCCCATTAGACGATTTTTTCCAATTGTTGTTTTGTACTAACAACCTTAGACCTGCATGGAATTAAAATAATTTATTGCCACCATTTGTAAAAAAAAAACACAAAACGAAATACCCAAACTTTTACATTTCCAATAAGTTTTACAAACTGATACAAACCATCAAAAGCAAAATTGTATTCGATTGAAAATTCGTTGCACAACGAAATTTTCGACAGTGCTACCAACTCATAATACGAATTTGACAATCGATGTTCGATTTTCGTTAGCCAACGAAGAAATAATAAGGATCACAAACTCGAATGATTTTTTTTCGAATCGAAATACACATTAACCCCGAAATTGCAGTGAAACATCCCGAGATTTGGCATATTGATACTCACGATCCCGGAATGCTAAAGTTTTTTATACCCACAAAACACATTGCATTTATCGGTTTTTTTTAATTTTTGAAAGTGATACGTATCGCATAAAAATTGTTATGGAAAATGGCCACCTGTGCACAACTAAATAAGGGTTTCTTACTATCGCTTCATTTACAAAATAGAAGTAGGAAAGTCTAGAATGATGGCAGTCTTATAGTTTTAAATAATACGCTGACTTTATTTAAAAAATAATCACATTTATTCACTTTTAATTATACAAAATTCACTTTGTAAAAGTATTAAGAGCTAGAGAACCTTAAAAAAAAATTGGGGATTCTTTAACATTTAAATAGGAAAAATTGCTCCAATTGAACTGTTTTTTATCAACAGAAAAATTTGGATCAGTATAATTTTTGTTATTCAAGCATTAAAAATAAATTGAAAAGTTTTAATTGGCATATACATTTTTCTTTATATGTTAAATATGAAAATTTTTAAATAAAAAAAATCCGGAATCTCGACTTGATAATTCTGAGATTCGAGGTTCCCCATTTGGGATTCCTAAATCTGCTACAATTTTTTAATTTAAGTCTCACAAAATGTTAATTATTATTTTTATTTTTATATGTCAGTTTAATTATTTTAAATAAATTCCCACTTAAATAATTCAAATTCCCTAAAGTTGATTATTAAAGGCGAAATCACGTCTCGAAGACAATTTCCCTTCATTTACTATTTTCTTTTTTCTTCGGTTAAACATGTAAGAAATAATTAAAAAAAAAATAATACACACAAAATACGGAAAATTGGATTAACAACTGCAGTTAATGAAAATTGGATTTTGCATGAAAAGCGGAAACCGCATACAATTATATTTTCATGCTGCCACAACAATTTGGATACTTTTTAACAAGTTACTATTTTTAAAATATTTTCAAGTCTCTTATACACTCTAAAATAGCTGTCTTAATAATAGTTCCTTAAATAAGTAGTATTTAACATAAGAGTTCCACAAATTTCTCTTAATATTGTCTTGATTTTCAGTATTTTTTTTAATAATAATTTCAAATATAATTTAGTGTATCAATTCTTAAAGCAATTAATTAAAAGGGTTATATTTTCTACTTACCGGTTACTTGCCATGTTGTTGACAATAAAGTTGATGATGACAGCAAACAAAATATTGACAGCAACAAATTTGTAGACTGTTGCATTTTGTTTTTTAAATTGCGTTGATTACGGCCAGTAAATAAAACGAGAGTATATTTTTACTTTGTGGAATGAGTTAAGTCTTATATGACACATATAGTGGTCGGTTAAAAGAGAAATATTGTTGAAAGAAATATTTTTCTATTAACAACAGCAGCACATGAATGTTTATAAATGGACATGTAGTAAATATGGAAAATTATGGAAAAATAAAAATTAATTTTCTTCGCTTATAAAAGAAATTATGATCATCAGTTTTTTTCTGTTTGTTTCTTTTAAATACTTTCACTGGTTATTTCGTTTATTTTTTTTTTTTGGTTTATTTTTTTTTTTTTTTATTTCATTTCTTTAAAGATGAGAAAAAATATTTTGTTAAAAAGCTTTGTGAGTTAGTCAAGATCATGAACTTAAGTTTATAAGTTTGAACATAAAAATTGTTCTTGCTTTCAATTTTTAAATTATTTACAGTGCAGTCACACGGTCAAGTTTTTGTTCAATTCTCTTTCAAGAAATTTACACATACTGCTTGTCAAAATTCACAAAAATTGAAAGCTGTGACGTAGGCTGCACGCAATTTGAAAGCAAGTTTTTAAGCAAGATGTCAAGAAAACACTGACAGCAGAATTTCTAACACAAATTTGGAGGGAAAAACGTCAATCAGCTGTTTTCTTGAATGTAATTTGAAAGACTCTATTGAACGAAAACTTGAAAGCAAATTCTCAGCAAGTTTTTAAAGTCTGAGTGTATTGGTTAAAAATTGAGAGAATTTTTAAAACTTGAATGAAAACTTGATCGTCTGACACCCTAGTTAAATACTTTTTCAAAACTATATCACTTGAAGTATTGAAAAAATCGCACTTAAAAGAATTTCTAATAAATTACTAAGGGCCATGGCTGACTATTCTACACAATCGTACGATTCATTTACAAAAAAATCTGGTGAAACTCTAATCAACTTAGAAAAAAAGCTAAAAAGAGACGCCTCAGTGTCACGCAAGAAATATATACTTAAATCAGAAGGTAATATAAGTCGATCGTACAGAAACAATTTTTTATAAAAACTTTTTTAAAATTAGCGAATCGGACATACGTGTCAAAAAAAACTTTCAAACACATTCATATGGCATTTTTAACGGATCGAATGACTAAATCTTATCGCGTATTAAGGCCTTAAGACATATGTATTTTTTTTGTTTGTCGAAAGCTTTAGCTGCCTACACCAGTGCACCGATCTTCTTGGAATTTTTATAGTTTGTTTTTGTTATTTTACGTATTTCTCATAACAAAATAAATATTTATCATCGTGTTACTTGGTAACTCTTTCATTATTGTTTGTAGTGCAGACAAAAATTGCCTGGATTGGAACAGTTCACATAGGACCTCTTATACCATGCGCATAATTATGATCGTACAGTTGGAGAACAATTAAAGAAAGACACTTGAAATTTTCACAAGTAACAGTGTCAATCAATGACATATTAATGGCATCTATTAGACATTCATTCCCTATTGCGGTAGCAGAACTCATAAAAAACCTTGAAAAAAGTGTTTTGCATGAACTATTTGTCTGCAATACAGAAGAAGACACTGTGTATATTTCTGCATTTGATAAAGTTATTAAAATTATTTATATATGAATTTTCTATGCTATTGTGCCTTCTTAGAAATTCAACAAAGCCCTTCTTCATGGTAGAAAGAACTCAAAAAAAGAAAAAATGTCGGGTAAGCAGCTTTATATTGAAAATTTTAAATTTTTAAATTCTCAAAAAGTTTAAGTGAACAGTTATTAAGTAGTGCGCTAAGACTACAAATACAACATTTAACAAAATATAGAAATGAAAAACCCATAGACTGTTAAAGCCAATAACATTTTAGATGGGCTTCAGTAGAAAAATACCCTCAAGTTTTGTTTTTTATTTTGTAAATTTTTCAAAAGTTACATATAAACTCTGTAAACATAATTAAGGTTTATGACATTTGTTGGCTCAAACATGAAAGAAACAAAAGTTAATTAACTGCCATTTATCAAGGATGCCACCTGGATAAAATATTTTAGGTAGATTTTTGTTCAAAAAGTTTTCGCATTTTTTAGTTAATTAGGTAGCACTGTTTTAGGGACATCTTCGTATATTAAACTCAAGGCCTTATTAGTCTTTACTTTCTGTTGCTGTTATATTTGGTTAGTTCTTCTGTAACTAGATAACAGCTGTTTATAATAAACAGAAAAACTTATTTTTAAATTATGCAAGTTGTAGCAAAAAACAAAATCGTCATCCGTTTTTTATAACTTTTTATTTCGATTTATCAAAAACTGTAATTTAAAACGACAAAAAATAGTTTTGTTTATATTTTTTCACTCACACTCCCAAACAACTCACTTAAACTTAACGTTAAATTCTATTTTTGCTGTTTGAATGGAATAGAACAGAATGTTCATTTAACAGAAACTGATCAGCTGATTCATCACGGAACGGAAAGTTAAGACTAATCCTGCCTTTAGGTTTATTATCAATAAAATAAAAGTTTTATTTTCTTATGCAAAAATTCAAAAAGAAAATACTTTTTAGCGCGACACGTTTATAAATCACTTAAGAGATTTAAACACATTTGAATCCGTCACGTTTGTAAGAAATTATTAACACAGTTTTCGTATCATAATTCAACGTCTTGATTATTATAACTTTTATTATCTACTGTTTTTACAAAAGCTGTATAAAATTTATGATAGCATGCGCGCGCTCCACAATTTTTACTTTTTGAACATGAAATATAAACTTTCACAATTACTCAAAATGATTTAAATGTTAATGCCAATGGTGCTCTTTCTCTTATCGTTAAAAAATAAAAACAAAACTATGGTTTTATAATTAAAAGGTAAAACCACATAATGCGTCGGCGTCAAATATTAACAAGATGGATTCGTAGATATCTATTATTTTTTACAACAAACTTCAAACTTCAAATGAGTAAATTAGCTTAATGTGTTATTGCTGTTATTTCAACTTGAAACATTACTTCTCATTCATATAAAAGACACTCTGGCTTTCACTCATTTATCTTTAGTTTTTGCAATTACTCAAAATGTAACGATTAAAACCTAAAAGTTTTGACGCTGTTTTTTAACGACATTTCCTTTATGTCATAAATATTTAGTTTGAGTATTTAACTTTTTATTAAACTTTAAACAAGTCGCTCTAATAAAAGTGACGAAACACTTGGCAAAAGTCGTTCATTCAATTCATTTCTCTTGTCTCTTGTCTCTCAATCAGCAACATTAAATAACAACAACTACAACTTTGATGGAAATTTAAAACAGCAATTGATGTTTATACGGATATAAATATGGCTGGTCTCAACATTTATTTGGGAACTCGTCCAAAAAAATTTTTTTTTTAGTTTGTCTAGTTTGAGTTAACTGTTTTAAAAAAACGTGCTCAAGATTTTAATTTTCCGCCTTTATCTGCAAAGATATAACAACAACAAAAAATAACTTTATAAATTGTTTTCTATTTATTTTCTTAAACGTTAAATAAATAATAAAAACAAGTCTGTTGAAAATGTAATAAGTGTAATGCGTTTTCCGTCATTCGAGGGGCTACATAATTTCAATCAAAACAAAAACAAAACAAATAGAACAATATTGAAAGTTTGGCTGCTGCGGTTCACAAGTTTTTAAAAAAATATCATTGGGTTATGATTTTCACGCTGAAAACATTTTTGAAAGAAAATTCAAAAAAAAAATTCAAATATTACCCAAACTTAAGTTGCCGGCCATTCATTAATTTATTACTTTATTTTAAATATTGGTTATTATTTCAGCGCCAAGGACAACTGAAGCACAACGTTCTAAGCCTGTTTTCTTGTTTAGCAGGCTGTGGCTCCCGTGAGACTCAAAGTCAAAATTTTCTGCTTTACAAAACAGTCCCATTTTACACAACTTAATCTTGAATGCCAGACGCTGTTGTAGCAATGTTCACTAACTTATGCTTCGTAAGGAGCGTATCACGATATTTTTGTCTTATTTTGAAAAAGCCTGTAGCAACTCATCGGTCGCGGCTACATTGCAAGTATTTTCCTTTGTCTCATTGAGGCTCCAGGAAATTTGAGCTTTTATTTTTTATTTGGTCGCCTTTAAGCCAACTCATTCAAAAATCGATTACTTCCCAATAATTGGGATTTGAACTTATGACCCGTATGTTTAACAATTATGCAGACACCTCTACTAACGCAGCTCAATATGTGTGTAGTTGAAGACATTTTATTGTTACCGTTAGGGCAAAGGGAAAAAAATCTTTTTTCCTTCCAGTATTTTAACATAAGAAATTTCTCACTTAAGTTACAGAAACAGGACACTAAAGGAAGACAAACTTCGGTTTTACCTTATTGCCTTTCTTTTTGCAACATTACTACTTTTAAGATTCAAAAAAATAAACGAGCCACTATTTGATGCTGATGTCGGGGTTGGGAATGCATTGCTCCCAGGTTTGTTAGCTAACGACAGTTATGGCCACCATATTAATTTTGTTTTAATTAAATAAAATTGAATTGAATTAAATATGATATTAACAAGGCAGCTATTGAAGCAATTCGAAATTTTCTAAATACTTGTGCTTTTGTTTAATTTATTAAAAACTGCCTATTTACTACTCGCCTGACCTCATGGTATATAAAACGTAGACAAACGACAGAGTAAATTTGAATTAAAAGCTTACTAATGTGAATTAAAAGTTTACTCTGACAGACGACAGTTTTTGCATTTAGTAATCATTTACATTACGATCAAATGGATTGAAGACAGAACGTAAGGTTAGCAGCTACGCCGTTGGTGAAAAACCAGTATTTATTTGAAAGAAAGTCGTGGAAATCTTATTATTTAAAAGAAAATCCGTTTTGATTTTAATATTTATTTTTTTTACTAAGAACAATTAATACAACGTACCTTTTCCGCCTTTGAATCCATTTTAATTTTCACAAGTAAGAAGTTTGACAAGCGCTTGTCGTTGATTATCGACGGTATTGCCATAATGAAATAGCTAAATTCAATATTAATTCATTTTGATTTAATGCATTTACGGTAAATCTAATTCACATTGGAATGGAGATACTTCAACATTTAATTTAAATTAAGACTGCTTATGCAAATTATTGCTGTCGCCTGTCTACGTTATAAGTCTATAATTTTTGGAAATTTATTAATAGAAACTGTTAGCAGTACATTCGCAACTATTCTGTTTGTTTTCAGTACAACTTTAAATATTCAGTAGGTTGTGAATTTAAAGTAAGTTGTGCCAAATAAAAATTAACAAGAGAGCTATGTTCGGCTATACCGACTCTATACACCCTTCATTATATATGTAAACATTATTTAGTGAAGTAACTTCAAATAAAAAAATATATATTGGGGTAACAGAATTACAAAAAAAAAAAAAATTGAGTGCTATATATAATTTTACATAAAAATGTCATCGGCTCTTAATGGGTCAAGCATTTTTAAGAAAATTTTATTATTTCCTAAAAGATCTCTTTAAAAGATTTTAAATTGTACCCATATTAATATCTTTAAAAAAATAGTGCACAATCGTAATTTTCTATAAAAAGCTTAGTGACCCATAACTCGAAAAATATAAGCGAGCGCCAATTTTTTCACTCTATTTTTTTCTTATTTTTTAATTCTCTATTGCACTACGAATTTTTTTTTTTTTTTTTTTTTTATTGGAATGACTTCACTAAACTAGTTTTGTTTCAAATCATTTGGAAAAATTAGAGGCAGTCGTGATGTTCTGGCCGCTGCCTCGAAGGTCATGGACCGATCTTGTTGATTTTCAATAGCAAAATTTTCTAGACTATATCTGATCGATTCGCATATTTGATATTGTATAATTGCAAACGGAACGACAAACTTAGATATACCATTTGTTACCCGTGGTGAATGGTATAAAAATTTTAATCAATTTTTTTATTTTCCAAAGTGAAAATATATATAATTTAATTCGATTAAACGATATTGAACTAACAAATTATAGTGTCAGCATAGCAATCATAAACACTGTCTCTAATCACTGTCACTCCACTCTTTTAACACGCAACATTATTTAATTTCTTTGCATGTTAAGTAATTAATTAACTCCGCTCTCATCAGTCAAATAAAATAATAATTTTGAATCAATAAAATAATAATTTTATTGCTGATGTTACTTGGATATTTTTAAACAAAGTATTAAGAGACTATTCAAATTAAATAGTAAATCATAGGAGTCGCACAAAAACTTTTTCTTTACTTTAGGAACATGTAATTATTTTTTAATTATTTTGTGTAACAATCTGTGATACAGAATTTTGTTTTCTAATTTTTGCCAAAAGCTTTTAAAATTCACAAGTCTTTTCTCAACTACAACCAAAGTTCAGCAACCGTTAGAAACAAGATGTAACAACTTTAGTAAAATTTACACGATTTTAAACATATTTAGACACGTAACATTCATATAAAATATGACATACTTATAACGGTTCAATTCATGATGATTTTTGATGTTTTTTTATTAACTCTTCTGTCAGTGCATAGAAGGAATTAATTTATGTAAACAATGAATGAATAAACACAAGATAAAATATGTATGTATGTGTGAGTGTGACAAGATAATATTAAATGTAATATAAGCAACAAACTAACTGTAAAATGTTTATAATAAAAAGTAAATTTTTGATAGAAGTAGATAATAAATCTAAATGACTTAATATTAATATGCAACAGATACACACACACGCTTACTCTGTTTATAATATGAACAACAACAGCAGATATATGTGAATAGTATGTGCCATTAAAGAAGAAGAATTGTCTCAAATAATTGTTAATAAGTATGTTGTCTTTAAGCAAAAACAGTATGTTGCAAAAGTTATTGAACCTGCTAGGGGAAACTGAAAATTACTTTTTTATACCCTTCATCACAAAAAGTGGAAAAAGGGTAAATCTAAATTTGTCATCCCGTTTGTAATTTCTACAATATCCATCTCTGACCCCTTGAAGTGCATTTATTCTGAGTCCTTATGCATATAGAAGTCGATTGAGCGATGTCTGTTTGTCCATCCGTGTTAATAATAAAATTAACTTTGACATGGCACTAGATGAGCTAAAGAAAATTTAAATACGGCAATTGATCAGACATAGTTTCGAAAGAGTTGTTCTTGCAAATCACAAAGATCGGTCAATGTTCCTCTAGGTAGTGAGACAAACACCATTTCTGGCTCTAATTATTTTTGGTCTCATCGAAACGACAAATGATCTTTTTAATCAATTTATACTTTGTTTAAACATACACCTCAATTTCAACAACACGTATCGTATCACGAAACGTATCAAATTCAGCTAAATCAATCAGCATTTGGCAAGTGAAAATAATTCTGTTCAACAGCTAAAAGTGGTTACTAATTATCAGGGGAAAGGGTCACGTTTCAAAAATACCTACACTCGCGATAATGAAACACAGAGCATAAAAATATGAGAGACAAAAGTTTGCATGTTTTTGCTAGAAAAATGTTTACAAACAGTTAAGACAAACAGTTTTTTTTTCTTAATTTAATAGTTATAATTATTATAATTAATAATTACTTCAAATTACTGACTACAAAATATATTAACATACATCTTAATTTTAAATGTTACATTTAAAACAATATTTTGGGATGTTGGGATTTTTAATAATTTATTTAATTTCAATTTATTAATAAATTTCTTATATCATAAACTGATTTCAGATAGGACCCTAACTGTCTAATTTAAGTGCATGTCTGAACGTAATATTATTTGGTTGTGGGTGATCGATCTGAACAAGTTGTAATCAAAAGAAGTTTGCTTACATCTATAAAAAACGGCGACTATTCTATTTTTAAATAAATATTATTCGAAGTGTGTCCAAATATATTTATGTAAAGAATATTTTTTTTACATAATTACTTTGCTCAAATATGTAACTCAATTAGTTGACGTTATTCCGTGATCGTTTAACTTGGCTTAACAACTTAATATACATAAAATCCAAAGTTGAATATTTAGCTCAGCATGATAGAACAGCGGATCCGACAATTTCTGGTCGGAGTTTTTTAAAACCTAGAACATCTTGGTGGAGACGTTAAGCTTTTCGAACCAAGCTATATTGGACCTATACACAGCGTTTCGGGAATGAATATTATTTCCCTTCATAAAACTTTCATATATATATGAGTATTTTTTTAAGATAAGTAGCACTTCAGGCAATAATGCGTATTTAGTTATTTTTGTAATCGTACTACATTCTTAAGGAAAGGGATAGATGAGAGATAAGACAGGTTGTGAAAAGAGAAAGAAAAAGTAAAAAAGAAACTAATCAGTTATTGAGTTAAACAGATGATGTTGGGAGCGTATATAACCTAGAATATAGAGATATTAAAACACCTTCTAGTGTCTAAATTAATATTTTCTTTAAAAGCATACGCCTCATTAAAAATCATTTTTTTCCCCAATGAGATTGGAAATAAATAAAATTTTGATCTTAAGCCTGACTAAACATTATTCACCTCATAAGCCAAAAAAATATTTTAACAAATAGCAAATAAAAAATTTTTGGATTTTGGCGAAAAAAAATTATTTTAATTTGTGAAAAATGACGTTACTATAACAATATTTGGATTTTTCTATAGAGTTTCGATATTTTGATAAATGAAATAGAATTTTACTTTTTCGGCTTAAGGTCCATTTTTAATTTAATTTCTAAACATTTTTTTTATTAACAAATGTATGCGGACGGTTTTCAAAGAAAACAAGACAATTTAGGACCGCAAAATCCATCATCAGCATTCTTCGCATCTATCTACCTTAGTTTTTGAACATTGTAAACATCATCTATTTAACCAACTAATTTTTTAAATAAGAATACAAAGAATATTCATATCAATATTAATTTGCTTAGACAAAGTCGACACACAAACTAAAGTATTTCTTCACTGTTCTCTTTGTAATTTGTCCCGTACATTAATTTTTACAATTACATCAGCCATCGTATAAATGTATAAGCGCCGTGTCTTACGTATTTTATAATTTTTATTTTTTTTTTTTTTGTTCCCAACTGGGATTTGAACCGTGAATAATAAAGGAAATTGAATTTTACTTTTTCGGCTTAAGGTTCATTTTTTATTTAATTTGGGAAGAAAATTAAAAATTATTTTGATAAATTTAAAAAAAAATATTTATTTATTGCAAGATAAGAAATAATGATGTATTTTTATTTTTTCTTTTTTAGGAATTTTTTGAAGAAATTTTTTTTTTTTTTTTTTTGCACTAAATCAATTTACGGAGAAACTTTTTGTTTAATGAAAGTTTTCTGTTAACACTGAACTTTTAGGCGTTATTAATTATTTCGAAGAAGTATGATTTTTTTTAGTTTTTAAATTACTTATTAATTGTTGCATGGAGTTTCCATAATTTATGTAAAATTAAGAGAAAATTAAATTTTTAATATAATTGTGATTTTTGAAAAAAAAAATTAATATCTAATGTTACGGTGACATTGGGTGGATGAATTATTTTATACAAATTCGTGTACTAAAATTTTGTTTAAATTTATTTAAGTTTTTCACTGACATAAAATAACAAATATCTTCAATGGGTTTTTGCGCTTCTGCTATATTATCTTTAATTTTTTTCGAAAAGAAATTTTTTGCAAGAAAAGTTTTTTTTAAATTACGCACCCAATGTGAACCTACCTTTTTAGTGAATTCTTTGTATGAAGTGAAGTTACGTTGTTTTTGGTGTTTTGTTCTTTAATTTTTTATTTATTTTTTTTTTTTTGAATATGCGATCAAACTCATACTATATTTCACAGAAAAAATCCTATGCAAAAAAAATTTAAAAAATAATCACAATAATCAATAATTTTTTTTTTGTAACTTATAAAAATTTTTTTAAATATATGATTAATGATGTACTAATTTTCTTTGTAATATTTAAGGCACTTCAGAATGAATACTAAAAGATTGTATAACATTGAGCTCTAGTTGGCTCACAAGCCTCCATTAACTCATGAACTAATTATAAAATATATAAGAGAAGAACCTCTTTGTTTTAAATGTACATGCAGAAAAAACATGGTTGACCATAATCTAGCAGAAATACATTATGATCCAACCAAGCATGTTGTAATTTTTAGCGTAACATCCATTAATTAAAATTTGGTAAAATTTCTTTTAAAGTGATTTCAATGGTGTTTAAAAAAAACTATATTTTGTTCACTGCAAGCAAATTATTGTTGCAGACAAGGTAATATAGTTCCTGTCCCAATCCCACAACTATATTATTTTTTCTTATCGTGTAATAAAAAATGTCGCAGCTGTATTTTATTTTTATTGTAAAAGTAATGTCCATAATTACACCCTCTTGAATAGTGAGGAAGCGTACAAAAAGCGCCATAAGTTTGAACTTTTTTTTTTGAAAAATGCCACTGAAATATTATGTAACCTAAATGCACATAAAATTGTTAATAAAAAAGCTTTATTAATAAATGCATTGAAAATAATTTATTTTCTTTTAATAATTTCTAAGCAAAATTTTATTAAATACAAAATCATGGAAGTATAAAACTGTGCAACTTCCTTAATTTAAATTGTACTACTTTTATTTTTGGATTTGTGTTTGATTTCCAGTTTTTTAACAAAAACAAAAAGAGGAAAATATAATGCCCCAAAAAGAAGCAAAATCAGTGAAGCGTATTAAAATTCAAAAATACCAAGAGCAACATTATAAACACTTGAGTAATTTTTAAAGTATTTAATTAATTAAATTTTTCCTTGCTGCCAATAGCACCATTAAAACATAAGTTTTTGTTACTTGGAAGTTTTGTATATTGTTTTTTTTTTTTTTTTTCTTAATCAAATTCTTTTGTCTTATAAATAAAAATTTTCATGACATTTAAAATTGCCACAAACAGAAAATCAAATTGTATAAATTTAAGAAATACATAGAGAAAAAAATATACAAATTCGTTTAAGGTTTTAATAAAAAACCAAAAATAAACCAAATAAAATGAAAGCAACGTGAACAACAAAACAGAATTTGAACGTGATTTCCCCGCAATAGTGTTGCCAATCATTTTTATCGTTGTTGTTGCAGTTGCTATTATGTGCCAAGCATTAATAATTTATCACGTTTGTTTCTTAAGTCTTTTGTTTTTATATCTCTTATTTTTCACTGTTTGCTCTGTTTTATTTTGCTTGAATTTTTTTAATTATTTACAGAAAAAAAAAGCTTTTAAGCCAGAAAACATTTTTTAAAAGCCTTTATGTTGGAATAAAAATTAAATCAAAACCACTATATATATTATATTTAAACATAATTACAAATGATTTCTTACTGCAAAATTTATTAGTAGGTCGTTTTTTTTTACTTGTTTTAGAATTTTTGCGATTGTGACCACTCTAAAAAAAAAACTTTAACATCTAAAGCAAATGTATTTCTTTTAAATCTTTAAGATACCAGCGGTTGTGTTTGGTATAAATTTTATACTGAATTAATGTTTGCAGAGAAACAATGCCACTCAACTTTGAAGACTTTTATATTTCTATTTTTACCTTTATACAGTGTCTTGAAAACAATGATTTTTAATGTTGAATTTAAATTTAAGAAGAGAAGGTCAAGAGAAGTAAAAATATATAAAATTTTATATAAATTTCACTTTAATGCTCAAGACCTACAAAAATTTTTTAAGTTAATAATAAACAAAATGTTACCCTTCTTTTTGTATAAAAACCAATTATCTAAAAGTAAAAGTATTTTTTTAACAGCGTAATTAAGAAACAAGGAAATTAGAACAGTTTTTTTGTGTTTAGTTTTTGTTTTGGTTTTCTACCTTTTTAAATAATAAAATAAAATGTTTTAAAAGAAGCAAAGGTTAACAAGCAAACAAAAATTATTTATATAAAGGGAAAAAATCCCTCTATTATTCTTATTCCGAAATATATTTTGAATGTTCCTATTTGCATTTCTAGTTTGAAAACCTTAAGCCTTGAAAAACACTATTTCCTAAAAAAAGAAAAGCTCAGTCCAGTACAGAATTTCATACACTTGAAGGTTTCCGAAATTTTCTGCATTCCAGTATAAAATTCAAACTAAATTTGATACCAGTTGACAACTGCAACCAGTTGCAACGCATTAGAAAAAAATATTTTAGAATTTATTAAATATTTTTTTTAAATGTCTCATTTTAATCGAACGTAATCTTAATGGCCAAATAATAAACTAAAATTACTTTGTTGTAAACTAAAGATAAAGATAATTTTCCGATATAAAACAACATAACTTGTTTTAATTCAATAATGCAAGTTAAAATTGAATTTTAAAAAGTTGAAACTAAATTTTAAATAAAAAAAGAATATTAACTTATTTACCTTAAACCAATTAAATCGATCATAATAATCATGGAATTTTTCTTTGTTTTTGTGAAAAACTTTTCATTAAAAATCCGTACCCACCAACAAAGTTGCCAGATAACTTAAAGGTGAAATCGTTATATTCAAAGTAAATTAAGATTATCATTTATGCTTTTAGAGCAACATGATGACTTTACGAGGCACTGTGTTCCCAAATAATGCATAAATCCTCAAAAATAGCTTTTACAGCGTCCATTGGTTAACACCCTTTGTAAAACTTTTCTGTGTCATTTTTTTCACACAAGTTTTAGCTACATTTTTATAAACTCAGGCTTAAGCAGATAGTTTTAAAATTATTCACGCTAGTTTTTGAAGCCTGAAATCCTATAAGTTCATATTTTTAGTGAAAAAAAGAAAGAACTGGCACTGTTTTTTCTACGTTGATCCTTACTAATTTCCCAATTAGAAATTTAGTTCTCCTAGCTTTATTAAAATAAAGTCCATCAATAAATTAAGTACTAATAAATTTAGCTTGTATTTGATATAAATATCTTTATCTACAATAGATTTGGAATTAATCCTTTTATTCGACCCTTCTTTGGTTAAGAAAATGAAATAATTTTTCAAGCTTAAAGTCAGTTTTGATGTTAAATATTTTCTTCATTTATTTAAATAATAAATATTTCATTATCCTCTGGATAGCATCATCAGGGATGATGAGTAACAATAAACAAACAAAAAACAAATAAAAAACATCCACTTCTTCTTATATCTTATATTATCTACTTTTTTATTTAGAACAAGGTTGTAATAAAATAAAAAAATATATTGTTATTCTCAAAAATCGTCAAATTATTTGCAAAAATCTTAAATTTTTTTAAGCCGTCAAACTGTCAACAAAATTCTAGCTCCTAAAATCGTCAAAATGGCGTAAAGTTCAAAATTCTCCCAGCTTTTGACTACATTTGTTTGAAAAGAGTTTACCAATTTAATATAATAAATAGAACTCATATCACTTCACCATTGTTTGACATCGTTGTCTATTTTTGGACACAGTCAAATTTGGTCGGCGCAGACGTAAACTCGACACTCAGTTGGTATTAATTTGCATGCATGTGTTGACGTCGACATGTTATCGATAATTAAAAAAAAATCCCGTCTCCACTTATTTTGGCAGTTATTAAACTTAATTTTTTTAATTTTTGTGAAAAAATGTTGTTAATGTTTGAATCAAGTGGAAGCAGTGATTAAGAAAATAACGAAATGCTAAGGGTTCGCAGAAAAGTACTGAGATAAAGATCAGAGATTTTTATTTTTCCGGACAGCACGTAAATAAGCGAACAGTTTGATACGTATTTGTAATAAAAAGTAAACTATTAATTTTTTTGAACAGTTTTGTTGAATTTGTTCGACTGAATAAAACAGCCTTTAAATTCGTATTTAAAAATTTAGCCTTTCATGCGAAGCGCTTTTCGTTTAGCATTTCCAACACGTTAAAGTTAACTACAACATTGCGGTTCTTGGCTCAAGGCTCATACCTAACGAATGTTGGTAATGATTTTATTCTTGGATTATCGCATTCTTAATTTTGGAAGAAATGCTGGATGTTTTGGAAAGAGTCATCTGCTCCCTTTTTATTAAATTTGAAATGACTAAGGAAGAGAAGACTGAATGTAAGTTGTATTTGTTTGAGAAGACGGGATTTCTTGGCATTATAGACTGCATAGGCAACTCGCGTACAAAGATTCAAGATTCAAGATTCCTTAGAAGGATGATCAAAATATGTACTACAATAGAAGGGGTCTTTTTAGTTTAAATTGCACGTTTGTATAATGGAAAAAAAAACAAAATTTTACTATGTCGACGCTAAAAACTTAGTTGACAAAAACAGAGTCAATTCAGGTCAACGTTGACGTAATATTGCCTTCATTAATATAAATTTGCCGCCGATAACTCTCAATTATTCTCAATGTGGACGAAATAATACAGTGAGTGTGCCGTCGACATCAGATGTAACGACGTCGACATTCGCAATAACGGTGATTGTGTCATCCTAATATTTGTTTTTTTTTAATTGGAGAATTAAAAAATGAAAACAATTATAAAAATATCACTCTTAATGGCTTTAACATTTTTATAAAAAAAATTAGCATTTTAGATTTCTGCAGAACCTTTTAAATGATATCCATTTTAGTATCTTTAAAAATATGGCGAACAATCGCACTTTTCTATTAAAATTTCAAACACCCATAATTCGGAAAATATGGACGTGTGCCAATTTCTTTACTTGACGTTTTTTTTTCTTATTTTTTTATCGCTCTATATTTTTGTTTTTTTTTTTTTTCGATTATAGTTACTTCATAGTTCCAAATGTTATGGAAAAATTAGAGCAGTAGTGGTGTTTTGCGCGCTGCCACGAAGGTCATGGACCGATCTTGCTGATTTTTAATAGCATTTCAAGCTTTGCCAGGTCGATTGAAGTATTTAAATTCTCTTCAACTTATCTAGTGGCTTGGCAAAATTGATTTCAACACTGGCACGAACGGACAGACGGATATCGCTCAATCGATTTCGCTATGCATAAGGACTCAGAATAAATATACTTTATGTGGTTGGAAGTTCATTGTTGTGAAGGACACAATAAACATCCAAATTTTAAAAGAACAATTCTATAATGGTAGAACATTTCAGTGCCTTAAAAAAATTATCTTCTAGATAACATTGACATCAATTAACAGATGTTTTTTTTTTAATTTTTCTAGAATGTAATAAATATTAAAACAAACATATTTCAATGACAAATCAGTAAAAGCAAAAGCAAAAAGCGTTAAGAACGAGGTTAAAATGGGCACAAAAAAACCTGTATTAAGTGGACTTGGAAAAAACATGAACATTGATATAATTGATGTATTTGCATTTTCAAAATCTGTATTTAAGAAGGTTTAAAAAATATTTATATTCAAAAGGTATTTGTTATTTAAACAATTAATGAAATTATAAGTGGTTGACGAGTATGTTAACTTTTGTTTGTAATATTTACAAAGTGTAATCAAACTTCAATCTCACCTATCTCTGAATACATGAATGTAAACTTGACTTGAGCATTTGAGTGTCAAAGAAAGTGAAGAAAGAAAGTGAAGTAAAGAAATTTTTTCTTTTAAGAAAAACAAAAAAATCTGTTTTTATATATAAAATAGCCAACAAATTAACATACTTGACTAATAGAGCTTTTAACATAAAAAATAAAGATAAATAAAGATTGTTAAAATCGAAGAGATGAAGAGGCAGACATAGAGGCAGACTAGACAAAAGACCGGCTTTGGTCTGTGCAAAGACGTTGTAATGAAAACTATAAAAGAGTTAAACGTTTAGCCTACACTTTCGGCTATTATGTCAGTAATAATAGATATTATGTAATACTTAGATGACTTTTTTTCACTCGTATCTCTTATTAAATTTATACAAGTAAAAGCAGAAAAAAAATTTTTTTTTAACTAGTGACATTTCTTATTATTTATTATATTTCCTTATGCTCAAATGTATAAGGCCTCATAACAAAATGCAATTTCTTACAAAAAGTTGTAATAATATCATAAAATATTTAAAATAATAAATCAAGATTTTTAAACTTAATGAAGTTTGAAACCACTAAAAAGGAAAAACAAACGGGTGCTGGCCAGTTTTTGATTTCCTTTAAACTTTGTAGATGTGTTCTTTATGAGCTCGAAGAGGAAAATCATCATAAAAATATTGCAATCAGCATTTACGGTCCACACGAAAAGTAAAAATTAAATAATAATTGAGTAATTAAAAAGCAATTACAAAAATATTTTTAAATTTAACTGTTTGAACTGTGAGAGAATTTCTTTATGAAATATCTACTCAAAAACAAACACCTGTAACAGGATAAATAAAAATGACATTAAAATAATTCGGTCCGTATGCGGTCCGTAAAATGCGGTATTACATTCTGCCAGCGTTTAATTTTTTTTTTTTTTGTTTTCTTTGGAAAAATTCCGCGTACATTTGTAAATAATTTTTCTTCCCAAAAATTTTAAGAAATTAAATTAAGAAATGAACCTAAGTCGAAAAAGTAAATTTTAATTCATTAATTCCTGCTTATTTAAAATTATGTGTCCCTATAAATATTTAACTCACTGCCATGTTGTTTAAATTTTTAAAGTCCACTTATTAGATTAGAACCACAAGTCCAAACTTACGCTTCTCGACTACCGGTCAGGCAATAATCTTTTTTAGAAATTACGAAATTTCAATAATTTGTATAATTCATGCTTAATTTTTGCCATATAAAACTGAAAAAGAATGTTTAAAGATAACATGGGACTTAGTCCTTTCCTTCAGCCTTAAAAACCTACAGTTGATTTTTTGTTGATTTCCTTCCCCGCATAAATACAGGCGATTAAAAACGCTACTAAAATTTACTGTTTACTCTGCTAAAGCCTAAAAATATGCAAAAGATATAATAAAATACGAATACGCTCTAAATTTATGAGAAAGAAATACTTCAATTGATCTTCCGGAGTATTTCTTTGCAAAAATTAAACACTCTTATGCCAGGAACACAACTGGGTCGAACGACGAATTTTTGGTCTCGAATATTTGTCGTCAAAAATAAAACACATTTGTGTTACGATATGGCACACAATCAATGACGTCGGAAGAAATTCGTCATACGCGGAGAACCTTGCAATACGAGGTGTGTGAGAAAAGTTATAAGACTGATTTCATACTAACCAAAGTTTGTATTACTTTCAAACGACAATGTTACGACCTTTTAGGACATGTTTCAATCTCAGGAAGAGGAAAAGGCGCTTTGAAGTCAAAAATTCACGGATGGAAATGGTCTCCCTGAGTGGAGTTCATCTTCAGCGTGTTCTCGGCCTTCCAAAAATGATTTGTGCTAGCGGAAGGCTTGTGCTCTCGATAAGCACTGTTCCCCAAAGGCCAGTTTCAACTTTTCAAAAGTCACACTCGCGGATTCACCAAGTTTAACACAAAACTTTATTGCATAACGTTGCTCTAAATTCCGATGTTTCATTTCTGTGACGTACGATGAAAACACAACTTTACTTAAGGCGCTGTCAAAACCAATGTGTTAACTGTACGGAGATGTAACTCGAACTGAGGAAGTGGAAGGGATCAAAAGTCAGATTTATCATCGGCCGGTAAATACAACGTTGCCAGATCCCCCGCAGTGTTGCCAATCTCATTACTTTTCTCACACACCTCGTTTTATTTCTATTTCTTACACCCGCGAACGAAGAATAAAGCAGTACAATGCGACCATGTTTAGTCTTAGTTTTAAAGTATTTTAGTAAATAAAGTTATTTTACTTAATTAATTAATGTATTTGTATCTAATAGCATTAAATATAAGTGCACACATTTTTAGGTTAATATATAAAACTTATTCTTAGTTGCTTATTCTTTTAAGCTTCATTTTTTTAATATTTTTTTTATATGGTCACCCTATCAGCTCACAAAAAGTTAACAAAAGTGCGCAAATTTTGTCAGGGTTATTGTGCTTCATCCGACGAACTTACACAACGAAGTTTTAATGACGAATTCTTCGTGTTGGACGAAATTCTTCAAATTTCAATTTTTTTAATATTCCTAACTACGTCAGTTTTACTGATTTGCGAATTTTACTTAAAAGTTAAACTTTATTATAAGTTAAATTAAAAATATTATAAAAAATAAGGCAAGAAAAATTGTCTACTTAATAAGGCTGAACCTGTCTTGATATCTGCTTATAAAGGCGGAGTCAATAGTCATATACCAGGCAGAGATACTTGAATAGGTGCCTGCGTATGAGCGTTATTGCAATCAAGAACATGTCGGTTGTTAAACTCATGAGGAAAATAAACTTGCACTTTGAATGTATTCTGAAAATGAGTTGAAGAGCACTTAAGCCCAGTTGGAAACGAATCAGCGGTGGGAATGGTGAAAAAAGTTTTTGTTGTAAATTTTTGGGGACCAAAAACTAGAATTGCGCTAGGGATGTTAATGGGCGAATCTTTAAACCTGACTAGAGGAGGAATGCTATTATATGTAGACAACAACAATGCTTTAGGAACTTTACGACAGATAAAAACGAAAAATACTTCTATATAAATTAGGGTGCATTAAGTTCAAGAGCTTCATTCGTAACAGACCGTGGAAACTTCACGTATCTTTCGGCCAAAATAAAGGCCGTAGAGGACGACACTTTTAAGCTGTAGCGTTAATAGGCTGAGATGGTGGCTATGGTGAGTAAGTGTTCAATACCAGCTACCATTAAGCTTAGGACTGCTTGAGAAAGCAATTTTGAGAGTTACTTTGATGAGAGAAAAAATTTTGAAAGTAACCAGTAAGGGATAGTTAAGCCACAAGACCAATAATCACTAAGCAACGAGGGTGGTCGAAAAGGGATTTATAGCGTAAGGGGACCGCTTCAGTATTCCAGCAACACATGGCTTAAAAGAAAAAATTTAAGTAAACAAATTAAAAAAAAAAATTTTACTGCGGCGTGATTGACAGACAGCATAAAAACAACAACTGAAGGCTAATTTTAACCCTTGTTAAAGACTCAGCTATAAGTACACCAGTCGACAAGTTCCGAAGGACAACAGAAAGGCCATGAGAATTTAAGATGCGTTTCAAAATAATTCCAAAAAATAGGTCTGCTTTAATTGATTTAATTATCTACTTATTTTATTACTCTTGTAATTTACATATTGTAATTTTTGTTTTTTAATTACTGACAGCGTTAAATGAATTTTGAATGGAATGTTAAGTCTTTTTTTTTTAAATTTCCATATCTACTTCTAACCGAAAATAAAAAAAAAATAAAAATAATTGTGAACCTCATAAGAAAAATAACAGAAAAACGAAAAAAAGTTACTAAATGGTTACTGTGTTTCTCGTATAAATGATTTTGATAGTTTTATTGCCTTTTTGCTTTGTTGATTCAATATAGTTCTCATTTAATCAATTTAATTTCTGACATAAGACTCTAGAGTTTTCTATAAAAAATGTGGGTAGAATCCACTAATTAGATATATGAGCAGTAGCGAAATGGTCATATGGATATGATATCCCTGCAGTGATACATTTCATTTTGTAGTTTTAAATAATAAAATTTAATTCGAATATCATGTAATGTTTATATTTGAAAAAATCAAGCACAACTAAAATAGTGTAACAATTTTAATTTTTTCTCTCCATTGAAATGCCAACAGGAACAGTGTGTAATACAAAATATAATAATAAAAAATATAATAAAAATATAAATTACGATGTATGTAGGTCAAAATTTCAGCTTAGACTTCAAAAAACAAAAGAAATACAATAAACAAAAGCTTCCATGCTTTATAAATTATAAAATCAGAGTCTTTTTTAAAAGTTCATGTAATTGTTGTTAATAACAACATGTGGGAAATATATCTGTAGACGTGATACGTAAATATCTTCTTTTCCCAAGTAACATTTGACGGCATTGTTTTACACATGAAACGAACGTGAGGAAGATATAAAAGAAAAAAATTAAAAAAAAAATTATAATTTCTAAAGCAATTTTGTTTCAAACGCTGCTTTGAGGCTAAAAAAAATAAAAGAAAAACAATACGTAAAAATGGGATGACTTTTCAAGTGCTAGATTTTCCAATTAAAAATCCAAAAAATGTTAAAAAATGTAAAAATTTAAATTTTTTAATCATGAAGTAATTAACGAATAAAAATGCATTGAAATAAAATCAAAACCAAATAGTTCATACAGCAGTTCTTAAAGCTTTTTATCCGCTTGAAAGGTCTTTAAAACAGCCTTCTACGGTGGTGAGTATATCTGTATTCAAGAAAATCTCTGGAATCGCCGGGTTGTGCGGCCTTAGTTTTCTTCAACGTACTTAATCTTAAACGCTTACATTTGGTTGGGATATACTTTTTGCTTGAGATCTTTCTTTTATTAAATGACAGTTACAACCAAGCAATTTCTACTTCAATACATGATGAAGAATCTTTTAGGATTTTCACATTTACATCAACACAACTCAAGACGAAAAATACCCTAAAGCACTACATAACAGCAAAAATAACCTTTAAATAAGCTTTGAAATTCAAGATGTTAATGTTAGTGTTAAAGATTTGGGTAACCACAAGGTGGCAATTGGCATAAACGCAAGGCACAGCGCATGTACATTCATGCTTAACTAAAAACAGTGAATATGATACTGAAACAGCATCTATAATGTTGTGAGTAAAACAAGTAAGAATGACAAAAATAAAAATTGCATTTCGTGATCAACCGAAGGTTGATACAAAAAGCAAAAATAAATGTACAAGACAAGTAACAAAGAGAACAGTGAAGATAAACTTTAGTTTGTGTGTCAACTTCGTCTAACCAAATTAATATTGATATGAATACTCCTCGTATTCTTATTTACAAAATTAGCTGGTTAAATAAATAATGTTTACAATGTACACAATTTAAGGTAAATAGATGCGAAGAATGCCGATGAAGGATGTAGCGATCCAGAAATTGCTGCATTCTGCTGGTGTCTAATTTTTCTTGTTTTCTTTAAAAAACGTTCGCATACATTTGTAAATTAATTTTTCTTCTAAAAAAAGGTTTTTAGAAATCAAAAAAATTAACTTATGCCAAAAATAAATAAATTTTAATTTATTTATGTCCACAGTTCAACTTCTAATTTCATAAAAATTTAAATAAAATTTACATAAATATGGCATCGGCTCTTAATGGGTTAGGCATTTTTTAAATTTTAGTACTTTCTGAAAGATCTCTTTATCTTAAAAAATATGACACACAACCGTACTTTTCTATGAAAAGTTAAGTGGTCCGTAACTCGGAAAATATGGGCGAGGAAAAATTTTTTCAATTAATGTTTTTTTTTCTCATTTTTAAATTCTCTACCGCCCCATATATTTGATTGGAGTTGTTTAATTGTTCCGAATGATATAGAAAAATTAGAGCCAGGCGTTTTGTTTTACTTACTGCTTCGAAGGACCGATCTTGCTGATTTTCAATAGCAAAATTTTCGAAATTATGTCTGATCAATTGGCGTACTAAAATTTTCTCTAGCTCATCTATTTCCTTAGCAAAGTTGATTTCAACACTAACATGGATGGACAGACGGACATCGCTTAATTGACTTTGCCGGGCATTTTTATTTTCAACGTTTTTTTTTTAAATGACACGGCAAGAACATTAACATGCATTGGGCGGCAAAAAGAACAAATTCAAAAAAGCATCTCTTTTTTAAAATAAAAAAAAAAATAAAAGTTCACCTTAAGGCGCGACTATTTTCATCGATGGCAGAGGTATATAATTTTGGTACTTAGGAATAGTTGCATAATTTATTTTCCTTGACTCAATTCCTTGGCCAGAGAGGGAACTGTATTAATTTTTCTCTTGATTTGCACACACAATTTTTTTCACTCATATTTTTAAAAATATACTTTAGTTCGTCCATCGAGGTGGGTAGTCTAAAAATTTTAGTCTAGTCAAGTTGCTGATCAAGTTGGTGTTTGTATAAAGATAAATGAGGCAAAACTAATTTATTAGGTAAAATTGTTGTTGCAAATTAAGTGTTGGACAAAATAAATTCTAACAAAAAACAAAAAAAAAACTCTAGTAATTAATCAGGTACAAATTGTTGATGTGGGTTTAAGAACAGATAGGCCCAGTTGGAAATGAAGCAGCAGATCAGTTGGCGAAAAACTTAATCTGCTGAAAATTTCCATGGATCAGTGTAGCACTGGAAAATAGTTAAAAGCAAGTGGAGGTCCTAAAGTGGGTGAAATCACGGCTTGAATGGTGCTCAAAGAGCCCATTGGCAGGAAGGCCATTAAGGTGCTGAGATACAATAAAAATTGGTAACAGGATATGGAAATTTCAAGTACGAGGGCTGCTCTATATATTTGTGGCCTAATAGTGAAAATGCGAATATTTATAATCAAAAATGGTTTTATTGTTTTTCAAAGTATTTTTCAGCATCATTTATACACTTTTGCATGCGCTCAAACCAGTTGTCGAAGCACTTTTTCCACTCCGATTGAGACACCTCTAAAACATGATTTTTGAACACTTCAACAGCTTCTTCTGGCGACGAAAATCGTTGACCACGCATTTTTTGCTTGATGTGCGGAAACAAGAAGAAGTCATTAGGTGCCAAGTCAGGGCTGTACGGCGGATGACCCATTAATTCGACGTTTTGGCCGGTCAAAAACGCTCTGGTTTGAGCCGATGTGTGAGAGCTCGCATTGTCATGGTGAACAATGAATCGTCTTCTCTTGTTGGTTTTTCGAATTTCTCCGATGACTTCAGGCAAACAAATTGTAGTGTACCACTCAGAGGTGACCGTCCTACGTTGGTCAAGCGGAACAGTCGCCACATGACCAGTTTTGCCGAAAAAACAGGCGACCATTTGCTTCGAAGTGCTTCTTCCACGAACAACTTTCGTTGGATTTTGCTCATCTTTGAAGACCCGCACGGTCGATTTTTGTTTCGTTTCGGGCTTATACGCATAGATACATGATTCGTCACCTGTGACGATCTTATAAACGTCTTTTGAAGCACCGCAATCGTATTCTTGCAACATTTCTTTGCATCAATCGACACAAGCCTTTTTTCGAGCGTCTTTCAAATTGTGCGGGATCCAACGAGAACAAACCTTTTTTACGGCCAGGTGTTCATGCAGTATCGAATGTATGCTGGTGGAAGAAATGTCCAAGGATGTCTCTATCTCTCGGTATGTCGCATGTCGATCTTGCATTATGAGTTCACGCACGGCATCAATATTCTCTGGCACAACAGCCGTTTTTGGACGACCTTCACGGAATTCGTTTTTTAGTCGAGCTTCGGCCACGATTAAATTCAATTTACCAATTTTTCACAGTGCTATAGGATGGTGCTTCATCGCCATACAAAGATTTAAGTTCATCAATTCACTCTTGTCGTGATAATCCACGTCGAAAGTTGTGAAAAATTATGGCACGAAAATGTTCACGAGTTAATTCCATTTTTTTCTATATTAATTTTTTCAAGCCACTGTAAACAACACAAATAATGGTCGTACATTAAAACGTTTTGAGTACGATTGTGCTTAAAAATGACAAACTTTCCAATGGAAATGTCAGATTGCACTTGGCAGCACTCAGTGTTGTCAGGCCAGAAATATATATAGCAGCCCTCGTATCACATTGACGGGATTAAAAGAAGCTTGTCAGATTTGGATACCATTTAGAATTTAAGCCTTAAGCACTAGCAATTACTAGGAACTCAGTGATGAGAAAGCAAGCCAACAGCTATCAGTCGACAATGTGAAATCACTAAAGTCTAAAATAATAGCCAATGATGCCATATGATTAAATGGAGATAAGGTTGTCGTAAATTGTAAATCGGTTGCCTATAATAATTGTGGATAAAAGATGGTCAAAAGGGACCCCTTAAGGAAGCGGCCTGCTTCGATATCCTCCCTACATTAATAAAAAATCATATCTACACTTAAGGCTGATATGATAGTAATTAAATAAATAAATAGAGTGAATAGTCCATGACTTTTAAGAAACAATTTTATTGAAATGAAATAAAAATGTAAATAAAACATCCAGCATGACATGCAGCCGAACTGATTTTTTTATTTTTTATTTACAAGCAATTTGGTCTGTGCTCTCTCTACGTGTATTTTTAAATTATTTTTTAGCTTGATGCTTGCTGATATTTTACCGAAATCTTTTTCTTTTATTATTATTTTTGTGTTTTTTTTTTCTTTTAGTTGTTATTTTAAAAGCGGTGTTGTTTTAGTTTATTTTGTTTTTTCAACTTCTTTACAAAGAGGAATTTAAGACATATAAAAGTAAGAAAAAAAAACATAGATAACGAAATGTGGATTAAGTTATTGGAATAGTAGTAATTGTTTAACTTGCACTTGAAAATATGTGTTGATTTAAATAAAAATAAATCGAAAGAATCTCTGTTTATTCTTTCCATAAATAGATCGGGTTTTGGTCTTAAGTCTTTTGTTTATTTGAGCTTAAAAATACCAAACTAAAGGCCGAGGCACATAGAATCTGTCATACGTTGTACTTTGACAAATTCAACTAAAGTCAAAGTAACGACGGATGAGGTTGGCACAATGAATACTTTGCTAACGAATGTTAAATCAAAGTTTGCTCTCTAATTTTATTCACTTTTAAATTTAATTTGTATTTTATTCGCTTGTTTATTTAAACAAATTTATATTTTATTGTTTGCCACCAAAATTGTTTTATTAAAATCACAAAACACAATTAAGCAAGAGGTAAAAGAAAACAGAGAAGAAGAAGCAGTTGATAGTTGTCAAAGTATTCAACATACGTCAAAAATTAAAAGTTGACCAACTTTCGTACTTTGCGTTGACGGACACGTATTGATTGTGACAACGCTTGCAAGAAAACATGTATTTTAACTGAATTGTGAGTTGAATTTGTCAAAGTTTAACGTATGACGGATTCTATGTGCCCCGGCCTTTAGTGTTGAAATCAACTTTGTCAAGATGAGCTAGAGAAAATTTAAATAGGCCAATCAATCACACATAATTTTGAAAATTTTGCTATTGAAAATCAGCAAGATCGGTCCATGTCCTACGAAGCAGTAAGAAAAACAAAACGCCTGGCTTTAATTTTTCTATATCATTCGGAACAATAAAACAACTCCAATCAAATATATGGGACGGTAGAGAATTAAAAAAAAAACATCAAGTAAAAAAATTTCGCACGTCTATATTTTCCGAGTTATGAGCCTCTTAACTTTTCATAGAAAAGTACGGTTGTGTATCATATTTTTTAAGTTATAAATATGGGCATCATTTAAAAGCTTTTAAAGGGATCGTTTAGAAAATACTAAAAATTTTTACAAATGCTTAACCCATTAAGAGCCGATAAAATTTTTTGTAAAAAACTTTTTTTTTAATTTTTTAATTCTCTGTCACCTCAATACTTGTTTTTTTTTTGAATGGAGTAACTTCACTAAACTAGACTTAAATAAAGATAGAGGTTTGAGATTTGACACAGCGGAATATAGCACTCTTACTTGTTTTACTTTATAATTTACTTTTTTTGTTAAACAAATACTTGAAATAATACAATGGTAGTCTAATGGCTCATCCCTGATGAATGAAAACACCTACAATGTGCACACATTTGTAAGTTTTTACAAGTTTAACCCATCATTCGTTTTAACATACAACAAAAAATACAAGTTTATTGCAGAGACGATGAATATTTTATTAACATTTTTTGAAGATACACAACAATTTACCTTCAAAACAACTTAAAATAGAAAGAAATACAAATGAATAAACAATAAAATGAGACGCAAAATGTGTAATGTAAAAGATAGTCACACACATACATACATGCATGCATGGGTACAAATAATGAAAAAGCCCAAGCATGGAGACACACATACACATAATGATGAGAGTTTAAACCCAGCAAGCACAAAGTCAGTCATTGAAAATTATTAGTGTTTAATAATTTAAGTGCTAATTTAAGATATATTATCCGACCAATCAATTCTTTTTTAAATAGTATTTTCAAGCCTTTCTAGCACATAGAAATTAGGTTGAATATAAAACTAAATTTTTGAAATTTATTAACAAAATGAGTATTTTATAAAAGCTTTTAATTATCACAATTTTTTTATAAATTTATTTTTTCCAGCAGTGCCTAAGACTTCCTCCACGTATTGTTTCTAATTTTCTTAAAATTTAAATTTAGTAAAAGGTGTTTTTAAACATTTGCTGTTGTGTTCTGTAAAAGGTATTAAAAATTTTCCATCTACAAAAATAAAATGTACTGATAGCTATTTCAGTTCCATCATAACGGTAAGAGTGGGTGCTTTCACATTTGTATTTCTAGTATCTCTACGAAATTACATATTTTTATGAAATAAAAAGTATTCTATATTTGAATCAAGGTTGTAACTAGGATGTCAGACGATCAAGTTTTCATTCAAGTTTTAAAATTTCTCTCATTTTTTAACCAAAAGACTCACACTTTAAAAACTTGCTGAGAATTTGCTTTCAAGTATTCGTTCAATTGAGTCTTTCAAATTACATTAAAGAAAACAGAATAGAAGCTTTTCCCTCTAAATTTGCATTAAAAATTCTGCTGTCAGTGTTTTCTTGACAACTTGCTTAAAAACTTGCTTTGAAATTGCGTGCAGACTACGTCAAGGCTTACAATTTTTGTGAATTTTGACAAGCAGTATGTGTAAATTTCTTAAAAGAGAATTGAACAAAAATTTGACCGTGTGACTGCACTGTAAGGGAACTCCTCACAAAATTTTATTCAGACATCCCATAAAAATTCCGAAAAATACGTTTTTTTTAATTATGTAGCATAAAATTACACACTCAAAAAATCTAAACAGCTAGAAATCTGTGAAGCATTTTTTTAATATTCCTCCAAAAAAAGGTACGCTTCCCTTACTTAAAAAAAATATTATTAATTACAATGATAAAAAAAATTCAAAAAAAAAACTTTAAATTATAATGTTAATCAAATATCCATCAAAAGGTCGTAATTAGTTAAGGAAAATCTTCGATTGAATTAGACACATAAACAAACTCAATTTATATTTGCTATAACTGCACATAAGGTGCAGTTTTAAAGAAATGACTGACGCCTCTTAGTTACTAAAAAGTTGTGGTTTTCTATTAAAAAATGGTTTTAACATAAATGGAAATTAGTATGAACCGCTCTTACAGCATTAAATTTAAATTTTTTAGTACCAGTGGGACTAGAGAAACCCATAATACTCTTCTTAGTTGAACATTGTCGCAGCATTAGAATGTATAATGTCGGAGATGTAAAAGAATTTATGTCTAAGTCATTGTGGTGGTCTCCCAGGAGGAATATTTAGGAGGTATTTTAACCCAGCAATACATGAAGATGCAAGTAGGAGTGCCACTTTCGGCTATTCCAAACTTTTTATACCCTTCATCATGTATGTAAGTATAGTTTAGTGAAGTTAATTCTATCAAAAAAACAAATATTGGAGTGGCAGAGAATTAAAAAAATTAAAAAAATATGTTACATAAAATCGTCATCGGATCTCAATGGATTAAGCATTTTTTTAAAAATTTTAGCCTTTTTTAAAAGATCTCTTTAAAAGCTTTTAAATGATACCAATATTGATATTTTAAAAAAATTTAAAATTTCAGAGGGCCGTAGCAAGGAAATATGGGCAAACGGCAATTTTTTCACTTGATGTTTTTTTCTTATTTTTTAATTCTTCATCGCCACATATATTTGTTTTTTTGATTGGAGTTATTTCATTGTTCCAAATTATATATAAAAATTAGAGGTAGGCGTGGTGTTTTGCCCGCTACGTCGAAAGGCATGGATCGATCTCGCTAATTTTTACAGAAAATTTTTCATAACTATATCTGATCAATTGGCGTATTTAATTTTTTTCTAGCTGATCTAGTGCCTTGGCAAACTTGTTTTCAAAACTACCACTGACATCATCAATCGACTTCGCTATGCATAAGAAGTCAGAATATAAATACTTTATGGGGTCGTAAATGAATATTGTAGAAATTATAAATGGAATGACAAACTTAGTTTCATCCTTTTTCCACTTTTTGTGATGAAGGGTATGAAAATGTTAAAGGCAAGCTGTGACTCAATTAAGTCGTTAAGGGCTGATAGAAAGAAATTTTATTGGTTGATAAAGGGGGTTCTTTACACATCAAGAAAATTTTGTATAAATGAAATAATTGTGAATATGTAAAATAAAAATTAAATGAAAATTTTTAAATTACGAGTAATGGAACAAATTTAAATAAATTTTACAAAATTATGCCAAAGGTGTTTAACATTATCTTACTTTCTAATAACTTTCAATGTGGCCTTAGAATTAGAAGTACTTTAAAGCCTTCTAAATAAAAAAATATTAATGAATTGTAGAAATAAAAAAAGTCATTATTCGTCGAGTTTGATTTATAAATTATTATTAACGATCAAACTTTTATCTATTTGTTTGCTGGGACAACACAAATCTAAAACGGTTGATTGATTAAAAAAATATTAAGAGTGGTCCGGGTTTTTGTAAAATTTAAATTTAAAAGCAATCATGTTAAAGTGGGTTCCCTTAATAATTAAATAAAAATTTTGTTGCTCTTTCAACTTACGAAGACAAGAAAAGTTTTTTAAAAAAAGATCAAGGTTGACGGGCTTGTAACTTATTAAAACATTTCTATTTAAAGTTGTATTTTAAACCATTAAAAAAATTATTTTTATATAAAATTTTTGTTTTCCTTTTAAAGTCTGTATTTTTCGTTTTTTAATATTTTTTCACATTTTTATACTTTTTGCTTTGTTTTTACTTTTTAACCTTTTTTATATTTCACTTTCCAAAAACTAAAATGTGCACAGCTTTTTTATTTATTTTTTTTTTTAGCTGTTCTGTTTGGTTCCTTAATACTTTTTCTACAGCTATAGACGTTCCGCACAAGACCAAGTTTAAGTTGCAACTGATTAAGTTTTAGGCAAACGTCTCAGAAATGAGCTGCAAGTTAAAATATAAAACATGTTTAAATATTGCAAAGAGCGTCAAAAGTCGTGTTGTTTGTACAAATTAAATTTTTACTGATGAAAAATGGTCATGCGTCTGGATACTGGCTTATTTGTTTCCTTAACTGATTTGGAAAATTCAAATTTCGTATTGTTATTTTTTTGCTTATCAAAAATAAAATTATTAAGGTTATGTTTTTTTTTTTTACTAAAAACTAAGTTTGCAAGACAAAAATATATTTCCAATTCAAATTTAAGCAAAACTCACTAATGAATTATATAACTACTAGCATTATGGCCTAAAGCAAGCAGGAATGACTCAAGCAGCATTAATAAAAAAAGTTAAACACAGGAATATTTGTTTAATTAATGAAACTTAATAATCAGGAATATTTTCGAAAATTTTGCTATTGAAATCAGCAAAATCGGTCCATGTACTTCAAGCATCACGCTTGCTCTAATTTTTCCATATCATTTGGAACAATGGAGTTACTTCAATCAAGAAAACAAATATATGGAGCGATAGGGAATTAAAAAATAAAAAAAAAACTTCAAGTGAAAAAAAATTGCGCTCGCTCATATTTTCCGAGCATTGTTCGTCCTTTTAAACTTTTAATTCAAACGCTTTCTTTAGTTCAAACGCTCTTTTAGTTCAAATGTTCTTTTCAAAATATTATGGCAACAAAACCGTAGCATTGCTTAAACGAATGTTTAATAAAATGCGTGGCAGCACTAATTTCATGTCCGAAAGAGTCAACAAAAAAACACAGACATGGTTTCTAGTTAATCTTGTCTGGTAGTTCAAATACAAAGTATCTTGGAGCAAAGTTCAATGCGCCTTGCAAAGTACTGCTATAAACACAATCAAGTCCACCGACCATCGATTACAAGATGTCAAAAATAGAATACATGCGTGCTTATGAGAATAATTATGTTAGCCGCTACACGACTACCGACTACACGGCTACTTTTATAGCCCGTAGCCAACTTAGGCTAATTTCTATTTTTCTTGGCTACAAAAACAGATCAGTGCTGCCAATACAGCAAATACATGAAATGGTGGTTTTAAAAACGCAATACATTAAATATCGCTAGTAAAAACGCGAAAAACTATTATAGTGGCACCATTGAAAAATAATATACATCTGTTCATTTGCTTACATTTTTCATTTACTTTTTATTTGTCAAATTTTCTATTTAGTTCTTTTTTCACCAATTTCTAATTTGTTACATTTATATTTATTTTTTGTTTTTTTTATTGGAATTGGTAAGTATATAATAGTCATAAGTATATAATAGACATTTGAAAATTTTTTTCACACAAATTCACTTAATAAAATAAAGTTTGTTTTGTTTTGCTTAACTTTAATACATATGTAAAAACAGATGTTTTTTTTTTTTTGTAGTTAGTGGTCGGTAGTCGTTAAAAGAATTAGTAAGCTGGCGACCTGGCTATTTTTGTAGCCAGCTACCTTGTAGTCGGTAGTCGGTAGTCGGTGATCGGTAGCCTTTGATTGTGTTTATAGCATATAGTTCAAAAATGAACTAGGTGTACTTAAAAGCATGAACTAGTTCACTCAGTTCAATCGATGGAATTGTTTAAATGAACTAGTTTGCTTATGAACTACACTAGTCTAGTTTTGCATCATTTTTTTTAAGTCATCAATATGGGCATCATTTCAAAGCTTTCGAAGAGGTCATTAAATAAATTGAAATAATTTGTTGTATTATTCAATTCACAAAAGCCTGTTATCATGTTATAGGGTTTATTGCGAATCTTTTTTATAATAGCTTTTGTTTGTTTATGTTAATTTGCATAAAAGTAAATAAAAATCCAAGTTGGTAATTCTTGCGTAAAGAGGAGTATAAATAAATTGTAATATTGTATTAATATCAATAATGCTCTACTATGCTTTAAGGTGTTTAAAATCATTAACCCATAAAATATCTCAACAAATTGAAAAGCAATCATTGTAATTGATTTATGGTTAAGAATACTTTTTTAAAAGGGTTTAAAAAATCGTTATAAAGATGCGCAAAAATTTGAAATCTGTTGACAGGGGTGCCAGATAATTTTGATAAGAAATCGGCATTTTTTCTCAAAAGAATCGGCATTATCGGCAATTCAGCGTTAAGAAATCAGCAGAAAATCTTTTCCATTACTGCCATCCCTAAATTACGACGTAAAGCGCAAGATATCTGTCAAAATTTCTCATGTACATACAAAATGTATGAAGCATCCCTAAATAGCACGGCGTCAACGCTTAGCAATTGGAAAATCCAATTTTGACAGCGCGTAAGATAATGCAGTTGCCTGAAAGCTACTGTTGTTTACATATTTTGTTGTAGTATTTGGAGAACGTTACAAAACAGTAATGACATTTTTGCTTTTTTCAGGCTTATATAGCGTTTTTATCACTGTTTTGCATTTCATTTTATAGGGTTTTATTAAAAGTGATAGGTTAACATTACTGTTCACAACCAAACGTTGCGCTTTTATTTAGGTATGCACCTTCAGCGTAAAAGCCATGCGTTATTTTGCGTCGCGTCTTACGCGCTAATTTAGGGATGGCAGTTAGACTTTAAAACAAACTCGCCAGCTATATATTTCACTCTTCCTGTTCTTTACTGTTTCTATGGGATAAAATACTGCTGCGACATTTGTTATACATAAAAATATTTCTTTCATTTTTATTTCTATTTAAAAATTACGGTCATGTGGTAGAGAGGAATGACCAGAAACCAAAAATTGTGATCTATTTTTTATTATTATTTGACGATTTTCAAAAACTCAATTTTTAAAAATTTTTAGCTTAAAGCATTTTTAAAAATGGTTTATTATTATTAATATAATTAAAATAACATTACATTATTTAGTATGAAGGAATTGGTTAGCTTATTGTTGTTATTTTGACTTACATCACTTTTGTATCAAGGATGCAATTTTTCAGGAAACAACATTCTTATTAGCGGTCTTTTTTAATCAAAGTTACTGTGTTTAAGAGATCAACGAAAAAATCGGCATATTGGCACTTAGGTAATTTTCATGCTGAAAATCAGCAAAAAGCCGATAAATCGGCAAATCTGGCAGGCCTGTCTGTTGAATTTAATTTAAAAAGTTACCTGATTTTTTAAAAGATTAAATATGAAGCATCTGGCAGTACTTTTGTGTAATATAACAAAAAAAAAATTAAGGCGCTTTAATTTTGTTTACTAATTTACAATTCTTAATTTCTGTTTAGACCAAATAAATTTAAAATAAAAAATGAATAATTGTACTCAATATGGTGATAGAAAACAGCGGTATAAGTTATTATTGGATGAAACAAATCAGCTGCGTAAGTATTCCACATTTGCCATGAAGTGGAGTCAATAAGACTTGAAAGATTTATCAATTTAGATCAGGGCATTGGCCACCAATTGCCAAGTGAGACATGTCGGGCAGTTCAAAATATTGTACAGCATTGCGACCAAATACATAAAGAAACGCCGATAACGGAAAAAGTTGAAAATACCAGCGAGATAGTAATGGATGCACAGTTAATGAAAAGTGTCCATGAGTCCGTATCAAAGCTGTTGTTAGCAAATGCAGAATTTAACGATGGCACCTACAGTAATGCGATAGTAAGTAAGTACCAAGAGCTTGTGGTCCACTTTATAAAAATATTTCCTTTCAATTTAAAGAATGCTTTAATATCTCAAAACGAAGTGGACAACTGGCAAATTATAACTGAAATTGCCTTAACTGTTGCATGCCCTGCCTGCACAAAATCCAGTATGTTGGGAGCTATTGATGTTGAGCCAAAAGAGCGCACAGTGAAAGAAAGGCAACAACGCCGTCGTGCGGTATTATCACAAGAAAAACGACCCGAAACTATAAAGCAGCTAAAACGTGATGATCGTGGAGCAGAAAAGGTCAATATTATTCTTAAACAAGTTAGTGACTTATTTCGTGCAAATAACCGCCAACCTATACCTTACTATCGCCTAATAATTGATCCAAACAATTTTATGAATACGGTAGAAAATGCATTTCAAATGGCATTTTTAGCTCGTGATGGAAATATAGCTATAGAAGAGGGCGACGATGGTTATCCTCAGGTTCGGTTAGTGCCTAAGGATGAAATTGAAAAGCATCCTGAAACATCACAAGCTATATGTTCATTAAATATGCAATTATGTGAGGTAAGTCACTGGAATAAAATTAATTAGTTAGTTTTAGCTGTCTAAAAATAACCTTAAATTTTTTATTTTTCCTTTTTAAGGATATGGTAGAATTTTATGAAATTGCAGAACCATTGCTTTATGTACCTGTCGATATTGAAGAACAAGAAAGTACGCAAAATAATGTGATTTAATACCATCAGACAAATTTTATTTGTCGAGTATTTACAATAGTTTTAATGTTGAGTTTTTTATATTTTTTATTCATAAAAATAGTTTATAACACAAATTTTAATCACTTACTTAGTCCTTAATAACCAATAAAAGTAAACACTAGGAATTTTTGTCTTATTTTAATAAGAAATCCATAAATTTTTGAAAACTTTGTTTTTTTTTTCTGTGGCAATCTTAAACGAAACACTCAACAGTTAAAGTTAAACTAAGTTACAAATTTAAAAAAAAAAGTATAATTCGTAAACATAAATACACCTTTAATTTTTCATTTACTTAAACGATGTATAAAACTATGTATATTTTTTAAGACATTAAACTGTTTTATTAAATTATTAAAAAAAAAATGCTTACATTTCTCATTTATTTAAGATACGAAAGTTTTTAATTTAAAAAAAATCTATCAGGCATGTTCTGACACTCGCAAGTTTTTGAAATCGCATGTGATTTCAAAAACGCCAAATTTTGTTTTACATGTTCTGAAACTCACGCGTTTTGCTTGCGATTTGCTTTTTTTCTAACTTATGTTCGAAAAACAAAAACATATGTTTTTGAGGCGCAAAACATAAACAAACAAAATAAAATTAAAAGCAAAATGCCAGCAGCTTTCTTGCTTAGAATAATTGCTTTAAAAAAAATGCAATTTAAAAAAGAACGCATTAAAAAACGGACACTTAGAGATTATTCTAATCCGATGGATATTCCGGAGCAGGCGTAAGTACATACATATGTAATATACATACGTATAAACATTTTAAAAATAAAATTCATTCTTTGTATGCTTTTAGTTTCATAGCTCTCTACCGACTTAATAAGAGTTCATTTACAATGATTTTAAATAAAATTTCTGCTGATATGAAAAAGTGTTCAATTCCTGAAATAGTGCGACTAGCCAGCACTTTAAGATTCTTAGCAGTCGGTTCTTTTCAAGGTGTAATAGCCAATGACCTAAATATCAGTATGGGTCGAACAACGTTTTGTAAAATCCTCTGGGACATTTTAAATATCATTGAAGATAAACTTTGCCCACTTTGGATAACACTGGAGATGACCGAAGCAGAATTAAAAGCATCCTTTGCCAGCCGTTCCATATTTAGATTGTGCCGTTTGGTTTCTTCGTATTCCTTTTTTTTTAAAGAGCGAATATCCTCTAGCGTTCGATGGATATTTTTTAATTGTCTCGTGTGGCTCTCCAACGTACCATTTGTTGCTTCAATTTTAGAAGCAACAAACTCAAAGTTTTTTGCTTCTTCCCCCAGTAGATCTTCAATCTCTCCTTGAAACCTTTTTCTTTTTCTCTGAGGCGACATTTCAGGGTTTGCTAAAACAGATGTTGTCGCCTGTGAATCGTTTAGAGCAGACTCGGACGCACACATTTCCACCACTTTTTCAATCGGCACATTTTCCTTATTTTTATTTTTTTTTGCTCCAAACGATTTTGCCATCGATATGCCTTCAACTGCGTGGAAAATATCGCATATAATTGCTAGCTGTTCCTCTACCGGCGATAAATAATGTTGCTGAAAATCGCCTCCACCTGTTTTTTGTAGGGAACTTTTATTTTCTGCTAGCCTCGTCTTAATGCTTCTTCTCCAATCGCACCAAGTCTAAGCAAATGTAAATTAAAAGTTGTTTCTATGTACATATGTACATGCAAAGCCTTGTTTAAAAACATACATACCTTTTTCCAAGCAGCAACATCTCTTGTAGGTGGTCCACAGGCGTTAAGCTCGCGTGCCAGCTCACTCCATAGCTCGTCCTGTTTAATTTTGTCCCCTTTGGAGAACCCCTTGGCGATATCTGGGTGTCTTTCCATAAAATTTAAAAAAACCTTACATTGTTCGGCAGACTTCTGTGGCGCCCTGTATAAAAAAGAATGTATGTGTTATATTTTCTTAAAAAGATTTTTGCGTACTTACATTAAGTTTAATTTTTTAATCACTATATGTCAATTTAATGTTTAAAATGATAAATGTATGTAAACAAATTGTTTTTTATTAATTTAAAAAAAGGAAACAACAAGAAATGTTATGGCTGGCAAATGAATTTTCTATTAGTGATATTACATTAAGCAACTCTGAAGTAAACGATTATTTACGTCGTAAGTAATCAGTACATAAAAGGGATTTTTGTTTACTTTGTTAATTATAACATACACGTTCGGAAGTCAGATCGTCCTAAAATTATTTTTAATTAATCCTTTAAGGTACCTTAACACTTAAATCGCGCATTTAATAATCGTCAAAAATTTTTATAAGACTATAAAATTAAAAAAACCCCATATTTATTTGATTACCGACTATACGTTCAACAACACTAATACTAGTATATTTTCGAACATCAAGTAAAACAGCTGTTTTTATGAAATCGCCAGTACTCAAGAAAACAATCAAAACAAACAATTGATAAAACAAAGAACATATTTTAAATTTATTATTTACGACATTAATTGTGTAAAAACAAAATTATTTTTTGTTAAAAATAAAAGAGAACATATTAAATTTAATTTGTGTATAATTTTATTGTTGTTTTCAAGCTTATTTTAAGCAAAATTCATAACTTCACTTCAGTAAGTGCTTGCGATTTGAAGTCGCCAAATTTCTTGCGATTGTGAACTACAGAACACCTTTCTTGCGATTTCAACTCACATCGCAAGTTTTAAGCGATTTGCGATTGTCAGAACATGCCTGATACAGGCCTGATATGAGCCGTTTATTTTGAAAGTGGCATAAGTCACTTTGCGTTTATGCTTAAAACATATTTAAAGGATTGTGCTAAAAATTATTTCTCCAGAAGACTTACTTGCCTTAGGATACTTATTCCCCAATAAAAACTTCGGTCAACATAAAATAGTAGCAACTCTTAATATTTAAATTTCTTGCTTTTATTATTATTATTATTTTTTTTTTTTTTTTTTTTTTTTGAAAAAGTGACTTATGCCACTTTCAAAATAAGCGGCTCATATATGAAATATAAAAACAAAGTTTGTATTTGAAAATAAAAAGTGCCTAATATAAATATTGATTTAAATATTATCTCTTACAAATGTAATATTCAATTCTTAACCTTCCTGACCAAAGTCTTCTGTAAATTTACGCAGCTTAATTAAATCATCATCATTTACTGTGGGTTTTGTTCGTGACAACGACTTTAACATATCACGCTGAAAAAATTTGATAAAACAAGCAAATTTATTATAATGATTTATGAAAATATTTTTTATTTTACCATTGTAACAGGTGGCTCGAATAGTTTATCACTTGGAACATCCATCCAAGACATCTCAATGGCCCCTTTGTCACCAGGGGAACATGCTACTAATAAATCGTCAACAATTTCATCCTTATTAACGGGCGAAGGACCAGTAACACGCTGTATTTATAAATTCGAACTAATTATTTTTCTTAATTTGGAAACTTTAAATCAGACTCACTTTGAAATGTGTAGCAGTTTGTACTTTACGTACAGGTTCCATCAAGGCATCACGCACAACAATTGAAATATCGGCACCGGAATATCTGAAAAAAATATTTTATTTTTTACAAAAAATTTTAATAAAGATTGTTTAGTAAATTAAATTTTAGTTGTGATTTCCACAACGTAGTCTCTCATTTGACATTTAAGGAAATTTTCTAAAAAATATTCAATACATTTTTTTATATTGTTTAAACAAGCAGATTTGAGATTTCATATTGTTGCCTATTTTTTATTAAAAGTTAAAATTATTCATCTATATTTACCCTTCAGTTTTGTTAGACAACTCCTTAAGATCGGCTTCCGTCAAAACATGTACTGTATTACCTAAGTGAATCTTAAACATAACCAAACGAGCATGTTGCTCTGGCAAAGGTATATAAATACGTTTTTCAAAGCGACGTCGAATAGCAGAGTCCAATACCCAGGGTATATTGGTGGCTCCCAGTACTAAAATGCCATCAGTATCATTACCAACACCTTGCATTTGTACCAAAAATTCAGTTTTAATACGGCGTACACTGTCGTTTTCATTGTCAGATCGAGCAGAGCACATGGAATCGATTTCATCGATAAAGATAATAGATGGCTTATGTTGACGGGCCAACTCAAAGAGATTTTTGACAAGTTTCTCAGATTCGCCAAGCCATTTTGACATAAGATCGGAACTGGAAACCGAAAAGAAAGTGGAATTGTTTGCTTCCGTAGCCACAGCTTTAGCTAAGTACGATTTACCCGTACCAGGAGGACCAAATAATAATATACCCTTCCAAGGAATGCGTTTGCCGGTGAATAGATGAGGAAATTTTATAGGCAATATGACTGCTTCTTTAAGAGCCTCTTTGGCAGCATCCAGACCAGCCACATCAGACCATTTCACTTTGGGTTTCTCAATAACAATGGCACCCTCAAGTTTACTTTGTAACTTTTTCTTTTCAGGATCCTCGCCATCTGAATCACTATCACTTTTCTTATCTTTATCATCTCTGTAAGAAAATAAAACAATATAAATTAAAGAAAAAATACAAATACATCGACTAACTTACTTTGAGCTTGATTCACCTTCTTTGACAGGCTTTTTCTTGCCCTTTTTCAAATATTCCTTGAGCTTTTCAGCACGATCTAAATACTGCAAACACTTTGCTCTTATAGAATCCTTTGCTTTTTCACCCTGGGCCTCATCTGTTATAAATCATGAAATATATTAAAGTTAAAATTAAAATTTTAAGTATTTGTGAGTTCATACATTTTATCGCATGCAGAAAGTACTCTACTCCATGCTCATATAAACGCAAAGCCTCAGCATAATTTTTATTGCGGTCCTCTTCAGTCGCTTTAGTTACTAAATCGATGGCCTTTTGCAAGGTCGTCCCCGAAGCCATTGTCCAGAGTATTTACTATACGCAAATATATAAAAAGCTAAAATCGATTAATTTAGTATCTGCAAAATGCATTTACGAATATGCACTCCTTTATAAAAGCATTTAAGGTTCTATTTATATTTTGTTTTTGTAATTCTTTTAAAAAAGGAATGTAAAAGTACTTTTCAAAACAAATTGCATGACTAATACAATCAATGACATATTTTCCTTGTTGCTTTATTTTTATTTAATACATATTTTCATTATCTTTTATCTTCAAACATCTTGAATACCTTAATTACCTTAAAGTCCACTTGTTGGAAATATAATTTAAAATTTATAAATATTGACCTGTTAAGTGATTTTTTTATTGCAGATGAAGACGTAAATTTTTATCCTCACTCAACAACAAAAAAAATAATAGGATTGATGCGTTCATCAATTGACATTTCCTTTTAATATGTCTTACCGTGTTGAAAGACTGATAGCCGTTGTAAATACAAGACACAACAGAGTTGCTTTTACACTAGACAGCAACGAATAAAAAACTAAGCGAATTGAGTTCTGTGATAACATTACACCACGAAATCGTTTTTTATTTTTTTATTTTATTGCCTCAGAATCTGTCAACATTTTGTTGACGTAATATTTTAACTAAAATAAAGAAGAAAATTTATATTTTCAAATGGTACATAAAGAGAAAAAAACAGGTATTCTTTGATAAATTTTAGATTTAAAAAAGGTGTTGCGTACGTAAAAAATTTTAAAAATAAAACTTACAAATGAAACATGTTTTTCTATCGTTTTTTTTAATGTTTCGAGCAACTAAGACTGATTTAATATGACGTGCGCACTTATCTGTGTGGTTCACTGAAAAGACAAAATTTTTTACTTTCGGTAATATTGTCAGTATAAATATAAGTTAAAAATGTTATTTAAATAATTATTTATTTATTTGAATTGTTGGAAAGAGAGGGAATACAAATAGATAAGGGTACACTATTTCATGTACTTGTAATCTCCTTTTGCTTTCTCATTTGTAGAGTTAAGCAAACACTTAACCTGAGCTACCAAGGTTAAAATTGTAGAAATAAAATTTGAATGTGTGGACACAAATGCATTTTCAAAAAAGGATTTTAAAAAATGGCATGTGTGGACTGGGAGTTACAAATTAGGCGCTTAAATTTATTTTGTATTTATATTTTATGCGATTTTTGAGACACTGTAGTCGCCGTGCATACACCTTGTGAATTGTGTCTTAAAGCAAACTAGGTAAAATTAATAACATAGTTCAGGCACTTTTAAATAATCGTTTTTTTCACAAAATTTCCATCATTTTTAATGTCTTCACACCAAAAAAAAATAATTAAAGCAGCTGGTCTAAAAGTTATACGTGCTATAATTTCGCCTTGATACAAATATTCCTTCTTCAATTTACGATAGTAAGAAAAGCTACATTGGCAACCCATTACAACAACTGATAATGACATTTTATTACTCAAAGTTTATTTAAATTTGCATTAGTTGCGTTTGTAGTAGTTTTGACTAAAAGACAAGAAAGAGGCCTTTTATTAACGGTTTTGTGGAGATAAGCAAATTAGCTCAATACTACAAATTCGTTAATAAGAACCGGAAATAAAATATTAAATAAATTATCTGTTGTTTAAATTCAATTTATATAAAACATTTAAATGTTTTAATTAAAAACCTTTAATTACATAACAACAACTCATTTACTTTGTACCTATAATGGAAAAAGAAAAGGACTTATATCGTGATACTTTGGTACGTTATTTAGGTGAGTTTCTTATATAATATTTTATTTCTAATAAAAATTTTTTACTTTGATAGGCTACGCTAATGAAGTGGGTGAATCTGTTCGCCATTTAGTTTCGAGACACATTGTAAGGGCCAGTTATCTTATAGCAACTGGTTATGCGGTAGCTGATACCATTGATAAAACTTATAAAGATATAAAACAAAATTCTTCGTTAAAAAGTGCAGGTATAACAGCAACTGACGTCTTCATCTGGCAAATGCTAGCTTCTGTTGCAATACCAGGTTTTACTATTAATAGGTTTGTATAAAATGTTTTTTTAACTTAATTGACTATGACGTTGAAATATTAATAATTATTAGTTGTTTCATAATTTTGCACAAAGAATAAATCTGTGTTCATTCATCACTTAAGTTTGTATAGTTACTTAGGGTGTTTCTCAATAGGGATGACCGGATAAACTATCAAGGAACAAAAAAAAAACAATTTTCAAAAAAATGATATTTTTGATTTCTTTCTGAATGCTAAAAAATTATACATATCGTCGGTCACGGGTTGACAACTCTTCACATATTTTGTACTTTTTAGAAGACAAAAAAAAAAACGTTATTACTCCGTTGCTAAACCGTGTTAGAAATAAAAAAAAAAAAAACAAAACTAGTAGGAGATAGTTATTGTGGAATAATGTAAAGAAAACAAAGCTATTGAAATTATTTTCCATTTAAAAAAATCAAAATAAATAATAACCCGATTCGATTTTATTGCGAGAATTCTTAAAAAACAGAAATAAAAAATACTATTAGAAAAACTAGCAGAAACAGAAAACAATTAAAGAAAGCAAAGCTTAGTCAGAAAAAGTTCATAATAAGTTTTGGAAATTAAGGCTAATAAAAAATATATAAAGTCACAAAAAGGGCATGATATGAGAATTTTTTGCAAATATAATCAATTTCGATAAAAATTGTCTATTTAAAAAAAAAATGTTTTGCAGACATTCATAATCAATTTTTGTTTAAATTGGTTCAATATTTTGACAATAATTGGGAAAAAATACACAATTCATTTACACACATAATTTATTAAAAGATTTATTTCACAAATTTGATTACAAATTTCTTTTTTTATTTTAGTCAAGGCAATTTTAATAAGGTTTTTTTTAAGGCGAGTTTAATGTTTCTTGCTGGACTAAGGTTCAATCAGACTCCCACAACCTTAACCATGTAAAACAGCTGTTCAAACCAACCTTATGGTCATGGCTATGTGTCAAAAAAAGCAGACTTAAATACAAAAAAAAACGTGTTAGATCAACAAATTCGTAATCAAAAAAAAAAAAAAAAATACTAAACTGCTGGAATAACAGTTGCACCTAAGATAATTTTGGCGTGTTGTTTTTTGCTTTTTTTTTGACACACTCGGTTCAGCAAGAAACAATGGATTTCCCTTAAATGTTAAATGTTCGATGCTCCATAGAACATAAAAAATTTGCTTAATTTTTTTATATGAAGCTCAATTTGATATGTATAGTTTTTTATATAGAGTTTCACAGACGATAGCGATGGCGAATTTATTAATTTCGCTGTTGCTCAATAATTTTAATTTAGTTTTTTTTTTTCTTCCACAGAATCGTGTATTTCAGCAGAATGTTTCTACAAAAAAAGAATGCCAAGAAATTTGTAGTAAATTCTTTACCCGTTATTGTGGGCTTGTCTTCGATACCAATTATTGTACATCCAATAGATCACTTTACCGATTTTTTAATGAACAAAACTTATCGCCAGTATATAAAAGCAGATTGAACTAAATAAAAAATAATTTATTTTTTTATTTTAGTTTTTTTTTTCTGTTACCAAAGCTTTAACGTACAAATAATAAAAAAAAAACAACTATAAACGCCTTGTGCACTGTAGTCAAATACGTTGTAGAGTAAAATTTAAAAAAAAAAAAACAATATTTAGTACAAAACTATGTAGTTTCTAAGTATGGTTTATAAATAATAATATAAAATAATACAACTGTTGAATAAATAAAAAATTAAACTAATCTTTTTTGATAATAGAAATGCATTCCATTAAAGTGGTAGCTGAAATGAGCTTAAGCTTCCTTGGATTAATTTAACCTACATAAATGAAAAAATGTATAATGCATTTAAATAAAATATTGATTTAATAAAGAGTTTGTAGAAACGCAACTTCTAAAAGATTTAAAATAAAGTAAATAAAAAATTAAACATAAAACCACTGAAATTAATTGTAAATTTCTTCAAACAAAAAACTTTGGGTGGGTTGAGGTTCGATGCAATTTTTTTTTAATTATTTGTTTAGTTCAGAACCTGTTGTCGTGGTATTCAAGAATAGTTTATCAATGTTGTTGGTAATTTCTATGTTAATATATGCTACAACACTGTTTATTTCTTCTATTTTTCAAAGTTTTACTTCACTTTGTAGGAGGAAAATAAAATTATTTGGGTGAAATAATATTCCCAATGTTTTGATAGCTTTAATTACTAATACTATTTACATATTCCTATACAAGCTGATGACCTAGCTACAATAAAACTCAGAATTTATTTCTTTTGGATTAATTAACTTATAATAATTTCTTTGTTTTTATTTTTGCATTACCAGTAAAAAAAATTCCTTTAAAAAAATGTGTCATACATGGGAGTAATTTATTAGATCTATGAATGATAATTAATGAAAATGATTTTTAATGAAAAAACAAATGATTAAAGCATTACCATTAATAAACGTCTCTCCTTGTCTTTGTTTATAAAATAAACAACCTTAGAAAAGCATTATTTAAAAATTATTTTAAAATTTGGTGAAATATTTTTTAACATTCTTAGAAAAAAATGAGACGCTAAAGGAACATAATATTATTTTCATGTATATTATAAGATCTGCCAGTTGGGGTATTAGGTGATTTAAGCATATTTTTTAAGTATTTAATAAAAATTTATTGGAAATGCAAATTCACTTTCAGAGTAAAATTAAATATAATTAAAAAAAATCAGTAAATGATAGATGAAGTTTTTATCATTGCAATTGTTTCAACTAACGGTAATGAAAAATATGGTTGGTTTTTGGTTATATTTTGTATTTTATCCTATTCAGTTAGCATTTAAAAAAATTATTTAACTTATTTTTTTAATATTATATTTATTTATTTATTAAAAAAAAAAGATGCAGAAAGCCCAATTTACCAATGTGAGTCTTTTAAGACTTTTCAAGATGACTCAAAACGGATTAATCAGTTGTGCGTTTAAAAATAGACTCGAATATAAATCCGACAAACGAAAAGAGACTTGTTTAAAAAACGACAGGTACAGAAAGCAAATTCTCGAAATGTGACTGTTTTTAGCATTTCCTGAAAGTCATATTTGGCATAGCCCAGTGATGAAAAAATGATTCAAATAAATTATTATTTTTAAAAGTATGTCTTTTCGTAGAGAAAATACAGATACAAGTTTTTAACAATGTTTACAAAATTTTAGAATTTTGACTTAAAACAATTTTTTTTTTAATTTTAGGAAAATTAGAAATGACACGCTGATAAAATCGTGGACGAAGCCGTGGGCGTATTAAAAAATGGGCAAAATTTTATTTGACATGTTTAATTTCGAGAAAATACAGTTAGAAATGTGCGTATAATATGTTTCGAAGAAGACTCGCATACGGCTAGTAGTATGACAAAAAAAAATAATAATAAAATGACTCGCAAATGTTTCGTATTTGATTAAAAGTACGATCGCAAGCAGTATCGAAAATGAAACAAAAACGACAGTCATAAAGGACTTGTTTAGAAGAGTCGCGGCTAGAATACCATTTTCTGCCGACAAAACAATTATTTTCGCCTCAACAACAAGCGCATAAGCGATTATTGTAATCGCGCAGAAGAGTCAAACAAGACTCTAATATGATTAATAGTTTTAAAAAATGCTAACTGGGTACTGCTGTCTTATTTGGAAAATGGTTTAGCCCAAAATTTGTAATAAGTCAATTTGAAAATAAAATACATTTTTAAATAGAAGCACAAAAGGTAAGTCTGAAGAACTGGAAAAAAAATGAAAGTAAGTATTGAGAGGTTTTAGTTGCTTAAAAAATATTCGCGAGAAGACCTTGAAAAACCGAATCAGGAGGTTTCTGTTAAGCTTCATTAGTGGATCCTTTATTTACTTAAAAAAGAAAAAGACTTTCAAACTGTTTCGATTTAGGATACCTGAATTTCAAATTCAATAGTGATGAGAAAAATTGACAAGATAGGAGCGTTAACAAGAATTTCATTTATTATTATTATTTTATTTCAATGAAATAAATCTGCTAAGTACGAGTTTGAACCTTTAGTTTTAAAGGGACACTTTATAATTGAAATACTTTTTACTTGCTTTAATAGCGAACTAGCAATACATACTCTGTGTAAATTTATGCTATCCAGAGCTGTAAATGAGTCATTCATTTTTTAATTAATTCACTGAATTAGCAATTTTTCAATCAATTATTTTCACACAAAAAAAAAAATTAATGATATTTTAATTAAATCAAATGAATTTGGTAAAAATGAATTGCAATTCGTTTCTAATTCAAATTCAATTTCCATTTAAATTGAAATGAATTAACTTTGAATTAGTTAAAATAAATTAAAGAAGCAATTAGGAATTCATTTCCAACTCATTGTCTAAAATTTGAATTGATTTTTTAAGTAAATATGCAGTTAGCATTTCCATGTTTTCTTTGATCATTGAATATTTTTAGTTTAGTAGGAGAAATACCCACTTTTTATTCCTTCTAGATCTGCTTTGAATTCGATTGATTGGAATTTATTTTATTGCTTCATTTATTTGAATTGCAATTTGTTGCTCTAACTCATTCGAAAGAATTCAAAATCAATACAATTCAAATAAATTGGAAATGAATTGCAATTCACTTTTACAAATTCATTTGAATCAGAAGCGAATTGCAATTCTTTTTACAAATTCATTTCAATTGAAAATGAATATAAATTAATTTCTGCCTAATTCGTTTGAATTGATTTAAATTGCATTAAATTCTTTTTTGTTGTGAAAATATTTAAAAATTTAGTTACTTCGTTAACGAATTAAATTAAAAAAAAAAATGATTCATTTACATACGGGACTATCGTAACATCCATCATTTATTGTTGTTTACACTTATTTTTATTGCCAACATATATGCACATACTAAAGACAAATAGAAGTTAATAACGTCACTATAGAAACACCCTTTATATTTTAGTTTAATTCTTTACTTTTATACCCTTCACCATAAGAAGTGGAAAAAGGGTTTAAGTTATGGATCTTAGTTTGTTATTACGTTTTTAATTTTTACATTATCTATTGCCAAACCCATAAATTTTATATATTCTGAATCCTTAGGCATAGCGAAGTCGTTTAAACGATGTCCGTCTGTCCGTCTGTCCGTCCGCGTTAGTGTTAAAATGAACTTTGCCAAGGCACTAGATGAGCTAGAGAAATTTTAAATACTCCAATCGAAAATTTTGCTATTGAAAAGCAACAAGATCGGTATATGTCCTTCAAGGCAGCGGGCAAAACATTACGCCTGTTTTTTTCCATATCATTTGGAACAATGAAGTAACTCCAATAAAAAAATATATATGTATAAGACGACAGAGAATTAAAAATTAAGAAAAAAAAAAACATCAAGTGAAAATATTTGCGCTCGCTCATATTTTCCGAGTCATGCCGAGTTTACACACGTATATGTTTCTTGCAGAAATTCTTAATTTTGTGAAAGAGAAAGGAGTGAAGAAACATTTTATTTCTCGTTCTCTCACCCACAAAATTCAAAATTGCTCTAAGAAAAATTGACGTGTGTGAACTCGGTATAATGAGCCTCTGAAATTTTCATAGGAAACTACAATTATGCACCATATTTGTTTAAGTTATCAATATGGGTATCATTTAAAAGCTTTTGAAGAGATATGTATTTCAGAAAATACAAAAATTTTTAAAAAGTACTTAACCCATTAAGTGTTAGTGACATTTTTATGTAAAATAATATTTTTTATTTTTTTTGTTAATCCTCTGTCACTCCAATATTTGTTTTTTTTTTGATTGAAGTTACTTCACTTAACTAGATTTAGATAGATGGTAAAGAGTATATAAGCTTTGGCATAGCGGAGTATAGCACTCTTAGTTGTTTATACTAATATTGGACATTAAGATACTTAAACTTTAATTGTCTCCCTATTGCTGTTTTAAAACAAGGCCACGTATTTAAAAATTACTTAACTATTGGGACACCTTTTAGTTGAAAGAACAAACAGTAAGTTATTGATATAATGAGGTTTTGTGGGTGGTTCACTGACCCGCACTCGGATACTGCGATTCAATCAATAGTTCGAGTTCACATTTTGGCCTGTGGGCCTCGTTCGGCACGTTTCTCCCTGCTTCTATAGTGCCCACATTTCTTTTACCTGGTTTTGTTTACCTCTTATCTTGATGTTTTCCTCTACTTCCTGACTTTCATTTGTTCTTTTTTATTTCTCTTCCTTGTTTGTTCTTCTAATCCAGGCATTACAAAGGGACAGGTAAGTAGACCCAAGTGGGCTGTGGCTTCACAGCTGCCTGCTAAATAACCTGACTCTTAGTGGACTTAGTTTTACATACACTTTGCAAATCAGGCTTGTCTGCCTATCACAATACAAAAATTAACAATATTCGTAAAAGTGTAATTTCACTTTCGGGACATCCTTAAATTTAATTTTTTATTTTCTGTTAAAATTTTAAGAGTGTAAATATTACAGTTCCAGAGACAGAGAGCTGTGATAGACGGACAAACAGTGTTTCAAAAACGCTTATACACTTTGTGTAGGGAACTCTAAAAAAGTGTGTACTTACGAAATTTAAAATTTGGCTTGGGTTCATTTAAGAATTTGTATGACACTTTACATGGCGCTATAATTGTCTGTTTTTGCTTAAAAAAACGAAATATGTAACATCTGACAAAACATCGTTTTAAATTAGATACTTTTTAGTCCTCGTCCACAAATGCAATTTTTGTTTCTGAAATTATCTGATTTTCTCTTCTGGAATTGCATTCGTGTCCACACATTAAAAATTGTTTCTGCGATTTCGGCTTTGATTGCTTAAATTTTGTTTTTGTTTAAACTACGAATAACAAAACAAAAGAGCATTGCAATTACATGAAACAGTATACCCGTTTCTATTCCTCTTTCCTCTCTCATCAACAAACTCAAGAGTTGCGCAACAAAAGTTGCAAAATGGACGGGTACAGCTACAGTTTTTTGTAGAGGCTGGCGAAGATAAAATGTTTTTAAAAGTCCATTTTAAGATTTATAATTCCCTTAAAAACCGAAATATTTTTTTATTTATTAAAAGCAAAATATGCAAAGCTTTTAAATGAATTTAAATGAAATAATAAAATTAAAAAAATAGTATTTCATAATCCACTGGAAATAAATTGATTGAAATATTTTTATTTTAATAGGCTTTGCACAAATTATTGGAGCAGTCAAAATTTTATTTTAATTTTACTACTACAATTTTTTTAACGTAAAATAATATTTTTTTTATCCAAAAAATTTACACAAATATATTTAAATCAAAGAAAAACTATGTTCCCTTTGCGATTAACGAAATCGTTATCAAGATCTCTTAAAAAAATAGGAAATGTTACAAAATTAGCAAGCAAACGAAACTATGGAACAGATGATCCGCGAGTTACGGTATGAAAAATAAATTCACTAAGTTCTTTTTTGTTTTTGTATACCATTCGAAACGGTTTTAATTACAGAAAGGACTTGTCATTGGTATTTATGAAAAGGAAGGCGATAAAGATCCCAAACTAACTACAAGTGGTGAAAAGTTTGATGATCGCGTACAAGGCAGATTGACAGAGTTAGTCAAAGAGTAAGTACAAATAACCAAAGAGATCATAAAGTGGAAAGTCTTAAGATAAAAAAATTATTATTTTTTTGTTGCAAATAGATGTAATATTACCGGAGCTTTGGGTAAAGGCAAGGCCTTTAATAATATAGATCAAGAATACCGATCTGTTGCTGTCGTTGGTTTAGGACGGGAAGGAGCCGGGTTTAATGAGTTGGAAATGATTGACGAAGGAATGGTATGTTAATTATTTTGATAGTTAAATACTTTTATTAATATATTCAAATGAATCAAATACCGGTCAGTGTCAAAATTTCGTTTCAAATATTTTTTTTCAAAGATTTCAAAACCGATTACGATTTCCTATAATTATTTTCTTTATTGTTTTGCCGATGAGTTTTATGAAATATTTTTTTTCAGATATTATTTATTCATTAATTAATTGTTTAATTTTACAAAAAGGAAAAGAAAAATTCTAGTTTCAGAAATTTTTTTTCCAACAGCTACATTTGTTTTTATTAAAATCGGGACAAGTTTTTAAACCAACATTTTAAATCAATCGAAATTTTTATTGAATTTGTAAACACAAACAAATTTTTTTCCTCAATGAATAGGAAAATACTCGTGTGGCTGCTGGTGTTGGGGCACGAACATTACAAATGCAAGGTTGCTCTGAAGTATTTGTTGATTCTATGGAATACCCTGAACAGGCCGCCGAGGGCAGTGCCTTGGGCGTCTGGCGCTACAATGATAATAAGATGAAAAAGAATCGCACAGCTGTGCCAAAGCTGGAATTATTCGATTCCCCAGATGTTGATGCATGGACCAGGGGTCTTTTTAAAGCAGAAGCGCAAAATTTGGCCAGACGTCTATGTGATGCTCCCGCCAATCAAATGACTCCTACGACATTTGCTCAAGCCACAGTAGATGCCTTATGTCCATGCGGTGTTACCGTCGAAATACGTACCATGGAATGGATAGAACAGCAACATTTGAATTCATTTCTGACAATAGCGAAAGGATCATGCGAGCCACCAGTTTTATTGGAAATAAGCTATTGTGGTACAGCGCCCGAGGACAAACCAATTTTACTTTTAGGAAAAGGAATGACTTTCAATAGGTTCGATTAAAAATATTATTTTTTTAAGTTAAATGAAAACAAAAAATAAATCAACTTATTTTTTATTTTCAGTGGTGGTGTTTGCTTACGTCCCAGTAAAGATATGGATTTATATCGTGGTAGTATGGCCGGAGCAGCTGTATGTGTGGCTGCTATACGTGCAGCTGCTGCACTTTCACTGCCCATTAATATTTCCGCTGTAATACCCTTGTGTGAAAATATGCCCTCGGGCATGGCTTGTAAGCCCGGGGATGTTGTTACTTTACTAAATGGACGAACACTTGCTATACGTGTAAGTAATGCTTGTTTATTGAAAAACTTGAAATAGAAATTTAAATAAAGAAAAATTTTTTTTGAACAAACAGGATACAGACAAGGCCGGTGTTGTGGTAATGGCTGATCCCTTATTATACGCTCAGACAGCTTATAAGCCTCGTTTAGTTGTAGATATAGCTACCCTGGGCACTGGCGTTGTCAAAGGTTTGGGTGGTGGTGCTACAGGTATATTTTCTAATTCGCATTATATTTGGAAACAATTTCAAAAGGCTGGATCTCTTACGGGCGATCGTATGTGGCGTTTTCCATTATGGCACTACTACAAGAAACTTGTTACAAGTCAGTTTCTAACTTTTTCTTTTATATGTAAATTATAACTTAATTATATTTTTTTTGTATTTAAATAGACAACATAAGTTTTGATATAAGTAACAATGGTTCTGGCCCAGCTTCAAGTTGTTTGGGAGCTGCTATTTTACACGTAAGTTAGAAAATATTGATCATCATACTTCTCATCATTCGGTGTCTATAATTTATATATTGTTTATTTTTAGGAATTTGTACCTTGCGTTGATTGGGCACACTTGGATATACGCGGTGTTGGCATGTTAACACGTTATGGTACGATACCATATCTATTAAGAGGTCGCATGACTGGCAGGCCCACAAGAACTGTAATACAATTTCTATATCAAATGGCTTGTCCTGATGCCCAGGCCAAGTAATAAATATGTTTGTATATTTATAAACAAAAAAAAAATGTCAATGCAAAGAAGGTGCGCCTCAAATCTCTAGGGAATTTACTTATTGTGTGACTTTTTCGTTGTGATATGTTGTTTGGTGAAAATGTTTTGAAATCGAATCTAAATTGATAGTGCATTTAATAATTTTATTTGTGAGTTCTATTTGTTTTTCAATATATTCAAATCATTTTCTTTAATGTGCATTTTTTTAATATAAATTTACATAATCGTTAATCTGTGTTTTCTTTTTCATACTTTTTGAACTAAGAAAGGTCTATATAATCTGCTTTAATGTTGGGATTAAAAACATGAAACCTAGGAGAGTTACTCTATTTCGATTCGAAAGAAAGCACTTTCGAAACGCATTGCTTTAGCCATAGAAGTTTGATTGATTTTCTTTTCGAATCGAAATAGAGAGCAACCCCTCTGGTATGTGTTGGAAATCGATCGACTTAAAAGAATTGTTTTTGAATCTATTTTCGTTTTTAAACACTTGTTTTCCGACATTTTAAAATTGTTGGTTTTTGTTTTGAAATCGATCTTAATTCATTCCAACTTGTAAGAACGATCGTTTTTAAAAAAGATATTTTAAAGAAAGCTGATTTTAATTTTAAACTCTCTCATAGTCACAAATTTATTATAAATCATTTAGTGCTCATATCGATTAACTTCATATTTTTAAATCCTCGGGGGCTACTCTAATGCGATTCGAAAACAATTTAGATACGAGAGCTTAATGCAATAAAAGAGCAATTTGGTACTCTTAATCTCTTTCGCAAAACCTTTCGCTTTTTTAAAAAACTAAAAACATAAATGAATTAAAAGTTATTTTTGGATTAAGTTTATTTTTTTAATTTCTAAAAAAAGACGAGTTACAAGGAGAACAGTAAATAAATTTTTTAGTTTGTGTCTCAACTTCGTCTTACCAAATTAATAGGTCTGTTCCAGATGCATAACAAAATAGTCCGGACTTTTGAGAGTAAAAAGAAAATTACTCTCTGAATGTGACAAAGTAGTCCAAAATTACTGGAACGTAAAAAACCACAATTGAACGCTTTAAAATGCTAATCGTGCTGACTTAATTAAATAAATTTTATTAAAATGAAAATTATTTTAAAAACAAAGCATTTGCAGCATTGTGAAAAGTACTTGAATATAAACTGAAAGCCAATTATTTAAAAATTATTTATCCATGACTTTTTCAATGATCTATAAAAGCATATTTTATTGAAGAAAGTGATAAATATCCACAAATATATGAACAAGTACTTACCTCTTCAAGTTTATTTGAAAACTCTTTCATTTTGCTTTTAAGTAACAACTTTATTTGATTTGATAGTTATTTGATTTTTAAATGTAAACAAAAAGCAACTGATAATTAAATTCTAGTCCGAACTTACCCAAAGAAAAAGTTCGTACAACTTTGTACAGGAAATGTAAAATTTTACTCTCTCATTTTCTCTCAAAATTGTACAAAAATTGTTATCTGGAACGTTTTTGGACTAATTTGTACTAGTTCCGTTTTTGTTATGCATCTGGAACAGACCTAATATTGATGTGAATATTCCTCGTATTATTATTTACAAAATTAGTTGGTTAAATAGACGATGATTACAATGTACACAATCAGCAAAGAATGCTGATGAAGGATATAGCGATCCAGAAAATGCAGGTGTCTTATTTTTTTTTTTTTTGTTTTCTTGTAAATTAATTTTTCTTTCTAAAAAAAGGTTTTTAGAAATTAAAAAATAAATTTAAGCCGAAAATAAATTTTAATTCATTTATGACCAAAGGTCAACTCCCAATTTTTATAAAAATCAAATAAATAACTGACAACACTCACTAAAAAGTATGTTAACATTACGTGCTTGTAATAAAGATGGAAATGGTCGTGTAGAACGTATAACAAGGAGATTCTTGGGAGATAGGTCCGTTATACTCTCCTTGAATGACCGAAGGTAAGAGAAAAATATCGATTACGGGTTTTCTTATTTCCGTCTTGTTTAGCATTTACTGACTTTAGCTTCCCCTTGGCCACTTCTCAGTATAAAATCTACTAAAATTTCAAGCTGTCGTTTTTTTCATTTTTTTTTTTTTATTATTTTTTTTTATTTTTTTTTTTAAAGCACTTTTATGTTTTTCTTCCTTTACGTTTGCTCTTTTATTATAACAAGAAAATTGTGATTTTCAAACGCATATGATAGACGCTTTCGCATTATAGAGTGCGGTGCTGGCAAATTTACAAAATATAAAAAAAAGAGATGAGAAAAACGCAAGAACGCTTTAAAGAGTACAAATTAATCGCATTTAAGAGTATGCATTAAAGCACTTAGTCTTTAGTTTGAGTTATAAAAATAACCATCATTAAGCAACAGAAATTATTTTATCCAATAAATAAGAAAGATGATTAACCCCATAATTAACATGACAACAAACTCCTTTTTAACAGTATCATCCCTTAGCCATTTCTAGCGGTTAACTAAGAAAATCATTCGAATTTGAAAGTAGCGAAGACATTCGTAGTATAGTTTTGGATGTCACGAATTTATTAAAAATATAAGGCAAATCTTTGTTTGGTATCACTACATTTCATAATATCTAACAAAGAACTTACGTAAATAAGAGCTGGAACAAAATCTTTAGTAAGTGGACACAGCAATACCCTTATGAAATAAGAAAAAAAATTAAAACATTTTTTCACTAAATAATTGCTGCAATAAAATCAAAACTTGTCAAAAAAAAAGCGTCATTTAATCTAGTCCAAATGAGACATTGAAAAATGTTTAGAAAACTTTATTATGAATTTAAAAGTAATCATTACAGAGTTAGAACGATTTAAACTCCAATTTAAATGTGTCTATTAAGCCTGTTTTAAAAATCTAAAGATTTCAAATCACTCGTGGCTTAAAATTTTCTATAGTTGAGGTTAAAATTTACAAACATCAAAAGTATGGAAGCAGAGAAATAAAATTATTTAATGTTTAAAAAGTGTACATTTTTCAATTTCTTACAAGGCATGCAAAACAATACTTTTAGTAAATCGATGAACCAACTTAGGAAATTCACACATATAAAGTTCCTTAAAAAAATTGTTTATAAACTCATCATATATTATTTAAAACTTAATAAAGAAGAAGCATTAAATTCTATGTTGTAAAATCTTTTTCTAATACTTAGTAAGTTTTCTTAAAAAAAAAAACAAGGAAGAATATTATATTCTGCTATGTCAAATATTATATACCCTTCACCATATAAGCACATCTACTTTAATAAAGTAACTCCAATCAAAAAACAAATATTGGGGTGACAAAGAATTGAAAAATAAGAAAAAAATGTTTATTTAAAAATGTCATTGGCTCTTAATGGGTTAAGCACTTTTTAAAAAGTTCAGAGGCTCACCAGTCGAAAAACATTGGCGAGTGCCAATTTTTCCACTTGATGTTTTATTTTCTTATTTTTTAAGTTTTTTTATTTAATTATTTTAAACGAAATTTGTTCGAAATGATATGAAAGAATTAGAGGCAGGCGTGGTGTTTTACCAACTGCCTCGAAGGTCATGGACCGATCTTTTTAACAGAAAAATTCTCGAAACTTTGCTTTAGCAAAGTTGATTTTAACTCTAACACAGATGGACAGAAGGACGGACAGCGCTTAATCGACTTCGCTATGCATAAAATCGCAGAATATATATAATTTATGGCGTCGGAAATGGATATAAAAAAAATATCAAACGGGATGACAAACTTAGATACACCCTTTTCCACTTGTGGTGGAGGGTATAAAAATCAGTACTCGATTTAATTTCGAACGTTATTATATATAAAGGCAAAACTACAGCAAAATTATAGATATGAATATTGTCTGCCTGTGGTTTCATGTCGAAAAAATTATTTTTATAATTAAATTGAAAAAAAAAAAACAAATTTTAAAATAACTTTTACCCACCAAACTTCTGGTATTGCAAAAGGCTAAATGCTGTGCTGCCAGACTTAATGCCTTCTCACGCTGGCTCAGGCTGGATATAGGGCACTCTAAAATTATCGATCGGGATGTGCCACTGCCATCAATGGTGGACTACATCTCTTCTACTCCCGCTCTAAACCACGGGTTTCGGATCCATATTCCGAGTAGGGAGATATGGGTCCGTAACAAAGTGGTTGTAGGTGGTACTGTTGACATCTACACCGATGGCTCGAAACTGGACGACAGAGTCGGTTGCGGAATCTTCTCTAATAGCCTTGCACTAAGACTCTCCCTTAGACTTCCTGACTACTGCAGTGTCTTTCAAGCCGAGGTAATGGCAATTCTGAAAACATCCGAAATAGCGCTTAGGACAATCTTTCTGGCCTTGCCATTCGGATGTTTTCGGACAGTCAGGCGGCTGGTGCATACAGTACATCTAAGCTAGTCCTGAGTTGTCGCTCATTACTGAACACTCTATCGGAGCGATCACAGATTGACCTGTTTTGGGTCCCTGGTCACAGGAATATCCAGGGTAACTGTGAGGCCGATGATCTTGCTAAACGGGGCACATTGCTTCCTTACGTCTCCTCGCTACCAGACGTTGGAATTCCTCTGGAAACGGTGAAAATGGCCATAATGAACCACTACCTCAATTTGGCTCGCAAATTATGGGTAGAGGAAAGTTCCTGTTGTGTCTCCAGACAACTGTGGACTACACTGGACCTCAAGCGGACCAGGCAGCTGCTCAGACTGGACAGAAAATCCATAACTATCACGATCTCGGTACTTACTGGACACTGTCTAATCGGCAGGCATGCTGAAAGACTCGGTCTGCCCTTTAATGATTTCTGTCGCAGCTGTGGCTCGGAGGATGAGGAAGAGACCGTACTGCACCTCCTGTGCCACTGCCCAACCCTGGCTCGAAGAAGACTAAGAATTCTGGGCTCTCCTTTCTTTGGAACTCTTACGGAGCTATCATCTCACTCTATAGGGGACATTGCGAATTTCATCCGTGAATCCTCATGGTTCTCGGCTGAGTAAGGGGAGTCGCGCCGCCTTCCTTGTGGTATCACAACGGGCCATTCGATTGTGCTCAAGTGAGCTTCGTCGCGAGAAGCTGCCACTCCTAACTAACTAAAATAACTTTTAAAACAAAAATAAAATTAAAAAAAAAGGTTTTTGGTACCTTTAAGAAACAAAAACCATTAAAGATTCTGCTCACCTAAATTTTGTGTTATTACAAATTAAATAAAAACAGATGAGTATCATAATTGGCCTTGGCGAATCTATACCTTTCATCAAAGTAATATTAGAAATTGCCTTATAATATAAAGATTCCCAATTATTCCCAAAATTTAAAAAAAAAGTGTAAAAAATTTTTTAATAATTAGTTTATTTTGAACATTAAATTACATAAAAAAATTAAATTTGTTTTTCCTCAGTAAAAGGTCTTATCAAGAGACAAAAGAGTCAGGCGGTCGACTCATTCGACTAAGCTTTAGACTTAATTAAAGTAACATATTTATTTTTTATTTTTTTCAAATGAAAACACGTTAATTTAAATGTTTGCTGGGTAGTTATCTTCATCGGTTGTTTAAACAATCTATAAATTCCCAAATGATGAACCGATTAAGATAAAAAATGGATTATTCATATCTGCAAAAAAATGTTAAAATGTTAGAAATGTTAAATTTTTTTATAGAAATCGATTGTATAAACTAATCGTAAATGGTGGAATACAAAATCGTCTTGTCATTTTTGAGTCGAAACGTGGATTTTTAGTGAACTTTTGAATTAACGATAGTTGTTAAATTTTAAGTTTTTAATTAAAATTGAAATACATACATATGTATATTAATAAAACTTAAATTTTTTAGTGAAATTCTGGTTGAATTGTGGTATTATGGAAAATTTTCGATTTATCAGGCATGTCACAAATTCCGTTCGGAATTGAAATGATTCCGAATTTATTATTCCGATCGAAATGGTTTTAGCTTCTATAGTTTCCGTTCGGTTTTAGTAAACCCAAGAAAGTTTTAAATCACTTATGTTTGTTCAAAATATGGCAACAAAACATCGAATGTCGCAAAACAAAAAACAGCGGAATTAAAAAAACCAAAAAATTCAAAAAATGTTTGTTTTTCAGTGCGAATTGCTAAAAAAGTTAAAATAAAAAATATCAAACATGTCCGGAATATCTATAATTGCAACGGCAGAAGAAAATAAAAATAATATTGTTTGTGGGCTGTTACTAGGGAATTTTTTAAAAAAGAATAAAATTAATTTTTTGATTAACATCATATTAAAATAAATTTATTTTGGATCAATAAGTAAGGTAAAGAATAGCTTTACCTATAAAAAAATGTTTTGAATGGTTTTTCTGTTAAAAATATGCTCAAAATAACAATTCCACATAGCAAACTGAAAGTGGTTTCATTCCGAAAATTTTTTTCGTTTTACGTTTTCTATAGAAGCAAAATACGGAATCAATTCTACTTCCGAACGGAATTTTGTTCTGTGACATGGCTGTATAAGTTAAGTTTGGATTTCTTGTTAGTAAAAAACAACACCAATATAAAAAAAAACTTAACAAAAAAAAAAAAAAAAAAAAGAGGCGCTCGCCTTCTTTGATCATATATCAACCGTTGATAAAATAATAGAATTCCACGGGTTTTTTTCTTTATTAAAAAAAGGACTTTAAAGATAAACAAAATTCTGCTGCTTTTTAATGAGCACATCATATTTTGAATGTCACAAAAAGTTTATTTTTTACTAAAATGTTAATTTTTTTTTAATTTAATTAAACCTTGAAAATATTTACAAAAAATATTTTTTCATGTGTTGGTTATATCTAAGTTCGGGCGAAAATTGGCTTTTAATTTTTATTATACCCTTCACCACAGGTGGAAAAGGGTATATCTAAGGTTGTCATTCCGTTTGTAATTTCTACAATATTCATTTTTGACACCATAAAGTATATATATTCTGAGCGGGCAAAACACCACGCCTGCCTATAACTTTTCCTTATAGTTTTTAACAATGAAGTAACTTCAATAAAAAAAAAAAAATGGGACGATAGAGAATTAAGGATTAAAAAACATCAAGTGATAAAATTTGGTGCTCGCCAATATTTTGCGAGTTATGGGCCTCTGAACTTTTCATAGAATACACAAGGGCCCCGAATTGCGTCGTCCCGATTTGCGTTGTTTCGGTTTGCGTCGCATTTTTAAAACTGAAAAATTCGATTTGTGTTGTTGCAATTTCAAGTTGTGTCATTTTACCCCGATTTGCATCCTTTTGATTTCCATTTGCGTCTTTTTGTTTCCGATTTGCGTTGTTATGATTTCAATTTGCGTCGCCAAAAACGGTTAAATTTTTTACTGCAGCATTGTGGATTACCATTTTTCGCATTTGTACTGTCTGCTTTAGCATCTTTTCTGTCTTATAGAATTTTTACAACTTCAAGCAACACTGATCGTCACCTGTGCGTTAAAAAGTTTTTAAATTGCGTGAAATAAGGGAAATTCTCTATGTCTTTTTAAATTTTTTTTTCTTAATGTATTGTTTTGTTATTTCTTTAAAATAATTATAAACATTTTTAAAGTAAATGAAATAAATAAAAATGTATTCATATGTTTTTTATGAAAAATTAAATATTTTTGCCTAATTTTGAATATTTTCCCCAATAAATTAAGTTTCAGTGCATTTATATAGAAAAAGGTGATTCACTTTGCGCCGTTTCAATTTGCGTCGCGTTTCTCCGGTCCCCATTAACGACGCAAATCGCGGCTCTGGTGTAGTACGATTGAGCACCATATTTTTTATAAGATATTAATTTAAGTATCATTTTGAAGTTTTTGAAGAGATCTTTCGGGAAATACCAATTTTTTTTAGAAATGATTAACCCATTAAGAGCCGATGACATTTTTATGTAGATTTACATACATGGTGAAGGGTATATAAGATTCGGTATAGCCGAATATAGCACCTCTTACTTGTTGTTATAATAAAATTGTGCCGTGAACAAGCACTATAAATTATTGTTAGTTGTTAATCGTATCTACAAGAAAATAATTACTGTTTATGTATGAATGTGTCTTTTTTCTTTTTTAATAAACCCAACTTAACTTTCATATCATATAAAAAATTCACTGTAAATATGTTTATGTTTTATGTTTGTCAATATAATTTTTATTTCAATAGGCTCTGCAAACGTTGTGAAATTTTAATTGTAACAGAAAAATTTTCTTCAACTTTTTTTATTTTTAAATAAATTTTTCACAAAGCGAAAAAATGTTAAGATTATATTTAACAAAATCAATAACAAAATCTTTTGGAAAGTTAAAACAAATTTCGAAAATTATTAGCACGCGCCGCTATTCATCGGATAATCCGCGAATAACGGTAAGATGTGATAACAAAAAAAAAAAAAAAAACAATAATGTTTTAACATAAATATCATCTACATATGTCCAACTGTAGAAGGGTCTGATTCTCGGTGTTTACCAAAAAGAAGGTGATAAAGATCCAAAATTATCTTCAGGTGGTGAAAAATTTGACGACCGAGCACAAGGCAAAATTACCGAGTTAGTCAAAGAGTAAGTAACCATTTGTGAAATATTTACATATGTATGTGTATGGAAGTTTTAACTATAATTAATTTCTTTAAAATTAGATGCAACATCACTGGAGTGTTAGGTAAAGGCAAAATATTTAATAATGTAGATCAAGAATATCGTTCAATCGCGGTAATCGGTTTAGGGGCTGAGAATATAGGTTATAATGAATTAGAAGATATTGACGAAGGAATGGTAAGTAAACATAAATTATATAATCAAGTTTCCTTAAGCAATTCAAATTAAATTAATGTTATGCTTCGCTATAAAATTTCGTATGGAAAAAAATATTTTAGATTCGTAAACTTTTGATTGTAGAAATTTTTTTCAACTATTTGCTTGATGTTTTAAATAAAAATTTTATTAAAGGAAAATGCCCGTGTGGCTGCTGGTGTTGGTGCACGCATGTTACAAATGCAAGGTTGCTCAGAGATTTATGTTGATGCCATGGAATATCCGGAACAAGCCGCTGAGGGAGCAGCTTTGGCTATATGGCGTTACAATGACAATAAAATGAAACAGAATCGAACTCCGATACCAAAATTGGAATTGTTCGAATCGCCAGATCTTGATGCCTGGACTCGAGGTCTTTTCAAGGCAGAAGCACAAAACTTAGCACGTCGTCTTAGTGACGCTCCCGCCAATCAAATGACTCCCACGACATTTGCCCAAGCCACAGTAGATGCCTTGTGTCCATGTGGTGTCACCGTCGAAATACGTACCATGGAATGGATAGAACAACAGCATTTGAATTCATTTCTGACAATAGCTAAAGGATCATGTGAACCACCAGTATTTTTAGAATTAAGCTATTGTGGTACTTCGCCAGAGGATAAACCTATTTTACTGTTAGGAAAAGGGATGACTTTTAATAGGTTGGTTCTTAAATAGTGTTAAATAAAATAACAAACTGATCTTTTTTGTATTTTAAGCGGTGGTATTTGTCTACGTCCGTGCGAGCATATGGAAGAATATCGTGGTAGTATGGCCGGAGCAGCTGTATGTGTGGCTGCTATACGTGCAGCTGCTGCTCTATCACTTCCTGTTAACATTTCTGCCGTAATTCCTTTATGTGAAAACATGCCGTCGGGAATGGCTTGTAAGCCCGGGGATGTGGTAACCCTGCTCAATGGACGCACACTTGCTATACGAGTAAGTTAAGCCTTCGTTAAAATGAAAATTTTATTTAATTCTTTTTTTTTTTTTTTGTTTTCTTAAAATTAGGATACTGACAAAGTTGGTGTTGTGGTGATGGCAGATCCTTTACTTTATGCTCAAACTACTTACAAGCCACGTTTAGTTGTTGATGTTGCCACGATGGGTAATGGTGTAGTAAAAGGTTTAGGCGGTAGTGCAACAGGCGTATTTTCCAATTCTGAATATATTTGGAAACAATTGCGCAAGGCAGGTTCAATTTCTGGTGACAGAATGTGGCGTTTACCCTTGTGGAGATATTACAAAAAGCTTGTTACAGGTAAATTTTGTTGATAATGGTTACATATACCGTTTTAGATATTTAACCAATAATAAAAAACAATTCCTTTATTATATGTAAACAGAAAATACTAGTTTCGATATTAGCAATGATGGTGTTGGTCCAGCTTCAAGTTGCTTAGCCGCTGCAGTTTTACATGTATGCAGTTTTTGAAGTTTTAATTTAAATCTTTAAAGCAATAAATGTTATTATTTTGCAGGAATTTTTACCTTGCGTTGATTGGGCACACTTGGACATAAGAGGTGTTGGCCTATTAACTCGCCATGGCACGTTACCATATCTACTAAGAAATCGCATGACCGGTCGCCCTACAAGAACCTTAATCCAGTTTCTATATCAAATGGCTTGTCCTGATTCTCAGAAATAATAGTATACAACCTTGAGACCAGATGAACAAACATTTTAAAACGAACCAGTGTTGTGCAGTTGTAAAGAGTCGTCCGTTTGATTTGGTGTAGTGTATTGTTTGGTGAAAGTGTTATGATTTAAACAAAATTGTCGAATGTGTTATTAAACTTTTATATATTTTGTAATTTGTATACGTAATAAGTCTTTTCGGGAAATATACATTTGCTTATATATTTATATAAAAAAAAAATTTATTTTTTAATTATATTTTCTAATTTAACAAGCACTAGGTCTTTTAATATTTCGCCACACCGTTAGGTGGCATCTTCAGGAAACAGGTGGCTTACTCTGTATTTCATACAAATTCGAATGATTTTCTCTTCGAATTGAAATACAGAGTAACCCCCCAGGAAAGAAAATAATTAAAAAATTAAATTTTTTTCAAAAACAAAAATTAATTTTTAAAAATTTGTCAAATTAACTCGAAAAATTTTCAAAAAACATTTTTATTTTAAATTTCAAAAAACAAAAAATATATAAAACATACACATACAAACACATACATTTTCTTAATGAAAATGTTACAAACAACTAAGTTGCACTAAATGTCTGTAACAGTGCGCAACATTGTCAGTATCAGCCTTAAAGTTTATTCTTTTTGTTATTGGAACTTTAATTATTTGTAACATCTCCAACATATACCGACGTTTATAATTATTTTCTATATTTAATACTGATGCATTTTCAAAATTAGGAAGATTATTTAATCTGGTACGTAAATTAAAAACTTGTAAACTTTTGTTTCTGTCATATTTCTTGTGATACTTCTCTTTCGTACCAAAATTGTTTATTTTATTTATTTATTTATTAATTTTTTTTATTTTTTTTTTTTTTTTTTTTGATTTATTATTAAATTTTCGATTTAGTGCTTAGGCCAATATAATACATTCATAAATACATGATATACGAAAATAAAAATTGAATATAAATTACAATGTAAAAGTTTTGATTAATTGAAAAAACAAAGTCTAATCAACTAAATATGGACTGTCTAATGCACCTAAACCAGCTGCAACGCCACCTTCATTTGCCGTAGATATTTTAGTACGCAACATATGACCAGCTTGGTAATTACAAATAATATTATCAACATCTCCGATAACAACACCGAAAATGCCCAGCTCGGACACAACATCAACAATAGGCGGGGGCATAGCTCCGCCTGGACGTATCATATAACCTTTCGTAATAGGTGGATGTATAAGATCCATTAAGATCCAGGCTGAACGTTCTACTCTTGACATTTTCTATAAGGAATTTTTAATTTTTAATAAAATTTGAAACAAAAATTGTTTAAGTCACAAATAACAACCTACCCGTAGAACATCTGGAATGTCTAACCCATAAACGTTATTACCGCCACCTTCGCGTTGAGGTTTCAAAACGAAACGTTCAGCTTCTTTTAAGGCCATCTCATATGTGGCATTACCAATATCATTATCTTCCAAAGAGTAAAGGCCAGTAAATATTTTTCCCACAGCTTTAATCTCTTCGGGATCATTGATAAATCTTTCCAACATTTCTGGTTCTGCTAAGGCCTGCTGTACTTTCTTGGTGCCAGCCAAATGATAATGTATCGAGGGACATTTAATGGCGGTAGAGCACTCCATCATATAGCGTGCATCCCATTCATTTTGTGAATGATAATGACCAGGTTCATAGCCAGCACGAAAATATATCACAGCAACCTTATGACCTTCTCTAAAGTCAGATATAATGCGCAAGAGTTAAACTGAATTCGAATAAAAAGAAATATATACAAAGGACATACACAATTAACTCTTTCTTTAAGCTTAGTTTTCCAGTATTATGAACTTGGGTTAAAGTACGTCTCAATACTTTAATGTGAGGGCACTTTTCTCGTATATAAAATTCGTGGAATCTCTGAAAGCCAAAAAGGAACACAAATGTTTAAATTACAGACATAATGTCTAAATATTTTATAATAAATCATACTGATTTGATAGGAGCTGCTTCACTAAACTAGATTTACATACATGTTGAAGGGTATATAAGGTTCGGCATTGCCCCGAATATAGATATCACTCTTACTTGTTTTGTTTTATATCTTATCCCAGCTGGCATTTGGATATCTGTTTGACGAGCGCGATCATTTTACGATTCTTTATTTCAATTTTTCTTCCAAATTATGCTTTTGCGAGCTTTTTTGACGATTGTTAGAGAGTGTATCGTCTAATACGCATTTTGAGGGGCGTTAAAAAAGTGTTAATACTCAACGCTCGCATTTTACTCGTATAAATGATACTTTTACAAGTAATTTTAATGATTGTTGCACGATTAATTTCTATAGAATTCTACAATCGTAACTCAAAGGTAATATTTTATAAATATTTTTTTTTTTTTTTTTTTTCATTTCAATAAGTTGATTTATGATTGTTCTTCGGGTTGTATTAAATGAAAAAAAATGTGTGGTCAATAATTTTAACTATGTGGTACGATAAAAGTGTTTTAAAGTTTTTGTATTCAAAAACAGTGTGCAATAAATAATGCTACCGGCAAAAGCATTAAGACTAAAAAGCAAACGGGAAGCAAAAAAAATTATCGATTCCGTTTGTAAAGATATGACATGCAGCCCTTCTACAAAACTAGTGAAAAAAAAAAACATTATCTAATTTTTTTTCGACATGCTTCTATAACATCCTAACTTTATTTTTATTTTTATAGATGCCTGCCATTCAAATTATTCCTAAGCTAAAGACGCCGCAATCAATAAGGTTTTTCTCAACAACATTTCGTACATGCTGGTGACAGACTGAAAGAGGCCGATGGAACAAAAGAAGATGACTGATGGTTAATACTTATTTTCAATTTTTAAGATTATGTTTTTAAATTTCCTTTTAAGTTTTTCTTTGTCATTTTTTTATTCTTTTTAATAAAATTGATTATTATTGCTAATATTATGGTAATTTCCCTTCTGTGTTTTTTATTGTTAATTCATTGCTTTGTATGGTTACTGTATGGTTATTGTTGTTTCTTGTTAAATAATCGCTTAAATAAATAAAATTTGCAATAAAAACTTCTAAATTAAAAAAAAAATTAACCAAAAATCGCGTTTATTTTGTAGTATACTTTTAGGGCGCATAATGAGGTCAATATATAGTCATTAAGGCGATTGTTTCACGATTCGTTAAAAAAAAATTTAAGAGTCTTACACGATTGTTTTTTTTTTTTTTTTTGCGCATCACAGACGACTCTTACGGAAGAGTCGCTATCAGGACACAGTTTCTCCCGTTAAATTGAACTTGCGCGATCGGAATACGACATCGCAGACGATTAATTTAATCGCCTGCTCCGATCGCGGAAGAGTCTTTTACGATTAAAAATGCTAGCTGGATACCCATCATAGTTCTTTAGGAACTCCTTACTCTAATTGAGCCAGTTTTTCGCTAGATAATGCATATTATTAAGAAAATTATTTGAATAAATTTCAATTCCAATTTCAATCACGATAGGAATGAATAAAAATATTAATAATAATCTAATGCTTCTAAAGGCCAGGATTCACAAACATATTCAGTCGTACGATCTGTCAAAAATTGCATGTGTGCTCAAAAAGTATGATAGTGTGGACTAAAAGTACAAGTGTGTGACAGACTTTTTGACAGATATGTACGATTTTATAATCTTTTGAAATAATTCATAAAATGATTTTTTTCTATGCGATCAGAGTTGATCTTTTTTTTTTTTGAAGATGAGGAGAAAGCAATAATAAAATAACAAAATCATCACTTTTTTCCATTTTTGTATTATAGTGTGGCACGTACAACGCCATTTTGAAACGATTTTTAAAGTAGGACAGTATTCTGTCAGATTTTTGTGTGATTAAATCGTACGACTGTGTATGATAGTGAATCCTGGCCTTAAATATGTTTTCTATTGCTCAATCTATTTTGTTTTTTTTTTCGTTGCTAGTAAAGTTGTTTCTCTTCTTTTATTTAGTCCACAGATTAAATGCCTTTTACATTTTTATGCTTTTTTTTCAAATGAGCAAGCGAAAGCATCAGAAGCAACTGATTAGGAAGAGCAAAATAATCATATTATTTGGGACAATGATGCATTTACGAACAGGCCCAATTTGAACAGCCTATAATATGGTAATTTGGGTTGTAGTTCATGTTTTAGATTGGGTGTCTTCCTTTTTCAACAACTGATTTATATAAATCTTCAAGTAGCTCTTTCATATTTTTATTTCAAGAAGATCGTTGTATTTAAATAAAAAAATGCTTTAACTGTTTAATTTAAAAAATTCAATTAATACTAAAAAGTATAAATTTGTAATATTAATAGTTAGATTATGACTAACTGTTTGTTATTAGAAAATAATTGTTATAAAAGAAAAAGCCACTATTAACACTAATAATGTGAAAGATCCTAAATAAAATTTTGTATTGAAAAAATAGTAGCATTATTTTATATGTTTACCCCATAAATATTAAATATTTACAGTAATTAATTGTTATTTTGTTTAAATAAATACACATAAATAAATAAAATAAATAAAATAAGAATTAATAAAAATGTACACACCTGATCGCAAATATTGTAGGAGACATCTTCAATGATGAACAGAATAACAGCATTTTCATTATTAAAAATCTCCCAGGCACGTATTATGCCATCACAAATACCAGATAAGGCCTTATTTTCCGGCATCTAAATAAATAATTAATCAGTTTAAAACTTATAAAATCCCCTCGTTAGCAATCTTACATTATTCACTTTATGTGAGTAGCCCAGCTCACCTAAAACGTAGCTATAAAATGTAAAAAATATTAAATTATTTTCCAAGAAATTTTGATAATGTTGGAAGGACATGGACAATATATGCATAGTAGTCATAAAGGGTGCCACAAAATTTTCACAAGACTTAAATTGGCTGCCATTTAAACAGTTTGCGTTGAAAAAAAAACTCTTAAAACTTTTCTAGGAAAAGTATCCTCATTTGGTGCTCATAAAATTGACTCCTGATTCGTCATAAAACAAATGCAGCTGCATGTGATAGGGATTTTAAACATTACTAGACCACACTTCTTTGCAAGACTGACTGTTTAAGCAGTCAACAAGGTTCTTTCTGCTGTACGTGAACTATCAGGCATGACACAAATTCCGTTCGGAATTGAAATGATTTCGAAGTTACTATTCCGATCGAAATGGTCTCAGCTTCTATAGATTCCGTTCGGTTTCATTAAACCGAAGAAAATACAAAACCAATTATGTTTGTTCAAAATATGGCAACATAACAACGAATGTAGCAAAAAAAAAAAAAAAAAAAAAAAAAAAACAGCTGACTTAAAAAACAATAGACAATTTTAAAAATATTTGTGTTTTTTAGTGCGAATTGCTAAATAAATTAAAATAAAAAAAATCAAACATGCCCGAAATATCTATAATTGTAACGGCAGAAGAAAATAAAAGAAATATTGAAAATTTGCGCCTTAGAGGTTTAAGGAATGCTTTAGAAACTTTATAGTACCCAGGTACACCGTAAGTATTTAAGAATTAATACGTACGTAGATATGTATCTATAAATAAATAACAATTTGTAATCGCAGTTTTTTAAGTTATTACCGGCTAAATAAGGAAGCTTTTATTATGGTGGTGGAGAAAATATCTAATGACCTTCTGAGCTCGACAATGCCATCAGTGCCTCTTCAATCTGGTTTAGATGTTAAAAAACATGTGCAGAATAAAATTTGTTGTACTTGTTTATTCAGGCCGGGGCACATAGAATCCGTCATACGTTAAACTTTGACAAATTCAACTGACAAGTAAGTTAAAATACGTGTTTTCTTATGAGCGTTGTCACAATCAATACGTGTCCGTCAACGCAAAGTACGAAAATTGGTCAACTTTTAACTTTTGAATACTTTGACAAATATCAACTGCTTCTTCTTCTCTGTTTTCTTTTAACTCTTGCTGTGTTTCAATTGTATTTTGTGATTTTAATAAAACAATTTTGGTGGCAAACAATAAAATACAAATTTAATTAATTTAAAAAGTGAATAAAATACAAATTAAATTTAAAAGTGAATAAAAATAGAGAGCAAGCTTTGGTTTAACATCCGTCAGCAAAGTATTCATTCTGCCAACCTCATCCGTCGTTACTTTGACTTTTGTTGAATTTGTCAAAGTTTAACGTATGACGAATTCTATGTGCCCCGGCCTTTCCTCTTTGTGCCCTTTCGTGTCACTACGGAGTTTTTTGAAAAAAAAAAAAAAAACTTACAAGAATAAAAGTACGGCAATATCTTTTAAACAAATTCCGTTTATTTTCTTGTTTTTTATAAAGGATTAAGAAAAAGTTAATATTTTTATTAACATCAAATTAAAATAAATTTATTTTGGATCAATAAGATCAATAAAAAGTGTTTCGAAAATGCTCAAAATATCAATTCCACTAGCAAACTAAAATTGTTTTCGTTTCGAAATTTTTTTCGTTTAACGTTTTTTTTTGGAAGCAAAATACGGAATCAATTCCACTTCCGAACGGAATTTTGTTCTATGACATGGTTGTATATTTTGTCTAAAAATAATTTTTAAAATTTATTATTGTAATAATTTCCTAGATCAGGTAATGTAAAATCTTAGGATTTCCCTTTAAGGGATTTTATTTCAAGTAAAAGGTCTATGGCAACAAATTCACAACGATCCGACATTTATATAAAACGATCATGGCAATTCCCAAAAAAGTATACAAATTGTTTGACTGATATGGTTTTAATTTACAAAAAAAATTTTTGCTAAAGTAAATTATCTTGTGAAAATTTTAAGACACCCTTTGAAAACAAACTAACACATACATACAGGTTTAGTATATTAATAAATCTTAAAGAACCCCATGCATAATAATTTAAAGGAAAAAATTAATTTTAATAGAGAAATTAAAAATAATAGCAAATAAAACTAATTCTTTTTCGCACAATATCAATAGTGTCCAACATAAATTTGTATATTTTTTTTAATAGACCGTGAACTAGAATGTAAAGAATAAAAATTTGAAAGTACCTCTGGAGAGGCAACATGTGTGTGGATATGCCACCAAAACTAGAGGCAATGGTGTTGATTTCAACTTGTTTAATAGCATTGTCTTCAGACATGTGAGCCAAATAGTCAGAACGTAAGATACCAAGGGTTAAGGCCTGTAATTGTACATATAACAAAAAAACAAAAACAAAAAGAAACAGAAACAGAAAACAACGACATGAAAAGAAAGTTTTATTATAATATTAAATTAAATTATTTTATCTAGTAAATTAAATATAAATGTCGTATTTAGATAACTAAATGATAGATGAATTGCAGTTGGAGAAGTAACTTGATTTTTGTTTTTCTTTTTAAATCTCATTAATGATCAAATGAATACGGCTCACTTGAGAGTAGAAATAGAATTGTTTGTACATTATTTTGCGAAAAAGAATCCCTGGCCAAACTGTATGCCATCATAATGAACGCATTTAACAAATTATAAAAAATTAGATTTATTAGTTTTAAATTTATTATGACATGCATGGATGGAGCTAATGTTAAAGCACTAAATATGTAATTGCAACAAAAAAAGAAATAATTAAAGGAAAATATATACAAATTTTAAAAACTAAAATAAGAAGCATTAAAAAAATTAAAAAAAGCAATTTAAATTCATCTATTAAATGAGCTAAAAATATATGCGTATGTTAAAATATATACAAAAATAAATTTTATTATCCGATTTGTAACTAACACTCTTTTATAACACCCTGCAACAAATATAAAAAAAACAACAATCACACGAAAAAAAATAAATATAAATCAAAAACACAGCGTACTTTTTTATAAAATCCTACATGTTGTTTTTATAAAATCCTACATGTTGTCCTTTTAAATTTATTTCTAGAAGGCAGACTAACTGACACTGATTGTACACTGATTGATTGGCGAAATAATACCAGGTGGTCGCGATGGCAAATTCATTAGTTTTCTCTGAAACCCTAAAAAATTTCCCTTTCAGTTAGTCAGGTAGGAATAAATATTTCGTTCTAACTCAAAACGAATCATTAGATTTTCATAAGCAAAACAGCATAAGAAGCCTAACAAAAATATTTAATCCGATAAAAATTTTTTCTATATTTTTTTTTTTTTGGAAATATTCAACAAAAGTATTTAATCCGATAAAAAATGTTTTCCATATTTTATTGTTTTGGAAATATTCAAAAATTCTAGATGGGAAACCCTTTCTTACAAAATTTCTTTATTTTTCAGTTTAAACATGCAATAAAAAAGAGAAAGGAAATATTTTTTACTTTGCACATTTTTCTGAGAGCTAAATACCTCAACTTTAAGTCTGACTCAAATTTACTAAATAATGCCTTAAATGACATTTTTATATTTTTTAATTAAATGCACATGAAACCTATTAGAATTGTGTTTCAAACAACATTTCTTTTATCTTATTATTATATATATAACCCAGGCTCATGAACCAGCTTTGGTTAATATTTATCACTTGTTCAACTTTCTACAGTTGACATTTAGCTATCGAACTCCTGTATACCTTTTCGGCCTATTCAAATAATGTAGACCATCTCCCGTTACCAATGGACATTTCCAATTAAAAACTATTTGTTTTTTTTTTTGTGCAATCAAGCTGGTTGGCCTGTCATTAGAGACTGGGAAGAGAACGAATTTAGGCACCACGAGTGAAAGATAACATTTATAACTTAATTTGATTCTAGTTGGGCAAAAAAAAAAAAAAATCATGGCAGAGAGAAATATCCAATACAACTAAAATGCTAATACTGCAAAGAAATAAATTCAGGCATAAACTACAGAGATGTGGTGATCCAAGGCGAATAAATATGCGGTAGGATCGAAGGCGAATTCGCTCATTTTCGCCGTTAGCCCGAATATCCAAACTACACATAAAAAAATAGTATGCACAATTTTTTATATATTGAGTTTGACAGTTAGGCTACCGGAGAAAATTAATGAATTCGTCATCCCTCCCATCGCATATTTATTCGTCTTGTGGTGATCCAAACTATGGAACTTACTTATCGATGTTCACATAAGCAGGGATAGAAATGATTAATATTTAAGTTGCCTCCCGGCTCTAAAAATTTTTGGAAGTTTGCCAAAGCACTTAAAGGCAAGAATTTGCCGCTTTCTGATCTGCCTGTGAACGGTAAAAATTTTTTTTACATATTTCTTATATTTGGAGTTTGACATTTAGGATTTCGGCGAAAATTATTGAATTCGACATCGCGACCATATAGTATCAATTCGCCTTGATAAATTAGATTGATTGAAAAAATGTACGACTATAGCAGGGGGAATCAATTACCAGGTGGCAGCGCAGGTGAAATCACTATTTTTTGCTGTTATATTTTTTATCTATGGAGTTTGACAGTAAAAAAAAATATACAGGTATGTGATGAAAATCGTTTTTTTATTGTTGTGTTTTTTGGCCAAAATAGTGTTTAAATGTTTTGGTGTTTTATTAAGCTAATTGGGCCTAATGAGAATAAATGTAAGAAGATTCCTATAAGTTGTTATATTTCTATAACAACTGTGATATTAAAATAAGTAGTGCAATTTTTAATTGTTTGTAATTTTAAATGTGATATATCTTAAATTTATTACGAAAATCCCTTGAAAAAGTCAACAAATAATTGACGAAACGTCGGGATAAAAAATGTAATAAATCTTCTTACATTTATTCTCATTAGGCCCAATTAGCTTTATAAAACACCAAAAAATCGTTTTCATTTTAAAATCAAAAACGTAAAAAGTTGTTATGCACGTTATTATTTCGATTTCGTTTTGGTTTTGTTTTAAACCGAAACTGATTTCATTTTCCAGTTTTTTCAATAAAAATTTGGGGGAAAAAAGGTGTAATAGAAAACGGAATTTTTACTATTTTTGCGTTTTTAAAATCGGGTAAGCGGGGTTTCGCTATTTTAAAATTCTTGCTTGCAATAAGTTGTATTTAAATGTAAATAAAATCTTTTAAAATAGGTAATTCACATAGATATTTCTACAAGAAGAGATTATTATTGCATTTATGGAAAAGCATTTATAGTTATCACCGTTTGTTTAGTTAGTACCCTTTTCTGTTAAATAATAAATGGTCCCGAATCCCTGGCTTCACTAATTTGATATGGGTACCATCTATGCACCCAACAAAGCTGGGTGGTCCAAGGATTCGATGAGCATATAAAATGTGGACTAAATTTACCCAATATTCACGAGAAAGCTTCTTTATTAATTCGAAAACATTTTACAGAACTAAATAAGCAACACAATTTTAAACAATTAATTGAACCTGGTAAATGATTTCAACTTAGATTTTATCAGGTAATTTAATGGATTGGATGAGTCCCGAGTTTTCATATTAATTTTTTTATTAATTAACATTAATGAAACCACAACAGAAGCCATTTTTAAATTAAAATATCAAATAAAAACAAAACATCAGAGTTGACGTTTTTGAAATCAACGGAAAAAATGAACAAAACTGGACTATGAAATTTGTCACATCCCATACCATTTTCTACGTTTTGAGCTTACGTTTTAATTTCTAATCGAAAAGATTTCCATCACATACCTGATACTGATAAACAGATTTTTTATATATGGAGTTTGACAGTAATGTTTAGCAGCAGAAAATAGTGAATTCACCTGCTCTGCCACCTAGTAATTAATTCGCCTTGGTCTATAGCATTAAGAATTAAAGTCGAAGTGCTAAAATTTGTTTCTGAAATTTCATTGTTTTGGTTAATTTTAATTTTTTATAAATTTCTAAATGCTTTCTTGCTGTTTAAGAGCATCCCAACTATGAATGTGACCATATTGCATTTCATTATTTGTTTCCTATTGGTATCATCAAATAGTGGTCTTACATTTCATACCAAGGTTCTAAAGAATTATTTAGGGTATTATGCTTATGAATAAAAAATGTTATGATAATTCATTTCAAAACAAAACTTTAAACTTTTTGTTAAAGAACATAAAAAATAAAAAACAAAAGTATAAAAAAATAACTTAGTATGAAGTGTTGCAGGGTGTAAATAGTTTATAAAAAATAAATTATAATACTACTTCCAATATAGCGACTAGAACTTGAAAACATATTATTCGTTAAAAAAAATTAACATAAGTTGTATTAGCACCTTTGTATGGCTTTACTGACTGGTCCTAAATGGCCAAAACCAGACGCTATTGTATTAATTTCAACTTGTTTCCAGCAACAGAAGGCACAGGGTTTTTCACTTTTTATTTTTATGTCTTTACATCTTGATTCCAACATCAAATCACTTCGAAAAATGCCCAACGATATGCGCTTTATTTTTAGGTGAACAAAAAAAGTTATTAATAAATATTTATGAGCAGCAATTAGAAACAAGTAAATAAAGCTAATGATTAAAGCAATTTATGATCATGATAATTTACGTTTATAATTTACTTATGTTTTTTATTATTCCTTTTTCATACAAAGTATTTAGAATTTTTTCATATTTGTCTAATTTATATTATAAATCTCTTTGTAAGTTTATTTGTTCGCGCGTCAATCACGGCTAAATGACTGAACCCATTTTAACGAAATTTGAAACACAGGTTTATAATTTTAAACAGCGGACCACGATCATTCACAATAATCAATTGGTTCTGATTGCGTTAAAATTTTTTATAGACTTTAGTAATTTAATGTTAGTGCGTACAGGCCATTCTATTTGCATACAAAAAAAACATTGTCAGTCTCTTCATAAAAAATAAAAGAAGCTACAAATTTGAGCTAAATCAAAATCAAAGGATTATTGTAAATCTAATCTAATACGTCTAATAATAATTTATATATATTTAAATTTATATATATATATATATATATATTTCCAAAGGTAGGACCTAGAAGGGAGAAAAAGGTGAAAAACGAGTTTTATAATGAAATTTTAAACGTAATTAGATATTTATTTAAATGGTAGATTATTTTATATTTATTTTGAAAAAAGGATTAGGAGAAGGAGTAGGGAAGTGGGAAGAAGACAAACGCGCAAATCTATAATTCTTAACCGATCTTTACAAAATCAGATTTTAAAAATATTTTTTAAAAAATAGAAAGATAAATAGAATACGAGATCCAAATTGAATAGATAGATTTCTCACGTGTTTGGAGTAGAGCTCCAAGGCTGTAATATATAATCTATATTAAATATTATACAGTGCCTAGAAAAGTCGTACAATTAAGCTTATGCAACGCAGGCTTTAATAAGCATTGCTAGCTAGGCATTTCTACATTAAAGGAGTTGATAACTACGACTTTTTATACACGGATTTATTTATAAGAAAGAAAACAAAACATTTTCATTTTTAAAAGATGACTACTCTCATTTTTTGCTTCCTTATTTTATATGTTCCTCTACATAAATCTAAATAATTAATAGGCAAGACCATTTTTTGTTCTACCATTTACGCTCACATTACGCAATCGATCGATTTGATGAAAATTAACCATTTTCAAAATTATTTTGCATATGAACGCAATCTCCTTTTTATTCAAATCGGTACAGTATTTTGTAATTTATGAAAGGTTTAAAATTCATGTACCTAACTACCCAGCAAACATTTGAACTAAAATGTTTTTATCATTAAAAAAAATATGTTTCTATAATTTGATATTTGAGTTTAAAATTCATTCGAATAAGTCGACCATTGAATACTTTAGTAAAAATAAATCAGTAAAAGTCTTTACTTACTAAAAAAAAAAAAAAAAAAAAAAAAAAAAAAAAAAAAAAAAAAACTATTAAACAAGGCGAAGTAATAGGTGGTCGCGCTGGCGAACTCATTAATTTTCGCTAAAGCCTTAAATTTCAAATTCCATATATAAAATATGTAAAAAATATTTATTTATAGTGTTTGACATTTCATGTTTCGACGAAAATAAATGAATTGCCATCGCGACTAGCTTGTATTAATTCGCCTTGCTATTGAATATTTACCAGGGGGGCAAACTACGGCGTTCGATATCGATCGAAATTTACATTTAAATTTTATTGAAATTTCTAACAATATCGAGTGCCGTAATTTGCCCCCAGGTAATAGAGTGGAGTCAATTTAAAACCCGCTTACAATTTTTCCGCGGTATTCGTAAAATATTAAAACAAAATATGACAGCTTGAGTTTAATGGAAACCATCGTTGTTTTCTAATATTATTGTAAGTAGTGTATTTTCATTTAACGCTCATTACCTCTGGTATAAAAAAAAATAATATGCGATGTATGAAATAAACGTTTTATGCCCTCCAGACTACGAAAGCTATTCGTGTTGCTTTCATTCGCAAACGAGTTAATTTTCGACGAATTATATTTTATAACATTTGAGAATATTTGCAATTTTTATATTCGCGAATAAAAAATATAAACAAAAAAATTATTGGCGAATATTATTTGGAAATATACTATTTCTTTAATGGGTGTAAGTATGTAGATGGATATAAGTGCAAATAGATGAATACATACGCGTGAATTTATATATGATATGTGGTGATGTTTTATGGAAAATTAAGCAAAATTTAAGGCATTTTCAATGTGTATCTTTGTCCATAATTAACCTGCTGTATTTGTAATGTTTACATTATTAACAAGATATTTATTATAAAGTGACCGATCCAAAAATACACAAATGCGCACAATACTATTATATTTATATACAGTGAGTGACAAGTACTTGTGGATACCATATGCATATCTATCTTATGTATCAAATCCTGCAAAATATGTAAAAAGACAACAGCGTTTTCTACTACAACTAATTGTTATAATCCAAGAAAAAATATATATATTTTTCGATCTAAACTTAAGTCAATGTATCCACTTTTGTCCGTTTAAGTATTTTTTCTGTCAAAAAAAGAAAATAAGAGCAAATATCAATTTTTTTCATTATTTAAGTTTTTTCCAAAATATTTAACTTTCAATAAAACTACGAAGAGTTTCTGATGTTTTTGAATGATATGACAAAAAAATCAATCATTCAACTATAAGGACATTGGATTTATTCACCGAGCAGTCCTTTAATTAAAAAAATATATTAGCAGACAAAACGCAGAAAAGTGCGAATAAGTTTGCTTAACGTTGCTTACATTTATTGCTTACGAAACAGGCAAAATCACCAAAGCAGCAGATGCCATAAACAAAACAATTACTACGTTGACTGCACGCAGGGCTCTGTAAACTGGAGCATATATAACTTAAAATGGGTAATAAAACCAAAATAAATTGTTTTTAGTGAAATGAGACGGACTACTACTGGCACCATTCTTATGAAACCCTTAAAAAACATCTAGTAAAAAAAAACATGAAACACTGGGTAGGAAAACCTTAATGTTGGAAAAATCAAAAAATAATGTTATCTTCATATTTTATGCGATTGTTTACCAGATTTTATGAAACAAAAAGCTTAACGTTTGTTTTTCAATAGAATGGGAGTCCCAAACGTACGGTATAAGTCGATACTCAATAATTTCTTATGGACACTGCTGAAGAAACCCTTTTCACGTTATGATAATGTGTAAACATATTTTGCAATCATATTTAAATTTTTTTTGTTCCCAAGTCCAAAAGAAGTGGTCAAATATTGATCAAAAGTATGCACAGCAATCAGTCTCTCGACAAATTCTTGAAAATGTATATATTTTTAAACGTTCAGAAGTGGATACTTAGAACTTTTTCAAGAAATAGCATAAATTTTCAGTTTATCCTTAAAAGTTATTCAATTTCAGTTTGTTTTCTTAAATTATTTTATTAAAAAGTTAGGACGGAAATTTGAACTTTATGTTATGCATTTTATTGATTTTATGTATTTTATTTTTAGATCTTTATAAATTAACCATTTATCCACAAGTGCTCAACACTGTTGTAAGCTTACATAGGTGCGGCAACAAAACTCAAAAGTGTTAAAAATATTATTTTTGCATTCGTCGTTGATCGTTTTTTGCTCTTTCATTTGCCATTAAAAAAGTGTTCCTTCCCAAACGAGAAGGAAAGAATAATAATTAAATTCTATTTGCGAAATTTATTTTCACTTTATTTGTACTTTATTCGCGAATAGTTTTTTCCTACTCTGGTTTTGTTTTGTGTAAATTCTATCTTCAAAAATATATCGTTACCTTGATATAGAAAGGCCCTAACGCTGTTGTCTTTTTAAGCATATTTCGAAAAATGATTTTCTAATGCACCACTAAAAGATTTAAAAAGTTGTAACAGTATTAAATTGTTTTTAGAGAATTTAATAACAAAATGCGTTAATAAAAAATTGATAACCACAAAACTGTACTTTTTAGCAAGTTTTTTGTTTTTCCTGTAAATAAGGGCAAACGTTAATTAGATTCTTTCTATATTAAGGCAACGATTTGTGTTATGTAACTTTTATTTTAAAATATATAAATATGTAAAAAAAAAACATTTCTTATCATTAAGAACTCTACATTTCATTTGTTATTTTACTTTCATAAATTTTTTGATAGTTATAAAAATTATTGATTATATTATCTGTTAAACATTTACCTGGGTAAAGCCATTGGATAGAACTTTTTTATAGATGTTAAATAAATTTCCAGTAAATTCATCAACTTTAATAGTTTCTGCCAAAGTGGTTGTTAAAAATTCCTCGTCATGCGCCACATTGTGCATAAGACGATTAATGATGGTCTGCAAATCCACAGCTTTTTCAAATTCTTTTCGTGGAAATGAAGAGGGTGTCAATAAAAACGGAGCAAACTACAAATACCAAAAACACCTTAAAATCTATTTTTTTATATACAATGAAACTGCAGTTCATACAGTTAAAGAATCTGGACTGAAATTAGTTTTTGAACGTATACCAGCACCATGCATTATGGCCCAATCCTTGGCTTTTTCCGTAACTTCTATCAATTCTGCCTCCGGTATAGGAAAAGATATACATTGTTCCAAAGTAGTTTTTTCGGACATTATAAAAATTTTAAAGAATCTCAATTTTTTTTTCAATTTTATCCCAGATAGTTACTGTGTCCGCACCTTAATAAAAATATTTACGACAGAAACGATACCATGATTTAGCAAGTTTTATGTTGAAATTGTTATACAATTTTAGTAAATTCCAAAGTTTTGTTTTGTTTACTTACATGGAATAAACGTGTGTATATTTTACGCCGAAATTGCGTGGTCTTGTTGCTATTAAACTTCACATTAATTTCTCATTTGAAAAAAAATAAATTTATATAAATAAAAACCATTAAGGAATGTAGGTATTACTTAAAATTTAAAAAAAATATATACATATGTATATGTAAAAACAAAAAAGATAATATTGCTAGAAATTCAAGAATAATAAATTTCAATTTCCTTTTTTAATCTTATCAGATGGTTTCGAGAGGTTGCCAGATTTTTTAAATGGTGGTTTAAGAACAAAATAAGTATGTTCACGTACTTGATAAATTTGGAATTATGAAGAAATAACAGGTGAACGCATTCGTTCATTTACAAATGTCAAAATTTTCTTCATGTATTGTGTTTGACAATTGAACCGAATTTTGCAAAGGCGAATTGCATTAGAAACTAATGCAGTCACCAACGAAGAGTTCGCCTTGGTTTTTAGCTTACTCGAGGGGGAGAAAAGATGGACGGAAAGGGATGCATGCAAAGCGAAAGCATTATCTACATAACCATATGCAAATCAATTGATTCGTTTACAAGATCTAAATAAAATCTGTGCCTCAAAAATTTATAATTCTAAATACTTTTCCTCAGTTTTTTTGTTTTCCTATATAAAAGATTTTAGTCTGTCAAACTGCAGTAGCTTGATAATCACCAATATAGTCATATGTTTTAACTGCCGCAATAATGGTAAAATAATTTTACTGTTGTCATACCTTTCGGTGTAAATACCGTCGTCACTGGCTGTTTATTTAATACGATTGGCGAGCGTTTTCGATGTAAAGACATCATTTTCAAGCCGCGTATTGATTAACTTAATACCAAATAATTTTAACTTGTGTTTTAAATATATGGTTAAATGTCTATGTTAAATAATTGTTTTCGTCGTTTTTGGCATAATACTACAAGATGAGGAAAATAAATAATATTAAAAATATATACATGTACTTAAATAATTATAGTTTTATTTATATATAAGTAAAGAAATCATATGATTTCTTATTATTATATCCAAGGCGAATCAATTGTAAGGTGATAGCAATGTAAAATTCGTTAATTTTTGCCGACAGCCTGAATGTCAAACTGCACTTAAAAAATAGTTTACAGATTTTATATATATGGATATGTGTACAGCCATGGCGAAATAATACAGGTGAACGCACGGGCGAAAAAGCTCATCAGCTGTATACGTTGTAGTTGTCAAAGCGAATTGTTTTGTTTATGAATATTGTCAAAAATTTATTATTTGTTAAACAAAATTTTAATGTATTTTGTTTTTTAATAAAATTCAAATTCCTTAAAAAATTTATGCGAAACAGAATTACATTTTTAAAATTTTAATTTTAAGAAAATTAGAAATTGAACGCGGAGGAAGTCAAGAGAACTGCAAGTCATAAATAATTTTGTAGATACACAATTTAAGATTTCTTTGATGTCTCCCTATACAAAGGGCATTCATCGCTTTCGTCAAACCAAAACAAGGCGTTAAGCTAGTATTATTACGTGTTTCCTAGCACAATATACACTGGGGAACATTTCGTTCATTTTCTATTTTTCTCGTAAATGTCTGCTTTTGGAAAAATTATTCTAGAGACCTTTCAAGTTCAAAACGTTTTCTCTTGTGTTCCTTCCAAGTTTCATATGCTGCTATAGAAAGAGAAAAACTCACTTATAGCCGTACAAGAAAAAAAAATGGCTGTAAACAATGTCGAATCAGAACATAATTGATTCAAGTAGCTCGTTTAGAAATTTGATATTTATCCGCACGTAATTGGAATAAAGGATTTTAAGTAGGTGGGTGAGCATCGCATAAAGTTTAAAATCGTTTTTAGTTTCTTTTTTGTTTCCGGTACTATATCATCTTGCTCTTCAATATTATTTCTCCAGTTTTTTAAGACCTTTAGACATAATGCAAGATATACACGTGACGACATGTACAACATTGCTAGTAATAAAGTTGGGTGTTTTGTCTATAAATTATGCAACTTGCACAACTTTATTTTATATAATCGATCAAGTCTTTGACCAAGAAGAAAAAGAATGCAAACAAAAGTTAAGAAGGAAGCGAAAGTGGTCAAAGAATTGGTTAATAAAAAACATTCTAACAACAAACTTTTAAAAACCTTGCACGCATTTCATCTAAATCCTCCATTTTTATTTTACTTTTGCGCTGTATTTTGCTATATTGTCACTACGAAAATGAAAAGTAAAATAGAATAACGTTAAGTGACATGTCCACTAACGTTGCCAAAAAATCAAAACTTCTTGACCTTTCGTACAACCAACGCGAAACTTCATACAACTACACCACAAATATGGCAATCTGTTGTACATCCTTCTCAAGTTGTACAGCAGGTCGCAACTTGCATTTCTTGCATAATGCATCACCGCCGAATTCTGTTAAAAAAATTAAAAAACGCTTGTCTAATTTTTTCAAATACCTTATGTATGTTTTTTTAAATTTTTGTTTTTGACAACATACATAAATTTTGTAGCAACAAATTCCCTGTTGTTTTTTGTGTTGTTGCATTGTTGTAGCCGTGCAATCACCTGTATTAATTCGCTTTGTGTACAGCTTTTAAATATGGTCGTGTATACCAGCAAAAAATACTAAATTCGCCTACGCTGCCACCTGGTAAATTGATTCGCCTTGATATGGAGTTTTACCAAGGCAATTTAATAACAGGTGGCCTTAACAGCCCAGGTTACTTTGTGATTTTTTCTTTCTTCAATTGTCAAAAGTTTTAATCTCCTATTGCACTTCAATTTTTTTGACAGCCGAAGACGATTTTACAAAGACAAAATGTACAGTTTGACAGTTAGACTACCGGCGAAAATCAATGAATTTGCCATGCTATCACCTTATATTTGATTTGCGTTGATTATATCATTGCCATGGCCATGGCGAAATAATTTACCAGGTGGTGGCAGTGGCGAATTTCATTCATTTTCGCCGTTGCAGAAAACTTCAAACTTCATATAAAAAAAAATTTCGCCGATTTTTTATATATGGAGTTTGACATTTTCTGCAACGGCGAAAATGAATAAATTCGCCACTGCCACCATCTGGTAAATTATTTCGCCATGATCATTGCTATCTGTTGCGCTACACATATGAATGTTATAAAAATTTTATATGAAATAATTGGTAATACTGAGTTATTTAATAAGAAAGCAATAAGAATATACATAAGTCGCCGCCAAAGTGATAGCTGCTTTCGTTCAAAAATGTTTTCTTCCACTTAAGTTTTATTTTTTTGTTCTTATTTAGTTAAATTTATACTTATTGCAAAATATTTATTCAAATTGATCTACTGAGTAATTTAATATTTTTTGTTATGTTACGCATAAGTTCTTATTTTATTAAAGAAAATCTCAAAATTTGTTGTCAGTTTTTTTCTTAGCCGACAGGTAACCAAAACCGCCGCCGAATTAAGCCAACGCTGGTTGACATTTACATTGTCTTCGCTGGCTTTATGCAGAGAAAGGTACTTGTTTAAATTCGGGAAATTTGTATTCACGAATTACGTAACACAGCTGTTCCTTATTTCTACGTTAAGTTATAGATCCTTGATTATGAAAGCCGAAATTTGATCAGTTTTGTGATTTCTTAAAAACTGTAGGGAAACATCAAATATTTAAATATTAAAACTCTTTAAGGCGAATATATATATAATTTTTTATCTGGCGGATTACTCTTTATTTCCATTCGAAAATAAAGGCATTCGAACTCCTATGGCTTAAACATTGTGTTTCGAAAGTGTTTTCTTTCAAATCGAAATTCAGAGTAACCCCCTGGTTATTAAACTGTCCATATTCTGTAAGTCGAAACCAAATGACTATTCTAATTTATTTATTGGGAGATAAACTGGTCAGTTTGCCATATTGTTTAGAAAAGCTCAAACATTTTCCAATTACGTCTATGTTAAACGGTAATCGGCCTTGCTTTCTTACAAGATATAAGACCATATCTAAAATCCTTTAAAAGGTGCAGCCCCTTAGATCTAATTAACGCTTTAAAGTATTATACCCTTAATCGCAGGTTTGTAATTTCTACAATATCCATTTCCGACATCGATTTAGTGATGCCTGTCCGTGTTGAAATCAACTTTGCCAAGGCACGGGATGAGCCTAAGAAAATTTAAATATGTCAATGGATTAGACATTGCTTCGAAAATTTTGCTATTAATAATCAGCATTATCGGTCAATGCTTTTAGAGGTAGCGGGCAAAACACCACGCCCGCCTCTAGTTTTTCTATATATTTTTTTAAACTTTGGTTTATATTCCTACAGGTGGATGTCTTTACTAAAGTAAAGAATTTGTTAGTAATCCTGCAAATGGTTCTTAGTACTTTACTAGTTTTTACTAATTAGTACTAACAAGTAAAGACAACCACCTGCAGGAATACAAACGAAAGTTCACAGGCAGGAAATATTATCTTATGCTGATTTATATGTACATGTGGTGAAGAGTATATAAAATTTCGACATATCGAAATGTAGCACTCTTGTTTTTCGTGATTTCTTTTATTTTATAAAAATGTGGATAAACATATGAGCATTTATGCTGTTAATTTGGTATTAAAAGAATTTCTATTCCATAATTTTCTAGTTTCAGCTTTTTTTAATAATTGATGTTTAGAAAAACAAGCATTTTTTTTAGTAATTTTCCGTTTTTATTTTATTTCATCAAATTTCGTATATAGTTACAGAAAAATCTTTCTGATTTTGTTGCTAAATATTTTATATATTTTTTTATCAAATCATGATTCTGTTATTTCCTTCGTTTTTTAACGTTTTGCATAATGTAAATTAAGATGTATATGGCTGCGCAGGTTTTAAACTCAAAAATATTAAAATATGTTTGAAATTTATTTTCGTTTTATTGAATTTAGCGTTTGCATTTAAGATTAAAATAACAATATCTCATTTTTTTAAATAATTTGTTTCTAAGAATGGAAATTACAAATTAAATTATTAATTTTTTTAATTTAAATATTTTCTTTTCTTAAGCTGTTAAAAATCTAGAATTTTCTTTTTTAATTTATTTAAAAGCAACTTGTATGAAGAAGTTAAAAGTTTACACATTTATGCAAGAAGGTGGTATGGAAAAATGTATAACTGTAAACAAACGCTTAAAGCATAAAATCAGTGACATTGGTAGATTTTAGTATTTTCTTTTAACTTTACTTGTGAAATTAATAAATCTATTTTTTTATTTCATTAATATCCAACAGCATTTTCGCAAAGAACTAAAACTTTAATGTTGTGAATTCCAAACTAATTAAAATAAACAAAAAAAAAATTAAACAAAACGAACCCTAGTGATTTGAAAATAGAAAATAAACTTAATACTAAACAAAAAATCAATAAAAACAAGTTTAAAAAACCCACTCTTCTAAGCAAACTAAAATATTTCTTATACTGATATTTTAAAATGCGTGGACTGCGAACAGTTTATTAAATATTTTTTCTACTTTTTAATCAATAATTTTTTTATAGATTGCTTTACAGGAAATGTTCAATTAATGACAACTAAAAATGTAGTATTCTTATCAAATGTTCAAGTTCAAAATGATGGTGTTTTGTTTTATTTAAATGATTTTCTGTAACTATTATATGCGAACTAATGACGAAAATAAATTTATTCTCAATAAAGAAAATGAAGAGAGCTAAGACAAAAACAATTGAAAGCATTAATTAAAGTATTTCTTTTTGTTTTCGAAATTAATAATATTCTGTATGAAAAAATTTAATGAAAAAAGAAACATAATTAATTTATTATTTAAAAAGAAAGAACTTAATTATGTGTTCTTTTTTACACTTAAATAGCGAAATTAATTTTGTTTGTTATAAAGAGTTTTTTTTAATGTTTTACGTTTTTGTGTTTCTGTCTTGAAATATGAATGTAGGCTGCTCTTCTCTCGAGGATTTAAGTTTTTTTTTTTTTTTTTGTAATGTTTAATTTACTGATTCTTTTATTTCTTGCAATTTAATTTTTGTTTTATATTTTATATTACTGTAACATTTAGATGTTTATTTTCTTTTTTAACTGCTAGCAAAACACAAAAAACATAACACTTATTTTCGTTTCTGCATCTTTTAATTAGATGTTCAGAGTAAAAATTTGCCAAATATAATACCAAAAATTACAGCAGCAATAGCAATTGCTATATAAAACATTGGGTATTGATTCTCAGCCACAATAGGAGTATAGGGTTCACCCATGGGGGGTTTAGAAGGTGAAGATCGATTTCTGATTAATTCCTCCTGTAGAAAAAACAAAGAAATTAAAAATACGATTAATAAATTTAAAATTTTAAGCAGAATACAAAAAGTTTGAAAACATTCAGTCTGAAAACACCATCAGGCATGATCCAAAGCATTGTTGCTATAAAATTATTTTTTACAAACACACCGCCTTAAAAAATACAAAGGGAAAATTTCATGTGGAATTCAGAACATGCCTGATAGTGTTTCAGGCACTTTTCCCATGATGTTTTAACTTGATTAGAGCATATAACGCATATTAGTTGTCTTGAATTTTCTCAAACACATACAATAAAAAGGAAAAATCTAAAACAAGCCTACCAGATCTTTCCCTATTAGAATAACCTAGACGATTTAACTCGTCTATAATTAGAAATGGCAGTTGAATTCCGTACGTCGGTTGTTACAAACAGCATTATTAATTAATATACAAAATAATACGAAATACGAAGATTTCAATTCATATGCAACTGCAATCCACTTAATTTACTTGATAATTTGCGCTTAAATTAAGTGGAAAACAGTATTCACTCTGGGATGGTATAAAATAAAATCAAACATTTCACCAATAAATTGTTATTTTAATAACTAATACGTTTTAAAGAACATTTATGTACTTCTTTATTAACAAATATCTAATAAGAAAATAAAAATTAAAAACAGAAATGCATAATTACCTTTATTTTCAGTAATTCTTTTCTCAAGATACTATTTTCTTCCCGCAACTGTCTTATTTCAGTTGTCTGCCATTCAGATTGTTCTGAATTTTCTGAATTAGGGACCTAAGCGCATCGAAAAGGGAATACATAGAACAGTGAATTTTGCAAAAAAAAAAAAAAAACAATTAAGTTTACCTTTTCTTCATTCTTAGCTTTAAGAGGTGCTAAAGCCTCAGTTTTAGCAGCCTGAACAATATTTCCCGGCTCCTCAGGATGACCTTCTGGCAATTCAAATACACACTTCAGTTTTGCATCCATAAAGTTTTCTGGTGGCAATTCCTTCCACTAAAACAAATATAGTTATCGACACAAAAATAAAATCAATATCCAATTAAGAAATATTTACAATATTAAATTTTTCAGGATCATGGGGTTCATCTGAGCGATACACAATACTCTGAACCATAAACTTATGCTTATTCTTTTCGAAAGGATCAAAATTAAACGGCTGCAAACAAACTGTAAATGAAGAAAAAATTAAATTAAAATAAAATAAAATACAAGGACTAGTGTAAATAAAATATGTTTGTTGTTCATACTCACTTTCAACAGTGACAGTTCTATTTGGAGAAACACTACCAAAATTTGGACGTACACAGTAACGTTTTGGAGCGGTAGTTTTAATTTTGAATAAAATTATTTCATCCGATGGATTCGTAAGTTTAAGTTTTGTAATGACTGGTGTCGTAAAAGGACCTGTAAAAATGTTTAGAAGGTAAATTTTTAATCGTTTAATAGTTTCAATGTAAAAATTAAATATTTTATTTATTTAAAAAAAAAAAAAATATTTGCCATTTATTTTAACAATTTAATGCATATTTAGATTTCAATGCCGAGTGACATTAGCATACCATTTAAGGAATATTCTGAAGCCAGATTTTTTTCTCTAATACGTTGCATAGACACTTCGGTGGCATTATTTTCTGACAGTGACCAATACTGTCAGAGATTTAAAAAATTAAAAAAAAAAAAAAAACACTTAAAATTGTCATCGGCTCTTAATGGGTTCAACATTTTTTTTAATTTTAGTATTTCCTGAAAGATCTCTGCAAGGCTTCTGAATGAATTGGTCAAATTGACAATGAAATTTTTTATGAAAATTTCAGAGGCCCATAACTCGGTAAATGTGGGCGAACGCCAATTTTTTTCACATGGTGTTTTTTTTCTTATTTTTAATTTTTTATCGCTCCATATATTTGTTTTTTATTATTATTGGAGTAGAGACAGGCGTGTTGTTTAACCAACTGCCTCGAGGGACATGGACTAATCTTGCTGATTTTCAATTGCAATTTTTCGAAACTATGTCTGATCGATTGGCGTATTTAAATTTTTTCTACCTCAGCTAGTGCCTCGACAAAGTTGATTACAACACTAACACGGACGGAAAGACGGACATCGCTCAAGCGACATCTCTATGCATAAGAATTCAAAATAATATATATGGGGTCGGAAATTTATATTATAAAAATTACAAACAGAATGCGGGTGTGGTGAAGGGTATAATAATGAATATGCTGATGAGAGTTATGTTGCATTAACAAGGAGCACAAAAAATTTTTTTAACGTTTTCAAAATCACAGATATTTTAATTCTCGTCATGGATGTTTTTATTTCAGAGAACCATGCTAAATTCCCAACATTCCAAAAATACACTTTCTCACAATGGAAAAAATAAAAGGTTTAAACAACACAACCCAGAGATCCAGAAAATGAACAAAATAAAATCTATATATTTGCTACAAAATTATTTAACCATAAGTTTAATAAAAAAGAAATAGTGTTGAAAATCATTTTTTGGAAGAATTTAAAATATTTTAAACTTATAATAAAAACAGATTAAAAGTGGCACTTGAAATAAAACTTAAAAAAAATTTTGAAACACTTTCAATAGAATGAAAGAAGAGAATTGTGTACTGAAAGTGTGGCGATTTTTAAATATCAATGAATGAAAGAATAAAATAAAAAAGTAAAATAAAAGAAAGTATTGTTTTAAACTGTATTGTAATACCAGACACTACTACAGTTCCAAAATAGACTTGCTAAACGAACAAAAAATAAAAAAGAAATAATTTTTTTATGACATGCAATATTTGCACGTTTGCTAAATGCCTCAGTGAGCATTTTTGTTGTTGCTAAAGACGTCATCATGTAACAATTAAAAAGAATCGTTCACATGTAAACCTCATTACACGGCGGATTAAAATGCTAAAATTAAAAGAGCAAAAAACGAATAAAATTGGAGTTAAGAAATTAAAGGGCATTCCCATAATTGATGGAACTTGTCGTATTTGGTCCTATCTTTTGAAAGACTATATAAAAACACTTGAAATTTATAATTGTAAATTAAAGGGTGCTACAATATTTTATGTAATTGAATGTAAATCAGGCCATGTCACAAATTCCGTTCGGAATTGGAATGATTCCGAATTTACTATTCCGATCGAAATGGTTTTAGCTTCTATATATTCCGTTCGGTTTCATTTAACCGAAGAAAATACAAAACTACTTATGTTTGTTCAAAATATGGCAACATAACATCGAATGTAGCAAAACAAAAAACAGCGGAATTAAAAAAAAAAACAATAAAAATTCAAGAAATATTTGTGTTTCAGTGCGAATTGCTAAAAAAGTTAAAATAAAAAATATCAAACATGCCCGGAATATCTATAATTGCAACAGCAGAAGAAAATAGAAGCAATATTGTTTGTGTGCTGTTACTACGGAAAGAAATAAAAGTACGGCAATATCTTTTAAACAAATTCCGTTTATTTTTTTTATTTTTTGTTTTTTATAAAGGATTAAGAAAAAGTTAATTTTTTTATTAACATCATATTAAAATAAATTTATTTTGTATCAATAAGATCAATAAAAAATGTTTCGAATGATTTCTATGTTAACAAAATGCTCAAAATAACAATTCCACATAGCAAACTGAAATTGGTTTCATTTCGAAAATTTTTTTCGTTTTACGTTTTCTATAGAAGCAAAATACGGAATCAAATGTACTTCCGAACGGAATTTTGTCCTGCGACATGGCTGCATATATGGACAAACTGTTGAACAGACGTTTGGAAATTAAAGGGTGTCGCTATTGCTGATGTATGTTATAGTCAGACAACTAAAGTCCGTTTTGATGTTGTTTTTTCGTTTTGTTTTTTTTTTGCATAATTAGATTATTTTGTTAAATATAAAACTTTCTTTAAAATAAATAATCCATCGAAAAAATCTGCAATATAATAATCTCCTACAGAAAATTTTTTATTGGCAAAAAGATTCGATAACATAAATTTATCGATAAAAAATTTATTTAGAAAAGTAAACGATAACAAAAATATAGCTACGTACAAGAATACCTAGAATAGTAGGGTCAATCGGTTCCATTCTTTTGCCGTACTATTTGAAACCGGATGATCGAGGCACTCTGGTCCTAAGCGCATATTTACAGAAGAAGGTTAAGTCATAGTGTGGGTAATTTATTACATATAATTTATTATTTTGTTATATACTTATATAAAATATACAAAAAAAATATTTTGAAATTTTAAATTTTTTTAGAACAATTTTTTCCAAGAAGAAATATTTTTTGTAAATTAAAAAACCCTAATAAAGATAACGATCTTGTCGAAGCAGTAACTATGCAAGGTATACTTGTATTATAGAAATATTTATTACTTATTTATCTTGTGTATGCTTGGTAGTCAAGATAAAAAATTTTCTTTTTCTTTCCTAAAATATCAATCCTATAGGTAGTAAATAAAATTTTAAACTTAAAAATATCATTGGATTCAAGATTTAAAGCTAAACTAAGCTGTAAAGGACTGAAGAACTTTGTACAAATATTCAAATAAATAAATATAATTGCTGTGTTAAATATTAAGAAGCACTTTATCGCTAACACGATAATGAAGTTACAGGTGTAAGCGTGAACACGTAATATAGAACAACAATAAAAAAACAGAAATAAAAAAAAGAACTTGAAGGAATTATTCTTTTAATATCTGTTGACCTTAAATGAAAAACCATAAAATAAAATAAAAAACACAATTGAGTGGTAACTTTATGTTTCAAGCATACATATGTACATACACACGTACATATATATTAATATATACATATCATCATACACTGCTGAGGGGTTTTAAATTAACTTTTGTGTTGCGTGAAGTTTGCTTCTCCTCCCTACAAAAACTATCCAAAAAACCACAAAAAATTCGAAAGACGTAATTCTTTAACAATATAATAAATATATTAAAAAAACAGAATAATTTTTTTTTTCTTGTAGTGATGAAGATTTGAGAGGGCGGACGCTTTTGGGTCAACTATATATTTAGATGATATTAAATGTGCCAATAATTGTTAATAAAAAAACAAGCAAAGAAAAATATTTTCCATGTTTATTAAGAATATTAGAAACAAATGTAGAAAATCAAATCAAATAAAAACTGAATGAACAAGACGTGTTGCATAAACGATGACAACATTATTTGTTTGCTACAAAAGGAAAAAGAGTTAAAGGCAAATTTTAGCAGAGAAGAAAAACAAATAAACACAAATGTAAATGACCTAAGATATAATAGACATTAGTACATACATATGTATGTACAGTATGTCAAAAATGTCTTTACACACATAAAAAATTTTAGTTTTTTCGTATTTCATATGAAAAAAACCCTTTTTATTTTATGAAATATAAAGTTTTTTAATTATTATATTTACACTATTTGTAAAAGTATCAAAAAAAAAACGGAATTTTTACAAAAACACAAAAATTAAAATAAAAACAAACACTACTTAATTCTTCTGATGTCAAGAAACTCTTTACACAAATCACATTTTCTTTCTTTTTGCACTTTACAATTAACTTTTATTAATTATTTAACTTTATTTTATTTATTATTTAATTAATTATTTGAAGTCAGTTGACGATAAAAACTTTCAGTACTCGTGTCATTTTTAAAATTATTGTGAGTAAATAATGGCAGACAAAAGATTATCGTACGACGTGATTCAATTGATTTACTACAACCACCAATTGGGTGCAAGTGCTCAGGAACTGTCAGAGAAATTTTCGGTAGCACGAAAGACCATTTACAATCTGCTTAATCGAGCTGAAAATGAAGGTAGATTACAGTTAAAATTGTGGGGGGATGGCCCTAAGATGAAATAAATAAATGAGAAGACCCCCTAATCATTAGAAAACTTGTACAGAACCTTCAAATTTCTACAAGAGCACTTGTAAAGGAGCTTGAACATGAGCGCGGAATAGTTGTTTGTCATGAAACAGTTCGACAGGCTATAATTAGGAAGAACAAATACTCTTCAATAGTTGCACATAAAAAACCATTACTCTCTTTAAAAAGTATAGAGAAGCGTCTTTCCTTCACCATTACAAATATCTCGCATTCGGCAGACTATTAAGACGATCTGCCAGGCCCACGATGTCGCAATCGTTCGTTCGTTCGCATAACTAATTTTTAGAATTTGTTTTTGTTTTGAATGTATTTGTGCGAACGAACGAACGATTGCGACATCGTGGGCCTGGCAGGATGTCATATTTTGCGACGATATAAAAATGGTGTTGTATTAAAATGACGAGCCTGATAGAGTATGGCGAAAGCCCCTAACATCGCTAGAAAGCCGAACCTCATTCCTACACTCAACTTTGGAAAAAATTCTGTGATGATTTGGGGGGGCATATCCAGCGAAATATTTAAACATTTTACAGACCCATTTAGTTAATAGTGCTAAGAAATTTGAATTTATAAGAGAGAATAAGTCTGTATTTCAATTTTATCAAGATAACGATCCCAAACATAAGTCACGTTTGGTACGGATGTGGTTGCTTTACAATTGCGGCAAGGTCATTGATACACCTGCTCAACGACCGGATTAAAATCCTATCGAAAATTTGTGGGTTTATTAAAAAAGGGTTGCTAAACGCCAGCCAATTTTAGAAGAGTGGCCAAATATACCATCCACCTACGACTTAAAGAACTTAATCAGTTCTATGAAACATAAATTGCAATGCGTGAAAGATGCAAACGGAGGCCATACAAAATACTAAAATTTTCTAATGTATTTTTTTTTTCAACTATGTAGTTTTATGAAAGATGTCAACAATTGTGTAAGGAGTTTCTTGACATCAAAAAAATGGAGTAGTGTTTGTTTTTGTTTAAAATTGTTGTTATGTTTTTGTAAAAACTGCGTTTTTTTTTTTTTTTTTTGTTTTATACTTTTACAAATTTTGTAAATAATCATAATAAATTAAAAACTTTATATTCAGACATGTCACAGAACTCAATTTCGATCGAAAGTGGTTTCAATTCCGTAAATTGCTTCTTTAGAAAACTAAAAACGAAAAATTTCTTCGGAATAAAACCACTTTCAAATTTCAAAGTGGAATTTAGTTTCTTTGAAATTTTGTTATTTGCGTTTCTTAAATTTACTTATATTATGTGTCTTTCTTAGACTAGCCTCGTTGTTTACTTTAGTGTGAAAAATAATGCCACATTTAAATTAAGTAGCGGAGATTCAATACTTTTCAAGAATAAAAAAAATCGATCGGAATCTGAAGAAGGTAAAACAAAATCGATCGGAATTGTTAATACGGAATTCGAACCATTCCGATCGGAATGTGTGACATGCCTGATTATTTCATAAAATAAAAAGCGTTTCTTTCATACGAAATATGAAAAAACTAGAATTTGTTTTGTGTGTAAAGTCATTATTGACATACTGTATATACGTGCATATGAATTTACACATATCGTCTACAGCAAAAACGTGTGCAGTTAATTCAATATTTTATATTTCAGTACATATTTGAAATATCCATGCGTTCAAGTTTTATGGTGTTATGTTTAAATAATTGTAATTTCATTAAACAAATAAATAAGATTTAAAAATAAATCATAAGTAATAATGTTTCTATTTTATACAACATACATTACAGACAATATTTTATAAGGTTTCTTAGTTTATATTTCTAGGGAAAACAAAAAAGTCGCATGGCAAATTGAAAGTATGCTTATTGATTTTTTTTTATAGTGTTGTTAATTTGCTTTATCCTGCAAGACTTCGTTACAATTGCAAAACATAAAAATTTATTTTAAATTAATTACTTGGGAAAAACATTTTTTGACGATTTTTTTTTTTTTTTTTGTGGGAAACTTAAATTCTTTTTTTTTATTATCTGCATTAAATGTATGTAATTAATAATAGTTTGTATTGGCCGCAAGGCTTTATGCATTATTTTATTTAATAAATATAAAAAACAAAATTAATATGTTTGTTTGATAGTTTAAAAAAATATTTTAGAGAACTATAAAATGTATTTTTGATTGTCATATGGAAAACTGTGATAGAAGAATTGTTAAAAACCATTTAAGGCACACAGGAAATGTTTTAATACGATTATCGGTATATAAAGGTGTTTTCAATTGTATACAATTAATAGTTATTAATAATAATTTGCTTAGTCCACATTTACACTATGTCATTTTTATGCAATCTTTTTCTCTTTTAAGTTGTAGCGATTTTCGTTATGTTTCGTTTTGTTTAAAAACATAAGCAAAAAAGCAAACCCTCAAAATTTAAGCCATGCTATATTGCTTAACCATCTTGCTTCACCGCCAATCAAAAATTTCATAGTAGTTTCATGAAAAATTGCATAGTGTAAATACCGTATTGATCAAACTTTAGTTCACTAGCCAAAGAGAGTCTTTTATATTATTTTATAAAAAAGAATAAATTTTAAAATTTTAAGAAAATTTTACGCTGTGAAATTGAAAAATGTGTCTTGAGTAACTTTGTAAATTATAGAGTATAAGAATTTCGTCAACAGAACACAAAGCGGAATATCAAATTTCAAATTTCTCAGCAATTTCTTGTTAACTCAATACTGAATAAATGTATAGGAAATATTTACATTTCAACAGATATTCAGAAAATATCTTCATTTTTTTTCCTAGCGTACTTAAAACTTACAATATGCTTTTGCAAAACTCGTGTTTTACTGTGTAACACGAATCAGCTTTCCCTGACGACACAACGGATTTTCTTCTAACACTTTAACGATCTTATTGGTCAATTTGAGCATAATAATTTTATTCAATTTGACCAACTCTTGTTTTTATCTACAATTTTATGATATTTCCATACAGAACAAAAAACATGATTTCAACTGCTGGTACAAATAACAATAAATTTATGGACACTGCTACACGTTCAATATATATTGTAATATTTGGATCTCGATCCATTTTAATGGATTGATGGATCTCGAACGTATGCTACATGTTCATTATTTATCGCGTCAGTATTTACGTTATTTTTGTGCAGTACAGATCTGTTGTTGAAAAATGTCGCGAGAAAATAAAAACAAATTCTGTTTAGCTAATTTGCTTGCTTTTTCGTTGAAGAGAAAAGTAGAAAGAAAATGTTGGAGCAAAAAGTGGTTTCAGGATCGGAAAAAATACAGTTTAATGGACACAATTCTTCGTTATAAAGAAATCGACGACTTTGAAAATTATTTCCGCATGTCTTATGATAATTTTAAAATAATTTTGGAATTAGTTACATTTTTATTGAAAAAAGACGTGATGATGAGAGAAGAAATTTCATCAAGGGAAAAGTTGGCAGTGGGCTTGTTTTTTTTAATCTTTAATAATTTTTGCTGTGCAGCCGCTAATTTTATTTTGTCGGAATAAGCTTTAGCCGAGGAGTCCCACAACTCCAGTAATGCCTCCAAATTAAAAAAAAAAGTTTTTCAAAATAACTTTTTCGGTTGTTAATTCCAAGTACACCGGCAGAACCAACTTGCTTTCACTATCTTCTGCCATTACAATTTATTAAAACAAGCTTTACACAAATGTAATAAAATTTTTTACTTTTCATTTGCTAAATTTTCGCCTTGCGTCTTTTATTTTATGTTTTATTTCACTTCTTATTATCAACGTTTCGAGATCTAATATGATGAAAATGCTACATGTTGAATATTTATCACGCGATCCGCGATCTGGATTCCATATTTTAAGCCATTCTGCGATATGGATCGCAAGTCACCCATGCTGCATGCTACACGCTCAATAAATATTGCGATATTGGATCGCGTTCAATATATATTGAACGTGCAGCAGTGCCCTATATCAGAACGAAAAATGTGTAAAGGTACCCCCATAAACTACACAATGATATTGAGAATTTTATTGTTTTAATTATTGTCGTTATGATACACACACTACTCAAAAGTATTATCATTGTACATTATTTTCAACACATTACAAAATATTCTTTTTTGCCCAATTTAAATCAAAAGACTTTTAATTTTGTTTAATATGTTGTGCAAAGTCCTAAAATAATATACTCATTGGCAATTTTATTGTACAATATAATTTATTGCACAATTAGGTATATGGGCTATTTATTTTGAAAGTGGCATAAGTCACTTTTCTTTTAAGCTGATGCACATTTTTATTTTGTTTCAAAGGTTTCAAAAGTATTGAGGCTAAATCTTGAGTAGACATATGTACATGCACTTATCTCAGGATGCTGATTTTAACCCCATATAACCGTAGCAGCTCCAATTTTTTTTTTTTTAAGTGACTTATGCCGTTTCAAAATAAACGGCTCATATTACAAGTGTCAAGTCAAATCAGTGTTGGTAACTGATGGTGACAATTGCAAACTCTTAATTTTGGTTTTTCACCTATTCGATAGGCAGAAGTTTGACCTTTATGATTAAAAGTTTTATAGTGAAAAAGTTTATCTTTAAAATGGCTTAAGAACAAATCCTTCATAAATGACTAATCACTTTTTCTCACTGATACATCTTATGCAGCTTCGCTTTGTGGAACAACTACCTATTCGTCTTCCGGTAGAAATTACTTTGTTAATGTCAAATATATTAATTGGCCATATTCCAATAGTCCCGTTCGTAAGATAGAGAATTTTAACAAGAATATCTTTTTTCAATTTAATAAAACAATCTGAAAATATTGAGTTGTTATTATTGAGAATTTTGCAAACTGGAGGCTTACAACACATTATTAGTTATATAGTGACAAAAATTCTGAAAAAAAAACAAAAATAAAAATATATTTATCTGCCACACAAAATTGAGCACAAACTTCTAAGTTAAAATTCTGGTATTCATCTTCGCATAAAAACCTGACGTGCTTACGTTAAAAATTATGAAAATAATACTTTTTCTATTAAATGAATAGATAAATGCGGAATGTATCCAGCAATAAAAACATGAAATATGATAACGACCCGAATTAATATGCACATGTTAAAAATCCTGAGGACAGAGCTTGAAAATGAAACCAGGCACATGCCATGCCGACATTTGCCAATCGTACTTAAAGAATAAAAAATATTTAAATTAATAAATTTACTCTTGATTTATTTTCAATGGCAGCTTGTCATCCCTTACAGCAAATGTAACTATCTTTAAGAGACTTCTTTAACATAAAGGTTCCTTTTTTACTTACCAACAAAGCGCAACTCGCTTGGTGGGTCAATGATTAGCTTCGCTTTTAATTGGGCCTCAGTTAGAAGGGCCATATTTTTTGCTGAAGTAAAAATTCCTCAAATATAAAAAAAATAATCTGCAAAAATTCAATTAAGTAGTCTTTGCTCTTTTTCAGTTTCTTCCTTTTGCTTTCGTTTTTATTCGCTGCGTATGATGACTGCACGGGAATTTTTTGTGCTTGAAATTGCAGAAAAAAAATATATGAACTTGAAGACTTTTTACACGCCGGGTGTTTTCGTCACTATCTTTTTTATTGCATTTAAGCAAAGAGTACAACTCTTTACAAAATTTTTATTGCAAATTTTATAAAGGATAATTTGCTCAGTAAAATTTTTATTTCCTTAACCCACAATATAATTTCTTTTCCAGTTTGCTGTAATCCGTTTTGCGTTTTCACACAATTTTTTTCAGTTTTCCTTTTTGCTTTATTTTAGCAAATTCGCATGCGTCACTTAAACGTTACCAGATTATCTGCAGACTAAATTTCTTAATTATTAAAAAAAAATGCCGTAAATATTTGTAATAAACGATTTTGATTGAAAATTTAGTATTTATTAATATTATGCTACTAAGCCAACGTGATGTGAACCAATTATATTTCTAGTATATTACTCATCTACAATTTAATGAAAATTTTTTTAGTTAATATGGCATCCTTAAAAAGAACAAGATTCGCTGTAAGCTGTGTGAATTTGCCGTTTTAGGAAGTGTTTGGAATTAAATATAGTAAGAATACAGTGATGCATTCAATGCAACACTATGGGAAATCAATTTAAAAGTTTAAGTTAGAAAAAGTTTACTTTTTTAAATTTTATTTGCTTTTAACTTTCTTTAGTTTATAGACAGAGTCTTTTATGTTTACACTTACCATTGACAGAGTAAGTAAGTAACTCAAAACTCTTAACTCACTCGTTTTTTTTAATCAAAAATTTAAAGTTTTAACCATAAAATTAAATTTTCTATATGAAAAACTTTAAACCCATTTGTCTAGATAACTATGCGATCTATGAGGACACAAACTAAAGTGTTCATTTAAAAATTAAAAAAATAGTTTTTAAGCAAATAATTAAACTTTTAGCCATAAAATTCAATATTTTATATAAAAAACTTTTCGGTACCTAAAATAAGAAATTTTTCACATGAAATATTATAATCATCTCGTTTTTCATAGGATCACTATAATAATTTCATTTTAGAAATTTCTCACTTAGTTACAAATTAAAAGCTCATCTATATAATTAGATAAATATAAAAAAATTCACCTAACATATTACAGATAAATAAAGTACCGTAAAAATTAATGTCAGTTAAAAGTATCACGAAGGCAATTTAATAAAGGATATTTTTATAGCCAAAAAAAGCTAACACAGTTACTACAGCGTATTTCTACTTCTTTTTTATATACTATTCATATTTTTCAAAACTCTTAAAGTGGACTTTTATTTTTTTTATTAGCTCTTTGTTTAACCCAAATCTCTTACTGCCCAGCTTTTTCTTTAAATTGGAAACAAGAAATAATTGAAAAAGGTTAAATCTAGAGAGTGTGCATTATTAATAATTCAAATTTGAACTTGTAAATACAAAAAAGATATTACGATGAAGTAAATTCTTTAAACAAAGCAAAACATATTTTAATCAAGATGTTTATAATCTTAAGAGCAGCAGGTATTGACTTCAATTAAGAACTTTAAAATATTTAATCATTTTTAAAAATAGTAGCATATAAATAATAATTTATTATTTGGGGTAAAGAAAATGAATGAACTCGGCCACGCTGTCGCAAGGTTATTGATTTGCCTTGGCCTTAATTGTGAAGAATTTAGACCGATTTCAAACCACAAGTAAAAACGCCAAAATTCTTAAAAAGGTAAAAATACACAATTTTTAATGAAAGCAAGTTGTTGAACAATTGTTTTTGAATCGATCGGTTTCCATCACACACATACATACCTGATTATTTTTACAGAGGGTGACCAACGTTTAAAATATTTTCTTCGGAGGATGGTAGTTTTTATCAAATTTAAATGGATGAAGAGCAATTTCAAATGCTCAAGCCTGATTATTAGATATCGAAGAGTTAAAAATAATAAAATTTAATTTTTTGAGAACGATTTAAAAAAAAAAACTTAAAATAAAACGACTTAAATTTTTATAACAAAAACTTATTTCAGTACTTTATTGTGAAAGTAAATTAAATAAGAAGTTTAATATTGAATTCACTAACATAAATAGACATGTTGTAAGTATGTTAACGTTACTATTTCTAAGCCATTTCAGTTATAAGCCCTTGAAATTTGCCCAAAAATATCTTTTTAGCACTACAATCCTTCATATTCTCAACAAATTTCATAATATTTTTTGTTGTGTTCTCTTCAAGCGGATGATCACATTTTTTTATTATCTCCAGCAGTAACGATTCAAAATTCATAAAAGTTTCTTCATAGATTTGCGCTGGCGCCGATGAAATTATTTTTAATACTTTAATTGCTAATTTTTCAATTTTCTTATTGTCATCTTCAAACTGTGGCAAAAGAAATTTCTTAACTATATTCGCATAGTTCGATAAACAATGACGGTAGTTGTTAACAGAATTAGGATTTTCGGTCTCATTTACGACACCGCTCAAAATGATCATAACATCAGATATATGAGGAAGAAGCCGCTCACTCCGAGCCAACCATTCAGTTTCCTTCATTGTACAGCGAACATAGTTCTATAACAATATATTCACATACATATATTTTATAAATATGTTTTTAACTTTTTATTTATTCATAACTTACTATTATTAGAAACATTTCTGCTTCGGATTTGTCTTCTATATCCAGACGTATTAAAAATCTGTCGAATTCTATTGGTATCTGATCGGCAGTTAAGGAGTATTTTTGAAAGTAATACTGAGTTAGAGGTTTGTACGAGTCTTTAATAACTTTGGTAATCCATTTGCGATCTAGAAAGTATAAAAAATGAGAAACATCTCGATAAAAAAGAGGAAAAACTTGTTTATAATAAATCCCCTAAAAAACTCACCTTTTTCTGTTGAATTTGGTAGAAATTTCTTTGATGTTTTCTGTATAAATTGTATACATTCTCTAACTAATTCATCACGAACATCTGTGTAAGTTATTAAATCCCACCTGGCCTTATCCATAATCTGTGCAGCCATTAACAATACGGGTGCAGTTATTTCACCGAAATTCAACGGCTTATTTGATTGAGATTCACCATAGGATCCAATTAAATTTAAACATTTGACCAAAGGCAACAAATGATCAAATTGTTGTTGATCTAAATATTGATTGACTTGTTTATGAATGATTTTCTTAAGAAATTCCGTCTTATAATCGGGATAATAGAGCGAAAAGTATATTTGACACAGGAGAGCCGGAAAGTAACGTTTCTCCAAACAAGAAAAGTCATTTAATGCAGCCAAAAGTTGTGGCATAAAATAATTGTTTGACAAAGGTCGGCAGTTTTTAACCGTCGTGCAATAGTTATTGACATGAGCGAGATTGTGGCAGGCTAAATCAAAGAACTTTTGCCAACACATTTCACCATTTTCAAAGGACAATATTAGAAATTGTTGTAGATCAAAAGTCGTGTCTTCGCCAATATACTTATTAAGGAACTCTGTGACTCTAGAGGAAATGTCTGGCCGTGAAAAGAGCGATGATTTGAAGCCATACAATTTACATTTATAATTAAGTACGACCAGTAATTGCTCTACATTATAGTTTTCTAATGCTTTTAAAATCAATTCGACCAGCTCTTCGTAATCCTCAGGATCTACATTCATATTTTCTTCGTTAAGTTTATCATCTTCATCTGATTCATTTTTGCGCAATATTTCTAGTTTGATAAAATCCAATATTTGTAAACAATGCTCCACGGCCATTAATTTAATATTTTGTTTTATTGACTGCAAGCACTCCTCATTGCCAAGAGCTACAGTGCGATTAAGCAGTTCGTCAAACCAAACTTTTTTTATATTGTATTCTAATTGTTCATTGTCAAGTGCATTTAAAATCTGACCAATTGTAGCATCGCGTATTGTTTCTTGCAAAGTTTTAGGTCTGATTTCAATAACTTTTAATTGATTCAGAATGTCATGTCCAAATGTTTTATTGTTTATCATCCTCTCACCCACTTTATAAGCCATTGTCCCTATTACTTCTTGAAGATTTTCTTCATCGTTTAAATCAATTTCTACCCAATAAATAAATATGTCGATCTTGACTAGCATAACCTGTGTTTGTAAAGCATTCAGAAATGCTGTTATAATTTTTAATTGCTGTTCTTTTAGATGTTCTGTTTCTCTACCAATTTCATTTTTCTTTAATAATTGGTTGCACACATTGTATTCGCGCCAATCTGCTTCGGGATTAGCCTTTTCGGAATTTTCGTAAACATCAAAAGTGAACAGCACTAATTCGAGCAAATGTTTCAGAGCAAAACCGGCATATTTATATGACTGCTTTTTTGTAAAGTTTTTAAATTTTTCGGAATCGGGCGTATAAAATAAACGTAATATGTTCATTGCGTAATCATAAAGTTTGTTATGTATAATTCGAGTATCCACATTGTCCATATGTCTTAGTTCAGATCGTGTTACTGATATAAAAATTGATTTTAACAATTGTACCGCTTTATGTAAAACTTCAAAGGCATCATCAATATATTTTAGAGAATCAGTAGCTGGCTCAAAATACTGAACAGTAAACCAACAAGGTGCAAAGGACAGCATTTCATTAAAAAATTGATCCAAATGAAGTTCCCACACTAGTGTGACTAATAGAAACTTTGGCATTAAAGGGCATATCTCCAACACATGTACAAGTTCTGGATCATCTCTCAGATTGTACTTGTATGTAGCATCTGTGTTTAGCATAAGAAACATGAAAATTTTTCTTAATTTTTTTATTTTTGTTACATCCGGCAGTGGTTTCTTTGTTTCAACTTCCACTAATTCTCGTTCTATGAAATACTCCTGCAAACGTCTTACCAGTTCATTAATAAACGACTCATTACCTATTATTAGAATGTAGAATAAATATATGTTTTTTTAATAGTTTATATAAATCAACTTGCCTCCACGAAAATGCAATTTATTAAAGGGTTTCAGAAGCTTGTTGCAGTATTCCATAATAGATTTGATGCCATCAAATTCTTCACAGTACTCCATGGCTGTTTCGGAATTTAATTTGTCTAAGGTCTTAAATAAATCACGCATCTATATTTCTATGTATATATTAAGTCAAAAAAAACTAGAATTTCTTATTTCTTTAAAATAATTTCGCTCACATGCAGTTTTTTTACGCTTCCTATTTTACCCGTTTTGTTTTTGCACATGTAAACAACAACTGTTTTTATTGCAAATTGTAAACAAAGTAAAACAACACTGCAAAAGTAGAGGTGCCAGATCTTTCGTTGAGATGCAAGCAGAATTATTAAAACCTACACGCAAAAAAATCCTTTTGCAAATATTTATTTTTGCTTTAGCTTATAAAGTCTCCAAAAGCTCTTTCTAGCTTAAGCTGTGAAAACATATTTACATATGGAGAATGATTCACCTCAATTACGGAATAGGGACTTTTTTCTAATGTTATTTACCGACATCGTTTTTTACTGAATTTAAGAATTTCTGAAAATTAAATATACCAATTGTAAAATTGATTTTTGTCCTCTTTTTGATTGGTACTAATGGATATATGCCATCATGAACAGGGAACCAAGGTGAACGGCAGCCCATGACTAGTTTTTTAAATTATATATTTTTATTTATTTAGCCAATTAAGCGTATTAAAACGCGCTAACTTTGCTCTTGGCTCCGAAAATTATTAAATTTGCCATGGAGACCACCTCGTATTATTTCGCCATGCATGGAGGTTACAATCACAGATAACTGACTTGAATGTTTCGTATTTGATTAAAAGTACGATTGCAAACAGCATTGAAAATTATTCAACAAAGAGTCATAAAGGATTCGTTCAGAAGAGTTACAGTTAGGGTATTATTTTCTTCTGACAAGGTCATTTTCGACTCAAAACGAATATTGTAATCGCGCAGAAGATTCTAAAGAGATTCAAATATGATTAATAATTTGAAAAAATGTAACTGGGTATTTTCCTGTTTTGAATATGTGGGCGTGTATTTTTCGTATGTTCAGAGGTAGCAATTTATGAGGTTATTTATTCCTTAAAAATGAGATGAAGACAGTGCACTAAAGCTCGACAATACATTCTTAACGGTAAAAGAATAAACAAAACGGTTGACAAAGTTCCGAAAATTTCGCCTTATAAGAAATAAATTTGTCATCGTAATTTTTAAAATTGTATTTTATTTTTTATCATTAAATACATTTATACCACTCTTGTCATACCTTTCGGTGAAGACCGTCGTCACTGGCTGTTTATTTAGTACGTTTGGCGAGCTCTTTCGATGTGAAAACATAATTTTTAAGCTGGTATGACTAAGGTATAATATTTACTGGCGGAACGAATCCAATTAACTTAATACATTTATACTATATTATTTTACTACCTATTATAATTATCTATATATTTTAGTCATATAGACCTGCTATATGTTTAAAACTTGTCTATGTTACCATTAAATTTATTTTATTTGTAATTTATGTAATAAATAAATAAATGATAAGCCTAAACTTTAATAATTATGTCGACAAGAAAAGCGAACTGAGGGTTCAAGCAGTCCCATGAATGATGCACATGTCTGCATTTCTACGTTTGATTACAATTTACAGCTCAAGATTTTTTAACATTTTTTTAATTTCTAATTTCTTTAAAGCAATCTCTAACTGCAATAATTCATTTTTGAAATGAAGCTCTCTCATTTGCAGTTTATGTCGTTCTTCAGCTCTTCTCTCCTCATTCTCAAAAAAAAATTGTTCTTCTTCTTCAGATGTAAAGTTTGAGGATCTGTAAAGAAGCAAATATGTATGTTAGTAACTTTAATTAATCTTCTTTGTGAGTAAACTTACCTTGATCGCTTATCCTTTGGTGGTTTTGAAACAAGGCCATCGAACGAGTCTTCTTCCTGCTTCATTGCTCTTCAAAATCTTCGGACAATTTTAAAACAATAATACTTCTGATTAATATCACAGATATAACTAATCTATGATTAATCTATGATTAATATAGTTTTATAAATTTTTGTATCTTTTACCACAGATAAATAACTAAAAGAGCTTTGAACGAAAGAAAGCGTTTGAACTAGAAGTTGAAAGTTGCACTAAGAGAGATTTTGAACTAAAGAGAGCATTTGAACTAAATCTTGAACTAGTTAATTTTCAAACTTTTAATCCAAAAAGAGCGTTCACTAAATTAAACTATATGGCACAAGTCTACTTACCTTTACTATTGTTTTTATTATGTCTGAGAATAATTTTGTGCTAGTTAAATAAAACGAGGCCGATGTGGTATTTTTACCGGCGCCGGTTAAGGCTGATAAATTTTTTAAATAAATAAGAAATTCAGTGGCTCCCTTACTTCAACTTAGCTGGTATTTTTGAATATTAATATTAACCGATAGACCCCAGGCAGTCCACACGGAAAGTTGTAAACCTTGAATTTTATTTTGTTTTTTTTTCCACATAAGTAATTCTTATGGCAACTGTCTAATGGACAGATAACGATTTGTTTTTTTCCCTTATCTTATTACTTATCTACATGCAATTTTATAAAATAAAATTAATTTTTTTTTCTAATTGCACAAACACTAGGCAAGTTTTAAAATAAAAATATTGTTTATTATTTTTTGTTTTTTTCAATATTTCGCCACACCCTTGGGTGGCATCTTCAAACAGCAAACAAAATTGTTTAAATTAGGTTTTCCAAATGCAAATATTGTGGCGAAATATTGAAAAAATAAAAAATAATATTTTTATTTTAAAACTGGCTTAGTGCTTGTGTAATTAGAAAATATAATTAATTATAAAGCTCGAAAACATTAATATTCAATTAGATTTTTGTAAAATACTTATTTAAATGTGCCGTAAAACTGCAACGCATTATTAGCTCCAGAAAATTATAACTCTGTTTTTTATCTTATTTAAACACCGGTTTCTTTTTCGGTTTTTGTTTTGATTATCAAGAATGTGAAAAAGTAAAAAGAAGTGTAAACAAATAAAGAAAAATTGCATTCTCTCGTAAGCCAAGAAACAGAAATTAAAACTGTATTGTGAAAATTATGCATCAATTAAATGCAAATATATAATGAAATTTTTAACAAAAAGCAACTAAAATATAATAGAGATGAGTGAAGAATTCGAATTTAATGCATTACAAAATGGTGCAGATGAAATAGCAACAAAAAACAGCAGCAATTCAAAAGCAGAATATTTAATTCAACAATTAAACGCAAATAATTTTAAAAAATTAGCCTTATTTATTGTCATTGGCTTTATAGTGTATCACGGCATACTTAATTGGCAATATGGTAAGTTCAGGAATCAAATTGTTTTGAACTAAATTTTTACATTTAATTTGTATGTACTTTGTTCACAGGCAGTGACTCGTGCCAATGGCTTTTGTCCAAGGGACGATTTAAGGGTGATAATGAATGGCAACCTTATGGTTGCATGATGCATAAGTACACGCAAACGTAAGTTATTTAAGTAATTAATATTATTTATTTCATTAAACAACTTCATTTAAGCGAAGTTCTAGAATAAAATTATTTTCTTATCAAGTGTTGGTAAAAAAAATCATTTGTTTTTTTAGCTTAATGTGTAACTAAAGAAGAGCTGTGCTCCTATAATTCCCGCTAAATTATAAATATTTTTTTTGTATATCTGTGTTTGAAATTTTGCAATGATTTGAAGCCGTGATTAATTTAGGTACTGGATGAAGTATTTAATTTGCTATGTGTTGTAGATCAATATAATCATCTGAAATTTAAGCTTTAACGGATTTTTATATAAAAAACTAATAAAGAATAAACACTTACTTTCGACCCACACAGCTTTAGTCGTTTGCACTTCGTTAACTTGCTAAAGGTGCTTTAAAGCAGGTGAATTTTACTCACGCAAAACACATTTAATGTTGCTTTATCTCCTAAAATGAGATCTTTTAATCATTTGCAGTGATTGATTGCAAGTTGCTAATAGTTGGATGATTTTCAAAAATATCCCTGATTGATCTGATTTTTTATCCTTTAATTTTCTTTTAATTTTTTGGCTTAAATCTAGCTTACGGGCACCGCTCCAAAATAAAAAATAAGTTACCTATAGGGTGCAAAATGTAAAGTGAAAAATTTGGCGGCAACCCTTAGTTTCGGAGTTACGGCCCTCCGAAGTTTTTGTATCTAATAGGGCATATATCGAGTAGTCGATGTAGGAATGGGACAATATGGGTATCATCGGAAAGGGAATTTAAGAGCCTATTTATTGAAGCAGGAAAAATTAAAAAATAAATAAATTAAAAAATCTGGTAAGGAAAATGATTTTTATTTACAAATTAAGTTATTCGGATTACTTCATTAAAAAAGTTTATAAAGGTGTAAAATGTAATTTTAAGTAAAAAATGTCAACAGGTAATATCTGGAAAAACCTTTGTTTCCTAGTTATGAACCTCGAAAGTTTTTATGAATAATGTGGTCTAAAACGAGTATTTTATGGTGGAATGAGCCAATATGGGTGGCATTGGAAAGGTGATTAGAATTATTTTTGAATGCTATGGTGTTTCGCCATGATATTAATATATTTAAAACGCAGGAAACCTTTAGAAAGCGAAGCCGCTGTTGGTTATACCCAAGAGGAGAAAATCTTTGCGCCCAGCCGAAGGCCGGCTACGCAGGAAATCTTTTGAAAGCGAAGCCGCTGTTGGTTATACCATAGAGGAGAAAATATTCCTATTAAATTAAAGATTTTAAGCAAAGTTATATTTGTATAGAAAAAATCGTTTTTTGGAGCCTTACCTGATTTCTTTATTTTATTTTTAAATTTTTCCTATTTAATTGAAAAGGCCCTTGAATTCCCTTTCAAATGATACCCATATTGTCCCATTTTACCATCGAATGCTCGATATATGCCCTATAAGGTACAAAAACTTCGGAGGTCCGTAACTCCGAAACTAAGGGTTGCCGCCAATTTTTACACTAAATTTTTTGCTTAAAATTGCATTTTACACCCCGTAGGCAAAATTTTTTTATTTTGGAGCGGTGCCCGTAAACTAGATTGGTTCCATTTTTTTTTTTTACATTTTTTTACATTTTTTTATTTTGTATTTTAATGGATGCCTTGGTTTTATAGCACTTTCTGAGCGCTTTAAACAAATTATAAAGCTACTTTCTCGTTTCTCTTTTTAACAGTGACACTCGACGTTGTTTGCGCTACTTGGCATTCTGGAGCTATAAAAATCACTTTGTATTTATTGGCGACTATTCTATACATCAGTTGTACAAACAGTTTATTAATCATTTACATCCCAATGATGACGATAACGGCTCAATGTTGCTTCAGCCTCCGATCGACACTGAGTTTGAAGATCGTAAATTAAATATGAGAGCAACATATATATTTGCAAATGAAGTTTCCGATTTCCTTATAGAATCTCTAACACAATTCGAAGATACTAAAGAGGTGCGTGCCGTTTTCGTTATAGGTTTTACGCATCGTAACTTTTTAAATGGCAATGTTACCGAAGAACTTTTAAAACAATATGCAGCAAATTTAACACGTCTAGTGGTACCATTTGATCATTTAGTCTCACAAAAATCAAAAGTCTTATGGAAATTGCAAGATCGTGTGAACGAAGAAAAATTAACGGATTTGTGGAAACTAGTAAAAAATGAACATATTGATCGTTTAAATCGCGTAGCACGAACAATTTTTCGTTATACAGATGCCACAATATGGGAGTCGGCCTGGCATATATCGAACGGCTTAGTCGACAGTGCTGTCGATGGTTATAAGTTGTGTTCGTTGGGCCTAAGGCACTATGTACAACTGATGTTGAATATGTATTGTAATGATTATATGAACTATAATGATGGTAGTTGTTGCAGTAGTGCTGAACCCTATACATTACTTCAGATTGTTACGTATGCAGTATTTGGCGTTTGGTAAGTATTGTACTTGTGTTTGGTGCGTACGGTTAGAGAGCGCTTAAGGAATAATTTTTATACCGTTCACCACATTTGAAAAAGGGCATATCTAAGTTTGTCATTCTGTTTGTAATTTCAGCGGGCAAAACACCACGCCTGCCTCTAATTTTTCCATTTCATTTGGAGCAATGAAGTAACTGCAATAAAAGAAAAATAAACATATGAGGCTGTAGAAAAATCATCAAGTGAAAACATTGGCGCTTGCCCATATTTTTTGCGTTATGGGCCTCTGAACTTTTTATAAAAAAGTACAATTGTGCACCATATTTTTTTTTTGATATCAGGTCAATATGGGTATCATCATTTAAAACTTTTGAAGAGATCTTTCAGGAAATGTTTTTATGTTTTTTTAAATGCTTAACCGATTAAAAGCCGATGACATTTTTTCAACTAAAATTATAAAATAATACTTAATTTTTATTTTTTTATTTTTCAATTCTCTGTTACCCCAATATTTGTTTTTTTATTGGAGTTACTTCATTAAACTAGATTTAAATACAGGGTGAAGGGTATAAAAAATTCGGCATAGCCGAATATGACACTTTTACTTGTTTTTTTTTTTTAATGTATCACTATGTTAAACGTAATGTGTTACCACGTTAAACATAATATTTTATGGCTTTTAACATAGAAGTTAAAATTAAAACTATTTAGTTAATCCACAACCAGTTTTAAGTTGTATGTAGAACAAGCCTGTTGGTGTATTTTGTGAGAGTGAACTTTTAAAAACGTCAAGCTTTTAAGACAACATAAAATAAAAGTAACATTAAATTCAATTTCAATGGTTACTGTTATTTTTTGTTTTCGAAATTTTTTTTTTTTTTTTGCAATCTTTTATTCTATGGGCACTGCTACACGTTCAATATATATTGAACGCGATCTTATATTGCGATATTTATTGCATGCAGTATTGGTGGATCGCGACTCATATCGCAGAATGGCCTAAAATATGGAATCCAGATCACGGATCACGTGATAAATATTGAACGTGTAGCATTTTCATCATATTAGATCGCGATACGTTAATAATAAGAATTAAAAAAAAAACAAAATAAAAGACGCAGTGAGAAAATTTAACAAATAAAAAGTAAAAAATTTTAACGTTTGTGTAAAGTTTGTTTTAATCAGGTATGTGATGGAAATCGATCGATTTGAAAACGAGTCGTTTTAAACAAGTATAAAGAAGTTTACCCAAAGTTATTGTAGGAGTTGAATGAAAAGGTATAGAAAACTATATTGAAGATGTTTAAAATACGAAAATATTAATAGTATAAGCACCATTTTCTGTTTAAAATCGTTTCGGTTTCCAAATCAATTTCTATCACATACCTGAATAAACTGTAATGGCAGATGATAGTGAAAGCGAGTGGGTTCCGCCGGTGGTAACGGAATTAACAACCGAAAAAGTTATTAAAAAAAATTTTATTTTTAATTTGGAGGCATTGCCGTCCAAAATAATTTTAAAATTATCATTGGAAATGCGGAAATAATTTTCAAAGTCGTCTATTTCTTAATAACGAAGAATTGTGTCCATTAAACTTAAATGTGTATATTTTTTTCCGATCCTGCAACCACTTTTTGCTCCAACATTTTCTTTTTACTTTTCTCTTCAACGAAGCAAATTAGCTAAACAGGATTTGTTTTTGTTTTCTCGCGACATTTTTTAATTACCGATCTGTACTGCACAAAAATAACGTAAATACTGACGCGATAAATATTGAACATGTAGCATACGTTGGTGATCCATCAGTCCATTAAAATGGATCGAGATCCAAATAGCACAATATATATTTAACGTGTAGCAGTGCCCTACTGGTTGGATTTAACTGACAATTGATAAGAATAATTTCCCTTTAGAAAAATCTTTAGTTGGATGAGATTCACTTCCCCGTGTGGCGTTCAATAAAAAAAAAAAAATTACTTTTCATAACAAACGTTAAAATAGAAATTAACAAGAAAATTTATATACATAACTATTGTAAAATTTGATACCTGGGCATACATACAACAGGTTGCGAATTGAATAAATAATTCTAATTTAAATACAATTTAGGAAAAAAAAAAAACTCCAAACTTTTTAATAAAATTTTATTTAAAATTTATCTTTACAGCATATTTTTAACCTGCGGAATATTTCTTAGACGCTGGCTTCTACACTTACATGGACAAACCTTATATACACCGTTACAACCGCCACGACATGATGTACACACAACGCCTATGACATCACCTACAAAAACTTTTACATCGTCTTTAAGTTTAGCCAGCGTAGATTTTACCACACCAATAGTAGCCATGGCCATGTTGGGTATAATAATGGCTTATTTCTATTTGTGTGATCGCACAAACTTCTTTATGAAAGAGAATAAGTATTATTCTGAATTTAGCTTTTGGATACCGGTGGGTTATGTGTTTGCTTTGGGTCTCTTCTTTACCGAAGATTCCAAATTTACCAAAATTCTTAATCGCGATCAATCAGATGAGCTGAAGGGTTGGATTTTGTTAGTAGTTTTAATTTATTATATGACTGGCGCTCATAGAGTCTTGCCCATTCATATGCACATAAAATTACTTTTAAGTGGTTACCTTTTTCATACCGGCTACACCCATTTCTCTTATATGTGGCAAACGGGTAATTCCGGTTTTGTACGATTTTTTCAAGTCATGTTTCGTTTAAATTTTATGACAGTTATATTGTGCTTTTGCATGAATCGTCCCTATCAGTTTTATTATTTTGTACCCCTGCTTTCGTTTTGGGTTTGTGTGGTATATTTTTTACTTTCACTGCCGCCACGTATAATTGCCCAATCAGTAGAGCAAAATCCTTTACATTATTTGTATTTGGTGGGTAAATTTGTGGGCTGCTTTAGTGTTGTTACCATTCTCTTTATGTCGGAGGTGTTCTTTGAGAGAATTTTCGTTACGCGACCATGGAAGGCTTTGTTTGTTACCACCGACGATGACATACACGAGTGGTGGTATCAGTGGAAATTAGATCGCTATACGGTTATGTTTGGCATGATAGCTGCTGCCTGTTTTCATATAGCTCAAAAACATAATATATTCGATGACAATAATCATGGCAATTTATTTTCTCGAAAAACTTCAATAACCGTTACTCTTTTGGCCCTGTTGGGTGTGGGCTTTTATACAGCCTTTTCCTTTTTGTGTCGCAATGAGCAAAACTGTGAAGAAATACACTCTTATATAGTTTTTATACCCATCGTTGGCTATATTATTTTACGAAATATATCAGGCATTTTACGTACTCGTTATTCTACATTTTTTGCCTGGTTTGGTCGCATATCATTAGAGTTGTTTATTTGCCAATATCATATTTGGTTGGCAGCAGATCGCCATGGTGTTTTAGTTTTACTGCCCGGCTTTCCAACTCTAAACATGTTTATAACATCGTTTATATTTGTGTGTGCCTCGCACGAAGTGCATCGCATCACGCAAATTTTATTGCCTTTTGCAGTACCCAATGATTGGAAACTGGTTACACGAAATTTTGTTATATTTCTTCTAATTCTTATACCAATAGCTCATTCTGATGGAATGTTTTAAGACTTGGCATAGCCAAATATAGCACTCTTACTTGTTTTAATTTCTTCTTAAAACTTTTTAAAATGATGTGTAATTTATGTTATGTATGTGTCCAGGAGGCGACTTTTTTAGTTCTTTCAAGTCTACATAGCATATAAATTATTAGGTAGCCAATATTTATTATATTTTTAAGTTGATAACAATTATAAGTATCATTGCTTTTTTTAAGAAAAATATTTAACATTTGTTGTTAAATAAAAAGTAAGAAATAATATCCCATAACTTCATAGCAAGTTTTAGAATATATGATTCGAGTAAAAAATTTTTTTTTTTTTTTTTGGCATTAGAGGCATAATTTTGTTTTCTTTTAGAATTATTATATTAACTGCCCTACAAATCTTAATAGTTAACTGTTATATATATTTTAAAAATTAATTCAATTATTTTATTTCTACCTTAATATCCATATAAGAATTTATTAAATAAAAGCGGCTTTTGCTTTACCCCAACTTTCATAAAGCAGCAATTATTAATAATAAATTATTATAAATTTATAATAGAAATAACATCTCTGGACAATTTTCTTATAAAACGTTCAAGTTTCATAAATTTGCATAAAACTAGTGTAAACAGCTTTAAAATTATTTATTATTAACATGTCAAAATAATAAATATTATGCAGCATAAAAATTTATAAAAAAGAAAAATAATAATAATTGCTATAATAAAGCCTGATATATAACATTTAATTTCTCATTGTAATTGTAATTATTATGCAAAAAGAACCAACAAGTTAAAAACTTTTTCTTTGAAGCGTAAAAAATTTAGATGATTGAAATATTTAAGATAAACTTGTATAACAACTTCAAAATTATTCAAGCCAAAATGATAAATATTTAGCTGTTGAACATTAAAGAAATCTTTAGAAAAATAAAATGTTATGCTTTCTAATATTTATTTTAGATTTTTACTGCATTGCTTTTTATTTAATATTTAAAACTTAAGAACAAAAAAAAAAAAATTAAATGTTATAAATAGCAAATCAGTAAAACAATTTTTTTTTATTGAAATTATGAAATTAATTTTATTTCTTTCCTTTTCTACTAAAACTTGTAGTATAACAGTAAAAAATATAGCGTTAATATCATAAAAAGCAAATAAGCCCCATAACGGCAGCAGCGTTCACCTTTTAAAAATGAAAACTTTAGAAGTAATTATTAAAAACAGAAAGCAAATAAAAATGTAAAACTAAGCAGTTTTAAGATTTTCTTGTTAGTACATACATATACATACATTTTTCGTTATTATTTTGTTTAGAAAAAACACTAAATAGATTTTTAGCAAAACATAAATAAAAATATTAACTTTCTTAAATGAATGAACAACATCATAAATAGAATAAATTTCCCCCAATTCAGTCCCTACAAATTGTAAACTCAATAAATCTACTTATTTATAATTAAATTTATTTAAAATTACACCTCAAGGGCAGTTTAGACGGTACGACTTTACGTACGTAAAATCCAAGAGAAAATAAAATGAAATACCATCCGTATTTAAAAAAATTAGAGCAAAAATCTTACGACAGATTTTTTGGCGTTTACACAATTGGTATATACAGGTTTTTGGGCGGTTTGCAAAAAATGCATCCCTGATCTAATGGTTCGTAATTGTCTTTTGAAAATTTTCAGAAAACATAGAGAGCCATACGACTGTCAAATTTTCATCCGTTATTTCTCTCAATTTGTGCAGATTCATTACATATTTGGTTTAAACGATCCCACTGGTACTATTCTGCACAAAAATTTGACATGTCGTAAGACTTCTATGACCATGCAAACCAACCGCCCTTAAGAAATATTCAAGAGAAGAACTCTTCAACACTTTCGGGCATATCTAAAAAACAAAAATTTGTAAGCGGAACGTTTTTCTTCCTCATACCATACCTAAAAACTGGATTTAAAAAAAAATATACATTTACATACGTATGTATATGTAACTTCAAACAAAACAAAAATGAGTTATTTGAACTTTTATTTATTTTATTTTTTAAACGCCTTGTCAAAAAAACATTTTCCAATTGCAGTTGCCGCCGCTTTATTTGGATATATTACATACAAAATGTAATAGCAATAGAACTTTTGATATAAATTGCAAGGCGATCTTAGAAAATTATATGGTAGTACAAATTTTTATAATTCCCGCTAATATAGCGAATGGCATACCTGCCATTAAAATTCATATATCAAAAAAAAAAAAAAAAAAAATGGAAACAAACTATTTAAAACTCATGGCGCAATAATACCAATGCGCCTTGAGAAAACTTTTTGCTTCTAAACACCAAACCATGGCGGAATCATGTACCAGGTGTGGCAGTGGCGAATTCATTCATTTTCGCCGTTGCAGAAAATGTCAAGTTAGTTAGTTAGTTAGTTAGGAGTGGCAGCCTCTCGCGACGAAGCTCACTTGAGCACAAAAAATGTCAACCTCTATATATAAAAAATTAGCGAACATTTTTTTTTGAATGTTTGACATTTTCTGCAAAGGTGAAAATGAGTGAAAATCGCCATTGCCAGCACCTGGTACATGATTTCGCCATGCATCAAAGAAAGTTTAAAAGAAAATTAACAAAACTTTGTCAAAGTAAACTTTGCTCGCCTAAATGCACTCTGTGTATAAGTATTTTGAGATAAACACGACGCTTTTTGAGTCTTTTTTTCTGCTATACCTATATGATATTGCTTATAAAAATTGATAGACAATAGTGTTGACAATAGTAGTGGTGGTACGCTTTTTTGCAATCTATCACCGAAAACACTGTCTTACCATTCAGCTCGCTAGCAAAATATGTCGAACGGGATAGCTGTCGTGGACTGTCTTTGCGTTTAAAAGTCTGAAGTCGCCACAGGGGCGCCACGATCCGTTCGATTTTTTGACTAAGTGAAGTGGACTAGCCCATTGGCTTTTAGATCGTACACAAATACCACGGTCGAGCAAATAGCTAAATTCTTTCTTCGCAATTTCTAGTTTTTCGGGCGCTAGCCGTCTAACTTTTTGTGCTACTGGTGGACCTTTTGTCTGGATAAAATGTTTAACTTCTGACGTTTTTCTCGTTAGGGTATGCGAATCATCCGTGATGTCAATAAATTCTGCCAATAGTTCATGAAACTTGCTGTTTGATTTGCGTAATGTTACAATTGATGGGTTGCATTCAGTTAGTTGACAAACGTGACGTAGTCGTGTAGTCCCATCCACTAGGGACCTTCCTTTCATATCAACTAATATGTCAAAGTTCTGCAAAAAGTCTGCACCGATTATTGCGTTTGTAACGTCAGCAACGGTAAAAAGCCACTTAAATTGCCGCCGTAAGCCAATGAAAGAAGTTTTTTGCCGTATGTTTTTATATTTGTATTATTCGCTGCGATTAATTTTATTAAAGACGGTTGCAATTTAGCATTTGTTGGTTTAGGAATTACTGATAATTCTGCACCTGTGTCGATTAAAAATGTTAAATTCGAGTTTTTATCTTGGATGTAAAGGCGGCGTGTGTTATTGTTGCGCCGCGATTCGTTCGCCGCCGAAAACGGAGAGCTTATAAGTTTTCCGAAAGCCGTGTCTTGAAGCAACATGGCGGTCTGCATTTTTTCGCCCCTTCCATGGCGCAATAATACCAGGTGAATGCATCACATTTTACGTGTATTTTGTTATTGTAAAAACTAATTCGAGCTGTCAAAAACGTCTGGTAATATGTGCGTATGTGTTCCAATATATTTTTAGTGGCTTTCTTATTTTTCACAAATACATACACACATTACGAGATGTTTTTGACAGCTCGAATTAGTTTTTACAAAAACAAAATACACGAAAAAGCTAAAACATATGATGAACACATGATCGGATGCAGTCACCTGTTTGATGCGCCTTGGCCCCTTCTTTGAATGTTAGGTGATACCAACAGACTTCATTTGATGGTGAACGTGAACGTGCTGAGTATCTGCGTTGCGGTGATCGTATTTGTCGATGTGAGTCACGGGAACGATCCAAACAATCAAATCTTTTCGTTAATTCCATGATGGCTTTATGAATGTCTTCACTTTCGTTGACTGAATTTAATCTCGGCTGACTTTGTATTTCTGTAATGCTGTCAGCTTTTTTTAGCTAGTGTATTTATGTCGCCTTCTACTGATGCTAAGATTTGTTGTGTTTGCATCGGTAATTGTCGCAGCCATAAAGACTTCAAAATTTCAGAATCCAACTTATTTCCCGATCGTTCTTTTAATTCACGCAATACTGCAGAAGGTTTTCTTCCCTCCGAAGCAATATTATCGAAAAGGCGTTTAAAACGAGCGTCGTCCGATTCACTAAATTCTTCAAGAAGTTTTGACTTAAGTTTTTCATATTTTCCTGTCTCCGGAGGCGTCAGTAAGATGTCAGATGCACATTTCAGTATTGAAGAATCTATTTCAGCAACTAGGGTATAGTATTTCGTTTCATCAGTAGTAATTCCTGCCCGTGCAAATTGTGCCTCTTCCTGTAAAAACCATAGTTTCGGATCTGGCTTCCAAAAGGGTGGAGGTTTCACTGCCTCTTTGGATATTTGAATTGTTGAGTCGTTCTCGCCTGCATTCTTTATTGCCGATGTCGGTGGTCACCACTTTAGTGTGTTAAATAAAAATGCTCGTATATATATAATCAATTAATTCAAAGTTTTATTATATTTGTCATGAAAGTTCTGTACACATTAATTCTTTTTCGCGTCTCTTTCTTAACTCAAAACTACGTTAAATTTAAAACTCTGTCAATGTCTGATGAACGTCAATGTTGCAACCGCGGTGATGCCAGATCTAACACCAGTGTGGTCACTACAGTCTCATTATTTCTCTGAACATTTTACTGTTTAACTAGCAAGGTTTTAGATTTGTTTTTCTATATTTTGTGTTTCCAAAAAGCAACAATTTTATTTATTTCATATTTTATACAATAAAAACAAGAACACATATAATATACGCCAGTACAAAAAGCTATCGTCTCCATCACTTTAATAAATTTTCAAGGAATTCGTCAAAATAAACATAATCATAATTTTGATTATATCCGACAGCAATTAAGTTAATAACATGTTGATAATCTCTCATCTTATTTTGCATCATGCAACGATACTCTATGTATGCCTCTCCATATTTCATATTGAAAACAACTGTTACACAATTTGTGCGACGATAATGTGCGCGTTGTTCTTGCAACAATTTAAGGGCTTTAAGTGGAAGAGTAGACGAAAGGTTATTATCGCCTAAACCCAATATAAGATATTCCAGGTTTAAACAATTTTCTAGAATTTTTAAGACTGCATCATCTGTAACGCCATAGCATTTCTCTAATCTGATCTTTTTTAATTCAGTTAATTGCGTTAACAATAGAATTTCGCCGGTGATATCGAAACATCTGATGTGTAAAAGTTTTAATTTTTTGAATCTAGCCACTAAAGACACATTTTCAAAACGCTGCTCAAATACTGGTTCTATTCTTAATTCTTCCAATTGTTCGGCTTTAACTTTTAAATTTTTCAAAAACTCTTCATCATTTATCTCCAAGTTTTTGAGTTTTGGAAGATTAGCAACCCAGTTGAGGTTGATATCATCTCTATAATAAAAGCCTAATTTTAAAGTTTGCAATTCTAATAAATGTTTTGATAAGCGTTCACAATCCTTGGATTTTAGAAAACCACAGGTATATGCAATCTCCAGGTAATGTAATTTCTTAAGATTTTTACAAAATTTTTTAAAATGACATAAAACTAAATCCGAACCGTAAAGCGATATTTTTTCGAGACCACATAGAAGATGGATGTTTTCGCCACTTACTCCTCCACAATCCTTAACATTTAAATTTTTTAAATGTTCGAATTTAACTAGACTTTTTATAAAGTCAGCATTCAAGTTTTGACCAGTTATTTCTAAGTCTCGGAGTAGATTCATATTCGCAATCAACTTGCATATTGAGTTTGTGTTTGGTGGTGACATCAATTTAAGCTTTTCAACATTTGTACAAAATGAGCCAATCAAAATAAAATTTGATTCAATAGTACGATCGATTTCTAAATTTTTGATTTGTGATCCCACAATTTGAAGGAAAATTCTATTTTCGAATGGTGTCCGCTGGTGAAAAACAGTTCCGTAAGCTGCAAAAGTTACGTATTGCGTTTTAGAAAGCATTAACAAAATATGGTAGAAACGTTGACACGTAAGAGCAAAATTAATTTGATCATCAATGGGTAAATATTTACAAATGTGTTCCAGGCAATCATCGTTTAAATTTAAAATTAAGGCCTTTTGATTCGTTGTATTTACGTTATTGCAGTTAAGTTTATTTTTAGTTTGATGGAGTAGTCTCATAAACTTCTGACCTTCTGGTTGAAATGAACTATCGGAGACTCGTATATAAATGGGCCTGTTCATAAAAAAAAGCATTTTTTTTTGTAAAACCTTGGCCGCATCTTTTGGATCATCAAAATGTATAACACATTTCCGGCCTCCGCGATTAAGCAGCATTTGTACCTTTTTAATTTTACCATATTCTTGAAAATATTCCGCAACGTTTGTAGGGGTGGCTTCTGCACCTAAATTAGTTACCATTAACTTGTGAACTAAAAAATTGTCCCGAGTGAAGGCATGTTCACCGATGATTTTATAAAATTCCATATTTCTAACACCTTTAAAATTTTTCTGTTCAAGAAATGTGTGACTTCAGATATTGGCCACAGCTTTAATTTACTTCCGCAGGTTATACATGTGGCTCGCAACAGATATTAGTAATTAATGTTTTTTTCTATTTAATATTGAATTTAACAATTAAAGCAAATAATTTATAAAAAAATCGCCTTATTTATTGTCATTTACTAGGGTGTCAGACCAAGGCGAATAAATTACCAGGTGGCAGCGTTGGCGAATTCAGTATTTTTTGCTGGTATACACGACTGTCAAACTCCATATATAAAAAATATACACAAACTTTTTAATCGATTCGCCTTGTGTCAGACGATCAAGTTCATGGCGAAATAATACAGGTGAACGCACGGGCGAAAAAGCTCATCAGCTGTTTACATTGTAGTTGTCAAGACGAATTCAGGTTGGTTAGGAAAATTGTCAAAAATTAATTAATTTCAAGAATAAATAAATTTCAAAAAACGCAAAAATTTTAATTTGTTTTGATGCCGTAAAAAAAAAAAAACACTTCAAATTATAAAAAAACTTGGAAGCGTATTTGCAGTTCCTGAAGTGTATAATCTAGGTATTCTTAAAGAAATAGTAATATACATATTAACACGATTTACGCAGGAAATCTTCAGTTAGAGAAGCCGGTATTGGCTATACCACAGAGGAACCAATTTTCAATAAAATATTCAATATATGCAAAATTGTACTGAAAAACTTTTTTATATTCTTGAACTATGCTACTAAACTAGATTTGTTCCCTTTCTTCAATTGGGAAATGAACGTGTGGTAGCTCCATGATCACTCTTTTATACTGAACTGCTAAACATAGCAGCAAGACTGTCCTTATTATGTTAACAATATTAAAGTTGTCATCACCTTCAAGGTTCTATGGCTGAAACTGGAGAAATTGCAGGTGAGGAACTTTTTGTCGTAGAGGACAAAATACGAATAACTTCAGTATTCGTCTCTAAATGGTCAACTTGTTTATCTTGATATTACAATTGTACAGAGTATATTAAGTTCATGATCAATAAATGAAATACAAATAGATCTTGGAAGGGTTGAAATAATTGTTCTATTTAGGAAAAGGAAATTAATGATTTTCTTTACAAAATAAAAAACTTGGTACAGTGCAGTTTACGAAATTTATTATGCAATGTAATGGTTGTTTTCACATTTAAAAACATATATGTAAGTACGTTTTTTTTTGGGAAAACTAAAACAAACAGCGTCGAATCCTTCTCTTTTTTCGCTCTAAAATACACGTTTTTTTCTTTTTCTGTAAAAATTAAAAAAAGAAGCAATTTGTTAAATTGTTTGGGAATTTTCTCTAAAGAAAACATACCTTCTGGATATGCTTACTGTAGCTAGTGGTCTTTTGGCAGCCAATGTTTATAAAGTGCTGGTGACTTCACCACTTTGCACTTTGCCTTACATTTCTCTGATTCCTCTTTAAACACTATTGTTGCCTTCTGTGTGACATTTTATCTTAAATAAATTTAAATGGGTGTTGCGCTACTTATCTAAACGTCTTATTCTTAAATGAACTTGAGAAAGTTGTACAACAGGTCGCAGCGTGTATTTCTTGCATAATGCATCACCGCCCAATTCTGGTAAAAAAAATTTAAAAATACTTTTGTCTAATTTTTTTTTTTTCTAATTTCTTGTTTGTTTTTTTTTTTATTTTTTTGACAATATACATAGATTTTGTAGCAACAAATTCCCTGTTGTTTTTTTGTTGTTGCATTGTTGTAGCCGTGCAATCACCTGTATTAATTCGCCTTGTTCAAGTTTTAAAATTTCCCTCATATTTTAACCTTTAAAAACTTGCTGAGAATTTGCTTTCAAGTTTTCGTTTAATTGAGTCTTTCAAATTACATTCAAGAAAACAGCTGATTGACGTTTTTCCCTCCAAATTTGTATTAAAAATTCTGCTATCAGTGTTTTCTTGACATCTTGCTTAAAAACCACAGACATAATTTATGTTAAAAACTTGCTTTAAAATTGCGTGCAGCGTACGTCACAGCTTTCAATTTTTGTGAATTTTGACAAGCAGTATGTGTAAATTTCTTGAAAGAAAATTGAACAAAAACTTGACCGTGTGACTGCACTGTTACATGGCAAAATCATGTACGAGGTGCTGGCAGTGGCGAATTTATTCATTTTCGCCGTTGCTAAAAATGTCATACTGCATATATAAAAATCGGGGTCAAGCAAGAACAAATGTACAAGGTGAAATTCAGAGAAAACGGTGAAGAAATACTTTAGTTTGTGTGTTTATTTCGCCTAACCAAATTAATATTGATATGAATACTACTCGTTTTCTTATTTACAAAGTTAGTTGGTTAAACAGATGATGTTTACAATTACACAACTAAAAAGTAGAGAGATGCAAAGAATGCTGATGAAGGACGTAACGGTCTAGAAAGTGCAGCATTTCATTCTGGTAGCGTCTAATTTTTCTTGTTTTCTTTGAAAAAGCGTCCACATACATTTGTAAAACAATTTTTTCTTTCTAAAAAATTTTTTTTTTTAGAAATTAAAGTAAATGAACTAAAGCCAGAAAATAAATAAATTCGCCACTGCCACCATTTGGTTCATGATTTCCCCATCGTCATTGGCTTCATAGTAAATCATGACATACTTGATCGGCAATATGGTAAGTGAGGAATCAAATTGTTCTTACTAAATTTCCACATTTAATTTGTTTGTAGTTTGTTCACAGGCAGTAAAGCTGCAAACCTTTCGTTAGTGGCGCCATTCGATAGTATTTTTTGATGCCATCAATATTATCGATAATTCTTAATTGTTGGAAAATGTCGATTGTGTATTTTTCGAATATAATAGCATGTTTCCACTACAGCCTTTTTTCGTAATTCGCTCTCTCATTCGTAATTCAACCTCCAATTACCAACTGAATTACTTAATTCGTCATACAAATTTCTGAGAGCGAATTATCTCATTTGTACGTAATTCAGTTTGAATTACCTTCTGAATTACGAATAAATCAGTGTTTTCTCTAATTTTTATCGGAATTTTATCAAAATAGCTGTCAAGATTAAAATAAACAAAACAAAAGTAAAGTCAAGAAAAACGAAGAATTTTTCATCATGGACAAGAAAAAAGTTATTAAAAAATTGTGATGTCCAGGAGATTATTGGCCACATAAAAATTAGTGGATGAAACAAAATTAAATTTAGAAGAACTGTTGCATATCGAAAAGAATTATTTGGAACTTTTGAAGCAACTGCAACTACTGAGTACGGTAAAAATATCATTTACTTCAGAAAGAATGGCTTGGGAAAAGGTAAGTGTTTTATTTTATATTTGATTAAATGCTTTAACAATGAGAAATTATTTATACACACATACATATATATTTCTAAGGAACGCACTCAATCCTTCTGGGAAACAGGATTGATAAGTGACACGGATTACGGAAAAGTAACACAAAAATGCGTGAAGCCATTCCATTGGAGAAGAAGATTGCAATAGCCTTATATGCATTAGGTTCCTCAGCAGAATATCGCACAATTGCGAATATGTTTGGCGTGGGAAAGGCTACCGTATGTAAGATTCTTCTGGAGTCAACAATATTTCCATCTCTTTGTAGAGATCCCACTCCGAGGGTGAACCACCAGTTGTACCCATCTGTTGCTTTTCCTTTCTGTAAAAATATAAATTTTTAATCTGTACGTATTTGTTAAAAATGTAACTGAACTCAAAATACGCGTTTTCTATCACCGGCTTAGCTCTTAATTTAAAGAATTTGATGTGCAATTTTACCGATACCGTGCAGTCATGTTATTCATTTTGGTTTTTATTTCGATGACTGAATACGAATAGACTTGTAACTGCATTTCCGCGGCTATTTCCTGGAGTATGTGGCTGTTTTTCCGGCAGCCTCGCAACTCGGATATTCGGTCTGGCACTTTTTCTATTTGCTGCAGAAAAAAATCAATATACATATATTTTTCTATATTTCCTTTTTCCAATATTACTTACCTTTCTTTGCATCCATTTATAGTAAAATTTATGTCAATTTATAGAAAAAATTAATTTAAAAATATTAAAAATCCTTTTGCTTGAAAAAAAAAAAATAGTTTGTAATAAAAAAGATACACACAATAACAAACTACTGTCAAATCGAATTAAGAATGTGTAATGGAAACAGGGTAATTTACTGAAGTAATTCAGAGAGCGAATTAAGTAATTCAAGTTGTAGTGGAAACATGCTATAAAATATTAAATCATTCCTTAAAGTAAAACGAAATCTGATTTCTTTGTAAACTTAACTTTTATATCAATGTATTTATAATACACATATGTGTATACATATATTTAAATTTAAAGGAAAAAACAAAAAAAAAAAAAAAACAAATAGATTAATAAAAAATAAATTAAATTGCGCACTCTTTCATTGCTCCTTTATTTAATGTGCATGCGCAACGAGCGGAGCCAAAAAAAGAGCAATGAAATGCGCAAAGTGCATGCTATCTTGTTTTTTAGCTTTGCTCTTTGCGCAAAAGCAATGATTTAAATTGTCAGGATCTTTGCGCTGCGCATTGAGCAAAAAGAGTGACGCATTGCGCATGCACTTTTTTACATTAACAGTGATTTGTTTGAATTTATTCGTTACAAAAACAATTTTGACAAGTTTTTGTAGAGATTTAACTAAATGTGCATTTTTAGGAATCTTAATACGAGATATTAACATTTCTTGAGAAAGCTGTAGTTAACTCTTTGTTACAACACATACACTTATAAATACGTACCAGAGGTGTAAGCGAATTATTTATACACTTGTATTTTAGTTTACTATGAATTAGAAAATATTAAATGCAAAAAAAAAAAATATTGAATTAATTAAAATGAATGTAATTTAAATTTAATGTCGTTTTTTATGTCATTTCAGGCAATCTCACTGTTCAGCATAAACATTTAATAGAAAAAGTCATGCTAAAAAGAAATTAAATAAGTGTTGTGTAGGTATTTAATGGTTTTTCTCAGCAAAGGGTTCATTTAAATGTCTAAAGCGAAGAAAGTGTAACAGGTAAAAATACAAATTCCTTATGGAAATAAGATTTGTACGTCTTAAATGTTTACTTAACCCTTTCACACATTTACGTATGTACATACGTGTGTAGGTAGATAAACGTATACTTAGGAACAAAACTTTTAAAATTATGGTTTCACAGGAAATATAAAAAGCAATTTTTTTTTTTTAAATAATCTTTTTGTTTATTATTATTATTAATATTATTTGCTTAATGATTTTCAGACTTTTATAAAATTTCATACCATTGTAAAAGAGTAATTTGCATTTAATGCGCTTTTGGCTCTTTTTGCACTTTGCGCAAAAAAGGCGCAAACCAAAAACGCGCAACTGAAAATGCGCACTTTATGCGCAGAACAAGCGTAATACCAAGTATGTGCTGCTCTTTGCGTAAAGAGGCAAAAGAGTGGCGTCTGAATTATAAAAATTTTTTTTTGCATTTTTGTGTTTGGAATTTTGCGATGTATTCAAGCTGTGATAAATTTAGGCATAGGAAGTAAAACCTCAGTTTCATGATGCTGATTAAGAATTTGATTTGCTATGTGTAGTAGATCGATTCAACATCTATAATTTAAGTTTTGCTGAGCGGTATTATTTTTTTGTGCATAAAAACCTATATAAAATTAATTAGTGCATAAAAACTAGAATGCACACTTAAGGCCAGGATTGACTATCATACTCAGTCGTACGATCTGCCAAAAATTGCATGTGCGCTCAAAAAGTATGATAGTGTGGACTAAAAGTGTATGTGTGTGACAGACTTTTTGATCTGAACGATTTTATAATCTTTTGAAATAATTCATAAAATAATTTTTTCTATGCGATCAGAGTTGATTTTTTTGAAGATGAGCAGAAAGCAACAACAAAATATTAAAAGCATCTGTTATTTGCATCTTTTTTGTATAATAGTGTGGCACGTACGATACCATTTTGAAACGATTTTTAAAGTAGGACAGAATTCTGTGAGATTTTTGTGTGATTAAATCGTACGATTGTGTATGATAGTGAATCCTTGCCTTTAGCTACGGCCCTAGAGTTAATATAAGCTTTAGTTCAATAAGAAAACGTGTGAATTTTTATTAGTGCGAAAAATTAAAGAAAATTTTACAGTACTTTTCGTTTATAGTCCATTCCGCTTAAAGGTCAAAAACGGATGTAAGCCAAAACAGTCCTATTCATTTGCAGTTTTTTTCGAATTTCATACAAATTATTTGTTCTTAGGTCCACTTCGCCTATAGTCCATTTTCGTTTAAAGGCCAAATTTTCTTTGCATGTATAGCTAATATTGTATAGAAAAAAACTTTTATATAGTCCACCCTGTTTTTTTAATACCTTTTTTAAACAAACTGGCAACCTTTTTTATTTAGATTTCTGGCAACTTTTTATTACAATAAGCTTTTAAAGCATTTGAATTACAATAAATAATAATATGTTAAGGTTTTTGTTTAAACTATTGATTTTATTTAAATCAAAATTTGCTTATATTTTAAATAAACTTTTATTTTGTTAAAAAAAGTGGTTTTATTGAAGAAATTGCATACTTTGTATATAGTCCAAAATGTTTATTATATCTGGATTGAATTATAGTCCATAAAGTGGCTTAAAAAGAAATTCGGTTATAGTCCTAATTCGCTTATAGTCCACAAAAATTGTGCAACTATTGTTGTGAACTATAAGCGAAAACTACTGTACTTATACCACATACGAACTCCTGCTATTAACTTTTTTCGGCTACGATTATTCAGAAAAGAAAAACGTACTGGCCAAAGCACCAAATACAAGTTCCCTCAATTGCCCGATGGACCTACCATCAGCAGCAATAAATTCAAAGAAGATTAAGAAGAAACTTCAATAAAAGAGAAAGTTCCACTGATAATGGTGGATTCTACCCATAGTTTTTTAAATGTATTTGTATTGATCATGTTATTTATTATTAATTTTATTATTATTATTATGAAAATTTATTGAAAATCTTCTTAAAATATTAAGGTACAATAGTATGAGAATTTACTTAAAAGTACTACAATGTCTCGTCAAGACGGCGTGTAATTAAATATAAGAAACTTTTTAAAAGACAGGGTTAAGGAAAAGTTTATTTTGTAGTGTGTCTTATAAATCGGCAATGCCGCACCAGCATAGGTTTATAATGTTTACTTATAAAATATTTGTAACCCAAAACCTCTGTCTGGTATGTATCAGCAAACTCCCAGCCAAGGCGAATAAATTACCAGGTGGCAGCATAGGCGAATTCAGTATTTTTTGCTGGTATACACGACTGTCAAACTCCATATATAAAAAATATACACAAATTTTTTATATATGGAGTTTGACAGTTGTGTACGGCAGCAAAAAATACTGAATTCGCCTACGCTGCCACCTGATAATCGATTCGCCTTGCTCCCAGCTATACAGCTATAACAAGTACAACTCACACTGTGTATTTTGCCTAATCAGCATGTTCCCACAGTGTGAGTGTGTTTGTATTGGTAGAGCATTTGGTTGCGTTGTATTGGTTGTAACAACGCTTATAAGAAACCGTGCATTTTAACTGACCTGTCAGTTGAATACAACTTTCTAGTTTTGAAAACAAAATTTGGGTAAAATCCACTGATGAGCTTTTTGAGCAGTAGTAAAATGGCCATATGCATATGCTTTCCCCGCAGTAATAAGTATCATTTTGTAGTTTTAAATAATAAATATTTCATGAAAAAATCATGAATTATAATTTTTTGTATGTTTCTTAGATAATTTTTTAGTATCTAAAATGAAATGAACATCTAAAACAGTTTTCTAAGGCAAACCAAATTATAAATTATCTTCGAAAAGTATAAAAAATTTTGTAATAGTGAAACAACATACGCACGCTTGCTTTAATTAAATAGTCTGAGTTGAACGAAACATACAGTCAAGGACTTAAGTCTTCATACATACCAAAAATTTCATATATTCGCCAAATAAAAAGTGCAAAAAAATTTTGTGTACCAGACATATATAATTCGATTTTAGTTATGAAACAAAAGCAAACATTTTCATTCAACTCAAAAAAAAAAAAAATAGCGATAAATACAGAAAAAACAAATTATAAAGATGGACAAAAATGTTCATACATAACAGAAAAACGTTTTTGACTTTCAAATTTAATTTAATTTTTAAAACGTTAAAGCGTTTGTTGGCCCACCGTTAGCATCAATCACTGCCTGCAGATGTCTCTGCAGTGAAGCGACAAGATTTTCGGTCATGTCAGGAGTAATTTCGGACCAGCACTTTTGTAATGCTTCTTTTAACGTTTCTCTGTTGGCAACACTAACATAACAGATTTTCCCCTTTAAAATATTCCAAACGTGCTCAATTGGGTTTAGGTCCGGTGATTGTGGAGGCGGTTTAAACTGCCTTGGTGCATGATGTACTTATAGATTTTTATTTTGAAGTTATTTTTTTATCAGTTTTAATTCTCTTATCAATGATTAACTTTTTCATTGGTTATTTCATATAAGATGAATTTTAATTTTTTTTCGTATAAATAGTTTTTTAGTGAATATGCAAATTAAGGTAAATTTAAGGATTTCTAAAATGTTAAACTCCTGGTGAATTATAGATTTTTCAGCAAAACTTTGATTTTCGGGATTTTGGAAATTCATTTTGTATTAAAAAAAATATTGGAAAATATAACTTATTTTTATTTGCATGATGTTTATCTCGCCTTGAACGTGTGAATATTTATTTATTTATTAATTACATTATTTCGTTCTGTTTATTTTATCTCTATTAATGTGCTTTGCTGTTGTTGCTTTAACCGCTGCAATTAGCATTTTAATTGAATTTAAATGTGCCACTTTGTTTGTTTTTTAATATTTTTGTTTTATCTCTCATTTAGTATGGTTAAAGTATGTTTAGTTAAAAGTAATATTTATAATATAAAAATCATAAAAAAATGAATAACCCAGTGAACATAAAGTCAAACTTTTAAAATATTTGATGGTTCTCATGAAATTACTTCACGAGATTTGAATTGCTTTTTTTTAATTTTTCTTTTAATTTGTGTTTAGTTGCAGCTTTTATGAAATTTTTACAAGTAAAATTAATTAATTTCAGTCAATAATTAATCTCAATCAAACTTAATGCCTTCACCTTTGTTGCTTTGAAAAACAGGCCTGTTACCACTGCTCATATCGTGCTAAAAATCCGTTACCAATAATATAACTGCAATTTACGCCAACTACTTCGTTCTAAAGAAACCATTAACATAGTTTTTGTCGTAAAATAATGGGGCAGAGAAAATATGTTGAGATTTCAGAAATCCACGAAGACAAAATGCTCCAAAGATTCCGTGCACGACTTCTATCCGCTTAAACGATCTCGATACACATGCCATTTATTTGTGCCAAACTACCGTAAAAGTCGTTCTTTTTAGGGTGAGGAAATCTGCTCTATGCTAACTCGGTTTGCCTTCAAATCTCCTCAAGCCTACGAAATACCACAAGACCAAATTAATGAAAATTACAATATTACACTGGTTGCATTCGCAGGATAAATGCTTCACCCTAACAACTGATCTAAAATCACTCTCTCGTGATCAAAATGAAGAAAACATACTCAGCATTCTCATTTACCTCACCGATACAAAATTGACAGTATGGAGAGCTCTCATGTCCAAACTTGTTCAAATTTTTTTCAAAAACAATCATGGCCACTCAACAACTGCGTCAGATCGTAAATATGCATGTACAGGAATACCTCGCAGTACAATTTTGCCGTATTGTTTGAAATCGGATTAATTGAGGCGAAGAATTGTCGAGAAAAAAAAAATCGAAGAAGATCGTAAAAATCGCAACAGTTTAAGAAAAAAAAAAAAAAAACTGAAGAAAGCGAACGCCAATCTTTTTGATTTCAATTACTGCTGTGGGAAATTATAAATAACTTTCTTCTTACTGCATGTCTCTGGTTATATTTAAATTCTATGGTTCTTGCTTACTAAACATGCGTTGTTATAATTTCAGCCCATTTACGCTACACTACAGTGTTACTCGGCCAGACATGAACTACACTCTGTACACCCAATCTAGTCCCTTTTTATCCAATGGCCACAAAACACATCTGCTGCTACTTTCCTACGCTCAAAGCTACCGCTCTTTAAAATTTTATAAAAGACACTTTAACAATTATTATCTTTGCTACTCTAATATTAATATATGTATTTACTAAATTATCTGCCATTGCTTCACACAATAATTGTCTTTTTTCTTTCCAGAAGTTTGTTTCTCATTTTTAATTGCCTTAAGTACTCGAACTTAGGAATTTGGTGATCTTCTGTTTTACAGCAAGCACGCACCACTATCAACGCAGCCACTAAGGTCGCTCTATTTGTGGTAGTTAATACTCTGCCAGCATTTGGCAGCGTATTTTTTTTTTAATTGGAAGTTACTTCTTCGTTACTTTTTTAGATAAAAAACTCAATTTTACAAAAACAAAATACATTATTGTCAAATTAAGATCTTCTAACAATCACTCTTTCGTCTCTACTGGAAACTAATTGGACAAAAAGACCTGTTATATAAATACAATAACACTTCCCCTTAAATCTGTTATATTTGGAATAACTTTTTTTCAACTACCAGATGATAAGTTGATTGCTCAAAAATTTACAAAAACAACTTGCAAAGGCATCGCATATTGATCTCTTGTAGGTCACAACTTCGACTCTACTAAGAGTGAATTAATTAATGTAACAGATAAATAAAAACACTAATGTCATTTAGTTTGATTTGTGCGGAGTGCGGTTATGTTAAATGCGTGTGAAAAATGTTAAGTTAAATTGCAAAAAATTAACTGATAAAAAATAGAATAAAAAGGTATAAAAAGGTATATAAAGCTATAAGTAAATTTATTATAACACAAAATAATTTGTAGGTAAATATTATCTTAATCTCTAGCTTTCTAAACATAAACCTTTCTATTATGTTAAAATTTACATTTTCTGTTATAATAAAACAGAACTCTGTTACTTTTAAAAGTTTTATACTCGATACTGTTAAATAAACTCTTTTTACACTTCTAACAGACACATATTCGACACTTCCAGAATACTGAATTTTAATCCTTTTTAAAGATGCTAAATAGTTTCCCATTAGTTGTATAACTGTAGTGGTACGTGGAATATTAATTAGATCAGAAATCGATATAATTTGTGATACATTTTAACGCAATAAAGTAACGATGTAGTGACTTTATCGATAGAAAATTTAATTTATTCACCTCTGATTTTTACCACGCACATACGAACAACAGCACATTATTGTTTTTCAGATATAAGGGGGTTGCCAGATCTTATTGTCGTAACAGTATCGAAAAAATTATCACAAATTATGAAACACATAGAGAAGAAACAAAGGACGAAGTTAGGCAAAGGTTTTGTAGACCGATTTGGAGCTCTGGTTAAACAAAAAAATTAGTAAATAGTGAGAAAAAAATGATTTATCGTTTTATGAATGAGAATGGAACATTGTTTTATGTCTTGACAGAAATATTTGAAAGGTTTTTTTCCTCAACAGGAGCTGTGGCCGAATATTAGAATATTAAAGGGACTAAAATTCTGCGTTAGTTTTCATATTTTGTAAGCCAAAGCATTGATATCGGTTGCACCTTTTATTTATTAAAATCTAAAATTAAAACAAACTAAGAAAATCCTATGTAACGCTAATTAACTAACTGATGATATGTAAATTAATTTCGATTTAATTTTTCTTATTATTATCATTTTACTTGAAATTAACTTTATATTTTTATTTTATATTTTTCAAATTTATATTAAAACAAAATAATTGAGCCATGTTCCCTTAGATAAAATTCTCGTGTCCAGTTTGTCATGCTGGCATTTAATCCAATTAAAAAAAATTAAAATAAATTCGTTTCGACACATATCGGAACTTTCCATTTCTTTCTTGATTTTCCTTTTACCCTTATAATTTTGTATGTCTGTAATTTAATTATCTTGACTGTAATGTAGCATTACTGGGTCGTGCAAACAAACACGAATTATAACTATTAAAATAATCGCTTTATTTAACTGTCGTAAATTATTCCACTTTTTGCACCTTTAATTTGTCCTGCTGTTCTATTTCTTGTTTTTTTTTAAAATTCTATTATCTACAATTGTTCATTTTATCTATTGTAATTGTTTTTATACTGTTGGCTTCAATTATAAAAAAATAACAAAAATAGAAATAAAAGCAGCAGAGCACAGTGATGTCCCCTTTATTTTAAATATTATATTTTAATTAAAATTTTGTTGTCTCTAAAATCTACAAGTAATTGAATTTTCAATTGCATAAACAGATAAATAAAACACTAAAAAAGAATAGAGAGTGTGAGGAGTAAATAAAACAGAAGAGTAAGTGTAACACATGAAAGGAAAAAAATTATCTAAAATTCTGCTTATTTTTGCTATTTTTTAATATGTATTTAATTAATTTATGATAAAAAAGAACAATAAAAGCATTTAATGTTTTATTTACAATTTTAAATTATATTTTTAACGAATAAATTATATGCCTAAAAGTAGGCAGCAGAAATTTTTTATTGGCTGAGGGAAATTAAATGCTATTAAAGGCCAGGATTGACTATCATACTCCTGACAGTCCACTCTAAATACGCGCGTTAGGCACGACGTAATTTAGCGTCTAGTTTTTACGCTGTAATGAGTAACTTAAATAAGAGCGCCAACGTTGTGAAACGAACAGTATTGTTTACTTATCTTATTTGCTAAAAACCACAAAATTAAAATAATTAAGAGAGATAAAATCGCGAAATTGACCTTAAAGTAGCTGTAATGTCATTACTGTTGGAAATACTTTTGTATATACCACAAAAAAAAAACAATAACAACACTTCTTTTGCAGCCAACTTCACTTTTTACGCGCAGTCAAAATTGGATTTTTCAATTGTCCAACGTTAGCGTCGCGCTATTTGGGTTGGTCTCATACATTTTGTATGGGCATGAGAATTTTCGACAGTTAAATAACGTCTTACGCTCGTATTTAGGGTGGACTGTTAGTCGTAGAATCTGTCAAAAATTGCATGTGCGCTCAAAAAGTATGATAGTGTGGATTAAAACTGTTTGTGTGTGACAGACTTTTTGACAGATCTGATCGATTTTGTAATCTTTTGAAATAATTCATAAAATTATTTTTTCTATGCGATCAGAGTTGATTTTTTTTTTGAAGATGAAAAAGCAACAACAAAATATTAAAAGCATCTGTTTTTTTTGCATCTTTTTGTATAAAAGTGTGGCACGTAGGACTCCGCTTTAAAAAGGATTTTTAAAGTAGGACAGAATTCTGTTAGATTTTTGTGTGATAAAATCGTACAATTGTGTATGAAAGTGAACCCTGGCCTTAAAAGAGCAGTTACTTTCTATACAATAGAAACATTCATCAGGCACGTAATTGTTGCAAAGCCATAGAGTGTTTGCCTTAGAATCCTATTGCTGAGCAGAATCGTTCTACTTAACAGTTGGGTATTTCCTGCCATTTTAAAATCTTTCAAATAAAATCATCTAATGCAATGCCGCTTTTTAAGTGCTGGACACCTATTAGCAGTAGTCCTATAAATATAATTGAAGAATTTAATCATTTATGAAATTTGTTGTGGTTCGAACCCCTGGCCTACTTGCAATTTTTTAAACAGTAAAATAGTTAAAACTAACCTAAGATGCCATCTATTAACATAATTTTAAACTTAATAATAAATGAATTGCAGCTAAATCTAAGATATCATTAATTCTTTAAATTTCTGATAATTTGAAGTTTAAAGAAGTTTTATTAAGTATTTAAGTACGTTTAAGCATTGATTTTAAAATAGGAAACAATTATTAATCATACGCCCCAAGACTAACGATTATCTTCAGTGGCATAGAGAAAAAAAGTGCACCTGTTTATACCCTTTTAAATTTGTCATTTCTACAATATCCATTTCCGACCTTATAAATTATATATTTTGAGCTTTAACGATGTCCGTCTGTCCGTTCGTGTTACTGTTGAAATCAACTTTGCCAAGGCACTAGATGAGCTAAAGAATATTAAAATACGCCAATCGATCAAACATAGTTTCGAAAGATTTGCTATTGAAAATCAGCAAGATCGGTTTATGTCCTTAGAGGCAAGCCTACCTCAATTAGAACAATAAAGTAACTCTAATTTAACAAAAAAAAAAAAAAAAAAAAAAAATACATGAGCGATAGAGAATTAGAAAAGAACAAAAAATATTAGATTAAAAAATTAATGCGCGCCCATATTTTGCGAGTTATGGGATCCTGAACTTTTCAAAGGAAAAAGTATGCCAAAATTGGACTAAACGGATGGACCATTAGAGGCGCAGTCAAAGTCAATATTTGGACCCTACTATTGATTCAAATAAAGATTACATGCATTTTTTTCAATTTTATTTGTTTTTTTATTTTTTGTTGAAAAACTTTCCTATAGCTTTTAAGAAATCACCCTTCGATAATTCTTAGCACTCAGAATGTGAATACTTTTTCAGGTCACAATTACGTCACAGTCAATTATTTTTTAAAGTTATTTTTTCCACGTGCCAAAGACATTTTTTCAATAAAAATACACAGAAATAGAAATCTCGAAAAACCTTAGAGATTCCGATATTTTTGTATTCCCAAAATCTGGAATTATAAAAATCAATCCCGATTGTCATCTCTATCTGCTAAGCTTAAGTCAAACTGTAAAGTTATCGTATCAAATTGTATTATCTATGCATGACACCCCCTTTCCCAACTTAATAGCAAAAATTTGATTTTGTAACGTTATGTTTCTTATGACATGAGTTATTAGCTTTTCATATTTAAAAAAAGTATTTTTTTAACTACAGCTAAAATAAGATGAAAGGGACGCTTAAATACTGTGTTTAAAAATATTTGAAATATCTGCTATGTGTGAGAGTAAGTGTTATTAAATTATCATAAAAAAATACAACCAGATTGTAAACATACGCACGCTTTAACTCTCTTTTTCCAATTTCCCTAAAAATAAACATTCACACACACACACACATACATACACACATATGTAAGATTACTGGTAGCATTGATTATGTCTTATGATTATAAATGCCTTTAAGCTAATTCTGTGCACTTTCATTCTCACTTAAGGCTCTAGAATAGCGAACAAACACAACAAACATTTCAAAAACGTTATACAGTCGCACATGGTTATAATGAAAATGAGGCGACTAAGATTATTAGTTCATTATAAATGTAGTTCGTTATAAATGCAGTTCGTTATAAACGTAGTTCGCTAAATTAAAAGAAAACGTAAGTATGGTTACGGTAATAAGATCTGGTAACCTCTACATATCTTATAAACAACAGTTTAGTTCTTGTTCTTATATGAGTGGTAAACAACAGAGGTGAATACACTGCAAGCATTTTCTATCGAAAAAGTTACTACATCGTTATTTCATGGCATTGAAATGTATTGCAAATAATATCGAATTCTGATCTAATTAGTATTCCCAGTCAGGAAGAAACGTACCACTATAGTTATACAACTAATAGGAAACTATTTAGCATCTCTAAAAAGGATTAAAATTCAGTATTCTGGTAGTGTCGAATATGTGTCTGTTAGAAGTGTAAAAAGAGTTTATTTAACAGTATCAAATACAAAACTTTTAACAGTAACAGAGTTCTACTTTATCATAACAGAAAATGTAAATTTTAATGTAATAGAAAGAATTAAATTTAGAAAGTTAGAGATTACGAAAATTCTTACCTTAAAAGTACATACTTTGTGTTTAAACAAGCAACGAATTTTTTAACATAAATTAACTTACAGCTTCATATACATAACTTTTTATTATTTCTTTTATCAATTAACTTTTTGCAATTTTTCTTAACATTTTTCACACTCATTTAACATAACCGAACACTGCACAATTCAAACTAAATGACATTAGTGTTTTTGTTTTTCTGTTACATTAATTAATTCACTCTTAGTAGAGTCGAAGTTGTGAATTATAAGAGATCAATATGCGATGCCCATACAAGTTGTTTTTGTAAATTTTTGAGCAATAAACTTATTATCATCTGGTAGTTGAAAATAAGTTACTCTTAATATAACAAATTTAAGGGAAAAGATTTTTGTATTATTATAACGGGTCTTTTTGTCCAATTAACTACTGGTAGTGACGAAATAGTGATTGTTAGAAGATCTTAATTTAACAATAATGTTTTTTGTTTTTGTATTTTTTTTTTAATCTAAAAAAGTAAAAAAGAAGTGACTTCTATTTAAAAATACTCTGCCAAATGCTGCCAGGTTAAATTACTTGCACAACAATTAGCCAACACAAGCTGAGTAAATCTAATGGCTGCATTGGTAGTGGTGCTTGGTTGCTGCAAAACAGTAGATCATCAATTTTATGAGTTGAAGTTTTTGTATGGATAAGTTATAAGGCAATTTTAAATGAAAAGCAGCAGTAGGAGCCTCACAAAAAAACGACAATTATTATTTGAGACAATGACAGATAATTTAGTGAAGACACCTATTAATATTAAAGTAGTAGAGATAGTAATTGTGAAAACGCCTTTTTTTAACAGGTGAAAGAGTTCTTGCTGTTGGCGTAGGGAGGTAGCAACTTAACAACAGTGTATAGCAGATTTTTATTGTGGCTTTTGCACATAACGGGCACAAGCTTTTTAGATGTGGATGCCATGAGGGATCTAAGCCTTAAACAAATGCTAGCAATTACTAGATTCACAGTGATGAAAGAGAAGTCTGGTAGTTACCAATCAACAGTCTGGAATCATTAAAGTCTAGAGTAAAGATTGATGAAAGCACCTGACGCAATAAGGGTGGGGTTGCCGTAAATTGACAAACCGGTGGCCTATAATTATTGAGGAGGAAAGGTATTCGAAACATAAATTGACTGATTCGATATTCTCCCTTTATTAATAATAATATTGAGGCCATTCCCTGTTTTACGGCATTTACACTATGCAATTTTTCATGAAATTAGCATGAAATTTTTGTTTGTTGGTGAAGCAAGAGGGGTAAGCAATATGGTATTGCTTGAATCATGAGGGAATGTTACTGTTGCTTATGTTTGTTTTTAAAAACCGCATCGTTGCAACTTAAATCGAAATTAAAAAAAAAAAAAAAATCCTCAAAAAGTTGAATAGTGTAAATCCGAACTTTGTATTAATTTTAAAATTCAACACTTTTAACAAAAAAACAAAAAAAAAATTTAACATTTTAGTTAAATTATTAAAAGTGAGGGATTTTATAGTTGAATTGTTAGTTTTGTTTTTATAAATTCTCTCAGATATTGTTGACAATGTAGATTTGGGATGTTAATATTAATAACAAAATCAAGTGTATAACAGTTTGTTCAATTAAATCGTTTTTATTGGTATGAAATATTTGTCCAGGACGCAATATGAATAGATTTTGTTATAAATTCAGACATTTGTATTTCAGTTTGCAATAAATCAATGAGATGCAAAAGAGTGTTCGCTATTGACTTAACTGCCAGTTTCACGATGTCGCAATCGTTCTTTCGTTTGCATAATTACATTTAAAACAAAAACAAGTTTTGAGAATTTGTTTTTGTTGTAAATGTAATTGTGATAGCGATTGCGATATCGTAAAACTGGCAGTTAGTCGCTATAAACGAAGTTCGTTATAACTATGTTCATCTTTATGTTTTTTTATTTCTATTGAAATTTTGTCTTATAAAATTTCAAAGCGTGCATTCATTTGCTTTTCTCTTTGTTTGAATAAAAGAATATGTTAAGAAAATTAACCTAATTTAACAGCATTTTATTTGAATTACAACATGACCTTGTATTTGTTTGTGTAGAATTTATTTTTATTTTCCTTTAGGTTTTTTTTGTGGTGTTCACAACATAAATAATTATGAATAAACAAAAAAAAAAAAAAGAAATGTGTTATAAATCCAAGTTACTTTAAATGCGTTATTTAAAGGAATAAACAATAACCGCAATACAAAGAGCTTTTTTTGTCTTGTCTATCTTTTTTTTACAAATAAAAACAATATAATAAATAATACAGAGAATGTGTTTTAATATAAGAGCCCGTCGGTAAAAAGACAGACGCGTTCAGAAATATTTAATTTTTTGACGATACATGGAAAGCACCTACTTGGCATCATTGGGTTGTGTTGGCTCTTAATTCAGGAGTTAGAGAAAGCACTTATTTTTTCGTTTCGTAGTAGTGAGTGGATCATTACTACTTAAAAAAATCATTTTTGAAATTATTTTTTTTTAAACGCCAGGGGTGTTCGTTTGTCAGCTCGTATAAATATTTAAATTACTTTGGAATCTCTATTTTTAAGATAAATAATTGAAATTTGGGCAATTTGATTTTTTTAGGTTAGTTACTCAACATACAAAATCTCAACGAAATCGGTAAATGATTTCATATAGTCCACATACAAAATTTTCCCGGAAATAGGCCATACAAATCTTTATTTTTTAAAAAGTTTTATTTAAATTTATATTTTATGTTTTATACTTTTAGCCTTCATATTCGCTGTCACTAAAAAAATATCATCGGAATTATTTTTTCTAGGAAATTCAGGTAATAACAGAAGGTTCAATACCTGCTGTGGTAACACGCTAATTTTCTTTTTATAATGTTTGCTCATATTACTAATAATGGAATCAGAGCTTATTAAAAATTTATTGAAAATATCTTCATTAAACTTTTCATGACTGCATTTTCGTGAAAAATGTTCTCTGTATGAATTGAAATCTTTCTTACGAGGTTTCTGTGCTTTCTCCGATAACTGACTTCTACCACTGTTTTCAAGCACGTCTACTTTGACAACACACAACTCGAAAAGTAGATAACATAGAAAAATGAAAAAGATTATTAGTGATGCACAATTTTGTTTACTACAACCGGAAATAGATTACTTTTTAAAAACATAAATTTTCAATTAAGAGTCAGTATTGGGAATTTCAATTCAACCTGCGTTGTCTACACTAACATCATTTAATCAGAACAATAAGAAATCTTTTACCACGTCGCTATCAGTCACTGCTTGAATAGAGTTAAATAAGGAATGTGATCCAATGATGTCTCCATTCTAAAATTTTCTCTAAGCATTTCCACATTATTGATGCCTTTCTTTTGGCAACACTCACAAGCTAACGCTATCTTTTCAGCGTTTAGTATGACGTTTCTTAAAAATCAACTGAACTTTATAATAAACCACCCTTTAATTTTTAATTTTATTTCTTTGAAATGTTAATATAACGGACACACGTTATTACCTCAGCCTATTCTGGCTTAAGAAGATAAGGCTTTATATGTAAAAGCAGTTTTTACGTGGGACACCCTTTAATTTTTATTTTATGTTGTTTTAATATGTCTTTATAGCAGACATAATATTACATACTCTAAGCAAATTTGATTTTAAAGATTAAAAAGTATATGTAATTTTAAACTCTTTATTTGGGACACCCTTTAATTTTTAACATCAGTTTTATATTGGTTTTTGTAGCGTAATAACAATACCAGATCTAATAAAATTCCGAGTATCTAAAGTAAGATCTTAAGACATAAATATATAGCAAACGGACAGGCAGTGATGACAATAGTGTTTCCAGGGATGCCAATCGGAATTGATTTAAAAAATTCCGATATTCTGGATTTTCGTAAATCTTGATATAAAAATTCTAGGATTTTTTTTTAATTTTGAAATCTCAAAAACTTTTGATATTTGTAATTTTTTCAGATTTTTGAATCTGCGACTTTTTATTGGGGAATGTTTTTGGCTTGTAAAGAAATAACTTTGTTAAAAAGTAAATTATTTGAAGCTCTACAAACCACTCGATTTAATGAATTAGAAATTTATTTAATATCGAAACGCTCAAAATCTTTCAATTTATATTTATTGTGGAAGTTCCCTTTTAATTCACGTTAAATTTTTCATAACTTTTTTTTTATTGTTTATTTTTTATTATTCGACCTTATAAGTTGTTGATATTTTATATTTTATATTTATATTTTTTTATTTTCACATTTACGGTACTGATGCCAATCACTTATCACTGCATCAGTACATAGTATTTTCTTGCTGTAATTTTATTTATAGAAAAGAATTAAAAATATTAGGAATGATGTTCTGGTAGTTTTAAAAAACTGCTCATCTTATGTCTTAAAAATAACTTAATTGTTTTTGGTCACTTTAATTTATGTACAATTTGCACTGAGTAAAATAAGTAAAAAAGCCTGAAAACTTTTCTGAAATTGGGGATTTGAAAAAAATTAAATTGTTGAATGCGAAAAGTTCCCAAGATCGCGTCGACAAAATAACGTCGATTTTAGATATTCAAAACCGGGGAGAAACCCGGGAAGTAAATTTTTTCCTAGAAATTGGGTATTTTCAATCAATTAAATTTTTAAAAAGCATTTTAAGTATCAAAAAAAACTTTGCTAATTTTTAACTTTTCTTGGAAACGATTAATTTGTATTTGATAAATAAATATTAATTTCTTAATAATGCTTTTTTAAAAACTTTTTATATTTAGTTTCTACGAGGGCTGCTCTATATATTTCTGGCCTAATTGTGAAAATGCGAATATTTATAATCAAAAATGGTTTAATTGTTTTTCAAAGTATTCTCCAGCATGATTTATATACTTTTGCATGCACTCAAACCAGTTGTCGAAGCACTTTTTCCACTCCGATTGAGACATTTCTAAAACATGGTTTTTGAACACTTCAACAGCTTCTTCTGGCGACGAAAATCGTTGACTACGCATTTTTTTTCTTGATGTGCGGAAACAAGAAGAAGTCATTAGGTGCCAAGTCAGGGCTGTACGGCGGATGACCCATTAATTCGACGTTTTGGCCGGTCAAAAACGCTCTAGTTTGAGCCGATGTGCGAGAGCTCGCATTGTCATGGTGAACAATGATTCGTCTTCTCTTGTTGGTTTTTCGAATTTCTCCGATGACTTCAGGCAAACAAATTGTAGTGTACCACTCAGAAGTGACCGTTCTACGTTGCTCAAGCGGAACAGTCGCCACATGACCAGTTTTGCCGAAGAAACAGGCGACCATTTGATTCGAAGTGCTTCTTCCACGAACAATTTATGTTGGATTTTCCTCGTCTTTGAAGACCCACACGGTCGATTGTTGTTTCGTTTCGGGCTCATACGCATAAATCCATGATTCGTCACCTGCGACGATCTTATAAACGTCTTTGGAAGCACCGCAATCGTATTTTTGCAACATTTCTTTGCACCAATCAACACGAGCCTTTTTTTGAGCGACTTTCAAATTGGGCGGGATCCAACGAGAATTAACCTTTTTTGCGGTCAGGTGTTCATGCAGTATCGAATGTATGCTGATGGAAGAAATGATCAAGGATGTCTCTATCTCTCGGTATATCGCATGTCGATCTTGCATTATGAGTTCACGCACGGCATCTATGTTCTCTGGCACAACAGCCGTTTTTGGACGACCTTCACGGAATTCGTCTTTGAGCGAGCTTCGGCCACGATTGAATTCTTTATACCAACTTTTCACAGTGCTATAGGATGGTGCTTTATCGCCATAAAAAGATTTTAGTTCATCAATGCACTCTTGTCGTGATAATCCACGTCGAAAGTTGTGAAAAATTATGGCACGAAAATGTTCACGAGTTAATTCCATTTTTTTCTATATTAATTTTTTCAGGTCACTGTAAACAACACAAATAATGGTCGTACGTCAAAACGTTTTGAGTACGATTATGCTTAAAAATGACAAACTTTCCAATGGAAATGTCAGATTGCACTTGGCAGCACTCAGTGTTGTCAGGCCAAAAATATATATAGCAGCCCTCGTAAATAGGTATTTTTTTATTTATTTATAATTTTTTTAAAATATTCATTCTACCAATTAGCAAAATCCTAGCTTATTTTATTTATGAATAATAATTTTTGCATAAAACAACAGACTAAAATTAATATTAGATTTCTTTTGACAATTATACATTAATTTTTTTATATTAAATTTAAGAACGATTGCGTCAGGATTTTTTTATATCGTAAAACAAAATAAGAATGCAGAAAAACAAAAAAAAAATTCTGCAATTATGTGGTCACTCATTGTTTTTTCCAACTCTTAATGCTAACACGGTAAAACAAAATTTGCTTATATTCTAAGCGTTAGACTATAACTGTTTAAGATATTGGCCAAATACATCAAATCACAATCATTGGGGCACCCTTTAATTTCTCAATTTTAAATATTTATACTTGTTATTATACTTAAAAGAGTAATAGACATTCTGTCGAATTTTTAAGAGTGTGTCTGCAACGGTTTCAAAGACAGGGCCATTAAAGTCAAATTAAATCAGTTATAGGGACACCCTTTAATTTCTTATTTCAAGTTAGCTATTTGTTATAGCGGACTTAGCAATAAAGGCTCCGTGCAAATTTCAGTCAACTGTCTACAACTGTTCAATAGCTTGGTCATAAACATCAAATAACAGCAACTATTGTAACACCCTATAATTTTAAATTTAAAATATTTATACTTCTTAAAATACCAGACAAAGTAGTGGACATTCTGGTTAATTTCCAAGTGTTTGTAAATAACGGATCAAAAGATAGGTTTAATTAACTACAAATATGGGAACACCCTTTAATTTCTAAATTCAAATTTTATGCTTGTGATAGCGGACTTAGTAAAGTAGGTTCTTTGTAAATATCCACTGTCTGGCTATAATTGTTGAAAAGTTCAACAACATCAACATCAAATGATTTTAACTATTGGGACACCCTTTAATTTATGATTTTAAATGTTTATACTTGTTATTATAGCGGTGATAGTAATCGACATCTTTTCCAATTTTAAAGCGTTTGCCTATAACGGTTCAAAAGATAGGCGCATATAAGTCAACTTACGTCACATATAGGGACACCCTTTATTGATTAAGATTATGAACTGTTTTTAAAACTTGACCAGTCTGTAAGCATAATCTATCAAGTCACAAAATAAATTCAAATTCGGTTTAAAATTGACTGAGTTCTGCAGGCACAAACATTAAAAAGCAACATTCAGTCGAATTGATAAACTTCAGTTTTTTTGAAGTCGGCTTAAAAGTACTCAATTCCAGGACAAATGTACTTCCCGGGTTTTTCCCTGAATTGACGCTAATTCTATTTTGGCGTATATAATATTAATGTGGTTATTATCAACTAAAAAGTTTGGGCGATTTTTATTTATAACATAAAATTATAAAATAGAACAGTGCAAAGTTGGAGTCTTCTCTTTTCCGTTTATATGGTCTACACATACGATTCTTCTTTTTAATGTTCGTTCAGTTTGTCCTATGTATGTATGGTTGCAGGTGCAAGTAAGTCTGTATACTCCGCTGGTATTAAATTTATCGGTTATTTCTGTTGATGTCTTGAGATTGTTATTTAGAGTGTTGCTCGTTTTTAGTGCTGTCTGTAAACCTTTTTCTGAAAAAGGTGAGTTAATCTTTATATTTCTGGTCCTGTGTAAGAAAAAATGTGCCGTCGTGTTGTGTCGATTGTCTCTTTGTTTTTCTTTCTTCTTGTTTTTGGTGTTGTATTGTCTAAGTAGTTTATCGATAAAAATTAAATACTGTGTAAATTGTGTCGAAATCTTTGTTATATTTGTCTAGGGAAAGTGGGACTAACTTAAGTATGTGAATCATATGTGTAAGTGCTGCGAGTTTATGTTGGGTGGGATGGTTTGAGGAACTGTGAATAGTTGTGTCTGTTGTGGTTGATTTTCTATAAATGTCAAAGTTTAAGGAGTCAATTCCTCGTGTTATGTCAAGATGTATAAAATTTCGTCTTGCTCTTTTTCCATTGTTTATGCGATTTTGTTATGTATTATATTTTAATCCGTCAGAATTTCTTCGACGGACAAAGTCGTGGGCTCTGCTAGTACAATATGATATTTTTAGTTTTATATTATCTATAAAATTTTCCTTTAAGTTAAAGTTAATTTGTAAAATCCAAAAAAAAAACGGGATTTATCAAAATCAAAAATTTCCGGGTTATGGAATGGCTTAGCAGGGCGTAGGAGTTACATTGGTATCCTTTAGGTATGAAATAATAAATAAATAATTTAAAGCTACAAATGCAGTTTTAAGGACAAAGTATAACAATTTTATGAAAAAGTAAACCATTGAATACGAGGGCTGCTATATATATATATCTGGCCTGGCAACACTGAGTGCTGCCAAGTGCAATCTGACATTTCCATTGGAAAGTTTGTCATTTTTAAGCATAATCGTACTCAAAACGTTTTGACGTACGATCATTATTTCTATTGTTTACAGTGACCTGAAAAAATTAATATAGAAAAAAATGGAATTAACTCGTGAACATTTTCGTGCCATCATTTTTCACAACTTTCGACGTGGATTATCACGACAAGAGTGCATTGATGAACTAAAATCTTTTTATGGCGATAAAGCACCATCCTATAGCACTGTGAAAAATTGGTATAATGAATTTTATCGTGGCCGAAGCTCGCTCAAAGACGAATTCCGTGAAGGTCGTCCAAAAACGGCTGTTGTGCCAGAGAACATTGATGCCGTGCGTGAATTCATAATGCAAGATCGACATGCGACACACCGAGAGATAGAGACATCCTTGGACATTTCTTCCACCAGCATACATTCGATACTGCATGAACACCTGGTCGTAAAAAAGGTTTGTTTTCGTTGGATCCCGCACAATTGAAAGTCGCTCAAAAAAAGGCTCGTGTTGATTGGTGCAAAGAAATGTTGCTAAAACACGATTGCGGTGCTTCAAAAGACGCTTATAAGATCGTCGTGTGGGTCTTCAAAGACGAGTAAAATCCAACGAAAGTTGTTCGTGGAAGAAGCACTTCAAAGCAAATGGTCGCCTGTTTCTTCGGCAAAACTGGTCATGTGGCGACTGTATCGCTTAAGCAACGTAGGACGGTCACTTCTGAGTAGTACACTACAATTTATTTGCCTTAAGTCATCGGAGAAATTCGAAAAACCAACAAGAGAAGACGAATCATTGTTCACCATGACAATGCGAGCTCTCACACATCGGCTCAAACTAGAGCGTTTTTGACCGGCCAAAACGTCGAATTAATGGGTCATCCGCCGTACAGCCCTGACTTGGCACCTAATGACTTCTTCTTGTTTCCGCACATCAAAAAAAAAAAAAAAATGCGTGGTCAACGATTTTCGTCGCCAGAAGAAGCTGTTGAAGTGTTCAAAAACCATGTTTTAGAGGTGTCTCAATCGGAGTGGAAAAAGTGCTTTGACAACTGGTTTGAGCGCATGCAGAAGTGTATAAATCATGCTGGAGAATACTTTGAAAAACAATAAAACCATTTTTGATTATAAATATTCGCATTTTCACTATTAGTCCAGAAATATATAGAGCAGCCCTCGTAATTATTTAATTAATTTTCCTTATTTTGTTAAAAAAAAATTTTTTGTTCCAGTTTGTGTTTCAAAATTTTCACAAAGAAAATATTTTTTTTGTTTTATTTCAGGAAAACAAACTTTAATTCTATTTAAATTTAAAGTACTTCATTTTTATCAGCCCTCTTTATTTGTAACTACCAACATGTACGAATGTATTTGTTTTCATATTTTCAGTTTTTTTATTTGTAAAATATTTACATAAACCTAAATGCTAATGTCTGCATAAACCCCTTAAGCATTTTTTATTTTTATTTTCTTTTCCACTTTCTCCTTCTGCTAATTTGCATAAAATATTTGTCAATATATAAACATTGTACACTTGCAGACAAAAATATATATTTTTTTAATAGACCAGAATAATGATGTGTGCGTGTGTGTGTGTGTGTGTGTGTAGAGAATAAATCATTCATGCATATTAACTTGTCTTTCTTTTATACTTTCACATATAAACTTTATAATTTAAAATTTACATGCACGTAAATTTAAAAGTTTAAATAAAATGTGGAGTAAATTAAAGTAAAATATTTAACGACTGCAGATTATTATTTTTGTGTGCTACCTTGTGCGTAGATAAGAATTTTTGTGAATCATTTGAGTTTTGTGAATTTCCCATTCACTTATTGTAATTCAAGCATTTAATATTCATGCTTTGTGTTTGCTTTTTTGCTTTTCCGCCAAAATACTTAAGTGCTTTTGCGATATTCATATTGGGCTTTTGGCTGCTTTATTTCCTAAGTTATCATTGCCTGCGCCGAATGGATACAAAAGTTAAAAATTATTAATATTCATTTCATATTTCTTTTAGTAGTTATTTTATCTGAAACTTAATTTTTGTAACGATTTTGTCACGTAGCCCATAATGTTGCGTACCCTCGAACAAGTTTTAAACGGGTTCTATCGCTGATTTTAAAATAATTTTTTACTTGGATTTTTGGTGAAGCAAGAGGGGAAAAGCAATATAGTATTGCTTAAATTTTGAGGGGATTTTACTGTTGCTTATGTTTATTTTTAATTAACGCATATCGCTGCACTTTAAATAGAGAATTGATGCCTTCAGTGAAGCTCACAATGCATTATTCTTTTCGCGGGCGTAGGCTTAGCGAAGTCATTAAAAAAATTAAAAAAATTAAAACACAAGATTAAAACGTTAAAATCTTTATTGTTCGTCTAGGGCTGCGCTTTTCTCTCAATACAATCTTCTTTCAAGCTCGGATGGTGCCCTCGTGTGATTTGTGCTTTAAGTTTTAAGTCGCGGGTCGGTTTCTCGATTTGTTTTTTTGGAGGGTAGGATTTGCTTGACGATGTGTTCAACGACAAGAGCTACTCTATTTTTAAAATATAACATTAGTTTATGTGTCCAACGACCAACATCGTTCTTACCACAGCACAAGCTGCCGGCCAACTAACTAGCGATCGTTCACCTTTTATACATTTCAGTTGAACACGTACTTCCCCTGCCAGTATTTTGCAGAGCATTTTTCGAAAGAAGTAACTTCTTCTTTACTTTTTTTGATTAAAAAGTCAATTTTACAAAAACGAAATATATTATTGTCAAATTAAGATCTTCTAACAATCACTACCAGAAGTTAATTGGACAAAAAGACCCGTTATATTAAAAACACTTCCGCTTAAATCTGTTATATTAAGAGTAACTTTTTCTCAACTACCAGATGATAATAAGTTGATTGCTCAAAAATTTACAAAAACAGCTTGCATAGGCATCGCATATTGATCTCTTATAGGTCACAACCTCGACTCTATTAAGACTGAATTAAATAATGTAACAGATAAACAAAAACAATAATGTCATTTAGTTTGATTTGTGCAGAGTGCGGTTATGTTAAATGCGTATGAAAAATGTTAAGAAAAATTGCAAAAAATTAATTGATAAAAAAAAAAGTTATATTAAGCCGTAAGTAAATTTATGTTAACAAATTCGTTATTTATTTAAACACAAAATACTTTTAAGGTAAGAAGTTTCGTAATCTCTAGCTTTTTAAATTTAAACCTTTCTATTATGTTAAAATTTACATTTTCTGTTATGATAAAACAGAACTCTGTTACTTTTAAAATTTTATACCCGATAATGTTAAATAAACTCTTTTTACACTTCTAATAGAAACATATTCGACACTACCAGAATACTTAATTTTAATCCTTTTTAGAGATGGTACGTTTCTTCCCGACTGGGGTTATTAATTAGATCAGAATTCGATATTATTTGCGATACATTTCAATGTCATGAAGTACCGATGTAGTGACTTTTTCGATAAAAAAATGCTTGCAAGGTCGGCTAGTTCACGCACAACTATATACAATCAATGTTTGCACATCCACAGCAGAAGAAATGATTGTAAGACAACAGATACATTGATAAGCAGTGCACAATGCAATTACATTATTTCCGTTAGATTTGAATTTTTAAATGAACGCTTTTCTGTTGTATATAATAATTAAAATATATTCAATAATTTTAATAGAAGAAATAATAATAATATGATAAATTAAGAACATAACAATTCAATATTAAAGAATAAAAAAAAAAAAATTAACCGCTAAAAAAAATATACAGCAAATCAAAAATAATTAACCGGTTGAACGTTAAACGAATGATTGACTTTGGGCCGTCACAACTTTTAAAGTAAAAACTTTTAAATCGAATGTTTTATAGTCCCTCTGCTCCTCTTGCCATAATCTTGTTTCGCAATTTCTGTAATACGTTTTGTATAAGAAGGATTCATCCCATCATCATCATCATCGTATTTTTTATAAAAGCTTTAGAAAAATTAATTATCTATTTTGAAAAATTGCTTGCAATTAATTTTTTTTAACAGAAAAACATTCGTTTTATACCTTAAAGCAATCAGTTTTTAATTTCTAGAACATAAAATTGAAGTTGAAAACACACGCCAGTTTTTAGTTTCTTCCACCCTTTTGTTGGGTTGTGTTTATAACTTATTTTCCTTTCGCAAATATGTGTTGTATCTTCAAAATTTCTTTTATTTTTTTGTCCCTTTTTGTATTTTCTTTTAATAAATTTTTCCTCTTTGCTTTGTTGTTATAATTGATAAGATAATCTTTAAATCGTGTTAAATTTCACAACTAAAAGGTATTTACGGGAAGGAAAGGACGTGTTTTATTCTCTAACTTTTCATTTACAATTTTCTTTTCAACCTTAAAGATTTTCAACATAAACGCTTTTTTTATTTCTAAAAAATGATGATAAGATTAAAATCCTTGAAGTTCTTTGAAAAATTAATTATAATTTTTTTATATATTTTTTAAAGCAATTTTAAGAAGTCCGAAAAAATTGTAATAAAAATTCTAACGTTTAAAACAATTCATTAATTTAAATTTCATTTATTCAAAAAAACCTTCTATTTAATTTTTATTACCTTTTATTTTGTTACAAAATTGTGCTAAGAATCTAAATATGACAAAGGAACTTTTAATCTTTTTGAGCACTTTACAAGTTTTTATTTTATCGTACTTTTATATGTTGAATTAATTATAGTTAGGGCATTTTTATGTTACTTTAATAAATGTTAAGTGCCAAAAGGTACCAACTCAAAATTTTATAAGAAAGTAGAGCGCTTGTAAGAGTATATTTGTAATGATATCATTTAAAACCACTTAAAGTGTTATATTTTCAAAAGTGTTTTCATAAAAGGTACTTTTGTAAAAAGTACTTTTTAAAAAAAGTTCCATTTCATAACGCTCTTAACAGCTATATAGCCTTCAAAATAGTTTATACTGTCTACCCCAGCCAACCAATCAAAATGGATGATTATTTCAAATAAACTCGTTGAAAAAGTACTTTTTGGAACGGCTATTTATTTATTTTTTTTAATTTTAAAAAGAACGATAAATCAAAAACTATCTTATTAAGGCAGTATCTTTTATTAAATATATTTTTTTATCACTTTTCGAAATGTTACTGTATAGGTACTTTTGAGGGTACCTCTTTTAAATGTACAGTACCTAGAACAATGTATTTTTTGTATATTTGTGTTTTCTTTACGGCAAAATTTTGTCAAACATTCTTTTTAATAAGTTCAATTTAAAAGGTACTAAGTCAACACACACTATTAAAGTCTTACTTTTTAAGGGTACTTTTTCAAAGACAATTTTTTAAAATATTTTTCAATGCAGTTTATTTTAAGAGTTGTTTTTTTATTTTAGAGTAATTTTTCCTATCAGAATTGATAAGGAGATATTATAATTTAATTTTTTAAAACATTTTAAAAGTACTTTTTTTAAAGAATGTTTTTAAAAAGGTACTTTTTTAAAAAGTAAAATTTTAGAAGTACTTTTTTAAAATTTTCTATATTTTTAAAAGTATCATCTTGAAAGATATCTTTTTTTACTTTTATTCAAAGCAAAATATTAAAAAGTACTTTTTTAAAGATAAATTTATTTAGTCTCTTTCTAACAGAAAATTTGTTAAAACGAATAAACGTTAAAAATATATAAAAAAGGCGATAAATGTTTGCTAAAAGAACTTTAAAAATATTATTATTATTAGATATTGTGGTACTTTAAAAAAAAAAATAAATAAATAAATAAATAAATAACAAACAGAAAATGAAACCCCAGATAAGAAATTGTAGAATGAAATGAAGTAAAGTTTGATATTTTACATTTTAAGGTTGAGCTTATTTTTTAATTTTATGGGGTAAGATGACAAAAAATTGAAACTAAAAAACACAATAATTCCTAATTTGTTATCAATTTTTTAACCTTTAGGGACACAAATATTCCGTAGCCATTTTGAGGAATTTTTTATTTATTTTTTATACAAATTTTAGTAATAATTTGTAGAATTAAACGTAGAAAGACGAAATCAGTAAATTTTTTTTTAAAAAACTTGTTTGTATTTGCTTCCAGTTTTTAAAGCACCTGAAACCTAAACTTTGCGAAATTTTAAAGAATTGTTATTTAAATTTTTCTTTATAACAGCAAATTGCTGCCAGCAATGCCTTCAAATTCCCTGTTTCAAATATTTAGCTACACTGCGTATGAGTATTTATGTAACATAATAATGATCATAATAATGATCATACGATATGGTACCCTGGTTATACTTGATAAAATTGTAAATTTAGTGAAAACGTACGCAAAGCTAAAGCCTTTTAAAATTAAATTATAACTAAAAACTTTTTATATGAAGGCTTTTAACATAAGAAAATTTTCATTACAAATGATAATTTGTATCTACAGATTATTATAATTTAACATTAAGTTTGACTCTATTGTATATTTCACGGAAACTGAAACGATGGGATATTTCAAAGAATTGTTATTCTAAAATTTATTTCATTAAGAGTGTAATAGTTGACTGGACGGCGTATGACTATTTTGTAACATAATAGATATTAATCATACGTTGTGGTGTACAGTTTATATCTCATATAATAAAACAGTAATGGCGTCGTTTCTGTAAATGAAATATTTTTTTGAACATTTTGATGTTGGTGTAGATAATAATCGATATGGAATACAAAACACAAATTTTTAGAATTTTTGTCTGTCTGCCTGTGTTCGCATCACGTTAAAACTGCTTAGAACCCTGATTCAAATGTAGAATATTTTTTTTCATAAAAATATGTCATTTGCTAAAGAAAATATAGATACCAATGTAGAAGCACTTAATTTTACGGGTATAATGGTACTAGAACAGCGGTCAGCACAGTTTATTGTTTCAGATGAAAAATTTTAAACACTGTTTGAAGAACTCTACAATAAATGTTTAAAAACGCATTTGAATTTTAATAACATTTGACACTAGGATGAACTTTTGGGCTCTGCTAGTACTTGATACATTTGTAAATTTATTAAAAACGTATGCTTTGGCGGGCTTTTTTATAGTTTGTGATTTGCAAAATCTGAAGTTTTTCTACAATTGTTAAACCTATTTGAAACTAAAATACAATTAAACGCATTTTACATAAAGACTTTTAACAAAACAATTGATATTTATTTTTTTCTACAAAAATTATTTAGAAATTAATTTAACTTTTATTTTAGTTTATATGTCTCTGTTTTATATTTCACGTAACACCAAAACTTTAGGAATATTTAAAGAATTGTTAATCTAAATTCATTTATAACAACAATGCTTTCAAATTCTCTAGGTTCTCATTGCCTCATTGCGTATGATTATTTTTTGTAACATAATAAATAATAATCATACGGCATGACTTCCAGTTTATACTTGATAAAATTGTCAATTTACTAAAAATGTATGCATTGGCGGACAACTTCGTAGTTTCCGAATTGAAAAATCTGAAGTTTTCCTTTAACGGCTAAGGTCTTTCAAATTAAAGTATAACTGAACAGATTTTATATGACGACTTAAAAAAAAACTTCATTATAATTAGTATTTCATTTTCTTCAGATTATTTATAAATAAGTTTAAATTTTAAATTCGCCTTTATTTTATATTTAATGGAGACTAAAACGTTGTTTATCTTAAATTCATTTGTGAGAAGAATGCTGCTATTAAGAGTGAAATAGTTGTCCCCATGGCGTATGAGTATTTTGTAACATAATATTTAATAATCATATACTTGATCACATTTTAAAAAGTTTATACTTGAGAAAAATTATTAAAAACCTACACTTTAGCTGGCTAAAAAAGTAGCCGAATTGAAAAAATCTTAACTTTCTCTACAATGATTAAAGCCCTTTAAAATTAAAGTTTAACAAATAACAGATTTTATATGACAACTTTTAACAAAAGAAAAACCTCATTACAAATGATATTTTACTATCTGCAAATTATTATTTAAATATTAAATTAACCTGTTGCATTAAAGTTTCTCAAAGAAATAGAAGATACAAATTATTTTATTTGTATTTTCATTCATTCATTTTCTTTACTCCACCTGACCTTTTACAATGAATTAACTTTTCCGTTTGAATACAAGCGCAATATTTTTTTCTTGCCTTATAGAATAAAAAAAAAAAAATTCTTTCTTAACTTTTTTATACGTTTTTATAGAATAAAGCCTTCTTCGTACATATTTTTTAATAACATTTTAATGGTTACGTAAAGCTTTCAATACAAATACAGGGTATTGAAAGAATAACTTTTTGAAGAATTGATTTTTTAAAGTTATAATTTGTGTATGTTTTTAATAAACTAATTAGGTGTAACCAGGGTCTTTTTAGGCACTGGCGAACTGATTAACCTTTAACTACCACTGTTTATTATGTGGTTCTGCAAAAAATTTTTTTGTTCGTAACATACGGCCAGCAGTACTTTAAAAATTGGTCCAAAATTCACATCCAAAATTCGTTTCATCATGAACAGCTGCAGCGGCCATATTTTTATTTTTAGTATTATTGCCATGTTCTTTCAAAGCAAACGTTCCGTTTTATTTTTTCATACCCTGCATCATACACTTTCCTTAGCAATTGTTAAATCTGTTAGCACCCTCCCAAATTAATATTATTAAAATCTAATTCTTTAACTGCTCTGTCTCTGTACAACCTGTTAACAATTTCATTCATTTTATGAGATTTTATTAAATTTATCCGCATAATAAATGTGGTAAAAAGTTTGGTATAGAGTTTTTGTTTTCTTTTTTTAATTAAGAGTCATATAAAAAATAAAAATAAAGTCAGAAAAAGTTAAAGCATGAGGGATAAAATATTTCATTATGCTCCACAAAAAAAGTAGGACAAAATGTTGTTTATTTGTTACAAAAATGATATTCAATCATCAGTATAACTTGACAATACTTAAGTTTGTTTCCATTTCAGAAAAAAATTATTTATGCAAATTATAATTTTCCCTTAAAATTCAATTGACATCATTTTTATTGCCTTTATTTTATTGACTTAGAAGAAGTTAAAAAATTAGTCATCAAAGTAGCCAGACATTTAAGTAAAAATACTTGAAAAAAAAGAGGGGCAAAACTGCAGGGTCATATAAAAATCGTTTCTCAATTCAACAGAGCAAACAACCTTAGAACCTTTTTTAACAAAATAAGTGATCTACTTGAAGTCAATAACAAGAACAACAAAAGCAACAAAATATGAGTGGAATAAAGCAAAACACAAAACACTTGACACGTTTTAACCAGACTCTTGATAAGAGCAAGAACAATATCATCAATTACAACAACATACCCAACAAAATTATGCACAATGGGGGTTAAGGAATGGGGGAAAAATAAAGAGACAAATCTGAACATTTTAAAGGAAAATACTAATTTTAAAGGCTAGAAAAAAGTTTATTCAAAAGTCAAGCTTGAAAATGGGGTGGAAACGATTTTATTTTTAGAACAATTTTAACATAATTTTTTTAAATATTTTTTTATCTGGATTAAGAAAATCCTTTTAGCGCAAACTTTTTAAATGAAAGTTAAGCTGATTGATAAATTTTAAATCGCCTCGAAACGTGTCAGTAAACCTGACCAAAAAATAAATATATCTCTGTGTTAAAAGTGATTTTATAGCAGCATCTCAAAGTATTATTTCCAAGTTGTGACTTCCCAAAGTATGATTACAAACGTCTCTTTTGAATTTGTAAATTTAATTTATTTCTTTTAAAAATTTACATTTGATTTTTGTCTTGACTTTATTGTTTAGACAAAAATCTTAAGTTTATTTAAAATATTTGTGAGAAGTTTCCTGAAGAGCTAAGTGAGCGGTAGCGAAATGGCCATCGAGACGTGCTTTCACCCTTAATAATCAATATCAGTGATTTCTTAATTTAATTGGGATAAAAAATATCACGATTTTTTAAAATTAATTCATTTATTTTAATATTCCCGTGATTTAATTTAATTAAATAAAATATCCAAACTTTTAAAACAAAATTGAGTGCTGTTTTTGTATGTCTTGTAGAAAATTTTTATAAAAAGCATTCATTTAGACTTTTTTCTATACAAATGGGTCTTGAAATTATTTTGGAACGCGAATGGTCTTAAATTTTTTTTTGCAAAATAAAGAACTTCGAAAAAATCTTTTTCGATGTTTTGAACGTGATTCCTTGCGAGTAATTTTAGTATTTTTAATTTACAATGCAAATTGGGCCAGGGTATTGAGACATTAAATATTTTAATTTGAAAATGCTTATGATTCAATCATTTTAAATCATAATAAAGCAGATTAAGACTCTATTTTGTAGGTATCGAGTGGGCTTTTAAGACACCGTATACTCGTATGTTTTAAAAATCAAATAAAAATTGAAGAAATGACAAGCTTTAAAAAAAATTTGCGAGGTGTCAGGTACCCAACTTTAAGGCCACATAGTGCCGTCCCTGGAAAGTATATGGTACCCAGCTTCATAACTTAAACTCCAAAACTCCTCTGGTATAATCTTGTTAAATTTTAGATCAATCAGCCTAGCCGTTTATAAATGGCTGAGTTATTTCTGAAATATTATGATTCTACCCCACTGTGTGCTTTTTATTTGATGCAGAAGAGCACTATAATTTTAATTTTTCTTAAATTGTAACTTTAAGTAGAGGTTGGATTTTTTAAAAATTGGTTTAGTTTCTTTTTGTGAAATAAGTTTTTTTGTGGATTTCCGCATTTTGGTGAAATGTAGATTTTTTCTTCTTGGATTTTAAGTGACACTTCGTTTCTGTGCGATAAAGTTTTATTTGTTTGCAGAATATGTTCTTGGTAGAGTTTTAGTGAATTTGTTGGTTTCAAAGATATCGATGCATGCCTTCATAACACTTTTAGCTCCAAATTTAGTTAACACATAAAAATTAACATGTCTGTTACAAAAAAATCTAGAATTTTAAATTTCAATTTTTAAGTTTCAGAAACAATCACCCCTATTCTGCGCTTCGATTCGAATTGAAATTTTCTCCGTCCGATAACTTTGGTATTCTGCGTTTCGATTTAGCTCAGTTTCTTTTGATTGTATGAATTCTGCATTATGATCGTAGCTCCGTTTTTCTCAGTTGTTTTTTTGTTAACGGAGGGGTTTTCTTTGTTTGGAAAATGAGATAAAATGTTCAAAAACGGTTTTAAAAAAGTACTTCAATTTAAACTGATGTGCGTTTTATGTATTACGGGGTCAAAAACAACAACACCAGAGCAGTATGAAAAACCGGCAGATGTAATGGCGTCTAAGGCAGACATTACATGTGAATACCACCAGCGATCAAAGGGAAAAAGTAGCAGCGTTCTGAGAAGAAGTTGCAGGAATTCTCAATGCACTAAGTTCTCCAACAAAAAACGCCAGCGCATAAAATGCCATAAACAACAAATTTTTATTTTGTTTTTATATTTTTTTTTATTTAACAATTTTTTTAATTAACTTCATCAAGAATTTATTTTTAATTATGTAAACACACAACTTTTTATATTAAATTTGACATTTGTTTATGAAAATGATAACAAACTTGCTTATTTTGCTATTTCATTTTCACATTCCACAGTGATGCTATTAATTTTGTAAACATTGTTGTCTTCTTCTTTTTCTTTCGATTCCGTTCCAATTTACGATCGCAACGGAACTGAATGCGGAGACTTAACCGAAACAGAATAGGGGTGAATATTCGAAGGATCGCTCCCTACTTGTTTTGGTATCGATTTCTCTACATCTAGTTGTTGTTACAAATCATATACAAATCATATTGAAAAATCCCACACTGGGCGTTGTTGATACTATTCAACATGCTTGCTTTAACTAAACTATTTATGTAAAAGACAGGGAGAGCTGAACTATTTTCCTAAAAAAAATATAAATTTCTTGGCAGAAATACAAAAAAAAAAGGAATCAATTCAATCACATACTTTTTGTTTAACACTTTCTCTACAGCATTAGTTTGTTTTAGGTTTTGTTTTGTTGTTTGAAACATTATTTCTACTTAATTTAAACGGAAAATATTTGAAGTGTTTTGAAGGAGAAAGAAAAAGTAAGAAAAGAAGGTAATAATGTTTTCAAAAGCAATTCATTTTAGAACAGTCATTTTTTTAATTACCTACAAGTTTCGAAATTTTTTTATTTGAATAAAATGGATTTGATTTACGCTTTGGTTTTAAATGTTTAACAAAAAGAATGTATACATTGCTTCCTGAGCTTTCAATAATGTTTATAAGGAGAACTAAATAAAGTGCAAATATTTCATGGAAAAAATAAGATGAAAAAATTTTAACTTCTTGGACTAAGGGATGGATGCTAATTACGAAGGTAAAGAATGGAACGGAGATGGTCTGGAATCACTTTTTCAAGAAATTTCAATTTCCAATTGCATTTTCTTGATAGTTTGAAGTTGTAGAGCAGACTATAAGCGACTGAATTAGAAATGTATTGTTGCGTTTTTATCTTTTTTGAACAAACGTACGGATTCTTTTTGATTGCAAATTCCACTGTGGCACATTATAACTTCGCTATTTTCTTAAATTCTTATGGCTCTATCTGGCTACATACTTGATCCTACACCTCCTTAGGATCCTATGGTCTCGTATAAACCAAACATGCGTTATTACAAACGCAGCCATCCACGCTACACTACTGTGTTACTCCGGCGAGATATGAACTACTCGATGCCCTGTTAAGTAACCTAAACCATATACAGATCTCTCCACCTTGCTTTACATCTGCTGTACACTGTAATCATTTTGTTACTTCCTTCCGCTTACAGCTAGAGCTCTTTCACTTTATTATAAAGAGCGTCTTGAAAATCACCTGCTAATTTTGTATTAAAAAGACGACTTTCATTTATTTGTCTATCTGTCCATTGCTTCGCACAATAATTGTCTTCTTTATCCCGGGAAAGGTTTGTACTGCAGTTTTTTAATTTAAAATTGCCTTTTACAATTATTATTTTTCATTTGTACGCATGTCCGAAGATGGGCCAAACCCACGATCTTCTGTTTTATAGCACGCACCTCTACCAACGCAGCCATTGAGGTTGCCCGACTTGTGTTAGCTAATTTTCGTAATTGTTTTGGAAATAACTTATTCACCTCTGTTTACCACGCACATATGGACAATAATAACATGGGTTGCCAGATGTTATGTTCGTAACAGTATTTTTTTAGTAGACGTCTATACGTATAAAAGTTCACACTGAAGGTTAGAAAATCAAAGGGACGCTATAACGAAGGAGTAATATATTCATTTCTTTGATTTTTGATCGTGAATGATTTTTTTTCATTTACAATAGATTCACCATTGCGTGAAGATCATTGTCGTTTAATTTAACTTGACCTTGAATTGTCAGTGAAAACATGTTACATAATGTTATTCGATTATTGTGTCTTTTAAAAATTATAAATTCTACTGCTAATGAATAAAACAACGAGTTTGAAAGATGGAACTGAACAGGAAGATTTCTGTTCTGATCGCATATCCATTCTGCAGAGTGATCTGCAGAGAGTAATGAAACTTTGCGGGAGAGAATGGTGTACGTAAATTTCTTGTAGCTCTTCCAGGGCCTCGGCAAAGTTGATTTTAATTCGAAAGGGTCTAAAGTAAATACTGTAGAAATTGGAAATGGAATGACAATTTTTTATGTGCCTTTTTACCTTTGGTAAGGAGAAGAGGGGAAAAAAGTCTGGCAATTTTGTATCAATCATACGTTAGAAAATTCATGAATTTATTTATTAAGTTGAGTATTTTCCATAAGCATGTCGGCTGACGGTGGAAAAGATAAAACCATTTAAAATAGGCCGCCGCTAATATGAGCGTCCTGTTTCAGCTAGATTTTGTCAGCCGATTTTTTTTAATTTGTTTTAAATTTTTATACTTTTTTGTTGAGAAAAGCGCAAAAAAAATGTGAAAAGCTAACAAACATAAAGCTGCAGTAAAATAACTTATTTTTGCTTGAAAAAAAAATAACTTCTTACCAAAAAAAAAAAAACATTACTAAAACAAGGAATTAAAAGCACAGAAGGTTTGATAACATGACGTAAAGAAATATCGAAAATTATTTTCTTAAAAAGGCGTAAAAAAGTTCTCGAAAATTCTTTAGATTCTGATGAAAAATTAAATTTTACAAAGTGTAGTTTTTAGCTAAAGACATGATAATTAAGTCGTAAGTAATTTTTAATGTTTGTGTTGTTTTATTATAATGTGGACTTTTTATTAAGGTTTGAAAAAATTTCGTCAACGACTAACAAAATATGTATTTAGTCTTGGACATGTGGTCAGACAGTTATAAGCGTCTTTCATACGTAAACATCAAAATTCAATATTGACGAAATCCATCGACCATTAAGAAACAACTCTTTATCCATGATAATAGAAAGGTGGTTGCACATTATTTGAATCAAAATAAATATATTTTTTACTATTAATTAAATTTCCTTTCTACTTTCTACTTTCTTTTTGTTTTTTTTTGCTGTGTTTTTGTTTTAAGAGTTCAAAAAATAAACATATTTTACTATTTGTCGGCTCCAGCTGACTTCAAGCTGGTTATATTTTGCAACGAATTGGATCTCTAAGTAGAATCGTCTCCAAATTTTAATAAAATTTGATAATTTTATAATGTCAAAAATTTGAGTACCCATTGACTTTTATATGTAAAAATATCAGCTATCGATTCAATCCCAAATACAATAAAATTAAAATTATTTTTACGCATTATAGGTTCTTTTTTAATTAGAAAAATATCTACAACCTTTCAGTATCACTTATTTTTAAAAATAAGAGCAATAATACAATTTACATTTTCATTTTTGCTATTTTCAAGCTTTTAAAAATGAGAAAAAAAAACAAATAAAACAAAAGAAACGAAATAATCACAACAAGGTCGAAAGCCTTTTAAACGTAGCATTGAGACATTTTTATTTTAATATCGTTTTATCCACTCAAGTGACAACTGAAGTGTTATAAAAAAGATAAATGATATGAATGGAACAAGTCATTCAGGCAAACGTATAGAAACTTGAAATCTTTAAAGTACCTGTATGAACAAAAAGTGCTTAAATTAATATATTTTTTTTGTAGAAGTATAAAATATGTTATTGTTTTTTTTTTTATTGCGAACTGTTTTAAAGAAAAAATATTTTTCATTAAGTCCATTTAAAACAACAAAATTTTCTAGAAAACTTAACATTTTAATTATTTAGTATCATGCAGTCGAAAAAATTCAGTATCGCTTGTTTAAATAAGGAATTTAATTTTTTCATAAAGTCTGGCAGTACGCATTTATTCCATCTTAGCATATTACCGTTATGAAGGGTCGTCCCTGAAACTTTGGGTTTCCCAACAGCACATATTTAAGTGTTAAGTGTTCACAGTATTCTAGAGTAATGCTGCAAGAATTCCCCAAGCTGAACTTGATGCCCAATGTGTGGCAATATTTTTTGTCCAACGTTGTTTATCTATTTACATTTTTGTCAAGCTGACTGCATCTTCCACTTAATTCAAGCTTAAGAGATTTAGTTCGCGCGATATCTAAATGTGATTAAACCTCTTAACACTGCTAGATGAGCATTCATGATTTGCTTGGTTCTCTCCCAAAGCCCAAATATTGGGATGCTGTTTCTAAGAAAGTTATCTTCACTTTCTTTCAATGCTCCTCCAAGTTATTTATACTTCTTTGTAGTTAAGCGCTTGTTGTAGTAAAGTCGCTTTTATAATTATTTCGTACTTTGAATTGCTTTCATTTGGACTGCCATTGCTTTGATTTTTATACTGAAAGCTGTCTTGATTGTTATAAAAATGTCTTGTAGTTCCCTTAATCATGTGTGTTGTGATGATCAGTACATTAAAAACGGTATTCTAGATTGAAGCTGCTAGCCTTGATGCCAGATTAGCGCCAAAAAAAATATTCAGTTGATCTTCAGAAGTCAGGCGCTACTTGAGCCGACCCTAACCTGAGACAACACACTCGGTGCTCAATTTTGAGAGTTATTAATTTTCTAAAATAATGGGGCCTCGGTATTTAAATTTGATAGTATAAATCTGTTAATATTATCAGACTGGTGGAAGCACCATGTGAAGCGCAGACCAGTACAAAATTTCATACAAATAAAAAAACGTTAAAAATTAACTAGATTTTGGGTCGAAGAAAAACATAATATTTCGCTCCTCTAAAAAGGAGTAAAAAGTGCTGGTGCCTTTAAACTTTAGTACCCGGTTTGCTTGATTATATAATCTCGCACAGTTTGCTTGTGCTTTTCCTGCAGTTTTTACACAAATATTATAAAACGCTAGAGATACAATCTCAGCCTTTTTGAGATACAGTTTACTATTTATTGAAGTAACATTTGAGCCTGCTTTCAACCAAAAGTTTCTGTCTTTTTGCACAGTTTTTTCAATTACACTCTGCTTGTCCTAATTTATCGGGTGTTTGTCAGAACTTAAGTAATTAAACGACTATATTACTCCTTTTAAAATTGGACTGGATTCGAGCAACCTGTATAAGTATCAAACTTCTATGCCAGTAAGGCCACTTCGTATGGTTCTTTATGAACTTTGTCTATGTCGGCTTCCTGCTCATTTCACGCCCTCAGTTCAGAGTTTGAGTCTAGGCCGACCAGTAAACGTTTATGCAGTTGGAACAATTAATTCTACGCTTAATAATTTAGACCTACCCAACCCTTTAGCAACTTTGTTGGTCAGTACGGTTTCAGGGATTAAATTCTAGACCTGATAAAAATTGTCATTATTCATCTCTTTTAGCGAGCACCGTCAACTATATCTTTGAGTCCAATACAATTAGTAAATTTAATAGTAAAGTGAAGGTCCCTTGTCCATAATTGTGGACCAGGTCATTTCTTAGAACAAAGTTTTTATTTAAATAAGAAAATTAACACAGAAAGCTGTGAGGTTTGTAGCAAGCAGCGTTGCCACTGTGTTTTTTCTACAATAAATTTATTAAAAATAGAAGTGTAATATTTAGAACAGATTTAATCACAGCAACTTTTATAAGCTGCAACACAAGACGAAACTTAAATTTAATCTACCAACAAAAAAAAAAAAAAAAAATAATAATTTAAATTTAGTACACAAAGCGCTACAACGGCAACATCGTTTAGAGTAAAATTGTTGCAAATATGTTAGCGAATATTGTGTATGTATTAGTATTAGCCATTCCTTTCTTGCTGGGAAAATACTCTACATAAAGACTCTCTATAAAATTGACCGGACTCCAGAGCCTGCATACTAGACAGCAAGTTGAACTGTATCACTTTTGATAATTTAAAAGAGTCAACTTTTCTTTGCACGATCTATTAACACCCTCTTCAAAAAGAAAATAGACAAATATTCAACATCCAAAGTAAATAAATATATTTTTTTTGTTAAAGCACTCAAAATAATAGGAAAATATTGATGTCTGTTCTGTTTTTTGTATTTGTCCACTTGTATATTTATATCCACTTTAATAAATTATTTCTTGAAGTTTTTTAAGGTATTTAATAGAATAATGAACAACAGGAAAATATTTCCATATTTTATTTCAGTTAAATTAGAAAACTTTATTAATTAAAACACAAATCATATTCATAAACATTTAAGATTTTTATAACGACAATATTTTGCAATGAACAATAATTATAAACAAAAATACTTCTCTCTCTATCGTAAAACTTTGAACATCACAAAAATTCTTAAAAGACATCACACAACTATTTTAGGAGATTTCCCAACAGAAGTTTTTGTTATAAAATTGACTTTAATTATAAATTGTTATGAAATAACTTTAATTGATTGTGTAAATATTTAAATAATTTTTTTGTATAGAAATTGTTTGTTTACATAAATTTATCTCTGTAACTTTAAATATTTTAGAAAAAAAAAATAAAAAATAAAATAAAAATAGACTAAAAGTTAAAATGCGTTGAGTTGCATAAAATGCATTTTACATAAAGATTTTGTAAAATTTATAAATTTCTTTACATTTCCACACCAATACGCCGATACACGAATTTATATGCATAAATTCATTTATATATTTTTATTCACACACCCACACATACCCTTTTACACACATAAATTTTCACTCTGTTCTGTTATGAATTCACATGAATCTAAATATGCGCTCGTGTGTGTAAAATCTATTAAAATTTTTAAGAGATGAAAATTTTTAATTGGTATTTTACTCAAAAACTTGTTTCATTTCTTTTTTATTTGTTTTTGCAAAAAGAAATAAATATAAAAAAATGAATTAAAACTACACTGGAAATACTTGAAAATGTTGAAAACAGTTTTTGGTTCTGTAAAAATAAAATAGTAAAGAAAACAGACCTGTGAAACACAAGAAATCAATTTGTTCGTTGATTTAAAGGTTTCAAATGTCATTTATGTCTATATAGAAAGACGACAGGAACAAACAACTAAAAAGATCTTCACAAAAAGTCCGAAAACAAAGGATCTTTTCTTCCACTATCGAAGTAAAAATTCAGCAAACTTTCCCATTTCGAAAGCATTCTAACCACGTTTGCAAGATATTTTTCCTCTTAAAAAAATTGATTGTTACTAAAATAAACAACATTTTTTTAAACAATGTTGTTTCTAATATCACTAGAGTTATTTTGTGGCAGCATAATAATCTGGCAACTTTATTCTTTAACTTTAAAGTTTGTTATAACAGCAAAGTGAATGATTCAGGGTTAGCAAAGTCAGTACTATTTGATTTCTTTGTACATTCTTAAACCGAGAGAAGTGTTGTACAACGATTTTTTTGATACCATTCAACATATTTTCTAGTTTTAAGGCTGGTATACGTTGTGTCTGAAAATCAGGTTTAAAATTTTGCAGTTAATTCTACGCGTAAAAAATCTTAAAAATTAAATACTTAACAGTATAAAATGAAAATCATAGCATATAATAAACTCCAGCGCCAAACAAATCCCCGAAAAGATTCTTCCCCATATTGTTTTAACAAACCTGTAATCTTATCTTCATTCTATTATAAATTTCTTTATAACTTTTTTTGTTTGTGTATTTTGGTGCATCAATCACGGCGAAACGCCCTAATCGATTTTAATGAAATTTTAATTTAATGAATGTGGTCCATTTTTTTTTTATTTTGCAGATTGATTCTTAGATTTGACAAAAATGGATAACTGGGACACCGAAACAAGAATTTAGATTGTCCGCCGTTATCACGCACTGGAGTCCGTAGTTTCTGTTCAAAGAGAGTATAGGCGCACATTTGGCGGCAATCCTCCGAACAGATGGACCATAATAAGACTTTAAAACAATTTTACCGAGCATGGGACAGTCAACAGAAGACCTTACTATCGAGACCCTTCAGTTCGAACGGAGGAAATAATCGCTGCTGTAGCTGCTGCGATACAACACAATCCAAGAGTTTCGACAAGAAGCTTATTTGCTCAAATGGGTACAAGCAGACAGTCATTACAGTCAATTATGCACAAAGATTTGGACTTATTTCTATATAAAATTCAAATGGCCAACAAACTGAATGCTGCAGACTTGCCGATTCGCTTGGAATTTTGCCAGAAGAGGATGGAAACATGTTGAACTGTCTTTTCATGTCTGACGAGGCCCATTTCGATTTGAACGGCAACGTAAACAAACAAAGTTGTCGAATATGGAGTGCTTCCAACCCACAGACACTCCATGAGACGGAATTGCATCCACTTCGTATCACAGTGTGGTGTGCAGTTTCATCACGCTGCATTGTCGGGCCCTACTTCTTCGAAGAAAACGGTCACCCCGTTACGGTTACTGGAGACCGTTAGTTGAGCATATTGAGAGAGTTTTTCTATCCAGAATTACGCCGAGAGAGAATTCCTTTTAACTCTGTGTGGTTTCAGCAAGATGGTACACCTCCTCACATAGCCCAACCTGTTATAACAGAATTGCGACGAAAATTTCCCAACAAGCTGATATCCAGAAACTCCACATTCCGTTGGCCACCCAGGTCGCCTGCCCTTGCTGCACCTGACTTTTTCTTGTGGGATTATTGCAAACAGGAAGTTTACAAAGCAAAAGCAACAAATTTGAATGAACTTAAGCAATCCATTCGAGCAACAATTGCGGCTATTCCTACCACAACTTTCCAAGCAGTAATGAACAACTTTTTGCTAAGATGCCGCACATGCATCAACGAGCAGGGGGGGGGGCATTTAAATTCCATTATTTTTAAAACAAATTAAACTATATTTAATAAAATTTAATGAGCTTTAACATGAATAAAAGAAAAATGTATTCCATACACTAAAAAAAAAGTTATTTGAGTTTCTTAATGTAGCAATATTCATCAGCCACACTGTATTTATATTTTATAACAGCGGGCCAGAAGAAGAGAAAATATTGAAGCCGTTATTTTTATACGACTAAATCAATTTTTATCTAGGTCTCCGCTAATCAATTTTAATGAAATTCGAAACATAGATTGGTCCTCATATCTGACGTCCAAAAGTTATATTTTTCCAGAGCTAGGACCTAGATAAAAGAAAAAAGAGTCAAAACGGACGTTTATAGTTATTTGCTATTATTATATAGAAAGTAAAATATTCCATAACTTTTGATATAAGACTCTTGGGTTTTCAATAAAAAATTTGAGAAGAATCTACAGTAGCGAAATTTCCATATGGATATGTTTTCCCCGCAGAAATAAAGGGTCATCCAAATGTGACGCCTAGATGTCAGCACTATATAATTTTTACACGTGACATCTTTTCAAATGACATAAGCCATTTTGTATTATTAGAAGGTAGTACAGTTTTAACCATGGACAGGTACACATTGCGGCAACAACGCGTTTACATCATTCAAACAACGAACACATGTGCTACATGGTGCTACATTTCACACTACTTGAGAAAACATTACGCTTTTGCGTTCAAAATTTCCTCATCGTCTAATTTCACGAAATGCAGATTTCAATTGGCCTCCAAGGTCATGTGATCTAACACCATTAGATTTTTTTTGTGAGGTTTTTTGAAAAGTCAAGTGTATGCTAACAAGCCACAAACACTTAATGATCTAAAGAACAACATTCAAGTTGCAATTCGTAAAATAACACCATTAACATGTCGGAAAGTCATTGAAAATTTCGATATTCGGATTGATGTCTGCAGACGCAGTCATGATGGACGTTTGAATGATATTCTATTCCACTTATAATTGTAATGGATCATACTTTTAATAAAAAAAACAGCTTGAAAAAATTGCAAATAGTTTGTGTTTTGTTTCAAAGAAACCTGTAGGCGCGTTTTTGGATGACCCTTTACCTTTCTCTTTGCGGTTTTAAAAATATTTCATGAGAGTATCACGAAATGTTTATATTTAAAAAATCAAGCTCAATTAAAGTATATCACTATTTCTTTTATCTCAATATTAAACAGATCTCAATTTATTTTATTTTTTTAATACTTTATGCTAAAATCGACTTCTCATTGCGAATATCTATCATTGGAAATATATGTATATGAAAACGCACACACTAAGTGCGACAAATAAAATATGTTCTGTGTAACGAACTTTGCGATGGGCTTATTTCTATTTTTATGTACGCGAAAGTTGAATATTTTGGTTTCGAGTTTCGAGTAATTTTAAAGACTTGTAGTACTGTGCGTCACTAACTAATTCGTCATTCGTTTTATTTATGCTTATAGTAATAATTAAACTAAAGGCAGTTTATAGTAAAAACCAGAGTTCAGAAAATACACACATCATACACAACATCTATTGCTCGAAAGCAACATACACAATTATTTCTTTCATATATCAATTATGTGTGTTTCGAAAATTTTTATGTTGCCGAGTACACATATTTATATGTTTGTGTTTTCTTTTTTTTATATTTGGTTGTTCTGCAATAAAGAACATGTATCGTGCATGACAAAATTATTCATTGTAGTTCATGTTGGTGTATCGAACACATGATTCATGTGTAATACACATGATTTATTGTATATAAAATAAAAACTTTTTGCGCTACAACAACAAAAACATAACAGTACACAGAATACAACAAATAGCACTGCAAGCTGATACGAATTATAAATATAGATATAATCAATCGTGTGTATCTTAAACCAATCGTGAGCTGTGTTTTATAACATTTATGTTCCAGTTTTGCATACATATTGTGTATTTTTTTTGAACTCTGATAAAAACGTTGCACCTCTTCCGCTTTGACTAAAAAATAACGAATTACATATGTAATTACATGTAAGCATATAACTTGGCGATTTTTTCTTATTTTGGCGATTTTTATCTGTTTCATTTTTTGAGTTTTTTTTTAATATTCCACAATTTATTGACTTAAGCGAATAAGGTAAGATTTTTCATCTGACATACGAGGGCTGCTATATATATTTCTGGCCTGGCAACACTGAGTGCTGCCAAGTGCAATCTGATATTTCCATTGGAAAGTTTGTCATTTTTAAGCATAATCGTACTCAAAACGTTTTGACGTACGACCATTATTTGTGTTGTTTACAGTGACTTGAAAAAATTGATATTGAAAAAAATGGAATTAACTCGTGCACAATTTCGTGCCATCATTTTTCACAACTTTCGACGTGGATTATCACGACAAGAGTGCATTGATGAACTTAAATCTTTGTATGGCGATGAAGCACCATCCTATAGCACTGTGAAAAATTGGTGTAATGAATTTAATCGTGGTCGAAGCTCGCTAAAAGACGAATTCCGTGAAGGTCGTCCAAAAATGGCTGTTGTACCACAGAACATTGATGCCGTGCGTGAACTCATAATGCAAGATCGACATACGTCATACCGAGAGATAGACACATCCTTGGACATTTCTTCCGCCAGCATACATTCGATGCTGCATGAACACCTGGCCGTAAAAAAGGTTTGTTCTCGTTGGATCCCGCACAATTTGAAAGTCGCTCAAAAAAAGGCTCGTGTCGATTGGTGCAAAGAAATGTTGCAAAAATACGATTGCGGTGCTTCAAAAGACGTTTATAAGACAGGTGAAGAATCATGGATCTATGCATATGAGCCCGAAACGAAACAACAATCGACCGTGTGGGTCTTCAAAGAAGAGCAAAATCCAACGAAAGTTGTTCGTGGAAGCAGCACTTCGAGGCAAATGGTCGCCTGTTTCTTCTGCAAAACTGGTCATGTGGCGCCTGTTCCGCTTGAGCAACGTAGGACGGTCACTTCTGAGTGGTACACTACAATTTGTTTGCCTGAAGTCATCGGAGAAATTCGAAAAACCAGCAAGAGAAGACGAATCATTGTTCACCATGACAATGCGAGCTCTCACACATCGGCTCAAGCCAGAGCGTTTTTGACCGGCCAAAACGTCGAATTAATGGGTTATCCGCCGTACAGCCCTGACTTGGCACCTAATGACTTATTTTTGTTTCCGCACATCAAGAAAAAAATGCGTAGTCAACGATTTTCGTCGCCAGAAAAAGCTGTTGAAGTGTTCAAAAACCATGTTTTAGAGGTGTCTCAATCGGAGTGGAAAAAGTGCTTCGACAACTGGTTTTGAGTGCATGCAAAAGTGTATAAATCATGCTGGAGAATACTTTGAAAAACAATAAAACCATTTTTGATTATAAATATTCGTATTTTAACTATTAGGCCAGAAATATATAGAGCAGCCCTCGTATGTTGATATCTAAATGAAAAAAAAAATTCTCTAATCTAAGGGAAATCGTCTGATCCGACAACACTGCTTCTAATGTTTACAAATGGCTTGTGTTATCATTCAGTTACAAGTATTAAAGGTAAGTTAATATTTACTTGAGAGGCCACGAATATTTTTTTACAATATCTTTAATACATCTTTATTATTTTCATTATTTTATTTAACATTTTAAAGGAAAAGCTAATTTGCATCATCATTAATTTCATTAGTTATTTATTGTTGTAAAAAAATCTGTGTAATTTTGTATAAAAATGCTCACCGAAAAGTATGACAAAATATATACATACAAATGTTAGTATGTATATTTAAACAATTATACGCCTTATATTTGTATTTACATTTAGATTTAAATTTGAAACTTAAACCAAAAACTTTTATTTGTTTGTTTGTTTTAAAATACAAATTTGTTTTTTAGATTTTTTAGTTGTTGTCAAGGAAGCAGCAATCACCCTTATCTGACCTTTAAAGTTTCGAAAAAGACATTTTCCTATGAAGACTTTTTAATGAGATGTCTCTAATTTAGTATTTTCCTATTTTTTTTTTTATTTAACTGTTGTTGACAGTGTGTCCAAAGCAGAAGGAAGTATTTTTGTGTGTTTTTTTTTTGATAAATCTTGATAATGAGATGCTTAAAAATATTGAATTTAATGAAATTAAACTTTTGAGAAAACATTTTCTATTAGGAATATCGATCCATATCAAATAAATATTAATGACATTCGACATTTGTAAAAGTTGTGTTATAATGGAAATGAAGAGTCCTTATAATTTGTGCATTTGAATGGAAATTGTTGATGTGCACATTGGCTCAAGGCTTATTATATGCAGTGTATACTTTCTAATTAAATTTAGTTGAACTCAAGAACATGGCAATCCAATTGTATTTTATAAAGAATTATATCAATTTCCTCGCGTACCCGTAAGAAAATCAATTATATCTAGAAATATTTATATTATTAAAAATGTTATTGTTGTTGTCTATTGTAATTAAAACATACCATATGGTATTTGTCTATCATTTCTTAATCATTGTTTATTATTTTAGAATATTTAAATAAGTTTTTTTAGGTTTATATCATTTTAATTGGTTTAACAATAGTTGAATTACACAAAGTTTACCAGAAGATTATTTGCTTTTTTTATTCTAGTGTGATTATGTACTTTATACTCAGTTGTTGTTGTTGTAAAATCATTATAAAAACCATTAAAAAAATAATTATAACAAAAAATTATTTAAGTCAAATATAAATATTAATTTTGCTTTGCAGTTGGTGGTTGTGGTTTCAATTGTAATTAAAGAAATTTTTAAATGAAGAAATTAAATTAATTCAATTTATTGAAAATTATACAAAAATATATTTCTTATACTCTAAGTCCAGATTTACACTATGCAATTTTTGAGCCTTTTTTTCAATTCTTTTAAGTTGCAGCGATATTCCCTGTTTTAAACAAAAAATAAGCAGCAAGAACATCCCCTCAAAATTCAAGCAATACCGTATTGTTTACCCCTCTTGCTTCACCTAAAAAAAAAATTTCATGCCAGTTTTATGAAAAATTGCATAGTGTAAAGGCCATACAGGTTGAAACAATTACAAATGATAAAAATTTATTTTCGCCGGTATTCCAAAAGTCCAACTGCATAAATAAAAAATCTATATAATTTTTAAGGTTTCGTACCAAACATTAAAAACGTAATCTTAATAATTTTCCCCACAGTGTCTGTCCGTTTGTCCGTCTGTCACAGGCCTTTATCTATGGTATCGTATTAAGTTGGCTCTTAAAATTTTCACAAATGGTGTATACTGTAGCGCGTATAACAAAAAATTAAAAAAAAAATTAAATTAAAGGGTGTTCCGAAAGTGACGTAAAATTTATAAATATATTGTTGTCTTTGAACTGTGAAAGGCAGTCACTTTACACTTGCATATAAAGCTATCACTGTTATGGCAACAAGAAAAAAATAAAACTTTAAATTAAAGGGTGTGCCAGCAGTAACTTGATTCTAAGGAACTAGGCCAAACACTTTAAGTTTAAGTATGTTAATGTCCGCTAAAAGCACAAGGACTAAAAATTAAAAAATTTAACTGAAATATAAGTAGTGTTTCTACAGTAAAGTCATACGTCAAACTTTGAAGTATTTAACTGAAGTCAAAGTAACGATGGATGAGGTTGGCACAATGAGTACTTTGCTGAAGGATGTTAAAACAAAGTTTGCTCCTTTTTTTATTTACTTTCCAATTTAATTTGTATTTTATTCACTTGTTAATTTAATTAAAATTGTATTTTATTGTTTGCCACCAAAATTGTTTTATTAAAATCACAAAACAAAATTGAAACACAGCAACAGTTTAAAGAAAACAAAGAAGAGGAAGCAGTTGATAGTTGTCAAACTATTAAACATACGTCAAACGATAAAAGTTGACCAACTTTCGTACTTTGCATTGACAGACACGTATTGATTGTGACAACGCTCATTAGAAAACATGTATTTTAACTGACTTGTCAGTTGAATTTGTCAAAGTTTAACGTATGACGGATTCTATGTGCCCCGACCTTAACATACAGTGTGTAGAAATATGTCTGCTAAAATAATAAGTATGAACAGTAATTTTCAAAAAATGGGTCTTTTATTTTTTATATAAGTTTTCAATATTTCGCTTTTACGTTGTGTACTACTTCATAAAGGGTGTTCTTACAGTGGCTTCATTTAACGACACTTATAATTTATACGAATATCTTTTAAATTGTTGAAAAAAGATAGAGTCAGTAATTAAAGAAGGGTCCATATATTGAAAGGAAATATTCAGTTGTGAGTCATACAGGCACTTGTTATGGGCCTCTAAACTTTTCATAGAAAAGTACGGTTGTGCAACATATTTTTTAAGATATCAATATCGTCATAATTTAAAAGCTTAATGAAAAATTAAAATTTTTTTAAATGCTTAAACCATTAAGAGTTGGTGGCATTTTTTGATGTAAAATTATTTATAGTTTTTAATCTCTGTCACCCTAACAATTATTTTTAATTGGAGTTACACATATTAACTAGATTTGCATACATGGTGAAGGGCATATTACTATTAATTGTTAAAAATGGGATCTTACCTTGAACATTTCGAAGACGGCCTCCATAATGTTTAAGGGTAGACGCAAATACATTTATCTAAAGTGTAGACAATACATACCATGTTTGACTATTGGACCTTCACGATAATTTCGAATTCTATCGAAATATTGATGATATTCTCGAAAGAGTTAAGAGAAACTACTCATCTTACCAGAGCGAATTGAAGCGTACGGGAGGTCTCGACAGGAGAGTTCATTTTTTGGTATACAGCCAACTCACTCGCCTTGTCATTTTCTATGCTTTTCCAGGTTGTTTTGAGATTTCTTCTCACCAATGGAGAGGTTTAGGATGGAAGAGAATAATATTGGCTGCTTGCCTCGGCTTGAGGCTATTTTTAAGACCAAATGGCAAATTTCGCAGGCCATCATGTAGGTCAATATACAGCGCGATTGATTTTAAGCGTATCGATGACTACGTAGTGAAAATAGCAGTGAAATTTCTAGAAGGCGCAAGAACCTCAGAGAACTTCCTGGCAACGGAGTGCCACTTGTTAATTTGAAAAGCTCAATTTTGCTTGGCTGATAACAAGTAAACAATTATTTAAAGAATTTCGTTAACTGATTGTTTAAAAACCTAAAGCTCATTTGCCAATCAATATGTCAACTGCAACGAATGTTAAACATTTTGTTAGAAACTTAAATAAAGTTAAGACGAATTAATTAGTTTATTTGTTATAAAAATATTCTTTTTAAATTTATATTCTTTTTAACTTTTAAATTAATAATTATTAAAATTTTATTTTTCTTCGCTTGGATTAGTCTTGACATCTTTTTAGTAAATACTATTTAGTTATTTATTTGTTAAAAATTATTTTTTTTTTCTTTTAATACAGATAAATTTTTTTTTAATAATTTTAACAAATTCTTATTTAAAAAATGCAAACGACAGTTTCAGAAATAAAATCTTTTTAAACATTTTTTCCACCATAAGATTCATTTTTCTTTAATGATACAGGAATAAGATGTTGGGGGGATGGCAGCACTGTATAGCATTGGGGTCACAGACATTAGCAAATTGGATATGAGAAGTCATGACTAATGTTAGTCTTAGAGAAATGCTGGTCTAATGACCAGTAGTATTTTCAGAAAAATTTAATGACCAAACATCACTTTTCATGAGTGGGATCTGTAAATGGGACCTGTGAGTGGGATGAGCACTGAAGAGCTTAAATTCAGACATTTTTTTTTATTATTGAGGAACGAAAGGGGGTAGAAAAGAGACCCCCGGTACGTTATTATTGTGACAATTTTCAGCACAGGCATCGAAAATGTTAATTTTTTTTTTTTCAATGGAAAAACTTTTCTTAATTCATGCATGATTTTAATTGTGATGCACAACTTTAACTGCAAATTATTTATTTATTTAATTTATTTCACGCGATCTTAAAGTTAAATTAACAGAAACCATAACAAACAATTATAACATGAAATGCTAATAATAAATTTATTCAACGCGAATTTTAAAAATTTTAAATTACTAAAAAAAATGAACAAAGAACTTAAAAATAAAGAAATAAAGGAATCTAAAAAAACACCATTTCCAAATTTATTTCCAAATGTCTCTTGACGGACAGAGTTGGGAATTTTAAATACAGATTGAAGACTTTCTTATTCTTATTGTCTTAGAAATTTTTTAGAAAAACGCTCTTTTATCTCTTGGATATTGGATTGAGATTCAGAATAAAATAGAAAGAATTTTGAAAAAATATACAAAGTTTCTTTAAGAATTTTACCCTTTAAAAATTGGACAAGATGCAGCATGTTCAAAATTTTTGGTCATGTAGGGCAATCAAGTATCCTTCAATTCTAACAAAACTTTTCTAGCTTTTGGATGAAATTAGTTATTTGTTAAAAAGTTGTTACAAAAACTATTTATTTCGTTTGAATTTCATATTAAACAAAAGTGTTTTAGATTAAAGTTTTTCTTTCTTAAAACACTGGCTCATCTGTGGCCTAACCCAGACTTAATACCGGCAGCACAATCAAATTAATTCTATTTTTTAAACATGTTTTTTTCTTTTTTTTTTTAGAATTTCATTTTCTCTTCCTCGCTCTCACTCCCTCTCTCTCACACACAGTTTCATTTCTATCTGGGTTCAAAGATTGGTTACCATATCGATTCGTATTTATTCAATTAAACTTCATCAAATTGACTTTCTGGCATCATTGTTTATAGAATTCTTTTTAAAATGATTTTAACAGTCTCACAGAAAAAAAGATAAATTTAAAATTTTTTTGGAAACGCTACTCAAACCACATGCATAACAAATGCTTTACCAAACTCCAAAAAAAAAAAAAAACAAAACAATGAGTCAGGAAAAACCCAAAAATGACTGACTCTTACTTCGACTATTTTTGGCTGGTGGATTTTACCAAATAAAATGTTGACTATCAAATGCTTTGGTTGGCTGACTGGCTTAATAGTTGTATTTTGCCTCGTAATCATTTCCACTTCAATTAATATATTTTTTTTGTTGTGATTGCAGAAAATGAAAATATAAAAGAAAATTAAATCGCTAGAGTTCTTAAGAGAAAAAAGAATTGCATGAATTTGATAAACAAAAAACCAGCGTTAACATACAATTGTGCTTTAATAACACTTTCAAGCGTGCAATAAATAAGAATTATTTTTCAAACGCAATTTAAAGAAAGTTTTTTTTTGTTTAATTTTTAATTTATGAAATTATAAGTCGAATAATTTTAGTATTAAAACCAAATGAAAAATTTAATATTTTTATAACTTGTAGACCTTTTTATTATTAATTAATTCAGAATTATTTTCGTATTAGAACCAGATGAATTACTTAATGTTTTTATAAGTTATCGATCTTTTTATTATTAACTAATTGAGAATTTTTAAGTATTTTAACCGAATGAATAATTTAAAAATTTTTATAAGTAGACCTTTTAATTAATAAATAATTGAGAAGGTTCGGCTTAGGGTTGTATTTTATAAGTTATAAAAATTTTACTAAAGCTTTTAAATACATGTTTTTTATTCGATATTTCGCACAACTTTGTTGGTCATTATAAAATTTTATTATCTAAAAATTATAATTTTTTTCTATTGTATTGCCACTAAGCTCCGTCACATAAGCAAAGTTTTTTTAATTTATAAAACACGACCTCAAGCCGAACGTATGTTTCTAAATTTATTAAAAAAAAATTATTTTAATATTTTTGTGTTCAATTGTTAAAGAAAATAGCAGTATTAGACACTAACAGAATATAATGTTGCGTTATCTAAATCGCTACATGCGACATCAGCATTTTTCTTTACTTTTTTCAGAAAAATATCTTAAATAAAAAATTAAACAAAAATCATTAAAAAAATCCCTTTTCAGAATGTTACCTTTTACATGTGAGTATAAGAATACATTTTTCGAAAATGTTTTTTTTTGTTGTTTATTTTTTTTTATTTTAACAGGTAAATTTGTCCCAAAGACGACTGCCAATACTTACACCTACAAAAAGGAATTTTTAACTGCCTCTTTTTAAACAAAATTTAAAAAATTTATTTATTTAAAAAGTGTCATAGTAAAAAGTACCTTTTAAAAAGTACTTTTTCTTGCTATATTAGAATCTGAAATTTATTAAATGTTATCATTAAAATAGTTTTTAAAATTATTTCTTTAAAATGAAAAAAATAATCGCAAAAGGTACTTTTCCAAATTTGGTACTTTTTCAAAAAGTCCCTTTTTGAATGTGCGATTTTATTAGGAACTATTTAAAATATAACATTTTTTAGCATAATTTTTAGTTCTTCTTTTTATACTAAAATTGTTTTTATGGGACATGTTAGTTTAATTTTTAAAAATAGTACATAATTTACCCTTAGAACACATTTAAAGTTTTTAATATTTTTGATGTTACAGTGAAACTTTAATTTTTGCTATTCTTTAAATTTTATGATTTATATAAAATGTTTTAATCTGCCATATATCTGTCTGGAATAAATTTTTGGAGCTTTCTTTAGAAACGGATAAAAAGTACCTATAAGCGGAACAATTAGAAGATTGAAATACTATAAAAAATGATTCTCCTGATGATCTCCAATTCTTAAAATGCAGCAGCTACTCTATTTGATCCATCATCTGTAAAAAGCCGGAAATAAAATTTTTGAAAATTGTATTCACGGCCTATCACCTGGTCCCATGTCACTCATTAGACTTTTACTTAACAGCAGTTATTCCTGACCTTTGCCTGTTAATTGTTGACGCCCTTTTTCATTTTAAGGTCCCTTGTAACTACCAGCTTTTCGTTTAAAGTGAGTTCTTTCTTGACATTTATGATTAATTTGCTACTGCCCATTGACCTTACTGTCCTGCAGCCAGGGCCATTACAGCCCAAAGTGTTCTCTAAACGATTTCAAGGTATAAGTTGAGCCCGCGTGCATATAAAGGTCTTTCAGCATATTTAAGATTTTTAAGCACTATTTGATTCTGCTACCAACTGTTTTAGTTGTTACTCTCTGGTTGACCCCATGCTCTGAGTGTCTGTCAGAGCTCACGGTTATTATACGACTAGACCCTCCTTTACCTTATTGGTACGGTATAGAACACCCAAGATAAGAAGATTCCTTGTACTTCTTCACTGTCTTAATAACTTTAGAATTGGTGCCATTGTTTCATTTCTCTATTGGTCCTTCCAAAACTTCTTCTTTTATTTGGGCTTGTTTCACATTACAAGCGTTCAGCTCTGTACTGACTGACTTTTCTGTGCTTGAAAGATATTTTTTTTGCTAAAATTGTTTTATAAAAAAAGAAGAGGATAAAAATGGCGTAAAGGAAGGTAAAATTTTAAAATTAAATTCTGAGCCAAAATAATTGTAAAGTATAAAATATTTTTTTTTCTAAAACAGCACATTTAGAAAAGAACCCGTTAAAAAAGTACTTATTTTCAAAAATTACTTATTTGTTTTAAAGTAATGGTAAAGAAAGTTTTTAACAAAGAACGTTTAAAAAATGCTTTAATACAATTTTAAAAATAAAAAATTATAGAATAAATTGTTCTTAAAATGAAAAATTAAAAAAAAAATAAAAAACAAAACAAAAAATCATTTATTGTTGCCAATGCCTTAACAAACGTTTTTTTTTTAGCATTGCGCTTTAAATATTAAAAAAAAAGAAAACAAAACATGAGCAAATCCTTTAGGAAAAGGTGTCAAACAAAATACATGTTTTGTGTCTGGTTCAATGCCTTTTGGATATTTGTTTAAACAGTCAGTCTGTTTTGTCTGGCTGTCAACATGACTTTGGTGGTCTGTCTGTCTTTATGTTTATTTCGCAAATGGCAAAAAACAAAAATATTTAGGTTTTATAAAAAGGTAACGAAAGTTCTTTGTTAAAAAAAAAAAAAAAAAAAAAGCATTAAAAAGATGAATTGAATAAATTAAACTCTTATAAAATATACAGATTGAATATGTCTAAAGCACCTGTCGCTTTTGGGATTTTATAAAAAATTGAAAGAATTTTAGGATTTGCATAAGATTTTAGCTGTTAATTAATTTAATGTCAAAAGAATATACGAGGGTAAATCGCTAATTACACTCAATAATTATTATTACTATTTTTTTGGGTTTCTTCTTCTTAAATGTAGGGGTTCTTTCGTTTGTAAATATAAGTCCTTCTTTATTGGTCTGGCTAAATTTGTTCTCATAGTCTCTTATTTACTAAATAGATTTACGCAACAATTAACGGAAAACTTAGAAAACATTCGAAATACTCGATGTTTGCTTAGAAATAATAAGTCTTTTTTCCACTGTTCGATGGGATTTGAACTCACAATAACTTTTTTTATATAAAAAGTTCTTATGTTATTGAGGCTTCGTCAAGGCTTGAAATATCATTTTCTTGTTTTGTTTATTGTACAGGCATGACCTTAATGAATTTATCTACTGTGAATACACAATAGATGTTTTTCTTTCCTAATAGGGACTCTAGGAGGTGTTGTTTCCTTAGTTCGCCTTTAAAACGCTTATTTATCGTGATGAAATTTCTATACATTTAAGATCCTGTTGGGATTTGGACTCATAACCATTTTCTTATGTTTAAAAAAACAAGCAGACACTTCTACTAGCACAGTGTCCCTGCGACAATCATAGGATGCTCTGGAACGAGCCAAAAATTACTCGTCTTGAAGAACGTCCAACATTAGCAGAATTGTTGCAACAACAACAACTAACCCAGCCATCGTAGCTGTTACAGGACTTTACAAACTTTCTATGTTATTTTGTTTTTTTCACCCAATTTTCTCTTTCCTTTTTTTTTTGTGTTTGATGTCTCAGTTGTAATGTTAAGAGTCGTGAGCTCTTGTTTCATTGATGCATAAGCTCGGAAAAGCGAGGTGTCGAAAAAGCATTACAAGTGTTAGAAAATATCCCTTTTCATATTCTCATCTAACCAATTGGTTCACATACTTTGGAGGCTAAAAAATATTTCCAGAATTTAGTGGATGACCAAAGTTCTGAAAGAGGCTTATATTTTTGGATGAAGGACCGGCTCAATAGCTCAGGAAGATACTCCATGCTTAGTTTCTTAAATTTTGTAATAGTAGAATCATGCCATGCCTCTAATGACAGTTGTGATTTATTTGCTACGGCCCACCGTCCGAATTATTTTGCCAGCCAGTGAACGATATTCGCACGGTAGGTGTCATATCATCTCAGTACAGCCTAAATGCCTCATGACTTCAATTAGTTTGGATGACATTATGAACGGCTTTTTTGATAGCCAAAGTTTATTATTTATTTACGTATATTTTCACAACGACTTTTACATTTTTATATGAAAATTTTATAATAAGTGATTGGGTGGCAGGGAGGCGACCTCTTGAAACTGAATATCAATATCTTGTATTTAATTATCAGAATAAAACATTTTTCAATATCACTTTGTCACTCACATTTACTGTTGAACAAAGTCATTGACAACAAGCAAAAACAATAAATTGAAACTCCAACAAAACTTGTTGCAGTGTTTTATACTTGTGGCGTAAGAAAACCCAGAATAAGAAAAGAAAAGGTAAATAAAAAATAAAATCATTTTAAAGAGCCACTATAAAATGCGTAACAGTTCAATGACATTTTCCCCATTTCCTCTCTCTCTCTGTATTTCCCACTCTATCTTTTACTTTTTAACACCGAACCCGGAAGGCAAATTGCTAACAATATTGTCAAGATACAAAAATATATAGAACTGTATTTGTTGTTGTTGCAACTTGTCAATAACAATTGGAAAAAATTTGAAAGCCGATATAAAATCTAATGAAAATTCCTCCCACAAAAATATTCATGGCAACAGTTTTGAAAGAACGAATTAAAAAAACAAAAACAAACTAAAAAATGGGACAAGATACAAGAGACAGAACACTAACACTAACACAGTTACGCAGAATGAAAAATATTTCTGTCGAAGCAAATGTCAATGATTTTAAAGCACCTGGATTATAGAGTTATTAAAAATTGATGTCCTCACAAATGGAAGCTTAAAAGAAAAACTACAGTAGAAAAGAAAAGTAAGACACTAAACGTCAAATATTTTTAAATATCTTTGTTTATTAAATAAAAAATGCTTTGAAATATAAAATTTATTCTAAGATTTTCTTAAAAAAAGGAATCTAAAAAACGTACTTTTCATGTGATTTTTTGAAAAAGGTACTTTTTAAAAAGGTACTTTTCACAAAGGTACTTTTCAAAAAGTACCAAATATTTTGATCTAAGAAAAATTATTTTACTCTTCTTTTTAAATTATATTTTAGATGGATATGGAGATGCTTTAGGTTAATAGTGCCATTTCTAAGAAAAAGCGTTTTTTAAAGAGACACTTTTGTTAAGATCCTAACAAAAAAAAAAAAAAAATATAAATAAATAAATAAAAAATAAATAAATAAAAAATTATTTCTTGCACAAGTTAAAAAAGGTTTATTTTTAGAAATCTTGAATTATTTTAATATAAGCTAAAGCTACATTTTGAAAGGCTAATTTTTCAACCAACTATGAAGTAAATATGTCAAAATTATTTAAAAAAAATGTATCAAAAAAGTGTAGAAAATACATTAACAAAAATAATTTTCTTGGGGTACTTTTTTTTTACAAATTTTAATTTATGTGCAGAAAGTTTTTCAAGGTATGCCTTTAGACAGATACTTAAAGGAACTTTTTAAAAAAGTACTTTTTTGTAAATGTATGTATTTTATAAAAAGGTACTTTTTTAAATAATTAAAAAAAAGTCTTGTAATAAGGCGCGTTAGGGAATATAATTTTTTTAATTTTGTATTTTTTTAAATAATTCAAAAAACCTTGTTACAAAGTGCATTAAGAAAAGTATTTTTTTTTTCAATTTTGTGTTTTTTTAAAGGAACCCGCTAAAAAGGCCTATAAGTTTTGCTTAAAAAGGACTCTTTTCAAACTTTTTTAAAGTGTTTTTGTTTCGTGTTTAAAATTCCATCCAATAAAAACATAAAAACAATATTTATTTAAAAACGTTCTTATTTTATGGAAAAGTACTTTTTTTGAAGTACTAGTTTTTTAAAGTTCTTTATTAAAAAAAATATTTAAAGTAGCATATGGTGTGTTTTAAAGATTCTTTTTTAAGAATTATTTTTGAATAAAGGATATTGAGGTATTTTTCTATAAGGTACTTTAAAAAAAGATACTTTAAAAAAGTACTTTTCATTTTTTTTAAAGGAAAAGTCTCACAAATAAATATTTATTGATATAGTATTTTGCTTTTAAAATATTTGTTATCCACTTAATAATAAAAATTACCTTTTTGATAGGTAACATTTATAAACATGAATTTTTTTATTAAGGTGATTTTTTCTAAAGGTACCAAAACAGTTTTGGCCCTTTGACGGTCACTTTTAAAAAAATTATTGATTATTGAGTAGAAAAAATTTCTACTACATTTTTAGAGGTAAAATAGAAAATATAACAAAAACTTTTGTGTACATGTGATGTTTGTGGCAACCAGCGTTGCCACTGACTTTTTTTTACAAAAAAAAAAAAAAAATAGTACAAGAACAGACTTAATTACAAAACATATTATAAGCTTTATTTTTAACTTTATTAAACAAATATATTAACATACAAACATTATAATTATTCTATTAAAATATATCACCAAAAGCTTAACAATGACAACACCGTTCAATATGAAATTTATTACTTTCAATTACTTATTTCTTGTTTCTTTATTTAAAAATGGCCTTTTTCAAAATGTTGGCTTTTATTTTTACGCTTTTCAAAAAAGTACTTTTTGCAAGGTACTATTTAAAAAATGGCACATTATAATTAAGTTTTCATAAATGTCAAACAGTTTAGTTGATTAGTATTAAAATAAAGTCTTAAAATGTTCAATAAAATAACTATATTTGCAAAAATGTGAGTGTTAACTAACACATGCTACTTTCTGCACTTAACTTTAATACGAGTAGAAAAAAACGTGCTGAAAGTACAAGAAAAGTCAATTGAACTCTGAAGTTATTGAGAACTTACAAACACAATTTTAAAACTGCTAAAACTAAAAAAAAACAAAAAGAAAAAAAATACAAAACTAAAATATATTCTACTGCTTGAAGGGATAACCAATAGAATATCTTCGCATAAAAAAAACAAAAAAATAAAAACAATTAAATCCGTATTGGGCACTTGCTTTCGGCCTTTTTATTTTATTTTATTTTATTTTATTTTAACTTCTGATGATGTTGTTGTATTGTTCTTAAAGGTACGTGAATAGATGTAAAGGCTTTCTAAACAGTTATTTTGTTTCGTGCAATTGATTTTTTATTGTCACTATTGTTGTATAACTTATCTTCTAATCGTATTAAAACGTTAGATTCATTTAAAGTAAAATAAAATTGAGAATATTATAAAAGTAATCTGTTAATGGGTGTGTTTTGTACGTATTTAAATTCTGTATTGAGGTGTTCTAACGCCAGGTTTTTGCAGAGTACGAAAATAAACGAAACGAAACGTTTATTCTTTTTAGTAAGTGCAACAACAACAAAACAAAAATATTTAAAGGGATTGTACCATTCAGTTTTGTATTGTATTTACTCATGAACGCAAGCTGTACATTCAATTAAATTTACGCTACCTGAAGAAAAAGAAACAAAAAAAGATTTTAAACGTTTCCGAAACGTTTGCTGATTGATTTGCTCTTTTAGAGAATGCATAAGCGCAATTGTACGATTTTATTCGTATATCAAAGCAAATAGGTGAGCGAAAAGCAAATTATTTCGTTTGCGATCTTTGTCAATTAAAAGAAATTTATAAAAGTTTATGCTTTTGCGTTAAAGGTTTCTGAAATGTTTTGTTTGTTTTCATACACTGGTTTTAATTAAAGATTTCTTTTCTTTGTAAAGTTTAAAGCGTGAAATCTAAGGGTATTTAGCCTTGCATGGGAAGTTAAACATTATTTGGTTCTGTGTTGTCTTCTTTTACTTTTAATGTGCATATTTCTATAGCAAGCAAAAATAGACAAAAGAAAAAATTAATAAGCAATTATCTAATGAGACGTACCACTCCGAAGCAGTCTATAATTTTTTTTCAACAAGAAACATCCTCGGGTCACAGGGATTTTTTAATGAAAATTTTAGGCAAACCCGTTCATCCATTCTTCAGTTATTTCGTTACAAACGAATCTTATTTTAATTTTATTTATAAAGACGGATTATTTGCTTTTTATGTTATTTAATTATTAATTTTATTAAATTATGGTTTTTTATATTTGAGTTAATTTAGATGAGTTTATTTTTTAAAATGTATTTTTAAAAGAGCAATTTTTTTTTTTATTAAAAATCTAAAAAAACTGAATAAAATTTTTTTGAATAATAAAAAAATTACATCCGTTGCTAAGTTGACGACAAATGTGTTTAAAACTTTACAAATAAACATGACAACAGAAAAATCTGGAGTTATTTTTATACCCTTTACCACAGGTGGTTTTCATTCCGTTTTTACATACTTCAGTATACATTTTTGACTCCATAAAGTGTATATATTCTGAGTTCTTATTCATAGCGGCGACGATTGAGCGATGTCAATCTGTCCGTGTTCGGGCTAAAATCAAGTTTGCCTAGACACTAGATGAACGAGAGAAAATATAACTACGCCAATCGATAAGACATAGTTTCGAAATTCTTGCTATTAAAAAATCAGCAACATTTATCCATGTTCTTCGAAGCAGCGGGCAAAACACCACGCCTACCTCTACTTTTTTCATATTCAATAATAAAAAAAGAAAAAAAGTAAAAAAAATTAACGCTCGTAAACTTAAGAGGAATAAAAATTTATTCATTTGGTTATGAATTACTTTCACTTTTATTTAAAAGATTAATTTTAGGATAAGCAGCATACCCTCGACTTCGTCAGCGCGTCATGTCTACAATACTTTTCAGTGAAATTACGAAAATTCTATATAAAAATGAAAATATCAATTTTAAGTTGATAAATTGAAATTAAAAAAAATATAAATTAAATTGAGAATTACCATTAAAAATGAAATTGAAAAAAAAATTTGTTATAAAATTGATATTATTTTCATTAAATTAACTAATTAACAGCAGTAGCAAATTAATTATCAAGGAAAATAAAATAAAAAATTAAAGAAAAATCTGTTTATAATTATTGACCAACGGACATATTTTTCAAATCCAAAGCAGATTGGTCAAAGGTTGCATGTTGTAGAGCTCTTTAGCAATTTCCAGTAGTTTTGCATGTTTTCAAAAGTTTGATTGCCTCTTCTATAAAACAACCGCTGCTCTCCTACATAGGAGAACTTAGGTACTCGCGGTACATTAATCATTGTTTTCACTTTATTTCCTATTTTTGAGCAAATAATTTCATTCGTAAAAGTGTTGTTTTAAATTCCAACTAGGGCAGGGAGGGTTGTCATATAACAATACTTTTTTTGATAAATCATTTCCTAACTCTTCCCTCCTATTAAGAAGACTTTTGACCCCTTCACTTGTGCCGTCGGCTCCGAACGAATCCCTACGGCTATCCATTTTTATTATGACTAATGTATATACTGCTACAATGCTTTCCATTATTTATTTAAGTTTTTTTTTTATTATTTTCAAAAAATATTTCTTTATGTATTTTTTAAATTTTCTAAAAATCATTTGGAAGTTTCTCAATCTCATTTGGATTTTTCTCAATTTCATATAGAAATTTGTATTTTCATTTCCTCAATTTCAAACTGAATTTCTCATTTTCATTGAGGACTTTCCCAATTTTATTTAGAATTTTCTCAATCTCAATAAAAACTAGTGTATTTTTTAGTGAAGTAAAAAAATAGGCTCTTAATGGGTTAAGCAAGAAATTAAAAATTTTAGAATTTTTTGAAAGATCTTTTTAAAATCTTTAAAATGATTTCCATATTGCTATTTTAAAAATTATGGTGCACAATCATACTTTTCTATTAAAAGTTCAGAAGCCGGCCCATAATTTAAAAAATATGGGCGAGAGTAAATTTTTTCACTTGCCTTTTTTTAATTTTTTATTCTCTATCACTCCATATATTTGTTGTTTTGATTAGAGTTACTTCAACGTTCAATATGCTATGGAAAATTATAGCCAGGAGTGTTGTTCCCGCTGACTCGAAGGACATGGACTGATCTTTCTGACTTTCAATGGCAAAGTTTTCGAAACTATGTCTAATCGATTAAAGTATTTAAATTTTCTCTAGCTCATCTAGTGCCTTGGCAAAGTTAATTTCAACAATAACACGGACGGTCAGACGGACATCGCTTAATCGACTTCGGTATGTTTAAGGACTTAGAATATTGTAGAAATTACAAACGGAATAACAAACTTGAATAAACCCATTTTCTACTTTTTGTGGTGAAGGGTTTCAAAACACAGAAGTCAAACACCTTAATTTTTGTTATAGAAAGCATAGAAATGTTTTTTTTTTTTCAAATAAATATTTATAATATTTTTTTTGTCTTAATATTTTAGTCAGTTCTTAATTTCTTGTAATTATATTTAAAAAATCAAAAAGTACATACTGCAGTTAAATATGGCCAATTAAAAATTAAAGCAGTTAATATTTTAACAAAAAAAAAAAAAAAAAAATCTGTCAATAAATTATCTATTCATCCAAGACGTCTGTCATATTTTCTCCTTTTGAATAATTTGTAAATTTATTTCACCGTTTATTTGAATCAATTCATAGAATGGAACGGCGAAATCCAAATTGTTGACAACATAATAAATTATCAACTCAAGCCATTAATTTATGGCCCTTCATTGTTTAAAATACAGCAAGACTTTATTTTCTATGTCAACGAAACTAAATAAATACATTAAATAAACAATTAACTGTAATACACTGAGACAAATTGGTAAATAAAACAATGAAGAAATAACGTTAAACAAAAGCGAAAAATTAAAAGCTTTATCATCCTGTTTTTTTACTTTTCCGTTATTTATTTTGTTTTACTAATTTGGCTATTTGTGAAACTTTATATTCTCTAAGTGCTAATTGCTCTGTATAAATGTGTGTGTGTGTGCGTTTGCGTATGTGTGTCAGTGCTTGTGTTTATTTAGCAATGAACTTTAATACAATATTTTACTAAATTGATGTTTATTTGTTTAATAACTCTTAACAACGCAATTATTTTTATAGACGAGGGCAGTCTGAAAATTATATAATAGTCACTTAAGTTTTTAGATTTAGTAAAGGTGCTAAATTTGGTCTTTTAATTCGTTTTTTCTTTATAATTTATTGAGTTGAGAATTTTACTTTTGATGGATACAAAAGAAAAACAAGCAGAAGTAAAGGCGTGAGATCTAAGTCATTCTAACCGTTTGGGAGCTGATTTCGGCTTGCCTTTCTTGCTTATGATTTTTTTTAATAACCTTGGTGTACCTTAGTTAGTGCACATTTGTGTTTTTTGGCGACCATTTTTCAATATTGAAACTCAAAACAAGTTCTGTTTTCAAACTGGCGATTTTGTCTTCAATGTCAGCTATTAAAACTAGAGAGGTATGAAGTTTGTTGTGTTTGGTATTAAACACGGATTTCAAAAAACCTCAAAGAAAGAATTCTAGCGTTACAAAGACAAAGCATGAATGACCAAGAAGAGTTTGGTCATTAAAATAGAAATTTTGAGAACTAATTGGATATTGTTGACTTACATCCTTCTCTATTCAAGTTTAATTTGGAAACATAAACGAGAAAAATTCTTGAACCGCTAGATTTCAAATGATAACATTTAAAATTGTTCGTTTATTTTTCTAAGAGTCCTTAAAGCTCTGTTGTTTCTCCTTGAGGAAATTTCCAATAGCGAATGATGTAAACAAATTATCCTACGCTGAATAAAGGCGCTGTAATCAGAACAGGTCAACATACAAGATTATTTAATAAATAAAGAAAAGGGAAGATGTAGGGTGTGCTGGAAAGAGCTCACTGGCTAACCAAAAACTAGAGACCACAGAGAGACACTTAATAAATATGAATGCCATGGAAAGATTCATTCTAAAGACTAAAGACAACAAGGAAATTAATAATGAAAACTGAGATCTACAACTGAAAATCAGTAAAGTCTTAATTAGTAAGTAAATGTATGCAACTGCACTGCCATAGCGAGTGATAAGAAAGTCACCTGTTACCCTGAGAGATCCGTAACATCTCCATACTTAGAGGACTAACTATAAAAAGTACTTTAGGTTAAGCCCATCGTATATCTGTCCTCGTATCTATCAAAATAATAAAGTAAACATGTAAGAGTGCTATATTAGGCTATGCCGAATCTTATATACCCTTCACTATGTAAGGAAATCTAGTTTAGTGAAGTAGCTTCAATCAAAAAAAAAAAAATAAATAAAAAAAAAGACAAAAAACAAATATTGGGATGATAGAGAATTTAAAAATAAGAAAAGAAAAATTTTACTTTATAAAATTTTATATAAAGAAGTTATCGGCTCTAAATGGGTTAAGCATTTTTAAAAAATTATGTATTTTCTGAAAGACCTTTTCAAAAGCTAAATATGGGGCAAAATCGTATTTCTCTATGAAAAGTTCAGCGGCCCGTAACTCGGAAAATACGGGCGAGTGCCAACCTTTCACTGAATATTTTTTTCTTAATTTTTTAATTGTTTTTTTTTTTTTTTTTTTTTTTTTGATTCAAGTTACTTCATTGTGCCAAGTGATATGGAAAAATTATAAGAAGACGTGGTGTTTTGCCCACTGCCTCAAATGACATGGACTGGTCTTGCTGGTTTTCAGTCGCAAAATTTTCGAAATTCTGTCTGATCGATTGACGTATTTAAATTTTCTCTTGCTCATTTATTGGCTTGGCAAAGTTGACAGACAGATAGGCATCGCTCAATCGACTTCGCTATGCATAAGGACTCAGAAAAAATGTACTTTATGGGGTCGGAAATTGATGCTGTAGAAATTACAAACGGAATCACAAACTTACAATTGGCCTTTTTGCTTTTTTTGTGGTGAAGATTATAACAATAAAGCACTTTGTTTTGCTTTTATCTTTTATAGTTTTTTCTTTTTCAAATCATTACAGATTTTGACTTGAATTTCTTTGTTTTGTTTTATTTGCTTTCACTGTCATTGTATAGGTGAAATTTATAAGAACCAGTACAAAGAAATAATGTCACTGTCAGTTTGAAGTTTAATATCTTACAAACATAAACTTATGCACATTCGTTAGCACTCACACATATTTACACATTCACTCGCTCAGAGAGAAACAAAGGTTTCATTTTCATGCGAACTTGTTAAGTGTATTTTTGCTTTCTTGTTTTCTTTCATTAAAAGCCAAATAAAACTGTTTGTCATTTTATATCAAATCCATGTTCTACTTGGTGTTTAATATCGTACGTATGTTTACTTTATGTTAAGACAAATATTAAAGAAGGTGAAAAAAATCAAAAGCAAACAGCAACTACTTTAACTTTGTTGCATCTGTATCAGACATTCCTTAATCAACACAGTTCCCGGAAAGATATGAGTTCAAAGTTTTCTTTTTACGTTTTTGATTGATAAAGGTGAATTAATGAAAATTCTGTTGGTGACAGGTTATTTGTACTTTCTACAACGAAATAAATGACAAGATTATGTAAAATTTTGCAAAGATTTTATAATACACGGATGAGTAATACATTCTCGTAAAATTATAAAAAGGAGCACATAGAAGTTAAAACAAAATGTCAGGTTGCAAAGAATGACAAGAATTTTTTAAGTAAAATTAACAATTCTTAATAATTTTCAATATTTTTATACTCTTTAACTTAGATGGAAAAAGGTTATATCTAATTTTGTCATTCCGTTTGTAATTTCAACAATATCCATTTCCGACCCAATAAAGTACATTTATTCTGAGTTCTTCTGGAAAGTCCGAAGTCGATCGAGCGATGTTTGTATGACCGTCCGTGTTAGTGTTATAATCAACTTTGCCAGGTCAATAGGTGAGCTTAAGAAGATTTAAATACGCTAATCGATCAGATATAGTTTCGAAAATTTTGAGTTTGAAAATTAGCAAGATTGGTCCATGTCTTTCGAAGCAGCGGGCAAAACACCACGTCTGCCTCTAATTTTTTTATATTATTTGGAAAAATGTAGTAACTTCAATAAAAACAACAAATTTTTGGGGCGATAGAGAATTAAAAAATAAGAAAAAAACATCAAGTGAAAAAATAGGATCCCATATTTTTCGAGTTATGGGATTCTAAACTTTTTATAGAAAAGTACGATTTTACACCATATTTTTTAAGATATCATTATTAATAACATTTAAAAGCTTTGAAAGAGATCTTATGGAAAATACTAAAAGTTTTTAAAAATGCTTAACCCATTAAGAGCTGATGACAATTTTATGCAACTTTTTTTTAAATTTTTTTATTCTCTGTCACCTCAAAATCTTTTTATTGGAGTTACTTTACTAAACTAGATTTATATACATCACCAAGGATATATATAAGATTTGGAATAGCCTAGTGTAGCACTCTTGTTGAAAACAATTTTTTGGTTTTATTTGAAATTATTATTAGAATTTTTTTGTTTAAATTTAAGAAAATTTGAGTTTTAAATGTTTTTTAAAATTCAAATATTAAATTTATTAGGAAAAAATTCTCTTAATTTGTTAAGAAAACGGAAGAAATTAGAAATTACACTGTCATGCAAACTGTTATACTGCGCTTTTTTATTTATTTATGATCGGTGTACTCTACGAAAACGCTACCGAATTATCTAGATTAATTTTGAAATTGGATATCAATTCGAACACCTTATAGATGCAAAATTGTGTTCAGTAATGATTCTTAGTTTTGGCTTAACGGGCTTACACGCTGGTAATTTTATTGGACCTTTTTCTTAATAATTCTTGCAAGAAAAGCCGTCTTCAAAACAGACAAACTTAAAATCACATCTCTTTAGGATGGTCATTCTACATTAATTATAATATATTATTTTCGAGAAACATTGCGTTAGGATTTTTTCTATGTCGAAGAACACAATATGAATGCAGATCAAAGAAGAAAATTCAGCAGCTATGTGGTCACCCTTTATTTTTTACACTTTTTATTGCTGACACAATAAAAAAAAGTTTGTTTAAATTTGAAGCGTTATTCCATAAATGTTAAAAAGTTGGCCATAAACATCAAATTACAACCATTGGGGCACCCTTTAATTCTAATTTTAAATATTTATATTTGTTATTGTACTTGAAATACTAATAAATATTCTGTCTAATTTTTAAGAGTTTGTCTGTAACGGTTTGAAAGATAGGGCCATATAGGTCAAATTACATCAGTTGTAGGGACACCCTTTTATTTTTAATTTCATGTTCGCTACTTTTTATAGCGGACTCAGCAATAAAGGCTCTGTGCAAATTTTAATCAACTGTCTACAACTGTTCAACAGTTTGGTCACATACATCAAATAGCAGTAACTATTGTAACACCCTTTAATTTTTAATTTTAAATATTTGTACTTCTTAAAATACAGGCAAAGTAGTGGATATTCTGTTTAATTTTCAAGTGTTTTTATATAACGATTCAAACGATAGGGCCATTTACTTCAAATATGGGAACACCCTTTAATTTCTAAATTCTAATTTTATACTTGTTATTATAGCAAACTAAGCAATACAGGTTCTTTGGAAATTTCCACCGTCTGTCTTTAAAGGTTCAAAAGTTTAGCCACATACATTAAATTGCATTAACTATTGGGACACCCTTTAATTTAAAAATACAAATTTTATGCTTGTAAAGATTCTTTGTAAATTTCAACAAGCTATAACAGTTTAAAAGTTTAGTTAAATACACCAAATTGCATTAACTATTGGGACACCCTTTCATTATTATAACGGTCACAGTAATCGACATTCAGTCCAATTTTTTAGCGTTTGTCTATAACAGTTCAAAAGATAGGGTTATTTAAGTCAATTTACGTCACCTATGGGGACACCCTTTAATTATTTGAATTATTTTTGTATTAGTTTCTGATTTTGGGAGCTGGTGCGCTTTACGGTTCATAATACATTTAAAAAACAATTATGTTGTATGAGGACACCCTTTAATTTTTAGGATTATGAACTGTTTTTTAAGCCGAGACCAATCTGTAAGCATAATCTATCAAATTGCAAAAAAAAAAAATTAAAATCGGTTTAGAAATTACTGAGTTCTGCAGGCATAAACATAAAAAGCAACATTCGGTCGAATTGATAATCCTTCCTTTTTTGAAGTCGGTTTAAAATGAGGATATAACTTGAAAAAGCTTGACAATATCATTGATTTTTTGTTTTAAATTATGGATGTCCTTTATCTGTTAGCGCTTTACTATGAATCCACACTATGAAATTGAACTGTCAGTTGGCCTCGAACATTGTATAATTTTAAACCTCGCAATTATTTCCTGTGAGGCTTTGTAAAGTCACTAGTTTACAGCGATGAACCACCAAAAATTAAATTGGTACCTTGGATGCCATTATTGTTCGTATTTTTGGTAACATACTGCCGGCAAGACTCGAAAATGTGGCTTAAAATCATTATTAAATATTAATGATTAAATTAATTTTTTTCAGGAATAAAATTTATAAATAAATAAAAAATATAAAAACCAATTTTTCAAAATAGGTTTAGTAATTTTTTATTATATTATGATTACATCATACTATATTATGTTTATATTTTAAACATACTAATGTTATTTTTAACAATATAATTATGTTACACAACAATATGATTACAATGACGACAATAAACTGATTTGAGTACAACCATACAGTTCAATGAAAATAAGTTGAACTTAGATTATGGTTACTCCAACCATGTTTTTTTCTTGGCACACTGTTTTCTTCTCCTTTATTTTAAAATTTAAATATTTTGCTAAAATTACAATCAGCGTCCGTATTCAAGATTTTTTTTTATAACAAATTTGATAACCTGCTAAAGTCACAGACTTTAAAGATTTTAACAACAAACAACAACAAACAGTGACGAATGGACGTTACATTTAACGAAGTTATTGAAAATATTAAAGGATGGTTATGCTGGAAAAATTATGTAGAGAGAAATTAAATTGAATTAATTGCAACTAATTGCCAGTGACTAAAGAAAATACAACAAATTATATTGAAGACAAAATATAAAAGAAGGGATAAAATTGAGAAGCTTAAAATAAATCCAAGAGGGTGGGAAATTTAATAATTTAAGTAAATTAATTGCGACTGTAAAAGATTTATAGCAAACAAATGGAAATTAAAAACGAAAGTATCCAATTACAAAGATGCTTTTAAAAATGAAGAGTTATCATATTTAAGCATTAATTAAAGGGAGTTTGTTACAATTATGAAAATAGAATTAATTAGCTAAGGAAAGAAAGTTAAGTAACAGTATAAGAATATTGTCAAACTTCAAAGTGACACTAAAAATATTTATAATAAATAAGATGTTTTTTTGTGTAAGATGAGAAAAATAATATTTTAGAATTAAAAGTTTTGAAGCAAAACGGTAATTTTTAGACCGCTGCACATATTTTTATGAAATTTCATACAGGCATAGCTGAGAATGTTTTAGAGTTGAGCTGTCAACCTAAGGCTTTTCAGTAGGAACATTGTCCAAAAAATGTATAGTTTAAGGTGCGGTAAGATTAGTCAAATATTTGATCACAAAAGCGTAACCAATTTTTTTTAAAAATGTTTATTAAATTCTTCCTGACGCGAAGCACCACAAATGACGAGTATATATTTAAGAAGAATAAAATTTTTTTTCCATAATTTAGTGGTTACGTCTTTTTTGTCAAACATCTGACTATTCTGACCGAACATTTAGAATAATTTTTTTAAATGTCATTAAAAGTATATTTATTTTTTTTTAATTTAAATATTTTTTAAATTTTTACTAAACATATAGTTGCATTATATTCATCGCATAGAACCAGCAGATTTTAGTGCAGCATTAATTGTATACTATTTTGGCTTTCTTTTTTTTCCCAATAAATTTGAAAACTAAAATATATGTGAACTTTAGCCGAATTAATATTGTTAAAATTTGTAAAATATATATTTTTAAACGACAACGACGAGAGAAGCTGCCTAAAACTGATACTTACGTCTCTACGAAAGTTTTATATAAAGAGATGGTGGAAATATTTTACTTTGGTTTCACTTTTCTTTAATAGTTAAGAAAAATATTTTAATCTGTGATTAAAAGGACAAATTTTGAAATACTTTTAAGTTGAAAATAGTTCGCAGGCTTTCTGCTTTAATAAGAGTTGATTAGAGCAGACGAAAATCTTATTTTATGTTTAATAGAATCATCTAATGCTTCCCCGTGCCTTGTTTCTGTGAAAATTTTTACAAAAAAATTTCTAGTCATACAGTTTTACACAGGATGAGCTAAAATTATTTTTTATTTTATTTATTATTTTTTTTATTACTTTGTTTTTTAAAATTTATTACTTATTCCAACTCATGTGAGAAATTTTTGATTTTAGTTACAAAAACACTCATGTTATGGAAACTAGATACTGACGTGAAAAAACTAAGAAACGAAAAATCTGTTATACAACAGCCGGAAATATCCGCTAACAAAAAGGCGGCGAAGTAGTTCTTGCGAAAAAAAACGAATTTTAAACAGATTTTAGCTGTCTGTCTATAACGTTTCACAACTTTTGCCACTAGATCAAATTTTATTGACGATTGTAACACGTTTTAATTTTATACTTCACTTAGCAATACAGCTCTTTGTAAATTTCAACCGTCTGTCTACGGTTTAAAAAATAGGCCCATATAGATCAATTTATGTCACCTATAGAGACACCCTTTTATTTTAAGATTTAGTTTTGTATTGGGAGCTTTTTGATCTTAGGAGCTAAAGTGGTATGCACTTTTTTGTGTGCTGTACGGTTCTATACGGGAACACGCTCTAATTTTTAAATTTATGAACTGTTTTTAAAATGGGACCAATCCGTTAGCACACTTTTTCAAATAAAACAAGCATTTTCAAAATCGTTTTAAAAGTGGCTGAGTTCTGCAGGCGCACACATTAAAAAAAAGCAACATTCAGACGATTTCAAAATTTCCTTCTTCTTTTTCGAAGTTGTTTAAAAAAGAATTATTTTAAAATCATCAGACATTTAGACGGCAATTAGGTTCGTTATTGGTGAATAAAACGTCATACCTGGCGAAAAAATATACCATGCATAATTTTATAAAACGGCCAGGGTTGTAACCCTCACTCTCACTTGGATGAAGTGATATGAGATTATACATGCCAAACAAGTCACTAATGAGCTGACAAAGGAAAAATAATGAACATCACAAAATTCAATGCTTCTCTGGCATTTCTTTTTTAGCTTGTGGGTCATTTATGGTACCTTACACTATGTGGATGATACCAAATATCTTAATATTAACATGCCCGACTGTACCAAGACCGGACTTCAGCTGGAAATATCTGTGTGACAAAATGCCAATCTCAAGCTAAAAACTAATGCTAAAATAATGGCCATGAAATGATTTTTGCTGCAGTTGCTAATACAGAAAGAGTAGATGATTGCTTACCTCCTAAGCTTCTGTCCTGCACTGGAACATCCTCCTCTACATTTTTTGCTCCAAAGATGCCTCAACAAATTGGCTGATGCTTATAACACAGGATTGATCGAGAGTTATTTCTTCATGATTAGTTGTGGTTGATATTAAGACTCATGATTTTCTTTTCTTAAACATGCATTTCTTTTAATTGTGGTTTTTCATACCACAAGGTTTTTTGAAATGTGGAAAGTACAGCTTGCAGTTGCTCTACGTACTGGATTTCCTATCTTCCATTTCTCTCCCTCTCTCTCTCTCTCTCTTACTTAGCAGCTTTTAAATTCCTTGTATGCTTTTTTATCATCGTTTTCATATTCTTAAGCTCTTTAAGCTTTTATAAAAAGAGGACTACATCCCTTTTTCTTACTTGACTTTGATTTAATACAATTTTTGTCTTTTTTTTTTCAACCCTTCTTTGTTTTAAATGAAAGTCATATGACTTTATAAAATCATATTTAATAGTCCTCGTATTTTTTCACCTGCTGAATTATATTGTTAAATGTTTTATTATTTAAATAAATATTTTTTTCAATGCTGTTTAAGCAATTTCTTTGATTCTGGATTTTAACACGCACCTCATAATATTTACTCACTCAACCAATTTTAAATAAAATGTGAAAACAATTTGTGTTATTTTTTTCTACTTTAAGAAAGTTTATTGAACTTCGTCTGTTGTTTAATAATAAAATAAATTTAAAGTAAAAACATTTCCATAGAAAAATATAAAATTAAATGTTCTGCTATTAACTGAAAGAGTATTTTTATTCGTTACTATGTTTTCTTTTTTCGTTATATTTTTAACTTTTGTTGACTGAAGACAAACAAATACATTACTGACACATTAAACAATACGTGTGTATATTAGGGCGGTAACGATTTTTAAAAATTAAACAAAAAACTTGTTTCTGAAATAAATGATTTAAAGTGTTTTATGCAGTAAGAGCCTTTTGAAAATTCATTAAATAAAATCATTAATTATTATACCATCTCTTCTGTTATTTACGGATACTTAAATAACAGTTTTCTTTTCTAATCGCAGCTACGCAAAAAAAACATATATTTTTCTTAATACTAAGACTGTGTTGGGATTTGAACTTATGCTCAATTGTTAAGCAGAAGCAACAAGCAGCCATCGTGGTTGGCAACAGACTTTTTCTTACTTTCTGTTTATTCTCTGAACACCCACCACTTTTTCTAAGTGGTAAAAATAATAATTTATTCATATTTGGACAACAACAATAGGTTTGTTATTATAATTATTTAACAGACTGGCCATTTTATATTCATAACAAAAAGTAAAAAGAGTTTGTGTGAAATGTTTTGCCCCAGCATGAAAATTATTAGAGTTCCGTATTAAAACTTGTAACAGCTTGTTATCTCAGATTTTAGGTAACGTTGACGCATACATCCTCCTACATAAAACAGAGGCGTAAAAAATTTAAAATTGTTTCCTACTACAGCTGAACCCTGTTTTCTGACGAGTACATAATTTTTAAGTCACTCTACACTAAAGTCTTTGCATCTAATAGATTTTTTTTACTTATTTAAGTTTTTAAATGATGGAGTTATATATATTTAAATTAAAAAAAAAAATAATTAAATAAATAATTGAAGCAATTAAACCTTTACTTCAATTCAATAAAAGATTTTAATAGTTGCAATTAATTTTTCCATTTCATGAAAAACTGTAATGACAAAACCTTAAAATTATAAGAAAATCTTTCAAATATTAGTTTCTTATTTAAATTATTCGACTTTAATAATTCCTCTTATTTGTGGCACCCATGTGTTCCTTAAAGTTTTACAAAAAATATAACAAAATAATTCCTTCCGCTTTTATAACATTTTCATTCCTTCTTTTATTTATGGATGTTTTTCTTTTGCAACTATTTCAGGGAGTTACTTTTTGTTGTTATTACTTTTGTTAAACAACTAAAGGCCTGTTTGCTTATGCCGAACAATATAAAAAGAAAAAAAACTTAACATTTATTAATGTTGTCACATCATCATCTGTAAAAGGGTGTGCCAAAGTTCATTTAAAGTTTCAATTTTCTGTGGATAAATTATTGGCAAAAAAAAAAAAAAATTTACAGCTGATATAGAACTGTTCAGGGTGCACAGCATAACATTTTTGTAGAACATGAAGTCGGAATAGAGTTTAAGCTTTCTCAGTCTTGTAGATCAAGCAGCGTTGCCGGGTGAATTTTAAGAATTTTTAATGATCGCCAGAATAAGATTCAAGATTTTGTTTTAAACCAAAAAAACGACAAAACAAATTATAATTTTATTAATCTTTTAAAAAATTTCAAGAACTTTTTTATTATTGTCAAGCATTTTAAAAGTTTTAATCTGGCAACAACACGGAGAGTAATTGGCAAGTTCGAGAAGACTGGTTATCCTAAACACACTGTTGTTGGCAAAAAACCACAAGTCGTTGAAGGAAGGCAAGAAGATGTTTAGAAAGTGTTATCACGGAGCGTATGCCTCTCAAAGAGAGCAGCGTTGCCAGATAACTTTGGTTTTGCTTAATTTACACACATTTTTAATTATCGCCAAGATAGAAAAAAATTTTATATCAAGATTTTTTTAAAGTCCAAACAAAATGACAAAACAAAATTATTGTTTTATTAATTTTTTTAGAATTTTTTTTAAAAAGTATTTTAAGTTAAAGACTCTTATTTAACATAATAAAAACGCTTTAAAAGTGTAAACAATTAGGCTTTCCTAATATTTTTTTTTTAATCAAGAATATTTTTTGATTAATGTCAAGCATTTTGAAAATTTGAATTTGGCAACGCTACGGACAGTAATAGGCAAGTTCGTGCAGACTGGCAAGGTGTTAAAAGAAGAAGGCATAAAACTCATTATAAAGTATCTTCACGGAGCGTATGCCTCTCAGGGAGAGTTAATTTTGTTTTGAAAGTCATTTAGCTTAAATAATGGAACATCAAGAAAACAATTGATTCCAGAGATCGATAAATCGATAGCAGTATATAAAACCAATTGCATCAATTTTGTTTTTCATTATAATTTTTGCATGTTTTTTGTTATGTCAAAACTACAAAAAAACTAAAAACCCTAAAATCTACTCAGTTAAACTCTGTTGTTAATTTTGGATAACCCTTTACAATATTTTTACTGCAATACAAATGCATTTTGTTCTATTATTCTTTGGATATTTTTGTAAATTCTGTTTTTTTTCCGCATGTTATTTTAAGACTTCTTTCTCTTTGCCTTTATTTGCCGATTTTATTGTCTAAACTGAAAAAGAAAACATTCGTATGTTAAATAATAAAGTAAAAATAAAAATGAAAAATTTTTACATTTCAATTCACTTTCTAAGTTTTTATTTTCCGTAGCCTCATGAAATACATTTGATGTTTATGTTTCGTTTCTCACATTAAGTCCTGCTTCTGTTTCTTTTATGTTCGTTTTAATGCTTGAGTGTGGGTGAGTGTGAGTGTGAGTGTCTACATGTTCCTACACATTTGTCATTTCTATTACGATTCTCTTTAGACAGTTAATTGCCATTACAGTTATATAGACATGACCAGCTTTTTTTCACTTGCACATATTTGCATTAATAGAACAAATGTAACGTTTGCATGTATGAATGTATGAATATGAATGAGTGTATGATGATTGTGCATATTTGTTTAAGCTTAGTGTTCGAGTATGTGTTTGAGTATTTGAAAGTGTTTGTGTTTTCGTTTTTTTGTGCAATCTGGGGTGTTGAATTTCATATGAATGTTTGATTGTCGTCATATACTAATGTTTGTCTCTGTGTAGAAATTAATTTTGTTGGCTTAAAAAATTTAGGTCAAACATACTAATTTGTTAAAAAGTTGACAGAAGAAGTGCAACAAATGTGGAAAATTAACTTGACTTTAAAAGCCTGAGCAACCAAAAATAAAAAAATAAAAAATTGAAAAAAAAAATTCAAAGCAAATAAAATGTATTTAAGTTTAAGGCTTTAAATCTCTCTTCCTAAAAATTAAGGAAGATTTGTTAGTAACTTCATAACTTAAAAATTGCTGGGCGGATTTTATTTTTCAAATGGGCCTTATGATTTGGGGATAGCTTATAGGCGTTGGGGCGGTACAAGAGAATTTTGGTCTGCAGCTTTTTTTTTTTTTTTTTTTTTTTTTTTAAAGAGAAGTAGCACTTCAGGCATTAAAACCTATTTAGTTATTATTTCGTAACCGTGCTACATTCTTTAGGAAAGGGATAGATAAGAGATAAGACAGGTGGTGAAAGGAGAAAGATAGATAGTTATTTTACTTCGCCGGCGAATCTGCTAAGAAAGTACCGACGAAGGACACTGCACGTTTTTTGTACATTCTGAATATGTATTTATACCATTAAACAGAAAAAAACATTTTTTGTGTTTTAATTGCCGCAGGATTCGAACCCTGAACAACCAGGTTTGTAGTCAACGTGTTTACCACTTTGACTACAGCAGTTTGTTATAAGAACTCAAATTCAAATTTTACAAGTAAAAGTGCTTTATTCGGCTGTGCTGAATCTTTCATACCCTCCACCACATGTATCATACTGCAGATTTTCGACTAAATAGTTTAAATAAAAATCGGCATTAGAAATTCTTTCCGACCATTAACTTTTTCTGCTAAGAAAAAAAATATTTTTTCCTCAAATTGTAAGTTTTGTTTAGGGTTGTTGTCCCAACTTAGTAAATGAAAAGGTTGCTGTATCAGTTCTTTTTTCTGATAAATATTCTTCCTTCATGTCCAACCGAACTCTTATTAAAAGTAATTTAAGAAAATAAATAAATATCAAATAAAATACTTATCAATCGCATCAGCTATTTTTTTGATTCGTGTTTGACGTTTGTTTGTCCATCATAAATTTCTGTGATGCATTTTAGAAAACATGACATTTGCAGTGATGCTAATTGATATTTTTTCAAACGCGCTGCGCGTCACATGCAGCGCAGTGAAGCATTTCTGAACAAGCACAAAATTAGTTGGCTAAATAGATGATAGGCAGATGCGAAGAATGCTAATGACGGATGTAGCGTTCTGGTGTATAAATTTTGCTCTTATTTATGGAAAACATCCACAAATTTTTGCAAATTTTTTTTAAAGAATTAAAGTTTTAAAAAATTAAATAAACGCGAACTTAAGCCGAATTAATTATTCACTTATTTAATATAAAAATATTATTTCTTATAATTTCAGTAAGAGAAATTCTGAACTGAATGACCCGCATGCACTACCTCTCCTACTCTTGACTTTGAGGGACACTACATTGCACGAAGGGGTCAGTAGTTTAATATCGTTAAAAAAGTACGATCAGCTTAGAGAATATACGGAAAGTAGCAACAGTATTTTCAACAATAGAAACTTTTATCACAGTGTTGAACCTTTTTTAAAGTTTGCGAGAGCATTGAAAGAGAAAGCTATTGCCTGAGTTGGAACTATTTTAAGACATTAAGAGATCAGAAATTATGAAACGCTTGCTTTAAAGGACCAATGACCCCAAATTTAAAAAATTGCTAAAGAAATCGTACACCTCAGCCTCTTGCTAAATCAATCAGCTTTCAAAAAGAATCTCAAAATGTTTGTCCTTTAATGTAACCTTCTTAATATGATTTTTTATAAAAACGAACTAAAGCCCAAACAAAAATTCCCTATTTAATTGAACTAAATTATTTTTCAGGCAAAATGTAAAAGGAAATTTTAAAGTTGAGTTATTTGTTATTATTGTTTTAATCATGTTTGACTCACTTTTAAATTAAATTGTCTTGAAACATGTATTCGCTTTTCTCCTTTAAAATGTTTACAGAAATATTTAAATTTATTCGAATATGTTCCCCGTGGAATGTACAACTTATTAAGCCATCCTTCAGAGACTATTGCGAAAAATAAACAAAGCAAATGAAACTATAAAACCGCAGAAAATGTTAATGTAAATATGGATATTTCTAAAACAAACAAATAATCAAAACACAAACATATTTTATTTTATTTATTTTACTAAAAAAAAAAAACAAAGAAAGTAAATGAGGTTTTATATAAGAAAAATTAAAATAAAAACAAATGATTTTTGTCTCCATTGGTTTAGGGCCTTTGTAACCACAAGACTAAATAGCACGCGGTTCGCGTAAAGATATATTTGCTAACTTAAGTTGAAAAAGATTTTAAGTTTAAATTTTATAGAAGTTTAAGAAAAATTTTTACATTTTACGAAAATTTAATATTTAAATATTAACAAACTTCCACGTATTTTTAGAGAATATCAGACATAATAAATGTGTATTTAATGGTTACAGAAACATCAAGAGAGAAAAGAATTATTAATCCCACACTACAGCTATTTTAATTAAACATCTTAAAAAAGGCAATAATAAGGAATTTAGGAATTTACTTAAAAAACACAATGCAAAAAAAATGCTTATATTAACAAATCAGTTATATTGGTTATTGAGGGGTGAAAGCACGTCTCGATGGCCATTTTGCTACCGCTCACTTAGCTCTTCAGGAAACTTCTTACAAAGATTTTAAATAAACTAACGATTTTTATCCAAACAATAAAGTAAAGACAAAAATCAAAGTTTAAGCAAAAAAATAACAATAATCAACAATAATTTTACTTTTATTTTTCCACTGTACATGTCTGACTTTTTTTCGGTTTTTTTATACAGCAAAAAAGAATATGAAAAATAAAAAATCACAACAACACCACGATAATTTATTTTTGTTTTATGCGCGGGCATTCGCAATTATTAAATTGAATTAAACCACGGGAATATTAATTTACGCTAAATAATTAAAAAGAAAAAATCATTTTAATAAACCAAAGAAATAAAATGAGAAAAACATTCCCCGCTCGCATTTTTAATTGTAGAAGACTTTTTTTAGGATCGTAGCGGACGATGAAATCAATCGTCTGCCATGAGCAAGTTCATTTGCGGAAGAAACTGTGTCCTGAAAGCAACTACGTCCTCCACGATGCGCCGAAAATATACAGGACTCTTTTTCTTACTGCAAAATAAATGTGATACAATCAGTATTTTTGTTTTTAAGCCCGATAGAACTTTAAATTATAAAAAATAACACTAAAAATTAAATTTTTATTAAAAATCTTTTTCTTATAATTTTCAGTAAACTCTGGCAAATCATTATGAATGGTCTCACGCTTGAACAATGCTATCAAATCATCCAAGCTTACTTTGAAAATCAGTCATTAATTCGAGTAACTTATAGACGATTTAGTGATTTTTATAATGCCCTAATCGTCCGAATAAGCAAGCCATCCGCTGTAAATAGATTTCACACCACATACCTTCTAGAGGATTCAACACGTCGTAGAAATGTGCGTACTAAAGAGAATATCGCTGCTGTAAATGAAAGTGTGTAAGAAGAAGATCCAAATTTTTCGATTCGCCTTCGGTCACAGGAATTGGGGCTCTGTCCGTCGACTATGTGGGAAATTTCGCGCAAAGATCTTCGCCTACACCCGTATAGGATCCACCTAGTGCAGGAATTAAAGCACCGAGACCATTATATGCGACGTTATGTCGCCATTGCATCCATAAAAATGCACCGTTTGGTGTAGTTTAAACGCTGGTAGCATCATTGGACTATATTTTTTCAAAAAATATGGCGGATATTACGTTACGGTCAATGGAGATCGTTATCGCAGCATGATTAATGGCTTTTTGTCTGAAAATATGGATGCAATATCCCGACCGCAACCATCGAGTTATTAAAATCAAAATTTGGCGATAAGTTGATTTCGAGAAATGACCCTATCAATTGGCTTTCAACGTCCTGTGGGGCCACGTGAAGTCACTAGCTTATGCTGATAAACCAGCAACAATTGACGCTTTGGAGGCAAACATTGTTCGTATTATTCGTGACATACGGCCAGCAGTACTTGAAAAAGTGACCCAAAATTGGACGTCCAGAATGTGTTTCGCCATGAGCAGCCGCGGTGGCCATATGCCCGCAATTATTTTTAAATATTAATGCTATGGTCTGATTCTTCGTAACAATTCAATTTCTTGTGTTGTTTTTTTACAATTTATAGTTCTATCGGGCTTAAAAAATACTCTTAATAAAGAGCTCATTGTGAGTTCTAGAAAATAAAAGTAATCTTTTGAAGTTTTATTCTGTGATTTATTTATGCTTACAAGAATGACAATTTTAATTAAAAAATAAAAAGATTTTAAAGAGATATCAAAACATCAAAGATTAAAGTTAGGTTTCAGCCAAGACTTTCATCTTGGGTCCGACACCTTTTTTGGATGAAAAAAGTTTAAGTTACGATTCTGGAATTTGATAAAAATAATCGTGCAACAATCAATAAAATGGCTCGTAACAGCATCATTCGCAAGAGATAAAGGTGATCTTTGACTACAAACAATCTTCCAATACTCCTTATAATACGTATTAGACGATTCACTCTTCAAATAATCGTCAAAGTTGCTAGCAAAAGCATGATTTAGAAGAACAAAATACGATTGAAAAAAAGTATCGTAAAATGATCGTGCTTGTCAAACAAACTTCTAAATGCCAACTGTGTTTCCTATTAATTTTTATAATTTAAATTAAAAATTGTTAATATTCCAATCTATTAGGGTATTATATTGTTTCGAAAAGCAGATTAATATTGCAATAATTTTCTTTCATTTTTTGTTAAATATATTTAATAACAATTTTGTAACATTTCTTTTAAAACAACAAAAGTTTAGTTCAAATATTATAATTTATGTCAGTATTTGATTCCATTTTAAAGAAAAATTTTTTTTAAAGCCTAACAACTGTTTATGTTTTTTTTCTTAATTAATCGAATAATTTTTATTCGAATAAATAACCGAATAATTTTTATTCGAATAATTAATCGATTAATTTTTATTCGAATAAATAATCGAATAATTTTCATTCAAATAAATAATCGAATAATTTTTGTTCCCCGTTTTAAGTTTGAAAACAAAAATTTCAATCGAATAATATTTTTTTTAAATTAATCGAATAATAATTGCTTGTATAAATATTTATTTTTTTATAAAAACAAATATAATTTTTATATTAAAAAATTATTCGAGTATATTTTTATTCGAATAATATTGAGTATTTTTCATTTTATAAAATTGGTTTATTTAAACAAAATATTTCATATTAGTAAGCGAAGTTAGGCTTAAGTTTGTAATAACAACAGTATGTGAAAGATATAATCTAGAGTAAAAATAAAAGATATAATCTAGAATGAGATACTAGCAGAATAATATGTAATTTTTTGCCTTGAAGAGCCACCTTCACTATTATTCCTATCTTTCTGCAAGACAGTTGTCAATTGTAAATTTTTTCTATTATATAAAAGAAATTGATCAAAATGCGACCACTCTAAACAAAAAATCGTGGTTTGCTTCGCTTTTCTACGTAAAAAATAACAAACCTATCACAGAGTTCGTTACGTACTTATGACGTACTTTGTACGTTGCACAAATTGTGTGTGTTTTCATATATACGAATATATTTTATTTCTGACGACGAATATTCGCAACGAATAATTCGTCTTTCGTTGTCAAACAGAGTGTTTGAATAATTATTTATTTTTTAAATATACCTTGAATTTGTTAGATAATTATAACCGAAATTAAAATATTTTTGTTTTAGACTCACAATATTAAAATCAATCCCAAACTAAAAACTACTTGCTATAACAAAGAGTAACTATTTGTGTAGAAGTATTAATTTTTAATGTCTAGAATTACTATTTATCTGCAAAATAATTATTTAAATTCACATATTTGTTATTAAAGACGGCTCAACTCTTATCAGCTTTTGTTCATGCGAAGTTATTTCATTTTACCTGGCACAATGCTACCAGTTTTCTAAATAAATTCCTCATGTTACAATTTTCTATTTACATTATTGATATGAGAATTCTTAAAACCAGACACAGCATACATTTGCAAGTTTTTTTATATTTAAGTTATCATTATATCCTGATGATCTATTTTATTCCCATTAGTAACACATTCGCTTATGGAGGAGTGTATTAAATGAACAATATTGTCGTTATCTTTCTGTTGTTGTTGTTGGTAAAATGTTGTTTCATTTTAGATATTTAATTATGTAATAGATTTCCATATCAATTTGTAACTTGACAGACTGACTGACTGACTGACTGTGTAACGGGCAGGCTGGTTGGTTGGCCTGTTGGTTATTTTGTATCTTATTGCAATTTTAATTATTTCCTTTTGTGTGTATAAATTGCAGTCAAATGTTGGTTGTGCATGGTTTGTGTGTTGTTTACGAATTGTCAAGTTGTTGGTGTTCTTGTTGCATGACTGAAATGTATGAATAATAATTTTTTAAATTAGAAACTACAACTTTGTTTGCACGATACAATAGTCATAATGAATCATAAATATTAACTCGCATACAATAACTATTCAGCGATGCACAATGGGGCGATTACAAAGATATTTTTTTCGAAATTATTTAATTTTTTTTTTCAACTTAAACTGGATCAGTTTCATTGTGTTGCTGAGAGAAACTTTAACGTGGAGTTTCATCCACAAATGATGCCTCTAGTTCAGGACGTTAGCATGAAAAGCTCGGAGATAATTATGAAAAGTAAGGTAGAGCAGTGATATCATTCGGAAAAACTGGGTGTGAAAAAAATTATCGGTAAATTAAATGCCAAAGTGTATCACAATCGCAAAAAAAATAGAACTCAATGCAATTCAAATTCAATTCTATGCTAAATTGAATACTTGGAAAAAAGAAGAAACATAAAATGAGATAGGAGTTCATCATAATTGGATCTAAACAGGAAACAAAATTAATTCTTGTAAAAAAAACAAAACAAATTTTAGCTGTCTGTCTAAAACGCTTCTAAATTTTGGCCACATACATCTAATATTGTAACACCTTTTAATTTATTGTAAGCTTTTCCCAAAAGCGGACTTAGCAATAAAGGTACCTTTTAAATTTCAGTTGTCTGTCTATAACGCTTTAATAGCTTTGCCACATACATCAAATTACATCAACTATTGAAAACCCTTTAATTTCCAAAATCAAATTTTATACTTGCTGTTGTAGCAAACTTAGCAATAAAGGTAATGTGCAAATTTCAATCAATTGTCTACAACTGTTTAACAGCTTGGTCATATACATCAAATAACAGCAACTATTGTAACACCCTTTAATTTATAGTTTTAAATATTTATACTTCTTGACAAAGGTCTAGACATTCTGTTTAATTTTCAAGTATTTGTATATAAGGGTTTAAACGATTTAGGTCAATTTACTTCGAATATGTGAACACCCTTTAATTTCTAAATTCAAATTTTATACTTGTTGTTATAGTGCACTTAGCAATAACGGTTCTTTGCAAATTCCAACTATCTGTGTATAATAGTTCAAAAGTTTGGCCACATACCTCAAATTACATAAACTATTGGGACACCCTTTAACTTTTAATTTTGAATGTTTATACTTGTTATTGTTACGGTCGTGTCCAATTTTCAAACATTTGTCTATAACAGTTCAAAAGATAGGCGCATATAAGTCAATTTACGTCACCTAAAGGAACACCCTTTACGGTTCATAATACATTTAAAAAACATTTATGTTGTAGGGGATACCCTTTAATTATTAAGATTATGATTTGTTTTTAAAACGAGACGAATTTGTAAGCATAATCTATCAAATTATAAAAAAAAAATTCAAAATCGGTTTAGAAATGACTGGGTTCTGCAGGCACAAACATAAAAGAGCAACATTCAGTCGAATTGATAACCTCCCTTTTTTTGTGTGAAGTCGGTTAAAAATACAAAAATATCCTTTGTCGAAATCTACCCATCCTCTACCAATTAACAGATTAAGTTCTTTTATCCTGTTATTATATATGCAAAACTAGCTCGTTGGGAAAAGTGAAATAAGAATCGCGAACGTTTTTCTACAGAAACAAATTTTTTAAATTCTTCGTCGAAATATTTTAGTATTATAACAAGGCTTAATCCGACTTAGGTTCACCTTTATTTTATTATCTAAATTTAGAAAAAAAAATTTATTTAAAATTTTTGTGTTAATTTTTAAAGAAATCAGATAAAATTAGACACTAACAAAATGTATTGACGAATTTTTTGGGTTCCTGCAACCGTCATCAGCATTCTTAACGTCTATTTAGCTTTATTTTGTACTTTCAGAAATATTAATTTGCAGAAAACTTAATTAAATTAAAGTATCTTAGGAAGAAATAAGTAAATTGTAACTTCTACCACTAAAATAGTGTTGTGTATGTGTGAAAAGAAAAAAAATTTAGCTACGGCTACACTGATTTTGCGTCTGCGTGTATTTTAAACTAAGGATTCATAAATTCAAATCCCGATATTGTTTTGATAAGCTAAAAATAAAAAATAATAATTGGTGCTGACTTATCCGGGTTGATTAGTTAATTAAGGGCTAATAAATAAGTTCCAAATAAAATAGAAAATCAATTGCTGTGTAGCCGCGTTAGAAGAGCTAGTAAAGGTCTCTATATATAAAACGGTTGATAAAATTGCTGAATCATCGTGGTCAAAGTCTTAACAAGACATGAGTAAGATAGCAGAGTAATACAACAGTATGCTTAAGTCGTAGTTTATATGGCTAAAAGGCCTAGTTGATAAGGACGACATTGTTAGTGCGAGTATTGCCGGAACCACAGCAAAGCGTATATGTTGTCTGGGTAGCAGGTTTGCTAATTGAATGAATCGAGTCTTGCTTAAGTTACAATTTATTGTTTTTTTTAGATGGCTGCTTTGGTCTGTAAAAAGCTCGTGCTTAGTAAGCAAAAGACTGTGAATAAAAATCTAACCAGAGCCACAGTAAACACAAAACTAAAAGTAAAAGTTAAAATTGAAAAAGTTACAATAGTTTTATACAGACATATTGACTGCCTTCCACACTTTAACATTTAAAATCGAATGAGTTTATAAATATTTCGTTTATAATGTCTGGTTTCAAAACGTTATTTCGCCCCATGGTGAAATGTAAACATATTTTCGATAATTATACAAATACAAGCAAGAGGTCTACAAATTATCGTAAGCCGCCTGTAAAGTTTTAGTCTTAATTTTATTTCCATTATTTGAAAGGCTTGAAATATTTGGGTTTTTATTTCAATAATTTTTTGAATTTAAATTTTATATTCTTAACCGACAAATTTATTCAAAGTTATTGAATTGTGAAACTGAACACAATTTGGGTTTTCTTTATTTTTGATCATCCAACGACAGCAATTCGTTTAAATATTATAAATATAATAATTTTAAACTTAAATCTTTCTTATCCATTCTTTTTTTAAGAGGACTAGTACTGCTTATACAAAGCACTCTGCCAGGACTAGGAAATTAGTTCATGGACAGGACGATAGAGAGAGTAATGCTTCGCACATTGAAAGTAACAGGAAAGTTCTCCACAGTAAGTTTACTCCACAAGCGAACTGTACGTGAAAAAAATGCCTTTTCTCTGTAATGCGTAACTCTATTTACTGATTGATTATTATTGAGAATTATGTTCCAATTTCTGTCTGATAACGTTGAGACAGATATCGAAAAGATCAAATAGAGTGAAGTATCTCCTGCACTGAGACGGTACTTGAATGCTACTTTTAAGACTAGAAAGTTATGCTTGTTCTACTGAATGTCGCATAGAATTTTCGAGAGCCTTTGATTCCTTTATAATGGGTGTTTTTTTAAGGCCCGCTAGAACTTAACATTATAAAAAAAACCACTAAAATTAAATTTTGATAAAAAATTTTTTCTTATATTTTCAGTAAACTCTGGCAAATCATTATGAATAGACTCACGCTTAAACAATGCTATCAAATCATCCAAGTTTACTTTGAAAATAAGTCATCTATTTGAGCAACTTATAGACGACTTTGTGATTTTTATGAAGCACATATTCGTCAAACTGAGCAAGCCATCCATCGAACTGTGGATAGATTTTGTACGAAATACTCTCTAGAGGATGCAATAACATCAACACGTCGAAGGAGTGTGCAAAGATCTTGGTCGTCACCCGTATAAGATCCAGCTAGTGCAGAAATTAAGGCCATGAGACAATTATATGCGTCGTTATTTCGCTGATTGGACTCCGGAGCAGTTAGTAACTGACTCGTTGTTTTATCGCTAAATTATGTTCAGAAATGAGGCTCATTTTTAGCTTAACATCTTTGTTAATAAGCAAAACTTCCGCATATGGAGTGACACCAATCCACATCATACCCTACAGACTGAACTGCATCCAGAAAAATGCATTGTTTGGTGTGGTTTACACGCTTGTGGCATTATCGGACTTTATTTCTTTTTCTTATCTCACGTTAAGGTTAATGAAGATCGTTACCGCACTATAATTAATGATTTTTTGTTTGAAAATATGAATGAAATTGATCTGGACGAAATGTGGTTTCAATAAAAAGGTGCTACGTGCCATACGGCAACCGCAACTATCGAGTTATTGAAATCAAAATTTGACGATAAATTGATTTTGAGAAATGAATCTATCAATTGGCCTTCAAGCTCGCGGGATTTAGCACATCTCGATTATTTCCTATGGGGCCACGTGAAGTCACTGGCTTATGCTGATAAAGCAGCAAAAATTGACGCTTTGGAGGACAACATTGTTCATGTTATTCGTGACATACGGCCAGCAGTACTTGAAAAAGGGACCCAAAATTGGACGTTCAGAATGCGCTTCGTCTTGAGCAGCCACGGCGGCTATATGCCCGAAATCATTTTTAAATATTAAAGTCATGTTCTGATCTTCTGTATAGAAAAAATTCGTCTTCTTGTGATATTTTTTACAATTTAAAGTTCTATCGGACTTAAAAATTACCCTTTATTTATATCACCCATATTAACAGATGCATCACACTAAACACTGCGTGGAGGTAATCAATTAGATCAATTAACTTATAGCCAGTGCTAGTGAACATTGAAAGGAAAGTAATGCTTATCTGAATTATTAGTTGCTTCTAAGTAGAGGATATATATTTTTTCTTTTCAATAAAAATTTTTCAATTTAAAAATTAAAATTGTTAAAAACAAAATCATTATCATTAAAGTATAATTAAATGGTTTCAGCGCATTTGCATTAAAAAATATTATTCCCAATGCCATAGATTGGTCATGCCAGCTAGCAAAAATATCCGTCTACAATGTGACTGCAATCATAATTTTTAAATCTCATAAAAATACTTTTTATTCAAAATTATATTTTAACAGTTTGATTACAATTTGTTTAAAGTCAGTAGCATTAAATGGTATTTAAGTCTTTTGTTTCTCGTAATTAAATTCAAATAATGACAATTAGATATCAATTGTTATGGCCACCACCAACAATTTCTTGTTCTATATCCGTTTTCTTACTTTTGCTGCTTAGAAATACTTGTAATTAATAACTAGCCAAATTCTTAACGGACTTGTTGCTGGTTATTCTTAAGTGATTGGAATTTAATTTAAACTATTTTAGAATTCCAAACATTCTAAAGTTTACATAAAGTTAAATAATCTTTTAAATAAAATTTTTATTCTTGGCTCGAAGTTATTAAAACAATCTTAAGAAGAAAAATTTTAATACTTCCTTTACAAGCCGGCAAAAATAAACACATTTTTTTAATTGCTTTTACCTGTTTCCTACAACAAACACTACAATGACAACTACAACAACAAAAGAAAAAGACAATATAAAAAGAAAAGGAAACACAATTGCGGCTTAGCATTAAATCCGCTTTGTATCTGATGCAATTTGCTGTTGCATTAAAGTCTACAACTTTTTTATTTTTTTCTATTAAAATAATTTTACAATTTTCTTCATTTTATTTGTGTGTTATTTTTAGAATAAAGTTTTGAGGCTGTTGTTAGCATCTTGATATTCTTAAGGGTATCTAGGAGTGTTGATAAAATTAAATTATGTGGCTTTTAATACGATTTAACACTTGAGGACATGTTATTTTATGCGCGTTCTAATTAATTACGTAAAGTGAAAATTTTCTTGTGTGTGTGTGTGTTTTTTGTGTAATAGTTGTAGTAGATGGGAGTAAATAAACTTAATAATATTTAACAAAGTCTAATGAAGTAGTTTGCATTTTTTAAGATTTTATTTTAGAAAGAAGTTAGCGAAGTTGTGTATTCCGCTTTAGCATTGAAATGTTAATCAAAATGTTTTTCAATCAATAAATATATTAAAATCTTCAGCACTGAATTTTGAAAAATTGTATTTTTCTTTTATTTTCATACTACAAATAAATAATTCTCATGTGCCTTAACAGGTGCCAAATTACGACATTCGACATTGATCGAAATTTCCATAGGATTTAAATTGATATTTCGTTCGATATCGAATGCCGTAATTTGTCCTCAGGTTTATCGTAGGAGGAATTCTTTCTGTCAAAAGACATAAAGTTACTTCCATGGCAGAATTTTTTCTTTTTTCGTTTGGAGGAGCATATACCAGTCTATTTTACAGAGTTATGCGTACTGCTGCAGTTTTCGATTAATTGGGCCATATTTATTTAGCTTTTTGATAAATTTTTGTTCATCACCGAACAGGCGAATAGGTTCCCTCAAAATTTATATCTTCATTTGGGTTTTTAATTAGAAATCTGTAACAAAACAAAATTTATATTTTGTATAAAGTACAAAGTATCTTTTAAAATCCAGCAGATCAGTGGTCAATAATTTGCTGCAGTCACAAAATAGCAGCTTAAAATAATAATTTCAATTGCAAAAACCTCAAATACAATATAAATCGGCGAACGGCAAGTTGGATTTACACACTACGAAGAATGGCGCACCAATGGAAGGCCACCCTTAAATTTTAAATTTTATGTTGCTGCTGTTGAAAATCTGACGTCTCAACCTTTTACTACTTTAAATACAATTTACGTCGTAAACAGATTTTTGAGATGAACACCCTTTCATCATTAATTTATTAATTTCAGTTTTTTTTTGCTATTTCAAACATTCATAAAAACCACGTCGCATGGGGACTTCTCGTAATTTTAAATTTAATTTTTTTATACTTGCAGACACACTACTTTTTTGTACTCATTTTTAATTTAATAAGAATTTTTAATAATAAATGTCTACAAACGGGTATTTTCAAAAGTTTCCTCTTGTTTACTCATGGTGTCCTTCGGTTTAATAAATCTTTATTCTTGAAGAAAATTGAAAGGTCACCTGAGACCAAAAATGTCTACTGATAAGAAAAAAGTGTCAGCTAAATTATATGCCATCAATAAAAAGTAATTATCAAAAGGTGCTTTGAAAATTATGTTCTTCTCATTGAAGGCGCTCGCCTAACGTACTAAACAAACAGCCAGTGATGACAGTCTTCCCCGAAAAGTATGACGTTGGCGGAACAAATCTAATTAAATTAACAGCATTTTAACAAAATTTCTTTCTCCAAGTTGACTTCTTAACAACTGAATATTACAATTTGAATACCTTCTCTTTCGTTCAACACAAAAAACGATGATGCAATTTTATAGTAAAATATTTTTTTTTTCGTTTGTTACAAACTTTAATCTTCTAAAATGTTAAAATAGTTTAAAAGGTTTAACAAGGAAAAACATAGGGAAAAAGATTTGCAAAAACTATGATACAAAATTTAATATTCATTAGGTAGGAGTTTACAGATGATAATGATGATGATAATTATAATGCTCTTGAAGTAAATTGCAACTTCTTTTTCTAGCAAAAAAATTGGCCAAACTGAAAACATTAAAAATCTGTTTTTTACTCTTAAAGGTTAAAACTTAATTAACTGATAACATATATTTTGTTTGCTCTTTACTCTCTCTCTTACACACCTACACATAGATATTTTTCCGTTTCTGTTAATCCATAACAGCACTTAGAAAAAAGTGCATCCATAATTTATTTTATGTTTTTTCTTATTCAACTTTTTTTTACTCAGAGATAATAAGGTGTTTTCCAAGAACAAGATAAAATAAAAATATTACAGGAAAAATCAAAAAAAAAAAAAGAATCCTTATTAAAATATAATGCAAGACTAAGAAATTGGATAAACGTTGAAATAAAATGTGACTTAAATTTTTAAAGTCTGCTGAAGCTGAATTCTAAGTTCAAAATGTATGAAGTGGGTTCAGTGAATTTAATTGAAAAATTTTATTTATTGATAAAAAAAATTACAGGATTTAATTAAAATTTTGATTTCAGTATCAAAAAAGATTTTAGAGAAATTTAATTCGAATAATATTTTAGTTAAATTTTTTGATGAATTAATTGTTTTTTTCAGAGGCCAGTAAAAATTTACTGGCAATAAAAACTAAATTTATTTTGCGTAAAAATATACTAAACGCAGTTAAAATATAATAAACTGGCCCAATTACGCGCATAAAAAATAAGGAAATAAAACAAATTTAAAAGGTGCCCCTTAGAGACATGATTTTTACTTTTGTGGTTTTATATTTTGAACCAAAACATGCAGAGTTTATTCGCTCTACAACAGAAAGCATAAAATGTAAAATAAAAAGTTAAAGGGTGTCCCCATAGAAAATCTAATTTTTATGATTATTATCTTGACACTTCAAATTTTCGACATAAAATAAATAAAATGATTTATAAAAAAAATCAAAGGGTGGCCTATGTGTGATATCATGTGATTTGGTGGATTCTTAAAGCCCTTCGTAGGTCATCAAAACTGATAATTAACGAGTGATGCTTTTAATTCTTCATTCTAGACTTTATGTAATTTTTTACTTTTAGGTGCACCCGGTGCGCTTCTCTGCTTCAAAGATATTTCACTTTGTATGAGAGGTAACACTTTCTCACTTTCCTTATCCATTCGATGAGCTTAAAAAACCCTTAAGTACGCCAATCGATTAAACATAGCTTCGATAATTTTGTTGTTGAAAATTAGCAAGATCAATCCATGTCCTTCGAGCCAGTGGGCAAAACACCATCCCTGCCTCTAATTTTTCCAAACCATTTGGAACAATGAAGAAACTCCTATCGAAAAAAAAACAAAAAAAAAATATATAAAGCGATAGAGAATTAAAAAATAAGAAAAAAAAACATCAAATGGAAAAATTGGCGCTCGCCAATATTTTCCGAGTTATGGGCCTCTTAAATTTGCATCAAAAAGTGCTTTTTTTGCTACGCAACCAGCATATAAAACACAGAAGCAAATCCCATCTTTTCAAAAGATTTCAGAGAAATACACGCAGAGAGAGAGAGATAATGCCTGCCAAAAACTTCACCCGAAGACGTTTAGTTTTCATCTCTAAACACCCATTGAGGTTTAAAAATGCTAAATTTTTTACTTTTTTAAAATATTCCTCATTTTATCTCTTAACATTTTCAAAAAATCCAACACAAAATTTCCCTCTATTGTTAAGGTTGCAAATAAAATCTGATGCCAAAAAAAAAAAATCAAACAAACATATTTAACGGCCTTAATAACAATTTATAACTTTAGCACCGTTTTAAAAGGCACACATGTTTGCTATAAATGTGTAACATCCTTTTTAGAATCTGTGGAGAATTAAAAAAAATTTTGTTTGCCAACTGAATAAAAATAAAATTCATCATAAATAATTTTTTTTTGTAGTCGTCCATTTTCCTTACAAAATCCTGTGAAAAAGTTGGATTATTATCACATCCTTCTATTGTAGTTTTCTTTACAATGTGCACGAGTCTATGTAAATGAGTTTTGCATGAGAATAAACTTATGCAAACGTAAGAGTACGAGTGCGAGTGCAGGGTTTTATATAAAACAGAATAATTATGTTAAGTAGTTTATGGAAACGATGTCAGTTAGATGGTGGAAACAGCAGGCAAGCAGGAGGCAGAACAGCAGGTAAAAAAACAGACAAAAATGCTGAAAGACAGATGTGTTGCTTTTACAACGAATTAATGAAATAATTTTATAACGTTTGTATAACAAAGTATAATGACGACGATAATGATGATGATCACAACTAAATGGTATAGAAAAAGCATTTGAAAAAAATATTGTTAACGTAATTGTAGCATTCCGGTTGAATGTCTCTTAGTTTCACTTTTAACTTTAGAATTGAATGTTTGATTCGTGGTGATTATTAAAATTAATAGATCTAAACATAACTTCCAATAAAAATAATTAACGTTTGTGGTAACAAATTTAATTGAATAAGAAAATAAATAATAAATTGAGTGCTTTCCGTCAATAATTTCAAATCATATTTTTAGTTTAATAATAATGTAAATATATTTTAGTTTTAGTGTAGTCATAGTCCTATCATAGTATAAATATAGTAAAGTTATAGTCCACATATAGCCAATTTATAGCCTAAGCATAGTTGAACTTTATTCATATTGTATTCCAGCTACACGTCAGTCCTAAAACACTGCTAATGGCTTACTCATAGTGTGGTTGTAATCAATTTAAGTATGTAAATATTTAGTCCAGTTATAATATTGTGGATAATCTATATAATTGCAGTCCAGTTGTGGCTTGATTAATATTTAATTATTGTATGGTCATTATCTAGTCATAATTTTATTTTAATCTAGTCATTATTAACTCATAGTATAGTCCTACTGTGGCAATAGATAAGTCATAGTTTATTTATAATCATATCGCAGTATGTTTTTAGATCAGTAATAATTCTGTCATACAACTAGTCATTGTGTGATTTTAGCTAGATCACAAATTCATCAAAGTAAATTTTTTGTATTTTAATCGTCTAGTACTAATTGTATTTAGCCCAACCATAGTAAAGTTTTAGCCATTTATAACCTAATCATAGTTCAGTAATGGTTTAATTAAAGTGTGTCTGTTTATGTCCTGGCATGTGGGAACACCATTGCGGCGAATTCACACCTGCGGTCTTTTATGTTTCTCTTGGTGAGCCGTCAATTGCTCGATCGGCGTTATTTTTGGCATGGCTCGGGACTGCGAGAAGTATCGTTAAGGCCAGGGCACATAGAATCCGTCATACGTACTTTGACAAATTCAACTGACAGGTCAGTTAAAATACATGTTTTCTTATGAGAGTTGTCACAATCAATAAGTGTCCGTCAACGCAAGGTACGAAAGTTGGTCAACTTTTAACTTTTGACGTATGTTTAATACTTTGACAACTATCAACTGCTTCTTCTTCTCTTTTTTTTTTTTAATTCTTGCTGTGTTTCAATTGTGTCTTGTGATTTTAATAAAACAATTTAGCTGGCAAACAATAAAATACAAATTTAATTAAATTAACAAGTAAATGAAATACAAATTAAATTTAAAAATAAATAAAAATAGAGAGCAAACTTTGATTTAAAATCCGTCAGCAAAGTATTCATTGTGCCAACCTCATCCGTCCTTACTTTGACTTAAGTTGAATTTGTCAAAGTGCAACGTATGACGGATTCTATGTGCCCCGGCCTTTACTTGTTGATTGGCATCTTGAGTTGAAACAACTATTTTTAAACAAATTTGTGGTTTTTGAAATTATATTATAAAGTAATAATAAAAAAGAAGTTCGATAACGAATTCACAATTGTGTTTTTTCTTGGTATTCAAGACATAAGTAGCTGCCACCATAAAAAATACACATAGTTATCCAGCATCCAGGAAACAGGCAACCGAACGCACTTTTTCTTACCAATACCTGCATTCACCATTTGCGCCAACCAGCCAATCAGCGACAGCACTCAGGTAAACAAAGTGTTTTCATACTTTTGTTGTAGTCTAGTAATTGCAGCCATAGTCTAATCATAGTCAAGCCATAGTTTGATATTAGTTTAGTCATAATGTAGATTTAGGCAATTCGTTGTCTAACCCGACTATTGTTAAAATCTTGTTTAGTATTAGTCTTTTAAAAGTCAAATTGTAGTCGTGTTAAAGAGTCTAGTTTAAAATCCATCCTAAAACAATTTTTTGTTACTTGTTAAATGTTAAATGTTTTGTTTATTTTTCGATTTAAATATAATTTAATTTTTAGTTTATTCAATTATATAGTTAATCGAAAAAAAAAAGAAATGATAACCATTATGCTGCATTTCAATTAAATCGAAAATTGTTATTCTAAAGAAAAACGGAATCGAAAAAAAAGAAGAAGACAACAATGCTTATAAAATTAATAGCATCACTGTGGAATGTGGAAATGAAATAGCAAAATAAGCAAGTTTGTTATCATTTTCATAAACAAATGTCAAATTTAATACAAGAAGTTGTATGTTTACATAATTAAAAATAAATTCTTGATGAAGTTTAATAAAAAAAATTATTAAATAAAATAAAAAATATGAAAACAAAATAAAAATTAGTTGTTTTTGGCATTTTATGTGCTTGCATTTTTTGTTGGAGGACTTAATGCAATGAGGATTCCTGTAACTTCCTTTCAGAACGCTGCTACTTTTTCCTTTAATCGCTGGTGGTATCCACATGTAATGTCTGCTTTAGATGCCATTATATCTGCCAGTTTTTCATACTGCTCTAGTGTTGTTTTTGACCCCGTAATACATAAAAAGCACATCAGTTTTGGATACAAAAATTAACAATTTAAAACAAAAGAAAATGAATTTAATTAAATTAATTAATTAAAAGTAAATTTAAGTGTTTTTTAAACCGTTTCTGAAAATTTTATCTCATTTCCTACTTTCATTTTATTAAATTTTTAACTTCTTAACTAAAATTAAAAATAACGAAAACCCCCCCGTTACCAAAAAAAAAAAAAAAAAACTACTGAGATACTCGAAGCCCCGAACGTAATGCAGAATTCATACAATCGAAAGAAACTGAGCGGAATCGAAATGGAGAATACCAAAGTTGAAAGACGGAGAAAATTTCAATTTGGATCGAAACGCTGAATAGGGGTGTACTAATTTTGAATTGAAAAATGATATAAAATTTAGTTTTCAAATGGATTAAAAAAAATTTTCGGCTGAAGTTCATTTATTAATTTAATTTCTAAAAATTTTTAGAAAGAAAAATTATTTACAAATGTATGCGCTTAAAATTTTCTAAAATTTTTAAGAAATTAAATAAATAAATGAACCTAAAGCCGAAAAATTAAATTTTAATCCATTTGAAAATTAAATATATAAAGTAATTCGTTAAATATATTTAATTAAAAAAGAAGAAATAAATTTTTTGATAAAATGAGTATTTCATTTAGTTGACTAATTTAATCTCAGTTGAATGACAAATAAAACCCCTAATAGTTGCACAGCCAAGTCAAAACTTAAGTCAGAATCACATGTTTGTCGTAATTCAATCATAGCTTTGTCATACTTTTTCCCGCACTCTAGTTACATTCGGGTTATTGCCAAACTTTCGTTTAGACTTATTATGTAGATAAATTCTAGTCTAGTCGCACTCTTTCAAATTTTATTATAAACATTTTTTAATAACACTCTCTTTAGCCATATGTTTAATTTTAAGAATATTTTATTGTTTAATTTTAAGAATATTTTATTAAATAAAATTATGATTTATAACGTTTAAAAGGAAAAAATAAAAACTGATGTGTTGGCTGTAATTGAACTAGGTAATGGCATGAAGGTGAGTTAACGCTGGAGAAGGGAGTTGGATGGTATAAGGGGTCACAAAGCTGAAGTATAAGGATTTTTTTGTGACACGGTTGGGAGGGCAAAGCAGGTTTACATCAGCCTGATAGGAAAAGGAGGTGTTTTGTTTATGAGGTATGCGTTTGTTTTTCGTTTTTTTTTATATTTAGTTTTTTTATGGGCAGCGTACCCAGTGAGAGGGTTGGAACCTGCTGAGAGGTGCTCGCCGGAGAAATTAGGGTTGAATGAGCTAGCTGGAAAACCCACTGGTCCCTACGACTGTTACATAAATGTAAGTAACTTGGTCTGTATTTATATTCAATTACAAATAATTTAAAGATGTAAGAAAAAGTTTGAAGAATAATATATAATTATTATGATTGCATCTTTTACAATTTTCAATTATTTTCTGAATAGAATTTAAACAAGTAAATTGTTAATTTAATTACAAACTTATTTATAAAAAAAAAATAAATAAATAAATAAATAAAGTTTTATAATAAAACAAATTAAAATTAAACAAATAAAAAGAATTCTTTATGCCCTTTATTTCAAAAAAATTTTTTATTAAATACATAATTGAATCAATTAAATGAATTGCAATATAAAATAAAAAAATTAAATCTTTTGTCTGGTTTTGATAAAAAGTTCTGCGGAGTCAAATTCACGAAGGAATGATATTGAGGTGAATATTTTTTTATTTCATAGGAAATTGCAAAAAGTAAAATATTTTAACAAATATTAAAATTGTTTTTGCTGATCTCTAAAAATTTAAAAAAATTATGGTAAAAACTTTTTAACTTGAGAAAAGTAAAAATATTAATTATGCAATAATATTTTTATAAATTAGGCAAATCCAATAAAATTTTCTGTGCTTGTGTAGTTGGTAAAAAATCTGCGACACTAAGATAAAGGAAATCCCACAATTCCTAAAATAAAAACCAAAAATCCCAAAATTGGAATTTTTTGCTCTTTAGCCCATAAAGCCCACATATGGACTGGGGCTCACGCAATACTTTCAGCAACAATTCGGAGTATTTATAGCCTTCTTACAGTAGTTTTCAGGGGATGACCCCTACTTATGCAATGCATTGTGCCAGAACTAGGAACTTGTGAACATTTGATTTGAATCTTTGCACATTAAAAGTGGCAGGAAAGGCCTCTGCAGGGATTTTATTCCACATACGTACTGTTCTGCTAAAAAACGAATTTTCTCTGTAATGCGTTGTGCGATTTACTGGCCAATCGACCACAAAGGAATGAGCCCTTGATGCAGATCGCGTTGCGCGTATGAAATTATGGTTTTCAGGAACAAGTTCCCTGATTTCATAAGAGCACATTTCGTTGTAGTAACGAAACACACCCCACATTGCGTTGATGCTCCAGTGAGTCAATAGAGGTGGATACCCTACTGTCACCAATGAGTTTCTCTGCTCTTTCCTGTATGCGGTCGAGTAACTCCAAAATAGACTTTGAAGCACCGGCCCATACATGAGAGTTGTATTCCATTTTCAGTCTGATAAAGGTGACATAGATAGTAAGGAGATCAGATGGAGTGAAGTATTTCTTACACCGTTTCAGAAAACCTAAGCACTTGAATGCTTTTTTTGCAACATGAAAAATATGCTTTTTCCAACGAACATCGCATTGAATTTTCATGCCAAGAACATCGAGAGCTTCTGATTCCTTAATATCTATAACACCCATAATTACAGTTGAGGTAGCATATTCAGCAGAACACCTGTGCGAAAGCACACAGCACTGGGTTTTATAAGCGTTAAACTGAACCCTGTTCGCCAGTCCGCACACTGAAATTACCAAAAGGTCGCGATTAAGGCCATCATCCATACGCTTTAGAAAATATACGGTAAAGTGAAAATTTTGATGCAAAATAAGTCAAACGGGAGGACCTCTATCTTCTGCAAGGCTGATCAATTTTATACAAAATTTGGTTTAAACGTTTAAACATTTTGTTAGCTTAAACAAAAATTAAAAATTTGTATATATGAAGGATGGCAACCCTGATAGAATAGAACTATATGGCTTATTAACGGAAAATATAATAGCAGAACGAAAAAGTAAAGGAAAATAGGAAGAAGAGAAATAAGGAAGTGGTCTTGTTTAAGTGCAATCGGTTTTTGTCAAGTCAGTCGAGCAGTTGCGCAGTTGTAATAAAAAAGTTGCAAGTTGTTAACACAAAAAAGTAAAAAGTCTTTTAAAAGAAAAGTGTTGAAAATAAAAAGATTTTAAACCAAAATAAAAACTAAATTTGTTAATTTTTTAAACGAACTAAGATTCAATTTAATAAAAAAAAATTCTTGAATCTTTTTTTTAAAAAACGTTAAAATCAAAACAAAATTTGAATAAAAAAAATTATTTAATAAAAATATAAAAAATCTGAGTTTTTTATTAGATCATTAGAAAAACATTATTACATATATTCCTTAAGAGAATTTTTTTCTAGCTGTTTTTAGGCTAAATGCAATAATTTCGGACTTTTTTTAATTAAAAATAGTAAACTTTTAAAGCCAGAGAGAAATTATCCTTGAAATTTTCTCCAGAATATTTTAAATTTTGCTCGCTAACTACGGGAAAAAATTCAAATAAATTTGCTGAAAATTGTATCCAGTATCTTATAAAAACAAGACCAAGGTATCGAAAAGTCAAAAATTTAAACGCCTTTAACAAGATCATTTTAAAAAATAAACAAACAGACTAAAGAACCATATTGTAGGTATTGATGAGTCCTTTAGGACATTGTAAATTTTTTTAAAAACCAGACAAAAATTGAGGAAATGCCAAGCGTTAGAATCATTTTCAGGTGCGAGGTATCCAACTCTGAGCCTACATAGTACCATCCCTGGAAAGTGGATAGAATCAAGATATTTTAATTTTCCCCACTGTGTAATGTTTAATTTGTTCAATAACTTGATTCAACTTAATCCTTATTAAAACTCAATTTTATTTAAAACTTAATTTAATGTAAAAATCAATAAATATTTAATTTTAACATCAACAATTTTATTCTCTACTTCATCCTCTTAACAAAATGCTTTTACAATTTTCTATCTTTCTAGTTCATTGACTTTAAAAACTAAAAAAAAAATCCATAGAAAATTTAGTAAAAATACATTTGAAAATTATATAAAATCAAGTGAAAATTTGCTAAATTTCCGAGAATTTGCAACAATACATTCGATAAATATATGAAAGAAAAAAATAATAAAACTAACAATATTTAGACAGACGATTGGGCAGACAACAACTCTGCATCTCAACAAATCCCTTAACAAATCATGTGGCACAACAACAATTTCTACAATTTTTCCTTCTACAGTTTATTTTGCCTTTACTTTTGCCATTTTTCAAATACAAATGCAAATGCAAGTGAATGTTTTATTGGAAAAATACGGAATGAAAATTTAACATTAAAAGTGTGAAGCTCAAGAGAGAAGAAGTGGAAAAGAAATAAAAATCTTTTGAACCACATGAAAATATTTGAATACAGAAATATAAAATGCGAAATGAATTGAATTGAATGAATAACTTCTACTTAAAGATACAAAAATATAGATGATAGTGCTTGCCTCACAATTAAATCTGTTGTCTGTATGTTTGTGTAACTAAGTGTGTGTGAATGTAGTTGTGTTCCTTCCTCATTTGGTTAAACATTCTAACTGCACTTTTACCACGTACAACATAAAGTACAATGTTAAAATATGAAGTGTTTTTTTTTTTTCTTTTCTTGTTTCTATTGAAATTTTTTTACTTTTTTTTAGCTTTGGAAAATGAACTTTTATATTTTTTGTTGGTTTTTTTTTCAAATTTACATTTTGAAGAAAATGTGTTTTCATGTTGATAATATAATTTTCGGTATTATTTGAAAGTAGTTTTTGTATAAAAATACTCGCATATTTTAAGTTTATTTGCATAAAAGAGGATATGATATATTTTAGCTGTTGTTGTTGTTGTTGTTAAGAATCATGTTTAAAATTTGCCACTTTTTAGTGCTGTTCGTTTTAATGGTATTTATTTGAAGGAAGAAATATTATTTAAACATATGGAATCAAAGTTAAAAGTAAATTTACTTTATTTAGCTCTTAAAATTATTTAAATATTTAAAACTAAGAATTAAAATCTCTTCGTTTTTTATTATTATTATTTTTTTTTTTTTTGAATAATAAAGGGTCATCCAAATGTGACGCTTAGATGTCAGCACTATATAATTTTTACACGTGACAACTTTTCAAATGACATAAGCCATTTTGTTTTATTAGAAGGTAGTACAGTTTTAACCATGGACAGGTACACATTGCAGTTGGATTATTGAACAACGAACAACAGATCCATTGTTTTCAAGCAAAATTTTGTTTAGTGACGAAGCTCATTTCAGAATGGATGGATTCGTCAATAAGCAAAATTTTCGTATCTGGGGTGATGAAAATCCTCGTGTTATTCATAAAAAATCTCTACACCCACAAAAAGTTACTGTTTGGTGTGCATTTTGGGCAAACGGAATCATTGGGCCATTTTTCTTCGAAGATGATGCTGGAAATGCTGTTACTGTGAATGCTGAGCAATACCAATCAATGTTGAGAGACTTTTTATGGACACAGTTGAATCATATTGATGTGTGTGACGTCTATTTCCAGCAAGACGGTGCTACATGTCACACAACTCGAGAAAACATTACGCGTTTTGCGATCAAAATTTCCTCAACGTGTAATTTCACGAAATGCAGATTTCAATTGGCCTCCAAAGTCATGTGATCTGACACCATTAGATTTTTTTTGTGGGGTTTTTTTGAAAAGTCGAGTGTATGCTAACAAGCCACAAACAATTAATGATCTAAAGAACAACATTCAAGTTGCAATTCGTGAAATAACACCATTAACATGTCGAAAAGTCATTGAAAATTTCAATATTCGGATTGATGTCTGCAGACGCAGTCATGATGGACATTTGAATGATATTCTATTCCACTTATAATTGTAATCGATCATACTTTTAATAAAAATAACAGTTTGAAAAAATTGCAAATAATTTGTGTTTTATTTCAAAGAAACATGTAGGCGCTTTTTTTGGATGACCCTTTACTTATGAAGTTTGTGAAAAGCTATATTAGCCATCTAAGAGGAGTCATAAAATAGAGAATTTTATATTTTTATTTTAACGAATTATAAATTGTGGCTTTTTCCACGTTAAGTAAAAAATTAATAACTTATAACTGTCGAACACTTATTATGTCAATCGAGGTCTTCAAAATAAATAGCAATAAAGCCATAATTGAAAATAAGCTGTTGAAGAAGTAGAAATAGGATTGAAAACAATTTACTAAGGAATCGACTATTTACTTCAAAAATCTATGTCAATTATTATTATTTTTACTTAAGTTGTGTTGGGATATGAACACATGAACTGTAAACTGCTATTGAATAAAGAAGCGCACAAAACCGCTAGTTTAGTTATTGTGGTTTCTCAATGTGCCTTAAGGCCAGGATTGACTATCATACTCAGTCGTACGATCTGTCAAAAATTGCATGTGCGCTCAAAAGGTATGATAGTGTGGACTAAAAGTGTATGTGTGTGACAGACTTTTTGACAGATCTGTACGATTTTATAATCTTTTAAAACAAATCATAAAATTATTTTTTCTATGCGATCAGAGATGATTTTTTTGAAGATGAGGAGAAAGCAACAACAAATTATTAAAAGCATCTGTTTTTTGCATCTTTTTTGTATAATAGTGTGGCACGTGCGACGCCATTTTGACACGATTTTTAAAGAAGGACAGAATTCTGTCAGATTTTTGTGTGATTAAATCGTACGATTGTGTATAATAGTGAATCCTGGCCTTTAGTTAGCGTGTTTCATGTTCTATTCTTCTAGCGATTAAAAACAATTACTTGGTCAGATTTGTTTATCTACAACACTGTTTAACATTGTTTAGCATACAACAACAATATCAGATGTTTGCTTTGTTGTTACAGATATAAAAAATATTTTGAGTTTTAATTTTAAACTCTCAAGGCAAAATTATCTTTTAGTTTATTAAACAAGATTTGCAAGAATTTTTCTTATTTTTTGTTAAATTTCGAACATTTCAATTTTTCGATGATTTATTTTTTTTTTTTTGTTTTTTGTTTTTTTTTTTTTTGAATTTTTGCACTGTTCTACAGTTTCGTTATTTTACATTGAACAAGTCAGCTTAAGAAGAAAAAGAAAAATAACTCATCAAGCAACCAATAGTAATTTGTTTGAACGAAGCTTACAGAGCACCTAAAGCTTTTTACTCTAAGCAAACAACGAATGCTTTTATTGATCTTATAACATTCACCATAAAAAGTGAAAAAAGCGTTAAACTAAGATTATCATTTCGTTTGTCATTTCTACAATATTCGCTTCCGACCCCATTAAGTACATATATTCGAAGTCCTTTCGCATAGTCTGTTTGTCCGTATTAGTTTTGAAATTAAGTTTGCCAAGGCACTAGTTCAGGCAGAGAAAATTTAAATACGTCAATCGAACAGAAAATTTTGCTATTAAAAATCAGCATCATCATCCTTTCAGGCAGCGGGCAAAACAACACGACTGCCTCTAATTTTTCCATATCATTTGGAAGAGTAAAGTAACTTCAATCGAAACAACAAAAATATGGGACGATAGAAAACTAAAAAATAAGAAAAAACATCAAGTGAAAAAATTTGTGCCGCCGATATTTTCCGTGTTATGGGCCTCTGAACTTTTAATAGAAAAGTACGATTGTGCACAATATTTTTTAAGATTTCAATGTGGATATCATTTAAAAGATTTTAAAGAGATCTTTAAGGAAATACATTTTAATTTTTTTTAAGTTTTCCTTTTTTGTTATAAAATTAGTTACTTTTTGTTTTAATACAAAATTTATGGCATTTTTCCTATTTTTTTGATAAATTTTTAATTTTTAGCGATTTTTCTGTTTTTAGAATTTGGCGAGTTTTTATTTTTTCTACATGTGGCAACATATTCCGCTAACGCAGACAATTTTACCGACCTCACACACATCAATTTTTCTTGCAACAATTCAGAATTTTGTGAATAAGAAAACGAGAAATAAAATGCACTTCTTTCTCTTCTACAAAATCCAGAATTGCTACAAGAAAAATGGACGTGTGTAAACTTGATATTTGGAATCCAAACCAAAGCAACTATCACACAAAAAGAAAAGCCTGGTTATAAATTTAATTAATTAATAAATAATTAAATTCTCGTATTCAGTAGATAAATTTTGTTAGAGTTAATTTAGATTTAACTTTGCTCCCACATTTTAGGCGGTTGTTTAACGATTTTTCTTATCATGAGTCATCATCATGTATCACTTGACGTAGACATCAATAATTTATAAACTTCCAATAAATAGAAAAAAACACAAAATTTTGAATATTATTGAATAATCAGGCATGTCACAGAACTCAATTCCAATCGAAAATGGTTTCAATTTCGTAAATTGTTTCTTCAAAAAACCAAGAATGAAAAATTTCTTCGGAATGGTTTCTTTGAAATTTTGTTATTTGCGTTTCTTAAATTTGCTCTTATAATGTGTCTTACTAGATTAGCCTTGTTGCTTACTTTGGTTTGAAAAATATTGCCACATTTAAATTAATTAGCGAAGATTCAATATTTTTCAGGAATAAGCAAAATCGATCGGAATTGTTAATACGAAACTAAAACCATTTCGATCGGAATGTATGACATGCCAGAATATTTAGTTTATTTTTTATTAAACGATTGTTTTTTTTCTTTTTATTTTATTTTCGACGCGTCTGTAACGAGCTCTTTTCTTCGTTCATCTAATAACATAGTGAGCGAAACCTCTTCGGGGTTGTATTTTCTTTCAGTCACAGACACATATAATTTTTTTAGGCGGGCACATGGTATTGAAGTTTGCATGCTTGGATATCGGTTGCTCTATCACGCTTTACAAACAAACAAATTCTGATAAAATTCACTCTCAAGGATATACTCAGATTCTTGAAAGGGCTTGCGACTACAATGAGTAAAATAAAAATTTTAGCATACTTTCAGGTGTCAAAAGAAAAAATATTTTATAAATCTGTTGGGAGTCTTAAAAAAATTTTTTGATTAATAAATTTTACTGACTCGAAATTTTTATAAATATATAAAATATATACATACACACATACATACATACATACATACATACATACATACATATGTTCATATCTTATATATTGAACATGTTTAAAGCCTATAAATTCTTCATATAAAAATGGCTTTTACACGTAAGAAAAAACTATTTTTATTTCTTACAAAAACAGAAGTGCATTCATTGCTTTTAATTTTTTCAAGCTGTACGTAAAGATGAGGCATTTAAAAATACAATATATCAACCTGCACTATATGAATGGAATTAATAAAAATAAAAAAGTATTTTCTACTAAAAACCTTATAAAATCTAAACAAAAGAGATAAAATACTAAAAACATAAATTTAAAAACTGTTTGGAAAACTAAATTGACAGCTAAGTGCAAGGACGGACAGACACAGACAGAATGAATTCTATTTGTATATTGTTTTCTTTGTTTAAAAGTAACAAAGTATAGCTTATTTGAGCATTTTTCTTTCCAAGAAAAGTAAATTGTCTGGTTTACTTTTCATTTGCCAGCAGGGTTTAAAATACAAACTACAAATACACATACACATGTACAATAAAAAAACAATAGCAAGCAAATCATGTCTCATCTGCAATAAAGACTTGGATCTACATAAATCATTAACACACTCAAGTATCCACTTTATTACTTCTACAAGCATTCATTCACTTTCATATTTTATTGCTGTTTTTTTATTTGTGATGAAATATTGTTTGATCGAATGAAGGAATAATTGAATGTATGATTTAACACAAAAAAAAAAAAAAAATCAAATAAACAATTGATACAAACCATGAGCAACTGAAATTATTTTATGTTTTACTGATTTAAGTAAAAAGCAGATGATGATTAAGTTTGTACGAAGGTTATTATTAGACGTGACTATTATTTTATTTCGAATATATGAAAAATGAAAAAAAAAAAAACAAATATCTGGGTGATATAGGATGAGCTAAAATTTAAAACGTTAATTATTTTAAAATACATTCTTAAATATATTTTTCTGACACCGTTTTTATTTAAAATTTACTTTTTATTAGTCTCTTCGGTAGTTTTATTTTTAATAAAATTTAAGAAAATTCATTTTAATTATCGTTTCCTTCTTTATTATTTTTTCATCAAATTTTTTTATTTCTATTACTTTATTTTAAACGAAAACCAGCAAAGAAACAAATTAATATTTTACCGGCATTCTTCATTTCATTTGTTAACAACATTCTAAATTTTCCTTTATTCTTCAAAATGTATAGATTTCATTGCTTTCGGAAATGAATCTAAGCATTGTTTAATATTTCTAAACACGTAAAGGTTCACAAGAAAAGGAAGACAATAGACAAAGGAATTCAATTGAGTTGTGATGAATTAAATTCCCAAAAATCTTATGGGTTCTTGTGATGGTATTGAATAAATAAATTTTAAACAATACAAAGGATTCTTTAACAGTGTCAACTAGATTTGGGAAAGATTGGCAAAGTTCATGATGGTTTTTCACTTTGCGAAGTGCACGTTAAAATTTGTTATAAAATTCTATTTTGATAATCATATTTGTTCATTACTTGTATCAGTGGTAAGAGTTCAAATAAAGGTTGAAAGGCTTCTTTGACAATATCTGTACACCAAAGAAAACCCAGACCTGTAGAGAATATCGATGTCGCTCAACCTGATCAGATTAAATTTGGCCGTTTAACCAAAAAAAAAAAAAAAAAAATGGAATTTATATGCGTTCATTAAACATTATTTTTCTAAAAAAAACTTTTAATTGGGGAAAAAGACGTTTTGTTTACATCTTTTTTTATACCAATAGTAAGTACTACTTCCATTTTGAAAAGAGGTTTTTTTATAAATGTTCTTTGCAGCAGGCATAAGTTTGATAAAAGTACCATTTAAAAAAGTACTAATTAACTTTTTAAAATATATATTTTTTTTTTTATATATATTTTAAAAATTTAATTTTTTTTAATTGCTTTTTTTTCAAAAGGTACTTTAAAAAAGGTACTTTTTGAAAAAAGGTACTTTTTGAAAAAGGTACTTTTTGAAAAAGGTACGTTTTGAAAAAGGTATTTTTTTTTAAAGTACCTTTTTGCTTTGTTGAACATAAGCAACATTAATAAGTAATACTGAACGTTTTTATTATTTTTTGCAATTTTTTCCTCGCTGTATTGTTTCCTTGTAGAATTTTCGGTTAAAGTTTAGGTTCTTTAAATAAGGAACCAAAGCATTTAAAATGAAAACTGAAGCTTTTTTCAATATAATCTACTCGTTTAATCTTCTCTATATGGTGTACATTTAAAAGCTATTTTTCAAAAATTTTACAGCTCAAACTTTAATGGTCGATTATTCTTATATATCTTTGTGGCGGACACAGCTTGTTAAATCAGTTGTTTTGACAGTTGCTTATTTTTTGTCGTATAAACACTGGGAAAACTGCATACGATCAGTTAAATATTTCACGAGCTGTGTAACAGCTGGCGCTTGGATAGAATCAACCTAAGTCGCGCAATCGAGCGCCAGTAACTGTCACGGCTTAAGCAGTCTCCTATCTAAACGTTGTGCATGCCTTCATATTCGTATTAAGATCTTGATATTAAATGTGTGGGAATTCAGCTTAACTTTTAATAAACTCGATATTAGAGAAGGTTTATGAAATGACTCCCTTTATTTGCTTCATGTAGTTTGTCCGTGATTGATTGCATATTATAGTCTATTGAATAAACTGATCTGCCTCCTTCTGTGAAACTTGCAGAAAAGTGAATAGAGAGAACTTAAGATAAGAAGAAGAGAGATGAAAAGAGAGAGTGAGAATAAGAAAGAGAGAGGCAGTCTACGACTCATCGCGCTAGCCAGGCTAAATAAAGCTTAAGAGTCATCTAGGTATGCCACCCTGTAAAGGAGCTGCCTGCCTGGTTTCCCATATGAAACTAAGGACAGGTTAGCAAAATACTGCTCCCCTAAGAAACGTAGGTGGTCTTAAGCCAGAGCTTGATTGTAGTAAGAAAAATTAGCTATCTTCTTTTCATCTTCCTCATCCTAACAGCTTCCGTAGCGATCATTGTAATGTAGTTCCATCCTTCAATGATTACGGCCACTGTGTTACGCAGTTTACTCTCATCAGCTTTATAGTCCTTTGTCGATCTAATCTTAACCATTACAACTGATCAGGTCTCCCTCCCAATTCATCGTTCTTGTTCACTTTAGGAAATGGGGATCATTATGCCACATACCGGCCGAACGACTGCTGGTTTAATTAAAAGAAAGAACATCTTCATAATGTAAAGACACAAATGCGCTTCATCGCTACAAATGTTTAATTAGCAAAATTTAAATATTTTGAATTCTTTTAACAACAATAATTTTTGTCAACTCTTAACTGTCAAATGCTGGTGTTGGAACACCCTTTATTACAATTTGACCTAATTTTATAAAATTTTCTAATCATCAGTAAAATATATTTAAAAAAAGAAAGAAAAAAAGTTTGACGAAAAACAAATATTTAAATTAATGAAATCAAATCAAATATTTCAGTTATCAAGAGCTTTCTATCGGTAAATTATGAAGAGAATTTTCTCCTTCTTCTTTCATCACATTTATTCCCAAAAAAAAACATTTCACAAAGATGCTATAAAAATATGTAAAATTGTGTTTGTTTTGAAACAAAAATACTTCATAAGAGACTTAATAAACTGAGATTTTTATATTTTAAAAATTTAATAAAATATAAAAACAACAAAAGTAAAAGAGTTTGTTTTTATCTATAACCACCATCAGCAGATTGTTTTAAAGCCAACTAGATTTGTTGTGAATTTTTTTATTTCTTGGTAAATTTCATTGATTTTTGTACAAAGAAATAAAAAATAAACTTTTACTGAAACCTCTTCATATTTATGACTTTTTGCCACATTTATTTTATGGCTGTAAATTCTTGTTCGTTATTTGCTATTTTTACACTTTTACTTTCTCTCTTTCGTTACTTTTATTTCTGGGTTGTTAAGGCTGTAATAAACTTGACGAGATCTTTCCGTTCCAGTGTCTTTTCTTTTAAGTTGATTTAATTTGTAGTTCTTTTCATGTTGGTTTATGATTGTTACAACAAATAGGACTTTATGCCATAAAATATATTTATTTATGGGTTTTCATTTTATTTAATAATATTTTCAAGGCAAAAGTCAACTGTCGATATTGATGATAATGCTGCCACAAACAGCAGGCTGTTGCTTGCAGAAAAGAAAACCATACTTGAAAATTTATAAAATTTTTTGAGGAGGTTTCTGGTTTTTGCTTCATAAAAACATGTTATTTCAGCACAAATGTGCAATAACGTAATGTTATCGGTATAATGTTAATTTTAAGAAAATTAGAAAACATACCCGGACAAAGTAGAGAGCGCTGCTAATTTAAAATAAAAAATTTTTGTGAATAAATTTCTATACGAGAGCTACTCTATATATTTCTGGCCTAATAGTGAAAATGCAAATATTTATAATCAAAAATTGTTTTTTTTTTGTTTTTCAAAGTATTCTCCAGCATGATTTATACAATTTTGCATGCGCTCAAACTAGTTGTCGAAGCACTTTTTCCACTCCGATTGAGACACCTCTAAAACATGGTTTTTAACACTTCAGCAGCTTCTTCTGGCGACGAAAATCGTTGACCACGCATTTTTTTCTTGATGTGCGGAAACAAGAAGAAGTCATTAGGTGCCAATTCAGGGCTGTACGGCGGATGACCCATTAATTCGACGTTTTGGCCGGTCAAAAACGCTCTGGTTTGAGACGATGTGTGAGAGCTCGCATTGTCATGGTGAACAATGATTCGTCTGCTCTTGTTGGTGTTTCGAATTTCTCCGGTGACTTCAGACAAAAAAATTGTAGTGTACCACTCAGAAGTGACCGTCCTACGTTGCTCAAGCGGAACAGTCGCCACATGACCAGTTTTGCCGAAGAAACAGGCGACCATTTGCCTCGAAGTGCTTCTTCCACGAACAACTTTCCTTTGATTTTGCTCGTCTTTGAAGACCTACACGGTCGACTGTTGTTTCGTTTCGGGCTCATACGCATAGATCCATGATTCGTCACCTGTGACGATCTCATAAACGTCTTTTGAAGCACCGCAATCGTATTTTTACAACATTTCTTTGCACCAATCGACACGAGTCTTTTTTTGAGCGACTTTCAAATTGTGCGGTATCCAACGAGAACAAACCTTTTTTACGGCCAGGTGTTCATGCAGTAACGAATGTATGCTGGTGGAAGAAATGTCCAAGGATGTCTCTATCTCTCGGTATGTCGCATGTCGATCTTGCATTATGAATTCACGCACGGCATCGATGTTCTCTGGCACAACAGCCGTTTTTGGACGACCTTCATGGAATTCGTCTTTGAGCGAGCTTCGGCCACGATTAAATTCATTATACCAATTTTTCACAGTGCTATAGAATGGTGCTTCATCGCCATACAAAGATTTAAGTTCATCAATGCACTCTTGTCGTGATAATCCACGTCGAAATTGTGAAAAATGATGGCACGAAAATGTTCACGAGTCAATTCCATTTTTTTCTATATTAATTTTTTCAAGTCACTGTAAACAACACAAATAATGGTCGTACGTCAAAACGTTTTGAGTACGATTATGCTTAAAAATGACAAACTTTCCAATGGAAATGTCATATTGCACTTGGCAGCACTCAGTGTTGCCAGGCCAGAAATATATATAGCAGCCCTCGTATAAATAAAAATCGTATTTATTTTCTGATTTAAATTTCTGTTAAAATGTTGTTCTTAAAAGTGGTTTAAGTTCATTAAAATAATAATAATAAATGGTGTAAAAAACAGCCTTTGACATAATCAGAGTTCATCATTATTTTTTACTGAATTAAAATTAAAAGTGAAAATCACATCGATAAATTTTTAAGTGAATTACCTCCACTTTAAAATGTTAACACTCTTAAGAGTTCTTAAATTTAATAAAAGTAAATTTTGTCTGTTCCATTTATGTTTTCTTGTGTATTCGGAGAGCTGCAGTTTATGTCTTGGGATAAATTTTAAAATATCAATGTAAAAGAAAATACCCACTTTCAAATTTAATTCAAAATGAATTAAAATTTTACTTTTTCGGCTTAAGGATTATTTTCGAATTTAATATCTAAAAAATGTTCATACTTAACAACAGTCAATAATGTCGTAAAGGAATAAGTATGAATGATTAAAAATAAAAATTGCATTTGTGGCCATACCGATGGTTGATACAAAGGAGAAACAAGATGAATTACAGAGAGAACAATGAAGAATTGCTTTAGGTTGTGTGTGAACTTTGTCTAACCAAATTAATACTGATTAGTTAGTTAAATAGATAATGTTTACAATGTACACAACCTAAGGTAGATAGATGCGAAGAATGCTGATGAAGGATGTAGCGATCCAAAAATTTCATTCTGCTGATTCTGTCTAATTTTTCTTGTTTTCTTAAAAAAGCAACTGCATACATTTGTTAATAATTTTTGTTTTCTAAAAATTTTTTAGAAATTAATTTAAACAAAGGAACCTTAACCGAAAAAGTAAAATTTTAATTTATTTATAATATTCCATGGTTCAAATCCTGATTGGGAAAAATTAAAACTATTTTTGTTTAAATTATTTTATTTTTAAATATTAATTTTTATTGATTTTCTTAATGTTTTACATTTGAAATATCCGTTGAAATATTAAATTTTAAATTCTCGTTTAAATAACTATTTTAGTTAAAATGATTTTTTTATGTTTGTTTAATTTTTATTAAATAACTATGTTATTTAGTTGTTTATATTAATCGTTAACTTATATTTATTATTTATATTTAATTTCAAAATTATTATGTAATCATGTCATCATGTTTTTTCTTGTTTTTAAATATTTATTTTAAGTGAGAAATAACTTTCTCTTCTTGGAGTTACAGATTTAGTTTTAGTTGTAAAAATATTAAAATACTAATGTATATGTGTAGATATTGTATACAATATGTATATGTATTGGTGCTTTTGAAATAGAAAATAATTTTTAAGTTTATGTCCAGTAGCAATCAAAGCATTTGTAACATGTGATTTTTATTCATAAAGTGACCTTCAATCACTCTTCATTACAATTATTTTGCTCAATTTTAATTATTAAATCTTTTAATTTTAAGCCCTTTTTATTTTACTGTTAAGGAGGTAATTAATATTTAAATGGTCCAAATGTTACCACAAAAACATTGAATTAAATAAGATTTATTTTAGATTAAATTCTAGGGATTTTATTGCTTTGCAAGTATTAATTTTTTTATAGAAAAAAATTTAAAAAAATTTATTTTCAAATTCCAAACTTTTTAATTTTAAAGACACCAAAAATATTTAAAAAAATTTTTTTTAATTTTGTAAAAATTTTTCCCAGTCAGAAAATTTTTAATTAAATGGTGACGATTTTCACAGTTTTAATAACAAAAATATTTTGAAAAACATCGAATTAATAATCATATGAATAATTTTATTTTACTCATATTTTTATTTCTTAATTTATTGAGCAAGAAAATATTTAGGTTGCAAATGTTTTGATCCCCACTGTACTTATATATTAGCATATATTCTTAATATATAAAATGTTATATCAATAATAGAAAGGTGTAGATTTATAATTTTTTCAGTTTATGTATTTTTATTCGCAAAAACCACACAAAGTTCTCTTTTATAACCAAAATTTAATTTTAATTTAAAACAAAATTTTTTTATTTTTAAAATTAAAATTTTTTCAATTGTATTTATTTTACTCCTTAACTATAAAACAAAGAACTTTTATAATTATTTTAAATAAATAACTAATTTTTATATCTAAATTTTATTTTTCATAAAAGTTTTATAAAATTTAAACATTCAATAAAAGTCAAAAGGGGGAAAAACACTCAAATATAATAATAAAATTCTTAAACATATTTTATAACATTTAAATTTTTTAATGGAAAATAATTTTACAATGACGTTAAAAATAAAACTATTTACTAGATTATGATTCATTATTTAATAAAATATAAACTTTTTAATTTAAAAAATTTTTTTTTACCGAGTTTATGAACAAAAAAATATTTAAGGTAAATTGACTAAGTTTTTTAAAAATTATGTTTTTTATTAAAATTATATTTTTATATTTATTTTTATTTTATTGGTCACTTTCCAATAAAAAACAATAATCAACTTATTTTGCAATTTCACTTTAAACATTTAAAAATTGCTTAAAAATAAAAAGTATGTTTTAGGACTTCCAGAACTTGTTTAGTTTTTGAAAAGGATTAATTTTCAGATGAGTTAATGAGGAGTTGAATATATAATTAGCGAAGTCAGAATTTCAATATAATTCCTTTTCAGAAAGGCTTTGTTATAAATAAAAAATAAACTTAAGAAAACTAATTTTAAAAAAGTACCATGTACAAAAAGTACTTCTTAGGAAAAATTAACTTCTTTTGAAGAAAGATGTGAGGAAAGGTTTTTATTAAGAAACTACTTTGAAGAAACTTGTCTTTTTAAACGAATTAAAAATTTTTTTAAAAAGGTAAGTTTATGCAAACTAAATTTTTAAAAGGTCCTTTTAAAAAAATATTGATGAACAATCTTTTAAGAGAAGTACGTAAGAAGAGGTACCTTTAAAAGCAAACCTTTAAAGGAAAACTTTAACTGAACTTAAAAAAAAAACATATTTTAATAGTGTCTTCTGAGTAAAGTGCCTTTGTTAAAGAGCCTTATTAAGAAAAGTACTTTTTATAACACGATATATTTTAAAACCAAATATTAAGCATATCCTATTAGGAAAAGTACCTTTAAGAAAAAGCACTTTATAATTACTGTAATTTAAACAAGAGCACCTGCTTAAAACATGTGTTTTAAAAAATATTCTTTTAAACAAAAAAACTTAAAAAAAAAAAAAATACTTTTTAACAAAAGAACTCTTTTAGCAAAATGCAAAGATAGAAAAAACTGTAATTTTTAAGTAATAATTCTTTTATAAAAAGTACATTGTTAGAAGAACTTTCTATAACAAATCTACCTTTTGAAAATAATGCTTTTAAATAAAAGTACCTTATTAGAAAATGGTACATTTCTAGAAAAGAAGCTTTTAAAAAAATATTCTTTGAGAAAAAATATTTATGTACAGTTATAACGGCAGGATAAAAAATAAGTTTTTTAAGCAGCGAAATCAGTAAAGTTGCTTCATAAAAGTACCTTTTTGTGAAAAAAGAATTTTATGAAAAGTACATTTTAAAGAAAGTACAACCAAATTAAGATTTAATAAAATATTCTCTTATATAAAAATTAGTTTGCAAAAAAGTACTTTAAAGACAAGTGCCTAATTAGAATTTTTTTGTCATAAAGAACCTCTTACAAAAAGTACCTTTTACAAAAAATATTTTTTTTAAATGATTTAAAGAAAGATTTGCTCTTTATTAAAGTACTTTTGAACCAGTTATTTTGTATTAGTGTGTACCAATTAAAAAACGTTACTTTAATAAAAAAAATTAAAGAACTTTATAAACAGATAATTTTTTTTTAATTTTTTTTTAACACTGTAACTTTTAACGAAAAGTACTTTGTATAAAAAGCTTCTTTGAAAACACACATTTTGAAAAAGTACTTTTTATTAAGTACTTTTTTTACAGTAACGTTTATAAAGTACTTTTTTAAAGTATTTTTTTAAAGTACTTTTTTAAAGTACTTTTTATAAAGTACTTTTCTAAAGTACTTTTTATAAAGTACTTTTCTAAAGTACTTTTTATAAAGTACTTTTCTAAAGTACTTTTTATAAAGTACTTTTTTAAAGTACTCTTTATAAAGTACTTTTTTAAAGTATTTTTAAGTACTTTTTAAGTACTTTTTATAAAGTACTTTTTTAAGTACTTTTTATAAAGTACTTTTTTAAAGCACTTCTTTAAGTACTTTTTATAAAGTACTTTTTTAAGTACTTTTTATAAAGTACTTTTTATAAAGTACTTTTAAGTGCTTTTCATAAAGTACTTTTTATAAAGTACTTTTTTTAATTAGTTACGTGTGCTTGACGTGTATACACGTCAAATCAAATCTTTATTACGGTGGGTTCGACGTGTTTACACGTCTTGAGAAATAAAAAATTACCACTGACAATAAAATCTCTTAATTTTAAGAAATCTAATAAGAATATTATTTGATGGAATTTTGGCTTCATATTACCTATAGAACTGCTGAGTATTTTATACAGAGGGGGTGGTGGGATGATAATTTGTTAGTACATGTTTGGTCTCCGCATTAGAGACTGGGAATTACGCACACAACTGAAGGCTGTGACCCCTTGTGCAATGCCGTTTTTACCTTAGATAGAGATACAGACGGCGGGAAACACTATCAACACAAATGGCTTGAAGCATTCGATACAGAAATGTGTATCTTCAAAGTTATTATCAAAATAAAAAAGTAATTACTCGTTTTGCTCTGCGTTCGACGTGTATATACGTCATAGCCTGATTTTAATTCCACACACAGTAGGGGGTTTTTAAAACTAAATTCCACACCTAACTGGTTAAAAGTACTTTTAATAAAGTACTCATTTTAAAAGTACTTTTACAGAAGAAATTTTCAAGTTAAATATTTCTAAGAAAGGAAAATGTTAAAAGTTTTTTTTTACACAATTTTTCTCCAGACCAGTTGCTGCTTTTTTCAATTGCCTTTTGGAAAAAGTGTTATTTAACAAAATGGTATTAAAAGAGCAATCATAAGGCTGATTTTTAAAGCAGATTTAAATACTTTAGAATTTACTTGCAATTGAAATTTGAAATATCTTTTTCAAAGATGATTGGTAATGAATCCTTTATTGCTTATGTTTGTCACTCCCTTATAAATTATTTTTAAACTTTCAGATGACTGATTTAAATATTTAAAAATATTTGTTTACAACTTAAACATTAATGGCTGTTGTTGATTTGGTTCGCTTGGTTGTTATAAAGAAAAATGACATATGAAACCTTTAGGATTGCATGTTGAAAAAAATAAAAATTAAAATTCTAAATAATGTTTAACATATTTTTTTTTTTGTTGTTTTTTTTTAATTTTCCTTAATATAAAATTTTAAATTCCGTTTTGCATGCAAGTTTATTTAAATGAACAATTGATTATGTTCTGATAACAGAAGTGGCTTGGGTTTTGATTATAAATTTAATTAATTTATTTTATTTTATATTATTTTTACTTGGTCTGTGCTTTTTTAATATTTTTATTACCTAAAGACTTTTAAGTTTTGATTTTAATGTTTAAAAAATTTTCACAGTGAGTTTTCTAAATAACAAATAAATCACTGCACGAAGAAGAGTTTCTACGTTTGGCCACATTAATAGCCTTTTTAAAACGTAACACAGAGGAAAGAAATACTTTGGTGCGACTGGTTAACTTTGAAACCGTTTTTCTATTGCAGTCATTAAGCAATGAATCCTCCACTTGCGTGTCGTGATACGTTTGATAATCATGAGCATTTGAGCTGCTGCCCAAACCAGAACTACTTTCATTAGATTTACGAGATTTTGGCGAAGAATTAACACTGCCAAAAGGAGTTCTACCACTTGGCGTTTTCATATTGCTGGTCAACATTTCAAATTTACTTAAAGGTCTATTTATATTGTAAGTATGCTGACGATTATTGCCAGCAACTCTTTGGACCTCTTCCTCATCCTCTAATTCGCTTTCACCCATCTTTAATATGCTTTCTAAATTTAAAGTACGTTTTGTAGTTTTTCTCACTGGTCCCTTAAAAACATTAGATGAAGAACATGATTTGGTCGCATTTGATGAAGATAAACTGGTGCTCGCTGTACGTTCACTGCCCGTGCCAATACCCTCATCTCCTGTTAACATAATGTTATTCGACTGATTTTCATCATGTCCCATTTCGGCTTCGTTGTCATTACCCTCATCATCATCTGCATTCTCATTCTCATTCGCATCATCATCCTCATCATTATCTTCAGCATCTGCTTGGCACATAGACATTTGACGCACCATACGACGTGGTGGTGCATACAGACGTCGGTGTTTTTGTATTGTACTTTGTAGATTTAAACGTTGTCTATCCTTTTCACTTAGATTGCGTAAACGTTGGGGATTTAGTTTGACCTGTGCCACAATACCAACTAAAAGTTCATCGACATTGTGATCCAGGCCGGAAGATGTTTCTATGAATTTGCAAGCAATTTCCTTCGCCAGTTTGCGACCCACTGAAAAACAAAGCAAAAAGAGAAAAATAATGAAATTAATGTTAAAATGAAATAATGTTACGCGAAGCTAAAATTATTTTCCAGCTGTTTAAAATATAAAAAAAATTATTTTAATATTTTAATCTTGAAAGAAAATTCCAAGTGAAGCGGAAGTTCAAGTCTTTTGAAAATAAAGCATTCATTCTTTTTATTGTTCCGTAAAAACGTCACGCTATTGTTAACGCTACATTGTGTGTATGTTTGTCCGTCTATCACAGGTCATTATTTTTGTAACCATATTAACTGGATATTTGAAATTCCATAGAAGTTGCTTTAATAAGCCTGCGAATATAAAACAATAATTTAAATTAAAGAACTAAAAGTTAAAGGGTGTCCCTAAAGAAACATTATTTTCATGCATTAATCCTTCGTTTTGAAATTATTTTAGAGAGACATTTGTAACTTATACAGATTATAAAGACGTTTGTATACGTAATTAAAAAAATTAAATAAAATTTAAAGGGTGGCCCATACCAAAAATGACTTTTACATATATAGAACAATTTATTGAACTGAAAAAGGCAGTTTTTTGCAATTTTTACAAAGTAACAGCTATCGTAGAAATTATTGAAATTAAAATAAAAAAATTAAAGGGTGTCTCCCATACAACGTCGGATTTTGTTGCATATTATCTATTTTTTTTTTAATTTAATAGGCAGCTTTTTCAATTTTTAACAACAATTAATTGAAAAATAAAATTTTTATTTAAAGGGTGGCCCATACATAGTGAAAATTTTCCGTCTACCAGACTAATTCTCACTTGGCTAATTTAATTGACACAGAGAGAGAATTCTTTTTGGTTGGCTGATGCGTAAAAACAAGTAAAAAAATTAAAACAAGTTGCCAGATCTGTCCATGTTGTATAAATTTAGACGTTTTTAGTCGCCTATAAATTGAAATCAAAGATTCAAGTAATACGGCAGGCTCAAGAAAAACCTAGAACAGTGTTGCTTAGTTGCATTTTTTTAATTTTTACAGAGTTTAGTGAATGAAGCGACATTAGAGAAAATAATAAGTAAATAAAGGTTATTTATTATTTTTCAATTGTGTACTACTTCTTAGCGTCAAATCGCAGTTAAAAAAGTGATGCAAAACATTGATTTTTCTGCATCTAGCACATAATAACACCTGACTTGCAGGGAAAAATTAAACTTTTTTTGTTAAGGCAGAGATTAAAATCGCTAAAAAAAATATTTAATTTTTTATAGCATTTGTGGTAATTTTAAGGTGGTCGACGTTATGTATCCAAGATATAGGATCCAAGATATAGGATCGTCTTGCCATTCTTTATTCTATAAATAGAATCATTAATCTTTCTGAATAACAAATAAGAGGAGGGAGTTAATTAAAAAAGTTTTGGTCACTTCGTTTTTTGGTTTTTTTATTACAATTTCATTTATTTATTCTCTTGTGAAATCGAAGCCTATTTTCTATAGTTCTAATTTATTGGAACTACAGCTTGAGAAATATGCAGACGAAAAAAATTTCTGCCGGACTTAAAGTAAAACATTAAAATAATTTTTTCTGTGGTTTTTTAATGAGTTTGTAAAATATTTTTGTTGTGAAAATTAAATAATTTTTTTTATTGTTTTGATACATACTTTGTCTATTTACTTCGCGATGTCGCTCCAAATCCGTTTTGTTGCCCACCAAAATAGCTCCCCTCGTCAGCAGCATCTCATTTTCCTTTAAATAATGCAAAATTTTTTCTGCCTGTTTAAATGAAGAACGATCCACTACTGAATAGACGACCACAAATAAATCAATATTGTATGTGGAACAAAATGCTTCGGCCTGTAAAAATACAATTTAGGAAAAATAAAATGAAAATTTATAAGCGGAACTACTTTATTAATTAATTTTTTTTTAATTTTAAAAAGTATGTTTAAGGGAAATAACTTTTTAAAAAATATTTAAAATAAAATTAATTCAATTTCTTATTGTATTTTACAGAATTTAAATTTTAAGACTTAAATCACTAAACTTTTCTTTTCAATAAACTAAAAAGCGACGCAAATATAAAAATTTTTTAAATTAAAAACTAATTGAAAAATATTTAGCTACAAAAGAACATATGAAGATGAAGAAATAAAGAAGATCTTTCTTTTAAAAGTTTTTCCTTTTTTTGTTTGCCTTTCTAAAACTTTTATATCAATAAAATTATCCCACACACATTCCACATGTGCGTTTAAAAATCTAAGCGTGTAGATAGATGTGGGCGTAACGTGTTACTTATTTCATTATGTTTGTGGTCGTAAGTGTGTTTCTGTTACACAATAAATAACAAACTTAGAAATCATTTAATCACGTTAAAGGTCTTCACACGAATCATCTTGAAAACGTTGACAGACGCACACTTAAGTAAAATAAATAGAAAAACTCTTCATGCGAGGTTTAGTCAATGTGTTCTTTTAAAGTAATAGAAGAAGTAATAGAATTAACAAGGCCAAATTTAAAAAAAAAACGACTTTAATTTTCTTAAAAGAGTTATAAAACTTTCTTTAGATTATTCGACAGATTAGGACCAGTTTTCAACAATGGAAAAAGTAAACATAATTAACTTTTGATCTTTTTTTATTTGTTGAAATAATTCTGCCTCTACTAATGAAGTAACACTGAGATGTGTAACATGACAAGTCAGAGAAAATAAAGCTACAGAAGAAAATAATTCTGTAAGAAATGGAGATCAATTGTTACTTTTAACTACTAAAAAGTCTGCGTTCTAGCATGAATAAGCTTTATGCCGCAGGCTAAAATCTCTGAGGAGAAAATCGGAGACGGTGCACAGACAAAAGTTTTAGCAAAAACAACAACAATAATGTCTTTTTTTTGCGTTAGGATTGAATTTGTATTTAAATTTTTTATGATTCTATTGTATGTTTTAATAGAAAATAACTTTGTTTTTTAATTAAATATATAATTGATTCAGTAAATTATTTAATTAGAATTTTTTCTTATTTACAATTAAATATATAATTGAGACAATCAAAACTTTAATTAAACTTCAAACTAAGAAACAAGTTAAAGTATAAAAAGGAGAAACATCTTTTTCTGTGCACTTAGTCAAAATCGAAGTAACCTAAGCTGGGGGACAGAATTAATCTAACACAATAAACAGGCAAGACTTTTTTGTGGTCTATGCCTGGTCTGTACAGACACGGCACTGTGGAAGAGATTGGAAATAAAAATTAATCAAATAATATAATTTGTGAATTTCTAACAAGTGAAAGTATTTGCTCAGAGTTCCACTCTTAAGGCGTAAAAAACGTATTGTTTCGGTTACGTTACACTGCTTAGCAACAAAATCCTCCTTTAAATAAAACTATGTGGACTATATGGTTTTTGATGTCCTGAACACAAATCCGTTTTCGGTTTTTCTCCATCACGTAGCGTTTTTTTTTTTTTTGGATGGGCGAGGCAAATTTTCTTTTAAAATTAGTAAGACATGCAGGCATATTTAAGCCTAACTCTAGAACGGCTCATCTCATTTTAATAAACAAAACACCAAAAGATGCGTAATAAAATTATAATAAAATTAATTTTACATAATTTTTTTTTATATTTTATCGTTTTGGAATTCAAAAATTTAAGAAGGAAAAAGTTTTTTTCTTACAAAATTCATTTATTTTTACAGTTTAAAAATGCAATAAAAAAAACATAAAATGCAAATATTTATTATTTTTCACATTTATCTGAAAGTAAAATATCTTAAGAATAAAATAAGTTATAATTTATGAAAATCGATTAACATGATTAAATGAGGGTTTTATTCTCAATTTACCGCAGGTTGCATTTTTAAAAAACTTTAGCACTTCCTGAAATTTCTCTTCAGAAGCTTTTAAATGACACCCATATTGACAATCGAACTTTTTTTTGCAAATATTTCAGAGGCCCATAATTCGACAAATATGGGCGAGTGCCAATTTTTTCACGTAATATTTTATTTTTTTTATTTTTTAATTTTCTATCGTCCTAAATATATTATTTTCTTTGATTGGAGTTACTAGAATCTTTAAGATGATGTGGAAAAATTACAGGCAGACGGGGTGTTTAGCACACTGCCTCGAGGGACATGGACAGATCTTGCTGATTTTCACTAACAACTCTTTCGAAACTATGTCTGATTCATGGGCATATTTAAATTGTATTTAGCTCATCTAGTCCCTTGGCAAGGTAGCTAGACGGGCAGACGCTTAATCGACTTCGCTATTCATAAGAATATTGCTCTTGTTATTTGCTATAACGGTTAAAATAAATAATAAAAATGTGTTATTTATAATTTAAGTGGAGTCCATACTAATAAAATAATTGGGCGAGAAGTACAAAACATCCAAAATATTTATGGCCATTATAATGGCACTCAAAAATTAGACCATCATGCTCCATTAAAAATTTATTAAAAATAAATACATTTATTGAAAATAAAAGCAATTTTTAACAATAAGTAAATCAGAATCAGAAGCTCTCGATGTTCTTGGCATGAAAATTCAATGCGATGTTCGTTGGAACGGGCTCATTTTTCATGTTGCAAAAGAAGCATTCAAGTGCCTTGGTTTTCTGAAACGGTGTAAGAAATAATTCACTCCATCTGATCTCCTCTCTGTCATGTCACCTTTATCAGACCGAAAATGGAATACAACTCTCATGGATGGGCCGGTGCTTCAAAGTCTATTTTGGAGTTACTTGACCGCGTACAGGAGAGAGCGAAGAAGCTTATCGGTGAGAGTAGGATATCCAGCTCTATTGACTCACTGGAGCATCGACGCAATGTGGAGTGTGATTCGGTACTACAACGGAATGTGCTCTTATGAAATCAGGGAACTTGTTCCTGAAAACCGCAATTTCATACGCGCAACGCGATCTGCATCAAGAGCGCATTCCTTTGTGGTCGATTGGCCAGAGAAAATTCGTTTTTTAGCCGAACAGTTCGTATGTAGAATGAACTCCCTGCAGAGGTCTTTTCTGCCACTTTCAATGTGCAAATATTTAAATCAAATATCCACAAGCACTACTTCCTCTATTCCCCATCCCACAACCTAATTTCCTAGTTCTGGCACAATGCATTGCTTAAGTAGGGGTCATCCCCTGAGTGCTGGTCCTAATTAAAAAAAAGAAACAAGTAAAATACGCTTAAAAATTAGAAATAAAAAAATAACTATAAAATTTTTTTTATAACATGAAATTATTCTATGTTGCACAGTGGGGCAGATTTAAAATATTTTGAAAATAACTTAGCCGTTTGTTAACAGCTAAGCAAATTGATTCAAAATTTGACATAACCATAGCAGAGGAGTTTGAGCTTAAGTTTTGAAGCTGAGGGCCAACCACTTTCCAGGGGCGGCGGGTATATGGCACCTCCAAATTTTTCTAATGCTTGGCATTTCTAAAATTTTTCCTGATTTTAAAAAATTATTTATGTAATTTCTACAGTTAATTTAAACAAACTAAAAATAATTTTATACATTCTTTAAGAAAAAATTTTTTATGAAAAAAGATTAATGAGGAAAATACACAAAAATACAATAATGTTCGATTTTGTAAATTATGAAAATTATTGTATAATTTTGAAGTCAGACAAGATATAACCTTTAAATTTTTTAAAAATGTTTTAAATTTTGCTCGCTAATCGCGATAATTTTAAAGCATAAACGTGCACATTTAAGCACCATTTTTAGCTATTGACCAGGCATTGAAATACAATGTATAGTTTTCCAAAATTGGACAGAAATTAAAGAAATGCCAAGCATTAGAAAAATTTGCAGGTTCGAGGTACCCAACTTTGAGACCACATAGCACCATCCCTGGAAAGTGGATGGTATTTAGCTTCAAAACTTAAGCTCAAATACCTCTCTGCTATACTCATGACAAATTTTGCATCATTGGCTAAGTCCTTTACAAATGGCTGAGTTTTTTTTAAATATATTGATTCTGCCCCATTGTGCGTCGCAAAAATAACCAACAGAAAAAGAAGTGTCCACAGTTATTGTATTGGGAAGGTGCTACAAAATAAAAAGAGAACAATTTCAGCGAAGAGCAGCACAAACAAAAACATTGTAATCTGTACTTCGCATTATTGGCTGCAAAAGAAAAAAGGTATAAAAAAATAAAATCCTGCCAAAAACATTTTCCTTCTTTAAATATTTTTATTTAATTTCACTATTGCACAAAGTTATTCAAGTGCAAACTTGACCTACACTACAGCGTAAAAACATTTTTAACACTGCATGCTTCTTTTTTTTATCCTAAGGTACTTTATGTCAGAAAAATGCACAACGAAAAACACTTTTATAATTGGAAATTTTTATTTTCTCTCATACTCACCGACATTTCGCAGGCTGGATGGTCAATTATTTCCAAATCTGTTTCTATGCCATCGACCAGCACTGATACAGTTTTTTGTCCATAGTCATCATCTGGAATTGAGAAAAGTAGACAAAAATGTATTAATAGGAATTAAAATGCATATTCCGTAAAAAAGGAAAACACATTTTAAATTGGATTGAATTAATGGTCAAGATATTTCTTAGCCACAGCACTAAAATTTTAAGTTACATTTAAGTCAAATTCAAATAAGCCTTTTTTATAAAATAGTACTCTTTATGAAGGGCACTTTTTTAGGAGAATAAATTTAAAAACGCATTTCTTATAAAAAGTACTTTTTATGAAAGGCACTTTTATAAAAGGATTTTATCACGCAGTCCACATCTTAAAAAGGTATAATTTTTATGAATGAACGAAAATAAAAAAAAAAATAGTTTCACAAAAGGGTTATTTCTTAAAAATACTTTTTGTAAAAGGAAACATTTATACCTGGTGCTTTTTCTGTGTTTTTTTTTTAATTTTTTTAAAAACACTTTTTTTATAAAAGAAAGCACTTTTAGGCAAAGTACCTTTTAAGGGGGGTGTTTTTTAAAAGTGCTTCTTATAATAAAATTATTCATTTTAAGTTCCTGTAAAAAGACACAGCGTATAAAAATTACCTTTCATATAAAACCTCTTAAACATTTTTCTTTTATCAGAGACATTTGCTTTCGAATTAATGTTTTAAGGAAAAAGGACACCTTTTATGAAAAATTTGTTTTCCTAAAATTATTTTAAAAAAAGAGTACTTTACAAAAAGGCACTTTTAAAAAGGTATTTCTGAAAAAGTGTCTTATAAAATAGGTTCTGTTTAAAAGAGTTACTTTAAAAAAAAGGTACTTTAAAAAAGGTACTTTTCAAAAAGGTACTTTTTGAAATAGGTACTTTTTTTATAAAAATCAAAAAAAGCTAATTAAAAAAATGGTCGTACAGTTTCTTTGAAGCCATTTTTTTCAAGACTTTCCAACAATGTAAAAGTCTAAAAATCATTTGGAAACATAAAATATTTACACGTAATGTATTTCATCGGGCTTTTAGAACTGTCTAATTATTAAAAACCTCTTTTAGGACATGCACTCGATATAGTTGCTGTGAAAACCCTGATTTATTTTTTATTGCCTCGAAATAGTTCGGCCCACCATAAATTTTAAATTCAAATTTTATACTTTCTGTTTGTAACGGTATAACAGTTTGATCACAAAGAACAAATTATATAAACTGTTGAATAATTTTAAATTTTATAATTCTTATTATTTTTGTAAGAGAAGTAGTACTTCAGGCCACAATGCCTATTTAATTAGTAACGATGCAACATTCCTTAGGCAAGAGATAGAGGCGAAAAAAGACTGGTGGTGAAAGTATGGCCAGTTTTTTATTCGCTGAAGGAGGCTGCGGCAACCAAAAAAGAAAATATTTAAAAAAAAAGAAAAAAACATATTAATCTATTTGGTTGCCGCAAGGGCTGAACCCTGGCCAATCTGGTTTGTAATCAATGTCCTTACTACCCTGACTACAAGAGAAAGATTCCAACGATAGGCGCATATATGTAGATCACACTGCATCAATAATGGGCTCTTGTCATCAAATTACATCAAATTTTCTCAAAAACTTTAATTAACAATTTCAAATATAGTAAATAACGTCATGCCAAAATTACATCAACTATTAGGTCCAAATCTAAGCCTTCTTGACTTGTTTTTATAGCAGACTGCAGCAATTGAGGGTCTTTGTAAATTTCAATCACTTGTCTACAAATGTATGGCCATATGCATCAAATAACATGAACTATTGGAGCACCCTTTAGTTTATAATTTTGAATATTTTTACTTGTTATTCTAATCATTATAGTAAACGAAATTCTGCCTATCTCTCACCCATTTGTCTATAATGGTTCAAAAGAAAGGCCTATTTAGATCAATTTATGTCACCTATGGGAACACCCTTTATATTTTAAAATTATGAACTATTTTTAAAATAGGACCAATTTGTTAGCAAAAGCTTCAAATAAAAAAATAAAAAAATACAAAATCGATCCAAAAATGACTGAGTTATTGAGGCACAAACATAAAATAGCAACATTTAGATGAATTGAAAACCTCCTTCATTTTTTGAAGTCGATTAAAAAAAGATTAGACTGATTAAATTAAAAATACGTTTTTGGGATGTGTATTAAATTTGCTCCACTGGCCACAAAGAAAAGGGATGAAGATGAAAGCGAATTAAAGCACCTTTCCAAAATTAACTTTGCAAAGAATTTACAAAATTCGTAAGGTGTGTTTTTGTTTGTTTGTTTTTTTGTGTGTTTCTTTTTTGTTTTTGCACAAGCCTATTGAATTTTTCTTGCATTAAGAACTTAAGTTTTTCCATCACTATTGTCTACATACCATCATCACTGCATAAATGTAAAAATACATGGAATTAAAATAAGAAGATACTTAAATTAATTTCCTTTACTTTGAGTGCTTAAGGCCATATTATGGTTGTGTGAATGTATTTTTCATTAAAATTTTTGTTTTAACATTAAAAGCAGCTAATTAATAAACCTTAAGTTAATATTAAATTAAATTTGTTTATATTTATTATTAAATATTTAATTATTTGTTTAACAAAAGCAGCGTAAAAAATCATTGAAATTTATTAACAATTTCTACCTGTTTTTAATTGGAAATTCTTTATTGGTAATGAATTATTAATGCGCATTAAACAAATTTAAAAATTTTCTGTAAAGTTTAAATTGAATGAAATATAAATATTGGGTCGAGTAAGTCCAAAATAGTCTTTAAAGCACCGGCTTTTAAATGAGAATTGTATTTTATTTTCTGTCTGATAATATTGAAAGACATATCGAGAAGATCAAATGGAGAGAAGTATCTCTTGCACTGAGACGGTACTTGAATGCTTCTTTTGCGACTAGAAAATTATGCTTATTCATTTGAACATTGAGAACTTCTATTCCTTAATAATAGGTGTTTTGTTTTAAGGCCCGGTACAATTTTAAATTATAAAAAAAACACTAAAAATTTAATTTTGATGAAAAATGTTTTCATAAATCAATTAAAATTTTACTTTTTCGGCTTTGGTTCATTTTTAATTTGACTTTTATTAAGAAAAATTATTTTTCAAATGTACGCGGACGTTTTTCCAAAGAAAACAAGAAAAATTAGACGCTGGCAGAATGTAATGCTACATTTTCAGGACCGCCAAATCCATCTTCAGCATTTTTTGCATCCAACACCTTGATTTGCTTTTCTATAAATATCATCCATTTAACCAACTAATCAATATTAATTTGGTTGGACGAAATTCACTCACAACTCAAAGCATTTTGTTTTTTTGTTGTCTTCTCTACAACACGTCTTGTACATTTGTTGCAATTTTGTACTACACCGTCGGTATAGACACGAAATGCAAATTTTATTTTTAATCATTCAACCAAAGCCGAAAAAGTAAAATTTTAATTGATTTATGATGATCACTGGTTCAACCCCTGGCTGGGACTAAAATTAAAGAAAAATGTTTTCTTATTATTTTCAGTAAACTCTGGCAAAGCATAATGAATAGACTCACGCTTGAACAACGCTTTCAAATCATCCAAGATTCCCCTGAAAATTAGTCATCTATTCCACTAACTTATAGACGACTTTGTGATTTTTATGTTGCAAATAATCGTCCGTCTGAGCCAGCCATCCATAGAACTGTGGACAGATTTCGTATCACATACTCTCTAGAGGATAAAATAACACCAACGCGTCGAAGGAATGTGCGTATTGAAGAGAATATTGCTGCTGTAAATGAAAGTATGTAAGAAGAAGATTCAAATTGATCGATTCGTCGTCGGTTGCATGAATTAGAGCTCTGTCCGTCCACTATGTGGAAACTTTTGCGCAAAGATCTTGGCCTTCACCCGTGTGAGATCCACCTAGTGCAGGAATTAAAGCCACGAGAACAGTATATGCGTCGTTATATCGCTGATTAGACTCTAGAGCAGATATTAACTGACCCGTTGTTTTATCGCTTAATTGTGTTCAGTGATGAGGCTCATTTTTGGCCTAACGGATTTGTTGATAAACAAACCTGCCGCATATGGAGTGACACCAATCCACAACATACCCTACAGACTTCACTGCATCCAGAAAAATACATCGATTGGTGTGTTTTACACCCTGGTGGCATTATCGGACCATATTTCTTCAAAATTAAGGCCAAGTTTTATATTACGGTCAATTACGTGGACAATTTTGCGCAAAGATCTTAGACTACACCCGTATTAGATGCAGGCAGTGCAGGAATTAAAGCCACGAGACCATTATATGCGTCGTTCTTTCGGCGATTGGGTTTAAGAGCAGTTAGTAACAGACCCGTTCTTTTATCGCCAAATTGTGTTCCGCCATGAGGCTCATTTTTATCTTAACTTCTTTGTTAATAAGCAAAACCCTACCGACTCCATTGCATTCAGAAAAATGCATTATTTGGTGTGGTTAACACGCTGGTGGCATTGTCGGACCTTATTTCTTCTTCTTATCTCATGTTGCGGTCAATGAAGATCGTTACCGCACCATAATTAATGATTTCTTGTTTGAAAATATGGACGACATTGATCCGGACGAAATGTGGTTTCAACAAGATGATGCTACGTGCCATACGGCGACCGCAACCATCGAGTTATTAAAATCAAATTTTACAATAAATTGATTTTGAGAATTGACCGCCAAAATCGTGCGATTCGACACCTCTCGATTATCTCCTGTGAGATCACATAAAGTCACTGGTTTATGATGATAAGCCAACAACAATTGACGCTTTAGAGGCCAACATTGTTCGTGTTATTCGTGACTTATGGCCAGCAGTACTTGAAAAAGTGACCGAAAAAAAAGTGACGTCCAGAATGCTCTTCGTCCTAAGCAGCCGCGGTGGCCGTATGTCCTACATTATTTTTAAATATTAATGCCATCTCCTAATCTTTCGTATAAAAAAAATTCTTCATTATAATTTAAATTTTTGTATTATTTTTTTACAGTTTAAAATTTTATTGGACTTAAAAAAACACCCTCTACATTTGCTATGTGAGGGCAATCAATGACAAACTTTTAAATAAGAGAAGTCTTTCTTTATATTGCCATGCTTTTAAATTATTTAATAGAAAATGATTTATTTTTTTTTTTTTGGCTCATAATTTAATTCTTAAAAGTTTTTATTTCGAAAGACATTTTGCTGCAAATTAAAAATGTCAAAAGCTTAAACTTAGAAATTATTTCTCTCAAAAAATTACAAACCACAAATGTTTTTTTTTTTTTTTTGCTGAAATTCTTTTCTAAGTTTATTTAATTAAAAATCCCGTAACATACACAAACATGTAAAATATATTGAAATTATTTAAGTTCTTCAAAAATGCTGGAGTGCTGGAGAAAGTTAAAAATGTCATTTGCATAAATTTGTTTTCATTAACTTTAACAGAAATATTAATTGAAAAATATTAATGGCAAAAAGTAAATTAAAATGGTCTTAATAAATTTTTATTATCTTTTTGTTGTTCACAAATAAATTAAACAAAATGAAGTTAAATTTAGTTATCATGGTGTTCATATGAGAGTTTTTATTATTCATAAAATAATTAAAACAAAGGGTATCGCAAAAATTACTTAAGATTTAAATTAAACAGAATATAACATTGATTTTGGTAAATTTTTAGTGAAGTAACTCAAAATAAAAAAAAGGGCGATAGATAATTAAAATATGAAAAAAAAACATTAATTAAAAAAATTAGAGCTCGTACATATTTTTCGAGTTATGGACCTCTAAACTTTTCATGGAAAAGTACGATTGTGCACAATATTTTTTAAGATATCAAGATGGATATCATTTAAAAGCTTTTGAAGAGATTTTGAGAAAATACAAAAATTTTTTCAAAATGCCTAGCCGATGTCATTGTTTTATGTAAAATTATATATAGAATACAAATCAAATCAATTGGCTGGTGCGAACTTTTTAAACTTGCCTTTTGGAATACCCTTTACAATTAATAATAATTAATAATAATTATAATAATGTTTTTACATTTGTAACAAAAAACAGACATTTAAAATTTTGAATGCTTATGTACATATAAAAAACATTTATTCCGACATAAAAAATGTATGTTTAAATATACATACGTAATCGTACATACATACATTCATACACGTAAAATTAAAAATGCGCAAGCTGATGAGTTAATTCTTTGTTATCGTCCATAGTAAAAAATTAAACAAATTAAATAAAAACCAGGAGATATGCATCGCCAGAAGGCCTGTCGGCAGGAGTTATTATTATTATTTATTTATTTGTTTATTTGTTAATTTATTTATTTATTTATTTATTTATTTATTTATTTTTTTTTTTTGCTATAAAACAGTCCGAATCACTTGTCTCCAGATAAAGAGAGTAATGACGGTAGCATCTACAGGCATCATTACAAAGGCTCTGGGCGCAGCGGTGCCAAAACAGAGAAACGGCTATGATGTGCCTCTAGCTTCAATAGCAGTGTGTGCAAGTTCAGGCTCTGCACAACATCAAGAAGTACAATTTTATTCCATCTCAAGTCAGAGGTGCTAAATAACCTTTCTTTCTGCAATCACATGCAGCCAAGCGATTTCTACTTTAGAAGATCCGGCCGTATGCGTAACAGAAACATGGCGTAAGTTGCGAGGCTGAGACGAGTCTCAGGTAGTCACACACTAAACATGATAATAGAATATTGTAATTAGTCATGACTTCATCTACAGAGAATTAAGTGCAAAACAGTTCAGAAAAACAAGTTGATACCTTGCTCACTTTCGTTACCCATGCCATTCTTTTGCTAAGTATTTGTTATACAAGCAGCTTTAAGCTATTTCCCCCAGTCTTTTTTTTTTTCTTACTCTCAGAAAGGTCGATGATTATCACAACACTTCTTGTTAAAATGTTACCCAGTTCACACACGTCAAGTTTTCTTGCAGTACTTCTGAAGTAAGTGAAAAAACGATAAATAAAATAATTTTGCACTCCTTTCTCTTCCACAAAATTCAGAATTGCTGCAAGAAAAATTGACGTGTGTGAACTGGGTGTATCTATGCTCTATGTTATCTACACATAAAGACGTTTAATAGATAAAGTCTTTAAATCGTTTAAGTTCTTCTTTTATATTTTAAGTATAAAAAAAGAAACTAAAAGGCTGCCAGATCTCTTCATATAAGAAGAATGTTAACGCTTTTACTCGTAAACAAATAGAAATTCAAGCTGCAAAAAAAAACATTGTTATTTAACAAGTTTCTAAAAATTAATTGCTGGCTTGTAAAGTTAATAAAATGTAACAATTTTAAGCAAAATTAAAACTGCTACTGTCAATTAAACATAAAAGAATGGTTTAAAAAATAACTGAATCGGGAAAATAAAATTTTTAAATGGTTCAAAAAATGAGTAAAATTCAGGAAAGGGGAGTGCAAAATATTAACTTTAAATTTAAAGAGATTATGGAAAAAGAAACAGAAGTAAATTATATTTTTCTCTGATGGTTATAAACTTTTTATTCTTTGTTTTTTTCTTAAATAATACTGGTCATCCTCATGCTCAAAATTTTTAAACGGCTTTTAAAACTTAAAGAATTTAAAATTTAATTTAATTTTTTTAATATCACATGTCACAATTGCAATGCTAAAATATATAGATTAAAATAAGAAATTAATTTACTTTATTCTTTTTCTCAACTTGAGGTCAGTTGTTTTTTTCTAGTGAATAAAATGCTACATTAAAAAACTAGACTAGAAGAAAGCAACTGACCTCAAGTCTAGAAAAATATTAAGATAATAACAAAATAGGTCAACGAATACACAAAATATATAAAAAATTCCGCTTTATGAAATTATTATCGAAATAAACAGAAAAATTATACTTCAGTTCTACAATTTTTCCATTCTTAGGGCTGCTGTAGTCAAAGTAGTACGTACGTTGACTACAAATCAGATAATCCAGGGTTCAACCCCTGTGGCAAACAAAAAAAAAATATGTTTTTTTCTGTTTATTATCATAAATACAAATTCACAATTAAACAATACAGCAGGCGCCAGCCTCCTTCTACTTCTAGATAGAATATTTCGCCGGCAAAGTTAAATTACTATTGAAACTTTCACCACCTGTCTTTTTTCTCCTCTATAATTTTTCTTAAAGAATGTAGCACGGTAACACTATTCTTCTTTTTCTTCTTTAATAAAATAAAAAGGTAAAAATGTAATCTTATTGCTTTCACTACAATGTTTGCTCCACTCTCTGACGAATCGCAATAAGTAGACTGATTAAATTTATACATAAAATCTATTACCATATCTGCTGTAACAACAAACAATTAAAGAGTATTCCAAAAGTGATATGATATTCATAAAAATAATGTTATTTTTTGAAATGTCATAGACAGCTACAGCAACATGTTTAAAAAATAAAACTTTAAATTGAAGGCTAATATTGATGCGATTTTAGCATACGTGACCTTGTTTTTAAACCGCTATTAGCAGACAGTTTAAGTTTAAGTAATTTTAAGAACAAGTACAAACAATTAAAAATTTAACTTAAATATGTTATGCGACTAAGTTATATGACTTTGATCTAAACGGCCCTTATCTTTCAACCGTAGTAGGCAGAGAATTTAAACAGAGTATGCACAAATATGATTGTTATAAAAAACAATGTTAAAATTAAATTTAAAAATGAAAGGCGTTTCTATAAATCTGCGGGTTTCGAAGAATATGACCTTATCTTTTAAACTGTTAGATACTTAAAATTCCCACGTAGTCTGTTTTGCTATAAAACTAAAAGAAGAGTGACCGTAATAAGCTCAGACTACAAATTGACTCGTAGTATGTATTGCTGATTTGCTATCTATGACGTAGACTCCTAATTAAAACGTGTGTGGTATTTTTTAACTTATAATTATAATATTAATTTTTTACACATTTTGTTTAATGTTTTAAATCGCCAGAGGAAGAACAGCTATAATACGGTATGGAAAACTTTATGTATGAGATCTGCTGGAACTTGGCTGATTTATTTACTTATAATATTATTTTTATATTTTTTTTTTTATTATATTTGATCGGAAATATTTAATGTCATAAATATATTTTCATTAGGTGACAAAGAATTATTTTACACATAAATTTTGAATTAAATTTTTTTATTTCTTATTCTGATTATTTTATACTCTTTTTTCATGAATCATTTTACGATACGAAAGTTCCTGATGTAAATCTAAAATGTTTTCCTTTTAATGCAAAAAAAAAATAATTTTATCGTCTGCCACAATCTGATTATTTGATACATTTTCGTCATGAAATTAATAATTAATAAAAAATAACAAAGGAAGCGTAATGCATTTTAATGTCGAGTAATAAATTTCTTCAGTACAAATATGTATTCATAAAATATTTGCTTTGACTACGATAATTTAATATTACAAAAATTTTAAAAGAAATTTACTTCTACATACAATTAATTTTTCTGGAAAAACCTTCAATATTTTAAAAGGAATTAAAAGCTTTTATTTTAAGTTTTATGGCAAACAGTGAAGCTTTAAACAAAATTGACAAGCAAATCGGAAAAATAAAAAACATTTTACAATTCAAATCTGTTTCAATATAATAAACATTTGATAGCCAAATCATGAAGTCTGAATTCAACATAAACATCCAAGAAAATATATTTGCATACGAGCTGGATCAAAGAGACATCGCAACATTTGCTTCATTTCTACACTAAGAAACGGCAACCAACTAAAGAGATTAATAGGAACCAGCAAAGCCGGGCAAAAAGTTCCTAAAACAATAAAACATAATATATCAACACACACATACACAGATTAAAAATTTCTACACACTAACAAAATAAACACGAACTCCAAATATTTGAAGGATAATAATTGCAGGCACAAAGCTGGTGCTATTTTCTTAACTCTGATTAAAACGGAAATTGTTAAGAAAACACGAACATAAAAATTAGTAAAGGAAAATAAATTTTTATTTAAATCTATAGAAAAAATTATTTTCATAAACAATATTTGTATGCCCTTCAATACAAAAAGTGAAAAAAGGTTACATCTAATTTTATCATTCCGTTTGTAATTTCTACAATATCCATTTCCGACCCCATAAATTAAATATATTTTGAGACCTTATGCATCGCGAAGTCGATTAAGCGATGTCCGTCTGTTTGTCTGTCCGTCCGTGTTAGTGTTGAAATTAACTTATCAAGGCACTAGATGAGCTAAAGAAAAGGTAAATATGCAAATCGATTAGACATAGCTTCGAAAATTTTGCTATTAAAAATCAGCAAGATCGGTCCATGTCCTTTCAGGCAGCGGGCAAAACACCACGCCTGCCTTTAATTTTTCCATATCATTTGGAACAATAAAGTAACTCCAATCAAAAAAATATATATGGGGCAATAGAGAATTAAAAAATAGGAAAAATAAAACATCTGGTGAAAAAATTGGCGCACGCCCATATTTTCCGAGTTATAGGCCTCTAAACTTTTCATAGAAAAGTACGATTGTGCACTTAATTTTTTAAATCATCAATATGGGTGTCATTTAAAAACTTTTGAAGAGATCGTTCAGGAAACGCCTAATTTTTTTTTTTTTTTTTGCTTAAAATTTTATAAATTATTTTTTTTTTTTTGATTGGAGTTAATTCATTAAACTGGCTTTACATTCATGGTGAAGGGTATATAAGATTCGGCATACTCGAATATAGCACTCTGCCTCGTTTTTTTTTTTGTTTTTTGTAAAAACGTTATGTACAAAATAACCTGTCATTTTGAGTTAAAAATAGATGAATTTAAAAAAATGGTTCAATTAACAAAGCAACATATGAAATTTCATATGCTAAACTTATAACCTAAATTAAAGTCAAAATGACTTATTTATCCGTTGATTTAATTAATTTTTTCTTTATTTTAATTAATATTTTTATTTTCTAAAGCCATGTGAAACTTGAAAAAACATTTTTTAGTGATTTTATTTGAGTAAAAATTTGATTTTTAAACTAAATTCCTTTAGAAAAAATTTCGTTAAATTTAATTATTTACTTTAAAAAATTATTTGAGGAGACCTATAGTACAGAAAATATGTTTAATATTTTCTTTCATGCTTTTGTAGCAATTAAACACATTTTTAATTTAAATCCTTGAAGTTGTTCAATTATCGACACACGTTTTTTATTTTTTATTTATTTTTTTTTTATTATTATTTTTTATTCAACTGCAAACCATTAGGAACAGTGAATCATTAAAAACACCTTTTATAATGACCGCAAAATAAATTTAATGTTAAGATGATTTTTAAACAAAATTTAGCCATTTTCATTGTAAAACAATCGATAATTGGATTAAATAAATTTAAAATTTCTTTCGCTTAATTTAACTAAATTTTCATAATATTTACAGCCACTATTTAATGAAACAAAAATAATCGTTCAATAGATCCAATTTTAAATTTTTTTAATGGAAAAATCTCTAAAATTAATTAAAAAGTCATAATAATTTTTTTAAATGTACAACCCATTCTATCGTATTTTAGTAAAGTTTTAATTTATTGTAAAATTAATTTATTTTCTAAGGACAAAGAATTTGAATCCATTAAAAAAACAAGAAATAAATAAATAGGAGTTAGAAGCAGAATTGCTAATGGCTGAAAGGCTGATTTTAATCAAAAGGCTGGCAAACACAAAGTGGACAATTGATAAGTGAAATACGATTCTAGACTAATTATAAAGCTGCTTCTAAGCCGATGAAACCCAAGATTTTTTACAATTTATATAACCGCCTAAAAGCCCATCGGTAATGTATCCCTCTTGCATACGCTGTTTTTCACACAAATTTAATAAAAATAAACAAACATAATCTTAAAGTAAATTAAATAATAAATTATCACATAAACGCATAGAGTCAAATACTATAATTTCTCAGCAGTAAAAAAAAGTCGCATCATACAGACTTCTAAAGAAAAATACAAAAGCGACTTGTCTACTGTGGCTCACAATGGCTAGAAAAAAATTACCACCCAAAACGACATAATAAAATTCCAACTGTTAAACTTTTGTTCCTAAATAATCTAGAAAGTAGACAGTTAATATTAAATTTGTAATTTAGTTATTTCTCCATAATGGAAAAATCAATAAAATTTTTTTTGTAACGACATGTTTTGTTCAATAAAATTAATTAGTTTAGGAAAAGAAATGGTAGGAGAAAAATTCTCAGAACTGCAGGAATAAATAACCCAGTTTCTGTTACATTCACAGAAACGATTTATTATACTACAAACGTAAATACGAATAGATGTGTGAAATTTCTCATGTCTCGATTCATACTCAATACATTCATACATTCTATTGATTAGTAATCCCCTTTCTAATCCCCCTCTTATTTACCAAATTGATTTATTTGAAAAAAAAAAGATTGGTGTTTTGTTAATCAGTCTCTTAAATTTTGGGAGGGATGGGCAGAAATAAGTCTTATAAGGAAATTTATTTCTTTATGTTTAAATTATTTTGTTTAAAAATCATTAACCAACATCATCATCACCATACATGTAAGTGGCAAATTGTGTTTTTGTTCAATTTAAAAACTGCATTTATTTTAAATAATTTTAATATCTTTAACCTTCCCATGGCAATGAACACAAATTAAATATCTTGTACAAAATAAATCACTTAAATAACTTTTGTAAAAACACACATACACACACATTCATTTAACTTGTCAGTCATTAAGTTAAAAATCTACTCCCAACTGCGTAACATTTAAAGGTTTTTAAAGCCAAATGAAAAAAAGAAACCTTCGATTGAACGGTTTTAACTCCAAAAAAAAAAAACAATAATTCCTAATAAAACCACAAATATTTTAAAGAAAAACGTAAAAAATTTTAAAGAAATAATAAAATTGGTAATCATCATTTAAAAGGTCCTTCACAACTGTTTTAAACGTATAAGTCGTAGACATGATTAATAGCGTACATTAGGCCATTGGAAAAATACAAATAAAGAAAAAAAAATTTATAAAACATCAAAGCAAAGAAATTCATTAGGAGCAACATTCAATTTTGCGCATAATTTAAATTTTGTTCAATCAAGATAAAAATAAATTTAATTTCGAACCTTTTAACCACTCATTAATGAAATGGGAACACACAAAAAAGGAACAACAACAAAAATGTGGTAACAAATTTTATACAAATTATGAAATCATGTGTCTAAATTTTAGGGTGTGCATTAAAATAAATAAACTATTCATTCTTAATATAAATAAAATAAAAATATTTTAAAGGGCTTCAAATACCACAAAAAGCATCTTTATAGTTACAATTGAAGGTTGGCCGAAATTGAAATTTTTCATGTTCGGCGATTTGGATAATTTTTTGTTATTTTCTTGCCAGATATCTGAACATTATGATTTCGTAAAATTAGGCTGATATATTTATTATTTGTTTGCGTAGACACGCTCGAAATTCATATATGTTCGCTTGCTTAAATGGGCTTGCAAATTTACATAAAATTCAATCTTTTGGTAAAACCACAGTAAACTTAGTAAATGACTTTGTTGTATATTTTCGTAAATGACAATAATCATGACTAAGACTTGCATTAAAAAAAAGTTGGAAAAAGTGTTATATAAAAAATTTCGTAGAACAAAATATAATTAACATCAAAATTTCGATGTTCATTAATTTCAGTGGACTGCATCTTTTTAGCGCTGTAAAGTAATGTTTTACGAAAGATGTCAAATTATAGCTTAAAGTCTCAACTTAAAGTTAAAAAAAAAATCAGCTGCTCCTACCTGCTCTTTTTCCAACAAAAAAAAAAAAAAAATGATAAAATAACAAAACATAAATTTTCGTTCATGCATTCATGCATGTTGTTGTTGCCATAATTCTTTACTGCTCAAAATTATTACATAATGTAATATACCTGCTAATCAATAGCTTAAATTCAGAATTCAGATTAAAGTTGACACTGGGCATAAATGTGGACGCAGTGAAGCAAGCACAACAAACGATGGCAATACGGCAAAAAGGTTTTTCGAAAATCCGCCCAAGACGTAATTGGCATAAAAGTAGAATAATACGTAGATTAAAAATTATTTTGGCAGCAATAAATTGTAATGCAGCGATTGACCCTAAAAAATTTGTTTTATATTTTATGGCTACTGCCAAGTTGTTTGTTAATTTCTATAGCTAGTACTACATGTCGGTAACTGTGAATAAGATTCTAGTGAATGGTAGTAACATTATAGCAGAAGCTAGTCTGACAATAGGTATGTCTCCTTCTAAAGGTCCTTTTTCTATGATTTTATTTTTACAAATTTAATTGTGTATTTGTATCAGGTATGCTGTTTGAGGAAGCGAGAAATAAAGACTATAGAGCTTAAAGATTATATCATTCGCGAACAATTGGATGTGAAGCCACTAAGAAAGACGTTATTCATAATTTTTTATTGTCTTTAGACTTATTTATAAAGAGATTTCGCTCAAAGCTGCAAATCAAAAAAATTGGACTACAATAATGATGTTAAAAAATTATTAAAAGACTGTGCTTGAATTACTTATTCATGTTTTTCCTATGGAAGATGGGCGTAAAAGTGGGCGGCTATTTTTCAAATTTCACAAAAATGATTCCGAGTGATTAAGAATGTTATTTGCCAAAAGATAATGCCGTAGCTCAAAATTAAATTTTTACTTTGTATGGGAAGTGGGCGTAAAAGGGGGCGGCTATTTGTTAAATTTCACAAAAACGATTCCAAGTGATACAAATGCTATTTGGCAAGAGATAATGCTGTAGCTCAAAATTAAATTTTTATGTTGTATGCGAAGTGGACGTAAAAGTGGGCGGATCATATTGATTTTTCGATTTTTTTTCTTGATTCAAACAAAGAATGCCTAAGTGCCAAGATATGTTGTCGTTTGACAATATCTTCTTTTTTTAACCGCTCGTTTTTTGAACTTTAACCAATGTGCGGTGGTTTGGTTGAATTTTACAAAAATTCTTCAACTATAATAAGTTACCAGATCTTTTTTTGCAATGGAAAAATCAGGACGTTTTTACTCACCTAAAATTAGGAATCGAAGTTGCAAGCGATGTGACGCATTAAGCTAAATAAACATCGAACAGAAATATTGTTTACAGAACATAATAAAAGAAATACAAAACATAATATGAAAATCTTGACGTTTTAACTTGTTTATGAATGGAGATGACAGTTGCCAATGATACGGCAGTTTCAGTAAAACGTTAAACTTAGATTTAATGCGCATAGTAATAAAGTGTTTGCTTAACAGTTGAGCTGAGCAAAAAAAGTGACATCACAGAATTTTTTAATTCGAGCATTTTATCTTTACAACTAAAAGAACCCAGCGAATAAATAAAAATCTAACAATTTATTATATTTATTAAAGTCTATGGATTTAAATACTTACAGACCGACAAGGAAAATAAGAGTAAATTTATTTACAATTATAATTTAATAATTTAAACATGAGTATTTAAAAATAAAACAAAATTACGTTTGAAATCATTAACATTTACAGAAAAATTAATAAGATTGAAAAGTTCATTAAATTGTTTTCACATTCTTCTAAACGAATTATCATCTGCGTAATTTGTATGAAAAATTTGAATATTTAACGGTGTCTAGTAGCAGGTAAATCGTCGAGAAACATTAAAATTTATATTGCAATGAAGAAATTCTACAACAACATCACCATTTATTAATTTCAATAAAAAAGTCACATTAAGCATTGTCCTTCGACTTTTTTAAGCAGGCAATTTAATAATAGCCAGCCTTGCTGTATACGATGGAAGATTAAGTCCATAACCTCAGAACAATAATTATTTTGGACTGTTTCTATACAGTCAATGTGAACGTTATAGTTTGGGTCCCACACAACAACTCATTACTCTAAAATAGGTCTTACAAAAGAAGTATATAATTGTTTCGTGATATTAGTGTCAGTGAACTCTTTTGCCCACCATCATATTAATATGCATCCGCAAATGTAACTTACGATCGAGAAGGATAACAAGATCTAAAAATTAAGTAACTGATTCCAATAAATATTCTTCAAGTGTATATGGAGGCGTAGAAGTTAAATTTAAGTCCATTAAGTTGATTTCGCACCAACCATAAAACCTGTTTAATTCTTGTTGCAAAAAGAATCCATCTGCTAATAATTTGTAACTTAAAAAAATCTTTACATCATTTGCATACATTAAAACATTGCAATATTTAATTGTACATGGTAAATCATTTATGAAAAGGGAAATTAACGTAGGGCCAAGGTGGCTTCCTTGAGGGACTCCAGAGTTTACAACGATTTTTTTTTTAATTTATTATTGAAATCAGCTCTTTGCATTCTGATAATTAAATACGATTTTATCCAGCTTAAAGTGTTTTGAGTCAAGACCATTGAGTATAATTTCTAAAGAAGGTTGTGGTTAGCTTTATTGAAAGCTTTGCTGAAGTGTGTATAAATGACATCTGTTCTTTGACCATCATTAAATCCACGATTAATTAAAGTTGTAAGTTGTAAAATGTTTGTGACTATTGAGCAACATTTCCTGAAACCATGTTGAAGCAGTGACAGCAATGACTGCCTTCTAAAGCTTAGATAGTCGAACAGACACTTTTCAAAAAGCTCTGGTATTGCACTTAACTTTGCAATGACTCTGTAGTTGTTAACATTTGCCTTGTTTCCTGATTTAAATAATGGAAAATCGAGGAAAGTAATAATATTCTAGCGAGATATTTAACATGATTGATAATGGTGTGGATAAGGCAAAGGCGCAATTGGTTAGGATGCAAGCTGAAATCCCATCAGGTCCGCTTTATACGGATGGACTTTTGGTTTTTATGCAGTCAACAATCTGAGAAGTAAAAACAGTTGGAAATGACAATGGCATTTTTCCTTATGATTAAATTACTATCAACATGACCAACAAACAAGTTAATGTTAGAAGTATTTTGTTACAGACCATTAACTTAAATTTGAAAACGAAACCGTAATTATATAAAAAGGAAGCTATGGACACTGAAATATTGTTTTTTATTTGCAAATAAATTGTGAGGATAAAGGTAGTCATGGATTACAAACTAGATAAGAGAGGGTAACAATAGCTTGAACATATTAAATCCAAATTCTTACTATTTATACATATATCCATTAATAAAAAAGTAGTTTACAAGAATAAATATTCGAATCGAGTCGAAATAATTTAAAATTCTGTTACTGCAAAAATGAGTAATAAAATGCTTCATATTGTTACAAACTGTGATGTATGATTGTGGCAATGCTGCAATACCTCTAATCTTGAATTTTTGGTCGGTACAAGTATTTTATTTATTTTCTTGATTAACCGCTAAAATAATGCATTAGACTTACACAGTTGACGAGCAGTGTTGTGATATGTACTACTATTTAAAAATACCTCAGTATATGTCGGCAAATTATTGCTGTTAAAATGGCAGCTTCTGGAATGAGATCCTGACCAAACAAACCAAATACGCATGATACTCATATTTTTCCATTCCCATTAGTTCTTAAGTAAATTTTTAAATACTCGCGATTGTTTTTTTGAACAATCTGTTAACACTTGTCGATAAAAAAATCTGCTTTCCATGGGAGTGTGCTAAAGAAGCACTCATGACTTCGCATGATAATTTTTAGGGGGTTTAGATGATAAGATTAGACATCGTTGAATTTTTTCTTTTTGGATTTTCTTTAGTCACATCTGTACATTTGTAAATAAAATTATAATGACATAAAGTCAACACTTCTGGTGCAATCGCTTAAGAAATCTCACAATCAATTTTCTTTTGTGAAGATAAAATTTTTTTGGTTGCCTGGATTCTAGTCTCAGCCTTACAGTTTTTCTGACTGACAATAAATTTTAATAAAATAAATTTACGCTGTTTTTTCTTAACACTAGAATAGCAACTGTAGTGATATGGCTAAAGAGTTATTCCTGCAAGAAAAAAACCTACTTAAATTAATTTTTGTTGAAATGTCTGGTCCCCTTTTTAATTTTTATTAAAATCTTTACTCTTTTTATATTTTTATAAAATTTTAAATTCTATTCAAAACCATATTTTTTTCTTCTCTTATTCTTAACAAAGCCAGGCAACAAGAAAATAACAAAATTAATTTTATAAATCCTAAATTTCATTCTTTTCATTAAAGCAGTGACACCACAATAGCATCATTTTCTCAACAAAATAAACACAAAAGACTTAAAAAAAATTGCTTAAAGATTTATACGTTTAAAGGTTTGAATTACAAAATTTGCCAGCATTGAAAATTTATTTTTAGCAAACAAAAACGAAATTTTTTTTGCGTTATTTCCTTTTGCTTAATTTTTTGGTGCTCGTTTGTAGGCTATTGTTATTGTTGTTACTTACCTAAACTCAAATCATAGGCGCAAATATAATCGGATGTTGTAAATTGATACGTTAATGTTGTTTTTCCCACACCGGATGCTCCCAACATGGCAATTTTATAAACGGGTATATCGGCTTTGCCACCACTCCCACCTCCTGTATTTATTTTATCACTTTCTAATAAAATATCACCAGATGTACGCGAAGCATTGCTGCAAAATGTGTAAAAGAAAAATTATAAAAAAACACAATTTTTTAAATCAATTTTCACGTTAAACAAGAATTAATAACAATCATACGCCATCTGATACATAAATATTCACAGAAAGTCAATTTTAGTTTTTTTAAGCCTTCAAAATAAAAAGAAAATAAAAATTTTAATATTCGCTCGATATAAAAAAACATATGAGGTATAAATATTAAAAAATAATATTTCATAAATTATTTTTAATTTTAATATAAAAGCTGTTTTTCTTCTGATATTTTAAAGCAAACTTTTTTAAAGGAAAATTAAATTTATAAGAAAATATTTGTGAATTAAAAAAAAATTTCCACGAAAATCCATAGAAAAAATTTATTAAAATATTTTAAAACTCATGGGAAGTCTTTATTTTGAGTTAAAAATTTTGTTGAATTAAGAAAAAGTTTTTTCATAAAATAAAAACTTAAAGCCAAAAATATCGAAATTCCTTCTTAAATACTGTGTAGGCGGATCTCCTTGGATGGAACATGCTTTACAACAGAGATGGGTTACAACACTTAAAATTGAAAAGACACGTGTATGAAAAATTTATTTTAACTTTAAATAAAAAGCTGATTTCATTCATATTTTGTCAGAACTAATTTTCCCTCATGGGCACTAAATAAAAAAGCTTGTAAAGTTTTTATTTCCTTTTTTTGTAATTTAGTTTTACGTTTTTTGTTTTTGTTTTTGCTTTTGTTTTCTATTATTTTAATGATCGATTTATTTTAATAAATTATATTTGTAAGAACCTTAAATTTAATTAACCACAAAATGTACAAAATGGTTTATTGTAAATTCCCTTATGGTCAACAACACCATGTTTCTTTGACCGTTGCCCTGATGGTAGTTACTACCTTGTTGCTGCAACTGTTACCTCAGATATAAAAATATTTAAAGTAACAGAATCTTGCTTGCTTATTGTACTACAAAGAAGATTGACACCAGATGTTGCCTTAAAGGTTGCCTCGTGTGTACTTAATTTCAAAATTGTAAGTCGCCAACCTGTAAACATGAAATATGTACTTTTAAATATTTTTTCGGTCCATAACCTGACGCTTACGTTTTAGCCTCTGTTAGCAATGTCTGTCCGACTGTCAGAGGTCTATATCTCTGTACGACAACAACTACACTCTTTGCATAGAAGGTGTATGTTATGGCCGCTTTATTTACATGCAGCGAAATTCAATTAAAAAATTAAAGAATGTCCTCATAGCAAAGTGATTTAAGCTTATGTGGCCTTATCTTAAAACTGATACAGGCAGGCATTTGAAATTTACAGACTGTGTAATAATACGTTTGCAATACAAAATGTTAAGAATTAAAGGGTGACCCATACATGATGTCACTTTTGAAGCACAATACACCGGCTTTTGAAATTTATACAGATTGTGCTTCAGCTATAAAAAAAAAGTTTTAAAATAAAATTAAGACTTTCAGGTTGTTCCACAAGAGAACTGATTTTAATGAATATTTTGTTTTATTTTAAACTGTTATAGGCAGACAGTTAAAAACAAATAACAAATAAGTTAACAATATTCAAAATTAAAGGGTGGCCTATAAGTGAGTCCAATATGCACTTTTCAGAAAAAAGCAAATGAAGTTATTAAAATGGGATTGTGAAAAAATAGGCTAAAATTTTTTAAAACACACACACACACGTACTCTTCAAAACTCTTCCTTATACTCACCTATTATGTCGGTCTTTGCCGCTGTTTGAGGTACCGGTTGATGTAACAGAATTTATTGATCTCGATCTGCGGCTTCTTTAAATAAAATAAAAGAAATTTATTTAAAAATAAACATTATATGAAAAAAAAAATTCTGTGGCTGATATCACAGTTAAGTGACTAGTTTCCGTAACTAAAGTGAGAAATTTCTCACTTTAAAATATTAAAGACATTTAAATTTATACAGGCGATAGCAACTAATAAATTTCTTTTTTATTTTATTTTATAAAGAAAATTATAAACTTTAGCTCACCACGTGCCAAACAAATTTCTCACATGAAAACATTGTAGTCATAATGTTTTCATGTGAGAAATTTGTCACTTTTTTTTACAGAAACTGAGTACAGACTAAAATCGATAGGAAAATATAAAAATTTTAAGTTCTCGTATTATTTTGAATGAGTAAGGGAAAAGAATTATTTTATTACTTGGATCATAATTAAGTCATACCTTAAGGAATCTCCTAAATTACACACACCATGTGAGGTGATACTAAAACTACGCAAGCGATAGTATTCTAAATCCAAGTCAGCACAATGTATGGCCTGGCGGCGGGTATCGGCTAAACGGGGCTGCAACGTAAAAAAACAAATACACATTTTTTTTATATTAAAATGTAATCACGCACGTGCATGCACTTACAAACAGTTTAAAGCAAAAACCTTTCTCTTGTTAACAGGTGTATTTTATGTTACACTGCTTATAAATAACAGCAAACAGTAGACTAAAAACTTAGCAAACATTTACTAATATGTTCAGTTCTAAAAGGGGTCAGTGACTTTTCTGATCCCACTTAAAAGTAAATTGAAACGTAACTTTAGATTTAAGAAATAAAAAAGTAGCAGCTCCAAAACATGTTAACAGCTGCAAGGACCACTTGAATAAAAGCACACAAGACTGACACACTTAAAAAAAAAAAAACAAAACGGCTTATTAACTACTTTAACTATTTTTTTGAAATTTTTTTATATTTTTTCTTAAATTTTCTTAAATATTTGCTTTGAACTTTTCATTTAATTTTTAAAGTTTATATATCGCTGAGCTTTGTTTTGAACTTTTCCTTAACCTTTGTAAATGCTCGACAGCTAAAAGGCTACATCTTGCAGCAAAATTAAATCTTTCATGTGCAGATTTTATTAAAATTTAAATTGTATTTTACTGAGAGTACGCAGGCTGAAGAACAAAAACGGCAACTACAAAAAGTTTTTATTGCCAACAAAAGATGCTTGAAAATGTTGCAAGGACCTCTTAAAATAAACTTTTAAAGGTTAAATATTTCATAGCATTTATCTGTTTTTCATGGTTTGGGCAAAACTGAAAAGTACAAAAGTTAAGCATAATTAATAACAAAAGCCTGAATCCTTATTTTGATTTCAAAAAAAGGTGCACCACTCTCTATGAACTCAAAGTGAAAATTAAAAAAAATACTTTAAAAATGTTGAATAATCGATTTTTTACAAAGTTCTTCTTTAAAACAAAAGTACGTTTTTTAAAGAACTTGCATTAAAAAACTGTATTTATAAAAGTACCTTTTTATTATTCGACCAAATATTTTTGTAAAAAAGAGAAATTTTTTTTAAACTTCGCAAGGAAGAACTTGAACAAAATACCAATAAAAAATAAAAAAATACTTTTAAATAGAACTATTAAGAAAATACCTTTAATTAAAGTATCTTTTCGAAATATAATATCTAACAAGGTACTTTTCTACAAAAAACATCCTTAAAAAATTCAAAAAAAGTACTTTTTTACGCAATAATTTTATTAAAGAATCTATTTTAAAATTTTTTCCGAAAAAAAAAATTAAAAAAGTTTTATAAAAAATATATTTTAATATTAAACAAAAATATTCCTTTTTAAAAAAATATTATTTTAAATATTTTAACCTTTTCAAAAGCCTAATTTTTAAAACAGTACGTAAAAGCGTAGACAGACGACACAGTTAATTTGAATTAAAAGCTCAATAATATGAATTAAAATTTTACTCTCACAGAAGACAGTTTTTGTGTTGAGTGATCATTTACATTACGATAAAGTAATTAGAAGGCAGAAACTATGGTTAGCTGCTGTTGGTGAAAAAACAGTATTTATTTTAAAGAATGCTGAAATTACTTTTGCTTCTTAATATGAAAATTGTAGATGCACTAGCAACCATGAATCAGATTTTGTTGGTACAAAATGGGATCGAAATAGGGCACTCGAAAGTAAAACACAGGCAATTGTGAAAATTCGTTGGTTAAATATTATCTTTAAACGGTGGATATACATATGTAATTTATATAAGGAATTTTTTAGGGGCCGCAACAGCATTTTTTGGGAAATGACGTGCTTATAATGGATGACTTTCGAGTCAACAGAAAGGCTTTCCAAAAACTGTGTGAAAAAATTAAAAATATTGAGAAGTTGTACTCTAATGTGAGGCCTTGTATTCCATCCGAAATTTCTAATTATCCTATGCACTTCTTTCAAACACCCCAAATCGTTGGTATCTACCGCCCACAGGTCTAGCAAACCTGTGCTTCTTCATTGCTTCAAACATTTCGTATCTTTGCTGTGATAATTTTTTTATTAAAAAAAAAAATACGATTCGATTTTAATATTTATTTTTTATTTTATTAAAAACGATTAAAATAAAATTCCTTTTCTGGCTTGACAATTTTAAAGCAGCTTAAAATAGCTTAATTCTGTATAAATTAATTTTTATTTAGTGCATTTACGATAAACCTAATACACATTGGAATGGAGATAACTCAAAAGTTAATTTGAATTAAAACTGCTAATGCAAATTAACACTGCCGTCTGTCTATAAGAAAGTTTCCTTAGAATAAATTTTTTTGAAAATAGTTTTTAGCAAGAAGATTTTTGTGCATGATATTTTTTTAATGTATAAAAAAATACTCCTTAAAATATTCGACTTTGAAAAAATATAACAAATTTTAAATGTGCTTAAAAAAAGTAATGAGAACATTAAAGTAATTTAAAAAAAATAGAATAATTGATTAACTTATTCAGAATATAGTTTACAAAAAAAAATGCCTTTAAAAAAAAGTACCTTTTAAAAAGTACCTTTGAAAAAGTATTTTAATGAAAGGTACCATTTAAAACAAGTACCTTTGAAAACGTACTTTAATAAAAAGTACCATTTCAAAAAGTACTTTTGAAAAATTACCATTTAAAAAAGTACCTTTGAAAAAGTACTTTAATAAAAAGTACCATTTAAGAAAGTTCCTTTTTCAACAAATTCATTTTTGAAAACATGCCTAAAAAAACTTACTTTAAAAAGGAAAAAACTTTAAGAAAAAGTCCTGAAATAAATTTTCACAGTATATCGCCTTTTAAGGTGCCTCTTTAAGAGATTACCCTTTCTTGGAATTATTTTATTACTATTAAAATTTCATTAGCTTGGTTAAAATAATAAAAATGAAAGAAATTTAAGTATCATTTAATGCTAATGATTTTATTTTAATTTTAATTCTTTTTACAAATGTCAATTAAGTCTTAATTACAATTAAACCAAAAATAAGTTTTTAAATACAAATTTTTGATCGCAGAAACATTATTCTGTTCAATATACTATTTAAGGTTAATGCTTTACCATACTTTAAGATGTGCATTTAGTGCACAAAGACAAGGAATACATTTAATAATGATAATGACTTAAAACCATTTAATCATTAGTCAATGGTAGTGATTTTGTTTTTTAACTAATAATCAATGTAACCTTTTCATAAGAAGCATTACCATTAGTGAAAGTAATGATAATGATAAATAAATCATTAGCAGTATTTATCGTCAATTAATAAGTCAATCTAATTAATTACTTCCATGTAAAGGGTCCGCCATTTAACTTTTCTTTTACTAGTGCTTATTTCGTGAATGGTAACACTTAGCTCATGTCTGATTTGACAAATAATTAGTTTTATCCTTCCGCTGAACGAATATGGTGGTGTATACGCTTGCACAACGCTGGGAAATATTGCGACATTACTTTGAAAATCATGGCAGAATGTTGCAGAATGTGTGCGAAAGTTGAGTACGGATTTGGAAGAAGAGAAGCACCGTCAGCTCCGTATCTTCGTTATCTTGTGAAAAAAGTGAAAGAAACTGGCATCCTCATCAATAAGCCAAAGCGTGAAAAGCCAAAAACAGTCCGTACACCCGATAATATTGCTGATGTGTCAAAAAGTGTTCACAAAGCGCCATTAACATCAATTTACCGTCGTTCTCAAGAATTGAACCTTTCGGAGACATCATTGAGACGAATTTTGCATAAAGACCTTGGTATGACGCCATACAAAGTCCAATTGTTCATTTTCGCTTCGCTAAGTGGGCCTACAATCGACTTACAGAAGATACCGATTTTGCCAAACAAAAATTATCTTTTCAGATGAAGTTCATTTTTATCTTGGCAGGTATGTAAACAAGCCAAATTTTCGCATTTAGAGTACAGAAAACCCCTACGCATGCATTGAAAAGCTAGTGCACCGAGTCAATGTTTGGTGTGGATTTTGGTCCAAAGGCATAATTAGGTCACTTTTCTTCGAAAATGAACAAGGAGTGGCCGTTACAGTGAAAAGTGATCATTATCGGGCCATGTTGAACGAATTTTTGCTCCCGAAAATTGAAGAGGAGGATATTGGCAACATTTGGTTTCAACTGGACGTCGCTACGTACCACACAGCCGAAGCTACATTCGATGTTTTGCGCCCTGTTTTTGAAGATCCTATTATCAGTCGCAGAGCTTATGTCGTTTGGCCACTTCGAGCTATGATTTGACACCGTTGGACTATTATTTGTGGGGTGCCGTCAAAGAAAGTGTTTCGCCGACAAGCCAGAGACAATGGACGCTTTGAAGGACAATATGCGTTAAACCAATTGGACAAATCGTTTAGGCTACTACATGGCCAGCCGAGGTAGCCATTTGAATAAAAAAATTTTTTATTATTAACCGGAAGAATTGTACTATTCAAATAAAAAAAGAAATTTGAGAAAATATTTGGAAGTTTTTTTTTTATAGCATTTCAAAAAAAAAAGTTATTTAGCGGACCTTTTATGAGATTTTCCTTAAATTATTTTATTACAAAAATTACTTTTTTAAAAATTAAATTTTTAAACCACTTGAAAGCTTTATAAAAATAAAATCATAAATTATTTTATAAATTTCGAACAGTCGCCATAATCCTATAAAAATTATTACAAACTTCATGAATTTATTAACCTTTTAAAGGCAACAATATATCTGCAGCTTAATATAACCAATAGCCATCATACGATATTTAAAAAATATATTCTTTCAATTTATGGTCACTGAATAAGTTAAAAGTTTGTGTTTTTCTACCTTGCTTCTCTTTATTATTCATTAAGATACAAAAGAAGTAAGAAAAAGAAGAGACAAAACACAAACAACAAAATGAAATATTTTGTATTTAAGGATTAGTTAAGCAACGGAAACACATAGAAATAAAGTTAAGTACAAACAAACCATTTTTTAAACACTTCATGGCAAAAAGAAGAAAAAAATAAACAAAACAACTGTTTACCTTTCTGCTCTCTGCTGGCATGCTAGAGGTACGCATACGTTGCCTTTGCCTGCTGCCCAATTGAGCAATCGTTGCTGAACTCCCACCGTGTACAAGACTCGAACCTACACCAGCTACACGTTCATGGGGTATGGCCGTGGGTGAATCCAAATCACCATCAGTATGAGGAAATTGTTGGTAGTTGTTTCTAATTCTGGCGCCAGCCACCGTCACCTCACCACCTCCTCCACAATTTGCCGTTGGTGTATCTGCCACATATGGACCATTTAGTGGTCGACCATCTCCACAGCATACTGTAGATGTTGGTGATGCTGTTGATGTTGTATCCTCTAACAGCATGTCGAGTTCTGTTGAATTTGTGGCAACGCCAAAGCCACTACTATTATTTGCAGCTGCCATTGATGCTGATGTTGAGGAAGACATGTGACTGTTTTTACTAGCAACCATGGTATTTGTTGCATAGAGAGGTGAGGTGGCGGCAGAATATTGTGGTGAAACAGCACCTGACATGGCTTGTTGAAATGTCAAAACACCACCTGTGTCAACTGGTATTAAATTCATGCGTGAAGGTTTTGTATGTGTTCCAGGGGATTTAACTAATGATATGCGATCCCTATAAAGACACAAAGGACAAATTTTAAAAAACAGTTAAAATTAATTATGAAGCTTTTGCAAATTTAAAACTGTATAATTTTTATTTTAAAAGATTAATTCAGTTTCAAATATCAGTTACTTTATTACTTATCGTCATTAGGAGTTTTAAAAAATTATAAAAATAATTTAATTTTCAATTCAATTTAAATGCCATCAAACATGTGTTCCATATTTCAAAGTCATAAATCTTGCAGTGCTCGAGATGACTTGTGCTGGTATTTTTATTAATGAACAAAGTAGTTGTGACTTTTTAATGCGGTTGTTAAGTCATGGCAGTATTTTCCGTTTCCGTTATTCAAATAAAAATTTAAACATAAAATAGCAACAGCACAGTTTAATTTTAATAAGCTGCTTAAGCTTTCATACTTTTCAGTTGTTTGTTCTACTTTTCCTATTTTTATTTTAATTTTTTTATGTTTTACTGAGTTGTTGCTCTAAGCCTTTGCTTTGCTTAGAATATATTTTTAATGGATTTAACTTTCATTTGTGTTGTACTTGAGGCACCAATGTACAACGATCGTTAGTTAATGTTGTGCAACATGCAAATTAATTAAAAAAAAAAAGGACAACAACAATGTGAATAATGCTTTTAAACAACAACAACGACAATGTTCTAAAAAAAAAACAAGGAATAACATTTTTCCAGCACAAAGTTTAATTTTATTTTTTTCCTTTCCTTTTACCGGAATATGAGAGTGCAAATAATAAAGCAAAAAATTTAAGAAAAAGCCTTTAATCAAGTGAAGAACAAAGTTGCCTTTTTAACCTAAGAGGAAGCTACTAAATGAAAGGAAAAAAATATTATTTTTTAATTATAATTATCCTGATTTTGAAGAATCACTTTTTTTTAATTATTTATTTATAAAAATATTTAATAACAATTCAATAATTAATTTTATTTGTATACTTACGGTTTAACTTTATTTAGTTAATAATCATGAAAAATCCTGCAGTAGGAAGTAGATGCTGGTAAATATGGCGAGGTTAAAATGCCCAGTTCTTCGGACTTACTTCGATTACCTTTTCTTTTTCATGATGATAAAAAATATAAATCGATCGTCAAACGAAAGTTTCTACTTTTCCAACACAAAGCGTTTCATGGCATCGGCAGCAAGAGTACAGTTGCCCTTGATCGTCGTTCTAATGCTATCCAATACCTGGTATTTTTACTAGACATTTATTTGCATTTACCCAGCATAGCATAGAAAGAGCATCTCCTATTACTTCGATTTTACCCAAAGTAACCCAAAAGCTTAGAGAGCTTCAATCGTAACTAATTTAATATCTGCCTTCTTACCCAAGGGCTTAATGAGCTACATTTTGCGGTTTAGGCTTATCAAATGCCACCATTGAGAAACCTTGTCTTGCAATACAATACTTTTTTTTTTCAATTTGTATACTTGAATAAGAATTATTAATTTTACTTTCCATTACTTCAAGCATCCATCATCAGTAAATTACATATATTAATATTAAATAAACTTTATTCATTTTTTCTTATTAATTTTCGAACAAGACTTAAACTGAATTACCGAAAATTTTAAAGTAAAAGTACTTTTGGTACATAGTACTTAAAAAAAGTAAAAAAGTACTTTTATCAGAAAGTACTATTTTATAAAATAATAAAAGTAAAACTTTAAAAACGGTGCTTTTATATTTTTGTAAATAGTGCTTTTTTAAAAATAATACTTTTTTGTAAATATTCCTTTTTGTAAAAGTACTTTTTACAAAAAGTTCCTTTTATATAAAATTTATTTCTTTTTATTATTCCATAATGTTATGAGGTATTATTAATAAAAACACTTTTTATTATTATTGCTTTTGGAAATAGTACTTTTAATAAACGCATTTTTTATAAATTGTTCCAAAAAGTACTTTTTATACAAAATTCTTTTGTCAAAAATTCATTTTTACGAAAGCTACTTATTATTAAAAGCTTTTGACATAAAACACTTTTTTTGTTTTATGTTAAAAGTTGTCTTCAAGAAAAACACTCCACAGTGGGGCAGAATAAAAATATTTTGGAAATAATTCAGCCATTTGAAAACGGCTAGGCCGATTGATTCAAAATTTGGCACGAGCATAGTAGAGGAGTACTTGAGCTTAATTTTTGAAGGTGGTTACCCTCCACTTTCCAGGGATGGCGCTATGTGGTCTCAAAGTTGGACACCTTGCTCCTGAAAACTTTTCTAACGCTTGGCATTTCTTCAATTTTTGTCTGATTTTTAAGTATTTTACATGGTCTTAAAGCTCTCGTAAATACCTACAAAACGGTGCTTTAAACTGCATGTTTATGTTTGAAAATGATCGAGTTATAAGCATTTTAAAATTAAAATTTTTGATTTTTTCCATACCCTGGTCCAGTTTTTTCGAAATATTGGGTACAATTTGCAGCAAATTTGTTTGAATTTTTTACCGTAGATAGCAAACAAAATTTAAGATTTTCTGAAAAAAATTATACGATTTTCAATTTAAAAAATCCAAAATTATTGCATTTTTGTGTATTTTAGCCTAAAATGGGACACTAATCTAATTTTTTAGATAGAAAAAAATTTTCTTAACGAATATATAAAATTTTTTATTTTTATTAAAACTAACTATATGTGTGTACGTTTAAACCAAATTTCGTATAAAACTGATCATTCTTGTAGAAGATGTAAGTTTTTCAACTTGACCTATTTTACATCGAAATTTTGACTTTACCCCATATTTTCTAAAATCCCAAAGCTGGGATCGGAAAAAGAAGAATACTGTAAAAAAGCTATATATACTCCAAATTGTTTTAAAAAGTATTTCGTGAGCCCTGGTCCATATGTGGACTTTATGGGCAAAAGAGTAAAAAATTCCAATTTTGGGATTTTTCGTCTTTATTTTGGGAATTATAGGATTTCCTTTAGCTTAATGTTGCAGATTTTTTTACCGTTTGATTTTAGTTAACAAACTACATATGCACAGAAAATTTTATCTTAATTGCTTAATTAATAAAAGTTTTATAGCATATTTAATATTTTTACTTTTCTCAAATTGGTCCGTTTTTACCATAATTTTTCGAAATTTTCGGAGCTCAGCAACGAATATTAAAATTTTGTTCCATTTTTTTATTTTTTTTATGCATGTGAATAAAGATGACGCAATTTCCTATTAAATAAAAAAGATTCACCTCAATAACGTTCTTACGTGCAAAACTATGCGTTCTTAAATATGAGTGTTTCAATATGTATCTCACTTTTATACATTTATGTTACGGAAGTAAAAATTTTCATGCCTGTGTAAAAAATTGTGTAAAAAAACAATTATACCTGAAAAAAGGGTTAAAAATGTAGGGGTTAAAAATAATGGTGCAGGTGTTCGTTTTAGGATGACCTATGACTAATTATGTCTTACCTAAGTGCCTTTTTTGATTTTTAGCTAGCTGCTTTGCTTCTTTAGGTACCCAACTGTTCGATGACCTGAACACGCATATAAATATTTGCATAACTACAATAGATATCATATTTAAAAAAACAATATTGCCGATCACATTGAAGTTTGAGACATTGTGTTCTTTTTTGTGGACTGATAGAATTAAGGCCATGAAAAAAATTATTAAAGCTACATACAACTGCAGAGTTGATGTCATTGGTACTGCAAAACTGGAAAAATTTTTAAAATTATTTGATCAAAAAATGAAATCAGTTCGCGGAAACAAAAATAAGTTTAAAGTAAAGTATCTTACTTGGATGGATACTGTTGCGAAATTGTCAACCTACATCGCATTATGTGGAGCTCCCTGCAAATCTTATGATGACTTATGTTCGAAGTCTAAGAAAAAAGGTTAACCGAAAAACTTTCTTCAGTTTCAAAAGATGAAGTTTCCGATACGTTCAAAGAATTGCTAAAAAAAAAAAGAAAATCAGCCTTCCGAGGCAGTGCACATCGCCAATATTCTTCCCAGCGCATCTCCAAAACGGTTAAAACGAATTTTTAACAGCATACCTACTCCGACATCGCAGTCAAATTTAACGGAGGAAGAAGCTATTGCTCTGATGTTGGAAATGAAAATAAGCCGAAATAAGTACCAAATTTTGAGAAAAGCTTTACTTGAGAAAGGACATGCAATATTACCATCATATAAGTCTATTCAAGAAAAAAAGAAAGCGATTATGCCATCTCAAATAACAGTTGATGAAACGAAAGCTTCTATTGGACTATCTTATTTGCTAGAAAATACGGCGTCACGGATTATTTCAGATTTTTCTACTGACCAACTAGAAAAGGTTAAAAACTGCATGTAGTACTAATGTGTAAGTGGGGATGTGATGGAATATCAGCCCTTCCTGAGTACAAACAAAAACATACAATAGATTTTAAGAGCATATTCATGGCATCCTTAGTACCACTAAGAATTCGTTCATACTCACTGGTTGCATCTTCATCAGTACGTGCAAACACTTTTGAAGATATATGGAAAAACACAACCCCAGGATCCAAAAATTTTTGTAGGCCTATTTGTTTTGAGTATGTAAAGGAATCAAATACTACGACAAAAAAATTAGTCGAGCATATCAAAGACGAAATAAGATCATTGGAACCAATATCAATAAAAATAAAAGAATACTGTGTTAACATATCCTTTCAACTTAGTTTAACAATGATTGATGGAAAAGTTAGTAATGCTATAACTAACACATCTTCTTATTGGAAATGTTCCATATGTGATCATAAGAAGTCAGAATTCTCAGATAAAAAAAAAACCAACGTAGTCAACGAAGAAGTTCTATCTTTCGGAATATCCCCCCTTCATGCTAGAATAAGATTTTTGGAGCATTTTCTGCATATTGCATACGACTTAAAATACAGAAGTACGACAGAAAATTTAATAACAAAAAAAAAAAAAAAAAAAAAAAAAAAAAAAAAACAATGATGAACTAAAAGCTCTAAGAGCTTCTGAGAAAAGTAGAATCCAAGAAGAGTTTAGAGTACAAACGGGGTTAATAATTGATAAGCCTCTTCGTAGTGGAGGAAACACTAACGACGGAAATACTGCAAGAAAATTTTTTGGGGATTTTGAAACTACTTCAAACATAACTGGCATTGACAAAGAGTTGCTTAGAATGGTTAACGTAGTTTTAATGGCAATTAATATCAAAACTCAAATTGATTCTTTTCGATTTGGAGAATATACAGCAAAAATATCTCAGCTACTCGTTTCCCTATATCCATGGAGGGATATGACGCCCACAGTACATAAAATATTATGTCATGGTAAAACAATTATAGAATCTGATATTCTTCCTCTTGGGGAATTAACAGAAGAAGCCCAAGAAGCAAGAAACTGCGATTTCAAGTACATTCAAGTATTCAGTTCTCGAAAATGTTCTAGGCAGTCACAAAACGAAGACATTTTCTATAGCCTATTGTTATCTTCTGATCCTGTTCTCTCATCAATGAGAAAACGTTGGATTAATTATGAGGCTTCTTCACCTTCTAACAAAACAGAATTAAAGGATTTACTTTATCTTTTAGACATGCATAATGATATGACAGATTATTTTATAGAAAATAAAAAATAATTTTAAAGAAATAAAAAATACTTTTAACGACTTTTCGTAAATAAAAATTAACAGAAAATTTTATGTTTTATCTGATGTTTTTTATAATGATTATTAATTTAAGATATGCCTCTTGGTTATCCTCTATTCAGGTATTATTGTTTTTTTACACAATTTTTTACACAGGCATGAAAATTTTTACTTCCGTAACATAAATGTATAAAAGTGAGATACATATTGAAACACTCATATTTAAGAACGCATAGTTTTGCACGTAAGAACGTTATTGAGGTGAATCTTTTTTATTTAATAGGAAATTGCGTCATCTTTATTCACATGCATAAAAAAAATAAAAAAATGGAACAAAATTTTAATATTCGTTGCTGAGCTCCGAAAATTTCGAAAAATTATGGTAAAAACGGACCAATTTGAGAAAAGTAAAAATATTAAATATGCTATAAAACTTTTATTAATTAAGCAATTAAGATAAAATTTTCTGTGCATATGTAGTTTGTTAACTAAAATCAAACGGTAAAAAAATCTGCAACATTAAGCTAAAGGAAATCCCATAATTCCCAAAATAAAGACGAAAAGTCCCAAAATTGGAATTTTTTACTCTTTTGCCCATAAAGTCCACATATGGACCAGGGCTCACGAAATACTTTTTAAAACAATTTGGAGTATATATAGCTTTTTTACAGTATTCTTCTTTTTCCGATCCCAGCTTTGGGATTTTAGAAAATATGGGGTAAAGTCAAAATTTCGATGTAAAATAGGTCAAGTTGAAAAACTTACATCTTCTACAAGAATGATCAGTTTTATACGAAATTTGGTTTAAACGTACACACATATAGTTAGTTTTAATAAAAATAAAAAATTTTATATATTCGTTAAGAAAATTTTTTTCTATCTAAAAAATTAGATTAGTGTCCCATTTTAGGCTAAAATACACAAAAATGCAATAATTTTGGATTTTTTAAATTGAAAATCGTATAATTTTTTTCAGAAAATCTTAAATTTTGTTTGCTATCTACGGTAAAAAATTCAAACAAATTTGCTGCAAATTGTACCCAATATTTCGAAAAAACTGGACCAGGGTATGGAAAAAATCAAAAATTTTAATTTTAAAATGCTTATAACTCGATCATTTTCAAACATAAACATGCAGTTTAAAGCACCGTTTTGTAGGTATTTACGAGAGCTTTAAGACCATGTAAAATACTTAAAAATCAGACAAAAATTGAAGAAATGCCAAGCGTTAGAAAAGTTTTCAGGAGCAAGGTGTCCAACTTTGAGACCACATAGCGCCATCCCTGGAAAGTGGAGGGTAACCACCTTCAAAACTTAAGCTCATGTACTCCTCTACTATGCTCGCGCCAAATTTTGAATCAATTGATGCACTCCTTTATAAAATATTATAGAACTTAGAGTATATTTTATGAAATATTTTCCAAACAAATATTTTATTTGTTAATTATTATTTTTTGTAAAAAAAAAGTACCTTATGTAAAGAACATATTTTATATAATAATAGTACTTTTCCAAAGGTATTTTTTTAAAGCTATGCTCCTTAAAAACAAATGTTAATTCAACTTGTCATTCAGGATCAGTTTTAATACAACATTTTGCCTTCGGTTTATATTATTTCATCTTTTAGTACAAAAAAAGGAATAAACGAATTTTATTTAATATGTCAGCGTTTTCAAATCTGTGTTGTCACAAGAGTACAATTATGCTATTGACGTGTACTAAAACCCTCAAATTTATAATAAATTTTATTCTATAATTTTTAATGTACACTTTTTTTTAATTGTTTGGATGGGGGGAGTAGCAAGAATTTTTATTATGTTTCATTTTATTTTAGTGATGTAGATTTAATTATTGATTTCCTTTCAGCTGCAATTTACTTAAGTTCAAATAGGCAGAAAGATATTGTTTAAGTACATATTTTGTTATAACTTTAATCAAAGTCGCGGTAGGATGGTTTTCAAATCTGTGTCTACAAGCAATAACAGCTCTTTGTAGCTAAAAAACTGAGTATTTTTTACACTAAAATCTAGACAGCTTAAGTCGATATTTTCTAATTTAACGCAACAATATTAAAATGTAAAATGCTGTTGAAAAGTTCCAAAAAATGACCCAGCAACAAATTAAACATAACCTTAAAAAATACGTGCCATATAATGACTTACTTTTGTGATTGCCAAATATTGTTACTCGCTTTCAGAACACAATATATTAGTTCGCAAATAAAGGAAGTAGTAATTGAACTAGTTCTTTAGTTAAAAAGAGAGTACCTTAAAATACGTACTAATGATTTTTACTATTTCCTTCAATAAAAAATGTAATTAATTGTCAATAATTGATTATAAAAGTCTTATGCCTTGTTAAATCATTAGGTTGGTAATCTAGTTGGGAAGTCCTTCCGTCAAAAATGCTTAATTCCACACTCGATTACCTTTTTTGAAATTTTTTGCTGGGAAGTTAAGCTTTTATTGTTTAATTTTTTTTGAGGCAATTTTTGAATTATTATTAAATATAAATTTAAGGAAATTTAATTATACGTGTGAGTTTTTAACTAAATGGTTCATATAATTGTCAATTTTATTATCACAAAATGATAAATTATGCTTTTGCTTTTAATGCAAAAGCTAAATTTTAAATCGAAATATTTATCATTGAATGAAAATGAATAATGAAAAATGATTAAATGGTGTCAATATATTACCATTAACAAATGCCAAATAAACACCCGAGAGAAAAGTAAAGCATTATTGTAAAATGGCATTCTTATCCCAAAATTTGGTGGACTGTATGAATTTATATATTTTAAAATTCTCTTGAAAAATTTAGTAATAACAACTGCACGGTTTTAGGTGGCTTAAGATCGGACAAAAGTTGTTTTATTCCTATATCACTTCATGATATTTTCATAAAATGATTATTATTCAATATTACAAACTGAAATGTATTACTGCGGGGCCAGCATATCCATATGGCCATTTCGCTTCTACTCATTTAGCTTATCAGTGGATTCTACGCAAATTTTGTATAGAAAACCTAAGATTCTTTCTTTCTTGTATATGCCAGTGAACAGTGAATTATATTTTGTTTTTTGTTAAAAAAATATTAAATTAAATCAGACATTGAAATTCTGAACTCGCTACAGTGCACAAATAATTTTTTTATACAACAAAGAATTTAATTCAAAACTGAGAAAATTCGTAGAATAACCGCAGGGATTAAAAAAGAATTAAAATTTTTATGTTGTTTAATACACACTTAATTGCATTTGCCTATCAAGCTTTTAAGTTATTCAAATAAATGACTAAGCCCCAGGCCCCTGACCATAAGTCCTACAAAATGAAAACTTATCCTTGGGTTAAACATGTGTTTCTTGTGTGTTAATTTTTTTTAAGGTTTAAAAGAAGAATTTTAAAATTGTAAATTTCAGACGATAAACTTCTGAGAATTTGTTTATAATTTTTCTTTTTGCTAAAGAAGTATTTGGTAGAGAAGTAAAAAAATTACCCATGCAAATATTTCTTCCACTTCCACGGTAGGGAGACGCTAGTTCTTGAACAATTCTTTACCTCTGATTTTTTTTTAATATACAGGCGTTCTCAGCTTCTTAAATCAACTAGATTTTAATACTATACATAGCTGGATTTGAAGGTATATATTGAGTAAATCCTGTAACACCTTGGTAAGGATAAAAATGTTCATCAATTTGTAAATTTGCAATAGGTTTTCACATTTGTGATAAATTTGCGTTCAACATTTCGTTGTTGATCCCCATTGTCACGCCAGACAGTGGATAGAAATTTTAGTGTGTAACTGCGATACTAAAATATACTATTCTTCATAAAACATTTTGTTCCTTATGCAATTCAGAGTTAAAAATTATATTTAAACATAAACATCTTTTAATAATTCAATTTTTCTTTTCTTAAAAAAAGTATCTAAAATCGTTTATTGTTAACTTGGCTAAGATTTAGAAGCAACATATTAATGAATTTAAATAGATGCTTATCGAAAATTATTTTTTGCCAGAACTTTTAATACAGTCACCCACAAGAATTCCCTTTTGAGAAGCTTTTTCTTTCACAGCCTCTAAAGGCTTTTGTTGTTCTTTCTGTTTTTGTTTGAAAGCTACATTATTGTCGTCCATCAAATTGGAATACTTTTTTGAAGCTTTTAAAGGCTTCTTTTTGCCACCTTTACGACCAGACATTTCTAGTAAATGTACTTCTGTCTTAAAAATCACAGATATATTTTGGAGACAGAACAAAACGTTTATTTTATTTCATAAAAATATAGCTTATTAATACATTATAGTACATGGGTATCCGGCTACTCCGGGTGCTAAACAATGTGGGAAAGTTTGGGTATTAACACAAGGTTAAATCGAATTTTACCAGCACAATCGAGGCATTAGGGTCTGAAAGGGATACGTTAGACTGCGTAATTTAAAGTTGTTTTCGTAATATTTCAGGAGTGTTAAAAATCTTTTTTTTTTTTTTTTAATAAAGTAAAGAAACAAAATTTTATGGACTTAGAGAAGATAAATAGCAAAATATGAAGTTAGAAAAAATTATCAAAAACATATTCTTTAGATTGGCTATAATTATAATTTATTTTCGGATACAGAAGTTGTCAAATTTCCCATAGAGAGGAGACAGAAAGCAACACCTTTTTTTCTTTTTTTTTTGTGTTTCTTACGTTCTCTGCTGTAGTGCAAAAAGCCGTAGTAGTTTATTAAAAGTTTTGTAGGAATTAGATTTTACTGTTTTGTTGTACGTTCAGTACTCAATACCAATAAAAAATTTAAATGCTCTTCTCCGCAACTAAATTAATTTATTTTATGAATTAAAATTTATTTTTGGCTTGAGTTCATTTTTTAATTTCTAAAAACCTTTTTTTTTTGGTTTGTGTGTCGACTTTGTCTAACCAAATTAATACTGAATATTCCTCGTATTCTTTTTTACAAAATTAGTTGGTTAAATAGATGATGTTTACAGTGTACACAATCTAAGGTAGATAGATACGAAGAATGCTGATGAAGGTTGTAGCGATCCAGAAAATGCTGCATTTGATTCTGCTCGAGTCTAATTTTTCTTGTTTTCTTTGGAAAAGTCCGCAAACATTAGTTTAATTAACTTTTCTTTCTAAAAAAGGTTTTTAGAAATTAAAAAATGAACTTAAGCCTAAAATAAATTTTAATTCATTTATATCAACAGTTCAGCTCTTAATTTTCATAAAAAAAATTAAATTAATTTATTTTCTAATTTTAAAAAAAAATTAAGAAATTATAAAACAAAATATTAAAAAAAAGTATGATAAGCTACAATACGAGCATACCCTCCACAGTGCGTCACTTATAACTTTAAATCCATTTCTATCTTTTTTAATCTTTTGTATGAAGTTTGAATAGAATTTTCTTTAAAACCCTTAAATGAAGGATAAAAAGAGACACAATTGTTTGAAAGCCATTATTTTGCCAAAGGTTGTCCTTAAAGGCTACTTTAATTTACAATAACAGCCTTTACAACAACCTTGATTAAAATACCTTGTCCCACCTGTTTTCAATTTTGTAAGGCATCTTTTCATCTCAAAACAAATGTGTCCTTTGTATAAACGCTATAATAAAATGCCTTAAAGGACATCTGATTGTAATGTAACAAGAAACAAAAAAAAAAAAAAAACAAACAAAATAACAAAAATTAATCTTTAATAATGATGCAATTGTTGTTTACACTTTTGCAAAATACATTTACAACAAAGCGGCACACGTATGAAAGGCTTTAAAGAAAATGAAAGGAAACCAGGTGAAAGTAAATAAAGTGATTGAAAATTATGTTACCCCGATCTGATTGTGAGCAAAACAAATGCAAGAATTCCAAAAAAAAAAAAACATGAATATTTTGATAAAATAAAAACATGAGCAGCGGCTACTTACCGCGTATTACTGTGAGATAAAGTGCCGACATGAGTGGCCTCATTTATGTAGCTTGGCACATTATTTATTGCTGTTGACGAAGGCGTTGACGTAGAGGTTTGATTGTAGTTAAAATCAGCTGTAAGCAGATTTGCCACTATTGACGATGAACGTCTTCTATTCAAGATGGGTGACTTTTGTGTTCGTATCGATTGTAAATTATTTCTTGTCGAGGACGCACTCAAACTGTTTGCATGCGTATTGATTAAAGTTTCATTTATTTTATTAAAACCTGTAGCTGTTTTTCCTCCTCCTCCTATTCCCCCTCCATTGTCCGCATGGGAGGGTGAATGTAATTCCATAAATCCCGAGCCACTAGCAAAAGTGCCATTGGCATTTGTATTTCCAGCACCATTTCCCATACCAATTGTGGTCATACTAAAAGTACTGCAACTACGATTGGACATACCAGCACCACCACCACCAGCTACACTTCCGCCCCCACTCCCCATTCCAACTGCTGCATTAAGGTTTCCATATGCTGTGGCTAAAGTTGTCTGTGACGTTGATGAGGATGAATAATGATTATTTGTACATGACGTTGTTATTGGTCCTAAAGGATTTGCTCCACATAAATTTGATAAATTTGTACGACTTCCATGTAACAGACCGCTTTGTTGTTGGATTCTTTGTAAAGCCGTCTCTTTTGTATGAAATGCACCCAGACCAGCATTTTTGGGTGGCTGTGGTAGTGTTCGATGTATTTGTTGCTGTTGAAGTTGTTGCAATTGCTGCTGTTGATGCTGGCTATTGTCCTTTAATATTGATTTTGGTTGAATAGTTGATGTTGTCTGTTGTACGATATGTATTTGATGGACATTTTGTTGTTGTTGTTGTTGCTGCTGTTGTGGTTGTTTTAAAATTGGTTTCAGAATGTTGTACGGTACATTTGCTGTTGTTGGTGTTGATGATGTAGTACTGATGGTATCACTTTCATCACAACTGACATCTGAAAATTGAAATAGTTAAATGTGTCAGTCAGCAAAAAGAAATGGAGAAATAATAATAAATTAAATCTGTTTTAGATTGTTTTCATTTTTTTTCCTCCCTTTCTAAGTGCTTATGTAACTCTAATACTGTTTAAAGCCCAAAATTTTATAACTGATTCGTTAATTTTGAAAGTGGTATAAGTCACTTCAATAAAAAAAATTTAAAGCTGCTACAATTTTATGATGACTTAAGTTTTTATTGGGGAAATAATAAGAATCCTTAGATAAGAAGTGGTAGTAAGTCTTCTCGAGACTTGGCTTTAATATTTTTAAAACCTTTTAAAATGACTTATGCCACTTTCAAAGTAAACGGCTTAATTCTTAAATAGACTGGATGTATTTCGAATAAAAACACAAACCACTTTTCCAGAGTTTAGATCTTCGTTCAGCAGATTTAAGATTCTCGAAGTATCTGTGATGTTCTCCAAAAAAAGCCAACAGGAGAAAACTCCACCACAGCATTCCTTTAGACATCTTCTTATTCAAAGGAAGTATGTTGTGTGGACATAGTAATACCAGAAATAATCTACTACGAAAAATCCCCACCATTTCTTAAGGCAAAATTTATTCCATTGAAAAACTTTATCATTTAATTTGATCAGGGGCTGCAAAAGAAATGTGTGATAAATATCCTCTCTGATGGTCAAGCTGACGTGAAAGCACTTAGCTCATTTGAGTTTACCTCCAAACTAACTTGGAGAAGCCCTAAGAGACTGAACCACCTAAACACCACCTCTTTTCTAAATTGCCAAACAAGTTGGAGTGAAGGGCAACGAAAAGGCCAGTAAGCTGAGCAGAAGGCGAGCAGGCGCAACCATATTTAGATTTCAGGCTTTTTTTTGTAGACTTTAATTTTCAAGAATAGAAGGAGGAATCTTAATGGAAATAAAAACTACCAAAAAATATAAGTGGGAGACAGTGAGAAACTTTTCTAGTTTAAGACATGAAAAGCTAATAACTGGTTCATACGTCTAAATCATGCTCTCAATTCTCTAAGTTAAAATAATCTAAAAATGCTTGCTGTCCTACTTACAGGCCAGGTTGAGAAAACACCCAACAGATAAGAAATAATAACAACGAGGAAGGATTATCACAGTTCTTCATGCCACAGCAAATAAAACCAGCTGGACAAGCAGCTAACAGAAAGCACACACTTTTTTCGTACTGTACTGTCTCTCCCCCTTAATATTATTATTGTTTTATTTTCTTTACAATAAAGCTGTTGAAATCGAGTTCAGTCACTTCACATCCATCAAAAGGGTGTTTTTTTTTAAAGTTCACAAATGTTAATGAAAAAAAAAACTGTTTCGAGGACTTGTAAAACAAGGCTTTCTGGAAATATTAATTTATGCCCATAATTTCCGAATCGATTTCAACTTTTTTTCCGAAGGCGCCAGATTGCATATTTAATAATTTCTGGTGGCTTTACATATTGTCAAAGAAAATTATCAATAAGGTTTAAATCACACGATCATGGTAGGCAATTAATTGGAGCACTATGTAAATTTAATTATTCCCAAAATTTTCTTTGTGTAAGTTAAATAATTAAACAGGGCGCTTTAAAACAATTGGCTTAGTCTTAGTGGAACCTGTCCGAACATGAGGCTAGTAGTCATATCTTCACCGCTGACTATAAGGTTCCCCAAATTATAGTTGTTGAAAAGAAATTAAATAAATAAAAATAAATTTGATGGACCATTAAACTCAATATCAAATTTAAACGAGCTACAAAAGTTGTTTCCTGTGTGAGTCTATATTTTTTAAAGTGGCAAACTAAATTAACGGAAAAGCATTTTTCAGTTGTCAAATCAGTTGTCGTACAAAACAATGTTGCTAACTCTAGGAGAAGAAAAAAAAATACTCTCTATAAAAAAAAAAATTTCTACAAAAAATGATTCTCGATTCTTAGAGCAATTTTACACTTTTAGACAACTCGAAAATTTATAAAAAAAATTTAATTCCTGGTTGGAACTAGTAAGTCACGTTGTTGTTTTTTTATAATAGTTTTACTAGGATTATCAATTATGATATAACTGAATATTTCTATGATAAATAGCCTTCATGAATGTTAACAACATTTGCCTCACAAAAACTTTTAAAATACGCCTTGGCTCTATTGAAACAATTAAACTAAATGAAATTTATTTTATGTGTTGTAGCTGTAATATTAAAAATATAATTTAATTTCTAATCAACTTTTCTATAGTTTTTGGCTTAAAGTGCAATAATTATGTTGTTTATATTTTTCCACACACAACAACTGTGTTATTTGTTATTGTTGTACAACAAGTTGAAAATTTTCATAACCAAATATTCCTTTCATCTAATATTTGTTTCCATTTATTGTTAATTTACTAAAATTTTTATTTGTTTATAAAACAGCATTTTTAAATGTGTTAAATTTTTAGAAAACGTTTGCGTTGGCAAAAACTCTACGCAAACTGTTTGTCAAAATATTTTTTTATGTTAAATTTAAATTTAAGTATTTAATGCACGGAGAGAAAAAATAATCTCTTTTTCATGGCGCTTTTGTTAACTTAAATTGAATTAAAAAAAAACATTCCTTAATTCGTTTTTGTAATTTCTAATTCCAGTTTCTTCTTTTATGCTAGAGATTCTTAATTGAGTTCTTGTTTTAATTCGATTTGTTTAACAATTTTAATTTTTATTTAATAAATTTTTTTTTATTTTCTCAGAATGTAAAATACCATAAACAAATTAACCAAAGCAAAGCAATTATTTTAATTATCACTTTTAAGTGCCGATAGAACTTAAGATTATAAAAATAACACTTTAAATTAAATTTTTATGTAATTTTTTAGTAAACTCTGACAAATCATTATGAATAGACTCCGCTTGAACAACGATATTAAATCATCCAAGTCTACTTTGAAAACTAGTCATCTATTTGAGCAACTTATAGACGACTTTGCAATTTTTATGGTGCACAAATTCGCCCGAATGAGCAAGCCATCCATCGAACTGTGAATAGATTTTACACCACATACCCCCTAGAGGATTAAACACGTCGAAGGAATGTGCGTACTGAAGAGAATATCGCTGCTGTGAACAAAAGTGCGAAAAAAGATTCAAATTTATCGATTCGTTGTCGGTTGCATGAATTGGGGCTCTGTCCGTCCACTATGTGGAAAATTTTGCGCAAAGATCTTGGCCTACACCCGTATAAGATGCAGGTAGTGCAGGAATTAAAGCCACGAGACCATTATATGAGTCGTTCCTTCGGCGATTGGGTTAAAGAGCAGTTAGTAACTGACCCGTTGTTTTATCGCCAAATTGTGTTCCGCGATGAGGCTCATTTTTAGCTTAACATCTTTGTTAATAAGCAAAACCCTACAGACTCCATTGCATTCAGAAAAATGCATTATTTGGTGTGGTTAACACGCTGGTGGCATTATCGGACTTTATTTCGTCTTCTTGTATCACGTTACGTTCAATGAAGATCGTTACCACACCATAATTAATGATTTCTTGTTTGAAAATATGGACGACATTGATCCGGACAAAATGTGGTTTCAACAAGATGGCGCTACGTGGCATACGGCGATCGCAACCATCGAATTATTGAAATCATTGAAATTGGCCTCCAAGGTCGTGCGATTTGACACCTCTCAATTATTTTCTGTAGGGCCATGTTAAGTCACTGGTTTATGCTGATAAACAATCAACAATTGACGCTTTGGAGGCCAACATTGTTCCTGTTATTCGTGACATATGGCCAGCAGTTTTTAAAAAAAGTGACCCAAAATTGGACGTCCAGAATGCGCCTCGCCATGAGCAGCCGCGGTGGCCATATACCCGAAATCATTTTTAAATATTCTAAGCTTTCGTTAAAAAAAAATTCTTCATTATAATTTATTTTTTTGTGTTAATTTTTACAATCTAAAGTTCTATCGGGCTTAAAAAAACATTCTTTTTTATTTCCATTTCATTTTTTAGCTATTTTTTGAGTCTTTAATACACCATAAAACGGGTAGTAATTACGCCGTGTCTAGAGTATAATTTTAAGGAAATAAATCATCCAGTAAAAAGTAAACAATCGAAGCTTATGCATTTAAAATTTTGCATACACCCATTTGCAAATTTAATATTGAACAGTGTTACCGTTGTAGCACTTTTGATATTTTTGCCAGTTCTAAGCTAGGTTTTGGCTTGGGTTTATAGATATTAAATTATTCAGGTTGCCAAAGCAGCTTAATTAAGTCTGTTCAAAAGATCAAGCCAAAGTTTAGTTAAATTTATTATACAAAAAAATTCAGTGGCAACATTGCATAAATTTTAAACACAACAAACCTCTATTTGCATAAACCTTTTGTTCCGTTAGTAAATATAAACGTGTAAACGTGCTTGCCTAAACATGCACAAGTTGCAAAATATTGACACGATCCGCACATATGAGTGCGAAATTAGTAAACGTAGTAACAAAATTATTACTTTCTATACATGTGAATGCCTGAACGTTTAAAGGGATTTCAAATGACTTACGAGGGGTGATAAATAATTCCTCAAAAAAAAAAAATAGTTGGTCCAGCTATTCTTCGTTGATTATTTTTCAAGATCTCCTATGAGGATCTCAAGAATTCTTTTAAAATGAAGAGTAGAAAAAATTGCATTTGTTGCTAATGAGCCTGATAAATAATTTATCGTTTGAATATAAAGAAAAAATTATTAAATTTTGCCTTGTTTCTGTAATTTAAGTGAGAAAATATTTCACATAAAATTATCACACTCATTTTGTTTTGCGCAGGGAGGTAAGCTAAAGTCAAGTTACTAACTTTTTTATATTCTAAAGAATTAAAAGCTTCATTAGTAACAACAGCTTACCTCGTGTAAAAGAGGATGACCATAAAATTTTTCTGTGAGAAATTTCTCACAAAAGTTTCAAAAACAAGGAACTAAATTTTAAAACCACCTGCATAAATAATTAAATTAAAATATGTAAAACTCAAAAATATTCATTTGCCAAACACTTAAGGAAATAAAGATCCTCATTACCGTAACATTTTTGTAACCTTTTTGTGTGTGCGTGTGATGTACGTATAAGTCTGTGTGTGTGTGCTTTTTCTAACATTTAGAGAAAACATAAATTGCGATGGCTCGTTATTTGAACCCTTAACTGACATTTAAACAAATAAAGTTACATAAATTATAAATTTAAACGCATCGAAGAACATCCATTTATCGCACATTTTCTTTCTATTGCAGCTGTGTTCAATTAAAACTATTTTCCTGACATGTTTAAACATGCTTCATTGATAGGTTTGTTGTTGTTAACTCTGTTCTCTACACAAGATACATTTAGTTTTCTAAAAAACGTATTTTTTAGAAACTTTTTGCTTCGTTTATTTTCTTTTCTTCCCTTTTCTTCGTTTTCTTTTCCTACAAAAACCTTAAAGTATTTTTATAGTTTCAACAAGTTTAGGGAAGACTTTTAAAGCACTTTGGGTAAAAAAAGAAAATATTATAAATGAAGTTATTTATTAGTGGATTTTTAAACTTTTCATGAAATCGGAATTTGTACATTTCACCTTTAATATTCTTTTTTGTAGTTGTTTTATAAGAAATGCCATTTTTTGCACCCTGCGTGCGTTTTTACATTTCTTTTGAAAGGAAAAAAATTTCATGCAATTAATTTCATAAAAAATTTCATAGTGTAAGTTGGCTGTAATATAAATACTAAATTGCAACAATATATTTTTAACAATCCTTAATTAAACGGTGTTGCCATTGTAGCGCTTTGAATACCCAATTGAAATTAAATTTTTTTTGTAAACAAAATCTAATTTTTGGCTTGTGATTCTTTATATTTTTTAATCAAAGTTTAAAATTCAATTTATAAAATATTTTATAATTAATTCTATTCAAAACATTAGTTCAAATTTGTGTTAATTTTTTTTGGTAAAAAATTATAGGTTTTTAATGAATTTTAGCAGTTTTACGAAAGAAAAAAAATAAGTGGCAACGCTGTTTACCATAGACATCATCTGTGTACAAAACTATCGTTCAATTTTTTAATTTATCTTTAAGAAAATCAAATGAACTTTATTCTGCGAGTATCCTGTATTTCGTTCAAGTATTTTGGTAGAGAAGACAATGAAAAGGAAGGTATAGAAAATTTCGCTGCTGTCTAAAGAAATTTAAACTCTTCAGATAAGGACGAAAATTTAATAGATTTAAAACTGCTCACACAAAAATTCAATGCCAGAATAGTAATCCCCTTGGGGGTTCTAAGAGCCGGAACTAACTTTGGTTCTGACGAAGTAATTTTGGGGTAAAAGGAAAACCATTCCTCCAGTGTCTAGGCGCCTTTGTTTGAACAAAATACCGGTCATTGCGTGGAACAAAGTTTTAGTCACATTCTCAAAGGCAAAATGAATAAAAATTTTGTATACATGTGATGTCTATTGTAAACATTGTTGCCAATGCCTTAAAAAGTCATTAAAATGCATTAACTTTCTACAACAAATTTATTACAAATTAAGCCTGATCTTTGGAGCACATTTTATTACAAATACAGTATATAAGCAGCTGCTAAAGAATTTTTTATAATCGCATTAGGCTTAGACTACTAAAAAATTGCATTTGAATTTAGTACCAAAAATGATGCAACGATAACGCTGTTCAAAACGAAACTATTAAAAGTGTTTTAATGGAGTGCTGTGTAAATATTAGTATCAGTTATTTAATTTTTTTGCGTTGGTCACTTTTGATACCTAATCAACGTCTTTAAAAAATTCTTTCGAATCCACTTCAAAAACGAATTAAAGGATCTCTTATTTTAATTTGAACATGAACGCGCTTCTGGATGAAGAAATTTCATATCATTATAAAAAAGCTATTTTACTCTTCTCTGCTGAACTGGCAACATATAATTGACTTAAATTTATTTTTATGTATTCGCGAAATTCAGAGAAGGTTGTAAAAGTGCTACTTGACATGGATTGATTAACCGAAATTTTGTGATCTCTAAATGGTGGATAAATATTTTCGAAACACACATTCTGTAATCAGTCATTTTTTAAGTCACAGTATCTTTTATAGACGCAAGTACAGTGCGAGTGAATTTAAATTAAAAATTTTTTTTTCACAAGAAAATTTTCACACAAAAGCTATTCCCACCATCTTCAGTTTTTATGTCTGTTTTTTTTTTTGTTTTTTTTTTTTGTTTTGTTTTTTATTTTGCGCGTGTTATTAAATACGTTTGTTTAGCACAAAAAAAACTTCTTTCTTAAGTCTACTTACCAAAGTCAAAAGCACGTTCTAATATAATTGAATGACGTTTTTGTGGCTGTTGCTTATTCTGTTGGGAATTGCCCGCTGATGGCTGATGCTGATTATGATGATTATATTGTTGTTGCTGCTGCTGGTATTGGTGATGACTATGATGAAGTTGACCATTGGCTAAACAATTCGCTAGTCCATTATTTAAAATCCCATTACCTGCATTATCCTCGCCATCTGGTCCCAGACGAGTTGTGGCTGTTGTTTCGTTTGCAGTGGCTGTTGTTGTTTTATTACACATGTTAGCACTGCAACAATTGTTGCTGCTGTTAATGCCAGTGGCATTAGAAGTTTGTGTTGAATGATTATTAGAATACTCTGGATGATATGTTTTCTGTACAAAATGTATTGAAGGCTGTTGGTGTGAGGAGGGTTGTTGTTGCTGTTGAAAAAGATGATGTTGTGGTTGCTGGCTGCAAGGTGGCAGATTTTGTGTTAAATTCTTTTGCTGTTGTTGCTGATGCTGCTGTTGATGTTGTTGTTGATGTAGACAACAATATTTAATATGTTTACACAACAAACTACTGCTACTGCCACTCAACTTATTATTGCTCAGAGTGCCACTGCAACCACGTTCGCCTGCAATACCACCTGCGGCAACTCCACCTCTATTTAAACTATTTAAGCCTGTGCTGAATGATGAACTAAATGCATTACGTGGTCTATTGAATCTAAAGGAATTTGAGCGTCCTACATTGTGTGTTCCGCCTGCCGAGCCAGATGATAAACTACCATCACGGTCACCTTCCAGACCTTGTCGACTGTGCGGGTTTGTTGTGCAACGTAAACTGCCACCATAACGTCGTTGTGGAAATTTATTTGCTCTTGGTATTACCTGCAAAAATATTTATTTAAGTTTAGACAACACAAAAACCAAGAGAAATATTTGTTAAAAATGTTTGAAAAAAAAGAACGTAGACGTGCACAAAGTAATGAAAAATAATATTAAAATAATTTTCTGTATAAAAGTTAAAAGCAGTGAAAATCTTGTGCTGAAGTTTATTAAAAATTATTTTTGAAAATAATATTTTCTTGTTGCTACTTTTTTCTGTTTCTATATCACGTTTTTCATTATTCAGTTTATAAGGTTCTCTTAAAAGGACCTCGTTAATTTTTTGTTTATTTCCAAAGTAAGTATTTTCAATTAGACGCTGTAAACCAGATGCATCACTGTTCGAAAGTTTTTTCAATTATAAATTTGATACCTACAACTCGCATGCATGTTTTAAAATCTACTTGGCAGCACTGGTTTCAACATTTAAATAATAACAATTCCCAAGCCATCATTTACTTGCAAATAACAAAAGAATGCAAATTAAATAATTCTACATTCTCTGCATTTACATTTAATATCATCAGCTCATGTTGAAAATAAAACTGTCAATTTTCACTTAATTTTAATTGACAATTGGTTGAGCAATTTTATTAATAATAAATGAAATTAAAAAAAAACAATAACAAATTAAACAGATGCCCTTGAAGCCATCTGTCTGTACAACAACATTTTCATAATTTTTAAAAATTCATCTGTAAACTTTAATTATTTTCACTCAATGAACACTGTGTGAACAGTTATTATTTTATATTCATTTCTTTTCATTCGTAAAAAAAAAGAAAATATTTTTGCATTTTCATTTAATTGCTGAGGCATGTAATAATATTTTACATTGTTAAAACCAAAATGACACATGTCTGCAATATTTTTTTTTCTGCTGCATATGCTCACGTTCATACAAACTACTGCACGGAAAAAAGTTTTATGGATGTAAAACAATGTCTCGAAATAAGGACATGATTTATTAACACACAGGTTGTTTGGCGGAACAGTGAGTAAGTGAGTGTATGGAAGTTTATATTGAATTTTTAAAATGAAGTTTTATGCTTTTGTGTTATTTTTATTTATGAAATGAATATTAAAAAAAGTGAAAAAGTGGGTTTTTTTCTTAGAATAATAATTAATTAATTTTACCTCTGAAAATTCAAATGAAAAAGGACAGAATAATTTTTCGCTTTCAAAAAATTTAAAGTATTTTGTAGATAAAAGTGAAAACATGGTGAGATCTTATTTAAGTGTTCTCTTTTCCTCAGTCAAACGCTTTTTTTTCAAGAAAATATTGGTCTTCTTGCAACTTTTCTTGCTGGGCGGGCTTATAATGGCACTGAAATAAAAACATACGGCTATGCGATGATATTATCATGACTGAATATTGAACCAGTGTTGTAAATTGTATCGTTTGTTGTAAAGTATAAATATTTTTTATCAATATTTTGGATAAACCAGAAAACCCTATAACAGATACATGGTTTCGACAAACAAGTAACAGTGAGCGATGTGAGTGTTAAAGTTATTAAATCAAGAGAATGGTAAAAAAATCAAAGCCCCACTCTTTGACATAATAATTGTTGTTTGACTAAAAGCGAAGAAGGAAAAGGACCTAGACAACCAAAGTACAACCACGCGAACTTAAATACACTTTCGATTAGACGATAAGAAGTTCCATATTTTGTAACTTTTTTTTCTAATGTTGCTACCATCGGAAGGAGCAATTTCTTAAGATTACAAAAATAACAATATTAAGGTTTAATGAAACACTATTTAAACGTCCCTTTAAAAGTGCTTATTGCGATTGGTCGCATTGGAAAAAACTTGGTGGAAGAAAAATATTTTTTATCTTGTGCAAGGAGCCATTGTGCGGTGAAATGTAACTGATATTGAAAACCGCTTTCTTTTCATATGAAAAAATAAAACTCTAGAGAATTGCTTCTAATACTTTGCGTTCAGCACCAAAAATCAGATCTTAACCGTAAAACGCTATTACCAGCTGTTTACGTTAAATTAAGAAAAACTCAAGAAATGAACACAAAGAAAATCTATTACAATTTAATGAAGGTATTTAAAATTTGGAAAATTTTGGCTTTATTTAGATAGAAATCGATATGGAATACAAAGCAGATATTTTTAGAATTTTTGTCTATCTCTCTTTCCGTCTGTCTGTCTGTGTTCGTATCATGTAAGAACTGCTTGATGGCTTTGAATAGAATTTTGTGAGGAAGTCCCTAAGAATCTTGGTAAATATTTTTTATAAAAATATGTCATTTCGTAAGGAAACTAGAGATACCAATGTGAAGTCACCCAAAATTATCGGTATAATGGCACTAAAACAATTGTAGATCGAAAATTTTTAATGTTAAAAAACAATTTTTTTTAAATTTAGTTTTTAAGAAATTAGAAATGACACACGGACTAAGTCGTGGTTATTGCTATTAAAAAACAAAAAAGGACAAAAGGTTTCTTATATATTTAAAAAGAATTCTAAGTTATTCGAAGCCACTAACATTTGAACACGAAGATGGATAATATTTATATCGCATTATTGACAACAAAACCAACCTCAGTAGAAAGTGAAATTGTTTTTTTCTATTGTTGGAAACATTTCAACGAAAACAAGCAGCAGTATGTCTAGTGAATTGTTAAACGTACTTACAGTTCTAAAATCATATCTTTCAAAAAATAATTAATAAAATATTTTTTCAGTGTTTTATCTTTGTTATCTATCGTTATGTAGTACAATTGTACATATGTACGACTTGTCACCTGAATTGCTTTCAAGTTTTGTAAACAGTTAAAACTATTATTCAACAATTATTTTTTTTTTTTGTTTGTTTATCATTTTATAAATCTATAAATTTTTTAATTTTATTTCATGTTTTCTTCAAGAATTGCTTTTTTCCCAGAAATACCGGGAAATCCCAGGAATGCCATAAGTTTTTCCCGTTTTCCGGGAAATAAAAAAATCCGGGAAATCCCAAAACCTATATGGGACTTTCAGGTATTAACAATTCAATTTGGATGACTCACTAGGCTACAATTTTTTTTGTAATTTTTACGATATCAAAAAAGGGAAACTGTTTTTAAGTCATCATCACTGCAAGAAGAAGGAAGCTATGAAGTTACGCCATAATCTTCTAAGAATGTGCTAAGAAGCTTGCATTATTTTGTTACGATCAGCTTCTATACATAATGCTAGGGTAATCATAACAACTCATGTAAATTTTGCGAGTTGTATGATACGACCTTAGATCACGTACCCTGTGAATGTCCATGAATTTTCTGTTAATATCTTAAAAGCGACAGATGTTATTAATCAAAATTTTCTTCAAAATTTAGATGTACTGTGCACAAAGGTTGTACCCAACATTAAAAATAAACAACTTGAGAATTATTTGTGTTATATTTTTTTTTTTTTCGTAAATTATATTTACAGAAAGCAAGCCCAAACATGTTTATATGTGTATTATTAAATGTAAAGCGCAACACCTTAAAATTAAAAAAACAATAGCTTCCAATAGCAAAAAGTAATACAAATATAATCCAAAAATTAAAGGGTGTCCCCATAGATGACGTAAATTGATTTATATAGTCCTATCTCTTGAACCTATCGTTAAAAATTCGAAAGATTGTAGATTGCTAAGATCGTTATAATAATAAGAATCATTATTAAAAATTATTAATTAAAGGGTGCCCTAATAGTTAATTTTATTTAATGTATATGGCTATACTTTTGAACACTCTTAGACAGACAGCTAAAATTTTTAAGGCGATACAGGTATTGCTAAATGCCCTATAACAACAAGTATTCTATTAAAATTAAAAAATTAAAGGGTGCTCCAAAAGTTTATGTAATGTTATATATATAGCCAAACTCTGGAACTATTATAAACAGATGATTGAAATTAACAAAGAACCTGCGTTGTTTAGTCTGTTACGACAGAAAGTACAAAATGTAAAAATTAAAGGGTGTCCCTAGTTTATAATTATATTACCATCGGTTCTTAAAACCAGATTTTTATTTGACAAAAGGAGTAAAAGTTGTCGAATATGTTTGTTTTAAACCCTTAAAATATGCCGCAATTATCTCTCTTTAGCAGGTCCCAAAATTATGCCTTTTTTTAACACTCAAATTCTTTTTTTATTTATTTATTGGCTCAACTTAAATAAATTATAAGTTTACAACCATTTAAAATGCCATTTATTTTACTTACCTTATCTTCCAACAGATTTGAAAACAAATCTAAATGATCTTCATCTTCATTCATCATAGCAAAAAAGTTCTTAAACGTATCCGGAAATGAGGCCGGAAATTGTCCCTGTCGTGAATCCAATTTTGTTTCCATTTCTGTAAAATACAAACACAATTTAAATCTTAATAAGAAGGAATAACATTAAATAGAAAAAGAACAAAGAATTAATCACAATTAATTTGCCACAATATACAATAAAAATATAATTAAGCGCCAGAAGGCAGACAATAAACAGACTGATGTCAAAGTAAAATGAAGGGTATAAAAAACTAATAATAGAAATAATTGTTTGTTAAAATGGAAATTGAGCCTAAAGAGAGCAAACCAGCAACATTCATCGCCATCTTGTATTATTTTCATATAAAATTTTTATAGAATTTTTTTTTTCTATGAGCATGATTTTTGTTAGCGCTAAACAAAGAAAGCATCACAATGATTTTGTGACATCTTGACTGGCATACTTTAAGGCATGATATTTAAGCAATTGTTAATCTTCTGTTTGTAGGTTTTCCATGGTCAATTTATATTTTAAATTGCTCTAATGGGCTATTTTTTGTTGTTTTATATTTTAAATGTTTTCTGTTGCAAGAGGACCCACAAAAATTAAATATTTCGGTTCATTTTACTAGAAATTGCTAAATTATAAAAAAACAAACATACCTTTAGGCGAATTTTTTTTCGCTGGAAATTTTTCAATTATTTTTCATTTCGTTTTAGGGGATTTTACTAACTTTTAACACAAGTAAGAGTTGAAGGCACGTTTTGTGCCAAAAGTGAGAAAAAATATATATTTTAAAAAGATTTTTAATGTAAAAATATTTTTGTATTAAAAGTCATTTTCTGCCACAAGCTTTTCCTTTTCATTAGATGTGAATTCTTGAAAAAATCAATTATAAAAAGAAACAACTTTTAAACATAATATTTTAATTTCTAAAGTAGTTTTATCCAAACAAAAATATATTAAAAAATACCCCACACGATATATGTAAAGAAATAAGAAACTATTTTCAACCTAAAATTTTTTTGTTCAAAATTGTAAGTTTTGCATAGAGTTGTTGTTCCAATTCAGTAAATGATAAGTGAAAGCTTACTTATCGTTCAATATAAACAACCACAAGCAGGAAAAAGCGTATGCTGTTCATTTTCGTTGCGCAGTAGACCAAGCCTTCGGGAAATTGAGGCTATGAGAAAGCACATGGACGATACCCTTAATCGCGCCCTTTGGTAATTTCCGAATGGGGCTTGGCGAACAGGGTTCAGTTTAACGCTCATAAATCCCAGTGCTGTGTGTATTTGCACAGGCGTACTGCTGAACATGCTACCTCATCTGTAAATATGGGTGATTTATAAATTAAGAAATCAGAAGCTTTCGATGTTCTTGGCATGAAAATTCTACGCAATGTTCGTTGGAAAAAGCATATTTTTCATGTTGCAAAAGAAGCATTCAAGTGCTCAGGTTTTCTGAAACGGTGTAAGAAATACTTCACTCCATGTGATCTCCTTAATATCTGTGTCACCTTTATCAGGCCGAAAATGGAATACAATTCTCATGTATGGGCCGGTGCTTCAATGTCTATTTCGGGGCTACTCGACCACGTACAGGAGAGAGCGAAGACTCACTGGAGCATCGACGCAATGTGGGGCGTGTTTCACTGTTTTATCGTTACTACAACGGAATGTGCTCTTATGAAATCAGGGAACTCGTTCCTAAAAACCGTAATTTCATTGGCGCAACGCGCTCTGCATCAAGAGCGCACTCCTTTCTGGTCGATTGGCTAATGAGTTGCACTACGCATTACAGAGAAAATTCGTTTTTTAGCCGAACAGTTCGTATGTGGAACAAACTTTTTTGCAAGTATTCAAATCAAATGTCCACAAGCACTACTCCCTCTATCCCCCATCCCACAACCTAGTTCTAGCACAATGCATTGCATAAGTAGGGATCCAAATTAAAAAAAGTCGAATTCTAATTTATTAAAGTAACTACAATTGGGGTGACAAAATTAAAAAAAAAAATTCTAGATAAAATTATGCATCAAAAAACGTTATCGACTCTAAAGATCTTTTTAAAAACTCTTAAATGCCACCCGCATTGCCTGATATCCGAAATAATATGGTGCTTAATCGTACTTTTCTATCAAAAGTTTAGAGGCCAATAACTCGGAAAATAAAAGCGAATTCCAATTTTTTCACGTCTTAGTTTTTAACTTTTTATTATCCGATTTTTTTACTTTCAATTTTTTTAGCTACTTCATTTTACTAGATTTGTTCTAAAATATTTGGAGGAATTCGAGGCCGGCCAGATGTTTTGGACGCTGCCTCGCAGGACATAAACTAATCTTGCCGATTATTAATAGAAATCAATTGAAGTATTTAAATTTTCTCTAACTTTTCGGGTGCCTTGGCAAAGATAATTTCAACACGAACAAGGACGGACAGACGAAAATCGATCAATCAACTTCGCTCAAAATAAAGTTTATGTGGTCGGAAATGGATATTGACTAAATTACAAATGAAAAGACAAACTGTGATGAAGGGTATAAAAAAACTGAGATCTGCTTCAAAAATTTAGGTGAATTGGTCTAGAAAAATCTTATGTAGAACCCTTTCCATTGTAAATATTTCATTAAGAAAACAAATTTATTGTTATTGTAAGTATTCGATAAAGTTTAAGAAATTTAAATTATAAAAAATGTTTCAAATGCGTATTTTTGGTTTAATTAATTCAAGGATTTTTCCTAACTTGCGCTAAGTAACTAAAGTGAGCTACTTAGTTCACTTCACTGAATAGTTCAAATATTCGTGTTGTTCATGAAATACATAGTCATGTTAGTCCCCGTCTAGACATGCGATTTTTGTTTTAATTCTCTTATAAAATTGCATTAGTGTCCACACGCTCAAATTTTATTTCCGCATTTTCGGTCTTGATTGCTTGGACGTATGAAAAAACAAACGAGAATTGCAAGTACATGAAGCCGTGTACCCGTTTCTACTCGTCTTTTCTTTCTCTTCTACAAACTCAAGAGTTGCGTAACGGAAGTTGCAAAGTGTGGACGGGGGCTTACTGGTTCTCAACTTAAAATTTTGCTAAAAATTTTATAATTTTTAATTTTATTTTACCGGCTCAATGTTTGCAGTTCTTTTTAGTAAATCACACACAGCCTTTTATTAGCTAAGTTGACAACATTGATGCATAACTGTGTTCCACTTTCAATTGCCTGGGATGATATGGTAAAGAAAATTCCTTTCTTGTTAACCTTGAAGTAAAATCATGAATATTTTCATATCACAATATCGAGCACCAGTAACAATCTTTCTTTACGAGCTTCATTTGCATTTGTTTTTTTTTTTTTACATTTACTTGTAGCTTCTCTGGACCCTAAAACTGAATATTTTGACAATTAACAAAGAGAGAGAGAGAGTATAACGCAAAATCATGAATTGGTAAAAATAGCATCCAAACTTTAATTTATTTTAGGGTTTCGCAACCAAAGAGGAAAAACGCAATGTCTGTCCATCTGTTGCAGGCATAAATCAGTGAAATTTTAATTGTTAAACAGTTTAAAATTTTCACTTAAGTTGTTTAATTATATTCGTTGCAAAAGCAAATAACAAACTGATGGACAAAGAGTTCCAAGATAAAAGGAATCCCCCATAGGAACGTTATTTTAACTAAAATCGTCTCATCTGTTAAACCGTTCTGAGCAGCTAATGAAATTTTACACAGAGTAAGCTACAATTTGTCGGCTAAAGGAACAAATATAAATTACAAATAAAAAAAATAAAGGGTGTGCCCATAGCAGCGGGATTTACACATATGTGACCTCATATTTTAAACTGCTAAAAGGTTATATTCGAAACTCATATTAAGTGTGTGCTCTGTACAAAAAAAATATAAAAATGAAAATTTCTAAAGGGTGTCCCAAAAAACCATATCATTTTCCATGTACTCTCTTTGAAAAGTAGTTGGCAGGATTTAAAAGTTAAGGAACAATCAGTGCCTCCTATAATAACAAATATAAATAATTAAAAACAAATTTAAAGGGTGTCCCAAAAAAACATATTATTTTTACATGTACTCTTTTTGAAAAGTAGTTGGCAGGACTTTTAAAGTTAAGGATCAATAAGTGTCTGCTACAATAACAAATATAAATAATTAAAAACAAATTTAAAGGGTGACCCATATAGAATACCTATTTTTTTCAATTATTACATTCTGTTTTGAAACATAATTGGCATAAAATTTAAATTTTTATTAGCAAATAAAAAATGTGCTATGTAAAATATATAAAATTAAAGGGTGGCCCATACAAAGTACGAAACAATTCGTACATAAATACTGCCTGCACTTGGCTGACTTTTTTATGTTGATCTCCCATTTTTTCCTAACTTGACAGTGTCAACTATCGATTGCTGTCTCTATGAGCTGCCAAAACGCTTTTAATGGGAAACAGTAGTGGAAATTTGAAATCTTGCAGGAATTTTGAAACCATCCCAATACACAAATAAAAAAGTTTCATTGCTTTTTCTAATTAGTGCGCTCACTCATATTCTCTTATTTATTAACGAAAACCTTTTTTCGTCTTAATAAGCAACCGTTAAATAAAAGATATAAAAATACAACTTTAAATTATAGTGAAGGAAAAACAAGTTCAAACAAATGGAATCCAACAGCGAACAGGTCTATTCCGAAAACAGGGTCACTAATAATTTGTTCTGTCAAGAACTGCCTTTATAGCCTTAAAAACTATTTTATGTAGAACTATTATGGACAAGAAAACTCTTCTAATAACAATAATATAGAATTATTTGTGTATATATAAATTACATATGTGTACGTGTGCTTTCATAAATGTTTACATATTTTTATGTATTTACGAGGGCTGCTATGTATATTTCTGGCCTGGCAACACTGAGTGCTGCCAAGTGCAATCTGACATCTCCATTGGAAAGTTTGTCATTTTTAAGCATAATCGTACTCAAAACGTTTTGACGTACGACCATTATTTGTGTTGTTTACAGTGACCTGAAAAAATTAATAAAGAAAAAATGGAATTAACTCGTGAACATTTTCGTGCCATCATTTTTCACAACTTTCGACGTGGATTATCACGACAAGAGTGCATTGATGTATGGCGATGAAGCACCATCCTATAGCACTGTGAAAAATTGGTATAATGAATTTAATCGTGGCCGAAGCTCGCTCAAAAACGAATTTCGTGAAGGTCGTCCAAAAACAGCTGTTGTGCCAGAGAACATTGATGCCGTGCGTGATATCATAATGCAAGATCGACATGTGACATACCGAGAAATAGAGACATCCTTAGACATTTCTTCCACCAGCATACATTCGATACTGCATGAACACCTGGCCGTAAAAAAGGTTTGTTCTCATTGGATCCCGCACTATTTGAAAGTCGCTCAAAAAAAGGCTCATGCCGATTGGTGCAAAGAAATGTTGCAAAAATACGATTGCGGTGCTTCAAAAGACGTTTATAAGTTCGTCACAGGTGACGAATCATGGATCTATGCGTATGAGCCCGAAACGAAACAACAATCGACCGTGTGGGTCTTCAAAGACGAGCAAAATCCAACGAAAGTTGTTCGTGGAAGAAGCACTTCGAAGCAAATGGTCGCCTGTTTCTTCGGCAAAACTGGTCATTGACTGGACTGTTCCGCTTGAGCAACGTAGGACGGTCACTTCTGAATGGTACACTACAATTTGTTTGCCTGAAGTCATCGGAGAAATTCGAAAAACCAACCAGAGAAGGCGAATCATTATTCACCATGACAATGCGAGCTCTCACACATCGGCTCAAACCAGAGCGTTTTTGACCGGCCAAATCGTCGAATTAATGGGTCATCCGCCGTACAGCCCTGAATTGACATCTAATGACTTCTTCTTGTTTCCGCACATCAAGAAAAAAATGCGTGGTCAACGATTTTCGTCGCCAGAAGAAGCTGTTGAAGTGTTCAAAAACCATGAGTGGAAAAAGTGCTTCGACAACTGGTTTGAGCGCATGCAAAAGTGTATTAATCATACTGGAGAACACTTTGAAAAACAATAAAATCATTTTTTTGATTGTAAATATTCGCATTTTCACTATTAGGCCAGAAATATATAGAGCAGCCCTCGTATATCTGAATGTACATGTTTATTTATATTAAAAAAAAATACAACACAACATCACAATATAAATATTCATGTTTGTTTTTATGAAAAATATGAATTCATGTTCATGTTTGTTTAAGGTTTTAATGTTTTTGATTGATAAGGGATTTTTACTAAGAGTCCTTATAATATTATCTACACACAGATATTATCCTGGCTGGCTGTACTTTGCAATATCTCTCTAGGGAAATTTAAATACAAAAGCTAACAATTTCTCATACTCCTTTCTTTTTTTTAAGGGAATATGAATAATATTTTTCTAGCAGACAGTTTGTTAAGAGTCTGTCCAACAATTTAGCCAATATGTTGTTTGTAAGTGATGGCTTTTAGGTGTAGTTATGATAAGGGTTTATTTTTATATTTTTTTGTTAAAAAAATAAACAAGCAAAGATTAAAACTGAACTGTGTGAAAAATATTAAAGATTTTCTATAAAGTTGCTATTAGCCGGGTTATAAACAAAAGCAACAAAGATTAAGAAGACAAAAATTTTATCAAAGTGTTGGAAGAGTAATAGTTTAAAAACTTTTTTTTTTTTGCCAGATTTTTCCACCCGTTAAATCAGCAGTGAGCCAACTAAAAAAATAAAACGAAAAATTTAAATAAAGTTTAGCAATATTTCTTGTTTCTTATTTATCTTGGGACAATAGTGAACATTCGGCTGCAGCAACTTTCATTGCCTAATTATGAGGCAAAATATTAACAAACAAAAAATACTTTTGAACTAATTATTTTCGGCATTGGTTGGTGGAAACTACTTAATATGCAAGTTGAAGTCGCAACTGATTCTTGTTTTTCTGTTTAAGAGGAAAAAAGCTGTTCAATAAAAAACTAAAGGAAAAAACATTGTGTTGGATAAGTTCTTAAAGACTTAAGGAATATTCGAATAACAGATGAAATAACAAGAAGATTAAGGCATCTGTGCAGAAAAGCAAGGAAATCAGAATTAAAGCCTCATCATAGAATAACCTTAAAAAGAAAAAAAAACAATGCAAAGACAGTATGTGAGTTGGCAGAAGGGTCTGGCGAAAGGCGAAACTTTGCTTAAAGGTCCGATATATTTTTGTGCAATTAACTTTAACCTTTGTGATTTATTTGACAAAATTATTTTTTCTTGACAGATTTTGTAATGTTTGGTCACAAACGTACATTAACGGCATAGGATTCTAAGAAGATTTTATATGCGTCGATTTTGAGAATTCAAAAACCCGGAAAAAAGCCAGGCAACTACATTTTCTATATTTTTCCCGAAGTTGGGTGTTTTTAATTCAAATCCAAGTAAGACAAATATAAATATTGGGGCGACAGTGAATTAGAAAAAATAAAAAACAAAAAATTAAATACGACATATAATTTTACATAAAAATTTAATCGGCTCTTAATAGGTGAATTATTTTTTTTTAAATTTAAGTATTGAATTAAAATTTAATTTTGGCTTTAGTTCATTTTTTCATTTCTAAAAACCTCTTCTTAGAAAGAAAAATAAATTTACAAAAGTATGCGGACGTTTTCCAAAAAAAAAAAAAAAAAAACAAAAAGAAATTAGACACTAGCAGAATGAAATGCAGCATTTTCTGGATCGCTACATCCTTCATCAGCATTCTACGCATCTATCTACCTTAGGTTGTGTATATTTTATACATCATATATTTAATCAACTAAACAATATTAATTTAGGTTGACTAAGTTCACACACAACCTAAAGCATTTCTTCATTGTTCTCGCTGTAAGTCATCTTGTACATTTGTTGTTGCAATTGTATCAGCCACTGGATGATCACGACTGCAATTTTTATTTTTTTTTTTTTTGTCATTCTTACTTGAACTTAAGCCAAAAATAAATTTTAATTCATTTCTATCAACAGTTTAACCCCTAATTTCATGGAAAATAAGTTTTAGTATTCTCTTAAAGATCCCTTCAAAAGCTTTAAAATTATGACCACTTTGAGATTTAAAAAAATATAGTGCACGATCGTTCTTTCCTGTGACAAATTCAGAGGCTCATAAATCGGAAAATATTGGCGAACGCCAATTTCTTCTCTTGATGCCTTTTTCTTGTTTTGTAATTGTCTATCGCCCCTTATATTTGGTTTTTTCGATTGGAATCACTTTACTAAACTAGATTTTTTTCAAAAGAAATGGAAAAATTAGAAGCAGGCATTTTGTTTTGCACCCTGCCTCAAAAGGTATGAACCGATTTTGCTGTTTTTTAATAGCAAAACTTTCGAAATTATGTCTGATAAATTGGCCTATTAAACTTTTCTCTAGCGCATCTACTGCCTTGGCAAAGTTGTTTTCAACACAGACAGACGGACATTATTCAATCGACAAAGAATTACAAAGAAAATGACAAACTTCTTCCACCTGTGGTAAAGAGCATAATAAAATTAGCATCATCACAAAAAAAATATTCAAGTAAATAAATTAACAAAAAAATTTTTTTATTTACAAATTGAGCATTTATTTTAAAAGTGGCATAAGTCACTTTTTAGAAATAATAAAAAAAAAATTGTAATGTTGCTTCGATTTTATGTTGACCAAAGTTTTAATTGCGGAATAAGTATACTGAAATAGAAGTTCACTTAATTCTTCTCGAAATTTAGCCTCAATACTTTTAAAACCTTTGACACACAATCCTTTTTATATGTGTATCAGCTTGTAAGTAAAGTGACTTATGCCACTTTCAAAATTAACGGCTCAATTATAAAAAAGCGTTCGTAATTAAAAAAAAAAAAACATTTTTAATGATCACAAGAAAACGTTGCTAATTTTTTCCATGGAAACACATACAAAACAAACAAATACAAAACAAATACTCTTCTCTATGAAAGTAAGAACCGAGACGAACAAAATTTGCCAAGCGTATAGATTACCCTCGGAGTCGTGTCTACAGAAATGGCGTCATTCTGAGTGAACACAATATAGCGTTGCTGAGTTTTTTTATAAAAACTATGGGACTCCTGTTAAAATGACCATTCTTTACGAAAGTAAAGACCGTGACGAGCGCTATCTTGGTGCTAGAAACATGTTTCAATTAAAAGTTGTTTTAGATAACTTTGCTCATGATTTTTACTGAACCAATTTTTCAAATTGCCAAACGATATAAATGCCTTTTTCAGCGAACATTGTTTCGTATCAGATGTATATCGCGTATTAGGGACTAAAACAAGACATCGATTAGTTCGTGATTATTGCAGTCACACAATGTTGTCTTGTGTACGGCTGCTAAGCTTTGTCAAAGCCCTTGTTTAGTACACGAACTGAAGTTATTGACAGCTATAAATTATACGCATCCTTAATACAGATATAAAAAGTCGTAAGCACTTTTAACTCCTTTCATAATAAAAAATAAAAATAATAAATTAATAAAAATCACTGTTTGAATTAATAAAAATCACGGTTTGAATTTATTATTCCTTGGAAAAGGAAAACAACTTTAGGGTAAATTTTATTTATTTATTTAATTTTAAAAATAAAAAAAAATTTTTATTGTACGACAGACAAACTAGAATCTCGAGAATATTTTAAAAAACATTATAAAGTATGAAAAAAGATATATTTTAATAAAGAGGAATTTTATTTATAAAAAAATCTTTTATTTCTTTTCCAGACAGGCAGGAAATAATGATGTTAAATGTTTAAAAAAAGAGCTGCTATATACATATGTTTCTGGCCTGGCAACACTGAGTGCTGCCAAATGCAATCTGACATTTCCATTGGAAAGTTTGTCATTTTTAAGCATAATCGTACTCAAAACGTTTTGACGTACGACCATTATTTGTGTTGTTTACAGTGACTTGAAAAAATTAATATAAAAAAAAATGGAATTAACTCGTGAACATTTTCGTGCCATAATTTTTCACAACTTTCGACGTGGATTATCACGACAAGAGTGCATTGATGAACTTAAATCTTTGTATGGCGATGAAGCACCATCCTATAGCACTGTGAAAAATTGGTATAATGAATTTAATCGTGGCCGAAGCTCGCTCAAAGACGAATTCCGTGAAGGTCGTCCAAAAACGGCTGTTGTGCCAGAGAACATTGATGCCGTGCGTGAACTCATAATGCAAGATCGACATGCGATATACCGAGAGATAAAGACATCCTTGGACATTTCTTCCACCAGCATACATTCGATACTGCATGAACACCTGGCCGTAAAAAAGGTTTGTTCTCGTTGGATCCCGCACAATTTGAAAGCCGCTCAAAAAAAGGCTCGTGTCGATTGGTGCAAAGAAATGTTGCAAAAATACGATTGCGATGCTTCAAAACGTTTATAAGATCGTCACAGGTGACGAATCATGGATCTATGCGTATGAGTCTGAAACGAAACAGCAATCGACCGTTTGGGTCTTCAAAGACGAGCAAAATCCAACGAAAGTTGTTCGTGGAAGAAGCACTTCGAAGCAAATGGTCGCCTGTTCCTTCGGCATGGTCATGTGGCGACTGTTCCACTTGAGCAACGTAGGACGGTCATTTCTGAGTGGTACACTACAATTTGTTTACCTGAAGTCATCGGAGGAATTCGAAAAACCAACAAGAGAAGACGAATCATTGTTCACCATGACAATGCAAGCTCTCACACATCGGCTCAAACCAGAGCGTTTTTGACCGGCCAAAACGTCGAATTAATGGGTCATCCGCCGTACAGCCCTGACTTGGCACCTAATGACTTCTTCTTGTTTCCGCACATCAAGAAAAAAATGCCTGGTCAACGATTTTCGTCGCCAGAAGAAGCTGTTGAAGTGTCAGTTTGAAAAACAATAAAACCATTTTTGATTATAAATATTCGCATTTTCACTATTAGGCCAGAAATATATAGAGCAGCCCTCGTATTTTATTTTATGTTTAAAATTCTTTAGAAATTTATTACATATTTAAAAATATCATTTTTCTTTACAACTTTTTCTCGGAATTATAAACATCTTTTTATTTTTTAAAACCTTTTCATATATTTACATGTATTTAAATCTTAAACACAATAAAAAAAATTTGAAAAAGTACTTTTTATAAATTTTTGTGACGAAACTGAATCGCCAACAATGCCAGGAAATGGGAAATCATAAGAAAAAAATATTTTATTTAATATTTAACTCTGTTTTCCTGTAATTGTCTTAATTGAAAAAAAAATATTTAAATCAATTTTATTGAATACATATAAATAATTCATTGCCATTAAGTAATTGTTATTAATTTTATAATTAAATTGTAAACAAAATTACTGTAGTTATCTCAAGAAGTAATTTTACCATTTCCACTTTAATATTTTTATAATTTGTATTTGTGTTAAGCAAAAAATATGTTAAAAAGTGTAGTTAAAGCCTTAAAGCAATTCTGCTTTAGTATAATTGAGTCTAGTAATAGTCATAGTCATAGTCTAGCCATAGTCTGGTTATAGTCTAATTATAGTTATATTCCATTATTCTTATTATAATCAATAAGAAGTTGTAAATGAAATAACATAAAGACAGTCTGTAATTTATTTTCGATTTGTTTATCTCACACCATCATTATTAATATGAAATTATAGTTTTTATTTTATTTTTATACGTTTCTTACAAAAGCAACAACCAAAAGTAAACTATAAAAGCCAGAATAATAATAATTTTTATTACTACGTCTGCTGCTTTTACGAATACTTTTATAATTTATTTGACTTTTCTTCTAATTTTTCTGTCACTGAGGAAGGAGTCAAACGATAATTTTAAAAGCGCTATGGACACACATCACACTGTTACATCAAATTTAATTTTTGTTTTATTTAGCACTGCAGCATATCAAATTTATTTCAAAATTCTTTTAAAGACAAAAGAACATAATAATTTGTTAGTCGCACAATATTTTAGTTTTCTTTTTTGTTTATTAAATAATTAAAATAATTTAAAAATTAATTTTTTATTTTTTTTTTATTATGAATAAAATAGATGAATGTTGTACAGCCGTTGTACTGGCAAACAACGATAAACTTTAATAAACTTGAAAATAAACTTTGTTTTGCCCATAATTTAACATTGTGTCACCGAAAAAAAGCGAATGTTATCACGTCAAAAACTTAACCAAAAAAAAAAAAAAAAAATTGACAACTTAGGCGCCAACACATCAAACTTCTTTTAGATGCCTGCCGAGCAGAAAGTGAATATCAACAAATTTTGATTCTTGTCAAATCGAAGTTTGGCAAAAAGTTCTCTGGCCGTTTAATGAATGTCTTTTTTATACCCTTCACCGCAAGTATCTGGAGTCCAACAGCTTACTTAGTGATCGGCAGTACGGCTTCCATAGGGGACGCTCTACGGATGACTTATTGGACTTCCTTTCGAAAAAATGGTGTCGATCCATTCACTACTTCGGCGAAAGTAAGGTGGTAGTTTTAGATATTTCCAAGGCGTTTGATAAAGTAAGGCATGGTGCACTCACATCAAAACTTATTGCTTTTGGTGTCTGTAATAGCTTCACTCGACTTATATCGAGCTTTCTCACGGCTCGCAATACGAGTTGTTATATATGGGATCTCATCAAACGAGTTCAAGGTAAATTTAGGGGTACCGCAAGGTTCCGTTCTTTCCCCTACCCTATTTTATATTTTTCTTAATGACCTTCTACGTCAGACTTCTTTTTTTAAGCGTCGCAATAGACCAAGTCTTTAGGAAATTGGGGCTATGAGAAAGCACATGGACGATACCCTTAATCGCAACCTTTTTGTAGTTTCCGAATGTGGCCTGGCAAACAGGGTTCAGTTTAACGCTTATAAAACCCAGTGCTCTATGCCTTCGCACAGGCGTACTGCTGAACATGCTACCTCATCTGTAATTATGGGTGATATTAGATTAAGAAATCAGAAACTTCGATATTCTTGGCATGAAAATACAATGCGATGTTCGTTGGAACAAGCATATTTTTCATATTGCAAAAGAAGCATTCAAGTGCTCAGGTTTTCTGAAACGGTGTAAGAAATACTTCACTCCATCTGAACTCCTCTCTATCCAGTCACCTTTTTCAGACCGAAAAAGGAATACAACTCTCACGTATAGGCCGGTGCTTTAAAGTCTATTTTGGAGTTAGTCGACCGCGTGCAGGAGAGAGCGAAGAAGCTCATTGGTGACAGCAAGGTATCCTGTTCTACTGATTCACTGGAGCATTGACGCAATGTAGGGTATGTTTGACTGTTTTATCGTTACTACAAGGAAATGTCCTCTTATGAAATCAGGGAACTTGTTCCTGAAAACCGTAATTTCAAACGCGCAATGCGTTCTGCAGCAAGAGCGCATTCCTTTTTATTCGATTGGCCAGTAAATCGCACTACGCATTACAGAGAAAATTCGTTTTTTAGCCGAACAGTTCGTATGTGAAATAAACTACCTGCAGAGGTCTTACCTGCCACTTTCAATGTGCAAATATTTAAATCAAATATCCACAAGCACTACTCCCTCTATCCCTCATCCCACAACCTAATTTCCTAGTTCTGACACAATGCATTGCATAAGTAGGGGTGATCCCCAGAGTGCTGGTCCTAATTAAAAAAATAAAAAAATTAAAAAAGTGTATATTTAAGTTTGTCATTCCGTTTTTAAGTGTATATTTCTGAGTCCTATGCATAGCGAAGTCGATTGAGCAATGTCAATTTGCCTACCCGAATAAGTGTTAAAATCTACTTTGCCAAGGCACTAGATGATACATGAGGCGATAGAGAATTAAAAAATAAGAAAAAAAACAATAAGTAAAAAAATTGGTGCTCGCCTATTCTTTCCGACTTAAAGGCTTCTGAAAATTTCAAAGAAAAGTACGATTGTGCCCATATTTTTTATGATATCAATATAGGTATCATTTAAAGATTTTTGAGAGAACTCTCAAAAAATACTTAAATTTTTTAATAATGCTTAATCCATTAAGAGTCAATGAGATTTTTATGTAAAAAAAAATTTTTCTTATTTTTAAATTCTCTAACGCCCAGATATTTATTTTTTTGATTAGAAATACTTCCCTAAACTTGATTTACATACATGGTGATGGGTATAAAAAATTCTACTTAGCCGAATATAGCACTCTTACTTGTTTTTATTCTCTTTTAAAGTTTATATTAAAAATTTTATTTAATTTTATTTTTTATTACTTTTGCTTGATTTAATATGGACTTTGGTTGTTGGTTTTTCACACATATTTCTTTTTTTTTTTTTTTAATGTTATTTACTATTTATAAACAAAAATATATATATTTTTTACTAATTTTAATTTAATTAAAATTAAAAATAACAAGAGTGCAAATGTGTTCAAAAATTATTGAGAACAAAATTATACAAAAAAATTGTGCCTTTTTCGTTATCCCCTTGCTTCTCAACCTCAATCATACACAAATTAAAAAGACATGTTTTAAAATCATAAAAAAAAATTCTTACTGCCTGTACCAACAATCTTACCGAAACTACTGCTACTGTTATAAAAAAAATTCACTAGAGGACGAAAAGCCTACCTCTGCAGCCGTATTCTGTAATTCTCGTAGCTAATTTTCTATCTCGATCGCTTAAATACTAAAAATAAATTTGGGCGAATATTTTAGCAATGTCGCTAAATTTGTATTCTTTAACTCTAATCTCTTAGCTAAAAATTACTATTTTCGCCGTAGCTAATTTGCTAAAATAAGTCTATTCTTTTCTTTCTGTTTTCAATAATGCTGTTAGCAAGACCTAACTTTATATTTTATTGTCATATAATTGTTAAGAGCATTTCGCACCAAAAAGTTTTATAAATATGTTGTAAAACGTAAAATTTTTAAAATAATTTTGAATATATTAATCAAAATATATTTTATTTTGTAATATATTTGTTCGGATGATAATAATAATGATTTACGCATATTTTTTTATCAAGAAATCCCCAATGTTGATATTGTATAAAAAGCTTCAAAATCTGGCAACACTATAAATGATTTGTTTTTGGAAATATTTTAGTGGTCATATAAATAATCACAATATTTAAGAATACAAATTTTTTAAACAATATGAGTGCCTTTTACCAGCGAAATATAATACACTCATTGAAAATGGAGTGGCAGAGGATAAGATAAACGATGATACATATGAAATTGATGATGATGATGAATATTGATGAAATATTGTCATTCGTATAAGGATTGACGGAAATGTTTCCAAGCAAGAAATTTGCTGGTTGAACAATATTTTTCTAATTTTTAAAATAAATATTTTTTATTTCTCCTACTGAGCTAAAAGCCTGTGTAGTTAAGTAATTTATTTATAATTAAAAGTATAAAGGTCTAATTCATTATCAATTTTTATTTTTATAATAGGTTTATAAAACAAAATTCCTATACAAAATTGGTTTTATAAACCTGCCTTAAATATATTGTAGAAATGAAGAATTAGAACTTTTATAAATTATAAAATTTTCTAAACGTAATTTTTTTTTATTATTTTTTAAAACGCTAAGGCCAATGAATAAACACAAAAAGCATAAAGATAAAAACAAAGCGATTTTATTACTAAACAGGAACATTTCATTGAACTATTTAAGACTAGATGAGAAAAAGAAATATTTTAAAACAGTTAATTGTTATTATTTTGCTTACTTCCTCCATTGTAAGCACTCAACAATTTTTAAATTACTTTTTAGCAGCACAAAGTAGTTTTTGCTAAAAATTAAGCATTTAGGATACAAATAACAGCTGTTTAGTTGTTAGAGAATACAAAATAGGAGAATTTTAGCAATGACAACAAATGCCAGAAATACGGCGAATTTAATTTTTAAGAGATAGCTAATTTTAGCAATGCTCGTTACAGAATTGCAGTCGTAGCTAAAAATATCTTAATTAATTTTAGATACTTTTAGCGATGGATATTAAGCTTAAGCGACTTACAGAATACGGCCACAGTGGTCTTTTTAGAAGCAGTTATTGTGTAAATTCTTCTTTGATTTAAAATACCGTTAAGAGATTTGTTAACAAATATGACAAATAAAAAAATCACCATTCACATTTTGGCTAATAATTCCGTTTTATAAAGTAGTTCTCCTTTCACGAAGGATAGAAAATGTAAGGAGGGCTCAAGCTAACAACTTAATAAAAAATCTACTTTCAGTTGTTCTCTATCACACAGGGCAAATAATAAAATTTTCACTTTAAATGAAATTAAATTGATTTTTAGAAAGAAAAATTACTTACAAAGGAAAGAAAAAATATTTAAAATTCCATTTTTAATTCATTTATAATATCCACAGTTCGACTACTAATTTTTAAAAAAAAAATTAAATATTCACATCAATATATTTCACAACAACTCGAGAAAGGTTTATTTCGATAAAACAACAGAAGAAACGGAATAAAATTACTTTGAATTTTTTTTAATCACTAACTTGTGAATAACCCAGCAACTATTTAGCAGCTTAAAGTTTTCGCTTCTTCTGACATTTTATTTAATATATTCAAACAATGCAACCACAGATTATTTATCATCTTTAAAAATAAGACGCATTTCATTATGATCATTATTTTTCTCCTAAAAATATGCTACATTTTTTTCTTTTACACATATTCCCAAAGCTAATATTCCACAAAAGATGTTTATTTGTTTTTGTTTTGAAGTTAAACAATACGCTTTTCTTGTTTTTGCAACACCAAATTAATATTTAGGGCAAGTTGGCACAAAAACCGGTACTAGAACATTATTATATTCTTGATAAAGTATTTTTTTATTTATTTTGAAATTAAAAGGGTTTGCTAACTATAAATAGAAAATAAATTTATTTTCAAATTATTTAGATTTTGATTATGTGTTCATAAATTTTTTTAATTTACAGAATACAATAGCAATTCTACGCCCGTGAATCAGATGTAGTCACAAGTATTTAAGGTATTTTTGATTAAAACACATTCTATATCATGGCGAAATTATGTACCAGGTGGTGTCAGTGGCGAATTCATTCATTTTCTGCAAAGGCCATAGTCTATATCAAGTCAAAATCAAGCCCAGTCATTATTTGGTCGTCAGGTGGCATTTGCCTGAAGAGAAAGGTTTTTTCGACAGCAGAAACGTCAACTAGTACCCATGGCGCGACGAGGTTTGCAGTCAAAGCCAGAGCTGAGAGCTTGCAATAAGTAAAAAGCTGGAACAAAAGATGAAATGCAAGTAGGAAGTACAACGAAGCTACGACGAAAGCAAACAGAACGATGAACAGTTATGGAAGGGGAATTTTACTCGTGTAACTTCCGTACAGTCCGCAATCGCCAGGAAATATCATTTTTTAATCTATTTTTGAGGTCACATTATGGTTGGATTCTCTTAATCTGAAGAAAATGCGAAGGACTAAATACAGCTTGATTGGTGATCAACAAATCTCCAGCATAGATTGCCGTTAAAGTGAGGACACGATCAGAAGCAAAATGCCTTAAGGAACTCACTCTAAATTAAATGCTAGTTAATGCGCAAAACATTGCAATAAAAAAAGAAGTGAAAAATTATCTGCCTGAATTAAGAAGTCTAAAGTAAAAAACGATTAAGTGGCATGGAACTCAATGATGAGCCAAAAAAAATGTTAAAAGCTGCTGAAGAAAAAGTATCTAAAAAGTAGCAACAGTGCTTTAACAGTAACTACATTTTCCTAAGAAGAAACGAAGTTCAGTTAAGCGTCTAACTTAAAAATCCACACCAAAAAGTGGTAGTCGTTTGTGTTTTTTTTTTATCATCGACGATAACACATGAAACCTTTAAAACTTAAATGCTGCATTTTTTTTAAAATTTAATGATGAACCTGAAATTAAAAATTTGCTTTAACGCGTAAAAAAATTTTACCTGAAAAATCAGCATCCATTCAGTCATTAGTTTCGTGTAGTTCTCTCAAATAATTCTACAATATTTTAAAACTAACCTGACGCATGTCGAATTTTTTTTAGTGCTGCCATATATATAAGGATATTTTGGGTTACCCTTTATTTAGCATACGAGTTGTTGTACAAATGTTGTTGTACTTATTTTGTTTTGCCATCAATTGTTAAAACAAAACAAAAAAATAAATAAATATGATTTATTACGACTTTTTATCTTCTTTGTTGTTGTTGTTGTTATTTTGTATAAAATGTATTTAGTGATGTGGAAGAAAATAAGTGGCTCTTCAATGAAAAGTAACAGAACAAAGTAAAGAAAAAAACAAAATACTTAAAAACAATTTAAGTCATATTAATGATTTTTTATTTATTTCATTTAAATTATTATGGATTATTAGCACGTGGCAGAAAATAGAATAAGACGAAAAACAATAATTAAAATAAATCTTTAATTAAATAAAACTGTCATGATTGTTTAGTAGTAAAAGCAGAGATGGGAGTAGTATTAGCAGGAGTAGGAGTTATAAAAGTAAAATGACCATTCAAAAGAAAAAATTGTATTTAGAACATCTCTTCTTTTAGGGTTCCGTACCCAAAGGCTAAAAAGGCAATGGGTAAACTCTTGATATTTTTCGAGGGGTCTTTTTTGTACATGAAATATTTTTTTTTTAATTTTGGTATTGGTGTAGATAGTAATCGGTGTGGAATACAAAATATATACTTTTGGAATTTTTGTTTGTCTGCCCGTCTGTCTGTGTTCGCATCACGTAAAAACTACTTAATAGATTTGAATGAAATTTTGTGAGGAGGTCCCCTAAGACCTTTGTTTGGATATAGAATACTTTTTATTTCATAAAAATATGTAATTTCGTAAAGAATATAAGAGCATAATGATAACAGAACAGTTGTCAGTACATTTTATTTTTGTAAATGGAAAATTTTTAACACTTTTTACAGAATTCTACAACAAATGTTTAAAAACAAATTTTTCTTAATTTGAATTTTAAGAAAATTAAAATGATACGCGGACAAAGTCGTGGGGACTGCTAGTATAAAAATAAAGGGGGCACTGAATGTAAACTAATATTCATTTTTTTAATTAGGACCAGCACTCAGAGGATGACCCCTAATTATGTAATGCATTGTGCCAGAACTAGGAAATTAAATTGTGGGAAGGGGTATGGAGGGAGTAGTGCTTGTAGACATTTGATTTGATCTTTGTGCATTGAAAGTGGCAGGAAAGATCTCTGCAGGGAGTTTATTCCACATACAAACTGTTTGGCTAAAAAACGAATTTTCTCTGTAATGCGTAGTGCGATTCGACCAAAAAAGAATGCGCTCTTGATGCACAGCGCATTGCGCGTTTGTAATTACGGTTTTCAGGAACAAGTTCCTGAATTCATAAGAGCACATTCCGTTGTAGTAACGATAAAACAGTGAAACACACCCTACATTGCGTCGATGATCCAGTGAGTCAATAGAGCTGTCACCGATGAGTTTCTTCGCTCTCTCCTGCACGCGGTCGAGTAACATCAAAATAGACTTTAAAGCACCAACCCATACATATGAGTTGTATTCCACTTTCGGTCTGATAAAGGTGATATAGATAGTGAGGAGATCAGATGTAGTGAAGTATTTCTTACACATTTTTAGAAAACCTAAGCACTTGAATGCTTCTTTTACAACATGAAAAATATACTTGTTCCAACGAAGGTCGAAATGAATTTTCATGCCAAGAATATCGAGAGCTTGGGATTCCTTAATTTATAAATCACCTATAATTACAGATGAAGTAGCATATTCAGCAGAACGCCTGTGCGAAAGCACACAGCACTGGGTTTTATAAGCGTTAAACTGAACCCTGTTCACCAGGCCCCATTCGGAAATTACCAAAAAGTATTCATTTAAATTATGTTGTTTTAACTGTGCTATGTAAAAGGGTATTCTAAAGGTACTGTGATTTTAGCATATATGATGTTCTTTTTAAACCGCAATAGGCAGATATTTTAAGTAAAAGTTTTTATGTGTCCGCTTTAAAAACAAGCACCACAAAATAAAACTAAAATATAAAGGGTGTTGCTATAGTGATGTGACTTAAACTAAAGCCATTTTTAGTTTTTCAATAGTAATAGACAGACATTTAATATTTTAACAAAGTTTGTATGAATATCTCCGCTCTAAAATTAAAATAAAAGGGAGTTTCCACAGAGGCTTTGATTTTGACGAACCTGGTTTTTTTTTTTTTTTTAAATGTGATAGGCAGACATCTTTAGTTTTAAACAACAAATAGAAAAAAGCTTAAATAAAAAATTAAAGGGTGACCCATACTTAGTACAAAACCCTATAAATGTGAATTTAAATCAAACTTGCCGGTTTTATTTAATTTTTATCAAATAAGAAATTGTTAACTAACTGACTGAACTTATTGTCGTATTTTTGTACTGTTTAAATTCAAGGACATGAAGAAGAAGAAAAAGAAGAAGAAGAAGAAAAAAAGATTAAAAAAAAAAATATTGCAAAAAATTGAACAAAACGTTGATGAAATCCATATTCAACTTTAGGAAAAATGGAGGCTATAATAAGAAACTTTTTTATATAAATGTAAAGGTACATTCAGATTAGTCAAATATTTGACCAAAAAACGTAACCACTAAATTATGGAAAAAAATTTTTCTCCTTCTCAAATATTTATTAAGAAATACAATGTCCATCTCCAAATAAAAGCTAAAATATCGCACCTATTTTATTATAAATTGTCATTCGTATAAAGCGTGTCAGGGATGATTAAGCAAACATTTGTTAAAATAGTGGTTACGTTTTTTGGTCAAATATTTGACTAATCTGACCGCGCCTTAAGTAAAACGAACTGTATAATTAAAGCATTGAATTCTGATAATTGTCCTCAAATATGAGATAAGACAATCTTTAGTGATGAATAAAAAATTAACTATCATGTACGAAGAACTACAGCAGGTTCAAGAGTTGATATGGCTGCACATGTGATTTTTCCTACTGTGAGAGGGCGAAATATATCTGTTACAGCAGCCATGAAACAAACAAACAAACAAATTTAAATAATTTTCTACTTAATTTATTTTTGCTTTTATTTTTTAAGCAATTACTTTACATGAATTTTTGGGATTTTTTTTCTTTATTTTTTTAGTTTTTCTTAATTTTAAAAGAATAATAAAAAAAAAATATTCTTTCCTTGAAACAAAAATTTAATTCTTATGTCTAAAATTTAATTTAAAATTGAAATCTTGCATTTCGCCCGAAACGATAACACAAGGAGAACTATGATAAAAACAACCAAAAATTAAAAAAGAGTGTTATAAACTAAAAAATGTATTCCACTTTATATCTCATATCAATTTTATTATTTTTATTTTGCTCTTTACACTAAAATTTCTGTTATATTGGTTTTCTTTTAAACATTTATTTGTTTATTTTTTCCTCTCAAATTTATTAATTAATAATAAAATAATTAAGAATTCTCTTTCACTTGAACAAAATTCAAAATGTGACGACATTTATATAAAATAATAATTTTATTTTTATTCATAAAATTCATCACCCCCTACTAAGACTTTTATTTGACTTAATTAATATTTGATAAAGAAATGTCATTGCCAGGGTGATAATCTAATAATCCAATATTTTATTTATTAAGTTTTTTTATTTGAAAAAAAAAAAACAAAGTAAAAATAAATATTTGTAGATTTTGTTAGAATATTTGGGATTAAATTTGATTGAGTAACTTTCTTATCTTCTCTTGACAATAGTGTAGGATAAACTTTCTTTCTGGGAAATAAATACTAGAAAATATATTGTAATTTATAGCCAAAGTAATAAATGAGTATTAACTACTTCAACTAATAACAAATGAAACAAATAGTGTTTTATATGCAAAAGAATTTTTTTTTTTTTTTTTTTTTTTGTATACGAGCGGGGGCTGTTTGTTATATTGCGCCACTACTAAAATTTCATTTAATTTATTATACTTCAAAACAAATATAATGAAGATTGTTAGCTCTTGTATAAAAGATAATCTCTTTATTATCTTTTTTTTATTATGTGTGTACTACGCAATTAGGTTTTTATAAATAAAAAATCATTTACAGGATGTTTTTTTGTGATTTTATTTTTTTTTTTTTTGTTAATGAATGCAAAGCAATCTACAACATTTTTAACCGACTTCGAAAAAAGAAGCAGGTTATCAATTGGACTAAATGTTGCTTTTTTATGTTTGTGCTTGTAGAACTCAGTCAATTCTGAACCGATTTTAAAATTTTTTTGTAATTTGATAAATGTTGCTTACAGATTATTGGTCCCATTTTAAAAACAGTTAATAATCCTAAAAATTAAAGGGTGTCTCCATTTAACATACATTTTTTTTAATTGTATTATGAACCGTAAAGCGTTCTTCTTGAAAATTAAAAAAATGCGCATTGCTATAGCTCCCAATAGCAAAAAGTAACACAAAATAAATCTTAAAGGGTGTCCCTATAGGTGATGTTAATTGTCTTATATGCGCCTATCTTTCGAACCGTTATAGACAAGCGCTTGAAAATTGGACAGGATGTCAATTACTATGACCGTTATAATAACAAGTATAAACACTCAAAATTATAAACTAAAGGGTGTCCCAATAGTTAATGTAATTTGATATATGTCGATATACTTTTAAACTGTTACTGATAGTTGGTTGAAATTTACAAAGAACCTATTTTGCTAAGTCGTCTACAGCAGGAAGAATACAATTTTGTTTTGCAAATTAAAGGGTGTTTCAATAGTTCATGCAATTTGATATATGTTGCTTAAAATTTTTAGTAAAAGCTGTTGAATTGTGTCTTAGCTAAGAAGAATGCAGCTCAATAAGTTGTGTCTTCAACCACAACAAAATGAAATGAAAAATTAGCCAACAAATTTTAGGCACCTGTTGAATTTGCATGTTTGAAAAACAGAAGATCACCACTCAAATCTTGCCAACTCCCAAATTACTAGCCCGGCTACTTAAAGGCATTGTGGCATCTGCTTCGTAAGCTGTGTGTGGTTCACGTGTAAAATTTTAGCTTGACTGCACCTAGTGATAAGAAGTTTCATTACAACCGAGGTAGCTGTTTAAAAACTACAAAATTTTTTCCATTTTTTTTAAGAGTCGAGTTTGGTAAACATTTTATTTCATGTTCGGGACCGGTCAATTGGCCGCCTAGAGCATGCGATTTAACGCCTTTAGGCTATTTTTTGTGGGGCTATGTTAAGGCTCATGTCTATACAGACAAGCTCGCTTCAATTGACGCATTGGAAGACAACATTGAAACATTTATTCGTGAGATACCGACCGCAATGTTGAAATGAGTGTACCAAAATTGGACTAAGCGGATGGACCATTTAAACGCAGTCAAGGTCAACATTTGCAAGAAATAATTTTCAAACATTAAATTTAATAGACCGTACTTTCGACACAAATCAAGATTTTATGAATTTTTCTAAATTTTATGTGTGTTTTTTTAACTTTCCCTATAGCTTTAAAAAAAATCACCCTTTAGTTCAAGATTCGTCGAAATAACACAGAGGGATAGCGTGGATTGCTTCGAATGTTGGTAAAGGTCCATGTTTAGTAAACGAAAAATTGTTGAAATTAATTACAAAATAAGTAAAAAATTTATGAATTTTTCAAAAAAGAATCAAATAAAAATTTTCGTGCTCGAGTTTGCAATCAAAATAACGTAAAAACGAAAGAAAAACAAAACAAAATTGAATATTTTTCCTTGTATTAATATTTTAATTTATAATATCTCATTTTTATTTTCTTTTATATTATAATACTTAGTAATAAATTTTAACGCATTTTTCTTAAGAAATTTTTGAAGAGAAAATATTTGAGTAATTTTTTTGAATGATTTTTTAAAAAAATTTATAATTCAAATAAAAATTACTTTTTCGGCTTTGGTTTATTTTTTAGTTTAATTTTTATAAAGAAAATTATTTTTTAAATGCATGCGGAAAAAAAATCAATAAAAAAAAAATTACTCAAATATTTTCTTTTCAAAAATATCTTAAGAAAAATAATGTAAAAATGTGGTGATTAATTAATAAATATTATTTACATCCCAACACAATGTAATTTGTAACAAATTAGAAAGCTTCCTGAATTAAAAGTTTTATTCCATACAAAGAAATTAATTCTTTGAAAATAAAATAACGAAAACGTGTTTTTCTTTCCAAAAGATGAAGATTTTTAGATTGCTAACAAGGAAATTAATTAATTCGACTTAATTTTATTTCCAATTTCTAATTTCTTATGAAGGAAGAAAAAACACAGGAAAAAATAAACACCAACACAATGTAACGCAGCACTTACTGGATCGCTACGTACATCATCAATAACTACAAACATCATTCTATTTTACCAACTAAATAAATATAAGCTTTGCGTATTAAGTGGACTTCGTCTAACCAAATTAATTTTATTTGATAAATTATTTTTCTCAATTTTTATTTATGAGATCAAACATTAAAAGAAAATAAAAATTGCTAACATTTAAAAATCTTAATAACTCACAAGCAACTAAAATTATTTGAGAAATACAAACACATTCGGTTTAGGTTGGACTCATCTTTACAAAGCCCTCAAAAAAAACAAATTTTAATGAATTTATTTTAATTAACTTGACACCAAACAAAAATATGGTTGTAGTATGATCGCAAAAACCATATTATGTTCTCTGTAAAAATATATGGTTACGGTGAATAAATTACAATTGTCTTAAACAATAGTTTAGTTGTTACCTTTAAACGTAATTATTTTACCTCTAACAATTTTATTATGACGTTTAACCATAATATTGTTAGGAACAATTGTTTAATATGATGATTCTAGTACATTCATTGTAAACATTGTAAACAATTAATATTTTTCTGTTTAAGAATCATGTCATTCTAAGAACTTGATTATTTGACATAAAAATGTTTTGTTAACATACCGACAGACATGTTAAAGTTAACAAAAAGCTCAAATGAAACTCATATACAAAAAAAAAATAAGCATTACGAAATCAGACAACTTGTTGCTGAAAATTATAATTTCGTATGCGCAACACGCTCTTCACCAAGAGCACAAACATATCAATAAATAATTCGAAAAATTTTTAAATTGCAAACCTTTTAAATTCTTAATAACTCAGAAGCACAAATAAAATTATTTGACTCGACATCATTCAAAATTTTTACAAATTCCTTAAAAAAAAAATTTTAAAGAATTAATTTTAAGTAACTTTCAAGTGTTGCATTGTATTTGTGTTAAAAAAATATTTACAACAAACAAAAATATGGTTGTGGTATGATCACAAGAACCATATCATGTTCCCGGTAACCATACATGATTGCAGTAAATAAATTATAACTATCTTAAACAATACATTAGTTGTTACATTTAAACAAAAGTATTATTATCTTTAACAATGTTATTATAATGTTTAACCATAATATTGTTAGGAAATTTATTTTGCTTTGATGATTTTACTACAACCATGTAATTCAAAAATAGTAGTATGTTAATTTTATTTTCCATAAGCATAACATTTTTATCTTAAATAACCATTTCATTCTAAGATCTTGATTAACTGCCATAAAACTTTTTTATTAACATGAAGACAGACATGTCCATGTTAAGAGAAAAATCAATTATAATTTATTTACTGTAAGGAAGAGGCATAGAGAAATTAGACAACTTGTTTTTTAGAACCGTTCTTTATTCAATGCACTTCCCCTTGTGGCCAATTGATTGGTGAAGCGTGCTACGTATTACAGAGAAAAATCGTTTTTTAGCCAAACAGATTGTGTAAGGAATTATCTTGCTGCGGAGGTCTTTCCTGTCACTTTCATTTGCAAAGGTTCAAACACTGCTTCCTCTATCCTTCTTCCCATAATCCAATTTCCTAGTTCTGGCTCAATGATTTGGATAATTAGAAGTAATTCATTTAAAGTTGTTGCGATTAAAAATAATGTAATTTATTTTAAACAAATTAAATATAAGAAGGCTTGAGCTACAACAACAGATCGTTTAAGTTCACTTTCTGCTGGTGATAATTTTCTTTATAATTGTAAATTAAGAACTCTGATTTTTGAAGCAATCGCATTTCTAACAGCAATTCGTTCCCTTATTTTCTGATTTATTTAACAATCAGGTATTTTTAATTACACTTTAAAACGTTCTATTATTTCGCAAATTGTTTAAAAATTCAATATTTTCTTTAAGGTTTAAGCGTTTAAAGATTGTCTACTGTGTCGTATGATTAATAAAAATTATTTCTTATTTTTCATGTTTAACTGTGCGTATAAGTAATAATAATTAAATCTCAACCAAAAACTAATAAAATGTTCATTTGCTTTTATTTATTTACTTATGTTTTATGGTCATTAAGAGTTTCACAGATATGATGTTTAGTTGTTCAAGCTTGGTTGAGTTTAATTGGTTTAAGGAACAGGGCAATAATGATGAGTTTCAAAAACAAAGAAAATAAAAAAATGCATAATTAGAACCTTCAGGTGATTAACCTCTAAATGTAATGCATGAGCACGTTGACATTCAACCAATTAAAAACATTATTTTAGACACAAGTAAAAGGAACATTAAAAAGCTGCTACAAAATAGACGTTAGAAACAAAGAAAATAATTCAGATTTTTGTTTATTTAAGAAAAAAAGAAAATGTTTTAAGAAACTGGGTTTCCAATAGAGATGAATAAATATTTAATTAAAGTTTTTAGCGGAATCTTATATTCTTTTGAGTGGTAAGAGGAACATGATGTCGTTAAAATGGCTACTGATAGCAGACTGAAACAGTTTAAGTACCGCAATAGCCTCTTTTGTATAATTTATGAGTTCAACAAGGTAAATCGTATGATTTAGAATCGTCCAAAGTGATGGAAGAAAATTTTTTCACAAAAAAAGGAAGAAAAAATAGTCCTACAGACCATACGAGGGCTGCTATATACATTTCTGGCCTGGCAATACTGAGTGCTGCCAAGTGCAATCTGACATTTCTATTGGAAAGTTTGTAATTTTTAAACATAATCGTACTCAAAACGTTTTGACGTACGACCATTATTTGTGTTGTTTACAGTGACTTGAAAAAATTAATATAAAAAAAATGGAATTAACTCGTGAACATTTTCGTGCCATCATTTTTCACAACTTTCAACGTGGATTATCACGACAAGAGTGCATTGATGAACTTAAATCTTTGTATGGCGATGAAGCACCATCCTATAGCACTGTGAATAATTGGTATAATGAATTTTATCGTCGCCGAAGCTCACTCAAAGACGAATTCCGTGAAGATCGTCCAAAAACGGCTGTTGTGCCAGAGAACATTGATGCCGTGCGGGAACTCATAAAGCAAGATCCACATGCGACATACCGAGAGATAGAGACATCCTTGGACATTTCTTCCACTAGCAAACATTCAATACTTTATGAAATCCTGGCCGTAAAAAAGGTTTGTTCTCGTTGGATCCTACACAATTTGAAAGTCGCTAAAAAAAAGGCTCGTGTCGATTGGTGCAAAAAAATGTTGCAAAAATACGATTGCGGTGCTTCAAAAGACGCTTATAAGATCGTCACAGGTGACGAATCATGGATCTATGCGTATGAGCCCGAAACGAAACAACAATCGACCGTGTGGGTCTTCAAAGACGAGCAAAATCCAACGAAAGTTGTTCGTGGAAGAAGCAAATGGTCGCCAGTTTCTTCGGCAAAACTGCTCATGTGGCGACTGTTCCACTTGAGCAACGTAGGACGGTCACTTCTGAGTGGTACACAACAATTAGTTTACCTGAAGTCATCGGATAAATTCGAAAAACCAACAAGAGAAGACGAAACATTGTTCACCATGACAATGCGAGCTCTCACACATCGGCTCAAACCAGAGCGTTTTTGACCGGCCAAAACGTCGAATTAATGGGTCATCCGCCGTACAGCCCTGACTTGGCACGTAATGACTTCTTCTTGTTTCCGCACAACAAGAAAAAATGCGTGGTCAACGATTTTCGTCGCCAGAAGAAGCTGTTGAAGTGTTCAAAAACCATGTTTTAGAGGTGTCTTAATCGGAGTAGAAAAAGTGCTTCGATAACTGGTTTGAGCGCATGCAAAAGTATATAAATCATGCTGGGGAATACTTTGAAAAACAATAAAACCATTTTTGATTATAAATATTCGCATTTTCACTATTATGCCAGAAATATATAGAGCAGCCCTCGTATTGTCAACTTCTGCATATTTTTGTTGCCAACTTTCTCTGTCGTTAAATGAACTAAGAAACACTTACTGCCAGTTTCTACAAAACACGAAGAAACATCTATTTCTCATATTTGAATTGAAAACAGAAAAAAACATATAATTTTTTTTTACTTTTCATACAAACATGAGAAAGTAATGTTTGTTTGCATTAACAATAGCAGGCACTTAGTAATTTAAATTGTGTTACCACAGTTTGCTTCAAAACAAACAAAAAAAAAACAGATAATTTTACTTTAAATTATTTTGAAAAACTTTGTGTATTAAAACGAAATAAAACAAAAGCAACAAATAAATGAAATGACATAAAAATCCTGTTAACAAAAACCCACATGCACGAGACAATAATATGTTAAGACTTACAACAATCAAATTAAAATACAACATTTCGCGTATTTAAGCTTAAGCCATCCCACACAGTTGCTACTACGCCACCACACCCCCTCCCCCTCCCTGCATTGCGCCATTAAGTGAATTAAGCCATAAACAGATATAAATTTAAAATGGATCCCAGCAACATTATGAGAATGTGCATGTTAATGGGATAGGAAACATAATACCAACACGTAGATATGACATTTTTAAACGAAGTAATGAAAATAAACCCAACAGTAACAACAATACACCTGACAATTATAACGAAACAACAAAAAAAGGAAAATTTACTAACTGAGCGAAAAGAAGGTATGATAAACTCACAATCATTTAAATAAAGAGACAGTATTTCTGTTCCATTATTTTTATTCATATTATTCATGTCTTTCTTTTGTGTTTTTTTTTACTTCTTGTTGTTTCTTTTATAACCTTTTTATATGGCAGCTGATTATTTAAGGTTTATGTTTGCATTAACTTCATTACAACGACAACAAAACATTAAGGTCCCTTTAAAGTTTTTGGTGTTTTTTTTTTTTGTTGTATGAATGAAATTCTTTTAAAAAAATTTTTTATCTTTTAAAATTGTTGAAAAACATTTTGAGCGTATTTAAATAAACTTAAAAATTAAAATTATATAATTGATCTTTTTAATGTTAAAAAAATATATTTTATTAAGAATAACGAGGGTAAATAAATATGCTCTTACAATTTTACGGAGAACCAGAAATTTAAAGCAAAAACAATATCGAAAAAAAATAAAATTTACAACCTTTTTATTAAAAATACAACAAATCTAAAAGCTTAAGTCAAAAAGATGACTTGTGTCTACGATAAAAAGTTAAAGCTAAATTAATTATTACGTCCGCCACTAATAAAGGTGATGCTTATGAACAAAATAATAGAAAAATTTTACAGCGGCTGTGTTTAAACATGTTAATGATTTTTTATTAAACAGCGGATCAGAAGTCATAAGTTCAAGTCCCAACAAAATATAGAATATAAAAAAATAATTATTGTTTAGCAGTCGCAGTGGGTGGGTAGAAATAACATCAGTGAGAGAGAATAAAAACAACATAACAAGAGGTCTGAATGATTGCAATTCAAACGGCAACATTTTGATTTTTCTAAAATGAGTATTGAACACATAACATAAAAAATGAGTGATGCTTTAAAAAAGTATCTTTATAAAATGTACTTTTTAGAAAAGTACTTTGTAAAAAGTACCTTTTGAAAAAGTACTTTTTCTCTTTTCCTTTAAAATTTTCTACTTAAAATTGTCCTTTAAAAAGTAGCTTTAAAAAATTACTGTCAATAATTTTCACTAAAAACTTCTTTCTAAAAATTATTTTCTTTAAAATGAAGAATATTTTATTTCGAAAGGATTCTTTAAAAAGCTACACAGTAAATATGTATATTCCAATAGACCCTTTACGTTAATATTTCTAACTTTAAGTATTAACTAACTCCACTAACCTTAACTATGCCAAGGCCCTGTAATTCAGGATCTAGTCCATACACTTTTATGATGTCAATTCTCATACGGTTTGATATGTAATTCTAACAAAAAAAAAAAAAAAGAACACGCACACACATTATTAAACGAGTTTTTTACTTATCAGAATTAATTATTGTTTTTTTATGCTTTGGATACAAAAAAAAAAACATCGAAAGGAGGTATAAAATAAATACTTTTATAGATGACAAATTATTAGTTTTTCTTTACTTTTTTCTAAGAGTATTAAGCACATGTTTGTTACGTAAGATGGAAATTTAGTGTTTCATGACAATAATGATAAAAGCAAAATCGTGGATAAAAAACACAACTAAGCTAAAGTTTTAAAAAGTACACAATAACAAGCGATTATTATTACAGATCATTAACAATATGCAGTGTGGTCTCGTTGAAATAAAGACAACATATTAACGATTAACGACAATTAAAATATTAAAAAATTCTGATAATCATAGTTAGAATGACCTATAAAAAAAATTTATAATTCTTGCACTTTATGCATATAGAGATGTGAATAAATAAGTTATTACCATGTTATTTTAAATTTTGAAAATACTTTATACTCCTTCACCTAATGCTGGGGTTAACTCTTACATTTATACACATCTAGTTTACTGATGTCTGTAATGGACAATTTCATTCTTATTTGGTCTTGATATTTTTAGCTTTGAAATACAAAATAATACTGGTCTTTTATTGCCATGACTTATACAACATTTCGTAAAAGAAAGTACTGAAATAAAATCTGATTTAAGGAAAGTCATCAATTTGTTTATAAAATAATAAAAAGAAGAAGAATTATTGCCAAGTGGAGTATGTGGGAGAATTGACAGAATAATTTATGGCCTGTTAAAATAGAAACATGAGTTTTTAGCAAGTTCTTTGGAATTTTCAATGTTCATGAATTTTCAAATTTGTACTTATGGATTCACAATGATTTTTGTTATTTATTAAATGTTAAATAAACGATTGTATTAAAATTATTAATAATTTAACGATAAATTAAGCTTTAACATGCTTCAATGAATATTAATACAATTGTGTAAAAAAAAATATAAAGAAATATGAAAATTAATTAAGTTAAAAAAATAAAAATGTTTGTTTGAGATAATTCATGTTTTATTATTTCGTTTTTTCAGTTCATAAAGATTTGAAGAAAAATTAAGTTGTAAAATATATTCGATTATTCGATTAAAGATTCGATCAAAATTATGTATAATTTTTTATAAAAAAAAACCATAACTTTTAGACAGTTTTCCTAAAAAATTTTTTATTCGAATTTTTTTATTCCAATATTTTTATTCGAGTAAATCATTAACTTACAAAACCATTGCATTAGAAATCTTAATTTATTTATTTATTCGAATTTTACAATAAAAAAAATTGAATCGGGTTTTAACACGCATTAAAGCAAGTAAAAAATTTAGACAGTTTTCTAAAAAAATTTATTCGATTAATCGAATATTTTTATTCGAATAAATCATTAATTTAACTAAACCATTGCATTAGAAAAGTTAACTTATTTACTTATTTGAACTTTACCATAATGATGCTTTAGCATGATTCATATCAATGAGACGTTTGTTAACATATGCATGTTAACATATGCATGTTACTGCTTGCAGGTTCTGTTTATTTACATGATTCACAAAAGCATAGATAGTTGTACTAATGATTTTTTAATATGAGAAATAAAAATTTTAAAGAAAACAATATGTTGATATAATTTTTATTTTATTATTATTACATTTATTATTACACATACACACACATATACACATACATACTAAATAAATGATCTTTACATATAATGTCTGTGGTGGCATTCCGTTAAAACTGCTGGTTGGATTTGAATAATATTTTGTAAGAAGGTCCCTTAGAACCTTGGTTCAAATATGGAATACTTTTTTGGTAAACACGAGTCATTTCGTAGAGAATGTAGAGGCTCATATGTTAAAGCACTCAATTTTATCGGTAGAATAATACTAGAAGCACAAAAAATTTTTGTAGATGAAAAATTTTAAGCACTATTTAAAGAACTCTACAATAAGTGTTTAAAACCACATTTTTCTAAATATTAATTTTAAGCAAATATGAAATGATACGAAGACGAAGTCGTGGCCGTGCTGGTTAAAAAAACAAAATCGTCAATATAAACAAAAATAATTAAAATTTCCTTTTGAGGGATTTGGTGGTCCTGAAAACGCGGCATTACATTCTGCCAGCGTCTAGTTTTTCTTGTTTTCTTTGCAAAACGTCCGCATACATTTGAAAAATAATTTGTCCTTATAAAAATGAAATTTAAAAATGAACCAAAGATGAAAAAGTAAATTTTAATTGATTTATGAAAATCCACGGTTCACCCCCTGGCTAGGAAAAACATTAATAAATAAAAAAATATATAAACTTCATTTTATTTTTAAAGCGCTCGGTCTTTATTTTTTTAAATTTTTAATAACTTGCTGCTCCATTGTTAAGCATCATCAGGAAAAAATAAATGGTCAAATAAAAACTACATAAAATAATATAAAAATTAAATTCGCATTCATGATTTCTTAGCACACACGTTATTTAAATAAAATTAAAAATTAAAATTATCTGTATTTAGAAAAAGTAAATTGTGGACGGTTTTTGGACCAGCGCGGTTACGCTTTTCATTTATGATGTTGCGTGCAAATAGTTCAAATTGTTAAGTAGACGTTGTTTATTGTTACATAATCAACTTCGTTATATTTTAAAATGTGTTTGCATTTTTTGCAGGTTAAAATTTCATCAAAAACACTGCCATCATCTCTTTTAATTTGACAAAAAAAAAAATATTTCGAATTTTGGTTCTGCTATTTTTTATTTATGTATTTATTTATTTTTTTTCGTCAATTTTATTGTGTCAAAAGCCCACAATTTTTTTTCTTATTTAGTTCATAAAATATTATTGCAAAAATAGAACACATGTATTCCACAAATATTTACTATTTCTTATCCAAATCGACTATTTGTAAGAAGTAGTCATTTATGTAAATCCATAAAAAAAATCCAAATGCAATTTTTTAGGCAGATGCTGCACTTTCCACTAGTTCGTAAAGTATTAAGTATTCCGCCTAATAAAATTGAAATGACAATTATTTTTCAAAAAATATTAGTCCAATTTTCCCTTTCTTTAAATAGACTTTTAAATATTTTAAAAAAATATAATTGCAGACATACAAAAGACAATTAATTATAACAACAAAAATATTCAAGAGTAGAATTATAAAAAAAAAATAGAAATAACATAATTATTAATTATGTACGCTAAGAGATTGTTTTTTCGAACAACTGTAAGAAATTTTAACTGTCTTTCGCTAACAGCACATTAATAACATTAGTGAGTTAATAACAGTCAACTGTTATTAGCAATGTTATTAGTACATACTGATGTTAAAAAGCAGAACAAAAGCACTGTAAATGTTAGGGAACAGCGGAAGTCAATCAACTCATGCAGTTCTCTGCATAACAACGATCTCAAACATGGCTGACTAATTTTATTTATCTGGCGAATAAACAGTGCAAGTAGTAAGTTAAAATCTCGCCGGCGGTCGAGTATTTTAGACTGAGCATCTGTTTAGTACGAAAGGCACGAAGTAAATGTAGACTTGCCGCAACCGCGAAGTTTGAAGGCACATGTTCGAATGGTGCGAGACTCTTTACATACACAAAATATTATAAAAGAGATAGTAGAAACAATTCAAGCCAGAAGCACAAATTAAGAAAAAAATAAATAAATAGAGAATAAGTAAAAAGTCGTAGAAGACTAACGGCCTCCAAAAAATTTAGATGTGATGGATGTCCTTGGCATATATGGAACCCGACTCTAGTCTTATATACAACTTTAAAAACTAATTATCAGAACATCCAGGTAAAACATTCCAAATTAAGGAGTTTATGAAATCCGATTTTCGTTTATTTAAAAAAAAAATATTTTGGGAAAAATAAATCAAGGATTGTGTGAAAATTACCAATTTGTGTGCAAATAAAAGCATCACAGAAGGCAACGAAAGACTTAATAAACACTTTGGGGCATTGTATTGAACTATTTTAATAATTTGGTAGTAGGAGCAATAGGAACCCTGAATATTCTGGTTGCTTCAAATAACTATTTTCGAGGTTCTTAAGCCTTTCGCAATAAATAATTTTAATTATTAAAAAAAACTCTTGAGTTTTGCTCATTAATAACTGTTTTCCACTTTAATGAAACAATAAGGAACTAAGATTTCCACTTTTTTGTAGATTAGGATTAATTTGATTTCTCTCTTCTAAGTGATAATAAAATGACTTAAACCAGATTTACACCATGCAATTCTCTATTTAAGTTGCGGCGTTATGCGTTATTTAAAAATAAACAAAAGCAACAGTAACATCCCTTTCGAAACACAAGCAATACCATATTGATTACTCCTCTTGCTTCAACAACAAAAAAAATTTCTTGCTAGTTTCATGAAAAATTGCATAGTGTAAATGCCGTATTTATTAAGAAATCTTGAAAAAATATTTTTTTTATTTTTAATTATTAAACTATAAAAGATATTAAACTTGTAATTAAAAATGCTTTTAATAAGTTTCAAAATCATTCTATTTTACCTAACACATCTCCAACTACTTAACATAAATTACCACTTTACGGAGTAGATATTTATTTCTTTTTATACCATTCGTACTTCTCCATACTAAACTGTCGCCTAAGAATTATGTGAATTTTTTGCTTGTGCTCAAAAACAAGTGGAAGTAATAAACTTTTAATAAGCATGAAGTAACAAATTATAACTTATTCCTTAACAACGCTTACCTTCATTTCTCTTGCATTTAAGCACGAAATAAATAACTTTGAAAAAGAAAACACACAAAGTAGAATTCTACAAAACACAGAGAATTTTTTAATATGTCTTTTAGTTTTCTTTCCGTTTGGTTGTAACTTAAATTAAAAGCACCATAAGTTTTTATCTTAATTAAAGTTTCATGTTGATAAAGAGCATTAAACTGCATCAGCTGTCCATAAGGAGCTGTAAATGCAATTCGAAAGAAAATTTTCTACAAGAACTTCATCAGCAGTTACAGTTTATTTCTTTAAACATTTTATTTAAATACAATAACCAAGAAGAATTTCATAAATTTAAAATATTCCAATAATCTGTTTCAGAATTCATTAAGAAAATTTCTTCAAAGTTTCTGTATCAATTCTAAAGGAAACTCTTGAATAGGAGGAACATATTTAATACAGAAAGCGTTTACGACCTTTCTTTCTAAACGAATTCGGCAATTAATACTTCTTAATATTTATCCAACTTTTTAAGTACATAAAAAAACACGCAAGAAATGGATGACAGAAACTATTACACACACAATTTTTTAGTAAGACATTTAAAGCAGTTTAATATTAGAGCTGCTTTATATATTTCTGGCCTGGAAACACTGAGTGCTGCCAAGTGCAATCTGACATTTCCATTGGAAAGTTCGTCATTTTTAAGCATAATCGTACTCAAAACGTTTTGACGTACGACCATTATTTGTGTTGTTTACAGTGACTTGAAAAAGTTAATATAGAAAAAAATGGAATTAACTCGTGAACATTTTCGTGCCATCATTTTTCACAACTTTCGACGTGGATTATCACGACAAGAGTGCATTGATGAACTTAAATCTTTGTATGGCGATGAAGCACCATCCTATAGCAATGTGAAAAATGGTATAATAAATTTAATCGTGGCCGAAGCTCGCTCAAAGACGAATTCCGTGAAGGTTGTCCAAAAACGGCTGTTGTGCCAGAGAACATTGATGCCGTACGTGAACTCATAATGCAAGATCGACATGCGACATACCGAGAGATAGACATCTTTGGACATTTCTTCCACCAGCATACATTCGATACTGCATGAACACCTGGCCGTAAAAAAGTTTTGTTCTCGTTGGATCCCGCACAATTTGAAAGTCGCTCAAAAAAAGGCTCATGTTGATTGGTGCAAAGAAATGTTGCAAAAATACGATTGCGGTGCTTCAAAAGACGTTTATAAGATCGTCACAGGTGACGAATCATGGATCTATGCGTATGAGCCCGAAACGAAACAACAATCGACCGTGTGGGTCTTCAAAGACGAGCAAAATCCAACGAAAGTTGTTCGTGGAAGAAGCACTTCGAAGCAAATGATCGCCTGTTTCTTCGGCAAAACTGGTCATGTGGCGACTGTTCCGCTTGAGCGACGTAGGACGGTCACTTTTGAGTGCTACACTACAATTTGTTTGCCTGAAGTCATCGGAGAAACTCAAAAAACCAACAAGAGAAGACGAATCATTGTTCACCATGACAATGCGAGCTTTCACACATCGGCTCAAACCAGAGCGTTTTTGACCGGCCAAAACGTCGAATTAATGGGTTATCTGCCGTACAGCCCTGACTTGGCACCTAATGACTTCTTCTTGTTTCGCATATCAAGAAAAAAATGCGTGGTGAACGATTTTCGTCGCCAGAAGAAGCTGTTGAAGTGTTCAAAAACCATGTTTTAGAGGTGTCTCAACCGGAGTGGAAAAAGTGCTTCGACAACTGGTTTGAGCGCATGCAAAAGTGTATAAATCATGCTGGAGAATACTTTAAAAAACAATAAAACCATTTTTGATTGTAAATATTCGCATTTTCACTATTAGGCCAGAAATATATAGAGCAGCCCTCGTATTGAACAGCGTTGTCGATCGAATGAAATTTTTCGGTTAAATAAATGTATTATTTCGCTACTGTTTATAGTTTTATAATAAAATCTGTTCAAAAGATCAGTCTTAATTTGAATTATGTTTTTTTAAGTTTCAAGGAAACTGGTTAGTTTTTTGAAAAAAAATCAGTGGCAACGTTGTTTCACTAAATGATCATATTTTTTATTTTGCTTTTAAGAACGCTGTAGAAACTTTGAAATTTCGGACACCAGTAGTATGACTTTAACATATGAATGATTAAAAAACAAAAAAATTGGTTTTTTGGCCATACCGCAGGTTGGTACGAAAACAAAAAAAAAAGCACAAAACGAGTGGCAGACAGAACAACAAATGCTTTGAGTTGTGTGTTAAATTCGTCGAACAAAGTTAATACTGATAAGTTGGTTAAATAGATGATGTTTAAAATCTACACAACTCAAGTAAATAAATGCGAAGAATGCTGATAAAGGATGTAGTCAAATTTTTTTTTTGCTTTCTTTGGAAAACGTCTGCATACATTTGTAAATAATTTTCTAAAATTTTTCTAAAAATTTTTAAAAATTAAATAAAAAAATTAACCTAAGCCGAAAAAAGTAAATTTTACTCATTTATAAAAACAGATTCATTCAGTTTAATCCTACCACAAAATTTGAAACTTTTTATATAAAAAACCACAAAATTTTTACCGTTCCCACATTAAAATAATCGCTCTAAACGAGTATTGTCGCACTCGGGTAAAAATTGTGTAGTCAATAACAGCGCTGTATCAAGCGGAAGATTTCTTTTCTAGGCGAGAACTTTTAACTTTAGCAGAGCTTTTAAAACAATAACAAAAATTTGCTTGTTTGATAAATAAAACAACAACAGTAATTAATAAATTTCGCCATATCACAACCCTGTACTCAACATAAAATATAACAATTTAAATAAAATACTTTCATAAATTTTCAACAAAAAGTTAATAATTGTGAATAGCAAAGAAATTAAATTAAATAAAAATACTTTTCAAAAACTTTTCTTAATCAATCTTCTAAATGCTACAATTAAAGACAATTTTTAATATAAAAGTACACAACCACAAATACCATAAAAGCATATACATACATCATTACAATAGCAAAAGAACTTCCGAAAATATTTATAACAAAAATAAATTTCTAAAAACACAACCCAGCAATAATTTTCAAAATAAGTTTTATAAGCTTTCTTTTATAAAAATTTAAAATTTTTGGAGATTTTTATTTAAAGCTTGAAAAAAAACAAAATTTGCGGGTAACTCTTTTAATATTTTTTAGAATTACCCGCCAATTTGTCTTTTTACATAACTTTTAGGTAAGAAAATATACAAATCTTGTGAAAATATCAGTTCCCAATAATGCGATCTTGTATTCTTATTAACTGGGTTACTTTTTTAACTGGTTTTCTTTCGATTTTTTGAAGATTTATAATGTCATAAAAATTTTTTGTACAAAAGCTTAAATGTCACTTTAATGTGCTTGTGGTTTTCTTGTATTACTTTGTTTATAGACAAATAAATGACTGAAAAATTGTTTCTGCCTGTAAGTGTGTAAAAACTTTTGACAATATTTTCAAATTAGAAGTTGTTGGTTTTCACCACATTTCAAAATACAAAAAAGCAAAAACCAGAACATCAGCAAAAATCTAAGCAATAAAAATAGAAAACATAAAAATAATATACTCGTAATGATTTTTATTGGACAACGGAAAGGAGATTCGTACATAAACTATGCTAAGGTAAGACAACTGATATCAAAGACTAATAGCAAGAAAGGGGAGGCGAGATAACATGTTTCTAAGGGATTTATGATCTTCTGCTTGCAACTAGATTGTAAAACATAAAAGGAATTTAAAAGTTTTTCTCATTTTCATATTTATTTTTATTTACTTGTGTGGTTTTGTCAATAAAATAAAAATCCACTTAAGATTATTAGAAAAAGGGTATTTAAACTCTTTGAATGTTGCAACATAAGATATACAAAATGATTTTGAAAGAAAATATACGCAGCAGTTTTGCCTGCTGGATTGGATCTGAGAGACTTAATTTTTAATGTCTCTGTTTCATGTCTCCGTCCAAAACCTTTTGCTTATGTTTTCAGTGACGACTTCTCTTAATTATTGTCAAAGGTACTAGAGGTCTTTGCTATTGCCTTTCATCTATCCTATTTAACATTTTTCGAACTAACCTCCTGTTATTATTTATTATTTTTGCATACAATATCACCATTTGTCTTAATACCGCCCACTTTATTGCAATCTGGTTTAATTCAAAATCGAACTAAAACTTTAATTTATGGGTTTTAGGATCGATTTTGAAACTACTTGGTTGCTAACAGCAGATTAAATGTTTTCTTATTGTAAAATTTAAATAAATTAATAAATTTACTTTTCTAATGCAATGGTTTAGTAATTCTAATGATTTGTTCGAATAAAAATATTCGATTAATCAAATAAAAATGTTTGGGAAACTGTCTAAATCTTTTCTTACTTTAATTGGAAAAAGTAACTCTAAAAGAACCAACAATAGTAGTTTACTATTACTAGAGCCTTCCTGATATAGATATTTTAAAAGCTAAGCAAGACTTAATGCGTATTCAAGCTCCATTCAATGTTTTCTTATTGTAAAATTCAAATCAATAAATAAATTAACTTTTCTAGTGCAATGGTTTAGTTAAGTCAATGATTTATTCGAATAAAAATATTCGATTAATCGAATAAAATATTTTATTGAAAACTGTCTAAATTATTTTCTTGCTGTAATTGGAAAAATAAATTATAATAGAAAAAACAGTATTTGGCTTATAAATGAAGCCTTCGTGATATAGGAAGTGAATATTTAAAAAGCTAAGCAGGACTGATTGCATGTACAAGCTCGACTAAATGTTTTTTTATGATAAAATTCGAATAAGTAAATAAATTAACTCTTCTAATGCAATGGCTTAGTTAAGTTAATAATTTATTCGAATAAAAATATTCGAAAAATCGAATAAAAAAATGTTTAGTAACTGTCTAAATTTTTTTCTTTTTTTAGTTCGAAAAAAAAACTCTAAAACAAAATACAATAGTGTTTTTTTATAACTGGAGCCTTCCTAATATAGGAAGCGAATATTTACAAATATAAGCAGGACTTAATGCGTATTCAAGTCCGATTCAATATTTTCTTATTGTAAAATTCGAATAAATAAATAAACTTTTCTAATGCAATAGTTTAGTGAAGTTAGTGATTTATTCGAATAAAAATATTCGATTAATCGAATAATTTTTTTAGAAAACTGTCTAAATTTCTTACGATTCAATAATTTTTCTATTGTAAGTTTCGAACAAATAAATAAATTAAGATTTTTAACGCAATAGTTTTGTTAGTTAATGATTTACTTCGAACAAAAAATTTTTAGGAAAACTGTCTAAAAGTTATGGATTTTTTTATAAGAAATTATACATAATTTTGATCGAATCTTTAATCGAATAATCGAATAAATTTTACAACTAATTTTTCTTCAAATTTTAATAAACTGAAAAAACAAAATAAAAAAAAAATGAATTATCTGAAACAAACATTTTTATTTTTTTTAACTTAATATATTTTCATATTTCTTTATATTTTTTTACACAATTGTATTACAATTTAATATTAATTGAAGCATGTTAAAGCTTAATTTATCGTTAAATATTTAATAATTTTAATACAATCATTTATTTAACATCTTATAAATAACAAAAATCATTGTGAATCCATAAGTACAAATTTGAAAATTCATGAACATTGAAAATACCAAAGAACTTGCTAAAAACTCATGTTTCTATTTTAACAGGCCACAAATTATTCTGTCAATTCTCCAACATACTCCACTTGGCAATAATTCTTCTTCTATTTATTATTTTATAAACAAATTGATGATTCTCCTTGAATCAGATTTTATTCCAGTACTTTCTTTTACGAAGTGCTGTATAAGTCATGGCAATAAAAGACCAGTATTATTTTGTATTTCAAAGCTAAATTATGAAAACTAAATAAGAATGAAATTGTCCATTACAGACATCAGTAAACTAGATGTGTATAAATGTGAGAGTTAACCCCCGCATTAGATGAAGATATATAATTTATTTTCAAAATTTATAATAACATGGTAATAATTATTTATTCAAATCTCTATATTCATAAAGTGCAAGAAAAATAAATTGTTTTTATAGGTCATTCTAATTATGATTATCAGCATTTTTTAATTTTTTAATTGTCGTTAATCGTTAATATGTTGTCTTTATTTCAACGAGACCATACTGCATATTGTTATTGATGTGTAATAATAACCGCCTGTTATTGTGTACTTTTTATAACTATAGCTAAGTTGCGGTTTTTATCCACGTTATTGTTATTATTATTGTTGTCATGAATAACAAAATTTCCATCTTAGGTAACAAACATGTGCTTTATACACTTAGAAAAAAATAAAGAAAAACTATTAATTTCTTTCCTATAAAATTAACTATTTGATTTCTCCTTCGGATGTTTTTTTTTTTTTTTGGTTAGAATTACATATCAAACAGAATGTGAATTGACATCATAAAAGTTCACAAAAGTGAATCTACTAGATCCTGAGCTACAGCACCTTGGCAAAGTTAGGGATAGGGGAGTAAGTTGGTACTTAAAGTTACAAATATTAACGCAAGGAGTCTATTGGAATACACATATTTACTGTGTAACTTTTTAAGGAATGTTTTCGAAATAAAATATTCTCTTTTCTTTATTTTTAGTGATAACTTTTGTCAGTTACTTTTTCAAAAGCTACTTTTTAAAGGAAAATTTTAAAGAGACAGAGAAAAAGTACTTTTTCTAAAGGTACTTTTTACAAAGTACTTTTAAAAAAGTACATTTTATAAAGATACTTTTTTGAATGTGTTGTTTACAATGGTACTTACAAAGTGCTTTTCAAAAATTATTTATTAAGTAATTTTCTAAAGTACTTTTTATAGAGTTTTAGTCTAAAAAAAATTTTTTAAATTACTTTAACGAAAGGTACTTTTTTACAATAGGATGATTTTTTCAGGAGATTATCGTAAAAATCTTTTTCTTGCTAAGCTTTCGAATACTGGAATACTTTTCTCACTAGTAACCTCTTCATTAGCTACTTTTCTAGCAATTCGCTTTTTCAGTAGAAGCCTTTTTAAAACGGTTTTTTTGAAAGCACATATAAAGTACCTTTAGAAGTTTACTTTTTCGAAAAGTGTTATATATGTATATATTTGTCGATGCTATTAAAAGAATTCTACTTTTGGAAATACGTTTTTAAAATTTTTTAAAAAGGTACTTTTGAGAAGGTACTTTTCTTCAAAAAGTACTTTTTCAAGTTATTCTATTAAAAAGTGCATGTCGTAGCTATTTTATATGTTTTGCTTAAAAATATTTCTTCTTAAAAAACTCTTTTAATATTTTCTTTTGAAAGCGCATTCTCAGAAAAGATTATTGTCCTAAAAAAAGACTTTAATTTTGCTTAAAAGTAAGAATGTCAAAAGGTAAATAACTCTTAAGATTTTCAAAAGTAATTTTGTTAAAAGGTACTTAAAGTACTTTTTTAAAAGTACTTTATAAGTATTTTTTTTTTAAATGCACTTTTAAAAGTTATTTGAATGATAAACTTTGATTTCTCAAAAGTTTTTCTAAAAGCCCCATTTTAAAATGACGGTACTTTTTTTATAAATTGATTTATATGAAAATTAACCGTAACAGAACAGAAGCGTGAACTCTTTTTCTAACAGCAAGCAGAATAATTATAGGAAATAAAAAACCACAAAACTGACTGACTGGTTTAAATTACAAACTGAGTAAAATAACAAATATATTTTATACATTTTATAAACGCATACCTGCATAAAATTCAGCTAAAAATGTGAAACTGAAAATACCATTTTTACAAAACACACACAGCATTAAAGAAGCGATTTACATCTGAATGAATGAAGTATTTTGTTTTTTACAATTTGATTTAACAACTTAATCAATTATATTTCTAAATCACAAGCAAGAATACTTAAATGTTCCTTAATCAATTAAATTATTCAAATCATTATTCGCTTTTCAATATTTAACATTCATTCAATTTTATTTAAAAAGCTTGTAAATGCTAAAGAAAAATTTAAATTGGAAATGAAAACAACGTCTAGACATTACACAAAAATATATCTTTATCATCACAACTACTGTGTAAAGCTACAAATTTGTTTGGGTTACAGTCTTTTGTTAATGCGTAAAATGGTAAAGTGTGACACAACGTGGATGTTTCCTTGTTGTGTAAATAAACCCCAATTTTACGCATTTGATTAACAAATTTACTTTATGAGTTTTATGGCTTTTCTCCATTTCCTTTTTCCTTTTTCTAAGGCTTCTACACTCTTTCATTAGATTTTTTTTCTTCCTTTGTTTTTTTTTTTATGAGTCTGTTTGTTTTTATTGTGTTTTTTTATTACGGAGGTTTTGTTTATTACGGAGGTCATGTGAGTTTGTTCAGTTAGAATGTTATTGTGCTGATTTATGATCATAATTAAAAGTCTGATAGTGTATTTATCTTATTAAGTGTTTTTGTTAGGGAAACTACATACACTTGTCCGGCAGAATTGATTAATTGTTACATTTTGCATTTATTAAATTAAAAGTTATTCGTATTCTGGCTGAAGACTTTAAGAATAATCGTTTGGAATTATTATTTTATTTCATGATATTCTCTTCAAACATTTTTTATTAAAAATAAATTTAATGTAGAACTGCGGGAAAGGCACAATCATATGACAATTTCGCTGCTGCTTGTATAGAACTTCTTATTTCTTTGACTAAACCCATTAAATCGAAATTATATTTAATCAAAAAAGCAAAAAAAAAGGACAAAAATTGTATGCAAAAACAAAGTTATCATTAAAAAACCATTTGTATTTGTTTCCTTTATTTATCCACAAGAGGGTTGCCTTTTAAAATCAATTAAGTCCAAATTATTAATTAAAGAGGTGAATTTGTAACATTTTATGTTAAAATTTAAATTAAAAACAGCAATTATAAAGTTTAAAGTATAAAATAAAAAATTTTAAGGTGAATACAAAGAGTTTAAAGTATAAAATATAAAACATAAAATAAAATCATTAAGTATAAATATTTAAATATAAGGGAAAAGATCACAAGTATAAAGCATCAAGTATACAGTATAAAGTATAAAATACAAAGTGTAGAGTACAAAATATAAAGCATAATGTACAAGTACATGGAATAAAGTATACAAGCTATAGTATAAAGTATAATTTATAAAGTTAAAAGTATAAAGTATAAAGCAATAAGTATAAATAATAAAGTATAATGGGTGAAGTATACAAAATAAAAATAAAGTATAATACAATATAATGCAACAGAGTAAAAGTCAAAAGTATTGAATTTAATGTACAAAGCATAAAGCAATAAGAATAAGGCATTAAGAATTAATTTATAAGTATGAAGAATTAATTAATAAGTATAACGTATATAGTACTAAAAATGAATTACAAAGTATAATGTACAAGTATATAGAATAAAAAACATAGTATAAAGTATAATTTATAAAGGTAAAACTATAAATTACAAAGAATTAAGTATAAAGGGTAAAGTATAAAGAATAAAGTTTAAAGTATAAAGTATAAAGTTTAAAGTATAGAGTGTAAGTTGAAAGTATTGAGTTTCATGTACAAAGAATAAAGCATTAAGTATAAAGCATTAGGAATTAATTAAGAAATACAAAGCAAAAGGTATACAGTGAAGAGTATAACAATACAATGTATACAAAGTATAATGTACGAGTATATAGAATAAAGTATAAAGAATATAGTATAAAATACAAAGTATAATTTATAAAGTTAAAAGTATAAAGTATAAAAAATTAAGTACAAAGTATAAAAGGTAAAGTATAAATAATAAAGTTTAAAGTATACAGTATAATGTAGAGAGTATATGTTGAAAGTATTAAGTTTCAGGTACAAAGCATAAGGCAATAAGTATAAAGCATTAAGAATTAAACAAAAAGTATAAAGTATAAAGATTGAAGAATAAAGCATACTGTATACTGTATAACGTATAAATAAATTAGAATAAATTAAAAATTACAATGTAAAAGTATATACAATAAAGTATGAAGAATATAGTTTAATTTATAAAGTTAAAAGTATAAAGAATTCAGTATAAAGCATAAAGGGTAAAAAATAAGTTTAAAGTATACAGTATAAAGCAATAAGTATAAAGCATTAAGAATTAAGTAAAGAGGTATAAAGTATAACGTGTAAAGTACTAAGAACAAATTATAAAGTATAACGTAAAAGTATACTAAATAAAATATAGTATAAAGTATAATGTAAAAAGATAAAAGTTAAAAGTATAAAGTATAAAGCAACTAGTATAAAAAATTAACTTTTAAAGTATAAAATTTTAAACATTAAAAACGATAATTCAGAAAGTTAAAAAAACGTGTAAAGTATACAAAAAATAAAAGGATTTTTGATGCCATATATTTTCTGTTTACTTTTTGTAAAAATTTTATAACTTTGCCGGACATAAATTCTGATATATTTAATAAGGCCTCTATTAAAAAAATAAAATTTGAGCTTTCTTTAACAAAAATTATATTCTGTTAAATAATCATAATTTATATAACATTTTAATAGTGAGAAGTTATCAGAAATATTAAAATAAATATATAAAATTACACAGCACTTAAAAACAAACAGAACAATAAAATTCGTTAAAAAAAATTCGAGGAAAAAAATATTACAGTATAATGGCAATTTTACTGATATAATATTATCATTACGAGAAAAATTAATATATCGCTATACATCTTGAGAAGATCCCGTTTGAAAACAAAAAACATACAGAAGCGAAGTTGAAGAAATAACATTAAAAATTTTAAAATAAAATTTTTCCTTCCCATAAACTCAATTTTTAACTCTCGTTAAGTTCTTTTTTATAATACAATTCTTAAATTAAATTAGTAAAATAGGATTTATTTATAATTTATTATACTTATTTTTAACTTGAAATTCATTATCGTTAAATTTAAAAAAAGTTACGATCAGCTTTCAGTTATGCTTAGCTCAAGCATTTATAAAGTTCTAAGCGTGATATTGATAAAATTGTATTTAAAAAAATAAGCCTTAGAACAAATTCAAAGCCATTAAAATAAAGTGTGTATAACTTCAGTAATCTTGGTGACATTTCACTAACGAAAGAAGTTATGGTGTTACTGTTAGAATAAATATCAAATAATGGCAGCAATCATAAAAAATACTTTCTTTTTATTTTATATTTCTATAATTGCTTAATAATATTGTTATTAAATTATAATTAATATTCAATAAATTGTTTGAAAAAAGTTAATTCAAACTCGTCACATTATAAAAAAAATTGCTACTAATTAGTCCCTCAGGAGTTCTAGAGAAACATTTATAAAAATTGAAAAAGAACCTTCAATAGCAACGAAAAATAAAAATTTAAATAAAATTACTTCCTAAACAAATACTCTCTAATATTGGCATTAGGATATAAATTACATTAGATAAAAATACTCCTTAAGTAATAAGCACTTAAATACATATTAAAACAGATCATTAATAATATATTGATACTACAAGCAGACGTATGAGTAATATTTCAATGACTGAGTAATTAAATATTACTAATACGCGTTGGTGTCCCTTGTTAAAATTAAAAATTTTTACTTTCGTTTAAATTGTCACTAAATTAGATGCTGTTAACAAATATTAAGCATAAAACAAATTTTCAATTAAATATATTTTGTTTTTATTATAAATTATTACATCCAACCGCTAAAATGTTTTAATTGTTCTTTTTTATGTGACCGTAATGATCACTTTCACTATTAAGGTCATCAGAATTTCTCATTACTCACATCCAGGAATAGATTTTCTTCAAACGCAAGTTCAATTTTTAATTTTTTTTTTTCGTTTGATTTGATTATCGAGTAACTCGCCAGATATCACTGTGAGTAATTTGAAGCTATGATTAATAACAGTCAAACTTGAAATATTTTTTGTAAAAGAAATTTCGATTAGAAAAAATTTTCTTATTAAAATTTTGAATGTTAAAAGAACAAACAGAGGCTACTTACAACAGAAAAAACATATTTCTAATAAAGCGCAAAATGAAAATGATGCATCAAACCTAAATGTTTTGATATGGTCAAATGAGGAAAAATTTTAAAAACCACATACAGAAGCGAAGTTGATAAAAATAAAATTAAAAATTATAGAAATTAAAATTTTTCATTCCCATAAACTCAATTTTTAACTCTCGTTAAGTTCTTTTTTACAATAAAATCTTATATTAAATTAGTATTTTTTTAAGTTTTATTCCTTCAGTATTTTGCTTTAAAGATAATTTGTTTCTAAATTTTATAAAAAAAAATTTAACACAACATAATGATTATCCATAGTGCATCGGTTGTAATAAATTTTGAGTTACCGGCCTAAAGCTACAAACGACAGGAACCACAAAAAAATGTGTCAAATCCAAATGAAAAATTTGACAAAATTAAAGCAAATATATGTATCTTTTATTAAAACATACATTTCTATTAAAGGGAGCAGCCTAAATGTGGTATCTAATTAAATGGAAGTTTTTGGAAATCCCATTTAAAAAAAGATGCTTTAAACAAAGGTACTTTTTTTAAAAAGAGTTGTTTAAAGGAAAAATTTCTCAATTACCACGAACTAGATATAAGAAAAACTTCCAATGAAATATTATTTTAAAAGAAGTACTTTTTCCAAATCAGTTTTAAGAAAAAAAACTTTAAAATAAATTTCGTTAAGTAACTATTTTAGTAATTTTTTGAAAAAGGTACTTTTTCATACCCCTTACCACGGATGAAAAAAGGGTATATCTAAGTTTGTCACTCCGTTTGTTATTTTTACAATATCCATTTCCGACCCCAAAAAGTGTATATATTCTGAGTTCTTATACATAGCAAAATCGATTGAGCGATATCCGTCTGTCCGTCCGTGTTAATGTTAAAATCAACTTTGCCAAATATATTGGGCGATAGAGAGTTAAAAAATAAGACAAAAACAACAAGTGAAAAAATTGGCGCTCGCTCATATTTTCCGGGCTATGGGCCTGTAAACTTTGAATAAAAAAGTACGATTTTGCAATTTATTTTTTAAGATATCAATACGGGTGTCATTTAAAAGCTTAAAGACATCTTCCATAAAATAATAATTTAGAGCCAATGATATTTTTATATATTTATGTATTTATTTTTTTTTAATTCTTAATTCTCTGTCTTATATAAGGTGAAGGGTGTATAAGATTCGGCATAGCCGAATATAGTACTTGGTATAATATAATTTAAAAAAACAATTACTTTAGTTACATTTGTACTGAGGTATTTTGTAGATAAGATTGTTATTAAAGATCCTTTTATTAATTATTCTGTGCTTCTTTGAAATGCAATTAATATTGTGCTAAAAAGTACCATTTAAAAAAGTATTTTTTTTTTTTTTTAATTACTTAATTCAAATGATTTTGGAAAAACAAAAATTTTCATGAATTTCTTTTCATTAGGCTCTTTTTTCAAAGGTAGTCATTTTGTTGAACAATATTTCCTAAAAATTAGAGTAACAAAATTCACTTTATTTTTTTTTCATGTCATTAAACTATTTTCATTTTATTATTATAACTGTTGTTATTTATTTTTAATTTTCTTATTTTTTTTCTTTTTATTTCCTTTTTTTTTTTTTTTTTTTTTTGTTCGTGTTAGAATAATTTATTTTATATTTTAAGCATGACAGTATATTCCACTTTGTTTAATTACAAACACTATTAAATGGTTTTTGCCATCGCTATAAAAGCTATTAAATATATAAATCAATTAAAATATTTATATTAAAATAATTTTGGAGAGAGAAATCTAAAAAACGAGTTAAGCTCACAAATAAATAATTTAAAATTTGGTGAAGCAGATATAGTGACACCTACTAATTTATTTTAATTTATTTTTTATTTTTTATTTTAAATTTTTTTATTTTATTTATTTATTAATTTATTTATTTTTTTTTTTTTTGGAAAGTATCAAGGCTAAGTCAAGTCCTTTTGTACAGTTTAAACATGCTACTGGAGAACATCATCTTAAATTTTAAAGTTCCTTTTTTTTGGAAAAGTCCTACATAATTAAACATAATTTTTCTAAAATAACAGCAACAAGCAAAATGAACACACAGCACTCTGACATAAAAACAGCTATTGAGCTCATTCAACATTTTTACCTAAATCACTTCTTAAACCGTGTGATATACAATGAAGGACATATTTCGCTTAAGGATGACTATTTGTGAAAGACATTTTTCATGTTCAACAACATTTTAACAGCAAAAAGCAAAGAAAAGCGAATGCAGCAGAAAAAAATTAAGAGAACAAAAATAAGAAGAAATGAAAAATACAAAATTATTACTTGAAGAAGCAACAAGAAATGAAAAAAAAAAACAACTGGGAAAAAGTTTAATACTCATTTTACCTGATACCAGGTTTAAGTGCCTCAACCACTAGTGGCAAGCAAGTGCAGCAATTAAACGTGTTAAAGTGATGGACCAAATGTTAGCACAGTTGGACGATTTTATTTATTTGTTTTTGAATTTAAAATATGAAAAAATAAATATTTTTAAATCAACATTAAATATTTAAACTTAATAGTAAAAATTAAAAAATAATTTTTGTTAAATACACAGAATTGTTGTCTAATATAAGAAATAGCTTAGCCAGCAAATACTCTCCGCTGCTTTGCTGTGCTTCCTTTTTTAATAAAAGAGTGGTTAAAAGACTTTAAACTTTAAATATAACCAGAGTAACAAATCTATTGAGATCTGAAAAACCAATTCTGATCATCGAAATAAGAGCTCGAAATCTTCATCAGCAATAATTTAACTGTTTGACGGACAGCAGCATATAAATCTTAATCTTGTTTTTAAAAAATTATGATAAAATGATGACCAAGCACTGAAACAATGTAAATGAATTTGATTTTCCACAGTCAAGTGTTGATTGTTTGGACCCCAAATAAGACATTTTCCTCGATTAAAAAATAAAGCCATCAAGGTAAGAATGTACCTGTTTTTTTTATTTTTTCTTTACTAAAAAATTGGCAACAACTGTAAAATTACCTCCATAAATTTTGGGACCCCCTTTATATTAAAATTTTTACTTATCAGATGCATTTAAAAATTTAAAAAATTTCATTTAAAAAAAAATTATTTTTGTACTTTTTTGTGCTCATTTTAATGGCCACATAATTTTTTCAGTTTACAAATGTCTTAATTAAAAAGAACTAGTTTGCAATGCAAAAATGTTTTAATTAATTCTTATGTTGCTACAGTTTACAACGCTGTTACTACTTTTCTTCAAATCGTACTTGAATTTCCCACAACCGTTGTAACAGTGATAGCACAGGTATTTGCTTTAGTGTTGGCAATTGTTGTACTTGTAGTGCAATGCAATGAAATGTGAAACCATGTCAAGTATTCTGTTGTTGTTAATGTTGTTGTTGCTGTTCTGCCATTGCTATTCTTGCCGCTAAAATAAGAGTGATATGTTTGTGTAAGTGTGCATTGCAGCAATAGTGGTAGTGAAGTAGGTGCTGTATATTTGTACGTTTTATTAAATGAAATTAAATTTTTTTCTCGCTACTTTTTTTGCTTTTGCACGCTTTGCCTTTTTTTGACTTTGCCTGGTGGTACTTCAATACACTCTTTAGGGAAAACGTCTAAATAGTGAAAGAGTTTTTTTTCTTAATAAAATTTAAACAAGAAAATAAGGTCAACATTTTTTAACGAGATAGTTTTATTTTATGATTATTTCTCTTTTATGCATTTTTTTTTTAATTATTTTAACTATTAAAAAACGAGAAACTCCATTTAGGGTTTAATTATGAAATGCAAAATTAATGCCAACACCAGGCCTTAACTTTATGTTAAGAGTGTAATAATTTTATGTAACATTAACATAAATTCTGTTAACCTACATTTATTTAACAGAGTCTTAGTCTTTATAAAAAAATTTAAAACATAAATGAGGAATAAAGAAACTGACATCCATAGCAATTTTATAATGATGTGAGAAATGTAAAGCTGGGAAACAGTTTTTTTTTGTCGGATTAAAGTAAAAATTCTTTCATAATTTTATTGTTTAATAATAAATAGAATTTTCAGACATATTTGAATTTATTTACAATAATCTCTGGTTACCTTTTTTTATCAGTTCCTATTTGAAAATTCATAAAGAAATCAAAAGCAGCGAAAAAATAAACTTATGAAAATTAAAATATTCCGTATAAAAAAATAAAACAATATAATAAAACAATAACGGGTCATTTCTGTACATAAAAATATTTTTTGACATTTTTGACGTTGGTATAAATAGTAATCAATATGGAGTACAAAACACCTATTTTTAAAATTTTTGTCTGCATGTATGTTTGTGTTCGCATCACGTAAAAACTACTGGATGGATTTGAATAAAATTTTGTGAGAAGGTCTCTTAAAACCTTGGTTCAAATATAGGATGCCATGTCGTAGAGAAACTAGAGATACAAATATGAAGCATCCAATTTTGCCGGCATAATGAAACTAGAACAGTTGTCAGTATATTTCGTTTTTGTGGATGGAAAGCTTTTACCGCTGTTGACATAACTCTACAACAAATGATTAAAAACATATTTTTCTAAATTTTAATTTTAAGAAAATTAAAAATGATATGCGACGAAGTCGTGCGCACTGCTATTAAGAAATAAAATGTTTATTTGTTAAATAATAGAATTTATTAATTTTATGGTTTGAAATTAAAAGCTCTGACCCCCACATTCAGTTAAAATATTTTCTTATATTTTTCTTGAAATTTATAAAAAATTAAACACCAGTTATAAAAAATTTTTGCCATAAATGTCCTTTAATTAGGAGATGCAATCACACCAATTTTTAAATCCACTCTTTTCACAAAATTTTGAATTATTAATCTTTTATTTACTTAACAGATATCGTTTCAACAACTACTATTGATTCCCCATTTTGATTACTGCCAGTGTTCCCACATTATTTTTAAACTAAATTTCCCAACTAAAACTTGTAACCCCAAAAAGCCAAGAAACCTGTTTTTTATTTTAGAAAATTCCTATAAAATAAATTTAAATTAAAGCACTTAAACGACTTTACTGTGGTGTTATTTCATGACCATATTTTTATCTTGAGTTCATTACCACACAAAATCTTTCTACAAAAGCATAGCTCGGTCCTAAATTCCCAAGATTGAGTGAACATCAATTCTGTCAGCCTGGTTCTGATTATAGTTTTGATCCAGTGACATCTTTAAATGTATAAACTTCTGTCCAAAATATGCTGAAATAACTTATTGCTTGGACTAAACTGGATTAGAGCAAATTGTTTGGAAAACAAAATCAGATTTGATGGGAAACATTTTCACATTTGGGAACGCTCATATTTTCTTATGCCCACATATCTCAAATTTTCCCAAAAATTCCCTATTCCCTTATCAACACTGTACCAACCATTGAAGATAGAAGGGTTACTGACTTCTGTCAAGCGATATAATTTGCTTTAAAAAAAATAGTTCTAGAAATATCATATGATTGCCTACGTTTTGTTTAAATCCTTTATTTAATTACTATTTAAAACATATGAAATTAGAATTTTTATATGTCAATTAATCGCCACATATGGGTAAATTTTTATAGCTTCTAATAATGGCTACCGGGTCCAATAACTATTTTATATGTAGAGTTCTGAGAATTACATCTTTAAAACTTTAACTAAACCGATTTGAAAATAGTAAAAATTTTTCCCATTGTGCACCATGATTTTGACTAAAACTTGAACTTTGACTGTTTAAAAATTCTCTTTATATTTATTTATTTGCAGCAACAATCTTAGTTGTTAGAACAATTAGTTAAAACCAAAAACAAAATGTAAATTTATCTTTTATCTTTTATCTAAATAATTATTTATAGCTTAAAATAGTTGCAATTAGTTATTTATAAAATGTTTCCAACTTTTGATGTTTGTGTTGAATGTATAACAGCCTTTAGCTTTAAAATTACAAATATAAAACATTTTCATTTAAACGACAAGAAGGAGACAAAACAAAAAAGAAACAAAAATTCTATTTTCGGTATGAACTGACATTAATTTTAAAATACAAACACTTGTTGTATATTTGACATAGAAAAATACAAACACACACACATACAATTAAATATGCATGATGGTCAAGTGGCTGAAGGAATATAAAAGATGTTTATTTAAATACAAAAAAGTTGTATAGAAGGCGACTAAAGAATATGTTTTTTTGCCATTTAGTGCAAACTGTTGTCAAATATTTATAAAAAAAACTTTTTTTCGAAATAAATATGGAAAAAAGTTTTTTTCTGTTTTCTGTTCTCTGTTTTTTTTTTTCTTTTTTTTTTGTAAAATGTTGCTAAATGTTTCAGCAACATGTTTATAAGCCACAAAATGTTTCCAGCACAGATTTTTTTAACTGCCACGAAACATTAGATGCACTTTTTCGTGAAAAATTGTCTTCAAAAATTAAAAAGTATTGAAATGTTTCTGCAACATGTTTATAAGCTACAAAATGTTTCCAGCACACATTTATTTTCAAGCTGCACTTTTTCGTGCAAAATTGTGGGGAATATAAAGGACAATGAAAACGATAATTTTTCTTCTAAAAATAAAAAGTTACGAAATGTTTCTGCAACATGTTTATAAAACTGCAAAAGATTTCCGACAAAATTTTTTTTTCAACTGCAAAATAATATGAGCTGCACTTATTTTGTGCCAAATTGTGGACATCGGCAAACAATGTTGAGCACTTAAAAACAATATGTTTTTATACAAAATAAATAAAGTTGCTAAACAATTTCTCAAAGTTTAAAGAGAGTATTCAGCTTTTAATTCTTTTGATAAAAAAAAAGCATGTCATTTGTAAAGATTATAATAACAATCTTGTCCTTGTTGTAAAATAAAACTATGTTGCTTTATATTCACAATAAGCATCGTTTGTTTCTTGAACATTTATATGTTGTTGTTGCAAGCATATTAAATTTTATTTTAACAATACTTTGATCACTGTAATACTAAAAAGGACAGACAATAAACAAAGCTTTTCAACATCATAAGAAAATATTATTTCTTACATTTTTAAAGGTTCTATAAGGAAATTTTCCGTAGACTTTTATTGTTTATTTTTTGTTTATGGATCTCTGTAACTAAAGCATCAGTGTTAATTTATTGGTGTCTGTGCAGGCTGGCTGTTAACAAATTGCCCGTTAAAATTAAAATTTAATATTTAATTACATGATGTTTTCATCATAAAATATTGAACAAGAGAAACATTTCTTAAATTTGACTAAAAAGTCTTTGTTATATTAAGAAAATTGCTAAGTTTTTATTAATAAAAAACGTTGCTTTTAATAAGCCAACTGCTACAAAGGCTCGATTCTTTCACATATTTAAGTCAATGTTAGTTTAGGCCTTGTAGCTACAAATGTAGAGCAAGCGTAAGGAAAACGTTTTCATTCATATTCCTTTCCTTTTTTTGTATTGTTTATGCCAAAAGGCGTACAAACAAAGCTAGAAGCAACTTTTATTAATATATTTTCTAAATATAATAAACATAAGATGTTAAAGAGAAGTTGTTTTGCAACATTTAAATAAAACAGAATTTTAATAAAAAATTTTAATCTTGAAAATTTCACATATGTATTAATGTTATCTCAATTTAAATATTTTATTTATTTTTTTTATTTCTGCCGTCTTTTGTTTAAGTAAAAACTTGTTTGACCAGAAAAACAATCTCAACGATACTAAAACAGTAGTGAAAATTACATTAAAAAAATATTTTAAAAAATCTAAATTGTTAATTCTTTTGAAGATCTTTATATTTTAATTTCTTTCACAAATATCTAAAAAACATCAATTTTCAGAAAACTATTCTCGATTGATAGACAGGCATATTTTTAATGATAGTTAAAACATTTGTGACCAAAAATAAAATTTAAAATTCTTTGTTTCGATTAAAAGCTTTTTGTTTTGATTCAAGTACACAATGAAATCTTGTGCACAAAAAACATAAAAGAAAATATTTTGAGGAATTTTTTTTATGGGAAAATATTATTTTTTTTTTTTTTTTGTAAAAAAGAATTTAGAAATAAATCAGAAATTTTTGAAATGGATTTAAATTTTCAAGCTAAAAGCCTTGTGCTTTAACAGAGGAGTCAATTTAAGTTTCAGTCTTAATTTTTGTGTTAAGAGTACTTTTAATAACAGCTAAAAAATTATAGGGAATTTTTTTAAACCCTGTTTAAAAATTTAGATTATATTAATTAAACCGAAATTACGTAAGCAAAGAAGAGGAGGTGCAGGGTTACCATATTTATCAATCGCCTCCATAAGTTGTCTCAGAAAGATACCAAGCGTTTTTTCTTAATAAGATAAAAAAAATACGATTATTAACGATTATTCAACGAAACATTTTGTTTGCGTCTGTTTTTAAACAAATGCAGCCAAGAAGCAAAACCAAAAAAAGTAAGCTTAGATGAACTGAATCCTGAAATTCCCAAATCGTCCATCAAAAATCCCAAAGTTGCAAAACACTTTTAAGAATAAATAAAGACACGTTAGACATATTTTAAAGCCAGATTATGTTTTTTATTACAGCTTAGAGATATATTTAATTTATCCCTATTTCTATTAAAATTGTTAATTTTCAAATGGACTAAAATATTTTAAATGTAATAAAACGTTTTTTTGAAAAATCAAAAAAACATTTTGTTCTTGTTTGCTCTTGAACAAATGCTAAAAAGCAAAACCAAAAAATTTAGGTTAAGATAAACTGAATCCCGAAATTCCCAAATCATGCAAAAAAACTCCCAAAAATGCAATAATTTAATATTTTTTTTAAGATCACGAAATATTTAAGAGAATCAATAAAGACACGCAGGACATATTTTAAAGCCGGTTTTTGTTTTTTATTTTACTTTCGGGATATTTTTTAATTTATCTCCATTTCTACTAAAGTTTTTGATTTTTCAATACACTGTTAAAAATAATTTTTTAGATATTTTAAATATTTTATGATATAAAAAAATATTTTAAAATTATTGAAGTCAAAAAACGAGAAAAACTATTAATTTAAACAATGTGTCGAAAATCCCAAATTAGAGTTTTATAAGTTTTTCGTAGTATCAGGAAATACTTTTAAGAATAAGTAAAGACACATGAAACATTCTTCAGTCGATTTAAGTTTAGTGATTTTTTTAGTTAACATGTGCTTAAATAGGAATTTTGAGTAGGTATGATGCACTTTCCTACTTAGCTACTTTCAGAAAAAATAGAAAAATGTATAGATTCATTAAAAAAAATTTTTTTAACTGAAAAAGGCAGTTAGTGGTGCTATTTTACTTTTAAATAAAAAAAGTGTAATTTTTAAAAGAATTTAAATTAAAAATTAATTTTTTTTATCTCGTTAAGATTTTCCGCTTAATGTTTTTAAGCAACTGAAAAAAAATTTTAAGGAAAATTTTTGATAAAACTATGTCCAACGTTTTAAAAAAGCTCGATTAAAGTCTTCAAAAACTTTCAGTTTTTTAATTTTCGAAGACAAGTTGCTACAAGGTCCTTTTCAAAAGCTTTGAATTGCCTTTTATCATTCCAATCATTCCAATAAAAAAAAAAAATTTTTGACATCTTTAAGAATTTGAATAAACATTTTCTAATGACCTGCTTAAAAAGGAGCCGTGAATTTTTATTTTAAAAAATGTATTAAATTCGATCATTTTCGAATTGAGTCAATTAAATATTTAATTTGGATTTTTGATTAATTTTTAAATTAAGTAAATAAAAAAATAAAAATTAAAAATTTAATAAAATTTTAATTTAAAAACAAAAAAAAATTTAATAGATACAAAAGCTTTTTTCAAATAATTAAATCTTTAAATAATTTTATAATTAAAATCCCATTTTATTTACTTTAACTTACCCATTTCGATTGATTGGTTTCAAAGAGCTGCACTTATCCATGAGTTTAAAAGCGAAGAAGAACACTGGGCTTTATTTATTTATATCCACAATTTTTTTAATATTTAAGTTCTCTCCCTTTAGAAAACGTTTAAATTGCAATTTATTAAGGCTCATTAAAAAACATTTCACTCAGAAATAAAATCTTTAAAAAAAGTTTCTTTCAATTAATTTTATTATTTCTTTTTTTTTTTTGTATTAGACTTTGATTAAAATATTTATGCAATTTTTTGACAGCTTCTTTTACATTTTTCTTTTATATTATAAAATGGCATAATTTTTTAATATAATTTTTTTAAGCTGCTTTAATTTTGCGTTTCTTTTTAATATGGGCTTTATTTTACTGACAGGATTTCTTTACAAGTCGTTTTTATTCCTATTTGCTGTTTAACAAGAAGGAAGTGAAAAAGTAAAAAAGAAATAAATTAAAAATTTTTCAAACAAATTTTCTTTATAATGAGAGTAAGAGTGTAGTTTGAATAAAAATTAAGAGAAATTAAAAATTTCTTAGTCGATAAATTTCATGTCTTTGAGCAATGGTAACAAATAAAATTTATAAATTATAATTATTTATAAAAAGAAATTCCAATTAGTTCAATGTAGCGTATGAGTATTAAAAATGAGAATGCAAAGTACAAACTAAGCGAGAGAGTGAGAGATATTTATGATATTGTTGCTAGAAAGTATGCAACAATATTTATTGTTAGTTTAATGATTGTGTGTGGTCCTTCGAACTAAGTTTTAATAAATGGAAGTGATATCACATCTACTTAAACGTTGTAAAATTTTCACTAAGTTGCCATTTAAAATATTTACACAAATGTTTAAAGTTAATGTTTTTTTTTTTTTTTTTAACAGTTTTCTTAATTGATTAGCCGGTTATTAAATTCAACACTTCATTAATAGAAATTGGAGAAGGAGAAGAAAAGAAAGTATTTTAAAAATTACAGTCATCCATAATGGGACGTAAAAAGTCAAAGGATGTATGATTATTCGTCATTTAGACATATTAAAGAAATAAGTAAAGTAAAGGTCATTGTGCTTTAATCTAAATGAGAATGAAATAAGTAAGAGTGTTATATTCGGCTATGCCGAATCTTATATACCCTTCACCATATATGTAAATCTAGTTAAGGAAAGTAACTCCAATCGAAATAAAAATAATAAAAATATGGGGCACAATCTTATTTTTCTATGAAAAGTTCAGAGGCCCATAACTCGGAAAATATAGGCGAGATCCCAATTTTTTACTTGATGTTTTTTCTTATATTTTTATTTTCTATCGCCCCATATATTTATTTTTTAATTGAAGTTGCTTAATTGTTCCAAATAATATGAAAAAATTAGAGGCCGGTGTGTTGTTTTGCCCGCTGCCTCGAAGGACATGGACCAATGTTGCTTATTTTCAATAGAAAAATTTTCGCACCTATGTCTGATCGTGTTTGAATTTTCTCTAGGTCATCTAGTGCCTTGGCAAAGATGATTTTGACCCGAATACATACGGACGTCTGATGTCTGTCTATCATTGAGTCCACTTCGCAATACATAAGAACTCAGAAGTTTATGGAGTCGAAAATGGATGTTGTAGAAATTACAAACGGGATGACAAACTTAGTTAACCCTTTTTCCACTTTTTTTGGTGAAGGGTATAATAAGTTGTGTTAAGGTCGTTGCGCTTCAAAAAATAAAATCATGATTGATTTTTTTTTCCTTTGATCTTTATTCCTCCATTAGTTGTTCAATAGCCTTTAACTACATGAATTAGTTTTTTTTGTCAACTTATTTTAAATCCTTAACGAGGGAATCAATATCAATAAAAATAAAAAAATCCATTTATGTTGTTATTTATTTCTCTGACCTTTAATTTAACTTTCTCTTCAACAAACCAAAAAATAAAAAACAGATTAAATTACAATCATTTATCAATCGTTTTAGACGCTTTTTTTGTTATAATTAATGTTAAACATGTTTTATTTTTTTATTGTTTCCATTTTAATTAGGGTTTCCGTGCTTTAGTTTTTATTTCCCAATATTAAGAATTCCTGTCTTGACGACTAGGCCTCGTTATTAGGGTTTGGAAAACGGAACAACAAATGTTTAAAATCACATTTTTCAAAATTTTAATTTTAAGAAATTTACAACTAATACGCGGAAGAAATCTTGGACCCTGCTATAATATATGCTATGCTATGATACGAGGGCTGGCCTAATAGTGAAAATGCGAATATTTATAATCAAAAATAGTTTTATTGTTTTTCAAAGTATTCTCCAGCATGATTTATACAATTTTGCATGAGCTCAAACCAGTTGTGGAAGCACTTTTTCCACTCCGATTGAGACACCTCTAAAACATGGTTTTTGAACACTTCAATAGCTTCTTCTGTCGACGAAAATCGTTTACCACGCATTTTTTTCTTGATGTACGGAACAAGAAGAAGTCATTAGGTACCAAGTCAGGGCTGTACGGCGGATGACCCATTAATTCGACGTTTTGGCCGGTCAAAAACGCTCTGGTTTGAGCCGATGCGTGAGAGCTCGCATTGTCATGGTGAACAATGATTCGTCTTCTCTTGTTGGTTTTTCGAATTTCTCCGATGACTTCAGGCAAACAAATTGTAGTGTAGTCGCCACATGACCAGTTTTGCCGAAGAAACAGGCGACCATTTGCTTCGAAGTGCTTCTTTCACGAACAACTTTCGTTGGATTTTGCTCGTCTTTGAAGACCCACACGGCCGATTGTTGTTTCGTTTCGGGCTCATCCATGATTCGTCACCTGCGACGATCTTATAAACGTCTTTTGAAGCACCGCAATCGTATTTTTGCAACATTTCTTTGCACCTATCGACACGAGCCTTTTTTTGAGCGACTTTCAAACTGTGCGGGATCCAACGAGAACAAACCTTTTTTATGGCCAGGTGTTCATGCAGTATCGAATGTATGCTGGTGGAAGAAATGTCCAAGAATGTCTCTATCATGTCGATCTTGCATTATGAGTTCACGCACGGCATCAATGTTCTCTGGCACAACAGCCGTTTTTGGACGACCTTCACGGAATTTGTCTTTGAGCGAGCTTCGGCCACGATTAAATTCATTATACCAATTTTTTACAGTGCTATAGGATGGTGCTTCAACGCCATACAAAGATTAAAGTTCATCAATGCACTCTAGTCGTGATAATCCACGTCGGAAGTTGTGAAAAATGATGGCACGAAAATGTTCACGAGTTAATTCCATTTCTTTCTATATTAATTTTTTCAAGTCACTGTAAACAACACAAATAATGGTCGTACGTCAAAAGGTTTTGAGTACGATTATGCTTAAAAATGACAAACTTTCCAATGGAAATGTCAGATTGCACTTGGCAGCACTCAGTGTTGCCAGGCCAGAAATATATATGGCAGGTCTCGTATAAAACTGAACTAAAGATTACTAATTTGTTTAAAAAGGAATTTGAGTTATTCAAAGCCACTAACATTTGAAACATGAACATGGATAATCTTTATCACGCATTGTTGACACCAAAACCTACCTCAAAAGAAATTGGAAGGATTTTTTCTATTATTGGTTTTAGTATGTCTACTAAATTTTTAAATGCAGTTCTAAAATCATATATTTCAAAAAATAATTAATAAAATAATTTTTTAATATTTTTATTTTTGTTATCTCTCGTTATGCCATACAAATTAGACTTGTGGCATATAGTTCAATTTAGTGATCACTCTTTTTAATTCAAAGTTTGAAAATGAACTAGTTCAAAATTTAGTTCAAAGGCTCCCGTTAGTTCAAAGTCTCTCTTAGTTCAAATGTTCTGTTGACGTATTGTTCGTAGTTTCAACTTTGAGTTCAAACGCTTTCTTTAGCTCAAAGCTCTTTTAGTTCTTTTCAAAATATGATGGCAACAACACCGTAGCATTGCCATAACAAATGTTAAATAAAATGCGTGGCAGCACTATTTATGAATTACAAAATTTCTGCATTTAATTTAGATTTTAAAAATAACTAGAATAAAATAAGTCTTTCCAGGAAAAATTGGTGGTATTAAAAAATTTAACGCTGCTACTAAATCATTATGTTCTGTTTTTTATTTCGCGTAAAATGTTGCATATCTGAATAGATTTATTATTTATTTCTTTATTACACAACAATTCTTGGAGTTATTTAAAAGCATAATTTAAAGATCTGCTTTTTCGATATTATCAGATGAAAAGTTAGAAGCCTCTGAAGGAAAAAAATCACATTCGTCATAACTGATTTAAAATCCTGTATTGAAATATTATTAATGAAGTTGACAGTAAATTGAGTGAATTGCTACATGATTTATAATAAGATAATGTTGGTGTGCAAAATTGCAGAAAAATATTCCCTTAAAAATTAGTAAAAATGAAAGAACAAACAATAGAATGAAGAAATTTAATCACAGAACAAAAATGTAAAAAAAAAAAAATAAAAATCAACTAAAAATTGCAAAACAAAATTAAAGAAAGCGTGATTTTCTTTTTAAACACACAAATGCAATTAAATTCTGTTTTGGCGTACCTTTTGTTACAGAATTGACAGATTGCATCTGATAGGTGACACCTCTTCTGAGATTTTCAAAATGCTATAACCGAAATTACTTTTTTTTTCGATTAAAAATATAGTAAAGTAAAGAATACTATAATATATTTTGCAGTGCGTAGAAAGGCCTTGAAATTTGACTCAGGAAACGCCGGGTACGATAAGCAAGAGCAGATACAAAAAATTGTGTGCTATTTTATTTTGCCATTTTCTTTGTTTTTTTTTAAAGAGAAGTAGCACTTCAGGTAACCGTGCTACATTCTTTAGGAAGGGGATAGATGAGAGATAAGACAGGTGGTGAAAGGAGAGAGAGATAGAGAGTTAGTTATTTTACTTCGCCGGCGAATATGATATATGAAATACCGACGAAGGCGACTGCAAGTTTTCATGTTAATTCTGAATATGTATTTATAAACCATTAAACAGAAAAAACATTTTTTTATTTTTTGTTTGCCGCAGGGGTTGGACACTGGGACACCAGATTTGTAGTCAACGTGCCTTCCACTTCGACTACAGCTAGCAACTTCGATCGTTAAAGTCACTATTTCGTTACTCTATTAATGTTAGTTTTGAAAGTAACGAGTAAATGCTTTATTAAAAACAGAGCTAATTTATGGGGCAATAAAGAATTAAGAAATAAGAAAAATTACCAAGTAAAAATAATTGCGCTCGTCCATATTTTTCGAATTATGGGCTTCTAAAATGTTCATAAAATAGTTCCGTTGTCAATAATGGTCAATATGGGTATCATTTAAAAGCTTTTGAAGAGATCTTTCAGGAAATACTAAAATTTTTTTAAAATGTTTAACCAATTAAGAGCCGTTGACATTTTTATGTAGAATTATAAAAAGTTTTTATATTTTTTTTTATTGCTTTGTCACAGCAATATTTGCTTTTTTTATTGGAGTTACTTCACTACACAATATTAACATTCATGGTAAAGGGTAAATAAGATTCGGCATAGCCCAATATAGCACTATTATTTGTTGCAACTTTTGTTTGTATTCCTGCAGTTGGTTATTGTTTATGATTAAAAAATAATCAAATTAATTTAGGACAACAACCCTAAGAAAAACTTATAATTTTCGGAAAAACAATTATTTAAAAAAAACAAAATTTCATGGTAGAAAGGAATTTCTTATGACGATTTTTATTTAAAATATTCAGTGGGAAACAGTATGGTACGTGTGGTTATATATATGGTGAAGGGTATAAAAGAATATAGTACTCTTACTTGGTTTTTTTTATTCTCGTCGCTGTAGATATAGTTATAGATACTCCATGTTAATTTTAAGATTGTGTTCAAAAAAGAAAGTCATGTGTGTCAAAATCATTATAAAAACGCCTTTTTATTTTTAAGTCTATTTCTTATACTTGTCACTATAGCGGATATAGCAAAATTTACTCTTTAGAAATTTTAAAATTCCAACTATTATTGATCAAGAAGTAAGGCTACATAAGTGCATCCTTTATAAGCTCTATAGGCACACCCTTTAATTATAAAATTTATTTATTAAATGCCCTGTGTTATTTAGGACCATAGTAATATAAAATACAGATACAAAATGAGGTAAAAATTATTTGTGTGATATGAGGACACCCTTTAATTTTAAAATTTATTATATAACTAGAGTGTCCACGACCTTGTTCGCGTCCCATTTATATTTTTCTTAAAATTACAATTTAGAAAAATAAGTTTTTAAATATTTATTGTAGAGATCTGTAAACAGTGTTAATAATTTTCCATCTATAAAAATTAACTGTGATGACAACTTCACATTTCTATCTGTTTTTCTCTGTGAAATTACATATTTTTATAAGAAAACAAGTATTCTATATTTAAACAAAGGTTCTAAGGGACCTCCTCACAAAATTTTATTCAAATCCATTTAGCAGTTTTTACGGGATGCGAACAAAAACAGACAAACACCAACATAAAAGTTTTCAAAAAATATTTCACGTACAGAAATGAACTCTTACTGTTTTATTATATCTATAGATAATTATTATTCATTTTGATTATAATAATTATTACTATTGGAATTAATCTAGACAAAAACGGTTCAAAAATGACAGGACTTTAATGTGCAAATAAACAAAAAATAATACTCTTCTATTTTTAGTCAATTAAAAACAAATGTTGAAGGTAAAATTATATTTATTTAATCAATTAAAAAAAAATTGATGTTTAAGTTAAACCATTTTTATCTGATGTAAAACAAAAGTTTTATTTTTAGCAAAACATTTATTTTTATTTTTTTAAGACAACCGGATTTTAAACGAACCGTGTTTATCAATTTAATTTACACTTTTTTCACTTATATTATTTTTTCTTATCTCAATATAATAACTCTAATAATTACCATTTAATTGTGATGGCCTCCATTTAAAACAAATAGGAAATTTATAACAACAAAAAAAACAAAAAATAATTGAAATAATTCTCAAATTATTTTCAAATTTTTTCTAAACATTTGATTTTTTTTTTTTTATTATTTTCTGATGCGTGGACATACACTCATAATTATGTATAAACATCTCTTTAAACACAGATTTATACACAAACAAATATGCAGCCTAAGTTACACGCGCGTAAAGGCTTTAGAAACCGTTATACCAAAAAAAAAAAATCCGAACCTTTTAAATGACACGCACTCCTTTAAATTTGTGATTTTTTAAAGTTTCATTAAAAAAAATATGAAATATTAAAACAAAAACCAAAATTAATGTTTCCAAAACTTCTTAATTTTTATTTTCAAAAATTAACAAATTAAATTTTAAGCTTTATTCTGATTTTTTTTATAAAAATGTATTAATTAGAGAAAGAATTATTTTTCTAAAATTAAACTAATTTTTTAAGATTTCTTTTTTTATTTTATTTACACTTTTTTTAATTTTAATCTAAAATCCCGTTTTATATATTTTTTTCAAAGTCAAACGTATCGTTGTAAAGTTAATAGACAACTGAAATAAATTTATAAAAATTAATTCCAAGTGATTATTGTTGAATAAAATTTGTAAAAGTTTCCTTTAGAAAGCGAAAGCTCTTTTTACTCTCTGTTTTAAACAAAAAGTGTTTGAAATCTCTATTTACTTTCAAAAGCTTTTAGTTATGCTCACAATTAAACACCAGGGATGGAGATAATAAAATGTTATTTACATTACTAAAACTTATTTTCACAAATATTTCTAGTTGTTATAGAAAGTAGAGTAGTTTTACTGACGTTTATACCGACGTTTATAGCGAAAGTTTCTATCGGTCATTTTACAAAAAAAAAAAATAAATAAAAATACATCCACAATTCACCAAAAAAAAGAAATTGAAAAGTATAAAAAATAAAAACCAAAAATAAAAAAATTAAATGTCACTGAAAACAACAATCTGAAATTGCTTAAATAATTTATCGTTTAATATAAATTATTTAAATCGTTAAATATAAATTATTAAACTTTCAACAAAAGTCCTAACTTCAACAAGATTTTTTTAATTCCCTAAAATTTCATTTTTTAAAAGTTAAAAAATAAAAAAAAAATTAAATCTTACCAATAAATCAAAATTTATATAAAAAACGAGATCTCACAAGAAATTTAAATTTTATCCGTAATTCAAAAATTCCCTAAAATCCAAAATTTCAAGAAAAAATTGTGATTTAAAAAAAATCCAAATTTTACAACAAAAAAATTGAAAACCAAAATATTTTCAATAATTAATTTTTTATTCAAAATTTGAAATTTAAAAATAAATTTAAGTTCCACAAAGATGTAAAAAATAACTTTTACACAAAACTTATTTCAATTTTACAAAATTATTTTTTGAACAAAAGCATCCTTTTGTCCATATATTTCATAACCATTTCGCTTAAATTTGGCTGCATTTATTTCAAAAGTCTTTGAATTCACGCCTGTGGGGTACAACTTTACACAGCATAGACCTTTGGATTCAATTACTCCAAGTTAATGGAATCCAAGCAAACATGAGAGTAAATTTGTTCCATTTAAATGATGGACACTTTAGTGGCCGACAGATATGAAAATCGAAGAGGAAGACAATATCTGGGAAAGGCAAAGGCAATGTGAATGACAAGCAGATACGTATCGAAAGTACAAGCTTTTAGAAACCTCCGAAATCATACTATAATTTTTGCGGTCTAATTGTTTTGAACGAAGATTAACCAGGGCCCATTTAAGAAAGAGATCAATTTTAAGAAATTATAAGAGATCCCTAATGGCATGTCATAGTGTCGAAGGATTTTATGTAACTTTTGGGTGAAACATTAAGTCTATGGACATTTTTGTTACTTTGAATAACGCCATAATGTCCATAGACATTGTGTCACTTAAAAAATTGACATAACTTACGCACTTAAAACAACAACGGTTTTACTTACCAAATATTTTCTGCATAGGTGGCCTGGGGCAAATATTTTCCCCTCCATAGTGTGACCAATAGCCCAATTATAGAAATGAATAAAAAAATAAGCTTTAAAACTTAAGGGTGCCACCATAGGTGACAAAATTTGACTCAAGTGGCTCTATCTTTTGAACCCTAATAGTTAAACGCTTTAAAATAACACATAATGTGACCGCCATAACAACAAAAAATATTTAAAATTTCGAATAAAAAAGTGTTTCCATAAGTGATTAAATTTACAGTTAAAATTTACGTAGGTCGTGTATTGCAAAGTCCGCAATAACAAAAAGTATAAAATTAAAAAATGTTTTACTTGCACCACAACATATCTTGAGTTCTACAAGAAAAAGGCCTTTTGTCGTCATAAAATTAACCATTTAACAGTTCAAATGGCTAACAAAATTGTTTAAAATAGCAAATGATACTTATGTATGATGAAGTATCTACTTCATGATTGAGTTGTTGGCCTTAAATCGATACTGTTTAAACTCAATTCAAATGAAAACAAGAAAAGAACATTTCAGTGAAAATTCTAAATACGATATTTAGACACATGTTGCTAATCTCTAACAAGTCTTTTGCAACCAGCCGTCTAATTTAAAATAAAAAATTTTTAAAAAGCCCAGGTTCGTCCAGATTTACACTATGCAATTTTTCGAGGCAATTTTTCAATTCTCTATTTAAAATGCACTATCATATTGCTTAACCCTCTTAATTCACAAACAAACAAACAAAACTTTCATGCTAGTTTCATGAAAAATTGCATTGTGTAAATGCCGTATTTATTAACAAAAATATATTAAAAAGTCTTATAACATTTTTTGTTGGTATTTCCATCTCTGTATTTTTATTTAAGAAAATACTCATGTAGTAGTAAGTTTAAGAAAAAAAAAAGAGCTTTTAGTAGTGAATAAAAAAATAAATAAATCCAGGCCTCTTTTTCATTCACTGTTTTTGTGTGGAGAAGCTTAAACACAACAAAAAAATTAAATCCTACACGTGTTTTTCTTGATGGTGTTGGTTGAATGTTTTGTTATTTTTTTGTTTTTTTTTCTACATTTTGTTTACTTTTCCAAAAAAAAAAGCTCTCAAGGAGTTTTAAAACTTTTATTAGTATCAAGTTAATACAGCAAACAAAAGAAATTCTTTTGCTGCAAGAGAAAATTATATCATCTCTTTTGTTTCAATAATAACATTTGCATGTTTGCAAATAAAGAGTATTGTGGTGTTTTTTTTTCTTGAATTGTGTATGTGTTGGTTACTTTTAAAAAGTTTAATGAGCTTAACTTTTACCTTTTCTTAATTGAAAAAGACACTTGTTTGATTTTAATTGTTACAAGAAAAGAGAAATTATGCGGTTTTAACACTCAGAGGGTGTTGATGGAAAATATACATTAAAATTTTTATTACATGAAATAAAGAATTTGCTAAGAGAAAGTACTTTTTAATTAAATTTAATGGATTTAAAAAATTTAACTGATGTTTTTTATTTTACTAGTTAGAATGGGTTCGAAGAAGAGTTTAAAAACTTCTTATTAAAATAGTCTATTAAAGAAATACGATGAGAAGCTGAACTTTTACTTGGAAAGTGCTGAAAAAATAGGGAGTTTTGTTCTATTAAATCATAAATTAAACTGGTCAGGGTTTCGTTTGAAAGTAGGCTTTTATGACACAATTAAACTATTTTTTTTTTATTTCTCATGGCCAAATATTTTATAAATAAGAATATTATTAAAACACCGTTGAATTTCCTCGTTAGTTGGCAATTAATTTTAATCCCATAATAAAGTTGGTTTGAAAAAATTCTTCCCAGCAAATTAAACATCCAAAAATACAAAACAAGAGTTTGAGTCTTGAGCACTGATCTTTAACGCCAGCTGCAAACTTTTTCGTCATGATTTATGATGTTGAAGAAGTTCCAGTAAATTGTTGGGTTTGTAATGTCACGTCAGTCCGAAAATATGAATCCTTAAAATCACCGCCCTATTGCAATATGTTCAAAACTTTTTAAAGTTTTAACGTTGTGGCCACGACGCTTGATAGAGTGTGACGTATTAAACTTTCATTAAAAGTAATTACTTGTCGTGTTGGCGATAAGTTTAATGGGGTTCGCGATTCGGAATTTCCCTAACCTTACATTACGCTAACGTGCAAACAAACAATTGAAAATGTTGATTCATTTATTAACATGGATGAAATGGTCATTTGGTCTTGAAAACTCCCTATATCCTGTCTTTAAAAATATGATACTTCATATTTTCGAATTATGAGAGAAATATTACATCTCATCCGATCTTCTTCTTCAGCTAATTTACGACTCACTTAACTCACTCCAGTATCATGAATTCTCATATTTCAACGAAGTTTCCAAGTGTTAATGGATACCAAGATTGCTATTATTTCTTTTATAACAAAAGGAATGTACTCATCTTATTCCTTTTTCAAAGGAAATATCGTACTAGAGAATGAGGCGAATCTTTGCGGTGTGGACTTACTTCTACTATATGTAGACAGGCTTAAATGGTGCTCAAAGAGCGCCTTGGCAGGAAGGCTAGTAAGGTGCTCGGATGTGATAGAAGTACTTTAAGCTGGCTAACTGCGTTAGTGATCGTAGAAAATGATACTTGCAGAATGTACTTGGGAGAGTCTGAGATAGTAGCGGACATTGTGTGTGAATGTCTGACACTACCTGACCTGACACGGGCAGAAGCCTATTCAGTGTAATGCCACAGAACATTTAAGCCTTTGACAAATGCTATCGATTACTAAGGAGCCCGTAAAGTCTGAAATCATTAAACTCAAGAGTAAGGGCTGGCAACAGCACGTGATTTAATAAGCTTAGGAATGCCTTAAGGTACAAATCCGTTGCCTACAACCATTTTAGAAGAAAGGAGGTGGAAAAAGACACCATTTCAGGAAGCGATTTACTTCGATATCCCCCCTACATTAAAAGTTAAGAAATGGATCATTTAGACAAGAGCACCAGGCGTTTCCGTAAAGTGATAAGAAATTTGCGCCACTACTTAAAACTTCGAAACTCTGGAATGGCACCACATGAATGATTCTACTGAATTTGGGACAATACTCCAACCTGGGGTGTAGCTTAAAGTACCAAGGGATTAGTACTCGACGCTTAAACAAAAGCGTAGCCCTAGATTTTCCAAATATTCTCCCATAGTTTTTAATCGCTTTAATCATTGCAAGCGCTTTTAGATACTTTTAAGACTCATGAAACGAATTTATCATAAGAAATGAATTTTCATCATTTCTTGATGATGAAGTATCACTCCATTTCATAAAGGAAATTTGATTTAATTTGATCGAATTTTGTGAGAAGGAAACAAATAATGATGAACTTAATAGATGGAAGCTTAACTGCTTTCCTTTAGAACAAAACAACTATCGCATTGCTCTATCTAACAGAAATGTAAGCCAGTCACAAAAAACAGAGATTTCGAGAATAACATTCGAAGTTTTGTGATTATTGATCACCAAAATTTCACAAAATTTTTTTTTGCTTCAATAAAAATGGAAATTTTATTTTTCTTATTTTTACAATAACTCAAATGGTTTTTAAAAATGTATCACTTGCACCTCAAAATATCTTGATTTCTATGAGAAAAAAGGCCTTTTGTGGTTATAAAATTAGCCATTTTAACAGTTCAAATGACTAACGAAATTGTTTGAAATACCAAATGACACTTATTTATGATGAAGTATCTACTTCATGATTGAGTTGTTGGCCATTAAATCGATACTGTTTGAACTCAATTCAAATGAAAACAAAAAACATTTACCTGATCACCTACATTTGTTGTTAATGCAAATAATAAAGCCGCTGAACCTAACGAAATAAAAATTCTATGAAGGCAAAGCAGAAAAAAATTTTGTTGAAAAACTTTTATTCTTTTTATAGATTGATTAGTAAAAATGTTTTTGTTTACTTTTTTCTTCTTTTGCCTTCTCTTATCAGTGTGTTGTTGAAATCAAAAACCATGAAAACAATAAAGAGAATTTGCACAATTAAAATTGGAGAACGAGCTAAGGAAAGTAGTAGACGGCTAAAAGATACTTTAAAAATATTTTATTTATTTTTTCTTAAATTTTAAAGACAAATCTGTCACACGTTTCTGTAACTAATGTGAGAAATTTCTCACATGGATCGATTGTAGGCATAATGTTTTATGCAGGGAGAGCTAAGATGAACAGATGTGAGAATTTTTCTCTCAAGTTACTAAAACATGGCATTGCGTTCACACATGCACGAAATGCTAAAAAAAAGTTTATCATTATACGAGGGCTGCTATATGTGTTGCCAGGTGAAATTTGACATTTCCATTGGAAAGTTTGACATTTTTTAGCATAATCGTACGCAAAACGTTTTGACGTACGAACTTCATTTGTGTTGTTTACAGTGACTTGAAAAAATAAAATGACAAAAAAATGGAATTAACTCGTGAACATTTTCGTGCGATAATTTTTCGCAACACGACAAAGTGCATTGATGAACTTAAATCTTTGTTTATCGATGAAACACCATCCTTTAGCATTGATATAATGAATTCAATCATGCCCGACGCCTGCTCAAAGAAGAATTGCGTGAAAGTCGTCCAAAAACGGTTGTTGTGCTGGAGAACATTAATGCCATGAGTGAACTCATATTGCAAGATCGTCATGTGACATATCATAAGATAGAGACATCCTTGGACATTTCTCCCACCAGCATACATTCGATATTGTCTAAACACCTGGCCGTAAAAAAGGTTTGTTGTCGTTGGATCCTGCACAATTTGATAGTCACTTAAAAAAATACTCGTGCCGGTTGGTGCAAAGAAATGTGGCAAAAATACAATCCCGGTGCTTCAAAAGACGTTTATAAGATCGTCACAGATGACAAATCATGAATCTAAAGTTGTTCGTGGAAGAAGTACTTCAAAGCAAATGGTCGCCTGTTTCTTCGGCAAAACTAATCATGTGGCGACTGTTCCGCTTGAGAAACGTAAGACAATCAATTTTTACTCGTACACCACGATTTGTTTGCATAAAGTCTTCGTAGAAGTTCGAAAAACGAACAAGGGAAGATGAATCATTGTTTACCAAGACAATGCGAGCTCTCACACATCGACTCAAGCCAGGGCCTTTTTGACCGGCCAAAACGTCGAATTAATAGGTCATCCGCCGTACAGCCTTGACTTGGCACACAATGACCTCTTTTTATTCACGCACATCAAGAAAAAAATGTGTGGTCAAGGATTTTCGTCGCCAGAAGATGCTGTTGAAGTGTTTAAAAACTATGTTTTGGAGGTGTCTCACTTGGTGTGGAAAATTGCTATTGGTTTGAGCGAATGCAAAAGTGCATTAATCATGCTAGAGAATATTTTGGAAAACAATTAAACCATTTTTGATATTAATAAATATTCGCATTTTCACCATTAGGCCAGAAATTTATATAGCAGCCCTCGTATTGCATCTATGCTTAGAAAGGAAGTGCTTGTAAATAAAATATGGATTTGTCCCACCATTCGTAGTGTAGCAAGAAACTGCTGACTTGCGATTTTTGTATGTTTTACCTACTCTTCCATAACACAAACCTGAAATCTTCTATTTTCTTCTTTCTTATTTTCTTTCATTGTCTTTAACTCAATCACTTTCTTTTCTTCCTGTTCTTGCAGAAAAAACAACAGGATCATTGTATTAATCGGCTTTACTTCTTTTTGATTTATTCAAGCTGCCTCTTAACTTATTTAAACTAAACTTCCATCTCAGTCACTGTAAATTTACCGTGACCAAAAAACTTGATTTGATTTTAGGGTACAATGAAGCAAAGTATCTTCTGCAAAGGCGGATATAAAATATTTTCTCATTGACACTAACTAATCTGCCAATTGTAAAGCACTGTACTGCCCAATAAAAGTAAGAAATATTTCATAATAAAATCTTTGCTTTGCCATGAGTTAGCTGTGATAAGAGGGTGTTCAAAAGGTTGTGCAAACATGTTAATGGGAGTTTATTGTTATGTCGTGTTCATCCTATCTTTGTTCGTTTTTTTTTTTTTTTATTTGTTTTTGCCTACTAATAATTTGTTACGTATTTCTACACAGTGTTAAAAGAAAAATAGAAAAAACCTGACTTTTTTCAACATTCATTTCTGTCCTGACAAATGGGTGGTCAAAATAAACATAATAATCATTTGATGATAGTGCATGTTGTCTACACCTCGATGTTCAATTTTCATTTATCATTTTTATTTTAACAATTTTATTGTTGTTATCGTTGTACAGTGGGGCTATTTATATTTTAACGCTAAAAATATTGAGACCTCTAATAAAATGAAAATATTTTTAAAATTAAAAATTCTCATACAAGATATTGAGCTGATTTTTACAGCAGCTTTTAAGGAAGGCGCGAGAGTCTGGCTCGGCATAACTGAGTGCACTGTCAGAAGTTAGACTAGATTTTCTCGCAGTGGTGGCTGGTAACACACTCCTACTTGGGTCGAGCGAACTCTGGATACCTGTCTATCCCCAGCTTTAATATAGACTTTCCTTCCAATGCAAAGATTTAGGTGGATATCATCTCTCTATTACTAGAAATTTTCGTAATTTTAATTTTATTAACATCAAAGGGGTTCTCTACCGTTCAGAGATAAGTAAGGAAGCCCCGCAAGAGAAATAGAGTTATGTTTTCGAAAAAACTCAGGGTTTTATAGGCCAATAGAATAAACTGGAAGTGATGGACAATGATATCTTGTATCAGATGTACAGGCTAATCTCTACGGACAGTCCTGTGGCAGTAAGCTCACAGCCTGTAGTCCAGGAAATTGCCTGGATAAAATAAGGGTTCAATAAACTGTGATAACTGTGTTAATAACAGTTCGTCCAGAAAGATAACTCTGCATGCTACGTCTGGACGAAAGTGAAACTGTATCGCATATTGTGTGTAAATGTTCAGTATTGCCTAGCATTAGGCTAACATCCCCGGGCAGACAAATATAAGAGAGACTTGGTGGTAAGAAAAAAGATTTACAGTTACCAGTTGACAGTCTTAAATTACCACAGCCCCAAGAAAAGGCTAGTAGCAATACCTGGGCCTCAGTAAAAGAAAGGTAGTCGTTAAAAATCATCGAGATGTAAAAAGGGTCGAAAAAGGACCTACAAAGTTGGTGATCTACTTTATTAAACCCACCTCCTTTAACAAGACTAATCTTTGGTGTAATTAAGTCTACTTTATGCCGCATAAATATTGTTATGAAAAGCAACTCAGCTAGAAGTAATGTAAGGGAAACTACCTTACGCCAAAACAGCCATATAAAAAATTTGCCAAAACCTATACATTAAGGATGGCAATGGTTTCAAGCTGCGCATACCTTATCCAAGATATTTTTCCAGATATTGGAAAAGTGTTACAGAGCTTTTAGTATCAAGAAGTTTTAACAAACAAACTGTCATTTTTATTTAAGCAAAAAAAGATCTGGCAACCCCTGCATATCTTAAAACAACAATGTGTTGTTATCCGTATTTGCATGGTAAAAAACAGAGGAGAATATGTTACTTTCCAAGTAGCGTGTGTATAGAATAAGGGCGAATTGAACAGGTGACTGCATTAGATCTTGCACTCAACATTTGTTTTAGCTTTTACATGTTTTTTGAGATGTCAAAAACGTCTGGCGATATGTGCGAATGTATTTGTGAAAAATAAGCAACCTACTAAAAATAAATTTAAATACATACGCACATGTTGCCAGACGTATTTGATAGCTCAAAATGATTTTACAAAAACAAAATACACGTAAAAGCTAATGCAGTCACCTGTTGTCAATTTGCCTTGATATAGAATAGTTACGCAATTAGCCAATATAAGTTAAACACAACCTCAAAGGCTGTATTGATAGAGGTGCATGCTCGCTGTGAAGCAGAAGATCATCAAGTTCATAAATTTCGAACCGCCATCAGACATACCTGCGTCAAAAAGCAACACAATTTTAGGTAGTTTAAGGCAATTTAAAATGAGAGGTAGCAGCAGAAAATACCTCCGGGAGATAAAAAAATAATGATTGTGTAAAGTCATGGCAGATAATTAAGTAAAGACGTAAAAGCACGTCATTATGAAGGCTCTCTTTATAAAAAGATTAAGAGCTCTAGCTGTTAGCTTAGGGAAGTGACAAACTAACAGTATAACAAGATTTTATGGTTACTGGATTATAGGCGATGACTGGCTTGGATGTACAGCGTAAGTGTTAACTAAACGAGACATCGATCGGAGTAACACAGTAGTGTAACGTGGATAGCTGTGTTTGGAATACAATACGTTTAGTCAGTAATAAAGGCGCCACAGGAGTTACGAAGAGCTAGAACGACAGAGTAAGAAATAGAAAACTTATCATGTCACTTGTACTTGTCTGAAAGAGAAAAAAGTAAAATATTATTATTATTGAAATGAATTAAAATGTAAGGCACTTGTAGAATGTATTTTCTGGATCGCTACCTTAGGTTGTGTACATTGTAAACATCATCTATATAATCAGCACACACACACACCAACTCAAAGCATTTTCGAATGCATTTGTTAATAAATTTTTTTTCTAAAAATTTTTAGAAATCAAATTAAAAAATGAACCTGAGTCAAAAAATACAATTTTAATTCATTTATAGTATCCGCGATCCACGGTTCAAATCCTGATTTGGGATAAAATTAAAAAATATTATTATAATTTTTATTTTATATTTTTAACTTTTTTTATTGATTGTTATTTCACTTTTTACCTTTTAACCTTAATGCACCATAGTGCTTAACAAAAGTTTAACGTGCCTGTATTTATAAACATAAAAATTTCTGTTATCTAAAATGAAATCAGTTTGGTGTTTTCTATGTATGTGTGTGTGTACTGTGTTTTTATTATACTGGTAGTTAAATTATTATTGGAGTATCAATTTTAGTGTAACGTGTTCACAGAAAAACCTTTAAACTTTCGTTCACATGCACACAAATAATTGTAATAAAACTTTATTTAGGAAGTTATTTGAAATTGTTGATTTGAGGGTAGTGCTTTCCAAGGTTCTTTTCCTATTTAATTATTATTGTTTGTTTATCATTGCAATTAGTGTTTCAAATGAATTGTAGTCAATCATAAAGCAACTGTTCATTATTTGGTAAAATATAATCAATTAAAATGGATATGTGAAGGCCCGTGCAATAAATAAATAAATAAAAATTATAATAATAATAATATGTAAGTCATGTCGATACTGTTACTAAGGGCGTATGAAATATAGATTTTATTTTTAGGTTGAAATCATATGGCTGATAGAATAAAAAAATTCCTTAAAAAAGAAAACATAACAACAAAAATTAAAATTTTTTAATCAGACTAGAATTAATTTTTTCTCTTTAAATGACTAAAAAATATTGAAACGTTTTTAATTAAACAAAGAATTCAATAGAATACAAGAAATGTTTAGACCCTAACAGAATGAAAACACCGTGGGGTTGGTTTTAAACTCACCCGATAAATTTACATAAACAAATATCACAATTTCACACTCAGGTGCTAAATTGGAGGACATTATTTATTCAAAATTTCTAGCAGAATTTTAACAAGCTTTAGAAATTATTTTTGTAACCGAGGTGATTAAGTTTGGGATACTGTAGCTTTACTCGTGTTTTAGCTACAAGGCTACTGAGACATGGTTTATAAAGCCTTCCTTCTTTTTTATAGACGTTTCAAGTTTTAGATATGTAAATCCAATCATCAGTAAAGAAGTACTATATTTATTGTCATTTATTTTGTGAAATACCCCACTGTGTATTACTTTAAATAATTTTTTTTCTGTTATTTTTTTTTTTTTTTTTTTTTTTTTTGACATAACGTTTTTCAATAAATTGCTCTGATCTAGCTGATTTTGATTGATTCTAATGATTCAGACATAATAAGAATTGTTCAATTATTTAAAAAAAGGAGCCATGGGTGGTTTGAACCGTCTAATAGCCATAATTTTGTAGGTCAAAGATAAAGTTTCAAAAACTATTTTTTTTTTTTTGTTTCAGTGGCATGCGCATTAAAGACATGTTATTCAAATTATTCTCATTTTTAGTGCAAACGCTGTTCTAGAATTTTGGATGAAGCATATTTTGCTTAAAAAGATATGCTCGTTTTAATAAAAATAAGAACAATTATCATATCTTTAGAGAAGTGGCTATATAGTTGTCTCAAATTAGGGGTTTTCTCGATGAAAACTAGCATAAAATTTGATATGAGTTGGACCATCTCATTGATGACATGAAGAGACATAAACTTGAAACTTTGCTAAAACACTCTCTATATTATATGCTCTTAGATCTTGAATGCTTTATACTTCGCACGACTTCGTATCAATGTAATATTGCAAGTCAAAGGCAATACTTTAAGTCAAGTATAAGACAAAGCAAATTACCTTCTCCTCTCTTTTACTCCCCAGAATCTCATTAAAGATCGATAGAGAAAACTCAACTTAGGTTCTTTTTTCTACAATTATTTCTGTATTTATTGTTCAAGCTCAAGAATCAGTTTTAACAACTACGAAGTTAGACTCATTAACTCTTATTTGTAAATGGGGAGGATATGGTAGCTTTAACCACAATAATTATAAACAAAATTTTAAAGCAGAAAGTTACTCAGATTCGTCTTTATTTGTCTAATCGTTTGTACAGACACAGCTACGAGCAACAGACAATCCAACCAATGTATTATGGCAAAATTCTAGCCCTTCGTCTACCCGGCGTTGCATATCCTTAAAGTTTTTGTTTTCAAAAGAAACAGAAGAAATGTCGATCCAGGAATTTGAAGTCATACGCAATGAAAGAGGAAATTTGCATTATCTGGCCCCAAAACGTAACAATAAAATTTTAATTTCTTTTAACAATGATTGATGGAAAAATGGCTTACTATTAAACTAGTCACAAATCCACACAATCATTCATATGCGATGCTAAGCCCAGTGAAATGAATAACGTCAACATTGTCAAAGAATCTAATCCAGCATTTTATTCATGCGTGGATAAAGAAATTAGAGTGCATGCTGCATATTGCGTACCGGCTAGAATTAAGGAAGTACATGATTCGACAACCTACAGATAAAGAGGCTATAGCGAATCGAAAAAAACATATCAAATGCGTTTCAAAAATGAGATGGGCCTGATTATTGATGGTGTAAAACCGAAATACAGCACGACAAATGATGAAAATACTGCCAAAAGGTTTTTTATAAATTATTCAAAGAGTGCTGAAATAACTGGACTAGACGAAGAAGTCATTAAAAGTTTTTATATTATGTTATGTTATGTCATCCGAGAAATTAGAGACAAATATTTAAAATTTTACGACTAGTATCCTATGTCTGTTAGCGTGCGCAAGATATTATGCCATGCGATTGAAGTTATAAAAAATTTCATTGCACCCATCGCTCAGTTATCTGAAGAAGCTCAGGAAGTTCGCAACAAGGATTGTAGGCGATACAGGTCGGCGCACACACGCAAATCTTCAAGAATCAATACAAACAGAGATTTGCTTAACATGTTGATAACATTAGATCCTCTAGTCAAATCTTATCGAGAAAAAACCTTCAAAAACTTTTCATCGCTCCCACCGGAAGTCATAAAATTTTTAGTTGAGCCTAGTTTTGATGCCCATAAAGATTTATGTTTTGAGCTTGCAGGAGCAAGTGAAACTGAACAAACAGAAAAGTTTAGCGAAGCTGATTCTGATGAATGGTAGAGTAAAAGTTTGGTTTCGCTCATAAATTTATGACTCATTTTTTATGAAATTGAATGAGCAGTCCTATTTTAAGTCATTATTTTTTGTTGAAATTGAATAATAAGAATTTAAACAAATTTTTAATTCTGTTTTTTAATTCTGTTTTTTCTATTGTGTTACAAAAGTTAATCAAATTTTCAATTTCGGGTCATTTATTTTGTTGCTTTTTTGCGTTCTTCTTTCTCAGTATTTTGTGTTCTAGCCGTGTAATATCACCTCCATTCGGCGAATCTTTTATAACATCACAATTCATTGGAAAAATAACGAAAAATAAAGTAAAGAAGTAATTCTTACCTCATTGTCCCTAAGGCTCTCAAGGACCCCTCGGAAGGTCTTATCGGTCCCTGATCCTGTCAAAATTTTTCATGGACCCATTTTGCACCAAATCCATCTATTTGAAATTTAAAAATATTTTTTGCCGGCTTACTTGTATGGGGTAGCCCACTTTGCGCCGCGTTCTCTCTTCTTATGCTTCTTCCACTTTAATTTCCGTTTAATAGGTATAATACGTAATGTGTGAACTAAATCCTTCAATTTCTTTTCCTTCTCTTGTTTTCTGGTACCGAATATTCGAAATTATTTATCAGGTTTTGCAAAAAAATCTTATTGTGTGTAATTAGTTTAAAGCCTCCTGAAAGTATGCTTTACTTTTCGTCTACATTTTTGCAAAAACAAGGAAAAAAACATGTTAATGTTCTCAGTCTACGACAGAGATGGCACGATCATAATAGAATGAGCCGATTTGTATTATTTTAATTTATAACTTTTCACATGTCTTTTAGAGCTGTAAATGAATCATTCATTTTTGAATTAATTCGCGAATCATTCATGCACTGAATTAACAATTTCTGAATTAAATATTTTCACACAAAAAATTAATTAAATGAAATTTGAATCAATTCAAATTCAAATGAATTGGATATGAATTGCAATTTTTTTTGGCAAACTCATTGCAATTGGAAACGAATTGAAATTTTTTTCTGCCTAATTATTGCCTAATAATTGTTTCAAATTTCATTAAATTGTTTTTTGTTGTGAAAAGAATTAATTTAAAATTAGTTAATTCGTAACGATTTAAAATCAAAAGGGAATGATTAATTTACAGCTCTTATGTATTTAAACTTTATCTGTTAGCAAGACGAAATGTGCTGTTGGCAGCAGATTTTCTATTTGATAAAAAAACATTAGTCTATTTAAAATTGTGAAAATTTTTTTTGTAGGGGTCATCCCCTGAGTGCTGGTCCTAATTAAAAAAAAAAAAAAAAAAAAAAAAAAACTACTTTTTCCGCTTAAAAACTTTGACGACCTATTAGTGATGCCATAACGACGATTTAGAAGAAAATTGAAATTTTTATTGTATGCAGCATTGTTTGCTGTTTTTTGTGCACTGAAATAACGCAAAGATTTAGAAATATTTAAAAACCTCGAAATTAAAAAAATCTGAAATTCCCGATCAGAATTTTTGGATACAGAGTCTACACAGCCAGCAACGTCGTAGAAGTTGTCTTGTATAGTTCAAATTTGTATTAAAAAATAAGAAAAAAAAATTAAAAGAATAAAATTGTGTTTTCTATTTGAATTTAATTATTGCATAAATTGCAAGACACGCTTTAAAAGTTAAAATGTAGCCTCTGAAAATTAAATTTAATTTTTTATGTACATTTTATTTAAAATTTCCATTCAAATAAGAATATCTAACAATTTATAATCCATTTTGTCGTTCTTGTCTGTTGTTTTTTTTTTATTATTATTATTATCATCTGCATGTTTGTTATTATCTTTCGTTTTAACATGTTAATTCGTGTGTACTGCCAAATAACACCTACAAACTTACGTTTGCATTTACACAGTCCATTAACAAATTTTCACTTACTCCTCCCCTACAATGATTGTATTTGTTTGCATAAATAAAGCGAAAACCAACATTTAAAGCAGCTGGAACATTAATATTAATAATTTTTTTCTTTTGTCTTTTGTGTGTGTGTGTGTGTGTGTGTGTTTTTTTTTTTTTTTTAATATTTGTTCCTTTTGTTCAAAATTATTATTCTACTAAAATCGTTTGAATGCTGGAAATTATATTTTGCACTTTTTTTACACATCATTTACATGTAAATTAAACAAGTGTCGTAACTTTGAATAAATTAAAAAACAAAAAGAATAAAGTCAACTAAAAGCTTAAAAAAATTATGTAGATGCAGAAATTAAACGAAAATTAATAACAAAAAATTTTTTATTTTGTAATTAAAAACGAGGGTTGATTTGAAAGATTTTATGAACGTTGGAACTAGGTATTATATCTGACAACACACGGAAAAATTACAAGATTCTGACAACAAATTCTGGTAGAAAGATATAACCGAAATACACGATTGTTGACGTTTCGAGAGTTTACGTCAAAGCCTTATTTTTCAAGGTTATTTTTCTTGACTATTTTATAGTGAAACCCTATAGAAATTTATGTGACCCTTGCATTTTTAATATTTAACATCTTCAGTGAATTTATGTAAAATACAACAACAAACAGTTTTATTGGACATTTTAACCTATTAACTCTGTAATGCAGGGGTCACATAACTGGCTCCCAAAAGTTTCAAACAAAACAAAAATATTCCAAACAAAGTTTTTGTCTACTTTTTATATAAGAAATTTTTTCTTAATTTTTAAGTTTTTTGCCAATCAGGATTTGAACCATGGATATTTTAAATGAATGAAAAATTAATTTTTTCTGGCTTATGTTCATTTATTGATTTAACTCCTGAAAATCTTTAGAAAGGAAAATTATTTACAAATGTAGGCGGACGTTTCTCAAAGAAAACAAGAAAAATTTGACGCCAGCGGAATAAAGCATTTTCGGGATCGATACAACTTTCATCAGCATTATTTGCATTCATCACCTTAGGTCGTGTACATTGTAAACCTCATCTTTTTAACCAACTAATCTTGTAAATAAGATTTTCTAAAAACTTTTAGAAATTAAATTAATAAATGAACCTAAGCCAGAAAAAGGTAAATTTTAATTTATTTGAATTTTTTCTTTATTTATTTATAATGACGGGAATGAGCAATAGACACCAATGAAATTTTTAATCAACTTCTAATGGGCAAACAAACCCACAAGACGGAAAGATTGTTATTGTTATTTTTTATTTACTCAGTGTGTTCTTTTAGCTCGCAATAATATAACAAGGCAAAAATTATTTTATTTGTAGTTTATTTATTTACGCAACTGTGCAGTACTCTGTTAACAATACCGTTAAAAAACATGCACGTTACTTCAGCTGCTTGCAACTGTTATTTCTATTTATAGGCGAGTAAAAGCGTTAAGATCTTTAAACATGGAAATGTCTGGTAAGCTTTTTTAAGTTGAATCTTTTATAAATGTAGATGTGGCTATAGACCATTTAAAAAAAATTACCCAACAACAACTAAAAACGATCTTAACCATGTATTTTTAATTTTGATAGCGTAGCTGGTAAAAAATTACCTTTTTCCAAAAATTTAAAAACAGCTTGTTTTCATATTGACTTTTTCATAATATTTACATTCGCATGTTGCTTGGATGTGGTACTTCTCCTTTGGGTAATCTGGAATAAAGCATCTGTTGGCAACTTTTTTTCTATTTCGCAATTAAATATGGTATTACAGAAGATTTTTGTTCTCATGAGGTTCAAAATTCTGATAATTATTAATGAATTATGTTTGGCCCCGTATTCTGTTTTAAAAATTGTTTTTTTATTTTTGTGAAATATTTGCCAACCAGCTGATGATGCCAAAACTACAATTTAAAAGAAATTTATGATTGCCCTAAAGTATGCAACATTGTTAGCTGTTGATAACAGTTTTGTGCGAAAGAAGTGTTGCCGGAGTCATTCTTCATTTTTAATTAAAACAACATGCTGCCAGCAACATATTGCAGTTTTTCATAATATAAACAGCTACAACTACGGGAACTTTAATTTTCATCACTAAATAAAAAATTTTTTTATTAAATAAATTAACTTATAATTAAATTTTTTAATTATTTATGAAATCAATCAATATTTTCATCTCTTATTTGAATAAACAATTTAAAATATATTTTGGTTACTTAAAATTAAAAGTTGCTTCGTTAAAAAAATTATTCTTTAATTTTTCTGTTTCTCTCTCAAAAATCAAGTATTTACACTTTTACGGAATAATTTTTGCAATTTTTCCTTGGCAAATTTAGTTGAAGAGATCAAGCAGTCCATTCAGAAATTCATAGGCATAGTCTCCCTCATTATCAACAGCTTTCTTTTTCTTATTCTTATTGGATTTCTTTGATCTTTTCGTTTTTGCAGTTGCATTGGGCTTGATTTTAGTAGCAGGAGTAACTTGATCTGTTACAGCATTAACAGCTGTAACGGTGGCAGCAGTAGGGACTATTGTTTCTGTTACTTCTACAGCTGGAGTCGTAGCAATAGCTGTGCCTTTGTCATCTTTACTTTGCACAGCATCTACAGCAGTACGAGTAGCAGTATTAGAGGTGCTTAAGGCTGGGGTAGAACTGGGCTTAGAGACTTCATCATCATCGTCATCGTCTAATTCGTCGAGAAGACCGGCTAAACTAAAACCACCGTAGTCGGCGTCAGCAGGAGTGTCTTCTTCAGCTTCATCATCTGCATAGTCGGTATCAGTTTCAGTATCAGCATCAACTTCTTCCTCTTCGTCATCATCCTCCTCGTAATCGTCTTCATCCTCTTCATCATCAGCACCACCTTAAACAATAAAAAAAAAAAATCTTAATAAAAATTTGTATTCAAGACCAAAATTTATTTCTTTAAACACCAACTTACCACCAAAACCGAAGATATCATCGTCATCATCATCTTCTTGCTTGTTGACCTTGACTGGAAAAGGTTCAGCATCTGCCACTTTCAAACCTTCAGGGCCAAATTTGAAACATGAAACTCTTAAGGCAGCCTCAACTTCATCATCAGCTCTCAGTTCAAAGCCTAAACAGGCCTTGAAATCTTCTTTAGCCTTGGACAAACCATAAACGCGACCACAGAATTGTGAATAACCACCGGGTAGACCTACACATATGGGACGAGCTCTTTTACTTGACACCGTTCTTGAAGCCAAGGTCAAGTCACCATATTTCAAACTAATGGACATTTTTTGATTGCCCAAATAAGACATTCTAGCACAACCGGGTCCTTTGACGGGAATAAAGGGAAAATTGAACTCACGACAACAATCACAGTGATTTTCTTTACATTTACAATATTTAGCCAAACCAGTAGGTTCTGTTTCAGTTTTGACCGTGGTAGTGACCTCAACTGGAGCAGCCACTGTAACGGGAGCCAAAGTAGTAACAGAAGCTGGTGCAACAGACTGTGAAATTTCATTGACAGACTCATCAACAATTTCATTGTCAGCTTCATCGAGTATTTCATTTTCATTGTTGACATTAAAATTTTCATCGGTTGTTTCATAAACATTTTCAAACTGATTCTGATTTAAAGGAGCGACATCAGGATCGATTTCTTCTGGTGCCAAATTAAGCTGTTTAAAGTGTTCAGAAATTTTATCTCCACGACGAAAGACCGCAGCTTGAGTTGTCGTTAGATAGGCAAAAGCTAAACATAACAATAACACACTGTAACGCATTTTAAAGGTGGAATTTTTAAGACGACACAAAAAACTTAAACTGAAAATAAATGGAAAATAAAATATATTATTAGAGAAGAATTAGAATAAAAAATAAAAAGGAAAAGAATAGCGAAATAATAATTTTCTTTAAAAAATTTTATCAGTTGTAGATAATGTTGCAAAAAAAAAGAGAAATTCAAAAGGTTTTTTTTTTAATATTTTTATTTACTTGATTTTAATTTATTTATTAAAACACGATTTCATTTTAAATATTGTCAAAAGTCTGTATAAAAATAAATATGAAATAAAGTTGCCGTAGTTGTTCTCCTTGCGTTTTGTAAAAAGTTACGAAATGTTTCTGCAACATGTTCATAAGGTGCAAAATATTATGTGCAACATTTTTTTCTTAACCCTAGTACTCTGTTCAAATTTGTAAAAGTTTTTGAGCAACATGAATTAATTCTTGTGAAAAATTTGAGATTTTAAATGTAGTGTCTATTTAGCGATTTAAAAGAATTTTACGTTTTATTATTTTCACTACATTACTTTAAAAATGTAAGCAAAAGACATATGATCAGCTGTTGTTTAAAAAATTTCTCATGAAATAATGTCTATTTGCTTTATTTTACAGCTTTGATAAAATGTTGCCAGAAACATTTCACATGATTTCAACAATAAAAACGAAGTATTAGCTCTGCAACATTTTTCATGACTTTTTCATAAAAAATTTTTATGTATGTAAATTGACAGCATTCCGTATGAAAAGCTAAGCAGAGTCCCAGCTTTTATTGTAAAAAAATGTATGCTGCTGTATTTCACGGAAAATTATCGCCAGCATCCACCAACATTGCATACTGAAGATTAATAAAAACGACAATTTTTCTTCTTAAATGTAGTGTTGGCAACATAAACTTATTATTGAATATTTTTAATTATTTTATTTAGTACTCAACTTGTTGTTAAAGTCGTAGAAAATGTATTTGAAACTGCACTATCTATGACAAGTGCAAATACTAACAGGCATTTTCATTTACTTTAATTAAATGTGAATCGCAACACTTTTATCTAAAGCCTGGTAATCTGTTCAGTTTTTTATGCGAAATGCTGTCAAACTACAAACATAAAAAATTTGTATGAAAAAGACATGAAAAAATGTTGCAGAAGTAGTACCCTGTTTTTACTGTAGATAAACATATGAAATGCTCCTGGCAACGTTTTATAAAAGTTGTGAAACATTCCGCATTATTTCATGCGGAATTTTTCAAACAACAGCTGATCATGTGTATTTTGCTTACATTTTTAAAACAATGTATAGTATACGTGAAAACAATAAAACTTTAAATTTTCCCATATTTTAAATGTCAAATTATTGAAATAAAATAATCTATGTTGTTTAACAATTTACACAAATTCAAACAGAGTACTAGGGTTAGAAGAGAGTTTTATCGCAACATTTTTTTACGATTTTTTTAAGTTTTTTATGTATGTAGTTTCATAGCATTCCTCATGACAACTTAACAGAATACCAAACGTACAACTACAAGGTCTGCTTTATTCGCTTGTAAATTTTTTTTAGAAGAAAATTACAGGGTTTGCTATTAATGACAATTTTACGCAAAATTAGTGCAGCTCATATTATTTCGAAGTGGAAAAACGTGTAACTTGAAAAATTTTTTAGTAAAAAAAAACATGCTGCCAGAAACATTTTTACTAAGAAACATGCTGCCAGAACAAAATCATAACTTTTAACAAAATTAAAACTAATTATTCTTTTGCTTCTATTTTTATAGGGTCTTTTAACATTTTTTTAACATAGTTTACATATATTAAATAAAGCTCGCAACATGTTGTCATTCACATGTCTTTAAATAAAAACAGTAAATGTGTGAAACTCTAAAGAGAATAAATTATTTTCATGTTATTTCTATTTCTACCCATAAGTAATAGCAAAAAAAATCAACCCAATTTGCTTTAATGTGGAAAGCAACATATTAAAAAAAATAATTTTTCTTCCGTAATTTCTTTCAATATCAATTTAAAAAAAAATCTTTTATGGCCTAAAAACTTGCTACAAAAGTGTTCTCTTTTCCATTTTGGTATTAATACTTTTATTCTGCACTACAACACACTATTTCTTAACAAAAAGACAATTAAATTTATAATTTTATTTTTTTTATTTTTAACATGTATTTGTTGTTGTACAATGTATTTGGTCACACACTTTCTAACAATTTGTTTTTATATTTTTAGTGTCGACAATAAAATTTCACCATCAAACACAGAAATTCTTTTAAAACTTTTCAACAAGTTTAATGTTGTCAACTGTTATGAGTTGAAACATCACAAATGTTACGACAACCACAGTCGTTCTACAAGTTTGTAAGACCATCTAGTTGTTTGAATTTAAGAAACATGCATGGTGTGAGTCACTTTTCTTACATCCACATAAATTTTTATTGTTAACAATTAGATAACACACAAACACACACACTCATACTCATATATCCAAACTTGTTATCTAAAATATTCAAATATTTATTTTGTATTGAAAACTATTTTTAAATCAAAACAAAAAAATGTTTGTTTCTTTAACAAAACTTCTTAAAACAAACAAAAGAAAATTTTTAAAATTTTTGATTAATAATTTCACTCTCATTTTGTATTTTAGACCATGTCTAAATAACTGTACGTCGCAAAGCGTCGTGATGTCTTTTGTATGTAGAAATATGCGTGTAAATATTCATTTAATAATTTGTTAAAAATTTGGGTTTAAACCAACAAAAAAAAACGTTTTAACTTTAAGTGTGTTTTGTTTGTTTACAACAACAACAACAACTATAAAATAAAATATAGAGGAGAAATTTATTCAAAAACCTTTTATTTTCATTTAAGGTGCTGCTGGCTGTTATAATAAAAAATAAATATTTTTGCGGAAGTATGATAAAAGTGAAATTTGTGTCCCCCAACCAATGACCTAAACACAAAAAAAAACGTTTAAAATATTTATTGATTGCCTAATAAGGCCCATTTTTTATGTAAAAAATTTAACAAAATGAAAAAGAATTTAAATATTTTACAAATTATAAAATTGTAAGGTGTAGAAAATTTTGTTTTAAAATCCAAACGTTTTATACTTTGACTTGAAGCGCTTTTAAAATAGTTTAAATATATTTTTGTCTGTTTTCTGAAAAAAAAATGTTTCTCAACTTGTTTTAAAAACTACACAAAATTTTATTAATAAATCAGAAATTTTTAAGTATTTTTTTTTTCTTTCTTGGGGAGATTTTGATTTTTGATTCACTGAAATGAAGGAATCTAAATCCGATGCGATTTTCGTGTTTTTAAAGAAATTTCTTGACTTCGAAGATCTCTGTTCGAATTTATAGAAAATGTTGAGCAACATTGATGATATAACTAGGAAAACTTGACAAATAATACGCTTTAATTTATTCTAAGTCCATCACATTATTTTCAAAATATGAAGAAAGATGAAAGCCATTATTCACAGTGTTAATAAAAAGTTGCTGGACACAATTTATATCGTTTTCCACAATAAAACCATTTAGCATAAAATTGACGTCACAATTCCGCTCGAATTGTGACGGCTGCAGGGCAAACTGACACTTTTTTTGGTGGTCCGAGACTTTTTGTAACATTTTTTTTAATTTATTTATTTTGTTCGACTTTCCCCCTTTTTTAAAAGCCTCGTACTCTGTTCGGATTTGTGAAAATTGTTGAGCAACATTGATTATTTTATGTGGAAAATTTGACGTTTTAAATGTGGTGTCTATCTCGAGATTTAGAAGAATTTTACGTTTTATTCTTTTGACGTATACTACATTGTTTTAGAAATGTAAGCAATATACAAACAAACAAAAATTTCACATGAAAAAATGTTTATTTGCTTTATTTCAAAATTTTGATAAAATGTTGCCAGAAACATTTCATATGTTTTTCTAGAGTAAAACACTGCAACATTTTTTCATAACTTTTTCATACAAATTTTGTATCATGTAGTTTGACAGTATTCCGCATGAAAAACTGAACAGAGTACCAGGCTTAAATGTATGCGCAAAATTAATTTTGTTATCAACGCATTCTTCTTTTTTTTTTTTTTAAATTGTCGAGAAGTAGAACATCAAGCTAGTAGACTAACAGACTATCATAATAGTTCCGTTCCTGTACTTTTTGGGTAAAGTTTGGTAAAATGAGAGTTAAAATAAATTATTCTCAATTAAAGAGAAAAATGCCCAAAAGTACGGAAACACAAAAAACCAAATTTTTATCCCAAAACAAGATGTCAACCAAAACAAACATGCGGTTGTTTATAGTAAACATAAAAACACAAATATTTAACATGTTCTTAAATTTATTTTAATATTTTTTAGGATAACACTTGTAAATAACACTTCTGGAAAACATTTGCGTGCATGAAACATAAAATTTTTGGTATTTACTACTGTTCACATTTCAATCAGCTGATTATTTTTCAGTTTACCCAATCTACCCAAAGAAAAAGTCTGGGCTGTTTCTTGCAGAAAGAAGAGGAATTTATTCTCTCAAAACCTCTTTCTTCTACCCAAACTTGTAGTACGGAGCCAGTTTTCGGTAACACTGGGATCACACGGGATCCCAAAATTGAGTACGGGAACGCACCTAATATGAGCTCTTAATATTTTTTTTTATTTTTATTTTGCAACTTAATTTTTTTTCTACATTAATATAAACAAGTAAGAGTGCTATATTGAGCTATGTCGAACCTTATATACCCTTCAACATGTATATAAATTTAGTTTAATGAAGTAAAACCAAATATTCCTGTCACAGAGAATTAAGAAACTAAAAAAAAATAATTTAACGTAAAAATATCATCACCTTTAATGGGTTAAGTATTTTTTAAGAAATTAAAAGAAAGATCTCTTCAACTTTTCTATGAAAAAATTAGAGGCAGATAACTCGGAATATATGGGCGAACGCAAATTTTTCACTTGATTTTTTTTTAATTTGCTATCACTCCATATTTTTGTTTTTTTATTTTAGTTACTTTATTGTTCCAAATTATATGAGAAATTAGACCCAGGCGTGTTGTTTTGCCCACTGCCTCGAAGAACATTGACCGATCTTGCTGATTTTCGCTAGAAATTTTTTCGAAAACATGTCTGTTCGATTGGCGTATTTAAATTTTCTCTAGCTCATCTAGTGCCTTGGCAAAGTTGATTTCAACCCGAACACGGACGGTCATCACTCAATCGACTTCGCTATGCATAAGAAGTCAGAATATATACACTCTAAGGGGTCGAAAATGTATATTGTGGAATATACAAACCTTTACACCTGCGGTGAAGGGTGTAAAAAAATTCCAGAAAGCATTTAATAATATTTCCTCCCAAACAAAGTTTAAAATATCTATACTTAATATTTAAAAAACTTAAGTAATTCATTAACGAAAAGCTAAGCTAAAAATTAAATACAAAATAAAATTATTTGGATGTAGTCACAGTCAGAGAAAGCTACTAATTTCGATTCGGAAAATTGTGACAACGTTGCCTACATAATCTTCAAATAAACGTAATACTTTGCCTAATATTCCAAATAATAATAGCTGCAGCATAAATGGCTTAAACAAGGCGAAGAGACAAAGTGGCATTATCTACTCTCGTATTCTAAAACGAGCTTTTGAACCACTTTTGAAAAATTACCAGTGCCAACCCTGTGCAGCCCCTATTAATTCGGAGTTAATAAACGTTGTTGCCAGCAACATTTTGTTTTTAATAAACAAGACTCTTTACTAAATAGAGTAAAAATTCAGCAATTTTGTTTATTTCATAATTAGTTCGTGATAGTTTTTTTATATAGAAATTTGACAGCATTTTGCACAAAATGTTAAGTAGAATAACATACGTTAAATATAACAAAATCGAAAATTTTCTTTTTAATCTCGATACTGGCACCACCAGCTAAATGTGAAGATTTTCAAGCAAAATAATTAAAGTTGCTCAACAATTTTCTCAATTTTGTATGGCATACTTAGCTTATAGCAAAAAATTTGTTTATTATTAGATTATTTACCATAAATCGCTTTAATTTATAAACACAAAACTTATTATGCTTTAATCGATTTATGGCGAAAAACACTATAGTTTATGGACGATTATTTATTGCCAGCACTAATAACAAATATATTTTTAATCTTTTAATTTTGTTATTGCTTCCGAAATCATAAATAAAAATTTTCTATCAAGATTATGTCACAAAAACAATGCTTCATTTTTTAATAAATAAAAATCAGTTTGGAGTTTGATTATCTTATCTATTTTGTCTTAATTAAAGTCTCTTATCCATGGCATTTTTCATACAAACTAAATTCATTAAAAATACTTTACAAACTAATAAACAAATAATTTAGTGAGTAAATCTACTAAAGCGGAAAAGCAGTATAGTTTGGGTTTTAAGGGAAAAAAGATACAAATATATGGATTCTATAGAAAAAGTATTTAAGGCTACAAAACAACTTATTGTTAATCAAAACAAACGAAATTCTTTTTAACAACAATAAATAATAATTTAATAGAATTTGTTATTTTTCTTTCTTTTTGGCAATAATTGTTACATAACAATATTTATTTATATTTTGAATATGTATAAAAGTGTACATTTGTAAACATTCCTAAGAAATTTTTTGTTTATCAACATCTGTCAAACCTACTTTGATATGTTTCTAAAAACTCAAGTTAAAAAGTCTGTTCAAACTTGTGAAAAATGTTTAGTAATTTTACTTATTTCTCTTTAAAAAGTTTGACTATTAATCAGTAGTGTCAATAATACGACTAAAGCTTAACACTCTGTTCATTATTTCGTGCGAAATGTCCATATAAAAAAAATTACTGCGAAATAAATAAGAAATAATGTTGCTGAAGTAGTACTCTGTTTATTTGTGAAAAAGTCGCGAAATGTTTCTCGCATCATGTTTTTCAAACTAAAAAATGCTTCTGGCAACATTTATTTTTCAACTACGAAATAACATAAGCAGCATTTTTTTCGTGCGGAGTTTTTGACAACCATTATTTCAGACCGTTTGTTTTTATTTAATTTTTTTGTGTTCAAGTTATTTAAAAAAAGAAATGGAAAAGTCTACATTTAAAAAGAGAAAAAGACAAAAATAAAGCTAATGATGTAGAAAAGTGTTTGCTCAGTAAATGTTATCTTCTAAATCGCTGTATTGTCACCACTAGCTAATTGTCAGATTTTCAAGGGAAGTAATACATGTTGTTCAAAATAATTCGCAAAATGTAACAGAGTAGTAGGCTTTAGAAGAAAAGTTGTTTGCTATTGGTAAAAAAAAATTTCACGCGAAATAAGTGCTGCTCATATAATATGGCAGACTGAAAAATATGTTGCCAGCAACATGTTGCATTAGCAAAACATATTGCAATAAATATTTTGTATCTTTTTACAAGCAGACAGAGTGCAAACGGAGTACATTTTTTACAAAATGATGTACAGAATACCATGCCGTAGATAGTGGTACAAATTCTACTATTTGAAAGAAAATTGTTGTTTGAATTGGCTTAAGAATGCAGTATTTTTTGCTGTGCGAACCAATTCCACGGAAATATGTTCAGCTCATTTTATTTCACAGTTGAAAAATAAAATGTTGCTGGAAACATTTTGCAGTCAAAAAGCAAACAGAACACAACTTCGTCAAATTTATTTTTTATTTCAAAACAAAAGCATAAATAATACAATATAAGCTATTTTAGACTAAAACTGTAAACTAACTTTTACCACTACAAGGCTCGCCCGCCTGTAACTAACATCTCTCTTTGAAACGTAGCTGGGACACTTGAAATTTTCACAAAAATTGTGTTATGTGCAGCAACAAGTAATAAAATGAACTTAAAAATTAAAGGGTGTCGCTATAGAGACATCACACCATGAAAGGTCAACACCTAAAATATACACGGAATCACAATATCCGCTATAACGGCAACAGATACTTTTTTTCCCAATATATGACCTAATCTTTTCAACCGTTAAAGGCAGGCATTTGAAATTTTCACGTAATATATACCACATGTCCGCTATAAGGACTTGTTTAAACAATAAAATTAAAGAGTTTAGGGTCTCCCCAAAGATACATTTTGTCTCGCATACGTTCTTATCCTTAAAAATGTGATATGATATTTACACTGAGTGTTAATGTGTTATAAGAAGTATAAACCTCAAGGAGTGTCCCTTAATTTGATGTACCTTGTCATATCTTCTCATCTGTTATAATCTGAATGCAATAAATTTTTCATTTTGTTATGTTGCACAAAAATGTTGCCAGCAACATGTTGTTAAATCTGCAAAACGCAGATGATCATTAATTTAGCTGCCGTATTTAGAAAATCTTGTTCAATATAGAAACATACATACAAAAAACTTAAACACGACTGCTGCCTATGTAACTGCTCAGTTTGCAGAATATGAGTCCATGTCGTAATGTGTTTTTAATTAAATTAACACCAAAGTTACAATAAAGAAATCAAGAATTTTGTGTTGCGTTGGCCAGTCAGATTTACAGTTTGTCGTTAGAAACATTTTGCAACAATATTTTGAGCAACATGAGCAACACAGTTCAATGAACAGCGATATATACCTTCTATGTTTTTAAAGATTAAAATGAAGTGGCCTTAAAACGAAACATTAAAAAATAACATCTGATAAATGGCATAAAAGAGCTTTTAAAAAATTGTTTTCTTCATATTAAAAACTACTAACCAGGTAAAAGGCTCACAGCCGTATGCATAATAAAAACTTAGCTTAAGGTTGTCATGAGTGAAGAAACTTAGTTGGGTCTCAGCAGGCCTTTTCACACATTTTGACGCCAAAAATAAAACGAAAAAACACACTGAGATCATGCACTAATATATTTTGACTTCTTATGCACATTGTTCCAAAAGGAAAATTTAGAGGCAGCCGTGGTGTTTTGCCCGCTGCCGCGAAGATCATGGACAGATCTTACTAATTTTTAATAGCAAAATTTTTAAAACTATATCTGATCGATTGGCGTATTTAAATTTTCTCTTGCTCATTTGGTGACTTGGCAAAGTTAATTTCAACACTAACACGAACGGACAGACGGACATCGCTTAATCGACTTCGCTATGTATAAGGACTCAAAATATATAAAACTTATGGGCTCGGAAGTGGATATTGTCAAAATAACAAACGGAATGACAAATTTAGATGTACCCTTTTTTCACTTTTTGTGGTGAAGAGTTAAAAGGGAAAACGAAAATATTTGGTCATTGGAATGAAGCAGTAAAAAGCCTTAAACTTAAGAGAATGTTACACAGGCCTGACTGTCCTAAGAAATAAAGATGAAGAGTCAATTGTTTTTCAACTTACAACTTATAACAAAATATAATAATAAAATATTTAACGGAATACGAGTATTGATACTGCCGTACGCCAATTTAATGCAGTGTACTTTCGTCAAACTTTTGAAACATTTTTAAAAAAATTAAAGTATTAGAAAAACTTATCAAACAAGTTTTAATTTGGCAAGATTAATAGTTGTGAAGCTAAATTAAGCCCCCACTTGATTTTATCATTCCTTGGATCTGGCAACATGCTGCTATTAAAATACGACTATAAAATAGAACAAAGGTAGTAAAAAACATCAAAACGAAAATTCTATGAAAAACGAGAGATAATTCAGGATCAAAAAATTAGCAATTTGTCTGTGATGCAGTAAACGTTTATAGCATTTGCTTAAATTTTAATCAAAAAGCTATTACCGAGTTGCCATCATATTTGCAAAAATGGGCTATTTAGAGCGCTTTGTGGCCCCATAATCGATGTATATTCACACTGTTATTAAGTGACACGTAACAAAGAGACAAATTACAAACATGAAAGGACATGCCACGTGAAATACTGGCTTCCTCTTTTATATGATATGGCACCCTAAGATTCATTTCTCTAAGAGATATATAAAGACACATGTCAACGACTATAAAACGGAACAATTAAGCACTTGGAAAGCTTACAATTTGATGCATGAATACAGCCTGATTTACTGCAAGATTTCTGTAAAATTTAAAAATTTTTTAAAGAAAGTTCAAAGCAATTCTACAACATTTACAAAATCAAGATGAATTTGCCTTACAAAAAGCAAATAAAATTTTTGTAGTTTTTTTAAATGTTAAATTGCAATAACTTTTCAAACAAAATCTCTAAAATATTTTATTTAACAAAGAATTTTTGAAAACTAAATTTTTAAACTGCGCCTTGCGTGTGACAGTCATGTAGGTCACATATCGATAATTATTTTAATGTCATAAAATGGTCTGTAAAACAAATTCATTTAATGCATATTAAACACATTTTTCTGTGTTTAATTTAAAGTTCGGCAATTTCAAAAAGTAACCTTTATTAAGTTAAAATTTGATTTTCTTTTATTATTAATAAGTGAATTGTTGGAGAGCTAAAAAATAATTGATAAAATATTCCATTAGAAAACTAAATGATAATTTTTTCTATTTCTATTACTTTCATAATATGACAGATTAATCAAACTCTTTTAATTGCTTTAACGTAACAGTCAAAGGAATAACGATAATAACTTGTTTAGCCATAAATCATATAAACATCTTGCGAAACTAAACCGGAACTTGTTTTTCAAATGGGCACAAGATTAAAACGTTAATATTCAATTTTTTATTTGTGTCTTAAAGAAAGTCGTTCACTATTAAACGGACATAAATTTGTGTTTTTCAATTATGTAAGTTAAATACAAAATTTGATTTTTTTTACCTAAATAACACTGGTAATACAAGGTTTACAAGGTTTTAAAATACACAAAATACCGTTAAATAAATTTCACTTGTTTTTTTTTTTTTTTTTTTGTATTTAAATAACAGTGTCAAAGTAATGCAGACTTTAGATCAAGATCTGTTTATTTGAAGCTTAAGCGCACGAACGTTTAAACGTTTCACGTTGAGAACTAAAACTAAATTAAATTGTAGCGATCAAACCCAGATATTGATAGTAAAAGACATTGTTAAAGCCAACAATAAAATCAACAACAACAACAACAACAGAAACAGAAACAGCGGACTTACAATAAAAGAAATTCCATCTAAAGCACAAGGAAAACTCTGGCTTAATAAAGAATGTATGTTTGGACGTAAGTTTGTGTATGACTTGCAACGGTTTGTTTAATCAAAAAAACCAGTCGTCAAATTGGTTTAATTTCTTTGTTTGATGACAATTACCTTGAAATAATGTTAAGTCAATTACCTGTGCATAATGACTATCAAACTTGTTGGAACGCAACAACATGTTCGTTACTTCTTTGAAATTAACTTTTTTTTTTCTTAACGGTTATTTTTATAGACACGTACCATCAGGTGGTTATGCCGTCTTTATATAGGAACTTGGCCAGCTGAAAGTAAGGCATACACAAATGTACTGTTTGATGCGCATTTAGCAAATAATTACAATAAAAACTCTATTAAAATCATATTCAATTAAGAAACGGAACATTTCTACGTTAAGTAGTGCTTAAAGTGCTGCCAGATTTTAAGCTGAAAAAAAATCCCGCCAATTTAAATGGTAAAAAATTTAATGTGTTCAGAATTTGAATTAATTTATTTTGGCTTAAATTCAATTCCATTTAACTTTCTAAATTTATTTAACTTTTTAATTTTTAAGAAAAAAAAATTATTTGTAAATTTATGCGGACGTATGTAAATGTAAAATAAAGCAGAGTACCAGGCTTTTTATTTTGAATTTAAGAAAATTGTTGAGTAACATTGAAATAATTCATGTGAAAAATTTGACATTTAAAAAGTAATGTCTACTTCGCGCTTTGAAAAAACTTAATATTATATTGTTTTCATTTATACTACATTGTTTTAGAAATGTAAGCAAAATACAAATGATCACCTTTTTTTGAAAAATGTCGCATGAAATACTGTCTCTTTGCTTTATTTCACAACTTTGATAAAATGTTGCCAGAAACATTTCATATGTTTTTCTACAGTAAAAACAGAGTACTACATCTGCAACATTTTTTCATGACTTTATGTAAGCAGTTTGAAAGCATTTTCTGGTTCTGGTATATCCTTCATCAGCATTCTTCGCATCTATCTACCTCAAAATTTGAGAAAACAAATTTATTAATGCAATCGGAAATCAATAAATTAAAGCGAAATTAGAAAAAAATATTTAGTTTCAAGAAAACGTATTTAAAGCTTTTATAAAAACATAAATAACTTTTAATTAACTAAAAGCTGATATAATTGGCCGTATACATAACAAAAAGTTGAGATTGACATAACTGCTGAAAAGCAAGCAGGGTCACTGCAAGGCCCTCTACTTGAAAGTAAAAACAGTCCTAAAGTGTAGTTATAGATCACGATAATTATCTACAATGATTTTAAATGGCTGGCCCTTTGGGTGCTTTGTAAATCATAGAGTAGTTCCAGGACATAAAAACCCAATAAAAGTTTATAACATTTCAATTACTTTTTGATTAAAATTAGGGTTTGGGAATTCCCGGATTTTTTTATTTCCTGGAAAATGGGAAAATTATTATCGCATTCCTGGCAAGTGATTCTTGATAAAGAGAAGTTTATTTAATGAAATAATATTAAAAAAAATGATAGTTTTAAAAAAAAAACAACAAAAATAATTGTTAAAGGCCAGGATTGATCATCAGGCCAGTATTGACTATCATACTCAGTCGTACGATCTGTCAAAAATTGCATGTGTGCTCAAAAATTATGATAGTGTGGATTAAAAGTGTATGAGTGTGACAGACTTTTTGACAGATCTGTACGATTTATAATCTTTTGAAATAATTCATAAAATGATTTTTTCCTATGCGATCAGGGTTGATTTTTTTGAAGATGAGGAGAAAGCAATAACAAAATATTAAAGGCATCTGTTTTTCGCTTCTTTTTGCATAAAAGTGTGGCACCTACGACGCCATTTTGAAACGATTTTTAAATTAGCACAGAATTCTATCAGATCTTTATAGATCTTAGTGTGATTTGAGTTGACTATTTCCGACGTGAAATAAGTGCTGCCACGCATTTTATTTAACATTCGTTATGGCAATGCTACGGTGTTGTTGCCATCATATTTTGAAAAGAACATTTGAACTAAAAGAGCTTTGAGCTAAAGAAAGCGTTTGAACTAAAAGTTAAAAGAACATTTGAACTAAGACAGACTTTGAACTTAAGAGAGCCTTTGAACTAGTTCATTTTCAAACTTTCAAGTAAAAAGAGCGATCACTAATTGAACTATATGGCACAAGTCTAATTTGTACTACATAGCGATAGATAACAAAGAAAAAAATACTGAAAAAGTATTTTATTAATTATTTTTTGAAAGATATGATTTAAGAACTGCATTTAGCAATTTACAAAATTTCCAACAATAGAAAAAACGCTTTCACTTTCTTCTGGGGTAGGTTTTGTTGTCAACAATGCGTTGTAAAGATTATCCATGTTTGTCTTTCAATAATTAGTGGCTTCGAATAACTCAAATTCTTTTTTAAACAAATATGTAACATTTTGTTGTTTTATATTTTACTAGCAGTGCCCACGACTTCGCCTGCGTATCATTTCTAAATATCTTAAAATTAAAATTTTGAAAAATGTATTTTTATTTATTTGTTGAAGAGTTCTGTAAATATTTTTAAAAACTTTTCATCTGCAAAAATTAAATGTACTGACAACTGTTCTAGTATCACTATACCGGTAAAATTGGGTGAATTTACATTGGTATCTCCTGTTTCTTCACGAAATGACATATTTTTATGAAATAAGGCTCTAAATCAATCAAGCAGTTTTTACGTAATGCGAACACAAACAAACAGACAAAAATTCTAAAAATATGTGTTTAGTATTCTATATCGATTACTATCTACACCAACATCAAAATTTTCAAACAAATATTTCAGGTACAAAAATAAAGATGTAGTAGAATTAAAAACGGGATATTTGAAAATTTTTAAATGTCACAACCAAAATATTTGAAAAAAAATCAGTGCATTTTTTTAAAGTGGTAGTTATTTTAAATCCTAGTTTCCTGGGAATTAGGCTAATTCCCGGGAATTCCCGGTTTCCCAAACCCTAGTAAAAATGCTACAACCATATGGCAACATTTCTCGTTTATTATGAAAGTATTTGCATAAAGAAAATTATTAAACTTATTTAGCACTTATAGATGGCCAAATGAGTTCATAATATTATTCTATAATAAATTAGAAAAAAAACAATTGTTTCTTTTACAGCACTCCTCATATTGAGTAAATTGTATTGGAATACATTTTTTTATTGATTGTATGGCTGACTTCCAAAATGTATTAATACAAAGTTTATATACAGTTTTGTTGCGGTATTTAGATCTTGTACATATACAAAGTTGCGAAACAAAGTATCAATTTAGAAACTGATGCGCTAGTTGATCGGTTACAATGTTTCTAATACTTGTCTGCAACATTTTGAAGTAGTATGCATTGTTAACATTTAGTACGACGGCATTATGAAACACAATACATTATTCGAATACATAGCAACTGACGTTTTGGAAGTCAGCCTATAAGTTGTACTGTTAAACGTCAAGTAATAAAGAAACCTTTTTTTTACACGATAATTTTGAAGTGAAGAGTACGGCTGTATTTTTAATTGACAGTGAGAGTAAACATTAATTATTCTCAGTTGAAAACAAAAAAGCCCAAAAGTACGGGAACACAAAAGGACAAACTTCTATCCCAAAACTAGATTTCAAACAAAGTACACATGCAGTAATTTATAGTAAACATAACATATGTTTTCAAATTTATTTTAATATTTTTTTGGGATAAAACTTGCAAATAACCCATTTGAAAGAATTTTTCCTGCATGAAACCTAGAAATTTTTGTATTTGCTACTGTTTAATTTTCAACCAGCTGATTGTTTTTCAGTTTATACATTTATCCAAAGAAAAAGTGTGGACTGTTTCGTGCAGAAAGAAGAAGAATTCTTCAAACTTCAAAAGTATCGCGCCAATTATTTGGACAAAATTATTAAAATCACCGATATTGATTATTGAAGGTGAAATCACGTTTCGTCGTCGGGATAATTAGCGCGACAGTTTTAAGGATTGAATAATATAATTTAATATTCTCGTGATTTAATTTCAATTATTAGTTAGCAAAAATCCGTGGGATTCCAAAACTGAGTACGGGAACGCACCTATTTTTAATGTTTCATCGTTAAGGTTGCTACTCGTTACATTAAAAACATACCAAGCAAGAAATAAGTGGGCTAAACTAATACGGCTTTGCCAATTTACAGCTTTTGTTGTTAAATTGGAATGATATTTTTTACATCTTTTTGTTTATAGTAATTTGTTTGGCAAAGTTAAAAATACAGCGTATGAAAAGTTTTGTTATTAAATCTATTTTAAGAATCTGGCAAATCTTGCATAAAATTTAAAAAAATTCAATGGCAACATTGTTGCTTACAGACATATTTTTTCATCTTGCTGCTGAGAGTATGATAGAAATTTTATTTTACCCAACGATAAGTATTTCTATCACTAATGATATTAAAGTGACCGATCAAGTGACTCTCACTGTTCTTGTAGAGTATATATTTATTTTTTACACTACATGTTTTAATTATTATTTTTTTTACTTTTATTGCTTTTTATAAAATTTATAAAACAAACAAAAATAATAAATTTCTGGCCAATGTAAATTTTTTAATGGAAAAAAGGGTTCTAAATGAAACACAAATAAGAGTGCTATATTCGACTATGGGTGTGGTACCTCCCCTACTGAAAAAAAAATTGTTATCATGTGTCTAGAAAACTGTAAGAGGCAAAGTTCTGAAATTTCGCACAAGTAACTCTCATATTATTTTTCATACTCCGGTAATCACAGGCTGGATATGAATACTGGGCGTGGTACCTCCCACACAAAGTGAAAAATTATTATCACATAACTAAAGAACTTAAAAAGGCAAAGTGTTGAAATTTTTATTATGGTGAATAATCAGTAAAAAAGCTGGCTGTGTTGAAAAAATGAATGTGTTACGCTATTTTCTATTGGAGTAGCAAGGCGCTCCAGAAATAGCTAAGTAAATATATGATACTTATTAAGGTGATTACAAGTCGCAATTGAAAAAATTTTACTTTTAACCTTGAATATTGGTAAGTACATACATACAAACACACCTACATGCAAAGGCTTGTAGAACTTTATCTTATTTAGTCTTTGTTTTCATAATTTGCAATTATTACACGTGCCAACTGTCATACAGTTTCTTAATAAAAAGAATTACTATCTTTTGATTTGTGAAGTACATCAACATGATCATATTGTGTACCTTGCTGCAGTCTTTGTTAATATTATTTTATATAACAAAGAACTGTTCTTTTTGTAAAAAAAAACAATTAAGGGTGCTACATGAATCTTATATACCCTTTACTATGTATGTAAATCTAGTTTAGTAAAGTAACTGCAATCAAAAAGACAAATACTGAGGCGACAGAGAATTAAAAATTAAGAAAAATTACATAAAAATGTCATCGGCTCTTAATGGGTTAAGCATGTTTTTTTTTAATTTTAGTGTTTTCTTAAAGATTCTTCCAAGGCTTTTAAATGATACACATACTGATGTCTTAAAAAAATATGGTGCTCAATCGTACTTTTCTATGAAAAGTTTAGAGTCCCATAACTCGAAAAATATGAGCGGACGGCAATTTTTTCACTTGATGTTTTTTCTTATTCTTTAATTCTCTATCGCCGCATATACATATATGCATATGTATGTATTTTTACTGTTACTTCTTTGTTATAAATGGAAAAATTAGAGGCAGGCATGGTGTTCTGAATGCTGCCTCGAAGGACATGGAAAAATCTTGCTGATTTTCAATAGCAACATTTTCGAAACTATGTCTAATCGATAATGGCGTATCTGAATTTTCTCTAGCTCATTCAGTGACTGCATATAGTTAATTTTAACACTAACACGGACGGATAGATATTGTAAAAATTGCAGACGGTATGACAAACTTAAATATGCCATTTTTTCACATGTGGTTAGAGGTATAAAAATATAACTGATTTTTTACACAGTCAATATGCTATAAATACATACACACTTACATAAATATGCACATTGGTTAATTATCATTTTTACAACAACAATAAAACAAGGAAAACTTTAAAACTGTCGCTTCTTTTTATGCCACTTTATCAACGATGTGTGCGATACAATATGCACTTGCATACACTTACCTTTTTGTATTGTTACGAAAATAAAATATGGCAGTCCATTAAAAATGTTATATTGTGTCTTAGCTAAGAAATAACACAGCTAAAATAAGCTGATGCTTACACCACTAGCAAGCTTGGTGTGTGTGAACAGGATAAAAAGAAAAGTTAGTTAACACTCATATTTTCATATGAAATATTTTATAAAAACTTAAGGCCTTAATAAACCGCTAATTTTTTTACTTTTAAGAAAAAAAAAGGGTTAATTTCGATCAAATATGTACTACTTCTTTAAAAATCGTTTGATTTTTAAAAGAGAACAAGTTTTTTTATCATATTTAAATAAAAACTAAAGTTCACTATAGCTAAAATGACATATTTCAAATATGTCCGATGGCATCACAAAATGGAACTACGCTTCGGCGAAAATTAATGAATTCGTCATCGCGACCACTTAGTAATTAATTCGCCTTGTTTTATAGTTTCAATTTTTTTTTACTCCTGGCAATATTTTACTCACATATTTTATAAATAATTTTTGTACCACGGTTTAAAAAAATCCCATTTGAAATATAAACACAACCCTGCTGCTTATGCTGTCACAAGTAAATAAACAAATAACAGCTGATGACTGATTTTGTCATTTAGGAAAAAAAAAATTAGTCTTTTTTAAGGCTGAACCACGAAAATTCTTTTTATCTTCTGAGAAGAAAAAGGGCGATTTGTTAAAATAATAAAAGAAAAATGCTTGCGAATTGTGCAACAAAAACCTTGCAATATGTGGTAAGTATTATTTTTATAAAAAGAATTTCAAAATTGATTATAGCGACAAGTAAAAAGGTTATGTAATTTTTATACAAAAAATTAAATTTATACTGAGTTTTGGAATAAATTTTGTTAATTTTATTTAAGCGCGGCAGTTTGCGTGCAATTGCCAGTTCAGCCGTGAATCGAAGTGATAATTTGTTTGTGCACCGTGATACTCCCGAAGATAATCCAGATATACCTTTCGATTTTACACCAGAAAATAAGAAGGTAAGAACAGGAGCAATATCAAAGTATATTTCTGATATAAACTAAAGATAGATTTTTATTGTTAAATACATGATTTCCACTTGGACCTTACAAATGGCTTATAAATATTTATATGTTAATGTTAAGTATTGATTTATCGGCTTACAAAGATCTCTTTTAAAACTTTTCTTCTGAAATTAGTCAATGGTAAATTAACTTGAAGTCAAACTTTTTGTAATAACTTGGAAATACTGCAGAATCCTAATTGAGCTTGTTTTCCTTATGATGTATAAATTAAAGTCATTTAAAGTCTTACATCCGTCGTGGATTGGTCAAATTAATGAGTTTATTAGATTTTTTAAAGGAATTGAGTGAAGGATAATTGCTAAGTGTTTTATATATTCCTAGACTGCAAATTGAACATTTTTTTATCAGCTTATCGAAAGTATCTCTTGTTTTAAAGCATCTATAAAATTAATTTTTTACTTTAAATAACGAGAATAATAATAATTAATAACAGCCCAATAGGGCTGTGGCAACACCGCTGCCTGCCTAACATAACGTAAAAAGACTAACTAAAGACGCCTTAGCAATACTGACAGTTAAGCATTTATTTATTTATCCGTTAGTAAGATTAAAAGCCACAATTGGTCAAGATAAATATTGCAGACTAAACCATGTAGTTACAAAAATATATACTTACAACCCTAGTAGAGAATAATTACAATGTACTAGTTTATTTACATGTTAGTGGCCCCCAGCCAATTTTATAAATTCGCAATAGGTCCAATAGTGACATATTATTTAAGAAAAATAAAATAACACAAATCATTTATATTAAAACAAAGCAATATTTCCCTTAAACCATAAATTGGGCCGTCTCAACTCGTATGTACCAAGTTTTCAGGTAGACTCACACATAAATAACATAATTTTTCTTTCATAAACATTCACTGAATCCGCAAACATCCGTAAGCTCGAAGGTAAGTTGTTCCAAAGCCTAGCCACCTCCTACCAGAAATGATCGGTTATACACTGATGATCTAACACAAGGTATAACAATTTGAGTGTTTCTCACTGATCTCGAAATTTTAAAATAAAAACGTAGGTTATGTGGAACATAATTAGAAATTATTTTATAAAAGAAAAAAATCAATTTGTAGTCAACAAATTTACGAAAATTGGATTCCCAAACCCTCACTACATACGGTATTTCAATTGCTGCATGAGACATTTTCTGATCTTGTACTCTTGCCGACTTATCTCCTTATCTTCTTTACGTTGTTTTATGATAAAGAATTATGCTAACAGCCGAAGTTTTGTCGCTTTTATACAGAATGTTCGTGGGAAATTTCAATAAAACCATGGAAGCTATTTGTGCCATGTGCTATTTCAAACAAATCTCTGCTTTAACTCCATTCATACCTCATTGAAATAAAGTTGTAAAAGACGTAACAATAGCACGAACTGGACAGTATCTGAAAAAGAATGTTAAAAAGCATTAGTGCCATTTTAACAATACTTACAAAGTCATGTTTAATTGTACCAACCAACCAACTAAGCCTTACAGCTTCGTCAAATTTTCTTTTAAAATCTATGTAACGCGTCTTTGTTGCTCTAAAATTATCCACTCCAAATTAAAACATAAAAAACTTAGTAATTCTAATTAAGTTTATTTTTTTAAATAAAAAATCTATTTTTAAATTATTTGTTTTCGTATTTCAGCGCGTTGAAGCCATTTTGAGTATCTACCCGGAAGGGCACAAGCGTGGTGCCATGATTCCTTTATTAGATTTGGCCCAGCGTCAACACGGTTGGTTGCCCATTTCAGCCATGCACAAGGTAGCTGAAATCTTGGATTTGCCTCATATGCGTGTCTATGAAGTAGCCACATTCTATACCATGTTTATGCGTAAACCTACCGGCAAATATCACATTCAAGTGTGCACCACTACACCATGTTGGTTGAGAGGTTCTGATGAAATCTTACAAACATGCATGGTAAAATATTTTAGTATTTAAAGACCAAAGAATGTGTATTAAAATAAATTTTTAAACTTTTAGAAATCCTTAAATCTTAAAGTTGGCGAAACGTCCAAGGATATGAAATTTACCATATCTGAAGTGGAGTGTTTGGGTGCTTGTGTTAATGCTCCTATGGTAGCAATTAATGATGATTATTATGTGAGTTAACACATTTAAAATTTATTATATTTTTAAGTTAATAAATTGTGTGCTATTTACCTTTCCAGGAGGATTTAACGGCTAAGGATATGGAAGACATTTTGTCTGATTGTAAAGCTGATCGTATTTCTCCTCCCGGACCGCGCAATGGTCGCTTTGCTAGTGAACCTAAGGGTACACCCACTTCTTTGACAGAGGAACCTAAAGGTCCTGGTTTTGGTATTCAACCTGGTCTTTAAATACTTTAGTAGTGCGATCTTTAGATATTTTTAAATATATTTAAAAATATTAAATGTTTTTCGTGTTGTTCATTAACTCAAGAGAAAATTTAAAGGATTTTTATCATATTTATTTAATTGTTCAAAAATTTAGTTTTAAAAAAGGGCCGCGAACTTTCAATATTTGAAATAGAGTTGCCATATTTCTGCAGAAATATTAAAGTTATTAGTTTGCAAAACTTTTGCATAAAATTTGATTTAAATCAAATCTATCTTTATAGAAAGTGCTAGAAAGCCGGTAGTGGAAACTACTGCTTCTATTATTTTGTTTCGAATTCATCTGGCACAGAATTTAAAATCTTATTGTCTATCTTAGATTGACATTTGAATTATTTTCATAAATGAATTTATCTATTTTACTCTTATGGTATCTAAATTTTATTGTTCTCTAAGTTTAATCATAAACTAACACCAAACTGAAAAAATATTAAAAATGCAAATACTTTGGTTTTTCAAAACCGCCAATGGTTTTTACCGTGTTTACCATTTTTTTTTTTTTTTTTTTTTTTTGGTTGGATTAGCGGTCGCTTGAAGACTTATTTTATTTTAGGAAATAAAAAGCTTTTATTATTTTTTTTTTGTGCATAAAATTGTATTTTTTGTATTTGAATTTATTTTTTGTTTTAAGTTTTCATGATTACGAGAGGGTCTTAAACAATGTATAAATCATTATACAGATTAATATATTTATTGTTATTAAATATTTTTTAGTTTTTTTTTAACCCTCTTAAAAAGGACGAATAAAAAAAGAGAAAATTAAATTTTTAGAACAAAAATAATTTTCAATTTGGAAAAAAAAAAATTACAAATTATTTTTTTATTTTCCAAGGGATTATATCAAGCAAATTCAAAAGTGATTAAATTCGACATCAAAAGCAAAACGATTAAAACCTGAATAACTTTGTAAATATATTAAAAACACATTTTCTTTTAATTGGATAAATCTATCGAAATCCAACATTTTCGAAAATACATTTTTTGGTTGAACTATCGAAATCGATAAATTTGTACAGATCTGTATAAGCAAAAAGGACTCAAAAAATAGTTTAACTCCGAGTAAACTCTAATTAAATTTATCAAGCAGTTGCTATGTAAAAATATTAAAAGCTAATTTTGCATTAAAGACAACACAGTGATTATGAATTTCTGAAGAGACCCTATGTTTAACCATCAGGCTTGAAATAAATATGTTGACCCTTGAGAGATTTAAAATCAAAACATTAAGTTCAGTTGCCAATCGTAAATAAGATTGCTTGCTACAATCAAAATATAAATTTCATATCTTAGATTTAAAGTTTAACTGGCGGACAGGACTTGAATTTGGCAGTAAAAAGCGGTATACATGATTTTCGACAAATAAATATAAACGTTAGGCTACTATTCTACTTATTATAGGTGTTTTGAAAACAAAACTTATAAAACATTCCTCTGAAAGTCTATATGTTGCCGAGTTATAAATCGAATATTTTTGAAATAAGGCAAATTTAATTTAAACTGCCTGTTTTAGAAAAAAAATATAGTTTAGAACTGGGGGGGTTAACAATTTACTTTAAAATAAAGAGCACATTTATAGTTTATTCTGTTAAATATTGCCCACGAATCCTATAAATGGCGGCAAACATGTCGGCTTGAAATTTATTCTTGACACTACGTGGTACATCTTTCATCAGATTTAACATCATCCTTAAAAACGATTCATCTACAGCTGATGCGGCTAAATTTGTTGATCTAATCGATGGGCGCGAACGTGTTGTAGCAGCATCGTCTTGCGTATCAAAACCGGAATCCTCGGGAAATACAAAATCACTTTCACTGCAATAAAGAAAAATCTTGTTAAGTTTGTTTTAAGGTCAGTTTGAAAAATTTTTAAAAGATTATGAAAATTTTTTTTAATACTTATTTATATGCAGGTGCAAACATAAATTAAATTATAGTTTTATAAACATTTAATTTTTATTTTATTAATTTATTAGGGTCAGCTTTATAGTTTTTCCGTTTTTAAATTGCTGTTTTTTTTCTGTTATTTTTTAATATTTTAACTTTTGTTTACATTTTCTTCATATTAAATTTAACGTTATCAAACGTTACAACTTTTCCGTTTATGAACGCAAACTATACTTCGTATATTAAAAACTCGAACAAATTTTTAAGTTACCTTTTCTGAAAAGTACATAAGAAGACGGGCAACTTTACGAAAACTTCCGATATGTGAATAATTTTTTAAATTAAATACAACTGATTCATTTATTTTGTTTTGATTCGAAGGAAATAATTAAATTTTTTAGGAAGATTTAAAACTCTTTTTAAAATTATTTTGGGGACTTACAGGATGATTTTTAAGACATTCATTTTTAATTCCTCATGTCCACTTACACGATGTTTTCTTATTGATTTATTATTGACATGCAATTGGACTTTTTTTTTAATTATGATTTGTTATAATAAAAACATATTTTTTACTTCACATTTTTTGTTTTAATTTTCATTTGCACTTTTTAACTTTTTTAAATGTCGATACAAACAAGTTATTTGTTTTAACCGATTTGAACTTAAAAAAATGTAAAGAAAAATTTAGAAATTATAATACGGGAATTACTGTCTCTTTTCTTTTCAACCCTATTCGGTATCAAATAAGAAATATTTTTAAAACAGGAAATATTTTTTGTAAATGCCGTCATAGTTGTAAGATTTGTCAAGTTTTTTTTTTATCTGGTTACTGGCTTCATTTGTTAAAAATAAAAAGGTATGTGCAGCAAAGCGTGTAGCTAGCAGCAGTCACGCAATAAAATGGTGTTCCAGTAATAAATGTCAAAAACAAATATTATTTCTAATAAAGCCAAAAGAAATAAGATATACGTTTACTTTAGTTTAATTTGTTTGAATAAATTCGTATTTCGACCACCCGGTACATATCGTCAATCGAAGGAAAATGTTTATAAAAAAAACTAGACCTGTTGTAAAAGAATCGAATTTTAAAGAAAATTAGAATTTCTTTTCATGATTTATTCAGAGTAAAACTTTTTTATGTTTACACGTTAAAACTAGTTTATTGCTAAAAATAATTATTTTATGTATTTTTTTACGTTTTTATTTAAATATTTTTTTATGTTTCTTTGAAAATTATTTTTTTTTTTGTATATATTTTTTGTTTCATTTGTATATATTTAATTTAAAAGTTTTGTTTTTAGTTATAAAATTAAATGAAATCTTTTGAATATTTATACGTTTGTTTTTCCTTTTCAATTTGTGTTGGTTTGTTTGCTTGATAAGTTTAGGTTTTTTGTGTCATAATTTTAGTTTTGATACAAAAGGAATTAAAAAATATATATAAATAAAAGTTTCTTAAAAGGAAAGTATTGCTCTTTGGCAAATAAGATATTAATTAGATTTATTCATTCAGGTTAAAATCAAACATTGAATTTAATCAATGGTGATAACATTCCTTAAAAAAAACTCAAACAATTATACTGCCGAATTCCAAAATATAAATTATTTTTAATATTTAAGAAATTCAACACATAATCAAGAGGAATGAAAACAATTAACACAACTTAAAACATAAAATAAAGATAAAAAGTGCGGGAAAGGATATTTAGAAGGAAATAAAATAAAAGGACAAGAATCTTTTGATTAATATTTATATAAATATGCTTTTTCAATTAAAAAAAAAAACATCTCCAATTTTGCTGATACTTTTTTTTTTGTTAAGATACACATTATTCCATTTTACTCATCCATATCGCCATAGAAAACTCTGCAAACGACAAAGAGATAATTAATAAAAACCATAACCTTTTTGTGTACAGAGGCTGAATAGTAATATTTACCTTACCTTTTCTTTGTGACCGATCTCTTGGACTTGCGACCAATCGGATTATTGATATTGGTACGCGGTGCCGTTTCGTTAACCAATCGTTTGGTTTTCTTTGGCTCTTCGCGTAATTCTTTAAATGAAATATTTTCTTGTGTTTTCATTTTTGCCAAGAATTTCTGTATTATGTCGCTACAATTTAAATTTTCTTCAGGTTCCCAGGTGTCATTTTTTGGCCCGAAACCCTTCCAACGTATGCGAAATACACGACCTTTCTTTTCTTGGGCGTAATCAATTATTTTTTCTACTTCCCATTCTTGGTCTTCATCTTCAATACTTTTCTTGCTACCACGGCCATCGGCAGATTTTTTTCCACCTTTCTTTTTGGCTGGTGTAGTACCTTTTTTCGGTGCTTGTTTTTGCTGCAAATTTTTAAGTTTTTAAATAAACAATTTTTAACTGTAAAAATTAAAAAAATATGTTTTAAAATAATAAATTTAATTTTTTTTAAGCAAAAAAAAAAATAAATATCAACCCAATCATGAATATTCTCACGGAATTTTTTTCTCGAGAAAAAATTTCTCTAATTATGAATTCCGCGGGAACAAAAAATAAAAAAGTAATTTGAAGGGAGTTATTTTCCTTTTTTACATATAATTTCTCTTTCATATATCATAATAAACACTTTTTCCCGAATTTTTTTCACTTTTCACATGCAATAAAAAGGGGAACAATTTTATAATAGGACAAAAGGGAAAAGTGAGAAAACTCGCGCGGGATTTCTGTTTATATTTAGGCTGTATATGTATTTATTAAAGTTGTTTTTATTACAAAATGAATTATTTGGAATCATTATAATTTTTTAGCATTATAAAAAAAGGAAATGTACATATTATTTAAAATTTAAATAATTTTTAAACGTGATTATAATTCTCATTTCATTAATTTTGGCTTAAACATAATATCTATTATTTCTTAGGTAACTCTGTAATATAATAATTTTTCTTCTGAATGGAACCTCTTTATATTGTTCTGAAGTTGGTATCTACCAATAGTTTTATATTTTTAGTTATGCTGTGAAACTGTATTGCCATATGGCAACACTAAGAAAAACCAATAGGAGCTAAAATCGTCAAACTTATAAGAAATTACACCTGATGTTACATTTACATTTATTAAAAAAAATTTATTGCAAATGTTTGAATGTTTTTTGTAGGTGTCTCCAGTCGACGTATTCTACAACAGTTGAATAAATGTTGTTTGTTATTTCAGTGCAAATGTTTGTAAATTTGCTAAACACTTGCAATATTTTTTCATATGTTTACTTTTTAAATATTCAACAACTTAATTAAGTCAAGAGACTTATTCTACCAAGGTTGCGTAAAAATTTTTTGTTTTTATTGAAATCGAATCTGGTAGATTTGTTAACGTAATCAAAGAAGCAGCAATTTAATGTCTCGAAAAACAGGAACAATATTTTTAACACTTCACCTTCCTAGCAATTACGCAGAAGTGAATATTAAAACATATGAAAAATTGTTATTATATAAACGAACATTTTTGCTAGTTATTTAATTTTTACTTAATTAAAAATAAAAAAAGATACACTTTTTTAAAACTTAAGAGTAAACACTTCCAAGGGATTTTAAGCCTCAATAAAATTATGTATGTAATTTAAGTTAAATCTTTTTGTAGAAAGCATTAATTTTGATAATTCATCTACTATTATTATTTCATAAGAAAAGTCAGCAAAATAAAAAAATTAAATTGGTTATACTGCTCATTTCTTAACAAAGATAAACTAAAAAGGTAGATAAAAATGTAAGCGGAAGGTCGATTTTCTAAAACATTTTTTTTTTTTTTTTTTTTTGTAAATTAAAATATATATAACAGATTCTTATTTTTACAATATTCGCAATACACTGCTGTATTGACCGGCTTTATTGAATAAAAGGAAGACCAAGCACAGATATTGTTTACAGATATGTATGTACCTATAACAACAAATAACGAGCAGCAATCTGTTTCTATCCAAGGCAACCAACTACAATGATAATTTTTTTATTCACATAAATCATGCTTAAAATAAATCTACAAACTATAAAATAAAGCGAGAATAAGAATAATCTACTTATACCTAAATAGTTCGTAAGCATGTTTCATGAATTTTAAAGATACATAGGTAGGGTAAATGTGCCTAAGGTCGGCATGTACCAGTACTCGGCAATTTTTTTTAAATTTTAAATAAATAAGGATAACGGTTATTATATATGAAAATAACATCAAGTATGCCATGAAAATGTACTCATATCTCTATTTTTAACGATCAAAGTAGGCTGAGATGAGTATATTTTCTTAATCTTGTCCTCATTCGGTGACAGTGTTTGAATACGTTCAGTAGTGCTTATGTTTTTATAAGAAAAATTTAGTGTAGACCTAACTTTAACAGGTGAGTAAGCATGTGATTTTTAGAAATTATTTAAACAATAAGGTTTTTTAAGACAGAAATGCCTTCAAATTTTATCATGGCAGTGTTAAATTTAACAAAAAATAATTATTTATTTAAGTTTATTGGGTGCCGACATTAGGAACAAATATTTTTGACATTGTCCAATGGTCGGCACTAGGGTGCCGACTACTGGTAAACTAGTGTTTTTAACTGATTAAGCTCAAATTATACTAAAATACTTTTTAATTACTCCTCTTGCCACTAGACTTACTGAAAATCAGTTTAGAATGAGTTTACCCAGTATTCGGCATGATTTTAAATTAGTATGTGTTGACATGCCGACTATAGGACAAATGTTGTCCTGAAGTCGGCAGCGGTTTTATTTCCAATATAATTAACTAAAAGGTCCATAAAAAGGTTAATATTTTGAAATCTGTAGATATAGTTACTTCTTGGCATTTCAGATATTTAATATTTAATATTTTAATGCCGACAATGTTGACTATACGAAGTGTGTAAAAAATAGTTTGGAAAAACTAATTGCTGACAATCCCAAATGTGAAGATTCTGTTAAAGATACAGATTTAGACATTGCTGTAGAAGTAATAAACAAAATAGCTTTAAAGTTGCGTGAACGTGGTATTAATCCCGATGTTGTTATTGAAGAGATAAGTTCCCTAAAAACAAAAGACTACCAAAATATTGAAATATTACAAAATATTACGATACAGTCAGGCACATATGTAGTCAACGAGGAAGGTATATTGGAAAAGGAAAAAAATGAAATACCATCAACACCTACGACAGCTTCATCTTCAAATCTGTTATCTTCTTCAACTCAAGTAGTACTAACGCCTACAGTAAAGAATAACGCGGAGTTACAGTCCATTTACTGTCTCACCCCAAGCTCATCAAGGAATTATCACCGAAATAACTTGTTTTTGCTTTCGACCTCTTCTTCTCCTATCCCAAACAACAGTCACTCAAATCAAACAACTTTGAATGGTCCCTCTCCTACTTCTGCTATAAATGGCGCTCACAATCAAAGCAGGTTTACTCCAATAAGGTTTTCTCCGAACACAGGTAATAAAAAGTTATTCATTACGTATCTACAGACTTATATGTATATATGTATATTTAATGCTTTTATATTAAATATTTTACAGTCGGAAATTTAATGAAAAATTAAGCAAATTCGGTATCACCAACATTTGATAAGCATCTTTACTTTCCAAAACTACTGGCTTCCAAACAGTCAACACCAAAAACGAAGGCTCCAAGCGCTATATCTGCTCTTGCATGGTGGGAGCATATACAGGCCAAAGAAAAAGAAAAACTTGATAAAGCCGAAGCTATACAAGCCAGAAAACAAGAGCGACAAAAAAGAAAGATGGAAAAAAGGAAAAAGCCAACACAAGTCAAAAAAGGAAGAAAACAAAAACAAGTGTGCGGCACCTGTGACCAAGATTTGGACACTGATGCTGAGGATGACCAGTTAAAAAATGTAGGGTGCAACACTTGCCCTAAATGGTTCCACCTCATGTGCACAGAATTACAAAACATGGCTTACGAGGAAGTTATTACCATTGATTTCGTATGCAAAACATGCAAAGAAAAAACGGATTAGTTCCCCATAACCTATTAATTTTATACCAAATGAATTACTTATGTAGATCTCCTGAATTGAATTCAAATACATACCTGAATTACTATACAAATTTTATATTTTAGCATTTATGAAAATAAAAGCATTATTTTTAAATAAATAATAATTTGAAATACATTACTAATTAATTTTTCGTTAAAAAAATGATCATGCCGACAATAGGATCATCACATGCCGAATATTGGACAGCCGTGTGCCGACTATTGGCAAATGTGATATATTTCCCGAAATGTTTAATTTACTAAATTTTAATTAATTAGTTTTCTAAAATAATAAATTTTGCCGAAAACAATATCCATTACTGAATTGTTATAACTAACTGTCATTCCAATACCATTTTCAGATTCTTCGTCAGATCCATTAAAAAAATGGAAAAACGTTAAACTGCCGACTACTGGCGCACTTACCCTATATATTTTTTTAAATAATTTTGCTATACATAAATACACATGAAAATTAATTTATTTTAGACATGGGTATCTCGACTTATAACTTTATAAATACAGGAATAATTCATTCTTACATTTAATAAAAAGTGTAGAAAAATAATTAAGTATCACATTTACCCTTTTTACGATTTTAGTCATTATTTTAAAAAAGCTTTTTTTAACAATAAACATACGTCGAAATTTACAAACTACATTATTACCACAATTTTTTATGCTTTTAAGTTTTTATTATTTTTTTCTAGCATTTATTTTATACTCCCTTTTCTATTTAGTATGTATTTACTTTTCCAATTGGTTGAACAAAATCTTACCCCGCCAAAACTAAAATAAATTCGACTTGGCAAGCCTAATAAGATAAAAGAAAAATTGTTGGCAATCAGAGAGTAGCAACTGTACTCTTTTTCGAGGTTCGTCAACATCCTATTTAACCACACTTTCAATTTAAGTGTTATTTGCTTTCGACGAAGCTCCCTTCCACGTCAATCATACATAACAGAACAATATTCACTTACCTTTTTCTTATATCTTTCAATTATATCCGGACAACTTAGTGTCTCCTCGGGTTCCCAAGTATCATCGGCCTTGGTATAGCCCTTCCATCTTATTAAAAAGTATGAAACTCCACGCTCTGTTTTGTGACCCACAATATCTTGGACTTCATATTCCTCTTCGTCTTCGGCATCTACCTCCTCATTATCATCATCGTTGTATGTCCCTTTCTTAGCTTTAGTTTTGTTTTTAGACCCGCCTTTGGCTTTGGGTTTAATGGGTTTGCGTACCTTCTTCTTTGGAGAGCCATTTACAGCCTCCTCATCACTTTCATTTTCACCTGATTTTTTGGAACCTGATGACTTGCGTTTTTTAGCCTTTTTAGTTTTTCCGTCATCACCACCTTCGTCACCATCAGAAAGGTGAAAATCCGTATCATCGTTAAGGCCGGTTCTTACTACGTCATCGACGCCGGCATCATCATTTGCGTTTACAGAATCTAAACTTTTATTATTGTCGTTATTGGCTGCATCGCCATTTTCCGACTCGCTGCCGCTAGGCACTGGATCAACGTGATCCAAAATCATTTCATCTTCATTTTCATCGGCCCGTTCACTTTGTTTATCATCATTTTCAGCAGCTTCCGTATATTCGGATATTTTCTTTTTATGTATTTTACCCACCATTTTACTTATTTGACACCACTAAACGAAAAATACACACAATCACCGATTTTTTGCGAGGGATTTTTTAATAATATGCAAATTAGATGTTTATGGGCTATAGTTATAAAAATTTATTTCAATACAAATTAGTATTTCAATTTTTCTGTATTGCAAACAATATTATTTATTTTATTTTCACTTTTTTATCAATATTTTTTAGAAATTAAAAAATTTTAGACGCCGATGTGTTGGAAAAAATGGTGGATTATTCCTGTACTTTTCTCCTGTATTTTGGCAGTGTTGTAATCGGTTTAGTGTTGCTTCAACAATTGTAAATATAACAAAGTAGCGTTTTTTAATAATAATGAGGTAATTGTTATAAGGCGAAATTATTTACTGACAATATTACAAAAACGGTGACATGCCTGATGGTTTTATATGAACCAAGGCCATTTTATAGCAAGTAAATGCGTTAGCTTTAAAAGTTCCGGATGTCTTGCAAAATTGAAGCTAGTTGCTTTGAACACAATATAAAAAACAATTTTGGTAATTGGAAATTATACAATGTAGTTTGCAGATAACCTTTAACGGATTCGCTTTGGCTTAAATGTTCACGAATATCTCTTTAACTACAATTAAAATTTCATGCACAAGAGATATTCAGATGTTAATCTGTTTTTACCTAATGCTATAGTAATATTACTTGCTTATATTAAAACTAAAACGAATTGATAATTAACAAAATCCGTTTGGAGTTACGTTAGTTACGAACAAATTTAAATTTTAAGGTGAAAGTACATAACAAGCGTTGAGTGCTTTAGCGTGTTATACACTTCTATTAAATAGTTGAAGTAGAGTATTTTTATAGTATAAGGTCAGCTGACTTTTCTTTCAATGGAGGAGAAATTAATAGCAGAGATAAAAAATAAAATATTGTACAAGAAGCTACGATTACAATAATTCGTGTACGTGTGCTGTGCCTGTCAACATATGTTTAAATACGAATTGATAGCAGGTGACTGCATTAAGGCCGGGGCACATAGAATCCGTCATACGTTAAACTTTGACAAATTCAACTGACAAGTAAGTTAAAATACATGTTTTCTTATGAGCGTTGTCACAATCAATACGTGTCCGTCAACGCAAAGTACGAAAGTTGGTCAACTTTTAACTTTTGAATACTTTGACAACTATCAACTGCTTCTTCTTCTCTGTTTTCTTTTAACTCTTGTTGTGTTTCAGTTGTGTTTTGTGATTTTAATAAAACAATTTTGTTGGCAAACAATAAAATACAAATTTAATTAATTTAAAAAGTGAATAAAATACAAATTAAATTTAAAAGTGAATAAAAATAGAGAGCAAACTTTGATTTAACATCCTTCAGCAAAGTATTCATTGTGCCAACCTCATCCGTCGTTACTTTGACTTTAGTTGAATTTGTCAAAGTTTAACGTATGACGGATTCTATGTGCCCCGGCCTTTAGCTTTTGCGTGTATTTTGCTTTCGTTAAATCTCGTTGAGGTGTAAAAAAAATGTGGCAATATAACAGCGAATAAAAAAAATAAACAGAAAAGACGAATCAAACAGATGACTGCATTAGCTCAGACGGTCAACATTTGTTTGTTGTTTTCCTTTGAAAGTTGTCATAACTGTTGCTTTTTTATTTATTGTGACTCTGCCAACATGTCTTGTTTTTAACATTTGTTAATTTTAAAAATACATACACCCATATTCCCAGACTTTTTTTACAGCTCAACAAAAATTATCAAAAATAAAATACACGTAAAAGCTATTGCAGTCACGCGCTATCAATTCACCTTGATATTTACTTTATATTTTACAAAGCAGTAAAGATAAAATTATATTTTACAAAAATAATAGTTAAATATTCGACAGTTTTGTCAACAGTTCTTTTAATATCAAGATGTTATTGAATGTTTCTTAATTATTTCGCCATGCAGCACACTGTTTTTAACTGTGTATAACAACTCTGTGTTCGTTGACATTTCATGAAAACATTGCAGTTTAACGAAACGCACGTGCTCCAGAAAGGTTTTAGTTTTTATTAAAAATTATTTTTTAATTTTTAGCCACAATGATAAATGCGAGAAAACGTGGGGCTGATAAGAATAATAAATATGAAGAGCCACTGAAAAAGAAAGCTCATAAATTTGAGAACAATGTCGATAAAGACAAAAAACCACACAAATTTGGAAAATTCAAAAAACCAGCGGCAGTTAAAAGCGGCGATGGCAAGTTTAACAGTAATAAATATAAGAGTAAAAACCCTACTAAATTTGTAAACAGGCCAGGAAACAAATTTGCAGGCAAACCTACATATGGTGATAAAGAAGCTGCAGACAGTTTGAATTTGGGGGAACCAGAAAAAACTGATTGGCGCAAATATAAACAAGAAAAAAAGGATTTAAAGCTAAAACGTAAGCAGTCAAAAAATACCTATGAAATATCAATAGAAGCCAAACAGATTTATGAAAAGTTAAAATGTCGAAAAACCGAAAATAAAGCTGAATTAGTAGAAAAATTGTACAACTTGTTCAAACATGGTGACACCATCCAAAAGATAGTTATGGCTCATGACACTGCAAGAATAATACAGTGCATGCTTAAGTATGCTTCACCTTCCTTAAGAGAACAGCTCTCTGAACTGCTAATGCCTTACGCTGTCGAAATGTCTATTTCGAAGTATGCACACTTTTGTGTTTTACGTATGTTAAAATATGGTTCGCCCGCTACAAAATCCAAATTGGTGGATTCATTCTTCGGAAATATTGTCAAATTGGTATGCCACAACATATCCAACAAAATTCTTGACCATGTTTATCTTACAATAGCAAATCCAAAACAAAAAGCTTATATGCGTCAAGAGTTTTATGGTGATTTGTATAAGAAATCTAAGGATGACAGTGTCAACAGTTTGGCCGTTTGTTATAAGGAAACGAGTAGTATGAAGGCGTCTATGTTAAGCTCTGTTAAAGCAAATTTGGAACATGTTGCCAATAAAAAGCTAGTAGACAATTCCTTGGTCCACGCCATAATGTTGGAGTACGTTAAGGAAATGGAAGAGGATAAAGTCGAGGAAACTGTAGCAATGTTTGCTACGCTAATTCCTTTAATGCTGACGACTAAGGATGGCTGCCAAGCAGCTATAATATGTTTCCATAAATCAACACCTAAAAATAGGAGAGTAAGTGAATTTTGTTATTGGATTAAGGCCAAAAGGTTTTTAAAAGTAAAAATCAATAAAAATTATTCCAGGCCATCATAAAGAGTATCAAAGAACACTTGGTAAAAATTTGCACTCATGAACATGGCCACATTTTTGTAATAGCTGTTCTAAATGCTTTAGATGATACAAAGGCAACTAAAAAGGCCATATACGACACCATTCACCAAGAACTGCAAACTATAATGGCAAACCAATGGGGCCGTCGTGTAGTTGAATGGTTAGTTTCACCTGGCAATACCAATTGCTTTCATCCAACATTTATTGCTACAATAGAAGAGGGCCTTCAGTATGGAAAAAAAGATAAAGATGTGAGAAGAAAGGAAATTTTCGAACAAATCGAAGGACTTATAGCCAAGTCTATTGCAGAAAATCCAGAATTTTGGCTATCTGACAAACATATCGGTCTGGTCACAGCAGAAATATTGAAAAATTGTAAATTCTTGTGATTATATATTTTATATAATATTTTAAAATGTTTTTGTATCTTTAAAGTAACGTCACCAAATTTTGTTATTGCTGCTACACCTCTCGCAAAAATTATTTCGAAACCTGATTGGTCTATTAGCGTTAAAGAGGAATCCAAAGACAAAAAAACTAAAAAGCCGCAAGATGTTGAAAAAATTATAACGGAAGCAACAAAGCTACAAATTAAACAACGTAAGATTGCTAATAAAAATAATATTAGAACTGAGAAAGCTGAAGAAATCGAAGGAGAGCAGGATGATGAATCAGAAACAGATGAAAAGGAAGAGGTAGGAAGGCAGTGTTAATTTTTGTTACAAAAATAATACTTATAGACCATTATTCATTTGTATTTATAGGACTCAACTGTCACTGTCTTAGGTATTGAAGAGGCCGGGTTTCACATTGTTCTAAAAAAAATCATTAAAAACGATAAAGAACGTTTGGCACAAGACGGAAGTTGCGAAACTTTTGGTAAATTTTTGATACAAGAACTCACCGATGACACTATTAAACTCTGGCTGACTATTAATCGTTCTTGCTATGTCTTACTTACTATCCTTGAGAATAATACAGAAGATGTCCAAGAAAAAGTCAAAGCACTGCTACAACCTCATGCCGATCTTTTGCAAAAGCAAAAGTTAAATGGAGCTCAATTGTTGCACAAAAAACTGGTCTAGTTTAGAGTTAATTTTTTTATTTAATAAAATAAAAATTGAATAAAAAAGAATAAGGTTTTCAAGTTTTCTTTTAAAGGTGATTACGTAGAAATAATATTAATGATATTTTCCAACATTTGGTTTCCTTTAAGATTATTTATTTTTAAAATGCATTTTTTTTGTTCAATTTCTTTTAAGTTAAAGACGGTGCGAGTGGACTAGAAGAAAACTTATTCTGTGCGTAATATAATATGCAGTCCTGATTCAGTATCAACTATTTTAGATAACTGTCCAACTTTTAAATTAAAAGCAGCCTCTTCAAAGGGCTTTTGCATTTGACCGCGGCCAAACATTCCCAAATCTCCACCTCGCTTAGCAGAACTGCAATCACTGTATTTTTGAGCCAACTCTTCGAGAGTTGCGTCGCCACTCTCAATCTGTTTTCGATAGTCCTCCAATATTTGACGAGCTTCATCTTTGGTACGTGTAATATTCTCTTCACGCCATGAAGATGGTCGCCGACTTCCCTTGTGTTTAACCAGCAAATGGGATGCTCTTACTTCACTTGGACCTGTAGAAGATATTTCTTTTTTTGCCGGTTCTGTAGGCAAATCCCATTGCGATTCCTTAGTATATATATTTAAATAGTAGGTAAGACCTGAAAATAAATAAAATTTATCACGTAAAATCAATAAAATTGTAGTTTAATAATAAAAACATTAAAAGGGATGGCGATTTGTTCTTTATAGTTTTTTTTGTTGCTGAAACTACTTACCAGTTGAGCGACTTGTGCGTACTTCCCATCCCTCTGGTATGTTTTTTTCATTATCAGACATTTTGCTTTTATTGAATAGTTATAATTATTTGCGTTTTGTTAATAATATTTACAATGGAAATTTGCAAATAACTTTTCTTGTGATACATATACCGCACAAATGCACAAACAACCGGTGTGTAGGGATATATTAAGGGAATATCTTATTGTGAATGTACAATAATCCAACGTGTTAGCAATTTGTTGTGAATATAAGTAAAAAATAAGTACGCTTTTCATCACTGTCAATCCAGTGCTGTCGACTTTAGAACGTTATTGAAGAAGAAAATTAAAAAAGCTTCTGTGTTAGTTTTAATTCACTTTGAAACTGTTTTAGTTCTAAATATTAAATTTTTGTGGTTTTGTCTTTATATTCTTACAAGAATTTTATAAAGCTATTATTTTGTTTGCTTATATTTTTTTTTAAAGGAAAAATATGTTTACAGAACAATTTTAAGATATTTTTAACTAAAGATGTTTAGATTATAGCTCTTAAAATTATGTTTGTTGTTTTTATATCTGTAGTCATTTTTTCCTTATTTTTAAAAATATTATTACATATTTATCTCAAAGATATGTGGTGCTGTATTTAAAAAGTTTTTACAAATTTTTTGTGTTTTATATCTTTCGAAATAGATTTGTGTGATAAGTTATTATTTTTTAGTTAGGCTTAAGTTCGCTACGAAATGCGTTTAGTCGTAAAAAGAATTTTAACTTTGCTTTATATTTATACTCTTAGTGAACTAAGCCCATTTACACCTAAGTCAAAAAGTGGTGACGAACGAGGACTAGTTTATCTCGACAAAGTAGTTTATTTTTCTTTACATATAATATATGCTTATCCCTCCAATAACTACAATTTAGTAAATTCAAGTAAACTGTGAGTGCAAATTTGTAAGCAAACCATTTTTGTCATTGTAGTTGTTTTTGTTGTGTATTGTGTTTTCTTTGTTTATTATAAACAGCTGGTTTGTTGTTAGAGAAAAATTAATTGCAATAATTTAAAAAGCAGAACGGCACGGCACAGAACAGCAATATAAAGTAAAGACTAATGAGGCCTTAAAGCAAAAAACAAGAACTAAACTTTAAGAAAAAACAACAATAATCAACACTGATTTTATGTTTTCTTATCCAAATTTTATACAAAGCGAATTTATAGCAGGTAAACTTGCGGCGAAAATGAATACGACACTGCGAGAGAAATATATACATTTGGTTTTTGTAAAAATCGTCTTCGGCTGTCAAAACAAATAAGTAAAAAAGCAGATTTCAACTTTTTACATTCGAAGAAGGAAAAATCACGTAGTTACCTGGGCTGTTAATGACATCTGTTATTAATTTGCCTTAAATTTTACATATCCAATAATTTGATATAGGGACTTAAAAAATAACTAATTTGTACTTAGAATGAATGCTGACGATTGCTGTACTGGTCCAGTAATTGCATTTTATTCTGCTAGTTTTTATTTTAATATTTCATTATTTTAAGTTGTTCATTTTTTATCAATTATTTGTTCTAAAAAAGCAGACCGTTTCACTAAGTTCTTATCTAAAGTAAAAAAAATTCTGACGTTTTTTTTTCCTCAAATATGTTGACAACCCTGACTGACAGTAAACCAACGTACACAAAATCAGTTGGAAAAAAGAAGTCAAACGAAGTTGATGTTTTGCGTGAGTGTATTACAAGTGTATTACAACAAATGAATAAGTGGATTAAGAAAAAAATCAAAGCAGAAAAATTTGCCAATTGGAAAAGATAATAATGATAAAAATATTTTTAAACGAATAACTTTTGCCAGTAATATTAATTAAATAAAAAAAAAACAGCAGAAATAAAATTCTAAAAAGTGTTTACACGAATGCAAAAAATAAGAAAAGGCCAGAGAAGTCATTTGTGTCTACATTAGCAAAATTATTAAAAAGTTGGTGGTGTATAAAGGAAAAGTTAAAAAAATTAAGGTGTCTTGAAATAAATTTCTAAATAATACACAAAAACAGGACTCAAAAAATTGTTTCTACTTGCATCTCAAACACACCTCATTATACAAACAACAACAAACATACAAATATAAGCTACTTAACAGCCCTGCTTACTTATTTAATCTCTATTTGGACTTGCTAAATGAAAAAAAAAAAAAAACAGCAGCAACAACAATTTAATTCGGCATTAAAAATCTTTTAACTGCAAATTGTAAGTTGTATCTTTTTATTGTTTTAGATAACTTTCATTTTTTTGGCGAATAATAAAAAAAGCGACAGTTAAAAATTGTTTTCTGTCAATAATTTTAGGTTTTGTTAAGCTAACGAATAATTGATGGTTAATCATCCTTAGTTCATGTTTTGTTGTTTTTTTTCTTCTTCTCATTGGCTTTATGTTGATGCTGTTGTTTTTTTTGATAGAGAGAATTTAAAAGAGAAAAGGTGTAGCATTTGAGTCAGGGATGGTAATTCTTGTTTTTTACAATTGTCACATATCAATTTTAGGAATTGTTAAAGACAGCTGATTTTGTTTTTTTTTTGATTGATTTATTGTTCATTATAAAAATGTTTTTTTTTTTATATTCACAATTTTCTTTAATTTTTTTTGCTATTTTTTGAAATTGTTTTTACCTGAATTCGCCAGTAAAACTTATACTGCTTTTATAATACTGAAAATTATTTTTCAATTCTTATTTAATACTCTGACATTTTTAGACAATTGTTTTCTGTTTTACCCTGTTTTAAACAACTTCTGGGTTGCGACTACTTAATTGCAGTTATTTGTTTTTTACTTTAATATCGCCGATGGGAGTTAAACTCATGATCTTCTGCTACACAACAAGCACATGCCCAAGCTAGAATTTTGATGCCATCTCAATGCTAATGTTGAAAAAACTTGGCCCAGTATTGCTTGAATATCTGACGCGCCTTCTAGAAATCTCGATTCGCCAATTGGTGATTCCGGATATCTGGAAGGTTGCTCGGATAATTCCCATACTAAAACCAAACAAACCCGCCACAATGGGAGAATCTTATATCCCAATCTCCCTTTTATCATCCGTAGCTAAGATTTTAGAAGCGTTACTACTGCCCAATCTAAAAGAACATCTTTTACCCGCCACACACCAACATGGCCTCAGGGAATCCTACAGTATCACAACGGCTTTGAATATGATAGCTACCCAAATTGCTGACGGTCTTAATCAGCAGAGACCATGTCAACTAACAGTTGTTGCTGCCTTAGACTTATCTAAGACATTTGACATGATCGATCACTCTGTGCTGATAAATTACTTCACGAGCTCCACTCTACCCAACGACGTTAAGCGCTGGATTCCCAACTACTTAAGTGGTAGACAAGAGTTTGTTGAGTTTAGAGGCTAGAAGTAAAAATTTCGCAAATTAAGATTGGGCGTGCCACAAGGAGAACTACTGTCTCCTATACTCTTTAACATTTATCTGCGAAACTTTCTACATTATTCCAAAATGTCAAGATGGTGTCGTACGCAGATGACTGTACAATCTACTCATCTGGTGTGGACATTGGCGACATAAGTGCCAAAGTAGCGCAAGACTTGGCCACTATCTCACAATTTTTTCAGAAACGCAGACTTCAACTATCACCCTCAAAATCATCGGTATTTCTTTTCACTTCATGGACTAAAGAAGTATGAATGGAATTAGACTTCTAGGTAGAAGACCGCCGTAACCCTACGGTACAGAACCCAAAAACGTTAGGCGTAGTCTTCGACAGCCTCCATCACTTCTCATCCCACCACAAAGTTAAAACTCGGAACAAAGTCCTAAAAGCACTCGCTGGCATCTTCTCGGGAATGACTAAGGAGACGATAGTGGCAACAAACAAAGCAATTGGCCGCTCCCTCCCTAATTACACTGCCCCGATTTGAACCTCTTTCCTTAGTGATACTAAATAACGAGTTTTACAAGCTGCACTAAATAATTCACTCAGAATCGCGATAGAATGTGTTAAAATGACGAATATTGGTCACATACATGACGAGACTAGGATGCTTCCGGTGAACTACTGACCAAGCAATTCCTAGTGGCTTGTCACCTGCCTAGTCACCTTAATCGCGAGCTGATATTGCGGGATCCCCTGCCCCGACACATCCGGGATATTCTATCTGAAATAAAGCGGATGTCCATTGCAGATACTCAAAAAATATTACATCGACAGGCAGTCTTAGACACCATAAATGGCTACAGATGTAATAAATTCTTAAATTAACACCCACCCACGATTTCAGAAGATGAGAGGGTTTTGGCCAGGCAAACAAGATCTGTTCTTGCAGAATTAAGAGCCGGTTGGAGCAGTATCCTCAACTGCTACCGTGAACGGATAGTTCCTGGCACTTTGAACCGTTGCCCAGCCTGTCTCTAAAGCCCACAGGACGTAGTGCATTAATTAAGTTGTCCCAATAGGCCCACTACTTTACGCTCTATGGACCTATGGATACGACAGATTGAGGTTGCGCAATTTCTCCACCTCCCAGTACCACCTGAGGACACATGTACACAAATTCGGTTTTTCTTTGGCTTTTGTTTTATATCTTTTCAGGAAAGAACTCTCGTCAGCAGCAGAGCTGTTACAACAAGAATAACTAGAATTTTGAGGATTTTTTGGATTTATTAACTGATTTTCCTTTAAAATTTCGCACCAGTTTGCTTCTGGATTTTTAAAAATTTATTATTAATTTCTTTATTGTATAAAAATACTTTGTATAAGAAATATATCACAATCTTATTATTTTTGTTTGTGCCGTCGATGGGAGCTGAACTCATGATCATGACCATTGCGGTTGAGAAACATACTTACGTTTCTCTTTATTCTCTTCAAACACAATACTCTTTACAAGTGGACAACAACAACAATAGCTCTTGTTGTTAGAGATATATTAAGGGTTACCAATTATTTGTTTCCATCAACCAGTTTTTTTACATCTAATTAAACGCAAACCTTTAAATATCTCAAATATACAAGAAACGGACTTGTCCACCTTTTAAAATAAGAGGTTAAAATATGAAAAATATTTCATTGTCGCTACTTGTCTCAATAAACATTTTAAAGGCATCATTTGTCAAATTGTTGAACACACCTACATTTTGCATGATTTGGATATTTAAATTATAAAATTGGCTTAATATTGTATGAATATAAATTTTATTAAAATTTCTTAGTCTTTTCATTCTTAGTTATCAAAATTAAAAACAAGAAATTTAAATTATTTCATTATATATTTTTTTTTAAATGTATGACAGGTACCTGATCAACCTTGAGTTCCCTTCCTTGAAGTTGCTTCTAAGCCATTTGTTTTTTCTGTTTTGTTTTATTTCAATTAAAATAAAAAAATATTTTCTTCTTCTTTTTGCCCCCTTATAAACAAACAAATGTGTTGTTGTTGGTTTTGTTTTCTTTTTATTGTTGTAGTTTTTTTTATTTAAAATTCTTGTCAAATATAGAAACACTTGTCCTTTTTGTTAGACTCGAGTTGTGCTTCATTATTTCTTGTTTCTTTTCTTAATAATTTTATATAATTTTATTTGTTTAAAATAAAAAAAGCAGAAAAATTAAAATGTGTGTTTGTTTACAAACGTTATCATCTTTTTGTTTAAAGGGGTAAATAAATTGCAGTAGAGAGTGTTCGTATTTGTACAGATAGAAATAATAATAGTTGTTTTGTTTTTCTGTATTTTTTTTGCTTTTGTTGTTGTTACTCTAATTTTCTAATAATGGAGTGGGTAAAAAACTTATTTTGGAACTTATTTGGAGCCGCCTCGGCAGCACTTCTGCTTAATCTCTTACTAATATTTGCGGAATTTTTAAGGCAATAAAATCTCGAATGTTTTAGCGACGATTTGTTAAGATCACTGCTTGGACAAATCTGTTTTGTTGAGTACTGGCTAAAGAAAGTCGGCTAAAATCGCTCTATACAGGCTAACGGAGCAAAATTGTAATATTTGGTCCTTCTTCAAGATGATCCCTACGGGGCATTTTGGTTGAAGTTCATAGAACGAGCGGCCAAAAATAGAAGTTTTCGAAGGACAATGAAACTTGGCACATAAGAATTTTTTGTTTAAATCATGAAAAGAATGGAAAAATCAAAATGATCCGCCCACTTTTGCGCCCACCTCCAAGTGAATTTATAATTTTGACCAACGTCATTGTTTTTACACACATAACATTTTTAATCATTCAGAATTATTTGTGTAAAATTTGAAAAATATCCGCCCACTTTTACGACCACTTCCCATACAATTTGTATTGAAAAACTGACATAACTTCCTTGATTTTTAATCTTTTTATAAATGGGTCTAAAAACAATACGTCTTCATTAGGGGCTACACGTCCAATTCTTCGCGAATGATTTAATCTATATGCCTCTATAGTCTTTACTCCTCGCTTCCTGAGCTTCCTCGGACAGCATAGCTCATACAAATAATTCAATTAAAATGTAAAAATTAAATCATTGTATAAGGGCCTTCAGATAGAGACATACCTTTTGGCAGAATAGCTTCTGCTATAATTTTACTACCATTCACCAGAATCCTATGCACAATTACAGGCATGTAGTACCAGCCATAGAGATCAACAAACAACTTAGCAGTATCCGTGCAATTTATATGAAACTTTTTAGGGTCAGTCGCTGCATTACAATTGATTTCAGCCAAAATAATTTTAAATTTATGTATTAACTCTTCTTTTATGTCAATTACGTCGGCAGTTTTGGCCGGATTTTGGAAAAATCTTCTTGCCGTATTGCCATCGTTTGTTGTGCCCATACCATGCTTCACTGCATCCACATTTATGCCCAGTGTCAACTTCAATCTCTTCTGAATTTCAGCTATTGACTACTATGTACATTACATTATGTAATATTTTTAAACGGTAAAGAATTATGGCAACAACAACACACATGAACGAAAATTCATGTTTTGTCACTTTGTCACTTTATCACTTTATAGTTTTTAATGTTTTTTTTTGAAAAGCAGCACGTAAGAGCAGCTAATTTTCATTTTAACTTTTAGCTGAGACTTCAAGCTCTACAGCGCTAAAACCCAGTGCTGTGTGCTTCGCACTACTGAACATGCTACTCCATCTGTAATTATGGGTGATATATATATATATTAAGGAATCAGAAGCTCTCGATGTTCTTAGCATGAAAATTCAACGCGATGTTTGTTGAAATAAACATATTTTTCATGTTGCAAAAGAAGCATTCAAGTGCCTAGGTTTTCTGAAATACTTCACTCCATCTGATCTCCTTACTATCTGTGTCACCTTTATCAGACCGAAAATGTAATACAACTGTCATGTATGGAACTCAAAGTCTATTTTGGAGTTACTCGACCGCGTACAGGAGAGAGCGAAGAAGCTCATCATTGACAGTAGGGTATCTAGCTCTATTGACTCACTGGATCATCGATGCAATGTGGGGTATGTTTCACTGTTTTATCGTTACTACAACGGAATGTGTTCTTATTAAATCAGGGAATTTGTCCCTGAAAACCGTAATTTCATACGCGCAACGCGCTCTGCATCAAGAGTGCATTCCTTTGTGGTCGACTGGACAGTGAACAGCACTACGCATTACAGAGAAAATTCGTTTTTTAGCCGAACAGTTCGTATGTGGAATAAACTCCCTGCAGAGGTCTTTCCTGCCAATTTCAATGTGTAAAGATTTAAATCAAATCTCCACAAGTACTACTCCCTCTATCTTCCTTTCCACAACCTAATATCCTAGTTGTGGGACAATGTATTGCTTAAGTAAGGGTCATCCCCTGAGTGCTGGTCCTAATTTTAAAAAAAAAGATGCAGTCCACTGAAGTTGATGAACATTGAAATTTTGATGTTTTTTATATTTTGTTCTACAAAGTTTTTCAATGCAAATCTCATCTCTGACAATTTCCATTAACGAAAATATACAACAAAGTCAAATAATAAGTTTACTGTGATTGCACAAAAAGATTGAATATAAAGAAAATTTGCAAACCCATTTAAACAAGCGAACATATATGAACTTCGAGCGGGTCTATCTTAACAAATAATAAATCTATCTGCCTCATATTATGAAATCATAATATTCCGATATCTGACAACAAAATATTAAAAAATTATTCAAATTGGCGAACATAAAAGAAAATTAATTTCGGCCTCTTTTCAACCCATGTTCGGCAACTAATTGTCTGATTAAGACCGACCTGCCACAGAAATTAGCGTAACACATTTGCAACTGTGCCAGGAATTCGATATTATTTTTTTTAAACAAAATCCACACCTTCGGCTGGAGTTCAGTGATGAGTGATGAAACGTCAAAATTTAAAAAATTTTTTAACATCTGGTTATCGTTGATAATTTTGACAGCTGCTGAAAACTATCGGGCCGTTCTTTATTATGACAGTGCAAAAGTGAGCTTTTCATCTTGAATAAAAGAATAAAAAGAAGGTTTTTAATATTTAATCACTTTTGCATCACACTTTATGTTTAAATTAAAACAATTATTTTTTAACTGAAAGCCTTGACTTGAAATACAATTTTTTGCTTTATTAATTATTTACTCCGTAAAAAATTTAAATAATTTTTAAACAATTTTTCTTTCATTCATTTAAAGAAACTCAAGCAATAGAGGAGCTAAAAAAGGAAGAAAGGACAGGAGAAAGGATTAGTTCATGAATCCTATGTTTCTGAATTTTTTTATCTGATTGTTTCGTTCTATTAAATACAATTTTTTCAAGGAACTTGGCAAATATGACCCCCTTAAGGGGCCATAGCTTGGATAAATAAAACAACAGAAAATGCAGAAAAAAAACTTTCTTTTAGATATTTAAATACCAAAGAATGTTTTGTCCCAACCCACCAAAAATTTAAATATCTGGGGAACTAAAATAGTGATTTTCTTTAAATTTTATGCATTCAACTCTTAGAACAGCGTTATTTTTTGAGCATAATCTTCTTGGTATAGGACATGGGGACGGGTAGCTACTCCATATAGAGAGAAATTATTAATTGTCCCTTGTCTTGGGAGTACATTAGTATGACTCCATAAAGACAATTATACACTGTGAGATTTAGTCGTTACATCTGTCAAAAATGGCAAGTGTGACCAAAAATTATTAGTAATTTCTCTACAGAGTTGCATTTTTATTTGCACATCTTTTCGTGTGATTTTTAAAAATCAGTCATGATTTTCATTAGATTTTCTTGTTAAGGAACTGGACGATTGTGTGGATAATCAGTCGTGACCTTAAGTCTGGTATTGACTTCTCAGTGACTAAGGGATTTATAAATTTACTGTGTGTCCCATGTGTGTCATTTAAAAAGGAGAGTGGATAGAAACTGTGAACTAAAAATAACTGTTCGTTAATATCGTTAGAAAGTTAAACTGACCAAAACCGATCCACAAATGATGGCAAAATGGAATGTGAGGTAGATGCCTACATTATCAATTAGACAAGATAGAATATCGTAACACAACCCAGTGTAGCATTTATAGTTACGAGTAGACGGATAAAATTGAGAATATTTTAAAGTTCAATAGGATATCCGTCAAGAAGTTACTTTATAAATTGTTGATGGCAACCCCGAGGGTTCTATGTCTTTGAGACTCTGTCTCCTTAATGTTATTGCTTCTCTCGTGCGAGGCTGAACTAGTGAACTGGGATGCAGGGGCCAAAACTAACCTGGTACTAAGGAAACCGGCAGACCACAGCGACCACTCGGCCCAAATGAAATCTAACGTGCTGTCGCATTTCAACAGATTTCTTTAATGGTAAAGTTTAAAGGCAGAATTAGTCTTTACTTTCCGTTTCGTGACGAATCAGCTAATCGGTTTCTTTTAAATGGAAAATATGTATTTGTGGTTTGTTGTTACTTTGACGTTCTGTTCCGTTCGAATCAGTATAAAATAGGATTCAACGTTAAGTTACTTGGAAGTTGTTTGGTAGTGTGAGTGCAAAATTGTAAACAAACCTTTTTTGTTTGTTATTTTTGTTGTTGTTGTAACAGCTCTGCTGCTGTGGAGAGTTTTTTCCTGAGGAAAACACTTTCTGTTTGTACAGCTGTTGCTGTGTTGACAATCTTTGGCTGAGAGAGACTCTAGTCGTTCCGGAATTGTAATTGTAGTTTGTTTTTTGTTGTGTTATGTACGAGGGCTGCTCTATATATTTCTGGCCTAATAGTGAAAATGCGAATATTTATAATCAAAAATGGTTTCATTGTTTTTCAAAGTATTCTCCAGCATGATTTATACACTTTTGCATGTGCTCAAATCAGTTGTCGAAGCACTTTTTCCACTCCGATTGAGACACCTCTACAACATGGTTTTTGAACACTTCAACAGCTTCTTCTGGCGACGAAAATCGTTGACCACTCATTTTTTTTTTGATGTGCGAAAACAAGAAGAAGTCATTAGATGCCAAGTCAGGGCTGTACGGCGGATGACCCATTAATTCGACGTTTTGGCCGGTCAAAAATGCTCTGGTTTGAGCCGATGTGTGAGAGCTCGCATTGTCATGGTGAACAATGATTCGTCTTTTCTTGTTGGTTTTTCGAATTTCTCCGATGTCTTCAGGCAAACAAATTGTAGTACCACTCAGAAGTGACCGTCCTACGGTGCTCAAGCGGAACAGTCGCCATATGACCAGTTTTGCCGAAGAAACAGGCGACCATTTGCTTCGAAGTGCTTCTTCCACGAACAACTTTCATTGGATTTTGCTCGTCTTTGAAGACCCACACGGTCGATTGTTGTTTCGTTTCGGGCTCATACGCATAGATCCATGATTTGTCACTTGTGACGATCTTATAAACGTCTTTTGAAGCACCGCAATCGTATTTTTGCAACATTTCTTTGCACCAATCGACACGAGCCTTTTTTTGAGCGACTTTCAAATTGTGCGGGATCCAACGAGAACAAACCTTTTTTACGGCCAGGTGTTCATGCAGTATCGAATGTATGCTGGTGGAAGAAATGTCCAAGGATGTCTCTATCTCTCGGTATGTCGCATGTCGATCTTGCATTATGAGTTCACGCGCGGCATCAATATTCTCTGGCAAAACAGCCGTTTTTGGACGACCTTCACGGAATTCGTCTTTGAGCGAGCTTCGGCCACGATTAAATTCATTATACCAATTTTTCACAGTGCTATGGGATGGTGCTTCATCGCCATACAAAGATTTAAGTTCATCAATGCACTCTTGTCGTGATAACCTACGTCGAAAGTTGTAAAAATTGATGGCACGAAAATGTTCAGGAGTTAATTCCATTTTTTTCTGTATTAATTTTTTCAAGTCACTGTAAACAACACAAATAATGGTCGTACGTCAAAACGTTTTGAGTACGATTATGCTAAAAAATGACAAACTTTCTAATGGAAATGTCAGATTGCACTTGGCAGCACTCAGTGTTGCCAGGCCAGAAATATATATAGCAGCCCTCGTATTGTGTTTTCTTTGTTTGTTATAAACAGCTGATATATAGAAAAACTATTTACAATAATTTAAAAAGCAGTAGGGCACGGAAGAGAACAGCAACAGAAAGCAAAGACTAATGAGGCCTTAGTTTAAGATATTCTACAGCACTTCATTACGGAGAGAGAGAATAGATCTGTAGATTATGATGCTTAAAGTTGCAACACTACACGACCACTTACGGTAATGTGTATTTAAATCTTTATTACCAAAATAAATTTATACAACTCAAGTTTTAATAAAAATATAAACAGCAACACTGGCTACACTGTCTTTTTTTATAATCGCCATTTGTTACACATTCATGGTATTTTTTCTTAACTATATTTCTTTCTTTGCCTCATTTTCTGTAGATGGTTTTTCTTCTCCTGTTCCCTTTTTAATTTATGATATTATTTATCGCTGCTGCAGTTAGATAACAATAACTATTGCAACAACAATAAATACATAAATAATGCAATATAATATGCAACAGTATTTCCTGCTTAACATGATAGACCATTAATTGAAAAAAAAGAAGAAAAAAACGAAAACAATTTTGCGAAATAAAATAAAACACAACTGAAGAAAATGACAGCGGTAGTAAAACGTTTCTCTACAAATGTAGTAACCCAATCATTCATTCATTCAAATGCAAATGAACGCACTCACACAAGCATAATTACAGAAGACCCTAATGGGAAAATTTAATTTTAAATAATAATAAAAAAAAAATATTTGAGTACTCAAACTGAGAACAGAAATGATTAACAGTTTCTTTTCCAGCAATAAAAAAAAAAAAAACTAAAATTAACCTGTAATAGATGACTGTTTGAAGAATATTATAAATATTTGCTTTTATTTCTTTTTGTTTTGTTTTGCTCGTTTTTTTATTTGTGTTTTTAGTACAAATGTATAATTTAACAATAGTTCATGTCACTACCATTTACTTTAACAACGTCGGTCTTGATATTGAATCTTCCAATATCAAGACCAAGACATCCATATGATTATGTTGAGCTCAATTATAAAAACTCAAATACTCGTAGGAAATCAAATTTAATACCTTTCTTGAAGTGACACAAAAATACTTTATAAAGTTTTAAAATAGCAGAAAAATTTTCTGTACTGTTCACATACATATAAAAACACTTTTAACAAACATTGCAAAAAAATGTATTTTAGTTCTTAGAAATGCAAGTATACAACAATAAAAAAAGTTGCCAGACTTTTCCATGTCAGAAGAGTCTAGGCGTTTTTACTCGCCTAGAAATGAAATTGCAGTTACAAGCGGTATGGCAGTATTCAGAAAAGCATCGAATAATTGCTTGAGAGTAAAAGGAAATCGTACTAAAATTCTGTATTCTATATATACACATTAAATCACATTTAACAAACAACATAAAAAGTTCTTTTTAGTGAAGCTTTCTTCTTATAGCTTCATACCCGGACGTGCACAATTATAATCACACAACTATAAAAAGCTACCAGATATTTCCATGTCAGAAGAGTCTAGACGTCTTTACTCGCCTAAAAACGAAAACCGTATTTGTAAGCTGTTGGCAGTAGTAAGCAAAACATTGAACACAGAAGTTGCCTGTGCATCAAAGTAAATTGTGTATTGTCAAACAGTTTAACAGAACCCAACAAGCATACAAAACTGGCACCACATTCTATTAATTTCTTCATTTTGAGTTAAGACATTCTTCTCGCAAATAAGCATAATGATTTTATATTATAACAACCAGTTATTTATTTTTATGAAATTTTATATTCAAAACACTATTGTTTTATCATCACCTTTGTTTGTTTGACAGCAGCATATGTTTTCTTTTATCTAATTTATACAGTGGTACAAAGTTAAAAATTATGTTAATAAATTTTATGTTTAAAAAATTAATCCTTTTCTTAATATGTTCATGAACGTTAACATTATTCCAAAGTTTATAAGAAATCAATTTTTTTAATAATTATTTTAATATTTATATCAACTGCAGGCGGCTCACGAGTTTTCAGATGGTTTTGGGACATTTTGCTTAGATTAAAAAAAAAGAAAACATGGAATAATTTGGGAAAGATGCAAAAAGCTCTTGACTTTAATAAAAATGGCCTTAAAAAATAGCCTTGAGGGGTCGCTGTCAACTTATGTCGTAATCTTGGAACGTTTGCATTTTAAGGTTATTTTCATAAGGCCAATTTTATAAAGTGTTTTATCTTCGCAATAAAGTCATTCCTAAACTGAGCTTCATTGGTAGAGTGGCCGAAGATAAAATTATTTACAGCAATAGCACTGTTTCATAAGATCTCTTATTTCAGTACCGTCTCTATCGCTTGTGCAATGAAAACCTTTGCCATTAATAGAAGAAAACATTCCTGGGCACGGCAATGTGGTGCACTTTGGCTGCTGGGTGTCAAAGATACGAATGTTAGAGTACTGTTTGGGCGAATGCGAATACTTAGACTCTATTAGTTTAATACAATAGCAACAACAATGTCCTAATTATAAATATGAACCAATTGTCGAATCAAGCTTAGTGAATTTGTGATGATTTGTTTTCCAAATGACTCTGAGAATAAAGTGTGTTTTTAAGTAAAAGCCTGCTGAGCTAAGAGAAGGGAGACAATCACTTCAATCCAAAGTAACTGTGTATTTTTTGCTGTAGGAAGTGGGGAAGGAGTACCCTGTAAACAAAGCAATCACTACATACCATTCAGTTGGAAAGCTGCACAAATAAAACTCATAAAATGAAATAAATTGCATTTTTAAGTAAAAGAGAGAGACGGATACTGGCCATACGTACAACAACCATAAAGTTACTCTTATAATAAGTGCGTTTCCAAGTAAAAGTATGGAGTTGTGAGAGGAGAGTAGGAAGTACATTAGACCGTATCACGTTACAAAAAAAAAAAACAAAAAATTTTTCCGTACACCCCCTAATATAAAGACGTTTTGTTAGGCAGTTTCAAAAAACCAAAAAATTTGTATGCCGAACGTAAAGGTCACTTTTTACATTTTTCGCTATATCTTTGGCAATTACAGGCGGATCTCAAAGTGTGATACATCAATGTTTTTGTCTCGCAAAGACCAATATAATGTAAGCGTTAGTGTTGCCAAGTATTTATTTCTAGTATTTATTCACCAAAGATCTGTTCCTACCACCCTAATAAACTTAGTACATCCCCATATAAAGTAATTAATAATTATAATAACCCAGGAGAATTACAATACCGACGTAGTAAGTCCGAGGATAAAGGGCGTATGGGGTACCTCCATACTGTCTTCCTGTTCTCTGAGGTTTTCCTTTGAGAAAACTAGCAGAAATAAAGACTGGGGTAGGGTACCCCATTTAAAGAAAATTATTAATTATGTTGTATTTGGAAAATTATACCAACAAACAACTTTAAATTTGATGTGCATTATTTTAAAAAATAAAAAAAATACTGGGTGAAAAAAAAGATAAGTCGTACGATAATTATAAAGTAATCATTTAATTCGTAACCTATTGTCACAATCTTTTCAATAAAAAAAAATAAAATAAAAAAATACAACCGTTACAACATAATTTCCTATTTGTAAAAACTGTTGTATAAAAAGATCAATGATAAAAAGAAATTTAACACCGCATTATTAACTCATTTTTCCCATTATTTATATTTCTGCATAATATTTATGGCTTTAAACCACATTTATCTTGTTTCTTTTGTACTGTTTTGTTTTCTTAACTTTGACATTTGGTGAACAATTAACTTACAACAAAAAGCATAATAAAAATATTTTTTATTTATAAAATGTACGAGTTCATTTAAAGAGTTGTAAATAAAACAAATTATGCACACAATAAATAACAACACAAAAAAAAAAAACGATGTTGATATTTAAATATACATTTTGTAATTCTAGATTAAGGCCTGTCTCTAAAGCTATAGCTCTTATAATGTCTTCTTTTCTTTTTTTATTACTTGAACTTTCCCTTGAATTGTTATTATGCTTTGAAAATTTATTTGCATTGGATTTGTTACCTTAGAAAAATTCGTTATTAGTGGACCAAAGGTATATCTTAGTTTGTCATTTTATTTGTAATTTCTACAATATTCATTTCCCACCCCATAAAGTACAAATAATCTGAGTTCTTATGCATAGCAAAGACGATGGAGCGATGTTCGTCCGTATTCGTGCTGAAATTTTTTTTGCTAAGGCACTAGATGAACTAGAGAAATTTTAAATGCACTAATCGAGCAGACATAGTTTCGAAAATTTTGCTGTTGAAAATCGTAGAGTTCGGTTAATGACCTTCGAGGCAGCGGGGAAAATACCATGCCTACCTCTAAGTTTTCTATATCATTTGAAACAAAAAAGTAACTCCAATAAAAAAACAAATATGTGGAGCGACAGAGAATTAGAAAATAAGAAAAAATAACATCAAGTGAAAAAATTCTTGCTCGCCCATATTTTCCGAGTATTGGGCCTCTGAGCTCTTCATACAAAACTATGATTGTGCACTATATTTTATAAGATATCAATATGGGTATCATTTAAAAGCTTTTGAAGAGATTTTTCTGCAAGTGTAAAATTTTTTTAAAAATGCTTAACTCATTAAGAGCCGCTGTTATTTTTATGTAAATTTATTTTCAAAAAATTTTCAGATCTTTTTTTCTTACTTTTTAGTTGTTTGTTGCCCCAATATTTGTACGTTTGATTGGAGTTACTGCACTTAACTAGATTTACATATACGGTGAAGGGTTTATAAGATTCGGCATAGCCAAATATAGCCTTCTTACTTGTTTTTGTTTTGTTTGAATTAAATTTAATAAAATATCTTTAAGATTTTGTCCTTTTTTAAATAAAATTTAATATATTTTCTTTTAAAAAATTTCATTTTTTATGGGATCTATATTTTTGTGCAAGTATTTTTTTAAATTACCGATTGTTTTAATAAAATTATTTTGCGGGTAAATTTCTAGATTTAATTATAGCATGCGATACATTTTTTTCGATCTCTTAGAATCAAACTTATTGAGAAATCAAGGATCAGAGGGTTTGCTCATAGCAACAGAATACCTCGCAGAACTCATTAAATATGAAAAATTTGCGCTAAGTCAATTTTCGTCTCTTATAATAAACTTCTAAAACTCAATTTGAATTAACTGTGTTTATGATTTAATACCACCATGTGATGTTACCTTTATTCCACGATAGGTTAGATCTAAAAGTTTTGTTTCGTAGATAGTAGATCATATTTATGTATGAAGAAAATATTTATCGCATGATATATTTGTTTAACTTGACGAATTTATATTTAATCTTTTTAGTTAAAAATTGGTTTGAGAACCAAAAAAAAATAATCTCAAGAATAATTAATGATCAATCTTCATTTAAAAATAGTTTTCTAGAATCAGAACATTTTTTTAAAACTATAAATGTGCTTATTTAGCCATTGGAAATGTCTTGTTCTAATTGTTTACTAAAAATAGAAAGCTTAGAAAAACACCAAAATATCAATCATTAATTAAATAAAAGCAACTACAGTTTCTTTTCTTAATTTTAAGAATTTATTTGCTTTGGATTGATTACTCATGGTCGCAAATAATTCAGGTTTTTATTATTTTTTTGTATTAAAGAAAGTTTAACAAAGAAACAAATCAAAACCTGTTACATTTTGTTACCAAATAATTGTTTCTCTATTTGTTTTATTTTTAACAGTAAATATTTGTTTCTCTCTCTTTTTTTGTTGGTTAATATCTTTTATGTGTAATTCATTCATCAGAAACTTGCCAGACTTATTGAACATTTGTAAACATAACATTCGCATACACTAAGAAACATAATTAAAAGTATATATCAGTTTTAGGCATTAAGTGTTGAAAATTTAGTAAATTTAACAAATCAATTATATGTTTTTAAGTCTTTATATGCCGCCTCACAGTGGGAGATTTAGTGAAAAAAAAGAAAATTCATTTGTTGTTTTTTAACGGCTTGACTGATTGTATGGAAGCTTTATAGTACTATAGTAGAGATGTACTCGAGTTTAAATTTTGGCTTTATAGTGCATAACGCCATAATATTTCTAAGTCCAGATTTACACTTTGCAATTTTTTGAAGCAGTTTTTCAGTTCTCTATCTAAGTTGCACCAATATTTGTTATTTAAAAATAAACATTAGCAACAGTAAAATCTCCCAAAACTGCTTCACCAATAAAAAAAAAAAATTTCATGCTAGTTTCATGAAAAATTGCATATTGTAAATGCCGTATAAGTTGCTAAATTTTTGTTTTTGCTCTGATGTAGATAGATATAGCTCTGGTCAAACTCTAAAAAATAATTGCGAAAGATATGGGTTAGTTTTAATAGTTTAGAAGCTAATTGGGTTGTAAATTTAAAAATTTGTTGGTGATATTTTCTTGACCTGCGTCCAGGTTTTTGCTTTTAGCGAAACCAAAACACTTTCGATTTTACTTAATTTTATTTATTTTTATGAAATTTTCTAGTATTAAATGAATTAAAATTTATTGTTTTCTGGCTTAGGTTCATTTATAAATTAATTTCTAAAAACCTTTAGAAAGAAAAATTATTTTACAAAAATATGCGGACGTTTTCTAAAGAAAACAAGGCAGAATTTAATACCGCATTTTCAGGACCGCCAAATCCATCATCAGCATTCTTCGCATCTATCTACCTTAAGTTGCGTACATTGTAAACATCATCTATTTAACCAACTAATTTTGTAAATAAGAATACGAAGAATATTCATATCAATATTAATTTGGTTAGACGAAGTCGACTTACAAACCAAAGTATTTATTCACTGTTCACTTTGTAAGCTGTCCCATTTGTTTTTGCAATTTTGTATCAATCATCGATTGATCACGAATGCAAATTTCGCTTTTGTCTGCCATTCTAGTAATGAATAAAATGTCAAAAATCTTTGCCAAAGTTACGTTACTTAATTAAAACTGAAAAAGTGGATGATCTCGTCAAATCTTTGTTAGTTATTATTTTTTAATTATTATATTTCTTTGCTAGCTATTTTTATAAAAACTAATAAACTCACATTTTTATGAATCCTACACGCCTTCGGAAATAGACCATTTTTTTGGAAAAAAACAAATCTGTTCCAGATTTTTTCTCAGAGATAAAATGAAATCAAAAGATTTAAAACTAATTTAAATGCTCCAAGATTTCCATTCTTACCATGCAACTGAAATTTCTGTGTAACTCCCTTTTATGATAAATACAGCAACAAAAAATATATAATCCTTTTTTTTTTTTTGGAAATTGTTACAATTTTTATCAAAATTCATATACTTTTTTTAAGACGAATTTAATTTTTGGTGCTACTTAAGTTTTTTTGACATTGCGATATTTCATTATATTGATAATAATTAAAATTTTGGCATAAAAAATTAAATAAATTCTCACAAAGAACCTCTTCCTGTATTTCCAAGTCTTCTGCAAATTTTAAAATTATTAAAAATTGTTTATAAACTTTCAAAAGAAGACAAAATTTCCTATACATTGATATATATAACAACAGATTTATGAACGTTTTTTTTTATCAAATCCCCCATTGTGCGTGGGTACATAGTATTTCCTTTCCTTACGAGACACTCCGTTTAAGTTTAAACTAATAATTTTCGCTTTGGAACATCTTATTTATAAAGCACGTCTTATCAACAGCAATAATTTTTCTTTAAACTCAGGGTGCTGTTGGGACTTGAACTCAATGCTCTTAAGCTTGTGTTTAAAAAACAAGCAGACAACTGTACCAATGCAGTCACCAGAGCTGCTCAATATGTTTTAACAATCTTTTCTTTTATTTTGCTTTGTTAGTGGTGTATAGCATCAACTTATTCAGCTATGCCAACTACGCTTGCTAAATTCAAAATTTGTAATAAGCAACAATGCTACAAGTTTCGAGCTATGCTTTAGCTCTAAAAATGCTTAAAGAAATATTAATAATTTTCAAAAAATATTACTTGCACTTTTAATTATGCAACACAGTGTAGTGTAATTTCGAATAGTTGATTTGGGTGTTCCTGTTTTTGTTTTATTTTTAGGTCATTTTAAGTATCATTCGGTTTTTTTTTTGTTTTACTTTAGTTTGTTGTATTTTTATTAACCATTAATGAACACTTGAAAATGGCTTTAGAAGCAATTATAACTTCAGCTGTGTTCGATTTTAGAATAGGAAGAAATATTGCGTGTGTGTATGTGTGTGCTTTTGCTGCTGCCTGCATATATTTTCAATTTATTAATTATGAAAATCACGAACCATACCTCTTTAAGCATTCAATGCTTGTGTATATTTATTTTATTATGAGTAGTATTTAGAACGTTGTACGGCACGTTTAGTATTTTCGTCTGCTCTGACCGACTTCAGACACCCAAAATCAAATTTCAATCGTTTTTTTTGTACCCTTCACTAAGGTACAAAAATAGTATATCTAAGTTTTTTATTCCGTTTATAATGTCTACAATATATTTTTTCGACCCCATAAAGTACATATAATCTGACTTCTTATGCATATCGAAGTCGATTGAGCGATGTCCGTCTGTCCGTCTGTGCTAGTGCTGAAATCAAATTTGCCGGACACTACATCAGCTATAAAAATTTTAAATACGCCAATCGATCAGACATAGTGTTCTCTTTCGACACTATGTCTGTCTATGGAAATCAGCAAGATCGGCCCATGTCCCTCGAGGCAGTGGGCTAAACACCACGCCTACCTCTAACTTTTCTATATCATTTAGAAGAATTGAGTTACTCGAATCAAAAAAACAAATATATGGGGCGAAAGAGAATTAAAAAAAAAAGAAAAACATCAAGTAAAAACATTGGCGCTCGCTCATATTTTCCGAGTTACGGGTTTCTAAAATTTTCAAAATTTTTAAAATATCAATATGGGTATCATTTTAAAGCTTTTGAAGAGATCTTTAAGGAAATACCTAAATTTTGTAAATATGCTTAACCCATTAAGACCCGATGACATTTTTATGTAATTTTTTTTTTCATAATTTTTTTACTTTTCTGTCTTTTATTTGTGATTGGAGTTACTTAACAAAACTAGATTAACATAGATAGTGAAGGGTATATAAGATTCGGCATAATCAAATATAGCACTCTTACTTGTTTTTCAAAAAAAAAAAAAAAAAAATTCATTAAGTAAACAAGCTTAACATAGATGGCTCGCAAAATACTTAGAGTTTTTTTTCGCATTGGTTGTGTAATTAACCATGACTATTTGGTTTTTAGAACAACAGGTTTTAGAAAGTTATTTCTTTTGAGTTTTAAAACTGTTTTGAATGAATTTATCTATTAAATTATATTTTAAGTGTCTCATCAAGGCTTAGCAGTCTGTCTCATGTAATTAAATGCACAAAACAAAGCGAAGAAACGTTAATCACTCACGGTTGTTTTAAAAAGAGTTTTGCTGTCTTTAAATTTATTGTTGTTCGGGCTTTTAGTTTTTAAATTTATTTTTTTTAAAGTCAACAATTGCGAAAATTGTTAACAAAATATGTAAAATTTTAATTGTATCATTGAAGTTTAACTTTGTGTTATTTGAAACTTCTTATTTTAACAGTAAAGTAATGAGAACCATTTTCTTAAATTATTTTTTTTATATTTTTAAATATTTTGTATTTGAATGGAAACTATATTTTGAACTGTTTTAAAACGAGACCAATCTGTAAGCATAATTATCAAATTACAAAAAAATTTCAAAATCGGCTTTGAAATGACTGAGTTCTGTAGGCACAAACATACAAAAGCAACATTCAGTCCAATTGACAACATCTTCTTCTGTTTTTTGAAGTCGGTTAAAACTAAAATTGTTTTAACGACAAATTAAAATTTTCGAAATTGTCGGTTTATATCTCGCTTAACCGAAAAAGAGTTTTCTATACAATAAATTTGTAATGTATTTTGATATTTTGGGCGGCTGTTTTTTTATGTTTTCTTAATAATTACAAATTATTGCCTCATCTGCTTTAGTGTGTCATGTTAAGGTATGAAAAACACTTTTTGTAAATTTACAAATTTTAAACAGCAAAAAACACTTTCATTATCATTTGTACTGAATTAAATTAATTAGGTTTCCTAATTAAAAGGTATTAAAGCCATTTAAAATTTCCTCTGCTATGACGCAAATGCCAGAGATAGAAAATGCAGCACACTCGTCTTTTTTTCAAAGCGAGAAAACTACAGTAACCCTTTTTAGAAAATCGCTTTTTAGACAATCCGCCTTTTAAACAATGACTATTTTTCTTTTTGTTGCAATAACAGTCGTCGTTATTTTGTTTCAATGATGACATAACATCGACACTAATTATAATCTATCAATCTTGCTTGAATTTTTGTCCGAAAATATTTTTACTTGATATTTGAATTCTGTTTAAATTGAATTTGACTCCTTCCTATTACATTTAGCAACTCTCTTGTGACCATTATTACATTTTAATTTATTTTTGCCGCTACAAATTAGCTGAGGAATTGGACACTCCTTCTGCTTTCAGTTGCGCGCTGAGGGCATGAACATATGAAGAAATATTTACACTGTTTGAAAATGTGGGAGAACATTAAATGTTTTAAAGCACTTCCTGTTTTTTATTCATTGTCCAGTTTCTGTAACATATTTTTCACGTCTTCCTTTAAAAGGCTAAATGTAAACTGCCTAAAACTTTCTCCACATCTTTATTCGGTGCATTTAAAGTTCTTTTATTTTCACGAAAGCTTTTTTTTTTATCGAAAAAGTACCAATTAAAATTTTCAGTTTTCCAAGTCTGCAACTGATATAAGAAACATAAATTTACTTTTGTGTGTGTATTTCCATTTGATTGCTTTTGAAGTTGTTTTGTTTGTCTTTTATTATACTTTTGTTTTATTGTTCAGGTTCTAATCGCAAACGCCCCCAATTTAATTGAATTTCCAAATATAAACGTCAAAATGCTCAAGTACAATTAATAGAAATTGCTTTTGTAAACCTAATCTATCTATTAATTTTTTTTCCTGTAAATTTAATTTACGTTTAATTTTACAAGTGTTTCATTTCTTTTTGTATTTTTCATTTTATTTTAATTTTTTAACAATTAAAATATGTTGCAAGACATTTTTAAATGGTTTTTACTTAAGTAAAATTTTATCTGGTTGGCAATGGTGCTGCAATTGTCTTTGTGGTTGTTGTTGCTTTTTTTTGTTTGTAGGTTGATTAAACTTGTCCTAAATGGAAATTAGTTTTAATTTTCAAGTATAAATAAACATTGGTTTTATTGTTATTTCTGCCCACAATGCTGTGAGAGCGATAGAAAAAAAAGCTGTAATCTAAGAGCTTAAAAAGGTACTTTTAAAATAAGTACTTTTTTTTAAGAAGTTAATCTTCATACAATAACACTAAATCTCAAAAGGAATGTCTCGCTTTTAAATGTTTTCACAGAAAAATCCTATTTTAATGGTACAATAAAAAAACATTCTTTAGTTACTTTATATTATTTTCCCAGGTACTTTTTTAAAAACTATTTTCTTTTTTTAAAGGGTTCTTTTGAAAAAAAAAAGACTGCGCGTCCTGACCTTCGTATGTCTGCCTTTTGAAAATATACGGCCACGTTTAAATTCAGAAATTTTTCTAGTCTAAAGCAATTGTGTTGCACTGCGACATGATCTTTGTCTTACTTAGCCTTAAGGAGTCTAGAATTTTTTTTTAACTACAACTGTCATCTTAGAGAATCCTACCTATTGGAAAATAAACACAAAAGATTGTTTTATTACTCTGGATACACTCTATTCAAATTGAATTTGGGAATCAATTTTATAAAGTACTAAAACTGAAAATTTTCAGTTATTTTTACAACTTTTTTTAAAAACCTGTCTAAAGTCTAACTTTAATACTTCGGCATTGAAGAATTTGTCCACAATGACAGTGGTTGTTAATAAGTGCAACATTTAGTGCAGAAAGCATGGGAAAACTTTTTTATCTCATGCTATATTTTTTCCGTTTTTTTTTCGTTTTATTTATTTTCATTAGGGATTTAAAGGATTCTTTTCATGGGGTGTAATTTTTTAATTTTCCTTCAAAGATTTTTTTTAAATATGTGAAATAATCCCATTTAAAGATAATGCGCTTTAATTTTTACCTTAAGTAAACCGCGCTTACATTTGTTTTGATTCATTTTGGTAAGAAGCTCTCAATTCAATAATAAACTTAATAGGAGCTGAATTTTGAATACTATTTTTAAATTTTTTTTTATTATTAGGACCAGCAGACAGGGGATGACATCTACTTATGCAATGAATTGTGTTAGAACTAGGAAAACAGGTTGTGGGAAGGGGGATAGAGAAAGTAGTGCTTGTAGATATTTGATTTGAATCTCTGCACATTGAAAGTGGCAGGAAAGACCTCTGGAGGGAGTTTATTTTACATACGAACTGTTCGGCTAAAAAACGAATTTTTTCTGTAATGCTTTATGCGATTCACTGGCCTATCGACCACATAGGAATGAGCTCTTGACGCAGAGCGCGTTGAGCGTACAAAATAACAGTTTTCAGGAACAAGTTCTCTGATTTCATAAGAGCATATTCCGTTGTAGTAACGATAAAACAGTGAAACACACCCCACATTACGTCGATGCTCCAGTGAATCAATAGAGCTGGATACCCTACTGTCACCAATGAGCCTTTTCACTCTCTCCTGCACGCGGTCGAATAACTCCGAAATAGACTTTGAAGCACCGGCCCATACATGAGAGTTGTATTCCATTTTCGGTCTGATAAAGGTGACATAGATAGCAAGGAGATCAGATGGAGTGAAGTATTTCTTACACCGTTGCAGAAAACCAAGGCACTTGAATGCTTCTTTTGCGACATGAAAATAATGCTTGTTCCAACGAACATCGCATTGAATTTTCATGCCAAGAACATCGAAAGTTTTTGATTCCTTTATATATATATCACCCATAATTACAGATGAGGTAGCATGTTCAGCAGAACGCCTGTGCGAAGGCATACAGCACTGGGTTTTATAAGCGTTATAAGCGAACTGGGTTAGGCCCCATTCGGAGATTACCAAAAGGTTGCGATTAAGGGTATCGTCCATGTGCTTTCTCAATTTCCGAAAGACTTGGTCTATTGCGGAATGAAAATGAATAGCATATGCTACTGTTATCTGCAAAAGAATATATAGGGTTGGAAGTCTGACGTAGAAGGTCATTAAGAAAAATAAGAAATAGGGTAGGGGAAAGGACGAAACCTTGCGGTACCCCTGAATTTACCTTGAATTCGTTTGATGATGTCCCATCTATAACAACTCGTATAGTGCGATCCCTGAGATAGCTCGATATAAGTCGAGTGAAGCTATCACCGACACCAAGAGCAATAAGTTTTGATACGAGTGCACCGTGCCACACTTTATCAAACGCTTTGGAAATATCTAAAGCCATTAGCTTTAGACACCATTTTTCTGAAAGGAAGGCCAGTTAGTCACCCGTAAAGCGTTCTTTACTTCCTTTCCTCCTTTCTATGATTTAAGTGATATTTTCTCTCATAAAAATATTTTAAATATCTTGGCTAAAGAAAATCATGATTTTTAATATAAATTAATGAAAAACTTCAGAACAAATAAACTTTAGTTCTTTCTGTGTAAGACAAGATGACTATAATATTTTTTTGTGAGAAATTTGTTACCGATTACTGTATTCTTGCATAAATTTTTAAAAATAAAATCGTTTCCACTTGCACATCAGTATAAGTCTTTCTTACATTTTTAAGAACGATTCGGCAGAAAGTAAGAAGCAATTTGTAATAAACTTTTGTTTTCTGTGTAGCTTCTTCTGCGTTTAAACCGTCTAAATTTACTTTAACTGGCGGAAAAAAGGGATTTAGAAATTTTTCTAAACTTAAGTAATTTTATGATTTAAAATTCTTTAAATTTCTTTAGTTTAAAATCTTTTATTTCTTTATTTTTGAAGCAAATAAGTTTTTATTATTAAATATTAAGGCAGACATTAAATTAAAATACTTATTTTTAATGGCAAAAAGAAACGAATAATAAAGAAAATTCATCATGATGTTTATTTATAAAAATGTCCTTTAGGGTGTGGTGTTGCTTCGAAAATACATCTACAATAATGAAGAGATTTGCTCTTTTTGCTTCATAACTTTCTGTCTGTTACTGGCGTGGAAAAGTAATCGGGTACTATAGCAACAAAAATGACCTAAAAAATTTACAATTTTGCAAGAATATATTCAACATGTAGCCAAAAAATCTTGAATTACCAGTATGTACTGACCAAATAAACAAGGGAAACCCAACTTGTTTTTAGAATGATTTTTTTTTTTTGTATTTTAAGGTATTATATTTAAAGCGAACACCGTGACCCTTTTTTATTCTTTAAAGATCTTTTTCTATTATATTTTTACTTTAGATTCTGCACATTTAATTAAAACGTAGGTTAATAAAAAAAATCCATTGCTATATTATTCTTCAATTTAATCGACCTGCCTGAAGAGCTATTAATTTCCGTGGTACATATTCGAGTACTAGATGATTCGATATGTTAATCGAATAAACTTTTATTTTTTATTAAAAACTTTAATCATTTGTTGTTTGATAAAAAGCTTAAAAAAATTAAAGTTTATTCGATTAATATATCAAATAATTGAGTACTCGAATATGTACTCGAGTACTCAATGATTCAATAGATCGAATAAAGTTTTATATTTTATTTTAAAATTTCAAACATTTGTTATTGGATTTAAAGTTTAACAGGAATCGGGCTAAGACTTATAATTAAGTTTATTAGTACTCGTCGTTTACATGTGAGTACTCGATTATTCATTAAGTCAATCGAATAAATTTTTATTCTTAATTTAAAAATTTTAAACATTTGTTGTTTAATAAAAACTTTAGCAGGAATCAAGCTAGGACTTATTGTATCTAAGGTTATTAGCTCCAACTGTTTACGTATGAGTACTCGATTATTCATTTTATTAATCGAATAACTTTTTATTCTTTTTATTTAAGAATAAAGTTGTTTTTCAAAATATAATTTAACAAAAACTGTACAAAAACTTGATTAAAAAATTTGTCGAATAAATTGTTACTCTTATTTCAAAAATTAAAAATTTATTTGTTTGGTTTAAACTTTTACAGGAATCGAACAAGAACATGTTGTATCTAATGCTATTAGCTGCCGTGGTTTACATATGAGTGTTTCATTATTCGCTAAATTAATCGAATAATCTTTTATTCTTAATTAAAAAGGATTAATTATTCGAGTTTAAAGTTGTTTCATAATTAATTTAACAAGAAATAAGAATGGACTTATCTTCTCCTTCAAAATATAATTTAACAAGAACTGGGAAGGGACTTTTCGTTCTAGTAATTTTAGTTCCGTCGGTACACAGTCGAGTACTCGATGATTCTATTAGTCGAATAAATTATTACTCTTCGAAAATTTTTTGTTTGGTATAAATATTAACAGGAATCGGCCTAGGACTTGTTGTATTTAAGGCTATTAGCTCTCATAAAGTACATTTGAATACTCGATTATTCATTTAATCAATCGAATAAATTTTTTTCTTAAATAAAAATTTTAATTACTCGAGAATAATGATCTTGTTTCATATATAATTTAACAAGAACTGGTTAGTCATTTGCGTCCCTCTGGATTTTAGTTCCTGAAGTACACATTCGAATAATCGATGATTGGTTTAATTAATGGAATGAACTGTGTTCTTAGTTTTAAAATAATAATCTTTTGGTGATCAATGTTAACTTTAACAAGAACAAGGCTGGAATATGTCATTTGTAAAGCTGTATTGTCCGTGGTACATATTTGAGTACTCGATTATTCGGTTAATTAATCGAATAAATTTTATTCTCAATTAAAAAATTTCAACCACTTGCTGTTTGATAGAGAAAGTTTGAAGACAGGTATCCCCATTTCAACTAGAGGGAAATTTTTTTAAGGAAGTTGGATAGAGTATGTTGTTACTAAACATATAGTGAATCGATTAAATTAATGGTGTTTGCACAGGCAGATGAAATTTTGCAGACTAGTCCTCAATATTTAAATATTAAACTTTTTATTACTAGAAAAATCCATAAAAGGATATATATCATTAATTTTAATGAGAGAATTTGACAAATCCGCTAAATTTTGATCAGTCAATTCTTCGAACTCATTATATTTTCGCTAACAACACTTCAGCTTTCATTGGCTTTGAAATATTGTGCAAAGTCTTAAACGTGAAACTATGCATTTTTATTACCCTTGTCAAATTGGTTTTTAAGGTTGCCAGATTGCGTAGCGTGTTTTGTAACACTCTCTTTTAAGTGGGTTGTATAAAAACCTTTAATAATAATTATGTTAGGCGTCCAACGAATACGTTGCAACTTAATATTTTTTAATTTCACTCTTTATCTCTGTATTATTTTTAAGGTGCCGCTTTTGTTGTTTCAGGAACATTTTATTAAACAGTCAAAGACTGAGTTAGAACCTGACTACTATTGTCTTTTTTTTTTAGTAAAATGCCATTAGTAGAAAATACTGTCTTTTAGGGGAACAAAAGTGATGGATGGAAAAAAGTAGAATTGCTGACTGAGTCACTTTTTTAGGGTTTGTGTTTTGGAATCTATAATGTGCCGTTTTTTATATATATTGTGTGTGTGTGTGAGTGCTGTTTGTTACATTTCTACTAATTGCAAAGTGTTTGTGTAATTTTAATTTAAATCTACTCATAATTGCTATTAAAAAGTTGCTAAAAATTATAGTAAACTTAACAGTTTTACACACAGTTGATTAAAATTCATTTTTTATTTTTTAAAACTATTTTTTTTCTTGTTATACTTTAAAATTTTAAGTAATGTTGAATTAACTTACTGCTGCATTTCAAAATATTTTTTCTTCCGTCATCATAATGTTTAGTCACCATCTTAATATACATATTTTTTTTTGAGTTAAATAAGTACAATTTATAACAATTAACCGCAATTAAATGAGAAATTCTTTATTTCTATTTTGTGCTTAAAGAAAAGAACTTCTAATGTGACTGCTTGATGCAGATGAAATTTTATTAGTGTTTTTTGTGCAATTATTTAGCTAAATATTTTAGAGCAAAGAGCAACCGAATAGACAATATGCGAAATATTATTTCCTTGAATAATTTCTTAAATTTTCTGTTTTATTTTTATCAATTAAAAATTGGGTGGTGTCATCCTTGAGCTTAATATTTGCACATTTTCCTTAAAACTTTCCTCATACGTTAAAACACCTTTAAAAATCTCACAAAACAAAATACCATAAATTAACTTTTCTTGAAAGTAATAATAAAATATTTAAATTTATTTATAAAAATTAAAATTTTTTGCTTTTCATAAAGTATCAATTTAATATTATTTTCTGAAGAAAAAAATTTTTTCAACAGTTATATTGTGCCCTTTATTTAAATACTGTTACTAAAAAGTAAATTCTTAAAACGTACATTTTTAACCACTTTAAAAAATGTCGTTTAAAATTTATTATTAAAATAACATTGTTTTAAAACGTACCATTTTGAAAAGTACCATTTTAAAAAGTGCCATTTTGAAAAGTATCATTTTTAAAAAGTACCATTTCAAAATTCACTTCTCTCTACAAATGTCTTTGCGTTTGTACCTCAAAATTAAAAAAAAAATGTTTTTAAAATATAAAACCGGTTTTAACAAAATAAATTAATTTTTATGAATTATTAAAAACTTAAATTAAATTAATTAATAATAAATGAAAAGACTATCCACTTTGTTAATAAATAGAAGTTTTTTAATCTAAAAATTTTGATCGCTTAACGTCTGCAATTAGTGCCGCTGCCGACAAACCAAATTAAAATAGAAAACGACGAAACGAAATATAAAAACAAGATTATAGAAAAATAAATGAAATAGAAATATGCAATTATAATTCTTGCAAAACAAAAAAAAAAAACCTGATTTCAAAACAGACAAACTTAAAATCATATTTCCTTAGGACGGTAATTATAAATTAATTATTATGCGTCAGGATTTTTTATATGTCTTAGAACAAAATATGAATGCAGATTAAACAAGAAAATTCAGCAGTTATGTGACCACCCTTTACCTTTTACACTTTTTGTTGCTGACACAGTTAAACACAATTTGTTTGAATTCTAAGCGTTAGTCTATAACTGTTCAAAAGATTGACCACATACATCAAATTGCAACAATTTGGGCACCCTTTAATTTCTAATTTTAAATATTTATACTTGTTATCATACTTGATATAGTAATGAACATTCTGTCTAATTTTCAAGAGCTTGTCTGTAAAGGTTTTAAAGATGCACCATATAGGTAAAATTACATCAGTTAAAGGGACACCCTTTAATTTCTAATTTCAAGTTTGCTACTCCTTATAGCGGACTTAGCAATAAGAGTTCTGTGCAAGTTTCAATAAACTGTCTATATCTTCTCAACAGCTTACTCATATACATCAAATAACACCAACTGTTGACACACCATATAATTTATAATTTTAATTATTTAATTTAATATAGCAGACAAATTTCTGTTGAATTTTCAAGTGTTTGTATATAACGGTTCAAACGATAGGGCCAAGTAGGCTAATTTACATCAACTATTGGGACATCCTTTAACTTCCTAATAAAAAGCTTTAAACTTGTAATTATAGCGGACTTAGCAATAAAGGTTCTTTGTAAATTTCAACTATCTGGTCATAACAGTTCATAAGACTGGCCACATACATAAAATTACATTAACTATTGGGACACCCTTTAATTTACTGTTTTGAATTTTTATACTTTTTATTATAACGGTCATAGTTATCAACATCCTGTCCAATTTTCAAGCATTTGACTATAACGGTTCAAAAGATAGGCGCATATTAGTCAATTTACGTCACCTATATGGACACTTTAGTTTTTAGACTTATTTTTGTATTACTTTCTGCTATTGTGAGCTATAGTTATAGGCATTTTTTTAATTTAAAAGAAGTGCGCTTTAGGGTTCATAATACACTTAAAAAACATGTATTTCGTATGGGGACACCCTTTAATTTTTAAAACGGAACCAATCTGTAAGCACAAACACATAAAAGCAACATTCAATCAGTCGAATTTATAACTAACATTGACTGTCTCTTACTCCTCTTCGTCTGCTGAAATAAATTTCCATTTCATTCACTGCGAATTAATAACATAAGATTAAAAGTAAACATTAATTTGTAATTAATAAACAATTTTATTTTACACATATGGCAACGCTTCCTAATAAAAGTGACTAAAAAATAACGGAAACCCCTTTGGATTTTGAGGCAGATTAATTTTTGGATTCTTTTTTTCTCCTACAAAAATCAGACCTTGTGTAAACCAGCAATATGACGGTATTTTGCAATGCAAACTCATGTCTATTGTGGTTATGGCTTCAATTTTAATCCTACTGAAAAACTTCTCTTTCTCTCCCTTTGTCACTTTTTATTCGCTCTGTAAGATTTAAATTATTTAATTTTTTTTTTGTATTTAAATTTTTAAAATGATAGATGCTGTCTGTTTATCAGACTTTGTCATCTCCACGGCCACTGACATCATAATACAATTTGAATGAATGATTATTGTTGCGTCAACCATCGCATCGCCCTTACCTTTCCAAGGAAACATCATGAATTTACTTTTGTAGAGAAAAAAAAAAAAAAAAAACAAAATTGTATAAAACTCTAGAGATTTCAAACTTACAGAACAGACAATAACTTGCACATCGGTATTTACACACACACATGCACACACACACTAACTGCAACAACAAAATTAAGTTGTCAAGTTAAAGTATTTGTAGCTCTTGTTTGTTTTTGTAACTGGATACCTTTAACGTGGCGTAATCCACCACAGCCCTATTTAAAAATGAGCAGGTACTAATTCTAATGCACCAAAAGCAAATTTTCAAAACTTCCAATTTCAGCTCCCTCTTGTAAAAAAACTAATGGAATCTTTTTAAAGAAAATAAATGCAAGGAAGATACAGTACAAAAATCAACACATAGAAAAAGAAAAATAATGACTAAAAAAAAACAACAACAAGGAACATGATACCGCACAACAAACAAATAACACATTAAATTTAATGGACAAGTTCTTTCTTTGTAGTTTTAGTGCACGCAAGTTGTGCACATCGGTTCTATCTATTTCACTCATAAAATTTTACTCTACTGAACATCTCAGCAATTCTTAATATTTTTTAGTTTTTAAGAAATTATTTTATAAATAAGCTGTATAATCTATTATTTATCACCACTAACAAGTATGGTGTGTGTGATAGGACGGAATAAAAGCTCACACGTTAATCAGCCCCAGTGGCTGTATTGGTATACAGAAACAGAATGTCAGGAGTCATGAGTTCAAATCCCAACAGCATCTTTGTTACTTATCACCACTAACAAGTGTGTGGAACAAAAGGAAAATTGGCTTAAACACGTTAAGCAGCTCCAGCGGCTGTATTAGTATATATACAGTGATGGACTTAAGTATAAGCACAAGGTGCAAAATGAAGCAAACAGTAATTTTTTTGATATTGATTATCATTAAATGTTTATTTTTAGAACGTAAAATGGTTCTTACAAAGCTTCATATAAGAAGTAATCAAAAAATTTGAACAGATTTCATTCGCCGATAGAATAATAACAAAAAAATTTAAAAATATCGATTTTTTATGGGACAAAAGTATAGGCACATTCATTGTTAACGGAAATAAAAGACGATTATAAATTCGCCAATCTGGCAATACTGTATTTTTTGACAGAATGGAATGTTTCGTTATTATTTTCAATTTGTTTCAGTTGGTGAAAAGTAAGAAAAATTTGTTAAAAATAATAATTTCTTTGTCGTTTTCTAAAAAATGTGTCCTAAATTAAGTGAAACTACAGAATCACAGCGAAAAATAATTCTCCATCTGCATAAACAAGGCAAATCTTTTGCTGAGATTGGCGAATTAATGGATCGAAGCCGTTTTACTATTCGGACAATAATTAATCGTTTTAAAGGTAAAACTAACTTTGAAAGTGCTAAACGCTGTGGTCGTCCCACAAAATTAACTGAGAGAGAACGTGCCCAAATAATACGGAAAGTTAATATTGATCCGAAAACAACATCTACACAGCTGGCAGCGAACGTCAAGGAAAATTTCGGTAAGGACGTGCACTCTAAAACTGTTCAGAGATTACTACATGAAGCCGGTTATAAATCACGTGTTGCTAGACGAAAACCATTAATATCTGCAGTTAATAAAAAAAGACGTATGGATTATGAAAAACAATTTGAAAATCAGCAATACAGTTTCTGGGAACAGGTTCTCTTCTCAGACGAAAGCTAATTTAATATTTTGAAGCCTGAAGGACATTCACGAGTATGGCGAAAACGTAATACTGCATATGACGAAAAAAATCTTACACCAACAGTAAAGTATGGTGGCGGAGGAGTTATGGTCTGGGGCTGTATGTCTGCAGCGGGTGTCGGAGAACTAGTCTTCATTGATGAAGTAATGAACAAGACTGTTTACTTAAATATTCTGAAGGAAAATGTTAAGAAAAGCGCCATTAAATTGGGTTTGTCAGAGTCATTTACATTCCAGCATGGCAATGCCCACAAACATTCTATTCGCGACGTCAAGATGTGGCTTGCATATAACACCGCACATGTATTGCCACATCCTCCGCAGTCCCCAGACCTAAATCCCATTGAGCATTTGTGGGAGGAGCTAGACCGAAGAATTCGGAAACGCAATATTTCAAACAAATGTGAGCTTAAAACAGCGTTAACCGAAGAATGGCTTAAAATTGATAAAAATTTTACAAAAAAATTAGTACACTCTATGCCTAATAGACTTAAAGCCGTTATTAAGCAGAATGGACTGCCAACAAAATACTAATTTGAGCTTCTGACTAGTTTTGATTCCGTTAACAAAGAATGTGCCTATACTTTTGTCCCACAGAAAATCAAGTTTTTAAACCTTTTCGTTATTTTTCTACCACCGAATAAAATCTGTTCGACTTTTTTGGTTATTTTTAATATGAATTACTGTTATAATTATTATATGTTCTTTAAATAAATATTTGATACTTACAAATGTGAAAAAAACATATTTTGTTTCATTTTGCAGCTTGTGCCTATACTTAAGTCTTTCACTGTATATTTAGGTGTCTGCTTGTTTGGTTAACAGAATATCACGAGCCATTAGTTCAAACTCCAACAGCGTTTTGAATAAAAGGAAAACTAATTTTTATTAAGAGACGCAGCAGTGGATCAGTTGTTTTAGAAATCCAATTAAAAATATATTTACAAAGTTCAAAATGTTGAATTATGTCTTTGATAACCAGAGCTGGATAAGCTTTTGCTTTCCATGAGTTCAAAACCCAACAGTGCCATTAGGATGAAGAAAAGTAAAAGTTGCTTAAAAGACAAATTAATAGAATACAACAGTTTAAACATACCTTAATCTGGATTAGGAAATTTAAAAATTATTATAGTTATACCACCCGGTAAGCAAAGAAGAAGATGTTAAGGTGCCTGTATAGAGGTCCATACGCTTACAGAGCATTAATTACACAGAAGGAAAGTAACAATAGCACAGTGTACGACAGTTGTAGCTGATTTGGTTAAAAGACCTGATCAGAACAGTAGATATCGCGACCTCTAATTTATTTAAAGCCCCAGAGTATTACGATCTGGATCGCGGTGTTCGTTAAAAGCGCGTGTTTACTAAAAAAGGCATTGTAAGTTCGAGTCTTGCCACAGTAATCCGAAGAATTAATAAATCGTAACAATATCTATAACGCTAAGTTAATGCTTTATTTTCGTTGGCATCGGAAGGATGTTTTTGTTATAGACTGGTAAAACTTGGTCCCACTGTTTTTAATCTTGAATACCGCAAATGCTCTTAATAAATTCATCGTTATACAATATTTATGTGATTTATGAGTTTTAAATTATTTTTGCAAAGTTAATTATTGTTTCTTTTATTTTTTCTTTTTTGGTAAGAGACTTGGAAAAAATATTTTCAAACCACAAAACCCTGACATCAAGTAAAATAGAGAGAGAGAGAAGAAACACACAAAAAAATGGAAATTACAGTTAACTAACCAACCAACCATCTAAACTTGGATTATACTTCAAACAAATTTATTTAAGGCGTTCATGTGTCCGTGTTGTCCGTGGCTACAAACATCTACGTTAATTTGTAGCATTCGTACTTGTGGATTATTAGAAAAAAATTATTTTTCGCTTCTTTTTCTTTGCATATGTAACCGTAAAATATAAAAATAAATAAAAACCCCAACAGGTTTCTGACTAATCGCAGTTGCATTCTCTAACATTGTGGCCAACATCTTAATTTAAAAAAAATTGTTATTTTTGTTTTCGTTATTAGTAAATATTTTGATTAAAATTAAAAAAAAAAATAAATAAAAAGAAAAAGCCAAATAAATTGCTTTTATCAAAAACAAGAAGAAGACGAACACAAAAATATTTACCTACAAATTTTAAAATATTTAATCTTTATGATCATCTTAAAAGGGAAATGAGATTTTTATTTTGTTAAAAGTACATGAAAGCAACACATCAGAGTTAGACAGACGTTAGTTGTCATTAACCTTGTTTCTGTAGTTTAAGTGAGAAATTTCTCACATGAAAATATAACACTCCTCTTGTTATGCAAAGAGTTATTATTAGTTATTCTTAAACTGGTTTACCACCTTCTTTAAAACAATTTTAATTATTTCTAAGTCACCCCGTGAAAAATAAGATGACTTTTCTATTTTTGTGTGAAGAAATTCTCACTGAAGTTACAGAAATGAGCCGCTAACAGACTGCTAAATGAGACGTTTAAGGAAGTCAAAATGGACAGATATTTTTGATGTGTGAGGTAAGAAAATCTAACAAGGATTCCTTAAAACTTTTAGCTGCAACAAGAGAACTACTCACACAGTCACTGATATTAATCTCCAAGAGTGAACTGAAGCCACATTAAAAAAGTTTTTAGGGATCCAAAATACTAAAAGTGCACTTCTCTGAACGGTCATAATGGATCATGAGAAAGACGTGACCACGCGTATAAGTAAATATCAGCATCAATCGAGGAAGGCGTATATTTTTGAGCCTGACCAGATTAAAAAGTTTTGTTAAATTTTGTTAACATGAAGGGGTGATTTTTTCTCCTCATTCCAACAGCCGGAAAAGGCCTAAAGGTTAATTATTGGTCCCTTAAAGCCTTATTAGGGGATCTATATCACCCAAAAAATGTTTTGGGCAACACAAGAATCAGTTTGCCTACTTGACACTAGGCCCAGACGAGTCATGAATTTCCTTGAACAAGTGTCGACAGAATAACGGACACAAAATTTTTTTAGGTTCTTCTATGTAGAGAATTAATGTTCATATTCTATCTTAACATAACTTTCTGTTTGCCATCTGGATTGTTCTTCTGTTTTATACAAAGTAGATAGTATTTGCTCGGCGAAGCAGCAGCTAACGTATTTTGAAAACGGAAGTTCTATGCACAAATATGATTTATTGCTCTGTCAACCTGAGCGTCACCTTTTCGTAGCGATACTCGGGTTATGACTGCCTCTCAAAAGGTTCGATTAAAGATTTTTTTATGGTTCCACGGATCCTTTAAAGAAAATAAAAATATTTTTGTTATGTTGGTGAAAAAACTGAGGAGTGTCATTTCATTTTAAACTGTTAAAGCTTTTATGCACAATGTTTTTAGGACACGCTGTATGTGACTAAAACTGATTCTATAAAATTATTCAGTTTGTATAAAAACTTTGGGAACCCATGTTAAATATCTAATGAGAATTTTGGTAAAAAAAGTTTTTTTATGCTGTTTATTTTAGAAACATTTTAAATTTGCATTACAATTTGTACATCAATGTTCAAAAATATTTTAGATGTTTAAATACTCGGACTACTAATATTAATATTTACAACTTGGCAAAGCCAAAAAACTTAAAAAAAAACAAGTGTGTGCATGTTTTTTCCATTTTTGATCTTAAATCCGAAATGTAAAAGATTGCACTTCACTGATTTAAATGCCAAAATGAAGCGATTTTTGTTTTTAATTTAACAACCACTTAACGTCTACAAAAATGAAGAAAAAAAAAAAAAATACACTGAGAGCAGTGAAGATTAAAAGAGTGCTTCACTTAAATATAAGAGAACACTTTGAAATTATCTTGTCATAAATAAATGAGCATAAATTTATAGTGCTGGTGTTGTCATCATCGTTGCACGGTGGGTTTGTTTAAAATGTGGTTTTTAAAATTTTCTTATTTTTGTAAGAGTTTTAAAATTCGGGTTCATTTTGTGAATCAAGCTACTGAAAAATGCTTGGTAGGTTATTTGGCCATCTTTTTACTTTCTTGCATTGAAATTGTTTAAAATGGTTCTGGTTTTTAATTAAGAAATTTGTGTGATAAATATTTGCAACATAAATTAATTAAAATTTACATTTTTCGGCTTAGGTTCAGTTTTTAATTTAAATTTTAAAAATTTTTGGAAAGAAAAATTATTTACAAATGTATGCGGACGTTAAAAATAAAGCAAGAAAAATTAGAAACAAAAGCTGCATTTTCTGGACCGCTACATCCTTCATCAGCATTCTTAGTATCTATCTAACCTAGGTTGTGTACATTGTAAATGTCATCCTTTTAGCCAACTAATCAATATTAATTTGGTTAGACGAAGTTCATATACAACCAAAGGCATTTCTTCGTTGTTCTTTCTGTAACTCATATATTTGTTTTTGTACCACCATCGGTATGGCTACAAATGCAATTTTTATTTTTAATCATTCATACTTGTTATCTCATACCATTATAGATGCTGTTCTAGTATCATGCTAAAGGCCGGGGCACATAGAATCCGTCATACATTAAACTTTGCCGTATTCAACTGACAAGTCAGTTAAAATACATGTTTTCTTATGAGCGTTGTCACAATCAATACGTGTCCGTCAACGCAAAGTACGAAAGTTGGTCAACTTTTAACCTTTGACGTATGTTGAATACTTTGACAACTATCAATAGCTTCTTCTTCTCTGTTTTCTTTCAACTCTTGCTGTGTTTCAATTGTGTTTTGTGATTTTAATAAAACAATTTTGGTGGCAAACAATAAAATACAAATTTAATTAAATTAACAAGTGAATAAAATACATATTAAATTTAAAAGTGAATAAAATTAGCGAGCAGACTTTGATTTAACATCCGTCAGCAAAGAATTCGTTGTGCCAACCTCATCCGTCGCTACTTTGACTTAAGTGGAATTTGTCAAAGTACAACGTATAACGGATTCTATGTGCCCCGGCCTTAACTGTTGTTGAGTTAAGTATGAATGTATATGCGCACTGCCTTGCATTTTTTCAATTTTTTCCTAGTCAGGATTTGAACCGTGGATATTATAAATGAATTGAAATTTATTTTTTTTGTCTTAGGTTCAGTTTTATATTTAAATTTTAAAAATTTTAGAAAGAAAAATTGTATACAAATGTATGTATATTTACAAATATTTAAAAATGTTTACTCGTAACTGGTTTAATTTAAAAATTCGAAAGTCCACGAAAAAATGTGTTAAATATTTAAGAGACTTTGCAAAGCAGTGAAAAGAAAATCCTGCAAATTTTTTTAAATTTTAAAATAGAAAAAAGACTTAAATCCCATTCGTGAGGCTGCTGTAGTCAAGGTGGTAAGCACGTTGACTACAAACCTAGTTGGCCAGGGTTCAACCCCTGCGGCAATCAAAAAATAAAAATGTTTTTTCTGTTTAATGGTATAAATACAAATACAGAATTAACATTAAAAGGTGCAGGATATTCGTCGGCGAAATAAAATAACTAACTCTCTGCCTTTCACTGTTCACCACCTATCTTATCTGTTATCTTTCGCTTTCCTCAAGAATGTACCACCGTTACGAAAATAACTAAATAGGTAATAATGCCTGAAGTGCTACTTCCCTTAAAAAAAAAGATACTGAGAGCATGTTATTTAATACGTTCCAGACAAAGCGAATCATATCTCATTAAAATCGGTGTAAAACGAATTCATTTTGTAAAAATTTGAGGTATTCATGCAGCAGCAGGTACTTAATCTTATATTAGGTGACAAGCTACAAGGAAAACTTTTTTACTGGCTGTTACAGTTACCAATAACGTTTAGTTGTCAAAATATTTACAAGGTTCGCCATTTCAATTTCGAGTGATGCACTTAGCGAAATTATTTAAAAATACAAAATTTCGGAATTGGTTGTTATAATGGCTTCAGATCGTAGGCAATTCCTCGCACATTTGATAGTATTTAGTGTACTTTACTGACTTTTAAGCTTGACAGAGATTGGTGCCAAGTAATGAAAACATAACAACTTTAGCGGTCAGTATCAAAAATTTAAAATCCGTGCTGACAAGCCAGTATCATATTTAAATATTTTCTACGGTAAGAGCTCGACAGCACCGATTAATCCGAGCTGTGGTACCAACAAATGACACAACATGTTGTATAAGCGATGCAACGTTTTAATCTTTGAAAATAGCGCCATCATACCACTTGACACCACAAAATTACCTTTGTGTAGGCAAATAAGCTTATCATGTTGTATAAGCTCTAGGCCGATACTAGAGATGCTATTGGAGGAATAACTCAATACGTATTGGCTGGTACAACAAAACTGGGACGACCGTTTAAAAAAATGTTAGTAAAGCTGAGGCCATCATTCGATATTCTGTTTAGCCATAATGCGATAAATGAAAACATAAAATAAAGTAAGAATCAGTTTAAATGTCTCTCATCAAATCATGGCACCAAGCAACCAATCGAAAACCACGTAAATAAGCTTGTATTATGATTAAGTATTTGCTTAAATTATTTTTTGATTTATTTACCCACTGTGCATTATTATACAATCAAACATTTAACTACATTCAGATTTATTATTTGGCCACATTAGCTTAATTTTTTTTTTTTGTGTAAAAATATATTATGAATGAATCAGACTGGAAAAAAAGCTTTTGCTGTCGTGCTTTGTTGGCTGGTGTTTGCCAGTGTATTACTCGTAGTGTATGCGTGTTTGTGTGCGTGTTTAAAGGTATAAAAATCTCACAAATTAACACTCAAATGTTTACATGTGTACATAAATGAAATGTCGATTATTAACTAAAATGTAACATTTTAGTGTGCAAATACATTTTGTGCTTTTATTCGAACATGGAAGTTGTTAAAACCAGAAAAAGTCTGATTTCTGAGTATCCATCACCAACGAATACCCATCATTATTTAATTCAATTGAAGTAAATAATAGTGGAATATTTATATTATTTCTGATTAGGAGCTGTCATGTTTTTTTGGGTGTAAAATCTAATTTTTTCCTATTGAATGTTCACTCTACATAAAGAATAACACGAAATATATTTTTATGTAAAAAAAAAATAATTGTAACATATTATTTACTGTTTGGTTTTTTAATTATACGAGGGCTGTTCTATATATTTCTGACCTAATAGTGAAAATGCGAATATTTATAATCAAAAATGGTTTTATTGTTTTTCAAAGTATTCTCCAGCATGATTTATACTCTTTTGCATGCGCTCAAACCAGTTGTCGAAGCACCTTTTCCACTCCCATTGAGACACCTCTAAAATATGGTTTTTGAACACTTCAACAGCTTCTTCTGGCGACGAAAATCGTTGACCACGCATTTTTTTCTTGATGTGCGGAAACAAGAAGAAGTCATTAGGTGCCAAGTCAGGGCTGCACGGTGGATGACCCATTAATTCGACGTTTTGGCCGGTCAAAAACGCTTTTGTTTGAGCCGATGTGTGAGAGCTTGCATTGTCATAGTGAACAATGATTCGTCTTCTCTTGTCGGTTTTTCGAATTTCTCCGATGATTTCAGGCAAACAAATTGTAGTGTACCACTCAGAAGTAACCGTCCTACGTTGCTCAAGCGGAACAGTCGCCACATGACTAGTTTTGCCGAAGAAACAGGCGACCATTTGCTTCGATGTGCTTCTTCCACGAACAACTTTCGATGCATTTTGCTCGTCTTTGAAGACCCACACGGTCGATTGTTGTTTCGTTTCGGGCTCATACGCATAGATCCATGATTCGTCACCTGTGACGATCTTATAAACGTCTTTTGAAGCACCGCAATCGTATTTTTGCAACATTTCTTTGCACCAATCGACACGAGCCTTTTTCAGCGACTTTTAGATTGTGCGAGATCCAACGAGAATAAACCCTTTTTTACGGCCAGGTGTTCATGCAGTATCGAATGTATGCAGGTGAAAGCAATGTCCAAGGATGTCTCTATCTCTCGGTATGTCGCATGTCGATCTTGTATTATGAGTTCACGCACGGCATCAATGTTCTCTGGCACAACAGCCGTTTTTGGACGACCTTTACAGAATTCGTCTTTGAGCGAGCTTCGGCCACGATTAAATTCATTATACTAATTTTTCACAGTGCTATAGGATGGTGCTTCATTGCCATACAAAGATTTAAGTTCATCAATGCACTCTTGTCGTGATAATCCACGTCGAAAGTTGTGAAAAATGATGGCACGAAAATGTTCACGAGTTAATTCCATTTTTTTATATTAATTTTTTCAAGTCACTGTAAACAACACAAATAATGGTCGTACGTCAAAACGTTTTGAGTACGATTATGCTTGAAAATGACAAACTTTCCAATGGAAATGTCAGATTGCACTTGGCACCACTCAGTGTTGCCAGGCCAGAACTATATATAGCAGCCCTCGTAAATAAAACATGCTGACAGTTATCGTATAGGCGAGTAAAAACGTTTAAAGTTTTCTAATATGGAAAGATCTTACAGTCTTTTATTAATTTTTTATTATTATTTTATTTTGTATTAATGTATTTGTGGATATGCACGAATTAAAAGAATATTCAACAACTATTGTTATTAAGTTAATCTTATTTGTTCAGCTAGTAAATAAAAAACCGTTTTCATAACTTTTGGTGAAGACCGTCGTCACTGGATTTCGATGTGAGAAATCATTTTCAAGTCTCGTGTTGATTAATACTTTCCTAATTTTTTATTTGTATTGAGACTTCAAGCAGAATTTATTTATTGCAGAAACAAAAACGAATATTTGTAACGATTTATAAAGAGAACAAAAAAAAAAAAAAAAAGCTTTGGATTGTGTATCCACATTGTCTAACCCCATTAATATTGATAAAAATTCTTGATCTTTAAATTAGTTGGTAAAATTAAAGATGTTTATAATGTATTCTACAGAACATAATGCTGATGACAGATGTAGTCATCTACAAGTATCTATTTTTTCCCGTTTTCTTAAAAAATTATTAAGAAAAAAATTTTTTAACTATTTTTTAAAATAAATAATAGAAATTTTCAAGGTCGTTTTTCGCCCAGTCTTTTCGAAGGCAATAAAAAAATAAAGAGTTTAAAATTTGCATATTAATATTACGGTGTTGCATAAGCGACTTATACTAACATTGTTGTCTTCATTGTCAATTTTGTTGCTTCAAGTGTTCGCAGTTGTGGCACATTTAAAAATTCATATAAATATTTCAAATAAATTATTATCTGCTTTTTTTGAATCATGGTTGGTTTAATTTTGAAATTAATATAAAACAACAAAAGAAAAATTTTATTAGCTTTGAAATAGAGTTCATTTTTAATACTTTTAAAAATTAATAGTTAAAAATGGAATAGTGAGGAGGGAAGGGAAGTGCATGTGTTGCAGTACCTTGAACGGCATTATTTTTCCTGGCATTTAATCTTCACTGAAACAAAAAAATAATAAATAAATAAATAAAATGACCATAAAGCGTCTACTAATCAGCAGAGGACCTGAATGCAACACTTTTCAAGAAATAAAGTGCAAGTGTCTTATGTGTCTTATGTTTAGTTGACCTTTGGTTGTTGGTTGGGAAAAAAATATTTGGTTCAGTTTTAAGGTCCTCTTATAACAAAAACAATGTAGAATATTTCCTTGAAAATGGTTAGCGAAGTTAACCAAAATATTGGAATAAATAATTTAAAAAAACATTGTTTTTGGCTTTTTTTAATTCTTAAAATGTTTTTTGTTTTATTTTTTTTTTAATTTTAAATTTATTAATTTTGTTTACATTATTTTACCGACCACAACAATATGGCTTTGAATTATATTTATTTATATTTTGTTGTTGTTTATTTTCTTAGAAACATGTGTTAGATATCTGTTTTTATGCGAAATATTTGTCCAACATAAAATTGCTGTTGACCTACTTGAAAGTAAATAATTTCTAAATTTTGCTTCCATTAACATTGAAATCATTTCCAAAATTAAAACACAATTTAATTTTTAAAATAAAATATTTTAATTATAATGTCATTTATTGCTGTCTACTAAGCTTAACTGTAATCACCCTTCTGTGATATCACAACATCTTAGATTTATTTGAGCGTAAAGAATATATATTTTTTTTTTTGGTATTGATTTCCGTTGCTGATCTGCTTTCCGGGGGAAAATCATCCATTAATGTCTTGGTGTTAGTTACTATTGCTGTATCCTTTCAATTGCTTAAATCGTAATGCTTTCAACAAAGAGAACTTTGCTTCTTTGATTTTGCATATTTTCCTTGTCTTTCATACAGATCTTCAACATGTTAAAAGTCTAATTTTTCAGCTTTAAATTGTTTTCTAAAATTTGTTATCTTCGACACCAAAATCACAATCCTTGTAGCTTGAAGACAAATGTTTTTTTAAGGAAATATAATCATCATAAACCTTCAGAAGAATATCATGATTTTCGCAATCTTTTTCTAAATCATAAAGGAGTCGTAGTAGTAGTCATGGTAGAAAGCATGTTGGCTACAAATCAGGTTGGCCAGGGTTCAACCCCTGCAGCAATCAAAACAGAAAAATATGTTTTTTTCTGTTTAATGGTATAAATACATACTGACAATTTAACAATACGCACGCAGCCTCCTTCGTCGGTACTTCTACAACGCTATACTATCACCACCTTTCCATTCTCTTCTCTATCCCCTTCCTAAAGATTTTAGCATTAGAAATAGGCATTGTTGCCTGAAGTGCTACTTCTCTTAGAGTTTAAGGATTTCTTGCATAAAATGCAAAATTCTTACAAATCTACTTGAAGAATCAATAATACATTTCAGGAAATTAAAAAACTAAATATTTCTGGTGATGTTGGTAGTGAGGATTTTAAATCGAGTCCCTTAAAAATGTATCATGTTTCAAAAAGAGATGTTTTCACTCAAGAATGTCGAAAGTCGGGCAGCACTTCTGTCACTCCATTTTTATTAGTCAGTCAGTTCAAAAGTGACTAGGCCGTCACTCTGCCATTACCCTGCGCATAGTGAAGACCAGGGTAATAAATGACAGGCTCGACTTTAAATATTTCTTATGCGCCATTCTTCAGAATCTATTAAAAGCGAAATTTTCAAAATTGGCGAAAGAAAGTAAAATTTAATTAGATGGGGAATCACAAGATAAAAGAATTTACGCGTCACACGCAAGTAATCTTAGGCTTTCGTACATCATTCATGATCGCAAGTGCGGTCACGCTATTAATCTTCTTTGTGATTATTATGGCTTAAGCATCAACTTGTACCGATTGTTGGACAAACATATATTGGTTTTGTCTTTGTGACATCTAGGAAATGATCTCCTAATCTCGATTTTCCGAGTAAATTGATCATGTCAAAATAGAGTAGAGATTCTACTTCCTTGCTAGAGCCAAGCAAACGACCAATTGCCAACCTTTTGATAGACGAATAATTTTTTGCCACATAGATCCACCTACAAGCAATAGCCAAAACTAATTTTGTACCGCCAGTATAAATAGCTTTCTGCTAGTTATATTTGGCAACACTGTTTTTTACTAATTCTATTCTATTTTTGCAAATAATTTTTATATCAATAAATTTTAGATAATTGCATGTTTTTTAACACAATTTTTAAATTAAATAATTGAAAGTGTTTGGGAAAGTATGTTTTAAAGAATTTTTTAAAATTTAATTGTTTTCACGTTAATATAACAACATTCGTTTATTTACAATAATTAACTAAAAGCTAATTGTGCTTTAAAATTTGAGACCTTAATTCTAGATTTAAAGCACAAAAATAAATTTTTAGTGAATATTTATTTTATATTTATTTTATTGCATATTTTAAGGAGCTCATATAAAATTAGAACAGAACTGTTCATTATTAAAATTTTTTTGTTAAACGATTTCAATTTGTTTATTTGTTTTCGTAAAAAATTTTTATTCAAAATCAACAATTCGATTAGGAATGAACAGTTTTAATCTAATAAAAAAATCTTACTTTTTAACGAAATAAAAAAAAAGTATTGTTACAGTTAACTTGTTGAGCGTTAGGAGAAGAGTTTATGAAACGGGAAAAAACTTTTGCTAAATTAGCGGGAAACGGGAAGTTTAAAATCATTAGCATAAAAAAAATACACTGTTTGTTTTTCAAATATTTTGGTTCTGACACTTAAAAATTTTCAAATATCTCGTTTCGTATGAATTCTACTAAATCTATACATTTGTACATGAAATAATTTTTGAAAATTGTGATGTTGATGTAGATAGTTATCGATATGGACTACAAAACACCTATTTTTAAACTTTTTATCTGTTTGTCTGTGTTCGCATCACGTAAAAACTGCTGGATGGATTTTGATAAAATTTTGTGAGGAGGTCCCTTAGAATCGTAGTTCAAATATAGAATTCTACTTTTCATAAAAATATGTTATTTTGTAGAAAAACTATAGATACTAATTTGAAGTCACCCATTTTATTTTTCTAGATGGAACGTTTTTAACGCTGTTTACAGAACTCTACAAAAAATATTTAGCAAAGTCTTTAGCATTGTAGTCTTGGGCATTAAAAATTAATTGGCTCTACAATTTTTATCGGTGTACATTCTGGCAAAATCAAGTTTTATTGCTCCAAACAAACTTTAAACGTAACTACATCTATAAGGACCCTTAGAACTTCCGTGCTACACTATCTGATATGCGTCGTATCCACTTTGCATCATATGACCCTTTAAACCCTGCAACCCTTCCTAAACGATCTATTCCTAATACTAGAGTTCATTAGAGAGCTGAATTTTCCTCAATTGTATATATCCCTCGTTGCAGCCAAATTTCTTTGGATTGAATAAGCTGCCGGAAAATTTTTTGTATTCGCCAGAAGCGTATACTTGCGATTATTTCGAATCGTGTTCAGTCATGAACGCTTTAGATCTTTCGAGGTGAAGTCGCTGCGAAGAAAATTAAGACAGTGAAATCAGTAAGATCATTGACTGCATTAAAAAAATCAATCGTTATCCTTCTTGTAATAACTTTGAGAGTGCAACGAGCTTTAGATGAACACGTTTAAAATAAACAAAATTTGTATTTTCTTCATTTTTGTTTTCACCAGCTTTCCCTGCTCTGCCTACGATTCTTGCTTTATTAAAAATTTATCTCTTAAAATAATGTTTCCATTTCTTTCCCATCCAAATAAAAAATTATCTTAAAAGTATAAATTTTCATAATTTTTATTTATTTTTATTTTTATTATGCTATAAAAAATATTTAAATTTAATCATTCTTTACAAAATTCAATAAGAAAAAATTCATTAAGGAAAAAACCTTAAATAAAGAAACGCTTGCTAAAAATAAATTTAAGATTAACTTCATTTTTAATTGTAAATTCATTATTTAAATTTTTTTGTTTAAGCTAATTTTTTGCTTTAAGTAACCCCCATTCGGGCAATAAACTAAAGCAGCATTTAATAAAAAAAAAACAAATATCTACTGATATACAAAATGAATAAAATGTACATTGATTAACCTAAAACTATAGAGAGCCATACCCTGGTGTCTCATTTCTTGGGCACATTTGGCACCATCACTCTAATTAAACCGGGAAATATTTCCGCTTGTATATTTCCATAAACTACTCTCTCTCCATCTACCGTTATGATACCATCGTCGTCTTGAGGCTCTATACGAAATGCTGTAACAGGAATAACTTGAATGTGAGTTGTGGGTGCTTCGGATAAATGTGTACCAGAGCTCATATTTAATAGAAATTGTAATAGCTGGGATCTGGCAATACCTGCCTTTATAATGACTAAATAAATAATACCGTCATTTAGTTTCGAGTTAGGAGCAAAGAGACAATCGGCGGCCAAATGTGTTGTATAGGCTGCTTGTACCAAAATAAATTCACCTTCTAGCGATTGCCATTCCTCGGGCACAGCCTCATCTAGAGATGGTAAAGTTGATTGCGGAGCTCGAGCATTGAACTCGGCATTGGCTTGTTCAATTTTATTTATAACACTGTTTGCTGTATTGCGATTAGATCGCACACTTTGGCCAGCTAAAGAATAAAAGGCTGTGCGACGAGACATTGCAGAATGCCAGCTGTCTATATTTGTTCTATTGCTAATAATATCGGCAAATTCATCTTGAATATCATCATTATCGTCTCCTAAAGCATCGCCAAATTCTTCAGCCTCATCGTCTTGTGCATCATGAAAACGTCTCAAAACAGAATGTTTTTCTGCAGCAGGGTTTTCATGCTTCCCATTCATAGCAGGTGGGGAATTTGTTGTTTGCTTATGCCACGGCAAATAGGTCACCCTGCCCTTATAGGTGCGTAAACGCATTAAACGATGTATAGACCACAGGGTAAATCTGGGCGCTCCTATCGATCTTAATTTTTCACTTTCAATATCAATATCGGCTATAAGGCCCCAACCTACAGATAGGAAGGAATACATTTCCGTTTGATTACCTTTGGCCTTAAGTTCCACTCTTACCACATCCATGGCAGCACTTTGACCTGACACACAGGTCAAAGTGGCATTTATAATTGGCTTCGGTTCAAAGGGTTCATTGTACAGATGGGCAATACTTTTAGCTAAACCATTACCGGAACCACAGGGTACAATGCCTACTGGCAGTGTGCGTGTCAATACTCGCCAGTCTGGTCTCTCCATTAGGCCGTTTATAACCTCAAATAACAAACCATCTCCTGAGGCCACTATAATTCCTGAATATTTTTGTGCCAAATCTTTACGTTGTCTAACGAATTCTCGAGCAAAATTGGCATGTGTTGTAACCATTAGTTCATATTGTATCTCAGCTTCCTTTAAAATGGGAGCCATTTGTTTTTGAAACATTACCCGTCCTTTGCCTTTGCCAGATTTGGGATTTAGTAATATCAACATGGGTCTGTTTTCCATAGCTGTTGTATTAATTTCCTTTAAACTTTTATTAAATTTAATGGCATTACGCCAACTTTCGGCTGTTTTCAAATTATCTTCGTATTTCGGAAATGAACGAAAACGTAAGATGCGAACAGTTCTCAAACGATTTAATGGCTTGTCTTTTCTTACGTAAGCGTAAATATACAAAAAGGCTGATAAATGTTTATGCTCTTTGTCCGGCGAGTTTTCAGTGTGATGTTGTTCTTCGTCTTCGCTTAGGCGTTTACACGAACTTAAGCCTCCCTTGGTATGTCTCTTTAATTTTCTACCACAATAACTGCCCACTATATCTTCAAGGGGTATTAGTTGTTCCGTTATTTGATTCTCTTCCTCTGTCTCACGTCTTAAAGAGATGCCGCTGCCATTAAGTTGTACTTGTATTTTTAAATTGTGTTTCCTTTTTACGTTGTTGTTTATATAAAAATTTTCTGATAACTCAATAGCTTTATCTTGTGGAGCCGTTGTTGCTTGAGTTGTTGTTGATTGAGTTTTGCTGTTATAATTATTTGTTATATTCGAGTTGACGTTGTTATTTCCACATGTTTCAGTTGCAGTCATCGTTCTGAATCTTAAAACAGAAAATAAAATTTATATTATTATCGTGAATAGTTCTTCAATGTATTTTATTAGTTTAAAATTGCTTATATTAAATTAATTAAAAATTAAAAATACTTAACTCTGTTTTCAATTTAAGGTTGAAGGTCTTGTTTATTTGGCAAATGCTGATTTCTTACTAAAATTAAAAACTAAATCTTATCAGACCCTCAGAATGTGATATAATTTTTTTTAAGTTCTCTTTAATATTAAATTCAATATCAGTAAATTTGTTTTTATTTTTTAATTTTTATTTATATTAATTTTAAGTAGTTACTGGTGGAATAGATTTTTTTCACTATAGATTTTTGTAAAATAATTAATATTCCTTTTTCCATTTTAATTTAAACAGAATTCCAGGAGATGTTAATATTATCACTAAATTATAAATATTATGACATTAGAACTCCTTAAAAGCAATATAAAACCCACAACTAAAAAATATTTGCTTTAAAGAAAACAAAAAAGCATTTCCACTGTTTTTACTATTAAATTAATTTACTAGCACTACTGCCATTTGGCGTTAAATTCTCATGTATTCATATTTCATAAATGGCAATTCAAAATTTAAGTCAGATTTAAGCAAAAGATTGAAGGTAAAACTACTTGAAGACATTTGACGGCCTCTCGCTTTCATTGTATTTATGAATTCATATATAAACATAAAGTGATTTTAATTTATCTTCTCTTAAATTCTCTCATTCTTTTTAAGTGCAGGGATGGAGAGTTCATAACTATTATCTTTTTCGATGGTCGAAGAAAGTGCCGTTATAAAGGTTTTAAATTAATATGAATTAAAAAACACTAATAGTTATAAGAAATTTTTGAGTAGGGAAAATTTATTAAAATTAATTCTTATTTTGATTGGCTGATTTAATACGAGAAACAAGTTGTAAACAGATTGTTTGTTTAAGACTTTGTTGATTCCTATTATTTTTTATTTGTTTTGCATAAGTAATTTTGACCTTATAACAGTTTTATAAAATTATCACTGCCTTCGATAACAAAGCGGTAAGCAAGTTTATTATTAAAGCACAAGCTATGAGATTTTAACACAAGTTTACAGAAATATCTTTGCATTAAATATCTAAAATGGATCGCCTTAAATATCTGAAAAAAGGGAGTGAACGTTAAGAGAGAGTTGTATTTTAAGACAGGTTTGTTTTAGCTCTTAGCAATTTTTTTAGTATATTTTTTTTGTAAAGAGAAGTAGCACTTTAGTAGCACATTAACCTATTTAGTTATTTTTGGTAACGGTGTTACATTCTTTAGGAAAGGGGTAGACGAGAGATAAGACAGGTGGTTAAAGGAGAAAGACAGAGAGGTAGTTATTTTACTTCGCCGTCGAATATGCCATGAAGAAGTACCGACGAAGGAGGCTGCAGCCTCAATTATTATTATTCTTTAATATTCTATATTCTATTATATTCGTTTTCCCTTTTGCACTGCATATACCCATTACAGTAATATCTTCTCAATTTTTCCAATGTACTATTAACGAATATTTTAATATAACAAAGCTCTTTCTTGTAAGTTTCCCGACTATTTACAGAAGGAAGTAAAAGTTTTCGAAACAAAAATTGCTTTAAAGGCCCATTCACACTATCATGCTATCTTCTAAAAGTCTTTTGTCGGATTGCTTATTTAATGGTTGGTTGTGTTATAAGCAGCAAAACAACCCTGATAAAATGAAAAATCATAGACAAATTTCTAATAAAAATGAATTTTTATTACGTGATGTCAAATTCCTTTTAGTACAACTTGACATATATGTAAATTACATTTGCTTTCACACTGTTACACTTTTTCATAAAACTCCGGTTTTTAACAAATCTTAATACGCACTATTATAGTGTGAAATGGGCTAAATTAGCATTAATTAGTCAAAAAAGGAAATGAAAAACTAATTTAAAAAAATTTTAATAGAAAGTCTTAATAAACCACTTGTGAAATGTATGGTTAGATCGGATATAAGGGATATTATTTAATAAGAATAAAACATAATATATAGGATAAAATTTGGCCATTATGATTTTTTTTAATGTGTAATTGCTGCTAGTGCTGCTAAAAAATATTTACTTGGAATTTTTTCTTTGCCATTGAAATTTCCTTGGCATTATTTGAAATAATGGCAATGAAAGATATTTAACTACCAATTAATGCTTATGATTTTATTTTAATTATATATTTTTTACTAATGGTAAAGCAATTTTAATGAAATCGTTTAATACTAATTGTTTAATTGTTTCATATAACGCGAAATTTTGATCACAGAAAAGCCATGCAAAAATAAATTAATCTAAAAACTCTTGTAGATAAATAAATCTATATTTAGAAATGTTAATAATTTATTAACTTTATGTGAGATAAGTGTAAGACTCGATGTTTGTAACTTAACACCCAAACACACAGAAATAAAAATATCTTCCTATAGTGTCTCATTTTTTCTGTAAAAGCTAAAACACATATATTTAACGCACAATGCCTACTTAATTAGTTTGTAACCGTGCTACATTCTTTAGGAAAGGGATATTTTACTTCGCCGGCAAATGTGCTATGTAGAAGTATCGACGAACTAGGCTACGTGCTGTATTGTTTATTTCTAAGTATGTATTTATTTTTGGTTGCCGCAGGGGTTGAACCCTGGCCAACCTGATTTGTAGTTAACGTGCTTACTACCTTTACTATAGCATTCTGCAACCAAAATGCCGTTTTAAATAAATCTCTGCTGTACTTTAAGATATATATTTAGTGTACAAAGAAATGGAATACATTTATTAATGATCATTAGTTAAGGGTGATTATTTTGTTTTTTAACTAATTTTCGTGAATGAAAATAATGATAAAGCTAAATATATCATTAGAATTATTTATCATTCTGTTTAGTTTATTGACTTGGGCAAAGTCGATTCTTTTTGTTTAATATCAGGCTTACGTCTTTCATCAAATGTTACGTAAAGACGAATAGATTAATCACGGCGAAAAAAATTCAGCGTGAGAAAAAGCTATAACTGAATACGAAAATAAACAGGCTATTATCGAAGGTGGAAAGATTTTTTATTTATACCCAGTTTTATATCTTTTAATCCTAAATTGCATGATTTCGAAAAGTGACTGCTGCTTTGTGCAACAGATCGTTATCTGTTCTCTTTGATAAAATAATTGGCTTTGCGCTTTAAATTTCCCTTGACGAATTTGGCATCCATTTCCTGTTAGATCTTATACATAAAATGAAATTGTATTAGGACCATTTTTACACCTTTAACTAAAGTGAACTATAAAGTAAGATATACATATCTAATTTGCATTTTCACAATTTTTCTGTTGAATAAATTTTATAATTTTGAAATTATGACAAAATCGAGGCAAAAAAAAAATATTTTTGGAAAATGAACATTAAAACTTAAAAAAACAAGAAGTGGAACGTGATTATTGCGAAAAAAAATCTTAGCGCAAAATCTGTTTCATCACAATAACCATAGTGATCAATTCATTCGATTACAAAGATTTTTAGCATGTTTTTAAGCAAGTATTTCAAAAATAACATACAGCTCGTCATGTGCCCTTCTTTAGGACGTATTTATTATGAATCATTAATATTTATTTTCTTTTGTAACGGTTACTATATGGCATCTCCAATAAAAAAAAAATCTTTAACTAAATTTAATAATTTGCGTCTGCCCGGCGCATGAAATAAAAATAAATAATCGCAGTGTTGTTGTGATATTTCATTTTTCGTCATATTTTAACTGTATAACAGAGCGGAAAACGAGTCAGCCGTATACAGTGGATAAAGAAAAATAAAATCATTGTTGATTATTGTTATTTTTTGCTTAAACTTTGTTTTTTGTCTTTACTTTATTGTTTGGATCAAAATCTTTAGTTTATTTAAAATATTTGTGAGAAGTTTCCTGAAGAGCTAAGTGAGCGGTAGCGAATTGGCCATCGAAACGTGCTTTCACCCTCAATAATCAATATCAATAAATAAAAAAGCCTTACGTTTTGCTCCTTATGAAATGCTTTCTTTAGCTTTCAACAAGTTATAAATAACTTCAAAATTCAGCATTATTAATTCCAACTTTCCATGCCTGGTTTAGTTGTTTAATTTTTTTTTCTTGTTCCTTAAACGAGTAACATTTCTCTCGCCTTAAATTTTTAATAAATTTGTTTTATTATTATTATTTTTGAAAATGAACTGGATCTTTTTATGAAATGAAGTCACTTTTTTAATCGTTTTAAATTAACTTAAAAAATAAATTTAAAGATAATTTATTATTAAAAGGTTGTTTTTTTTTCTTCGAAATTATTCTAGATTTCTTTAAAGGAACAAAGTCGTAACTGTGCAAATAAAATATGTGAGTTTTTTAATGATTATTTTATTTTTAATTTTTATTTACTTGAAATGTTATTAAACAGCTTATTAACAATATCTTACCTTGTCTCGATTATGGCTGTTTTTATTTTCTTATCAGAACATCTACGATTTCAAAAGGAACTAAATCGCACTAAAGAAACAAAACAAGAAACTTGGTATTTATTGTAGTTTATTTTCAACTTTTATCTATAACGTTGATTGGCGTCGCAATCATAAAACTTCCAATAAATCGTAGTGGTTGGCAATTTTTCGTCATTTTGCCATTTGATACGATCGATCTACAAGAGCTGGCTTTAGAGTTGTGTAACCAATTGTTGGCTGAATTTATTGTTTATAGGCGTTTTTTTTTTGTTGCAATAGGTGTTCTTTCTTATCGAAAGCGTGACTTTATATCATTACCACCTCTACGCTGCACAGCTTTAAATAAACTGAGTTCAAACTAAAAAACGAGAACGTTAGTTTTTTTGTTGTTGTGTTTTTACCTTTATTTACTTTAATTTGTTTATACTCTCAAAAGATCTCTCAGTCTCTTTCAGTGTTGACCATGTGATTTTTTCAATTAATTTAGTAGTATTTTTCTTTGCTGTTTGCTAGGAAACTAATAACATTGACTAAATAAGTGTTTAATGTATTTAAGTCAAAAATAATATGCATTTTTAGTGTTAGTAGAGCTTGATATTTTTAAATATCTATATTTTGATAAGTAAAACAATGCATTACAGTGAAGTATATTTTGCGTGAATACCACGCAATTGTTTGCTGTCAGAAATTTATTATATTAAATGAATCAAGCACGATTAATGTTAGTAATGTTAATTTTTATTCTTTAGTAAAGTTCTTTATTTAAAATGAATAAACGTAAAGAGAGTCGTTAAAACTGGATATCAGCAAATGAAATGCTTTTTTCTGGTTTGCTACAACTTTCCTCAGCATTCTTCATTTTATGACTACATAAAATATCTCGTGCAATTGCATAACGTGAGGAAGACAGCCACTACTTAAAGAATATATTTATAATTAATAAAATTAATAGAATAATTTATTAGATATTTTTTAATTTGCTTAAGCTTTAACAGTTTACTGTCAACTTTAAAGTTTCTAAATATTACCACCAGGGTTGCCCAAACAAAAAAATGCCTATCACATATCTTTCTGAAATGTACCAATACCAACTGTATCGTTAAAGCTACTTTTAGACCACATGTTTTTGTATATGATTTGTAAAATTTCACAATGCAAAATATATACGTGCCGTGTGGACAAATTGGAACATCGCTTTTGTAAAAAATATCAGCCAGATCGCGCTATAATTTTTATCTGACAGCAGCTTTTTTTACGCTTGAAGGCAAAAATTATGAATCGTCTGTTAATTAACAATTTTGACAGACGCACGAAATTGAGTAGGTATTTTCCAACTGACAAGTCATATGTAAACAGCATGTCGTCTGAAAGCAGCTTAATCGTTACTATATTGTGTTTTAATTTAATTATTATTTTGTATTTTATTTGCTTCGATAATTCTTAGAAAGCTACTTTTGTTTTATTTTTGTATAAAAACCCAAAAAAAATTAATAAATTAACAACGCTACGAAATGGTTCATAAATATTTATATGTTTTGCTTTTAGCATTCTAAACGGAAGTCAAAATTACAACAAAAAACGGGAAACAAAATTCCATTCAGTAGCTTGTTGGCTTTCAACAGAGTCGGAGCATATCGAATGCCTTTATGTTTTAAGTTAGCTAAGTTTTGTTTTGCTACTTTTTAAGTCTACCTTTGTGAAGACTACTACGTTAAGAACACAAACGTTGTGAAAATTTAAAGTCTATGTCTATAAAGGCGTGTAGCGTTAAGTTTTTCAACTTGCCGTTCAAAACTCTTAAAATGATTTAAGTCCTAATTCTAAATATCTGTTGTCTAAAATCTATTTTTCTTGTCTTGTTTTCTGTTCCCATTTTATCATTTTTTTAATTTAGTTTTTCTTTCTAAAAAATGAAACTAGGATTTTTATTTAAATTAGAAGAACAAATTCGAACATAAATTTTTAAGAAATGTAACGTTTTGCCATTTTTCGGTTTTTTGGTACCACTGGTCTAACGAAATCTCTTTCTTTTACTCTCGCTCTCCCTTTAAAATTTAAATCACTTTTTCTTGCCTTGTTTTTTGTTCCTATTTAACATTTCTGAATATGGATTTTTTTCCTAAAATAAAAAAAGCTTGGTATTTAAATAAATACTGCATTACATAGTTCACTTTTTATATAAGAACATTTTCAAACATAAATTTTTAAGAAAAGTAGCGTTTTTCCACTTTTTGGCTTTTGGGTAACACTGGTCTAACGAAATCTCTTTTTTTTTACTCTCGCTCTCTCTTTAAAACTTTATTTTGTATTTGGTAGCTCAAAAACCAGGCATTGTAATATTAATAATACCTACTTGTTTTCAACTTTAATTATTTGTTAATTATAGTTATTTCATGAACTTAATTATTTTGACTCGTCATCTGTTTGTTCGTTTAAACAGAACTAGAAAAGAGTGCGGCTTTTGTTATTCTTAATATGAGATTTCTCGTTTTTTTTTTTAATTTTTAAAAGCCTGTGAGTTTGTTGCCAAAATATAAGCCATTGTTGTTTTTGTTGTATGAATTAAATAACCTCGTCTTTTAAACAAGTCACAAATTCAAATTATTTTTTTGCAGTTTTTTTATATTTTTTTGTGATAATTTTTGCTTACTGCTGCTCCATTAGTTATTACCGTTTGCATATACAAACATCCATACATACTCGTACTTATGTGAATATGTGTGTGTAACTGTACGTACTCTCTCAAATATAAAATTTACCGTATGCTTGATTGATTACATATCATTACAAAGAAATATTTCACTTCTTTTTAATCAAAATTTCCTTAAAATAAAACTTAAAATTTCTTTTTAAAGCTGGATAAAACGGCTTTGTTCAGGGTTATTTTTAGTATATATTTTTTTTTAATTTGCGATTTTTTTTGTGACTCATAAATGCCTAATTATCGTCATTGATGTTTGGGTAGGATGATTTCCATCATTTATAATACATTGTGAGAACTTTTGTATACCGTTACATTTTTCAAAAATTAATATTAATTAATTTAAGATTAAATGGTAAAAAGAGGAAATTTATTACTTATTGTCTCATTTGTTTTTACACAAAGCCCTACTGATTTATCAATTAACACAGAGTAATAAAAATAATATCGTCATCAAAGGGCAAAAAAATATACAAACAATGTTTTAAATGAATTATTCACTACATCAGAAGAGTTAGCATTAAACTGTTCATTTGAAATTCGGATAGATAATATGTGACTGAATGTTAAAATAAGAAAATAAATCGTTTTCCTTACAGTATCGCTAGAAACCTTAATACGAGCAATTTGTCAGCTGACAGTTTAGTGAAAATTTAATTCTGTTGATTCTTTGATTTTTTTGATTAGTACTTAGGAGTACTAATCAAAACGCGACTTGAAAATGATGTCTTTACATCGAAAGCGCTCGCCAATCGTATTAAATAAACAGCCAGTGACGACGGTCTTCACCGAAAGGTATGACAACAGTATTTTATTTACTGGCGGAATAAATCCAATTAACTTAATACGAAAATTTAATTGTTGAACATTATTTTAAAAACAGTGAAACTGATGGAACACATTTTCGCATTGACGATTTAAAATTTTAATTATTTGTAGCTACTGCGGTTTGCTGAGTTATTTTAAACATTTTTTATGTTCCGTTTGTGGAATTACTTTCCTACATTAGGATTTCTGCTTCTGCAAGCAGCTCCAAACTTAAATTCCGTTTTTTTAACTCTAATATCTCAAAAATTTTAAAAAATTTAAGTAAAAAACCAAAGTAAAAATTATCGAAAAATTAAATTGTAAACAAAACATTGCCTTGTTTTTTTTTTTTTTTTGAACTGTGAAAGTTAGACACGTCTAGAAAAAAAAATATGTGGCCTGTAGTAATAAGTCAAAAACACAAGACTTTAAATTAAAGGGTGCCCCAATAGTGACGTCACTTTATTTTTGAAACACAATAAGCAGAATTTTGAAGTATTTTTCTAATCGCTAAAGGAAAAAAAAACGAAAAGTTAAAAACAAGACAAAAATACAAAGGGTAGTCCTACAGTGGCGTGAAATTGGTTTTTCAATCGTAGTGGACAAACATTAAAAATTTGCGCAAAATATTTTCAAATATATAAAAGAAAGTTTAAACAATAAATTTAAGGGTCTTTCCATGTTAAAAAGAGAAGTACAAAAAATAGTGACATATGGATTTTTTGTCTTTTAAACCGTAACGAACTGAGACTATAAATATCGCAAGGTTTGTAATGCTAAGTGGCTATAAAAACAGGTTTAGACAAATACAATTTAAAGGTGTCGACATAGTTACGTTACCCAAAGTATATTTTATTTTGTCCGCTGTAAAAAAATAACACTAAAAATTAAAGAGTAGCCGATATATGGTCGGAAGACTCCGTGTATTCGTCCAATTTGTATTTGGAGATTTATTATTACTTAACTTTTTTACGTAAAAAAATAATAATAAAAGGCGAGTGTTGAGTCTTTTTTATGTCCTTCGGTTTTAATGTTGTAAAGGGTCCGCCAAATAACTTTTTTTTTTAAATGCTTTAAAAAAGTACTGAATATTATTTCAATTTTTTTTATTTATTTGAAAGTACAATCCTTCCAGTTAATATTGGAAAATAATTTTGTTCAAATGGCTGCCTCGGCTGGCCAATTTTTAAGCACATTAACGATTGTGTGCAGCTGTATTTCACCAATGGCTTTACGAATAATGTTCTTTAAAGCTTCAATTGTCTCTGGCTTGTCGGCGTAACACTTTGTTTGATGGCACCCTACAAATAATAGTCCAACGGCGTCAAATCGCAGCTCCGAGGTGTCCAAACAACATCAGCTGATAATGCGATTTTCAAAAACGGGGCACAAAACATCGAGTGTAGGCTTGGCTGTGTGGCACGTAGCGCCGTCCTGTTGAAATCAAATGTTGTCAATATTCTACTCTTCAATTATTGTGAACAAAAATGTGTTCAACATGGCCCGATAACGATCGCCATTGACTATAACGGTCCAATTATGCCTCTGGACCAAAAGCCGCACCAAACAGTGACTCATTTTGAGTGCACCGGTTTTTCAATGTATGCGTGCGGGTTTTCTGTACCCCAAATGCGACAATTTTGCTTGTTTACATACCCGCCAAGATCAAAATGAGGTTCAGCTGAAAAGATGATTTTTTTTGGCAAAATCGGCATCTTCTGTAACTTGAACGCAGGCCCTTTTAGCGAAGCGAAAACGCATTGGATGGTCAGTTGGCTTTAACTCCTAAACCAATTGAACTTTTTATGGCGTCATACCAAGGTCTTTATGCAAAATTCGTCTCAATGATCTCTTCGAAATGTTCAGTTGTTGAGAACGACGGTGAATTGATGTAGATGGCTCTTCACGCACACTTTCTGCCACAGCAGTAATATTCTTGTGTGTACGCACTGTTTCTGGCTTTTCGCGCTTTGATTTATCGATGAGGATGCCAGTTTCTTTGACTTTTTTTTACAAGATAACGAACAAACGGAGCCGACGGTGCTTCTCTTTTTCCAAAATCCGTAGTCACTTTTCGCATACATTCTGCAACATTACCATGATTTTCAAAGTAATGTCGCAATATTTCCCAGCGTTGTTCAAGCGTTTACACAACTATATTCGTTCAGCGGAAGGCTAAAACTTATTATCTGTTATATCAGACATGAGCTAAGTGTTACCATTCACGAAATAAGCACTAGTTGAAAAAAAAAAACGTTAGATGGCGGACCCCGTACAAGTGAAGATAAAAATCCTAAGAGAATAAACCTAAAATTAATGAAGAAAAATAATTTTTATAAATTAAAAAAAGTACCCTTAAAGTAAAGGTTTCGTCTATCAATCACATTTTTATTTAAAAGTCTTGGTGACTTTGAAACCACGACAAAACATTTCTATTCATACAAGGGATATTTCTTTTGGCCCTAGTGTGATCTATCCCACAAAGACTTGAAAAAGAAAAATATTTTTTTTAATTAAACTTTAAAATTATCGTGCTAATTTCTCGAATAAATTATTTTAATCACCGATAATGATTATTGGGGAGGTGAAAGCACGTCTCAATGGCCATTTCGCTACCGCTTACTTAGCTCTTTAGGAAACTTTTCACAATTATTTTAAAGGAACTAAAGATTTTTGTCTAAACAATAAAGTAAAGACAGAAATCAAAGTTCAAGCAAAAACAACAATAATCAACTTTGATTTTACTTTTCTTTATCCACAGTATACAGCTGAGTGTTGTTCGGCTCTTTTTTCAACAGTTTAAAGATGTTGAAAAATAAAATAAAAACAACAAATAAAACATCACAAAACACTACGATATTTTGTTTATGCTTAATGCACGTCCACTTGCAATAATTTAATAACTAAAATTTTAAATCACGGGAATATTAAATTAAATTAAAAAAAAGAAATATTTCGTGAGATTCTAAACCCTTCTTCAAACACATTTGCCAAATGTAAGGTGTACGGAAATCAAACATCTGTCATCTTAGACGTAGTGTTAATTTCTTAAAAGCTGCAGCTTGATAACGTCATTTATTTTATTTTTTTGTTGTAGCTTGAAATAAAATCTTTATAATCTTAATTAATACATTTATAAATATTATTCTTAACAAATCAATAAAGTCCACATTTGTAATTCATTTAGACAACAACAAACTGCCATGCATAAACAAATTAATGCATTTCGTACTTTTGTTACGATTTTTATTATTTTGTTTTAAAATAAACTATAAATTATATTGGAGTATATAGCGTTACACGTAAAAATAGCAGTAGTGCTATTTATTATTTTACAATTCAGTGCTGTTTATGGATTTTGCTATGTTGTACCTTATTTCTGGTATTGCAATAACAACATTCTAGAAATTATCACAAAAGTTGCATCATTATGGCCGCTACAAAGTATTAAAAAAGCTAAAGGGTGTTCCCATCGTAAAAAACTATTAACTAATGCGGACGCACGTCTTATGATAAGATAAATGAAAAGAGAAGTTTTTAACACCAAAAGATGCTTCGTTAGCAATCGGAAAACCCGTTAGACGTAGGACGGCATGTAGAGCCCTTCGCAACATTGGTTATATTACAACAGTAAAAAAACAAAAACCTGCATTTTTGAAAAAAAAAAAAATATAAAGGCACGGTTAAATTTGTCAACGAGCACAGAGCTTGGGACGACTGGAAACGTGTGATATCGTCAGACGAATCTATATTCAACCGTTTCCAATCTGATGGTAAACAATATTGCTGGCGTCGTCCTGGTGAAAAAATTCAAAGGCGCCATGTTGAAGCAAACTGTGAGGTACGTTGGAAAAAAAGGTGATGGTATGGGGTTGCTTTACGTGGTGGGACCTTGGACCACTGTTAAAAATTGATAATATTATGAAGAAAGAAGAGTATTTGAGAATTTTGAAGATTCATCTTCCCGATTTTGTAGATAAGAGCGCCTTTAATGCAAAAGAAGTAATTTTTCAGCACGATGGTGATCCAAAACACACGTCTTAAATCGTAAAAGAATGGCTTGGTGAGCAAAATTTTCAATTAATGCAGTGGCCAGCACAAAGTCTCGACCTCAATCCGATTGAGAATTTGTGGTCAATCGTCAAGAGACGGTTAGGACAGTACCAATCACCTCCTACCAATTTAGACGAGCTTTAGCTGCGGATTCAAAATGAATGGAAAAGAGTATGCCAAATCGCGTAAATGATGTGGTAAAATATAAAGGGCTTTGGACTAAGTACTAAAAAATTTCGTATTCCGCAAGACTTTTCAACGGGTGCAAAATTGAGTACATTGGAGTTGATTTCGTTTTCTTTATTTTTTCTTAGAAATTAATGCATTAAGTCTTGATTTTGTTAAGTATCTTATACTAAATAAATTACAAAAAAAATTTAATTTGCTTTATTATTTTTATTTCTATGACATAAAAAATGGTCAAAGTACAAACTTGCAAATGAGTACACCTTACTGTACATTTGTTCTTGCTTTCCGCCAGTCGCCAATTTAACCATCTTTAAATAATTTTTCTTTTTTAATAACATTTTTTAGAAATAAATTTTTTTTTAAATGAACCCAAGCCAGAAAAGTAAATTTTAATTCATTTATAATACTCCACGGTTCAATCCCTGATTGGGAAAAAATTAAAAATGTATATATTAAACTTATTCAAAATTCAGCTTAAAAAAACTGAATTTAATTCATTTGCACATTCATTTTAATATTGACTTCATCAGGAAAATTTTCCAGCTCTGAGCCATTCACAAAATAAATATTTTTTAATTATTATTTTTTTAATTTTTTTCCCAACCAGGGGTTGAACCGGTGATTTTCATAAATCAATTAAAATTTACTTTTTCGGTTTTGGTTTATTTTTCAATTTAACTTTTTCTTGTTTTCTTTTGAAAACGTTCGCATACATTTGAAAAATAAATAAATTTTTAAAATATTTGTTACACCCTGTAAAAAATTCTAAAAATTCCCAGAAATAATTATGGACACAAACAAACTTTTTTTTTATTCATGATTTATTACTAAAGTTAGATTTTTTCTCACACCTACGAAACCAAAAGTAGATTTTATTTTTTAATAAAAATATTGATGGTATTTTAAAACAAAACACGCAATGTTTTTATAAAAGAATTAAAACTATTTTTATGGTCAAAATGTCAAAGGTTTTCATAATGAAACTGACAAGTGAATTATTGATTTAATATTGTTGTGGCTTCTTTTTTTTTAATGGATGTAAAGTATAAAGGAAATTGCTCTGGATTTTACCCTTTGCTTTTTTAACATTTTATTAAAAAATTATTAATCTGTTCCCTTAATAATTAAAAACCGCTTGATAAAAAAGGAAGGCTTTTAGTTCTCTTGGCCGAAAACCCCAAAAAATAAAAAATATTTTTTAATGTTGGCTGGATTTAAATAAGTATAATTGCTAGATTTAAAACACGAATACTTACTGTTAGTTAAACCATTTAAAAGATTTCATTTCAATTCAGTACATATTTATTTAATCGAGCCCATTGAGCCATATAATTAATACATTCAATAAATTATTTAAACAAAAATGTCAAACCTAGAAATTAAAATAAAAACTGCTTTTTGTCACTAACGGAATAGGAAGTAGCATTGCCATATTTAATTTTCAAGCTCGAAGTGGGTGGCATCTCTGAAGGTGCTTGTGTGTTTTTTTTTTAATATTAAAAATTTCTTTAGTAAAACTTTTTTTAAGATTCTGTACACTGATACGGCCTTTACACTATGCAATTTTTCATGAAATTAGCATGAATTTTTGTTTGTTGGTAAAGCAAGAGGGGTAAGCAACATGGTATTGCTTGAATTTTTGACAGGGTGTTACTATTTCTAAATTTTTTTTTAAATAACGCATATCGCTGTAACTTAAATAGAAAATTGAGAAAAAATGCCTCAGAAAATTGCATAGTGTGAATCTCGATTAAGTGTAAAAATGAAACCTTTTGTTTTCGTCATAATGTCTGTCCGTGTGCTCGTCTGCAACAGCCTCTACCCCTGAAATTATAAATTAGAAATTTTTTACGGAATATCTTACAAATATTGTTATTTTTTTAACTGTAAGAGAGAGACACATCAACGTGTCAATAAAACTATATGCGCTATGGCAAAAAGGAAAAACAGTGATACTTTAAAATAAAAGGTTTCCAAACCCAATTAGCATTTGAAAAATTGTTTTAACTAAAATCACAAATAAGAGCTTTTTAAGACAACCCAAGATGACTTAAAACTGCTTAATCAGTTGTGCGCTTAAAAACAGACTCGAATATAACTCCGATAAGCCAAAGGAAGCGACTTAAATAATATACAGAATGTGTGCAGCCATTAATTGTTCATGCAAAGGCTCGAGATGTGACTGTTTGTTTTTTATTTTGTTATTTGCCATGTTTGATTAAAAAAAAATTAGAAAAGTGCATATAATACGATTCGAAGAAAACTCGGATGCGTTTAGCAGTATGACTAAAAACGACTCAAAAAAGTTTCGTTTTTTATTTTAAGCAGTATCGAAATTAAGTCAAAAACGCGAGTCATTAAGGACTTGTTAAAAGAAGTCGCAGCCAGGGGTGCCAGATGATTTTGATAAGAAATCGGCATTATCAGCAATTTAGTTTTTCGAGATGTGTGAGAAAAGTAATGAGATTGGCAACACAGCGGGAGATCTGGCAACGTTGTGTTTACCGGCCGATGCTAAATCTGATTGTTGATCCCTTTCACTTCCTCAGTTCGAGTTACAACTCCGTACAGTTAAAACATTTGTTTTGGCAGCGCCATTAGTAAAGTTATGTTTTCATTGAACGTCACAGAAATGGATCAACGTTGTAAAATAAAGTTTTGTGTTAAACTTGGTAAATCCTCGAGCGTGACTTTTGAAAAGTTGAAACTGGCCTATGGGAAGCAGTGCTTATCGAGAGCACAAGTTTCCCGCTGGCACAAATCATTTTTGGAAGGCACTGACGAAAACATTGATTGTGTGAGGGCTCTTGTGAGATCATACCGTCGTTTAATAATAAGGATGATCAATGAATAGCTAAATTTAAACACTTTCACCGTTCATCAAATTGTGACAGATGATTTCAACATGCGAAAAGACTGTGGGCCACCAGTTAAAAACCATAACAATTGAAGACTTCCAGCGCTGTTACCAAGAGTGGGAACGATGACTCCGCCGATGTATAGCTGCCCAAGAGAACTTCTTTGAAGGGGATAACATTGTTGTTTGATATAAATAAAAACTTTGGTTGGTATGGAATCAGTTTCATTACTTTTCTCACATACCGCGTATAAAAGCGGCAAAATCTCGGCAGTTTAAAAATGCCCTATTTTAAATACAATTAAAATTATTTTTTTTTTAGTTAACAAAAAACAATAAAACAGAGCAATTCAGTATTAAGTAATTTTAACAACACGTTTTATAACTCAAAATCTATAAAAATAACCGTATACAAATAAATTGTTTTAGCTTTTGATGGCGGTTTTTTGCACTCTTCTTCAGTTGAATAAAAGACTGCTGAGACAGTCGTCATTAATAAATAATTCTACTTTTCTTATTTTTATTTCTTTCAATTAAAAAATCACATCCATATGGTAAAAAGGAATGACTAGATGCCAAAAATTTGTGATTTAATATTTAAATATTATATAAATGTTATTTCATTTAATTTTAATTTTATTTGTTTATTATTTACTTTTTTTATATAATGAAAATCACATTAAAATAATTTACACACATCGCTTTCATATTAAAAATACAATTTTTCAGGGAACAACGAACTTATTAACGGTCGTTTCCTAATGTAACAAATAATGCCCAAAATTATTGTGTACAAACAAAGTTAATGCACTGATGAGTTAAACAAAAAAATCGGCATTTTTAGAGCAAAAAACGGCAAATCAGCACTTTGATCATTTTGGACTAAAAATCGTCAAAATGCCGATAAATCGATAAATATGGCAGGCCTGGTAGCAGTTAGGGTACATTTTTCTCCCGACAAAATAATTATTTTCGACTTAAAAACGAGCGCATAAACGATTATTATAAATCGGCAGAAAGAGTAAAAAAAGACTCGAGTATGATTAATAGTTAAAAAATAAATTCTAACTGGGAATATTGCTTCCCCAAAGGCCTTAAACTTGGCGAATATAAACTTATCTCTTTAACTGTTATAGATAGGGGCATAAAATTTTTACAGGGGATGTGATTTAATTAAAATGAAATTTAGCCAAATTGTGACGCGATTTTCACATATTGAACCGCAATAGACTTAATTTATGCTGGTTCACTAAAAAGCAAATACAAAAATTTAAAATTAAAAGGTGTCCCAATAATAAGATTATTATCACTTGGCCTTATTTTAAATGTAACCAAAGTGTAATTTATTAAGTTCACTTTAACAAATTTATTAAATTAAATATTAAAGGGTGCCCCATACAGAACCCTTCGTATGTGAGTTGAACTCACACTTGGTGGACTTATTTTTAAATCGTTTTTTGATCATTGTTTTTCCCATAATGTAATTCTTTTATATCATTTACATTTGTAATTTTTTTAACCAAATTTTAGTTAAATAGATAAATGAGAATTCGAATGAAAAGATTTTTTTCTTCTTTTAAACACACGCTACAAAAATAATAGTTTCATGGCTTTTCCAACTAAAGTATAATTAATTAATTATTTTAATTTTGTTTGTTGTTTTATTTCACATGGATTATTTTAGTTTTATTTTTTATTTTAATAAACAAACATTTAATAAAAACACGATATAAATGTCTGAAATTTGAGTGACTGCGTATACATTGATAAAATAAATATGGGACATTTAATGATGTTGGAGAAAATAAATTATAAAAAAATGTATTTGACGTTTTAAAATGATTTATTTGTTTATGCCGTAACCTGAGTAAGAGAGATGTTTAATAAACTAAACACAAGCGTTCACACTTCAATTATAGTGTTTTAGCTTGACATTTGATCAGCTGTTTAAACAGATGATTTGTAGCATCTAAATTAAATTAAAGCATCTAATTTTCAGAAACGTGATTAAAGCCTTAAATTGGAGATTATATAAATAATGCAGTGGTAAATATTGAAGAGTTATTTAGAAAAGAAACAGAAAGAAAAAGATTTATAATTGGAGACGGAGCAACAGCGAATTTTATTGACGTTGGCAAAGCATTCCTATTGTGGAAATCGATAATATCTATGATAGTTACTATTATCAGAAAAATTAATTTTATTATTCTAAGGGCTGCACAAACTTATTTTGGGAATTCGATTGCCAAGTGAGGAAGGGATTAAAAACTGTTTTCGGGTAAATCGATTGATAATTCACGTACTTTGCAACAAATTCATATGTTTTTAAAAAGAATAAACTCGATTTCGGACGACAATATTACTGGAAAAAAGAGTTGGTATTCTCTTCTGCAGTGGATCCTAAAGAATAAACACAGTTTGAACGCACTTTTCATACTCATTCAGATATACGAACCTTAAAATTCAAATGTTTTGTGATGACTTTAAATCAAAAACACGTCAATTTCAAGCGTTTTGCAACCCAACTAAATGTATGGGAAGATATCTCAAAAACAACTTGTTTTGCACTAAAGCACTTAAAACTTGCTTAAACACATAAGTGTGAACGCCATGAAAGTTTACATTAGGTAATTTTTTAAAAGCTTTAAAAGAAATTTTTAAAAGAATACTGTAAAATGAAGCTAAGTAAATATTGTGAAAATTGCAAAATTATTAAAGGAATTTGTATTTCTTTTAAGCTTCTTAACAGCTTAACACATGATTGAAAATAATTAAAAAAATTATAATATTTTTACGTTTGTTTTCTTTTTTAAACGTATGATTTCTTTTAATTGCAAATACCAGTATGTAAATTTTTATTTAATACAATTTTATTTATTTTCTATTTCTTACTCTACTTCTCACTCTGTAAGAAATAGACAGTGGTGACTAATCGTTTGTTTATAACAAATTAGCTCGTACCACATCCACTCTTTCAACACAGCCAGCTTTCTAATTAATTATTTACCAGTACAAGAATTTCAACCCTTTGCCTAATATAGTTCTCCAGGTATATGATAATAATTTTTCACATTGTGTGGCAGGTACCACACCCACTATTCCAATTTGGTGTGTAATTCGCCGTTATGTTAAAACTAATATCCAAATTACATGTGCAAAATTTCAAAATTACTAATTTTTCACTTTGTATGGAAAGTACCACGCCCAATTTTTCGCTACATTATGTATGTGTATTCTAAGTCCTATAGAAAAATATTTATATTTGTGGAACCAAAATTTTGAGATTAAATTAAAGGCCTTAGAACTTTGGTCATCTAGTCCAAAATTTCATTTCTAATAAAAGTACCTTCATACTTTTAAAAAAGTAAAGTAAACACTTTATAATTCTGTTTTTTCAGAATTTTTTTTCTAAAAGTACCACTCAACAAGTACGTTTAAAAAAGTACTTTTCAGAAAATTTACTTTCAAAAAAGTACCCTAAAAATTAAAATTTTTAAAAAGGGACTTTCGAAAATGTTAAAAGTTCCTTAAAAAAAGCGCCTAAAATAAATTTTTTAAAAGTACCCTTCGAAGAGTTTTTTTTATTATTTAAGTAGCAGTTTCAAAATACTTTTGGATTAAAAAAAAATATCTTACAAAAATGGCTCCATAAAAATTAAACTTACACACAAAATAAACTTACACAGAAATACTTTTTTAAAAAGTACCTTTTAAAAAGTATCTCAATGACTACTTTTACCGTACCCTAAATAATAAATGTTTTTGAAATAATAATAATGAAATAAAATCGCCATTACCCTAGAGAAAATTCCTTTTCAAAAAGTGTTGTTCTAAAAATGTCATTTTAAAGAAGAACCTTTGTGAAGGCTTAGACATTTTATTCTAAGTTACCATTAGCTCAAGTTGGAATATTGTCAGGCAATTAATTTGTTTTCGGCTAGACCTTAAAATAAAATTTAATGACAATTTAAGAGATCTGTCAGCTGATCGATTTCTAGACTTTTGTCCAATGTAGCCAGATAAAGGGATTTCTCCCCAAATTGGGGATTTTTCATTCCTAGATTTTTTCACTATCGAAAGTAGTAATAGTAACGCTAAAAATGCATAAAACAAAATGTGAGACAATAATAAAATTTATTATAGTGTCTGCTTTATTAAAACAGTTAATGTTATTAATGTTAATAAAATGCCTGTAAATACTCTTGATTGAGGAGTCATCGGATGTATCGAGTTAAATGGATTGCAGCTTGCATTCGATATTTTAATGAAAAAAAGGCGAATAAAATCACAGATTTTTTGTGCCATTCAGTAGAAGCAGAGGTAACAGCAGAGGCATTATCAGTTTTTTTATGAACATAGGTTTAGGTCTTAATAATTTATTTGCCATTATACCGAGCGGTGTGGCGCAAGAAAGTCTCTTTATGTTTCCCTAAAAAAGGAAAAATAGTTCTATTAAATTAGTTAAATGCGTTTGCCATTCACCAAACTTATGCATCTCGGAACCGGCAAAATCAATCCCCAACTCTCTCAAATTTCTTGTTAAGGAATTGTACAACTACTTCTCGCTCTCCATTAAATTAGATATCGAAAAAGCAAACACCGACATAGATATTGGCATAGAATGTTCTAAAGAATTGAATTGTTACCAAATTGATTTTAACGAAAATTGTTTGGAACGCCCAATCGTACTAGCGAAACAAAAGCTTAAAAGATTCATCGAAAATACGAGAAACTACAAACTTTAAAAAATTTACAATTTAAGAATATTTTAACCATTAATAAAATAATTTGATCCCGTTTATAGAATTTTAAGAATATCCATAAACTCAAAAGTTTACTACATACGAAAGCGAGTGAAATAAAACTGCACGTGTTTATTGGCAGAAACACACAAAAAATTTCAATGCAAAAGACATTTTTGGCTTTTGGGCAATAGTTTACACATTCAAACAAAAAGGCTGGAAATTATTAAAATCGCTACAATGAGAACAAGTTTTAAATCTAAAAATATGTAAAAAAGAGTTGAACAAAAGATGCGAATTTATTCACATATTTTTATGTGTATAAAAAATATATTTTCTCAGCCTTAAATTCAAATTCATGAATGAAAAGCGAATTGAAAAAAAAAAATTATTTCTTAAAGTATTTATTTCTAATTATTAAATTTTTTTCTATTCAGGATTTGAACCGTGGATATCTAAATGATTAAAATTTTTTATTCTCTTGCTCAGGTTCATTTATTAATTTAATTTCTAAAAATCTTTAGAAAGAAAAATTATTTAGAAATGTATGCGTACTTTTTCAAAAGAAAACAAGAAAAATTAAAAAAAAAAAAAAACAGGCAAAAGTTGCATTCGTGATCAATCGATGATTAGTACAAAATTGCAAAAACAAATGTATGAAACAGGTTACAAAGAGAACAGTGAATAAATACTTTGGTTTGTGTGTCGACTTCGTCTTACCAAATTAATATTCATATGAATATTCTTCGTACTCTTATTTACAAAATTAGTTGGTTAAATAGATGATGTTTACAATTACACAACTTAAGGTAAATAGATGCAAAGAATGCTGATGATGGATTTGGCGGTGCAGAAAATGTGGCATTACATTTTACCGGCGTTTAATGTTTTTTTTCTGAGACAAAGTTGGGGATTTTTTTTAAAGAGAAGTAGCACTTCAGGCATTATTACCTATTTGATTATTTTGGTAACCGTGCTACATTCTTTTAGGAAAGGGATAGATGAGAGATAAGACAGGTGGTGAAAGGAGAGCATATGCTATGAAGTAGTATGGACGAAGGAGATTGCAAGTTTTCATGTTAATTCTGAACATGTATTTATACCATTAACCAGAAAAAACATTTTTTATTTTTTTATTGTCGCAGGGGTTGAACCCTGGGCAACCAGGTTTGTAGTCAACGTGCTTACCACTTTGAATACGGCAGCCTCGTTTCCAAATTGGGTATTTTTGGGACATCATGAGTCAAATTGGGATTAAGAGCAAGAATTTTTTCTCGCAACACTACTTATGTCTAATCCAAAACTGATTTTATAGCTACAAAATCTTAACTCCAATTACTTTTCGCTCGCCATTACTATCAGGAAGCTAAAAATCTTTAAAGAATTCAAATAAATTTGTTTTTGGAACAAGCACTTCTCAAAAAGTATTTTCTTAAGTTTTAAATAAGAAAATAGTTAAGCGCTTTTTAAAATGATTTTTTGAAGGGAACTATTTTAACACGTAACATTGACTGTTTAAAAAAAATTATATACATGAATTTATCGAATAAAAAATAATACCTTCTTTGAAATTGATTAAATGAGAGTTGTATTCAATAAATAGAGCGCTTTTGGTTTTTGAATCTTTTTATGTTAATTATGCTTTTTTCGTCAATTCCTTCCAATGTAACAATGATTGCCTTTAAGGGCAGCCCTAATGTAACAATGATTACTAGGCTTCTTGCTTTAGAAAATCTCTTAGAATTTGCAGTCTTTTTGGTCTATTGATTAGAAACAATTCTCATTTAATCAGTTTTGTTTTAGAACTAAATATTTACAGTTTTCTGAAAAAAACTTTAGGTAAAATCTACCGATGAGCTATGTGAGCCATAGCCAAGTGGCGACGATTATTTTGTGAGAATACCAGGAAATTAAAGTGCTTAACATGATTATTTTTTATAATTTTTGATAAAAATTTAAACCGTGGAAATTGTGTGAATGTTTGTCAAATAGTGTGTTGCATTTTTCTTAGATGCCAGGCTTAAAAAATTTATAAAAACTTAAGCTACTTCAAATATTTATTATAACTTTTACCATTTTCTTTTCAGTTGTCTCATTTCTTAACACCACAAAGAATTGTTTGGCAACAAAATAAACAACCGAATATAAAGGATCATGTTAATAATTTATTAAATTTTCCATAAAGGAAATTTATTATTATTTTCTTGTTAACAAACAAAAGAAACGAAAATAAGTCACATTATAAAAACTAAAATTCCAAAAAAAAGCAAAATTCTTCAATAAAACAAATAAAAATAAAATCCTTAAATAAACATTTTCAATGACACTTACAACTGCCAGTGATACAACAGCAAATAACACACAGGAAATTATTGGTAGTAATAAGAAGATGGAAGTAAAGTGTGTTACAGCTGATGAAAACTTACCCACCTCCGAAATGGATTTACTAGCAAAACTAGAGGCAGCCAATAAGCTGATTGAAAGTGATGCAAAATCTCTAAACTCCTTGCATTCCACGCACAGCCGTAAAAATTCCGATACTAGTCAAATAAGTATAACATCAAGTGAGTCTTTAAAAATATATTTGCAACTTGAAAGTTTTTTAAAATAATTTTTTTTTAATTTACAGATGGAAATTCTGTAGCCGAAGAAGACGTTTGGACTACCTGGGCTACCGTGCTAAGTGATTGGGAGGGCGCTTTGAAACGCAAAAATCCCTGTGTTAGAGAACTCGTACGACGTGGTATACCACATCATTTTAGGTAAAATAAAATTTAATAAATTAATAATGAAGGACTTTAATTAAATTATTTTTTTTTCAACCTTAGAGCAATTGTTTGGCAACAGCTTTGTGGTGCTAGCGATGCTGACAAAAAACAATATGCGGAATATATAAAGGCCACCTCAGCCTGTGAAAAAGTCATTAGACGTGATATTGCCCGTACTTATCCCGAAGTAGATTTCTTTAAAGAGAAAGATGGTCCCGGTCAAGAGGCTCTCTTTAATGTTATCAAAGCTTATTCTTTGCATGATCGTGAGGTTGGCTACTGTCAGGGTTCAGGCTTTATTGTGGGTCTCTTACTCATGCAAATGCCCGAAGAGGAAGCCTTTGCCGTGCTCGTACAAATAATGCAACAACATCGCATGCGTGATATGTTTAAGCCTTCCATGTCGGAGTTGGGTTTGTGCATGTATCAATTGGAGAATTTGGTGCAGGAACATATACCCGAAATGCACATACACTTTCAACAACAGGTATTTGAAAATAAGTTGCATTAAAAAAATTCAATATTTTATTCAAAGAAGAGAAAAATAAATACTTTATTTGCTTCACTACTGCGGGGCAGGAATATCCATATGGCTTTTCCGATTGTACTTCCATATTTCATCAGCGCATTAAACCCAAATTTTAAATAAACTTTATTGACTAAATGAGAATTATATTCAGTCAAGAAAGAAAAAAAAAAAAAATAAATTTATGGAAATTGACTTTTCTTTTATTTTCAATTTTCTTTTAAGGGTTTCCAAACTACCATGTATGCTTCCAGTTGGTTCCTTACTCTCTATACAACTTCTTTAAATTTAAATATCTCATCGCGCATTATGGATGTTTTCCTTAGCGAAGGCATGGAATTTATATTCAAAGTAGCATTAGCCCTGTTGCTTTTGGGTAAAGATATTTTGCTTTCATTGGATATGGAAGCCATGTTGAAATTTTTCCAAAAGGAATTACCCAAAAAAGTTGAAGCCGATGCGGAGGCATTCTTCCAGTTGGCCTATTCCATAAAAATCAATACGAAAAGAATGAAAAAAATGGAAAAGGAATATCAGGATGTTAAGAAAAAAGAACAAGAAGAAATGATAGAACTGAGACGTCTGAGAAGAGAAAATCGTTTGCTTAAGCAACGTAATGAACTTTTGGAAGCTGAATCGGCGGAATTGGCTGATCGTTTGGTAAGAGGTCAGGTGTCACGGGCAGAAGAAGAAGAGACTAGGTAAATTACAATATTTCTATTTGATTTGATTTTATTTAAATTAAATAAAATTTTATTTGTTTTTATTCAGCTTTGCTATACAAACTGAACTCATGCAGTTGCGTCGTTCTTATTTAGAAATTTCCCATCAATTAGAAAACGCCAATGAAGAAGTGCGTGGCTTAAGTTTGCGTCTTCAAGAAAATGTAAGTTCCTTTTATTCGCTTAAAATTATAAAGTTTTTAAAATTTGATTTAAAGATCCCATTTAAATCATTAATTTGTTTTATTAATTTATTTTTCTATTTTATTTGTGCTCACACTTCATCATGCTGTATCTAATCACTCACTCAAACCCTTAAATTATTTATTTTTGTTAAATTTCATATTTTCTGGAAAATGGCTAAAAATAATTTAAACTTTTAATATTTAATTTCTGTTTTCTTCCCTTTCTCTTAAATGTGTTTTTTAAATATATTTTTTCATTTAATGATTAAAACTGTTTTAAATGGTTGTGGTGAAAACAATTTTACATTTAACAAAATAAAATAAAATATCAACATACAACACAAAAACAACAACACAAACACCCAACAAATTTTACTATTTTAAACGAAATAATGGGCGCAGAATGTACCCCTTGAAAGCGTAAGTAGCTTTTGTTTAATGTCTTTTTTAAATAAAAAATTTTTTTTTTTAATTTTTGTAATTTGTTTGTATTCTAAAACTATTTCATTTTGCATGTTGTATTAATAATTTTTATATTTTAAGTAGGTGTGTGTGTCTATTTAATTTCTATTGTAATGAACATTTTTTTTTTAAATGATGTCGTCATGGTTTTTGTCGAAACGCCTTATCAACTGGGACCTTTTCACGTTTTTTTTTTTTTTTTGGTTATTTCTCAAGAGGAAGCTCTTTTAAGAACTGCTATCCATACCTTCATACGCTGCCTGTCACTTGAAGAATCACATTTTTAAGATGACTAGCTCTTCCAAGACTGTTAATAGAAAATTTGGAGGACAATTATTTTTCTACAGTTTAGGTTAGGTTAGGTTGCACAGGCTGTCGGCGTCTTAAGACCGACTCACCTGAGTCCCAAAGGTCCCGTTGTGTCACCTGGAAGCAGGATGTGCAGGGATCAGATTCAGGTCCCTACGGCACCATCATAGATCCGAATCCAAACCAATTCGAGGACCGGATAAACAAGTTTATCCTAGCAACATCGCAGACAGATAAGTCTGCAAGACCATGAAGTCTCGGACTGCCGGAAGTGGCCGCTCTGTCCCCAGAAAGAGCTGGACAGTGGCAGAGCAGATGCTCCACCGTTTCTTCCTCTTCCTCATCTTGACCACTTCTACAGTAGTCATGATGCGGAAGATTCAGTCTCCTAGCATGGGTACCAATGATACAGTGCCTCGTCAGCACGGCCACCAGTATACCCAGCTGCCCTCGAGAAAACCTCAGTAGATTTGCGGATCTCTCACCATCGTACTGAGGCCACAATGTCCTCGAGACCCTGCAGGTAACCTCTTCAGACCATCTAGACTGCACAACCCTAAAGAGTTTCTGCTGAAGTAAAGCTCTGCAGCAGCCTAATGGGACTCCCACCAGTGGATCTATCTCCCGGTCTCCCAACCGGGTTCCAAATCTGGCGAGTTCGTCCGCGACTATGTTTTCGGGTATGCCCGAGTGAGCCGGTACTCAAAATAGTTCCAGGTTGGAATGTCTCGCCATCTCGTTAAGAGATGTCCCGCATTCACGAATCAATCTGGATGTCGTATAGACACCCGAAAAGAAGTTAATCGCGGCCTTGCTGTCAGTACCTTATCCAGCAAGCCGCCCTTCTAATGGCTGAGATCTTAGCCTGTACCACGCTACATTGATCATGTAGCCTAAACTTCATCCCGATCCGAAATCTAGGAATGAAGACGCTCCTCCCGACCCCCATGTCCGACTTTGACCCGTCCGTATAGACATCAAGCACATCTCCACGAGGCATACTCGACGTGCTCGACGTTGATACCACGAAACCAATGTCAGACATGGGGGTGGGCGTGCAATAATCGATGTTGTCAGGAATAGCCGAGGAACAGCCTGAAATGGCCGCATGTCCAAAGTCCCTTGACCTCCACGTCACAACTGCATTCAGTTGTTTGGCCATGAGATCGACTGGTAGCCAGTGCAGCATTGTAAAAAAACCCTTCGACGAAGTAGTTCGCATTGCACCGGTGACCATCAAGACCGAGGTGTGCAGTATCCTGTTCAGTATACTGCAGTTCACCAGTCTGCTCAGCCACCATACGAGAACCCCATTAGTGTGGGTTTTATCACCATGTCAAAGAGCCAGTACGACGTGCTGAGATTGATACCCCAGTGTCTGCCTATGGCCTTTCTACACACATTCAGAGCCACTGAGGCCTTATCCGATTTCGGACATTGGGGGCCCACGACAGTTTAGAGTCCAGGATAATACCCAGGTACTTCGCTCTGTTAGGCAACCCAAGCTCCACTCAATTAAGGAGTGGTAGCGAAAAAATTGGAACCTTGTTTCTTTTCGTGAAGAGCACAAGTTCCGTTTTTCTACAGTTTATAAAGGAGAGAAACAACTTGAGACGATAGAATCCTTAAAGGATGAAATAAGGAAAGCATGGAGTTTAACCTTTAGAGTCATTATACAAGTCGAAGCCAAATCGAATTTTTGGAATTAATTCTAAAAATGATAGAAGATAATAACTTTTATTTTTATAACCCAAAATTTAAAAATAAATTCCACTTTGCTAAGTTTGGAAAGTCACAAAAATTCCTTCAGCGGTACAAAACTCATAAAGATTGAATAATAACTACTAGTCTATAGTCCTTACAATTTAATTTGTGGCATTCTTACGTGGGTTGTTTGTTTAACCGGAGGAGATTTATTTTTAATAAATTTATGGTTGACACAAAGAGAATGATATTTGTAAGAAAAGGAAGGGCAATTAAATAAATTAAAAATGCAGAATAATGTGAAAATTATTTTTGGAAGTCGTATGAAACTCATTGCTGATTGAGAGTTTAAGTGAAAACTTATCACTGTTTCTAATTACGACAATTTGATCTTTACTTTGGAATGACTTGAAGCAAAAGCTGTTTGATCCGAAGTTTTTTGTCCTAGGAAAGAACTTTCCTAGGAAAGATAAACAATTCTTACTCATGCCTTGGACAAAGAGGTATACGATGTGTTGTCGTTACCTACTCTTCTTTATTACAACATGTCTCTACTAGCCAGCAAATTGAACAAGACGTGCACATAATGCCGGCGGAACATTAGTATTAATTTGTTCATGCTCTTGAATGTGGTGAAAACGTGTCGATGTTCATGTTCTGAATTTTTTTAATAAGAAAGAGAGTGTTTGCATTGTAGATCAATAGATTGCGTTAATTCGAAATAGGGAAATCATACTAAAAGTCATATTTGATGGCGAACATCATGGCTCAGACAAATGTTCGGCCAACGATGGTTGCACATGAACGAAACATGAACATTGGATGTCTACATTAGCCGACTTGATGTGCGACATGATGCTCACGCGGAGTTGATGGCTCGTGGAGACGTAGAGTAATTATTGTTGTAGATAACATACTGACATGCGCTGAAAATTTTCGGTTCATAAAGACGATAGACACCGATTCGCAAAATTTCATTTCTTGTTATTTTTGTTGTAAAAGACCTGCAGTTATTGCAACTTCTGTTCTAAAATATATTTGATATCTATCAGTTAGAAAGTATCATTTAGTTAAACTCAGAGCTACAGGAACTGTGCAATATTCGTTGGTCTGAGTCATAGTCCACTGGGGTTCAAGTCTCGTGGCCTCTAAAACTATTTGCTTACGACGTCAGTTGAGAAAACTTCAACATTCGGTTATCAGTTTTGGAGAAGTTAGAGCAGTCCAACAGGGTTTAGTTTAGTAACCGAAATCGCAAGAAGATGTTCATTTCTGTGTCTGTTAATTGCTGCAGTTAATGCTACAATTTTTGTGCTGCCGCTAAAGGCATTCGATTTATGTAGGGTAAATCACGTCATGCTGGCGAAAGATGTGCTGGTTGTGTGAAAGTGATTTTAAGTGAACATCGGACGAGTTTGTAAATAACGTGACTTAAAAAGATACCTCTCAAGCTGTTCAATATCATAGCCCGCTCATGTTATCGATACACATGTGACACTTTAACACAATTCGTTGCGATTGAAGCGCAATGCTTGCTATAGGCTGTTACTTGGGAAAGAAGTCCAGGCAAAGGTAACGCAGTCCAAGAAAGAGTGAACAATCGCCTTTTAAATCAATATGATCTCTCACTTTATCATTCTCTAGGAGATGCCAACAAGAATTTTCAGAGCTTATTTGGGAGTTTTCACTATTTGACTGATGCAAAACTGTTTGGGTTTTTTATCGTAGGATTACGTGTGTCTTTGTCTTAGATGTTCAGTTTCCAACTCACTTCTTTAGTGAAGAACATGAAATGGGACTCCGACGACCTCCTTAGTATCCTCTATTATAGTCCTGCTCGATTTCCGATTAAGCCGTGGTCAGAAAGCTGTTGTGGTCAAGGGCTACTCGTTACTTTATTCAAAGTGCTTTTAGAGATTAAGAAAGAAACTGTTGATGATCACATTATAAAGTATGTCCTGTCCCGTCCCATAGCAACAACTACGTAAAGTGTTTAGTTTTTTTATAACTTTTTGATATAGACCACTGAAACAAGGTCAAAGAACATTGAAGTTGTATATTATTGGACCTATTTTTACAAATGAATTATTATTTTTCAGTTAGGCCTAAGTTCGGCGTGGCAGAATAAAACACACTTTCTGTTTCGATACTACCTTCTTTAACATTCTTGTTCAAAAATAATAAATTAGTTATAATTATTTTTTATTAACCTCTTACGAGGGCTGCTCTATATATTTCTGGCCTAATAGGAAAAAATGCGAATATTTATAATCAAAAATGGTTTTATTGTTTTTCAAAGTATTCTCCAGCATGATTTATACACTTTTGCATGCGCTCAAACCAGTTGTCGAAGCACTTTTTCCACTCCGATTGAGACACCTCTAAAACATGGTTTTTCAACACTTCAACAGCTTCTTCCGGCGACGAAAATCGTTGACCACGCATTTTTTTCTTGATCTGCGGAAACAAGAAGAAGTCATTAGGTGCCAAGTCAGGGCTGTACGGCGAATGACCCATTAATTCGACGTTTTGGCCGGTCAAAAACGCTCTGGTTTGAGCCGATGTGTGAGAGCTCGCATTGTAATGGTGAACAATGATTCGTTTTCTCTTGTTGGTTTTTCGAATTTCTCCGATGACTTCAGGCAAACAAATTGTAGTGTACCACTCCATTTTTTTTCTATATTAATTTTTTCAAGTCACTGTAAACAACACAAATAATGGTCGTACGTCAAAACTTTTTGAGTACGATTATGCCTAAAAATGACAAACTTTCCAATGGAAATGTCAGATTGCACTTGGCAGCACTCAGTGTTGCCAGACCAGAAATATATACAGCAGCCCTCGTATACGTTTTTAAATGACTTTTATTTTGTTTTAACTCTAACACAGCTCTGGCTGAAACTACTTATAAAAAGTAACATTAGAGATGTCTGTTAGTCCTACTAGAACTTTAAAGCTTAAGTCATCATGCTTAATTTATTTTGTAGTTTTTAAATCCTTTATTAAGAGACACTCTACACTGACACAATATTTATTTGAAGCATGTCCGTTTATTAATATGTTAAACTTCTTTTACACGATCTTCAATTAAACTTTATTTTTTTTTTTGTTTCTTTGTAATAAATTTCTTTAGAACAATTCTCGTCAGTCATCACTCGATGAATTGTGCATGAAAGAGGAGGCACTTAAACAGCGCGATGAAATGGTCTCATGCCTTTTAGAAGAGTTAGTTAAAGTGCGACAAAGTTTAGCTGAAAGTGAAGATCAGATACGAAACCTTAAAACCAAAATTGAAGAACTAGAAGAAGATAAAAAGACTTTACGTGAAACAACACCAGATAATTCAGTTGCCCATTTACAGGACGAACTAATAGCCAGTAAACTAAGAGAAGCTGAGGCCAGTCTATCATTAAAAGATCTCAAACAACGTGTACAAGAGTTGAGCACTCAATGGCAAAGACAATTGCAAGAACAACGCAATGATCATAATGCTCATCCAGTCGATTCAACTCCCAAAAAACTCCTAACAAATCTATTTGATTCCTCGAAATCAAATGAACACACTCAAAAACTAGAAGAAGAACTGATGACAACACGCATTCGAGAAATGGAAACGTTAACTGAATTAAAGGAGTTGCGTTTGAAAGTCATGGAATTGGAGACTCAAGTACAGGTGTCCACTAATCAGTTGAGACGTCAGGATGAAGAGAATAAAAAGATAAAGGAAGAATTAGACATGGCATTGACGCGTGAAAAGGAATTGTCTAATAAGGCCAGAGAACAACAACACAGGTATTTTTTTACGATTGATATTGAGAATATTAACGAAGAAGAAATTGATTTTATTTTTGTTGTTTTTTTTTTTATTAATTGCAGATATTCCGATTTAGAATCTCGCATGAAAGATGAACTAATGAATGTGAAAATTAAATTTACCGAACAGTCTCAAACAGTAGCTGAACTTAAACAGGAAATTTCAAGATTAGAAACTAAGGTGAGTTTTAAAAAAATTTTGCTTTTTCTTGTGTTTCGTCGTCGCCAATTAACATCATCTGGTAGTATTTCGCTGCAGAAGTAAAATAATAAAGAAACTCAATTCAAATCTATAGGGCGGCTACTCAACACTAGAGGCGCTGCAGCACCTCAATAAAAATGAATTGAAATTCTAGGGTTTTGAAGAAAATATTTTTCATCTTCTCTATACTTTTTGTTTCCAAAGAAGGTAACTTCTTTTTCATTTCATTAAATCTAGTGACATTTCCGGTTTGCAATTCATGTCTTATCATGCTTCAGCGAAGAAACTTGAATGACCAGAGTAGTTTTTAAATAGGGATGATCATAAAATGTCGTGACAGTTATCTTGCTTTCATTTCTCTCGTAGTATTTTCTACATGAAAAATGGTATATGAAGATCTGCTGTTGTTGTTGTAACAGCTTTGCTGCTGACTAGAGTTCTTTCCTGAAAAGATATAAAACAAAAGCAAAAGAAAAACGCAATTATGTGTCATATGTGTCATCAGGTGGTACTGGAAGGTGGAGAAATTGCGCAACCTGAAGATCTTTAGTCTCTACTTGTTTTTTAGAATTAAACTTTTCGGTCATTCGAAATTATGATGTTTCAGGAATATCGCCTTAGGCAGGCAGTACTTTACTTTGGTCCGAAGGATTCAAACGCTTTATAGAAAAATAGGGTGTCAAAAGAAAGTAGAGATAAGCGATAGCAAATTGCAAGAGGATAATCCGGTTTGTAGGGAAGAAAAAAATCCCAAAAATCCAGTGAGATATCGAAGTTCAGGAAAGGGAGAAATAAAGGTTCTGACAGAATGAATCAATCGCAAAACTAAGCAGTAATCGCCTCAGGTTGTCGTTAAGTTCTTAAGGTATTTTGCTTTAAAAGGAGAAGCGTTTGATGTCAGTAAGATGCGTATTAAGCACCTGGTAAAAAAAATAAGACAGTTGTGATTTGAAATTTGCTCTTTTTGAGACACCGTTTTCATATTGAGTTACGCTCATCTAATCGTCATTTCATTTTTAACAGAAATCTGATATATTTTGTTTTCTTTAAACCATTTTATTTTTCAGAACTCTGAAATGTTAGCAGAAGGTGAACTGCGTTCTAATTTAGATGACTCTGATAAAGTGCGTGATCTGCAGGACAGAATCGCCGACTTGAAAGCCGAGGTCAGTTCAAATTTATTATATTTTGTTCTTGTGATTAAAATTATGTTTTTTCCCCATCTTCCTTGAAGCGATTGTATTTTTCATTTAAGTTCATTTTTAATTTTTCTCGTGTACATAAAACAATATTCCTTTCATCCCAGACTTACATTAATAAATATTGGTTTTGGTTATTGATACATAATTTTGTTTTACCATAAATCATTAACAAATTCCTGTAATTGTTTTTTTTTCGAATTGTTTAAATATTAACTCATCAAATCAGTCACGTCATAAACATGTTTCGCTTTATTATCATCTTTATGTTAGTCACCATATTTTCACTCAATATTTAATTCAACTCACCTTTTCACCAAATTCACCACAAATTTGTACACTTTTATTTAATTTAAATTTGAATTTATTTTTATTTCATTTTTTTTTTTTATTTTCAAACCAAAATTATTTAATTAATATTTATTGTATAAAAAAAAACAAAAATTGTTTTTAATATTTTTTATTACCACCTTAAAACAAAAATTTTGTTTAAATGTTTTTTAAGTATTTTATATTGCTATTCTTAATTATTATAGTATACCACTACGCCCATAACAAGTCCCGATACTGAACCTTGGAAGTGGATAAGTTAAACGTTTAAAAAACAAACCAAAAACCAAAGTTAAACATTTGCAGGTCATTATTTTTTTCCTTTTTTTATAAAAATAAAAAAACAATTTAAAGAACAACAATCATTTTATCAATTCATTTTTATAATTTTGAATGCGTTTTTCATGTTGAGTCTCAAATTTGTTGTATTTAATTGATTTCCTTTAAAGTTGATATTTTAAAATTGATAAATTTTTATTTTTCATTTTGCATGATTGTTGTTAAATAATTTGTAAATTTTTAATAAAATCTTGTTATTAAAATTTCAAAAGTTGTTAAATTAATTTTTTTTGTTAATCATTTTATTATTTTTATCCTCGTTCTATTAAAAAATTTGTTTGGAAAGTTCTATTGAAAACAACTTTGAAATTTAAAATTTTTTGGTTGCAATAACCCCGTCCACACTTTGCAACTTTTGTTGTGCAACTCTTGAGTTTGTTGGTGAGAGGGAAAAGACGAGTATAAACGGGTACATGGTTTCATGTACTTGCAATTCTCTTTTGTTTTCTCATTCGTCTAAGCTATCAAGTCCGAAATTGCAGAAACAAAATTTTAATGTGTGGACACGAAAAAAATTGCAGAAACAAAAATTGGGTGTCAGGACGGGGACAGTATAATTTTTAAAATAATGAGGATATTAATTTGTATTTAATAAAAGTAAAGAAAATTTTGAATTTTGTTTTAGTCAAAAAGTAAAATGATAAATTATAGTTTAATTTTCATTGTTTCATTTTTATTATTGTTATTGTTTTTAGAATTTATATAATCAAAATATTTATTAAGTAGGAAATTAAAATATATCCAATATATGTAAATATGTATCCTTTTCTTAGTTTTTATATGAATATAAGTGTTAGAAATGAAAACTTAATTTTAAACTTAAATAAAGTCAACTGTTATTTATTATAATATCGAGTGTTTAAAATTTGTCCTCCCTTAAAGAGCGTTAGCTGGTGATTAAATTTAATATAAAAGTAAAATTTAATTGCTTCGTAAAATTAAGAAAGTAAAATACTTCATGTCCATAATCGTGATTAGAGCTGGATAAGACATCTTTGTTTATGGATTTTAATAAAATATTAATTTGTGACTGGAAAATTGAGGCAGAGTTATTCAGTTCGAAAACTCTGCATTAAGACAGAACTCCTGATTCTATAACAATAAGAAGAAGAATAGTTGTCTACGCAAAATCTGGATGGGTTTTAAAATACCGAAACGTGTCTACAAAGAACTTTTTCAGACTTATGACACCTATATGATCGAAGGAAGCCTACAACTCCCGTGGGGATTCCTTGGGAAAAGGGTCACAATAATAGAAGTTATAGGGGGATAATGCATCAGTGGAGCACACGCTATGAATTTGACTTCTTCACTTTATCTGATTATCTCGCTCTATGTCACCTTTATCAGACCGAAGATGGATTACAATTCTCATGTATTGGCCGGCTACTGTGGAGTTACTAAACCAGAGAAAGTGAAGAAGCTCATCGGTGGCAGTAGAGTATTTAACTTTATTTACTTGCTGGAGCACCAACACAATTTGGGATTTGTTTCACTGCTTCATCGTTACTGCAAAGAAATGCGCTCTTAGGAAATCAAAAAATTTGCTTCTAAAAACTATTTTTTCTCATTCGTAAAACGTTCTTTATTTAGAACTCATACCTTTTAATTGTATTACGTGTTGAAGGGAAAATACTTTTTTTTAGCCGCAGAGATCGTGTGTGGTATAAATTTCCGGCGGAGGTCTTTTCTATTACTTTCAGTGTGCAAAGATTCAAATCAAATACCCGCAAGCACTACTCCCTGTATTCTTTTTCCTATTATCTAATTTCCTACTTATAGCACAGGCAGGGGTCTTCCTCTGATTGCTGTTTCTATTAAAAGAAGAAGGTAAACTGTGAAAAGAAGGTGGCTTTTCTTATAAGAATGGAGCAAAGCTACAGCTGTGGGATATTAAAAAAAATACACTCATTTACTTAGCATCATTAGCATTAGACTTAATGTAGATAAGGGATATTATAATGGAAACTTTAGGAATCTATTGAATAATAAATTATTTAGTAGAAGGGCTTATCTTTCTACATTTTTAAATTGTTATTTAATAGAAGCGTTGCTTAGTTGTTTTTTTTCCTTTTTTCTTTAGTAGAAAAAATACTTTTTTTATTAAATTAAAAATCCCCTTTTAAAGTACCTCATTTTACTACAACTTACTTCGCTCTCCAGGATATTTCTCACAAATTTTTAGATAAACTAAATAATCACCCCTATCATAAATATCTTCTCACTTGAAATTTTTTCCCTTATTCCAAAATTACAATCGTGAATAATTCACATAAATTATTGTTCACGTGAACAAAAATTCTTCTTATCGTGATTAATTTTTTCCCTTAAAATTTTTTCACTTTTTCTTTAGATTTGTTCACTTAAATTTTACTCCGGAACTGCATACATTTTGCAAAGTTTTATCACTTTTAATTAGAATATTAAAATTATTAATAAATTTTTTAATTCAAGATTAGTTTCTGCAGCGCAGACTGACATTATACTCGACAAGATGCAAAACAAAGAAATCTACTGCTTGTAAATTTATAAAGATTTTTTTTACTAAAAATGTTATTAAATGAAAATATAAAAAAAAATTATTACAACTTTTTTTTAAACGGGTCAGTGATGTCTCGGGTAAATTTAAGGGATTTTACGCGTTTTTGTAATAAAATTTCATTTATTTATTTTTGAACTTCAATTGACAAATTTTCACTAAGCTTATTCTTTTTACTTACATTCAATGTGCACTGATAGCTTATTAATTTTGAACAGCTGTTTAATGAAGTGAACAAATATTTCATGGCAAATCCATGACAGCAAATTTCACTTCGAGGGGAATATATTTCATGAGAATAAAAATTTTAATTCTTATTCACTATAGGGGTGAATATTTTTAAAATTTTGTGTCTTATTTTTATCAATTTTTACCGGTAAAAAATTTAAAATTTGTATGATTAAATACAAAACAAAATATTTTTAAAAATTTGACAAAAGTTTAAAAAAATTATAAGAATATTATTAATATGACATTAACTATGACAAATCTGCTCCTTTATTGTGGTGACATTTAGAATTTCACATGCTAAGCGGATGACAAACACTCAAATATATTAGAATCAAATTCATATTTTTACATAAAAATAGTCGTACACATTTGTTACAAATAGATGTGAAGTAAATAAGCATAGAGATATAAATGCTGTCCCATTATAAATCCCGGGATCGCTCATCTATAACAACATAAAGGCCAGGGCACATAGAATCCATCATACATTGTACTTTGAAGTATTTAACTAAAGTCAAAGTAACGACGGATGAGATTGGCACAATGAGTACTTTGCTGACGGATATTAAATCAAAGTTTGCCCTCTATTTTTAAACACTTTTAAATTTAATTTGTATTTTATTTACTTGTTAATTTTATTTAATTTTTATTTTATTTTTTGCCTTCAAAGTTATTTTTGTAATAAGGACTAGCACTCAGGGGATGACGCCTACTTAGCAATGCATTGTGCCAGAACTAGGAAATAATTGAATTGATTTGAATCTTTACACATTGAAAGTGGCAGGAAAGACCTCTGCAGGGAGTTTATTCTACATACAATGCGCAATGCGATTTACTGGCCAATCGAACACAAAGGAATGCGCTCTTGATGCAGAGCGCGTTGCGCGTATGAAATTACGGTTTTCAGGAACAAATTCCCTGATTTCATAAGAGCACATTCCGTTGTAGTAACGATAAAACAGTGAAACACAATCCACATTGCGTCGATGCTTAAGTGAATCAATAGAGCTGGATACCCTACGGTCACAGATGAGCTTCTTCGCTCTCTCCTGTACGCGGTCGAGTAACTCCAAAATAGACTTTGAAGCACCGGCTCCTACATGAGAGTTGTGTTTCATTTTCGGTCTGACAAAGTCACAAAATACAATTAAAACACAGCAAGAGTTAAAAGAAAACAAAGAAGAAGAAGCAATTGATAGTTATCAAAGTATTCAACGTACGTCAAAAGTTAAAAGTTGACCAACTTTCGTACTTTGCGTTGACGGACAAGTATTAATTGTAACAACGCTCATAAGAAAACATGTATTTTAACTGACTTGCCAGTTAAATACGTCAAAGTTTACGTATTACGGATTCTATGTGCTCCGGCCTTAACTGTCATCTTTGAATTTAATGGGCTGCCAGACCTTTTTTTGTGTTGCTGAAGAATTAAAGTTAATTTTGAATCTTTCTTAAACTTTATGACAATCTCAAATAAAGCCAAAAATTTGAGTAATAGAGAATAAAAAATAAGAAAAAAAAAACATTAGGTAAAGAAATTGGCACTTGCCCTTATTTTCCGAGTTATGGGCCTTTGAACTTTTTTATAGAAAAGAACGATTGTGCATGATATTTTTTAAGATATCAATATGGGTATCATTTAAAAGCTTTTGAAGAGATCTTTCAGGAAATTCTAAAGTTAAAAAAAATGCTTAACCCATTAAGAGCTGATGACATTTTGATGTGAACAATTTTTTTTTTCATATTTTTAATTCTCTGTCACCCCAATATTTCTTTATTGGAGTTACTTCACTAAACTAGATTCGGCATAGCCGAATATAGCACTCTCACTTGTTTTTATATTTTTGTTAAATTATATATTTTTTTTGTTTAACTTGTATAAAACTGCATATTTGTGTATTGGAACTGTAAACAGCAACTGTAACTGTAAATTTGTATCAGTGTATTTGTATTTTTAAATTATTAACACTTAACCACATTAGCACCATTTTATTTAACAAAATTAACAAAACTAAAAAAATGCACTTTCATTACTAACACTTTTTTTCAAAGACATTCTCTTAATTTCTTAAATTTAACCAGCTTGCATTTCAATAAATATTTTTTATTTCTAATAAAATTTAATAAAACAAACGTAAAACGTATCCTCTAGCATGTTTAAGCTTTTAAAACTTCAAGAAAAATAATTATTTTATTTTACTAAATATAAAATTTATATATTTTATTTTTAATTTCAAAACTTAAAATGTTTAATTAAACAGTTGACCGCATTAAAAAGTCGGGGCAAATTTTTAGCAGTTTCGAAATTGCGAAGCTCCTCGATACAATCGATTGAATCAGCCGAAAGTGATTTTAATGATATAATGAGCATGCGTAGAGAAAGTACCGAACTATCATCATAATATTTAATGATTCATTTTTAAAATAAACAACAAATTAAACTAAAAGTAAAATTATTAAACAAAAAACAAATTTTTGTTCAAAAATAAAAAAATCTTCACAAATAAAAAAAAAAAACGAAAAATTTTAAAAAAGGACTTGAACTTAATTTACAAGAAATGAATGATTTACATACGATGATAATTCAAACAAAAATTAAAATGCAATTTTTTTAATTACTTTTAAGAGATAAAAATTAATTATTGTAATATTTATATTAAATGTTTATTTGTAATATTTTGTTTTAAAAGAAAAAAGTAAAAAAACATACAAATACCCAGTAAAACCTGTTTTAGAATGCCTGTTTAAAAAAAAAATAGCTGTGTCTGTCCCAGGAACAAATTTACTTTGGATTTCTTATGAAGCTAAAAACTGTATCTTTGACAGCTGTTATTATTGTTTTGTACAACAAGGAAGGAAATATGAAAAGAAGTTATTGTCAGTAAGAAGTAACAAATTGAGCCCGCATATAAAAACGACTTCTCCTCCAATGATTTTGGGCGAGTTACAGGAGGATTTCTCGGCAACCAAAAAGTTTTTAGATAATTATTTTTTACAAATTTTTTAACAAAAGAGAGGCTGGGACACATAGAAACCGTCATACGTTGTACTTTGACGTATTCAACTGAAGTTAAAGTAACGACGATTTTTTGCCACCAAAATTATTTTAATAAAATTACAGAGTACAATTGAAGCAGAACAAGCCCCAGCTTTAAGGGCTTTAAGGGCTTGAATGATCCAATTTTTATAGGGCCGTAGCGATTTTATTTATAGGTAGTGATATATTGTGGCTTTAATAGGACCTCTGAAAGCACATTTTCTTTAACTCTTTACTGTTGACTGTTTATATCAATGATTTCAACTTAAATTTTTGATTTGAAACGAAAAACACTCAATTTTTTTTTGAGCGGAAGTTGAAATGGAAATAGAAATTGTGATAGTTAAAACGAAAAATGTCTGCGGCATACAGCAACTGGAGAAGCACCCTCCACATTAATACTTAGAAGTACTTTTCTATCAAGTTCTGTAACATATGGGCGAGTAGCATCGAGCGAAGGCTGGAACTGCGGCAATATTTTAAAGCCAAGCCCGGTTCCAAATCATTTTATTTTTTGAAGAGGGTGTTATAGCGCTCTAACAAAATTAATTTCTGCCAAAATTAAATTTAGGAATTGGCTAAATTAGACCTGAGAAAAATTTCCAATTTGAACTCCTATCTTTCAATTGATACAGACGTTAAATTTTGTTGATTTATTTTCAAAATGTTTTTTTTTTCTGTTCCACTGTGAACTGGAAACTAAAAAAAGAACAGTTTAAATATTTTGATAAAAAATGTAGTTTTGGAAACTATTAAATTTTAAATTATGGCATTTTTTCACAGAACAAATTCTATGAGTAAATTAAATGCCGCTTTAAAAGTTCCATAGAAGTGAGTGAAGAATTCAAAATACTTTTCATATTAAGCATTCTAGAACAGGATTTGCCAAAAAAGTTCTAAACTTCTTACTGGGAATAAAATTAAAAATTGTAATTTGATGCTAAAAGAAACAATGTCTTGTTAATAAAATTTTTTTAAGTTTAAATTTTATATATTTTAGTCTAAAAAATTATTTGATTTTATTTTGTTAAAATAATTTGTTGTTAATCATGATCTTGGATATTGAAAAAAAGTATTAAAAATAATTTAAAACTGCGTTCAAAAATGTTTGTAAAATATGTAATAACTTTTTTTAAATCCTTTGCAATATTGTTTAATGATACTAAATTTAAAATAAAAAAAAATAATTATTTAAATAAATATTAGCTCAGTTAAAAAGGCATGTGAAAATTATTCAAACGTGAACATATTTTTAAAAAGCTTCTTGTATTTTATATCATAACATTTAATCAGTGTTGAGCTAAACAAAAAAAAGGGTTGTATTGTAACACTTTAATAATTGTACTAAAAAAAAACGGATTGGTTTTTAATACATTTTAATTAATTAATTACGTGCAGTGGTCGGCAAAAAACTGCATCGTTGATTAATTTTCAGGCTCGTTTTTTTTAAGTTGTAGTAAACTTTACAGTTTTAATTACTAAATTTTAATTTTGTTTAAAAATAAATAATTGTTTTAAATAAATATTCGCTGAGTAGTGTTAAAAGACATATGAACATTTTTTAAATGTGAATGTATTTTAAAAAGTAAGGATTTTTTCTTATAATTTAAATCATAATAAAATTTTAGCAATCTTGAGCTTAACCAAAAATTGTTGCAATATTTTAATAATTTTACTCAAGAAACCAATCCGTTTTTAATATATTTCAATTGAAGTAAGTGCAGTGGTCGGCATAAAACTGCATCGGTAAACAATTTTCACTTTTTTTTAATTCTATGCAGTTGTAATAAACTTAATAGTTCCAATTTCTAAATCTCAAGTTTTTTCAAGAAAAATTAATGTGTTAAATATTTGCTTAGTAGTGTTGAGAGACTTGTAAAAAATATTTAAATGTGAACGTATTTTTAAAAAGTTTAAATTTCTTCTTGTATTTTAAATTATAATATTCTAACAATCTTTAGCTCAACCAAAAAAGTATTGTAATACTTAAATAATCTCACTAAAAAACCAATCCGTTGTTAAAATTCTTTATGTGAAGTACGTGCAGTGGTCGGCAAAAAACTACATCGGTGATGAATTTTCATGCTTGTTTTTTTTTAATTTTTTGCAGTTGTAGTAAAAATTAACGGTTTTAATTACTAAATCTTAATATTTTTCAAGAAAAAAATTTGTTTTAAATAAATATTCCCTTGAAAAACATGTGAAAATTTTTTAAGTTTGAACGTATTTTAAAAAGTTAGGATTTCTTCTTGTATTTTGTTGTATAATAAAATGTTAACAATCTTGAGCTTAACCAAAAAGTATTGCAATATTTTAATAATTTTACTAAAGAAACAAATCCGTTTTTAATATATTTTAATTGAAGTACGTGCAGTGGTCGGCATAAAACTGTATCGGTGCAAAAATTTTCACTTTTTTTCTTTGCAGTTGTAAACTTAACAGTTCCAATTTCTAAATCTTAATTTTTTTTTTAAGAAAAATTTATGTTTTAAATAAATATTTGTTGAGTAGTGTTGAGAGACATGTAAAAAATATTTAAATGTGAATGTATTTTTTTTTAATTTTAAATTATTCTATTGTAACAATCTTGAGCTAAACCAAAAAGTGTTTTAATAATTAAATAATTTCACTAAAAAGATTTCGCTAAAAAGATTTCGCTAAAAAGATTTCGCTAAAAAGATTTCACTAAAAAGATTTTAATTAAAGTGCAGTGGTCGGCAAAAAACCAGCAGCGGTGTTCAAATTTCACGTTTGTTTTTTTCTTGTTTTTTTTTTTTTTCTTTACAGTTGTAAACTTAACAGTTCCAATTTCTAAATCTTAATTTTTCTCCTCAAAACTACTTACAAGTCTCAAATTATAAATTTTTTTTTTTTGCAAATTCTTAGTTTGCAAAGAGCTTTTAATCTAAATTATTGCAACAATTAAAAAAAATGTGTTATTACGATTAATATAATTAAATTGATAAATTGATAGCAAAGCGATATGCTATTGTTATTTTATAGATCGCTTAAATTAAATTCGTGTTTTTAAATAAAAGTTGTGCTTAATATTTTAATTTTCCTTAACTCAATGAGAATTAAAGAGTCTAAGTTAAAATGCTTACGCTAAGACAAAACAACAAAATAAACAATGATGATATTTTTCACATTTTATTTGTTGCTTAAAATGTCCATTTTCAGTATTTTGTTAATTTAAAAATTCGTAAATTTTGACGTTCTTTTTTTACTGGTCAAAAGTGGAATAATATCGCTTAAGTTTTCTCTCCATAAAGAAGTTTATATCTCTTTGTTTTCACTTTCCACTAATTTGGTTTTCTCATGGTTGATCCTACAGAGTTCTTTGTAATTGTTTTTTATGTCTTTTATTTTTTTAAATTTTATTAACTTATTAATTATTCCAGTTTTAATTAAAACGAATTATTTGTAAAATTGTATTATAATTTTTTTTATAAATTAAATTTATTAAGAAAAAGTAACTTAAATAGTTTGTTAATGACATTACAATGGCAACAAACATTAATATTCAAAATTTTATTTATTTTAATCTTAATTTGCAAGTTTTCATTGTAATGTCCACTATTTTTTTATATTTAAATATAAAACTTAATATAAAAATAAAAAAATTAATAAATTAATGTAGTTTTTAAAAATTTATGTAACACATTTATGTAGAAAACTGATCTGAAAATAATCTTTGATATTGAAAAATTATTAAAAGAAATAAGTTTTAAAAGTTTTTGATATTAAAAATTAAATACGTTTTAAGATTTATTTGTATTTTAGTAAATAAAGTAGTGAATTTAATTTAATAAATATTTCTTAATATTTGTGAAACAAATTAATTTTTTGTAAGTGAAAAAAAAAAGTTAGAAAATAATATCGTTAGAGGAATGACATCAATAAAGTTTTGAAAATATTCATGTTTCAATACCGAAAACTTATTTCACTTTGATGAAAAAAGACTCCAGATAAACTAAAGGAAAAAAAAATAAACTGTCCGTTGTATCTTCACACCAGAGATGGGTAACGAAATTTTTCAATTGTACTCAATTGGCTTAACAAATTGTACTTTTTGAATTTAAAATTTACTAAATGCATTTTCATTTTAAATTTTAATATTTATTTACTCAGTATAATATAATTTTAAGGGCAGCTTAATTTATAAAGAACAAAGCGTTGTGTTGGTTCGATTTTTTTATACCAGAAGCTGCAGGAATCAGTCGTAGTATTGTATTTCGGTATTTATGAAAATTTTCTGATATTAGAATCCCAATATAAAGTATTAGCAGTACAGTCGCTTTCTTACTGTAGAGTTAAGAGCTATAAATGAATCATATTTTTTTGATTTTAATTCGTTACGAATTAACTAAATTTTGAATTAATTCTTTTCACAACAAGAAATAATTGAATGAAACTTGAATTAATTCATACAAATCAGGCAGAAATGAATTTAAATTCGCTTCCAATTTATTTAAATTTTTAAAAAGGAACTGCAATTCGTTTTCAATTTAAATGGACTTTCCAAAGTGAATTAAAATTTATTTCTAATTCATTTGAATTGAACTGATTTTGAATTCATTGAATAAATTTTAAAATGAGTTAAAATCAATCGGATTTAAGAGCAGATGTAGAGGCAATAAAAAATTAAAATTTCTTACACTAAACTGAAAATATTCAATGATCAATGATCAAAGAAAACATGGAAATGCTTACTGCGTATTTCCTTAAAAAATCAATTCAAGTTTTAATCAATGAGTTGGTAATGAATTGATAATTGCTTTTTATAATTAATTTCAATTAATTTAAAATTATTTCAACTCAATTGAATTGGAAATGAATTGCAATTCACTTTGAAAAATTCATTTAAATTAGAAACGAATTGCAATTCATTAGAATCGGAAACGAATTGCAATTCACTTTTAACATATTCATTTGAATTTACTCAAATTTTATTCAATTTAATTATTTGTGTGAAAAGAATTAATTCAAGAATAGCTAATTCAATTGAATGATCCGTGAATTAATTACAAAATTAATGATTCATTAATCGCTCTGGCAGAGTTTTTGTGGTTACGCCATTTATTTGTACAATTTTTAATTCTATTTCCGTCAGCTTTTCTACCAGAAGGCATATCAGAGTTAAATACCTCGATATGTGTATTAAGATGTTTACAGAGGTATTTAACATCTGAGAGTTGGTGTTTAACTTTGTTATAATTTGTACTCTGTTTGGGTCCAACTTAGGACGCAGATAATAAAACAAATGTAACAATATCTCGCTTCTAACATTGAAAAGAATCTTATATTTCTTAATAATTCTTTAAGAAGGATTAATTTTTTTTTGCATATTTAAGTGGTTCCGTCTTTTTGTTTAAATACATATTTAACTAATGTGACCGACCGTACCCTAATCAAAAGGTAATAAAAACATTTCTTTTTTCAAATATTAATTTTGAAAACATTCCGAATATAATTATTTTCTAACTTCTTTTTTAAAGTTTTATTTTGATATTTATTTATTTTACAACATAAAATACAATAAAATATTAATTAATGTAGTATTTTTAAGATTAAAAAACTAACATTTAGTCTCAAAAAAAAAAAAATTAAAAAGAAAAAAGAAAAATATTAGAAATGAAACAAAAAACCTTAAAGAATTTGAAAACAGTGTTGCCAAATTATTTGCAAAATAAACATATAAATTATTATTGATACAAATGATGAAAAAATCTAATAAAAAACTCTTTTTAAATATTTGTATTACAAATTTAATTATTAGATTACAAAACAAAACAAAAAAAAATTAAATAAAACGTTTTAATAAAATTGGCGCTTAGAAAAAAATTTTAAATAAAAATCACAATTTCTTTGTTTCTTTTTAGAAGACCAGAAATAGGGGCACACAATTTTATAACATAATTTTGTTAATTTTTTGTTTACGCGTATGACAAGCAATTTTGCTTCTTTAGTTTTTTTTTCAAATTTAATTTTTAATTTCTTTCTTTCATTTTTTAAGAGATTTTAAAACACAAGATTTTTTTTTCAAACCAGATGCCAAGAAATTTTATACGAACAAAATTAGATCTTTTACATCTTTTTTTGTTCCATTTTCAACAACTTTGTGCTTCTTAGTGTCATGTCTTTTTACCAGCTCACGGTACTTCGATTGTAATCAAATGCGAAGCTCAGAGACAGCGAAGCCAGCCAGCCAACTTCATGCAGTTGTCACCCGACATCTTATACTCCTTGCAGCTTTTAGCTTATTTTGCAATTAACAAATTATCACTTTCTTAAAAAAAGTGCTAAAAACTTTAATTTCCATTTTAAACGAGCGACATATTTTTGGTCGCGAATGTTCGTCATCAAAAATAAAACACTTTTATCGATATGAAAATGTACATAATCATGACATCGGACAAAGCTCGTCATACGCGCCGAACTTTGCAATAGACTTATTTCCATGGCGAAATCATGTACCAGGTGGTGGCAGTGGCGAATTTCATTCATTTTCGCCACCACCACCACCTGGTTCATGATTTCGCCATGTTTATTTCTGTTTGTTAAGCCAGTGAACGACAAACAAATTAATACAATGTGACCATATTTAGTTTCGAAGTATTTTAGCAAATAAAGTTATTTCATTTAAACAATTTATTTATTTTTATTTTGTACCATTTAAAATAAGAATACAGATTATTAATTAAACAGAAAAATAGTTTTTATTTGTTTTAGTTGTGCTTCTTTAATATCATTCTTTATAAATATTTTTTATATGGTCACCTTATCTTCAGCTCACTTAAAGTAAACAACCATGGCGAATTAATATACGATGGGAGCCAAAGCGAATTAATTTACAGGTGGTTTTAATAGCACACCCGATTTTTGTTTATGTTCGACTTTGTTGTCAAAATTTTAAAATAATTTAAAAAAAAATTAAACAATTTCTTAAAGTAAGAAAATTTTAAATTTTATAAAATTACATTAAAAAAATGAAATATGAGGTATAACTGCATATGTAGGAGAAATAAACGAATTGGTAAATCTTCATTTAAAGTATCCGTGGCGAAATCATGTACCAGGTAGTGGCAGAGGCGAATTCATTTATTTTCGCCGTTGCAGAAAATGTCAAACTCTATACATTAAAAATCAGCGACATTTTTTTATATGAATATATATAATAATAAAAGAATAAATTAAATTCGGCTTCCTTTTGTTTAGTCGGCTAATTTTGATATCAACGAATTCCCCATTGCGACCACCTAGTAATTGATTCGCCTTGGTGGGCACGATGACGAATTTATTGATTTTCGCCGGTAACCATAAAAAATCTGTATACTTTCCTTATATGTATTTTGAAATTGGAGCTAACGGCGAAAATTAACGAATTCGCCATCGCTCCCACCGTATATTTATTCGCCTTGTAAACAGCGGCAAAAATTTTAACAGCTGTGTTTTTTTGCATTTTATGCTTCATACGGCGAATTTAAACAACGTATTTTTGACGACGAATTCGTAGTGTTGGACGAAATTCGTCGTTTTTTTTCTAAATCGTATTCCTAACCTAAAACGCACAATTAATAAATTTATATTAAAAAAATTTTTCATTTGAATTTTTTTTTTCACTTTTGAAATTTGTTTCTTTTTTTAATAATCTTTTAAAATTAATAATAATTTTTTGGGACTAAATTTGCTAATGTACCGCAAGATTATGTAGGATATGATAACCTCGGTCGGATCAGCGAAGGTCCTGTTAGGTCAGGCAATATAAAGCCGGTTACTTCTGGAACGTATTGGTTAAATAGTTTACTTGAGGCGCTCAAACAACTATTTAAGTTTTCGCGTACTTGAATCACATTGATGAGGAAAGCTACGATTTATTTCATTATTAATAATTTCATTTTCTTTAGATGTCAACCAATTTTTCATCTGTCTACATACAACACAGCAGAATAATATTTGACGTGAATTGCAAAACTTCATTTATACTCAAATTATAAAATAAAATTTTCGCTTTTTTTTCTTTCAACTGCAATAATTAAATTAAAAATAAAATTAAAATTAAAATTAAAAAATTAAAAATAATTAAAAAAAAAACTACAATAAAAACCAAAAAAATCTAACAAATTGTTTTCGTTTTTAACACAATCCTACAAGAACAGTGACCATCATTTGATCCATCAAATGTCAATCACTGATGATGGAAATATATCCATCACTGCTTAGAACAAAGTTTCTATCACATTCTTAATGAGAAAATAAAAAATGATGTAATCATTTGTAAGGTCAGGATGCGCTATCATATACAATCGTGCGATTTAATCACATAAAAATCTGGCAGAATTCTGTCCTACTTTAAAAATCGTTTCAAAATGGCGTCGTAGGTGCCACACTTTTATACAAAAAAAAAAAAAAATGCAAAAAACAGACATTTAATATTTTGTTGTTTTTTCTCCGCATCTTCAAAAAAATCAACTCTCATCGCATAGAAAAAATCACTTTATGAATTATTTCAAAAGATTATGAAATCGTACAGATCTGTCAAAAAGTCTGTCCCACACATACATTTTTAAAGCACACTATCATACTCTTTTTGAACACATGCAATATTTGACAGTTCGTATGACTGAGTATGATAGTCAATTCTGGCCTTAAACGTGTGATGTCTGTAGCAAACAGCGTTGCCAGTGACTTTTTTTAACAAAAAATAAAATAAAAATATTGTCTGATGTTTGGAACAGATTTAATTACAAAACTTTTTATAAACTGTATCTTGAACTTTGTTAATTAAGTTTGTATAAGCGCAAGTTAAAACTTAGATTTAGTAACAAAAAAAATCATTTATATTTAATGCGAAGAAACTAATGCTAATGACATCAGGGGATAGACTTATAAAATTTCCAAATTCCCAAAAAATATGTCGAAAATCCCAAAGTTACAATTTTTTCGTTTTGGTCCATTTGATCTCAAGTTTTGTGAAATATTTTAAAGATTACTAAAGGGTTTTTAAAAACTGCTTCAGTTTGTAGATACCAGCGTTCTGGTTTTAAAATATGTGTATAAGCGAAACTTGAAATTTTTAGGGACGAAATGGCCGTATTTGGGAAAATCATAGTTGATACATTTAGCACACTGATTATACTTTATATGTGGTAAGCATCTTTGCTGAAAGATCTGGAAACCTTAAATGTATATCTCACGTTTTAAAACGCACCATCTAATTGTAACGAAAATTATTTGTTTCTGCACCACTGTGCACTGGGCTTGAATTTTGCCGCTGTAAAAATAAATGGGCTAAAAAAATAGAAAAAGCAAATTTAAACAGCATAGAAATAATTTTCGAGTAAGTGACCTTGACACTTAAGTGGGCATTATACTAATTCTCCCTATTATCCTTTTATAAGTTTTTGTTGGTTTTTTATTTTTTATTTTTTTAAATCAACAACTACAATTAAAAATATTTTTAGTAAAGTTTATAGTGAAAACATATCTCATGAAAATAAAAACAATTAAAAAATACTTAAAATAAAATAAATTAAATTAAACAACTATTAAACAATATTCAATTAAAAAAAAAAAAACATAAAATACAAAATAAGAAAACAGAATTTGGCATTTGTGCCAATATTTCCTTAAAATTGATTTTATAATAAAAAAATTTAAATAAAAAAATAAAAATACAACTAATTTTTATAAAAAAAAAATCAAAACTTGAATAAAATTACAAACTTCATAAACCATAAAAATTAATGAAATATTTTATAGTACTTTAATGAAAAACAAACTTATTAAAAATAACCATAGAAACTTATTATAACAAAAAAAAAAAAAAAATAGTTTTTAGAAGATATTTTAGCTCTAGTTGAAACAACACATTCCAAAATATGACTTGAATAATTAAATAAAATAAAACAAAACTTTTTGTCAAATTTCAAGAATGTTGAAATTAAAAAATATTTTTTTATGTTGTTTAATTATCTAGAAATAGATTTAAAATTTGGAATCAATTACTAACTCTGCATGCTGTTTCTAGCACCGTGCCAGACAATTTACCAGTGTAAAATTTTACATCGCTCCCTTGTCTCTCATTTTTTTAACCGACTTCAAAAGGGAAGGAACTCAGAACTTAGTCATTTCTGAACCGATTTTGTAAATTTTTTGTACTTTTTTAGATTTTCCTTACAGATTGGTCCCGTTTTAAAAACAGTTCATGATTTTAAATAAAGGGTCAGCCAAATAACTTTTTTGTTTTAATGCTATAAAAAAAACTACTGAATATTTTCTCAAATTTCTTTTTTTATTTAAAAGTACAATCCTTCCGGTTAATAATGGAAAATAATTTCATTTTGCAGCTGCCTCGGCTGGCCATGCAGCAGGCTACACGATCGGTCCAATTTTTATGCACATTATCGATTGTGTGCAGCTGTATTTCACTAATGGCTTCGCGAATATTGTCCTTTAAAGCGTCAATTGTCTCTGGCTTGTCGGCATAACACTTTTTTTAACGGAATCCCACAAAAAATAGTCTAACGGTGTCAAATCGCAGCTCCGATGTGGCCAAACGACATCAGCTCTGCGGCTGGTAATGCGATCTTCAAACACAGGGCACAAAACATCGAGTGTAGCTTTGGCTGTGTGGCACGTAGCGCCGTCCTGTTGAAACTAAATGTCAATATCCTCCTCTTAAATTTTTGTGAACAAAAATTTGTTCAACATGGCCCGATAACGATCGCCATTGACCGTAACGGCCACTCTTTGCTCATTTTTGAAGAAAAATGGCCCAATTATGCCTCTGGACCAAAATCCGCACCAAAAAGTGACTCATTTTGGGTGCACCGGCTTTTCAATGTATGCATGCGCGTTTTCTGTGCCCCAAATGCGACAATTTCGCTTGTTTGCATACCCGCTAATAAGCTTCATCTGAAAAGATAATTTTTTTTTTGACAAAATCGGCATCTTCTGTAAGTCGGTCGCAGGCCCACTTAGCGAAGCGAAAACGCATTGGATGGTCAGTTGGCTTCAACTCCTGAACCAATTGGACTTTGTATTAGCATCATACTAAGGTCTTTATGCAAAATTCGTCTCAATGATGTCTCCGAAATGTTCAATTATTGAGAATAACGGTGAATTGATACTGATGGCGCTTTACGCACACTTACTGCCACAGCAGCAAATTCTCGGGTGTACGCACTGTTTTTGGCTTTTCACGCTTTGGTTTATCGATGAGGATGCCAGTTTCTTTCACTTTTTTCACAAGCTAACGAACATACGGAGCTGACGGTGCTTCTCTTCTTCCAAAATCCTTACGCAATTTTCGCACACATTCTGTTACATTACTTTGATTTTCAAAGTCAATTACTTTGACCGTTATAATAACAAGTATAAACATTTGATATTATAAATCAAAGGGTATGCCAATAGTTAATGAAATTTGATGTATGTGGCCAATCTTTTAAACTGTTATAACCAGATAGTTGAAATTTACAAAGAACCTTTATTGCTAAGTCCACTATATTTACAAGTTGGAAATTTTTATTTGGAAATTAAAGGATGTCCCAATAGTTGATGTAAATTGGCCTACTTGTCGCTAAATGAAGTCTTTATTTATTTTTTTTACTGCACGTTTTGAACTAAATTTCTCATGTATGATCACGCTTAAATTTATTAAGTTGTTTTTATTAGAGCTGTAAAAGAATTATTCTTTTTTGATTTAAATTAATTAGGAATTCGCTAAATTTATTTTTAATTCTTTTCACAAGAAAAAAGAATTGAATGCAATTTGAAAAAATTTAAACGAATTTGGCAGAAATGAATTTCAATTCGCTTAAAGAAGGAATTACAATTCGTTTCTAATTCAAATAGATTTTTCAAAGTGAATTACAATTCATTTCCGATTCATCTGAATTGAATTGATTTTAAATTCATTCAAATGAGTTAAGACAAGAAATTGTAATTTAAATAAATAAATTCTAAAATGAGCTGCAATCAATCGAATTCAAGAGCAGATCTAGGGGTACTGAAAAATGGAAATTTCTTCAACTAAACTGAAAATATTCAGTGATAAAAGGTCAAAGAAAACATAGAAAAGCTTACTGCGTATTTACTTACAAAATCAATTCAAATTTCAATGAGTCGGTAATGAAGTGTGTTGAAATATTAACTTTGCTTTATATTTCACTGTGCATTTGCTATTGAATATAAATTTTCTGTAGTAAACTTAATTTTTAATTTCAATTATTATAATTTTTCTGTAAAATATTGTTTCAGTTTGTATAAAAATAAAAAACGTATTGATCACACGAATGTGCTCCTGCTTCCTTTTATCGGAATTTTCAATAGGTTATGGGCCATTGCATATAAGACAATAAGGACCTCAACATTGAGTATAATTGTCTTTTGGAGCAAATTATAAAATTTTCGTCAGTGATCATCATTTATCATGGCTGATTTTAAGCTTAATATCCCTAAGCTTAATAGGGATAATTACGAGCTTTGGAAATATCGGATGCAACTCATCTTGAAAAAGGAAAAGGTTTGGGATGTCGTCAACGATCCTGTTCCTGAAAGTAAAAATGCAGCTTGGATTCAACGAGATACAGATGCGTCTATTTTAATCGGATTGTCGTTGGAAGATTCCGAAACATTTCGAATAAGCAAATGTAAAAGCGCAAAAGATGCTTGGGACGTTTTACGCTCATACCATGAAAAAGATTCCCTGAGCAATAAAGTAAAACTAATGCGTTCAATTTGCAGTCTCAAGTTGCAATCTGGATGTGATATTGATAAACACATCTCTTTTCGCGATTACAATCATTAGGCGAAACAATTGCTGAATCGTGGATCATCTCTATGCTGCTAAGTAGTCTTCCTGAGTGTTATGATACCTTAATTACTGCTTTGGAGGTACGAGATGAAAAAGATTTAACTATGACCTTAGTTGAATCTAAACTATTGGAGGAGTACGAAAAGCAATCTAAGCGTCTCAGTAGTGAGGATTCTGTCCTAAAGATATCCAACAATAATGTGAAGAAATTCATTGTATGCAACTATTGTCAGGGTGTCGGACATATTCGAAAGAATTGTTGGAAGTTAAGGAATAAGGGAATAAACCAGCAGAAGGCGCACAAGGTTGAGAAAAGTCCTGTAACTGAAAAGTTTTGTTTTCTGATTGATTCAAAAGAATTGAGCTGGGTTGTGGACTCGGGAGCAACGTGCCATATTTCCAGTGACAAAAGTGCATTCAAAAACTTGGATGAATTAAATCGTGACAGCGTAACAATTGCCAATGGTCATGTGGTAAACTCCTCAGGAAAGGGATGCTGTGTTTTAAAACTTATAAATGGAGCAGGACGTGAAACTCACATTCGTTTAGAAAATGTTTTGTATATACCAGCCTTTAAAGGAAATTTGCTTTCAGTTAAGTGCCTATCCGCCAGAGGGTTTCAGGTAATTTTCTCTGGATCAAGTTGCAGAATATAAGCAAAAGATCAAGAAATCGGTATTGCAGATCAAGTAAACAATTTGTATCAACTACGCCTCAAAACAGATCAAAAAGCACTACAGGTAGAATGTAATTCAAAGAACTGTCAGCACTTTTGGCATAAAATGTTCGGTCATAGAGACATAAATGCACTCAAGCAGATGCAGTCTAAGAATTTGGTAAGCAATTTAAAAATTTTTGATTGCGGGATTCGAAGAAGTTGCGATATTGGCATCAAATGTAAACTATCTAAGAAACCATTTAGTAAAATATCTAAAAGTAATACTACTGAAGTTCTCGAATTAGTCCACTCTGATATATGTGGACCAATGCAAACTGTTACTCCAAGTGGAAATAGATATTTTTTAACTTTTATCGACGATTACAGTCGTTTTACCGTGGTATATTTTTTGCGTGAGAGATCGGAGTACTTCGCTAAACTGCAAGCTTACGTCGCGATGGTTAAAAATAAATTTGGAAAGGTTCCAAAACAAATTCGGTCTGACAATGGTCCTGAGTATAGGTCCAAAACGGTAACAGAATATCTTCTTCGGAATGGCATAGGTTCACAATTTACCGTGCCATATTGCCCTCAGCAGAACGGTGTTGCTGAGAGAAAAAATAGATATCTCGTCGAAATGGCTCGTTGTATGCTACTGGAAGCTAAAATGGCATACACATTCTGGGCAGAAGCTGTAAAAACAGCTAATTATATTCAAAACCGTACAATAAATTCAGCGATTCCTTGCACGCCATACGAACGATGGGAAGGAAGAAAACCTGATATTAGCGAATTCAAGTTGTTTGGTTCGGAAGCTTACGTTCTAATCCCTGAACAAAAAAGAAGGAAATTGAATAATAAAGCCGAGCTTAAGGTTTTTGTAGGATATGATGATCATTCGAAAGGGTTGCGTTTTGTTGATTTATCAACTAATAAAATCACAGTTAGTAGAGATTATAATTTCATTTTTACAAAAGATGTAAAGAATAAAAAGCCGAAAGAAATCAAAAACGATGAAGTCGAAGTTCAAATATATTCTAAGGGTCAAAATAAAGATTCTCAATTAGAATCTCATATCATAAATGAGGGCGCTCACAGTGAGGTTTGTGATTCTGACGATTCGTTCTGCAGTCTAAATGAAGAACATACAACGGAAGAGAATACTGTCCTGGAATTGGAACAACGTTCACCACAAATTGTGCGAAGGTCACTAAGAAGCACAAAAGGGGTTCCTCCGAAACGTTTTCCTGAAAATGTAAATGTGGCAAAAACAGATTGTATTATCGTACCCAGTAATTATAAAGAAGCCTTATCATCTAATCAATCCCGGGAATGGAAAAAGGCAATGAAGGAAGAAATAGAATCCTTAAAGAAAAATCAAACATGGGTTTTAGTAGAAGCACCAGCGAAATCAAATATAGTTGGATGTAAGTGGACTTACAAAATAAAACGAAATGCAGGTGGAGAAATACTTCGCTACAAAGCCAGACTCGTAGCACAAGGTTACAGTCAGAAATTCGGTTGCGATTACGACGAAGTATTTGCGCCGGTAGCGCGTCAGTCAACATTTCGTATACTATTATCCTTGGCAGGTGAAAGAAAAGTGCTTGTTAATCATATGGACATAAAATGTGCATTTCTGAACGGGATACTGAAAGAAACCATCTATATGAAGCAGCCTCCGGGTTTTTTCGAAGGTGAAGGAAATCTTGTATGTAAACTAAAAAAGAGCATTTATGGTTTAAAGCAAGCAGCCTGTGTATGGAATAAAGCACTCAATGATGCACTAACTGAAGGCGGTTTTACACAAAGCAAAGCTGATCCGTGTTTGTACTACAAAATCATCAACAGGGAGGGAGTATATGTGTTAGTATACGTTGATGATTTGGTTGTTGCTGCATCAAATGAGGGCTCTATAAAACAGATAAAGGATTTATTAAATAAAAAGTTTGAAGTTAAGGACCTGGGCCCTATTCATCAATACTTGGGAATGGAGGTTATGCGGTCAGACGAAAGTGTGTTTATGTTGCGACAAAAACAGTTCATTGAAAATGTTGCGATGAAATTTGGACTTGAAAATTCTAAACCATCATCTTATCCACTCAATCCGTCATATGGAAAAGGAGACTCAGTGCCCTTACTTAACAATGAAAAATATCAAAGCTTACTTGGCTCCTTGTTATATATCGCAGTAAACACTAGACCAGATATAGCCGCAAGCGTTGTAATTTTAGCTTGTAAAACCGCAAATCCTACAGAAGAAGATTGGAACGAGTTAAAAAGAGTATTGAAATATTTGCTTGGAACACGTGAACTATACCTACAGTTGAGCAATCCTTTGGAAACAAAATACACTTTAGTCGGATTTGCAGATGCTAACTGGGCAGAAAACAAAATCGACAGAAAGTCAAACTCTGGCTACATATTTATGTTGAATGGAGGTGCAGTTAGTTGGGCATGCAGAAAACAGTCTTGTGTTTCATTGTCTACCACAGAAGCTGAATTTATCGCATTGTCTGAGGCAGCGAAAGAAGCTAAATGGATTCGCATGATTCTTCATGATTTGAATTGCTATCAGACAAGTCCCACCTTGATAAAGGAAGATAATGAAAGCTGTCTCAATCTAATCAAAGAGGAGCGTCTCAGCAACAGATCGAAGCATATCGACACGAAATTTCATTTCGTCAAAGATTATGTAGATAAGAAGATCATCAAATGCATATACTGTCCTTCAGAAGAAATGGTAGCTGATATGTTAACGAAACCTCTACCATCAGCAAAGCTTAACACATTACGTACCATGTCTGGAGTAAAGCGCAAATGAGGGGGAGTGTTGAAATATTAACTTTGCTTTATATTTCACTGTGCATTTGCTATTGAATATAAATTTTCTGTAGTAAACTTAATTTTTAATTTCAATTATTATAATTTTTCTGTAAAATATTGTTTCAGTTTGTATAAAAATAAAAAACGTATTGATCACACGAATGTGCTCCTGCTTCCTTTTATCGGAATTTTCAATAAAGTGATAATTGCTTTTATAATTAATTATAATTTTATAATTAATTTCAATTAATTTAAAGTTATTTCAACTCAATTGAATTGTAAATGAATTGCATTTCACTTTGACAAATTCATTTAAATTAGAAACGAAGTGCAATAATTGTACAAATTCATTAAAATCGGAAACGTATTGCAATTCATTTTTAACAAATTCAATTAAATTGATTTAAATTTCATTCAATTTATTTATTTAAGTGAAAATAATTAATTCGAAAATTGCTAATGCAGTGCATGAATGATTAAAAATATAAATGATTCATTTACAGTTCTGGTATTTGTACTAGATGCTTAATTTCTTTAAAAAATTATATTTACTGATTTACAGTGTTTTTAAGTGTTTAATTCATTTTTTTTTATAAAAATATATATTTGAAAATATTTAAAGGGGATCGATCACAAACCAACCTTTTATTTCCGAAGAAACATAATATTTAGTATTATAGCTTTGACGGTGCCTTTAAGTTTTGAATTATGTTTTTATAAAAAAATATTCCTCTTTCTTTGTAAGTCCTTTACCTTCGGCGTCGCTGACATGCAGTTGGAAAGCGCTTTAAACTTTATTGTGATAACTTTGAGGTCTTAGACACCACTGATTTTCAAAATCTATTAACAACTTTGTAAGATAGTTCGTATTAAAAAACATTCGTTTAATTTAAAACTTTTAATCCCAAAGTAGTAATGCATGTAACATTTTAAAATTTCAATTTTCAATATTTGTTCCCTTCATAACCTGCTGTAAGTGTGCCAAGTTGTCAAAAGAGTTGCTATGAAAAATCAGTAAGATCTGTCCATGTCCTTCGAGGCAGCGGGAAAAACACTACGCCTGCCTCTAATTTTTCCATTTGGAATCATGAAGTAACTTAAATCAAAAAAACAAAAACACTGCGCGTCATAGGGTTAGCGCAACCCCTTCCGTAAGTAATTTCGGATTAATTTCAACGAACCTGCAACCAGTAAAACTAAAATTTTGTTTCTGTTTATAGCCTCTTCTGTTTTTATTGAAATAAAACAAAAATTATTAATTTTAAATTGCAAAACAAATTTTTAGGACTTTTTTTTCGTAAAATATCATAAGCTTTAACAAATTTATTTTGGTCACCAGGTTAGCACACGCTACTTCCTTTACTGTTTTTAGCTTTAATGACATGAACTTATTTATAATCTTAAAGATTAACTAAATTAAATGTTTTTTTATTAACTTAATAATGTGTCGATCCTCCTTTATTGAGTATGACCTCATACATTCGGTTTAGAAGTGACTCCATACACTTGTCCTATATATAATTCAAAGAAATCTCTGACCAGACGCGCTTGATTCCATCAATTAATTCCGTTTTGGTGCAATATTGTCGTTCAGATCCATACACTTTACGAGCGAGCCACCCCCATATTTTTTTATTATGTTAAAGTTAGAAGAGTAAGGCGGCCACTGCATTAAGCTAACATTTTGGTCCTGAATCCATGATTTAATTACTCGGACAGTAAAAATAGGTGCATTATCGTGTTGAAAATGCCAGGCTAAGTTCCAAACAAATTTCTAAAATGAGGAAAATAGTTTCAAGTACATTTTTGTAAGTGTTGGCATTCGCATTTGCTGACAAAAATTGTAGCTCGCACGTACCAAAGAAGATGGCGCTCCACACCTTTACGCCCCCACACGACTATGAAGGCGATCCAACTGGTGTTCCTCTTTGCAAAGCTCGTGAAAGTAGTAGTTGTAACCGTCTGAAACTTCCAAATTAAATTTCCTTTCATCCGAAAAGTCAAAGTACCGCCAATCTGAAGTCCATTTCATGTGTTCTTTTGCAAAATTAAGGGGCATTTTCTTTTGTGCAACGTTGAGTGCGGGTTTTTTCTTTAATTTTAGTCCTTTCAGGTGTAGAGCATTTTTATCAATATTTGAATGGTTCAATGCCTTCTTTCAAAATTGCTCTCTTATTAGAACTTTTTTATTACCTCCTTTATTGTTTTTACCATATCTTGACTTATTGCGCAAAAATGCCGTTATTACTTTACGACTCCTACCGATTTTCTTCGATATTTGACTTATTGAAAGTCTTAGATCATTATATGCTTCAATTTTCGATTTCTTTTCCACAGAAAGCGATTTTCCTTTTTCCATATTGATGAAAATATATCAATTAAGCAGCATAATTGTTGACTAAAATTTGTTTGCCTGTGCTTACCTGATGACGCAAAAAATTTGTTTTCTTTTAACTGAAAATAAAACAAAGTAGGAAAAATCATATAACGAGAAATTTTCGTTTCATTACATTGACAACATCAACAACAAGATAAAACGTAATAAGCTTGTATCGGGTGTGCTAACCTGATGACGCGCAGTGTATATGGAGCGATAGAAAATTAAAAAATAAGAAAAAAAACCACCAAGTGAAAAAACTCAGCGCTCGTCCATATTTTTCGAGTTATGGGCCTCTGAACTTTTCATAGAAAAGTACGATTGAAAAGAGTTTTTAGAAAATACTAAAATTTCATAAAAATGTTTAACCCATTAAGAGTCGATGACATTTTTATTTAAATTTAGATATTGTACTTCATTTTTTTCTTATTTTTTTAATCTTTGTCACCCCACATACATATTTGTTTTTTTATTTTTTTGTTTTTGTTTTGTTTTGATTGGATTTACATATATGAAGGTGAAGGGTATTTGAGATTCGTCATAGCCAAACAGAACTCTTACTTGCTCATTTTTTTTTCAATTTTTCAATTTGTTAATTTGTAATTTTTAGAATCTTAATAACAGAAACTAATATTAAGTATTTACAACAACTCTGGTTGTTTATGATACAACATACAATTTACAATAATTTGTAAGTTGAACAATTATTTTGTAATAAATTTTTACATCCAGACCATAAATTTCCTTATACAAGGCTTGACTTTCAGTTGAAGGCTGATTTTTTATTTAATTTTTTTTATATTTAAATAGATATAATAACTGAACTATGAATAAATAATGTCATTACAGAAAATGTCTTTTATTGTTTCAAATAAAAAAAATAAAATTTAGTAATTTAACTGAGACTGAGTTTAAAAATTAATAATAACAAAAACAAAGGAGAACAAAAAAAAAATTGAAAAATAATAAATAAAATTATTAGTGAATTGAAATAAAATTATTTGAAATCATAACAAAGTTCAAAATTCAATTATTTGGCTTTTTATTTCTGGTCATGTTACTTATTCGTGTTCTTTATTCGTCTAAACAAATTGTGCGCAAAATGGCCTCAACAACTGAATAGGGATCACAATTGGAGCTAGGACGACGATCTTCAAAATAGCCCTTGCCCTCATCATTGACACCGCGTGGTATACGAATGGAACAGCCACGATTGGCAACGCCAGCACTGAAATCATTTATAGAGCTGGTCTCGTGATGGCCAGTCAAACGGCGAGCATTGTCTTGACCCTGCTTGGGATCGTAGGCACGAATGTGGCGATCATGATGTTTCGACATTTTGGCTACAGCTTTTTCGATTTCCTTAATGCCACCATCTTCCCGCATGGCCTTGGTAGAGATGTTGGTATGGGCACCAGCACCATTCCAATCGCCAGGCATAGGCTTGGGATCTAAAGTAGCTACAATCTGCAAAATAAGTTTTTTTTAAATTTATTTTATTTTTTTTTTTCTATTTTTATATAAAAACTTACGCCAAATTCTTCAGCGATGCGATGTAACAGAAATCTCGACATCCATAAATCATCACCCACCGAAATGCCTACACAGGGGCCCACCTGATATTCCCATTGGGCTGGCATAACCTCAGCATTGGTGCCAGAGATTTTAATGCCTGCATACAAACAGGCTCTGTAATGGGCATCAACAACATCACGGGCATAAACCTAAAATTTATTTTTATTTTATTTAAAAAAATATTAATTTGCACAAAATGTCCTTTAAATCACCTTATTAGCGCCCACACCACAATAGTAGGGGCCTTGTGGTCCGGGGAAACCATTTTTCGGCCAACCCAATGGATGACCGTCGAAATCAAGGAATGTATATTCTTGCTCAATACCAAACCAAGGCTCTTCATCCAAACATTGCTTGACAACTTCCAAACAGGTTTTACGATGATTCGTATCGGTGGGCGTGCCATCAAACTTGTAAGTGTCACACATAACTAAAATATTATTGCCACGACGAAAGGGATCACGATAAAGGGCTACAGGATGTAAATAGGTATCGGAGTTTGATCCCTTAGCTTGATAACATGAACTGCCATCATAATTCCAAATAGGAAGATCTGCAAAACAGAAAAGAAAGCAAAGAAAATAGAGTCCAAAGTAACATCAGTTAATAAAAATCAAGTTGAAAATATTTTATTCTAAAATTCCTAATTTTTCCATGAAAAATACCAAAATTGGAATTTCTTAGATTTTTGCCCATAAATTTGGAAATTATCTGTGGGACAGTGTTGCCAGATTTGCCGGTTTATCTCTATATTATTAATTTTTCCATTTGGGTTTTAAACATTTATGATCGGAAAATTTTAAAGACTTTTAAGAGTCTTTCTTTGATTTTTGAAAAGTTGCCTTTTTGTTGTAACTCGTTTTTAGATTTCCTTGGTCAGTTCAAGATGTATTTTTTTAGCAAGAAAAACAAACGCGTTTATTGCTTTTGTTTCATTTATTTATTCTTCCGCGCCTACATTTGGTGAACAGTCAAATGCCTTCGGGAAATAAGTCAAAAAATCTTAGATAAATCTAATCCCGGACTTCCTAAGTTATGCATGAAAACTCCCCAAATTAGAATCTTATAGGCTTTTGCCCAAGTCGAATCAATCGCAAGATGGAAGCGATGGTGAATTCATTCATTTTCGTCGGTAGGCCAACTTTCAAACTTCATTGTAAAAATTCTGTGTACTATTTTTTTATCTGTAGTTTGAGATTGGGGCTAACGGCGAAAATTATTCGCAACCACCTATTAATTGATTTACCTTAGTTTTTGCCATAAAATCTGAATTTGTCTTTAGGACAGTGTTGCCAGATTAGGGTACTTGCCCCTATATCTGAAAATTTTTTTATTTAAGGAAAAATTTGGGGATATATGTACCTATTTCAGAGGAAAATTTTGAGGCTACAAATTATATTTAAGGTTTTTTTCCTTGCAATAAAAACAAATCAACATAAAAATATAAGTAAAAATATTAGTATGACAAGTAGTCAATCAAATTAAGTAAAAAAAAATATTTAAATTTAATAAAGACCGAATCCCGCAATTCCCAAATCATACATCAAAAATCTCAGAAATTTATTTTTTTAATTTTTATTTATTTATTGTTATTATTTTTGCTTTCGACAATAAAAATCATATTTGGCTAAAGGGTGAATTACTTAACCTTTACTAAGCTTTTAAAAACCGATTTCAGATTTTGGATTTCAGCATTTTTCTTCTAAAATAAAAAAACCTGTTTAAAGAAGTTCCAAGTCTAAAACATTAAGTAAACTTATTAAATTATGTTGCAATAGTAGTGTCTTTTAGAAAAGCAAAGAAAAGGCTCGTAAAGAAATTTTCTTTTTCTGGGGAACGAACTGATGATGGTGTTTTTTTTATTGTGTAAAAATTTTAAATTTCCAACAACTTTAATTTAAAAATAGCTTGTGTTAAAAATTTTACTAAAAGTTTAATTGGAGTAAAGTATACGGCGACTTTAAAGCTCATAGTGTCCAGTATAACTCGTTAGTTAACTCGTTAACTAATGATATAACGGTTTATATTAATTTTTTTTTCAATTTTTAATTTATTTTCCAATCAGGTGTTAAACCGTGGAATATTTTAGAATAATAATTAAATTTTCAAAAACTTTTATATTTAGTTAAAAAAACCCTTTCTAACGGCTACTAAACTGTATATTATATTTTAAATGTAATGGAAAAAATTGCAAGTGCCAAAAACACTATTTTCGCTCCTATTGGGCCACTCCTGGAAGCTGTGGAAAGCTCAAAAATTTAATTTTCATCGACCAAGACCTTTACAAGTCTGTAATTCATTTGAAAAATATTTCGATTTAAACCCATTTTGTTTTGATGGACATGTTGGCTCACTTTCTACCACTAACAAGTATGAGATATGAAGATAAAAGAAAAAGTTGTTGAGTTAGCAGAAAATAACTTTTGACTATCTGTCAAAATTTTCCATGCTCACACAAAATGTATGAAGCTATTTGCAACGTCATTTGGACAACACATTAGTATGTATTATGTATTACTTTCCGTTCCGTTACGAATCAGCTGATCAGTTTCTATTAAATGGAAAACATGTTCTGTAGAAAATATTCAATGTTAAGTTACTTGAAAGTTGTTTGGTAGTTTGAGTACAAAATTGTAAATTAACAAATTTTTTTTATTTTAGCTTTGTTTTGTTGTGTATTGTGTTTTCTTTGTTTATTATAAACAGCTGATATGTTATTACAGACAAACTAATTACAATAATGTGAAAAGCAGAACAGCACGGAACAGAACAGCAACAGAAAGTAAAAACTAATAAGGCCGTTACGCTAGACTAATTTTGGTTGGTCTCTAAGACTCTGCATAAATGAATTCGAATGTTGTTACAGCTACAGAGTATTGTAGTCGTGTTGGCTGTGCTGGTAAAAACTCAAGTTTTGTAATAAGAGATCGTTCATGTGAATAATTACGGGCGCACAAAGTGAACGAATATAAAAAATTTTTTATTTAAAAAAGAAAAATGTCACAATTATTTACCAAAATTTTTTTAGTTTTAGAAACGGATTTTTTTTATTTACAATAAATAATAAATATAAAAATGTTAGTTTATATATCAGCTTGTCGGTCAGAAGTAAGAAGTCAGTTTTTTGTTGTGTTCTGTGTTGATCAATCGTTAGGCTGTTGCTAGTTTTTGCTCGGAAGTGAATTATAATTTAAGTTAAATTAAACGATTAAAATTACTTTTTTTAATTAAAGATATTTTATATTGAAGTAACAAATTAATTGTTTTAAATTAATAAATAAAGTAATTATTTCCATTTCCATTATAACATAAATGTGTCAGGAAGGCTCCTACAAAACAAAAATCATAACTAGAAATTGAAGTAAGCAAGTAAGAGTGATATATTCGTCTATACCGGATCTTATATACTCTTCGCTATGTATGTAAATCTAGTTAAGTGGAGTAAGTCCAATAAAAAAATAAATATTGGGGAGACTGAGAAATAAAAAAAATAAAAAAAAAATTATATAAAAATGTGATCGACTCTTAATGGGTTAAGAATTTTTTTTAAATTTAATTAATTCCTGAAAGATCTTTTTAATAGCTTTTAAATTATACCCATATTGATATCTTCAAAAGAATATTGTGCACAATCGTACTTTTCTATGAAAAGTTCAGAGGCCCATAACTCGAAGAATATGGACGAGCGCTAATTTTTTCATTTGATGTTTATTTCTTATTATTTAATTCTCTATCACCCCATATATTTGTTTTTATTTTAATTTTATTTTTATTGAAGTTACTTTGCTAAGCCAAATTTGTTTTAAATGATGCGGAGACAGGCACAGTGCTTTGTCCGCTGCCTGTAAAAACATGGACCGATTTTGTTGATTTTCAATAGATAAATTTTTGAAACAATGTCGATTGGCGTACTTAAATTTTCTCTAGCTCGTCTTGTGCCTTGGCAAGGTGAATTTCAACTAAAGCAGGAACGGACAGACTAATAAAGCTCAACCGTTTTGGCTTTGCATAAGAACTCAAGGGGTCAGAAATGGATATTGTAGAAATAACAAACGCTACGACAAACTTAGATATACCCTTTTTCCGCCTGTGGTGAAATCGGTCTGAAAATACCAAAGAGCGAAATAAAAAAGTGAAAATGAAAACATCTTTTTGCTTGCAAAAAAGCGTGAGTAAAAAATATCTTTGATCCTGGAAGGTGACTGACTACCTTCACATTTTTTACTGCCAGTAAACAAGCTACTGTCTGTCGACTTGCTTTTGCGGTTTTCACTTATTGAGCTGATTGATATGCAGCTTAGAAATTCTTTATACTTTACATTTGATAAAACCACAAATACATTTGTATTCAATTTTTTATTTGAAAACTTAAGTTCTTGCGAGTATAAATGTGGATAACAATCGAACAAACTATTAAATAACAACAAACCTATCAATCAATTTGTTGCAAATTATAAATTTAGATTATTTAATATTGTTTTTTATTTTAGCATTATTAAATAACAACAACAATATTTTACACGTAAATAAGTAATTTAAATTAAAAGTGATAATTTTATATGGAAATTTATTATTTTTGATAAAGGAAACGTGTATGACAGATCAAATTTAACATGATAAATAGTAGAAAATTACAAAAATATATTTTTTGTTTTTAAATAATAATTTAACATGATTGAGTATAACGTTTGTATCTTATTTATAGCGATGTAAATGATATGAGGGAAAATAATTCTAAAATGTAAAGGGTTTATAACAAACATACGTGAGATTTTTTCATTATCATTGAAATTTCATTGGCATTGTTTGAAATAGCGGTAATGAAAAAAAATTTAACTGCTACCACAAAGAGTGGAAAAAGAGTATAACTAATTTTGTCATTCCGTTTGTAATTTCTACAATATCCATTTTCGACCCCAAAGCATAGCCGATTGAGCGATGTCCGTCTGTCCGTCTGTCCGTCCGTGTTAGTGTTGAAATCGAGGTCGCCGAAAAACTAGGTCAGCTAGAAAAAATTTTAATACGCCTAACGATCAGACAAAGTGCCGAAAGAGTTGCTATTGGAAATCAACAAAATCGGTCCATGTCCTTCGACGCAGCGGGCAAAACACCACGCATACCTCTAATTTTTCTATATGATTTAAAACAATAAAGTAACTAAAATCAAAAAAACAAATATCTGGGGCGATATAGAGATTAAAAAAATAAGAAAAAAAACATCAAGTAAAAAAAACGGCGCTCGCCCATATATTCTGAGTTGCGGGCTTCTGAAATTTTTAAATTTTTTAAAATATCAATATGGGTATCATTTTAAAGCTTTTGAAGAGATCTTTAAGGAAATACTAAAATTTTTCAAAAATGCTTAACCCAATAAGAGCCGACAACATTTTTATAAAATTTAGATTTTTAGTTCTCTGTCACTTCTATATTTGTTTTTTTTTTTTTTTTTTTTTGATTGGTGATAGTTGACTAAACTAGATTTACATAAATGATTAGGGGTATAGCTACAGCTGAATATAGCACTCTCACTTGTTTTTACTAAATGTAATGAAATTTTAATGAGACTGTTTAATTACTAATTACAATTGGATAAAAAATAGTTTTTATAAAAAATATATTTTTAATAGCAGAAGCTTCAAAATGAACTATGCATAAAAGAAATGAAACTTTATCTTTTTGCAGGTGGATTTATATTTTAGAATTTTATTAAGTCACCTAACAGTCCAGCTAGTAGATCTTATTACTCACAGGAAAAGAAAGAAAAGTAAGCAAAATTAAATTAAAATAAGTTAGAGTGCTATATTTGGCCATGTCGAATCTTATATACCCTTCACCATACATGTAAATCAAAAATACAAATATTGGGGTGACAGAGAATTAAAATATATAAAAAAATTAAGTACTTTATATAATTTTATATAAAAATGTCATCGGCATTTTTTTAAAAACTTAGTATTCCCTAAAAGATCTCTTTAAAAGCTTTTAAATGACATCTATACTGATGTCTTAAAAATATGGTCCACAATCGTGCTTTTTTATGAAAATTTCAGTGGCACATAACTGGGAAAATCTGGGCGAGCGCCAATTTTTTAACGTGATGCTTTTTTTTTTCTTAGTTTTTAGTTTTCTATCGGCTCATGCACTTGTTTTTCTGATTCGAATTACTTCATCGTTTCAAATGATAAAGAAAAATTAGAGGCTCATACTTTGATCGCCCCAATATAATTGAGGACACAGCCTTAACAGCCAATTGCGCTATCATTGCTTTTTTTGCAAGGACCTTTTCTCTTAAAATTAATAACTTTCTTTTCTTTCCGAAAAAGAATATACTTTTTCTCCTTTAGCCTTTAATACCACTGTGCATTATTTGATTTCAATTAATTTGTATAAAATTTACTACAAATTGAAAATGTTTTGTTTAATTTAATTATTTCTTTGAACTTTTTTTAATGGTTTAAATATTTTGAAGTTGCTTTATTTACTTAAAATTTTAATAGTCATTCAGCGATTAATCGCAATGAAAAAAACAACAACTGAAAATTACGACAGTAAAAAATTGCATAAATGCTTTTTTAACAAGTAATTTATCGCTTATGCCCAGCAAGTAGATGACTTTAAAATGGTGAATTCTTTGAAACAAAAAAAGAAAAAAAACAGCACCAGTTAATTAAGCTATGCCGAATTTTATATACCCTCCACCATTTATATAAATCTAGTTTAGTGAAGTAACTCCATTCAAACAATTCATAATGTGGTAGCAGAGACTTAAAAAATAAGAAAGAAAAAATTAAGTAATAAACATAAGCTTACATAAAAATATTGCCGGCTGTTAATAGCTTAAGCATTTAAAAAAAAAATTAGCATTTCTCGAAAGATATCTTCAAAAGCTTTTAAATGATACCCATATTGACATTCGAACTGTTTTATGAAAATTTCTGAGGCCCATAACTAGGAAAATATGGGCTAGCGCCAATTTTTTCATTTGATATTTTTTTCTTATTTGTTAACTCCCCAGTGCTCCATAAATTTGTTTTTTTTTTATTGCAGTTAGTTCATTGTTCCAAATGATATGGAAAAATTAGAGACAGGCGTGGTGTTTTGGCCGCTTCCTCGAAGGACATGGACCGATCTTGCTAATTTTTTACAGCTAAATTTTTAAAACTATGTCTGATCGATTGGCGTAGAAATTACAAACGGAAACAAAAACAAGCTTTTAAACTATTGGTAGAAAATAATATTTGGCAATCCTTAACATGTCCATAACAATCCCTGCATTACAGAGCATTTCTAGATAGAAGTCACTTCTTCGTTACTTCTTTAGAACAAAAGTTCAATTTTACAAAAACAACATACATTACTGTCGAATTAAGATCTTCTAAGAAAAATTTTTCGTCTCTACCAGAAGTTAATTGCACAAAAAGACCCGTTAAATTTGTTATATTAAGAGTAACTTGTTCTCAGCCACCATATCATAATAGGTTGATTGCTCAAAAGTTTGCTAAAATAAATTGCTTGGGCATCGCATATTGATCTCTTATAGGTCACAACTTCGACTCTACTATGAGAGACTTAATTAATGTAACAGATAAACAAAAATACTAATGTCATTTTGTTTGACTTGTGCAGTGTTCGATTATGTTAAATGCGTGTGAAAAATGTTAAAAAAAATTACAAAAAATAAATTGATAAAAATAAAATAAAATAAAATAAAATAAAATTTATAAAGGCAAATTAGTAAATTATAAATTAAAATACAAAATATTTCTGAGGTAAGCATTTTCTTTATATCCATGTCGTATTTCGCATTCTTGTTTTACCAATTCTTAAAATTTATATTTTAGCTTTATAACTTTAAACCGCTCTATTATGAACTCTGTTACTCTTAGAAGTTAAATAGTCGATACTGTTTATATTTGACACTACCAATAGATACTCAATTTTAATCCTATTTAGAGATGCTAAATAGTTTCCCATTCGTTGTATTACTGTAGTGGCACGCTTCTTTCCGACTGCGGTTACTAATAAAATCAGAATTCGATATTATTTGCGATACGAGTACATTTCAACGCCATGAAGTAACGATGTAGTGACTTTTTCGATAGAAAATGCTTGCAGGGTGTGTTTTTTTAAATGTTTAATAAATAGAACTAAGTGAGTTGCTACCTTTACCCCTAACAAAGTGCTGTGTGTAAAAAGAATAAAAAAATCTGGCTAACACATGTTGAGTTGCCGCATTAGTTGCACCTATAGAGGTATCTACCTATTAATTAATCAGTTCAAATCTTAAAAAAGCATTTGATTTAAAACAAGCCTTCTGAAGTGTCGCTGAACTGTTGTGTAGCTACAATAGAAGCTGATTAAGACTCCTGCATAATAAAACAGCAGATGGAATAGTTAAAGCGCCTGTATTTTAAAAGAAAGAAAATCGTGTTCCAAACCTTAACGCATAACAGCAGTTCCTGGTTGGTAAAATAGGAGATTTTATGTTCGACTTTCGCCGGTGCCACAATGAATTCTGGTCTTTATGTTTGCCTGAAAGCGTATGTTTGTTTAACAAGACATAGATTGGTACGAGTCTCGCCGGAATCGTTGAATGTTGTGCGGTAGACATGTCTTTCCAAGCGAATACTGTCACGTGCTTCACAGCTAATACCACAATGCACATTGGGATATTTAAAAAAACATATAAATAAATTTAAATTATTTTTCAACAGTTAGTTTGCGTCTATCAAATCATTTGCTACTCACAAGAGACTTAATTCAGGTTGGGGAAAATAAAACTGTCTTATTAGTCAAATATCTCATAAACTAAAGAAAAAAAATTTAGGAAAAAGGTAAAATATCGAAATGCGAGTTAACCAAACAATTTTTTGTTTTACTTTAAGTTTCTATTTAATTAAATTTTTATTAATTTATTACTTAAAAATGATAAAAATTATTATGTGAAATTTTTAAAATTATTATGTGAAAAGAAAACATATATTTAAGCAACTGTATTTTTTATTTGATTTTAATAGTTTTGTGTATTAAATGACAGATATTTTCATGCTCTTTTTATTACAATTTTTACAGCTGAAATAAATTTGTTTTAATTTTTCAGTTTTTTTTTCAAAAAGTATAGTTATAATTCATAAATGTGGTCATTAATTAAAATATTCACGTTGCAATGCAACAAGTAGTTTGTAATTTTACACTTAACAGAAACAATAATAAAATGATAAAATAGGGTGATTCAAAAATGAATTTCTTGATAGCAAAAAAATAAAAATAAAATTAGTAATAAATGTTTCCACTGACATGTTTTCCATACATTTTTTATGCTACCGAAGCTACTTAAATCATTTGATTTATTTTGAAAACATGTCGAAAATGTATTTTTTCGAACTTGTTTTGTATTTAAAACACTCTGTTGTGTCTGGGATATTGAGGTACAACTCTGTGCTATCAGTTCATATTGGATGTTTTGATCGAAAAGTAACATATGATTTAATGAAGCCTCCGATTAGTAACTATTACAGAATACTAGGCATCTGGGTAGCGGGAAAACTGAAATGAAGATCCAATAGGGCCATTTTGCTTTTATTGGACTCGGCAAAATTCAAACAACTTTAAGGTTTTGACAGAAAAATTTTTGGAATAAGTGGGTGTGATTACTGGCCACTGCGCTGTGAGGTCCTTAACGGTAGGATCCGCAAGAACAGCTCTTATGTGTTAATGTCCGGTATTGAAAAGCGGCCACACGGAAAATTTCACTATGGGTGACACCTGTGGTTGCAAACTAAAAAATGTCATCGACTTAGTGATGAGTAGAAGGATGAAAATAAAGTGATTCAAAAATTTCAACTGGAAGGTAATTGGCTCTGGATTGCTTTTGTTTTCGAGTGGGTATGCTGTTCTATCGTCAAAGCTCTTTCTAAACCAGGCTAACCTAACCCATCCTAACCTAGCGTAATCTAACGCTCTAACGCTTGCAAAACATACCTAAGATGCTGGTTTATGTTTAAAGCTTTTCAAGATATTTTATTGCATATTTCAATTTTTATACACCAGGGGGCGTAGTGCGTATTTAGTGAATCTAGCTTTCATTAGACATTTAGTGAAACGCCAAGTGATACAATTTTTATGACCCTGAAAAGCTTCACGAAATAATCACTACGCCAAGATAACAGTTCAAAAATCGGTCAAATAATGTCCTCGTAATTTTCTTGAAGGAAATGGAATTTAAGGGTTACAATTTATTCCAATCAGGAACTGGGGACTTAGACTCAAAGTTGACATGGAATGGTAGCAGCTTTGGTACTTTTAAAGCTAAAATTTATAGTTTTAAAACCGAAGCATGGGAATGCTACTTGAGGGAAATCAAAAGAGGATCTTAGATACGAACAGAGCAAGTAAACTTGGCTGGGTAACTGAATACGGTCATCTGACCGCCATAAAAATCAACTAAGACAATGATTGTAGGCTGCACCTGGAAGAGGAAACGATGCACATTTGTATGTAAATATTTAGCACTGGTTGACTGGGGACCATAAACAGCCCCAAAATATAGAGTGAAGCACTGGAGAACCGATCCCGATTCAATGATCATTAAGGGTGTAGACAACACCCTGTCGATAACTAATGATCACTGAGAAAGGCAAAAAGTTTAAAAAATACCCATAACGGTAGAGGCCTGCTTCGCTGCCTCCCTTGAACACTTTTTTAATTTTTTTTCCGGAAATTTTGGTCACATGACTTAAAAGATTTTTAATAATTACAGCTTTTTCTATATAAAACGATTTCTAAAAATTAATTAGTTTATCTGACTTTTTGTATGTTCGTTAATTCAGTACCCTGCCATTTCTAATATTTTAAAAAAATTTTATTTATGGCGACTGTCCTATTGAGAAAATATTTTTATAAGTTTTAAAGTAAAAGGTGACCCCATAAAACTTATTTTTTAGCAGTAAGGGACAGGAATTAAAAAAATTAAATTAAAAAAATAAAGGGTGTGCCTATAGGTGGTTTCAGTTAACGTATATGATCTTATCTCTTCAAAAACTTGAAATTCATACAAAACATGTGTTATCGTATCCGTTAAATAAAAAAATTATAATTGTAGACAGGCACTCGAAATTCGCTAGAGTATATAAATATAAGCCTTCTTTAACAGCAAGGACAAAAACAAAAATTAATATTAGAAAGTGTTGCCTTGATATCGTAGTTATTTTTATGTGGCCTTATATCTTGGATCTCTTTCATTCATAACATTTTTCCAGCCTGTTTGTTTTTAAGTCTGCTTTTTTGCAAGAATTATTTTAGAACTTGTTCTCCATTTATGAAAAACAAATTAAAATCAAGTTAGAGTGCTATATTCAGCTATGCCAAATCTTATATACCCTTCACCATTTATCTAGTTTAGTGAAGTAACTCCAATCAAAAAGACAAATAAAGAGGTGACAGAGAATGAAAAAATTAAAAAAAATAATACATAAAAATGCCTTCGGCTCCTAATGGGTTAAGCATTTTTAAAAAATTTTAGTATTTCCTTAAAGATCTCTTCAAAAGCTTTAAAATGATATCCATATTGATATTTATAAATTTTTTAAAATTTCAGAGGTCCGTAACTCGAAAAATATGGGCGAGCGCCAATTTTTTCAATTGCTATTTTTTTCTTATTTTTTAATTATCTATCGCCATATATATTTGTTTGTTTTGATTGGAGTAACTTTACTGTACAAATCACATATAAAAAATTAAATAAGAAATTAGAGGTAGGCGTGGTATTTTGCCCGCTGCTTCGAAGGACATGGACCGATATTGATGATTTCTAATAGGACCTCTTTCGACACTTTGTCTGATCGATTGGGGTGTTTAAATTTTTTCTGGCATATCTAGAGCATCGGCAAACTTGATTTCACGGACGGACAGACGGACAGACGGACATCCCTTAATCGACTTCGCTATGCGTAAGAAGTCAAAACTTTTATACTTTATGAAGTCGGAAATGGATACTGTAGAAATTACGAACGGACTAACAAAATGTGGAAAAAGGGTTTAACTCTTTTTCCACTTTTTCTGGTGAGGGGTATAATAATTCCAAAAATTCAGGCAGAGCTAAAAAAAAAGATTATTTGACAAAATGATAATTCATATTACAATAAAAAAATCACCCTGTGTATACGAAATTATGTTGATAAATGTAACAATGAAAATTAAAAATTATATATTTGTGTAAAAAATTTAAAATTATATCTTTTTAATTTTAATGACATTCAAATTATTTTATTCAAAATAAAATGCAGTGGCATGCCGTCGGCTAGTTTGATATACAATATTGTTTTATTATATTTCATTAATTGTTAAGCGCTATTCATAAATACATACATTAATATACATACATATGTACATGCTTAATTTGAACTACGTTAAACATAAACAAAAATTTTATTGTTTAAGCATGCAAACGTTTTGTAAAAGCTCTTAATTTGATAAATTTGTGAAATAATTAATGTAATTAAAAACGTTTAAATTGTCAGCTAAATATAATTGTAATTCATTGCAATCTCTAAATCAGTAACAACTTTATTCACACTGACGGTGAATAAATAAATTTTAAATTTTTTGAAAGCCTTTTGGCGAATATTCCTACTGTGCAGCAGGGACTTATTGTTATTTCATTAAAAAAAATTTATTATATTTTTAATATTTGTTTTTTTTATCAAATATTTAAATCTTTTTAAGTACTTAATAATTTATAACTTTCAAAATATTGAATGAAATTTGTACAAAAAAACGGACAGCAATTTATTATTCTTTTAAATTATATTTAAATTTAAAGTGTTTACAGTAAAGAACAAGTAAAATAAATCAGTTTTGTTTAAGTAAAATTTCCGTAAATAACTCATGCATGTAATATGTTTTTGTTTTTTATTTTATTTAAGTAAAAGCAATAATTACGCTGCTGATTATAATGGCGTCACGCCAAAATACAAAATAAAAAAGTGAATAGTCTCTTAAAATATTTTCTTAGTTTATTTAAATAAAATTTATATTCTGTAGACAGATACCTGCGATTAATAGCCGTCTAAGCCAAGCCAACGCCGCCAAAAATTTTCTGTTTTAGTCGGCTTAAAAATACCTGTTTATAACAGTGTATAAAAATAAAACATTTTCACAAACGTTTTTTATAATTAGGAACAGCACTCTGGGGATGACCCCTACTTATGCAATGCATTGTGCCAGAACTAGGAAATTAGGTTGTGGAAAGGGGGATAGAGGGAGTAGTGCTTGTGGACATTTTATTTGAATCTTTGCACATTGAAAGTTGCAGGAAAGACCTCTACAGGGAGTTTATTTCACATAAGAACTGTTCGGCTAAAAAACGAGTTTTCTCTGTAAAGCGTAGTGCGATTCACTGGCCAATCGACCACAAAGAAATGCGCTCTTGATGCAGAGCGCGTTGCGTCAATGAAATTACGGTTTTCAGGAGAGAGTTCCCTGATAAAACAATGAAACACACCCCACATTGCGTCGATACTCCAGTTAGTCAATAGAGCTGGATACCCTACTGTCACCGATGAGCTTCTTCGCTCTCTTCTGTACGCGGTCGAGTAACACCAAAATAGACTTTGAAGCACCGGCCCATACATGAGAGTTGTATTCCATTTTCGGTCTGATAAAGGTGACATAGATAGTAAGGAGATCAGATGGAATGGAGTATTTCTACACCATTTCAGAAAACCAAGGCACTTGAATGCTTCTTTTGCGACATGAAAAATATGATTTTTCCAACGAACATCGCATTGAATTTTTATGAAATTTTTAACTCCAAATTAAAAAAATCAGCGAAATTTTTTTTATATAAAGACTGCCACCACCTGGTACATAATTTCGCCATGGCATTAAAAATAAAATAAAGGCAAATTAAATGCTGGGTAGTAGCATCAGGCCAAAAATAAAAAACGCGTGTATTAAGTTTGTTTCAACTTATGTGTACGTGTCAGTAAACAGTGATAATTAATATAAAAAAACAGTGAATAAAAAGAAATTTATTGAACAAATGCTATTTCATTTCACTTTCTTTTAGGGTCTTTCAACATATTGAACAAAGTTTCATTTCCGAAATTCAAAATAAGTAGAAACCCTTCAAATATTTTTTTATAAATGTAAATATTTATATTTTGGTAAAAAAATAAACAATTTTTAAAATGTTTCTTAAAAAAATGTCTTCTTTTTTAACGAATTTTGTTTTTTGTTTTTTTTTTATATTTTAACTGCACTTGGGCAAACACACTCTATTTACCTATCGCACAATGGTTTATTTGCACATTCCTTATTTTACCAAAAAAAAATTATTTTATAAAAATTGTTTTTTAATTTTAAAATTGAACATGTTTTTGTTTTTTTTTTAACAAAATGTAAACAAATTTTTAGGAAAAATATGTAAAGCGAATTTAATCACCTGAGCTATTAGTTTTACTAAAGGCAAATTGAATAGTAGGTAAAACCATGGCGAAATCATGTACCAGGTGGTGGCAGTGGCGAATTCATTCATTTTCGCCGTTGCAGAAAATGTCAACTTATTCATCTAGAAATTGCAATTGTACGGAGTATAGAAAGTTGTCGATCAATTAATAAAATAAAAATATATTTTGAAAGTGTTAAAATAATTATTTCATTTGGGTTTTGCAGTTTTCGAAATTTGTGTTACAATGTAACAGCCTCGAAATCCGACTCTTTTTTTCACTTTTAAATACACGTTTTTTCTTCTTCTGCAAAAATTGAAAAAAAAGCAATATGTGAAATTGCTTGGAAATTTCTCTAAAGGAAACATATCTTCTGGTTATGTTTACCGTAGACAGAGATTTTTTCCGTAGCCTTTTAGCAGTCGAATGTTTTTAAGGTGCTGGTGACTTGCCGACGTCGCACTTTACATTACATTTTTCTGATTCCTCGTTAGTCACTCTTCTCTTCTGTGCAGCATTTTACCGTAAATCGCTTCGCAATAGACCAAGCCTTCGGGAAATTGGGGCTGTCAGAAAGCACATGTACGATACCCTTAATCGCGACCTTTTGGTTATTTCCGAATGGGGCCTGACGAACAGGGTTCAGTTTAACGCTCATGAAACCCAGTGCTATGTGCTTTCGCACAGGCGTACTGCTGAACATGCTACATAATCTGTAATTATGGGTGATATATGTATTAAGGAATCAGAAGCTCCCGATGTTCTTGGCATAAACACTAAGTGCGATGTTCGTTGGAACAAGCATATTTTTCATGTTGCAAAAGAAGCATTCAAGTGCCTAGGTTTTCTAAAACGGTGTAAAAAATACTTCACTCCATCTGATCTCCTTACTATCTATGTCACCTTTATCAGACCGAAAATGGTATAAAGCTCTCAAGTATGGGCCGGTGCTTTAAAGTCTATTTAGGAGTTACTCGACCGCGTACAGAAGAGAGCGAAGAAACTCATCAGTGACAGTAGAGTATCCAGCTCTATTGACTCACTGGAGCATCGACGCAATGTGGGGTGTGTTTCACTGTTTTATCGTTACTACTACGGAATGTGCTCTTATGAAATCAGAGAACTCGTTCCTGAAAACCGTAATTTCATACGCACAACGCGATCTGCATCAAGAGCGCATTCCTTTGTGGTCGATTGGGCAGTGAATCCACTACGAATTACAGAGAATTTTCGTTTTTTGGCCGAACAGTTCGTATGTGGAATAAACTCCCTGCAGAGGTCTTTCCTGCCACTTTCAATGTGAAAAGATTCAAATCAAGTGTCCACAAGCACTACTCCCTCTATCCCCTTTTCCACAACCTAATTTCCAAGTTCTGTCACAATGCATTGCATAAGTAGGAGCCATCACCTGAGTGCTGGTCCTAATTAAAAAAAAAGAAAAAAAAATAGAGTGTTGCGGCACTTATCTAAACGTCTCACTTTTAAATTATATAATCGGGGAACGTCTTCATTTTTAACAACACGATGAAAGTTACGATTAAATTTTTCAAAAAATACAATCCAAATACAAGAAGTGTAATTTCACCATTTTATAGGAACAAAACCTCAGATTAAGGCAAATTAACGGTTTTGATCACATTTTTATTTAACTTAAATTTTTCATAATTCATTTATTTTTCGACAACAGACCTAAATTTTATAGCATGAAAACACATGTTGCTTTTTGTGTTGTTGCATTGTTGTAGCAGTGCGTTCACCTGTTTTAATTCTCCTTGAATAGCGCTGGTGATCGAAGTGGCTTTAGAAAATTTGTTTACATTTTGTTAAAAACAAACGAAAAAATTTTAAATTTTAAAAACAAACAAACAAACAATTTTTATAAAATTAATTTTTTGATAAAATAATGAATGTGCAAATAAACCGCTGTGTGATAAGTAAAAAGGGTGTGTGTGCTCAAGTGCAGTTAAAATATTAAAAAAAAAGAGACAAATAAACAATATTCGTTAAAAAAAGAAAACATTTTTTTAAGAAACATTCTAAAAATGGTTTCTTTTTTAACAAAATGTATGTATTTACATTTAAAAAAATTTTTTTGAGGAATTTGCAAAATAAGTAGAATTGCGGTAATTGAACTTTGTTCAATAAGTCGAAGGACACTAAAGACAAAATTAATTGAAGTAGCATTTGTTCAAACAAATTCTGTTTCTTCTCTGTTTTTATATTATTCATCACTGAGGCAAATTTATACACTCCAGTTAATTTAAATAACAACAGTAAAAAATTAATATGTTACTGCAAATTTTTAATCAACCAATTAAGACAAAAAGGTGCAATAATTTTTTTAGATATTCTGTTTTATTGTTTATTATTATCGATATTTTTTTTAAATGTTCTTGTAATTTGTTTATTAAAGTTTTAAAAAAAAACTGCTGGAAAGCTGAGAAAAAAAAATAGTTCAGCTGAATAACAACGGCAAAGAAAAGTTTGAAAAACATAAAAATTATTCACTAAATTAGATTTTATTGTTAAGAACTATTTGGTTTGAATTGTTGTCTATTGTTTAGTAATGATTGTTGCCTCCACGAGGGCTGCTATATATATTTCTGGCCTGGTAACACGGAGTGCTGCCAAGTGCAATCTGACATTTCCATTGGAAAGTTTGTCATTTTTAAGCATAATCGTACTCAAAACGTTTTGACGTACGAACATTATTTGTGTTTTTTACAGTGACTTGAAAAAATTAATATAGAAAAAAATGGAATTAACTCGTGAACATTTTCGTGCCATCATTTTTCACAACTTTCGACGTGGATTATCACGACAAGAGTGCATTGATGAACTTAAATCTTTGTATAGCGATGAAGCACCATCCTATAGGACTGTGAAAAATTGGTATAATGAATTTAATCGTGGCCGAAGCTCGCTCAAAGTCGAATTTCGTGAAGGTCGTCCAAAAACGGCTGTTGTGCCAGAGAAAATTGATGCCGTGCGTGAACTCATAATGCAAGATCGACATGCGACATACCGAGAGATAGAGAAATCCTTGGACATTTCTTCCACCGGCATACATTCGATACTGCATGAACACCTGGCTGTAAAAAAGGTTTGTTCTCGTTGGATCCCGCACAATTTGAAAGTCGCTCAAAAAAAGGCTCGTGTCGATTGGTGTAAAGAAATGTTGCAAAAATACGAGTGCGGTGCTTCAAAAGACGTTTATAAGATCGTCACAGGTGACGAATCATGGATCTATGCGTATGAGCCCGAAACGAAACAACAATCGACCGTGTAGGTCTTCAAAGACGAGCAAAATCCAACGAAAGTTGTTCGTGGAAGAAGCACTTCGAAGCAAATGGTCGCCTGTTTCTTCGGCAAAACTGGTCATGTGGCGACTGTTCCGCTTGAGCAACGTAGGACGGTCACTTCTGAGTGGCACACTACAATTTGTTTGCCTGAAGTCATCGGAGAAATTCGAAAAACCAACAAGAGAAGACGAATCATTGTTCACCATAACAATGCGAGCTCTCTTTCATCGACTCAAACCAGAGCGTTTTTGACCGGCCTAAACGTCGAATTAATGGGTCATCCGCCGTACAGCGCTAACTTGGCACCTAATGACTTCTTCTTGTTTCCGCACATCAAGAAAAAAATGCGGGGTCAACGATTTTCGTCGCCAGAAGAAGCTGTTGAAGTGTTCAAAAACCATGTTTTAGAGGTGTCTCAATCGGAGTGGAAAAAGTGCTTCGACAACTGGTTTGAGCGCATGCAAAAGTGTATAAATCATGCTGAAGAATACTTAAAAAAAAAAAAAAAAAAAAAAACTATTTTCGATAATAAATATTCGAATTTTCACTATTAGGCCAGAAATATATAGAGCAGCCCTCGTATGATGCTTTATAACCTCAAATATGGAACTTGGAATGGAATCGTAGAGAGTTTTTAGGTAATCTAAGGAAATTCCGTCCCAAGGGGTCTCGATTGCAGTGATCAACAATGGAACGTCTTCATATTGTTTACCTTCTTCATAAACTTGTCGTGAAAGTCACCCTTAGACGTTTTCTACTATGTTTAAGTCTTGTGAGTCGGGTGGCCAGTCTATCAGCGTAACATTTTGATCACTTATCCAGGCTTTTACCGCTCTGGCATTGTGTTTCGTAGCGTTATCCTGTTGGAAATACCAACGTTAAGGCCCAAAAATGTTACTGCATTCCGGAAAAGCTGGTTCTAGAATGTTTTTGTATTGTTCTGAGTTCAGTTTTCTCGTTTTAAATTGTAGCTTAATTTGCCATAGTATGATACGGCACCCATAGCATAATTCCACCAATTCGACTGTGTCGACGGCTTCCTCTTTTCTTATATCATAGTAATAGAAGTTATACTCGTCAGGACCATCCAGGTTAAATTTCTTTTTGTCAGAAAAGACAACCGGGTGACATTCGGTATTCCACGTCATGTGAACTTTAGCAAATCCAATCGTTTTTCTTTTTGAATGGGTTTTAACACAGGTTTTTTTTAAGTTTTATTTTCTGGATATGCGGAGCATCCACAATCAAGCGCCGATTAGTCGAAATACTAGCAGAAACTCCAGCTTTCGCCTTAATTTTTGGTATGGAATCAGAGAAATTAGATGCATTTCTTAAAATTGCACGATTGTCTGTTGGCGGTAAGATGCTTGCTGGCCTTCCTTTCATATTTTTCTTATAGGAATTCCGATTTTTGATGTAATTGAAGATAACACGAGCACTTCTGCCGATTTTCTCTCCAATCTTTTTAAGGTATAACTTTTGCTTAAAATAGTCTTCAATTTTTCCTTCTCTTCTTCTGATGATAATGGCTTTTCTCTTCCCATTTTAAAAGAGTTATTATTCTATGAGGTGCAATTTACCAATTTGCTCAAAAATATTAAGAACCAGCAAGTGTTGTTATTTATATGAACTATTTTAAAATCAAATTTGTTTCCCATTTGAGTAGGCTTTGTACGCTACATCGTAACGGGACTTTTTTTTTTGATTCTTCTTTTGTACATTTTCTTGAACCAGTGTGGTCAACTATTATAATATGTGAGCACATACAAATCGGTTTTTGTTAGTTTTTTCGAAATGTAAATTTTCAGCCATTACTATCACTGTTGTTTTTTTGAATAGACTAGAGTGTACAAACACAATTATCTACTAACACATATGCAAAAATTTTATACTAAAACAGCGTTGCCGTTATACGTACGGCTTTTCGTATTAAATTTAAAAAAAATTTTTTTTTGTTAACTAAATCTAAGTTTTAACTTGTGTTGATTAGCAAAGTTTAAAATGCAGCTTTTAAAAAGTTTTGTAGTAAAATCTGTCCTAAAAATCAGGCAAAATTTTTATTATATTTTTTGTTAAAAAAAGTCACTGGCAACACTGTTTGCTACAGACATCACACGTATACAAATGCTCACATCATTTTTTATTTTTTTTATTTTTCCTTTGAGAATGTTAAAGAAACATTGTTCTATGAAGTGATGGATATTTCCATCATCAGTGATTGTCATTTGATGGACAGTGTTCTTGTAGGGTATTTACTGATACGTACATTTACACAAACAAAATACACGCGTTTTTTTTGTGTTTTTATCCTGATAAGATTATCTAGTATTCAATTTGCCTTGTGTAATTTTTTGCAAATTTATAAAAAAAAGGCCAATCATAATCTTAATACAATTTTTTTTTTTTCAAAGTCCCCAGTAGACTTTTATTTAAAGTATAAAAAAATTTGAGAATTATTTGATCGCTACTAATTAAAATGTGTTGCAAATTAATAAGCAACAATTACGAATGCTAAATCGTAAATTATGTTTACACTTTAATTTTATTTTGAAAACTTTTCAATCGCACCATTTTTATTGTTTTTGTTTTTGCTGGCGCAAACAATTAAGATTTTCAAGTGCAAATTGTACTGTCATTTAGTTTTTGTTTTAATTTAAGTATTTTTAATTTCTTTCTTTTGCCATCTGTTGTTTGCTCACTTTGGGGGTAAAATGTGCGATAAAATTGTTTATATTTTTATTTGTTAAGTCTTTTTTTAATTTACTAATTTTACAGCATTTATTTGCATTTGGCTTGCAGTGATGAATTGTAATTTTTCTTTTTGTGTTGATCACATTTTTTGCATAATAATTTGCTTTTAGAACATCTCAATCAAAACGAGATTTCCATTTGTTGCAGTCTTCCTTCCTCTTTTAGTTTTTGGTTGATAGATAAAATATATACAGTGTGTCAATAATATCTTTACACACATAAAAAATTTTAGTTTTTTTTATATTTTGTAGGATTAAAACTCTTTTTATTTTATGATATATAAAGTTTTTTTATTTTTTATAATTATTTACACTTTTTGTAAATGTATAAAACGAAAAACGTAAATTTTACAAAAACATATCAATAATTTAGAGCAAAAACAAACACTACTGTATTTTTTCTGTTGTCAAGAAAGTCTTTACACAAAACACATTTTCTTTCTTTTTTGCACTCACTTTACGATCAACGGTAATTAACCGTTATCTATCACGTATGTTCTTATATTTCTGTAATATTTGATATCAGTCGACGATAAAAGTTTTCAGTGCTCGTGTCATTTTTAAAATTATTGTGAGCAAATAATGCCAGGCAAAAGATTATCGTACGACGTGATTCAACCGATTTAATACAACCACCAATTGGGTGCAAGGGCTAAGGAACTGTCAGAGAGATTTTTGGTAGCACGAAAGACCATTTTCAATGTGTTTAATCGAGCTGAAAACGAAGGTATATTGCAGTTAAAGTGTGGAGTAGCCCTGAGCCTAAAATAAATAAACGAGCAGAGCGCCTAATTATTAGAAAACTTGTATAGAACCCTCAAATTTCTACAAGAGCATTTGCAAAGGAGCTTGAAGAAGAGTGCCGAATAGTTGTTTGCCATGAAACAGTTCGACAGGCTATAATTAAGAACAAATACTTTTCAAGAGCTGCACGTAAAAAACCATTACTCTCTTTAAAAAATAAAGAGAATCGTCTTTCCTTCGCCATTGCGAACATCTCGCATCCGGCAGACTATTGTTGTATTACAACTAACATCGCTAAAAAAACCGCAACATCATTCCTACAGTCAAATTTGGAAAAATTTCTGTGCATATCCAGCAAAGGAGTAAGTGATTTGGCTTTCATAGAAACTACAATGGATGCGCGACAATATTTAAGCATTTTGCACACCCATTTAGTTAATAGTGCTAAGAAATTCGGATTTATAAGAGAGAATAAGTCTGCATTTAAATTTTATCAAGATAACAATCCCAAACATAAGTCACATATGGTACGGATGTGGTTGCTTTACAATTGCGACAAAGTCATTGATACACCTGCTCAAAGTCCGGATTTAAATCCTATCGAAAATTTGTGGATTTATTTAAAAAAAGGGTTGCTAAACGTCAGCCAGCTAATATGACTGCTTAAAAAAAACAATTTTAGAAGAGTGGCAAAATATAACATCCAACTACGACTTAAAGAAGTTAATCAGTTCTATGAAAAAGAGATTGCTATGCGTGATAAATGCAAATGGTGGCCACACAAATTACTCAAATTTTTCAATGTATTTTTTTAATTCTTTAGTTTTAACAAAAATGTTAACAATTGTGTAAAGAATTTCTTGGCATCAAAAAAATGGAGTAGTGTTTGTTTTAAATTTTTGTAATGTTTTTGTAAAAATTACATTTTGTTTTTTTTTGAATAAATAAAATATATTTATAACTCATAAAATAAAATAAAAACAGTTTTTTTCATACAAAATACGACAAAAATAGAATTTGTTTAGTGAGTAAAGACATTATGGACATACTGTATTTCTTTTTATTAGATGTTTTTAAATTTGTTTAAGTCCATGTTGTAGAGCGTTAATAAATATTTCCGTGTGTATATTATTTTGAAAGGAAATAAAATGTTGTCGTAATAAGTTGCAGTAATTTTTAATTTTAAATAAATAAAATTTATAACAAAAATTAAGCATAAATTGGCTTAAAAAGATCGCATTCGTCATTCTCAGAAATTTTTTATTATTATTCTTTTTTATTCTTCTTATATTTATTTCTTTGTTGTAAAATATAAGTGTGGTAACGTTGTATGCAAGTGTGTCAAATGGGCATTTCCTTGGTAAAATCCACTCAAATGGAAAAGTTAGAAGTAAAACAACATTTTAATTCCCTTCACCACATGTAGCAAAAGTTTCTCATTCCGTTTGAAATTTCCACAATTTCCGTTTCTTACCCCATAAAGTATAAATATTTTGACTTCTTATGGAAAGCGAAGTCAATTGAGCGATATTCGTCTGTCATTCCGAGTTATTGCTGGAACTAACTGTGCCAAGCCACTAGATTAGCTAGAGAAAATTTAAATACGACAATCGATCAGATTTATTTTCGAAAATTTTGCTATTGAAAATCAGCAAGATCGGTTCATGTCATTAGAGGCAGCGGGAAAAATACCACGCCTGCCATTAATTTTTCATAACATTTAGAACAATGAAGTAACTAATAAAAAATAAAAATATATGGGGTGATAGAGAGTTTAAAAATAAGAGAAAAAACATCAATTGAAAAGATTGGTGATCGGCCATATTTTCCGTGTTATGAGCCTCTGAACTTTTTATAAAAAAGTGCGATCGGGCACGATATTTTTTAAGATATCAAGAGGGGTATCATTCAAAACCTTTTAAAGAGATCTTTCAGGAATTATTAAAACTTTGTAGAAATGTTTAACCCATTAACAGCCGATCATATTTTTAAGTAAAATTATATAAATTTTTAATACAAAAACTTTTCATAAATTCAATTAAAGAATTAATAACTTCAAAAAAAGTTTTGATGAAATTAAAAGAAAAAAATTCGATTATAAATGCTGTCCTTGACTAACGGGCGGTTGCAGTGTAAATTGTCAAAAACGCCTGAGTGTGGAAGGAGTTTACGACGAGTCAAAAAAATCTCTTGTGAATAAACATGCGGCTACAAAACCTGGTTCGTTAATATCTGAACTCTGGACAACAGTCAATTTTTACCTTTATAAGGTCAAGGTAAATGAAGATGAATTAACTCTAACTTAACGACAGTAGACTACGTGTTCACTCGTACGCAAGAAACAAAGGGGGCTGAGACAGAAACAGCATCGATTTAAAGACTGTTATATAAGTGATCAAATCAAATGAGTTTTTAGTGATATTTAAGGAAAAACTTATTTTTAAACATTTTCAATGTTCAGCTCTGAAGTGAAAAAAATTGGTAAAAATACCGCCTGACTTAAGAAGTGGAACTTCATTTATTTCATGTGATAGTCACGATGCAAAAATCGTATTTTTCCATTTTATTTCAATTTGAATTAATTCGTCTACAATGGAATTGAAAGTAAAGTTCCTATAAAATAAAATGGCCATTTAAAGCACTTAAATTTTATTTTTAACACTTTCTTATGCTCTTTTATTTTCTTAAATCAAATTAAATAAGTGTTGTATGGAATTATATTGTTGCATTATAAAATGTGTGAATTTTTCAAAAAGTGGAATTAATCACTTTATACAGTTAGCGGCACAATTTCTCACGCGCTTAAGCAAAATAAAATGGTTTGTAAAATTTATTTAATATTTAATGCGTGTTTAATTTATAACAAACTGCTTTAAAATTATTTAAGATTGAAAAAAACAGATATTTTAAGGCTTAACTATGAAGGGGAAAGAATACCCAAAGCATCATCATAAACCATGAAATGGTGTTTTAATAAAATAAATTAAATAAATAAAATATAATGCAGTTTAAATTGTTCAGCGTTTAAAAAAAACTGTTGGCTTAAATTAATTTTATTTGTGAATCGTGATAAAAAAGAAATATTTAAGAACAACATGTGAATTTTTGTAAATGATTGTAAAAAATTAAACAAACAAAAAAGAGGTTGGAATGCATATTTCAACTCTCGAATTGTTATTTTTTTTTATTTTTTTTTTTATTTAAGGAAATGAAAAGTTTCACTTAAATGTAATATTTAATATGTTCAGGTAAGAAACGACATATTACTAATTAAAAAGTATATCTTAGCTGCCAGAAACAATTTAAACTACAGCCACTGCACTACAATGAGCATTTCATATTCTCTTCACAAGATTTGTCATGAAAGTCTGAATCATTTTGTGATGACCTTAGTGGCCAGTTTATATCACGTGTTAAACATGTAACTAAACAACGCTTCCAAAACTAAGAACAAGCTTTGCTCATATAATTAAAACTAAAATCCTACATTTTTCCCTAAACCTACAAGAGTAAGTCAAGTCTTTGTATAAATTAAAAAGGATAAATTTTTATGAGTAGATTTTTTAAGGTGGCGTTTTTTTAATTTGACACATTTTAATGAACTAAAGCAATACAACCCCTAAGAGCCACAAGGAAATGGACAGGAATTTAAAATTCACACTGTGTTTGTTTTCCATCGACATTGCTGAATCATTATCTTGACAAAAGATTTCCTTTTGCTAGATGAGAGAGGGACTTTCCTTGTTTTCTCACTCACTAGACCGATTGAAACACCATTTTACAATTGAATAAAAAAGAGAAAAGAAAGGGAAAAATTCATAGATTTTATTGTAGATGCCAAACAGAAGATCCCAAGTTTCAAAAACCTGAAGAAGAATAGCACTTCAGGCAATAACGCCTATTTAATTAGTGCAACCGCACTACATTCTTTAGGTAGGAGATAGAGGAGGGAAAAGAATAAGCGTTAAAAGCTAAACCATTTTAATAGTTACTTTACTTCGCCGGCGAATGTGCTATGTACAAGTCCCAACGAAGGAGGCTGCGTGCTGTACTGTAAAATTCCGAATATGTATTTATACCATTAAACAGAAAAAAACATATTTAAATTTTTTGATTGCCGCAGGGGTTGAACTCTGGTCAACCTAATTTAAAGTCAACGTGCTTACTATCCTGGTATTTTGGTATTGATAAATTTCGCTTAATGCTGAAATTTAAAAAAATAGTCTCGAGGCTTTTACGTATAAAGAAAAAAGAAAGATTTGTTTGTCAATTTAAATTCTTTAATATTTTTTTATTGATGTTTGAATACCATAAATACCCAAATAACAAAATATTTTAACATTTATGGCCATAACACATAAATTAAAATAAAATACAACACGAATTTTTATGGTTAATTATCTCGTTCAGTTTGAGTAATTTTTCTATTCATAAGTGAAAGTTTTTGTGGAAGTTTTTAGATTTTTTAATTTTATTACTTGGGACCATTTTGCGTAATTAGAAGTGACCCTAAGAGAAAAAAAATATTAGAGCAATTTTGAGAAAAACAAAACTATCAAAACAACATTCACTTATTTTCCACTTATTATCGGTAGATGATGTACAAAAAATAAAATAAATTAAAAAGAAAAGAAACAAGAAGAAGTGCTATATTTCGACTATGCCGTATCTTCCCTTCACCATCATATCTAAATCTAGTTTAATATAGTAACTCCAATAATAAAAAAAATATTGGGGTGACAGAGAATAAAAACAAATTTGTTTCATAAAAATGTCATCGTCTCTTAATGGGTTAAGTATTTTTTTTTTAAAGTTTTGTGTTTTCTGAAAGATCTCTTCTAAGGCTTTAAAAAAAGGTTCTGTTATCTTAAAAAATGTGATGCACATTCGTACTTTTCTATGAAAAGTTAAAAGGCCCATAACTCAGAAAATACGGGTGAGTGACAATTTTTTTACTTAATGTTTTTCTGTCGCCCAATACATATTTGTTTTTTAGAATTTTATCACTAAGCGAGATTTGTTCCTTATGATATGGAAAAAGTAGAGGCAGTCGTGGTGTTTCACCCGCTGCCTCAAAAGATATTGACCGATCTATTTGCGTATTAAAATTTTCTCTAGTTCATGTAGCGCCTTAGCAAAGTTGATTTAAACCCAAACACGGACGGACAGATGGACTTCGCTCAATCGGCTTCTCTAGGCATAAGAAATTGATATCGTAGAAATTACAAGCGGAATAACAAATTCAGATATGCCGTTCTTCCACCTGTGGTGAAGGGTATAAAAATCTGGTAATTATGATATAAATAAACATTCATGAACATACGAAATTAAAAAGCTTTAACTTTTTTAACATTAATTAAATCATCAGAAATTTCATATTACGAGGGCTGCTATATATATTTCTGGCCTGGCAACGCTGAGTGCTGCCAAGTGCAATCTGACATTTCCATTGGAAAGTTTGTCATTTTTAAGCATAATCGTACTCAAAACGTTTTGACGTACGACCATTATTTGTGTTGTTTACAGTGACTTGAAAAAATTAATCTAGAAAAAAATGGAATTAACTCGTGAACATTTTAGTGCCATAATTTTTCACAACTTTCGACGTGGATTATCACGACAAGAGTGCATTGATGAACTTAAATCTTTGTATGGTGATGAAGCATCATCCTGTAACACTGTGAAAAATTGGTATAATAAATTTAATCGTGGCCGAAGCTCGCTCAAAAACGAATTCCGTGAAGGTCGTCCAAAAACGGCTGTTGTGCCAGAGAACATTAATGCCGTGCGTGAACTCATAATGCAAGATCGACATGCGACATACCGAGAGATAGAGACATTCTTTGACATTTCTTCCACCAGCATACATTCGATACTGCATAAACACCTGGCCGTAAAAAAGGTTTGTTCTCGTTGGATCCCGCACAACTTGAAAGTCGCTCAAAAAAAGGCTCGTGTCGATTGGTGCAAAGAAATGTTGCAAAAATACGATTGCGGTGCTTCAAAAGACGTTTATAAGATCGTCACAGGTGACGAATCATGGATCTATGCGTATGAGCCCGAAACGAAACAACAATCGACCGTGTGGGTCTTCAAAGACGAGCAAAATCCAACGAAAGTTGTTCGTGGAAGAAGCACTTCTAAGCAAATGGTCGCCTGTTTCTTCGGCAAAACTGGTCATTTGGCGACTGTTCCGCTTGAGCAACGTAGGACGGTCGCTTCTGAGTGGTACACTTCAATTTGTTTGCCTGAAGTCATCGGAGAAATTCGAAAAACCAACAAGAGAAGACGAATCATTGTTCACCATGGCTCAAACTAGAGCATTTTTGACCGGCCAAAACGTCGAATCAATGGGTCATCCGCCGTACAGCCCTGACTTGGCACCTAATGACTTCTTGTTTCCGCACATCAAGAAAAAAATGCGTGGTCAACGATTTTCGTCGCCAGAAGAAGCTGTTTAAGTGTTCAAAAACCATGTTTTAAAGGTGTCTCAATAGGAGTGGAAAAAGTGCTTCGACAACTGGTTTGAGCGCATGCAAAAGTGTATAAATCATGCTGGAGAATACTTTGAAAAACAATAAAACCATTTTTGATTATAAATATTTGCATTTTAACTATTAGGCCAGAAATATATAGAGCAGCCCTCGTACAGTTAAGGCAACGAAACTTTTGTTACCTACCGCAAAGAATGAAAGAGGCAGTACGGTGGTGTGGAGGTGCTTGTCAGCTACTGGAGTAGGAAACTTGGTCCATATTGACACTTCCATGGATCAATATTTATGTTTTAATCTTTTTGGAAGCTAATTTTGATACTTACGCAAGGGCTTTTGTACAAAAAATTTCACAAAACAAAGTCAGAAGTTGGCTGTATTTTTTCTTAAGGGAAGTTTTTTTCTTAAGGGAATTTTATTTTCACTTATTAAATTTTTTTCCAATCAAGAAATTTGGGAATAGTATTTTAAACTGAGTTTATTTTATTAAAATATTCATGACTGCAATTTAAGTAGATGAAATAATAAAATTTTTCTTTTGTATGAAGACTTTATTGGGCTACTGTATGTTCACTTAACAAGACATTCTCCATTGTTGTGCTATTTGTTTAATTTAGAAATCAAACAAAAGGAAAAGCCTTTTTTCACTTAATTGTACTGATAAGTAAAAAAAGGCCATACAACGTATGAGTGATTTTAATTATCAACACTTATACGCCCGTTATGACACAGATAACGATTGCAGGAGGCACTTGTCTTAATTATTTATCGAAAAATAAAACAATTTATTTTAGAGGAGAACTCAAAAGCATTTTAAACTTTTTAATGACTTAAAAAATGTAATTTAAATCTTAAATTAATTGCCAACATGTTTTTTCAGGTAAATTTAAAGTTTGATTCAGAAAAAAAAATTTATATTTAAACAGAAATTTTTTAACAAAAAATTTATTTCAAATTAAATTTTATAAATGCGGCTTTAAGTAGTTTGTTTTAAGTTTTGATTAATGACAAAATAAAAAAAGATGATTTAACTTTAGATTATAACACAACAAGGGGGCAGTAACATCGTTAAAGTTTGTTATTAAATTTAATCACGTGAATTTAATGTCGGGTTGTTTTAAGTGGACGTAAATTAAAGATTAAAGTGAAAGGAAATAATAAACTTAAGTTAATTTAAATTACAGAATTTAAAGGCGTAAAAATTTGTTCTAAAGAAAATACAACGACAACTTTGGCAATAAAACTGATTTGTGAAAAACGAGGAATTCTTCTCAAGATACTTTTTGAAATGAATTGTTTAAAATAAAGAAAAACAAATTAAAATCAAGCTGTAAATTCAATTACTGCGAAACAGCATCTCATGCAGTTCAAATGTTTTAATTTTTTTTTTTAATATTATAAAATATTTCACTTTTAGCTCAAGATCTTTTAAGAATAAAAAATCAGCCAATTACGAGTTGGACTCTCACGCAAAGGATCACCCTTTTATTATATTAGTTAAAATTCGTAGTTTGTATTCACCCTTCAAGGGTCCATTTTTCAACGTTTTTTCTTATTTACTTTCCACACAACCTGTGGCTTTACTTAAAATACAGCACAAACATTTATAGAACTCGAAGAATTAACTTCGGAGGTGAAACATTAAAGACGAACTTTATTTTAGGTATATTAAAATTTAAGTCCAACCTGAAGGTATACAAAAAATAATCCTGATGTAATAATTTATTCTGTAGTCTGAACGGACAAAATAAAATTGTTTTAATTGTTTTCCTTCCATATGCCTTCACAAAAACGTTTAAGAATTCGTTTTTTTGTACAAAGAATTTGCCCGAAGAAGGAAATATACTTAGAAGTTGTGAATGGAAACCAGTTGAAAGCAGAATGGGTTTATGTCGTCCTCGACCACAAGGATATTTATTAAACGGGAGCGAATATAAAACTGCTCGTTCTGTTCAGACTAGTACTTGTGTGAAGCAAAATGTGGTTTTAAGCTCTAGGGCGCATAGTTTGCAAAAAAATCAAGTTTTAAAGTTTTCAAGTTTAAAATTTTTTAACTGAATTTTTATAAATTTTTGCATTTTTTATTATGAAAATCCGATTTAATACATTTTATAGGTGACCACAGATTTTATGAATTTGAGATCTAGAACGCATAGTTTGGGAGGAATTTAAATTTTAAAGTTTTCAATATAATTTTTATTAATTTTAAATTTTTTTATTGGAAAAATTCACATTTAAAATTTTTTTTGGTGATCACAGATTTTATTTATTCAAACTTCAAGACGAATAGTTTACAAAAAAATAAGGTTTTAAAATTTTCGACATAAAAAATATTTTTTTCTTATTTGGCTCAAAACTAAATTTCTATAAATTTTGTATTTTTATTATGAAAACTCTAGGATGCATAGCTTACGTGAAAATCAAATATTAACGTTTTTAATATAATTTTTTTTCTTTTTTTTTTGTACTCAAAACTGAATTTTTATAAATTTTGTATTAGGAAAATTTACTTTTAAACATTTATTAGGTGATTACAGATTTTGTTTATTTAAGCTCTAGGACCCATAGCTTACGAGAATTACAATTGGATAAATGGTATGGACGAGGGTAGCTGTAAGTACAGCACGCAATACGTGACGTCTCGTGACTGTTTGAGATACACTTTTGTGATATTAATTGGCCAGTAAGATTACCAGATTCAATCCTACAGGCTTCTTTCTGTGAGATTATCCCAAGGCACTGAAAACCACAAAGGAATATAGAGCTTATCGCCTAAAGTTAAAAGAACCAAAAATAAACAAAAAAATGCCAGCAATAAAGCTGCTATGGTCTTCATAGTAAGTAAAGAGAATTTTGATGATTTTTTTACATATTTCCCATCTTTTATGACATCATATTACGGAAGATGAAAAAATATGGGGTCTGAAAATTTATTTTATGTTAAAGTGAAATAACATGCAACAGTTGTGGTGAAATTCATTGAAATCAGAGATGTTGTATCCGTGCTTTTTAAAATTTAAAATTTTAATTTTATAGACTGATTGAGAATTATAAATATAATTTTTTGTATAACTAAAGCTTTCCACTGCAAATTAAATAAAAATATCGCATCTTAATTTATAGATTTGGAAATTTTATAGGCACTTTTGAGGATTTAATAAAAGTCCTTTAAATTCACATCAGCGTTTTGCTATTTTTTTATTTATGAAAAAGAAAAAAAAACAAGAAGAAGCTATCAAATCTTATATACCCCTCACCATGCATGTAAATCTAGTTAAGTGAAGTAACTCTAATCAAAAAAAACAAATAATGAGGCGACAGAGAATTAAAAACTTAAAAAAAAAATTAAACATAAAAATGTCATTAGCACATAATGGGTTAAGCATTTTAATAAAATTTTAGTATTTTCTAAAAGATCTCTTCAATAGCCTTTAAATGAATCCCACATTGATATTTAAAACTAAATATGACCCACAATCGTACTTTTCTAAGAAAAGTTCAGAGGCCCATAACTCGGAAAATATGGGCGAGCGCCAAATTTTTCACTTGAGGTTTTTTTCTTATTTTTTGATTCTATATCGCTTCATGATTTTGTTTTTTTATTGGAATAACTTCATTGTTTCAAATGAGATGGAAAAGTTAGAGGCAGCCGGGTTGTTTTGCCCGCTGCCTCGAAGGACAATGACAGATCTCGCAGATACTTAATAGCAAAATTTTTGAAATTATGTCTGATCGATTGACGTATTTAAATTTCATCTTTTAGCTTAAACAAAGCCTTGACAAAGTTAATTTTAACACTAACACGGGCGGACAGGCGGACACCGCTCAAACACCTTCGCTATGCATAAGGACTTAGAATATATATACTTTATGGGGTGGAAAACGGATTGACAAGCTCGGATAGACCCTTTTTCCACTTTTGTGGTGAAGGGTATAAAAAAGGCAACAATTTATATCCTTCAAAATTTTTTTTAACAGGCTCGAGGTCGTATTTCACATATAATTTATCTTTCAAAAGGAACAGCATTTGGCCTTTATTTTAAAGACTATAGAATGGTGATGTTTTTTTGGATTGTTACATTCTTTCAAAACGTGCTTAAGAGTATAAAATTCTTTGTGTTTAAAAAATGAGTTGTAGCAGATTTTTCTTTTTACTTTATTTTAATATATTGTTGAAGAGTTTTTTATTATAAATTGCAGTGAAACAATTTGAAGATTTCCAGTAAAACAGTCCATTTGAGTTTATATTTTATTATTATTTTTTTGCCACACGAAATATATTTTTAAAGTACCAAGAAAGAATTTACTTAATTTCAAGTAAATAACCAAAAATAATTTTTACAGTTTCACAGTTCTTGGAAAGAATAAATGTTTTGTTTTGAAAAAACTATTTTACTTTGTTCACTTGGCTGTATGCACTTCCTTTGTGTAAACAATTCTATTTAAATTATAATGCGCAAATATTTATTTTAATTAGTAAAATACTCACAACAATAAATTTTGCTTCAACTTAAAATGAGAGAAAAAAAACATTCAACTTACCGCTTGGTTTCGAAGGTATAAAATCCAAGGTACGATCCTTGCAACGTAAATCTTCGCCAGTGCCATCTATCCAAACATATGTGGCCTGAACAATATTCTCTTTCAACGGCAAACTTAAATAACGATCCAAAATCGTTTTATTAATGTGAGCATTGGGTGAATCTTCCAAAATTCTATTCGACATTCTAAATTGTAATAAATCAAATAATTAAGAAATATTTTTGTACCGAAAAAATATTTATTTACTTTCACTTGTTATTTTAGGAAATTTGTATATTTTATTTATTTTTTTTTTTTGAAATGTTCAAAATTTATTTTTCGTTAATTTTAAATATTTAAAATATTATATATTATTTGAATTTGCTATTTCAACCCGTTATTCGCGCAAACGCTACTGGAACGCAACTAAGCTGGAATACGAAATTTAATCAGAATTTATAACGAGAATTTCCTTCTTCTGGCGTTTAATTTTCAAGCACAATAAAATTCATATAAAATAGAAAAACAAAACAAAACAATTGCAAATTTAGAAACAAAAAAATAAATAAAAAAATTTATTTCTACAAATGCAATTTTGTGCTTTTGAAAAGTCTCTTTTTTTATAAATGAATGATCCCACTAACAATGACAATAATAATGACGATTATGTTACTACGTACAGTGGGAATGACTAAAACATAAATGTTAGATCTAATTTTTTTAATATAATAAAACACGAAGAATTTTTTTATTGTTGTTGTTGTTTTTCCTGCATTACTTTTTGCAACCAATCACAAATATTTTAATAAAATTTATAGCGCTCTGATTTTAATTTTTTACTTCCACCACAGACAAATATTTAAACATTTGTGAATAGAATAAAAGGTAAACAATTGTTGAGCACCGCAGTGGCTGCGCTGATAGGTGTTTGTGTGTGTGTGTGTGTTAAAGAGGAGATTATAAGTTCAAACCCCATCAAATCCGAATAATAATAATAATAAAAAAACCTGAATATTAAGAAACCGCAGTAAATGAGGTGGTGAAGTCTCCTGTTCCTGTTTAGTAAAACAAGAGAGTTGTGATAAAAAATAAAACATAACCACAGTGTCTAGCTAGAGTATGTAAGTTCGAATCCCATCGGAACCACTATGTATTGTGTTGAATAGCTGGAATATTATCAAAGCCTCAGTAGAGAATCACTGGGTATCATTAGAGAAATGAAAACCGTAGTTAGAGAATTGATCTACTAGGAACTGCTAGTCTTTAAAAAAAAAAAATATGTCAAATGCTTAAAGCTTCAGAAAGAAAGAGGTTATAAATTCTAACTTTATTCAAACATTTAAAGTCATGCCATACTTTTTATATTCCAACGTGCGTTGCTAAACTATATGATTGTTAGGTGAAACAAATATTAAGTATGAGTTAAGAGCTGACATTCAAATTTCTTCACTTCATGCCATAATCCTTTGACATAGTTTCCCGCCTAACCAGCTCTTAGTTTTCAGGTATCGTTGTTTTTTAAATCTTTTATAATTTTTTTTTTAAATTGAATGGAATTATTTTTATTTGTTCACCTCTTCATTTTTATATATTTTTATTTGTTACATTTTATTTTTCATTTTGCTCCACTGTAGTTTAATCATTATAAACAATAAAAAAATGTAAATAAATAAGTAAGAAAAAAAATAAAACATTAAAGGAATAAACGATTCTATTAAATAAAATGCAAATTCGTAATTGTGGTCAAAACTTGTTGTCACTCAGATAAATAAATTAAAAAAGTCATTCATTGAGTTTTTATATTCATCACAGGTGTTGATGACAAGTAACAAGGAAATTTTGTTACATTTCTCCCACCTCTTCTCTCTCACTCTCGCTCTTTTATTAATTGACTCTATTTTAACTCTCTGTTTATTTTGATTTTTTGTATTTATTTACATCACTGTTACTTGAATACATGTGCAAGAGTATGTGTGTTAATAATTAACTGAAAAAAAACACTGTTTTGCAAAAACAAAAATTTCTTTTAAAATTTAAGACTTACGGCAACATTTCTATTATTTTATTATTTTTTTTAATTATTTAAATATTATAATTTTTTTTTTGGGAATTTTTAGCAGGTTGTGGTTGCTTTTGAACCGCAGTTGGAATAACTTTAAGGGGTTTGTGTTTCACAACTCTTATATTTATAAATTTTTAAAACTAAAACATTTTAATTTGTAGGTGTTAATTTCTTCTTTTTGCAAGTTTTAACCTTCACACTATCAATATAATTAAAAATTGTCTTTTATTTTTTAGCAGTTTTATTTGTTACTTTTTGATATTTTAAGCAGAAGTTGGCATTAGGGGTATTCGCGTATAATGACTTATTACAACTAAAAGAAAATTTTTTAATACTAATTTTTGTATTTGAATTTAAGATGACAATTGTTTTATTTGGGTTAAGTACCCCAGGCAAATCTGGGAAGAACAAAAAAATCGGCAAAGTCGCCATAGCATATATCTTCAAAATAAAAAATAAAAAAACAGAATCTCTGGCAGCAGCATTTCCTTTTAAAATTTATGTCAATCGCTTACAGCCGCATTTGATATGAGAACGTATTTTGTGATCAATATTTCTCTTTATTGATCAATTCTATATTGATTTATTATCACTCAAGAAAAAACAATTAATGCAACAGTAACCCACATTACGATTTAAGTCGCTTAAATTCAGTATTTCGACGTGTAAGGCAATATTTTTTTTGGCGATAAAAACATATTGAAGGACCAATCTTTTAAATAAGTCAACTTTAAACAAGGAAGCTTTTGTTAAAAGCGATCAGAACATCATTCTTTATTTTTCTACTAATTTTTTGTTAATAAAATGGCAGCAAGAAAACATTCACCCCCTAATGTGAATTAGAAGAAAGAAAATCGGTATCAAAAATTTACCGTTAAATACGTGTTTTATTCATTGGACAGGGTTTAAAAATTAATGAGTTATCAGTGCACTTTGAATGCAAGTAAGAAGAATAAGCTCTGTCAAAATTGTAAAATCAAAGTTTTAAATTAAAGAAAAAAAAAAAATTAAGAATAAAATAATAAATTTATTACAAAAGGTGACTCTAGGTAAAACGCAACTTTTGTTCGGGGCTTGCAAGGCGCATCTAAACCCTTAAAAACGCCCGGGACAATATATTAAAAAAATCTTGATAATTTTATTATTCTAGTGTAGATAGATAAAATTTTGCATAATGTTTGCTGTTTCCCACCACAATTTTTGTCAACAAATCAAGGGGAATGTGTCAAAATTCTGTAGGAAAATCATTCACAATAATTGAAATTTTTGTTTACATAAAACAATGTTCAGTTGAAGTAATCACGATAGAAATTTGGTTAAATGGATAAAGAAAAATAAAGTCAATGTTGTTTATTGTTGTTTTTGCTTAAACTTTGATTTTTGTCTTTACTTTATTGTTTGGACAAAAATCTTTAGTTTATTTAAAATGTAAGTGAGAAGTTTCCTGAAGAGCTAGGTAAGCGGCAGCGAAATGGTCATCGAAACGTGCCTTCACCTTCAATAGTCAATATCCGTGATTCGGGATAATAATAATAATATCGGTCGGGATAATTAGTACGAACTTTCAAAGTTTAAAAGGAAACCATTTCTTTTCATATTCAATAAATTTCTAAAGCGTCTGCCCTTTTTTTTTTTGAAAATGCTATAAAAAAATACTAAATATTATCTCAAATTTCTTTTTTTAATTAAAGGAACAATCCTTCCGGTTAATAATGGAAAATAATTTTATTCTGCGGCTGCCTCGGCTGGCCATGCAGCAGTCTACACGATCGGTCCAATTTTTATGCACATTATCGATTGTGTGCAGCTGTATTAAACCAATGGCTTCGCGACTATTGTCCTTTAAAGCATCAATTGTCTCTGGCTTGTCGGCGTAACACTTATTCTTGACGGCACCCTACAAATAGTAGTCCAATGTCGTCAAATCGCAGCTCCGAGGTGGCCAAACGACATCAGCTCTGCGGCTGATAATGCGATCTTCAAAAACGGGGCACAAAACATCGAGTGTAGCTTCGGCTGTGTGGTACGTAGCGCCGTCCTGTTAAAACCAAATGTTGCCAATATTCTCCTCCTAAATTTTAGTGAACACAAGTGTGTTCAACATGGCCCGATAACGATCGCCTTTGACAGTAATGGCCACTTCTTCTTCATTTTCGAAGAAAAAAGTGACTTGTTTTGGGTGCACCGGCTGTTCAATGTATGCCTGCAGGCCTATTGTGCCCCAAATGCGATAATTTTGTTTGCTTACATACCCGCTAAGATCGAAATGAGCTTCATCTGAAAAAATGATTTTTTTTTGTTTTTGGCAAAATCGGCATTTTCTGTAAGTTCATCGCAGCCCCACTTAGCGAAGCGAAAACGCATTGGATGGTCAGTTGGCTTCAACTCTTGAACCAATTGGACTTTGTATGGCATCATACCAAGGTCTTTATGCAAAATTCGTCTCAATTATGTCTCCGAAATGTTTAATTGTTAAGAACGATGGTGGTTTGATGTTGATGACGCTTCACGCACACTTTCTGCCACAGCAGCAATATTTTTAGGTGTACGCACTGTTTTTGGCCTTTCACGCTTTGGTTTATCGATGAGGATGTCAGTTTCTTTCACTTTTTTCACAAGATAACGAACATACGGAGCTGACGAAGCTTCTCTTCATCTTACATCCGTAAGCAATTTTCGCACACATTCTGCAACATTACCATGGTTTTCAAAATAATGTTCGAATATTTCCCAGAGTTTTTCAAGCGTTTACACAACCATATGCGTTCAGTGGAAGGATATAACTAATTATCTGACAAATAGGACATGAGCTAAGTGCTACCATTCACGAAATAAGCACTAGTTGAAAAAACAAAAACGTTAGATGGCGGACCCTTTATTATGTATCGGTAATTCACAAGGTGTCGTATGTCTTATTGTCATAAAATATAAAAATTCTAAAATAGTTTAAAAATATTTTTGTTGTTTCTTAAAGTAATAACACATTATTTCCTATCTTTTTTGTTTTTTCATAAAGAAATAGAAGCAACTTTTGTTACTTTTTCACTTATTTTTGCCTTTTTAAATTCTTTTTTTTTATAATTTGTTTCTATCCGCATTTTTTATTATTCTCTGGTTAGCAGCTGACTTTATTTAATTTAAAATAGCAGGATGAGTTATAAGGATTTGTTAATTTTATTTATTTTTATTATTTCTATTATAGAGGGAGAATGGCCTGTGTAAAACTCAAATGCCTTCCTATATTCGTTAAAACTTCTGTAAAGCACAGTGGGGCAGAATTGAAATATTTTGAAAATAACTCAGCCACTTGTAAACGGCTAGGCCGATTGATGCCAAATTTTACGTGAGCATAGAAGAGGAGTTTCTAAGCTTAAGTTTAAAGTTTGGTACCATCCACTTTGCTCCGGAAATTTCAAAAAAATTTTTAAAAAACGGTCCAATTTGAGGAAAGTAAAAATATTAAAAATGCAAGCAAATCAAATAAAATTTGTGTGTATATATAGTTGGTTAACTAAAATCAAATAGCAAAGATGCTGCAACATTAAGTTAAAGGAAATCCCAAGATTCCCAAAATAAGTCGCAAAAATCCCAAAGTTGAATTTTTTACTCTTTTTCACATACGGTTCACATATGGACTAGGGCTCATGAAATACTTTCAGCCAAAATTTGGAGTAGGTATAGCTTTTTATAGTATTATTTTTTTCCAATCTCAGCTTTGCTATTTTAGAAAATATACGGTAAAATAAAAATTTCCATGTAAAAAAAGGTCCAATTGATGGACCTTCATCTTCTACAAGGATGATCAATTTTATACGAAATTTAGTTTAAAAGGACACACATATTTTTAGCTTAAAATAAGTAAAAAAAAATTTTATATATTCTTTAAGAAAAAATTTTTTTTATTAAAAGATCAGATTTATGGCAATTGTTATGCTAAAAATATCTTATAATTTTTAAGTCAAAAAAGATTTAATCTTTAAATTTTTTCCATAATATTTTGAATTTTGATCGCTAACTATTAGAAAATAAATTTAAAAATAAAAAACAAATGTTAAGGTGACAGAGAATTAAAAAATAAGTAAAAATATAAATACAAAAAAAATTTACATAAAGATGCCATCGGCTCTTAATGGGTTAGGCATTTTTCTTAATTTTAGTATTTTCTGAAAGATCTCTTTAAAAGCCTTTTAATGATACCCATATTGATATCTTAAAAAATATTACGCACAATTGTAGTTTTCAGAGGCCCATAACTCGGAAAATATGGGCAGGCGCCCATTTGAGTTACTTCATGGTTCCAAATGGAAAAATTAGAAGCAGGCGTTGTGTTTTGCCCACTGCCACGAAGGACATGGACCGATCTTGCTGATTTTCAATAGCAAAATTTTCGAAACTATGTCTAATCGATTGACGTATTTAATTTTCTCTAGCATATCTAGTGCATTGGCAAAGTTGATTTCAACACTTTAAATTAAATTGATAAGTGGATCGCTAAATTGTTAATAAGAATTTTTGCCAACACATTAATAAAATAATTGAAAACAGTTTTAAAATGTTTTAATTAAAAAAAAATTTCATATTTATTTTATTACATTAATTAAAGTTTTCTTTGGGTTCCTCTATCATGCTATTGGCAAATTAACAAACATATGTTGAAAATCATACACATTCATGTCGTTATCTTGAACATTTTTGTTGGATTAATTGGGTCCAGTAAATTCCGGAAAGTTATTTTTCTAATTTTTTACAAGTATTTTAAATTTGAACAAACGAATATATTCCAGTAAAAGCTGGCATTATTTTGAAATTGTCATGCAAACGTATTTTATTAATTAGCAATTCTCTTAAATTATTTGTTAATTTTAACCAATTTAAAGAAAAAACTCACTCTGCGTCATTATAGTAAATTAGTATTGTCTGTCTTTATGGAGGAGATCGTCGTCAGGATAACACAAGTTAAAAAAAATATTATCATAGAAATGTATGAAAATAAAATTTCATATTGATTTAAATTTAATCAATAAAATTAAAAGGAATTGGTTTTTTATAAAAAAAACTTAATTAACAATTTATTTTGGAGTCTAGAATAATTAACAAATCTGATTGATTCGTAAGTTAGTACCGCGATAAATCTAAAATTTAATTTATTTCATTCCCTTTGCTAATTCCTACACTTTCATTCTTTTTCATTAAAAAAACTGTTTGACTTTTTATAAATCGTTATTCAATGTTACAAACCTCTTCTTGTTCGTAATACAATTTTTATGAAGATCACCAATTAAATGTAGAGAAAATGTGGCATCATGTAACTTGTAATATTGAAAAATAATATGAAGATGTTGATACAGATGCGGCCATTAGCCATTTCAGGTACGTTCGAAGATTAAGAAATATTTGTTGCATTTTTTTTAAGGAGTTGAGAAGGAAACTTTAATTCATCCCAATTATAAACCAAAATTCCGAGCGGGTTTTTAAACTTTACCTTTTTCTCCAACTATAAATTGTTTCCCTTTTTTTTATTGATTGTGAAAAGTGAAAAATAATTTGGGAGACAAAAAGGCAGGTATTATAAATAATAAAAGAAAAATAAGAAATGATGCTCCTTTATTATTTTTTTGTTACCACAGAATTCATAATTAAAGAATCTTTTCTATCTTTTCTATTTCGTGAGAATATTCATAATTGGGCTAAATGTTGAAGAACAAGTTTTTAATTCTTTATAAATAATTAAAAATATATTGGTTAAGAAGGCTCTTAACCAGCAGCAAGTAACAACAGCAGTAGACTTTTCAATTGACATCTAAACCAGGGGTGCCAGATGATTTTGATAAGAAATGCCGAAAAAATCAGCTTTACCGGCAACTAATTTAAAAAATACCTCTTTTATATACAATTAAAAATGTTTTTATTAACAAAAAAAAAAAAAAAAAAAAAAAAAAAAAAAAAAACAGAACAGAACAGAACAGAACAATTCATTGTTGTAAACCATAATTAAAAAATATTATTTACATCAAATAACACAAATTAAAGAAAAATTACCTTTTTGCAAATAAATTGCTTTGGTTCTTTTATTCGCATGGAAATAATCCAATATTTCCGTTTCTTTTTGGTAATTAGAGCCACTTGAAGCGTTTTTATAAAATATTCCATAAGGTTACTTTTTCTGCAATCTCTTCCATTGGATGTGGAGCCAAGAGACACATTCACCAGTGGTATTTTTCACTCTTCTTGTTATTAAATCTCCTGTTGAAATAAAATTCTACTGCAAAATACATTGTAGGAAAACATATATCTTTCGCTGCACTGTTAAATCAAATTGTAATACTGGTCAGGGTTGCATAAGTAGTTCTACTATTTCCCTATTTAATTTCTCTCAATTTAAAATCAGTCATTTGTTAGAAAAAAAATTTGCTATCATTAAAGCATTAAAGTGAACCTTAAAGTTCTGGAGTTGCCACCCTGAAAGCTATTTCGTGATCCGTCAAACTTTGGAGTCATTTTGTTAATATTATTCTCCTTTTTTACCTAATTGTTCATTGGACCAAAATTGATATTTTTGAGTGTAATTATACGATTCTAACGTTGTTAAACAGTAAAAGAAGTTCTAGCTCATGTACGGAATTTTTTTAAGTCCGATAGAACTTATGAAATGGTTAACTAACGAGCAAAGAGCTTCTGACTTTTATGATCAATATATTTCGGAAAATTATCATGAATAGATTGAAGCTTGCTACCAAATTCTTCCAATGACAAATGGATCATCGCTTCAGAACGATCAGAGCCACACTCTGCTAAAGAATGTTAACTCAGCTAAAATAACAACCAATTACGTCAGATTTACTTTAAAAACACGTCATCAGTTTATTTTTTTAATTTATTGCCGAATTGTGTTCAGCGATGAGATTCAATTTTGGCTTAACGGGCTTATTTGTTAAATAAAGCTGCCACGTTTGGAGTGAAATTAATCCTTAAAAGTGCCTTCTGACTCCTTTACAGAAAAATTCACCGCTTGTTGGCAGTTCACACGTTGGCGACATTATTGGACCTAATTTCTTCAAAAACAAACCCAAAGCTGACCTAATGTTCGATGTAGATCGTTACAGCATTGTGATCAATAATTTCTTATTTTTTATATTTTTTTTTTTTTTTTGCAAATATGGATGACATTAATCTGAGAGAGATATGATTTTAACAGGATAACGCTACGTTTAATGCAGCAACCACAAAAATCGAGTTCTTGTAATCAGTATTTGGAGATAAATTGATTTCAAGAAATGGACCTATCAAATGGCCTTCAGGGTGGTGCATTTTGACACCTCATGATAATTTTTTGTGGGACGGCATGAAGCCGTTGACATATGCTGATAAGGAGCAGCATATGACGTCATACAAAGCTCCAAAAATTAGATCAAAATTGTACGATCAGAATGTGACTCATTAAGTAAAAATTCTTTGGGAATTAAGAAATTATTTGTGGGCGATTAGTTAGCTAGGATACTGAAAAGAAAAAAAATATTCTTGACTTTAATTGTACTGTAATTATCGGCTGTTGTTACACCGAACATTTGAATTTTGAATTCCTTAAATTTTAAATTTATTTATTTTTTTATTAATTAGTATTTTCTTTCTATTTTTGTTGTACCTAAACTTTTCTTAAATTAATTTATTCTTTAAGCTTTACAACCATTATTTCAATAATTGAAAAAAAAAACAACATAAATTATTTTAAAATTGACAATTTCATAAAAATATTTTATTTTATTTAATAATTTGCACTCACGAACTGTTTCTACAATTTCAAATACAACAAAAGGGGTAATTTTCTAATCAAGGTTAAGTATTCATTTCAATTTGTTTATAATCTTTTTTAAAATAATTTAACGGTCAACAGACATAAATCATTATACCCATGCACGAGGTTTAAATTTTTATTTTTCCAAAAATAAAATAGGAAATTTTGTGACTTGCGTTTACTTTACTTTTGTTGTTGTTGTTGCTGTTGTTTTAAATGGAAATTAAATCAAATATAAGCAAAAATAAAAAAAAATTAACTTAAACAATGATAAGTAACCTAAACTATAGAAATTATGATGATCACAATGATGACTGTGTACGGAACCCCCTAGAGTTGGATGTTGTCCAGCGTAAAGGCTCACTTAGCAACCAAAGAGAGCAAAAATATAAAAGAAAAAAAAAACAGCCCCATCAAGCACTTAAAACAAATCAATTCTCATGCCACAATCGTATAAACTTAAAATTTAAATAATAATAATAAAAAATTATGATGCTAATTCACTCTGATTGTATAATAGAGAGGTAAATATGCTGCTTATTAGAGTTTTCAATGACTCGGATTCGAAAAAATGCTTCTCTATCAAATAAATATTTTTGCAAAAGTTTCATTGCTCACTAACGCATTTGTAAATCGTAATTGCAATATTTTATTTTATTTCATCGGTTTAGGTGAGCTGGCGAAGATACCTCAAGGTAAATGGGGTTGATATCCAAATCCATATCGAGACTAGAGCCTCATTAAGTACCTCATCAGGTGTCTACTTGACATCTATATTTGTTTTAAAAATCGAATTTCTCTAATCAATTCACAATAAAACCTTCAGGCTCCCTTAAATCCAAAAAATCACCGCTTGTTTGCAGTTCACACATTGGCGACTTGATCGGACCTTATTAAAAAAAAAAATGAAGCCGAAGCTCTATGTCGCTTGATGTAGATCGTTACTGCATTATGGTCAATCATTTTTTTTTTTTGATTTAAAAATATGGTTGCCATTGATCCGGGCGAAATGTGATTTTAACAGTATGACGCTACATGCCATACGGCTATCATCACAATCAAATTATTGTAAACATTATTTGCAACCTTTTACTCTTGTTGACCCTGGGGCATCAGGATGTACCTGCAGACAAACTGTCTAGATCCAGACTCTGCATACAAGATCTTAATAAAAACTACTTAGTTGAAGTCCTGCATAAATGCTTTAAATCTAACTGCCCAGATCAAATGGTCCAGGAAGGTTGTCCGCTCAGTTTAAAGGACTCCATAGCCCTCGTATAATTGCAGAAGAACTTCGACTCTAGAAAAGACCTCCTTGAGACCAATTTGGCATATTAGCAGCTGCCTTGACGGGACACTGTCCCACTAATCTATACGCCGGGAAACAAAACCTCCTTTACAACGAATTTTGTGAAAGTTGTTGCGATGAAGAGAAGAAGGAGGAGACAGTGGAACTCTTCTTTTTGGGCACTCTAAAGCTGCGCAAATCTTTAAGGTTGTAACATTAAAGAAATGAACCATCTTTTTTTCATCCTCAATATCTTCTCGTTCCTTTTACCTCTGCAGGTAACAGATTGAGATTGTTTTTTCGTCGGGCCCAGTCCATAGTCCATTATAAATTCACAGCTGCCTGTCTAATTTTACTTCTCGTTTACCCGTTCTTCGTAAAATTAATTGTATGAAATTTTATTTTGAAAGCAAGAGGTGCAGAGATACCAAAGAAGTTAGAAAAATGGCAAAGTTTAAGTTTTATTTGTTCAAAGTTGTATTTAAAAAATTATTTCGTTGATACATTTTGATAAAAATGTTAATGAAACAAATTGTGAAAAAATAATAATCACCCCCTATCGTGAACAAAATGTGAAATTTTTGTTCCCATGAAATTTTTATTCCCTATGAAGGGGAAATTGCTATCGTGAATTTTTTGGTAACGTTTGTTCTCGCTATCAATTTATAGTGAATGAAAATTAGAAAGAAGAAATACATATAAATAAGAAATAAAAATATAAAAACCGTGGAAATGTTTAGGATTGGTGCCATTGTATTAAGCAGTTGTTAATTTTTTAGTTGAGCAGTTGTTAATTTTTCTTCTGAGTCAAGTCTTGTTCGTTTGTGTGGGTAAAGCCTTTTTTGTCACTGGACTCTTTCTCTTTTGTGGTATCTTACGGGGCGGCGGTGGAATCAAAAGTTTCAACAGGAAGGTGCTTCCAAGCTTATATCATTATTAAGCTCATGGGAAGGTGTCGCCGCGTAATTTTTTCGCCTTCAAAAATATCTTCTGGCAATCAAAAGCTAAGGGAGTTTTCTAAGCCTTTTACAGACTTTCATTCCTAAGAGTTCTCAAGTACACTGCTCGCTTACGGACAAACTTTAAATTTGGTTTGGGCCACCTCTTGTTCCCTGTTGGCTTTTCATATTAGTGGCAGCTTTTGACCGGACATACCTTTTTTGGTCATTTGTGCGTATAAAAATGTTCAATGTACAATATTTGAAGTAAAGAAAAAATCGTTCACGACACGGCATTTTTTTTTAATAATAATAATTTTGTGCATGTTATTTCCCACTGAATTACAATTCATAATAAGGGAACATATTTCATGGGAAAAGTTATTCGCGATTGCAATTTAGGGAAAAGGGAAAATCTTTCGAAAGAAAAAATGTTCACGATAGGGGTGAATAACAACTTTTCTGGCGCAGTTAAACTCCAATATAAATCAATCCTCTTTACCATTTACCAGCTACTCGTAAAGCCAGATGTGATGCAAGTGGTCGTATTAAGGATTTAACGGAAAATATTGTAAATACATTAAATAAAGCGCCATCTATTGCATTCTTGATAGGAATATTCTTAATTATCGAACCTTTGCCACGGATCACTTATGAGATGTAACCCTCTCTACGAAAAATTAACTGTAATTTCTTTAAGAAAATTTACTTTAAGAAACATTAAAAGCGCGAGTCGAAATGGGTTAAGCATTTTTGAAAATCTTTAGTATTTCCTTAAAGATCTCTCTAAAAGCTTTAAAATGATATCCATATTGATATTTTAAAAACTAAAAAATTTTAGAGGCCCTCAACTCGGAGAATATGGTTGAGCGCCAATTTTTTCACTTGATGTTTTTTCTTGCTTTTTAATTCTCTATCGCCTCATATATTCAAAAAACATGGAGTAATCTTGCTGATTTCCAATAGTACCTCTTTCGACACATGATCGACTGGCAAATTTAAATTTTTTCTAGTTGATCTAGTGCCTCGGCAAACTTGATTTCAACACTTATACAGGCGGACAAACGGACATTGTTCAATCGACTTCGCTATGTATAAGAAAGTCAGAATATTTATACTTTATGGGGTCAGAAATGAATATTGTAGAAATTACAAACGGAACGACAAACTTAGTTATACCCTTTTTCCACTTTTTATGGTGAAGGGAATAAAAATGAATTTTTGGAATTTGTGTCTGTTTGTTTGTGTTCGCATCACGTAAAAACTGCTGGATGGATTTGAATAAAATTTTGTAAGAAGCTCCCTTAAAACCCTGGTTCAACTATAGAATACTTTTTTTGTGTAAAAAAGTCTTTTCGTAGAGAAAATAGAGACGCAAATGTGAGAGCACCCAATTATACCGGTATAATGGTACTAAAACAGTTATCAACACTTTTTATTTTTGTGAACGGAAAAGCTCTACAATAAATATTTGAAAACATATTTTCCTAAATGTTAAGCAAATAAGAAATGACACGCGGACGAATTCGTGGGCCCTGCTAGTAGAAGAATAAAATAATTAAGAAAGAAAAGAATTTGTCAGTGACAAAGGCTTTTAAAAATCTTCAGCAATTTCTACTTATTCATTTTCTCCACTCCTTTATTTAATTGTGTTGAAATTTTAAGAGTTTGTGGTGAATTGTGTAGGTTTATACAACAACTATATTTTGAAAAATACACGGGAACGTACACTGGAACTTTATGACATCTCAACCAGAAGTCTATTCCACATAAGAACATGCAGACATACGAAAAATGAACTATTGAGCTCTTGATGAAGAATGTGTGATTTGAAAAAGATTAAAATGGTAAATAAGCATTCTGTTTAAAAAAAAAGAAAAAAACTGAGGGGACCCCCTTCCTGCAGACAATTTTCCTACGTACAAAATTTTTTAGTAAAATGTCTGCTTAAAAAAATTGTGCAGTTACATTTATTCTGGTGAGTAACTTTAAGTAACAAAATATACAAACACTAAGGTATAGTCAGACTAGTTAAATATTTGATCAAAAAGACATAACCACTAAATAATGGAACAAAAATTTTTGTTCTTCTCAAATATTTATTAAGAAACATAAGATCCTACTCAATATAAAAGGTGAGATATCACATTTAGAATATTATAAATCGTTATTTATAATGATTTGTGTCGGAGAAGATTAAAAAAAAATATTTGAAAAAGTAGTGGTTACGCTTTTTGGTCAAATATTTGTCTAATCTGACCACACCCTTAACAACTATTAAATTATTGTAATCAATTATTTAGCGATTCTGTATTTTATTAAAAAATGTTTTTTTTTAATTTTTCACCGATTATTCGAATATTTTTTTATTCGAATAATTACATTTTTGTCTACAACAACATGCTTGAAAGTATTTATTATAAAATTAAAACAATAAAATTTAAAATAATACGACCTTTATGTGTTTATTTATAAATTTATATCATTTAAACCGCTGAGCTTTTGACCCCCTGCAAACATTATTTTTGCAATATGTTTTCATCTCTCATTTGCAATTTAGGAAAATTCCGTTTTATATTATTTTCATAACATTTTTTAAAATAAAGAAAAATTTGGCAAAGAAATTAGAAATGCAAATTATTTAGTTTTATTTGAATGTAGCACGGTTATACAATAAACAAATAGGCATTATTGCCTGAAGTGCTACTTTTCTTAAAAAAAAAAAGAACCAAAGTTGTTTTCTGAAAAGTGTCGATTTTCAAAAGGCGACTGGCAAGTTTTCAACAGAATCCATCATTTGATTCTTTTTTACTGACTCAAATTAATTTTCGCAAATAAAAGCAAAGAAACTTATTTTTTATATGTATGACTTTTATTCCTGACGATAATCCTTTCGGATTATATCATGAAACTGTGTGACATCTTTCGACGCATAGAAAAAACGAGTTTTCTGCTGCTTGATCCACTTAAAAACTAAAATTTAATAAAAGTTGCAGAGAACCTGTGTGCAACTTTAATATGCATGTCTACAACTGTTTTTTTTTTAATTTAAAAGTGGTGCCCTTTAGGGTTCGTAATACACGTAAAAATATGAATGATGTTTGGGTAAACCCTTTAATTTTTAAGACTAAGAACTGTTTTTAAAACGGGACCAATCTGTAAGCATCATCTTCCAATAAAAAATTTTTCTTAAATTGATTCAGAATTGACTGAGTTATGGAAGCACAAATATACAAGAAATCAACATTCAGTCGAATTGATAACCTCCTTTTTTAAAGTCGGTTAAAAAGAAAGAGGTTATCAATCCATCTGAATGTTTCTTTTTTATGTTTGTGCCTGCAAAACTCATTTCTTTCTAACTCATTTCTTAACCGATTTTAATTGAAAGGTTATGCTTACTGATTGGTTCCGTTTGAAAAACAGTTCTTAAACTTAAAAATTAAAGGGTGTCCCTATACAACTTGCATGTTTTTTACGTGTATTATAAACTTGAAAATTAAAAAACTGCGTGACATTTTAGCCCTCAATAGCAAAAAATATTACAAAAATTAATATTAAAATTAAAGGGTGTCCCTATTAGTGACGTAAATTCCCCTTTATGGGCCTATCTTTCGAACCGTTAAAAACAAACGCTGGAAAATTGTTCAGAATGTGGATTATTAATGACCGTTATAGTAACAGGTATTAATATTCAAAATCATATTTTAAAAGGTGCCCCAATAGTGTATTTAAACTAATTTCATTACATTTAAACTCACACAGACAGGCGTTTAAAATTTACAAGGAGCATGAATTTCAAACTCTGCTATAACAATAAGTATAAAATTGGCATTTGGAAATTAAAGGGTGTCTCAATAGTTGATGTAATTTTATATATGTTGCCAAACTTTTGAACCGTTATACACAGACAACTAAGTCCGCTATAACAACAAGTATACAACTTAAATTTTAAAATTAAAGGGTGTTCCCAAAATTAATGTAATTTGAGCTATATGGCCGTATTATTTAAACCGTTAAATGGAAACACTTGAATATTAAAAAAAATGTCCACTACTTTATTTGGTTAAACAAGAAGCATCAACATTTAAAATTATAAATTAAAGGGTGTTACAATAGTTGATGAAATTTGATATATATCACCAAACTGTTGAATTGTTATAAACAAACGGTTGTAATTTACAAAGAACGTGTTTGTATAAAATTTGAATTTTTAAATTAAATGGTGCCCCTTTAGTTGATGTAATTTCATATCTATAGCAAAAAAAAATAAAAGCTTTCACTATTGTTGATTACATTGATAACATAATTTATTAATCAATGCTAATTAAATTAGCAATTAATTAATCCATCTAAATATTCAATACCATGTATGGTTTTTAGTTGTGTTTTTTTAAGCACCAAATTTTAATTTTCTCTTTTTTGTCACTCTATCAGCAGAAAAAAAATTAATATGCTGTAATTTTTAGTCGCTACGATGCTTTATACGACGATTTTATACAACGAAATATTGCTGACAATTTTGTTTTTATAGGCAAAATTTTTCATTTGTCCTAGTTGTGTTCCCAGCACTCGAAAATGCATGTTTGTCTTTAAGAAATATATAATAGAATTAACCAGTGTCACTATTTTTGTTCTTTAAATAAATGCCCTAAATTAAAAGTGCCCTTTTCAATGAATACAACGTTTAACGTACGCTAGTTGCTAATAAATTATCATAGAAAAAATTGCAGACAAGAACATTTTGCATATTTAGTGTTAAATTATAACAAATCGGTAACACTGATTTAAAAAATATATGAAAATAAAAAAGCCTAATTTGAAAAACACTAAAAATATAAGTAGAGGTGGCAACGTCATACTTTTATTTACAGGATTGTTAATCACTACTTCATGAAAAATAATAACTCAGTGTTTATTCGGTAAAATTCTTCATTTGAAATATTTTTATTTGCAAATAAGACAAACGTATAAACGTAGTGATACGAGGGCTGCTCTATATATTTCTGGCCTAATAGTTAAAATGCAAATATTTATAATCAAAAATGGTTTTATTGTTTTTCAAAGTATTCTCCAGCATGATTTATACACTTTTGCATGTGCTCAAATCAGTTGTCGAAGCACATTTTCCACTCCGATTGAGACACCTCTAAAACATGGTGTTTGAACACTTCAACAGCTTCTTCTGGCGACCAAAATCGTTGACCACGCATTTTTTTCTTGATGTGCGGAAACAAGAAGAAGTCATTAGGTGCCAAGTCAGCGCTGTACGGCGGATGATCCATTATTTCGACGTTTTGGCCGGTTAAAAACGCTCAGGTTTGAGCTGATGTGTGAGAGCTCGCATTGTCATGGTGAACAATGATTCGTCTTCTCTCGTTGGTTTTTCGAATTTCTCCGATAACTTCAGGCAAACAAATTGTAGGTACCACTCAGAAGTGACCGTCCTACGTTGCTCAAGCGGAACAGTCGCCACATGACCAGTTTTACCGAAGAAACAGGCGACCATTTGCTTCGAAGTGCTTCTTGCACGAACAACTTTCCTTGGATTTTGCTCGTCTTTGAAGACCCACACGGTCGATTGTTGTTTCGTTTCGGGCTCATACGCATAGATCCATAATTCGTCACCTGTGACGATCTTATAAACGTCTTTTGAAGCACCGCAATCGTATTTTTGCAACATTTCTTTGCACCAATCGACACGAGCTTTTTTGAGCGACTTTTAAATTGTGCGGGATCTAACGAGAACAAACCTTTTTTACGGCCAGGTGTTCATGCAGTATCGAATGTATGCTGGTGGAAGAAATGTCCAAGGATGTCTCTATCTCTCGGTATGTCGCATGTCGATCTTGCATTATGAGTTCACGCACGGCTTCAATGTTCTCTGGCACAACAGCCGTTTTTGGACGACCTTCTCGGAATTCGTCTTTGAATGAGCTTCGGCCACGATTAAATTCATTATACCAATTTTTCACAGTGCTATAGGATGGTGCTTCATCGCCATACAACGATTTAAGTTCATCAATGCACTCGTGTCGTGATGATGGCACGAAAATGTTCACGAGTTAATTCCATTTTTTTTTATATTAATTTTTTCAAGTCACTGTAAACAACAAAAATAATGTTTGTACGTCAAAACGTTTTGATTTTAGAACTGCATTTAACAATTCACTAGACCTCTTCACAAAATTTTATTCAAATCCATCCAGTTTTATTTACGTGAATCAAACACAGACAGACAGAAATTCTAATTCGATTACTTTCTACACCAACATCAAAATTTAAAAAAAATATTTCATGTACAGATGTAGTAGAATTCACAAGAAATGAAATGTTTAAAAATTTTTGAATGTAACAACCAAAATATTTGAAAAACAATCAGTGTATTTTTTTTTAAATGCTAATGATTTTAAACTTTCCATTTTCCCGGAATTTAGCCAAATATTTCCTAGGAAATTGTAAACTTTTTTCCCAGGAATTCCCAAACCCTAAATTATAGTCAAAAATAAACCAGTTTTAACTGGATGACACCTAAAATAAAGAAAATTATTGCTCACAATTTGTAACAAACTACAGTTAAATAGACTACCCATCTGTGATCAGCTGTCAGTATTTTTTGTTAAAAAGAAAAAAATATATAAAAAAGTAAATTTGTTAAATTGAAAAATGCAAAATTTAATTTAATTTCTGCACACTGATATAAAACTTGTAAAATGAAGTAATTTTAACACATAAAATTAAAGATCATTTCGTTTCTTAAAAACCTATTTCATTTAATATTATTTGCTCAAGCTGTTGTTATTCTCTTAATATTATTATTATTATTATTTATTTTTTTTTATTTTTGACAAAATTTTATTTTCCATAAAAATGTTTCGATATACATAAAGCTTTGTAAAGTGCCTTTTTGAATTAAAATTAATAGATGTTGCGTTTAGCATTAACAAAGTTCTGATTATTTAACGCACGCAATGTTAATATAATTTTGTTTTCTGTTTGAATAAAGAAATATACTTAAATTAAAGGTAATTTAATTTAATAATATTTCAATTACAAAATAATTGTTAAAAAAATTACTTGCAAATCATTTGATGTTCAACTTTTAAAAACAAATTCGATACGAGGGCTGCTATATATATATCTGGCCTGGCAACACTGAGTGCTGCCAAGTGCAATCTGACATTTCCATTAGAAAGTTTGTCATTTTTTAGCATAATCGTACTCAAAACGTTTTGACGTACGACCATTATTTGTGTTGTTTACAGTGACTTGAAAAAATTAATATAGAAAAAAATGGAATTAACTCGTGAACATTTTCGTGCCATCATTTTTCACAACTTTCGACGTGGATTATCACGACAAGAGTGCATTGATGAACTTAAATCTTTGTATAGCGATGAAGCACCATCCTATAGGACTGTGAACAATTGGTATAATGAATTTAATCGTGGCCGAAGCTCGCTCAAAGATGAATTCCGTGATGGTCGTCCAAAAACGGCTGTTGTGCCAGAGAACATTGATGCCGTGCCTGAACTCATAATGCAAGATCGACATGCAACATACCGAGAGATAGAGACATCCTTGGACATTGCTTCCACCAGCATACATTCGATACTGCATGAACACCTGGCCGTAAAAAAGGTTTGTTCTCGTTGGATCCCGCACAATTTGAAAGTCGCTCAAAAAAAGGCTCGTGTCGATTGGTGCAAAGAAATGTTGCAAAAATACGATTGCGGTGCTTCAAAAGACGTTTATAAGATCATCACAGGTGACGAATCATGGACCTATGCGTATGAGCTCGAAACGAAACAAGAATCGACCGTGTGGGTCTTCAAAAACGAGCAAAATCCAACGAAAGTTGTTCGTGGAAAAAGCACTTCAAAGCAAATGGTCGCCTGTTTCTTCGGCAAAACTGGTCATGTAACGACTGTTCCGCTTGAGCAACGTAGGACGGTCACTTCTGAGTGGTACACTACAATTTGTTTGCCTGAAGTCATCGGAGAAATTCGAAAAACCAACAAGAGAAGACGAATCATTGTTCACCATGACAATGCGAGCTCTCACACATCGGCTCAAACCAGAGCGTTTTTGACCGGCCAAAACGTCGAATTAATGGGTCATCTGCCGTACAGCCCTGACTTGGCACCTAATGACTTCTTCTTATTTCCGCACATCAATAAAAAAATGCGTGGTCAACGATTTTCGTCGCCAGAAGAAGCTGTTGAAGTGTTCAAAAACCATGTTTTAGAGGTGTCTCAATCGGAGTGGAAAAAGTGCTTTGACAACTGGCTTGAGCGCATGCAAAAAAGTATAAATCATGCTGGAGAATACTTTGAAAAACAATAAAACCGTTTTTGATTATAAATATTCGCATTTTCACTATTAGGCCAGAAATATATAGAGCAGCCCTCGTAACTAATTTTATTTCCAAAGCAACTTCAAAGGTTAATAGTTTTGCTTTCCATTATTAAGTCTAAGCACTTAATTCGATATAACAATGGAGTACGATAGATAGTTATTGCGGGCATAAATATTTTTTTATGCAATTCAACAAGTTCTCGTTTTATTAGACCCTTTTATTATCTGGAATAGCAAGAACACAAAGACAATTTAAACTATAAATATTTTTCATTCAACAATAATAAAAATTGTACAAAATTGTGATATTTAACATGAAAGAACAAAATCTCTTGAAAGTGAAAATACGAAATTTTATATTTGGATTTAAAATTTAATTAAAATTATTTACATCAATCGATCTTTATTGATCATTTCAAAAACTTAACTTTCTATCAGCAAACAATTTTTTTTTCCGCCAAATATCTTTTGGCAAATAAAACACACAAAAAACACTTCAAAATTAATTTTACTTTTGTAAAATCCGAGTTAGTTTGGATAAAAAGCAAATTTTGAAGCCAATATTGGATACATTTTGTGTCATTAATCCAAGTCGGCTTTTAACCGACTTAAAAAAAAGGTTATAAATCAAGGCGTCTGTATTTCTATATATTTGTGCCTGCAAAAGTGAGTCATTTTTTAAACGATTAAAAATATTTTTTCAATTAGAGTTTGGTCTTATTTTGAAAACAGTTCATAGTATAAGAAATTAAAGGGTAAATCCATACAACACACATAATTTTTATTTGTACATCTATTGAACGGTAACGGTCAATTTTATAAAATTAATATCACAATAGCTTACGATAACAGAAAGTAATAAAAAGTAAATTGAAATAATCACCCCTATCGTAAATAAAATGTGAAATTTTTGTTGCCATGAAATTTTTGTTCCCTATGAAGGGCAAATTGCTATCGTAAATTTTGTGTAAACGTTTGTTCCCGCTATCAATTCGTAGTGAATGCAAATTAGAAAAAAGAAATATAAATAGGAAATAAAACTATAGGAAAGTTTTTAAAGTTTTTTTTTAAGTTATAAAAAGCATGGAAATTTTTAAGTTGAGCAGTCGTTTTGTGGGTAAAACCTTTTTGTCACGACTCTTTCTCGTTTTGTGGTATCTTACGGCGGTGGAACCAAAAGTTTAAACAGGACGGTGCTACGAAGCTTATATCATTATTAAGCTTATTGAAAGATGCTGTCAGTTCATTTTTTCACCTTCAAAAATATCTTCTGGCAATTAAAAGCTAAGGGATTTTTCTAAAATATAACTTTTAATAATCTAAATATTAAAAATAAAAATCATTTGCATTTTTTATCTTGTTTCCCAGAGAAAACAAAGTGAACGAACTAATACAAAAAAAAGGAAAAAAAAAACTTTTAAAAAGTCGTTCACGATACGTCGAATTTTTTTTAATGAGAATAATTTTGTGCATGTTATTTTCCACTGAATTACATTTTACAATAAGGGAACATATTTCGTGAGAAAAGTTATTCGCGATTGCAATTTAGGGGGGCTGAATAAAGGGTGTCTCCATAGGTAATAAAATTGGACATATATGGCTCTATTTTTTGTTGATCCGTTACAGTCAAATACAAATACATAGATCGTATACTTTAATAAAATTTAAAATTAAAGGGTTTTCCCCTAGGTGATGTTTTATAAAATATGTGGCCTTATTTTTTCAACCGCTATAGACAGATAGTTGTACTTTACACAGGACGTGTACTGTTAAGTGCGCTATAACAGCAATATAAAATTAAAAATTAAAAGGTGTCCTATAAGTTATGTTACCTAATCGTTTAACTGTTATAGATAAACATCTGAAATTTAAGCAAAGTTGTAGTATTATGTCCACAATTACAAGCGTAAAAAACTAAGAGTGTTCCCGTAGGTGACATAATTTTTATTATATGGTTAATTTTTTTATTTAGTTATTATAGTCAAACACTTGAATATTACACAAAATGTGTACTTTTATATCCGCCATAACAGGTATTTAATTAGAAATTAAAGGGTGTCTCCAAAGGTTATGCTATTTGACTTTCAAATCTAGTATGGCACCAAGCGCCTACTATTTAAAAAGAAAAAAGCAGCCAAAATTTCTTTTAGACATACGTGAAGATACTGTTAAAATTTCAAGAAAATCCGTGCAGCCATTTATAATAAATAAACTTTAAACATATTAATACATCCATACATACACATGCCAACACCGCTAACTAAATTACGTAGATTGTTTTTCAAAATTGTAGTTAATTTTATACCAGGCGATATCACTCACATTATAGAGTTCACGCAAATATTTTTATTAATAATATTTCAATAACAAAAAACATTGCATACTTTTGGGCGTAGTTAGAATATCATAGTACAGATGCCTGAATGAATGTAAAGTAATTTGTCTGTTTTAAATTTGTACAATATTTCAGACTCCATAAAGTATATATGTATATATGCTGAGTTCTTATGTATTGCAAAAAACAATTGTGCGTCTGTCCGTCCGTGTTAGTGTTTAAATCAGCTTTGACAAGGCACTAAATGAACTAGAGAAAATTTAAATACGCCGATCGATCAGTCATAGTCTCGAAATTTTGCTATTAAAACTCAACAAGGTCGGTCCATGTCTTTCGAAGCAGCGTGCAAAAACCCACGCCTGCCTTCAACTTTTCCATTTGGAACAAAACAGTAAAGATATTTTAATAAAAAAAAACAAATAAATGGGGCGATAAGGAATTAAAAAATAAAAAAAAAAAAACGTCAAGTGAAAAAATTGACGCTCGCCCATATTTTCCGAGTCATGAGCCTCTGAACGTTTCAAAGAAAAGTACGATTGTGCCTCATATGTTTTAAGATATAAATATGAGATTCATTTGTAAGCTTTTGGAGAGATATTTTAGAGAATACTAAAATTAAAAACAAAAAATGCTTAACCCATTAAGATTCGGTGACATTTTTTATTATTATTTTTTTCATTTTTTTTTTCTTATATTTTAATTCTTTGTCACACCAATATTTATTTTTTTGGATTGGATTTACTTTAATAAACTAGATTCACATATAGTAGGGTGAAGGTTATATAAGACTCGACATCATTCGGCCGAATATAAAGCCGTATGTCCACTAGCACGTCACTTGCGAAAGAACTTCTGCAAGTATTTGCTACAAGAAACTGCAGACGTGTTTCCTTTCACAAAATCTGAGAACAGCTTGCAGTAGGGTTTGATTTTTTACGAATGGTAGTATAAAAATGTCTTGTGACAAAATAAGATTGACAGCTGCCACTGCAGTATATTTAATTAAAAAGAAAAAACAAATAAAAAAAATAAGAAAAAAAAAGAAAGAGAAGTGTTTGGATAAGAAATTGGGTGCTGCGGCGCATAGATTTAAGTTGGCAAAATACATTACTTGAAGAATTACGGACCGCAGACTCCATTAAGCTGAAAAATTTCCTGAGAATATCTAATGATGATTTTGAATACATTTTATTTTTTTTTAATTAAAACAAGTATTCAAAAGCAGGATACTAAAATAAGATTGGCTACACCTTCCGCAAATCGGCTTTTTGTAACTCTTCGATTTTTGTCAATAGGTAAAAAAACAAGAAAAAAATTTTTTAAATTATTTTATTTTATTTATTTTTTAAATTATTTTAAACAAGAAAAATATTTTTAATTAATTTTATTTTCATAAATATTTCAAATTAAATGCGATTTCGATTTTTTATGTATCTATTCGCTTATGTATCTATTTCGAATCCCTGTATCCGACTTCTTCTGCAAGACTTCGAACACTTGCACTTCACAACAAGTCTTTCAAGTTACTTCTAGCAAGCAACAAACACGTGTTTCCACATAATTTCTGCAAGTGACTTCTGCAGTTAACACAAAGGTACCACTTTATGGACCCAAGTGGCAACACGGCTGCCTGCTTAACCTAATCTAACTTTTGGAAGCAACTTCCGCAAGAAAACTTGTTAGTAGACACACGGCATAACACTCTTGCATATTTTTAAATTTAATTATTTTTAAATTAATTTTTTATATTAATTTTTTATAAGTTTTATTTTAATTCTTTTATAATTTTTAATAAAAATACAATTTTTCTTTTCATTTGTACTTTTTAATCTTGTTTATTTTAATGTAAATATTTTGTTTTCTTGCTTAATGTTAACAATTAATATTAAATTAATAATATCAGTTTAATTATTACTTTCGAATGTATGCAATAAATAAAAATATATATTTTTTAATAAATATTTATTGGTCTGCTAGAAAAGAAAAAATAACTTAAATAATAATACTTTTCATATTAATTATTTAAAATTTAAGTACTATAAATACTATTAAATAAAAATTACATTTTTTTTATTGATTAGTATTATGAAAGCGTATTAGTTAAATAATTAAGCTTGTAGCTTAAATACTTAAGTAATAGAAGGAACAACAAAAGATTAATTTTTAATTAAAATTATAGTTATGAAAGTATAAAAATAAATAAAATTGAAAACTTCTAAAACAGCAAGTAAAAAATTATGTAATAATTTAATATATTTATTGTTTACACACACATTTTTATTTTTTTAAATATATTTTTATAATAAAAAACACATAAGTTATGACCAAAAAAAAATATCCACTTTAAACTTAATTTTTTAAAGTTTTAATTACAAAGTTACGATGCAAGTGTTGAGTTAAAAAATATTTTTTTAATTGACTACAATTGTTTTGCTTTGTAAGATTTATTATTGAACCAGCCAATTATTAATCCACTTCAAAGTGTAAAATCTACAAATCATATTTTTTTAAACTTTTATGACTTTAAAAACCATGATTAAAGTTTTAAATTGAATGTGATTTTAGAGAATGCAATTAAAATTAAAAATGTTTTCAACAATAATTTTTATATTAAAATAAAAGCAAACATTCATTTCTAAACTGTTTGATTTATGTACAGATTCGCTCATTTGCGAGAATATTTAAAACATAAAAAAATAAAAAAAAAAAATAAAGAATTTGTCTTAAAATTTAAAATTCTAAAAAATTAAAATTTTTAAAAAAATAAAATTTTTTAAAAATTAAAATTTTTAAAATATTAAAAGTTTTAAAAAATTAAATTTTTAAATAATTACAATTTTTAAAAAATTTTGGAAAGTTCACAGCAATAAATTTATTTTTTTTGCGTTTTTCGACCTGTTTGCAAATAATTTTGACTTAATCAAATGTTAAAAGTTGTTTGAAGAACTGATGTTTAGTTTTAACGTTTATTAGTTGTTCTTCGTATATAATCATGTTTTTTGTACAAGAATGCATACTCGCTTTTGCCACGGCAATATCTCTCAAAATTTTCTGGAAAGAGACAATAAAAAAAGTTTTAATTTAAAAAAAAATACCCATGAAAATTCTTCGCATTATATTTTACATAGTAAGTCCAGATTTACACAATGCAATTTTTGGGGGCAGTTCTTTTTCAATTCTCTATTTAAGTTGCAGCAATTGCGTCATAAAAAAAACAGAAACGACAGTAACATCCCCCTTAAAATTTAAGCAATACCATACTGCTTACCCCTCTTGCTTCTCCAACGAACAAAAATTTCATGGTAGTTTCATGAAAAATTGCATAGTGTAAATGCTGTTTAATTTAAATTAGTTTCAAGATAACGCAGTGTATGTTTGTATGTTTGCAAACTTTTAGTTTTGCGCAATTCTTTAGTTTGTGGTCGAGATAGGAAAGATGAGTCGATTCAAGATTTGCAATTTTTTTTTATTTTGTCATTCGAAATTTAAAACAAAAAAACAAGTATTAGTGCTATATTCGGATATGAAAATTCTATATACCTTTCACCATGTTTGTAAATCTAGTTCAATGAAGTAACTCCAAAACACAAACAAATTTTGCGGTGACAGAGAATTAAAATTAAGAAAAAAAAATTTTTACATAAAAATGTCATCAGCTCGTAATGGGTTAAGCATTTTAAAAAAATTTAATTATTTTCTTAAAGAACTTTTCAAAAGCTTTCAAATGATACCCATATTGATATTTTAAAAATTTTGAAAATTTCAGAGGCTCGTAATTCGGAAAATGTGGGCGAGCGTCAACTTTTTCACTTGATGTGGTTTTTTTTTCAATTCTCTATTGCCTCATATATTTGTTTTTTTGATTGGAGTTTAAAATGATATGAAAAAATTAGAGGCAGGCGTGGTGGACATGGATCGATCTTGCTGATTTTCAATAGCAAAATTTTCGAAACTATCCAGTACCTTGGTAAAGTTGATTTTAACCCGAACACGGACGGACAGACGGACATCGGTCAATCGACTTCGCTATGCATAAGAACTTAGATTATATTTACTTTATGCGGTCGGATATGTATATGGAAAAAATTACAAACGCAATGACAAACTTAAGTACAACCTCTTTCTACTTTTTATGGCGAAGGTATAAAAATATACGTAATTAAGGCAATAATTGCAAAAACAAAATTTCATTGTGTGGACACGAATGCAATTTCGAAAAACAATTTAGGAAAATTACTGAAACAAAAATGAAATGTCTTGAGGGGCAAATAAGCAAGCAGAGTTGTTTGTAAATAAAATTATCGCTAAATTGCTTGATGTTTAAGCCAGACATCTCTGCAGTCTAGTTTTACTGACAGCGGCAGATCTTAGTATTTGTTACGTTTGTAGGTAATCTTTGGAACAGCAACAGGCCTAGAATATGTGTCCACTATAACAAAAAATATAAAAATTATAAAAAAATTTAAAGGGAGTCTCTACAGGAGAGATAATTTTAACGTAGTTGTCTTATATTTAGGGTGATAATAAGCAGGCACTTTCAAAGTTATAGATGATATATATATTAAGGATCAGAATCAGAAGCTATCGATGTTCTTAACATAAAAATTCAATGCGATATTCGTTGGAAAAAGCATATTTTTCATGTCGCAAAAGAAGCATTCAAGTGCCTAGGTTTTCTGAAACGGTGTAAAAAATACTTCACTCCATCTGATCTCCTTTCTATCTATGTCACCTTTAAAAGACCTAAAATAGAAACAACTCTCAACAACTCTCATGTATTGGCTGGTGCTTCAAAGTCTATTTAGGAGTTACTTGACCGCGTACAGGAGAGGGCGAAGAAGCTCATTGGTGACAGTAGGGTATCCAGCTCTACTGATTCACTGGAGCATCCACGCAATGTGGGTTGTGTTTCACTGTTTTATCGTTACTACAACAAAATGTGCTCTTATTAAATCAGGGAACTTGTTCCTGAAAACCGTAATTTCGTACGCGCAACGTGCTCTGCATCAAAAGCGCATTTCCTTGTGGTCGATTGGCCAGTGAATCGCACTACGCATTACAGAGAAAATTCGTTTTTTAGCCAAACAGTTCATATGTGGAATAAACTCTCTGCAGAGTTATTTCCTGCCATTTTGAATGTGCAAAGATTCAAATCAAATGCCTACAAACACTATACCCTCTATCCGCCTTCCCACAACCTAATTTCCTAGTTCTGGCACAATGCATTGCATAAGTAGGGGTCAACCCCTCAGTGCTGATCCTAATAATAAAAAATATATATATAGAAAATAGAAAATGTCAGGTTGACTCATAAATGCTACAGAATCCTCATTGTATGATTTTATTTCATTTATTGATTATTCTTCAAAAACTAAAATAGATTTTTTTTATGTCCTTAAACATTTTTCAAGCCTTAAAATAAATGAGATTTTTTAAGTTTTTTTTTAACAATTAATTTAATAAAAATCTAAAATAACAAATTAACCTGCTTAAGTTCTAAGTCTATATTAGATGACTTACCAAATGTGATATGGCCTTTATTTGTATAATCAATTTTTACAAATAGGGTCTCAATTTGTTTGGGCGTCAGCTTATCGTTATGCCTTAAAAGTTTTATAAATTCTTCACGTTTGATTATTTCTGATTCAGTGTAAATCTATTGAGAAAAACAATTATTGATAAAATTTGAAATTTTTAATAAATTTAAAATTTTTAGCCGTAAATTTGGTGAAAGTAAATAGAGAAATAAAATTTTGAAACTAACAACTTATGAGATGTTTCTGTTTTACAAGTGATTTGTTTAGAAAATTTATGTGAAATGCATTAATTGTTTAGAGCGATTCCTATACAAGTGTTCTAAACGAGTCGCTCGCTTGTAATACAGAAACTACACATTATTTCAGTTGACTCAAAATACTTACTTTTGCCACAAGTTTTAAAAATTCGATTGTTTCCAAACTGCTGTTCTTGCAAAACTGGCAACATAAAATGAAATTCTTTAAACTTACAGTACCCCGATGGCGCTAAAATAAAATAAAATAAAATATATTAAAATTAAATGAAATATTTTAAAGCGAAAATTTGTAGACTTACGTAATCCAAAATACTGAATAGGTGCTGTAAATGGGGATTTTTTAAATTGGTCTTTAATAATTCGGCAAATGATATAACGTCCAATTTATCGCTATTTGAAATGCTTCTAAATTGATTTGTCAAATCGACAACACAATCGGAATTCAAAAGTCTAAACAACAACAAAAGCATATAATTTAAATTAATTTAATGTTTTCAAATTTTATTAATAAAAGCAGAAAAACTTACCCCAAAGCATTAAGAGTTTTTTCAATTTCAACAATATCACCCGATATGGGTATTTTAAGGTCACGAGCTCTGCTCATTAGAATAACATCCTCAAATGAATATTCAGAAGTAGGTACACCCAAAGACCTACAAAAGTAAGAAAACAAAACATTTCAATACATCTAAAGCTGTAATTAAATTGTGTATAAAGTACCTGGCCATTACTTCTCTAACATTGTTAGCATATAAATTTGGATCTGCTTTCTCCTCTTCGGAGGGCACATACACCGGTAAATATTCAATTTCACAGCGGCTATGAAATGTAGCCATAGTCAGCCACAAAAGTTTTAATCTATTGTTTAAGATACAAGCATTTGATTTTTGACACCAACAACAATACCAAAACTAATAATAGAAATAAACTTACACTCCAGGCCCATCCCAAGTCCAAGTAAATGTATCGTATTTATTGGGATATCTGATTAAAACAGGTTGTACCGGTACACCGGGATAGAATGCACCACCCTTAAATTTAATAAGAGCTTTACGATTTGTACATGTTCCTTCGGCAAAAATAACCACTTGCGGCCAATCTTCGTCGGGTCTGGCACGATTCACTATTTCACGTATCGTGGTTTGCCGCGAATTGGGATCTTCCCTTTGTACATAAATCGGTTGGGCATAGTTAATAATTTCTGAAAATCACATAATAATTGATATTGAATAAAAAATTATTTTAAAAGTACGAGGGTAAATCAATAAGTCTTTTAAATATTATTTAAAAATATAACAACAAGAGGGAAAGTTTTTGAAGGATGTAAAGTTTCTGTGGATTTTCTAAGGAAAATCCTTAACTGAGTTACTCAAACTATCGATTGGCTGAGACAATTTCTTCTTTTTTCTAAAAATGGAACAGACTTTATTTCGGCTTAAAGGTTTGAAGACATTGAGCGAGTGTGATATTGATGATGACATAAAAAACTCGTTAAGTAGCTGGCTAACGAGTTAAAAACACGTGTGGACCTTTTTTATTTAGATTCCGTCGACGATTAGTTTGCAAGCAAACAAGTTCACAAGCAAAGTAACCCTGCTTTCAATTATACTCCTAAGTCAATACTGCGCAGTTGAAGTCCCGCTGAAGACTATTAAAATCAGTGCTTGATAGACCTTCTTTAAAAGACTGAAAATAGTTGAAGTAATCTGGATACATGCAGGGTTGCCATATCAGTGAGATCATCTTTTGATGAAAAGCGCAGCATGAAACTTATCCGAAATCTGGCATTACTAACGGATCACTGGAAGCACTGGTAGCAACTAAAGACCAGGATTCACTATCATACACAATCGTACGATTTAATCACACAAAAATCTGAAAGAATTCTGTCCTACTTTAAAAGTCGTTTCAAAATGGCGTCGTAGGTGCCACACTTTTATACAAAAAAGATGCAAAAACAGATGCTTTTAATATTTTGTTGCTTTCTCCTCATCTTCAAAAAAAATCAACTCAGATCGCATAAAAAAATCATTTTATGAATTATTTTAAAAGATTTTAAAATTGTACAGATCTGTCGAAAAGTCTGTCACATACATACACTTAGTCTACACTATCATGCTTTTTGAGAACACATGTAATTTTTGACAGATCGTGCGACTGAGTATGATAGTCAATCCTGGCCTTAACTGTTTTAGCTCGTTTCGCATGTTACTTTGGAAATAATTGATAAAAGTAACGATTAAAATTTTAGTTGACCGAGAAGTTAAAAAAGAACAAACTTATTGAGGCCAGGCACGTTTTACATGTTTGAGTAATTTCAACTCTGCAATAGTGACTAATTTGTCACTGACTTAGAGAGTTTTTTGTTTTTTAATGTCAATAAAGGCGGATACCGTTCTTAGGGTACTGAGATTTACACTGCCATGATTTGTTGTACTTTCAATGTACCGATTCAATGGCAAAAGAAAATTTTCTTTTAAATTCTGCCCTCATTCTCATTGTAATTTTTTATGATTTTAAGTTTGAAGAAATGTCCCAATGTAAAAAAAAATCATGGAACTGAAAGTTCGTAAGTAAAGGTTTTAAAGTTATTTCTGAAAACTTTTTTAAATTATTTGACTGAATTAAATCAAGATAAACAAAGACTTCATAAGAAAATAAAATAAGTTTTTCTCCGAAGCTACTGACTTTTTGACTTTGAATCATCATTAACATCTGTGAACAAAATTTTATTTCAAGTCTGAAATAAAATTGAATTTTAGAACGAATTTTCAGTAATTAAATCATGGCAGAATTTTTTTTAAAGAAATTCCCTTGCCATTGGCAATATTTATGTTAAAATACGCTGATGAATTAAAAACTGTTGCCTGACTTCTTTACAAAAAATATTTACTTACTTCCCAGTATTGGAATTTCAGAGGTTTCTTTTTTAGCCACAATCGCCGGTGGTGAAGTTGAAGCAACAATAATTGAATCAAAATAAGATGAATGTGGAGCCACTACCAAAATGGGAGCCTCTTTAGCCTTAGCTCTTTCACCTTTGTACGTTATGTAGTGAAAAGAACCAGCTGCATATAACATACGCATCGCTCCACCCACTAAATATTGAATATTTCTAAAATTAAAGGACATATTTAATCAATATAAAATAAAAAACAATTATAAAATTTTAAATGAGATGTAGACATACCTGCGCCAACCAGTTATTGGTCGTTTATTTATTTCCTCGATTGTTGTGCCATACAAACCGATACAGGCAAACATCCAAGCGGAAAGTAAAGACAGTACACAGCCAACAACACGTATAGGCACCAATAAAACTGTAAGTACGTAAATCTAAAAAAAGTACACAGAAAAAATATTTAAAAAAAGATGATAAAAATTAGTTAATTTAATATATTTATTTCTTGAAAATAAAGTTTGTTTTATTTTGAACAAAATTTGCTACAATTGTTAATAAGATTTTCGAATATTTCGGAAACAAGCAGAGACGGTAATGTGTTGAATTTTTTTTTTTTTTTTATTGTATTATTGAGTTTAATTTTAAATAATTTGTATTTTAGATTTTGTCACATTAAAAACTAAAAAATTGGTTTCCGAGACTTTCAATCTTGTATTACGTAAGTTTAGTTCGCGAAAGGGAAGACAAGTACAATTTTAATTTTGCAAGAATTTACAAGGGCATACAATCGATTAAGCGTCAATCGACTTATCTTGTTGTAACCAATAAAAATAAATATATATTAAAATTTATTTTTTTGGCTTAGGATCAGTATTTTTATTTAATTTTTAGAAAGAAAAATTATTTTTCAAATGTATACGGACGTTTTGCAAAAAAAACAAAAAAAAAAAACAACTAGACGCTGCATCCTTTATCAGCGTTCTTCGCATCTATCTATCATAAGTTGTGTATATTATAAATATTATCCCTTTAACCAACTAATCAATATTAATTTGGTTGGACAAAATTCACATACAACTCAAAGCATTTGTTTGATGCTTTCTCTACAACACGTCTTGTACATTTGTTTTTGCTTTTTTGTACTACACCATCGGTATAGCCACGAAATGCAAATTTTATTTTTAATCATTCATACTTGTTTCCTCACAACATAGATGCAGTTCCAGTATCATTTTAATTGCTGATGAATTCGGTATGCGTGTATAAAAGTAAATTTTAATTCATTTATAATATCCCACGGCTCAAAAAAGAATAAAAATTAACATTTTTTTTGTTAGTTTTCACATATCGCACTTAATGTGGACCGGGCCCCAAATTCCCTAGATAAGTGTTTTATTTAATGAAGGCAAAAATTTTTACTTCTGTTAAGTGATTAGCAGTGCTCTGTTAACTGAAAAAAAACAAGCTGTGTTAAAACATCTGGTTTAAGTCTCTTCTGGTTAAGTGTAATGCATTTCTAAATATTTTTCAGATATCAAACCGTGATACTTCCGTTTCCTATCCCAACATTTCTATAAGTTACATTTTTTCGGACTTGTCTTATTCAATTTAACTTATCTTCCAGAATAAAAAAAGTTAAAAAACACAGTGTTTTCTTAACACTCAGGCTAACAGTACACTGTTAGTGTAAAATGAGCAATGTTAAAAATATGATTTTTGTCGGCAGATTCGGCATGGCCGATTATATTATTTTTTTTTCGAAATTTTTTTCATTTGCATGAATGAAAGTTTTTGTGTATTTAAATTAGAATATTTAAATTGCTAGAATATTTTTTATTCAAGATCAGTAGCTACAGTGCAGAGTGACATCATGCTCGACAAGCTGATAAACAAAAAGGTCTTTTGCCTGTAAATTTGTAAAGTTTTGTACAGATATTAAAGCAGAGTAACTTTTTATTAAGTACGTTAATATAAAATTAATTTTTATTGAAATGAGTCATTAGCAATGCCTGGAGTAATTTCAAGTGGTAAGAAGCTTCTGGCAAACCCCGACCAATAGCTAGATTTTAGCTAGATTCACGTTCCTGTAATGAAATTATTAACTTGTTTCTAAACATTTTTTATTTATTTTCACAGCGTTTCTTATTTTACATTTCATGGGATACCAACTTTCATTACGAGAGGAATGTAAATTTCATGGCAACATTACTTTCACTTTTTATTCACGGTAGGGGTGAATGTTATCTCGCTGCCATTGCATTTTCAGTAAACTAGTAGAAAAATTAATGATTAAAATCAAATAATAAAATAAAAAATGGCTTCAGTTTCTAATATGAAAAATTACAAAAATTGTTTTAGATAATTTGCCTTATATTTTTGTTTTGTTATCCTCTACAGAAAAGCTTGGTGTATTTTTTATTTATGTGCCAAGGAGCCACTTTTTTTAATAAAAAAAATTATTTTAAATGAATTAAAATTTACTTTTTTGCGATTAATAAAAACGCAGGCATAATGTAATGCTGCATTCTATGTATTGCTACACCCTTCATCAGCATTCTTCGCATCTATCTACCTTAGGTTGTGTAGATTGTAAACATCACCTATTTAACCAACTAATCAATACTAATTTGGTTAGATGAAGTTCACACACAACCTAAAGCATTTCTTCGTTGTTCTCTTTGTAACTGATCTTGTACATTTGTTTTTGCTTTGTACCAACCATCGGTATGGCCACGAAATGCAAATTTTATTCTTAATCATTCATACTTGTTTCTTCACAACATTACAGATGCTATTCCAGTATCATCTTAACTGTTGTTGAGTTGAGTATGAATGTAAAATACGTTGTGTCTTGCGTGTTTTTTAAATTTTTTAAATTTTTTTCCCCATCAGAATTTTTACCGTGGACATTTTAAATTAATCAAAATTTTCTTTTTCAGCTTAGGTTCATTTATTAATTTAATATTTAAAAATTTTTTAGAAAGAAATATTTTAAAATTATTGCGAGTTTTCTAAAGAAAACAAAAACAAAAAATAATCATAAATACAAATACAACGGTTTTTTATTTTTTATTTTTAAAAAATAAATATTGTTTATGTTTCAAGCACTTTTTTGTATCTTTTATAATTTTGCAAACATTTCCTATAAATGTGTATTTTGCTTTTAAATTTGAAACTTCTTTCTGTTATAAAGCAAAATATACATAAAACAAATAATTAATTTCATGTCATTTAATATTTCTACACTATAAATTTACAACCCCATAATGTAAATAAAGATTTCTTAACAGCAACGGTCTTTTTCCCAAACTGGATTTTACGTGACAATTTTGAGCAGTGTTGTCAACATGTTTATGTTCAGAACTAATTAGTTTAAGATAACTCTTTTGTTTTTGTGTTTTAAAAACATTTAAATAATCTTTTGAAAGTTTTACGTTCATTTGGAAAATGAAAACTAGATAGATAATAAATAAAAATGCACGTGACTTTGAACAACTCTGCGGAGTTCAGTGCCTAAAGCAAATAGTCTTACAAATGTGCGAATGCAAAAAATAATAGCTTTTCATAAAATAAACAATAAAATACATAAATTTATAGTCGCAATACAAAAAATCTGTCCTATAACTTTAAATGATTTCAAAGTTTTCTTTTTTATGGTGTTTTTAAAATTAAAACAAACAACTTGATTGGAACTGTTGACTGATTAAACATTTATAAATTGTTATTGCAAACACTCATGCAGAAGTTTTAAAAATAACTTAAATTATTAATGATAGAACTATTGCAAACAAATACTCACTAAACGTCGAAAGTTGCTAGATTATCAAGTATGATTTATTTATTTTGTTAAGTAAAATATATGTGAATTGGCGTTTGCTGGTAACGCCAGAATTTCAAAACGGTTTTTTGCAAATATTCATCCCTGTCGTTAATAAAAAGTAAAACTTATTTATGTTTTCATTAAATTATTTTTCTCCTCAAAATAAAAAATTGGTATCAAAAATATACCGTAAAATATTTATTCCCTTTTTTGAACAACTGTTCAAAACAAAATAAGCTATCAGTTCACATTGAATGTAAGTAAGTAAGGAGAAAAAGCATTTTAAAATATTTAAATTAAGCTTAAAAATAAAAATAAACTTTTAGCGGTGATATAAATATTTTATTACAAAAGGAGAAAAGACGCAACAACCATCTTGCAGTTACCTGAGACATTTCTGTTAACCCAATTCAATAAGAATTTTAATTAATTTTTGTATTACATTTATTGGATAAATTCTGAAAATATTTTTTTTAAACATTTTATTTAAAACAAGTAAGAGTGCTATATTCGGCTATGCTGAATCCCAAGTCTAGCTTAATGAATTCAATTAAAGAAAAACCAAATATTGCAGAGAATTAAAAAATTTTTTTACATAAAAATGTCATTAGCTCTTAATGGGTTAAGCATTTCAAAAAAATTAAAGTATTTCTGAAAGATCTCTTCAAAAGCTATTAAATGACACCCACATTGATATTTAAAAACATATAATGCAAAATTGTGAAAAGTTCAGAGGCCCATAACTCGGAAATATGAGCGAACGCCAATTTTTTCACTTGATGGTTTTTTTTTTTCTTATTTATGAATTTCTTACCCCCCATACATTTATTATTTTGAGTAAAGTTACTTCAATAAACTAGATTTGTTCTAAAGCCCCTTTCACGCTGTAATACTGAGTATTAAGATTTTCATTGGATTTTGTAGGAAGCAAATTAAATTAGAATTGTTGTGATTGTCAAGAAATCTAACGTAACCTTACATTTTATTTTCACACTATTACACTTCAAATAAAATGAAAATTACCAAGCTGGTACAAAATTAGAGCAACGGCGACTGAAGAATATTATGTATGGTGCGAAAGTGGCGCCTCATGACAATTTTTGGCCGTTCAGCTTCTTGTTTAATAAAAATACAAAATAAAAAAGTTATAAAAAATTGCAGCTATTTCTACTTTGTTGTAAACAAAATTCATTTGTAAGCGACAAGTATAGGGGCAATTTTAAGCAGTTGCAAGACAAATAAAAGATAGCGTAGACGACGGCGCGCTATCGTCTGCGATGCATTCGGCATGTTTCTTTGCTCAACAGCTGCTTCTGTTATTCGCTTTAAAAAAAAAACGACCCTGATAAAATGAAAAGTGTTAGCATTTACAGTCCACCCTAAATACGGGCGTTAGGCACGACGTAATTTAGCGTCTAGTTTTTACGCTGTAATGAGTAACTTAAATACGAGCGCCAACGTTGTGAAACGAACAGTATTGTTTACTTATCTTATTTGCTAAAAACCACAAAATTGAAATAATTAAGAGAGATAAAATCGCGAAATTGACCTTAAAGTAGCTGTAATGTCATTACTGTTGGAAATACTTTTGTATATACCACAAAAACAAAAAACAATAACAACACTTCTTTTGCAGCCAACTTCACTTTTTACGCGCGTCAAAATTAAATTTTTCAATTGTTCAACGTTAGCGTCGCGCTATTTGGGTTGGTCTCATACATTTTGTATGGGCATGAGAATTTTTGACAGTTAAATAACGTCTTACGCTCGTATTTAGGGTGGAGTGTTAGAAACATTTTTTAATAATGGTTCGGTATTATAGGATGTAAAATTTTTTTCCGTATTGTTTCATACTTTGATAACATATTGCTTTCACACCATCACAATTTCTTATAGGATTTAACTGTTTGACAAGACTTAATACTCAGTATTATAGTGTAAAAGGGGCTTAAATGATATAGAAAAATTAGACGCAGGCCCACTGGCTGGAGTGATATGGTCCGATCTTGCTGACTTTCAGTAGCAAAATTTTCAAAACTATGTCTGATTGATTGGCGTATTTTAATTTTTCTAGATCAACTAGTGCCTTGGCAAAGTTGGTTTTAAAACGAACACGGACGGTCAGACGAACATCGCTCAATCGACTCCGCCATGCATAAGAACGCAGAACATGTATATTTTTTGGAGTCGGAAATTGATATTGTAGAAATTACAAACGGAATGACGAACTTACTTATACCCTTTTTCCCACCTGTGGTGAAGGGAATAAAAACTATACAGTTAAGCTTTCTCATACAATCTGCCGTAACGTGTTTAGAAATCTTCGCAAATTTACACTCTGCACTGTAGTAACTGATTTTTAATTAATAAAAAATAATAATTTTAATATTCTAAATCAATAAAATAGACAAACTTTTTCTGGAAATTTAATCATGACTTATACATAAGGAAAGGGAAATATTTCCAGGGAAATAATAATCACGAAACAAAGAAGTGTTATATTCCATAGAAAAAAATCTTTAACTAAAATATATAAAAGCAACGAATTTAAAACTTTGTCGTAATTACTTTCGTATGAACATACGCTTTCAAAAGAAACAAAATGGTATATAATCACCCCTATCGTGAAGAAGAAGTGATATTTTTGTTCCCATAAAATTTTCAATCCTCTCGAAGTAAAAATTGCTATCATGGATTTCCCATGAAATATTTGTTCACTTCATTGAACAGCTGTTCAAAATTAATTAGCTATCAGTGCACATTGAATGTAAGTGAGAAGAATAAGCTTAGTTAAAATTTGTAAATTAAAGTTCAAAAATAAATAAATAAAAATTTGATTACAAAAACGTGACGTGCAAGACGCGTATAACACCTTGAAGTTACCAGAGAATTGCTGATCCATTTCAACAAAGAAAAAAAATTAATTAAATTATTTTAATATCTCCATTTTTCATTTAATGACATTTTTAATAAAAAATCTTTATAAATTAACAAGCAAAAGATCTCTTTGTTTTGCATCTTGTCGAGTATAATGTCAGTCTGCGCTGCAGAAACTAATCTTGAATAAAAAAATGTATTAATAATTTTAATATTCTAATTATAAGTGATATAAACTTGCATAATGTATGCAGTTCCGCAGTAAAATTTAAGTGGACAAATAAAAGAGAAAAGTAAAAAAATTTCGAGGGAAAAAATCAATCACGATTGCAATTTGGGGAAAAGGGAAAACATTTCAAGTGAAAAGATATAAATGATAAGGGTGAATACGAGGGCTGCTCTATATATTTCTGGCCTAATAGTGAAAATGCGAATATTTATAATCAAAAATGGTTTTATTGTTTCTCAAAGTGTTCTCCGGCATGATTTATACACTTTTGCATGCGCTCAAACCAGTTGTCGAAGCACTTTTTCCACTCCGATTGAGACACCTCTAAAACATGGTTTTTGAACACTTCAACAGCTTCTTCTGGCGACGAAAATCGTTCACCACGCATTTTTTTCTTGATGTGTGGAAACAAGAAGAAGTCATTAGGTGCCAAGTCAGGGCTGTACGGCGGATGACCCATTAATTCGACGTTTTGGCCGATCAAAAACGCTCTGGTTTGAGCCGATGTGTGAGAGCTCGCATTGTCATAGTGAACAATGATTCGTCTTCTCTTGTTGGTTTTTCGAGTTTCTCCGATGACTTCAGGCAAACAAATTGTAGTGTACCACTCAGAAGTGACCGTCCTACGTTGCTCAAGCGGAACAGTCGCCACATGACCAGTTTTGCCGAAGAAACAGGCGACCATTTGCTTAGAAGTGTTTCTTCCACAAACAACTTTCGTTGGATTTTGCTTGTCTTTGAAGACCCACACGGTCGATTGTTTCGTTTCGGGCTCATACGCATAGATCCATGATTCGTCACCTGTGACGATCTTATAAACGTCTTTTTAAGCACCGCAATCGTATTTTTGCAACATTTCTTTGCACCAATCGACACGAGCCTTTTTTTGAGCGACTTTCAAATTGTGCGGGATCCAACGAGAACAAACCTTTTTTACGGCCAGGTGTTCATGCAGTATCGAATGTATGCTGGTGGAAGAAATTTCCAAGGATGTCTCTTTCTTTCGGTATGTCTCATGTCGATCTTGCATTATAAGTTCACGCACGGCATCAATGTTCTCTGGCACAACAGCCGTTTTTGGACGACCTTTACGGAATTCGTCTTTGAGCGAGCTTCGGCCACGATTAAATTTATTATACCAATTTTTCACAGTGCTATAGGACGGTGCTTCATCGCCATACAAAGATTTAAGTTCATCAATGCACTCTTGTCGTGTTAATCCACGTCGAAAGTTGTGAAAAATGATGGCACGAAAATGTTCACGAGTTAATTCCATTTTTTTCTATATAATTTTTTCAAGTCACTGTAAACAACACAAATAATGGTCGGACGTCAAAACGTTTTGAGTACGATTATGCTAAAAAATGACAAGCTTTCCAATGGAAATGTCAGATTGCACTTGGCAGCACTCAGTGTTGCTAGGCCAGAAATATATATAGCACCCCTTGTATATTAAAAAATATATATTTATTTAGTTTATTTAAACTACATCAGTAGATGTTTTGTTGAAAAAAAGGACTTTTTGTAATACATTCTCGAGTTCTGTACCTAAAGGGTGCAAACGTAATCCTATTAATAACGCTACCATGTCTCTCTTTCTGTCTTTGTAACAATATTCAATTATTCGATTTTGGTATAAGTTTTGGTCGATTAATCGATTAAGGTTTTAAAGTAAATTAAATAACTCAATTATTCAAACAAACTTGATAAATTTGTATTTAATGAGATATGAAAACCACACAACTTTATTTAACACAACGTAAAACAATTAAATAATATCAGTTAAATTTTATTTAAAACATTAAAAAATATATTTGAATTAAACAAAAAGACCACGCATATGAGTAAATAAAGTAAATAAAGCTTTTTTATCTGAAGCATGTTCTTAAAATATAAAAGTAAAATATGTAAGATATTTTCTTTTTTTGTTTTTAATATGTTTTTAAATTAACTTTTTAAAAATAAAATTTAATTTCTATGCTAGGCTCTTTACCCGATTTTTTGTTTTGTAGATGCAGGTTGAGGTCAAATTTTTTTCAAGATTTTCTGATCTTTTCTTTGTTTTGTCTAAGACAAAAATTCGGAAAATTCTTTTAAAAATTTTCTATGTTTTTTTTTTATAATTTTTTGGTTCTCTGTTAAACAACCAGTTATATAGTTCTATAGCAAATTCTTTTGTTTCAGCTTAAGAACTGTATTTTCAAAAGTGATCATTACTGGAGAACGTAGCGCGGAGTTAAGGCACAAAACTAATTAATGTGTTTTGTAGTTTATTGCGCCTCTTACTTATTCTAGATATCAAACAAAAAGATAGGTTTTTTGAAAAGGAATTACACATAAGTTTTTTAAACACGTGTTGTTTAAAATTATTTCTACACGTTCAAAAAAATAAGTTTAATATTTAGTAACAAATATCATACCTAAACAGAAATTATTTTTAAACGAAATTTCATTTTTTTTAGTTACTCATTAAGCGAAATTTTTAATTTTTTTACTCGAACAGTTAATTAATTACAAATCCTACGATTTATCGAACGATAATTGATCGAGTCGATACACCAACCATAGGCCTCTGTCCCTTAAAGCGTAATAGCTACAGCAAAAATTAATATAATAAAATTACAAATAATTTAATGTTCATTGCAACAACGACAACACTGGTTGTATAGTGCCATGCAGCAATAATAATGGGTATATAACGGGTTCCCACAATTTCGATTTGTGATAGAAAATGTATTTAAAGGGATTTAAATTTTACTATCTAAAACTAAAAATTATATTTAAAAAAGTATTGTAAAAAACGTCTAAAATTATTTAAAATCACGAAATTTGCGAGTACGAGGGCTGCTATATATATTTCTGGCCTGGCAACACTGAGTGCTGACAAGTGCAATCTGACATTTCCATTAGAAAGTTTGTCATTTTTAAGCATAATCGTACTCAAAACGTTTTGACGTCCGACCATTATTTGTGTTGTTTACGGTGACTTGAAAAAATTAATATAGAAAAAAATGGAATTAACTCGTAAACATTTTCGTGCCATCATTTTTCACAACTTTCGACGTGGATTATCACGACAAGAGTGCATTAATGAACTTAAATCTTTGTATGGCGATGAAGCACCATCCTATAGCACTGTGAAAAATTGGTATAATAAATTTAATCGTGGCCGAAGCTCGCTCAAAGACGAATTCCGTGAAGGTCGTCCAAAAACGGCTGTTGTGCCAGAAAACATTGATGCCGTGCGTGAACTCATAATGCAAGATAGACATGCAACATACCGAGAGATAGAGGCATCCTTGGACATTTCTTCCACTAGCATACATTCGGTACTGCATGAACACCTGGCCGTAAAAAAGGTTTGTTCTCGTTGGATCCCGCACAATTTGAAAGTCGCTCAAAAAAAGGCTCGTGTCGATTAGTGTAAAGAAATGTTGCAAAAATATGATTGCGGTGCTTCAAAAGACGTTTATAAAATCGTCACAGGTGACGAATCATGGATCTATGCGTATGAGCCCGAAACGAAAAACAATCGACCGTGTGGGTCTTCAAAGACGAGCAAAATCCAACGAAAGTTGTTCGTGGAAGAAGCACTTTTAAGCAAATGGTCGCCTGTTTCTTCGGCAAAACTGGTCATGTGGCGACTGTTCTGCGTGAGCAACGTAGGACGGTCACTTCTGAGTGGTACACTGCAATTTGTTTGTCTGAAGTCATCGGAGAAATTCGAAAAACCAAAAAGAGAAGACGAATCATTGTTCACCATGACAATGCGAGCTCTCACACATCGGCACAAACCAGAGCGTTTTTGACCGGCCAAAACGTCGAATTAATGGGTCATCCGCCGTACAGCCCTGATTTGGCACCTAATGACTTCTTCTTGTTTCCGCACATCAAGAAAAAATGCGTGATCAACAATTTTCGTCGCCAGAAGAAGCTGTTGAAGTATTCAAAAACCATGTTTTAGAGGTGTCTCAATCGGAGTGGAAAAAGTGCTTCGACAACTGGTTTGAGCGCATGCAAAAGTGTATAAATCATGCCGGAGAATACTTTGAAAAACAATAAAACCATTTTTGATTATAAATATTCGCATTTTCACTATTAGGCCAGAAATATATAGAGCAGCCCTCGTAATCGTTAGGTCTGACAACACCTAATTTTCTGAAACTCCTCCAAAGTAATGCCAACTTTCTTTAATTATTGTAAACAAAAAATACTGATTTTTAAACACTGTACGGTGGTATGGAATTGTTCGTTTTTAAGCCTAAATTGCACTTGACCGTTTTATTTTTACATTTATAATTCTTAGTTTTTCTACGACTTTATAAAAACAATGCAAACCTTATTGATTTAGTTAAGCTCGTGGCATATTTTTTCATGGTATTATAATAAAAAGTATAATATATATGTAATTGTAGAGGAATGAATTCTTTTCTCGCCATATTGTTGGTTTCTCATCATAGAAAAATAATAGAAAACAAAACATATAAAATTCAATGTCAGTGTTTAAAATAAAAACCACTTCACAGTTTAAGTGACTTTTGTATGGATTCTTCAACTAACAAGTAGTTAATGGGTTGTTTTTATTTAAAAAAAAAGATTCTTAAAACAAATAGTATGTGAATGTAAGTATTCTTTTGATAATTACTGACGGTGGCATGTCATAATGTCCAAGGACATAATGTCTATGGACTTTATGTCGCACTCAAAAGTGACATAATGTCCATGGATATTAAAGGTAGATTATAGGTAAATGGTATTCTATTAAAAAAAAAGAATATGCAACGTTTGACGTTATGACAAGTCACCATGACTGACTGGCACATGTTTGCAGTGAAATATTTTCTTTTTGCAATTGGAAATATAAATTGGTCTGTTTTTAGTTTTCGATGTTTTGTTATAATTTTTCAAGCAATTCTAATTTTTAAATTATGTTAATTTCTGGACGTTTTTTTCGAAAATAATATAAACAAGTAAGAGTGCTATATTTGGCTATGCCAAATCTTTACCTTTACCACTTATCTTAATCCAGTTTAGTGAAGTAACTCCAATCACAAAAACAATTAAAGAGGTGAAGGAGAATTAAAAAATAAAAAAATAAAAAATACATAAAAATGCTAACGGCTCTTAATAGGTTAAAAATTAAAAAAAATTAGAATTTCCTTAAAGATCTCTTCAAAAGCTTTTAAATGATACCCATATTGATATTTTGAAAAATTTTAAAATTTCAGAGACCCGTAACTCGGAACATATGGGCGAGCGCCAATTTTTTCACTTAATGTTTTTTTTCTTACTTTTTAATTCCCTATCGCCCCATGTATTTGTTTTTTTGATTGAAGTTCCAAATGGTATAGTAAATTTAGAGGTAGGCGTCGTGTTTAACCCGATGCGTCGAAAGACATGAACCGAGCTTGCTGATTTCAAATAGCACATCTTTCGACACTATGCCTGATCGATTGGCGCATTTAAATTTGTTCTAGCTGATCTAGTGGCTCGGCAAACTTGATTTCAACACAAACACGGACGGACAGACGGCCAGATGGACATCACTCAATCGAATTAGTTACGCATAAGAACTCAGAATATATATACTTTATGGGGTCGGATATGGATATTGACAAAATTAGAAGAGTATAAAAATATCCAAGCAGACGATTCATTTTAAGTTTTAATAATGAACTTTAATAAAAATTTGCAAGTTTGTTTTAAAAGCCTCCAAAATGATTTCGAAAAGACTGATTGAGTAAGCCTCGTATTTATAATAACAACATGGCACAATCCTTTTACTTTTATCAACCTTCTACTAAAAGAAATGACAAAAAACAAACAAATTAAACAACATGTGAATCACAAAAAAATATTCGAAAGCTTTTTCATTGTCAAGTGAATTTAGAATATAGAACAGAATTAAAATATTTATAAATTATAAATTAAATATTTCAAAATATTTAAAAGATCATTGTCTTTGTTGATAATAGACGTAAATTAATAAATGAGGCTACAATTATTCAACTTCTAATTTGATTAAGAAAAATTTAATAATTATGAAAAAAAAAAGCAAATTAAAATTCATTCACCCATAACAAATGATTGTCAAGTGCATGAGTATCTACTTGATTAAAGAAATAAAAAAAATAAAAAAAAATAAGAAAAAAATAAAAAAAAAGAAATAAATAAAAAATAATAAAAACGAAACGAAAAGTAATAAAAGATATCAACAGAAAGTCAAAAAAGAAATAAATGGTTCAAAAGTATTTATAACCCAGTGAGTGTTTCAGTAATAAACAAATTAACAAAAATTTATCAGACCGAAAATGGAATACAACTCTCATTTTTGGGCCGCTGCTTCAAAGTCTATTTCAGAGTTACTCGACCGCAGGAGAGAGCGAAGAAGCTCATCAATGACAGTTGGGTATCCATCTCTATTCACTCACTGGAGCATCGACGCAATGTGGGTTGTGTTTTACTGTTAAATCGTTACTACAACGGAATGTGCTCTTATGAAATCAGGGAACTTGTTCCTGAAAACCGTAATTTTGTACGCGCAACGCGCTCTGCATCAAGAGCGTATTCCCTTGTTGTCAATTGGCCAGTGAATCGCACTACGCATTACAGAGACAATTCGTTTTTAGCCGGAAAGTTCTTATGTGGAATAATCTCCCTGCAGAGATCTTTCCTGCCACTTTCAATGTGTAAAGATTCAAATCAAATCTCCACAAGCACTACTCCCTCTATCCCCTTTCCCACAACCTTATTTCCTAATTCTGGCACAATGCATTGCAAAAGCAGGGGTCCTCCCCTGAATGCTGGTCCTAATTTAAAGAAAAAATTGATTTGCTGAATTGTTTTGCGATAGAAAAACTAAATCAATTTTAAATTATAGAGAGTTTATGACTTCATATTTAAATATCCATCTGATCTAAATTGAACTTTATTTACTTTTCAGTCAATTCGGCTCAGTAGTTTTCCGAAAACAGCTGCACTTAGTACTAAAGTACAACTTATCGTTAAAACTTGCCCTTTTTATAGTTCCATAAATAAAGTGTAAAAACGTAACCCTTTTGATTTCGCTGCAACGCACAGTGAGGCAGAATCAAAATTTTATGGAACTAAATCAGAAATATGTAAAGGGCTAAGCCGATTGATTCAAAATGCATGAGCATAGCAGAGAAGTATCTGGACTTGAGTTTTGAAACTGTGTACCATCCGCTTTCCAAGGGTGGCGTTATGTGGTCTCAAATTTGGGTACCCCTCCACCTGCAAATCTTTTTAATGTTTGGCATTTCTTAAATTTTTGTCTAATTTTATAAAATAAAATGCCAAGCATTAGAAAAATTTTCAGGTGGAAGATACCCCACATAGTGCTTACGTCAAATTTTAAATCAATCGTCCTAACCCTTTACAAATGGCTGAGTAATTTCGAAAATATTTTGTTTCTGCCTGACTGTGCAACTTCTATCTGTCATAGTCCCTTATCTCTGAAGTCGTAAGAGGCATACTCTTAAAATCCTTACAGGAGTGTTGTATAACAATAGCCATAGCGGTAACAAGAAGTACCAAAAATTAAAGGGTGTTCCGAAATTGATGTGATATTAAATTTTTTAAACTGTGATAGGCGAAAATGGCAAATGTGTAAGTAAAATGGGCGCTATAGCAACAAATAGAAAAAATAAAACTTTAAATTATAGGGTGTCCCAATAGTGACGGTATTTTTATGCACGTATATGTCCTTACTTTTTAACCATAGCATGCAGACATTTAGAAAAAAGCTCTAAATTAAAGGGTGTCCCAATAGTGACGGTATTTTTATGTACGTATATGTCCTTACTTGTTAACCATAGCATGCAGACATTTAGAGATAAAGTATGTATGAATGAGTCTGCTTTAAAAATAGGGGGCGTAATTTTGATGAATATATTTTAAACTGTTATAGAGGATGCTTGAAACTTTGCTCAGAGTATGTACTGTTATGTCTGCTACAATAACAAGTAAAAAAATTAAAATTGTATGGATTTATATTTTGATTCGTATTGCAAGTTTGCTTTAAGAGCAAGTATAAGAGTTAAAATCGTTAGGTGTCAGATCACATAATCACGGGGGCTAATGAACAGCTTCTAGCGTTGTTCAATGCCTGCTGATCGGCGCTGAATCAATAGTTCTGTGTTTTTTTTTTCGATATGGCGGTAATGTTTTCTTCACTTCGCACTAGCCTGCCTCTTAGTGGTGTTTAAGGTTTAAAATTGAGTACTTTAAAACTCAATTATCTCGTAAACTATAAGTCCTAGAGCCTTAAATTCGATATTTTCTGATCACAGTTTTAATGTATTTTATGCATTTTTTATTATAGGAAAAGAAAAAATTAAACATCTCAAAAAGCTTATAATTGTTTACTCTCTATTACTACTCAATTACAAACTTTTCGACGGTCGGACAAATTACCTGCGCATTAAAGCCATGATTATTTTTAAATAATTTTGACAAGGAATTTTCAAATTTGTTCGCAAATTTTAAGATGCCTGATGAAATGTCAAACCTCATAATTTTTTTTTTTAGCTGGTCACCCTTCTTAATAAGCATAAACCATAATTAATTCATAGTTAAACGGTAACAACTTAAAGCCAGGATTCACTATCATACACAATTGTACGATTCAATCATACAAAAATCTGACAAAATTCTGTCCAGCTTTAAAAATCGTTTCAAAATGGCGGCGTACATGCCACACTATTATACAAAAAAGATGCAAAAACAGATGTTTTTGATATTTTGTTGTTGCTTTTTCCTCATGTTCAAAAAAATCAACTCTGATCGCATAGAAAAAATAATTTTATGAATTATTTCAAAAGATTATAAAATCGTACAGCTCTGTCAAAAAGTCTGTCACACATATTCACTTTTAATCCACACTATCATACTTTTCGAGAACACAAGCAATTTTCGACAGATCGTGCGACTGAGTATGATAGTCAATCCTGGCCTCTAGAGGTATCGCTTTTCTACAACCCTTTTAAGTTTACTATGGCTTTTAATTACAAGGCGTTAGTTCTTTTATGGATATCGTCATTAAATTAGAACAGCTGTTTTTTTTTTGTACCTTTTTGAAATAAAAAATTTATGAACCACTTAAGATAAAAAAAAATATAAAATTGACGACATTTTTTAATCATGCATATTTATGGTCAATACTACAAAAAATTGCCACATGCCATTTTTGGGAATTATAGAATTCACACTAATCGCTTTTATTATTTTTCTGTTATGTTTTTTGTTGTTATCCAATTGGAATTTTCCGTCTACTTCTTTTTAAGATCAATTCATTAAAAAACTTTAAAGTCGCATTTTTGGGAATTCGTTAAACTTTCCTGGAAATTATGGGATTTACATTAATCAGCTTATTGTTTTTTAAAAAACAATTTTTACTGCCAGTTAATTGAAAGTAACTAAATGAGCAACTTTCGACCTTCGACTGTAGTCAAAAGAGCTGGGGGCAAATTATGGCATTCGATATCGATCAAAATTTACATTTAACTTCTATTGAAATTTTGATCGATATCGAGTGCCGTAATTTGCGCCCTGATTGAACGAATTTTCATTTGGTGTTATGGCGCATATTAAAAAAAAAAATAGTGCTATTGTGAATTTTACTCAATTGGATTATTCACAATAGTACATGTTTATAAGCTGTCACTCTAAATAAATATTTTTTTTAAACTAATTTATAAACGAAAAATTAAAATGAATACGACGGAACAATGATTCGACGATTTATCTTCTGTGTTATTTATTCCCATTTTTTACCGCTTGAATTTCTGTGCATATTCCTTTTGCCAGCTGTGGATTTTATTCCATTAGAGAAACAAGCTTTTCAAATTGTTTTTTTGTACTTACAACTTTAGACCTGCATGGAATTAAAATAATTCTTTGCCACCATGTAAAAAAAATTACAAATACTTACATTTTCAATAAGTTTTACAAACTGACATAAACCATCGAAAACAAAATTGTGTTCGATTGAAAATTTGTTGCACAACGATATTTTTAACTGTGCTACCAACTCACAATATGAATTTGGCAATCGATATTCGATTTTTGTTAGCCAGCGAACATCGAAAATCGAATGCAACTCATAATAAGGAACTAGTTCTTTTTGTGGTCATTTCAGTAAAATGAGGGTATTTGTAAAACTTTTCTGGGAATTATGGGGTTTACAATAAACGAGTTTATTTTTAATAATATATTTTTTTAACATCCAATCTCGTCTCTTTTTTATGATTAATAAAGAAAGCTAAAGGGTCTGAGGATGCCACTAATGGGATTTCCTTAAACTTTTTTAGGAATATTAGGATTCCCACTAGATTAAACGATTTTAGTCGTTTTTAAATTGTTGGCTTTTCTTTAAAAAAGTTTGTATATTTTAAATGTTCACGGAAAATAAATTTAATTCGCATAAAAACTGATTTAAAAATATTTTTCCGTTTGAAGAAAATTATTTTTTAAATTTTCACAAATTAAATTTAAATGTTATGTCATAAATACATTTGGGACGTGCGACGAACTTTACTTTTCGATGATTCGTCGAAAAAAATTAAAATAACTTTTGGTATATGAAAATGAGCACAATCAATGGGTCGAGGAAATTCGTCGTGCGTAACGAACTCTGCAATAGGTTCCCAGCAAGAAATGAATGAGGGAAAGGAACAAATCTAGTTTACGGGCACCGCTCCAAAATAAAAAAGAAAGTTGCCTACGGGGTGTAAAATGCAATTTTAAGCAAAAAAATTTAAAGTGAAAAAATTGGCGGCAACCCTTAGTTTCGGAGTTACGGACCTCTGAAGTTTTTGTACCTAATAGGGCATATATCGAGCATTCGATGGTACAATGGGACAATATGGGTATCATTTGAAAGGGAATTCAAGGGCCTTTTCAATTAAATAGGAAAAATGTAAAAATAAAATAAAGAAATCAGGTAAGGCTCCAAAAAACGATTTTTTTTATATAAATATAACTTTGCTTAAAATCTTTAATTTAATAGAAATATTTTCTCCTCTATAATATAACCAACAGCGGCTTCGCTTTCCAAAGATTCCCTGCGAAACTAAGGGTTGCCGCCAAATTTTTCACTTTAAATTTTTTGCTTAAAATTGCATTTTGCACCCTATAGGTAACTTATTTTTTATTTTGGAGCGGAGCCCTTAAACTAGATTTAAGCTGCAAAGTTTAAATGCAGCTCATAAAAAAAATTTTAATTAAATCTGTTCCAAAAATCAGGCAAAATTTTTATAATATACTTTGAAAAAAAGTTACTGGCAACGTTGGTTGCTACACACATCACACGTATACAAATGTTTACATCATTTTTTTTTTTTTTTTCATTATTCCATTAAGAATGTGATAGAAACTTTGTTTTACGCAGTAATAGATATTTCCATCATCAGTGATTGTCCTTTGATGGATCAAACGATTTTATATGTCAAAGAACGACGAATATTTTTGTGTAGAGACACCGTTTTTCTATTTATTTATTAAATTGTTTTATTTCTTTTTAATCTAAAATAATTAATTACAAATTTTTCATATTTTTATTTCTATATTTATCCTCACCCTTTTTGAAACTGGATAATAGAAAAAATACAGACTTTAGTTAACATTAATATTTTTTACGCTAAATAATAATAAAAAAATACGTTGAAGATGTGTAAGATTTAACAATGATTTGTAATTTCCTGATATTTTTTCGAATTATTCTAATGGGATAAGTAGTTTGCCTGTTTGCTGCCTATTGTTTATGTAAATTTGAAAAAAAAAAACTTTAATGCAAATTAATATTCAGATTTCAAGAGTTTATTTGCAGATATTATTGTTTACACAGCAATAAATATCATTAACGACTAATAATTTCAAGTTTTTTTTATCATTTATAAAAAAAAAACTTGAATATAAAATCTAAACAGCAAAGTATTTACTTGGTTACAAATTAAGTTGGTTGGTAACATATTAAAATAAAGAAAAAACTTAAGATAAAAGTAAAAGTGAAATTTTTTATACACAAATTTTTAAATAGAAAAGTTCTATTGAATATAAAAATAAATAAAATAAAAATTATAAAAAAAAAAGAAATTGAAGTTTTTGCTTACCTTTGCTAAGTCGACATTATTATCAAGATTAATGCGATGATAAAATGGATTTATGTAAGTGCTTCCAACTGCATCCCAATTAACATTGTCGGATTCTTGTGAATCCGTTTTCGATAAGACAGCAGTAACAGAGGAAGGCATGCTAATGCCGTTGCTAGTTGTCTCAGGTGGAGGCGTCTTTCTAGACGGTGATTGTCGACTTTTTCTAGACGAAGTAGTCATTTAAATGTATTTTTTATTTATTTTGTTTTTTAAATAATTTTTCTAAAACAACGCATAAGAAAGCAAGCAAGAAAGATGTTTTGTCTTAAAATTTTAATTTTTGATTCAAATGCTTGAATGTTTTTTTTTTTTTTTTTTGTAATTTATTTGATTTTCTTAATTGCCAACAACGCAAATTTTATATTACTTTTGGGTGGATTCTTTTACACGTTTTTTTATTTTTTTTTTATTTATGTTGATAACTCTTATTTTTTGTTCGTTTTATATAGACATCGTTGTTGGTCACTTTTTTTTATTAAAGATATTAATTTTATACCGCAATTGTTGTTGTATATTTTCATAAGTTTATATAGACATTTCTCTATTTAATGATAACACCACCAAATTTTAGATAACACATTTGTTATATCTTTCTAAGTATGAATGAATGTATGCATGCACTTGTGTATTTAAATAAATTAAATTTATAAAATAAAAGAAACAATAAAAAGCACCGCGTTGTAAAAAAAAATAAAAAATAAAACAGCTCCGTAGTTTTAGCTTTAACTAAATGATTTTAAAAGATTTTAATTTCAATGTCCGGTAGTTTAGCTAAAATTTTACTTTATTCGTCTGCCAATTGAATTTCATCTAAAGAAATTTTGCTTATTTACTAGATGATCGTAAATGAGCGACTAAAATAAGCTGGTTTTCTAGACAGACTCTACAACAGGCAAAAAGAAAATATAAAATTTCTTTTGTTTATAATTTATTTATACGGGCACTGCTTCTTCTCACTTTTTCCAACACTTTTTGGAATTTTCTTCTCTCAGAATTTTTTTAGATTCTCAAAACCTCCAACAGCTGTTGCTTGTTAAACTTGTCGATTGCTTGTCTGTTGTAGATAGATTAGATTAGTGACTTTTTTTGTTGTGTTATTATCGATTTTTTTATTTTTCCTTTTTTTCTGTGAAATTTTGTTTTCAGTTTAATTGTGCAAAATTATATAGAAAATGTGTTCAATGGTTCTGCAATAAAAAAGAGAAATTGTTTTTTTATAATTTTTAGGTTTTAGTATAATTTATTTAAATATACAGTAGTCTTCAAAAAAAATAGGAGTGATGTGCAATAAAACAGAAACCTTTAGTTTGCGAGAAAAGATCATAGTTATAGTCATTTTTTTTTCATATCAGAGTTATTTGTTTGTTTTCTAATGCTTAGAAATAGTGCAAAGTTATTTATTTGTTAAAGAAATAGAAAAGAATTATTGTAAAAAAAATCATTGTTCAAAATAATAAGAGTATTATCGAACGGTGAAATATTTACGGATAAAAAGTTCTTATTCCTTAACGATACGAGGGCTGCTCTATATATTTCTGGCCTAATAGTGAAAATGCGAATATTTATAATCAAAAATGGTTTTATGGTTTTTCAAAGTATTCTCCAGCATGATTTATACACTTTTGCCCGCGCTCAAACCAGTTGTCGAAGCACTTTTTCCACTCCGATTGAGACACCTCTAAAACATGGTTTTTCAACACTTCAACAGCTTTTTCTGGCGACGAAAATCGTTGACGACGCATTTTTTTCTTGATGTGCGGAAACAAGAAGAAGTCATTAGGTGCCAAGTCAGGGCTGTACGGCGGATGACCCATTATTTCGACGTTTTGGCCGGTCAAACACGATCTGGTTTGAGCCGATGTGTGAGAGCTCGCATTGTCATGGTGAACAATGATTCGTCTTCTCTTGTTGGTTTTTCGAATTTCTCCGATGATTTCAGGCAAACAAATTATAGTGTACCACTCAGAAGTGCTTCGAAGTGCTTCTTCCACGAACAACTTTCGTTGGATTTTGCTCGTTTTTGAAGACCCACACGGTCGATTGTTGTTTCGTTTCGGGCTCATACGCATAGATCCATGATTATAAACGTCTTTTGAAGCACCGCAATCGTATTTTTGCAACATTTCTTTGCACCAATCGACACGAGCCTTTTTTTGAGCGACTTTCAAATTGTGCGGGATCCAACGAGAACAAACCTTTTTTTACGGCCAGGTGTTCATGCACTATCGAACGTATGCTGGTGGAAGAAATGTCCAAGGACATGTCGCATGTCGATCTTGCATTATGAGTTCACGCTCGGCATCAATGTTCTCTGGCACAACAGCCGTTTTTTGACGACCTTTACGGAATTCGTCTTTGAGCGAGCTTCGGCCACGATTAAATTCATTATACCAATTTTTCACAGTGCTATAGGATGGTGCTTCATCGCCATACAAAGACTTAAGTTCATCAATGCACTCTTGTCGTGATAATCCACGACGAAAGTAGTGAAAAATCATGGCACGAAAATGTTCACGAGTTAATTCCATTTTTTTTATATTAATTTTTTCAATTCACTGTAAACAACACAAATAATGGTCGTACGCCAAAACGTTTTGAGTACGATTATGCTTAAAAATTACAAACTTTCCAATGGAAATGTCAGATTGCACTTGGCAGCACTCAGTGTTGCCAGGCCAGAAATATATATAGCAGCCCTCGTACATTAATATTTTGTTGAATAACCTCTGTTTTTAACAACTGCGGCACATCTTCGAGGCATAGAATCAACAAGGTCCTGACATCGCTTTAAGGCCTTTTTAACTATGACCTATAAATCGTTAACATTGGACGGCGATTTGTCTGCAACATATTTTTCGATGTCTCCCTTCAGATGCTCAATAGGGTTAAGGTCAGGAGACTGAGCCAGCCACGACATAACCTCAACCCTATTGACCCGAAAGCAATCCTTTGCATATTTACTCGTGTGTTTCGGGTCATTATCTTGAAATACCAATTAAAGTGGCATATTCCATTATGAATATGGAAGCATCACTTCATCTTATATCTGGACATAAACATTCTTATCAATTATGCCTTTTATTTGGTGTATCGGGCCAACCCTACTGCAGGAAAAACATCCCCATACCATCACTTCTGCACCACCCCGTTTAACAGTTTTTTGGTATACCGTGCTTTGTATTCTGTATTACGAGGACGTCGGACATACTGCCAAATAACACAACTTTGCTTTCATTGGTCCATAATATATTTGGCCATTGCTCTTTTTGCCAGTTGACATGTTCTTTGGCGAACCTTTAGTTCGCGGTTGCTTGCTTCTTCGTCAAGAGTAGAACTTTTCTTAAACTTCTGGCGAAAAATTTATTCTCCAAAATGCGTCTGCGTATAGTTACTGTACTAACATTGATTTCGAGTTTCTTTTTTATTTTATTTGATGACGCCAAAGGATTATTCTTGCTGTATCTTACAATAAGTCGGTCGTCCGTGCTAGTTGTTTTCGTTTATGGTCACGAGTTTATATTTTCTCTTTATAAAATAAAGCATTCGATATCATTTGGTCGGAGCAGCCCAGGATTGCTTTAATTTCTTTGTAAGTTTTTTCCTTCTTTCGAAGATCCTTTATCAGAGCGCGCTTTTTCTTTCGAACAGTGATGTCCTCGTCCCACTGAATGCAATATTATCTCTATTTACAAAAACTGTTTAACGTAACTTTATTTAAAAACAATATCTAAATAAAATTATTTTGCAGAAATGTCTAGCACTCCTATATTTTGTAACAACTCAGCTAACGTAAATAAAAATTAATAAATTTTATTGTAAATAATGTACTTTTCGCAACATTCTTTTAAAATTCAACTTCGTACATTTCCTTGGGGGTTTTTACACAAGACTAATTGTGCTGGCATAAAATCGCAGTTTGTAGGCTTTTTCGGTGAAGAGAGTGGTTTTTAGTTGGAACAATTTTTCAACCAGCTTTAACCCCGCACAAGCAGAACAAAACTAACACATACACACTTATGAAAATACAGGTTCTGCGTTTTTTTTTTTTGCAGAGCGATTTTTAGTGTTTAGTCGTCCATCGACGCGTAAACATGAACACAACAATGATGAATTTTATTATGATTGAATTCAATTTTAAGATTTAAAGTTTACAACAGTTATTGATCACTCTTCGTTTAATTAACTATTTATAAATATTTTTATAAAAAAAACACACAATAACAGGAGCAAATTACCGCACTCGATATCGAAATTTTAATAAAATTTAAATGTAAATTTCGTTCGATATCGAATGCCATAATTTGCCCCCTGTTCTATAACCTTTTTAGTTAAAATATTTTTTGTTTACAGCAAAATACCTGAACAAGAAATGTAATTAACAACAAACTTATAACTAAATATGTTTCGTTTATTTTCGTAATAGATAAAATGAAAGGTATTCGAATAACGAGTTCTATGATGATCTGTTTACGTTTTATATACGTCACTATTTAAATAATTTTGTTTTATTTTATATTTATTTTATGAAAGAAATCTAATTTAGCCCAGTAGATCCAAACGGCGCGCTTTAATTACCATACAAATAATGCTGGGTGCAAAAGTGTAACTTTTGACTAAATCTGGTTACATACGCATTTTGTTTTTCAAATTTATAATATAAAAAATTGTGTTTGTGTTATATTTTGCAGAAAGTTTAATAAATAAAATAAGTAAGGATAATTTAGTTGTGTCTTCGAGCTTTATTTCAGAAGATAATAACTCATGTTACATTTTTGCTCCTTACTGTATATTAAGTTCTTGTAAATGAAAAAAAAAAATATATATATACACGGCATTTACACAATGCAATTTTTCATGAAACTAACATGAAATTTTTGTTTGTTGGTGAAGCAAGAGGGGTAAGCAATATGGTATTGCTTGAATTTCGATAGATATTTCATATCGTTTTTTTTCGATTTGGATATTAGAGAATATTCTCTAATAATTATTTTTTATTGACCAATAAAATTTTAAGGTCTTACCCTTGAAAAAGTTTGATTAATGGTTCCAACGGTTAACAAGTTTATTTGTTGTAAATTAGTTATAGAGCACGTTGAGGGTTAGCTAAAAAGTACTAATTCAATTAATATGTACAGTATGTCAATTCTGTCTTTCCACACAAAACAAAATCTAGTTTTTGTCATTTTTCGTATTAAAAAAAGGTTTTTATTTTATAAAATCTAATCTTTTTATTTATTATAATTATTTACGCTATTTGTAAAAGTATAATTTTTACAAAAACATAACAAAAATTCAAAACAAAAACAAACACTACTCCATTTTTTTGATGTCAAGAAACTCTTTACACAATTGTAAACATTTTTGTTAAAACTAAATTATTAAAAAAAAATACATTAGCAAATTTTAGTAATTTGTGTGGCCCCCGTTTGCATCTATCAAGCATTGCAATTTCTTTTTCATAGAACTGATTAACTTCTTTGAGTCGTAGTTGGATGGTATATTTTGCCGCTCTTCTAAAATTGTTTTTGAAAGCAGTCACATCAGATGGCTGGCGTTTAGCAACCCTTTTGTTTTAAATAAATCCACAAATTTTTGACAGTATTTAAATTCGGATTTTGAGCAGATGTATCAATGACTTTGTCGCAATTGTAAAGCAATCACATCCGTACCATATGTGACTTATATTTGAGATCGTTATCTTGATAAAATTTGAATACAGACTTAATCTCTCTTATAAATCCAAATTTCTTAGCACTAATAACTGAATGGGTCTGCAAAATGCTTAAATATAGTCGCGCATCCATTGTTGTTTCTACGAAAGCCAAATCACCAACTCCTTTGCTGGATATGCAACCCCAAATCATCACAGAAATTTTTCCAAATTTGACTGTAGGAATGATGTTGCGGTTTTTTAGCGCCATACTCTATTAGGCCCATAGTTGTAATAAAACATAATTTTTGACATCGTCCCAATAGTCTGCCGCATGCGAGATATTCGTAATGGCGAAGGAAAGACGCTTCTCTATATATTTTTTAAGAGAGTGATGGTTTTTTATTGTAACTCTTGTTCTTAATTATAGCCTTTCGAACTGTTTCATGGCAAGCAACTATTCCGCACTCTTCTTCAAGCTCCTTTGCAAATGCTCTTGTACAAGTTTTCTAATAATAAGGCCCTCTGCTCGTTTATTTATTTTAGGCTTAGGGCCACCTGCACACTTTAACTGCTATCTACTTTCGTTTTCAGCTCGATTAAACACATTGTAAATTGTCTTTCGTGTTACCGAAAATCTCTCTGACAGATCCGCAACACCTGCACCTAATTGCTGGTTGTAGTAAATCAGTTTGTTTTCGATTTAGAAATTTTGTCAGTACTTCTTCATAGCATATTGACCGGCGAAGTAAAATAACTAACTCTCTATCTCTCTCCTTCACCACCTGTCTTATCTCTCATCTATCCCTTTCCTAAAGAATGTAGCACGGTTGCCAAAATAACTTAATAGGTATTATTGAAGTGCTAATTCTCTTTAAAAAAAAACAGTTGAATCGCGTCGTACGATAATCTTTTGCCTGGCATTATTTACTTACAATAACTTTAAAAATGACATGAGCACTGAACATTTTTATCGGTAAATGATAGATAACGGTTAATTACAGTTGATCGTAAAGTGAGTGCAAAAAAGCAAGAATTTTTTTTTGTTTTTTGTGTAAAGAGTTTCTTGACATCAAAAAATTAAGAAGTAATTGTTTTTTTTTTTAATTTTTGTGTTTTTGTAAAAATTCGTTTGTTTTGTTTTAAGTTTTTACAAATAGTGTAAATAATTATAATAAATAAAAAAACTTTATATTTTATAAAATAAAGTGTTTTTTTCATACGAAATATGAAAATACTAAAATTGTTAATGTGTCTAAAGACATTATTGACTTACTGTATATATTGGCGGCTAAAATGCCAAACAAAAAATTAATATGCTCACATGCGTAACATGTAAATACAGATGTACATACATGTATATAGAATAGATGCTTCCAAAAAATAAATACATATGTATGTTTGTACAATGCATGAATATAAAGAAAAACGTAAACATCCACTCATTTCCATACATACATACATACATACATACATATACACAGTTTCTTACTCATGTTGTAGCCATACCTTCATTCGGATATACAAAAAACAATGTTTTTGAATGTTTGCAATTTTATCAACATATAAATATGTATGTATTTTTAAGTAGTATTTATGTAAGTATATACTTATGTGTGAACAGAAGAAACATCAGGCGATTTTATTGTCTCTATCCTCAAAACAAAAATTAACCATGTTTTACGTTTTTATACAATTTCTTTTGCAAGGCTAAAGGTATTTTATTTCTTGTTTTGCTTCACATTAGTAAAAAAAAAATAAACATACTGGATTAAGTATCTTAAAAAAATAAGGAGAAATGTGGGGTGTAAATAAATCATAATTCTATTTATGTATATTTTTTAGTTAATACTTTTACACTGAATTAATTTAATTATTGTTTTACTTTTAACAAAACTCCTTTACATTGAAAAATACTCTTTTATCACAACAGCATGAATACAATTGATTTTATTGTGAAAAAACACTAATTTCAATAAATTTTATAAAATTGTTTATTTTCTTATTCACCTTTTGAATTTTTTTTATAATTTTTTTCTTTAGAATAAACAAATAATTTCAAGTTTTATTAAAAAAAATATTTACGATCCTAAAATATATACTTCCGGAATTTCCTTTTTATTGACGTTGATTGGATTGCCGCTTAAGAACTAAAAGTATATAAAAAATAAAAACAAAGAGTACATTATTTCTTTTTGGATGTAAAGAGAACAAACAATATATTAACGAAAGTTGAGTGCTAGGCGAATTAATTTTATCAGGTGGCATCATTGCGGCAGCTGACTAGTTTTTGCTTAATTTTTTTATGTGTAGATTAGCTGTCAAAAGTATTTTATTTTGTATCATAAAAGTTCTTTTTTTAATAATGTTTAAAATAGAACTTTAACAAGGCTTCCTGAAAATGATATTTAAATGGTCAGAATATAGTGTCATTATTGTGTATTGAAGTTTACCATAAACGTAAGTGCCTGTTGTTCTTTTTATTGTTGTTTTGTTATAGCGGCGCGGCCACCCTATTTGAGTTCATCTTGGCTGTGTGTCAAATAAATATTCTTCACATATAAATAATTCACTAGTTAAGACCAGTTCTACAGTTGATTGTTTTTTATTAATAAACATTTACGATTTTATATATAAAACTACACATAAAATTATTTATTTTCAACTGTAAAAAACAATCGCGGCACTTGCTTCATAAATAATTGTGCTATTAATGTTAAGTTTATGTTTTAACATTTTTGCACCATTTTTTTTTAGTTTCAGCTAATTTTGTTATAAATTTAGGAACCCTTTTCACAATTTATGATAATATTTCTTTTAAAAAATATTTACTAACAGGTACTTTGTAACCGATGGTTAAAGATTTGCGAATCGCAATCATCAGATTACTTAGCTAAAGTAAACAGCAAAAAGAATGACAAAATAGTGCAATGAAAGATTGGACAAAGGCGAATTGATACCAGGTAACTGCATTAGCTTTATCATGTCTTTTATTTTTGTTATCTCTTCTTGAGCTGTCAAAAACGTTTGGCAATAAGTGTGTATTTGTAAAATTTACAAATGTTTTATAAAAGGCCTAGAGTATTAGCATAGTTACATACAATAAAAAGCAATAATTTACATAGAATTAAAAGCAATAATTTAAACAACTCACAAAAGAAAACAGCAAACGTATGTTAGCCGCATGAGCTAATGCAGTCACCAATTTAATTCTCTTTGGATTGGACTAAAAAAACAATACCATTTGTATATGATTTCTATGAAAAATGTTTTATATGTTGAAAAAATATATTAAAGAAGCTCTGACGCTGCTGCTAATTAAGAAATATATCTTTGCCTACAGATAAAGTCGAGTTAGGACAAAGTTGAATTGTTGCTATTGTGTGAATTCTAATATTCTAAAGCACAGCTATCTCAAAACTTTATCGTTATAGAAAAGAAAAATAAATATTTCAAGACTTAACAAATGACATTAAATTCAAAATGCTGTTATACTATTTAAAAATGAATTTCCTTATAAACTCTTCCTAGAATAAGGCAAATTAAGCAGGTGATCCAGAATAGCGTTTTTTAGGCTTCACTTTTAAAAAATTAATAATTTTACAATAGTATACACGTTTTCTTTCAGCTTTTATTTATACACATTGAAAAGAAGTAGAGTTTTTAATTGACTATATTTGTAATTATCTATGTAGACTAAATTGTCAGCTCATATTACGAAATTGTTTTGATGAGATCTCTCATGAAAATACTATCATCATAGAAACCATGTCACTATCTTTATGACTGAACTCGACTTTTGTTTGATTAATAAATCAGAATTTATCCAGTGTACACTGTATGTAATATCAAGTGTAAATCCTGTTAGATATATAATGAGAAAATTTGTTTAATTAAGTGCTACCAAGTGTATGATAGCTTACATTTTTTTCCAGTATGGCAATATTACAGTGGTAAAAACTAATTTAATCATATTCTGTCAGTCAGCTGTAAAGTTTAGTGGAGACTACGCAATTATTGAAAATAAAAAGCACCAATAATATTATGTGTGTTTTATAAAAGTGAAATAAGAAAAATTAATTAAACTACAACATTTTTAGAAAATAAATTATATTTAAAATCAAAGCTAACGGTAGTGCAAAAACAAAAGAAAAAAGTAATGTAAGTGGGTACAACTAATTATTTTTGTATGAATAAAAGTACAAAAAATGTGAAATATATAATTAAATAAGGTCATCCAAATAATTATATATAAACAAAATTGCATTGATAAAAGTACTGGATACCCAACTATTTTTTTAATATCTAAAATATCAGTTTGTCTCATGATTTCTGTAGTTAAATTCTTATTCTTATTGCGTCTTCATATTTTCCGGGGTTTTCTTTTTTTTTTTTTTTTTTTTTTGACAAATTATTTTAATTAAACGTTGTATTAACTTGTTTTGTTATTGCTGTTTTATAAAATTGTGACTATAGGAATATAACACCAAATTTTATTGATTTGTACTGATTTATTTATCATTTAGGTGTAATTATTAAACAAAAGACAACAAAGGAGATGGTGTTATTTAATGCGATACATATTTAGCATCTTATCTATTGTTTTCTTGCTTTAAATTTCGTGTTCCTTTTTTTCACTGCTTATTTGTTATAGCACATTTGGTATATACATATGTACATACTTATTTTTATGTATTTATAATAAATAGTCTAATTCTACATAGAAAAGTAAATACTCTTACTGATACATAGTTTGTATTTTCATAAATGTATATAGTGTACATAAATAGGTAGATTTGTATGGATGTATGTTAATTGGGCTGTTGATCTTGATGATATATATATTTTTTTTATTAACTTTTTCCCAAATTCTACTGTTAATAGTCTCTGTTATTGAGTAGATGTTATTGCGCAGAGTTGCCAAGTTATAAATTTATAAGCATGTCAGAACACTTAATCAAAAGTACTGCAGCTGTTGTTTTTCAACCGTGAAGTAACTTTTTTAAATTTAGTGCAATTCGCAAAAATCAAAAATGTTCTTCAGGGAGGTGTTATGCCTAAAATGTAGAATGAAAATTTTCGGGAAAACCCTTAGTTTCGGAGTTACGAAACTCCAAAGTATCTTTGGGTAAATTTGTAAGTACTTGTACTGAGCTTCATTTTCCAATAAAGATTTAAAAAAAAAAACAACATAGAGAATTTTTTCTTGTATCCTTGCTACTTTACTCTAATCAAAAACAAGTAATTGAGCGATTGACAGTTAAAAAACAAGAAAAAAAACATCAAGTGAAGAAATGCCGCTCACCCATATTTTGCGAGTTATGGGCTTCTGAACTTTTCATAGAATAGTACGATTGATATTTTTTAAGACATCGAAATAGGAATCATTTAAAAGCTTTTGAAAAGATTTTTTCAGGAAATGCTAAAAACTCTGCTTAACCCATTAAGAGCAATGACATTTTCGAGTTAAAATTTATCTGGAACTTAATTTTTTATTCAAATTTGTGTCTATAACGCAGTAATGTTTGCATTAACGAAATCTTGGATCTACTTCCTTTGTTTGATTATGAACATCCAAAGAAGTATTTTTTTTATGCAGTGACAATTAAAGTAGCATCTTAAGGAAAGCACTCTGAAAATAGTTTAACTTAAGCTTTTAAGCAAATATGGTCAATACACGTTCGATTTTTTAAAAAAATTAATTTTTTCTATTTTTAAACTACTTAAAATCAACTTTCAGTACTTAAAATCTTAAAGTATTCTGCACTTTACATGCAGAGAGAATTTTAAGCCATGTAAACTAAGAATTCTTTTTGAGGACGATCGATTTTTTATGCTATTATTGTTCGTAATTTCCTTGCTTGATTGGCTCAAGTTTGCTACCAATTATTTTTAAACAAACAAGTTAAATCAGCACCCATCTTGCCAATACCTTCTTCCACCTATTGGATATCTCAAATTTCAAAGCTTTAACTATATATAATGGGTACTTTAACTACTAGTCAGGTCATTCTCAAGGAATTTAATCATTTGTGGATGTCTTACTTCTTTGTGTAAATGTGTCCAATTCAAATTGGTGAGGCTTGATTAAATTAATTTTATTAGTTTTTATTGAAAATTACAAGTCTCAACTTCTTAAAATGTAATTTCAGAGAAAATTACCAGTTGTAGTTTGTAAATATAAATTTTTCTTAAACCTTTAAACTATGAGTGTTCATATATGTTAAATCGAATTTTCGCTCCCATTTTTTGTTGTAACGAATTTTCTGTATATTTTTGTAATATTGCTTACATAAATCACTTAAAAAACAAATGTATGTTATAGAAGTTGTTAATTTAATTCAGAATGATTTTTTTTAATAAAGAGTTTATTTAAATCTACAGAATTTTTTACTTTCATAATAAGGATAAGAAGTAGAATGATAGTCTTTTAACAAGAAATCTTATAATTGTTTCCCTAGATTTTCGAATTTGCGGGGTTTTGTTTTCACCAGACTTAATTTGTATTAAAATCAAATGCAACATGATAAGTTTGTTACATTACAAAGCTTGTTTGGGGCCTTAACTGCATCCACCGTGTTTACAAAATAATCGCTTTTCTCTTGCAAAATGCTTTTCTGGTAAACTTTTAACTTAGATTTTTTTTTTGCTGTTTATTTTTACAAACAAAAAATTTTATAAATGCAATCGAATACGTCATTCATAATTAAAAAAGAAATACTACTAAATAAATGTGGTAAAAAATAAGAATAAAAATTATTTAAACACAACACCATCTAGAAAATGTAAATTTAAAAATTATTCAGGATAACGCCTTATTCAAGAATATGTCTTGAGTGTTTGCTTAGTTAGCAACAGAAAGGATGTTTTTTTTCGAGTTATTCCTTTTTATTTATTTATTTATTTATTTATTTACTTTATTATGTAATATAGAGCCAAACACGGCCAAAATAAAAATATTACATAGTAATTAAACCTGAGATAATAAATTTAAAAAAAAAACTGACCATTAGAATTTGTCAATGGCACCCCAGCCAAATCATTTAACTAAAAAAGTAAGAAAAAAAAAAATTATTACACACAGGTGAGAAATTCATCAACTTATTAGTTAAAAATACTCGGACCATCGAACTGTTCACAATTCTCTAAATGGATTCATATTTCTTTTTCTTTTAAAATAGTTTTATTTGTAAAGTTGGTAACATTGTTTTGATGTTTTCATTTCTGTATTTGATTAAATTTTGTTTTTGCTTTTTATTTAGTTTTTGCCAGTACGATTTTGTTATTCAAAGGTGCATGTTGTGTTAAAAGTGGCATAAATAAGGAAAATTAGTGTGTGTGTTCATTCGTGGATTAGTGAGAGAGTGTAAGTGTATTTTTTACACTTGCAGACAAAGAAAATTTTAAAGTTCTGATAATTGGACATTTAAGAAAGCAAAATAATTCAATATTTTTAATCTGCAACAAATTATTGCAAAAACATGTATAATTCTACCATGCACTTGTTTCATCAATTTACATTTTACTTTTAATTTAATATGAACAATGCACAATTGTACTTATTGTTCGTTTTTGTCTAGGCATTTTGTTTTATTTCATTTTCCGTTTATTAATTGCTTTTGCTAATTTGTTAAAAGAAAACTAAAAATATTTGGTTATGATTTTATTTTGAAATATAATTGTGTGTGTATATATATTTTGTTTTATTGTGGTGTTGTTTGTTTCTTCTTCTAAATACTATGTATAACGTCACCTTTAAAAGCAAAAGCCCTTACAAATATTTTATTGAAGGAGTAGTTTGAAAAAGTTTTTTGAATATCTAGTGGCATCATATAATTAAATTTTTTGATAATGAATTTGAGATTATGTTTCTTCAAAACTGGTACTTGTACCTTTATTTCGTTTTCTGTGCAAATTCCACTGTTTACATTTTTTAAACTTGGTACCTAAACACAAACTTACACATGTACATAAATAATTGACTTTTCTATTAATTATTCAATTAGTTAAATTGTTGTTTAAAGAGTTAGTTAAAACATATTTACATATATTTCATTTGCTTTACAGCTATTAGCAATTTACATTCCTAAAATAAAACCAAAGTATTCTAAAAAAGTGAATACAATAACGTTAGTATCAAGTAAATTGCGTTTTTGCATTGTTTTTATTTATATTGTGTTCATCTGTTTATCATCTGTTTGTAGTGTTGAATATAAATTTTTATTTTTTTACTTTCAAAACAAAAGTAAATTCATCATTCTGTGTATTGAAGGGGGTGTATTTGCATTTTTTTTCTTTTGGTTATGACAACGTTTGGTGCAATGTTACCAGATCTCTTACTTTTTACCTATAATAAACACACAACGAAGAAAAAAAATAAAATTTTATTCCTTTTTTATTAAGATAAATTTAATATACTGCCAGTTTTATATGAAAAGCTCTTAGGTCTACAAGTTTGAACCTGCCTGAATTCTTGAATTTTACATTTTTTTTATCCTTCAATAATTTTTAAGTAGATAAGCTTCACTAGAAAATTTATGCCTTTAACTCAAATGCCCAATTGCCTATTTCGCAGAAATATATTGTGAAATTTTAAATTTACATTAAATTATGCATGCAACAAATGTTAGCTTCTTTAAGAAAAGAAAGTTCCATAGATTTTGGGGTATTCATTTTACGTGGCAACCCAGTGTGGAGAGTTTTTCAATGTGAATCTCATATTTGTTTGCACTCTCTTTTATATTTGATTATTTACAGTTTTTTTTCTATTTTTTTTTTCTTTTGTTCTTTTTTGTTTTATGTATTTTAAACAGCTGGGGTTGTTTGTGTTTACAAAATAAATTGAAAACAAAAATCTCTAATTTGACTTTAGTTACAGTAAACATAAAAAATAGTGTGATATATTTGTTTTACCAGTACGTATGAGTTGTTAATATGTGAAAAAATGTATGTACCTATATGTTATTTATTATATGTTTATTACACGTTAAAGTTTTTAATATACACCACTACCCATGTAATAAGAAACACTGTAGAAAGCTTGATCATGTTATTACATATTTTTGAATATTTTATTGCATTTTTCATCCTTTTTTCCTTAGTAGGTAGGTAAGTAGGTAGCAGTTAACAAAAGATGTTATATCGTTTTAAACAATCCATACATGGGAGTAGTTCATTTTCATTTTCCTTACCATTGAATGATAAATAAAGATAATGCTTTTTTGTAGCACTGCCTTTGTTTTCAGCATTGATATTGCTTTTTGATGAAAAGGTTTCGATAATAATTAGGAAAAAAAAAGGATTATTATTAACTAATGATTAAATGGTTTCAGGACATTCAAATTCAAACAATTCAAATTTTCAAACTACAAAACGTCTGCAATATTTATGACTTTACAAAATAAACGATGGCATTCAGTTTAGATTGGCTCAAGATTTAAAATTGATATTAATAAGATTTAAAAGACAACGAATTGAATTAGAGATTATGTTAAAATTAAATTAAAATTATAAAAACATTGCAAAAGATTTATATTTAAAATTGATAATAATAAGATTTTTGTGTAAAAAACAAAATGTTTTTAAAGTTTGCGGAGATAGACGATTTCTTAAATCCGTTTGAAGCAGACCTGCAGTGGAAAATAGTCTCTCAGAGGTGAAAGAACTCATTTAAATTTTATGTTCTGCGTTTAGTATGTTATTTCTCATAGTTGTCATGCAAAAAAAAAAAAAGAGTTGAAAATTGAATATTTTGTTCAAAAAACTCTTAAGAAAAATAAAAGAAGTATCGGCGTATCGACAGTAAAATATCGCCGAAATCGATATATCGGAAAACCAGAAGTATCGTCGATTGCATCCCTAATTTATATATTGTATGCATAGAATCCTTTAATCCTCTAAGATATTATTATTATTATTATTATTATTATTATTATTATTATTATTTCATCAAAAGAAGTATTATTTATCCAATTGTAATTAGTAATTAAACAATAGCCAGCCCACGACTTCGTCAGCATATTTCTAGTTGAAAATTAATATTAAAATTTAGAAAAATATATTTTAAAACATTTGTTGTAGAGTTTCGTAAACAGTGTTAAAAGTTATCCATCAACAAAAATAAAATTCACGGACAAAAAATTTGGTATCTTCACATTGGTATCTCTAGTTTCTCTACGAAATGACTTATTTTTTTTTTTCTAAGTATTCCTTATTTGAACAAAGATTCTAGGGGACCTCTTCAAAAAATTTTATTTAAATTCATCCAGCAGTTTTTACGTGATGCGAACACAGGCAGACGGACGGAAAAAAATTCAAAAACTAAAAGTTTTGTATTCCATATCGATTTCTATCTACACCAACATCAAAATATTCAACAAATAGGTATTTCATGTACAGAAATTACGTAGTTACTGTTATTATATGTAAAGATATAATTTGGTAAATCTGAAAAAATAGCTCATTTTATTAAACATGTCTTATTATTTCCCTTGCAACAGTTAAAAAAAGGGTATATTTAAGTTTGTCATTTCGTTTGTAATTTTTACAATATTAACTTCCAACCCCATTAAGTACATATATATATATTCTGAGTACGTGTTCGAATTAAAATCATCTTCGCCAAGGTATTAGATGAGCTAGAAAAAACTTAAATACGACAATTGATCAGACATAATTTCTATAATTTTGCTATTGAAATTCAGTAAGATCGGTCAATGTCATTCGAGGAAGTGTACAAAACATCACGTCTACCTGCAATTTTTCCATCTATTTTTTTACTACTTATTACCCACAATTATGCTAGCTGGGACAACTGACGCTGCTTTTAAACAGAAACTTGATGGCAGCAAATAATTTGTTATGCCGATTTATATGTATATGTAGTTATCACTCAAGATTTGGCAAAGCCTAGTATAGCAGTCTCGCTTGTTTTTTTCCTTGATATCGATTGTGTAAAATTTGTTGAAACTAGAAGAAAAAATTAAGTATTTGAATTGTCTATTTAGCTGCACATTTTCTCGCATAACGTATTTTTATTCGATCATTATTATTTCAAGGAAAACATTTTTTGGAATTTCTAATATTTGCATTTGCGTAACAAGTGTATTCTGGAACTTTGTTTCAACGATGTCCATCTATCCATGTTTAAGTTAGAATACTTCCAAGTTAATTTGTAAAGGATTTCATCAGGCGATTAAATAAGACAGCCAAGTGCTAGTTGAAGTCGAACACGCATAATTTTTTTTTTTTTGCAATTTTAAAGTGTCTGCTTATTACCGCTCAGACAAAAATAGGTTTATATCTGCTATAGGAGCATCCTTTAAGTTTAAACTTTATTTTTCATCCTCGTGACCAAATTTGAAAGGTCTGTCTGTTGCTATAAGTCTCTATACGCAAGAGTTATTTTCTTTATACATATTTGTCTTTATAGCATAAACTGTGTAAATTTCTTTAAATTTTCAAAAGATAAAGTCACTTAATAATCAGGCTTCTATGGAGACACCTTTTAGTTTTTACTATATTTTAATGTAAAATTTCAAGTGCCTGGCTATAACGGTTCTACAGATATAGTTTGGTGATAGATATGAATACGTTTTTATCCTTTGGGTTCGGAAAAATCGAAAAAGTCGGAACTTCACCGCAACTTCGGATGCTACAAACCTGGATTTTATAAAGAAATTGAGAGATTTTATCAAGATTATAAAATTTAAATAAAATCGAAATTTTACAAAAATGAATATCTTACCAAAAACTGAACATGAAAAAATATCCTGAATGAAGATAAAATTTATTAGAAAAAATGTTAAACAAATGATTGCAATTTTTCATGCAACGTAAAGCGTAAACGATTTTATTCCTCCTTATTATTTTTTGCAATCCAATTTTGAGTTATTAATGCTTTTAGCTAGAATAGTTTTTCGAAAGCTTACATTTTCAAAAAATTATGTTGAGTTTAATAATGATAGTGTAAGTCGTCAAAATCTGTAAAAAAAAAAAAACAAAATTTTGTCTGTCACATTAACAGTAAGATTTTTCCAAGATCATTTTCAAATAAGACTCTTGAAGGTGAAATTTTATTTTCTTTGCTTTTAAAATCCAACTCTTTTCTGAACAAGTTACTATTGTTTAATTAAAAAATTTGTCTAAAAGTATACTTCACATTAATTTTTTTTTAGCTTGGCCTTCATATATATCTTTTTTATGTGGCATATTTTAATATTCCGCAACAATGTACACATGTACGAGCAATGTTCAGAATTAATCAGAAATTTATTTATTTAAATATTTCGATTCGGTTAGAAAAAAATACACTCTTTTGTTTAAGCACATGTTCAAATTGGTTTGAATGTTGGTTGCTTTGAGTACAAACGTTATCCCCTGTGGCTTTTTTCTGATCTCAAATATAAAGAGACTTTTTGTGTCTCTTTATATTTGACATAAAAACACAATTATAGCAAAAGCTGTAGGATATAATTTAGGAAAAATAAATTAAAAAATGGGTCGAGACAACAGTGTTTAATAAAATTTGACAAGATATTTTTAACTAATTGAAATAAATATTTTTGTCGTTTTTTGAACACAGCTCTTATGTATATAAAAACATCGTGGTGCAACAACAAGCACTTCAAATATAAAAATTCTTGTGACACTACTTTTTTTCTTCTTTATTTTTATTTGTATTTTTTTTTTTTTTTTTTTTTTTTTTTTGCCAAAAATAAACCACGCTTCATTTCATAGTTGCTTGTGAACTATTTTAAATGAAATTGTATGAGAATGGTAGTACATACATACATACCATACTTGTTCCAATATAACAACCTAGTGACCTCAATTTTAATGTACGCGTGCACACACATACATATGCACTTACTTACGCTATGGTACGTACACCTTCCTTAACCATAATATTTGTTTCCTCTCCATCTTTGGCCTGCTTGGTGACATGCGATGCAATTGAATACAAAGCAAAAATATGCACATTTTATTTGAAGAAAACTCTGACGTCATAGCGAATTGCAAAATGCATTACATTAATAGTGTTTAAAAAACTTTTTTCTTTCTTTTTATGTACTTTTTATTTGTGTATTCTATTTAACTTTATTTCCCTTTTATGAATATTTTTTAAGATTTTTTTTTAAATTTTAGGAATTGTTTCCCATTAAAAAAAAAAAGTAATTTGTTTTTTTAAAAACGTTTAAAGTACTTGAAAATCTTAACCATCACGATTGAAGGTCAGACATTGTTTTGAAATGCTGCTTTAAAAAACGAAAAAAAGTTACAAAGCTATTTTAGGTTCTACTACTTTCGCCTCAATAGGCAGGCACTATTCGTTTCTCCTTTTAAACATAAAATTGAAATACAAAAAATAAAATCAGCGTCAAAATTTTAAATACAAATGCTGTTTTAAATTCAAAAAAGTATATTTTATTAAGATCATTAATTTTTTTTATTATTATTAAATTTTAAATTACACAGAATAAAAAGAAAATTTATTTAGAGATTTTTGTGTTGATTTTTAAAGAAAGCACGAAAAATTAGACACTAGTAATGCATTATATTGATCCCCACTACCGTCATCAGAACATTATTTATTACTAATTTGGTTATAATATAAAGTAATAAATAATTTACACAATGAAAAATATTTATAAAAAAACTCTAACATTTTGTGTCTTTGGGTCCGCATACTTTAGTAAATAATTTTTCTTTCTTAAAAATTTTTATACCGATATTAATTTTAATTCATTTGTTATAATATTAAACAGTTCAGCTATAAAATATTTATCATCAAAAAATTACATTAAATAATTAAAAAATTTATTAAATTGAATAAGTGGGTGTATTTTTTCCGACCCCAATTAATACATTTATTCTGACTTCTTATGCATAGCGAAGTTGATTAAGCACTGTCCGTCTGTCCGTCCATGGTACTGTTCAAATCAATTTTGCCAAGACACTAGATAAACTAGAGAAAAATTAAATACGCCAATCGATCAGACATATAATATTCGAAAAAATTTTTTTATTAAAAATCTGCAAGATCGGTCCATGTAGCGGGCAAAACACCACGGCTTCCTCTATTTTTTTTATCAGCCCGATTCTAAATATTCCCCGGGAAATGAGTTCCCTGGGTGTTCATTTTCCCCGTGAACAAATTCTCTTATTCTAAACACACGAGGAGATTTTTTTTGCGGAAAAGGGAATATCAATTTTCATAGTCAATTGTTTTGCTTTCAGCTGTTGTTGTTTTGACTTAAAACTTGCTATTAATTTTTATTTAAAATAAGTGTCGAATATTTAAATAAAATAAAATGTTTAGTGTAGCATTTCGAGTGGTAGGTGAAGCAGCAGAAGCCAATCAAGTTGCATTTTATGTAAATCACAAAGCCGGTCTATGGTATATTGTTTTGGAGCTTTGGTTTTTCCCCCTCATAGCTTTCAACATATTTTTCTGAACACAGATTTCCTCTGCAAGAATATCGGTAGAGGAAACCTGTGCTGGCTGCTCAGTTGAATTTTTTAGCTGGTGGCTAAGATAGACACTCCTCAAAATTTTCACTTGAAATAATTGCATCGTCGGTCACTATAATCTTCTGCAGTATATCTTCGATAATCTATTCTGCTTGCTAGCATTTGAAGAAGAATTGCCTAAACCGAATGTGCTGATTTTGTCAATATTGTTTGTTTGTTTGTTTTTTGTTGCCCATTAAATATCATATTTCCATTAAATTTAATTGAGGCATTTAAAAAAAAGACTTTGTCGGCAAACTGTTGTTAGGAGCAGCAAAATTAATAATTAAATAATGATTATAAATTTTTAATTAACTAAAAGCAATTAAAAAATTAATTTTCTTTTTTTTTTTTCTATATTTACAGATTGGGCAAAATTTTATTAAAATTAGAATCTATAAGACATAACCACGGTGTAATACCTGGTTATTGTTGTATTAGAAGCAGTCAAATCTTGTGATTAAAGACACAGCAAAGATATCATCGATTCAGATAACATCTGCTTAAAAGATCACAAAAACAAAATTATTTCAAAGACAAAATGTCTTCACCAAGTGCTGGCAAACGACGCATGGACAATGATGTCATTAAGTTGATAGAATCCAAACATGAGGTTACAATTATAGGCGGTCTTAATGAATTTCATGTAAAATTCTTTGGCCCTCATGGGACACCGTACGAAGGAGGCGTTTGGAAGGTTCGAGTCTACCTGCCTGACAATTATCCCTTCAAATCACCCAGTATAGGTTTTGTGAATAAAATCTATCATCCTAATATCGACGAATCATCGGGTACTGTGTGTCTCGATGTTATAAATCAGGCCTGGACAGCCCTGTATGATTTGTCAAATATTTTTGAATCATTTTTGCCACAGCTGCTCACATATCCAAATCCTGTAGATCCACTTAATCGTGATGCAGCCTCACTGTATTTACACGAACCTGAAGAATATCATCGCAAAGTAGCGGACTATGTGCAACGTTACGCCACTGAGGAGGCCCTCAGAGCCGCTCAAGTTGAACGTGAAAGTAGTGATAGCGAATCCAGTATGTCCGACTACAGTGAAGATGAAGCAAGAGATATGGAGTTATAATACCGGTTTATTATTAAGTTAATATTATGAATTTAAAAATAATTGCAATAATTATGTAGATTACAATTTTAATGAAAAACAAAACAAATTTAAGCAAAGGAAACCAATCATAAACAAAAGATGAATTAATAATAATGTCTGCAAAATGAATAAAGCGACACAACAAAACAACAATAAACACAACAGAAACAAATTAATTTTATCCTCCCCCCCTCTACTACAGCAACCACAAACAAACAAACAAAAAAAAAAAAAACTCAAATACTAATTATAATTATAAAGAAAAAACCTTAGCCAATCAATCAAGCAACCAACCAATCAATAAATAAAAATAAAAAATACATGGAAAACACAACATTTAAAAATTTAACAAAATAAAACCCTTTTAAAAATTTCTTTAAATAGATACAAAACAAACAACAACAATACAACCACAGAACAGGAAAAAATCTATAATTTTTTTAATAAAACAAATAACAAGAATTTGTTAAACACAACAAAAACAACTACTTATTTTGTACACAAAAACTAACGCCACCCACCCACCACCTCCCCAAAATCTATTTATCTAAAACATACAAAATTTAAATTTTTTTAACATGCACACGTACGTTCGTTTAAAAACATACACACAAACATTTAAAAACACTACATACATTGAAACATACCTACACAACAAATACAACACAATGACCACCATTAGTTATCCCAACCCATCCCATACCCATCCTTGGGAAAACTTGAAAAAAAAATTTTTTTAAATAATTTTTTCAAAATTTTATTTTCAAATTCCTCTGTTCTTTTTTAATTTTATTTTTTATCTTCTCATTGTTTAAATAAATATCTTCCTCTAATTATTATTAATAAAAAAAAAAAAAACATTTGTAACTGTAAGCGATTTTTGTTGTAAAAAAAAAATTACAAAAGCAACATTTTTTTCATTTGTTCTCTGTCGTAACATTTTATTTTTTATGATTATTATTTAGCTTTTAACTTTAGCGTGTAACTAAAAACAAAAACAACAAATAATATAAAATTACGTTTAATAAATATATAAACATATTTTGAAATTAAAGTTTAAGAGTTAAGTAAATAATATAAATATATATACATACATAAAGAAACTAAAGAAAATATTGAAAACTATTCACTCGCTGGTGTTTGCTTTATTTACACAGGTATTTGTAAAAAACAAATATATAAATAAAATTATGTATGTGTATTTAAATTCGAAAATACTCTTACAGTTTTATAAGTTCACAATTCTATTCAATTCTATAGGAATTAACTTTACACTTTTTTACGAAAAGTAGGCACTCGTCTTCTTTAATGGATGTAGAACTTGTTTATTTTGATTGCCTCCACGAAAATTTCTTTTTTTAATCTCTAAACTGGGTTGAGAACTGGTATAAGAAGCCAATTCCGAAAAAAGCAGCAAAAAATATGTAAAAAGCATCCAGGCATGTTCTGACAATCGCAAATTGCTTAAAAATTTATTATTCGGGTATGTGATGAAAAACAATTAAGACATAAAAACAATTTAAAATCAATAAAAGGTGTGATGCATGTGGTCACATCGTTTTGTCCTATTGATTTCAAATTCCATTTTGTTTCAAGTCAAAAGCAATAGTTTTGATATGTGATGAAGAACAATAAAATCGGATTGAAATTGTTTTTAAATCAAGATTGTGACAATAGAGTCTGTTTTCTTTTTTCAAACTTATAAAATGTAAGTAATTTTTTTTCTGATTTTATTTTTAACATTTCTTACTAAGTTTTCTTTCTAAGCTAGATAGAGTGTTGTAGTTTTGAAACTCTTGTTCGATGCCCTGAAATATGAGCATTATTCCCAATAGATTTTTGGAAGGATTCTTCTGCAAAAAATCTTAAAGCATCCGCCAACTGCAGTGTAAGTGGTATTAATGTCTTCACATAGTTCTGCTTAATTACATTCAAAGTCATCATAAAGCCTTCTTTATTTAGTCGGTAGCATTGAATAAATCTGTATAAAAATAATATAAGAAAATATTTATGTATTTAAAATAAAAAAAATTTACATATCTTCAGGAAGGTCCAAGGGATTCAATTTTTTCCGCAGTTGTTTTCTTTGTATGTTTTCAATTCTGCTTTTTTCATCCATTACAACTAAAGCCGCTGCTACAACAAAAGAAATTTTAACTTTTTTTTTTTATTATAAACACTTTCATTTTAAAATATTTATAAAATGTAAACTTTTATGTATTTTTTACTTTGTCGTAAACAAATGCACAGTTGTTTTCTTAGGTATTGTTGTAGCATTTTTTAAAAATGAAATTGAATTGAAACAAAAAATTGGAATATGAAACCAATCAAAATTCATCACATCTTTATCGTTTTCAGAATTGATTTGCGTTTTCAAAACGATCGTTTTTCATTACATACCTAATTGAAAACTTCTTTGGACAGGCATGTTCTGACACTCATGCGTTTTGCTTTTTTTTAAACTTATGTTCGACAACCAAAAACATGATTTGTCGGTGCAAGACATAAAAAAAATTACAACAGCCTTCTTGCTTAGTTTAATTTCTTAAAAAAATATTCAATTAAAAATAGAACGAATTAAGAAACGGACGCTTAAAGATTATTTTAATCCAATGAATATTTATTAATTTAAAAAAATAACACAAATCAATAAACATTTTGACCACGTTTAACCGCACTTATATTAAAATATTTTCGAACATCAAGTAGAACAACTGTTTTATGAAATCGTCAGTTCATCGAAATCATAGTTCAAATGCTCTTCTTGAATTTTTTTATTGATTTGCAGGGGAAAGAAAACTGTTCAATAGCCTTCGATGAAATCCCAAAATGATGTATCGACTTCAAAATTTTAATCTTGAGATTTGTTTTTAATGGACTAAATTTTGTTAAGAACATCTTTAACTGCTTATTATGTCTTGCAACATAGTATACGTTGATCCTCACCTAGTTGGGCAATCAAGTTAAAGTATTTTTAAGTGTTTTAACTCAAATATTTCGCAAAAGATATTTGGGTTTTTTCGAATATATTTCGTAAGATTACGACAATTTCTTATATATTTATTCGGCCTTATTGCGGTTGTCGAAAACGACATTCGAGAAGAGTCGTTGTCGTTAGTTACTTGTTTGGGTATTATGTAAAATATTCGACAGTAAAATATTTTGTAATAAATCCAAAAATAAAATGTTATTAATTTTTCTGCAGTATTTCTAAGTGATAAATTAAAAGTTAAAGATAATAATAAATATAAACAAAAATATTTAAGAAATAAGAAAAAATTTGAATAAGTGTAAAATAAAATGCACTTTAGTTACTAGTGGAAACTGCCCTTAAGTTCTTTTAATTGAATTTTACGTTTTTTTAATTCGATTTCATTGGACATTACCTTTAAAAGATGTTCTCTTTGTTCTTCTTTTTTAGGCTCTCTTTTGTAAACATTTAATTAATTTATTTTCCTTTGATATGTAGTTTTTTTTTGTTATTAAATCTTTAATTTTTTTTTAACGATTTCATTACTTTAGTATACAGTTTGAGTGTTTCAATTTTTTTGTTTGCTATTTTTTCACTTTTCTGTAGCGTCAATTATTGACATTGGAACTGAAGCTTCTAGCTATGTGTTATTGAATGTACCTCCATAAGCTCGACCAGCAGATTGAACTGCTTAACGATTGTTGTTTTTTTATACTTAAAATAGAAAACAGAACGCAAAAAAAAAATTTTTTAAATTAGTGTTCATTTTAAAAATTTGTCGTGTACATTAATTTCAACGGCAATCACCCTTATTCTAGTTGTCGGCATCGTCATATATCCATCTTGATATGTGTCGACGCATTCGATGTTGACACTTATCGATTACTGCTCGAAGATTTTTTGTAATCTATAACAAATGTGACGACGATATTGTATAGACGTGACTCTATTTTTTGTCGACGCCATTTTCAATAACGAATGGAGGGGATTTACTTCAAACAAAACATTGAAGAGTGAAAAATTTCAACTTACAAATGCAAATCAGTTTGAAAAATTAGTGCAAGTATTGCAGAAGAATCCATCTACTACACAGAGGCACTGCTCCATATAATTTTAAAGAAAAATGGGAAGAAATTGGAAAAATTCTAAATTCTCTTGGTCCACCTAGAAGATTAGGAGATGGATGGCAAAAGGTAACAAAATAAAAAAATCGAATAGTGATTTATAAAAAAGTTTGTCAAAATTACTTTTAAGGTATGGCGAGATATAAAATTCAACGTGGAAAAAAAACCTGGTTGCTAATAAGGCGAAGTGTAGAGCCATTAGCTTCGGAATGCTTAAACAATTTTCACTTAGTCCGCTGAAAGAAGCTCCGCAGTTCCTTTAAACTTATAAAAGCATTTGAATCCTAAAGAAGCAGTTCAAAGCGTTCAAATATTTTGTCATGGGAATTTGCTGAAATCGAATTTGTCATTGAAGCACCAGTGGAAGTCAACCAACAGTTAAGGGAAATACCTTGCACGTCTAATACTGTTGTTAATAATGATACTAGTTCTGCTCAGCCTGTTCCGACGAAAGTAATTAAAAAGAAAGCAAAAATAAAACCATGCAATTAAACCGATATATTGCAGAACCACAGCCAGCAACAGGCAAAACTACCTTCCGACATTTAAAATTTTATATCCTTAATAAAACGCACTCTTAGAGATGTTGATAAGCGACAAAAATTTTATTGGAGGTTGAGGAGAAGAAGCTAAAATTATTGATAGAGAAAGCTCAAAACAGATGAAAAAAAAAATTAAAAAATAAAAATAAAGGCTTTAAATAATCAAATTTTAAATAAATAAAATTTAACAAAAAAAAAAAAAAAAACTTAGGGATGTGCATTTTTATTTCATAAAAATCGATAAACCGTCGACGTCGTCACAGTTATGTTATAGAATGCAAAATTTTTGTTGACTTGACGCCGACATTGATACGAAGTGTCACTGATACTAAAACGACGACAACGTCGACAACTAGAATAAGGATGATTAATAAAGGCAATATTACGTCGACGTTGACGGTAATTGACTTTGTTTTTGTCAACAAAGTTTTTAGCGTCGACATGTGAAATTTCGTTTGTTTTTTTTTTCTATCTTACAAGCGGGTCACTTAAAACTAAAAAAAACCTTTCTAATGTAGTAAATATTTTGATCATCTTTCTTAGAAGCTTGAAACTTTATATGCGAGACATCTATGCAGCCTATTGTGCCAGAAATACAACTTACATTCAGCATTCTCTTCCTCAGACATTTCAATATTAATAAAAAGGGCGCAGGAGACTCTTTCCAAAACATCGAACAGCGATAATCCAAGATTAAAATCATTACTAACACTCGATTGGTGTGAGCCTTAAGCCAAGAATCGCAATGTTGTAGCTGGCGCTTCTCATTAAAAGCTCAATTTTTTTTATACGAATTTAAATGCTGTTTTATTCAGTGTATAATATCTAACAAAACTGCTCAGAATCTACAAAAATTAAAAGTAATTTTATTACAAATATGTGGCAAACTGTTCGATCTTTGTCTCAATACTTTTCTCCGAACTTTAAGCATTTTATTATTTTCTTCATCACTGCTTCCACTTGATTCAAGTATAAACAACATTTTTTCAGAAAAATTTAAAAAAATTAAGTTTAATAACTGCAAAAATAAACGGAGATAATATTTTTTCTTTAAAATTATTGATAACATGTCGACGTCAACACATGTGCGCAAATTAATATTAACTGAGTGTCGAGTTGACGTCTGCGTCGACCAAATTTGACTGTGGCTAAAAACTACCAACGACGTCGACACCGACTTTCGCAATAGAGCTGATTAAACGAAATGTAGTCTTCTGCCACCAAACCGTTATATTATCCCAGCAATTGTTTTTTACTAACTTTAACTTTTATTTTCCTTCTTTGAATTGAGACTGACAAATTTGATTCAGATTCTTTTTATTTAAACAAATTTTATGCAATTTAAGTAAATGCGTTTTTAAATTCGCAACTCGATTATTTTTTAGCTTGTTTTTACATTTTTTACACGTAGCCATACCTTAATCTACAATATTCTCGAAATAATTCCAAATTGAGCGCAACAGTTATTACGTCAATACAGCAAATGAAACTAAATTTTTAAATGTGATTTATATGTTTATAAACCCCTTTTTTTTTAGAAAAAAAGAAACATTAAAAGCAAAAGCAAAAAGCATTTGAATACGGTTATATAAAACATAATAATTAAAGTAGCCTTTGCTTCTGCGACTATTCTATTTATGACTTGCTTAAGCAAAGATACTGTTTCTGTGTTTTTTTTTTGAACTGACTAAAAAATACAAACTGGTGTCTGCCGAAAGTGCTGCTTATTTGTTCATAAATCATTTTTTGATTTTGCTTTGGCTGAACACTCGTTTTTTTTTCTCAGAAGCAGAAGCCAAATGAAATTAAATTTATATTAATTTTCTTAAACACTGATCTTATCATTATCATTACACACATTTCTTCTGCACCGGCGTATGATTGTTTTAGTTATAAATTTTAATTTATTTATTATTACTCATACGCTGCGTAACAGAAATATATTCCTTTTTACTTTCATGATGTAACAACGGCTTTAGAACTAAGAAAAATTCACTTTTTATTTGTTTTATCAATAAATTTATTGCTACCTTCGTCTGCATTCTTTTCTCTTTGTATCAATTATTAAAGATTGCATGTTATTTCTTTTGCCATGCTAACCTGTCTTAAAAAAACTTTAAATAGAAATTCCCTACTAAATTGTGCGCCACTTAAAAAAAAGACTTTTTTCAACCCTTTTGCTTTGCAGAATATTTTTATGTCATGGTAATAATTTTTTCCTGTTGTCTTTCTAGAATTTGTGGGAAATCAGTTCAAAACTTGCAAGTGTTGTGTTAAAAAGAAATGGGTAACTTTTTGTTTTGTTTTGAGAAAATTATTCTAGAACTAAGAAAAGTTTTATTAAAAATTTACTTTAGGCAAATTGTTTATAATTGTTGTTGTTGTTATGCAAAGTTATTATCTAAGATAAGATGTGAAAAAACATGACAAATAAAAAATTATTTTTTTATCACTAAAATTAAAACATTTTAAAACAACTTTTACTTGTTCTACAAAAGCTGAACATGAGTTTAAAAATACTTTTTTGTGTGTTTATGTAAACAACTTAATATATTTTTTAAGTTGGCAGCCTATTTAATTAGTTTTAAGAAAAATTAATTATTTATAATTTTGCATTTAATTTTACACAGAAAAATAATTGTTTTTAAAATTAAAGTCGTAAAAACTTAAATAGAAAATTAAAATTAAAATGTTCAACAATAAGAGTTCTTTCAACTAACGGAAAAATTCTCCACTTGTTGTTATAACATCCCTGTAATAATTGAGTAATGACAATAATCTCCCTACTACACTGCGATGTAATATTATAACCTCACTTTTTTTTTTGAGATTTCTTATATTCACAGAAAAATTAAAAAAATGTATGTCTACCGCTATAGCACAAAAGTAATTAAATTTTAAGTTGGTGTATGATTAAAAATAAAACATATGGACATTTCTCTCAAAAGGTCTACCGAGACGAAAAAATCAAAAGATCTTTTTTCTACGTTAACTGCGTACGACAGTATCGAATTGCACAAATACATTACTAAGCTAACGTTTTTTTTTTTAAATTTTGTTTCTGTTAATGCTAGAAACACAATTGCGGCAAACGATGAATTTCGCCGAACATGATGAATTGGTCGGTAAAAATGCGTTGTACAAATTTGCCCTATGAACACAGCTGTTATAATTCTTCAAGCTGTTTATTGTTAATGAGGTGACTGTGTGACCATATAAAAAATGAAACATTGCCAAAACTACAATTAAAAACAATATTTATATTTAATTACTTAATTGTACATTTATTTCAAATGCTATAAAATAAAAAGAATTAAATTTGTTTTTGTGTGAAATAATTTTATTCACCCCTATTCTGCGTTTCGATTAAGTCTCCGCATTCAGTTCCGTTAAGATCGTAAATTGGTATTCTGAAGAAAAACGGAATCGAAAGAAAAAGAAGAAGGCAACAATGTTCACAAAACTAATAGCATCATTGTGGAATGTGGAAATTAAATAGCAAAATAAGCAAGTTTGTTATCATTTTCATAAACAAATGTCAAATTTAATACAAAAAGTTGTATGTTTACATAATTAGAAATAGTTTCTTGATAAAGTTTAATAAATAATTATTAAATAAAACAAAAAAATTTAAAAACAAAATAAAAATTAACTGTTCACGGCAACTAATTTTTGCACTGGCGTTTTTTGTTGAAAGACCTAGTGCATTGAGGAATCCTGCAACTTCCTCTCAGTACGCTACTACTTCTTCCTTTGATCGCTGGTGGTATCCACATGTAATGTCTGTAATGTAATGGCATCTACATTGCATCTGCCAGTTTTTCAAACTGCTCTGGTGTTGTTGTTTTTGACCCGTAATACATAAACAAAACACATCAGATTCGGGTACAAAAATTAACAATTTAAAACAATAAAAATTTATTTAATTAGTTAAAAATAATTTTAAGTGTTTTTTTAAACACTCAATTTTTAACTTTTTAACTAAAAAACACAAAAAAGAAATCCCCTCCGTTAACAAAAAAAGCAACTGAGAAAAACGGAGCCCCGATCGTAATGCAGAATACATACAATCGAAAGAAACTGAGCGGAATCGAAACGCAGAATACCAAAGTTGTCAGACGGAGAAAATTTCAATTCGAATCGAAACGCAGAATAGGGGTGATTTACTAAGATACTTTAAAACCAAACCTGGTAACATTGTGCTGATTTGTCCGTTGTTCGCCGGCTTAAGAAATAGAAATAAACAAGGCGAATTAATAACAGGTGGCCTTAACAGCCCAGGTGACTTTGTGATTTTTCCTTCTTCGAATGTCAAAAGTTATATTCTCCTATTGTACTTCTTTTTTTTTGACAGCCGAAGACGGTTTTTACAAAAACAAAATGTACATATTTCTCTCCCAGTGTTGTATTCATTTTCGCCGTGAGTATACCTGTTATTAATTCGCCTTGAGAAATAAATGAATTGCAGAGTTCGCCACGCATGGCGAATTTAGACCGACATTATGACTGTGAGCATTTCAAATACACAACTATATTTTTTTTGGCAACAAAAAATCGCCACAAAGAAATTGTCGTTCCTCCCAGTTATGTTCCTATCGTATTTGATAACAATTATTATTTTCTTACTACACAGTTTTTTTTTTTAAATGCCACGCAGTATTTTGTCTTTTTGAAAAAAAAAGTCAAGAAGATGTGAAGTCACGTGCATGAACTCTTTCGGTATTCGAAAAAAAAAACGAATATGAACTGAAAAAAGGCAAGTTCAATTTGCAACATTTTAATGATAATTTAAAGGGTTTTCTATAAAGTTTTGCTATTTCAGATAATTTTTTCTGATAGGAATAATTTTTACTCAGGAGGTCCGGATGTATACAACTCATATTTAATAGAAATGCGAAAGACCCCACGCAAATTTTCAAAAAATAAATTTCGGAGGTGGTTGTCTTAGATTTAGAGAACGTTCTGCATAAAAAGTACGCCACAGCTGGCCTTTCTGAATACAAAAAAGAAATCACAAGAGTACACAACTCTGCGATAGACAAATTTGAGAGGTTTTTTTGATAAAAGTTGCTGGAAAAAAAGTAATTTTCAAGCAAGGTATTGCTACAAATGAAATTTATTCTTCAATTAGATTTTTGTGAAGAATTTAGTGGAAAATATCTAATGCATTAGTAGACCTTTAAGCTGAATTTAATTAATTGGGGAACATTATACCCAATGAAGTATGCAGAAATGCCACGCAGCGGTAGAAATGCACCACTTTTAAAAAAATTATTAATTTACCATTTTTCTAAACGCCAAAAAAAAATGTCTAAGTTTTGTGTGAATATAAGAAAACTATAAAAAAATAAAAATATACCGGAAGCAAAAATAAAACAACACATGTCCCTGCAGTTGTTTTTTTTTTTTTAATTTTCTTTTCAATACAAAATAAAACGGGTCGATTATGTATAGCAACCGAACTTCAGTTGCGTTGAATGTTGCCAATTTTATATTACAGATTACAACTGCCAACTAACAGCTGGCAACTTTATTTACCAAATAGTAATGATATTGGCAACCGGATATTATTGATTGCCTCAAAGATTTTTTAAGTAAAAACAAACATTTTAGGATAAAAGTACTATTTTACATCCAAATTTTTTTTTATATTTTAAATGCCATATTTTGGGAAGTAATTTTTACTTAATAATACATACGTGAAATTTGTTACAACAAATAACTTACTATGCAAATTATTAAAATTTTGTTGAACTTTTTTTATGATTTAATTGACCATGTAATTTAATGGAGCGACTCTTATGTACCGCAAAATAAAATATTTTTGTCTGCCCCCTAAAATTTTTGTATAGAGAAAATAATTTTCAAACAATAATTCAAAAATTTTCTGATCCAAGACATTTGCAAATTTAAGAGATAGACGTAATAGACAGGTTTCTAAAATTGAAAGAAATTCACAGCCCCTTAGATCTGATAAGAAAATTAAAAAAAAAACTATCAATCCAGAAAAATAACTTTAAAAATTATTATAGTGTTTCCGAATGATTTCGAGACATATTTCTCCTTAGTAAGTCAATTACCCAAATAAAAGAAATAAAATATAATAAATTGAACATTTTATCTTTACACCTTAAGTCATCTGCAAGTGAAGAAGAATGTCAGTCAACAATTTAAAAAAATAACCCAGTAGGGGTGTTTTTATTACTTTAGAAAATATTGTTGCAAAGATGCTTTATTTAAGTTATAAAAAGAAATAAAAATATTGTGTCTGTTTACAAACAAAAACAACTAACATAAAGCAATAAAAATAAACGCAAAACACAACTACACACACGCACACATAACGATAATTAAAAATAGACAACATGTATAAATAAATTTAAATTAATAATGGAAGGTTCTGGAATCAAATAACAACCATCATGTGTCTCAAATGATAAATGCGTAGTAAAGAAATATTCTACCAACAGATGGAGGAAGTTCTGGTATATTTCAAGATCCATAACATTTGGTATACAGGCTGAATTCATTCTTAGTGAAAACATCAACCGGTGAAGATTTTGTGTTAAACAGTGGTGAAGTTGCTATCGCGTATTTTTGTGTACTAATCGCAAATTAGTAAATAATCGCCTATTTAAAGTGTAATTTAATTAAAGTAGTAATTAAATTGTCTCTATTTGTTTTGCAATAAAAGAACTCCATAAAACAGACGTTTATAAATTTAAATAAACGTAACAATATTAAAAAAAAAAGAAAACTAAATACAACCGCGAAGATAAATATTAAACAAAATATATTGAAAGCTTATCTTCCATAAAAAGATGTAAAATTCTTTTCGGATTTAATCATTTAATTTTGTAAAAATATATTGAACTAAATTTTCAAAACAAACAACTATGCTCGAGTAATACCTATATATAGCAGTTTTTTTTTCATTAAAGTATTTTAAATAGTTTTGAATTGTTATTTAACTTTATTTTCTTGGAAAATTTGTTTGCAAAATCATACTTGGGATTTTTTCATTATTATTGAAATTTCATTAGCATTGTTTAAAATAATGACAACGAAAGAAATTTAACTACCATTTAATGGTTATGAGTTTATTTTGATTAAAATTGTTTTTACTAATGGTAAGAAAATTTTAATGAAATCTTTTAATTACTAATTACAATTGAGCCAAAAATAATTGTTTTTATGAAACACAAATTTTGATCACAGAAACTCAAAAAAACTATGTATAAATTATGTTAATCTTAATACTCTTGTAGGTTGGTCTATATTTGAATATTTTAAAAACTTATCAATTTTACGTAAGACTCGTGTGAAACTTTATGTCTAAGATCGAAGACCCTGAATACCCTAGCTAGCAGATCTTATTACTTACTCAAACATAAATGTTTGTACCCATAATTTCTCATTTTTCCTGAAAAAAGTTAAAACATATATATTTCACCAGATTTTTGTGTATACGAACACGAATGATAATGATTTGAAAACATTTAATCATTAGTCAATGGTAATGACTTAGTTTTTTAACTCATTATTAATGAAATCTTTTCATTAAACAGCATTGCCATTAGTGAAAAAAATGAGTATAATTATTTATCATCCAATGCTAATGAAATCGTCAATTAGTTAGTCTATCTAATTAATTACTCACATGTATGTGAAAAATAATAAAACAAAATTATTTTAAATAATTTTTTTTTTAAATTATATGTCACATAATTATAAATTAAGAGCAACAAATTATCGTTTTTTTACTCGATTGTTATCATCATGCCCTTTAACGTCTTTAAGGGGCATACGGCATGTAAACAGGAGCATAAATAGTACGGAGAGGTAGTGAAACCGATAAACCAGGTACTTTTACTTTACTATGTAGGTAATAGCGGCTTTACAACAAATACAACATTGTCTCATTTTTTCTGAGAAAGTTCAAATATATATATATATATATATATATATATATATTTGACCAATTTTTTTTAGTAAAATGTCATTTTAAAATAATTCTCTTCTAAAATTTAGGAGGCTGCTGTAGTCAAATTGGTAAACACGTTGACTATAAACATGGTTCGCCTCTGTGGCAATCGAAAAATGAAAATGTTTTTTTTTTCTGTTTAATAGTATAAATACATTTTCAGTATTAACATAAAACATGCAGTCTCCTTCGTTGGTACTTCTTCATAGCATATTCGCCGGTGAAGTAAAATAACTAATAAAATGGCTATCTTTCACTCTCTTTTCAACACCTCATCTCTCACATCCTCTTCTCTCATCCATCCCTTTCCTATAGAACAACGGTTCTCAAATGGGGTTCCGTGGACCCCTGAGGGTCCGTAGCAACCATCCAAGGGGTCCGCATAAAGAACCATAAAACAGTGTTTTAAAAAATAATAAAAGTTTTATTTTGAACTCAGGCTTCAGAGGGGTCCGCGAAAAAAAACTAGTTAACTAGGGGTCCGTGAGCAGAAATTTGATGAGAACCCCTGCTATAGAATGTAGCACGGTTACGAAATTAACTAAATAGGCATTGTTACCTAAAATGCTACTTGTCCTTAAAAAAAAACAAAAATAAGGATAAGATGAAATATAATGATAAATAAGTGAAATTAATGATAACAATATAAAACCAATTAATGTTTAGTCAATGGTAATGATTATCAATAAAACCTTTTCATAAAAAAGCATTAACATTAGCAAAAATAACAATAATGCTAAATAAATAATTAGCATTATTTATCATTTAATGATAATGAAATCACCAATTAATTAGTTCATTTAATTAATTACTCCCATGTATGATAAACATATACACACAGACTTCTTGGTTATCGAAAAAAAGCTATGCGGAGCTCAACATTTAAAAAAATTTATATCATTTTGCTTGCATTTTATTTAGTTTAGTATTATTTTGCTATTTTCCACTAGTTTGGCAAATTTTGTGTTCAGTTTTTTATCAAGCTAACATTTTCCCAATTTGTTTTTTAATAGATTGTTTGCTTGTTTACATTTTTTTTCAGCTGCTGAACTATCAAAATAACAATTTTGATAACTTATTGGCAACTGAATAATATTACCATGCAAAATGTAAATTATTTTGTCAGTTCAGTTGCCATCCATAATCAACTTACAACATTACTTGATTCCTTCAAATATAAATATTTCATTCTATTTCAATAAAATTTTTATTACTAAAAACTACCTGTAGGGAATGCATATCCATATGGCCATTTTGCTACGGCTCATATAGTTTATGGGTTTAAAAATATATACAAAATTAAAAGAAAGACAAAAATTAGGCGTTTTTTTATTCTTAAAGACATATATTACAAATAAAATAAAACATATTTCATACGAATCGATGTACAAATACTGGGGGCAAATTACGGCTTTTGATATCGATCGAAATTTACATTTAACTTCTATAGAAATTTCGATCGATATCGAGTGCCATAATTTTCCCTCTGGTTTTATTCACGACTAGCAGTGCCCATGACTTCGTCAGCATGTCATTTGGATTTTTTTTTTAAATTCAATTTTAGAAAAATGACTTTTTAAATATTTATTGTAGAGTTTTGTAAAGAGTGTTAAAAATTTTTCAACCACAAGAATAAAATATGTAGATAACAGTTTTATCACAATTGTACCGCTATCAATACTTGCTCTTACTCTTTTATCTCTATTTTCTCGAAGAAATTATATATTTTTATGAAAAAAAGTATTCTATATTTGAACCAAGGTTTTAAGGGACCTTTCTCACAAAATTTAATTCAAATACATCCTCCGGTTTTTACGTGATGCGAACTGGGACAAACAAACAAAAATTCCAAAAATTGATATTTTTGTATTCCATATCGATTACTATCTACACCAACAACATTGTTGTCAAAAAATATTTCATCTATAATGATAAAAATTGCGGTAAAAAAAATTTTTTGGAGCTAAAAATAAAGTCCGATTTTTTTATGGCAAGAAAAACTTACAACTCACAATTAATTGATGGTATCCGATTTCAACAAAAATTGGTATTTAATTTGGAAACCTCTAAGTTTAAGGAAATCCGCAAATTAAGTGACTGACCGAATTTGAGTTTACAACAAAGTAAATATGGCGACAAGTAAGATTCCTTCTCCAGCTGGAAAGTCGGGTGAATGGGAGAACGGTTCTCATTGCAATAAACTACCAGCCAGTTATAAAACGCAAAAGGAAAGTGAACGTGTAGTCTAATCTAGTTCTGGAATGTTGGTTAATGAGGTAACGTTGATGTGGGTTAAAGGGCATCTAGCCACACCTGGGACTAAAGCAGCAGATCAACTGGCAAATAGAAAATCTGCTGTGGATTTTTATGCACCAGAACCTAGAGTATCACTGGGAAATTGTGTAATGCAAGCAAAGGTCTTACAGTGGGTGAACTGACTTAACCTGAGAAGGTGGAAGAAAGCTAGTATATGTAGACAGGAAAATGCAAATTTGAAGTTTCATCTGGTCAGTATGAGGATTGAAGATGATACTTGTAGCCGGTGCCTGAAAGAAGCAGAGACGATAGCGCACATAGTATTTGAATTCTTGGGAGTGGCTAGTATAAGACTCAGAACCATAGGGAGAAGCTTATGAAAAGTAAATCTCATGGGGGATCTACAGCTTACAATCATTGAGGCTGCTTTCAAATTTACGGCGACAATTAACAAACCAAAAAATAATAAAAAAAAAAAGAAAAGGTATGACTGACTTCAGCGCTTCTTAAATGTCAGTCGTTTTTCGATATAATTCAGGCATCCCAAATTATAAACCAGGGATGGAAAACTATATGGGTTCAGATACAAACACATTTCATGACCAAAATCAGGCATAAAAAATAATCATTAAAAATAGGCATAAATGACATCAGCGCCTCTTAAATTTCAGACAATCTTGGATATAATTCGGGCATCACACATTTTTAACCAGAGATGGAAAACTATATGGGTCCAAGCATAAACAAATTGATTTCAGTAAAACTATGAAAAATGAAAATCATCCTAAGAGTTTAATAATAAAGTTATCAATGATAACGTTAGAGGACCAATTGTCCAATCGTTGGTTGTTGATAAAAGATAAAAAGTTTAAATAAAAATTAACCAAAAATATGCCTACGAAACGAACTCGAAAGTTAAAAGTTTGTAGAAAAATTTTAATCTGTAAAAAGAACGTTTCACTTTTTTTCATTCAGTCTATTTGTAAAAAAAAGGCTGTAGCGTATGTGGGCCACATAAAATCACTTTATAAAATTATTTGTAATGTATATCACACACATACAAACAACATTAAAGAATCTAACACCCACTGGCTTTTCACTTGCTCATGTCGAAACTATAAGAAAGGTTTTTTAACGATGTACTTTTATATTTTAAATAGATTTTGACAGGTTGTCTATATGTGTTTGGCTTCATAACAAGAAAGCGAAAAATAAAAAACATTATGTTGCATGTCCTTAACTAATTTCAGTTGTTGTTTTCTTTTTCGCATGTTAAGTTTATTGTCTAAATCGACTTTAATATTCAACAAAAACTTCTTTATTTATTTCTACATTTAAGCTACTAATTCGTTTCTTTTTAATCTTGTTTTTTATGCATATGAATGAATATAGTGGCAACAAAATTAGCTTCAAATGTTAACACTTGCCGCACAGCCCAACAAGGTGTTGGTGGTGGCAACAGCAAGAAAAATAACACGAAAAATATTAACAGCAGCAGTGGTGCTGTCGGTGTTGGCGATATTGAAAAATCAACTAGAGCTCATGCCAATACGGTTTTATTGAAATCAGTTTCAGCTTTTTTGGCAGGCAGTAAACGTAATTCTCGCAATCAATCGAAGGCATCGGACGTTTCCGTGAAAACCAAACGACTTTTGAAAAAGGAAAAAATGGATGAATTAAGTGGTAAAATAAATCCCAAACAATTGGAACAATTGAGAAAGAAAACTAAATTTCATAAGTGAGTTTTGTTTATATAAATGCTTGTGTATATGTGTGTATGTGGGCAAATTTAAATTTGTTGGTATATGAGAGGGGCGAAGCGTATGAGTGATTTTAAAAGAAACTATTAATCACACGTCTCTTTAAAAACGTGAATATTTCACAGCCATTGCTATCAATGACTGTCAAATGCAAACTAAATGACGAAGCTTTTTCAAATTCTAACAAGAATCGATCGGCAAATGTCTGTTAACAGGAGCAGTGCTGTTATTTCAGCTACAAAGAGGCAAATTTAAAAGCAAAAAGTCATGGATTGATTGAGCCGCTCTCGTAGAATCAGGTGGCTCTATTAAGTTAGAAATTTAAATTGTAAAAAAAAACAAAATATTAAATTTAAATGAAGAATTTTTTTAAAACGAAAGATCAGAACATAGAATCAATATTTAAAAATGATTTCGGGCATATGGCGATCTGGGCTGTTGATGACGAAGCGCGTTCTGGACATCCTATTTTAGGTCACTTTTTTAAGTACTGCTGGCCATTACCAAGAATAACACGAACAATGTTGGCCTCCAAAGCGTCAATTATTGCTGGCTTATCGGCATAAGCCATTGACTTCATATGGCCCCAGAGGATATAATCGACAGGTGTCAAATTGCACGATTTTGGAGGCCAATTGACAGGTCCATTTCTCGAAATCAACTTATCGTCTAATTTTGATTTCAATTACTCGATGGTTGCGGTCGTCATATGGCACTTAATGCCGTCTTGTTGAACCACATTTCCTCCGGATAAATGTCATCCATATTTACAAATAAAAAATCATTAATCATGGTGTGGTAACGATCTCCATTAATCAAAATAAGGTCCGATGATGCCACCAGTTTGTAAGCCACATCAAACGGTGCATTTTTTTTGGATGCAATGGAGTCAGTAGATTATGGATTATGGATTAGTCTCACTTCACTTTTAACAAACTTGTTAAGCCAAAAATGAGCCTCATTGCTGAACACAATTTGCCGATAAAACAACGGGCCCAATCGGTGAAAGAACGACGCAACTAGTGGTCTCGTGGCTTTAATTCATACAATAGCTGGATCTTATACGGATGTATTCCAAGAACTTTGTGCAAAATTTTTCATGTAGTGGACGCACAAAGACCCATTTCCTGCGAAAGACGACGAATCGATAAATTTGTATCTTCTTTTACACTTTCGTTTACAGTAGCGATATTCTCTTCAGTACACACATTCCTACGACGTGTATGTGGTACAAAATCTATCCACAGTTCGACGGATGGCTTGCTCAGACGGACGATTATGTGCACCATAATGAAGTCGTCTTTAAGTTGCTCGAATTAATCAATGATTTTCAAAATTAATTTGGATGATTTGATAGCGTTGTTCTAGCGTGAGTCTATTCACAATGATTTTCCAGAGTTTACTGAAAATAATAAGAAAAAATTTTTCATTACAATTTAATTTTTAGTGTTATTTTTTATAATTTAAAGTTCTATCCGGCTTAAAAAACAACCGATATATATTTTAGAAAATCTTTTACTTTGAATTTTAAATACTTTAGTCGGTTAATTAAAATAATTAATGATAAATAATTAAATCAGTAATTTTCAAATAAAAAATAAAATTCTAATAAAATTTTACCTTTCAGGGATGAATTAGAAGCTCTTTGTCGTATTTATCGCAAACTGGTATCAAATTATCAATATGCCACTAAAACATTGGCTTCAGGATCATCTGGAGCAGCCATAGCCAAGCCACAGACACAGGAGGTAAACGCAACATAAAAAAACTTCGAAAAAAAAATTAAAATGATTTTTAATTCTTTAAAAATTTTAGGGAATTGATCGCATAGTATTTCGTGAATTATTACACAGTACATTTGATATTATTACCGAGGAAATTCTTATGGAGCGTATTTTTTGCAGTTGGGACAAAGCTCATGAAGGTCTGCCATTACGCTTAGAAGGTTGGCTCATTGGTCTGTCAATATTCTTACGTGGTTCTCCCAGTGAAAAGGCAGCATTTTGTTTTCGTGTTTATGACTTGAATGGTGACGGTTTTATAACGAAAGATGAAATGTTTACTTTAATGAGAAACTGTCTAATAAAACAGCCGCAAGACGAAGATCCAGATGAGGGTGTTAAGGATTTGGTGGAAATTGTTTTAAGAAAATTTGATCTTGATAAAGATGGAAAAGTAAAAAAGAAATTTTTATTTTTAATTAATATTTAATATGAATTTATTTTAAAATTAAAGTGAAATTAAGTTTTTAAATTGCAATATTTTACAGGTATCATTGGAAGATTATATGCGCACTGTATCAGCCCAACCTTTGCTTATAGAAACCTTTGGCCAATGCCTTCCTACAGAAAGTGCTATTAAATCATTTTTCTCTACTTTGCAAGTTTAAAGTTTAATTGAGATTTTCAATACATAAATTAATTCCATTACAATAATAATAATAAATAAAAATAATATTATGCAAATTACCTTAAATAAATTATAATTAATTTCATTAGTCGCTCAAGCCAAACCTTTAGAAAACTTTTATAATTTTTTTTTAAAAAGTCAGATATATTTTCTTTAAGTAAAGAAATTTTCATGAACAGAATTTCTTTGAAATAATATTCCCTATAAAAATTCTCTGATCCATCAAATCACAATCACTGATGCTGGAAATATCCATCACAATGTAGAACAAGTTTCTATCACATTCTTAAAGGGAAAATGAAAACAATGATGTAAACATTTGTATACCTGTGATGTATATAGCGAATAGCGTTGCCAGTGAATTTTTTATAAAAAAAATAATAAAAATTTTGCATGATCATAAGAGCAGTTTTAATTACAAAACTTTTTATAAGCTGCATTTTGAATTTTGCTAATCAAATTTGTATGAACACAAATTAAAACTTAAAATTAATAACCAACAAAAACAAAAAAATAAAAATAAAAGATCATTTCAATTTACCCTGCCAGCATTTGGCAGAGTATTTTTAGATTGAAGTCACTTCTTCGTTACTTTTTTAGATTAAAAACTCAATTTAACAAAAACAAAATACATTATTGTCAAATAAAGATCTTCTAACAATCACTATTTCGTCTCTAACGGAAATTAATTGGACAAAAAGACTCGTTATAATAATACAAAAAACCTTCCCCTTAAATTTGTTATATTAAGAGTAACTTTTTTTCAACTACCAGATGATATTAAATTAATTGCTCAAAAATTTACAAAAACAACTTGCAAAGGCATCGAATATTGATCTCTCATAGGTCAAAACTTTGACTCTACTACGAGTGAATTAATTAATGTAAAGGATAGACAAAAAAACACTAATGTCATTTAGTTTGACTTGTGCAGTGTTCGGTTATGTTAAATGAGTCTGAAAAATGTTAAGAAAAATTGCATAAAATTAATGGATAAAAATAAAATAAATAGGTATATGAAGCTGTAAGTAAATTTATGTTAACGAATTAGATATTTATTTAGACACAAAATAATTTTAAGTTCAGAATTTTCTTAATCTCGAACTTTCTAAATTTAAACCTTTCTAAAAATTAAACCTTTCTAAATGTTAAAATTTACATTTTCTGTTTTGGTAAAGCAGAACTCTGTTACTTTTAAAAGTTTTATACTCAATACTGTTAAAGAAACTCTTTTAACACTTTTAACAGACACATATTCGACACTACCAGAATATTTAATTTTAATCCTTTTTAGGGATGATAAAAAGATTCCCATTAGTTGTATAACTGTAGTGGTACGTTTCTTCCGGACTGGGGATACTAACTAGATCAGAATTTGATATTATATGCGATACATTTTAACGCCATGAAGTAAGGATGAAGTGACTTTTTCGATAGAGAATGCTTGCAGGTTTATAGTATATGATAAAAATGGATTCTGTAATGAACTTTTTGCTTTGCTTAAAATGTTTTTTTTTGTTCCGTTATGATTTATGCGACTTTATTTTTATTAGGGATATAACGATACGCCATTTCGCCGATCCGATGCCGATATTCAAAAATAAATATCGCCGATATCGATTCCGATACCGATACGCATGAAATTGAACTCAAGTAAAAATTAACAAAACTCAAGTAGAGTAATTATTCTATTATATAAATTACAGTGTTAATTAATGAGCCTTTCAAATCATCAAAATTTTTAATTTATTTCAGTTTCGAAAATTTAAATTTTCAAACTACAAAACGTCTGAAATATTTATGATTTTACAAAATAAACGATGGCATTCAGTTTAGATTGGCTCAAGACTTAAAACTGAGATTAATAAGATTTAAGAGACAACGAATTGAATTAGAGATCATGATAAAATTAAATTAAAATTATAAAAACAACATTGCAAAAGATTATTATTTAAAATTGATATTAATAAGATTTTTGTTTAAAAAACAAAGTGTTTTTTAATTTTGTGGAGATAGGCGATTTCACAAATCCGTTTGAATCAGACCGGCAGTGGAAAATATTCTCTCAGATGCGATAGAACTCATTTGAATTTTATGTTCTGCTTTTAATATGTTATTTCTCAAAGTTCTCATCCAAAAAAAAGAGTGAAAATTTAATATTATGTTCAAAAAACTCTCAAGAAAAACATAAGAAGTATTGGCTTATCGACAGTAAAATATCGCTGATATTGATGTATCGGAAAACCAGAGTTATCGCTGATATATCGGTATCGGTTGCATTCCTAATTTTTATAAAACGACCTTTTGTACGACTATTTAAAAATTCCTAGCGGTAACACTGATCACATTTGTTGTTAGAACAATTCTATCTCATATTTTAGGCATTTAAAAATTTTTGAATTAAAAATTTGCAACAGAAATTATTTGCATTTTAAAATATATATTTTTTTTCATTTAGTGTAATTTTATTTAAAGTGATGCTGTCTTTATTACATTAATCATGATGCCCAGAACTGTTAGATTCTTTAATAATAAAAATTACATTTAAGTTAAATTTTTAATAATTTAAAGCAATTAAATTGCAATAAATGTTAAGTTTGCAGTGAGAAGCAATTTAAAATTACATACATATAAATATGTTAAATTATTAAAGCTAAATAAAAAACTTGTTTGTAATTACAGTAGAAACACGATTATATGCATTCCAACTTAAAAAATGCAAAAATTTCATACATCACGTCGATAATTCAATTTTTTTTCGAATGAAAAATCGTAAATCGTAACGAAAAGCAGAGTAAAGGTTAATTCATTATCTTTGAGTTTTTAAGTTTGCATGTCAACAAATTTTATGAGCTTGAATAATTTGAGGATGGATCTTTTGCCAATTCCTCTGAATGTTTGTGCCTGCAGAACTCCGCCATTACAGAATCGATTTTGGGAATTTTTTTTATTTAAAAAGGTATGCTTGCAGATTGGTCCTGTTTAAAAACAGTTGATAATTATTTTTAATTTTAGTCCCAGCCAGGGGTTGAACCTGTGATTATCATAAATCAATTAAAATTTTACTTTTTCGGCTTTCTTAATAAAAGTTAAATTAAAAATGAACCAAAGCCGAAAAAGTAAAATTTTAACAGTTGATAATTCTAAAAATTATAGGCTGTCTTCATACAATAAACATGTTTACGTGTAATATGAACCACATAGGGCAACACTTATCAATAAAAAATAAAAAAAAAATTGAGTATCGCTATAGCTCCCAAATGCGAAAAATAATGCAAAAATATTTGACGTTAATTTAACTATATGGGCCTGTCTTTTAAACCGTTTTAGACAAACGCTTGCAGGACAGAATAAATAAATAAGATCTTCTTAATGATTTTCAGTTTCCCCTTTAAATTGAGTTTTTCAATTTACGTTCAAGAAAACAGCTGATTAAAATTCTTTTAAAATATTTTTCGTTTTTATTCCCTTCATCAAGGGTTTGGGATTTCACGAAATTTTTTATTTTCCGGGAAACGAGAAAAAAATTATCGCTTTCCTGGGATTTTCCGGTATTCCTGGAAAAGAAGCAATTCTTAAAGAAAACAAGTTTATTTAATAGAATATTGTTAAAAAAATTCATAATTTTATCAAAACATAAGCAAAAAAATAAAAACAATTGCTAAATAATAAATGAATTAACAGTTTATAAAACTTAAAAACAATTCAGGTGATAAAACATACATACAGTGGCTCACAGCTAATTTTATGCAGCTATTTGTTGCTGTAACGATGCCTCAATTCATCGTTAATGTTGTTTACCTTTTCTTTATTTTACTTTTGGCGATGTCTTGCATTAAATTTTTAGTCTAATTTTTTTACGTGAAGTGTCAGTTTTAAAAAATTCAAATGAGTTCGCGTACAACGCTAGAATAACGGAAATTGGTTTTAAACCATTTCAAAAACGGATACTCACAGTGAAAAATAGCAGAAATGGTTAACATTAATGCTTCTACAGTCCAAGAAATCATCGAGCGTTTTATTCGTGAAAATAGGGTCCATAACAAATGAAGAAATGCACCAAATAAAATTTTCACTGAACATGACAAGCGATATGTTTTAAGAAAAATTAGGGCAAATCCAAAGCTCTCTGCTCCAAAACTAGCTGCTGGTCGTGTTTTGCGCCAACATAATTTTCATGGCCGAATTGCACGTCAGAAACCATTTATCAACCCAAAAAATAGACTTTACAGATTATATTTCGCCATAGAACATGTTACCAAGGATTCAGAATTTCGGAATTCGGTTATATTTGCCGACGAATCAAAGTTCAATATATTCGATTCAGATGGCATGTCTTATATATGGCGGAATCCAAATACGGAGCTAAACAAAGAAAACCTTAAAGCAACAATGAAACGTGATGGTGGCAGTGTTATGGTTTGGGCCTGTATGTCGACTGCTGGTACTGGAAATTTGACATTTATTGAAACAACTATGGACAAATTTAGGTACCTTGAGATCTTAAAGGACAACTTATTATAGAGTGCAGACAAATTTTAGATTTAGCCAGGTATTGTCCAAATTTGGTTAATTTATAACTGTCCACATTTGATGACGCCGCCACCACAGTCACCCGACCTTAACGTCACAGAAAATTTATGCTCAATATTAGAAACCAACAGAAGGAAACACAAAATTTCACACAAAAATGATTTGAGGGAAGCGTTGAAGACAGAATGGGAGAATAATTCGCCCAGTGTTACACAAGAACTGGTAACATCTATGCCAAACCGCCTCAATCTGTTATAGACAATAATATTTTATGTTACTGTTAGTTTCGTTTTTATAAAGCGTTGAAAAGCAAATAAGCTGTTGCATAAAATAAGCTGTGAGCCACTGTATGCCAATTTGTACTACATAACGAGAAATAGAAAAGATTAAAAATTGTGAAAGAAAGAATGTACAGAAATCGGCAGTAGATCTTATCTTATATAGATAAAAGTTTTGATTTAAATTTTAAAAAATTACAAATAAATTATTTTTTAATTCAAAAGAGAGAGCGATGTAGAATTAAATTAACCCGCCAACTTTGAGTTGGGTTTCCCTTGATTTCAAGTCATTGCAAACGTTGTACTATTATTTATCATAATAGGTCTGTTCCAGATGCATAACAAAATCGTCCGGACTTTTGAGAGTAAAAAGGAAATTACTCTCTGAATGTGACAAAGTTGTCTGAAATTGCTGAAACGCAAAAAAGCACAATTGAACATCCTAAAATGCTAATTGTGCTGACTTAATTAAATAAATTTAATTTGAGTGATTTTAGACGCTTAAAATGATAAATATTTCAAAAATAAGCATTTGCAGCATTGCCAACAGCTGTAAAAAGTAATTGAATATAAACTGAATCTTCAGCAACTAAGTCCTAAATGTCGACTTGATCAGACTCACTTGATGTGTCCATGACTTCTTCAATATATTTTATTAAAAGAAGTGATAAATATCCACAAATATATGCACAAGTACTTACAACTTCAAGTTTATTTGATAACTCTTCCATTTTGCTTTTAAGTAATAACTTTATGTATTTATTTAAAAATTATTTGATTTTTAAATGTAAACAAAAAACAGATGATAATCTAATTCTAGTCCGAACTTACCCAGAGAAAAAGTTTGTACAACTTTGTAGAGGAAATGAAAAATTTTATTCTCTCATTTTCTCTCAAAATTGTACAAAAATTGTTATCTGGAACGCCTTTGGACTAATTTGTACTAGTTCGGACTGTTTTGTTATGCATCTGGAACAGACCTTATGTAAATTTAAATTTTTTCTCGTAACAAATACTTGCTTTAATTTATTCAAAAATTTAAATCACCTTTTTTTCTACGTGTTACTCTTTTTACGACTGTTGATAATTTCAAATTGTTTTGTGTTTATAAACATTTTGCAAAACAAAAAGAATGGCCATGATTCACTTTTAAATTTTAATTTGTTAACAATTCTAATACAAATAACATTAAAAATAAAACAATATTAAAAAAGTTTTATTCAAACAAGTTCCCAAAACACTTGTGTAAATATTCTTTATATGACATTTAGATAATAATCAACTGATAATAATGAAAGTAAAATAAAACATTTGTCGATAAGAAAGCTTAAATGTATAAAAATTTGTGTGTGTTTTTCTAATTTTAATAATTAAAAAACACAAACAACAAATAATTGTACAATTAATACCACACAAAAAAAAATGCGTTTCAGTTTATTATTAATAATTCTTTTTAATAGATTAATAAAAGGTTTATGGTCTACTACTTGTCACGATAATAAATTTTGACAATCAAAAAGTTCTCTTCTACCTCATGCATGCACTTGCCTTTTAAATAGGGCACTCTATTTGTTATTTATTTGTTATTGTTTCTTACAAATATCGTCATACTTACGGCTTCTGTATAATTAAAATAATTGTAAGTCAAAGAATATATTAATTGAATTATAAAAAAAATGCTGGCAGGTTTATAATGACATCTTGTTTCTTTTTATGAGCAGAGAGGTAAAGTTCAATTGTTGTAAGTGGGGGAGAGTCGTTTTTGAGTGAACTAAAAAGTGATTTAAAATACTTGCATTTATTTAAACAAGATTAAAAATCAATGTTTAACAATTTTTTGTTAAAATTTGACACAAAATTTTTTAGTTAATTCATCAATTTCTTTTATTTAAATATAAAATTAAACATTTGTAAAAAAAAATTCACCACAAAAAGCACAAAAAGATAAAAATATTTTTATGGCCATTACGCTAAAGTGAAGTAGTTTCTAAACGACCTAGTTCAATTAAACTAGTTTCCATATTGAACTGTATCACTTAGTTCACACACATCAAATTATCTTGCTGCAATTCTGAATTTTGTGATTGAGAAAACAAAAGATAAACGATTCTGCACTCTATTCTCTTCCAAAATTCAGAATTGCTGCAAGAAAACTTAACGTGTGTGAACTGGGTGATACAGTTCAATTATGTGTGAACTGGTTTTATGGAGCACTCGCCCTTTAAGCTCAGTAAATGAGCACTTTTGGTAGTTCAATATTATTAATATTAAAACATATAAAATTAATACTCTAGTGAAACCTTAAAACCTATTTTGGTACAAATTAAGCAGAAAATTGCTTTTGTAATCAGAAAATGTATTATAATGGAACACCATTCTCTTCTTATCTTAACGGTTAACAAAAATATTGTCAGATAAAAGTGGATTCTTAATTTTACAATTGTTTTTTTTTCAATTGCACACCTTTTCATTAGTAAATATGTTTATGGTTTCAATTGCTGATAAATTTATTACAGAAGTAAAAAACAATAGAGCTCATTTTGTGTAAATTTAAAACAGAACACTAAAAATCTAATGAGATAAAAATAATCGAGCTAAACAGCTCAACAGGATTTGCTCAATTCCTTTAACTCACTAAGTGAGTATTGAACTTGAAACAATTGAGCAAACAAATATAATGGATTCGCTCAATTGAGCACACTGAGCTTTGAACTTTTGAACTAAATGAACGAACTAGTTCGTTCTTATGAGCTGGACTAAAAAGAGCTCTTACTTTAAAGAGCTAATAAGCCCAACTCTACATTTCGCTGCTGCTTTAAAAAAATTTTCAGAAACTGCAGACACTTAAGTCTAAAAAATATTAATTGAATGAGAACTATTAGCAATCACTAAATCAAAAAGATAAAAAATTTGAAATTTGTAAGCAAGAACAAAAAAAAAAATAATAAAATAAACAAAACAACAATAATTAGTTTTTGATAATTACAATTATTTATTTATTAATTTAATTTTTTATAAAATTAGGGGTTGAACTGTTGATTAAATGAATTAAAATTTATTTTTGGATTAAGTTCATTTTTTAATTTCTAAAAACCTTTTTTTTTAGAAAGAAAAATTAATTTACAAATATATGCGGACGTTTTCCAAAGAAAACAAGTGTCAGTGTTTAATTTTTTTTGGTTTTCTTTGGAAAACGTCCGCATACATTTGTAAATTAATTTTTCTTCCTAAAAAAAAAAGGTTTTTAGAAGTTGAAAAATAAACTTAGGCTAAAAATAACTTTTAATTCAGTTCAGTTATTTATTTATTTATTTTTTTTTCTCGCAGAACTTCTATATTGTGATCCCTCAAAGATTTTTTGATTTTTATTAGCAAAAATGATTTTTTTTAGATTTTGTATACGACTTTTATTTTCTTAACAAATACTTTTTTAAAGGAAATTTCGATATCTTTTTACACAAAATTCGAAGCTTCTTTAAATTCTCAACTTATTTTGCATGATTTCCGAGATTCTTGCCTAGTTTTTTTTTACTTTCGATATTTTGTACAGGTCTGTTCTGAAAATCACGTAATTTCAAATCACAACCGGTTTTAAAATCAGGCCAACGGTTTTGAAATTCACGCGATTGTCAATTTTTCGACGTTCGAAATGTTCGAAAACACAAATACAACTGATTTTTCTGATTTGTTTGTTTATTTTTTTAAATTTTTGATTAAAATTTTAATCAAAAATGGAAATTCAAGAAGTAAAAATGCCTAAGGCATGTTAAAGCTGATTGAAGCGCCTAAAATTACGCGTCAAATAAAAATTCGTCAAATAAGAAAGTATTTATGCGAAAAAATAAGGAAGTTGCCATTGTTTTCAATGACAAAATTTGCGTATATTTTTCACATAATTTTTTTTTCACAGTTTTGCTACTTTATCTCGAAAGAGGAACATCTGTGTGCGAGCAGATTTTCCTTCTTTAAAAAAGTAAGGTTATAATTAAAGACGCAATGCGCACGTGTTTTTTCAACTGGCACTTAATAGTGTCCATCGTTTTAACAAATTAAAAAAAAAATGTCTATACAAAAATCCTGTTCAGGATTCCTCACTTCCTATACAAAGGTATAGGTCGATGTGCAGTTCCTGGAGAGAAGTTACATATAACTAAAAAACTTGTGGGATACCCTGGCGCTGTGGTTTTGTACCCCTGCCATTAAAATTCATATATAAAAAAAAAAAATTTTTTTTAATTTGCTCCAAAAAAATAACACAACTAATGACTATTATTAATTTTTTACAGCAATGATTAAATTTTGTATTACGTTTATTGAATTTGTTCCGCCAGTAAGTCCCCGTCCAGACTTGCAATATTTATTTTTATTTGCAATTTTCTTTAATTCTTTTTTGAAATTGCATTTGTGTCCACACACTAAAACGTTGTTTCTGCTATTCCTGCACTGATTGCTGTGGTTTTGTTTTTTTTTTCTTAAAACTACGATTGACAAAATAAACAAAAAATTACAAAACGTGAAACAGTGAGCCTCTTATAATCGTCTTTCCTCTCTCACCAACATTCTCTAGAATTACGCAACACAAGTTGCAAAGTGTGGACGGGGATTAAATAATGTTAATAATGTGATCACATCACCAGCACTCGCCAATAAAACCAAATACACAACCAGTTCTTAAATTAGGAATAAAAGTTTAAGCTAAATAAATTTCACACGCTGTTATAAGACTGTGTCAAATTGGAAAAATTAAAATTACCTTCTAAAAAACAAACCATTTGCTAAAAGGAAAATAAAAATAAGTGTCTTCAAGAATTAATAAATAATTTTTGGTTTTTGTGTACGATATCTAAATTTGTGAGAAAAATAAATAGAAGACATATCATATAAAATATATATAATCAGTGTTATTATATTCTGAGGCAAATATTTAAAATAAATAAAAAAGTGAATTTAAATCGGCAGTCGTTTAATTAACGTGATTTCAGTATAATTTGTAGGCAGAACTCCTTTTGCGTGATTTGAAATCACTGTGACAACAAAGTGATTTACAGAACAGACCTGGGGGCTAATTACGTCATTGGATGTCGATCGAAATTTACATTTAAACTCTATAGAAATTTCGATCGAAGTCGTATGCCGTAATTTGCCCCCTGATAATTATAATTATTATTTTCATTATTAAATGAATTATAATTTACCAGTTTTGCTTAAATTCATTATTAATTGTGATTAATTGCAAGAAAACAAAAAAAAAAGAGAAAACAGTGTTGCCAGTTTATTTTGTTCCATATTTTTAGTAATAATTTCTAATGGTTTTTTGTTTTCATAAGTTTTTATTTTTTCAATAAATTTTTGGTTCTCTGTTAAATTGATGATTTTTTATTAATTTTGTTTACTTAAAAAATTTTTAGCTTTCGCATGCATGTTGTTGTAATTTATTACAAATAAATATTATTTTGATTATTTATATAAAGCAAATATTATATTTATTTTTGTTTTAATTACTGTTAATTCCATAAAATAATTTTATTATTAATAAATTTAAAAAAAAAAATCTTTAAAAAATTTTATTACACTGTGTTGTTAATGACTTAATTAATTTATTAATTTTAACCGCCAACCAGCAACAATAACAATATACAGTTAATCAGAATCAAAGTTCAGATGTTTGTTTCTGTTGTTGTCCAAAGTAATAGAACATAAAAGGGCAAAAATACATGTTTTTACTCGTTGTTTAAAAACAGAAAAGATATTTTTTAAGTATTAAAAAAGCAGTCGGAATTATTTTAATTATTTATTAAATGCACTGTTTGATTTATTTATTGTCTTGTGTGATTAGATGCAAATTAAAACAGTTTATTAAATTGTTTAATATTTAATATTAAAATAAACGCAATCTTTTGAGAAGAAGAAGTTATTTTTTTATTTAAATATATTTATAATTAAAAAATGTTAACTGCAATAAAACAAAAACTTTAAACAAACTTTTTAATGATAATTTAGCTGAAGAACTGTAAGACTCAATTTACATGACAAGTTTTTTCTTCTTCTTCTTCTTTTTTTTGTGTAATTTACTTATTTTTATTAATTTGGAAATATTTTGAAAAACTTTTAAACATTTAGTAAATAAAGATATGGGTCAGTATTGAAAGATAATAAGGCAAATTTTATTTTCATTACTTTCTATTTAAAAAAAAACAACATTATACGAGGGCTGCTCTATATATTTCTGGCCTTATAATGAAAATGCGAATATTTATAATCAAAAATGGTTTTATTGTTTTTCAAAGTATTCTCCAGCATGATTTATATACTTTTGCATGCGCTCAAACCAGTTGTCAAAGCACTTTTTCCACTCCAATTGAGACACCTCTAATACATGGTTTTTGAACACTTAAATAGCTTCTTCTGGCGACGAAAATCGTCGACCACGCATTTTTTTCTTGATGTGCGAAAACAAGAAGAAGTCATTAGGTGCCAGGTCAGGGCTGTACGGCGGATGACCCATTAATTCGACGTTTTGGCCGCTCAAAAACGCTAGGGTTTGAGCTGATGTGTGAGAGCTCGCATTGTCATGGTGAACAATGATTCGTCTTCTCTTGTTGGTTTTTCGAATTTCTCCGATAACTTCAGGCAAACAAATTGTAGGTACCACTCAGAAGTGACCGTTCTACGTTGCTCAAGCGGAACGGTCGCCACATGACCAGTTTTGCCGAAGAAACAGGCGACCATTTACTTCGAAGTGCTTCTTCCACGAACAACTTTTGTTTGATTTTTCTCGTCTTTGAAGACTCACACGGTCGATTGTTGTTTCGTTTCTGTCTCATACGCATAGATCGTCTTTTGATGCACCGCAATTGTATTTTTGCAACATATCTTTGCACCAATCGACACGAGCCTTTTTTTGAGCGACTTTCAAATTGTGCAGGATCCAACGAGAACAAACCTTTTTTACTGCCAGGTATTCATGCAGTATCGAAGGTATGATGGTGGAAGAAATGTCCAAGGATGTCTTTATCTCTCGGTATATCGCAGGTCGATCTTACATTATGAGTTCACGCTCGGCATCAATGTTCTCTGGCACATCAGCCGTTTTTGGAGGACCTTCACGGAATTTTTCTTTGAGCGAGCTTCGGCCACGATTAAATTCATTATACCAATTTTTCACAGTGCTATAGGACGGTGCTTCATCGCCATACAAAGATTTAAGTTCATCAATGCACTCTTGTCGTGTTAATCCACGTCGAAAGTTGTGAAAAATGATGGCACGAAAATGTTCACGAGTTAATTCCATTTTTTTCTATATTAATTTTTTCAAGTCACTGTAAACAACACAAATAATGGTCGTACGTCAAAACGTTTTGAGTACGATTATGCTTAAAAATGACAAACTTTCCAATGGAAATATCAGATTGCACTTTGCAGCACTTAGTGTTGCCAGTCCAGAAAAATATATAGCAGCCCTCGTATATTTAATCAACAATGATATATTTAATAATATAAATACAGTGAAGTCGCGAAAACGTGGACACTCGAACACACAAACGACTTGAAAACGTGAACACTTTAATTTTTACATTGACTACTCTAACACGTGAAAAAACTTTCCTGAGTTTTTTACGTTTTATTTTTTGTATTTACTTTTAATTTTGGGAACCCCAGAACACGTTTTGATGTTTACGTTGCTTGTTTTCACAAAAACATGCAAATGTATATCTATGTACCTTTACAGTGCAGTCACACGGTCAAGTTTTTGTTCAATTCTCTTTCAAGAAATTTACACATACTGCTTGTCAAAATTCACAAAAATTAAAAGCTTTGACGTAGGCTGCCTGCAATTTCAAAGCAAGTTTTTAAGCAAGATGTCAAAAGACACTGACAGCAGAATTTTAAATACAAATTTGGAGGGAAAACGTCAATCAGCTGTTTTCTTGAATGTAATTTGAAAGACTCAATTGAACGAAAACTTGAAAGCAAATTCTCAGCAAGTTATTAGGGCGTGAGTGTATTGGTTAAAAAATGAGAGAAATTTTAAAACTTGAATGAAAACTTGATCGTCTGACACCCTAGTTACTGATTTTGTTTCGCCATGACATTTCATCTATAAACACACAACCTGTCAGTATATTATTACTCGTATTTTGCTAAAGTAAAAATTTAAATTCTGAGTGCTAATAATTAACAAAAATATCATCTAAAAAGCCAAAAGTTTTAAGTCTGAAAAACAAGGCAGATATTGTTGACCAATTACAAAAAGGTGGTAGTGTAACTCGCTTAGCTAAAAAATATCAGGTGACAAAAACAACAATTTGTTCGATGAAAAATAAAGACAAATCAATAAAAACATATCTTAACACAATTTGTGAGCCAGGAGTTCGCAAAACATTACGCGCATCAGAGCTTCCAAGAATCTAGAAATGGTTTGTTAACATAAAGATAAGAAAATGCAAGTAAGTGGACTCATGCTTAAAGCGAAAGCCAAACAACTTCATTAGCAAATTAATGAAAACATTCGTGGATTTAATGCCAGCGGCGGATGGCTATAAAATTTCAAAAAGAGGTGTTCGACTGCTTAAAATTAGCGGAGAAAAACTTTTCGCTCAACCACATGTGGTAGATTTGTTTGAAATAAGGTTAGTAGCAAAAATGAATGAGATCGGCTTATGTCAAGATCAGTTATATAACGCTGAAGGATCCGGTTTATTTTCCAATATACAGTTGCCGGGAAAAAGTTTGTTTCATCTTTGGAGAAAACTGCACCAGGCGCTAAAATAGAAAAACAGCAACTCGCTTTTATGTGTTGCTCAAATGTATCAGGCTTAAGCTCTTTGTTATTGGAGAGGTAAAAAAGCTCCGATTTTTTAAAAATTATGTACGACCTGTTAACTACAAAAGCTCTAAGTCTGCTTGGATGACGTTTTCAGTATTCAAGGATTGGTTTCACTATTCCTTCGTACCTGAGGTAAGTCAATTACATATACATGATTAAAACCTTATAAATTTGCAATATTTTGTTTAAGTTACGGATAGAAATAAGAGCGTTTAGTCATCTGCAGACTTTAAGTCCTCAGGTTTGTTTTATAAATAAAAGAATAAAAATTTTATTTTATTTTTGTGAAGTGAATAAATGAAAAGATTTAATTTTTTAATCAAATCTTATTATATGATATTTAATTGTTTGTTTGAAGTTATTATTTCGAACTTAACTGTTCTTTTTTGTTCTTAAATTTTCACAATCAAACAAATTTTAAAACGTGAACACCCTTTGTAAAAATTAGTTCACGTTTTCGTGAGCTTACTGTATAGAATTTTAGGCTTAATCGTCCCACTGTGCCATATCCGTCTTGGGAGTACCTTGTCAGTTATACACCAAAGTCTTGTAACGAATATAAAATATAAGGCTGATAAAGCGAGTAGATAGGAAACAGACAAATTGCTTCCAAAATATTTTTTTCTCCTCCCACTGTAAATTGTAAATTTTCAGACAAAGGTAAAATCTCATAATTTTTTAATATAATTGTAATAATAATTTTTTAAGTTTAGAATAAAAGGATAGTTGAGTTATAATCCTCTAAATCAACGGTTCTCAAATGGGGGTCCGTGGACCCCTGGGGGTCTGTAGCAACCATCCAAGGAGTCCGCACGAAGAACCGAAAAAACAGTGTTTTCAAAAATAATAAAAATCTTACTATGAATTTGGGCTTCAGAGGGGTCCGCTAAAAAAAATTATTTTACTAGGGGTCCGTGAGCAGGAATTTGATGAGAACCCCTGCTCTAAATCATATTTCAAAAGTTGTCAGTTGTTTATTTTTCGTCAATAACTGCTATTTTAAAAATTATCTTAAAACTGTGCACTTGTATCATTATTAACTGGCGATTGTAATCTTTAAACAATTATAAAAAATAAAACAGGAACAAACGCAAAAAAGTTTATTCATTTTCACACAGTTCTTCTTTTTTTTATTTTTTATTATTATACTTTTTTTTGTTTTTATTTTGTTTTATTCTACATTTCAGCTTTTTTTATTTTTTATTTTTTGTTTTTGCCTTTGCTTTTTTTTTTGCTATTTGTTTTTAGTAATCTATGATATAAAGAGACAATTTTAAAATATGCATTTCTTTATTGCTGAGTGTAAGAAACAAAAAAATTATAATAATAAACACAAATTATTACAACAATAAACATGATCATCCTAATGGGTGACAAAAAGAAAAGCAACTTAAAACAAAAAACTCAACGTTCACACAGATTGAGATCTATTGCAATGTGTTCCATATAGATTACGACATTTGTAGCAATCATTCCCTAAAAATTGTTGCTATAAAAAATTTAATAAAATAAAAATCTTATCAACATTTTATACAACAAATACTACACTATCATTTGTAGCAACAATTTTTTAGTAACAACAAAAAAAAATAGCTCTCCAATTTTTAGTATGTTGCTCGCATACACATGCATTCAGATCAACGCCAACAGCAGCAGCGGCAGTAGCAGAAATTTTTAAAATTTTGTTTTATTTATTTCTACATCAAATAACGTTTTAGAATTTCAGTTTATATTGTGAAACGGTAGTTAACGGTTCAATTTATTTAACGTTAGAATTATTTATCAACTTAAACGTCTGGTTTTTTTTAATAAACAAACAATATGGCAGAAACCGCCAACAGGTAATTGAATAAACCTTTGAAATAAATCGACTCTTGGTATGGGAAATGACACATGTTCCTGCATTTTTTTTGATACTTCGTTTGCCAATTAAGCGACTGGGTGATGTAGTGATTTTTCAATAATATAAAATTATTCCTTCCTTGGCATATTTATACGCCTTCATAATATTTTTACAACATTTTGCCAGAGCACAGTGGCATGCAGCCCGCCTCTTTTTCTTATTAATGCTTTTTTTTATTCCAATAAACTGTTAATAGTTTTTAATATCTAAATTCCAATGAAATTTAAATATTTTTAATAAACTTAAATAAATTTATTTTTTATGGAAAAATACTTTTTTAAATGGACATTTAATATGGGAAATGTAACTTAAAGTTCCGTTTTTATTTTACAAAAAATGTTTAAAAAAAACACAAATTTTATACCTGAAAATTTTAAAGTTTGTTTAAACTAAACAAATTTAGTTGTGTTTTTAAGTATTTTAATCAGTAAACAAAATGTTAAAAAAATACAACGGAAATTTCAATAGAGACATTTTTCAAAATTCCGGTTTAAGTGTCAATGAGGAACTTCTTAAATGATTCTGAAAAGACGCTGTGTGTTTTAAAAGTCGATGATTAGGAAAAGTTAAAAATTAAAAATATTTACAAATTTTATAAATCAGTCAAACACGAATTGAAGTAACATACAAAGGATTTCATACCATAAATGAGTAACAATTTATTTATAATTTTTTTTTTATGATTTTTTGATGTTAAAAATATTTTCAATCTCAGGTCTTTTACAGCAGCGAACACACGCTTATTTTTAATTTAATTTTTTATATTTGTTCTTATAAAGGACCACTAAATGTGTTAAATGTTACAATTAAATAATTAATATTTTAAAATTACAAAAAACAATTAATTTTTTAAATTGAGTTAATTAACACATTTGTTTAAAAATTGAATAATTCGTTCAAGTAAATATTTGAATAAATCTTTTGTTTCTTTTTTAATTCATAATGTAACATCGAGAAACCTCAAATTAACAAATTTATTATTTGATATAAGCAAATTTCTTATGCAGGTGTAATTTTATTAAACAGTTTGATTGGCGTTAAAAATTTCTAACATTTTTCTTAATCATTATTAAATTTTTTTCTATGCTCTGTGTAAATGTTATAATGTCTGTCAATAATGAATTAAAAGAGGAGAAGTCTTTTCGATAATAAAATAAACTTCAATAATAGAAACAGTGCCATATAGTTTTTAGAAACGCAATATTTATTTACAAGTTATCTAATCTTTTCAAAATAAATCATTATTTTTTAGTAAGGCTTAAGTTCGCTATTTATTGTTAATAAAACAGTTAAATTTAATTACGAGCAGAATGTAATTCATTTTCTGGTTCTTTAAAACTTTTGCTAGTATTTTTCGTTTCTACATATCTGCAAAGTAATTATCAATATAAATAAAAAAACGAAAAGCGAACTTAAGCCTAATTAAAAAATAATACTTTAATTGTAAAATATTTTTATTCTGCCCAACTGTGCGCACTAATCCTCAGACTAAAGTACACGTTAGCAGCGATGACATAGCAAGATTTCATCCTTTAAGCAACGCCGCATTGGTAGAGAAATGAAATCCGAATACGTAAAATCAAGTAGGTTGTATTTTGGTAATTGTGCACTCTGAAATCTGGTCGTAAATAAAAAAAAACTTTTTAATTGCAACAAATTACAAACGAAATAATCTTTAAAAAAAAATAATGAAATAAAATTTATTATTTTCTGGCTTAGGTTCATTTATTAATTTAATATCTAACAATCTTTAGAAAGGAAAATTATTTACAAATGTATGCGGTCGTGTTCCAAAGAAAACAAAAAAATTAGATGCTGGCAGCATTTATTGTCGTATTTTCAGGACCGCCAAATCCATCGTCAGCATTCTTTGCATCTATCTACCTTAAGTTGTGTATATTGTAAACATCATCTATTTAAGCAACTAATTTTGTAAATAAGAATACGAGGAGTATTCATAGCAACATTAATTTTGTTACACGAAGTCGACACAGAAACTAAAATATTTCTTCATTGTTCTCTTTGTAACTTGATCATGAATGCAAATTTTGCTTTTGTCTGTCATTCTTACATTTTTTACCCACAACACTAAAGATGCTGTTCCAGTATCATATTAACTGTTGTGGAGTTAGGTATCAATGTACATGCGCTTTGCCTTGCGTTTTAATTTAATTTTAAGTTTTTTCCCATGCAGGATTTGAACCGTGGATATTTAAATGGAATTGGAAAAGGTCCGCATACATTTGTAAATAAATTTTCTTTCTAAAGATTTTTAGAAATTAATTTAATAAATGAACCTAAGCCAGAAAATAATAAATTTTAATTCATCGAAATATTCACGATTTAAATCCTGAATGGGAAAAAACTAAAAAAACAAATAATAAATATGAAACAAAAAACTTTATTAAGTTTTAGATTCAAGAACCTGGATTTTTTGTTTCAAGTTTGAGTGAAATTTAATGATCAGCTACAAAGCTACTAACGATATGGTCATAAGGATAATAGTTCTCTGTAGTAAATCACTTAACTGGACTTTTTATAATAAATTTTTTAATCAGAATTTAATTTTTTCTTATGTAACATGTTGCTTCAACTGTTGCTTCGTGGGTACCTATGTTTCGTATAGCGTGAGTTGGTTGATTTATTAAAATATTATCAAGTATCCGCAAAACAAAACATGTATATATTGTTTCAATATGTAGCTTTAACGTTTGCTTGTGGTTTTATTTTTTTGTAATTTCTATTCATTTTCTTTTATATTTTAATATTTAAACGAATTTTTTTGTAATACTAGCAGTGCCCAAGACTTCGTCCGCATACCATTTCTAATTTACTAAAAAATGTGTTTTACAACATTTGTTGTAGAGTTCTTTAAACGGTATTAAAAATTTTTCATCTACAAAAATAAAATGTACTGACATTGACAGTACCATTATACCGGTAAAATTGGTTACTTTCACATTTGTATCTTTAGTTTCTCTACCTAAAGATATATTTTTATGAAAAAAAAGTATTCTATATTTGAACCAAGGTTCTAAAATACCTTCTCACAAAATTTTATACAAATCCATTCAGCAGTTTTAACGTGATGCGAACACAAACAGACAAAAAAAAAAAAAAAAAATGGTTTGGTTTTCCACATCGATTACTATCTACAACAACAACAAAATTTAAAAAAAATAATTCATGTACAGAAATGACGCCATTACTGTTTTATTATATGAAGAGACTTTAGATGTAAAACAAGCGTAACCCTTTCATGTCAAAGATAATAAAAGTCCCTGTCATGACTTCACGAATTCTTGTTTTAAGCAGATTAAAATTAATCCAACGCCAACTGTAGCATCAGTAACTTGAAAAAAACGTATTAATACAATGTAACCAATGTCAAAAGGTTAGAGAATAATCTTTAAATAAAGAATATATGTGTGTACGTGCATATTTCAAAATAATAAAACAAAAATATATTTAATCTTATCATTAAATTTTAACTGCTGTCTTCATAAAAAAATTATTAGATTTTGAAATGTATTTAAAAACACGCGAGTCATACATATAATATTGGTTTCAATATTAACTTTTAATTAAAATTACTTATTATGACCATGGGAATTAACAAATTTAATAAAGTCCAGATTTAAAAAAAAAAAATTCAATTCAAATTCAATCAATAAGCAAGAATAACATCACCTAAAAATTCAAGCCATTTCAAATTGCTTACACCTCTTGCTTTATCTGCAGACAAAAATTTCCTGCTAGTTTCATGAAAAATTTCACAGTGTAAATAAGCTCGTAGTGTATACGAAATTTACAAGATTTTTATTTCGTTTCAATGATCTGTAAAAAGCTTAGAGATGATTGTCGAATTTTTTAAAATTAAAAAAAGTAAAACTGGCTGGAAGTACATCAGCTGGATGAGGCATCTTTAAACAGTTACTTAAAATCCAACAGCCCCTCTGGTCTTTAACATCCGCTTAAGTTTCAGGCAGGTTGTTTTATTCCTGGTGTTTTATAGTCTGTTTGTTTGTGTTCGCATCCCGTAAAAACTGCTGGATCGATTTAAATAAAATTTTGTGTGGAGGTCCCTCAGAACCTTGGCTTAAATATAGAATACTTTTCTTTATAAAAAATGTGTCATTTCGTAAAGAAACTAAAGATTCAAACGTAAAAGTACCTTATTTTACCGGTATAATGGTACTAGAACAGTTGTCAGTACATTTAATTTTTGTAGATGGAAACTTTTTAACACTGAGGGCAAATTATGGCATTCGATCTCGAACAAAATTTCCATTTAAATTCTATTGAAGTTTTGATCGATATCGAATGCCGTAATTTGGCCCCTGTTTACAAAACTCTACAACAAATGTTTAAAAAAAAACATTTTTCTTAATTTGAATATTAAAAAAATTAGAAATAATACGCGGACGAAGTCGTGGGCAAAACTAGTGCTGAATATCACTCGATAGTTTCGGTTCTGGAAGTAAAGAGTGAAATTTCTTACATGAAAATAAATAAATAGTTCTTTTCCAGAGTTTTTGTCTCCCATTTATTAAAATTGTAAATTAATTAACTGTTAATTGTAATTGATGAACAGTAGCCCACCCTGTTTTAACCAGAAGATTATAACCCCCTCCCCCTCGTGAATACTTTTTCCCTCAAGTTTCAATCCTGAACAGATTTCCCAAAAAACGTTCACGCAAGGAAAATTCCGTTCATTCTTAAGGAATTTTATCCCCGATTTGTTTTCTCCTTTTTTTTCGATTTGTTTACTATAATTTTGCTGGCAAACTGCAACATCGTGAAACTTTTTGTTTCTTTAATTAAAATTTTAATTAGAAAATTATTAACACGTTTTTTTAATTCAAGAACAGTTACTACAGTAAAGCGTGACTTTATGCTCGACAAGATTCAAAACATAAGAAAAATTTGTCCGAGAAATCTAAAATGAAAAATAAATCAAATGTTAATGATATGGGTCTGTAGCAGTGTTTAGGTTAATTTCCAAGGAGACACGATGATACTCGCTAAAACTTTTAAAGAATATTGAAAAAAAGCTCATGACAAAATTAAATATTATAAAGCTGGATCTTTTGTGCCTTTTTTCTTGTCTACATTTATTGGTCGCTAATAGCTTATTTCATTTTCAACAGCTGTTTAGTGAAGGGAACTAATATAAATTGACTACTTTATTTGCGGAACGAAAAAAATTATGACTTTCTATTGGTAAACACAGTCAGTCTTTTTTGCCAAAGTTTTTTTTCCTTCCAGATCTGATAATGCAAAAGTGTTGTTTTTGAGCAAATTAACTTCTGAGTGGCCTCATCGATTTCGTGCACTTTAGCTTGTTGATCATTCGAATTTAATCATTGACTTTTACGAATGAGGGATCATAAATTCTTTGTGCACTTTACTTAATCGCAGAATTATATAAACGTTATCGTCTTTCTTATCTATTCTTGTTATCGTTATCGTTACTGTTATCTTCGGGTTTCTTTGAGGTGATTTTTCATGACAGCACGAAATATGTATTTTTATTTATTTATTTTTTTAAGTAGTAAAAATTTACCTGAAATGAGCAATAGAAAATTTGAATAGCAAATTTTCTTCGAAATTTAGAGTTAACATTTTGCAAAAAACCTGCTTTCTAAAACAGATAATATTATTTAATTTGTATTAGACCCCCTCCAATAGATAAAAAATTAAAAATATAATGTTTGCTATCCGACACAAAGAAAAATCTCAACCGTAATAAAACTTCAATAATGAATAAAAATAAAATTATATTTGATAAAACAAAACAAGGATTGCACCAAAATTTATTGAAGATTTAAATTTAAATTTCATTGTGGGTTGGCAACGCAAAAAACAGCTTAACAGTTGAAAGGTTAGTAAAATTGAAACAATAAACAAGAAACTATTTTTAGGCGTGAATAGTAGAAGGGTAACCTTATAAAAATTGTGATAATAAGCTGTGCTAAGGTCAGTCTAAAAGGTATTACGTTCTTGGACCAAATTTAATACAATGTATACGATGATATCACACCGTTCCCCTGAATAAAGCAAGTTCAAGCAAATATTTTAGAATATTATGTAGACTACTGTATTTTGAAAGTACTAGTTTGAGTGGAGATACTTTTGTCAATTGACAGGCGGCTCTCCTGTCACTCTATTCATAAAACATTTCACAACTATTAGTTCGTTAAAAAGTACTTGCTCCCTAGACCAGTTCGTCGGACTGACACCAGTCTATAAAGATGACTGGAGATGACAAAGTTCCACTAACTAAATATAAAATCTTTGGATAATTTCTTTAAAATACTGATCAAAAAAAGCAAAATTTAAACAGATAAAAATTAAGAATAGTCATCTGATGGACATTTCAAGATTTATGGCAACATTGATGGATCACCGTCAAAAAGGGCAAACTGTATTTAACTTTTCTGTGGTATTAATCATTGAATATCGTGCGCTACTGATTCAGAAGAATCCTTTAGAAGAATCCTTTAATTGAAATAAATGATCTGGCTCGAAATCTCAATGCTACTAAAGGCCAGGATTGACTATCATACTCAGTCGTACGATCTGTCAAAAATTGCATGTGTGCTCAAAAAGTATGATAGTGTGGATTAAAAGTGTATGAGTGTGACAGACTTTTTAGCAGATCTGTACGATTTTATAATCTTTTGAAATAATTCATAAAATTATTTTTTCTATGCGATCAGAGTTGATTTTTTTGAAGATGAGGAGAAAGCAAAAACAAATTATTAAAAGCATCTGTTTTTTGCATCTTTTTTGTATAATAGTTTGGCACGTACGACGCCATTTTGAAACGATTTTTAAAGTAGGACAGAATTCTGTCAGATTATTGTGTGTTTAAGTCGCACGATTGTGTATGATATTGAATCCTGGCCTTAAGGTAATCCAACTGATTGTATCTGGGGATTTATCTGGCAACCTGGCAACGTGAAAGGAATAATCAAATTAACTTAAAATTTGCTTCAATTAAGTGATCGTACTTTCTATCTTTTTTTCATATTTTTGTTAAAGCATAAGGATGGTTCTTATGTTAAGAAACAACGTTAATGTTGTAAGGAAAATATTAAAAATTTACACTTTTCCCACCCAAACCACAGTGTAATAACACTATAAGATCAGTCTACAGCTGTTAAACATTTGACGTTAATACCTTCAAAATGATTAGGCTGCATGAATATTAATCTACGCCTGTTCAAATTAAAGTTCCTGTTTGATTTTTTATATCGGAAATTCTTTGCCTTGCTTGAGCGATGAATGCCTAGAAAACCCGGTCTAGACGGTACGACTTTGAAAATGAAAGTAAAAATCTTACGATAGATCTTTTTGCGTTTACACAATTCGAATAAATTGGTTTTTGGGCGGTTCGCAAAAAAAATGCACCCCTGATCTAATGATTTACAATTGTCTTTTGACGATCCCATTTGTACTATTCTGCACAAAACTTTGAGATGTCATAAAACTTCTGTGACCATGTAAACCAAACTTAGTGTGCATTTAAACAGTAAAGCGTAATAATAATTAAAACACAATCTTGTCTACGTTTTAAAATTATGAATGAATTCTGATCAGTTTAAAATACCACAAATGATGTTCTTATCAATAATCAATTCATATAACAAATTTATATTAAAACAGCTTTAAGTTCGATTGAATAATTGCATATACATATGTTTGTTATTGTATTTTTGTTGCGACAAACGTATAACAATAGGTCTGTTTAGTAACCTGAAATTGTAACTTATTTTTGCTTATTGTTCCTAGAAAATATTCACGTTCTCAAAAAAAAACTTCCAAAGAGTGAGTGAAAAAAAGCGTAAGATTTTTTTTACTTGCAAGAATTAGTCAAACCTCTTTTTTTACTTTTTTTACAAAATAATTTGCTTTAATATTTATACTTATTATTATACTTGATATAGTAATAGACATTCTGAATAATTTTCAAAAATTTGTATGGTATGGTGTCAGAGATAGGGCCATATAGGTCAAATTACATCAGTTATAGGGACACCCTTTAATTTCTAATTTTAAGTTTGCTACTTGTTTTTATTAATTTTAGCTGTCTGTCTATAACGGTTCAAAAGTTTGGCCACATACATAAACTTACATCAACTATTGGAACACCCTTTAATTTATGATTTTGAATGTTTATACTTATTTCTATAACGGTAATAGTAACCGATATCCTGTTCAGTTTTCAAACGTTTAAAGCACATATAAGTCAATTGACGTCACCTATGGGGACACCCTGTATCACTTTTTTTATTGGAAGCTACAGTAATATGCATTTTTTTTAATTTTAAAGAAGTACGACTTACCGTTCATAATAACAAACAATTAACAAACATGGATGTTGTATGAGGACACCCTTTAATTTATAAAATCATGCACTCTTTTTAAAACGGAATCAATGTGTAAGCATAATTAATCAAATTACAAAAAATTTTCAAAATAGACTCAGAATTGATTCAGTTCTGCAGGCACAAACATAAAAAAGCAACATTCAGTCGAATTGATAACCTCCTATTTTAAGTTGTTTAAAAACAAAATGAATTGATAACATATTTTATTTTTGATAAACCTTTTCTGCTTAAAGTTTTTGCCAAATTATTTTTTCTGTGGAAATGAAAATGTTGTTTTTTTTTCACCTAATAATTTATTGCAAGTACTTATCAATTGGGTAAGCTAATACTTCAATATTAATCCACAAAACTTTCAACCTGATAAGATAAGTCGATCAACATATAAAAAATTCCCCAGTATACAACCCAATTTTAGGCAACTAAACACGACTTAATATGCGTATGTAAACATAAGCCTGAACTCAATCTTTCTTTCTAAATTAGGGAAATTTTCATTGAATAGAAATGAGATTTTTAACAAAACTTTTATTTTTATCTACAAACACACGTACATATTTGCTTTTATGTGACATTCATCAATTATTCTATTGATCGTTTATGAAATTGTTTAACGCAACTTATTCTTAAATCTGTAATTTTATCTAAAAACAAAATACATAATAATTTTTATGTCAAAGTTCAGTTTGTTTATGTTTTTTTATTATATGATGACAACAATAATGTCAAAATACTAACGGAATCTTAAACGATATTGTTTTGTATGGAAATTTTTTTTAAATGTTAGAGATCGCTGTTAAATCAGTCAATTCAGTCATGCAATGTGAATAACAAGTAAAAATATCAAGATTGAAGCTTTAAAAACAATTGTTTTGTAATATTTGTATGTATGTAGGTATAATTATACATACTAGCGTACATATCGTTACCCTAATATAGAAAGGCTCCAACTAACGTTTGCCCTTCTTTGCAGGAAAAGGAAAAACCTTGATAGAAAGTACAGTTTTATAGTTGGAAATTTTGTGTTATTAAATTTTCTAAGGAATTAATTACTGTGTTGTAATGTCAGTTCTAGGAACACGTCTAGTGTTGGCAGAGGACACGGTGGCATAGTCCCAGGCTACTCGTCGGCTAAAGGGCAGGGTTGCGCCAAGACAGTGTTGCCTGCAGTACAACATAAAGTTTTCGTGTCCAGAAAACAAACAGAAATACACATTTAACTACGACATTTCAAACCCTAATCGTCTAAGTAATAGTCCCCTAAGTCAGTATGTCTTCGTTGTTGCATGTTGGTGAACATCTCTGTACGTCCGTCCGTTAGTCCCTGGTTGGCCAACCCACCACTCTACAATGAACATTGTAGCCTTGAACTGCCTCACAGGCCAAAAGAATCGAGATCAGTTCCCCGAAACCAAGGCATGTCCAAATTGTCTAATAAACAGTCAATGCGACCATTCCTTAATATATCACCTGCAACATTTCATCAACACCACCCAGTTAATTTACGAATCTAGCACTTCATCTTTAAATCAAGAACACAAAGAAATAATTATAAAATTCATTTAGCTTCATTTTATTAAAGTTACAATGATAATATTTATCGAACTAATGTGCCAATTCATTCGCTTATTTAGTATATGTATATATTCTTATATAGTAGAAAAAAAAGTAATATGTATTAATATCTATATACATATATATATATATATTTAAATATATATAAATATAAATCAAGAAAAATAAAATTGATTTTATAATGTCATTATTATTAACTTTTATTTTTTTTTTCAAAGGAAAACATTTACTTTTATTTATTTAATTGCTCAAAAAAAACATAGATAAATAATTTCAAGCAAACAGAAAAGTGTGATAAGAACGGTTCTCTTTCTCTTATGACTGATCTTTTATCTCAACTCTTCAACTTACCTATAATTTAATACCGCTGCAATGTTGGCGCCAGCATTCAGTTCTCGTAAAAAATGCAAGTTTTACTCTTTTAATTTAATTTTTTTTTATGCAAAGGTTTCGATAGGTATATGAGCAATTAAATACATTCATAAGTATATATAATGTAATTATGTATTTAATGATGATTTTTTTTATCTTAGATTTCTTTTTTATATATTAATATTAATATATTATATATAATATATTTTTTTTCTTATTTTTATTATAATTTTTGCCTTGTTGTGTTGTATATGCATACAAGAGTTGTTGTTGTTATTCTCTTTAGACTAGGCTATTATTAATTTAGGAAATAAATTATGTAAATTCGAACTTATATATTTATATTATACACTTAGGTTAAGTAATTATAATTTATTTATTTATTTATTTTTTTTTCTTTTTGTGGTGACTTCCGAAACTGTTAAAGCTGTCTCGAATAATAAACGGTTGAAAAAAATGATGCAATGTGGATTTAATGGTTTAATAATGGCGGCACTGCAAACATTAATGAGACCACATTAGAATGAGGATATTGAGGAAGATAATGGTAGCTCCTTTTTTTGATATATTTTTTTAGGGCACCGACTTTAACTTTAATTCCTTTTCGGCTGCATGAATTCTTAACCACTTCTACGATTTTTGATGTTGGCAAAACGAATTTATACATGCAGCTACACGTGTATTTTTAAGGTTTATTTTATGCTTTAGTTTTCTTTAATTTTTACTTTAATTGCTTTTGTTTTTCTTCTGCTTTATCTCTTTTTTTTGTTTTAATTCATTTATTAATACTTTTGGTTTCGTTATCCCTTTTTAGTATCAAAAAAACTAATTTTATTATTTTTCTTTATGAAACTTCTTAATTCCTCCTTTAGCAAGTCATCAACCAAACCAAAAAAAAAAAAATCTCTCTTCAGAAGGTAGAATGCCAGATTTAAAAAAGTAATTAACATATTGCCACCTAATGTGTTCTTAACGAATAAGCTACGTACGATAATGAACACACCTAAAAGCAGGGTTCGGATCTCACAACAGGCTCGCAACCGTCGATGATACCAGTATCATGGAACGTATGCGTAAAAAACTGAAACATGCTTTTGTTGAACGTGTGGCCTCGACCCACAACTCTACCGCTACAGGCCGGGCTATTACATTTTAGGCTACAAAAATATCTTTTGCATGATAAACCCCCATTTTTTTGCCATCTAGACCTATGAGCTCGTACAAGGAATTACCTACTGTTTCTCCTACTATGCACTTTATATGTCGAGGTCCAAGTTTCGAATTATACCCCTCAGCCTGATTGCTTTGCTTGTAGTTGCGCCTAAATACCAGTTGTCCTTTCACAAACTTTATTTCTTTGCAACGGGTATTATAAACTTTCATTCCTCTCTCATGAGCTTTTCTTAGATTTTCAAAAATTTTATCGCGTATCAGTTGTTGTTTATCAGGCAATATGTTTACATATAAATCAATATCTTTTACTCGATCAATTTTTCGCAATACATTATACGCAGAGGCATGTTGAACCATTCGATGGCCAAACAAAGCATAATATGGTTCCATGGCTATCGCTGTGTGATATGCACTCCTGAGAGCAAACGCTACATCAGAGATATGCTCATCCCAGCGATTCTGCTGGTCTCCCAGAAAGGATCTAACAATTTGCAGTACAGAACGGTTAACTCTTTCCGAAGCATTGCTCTGAGGAGTGTGGAAAGCTGTTTTCACGTGAGTAACCCCATACTGGTGTAAGAGATCTTTAAAAAGTCCAGCTCCAAATTGGCGCCCGTTATCAGAATGTATAAACTCTGGTACTCCAAATATGTGAAAAACTCTGTTTTCCAAAAATGACACCACACTTGAAGATGTTGCGCTGCGCATTGGCTCAAGGAATACAAATTTCGTAAAATGATCGAGACAGACAAATAAAAATGTATTCCCTCGCCGCGATCTCGGATAAGGACCCATAAAATCGATATAGATTCTTTGAAAGGGTTTTTCAGTTATAAATTGGTTACCCATGGGGGGTTTTTTTAGTTTACTCGATGTTTTATTTATGTTGCATATGTCACAGTTACGAATTAGGGATTGTACATCAGCTACCATTCCTGGCCAATAGTATATACTCTGTAGCCTTTTCAAGGTTTTCTGCACCCCACCATGTGCCGTGGAGAGTGAATAATGCGCATGCCATATCAATCCTTGCCTTAACTCAGAAGGTACCCATAATTTCCAAGCCCTATCTTCCTGTAAGCCATCCCCGGAATAAAAATTTGTCCGTTTGTAAACAAAACCGTCAGAAATTTGAACATCCGGTAACATACATTTTTCACTTGCGATACTTTCTTTTAACGTCTGATACTCATCTGACCAAAAAGCAGATGACTCTAAGTCTATTTCTATGTTTCTATCACTCGTGGATACTTCGTCCATATAGGCGCGTGACAGTGTATCTGGCACTATATTTAGTGATCCGCTCCGGTGCTGTATGTCAAAATCAAACCTTTGGAGTTTTAAACTCCATCGCGCTAAACGCCCTGACAACTCTTTTTGACTCATCAGCCAGCGTAAACTGGCATGATCCGTAATAATCGTAAACGGAAGGCCCTCAACGTAGGGTCGAAACTTTTTCACGCTAAGTACAGCGGCATAGCACTCTAGCTCTGTTACGCTATAATTTCTTTGAGCTTTGTTTAGCTTAGCGGACATAAACGCGATCGGGTGCTCATTTCCCTCGTCATCCATTTGAAAGAGGACTCCACCCACACCTTGCGTTGAGGCATCGCACTGTATATAAAATTTTCGGCTAAAGTCAGGGTTTACGAGGACCGGCGCAGATATTAAACATTTTTTTAGATCATCAAATGCTCGTTTTGCATCAAAGGTAAGCTCAAATTTTCTAATACGTTCTTTCGTGAGACAGTCATGGAGCGGAGCAGCAACGCTGGCATAATCTTTCACAAACCTACGGTACCAGCCTGTCATCCCTAAAAATCTCCGGAGCTGACGTGGTGTTTTGGGCTCAGGAAAATCTGCCACAGCCTTTAATTTCCGATCGTCCGTTTTAATTAAACCATCGCCCACAACAAAACCAAGATAACTTACTTCAGTGTAACAAAATTTGCTCTTCTCAATGTTTATAGTAAGATTAGCTCTTTTTAAACATTTAGCAACATCTTCAAGCAATATAACATGCTCATCAAAGCTAGCAGAACACACCAGAAGATCATCAAGGTACACGAAAACATTATACCGCATTGCCGCCGGAACAACTCTGTCCATAAGCCTACACATCCGCTGAGCGGCGTTGCACAGTCCGAACGGCATAACCGTGTACTGATACAACGGCCGCCCTGGAACTGTAAAAGCGGTTTTTTCCCTTGACTTCTCTTCTAGCGGTATCTGCCAGAATGCGTCTTTAAGGTCAATGGCAGAGATGTATCTAGTATTCTGCAATCTGCTTAGTATGCCCTCAATATGAGGCAGAGGGTATGCGTCCTTCACTGTTCGCGCATTCAATTTACGGGCGTCAAGGCACAAACGAGTTTTATTTTCCTTTCTTACCAGTGTTACCGGAGAACTCCAACTACTGTTACTGATCTCAATTACACCAAGACTTAACATCCGGTCTAGTTCCGCATAAAGCAGTTCCTGGATTACAGGCGACACTGGATAGTGCCTCTGCTTAACTGGAAGATTTTCATCAATGACCTTGATCACGTGCTGCTCTAAGCTAGTTTTCCCTAGGCCAAGAATTGCAAAAGATGGAAATGAACTCTTAGCTAATTCAAGTCTTGCTGTTTGTTCCCTCGTTAAAGTATGCTGCTTAGATGGCCGAAAGCCTTCCTCATTAGATTCCGATAACTCTGTAGTAGAAATTTGTGAAACTGTTGTAACAGGATTACTTTTGCTGACAATAGCTAGATCGAATGTCTTCCAAAAGTCTATCCCAAAATAAAACTCTTGCTGCAGACCAGGTACAACTAAAAATTCTATGTTCTTTACAACACCTTCCCATTGCACTGGTAGTATTACTACACCATGCACCTTAACATTACCTCCATTAGCCGTTTTCACCACTTGGTCTTTAAATTTAAGTACCTTTGCCTTTAATCCAGCTAAAAACTCTAAACAATTTTTCCCGATGCAGCAAGCCCCGGCTCCAGAGTCAAGCAACGCTAGGACCTCTTTACCACCGATTAATGCTTTCACGAAAAGCCTATTGTCGCTTCCTATGTTTACTACAGTCTCAATCAGTTTTTTCTTAATTTCCCTTAGCCTTTTATCCCTTCTTCGCAAATTCGCAATTTTTCTATAATTTCTAGTCTGTTTCTTTATTTCTTCACCAAAAATTTGCTTTTTTACGGCCTCATATCTTAATAATCGTTTATGTAATGATAATTGATTTGCAGAAACTATAGGCTCCGCTTTGCCCCCATGTTCTCTATCTTCTTGCAATAATTTCAATGATTTTCCGGTGCCGGGAATTTCTTGGCTACCCTGGAGTCCCCGGTTGACTCCGCCATATTCCTGTTTTCTGACTTGGGATTAAGCTTGCAATATGAATTATCTTTATTGCAAATAAAACAAACCATGTTATGAAAAGATGACTTACACGTGTTAGCAGCTGTGTTAATTTGGTTTACCGAACTTTTGTTGAAATCGGATGGCATGCCGCAGGTGTAGCACAAATTGAGATGGAACGGTGATGAGCAAAAACCCCTACTATTTTGATGTGATTGGGATTGCGGCAACTCCGAATGTGCAATCTGCCTCTGATTACTTCTAGGAAATTTTACTCTACTAGACCCCTGATTATTACTTCTAAAAGCAACGGCTTCAACTACTACCTCATCATTTTGTTTCCCCATTCTTGCTTCTTCTAAATTCCTGAAAGATAACTCATGCACAGGTTTACCTTTATTGCCACCTTCTTTCAATAGTTTTTCAGCCCTACGACATTCCCTTCTTAATTCCATTATAGAAGAAATAGATGAAGAGAATATTAATGCTGCTAGATTTTTTCTTAAATTCCCCCGAATAATGTCAATTAGCTCGCACTCCGGTATTTTCCGTTTCAAGCGAAAAGTTAGGTTATGTATCTCAGTATAAAAGTCCTCGAAACTCTCTCCCTGTTGTTGCTTACGATCAAAAATTTCTTTAACAATTTCAAAATCAGAATCAGATGTTTTAAAATAATTTTTCAATTCACGTCTAAGAGAAAAATATCCGAACTCATCATCGTCAGAGTGATCCTCTAAGATCTGCCAATACCATAGCGCTGCTCTACCAGAAACTAGGCAATGAAAGTCAGTAAAGAGTTGTTCGTAAGTGATATTATATTGCTCTCTCATCTTTTCAATTCGAAATATAAAACTTTCAACAGTCATATCTTGGCCTGAACCATCAAACTTAATGTGCCATTTATCAAGACTAAATGGTTTTCGCCGATTTGTTTGATTTTGGTTGAATGTTATGTCATTATTTTCATATTGCCTAGTGTTAATATCAGCCAGTCTGTGAGGAACTTGCCTACCAGCAGCACCATTTTCAATATTATCAGGACGGTTACCTCCTGAAGGGTCAGGAGTAGAAGCAGTCCCTGGCGCATTAGAGTCAGCAGGTCTAGAGACTTCAATGTTTGCAACTCTATTACTGAGAGATACTAATTCACTCTTCACTAGATTTATTTCGGTTATGCATTTCGCCATTTCAGAGCTTTGCTTCATCAACAATGTCACTACTTGAGTAAGTTGGTCGCAAGGGTTTGAAGGTGATACACTATTATTTTTATTACCACCACATGCCCCTTCCTCTTCATTACTCGACATTTCTAACAGATTTAATTTTCGAGAAAAACTCAGTGATGATTCTAAAGGGTTAACTGTGATTTCATTTGTTATTTTTACAGCTTCACCGGCAGAAGATAATCTACCAAAAATTAAATTCGAGCACCTATTCAAGTAGTCGATAGGAACGAAATCCACCGGACGCTCTAGTCCAGTATCAATTTGGGTTAATATTGAGCTAACTACTTGGCCTTCTAAGGCCCTGGCCTGGCTCCTGGTAACACGCCTATCTTCGGAAATAACTTTTCTTACAGGGTTACTGGGATGCCTCTCCATAAACCAAAAATAATAATAAATGATAAGCAAATAAGATATATTTCTATTATTACAAAACTTATATTTTACAATATATTATGTTTTCTTATCACAATGTATTTCGATTTCGAGAAAAGAAATAATCGTTTAAAATTAAAAACTGATGAAACGAATTATGTGCTTAAACTAGGTGATGTTGAATACATGTTGCAATGGACATAAAAAGAAAGGTTGCATTTCCCCCTCTTCCTAACAGAATTTACTGAATATAAACTAACATAATAAGAATCATTCATGCCGTAAGAGGCAGCAAGAAGAAACGTTTACCTATAAATAGTTTATTCCCACCCTTATATAAAACTCTGTGACGACTCAAATAAAATAAATTAAATTCTACTAAATTGTATCGCTCACGACCCCCCCAAAAAAAAAACAATATACACAATCCAGAAAATCATCATAGAAACGGTATCTTGCAGCAACAACCCAAGTTCATGAAAGCAGTAAACGACTAGACCCAAACTACTATCGCAACTTTGGTTAAAGATCCCTATTCCCCCAAAAAAAAAAATATCGAAATTGTTCGTGTGCCCCACGTTGGGCGCCATATGTTGTAATGTCAGTTCTAGGAACACGTCTAGTGTTGGCAGAGGACACGGTGGCATAGTCCCAGGCTACTCGTCGGCTAAAGGGCAGGGTTGCGCCAAGACAGTGTTGCCTGCAGTACAACATAAAGTTTTCGTGTCCAGAAAACAAACAGAAATACACATTTAACTACGACATTTCAAACCCTAATCGTCTAAGTAATAGTCCCCTAAGTCAGTATGTCTTCGTTGTTGCATGTTGGTGAACATCTCTGTACGTCCGTCCGTTAGTCCCTGGTTGGCCAACCCACCACTCTACAATGAACATTGTAGCCTTGAACTGCCTCACAGGCCAAAAGAATCGAGATCAGTTCCCCGAAACCAAGGCATGTCCAAATTGTCTAATAAACAGTCAATGCGACCATTCCTTAATATATCACCTGCAACATTTCATCAACACCACCCAGTTAATTTACGAATCTAGCACTTCATCTTTAAATCAAGAACACAAAGAAATAATTATAAAATTCATTTAGCTTCATTTTATTAAAGTTACAATGATAATATTTATCGAACTAATGTGCCAATTCATTCGCTTATTTAGTATATGTATATATTCTTATATAGTAGAAAAAAAAGTAATATGTATTAATATCTATATACATATATATATATATATATTTAAATATATATAAATATAAATCAAGAAAAATAAAATTGATTTTATAATGTCATTATTATTAACTTTTATTTTTTTTTTCAAAGGAAAACATTTACTTTTATTTATTTAATTGCTCAAAAAAAACATAGATAAATAATTTCAAGCAAACAGAAAAGTGTGATAAGAACGGTTCTCTTTCTCTTATGACTGATCTTTTATCTCAACTCTTCAACTTACCTATAATTTAATACCGCTGCAATGTTGGCGCCAGCATTCAGTTCTCGTAAAAAATGCAAGTTTTACTCTTTTAATTTAATTTTTTTTTATGCAAAGGTTTCGATAGGTATATGAGCAATTAAATACATTCATAAGTATATATAATGTAATTATGTATTTAATGATGATTTTTTTTTATCTTAGATTTCTTTTTTATATATTAATATTAATATATTATATATAATATATTTTTTTTTCTTATTTTTATTATAATTTTTGCCTTGTTGTGTTGTATATGCATACAAGAGTTGTTGTTGTTATTCTCTTTAGACTAGGCTATTATTAATTTAGGAAATAAATTATGTAAATTCGAACTTATATATTTATATTATACACTTAGGTTAAGTAATTATAATTTATTTATTTATTTATTTTTTTTTTTTTGTGGTGACTTCCGAAACTGTTAAAGCTGTCTCGAATAATAAACGGTTGAAAAAAATGATGCAATGTGGATTTAATGGTTTAATAATGGCGGCACTGCAAACATTAATGAGACCACATTAGAATGAGGATATTGAGGAAGATAATGGTAGCTCCTTTTTTTGATATATTTTTTTAGGGCACCGACTTTAACTTTAATTCCTTTTCGGCTGCATGAATTCTTAACCACTTCTACGATTTTTGATGTTGGCAAAACGAATTTATACATGCAGCTACACGTGTATTTTTAAGGTTTATTTTATGCTTTAGTTTTCTTTAATTTTTACTTTAATTGCTTTTGTTTTTCTTCTGCTTTATCTCTTTTTTTTGTTTTAATTCATTTATTAATACTTTTGGTTTCGTTTTTAGTATCAAAAAAACTAATTTTATTATTTTTCTTTATGAAACTTCTTAATTCCTCCTTTAGCAAGTCATCAACCAAACCAAAAAAAAAAAAATCTCTCTTCAGAAGGTAGAATGCCAGATTTAAAAAAGTAATTAACATATTGCCACCTAATGTGTTCTTAACGAATAAGCTACGTACGATAATGAACACACCTAAAAGCAGGGTTCGGATCTCACAACAACTGTTACAACTTTTTCAATCTTTTACAGTCCACCCTAAATACGAGCGTAAAACGTTAATTGACTGTCAAAAATTCTCATGCCCATACAAAATGTATGAGACCAACCCAAAGAGCGCGACGCTAACGTTGGACAATTGAAAAATCCAATTTTGACTGCGCGTAAGAAGTGAAGTTGGCTGCAAAAGAAGTGTTGTTATTGTTTTTTTTTTGTTGTGGTATATACAAAAGTATTTCCAACAGTAATGACATTACAGCTACTTTAAGGTCAATTTCGCGATTTTATCGCTCTTAATTATTTTAATTTTGTGGTTTTTAGCAAATAAGATAAGTAAACAATACTGTTCGTTTCACAACCTTGGCGCTCTTATTTAAGTTACTCATTACAGCGTAAAAACTAGACGCTAAATTACGTCGTGCCTAAGAGAATCAAAAATCGAAATTTGTATAAAACTTGAATTAAAAAAAAACGAGTAAGGGCCTTTCTATATTAAAATAACGATATGTACAAATGTTACAAACATCAAATGACAAATTATTCTGTTGTCATTCCTTTCGGTGAAGACCGTCGTCACTGGCTGTTTATTTGGTACGATTGGCGAGCGCTTTCGATGTAAAGATATAATTTTCAAGCCGCGTTTTGAAAATGATGTCTTGAAATGATGTCTTTACATCGAAAGCGCTCTCCAATCGTACCAAATAAACAGCCAGTGACGACGGTCTTCACCAAAAGGTATGACAACAGTGTTATATTTACTGGCGGAATAAATCCAATTAACTTAATGACAAATTATTCTATTAGAAATGTCCATTTTATACATAAGTTTTTCATTTCTTTTGTAATTTCGACAATATCCGTTTTCGTTCGTAAAAAAGTTCAAAAATTTTTTTAAATGATTGAATTATTTTAATGTAATTCTTGTTAATTTTTCTTGTTAAAAAAATAATTTTCATTTTTAAATAAAATTAATTAAAACACGTTGCAAAGGCGAATTGATTATAAGTTGGTGCGATGGCGAAATCATTGATTTTCGCCGGTAGCGTAACTGTCAAACTCCATTTAAAAAAATCTGTATACTGGTTTTTTATACGTAGTTTGATATTCGGGAGAACTATAACTAAGGCGAATTTACTTAACCAAAGTGAATTAATTTGACAGCTGACATTTTAATATTTTTAAACCAGTTTTTTTTTAAAGCTTTCTTAAGCTTTCTTAAGGCTTTTTTAAAAGCGAAAGTTAATGGATGTTTCAGGTTATAAAGAAACCCGTCCAGTAATTTAGATTTTGTTTTATTACAACTATTTACTTTGCAATCTGCCCCACTGTGCAATGGCAAGAAATTGTTAACTTTGAAAATTTTAACTTTCTCCTACACATGTTTAATTACTAAACAAATTTAAATTTTATGCTTCGAATAAGGTCAAGTATTCTTATACCCTACACCACATGTGGAAAAAGGGTATATTTAAGTTTATCAATCCGTTTGTAATTTTAATAATATCTATTTCTGACCCCATAAATTCTATATATTCTGAGTTCTTATGCATAGCGAAGTATATTAAACGACTTCTGTCTGTCCTAGATGAGCTAGAGAAAATTAAATATGCCAATCGATTAGACATATGCTTAATTCATAAAATCTTGTATGGTGTATTTTGTATTGAATACAATTTCTATTTATATGCTTGTGAACACGTAGCGTATTTTGTATATTAAACGTCATAAAGCAAATAACAAGAAAAAAATAAGTATTCAGAAGAAAGTTTTCAGTAAGTAAAATGGATAACAGGACTGAAAAAAGCAAAATTTTAAATTTGTTATGCGAAAAGTGTACTTTTGATATACTATCCATTTATTCTTTTTTTGTTACTTTTTCACACCAACAATACAAATGTCTTTTTTTTATTTTCTTCTTCTTAATTGATATGGAATTCACATGTAGTTGATAACACGATTACTAATACAACTTTTCAAAAACATGCAAAATAAAAGTGTATTGGTGTATTACAATTTTATATAAAAATTTCCTACAACAAGCAAACACTATTGTATTTTAATTAAACAATACACAGTATACACGGATACAAGGGGTTTTGTTAATTAATCAATAGTTTTAAAAACTTTGCTATTGAAAATCAGCAAGGCCATGTCTTTCAGGGCAGCGGGCAAAACACCACGCCTGTTCTCTAAATTTCCCATATCTTTTTTTAACTTTCGTTTGTATTCCTACAGGTGTTTGTGATATAATAAAAGGTAAAAAGTACTTACAAAGCTGCAGGTGGCTATAAGTTATTACACTTGGTTGTTTGCTTATATAGTTGGGACAACAACCCTAAGCAATACTTTTAATCTTCGAAAAAAAGGCTTTTTTTTTAAAGAAAAACTTTATTGTAGCAAAGAAAAATTTCTTTTGTTGATTTTTATTTAAGCTATTCAAGGGGAAATCTGTTGTATGGTATGTATAGTTATATACATATGACATCACACAGAGCTAATAAATTTAAATTTAATATTATATATTAAGTTCACGCGAAATTATAACAGGTGTGCTTTTTATTAGCCCAGTAGTTTAGTTTCTTTGGTCTAAAAACTTCCAAGTTTTAAAAAATTAATTAATTATAAATAAATGAATTAACATTTGCTTATTTCGGCCTAGGTTCATTTTTTAATATAATTTCTAAAGAGGTTGGTACGAAGCAAAAACAAATTTTCAAGACGAAATGCAGAGAGAGCAACAAAGAAATGCTTTTAAATGTATATGGACTTCCTCTCACCAAATTAATTTTGATTAGTTGGTTAAAAAGATGATGTTAACAACGTACACAACCTAAGGTAGATAAATGCGAAGAATGCTGATGAAGGTGTAGCGATCCAGAAAATGCGGCATTACGTTTTAATTTTTCATGTTTTCTTTGGAAAACGTCCGCATACATTTGTAAATAATTTTTCTTTCTAAAAATTTTTTAGAAATTAAATTTAAAAAAATTAAAATAAACCGAAAAAAAATTATTCATTTATAATATTATGGATTAAAATTCTATTTGCGAAAAAAAAATTAAAAATTATTAATTAAGTATGATCACTTATCTTTTGATTCATTTTATTTTTCCTAGCATTCACCTTGTAAAATATGCCTTGATTAAATTAAAACTTTTAGTGTAGGAACACAACACACGACGGTAACGATATTTTCATACAAATTTGACATAAGTTATCGTTCAACGACAATGCCGCTGAGATAAAATGTATTTTATTTTCTTGTCGGTTTTCATTATTCTCTCTCCTAACAATATTGCCAGAAATATAAGTATTTTATAAGCATTTGAATTCACAATAATAGCAAAGGCACATTATTTATATAAAAATAGAACAAAATTTCAGGAATAAAAATATTTAAAAAAAACTGATACATGTATGTACGTAAATGAAAAACATAGTTGAAAAGGTTAAAAATATGAAAATAAAATTGATTGAAAAAATAACTGAAAAGGTGAAAAATATGAGCCCATGTCTCATCTTAAGTCAGTCATCATTTATTCTTCGTCCCGCTCTTCAATTTGTGTGAAGGTTTTGAAAAGACCTATTGAATCTCTTACAAGGTTAACCAGTCCAATAGACTCTAATGCCATGGATATGTTAAATGTACTTAATATTCTTTACGTTTCATCGAGTTTTTAATAGAATTTATCTAATTCATTTAAATGTAATAAAATATTGTAACACAATATTTTTGAAAACAAACACAAAGCTGAAATGAAAATAAATATTATGAATGCCGTCAGAGAATCGTCGTTATTTTGTTTACTTACTCTCAGCAACGAAAAATCGTTCCGTTACCGTCGTCTGTTGAGTTTCTACACTTATAAGTAAACAATAATAAAAAACCAATGTTTGTTCAAATAAAAGTTATTTATAATTTTGTCAGTGTAGTCACAATTTGCATAAGTTTTCTTGTTACAAACATCAATATAAACTAACTGTTAACCATCGATACTAATGTGTTGCTAATACTTAATTACTGATGTGTTAAATATTCTAACCCGTTATCATATTTCCGCATTGTCCCCGCAACTAATTTCAATATAATTTTTTTAAATATGCTCCATTGAAGCGGTAACAAATTTTTTTTTGTAATTTTACAGCACTTATCAATTGCAAATTATATAATTTTGTATTTGCAAAATCACTATGTATACATGTATTTACATATGTACGCATATATATTAATACGTGTACATATGTATGTTCATTTAAAATTCTTAAAATTATTTCGAATGATTTACTAATAAAGATTTAAGCTACAAACAGAATGGAAGCAGAGCTGAAAATAAAATATAACAAGAGTATCATACTCGGCTATGGCGAATCTTATATACCCTTCACCACACATGTAAATCTAGTTTAGGGAAGTAACTCCAATCAATAATAAAAATTTTTGGGGTGATAGAGAATTAAAAAATAAGAAAAAAATTACCACCGGCTCTTAATGGGCTAAGCATTTGTAAAAAAATTTGGTATTTCGTTAAAGATCTCTTTAAAAGCTTTAAAATAGTACGCATATTGATATTGAAGTTTTAAAAATTTCAGATGGCCATAACTCGGAAAATATGGACGAGTACCAGTTTTTTCAATTGGTTTTTTTTCTTATTTTTTAATTCTCGATCGTCCCATATATTTGTTTTTTGATTGAAGTTACACTACTGTTCCAAATGATATGGAAAACTAAGAGGCAGGCGTGGTGTTTTGCCCGCTACCTGAAAGGGCATATACCGATCTTGCTGATTTTCAAAGCAAAATTTTCGAAACTATTTTTGATCAATTGGCAAATTTGAATTTTCTCTAGCTCATCTAGTGCCTTGGCAAAGTTGATTTTAACAGTAACAAGGACGGACAGACGGGCATCGCTCAGTCGACTTTACTATGCATAAGGATTCAAAATATATATACTTTATGGGGTTGGAAATGGATGTTGTAAAAATTTCAAATGGAATGACAAACTTAAGACCGGGGCACATAGAATCCGTCATACGTTGTACTTTAACGTAAACAGCTAAAGTCAAAGTAACGACGGATGAGGTTGGCACAATGAATACTTTGCTGACGGATGATAAATCAAAGTTTGCTCTCTTTTTTTATTTACATGATAATTTACATTTATTTTTTTTTAATTTTTGGTCACTAAAATTATGTTATTTAAATCACAGAATACGATTGAAACACAGCAAGAGTTAAAAGAAAACAAAGAAGAGGAAGAAGTAGCAATTGATAGCTATCGTAGTATTCAACGTACGTCAAAACTTAAAAGATGACTAACTTTCGTACTTTGCGTTGACGGACACGTATTGGTTGTGAAAACGCTCATAAGAAAACATGTATTTTAACTGACTTGTCAGTTGAATTTGTCAAAGTTCAAAGTATGACGAATTCTATGTGCCCCGGCCTTTAGTTTACAATTTCTCTACATTTTGTGCTGGAGGGTATAAAAAAAAAATATTCATTTACAGCTGTAGTACAAAATATCTAAACAAAAATTATTGAAATTTGATATTGTAGCAGTTAATAGTCAGTGCAGTCATTATGTTTACAAGAAATGATTCTCACGCCTATGTTTAATGAACTTGAAATTTATTTGGATTTTTTCCAAACATATGCTTGAAGTTTTATTTATTCATTTATTATTATTTTTTCAATCTCCTGTGTTCAAACAAATAAAACTTTATACGTCAAAAGTTATTAGCAGAGGATATTCATTGCCATGTCGTAAACGAAAAACGTGATATTTTACGTGTCACGTACGAACGAAATTGTAAAAAGATTTTTTTTTAAATTGGGGTTTTGAACAAAATAAAATTTTATTTAAAATTAGCAATAGAAAGATTTTGTAAGAAATAAATATTTGCTATAATATGTTAAAGATATATTTAAAAAAGATTTGAATCAGTAAGGAAGTCTGATATCAGAAAAGATAAGATTACAAATAATCAATTTATCGGTAAATGAAAAAATGTAATCTGTTTTAAAAATCATATACAGAAACTAAGAAAAATTTGTTTAAATGTTTAAACTCTGCTTGAAATACATCTTTGAATATCTAAAACTAAAAAAAAAAACTGAAGAAAACAAGTAAGAGTGCTATATTCAGCTATGCCGAATCATATATACCCTTCATCATATGTGTGTGGAATTAAATTTTAAAATTTATAACCCTAGCAATATTCTGTTATGATAACAGACCTATGTTAATCACTTAACATAACCAATGTTAATATAAAAAACTCTAGTAAAAGAGTTTCCGGACGATTTTTAAATAAAATTTAAGACATGTATTCTTCACCGTATATAAAAATCAAATTTGGAGAAGTAACTCAAATCAAAAAATACAAATATTGGGGTGACACAGAAATAAAAAATAAGAAAAAAATTTTTTACTTAAAAATTACATTGGCTCTTAAAAAAATTTTCCAATTCACTGAGTTTTATGTGATGAATTTTTTTTACGACATCAGAACTTAAACACTTTACTTTAAATTTGATATTCGTTTCTGTAGTTGCTTATGTTATTTGCAAATAGCACACAAACCACAAAACTTTTTTAACGAACGTACACAAAGCAAGTTTTACAATATCCCCCAAAATTCAAGCCATGTAATTTTACTTACTCCGCTTATGAATCTACACGTTTTGCTAGCAAACAAAAATTTCATGCATTTAGTTTCATAAAAAATTGCAGAGTGTAAAGATGCGGTCAGGCTAGTCAAATATTTAACTAAAAAGACGTAACCACTAAATTATTGAAAACAATTTTTGTCTTTCTCAAACACTTATTAGGAAATAAAAAATTTTACTCATTATAAAAGTTAAGATATCAAATTTGCCATATTATAAGCCGTCACTCGTATTAAAACGTGTCAGAAAAGATTATAGAAACATTTGAAAGAATAGTGGTTACGCTTTTTGGTCAAATATTTGACTAATCTGATCGTACCTTAAGTTGACTTTAATTGTAGCATATGGGCATGTCCATAGTACAGTACATGACATTTGTACACTTATAGAAAGAAACAATTATTTCAAATGTAGAAGTACGCTATGATTTTAGATCTTAAAGAAAAACACATACTTTAAATTACAACAACTGTTGGGATACCCCTTAATTTTTAAAACCAAATTTTAAAAATTTTTTTAGAGGACACAGCTTTTTTATAAATTTCAACCGCCTGTCTGCTTATTGATCAAACCAAATGAACTATTGGGGCACCCTTTAATTTATAATTTTCAATATTTACACTCTTCATTGTAATGCTCTGGTAGTCGACATTCTGTCGTTTGCACCCTTTAAATCTTAGATTTATTTTTGTAATACTTTTTGCTGGAGCTAAAGTGATACGCAGTTTTTTTAATTTTAAAGCGGTGCCCTTAATACGCATAGAAACAGGTATGTTGTATGGGGACACCCTTTAACTTTTAAAATTACAAGTTTTTTTTAAACTGCATGAATCTGAGTAGCCTTTCAAATAAAGAATAAATTTTCAAAATCGGTACAGAAATGACTGAGTTCAAAGGGCACAAACATAAAAAGCAACATTCAGACGAATTGATAACCTCCGTTTTTACGTCAGTTAAAAAAAATACCGCTAATTGATCTAATGAACTGTGTGTTGCAAAGTGCAGTTGAAATGTAAAAATATGAAATTTAGTCGTTAGATGATCAATTTAAACTATTATTTTTGCTCTTTAATATTTTTAAAGGCCCTAAACACATCCACATAGTACGTTTTTTCTCTTTGAATCATTTTGAAAAGAGTTTAAGTTTTTTTTTCAGGCGTGGATCACATATTCATGAATTTTATTCATGAATTTGCTCATATGCATAAATCGTACAAGAAATATTTTAAAATCAGTCCATTAAATAATTGAATAATTATTATGTTTTTTTATTATTATTTTTTAATTCTAATTGCGGGAAATGCTGATTATTGCTGCAAAAGAATTATTTAAATTTATATATAATTATTTAAAAAAATATAATCTTATTGATTAGCAATCGTAATATGTTACGATCAGTAATCACTAAACAGTTTTGATTAGTGTAAACATAAAATTTTAATAAATCAGCAAAATGAATTGATATTTTAAATGTTATCATGCAGTTAATTAAGAAAAAACAATATAAATAATTATTTTATAATTTGTTTTAAAAATATTGCATGTGTCAGTAATTACATTAAATTGAAACGTTGTTGTAAGGAACCAAAGCATTAAGCATCCTCTATTGAAAAAGTCATTACATCGTAATTTCATTGCACTTAAATGCGTCACAAATGATATTGAATTCTGGTCTAATTAGTCGGCCTTATTACGGTTGTCGAAAACGACATTCAAGAAGAGCCGTAGTCGTTAGTTATTATTATTATTATTTTTTTTTCAATGTAAAATATTCGACAGTAAAATATTTTGTAATAGATCAAAAAAAAAAATATTATTAATTTTTTTGCAGTAGCTTTCTATGTGATAAACAAATAGTTAATTAATTCGATTTGCAAACTTATGTAGAAAATATGAAAACATATATAAAAGTAAGAAAAAACTAACTAATAGAAACTGCCTTTTAGTCCTTCTAATTTAATTTTACGTTTTTTAATTTAATTTCATTGGACGTTAGCTTCAGAAAATGTTCTCCTTGATCTTCTTTTTTTAGACTCTTTTTTATAAACATTTAATATAATTTTCTTCCTCTAGTTTTTTCTATTAAATTTTCAAATTTCTTTTAACGACTTCATAACTTTTTTTTGCTTTTTTTCACTGTTCTTTAGTGTCAATTTTATTGACAATGGAACTGAAACTTCTAGCTAAGTGTGAAAATTGTCCCATAAGATCGACCAGCAGATTGAACTGCTTAGCGATAGTTATTTTTTAAAATGGGGAACAGAAAACAAAATATTAACTTCAATAATTATAATGTAAAAATTTAAAAGCAAACTTTCTTTTATTAGTGTTCATTTCAAGTTTACAAAAAAAAACATTTTTCGTGCTCATAAATTTCAACGACAATATTTGAAAAAATTAACACTCAATTGCGTCGTACATAATACCGATTTTTGTAATAGATTTATTTTTCTTTTTTAACGTACGATTTTTGACACGACAACGACAACCGTAATAAGGCTGAATATCCCCAGCCAGGAAGGAACGTGCAACTACAGCATTACAACTAATAGGAACGTAAGGGCGCTAACTTAAAAAGGATTTAAATCGACTATTAGAAGTGTAAAAATAGTGTCGTTTTGAAGTGTCGAAAGTGAATGAATGTGTAAATTTTAAACGAATTTCTGTTTTATAAAAATGAATGAATGTGTAAATTTTAAAATAACAGAAAATTCAAAAGACAGTTTGTAAATAATTTTTAGTTTTAATTTCAAGAGTTTGTGAAATTAAAATGCATCTACGAAAAAGAATTGAGAAAATTTAGTACCACAATATTCTCACATTAATATTTGATTATGCACTTGTAAGAAATTTTAAGAATCTTCTTCTTAGAGTTTCAAATGAAGATGATAACAACTTTTTACGTTGTATTAGAGCTATCATGCTCACCATCCCCCACCTATCCTTTTCTGAGCATTTTTTTAGAAAAGTAAAATCTTTAATTCTAATACTCCAAATACATGATAATTTTGCTCTTTTGTATAAAAGGTACCACGCCTGCCGTTTCAATTCAGATAATGTCTACTCCCCCTGAGCACACTAACAGCAGAGTTACTTGTGGAAAGTTTCATTATGGTTCTCTACATACGCGACAATAATTATTCACTTTGTATATTCCGCCAGTTAAGCAAAATTTCAAGGTGCTACCGATTACAGCAACCAAGTAACACGATGGAAATTTCCATGCGCGAGTTAAATATCAAAAAATTAATACCCTGTTTTACCAACCGCATGTCTAATAACAAGCTCTGACAATTCCAGAAATTCCACTGATGAATACAGCTGTAAACCAAAAATTAAAAATCGTTTTTAACTACAAAAAAAAAACAAATTCAAACAAAAAAAATTCAATTTCCAGCCTATAAAAAATTTGGTTATACTGACGAAAAAAATTTCATTCATGCTGCTTGTTAATTTGTTTTTTAATTATGCAAATATTATTTAAATAAATATTTTGTTGGATTAAAACTTAATTTCTACAAATAATTTGTTAAATAAAATAATTTTTCAATAAAGTCATTTATTGTTTTCGTTATAATGTGTATTGAACTATAAACAAAATAGATTAAAAATTTCATCAAACCCACAATTGGGGTTATTAGATAAAATGGACTTTTTGATAAAATAATTTGTTCACTTGATTGATGATATTCACTTAGTAGTAAAAAATGTTGATTAAAAAATTTTTCAAAGCAACAATTTTTTTATTGTGTATTAAGCTCATTTTGATTAAAATCTACCATAATTGGACAAAATGCTTTATCTTTATTATACACTTCTTACCACTCAAACCAAATTAAGAAATATGCATTAAATTATGCTTTATTTTATATAAAAAATATTTTTTATTTTCTTAATTCCAATAAAATGCTATCTGCCGTAAAATTTTTATGAAAAATTTGTCATAAAACACATTTGAAATTTATTTTATATTTTATGATTATATTCAAGGTACATTCATTTTACTAGGTACGAGGGCTGCTCTATATATTTCTGGCCTAACAGTCCACCCTAAATACGAGCGTAAGACGTTATTTAACTGTCAAAAATTCTCATGCCCATACAAAATGTATGAGACCAACCCAAATAGCGCGACGCTAACGTTGGACAAATGAAAAATCCAATTTTGACTGCGCGTAAAAAGTGAAGTTGGCTGCAAAAGAAGTGTTGTTATTGTTTTTTTTTTGTGGTATATACAAAAGTATTTCCAACAGTAATGACATTACAGCTACTTTAAGGTCAATTTCGCGATTTTATCTCTTAATTAATTTAATTTTGTGGTTTTTAGCAAATAAGATAAGTAAACAATACTGTTCGTTTTACAACGTTGGCGCTCGTATTTAAGTTACTCATTACAGCGTAAAAACTAGACGCTAAATTACGCTGTGCCTAACGCCCGTATTTAGGGTGGACTGTAATAGTGAAAATGCGAATTTTTATAAACAAAAATGGTTTTATTGTTTTTCAAAGTATTCTCCAGCATGATTTATACACTTTTGCATGCGCTCAAACCAGTTGTCGAAGCACTTTTTCCACTTCGATTCAGGCACCTCTAAAACATGGTTTTTGAACACTTCAACAGCTTCTTCTGACGACGAAAATCGTTGACCACGCATTTTTTTCTTGATGTGCGGAAACAAGAAGAGGTCATTAGTCAGGGCTGTACGGCGGATGACCCATTAATTCGACGTTTTGGCTGGTCAAAAACGCTCTGGTTTCAGCCGATGTGTGAGAGCTCGCATTGTCATGGTGAACAATGATTCGTCTTTTCTTGTTAGTTTTTCGAATTTCTCCGATGACTTCAGGCAAACAAATTGTAGTGTACCACTCACAAGTGACCGTCCTACGTTGCTCAAGCGGAACACTCGCCACATGACCAGTTTTGCCGAGGAAACAGGCGACTATTTGCTTCGAAGTACTTCTTCCACGAACAACTTTCGTTGGATTTTTCTCGTATTTAAAGACCCACACAGTCGATTGTTGTTTCGTTACGGGCTCATACGCATAGATCATCTTTTGAAGCACCGCAATTGTATTTTTGCAACATTTCTTTGCACCAATCGACACGAGCCTTTTTTTAAGCGACTTTCAAATTGTGCGGGATCCAACGAGAACAAACCTTTTTTACGGCCAAGTGTTCATGCAGTATCGAATGTATGCTCGTGGAAGAAATGTCCAAGGATGTCTCTATCTTCGTTATGTCGCATGTCGATCTTGCATTATGAGTTCACGCACGGCATCAATGTTCTCCTGCACAACAGCCGTTTTTGGACGACCTTTACGGAATTCGTCTTTGAGCGAGCTTCGGCCACGATTAAATTCATTATACCCATTTTTCACAGTGCTATAGGATGGTGCTTCATCGCCATACAAAGATTTAAGTTCATCAATGCACTCTTGTCGTGATAATCCACGTTGAAAGTTGTGAAAAATGATGGCACGAAAATGTTCACGAGTTAATGCCATTTTTTTCTATATTAATTTTTTCAAGTCGCTGTAAACAACACAAATAATGGTCGTACGCCAAAACGTTTTGAGTACGATTATGCTTAAAAATGAGAAACTTTTCAATGGAAATGTCAGATTGCACTTGGCAGCACTCAGTGTTGCCAGGCCAGAAATATATATAGCAGCCCTCGTAATGGCGGCTCTACAACAAATACAACATTTGTAAAAACAACATGGCATTTAATTGTTGCTTTGTAAGTGGAAATGTCAAAAATGGAAAAAGAGAATTGGTCTTAAAACAAACGCTCTCTTTGTTCTACATATGCTTGTTGTTAGTGTTTTTTAAAATTCGTAAACAAAAGTAGGAAAATATAAACAACTTTTGACATGTCCAACTACAAACCAACTGGGCGGACGACACTACCTAGTAAAATAAATGTACCTTGATTATATTTTTATATTCTAGCTGTCATATTAATAAAAAAATAGTTTTGAAGTGTTTTGTGATAAATTTTCTATAGAAATTTATTCTAAAATGCATACATACATATAATTCAAATCCATATTGATATTTTGTGAATACTGCAGTAGAAGTTTAAAATTTCTTTAATAACAGTAAATATTTTTAAATATTTTTTTGAGTTTTTTTTTATTTAATTGCGTTCTTGAAAAATTTTAAACAAAGTTATAAATCAAATCAGACTTTTAAGGCTGCTTGCTCTAAGTTAAAAACCAATAAAAACTAATATATCAGCCATGTCACAGAACAAAATTCCGTTCGGAAGTGGAATTGATTCTGTATTTTGCTTCAATAGAAAACGTAAAGCGAAAAAAATTTTCGGAATGAAACCACTTTCAGTTTGCTATGTGGAATTGTTATTTTGAACATTTTGTTAACATAAAAACTATTCAAAACATTATTTTATAGGAAAGGCTATTCTTTATCTTGCTTATTGATCCAAATTAAATTTATTTTAATATGATGTTAATAAAAAAATTAACTCTTTCTCAATCCTTTATAAATAAAAACGCGGAATTTGTTTAAAAGATGTTGCCGTACTTTTATTCTTTTTCAAAAAATTTCGTAGTAACAGCACACAAACAATATTGCTTCTTCCGGGCATGTTTGATATTTTATATTTTAAATTTTTTTAGCAATTTGCACTGAAACACAAATATTTCCTGAATTTTTATTGTTTTTTTTTTTGATTCCGCTGTTTTTTGTTTTGCTACATTCGTTATTATGTTGCCATACTTTAAGCAAACATAAGAGATTTTAATTTTTTTTTTTTTTTTTTTGGTTAACTAAAAACGAACGGAATCCCTAAATCTATAAAACCATTTCGTTCGGATTAGTAAACTCGGAATCATTCAAATTCCGAACGGAATTTGTGACATGCTTGTATATTGTATTTCCTTTTTTGTTTCTTCAACCATAGCAAAAGAATTTTGAGAACCATCTACTGTAAATTTCTTAATGACTTTGGTTCGAGTTTATCCGTTAAAACTTTTTACTTATGCGGAGCATAAAATAAAAAATCGGAAAAATTCTCAATTCTGAAATGAAAAAATTAATTAGAAAATAAAAGGATAAAAGTTAAAATTAATTTATTATCGTTAAACATGGTAATTTTTTTCGATTGTTGCCATACTAACTATTGGAAGGCCATAAAACAGCGTATCAATATGCTTTGACTTGAGCATTTTAAAAACGTCGATCGTAATACAGATGGTCAGCTGCATAAAAGTTTATATTTCAAATCTATCAATTTTGTGTTTTGCAATTATTTTAAATTTTTTTCCAAGAATAACACTCATTTAACATGACCGAACTAAAATACATTAATAATTTTGTATAACTGTAACATTTAAAAACTTTTACACAGAGTAGAGTCGAAGTTGTGACCTGTTTTTATGTAAATTTTTAAACTATCAACTAATTAAGATTTGGTAGTTAAGAGAAAATTACTCTTAAAATAACAAAGTGTTTCCTTTTTAACATAACGGGTCTTGTTGTTCAATTTACCTCTGGTAGAAGATCTTAATTCGATAATAATTGCTTTGTTTTCGTAAATTGAGTTTCTAATCTAAAGAAGTAACGAAGAAGTGACTTCTGTGTTAAAATGCTCTTCAAAATGTTGGCAGGTTATTTTAGTAACTAATTTTTTAATCAGTTTAATATTTTTGTTGGTGTTTTAAACTCAACCTTGAAGATTTGTTCTATTTTTGACGGTTTTTAAAATTAAAGATATTGCATTTATCGTTAACGGTTTTTTATTCCTTTTTACATGGTATAAGCTGCCAGATTCGACGATTTCTCATCATTTTGTCGATTATTATTTGCGTTTTTTGTGTCCGATTTGTTTTATGGTTACAATGATAAAATACAGAAAAAAAGGAACATAATTTTTTTTGTGTCCCCAAATTAACACTTGAACATTAAGAACAGTTTTTGTTTAAATTGCTTATACCCTTCACCACAGGTGGAAAAAATGTATATATCCAAGTTTGTCATTCCGTTTGTGATGTCTACAATATATATTTCCGACCTCATAAAGTATATATATTTTGAGTTCTTATGCATAGCGAAATCGATTGAGCGATGTCCGTCTATCCGTCCGTGTTAGTGTTGAAATCAGGTTTGCAAGGCACTAGATCAGCTAGAAAAAACTTTAATGCGCCAATTGATCACACATAGTTTTGAAAATTTTGCTGCTAAAAACCAGCAAGATTTGTCCATGTTCTTCGAGGTAGCAGCAAAACACCAGGCCTGCCTTTAATTTTCCCATATCATTCTGAACAATAAACTCCAATCAAAACAAAAAAAAAAAAAAAAAAAAAAAATTGGGGCGATAAAGAATTAAAAAATAAGAAAAAAAACATCAAGTCATCTAAACTTTTCATATAAAAGTACGATTGTGCGTAATATTTTTTTAAAATATCAATATGGGTATCATTTTAAAGCTTTTGAATGGATATTTTAGAAAATACTAAATTTGTTTTTAAAAATGCTTAAACCATTTAAAGCCAATGACAGTTTTATGTAATTTTTTTTTTTAATTTTACAATTCTCTGTTACCCCAATATTTACATACACTGTGAAGGGTATGTAAGATTCGACACAGCCGATTATAACATTCTCATTTATGTACTAAAATTTTTTGGTTATTTTATTTTTTATAATATTTTTTTTTTTCTTTTCAGTTCCACGTTAGATTACGTGGCCATGATTCAAGTGATTATTGATTTAATTATTGTACACATAAAATTCTGGTACGTTACTATTGAGGGCATAATTAGATCACTTCTGCCTAAACAAGAGTCAAATGTTAGTGGACAATTTGTATTTATTACCGGTACAGGTCACGGCATTGGCAAACAGTTAGCTTTACAATACGCTTCCCTGGGCGCAAAATTAATTTGCGTTGATATAAATGAAAACAACAACAGTCAAACGGTTAAGGAAATTAAGGAAGCTGGTGGTATTGCCTTTGCTTATACGTAAGTTATAGATTGAAAAATAATTTCTTTTAATTAATTAATATTTTGTTTGTTCATTTGCCAGTTGCAACGTAACCAGTCGTAAAGAAATTTTTGCTTTGGCTGAAAAAGTTAAAAGGGAACATGGTTTCGTTAGTATTATTGTGAACAATGCCGGCATTATGCCCTGCCATCCATTATTGGAACATACCGAACAAGAAATAAGATTAATGTATGACGTTAATGTTTTAGCTCATTTTTGGGTGAGTTTTTTTCTCCTTTTCTCAATATTTAAACAAGTTTTTGGATTTTGAATCGCTAAAATATAATAAAAAGCATACGTGATAGGTAAATATATGTATGTATGTATGTACATATGTTTGTCATTTGTAAAATATGGTCGTTTTTCCCATGCGCAGAGGAGACTTTCGCAAAGGATAGAGATGCTATTATAACGATCGAGAAGGCGGAAATTATTCATGTTTGCAGGAAACGAGAGTGCGTTATCAATACCATTAATATCAAAGGCATCGATATTACTGTTACTGACCAAATGAGAGAGTTAGGTAAATTGTTTACTAAGAACTTATTGTGGACCACACATGTGAAATATCTTTTATCAAAGTTGAGTAAGATAAAAATAACCTGCTTAAACTAATTTGCTCGCGAAATAAAGGGTCACATTTTAATATTGCACTTGAAATATGTCGCTCTCTGGTTACCCGTATATTACTACATGGAATCACAGCTTACGGATTGACTTCAAAGAAAAATCTTAAAATGTTAGACACTGCTATAAATAACTGTTACAGAACTGCATCTGGCTTACTAAGATCAACGAATCTGGACCAACTACGTCTTCAGACTGGTTACCAAAACTTAAGATATATTTTGGGAAAAAGTTCTGTCGGAATGGCATCAAGAGCTTATCTATCAGGAATATTGTCATGCTGCTTAAGCGGCATAACATTTTTCTTACCAGCTAAACCTAATGGAGCAGCTGTGATATCCAACGTTGCTTTGACGGATACAAGCTTTAGTTTTTATAACAAAAACCACATAAATAGCCTTTGTTTTTAAGAAAAGTCTTGAGGAAAAAATTAAATCTTTTAGTCCTGAAATGATTATTTATACGGATGGTTTCTTTAATAATGGCGTAAATACATATTCAGTGGTCAAGCAACTTGGACTAGGACGTTTTGAGGTGGTCTTTAAAGCACGTTTGCCAGACAATGTGGGAGTTTTTGTTGCTGAATTGGGGGCTGTCAAAGCCGCCATATCTTTTTCAAGTGAGAAAAAGGTCAAACAATTATTTGCACTGACAGTCTCAGTGTTGTAAGGACATTGGAGAAAAACCATAAGGGAACTTACAGCTCCATCATTAAGTTACCCAGCGATTATCTCGAGATATTAATTTTATGGATTCCATCACATATTGGGATTGAAGGTAGCGAGTATGCGGACAAAGTGGCAGAAATGACTGACGTTCCATGTACACCAAAAGTAATTTTTAATCAGTTTTGAAGTATCCAAAAACAGCTTTACGCTTCACGGCCAAGACCCACATGTAACTCTAAATTTACTCTCTCTCTTCAATACACAACATTATTTTAACCATATTGATCCGGTAAGGTGTTTTAACCGTGGTGTTATTTTATCAGTAGCTCATCTTTTGATTGATTCTGGAATGCACGAATTGCGCATTTTTACCTCATATAAGGCAGAGTCTTCGAAGGCATGGTATTCAAGATGTTTAGATAGTTCAATATTCATAATTTAAAATCATTTAGTATATAATTATTTTTTTTTTTTAATTATTAAAATAATAAGTTTCTTTGTTGTGCGCATATGGTCTACTTACCCAGCGCCTTTGTATATTTTATAAATTGATTTATGAAATATATTTAAAATAAATAAATCTGGGACTTCAAAATTGCTATAACGGGCCAAATTATATCATTTCAAGTTTAAAAAAATTAATGAAGCTTGTAATTTTCTTAAGTGTTTTCCGATTTCAAAAACTTAATCTGCTTTTAGTATGAAGAAATCATGTCTGCACAAATGTTACTATTTTTCTCATTATGTAGAAGATATTTGACTCTTAAGTAAAATTTTATTTTTATTTTGACTTTTATTAATTTTTTGTTTACAACTTTTTTATTTATTGTCCGAATGTAAATTTTTAGGGTGACCACTTGATGCTTAATAAAATTCTATGTAAATTTGTGACAAATAGATTTTAATTTTCTGCATTCTTTAGTTCCAAAAGAGGGTATAAAAATCATAATTTCGATATTGACCTGAATTTAAAAAATAATTTAAATTACTTTAAGTTTTGTTGAACATATTATTGTTTTATTACATACCAAGCAGAGCTGTAAATGAATCATTAATTTTTGAATTATTTTGTGAATCATTCATCCACTGAATTATAAATTTTTTTTAATAATTCTTTTCAGGTAAAAATTGAATGGAATGAAATTTGAGTCAATTCAAATAAATTTGGTAAAATTGAATTGCAATTCCTTTTTAATTCTAATGAATTTGTTAAAGTAAATTGCAATTCATATCCAATTGAATTGAATTAACTTTGAATTAATTTAATTAAGTTTTTCAAAGCAATTAGCAATTCAATGCCAACTCATTGATTGCAACTTGAATTGATTTTGTAAGTAAATACGCAGTAAGGATTTCCATGTTTTCTTTGACCTTTGATCATGAATATTTTCAGTTTAGTAGGAGAAATTCCCATTTTTTATTACCCGTAGGTCTGCTCTTAAATTAGATTGATTGCAACTCATTTTCGATTTGATTCATTAGAATTTCAATTTTTTGTTCTAAATGATTTGAATGAATTCAAAATCAATTTAATTCAAATGAATTAGAAATGAATAACAATTCTCTTTGGAAAATCTATTTGAATTAGAAACGAATTGCAATTCTTTTTACAAATTCATTTGAATTGAAAACGAATTGAAAATCATTTCTGCCTAATTCGTTTGAAATAATTCAAATTTCATTTAATTTTTTTTTTTTTTTTTTTTGTAAAAAGAATTAATTCAAAATTTAGTTAACTCGTAACGAATTAAAATCAAAATAGAATAATTCATTTACAGCTCTAATACCAAGAATCCTTTCTTCCATTGTAGATATGACTGGCCCACAGCTTCGTCCGTATTCTATATTTGAACAAAAGTTTTAAGGGACCCCCTCAAAAGTTTTATTCAAATGCATTCAGTTTTTATTTGATGCGAACACAGACAAATAGACAAAAATTCTAAAAATATGTGTTTTGTATTTTATATCGATTACTATCTACACCAACATCAAAATTTTCAACAAATATATCATGTACAGATGCAGCAGAATAGATATTTGAAAATTATTAAATGTCACAACCTGGGTTGCCAGATATTTTGATAAGAAATTGGCATATTTGCACACAAAAAATCGTCATTGTCGGCAATTTATTTTAAATAAATCGGCAAAAAATCTGCAAATTAAAAATACCCAATTTAAACAGAATTAAAATCATTTTTATAAAAGTAACAAAAAGAGTAATTTAGCATAAATGTTAACAATAATAATGTATAAAAAAAAACAAAATCACTAAAAATGACCGTTTTACAACTAGTCTTCGTTAGTTACTGGTCGTATAGAGTGGAAATAATGTAATTATTTCATATATCTTTGGTCGTTAGAGTCACTTAGCAGTACATTAGTTTCATTTTTCTGGGATCTCTTTAATTAGAATTGGAGCCAAAAGTCAGATTCACAACTGATATTTTTTACTCTTCTGCTTCGTTATAGGAAAAATTATTTATTTGTTTGTAATAATGGTTACGGTTGCATAAGTAATTATATTTTTCTTTTTTTTTTCATTTCTATTAATTCAAAATCACGTTCATTTAGTAGAAAAAAAATACTAGATATTAAAAAACGATTTTTGATTAATTTACTCAATTTTTAAATTTTCTTAATTTAAAGCAATTTTTAAAATGGTTCATTTTTATCAATATAACGAAAATCACATTAAACTCAGTAGATTTGAAGGAATTGATTAGTTCATTTTTATTTCGACTAAGATCGCTTTTATATTAAGAATAAAATTTTTCAAGGAACAGACATATTTACTGTGTCTGAGAGTTAAACGAAAAATCGGCATTTTTAGAGCAAAAATCGGCAAATCGGCACTTTGATAATTTTGAGGCTAAAAATCGGCAAAATGCCGATAAATCGGCAAATATGGCAGGCCTGGTCACAACCAAAATATTTGAAAAACAATCAGGGTATTTTTTTAAGTGCTAATGATTTTAAACCTCCCGTTTCCCGGGAATTTAGCTAAAAAAAAAAGCTATCCACAATTTCCCGGAAATTATCGTTTTCCAAACTCTATTCACAGCTCATCTGGCAGGGCTACACGATGATTGCTTTTCATTTCTAATCCAGACTCTAGGAGGTTTGAAATGGTGTTTTGGTTTTATACGTTTTTAAGCAACCCATACGTCTCTTTGCTACTATACAACGATAAATTGTTTTCTACTAAATGCTCTGTTGAGATCTGAACTCCGATCTTTTGATTAACTTTAATTATTTTTACCCAAGACTGCGTTGGGATTTGAACTTACAATCTTCTTTTCAACAAGAGTAGCTTCTAACTTTGTTGTTATGGTGTAGAGTGTTTTAAATCTTATTTTCATTACAATATACTTTTTTCACGTATGCTTCAACTAAGCGAATTAAAAAAAGAAAAGAAAAATTACTTAAATTTGCTATTTAAAATTTTATAACTTACAGATTTTGCAAGCTTTCCTGCCAGACATGATTGAAAGTAATGAAGGCCACATAGTGGCACTCTCCTCCTGTGCTGGTTTATTTGGCACACCAAATTTGGTACCATATTGTGGCACTAAATTCGCTGTACGTGGCATGATGCAAGCCCTGCAAATGGAGCTGTACAAACAAAATCCTCAAACGCAAGTAATTTTTTTTTGAACTCTGAAAGTGATTTTATTATATTAATTATTTATTTACTTTAAGATTAAATTTACCACCATATTTCCATACATGGTGGATACAGGATTATGCAAGAATCCTAAAATCCGTTTCTCTTGGATGAAAATGGTAGATGCCAAAGAGGCTGCTGCCTCGATTATTTTGGCGCAGCGAACCGGTCTAGAAGAGGCCAGTATTCCTCGTTACTACACAAGTATTGAGAAAATTGGACGCTTGATACCAACCAGTGCCATGCAGGTAGTCCATAACTATCTGGACGCTTATGTTGAATCTGATAAAAATTAAAAGTAAATTTTTATTTAAAAGAACGCAAACACACACACACACACCAATTCAAATATAGTTACTTAAAAAAATTAAAACTATTCTTAATCGCTTTATATTAAAATGCCAAAAACAAAAATTATTTTTATAGGAAGGTGTACATAAATAGTGTTTTATTTTTTATTATTTTTTTTTTTTTTTTTGGTTTTGTAATATTTATATACAAAAGTTTTGTTGTAATTACATTTCAACATACAGACACATGTATGTTTGTATGTATGAACTATATAATATTTTCAATGCAAGTTTTACAATGTATTGAGACTTTAGTATAATTTTTTTATAAACATTTTCATTTAAAATAATATTAACATTCAATATAAAATACATACGCAATACATCTTTGGATTGTACATTTAAAAAAAGTTTTTATTTGGTTTATTAAAAATTACTATAAAACATTTACAAAATGACTTCATTACCTTTTCACAACATAATTACATTTCGTGTTTTAATTACTTTGGGGGTGTTAGTATGTATAAAGTGTAAGAAAGTAGTATAATTACGACAGTATATTTGTTTACAGTGTGTATAATTGTTTGTTTTTTTACATTTACTTTTAAAGTCATGACACACAATTTATTTGCTATCAGTGAAATATTTGTTTACCAACGAATTTTTTAGTAACATTTTCAAAATACAGTCAACAGAGTCGCATTTCGTTCGAATAAATATTTTAAAAACAAAACACTCTTAATATTTGATATGGAAACTGCAACCAACGATTAAAATCGCTTTTTTGATCATTTAGAATCTGTCAATTAGACTCACACAGGTAGATTTCATACCATGTATGGGCTGCCATTTAAATTATTTTTTATTTGATAAAAAAATAGTGCAACTATTACTGATCAAAATATAACACAAAATACGTCAAAACAATGTTTTTTTTTAATAGCGGTCATACACTCTACATTTCAAAGGCTCACTCGTTGCGTTCAAAATAATATATACAGTGCTGGCAAAAATAATAGCACTGATGAGATGGCAAATGAGATCAAAACTGCAGAATATAATAAAAGAGTTACGTCAAACACCATAAAGCATGGACATTAAAGCAGATTATTATGGGTATGTTTTTCATTTTGTCTTTCCAACAAGACAACGACCCAAAACATACGAGCAGAAAAAATATTCGTCAGTATTTTATAGAGAATGATCGGCCCTATTTCTGTTGGTATTGTAGTTGTTATTGTAGTTCCTATGACATTGTCGTTTTAATTAGCGCTTCGTCCTTAAATCGTATTCTTGAAATATAATACGAAGAAAAGACGTTATTAAAAACAAAATGAAAAATTAATGAAGTGTGGTAGCACTGAAGTTTTTTACGTAATTGTTTTTGAAATTTTTGTACATTTTTAAAAAGGTTGTTATTAATTTTGTAAAATTTAACAAAAACAATTCAGGGTGCTGTATTCGTCATTGCCAAACCTTCAATACCCTTCACCATTTATCTAAATCTGTAAAAAAAAAATAGAGAGGTGACAGAGAATCAAAAAATTAAAAAAAAAAAAATTACATAAAATGCCATCGGCTCTTAATGGGTTAAATATTTTTAAAAAATTTTAGTATTTTTTTTTCTTAAAGATTTCTTTAAAAGCATTAAAATGAGATCCACATTTATGTTTTTAAAATTTCAGAGGTCCATAACTCGGAAAATATGGGCTCGGAAAATATTGTTCCAAATGATATAGAAAAATTAGATGTAGGCGTGGTGTTTTGCCCGCTGCGAGGAAGAACATGTTCCAAACTTGCTGATTTCCAATAGCAACTCTTTCGACACTATGTCTGATCGATTGGCGTATTTAAATTTTTTTCAGCTGATCGTATGCCTCAGCAAACTTGATTTCAACACTTAGACGGACAGACAGACGGACATCGCTCAATCGACTTCGCTACGCATAAGTCAGAACATGGAAATGGATTTTGTAGAATTTAAATTAATTTTGCCTCAACCTTAATTTTTTTTTCCTCAAAATTCATTATTATTTCATATAATTATTGCCGAAAAAAGATAAAGTTATGTAAAAGAAAATTAATCTTTAAAATAAAGCCGGCTTTATAGCAACTCAAGTTTCTTACTTTTTTATAGCATCGAGATTCAAAAGTTTTTCTTCCTTGCATGTTTTTATTTAAATATATTTTCAGGTTTACCTCATCTAGTGCCAATCTTTTTTTCTGATAATAAGAAAATTGATTTTATTGTGGTCGTTTGAATTTTGTTGCTAATAACTATGGCTACTGCAAAAGAATGTTTTCTTCGCTTCATGTAGATAACAACAACTGTGATGCCACATTGTCTGTTTTTGTTTCGTTTTCAAACTACAACGCTAGGCCGGTAGAGAATCTTTGGGCTGGCGTAAAAAAGGTTTATGAATCAAAACCTACTAACAGCAAACAACTTTGAGCTGTTGTTAAGAAATCGTGGAAGAGAATTAAAAAAAGACTTGGCTGACTCTATATCAAGGTTCTGCTTCTTCGTAATCGCCAATAAAAGCCCTGCAACACAATACGAATTTAATAACTTCATTTTCTTAAGTCTATTTTAAATTGCTACTTTTTGAGTTATTTAATCTGAATGAGAAATATTTGTCTGTTGACCATATTTTGTAATTTACTTAAATAAAAGTTAATAAGTCTAAAAGATATTTTTCTGATGATACATTAATGTTTCTCTTATTCCCATTATGTGTTTTTTAAATACCTAAGTCACGTTAAAAAATGTAAAATAAAAAAAGATTATCGTTCTTTTCAATGCTTTTTTTTCGACCGCAGCTGTAGCATTGTAGCGACAGCTGTATAAAAACAACCTCAAGCTAAGTGTATTGTTATAGATGCATTTTCAAAAAATACATAATCTGCCGTTCTTGCATACTCATTCAAAAAGATTCAAAAAAAAAAAGAACTGAAAAAAAATCAAAACCATTCGTAGTTAATATTTAAAATCTTATTTTAAAATTAATTAATAAAAAATACAAACATGTTTCAAATTACTAAATCATTGACACAAAAAAAAATCTTTTACCAACAGCAAAATAAAATCTGTGTCATGCCCAGTTAGTAAATAATTTAAAATTCTTAAAGACAAGTAAAATGAGTCCTTAGATATTATTATTATTATATTTTTTTGTTGTAGTTGCTGTTTTAATTTTTTATGATAATTTATAAATTGGTTTTTTGTTTTGTAATTTAAAATTGTGACTATTTTTTCTTTCGTACATAAATAACAAATTCTTTGGAATGTTCAACTATTTTTTTTCTACTTAAGTTTCTAAAATTTTGTTTTAATACTGTAATTTTTATTGATTTCGTTCTTATTAAATTAACACAAACTTAACTTAATAAATTTAAAAATGATTTATTTTTTTAGGTTTAAAAGTTTTTTATAAAACAATTATAAATTAATTGAAACAATTTATTACAATTAATGCACTTTTAAAACGTTGAGTGACTTTAGTCATTAAATTTAAAAATATAAAAGATAAATTAAACAAAAAAAAACTTAAAAAGGATACAATACAAGGCGATGTAACTGTGTAATTATTTTTTTGATATTCGGCCTAATGGCAAAAAATAATAAATTTACCATCGCTACCACCTGGTAATTAATTCGCCTTGAATACAAATAATATCTAAAACCAAAAAAATAGGTATTTGCTTAATTCACAAAATCTTGTATGGTGTATTTTGTATTGAATACACTTTCTGTTTATATGCTTGTGAACACGTAGTGTATTATTGTATCAATTTATTTTGTATATTAAACGTCAAAAAGCAAATAAGAAGAAGAAAATAAGTATTCAGAAGAAGGTTTTCAGGAAGTAAAATGGACAATAGAACTGAAAAAAGCAAAATTTTAAATTTGTTATGCGAAAAGTATACTTTTGATATGCTATCCATTAATTTTTTTTTTGTTAACAAATTTTTACATCAACAATATTGTTTATTTTCTTCTTCTCAATGTGTTATGGAATTCACATGTAGTTGATAACACGATTACCAGTACAACTTTTCAAAAACATGTAAAATAAAAGTGTATTGGTGTATTGAAATTTTATATACGGATACAAGCGGAATTGTGAATTAAGCAAATATTATTATTTTATGAAACTGATTGATAAATTAGAAAAGAAAATTTAAATAAAAGTGTCAAAAAGCATTAATATTGAGTTGAAAAAGTTTTTTTTTTTGTTGTATTAAAATCGCCTCATTTTAAATGTCAACTGATTAGCTATATGAGCAATAGCGAAATGGAAATATAAATAAGCTTTCCCCATAGTAACATTTCAATTTAAAGTTTTAAAATATTTGAAGGAATCAAACCACAATAAAAATAGATCAACATAAAATAATTTTAGATAATAAATTTTCATATTGATTTTTTATATGAAGTGAAATAAAATACGCCCATAAAAAAATCCATAAAAAAATTATATTTATTAATCTTCATAAAAAGTTTTGTATTCAGAGAAGTGGTCAAAGTAGCTGCACTACTTAAAAATCGGCCTTATTACGGTTGTCGAAAACGACATTCGAGAAGAGTATAAAAGTAAGAAAAAACTTTTAAATTGTTTAAAATAAAATGCACTTTAATTACTAGTGGAAACTGCCTTTCACTCATTCCAATTGAATTTAACGTTTTTAAATTCAATTTTATTGGACGTTAGCTTTAGAAGATGTTTTCTATGATCTTTTCTTTTTAGGCTCTCTATGTAAACACTTAATTAAGTTTTCTTCCTGTGATATGAAGTATTTTTTATTAAATCTTTAAATTTATTCTAACGACTTGAAACTTTGGTATTCAGTTCTGTTTGAATGTTTAATTCTTTCTGATATTTTCACTGTTCTTTAGCGTCAATTTTATTGACATTGGAACTAAAGCCTCTAGCTAAGTGTGAATGAATGTTTCTCCATAAGATCGACCAGCAGATTGAACTGCTTAACGATTGTTAAATTTTTATACTTAAAATGCAGAACAGAATGGAAAAACTAAATTTAAATAAGCATAATGTAAAAATGTAAAAGCAAACTTTCTTTTAATAGCTTTCATTTTAAAATTTTACAAAAAAAGAACATTTGTCGTGCACATAAATTTCAACGACAATATTTGAAAAAATTAACATTCGATTGCGACGTACATAATACCGATTTTTGTAATAATACCATTAAAAAAAAACGTACGATTTCGAGACGACAACCGTAATAAGGCAGAGTAATTTCGCCTTGGATACCCCATGCTCTCAAGCAACAAAAAGTTTTTCTAATAGTATTATTTCGCCATGATCTATATACTGAATTCAGGCTGTCTATGCCAAGGCGAATCAATTACTAGGTGGCAGCGTAGGCGAATTCAGTATTTATGTAAACCAGCTGGCTGCTGCCACCTGGTAATTAATTCGGCTTGTTCTAGTGTGTTCGTTGCACATTTTTTTTCACTTGAAAAACAGTGATTTATTTTAAGTTTGCTGTTCGTACTATCAAAGGAAGAAGGAAAAATATATTTTTTTTAATAAAAAAGGAAAAGTTTTCCTTTTCGTAAATTTTTTAAATTTTTCAAAAGGAAAAATTTGTTTTCTCATTCAAAAAGTTCAAGTTTCTGAGGGAGGCTGTTATCAAACAGGAAGATGGCTGCTGCCGGAGGAACCGGGAGAAGCAAAGGATTCCAAGTATCCTTAAGGATGCAGGTAAGTCAAACCTTTTGTTGTCTAAAAAATGCAAGTACGTGAGATCTAGTGACTGTAGCAAAAAATGTGAACCATGACATGACTGTTCGTCGCGAACGCCGCATTGATCATCGTTATGAAACCTCTCATGGAGGACCTTTCTTAGTGTATGTGGATTCTTATGATGTAAACGGAGTGCGAAAATTTCTTTCTGGTGTCACTCCGGATGTTTTGGAAGTGGTCAAGATTAGTTATGGGCGTTGTAAAATTATTTTTCAAAATTTGTTGGCTGCTAATAATTTTGCGGAAGATGCCAGATTATCGGATTATAATTTAACGCCCAAAATTTTTTAAACATTTTGTTTGTGTATGATATTCCCTTGGACATTTCGATTGAAGTATTTAGTAAGGGTATTACTTCTCCCGTGGAAATCGTTCGTTGTTACCGTATAACCCGTCGTGTCAAAGATGATAGTGAGGAAAAAAGGATACAAAAAATATTAAAATAATTTTTAAGCGTAATTTCATCCCTAAGGAAATTATTTTCGGTTATGTTAAAATACCGGTGAAGCATTTTGTTTCTTTTGCACAGTGTTATAGATGTTTTAGATTTAACCATTTCGCCCAGCATTGTATTATGTCGTTCCTGTTACAGTCCACATGGGGATAGGAATAATTGCTCTGATGTCGCTTGTGTTAATTATAAGGGTAGCCATAGCCCTTTGTCTAGGTAATGGCCTGCTTGCGCCAAGGCATTTGCTTTGAAGAAATTGATGACTATCGAGAATCTATCAATAAATGAGGCCAGGATTCGTTTTAAAGGTGTTTTTTCTAATAGATTTGCTGAGCTTGAGGATAATTGTAAAGAATTTCCTCCACTAAAGACTGCTTTTAAGAAGCCGAATATAGTTAACAATCATCAAGCCGCGGCTAAAGCCATTCATGATATTCTTCCTTATGCTAAAGTTGTAAAGTTGAATAGCAATAAGTTGAGAGAAGAGGCTAACGCTAAGAAAACAATATCGGAGCATAAAAGGCTTCTTGATAGGAACTCAAGACAGTCTAATTTATTTTAGTGGTGTTCAGAGTTCATTTAATTCAAGCCTGTCTGCTGATAGTAACAGGAGTAATGCCTTGGAGTGTCTGATTAAGACGACATTGGAAACAACGGAGAATTTGTCTAGTCTTTCAAAGAGTATGTTTGATAAGGATGCGATTTTTAAATACATAATGTCGGTTAGAGAAAATGTTAACAAAAGTTTGAATTATTTGGATGTGAAATCTATTAATAGATCGATGTCTTTATAATCGTTAATTAAAATATTAAATTTTTTATGTTCAAAATGAAGTTATTCAAAGTCGAAAGAAACTGTTAATAAGAAACTTTTGGAACTTTTTACGATTAAAAAAAAACGTCGATTTAGCTTCACTAACGGAAACTTGGCTGGTAGATAATGCGTGCACAAGTCTGCAGAATTAGAACTTTGTCGGTAAATACACAAGTGACGGCTTTGGGGGAGTTGATTTTTATTTTCGGAAGAGCATAAAATTTACTTAAAGGGATTGTAACTCAAACTGTGATACCTTGGCGATCTCGGTTACTGTCAACCAAATATGAATCAAATTGATTTTGAAACGGAACTTAACCGAATTTTTGTCATGGCAGAAAATTTTAATGGACATACGCTTCTTTGTGGTGATTTTAATGCAAAGTCAGAACTCTCGGGGGGTCAGCTCATTCTGATAAAAGGTCTTTTTTTAGAAACTTTGGTAAATAATGCAGGCTCTCAGTATTTGAATAATGGCAAGCCAACATACTCCACACCTTCTGCAACACCATCAGTTACGGATGTCAATACAAAAAGAACAGGAATAAAATCACTATTCGATTATAATATCGATCTTGGATTCTGGTAGCCCCTTGAATAAGAGGGTCTATTTCACGAAAAAGAAGTTTATCATTGAGTTTAATAATCTTGATGTTGGAGATAGTCCAGATTCTATTGAAGACAAGATTAATAACCTTTATAGACTCAGGAGTGCTGCCAGAAAAAAAAATTTATGTTCGCAGATTAATGGAAGCCTTTGAGGCCTTTAAAATAGATGCAGAAAACCTAAAAAGTCACATTTTTAGTCAGAAAAAAATTGCCTTCGAAGAACTGTTATCGGAGCTTTCGGTTCCAGCGACCCCCAGAGCATTTTGGAAAAAATTGGTCTTGATGAAAAAATATAAGCAGACTAAAGCAATTAAACATTCGTGGAGAGAGTCACAGATCTGTGAATTCCTTGCTGTGCTGGCTGGAGACAGACCACCAATCCCTTGGCAGGACATCTCAACCAGGCGCCCCAATTCTCTGGTTCCGAGTTTCCTCTTTTACAGATTTTGAGGATTATTTAGCCCACAGGAAACTTGATTCATCCCCAGGCATGGATAATAATACTTTTCGTATTCTTTTGAATCCTCCTCAAAGTAGTAAAAGGAAAATTTTTTACTGGATTTCTGAGCAGGATTAATAATACTATCCAGGAGACTTGGAGGATTATTAAAGTATACCCTATTCTCAAGAAAGGGAGGGACTCTATGTCTCTCGGTTTTTACAGACCAATTTGTCCAATGTCCGTTTGACTTAAGTCTCTTGAATATCTTATTAAGGTTCATATTATCTAATTCTGTGCTAAAAGCAACATAATTCCGAATCGGTCTTAAGCTTTTAGACGTAACAGATCTACCTCCCAATGTATAAACGATGTTATAAGTACGATATATGTGGCAAGGATGAAAGGTTTGCAAGTTGTGGCTGCTTGTATTGATATTGAAAAGGCTTATGATTCAGTAGACCCAGCTCTGCTATGTTAAGCTCTGTTGAATCTGAATTTGGACATTCCAACAGTTGAATGGATTCACTCCTTTCTAATGAAGAGAAGGTTAAGTATCGGTGTGCAGGAAAAATCTACGGCGATGGGGCTAGTCCAGGTTAGTACACTATCTCCAGTTCCTTTTAATATATTTACGGCATGCCTTTATGAAGTTTTTTCTGAGAATGCCACGCTTTTTCAATTTGCTGGTGATTTCTTTCTTGTATGTGCTCATGAAAGCTTTGATGGGGCAAGAAGCATTTTAACGAAGAAGTTAAGGAGATTATTTGATCTTTGTAATGAGCGACGACTATCCTTTAACTCTGAGAAATCACAGGTGATTCCAAAATCTTTAAACTTAATTCTTAATCATTCTCTCATGCCTCAAGTTAACCACATAATGTATCTGGGCAGAATTATTGCGCATAACAATTCGCCTTTATTACACACGGACAATATGGTTAAGTCGGTACAGAGGACTTGCAGTTTTTTCGGGATTCTTAATTGCAACTTTACAGATCGTTCATTAGGCCTAAAAAAGAATATGTGGTATCGTCATTATCTAATATAACCAAATCTGCCCTTAATCGTATTCAAGTTCTTATTAACGACGCACCTAAAAAATGCTGGGTCTACTTCGCTCAACACCGAGCACAGTTGTTTACCATATGGCTGCGGAACTCCCGCCTAAATACATATTTATTATTGCTGCAGCCAAGGAGCTGGTCAAATCTTTAGCTTTTTTCGCTTCCAGGATATTTTAACGGATATGGGAGTGTATTCATCCACAATTAGATCTAATAATAGCGAGGTCAAAAGTGGACAAGTTACTTTCTGAAAGTTATGAAATTGCTTATACGGATGGCTCTGTCTGCCAGTACCCTACAGGCTTTGCTTTTTATCATCCTAAGTTTATTTATGTTGCAAGATATACGGATAAAAAACTTTCATCTTCTTCAACGGAACTATTAGCAATTGAGAAGGCGGAGGATTTTATGATTCGTAATAAGTTTTCTAGGGTTGCGATCTTATCGGACTCCACATCAGGCATTCTGGCTTTACAAAACGTTAATGCAAAATAGTTTTACCGGATTTTTTGAATTTTTAATTTCCCTACATACCTGTTCATGTATCTATATCTGGGAATGTTTTTGTTGATAGAGCGGCTAAAGAGGCTCACACTTGCGGTGTTCGCGTGGACGTTAAATGGTCATTTTACGATGCTTTTAAGCGGATTGAGACCGTACTCGCTGAAGACTGGCAAAGGGATTATGACTTACAAAGACGAGGCAAGGGCTCTTTTCATAAGAGTTTTTCCCTTCAGTTATTGACTCGCCATGGTTTTGTGGAATTTCTCCATGCCTTGGAGGCCGTGATTCAAGATATATTCGTATAATTAACATAATTTTATCGGGGCATTCTTTTTGTAAGGCGACGCTTTTTAAAATAGTTATTGAAAAGTCGGATCTCTGTACACCATATAAAGTCAGGGAAGATGTTTCGCTTATTATTTTTAACTATAGGCTTTTCAGCCAGCAAAGAAGTCTTTTTCCCTTCAATTACTCTTTAAAACAATTTGATGGATTTCTTATCAATAGAGAAGATGAATAATGTAATTGTTCTGGCGAAATTTATTAATGCAACCGATTAACTATTTGATCTGGATGCCTAAGTTACCCTTTATATCAAGATTTTTTTTTAAGAAGATAAATATTTATATATTTATATAAATTTTTTCTTTTGTAATGGACTGTGGCTGATATTTGTGATTGCTCTATGAACTTTTCGGGGCAAAATAAATCTTTACTAGTGGTTTACTGTTAGTAAAGTAACTTAAAACTACAAATAAACAAACAAAATAAAATTTAAAATTAAAAATAAAATATAAATAAATCGCATTTCTTCGCAATATCAATAATTTTTTGTTCGTTCTTTTTTGAGATATATTTGATCATAAAGCACCTGATAGTTAATAGTTTATTATTTTCCTTTGTGACATTGATGTTATCGTTGTTGCTATTTATCATTATGATTATTACTTTGCAATTTATTTGCAATACCGGTAGTACTTGCCGTATTTAAAGTTGAATGACTATGAGTTTTAAGTTGTTTTATTTCGGGAAAAAATTCAATCATTAATATCTCTAATAATTCCTATAAAAAAATATCCAAAAAGAAAAAATAATTAAATAAAAAAAATCATTAAATTAATTGCATTCGATGGACTTACATAAAAAAGTTGTTTATTGTAGATAGGATTTTGTAAAGCATCAAAAACTTTTAACACACCACGTTTGGCCGCCTGGGCTCCAACAAGATTACATAAAACTTCAGGTATATTGTCCATTAGCAGTGCCTTAGCAGCATTTGTAGTCATTTCTTTCATATCATCTGAACGTACTGGATAAGCAGAAGCCAAAACACCACCAGGCCAAAATGATTTTAGTATGGCCGAAAAGTAATAGTGCAACATGGACTCTTCAAACAAATAAGAAATGGATTCTCGGATTTGTCTAAAATGAAAGACATATTGACGTTAATTTTTTTTTAATTAAATTTTTAAGTTTTATTGCAACAATTATTGTAACAGTTGTTTTAAATATTATGAAGATTAATAACGAAGGCAAGCGTTATCTAGCTCAATTACAAAAGCGGTTCGGAAACTTCTTAGCCTAGCATAAAGAGCGCGGTATAAACAGAAAAAAATTAAGTGTTTTTGTAACTTCCATATCTGTTATGAACACGTGTTAAATTTTGTTTCGATCTGGCAACTCCTTCATATAGAAACTGGTGTTCAAAAAAGACGCATCCGAGATTTTTTTAAATGGAAAAATTAGAAATGCGTGTTGTAATTAAATATTTACATAAAAAAGGTTTATCGGGACAAGAAATTAATAATGATATGGTAAATGTGTTAGGTGAAAGTGCTTCTTCATATGCAACAGTAAAAAATTGGGTTGCTGAATTAAAACGTAGTCATACAAGCATTGAAGATGAACCACGTAATGGACGTCCAAAAACAGCAACAACAACAGAAATTGTAGCCAAAGTGCATGATATGTTATTAAATTATCGACGAATAAAAGTACGTGAAATTGCTAATATCATGTGCATCTCAAATGATCGAGTCCATTTAATTTTGCATGAAGAACTACAGATGAAAAAGCTTTCTGCAAGATGGGTGCCGCATTTGTTAATATTCGACCAAAAACGCATAAGAATAAACATTTCTTACGAGGGCTGCTCTATATATTTCTGGCCTAATAGTGAAAATGCGAATATTTATAATCAAAAATGGTTTTATTGTTTTTCAAAGTATTCTCCAGCATGATTTATATAATTTTGCATGCGCTCAAACCAGTTGTCAAAGCACTTTTTCCACTCCAAATGAGACACCTCTAAAACATGGTTTTTGAACACTTCAACAGCTTCTTCTGGCGACGAAAATCGTTGACCACGCATTTTTTTCTTGATGTGCGGAAACAAGAAGAAGTCATTAGGTGCCAAGTCAGGACTGTATGGTGGATGACCCATTAATTCGATGTTTTGGCCGGTCAAAAACGCTCTGGTTTGAGCCGATGTGTGAGAGCTCGCATTGTCATGGTGAACAATGACTCGTCTTCTCTTGTTGGTTTTTCGAATTTCTCCGATGACTTTAGGCAAACAAATTGTAGTGTACCACTCAGAAGTGACCGTCCTACGTTGCTCAAGCGGAACAGTCGCCACATGACCAGTTTTGCCGAAGAAACAGGAGAACATTTGCTTTGAAGTGCTTCTTTCGAGAACAACTTTCGTTGGATTTTGCTCGTCTTTGAAGACCCACACGGTCGATTGTTGTTTCGTTTCGGGCTCATACGCATAGATCCATGATTCGTCACCTGTGACGATCTTATAAACGTCTTTTGAAGCCCGCAATCGTATTTTTGCAACATTTCCTTGCACCAATCGATACGAGCCTTTTTTTGAGCGACTTACAAATTGTGCGGGATCCAACGAGAACAAACCTTCTTTACGGCCAGGTGTTCATGCAGTATCGAATGTATGCTGGTGGAAGAAATGTCCAAGGATGTCTCTATCTCTCGGTATGTCGCATGTCGATCTTGCATTATGAGTTCACGCACGGCATCAATGTTCTCTGGCACAACAGCCGTTTTTGAGCGAGCTTCGGCCACTATTAAATTCATTATACCAATTTTTCACAGTGCTATAGGATGGTGCTTTATCGCCATACAAAGATTTAAGTTCATCAATGCACTCTTGTCGTGATAATCCACGTCGAAAGTTGTGAAAAATGATGGCACGAAAATGTTCACGAGTTAATTCCATTTTTTTCTATATTAATTTTTTCAAGTCACTGTAAACAACACAAATAATGGTCGTACGTCAAAACGTTTTGAGTACGATTATGCTTAAAATGACAAACTTTCCAATGGAAATGTCAGATTTCACTTGGCAGCACTCAGTGTTGCCAGGCCAAAAATATATATAGCAGCCTTCGTAAGCTTGTTTGGATCGTTTTAAGCGAAATAAAATGGAGTTTAAGCGTCGTTTCATAACTGTTGCTGAGACATGGATCCACCACTATACTCCAGAGACAAAAGAACAATCCAAACAATGCATTGAAGGTGGAGGAAGTGCCTCAAAGAAGGCAAAACAATTCAATCGGCTAGTAAGATTATGGCAACGGTTTTTCGGGACTTCAAAGGTATTTTATTGATTGACTATCTGCAAAAGGGTAAAACAATAAATTCAGAGTACTATTGCAATCGTTTGCATCAATTAAATCTACAAATTTGAGAAAATCGTCCTGGATTACAACACAAAAAAAGAATTTTTCATCAAGACAACGCACCAGCGCACAAGAGTGTTTAAACAATGGCTAAAATCAACGAATTAAAGTACGAGTTGCTTGACCACCCACCTTATTTTCCTAATTCAGTTCCCAGTGACTTGTACCTGTTACCAAATCTAAAAAAAATCCTTGCTGGCAAGCGTTTTACCTCAAATGAACATGTAATTACAGTTGTAAGCGACTATTTTGAAGACCTTGAGGAAAACTATTTTAATCAGGGGATAGAATTGCTAGAAAAGCGTTGGACAAAGTGTATTGAAGTTTCAGGAGATTATATTGAAAAATAAAAATATTTTTGAAAACCTAACTATGATAGGCTAAGAAGCTTCCGAACCGCCCTCGTAAAAAAAAACTACATATATAACATTGATTAGTAGGGTCGATGTAAAAGTAAAATATATTATGCACGTTAATCCGTATAAATATCTACTTAACATTATTTATGCTGAACTTCTCTGCTTGACACCGCATTTCCTATTTATGGGCGAGTAAAAACATCTAAAATCTTCAAAAATGAAAAGATCTGGCAGCCTTATTTTAATTATTTCTTTTAAACTTGTATTTTTAGGCGAGTAAAAACGTCTAAAATTCTCAAATACAAATAAAATTTGGCAGACTTATTTTAATTATTTCTTTCAAACTTGTATTTATAGGCGAGTTAAAATGTCTAAAATCTTCAAATACGAAAAGATCTGGCAGACTTATTTTAATTATTTGTTTTAAACTTGTATTTTTAGGCGAGTAAAAACATCTAAAATCTTCAAATACAAAAGAACATGGCAGACTTAATTTAATTATTTCTTTTACAATTGTATTTCTGTCTGTGAAGCACTTTTGTGTAAACATATTTAATTGTCTTTCATTTTAAACTTCCGTAAAAGTTGTTCAAAAAATTTATAAAATCCAAAATCATTAAGTTAAATTAATCATTTTTTAAGACACAATGAATTTCAAGTTGAAACCATTACGTTGCTATTGTTACAGAAAAAAACTGTAGAACATTTTACAGTTTTATTAAAGACCGTAAGGAGCAGATTTTTTTTTTTTTTTGTACTCTATACACTCACCTATTTATTGTTCGTCCATAAGTTATTTGCACAAAGGAGATAACACTTTTACGCAACCATTTAAAAACGCCACCCATATCAAAAATTTCACCCATTAACGCATACAAGGGCTCAGCTATTGAATCCTTACTATCAAGATCTGTCAATAATTTACTGTCAGATGCCGTATCACCTTCCAAATAATTTGATATATCTTCATCATCTCGCTGCAAGCCCCAAAATGGATCTGTTGGTTTTCCCAAGAATTCAGAACCTTTAACCGCTTCGGTTTTAAAAAGTGTCGAAAGAGAAAATTTCGATTTTTTCGGTGAGGGTAAAATTTGTTTTAAATGATCTGAACTAGGACTGAGAAATGTATAAATAGCTTCACTGCCATTCAAATGATCATCCTCTAAAATTATCTAATGAATAGATAAATAAATAAATATAAATTAATAATATGTAACAAAAATAAAAAGAATAAAAAAATTACTTACATTTAAAAACCTTTGAATTTGTTGTTTGGCTTTTTCTAAAGCGTTTTTATCATTTTTCAAAAAGAAAAACTTAAAGTTTGTTGGCAAATCGAAGGATTTTAAATTGGCACTAACATGTCTTAGTTTCCTTTGTAATTCCTGGGAAAAAAAATTTATGGAAAATCAAAAACTTTTTATATAAAAAATAATATTAAAAATTATTGGTCCATTAGTTTTGAAAGTTCTGAGTTTACACTATGGCCGGTCCTTAAAAAAATATTAAAAAATTACAGTTTTTATTTACTTACATGGACTTGATTTAATGATCTCATTACTACCCAGCCGCTTGATATACTACCCGTTCTGGCCTCGACTTTGCTGCCCGTTGTTTTATATGATGCAGGAGCGTTTATGTCTTCATCCACATGCACTAGAATCATAAACTGCAACGATTCTTTTTCATCTGATATCTAAGAACAAAATAAAACAACATAAGAGAAATTGGGTATTCGAAATTCTTAATTCAGATGATACCTCTACACTTTGTATCGTTGCCTTCCATTTACCCAAATGTTCGGTCCACGCATCTGTTCGCCTTAAATGTGCTTCCGTTTGTCGTTTAACATTTTTAAGCCAATCCATTTCTTTTTCCAAAATTTGTAAAACCTTTGAATCTGATTTCACAGAATATTTTAAAGCATCCAAAGCTTGATTTTTCTTATCTATTCTTTCCTGTATTTGTTCCAGTTTCTTGCGGGCATAAGAAGTGTGAGTAGCTACATCTATGGTGGCAACTGATGTGCCCTCCACGCCATCTAAAATGGATGTGGGCTCATCAGGACCATCATTTACAGAGCATATCAATAAGGTGGGATCTTTATAGTCTTCGGCATCGAGAGCTTCCTTAAGCAAACGATAGTGGTCGCTTAACACAAACGAGGGATAGTATTTTTCTTCCAACGTTTTAAGTATTTGTTTTTGCAAGTCATAAAAAATTTCAGGTCCCGAATCTCCCAACAAAAACGTCTCTATTAACTTGCGTTCATGTTTATCAAATTGTATCTCAGATTTGGGTACTCTGATATAAGTGTAAAATATTTCGGTACCCAATTGATGAGCTGATGATTTTGGTGCATGTTTCATTTCCTCAACGGCCATATAAAATCCCACCAAAGCACTTGCCTTTAAAGGTTCCAAAAATAAGGTCAAATATCTTCTGCCCACAGTAGTGCTAAGTATTTCTATTAAATTTAAATCAACATCACTGGAATAATTGCCATTCCAACCGTATTTTTCCAGACTTTTTTCACACTGTGCCTTGGCAAATGTTAATTGTTGAATGTAACGTTTAAGTCTAACAGCAGCCGCAACATCCGACTTTGAAAGATTATGATCGTGATCGTTATCTGGATCTATACCCTTGGCACGTTGTAAATTTTGTACAGTGGTGGCATGCATTAAATCATTAACAATACTTTTACGTATCAATGACAATTCCTCTAGATTGCCACAATTGTTTATGATTTTGAGGAAATCCTCAAAACTAGCCGCATACTCGTAACTTCTTTTGCTAATGGCAGCTGCCGCCAAACGACTTTCAATGTTTTGAACAACTTTTTGATTAATATAATCAGGTGAGGTGAGCATTTTAATCATGGGAAAAAATACTTTCATGAAAAAATAATAAAGGAATTAATAACACAAATAAATAGCAGCTAAATTAGGATGGTTGGGTTAGATTTACTTACTTTTATATGATAATATTTCACTTAATAAAACTTTAAGAGGTGGCAATGAATAGCCTCGCGGTAGTAGAAGTATAATCATTATTTCACATAATTTTCGTAAAAATTCTAATTCCTTTTCGTCGTCTACAAGGTATGAGTTGGTGGAAAAAACAGGTGGATTATTGGTTTCGACACTACAAGAAAAAAGTTTAATTTTTATTAATTTTTGATTTTTTATAAAGCAAATGATCCAAAAAAAAACTTACGATCTTGCTTCTGCTATGCGTATTTTTTCTAAATGTACTGTTATCCTATTAACCATATCTACAGCTATTATTTTCGATGCATCCATTTTTTTAGCTCTCTCATGCATTTTTTCTATAGCATTCCAGAAATCCTCTCTAACAATATCGTTTATTAATTTAGGTTTTGTGACCACATTCCTAGAATTTTATTTATAATTTTCTTTTCTAATTTTCATATTTTGAAAAATATGTTTTTTTTAGCACTTACCCCAACCAAGGCGTCATAAAGTCTCTTAAAACATATTCAATTATCTGTTGTATTTGTAAATCTACTGTTTTTCCAAATATTAAAGGTAAATTGCTGGCATTCTTAATGGGGTTTGGCAAATCAAATAAACTGTTGCTATAAAAATTTAAATAAAATTTTATTTTTTTATTATATAAAATTCTATTATTTTATAAGCTCTTAGTGATTAGCAAACATGTGTCACAGTTCATGTTTTCTCTTCAGTATATCTAAATATATAAGGCACAAAATGTGTTTGTTTGTGGGAAAGCTATAGCTGCCTGCATTAGTGAACCTATCTTCCTGGCTATTAAAAAGTTTGCTATTAGATATGCGATTGATAAAATAGGGAACTTGTCTTTCTTAATATTTCAAGTAGACGAAACAAATGAAATATTTTTTATATCGTTTTACTTGGTAACTGTAATAGGTAGCACCTTGAAATTTGGTTTAAATAACCCTGTACTTAATATGAATAATGTAGCCGAAAACTAGCTGAATAGTTGGTTTGTATTAATTGTACCCGATCCTGTTAACAAAATTACGACGAAAAATAAATTTTTCGTTAGAAATATTCGTCGTGAGAAATAAATTATATTTGTGTGTATAAAATTGCACACAATTAGCGCGTCAAACGAAAATCGTCATACGAGACGCACTCTGCAATATGTTAATTTCTTTCTTTTTGCAGAGTCACTGTAAAGTCTGCTAAAGAAACTTCTATTTTCAAGTCTGCATATAGAGCACGAAGGCGCTTAACGATCTAGACGGCCTTGACTTTATAATAACCTAGAATAAATTTGAACGACAACTTGGACTTCTGCCGACTTTAAGATTGCGTCTTTTATTTTTTTATCACTGTATCGCCCTAAAAAATTTAACGTTTTTTCAACAAAATTTCTATATGCAGAATTAAGGAAAGAGCTTGAAAATAATATAATGAAAATTATAAAGAATGATTAAGTGAGTAATAAACGTAACCACCATATTATCCTTCTCAAATACTTATTAAGAAATTTAAGATCCTCCTCAATATAAATGATATTGTATCACATTTATCATGGTATAAGTAAATCGTCATTCGTAATGATACGGGTCAGGAAAGATTGAATAAACATTTGTAAAAATAGTGGTTACGCTTTTTTGGTCAAATATTTGTCTAATCTGACCTCACCTTTAAGGGGTACAAAATTTTTATTGTTTTTATACCCTTCAACTTTTGTGGCGGAAAAAGGGTATATCTTAATTTGTCATTCGATTTGTAATTTCTACAATATCCATTTCTGACCCCTTATGCCTTTGGAACAATGAAGTAACTCCAATCCAAAAAAAAAAAAATATACATACAGTTGGCCAAAAAAAAAAAACTTGTACACTTACCAAATCAAAATTAATATAAACGTAAAAATTTATCCATAACTAGAAATATATGTTTATTAAAGTGAAATTTAAACTTAAGATTCATATTTTAGTTACATATAGAAACATTTTTGTAACTATTTTAAAAAAAGAAAAAAACTACAAAAACAAAAATATGCCAACATTCTTAGGCAAAAAAAAAACTTGTAGATAGAAAAAACAAAACTTATTATTGTTAGTATTTTGTGTGATGACCTTTTGCTTCTTGGTGTCCTCTTGGCATAGAATAAACTAGGCTTCTCGTAACCTCTACAGGTATAAATTCCCAGATATCCCTTAGAGCTTTTTTAAAAGTTTCTTTGTTGGTCTATAAGATTCAAGTCTGGGCTTTGGAGAGGGTGAGGTAAAACCTTTTTTGTGTTTTAAAGCAGCCATTCTCTGACTTAATTGCTTTGGGTCGCTGTCTTGAATAAGCAAAATGCTATCCGCCAAGCCCATTTTTTCAGCAGTTTAAATTAAATTATTTTTTAAAATATTTTAATAATCAATCCTGTTCATAGTCCCCTCTATAAAAACAAGGTTACCTATGGCGTTTGCGCCCCTGACACCCCACAACATTACACTTCCGCCTCCATAACTAACAGTATGTGCAATGTTCAGTGATTTTAGAGCTTCGCCTTGCTTCCTCCACACCGACCGACCACCACTGCCAAATATGTTAAATTTCGACCCGTCTGTAAAAATTACTGTGTTCCAGAAAGCAATGTCATTCGCATTTTTTAACGTTTAATTTTGAAAGAACAGGTTTCATATGAACAGACTATATTTTTAAATCTTGCGATTAGAGAAAGTTTCTAAGAGTCTGCGATGTTACATGAACTATTTCGCTAATTTTGAGTTCATAAGCTATTTTTACAGCGAAAATTTTTATCATATTTACAGATTTGTTGTTCAAATCTGTAAATATATATATATATATATATATATATATATATATATATATATATATATATATATATATATATATATATATATATATTTGGAAGACCAGATTCACCAGGTCTTTCGCAAGATCCACTTTTTTAAAAAGTTTTAATGTTGTAATGGATTGTGCTATGAGTTTCATTTAGTATTTTGCCGCGTTATTTATCCTTTTTTCTCAGGCTTTTAATTGTTTTCTTAAAATCTTTCGAACTTTGCTTATTCAGCATATTTGCTTCTATTTCACAGTAATTAATGCACAGGTTAATAAAAATAATTAGTTTTATTTATTATAACCACAAATTTGTTATTATTTTTAAAAAATCTTGTAACGGAACCTTTAGTGACACAAAACAACAAGTATACAAGTTTTTTTGCGTTGCGGTGTTGTCAACTTTTTTTGTTTTTAGAGATCAAATTATTACCGTTAGTTTTAAAGATTAAAACAAACATGTATTTAAAAATAAACAAAATATCCTATCGTTGCGTTTTTTATACTTTATACTAATAAAAAGCCAGTAAATTTTAAATGAAAAGGTGTACATTTTTTTTTTTTTTTTGCTGACTGTATATGGCGATAGAGAATTAAAAAATAAGAAAAAAATCAAGTGAAAAAATCGGCACTTGCCCATATTTTCCGTGTTATGGACCTCTGAATATTTTATAGAAAAGTACGATGGTGCACTATTTTTTTTTTTAAGTCAGCAATATAGGTATCATTTAAAAGCTTTAAAAGAATTCTTTCAGAAAAAAACTAAAAGAGCCGGTGACATTATTATGTATTTTTTTTTTTTTTTAATTTTTTAATTCTCTGCCACCCAAATATTTGTATTTTTTATTAGAGTTACTTCACTAAACTAAATTTACATACATGGTGTAAGGTGAAGATTTTTCTTTATATTTCTTCATTTTTTTCAAGTAATAAAAAATTTACTTTTATAATAGTTTCAATTAAATTTGATTTGTATTTATTAAATCAATTGGTAGATTTTCTTTATTATTGAAGTTTAAAGTTTTATTGCACTTACTTGGTAACGTTGTACAAAACATTCAATGGTTCTCGAGATGGCTTTGGTGGCTCATTTGTTGTAAATAGATAATGAATGTAAACAGTGCCAGCCACAGCTAAAATAAATTATTAATAATGTTTAGTTATCAAAATTGCAAAACGCAATAACCATAAATAGGTTAAGAAACAAGACAACAATAAAATAATATATTGATAAAAATTTATTTCAAACTAACGGAATATTAATGCAAAATAAAAAACAATAATTTTAAATAATTATAATCAATTTCTGACTTAATTTAAATACATTTTTACGAATAGTGGATAAAGAAAACTAATTTTAATTAATGCGGAAGTATTTGGATTGAAAATAAAGTAAAAGTATATAAAACATTTCAAAATAAAAAAATAATAATTGTTAACATAAAAATCTAACACCATTAGATTTTACACATAAAGAGGGCGTCAATTTATTTGCAAACGGAAGGACGTTGGCTTAAAGAAATGTAGTGAAAAATATTTTTAGTAAACTTACCGGCCATCACTAGAAGTAGAGAATAAATAACAAAAAGTAGAAATAAAAAGAAAACTGGATAGAACCAAGTAATGGCCAACAATGTCACTGCCAAGGCGGATGTAAATATTTTCCAATTAAGTTGTATAACGCTTAACACCTTTGAGGCATAAAATAACATACGTTTGCCGGTTGATCTTGGGCCATTTGTTGATGAAATCCCATACGGTGTGCTTTTGTATGAAGAGTTATGTGTGCCATTAGTGTTTGTCGTAGTACCACTGGGATTCAAAGGGAATAGAGGACGTTTCGGAAAATCGAAATCACTTTTTGGCATTTTTCTATTCCTACTTAGTGTAACTTTGCCTTAAGCTGATTTAAAAACTGATATACACACATCCAGCAGATATGTAGATGTTACTCATACACACCTCTTGGCTTTACAACTTGAATACAAATGAATGAATGAAAGAATATTCAGTTTGCGTTAATTAAAATCACATTTTTTTTTTTACATGAAGTTTTCACATTATTACAAACACTTTTTCATTTTGCTTTTAGTAGGTGGGAGGGGGTGTTTAATTTTATTTTTCTGCTACAAAATATTGATAAACTATTTTTGAACAAATCAATAATTTTCTTATTAACTTGATTAAGTTTTCTTTATTGAGTTTGAAATGGGGGTCAACAAGTTGTTACATGAACACAAAATGTTAACAAAATTTCTTTTTTCATTTTCAAATGACCTCGAACAAGATTTTCTTGATTTGTAAAATATTCTTTTACAAAAAAAAAATATTTAATCACTCAACACTTTCACTGATGCGACACATTCTTTTAGAAAATTGCAGTTACTATTAATATTTTAGTAGTTTTTGTACTTTATCAACGCAGAAGTAACTTTAATAATAAATATTGATATTAATTTATTTATTAAACAAAATATTTCTGTTTTTAAATGCGTATTTTTCACTTTCACATCCGCCGTACACAAATTGCAGTATTCTTCCAACTTTGACGTTTTTTTCTGACTATTTTTATTTATTGAGAGAATTTTGTTATTTTGTTTGTGAGAAGAAATCACATTGTTTTGATTCTCTTTGAAGTTGCCAGACGGTTGCTAGTAAGAGTTAAATTAATTAATAGGAGTTTATTTTACACTCAAGACGTAATTATATTTCTTCTATACATTAAATAAAACTGTAGCAAAGTAATTTCTGTACATGAAATATTCTTTGAAAAATCTTATGTTGCTATGAATAGTAATCAATATGGAATACAAGACCCTATTTCAAAATTTTTCTGTCTGTCCCTATTCGCTTCACTTAAACACTGCTGGATGGAATTGAATTAAATTCTGTAAGAAGGTCCCTTAGAATCCTGGTTCAAAAATGGAATACTATTTTTCTCACGAAAAAATATCATTTCGTAAAAAACTAAAGATACAAATGTGATAGTACTAAAACATTTGTCAACAAATGTAATTTTTGCACTTTTTACAGAACTTTCCAGTAAATATTTAAAAATACATTTTTCTTAATTTGAATTTAAGAAAACTAGAAATAACACGCAGACGAAGTCGCGATATAGCCCTAGAAAACCGATAATTTCTACATGGAATACCACTTTTTTTGGTTTATTATCTATTTTATGAGTAAAAATATATAACAAGACATGGAATATAATTCTCTAAAGTTGTATGAAACAGCAAGCAGTTCATAACAAAAATTGCACATAGCTGGATCAGTTTTGTGATAGTATACTTGTGGTGTAAAACTTTGTCCATCGTAAAAGACTTCTTACGGATAAGATTTCTTCTGGTCGTTAATTCTTTTATGTAAATATTTCATATATTCTTACTCTAACAGCTGAATTGCTTTGTAAAGTGTACATTGAATGAGAAATTAAATACATTACAACCATTTTAAAGCTTTTAAGTTCATGAACAAACGAAAAATCAATTATATTTATGTTTTTCTTTGCAAACATAATTTAATAAGTTACTTGGTTACGATTGGACTCGCGCCAATAAAAAGTATTATTAATTACATTCCTTTACATTTATTTGTTATCATCTTTGAGTGATTTAAAGTGTGTTATTGTTTAAAACGAAGAAGCATACTTACTAATAAAAATAACACCGCGAAATAAATACCGGCACGGAAATTTAATTGTTGTTTTTTATATTACCCTTTTATTAAATTTACACAGCAAAGGAATAAATTTTCCATATAAACATTTTGCTGTGCTAATCGTTGAATGTTTAGTAAACAATTTCTGCAAATCTGGATGAAATTGAAGAAGTAATGATCGCCGTATCAGAACCTCCTTTGGAATACATTCCACGAGGTAGACCGGCGGTCGATGAGCATCCTGGTCCTACAAAGACTAAACCACATCTACATTTGCCCTCAGAGAATATATTACTGCAACGTCTACAAAATGTTAACATTTCCGCTAAAGAAGAGCACAATGAATTCTGGTGTATACGTGAGATTTATAAAGAATGTGAATTGGAAGAAAAAAGGAAGTCTAAAAACAACACTAAATCTTCTTTAAATAAGAACATAAAAATTGGTAATAGTAAAGACTTAAAATTGAATTATTCTACTACGCCACACGAATATGTAAGCGAATTCCTAATAAACTCTGAGGAAGAGTTGTATGTAAAAAAACATACTGCTGTATGGACAAGAGGTAGGCTATTTATTTTCGATTGTTTTTTAGATTTGTATAATTAAGTTAAAATATTATATAACAATAAAAATGCAGGTTTAGCAGATGAGCGCAGCATTTTGCCTAATTTATGTTTCACTTGTGAGACTCCCATAAAATTTGCTTTCTTCTGCAATAAATCATTCACAAAGTCATCCCTGCAATACAACAATAATAAGGAGGAGGAAAACGATACACAAACTGCGATTTGCCTAATAGGTTTTTGTTTTTTTTTTATTTATTAAATTAAATGTGAATTTATTTGAAATTTTAGATCAAACATCTTTACGCGTCTACTGTAGTGATGGCGAGGATTTCTTATCCAATTTAGAGTTTCCAATATCTCACGTTTGGCCTACTTGTTTTGGCATACTTTTAGAAAAAGTTGCTTCTAATACTATTATACAGAATCATACTATTAGCATGCCGCGTTTATTTTCCTTGTCACATCCTTTAGATGAGATTTGTCCAGTTTTAAACAAATCTGCGACAAATTTAGTTTCATATCTCATTGAAAACGATTATACTATAATATTTTCCAATGAAAATTCTGATCTCTTATTATTATATGATACTAAAATTGGAAAGCATTTTATATCGAAAATACGAAAAGCTTCTACGGAAGAGATACAGTTTATAGGTGCACAAAATGAAACCGTTTTAGGCAGTACCGGGCATCAGTTTAGTATGCATAAGGGTGTCAATACCATGGGTCAACATACAGCAGGTCAGTGTAGTTTCTCACAAAGCGGTGTAAAATTTCTAGGTGGTAAGTGTTTTTTTTATTTAATATTTTAATAGAAGTTATTTACTGATATTGTTTTTTGTATTAAGTATCTCCTAAAAATAGTACCCATATAGGACGCACTAGCCTGGGAACATCAAACTATTCTACACATATAAGTAAATTCCTCAACTGTGGTCATTCTTTAAGTGGAACATTTGCCAACCTAAAGTAATTTCTATTATAAATTAAAAACAAAAAAAAAAACTAAATGATTATTTTTAGTCGTTCTGCTGCTGCTTCACCTTTAAGTAATTTGCAGTCAACTATAGGTCAACATTCTATATCTGTACAAGACATACGTAAATGCGGTCAATCACAACCATCTAAACCAATTGTGCCCGAACTTTGCTTGGAGCATGTATGGACAGAAAATACATATGGAAAGTAAGTTAAGCAAAAACAAATTTTTAAATATCTCAAATATTTCTTTTTTTTTCATAGCAATCGTGATTTTTGTGAAATATCAACAAAAGCTTTTATACACACCGATTTAGTAGGACAAACATTTTTGTGTTATCTGTTACCTCGTTCATGCAAGCTTCAAATGGTAATTTTAAATAACTTAGGAAGCAAAGACTTACAAATATCGAGTATACCGATGACAATAGTTGCAAAAGATGCTGTCGCTTTAGAGGTACAATTTTTTAAAAATAAATATCTTAAATACTTAAGCTTAAGCTTTGTTGGTTTTTTTCTTTATGAAAGCGCATGAACATGATAGCCGTCCTTGATCCATCAGGCAGTTTAGTGTTGTACACTGGAAACGTTTTAGTTACCAAAGTTCATATACCAAATACTCTCACCAACAATATTCCAACATCTAAAGTTACTGAAAATAAATCTCCTGCATTTCCTCGTCGCAGCAGTCTTTTGCCGTCGGCTCAAAAGCCTGGTGATAGCACATTCGAAGATGAGTTACATATGCTTTCACCAGTACATCCCCTGCAACCACAATTTTCGAATAGGTAAGTTCAAAAGTATATTATTGGAAACTTTAATAAATTCAATAAATGAATTCAAATAAAAAACAGAAGTTGAAATTCATTAAAAATGGATTTTTTTTTGTTTCGTGGAAAGATTATTCTTACCATAAAACAGAAAATAAAACTATTAAAATTAAATGGTTATAAAAGGTTTTCATTTTGACTCATTTAAGCTAAATTTTTCACACTAGTGATTTCCCTAACAATAAAGCTAAAATATGTTTTAATTTTTTATTTCAGATCCAGCAGTATTTGTATAGGTCTTCGTGATCCCGCTGTAAATCGCCTAACTTTGATTTATTCCTCTGGAAAAATGTTGCGCATTGCTTTGCCTTTGATCAATGAAACCAAATTTGTAACACGATGTTTCAAAACTTTAAAACAAGTGTTAAAAAAAGATCAATACATTCAATTAATAACAAAATGGTATGGAACACGTAATCGTCCTGGCTCTCAAGATTATTCTATGGATCAAGAATGGGAAATATTTTGTAATGTTCTATTAGATCAAATGGGCTATTCGAATGTAATGCATCATGATTTAGGTAGCAATACTGCAGCATCGTTTAATGCTGAAGAGCCAAAGAAAAGAAAGAAAAATGATGAAATACATTCGGGTAGTGAAGAAGATTGGCAATTTATGTTGTCCATTTTAGAGAAAACAGATATTAAGCCAACTAAAGACAATAATTCTCAGTGTAATAGTATTGATACTTCAGCGTGTTTATTCAAAACTATACCTGCAATATTTTATTGTTTTCATTTGCTCTATGAAGATTTCAAATTGGATAACACAATGCATCAGCATTTGTTACCTTTAGCTGGGGTAAATTAATTACTTTTCTATTTATTTTCATAGTAATGCAAATTATTTTCTTTCACTTTATACAGTTTCTTCATCAGATGGCTTTTAATATGCAATTACAAAGTTATAAATTTCATTATGCTTTGGATTTTCCTTTACTGGTTAAAAATTGCACAAAAACTTGCCATTTAACTGAACAACATGGTTCTCAAATGTTACATAAGGAACTTTTACAAGTTCCAGCTCCCAATGTTTTCAACCAGTTAGAATGTATAATACGGAAAAAGGACGCTTTACCCTATAACTATGTGGAAAATGTTAATGATTTAAGTCGTAATGTGTTGCAGGTAAAACATAATTTTTACATTTTCCATTTTTATTTAAATTTAAAAACCAAATAAACACTTTTTGTTTGTTGTAGGTGGTATCAGTTGTAATGCATGGCACGAAAAAAATGAAACACTGGATTAAACCTTTGGAGTTTACCGATTCAGTGCAATCGTTTTTTGCTAAAAGGCCAAAAAGATTTATATCCACCAATGTGACACTGTCCGAACAAGTGATACAAATGTTAATCAATATGAGTAAGAAACACTTTGTGTGAAAAAATATATCCCTACAATTATGTATTTGTGTTTGTTTGCAGATATGACTCGAAAGGATATAGAACATTTACCAGTTGCTATACATTTAATAATATCAGAATGTTTAGAATATTCGAGATTAGAACCTCCTATCGGCTGTACGCCTGAAACTTACGAATTGATTTTACGTTCAGATTTGGTTGCCCATGCAAAACTACAGAATTGCGATTTTTCAACACTTAACAAAAGTTTAAATTATTTACAAAACATGAATACTGATACGGAAGACTCGCTATCAGCTCGTTGTCCACCCTCTAAAAGTGGCATATCACAAATGGAAGGAGTATTGGATGATGGCATGGATAATATAGATACCAAACTGTTGAGTCTACGTTATCCAGATGACATGCGTATAACAGAAGTACGAAGACTATTAACGTCTTCAGAGCCAGTTATAATAGATATAACCCAGTCTCCTGGTACTTCAGATCATGAATTTATAGAAGAGCAGGAAAAACAATTGTTTACCTTGTGTACTAGAACGATGACTTTGCCACTGGGTCGTGGAATGTTTACCTTAAGAACATCCATTCCAACACCAACAGAATCAATGCCCATTCCAAAACTCTGTCTAACTGGCAAGGAACCAACTAAAGGAGCTACCATCGAAATGCAACAAATAGAATTTCCTGCTAATATGAGTTTATGGCCTACATTTCATAATGGTGTTGCTGCTGGGCTGAAAATATCGCCCAACGCTCGTGATGTCGACTCCACTTGGATTGTGTACAACAAACCAAAAGGACAGGCAGACATATCCACCGAACATGCTGGTTTTCTAATGGCCTTGGGCTTAAATAATCATCTAAAAACTCTGTCGTTTATGAGTGTTTACGAATACTTGGTGAAGTGTGACGAAATGACCAGTGTAGGTTTGTTGTTGGGCATATCAGCCACACATAGAGGCACCATGAACAATACTACCACAAAATTGTTGAGTGTACACATTGAGGCTTTGTTGCCAGCCACAGCTTTAGAACTGGATATACCACAAAATATACAGGTGGCTTCTTTAATGGGCATTGGCTTGCTATATCAAGGTACAGCTAAAAGACATATAGCCGAAGTGCTATTGCAGGAAGTAGGTCGACCGCCTGGACCAGAAATGGAAAATTGTGTTGAAAGAGAATCGTATGCCCTGACAGCTGGCTTAGCTTTAGGTTTAGTTACTTTGGGACAAGGTGAATCTCCAGCAGGCTTAAGAGATCTTCAATTGCCTGATACCTTACATTACTACATGGTGGGAGGAAACAAACGCCTATTGACCGGCTCTCAAAAAGAAAAATATAAATTACCATCATTTCAAGTTCGTGAAGGTGATCAGGTTAATATAGACGTTACAGCTCCTGGGGCAACTTTGGCACTTGGACTTATGTTCTTTAACACCAATAACAAAGCTGTTGCCGAATGGATGAATCCTCCAAATACTCGTTACTTATTAGATCTTGTTAGACCCGATCTTTTGTTACTGCGCACAATTGCTCATGGCCTTATAATGTGGAAAGATGTGCAACCGGATGAAGCTTGGTTGCACAATCGATTCCCCGCAAATCTAAGGTTTGATGTAGAAAAGGGGACTCAAGTTAATGACACTGAAGACATAGATCATGAAGCTATAACGTTTGTATTACCCTAAAATGCAAATTGTTAAATTTTTATGACAATTATTTGTTTACTAATTTTAGCCAGGCGTATTGTAATATAATTACTGGTGCTGCTTTTTGCATCGGTTTAAAATATGCTGGTACAGAAAACCCTGTTGCCTTTAAAACCCTAAGAAGAGCTATTAAATTATTCTTGGGCTTTTCGGGCAAATACGTTGGAGAGTTTGCTGGACGCACAACTATAGAAAACAGTCTGATGGTTATTCTGCTGGCCATATCTCTAGTATTAGCGGGATCAGGTGATTTGGAAATACTCCGTATTATACGTTATTTACGTTCTAGAATGGGTACACAACATCCCCATGTAACTTATGGCTCCCATATGGCCATGCACATGGCCTTGGGTTTCTTGTTTTTAGGTGCTGGTCGCTTTACTCTTGCCAAAACTCCGGAAGCTGTGGCGGCTTTAGTATGTGCACTTTTTCCAAAATTTCCAACACATAGTAACGACAACAGGTATTTTGATTTATTTTATTAAATTAAGATTCTTTACAACAGTTTTCGTTTTTTTTTTGCTACTCGCAAGATATCATCTTCAAGCTTTCCGCCATCTGTATGTTTTGGCTGTTGAGCCTCGTTTATTTTTGCCTCGCGACATTGATACGCGAAAGTTGTGTTTATGTAATATATCAGTATTAGAAATCGGCTCCAAGGAATTAAGGCGTCTACCTATGGCTCCCTGTATGTTGCCTGAATTAAGTACCCTACAGAAGGTAGTAGTTGATGATCCCAACTATTGGCCAGTATCCTTTGAAAAAGATCGTAATTGGAATCAATTAGTGTAGGTTCGGTTTTTGATCAAAATTTATTTTTATTAATGGTTTTCGTTTTCTTTTTTGTTATGCACAGTAAAGCTTTAGAAAATTCTGCTTGTATTGAGATTAAAAAGCGTTCTGGCTGCTTGTCACATCTTGAAGATCCGGATCGTCTTAAAAGTCTTTTTTCGCAGACATTAACATCTGAACAGTATGTGTGCTGGGAAATAGATCCCAAAACGCTAGAAAGATTTTCCAATGAGCCTTATGTTATAGGATTTACTGATCGATTGCTGCATTTAGACGAAATCGATACATCGTCATCAGAATTGGCTTTGAAACAGCATTTAACAATGCTGTTTTATAATGCAGTTGTAAAAGATAAAATGCATGTTTTACCAATCTATTTAGCCATCTACAATGTAAGTTAAGAAACTAAATTACCATAAAAGCAGATAATATTATTCTTAAAATTTTAGCACGTTTTGCACTTAAAAACGGAAAAGCTGAGCTTCCATGACATTTGGCAACTGAAATTGATCAGCTCTTATTTGCAAGTATCCTCAAAATCTCATATACTATTCTCCAAGGAATTGATATTGGCGTTTATCGAACAGTTTGAGGCGTTTATAGATGATTGTCGTCAGAAATTGTCTCTTCCTTTAAGACAGTTTATAGGTGCACGTGATTTTGAACCTCATATTATTGCCCATCTTACTGTGCAAGATGTGGCTCGTTTAGTTGGCGTGATTATTTATTATCAACTCACACCTAATTTAATGAATTTAGTTGACCAACGTCAAGTAAATTATATAAGTTATATCAAGGAACTTCAAAAGCTTAAATTAGACTCATCTACTACTCAATGTTTATTAAAGGTTTTGCAAGCAACAAGTAACTAAAAGTTTTAGTGAGAAAAAACAAAACAATCATACTTTAATTTTAACAATAATAACGGTATGTATATAAATTTATAAAAAAAAAAAATAAAAATATAAAAAAATAAAATATGAAAACATTATTTCTAGAGATATTTTATGCCGATTTTGTTTTGTCAAGGTCTTATACTTTGCTCATCATCAATGAATATGCCATCTTTTACATGTGTAACAGTGAATTTTTTGTAAATATATAAACCTAGAAGCGGAAACATGGTCATTATATCAACAGCTACTGGAATAACAATTGTTAAATCAGCCTGAGGTTGGGGCAATGTTTTTAATAAAAATATTGCAATCCCGGTATTTTGAATACCCGTCTCTATTGCTATAGTTAACGAATCAGTACAATTTTGTCCTAAAGACTTTGCCAGACACCAGGAAATAATGTAGCCTAACCATGGTAACAACAAACCGGCCAGAATGATCTGTAAAAAGAAATAAAAAGAAAAAAGTACCAAATCATTTAAAGGAAAAAATTGCACGCAAGTACAGTCAAACAATTTACCTGCCAGGAAAATAATTTAAATAAATACAAATTTGTTACAATAGCAAAAACTATTATAAATAAAATTAAACATGTCGATATGGGCTTTAAAAGACGCACTAACACGCGGCTTATACGAGGTGTCCATTTTTGCAGAGCCAAGCCAACTGCTAAAGGCACAATAAGACCTACAGAATATGTGGCTATTTTAGCGTAAGGCACTTTTAAGTTTCCACGTGTAAAAATAACATTGCCCAAGGTAAATATCCATAACGGCATCATGCCAAATGCGGCCAAGTTACTTATAGTTGTCATTAAAACCGACAGATTCAAATTACCGCCAAGAATAACAGTCCATATATTTGAAGCGCCGCCAGTAGGTGAAACACCAGTAAAAAATAAGCCCAATTGTAAATCGACATTATCGGAGAATATAAAGTAGCCAACAGCGTAACTTAGCAAGGGCATTAGTGCACATTGGCATAAAAAACCAATACCAGGACTCTGTAACAAATAAAACATTTAAAATATTCTTTTCACTTTACTTTGATAATCTACTTACTATTGGTCTTGTTATCAGACCCTTTAAGACTTGCACATCCAATGCAGCGCCAAAGTTAATATACAGCAAAGAAACTAATAAAATAACCGAACCAGTAAATATATGATCTATAACTCGCTGTTTACGTATAATAATTAAATCGAAATATTCTTTGCTTAATTCTGTTGTCTTATCCAAACTGTTAATCATTTCAACATAAATTCGTGTTGATCCCAAGAAAATAATATCGATTGTAATATTTCCCTGCCAACTTTTTTTTAACAAATCAATTTCAGATCCCATCACAACATCGTCTACTTTGGCCAAATCAATTTTATCGGACTTGAATCTAAACGATATTAAATTTAAATTGTCTGCTTCAATATCTGAAAATAAAGAAATACATAAACAAAATTAACACCAAGTTATAACTAAAACTTATTTGGCTCTTCCAGAAAAAAATTGTACTCGGAGTTAAATTTCGAATTTTTATTGCAGCTTTCGGCAGTTTGTAAGAAATATAAGCAAAATTTAAATATAGCAATTTGTTCGGTATGACCTACCTTCATTACTGAATTCAAATCTTGGTATCTGTTTAGTGTCTGGTTGAGCTGTGTCAAGTTTCAACAGATACCCAAACAATTTAAATACTTTAGTATCGATTAAAATTTCAGGAGAAATAAAATTGAAATGAGAAAACTTGCTTAAATAACGGGGCCAAGTCGTAATGCAACTCTAGGTTAGGTAGATTCACGCATCTCTATCCTCTTAAAGGAAATAAGTCCTGTTTTTATTTCTTTTCCTTCAATAATTCTCATTCTCAAATAATTTAATGGATATATATAAATATTTGATCGGCTCAAGGCGAATTAATACTAGGTGGTCGCCATGGCGAATTCATTAATTTTCGCCAAAACCTGAAATGTGAAACTCCATATATAAAAAATGTGTATATTTTTTTTTATATCAGGGCGAATCAATTACCAGGTGGCAGCGTGGGCGGATTCAGTATTTTTTGCTGGCGTACACCACTGTCAAACTCCATATATAAAAAATTTGTTTATATTTTTTATATATGGAGTTTGACAGTCGTGTATACCAGCAAAATATGCTGAATTCGCCTACGCTGCCAGCTGGTAATTTATTCGCCTTGTTTTATATGGTGTTTGACACTTAACGTTTCGGCGAAAATCAATGAATTTGCTATTGAGACCACCTAGTATTATTTCGCCATGGGTCGGTTGCTGTAGTAAACACGTTGACTAGAAACCAGGTTGGCCAAGGTTCAACCCCTGAGGCAATCAAAACATAAAATTGTTTATTTTTGTTTAATGGTATAAATACATATTCATAATTAACATTAAATATGCAGCCTCCTTCGTCGGTACTTCTTCATAGCATATTCGCCGTCGAAGTAAAACAACTAATAAAATGGCTATCTGTCTTTCTCCTTTCAGCGCCTGTCTTATCTCTCATCTATCCCTTTCCTAAGGAAGGAAGCACTGTTACGAAAATAACTAAATAGGCATTGCCTGAAGAGCTATTTCTTTTTATAAAAAAATAAAAAAACTGTATTTTTGTTTTTCTATCCAAAAACTATCGTCAGTATGTTATGTTAATTTGACTTGAAAAAACTCTAAAATAAACGTTTCCATTTTTTGAGTCATTGGCAATTTTCGATAGTAATAGTGGCAATTTGGATAAGTTAATCAGTAATGATCAATAAAAACTTTTTTAAAACGAACTGTATAAAATGTTGTTCTTGGAATTAGTAGTTTAGTTTCTAACTAACTTGTAATAGACGTTTGAAAATTATTAGATGCAATGTATGTATGTGTACATATATATTTTTATAGATAAGTGGATTTTTGTACATTCGTTGTGTAAACAATTCATTTTTATTGTATTGCAAACTCACTTGTTATTTTTACTTCAATCTTTTCCATCGTATCCATGTGAGCCGTCATATTTTTGGGTAGAAATTCTACATGCCACTTAGGCTCTGATTCCCTTTTAAATCTTGCATCAATTGTTGATATTTGTTGGAAAGATGGCGCAACTGCTTGACACGCTATTACACAAACAAGCCCAATTGCAATTGTTTTAAAAAAATGCATTTTCACTTAATATATTTAATATGCTGCAAATAGTTTATAAGTAAATTATTTGTTAACATTTAATTATTCCGCTAGCAGTTTGATAATCTCGTATTTTATTCAGTAAAATTTCTTTAAAAGTTTATTTTCCACAAATTATCAAATATGTATGTATGTAAGTATGCACATAGATACTAAAAACATCTCAAGATTCAACAGGTGATCCGTAGCGATTGAAGTATTTTGATTTAATTGTTTTTCTACTTTAAAGCTGATTTTAATAAAAACAAATCACTCAACACATATGAGAATATATGAGGCATTCCACACCAAATTGAAAAGTTTCAAATTTTAGTTGTTATTTCTTCTTTCCACTATTAATGTTTCAGTGTCATCTTCTAGCTTTTTAAGAAAAAAATTTAATTATTAAAAAAGTACCCTAAACTTTAAACTGCTTAAATTCCAAACTTTTGCTAGTACCGTTAATTTTCTTATCCGGCTTTTGAGCATTTAAGAGAATAAATTACCAAAATTTTATGTAATTCTCTCGTAACTAGAAGTAAATGAACACAACTCAGGGATGGAAAAATCGATATAATTATATTTTTTATAGTACAGTTAAAAAGCGAAAAATACAATCGTACTCAAATGAAACGTTTTGTAAAATTAACAAATTTCTTATTAAATTAGGTGGGTGCATAAAATTTTTGTTGTCGCCAAAAGGTGTACAGAAAGGTAAGAAGCATGGCTTGATATAAATTTTGAGGGGATTTTTGACGCTTGCATTCATAGATTTCAGCAGACGTCCATATGTTTATTTGGGATAACAAAAAAACATCTAAAAAACGAATTTAAGCCGATTGAATAAAAATTTAATTGTAAAAACGCAATGCTACAAGAAGATTAGGCAGGCAGCCGTGTTGCCACAGCCCAATTGGTCCCTTTGTATTACCTGTTGACAGAAGGGTGAGAGAAAAAGAAACAGAGAGAGATAGAGAGAAAAGTAAAGTAAAGCAGGCCATAGAAAAAGAAATGAAGATAAGAGAAAGAAAGAACTGTGGGTATAAAAAATTTAGAGAATATCCGAAAAAAAGAGAATACCTTGCTGGATAAGGCCTGTTAGCTAAAGAAGTGCGCTCATCCCATTGACTAAGTCAGAGTGTCCGGTTGTGCACCAGTAAAGCACCCACTGCACCTCAAAAAGGAACTGATCCTACCTAGACCCAGTGATAATATATCAGAAAGGTCCCTGTAGTACCGTTGATCGAGGTATCTCAATTGTATATACCCCAGCGCGGGGCACAGACATAAGAGGTGTTCTACCGTCTCATGTGTTTAAGAAAGTTTCACCTGCTTTATATTTCACTTGTTTTATTGTGTTTCACTGAACATGGTTTTGATGTCTCCAAATCATAATTTAAGCGTCGTGTAAAAAAAGTGTAAACAAAGTAGATGCATAAAAACACTTTTTAAAAGAAATTATTTTGCAATTAGAAAAGGAAATTTAAGGCAGATGGTCCTTTTGTGTTGCCTTAAAAAGTGATGTACAAAAGATCATCTGGTCTCTATTCCCAAGTCACCCCAAAGACCGGATAAACGAGTTTATCCTAGCAACATCACAGAACAATAAATCTGAAGGACTATGCAATTTCAGACAACCCAGAAGGGCCGCTCTGTTCCTGGATAGAGATGGACAATGGCAGAGCAGATGCTTCCTTATCCTGACATCTTCTACAGAAGTCTCAGTATGGAAAGACTTAATCTCTTAGCATGGGTACCGATGCCACAGTGCTCTATCAGCACAGCCACCAGTGTTCCAAGCTGTACTCAGGGAAACTTCAGGAGATTTGCACATCTTCTACTATCATACTGAGGCTATAATCTCGTCGAAATTTTAAGACAAATTTAGATGCTTAAATTTAATGTGCCATCTGTGTAAACAGCTGACATGTTTAACAAAAACACTGTAATTACAATGTAAATGCTTGTTTGAAATATTCCGCTTAAACACGTTGTAAAAACATATGTTCGAACGCCATATAAGAGTACATCCAGAGCGGTCATCCAGAATTTGGAATGCTCTGCCAAGACATCTGAAAACTTTTAACTTCTCTTTAACAACAATGAGATATAAGTACTTGGAATTCATCAAAAATAATGGATAGAACCAAATCGTTTTTTTCTCTCTCTCTTCTACAATAATCTTAAAAAAAAAAAAAATAAAAAATTAAAAAAAAATATATAAATTACAAAATTTTAATGTTTATCGATATCTTCAGCCAATAATATATTTTAAAAAAATAATAATGAAAAATAAAAAATGTTTGTATAAATAAAATTAAGATGTACATAAATGTAGCGATGAATAAGAAATGAATTGTCATTATGTTACAATGAACTATTATGTAATAACGATCATTACCTATATATTGTGTTTATATTAATCATATATGGCCCTATGGGCTCGATTAAATAAATAAATGAATAAATAAATAAATAAATAAATTACATTTAGACAGGTAGCTGCATTGACATAATTTAGTTGTCAACCAGTTACAATACAAAAGTAAGCAATTTTGACTTAAAAAAAGCAATCATATGCAGAACGCATGAGCTAATGCAATCATCTGTTATTGGATATAAAATAATATTCAATTTCAGTGGCACGAGCCAATGATTACCGTACGTTTTCCTTAATTTTTTTGCCATAATTGATGTCACATTCATTTAATAAGAAAACATAAGAATTCGTCTAACCCAAGTTGCTTAATTGTTATTAAATGAAAGATTTAATTAAAAAATAAAATTTATATACGAGCATTATAAATTATTCTAAATGAAAATATTTGCGTGCCACTGTAACTGACAGCTGCTGAAGACCAATCAACATATGTAGAACGTCATTCACAATAAACGATGTTACTACCACATATTACAGGTGCAATTGTTTTCACAGCTGATTAAGCGCTCCAATTAGCAAGTGGATATGGCAAAATCTACCGCAAGGTACATTTATTTTACTAGGTAGTGCCTTCCGCCCAGCTGGTTTGTAGTTGGACATGTCAAAAGTTGTTTTATTTTACTTTTGTTTACGAATTTAAAAAAACACCAACAACAAACATATGCAGAACAAATAGAGGGTTTATTTTTAAAACAATTATCTATTATTTTCTTTTCCCATTTTTGACATTTCCATTCGCAAAGCAACAATAAAATGCCAAACGTTGTATTTGTTGTAGCGCCGCTATTACCTAGTAAAAAAAAGTGTACCTTGATCTACCGTTTTTGGTTTACAAAACACAAAAAGATTAATTTAAAATTATTCACAAAAATCCTCCTGAATATGCTAAACATCCAACCCTAAACTATTTACATTTATTTATTAACTTTAAGGCCAAATATGATTCGTATTCTACTCAAGAATTTATAATAATAATTACTAAATAATGAAAAATATAAATTTAATTAAAAAATAATAAAAAGCGATAGTAAAATTTTTAACATATTTTATGATACATATAACGGTAGCAGAAAGATAAGTAATATTTAAAAAAATATATTCCAAAAAAATAAATAAAATAACAGTGATGCAAATTATTCAGATCAGTTAATAACAGGTACTAGTAGTAGTGTTGCCAGCTTTTTCGAGCTTTCTCGCCAAATGGCTTTTCGGATAGCGCCAATTTATAAAAATATTTAATATTAGTTATAAAAACATTTCTATTTAATTTAGCAAAAATTAACATAAAACATAAAAGTTGCGTTGGCTTTAACAATCTAAAAAAATTTTAATTGAAAAAATACAAAATCGAATTCATTTGTTAAAGATGCAAAACTAAAATAACATTTAAGTAACATAATAATAAAAAAAAACACAACGTAAAAGACATAAAAATAAATAACCTAGTTCAATAATCAATGAATAGCATTTAAGCAATTGTTATAATTAAAGGTTAAACCTTGAAATCATAGTGATATTTTAAAATATTTTAGTAAATGTCGAAAGTAGATTATTCAACCCTATCGCTAATGTTATGCGTTCCCAGCAGGAAATGTGTGAGGGAAACTTATACATACACAATTATCTACTAACCTACTTGCAATAATTTTATACTGAAACAGCGTTGCCGTTGTATGGCTTTTCGTATTAAATAAAGATTAATTTTTTGTTTGTTAATTAAATTTAAGTTTTTACTAAAACTTTATTATAAAAGTTCAAAATATTGCTTATAAAAAGTTTTGTAAAAATCTGTTTCAAAAATCAAGCAAAATTTTCATTATATTTTTTGTAAAAAAAGTCACTGGTAACGCTGTTTGCTATAGACATCACACGTATACAAATGTTTACATCAAGTTTTTCATTTTCCCTTTAAGAATGTGATAGAAACTTTGTTCTACGCAGTGATGGATATTTCCATTATCAGTGATTGTCATTTGATGGATCAAATGATGGTCACTGTTCTTGTAGGGTTGTTTAGGAGTAAACATGTATTCCCATCACCCACAAATTGCTATCGCGAATTTTTTGGGTGTAAGAGTCTATTGTGAATATCATAGGAGTAACAATTTCTGTTTTGAATTGTTTGTTGTGATTTATAAATAGTTTAAAAATTCTATTTTGTGAAGAAAATTATTAATTTAAAATTAATAGTGTTTATTTGCATTTCCTGATTTTGGAAGAAGAAAATCCACAGAACAATTGCAGCGAAGACATATACGCGATGAATTAGATCCGCTACCGTTAACGGAAACGAGGTAAAAGTCCTAAAGATTTAAACGTGTCTTTTTTTATCTTACTGCGGTGCATTTCATGTGTATTAAATCTACTTAACATATCTTCCGAAGGAATAAATGTGTTATATCATTGATATGCTAACAATTAAAAATAATGAAACTACCAGAAAAAGTTCTTTCGACGCAATCATTACTTGTGGGAACAGTCAACATATTAAAAACGGACATTGACAACTTCTTAAAGTGGTAAATACCAGCAGCATCCTGGAAATCGTTAGCTTTGAGCTAGAACTCGTTTATGCTTTTTAGTACTTTATTATTAAAATATTGAGTCCAATTTTTGAAAGGAAGTTTTTTAGGGTGTCCAAATGTTTCAAAAACTTTTTGAACTGCATAATGTTTAATTGAAAGTACAGAGTATTAGCATTTTGAAATTGAAATTTTTTTTAGCAACTTTTCATAAACAAAATTCTTGTAAAATCAACGCATCAGTTATATTTAAAATAGTTCAATTCAGTTAGAAATTCTGTGCAAAAGTTATCCATTTTTAAAAATGTAGAGCATTTCCTTTTTTAAATTTTTTTGTTTATTAATTCATTGCTGTTTTCTGTATTAGCTTAAATATTAGGCCTAAATTTTTTTTCTTGCAGATGTGAAAGGGTGGTACAAGGTGTTTGATGCATTATTTCTGCATCCATATATTTAGATTGGCAGTCGACACCTAATTGTTTATTTTATTTATAGTTTTATTATGAAATCTATATTTTTCCGACTAGCTCTATGAGGACGGTAAACACATCTCAGCGAGGTTCCAACCCTTCCCATTGGGTACGCCGCACATAAAAAAAATCACAAAAATTCCACAACAAAATATATAAAAATCTCACAAATAAAAACAAAACCTATATTAATGCAAACACGCTCACACAAACAGTTACCTTCGTGGCAGACGTTTTACCACTGTGTTGCCCTCCCAACCTTGTCACAAACATTCTCATCCACCTTAACTTCCTTTTTGTGACCCCGTATCCTCCCAGATTCCTCCTTCCTTAACTCACCTTCATGCCTTTTTCCCTCTTCAAATTAAGCCACAAACATAATTATTTCCATTTCACATAATTACATTCAATTTATAATTTATTTAAACACAAAAAAAAAAAAACTTAATTCTATACAAATTTTGAAACATAAATTCCTATTAAAAATACAAATTATCTTAATTTTAAAAACTTTTTTCCTTTATCTATTTTTTTTTTCTTACAGCAAAATATATATACTATATAATATAACTATTACAAAAAAAATCTTTAAAATATTAATTTGTTTTATTTTCTTTATTTTAGACTCCGATCAATTAATGGTTAATTAAAATATATCTCGGCAACTCTAATTCCTACCCCGAAGGAGCTCCCTAAGGATAATTAAATTCCCTTAATTGTTGCCTCACTTGCTTCCCAACTTGTGTGGTGAATTTCTTTAATTTTTACAAAATTTTCCAAAAATCTTTCCCGCACAGCCGTCCATCTTTTCTTGCTGATCTTTCTAGAACATTCTGCCTTCCCTCCAAATCGCCATATTTTAATAATAATAACTTTCTTATTTTTGGCAAAATCCTCATTTAAATTTCGTTTTTATGATTATTTTTATTTCTTTCTAATATTGTGTTTTGTTATTTATATCTATGTTTTTCATCTCTTTTTAAGGTTTTAAATGCAGTCAATGCCTTTTCTTATACCAAGACCGCATATTAAACAGCAAGGTTATATTTTTCATTCATAATTAATTTTAAACTTGGATTTTCCCAACCTCCTTACCGTAGTGAACGTTTTGTTTTCTTTCTTTATTTTAATTCGTTTAGGCATTACCCTGTTCCGAACATATTCTATCAAACTGTATTATGCGTATAAAACAAAAACATACATACACTTGCGTACATACAGAGAAAAAACTGACAACAAAACATACACGGTAAGTAGCAAATAATGTAATAAATTATTAATAATTCTTTAACAAAAATAAATAATTTTAATTTCCAGATACAAAGAACTATGAATGCTGGACACCTCAAAAATTTCGAAAAGAAAAGCACAAGAGGAAATTTAATTCAAATAGTCGCAAACAATAAATAACATACAAACATTTAAAATAACATTCATTGTGCAAGGTACTGTGGGTACTAAATATTAACTTACACGTATTTTTTCTCACTTAAAACAAATGTTTTATGCTTTCCAGCAATTGCGTTCACAAATAATATGGATCAAAGTGTATTAATTTTCCACCCGCAACATGTATCTAACTGCCTTTTTTCTTTAGCGCCTTTATCACTTGACATTTAATTTAAAATTAGTATTTATGTATATATAAGCCAGATTAAAAATATAGAAGTCAAAGCTAACTTGGTCAATTCGCAGATATACCAACATTTTAAGTTGTCCTCACTATTTGCATTTGCAGAAGTACTTTGTTGTTGTTCTTTTTCAATATCCAATTCCCCAAGAATGAAAAATCTATTATGTGAGTAACAGTTATTTTCATAAGTGAAATTTGAGAAGTCCAACACTATGTCATCTGACCTTTTTCTTTTAACATTATTAACACTATATGAATTACTTGAATCATCTCAATTGTTACTTGCTTGAAAATCCATGGACTTATACCCTGTATCTTGTGAATTATTGAATGAACCGTTACTTGATTGAGAATTTTCGGGTAAATTTACTTGCACCTTGTTTATCCTAAGTTCTTGCTACTATTTTTATAACGAGCATGGCAAATCAGAGCTTCCTGAGGAAAGTTCGTCACAAAAACAATTGGTATTTGGCAATTTTTGCAAAGATGATAAAGTAGTGGATTTATCTGCAGGTAATTTTCCATTTAACGTAGGTGAAGTATTATCCATGGTTGAAAACGAGGATAATATAGGCAGCAACTATTACAAATTAAGGAAAATTTAATTTGAATTTTAATTTAAAAAAAATTTTTTTTACACAGAAAACGTTTGTTCTATTTGAAAGTAAAATCAAAACTCCTTTCTAAACATTATCAAACAAATAAGTTAATAAATCTGATGTGAAAGAGCTAAATAAAACTAAAACCAAGGCAAATCAATACTAGGTGGTTGCAATTGCGAATTCATTAATTTTCACTGAAACGCTAAATGTCAAACATCATATAAAAAATTATATATATTTTTATGTATGGAAATTGACATTTCAGGTTTTGGCGAAAATTAATGAATGTGCCATCGCGACCACCTACTATTGATTCGCCTTGACTAAAACTTTGTGATTTATTCAATAACACTCCTATTTTTTAACACAACTTTAAATCAAAATTTAATTTTTTTTTAACTTATCCCATTCCGTCAAAGATAAAACGGAAAAAATAAATTCAGAACATTATAAGTTGAACCACTTTAAAAGAAAAAAACTCATTTCTAAGGGATTTCGGTTCGAAAATTATATATTTTTGTACTTTTTAGAAGCGTGAAAGCTCATGTGATGAACTGTCAAATATATTTGTCTGAAAATCAATTTCTCTGACTGGTTCTCCGGATTTATAATATTCAAAGTGACCCTATCAGGCATGTCACAGAACTCAGTTCCGATCGAAAGTGGTTTCAATTTCAAAAATTGGTTTTTCAGAAACGAAAAATTTCTTCGACATGAAAAAACTATTAAATTTCAAACTTGATTTGATTTTCTTTCAAATTTTATTTCTTGCGGTTTTTAAATCAACTTTTATTCTTTTGTATTCTTATTTAGATTAGCATGTTTGTTACTTAAGTGTGACCAAAGTTGCCATTCTAAAATTAAGAAGCAGTGATTTAGCATTTTTTTTTAATATACAAAATTGAATCGAAATGAATTCGATCAGAATCGATCGATTTGGAAGTTTTTATTCTCATTACTACTTTTTAACATTCTGATTCATGCGCCAAGTCTTTTTCACTTTTGAGCTTTTCTTTAAGCTGGTGCCCTTTTGAGTGACGGTGCCTGCTGAGATAATCGGAACATACAAACGCTATATCGCAAATCTCACATTTAAATAATTTCTCGCTGGAATGACAACTCACATGTGTCTTTAGATATGTATCAGTGTTGAATGATTTCTTACAAATCTTGCACTGGTAAGGACGTTCACCAGTGTGTGTTAGGATATGCTTCTTCAATCTCTGAGTTATCGGAAATCGCTTTTCGCAATGTGGACATTTATATGGACGTTCGTTTGTGTGCGTGCGACGATGATATACTAAACTTTGGCGACGTGCAAATGCCATTTCGCAAAAATCACACTTGTAAGGTTTTCCGCCCGTGTGAATTCGCATGTGTAGTTTAAGATTTGTATTTAAATAGACGCCACAGATAGGACATAGTCTTTTTTTCGTTGTGGGATTTGAATTTGGAGTTTTTAAAATTATGCCATCAGTTGGCGCGTGACCCGTAATTCGCCGATGAGTTTTTAGATATGTGTTGCGATAAAACTTTTGTCCGCAAATGTCACACTCGTAAGGCCTTTCACCCATATGAGAAAGCATATGTTGTCTCATATTGCCTGGTGTTGTATATGATTTCTGACAAATTGAACACTGGGTTTCCTTTTCGCCCTTGTGTATACGCTTGTGAATAATTAAATCGGGTTTTTGCGAAAATGTTTTTTGGCAAAAGGAACACTTAAAGGATTGTTTGTCAGGGTGTGTTAAAAGTGTATGCGATTTTAGATCAGATGCTTGTGTAAACGACATTTGGCAATGGCTACACTTAAAAGGTTTCTCATCCTTATGTAGTTTTTTTATATGATCCTTTAATGTTGAAAGGCTGGAGAAGGATACACCACAAAATGAACACATACATTGTGCAGATTTTAATTCACTTGAAGGACGTTTTTCAATTTGTTTGTTGTTCGGTACCGAATCGTTGGATATCACTGATGTTGTGTTACGATCCCTAGATTCTTTAAACATATCTGCTGTTGCAAGTTGTTTTATTTTTATATAATTATTGCTTTCCTCATCAGTTACACTGCTAATAGTCTCTGATGAAGCTGAAGATTCACATGAAGAAATGCTTAAAGGTTGTGTCGTTGTAACAGTCCCTGGCAGAGTTGAGGAGTCACATGAAGAAATGCTGTTGAAAGGTTCTGTCACCAAGTAATGCTTACGAAAAACGATCAAGCACAAAAAATTAATTAAAATAAAATTGTTTGAAATAATGTATTCAATTTTACCTGAATTTCTTTGTGTTTCAACAAATGACTGGGCCATACAAAATGCACATTACAAAATTCACATTGTTCACCTAATTGTCTGTATTCATTTTTGCACTCTCTTTTTAAGTGTTGAAGTAACAAATCAACATTAATGTATTGCTGGTTGCATACCTCGCAATTGAAGGGCATTTCCATATCAACGTGTCGTTCCTCTTGATGCATCAAGACATATTTTCGTTTTTGAAACGTTTCTTTGCAAAGTTTACATTTGTAAGTGTTTTCTATATTTTCACTATCACCTTCCTCGCTTCCACTTTCTGTATCTGATTCAGACTCTGAATCTGAAATGTCCATTTCATTACCGTATTTATCAATGGCCTGGTAAAAACGACTAATTTGACATCTTTGATAATCATTTTGAATCTGCTGCTCAAGCATTTTATAATCTATTGGTTTCGAACTTTCAAATTGTTTTATATACGTGCAATTCTTAAAGTCAATGCTGGTCTTTCCATCGGCATGCACGGTCATGTGTTGTCGCAAATGTTTTAGTTTCTTAAAAGAAAGCTCACAAAGACAACAACGAAATATCGCTATTAATGATCGTTTCTCCAAAGGTTCTTGATTTTTAAGAACAGCTGCTGGTGTGGACTTTAATAATTTGGTGGCACATTTATGATTTTTAATATTTTCGGGCCAAACGAACTTACAGGGACAAAGACCACAGAGTAAACCTTTATCATTATTACGACAATGAGTTTGTAGATGCTGTTTGTAAATTTTATCGGAAACAAATTCCAGTGCGCATCGATCACATTTAAAAGGAGCTTCATCCTTACTATGATATTGTTTTAAATGCAAAAAAATTTGATATTTATACGAAAATTCTTGTGCACATAAAACACATTTGTATTTGCGAACACGTTTCAAAGACTCTTCTTCCAACTCTTCTACTTCTGTATCACTAATAGACATTTCGTATGAGTATTCGTTTAACACAACGTAGTATTTAAACCACTGTTTCTTTTTAATATCCCTGCATATACTTTTTTTGATTAAATCCAAATTGATCATATTTGGAAACAAATACTGGACAATATTATCGGTTAAATCTAAATTGCAAAGAGTATCGACATCACTGTGACCTTTCAAATGTTGGCGAAGTTCTTTGCATGTTTTAAAATTTGTACTACACAATTTACATTGCACAAGACGCCATGCAGTTGGTTTACTGTATAGACGATATCCAAACAGCCAATTTAATTCATCGCCCGATAATTTATTTTCTTGATCTAAATTGCTCTCACACTGACGACTATCTCCTTTACGTAGTTGGCTTGGACGACATTGTTTAGCAGTAGAAACTCCAGCAGTAATAGCAGCTGTAGCTGCTTTTCGTCTTAATCGTTTTCTGTCGAATGATTTTTTTTTGTTTTTCTATTCAATGAAAATTAATTGCAGTAACATACCTATAGATACCATTGTTTTCACTTTCACTTGACAATGTAGCGCTAAAAATATTTTTAATTTAATACCAATCGTTTATTTTAAATCTTTTGTTTTTACCTGGTTGGACCAGAATCATCATCGTCGTTACTATCATCGTCACTTCTTTCAGTGAGGGATCTGTTAATTAAACAATATATCGATTATTATTGCTACCATCCCTAATATAAAGTAAGTTAAACTTTTAAAATAACAAATAAGCATTTTTTAAATAAAGATTAGTGTTTGATGTTCAATTTTTACATTTTCAGGAGAGCACAACAATTTCTTATCCTTTGTATTTTCACCATAAAAAGTGGAAAAAGGGTATATGTATCTAAGATTGTCTTTCCGTTTGTAATTTCTACAATATCCATTTCTGATCCCACAAAGTCTATATATTCTGATTCCATATGCATAGCGAAGTCGATTGAGCGATGTCCGTCTTTTCGTCCGTGTTAGTGTTGAAATCAAATTTTTCAATGCATTAGATGAGCTAGAGAAAGTTTGAATACGCCAATTGATCAGACATAGATTTGGAACTTCAATCAAGAAAGCAAACATATATGGAGCGGTAGATAAATTTAAGAAAATTGGAGCTCGCTTATATTTTCCGGGTTATAGTTCCACTACTTGCTTTGCAGAAATTTGAAGCTTATTTGATGTGCGTGTGTGTTCATGTTTGGCTTTGTTTTTGATGCAACAGCATTAACTATTAGATGGCACGTTTTAGAAAATTGATGGAAAAAATAAAAAATTTATTTTGCAATTTATTGGAGTTAAGTTTGCCAACTTAATTTCAAGTTATTTTGCAATTTATTGGAGTTAAGTTTGCCAACTTAATTTCAAGTTAATTTTGTTTGGGTTCTTAAATGTCTTAGTCAGTGCACAATAGCTATGCAAGAAGTGATACTTCTCAGAAATAAAAATCTTTGCAAAAAAAATGCATTTTCGATAATCAAAAAAGAATATCAAAATATGCTTCGAAATAACAATTTTGACATTTGCATTTTAAAAAAGAGAAATTATTTTTACCTGGATGGATTATAATCATCGTCGTTGTAATTGTCATCATTGCTATCATCATCATCACTTTCAGTAAGAGTTCGGTTACTAAAAAGATGAAAAATGTTTATTATTGTTATCGTGACATTAAATAAACACTTGACAAATAGCTATCATTCGATTAGGGTTAGATGAATTGTAGGATTAGTATAGAAATATAACTTCAAAGCAACGGAAGCGGTTAGTTTTTTGACACTAAGTTTAAGGAATCCAAACGAAATTAAACTCTATATAAATTTAACTGCTTTTTCTATCAGGCTCTCATTTTTAAACCGTCTTTATAGATGTTGATATTAAGTTTGTTTGATAAAAAAAACTTAATTTATTCTGCTGTGAGTGCCTTAAAACAAAAAACGCTTGTTTTCAAAAATGTCACATAATGAAACAAATAAAAAAAATTTAATTACAATTAAAAATAATAAATTGCTACTCTTCATATAAAAATATTAATTTTTATTAATTTACTTTGATTGTGCTTGATTCCTTCAAATATAAATATTTCATGATATCTTCATGAAATATTTATTATTTTAAACTAAAAAATGAAATGTATTACTGCGGGGAAAGCATATTTATATGGCCATTTCACTACTGCTCATATAGCTCATCAGTGGAATTTACCAAAATTTTGAAAAGAAAATTTCACGCAAGTCGTATATTAAGAAAAAGTTAATTTTTCAATGACTTATGCTTGCTCATGAACTGTTTAATAAACTGTATCATACTATTTTTATGATATTTTTTCAAAATCTATATCCGACATAATATTTAAGACTTTTGAATGATATAATTTTAAAGCATACTTATGATGGAATATAAAATTTTCTTATTATTACGATAATATTTGGTTTTTGAGTTATGAAGTACCTTTCATTGTTTTCCAATTTATCTGAAATTGACTTTGAGACGTCATCAAGTATTTCCGTAAAAGGATCATCAATGACTGTTAAATAAAAATATTTTTCAATTACTAATAATGTATTACTTAATAAATTTGATATATTTTACCTACATTCATTTTCAAATGTGGCTTCACTTTCTTTTTGTAATTTGTTATTACTTGAATTATTATCGTATGAAACAACTAGTTCCTCTTCCATCTTAATTTCCGGCATACATTGCTCCAGTGGCAAAGCAATAGCAGATTCTGCTAAACAATCAGTAAAACTATCGACTTCATTTAATAATACATCTTTTTGCAATAATTGTTTATATTTCTCATTCACACCATGAATTTGAAGTACAAAGTCGTAAGATTTCTTAAGTTTATCCAAGCACTTGCAACACAAAGTCTTTGGTAATAATTCTTCATCATTAGTCTAAAAAGAAAATTAAATCAATTGTAAGAGATAACATTTTTTTAAGAAAAAGAAAAACTAGATATCTTTGAAAATGTCCTAAAGTCCTAAAGGTCTCTTAAATTTTTCGACGGGTTACGGTTGCTAGATCTACGTCTCTATTTATTTAGTCGTTTTGAAATACAAACAAGATTATCGTCACCAAAATGCCTGTAAGTTCGTTTTTTTTCGAAATTCTTAGTTCAATAGGAGGATGCTTGATCAAATACATGGAGGTCCAATGCTTCGAAATAAAGGGTGAGCCCTAAACTTTTCGCTTTACATTTTTTTCTTCTTACAATTGCTTTTTACACCTCGTAGACAACTGTTTTTCCATTTTAAGCTGCGTCCGCAGACTAGACTTGCCAAAAATATCTAATATCTAAAAACACAACACAACGGTACCATTTTAGGACACAAGTTTTTCTTATAACGGCAGCCTGTGCAACCTGACAAAAACAAAGCAACCGCGATACTTATTTGCGGAACAAATCTAGTTTACGAACGCAGCTTACAAATTAAAAAAAAGTTGTCTATAGGGTGTAAAATTTAATTTTAAGCAAAAAATGTTAAGTGGAAAATTTGGGGCTGACCGTTAGTTTCGGAGTAACAGGTTTGTGGTGAAATGAGGCAATATAGCTATCATTGGAAAGGTAATTTCAATATCAATTTATTTTTTTTATTTATTTATTGAGTAGTATTTTAATACTTTGAATTTACATATTAATTAAATTGACACTAATATATGTGTTTAAGTGTTCTGAACTAAATTATTTCTTATAAAATTTACAACATTTCTTGTAAATATATTAATGTTTTGTTCATTTTTTGTTTCGTTTGGCAGCATGTTGTAAAGTCTCAGTCAGAAAAACCAATTTTTTTTCCCAATCTTTTTACAAATATACTCTATGTGGTCGTGGAACTTTAAGTTTTTATCTATTATAACACCTAGATATTTAATTCTGTTAACTTTTTCGATTGTTATGTTATTTATTTGAAGTGATTTGTCAGTGTTCATATTAATTTCCATCAGTTTTGTTTCATTTTCATTTAGTTTCAATTTATTCATATTTAACCATTTGTTTATATTGCACATATTTCTTGTTAAATTTTCGTAGCACATATCTTCTCTCTGCCTCCGTAAAAATTGGCGTATCGTCAGCATACATAATTATCTCTCTACTTTCATTTGTCGTTTTAATGTCATTTATATAAATAATAAATAGGAGAGCTCCCACGATTGAGCCTTGTGGTACCCTATATTCATTTACTAATTCTGATGATTTCGCGTCATTAACTTTTGTTTTCTGCTTACGATAAGATATGATTTAAACCAATTTAATTCAGTGTCCTGGATACCGTATTTATAAAGCTTTTGTATTAAAATATTCCTGTCTATTGTCTCGAAAGCACGTTTAAAATCAAGAAAAATCGCCAATACTTTACTGTCTTTTTACACATATCCATCTATTTATATAATAGTTCACTGTTGTTTCACGTGAATGCTTTTTCCTAAATCCTGACTGATATATAGATAATAGGCAGTTATTTTCTATATAGTCTTCTAATTGGTTTTTGACAACTCTCTCCATCACCTTCTCACATAATTGTAAAACACTTATTGGACGAAATTCTACACGTTTGTATTTTTAACTTTTGCCATTGGCGTTATCATCGATTCTTTCTAATTTTTAGGAAAAATGCCTGTTTCCATTGACTTATTAATAATGTCCAGTAAAAAAATGCCACTTCTGTCCCACGTATCGAGAATAATGTTTTTGGTATTCTTGTTTATGTCTTTATTGGCCAATATATATATTATTGATTGTGTTAGTGTTTTTTATATAAGCTAATTAGGCCTATTTAGATAAATGTAATGAAAACCAAATTTATTACATTTTTTTAATCCCGACGTTTCGTCAATTTTTTGTTGACTTTTTCAAGGGATATTCGTCTGTATTTAATAAAATTATTATTATTAAAATATATATACAAAAAACAACAATCAGAACTTACAATAATTTAAGTAATATTACATTTAAAAGTAAACAATAAAAAGAATTTTACAAAAGACAAACATTTAAACATTGCACTAATTCTTTTATTAACAGTTGTACTTTTTTAATTTTTATTTTAGTGCAACTCTATAGCTTGCGCTTATGTTGTCAGTGTCTTCTTTATGATTCATTGTTTTTGTAATTTTTTGTTGTATATGTAATCTCTCAATTATGAAACGTTTTTTCTCCACTTTTTCTTTGTCAAGTATTTTAATCTTATCGAAGTCAGCTGTGTGTCCTGTTTCTATGATGTGTTGAGCTAGTGCAGTCGATCTTTTTCTTTTTTCAATGTCCATCTTGTGTTCGTTCATTCTTGTATGTAAAGCTCTTTTTGTTGTGCCAATGTATATGAGATCACAGCTTTGCTCTTCTTTTCCCTTACACCTTATTTCGTACACAATGTTGTTTTGTTGTAATTTATTTATTGGCGCTTTTACGTTAGTAAATATTGATTTTAGAATTTTGTTTGGTTTGTACGCCAAACTAACTTTTTCTGTTTTTATTGTTTTTCTTATGATTTTGTTGTCAGTGAGCCCCGGAATGTACTGTACACTGAAAAAAGTTTTTGTATCTTTAACCGTTGTGTTACATGAATGTTGATTTTTGTTGTTTATTATTTCGTTATACGTAGATTCAATAAGAAATTTTATTAATTTTGTAGGGAAGCTGTTGTCCTGTAGTATTTGTTTAATTCGTTTAATATTGTTATTGTGGAATTTATTATCACTGATGTTCAAAACTCTTCTTATTAAGTTTTTTGCGGTGTTTATAATTTGGTATTTTGGTTGCGTTGAGTTAAAATTCATTATCCTACCAGAGGCTGTTTCTTTTTCGTACCAGTCAAATATTATTTTGTTATTTTTCCTTATTAGTTTTGTATCCAAATATGTGATGATTCCTTTTTCTTCTATTTCAATTGTAAACTGTAATTTATTGTGATATCTATTTAGGGTTTTTAGAATTTCGTCCTTGTCCTTAAGTTTTACTATAGCCAATATATCATCCACGTATTTAGCTATATATTTAATATATATATTTTTAGTCTGTAGTTCAGCTATAGCATCGTCAAGTAATTTGTCTAATATGATATCAGCAAATATTTGGTTGTAGATTTGTCCATTATAATTAAAATAATTGTTGTCAATTAAACAGAATTGTAATATTTTTTGGAACTTAGATTTCCTAATCTTCGTGTGCTGCTTTATTGTGTTCCATTCGGTCAAGATATTTCTTATTGCCATATTAACTGGGATGTTCGTAAATAGGGAAATCGCGTCAAAAGATATTAATATTTCGTCATTTTCTATACATATGTTTTTTAAATTGTCAATCATTTGAGAAGAATTTTTGATATTATATTTATCTGAAACTATATTTTTTAAAATTTGTCCTACATGTTTGGATAATTTGTAACAAGGTACTTGAACTGATGATACAATTGGTCTAAGAGGGGTATTTGGTTTGTGTGTTTTTGGTAGGCCGTATATTCTAGGACTATTAGCAGATGAACATAATAGTTTCTTTTTTAGCATTGAATCAATGTCACCAGTTTTGAATAGTGAACACACTGTTATTATTTTCTTTTTGGAGTGCTGTAGTAGGGTCAGATCTCAATGTCTTATATGTATTTTTGTCTCCTAGTAATTCCTCCATTTTTTGTGTGTACTCATGTCTGTACATAACAACCGTTTTGTTTCCTTTGTCTGCTTTAGTTATAACTAAATTTGGGTGTTTCTTTAAGAAAGTCCTAGTGTTATTGTAAATTTTCAATATATACTTTTCTTTTGGCGTACTTTTTATTTTTCTTTTAAATCTATTAATATTATAGGCGAGTGTATTTCTTGCGATTTCTTTTTCTTTGTCCACTTTTTCGTCCATTCCTTGTATACATTGTTCAAGATCCGCTATTATATGTAAGGGAGAAAAATTCTTTTTGTCTATAGGAATTGCAAATTTTTCCCCTAAAGAGAGTATCCACTTACATTCCAAAGGTATGTCAATATCCGTTTTATTCTCAAAAAATTTTTTGTTAAATTTAAGTCCGTATATATTGAACATATTTTCTTTCAGTGTATTTAGTTTCTTTATTTGCTTTTCTTTTATCTTGTTAGTTATGTGTTTTGTTCTCTCTTTTTGTTTACGTATAAATGTTTCAAAGTCATCCTCTGTCAACATCTGTTTAATGTTAACTTTAAAATGTATAATCTTCTGTTTAATAATTGTAATTGTGTTTGTAGTTTGTGTGATCTCCAAATTTAAAATTTTTTTGTGAAAATTGTATTCAATATTTTTTAATTTTCTTTTTAAAGTTTCGCATTCAAACAATTTTTTTACCTGTGATGTGGTATTAATGGTGTGTTTGGGCATGATACCATAACTCCTACAAGCTAAGATGAACTTTAATCGTTGTTGTTGTTGTGCAAGTCTCTTTGTCTCATTGCATAATTGTTTCATTGTTCTGCAGGTTTCGTTGTCATATTTGAGTGCTATATGTTTAAAGTAACCCTTCATATTATTTTGTTGTATATGTAAGACGAATGTTTTGTTTTTCGGCAAGCTCTCCGATTTGTAGATATTCTTGTTTATGTCTTAATTGGCCAATATATATATTATTGATTGTGTTAGTGTTTTTTATATATTATTATTTACATTTACATTACATTTATCTAAATAGGCCTAATTAGCTTATATAAAAAACACTAACACAATCAATGTTTTTGGTAATTTTTTTATAGTCAGGTTTGTTATTTATATTCTTTACTATGGTTCTTAATTCTTCTATAGATATTGCACGGAACTTAAATCGAGAGTTTATCACAGGTATCAAATTTTCGTATTGCACATTTTCGATTGAGGTTCTTATTTCCTTAATGCTATCAGCAAAATAAGTGTTAAAGTTTTTGGCTATTTCTAAATTTGTCTTATGTTCTACTTGGTTAAATATCACAGTTTTTATCGTATCTCTAGTTTTTCTTAGGATAAGTTCTTTTATTACACTCCACATTTCTTTTTGGTCTCTAGCTATTGCATTCTCATTATTTATATAATTACGCTTTTCAGTTTATATTTTTGTTTTATATTTATTTCTTATTGTTTTGTATATGGCCCATGATGAGTTTGTGTTATCAATTACAGCTCTTTGGTATGCCCTCACCTTTTCTGTTTTTAGATTTCTTAAGTTTAATTGAAAAGAAAATACCTATTATAAATATTAAAAAAACATGTAAGGACCAAATGAAAACTTTGTTCATATAAACCTCGGGCGCAAGAATTTTCTCCTGTATGGTATGACTAACACTGGCTTCGCTTACTAAGATTATCTTTCAAATCTTTTTTCGTATGCTATTGCTTTACTGTACTTAACTTACTTGATATCTGTATTGTTTATATGAAAAAAAAACCTTTTTTTGGACCTGTTTTTTATTAAATTATTTTCCTTTTCAATTGAATAGATATCGAAATTAGCTTTTCAATGAAACCCATATTGCCCCACTCCACCACTAAATACTCAATATATGCCATACTGGACATACAAACTTTGAAGGCCGTAACTCCACAACTAAGGATCAGCCCCAAAATTTCCTTTTTACATTTTTCCTTAAAAATATATTATACACCCCGTACTTTTTTTTTTAAATTTTTGTGAACTAGATTTAAGCCCTCGCTACTTTCTTTTCACGCCTCACCACGATGCAATCGAAGAATTGAGAATTTACCAAAAATAAACATTACGCCAAGTCGTTCAGCTTTACCTCTAATTGAGCAATATCCTTTAATAAATCACGCAATGTTTTCATATCACAGGCCACATCTGTGAGAGGGTAGATCGTTCGCCCTGGTTCAAAGCAAGTACGGCAATTATACTGAACTCCGTTTATTAAACACTGAGTTTTGCTATCGCTGGGCATTTTTATTTTTTAGAATTATTTTTTTAACTTTAAATTGAATTTTCCATTCTAGACTTGTATTGTGTACACTTTAAAAGTGATTAAAAAGTATTCGGTACTTGGCTTGTCAAATAAATTTATGTACCGGGTACTTGCACGACCAAGACGAATTGAATACTTGGTAATACTTAAGGCGAAGTAATTAATTCGCTTTGGAAATAGCAATACGGCAGATGGTCGAACTCGCTTTACAAATTTTTCCGAACTGACGTCAAAATTTGTTTACGTTTGTTAACGCGTCATTACAAAAATGTCAAATTTTAAAGTAAAAAACAAATTTAAATAACTAATTTGTTGATAAAATAGTGAATGTGTAAACGTATCGTTGTGTGAAAAGTGTGTGTGCCCAAGAAATTCAGTTAATATATAAAATAAAACAACCAGCAAACATTTATTAAAAAACGAAACGTTGCTTTGAAAAACATTTTTAAAAATTGTTCATTTTTTTTAACAAAATATACATTTATAAAGAATATTTGAATATTTATAAAGAAATATTTGTGCGGTTTCCAAAAAAATAAGAGTGCGGGATATGCCGAAAGGTAGTAAACAAAAATGAAATGAAGTAGCATTTGTTTAATAAATTTTGTGTTCTTCTCTGTTTTTTATATTTTAAGTCACTGTTTACTGACAAGTACACGTAAATTTACACAAACAAAATACACGCGTATTTTGTTTTTTTGTTGTATGCCATGGCTGATGCAGATACCTAATATGAGTTCGGCTTGGTCCAAGGCGAATTGGCAACAGGTGACTGCATTAGCTATTATGTGCTTTTTGTATTTGTACAATCTTGTTGAGCTGTCAAAAAAGTCTGGCAATATGTGTGAATTTGTTCTTCTTTTTGTGGCTACTTTTATAAACAATTATCAGAATTGAGTCCCAAATCAATCACCTCAAAAATGTTGTACTGTGTTAGTAAACAACGTGTAAATTTTTATTAGTGAGAAAAATTAAGTTTAATTTAACTTATTAATGCAAAAAAATTTTGTTTTTAATTCTTAAATATTCTTTTGACTTTGATAAGTCAGAAAAGAAAAAAGTATTGGTGCAATAACCACAAATTCAAACTATCTAAGTTGCCGGACGGGCCTTCGAACAATGAAAGAAAAAGTTCCACAAACAATAGAGGATTCTACAAATAGTTTTTCAACTGTATTTGGATTAATTGGTGAGCGACATATGTTTAAAAGAATGTTCGTTGGAAAAAAAAATAATCTCTAACTCGCAAGAAAATATTAAAATTCTTTAAGACGGAAAGTTCTGCTTTTACACACAAGAGGTAAAAGACGCCAATATTCTGAAGATGGTTCTATTTGGTTTACCTCTATTGACAACAAAAATAATAGAGGATGAGTTTGTTAAGAGGCACAACATAAAACTGGTTAGTGTAAAGAAAATTACAACCAAACGATCTAATGAGGATGACGCGTTATATTTAACCAAGTTCGACAGACAACAGGTTTCAAACACACAAATCAATGAAAATTAGATATTTTTGCAATATATCTGTTGGAAAAGACCATTTTGTTGAAATGAAGGTTCTACCCAATGTGGCAAATGTTCAATGTATGGCTACGGTGCTAGGAACTGTATCCGAGTCAACGTATGCTCGGCGTGTGCAGGTTATCACGGTTTTTTGTTAGCACATTAAACAAACGCACTTAAGATGGAAGTGTATTGTACAAATGCTATAACTGCAATAAAAAGATTCTGAAAAAAGTTAACCATAGGGCTGATGACCCAAAGTGCCCTTGTCGTAAAGAAAATTCAGCGTGTAGCGGCCAAAACTGTAACGTCGAATAAGGGACAAAACTTTTCTCAGTTATAAAGTTGTGAACATTAAGGTAATATTCGTGATTCAAGCTTTCGCAACAAGACTTCACTCTAAAGTTTCGAAAAATCAAATCCTTTGTTAACAACAACGATGATATTTTCAACGAAAGGCTAATGGAAATATTTTTCGATGCTGTTGATGCTCTGCAAAAATGTCAAGACAAGTTTGAAAAATTAAGAGTATTGGTTTTAATGCTTAAACGTGCCATATAATGGAATATATGCTCAAGGAATAATGACAAATTCAGCAGCTTCTCAGCTCAGTAAAGAGATAAGAGTTGGGTTTGACGATGTGAAAAACAACTTTAATCAGAGGATGTTGCAAATGTCCTCCAACATTACGGAATTAAAGGACATTGATTCCTTTCACATTGCCAACAAAGATATATGTTCTAAAGTGTCCAATCTTGAAATGGAGAACAACATACTTTACAGTAGAATAAACAGGATTGATATCAATGTTACTGGCATGTGTCTGTCCGACGACCCTGTAACTCTATTTATTCGCCTTGATAAATTCCTCAAAGTGTATATTACGGATAAAGACATTCAATTATAACCCTATTAACAAAAGAAACAAAATCAAATTCAAATTAAGTTCTGCCAACACCAAAAATTTAAAGCTGGAAACCTTAAATTGTCTGATTTTACAAATAACATAATTAATAATGGGGCTAGGAGTACTAAAATTGGAACTTAAACTTGCATTTTTCATATCGCTTACTGCACGGTGACATTTCTAGTATCAAATCGTTATGTTGGGTCATCTAAGAGATACACTTACGCCGAGTGCTTTGCTGAACTGGGGCATTAATGCTTATATCGCTTACCTTATATTTTTACTTAATAACTTTTATTCACTACTATTGTTCAAAAACTTTTGCCAATTTAAAATGTTTAATTCTTTAACATTACAGTAATATATTTATATATATATTGTTTTTTCTTTATTATGGTTCTTTCTGTTAATTTAGGTCATATTACCTGTAATTACGACTATATTTTAAATAATTTTTGTAACAAGGAACACCTTTTTAATATCGGACTTATGAATATACAAAAAAATATACAAAAGTTCAAACAAATTCTTTTTCGGTCAATCCTTCATATTGTTGGAGTTACGGAGACTTGCCTTAAGTCCTGGATTTCTAACTTAGCTTTGCAAATTCCTGGGTATACTATTTTTAGACTTGATAGATCAGATTAGATAAGAGGTGGTGGTATTGCTCTTTACCTTAAGGAAAGTTTTACAGCCAAGTTTGTTTTTGAACTATCAGACCCTGATACCTTTGAATGTTTGTTTATTGAAGTTAACGTTAGTCGGCATAAAATCGTTCATTTGCCTCATCGCACTGTAGGTGTTCGTCGTTTAGACAATATTTTAGGTGATTTTTCTTGCTGCTATGATATAATTGCAGTAATGTGGGATTTTTATTATAACCTTTTTGATTCTGTCCAGCAAAATTAGAGAGCTTTGCGGATATTACAATTTATCTTGTCAACACAATTCGCTTCCGACTCATCATGACATTAGAACAAATTCTGTTTCTCTCATTGATTATTATCTCCTGAGCCATAATACACCCGTCACTTTTTCTGGCGAATTTCAAGCTCCACATCTGTCTAAGTTTAAAATCTCCCAACACAGTTTATCCATCCTTTTCTGAATATAGGGAATAAAATGCTATCGATTTTGAGCTCCTGGGCAGTAAATTTTTAGAAACCGATTTTAGTTTGATTTATCAAACATCTGACGTCAACATTAAAGTTAAGCATCTGAACTTTAAGTTACTTGACCTTTTTTCTTGTGTGCCCGTAAAGCAAAGAATCTTTAGATATAATAAAAACTATATGGATAAGAGTGAGGTAAAATCTGCTTAATATTTACGGAGTCTTGCTTATCGTGCATTCTGTGAATGTAACAATCAAGAAAATTGGGACACTTATTGTAAATACCGTAATCGTGTAAATCGTGCAAATTTTTAAAAACACAAATTTTACTTCTTCCTGGAAAATACTGAATACTTTGAAGCTTTTGTCCGCCTTAAATCAAATGCAACAGGCATTGACAATATTTCCATTAAGTTTGTCAGAATCTTCAATACTATTACTATGACTTCGACCTTTCCTACAGCCTGGAAGACTGCTAAGGTTATACCATACGTAAGCATAATGGTATTGGTTCTGATTGTTTTTGTCCCATTGGTATTCTTCCCTGCCTTGCCAAGATTTTCGAGCATCTTCTGGTTATTAAAATTAACAGATACTTGTATGAGAACAAGCTTAGTCCTTGTCATTTTGGCTTTTGTAAGAACCATAGCACTACCACACTCTTGCTAACCTTGACTGATAGAATTAGAAAGTGCCTTAATAATCAGGAAGTGAGTATTTTGGTAGCCTTAGACTTATCTAAGGCATTCGACACAATTAATCATTACAACCTAGTTAATAAGCTTCTTCCCACTTTATGTTCAACAAAACCTCGTGTTACTTAGTTCATCTTACCTCACCGGGAGACAACAATTTGTATCTATAAATAATGCCTGCTTTTCCAAGCTCCATTCTGGGTCCCCTTCTCTTTATGATGTACATGAATGACTTCAATTCGTTTCTCAATTTTCCAACATCAGACATTTTTCTATATGCTGATGATATAAATTTAGTATTTTTTGGTGAAAGGCAATTTCTTGACTCATTGATTGAACGTGTTAATTATTCTTTGAACAGAACTGATATGGGCATGAGAAACAATTTTGTACATGTGAATATTGATAAAACCAAGGCTATGAGTTTGGTTTACAAAATAAATCACTGCTTAAATTAAAAATGCACGACATGGATGTTAAATTGGTGGATCATATGTATTGCTTGGGTATTATTCTGGACGAGAACTTTACCTTTGATAAACACATTAACCTCTTAAAATCTTAGGTTATGTCTTGTCTTAAAGATATTGTAAAGTTTACGACTCAATCTTCTTACTGCTATTAGACTTATGGTTGCTAAATCATTACTTCTTTCAATTATTAATTACGGTATTTATAGATTGAGGATAAGGGATCACGTTTCGTCTTATGTCGACGTTTTTTCTTGGTTTATCTTCTGCGAAGTATGTCAAGTTGAGTCTAATTTTAGTGTTTTATGAGGTTATTTCTTTAATGGAACCCTGTTATTTGTACAACAGCTTTGTCTTTTCGCATTCAGTTCGTGCACCTCAGATTTTAATAAATAGGGTTCATAAGTCTACTTATGAGCATTCCTTTGTTGTGAGAATTGCACGAATCTTGAATATTCTCCCAAACAATCTGAAGTTTTTTTCTTCTTCTATCCAAAAGCTAAGTTCTTTGCATCTCAGTATTTTGTGTTCCTTGTTACAACTGGTTTCTTGTTTTTTTTATTTCTTTTTTTTTCTCAATTAGCTACATACATAAGTTTACTTTTAATTTTTATTATCTTGTACATTTTCCCCTGTAAATACTTTTAACCATACATATATGACCCATAAGTGCTCGGTTAAATATGTAAATACATTATAAAATTAAATTCCAAACTTGAATTGATTTTCTTTCAAGTTTTTTTTTCTTGCGATTTTTTATTTACTTTTAATCTTTTGTATTCTTATTTAGATTAGCATGTTTGTTACTTAAGTGTGACCAAAGTTGCCATTCTAAAATTAAAGAGCGGTGATTTAGCATTTTTATGAATATACAAATTTGAATCGAAATGAATTTGTTCAGGGCCGATCGATTTGGCAATTGCAGTTTTCATTCTCATTACTATCTTTGAACATTCTGATTCATGCGCCAAGTCTTTTTCACTTTTGAGCTTTTCTTTAAGCTGGTGCCCTTTTGAGTTACGGTGTTTGCTGAGATAACCGGAACATACAAACGCTACATCGCAAATCTCACATTTAAATATTTTCTCGCCTGTATGACAACTCATATGTATTTTTAGATATGTATCACTGTTGAATGATCCTTTACAAATCTTGCATTGGTAAGGACGTTCACCAGTGTGTGTTAGGAGATGCTTCTTCAATCTTTGTGATATTGGAAATCCCTTATCGCAATGTGGACATTTAAATGGACGTTCGTTTGTGTGCGTGCGGCGATGATATACTAAATTTGAACGACGTGTAAATGCCATTTCGCAAAAATCACACTTGTAAGGTTTTTCGCCCGTGTGAATTCGCATGTGTAGTTTAAGATTTGTATTTAAATAGACGCCACAGATAGGACATAGTCTTTTTTTCGTTGTGGGATTTGAATTTGGAGTTTTTAAAATTATGCCATCAGTTGGCGCGTGACCCGTAATTCGCCGATGAGTTTTTAGATATGTGTTGCGATAAAACTTTTGACCGCAAATGTCACACTCATAAGGCCTTTCACCCATATGAGAAAGCATATGTTGTCTCATATTGCTTGGTGTTGTATATGATTTCTGACAAATTGAACACTGGGTTTCCTTTTCGCCCTTGTGTATACGCTTGTGAATAATTAAATCGGGTTTTTGCGAAAATGTTTTTTGGCAAAAGGAACACTTAAAGGATTGTTTGTCAGGGTGTGTTAAAAGTGTATGCGATTTTAGATCAGATGCTTGTGTAAACGACATTTGGCAATGGCTACACTTAAAAGGTTTCTCATCCTTATGTAGTTTTTTTATATGATCCTTTAGTGTTGAAAGGCTAGAGAAGGATACACCACAAAATGAACACATACATTGTGCAGATTTTAATTTGCTTAAAGGACGATTTTCAATTTGTTTGTTGTTCGGTACCGAATCGTTGGATGATGTATTACGATCCCTAGATTCTTTAAACATATCTGCTGTTGCAAGTTGTTTTATTTTTATATAATTATTGCTTTCTTCATCAGTTACACTGCTAACTGTCTCTGATGACGCTGAAGATCCACATGAAGAAATGCCTAAAGGTTGTGTCGTTGTAACAGTCTCTGGCAGAGTTGAGGAGTCACATGAAGAAATGCTGTTGAAAGGTTCTGTCACCAAGTAATGCTTACGAAAAACGATCAAGCACAAAAAATTAGTTAAAATAAAATTATTTAAAATAATGTAATCAATTTTACCTGAATTTCTTTGTGTTTCAACAAATGATTGGGCCATACAAAACGCAAATTACAAAATTCACATTGTTCACCTAATTGTCTGTATTCATTTTTGCACTCTCTTTTTAAGTGTTGAAGTAACAAATCAACATTAATGTATTGCTGGTTGCAGACCTCGCAATTGAAGGGCATTTCCATATCAATGTGTCGTTCCTCTTGATGCATCAAGACATATTTTCGTTTTTGAAACGTTTCTTTGCAAAGTTTACATTTGTAAGTGTTTTCTATATTCTCACTATCACCTTCCTCGTTTCTACTTTCTGTATCTGTATCTGATTCAGACTCTGAATCTGAAATGTCCATTTCATTACCGTATTTATCCATGGCCTGGTAAAAACGACTAATTTGACATCTTTGATAATCATTTTGAATCTGCTGCTCAAGCATTTTATAATCTATTGGTTTCGAACTTTCAAATTGTTTTATATACGTGCAATTCTTAAAGTCAATGCTGGTCTTTCCATCGGCATGCACGGTCATGTGTTGACGCAAATGTTTTAGTTTCTTAAAAGAAAGCTCACAAAGACAACAACGAAATATTGCTATCAATGATCGTTGCTCCAATGGTTCTTGATGTTTTGGAGCAGCCACTGGTGTGGATTTTAATAATTTGGTGGCACATTTATGATTTTTAATATTTTCGGGCCAAACGAACTTACAGGGACAAAGACCACAGAGTAAACCTTTATCATTATTACGACAATGAGTTTGTAGATGCTGTTTGTAAATTTTATCGGAAACAAATTCCAGTGCGCATCGATCACATTTAAAAGGAGCTTCATCCTTACTATGATATTGTTTTAAATGCAAAAAAATTTGATATTTATACGAAAATTCTTGTGCACATAAAACACATTTGTATTTGCGAACACGTTTCAAAGACTCTTCTTCCAACTCTTCTACTTCTGTATCACTAATAGACATTTCGTATGAGTATTCGTTTAACACAACGTAGTATTTAAACCACTGTTTCTTTTTAATATCCCTGCATATACTTTTTTTGATTAAATCCAAATTGATCATATTTGGAAACAAATACTGGACAATATTATCGGTTAAATCTAAATTGCAAAGAGTATCGACATCACTGTGACCTTTCAAATGTTGGCGAAGTTCTTTGCATGTTTTAAAATTTGTACTACACAATTTACATTGCACAAGACGCCATGCAGTTGGTTTACTATATAGACGATATCCAAACAGCCAATTTAATTCATCGCCAGATAATTTATTTTCTTGATCTAAATTGCTCTCACACTGGCGACTATCTCCTTTACGTAGTTGGCTTGGACGACATTGTTTAGCAGTAGAAACTCCAGCAGTAAAAGCAGCTGTAGCTGCTTTTCGTCTTAATCGTTTTCTGTCGAATGAATTTTTAGTTTTTCTATTCAATGAAAATTAATTGCAGTAACATACCTATAGATACCATTGTTTTCAATTTCACTTGACAATGTAGCGCTAAAAATATTTTTAATTTAATACCAATCGTTTATTTTACACATTTTTTACCTGGTTGGACCAGAATCATCATCGTCGTTACTATCATCGTCACTTCTTTCAGTGAGGGATCTGTTAATTAAACAATATATCGATTATTATTGCTACCATCCCTAATATAAAGTAAGTTAAACTTTTAAAATAACAAATAAGCATTTTTTAAATAAAGATTAGTGTTTGATGTTCAATTTTTACATTTTCAGGAGAGCACAACAATTTCTTATCCTTTGTATTTTCACCATAAAAAGTGGAAAAAGGGTATATGTATCTAAGATTGTCTTTCCGTTTGTAATTTCTACAATATCCATTTCCGACCCCACAAAGTCTATATATTCTGATTCCATATGCATAGCGAAGTCGATTCAGCGATGTCCGTCTTTTCGTCCGTGTTAGTGTTGAAATCAAATTTTCCAATGCATTAGATGAGCTAGAGAAAGTTTGAATACGCCAATTGATCAGACATAGATTTGGAACTTCAATCAAGAAAGCAAACATATATGGAGCGGTAGATAAATTTAAAAAAATTGGAGCTCGCTCATATTTTCCGGGTTATGGGCCTCTAGTTCCACTACTTGCTTTGCAGAAATTTGAAGCTTATTTGATGTGCGTGTGTATTCATGTTTGGCTTAGTTTTTGATGCAACAGCATTAACTTTTAGATGGCACGTTTTGGAAAATTGATGGAAAAAATAAAAAATTTATTTTGCAATTTATTGGGAGTTAATAGTAGTTTGCCAACTCAATTTAAAGTTAATTTTGTTTGGGTTCTTAAATGTGTTAGTCAGTGCACAATAGCTATGCAAGAAGTTATACTTCTCAGAAATAAAAATCTTTGCCAAAAAATGCATTTTCGATATAAAGAAAAAAGAATATCAAAATATGCTTCGAAATAACAATTTTGACATTTGCATTTTAAAAATGAGAAATTATTTTTACCTGGATGGATTATAATCATCGTCGTTGTAATTGTCATCTTTGCTATTATCATCATCACTTTCAGTAAGAGTTCGGTTACTAAAAAGATGAAAAATTTTTTTATTATTGTTATCGTAACATTAAATAAAAACTTGCCTACACTTGAAATGCAAAAATAATAGCTATTATTCGATTAGGGTTAGATGAATTGTAGGATTAGTATAGAAATATAACTTCAAAGCAACGGAAGCGGTTGGTTTTTTGACACTAAGTTTAAGGAATCCAAACGAAATTAAACTCTATATAAATTTTACTGCTTTTTCTATCAGGCTCTCATTTTTAAGCCGTCTTTATAGATGTTGATATTAAGTTTGTTTGTTACAAAAAAAAAACTTAATTTATTCTGCTGGAGTGCTTTAAAACGAAAACCGCTTATTTTCAAAAATGTCACATAATAAAACAAATAAAAAAAATTTAATTACAATTAAAAATAAAAAAATTGCTCTTCATATAAAAATATTCTTTTTTATTAATTTACTTTAATTGTGCTTGATTCCTTCAAATATAAATATTTCATGATATTTTCATGAAATATTTATTATTTTAAACTAAAAAATGAAATGTATTACTGCGGGGAAGGCATATCCATATGGCCATTTCACTACTGCTCATATAGCTTATCAGTGGAATTTACCCAAATTTTAAAAAGATAATCTCACGCAAGTCGTGTATTAAAAAAAAGTTAATTTTTCAATAACTTATGCTTGCTCATGAACTCTTTAATAAACTGTATCATACTATTTTTATGATATTTTTTCAAAATCTATATCCGATATAATATTTAAGACTTTTGAATGATATAATTTTAAAGCATACTTATGATGGAATATACAATTTTCTTATTATTACGATAATATTTGGTTTTTGAGAAATAATTATAAAAAGTTATGAAATACCTTTCATTATCTTCCAATTTTTTTGAAATTGACTTTGAGACGTCATCAAATATTTCCGTAAAAGGATCATCAATAACTGTTACATAAAAATATTTTTCAATTACTAATGTTGTATTACTTAATAAATTTGATCTATTTTACCTACCTTCATTTTCAAATGTGGCTTCACTTTCTTTTTGTAATTTGTGATCACTTGAATTGTTATCGTATGAAACAACTAGTTCCTCTTCCATCTTAATTTCCGGCATACATTGCTCCAGTGGCAAAGCAATAGCAGATTCTGCTAAACAATCAGTAAAACTATCGACTTCATTTAATAATACATCTTTTTGCAATAATTGTTTATATTTCTCATTCACACCATGAATTTGAAGTACAAAGTCGTAAGATTTCTTAAGTTTATCCAAGCACTTGCAACACAAAGTCTTTGGTAATAATTCTTCATCATTAGTCTAAAAAGAAAATTAAATCAATTGTAAGACATAAATTTTTTTTTACGAAAAAGAAAAACTAGAAATCTTTAAAAACGTTTTTAATAAAAGTCTTAAAGGTCTCCTAAATTTTTTGACGGGGTACAGTTGCTAGATCTACGTCTCTATTAATTTAGTCGTTTTGAAATAAAAACAAGATTATCGTCACCAAAATGCCTGCAAGTTCGTTTTTTTCGAAATTCTTAGTTCAATAGGAGGATGCTTGATCAAATACATGGAGGTCCAATGCTTTGAAATAAAGGGTGAGCTCTAAACTTTTCGCTTTACATTTTTTTTTCTTACAATTGCATTTTACACCTCGTAGACAACTGTTTTTCCATTTTAAGCTGCGTCCGCAGACTAGACTTGCCAAAAATATCTAAGTGATTGAAAATTTGAAAATTAGCAGGTTTTAACAAAAACACAACACAACGGGACCATTTTAGAACCCAAGCTTTTCTTATACCGGCAGCCTGTGCAACCTGACAAAAACAAAGCAACCGCGATACTTATTGGCATAACAAATCTAGTTTACGAACGCAGCTTACAAATTAAAAAAGTTGTCTATAGGTTGTAAAATTTAATTTTAAGCAAAAAATGTTAAGTGGAAAATTTGGGGCTGACCGTTAGTTTCGGAGTAACGTGTCTCCAAAGTTTGTATGTACTGTATGGCATATACCGAGTATTTTGTGGTGTAGTAAGGCATATGGGTATCATTGGAAAGGTAATTTCAATATCAATTTAATTGAAAAGAAAATACCTATTATAAATTTTAAAAAAACATATAAGGACCAAATGAAAACTTTGTTCATATAAACCTTGAAGACTGTCTTCGTAACCGGGCGCAAGAATTTTCTCCTCTATGGTATGACCAACACTGGCTTCGCTTACTAACGAATATCTGGCAAATCTTTTTTCGTATGATATTGCTGCTTAACTTACTTGATATCGGTATTGTTTATATGAAAAAACCCTTTTTTGGACCTGTTGTTTTTTTTAATTATTTTCCTTTTCAATTGAATAGATATCGAAATTAGCTTTTCAATGAAACCCATATTGCCCCACTACACCACTGAATACTCGATATATGCCATACTGGACATACAAACTTTGGAGGTCGTAATTCCACAACTAAGGATCAGCCCCAAAATTTTCTTTCACATTTTTTGCTTATTTACAATATATTCTGTAAATAAATTTACAAAATATACTCAAGGCGCCGGGTGACTAGACCATGTGCGCTCATTTTGTAATACAGTAGGCTTTATACAATTACGTTAAATCTATGATGTAAGGAACATTAAAATTATAAATTTAATTAAATACCAAGGTTAATGTAAAGTTATTATAAAAGGAAAGAGAACATACGTCAATCACACAACTTGCGTCCGTGAACTAGATTTAAGCCCTCGCTACTTTCTTTTCACGCCTCACCACGATGCAATCGAATAATTCTTATATTGAGAATTTTCCAAAAATAAACATTACGCCAAGTCGTTCTGCTTTACCTCTAATTGAGCAATATCCTTTAATAAATCACGCAATGTTTTCATATCACAGGCCACATCTGTGAGAGGGTAGATCGTTCGCCCTGGATCAAAGCAAGTACGGCAATTATACTGAACTCCGTTTATTAAACACTGAGTTTTGCTATCGCTGGACATTTTTATTTTTTAGAATTATTTTTTTTAACTTTAAATTGAATTTTCCATTCTAGACTTGTATTGTGTACACTTTAAAGGTGGTTAAAAAGTATTCGGTACTTGGGTTGTCAAATAAATTTATCTACCGGGTACTTGCACGACCAAGGCGAATTGAATACGTGGTAATTCTTAAGACGAAGTAATTAATTCGCCTTGGTAACACTAATACGGCAGGAGGAAGAATTTGTTTTACAAATTTTTACGAACTGACGTCAAAGTTTGTTTACATTTGTTGACGCATCATTAAAAAACAAAACGGTCAAATGTTAAATTTTAAAGTAAAAAAAAACTAATTTCTTGATAAAACAGTGAATGTGTGAACAAATCGTTGTGTGAAAAGAGTGTGTGTGCGTAAGAAGTTCAGTTAATATATAAAAAAAAGGAAATGTTTATTTGAATTTTTTTTAAATATTGTTTATTTTTTTAACAAAATATACATTAATAAAAAATATTTTAATATTTATGAAGAAATATTTGTGCGGTTTGCAAAAAACTAAGAGTGCGGGAGTGGAACTTTGTTCGATATGCCGCAAGACAGTAACTGAAAATGAAATGAAGTAGTATTTGTTTAATAAATTTTGTATTCTCTGTTTTTTTCATTTTACGTCACTGTTTACTGACAAGTACACGTAAATTTACACAAACAAACAACACGCTTTTTTTCTAATACGACTACCTAGTATTCAATGTGTCTTGTGCAAGACGAATCCATTACCTACGCTTCCACGTAGTAACTGAGTCGCCTTTGATGCACCTATTATGGTTATGTCGTGGCTGATGCAGATGCCTTGGTCCAAGGCGAATTGACAACAAGTGACTGCATTAAGCTAAGATCACACGATTGCCGTAATGCACCAATTTTTACAATTTTTTGTATGCCAATCGTGTGATTGCACAATAAATTGGTCCATGCGGCAATCGCGGTCAATATTGTGCTTGTTTTTACCAACCAAATGCAACCCTGATGCGGCAATCGTGTGACTACTGGATATGCAACTGTGCGGCAATAAAACTTCCAAAAATGTACCAATATTTATTGTGATTTTTTGCGGCAATCAAAGTATCCAATACGCGGCAATATTTTCATTTTGTTGAGTGTCTTCAAGTTTTTTGTATACATTTATATATATATTTTTTTTCAGCGTGCCCGTTTTTTGTTGTAAGTATATATATATATACAACATATATATGTACAACTATAAATAGTTTTTATTTTATTTACATATATTTAGGTAAACTTGTACAATGGAAGTTGATTTACATCAGGATTTTTGCGTCGTATTGGAAGATTCCACGTGTGCCGAAAACTACCTCGACGACTACATTTTAAATACAACAAACAAAATACAAAGTTTGCAAATAATATTATGTATATTTGCCCGAAACTACAACAGCTGATTCTTGGTGTTGCCGTAATGTTTAACAATCGTATGAACGACAGGCACAATTTATTGCCACAAAATGACTATTCACCAACTTGTACCAATAAAATTTTAATAAAATGGGGCAATCGTGTGACTGCAGAAAATTTGATTGGAACAATTTTAGTATTGTGCACAATATCTACACAATAAAAATTGGGCCAATTTGGTGCATTACGGCAATCGTGTGATCTTAGCTTTAGCTATTACATGCATTTTGTATTTGTACAATCTTGTTGAGCTGTCAAAAAAGTCTGGCAATATGTGTGTATTTGTTCTTCTTTTTGGGGGTACTTTCATAAACAATTATCAGAATTGAGTCGCTAATCAATAACCTTAAAAATGTTGAGTGTGAGTTTTTATAAGTGCGAAAAATTAATTTTAATTTAACTTATCAATGCAAAAAACTTTTATTTTTAATTAGTCAGAAAAAAAAGTGTTGGGGCAATAGCCACAAATTCAAAACATGTATATGTAAGTTGCCGGACGGGCCTTTCAACAGCAAGATTTTATTTGTTATTCGATCAAGAAGAAACTTCAATGAAAGAAAAATTTCCACAAATAATCATGGATTCTACACATAGTTTTTCAACTGTATTCGGATTAATTGGTGAGCGATATATGTTTAAAAGAATGTCCGTTGGAACAAAAATAATCTCTAACTCGCAAGAAGAGATTACAATTCTTTAAGACAGAAAGTTCTACACGCAAGAGGTAAAAGACGCCAATATTTTTAAGATGGTGTTATTTGGTCTGCCTCTATTGACAACAAAAATAATAGAGGATGAGTTTGTTAAGAGGCACAACATAAAACCGGTTAGTGTAAAGGAAATTACATCCAAACGATCTAATGCGGAGTTCGACAGACAACAGGTTTCAAACACACAAATCAATGAAAATTAGATATTTTTGCAACACATCTGTTGGAAAAGACCATTTTGTTGAAATGAAGGCCCTACCCAATGTGGCAAATGTTCAATGTATGGTCGCTAGGTGCTAGGAACTGTATCCGAGACAACGTATGCTCGGCGTGTGCAGGTAATCACAATTTTTTGTTAGCACATTAAACAAAAGCACTAAAAATGGAAGTGAATTGTGCAAATGCTATAACTGCAGTAAAAAGATTCTGAGAAATGTTAACCATAGGGCTGATGACCCAAAGTGCCCTTGTCGTAAAGAATATCAGTGTGTAGCGGCCAAAACTGTAGGGGACAAAACTTTTCTCAGTTATAAAGTTGTGAACATTAAGGTAATATTCGTGATTCAAGCTTTCGCAACAAGACTTCACTCTAAAGTTTCATAAATCAAATCCCTTGTTAACAACAACGATGATATTTTCAACGAAAGGCTAATGGAAATATTTTTCGATGCAGTTGATGCTCTGCAAAAATGTCAAAACAAGTTTGAAAAATTAAAAGTATTGGTTATTATGCTTAAACATGCCATATAATGGAATATATGCTCAAGGCATAATGACAGATTCGGCAGCTTCTCAGGTCAGTAAAGAGATAAGACTTGGGTTTGGCGATATGAAAAACAACTTAATCAGATGATGTTGCAAATGTCCTCCAACATTACGGTTTTAAAGGACATTGATTCCTTTCACATTGCCAACAAAGATATATGTTCTAAAGTGTCTAATCTTGAAATGGAGAACAACATACTTCACAGTATAATAAACAGGAGTGATATCATTGTTACTGGCATGTCTCTGTCCGACGACCCTCGTCTTGCTAAATTCCTCAAAGTGTATATTACGGGTAAAGACATTCAACAATGTAACCCCATTAACAAAAAAAAAAAAAATCAAATTCAAATTAAGTTCTGCCAACACCAAGAATTTAATCATGGAAAACTACTTTAACGCTGGAAACCTTAAAGTGTCTGATTTTACAAATAACATAATTAATAATGGGGCTAGGAGTACCAACATTGGAACGTAAACTTGCATTTTTCTATAGAAACTTAAAAAATAATAAGCAAATACAATCATATCGCTTACTGCACGGTGACATTTCTAGTATCAAAATCGTTATGTTGGGTCATCTAGGAGATACACTTACGCCGAGTGCTTTGCTGAACTGGGGCATTAATGCTTACATCGCTTAACTTATATTTTTACTTACTATTTTTTATTCACTACTATTGTTCAAAAACTTTTGCCAATTTAAAATGTTTAATTCTTTTACATTACAGTAATATATTTTTATATATATTGTTTTTTTTTATTATGGATCTTTCTATTAATTTAGGTCATATTACCTGTAATTACGACTATATTTTAAATAATGTTTGTAACAAGGAACATTTTTTTTAATACCGGACACATGAATTTACAAAGCTTCAACCCGTCCTTTTATTCTACCAAATTTGATGAGTTCAAACAAATTCTTTTTGGGCCAATCCTTCATATTGTTGGAGTTACAGAGACTTGGCTTAAGTCCTGGATTTCTAACTTGGCTTTGCAAATTCCTGGGTATACAATTTTTAGATTTGATAGATCAGATGAGATAAGAGGTTGTGGTATTGCTCTTTACCTTAAAGAAGGTTTTAAAGCCAAGTCTGTTTTTTAACTATCAGACCCTGACACCTTTGAATGTTTGTTCATTGAAGTTAACGTTAATCGGCATAAAATCGTTTTTTTTTTTTCCTCATCGCACTGTAGGTGTTCGTCGTTTAGACAATATTTTAGGTGATTTTTCTTGCTGCTATGATAACATTGCAGTAATGCGGGATTTTTATTATAACCTTTTTGATTCTGTCAAGTCCAGCAAAATTAGCGAGCTTTGCGGATATTACAATCTATCTTGTCAACACAATTCGCTTCCGACTCATCATGACATTAGAACAAATTCTGTTTCAACAGGATTGTAAGGTATATTTATAGATTGAGGATAAGGGATCACGTTTCGTCTTATGTCGAACGTTTTTTTCTTGGTTTATCTTTTGCGAAGTATGTCAAGTTAAGGCTAATTTTATTGTTTTATAAGGTTATTTTCTTTAATCGAACCCTGTTATTTGTACAACAGCTTTGTCTTTTCGCATTCAGTTCGTGCACCTCAGATTTTAATAAATAGGGTTCATAAGTCTACTTATGAGCATTCCTTTGTTGTGAGAATTGCACGAATCTGGAATATGCTCCCAAGCAATCTGAAGGTTTTTCTTCTTCTATCCCAAAGCTAAGTTCTTTGCATCTCAGTATTTGTGTTCCTTGTTACAACTGCTTTCTTGTTTTTTTTTATTTCTTTTTTTCTCAATTAGCTACATACATAAGTTTACTTTTAATTTTTATTATCTTGTACATTTTCCCCTGTAAATACTTTTAACCATACATATATGGCCCACAAGGGCTCGGTTAAATATGTAAATACATTATAAAATTAAATTCCAAACTTGAATTGATTTTCTTTCAAGTTTTTTTTCTTGCGATTTTTTATTTACTTTTAATCTTTTGTATTCTTATTTAGATTAGCATGTTTGTTACTTAAGTGTGACCAAAGTTGCCATTCTAAAATTAAAGAGCGGTGATTTAGCATTTTTATGAATATACAAATTTGAATCGAAATAAATTTGTTCAGGGCCGATCGATTTGGCAATTGCAGTTTTCATTCTCATTACTATCTTTTAACATTCTGATTCATGCGCCAAGTCTTTTTCACTTTTGAGCTTTTCTTTAAGCTGGTGCCCTTTTGAGTTACGGTGTTTGCTGAGATAACCGGAACATACAAACGCTACATCGCAAATCTCACATTTAAATATTTTCTCGCCTGTATGACAACTCATATGTATTTTTAGATATGTATCACTGTTGAATGATCCTTTACAAATCTTGCACTGGTAAGGACGTTCACCAGTGTGTGTTAGGAGATGCTTCTTCAATCTTTGTGATATTGGAAATCCCTTATCGCAATGTGGACATTTAAATGGACGTTCGTTTGTGTGCGTGCGGCGATGATATACTAAATTTGAACGACGTGTAAATGCCATTTCGCAAAAATCACACTTGTAAGGTTTTTCGCCCGTGTGAGTTCGCATGTGTTCTTTCATATTTGTATTTAAATAGACGCCGCAGATGGAACATGGTCTTTTCTTGGCTTTCTTTTTGGGAATTTTTAAAATTATGCCATCAGTTGGCGCGTGACCCATAATTCGCCGATGTCTTTTTAGATATTTGTTATGTAAAAACTTGTGGCCGCAAATGTCACACTCATAAGACTTTTCACCTATATGAGAAAGCATATGTTGTCTTAAATTGCTCGATCTTTTATATGATTTCTGACAAATTGAACACTTGGTTTCATTTTCGCCCTTGTGTATACGCTTGTGAGTAACTAAATCGGGTATTTGCGAAAATGTTTCTTGGCAATGGGAACACTTAAAGGATTGTTTGTCAGGGTGTGTTAAAAATGTATGCGTTTTTAATTTAGATTCTTGTGTAAACGACATTTGGCAATGGCTACACTTAAAAGGTTTCTCATCTTTATGTAGTTTTTTTATATGATCCTTTAGTGTTGAAAGGCTGGAGAAGGATACACCACAAAATGAACACATACATTGTGCAGATTTTAATTTACTTAAAGGAAGTTTTTCAATTTGTTTGTTGTTCGGTAACGAATCGTTGGAAATCACTGATGTTGCGTTACGATCCCTAGATTCTTTAAACATATCTGCTGTTGCAAGTTGTTTTATTTTTATATAATTATTGCTTTCCTCATCAGTTACACTGCTAATAGTCTCTGATGAAGCTGAAGATTCACATGAAGAAATACTTAAAGGTTGTGTCGTTGTAACAGTCCCTGGCAGAGTTGAGGAGTCACATGAAGAAATGCTGTTGAAAGGTTCTGTCACCAAGTAATGCTTACGAAAAACGATCAAGCACAAAAAATTAGTTTAAAAAGAATTATTCGAAAAAAAGTAATCAATTATACCTGAATTTCTTTGTGTTTCAACAAATGATTGGGCCATACAAAACGCACATTACAAAATTCACATTGTTCACCTAATTGTCTGTATTCATTTTTGCACTCTCTTTTTAGGTGTTGAAGTAACAAATCAACATTAATGTATTGCTGGTTGCATACCTCGCAATTAAAGGGCATTTCCATATCAATGTGTCGTTCCTCTTGATGCATCAAGACATATTTTCGTTTTTGAAACGTTTCTTTGCAAAGTTTACATTTGTAAGTGTTTTCTATATTCTCACTATCACCTTCCTCGCTTCCACTTTCTGTATCTGTATCTGATTCAGACTCTGAATCTGAAATGTCCATTTCATTACCGTATTTATCCATGGCCTGGTAAAAACGACTAATTTGACATCTTTGATAATCATTTTGAATCTGCTGCTCAAGCATTTTATAATCTATTGGTTTCGAACTTTCAAATTGTTTTATATACGTGCAATTCTTAAAGTCAATGCTGGTCTTTCCATCGGCATGCACGGTCATGTGTTGACGCAAATGTTTTAGTTTCTTAAAAGAAAGATCACAAAGACAACAACGAAATATCGCTATTAATGATCGTTTCTCCAAAGGTTCCTGATTTATAGGAGTAGGTACTGGTGTGGACTTTAATAATTTGGTGGCACATTTATGATTTTTAATATTTTCAGGCCAAACGAACTTACAGGGACAAAGACCACAGAGTAAACCCTTATCATTATTACGACAATGAGTTTGTAGATGCTGTTTGTAAATTTTATCGGAAACAAATTCCAGTGCGCATCGATCACATTTAAAAGGAGCTTCGTCCTTACTATGATATTGTTTTAAATGCGCAAAAATTTGGTATTTATACGAAAATTCTTGTGCACATAAAACACATTTGTGTTTGCGAGCACGTTTCAAAGTCTCTTCTTCCAATTCTTCTACTTCTGTATCACTAATAGACATTTCATATGAGTATTCGTTTAACACAACGTAGTATTTAAACCACTGTTTCTTTTTAATATCCCTGCATATACTTTTTTTGATTAAATCCAAATTGATCATATTTGGAAACAAATACTGGACAATATTATCGGTTAAATCTAAATTGCAAAGAGTATCGACATCACTGTGACCTATTAAGTGTTGGCGAAGTTCTTTGCATGTTTTAAAATTTGTACTACACAATTTACATTGCACAAGACGCCATGCAGTTGGTTTACTATATAGACGATATCCAAACAGCCAATTTTGGACGTTTTTATTTAATTCATCGCCAGATAATTTATTTTCTAGATCTAAATTGCTCTCACACTGACGACTATCTCCTTTACGTAGTTGGCTTGGACGACATTGTTTAGCAGTAGAAACTCCAGCAGTAATAGCAGCTGTAGTTGCTTTTCGTCTTAATCGTTTTCTGTCGAATGAATTTTTGCTTTTTTATTCAATAAAAATTAATTGCAGTAACATACCTATAGATACCATTGTTTTCACTTTCACTTGACAATGTAGCGCTAAAAATGTTATTAATTTAATACCATTCGTATAAATTAAATCTTTTGTTTTTACCTGGTTGGACCAGAATCATCATCGTCATTACTATCATCATCACTTCTTTCAGTGAGGGATCTGTTAATTAAACAATAAATTGATTATTATTGATACGGGAAGTAAGTTTATATAGCTTTTAAAACAATAATGAAACTTAATAGTGCGTTTCCATTTACGTGATTTTGTCTAAAACACTTGATTTGCTCAAATTAAGCGTTTTGCTACTTGATTTCCCATACATTTTTCATGCTACCAAAACCACTTAAATCACTTGATTTCTTTCAAATCATGTCGAAAATGTTTTTTTTCGAACTGATTTTGTCTTTGCAACACTGTGTTGTGTCTGGAATATTCAAGTCTAACTCCGTGTTATCTATTCAGATTGGATGTTTTTATCGAAAAAGTGTCATTTATTTTAAAGTTTCTTTAAATAATATACTTCTTAGTACAAGAATTGTGTTTAAAAGAACATATAATACATATTTGTAAAAGCAAAAACAAACAAAAGCACGAACTCGATTTTTACAAAAATAGGTCTGTCTGCGTACACATATTTTGCATCATTTTTTGCAAAATGTTGCAAAATGTTGTCTGCGTACTCCAAATCTCTTGCAGCGAGAGAGCCAAAAAGAGAATATTTTGACAGTTGCCAGTTAGAGAACTTGCAAAATGTTGCTGGAGAAATTTCTGCTTGCAAGATTTTGCAACTAGTTTGAACAGCTGTTTTTATTTACTTTTTTAATAAAATAATTTTTGTTGAAAAAATAAAAATTGAAATTTAACAATGGCAGAGGTAAGTAGTTAGAATTGTGTTGGTTTTTAATGTTTATAATAAATAATAATAAACAAAACATTTTATTTTATACTAGAAACGTCCAAATATACAGTGCGACTGTGATGTTAGTGAATTGGAGATGGCAGAACCGTGTAATAAACAGTGTAATAAACAATTTTTTTTTTTTTATTTCCAACACTTTTTAGGCGCACTTTAATTAATAATTTTTTAAATTACCGCGAAAATTCACTTTTGCGCATTTCTTTTGTTTTGTTATTTGATTTGTTTACACACCGATCAGCTGTTTTCTTGCAAGATTTTACTGGATACTGTCTGCGTACTTTTTGATATATTTTCAGCCGACAGAGTAAAATTGGTCTTACTCTCCCAAAAAAAATTACTGAGTATTAGCTACTGGAAAAGTACCCAGACAGACCTAATAAAATAAGGAATGTTTCTCAATAACGGAGAAAAGTGTCAGTGTTGTGTCACTAATTCGAATATACAAAACAGCTTTGCTCAATGGAAATACTTCGAAGTGTTTTCCTCAAAACTAATTGGTTTCAAGTCAATGGAAACATAGTATAAGTGTTTGATGTTCAGGAGAGCACAGTAATTTATACTTTTTATTTTTGTACCCTTTGAGATAAGGGTATAACTTATTTCGTCATTCCGTTTGTATATATATTCTGAGTCCTTATGCATAAAGAATTCAATTGAGCGATGTCCCTCTGTCCGTGTTAGTGTTAAATTCAATGCACCATATAAGCTAGAGAAAGTTTAAATACGCCAATCTCAAACACAGTTTCGAAAGTGTCAATCCCTAACTAGGGTGTCAGACGATCAAGTTTTCATTCAAGTTTTACAATTTCTCTCATTTTTTAACCAATACACTCACACTTTAAAAACTTGCTGAGAATTTGCTTTCAAGTTTTCGTTCAATTGAGTCTTTAAAATTACATTCAAGAAAACAGCTGATTGACGTTTTTCCCTCCAAATTTGTATTAAAAATTCTGCTATCAGTGTTTTCTTGACATCTGGCTTAAAAACTTGCTTTGAAATTGCGTGCAGCCTACGTCACAGCGATCAATTTTTGTGAATTTTGACAGGCAATATGTGTAAATTTCTTGAAAAAGAATTGAACAAAAACTTGACCGTGTGACTGCACCATTAGCAGCAAACCGTTAGACGGTTTTATTAAATCAAACCAAGTCAAATTTGACAAAGCGCATGCAAAGTCATTGTTTCTTGCTGTACTGAGTGCAGACTAAAATGTAAAAAAAAATTAAGCAAAATTTTTGTGATCAAATTTGTTAAATAAATTTTTACATTTAAAACACTTTTTGTCAATTATTTTCTTTTAAGTTAAAATTCTTTTTCACAATTAAATAGATTTTTTAATACAAATAAGTATAATTTTTTTATATGGTGTTTGAAATTTAACGTTTCGGCGAAAGTTAATGACTTCGCCTACGCTGCCACGTGGTAGTTTTTTCATTTGCTATAATTTTGCCACGATTTAAGAAATTGAAACCCATACTCATGGCGAAAAATTTTCTACGTTGTGGCATTGGCGAATTTATTCATTTTCGCCATTGCAGAAAATGTCAAACTCGATGTATAAAAAATCAGCAAAAATTTTTTTTAGTTACTGCAGCATTTTATTATCTGATGCAAAAGCTTGTGGTAAAAAATGCTTTTTAATAAAATATTTAAAAATCATGTTTAATTTAAAAATCAATCTCTGTTTGATTTTCAACTATTGGCTCTCGGGCAAAAACAATACTTAGGCGAATTTAAATCAACAGCATTAAAAGCAATTCTTTTTTTTTTTTTTTTTTTTGCAAAATTTTCGGTCCGTTGCTTAACACTCAGAATACTAGAAATAACAATTTTGACGTTTGCATTTAAAAAAAGAGAAATTATTTTTACCTGGATGGATTATAATCATCGTCGTCATCATTGCTTTCATCATTATCACTTTCAGTAAGGGTTTGGTTACTAAAAAGATAAAAAAATTTTATTATTGTTATCGTAACATTAAATAAAAACTTGCCTACACTTGAAATGCAAATATAATAGCTATCATTCGATTAGGGTTAGATGAATTGTAGAATTAGTATAGAAATATAACTTCAAGGTAACGGAAGCGGTTGGTTGACACTAAGTTTAAAGAATTCAAACGAAATTAAAATCTATATAAATTTTACTGCTTTTTCTATCAGGTTCTCATTTTTAATCCATATTTCTGATTTTAAATTTGTTTAATAAAAAAACTCAATTATTTTTTGTGAGTCCTTAAAAAACTCTTGTTTTCAAAAATATCACTTAATAAAATAAAATAAAAAGTTTAATTAAATTAAAAAATAAGCAATTGCTTCTCTTTATATAAGAATGTCCTATTTTTATTATCTCACATAAAAATAAATTAAAACGTACACATCAACTGTCACCGCAGTTCATTTAATTTGTATGCATCCGCGACTCTGCGGTTGTATTTCATTATTTGTCACGAAAATAAAAGACCTGAAACTCATATTATCACCTCGTGATTAGGGTGATTGGGCAGGTGATAAGCCACTAGGAATTGCTTGGTCAGTAGTTCATTGTGTTGTCTGACCGGAAGCATCCTAGTCTCCTCATGGAGGTGATCTATATTTGTCATTTTAACACATCCTGTCGCTATTCTGAGTGCATTATTTTGTGCAGTTTGTAAAACCCGCCATTTAGTATCACTTAGGAACGAGATCCAAATCGGGGCAGTATAATTAAGGAGAAAGCGGCCAATTGCTTTTTATGTTGCCACTATCGTCTCCTTAGTCATTCCCCAGGAGGTGCCAGCGAGTGCTTTTAGGACTTTTCACTTTGTGGTGAATGTAGGTAACGTGTGATGATAAGTGATGGAGGCTGTCGAAGACTACGCCTAAAATTTTTGCGTTCTTTACCGTAGGCATACGGCGGCCTTTGACCGATATGTCCATTTCCCTTCTTACTTTTTTTGTGCACGAAGTGAAAAGGGATACCGATGACTTTGATGGTGATAGCTGAAGTCTAAGTTCCTGAAAAATTTTGGGATGGTGGGCAAGTATTGTGAGATTTTGGCACTTATGTCGTCAATGTTAACACCAGATGAGTAAATTGTACAGTCATCTACGTACTACATCTTGGGGTGGTGCAGGAAGTTTCGCTAGATAAATGTTAAAGAGTATAGTTGACAGTGCTCCTTCTTGTGGAAGACCCATTCTTACCTTGCGGAATTTTGACTTCTGGCCTCTGAATTTAACAAACGCTTGTCTACCACTTAAGTAGTAGGCAATCCAGCGCTTGACTTCGTTTGGAAGAGTGGAGTTCTTGATGTCATTTATCAGCACAGAGTGATCGACCGTGTCAATGGCCTAAGATAATTCCAAGACAGCAACAACTGTGCGTTGACATGGTCTCTGCTGATTAAGGCCATCAGCGATTTGGATAGCTATCTTATTCAAATCCGTTGTGGTGCTGTCGGATTTCCTGAAGGTTGGCAGGAGTAACGCTTCTAAAACCTTAGCTACGGTTGATAAAAGGAAGATCAGGCGGTAAGATTCTCCCCTTGTAGCTCGTTTGTTTGGTTTTATTAGGGGAATTATCCGGAATCACCAATTGGGAAATCGAGATTTGTAGAAAGCGCGTCAGATATTCAAGCAATACCTGGCCAAGTTTTTTCAACATTAGCATTGAGGGTTTTGATTTGGAGATATTTTTTATTTCATCGGGAGTGAATGACATGGGCACCTAATCTCGTTTTAGATTCTTGGTTCTTCGGATTATGGCTTTTTCAACCTTATTCTGCGAGGTGGGGTGTTCGGCAAACTGTTGGCAGAATAATTTTGCGCATCTCTTTGCATCTGTGTGCTTAACGTTGTGGAATCTTATAGCGGCAAGGCTTTTATTGTAGTTTGTAGCCAGATAGTCTTTTAATAGTACACCAGAGCTTTTTCGAGCTAAATGAACAATTGTTAAGATGTTTTAACCATTTGCTGCGGCGATATTTAGTTCAATTCGCTCGTCTGCTGGGTTGCAGGCGCAAAATCGACCGCGTTCTTGATTTTGCACGCTGCACTAGTCGGAAAATGTGGTCTAGCTGCCCTGAGAAGAGTTTGCCTGAAAACTCTCTCCCTTCCTGGCACAAGTGGGGTAGGGTAATTGACGAAGGAAGTCATCAATAAATTCTGAAAAACTGTGCCGGTTGACTTTATTGTAATCAATAAAAGTACGCTTATTAGGCTCAACGAAGTCACTTGGCTTCTCAACAGTGACCACAATGGGAATGTGGTTCGAGTTAAATGCAACTTGGGTTTGCCAGCTTGTATAGGCAAGTAGCGATGAACAGATAATGGAAATGTCTGGTGAGCTTGTTTATTGCGGCAAAGTTCGACTATCTGTTCTGCAAGCAACAGCTGTACCATGGCGAAATCATGTACCAGGTGGTGGTAGTGGCGAATTCATTTATTTTCGCCGGTGCAGAAAATGTCAAACTCCATATATAAAAAATCAGCGGAAAAAACATCACGAGAAAAAAGGCTTCATTGATAAATTCAGAGTATATTGGAATTATCTTTATTTCGTTTGAATTACTCAGGATAACTTTCGTAAAAGGAAAGCTGATGTTGAATACTGATAATGTAAAATTATAGCTCTGCTATTGTGTCATAGAGACGAGTGAGACAATGTGTTAAGACATTTTAGCGTGTTATGAGTTCCGCGCTTGTTATTGTAGTTCGATTGCCAGCGTCTGTCAACGTTTTAAAATCGTTATACAAAAAAGATAAATATCTAAGGGTTTTGACAATATGTCATACGTTTAATCTCTTGTCTCTGAATGTCGAAAATTCTTGTATGCGATGGCAGAGAAATCGACAGCCAACTTTACTTGGGTGAGTGGTCATGGGAGGGTACTCCATGTTGTGTGTTGCAAATAAACTGATAAAAAAAGTAGGTAATGCTTCAAAATGATAATATTGATACTTTTTGTGGCATCCTACTTTCTGCTTGCGGGTAGGGTGTTGGCGCTGCTTTTTATGAAATAGCATAGGCCAGATGGTTTACCGTCTTCGACTTGTTTGACTGCAAGATCAATCTGACACTTATTAGATCGGTAGAAAGCGGCTACAAGGATTATGAGTTTTCCATATAATAATTGTTTCAGAAGCGTTTTGGCCGAACCGAACAGGGAAGCAATCGAACACCTCCTTGGCATATGGTGCGCTCTACAATACCTACGTCTTAGGCACTTCGGTCAGCGGTATTTTGGGAGTCTATCTGATGATTAATCATGGGGACTGGGTAAAATTCTTTCCTTTTTGAGTCACAGCGGTTTGTTCTTACATCTACCCCTAGATGCAGCTACTCTATGCTGATTGATTGTTTTTCTCGACCGCATGGCCCTTGTTAGCAGTTTCTCTTCTGAAATTATATCTCCCCTTTTTCATTCTCTCATTATTTTGTCCTTCTTTCTTACAATTAACCTTTATCTTTATATTTTCTTTTATATCCTGACTTTATCCTTTCTTTTTTTTTACTTCGCAGGCAACACAAAGGGCAAATGAGACCAAGTGGTGTGAAAAGACAATTAATTTTATTCGTGCAGCTTATTACAAGTAGCAGGCAGGGTCTTCATTATTTTCTTTATTATATCTTTTTTACCTTCATAAATAAAGTAACTTTGCTTTGCGTGACAATTTTCTAATTTCTATATTTCCTTTGTCATTATAACAAAAAATTTTATTGCATTAATTTTCAAACTTAACGAAATATTTTAATAGAACAATTATTATATAAGTAAAAAGAAAAGTGACTTCAGTTTTAAAAATGTTTTCCGTTTCCGTTTAGAATTAAATTCTTTAACGGCTGGATAATTTTATTAAGTATTTTCTTTTAATTAATAAATGTTTTAATACACACAAATTGGTTACAAAGAAAAGCAATAAATAAATAATTTTATCTTAAATAAATACAATGATTTTACAGAGTTTGAAAAATTCCTTTAACAAAACATTGCTTTGGATGATGATATTTGATGGCAAAATAAAAAATTTTAACAATCGGATGGTTTTGCATTAAACAAAATTTTTAACATTAAAACTAAATAAAAATTCGAAACAGTCGGTATATCGTCCCTGCTGCAACGAAACAAGTTTAAGTGAAATCGTTTGTATGTTCTACACGCAAAATGATACTAAAAGACTCTGACTTTTCAAAAAGACGATGAAATTTTAAATGAGAAGGCTGGGCAGCATACAACAACTTCATGTTATCGATAGCGCCACAAGTAAAATGATACTTTTCTCTACAGCAAACAGAAATGCCTGCAATAGAGTTTCGAGAACAGGTTTACTTTCCTGATATCAGAAGAGCACATTCTGTCGTAGTAACGGTAAAAAACTACAACAAAACACATAACGCATTGCGTCGATGCTCTTGTGAGTTTATAGAGTTAGATATCTTACTGCTATGGATAAACTGTTTTGCTTTTAAACTTTTTAAGTCGAGCAGTTACAAAATAGACTTTGAAGCAATAGCGAATATACGGGAGTTCTGTTAAATGTTTGATATTATAAAGGTTTATCTTACACCGTTTCAAAAAATAGAGGCAGTTAAGAGCTTTTTTGTAAGCGGAAAAAGGTGTTTGTTCAAGCAAACATCACATTGACTTTTTATATCTAGAACACCAAAAGTATACGATTCCTCAACGCCCATGTCAATTGGAGTCGATTGGCCTGTCTATGGTAGAACAAGTCATGCAAAAAAATGTACACCCTTCAGAACTTGCTCCTTCTTATGGAATTTTCAAAATATAACATAATTTTCACCTTCGTTAAAGACTATACCCTCTTTCAGTAAAACTCTCTAGTTATGATTATGCCCATGACTACCAACGACAGCATACAACACTGGGTTTTATGCTCCGACTTTTCTTCAAACAATAAACAGTTTAAGTCTTTTAAGGACGTCCAAGCTAAAGGCAATAAAGTCTCCTTAATAAATCAAAGACGGCAAAACAGTTGGTAAGATTATGACCATAGTTTTTTGAGATTTTAGTTCTATATATATCAAATGCCAGTTAAACTGATACACGAAGAGTTCCGTGTCATGTATGGCCACCCTTAAATTTTACATTTTTTAGAAATTAGGGTTGCCAGACGGTCTTGATTTCGCTAGATTTACAAAAACTTTTAATGTTGCCAAAGATTCAAGAAACTTAACTCATTTGTGAAATAATCTGTTTGAATACTAAAAAATCAATCAATTCTTTTTTGTTTCTTATGTTCTTTTGTGTATTTTTCCTCTTATCTTTATACTTTTTATAAGAAAAATTATAATTTTATAAGAAAAAAATAAATCCAATTGAACTAAAAATAATAGGTAAGTTGCACTGGTTGCCGGCATGAGAAACCGACTCACTTAGGTCCTAGATGGTTCCTTTGTGTGGCCTGAAAAAGAGTTGAGCAAAGGATCTTAAGGTGTTCATATTACAAGATCCATTCCCAAGCCACCTCAAAGACCGGATAAACGAGTTTATCATAACAACATCACAGACCGATAGATCTGCAAGATTATGCAGTCTTGGACTACTCAGTAGAGCCGCTCTGTTCCCAGATAGAGCTGGACAATAGTAAAGCAGATAATTCTGCCTTTCGTTCTCTTCCTTATCCCGACAACATTTGCAGAAGTCATAGTATAGAAGACTTGGCCTCTTAGCATATGTACCGATCACACAGTGCCCTGTAAGCACAGCCACCAGTGTGCCCAGCTGATTTTCAGATCTCTTACTATTCATACTGAGGCCATAATGTCTTTGAAATTAAGCAGGTGACCTCGTTAGGCCATCAGGTCTTCGCAGCCCTAAAAAGTTCTCGCTGAAATATAGCCCTATAGCAGTTTAAAGGGACTCCCACCAGTAGATCTATCTTCCGGTCCCAACTTTCAAGACTTTTTTCAAAATCAAGAATTTTTTTTATTAATGTCAAGCATTTTGTGAATTTAAATCTGGCAACCCTCTTAGGAACACCCTTGCATTGAAAGACTTCCTGTATAAATTTCAACTGTCTACCTATAAGAGTTTAAGCGATGATGTCATAAAAGTAAACACCATGTTTCTTGAAGGACACTCTTCAATTTAATTTTTTAAACTTGTCCTTCTAGCAGATATCAAACTAAATACTCTTTTAAGTATCTGACTTATAATCGTTTAAAAGATGAGGCCATATACATATGTAAAAATTAGGTCTCCATGGGGACATACATTAATATAGATTGATTAATCGCTTACTGCAGCCTTACTAAATCTGACTCTGCAGAGGTCAAATTAAAGATGGAAGACTTGATAAAGCCAAACAGAGACTTCATCACTTTTTTAAAGACATGAATTTTTTCCTGTATTGAACAATTGACGTGAGCATTTCGCGTTCGCAGGTACGATATTTGGCTGACTAAAATATGTTATTTTACAAGTTTTTTTTTTTTTTTGTTTAAACAAAAATGTGTATAAATATGTTATTGCATCTATTGTTTTCTTAATTTTCTTTACATTCATATTCTTACTGCTTCAAGCTCCTCGCCTGTGCCTGCTTGAACTTTTACACAAGATCACGTTTTTGAAAGCTCCGGTTTATGGTGTGTTCTTTGATGTACACGTCGTGTTTTTCGATCACCAAAACCCAATTCACAAAAATCACATTTATAAGGACGCAATTTTAAATGAACTGCATTATAATGATCTTTAAGTTGGGCATTCCTTCTAAACATGTTACCACATGACGGACACTGTAAACGATTGTCATCGTGATTTTTCACATGCACTTCTAACTCCTCCTGTGACTTTTGGCTTCTCTTACAGATGGGACATAACAGTTCGGGTTTGGTTGTATGTATTTCTGAATGAATCTTTAATTTGCTGGATAGGCGAAAACGTCTGTCGCAATATTCGCAGGCATAGGGAAAATTATCCGTGTGTGTTAGTTCATGTATTCGTTTGGAATGGGCTGATGCAAAACTTTTCGGACAGTGGGAACATTTAAAGGGCTTCAATTTATCGTGTACGACTTTAATGTGATCCACCACATACCAACTATTTCGGAATTCTTTTGAACATATCGGACATTTATTCTTCTCTTCATTTGATTCTGCAGAATGTTCTGCCTGTTGGTGCCTTTGATATGTGTGTATGGTGGGAAAGGTTTGCGAACATTTATCGCAAACAATCGTTTCTTTTCCATCATCATCATCCTCAATAATATTGGTTATTTCGTCACTCTGTGATGGTGTGACTGTTTTCTTTGGTTGCTTAATTTTTTTGGATCGTTTTACGGGTTTACGAAATAGTTCATCACTTTCACCTAATTGTTTGAATTTTTTGCCACGATTTCGTTTTGCAGTACTTTTTCCAGTAATTGCTATTGTTGCACTAAAATAGAATTTAAAAATTTATTGTTTTCTTTTTTTAATGCAACATTTTGTTTTTCAGTGTAAAATATGTTTAACTTAAGAAAACATGATTGTATTTAATATTTAGAAATCGAACTACACAATTTGATTTCAGTTCGTTTATGATTTGTAATTAATTCTTGAGAGAACGATCAAAATTGCATATAGTGAATCAAAATCAAAATTTTCTTTAAATTAAATTACTTATAAATTTTATGTTTAATTTTTTTTTTGTTGCTTTTAAATTGAAATAATTGTGACGTAAATAATATTTGAAGCCCTTTAAATGTCTGTAATTACAAAACTAAAAACTAAGCAGCTGCAGCGCTGTGTTTGTAGAATTTAAATCCTAATAAAGCCTTAAAAATAAAGACAGTCTGTGCAATTGGCTAATCTTTTAAGAATTTTTACAAAAATTATAGTTTCTAAAAATCTACAACAGTGTGGCCCATAAACACATTTTTTTGTGTGATTTTTCCTAGTATACAGAATTTTGGCAGACTTTCTCGTGAATGAATCGCAAATTTAGGCAGAAAATCAATCGCGGAAGATGAGATGCCTGTTGAAGGCGCCTGCATGGTAAATCAGCAGAAGATGAGATGCCTGTTGAAGGCGCCTGCATGGTAAATCAGCAGATATTGCTTAGGTATACAAATAAGGAAATCATAGTTGAAACCTCGACAAAGTTTAGTTAGAGAGAAAAGTAAATAGCCGAAAAGTGTGGTAGTCGTGTCTTAGTTGTTTAAAAGGAAGAGATTTGTATGACAGGCGCGTGTTCGATTGCTTCGAGTCTTGTTTGAGAACAAGTCTTGCCACAGTTGCAGGGTGTTGTGTTTTTGTTTTGAATAGGTCGATGTGTAAATTTAATAATGCTCATATTAAACAGATTTCTTATTAAAGAGGTGGTGAGCGCAAGTCTAGCCAGAGTCACAGAGCAATTAATGCTATAAGAATTTTGTTCTAAAATTACTTAAAATTTTTATCACATACATTCATGAAAAAATTTTTAGTTTGCAGGGTCACGCATTCTCACCAAAAAGAATTTTTGGCCATAACATAAATTCGGCACTTCGAAATTGCGTTTTTTACCCTACGTCTCCACTAGCCATCAAATCGGTGTGAACATGATGTAGCACATGAATTCGGCTAATGTAGACACCCAATGTTCATGTTTCGTTCATGTTCAACCATCGTTGGCCGAACATTTGTCTGAGCAATGATGTTCGCCATCAAATACGACTTTTAGTATGATTTCTCTATTTCGAATTAACGCCATTTATTGATCAACAATGCGAACACTCTTTCTTTTTGAAAACATTGAAACAACCCTGACAACAAACAGAAAATTATGCTCAAACAGAACACGAACATCGACACGTTTTCACCACATACAAGAGCATGAACAAATTAATTCCGTTGTTCTGCCGGCGTAAAGTCCATGTCTTGTTCAATTTGATGGCTAGTTGAGACGTGTGGTTACAGTGATTGTGGTTACAATGCGTGTTAAGTAGAGTTCAAAGCGAGTTCATAGCAGGTGGCTGGATTAGCTTTAAAAGCAATTCGCCCCTGCAATAAGAAAGTAAACAATCTGAATACTCGTATCTGCAAATTAATATTGCTATAATCGGTTATGTCAACTCTTCACCATCTACGTACGGTCTCTTTTGTTGTATTACTGCAGATGATTATCTTAACTAATTACTAAAGCCGTTCCACACCGTAATATTGAGTATTACACCTTGTCAAATGCCTAAGTATTATGAAAAAGTGTGATAGTGGGAAATCAAATATAATGTATACGTCAAATATTACAAAAAGGAATTTGACATTCCACAATACAAATTCATTTTCACAAAATTTTCTAAACACTATAATTTTTCATTTTATCACGTTTGTGTTGCTGCTCATAACCCAGCAACCATTAAATGGGAATTTAAAAAACAAACACTCTTAAAAAAGATTCCCTGGGAAGTTTTTTTTTCGAGTACGCCTTAAAATGTCCCATACTATAACTCCATTATTCCACTCAAATACATATGTATATCTTCGAAGCTATAAATATAAGATATTTTTTAGAAACAAAAAAGCTATAAAAATGAGTTTTTCTAAAATAAAGAACTCTTAAAGCTTAACCAGTAAATGATATAGAAAAAGTAGAGGCAGATGTGGTGTTTTGGCTGCTGCCTCGAAGGAAATGGACCAATTTTGCTAATTTTCAAGAGCAAAGTTTTCGAAACTATGTCTAATCGATTGGCGTATTAAAATCTTCTATAGCTCATTTAGTGCCTTGACAAACTTATTTTCAACACTAACACAGACGGAAATCGCTCAATCGACTTCGCTATGCATAAGAACTCAGAATATACATATTCTTTATGAGGTCGTAAATGGATATTGTAGAAATTACAAACGCAATGACAAACTTATATATACTTTTTTCACTTTCAAGGCGAATCAGCAGAGAAACAAGTCGTTCAGCTCACAGCCGGCTGAAAGCCGCCGCCGATTTTTTCTTAATAGTCGAGCCACCGCCGAGTAGTGCGGCTTGTCACGACTCAAAAATGTTAGCCGGCAATTTTTATTCTTTAAATTTTGTACATTTAATTTGCTTTCAGTAAAGAAATATAAATTAAAATTTGAAGCTGTTATTTTAAATTGATTGTTAATAGAAATATATTTCTATAGAAAACAATACATAACTTATTAAATGTATGTAAATAAAATAATTTAATTAATTTTTAAAATATTGCGTCTTTATTTGTAGCATTTACTTCATCTAAAGTTTGTTTATTTTTGTTGTTCTTCTTCCTAACACAATACACAAGAACTCCTTGATAGTCGGCTTTAGCCGACTTACAGCCGCCGCCGACAATTTTTTGCTCAGCCGTCGCCGCCGAGTTTTCATCACCACTTGTTTCTCTGCGAATCGGTTACTAAGTGGCATTGTAGACGAATTTTTCATTTTAGTTCTAATAATCTGGCAACAATTTCACATTTGACACATGCTGTTATATTCCGTTATTAATTTTTATTTATTAAAGTAACTAAAAAAAAGCCAGAAGTTTAAAAAACTTATTTTGCTTGTAATCTTTTTAAAACAACAATTTTTTAATCTTTTTTGAACAATCTGAAACCACTGAATCTCAGCACAAAATAGTTTTCATTTGCATAACCAAGGCAAAAATTTTGCTGGATCGGAGAATTAATTAACTGTAGCTCTTTTACCATACGGACCATTATAAATCGTTCAAAGGCGACACAAACCTTAAAAGTGCAAATCGCTGTGGTCGTCCTCGCAGACTAACTGAGAGGGAACATGCTCAAATCGTACGAAAAGTAAGAGGTGATCTAAAAATCACATGTTCTTAGGTTGCCGCAGAGATAAAAAAGATTTTGGCAAAAATGTACATCTAAAAACCGGTCGGAGAACGTTACATTAAGCTAAATTAATTAAGGTTTGGCTAGACACAGACCACGATAATCTTCTGCTAACCAAAAAAGAATGTGGACTATGCCAAACAATTTGAAAATAGACAATGCGATTTCTGGGATCAGGTACTGTTCACAGACGAAAGTAAATTTAATATTTTCCGATCTGATAGGCACGCTAGGGTTTTTCGAAAGCGTAATACTGAATATGAAGCAAAAAATCTTTTACAAAAAGTTAAGTATAGTGGCGGAGGTGTTTTGGTATGGGACTGAATGTCTTCGCGGGTGTGGAAGAGCTTGTATTTATTGAGGGAATAATGGGCAGGCAGTTTACTCTAACATTTTAAAGGAAAATGTTAAAAAAAAAATTGCAGAAAAGCTGTGTGTTTTTAGTCGTTGTTTACTCAAAACATACAGCCACTGACAAAAAGATGTGGCTTGCATATAACACGGCTCGTGTTTTGTGACACCCCCTTTGCGCAATTCTAAATAGAACTGAGCTGAAAGTAGTTTTGGTGGAAGAAAATTAACTAAAAAATTAGTCCACTCCATGCCAAATAGACTTAGTAAAAGAAACTGCCAACTAAATATTAGATAAATGTTGTAAGTATTTTTTAATATTGTTGAAACAGTTGTGCCTATACTTTTGTCCAGCAAAATAATGAATTTTTAATGTTTTTATATAACTTTTTTTTTGGAAAGAAAATATATCGAAGGCTTAATATAAAAAAGGCCTAACTCAATTTTTTATTACTTTACAGGAGAAGAAAAAACCTTTTTTAGTTATTTTTGTAACCGTACTACATTCTTTAGGCAAGGGATAGATGAGAAATAAGACAGGTGGTGAGAAGAGAAAGATAGATAGGCATTTTATTAGTTATTTTACTTTGCCGGCGAATATGCTGTGAATAATTACCGACGAAGGAGGCTGCATGTTTTAATGTTAATTCTGAATATGTGTTGAAGGTGTATTTATACCATTAACAGAAAAAAAATTTTATGTTTTGGTTGCCGCAGGGGTTCAACCCTGGCCAACCAGGTTTGTAGTCAACGTGTTTACCACTTTGACTACAGCATCCTAAAATCCGAAAAATTTAAATAAAAATAAAAAAAATTAAATGAGAAATAAATTGTGTTGCTTGTTTTTTATTAAAAATTTTTTTCTTTTGCTGTAAAGTAACAAAAAATTGAGTTAGGCCCTTTTTATATTAAGCTATCGATATTTAGTTTTAATGGTTATTTTTATATATAAGTTGAATACCTAAAATTTATTTATAAAATAAATATTTCATGTCTTCTTATGTGAATAAAACATCAGTTTCTTTATAATTTCTCTTGTGCTCGTTACTGTATGCGCTTCCACACTAAGATCAACCTTAAATAAAGACTACAAAACTAAATTTATGTAATGTTTAATCTGTTTCTCGTTAAACAAAAAATTATTTATTACATATCAATGCAAGCAAAGCTTTTAGTACAAAATAAATGCCTCGACCTTTTTTAAAATCAAAATTACATTAAATATCTTTTTCCGATTTGAAGTGCAATAGCTATCTGCATGTTTTATTTCAATACAAATTGCTTATTTTGTATCACTGATTTTTAAATATTTTAATTCACTTGTCAAAGTTTATTCACCGTCGTTTTTACAACTTATGGACTACAATGATTTGATTTTTATTAAGAGAATCACTATGTGGCAGTATCTTTTTTTAAATGACTTCTTTGGTGAACGCGTCGTGATTTCCGATCGCCAAATCCCATTTCACAAAATTCACATTTGTATGGACGCAGCTTTAAATGAACAGCATTGTAATGATCATTAAGATTGGACCTTTTTCTAAACAGATGGCCACACGAAGGACACTGTAAACGATTATCATCGTGATTTTTAATATGAACTTCCAAGTCCTCCTCTGACTTTTGACTTCTTTTACAAATGGGACACAAAAGTTCAGGTTTTGTTGTATGTATTTCCGAATGAATCTTTAATTTACTGGGCAGGCGAAAACGTCTGTCGCAGTGCTCACATGGATAGGGAAAATTGTCCGTATGTGAAAGTTCATGAATTCTTTTAGAAGCGGCCGATGCAAAAGTTTTCGTACAATGAGAACATTTAAATGGCCTCAGTTTATCGTGAACGACTTTTATGTGATCAACTACATAAAATTTGTTTCTAAATTCTTTTGAACAGATCGGACATTTGTTTCTCTCTTCATTTGATTCTGAAGAATGTTCTGCTTGTTGGTGTCTTTGGTAGGTGTGTATAGTGAAAAATGTTTGCGTACATTTTCCACAAACAATTGGCACTTTAACATCATTATCATTAGGGTTGCTTATTTCATCCGATTGCAAATATTTTTCCATGTTATTCGGCTGTTTAGGTTTTCTTTTACGTTTGACAGGTTGGCGAATTGAGTCATCACATTCTTCTATTTGTTTACGACGAATTCGTTTTGTTGAGCTTTTTCCATGTCTTGCTATTGCACTAAAATAGAATTTAAAAATTTAAAGTCGATTTTTGTTTTGTTTTCGTCTTCTTTAGGTTTTTATTTTATGGAGTACGAAAGTTATTTTGGTTTTTAACACATTTTATTTATTTTTTTTTTCATTACTTTTAAATTTTCGATGGAAAAATGATTATAAATTCAACTTTTGCACCGATATTTCTTTATATCGCACTAAGAATTCTTTAAGGCAATTTTTAAATAAATTTATACTTTGAATATTTGTTTCAAAATGCTAGCTTTATCAAGTTAAAATTTTTTTAGTTTAAAAGCCATTTAATTAAAAAAAGTCGTTATTAAATGGCTACTTTTTTTTACACACGTATATTGTACCAGCAAATCTTCTTTTTTAGGAGTTTCGGACTTAAAGTATAAAAACGTAACTCTCCTAATAACGCTAAAATGTTTGTCCTTAACAACTAAAGACATGAAGACGGGAAGGTGTATTAAATCAGAAATTAATCAGAAGTCCTTACAGAAGCATGTTTTTCACGTGAAAGACTTTATCTTTTAAATCGTTATAACCAAACACTTCGTTATGTTCGTCTGTCTGTATTTATGTTCTTTATAACTCTAACGACAAGTTTTAAACTTAAAAACAACGGGTGTCCCCAGAGATATGATCTTGATGTATGTATATTTTATTGTCTTTTAAAACTTTAAACGCAGACACTTCAAATTTATACAGAGTTTGTATTTTCATATTAAAACTTAATTGGTATCACCCCATGAGTATTGAACATCATATGGAATCAAGTACAAATAACATGAAGTAATTTAAATAAATAAAATAAACCTATCGAAAATAAATAAAAAAATAATAAAAAATTAAATAGTAATTGGTAATTAATATCGCTATAGCATAAATTTTGAATACATATTAACATATTTTGTATTCCAAAGCAAACAGTGTGTAGGTCACTTTAATGTTAAATAAAACGCTTATATATCTCCAGTTTACAGACGTCAAGCTTTCTTGCAGCCAGTCTGTTTTTTATGGGAAGGAAAATGTGTGAACGTTTGCGTAGTTGTTACGATTAAACTTTATCTTTTATCTTTAAACAGTTTATTTTAATTCCATTTTATCTTAAGAGTTTTCCAAGATTAATTTAAATTTCCAATATATTTAAGGAATGAAAATCTAATCTTGACTTATATCAAATGGCATACTAAACATCAAAGTTCTTTTGAAGGCCTAATTAGGAGAAAACTACTTTGACTGTATAAGAATTTTTGTTGCTTTAGACTGAATTTTACTGAAAATCTGATTTGCAGGTATTAAAAATCCAACAATTTTTTTTTTTTAATTTCCTTAAGCTAAATGAAATATTTTTGAGTTTATTAAATTTTAAAGAAAAAAGTGTTAAATCACTTTCACTACAAGTGGAAAACGGGCGAAAACATATTTACAGATTTGTCCTAAATACGATTAAGTTTTCAAAATGTTATCTTATCACTGAATACATCGATAATTTTTGTACGTTTGCCGTTGCTTGAGACGTAATGTAATTTATTTTATTACGAAAAAATAAGGCGGTTTTTTTTTTCTCAATAACTAAAAAACTTTGTTTTTTTTTCAAGATATTGAAGCAGTTAAAAAATTGTGGCAAATAAAGATTGCTCAAAAAAATTATTCTATAATGTAAATAAAAAAAAAATATATTAACATAAAATTTTGTATTAAGAAAGAGTTTATTCTTTAATGACTTATGCTGGCTCATGAACTTGTTTAAAAAATGTATAATATTTTTTATGATATTTTTTTCAAAATCTATATCCGATATAATATTTAAGACTTTTGAATGATATAATTCAAAAATATACTTATAATGGAATATATAATTTTCTTATTATTACGATAGGTATTTGGTTTTTGAGAAATAATTATAAAAAGTTATAAAGTACCTTTCATTGTCTTCCAATTTAGCTGAAGCTGATTTTAAGTCGTCATTAAATGTTTCCGTAAAAGGATCATCAATGTCTGTTAAATAAAAATATTTTTTTTATTTTTTTCATCAAGTTGGTTTTTTATTACTAAATAAATTTAATATATTTTACCTACCTTCATTTTCAAATGTGGCTTCATTTTCTTTTTGTAATTTGTTATTACTTGAATTATTATCGTAGGAAACAACTAGTTCTTCTTCCATCTTAATTTCCGGCATACATTGCTCCAGTGGCAAAGCAATAGCAGATTCTGCTAAACAATCAGTAAAATTATCAACTTCATTTAATAATCCATCTTTTGTCAATAACTGTGAATATTTATCATTCACACTATGAATTTGAAGTACAAAGTCATAAGATTTTTTAAGTTTATCCAAGCATTTGCAACACAAAGTCTTTGGTAATAATTCTTCATCATTAGTCTAAAAAGAAAATTAAATCAATTGTAAAAAAAAAATCTTTTAAGAAAAATAAAAACTATAAATTTTTAAAAATATTAATAAAAGTTTCCACAATTATTCGACGGAGTGTACGGTTGCTATTCTATTTGTTTAGTCGTCTTAACATAAAAACAAGATTAACGTCACTAAAATGCCTGTAAGTTTTTTTTTTTTCGAAATTCTGTTTAATAGGATCATGCTTAATCAAACAAATGGAGGTTCGATGCTCCGAAATAAAGGGTTAACATCATTTTACTTAATAATTTTTTCTTATAACTGTATTTACACCCCGTAGACAACTTTTTTCCTTTTTGAGCTGCGTCCGTAGGCTAGGTTTGTTCCAAAATATCTAAGTGAAGGAAAACTAGCAGGTTTTAATAGAAAAAAAGCAACCGGGTTACTTATTGGCAGAATATCCATCTCAATATTCTTTCAACCCACGCTGTGCTCCACACACCTTTTTCGCGCATCATCACGATGCAATCGAAAAATTTTATATCTTGCAAAAATATATTAAGCCTCATGCCAAGTCGTTTTGCTTTACCTCTAATTGAGCAATATCCTTTAATAAATCACGCCAAGTTTTCATATCACAGGCCTCGCCTGTGAGAGGGTATATCGTTCGACCTGGATCAAAGCAAGTACGACAGTTATACTGAACTCCATTTATTAAACATTCAGTTTTGATATCGCTGGACATTTTTGTTTTTTAGAATTATTATTTTTCTTATTTTAAACTTTAAATTGAATTTTCCATGCTAGAACTTGTATTGTGTACACTTAAAAAGTGATGAAAAAGTAGTCGGTACTTGGTTTGTCAAATAAATTTATCTATGGGGTACTTGCAAGACGAATTAATTACCAGGTGGCAGCCAGAGCAGTTGATCGAATTCGCTTTACAATAATTTTCCTAACGAACGTCAAAAATTGTTTACATTTTGTTGATGCGTCATTTAAGAACACAAAAAATTTACACAAACAAAATTCACGGTTTTTGTTTTTGCGGTTACCTAGTATTTAATTTGCCTTGGTGGCAGCACAAACGAATTCATTCTTTTTCGCTGGAAGTATTACTGTCAAGCTCCATATCCACAATATTTAAGCAATACCATATTGCTTACGCCTCTTGCTTCTCCAACAAACAAAAATATCATGCTAGTTTCATGAAAAATTGAATGGTGTAAAAGCCGTATTTGAAAACTAAACTGAATTTCATAAGTGATACAGAGAAAAAAATTTTGACGTTATCTTGCCAACAAAAAGAAATTAAGCTACTGATCTATTACCCCCTGTTTACATTAGACTGTCATGAAAATAGCAATACACACTTTTTTACTAATACATGTAAACTTTTTCAATTGTCTGAATTACTGTCATGAATATTTCGAAAAAATCAATTCTGATCGCATAGAAAAAATCATTTTATGATTTTATTTTAAAAGATTATAAAAATCGTACAGATCTGTCAAAAAGTCTGTCACACTCATACACTTTTAATCCACACTATCATACTTTTTGAGCACACATGCAATTTTTGACAGATCTTACTTGAATAATATTATCATTTTATTTACAACAATTTTCTTTGCATATAACAACAGAAATGGAATTGTCATCATATTTGTCTGGACGCCTACGACACAGAAGCAACTGTTAGCACATTCAAGAAATAATACGTATCAATTTATTGTCATGACAGCATTGTCACGTGTAAACGTGACGTTAGATAAACTCAAGGCGAATAAATTACTAGGTGGCAGCGTAGGCGAGTTCATTCATTTTCGCCGTGAACACTACTGTCAAACTGCATGTAAAAAAAATTGTGTACATTTTTTATATATGTAGTTTGACAGTAATGACTACCGACAAAAAATAATGAATTCGCCTACGCTGCCCCCTGGTAATTGTGCCGCTTTCGATATACCTGTTATAGATGCGCCGTGGCTGCTGCAAATGCTTGCTATGAAGTTTGCTTGACCAATTAGGAACGAAATTAACAAAATCGCATTGGCCAATCGATTTTGAAGCTAATGCCATAGCAAATTCATGTTTCAGATGGCGAACTCATACAGTTTTGGCAACTTCAGTCTCGACATATAAAAAATTAACGCAATTTATTTATATATGCTATGAATTAGCCCTGATAGTTATAAAAAAGAACATGAATAAAGGATCCGTACAAGGCAAATACCATTCCAAATGTCAGCGCAGGCAACTTCATTCATTTTCGCCCTAAAGACTACCGCAAGCTCCATCATCATCGCTACCACTTTATATTTGATTTTTCTTGGCAAAAACATAATAAATTTACCTACGCTAACACCTGGTAATATTTACCTAAAGTCTATGCTCTTTTCAGTAAATAGCTCTACTGATCAAGGACATTATAAACTAAATAGAGTGGTTCTAGAGGCTGATTACAGCGAATTAGTTTTTTCATATAGTGCAAGGCTGATCTGTTTAGTTCAATTGTTTTCAGCTCATATGATTTTTAGTGTTCTATTTTTTGCTTTGCTTCTGTATAAATATGTACATATATCAAAAATTGAAAACAAAATTGTAGAATTACATAGAATTTATAATTAATAATAATAATTTAGATTAATTATGTTATTTTGGAACAAATCTGTTTTATGGGTACCACTCCAAAAACAATAAGAAGTTACCTACGGGGTTTAATTTTAAGCAAAAAAATTTAGAGAAAAATTTGGCGGCGGCTCCCAGTTTCCGAGTTACGGAGGATTTTATACACCCATAATATGGCATATATCCAGTATTTGATGATGGAATAGGACAATATGGGTATCATCGAAAGGTAATTTAAGGGCCTGTTTAATGGAACAGAAAAAAGTAAAAAAATAAAATATCTGGTAAGAAAAAAAGCTATTATTGTTACCCAACAAGTTTGGATTTGTGTATGTATAATCTAACATGTTAAGCAAATGAGGCCTTAAGTGATCCATGTAAATAAAAACCATTTTTATTACATATTTCTTGAATTTTTTGATCACTTTCAATTTTTTTAAAGATTAACTGCGCAGCCGGCCTTCGGTCGGAAGCATATTTTTTCCTCTATGGTATGACCAACAACTGCTTTGCTTTCTCAAGATTTTCTTTGAAAGTCCGTAAGTCAGAAACAAAAGGTTTCCTCACAAAGTTATCGCTTAACATTTTTTGCTTAATATTATATTTTACATTCCTATAGAACTTTTTTGTAAAGTTTTTCTAATAACTTAATAATTTGTTAAATAGTCAATGTGAAAAAGTAGTTCTTTTCTAAGCAGATTTATTTTTTTAATCTTTCCCTTGAAATTACTTTTCAAATGATGCCCACATTGTCCCGTTCCACCAATTATTACTCGATATATGCCATATTATATATAAGAACTTGGGAGGTCCGTAGCTCCAACACTAAAGCTTGCTGCCAATATTGTCACCTTACATTTTTTTTGCTTAAAATTAAATTTTTTACCCCGTAATTATTTATTTTTGGAGCGGTGCCCGTAAAGTAGATTTAGGCCGTTTTGCTAAAAAAATGAAATAGATTTATAATAAATTTTCTTCTTAATTTAAACCAGTGAATTATGCCCATCCTCGAAAAGAAGACGGTAGACAGCTTTGGTTGCAAAACACCGAAACTGGATACAAGCGAAGAAATACAGTGTCCAAGTGAAAATTATACTCAGCCGCAATTAATCAACCAGACCTGGTTGAATGACCTCGTCCGCGATTTAGGCTTGTCAAAAAGTAAAGCTCAATTACTTTATTCCACACTAAAACAAAGGAATCTTTTGCAACCAGATGTGAAAATGAATGCCTGTTAGTATCTGTTAAACTTCACGAGTCGAATTCAGCATCCAAGGAAACATACGTACGTAATTTAACTATGTATGTTTACCATCATTTATGTATATATATTTCAATTAAATAATTACATAAATCTGTAAATATACTTGATACTTTACTTAAATATAGAATATTTATTGCCTTGATGCATTTCTATGTACAATTTATAATATTTTATTCCAATCAAATATTTTCCACATGATGGCCCTTTTTGATACGATGTTTTTTAAGATATGCGCTACATATAAATGCTTGATCGCAAATCTCACACCTAAAGGGTTTCTCGCCTGTATGATTAAGCAAATGTAGTTTCAAATAGGATGGTTTCGCAAATTTCTTCTCACAAATACTACACTGATAGGGTCGTTCGCCAGTGTGCGTGCGTAGATGAACTTTCAACCTGTATCGATCTCTAAAGGATTTCTCACAAAGTTTGCATTTGAAGGGACGATCAGCAAAATGGGTTCTGCGGTGCAGCTCTAAATCATAACTCCGTGCAGAGGTCATATCACAAAGATCACACTTGTAGGGTTTCTCGCCAGTGTGGGTTCTCATGTGATACGTAAGAAATGTATTGGTAGAAAAACAGAGACCACATATGGAACACAAGCTATTCTTTGTTGAGTTTTGTGCAGATTGCTGAGAACCATTTGAGTTGGAATTTTTATCTGGCGTCGACCATAATTCGTTATGTCCCTTTGATTCACAGTGTTTTCTTAAGGACGAGGCACAAATATATCCCTTGCCGCAGATATTGCACGTAAAAGGTCTTTCATCCGAATGACCAAGCATGTGAAGTTTCAAGTAGTCCGATCTGATAAACGTTTTCTGACAAACTGTGCACTGGTGCGGTCGCTCGTCGCTATGCAAACGCTTGTGGCCACGTAACGTTCTTTGACTTTTGAACGATTTCTCACAAATTTTACATTTAAAGGGACGCTCGTCGGTGTGTTTGCTTTTGTGCTCCTGTAGATCAGCGGTTCGTGGAAAGGCCATTTCACAAATATTACATTTGTAAGGCTTCTCTCCCTTATGCCTCATTATATGAACGGCAAGGTTTGAGGAACTCGAAGTGGACGCTCCACATATGGGACATAAAATCTTATTTTTCGTTTTTATTGTCGATTGATTGCAACTATTTAAATTTAAATCGTTTTTGTACGATGTTTCTAGCAAGTCTTTGCTGTTTAATTCTTTTGTTTCGATGCAGATCATACTGGTATTGTTATTGTCACTGGTGTGTTCTACCTCCTGAGAAATCGCTGTATGAAAGAAATTGATTGCTTTTGAAATACTTTTGGGAGTGTGAAATCTTGAAATGTGGTTTTCGAGATTCTCTTCCCACATGAATTTAAAACCACACTCTTCACATTTATACTTTTTATCAACGTTAAAACACTGCGTCAACCTATGATATTCTAAAACTTTCTGAAAGTAAATGTTAAAAAAGAATTAGGTGACGACTAAAATGTTTTAAATATTTTTATACCTGCGAGACTGTTCTAAAAATGCAACATTCACATTTAAGCTCCAGTGAGTCATAATTGTGTACAGATTGTTGATGTTGAGCCATTAGATATTTTCGCCTCGAAATCTTGTTGCAAATGCAACATTTATAGTGATTGAAAGATTGTAGAGTTTCCTCATTACTTTTAGTTTCTGAGTCGTGTTCAAATTCTGTTTCAGAATCTAAATCTAAATGTAACTCAAATCCATTTTGATTTGTAATAGAGTAAGAAGATGGTGAATTCCGATTTGCACACAAGTTTTCGGGATTTTCAGCGGAGAAATGTTTTTTTAACGCCGTCATATCTTTAAATAACAGGCCACATGTTTTACATTTTATAACTTTCTTACCATTTGGCCAATATATGGAATATATTATACTTTCAATAGTCTTGATGTCGGATGTTCTTAACTTATGATGACTTAAATGATCATTAAGATCTTCCATGCTTAGAAATTTTTTAGGGCATACGAAACAGAAACGAAATTGATATTCTTCAGTATCATCTTCCAGTTTTGTAGTTGCAGGATGCTCATTCCCAGGGTTAGAACTTTCGATTGATACGACTGCAGCTGAGTTTGTTTGATGCTAAATTCAAAACGTTTAAACTAATAATTTAAATTTTTAAATAAAACTAACAGGTTTTACCTGTATTTTTTTGTGTTTCAACATATTTTCTGGCCATATAAAACGGGCATTGCAGTCGTTACATTTTGAAGCTACACGCCGGTGTTCATTCAAGCATTCCCTTTTTAAATGCTGTTGTAACAAATGAATACTTACATATTGCTGTTTGCAGTCCTTGCAAGTGAAGGGCATAGCAGCACCATTGTGCCGTGTATTTTGATGATTAAGTAGAAGTTTTCGTTTTTTAAATATCTGTTTGCAAAGGTCACACATGTATTCTTTTTTCGAATTTATTTCATCAGCTTCTTCTGTACAACTATCCGAATCAGAAATGTCCATTTCATTGCCGTACTTATCGAGAGCTTGATATAAATGACTTATTTGGCTTTTATTAAAAGCATTTTTAATTTGCTCTTGCAGCAGTAAGTAGTCAATTGAATTTTCAGTTATAAATTGCTTAACATAAATGCAACCTTTAAAATCAATGCCAGATTTGCCATCAGCATGCAGAGGCATGTGTTGGCGCAAATCCCACAGTTTGTCAAAGTATTTGTCACAAAGACCACATCGTATTATATTTTTTAAAGATGTTACGGTCCTGCCATCATCTTGTTTTTCTTCTAAATGTTTTTCAATTTTAGCATTTTTCCCCACAGTTTCATCTTCACTTATGTGATGTTTCAGTTGATTTTCAGTATCTGTTATTTTGGTGATGCAATTATGATTTTTCATATTTTCATGTTTAACAAACTTGCCCGGACAATGGGCACAAATTAAAGTTTTATGTTCATTACGGCAGTGTGTTTGTCTGTGATGTTCGTACATTTTTATAGATATAAATTCCAACTTACAACGGCTACATTTCAAAGGTATATCTTCATCAATATGATCCTCTTTAAAATGAGAAAATACTTGAAATTTGTACGAAAAGTCTTTAGCACACAATTCACAATGGTATTTGTTGACTGCTGGCTCTTTAGATGCTTTTTCCAAATCTTCAGCATCCGTATCACTAATAGACATTTCATAAGAATGTTCGTTTAATACTGTATAATATTTGAACCATTGTTTATCTTGTATATCTTTACAAATCATTTCCTTGATTAAACTTAAATCGCTTACATTTGAAAACCAAAATTGAACAATGTTACTGTTATGCTGCAGGTTGTGAAGTGTATTGGGATCACTGTGCTTTAATAAATGTTCACGAAGTTTTTTCGTTGTTGCAAATGTTGTTTCGCACAATTTACATTCTAAAAGACGCCAAGGAGCAGGCTTGCTGTACAATCGTTCGCCGAATAAGAGAAATATTTGTTTGGTATTTGATTCAAATGATTCACCAGGATGCATACGTTTAAGGTGCACAGTCAAGTATTCCTTACAGTTGTAACGTTGATCACAAAATCCACACCAAAACCTATTTTTCTCACAGTGTATCGTTGTTATATGGCGACGACAATTTCTTTGCAAAGTAAATGTTTTTTTACATATGGGACATGCAAAACCGTTATTGACTTTTTCGGTTTGAATGTAATTCGCGAACTTTTGGCTGTTCTTCTCTCCAAATGATTGGCTAAAAAATGTTTTATTAAATTTGTATTGTACTAAACAAACATATCCTTTGACTAACCTTGTCGCCAGCTCAGTGTCGCTTTCAGTAGGCGATGTGGAACTAAAGATAAATATAAATTTTGAATATTAAAGTACGAAACTTACATTGACATTAACTGTCTTTTACCTTGATTCATTTGTTTCCCGATGATTTAGAATTATTTCATTTTTAAAGGTTGTTTGCCGATTATGTAGGGTTGACATATGTCGGCGGCAGCTTCGTAGTGCAGAAAATGTTTTTTTGCACACAGGGCACATGAAACGATTACTAGATTTGCCCACTTCGACTCCATGATTCTTTTCCAGATCAAGTTGTTGGCTACGTAAGAATATAATTATGTACAATAAAAGATAACTTTCGTTACAAAAACAATTAAAGCTCAAACTATAATCAGAAAATCTTCTATAATATAATTTTTAGCCGGCAGGTTCATATTGACGAAGGTGGAGTCTCTTCTGTGTTTCAAGTTGCAGAAACTATTTTTTTCCTCTAAAATTTTCATGAAAAAAATATGCTTTTTTTGGTTGAGATTTTTTGCATACATTTTAAGGGTTTCGAATTAGTTTTTTCTTAATATTGAGACGATGTTATTAAAAACAGCCGAATTTTATAGGTTTTATAATCGCCCATTGACGAAAAAAAAAACAATGATGATTATAACTAACGACAAGTTATGAGTGAGAAGATTAATTCTTTTTATGTAGCGGATATAAAAATTAATTTTTTTACAGTTAACATAGCACTTTTATTAGGAGGCACAATCAATTAAAAAGGGTGGCGCAAGACCACATAAAAATACTTATGCCAAACATTTTTAAAAGCTGAGAAAAGTTGAGAATATTATGTGACTAACAGTGCGGTACGAAGTGTAAAAATAGTTGTGTCATATTTTATATTTGTTTCTCACTCCTGTAAGAATGGTTAACAAGATCTTACGACTTTACAAGAGCTTACGAAATGCGGTCACCATCAAAAGTGATATTATAATAATTTGTCTTGTTTAATCAATTAAACCTTTTACTGAAATAATTTTTTTAATAATAACTTACCTGGTGTTTCCAAAGTTGATTTTATATTTCTTTCTCTTTTTTACAGAAACACAATTACTTTCATCGGAAGATGTTGAGCTAAATTTCAACTATAATTTAAATTTTTATATTTTATAAATTTAAAAACTGTTTCTTACCTGGGTTCATCTCCAAAATTGGAATAATCACATTTAAGTGATTTATTTATTAATTCATCATTTTGAGATCTGCCAATAGGAAAACATCATAATATAACATATTAAGAATTATTTTATTTTTTTTAAATAAATAATTAAAAAAAAAATACCTTTGCTCATCTTGCATCTCATTTAAAGGTAATTTAATATCCTCACAATTAGTTTCCTTAAATGGATCAAAAGCATCTGAAAATAATTAAATTTAATTTGTTCTGTTTTCTCTTTAATGAAATTATATACTGCATTTAATGAAGAAATTTAGCATTCTTCTACTATAAGTTTATTACAATAAATTACCAAAATAAAATCTTCAAAAATAATAATCTTAACCATCAGTTGCGACTAAGTTCGTTTTTATATAAAACGGAAATTTATAGAGAACTACAAAAGCCAGGTACTACTAGAATGCAACGTTTATCATTCTTTAGCAATAATTTAAAAAATTATCATAAAACTTCTTTGAATTCAAATTGAATGATACAAGCAAAATAACAACAAAAAAAAAAACAACACATTGTTCAAGAGTGGGAATGGGGATTTCAATATTTCTCAATATTAATGAATTTTAATTAAAAACTTTAAATCTTGTCACCTTAATTTTTGATTTACCATCATTCTCATCTCCCAATAATTTGCTGCTGCTATTTAACACAATATCATATGGAACAACCAGTTCATCTTCAAACTTTATCTCCGAAACATACTGATGATTCGATGTTAAAGCAATAGTGGGTTCTGCCAAACATTCGGAGTAACTGTCACATTTTATTGAAATATCACCAGATAAATGATTACTACAGGTCAATAGGTGCATGTATTTCTTATTCACATTCCGAATTTGAATTAGAAAATCGTAGTAACGTATAAGTTTATCCAAGCATTTGCAACAAACAGTCCTGGGGAGTAACTCGTTTTCATTTGTCTAGTGAGAAATTATAAGATTTATTAATTGATGTGAAACTTCTGTATTTACTTTTACCTTCAACTGAGCAATTTCATTTAATAGATCACGCCAAGTTTTTGAATTGTTACACTCGTCTTCAAGGGAGTACAGTGTGGTTCCGGGATCAAAACAAATTCGACACTTATACTGAACTCCATTAAGAAAACAATCATTTTTAATAATTTTGCTCATTTCGTCTTTTTAATATGGAATTATGTCTTAATAACTGTATTTGACAACTTTGGCTATTGGTTAACGCACCCAACAGAAAGTTATTGACAGAAACTTATTCCACCGAGTATAATCCAAACACAATTTTTACACTGAACTATTTTCAACCAAGCAAATTCATAGTAGGTGACTGCATTAGCTTAAGAGAAAATCGACTGTAGAAAATTCGGTTTAGTTATCAAACAATTGCAATAGAAAAATTAGAATTTTTGACGTTTATGAATTAATAAAAGGGTATTGCAAGGTGCATTGAACAGGTGACTGCATTAGATCATGCGGTCAACATATGTTTTAGCTTTTACTTGTATTTTGTTTTTGTAAAAACTTTTGAACTGTCAAAAACAAAATACACGTAAAGGCTAATGCATTCACCTGGTGTTATTGCGCCATGGGGTATTGCATTCATTTGTTATCCATTCACCTTGATTTGCAAAAATTTTACTTTGAACAGAGTTGCTGCTGTTGCGTTTTTGTACTAAATTGGTTTGATTTTTTTAAAAGAATTAATTTTAATTTGCGCTTATGTTTCTAAATATTTGTTCAGCATAGTTCAAACATAAATAATACAGTTAAAAGTACAGCTTATAAAATGATTTGTAATTTTTTGGGTTTTAGGGAATTTTAGAAGTTTTTGGAAAGAAAAAAAAAATTAGAATATTTCTTCTCAGTTGCAATGCTGTTTGCTAAAAATAAACAAAGCACATGCAAGAGTATAACAACTAACGTCTGTTGCTCTTCGTTATGTTAAGGAATGTGTTGCTCAGGAAGAAATGAGTTAAGGTCCAACTATAATGTGCATAAGCTAGCTTGAGCTTATGTCAAAAGCCCAACGAAAAGCCTGTCAAATGCTTAGGTAATTCTTTAAAGATTTTTATGTGGCTACAATGCACTTACATAAATTTAAAAAATAATTTGCCACAGTTGCACATTCATGTTTAAATCGTACTTTCCAAAATATATATTTACAAATAAATAAAACTTGTAAAAGGCATCGAAAAAATATAATATAAATATATATTTAATAACATTGATTTAAATAAATGTACTTTCTTTTACTAGTTTTCAATTAAATTCGATAAAAAATGGCATATTTTTTATGTATTTTTGGTCAAAAGTACCAAAAGATGCAACGGTGTCACTGATTTAATTTGAAAGCAATTAAAAAAAATTATAGCGAATTGTTATAATAAAAACGCATCATTTTCTCTCATATAAACCCTTCTTTTTTTACATTATCTATTAAATTAAAAAATCTTTTTCAATGTCGCTCTCCACTGCAATTTTTTCTTTATTGATTTATGTATGTGTACACCAAGGGCAATCAGCTGTTTCTGTACGGAATGTACGATCAGCTTCGTACATTGCTTAAGCAAATGACATTTGACGAAACTTAACGAAAAGTTCTCTCAAGTACATTATGGTTTACCAAATTTGATTTATATGTATTTGCACAGTTGTATAAGTTGGCATAAGCTTGTATATGCACATTATAGTTGGGCCTCTAGTTAAATATGTCCATACACAATTTTACGCTAACCTTTTGCAACAGTTTTACATTGAACATCGTTACTGTTGTACTGTTTTTATACCCTTCACCACAGGTTAATAAAGAATATATCTAAACACCCAACTATAATGAGCATAGGATAACTTAAGCAAACTTAAACAATTGTGCAAACACATTAAAGTATATAAGGCAAATTATAATGTACTTAAGAAAACTTTTCGTCAAGTTTCTTCAAATGTCATTTCCTAAAACTGATCGAAACTGATCCCACATTTTGTACAAACGGAAATGAAATTTTTAATTGTATGTATATGATTTTAATGATGTACACCGTTGCATTTTTAGTACGGTTGGCTACAATTACAAAAACAGAAAAAAAACTTGAACTATTTTTTTTATTGAATTTATCTTTTATAACATGAACTAAACATTTAAATATGTATGTAAATGTTATTAAATATATAAAAGATGTTCTTTAAATGCCTTATTGTGTTAATTTTTTTATTTATAAAGAAAGTATTTTTTGGCAGAATTACAAAAAGAACAATGTGCAACTGTGGCAAATTTTTTTAAAGTTTATGTAAGTACATTGCAGTCACCTAAATGGGTTACTTAAACATTTGATAGACTTTTCGTTGCGTTTTCGACATAAGCTCAAGCTGGCTTAAGGCCAAAATTCACTAATATACACAGTTGTACGATTTAATCGCACAAAAATCCGACAGAATTTTGTCCTACTTTAAAAATCGTTTCAAAAAAGATGCTTTTAATATTATGTTGTTGCTTTCTCTTCATCTTAAAAAAAATCAACTCTGATCGCATAAAAAAAATCATTTTATGAATTATTTCAAAAGATTATAAAATCGTACAGAGCTGTCAAAAACTCTGTCACACTCATACACTTTTAATCCACACTATCATACTTGTTGAGCACACATGCCAATTTTGACAGATCGTACGACTGGGTATGATAGTCAATCCTTGCCTTAAGTTTGACATTTTTGTTGTCGTAATTTTTACAATATCCAGTTCTGACCACATAAAGGATATATATTCTGACTTCTAATGCATAGCGAAGTCGATTGAGCGATGCCCGTCCGTGTTAGTGTTAAAATTAATTTTGCCCAGGCACTAGATGAGCTAGAAAAAATTTAAATACGTTAATAGATCAGACATAAATTTGAAAATTTTTCTATTGACAGTCAGCTGTTGTCAAATCGCCTTGTTGAAAATCAGGAAGATCGATCTATGTCCTTCGAGGCAGCAGGCAATATACTACGTCCGCCTTTAATTTTTCCAAATCATTTGGAACAAATCTACTTTAGTGAACTAACTCTAATCAAAAAAGCAGTTATTTGGGGCGACAGAGAATTAAAAAATAAGAAAAAACATAATATGTAAAAAATTAAGGTATATATACATGTATTTGTAGTAGAGTCTGTCGTCCGTCCGCCTAGTTGATTCATATCTTGCTATTATTTATTGATTTAATTAATCATGGATCTGCCACAGATTATTCTACTATTCCCACCTGAGAATAGATCCTCATTATGTTGTTGAGTAAAAATCAAATACATATTTGTTTTAATTTTTCATTTAAATTAAGATTTATTTTTTAATTTGCGTTATCTCCATTTTTTTTATTTTCATACATTTTATTTTTAAATTTTATATTGTTTAATAAAAATTTATTATTATTATATTATTACAAAAAAATGTTTTTAAATTACACACATACATACATACATACATACATACATATGTTGTATTATCTCTTGTTTAGTTTTCGGATTATTTCAACCCAAGTGACATAAGCCTTTTAAATTATACATTAATATTTTTCATATCTTTTATTTATAAATTTTTCTTGCGATCTTTTAGATCTAGAGAATATTTATTTATTTCAAAATAATAAATAATGTTGCTTAAATTTTATAAAATGAAACCAAATATCGTTGGATTAGAACTCAATATTTTCGCAAAGAAGAAACAAAAATATTGTTGGTTTGGTCACGTTGCAAAAACAAACAAATTTTAACTAATTGGAAGTAAATTGGTGAAAAAATTATTTGTACTTTCTTATATTCACTATTTTTTTCTGGTTTTTATTAACTTTAGCGGAGTTTTATTAAATTGTTTTTTGTTTAATTATTTTACATTAATTTGTATATTTTCTTAAACATTTAATGTGAAATGTTAAGCCAACTACACAAATCACATACATATAAACACTTAAAGCTTTGCCATTTTGTTTTTGTTTCTTCAAATTTTCTTGAAATTACTTAAATTAAATTTGATGGAGATTATGATTTCTAACAAAATATAAATATATAAAGAACTATTTCATACAATAGTAATTAACTAAAATTTGGCTTTACAATTTTTTATTCATGTATAATTGCAGGATTTGTGGCTTAAAGGGATAAAGTCTTAAAATTGACAATTTTTTAAAAGACCTATCGCTAAATTTAGGATTGACTATCATACTCAGTCGTACGATCTGTCATAAATTGCATGTGTGCTCAAAAAGTATGATAGTGTGGATTAAAAGTGTATGTGTGTGACAGATTTTTTGACAGATCTGTACGATCTTATAATCTTTTGAAATAATTCTTAAAATGATTTTTTCTATGCGATCAGAGTTGATTTTTTGAAGATGAGAAGAAAGCAATAACAAAATATTAAAAGCATCTGTTTTTGCATCTTTTTTGTATAATAGTGTGACACCTAGGACGCCATTTTAAAACGATTTTTAGAGTAGGACATAATTCTGTCAGATTTTTGTGTGATTAAATCGTACGATTGTGTATGATAGTGAATCCTGGCCTTTAATGGCAGTAACGAAAAACATTTTTTTTTAAGGTCAGCTTGTCTAGGCCCATTTAATTTTTTAGGTTTGGTTGAATTCGCAGCCAAGGCGAATTGATAATAGGTTAACTCACGGCGAAAATAAACACTGCGAATGAAATATGTACATTTTGTTTTTATAAAAATCGTCTTCGGCTGTTAAAAACACAGAAGTACAATAAGAGATTAATACTTTTGACACTCGAAGAAGAAAAAGTAACAAAGTCACCTGTTATTAATTCGCCTTGTTCACAGCTTAATTGTTTTCGCTCTTTCTTATTTTTACAGTCAGCAACACAGCCATGGTGAAATCATGTATCAGTGGGGAATTCATTCATTTTTTTCGTTGCTAGAAATATCAAACTTTATATAAAAAAATTTGACGAAGATTTTTTATTTATGGAAATTGAAGTATCCTGCAGCGATGAAAATAAATCTGTTCTCCACTACCTTGAATCACGGCGAAATTTAAAAGGAGAATGTCTGGCAAATTTAGTTCAAGTTACATTAACTTTTTATATTTCTTATTAAAATTTAATAGTCACGCAACAATTTCTTTTAGTTAAAAATAGTTTTTATTTTTCACAACAAAGAAATTCTTCCTCAAGTGCTTCCATTTGTTGCTGATTTTTCGATAAATCGAACAAATTTGTTGTAGTTTTTATTTTAAGAAAAAATTCTGACTTAAGAAAGAGGGAATTTCCTTGTTCAAGGCGAATAAATTTCTAGGTGAAAGCAATGACGAATTTATTTACTTTTGCTGTTGCTCATGGTGTAAAATTCCATACAAGACGGAACAATTACTAGGTCATCGCGATGGCGAATTCATTAGTTTTTGCTAAAACTCTTAAGAGTCGAACTCCGTATAAAAAAATATTTAAAATTTTATTTCATGCCTCGATTCCACATATAAAAAATCGGTGTCGAATTTTTTTATGCAGTTTGATATTCTGAAAAATCTCGAAAATGCCTGAATTCGCCATGGTGATAGCAATGTACACGATTGGGCCTTGTCCCTGTTCTAAAAAAGTTTATTGTTATCATGGCGAATAATACTAGGTGGTCTCGATAGCGAATTCATTGATTTTCTTCAAAACGTTAAGTGTCAAACACCATATAAAAAAAAATTATACATATTTTTTAAACATGGAGTTTGGTATTTTTGGTTTTGTTGAAAATTATTGAATTCGCCATTGCGACCACCTAGTATTGATTCGCCTTGATTGTAATAGTACAAATCAAGGCGAATCAATTATCAGGTGCCAGCACAGGCGAATTGACTATTTTTGCTGCTAATCATTATTGTCAAACTTCATATATAAGAAATCTGTTTAATTTCTATGTATGGAGTTTGATAGTAAAAACAAGCAGCAAAAAATAGTGAATTCGCCTGCGTTGTAATTGATTTGCCTTGGTAAAATTAATCCCCAAAACTGTTTGTTTATATTTTTAAGTGAAAATCTGGCCACCCTGCTTCTCTAGCAGTTACAGACGTACACATCTATTTATTTTATAAAAAAGATTTAAAACTAATTCAATATAGTTAAATATTTCTAAAAATTCACATTCATAAAAAAATTTCCAATATTTATAAAAAATAAATTTTTATCTATAACTTTTTTTTTCTCTCTTTTAAAATAAATTAATACAACTTTTATATTAAAATTGGAAACAAAATACTCAGTCAATCATAAATTTTTAATAAATAAAGGACAACTAAAATATGATTTTTCGTTCAATTATATCTAAAATTTTACAATTTTAAATGCTGTATATGAATATTGTTTAAATAATTAAAAGTTAATTGTAATTAAAATATTAATATTAATAATAATTCATAATTGTAATAAGTAAATTTATTTATATAATTTGTTATGTGTGTGTTAAATTATTCAGTCATACATAAAAATTAATTCATCACTTGTTTATTTTGTTCTCTTTTTTTTTTAATTGAAATCATTTTGTGTTTTTTTTTTGTTGTTTTCATTTTTAATATAAAAATTAATTAAAATTGTCTAATTATTTACTAATTAAAGTTATAATTAAATGGTTGCTAACATTAACAATTATTGTTTGAACACAAACAGTCCAGTTGGATCCCATTCACTGTCATCGTTGGGACCAAAACAATCATCAAAGTACCATTCCATGGTTTGGTAGACATGAGATAAAGATTTTAACATTAAATGATCTTCATCAGGATAAACCTGTAAATAAAAGAATGAATAAAAAATTAATAAAAATTTGAAATGTTGTGTTTTTAAAGGAAAATTGATTTATTCTGTTTGCATTAACGATCTAGGCATTTTGTTTTAGAAATTAAAAAATTTTAAATTCGGTATAAAATAATGTATTTATTAGCTGGACCCCTAAATTTTTTTTTTATTAAATTCATTTTGTCACATTTTTCCCTTTTTAAAAGAAGGAGTTATTTTAATTGTAAATACCAGAACATTTTTTACTCTTTTAATTTTTTTATTCTCTATTTATTTTGTGGCTCTGAGTATTCCTTATTTTATCCCGCTATTCTAGTTTATTACACATGCAGCCTTGCGCGCGGTGTTGCCAGATAATTTTGACAAGAAATGGGCATATTTGGCAAAAAAAAAATTGGCTTCATATGCAATTTAATTTTCAAATATCAGCAAAAGATTGGAAAATAAAAATACCTATTTAAATTAAATTGAAAGTATTTCTTATTATACCAGACGAAGTAGTGGACATTTTTCTAATTTCTAAGTAATTGTATATAACAGCCCTGCAGATAATATTGGGCTACGTGGTCCAATGTAACTGAAATGGATTAGCTACAACATGGTTTTATGTAATGCAGTCATGAACCATGTTATTTTCCAACAAGAGTTTGTTGTTAAACGACAAGCGTTCGGGTTTAAAGGAATGCATAAGTGTTGCCAAGAGTTGCACAGTTCGTTCATGATATTTTTTGAAAAATTACATAGTAGCAACTCTGCATTGTCATCCATAGAGAAGTTTTGAAACTACACCCTTTAATTTTTACAATTATTAAGTTTTTTCAAAACGGGACCATTCTGTACACATAACCTTTTGAATAAAGAAAAAAAATTAAAAATCTGTTCAGAAAAGAAAGAAATCGTACTCTAGGCTTCGACGGTACTGTATTTAGAGAGGAAAGCAGAAAAATAGCAGTTTATGGCTGATCTGGTTGAAGAGCCTGGCAAGTAATCAAGATATCGAGTAGGTTTGTCAGATCTTGCCAGATCCCAGAGTAGTATTGTTTAAATGGAAATCGTGAGTATATAAAAATCTAGTTACAGCCACAGAGTACGAAATACAGGACTACAGAAACACGTGTGTAATAAAACGTGTGACTGTAATCATAAAAAACCCAACGTTAGAAAAGAAAGACACAGAATAATATAATGAAAATAAAAATAAAGAGAGAAAATATTGTTGCAAAGATGCTTTATTTAAGTTATAAAAAGAGGTAATAATAATTATCACCAAGAGAGTGAAACGAAATGGCCTATTGTGTCTGTTTACAAAGCCAAAAAATTCTACAAAAACTTCTTGATCACATAACAAAAACAACTAACACAAAGCGAAAGATAAACACAACACACAAGCACCTACACAGCATGTATAATAAATGCGAATACTTCATAACCGATATAGAAAGTTCTAGCAAAGCAACGGCCATACAGGCTGATACGAGGGCTGCTCTATATATTTCTGGCCTAATAGTGAAAATGCGAATATTTATAATCAAAAATGGTTTTATTGTTTTTCAAAGTATTCTTCAGCATGGTTTATACACTTTTGCATGCGCTCAAACCAATTGTCGAAGCACTTTTTCCACTCCGATTAAGACACCTCTAAAACATGGTTTTTGAACACTTCAACAGCTTCTTCTGGCGACGAAAATCGTTGACCACGCATTTTTTTCTTGATATGCGGAAACAAGAAGAAGTCATTAGGTGCCAAGTCAGAGCTGTACGGCGGATGACCCGTTAATTCGACGTTTTGGCCGGTCAAAAACGTTCTGGTTTGAGCCGATGTGTGAGAGCTCGCATTGTCATGGTGAACAATGATTTGTCTTCTCTTGTTGGTTTTTTGAATTTCTCCGATGACTTCAGGCAAACAAATTGTATTGTACCACTCAGAAGTGACCGTCCTACGTTGCTCAAGCGGAACAGTCGCCACATGACCAGTTTTGCCGAAGAAACAGGCAACCATTTGCTTCGAAGTGCTTCTTCCACGAACAACTTTCGTTGGATTTTGCTCGTCTTTGAAGACCCACACGGTCGATTGTTGTTTCGTTTCGGGCTCATACGCATAGATACATGATTCGTGGATCTTATAAACGTCTTTTGAAGCACCGCAATCGTATTTTTGCAACATTTCTTTGCACCAATCGACACGAGCCTTTTTTTGAGCGACTTTCAAATTGTGTGGGATCCAACGAGAACAAACCTTTTTTACGGCCAGGTGTTAATGCAGTATCGAATGTATGCTGGTGGAAGAAATGTCCAAGGATGCCTCTATATCTCGGTATGTCGCATGTCGATCTTGCATTATGAGTTCACGCACGGCATCAATGTTCTCTGGCACAACAGCCGTTTTTGGACGATCTTCACGGAATTCGTCTTTGAGTGAGCTTCGGCGACGATAAAATTCATTATACCAATTATTCACAGTGCTATAGGATGGTGCTTCATCGCCATACAAAGATTTAAGTTCATCAATGCACTCTTGTCGTGATAATCCACGGCGAAAGTTGTGAAAAATGATGGCACGAAAATGTTCACGAATAAATTCCATTTTTTTCTATATTAATTTTTTCAAGTCACTATAAACAACACAAATAATGGTCGTACGTCAAAACGTTTTGAGTACGATTACGCTTAAAAATAACAAACTTTCCAATGGAAACGTCAGATTTCACTTGGCAGCACTCAGTGTTGCCAGGCCAGAAATATATGTATAGCAGCCCCCGTACATTCTGATTGTTAACGTCATCTAGTGAAGATCTCGTGGTAAAACAGTTTTATACGTTACAAAGTGGTAAAGTTGCCATCGCTTTTTTGTGTATTAATTGCGAATAAGTAAATAATCGTCTAATTAAATTGTGTGAATTATTTAAAGTAGTTAAAGTTGCGTGTAACTATTCTGCAACAAAAGATTTCAATAAAATAAACGTTTATAAATTTAAATAAACGTAACAATATTCTTGGAAGTATTCTAATTAGAACTTCTGATTTTGATGCACTTTAAATCATCTATAAATAACATAAAATTAGAAAAACAAACTTTCAAAATACCAATTAATCATCCCTAAATATCAACCCAACATGAAGATGGAGTCTTTGAAAACTATTATTTGGCAATCGATAGAATAAATCAAAAATTACCTGATGTCTAAATTTAACTTCTTGATCGACTAAAGCTTTCACCAACATTAACGTATGATCCTGATGAATAAACGTATCAGCTGTACCATGAATCAGCATTAAATTTCTGCCCTTTATATTGCCAGCTTTCATTGTTAAATCGGCTTCTTGTAGCGCTCGCATATAGTCACCCTTCAGCGGTATATAGCGTTCCGTAAAAAAGGAATCTGTTAATAAGTAAAATACATTTAAAAAATAACGAAAAAAGGTATGAAGCAAAAAAGAATTAAAACTTACAATGATAGCTAAAAGATGCAATAGGATTAACAGCTACTCCACATTGCAGTACCTGCTGAGAATCATCGATTAATGTCATAGCTGTTGCATAGCCACCATAACCCCAGCCATAAGCACAGATACGTGATGGATCAATAAATTTTAAATTATCTCTTAAATAACTGTAAAATAAATGTATTAATACAAAACATTAAAGGCTCTTCCATTAATAAAATGAACTGGGAAATAACTTACGTTAATACAGCTAATTGATCCTCTACTTCTACTGTACCCAGTTTGCCATGAACTTGGGTACGAAGTAGTTCACCCTGATAGCCACTACCACGTCCATCAATTTGCGCCACAATAAAGGAACGCTGACTACATAAATACCAATTCCAATTAATTTGAAAACGTTCGTTAACCAATTGCGATCCAGGGGAAGCATCGCTAAGGAATATGAAGAGTTTTGTTTAAATAATAAAATATTAAAAGCAGGAAAATAACAAGCAATCAAATAAAGTCAATAATAGAAAAAAATGTAAAGCAAAAAAAATATGAATACAAAAATTTGATAGCAGGTCAAGTTTGAAAGAAGTTTTAAAAGTCTACAAGTTTATTTCGACATTTCCTTTTAATAGTATTCTCTAAGCTTAACATTCTTCATTTAGCATTTCTTCAACAACTTTTACAAACACCGCAAAGTAAGGATTCGAGGTTAAAGCGTAAACAGATGACAGAGTTAATTTGAAATAAAAGCTAACTAATGTAAAGTGAAATTTTATTCTGACAGACGACAGTTTTTTTTATTTGGTAATCATTTACATTACGCTAAAATGGATAGAAGACAGAAAGTACGGTTGGCAGCTATACTAATTTGAATATTTATTTTTTATTTTACCAAGAACAATAAAAAACGTTCTTTTGAATCTATTTTATTTTCAAAAGTAAATAATTTGGCAATCGCTTGTTGATTATCGACGGTGTTGCCATATTGAAATAGCTAAATTCAGTATAATTTTATTTTGATTAACTGCATTAACGATAAATATATTTCTCATTGGAGATGAATAATTCATAAGTTAATTTGAATTAAGACTGCTAACGCTATTTGATTGTTGGCACGTTGACTATTGGGAATGTGACTGATTGACAGGCCGGCAAATTTACATTTTTAAATAATTAATTAAGTAGTTTATTTTATATTGGTATTTGCCGCAACTAACTTCTTTGTAGATATTTACTCAGAGCACTAGAACATCTGCGAAGTAAAATAATAATTGAAATATCTAAACCAGCTTTAAGCTAATATTTCTACTTAACACTAGAGTGTGTTAGAGTGCACTGTTTTAAAACTTATAACGTGCAAATACATGGTTTTCTACCAATTATTCATTTCACTGCCTTATAGACTTGTGTCATATAGTTCAATTTAGTGATCGCTCTTTTTAGTTCAAATTTTGAAAATGAACTAGTTCAAAATTTAGTTCAAAGGCTCTCTTTACTTCAAAATCTCCTTTAGTTCAACTTTCAACTTCTAGTTCAAACGCTTTCTTTAGTTCAAAAGCTCTTTAGGTTCAAATGTTCTTTTTAAAACATGATGGCAATAATACTGTAGCATTGCCGTAACGAATGTTAAATAAAATGCTTAGCAGCACTAATTTCATGTAGGAAATAGTCAACAAGAAAACAAAGACATGGATTCTAGTTTACTTGTCTGGTAGTTCAAATACTAAGTATAGTTAAAAAACGAACTAGGTGTACTTAAAAGTATGAACTAGTTCACTTAGTTTAAATTGAATCGTTTAAATAAACTAGTTCGTTTATGAATTACACAAGTCTACTGCCTTATCTTGTTCTGTGAAGCCACTTCCTTAAAGAAAGAATCAGCAAAAATTTGTTGAGATCTGCTTCTTTGAGTGAGAACAATGCTGGTGTAACTGAAAAACCTAACAAAAAATACAAAAACATCAATGAAAAGATGATGCAAACGTGCAGACACTTCTTGAAACGAAAGGCTTGTAGATGCTTTCGTACAAAGTACAAACCGAAGCAAATTGCTACCTGCTGGTCGTTATAACTACCGACTACGCTTTCTTAAACTTGATGCACGAAGAGAATGTTTTCATTCCAAAGTCATGAGAAAAGACAAAGTCTGTTTTTACTTGAGCGGTTATCTTAAAAAGTTCTTATATCTGGGGCACAAGGAACTCACATGAAATGCAAGAAGTGGTTATTTGGTGAGACTCTAATTTTTGAAGAACGCCAATGATATCATCGCAACAGTAGCTCGTGAGAACTACAGGCACATCTCAAATGAAATTCTTATTTCGAAAGATGGGAATAAGGTGTCGAGATTTATTGGTTTCAGCAGGGAGAGAAAACGCTCACACAGCTCACACTTAAATCCCGACGATTAAGCTCTCGTTTTGAACATTTAAACTGGCGATGAGATCGAAAAACCTAACAGCGATAGATTTTTTCTTAAGGAAATATGATTTGCGAGCCATAAATCGAAATGCAATAAAACGAGCACAAATATGCATCGATTCGGAAATCTAATTACTTCAACAAAATGTTATTTATTTTACATTTTTAAACAAATTTTTATTAAAGGTTGAACGAATTTGAACGGACGACATTACTTCTGCACCAGTATTTTAATTAAATTTGTATTTTAATGAAATTTGTATTTAAATTAAAAATTAAGCTGAACTTACATTTGCAAAATTAAGGGAAAGGCTACCTCCTCATCTTCTTTCATGCCGGGCGGCAGAAATAGTTTGACTTGAGCATGGAAGCCATGGCGTATCTCTACATTAAACGTTCTTATTTGCGGCAAAGCGTACTGCAACAAACGATGTCTTAAACTATCGCCAGCATTTAAAACGATTGTCTTTAGATTGCTATGAGTGTCTATCAAATAAGCACTGGGCGATTCGGGACCCAAACATTCTTGAACATAATAGGAGAAATCTTTGCTAAAATAAACTTTATTGTAGAGACAATTTTTAGGTATAACATAAACACAGTCCTCTTCATCATCATCTACATCTTCGGGATTTTTGGCTGGGCGACCATTGTTCAGTTTGAACGTGCTTGGTGTGTTATCGCACGTCAGACATGTGGGTTGTGATGAGGTGATATAGGTGCGATTGGTTTTTGTAACATTCAACTTAAGGCTGATCTTGTAGAGGTGCCTTTCGCCAGGCCGTTTCTCAGGAGCAGCCATAAAGTAGACAATTTCATTGGCCTCATCCCAACCAACAATTTCGGTTACTTCAAAGCGGCCCATCGTCAAGGGAACCGGTCTACGATCTACCGATGAAACAAAAACCACATGACGAAAATGTCCATGTTCACCATCTCGTACAGGAAGACGTTTGAGTAAATAGCCACTATTTGGTATTTCATAAGTTGTTTGGCCATTCGTTATATTCTGAAAGCTTTCATTAATACTCGTATTATTAAATTGACTCTTCAGGTGGTGATTAAGTTTTGTCGAAAAAATTGGCCGTTCCGACGGCAAGACCCAGCCATCGTTAACTGTTACTTCGGTATGAGCGATGTTGCAATAAAATTCGGGAGCCCTACAAAGAACTGTATGGGCTTTGGTTTGTGCGCGATTTGTTATTGTAACTGACAAGTCAATGGGTGTGGCCCAAGTTAAGCCACCAATATAGCTGCCGTTAGCCAATTCTGGTGGAAGTTTAATTTGTGTAGGGAATATATATTTCAGGACGGATAGATTAACGATATTAACCGTTATATTAGGATTAATAGAGCCAGCTTTAGGATAACGTTGTGTAAGGACAGCAGGATATTTTAAATCATCTCCCATCCAAGTGTATCTAAAATAATAATATTAAAGTGCTATTAGTTGTGATTTCTTAATTACATAAAGTAACACTCACTTGTATTCACTGACTTCACTGTCATTGAATGTAAGAAATGCCAAATATAAAGCATCCGGTGAAAATGCCATACTACTGCCGCGACTATTTAATTCCGGTATATTTCCATATGTCCAATCCGGTATGCCATTGTAGATAACACCAGCTTGGCCTGTGAACAATAATTAATACACACACATATGTATATGAAACATACATATATAAACCCGCATACAAGGATATTATAATTAACACAATTAAAAACTCAGTTTTACAAAAACAAAATACATTATTGTCAAATTAAGATCTTCCAACAAACACTATTTCGTCTCTACCAGAAGTTAATTGGACAAAAAGACCCGTTATAATAATACAAAAATCCTTTCCTTTAAATTTATTATATTAAGAGTAACATTTTTTTAACTACCAGATGATAATAAGTTGATTGCTCAAAAATTTACAAAAGCACACTCCCTGGACATCGCATTTTGATCTCTTATATGTCACAACTTCGACTCTACTAACAGCCATACCTAAATTAGCGCGTAAGATGCGACGCAAAATAACGCATGGCTTTTACGCTGAAATGACATACCTAAATAAAAGCGCAACGTTTTGTTGTGAACAGTAATGTTAACCTATCACTTTTAATAAAACCCTATAAAATGAAATACAAAACAGTGATAAAAACGCTAGATAAACCCAAAAAAGGAAAAATGTCATTACTGTTTTATAACGTTCTCTAAATAACAAAAAAATATGTAAACAACAGTAGCTTGCAGGCAACTGCATTACCTTACGCGCTGTCAAAATTGGATTTTCCAATTGCTGAGCGTTGACGCCGTGCTATTTAGGGATGCTTCATACATTTTGTATGTACATGAGAAATTTTGACAGATATCTTGCGCTTTACGCGCTAATTTAGGGATGGCAGTAAGAGTGAATTAATTAATGTAACAGATAAAAATACTAATGTCATTTAGTTTGACTTGTGCAGTGTTCGGTTATGTTAAATGAGTGTGAAAAATTTTAAGAAAAAAAGCAAAAAATTAATTGATAATTTATAATTTTAAATATTTATACTTCTTAATATACCAGACAAAGTAGTGGACATTATGTTTAATTTTCAAGTGTTTGTATAAAACGGTTCAAACGATAGGGTCATATAGGTCAATTTACTTCAAGTATGGGAACACCCTTTAATTTCTAAATTCAAATTTTATACTTGTTGTTATAGCAGACTTAGCAAAACAATTTCACTTAAATTTCACTTGTCTGCCTATAACGGCTAAAAAGTTTCGCTACATACACCAACTATTGGGACACGCTTTAGTTTCCAAATACAAATTTTATACTTGTTATTGTAGCGGACTTGGAAATAAAGATTCTTTGTAAATTTCAACTATCAAAAGTTTGGCCACATACAACAAATTACATTAACTATAGGGCCACCCTTTAATTTATAATGTTTATACTTGTTATTATAACAGTCATAGAAAATTACATCCTGTCTAATTTTCAAGCGTTTGTCTTTAACGGTTCAAGAGATAGGCGCATTTAAGTAAATTTAAGTCACCTATGGGGATACCCTTTAAGTTTTAGAATTTTTTCTATTACCTTTTGCTATTGGGAGCTATTGCTATACGCATTTTTTTAATTTTAAAGAAGTGCCATTTACGGTTCATAATACACTTAAAAAACATTAATGTTGTATGGCGACACCCTTTAATTTTTAAGATTATGAACTGTTTTTAAAACGGGACGAATCTATAAGCATTATCTATCAAATTACAAAAAAAATTTAAAATCCGTTCAGAAATTACTGAGTTCATAAAAAAGCAACATTCACTCGAATTGATAACCTCTTTCTTTATTTGAAGTTGGTTAAAAAGACGCGATATTTGCCTACTCACCAGTTGTTGTTATGCGACACACGAGCTCTCCCTGAACTTTTGGCTTATAGTAGATGTCATTTTCGTGAACAAAAGCAATGGCTTGATTTTGAGCCAAAGCTTTAATCAAACCATTATTTAGTGACGTTGCAGATGCATTTTGATTTTGTTGTTGCAGTTGTATAGGTGGAGGAGGTTTAACTAAATTTGCAACACTTGCACCACTGCCAAGACTATTTAAAAGAGGACTAAAACTAGTTTGACTGGGTAATGGAGTTGTTGTTGCTTTAGTAGAGGAGGACAGTGATAGGGATGATAATGATGATGTGGTAGCGGCGGCATTTGCTCCATTATTTGCATTATGAATATTTGGTATCAAATGATTATTGTAGGGTGCCCATAAAACAAACTGCAGACGTGGTGCTTCCGCTATATTTTCCGTTGGTCCCAAGGGAAATGTATTTGCAGTTTGTACCTCATAAACATGATGCCTAACAAAAAGAAGAAATAACAATTGAAATGGTTTATTAACGTTTTGCGTTTTAGGCGTCTTCTGCGTGTTGCATGTTATTTTGATAGTGAATAAACAAAAACAATAATAAAAAAAATTTCCTTTTATGTTATTTACTACCAAAATTTTATAAACAAATGAAAAAAGACCTGCTTAATGTCTCTAATGCATTTAAACATTTATTGTTTCCGTTTAAAATACAAAGTAAAAATAAATTAATACTAAGAAATCTATTATTTACTTTTCACACAAAAACACTTTTGTTATTTTTAAATTTGTTTTTTTTTTTTGGTTTTTTCTTTTGCCATAAAATTGAAAATGAAATAAAATTCTTTACCTTGATCCCTCCGCATTGCTATCGGACTGCAGCAAAACATACTTAAGATCTGGTGCTACTAAAAATGACTCAGCATTTAGTTGGCGCTGAAATTTAGAAAAAGTAAAATTTTTGTTTTTAAATTATTTTTTCTTCTTCTTCTTCTTTTGCTTAACTTACAAATGTTGAATTGGTCATTAAAACTCGTGTTGTATAATTGTCTAAATTTATTATTGAAAGACCTCCAGTAGGATCTCGAAATACTAATTCAGTGTCTAAAATAACAAAAGAAATGAGGAAAATAATTATAAAAAGATTATCAATTTTACTAAATTCAAAATTTAAGAAAATCGATTTTTACGGTCTCTAAGCTTTGTCTGAACTCATAAAATAATACGTTTTTTAAGCCACAAACAAAAAAATAAAAAATTTTTATTCGAAATATTTACATTCGAAACTTATTTCGGACATGTGGTCAATGCAGGCGTCCCTAACGAATCACATTCTGGACGTGTAATTTTGTTGCACTTTTTCGAGCATAGCTGACCGTATTGCACGATCAACATTAACACTGCTGGCCTCCAAAGCATCAATTGCTGTTGGATCATCATTATAAACCAGTGATTTCATGTGGCCCGAAAGAAAATCAACGGAAGGTGAAAAGTCGGACGATCTTGAAATCTATTTGCCAGGTTCATTTCTCGTAATCAATTTATCGTCAAATTTTAATTTTAATACGACAATGTTTGCAATTGAAGTATTGTACGTAGGGCCATCTCGTTGAAACTACGTCTACCCCAGATTAATGTCATCCATAGTTTCAAACAAGAAATTGTAAATCTTTAGTGCAACAGCGATTTCCATCGGCCGTAACGCTGATTAAGTCTTCATTTTTGAAGAATTAAGATCCAGTGATGCCACCAGCCTAAAAATCGCATTAAATGGTGAAATACTCTTCATGTAATGGAGTCTATAGCGTGTGCAGCTAAAAATTTTCTCGTCGCTGAACACAGTTTTGTGATAAAACATCAGATCAGTTTCCAGCTCCTATAGAGTCCAATTGACGAAATTGACGAATTGGATTTTGGTTAATATCTTTGTGCAAAATTGTCTATTTAGTGAATGGACCGACGACGAATCGATAAATTTGCATCTTTCTTCACACTTCCGTTTACAGTGGCGATATTCTCTTTAATTAGTTTCCAACTGCTTTAGAGCTCAATTGACGAAAAAAAACGAAGCTTACGATGTTTTTGTGACTTCAAATCCTTTGCCACCTCCATCTTATACGGGTGTAGGCTAAGATCTTTGCGCAAAATTTTCTACGTAGTGCATGGATAGATTCTCATTTCTGCGACCAAAGACAAATCAATAAATTTGGATCTTCAGATCTTCAATGCCCACATTCCGTTAATATGTTGCGTGTTACGGCATCATTTAGAGAACATGTAGAATGAAATCTATTCATTGTTCGAAGGATGACTTCATAAAATGGAAGATTATTTGCGCTACAAAAAAAAAATGCCGATTTCTCTTTAAGTTGTGTGAATTGATGAATGATTTTCAAACTAAATATTGCCAATTTAGCGTTGTTTAAGCGTCAGTTTATTCATAATGCTTTACCACAAATACTTTTACTCGTTATAAATGTAAAAAAGTGAGCGCATTATGACACTTTGTTTGACAGTAAAGCTTTTCGTAAGTTTTATCGGGCTTAAAAAATTACAAAGCAAAGTTTTTAAATTTTTTGTACGTCATGTGGGATCACTGAAAATTTATATACATATATATCACCTCGCGTAAAGAGGGTGGTTCACGCTGCTTCTATAAAGTGCATCTGCCATCAATAAAATTTCTCTATCTTGAACGTCTAGAAGCAATTATCTGCAGGTCTAGAAGCTTGTACAGTTGTTGATGTCAGGATGACATGACTTCGTTAGCGTAGAGCGTTTCTAGGTGATTTTAGGACGTCCCTTACGTCCACTGCCTTGTGAATTGTAAACAAGGGCCCTATGTGGTACTTCGGTAGTTTCTTTACTTAGCGTCTGCCCATTCCAGCCATCTTTTCTTCTGCAAATCTCAAGGTTGCTGTCTGACAAATCGGTTTTGACAGATAACTCGGCGTTACTGATAGTGTTTGGCCATAAGATTTTAATAAAGCGACGGAGACAACGGTTTAAAAATATTTGTAGGCTAAAATACAGGATCGAAAGATGCAAATCTTCATTTTCAAACTGTAATGGTTTGATTGCCAAACTTTGTTGAGTTGTATGAAAAAGCCACGAGCTTTACTTATTCTTGTTTCGATATCTCTACGGGTGCCAAAATCGTCTGTGACCATACTTTTCAGATATGGAAATTGTTTCACACGTTCTATTGCTTGGTCATTTAGTACGATAGGCAGGTCAGAATTTTTGTTTATTTGCATTTCTTTGATTTTGCTGGCGTGTATCAAGAGGCTAATTTTCGCAGATTCGTGAGCTAGATCATCAAGTTTTTGCTGCATACCCCGTTGACGGTGGGAAAACTCGCACTTGTTGTCTGCAGAGTCTAATAACTTGAGACCTTAATTGGGTTATCTTTGGTTTAATTGTTGGTAGCACGCTTGACCACTGTATTCATGATCACAAAGAAAATCATTGTGGACAGCAGGCAACTTTGTCAAACCCCAGTTTTGGTAATTAAAGAGTCGGAAAGTCTGCCATAGTGTAAGATTCTGCACTGAAAGATTTTATAGCTGTTACGTATTAATGATATTGTTACGAACATAAGATCTGGTAACTCCTGTTGTTGTTGTCCGTATGTTGTTGTTGTCCGTATGAGTGTGTGTAGAGAATAATAGGATAAATAAGCTAACACAAGTTGAGCAACTTCAACGGCTGCGTTGGTAGAGGTGCGTACTGTAAAACAGAAGATCGTGGGTTCGAGCCCATCTTCGGACATGCGTACAAAGGAAGAGAATAATAATTGTAAAAGGCAATTTAAAATTAAGAAACTGAAGTACAAACCTCCCGGAAAGAGAAAGACATCTATTGTATGAAGCCATGTCTAGATAAATTAGTGAAGACGTCTATTTAACAAAAGTATAGCAGATAGTTGTCAAGACGATATTTAAAAGAAAGAGAGGAGTTCTAGCTGTTTAGCGGAAGGAAGTAACAAAATGACTAGAGTGTACGGCAGATGTTAAGTTGTGGCTATTGGATTAATAGGGATGACTGGCTGGGATGTTAAAGCAAATTGGAGAGATCTGTGTATGAATGAGGTTACCACACAAGGCACCGAGTAGTACATGTCTCGCCGGAGTAACACAGAAGTGTAACGTGGACAGCTGCGTTCGTAACAACGCATGTTTAGTAAATACGACACCATAGGATCCTAAGGACGGGTAGGATCAAACATGTCACCAGATAGAGCCATAAGAAGTTATAATGTGCCACAGTGGTATTTCTAATCAAAAGAATCCGTACGTTTATCCAATATCATCTTTTGGGGAACACCGCAGTTTTATAACTCAGCCCAAATGCATTCTCGGTTGATAGAATCGAATACTTTTTTTAATCAACGAACAGGAAGTATAGCGGGGAATGTAGTTCAACTGATTGTTCAATGATGATTCGTAATGGGTTGATTTGGTTAATACAGAATCTTTCTTCTCTACAGCCTGCCTATTCAGGGCGAAGCTTCTTATCAATTGAATTGTTATTGCAAACAAGTATGATTCGCATTATGGTTTTCATCACCACGGACAAGATCTGAATTTCGCGCCTGGTTGTTACAGTTACTCAGATCACCTTTTTTCAGGTGTTTGACAACAATACCTTGGAGAAGGTTATCAGGGTAACTTTCTTGTTCCAAAACTTTGGTGATCAAGAGATGAAGTTTGTCGGCCTTTAACCGGATACGACTTTAAGGACCTCAGCAGTAAGATTATCAATGCCGGGGGCTTAACCACTCTTAATTGCTTTAATGGCATTGATAATTCATATCAGGGAAAAGTGGATATTCTAAAAACATGTTTACCATTAGGGACATGAAGATTTATATATTTAATTGAGTCATTTCTATCAACCTCCTAAAACTGTGGTGAATGGTAGAAAAATTTTAAATAAAATTATTACGTACCACTGTGCCAAGTGCCATTAAATGGCTTCCATTGAAAGCGTTTACCTAAAATATCATTTAATGTTAATCTGCTGCCACGTATGCGTAGGCCTTCATCCTCTAGAAAGAAAAACAAGACAAATCAAAAAAAATAACATAGAAATTTACGACTAAAGAAAAAATTATAATTTACAATATGAATTAAAAGTTTTAAAGAATGTTGTTGTTGTTTGTTGTTGTTGTTTTTGTTTTGCTCTTACCTGGCGATAATAAAAATATGGAGAATATAATTAAACTGAATACAGCTGCTATGACCAGCAACGCTATAAAAATACCACGCCAATTACGTCTTTCGGGAGAAATGGCCACCAATTCCTATTGAAATATAAAGAAAAGTTAATACAAACATTAATAAAAACTATACGAAATTAATTTATTTAATGTTATCTACTGCTGTACTCGTATGAGTTTTAATATTTTGTTTTTGTATTTTCTTATTTTAATTGTTTTTATGGAGGCAATAAAATCGTAGGTGGGCTATAAAATTCTTCGTTTAATGTCGGTATATCTTTTACTTAAATATATTTTGATTTGTTTGTGTAACACATCCACCAGCAATTGCTGTTCTAATAAATATGTTTATCCAAGAATTGAAACATGTGTTTAAAATCGTTATTTTGCTTAAACTCCCAAAAATTAAAAATAAGCAATTTTCTTTCTATTGACATGATTTTTTTTATTGCAGAGTGTGTGTGTGTGTGTGTGACCAATTTTAAACTGCAACTGAACAAACGTTCCTTATTGATTTCTAGGGGTCGATTGTAAAATGTAGATTTACGTTCTTGCTCTTGACTATGAAGTCCACTGTGATGACCAAAATAATCTTGGTTCGAGACAGCGGTGGCGTTTATGTATACAACCGACTTAAGTCAGCTTTCTCGATTTTTGTATAAGTCAAATGGCATGCGAATTTCCTAAAGGGTTCTCATTGGCAACCAAAGAAAATAAGTGAGTTTTTAAGTTCCTTTTTTAGCTGCCAACCAGGGCATTGTTTTCAGGTTTGGAGAGTCCATACCACAGAATTCTGATTAAAGGCCTCCAAAAAGCTGCTTCAACTTGTACAGAAAAAGTGGACAAGTGGACTTATTTAAAATGAGTTGGAGTTTTTAGAGTTGGTTCTTTAATTCTCCAAAAGATTGCTAGTACTTTTGGAACCAATTTCTTTAGTGTAATGAAGCCGACTTATCGACTCGGCTACCATTTACTTGCTTAACTTGAAATCACAAGAGCGAAATAAAATCCATGACAGGTTTCATAAATTTACGAGGGCGGATTGATATTGAAACTACTTAGCGCTAGATGACAGCACAAACGCAAATATTTTTCTTTTTTAGAAATTGCGAGCTGTCAAATGTCAGCTGTTAAAATTTCGCCAAAATTCATCAAAGAGAATGATACTGGGACAGAGAATTAAAAAAGAAAAATAATGAAAAATACATAAACATGTCATCGATTATTAATGGGTTAAAAATATCTTAAAAATCTCTTCAAAAGCTTAAAATCTTAAATGATATCTAATAAAATATGACGCACAATCGTACTTTTCTATGAAAAGTTCAGAGTTGAGTATTTTATTTTTTCATAAATTAAAAAATTTTCTAAACGTTGCTTCGTTATGAGTTTGACTACGAACTGATAAACAGTGCGCTGAGGCCTTTCCTATTAGATTGTGTTTAAGAAAACACCGAATATCGTGTATAAAATAATTCTTGCAAAAAAAAACCGACTTCAAAACAGACAAACTTAAAATGAAATTTCTTTATGACGGAAATTATACATTAATTATATTTGCGAAAGATTGCGTCAGGGATTTTTATATGTTGTAGAACAAAATATGAATGCAGATTAAACAAGAAAATGCAGTTGCTATGTGGTCACCCTTTATTTTTTACACTTTTTATTGCTGACACAGTAAAACAAAATTTGTTTAAATTCTAAGCGTTAGTCTAAAACTGTTCAAAAGATTGGCCATATACATCAAATTACAACTATTAGGGCACCCTTTAATTTCTAATTTAATATAGTAATGGACATTCTGTCTAATTTTCAAGAGTTTTTCTGTAATGGTTTCAATGATAGGACCATATAAGTCAAATTTCGTCGGTTAAAGAAACACCCTATAATTTCTAATTTTAAGTTTGCTACTTATAGCGGACTTAGCAATAAAGGTTTTGTGAAAATTTTAATCAACGGTCTACAACTGTTTAACAGTTTGGTCATATACATCAAATAACAGTAACTATTGTAACACACTATAATTTATAATTTTAAATATTTATACTTCCTAATATACCGGAAAAAATAGTGGACATTCTGTTTAATTTTCAAGTGTTTGTATACAACGGTTCAAACGATAGGGTCATAGTTCAATTAACTTCAAGTATGGGAACACCCTTTAATTTATAAATTCAAATTTTATTTAAATTTGTTTTTATAGCGGACTTAGCAATGGAGGTTCTTTGTAAATTTCAACTATCTGGCAAAACAGTTCAAAAGTTTGGCCACATACATCAAATTATATAAACTACTGGGACACCCTTTAATTTATAATTTTGAATGCTTATACTTATTATTATAACGGTCATAGTAATCGTCATCCTGTTAAATTTTCAAGCGTTTGTCTATAACGGTTCAAAAGATAGGTGCATATAAGTCAATTTACGTCACTTATGGGGTCTCCCTTTTGTTTTAAGATTTATTTTTGTATAAAATGTTGCTATTGGGAGCTATAGTAATAAGCTGTTTTTTTTAATTTAAAGAAGTTCCTTTTGCGGTTAATAATACACTAAATAAAATGTATCATGTATGGGGACACCCTTTAATTTTTAAGATTATGAAAAATTTTTAAAACGTGACAAATCTGTAGTCATAATCTATCAAATTACAAGAAATATTCAAAATGGCTTTAGAAATGACTGAGTTCTGCACGCACAAACATAAAAAAGCAACATTCACTTGAATTGATAACCTCCTTCTTTTTTTGCAGTTGGTTGTTAATAAAGTAATTATTATTCTTCTAATTTTAAGATTGAATTTCCTCAAACCTTATTTTAAATAAATGAAAATTAAAGTAATTATTATTCTTCTAATTTTAAGATTGAATTTCCTCAAACCTTATTTTAAATAAATGAAAATTAAAGTAATTATTATTCTTCTAATTTTAAGATTGAATTTCCTCAAACCTTATTTTAAATAAATGAAAATTGTAATCTCTGGCGAAGAGTTTAAAGCGATGAAAGTTTTTTCAGAGAGAATCTGACTTTAACGGAGCACTTTATTTATCATTTATTTTTTTTTTACATTTTCGTGTAGCAAACTGAGTTAATAATTGGAGATTATGAACACATTTTTAAAAACTTTTGGAAACAAAAAAAATAACCCTTTTAAAATGTACTTTTTTATAGACACTTTAAAAAAGTACCTACAAATATTTGTTTTAAAAATCTGTTCAAAATTAAACCATTCGTTATTACTGATACTCGTATGCGTCATCTTGTGAATGATAAAAATTGCTCACTGCAAAATTACATAAAAATCAAACAGTTCAAGGTCAAGGTAGCAGGCAGTATGAGTAAACCAACAGCAACCCAAAATTTCATGTTCAAACAGAATGTTTAACATTTGCTATTTAAAATGTCTAACATTATTGGAAACTACATTTAACAGACAAACACACAAACACAAAAAAAGGAAAACAAAAACAAAACAAAAACAAACAAAAATTAAAATAAAATGTAATAAAAATGGGGAATTCTTTTTTTTATTAAGTCAATCAATTGTGGATGAATCAATCGAACAGTTGTTTTTATTAAATGATGAAATGAATTGACAACCCAACAAACAAATGAACCAAAATTTTTAAATTGATTAAAATGCGGCCAATAATGAGTTTACCATTATGCATTCGACCGTCAAACTTTTTAATTTTGGAAGCGGTTTGATGAGAGAAAATTTTTATATAAAAAATTTTTTTAAATCCATCCAGCGACGTGAATTTTGCCCAACTTTTAAGATAAAGCATTTTTTATACCCCAGTAAAGCCCCTCAGTTAACAGCTTCTACAGTTTTGAATGCTGAGAATATATTTTTGATGTGTAAAATATCTCGCAGGTTGAGAAAAGCAGAGCTGTGTAATGATCACAACAACCATATTATATTATCGGTGACAATAACAATGGTACAGAGAAACAAATTATATTTCGATTAATAAATTTTGTTATAAATAATATATCGTCGACTTTGGGTTGCATGTTGAACAGTAAATGTGAAATTTTAATTACAATTAATTAAAAAGGGATTTTTCATATCATGGCGTTCTTTGTTTCTAATTAGCAAATGAATTTAAGATTTGTTATTAAAGTTTTATTCTTTAGTTGCTTTCATAGATATTTCATTTTCTTTTTCTTTAGTTTTCTCTTGAACAAAATTAATTGCTTTTTGATAAAATTTTAATTCTTCTCTTAAAACCCGTTAAAATTTTGCCATCACAGCACAATAATTTTCTTAAAATTAAATGAGATTTTCTTGAATAAAGAATTTTTTTATCTGCTTTTATTGCATGCAAAAGAAATTTTTAACAACTCATTAAGTTTTAAACCTGCATGTGCATGTTTTAAGGCAGTTAAAACACAATCTATTCGTGCCTTTGAATTTCATTAAAAGCCATTTATAAATTTCAAACAAATTGGTAACAAACAACCGACCATTAACTTTATCTACCCTTGTGCAATAATTACTTAAGTTGTTCCGCCATTAATTTTATTAGATTTTCTTTTTTACCTTTTAAGTTTCACTCCTTTAAATTTTATTTTTTTAACAATTTATTTGGTACTAAACTCTTTTGGCTTTAATCCAAATTAAAATTATTTGATAGAAGATTAAAATAGAAATCCATTCTTAAAAGTCATGAATGAATGCGATACAAGTTAATTGTAATGAAATCTAATAAAATATTTTCACACACAATAGAACATTTTTAGATGTTTAAATGCAAAGAAAAAAACAGAGTCTTCTGTAGGTTTTCATACATTAAGAAGATACATGGAAACTGAACCTCAATGGATTTACTTTTTTGTTGGCTTTAAATCGTTTCCAGTTTTATTTTGCATGACCAAACAAACTTCAAGGATTATCTTATTGTGTCTTGTAAATTTAATTCATTTTTTTTTTTGGTAACGAGGGAAATTCAAAAATTCTAGAAAAAAAAATACACGTTTTTAAATCAAATTTTGTTTTAAAAATATTCTCATTTCTATATTTTGAGAAAGTGTTTTTTAAGGCCTAAAGAACATAAAGAATTAAATTTACTTGAAATTAACATTCGCAAATGATTTCCGACTTCTGATCGACGCGGATGTTCAATTTTTGGCCACTCTATCGACCATTCCTAGAGTCATGTCACAAAAAACTCAAACCATATTGACCTCTAAGGCATTAATTGTAGCTAATTATCAGCAATAACCAGGGACTTCACGTCACTTCATATGAAATAAATAAAAGTTGTAAAATCGCACGAGCTTAGAGGCCAATTGACAGTTTTATTTCTCTTTAAACACACCTCGGCCAAATCAATGTTATCCACATTAAAAAAAAAAAATCATTTAACAAGCTGCGGTAGCGTCTCCATCGTCCGTAACGCGAACTCCGTCTTCATTTTTTAAGAAATAATTAGACGAAGTGACCATAAAAATAAAAAACTAAGTTTAAAATTTTTTTTAATATCACAAGAGTCATTGGCACGGTAAATAATTCTTGCAAAAAACCGACTTCAAAACAGACTTCATTATATAACGGACTTTGTTATATAACGGTTAAAAAGTAGAGCCACATTTATCAACCTACATTTACTAATGGGACACCATCTTCATATTTTGTACTTGTTATAGCGGACTAAGCTGTACAGCTTCTTGTTAATCTCACTTTAGGGATACACATGAAATTACATCAACTTTAGGGGCACCCTTTAAATTCCAAATTCAAATTTTATACTTGATGTTATAGCGGATTTGGTTCTTTGTAAATTTTAACGGCCTGTCTACAACAGATCAAAAGTATAGCAATATATTTACCTCAAATTAAATGAACTTTTAGGGCACCTTTTAATTTAATTTTTAAAAATTTATATTTTCTGTCCTTTCTATTCAATTTTAAAGCATTTGTCTTTAACAATTTAAAAGAAAATCGGCTTAGAAATGGCTGAGTTACCCAGACACAAACATTAAAAAAATCAGCAATCACACGAATTGATAACCCCCTTTTTTTGAAGTTGGTTAAAAATTGGTCTTTTATAGATGAGTAATAAAATCAGATAAGCTAAACAAAGTTTAAATACGCCAGTCGATCATACATAAATTTAAAATTTTGCTATTAAAAATCAGCAAGAACGGCCCATGACATTTCAGGCAGTGGGCAAAACACCACGCCTACTTCTAATTTTTTAATATCCTTTGGAACAATGAAGTAATTCCAATCAAAAAACAAATATATGGGGCGGTAGAGAATGAAGAAATAAGAAAAAAATGAAGTGAAAAAATTAGCGCTCGGCCATATTTTCCGAGTTATGGGCCTCTGAACTTTTCCAAATTTTTAAAATATCAATATGGGTATCATTTTAAAGCTTTTGAAGAGATATTCAAGGAAATACAAAATTTTTTCAAAATGCTTAACCTATTAAGAACCGATGGCATTTTTATGTATTTTTTTTTTTTTTTTTTTTTTTTTTTTTTTTAAATTGAAGTTACTTCACTAAACTAGACTTAGATAAATGCTGATGGGTATGCATAGTCGAATGTAGAACTTTGACTTGTTTTGCTTAATAATGAAATTCTCCATTTATTATATTTTCTGTTCTGAAGATGTAATTAATTGGCCAATTAATTATTTAATCGAGGAAAGAATGAACTTTCATTAGAGACACTAATTATTTGTAGCGTAATTTTTTTTCTCCCAAACTAAAAGAGATAGAGATATTTTCAAGGTCTAATTAAAACTGTGACATTTCCATAAAATGATATGCTGGAGGTATCTATCTTTGGGAGCCTATCCAGACGTCCTCCCAGATCAAAGCCGACCAATCGCGGCTCAGAAAAACTGCTGCCTTGATTCTTTGAAATTTCATTAATATTTCTTCAGTGGTTCCTGAGATATTTAATTTAATTTCAAAATAAATTATTTCCAAGGGGATTAAATTTTCCATATAACGACTTCTAGAGAGTTTGCCACGATTAAGAGGATGATAGAGAACCTTCTTCGCCATTGTCTAGCTCTCTCCGAGGCGAAGAATTTGGCATACTGCTCGGTTTGCGATATTAACGAATTAAAATCTTTTATTGGGCTTTGGGATGATTTAATTCACTTCTACTCCCACTATTGAGCATCACAAAGGGACCATTAAAACGCAACCTAACTCAAGGTAAATTTTTCCTAATTATCAGCACTTCAAAGGAAAGACTTAAAGGCAAATGAAAGCAAATCTTTACGTGCATTTAATAATTAAGTTGAACAATTCACTTTTGGTTTTTTATAAAATAAATGGAACCACCTTTTCAACAGTCGCAATAAAAAGATTTTTTTATTTTAACTTTGACTGGTTTTAAATTAAAAAGTTAGTTAAAGTAGATTCTTGAAGAATGTAATGCACTGTTTGAATCGCCATATATTTCTTAATAATTCTTGGTCAGCTGTAAACGCCATTTACGAGGGCTGCTCTATATACTTCTGGCCTAATGTTGAAAATGCGAATATTTATAATCAAAAATGATTTTATTGTTTTTCAAATTATTCTCCAGCATGATTTATACACTTTTGCATGCGGTCAAACCAGTTGTCGAAGCACTTTATCCACTCCGATTGAGACACCTCTAAAACATGGTTTTGAACACTTCAACAGCTTCTTCTGGCAACGAAAATCGTTGACCACGCATTTTTTTTTTTTTGATGTGCGGAAACAAGAAGAAGTCATTAGGTGCCAAGTCAGGGCTGTATGGCGGATGACCCATTAATTCGACGTTTTGGTCGGTCAAAAACGCTCTGGTTTGAGCCGATGTGTGAGAGCTCGCATTGGCATGGTGAACGATGATTCGTCTTCTCTTGTTGGTTTTTCGAATTTCTCCGATGACTTCAGGCAAACAAATTGTAGTGTACCACTCAGAAGTGACCGTCCTACGTTGCTCAAGCGGAACAGTCGCCACATGACCAGTTTTGCCGAAGAAACAGGCGACCATTTGCTTCGAAGTGCTTCTTCCACGAACAACTTTCGTTGGATTTTGCTCGTCTTTGAAGACCCACACGGTCGATTGTTGTTTCGTTTCGGGCTCATACGCATAGATCCATGATTCGTCTTCTGTGACGATCTTATAAACGTCTTTTGAAGCACCGCAATCGTATTTTTGCAAAATTTCTTTGCACCAATCGACACGTGAGCGACTTTCAAATTGTGCGGGATCCAACGAGAACAAACCTTTCTTACGGCCAGGTGTTCATGCAGTATCGAATGTGTGCCAGTGGAAGAAATGTTCAAGGATGTCTCTATCTCTCGGTATGTCGCATGTCGATCTTGCACTATGAGTTCACGCACGGCATCAATGTTCTCTGGCACAACAGCCGTTTTTGGACGACCTTCACGGAATTCGTCTTTGAGCGAGCTTCGGCCACGATTAAATTCATTATACCAATTTTTCACAGTGCTAGAGGATGGTGCTTCATCGCCATACAAAGATTTAAGTTGGTCAATGCACTCTTGTCGTGATAATCAACGTCGAAAGTTGTGAAAAATGATGGCACGAAAATGTTCACGAGTTAATTCCATTTTTTTCTATATAAATTTTTTCAAGTCACTGTAAACAACACAAAAAATGCTTAAAAATGACAAACTTTCCAATGGAAATGTCAGATTGCACTTGGCAGCACTCAGTGTTTCGAGGCCAGAAATATATATAGCAGCCCTCGTACTTAAGCGAACTGAAAACATGAAAGGGATACGAGAGAAATAAAAGAAAATTTCATGTTTCATCATCTGTTAATTAAAACGAAATCTTACAAGTTTTTGTTTTTCTTCTCTCTTAACTATTCTTCCAGCTGTCAGTTACTAATGAAAACAATAATATTGAATTTTTATCTCTTTCAATTTCAGCTGATTTAATTTTATGATTTCAGATTTTCTATGACGTTATTCTGCCTGCACTCTGTTTAAAGTAAATTATGCAAAATCTATTGGCAAAACTGTTTTGCTGTTTTAAAGAAGAAGGTGTTTAAACAAGACATGTTTTGAATTTTAAAATGTGTCACATACACTCAGAGTAATTAAGAAGAACTGCAATCTCTTTAATTAAATTATAATATCATTTCAAGGTGAATAATTAATTAATTAAAATTCTTTTAAAAAGCACTTAAGTTTTTGTATGAAAAGCATATCATTGACATTTTTATATAATTTTTCTCTCGTTGTATAAGAACACATGTATGTATTTCTAAAATGCAAATGAAGTGTATTTTTGCTGTTTTTTGTATTCAAATTACTTTCACTCACTTGGTTTGAGTTTTTGAAATCAGATTTTTGTTGTAAGAAAACGTTGTTGTTGTTGTTGATGTTGTTGCTAAGATGTGATAAGCCATGTGAAAACTCACTACTGCTTTAAATTGAGATTTACTTTGTTTAATAATTTAATTTAAAGCTTTGAGTTAATGTCGTTAATAGATTTTAATTAATATTGATTGGTAAGGATTTTCAACTTAAGAAACTTTTTTTTTGATAAAAAGAATTGTAATACAATTTTTGCAAAAAAAAACCGACTTTAAGACAGAAATACTTAAAATTATATTTCATTAGGACGGTAATTATACATTTATTATATTTTTATATTCGAGAAATATTGCGTCAGGATTTTTTATATGTCGTTAAGCAAAATATGAATACAGATTAAACAAGAAAATGCAGTAGCTATGTGGTCACCCTTTATTTGTTACACTTTTTATTGCTGACATAGTAAAACAAAATTTGTTTAAATTCTAAGCGTTTGTCTATAACTGCTCAAAAGATAGGCCATATACACCAAATTACAACCATTAAGTTTAATTTTCAAGGGATATAGGAACACCCTTTAACCTCCAATTTCAAGTTTGATACTTGTTACAGCGGACTTAGCAATAAAGGGTCTGTGTACATTTCAATCAAATGTTCAACAGGTTGGTCATATTCATCAAATAACAGCAACTTTTGTAACACCCTTTAATTTATAATTTTAAATGTTTATACTTTTTAATATACCAGACAAGGTAGTGAGCATCCTGTTTAATTTTAAAGTGTTTGTATATAACGGTTGAAAACGATAGGGCCATATAGGTCAATTTACTCCAAATAAGGGAATACCCTTTGATTTCTAAATTCAAACTTTATACTCGTTGTTATAGCGGACTTAGCAATACAGGTTCTGTGTAAATTTCAGCTGTCTGTCTATATTGGTTCAAAAGTTTGGCCACGTACATCAAATTATATTAACTATAGGGACACCCTTTAATTTATAATTTTTATTGTTTATTTTTGTTATTAAAACGGTCCAATTTTCAAGCGTTTGTATATAACGGATGAAAAGATAGGCGCTTATAAGTCAACTTATGTCCCTTATGGGACACCCTTTAATTTTTAGATTTATTTATATATTATTTTTGCTATTGGGAGCTATAGAAATATGCATTTATTTTTAAATTTTAAAGAAGTGTGCTTAACGGTTCATAATAAACTTAAAAAATGTGTATGCTGTATGGGGACACCCTTTAATTTTTAACATTATGAACTGTTTTTAAAACGGGACTAAACTATTATCTATCAAATTACAAGAAATGTTTAAAATCGCTTCAATAATCACTGAGTTATGCAGGCACAAACATAAAAAAGGAACATTCACTCGAATTGATAACCTTCTTCTTTTTTTGAAGTCTGTTAAAAAACAATTTTTTTTTGTTTATCAAATAATTAATAATTTAATTATCCCATGTAGAATTCGACAATAATCAATCTCATCCATATTTTTAAGCAACCTCCATTGACCGTAATGTGAGATTCAGTTTCATTTTAAAATGCTGCCACCAGTGTGAAAAACCAATCAATAGGTAAAATTTTCTGGATTTAACGTATTCGGTAGAGTCAATTGTACCAAACTTCGTATGGCAAACTTTATCTATTCAAAACCTACTTATGGTTAAAAACGAGCCTTATTGCTGAACACAATTTCGATTAAAACTTCGTATCAGGTTCGAACTGCTGTAGAGCTCAATCGACCTAAGAACGAGGCATATGATGGTCCTGTAGCTTCAATTCCTACACTAGCAGAATGAAATTTATCACGTAGTAGACGAACGTAGCTTCCACACCTCCGACCAACGATGGATCGAAAAATTTGAATCTTCTTCCACACGTTCGATTACAACGGCGATATTCTCTTCAGTACGCACATTCCTTCAACGTGTTGGTTTTATTGCATAATTTAGAAAGGTTGTCTTACGAAATCTACCGAAAATGTAAATTTTAATTCATTTATAAGATCCACGGTTTAAATCCTGTTTGAAGTTTGACATTTAATCTCTCGCTGCTCATCTCTCCAGTTGACTATCTTCCATAGTGGCATTCGCAGACCAGTGGAATGTTGAAAGCTGTTCAATGAATATTTTTTTTGCTCATTTTATTTTATTGAGATATTTGTACATATGAATTTCTCATCGTTGTATGAAAAAATTTTCTTTTAAAATAAAAATAGCTGAAATAGAAGAACTCTACTTTACATCATCATAAATTCATATCGCAGTTTCACTTCATTTATTTGCTAGACTGCACATAAAAGCATAATAACTTTGCCCTGCAAGCAAGCATCTTCTATCGAAAAAGTCACTACATCATTACTTCATGGCGTTGAAATGTATCGTATACAATATCGATTTCTGATCGAACAGAAGAAGGATTAAAATTGAGTATTCTGGTAGTGTTGAACATGTGTCTGTTAGAAGTATAAAAAGGGTTTATTTAACAGTATCAAGTATAAAACTTTTAAAAGTAACAGAGTTCTGCTTTATCCAAACAGAAAATGTAAAAATTAACATAATAGAGAGTTTTATATTTAGAGAGCTAGAGATTAAAAAATAAAAATAAAATATTTTGTGTTTAAATAAATTTACTTGCAGCTTCATAAATCTTTTTATTTTATTTTTTTATTAACAATTTATTTTTTATAATTTTTCTTAAAATGTTTCACACGCATTTAACAATACCGAACACTGCACAAGTCAAACTAAATAACATGAGTATTTTTGTTTATCTGTTACATTAATTAATTCACTCTTAGTAGAGTCGAAGTTGTGACTTATAAGATATCAATGTGCGATGGTCATGCAATTTGTTTTTGTAAATTTTTGAGCAATCAACTTTATCACCTGGTAGTTGAGAAAAAGTTACTCTCAATATAACTGTTTTAAGGGGAAGTGTTTTTATATTAATATAAGGGGTCTTTTTGTCCAATTAACTTCTGGAAGAGACCAAAGAGTGATTGTTAGAGGATCTTAATCGGGCAATAATGTATTTTGCTTTTGTGAAACTGAGTTTTTAATCTAGAAAAGTAACGAAGAAGTGACTTCTATAAAAAAATGCTCTGTAAAATGCTGGCAGGGTGATAACAAATAAAATAAAGTTCGCCCACACACACATATAAACACAGACACATATATGGTTTTCAGGACCTTTGCCTTCTTTAACGATTGCCGTGCCATCATTTAAGAACAAGTAAAAATTCACTAAATTGCCGACTAAAAAAAATTGATCGAAAATACTAGAAATCAATAACAAAAATATTTTTATTTTATTGTTTTTTGGTACAAGTTTTTAAAGAAAGTCCTTTATAAAAAATAAATAAACCACAACAAACTGAACAAAAAGAAAACAGGAAGATAACTTTTGATGACATTTGGTTTTACAAAAAAAACAAAAAAAAACTATTACTTCAGCTAAAGGTTTCCTTCCTGTTTTAGAGCAAATTGCTTGAAAAATGTTGCAGTTTGATTAAAACATATTTGAAATTGAAAGTTCAGCAAAAGTATTCACAAGTTCAAGGAAGAAAGAAAATAAAAAAAGTAACGATTATTTTGTTTATTACAAAAAGCTTTCAAATCAAACTTAATCTTTTCTTTTTTTTTGTAAAAGTAATGGTAATTTCTTCACTGAATAATTTTAATTGAAAGATTAAATACCATGTTTTTTCGGGTTTCGAGCCTGAAAGCCCAAACGCGACCCTAATGTTGTCGTTACAATGTCTGTTCGTTTATTACAGTCCTAACTTAAGACTCTTGAAGTTTTTTCCAGAAGCTGTGAAAAGTAACTAGTAAAACTTAAAGGGTGTTCCGTAAGTGACACGGTATTAAAATAACTTAAAATTTTTTTTTTAAACTGTGATAGGCAGACACACGAAATTTGTCCGCCATAGCAACAAGTAAAAAAAAAAAAATAAAAATTTAAATTAAAGGGTGTTCGAAAAGTAAAAAGATTTTTTGGTACGTTGCAATAGACACACAATTTTAGTTTGAACAAAATATGTTCAAAATAAATACGAAGATGGTAGCATTTCTCTTACTCTACGTAACAACGAGTATTTTATATTCAAATGAGTATTTACCCGAAATAAGATAAATACCCGGATATGAGAGTGGGCATGAACGGGTAAATACCCAGGTCTGAGCCCATTTCTAACTGTCAGTAAATTTCCGTATTAACGATTCATCTCTCTATCCATCAGTTGACTTTAGCTGGTCGTTTCAAAGAGGTGAGTTTCATTTGTTTGTTTTTACAAACTCAAGTTCCTATGAGCAGTAACAGGGCAACATTGAGTGTTTTAAATTATAATTATCTGCAGTTAAGTACGTGAAAACCAGTGTGATATCAAGCAAGCGTTTAAATTATTTGCAGGTGTATTTCAGTATTTTAATCAATTTTTAATTTCGAATGAATAGAACACATTCTGATTATTATTTGAAATGAAATTATGAAATGAAATTAATTTTGTGGTAAAGGCACAAATTAGAAATTAAATGTCGCATTATTTCTATTAACTATTATTTTTTTACAATATTTTCTTTTTATCATTGAATAATTTATGAAGTGGTTGAAATTTGTTGGGTACATAAATATTTGAGTTAAACAAATAATAATAAGCAAACTTTCATTTATTATTTAGAGAGTAGGCCATTAGGTAATAAGATAAAATGAGACTTTGTTTGTTGTATTCCTAAAGGTGCCTTTAGACGAAATGTTTTTTTTACATATGATTTGTCAGTTTTAAAATGCGCATGTAATTCCTTACGTATGACAAAATAGTAATTTCAACATATGGCTTAAAGTTTTGCGTTTAAACGTACATACCAAGATGAATCAATTACTAGGTGGTTGCAAATGCCCTTGTAGAGCACCACGTTGATGGCAAAAATATGTAGCTGACTAAACAAAAGGAAGCCAAATTTAATTTATACTTTTATTATCATTTGGTACTTAAAATAAAGTTGTACCAGTTGGTTTCTTTCTCCTACATAAGCAGTAATATCTCATATTTCATGTTTTTTTTTTGTTTTTAAACTTAATTTTATAAAATTTAAAATTTTCTAATTTTCTTACTTTTTCAAATTATTTAAAAAAATTTTTTTTTTATTATTCTAAAATTTTGACAACAACGTCGAACATAAACAAAAATCAGCTATTAAGACCAACTGTAAATTAATTCGTCTTGGTACCTAAAAATTACGCCTGACATAACCTACAAACTTAATCATTGCTTAAGGCCAGTAGTGCGATTCACTAACTTTTAACACTTTCAAAGGTGTTAACTTTAACCACACATTTTGTTGTTTGCACTAACCACTATGTGATTCACTAACTTATTTATAACCATGGTGAACAGTTTTATATTTCTCTCTCTTCAAATTGATATTACACGGCAACTCTGCCAAGAGAAATGTTAAAATAAGAGAAAATAACAAAGAAAAGTACAAAAAAACAAAACAAAAACCTTGTGATTAATAAATTTTAAATAGTTTTGTGCAAACTAAGTAGAAAATTATAATATATTACTATTTTATTTTTATTTTAGTCTTGGTGGGGCGGTTAAAGCGGTCAACTAGTGGCTTTTTTTATTTAAATTATTTTTTAATGAATTTTTTGCTTTGTACTTAATTATTTTTATTTTTTTTATTTCATTGAATGCTTTATCTTTTGATTGAATTTTTAATTTTTTAACGTTATCCACTGCCAGTGAACAACTTTTTTTTTCAATAATAAACAAATAAATGAATAAAGTTGTTTTATTTCACAAAATCATTAAAAAAGGGTTATATTTAATAAAAGAGGCATATAAATAAAATGTTATAAAATCAATACATATACATAATAAATAAACACTTTTTTAAACAGATTAAACCACACAAAAAATGCTGCTGTTAATAAACCACAATTTGTTTTGCTAAAAATAACAGCTGACTGAAGCAGCTTGCTTTAAACACCAATAAATATCGTTTAAAGTGTTAGTGAATAGCAAAATGGTTAATTTTGTGGTTAACATTTTTAAACGAAACAATTGTGGTTTAAAAAGCATAGTGAATCGCACTACAGGATTCACTATCATACACAATCGAAATAGTTTCAAAATGGCGTCGTAGTTGCCACACTATTTTACAAAAAAGATGCAAAAAGAGATGCTTTTAATATTTTGTTGTTGCTTTCTTTTCATCTTTAAAAAGGAAATCAACTCTGATTGTGTAGAAAAAATCACTTTATGAATTATTTCAAAAGATTATAAAATCTTACAGATCTGTCAAAAAGTCTTTCACACACATACAATTTTAATCCACACCATCATACTTTTTGAGCACACATGCCAATTTTGACAGATCGTACGACTGAGTATGATAGTCGATCCTGGCCTTCAAAGATATTGGACTTGTGATTCAAAGAATTAAAAAGCTTTTGAAATAAATTCGATTCTAAATGAAAGTACTGTAAGCAGGAGACTTAATGCATTTTCACAAACAACTGAAACAAAAACTTCTTATAAACTTTTACAAGAACCCCAAAATCCTAGTAACTACATAAAGAAAACGCAGTCATATGTACAAAAAACAAAAAAAAAAAAAAAAAAAAATGCCAGATTTTTTCTTACTAGAAAAATTTAGACGTTTTAACTCGCCTATAGATAAAAATCGCAGTTAGGAGCAGTATGCAGTATCAAAATAATTATAAATAGATGAGTAAATAAAATGAAATCATCGAAAAAAAAATAGCTTGTGCCACTTTGGTTTTACTTTGCAATTAAAGAAATCCAACCAGTAAATAAAACGTAACAGCATTTAAAGTTTTTGAGTGGGTTGCTAACCCAATGTGAACTCAAACCCTGCCTTACACAAAGAATGTTAAGAATTAAATATGAAGAATATACAGCAACTTTCTTTAATCTCTTCTCTTTGTAGACAACTTTATGAAATATAGTGTTTTTCTTTTTAACTTTTGACGATTGCTAATGTAAAAATTGCTGCTCTGAGACAAGAGAAGCGGACGTAGCTTAATTGAACAACACTTACGTAAATGGAATTTTATTCATAAATCATGGTTTTTTTGTAGAATGAAATGTTTAACTTTTACAAATGAACTTATCATTTTCATTTTATTTTCTTATCCTTTAGATACTTTTACTCTTCATTAGTAAACAATTTTTATTAATGAATTATTTGGTCATTTATTTTCATTTTTGCAAAAAGCGTTTTTTTTGTAGTCTAGACAAAAAGTCGATTTATTTCATAAAAATTTAAATGTTTTTTTAAAGAGTAAATTGCAATCTCGAAGAAACTTTTTTTATATAACTTAAATATTTTATTTGTTTTTTTTTTAAAAAGAAGGGCACTTTGATCTGACAACACTGGAGTTGTTAGAATTAAGTGATGAACAAGTGATCGCCAAACAAGCCCGCACAAGCGTGCGTACACAATACAACAACAAGTAAACTCTTAACAAAAAGAGCAGAACAATGAGAAAAAAGTATGCCTTCAGCTATTCAATAATTCATTCAATATCATTAATGTAAAATAATTTAAAAATTTAATATTTAAAAAATATTATAATTATAACAAAGAAATTTTTTTTTTCAGTGCACATGCTCTAAATGGCGACCTCTGCTACACACATTACATTACTTTACACATTAACTTTAGATTTTAAACTAAAACAATTGTGATACTCATACAAAACGATTATCATGTCATTACTCACATTCATAAAAAATACAAAAAAAAGTAATTTAAACATTCAAGAGAAAAGGGTTTAATTATTAAAGTTTCACAACAGCATTTTTTGTGTTGTTGAATTTATTTATAATTAAGAAATAAGCAAACTTTATCCTTTCAATCTAAAACACATAAGACTCATATTTAATTATGAAACAAGAAAAGTTTATTCCTTCCTGCCATCCTCTCTGCCTCTTTTAACCAGTCACTAATCCTTAAAATAATTGCTGCACACAACAGAATATTCAAAGACGTCAATGGGGCGATAAATTCAAATACCAGCAGCTGTTGATGTTGACAAAGAAGAGCAAAACAAAATACTAATTCCCTTTAAAAATAAATTAACTCACACAGAAATATAAAAAAAACAAACAAACAAATAAACAATAATAGAAATTAGAAAAAAAAGAAAGTTAAATTATATATTCCATCAATTCATCTGTCTGTATTTAAAGAACTGACTGTTCACATAAAATTTGGATTCACTTTAAAGATATTTAAAATTTTTTATTTTAATTATTAACAATATAATTTTAAACAATATTATTTTGGTCACATAATAAATAAAAATTATTTTTACTATTAAAATGTTACAACACAGAAAAACGTTTTTGCATCTATTAAAATTTTAATTGTTTTCAGATTTCCATTTAATTAATTTTTTAATTCTTTCAATTACATACTTGATTAAAAAATAAGTACAACATTTTCTAGCTAAATAAATAATTGTATCAATTATATATTTAGTTAATTAATAATTAATTAAAAATAATTAAATGAATAATTAAATCAATTAAAATGTTTATTTAAATTTGTATCTGAAAATCAAAAAAATTTTAATTATTTAATTTTAATTATTTCAATTATTAATTATTTCAATTTCTTAAATGGGAAAGAAATTTTTTTCTTATACCTTACATTAAACCTGGTCGATTTCACCCTGGACCAGCAGAATATTTTCAACGCATCCGCATACTGCAATTTAGGCTGATCATTAGCTGATCGGTGTTTATACTTGTAGTTTGGATGCCGGATTTATGGTAAGAAGGATAGAGATTTCCATAAAAATAGTAAATATTTTAGGGGAACTCTTTACATATTTTAATGCCACAGTTTGCTTCTAATACTTATCATCTGGATTTATTCTTAGATGCAAAGCATCATCTGGACTAGTGAATAAGGTGTTCATTACAATAAAATCTCTCAATTTCATTTGATGAATTGTATGCGGAAAAATTTCACGGAAACTGACCAATCAACATCGTGCCGATGCCTAGTGTTTGGTTAAATATAATATTATTGAAAAGGGAAATTATTAAAACAATAGAAAACACATTTTAAAACTCCTTTCTTTTTATTTTTTGATAACCGAGGCCTTCTTATTTTTTAGAACTCCTTCAAGATCTCCACAAAACAAATTATCGAAAATGAATTTTTTTTGGTACGATTTGAGTTTCGCATTTCTTACAGATAAATATTTTTAAATCTAAATTTGATGTTATCACGTAGGTTCAACACATACAATTTAAACTATTGAAATTTTAAAACAACTTTTTTCTTACACCCGTGTGACTACATTTTCAAAAAAAAAAAAAAAAAAAAAAAAAAAAAATTAAAAAAAAAAAATAAATTAAAACGAATGAAAATGTACGCTGGTAATAAATAAAAAGAGAAACAATATAATTTTACATATCTAAACTTGACAAAATTGTGATGGAAACCATTAAAGGATTTATATATCTGTACCACCGAAAACTAAAATTTAGTGCAGTTTTTCTTGCTTAAAATGTTGAATTGTGTCTTAAAAAAAGTGTTATTTTCCACCACTAATAGGTGTGGTATTTGTGTGGTAAAATAAAATAAAAGAAAAATAAGGTAATACATGTTGGGCAGCAACATCTGCATATTTGGTAAACAGAAAAATCTGAGTTCAAATCCCAGCAGTGTATTGAGTATGAGTTGTTTAAAAGGCGGATAAAAGTAGAAAAACAATTTTTATAGCAGCAGGAAATGAGTAGATTGAGATAGGAACATCATTGTAGTTTCACATTATGTTTATTGTAATTTTTTAGAACTATTAGTGCCCACGACTTTGTCCGTATCTCATTTCTAATTTTCTTAAAATTCAAATTTGAAAACATGTACTTTAACACACTTATTATAGAATTCTGGAGACAGTAAAAAATTGTCCATTTACAAAAAAACTACAACAATGTGCAGACATTTGTTCTAGTACAATTATACTGATAAAATTAGGTGACTTCACATTCGTAAATCTAGTTTCCCTACAAAATGACATATTTTTACGAAGAAAAAGTATTTTATAATTTAACCCAGGTTGTGGTAACCATAATCATTCTTTCCCGTCTCCATTATCCCTCCGTCTGGTGAGAAGAAGTCCCAAGCCAAGCTGGCAAGGCATAAGAAATGACAGGGCGAATGAAAGACGCACTCTCCTGTCGAGACCTTCCGAACACTTCAACACGTCCTGGTAGAAAGAGTAGATTCTCTTGGCTCTTACGAAAATATCATCAATATGTCCATAGCATTTGAAATTTTCGTGAAAGGTGACAGTGGTAGGCTTCGAAATATTCAAGGTAAGACCATTTTGCAAAATAGTCCGTCATTGTCGCTAGATATTGGTTAACTCGGACGTTTGTGGTCCTTGCTCTAGCAACTGAAGAAGCAGTAAGAATATCATCAGTATAGGTAATTAAAAGATCCTTCCATGACGGCTGTGGTATATCCGACATAAAGATATTGTATAGCACAGAGCCTAGCAATGAGGCCTGTGGTACTTCAGCAGAAATTGCACACTCGCCAGATCTCACATCACCAAAACGTACCTTAAAGGATCGCTCCACTAGGAAACTGTTTACTGTACGACAAATACCAACACCAAATTCCATACCAATCATCTTGGCAAAGTTCAAACTGACCCCATTACAGTTTATTACATATATAAGCTATGGTGTTAACGGCCGTACTACCTTTTGAAGCTGGTATAGCCCTTTATTTATTTTAAACTTCGTCGACGATTTAATGCTGAAGAGAAATATAACCGAAGGAGGGCACTGTGTTTTATATATGTTTTAGTTTTAAAAAACTTAACACACATGAAAAAGATTGAAGTTGTTAAAAAATTGGTCGTGGCTGTGTTATGAATCCAGACTACCAAAACAGCAAGAGCTTGGTAGTCAACATGCTCATCATCTAAGCTACAGTACCCTTTGAAGTTAGAAAAGGCCAGCATAATTTACAATTTAATAAAAAAAAAATACATTTGTTTAATTTAAATGTTGCGTAAATTTATTTTATACCTTCAATTTTCATTAGACTCATACGAAAGTATAATTAAAATTTAAATTTAGATATTTATATCTGTGTGTGTAAATAGACAACTTTCTGTATTTCTGTGTACAATAGTAAATATTATGGATAGGAATTTTATTAAGCTCCTGTTACATTTTACACATACATATGTGTATTTACATATGGAATTGTTTACCCATACATACGTGAACAAGTAAAAGTATTTAGGTATGTATTCATGTAGTAGCAAAAATAATTTGAAGTTTTTGTATTTTTTGTCGTCATCATTTTACATTTGATTAAAATATTTTCAAAGGACAAAAATAACTATTTAAAAGTTTTATTATAAATCTGATTGAGAGTTTGTGGGTTTGTTACGCAATCACGTTTTTACTACTTAACTGATCCTTACGAAATTTTGAACAAACGCTGTCAGAGAGTATTTAAAAAATACAAATAAAAATACAAACTTACTGTCAGACGGTAGAATTAAAATTATTAAATTTCAGAAGTCAATTTGAGATGATGTTTTCGTTAAGTGTTTAGGACCATCGTGAAAGTTTGAGCATATAAAGTAGAAAACTTTCAATCTTAATCATAATCAACGTAATGGTCAAAATTAAGACAAACTCACTGGTAGAGCTGGTTATTCTACGTTCGTCAAATGTAATGCCGCATCACAGATTTTATTTGAAATCTTAAAATCCGAAAGAGCTCTTTTTAATGCTTATTTTATTGATAAAAATATGGCAACACTATTTTAAAGCAAAGCTTATTTTGCCATAATTTGTAGGATATTTAGGGATATGGCACCTTAAAGGGTTAACACGTAACCTTTTAAAGGGTTTTCTATGGGGCAGACACTTTAAATTTCAGCAACAAATAAAAATAAAAAAAAGATTTTTAAAAGTGTATACAAAATTCAAGAGATATGGCAACGCCAAGGCAAAAATTTAAAAATTTAATTTTTTATGGAAAGAAAAAAATTTTTGCGCTTGGTATTTCAAAAGTAGTTATAAAAAGAAAAGTCATTTCAGCCTGAAAAAAAACTTTTGAAAATTTTTTTTTGGAAATTCATAAATATTCTGCCTTTTTATGCATGGCGAAGTCGATTATGTGATGTTCGTCTGTCGGTCCGTGTTAGTGTTGAAGTTAAGTTTGCTTAGGCACTAGATGATTTAGAAAAAATTAAAATATGCCAATCGATCAGACATAGTGTCGAAAGGGAAGCTATTGGAAATCAGCAAGATCGGTCCATATCCTTCGACGCAGCGGGCAAAACACCACGCCTACCTCTAATTTTTCTTTATCATTTGGAACGCTGAAGTAACAGCAAAAAAAAAAACAAATATATGAGGCGATAGAGAATTAAAAAATAAGAAAAAAAACATCAAGTGAAAATATTGGCGCTCGCCCATATTTGCCGAGTTACGGCCCTCTGAAGCTTTCAAAATTTTGAAAATATCAATATGGGTATCGTTTTAAAGCTGTTAAAGAGATTTTCAAGGAAATAGTAAAATTGAAAAAAAATGCTTAACCCATTAAGAGCCAGTGGCATTTTTGCGTAAATTTTTTTTTCAATTTTTTAATTCTCTGGCAACTCTATATTTGATTTTACTTAAGTTACTTCTCTAAACTGAACTTAAGTAAATGGTGAAGGGTATATAAGATTTGGCATGGACAAATATAGCACTCTTAGTTGTTTTTCACTTAAGTTCTATTATGTTTTTAAATAGTATTGAATTCTAGTCCTTCCCATCCATTTTGTGACATTATCCTTGAAATAATAAAAAATTAAAAAAATCTATTAAAGAAAAAAAGAAGATAAAGTTAACAAACAAAAGATAAAATCAATTTAATTAAAACTTCCTCTTAAATAGTTTTAGTTAAATTCCTTTGACAAAAATATCAGTTCATTTGTTAATTGTCTAAATGACAAACGCTTTTGTTCTGTGAGAGTTCTATAGTTAATTTTGTGTTTGCTTTAATTTCTTTAATGTTTCTGCTGGTTGTCATTTCAAATAAAATTTTCTTATGCAATATTTTACTGTCATCGTTGTAGACATGTAATTTCCGCCCCTCTTCCCTTTTGGCCTGTTTTGTAATTCTTTTAATCGACATTTTGGTTTTTTTTCGGCTTGTAATTTTATTATAAAAAAATTGTAATCAATCAAATGGGTAACATATTCTACGTACTTTTGTTGAATGTTTTAATTAATTAATTATTTAGTGTGAAAGTTTTTATTTTTTTTTTCATCTTTAATGTGTCCAGTGTAAAATTATTTTCAGTTCATTAAATTGCTGTTGGGTTTCTTATTTCTTGTTTCTTGTTTGTTTTTTCTTATTTTTTTCAATATTAAATTAATAAACTTACAACCTTGAGATGTTGTTGATTGTTATTGAAATTGATTTTGAATTTCTATATAAATATTTTTTTTGTAAATGGAATCAAGTGTACTCGTATGCTTTGATGCTGTTTGTGATACTTTTATCACAAGTCTCCCCCAAAGCACTTTAATAATACAAAGGAAATGTTGTGTTTATTCTCAACTTAAATTTTTATTTTATTAAAGTTTCTGTTACTTTCCAAGATTTTATTTCCTTGCGCGTTAAACTTTAACAATTTAATTAATTTATTAATCAGAAATTTATTTATTTCCATTTTAATTAAATATGTAATTGATTTAATTAAAGAAAATTCGATTAAAATTTTATCTGAACGCAAATAAAGCATAAACTTTTTAAGACGAACAACAGCAGAAACTGAAAGTTGGAATTAGGAGACAAAAAATAAAAAAATGCTGAAAGTCACTATAAAGATCTTCAACCGACATCGACATCACGGAGATAAAAAGCAAGCAGCAGCCTTTATTTTGCAAATTGTCAGACTTTATTTCAGATCCAATTAAAGCTTCACCAAATATAAGATCGATCACATTGCTCTAAAAGTAGGTAAAGATATTCAAAGGCATTAACAGATTAGGAAGTGTGATTTGTTAATGGCGTTAAATAACCGGGTGTTTTTTAAGGCCCGCTGGAACTTTAAATTATAAAAAAAAAACACAAAAAATTAAATTTTTATGAAAATTTTTTTCTTATCATTTTCAGTAAAATTTGGCAAATGATTATGAATAGACTCACGCTTGAACAACGATTTTGAATTATCCAAATTAACTTTGAAAATCAGTTATCAATTCGAGCAACTTATAGACGACTTCATGATTTTTATACTGCACATAATAGAACGTCTGAGCAAGCCATCCGTTGAGCTGTGGATAGATTTCGTACCACATACTCTCTAGAGGATGCAACAACACCAACACGTCGAAGGAATGTATGTGCTGAAGAGAATATCGCTACTGTAAAGGAAAATGTGGAAGAAGATCCAAATTTATCGAATCGTCGTCGGTCGCAGGAATTAGGGCTCTGTCCGCCCAAAAATTTTTTAAGCAAAGATCTTCTTGGCCTACACCCGTTAAAGATCCAGATAGTGCAGGAATTAAAACCACCAGACCATTATATGAGTAATTTTTTCACCGATTGGGCTCTAGAGCTGATTAGCTGACCCGTTTTTAAATCGCTAAAATACGTTCAGCGATGAAACTCATTTTTGGCTTAACGGGTTGGGTAATAAGCAAAACTAGCGCATATGAAGTTAGACAAATCCACAAAATTCCCTACAGACTCTATTGAATCTAGAAAAATACACTGTTTAGTGTGATTTACATCCTGGTGGCATCATCGGGCCTTATTTCTTTCAAAATGAGGCCGGATCTCACGTTACGGTCAATGAAGATCGTTACCACACCATGATTAATGATTTTTTGTTTGAAAATATGCATGACATTGATCTGAATGAAATGTGGTTTCAAAAAGATGGCGCTACGTGCCATACGGCAACCGCAACCATCAAATTATTGAAATCAAAATTTGGCGATAAGTTGATTTCAAGAAATGGACCTGTCAATTGGCCAACAACGTCGTGTGATTTGCCAACTCTCAATTATTTCCCAAAGGGCCACGTGAAGTCATTGGCTTATGCTGATAAGCCAGCAACAAATGACGCTTTAGAGGCCAACATTGTTCCTGTTATTCGTGACATACGGCCAGCAGTCTCCCAAAATTGGACGTCCACAATGCGCTTCGTCATCAGCAGCCACGATGGCCATATGTCCGAAATAATTTTTAAATATTAATGCCATGTTCTGATCTGTCGTATAAAAAAATTCTTAATTACAATTTAATCTTTTGTGTGATTTTTTACAATCTAAAATTCTAACGGGCTTAAAAAACACCCTTTATAATAGACACCAGGAGCATGACATAATATAATAACACTTAACGAAATTAAGACCCAGCAGTGCTTCAAATCGATACATTTGTAGTAAATTGGTTAACAGGCGCAAGTTGGAGGATATAAAAAAAATAAATGACTTGATGACAGGACATAGCCACTTTATATATTTGGCTAAGACGAAAATCAAGGACGATGATGTAAATGATGACTGTAATGCAAAGGTTGGCCATTACGAGCAATTCTTACAGACACGGTAATAAACGCGAAGGTCTTGGCCAAACATATTTTTGTCGTTGTAGAACAAATTTGAATAGCGCGGTCTGCTTCTGATCTCCTCTACAGGATAATATTGTGTTTTTACATATTTATTTCTCTTACCCTTCACCATAAAAAGTGGAGCAAGGTTTGTTCAAGTTTGGCACACCGTTTGTTATTCCTACAACATCCATTTCCGACCCCATAAAGTATTTATATTCTGAGTCCTTATTCATAGCGAAGTCTTTTAAGTGATGTCCGTCTGTCCGTCCGTGCTAGTGTTAAAATCATTTTTGCCAAGCCACTAAATGAGCTTAAGAAAAATTTAACTACGCCAATCGATCAGATTCGTGAAAATCAACAAGACCCATCCATGTCCTTCGAGATAGCGGACAAAACAACACGCCTGCCTGTAATTTTTCCAAATCATTTGAAACAATGAAGTAACTCCAATAAAAAAAAATAAGAAAGAAAAAACTTCAAGTGAAAAACTTGCCGCTCGCCCATATATTCCGAGTTATGGCCCTCTGAACTTTTCGTAGAAAAGTACGATTGTGCGTCATATTTTTAAAGATATCAATGTGGGTATCATTTAAAAGCTTTTGAAGAAATGTTTCAGAAAATATTAAAATTTTTAAAAAATGTTTAACCCATTAAGAGCCGATGACATTTTTATGTATATTTTTTTAATTTTTAATTCTCTGTCACCCAAAAGTTTGCTTTTTTGATTGGAGTTACTTTGCCAAACTAGATTTACATACATACATGATGAAGGGTATACAAGATTTGGCATAGTTGAATGTAGCACTGCTTCTTCTTCTTTTTATTTTATTAATTTCAAACTCGTCAGAAATTATTATCTCTTTTGTTATATTTTTACTTAACTCTGTGCAAATACTACAAACACTTACTTTATAACCATAAATAACAAATTTCGGTTTTTAGTTTAACACTGCCATATCGCTCTGAAATGTTTATTCATAGGCGAGTTAAATCGTGTACATTTACTTGCTTTGAAAAAATATGGCAACCTTAATATTTGCTTACTTTTATACAAGAAATCATAGATTATGGTACAATTGCAACAAAGCTACAACAACAATGGGAGAAAAATGTTATGGGTATGAGGAGTATTGAGACCTCTTAGTTGTTTTTTTTAATGTGAGTTGTTTACTTCTTATAAGAATTGCTTAAAAGTATTAATTAATTCTGAATTCTTGCTGCGTGTAATGAGGAACTTTGGCATCAGCTCTTAAATATGTGCAAGTGTTATTAAAAAAATAAACCTTAATGAAACTCTGTGACCCTGAATAGTAGTAATCACCCAACAAGGCATTTCACAAAAATCAACATATTTCATTCTCAAAATATATTACTTTTCTAAACAAAAATTTCTATTTTTAATGAAAAAACGTTAAGAGGATTTAAAATTTAATTTGCTGGTTTTGACAAGCAAAAGCAACATTTCTTCCGACTGACTGTTTCGTTGTACGACCTACAAATATCTGCGATATGCTTAACAAAAACAATCGAAATAACACCACATTTTGGTGTCTCATCGACAAAGATGGTAGATACCTCCAACATATTGTTGTGACATCTTTGTTTTACTTTTATAAATTTTGTTATTCACTGACAGCTGTCGTTACATAAAAGGAAGCGAATAGTTATAAATTTTGAAATTTTATAAAAACCTGTGTGTGTGTGTGTGTGTATGATTGCGTGTGTCTATCAACATGTAAAATTATTCTCAAGAAATAATATAAATAAATTTAAAGAAAATGTCAATACGATAATATCCTGTCGACAGTTTCTTTTGTGCCAGGGTATTTTTTATACTAAATTTTATTGTAGTGGCACAAAGATGTAATTTGTTGTTGTTGTTTATTACAAAACACTTACACCTGTTTTTCTTTAAAAGCATATTTTTTATATTTCATTGAAAAAGAGCTTAGAAATGTAGCAGTGTTGGCGGCAGCATAACATCAAAGTATTAATTCTTTACACCAATTTTTTTTTAATTTTAAAATTTTAAAGGAATTTTTTTGACCAATTTTCTGAATAGAAACTATTGAAGATGTTTAAAGCATTTTACCAAGTTCATATAAGTCCTTAAAGGGACCGAGGCTGCTTTTCTACTTAACTCTACTTAAGTTTTCTGCAACAAAAAATGAATTTTTTAACTTTTGCGTTATTTAAAAAAAAATATATTTTTTTGAATAAAAATATTTTTTACTATAAATAAAACAAAATTATTTTTTTTATTAAATAAAATTACAAACTTGTTTATTTTTTTAAAATTAATTCTTTTTTAGCTCTGGAAATTAATTCGAAAGTAACGCAAAAACAAGTAAGCGTGCTATGATCGGCAATGCCGAATCTTATATACCCTTCAGCATATATAAACATTTAGTTTTTGAAGTAACTCCAATCAAAAAAAATAAATTTTAGGGTGCCAGAGAATTGAATAATAAGAAAAAAAAAAGAAATTAGGGTTTTTATATCATTTTACATTAAAGTGTCATCGGCTTTTAATGGGTTAAATATTTTTTAAAAATGTTAGTATTTTCTAAAAGATCTCTTCGAAAGCTTTTAAGTGAAACCCATGTTGATATTTAAAAAAAAATATGGTGTAAACTCGTACTTTTTTATGACAAGTTCAGAGGCCTATAACTCGGAAAATATGGGTAAGCGCCAATTTGATCATGTGATGTTTTTTTCTTAGTTTTTAATTTTCTATGGCCACATACATTTGTTTTTGTTTTTTTTGATCGAAGTTTCCTTACTAAATTAGATTTGTTCCAAATGATATGAAAAAATTAGAGACAGGCGTGGTATTTTGCCCGCTGCCTCGAAAGACATGCACCGATCTTGCTGATTTTCAATAGCAAAATTTTATGTCAAAATTTTTTATTTAAAGAAATTTTGTCTGATCGATTGGCGTATTTAAATTTTCTATAGCTCATCTACTTACTTGGTAAAATTGATTTCAATCTGATCATGAACGGGCAGATGGACAGATGGTAATCGCTCAATCGACTTTTCTATGCATAAGAACTCACAATATTTACACTTTATGGGGTCGTACCTGAATATTGTATGAAATTACAAACGAAATGACAAACTTAGATAAACCATTTTTCCCATCTGTGGTGAAGGGTATGATAAGTTGCACGCAATAAAGAAATTTATATAATAAAAAAAAATAAAAAAAAAAATCCAAGGGAACTCTATATGTTTTGATGTTTATAGTTGCTTTGCATCAAGTGACTGCCTGTTAGAAATTTTTTGTCGAAGGTGTCAATTTATATTGTTAAGAAATTTATTATTTGCAAGATAACATTTTTAGAAACAGATCGAAATACAACTTCATAGAATGTTGTTGTTTTTTTTTTCTATCCCATTCTTTATTTAATATTTTTTCCTTTTTAAATATAATTAAAGCACACGCTATTTAAAATAAAGTTTATTTAAATACAACTTATTGCGCAAATTGTTGAGACTAAATCATATAAAAGGAACGCATAAATCTGATCAAGGTGAGTGTGGCGTATGAGTTTTGAGAATGACAGTTAAGGCCGGGGCACATAGAATCCGTCATATGTTGTACTTTAACAAATTCTACAAAAGTCAAAGTAACGACGGATGAGCTTGGCACAATAAATACTTTGCTAACGGATGTTAAATCAAAGTTTGCTCTCTATTTTTATTCACTTTTAAAAGAAATTTGTATTTTATTCACATGATAATTTTCTTTTATTTGTATATTATTTTTTTCCACTAAAGTTATTTTATTAAGATCACAGAATACAATTGAAACGCAGCAAGTGTTAAAAGAAATAGAGAAGAAGAAGAAGTTGATAGTTGCCAAAGTATTCAACGTACATCAAAAGTTAAAAGTTGACCAACTTTCGTACTTTGCGTTGACGGACACGTATTGATTGTGACAACGCTCTTAAGAAAACATGTATTTTAACTGACTTGTCAGTTGAATTTGTCAAAGTTTAACGTATGACGGATTCTATGTGCCTTGGCCATTAGTAAAACGTGAAGATAACGAATCTTTGTCATAACTTAAAATTTTAATTCTTTAAGTTTTTTTATGTCTCTCTTGCAGCAAAGGGTTGATAATGCAGTTTTAAAATAAAAGAAATGTTAAAAAATATTAAATGTTAATTTTGTTAATCATCTAACAGCGATACCTAAATTAGCGCGTAAGACGCGACGCAAAATAACGCATGGCTTTTACGCTGAAAGTGCATACCTAAATAAAAGCGCAACGTTTTGTTGTGAACAGTAATGTTGACCTATCACTTTTAATAAAACCCTATAAAATGAAATGCAAAACAGTGATAAAAACGCTAGATAAACCCGAAAAAAGCAAAAATGTCATTACTGTTTTGTAACGTTCTCTAAATACTACAAAAAAATATGTAAACAAGAGTAGCTTGCAGGCAACTGCATTAACTTTTGCGCTGTCAAAATTGGATTTTCTAATTGCTAAGCGTTAACGCCGTGCTATCATGAGAAATTTTGGCAGATATCTTGCGCTTTACGCGCTAATTTAGGGATGGCAGTAAGAAGTACAAAACGTCAAAAAATGATTTACGGCCACACATTAAATAAATTGTTCAGGAGGATCAAATTATTTGCATGAAAGCTTTGATAAGCTCCAAAGATTAACAAGTTAAGGTGCCGTAATTAGCTGATAACAGAAAAAATGGTTAAAAAAAATCATGGCTTCGCCCATGATAGATATATGGTCCGTTTTAAGCATCTATTAAAGAGTTTTTTGGAATTAAGTATACGTGGGAGTAATTAATTAAATGGACTAATTAATTGACGCTTTTATTAGCATTGATTGATAATTAATGCTAATGATTTATTTAGCATTATCATTATTTTCTTTAATGATAATGATTTTTAATGAAAAGGTTTTATTAATAATTAGTTAACTAATGATTAAATAGTTTAAAATCACTGTCATCAATGTATGTTTTTTTAATTAAAGTTAAGAATTATTTTAAAATGATAAAAATTTGGTGAAATATATGTCTTTTAACTTTCTCAGGAAAAATGAAAGACTAAGGGAACATACTTTTGTGTTCGTGTAAGTAATAAGATCTGTTAGCTGGTGCGTTAAGTGACTTAAGGTCTCAGTTTTACATCTATCTCACTTAAGATTAATAATTTATAAAAATTTTGAATAAAGATCTACCTACAAGAGCGATAAAATTTATAAATTTCTGCATAAATTTTTTTTTTCAATTTTTTTTGCGATCAAAGCATTGTGTTTGATAAAAACAACTATTTGTGATTCAATTGTAATTAAGTAATTAAATAATTTCATAAAAAATTTCTTTAGCATTAAAAAAGAATTATTTTAAAGTAAAATCATTAGCATTAAATGGTTGCTAAATTTCCTTTATTGTCATTATTTCAAACAATGACAATGACATTTTAATAGTAAAATGAAAAAATCCCAAGTATAAAATTAATATAAAATTTTAATCAAAATTGTAATTAATTTAATTATAAATTTAATAAGAAAAAGAAGAAACTTCTTTAGTTTTAAACTAAATCCCAATGAGTTCTCTTAAACCTTCTGATAAGCCTCTTTCCCGTAATGAAGTATTCGGCAATGATGGTAACGCAATTTTAAAGGGTTTTTCGTTTTAAGGCGATTGACAGTAAGGGAAGCAAACTCGCAAGTACCCAAAAGTTGCGGTCATTTTTAGGTTTTCACACCAAAAGGGTCAAACCTTAACTTTTTGGTTTCCCTATAATATGAGTCCCTCTTTGCGCCTGTCACAGTCCTCTAATTCTCATTTTTTTTTTAATGTTCTTTCGTTGTTAATAAGCATAATTTAAAATATAAATCAATAAAAATTTACTTTTTTCGGCTTAGGTTCATTTTTTAATTTAATTTCTCAAAAATTTTTAGAAAGAAAAATTATTAGCAAATGTATGCGGACGTTTTCCAAAGAAAATAAGAAAAATTTGTTACCAGCAGAATGAAATAAAGCATTTTCTGGATGGACACATCCTTCATCAGCACTTCTTTGCATCTTTTTGGAAATTAAATTAAAAAAAGAACCTAAGCCAAAAAAAAGTAAATTTTATTTCATTTATAATATCTGGGGCTCAAATTCGGATTGAGAAAAAATTAAAAATTTATAAATTTTAAAATATTTTGGAAACAAATATGAAAATTATATGTTTTTCGACTTTTTGCACTTTTTTGCTTCAAAACTTAAGCTAGAAGGCTCCTCTGCTATGCTGATGTTAAGTTTTTAATCAATCGGCCTAATCTTTTACAAATGGCCGAGTTATTTACAAAATATTTTAAGTCTGCCCTACTGTAGAGTGAGGAGTTTTAAATGATAATACATTTCATAATCATTACTTTGAACGCCGAGTATTACAAAATTATAAGTCATGAATGGAAGAAAAGTGAAAAATTAGTACCAAACTAGAACTTTTTTATATCAATGATTTATTTATAATAATATTTTATCTTAAGCTCAATTTTTATAAATTAATTATTATTTTTATAAATTTTACAGTTTTGACCTGGAATAGACTTTTTCTATATTAAGAGTATTAAGAAATAAATATATTCAACATTTTTGTTCCTTTATTACTCCTGGCTCTATAAGTCAGTTATAGAGCCAAATATTCTCTATGGTGCTGTGTTTTAGTGGCCCGCTCTTGAGAGATTGGTCAACCAAAAGCCTCTTGACAAAGTTAGGAGAACAGCCGCCATTTTGATTACTGGGGCTCTTCGAACTACTTCGACAAAGGCTCTGTATGCTCTTCTCCACTGGTTACCCACCAAACTTCTGGCATTGCAACAGGCTAAATGCTGTGCAGCCAGACTTAATGCCCTCTCACGCTGACTCAAGCTGGACATAGGGCACTCTAAGATTATCGATCGGGATGTGCCACTGCCATCAATTGTGGACTACATATCTTCTACTCCCGCTCTGCACCACGGGTTTCGGATCCATATTCCAAATAGGGAGATATGGGTCCGTGACGAAGTGGTTGTGGGTGGTACTGTTGACATCTACACCGATGGCTCGAAACTGGACGACAGAGTCGGTTGCGGAATCTTCTCCAATAATCTTGGCCTAAGACTCTCCCCCAGACTCCCTGACTACTGCAGTGTCTTTCAAGCCGAGGTAATGGCCATTCTAAAAACATCCGAAATAGCGCTCAGGGACGATCTTTCTGGTTATGCTATTCGGATATTTTCGGACAGTCAGGCGGCAATCAGGGCGCTTGCTGGTGCATATAGTACATCTAAGCTAGTCCTGAGTTGTCGCTCATTACTGAACACTTTATCGGAGCGGTCACAGATTGACCTGTTTTGGGTCCCTGGTCACAGGGTAACTGTGAGGCTGATGATCTCGCTAAATGGGGCACATTGCTTCCTAATGTCTCCCCGCTACCAGACGTTGGAATTCCTCTGGCAACGGTGAAAATGGCCATAAAGAACCACTACCTAAATTTGGCTCGCAAATTATGGGTAGATGAAAGTTCCTGCTGTGTCTCCAGACAACTGTGGACTACACTGGACCTCAAGCGGACCAGGCAGCTGCTCAGACTGGACAGAAAATCCATAAGATCACGGTCTCGGTACTTACTGGACACTGTCTAATCGGTAGGCATGCTGAAAGACTTGGTCTGCCTTTTAATGATTTCTGCCGCAGCTGTGGCTCGGAGGATGAGGAAGAGACCGTACTCCACCTCCTGTGCCACTGCCCATCCCTGGCTCGAAGAAGACTAAGAATTCTGGGCTCTCCTTTCTTTGGAACTCTTACGGAGCTATCATCTCACTCTATAAGGGACATAGCGAAGTTCATCCGTGAATCCTCATGGTTCTCGGCTGGGTAATGGGAGTCATGCCGCCTTCTTTGTGGTATCACAACGGGCCATTCGTGCGTGCTCAAGTGAGCTTCTTCGCGAGAGGCTGCCACTCCTAACTAACTAACTAACTACTGAATACGTCGATAGATATTTAAGGATAATTTGAGCATATTGACAAAAACCACTAAATTTAGTTTTAATTTTTTTTAGAACCTTAAAAAATAATTATTTATTCAAGGTCAAATAAAAGAATTTTTTTTGCTTCATAGTCTGTAATAATGAATAGAAAAGATTTACTAACAGCTCACTTGCCTTTTATACACAAACATTAAAATCGCACAAAATTATTTGGCTACACGTCATTACGTTTTTAGTTTTAAAAATATTTTTTATAGAAAATAATTGAATTTGATTTTCCTTACTTACATTTTAAACGTAATTTTTTTAATTAAGATTGTCATTTAATTAAATATTATTTTAAGATTCGATAGAAGCAAATTAAATTTAAATTATTTTCTTTAAATAATTAAACAGAAAATGTTGGCTTTTATCAAATCGATTAAAACTTCGAAAAAAATTTAAATGAAAAATCCATTAATATTAATTAAAGAAAATGTTTGTGAGCTGGCATTTGTCGTGTGTGACTTATACCTTTTGACTACAGCCGGATATGGATGTTTACGGGGCAGTGCACCTGTTGTTAATGCTGGTTGGGCGAAGGGAAATACATTCCTTTGCGTTAGAATAGCATAAAACCCAGATGGATGTGCGATTAGTGCAAAGCTTGCTCTGTACTTTGCAGATCTTGGATATCTACCGCCCATTAGTTAATATAGAGACCAACCTTTTTTATTGAAGCTCTAGCGTACCCTGTCTATCCATACTCGTGGAGAGTTTTTTAAAAAAAAGGTGATCGAGACGTATTAAAGAATATAGATAAGGACATGACAATGGCTAGTTCAATTTAAAACACCAATTGATTGTGTTAGCTAGAGAATTGATCAGATTAATTAAAGTTTTTGACCTGTAGAGGCTCTAATTGGTATCAGTAGCGCACCTTAGATGAAGAGTGGCCGAAATTCCTTTTTTTGTTCGCCGATTTGTTTAACTTTTTTTTGGTAATTTGATGTCAGATATCTGAATATTATAATTCGGAGATATTCGGCTGATATATTTGTTATTTGTTTGGACAGACACGCTCAAAGTTCATATAATTTCGCTTGTTTAAAAGGGCATGCAAATTTACTGTATATTCAATCTTATGCTACAATCACAGTAAACTTATTATTTGACTTTGTTAAATATTTTCGTAAATGAAAATTATCATAGATGACACTTACATTAAAAAAAGTTGGAAAATTTGCCGTATGAAAAATTTCGTAAAACAAAATATAAGTAACATCAAAATATCAATGTTCAACAACTTCAGTGGACTGCATCTTTTTAGCGCTGTGAAGCAATGTTTAACGAAAGATGTCAAATTACGGCTTGAAGTCTCAGCTAAAAGTTAAAATAAAATTCAGCTGCTCCGACCTGCTCTTTTCCAAAAAAAAAAGTAAAAATTCTAACAGTCCACCCTAAATACGGGCGTAAGGCACGACGTAATTTAGCGTCTAGTTTTGACGCTGTAATGAGTAACTTAAATAAGAGCGCCAACGTTGTGAAACGAACAGTATTGTTTACTTATCTTATTTGCTAAAAACCACAAACTTAAAATAATTAAGAGATATAAAATCGCGAAATTGACCTTAAAGTAGCTGCAATGTCATTACTGTTGGAAATACTTTTGTATATACCACAAAAAAAAAAAAACAATAACAACACTTCTTTTGCAGCCAACTTCACTTTTTACGCGCAGTCAAAATTGGATTTTTCAATTGTCCAACGTTAGCGTCGCGCTATTTGGGTTGGTCTCATACATTTTGTATGGGCATGAGAATTTTTGACAGTTAAATAACGTCTTACGCTTGTATTTAGGGTGGACTGTAAGGTGATAAAATAACAAAACATGAATTTTCCTTCGTTTATGTTGTTGTTGCCATAAATCTTTACTGTTTTAAATTATTACATAATGTAATATACCCGCTAGGCAATAGCTGAAATTCTGAAAGAGATTAAAGTTGAAAGAGGGCATAAATGTGGATGCAGTGCAGCAAGGTATGGAGACAACAAATGATGTTAATACGACAAGAAGATTTTTAGAAAATCCGGCCAAGACTACAGACGTAATTGGCATAAAAGTAGAGTAATACGTAGATTAAAAATTATTTGGCCGCAATAAATTGTAATGCAGCGACTGATCTTAAAAAATTTGAATTATATTCTATGGCTACAGCCAAGTTGTTTGTTGATCTCTATGGCCTGTAAATGTGCATACGATTCTGGTAAATGGTAGCAAAATTGTACCAGCTGGTAGCAGTGGCGAATTCATTAATTTTCGCCGTTGCAGAAAATGTCAAACACCATATACAAAAAATCAGCCAAATTTTTTTTATATAAAGTTTGCCATTTTCTGCAACGGCGAAAATTAATGAATTCGCCACTGCTACCAGCTGCAACATGATTTCGCCATGGTATGAAACCCAGAAATTTGAAACTGATACAATTAATGTAAAAAAGGTGTAGTCGTATTACTGCTATATACTATAGAATGCGAAAAAGTCTAATTTCAATAATAAAATAAATTATAAAAACTTTTTCGGGTCCCTGTTTTCATCCCATAAACAATTCTTTTTTATTGTTAACAAAATGCATTTGATTTTTATTTATTTTTTACACTAAAATAGCTGCAATTGAAAGTAAACCGCATCTGGATTTTAAAGGAACACATTCCTTAAAATACAATAATTCCTTTAGCCTAAACCACATTCCTACACAACATACAAACAACACACATGAGAGCAAACATTAACAATGAATGTTAAACAATAAAATTAAATTATTTCAATAACATGAAAAGAATTTCAGTGTTACTTGTACTAAAATCAATTAAAGGAATGGAAGATTAAATGTTTGCAAATGAAAAGTTCTTCATGGCAAAAGGCTTACCAAAGATGAGGATTTCGCGGTATCAATTAAACTTATTTTTTATTAACGAAAAAATCAGTAAATTTTTCAAAAAAGAGAATACCGAAATTTAAATTTATAACAGTCATTTGGTTGATAGAGTAGAGGTTATCTGGAAAGTTTTTTGGGAGTTTTGAAAATTAACAATTTTATGGATTTTGATGTGCTTTTTCCAAGTTTCAACTTTTCCACCTCGTATCCTTGCCGCTTGCGCCATCATACTGAAAAAATGGCGCCTCAAAGTAGTTTTTTGAATAAAACCCCTTGCTGACGCATTTAAGAAGAAAAACATATTTATACAAAATAATTGTGGAGAAAATATCTAATAATCCGCGTCGTATGAGCGCTGTAAAGGGCAATTTAATACACGTTTCGGAAAAAATTCTCTCACCACTGTGAGGTAGAGAAAGCCATGCATTTTTTAACAGGATATTCCCAGTAGTCCTAATCCCCTGTCCAAATTTAGTTCAATCTCTGTTGCTTCATTGTTGTTGACAGACCAGGTCTTGTGCTTTCACCGCCTTAAGTACTGATGGAAATATCAGAGACGGAAATGTTTTCTGTATCATCGGCTATGAGATCACCAATCTTTCAAATATCTATCAATCGTCGAGGTCTACATTTTGAAGTAAAATTACAAACTGAGCTGATGATATAAAAGATTATGGCCACGATGCAGCCATAATGGAATAGGCAAGAGCAATGCTTTTTTTTTCTTCCATTTCTTAAGCAATGCGTGTTTCACTATAAAAAGTGGCATAAAGGGAAATCTAAGTTTGTAATTCTGTTTGTAATTTCTACAGTATCCATTTCCGACCCCAAAAGTATAAATATTTTGATGCATAAGAGCAAAGCGAAGTCGATTGAGCGATGTCCGTCTGTCCGTCCGTGTTAGCGCTCAAATCAAGTTTGCCGAGGCCCTAGATGAGCTAGAGAAAATCTAAATATACCAATCGATCAGACATAGTTTCGTAAGAGGTGTTATAGAAAATCAGCAAGTTCGGTCCATGTCCCTTGAGACAGTGGGCTTAACACCACGCCTGCCTCAAATTTTTTAACATTCTTTGGAATAATGAAGTTACTCCAATCAACACAAAAAAAAAAAACAAAATATAAAGCAATAGAGAATTAAAAAATAAGAATGAAAAAATATATCAAGTGAAAAAATTGGAGCTCGCCAATATTTACCGAGTTATGGACCTCTGAAATTTTCATAAAAAAGTTCGATTTTCAATATGGTCAATATGGGTATCATTTTCAAGCTTTAGAGGAAAAACTAAAATTTTTTAAATGCTTAACCCATTAAGTGCCTATGACATTTTTATGTAAAGTTATATAACGTAATTAATTTTTTTTCTTATTTTTTAATTTTCTGTCACCGCAATATTTGGTTTTTTGAGTAAAGCTACTTCACAAAACTAGAAACCTTAAAAATTACCGCCCAATCGCAATTTAATCTGCACTTTCTAAAGTAATTGAAAATATGCTTAATTTTCATCTTGTAAAATATCGCGAGTCCAACAGCTTACTTAGTGACCGGTAGTACAACCTCCGTAGGGGAAGATCTACGGGTGACTTATTGGCCTTCCTTTCGGAAAAATGGTGTCAATCCATTCACCATTTCGGCAAAAGTAAAAGTAAAGTGTGGCATGGTGCACTTATATCAAAACTTATTGCTGTTGGTGTCGGTAATAGCTTCACTCGACTTATATCGAGCTTTCTCAGGGATCGCACTAAACGAGTTGTTATAGACGGGATCTCATCAAACGAGTTCAAGGTAAATTAAGAAGTACCGCTAGATTCCGACCTTTCCCCTATCCTATGTCTTAGTTTTCTTGATTACCTTCTATGTCAGACTTTCAACCTATCTATTCTTTCGCAGATGACAGTAGCGTATGCCATTCATATTCGTTTTGCAATAGACCAAGCCTTCAGGAAATTTAAGGCTATGAGAAAGCACATGGACGATACCCTTAATCGCGACCTTTTAGTATTCTCCGAATGGGGCCTTGCAAGCAGGGTTCAATTTAACGCTCATAAAATCCAGTGCTGTGTGCTTTCTTACAGCTGAATATGCTACCTCATCTCTAATTATGGGTGACATAGATATTAAGGAATCAGAAGCTCTCGATGTTCTTGGCATGAAAATTCAATGCGATGTTATGTGGATCAAGCATATTTTTCATGTCGCAAAAGAGGCATGCAAGTGTCCAGATTTTCTGAAACGATGTAAGAAATACTTCACTCCATCTGACCTCCTCACTATCTTTGTCACCTTTATCAGACCGAAAATGGAATGCAACTCTCATGTATGGGTCGTTGCTTCAAAGTCTGTTTTGGAGTTACTCGGCCGCGTGCAGGAGAGGGCGAAGAAGATCATCGGTGACAGTAGGATATCCAGCTCTATTGATTCACTGGAGCATCGACGCAATGTGGGGTGTGTTTCACTATTTTATCGTTACTACAATGGAATGTGCTATTATGAAATCAGAGAACTCGTTCCTGAAAATTGTAATTTTGTACGCAAAACGTGCTCTGCATCAAGAGCGCCTTCCTTTGTTTTCGATTGAACATTGAATCGCCCTTACGCATTACAGAAAAAATTCATTTTTTAGCCGAACAGTTCGTGTGTGAAATAAACTCCCTGCTGAGGTATTTCCTGCCACTTTGAATGTGCAAAGATTAAAATCAAATGTTAACAAGCACTACTCCCTCTATTCCCCTTCCCACAACCTAATTTTCTAGTTCTGGCACAATGCATTGCATAAGTAGGGGTCATTCCCTGAGTGCTGGCCCTAATAAAAAAAAGATAGATTTATATACATGGTGAAGGGTATATTAGATTCGACATAGCCAAATACAGCACTCTTACTTGTTTTTTATATTATATCCTCTAGGAAAACTCGTCAAGTTTCAGATTTATCTGACTGGACATGTTGAAAAATATTTTCTGATGGAGTATAAAGCACAGATGAATTAAAATCTTTCCTTTTTTTGAAATCGATTAAAAAACTAATTTATTTTGTAACGAATACCATTTAATCTCTCAAGTTTTCCAGCTCTGATCTGATCTGAAAATATATCTACATTCTTCTGTTCTTTTCTTCATTTTCACACACAATAGTTTTTCTTTACATGAATGAGAAATGAGTTTTCATATGTATTTGTTTTTTGTTGTAAATAATTATTTGCCCTCTTTCAGTTGCGTATGTGCGTGTATGAGTGTGAGTGCGTGTATGTATTAAGTTATTTTATTTTATCGTTTGTGAGGTTTTGCGTTAAATTAAACTTTTAAGCTCAATTAAGTCATTCTTTGTTTTGCATGTTTATGTTTTTTAAAGATTTTTACAATAAAGTTAATGAATACAGACATACACTCACACTTATGCTGTGTTTAGTTATATTAGTGTCATTAATTAAATGAGATCATTTAGTATGAAGTGTTTCAATAGCGTGGTTTCTATGAATTATGAAGAGAATAGAAACAGCATAAATTATTTTTAAGTTTATGGGACTTATTTCGTTATGGTAATGAGGTTTTTAACACAAAAAGTTATATTGTGACTTTAAAGTAGACTAAAGGAAATGCAAAATAAAAATTAGAAAATATAATAAAAATTAATAAAAATGAAATTTTACTTTTTAAGTCTGGTCTTAAAGAAGTTTATATTTTTATTATATTTTATAAGTTTTTATTAAAGTAGATAATTAGGAAGAAATAGTAAAGTGCTATGACAGTGTTTTTCTGTTTTCAATAAAAAAAAAATATTTTAAGATTTAAGTACTTTTCAATGTTCCTACGTATAATATCTCTTTTTACGTTTCATTTAAAAAATAAAAACAAAATGATTTTTTTTATAGTTCATAATTATTCAAACAGTTACAACTTTAATGACCTTTTCATGAAAAACCAAAAACTAAAAATAAAATAAATCGTTTTTAACTGCATTAGGGAACCATAACTTTGGCAGCATAAATAACAAAAATAGAATTTATAGCTCAATTACTTTAAAATAATTTACTGTACACGATAAAAGTAAAAAAAAATTGAACATAAAAAAGGAAAAGCATTAGATTTTGCTAATGATTTGTGTGAAAACATTTTTAACACAAGTTCTTGTGCTGCGTTAAGGCTCCGTCAAGTGTCATAAAACATTTTTCAAAGACCAATAGAGGAAGGAAAGATTAAGGCAATTTACTTTGTATGTAAAAGAACATTATTTTCGGCCATAAATAATAAAAAAAAAAAACAAAAGAAAAGAAAATAAACAAACACTATGAAATGTATCCATCCATCCAGTTACTCAGTGTTTTTTGGACGTTTACTATGGCCAAAGTGATGGAAAAGCTTTTAAGTCAAGCATTACAACATTTTTTTTTTATTTTGCTACTATCGTTATTGCTAATGTTGTTGTTAAAAACATCCAACAACTGTCAACAACTTTTTGATTGTTGTGCTTCATTTTTCTTTTTTTTTGTTTAAAATAAATTGAGTTTAAAAAAAAATAAAAAAGCACAAGGATAGTAAATTGAAGTGTTAAACTTTTATAGCAGCAATTTAAAATAAATATTTTTTTAGCCTGGGAAGCAATAAATTATTGCGCTACAAATTATTTAATTTAAAAGTTTTATTTTTATTTTTTTAAATAAACAATTTATACTGCTACATTTGGCTATGCCGAATCTTCGATACCCTTCACCCTCTGTGTAAATCTGGTTTGGTGAAGTAAGTCCAATCAAAAAAAAAAAAAAAACAAATATAGAGGTGACAGGGAATTAAAAAATTAAAAAAAAAAAAATATATAAAAATTTTGTCGGCTCTTAATGGGTTAAGCATTTTTAAAAAAAATTTTTTAAATTTCCTTTATGATCTCTTTAAAAGCTTTAAAATGATACCCATATTAATATATTAAACATTTGGAAATTTTTAGAGATCCGTAAGGCGGAGAATATTGGCGAGCGTCATTTATTTTAACGTGATGTTTTTTCTTATTTCTTAATTCTCTATCGCTCTTTATATTTGTATTGTAGAAATAATAAACGGAATGACGAAATTAATTTTATCCTTTTTTACTTTTTGTGATGAAGGGTATAAAAACAAGACAAGTGCTCACATACGCCGAGCTTCGTACCACATATTAGTGCCCTCCTTTTATTTTACATCCTTTATATTTAATTTTAAGCAGGCATAGCAATACATACTCTGTAAAAATTCCAAGCGTCTGCCTATAACAGCTTTAATTTTAAAATTTATTGTTTAAACTTATTTTTATAGCAGACAAATTAAATGTATAAATTTCAAATGTCTGTTTTTTTAAGGTTGAAATATTAAAGTCATATACATTTAATTTACAAGGTTTGTTTAAATTCTAAGCTTTAATTTATAACTATTCAAAAGGTTGGCCATATACACCAATTTTCAACCATTAGGGCACCCTTTAGTTTCTAATTTTAAATATTTATTCTTGTTATAATACTTGATGTAGAAATGGACATTTTGTCTAACTTTCAAGAGCTTGTCTGTAACGGTTTCAAAGATATGGTCATATAGATTAATTTACATGAGTTATAAGGACACCCTTTAATTTCTAGTTTCAAGTTTGCTAATTGTTATAGCGACTTAGCAATAAAGGTTTTGTGCAAATTTCAATAAACTTTCTACAATTGTTTAACAGTTTGCTCATATACATAAAATGATAGCAACTATTGTAACACCCTTTAATTCATAATTTTAATTATTCATACTTCTTAATATTCCAGACAAAGCAGTGGTCATTCTGTTTAATTTTCAAGTGTTTGTATATAACGGTTCAAACGATAGGGCGATATAGGTCAATTTACTTCAAATATGGGAACACCCTTTAATTCTTACATTAAATTTTTTTGCTTGTTGTTACAGTGGACTTAGCAATCCAGGTTCTTTGTAAATTTCAGCTGTCTCTCTTTAATGGTTCAAAAGTTTGGCCACATACATCAATTTACATCAACTATTGGGACACCCTTTAATTTCCAAATACAAATTTTATACTTGTTATTATAGCGGACTTAGATTCTTTATAAATTTTAACTATCTGGCAAAACAGTTCAAAAGTTTGGCCACATACAACAAATTACATTAACTATTGGGACACTCTTTAATTTATAATTTTAAATGTTTATACTTGTGATTATAACCGTGCTAAAAATCGACATCCTGTCCAATTTTCAATAAAGATACGCGCATATAAATCAATTTACGTCACCTATGGGGACACCCTTTAATTTTTAGATTTATTTTTGTATTAGTTATTGCTATTGGGAGCTGTAATAATACGCATTTTTTAAAGCTTAAAGAAGTGCGGTTTGCGATTTATAATACACTTAAAAAACATGTATGTTGTAGGGGGACACCCTTTAGTTTTTAAGATTATGAACTGTTTTTAAAACAGGAATAATCTGTAAGCATAATCTATCAAATTACAAGAAATTTTAAAAATCAGTTTAGAAATGCCTAAATTCTGCAGGCAGTTCTTTTTTTTGGAAGTCGGTTAAAAAAAGAAATACCGGATTAAATTTTCACTGTGCAAATTCGACGCGTCTGCCTATTGCAGTACAACAAAATAATGACATAAATTTCTCGTTACTTCTGAACCACCTTTTATTTTTTAAATACTAAGAGTCTCCATATTACAGCTCTAGAGATGGAGGGCTTTAAGGAATAATAATCAAATTTAATAAACTTTAGGTTTTTCTTCTCATAAATAGGCAGTCATTCACATAGAATTGGTAGCTGTAAATTTAATACAAGTTTTGCATGATACAGGGATACAGTGTATTCAACTGATGTTGTGGAAAAAATTTTAAATTCTTTATCTCTACTTTGCACTCAAGTATTAAAAAAAAATAATTAAAATGAAATTTTAAGGATTTTATTACATTTTGTAAGAGTCTAAAAGTTTTTTTATTTTAATTTGAGCGACGTTTATAACCCTTTTTTTCAACAAAACTTTTTTTCTTAATTTAAAATGTTTATCATATCTGTCACATTTAGCAAAAAATTCTTAAAACAATTAAAAAAGTGGAAGGAGTCTAGTTAAACATTAAGGAGACAATAAAAATAATAGAATTTTAGAATTTTCTTTTTTTGATATTTTAACCAAGCCTTGTGCAAATACGCCATTAAAATACATGGCCCTGCAGTCATATGATAAGTGACATCTTTTTTTTTCTCTAACAATTTTTTCTTCTTCTTCTTTTAAATGTTTTGTTAACAAATTGCGTTACTGTGTTTTTTTTTGTTGTGTGTATTTTTTTTTATTTTTACTTTGTTACTGTTTTTAGTAAAATTTATGGCTTTTTGCCAAAAGGCAAACAATTGATTTGGGTAAAACAAAAAAAAAAAAAAAAAATTTTTTTTTGCTTGCTGCTCTTCATTTTAACGATTGTATAAACAAAAAACGTAAAAATATTTGTTTTATTTGCTGCGAATATTTTTCGATTGGCATATTTTTTCTGCACATGAATTTTAATGCAAACAAATGTATACAATCTCATACATTAATGTATGTTTGCATGTGTGTGTGCATGTGTTTGTTTAATAGCAAATGTCCTTAAATAAGTTATTATCATTCAGAAGTGAAAAGTATAATGTCTGCTGTTTATTTGTTTAGTTTCATTTTATTTCATTTCTTTTCTTTAAAATTTATTTCTATGAAATATTAGATTTTTTTAAATTTAAATATTTTTTTTTTAATTTTTTTACTTCGCATTTTTGTACGTGCTAAAAAGATTATAAATTAAAAAATTGGTTTCAGATTTATTTTAGCTTTCCTGGCGTCTTAAAAATATTTGAACAAATTTCAGTTCGTTTTTCTTTTGTGAACTTTATATTTTGTTAGTGAAACTGGAGCCGTAACAGATGAGCGAAAATAAAGCGATTGACAAATATTTAAAGCAAATTTTATAAAAAAAGGGGTTTGTGATATTAATTGTTATAAATATTTCACTGCGCATTAAACTTCAATGACGCACTACATTTAAGTTAACATTTTCTTGCTCTTTTTTTATTTTAAAATTATTTTAAAATTTTTACCATCCCGCTTGAATAAATTTTCAATTAAAACTGATTTTATAATTTTAAAATCAAATAGCTTAAAAATAACCAGCTAACTATCACTTAAGAAAAATGAAAATAAAAGAATAAAATCATAAAAAAAGTTTTAAGGCGTTGCCTTAAGCCTTGACCACTACAAGAAGTTCTACCAACATTTTTTTTTTTAACTTTCAGTAATTTTTCCTTTTCCATGTTTTCTAAATACAAATAAAAACAAACTTGATAAAAAAAGAGTATAAAAAAACAAACAAAAACAACACACGCACACACAAAGTACATAAAGTGTAGCAACAACAATTGAGCGAACAAAGCCCCCTGCTCATTGTTAATGTTTGCAGCTAATTACTCAATGTAACGGCTTATAAAATGTCAAAACAAAGTAAAAGTGAGGTTTTGTTCAAAAAAGCGGATATTAATGATAAAAAAGATTAAATTGAAAAGGAAGGAAAATAAATAAAATTTGTTGAAGGATTATTAAATTCAGGAAATTATTACATTGAGATTTATTCAAAGTCATGTTGGACCGAAACAAAAAATACTTTTCATTCTGTTTTAATACTTGAATGTAATAAAATATTTATTTCGTAAGGCTTGAGTTTAAAATTGAAGTTTTATATATATGCTATCGATTATAAGGCTAATAATTAGTATCAAAACAAATTAACGCACTATAAAGTAACACGTTGAGCATGCTAAGGCTTTTCAATAGTCGCTTTAGAATCTTCAGAAGCACAAGAGCGGCAATTTTTTGTGGGTTTCGCCTGAAAAATTTTTTTTCTTTAAAACAGTGAGTCTTTTCTAAATAAATTTTCATTGTGGATTTTAATTATTTTAATGCGATTTTTGAGCGAAATTTAATTTACTATGACATTCGCCAGTGCATCTACTACGAATACGTCAAAAAACTAAATGTCTATTATGTTGTTGGTATTGCCACAATTGAAAAACATAGTTCTTGTTGAAAAACTTTTAACATGCAAAACATTTTGTAGAACAACAATACGCAAACTGATGTACATATTTAAAAAAAAAATTTATTCGAATAATTTTTATTCGAATAATTTTCATTCGTATAATTTTTTTGTTTTAAAATCTTTGTATTTATTAACTAAAATTTGCAACCACATGTTTCGAATAATAATTATTATTCGAATAATATATATTCGAATATATTATTAATTTGAATATTCTTACTTTGTTTTGTTTTTCGTATTTCTGCGCATCTGTGTAAGGGAAATTGAATAACTTGTGACAATTGCCAATGCATCTACTACGAATATGTCAAAAATAAAGTGTCAAAACTATCAGTTGTTGGTGTTGCTACTACTGAAAAACATAGTTCTTGTTGAAAAATTGTTTGTCGATCAACAATATGCAAACTAATGTATTTGAAAAAAATTTATTCGAATAATTTTCATCCAAATAATTTTCTACCAAATAATTTTCAACCGCATAATGTTTTTGCTTTAAAAATTTGAAATATATTGCAAATCTAAAATATGTAACTACATTTTTTCGATTAGAAATTTTATTCGAATAATTTTTATGTGAATAATTTCCATCCGTATAATTTTTTTTAATCTTGAAATATTTTTCCCAAACTAAAATATGCAACCACATGCTTTTGGATAAAACTTATCTTCGAAAAATATATATCCGAATAAATTTTATATTTGGATTTTATTTTTTATTTGTTTTTCGTGTTTCCGCGAAAGTATGTGAGAGAAATTTAATTTCTTGTATGCGCCAAAAAAATTAAATGTCAAAACTATCATGTTGTTGGTGTTGCCACAATTGACACAAAGTTCTTGTTGGAAAACCTTCTAAATGAAAAAAAAAATTATTCGAATAATTTTCATTCGAATAATTTTCATCCGTATAAGTTTTTTTGCTTTGAAATTTTTAAATATTTTTCATAACTAAAATATGCAACTACATGTTTTCGAATAAAACTTTTATTCGAATAATACATATCCGAATAAATTTTATATTTAAATTTTGTTGTTTTGTTGTTGTATAAAATTTTTATCGATATCATTACAATTAGTTATCGGTATTTTAGGTTTTTATAAAAGAAACTTTAAAAATGATTGTTTTTAATGATGAAAATTTCTTTTTGTAAAACCTTGTTAGCATTAGCTGTTGAAATCGATTAGTTATCGGTTTAGTATTAAGAAATAAAATAACCTATTTTTAATAATTATTGAAGTATTATATTATTTTTAATGAAAGACTGATCCTTATTCTCAAAAATTGGTAAATTAAATTCTGTTGAACTAATAATTTTTGTTATCGATATTTATATTTTTTTAATCGATACTTTAAGTTATTGTTATCGATTAATTTTTTTATAAAATTTTTATGTGTAAATTAATAATATATTGAATAACAATTTTTAAATTAATTATTTAATGCACATGATATATAATGAAACTAAAGTTTATAAAATTTTGTTTAAGAATCCTCGAAAGAATAACGTGATGTTTTTAAACACTTTTAAATATTTTAGAGCATGAAAATAATCTGTACTGAAAAATTATAAAAAAACAAAATGGAAAACTAATCAATAAATGTGTTTATTAAAAGCTTTCATGTAATTTGGCAAGATGTCAATAAAAATTATTTCCATATTTGTTTCATACTTAAAATGTAACTTTCGACTGCGACTCTTACGCACATAACTTCTCAATAGCATTGAAGACAAATAAAAGTATCAAAAATATTTTATTAAGAGAAAAAAAAAACACACACACACAAACTTACCTCCTCTTTTGGCACCAGAGTAACCTTCTTCATGGGTGCGCTATTATTGACAACAACCGTTTCACGTTTCAATGATGGACGTTTTAAAGCTGAATGGGGTTTCTGTATTTCAACCATAATGATACTTTGTCACACAAATAAGGAAAACAGGATAAGAAAGGAGCAGGGGAATGATTAAAGGTAAATAAAAGAAAAAGTAAAAAACAAAAAATAAAAGGCAAAGGAGGCCAGAGGTGAGAAGAAAAAATGTCAGTAAAAAATGTGTTTTAGGAATAAATTACTGGGATTTATTTTAGGAGATTAATGGAAAATGTAGTTGGAATGTTTCTGGTGTCACTTTTCAATGTCGTCAAGTTTTTCTCAAATTTGTTTTTAGTTATTTTTATTTAAATTTTTTATTTATTTTTTTAAAGTGCCACAAACTTGAGATTATTCTCTTCAAAAATCAAAAAAAAATTTTTTTTTTGAAATTTTTTTTTAATTTAAAACATTTTTGTGTTTTATTAGATTTTATTTTTTTAATTGTTTTTCCAAATTATTTTTTCTTTTTCATGAGAAGGATTTATTTAAGAACCATTTATCATCTGAATCTGTCAATTTTTTTCCTTTTTTCTGTAAATCGTTGTTGCAATAAAAACGTTTACATTTTATATTTATTCTACTATTTATTTTATAGCTCCAGGGTTTTTATTCATCTCTTTTAACTAAATGGAAAAAATTGTAATTAAGATGTTGTTATTGTTTCAGGTGTTGTTTTGTGTTTTGCTTTCATGTGTGTCCGTCTGTTTATTTTATTTTTTATTTATTTATTTGTTTTTTTATTTTCTAACATTTCAAAATAATCTTCTTTGGCATAAATGAGTCAATGTTAGTTTTAACGAACCTCTATTGCAGTAGAAATACAAGCGTTTAAACAAAAGCGAGCAAAGGAAATTAAATTTATTTTTAAACCTTAAACCTTAAAACCCAACTGCAGGGCAACTTCAAGTATAACAAGTAAGAATGATATTTTCGGTTATGCCGAATCTTATATACCATACACCATGTACGTAAATTTAGTTTAGTGAAGTAACTTCAATCAAGAAAACAAATATTGAGGTGACTGAGAACTAAAAAAAAAATATTTATATAAAAATGTCATGGGCTTCTAATGGGTTAAGCATTATTAAAAAATTTTATTATTTTCAGAAATAACTCTTCAAAAGCTTTTAAATGATACCCATATTGACATCTTAAAAACCATGTTGGATAACCGTACTTTTCTATGAAAAGTTCAGAGGAAAATTTAGTCCATGGCTCGATCATGCCGATTCTTAAAAGCAAAATTTATGTCTAATCGATTGGCATGTTTAAACTTTTTTCTAGCTCATCTAGTGCCTTGGCAAAGTTGGTTTCAACACTAACACGAACGGACAGATTTTTCATGCCTTTTTTTATAAAAACTAAATGAGAATTATACATAATTAGCAAAGCAGCCATCATGTAAAAAAAAATTAATCAAAATAAAATAAATCATCAGAGGAAACTGCGTATTTTTATTTTTTTTTTTAATTCGTTTTAAACCTACAGATGAAATGATGAGCTATGAGCAGCTATGTTATTGACAAGAAGCCAATACAACAACAGAAAGTGACATATTGGCTTCCCATTGACTATTGTAGTCGGCTGCGACGGCACTGGCTAATCTCAGGTTTTAGCAGGAAGAAGCACCAAGTCACACAGCTCAATTAAACATGTGTATGAAAATACATTTTAAAATGAGCCTTGATACAAACCTGTTAATTTAACAGAGCTCTTTTAAAATGATAACATAGCACTGTTAAAGGAAGAAAAACTCAGTTTATGTATACAAACTGAAATCTTCTCGAAAGCAATGAGAGATGGTAAAACCAATAAAAATAGAATTTGTTTTGTTCTTTCTTAGTTGTCAATTTTTGTAATTTTTAACAGATCGATTTTGATATATTTCATTACGAGGGCTGCTATATATATTTCTGGCCTGGCAACACTGAGTGCTGCCAAGTGCAATCTGACATTTCCATTGGAAAGTTTGTCATTTTTAAGCATAATCGTACTCAAAACGTTTTGACGTACGACCATTATTTGTGTTGTTTACACTGACTTGAAAAAATTAATATAGAAAAAAATGGAATTTATTCGTTAACATTTTCGTTCCATCATTTTTCACAACTTTCGACGTGGATTATCACGACAAGAGTGCATTGATGAACCTAAATCTTTGTATGGCGATGAAGCACCATACTATAGCACTGTGAAAAATTGGTATAATGAATTTAATCGTGGCCGAAGCTCGCTCAAAGACGAATTCCGTGAAGGTCGTCCAAAAACGGCTGTTGTGCCAGAGAACATTGATGGCGTGCATGAACTCATAATGCAAGATCGACATTTAACATACCGAGAGATAGAGACAACCTTTGACATTTCTTCCACCTGCATACATTCGATACTGCATGAACACCTGGCCGTAAAAAATGTTTGTTCTTGTTGGATCCCGCACAATTTGAAAAAAAGGCTCGTGTCGATTAGTGCAAAGAAATGTTGCAAAAATACGATTGCGGTGCTTTAAAAGACGTTTATAAGATCGTCACAGGTAACGAATCATGGATCTATGCGTATGAGCCGAAACGAACAACAATCGACCGTGTGGGTCTTCAAAGACGAGCAAAATCCAACGAAAGTTGTTCGTGTAAGAATCACTTCGAAGCAAATGGTCGCCTGTTTCTTCGGCAAAACAGGTCGTGTGGCGACTGTTCCGCTTGAGCAACGTAGGACGTTCACTTCTGAGTGGTACACTACAATTTGTTTGCCTGAAGTCATCGGAGAAATTCGAAAAACCATCAAGAGAAGACGAATCATTGTTCACCATGACAATGCAAGATCTCACACATCGGCTTAAACCAGAGCGTTTTTTACTGGCCAAAACGTCGAATTAATAGGTCATCCGTCGTAAAGGCCTGATTTGGCACCTAATGACTTCTTCTTGTTTCCGCACATCAAGAAAAAATGCGTGGTCAACGATTTTCGTCGCCAGAAGAAGCTGTTGAAGTGTTCAAAAATCATGTTTTAGAGGTGTCTCAATCGGAGTGGAAAAAGTGCTTCGACAACTGGATTGAGCGCATGCAAAAGTGTATAAATCATGCTGGAGAATACTTTGAAAAACAATAAAACCATTTTTGATTATAAATATTCGCATTTTCACTAATAGGCCAGAAATATATAGAGCAGCCTTTGTATCTTTTAACTGTATAAAAGAGCTTAAAAAAAGTCAGCCGTATACAGTTGATAAAGAAAAATAGAATCAGTGTTGGTTATTGTTGTTTTTGCTTAAATTTTGATCTTTGTCTTTACTTGGTTGCTTGGAAAAAAATCTTGAATTTATTTTAAATGTTTGTGGGAAGTTTCCTGAAGAGCTATGAAAGCGGTAGCAAAATGGCCCAATAACCAATGTCGGTGATTTAATTACAAAATCGGGATGATATAAAATAGCACAAAAAAGATTTTTTGAAAGTATTACGGATAGGTGCCCATCTTTTGTTCGCCATATTTAAAGAGCTTCTATACTTTTAATAATAATTTCCTTTAAAGAAGTGGTCGCCATTTATGCTGCACAGATTACGTAGTTGGTCGACTGCATAACAAAAATCAGTTAAAAAATTTTTTTTTGAATTTCAAATTAAATAACTTAATTATCCTAATGAAATACATGTTTTCATATAAATTTTTTTTTCGCGTCAAGTTTACTTTAATTTATTCCCCATACGAGGATTAAAAAATAAATGTAACTTTGCCTTTGCTAAAATTATTTTTTTTAAATACATTAGAAAATAATCTACTTGTCAATGTGACAACAACTACATGTTTCTAGATTTTAAACAGGTTAATTTATTCAGTTTTATCTGAGATTTTTTTTAATGTTCAAAAGAGAAAAACATAAATCAAATTAATTCAGTCAAAAATTAAAAATAAAACGATAATAAAAATATAAATACAATTTGTGAAGCTTTTTGTTCTTTGATTTTTAATTCACTAAATTTTTTTAATAATTTCATTAAATAAAAACAAATGAATTTATACATTTTACTCTGAATGTCATGCACGTATGAATGCTCTTCTCTTAAATATGCGATTTATATGAAATTTAAATTTGAGTCTTTACAATTTTTACTTAGATTTACCAAAGAAATTATGTTAATTGAAAAGTAGAATGTAAAGTCACTACGATGATTGTGCATTTGTTTTTGCATAAATTTAAATAAAGAGTAGAGAATCTTAAATGTATAAAAAAGGAACATGTGACAAAGACTAGGTATACAGTCATGAAGGGGGATGGAAAAATATATCATTCCTCGCTGCGTTAAGCTCTCAAGCTTTTGTCACTAATAAAAATTATTTTTAAGCGACTTTAAATGGCCTGACAGTCTAATCAATTAATTCTGTGTTTAATTTTATTACGAGGGCTGCTATAAATATTTCTCGCCTGGCAACACTGAATGCTGCCAAATGCAATCTGACATTTGCATTGGAATGTTTGTCATTTTTAAGCATAATCGTACTAAAAACGTTTTGACGTACGACCATTATTTGTGTTGTTTACAGTGACATGAAAAAATTAATATAGAAAAAAAATGGAATTAACTCGTGAACATTTTCGTGCCACCATTTTTCACAACTTACGACGTGGATTATCACGACACGAGTGCATTGATGAACTTAAACCTTTACATGACGATGAAGTACCATCTTATAGCACTGTGAAAAATTGGTATAATGAATTTAATCGTGGCTGAAGCTCGCTCAAAGACGAATTTCGTAAAGGTCGTCCAAAAACGGCTGTTGTGCCAGAGAACATTGATGCCGTGCGTGAACTCATAGTGCAAGACCGACATGCCACATACCGAGAGATAGAGACAACCTTGGACATTTCTTCCACCAGCATACATTCGATACTGCATGAACACCTGGCCGTAAAAAAGGTTTGTTCTCGTTGGATCCCGCACAATTTGAAAGTCGCTTAAAAAAAGGCTCGTGTCGATTGGTGCAAAGAAATGTTGCAAAATTACGATTGCGGTGTTTCAAAATACGTTTATAAGATCGTCACAGGTGACGAATCATGGATCTATGCGTATGAGCCCGAAACGAAACAACAATCGACCGTGAGGGTCTTCAAAGACGAGCAAAATCCAACGAAAGTTGTTCGTGGAAGAAGCACTTCGAACCAAATGGTCGCCTGTTTCTTCGGCAAAACTGGTCATGTGGCGACTGTTCCGCTTGAGCAACGTAGGACGGTCACTTCTGAGTGGTACACTACAATTTGTTTGCCTGAAGTCATCAGAGAAATTCGAAAAACCAACAAGAGAAGACGAATCATTGTTCACCATGACAATGTGAGCTCTCACACATCGGCTCAAACCAGAGCGTTTTTGACCGGCCAAAACGTCGAATTAATGGGTCATCCGCCGTACAGCCATGACTTGGCACCTAATGACTTCTTCTTGTTTCCGCACATCAAGAAAAAAATGTGTGGTCAACGATTTTCGTCGCCGGAAGAAGCTGTTGAAGTGTTCAAAAACCATGTTTTAGAGGTGTCTCAATCGGAGTCGAAAAAGTGCTTCAACAACTGGTTTGAGCGCATGCAAAAGTGTATAAATCATGCTGGAGAATACTTTGAAAAACAATTTAACCATTTTTGATTATAAATATTCGCATTTTCACTATTAGGCCAGAAATATATAGAGCAGCCCTCGTATTTCTTTTATTAGAAAGTCTACATTTATAGATTCGAACCATTGTTAAAAAATTTAAAAACATTAAAAACTAAAGGGTGTGCCCATACACTCAGTGTGTATTATGATGGCCTTTAAAAAAAGCAATTATTTAAGGGTGTTATCTTCTAAACCGCCATAGCTAGACAACTGAAATTATTGCAGAGTATATTAACCTATGGCCACTAACCCACAATCTTTTGATTTGCTTCTTTGCTGTTTTTATTTTCAATTTCCAAAGAACGACCACAATTGCACATCCTAAGCGCAATTCAAAAATTTTTTATGTACGCAGAAAAAACATATGGTTATAGTATTGTCACTAGAACCATTATATGGTTGATTTTTAATTTTTTTCATAATCAGGATTTGCACCGTGGATATTTTAAATTATTTTTAATAATTATTTAATATCTAAAATTTTTTGGAAATAAAAATTTTTTTAATTTATTTTAAAATATCCACGGTTCAAACCCTGATTGAAAAAAAAATAAAAACTAAAAATAGGCAAGGCACTGCGCACGTACGTTCATACCTAACTCAACAACAGTTAATATGATACTGAAACAGTATCTATAATGTTGTGGGTAAAGGCATGGGCACATAGAATCCGTCATACGTTAAACTTTGACGTATTCAACTGACAAGTCAGTTAAAATACACGTTTTCTTATGAGTGCTGTCACAATCAGTAAAGGCCAGGACTATTATACTCAATCAAACGATCTGTCAAAAATTGCATGTGTGCTCAAAAAGTAAGATTTAAAGCGTATTAAAGTGTATGTGTATGACAGACTTTTTGACAGATCTGTACGATTTTATAATCTTTTGAAATAATTCATAAAATGATTTTTTCTATGCGATCAGAGTTGATGTTTTTTTGAAGATGAAACGATTTTTAAAGCAGGACAGAATTCTGCCACATAATAGTGTGATTAAATCCTACGATTGTGTAGGATAGTGAATCCTGGCCTTAGGTGTCCGTCAACGCAAAGTATGAAAGTTGGTCGCTTTTGACGTACATTGAATACTTTGACAGCTATCAATTGCTTCTTCTTTTTTGTTTTCTTTTAAATCTTGCTGTGTTTCAATTGTATTCTGTGATTTTAGCAAAATAATTTTGTTGGCAAAAAAGAAAATACAAATTAAATAAATCAACAAGTGAATGAATTACAAATTTAATTTAAAAGTGAATAAAAATAGAGAGAAAACTTTGATTTGATATCCGTCAAGAAAGTACTCATTGTGCCTCATCCGTCGTTACTTTGACTTCTGTTGAAAACGTCGAAGTACAACGTAAGACGGATTCTATGTGTCCCGGCCTTAAAACAAGTAAGAATGACAAAAAAAAAAAAAAAAAAAAAACTGCATTCGTGACTACACGATTATTGATACAAAAGTTAAAAAGAGAACAGTGAAGAAATACTTGAAGAAGAGATAAAAAGTTACACGACCTAAGAGGCCAAATAGCAGGTTAATTTGTCGAAATTAATTTATTGTAAATTCTTGATTTCATTAATACGATGTTTGCTGTAGAAGTATGGAACGTAGAGCCATCTGTTGAAACCACAGGGCTGTACGGCGAATGACCTATTAATTTGACGTTTTGGTCAAAAAGGTTCTGATTTAAGCCGATGTGTGAGAGCTCGCATTGGCATAGTGAACAATGTTTCATCTTCTCATGTTCGTTGTTCGAATTTCTCCGAAGACTTAAGGCAAACAAATTGTGTTGTATCAGTCAGAATTGATCGTCCTACATTGCGGAACACTCGTAACATGACTGGTTTTGCCGAAGAAACAGGCGACTATTTGCTTCGACGTGCTTCTTCCACGAACAACTTTCAGCCAGGTGTTCATGCAGTATCAAATGTATGCTGGTGGAAGAAATGTCCAAGGATGCCTCTATCTCTCGGTATGTCGCATGTCGATCTTGCATTATGAGTTCACGCACGGCATCAATGTTCTCTGGCACAACAGCCCTTTTTCGACGACCTTCACGGAATTCGTCTTTGAGCGAGTGTCGGCCACGATTGATTCATTACACCAAATTCTTACAGAGCTATAGGATGGTGCTTCATCGCCATACAAAAATTTAAGTTCATCAATGCACTCTGTCGTAATAATCCTCGTCGAAAGTTCTGAAAAATGATCGCACGAAATTGATCACGAGTTAATTCAATTTTTTGCCTCCATTTTTTTCAAGTCACTGTAAACAACACAAATGATGGTCGTACGTCAAATCGTTTTGAGTACGACTATGCTAAAAAATGTCAAACTTTTTAATAAAAATATCAGACTGCAGGCCAGAAATGTATTCTTTCAATTAAATTTTCAATTTCTTTCAAACCTCCTATAGAAAAATAAGAGGCCGAATTTTTCTTAAAATTTTTCCAATCAACTTTTTTGAATTCTTTGAATTTCCTTTAGAAATCTTTTGTCTTATAAATTCTTTGTATTTCTGTCTTATTCACAAATCCTTATTTTTATTTTACTTTTGTTATATTTCTATCAATATTATGCTATTTTAAATCTGTTTAAAGTTTTTGAAAACCTTAACTTTTTTCATCATTTCATGTTTTTTTCTCTCGAAATTTAAACGTAACAAATATTATTTTCTATTTTGCGTATTTGGCAAAAAATGTTTATAGAAAAAATATAAATCAAAATCTCAGCTACACAGTTGTATGAAAATCATTTTGTTGTTTTGCACAAAATCCTTGGAATTATTTTCACTTTTATTCTTGTTTTTGTAAATGATTTGGCAGTTTCCTGTTGTTAAACAAATGGCACACAAGACATAAAAACAGTTAAAGTGACGAGAGCAGGAAAGAAAGTGAACACGAAAGCATTTTTAAATGGATACTTGAAATTAAAACAATATTTTTTGAATGCACGTAAGCGAAATGCTAAAGGTTTTTAGAGATATCAATAGTTTTATAGAACATCATTTATAAAGTAGAAAAATTCTATAAATAAATGGAAAAATTAATTGATGTCATAAAGAAAATATTTAAAATAACTTTTGTTACTTTTTAAGAAAATTGAAATACTCTAATCGATCAAACATACTTTCGAAAGTTTTGCTATAAAAACCAGCAGGATCGGTCCATGGCCTTCGAGGCAGCGAGCAAGACACCATATCAGCCTCTAATTTTTTCCAAATCATTTAAAAAAATGAAGTAACTCCAATCAAAAAAACAAATATCTGAGGTAATAGAGAATTAAGAAATAAGAAAAAAACATAGAAGAAAAAAAGTTGGCACTCATCCATATTTTCCGAGTTATGGGCCTCTTAACTTTTAACAGAAAAGTACGATTTTACAACAAATTTTTAAAGATATCAGTGTGGGTATCAATTAAAAGCCTTTAAAGAGATCTTTAAGGAAATGTAAAAATTAAATTAAATTAAAAAAAAAAAATACTTAACTATTTATTTTTCTGATTGAAATCACTAAATTATAATTACATTCATGGTAAAGGGTACATTAGATTCGTTACAGTCTAATACGAGGGCTGCTATATATATTTCTGGCCTGGCAACACTGAGTGCTGCCAAGTGCAATCTGACATTTCCATTGGAAAGTTTGTCATTTTTAAGCATAATCGTACTCAAAACGTTTTGACGTACGACCATTATTTGTGTTGTTTACAGTGACTTGAAAAAATTAATATAGAAAAAAATGGAATTAACTCGTGAACATTTTCGTGCCATCATTTTTCACAACTTTCGACGTCGATTATCACGACAAGAGTGCATTGATGAACTTAAATCTTTGTATGGCGATGAAGCGCCATCCTATAGTACTGTGAAAAATTGGTATTAAAAATTTAATCGTGGCCGAAGCTCGCTCAAAGACGAATTCCGTGAAGGTCGTCCAAAAACGGCTGTTGTGCCAGAGAACATTGATGCCGTGCGTGAACTCATAGTGCAAGACCGACATGCCACATACCGAGAGATAGAGACAACCTTGGACATTTCTGCCACCAGCATACATTCGATACTGCATGAACACCTGGCCGTAAAAAAGGTTTGTTCTCGTTGGATCCCGCACAATTTGAAAGTCGCTCAAAAAAGGTTCGTTTCGATTGGTGCAAAGAAATGTTGCAAAAATACGATTGCGGTGCTTCAAAAGACGTTTATAAGATCGTCACAGGTGACGAATTATGGATCTATGCATATAAGCCCGAAACGAAACAATAATCGACCGTGTGGGTCTTCAAAGACGAGCAAAATCCAACGAAAATTGTTCGTTCGCCGTACAGCCCTGACTTGGCACCTAATGACTTCTTCTTGTTTCCGCACATCAAGAAAAAAATGCGTGGTCAACGATTTTCATCGCCATAAGAAGCTGCTGAAGTATTCAAAAACTATGTTTTAGAGGTGTCTCAATCGGAGTGAAAAAAGTGCTTCGACAACTGGTTTGAGCGCATGCAAAAGTGTATAAATCATGCTGGAGAATACTTCGAAAAACAATAAAACCATTTTTGATTATAAATATTCGCATTTTCACTACTAGGCCAGAAATATATAGAGCAGCCCTCGTATAGCAGTTTTACTTGTTTATCATTAAAAATTCTTCAAACGATGTATAACAGCAATAGATAACGTAGAATGATGTTGCAAATTCTTTTCTATTTAAAGTTAACGAATTAAAATCCAATAATCCTGTGTCTGGTTGCTTGTAAAAAAATTTCATTAAATTACAAAAAAGAAAATAGCTGGAAGCAAATAATTGTCAAATGAAAAACTAGAAAATTTACAACAAACCAAAAGTAAACTAAAACACAAAATGAAAGAAAAACAAAAATAAACACAAGGATAACGATCAAGAAATAAATTCCATAGATGTAAAGGATTTTATGGTATAGAAAAATATAAATTCTAAGCTGAAAACTTATTCCGACACATTCAATCATTTAATAAAACTCACCTTGCACACAAATTTCCCTAAAGATGAGTTTGCATTGTAAAATGACACTTTACTACTTCCGTGTGCCATCAACCGGAAATAAAGAATTATTTAAACTTTTGTAAATCTGCATTTAACAGCCCAGTAAACAAACAAGTTTGATTTAAAATTTCAAAATTCTTAAATAATGCTCTTTTGGAGATTAACAGATTTCTTAGCAAAAAGTTACAATTTATCACAAAATTCAAGTTGTTTTTGGAAGTAGATCGCAAATTATTGTGATCCTCAAGTGAAATATATTTATTGATTCCTTTTTTCTATTTTATCATTATACAGTGCAGCTAAGATAGGAAAAAAAAACAATGGTAAATTTTCTAATTACTGTTATTTATCATACCTTGAAGTTACTAAAAGCAGCAGTGCTGCCAGATTTAACTATTTGTCCTCAAATTAATTTTATTATTATTATTATTTTTTTTAATTACAAAATGACATTTTTTAAAAGTTGATGGAAAGTTGCCAGTGCTTTTTCGAATTTTCTCGACAATTGCCTTGTCGAATATAGCCAAATATCGCTAATATATACAAATGCGTAATATTAATTATAAAGAACTGTGTTTCATAAATACCAAGTGCGTAATTAGGTCTTCAAATCTTTTTAAAGCTTCTTGAAGTTAAAGATTGACAATTAACTTCAAAAATAGACATGTGTTTTAGCAGCCAATCAAACTGTTTTAAATATAAAAATCAACATTCTTGTAAAATAAATGTATCGGTTACATTTAAAATAGTCTTGTTCAATTCAGTTTAAAACTCTGTGCCAAAATCAATGATATTCATATTCAAAACGAATTTTGTAAATGTATTTCCTCTTTAAATTTTTTACTGATTCATTGCTTTTTTCTTTATTAAAACTTTTTTTCAACAACATTTCTCTTTTTATTTTACCAGTTTTGATTTTTGCATTTCTTTGCCATTTTCTTTAAGCGGCTATACCATTTGGTATTTGATTCAAAAATAAATATATATTTAGCAGATAAGAAGATATTTAACGATTTTGGTTAATTCGCTGACATACATTAAAAAAAAAAAAATGACAAAAAAAGATGCCAAGCTTTTTATCTTTTTTAATGCGATGGTATTTAAGAGAAAATCATAAAAACTAGTCAAAAATTTCGCCAAATACAGCCAAAAATCTCGCATTTCGCAATTTTAAAATTTTTATCGCGAGAAATCGCCATAACTGACAACACTGCTCAAACCTAAATAAGAGCGTCAACTTTGTGTCTTAAACCGTAATATTAACTTATTTTATTTTATAAAATCCACTGTAAAGAAATAAAAAAGAGATAAAACCGCTAGATTGCCCCGAAAATAACTAAATAGTCATCACTTTCAACAATAAAAAACCAAACACTCTAAGCAGCAGCCAACTTCACTTTCTAAAGCCCTGTCAAAACCGGATTTTCTAATTGCTTAGCTTCGATGTCGCGCTATAATGGTTTGCGACATAAATCTTGTATGTTTATAAGAATATTTGACGGATATATAGATTGTGCTTTATGCAGTTACAAAGGTTTGGCTTTAAAGATACAAAAGAAAAGCAAATTTATAAAACTACCAAAAAAAAAAAAAAAATAAATTGAAAGAACATAAATTCCTCTTTAGAAGAAATATTTCGTTTTTCGTCTTAAAAAAAAAAAATTATTTGGCGGAACCCCTTTCCATCGTAATCAATTTCTTTAAAATGCCTGCTAGAAACCAGTAAAAACGGCTTTATCGACGTATTACATGGCAGCCACAGTAAAAAGTAGACTAGGAAATTTCGACCATGAGTCAATCAGGTGGCATAGAGTGATATTGTAAGGCAAGAGGTTGGCAGCATTGACATATCTTAAATACTTGTCCAACGACGCGGTGCTTACAAGAATAAATTTGTCTGCTTCATACTAAACCTTTTTTTTTTCTTATTTTAGAGTTACGTCAATTCGTCGTCCTTCACTAAAGGCCGGGGTACGTACAATCCGTTAAATGTTAAACTTTAGCGTTTAAAAACATGTTTTCTTATGAGCGTTGTCACAGTCAGTACGTGTCCGTCAACGCAAAGTACGAAAGTTGGTGAACTCCTAACTTTTGACGTACATTGAATAATTTGACAGCTATCAATGGCTTCTTCTTTTTCTTTTTTATTTTCTTTTAACTCTTGCTGTGTTTCAGTTGTATTCTGTGATTTTAATAAAATGATTTTGGTGAAAAAAAAAAAAAATACAAATTAAATTTAAAAGTGAATAAAAATAGAGAGCAAACTTTGTTTATTTATCCGTCAGCAAAGTACTCATCAAACGTCGTTACTTTGACTTTAGTTGAATACGTCAAAGTACAAAGTATGATGGATTCTATGTGCCCCTGCCTTAACATATCAACAATTTTGGACCAGCCCGTTAACAAAAAATATACTGATGGCGAAAAGCGCTGCCATGAAAGTATAAATTTAAATGATAAATTATTTCAGAAATATTGGCACGAAGAAGCTTTTGTTTTTAATAAAAAAATTGGAAAATTAGAGCTCGTTCGCATTTAGTGAAATCGGCAATAAACCCAGAAACAATTTTCTATCGCAGAATATTGTTGTTTATTATAAATATCGTCTCCAAAGTTTCTTATTGTACAAATTTTTTTAAAACGCAATATAAGTGATTATTTATGTTGCTGGATGTGCATCACTGCACCTGTGGAAAGTAAATTAATTTAAACCGGCAGGAGTGCTATTATCGGCAGTGGCTGAATTTTATATACCCTTCACCAGCAGAATTGTATTACTGATTTCTTTAAATTAAGATTTTTCTGCAGAATATTTCTTTAATTAATGAAGATGCTTTTGGTGAACTGGGCTTCTTTAAATGTTGCATTGGAGTTTGTTCTCTACCCACAATAAGCCATCTGGCTTCTGGTACCTCTTGTAAAGGTTCTTTATATTTAAAAAAAGCACAAAAAAACGCGCTGTGCCAAATCTATTAAACCCTTTACGATATATGTAAGTTTAGTTAGCTGAAGTAACTCCAATAAAAAAATATTGAGGGACAAAGAACTAAAAAAAATTAAAAAAAAATTTATGTCATCAGATCTTAATGGGTTAAGAATTAAAAAAAAAATAGTATTTCCTTAAAGATCTCTTCAAAAGCTTTAAAAGGATACCCATATTGATATTTTAAAAATTGGAAAATTTCAGAGCCCCGTAACTCGGGAAATATGGGCGAGTGCTATTTTTCGCACTTGGGGTTTTTCTTATTTTATAATTTTCTATCGCCCCATACATTTGTTTTTTTAATTGAAGTTACTTCATTGTTCTAAATGTTTTAGAAAAATTAGAGGTCCGAGTGGTGTTTTGCCCGCTGCGTCTAAGGCCATGGAGCGATTTTTGCCAATTTCCAATAGCCCCTTTTTCGACACTAAGTCTGATCGATTGGCATAAATTTTATATAGCTCTTCTGGGGCCTTGATACAACTGCTTGTTACCTTTAACTGCTTTCACTTTATTTTTATCACGTACAGGGTTTTTTAAAGGATCACTTTTCTATATTTTATTATGACTTGAGAATGCGGAGATGCAGAATAATTTTATTTTCATAATATTCAAATTGATATTTGTTTTTTAATTTGCTTAGCATTTCTGATTAGACTGGTACGTTTTATTTGTCACGCCCATTGATAAAAATATCTGCGCCGATAAAAACAGAAAATTGCACACATTCGACGAGTTATTGAAGAAATATGACCACCCACAATTGCTGCTTAAAATTGATTTTAAATTCAAACTGCGCCATTTGCACATCAGACGCGGCGGCCTTATTTACGATTCATATCCATATTGAGGTTATGATGTTACGATATTAAAAATAATTTCATTTGTTTTATTTAAATTTAATGACAGCAACCTTTAAAAAACACACCCTATAAGAAATAATAATTTGAAACGAAGTATTTGGAAGTTTTTGAATTTCACTTTCAACTCAAATAATTTATTGGGAGTTTGTTCTTTGATTTAAAATATACACTCCTTCGCTTTTAACAGTAAAAATAAAATTATTAAACATCTGTTTGGCTTATTGTATCAGTAAGTAATCGTGTGTGTGTGTGTGAAAGTTTTTCTTAAATTTTGTAAAATAGTGAAACAGTGTTTGTTTTAGTTTCTTGTTTAGATTTAAATAAAATTTAATTAAAAGAAGACATGGAATAACAAGTGACCACATACAAATTTGCAAGCATTTTCATTTTTGTTTAAGGCATCTTAAATCACAAGAACAACAACAGACTGGATTTTTTTTCTGATGGACAAACAACCACAACAATAACAACATCAATAATGACAACAGCTGTTTGTATAAATAATTAAACCACAAATTTCGCGCCATTTACATTAAACTTTTTACTTTTTTCTTTATTGTTTGGTCAAGTACAAAAATTCCAAAACCAAACTACAACCGCCGATACACGGACACTTTTTGAAATGATTTTGTTTCTTTAAAAATTTTCAGATTATGTGCGATATTCTTTTGAAACGTTCTAAACTCTTTGAAGGTAAACAACTGACTAAATTTTTGGTTTGAAGAAGCTTAAAAAGCTTTTAACGATTTGTCAAACTATGAACACAACAACAAGTTGTCCTAGAGTTCCAACAATTAATAAATGTAAATTTTGTACTTTTTATTTGTTTATTTAAGGCTGTTACCAAAAAGACACTCCAGCAATTCTTGGAAGCTTTTGTAGCTTTATAGCTTTTTGTTTAAATGAAGCTTTTTTTAGCAAAAGTTTTTACGACTTCCCGTGGCTTGGAAAAGTGAAAAGAAAACTGTTAAATTGTTGCATTTGAGAGGTGAAAAAATTAAAATTTAATGTCTACGGTAAAATGCTTGCATTTCTAGTTTGCTTAAAACTGTAATAAAACTGTTATAAATGGAAAAGTGTTAAGAAGACTCTAATTATAGTTGTTGCCAACCTGTTGAAAGTAAAAGGTAAATAAGTAAACATTAATGCATGGAAACCAGTCTGTTTTTTTAATAAAAATTCGTTCTCAACCTACATAAGGTACAGACTGCAAAAAGTGTGAAACCCCAAACAAGAAGGCAAAGTGTATTTCTATATTTTTACATCTCAAAACCTGTTTAATATTTAATAGGTGTAGTCTATATCCTTTTTTATACCACTGAAAACGTGTGCGCTAAATTTCTTAACAATCGCGTTTATAGTAAGAACGTGAAGACGTAACAAACACACAAACTCGCAAACCTATTTAAAAGGTTTTTAAACATTTTTAGAGCAGTGTTGCATTGCTTTGCTAAATATGCTGTTTGTTTTTTTTTCGAAATTAGCAGAGCCATTTTAAATATTCATAAAGAATATGAATAATAACTTTGAGAAAAATTTTATCTACCGAGCTTTTCTTCTACCTTGTTTTTTGTTTATGGAACGATATGCTTCACAATCCAAAATTGATTAATTAATTTGTTTAAAAAACTGTTTCTTCATTTTTTATACCCTTCATTTTTTTTTTACTAATAATCATTTATGAAAACACAGTGCAAATGACGATAATGCAGTGATTTCATTGATAATGCAATGTTAACAATATTAAAGCAGTATTAACAATGATAACGCAATGCACCTAGTACTTTATTATCGTTATGGTTTGTGAATTTAATTGCGAGTAGTTTAACGATATAAAAATTACAGTTTTTTACACTAGAGTGTTCTAACTTTCTTTATCAGGTTATTTCAAAATATTTTATTAGAAATTGAAATACGTAAAAAAATATTTAAATAAAATTTGTAAAATAAATTATTGCGAAAAAGTTTTTGCTTTAGATTTTTGTTTTTAAAAATTGCGCTTGTCTTTTTTCTTTATTAAAAAAATAAAACGTTTTCTGGAAAATGTCTGCTAAAAATGTACTTTTTAGGAATGTCTTATATAACACGGATTCGTACGAATCTGTTTTTTCAGATCCGTCGTTTAATGGATTTGTTTTTCCTATTCCGGCCACTAATTGGTACTAACTAACACACAGATACTATTTTAGTATCATTGAGTAGAACAAATTCTGGAAAAATTTTATGAACATTTATTTGAAAAACGTACCTTTTTGAAAAAGTACCCAAGTGAAATAAAAATTTTAAAAGCCTTACGCAAAAATTTTGCAATTTTATTGAATTGAGACCAAAAACAGTAAAGTCTGTTGTAATAAGTACAAACGAAAAAAAGTCTTTGCAAAAAGTGCCTTCCAAAAAAAGTATCTTCCCTAAAAAGGTACTTTTTAAGAAATATTTTTGCAAACTTAAATAAGTAAAATGTACTTCGTAGTCTTCTCATAAAGTTAGTTTTTAAAGGTTCTTTTTCTCGATTTCTATTTAATTAATTTATGGTACTTTTTTTTCCAAAAAGGAAACTTTCTAGAAATAACAACTCTAAAATTTATTTTTTTGAAAATAATATTTTTAAAATATACTTTTTGTCTTAAATCAAAATTTATAGTGTCTTTTTTGAAAAGGACAATAATTCGCTTTAAAAAAATACTATTCTACTTTATGATGAAACCTCTTTCCTAGAAAAATACTTTTTAAAAAAGTTCTTTCAAGGGAACTATTTACTTTGACTATTTTAAGAGATTTATTTATTTCAAAAGGTATTTTTTTTGAAAAGGTTCTTTTTTTCGAAATAGTACTAATTCATAAAAACACATTTTCATTATGTTACAGAAATACCTGTTCAAACAACAAATATTTAAAAAATATGTTTTTATGAATTAGAAATACCTGTTCAAAAAACTAATATATTGAAAATATGTTTAAGTACGATTTCGAAAAAAGTACTTTTTCAAAAAAAAAAAAAAAAAAAATAAAATAAATAAATAAATAAATAACTCTTGAAATATAAAAAATTCAACAGAAATAGTTTTCTTAAAAGAACTTTTTAAAAAAGTACTTTTCTAGGAAAAAGGGGTCATTATAAAGTACAATAATATTTTTTAAAGAAAATTAGTCGCCTTTTTAAAAAAGATACTAAAAATTTTTATTTAAAACAAAAAGCATATTAAAAAAAATATCTTTTTAAAAAAGTAACTTTTACAGTTGCAATTCCTAAAAAGTGTCCCTTTTGGAAAAAATGTACCAAACACTGATTAAATATAAATCGGGAACAAGAACCCTAAAAAACTAACTTTTCATTTAATTAATTTTTAATTTAGTTTTGCAAAAGTACCTTTTAAATAGTACTTTTTGAAAAGGTACATTTTACAAAAAGTTCGCTTTCCCTACAAATTTGGGACTATTTTTTATTAAAAGGATCAGATTTATTAAATGTAAGTCTGAAAGAAAAAGGAAAAAAGCGAAAGCTAGAGATTCATTACATCACAGATGGTCGCACTGCATTATTTTTGAACTGCATTTAGAATTTTATTAAGCAGTAAATTTTATTGAAATTGAAACTAAGTTTGCATTATCAGTAAATTTAGTTGCAGTTTTAGTATAAAAAAATTATTTTTACTGAAATTTTACTGGTGCTGCAAAGTGTCCATCTATGCATGAGATAATTTGTATTATCACTTTCTTGTAAATCTTACTCTTTCTCTTCTCTAACAAAATGTAATTGAAATTAGCAAAAACAGCACAAGTTATAGTCCTGTATAACACCTGCGTTATTCAAAATAGCACGGTGGTTTGGCCATAATAATTGTTTTCCATTATCTTTTCAGAAATTTTAATTAACTGAGTTCATTTTGCCACAAAATTATTGTGCCCAAATTGTTTTAAACGTCATTTATTTGAGTTGCCTTTCCCCCCAAGTGTTGTTGTTTTTTCGGTTGTTGTAATTTGTCGCTTCGTTTAATCTGCACACTGTTTTACCAATTATTGAAGCTGCTGTTAAGTTAAATGCATGAATGTAATAGCAGCACTTTTTGTTTTGTTGTACTGCATTAGTGTTGGTACAAATTGTGTTTTCAGTATTTTTTGTTCCCCCAACTTCAATGTTGATGAGTGTAAATTTGACTTCGCTGTTGTTGCATTTTTTCTTAATGCAAAATTTATTTGTGTGAATTTGTGTGGGATGAAAGTGGTTGGTGGTAGGAACACTTTCTATACGTTTGTATGTCTGTGTCCATTTGTATTATGTAAACTGTTGTTGACTTAAAGTCGATTAAATTTTATGGTTTTCTGCATGAAATTAAATCTGTGTCCACAAGCAATAACAGCTTAAGTCGAGTTAAGAACAAATTGAGTTATTGTTAATATTATACTTTTAACACTCGAATCTGTAATGCAAGTCAAAATTCATCTTTGTAGCTTAAAAACTGAGTATTTTTTACCTTAAAATCTAAACAGCTAAAGTCGATATTCCCTTATTTAACGCCAAAATATTACAATTAAAAATGTTTTTGAAAACTTCCAAAAAACGAGTTAAGCTGTTATTGCTTGTGACCACAGAAATATAAAAACCTTCGGAAATATTTATTTATTCTATAAAAACTAAAATTTTGTTCATTAGGGTAACACATGTCGACAATGAATGATAAATTTACAATAAAACACAAATGGCAAAGTATTATAATGATTAATTTTGGGTCGAAATTACATTACAAACTTTACATGAATTAATGAATGTTCGTCATTAGGCCTTTTCAAAATCATAGAAAAGTGATAAAGAGTTTAGAAAACGGGGCAGGTCAGTTTTTCAATAAATACGCCAATCGGCTTCTGTTTTCAGCGATAAATTATTCACTTTTGAAAAACGGAAAAAGTATTTTTTGATGAAAAAACATTTTCATATCTCGTCATAAATTTATACCTTTTATTTAGAATAATCAGTTGACGTAGTTACTTCTGAAATCATTGACAAAAGAAAGTAAGTACTTGAACTAGTCGAGACCAGGGTCATACCACATCGTCAGCGCCTCCACGTTTACACATTCGAGAATACAGTGATTTAAAGAAAAGTCTATTGAATCGGTTTTTCAGTTTTTATTTATGATTTTTTGTTTAAAAAAAATATATATATGGCAACGCTTAAAAACTAAATAACTGGTTTTTAATCTTGGCAGAGTTCAATATATCATCCACAAGCCATTGTGTTAAAAAGAAAAAGATAAGTATTAACAAAAAATAAACAATAAAACCCTCTTTATAAGTTATCGATACTGGGGGAGGGTATTGTGGCAATAAACCCCTCGACATCATACAGTTAATTTTTTGATACTAAAACTTATATTTACGAACTTTCTTGAGCCCGTAGCTGCTTTTTTCTTTTTATATTTAGCTCCCAGTTACTTTTTCTGCTTCTAAATAGCAGTAAAATCAGATAGAAAAGTATGCGAAAAATTAAATAGAATCAAACAATTCCTGTATGATTAAAATTTAAGCTTCAAATAAAATTTTACTAAATTATCTTTTTAAAATAAAAATATTGTTGCTACAAAAAATATGATCTGGCAACCCTTAACATAATCTGTAACTGTTAAAACTAATGTTATTGGTGTCTGTGTGTGCGAAGTAAACAGAGCTAAAGCTTAGATGTTGTGAGAAAGGCAAATAAATGAAAACTAACTTTTTAAAATCCGCCCTCACCTCCCTCTCCTAAAATAAACGTGCATTCATGTCAAAGTGCATGCCACACAGTACATGGAGTACTTCGAGTGTAGTCGAAAAACGTGTGGTGTAGCATAGATGGTGGCGAAAGTTTGTAAAACCGCATTTGTGTTAAAAGAGAACTAGTGGAAGCAAATATTGCTGGAGAGGCAGAGCGAGAGAAAAAGAATCAGAATAAAGTGGCAAAGAAGTGTGAAATAAAAATAAAATTGCAACCAAAAAGATCACCTAAGTTTTTATAGGAGAAAAGAGCTACACTGATTGGACTTTAGTACAGAATACGCGCCAAAGCACTTCTTGCCAATTCGAAGAGTGTCAGTTGCTAAGCACCCTGCAAGCATTTTCTATCGAAAAAGTCATTACATCGTTACTTCATAGCGTTAAAATGTATCGCAAATAATATCGAATTCTAATCTTATTAGTATCCCCAGGCAGGAAAAAACGTAAACTATTTAGAATCTCTAAAAAGGATTAAAATTTAGTATTCTGTTAGTGTCGAGTATGTTTCTGTTAAAAGTGTTAAAAGGGTTTCTTTAACAGTATCGAATATTTAACTTCTAAAAATAACAGAGTTCTGTTATTAAAATGGAACATGTAAATTTTATCATAACAGAAAGGTTTAAGTTTAGAAAGCTAAAGATTAAGAAAATTCTGACCTTAAAAATATTTTGTGTTTAAATAAATAACTAATTTTTAATATAAATTTACTTACAGCTTCATAAATATTTTTATTTTATTTTTACCAATTTATTTTTTATAATTTTTCTTAACATTTTTCACACTCATTTAACATAACAGAACACTGCACAAGTCAAACTTTGTGACATAAGTGTTTTTGTTTATCCGTTACATTTATTAATTCACTCTTAGTAGAGTCGCACTTGTGACTTATAAGTGATCAATATTCGATGTCTATGCGAATTGTTTTTGTAAATTTTTGAGCAATCAACTTATTATCATCTGGTAGTTAAGAAAAAGTTACTCTCAATATAAATGATTTAAAGGGAAGGATTTTTGTATTATTATAACGGGTCTTTTTGTTCAATTAACTTCTGGTAGAGACGAAATAGTGATTGTTAGACGATCTTAATAATGTATTTTGTTTTTGTGAAATTGAGTTTTTAATCTGAAAAAGTAAAGAAGAAAAGATTTCTATTTAAAAATTCTCTGTAAAATGCTAACAGGGCATTAACGCATTAAAGTCTTATAAAAACGTCTTATAAAACGACCTTTTAACAAAACGATGCAATGAAAATTTTCAAAATTTAACACTGTTTTTTGAAAACTATATTAAACATTCACTGCATGACTACAGTTCATTTTACAAAAAACTATTGACTTTTAAAAATAAAATCGTTTTTATCTTTATGTTCGCATTTCATGTGGTTACAAGCGAAATAAAATTTTATTGACTGTCACTCACATTTCTAGAAGTAACTGTAACTGTATGTGTAAGTTTGTTAGTAATAGTGGTAGCTGGCAGGCATGTGATTGTATTTGTGAACATGGTTTTTGCTAACAAAATATTATGAGGTTAATGGCGACATGTAGCAGCGTGCACTAGCATGCACAAGCATGCACAAATTTATCATTATTGTTGTCTTAACCTCATAGATATTGAAATTTAAATAAATTTGTTTGCTAAATTTTTTTAGCCCATGAAAAGGCTTAATTTATTCTATTCATTTGGACATTTTTAATGTAAAATTCCTGCCCAAAAAATTTGTTGATTTTATTTTGATTAAATTTAATTAGGTTAATGAAAATACATTCAAATTTCCTTTAATAAAAACTTATTTTTAGAGAAATACAATTTTAATATGTGTTTTGATAAAACTTGCGTGTGAATTTAATCCAACCAAATTAATATTGATTAGTTGGTTAAATGGATGATATTTACAATATATGCAACTCAAGGTGATGGATGCGAAGAATGCTGATGATGGATTTGGCGGTCCTGAAAATGCGGCATTACATATTGCCAGCATCTAATTTTTCTTTTTTTCTTTGGAAAACGTCCGCGTACATTTGAATAATAAATTTTCTTAATAAAAGTTAAATTAAAAAATGAACCAAAGCCGAAAAAGTAAATTTTAATTGATTTACGAGGGCTGCTATATATATTTCTGGCCTAATAGTGAAAATTCGAATATTTATAATAAAAAATGGTTTTATTGTTTTTCAAAGTGTTCACCAGTATGATTTATACACTTTTGCATGCGCTGAAACCAGTTGTCGAAGCACTTTTTCCACTCCGATTGAGACACCTCTAAAACATAGTTTTTTAATACTTCAGCAGCTTCTTCTGGCGACGAAAATCGTTGACCACGCATTTTTTTCTTGATGTGCGGAAACAAGAAGAAGCCATTAGGTACCAAGTCAGGGCTATACGGCGGACGGCCCATTACTTCGACGTTTTGGCCGGTCAAAAACGCTCTGGTTTGAGCCGATGTGTGAGAGCTCGCATTTTCATGGTGAACAATGATTCGTATTCTCTTGTTGGTTTTTCGAATTTCTCCGATGACTTCAAGCAAACAAATTGTAGTCTACCATTTAGAAGTGACCGTCCTACGTTGCTCAAGCGGAACAGTCGCCACATGACCAGTTTTGCCGAAGAAACAGGCGACCATTTGCTTCGAAGTGCTTCTTCCACGAACAACTTTTGTTGGATTTTGCTCGTCTTTGAAGACCCACACGGTCGATTTTTGTTTCGTTTCGGGCTCATACGCATAGATCCATAATTCGTCACCTGTGACGATCTTATAAACGTCTTTTGAAGCACCGCAATCGTATTTTTGCAACATTTCTTTGCACCAAACGACACGAGCCTTTTTTTGAGCGACTTTCAAATTGTGCGGGATCCAACGAGAACAAATCTTTTTTACTGCCAGGTGTTCATGCAGTATCGAATGTATGCTGGTGGAAGAAATGTCCAAGGATGTCTCCATCTCTCGGTATGAGTTCACGCACGGCATCAATGTTCTCTGGCACAACAGCCGTTTTTGGACGACCTTCACAGAATTCGTCTTTGAACGAACTTCGGCCACGATTAAATTCATTATACCAATTTTTCACAGTGCTATAGGATGGCGCTTCATCGCCATACAAAGATTTAAGTTCATCAATGCACTCTTGTCGTGATAATCCACGTCGAAAGTTGTGAAAAATGATGGCACGAAAATTTTCACGAGTTAATTCCATTTTTTTCTATATTAATTTTTCCAAGTCACTGTAAACAACACAGATGATGGTCGTACGTCAAAACGTTTTGAGTACGGTTATGCTTAAAAATGACAAAATTTCCAACGGAAATATCAGATTGCACTTGGCAGCACTCAGTGTTGCCAGGCCAGAAATATATATAGCAGCTCTCGTATAAAAAATATTAAAGTGATTCTAGCAAATGTTAACACAGAAACTAACAACAATTTTTGAATCCAATGTCACATCACACACAAACACACAAATATACTAAAAATAAACGGTAAATCGAACACAGAATTATTAATTTTTTTTTTTTTGAAAAAGTTAATTGAAATTAAAAAAAATCTACGCAAATTTCATTCCGACAATTGAATTGTATTTTTATTTTTTAATATTTTTGTTTTTATTTCATCAGTATTTTACGTCATTCACCATTTCAATTCTTAATGTTTGTTTTGTTATGATTTCTTCTCTAATTCATATAAATAAGGAAAATGTGTTGCAAAAGTAACGAAGGATTTTTTTATTTTGCCAATTACCACAAGCACCTACAAATATTGTTTTCAATTATAAAAAAAACTTTCATTATTAAGAAATTGTTCATGCAATCGTAGAGGTACAAAGCAACAAAATAAAGGAAAATTCATTCAAACAATAGTTTAATTAAGAGCAACTAAAAGCTTTTTTTCTAGGCAACACAATTAAAAAGTTTATGCTCTGCCTGCAAAAGGACTATATTTTCTGCCTTTGATATTTATTTCACAGCCTCTTGCATGTGTTCTTAATCATTTAATGTTACAAAAAATTGTACAAATTTCTTTGAAAATATTTTCTACAACATGAACAATATTTCTTTAATTGTTCAAATCACAATTTATTGTAAAGTGTTTGTTGTATCAAATACAACTAAAATAGCTTTGATCAGGCTGTTTCAATTTCAATTATTTAACCATTAAAATTTAAATTAAAATAAAAATTAAATAAAAAATCCAAAGGAAAGTTCAATTTTTTTACGCAAATTATTTAATTTTGGAGTGCGACATCAAATAAATATATGAAAAATAATTAAAAGTATTGAAGCAAATATTTAAATCAAAATTTTCAAAATTTTTTGCATAATTAATTTGAAAACTGATGACAATTAATACACAATAAATTTCATTTAATATTGAGCTTAAATCGAAACACTGTGTAATAATAAATATTTGATGCATCATTTATTTTTTAATTTTTGCTTTTAAATAAATTAGCAAGATGATTAATTAATGTCGCTTAAATAAAAATGTCTTAGTCGACATTGTCACCTGCAAAAACACACTGTAATACGATATTTATGTTCTTTTCATTTATTTATTTTGATAAACATTAATAAGCCGAATATTTCAAAACTTTTTATTTACAAATCAAAATTATTTAAAATTTTTGCTAATAATTTTAATACAAAATCAGGAAAAAGTAATCACAATCAATCAATATTAATTTGATTAAATGAAGTCCACGTACATTAGACTTGTGCCATATAGTTCAATTTAGTGATCGCTCTTTTTAGTTCAAAGTTTGAAAATGAACTAGTTCAAAGGCTCTCTTTAGTTCAAATGTTATGTTGACATATTGTTCGTACTTTCAACTTTTAGTTCAAACGATTTCTTAAGTTCAAAAGCTCTTTTAGTTTAAATATTCCTTTCAAAATATGATAGCAACAACACTGTAGCATTGCCATAACGAATGTTAAATAAAATGCTTGGCAGCACTAATTTCATGTCCGAAATAGTCAACAAGGAAACACAAACATGGATTCTAGTTTATTTTGTCTAATAGTTCAAATACAAAGTGTAGTTCAAAAATGAACTAGGTGTACTTAAAAATATGAACCAGTTCACTTAGTTCAATCGATGGATTCGCTTAAATGAACTAGTTCGTTTATGAACTACACAAATCTAACGTACATCGTCACATATAATTATTCTTCTGAAAATGCTGCATAACATCGTTTAAGGTCGTCACATGGTTAATAAAATGTTATCAAACAACTCGTGTCAGTAGTTTATTATATTTTTCAGGGGATGTTGATGTTATGACCAAAATTATTAGATGCAATGACTCACATTTTTCACTTAAAAGTTTCGTGTGTCATCAACACTTAAACATTCAGGATTTGTTGATTGGCTTTGATTTCAGAAAAAAAAATATGAAAATTTAAATTGGATGCCCTAAAACTAAGAAATTGGCAACCATTTCATGCCTAATTTTATAGCTGGCCAATTACCGTAATAAACGATTATTATCATTTTTTTATAAGCACCTGCTGTATTATTTAATTCTGAAAAAACATTCATTAAAACGCAACAAAGTTTATCAACAAAAAAGGACAGCTGATATTCGAGTTGTTTACATTACTTTTAATTTTTATTTAATTTTTTAATTACAATCTATTCAATTTTATACTCTGTGAAGTGTCAAATAGAAAATTAGAAAAATTTAATTTTCCATCCATATCAAGTAACATCAACGATAAAAACTAATGTGAAAATTAAAGAAGAAAAAAGGCGAAAAAAATATATATAAATTAACATTTTGAAACGAACTTTATAAACTTTATTTGGTTGTAAAATATTTTCTATTTTGTAACGCTGTTTAATAGTGGTTTAGAAAAATTTCCTGTCTGATTGCATATTTGTGATTTAAGACACAATTATAAGAGTTTTTATAAGACATAATGACATCGAGCCATCTGTTGATACCAAAAGCAAACTTCAACAAACAGCATCAAGTTTTCTGATCAATACAAATTTGGCAGCAATTTATCTACATAATGTCTCTTGCATAATGAGAACTATTGATGGATTTCTAATTATCTGGGAGCAAATCAAAGCAGCAGCAGAAAAACTGCAGGCTGTAGAAATTGAATATTCAAACTGAATCGTAGAAAAAAAAAAAACTAGACGAGATAGATAAAAATTTTTATGCCATAAATAAATTGGGACGCTCAAGACAGGGGAATAACAAAAAATGAGATTGTGAGGACATGTGGTGTTAAAAAATAAAAGAATTCAAACTAGAATTCCAAACAAAACTTATTGACTCTTGTCAAGAAAATCTAGAAAACTGATGATTTAGTGCAAATAATATTTTGGATGTTTTAACAAAAACCGTCAAGTCGATGTCTTTGGAGAAATGATTGCCAAAACTAAGCAGTGATAAGCAGTAAAAAATAAATATGTAATTAATAAAGATCTTACAGAAAAAAATTAGACTTCTATTTGACCATCAAAAAATGAAATTAAAACATAATAAATCGGCCAAGTGAAAGTTTGACTCACTCGCAAAAGATTCTGTACAACGTACGAATCACCTTTTAATTTTAAATTTAATATTTCTTACTTGTTTTTGCTTAAGGTGTCTGCATATAAAGACTTAAAAGAAGAATTCATATACGTAAAAGTTACGGGTTTTATAGAAACACCCTTTAATTTTTTTTAATTTATTGCCCATACTCATTTTAATAGCGGACATATTTGTCTACTTTCTGTGTTAGTTTTAAATTTCTGTTTACGACATTAATAAAAATAAAGTCATATATATTAAAATCATGCCACTAGTGGAACACCCTTTATATATTTTGTTAATTATTTTAATTGTTCTTATAGCGATCATAGAAACAGTTAAATTTAAAATATCTGTCTAGTGTGAAGTACGTGAACTCCATTTGGTTTGAGTTGTGAATAATTTATTAATTTTCAGCCTATAAAGAATTTTGTTATAATGATTAAAATATTTGTTAACTGTTAATCGATTATTATTTAATAAAAATAAAAAAAGACGTAGAAATTAATTAAAGACTTATGATCTAAATAAAAGAAATTAATTAAAAAAAGTAATTATTGTCTCAATTATGATATACACTGAATATTAAGAAAGTCTACTAAAACTTTTATTAAAATCAATAATTTAATTGCTTGATGTGATATTATTTTAAATTAAAATTTTAATTGATTTGACAATATGATTTATTAACATTAAAAAATTATTTTCTCACGAACTAAAGGAATTAAAAAAAGTATTTTCCAGAGAAATGAAAAAGAAACAAATAAACTTTTTCAGAATTTAATTCGTGAAACAAACTATTAATTTAAATTTTTTATAGAAAATAATTCAACCCAGTGCTTATGTATGTATGTGTATAATTAGAAAAATAATTATTATTTTTGCTTCTCTTTAAAAGAAGAGGAACCTTCCTAACAATTCAAATAAATTTTAAATTTTTTGACAGGAAAATCAATAAATAAATGTAGTCAATTTTGAATTTCTAGTTTTTTCTCTACCTTATTAATAATGACCAAGATAAAAAATATTGTTAACAACAGTTTTAATTATTATTTTTAAAATAAATTATTTTTTATTATTTTTGGATACTTGAAATTAAAAGTAATTCAGTGCAGCTAGTTTTTCTTGTCCCCAGTTTTACTTTGCACTTTTCTTTCTTTCTGCACATTCTTTTTTTTTTTTTGTTAATCCTGCTTAAGAGAATCGAAAAATCTCATACTTAAAATTCATTTCCAAAACTGTTAATTTATTTTAATTTCTTTAAATAATTAATTGAATTCTTTTAACTAAAAAATTTCTATCAATCAATTAGTTCAGTTGTCTAATAAATTATTCAGTTTTGACATACTTTTGTAGCACAATCACGGTGTTAAATGATGTATGCCTTTCTAAAACAATTCTTATGTTTCTCTCAAAATACAGTGGTGTCAAAAAGTATACGTACTTTATTTATTTGCCTTGAATTTTACAGATTAGAAAAGCTTTACCACCTTAATATTATATAGAAAAAAGAAACAATTTTATTTCTTTTTTATTATTTTTAAATTAAATATTTTTAAAAGTACGATAGAATTAAATATTGTAAGAAATAGCATACGATTGTGGGACTATAGATAATGCGATAGATAATCCAAAGGCGCCAAATTGCATCACCATGAAAGTACATTCACAAGTCTATTTCTTGAAATAAACTCTTAGCCAAATTTTGTTTTCAATTAGTCGACGGTCGGGAAGGCCATCTGTCTTGGACCATATTATCGATATTTTCAAATAAAAGTTACAAGAAGGATCCAAAAATCTAATCAAACCATTACCTGCAGTAGGAACCAACTATGTTACTTCTTGGTTATTTATTAGCAGAAGATACGATAATACGAAGCTTTCAGTATCTTCTTTACTAAAAAAGCTATTTTCACAGTCATCACTCAGAGGGTAGTATTCATCTTCATTGAAATCACTCCACGATGTGACAAAAGAGTGTATTACGATGCCATTCTAATTCACATTTTGTTACATAAACTAAATGAACACACCCAACTGCTTTCGAGCAAAGCTTATCGGTCAAAAGGTATCTGATAGGAATTGATGAGTTACTACCGTTTTTGGAGCGAATATTACAGTCTTTAGAGACCCGAATTAATGATTTTTATCGAACGTTACTTGAGCTCTGATTTTCTTATTGAGGACTTAAGATCAAATAATTTGTGAATATAATAAAGTTAAAAGGATCTGTTGCAGACTTGTTCTATCTAATATGCGGCAATATGGTGTGTATAAGTTGCGGAAATTTATTTGTCATTTTAAACTGGTCATAAATTAACATCATCAAAAAGTCAGCACAGTATAAGTGACAGTTAACACTTTTGTTAGTTTTACGAGTATTTTATCGACTAACGTTTTTAAATAAAACGATTACTTGCGAAAAATTACTGAGGTGATAGTAAACCAAAAAAAAAAATTTTTTTTTAAATGTAAATATTGTTAGAACCAGACACTTAAGTTATTTTTTATAAAAATTTACTTTTAGTTAGAATTAATACGAGGGCTGCTCTATATACTTCTGGCCTAATAGTGAAAATGCGAATATTTATAATAAAAAATGGTTTTATTGTTTTTCAAAGTATTCTCCAGCATGATTTATACACTTTTGCATGCGCTCAAACCAGTTGTCGAAGCACTTTTTCCACTCCGATTGAGACACCTCTAAGACATGGTTTTTGAAAACCTCAACAGCTTCTTCTTGCGACGAAAATCGTTGACCACGGATTTTTTCTTGATGTGCAGAAACAAGAAGAAGTCATTAGGTGCGAAGTCAGGGCTGTACGGCGGATGACACATTAATTCGACGTTTTGGCCGGTCAAAAACGCTCTGGTTTGAGCCGATGTGTGAGAGCTTGCATTGTCATGGTGAACAATGATTCGTCTTCTCTTGTTGGTTTTTCGAATTTCTCCGATGACTTCAGGCAAACAAATTGTAGTGTACCACTCAGAAGTGACCGTTCTACGTTGCTCAAGCGGAACAGTCGCCACATGACCAGTTTTGCCGAAGAAACAGGCGACCATTTTCTTCGAAGTGCTTCTTCCACGAACAACTTTCGTTGGATTTTGCTCGTCTTTAAAGACCCACACGGTCGATTGTTGTTTGGTTTCAGGCTCATACACATAGATCCATGATTCGTCACCTGTGACGATCTTATAAACGTCTTTTAAAGCACCGCAATCGTATTTTTGCAAAATTTCTTTGCACCAATCGACACGAGCCTTTTTTTGAGCGACTTTCAAATTGTGCGGGATCCAACGAGAACAAACCTTTTTTACGGCCAGGTGTTCATGCAGTATCGAATGTATGCTGGTGGAAGAAATATCCAAGGATGTCTCTATCTCACAGTAAGTCACATGAAGATCTTGCATTATGAGTTCATGCACGGCATCAATGTTCTCTAGCACAACGACCGTTTTTGGAGAACCTTAACGAACTTCGTCTTTGAGCGAGTGTCGGCCACGATTGATTTATTACACCAATTTTTCACAGTGCTAGAGGATGGTGCTTCATCGCCATATAAAGAAAATGTTCATGAGTTTTTTCATGGGTTTTTTCAAGTCACTGTAAACAACACAAATAATGGTCGTACGTCAAAACGTTTTGAGTACGATTATGCTTAAAAATGACAAACTTTCCAATGCAAATGTAAGATTGCACTTGGCAACACTGAGTGTTGCCAGGCCAGAAATATATATAGCAGCCCTCGTAACTATTTAATAATAAAATTTAAACAAAAAATTGTTATTCGTGTCTAAAGTTTTGTTCGAAACAACCTTAGCTTTGTTCACTGCAATCATATATTTTAACAGAAATTTTAATATGATTCTGGTGACCATAGCAAACACCACGTTTTTTGTTCTGCGTAAAGATAAACGAAATATTATGGGAAATTATTTCCTTTAAATAAAATGAGAGAAAATTACATTTGTTTGACCGTAAAATAATTTAAATTTGTTTATATTGCAGTTGCTGGCATCCCTCTCTTACTCAGAGTAAATTCAATGAAACTTGAAGAGGGGTCAATATTATACTTTGAGTGGCACCTTCCCTCTGGCTGACTAAAAAGTAAATTGCTTGAAAAAATTCAAAACTTCCAATAAAGTATAAGCAAAACACTGAGAGGCAGGTAGTCATTCTTAAGTTTCGTAAACGAAAACGTCACCATAAAATTATTACAAAAGTTTGTGTCGATCAGCAATATTTTTTTTATCTCTATAACCGTTCTAGCTTGGCATTCGTAAAATTTGTGTTATAATGTCGACTACAATAATAAATAGTAAAATGGTTGCCTCTTGAAAAGAATGATTTTTACATAAATGATTTTATATTTTAAGTCTTCATAGCGGACACCTGAATTCTACAGTGACTATTGAGTATTTAGCACGATATCTGCTTTATCTATAAATATGGCATTGAAATATTAATACGATTCCAAATAATACGTTGCAGCTAAAGACGCTAAATGAAAGATCTTGAATACCAAAAACCCGGGTTTTCGACGGATTTATATATTTCGTTCCCAGAAGCCAAAAAAAAAAACAGAGAATCGGAAATCCTAAGAAACTTTGCAATTCTGGCATTTGGGGATTCTTCACATTCTCACTCTGGGATTTTTTCAAAATCAATTTCGATTGGCATCTCTATTTAAAGCTTTTCAGAATCTCATCTAAATAAGAATTAAAATTTTGTGTACAAATAATTAAAGAAAAAAGAATTAAGCTACGGTCAGATTAGTCAAATATTTGACCAAAAAAAAAAAGAACGTAACACTATTTTTTCAAATGTTTATTAATGTAGCAAATGTTATATCTTAGCTTTTATATTAAGTAGGATCTTCTATTTCTTCATAAGTGTTTGAGAAGACAAAAACTGTTTTCAATTATTTAGTGGTTACGTCTTTTTGGTGAAATATTTGACTAATCTGACCGTACTTTAAGAACTTAGTACCGTTTTTTAAACTGTCTAAAAATTAATTCTAATTTTTATTTTTCTTTCGCTTAATTAATTTAAAAATGCTGGAGGTAAGCAGCTGATAAACTGTCTACAATAACAACAATCATTTTGTGAACATTGTGGGTGTAAAAACTTTTCTGCAGAAAACATGATGTCACTTTCATGACTTAAAAGAAAACTTTCCTAAAAAGTGCTGACTTCTTAAAAAAATTTGGTAACCGTAAAACTCTTAACAGGCGCAAACACATAAACAAGTAAGAAAATTATTTTATTCACACATAGACACATATTAACACACTTTCCTAAGAGAGATAAATTGCGTTGGTAAGTGCTGCGGGTTAAATATTATAAATGTCCTAAGCAAAATACACAGAATATACGTTTGAATTTAAATTTAAAACATTTGAATTCTTCTTTTTAAATAATGAGAAATGTCAGTTAAGTAAACTCTCAACAACAATAACAACAACAAATTAAGGAAAAAGACATACACTGATTTAATCATTTGTGTATTTTGTTTTAAGAAATGGTAAACATTTCCTGATTGTGTTTTAATGATACGAATAAAATTTTACACTGATAAAAAAATGTTACAATTCACTGCCTTCAGCTTAATTCGGGCGCTGTGGCAGAATAGTTAGGAGAAGAATGTTTTAGTTTGCTTCGAGGTACATGTCCAAAGTTATGATAATTAAGAAATTAAAAAAATTCTTGGAATGCACTAATTTCATAATAATCAAAGACAAGCACTTCTATTGGCCCAATGCCACATTAACACTGGAGCAAATCCTATTAAAATAATAATTGTTGCAAAGTCAACCGTCTGCAAAAGAGCCAGAAGGGCAGAGGCCAACGAATGTGATGTAAAAACTGTAATCCACAATGTGTCTAAACTTTACTTAGTAACCTAAGACGGGTTAAAAGATAAATAAAAATGCACCATCTATGGCAGTACCCTTTAATTTCTGATTTAAAATTTTATAATAATTATTCTTTTTAAATTTGAATTGTTTATCTAAAATGGTTCAAAAGATAAAGTCATATACATGGTATAACAACACCTATGGGACACCCTTTAATATACAATTTTATTCTTTTTGTTAGAGAAGACACAGAATTACACACTCTATGTCAGTTTAATGTATATGACTACAACGATCTAAAAGATACGGCCATATAAGTCAAATTTTAATTCCTCAAGGGACACCCTGTAATATAAAATTTTTTTTTATTTCTTTCTGTTATTAAGAGATATAACGATAGTAATTTTTAATTAAAATTTTGTAAGGATGTTTATTACAGATCAATAAACATGCAAAATCATGTGTGGGGCACCCTTTAATATATAATATTATATTTTTTTAAATTAAAATAAATATATTTTTAAATTTACTATTTTGTAATGGACGGCATTTGGCTTAAGGGAATTCATATCCCATTTTGTAGCTAAAATTAAATACAGGCGAAGGGACGAGACGATTTAATAGATTTTTTGTCTTAAAGCCTTTTTAGGGTTTTATTTTAAGACCCTCAATACTTCCATCGTATTGTCTCTACGCACATTCATGCTCTATCTTTTATTACCTCCGAGAGCCCTAATATATGTTTACGTTAAAAGAGATCCCCCTTCTACGCTGTAAATTTTAAAAATTGTGAAAATTTTATAATGTCACGGATAAATATCAACATAAATTTTTTATATTTCTATTGTGAACGTCATAAGAAATTTACAAAAAATTAAATTTATATTTGATCATAATATAGTAAATTTTTATCATGTAACAAATCAATTCATATCATGTATTATTCGAAATTAATGTATTTATTATTTTAAAATAATTGTAGTTTGAACACATGCACCTTTGGTGTCCAAACATAATAATGATTGCAATTTATTATGTTATTGTTAGGCAGAAATACGTTTCTTATTAAAAATATAATTATTATGTATAACAAAAATGTGTTTTGATAGCAATCATAAATTACAATCATTATAGGATTATTGCTCTTTGATTATACTTTTCTCAACCATGTTTTTTCTTTGAGTCTTAAGCTTCTTTTCTCCCAAAAATTCAGTTTTTTCTATTTTGTAAATATTTTATAAAGAGACATGACAATCTTAAACAGGGTCACATTAAACTTTCTATAACTAGAGATCAGTTTTACCGATTAAGTTAAATAAAAATTCAAACGGGATAAAATTAATTTAAAATTTTTCTTTATCTGCCCAACAATTTCTAAATTTATTCAAAAATTAGTTGCGAAAAATTTTTTCTTTTTTTATATTTAAAAAGAACAAATTGTGAACAACAAAGTTTAATCGTTTTTCGTTAATTTCGATAGATATAAATTACGAATAAAATAAGAAATATTTCATACAAATCGATGCACCAATCTCTATTTTATTCAAAAATATTCATATTCATCACTTTTACTTAAGGATGATTCCTCTAAAGAACAGTATTATCGATCAGCCAATTGCTTTTTTATTAGTAAAATGCTGCTCTATAGCAAACATTTTTTATGCTTCTACTTTTACTTTTAGTTGTGTTTGATTGCACTTTAACTTATTTTATATTGATTGCATTGTATTGTTTTCTCTTCCTGATGCTATTTTATCTTCATCTACCGGTTCATTTTTATATTTTCTGCTTTTCTTTTCAAGTTTGTTTGGCATTTAAGTATAAAGAAAAATTTATTTCAGCTTAAATTTTTTGTTTTTTTTTCTTCTTACAATTACATCGATTATTTAAAAAGGCAATGAAGTAAAGAAGAATTAAAGCTTGTAACTCAATTAAAGTAAAGGATGTTTTAGTTGATTGAAAAGAAATTTAAGCATTTAACAATGACAGCTGATAAATGTTTAGTTTACAAATTAAGTTTAAGCACAGAAGAGGATGCAGATGAAACTCAAGCTCAGGAAAATCAACAGGGAAGAGTTAAAAAAATGTGTGTGTAAGCAGGTGAAGGAATTAAGTAAAATGTCAGTATAAAATCTTTTTCAAAGAATAATTGAAGAGAGACCTTTAGAGTAACTTTTGAATTTTATAGTAAAATCGTTTAATTCATTAGATTTGTTGCTTACGAAAAAATTCAGATATAGAGGAAAAGCTTGTTGTAGAACAATCAATTTAGTACTAAAAGGACATATACAAAAATTGACAATTTCAGAACATAATTCTTTATCTAAGCACGAGTTCACTTCTACTGCCAATATGCAGCACGCTCATTAGCACGTTACGCAAGTGTTTTGTCTTGGTCTGTAGCTTTAGATTTTTTTTCGGCATCTGTTTTAAAGTGCATTTTATTAAGAGGCAGAGCTTTTATTTATTTATTTTTTTTGTTTGACTAAATTTTACATTACGGGAGTAACATTCCGTGATAATCAAATGAACGTATATTTTGTTAAAAAAAGACTTAAATAAAAAGCAAATGAAGTCTTTAAAATTATTACCACTATTTTTAAGTCCATTATTTCTATTTATTTTTTATATTAGGCAGTTGTTGCTGTAGTTGTTGTACTAAACTTAAAGTAGACAAAAAAAATTTACAACTCAGGGAATTGTAAATGCACCACAATTCCCACTCTGCGTATGTGGAATATTTAACTGCATGTGATTTATTAAAATACTCATACGCCACAATGCATGAAATACATTTTAGGGTTTTGTAACTAAAGCGAACCACATGATATAAATGTATATACTTGATATTTTTCACAGAAGATGACCACAGAACCTGAACACTACAACAAAAAATAATAAAAGAAAATTAAAATTAATGGGTGTCACCATAGAGAGATGATTTTTGTTTATATCGCCTTATCTTTTAAAGCATTAAAAGGCAGTCACCTGATATTTACACAGAGTATGAAGTATTATGTTCATTATCGCCTATACAATGGACTGCTACCACACAAGACGCGACTAACATTATTGAAGTACCCAAGTGGACATTTGACAATAAAATAGAGAGTATGTGCGTTATAACAAAAAATTTAAAAGTGATTTTGCCTAAGATGACCTTATTTTTTAAGCCTTTCTAATCAAATATAACAAAAATTAAAAAATTTAAACTTAAAAATAATATCAAGGGTGTCCTAATACAAGACGTTAGTTTTGCGGCTTTTTAAAAAGGGCCTTTGAAGTTTAATCAAAATATGTAGCAGCTAGAAAAACAAGTATGGAAAATAAAGGAAGTCCCCTACAGAAACATTATTTTCACATTAATGATTTTATCTTTCAAAACTTAATGCTGAACATCCGAAATTAACACTGACTTTATATAAGAAAATTAGCTTTAATAGAAAAGGAAAAATAGCAAATTAAATTTAAAGGGTTTCCCCATAAAAGACCTGTTTTCGACGTATTTTATCTCAATCTAAATAGGCGGATGATAAAAGTTTTGTACAACAAATGATAAAACTAGAATATTCAAAGGTAAATGTGGCCCGTACATGGCATGACAACTTGCTTGTGGCTGAATAATTTTTCATTTGTTATTGGGTAGATTTTGTAAAGGTTGCATTAATTTGTGCTTTGGAAATTAAGCGCCATAAAAAACAAAAACACAATTTTTGAACTTATTTTTTAATGCCTGGACAGCACTAATAAAATTTTTCTGCTCAATTTTTCATATTCACTAAATTCACAAGTATTTGAAATTTTTATTTAAATTTCAAAATTTTTATAAATCAATAAAAATTTATTTATTCGGCTTTGGTTCATTTTTTAATTTAGTTTTATAAAGAAAAATTATTTTAATTGATTTATAAAAATCCACGGTTCAACCCCTGGCTGTGGAAAAAATTAAAAGAATAATTTTAAGTTTTTTATAAAAATTTTGGGTTATTTCTTTTCTCTTTAAAAATGAATAAATACTTAAAAATTTAATTAAATTGCTCTAGTATTTTGCAATTACAAATTAAGGGGAACTCGAAACCGTATTGGAAGAATTCAAGGATAAAAAAGTTGCAAAAGTTGCGCAGTTAAAAATTTACGTCAATTAATATTTAAAAAAAAAAAACGTAAATAAAAAATTGCACGTTGTTCGTCTTTAGGGAGTTATGCAATAAAAAATTGCTTTTAAAAATTTTTTGTTTTAATATTGAAATTAAGTCATAATTGATTCTAATATATTTTTATACAAGAAAATACAAGATTTACTGATTGAATACATATTTAAATTATTTACATATTTAATTAAAAAATATTCTATTACTTAAATAATTAAATTTATTAAACATTTCGTAGGTGAGTTATCAATATGAAACCTAATTTATCATTTCACTTTTAAACTTTTTTTTGAATTCAATGAAATGTTTATTGAGAATTGTTATTCAACTTTATATTTCCTACTTGTTTGGGTAACTTTTGTCGTCAATAAATACATTTTTATTGTTTTTTTTTTTGTTGTTGGAATAAAGTCCCATTTAATAAGTAAAGTTTGGAATTTAAGAAACTTGATTATTTTTTTTATTCCAAATTTTGGCAACATCTAGCGATGAGTTGCATGAACAGTAGCAGTTATCAATTTTATATTTTATTTTTTTCTGATAAGGAATCTTTTATAAGGTTTGCTATTTTTTTTTATAAATTTTCATAAAATAAACTGCTCTGAACTTATCGGTGTTTTATTTATTTATTGTAGTCTTTATCAAATTATTTTCTTCTATTATTAAATTTTAGTTTTATTTTGTGTGAACGAAAATTATTATTGCTTCACACAGTCAAATACATAAATTGTGGGATAAAGAATGTTGAAATAAATAAATTCAATTTTTTTATTTATTTGTTGGTTTCTATTTCTATATTGTACAAGTAAACTTTCGAGACCTTAGTTGCTGTATTTTTTGTGCTATAACTTTCTATTTGTTATTGACTTTTTTTTGCCAAAAGAAATATTTCAAATAACATTTGCTTGCAGTTGCAAAGAACAAGGGATTTGAAAAACCCAAGCAAAACGAAATAATACACCAAATGCTGATAAACCGGAAAGACAGAGAAAAAAATACAAAATATGTTTTTGTTTAAGAAAGTACAATTGTTAAGAAATATAAATTTATATAAAATAGAAATAAATTGGTCACACATTGTTATTGTCACCAGAAACATATAAAAACGATAATGCATAACGCATAAAGGGGTTTGATTGATTTCATTTTGTTTAAAAATAAAATCAGTGTAAAAATTTATAAAGAAAGAAAATATTTTTAAAAACAGGATTAAAATAGACACCAGCAGAATGTAATGCAACCTCTTCTGGAATCCTTAAAAATATGATATTTTCAATGCACTAAAGTTAAGTGGATGTGAAGAATGCAGGTGATGGATGTAGCGGTTCAGAAAATGCTGCATTTTGTTTTCCAGGTTTCTTGTTTTTATATCGTTAAACATATTTATTATGTTGAAAAATAAATACGTTAATTATAAGGCACCTTCGCATGTCTTTTTTATTACTTTTATTCTGAGTTGTTAAAAAGCTGCATGAAAAACGTTTTATTAAAATGTCGAAGGTTGTCAATTTAAATATTTGATTGTTATTATGAATGCTTTTATGAAAAATAGTCCCAAGTGAATAAAACAGAATAATTAAAAACAAAAGCGTTAACAAACAAACAACTCTCTGTGGCAGACTTAAATTGAGTTTATATTTTGTTACTGTTTTCAACAAAGTAAAATAAATTTTCCACTGATTTACAATATATTTGCAAAAAAAAATTAATTTGTATTTTTTAAATTTATGAACTTCAATGGCCACAATAAATGAACAAATATTTCTTTTTTATATTTCTAATTTACATAAACATTAATCAATTTTTTCTAATGCTTTTTGTTCCACACAGATCATCAAATTCACATGAAATTTACGATGAAGAAAATAAATTTAAAGCAATGATTTATGCACGTAATAAAATTGTATTCATGGTTGATGAGGAACAAATAAATTTTATCAAAATCAAAAAATTAACATCAACCAAGTGACACCGAGTGTCATTGTAAAATTATTAATTTATCATTTGAAGAGTTGACACTAAAGCCGTGTACATGTTTCAAAATACAAACAATTATGGTGTGTTTATCAATGAATGGCTTGCAGATGTGTGTATTTTTGTGTGCGATTAACTGGCGCAACATAATCATCTTCTGTAACAAATGTGTCATAAATATTTACACTCCCATATAAACGTAAACATTTCGGAGTGAATATTTGGTTGCTTTAAAATGATGTGGAATTTATACAACGACACTGACAACAACCATTCACATTATGTCAGATACGCATATGATGTAAATAAATGTTGAAAGAAAATCAACATTTATTTTGTGCTTATGTATGAACAGAAAAACAAAATGAAAATATTTATTATTGAAAACATAGATTCAGTCGTTTCGAAATAAATAAATCTTTTAATCTTTTTTTTTATTGTCATATTTAAGAGTTTATTAAAGCGTTATATTGTGACTTGGTTATTTGTTAAAATTTAGCGGTTCCCTTAAAACTATCATTTGGTAAAAAATTTTAAATTTCAAAATTTTTGTAAAATACCTTAATAAAAATTGAAACTCCAGTCAAATGTTAACAAAAAATCTTGAAAAGACCAAAAGTATATCCGAAGGCAGTTCAGGAAGTCGTTATCAATTTAACGCCTATTTTTTACTCCTAATTTTACCTCTACTAATTAAAGCATCGCGGTTCTGTTAAATATGAATGCACAAACTGAATGAGAATTTTTGTTGCTGATTGCTTTGATTCTGTTTTTTATTAGCTAATTTTTTTTAAGACTACACCTGTAAACTATATTTTTAGAGCGATATAGAAAGGCTTTGACATCATTGTATTATGATTTACTTGTTAGTAATTTTTTCTTTAATTTAGTAGTTTCATAAAATTCTCATTTAGCTTAAAGAATTTTTTAACTTAAAATCGTATAAGATATTAAATAATAATGAAAAAGGTCCTGTACATACTCCTTGTAGTTACAAGGGCAGTTTAGGAACTTTTTATTAATGATAAAAAAAAAAAAATAGCTTTCTTATTTCACTTAATATCATCAACGACACTTTAAGCATTTAGATTTTGGAAAAATATGAACGAAAAAATTTAATTAAAATTTTTCTTGTCGAACGCCTTGATCCTGCTGCTTTGGACTAAAGCTGTTAACTAAAATATAATCTGAAGATGAAAGCTTATTAAATCACAGCGGTATGATTTTTACTTTCTAAGATTTAATAGTGTTATAAAAATTCTCAGATAGTCCACAACAATTTCAGCTAAATGTTAAGTAAAAAAACCTGCAGAGGTTCCAATTAATAACGAAAGATGTTTTAGTTTTTAAAACAATGTTTCAAAAATTAGTAATAATGTAATTAATAATACAGGAAGCGCGGGCAGAGAAGGTGAATGAAAAATTTGGGGAGATGTTTTAAACGACACATTTTTTTAATTATTTTGAAAATATTATGCTTTTTCACAGAGAAGCTTGGAGAAATATATTAACACCTGTTAAGGGTTTAATTAGTTTTAAAATTAAATTTAAATAAAATTAAATTGACTCAATTATTTATTTAATTATACACTTTTTTTTATTAGAATTCGAATTGATATAATTAATAAAAAATATATTAATAATTTTTTATTAAAATAATTCATTCAACTAATTAAATATTTAATTGAATCACAATTTAAAAACAAATAAGACTTTTACAAGAAAAACTTAATCTTTTTCTTTGTACGATTAAACGTAATGCAACGTATGATGATACGCAACGTTTTTCTATCAAAATTCTTGAAATTCTCTATTACTGCGATTTATAATTGCTAAAAAGAATGCTTGAGATTAAAATGATAATTAAAAAAAATTAATTCTTTCTTGGTTTGACATTTAAAAATGTTTGCTGCTTGCCTGTCCGGGCGAAGAAATTTAGTTGTAGTTAATAGATCCTTCATAAAAGGAACTTTATTTGTCGCAACATTAATCAGTAAAGCAGATTTATAAGAAGCTTCTACATGATGATTAATCACATTAAAACATTTGGAATCAATTTGCTTTAAGACACAAAAAGCACCGCACTCTTTTCGAAGTTATAGCCGTAGCTATAGATATTTTTTATATTTTGACTTTATACTTTCTTTGAATGCTTCATTATATTTCTTTTATTTATCTTATTTCTTACTTCCCTAAATTTATTACTTTTTTATCAAAATCATTTTTAATAATTTCAAATTTAAGATCTCTTTTCATTTTAATTTTTTAATTTAATTTTTTTAATTTTTCTTCCTTTAATAAAAGTAGGACAGGAAACAGAAATTAGAATCATTACAATTTGATTAATAAGTAAAATTACATCAGCAGTTTAAAAACTTGTCTTTGAATTTAAACATTTATACTTCGAATTGTTATGCGTTTTTTTTTCACCCTACAGGTTTTTTTTGTAGCAGGAAAAGTTCCATTAGAATAATTTATACAAAATTAATTTTATCATTGAACACTGAAAGGCAAATATATTTCCTTTAGATATTTTCTTAAACAAAAAAGAAAACTCTATTGAAATTGTAACTTTGGAATTTGTAAGACAAAGTATTTGCAATTAAAACTAAATTCGGTTGGTTTTCTTAAGACAAAAATAAACATCTGCAAGAGAAATAATATAATATAATGCATTTAATAATTCTTATTGTCTGCCTCGCCACAATTTGTGTATTTTGGGATTTGATATTTTCAATTATTTTTATTTCTCAATTCTTGTCTTTGTGACAGCATTTTGAAAAGATTTTAAAAACTGTTTTTCTTGTTACTGCTGTTGGAATATTTTTTTGAAGGTTTCTGCTTTTGAAGTTGACACAGAAGAGGTGGGTGGTAAAATTGAAACAATAAGAAAACTTTTGTGCATAAAAATAATTTTTATCTTTTAACAATATGAGAAGAATATAATATTAAAAACTTCTCTTAGTAAAATGGTTACAAAAATTTAAGTGCTTATGTTTCTTAACCAGTTTTAGTATTTTTTTCAAGATATTGTTCTACTAAAAAACGTTTAAAAAATATTTATCATCATTTATTCGATATAGAGTAGAATTACAATTTTATGGTTGCGGATTTCGCATCTCAAAGAAAAACAAATAAAATGAAGTGTGGAGATAGATGCGGATTTGAATAAAATTTTTATTATTTGTTTATTAATTTTTTGTTTGTTTTTATTGAGAAAATTTTGAAAAACTTAATACAATTGAATCCATATCTTATTAATTTTAAATGACTTTTTACCTTCCTTTTTCTTCTTTTTTCCTATTCATTCAGAAATATCACATATGATTTTTTTTTAAGAAAACAATAAAACTATGGTAACATGCGAAGAGAGTATAAATTGAAAATAGAGAGCTTCAGATATTCTTTGAGCATTCTACACTTTCAAAACATCAAATAAAAAAAAAACGCAAAACCATTCAAGTCTAAAGACTCAACTTAAAATTCAATCGAATTGAGGTTTTGATATCCATTTACTTAAAAATTCAAGGAAGAAAGCGCTCTGTTTTTTTCCCGTCTCGTTTATTTGAATCATTTCGTATTGATTGCAGCCCAAGGATTCTACCCCAGCTTCCACTATATTCGTTTGGTGTGACCTTCAGTCTCTTCGTCTGTCCAATCAAAACGGTTACGATGGGGGAGATATTGAACTATTTAACAAAAGTAGATTACTTGACTTTCCCCAGTTCAGGCAAGGCCTTAAAACAATATTCGCCCTTCATAATTATTAATGGGTCCTTACGGTATCTTAAGAAAAAAAAAAAACGATTAAATTATGAAACTGAGACCCTTTGGTTCCCTTGAATGTCTCTAAGCCAATTTGCTCAAATATTGAGTTTAAAAATTTAAAAAGTACTTTTATATCGATACTTAAGTCCCTTTTAGATTTCTCACTTTGATCACGGTTATTTTTAGCTAAGGCTAATGTTCTTGTTAAAAAAATTACGGATAAATCAAAACATACCTGTGAACATGGAAAAAGTTCCACTTATTTAACACTTTAGCAACAATTTTAAGGAAGCATTAAAAAAAAAAAAAAAAGATTGTTTTGTTTCTCTTGTTATTTCTCATCTATCATTTGTGTGGCAGGTTTAATTGTTACAATATAACACGACTTTTGCTTAATTAGTTGCGAAGAAAAGTTTTAATAAAACGAAAAAGTACCAAAAAAAAAATCAAAAAGTACCATTTTTTTCCTTAGATTTATCTATACATACAATAAAACTGTGACAGGATCATTTCTGTACATGAAATATTTTTTGAAAATTTTTTTGTCTGCGATAGTTATCGATATGGAATGCAAAACCCCTATTTTTAAAATTTTTTTCGTCTGTCTGTTTGTGTTCGCATCACGTTAAAACTGCTGTCTGGATTTGAATAAAATTTGGTAAGGTGGGCCCCTGGAACCTAAGTTCAAATGTAGTATACTTTTTATTTCGTAAAAATATGTATTACTTAGAGAAAACAAAAACAAAAGTGTGAAAGCACCCATATTTACTGGTACAATGGTACTAAAAAAGTTTTCAACACATTTTATTTTTGTAAATGGAAAATTTTCAACAATGTTTACGGACATTGCTAGTGGGATATTAGTTTTTAAAATCTAATTTGTGAAGTATTTATCTTATGTTTTTTTTGATAATTATATTACAAAAATTAAGTAATTATTATTTTGAAAAAAGAGTACCAAGACTCACTTTTTAATACCCCTTCATTTTATTTCTGAAACTAACAAAAAGTTTATTTAATTTAAATTTACTTTACGAATCATCAAATTATACAACTTGCCTTAAAACTTTCTTTTTTTTTTAATAACACTTTTAATACTTTTTCGGGTTCCGTACTCAAGGGAAATTTTGCACAGCTTGTGCCTTACTAAAATAGCTATAGCGGCAAGTTTACAAATTTTAATTCTCTTTTAGTCAATTTAAAATTTTTCAACATAAAAGCAACTTTTGCTTATCAAACATGTGGTTGAAGGAGCAAACAACTAGTTCTGCCAGAAATTTTAGAGCCTTTTTTTAGTGGCCTCGTTGGACGGGTTGTTGAAGGGCGAATTAGAGGCAAAGAGTAGTTCAAACACTATCGGAGTTTTGAGTAGGAAAAAGGCTAATAATCATTTACTTTCTGCGTTAAAAGGGCGACTTCTAATTTTGTCAACTAACATGAATTCAGATTTCTCAAACTGCTTTCAGAGTTTTATCGAAACTGTATATCTAACATCGTGTAGAAAATTTTCATTTCAATTCATAAAAATAACTTATGAAAAAAAAAAATAAAACAGGGCTTTTATAATAATTTTCGCTTTAAATTGTTTTTAATTGTTAAAAATGTTCGAAATTGTCAGAAAATTTAAATAACAACAAACATTTCAATGAAAAACTTTCAATTTTTATAATTTCAAATTTATTTATTCTCGTAAACAATTTATTTTCTATTCGTTTCAATAAAACACGTTTTTCAATTGCAGTTTATCTTTTTATTTTTGTTGTTGTGTTTTATTCGGTTGTTTATGACGGCGTTACTTGGAAATATTTTAAAATTTTACACGTAGCATCCATAACACGAGCAGACAGATTGAAGCAGATAAAAGAAAGAATTACAAGAAAAACTCATTCTTTTTTCATTTGTATTTTTATAATAGAAAAATCGGAAAAAAATGATTGAATTGACATGACATTTAGAAGGAATGAAATTTGACACAGAAATTTCACAACAGTAAAAGCAATAAGAAATTGTACGTGTGTTATTGTTTAATAGTTGGGGGAAAACAAAAGGGAGAAAAAACAGAAGAATGGAAACAAGTTAATTTCGGTTAAAAAGAAGAAGTGTAACTGCTTGTCAAGAAATTTACAACATGTCAAGTCATAAATAAAGCCACAGTTTAGAATGAACTTAAATTTAATTATGATTGTGATACAAATATAAAAACTATTAATATGATTCTAGACATGTGAGCAACCTGGGCTTGGGCGCATGTGCCGTAATCTAAAGATATTTTTATAATTTTTTATCGCTTCAAAGGTGTTAGTTTAGTGGTAGAAGTAAATGGCTTTACAATAGTCATAAAAATAATTTAACTAGACTAATGGCATCATCAAGTAATAAATGTGGCGCCATCTGCGGATATTGTTACATGTCGTAGAACTGATACTGGCAAATTGAGGCGAATTGACTGTACGACTGCAACATTTTGACCCTGATTTACATTGAACTTTGCCTCTTAGGATTCGGTACGGAAACAGGACAAACATAACCTTGATAATATAACTACAATGTCTGTCCATCTACCTGCCTGTCTGACCATCTGTCGTAGGTTCTATCCCTGAATCCATAATAACTAGACACTTGATTGTTTCAGGATAGGTTTATCGTATTGAAGTTTTAATGATTAATAATAAAATGAAATTAAAAAATTAAAGGGTATTCTCATAGTAAAGTAATTTTTATGATGTGGTCGTATAATATAAGCTATTGCAGAAATACGCTTGAAATTTCCGCAGAATTAACAAAACACTAGTCCTCTTTAACTAAACTATAAAAAAAAAAATAAAATATTAAAGGGTGCCCCATAATAAATGTGATTTTTACGTCTTTTGCCTTATCTCTTTAAATGCAACAAACGGACATTAGAAATCTACACAGAGTGTGTATCCGCTATGAAAAAAAATTAGAAAAATAAAATTAAATTTAAAGGGTCTCCCTAAATAAAGTTTATTTTGATAAATATTGTATTATATTTTAAAACGCATTAAGCAGATGCTTTAAATTAAAAAAAAAAACAATAAATAAAAAAAGTAAAATTAAAAATTAAAGGGTGGCCCATAGATTTAGTTGCGTGAGTTCAACTCTCTTTCAGTGAATTTAATTTCTGGATGTCGTTACTTTAATTGAATCACTTTGGCCACTTAATCGTAGAAATAAAAATTAAAGGGTGGCCCGTGCATTGAGTCCTGTGAGTCTAACTCACAGCTGGGAGATTTGTTTCTGTATCCTGTCATTTCAAATGCATCAGTATGCCGGCAAGAAAAGAAGCACTGCCTTTAGGATTCCTCCAACCTTAAAAGTGCATAAAAATATCATTTAACATTTTTATTTGTAGTAAAACCGCAATTCAAATGTTCAAAGGGTTTATTTAGCAACGGTCGCTACTATAAAAAAGAAATGAAATTTAAAGTAACAGGTGTTCCCTAGAAGACGTGGGTTTGATCATACAGCTTTGAGTTTTTAACTCCAATAGGCAGACACTTGTGAACTACACAGTCATTAATATCTATATTCACGTTAAAAAAGGCAATAAGATTTAAATTTATAGAGTGTCCTCTTTATGTTTAAGAACGTTTTATTGAACCGTAAAATGTAAATTATATGTTCTGTCAGTTTCGTGTGCAAAACTTAAACTCATGTTTGTTCAATTTTTGTGTTATGTAGCGCCTGAATTTAATTTATTTTTTCTTGCTTCGTATTTGCACTCAACATAAAAAGAAACAGAAAATAAATATTTTTTGTTTTTGCTTTAGGGGATTTCTTTGAAACACTTTAGTAAAATCTACAACAATATTGTTGTTTTTAATTGCAAACCAGGAGAAAAAAAATATTTTGTTTGTACAAATTGTACAAGGTTTTGTACATTCTTTTCTTGATTAGCAAATTTAAAGGAATTAAAAATTTTTATTTTTTATAAAACCAAAAAATTGAACAATTGTGATTCATGAGAATAAAAGGTAGAAAGAGTAGCAGTGAACAATTTTTTGCTTTAAATTTTTTTAATGAAAGAAAAAAAAAACAAAAGCCCAGAAAATGAACTTTAAGTTTTTTTATGAAAAAAATATAAAAGAAAAATGTATAGCAAATTATTATTACTGCATGTAAGAAAGGACTGGCAAGATTGGGTCGCCTTTGGTTTTCTTTTAGAGGGACAAATAGGGGAAGAAAATATTTATTGCGATATCTGCTTTGAACTTCTTAAATATGGAGTCAGTTGCTGATCCTCTGGTTACTACTAAAAAAATATTAAGACGTAATGCGCTTTTGTATAAAACTTAAATCTTTCAAATCTACGTTTTTGTATAAACTTTGTTTCTAATCGTAATGAATTGAAATAATTTTTTTCCTTGTTGAAAACCCAAATGATTGAAAATATTTTTATTTTTTAAATTTAATGCATTTTTTTTGTGCTTAATCATACTCCAGTCCATTTAGCCTGTGCTATAAATTCATAAAGCAAAATTTCTGCTGCACATTTGACTCCTCATAAAAAGGCATTAAAATATTCAAGTGAAAAGTGCAAACGCTAAAAACTTTTTGCTGTTAAATAAATCAAAAACAAAGACAAAATGTCAGGATACTTTTTTATATTTTTGTTTTATGAAGCAATTTCCTTTATGACATTCAACACTCTAAAAATATAAATATTTTTTATTTTAATTTTGGTTTGCAGCACTAGAAAGTAATAATCCGGGTGTGTAACCACAAACTCTATTGAAATGAACAGTAAACAAAAGAGGAAGAATCATAAAAAGGAATTAAGGCGAGAAACTAAATACAAAAAAAAAAAAAGAAAAAACAAAAACCGAGAAAGTAAATTATTTAATTAAACTATAAGTTTTGGACACTAAAAGCCTGGAAGGGCAAAAAAATAAAAAAAAAATCTGAAAAAATTTTAAAACTTTTGTTTCTAGCAATTTTAATGTGTGTTTATGAAATTTAATTTAATTTGAAATTTTATTTGTAGTTTTATTTTATAAAATTACGGCATTTACACTATGCAATTTTAATGAAATCACCATGAAATTTTTGTTCGTTGGTGAAGCAAGACGGGTAAGCAATAAGGTATTGCTTGAAGTTTGAGAGGATGTTACTGTCGCTTATGTTCATTTTAAAATAACGCATATCGCTACAACTTAAATTAAGAATTGAAAAAAAAAACTTCAAAAAATTGCATAGTGTAAACCTGGACAATGTTAGAAGCTGCTTTAATTCTACCAGGGTAAATCTAAATGACTGTACAAAAACACAATTTCTTCTGTAAATTTTTAAGAATTTATATTAAAATGATTAAAATATTTTGCACAATGGGAAGAAATCAAAATCTTTTAAAAATTATACAGCAGTTTAAAAACGGAATAAATAAATAAAATAAATTTTAACGTGATACTGCAACAGAGAATTTAAGTTTAAGTTAAAACTTTTTAGACTTTTTCTGGATGGCTAAAATTGTGCCCAAACTTTGGCACTGATTTTTAATTCACTTAACATTTTAAATTTAAAAAAATGATTAATTTTTAATAAATTACAGCTTGATACAAAACGAATCACGAAATTTTTAATTCCCAAAAAAAAAAAACTGCAAAAATCCTAGAATTGGATAATTTTTGATTTTCTATCCACTCATTGTCACCCTGAAAAAAAATTTTGCCATAATCGATTCTTTATATTTCAGCATTACACCCAGTCACTGGGTGCGTTACTTATGCCAGGACATTTTGTGTTTTGAATTGCTACGATGTCACCTTCCTTTCCAACAAATAATTTGACGGTTTTACTTCAATCAAAAGACAATTGCGTGAGAAGAATTTTAATTAGATTTTTTTACTTTATCAGATGACCAGTAGAAAGTAAAATATTAATCGCACATATTCTCCTTGTGCATTTTACACTTACCAAGTTTTTAATGATTTTTCTTCTTTCAACTTCCAAATTTTAAAAGTGTCGATCATTTTATTATGAAAAACTTAAAATTTAAAACTTCTTATTCTCATGTACAGTCACTTTGCAATGGCCGTTGTTTTTACAGTCCTGCACGTGAGTTAAACTTTTAAAAATAAAGTCAATTGTTTCTAAAAAATTTTCAAATATAAATGAAAGATTTTGAATAAATATTAGGAGATAATTAGAAATTACCTGACGTATGTAATTAGATGATGGTGGAGGGTTTCGAGATAGATGTTGATGATTATGATGATGAGGTTGATTGATGATGATGATTATGATAATGATGAGGTTGATAGATGATGATAGCTGCAGGATAGATGGTGTCTATGATGATTATGATGATGAGGTTGAGGGATGATGATAGCTGCAGGATATATGGTGTCTATGATGATTATAATGATGAGGTTGATTGATGATGATAGCTGCAGGATAGATGGTGTCTAGGACAGTTAAGCAATGCTTAATGTAAAATCAATCATGGAACCAAGAAATTCTAAACAGAAAAATTTATTTGGCAGTAATTAGAATTAAATAAAATAAAATGAATGTTAACTTTCAGTTTGTACAGTTTAACGTTTTATTTGTAAGCCAGAGATGCTTATCTGTTGAAGGTTTATTACAAAGTGAAAAAGTTTTTTAAATTCAGTAGTTGCTATGCCAGTTTTAGCAAAAAAAAGATGGCCATTAATAGCGGTAAAAACTGACAATTCTTAATGTTAATTTTATCCAATCTTTAACATAAGATTGCCGGCTGTCTTAAGATATGTTTTACAATTCAATAGTTATACAATGGCTTTTAAACTGTAAAATTATTAAACGTTAAAATACACAATTCAATATAAATTTCAAACTTTACATATTACAGAATAATTTTTAATCGTTAATTCTTTATGCTAATTTAAACATGCCGCCGCTCCTTGCAGCTATGCAATGTAGAATGTGTTGATATTTCATTTAGAACTTGATGATGTTGCACATAGAACAGCTGCCAGGGAACGTATAGCTTCTGATAGCACTAATTGATTTGGTTGTGATGAAGTTGTTGGTTGGTCTGCTTGTTGAGGCAGTGATTGTGTGGCTTTCTTGCGGTGCAGCCGTTTGCGGTTAAACCGTTTGGTTGATTGGTACCTAATACCGATACGTTCACGAACGGATCCTTTTGGTGCTTCAATACGAGGGTGACGTGTTGGGTGAAGAAGCGTGTGATGTAACAATCCACATTTCAGGCAATTATCCGGACTACTGCAGTTTCGTACTCGGTGAGTGCGCGCTAAACAATTAATGCAATAATGATGTTTGCGGGCGATCTCGTTGCGTGTATCCGAGTCCATTGCAAGAAATCCTGGGCAAAAACGAAGCGGATGGTATCTAAAGCACACCTGGCACTGGTGTATGGCAGGATCCCGAGGTTTTTGACTACGTGATCTAGGGAAAACAATTAAAACTATTAACTAGGCTAATATTAGAAAAGGTTGGTAAAAGAGATGATTAAAATGAGATAAAATGACATGAGTTAGAGATAACTTAATAGAATAATAGTTCAAGATGATAGAGTAAGTATGGTATTGATTTTATCAGTTGCGGGAATCACGATAAGGTAAATAACACAATTTTGTAATCGGTCGAGTTAGCAGTCCTAAGGCAGTTCGCACGTCGACAATTCGGACGCGTTCATCGGGTCCTTTATGAACTTTCTCTACTCGACCTAAACGCCATTCATGCGGAGGCAATAAATCGTCAATAACGATTACAAGGTCGTTGATTTCCAAATTTGGGGAAGCTAGCTTCCACTTATAGCGTTTGTGAAGAGACTTGAGATAGTCTTCTTTCCAACGCAGCGCGAATTGTTGCTGGATGGCTTTGAGTTTTTCCCATCGGTTAATCAAGGAAAGATTTTCTGCAGCAGGCTCAGGTAAAGACATTACTGGACTACCTCGCAGGAAATGCCCTGGGGTTAAGGCGGTTAGGTCTGAGGGATCTTCAGACAAGGCAGAAATTGGTCTTGAGTTTAAGACCCCTTCAATACGAGCTAATACGGTCGCGAATTCCTCAAAATTGAATCTATAGGCACCTGCGACTCTTTTTAAATGGAATTTTAAACTCTTCACTGCAGATTCCCAGATTCCGCCCATGTGAGGGGCATGTGGTGGTATAAAAGACCATTCAAACCCGTGAGTTAAATATTTTTGTGCGATATCTTCAGATGCAGTTTTCAGAAAGGCAGAAAATTCTTTACGAAAGATACGGCTCGCTCCCAGAAAATTGCGACCGTTATCAGAATAAATTTTATGCGGTAGTCCCCGCCGTCCAACAAATCTTGCGAAGGTTGCTTGGAAAGCAAGCGAGGAGAGGTTCGAACAGGGCTCGAGATGGATAGCTCTAGTGGAAAAGCAAACAAACACGCAAACGTATCCTTTGACTACGGAAGTGCGTCTTAGCGCAGAACTTTTGAGTTCGAAAGGCCCTGCGAAATCAACTCCCGTTGTATGGAAGGGTGCGGATAAGGTGCAGCGGTCCGAAGGAAGAGCAGCCATGATTTGAGTACAGGCTTTTCTTTTGTAAATGATGCATGTTTTACATAACCGTATGACTTTTCGTATGCATTGTTTAATACGTGGGATATAAAATTCGGTGTGCGCCATGCGACACATCAAATGACATTCTCCATGCGCTAAGAATTGATGTAAATGCAATAAATATAATTCGCAAAGACGTGAACTGCGTGGTAAAATAATAGGAAAACGTTCATTATAGGGCAAAGAAGAATAAGCTAGTCTCCCATTGACCCGGAGAAGGCCATATTTATCTATAAAAGGGTTCAAAGTGAAAAGCGTGCTTCCTTTTGGTAGGGGTTTATTTTCGGACACAGCACAATATTCTTTTTCATAGTACTGTTTTTGTGCTATCAAGATGAGTCGAGTTTTCACTGTTTTGACTTCAGAGTGTTGCAACTGATTACTCTGATAGCCAGTTGAAAGTACCGGGCCAGCAAAAGTACGTTTAAAACATCGGATGTAACGGAATACATAGCCTAGAACTCGTAATGCATGAGAGTATGAGGAGAATCGCTGTAGAATATCGTTAAAGTGATCGTTATCTGAGCTTTGATATGTATTCGCGTGGAAGTTCTGAGTCTTAATTTGATCAAAACATCTTTTTTCAGCTACGGGTGCTGATTTGGTACTCCTATATGGATCGCTATCTGGCCACTCAATGGAGCGTTAGTAAGCCATGAAGGACCATGCCACCAGAGAGGATGGCTTATTAAGTCTTGAGGTCTGCAGCCTCTTGATCCTAAATCTGCGGGATTGAAATGTGTGGAGACATGTCGCCACCGTCCATTAGGTAAAAGCGTATGAATTTTGGCTACGCGATTGGAGACATATATTTCTTTCCATGTAGCTGGCGGTTTAGATAGCCATCCTAAAACAACTGAGGAATCGCACCAAAGAATGATTTCATGGTTAGTTAGATCGAGAGCTGGTAGTATGTGATGTATTAGTTTCGCTAACATCAAAGCACCGGATAATTCTAGCCTGGGTAGGGTTATGGTAGCCAAAGGGGCAACTTTGCTTTTAGAAACAAGCAGGTTGGTAAAAGCAGTATCGCCGGCTTGAACTCTAACATAAACTGCTGCACAGTATGCCAATTTGGACGCATCACAAAATCCATGAATTTGGACGCTATCCGATGGAGAATACTGGATCCAACGAGGGATTTGAATCTTCGCAACAGAGGGTAAATCAGTAACGATTTCATTCCAGATTCGGAGAGAATCTTCGCTCACAGACTCATCCCAATCAATTTTCTCCAACCAGAGCTGTTGGATAAGAATTTTCCCCTTTACTACTACTGGCGATATCCAACCAGCAGGATCAAACAGTTTTGCTACTGCTGACAAAATTTGACGCTTAGTAAGATTGGTGAGCTTAGGAATGGACTGGAAAGTGTAGGAAAAACTGTCTGTCAGCGCGTTCCATTGAATACCGAGAGTCTTCGTGGAACTGGAATCATGAAATTTTAAAAAATCGGAATCGTACAGATCATCTTCGGGAATTGATTCTAACAAGCGAGAGTCATTAGATGTTATCTTTTTTAATAAAAAACCTGCTGAACCGAGAGACTGTATAAGCTGTTGCCGGCCCTGAATAGCGCTTTCTATAGAGTGACCTCCCGTTAGTATGTCATCTACGTACGTTTCCTTACGTAGAATTTGAGATGCTTTTGGGAAAATCTCTTGATTATCAGAAGCTAGCTGTAAAAGTGTTCGGATAGCGAGAAACGGTGCGCAATTAACGCCAAATGTCACCGTTTTAAGCTCGTAATCTTTTATGGCTTCCCGGGGGGATTTTTGAAAGAGAATTCTTTGAAAGGGTCTGTCAAAGGGATCTATTAAAATTTGGCGGTACATTTTTTGTATGTCACCGCTAAAGACAAATTTATAAAACCGCCACTTGAGAATAACAGTCATTAAATCTGCTTGTAATGTGGGACCTGTGTATAATACATCGTTCAGGGAGAAACCAGAGTTCGTTTTTCGAGACGCGTTAAAAACTACTCTGACCTTGGTAGTTTTACTACCTGGGCGAAGTATTGCATGGTGTGGCAAATAAAAAGAGCTGCATTTGCCATCATCGAAATATTCACGCGATGTGGTTTCTTCCATATGATCCAGTGTGAGATATTCACTGAGTACATCATTATATTGCGAGTTAAGATCAGGATTTTGTATTAGCGTTTGTCCCATTCGGGTATATTGACTTAGAGCTATGAACCTGGAAGAACCGAGAAATTTGAGTTCCGGGAACTCTTTTTTAAAGGGCAGGCGTACCATATAACGACCGCTTGGTAGCCGCTTAGTTGTTTGAGAATAAAATTTCTCGCAATAAACATCTTCAGGGGAAATGGGCTGAGTTACTGAAATTTCTTCCTGTTCCCAGAATTGTCTCAGTAAATCGTTAACGTTAATGTTTTTACTAGCGGTAGTGTGACAAGTGAAAGCGTATGTTGGCTGAGACTGTACTGGTCCGCTAAGAACCCAGCCGAACACGGTTCGATAAGCTGATGCCGAGCCGCAGACATCTCTCTTTACTCCATCCAGGTTGATATGTCTTTCGCTGTCGTTACCCAAAATTAAATCAACCGTAGATGAAACGTTAAAATAAGGATCAGCTAGTTCAATATCAGAAATTTTAGGTGGACAGTTGAGTTTAAAAGAGGTAGACGGGATTTTATTCGTAACTTTAGGGAGTACAATGGCTTTGATATTAAGTTGGAAATTACTTTGTCTTGAAACGAGCACTAAATCACATTCCTTGTCAGCCCTTTGGCTATGCCCACCGACTCCCACAACTTCGAATTGCGACTTCTGAAAGGGAAGATTCAACCGAGTTCTTATTCTGTCAGAAATAAAAGTTCGTTCTGAACCTGGGTCGATAAGTGCCCGCACAGTAAACAATTCGCCTCTACTTTTGATTTGAACGAGGGCTGTTCGTAGAAGTATGTTTGTGTTGTTAGTAGTGTGATTTGAATTAATAGGTGAGGGTATTGATGATTTCGATGTCGAGGGTCGCATTTCTTGTGTGTGAGAGGTTTTGGTCTGGGAGGTAGGATTTCTATTCGAAATGTGATGATTGTTAATAGGAGGTCGAGAGACCACTGTTTTGGAGTTATTGTTAGCACGCATGTGAAGCATCGTGTGGTGATTTTTACCGCAATTAAGGCATGTGTTTTTGCTCTTACATTTCGCTTTGGTGTGAGTCATCGAAAGGCAGTTATTGCAAAATTGATTTTTATACACAAAATCGACTCTTTCTTGAACGGTAAGCTTGCGGAACTTAGGACATATTCTTAAGCTGTGATCCTCATTGCACATTTTACAACTTACGTCAAGTTTTTCTTGAGAAGCGTATGTCTGAATTGTCGGCTGAAATTTTTGAGGATTTGAAAATGTGGTCTTGGTCAGTTTTATGGTTGAAATTCGCTCAACTATTTCGCATCTTTTGAGAAGAAAATTGCTCAATTGGGACCATTGTGGCAGTTCTCTACACGCATCTAGAGACTGTTCCCACTGTGCCAGAGTTTCATGTGGTAGTTTCGAGTAAACAAGATTCACTAGAAGAGGGTCCCACCCTTCCGAAGATACTCCAAATGTCTGCAGCATTGCTAAGCAGTCTGTGACGGAGCTATGAATTCTTTGCAAGGACTGACTATCTTCGCTAATTGCTGCCGGAATATTAAAAAGATTTCGGATTTGATTATCCACTAAAACCCTTACGTTTTCATATCTGGATTTAAGAGCCTGCCATGCCAGAAGAAAACTGTCATCGGTAAGAGGAAATCTATTAACAATTGCCCCTGCTGTTTCAGTCGTTTTATTACGGAGATGGTAGAGTTTTTCAGCGGGGCTCAATCTTGGGTGGTTGATATAGACTGCAGAGAACATATCCCGGAATGCGGGCCATTCTTCATAGCTTCCTGCAAAGATCTGAGTATCGCATGGGGGTAACTTAAGGCAAGTACTATGGGGATCTTGTGGAGAATTGAAAGGAACTGAATTTACTACCACCGCAGGTTCAATGCTTTTTCTCTTCGTTTGAAGAAAATCCATTAGTCGAGATACTGTAAAATAATAGCTATCTACACAGATTTCATATTCTGCCTCAGCGGTATCTTTAATTTCTTTGTTTGTTTCAGATAACATAAGGTCTTCATATGATCGTGTAACTTTTTCCCAGCGGATATCTAGATCTTTCAGTTTGAGTTCTATCAGGGCTTCACTTTGGCCCGATTCATTTTGAGCATCACTTTTTTTGCAAAGTGTTATTAAATTTTTTGAATCGAATGTAAATCTGTTGTTAGATGCCATTTTGAGGGACGTGTGTGTGTAATAATATTTTGAGTAATATTATTGAGTTTTAATAAACTAAACTTTGATAAGATTGAAAGTACTAGGTTTTTTATTAGTAAAACCGCTTTCGCTTTAGTATTTTCCTGAACTAAGAGAATAAAGTACGAAAATAATAACATCGAATCTTGCCCAATATTTTTCTGAGTTTTGACAGACTTATTATACTGGGGTTGCGGAGGGAAACTTTACAGGTTACAATTTAATGCGGGAAGCAATTATTGTACTCTTTGCTACTATCCTTTGTAATTCGGATAGATTTTTTACGTGACAGTAGTGTAATCGATGTATTAGTAAAATACGAAATGCAATAAATTCTCTTAGTTTGAATTAAGCCGAGTGATTAAAATATTGACCAATGTCCTTGTACTTGGGAAAGGTCAATGTAGCGAGTAATTAGCGGGTTAAAAAAAAAATGTTTATAAAAAAAAAGGGATTTAAAATTTTTAAATTTTTAATTGTTAAGGTAAATATAAGAAAATAATGTTGTTAGTGCTTTTAATGTTTTTAAATTTTCGATTAATTTTAATTAATTAATTAATTAATCGTATGAGTTGCCAAATTTTTATTTATTGTTTAAAAAAAAGTAGTGCAGAAAAAAAAGATATACGTAAAAAAAATATGGCTTATCTAATTTTGTACTAATCGTACCACTGTAGTGAATTTCCAATGGGGATTGGAATTTCTTTAGTGCATGTATACTAACAAACTCACTTATTTTTGCTTATTTTATTTACTGTTTTTTCTTTATTTTATTATTATTGAAAAACTCTTTTTTATTATTTTTTTTTTTTTTTTTTAAATGAAATTGATAATTATTTTAGTATATTTTACAAAGAATAAACGGAGGGTCTTAGTTTATAATTTATTTAATACATTCTGTTTCATCTCGAAAAATATTTTTTATTTTATATGTTTTTTTTGATGTTAGTCCCACTGTTTTGTTTTCTTTTGGTATGAAGGAGTATTTGCCTGCTTTTGCATAAAGAGATTACTTAATGAAATGGAAGTACTAGTTCGCTCTCTTAATTTGTTATTTTTTATTTATTAATGAGAATTTAGTGTTTTAATACTCTTTATAATTGGACTTGCTCTTTTCATATTTTATTTGCATGTATATATATATATGTATGTACATACATATATATGTATGAATGTGCACAAAATTTGGAATTTTGAATTTTTTATGGAGATGAAAGAAAAAATATGTACGGGGGGAATGAAAAAATTAACTGTTTTTAAATAAAGAGTTTTTTATGCACTTACTTGTTTGTTTGTTTGTTTGTTTGTATTACATGCACTTGTATTATTTTGTGTTCGTAACTGTTTTCTGTATTCACTCACTTTGTTTAAAGCATTTAATTGTAATATATATATATATATATATATATTAAATTCTTTTTTCTTCTTATTAAATGGCTTTCAATTTTATTTTTTCAATAATCTTCAGTTTTAGCATTGCTTTTAGAAAAATTAAGGTTTAAGTGCATTTAAGCTTTTTTTGTATAACTTTTGTATTTTTATTTTGTATAACAATTTTATGTACACTTTTTAAATAAAAATTTACTTTGTTTTCTTTTGCTATATTTATGTGTGTTTGTTTTTAAATAATTAATTTTAAGTTATTCTTTAATGAACAACTTGCGCTAAAAATTCTTAAAGAAATGTACACCACTTTTAACTTATTTTGAGTTTTTTATTTTTACACAATTCACATACAACTTACTTTTGCATTTTCGGTTTTTTTTTATAATTTATTTCCGCACACACGATGATCACTGTTTACTAGTTGCGATCTTGTTTCTGACTGTAAATATAAATTTGGTAAGCTGATGCTGCCGAAATTTGTGTGTTGATTAATGCTCTCTTTCTTTTATGCTTTTAGTTGTTTAAGGTGACCAGTTTTTCGTCGGAGAAGGACCATGAATAAATATTAGGAGATAATTAGAAATTACCTGACGTATGTAATTAGATGATGGTGGAGGGTTTCGAGATAGATGTTGATGATTATGATGATGAGGTTGATTGATGATGATGATTATGATAATGATGAGGTTGATAGATGATGATAGCTGCAGGATAGATGGTGTCTATGATGATTATGATGATGAGGTTGAGGGATGATGATAGCTGCAGGATATATGGTGTCTATGATGATTATAATGATGAGGTTGATTGATGATGATAGCTGCAGGATAGATGGTGTCTAGGACAGTTAAGCAATGCTTAATGTAAAATCAATCATGGAACCAAGAAATTCTAAACAGAAAAATTTATTTGGCAGTAATTAGAATTAAATAAAATAAAATGAATGTTAACTTTCAGTTTGTACAGTTTAACGTTTTATTTGTAAGCCAGAGATGCTTATCTGTTGAAGGTTTATTACAAAGTGAAAAAGTTTTTTAAATTCAGTAGTTGCTATGCCAGTTTTAGCAAAAAAAAGATGGCCATTAATAGCGGTAAAAACTGACAATTCTTAATGTTAATTTTATCCAATCTTTAACATAAGATTGCCGGCTGTCTTAAGATATGTTTTACAATTCAATAGTTATACAATGGCTTTTAAACTGTAAAATTATTAAACGTTAAAATACACAATTCAATATAAATTTCAAACTTTACATATTACAGAATAATTTTTAATCGTTAATTCTTTATGCTAATTTAAACAGATTTTTTCAAAGAATAAAATAAAACATTAAGAAAATTGCTTCTAAAGTATTTTAACTAAATTGTTCTTTGTTGCAAAAATAGAACGTATGCGTGTTGGTATGATATTTATTTTTTCCTTTGAAAAATTAAAAAAGAAAACCCGCTCTTCAGTATCTGCAAATTGCTTTACATTAAAAACTTATTAATTTTTTAATTATTCTTTTTATATAAAAACAAAGGAACTTAACAAAGTTTCTACTCATTTGTTGTTTAATTTTAATTATAGAAAACATTTGTTGCAAAATTACTTGATAATTATACTCTCAAGATTTGCTTTACATTTTTTATATATTATTTTTGTTGTTATTGTTAAGAAAAAACAAAACTTTTGCTAAAGAAAAAAACCATTTAATTTTACACTCCAACTCATGTGAAACAACTAATGTGACTCATAGAAAGTTCTTTGTTTTGTTACATAAAAACAATTGCCCTTTTTTAAAACATTATTTTTTCAACTGAATAATGTATTCATGTATGATTGTATATATTTTGAGCCACCTATTTAAAGCCATTTTATTTTTTAATGCCACTAAAAGAAAAAAAACCAACTGCTTGCCAGGAGAGCAGCTTAAAATCCGCATGATTTCTTTTTTTGTGTCAACTTCCACATAATGACGACAAATTACTGCTAAAATGCATTAAAAAAATATTTTATTTTATTTAACTAAAAAAAAAAACATTTTATATTTCTTTTAAATACCATCACTTTATTCTATATGTTTTTTTTTAACATATAATTTTGTTAACAAAATATTTTCAAGTTCTCCTTGTTGTATCACTTGACACTGAAAGCACATTTGCTTTTAATTCTTGTAAATACTTTTGTAAAATTCATATAAAATGTTTATTTTATTTTAAATATCAACTAATGAAGATTTCCTTTTAAAGCATTTATCATAATTAGACATTCATTTATTCTATAGCTCGTGTTATTTGTATTAATCAACCTTGAGTATTCATTCTGCTTGACATTTACACAGAAAAAAAAAAAAAAACTTTGTTTTCACAATTGCCAACCATAAGAAAGATTAATATGTTCCTGCACTTCTTCCATTCCTTTAGTCAAATTCACACATGACTTAATTTTATATGAGTATGAGCTTAGAAGCCAGGCGTGGCCACTTTGTATAAAAAAATTCATAAAACCACGAATCATCTGCTACAATCTTTGTTTTGTTATGAAAAATATTTTTCAAAATTATAGAAAAAATTCATTTAAAAAATGTTCACTTTCTGATCCCTTTGACTGCGGAAAGTAAAAAAAAAAAAATATTAAGGGAAAAAAATAAGTATTATGAATTAATAAAGTGAAATATAATGAAAATAAGCAAAAATAGCTGCTTTTTAATAACGGTGATGGCACTTTTTTATATTTTTGTTTTAACGAAATTCATAATTGGAGGAATATTATTTCGAAAAAATTTTTTTCTGTGAAGAATAAATACCAAGAGAAAATTTATGTTTTCACTGATTTTATTTTTTTATTCTGATTATTATTTAACAAATATTTTGTGTGTCTTTAATAAAACTGATTCCAAGCAGAATATGGAGAGAAATACTATGAAATGAAAAAATTCTACTTTTTCAATCTTCCGACTGCGATATCCTAAACACAGAGTTGAATATTTTGAAACAGAAATATTTTTATAATTTTTTCTATGAAAAAGTTTGAACAGATACTTTATAAGCACTATCCATGCAATACTGCATTCCTTCTTTTCTGAACTACCTTACAGTCATAAATTAATTGACGTCACAAGTACTCGATTATTATAATTAAAAGGGTCAAATAAAAACTTTATTAAAATTTTTTCCCTGAAATAACTAAATGTATTCTAACCCGGTTATAATTCACATTCATTTTTATTTTTAAATGTATAAGGAAATAAAGACGATTACAGTTACAATGGCCGGCAAGCGTCCGAATTTGCTGCTTCGTCTGTATTTATAAGTGAATAAAACAAATACTTCTAGTTTGTGGAAATCAACCAAGTGCCTTTTTTTTGAGAATCTGTAAGATGTACCTGACTTAATCTCATCTTCTTAGTTGTAATATTAATTATATCAGACCGAATGATGACACCGACTCTTGTTTATGAATCGATGCTTTAAAGTCTAATGGGCAGGTGTTAAAAGCGTCAAGAAGGAGGCAACGAAGCTCAAGTCGATTATTAAACTCAATTAACTTTCTAATAGTTTAATATGTTTGATATCAAGAACTTTCTTCCGGAAAAACGCACGTTCACTATTGAGAGTTATTTCATACAACGTGTTAGAGAGAGAATTTTTTGTTAAAAAACTAACAGCAGACAACTTTTATAATTTCTTTTGTAAAAAAATTCGAACAGATAATTTAAACAATCATGCAATCATGCTTTTGTACTTTCCAGTATTATCTTACATTCTTAAATTAATGGGCGTCACAATTACTCGACTATTCGTCAAATAGAAATCGAATAAATTTTTGATAATTTTAAAAATATTTATTTTTCCTGCTTTGGAGCAACATATTGGATTAGAATCGTGGCTTTATCGAGTACTTAATTATAAGCAAAAAATTAATCCAATAGTTTTTCTTTAATAAAAACCATAAAAAAATATTTTTTAATTTTTAAAATTATTGTGCTAATTATCCCGGCAAAATTATTAAAATCATCGACATTGATAATTGAAGGTGAAATCACGTTTCGACGATGATAATTTTATAATTCAATTTATTTTATTTAATATTCCCGTAATTTATGTTTAAAATATTTTTTTACGTGCTCAGGCCTCATTTTTTTGTCATTTGTAATTTTACTGGCTTCAATATAAATTTTTGGCTTGATTTGACGTAGATGAGCGTCGCGAGTAATCGACTACTTCTTAAACAGCAGTTGAATTATTTGTCTATAATTTTAGATGAAGGTATTGCATGATTTTTTCTTTATTTTAAAAGTTTATTGATTTCATTTATTTTAAAATTTCAAAGTGTTAACCGAATAATTTTTTCTAAATAAAAATGTGCTTCTCATTATCAAGATGAAATTATTAATTGAATTCATTAATAGTTTTTCACTATAAAAATCATAAATTGCATTAAATTTTACATCCCTGTTACGACCTGTTTGACAACAACAAGAAAACACATGTTTCAGTTTAATTCAAAGAAACAGAAACAGAAATATGGCTGATTTGCATTTTAATCAAGAAGACATGATATTAAATATCAACTAATTACAGCAATATGAATGCAAAAAGTAGAACAAATAAAGGAGAAAATAAGAAAATGAAGAGAAGTAATTTAACACGATATGAGTTGGAAAAAAATTAGCGTGACACGAGTGTGTTTACAATAAAACATTTATTTTTGTTATGGAAAAAATGGTCGTTTTAGATTTAAAAGGGGAATTTTACGCTAATTATTATGTTTTACTCATGCTCAAATTATTTTTTAAATATTTTTAATTAAATTTGCTCAATATAAAATTATTTTAAATAAAAAATGCTTGCGCTTCTTTCACTTTTTCTAGAGTTTTGTATTTTGTAAATATTAGGAAAAAATATTATTTCAAACTTTGGAAGTCACTTTTGGTGATTCGCATCAGCCAAACGGATGAATTGATTCATATAGATTTAAATACAGTCTTTGAGAGTCTTCCTTTTAAGGTAACTAAAATTTTTAGTCTCGTTCTCTTACGTGAATTTTTTTTCACGAAAATTTTTTTCAAACACATTAACACTTTTTTAGGAGGAAAAAAATTGTAAAGAGCACTCACGCACTTTCAAGCATGAGATTTTTAAATACTTTCAATATCCTACAGTTTTTTTTTCTCACCCAAGACAAACATTTTTTTTTAAATCTGATTTTTTAAATAAAAAATTTTCCAAATTTAAATGTTCAACCAAAATGAAAAATTATGAATTCAAACTGCCACGTCTCTTCAGTTTCTTTGAACAAAAATTATTAATAAAAAACTCTATCAAGCCATTACGAAAAAAGAATTTAAATAATTAAACATTAAGAATATCGTGAAATTATCCCGATCAAAATTGTTAAATTCACCCATATTAAATACTGATGGCCCTTCTGCTTATTTAGCTCTTCAGAAAACCACTTGAAAATATTTCAAAAAAACAAATGAGTTTTGTCAAAACAATAAAGAATTCAGCCAAAGAACATTTTGTTTTTGTGATTTGATAATTTGCCAGTCAGATTCCTGCTATTTTATTAGCAAATCTTTTTAGATATTTATGACCCTGTTTTTATTTTAACATAATTGTGTTTTAATCGAATATATAATTACTCGGAATCACGAGTGTACTATTGTTGTTCTCTTCATAAACAAAATCTTACATATTCTAGTCAAACATCATCCTCCTTTCACTTTTCGTTAAGCCACCGACTATATGCTACAATTTGTATCGCTCCAATGGTTAAAAAAAACCAGAACCCTTTTAAAGGAGAATTTTTCAATACATTTCCACAAGCCCCATTAACCTACAATAACACAACGAAGAAACAATACATCAGCTTTATTTCTTTAGTAGCAGACATTAGCTCGCCTTTATTGCAAGACAAGCAAAAGTGGCTGCAGTAAACAAACGACTTCATTAATGAGAGTATAAATACTCTTTCAACGTTTTTATTGTTATGAAATCACTGGTGGTGGGTCATTTTGTCCATGGACTAAGACTTTATAATTGAGCTAATGTCTGCTACTAAAGAAATAAAACTGATGTTTTGTTTCTTCATTTCTTCATTATTGTTGGTTAATAAAGCTTGTGGCAATGTGTTTAATAAATCTCCTTCAAAAGGAGGTGGTTAAACAAACACTAGAGTGACAAAAAGTGGAGCATATCGTCTGGTTTATCATAGAAACCAGGTGACTTAGTAAAGAGTAGTAGAAGAAAAATTTGTTAAGTCAGTGCATGAATAGTTCACGAATTAATTATAAAACGCATGATTTATTTAAAGCCCTGCTAGCTATTCGCAGTCTCTCAAATTGCAATGAGAGGTTCTACTTTGCTATTTAAAAGTTTTAAAACTTGTTAAATTTTTTTTTCCCTTTCAGTTACAGTCTTTTATAAATGCATTGCATATTTGTGATTATCACGCCATTGATACATTAGCATCCATTATTATCATCATCAGCATGTTACAATAATAATTTAGGCTTCAAATGTGTTTATTCACAGCAAATATTTTACATCACTGATGTTAATGTTATGTTTAAGTTGTATTTTTTTCCAATATGAAGTATAATAAAATTGCTAAAATAATCATGGCATTGAACAGCATGTAAATGATGCTCTTATACGTGTAAGCCTTCTGTTGCAGTAAAGTTGTCAATATAAATATTTTTTTTAATAAATAAACTGCTCAAATCACTTTATTTATATCAATTGTTTTTAATTCTCACCTGTTATAAAATTAGTTATTAGATATTTTAGATGTGCATAATTACGTACCTGTAAAGAAAACACAACAAAGAAAAATTATTAAATAAAATATGTAGACAATAATAAATAAACAATTTATTTTTAATTAAAAATTCTTAAAATTGAGCAAAGCAGGCACAAATGCAGTTTTAGACTTCTGTTATTTAGAATTATTTTTTATTTGATGCGGTGCTGTCATCATAAGTCTTCTTTAAAAATTTTACTGCAAAATTTGTGTCGAGTGCAAGTATCAGTATCGATTTGCTAAACAATTACTAAAGCGCTCTAACAAAAGTTGTTAATTTAAAATAATCCGTAGGAATATAGAACTAAATAATTTAGTTTTTAATAAATATTGTGGTATTTTTTTTATTGTGATTACATTAATTAATAACCGATTCGATTGAAGTCACGTCTCGATGGCCATTAAAATTAAAAGCCATTGCAAAATTTATGGGATATTCAATAAATTATTTAAACTATGAGATGAACTTTTTGATTTAAAAACAAATTAATTGATTAAAATTTGTTTATTAAATCTAGTTAAGCTAAGTAGCTCCTATCAAAGAAACAAATATAAAAAAATAAAAAATAAAGTACAAATTAGAGGCAGGCGTAGTGTTTTGCCTGGCGTTGGAAATGAATTTTGTAGAAACTACAAACTGAATGACAAACTTAGTAAAACCCTTTTTCACTTTTTGTAGTGAAGGGTAGAAAAATGTGCTGAAACCGAATTAATATTTTTTTGACACGTCATATTTGAGAGTGTGGATGAAGTTATGTCAGATATTGGAGCAATAACAAAGTATACAATTTTAAGTTAAAGAGTGTTCCAATCATGACAAAATTTTAATGCAAAATTCAGAATTTATACAAACATTTCCACTCAAACAGTGTAAGATATTAATTTTAAAATCAAAGAGGGTTTCTATAAAGTCTGTCGTTTTGACGAATACTGCCTTATCTTTCAAACTGTTGGAGAAGGGCACTTTAAATTTTCAATAACAATTGAGAAAAAAATTGAGTCAAAGATAGAAATGTGGCTCATAAATTGTGTGAGAACTGTCGTGTATGAGTCAAATTATTACTTATCGAATTATGTTATATTTTTAAAAGAAAAATATGCGGAAAAAGCTATAGCGTATTTTGGTAAAAGTTTTTGTAAATTATTTTTTAGCTAAAGCAACTTCTCGTAAGGGAATCTTATGATTACCAACAGCTGTAATGTTGTCGGATCGCCGTCTTCCAGAACATGATGGCCGTTTTTTACATTTTTTGAAGTTTAAAACATTTTTTGAAGTCTGCTTTTTATTTTCACAAAAGCATTTTGGTGACTCCTAATCCACTGAAATGATTTCTTAAACTAAAACGGTTTGTGAATGGCCACATTCTTAAATTATTTTTTTAGGCGAAACTCGTGATTTAAATTGATTTTGGCCATATGTTCGGAATATGTTGTTTTGTTTCAGATTTTTTCTCGGCTTCTGTTTGAACAAAACTTGAAATATGGTTCAGGTATAATTGCTGTTGTAGTTCCTTAACCTTTAGGTACTCGCCTCGCCTCGCCTTCCACTATACCATTTTCGAGAACTGAGCAGATAGTAACCTTATTAGCTTTGATTTATTTTTTGCGTTTAATACAGCATTCCTAAGGTAATTGGAGCTATATTCATATGAACTTATTGTCAGCTTAGCTCGCCTTCGCTAGCTCATCTTAAAATATAATTGAGTAAAATTTTTAATAGACCGAATTTCCGATTAAAAGATGGCACACAATATTGTACTTTTGGCCTCATTACTTCTACACCTGATCCTTTCAGTGTTATGGAATCATTCGGTACAAACTTTAAAGAAAAGTTGTGCAGCAGTTTATTCGCACACATCGTTTTGATATCCAAAGCAGCAGCAGATGTCCTATCGTAATCGCAGTTTCTCTCCATTAAATTTCACGGTTGCATCAGGTGGGATAAACGTTTCTCTTGGCGATTACTGCAACAATCCCTTTCTTATTTTTTTCCACAACTCTTAAGATATTTGGTTTGGCTTCTCTAAGCAAAATCTTTCCTGCAGATGTTATATCAGAGAAGAGAGATTATACTCCAGTCGTTTAAATATTTTTTTTTAAATTGTTGGCAGTCCAGACATACACAAAAATATTTGTGAAGCATTAGGAAAACAGAATTTCCTATAAATGAGCACTGTTATTATCTGCTGCGACAAACAACCAAGAAGCCATTAGAATCTTTAAATACATTTTTTAAAAAATAATTTTTTAATAATTTATTGTACGGTTTAATAAACAGTTCACTTGGAAAGTCTTCTGGATTTAAAGATTTATAGAAGATGAAGCACTTAAAGTTTAAGTAACACTGTAGTTTTGAATGTTGTTAAAGCAAACGAAACAGAAAATAAATTATCAGCGTTAAGTTGTTTTTTTTTTTTTTTTTTTTTTTTTTTTTTGAGGAGACACTCTCTTGGTGAATTATTCATCTGCAAAACAATCAAATAATAAAAAATAACAATTTCATTTGCATACAATTGTGATGCCCTCTAATCTGTTTGTCTACAAAATGTGTATTTTCTGGTTTCCTTTTCATTCGATTATAATATTAAACAATTGTGCAAGGCTTCTGAGGATGATTACTTATTTTATATAAATATGAAAAAAATTCACTAAAAAATAGTGTAGCACAATTTAAATTTTATATTAAATTTTTCTATGCCAATGATTTTTAAGGCATTTAAAAAAATTTAAGGTCGTGTCTTTCTGGCGGCAAATTTTGGAATTCGTAGACGACCGCAATTTCGATAGAATTTACACGATAATTTCGATCAACATTTAGTGCTGTAATTTACTTCCTGATTTATTTTAAAAGTGTCCCTGTCAAAAAAGATAAACTTCAAAAATTTTATTCCTTCGAGGCAAATATCTTAAAACTCTTTACCAGTTTTATGCAAAATTTAATGGCACCTGAGGACGAATTCTATAGCCCAATATCCCTGCTACGTTATTCTTTTAACATCTCATTGAATAAAAAAGCCCAGCACTGGTTTTAGTTTCTAAATTTTATGAAGTGACTAAATATGCTGTCTTTTGGTTACACTCCGTTTAAAGATATAGAGTCCAGATTCAAAACTTGTACGTCACTTCCCTTAATTTGTAGCCCTGTGAAATTAAAATTTAAATCAATTAACTCGTTTAACAGCTGCAGATTAATTTTAACATTTACATTTTCAAAATCTCCTTCTCCCTGCGCTGCACAGAGCAGCATTTTGCGCACAAACAAAATAAATTCATATACAAATCAATGAAGTCGTAATGAATTTATAATTATTTTTAATAATTTATATGAATTAGTTTAAAGCCAATTCAATTTATTTCAATTGGAAATAAATTGCAATTCACTTCGTAGAGCGATAGACGACAAAATTTTGAAGCGTATTGAGATTTTTCAAGGCATTTGCTTGAGATTTGTCGTTTTGGGACAAGTTTACGGAATATATTTTTGTGACTAAAGGAAACACAAAATTCGTTTAAAAATGTTAGCCAACTTTTAGAATCAAATACTTTTCTGTTCGCTGTTACAAGATTTTTGGAATATTTTATTTTTAGTCCCCCCCTTAATGTCATAATCAATGAGGGACAATGAATATTTCTTGTTAAGTTTTTATTTGGGGCTGAATCCCATTGAATGTGTAAAATATAAGAAAACATTATATTACTAATAACAACAACAACAATGTCATTGTTGCCATTATCATTTTCTTATAAAAAAAAAAACATTTTCCTTTTGCATAAAATACGAAGGATAATAAGAATAAATGAAAACGATAAAGATTCTCAGATTCACGCATATAAAAATAAATTTAAGGAAAATGAAAACAAAAGCAAAACTGTGCATGGTAATGTGAGTCAGCGTTTGTTTCAATACATGATTGTTAAAGAAGAATTTTAAATATTTTTTTGTTGAAGTATAATATGTTTTTGGTTTTAATTACAACGTAATGTTTCTTTTTAGGAAATGTTGGTTTGTGTGTTACATCATCCCTGCCGTAGGAGGTAGTCAATCTTATCATGTTAAAGTGGGTTTTTAGAGAATTTTTTTTGGTGATTTATATAACCGATTGTAAGAGTTTTACTATTTAATTGCAAAAAAAATGGTGAATAAATGAATAAAACGCAAGCAAAAAATTTCTTAAAAAATACATTCACTATTTTCTATATTTTGCAATAAATATTTCTTTCGAAACGTAAAGAGTAGGGATGCATCAATGGCCATTTTGGTCATTACCATACTGATACTTGAAGAAAACATATCGGCGATACTGATACCAATAAAAATTATAAATTTAAATGAGTGATTGAAAAAAATGCTCTCTTAAACTAAAAACTCAGTTAAAAATAAACGAAATGGAACGAAAAAATAAAATAAAAATAAAAAATTCATTAATCATATTAAACAACGTTTTTACAATTTTTTATAACTTTTTTATTATAAACGTGAATAATAAATTATTTCTCTTAAGCCGTGCATTAAGAACCATAAGTTAAAATATAAAAAGCCCAAAATGATAAATTAAATTAATTAAAATATAAAGTCGAAAACTATCATTTCTTTTCAAGTTACACAGATAATAATGTTACATCCGCCGAATTTAATTTACACTTCGCCATAGTGATGTTGGATTCTGTCTGACGCTATTGGGAATCATTTAATCTTCTTTCTACTAGAATTATTTTTAACTTCATTTTTGTAATTAAATTGTATGAAAATAACACCATACGCTAAGTATCGTTTGCACTATTTTCGATTTTGTAATAAAAAAAAAAAAAATAAATAAAAAAAAATCTAAAAATAAGAAAAATTTCATTTCATCATATAAAAACCTTAAATCCATTTTACGGTAGCTGGGAAGTGAATCCAAGCCCCTGGAAGATCCATGTTTAAATAAAAATTTTTAAAAAACTTTGTCTTATTTGGAAAAAATAAACAATTCTGTTTTGTATAAACTAGAAATTATAGTGACCTTTTAGATTATCGATGCTTTTTAGTTTTATTTTGTGCATTTGAGGTTTTTGATGAAATTTAAAATTAAAAAAAAAAATTTTTTTTGGTAAAATTAATTTCTCTTTCGATTGTGAACTAAAATTGAGATTTTTTTGTTATCTAGTTTTTTTTTTTCAAAATATCTATATCTTTGCCTTTGATAGACCGATTTAAATAATTTTAAGTAAAACATTTCTCGAGACTATATTTAATAATTTATTAATCCAATTTTAGATTGAATATATTTTAATCTTCACAAATTTTGCGCGCTACTTGCCATCACTGCCTCTCAACAGCAACCAATCAGTCAGCCAGAAATTAAAATTTCAATCATTATTCATGAAATGAATGCGAAATGGTTGTTGATGAAAATGAGCAAACAATGGCACTTAAAAAGTGATGGATGACAAAGAATTTTAATGCTTGAATATGTGCTTCTATAAGAGTTTTCCTGTTTTTCTTTCCTCTTTGCTTTTTTTTCTTTCAAATTTCGTTATGAATAAAAAAATTGTCAAAATATTCGAATAGATATGTGCATAATTTAAAGGCACGGACTGATGAGTCGCTGCTTTTAAATACAACACGTTTAAGAAATAAAGTCTGAGCTGATGACAAATGTTGACTTATTTTCTATAAAAAAATTATTAATTCTTTCCAACTACAAATTGAATAACAAAAAGAAAAACATTTTTTTAAGCGGGATTGCGAAGGACATGTGACTGTTTGAAAGAAAATAAAAAGCAGGGGGACGATGAAGCAGCAAATATATAAAACTGTGTTTCTATAAAAAATCACAAAAGGCTGATGAAAAATTATAAATGACAACTTAATGTAAAATGAAAATCATGCATGATTTCGCCATCTCATCTCAAGTCAATACCATTAGACAATTTTTTGAAACCAAACTACAAGCTGGAATAATATTTAAATAATACCATTTCCTATCTGAAAACAGACAGAATTTTAAATGTCAATTACTATACTTTTTCTGGGTTTGTTACTCTAATTGATTTTGTAGAATGTAACAAGTCTTAAAATTTCAGTATCCCTGTTTACTTTCTTTACGTTGTGAGTATAATTTTCGTCTCCTTAAATTTTCATTCACAATTTTGCTGCATTTTTAAAAGATCTTTTATTATCACACTTGACACCTTTTACATTCAAAATACTCGGTAATCATGTTAACTTTTGGCCAAAGATAAACAAAACGTCTTTTTCTTAATGTTTCTCCAGAGTGTCAATTTCTACATTTTATCGTCAAGTAAGTTTTTTTATTTTGTTTTTTTTTAAGAAACTTGATGAATATTGTTTTTATGACTTTAATAAAAATTTTAAAGATCACAAAGTTTAAGTAATTTGCTTTAGCTTTTTTCTTAAGAAGAAAAAATTTTAGAAGAAAAAATCATAAAAGCAAGATGTTGGGAATATGTCGCCTTAAGAGCTGGAAAGCTAATGTCTTTTTTAATCATGAACGTTTTATAAAAATTATTGCTAAAAATTAAAAAAAAAAGAAAATATTCATTTAAAGCAAAAGTATTAAAGTAAAAGTATTTACAAGCGCCAAAAACTTATAACAAAATAATATTCCTCTCTTTTAAAACTGGACCACTGAAAATTCAATTGATTCTATGGCGCATTTGGAGACTCCAAAGTAAAGCAGAACAAATCATTAATAATTTTTTTCAGCAACTTTGGTCTTATTTCGGCAGATAATGCAGCATGTTATTTATACTGGCATATAAACTGAATCCCTTGAACTTTAAATTATAAGACTCTGTTTTTTATCAGGTTGCCTTGACCACAATTAGTAATATTTGAAGTCATTAATTTACTTTAACATTTTCCAATCGATTGTTTTGAGAAAACATATTGTTACAAAAATAAGATTTAATAATTCTTTTCATACGAAAAACAATGTTGCTGTGATAAAACGGAAGTGAAAAAAGTTACTGCCACCAGTAACAAAGTATTGGGTATGTAGTCGTGTCAGAATAATTGCAGTAGAGTAACAAAAAATTATGAGTTCAACTCCTATCTTCTGCGTGAATATAGAAAACATATTTGTGGTTTCTTTTTACAAAATAAATAAACTAAAAATAGAAAAACAAATTCCCGGAGTTTAGAGTACAAAAAAACAGACGAATATTTTGTGCAGCCTTAGCAGATGAAATTGTGCGGGTGCCTATACAAAGAGCAGCAGATGGTGATGATCAAACCAACCATTTAGTAATAAGAAGCAGTTTTTTTCGGTGTAGGAAGGTAACAACATAAAAACGGTATGTGGTAGTAGTGTGACTAAGTTGGATAAAAGGTCCTGAAGTTTTAAACAAAAAAGGAAGTTATAAATTTTATATTCAGATGAAGTCGTAGCATAGAGTCATCTGAGTGGCTGCGCAGCTTAAGGGCAATTTTTACTAAACAAGGCATTGAGAATTTAATAAATGTGTTAATAAATAGTAACAGAGTAAATAATAAGAAAAATATACTTGGTTTCTTAATGTTTACTGTGTTTTGTAATCAGCTTAGTTTTAGTCACAAGAATCTTGAATTTATGGTGAGTTTGTGTAGAGTTGTAGCGTGACTATCATGAAATGTTTCGTTTTTTTGCAGTAGTCAAGAACAATTTACGTTAAAAATTATATTTCTTCACAGAACTGACTTCTTAACAGACAAAGTTATGATTATCTGTCTTAAAAAAATATTTTTCATTGGTAATTTATATTATAAATTATTCGAGAAAGATTGCAGTGAGGCGGCTTGTAATTTCCAATTGCAAATTTTATGATTGTTGTTATAGTGGACTTAGCAGTACAGGTTCCTTGTAAATTTAACTTTCTGGCCATGACAGTATAAAAGAATGGCCATACACATCAAATTGTATGAGCTCTTAGGGCACCCTCTAATTTATAATTTTGATTGTTTATACTGGCTATTATAATCGTCATGATAAGCGATATTCTGTCCAATTTATAAAAGTTTGTCTATAGCGGCTCAAAAAATAGGCTCTTATAAGTCATAGAACGTCCTCTGTGGAGACACTTTTTAATTTTTTGATTTATTTTTTAATTAATTTTTGCTATTGAGAGTTGTAAAGATTTGCGGCTCATATTTCACGTAATAAATTTGTATGCTTCATGTGGACACCCTTTGAATTTTAAAATTTTGAACTGTTTTGAAAACGGTACAGACTACAGGCATGACTTTTAAAATAAGAAAAAAATTTTCAAAAACGGTTTAGAAATGACTGAGCTCTGAAATTAAGATATAATTGAATTTAATTTGTATTAAAATTATTAATTTGGTCAAAAAAATTATTTAAAAAAATTTTTTTTTTCAATTTAATTTAAGTTCACTGACTAATTGAAGATAATTTCTTTATTTTTAATTTATTTGATTTTTTAAATGGTTTGTTTTATTTTCTAGTTTATTTCGATTTTGCTAGGAAAGTAATTTGTCTTCCAATAATTGGATATGAATTTTAATGTTTTCTGTTTTCTTATACGTTGCATATTTGCTTTTTAAATTTATGCTTCCATTATTTCGATATATTTTTACAGAAGAAATTTACGTTCTTTTACTTTGAATGAAACAAAATTGCCTACTTTCACTGTTGTTGTATAAGGAATCCACTTGTGTGTTCATATTTTATCTTTTACCAGTTTTACACTCAAAAGTAAAAGAACTTCAATTGTGTTTTAATAGAAAAATAAATACAAAAAAGTAAATTTACACACATGCAAACAAATATTCATAAAACAATGTATTCCTATCCATTTTAATGAAATGTGAATAAGCGAGCATGTTTCTGCATGTAAATGCAAGTTTTCAAGATAATTTGAGTATAAATTATCTAAGAAACATGAAGTGGATGTGTAAAACAATGTTAAATTGATAAAGTGGATCGGTTTGAAAGTTATTTAAATGAAATAATTAAGTAAGATGAACCTTAACTTATGTTTTCAGAAGGATAAAAAATCTGTAGTCGTTTTTATGTTTGAAGTATCCGTAGATATTGAAACTGCACTGCTTCAGATTACGGAGCTCTTTCCTTGCTGAAAGATTTGTGGCAATCAATAAGAGCAGACGGCCTTTCGAAGATAAATCCACTCTTTTGTCGAAAAAATATTTCATGTCCAATACGGTAAATGACCTCAATTGTATAACTCTTTAAAAATTAGAGATACATATGTCAACTGTTTTTAATGTAGACAATATAAAGAGTCAGTCCATAATTTAATTCGTTTATTTCGCAACATAAAAATGTAAAGGGTGACTCCTTGTTATACAAACGTTATTAATTAAAAGCATCTGTTTTATTTGCCCTCGTTAAATTCATAGAACCAAACACATTTGATGTAAGAACACAAACACCCATTAACTGCATCAAAGAAATACTTGCACAAATAAAAATTTCGGTTTTAATAAACACAACTCACACACAAATTTATGCACTAGAAAATATATTAAATTATTATTCGACATGAAATTTTAAGAGCACTAAAGTGCGCTTCTAATAAAAAGCAGGAGAAGTAAAAATATTTTTTTATTTAATTCGGTTTTATGCTGGTGTTCATTTCGTTTTTTATGACAAAAAACAAAACATTAATTATGAGCTGCTGTGCGAGCTGCACTCGAAATGGAAAATTCTTTATTTGCAAAAAATTAATTAAATGTTTTTTGTAGTGCTTTTTAATTCAAAGTGGATTTTGTTGACGACCAAAAAAAAAAAACAAATTAAAACTGGTAATATTTTCAGTTTAATATTTTGTAGGTTTCTTTATTTGTTTTTATTTTAAATTGTATAAATGGAAAAGCCTTGATTTAACTCCTGTGTTAAAATGTATGTGTTAATTTACTGGCGGAACAAATCCGATTAACTTTATAAAAAAAGCTTCACAAATTTTTACTATTGTTACAAATATTTGGGGAGTTATAGCTCTTTGTCTTCTTATTTTTATACCCTTCACAGAGAAGATAAAGAAATTTTTATAATTTGAATTCGTTTTGCCATATCAAATGCAAATCCGTTTAGGAGTCGATTTAATCATATGAAATTGTTCACCTGCCACTTCAGGGGAACCTAAATTTTGCTGTTGAATATGACAGGGACATAAATGTCTGAAAATAAATATAGAACAGAGACTGCTTCCATTATTTCTTACTATTCTAATTTTTTTGTGCTTTTGCATACTTAAAGTGACGAAGTTATAAAGTCAGATTTTTCAAAAAAGGCTTTATTTTATTTTTTAATTTGAAATGTTACCAAATAAATCCAATTTTGTCACAAAATCTAAAATTTTAGGAAGAATTAAAATAATTTAGAAAAAACTCAAATTTTATCTAAAATCAGGATTATACAAGAAAAAGGATTTTAGTCAAAAATCGATTATGTACCAGTCGTGTTAGTTTAATAAATAAATGGAATTAAAAAAGTAAGAAAAAAATTAAAAGAGGATCGGTGCTTTTGAAATATTACAAAATAAAAATCTTTTGTTCTTTTAAATTTGTGGTTCTAGATTTTCATATTTTTTATTTATTTATATATTGACGATCTATATTTTTTTGCAGAAACAACAGGGATTAATGTATATGCAATAAAGACGATGATTAAAAGTTAAAGTCGATTGCTATAAATTTTTAGTTTTGTGATACAAATAAAATTTATATCGAGAACACTGCTAAACCAGGATCTTAAAGTTCACAAAAAAAAAAAAAAAATTGTAGTCAGAAACCGATATGGTACCCAACCTGCTAGTTTTAACAAATAAAAGGAATTACGAGAATCAAGAATTTAAATAAAGATCGTGCTTTTGAAATATCGAAAATGAAAAATGTTAAAATTTCTGCAAAATATCTAAAGATCTAAATTTTCCTCTCCTTTTTCATTCTGACGATTTTTATTTTTATAAGAACAACAGGAATTTATGTTTAATTAGGCAAAGGATACAATTATTCGAAATTAAAGTCGATTTCTATAAGTTTTTAATTTTTATGATACAAATAAAATTCATATCGAAAATATTTTTTTTTTTGAAACTGCTCGATTGGTCATTTATTTTGTAAAACATGATTCTAAGGCGATAAATTTTTATTTGTGTTCATGTCGTTGCAGTTTTCACTTGTTATTGAGTTTTATTTCATGTTACTTAAAGGATTTAGTTTATTGCTATGAAAACCAGACTGAGTTAATGTTTAAGTATGTGAACATTTAAATTATATTTAATACTCATATTACCCAGCTGAAAGTGAATGCGACAGATAATCTCATTAAAAAAATAATGATGTAAAAACCTTCGGACGTTAAATATAAATTTATTGTTTTACATAAATTCTAGGGAAATTGAAGATAAAAAGAATAATAATAATGATAATTTATTACAAAATGCTTCTTTACTTTTACATGTGTAAAATACCATTTTTCACACGCATTTTTATTTCATTATTTTTTTTTTAATAGACTTAATTATAAATAATTATTATAAATTGTTAAAATACTGTAACGAAAGCCGTTTAAGTGTTCCTTTGAAGTGATCATATCCACACAGACATAAATTCATAAATAAATGGAACAAATCGGAATTAAAAAAATGAATGAAAATTAAAATTTTCCTGAAATAATAAATAATATAATTTATTAAAAAATCAATTTTACCAAATATTGAAATTTTACTAAAAACCAAAAATTACAAAAAAAAAAAATAAATCCACGCTAATCATAAAGTCTCAGAAAGTTTTAAAATTCACAAAATGGGAAAATTTCCGTAAATTCTAAATGCAGATACTTTATGTTTTATTCTTTCGAATTTTTTTAATAAAATTTTATTTATTATTAAATAAACAGAAATTAAGAGCAAAACATCTAATTTTAAAATGCATGAATTTATAAAAAAAAAACAAATTTATTAAACAAAAATTGTAAAAAAGGTGGAAAATTATATAAATTTTGATTTCTAAGCAAGTAAGAGTGCTATATTCGCCTTGACCGAATCTTATATACCCTTCATCATGTATGTAAATCAAGTTAAGTGAAAAAAAGCAAATATTGGGGTGACAGAGAATTAAAAAAATAAGAAAAAAATTTTGTACTTTATAAATCAATTAAAATATATTTTTTCGGCTTTGCTTCATTTTTTTAAAATTAAAAATATAATTTAGTACTTTATATAATTTTAAATAAAAATATCACTGCCGCTTAACGGCTTAAGCATTTACTAAATGATCTCTTCAAAAGCTTTCAAATGATACCCCATATTGACTATATTGACAATCGTACTTTTCCATGAGAATTTCAGAGGCCCATAGCTCGGAAAATAATAGCGAGTGCCAATTTCTTCCCTTGATGTTTTTCTCTTATTTTTTATTTTCTATCGCCCTAAAATATTTGTTTTTGATTGATATTTCTTTGCTTCACTAGATTTTTTTTGGACAAAATGATATGTAAAAATTAAAGGCAGTCGTGGTGTTTTGCCCGCTGCCTCGAAAAGCATGGATTGAACTTGCTGTTTTTTAATGGCAAAATTTTTAAAACTATGACCGAATGGCATTTTTAAACTTTCTCTAGTTCATTTAGTACCTTGGCAAACTTGATTTTAACAATAACACGGACAGGCAGATGGACATCGATTAATCGACTTTGCTATGCATAAGAACTCAGAATAATTACACTTTATAGAATCGGAAATGGATGTTGTAGAAATTACAAACGCAATAAAATACTTAGATAAAACTTTTTCCACTTTTTGCGGTGAAGGGTATAACAAGAAACAGGTTGCAGGCTCCCTCTACATTGCAACAGGCTAAACGTACCCAGCAAAAAATTTAAGAAAAGGCAATCGATTTTGGAATTAAGCATTTTTGAAGGAAGAAATTTCCAACAAGATTACCAACCTAATGATTTAAACAAGTCATGAGACTTTTATAATCAATTATTGAGAAATGATTACAATGATTATTACAGAAAATAATAATAATTATTTGTACGAAATTTAAGGTTCCCTTTTTAAACTTAAAGTTCAATATCTACTTCCTTTATTTGGAAACTCATGTAGTGTGTTTTTTAAGCGAATAACAAAATCTGGCAATCACAAAAGTAAGTCATAATATGGCAAGTACTTTTTAAGGTAACGTTTAAGTTTTTGCTGGGTATTAACTCGCTTATAAAAATAAAACGCATTTGCGAGTGGTATGGTAGTCTTAAGCAAAAGCACGAATTGGAAAGTTATTTCTATTTAGTTGTTAAGTGTGTGTGTGTGTCTTGTTCAACAATGTTACTAAATTATACAAAGCTGAGTTCATAAAGTTTCATCAAAGTAAATAATTCTTCCCGTGATTAATTTTGCAATTAAAGGAATACAAAGACTTGATAGAAAATATAAAGATATCTAGCATTTTTATTATAATAAAAATAAAAAAATTGTAGAAACTATTAAAATACATTTAACCCTACTGATTTCATTTATAAATATTCAAAATATTCATGAACATAATTAATTATTCTAATACATAATTAATGCCGCGACCAGTAGTGTGTGTATGTATAAATCACATAATATTGCGCCGAAAATTTGCACAAGGAGTTTTGAAAAATATGGTTTCATTTTTTTAAATCATTTATCAATATTTTTGTTGTTTTAAAGCTTAATTTACACCCAACAAATATTTGAGGAAATAAAATTATGAGTAAATTCAAGTTTAATGTTTGTGGTTTTTCTATTCTTTTTTGTAAACGCATTGAGAAAAATACAATCGAATATAGAAACAATCATAATTATGATTTCCTTTTTACATCAATTGGAAATAGACTGAGAATACTGAGGAAGGATGCCTAGAAAACAAGACGTATGCAGTTGTCCCCATTCTGATCTCAGTGTCCTTATTTTAATTATGTTTAAATAAAAATAGGTCTTTTGATCTGTGTTGCCTTATTTGAAATATGTTGAGATAAAAATAGGTCTTGTGCTCTTAGGAATTAACTCGAGCTAACAACCGAACAAGAGGAGTTGCACGATGTAGATAATTAAAAGGAAATATAAGCCATATTTGAGCTGTTTATTTTGAAAGTGGCATAAGTCATTTGGCTTTAAGGCTGATGCACATATTAAAAGAATTGTGTTTTAAGATCTTAGAAGTATTGAGGCTAAATCTCGAGAATACATAATTGCATTTACTATCTCAGGATGCTTATTTTTACCCAATAAAACCTTCGTTCAACATAAAACCGTAGCAGCTGTTAACATAAGAATTTTTTAAAAGGTAACTTATGTCACTTTCCAAATTATCGCAGCATTTATATATAAAAATTAATTCTTAATTATAACATTTTAATTACATATTTAAGGTTTCATATCAACCTTCAGGCATTTGCAAAATACAGAACTTTGTTTAGTTTAACATATTTACTAAAATTTAATAAAGTTGGCAAAACACATATTTCTTTCATTTTCCCCATTCTGCTATTTAAAAATGTCTAATCTTCATATTCTCTTTTTCCTATTTCATAAATTCTTCTGAAAATAATTCCTCTTTATCTTCCCCTTTTTTTAGTTTCATAGCAAAAATGAAGAATGTATTCGTTAGTTTATGAACCCCTCTTAATGCTCAGGTGTGATTTTTAGTGTTAGTTAAGCTATTTGAAATTCTAATCAGTTTTACTTGATTTGGTTTTCAACTGCGCCAAGTAATTATATTCTTCGCATAATAAAAATAATATTTAATAAATTTTTGAAGGTGAGTGGTGACCAGATAAAATTTTGTTTCACAAGCTGTCAAAGAAATATTTTGAATATAAATCAAAAAATATTTGATAATCTAAAATAAAATAAAATAAAAAACAAAGGGAAAATAAAATGAATAGAAGAGAATTAAAAAACCTACACGTAGAGAAATTAAATTTCTGTTTTAAAAGCGCACACATTTCATAAAAAATACTAACAAACTTAAAAAAAAACTTAAATTATAAAAAACTTATAATTCGCCACCGGTGTTTATAAGGGTTTGCCTTTGGAAAAAATTTATACCATTTGTTAAGAATAAACATTTATTTAATTGTATTTTAATAAACTGCATAATGAAGTAATCCAACATTCTTTTAAGCGATTTTATTTAAGGCAAAATAATTGTCTGATTCCACTTATAACCAGAGTAGTCTGACTGAATTAATCATCAAATAACTTTTTTTGCATATCAAAGTGTTAGATTTGGAAATTTGCGACTAAAATTATCTAGATTTATCCATAATGTTTCAAAATTTCACAGAAATTTTTTTTTAAATTTTAGTTATTTTTAGATTGAAGTTTATGCATTAAAAATTATCTCAATTTTAGTTTAAATTATTTTTAAATTGCAAAAGTTTTAACGAAATAATTTATTAATGAAATAATTTATTAAATATATTTAATTAAAATAAGAACTTTTAATAAAATAAATAATTGAAGTTATTAAAAATTTGTCAAAATTTCAATCTAAAAGCAAATAAACGTGCCAGACCTTCTTGACGTTTGCAATTAAAAACTTAAAAAAGCCATTAACACAAAAATCCTCTATAAAATAAAATTAGCACGTTATTCCAATGAAGGAAATTTAAAATTAAACGTCAGAGAAAATAAAGAATCTTCTATAAATTTCAGCAAAGAAATATCAACTTGTACAAAATTTCATAAAATAAAAAAGAAGTTAAAACCAAAAATTTTAATAACGAAAAAATTCAAAAAAATCAAAAATCTCGAAAAAAAAAAATATTTAGTCAGTTTCACTAAAAGTCATAAAAAGTTTCCTCAAAATCCCAGTTTAAGCATGACAACAATTTTCATTAAAAAAAGTTACTTTCCATTTGGAAAAAAATTTTACATTCGGGGATTTTAAATTAGTTTGATTTTTCCCAGATCTCAAAAAATTTATTTTTTTTTAATTTTACTTAACATAATTACAAATAAGGAGGAATAAAATATGAAACAGAAATTAATCATAAAAAAGTTCACATTTAAAATGTATGGTTTTCTGGAGGACACTAATTTATTGAACAAAAATTATAAAAAACAGAGAAAAAAAAAACATATCAGTTTTAAACTATCACACTCTTAAATCACAATTCTTATCCAGGATATTAATTGGTAATTTATTTCCTGCTTGAAAATAATTTTTTTTTAGAAATGAAGCTGTTTTTGGTATTTTGAGTTATTTTCTTTTTTTCGTTTATTCCGAAAATCATGTTTAACGGAAACACACAAATTGTCAGCAGTTTGTATTTATTTACAGATTGTTGATAGTCACGCAAAACAAATTTTGTTATACTTCTTTAAGGCGAGAGCGAGTGTTTATTTTTATTCAAATCAATACATGAAAGTAAAGGAAACATTTATTAATATTGACAGAAGTACTCGTAAATGAGCACTAACTAACATTCGTTTGTTTGCCTGTTTCTGTATTCATGTTTTTTATAATTTTTATCAAATAAATTTTTTTTGCGTTATTTATCAAAAACCCGTCTAGTTTTAGAGCACTTAATCCCTGCCATATGATGAAAATGAAATCCATTAAATATTAAGGGGGTTGGAAAATTTTTACCTTCTTAATCGACTTTGAAAATTGTTTTTTAATGTTTGTACCCGCAGATGTCAGTTATTTCTAAAACGAATTTCAATTTTTTTTTCTTTATTTAAAAGGTGATACCTAGAGATTGGTCATGTTTTAAAAATATTTTATTAATCTCAAAAATTAAAAGGTGTCCTCACACAACATATATTTTTACAATTAAAATCTATTGCAATTTGTCAGGCAGCATATGACATAAAGTGTACAAGAGAGGTGTAATTTTGGTCATTGAAAAGCTGTGGCTTCTAGTTACAAAAGAGAACTCCAATTTGGATGGATCAGATGGGCGCAACAACTTCTTCCATCACTTAAAAAAGAATAACGACCACCATCACGGGAGTAAGAATATTAATTTCTAAGCAACAGGTTGAGTGAAAAAATCTATAAAACTGGGTATAATACGGCTCCTATAGAACCAATGGATTTTTTGACCAGATTCTATGGATTCTTTAATTGAATACTGCTTTTATGTGTAAAGCCAGAACAGTAAAAGAATTTATTTATTATAATAATGGAAAATGTTTGAGTTTGTGGGAGCCGGAAGGTATAAGAATGAGGCAGAAAATTCAATGACAACCAGCCATTTATTCAATTCATTAAAAATATTGAAGAGAAATATCATTGGACTTTGGAATGGTGCTAAATGACAGCAAAAATTATATTTGTTTCGTAAATTGAGTAGAGAAACACTTTTTAAATTTAGAAGGAAAACTGCAAAAAACAAAAATTTTATTTCGATATCTTGTGACGATAAGACGAAATTTTTATTTTTTATTGCGTCTACGAATCTGGTAGCAATTTTCAAATTATTTTTTATCAATCGATGTAATTTTTTGTAAGTGTAAGATGAAGCTGCAAATATGGAAATATTACACTATCACATGTGCATAAATAATTCTTACAGTCAATGACAATTTTTTTAGTAGTTTCACCAGTACAAGACCGAAAACAAAAATTAACTGCAAAGCTCATTCAGAGGATGTATTTTTTTTTAATGTATATAACCGAAAATTTAAGTAAAATAAAAAAAAAAATATGTTGTGTTTGTTCCAATTGTTTTTAAAGATTTTTATTTTTTAGGTAGACGTAATTTCCGTATTTTAATAGAGCAGTTAAAATAAGATACCTGCAGAAGGAAGTGCACATTCTTGTTTGCTGTAACTTTCATTAACATTCTTCGTTTTTGTCTGCAAAATTTTTATAAATTGTAACAATGTCTCTATCTCGTTCGTTGGTGACTGTAGCACTCTGGTTTTGCCCGAAATATAAACACATGGTTTTAATCGCCCATAAAACACACCGATTAAAAACCTTTTCAGCATGAAATAATATTCGGCAATAACTTATGGATTGTGGTCACTTTAAATGCGACAATTCTTTGCAACCAAAAGTAAGCTCTCCTAATGAACACAATTTATTAGGGAAAAATTAACAACGATATCAATTAAGAATTTTAAAAATTTACAAGCGTTGCTCGTAGGTAGGTCTTTTCCTTATAATAAACGGACACAGTGTTACCAAGTCAAAGCTGTGAACGTCATAAAAAGTCTTTAAAAATTAAAACCTGAGGGAGGCAACTTAAGGACGATAAAATTCCTTTAAAAACAGGATTAAATGAAAGACTATCATAAATCTAGCTTTGAATTCATCTTAAAAAAAATGTAAATTAATTTCACTCATAGTGAAAGTGTTATATTTTTAATAACAACAATTTATGTTTGTATCTCACACAGCTTAGAGTTTGTTCAGGTAATAAAACAACATAATTTTTGTAATTTATTCTTGCAAAAAATTCTCCTTCTCCTGTAAATAGTTTTAAGTTGACTATCAAATAAAATATTTATATATTTCATCATACTTTATAGTCCTACATAAATTTAAAGGGAAGAAAAACTTGTTTGTTGTTGTTTGCTTCCAGTTTTGTTATTCTTTCACGAAATTTAATGCTTCAACACTGTAAAAATTTACGGCAACAATGAAAGCATATTAAAAACCTTTAACCCTTTAGGAAGCCTCTTGATTCCCAATGAACTTGACTAGCAGCTCCAAGTTTTGATTAAAGTGTTTAAGCATTTGGTCGCTGGTGGATAATTAAAAAGATAGGGTTTGGTGTTTTTTGAGAAAATTGGGTATTTTTGAAAATTTTTTATACATTTAAGAACAATTTTTAGTTAGGAATAAATTCGTATTTTCAAACTTAAGTGTTAAGAGAGAAAATTATTTCGCAAATAATTGTGTTGCAGTTAATTTGCTCGTGAAATGCTTTTAATTGCACAAGAAAGCAAACTTCATTTACTCAGCTCTAAAAAAAAAATATTGATGATTGCACCGTTAAACAACACACGCCTTAATACTACGCCGACCCACTTTCTCCGTTCTTTTTTTATTTCGCGTAATACCGCCATTTTTTATCGCAGTTGTAATTTTTATCTATAGGCGATTTAAAGCGCCTAATTTCTTTTGATATTAAAAGATCTGGCAACTCGTTTAAATTTCTTTTTACATTTATGAAGGGGTGGATGTGAAGCAACTAAAAGAATTCTAATAAAGCAACTTAGATTAATTTCATATGTTGCTGTAAAACTTTAAAAGTGTATTCTTGCTTCAGATAGGTCATTAAATCCTTCATTAGCATTTAAATATCTTAATACTTTTGCTAAAGGACGCTATAAACAATCAATTTAATTTAAAAATAATTTAAGGCTGCAATTGCTTGGATAGAAAAATTGTATTACCTGAGACTCACTTCTTAAGTTTCTTTAGGCATAATGTGACGATGTATACGGAAAGCTTCTGCCAACAGTAGCTCAGTAAAATTATTATGTTTTATACTTAACATTCTCTTTCCCGTAGAACTGAATCATTCATATAAAATCATTCACATAAAATTATGTAAAAACTAAAAACTGATGAAATGAATTTGAGTTCTATTTTTATGCAGAAAATTTCATTTTTATTATAAAAGAACTAAAACGGTTAAAGGGTTAAACCCGTCTAAATTTCATTACACAAACTTTTCGTTAAAAAAAAAAATAAAATAATAAATAAATGGGGCTTCTACAACCGTAAAACTATAGAAATTAAGACGGAATGATTAAGAATGCAACGCATTAAAACAAAACTGGTTCACATTTCACTTTCAAGTAGTTTTTCCTCCCACTTAAACACAAAGTAGTAACAAGTTCAGTAACAAGTCTTTGTTCTCATTTTGTTTTGACAGTTTAAAAGAGGAATTGAAACAAAATTTTGTTTGTTATTTTATTTTGCAGTAACAAAAATTTGTAACTTTCTTTCTTTTGTTGTCCATTTGCACATCGTTAATAAAAAAAAATTTAAAAAGTTCTAAAACTTTTTTTCTCAATTTTTTGCAGAAAATTATTTTCATGGTTTATAGTTGTGGGTACTGTTTGTTGTATCAACATTATTTGTAGTTCTCATGTTGTCTGATGCTACGAGGGAAATTAAAGATGACGTTACTTTTTTATAGAAGAAGCTTTTAAAAATTGAAAAAATATTTTTACTGAAAGTGATAAGATTCATTGTGGCTTGGATTTAGGGTTCCGTATATTTTTAATACTATCTTTTTAGTATTTTTTTTAAGATCTGCGCAACATTAGACATTCTTCCATAGAGACAAGCTTTAGGATTTTAGTTTTTTTGTACTTGTATTTACAGAGCAAATTTTAAGTGTCTGCCCTTAACGATGCTTATAACATGAGTCCATATAAATTGAAATTATATGTCCAGAGGGAAACTTCTTTAAGCTGTCATATCGTCTTAAATTTCTAGTGTCTATCTATTACTTTGCCAGAGATTGAGGAATGTAAAGGACGAACGGATCGAAAGGATTTTATTTTTACCATTTTCAGAAGGAACCTTTAATATCATCGATTGCATTTTGTAGTAGCTGTTAATCAAGTTGCCATTTGTTAGTGGTTGGAGTGTAATAATTTTGTGTTTGATGACACAATTTAGGACAATTAAAGTTGTTGGCATGATTTTTGTTGAAAGCAAAATTTTGTTGCACAAAAAGAAAAATATATTGACGTTTATTTTGTTCAACATTAAAATAATTTTAAAGGTAAAAAAAAAAACTTCCCGTTGGCCTAAACAAAACAGCCTCTAACTTTAAGAATATTTTATAAATTAAAAATATAAATTTTTTATGGAACTTTTTAAGTACAAGAAAATCAAAAGCCTTTTCATTAATATTTTGTGACTGAAATTTCAATAGTAAAAAAAACCGAGTACGGAAAACGTGAACTACGTTTATACGTTTATTTCAGTGTAACAATTAATTACTTGAAAATAAAAATAGTCTGGTTATTAAGTTGAATTTTAAATTTTTTTGATAATTTTGTTTGTGTTTTTTGCAACTTGCTTTACGATAAATGAAAGAAAGATTGAATATTTGCCCAAAACCGAGCCACAAATATCCTGGAGGAGGCAAAAGTATGAAGTGATTTTGTGGTTTCGTAGTACTTTTTGAAATTTAATAAAAAGCTATAGTCTGATTTATTTTGTTTGAAAACAAAGGTTAAGAAGGTTTTAAAAACAAATGAAAGAGAACAAAATAATATTTTGTTGACAAAAAAATTAATTTAAGTTACGGTCAGATTAGTTAAAGACATGACCACCAATGCAATAATAAAAAGTTTTGCCTTCTTAAATAATTATAAAGAAATACAACATCATACTCAATATAAAAAGTAAGATTTTAAATTTGTTAAATAATAAATTGTCTCCGTGAGGAAACATTTCAGGAAAAAATAAATAAACATTTTTAAAAATTGTGGTGACGTTATTTTTTAGTCATACCCCACCTTTAGGAACACAACAAAAACTTTATTAAAATTTTATTTGTTTCCAGATTTGAAATGAGTTAAGTTTTACAATTAGTTATTTAAATAACCATTAATTTCTTCTTTTCATTAATTAATTACTTGATTGACTCCATAACTTATTTAATTCGAAAATATTGTATTTCTTTTTAATTATATAAATAATTGAGTTAATTACACATGTAATTATATAAAAGTTTTAAAACAAACAAAGCCTTAAAAATATAAAAACTTTTTGCTACGAAAATGAATTTCTATAATTAAAATTCAGAAATTTATAACTCTGGGAATGTATGTCTGTTTATTTGCTTGTTGCGCCATCACGTCCTAACTATTTACCTGATTGTAGTACAGTTTTGCACACATTTTGCTGGTGGGATGTAAAATGTTATAGAAATACTTTTCTTAGAAAAAGTACGGTTTTCGAAATTGATAGTAAGTTGCGCTATGAAGACATTAAGCACGCACGATGAGTACTTGTCGTAAGAAATAAAACACATTTAGGTATAAGGAGATGCACATAATAGCTGCCTCGAATGAAACTCGTTAAATTGCAATTTTTTAAGCTTTTTATACTTTTTTTGTAAATTCGGTTCCTTTTTTACTTAATGGACATTAAAAAAAAATTATATTTAATTTTAAATCCGCTTTGTTATAATTTTTTCGAGAGAAACATGGTCATGAGGCATTAGGTAACAAAGTTATATTTAAAAATTTATTTATAAAAAATTTTGCTTTCCTAATTGAGCTTCAATCGTCAAATTTATGCTAAATTTTAAAATTTAATAATGAACTTTTAGTGCCATTTGTTCGTCCCACTATTGTGTAAACAATTGTATGAAAGTTAACAAGAATGTGTAAAAACTAAGTCCCAGCGAAGTTTTCGACATAAAAAAAAATTCGGTCTTGCAAAGTGCAATAACTTTTTAAAAAGCAATTAATAATAGATTTTTATATTCAAAATATAACCTATCAGTTAGTCTCATATCGTGAGAAATATTGCAAATTTATTTTCATATTATAAGAGTTTTGGTCGCAACGAAGGGCACCTACTGCGAGTGTAGTACGCAAAATATTTCGAGAGACTGGTTTGCTAGTGGACAACATTTATAGTTGCAAGGGTCTTACTCTGTATTTCAATTTACCTCCTATTACCAAAAGTAAGCAACGTAACCAACGAACGTCGACTTGTCATCGGTCAAAAAACTGTTTATATTTTCTTTTTACTTTTGCATTTTACGCACCAACATAATAAATATTTTATACAAAGATTTTGGATTATTCCCTCACAAGATCCTAGCGATTTAGATTTTGAAGGCAAATGAGCATCTACTTTGTATTCGTTTTTCAGTTTTGGTCTTACAGAATTCGATGTAGAATGTGGTTGATAAATGATTTTTTCGGACGAGAAGCATTTTTTTTTCTGCAAGAAGTAGACGTGCCTTATCTAGGGATCGAAACAGCTGCACGTTATTGTTAAAATTCAAATGCTTTAACAAGAAGTAAAAGTTAAGTAAGGATTTTTGCAGTGAAGCTCCATGTTTTTTTTTAATCTAAAGTGTTGATGTAAAAGTCATTTCACTTGAATGCTAGAGTTACAGGGCAACGAGGACGGAATTTCAGTGACCAGAAATGAAGAACATGAACTTGGATAATTTATATAAAGATAAGAATGGCTAAACAATCGATATTTTGCATACAAGGTTCGCTAATAATAAAATGAAATTTTAAGTGGTCGCCTTGAAATTGCGATTTGATCCTTTCAGGCTTTTGATTGTGGGTTTTAGTTAAAAACGGACTGAGTACGAAAATGTCGATAATATGAAGTTGATAGAAAAAAACTCTCTAATAAATAGGGCAGGATTAAAAAATATTCATATTTATTTACTAATTATACCAACTTTATCTCCTTTTCTATGCATTCAATGAATTAAAGAAAAAAAATAATAATTTGTTCAAGATCATGATTAACATATTCCCCCATCAATAAAAAAAAAAACTAAAATAATTTAAACTGAAATCTCATAATTTATTCTAATTAATGCCAGTATATGTAAATAAAATACTGGGTTAATTATATATGAAATGTTAATAAACAAAATTTTTTTAAATAAAATTTGTAAAATTAAACTAATTGCCTTGGCTGGACTATTGCAGGTCAAGGTTTTCTTTACCTCAAAAAAACCACAAATTTAGTTATTTGAAAAGAACGTTTGAATATTCATGAGCAAAATCAGTTCATTATTAGAGTAAACAAATGCCGGAGTTTATTAAATTTTATTTATTTTTCATTCCATCCTCCCACTCACTTTTTCTTTCTTAGCAAATTTTCAAGGTCTATTGTAGTAAAAATATAAATGAAAAGAAAACGGATGGTTCATTTAAACTTTTTTTAGAAAATAAATTTACCACCACAAGACACACAGACGTTAGTTGTAAGAAAATAAATATAAAATTGTTACACGTAAAGAAATTAACTAAATATCGAGTGCTGGCAATCATTTGCTCAGCAGGGAACTAGAAAACAGAAGAGAAAATATTTTTTTCTAGACATTCTAGACATTTCTACTTTTTTGCACACTTTGATTGCGTTACTGTATTGTTACTTTATTTTTATCAGTGAAAGCTAAAAAAGATTTTTTTTATTTATGTTTTTTTTTACTTTTCCCAGTTTGCTTTTGTTTAGAAAAATTTTAAACTTTATTTTGAGTTGAAGTTTTAAGAAAAGTTAATTTTAAATTTCTTTCCATTTATTTTATTTCTGGTTGTTATTTGCCATCAGGAAAAGCTTGCAGAAAGTATCTAATGGCATAGAAAAGTCATGTTTAATTGTAAATAAACATGACCTCCACTTGTTACGTGCCAAAAGAGGTTGCGTGATTATTTTTAAATAAGAAAATAAAATTTGATGCTTAAGGCTTAAGAATTTTTCGAGGACTTTTAAAATTTTTAGCTTGTTTTTGACAATATAAAAAATTAATATTTCAAGTGAGATACGCCTTTAATAAAAATAATTTTTTAATTCATGAGGCTTTTTAAAAATCAAACACGGTGTTGATCACTTTCATGACCATTAAATGTTTATTATGTCTTAATGCGTATGAATAACACTTTTGTTTTAAATAATAATCATACGCCAGCATGTATAACAATATGAGTGTTGGTCATTGCTATTGGTAAATTGACAAATTTCTCACATAAAAATAATGTTCACACATTGTCTGACACAACTTATAGTTCATTAGTAAGTGAAAGATTTCGAATAAAAAGAAAAAATTCGAATAAAAAATAGTAAATAAGTATTTTTAGTCCGGCTTAGGATAATAATTTGGAACCATAATATCGCTTCTCTAACTAAAGAGAGAAATCTCTCACAAGAAAAGTTTTTAGTCATATGTGATAATATAAAAATCAAATTGAAAATTGAAAGATTAAAAATTGAAAAGGTGAAAAAAATATTAAAGGAATGGCTTTAATGCGGTTTAAGTTTACGTAAACTTTAATATTTTACCTTTTTTAAATATTTTAAGAATTTCAGTGTGAGTTTTGTTTTAGGTAATTTGTTCCTAGTAAATTTAAAAATTGCACAATATTTAAACTTCAGCCGTGCTAAAATTATAATTTTTTTAATACTTAATCAGTTCGCTTATTAATTATTTTAAAATTAAAAATATCAAAAATATTAAATTTATTTTTCTACATTTATGTTATTTCTTTTTGCTAAACTTTTCTTAATTTGATAAAGATCTCTGTTTTGATTAGAAATTTATCTGGAATTTTAGATGTTTCATAGAAGAACATATAAATCTTGTTAAATTTACTTGCTTAACAAAAACAAAGAAAAGTTTTATGTTTTTATTGAATGTTAGCTGGTTTCGATATTTAATTTTTGTTTTTTACCAAAAAAAAGACTCCAGTTTTGAAAACCCAATTTATTGTTTTTTTTGTTCTTTCTCAAACAAGAATTTCTGATTTTGTCTATAAACTTTGTTAACACACATGTGTAATAAAATAAAATGTTTAACACTCGTTTGTTTTTCTTTAGGTTAAATGAAATAAAATTACTAAAACAATTAAGAACTCAAAGAGGAAGAAGTTAATAATTTCCACTTAATTTATTATTGACAGCAGCCAATAAAGAAATATTTTTAATTAAAATGGGAAAACTATAAATTTAGCAAATAGATTTTTGTTTCCTTTCATAACAATTTTTAAATTTAATACCATAAGTGATCAATAATATGGCTTTGGATTATTAAGGTCACTTTTTAAAGGAAAAAAAAGAAAAAGAAAGCCTGCGAATAAAGTTCTTTATGGCCATCAATAACTAAATTTCAATACAGCTCGTTCATTTAAGAATTTTTTTTTGCTTTCCTAAAACATGTTAAGAGACTTCTGTTATTGAACAAGAAAAACAGAGCACAACATAAGTTTTCCCAGCAAACATAAATTTAAAAACTTTAAATAATTTAGAAGCAATTACAAATCTGGAAGTTTTACTGAATCAATTCTTTTCTGGTTTCTTTTTGGTTCCCATTTTATTTCTTAAAAGTTTTATAACATTAAATTTAAAGCTTGTGTCTAGTGAATTTGAGACTGCTAATAAAAATTAAAGTTTCGCATTCCTAAAGCGGCAGTTAAAAGTTGGCCATATTAAATATGAAAATCCTCACAATCAGAGAAAATATTAAACAGAAAAAAATATCAAAATTGCTTTACTGGAAAATTATTGTTTTCGAAATATACGTTTTATCAAAAAATAATGTTCAGGGAAATTAAATCGTTTATTTTAATATTATAATAATAAATAATTGCTCGTTTTTCGATTACTCGGTTCGCTCTATGCATTTAAACTATGGAACTTAAGAAATCACAACTGGACTTTACACATCTTTTAACATCGGCAGCCCAGAATTATTTATCTTAACTAATTTAAATTTTAAATGGAATATATTTTTAAAAAGGCTTTCCATTATAAAATATCTAGAACATAATTATTTCAAATATAAAATTTCACATCGATATCTAAATTAAAATTCTTGTCCTCGAAAGGATATTTAGGTAATATTCATTTATATAAGTTGCAAATTCCACAAACATTGAAAACTTTTCCTCTTAAATTTTTTGAAAACACTTGAAAAATACAGAATTAAAAACTTAAAAATGAACTTGAACACAACTGTAAAGAAATGTAAGGAGAATCTTCCCCTGTAGGACGATGCCAGAATACATGAATTTAAAAAGTGAAAAAACGTTAAATATTCTCTTTGAGAAAAAAATTCTTTCATTCTTTTTGTATTTTAAAGACAAAAATCTGGAATTATAACTCATAAAAATAAAACACAGATAATTTGTTATTGTTGAAAATTAATTGAATTTCAGTTGCAATTTAAGTCATTTAATGTTTAAAAAATCATTTAATAATTAAATTCTTCCATTAAAAGTTGAATATAAAATTAAAAGAAAGGTTCCATATCACTGACCTTATGTACGACTTTGTGTTTGTTGGGAAACTACGAAACTAAAATTGATTAATAATAACATTAGTTTGAATTATCTGTAGCATATGTTAAGGGGCTTGGTTTTTGTTTGGTCTAGAAAAAATGTGTTAAAAGTCAACATCAAGACAAGTCGATTGTAAGGAAGCTGTAAGAAGGTCATTTAATTTGTTATCAATTTCATTTATTAGTTTGTCATTAGAACTTGTTGATGAAGTTTAAAGGTTTTTGAATAAAAAATAATATGAAGAAGTAGTTGTTTTCGAAGACTAGATAAATAATTTTTTGAAAGTTGATGAAAGCACAGAAAAGAAAACAAAAATTTACAATAAAAAAAAACGCAATAAATGTCCATGTTTAATGTTTGGTATTGGAGGGGTATCAGTTTCGTAAAGTTTTGTTAAAACTAAAAAATCGATTTTTTACTACTAACTTGAGCTGTCTTTACGCGTCCATTTTTCCTTCCGCATGTCTTCAGTGTCAATTCCGTGTTTTTTTTTAATAAGTCGTAATTATCTATAAAATTATTTGCCTTCGTTCACTGAAATAACTGCACGTAAGCTAGTGGCCACTTTTCAAAGACACTGAAAGGACACATCACTGAAACAGAAGTGATCTAAAATAAATTAATTAAAAGACCATTTATGTGATAGAAATTTCATTAGTATTTTATTGAAATACTTTTTCACATTCCAAATTGCCTCAACTAAAATCAATCGTTATAAGAAACCTTAAATTGGAATCTTTTAAAAAATTTCCATTCATTTTTTTAAGCCTGAAAAACTTATTTCACTTTCTTACACAAGTCAACAATATCGTTGACTTTAAATAAGAAGAAGATGTGATAATAATAATATAATTCAAAGCACTTGATTTTATATTCAAGAGATTTAGTTTTAGTATTTTTGTTTTATCATTTATTTTTATACAATTATTTTTATATTTGTTTTGTTAATAAAAAAAAAAAAAAAACAAGGAAAATTAGACACTACCCAGCTAAAATTTAAACGTCACCTTAAAAAGTACTTGCCATATAATAACTTAATTTTGTAATTGTCAAATTTTGTTACTCGCTTAAAAAACACATTACATGAGTTCGCAAATAAAGGAAGTAGAAAATGAATTAGTTCTTTATGTTTAAAAGGGAATACCTTAAATTTTGTACTTATAATTATTTTTATTTTCTGTAATAATCATTGTAATTAGTTCTCAATAATTGATTATAAAAGTCTCATGCCTTGCTAAAATCCTTAGGTTGGTAATCTAGTTGGAAAATACTTCCGTGAAAAGTGCTTAATTCCACAATCGATTACCTTTTCTAAAATTTTTTGGTGGGTAAAAGTTTATAAAATTCTTAACATCCGCCGTGAGCATTATCTACATCCTTCTATTTAACATTAAAAAACCTTTACTTGCTGTTTTCTGCATGACTTTTAATTCTAAAGCCAGGTGTCCCTTGAGGTTTTTGATTCCTTTTTTCGTTTTTGTTTTGTAATTTAAATTATTTTTTAAAAATGTTAAACTGCCAAGCAGCTCATTTCACTTGATGAATAACTGAAGCAAATTTATAAGCCACTAGATGACCCGTGCGAATATTTCGCAGCGTTAGTTGTCATTTTTGTAAGATAAAATGAAAATAATTAATAGATATTTTAGTAACTTCAATACATTTTATTAAAAGTATAAAAATATTAGAAATCATAATATATCATACATATTTACATACATACACACATATGTTTTAATGCTTTTATAATACTTCTTTGAATACAATGTTAGAGGTAATGACATGATCATCGTTAACTTTTTGCCCGTACGAATCCCTAATACAAACAATAATGTCTTTAAACGTATGCACTCGAGAAAAAGCCACGTATAACTGCCCATGTGAAAAGACCGGTTCTGGTATATACAATCCTACCTTTTGAAGGGTTTGACCTTGTGCTTTGTTTATTGTCATAGCAAAAGCAACTTTCAGAGGGAATTGTTTTCGTGTCATTCGGAAAGGCACAGTTGGATCAGAAGGTGTAAGATTGATTCGGGATATGAGTACAGTTTTATCGGTATGACTAATTTTTGCTGATATTACTTGTTTTAATCTAAATGCACGTTATTTATATTCATAATTTGCAGGTAATATGCATATTATATATAACTGACTTAGTAAATAGCGGTATTGCCAGAATGAATTTTAATACATACTGTATTATGTAGAACTCCGTTACCACACTTAACCAAAAATATATAATCATAATGACAACAGTATTATCATGCAGAAGCGAACCTGTATTACCACACATGAACAAAAACATAAAATGACGGTATTATCATGCAGTTCTATATAAAAATTTAATTTTTATCAATAAAAAATATTAATTTTTCAATTTCTAATTATTTTTCATCATTAGTGTTAGAAATAAGCTTTAAAATGAGATATCATTCATTAAATTTGATGCGGTGGTATGGAAGATATTTGCAACCGACAAAAAAAAGTGTTTTAGAAATAATATATATGATTGGGAATAAACGTCATTCATAAGCATAATTTTAAATAGACATTTTTTTAATAGAGCTGGAAATGTTGCGGTTGTTATAGTTAGCTTACGAAAACCGATTTTAGTCAAAGTGACTCATTGATAAATGATAAAATTTAAATAGTTTTAGAACAATAAGAAATCATGGGAATTTTTTAATTTAAAATAAATTGCCATCTTCAGTAGCAATTCTAGTCCATGAAATATAAATTAAAATTTCAAACATCACTTTGTAAATTAACACATTTCATAAGAAATCCAAATGGAATGTTCAAACTAAATCTTTCAAAATAAAAAAAAATAATTCTTAATCCCAATTTAAAATTATTAAACCCACAATTCTTGTTATTTCAACTTCAGTAAACTTGAGATGTGTGTGGATGTGTTTCACGTGGAGCATCATTAACTCATTTGTTATCAGAGTATCATTATTAACACGTTTCACTTCTCTGTGTTTGAATAAGAGTTTTTCATATTATTTCATAAAAAAGTGTATGTGCATGTGTATGTGTGTGTCTATGTCAGTATACTGCAGCTTTACTTAATTTGCCAATAAGACAACCTCTTTTGCGGGAGTTGAAAAACTCTCACACTTATACACTTTCAACAAAATGCCATGGGCATTAAATGGAAAACAGAAAACCAGTGCACGTAAGACATTGAAAAATCTCTCGATAACCAAATGAATAACAAATTTACGTGTTGTGTTAAAGTGTTTTTATTAAGCAGCAGCTTAAGGTTACAATTGAGTGATTAATCTTTTTCCTTCAACTTGAAGTTGGTATTTCAGTAAAAGAAGATCATTTTAAAAAACTTGTTTAAAAGTATTGAAGTGGTATTTAGTCGACAATCGTTTCCTTGGGCTGTCATTATTGTGTGAACACGAAGACGAAGTGTTAATCGCATTATTATTACTATTAATAACTATAAGATGAAATGAACCAGCAGTTCTCTTAATTAATAAAATATAAAAGAAATTTGACAAAAAAAAAATAATAATAGTTTTGCATTTAAAAAGTTGTTGATTTTAATTGCTTTTAAATTTTTTAAACGAATAAACATTCAAGCGAAAAGGATTTTTGTAAGAAACAAAAAATTTTTAAAATGGTACTCAACGTGACGTGACAGGTTTGATTGATATGTTTTGGCATTTCAGTCTTTAGTTAAAAGCTTCCAGGAATTGTTAGTTCTGCCTGTTTTATAGTTTTTGATGACTTAAAAATACAACAAATTTTTTCGTCAGAACTAAGGGAACTGTGAAACAAAACTGTTAAATGTTTAGGAAAATTTGTGATGCATTTGTTTTCTTTTTTTTTTTTCGTAAAATTTGGAGAAATGGAATAGAGAGGTCTACGCTACAAAATTTTCTTGAATCTTTAGAAATACTACTTTGTGGAATATTTTTAGATATTAAATAAAACAGCTGTGTCGCAACTTAAAAATTGTAAATTGTTTTTTTTTAATCGACAGAACTACAAATTGCAGAAAATAAATAAATAAATACATTTTAACCCAAAAAATTTTTTATTTGACAACCGCAGCTATGCTAGGTAAAGCGCATTTTAAACGTTCAATAATAGTTTACTTTTTTAAGCAGCACTAACGCAGGTCACGTACAATGTCTGCCTCCAATGCTGGTTTATTGAATTCACGTAGCCCGACAAGAATTAATCGCGGGGTGTCAAGACACACGACCATAGCGACCAATTGGCATCCTCAATTTTCAAATCAGCTGTTAGCCAATTTTTGTTTCACTAATTCCGTTGTTACGCCCACCGTATAACACTTAGCGCAAATCTGTTGTAAATATATATTTCCCGGATCAATGTCATCCACATTTTCAAACAAAAAAATTATTTATCAGGCGAAAGTCACGATCTATTTTAGTTTAATTTTTGCAGAAACATGGTCCCGCGACGATACCAGCATAAAAATCGTATCAAATGTAGATTTTTCTAGATGTGATGGAGTCTGTGTAGATGAATGGAATTTAATGATAATATATCGGATCAATTTTCAACTGCTCAAGAGCAGGCATTATGAAAAAAAGGCAATTGGCGGCTGCTTAATATTTAAATCTACATCAGTTGAATCCTATATGATTGTAGGCCAGGATATCTCTGCAAGGAATTTTTACAAAGTTGACAAACAGCGAGCCCATTTATGCTACCGACGATTACGAATCAATAAATTTAAATCTTCTACTCTTTTCTTTATAGTGATTCCTTCAAAAAATTATTGTGAATTGTAGAAAACATATTTTTCTTTTAGAGCGGAAATTAGTGAATCATAACGCAGTCATAGCTTAATGACACAGCTTGTTAAAATTTTGTAAGAAATTAACACCTGGCTGTTAACAGAAGCAGTGCGCCACATAATAAGAATATGCCCAAAAGATACCTGCCCTCGTATTTGTAAAACTTAATAAATTAATTGAGATAACTTTCACTACCCAAAGTTATTGCTCTTAAATTCACGCTCTGGTGCACTGTTGGCTTGAAGACCTTTTTAGCACTATTGCTTCTGGACTTTGTCAAGCGCCTGGATGTGCGGAAATCTTTAAGTCAAACAGTCGAGTTGGGAAAAGTTGTAAGATACTGGTACCATAGTACTACGGTCCTTATATTGACCATTTGGGAGTAACGTAGAGGCTGTGGCTTTTATTGAAATCTTAGGAAGCATACTAATGCCTTAAGTGATGTTGCGTTGCAATAAAAACGTCATGTAAGGGGTTGTGCTTCTAGATAACCTTCAACTACTCAGAAATTAATAAGTAAATGATCTTTCCAACAATGACTACTCGAAGGTTGCTATGCATGGCAAAACTGCTGGTCTTTACATCGACTTCAGCCATTAGCGCGAGTACGCACTTTATTCGTAAACACTGCTCTTAAAATATTTCATCAAGACCCAAAAGCTAACTGTTTGTAAATGTATCAGTGGTTGCGATCATTCTACAGATCTTCATACTGCTTCTTTACATTGATTTTTTATGGACTTCGATACAAATTTGTACCGTGCTTAATTTTTGTGTGGTCTGTTCTCAAACCTACTTTCTAAATAAAATTAAGTTAACAATAATTAAAGCAAGCTTATTTATTTTTTCTTTTTTAGCCTTTTGTATGTTATTTAGTCATTTTTTCCTTCGGCTTAAAATTCTTTTTTTTTACTTTTTAGCACCATTCAACAAAATAAAGTTATAAGAAATTTTTGTTCTATTATTATTCACTATTATTTTGATTATTTTTCTGTTGACTTGAAGTGACCTTGGAGGATTCAATGTTGGCCATCAACAATGTCAAGTGTTGGTAGAAAAAAAAAGGTGACAGGAAACAGGAAATAAAGTCATTTATGTAAAATTGAAGCTCTCATATTTAAAAAAAAATAAAAAACTCTTCAAGTAGGAGTTTTAATATAAAAAAAAAAAATAAAACTTATGTCTTTTGAGGCCCATAAATTATTTCTTTTTTTAATATTATGGAAAGTAGTTGCAATAGTTTTTGCATATTTTTTTTTTAAACACAGGCAAACCAATATGTCATTTTCATATGAGTAGCACTACAAGTTAAAAATAAAAAATTTAAAACCATGACTGTGACCATGATTATTGATTTTTTTTAAATACTTTCATATGAGTTATATGTTGTTACAACAGGATGGCGCTACTTACTATCGAGCGAATAAAAAAATTTGTGACAAGCCCGTTTTGAAAAGTGAAGTTCTCAATTGGCCTCCAGCTATGGTGGACATATGTTCGAAATCATTACTTTCCAATATCATTTCAATGTATTGATCTTTTGATTATAAGCCTTATTAATTTTTTCCTGTAAATTTTTACAAATTCAAGTTTTATCGGGCCTAAAAAAATACTCTTTACTTTAAAATTTTGCGAAATAATTCTTTAATTTTTTGACTTTTTTTTGAAGTGCTTACTATTACAAAATGAATTAGTTTTCTTAGCCTTAAGTTAATTTTTATATTACATTCTTACAATTAAAAAAAAGGAAAAATTATTAAAAATGTTTGTGGAAGATAGAAAACATAAGATAGCAGCACTATATAATGCAGCTTTTTCTGGATCGTTACACAAATCGTCAGTTTTCCAGTATTATACTGATTGCTTTGAATTAAGTAGGAATGCGCAATGTGCCTTTAGCCAAAATTAATCAATTCAGTCATTAATTTACTCTGAATATTTCTAAATAATTCTTGCTTTAAAGAAAATCGATTAAAAAAAGACAGACAAGCAGGAGTTACGAATATGAAATGAAAATTGAATCGCACTAATTCGTAGGCATAAGTTTTTGTGGCAAGCATATTTTAACTGGTCACTTAGGTAGATGATCGAGAGATGAGCCCATCAAATAATAAAAATTGTTTTTTTTTTTTAATGTTTGTGTCTTAAGAAATTTTAGCAGATATTAAAATATACAAGCTGTGTTATTTTCAAGAGGATGGATTTAAAGCTCAAAAGATAAAGCAGTATAAATCAGCATATGCGGCCTCATTGCTGAACAGACCTTTCCGATAAATTGACAAATTGGACTGATGACCGACTGTCAAAGCAAAAAATTTGGTAACTTTATTCGAGCGTCATATTTCATGATAGTTTTTAAGTGTACATTACTCATAAATGTAAAAAGGTAAGCGCGGTACAACAGTCCATTTGACAGTTGACCCGGGCTTTAAAAAAACAAAACTCCGATTATTGTTTTCAGTCCATGATTCTTACAGTAGCTAATCCCTACTTTGTTGAGATAGCGACAGCTTGTAATTTATTAAACAAAAATCGAATTCTTTTTCCTTATTTATTGAATCATTTAGTTTAAAAATTTCTTTATACAACATTTATTTTACAAAAGATTTGAAGACCACATTTTTTCTCATAAAATGTTCATTCATTTAACAAGAACAATATGGAAATAAAAGTTTAAGAAATAAATTTTAAGTATTTTATCTAAATGACTTTTTGTTTTGTTTCAACGATAATGACACAGATTTAGCCAACAGCATGTTTAAATTGTATCCTACATCCTTCTAAAACAGATGAAAAAAATACATTTTATTTTAAATAACAGATGTTCATTCAGTACCTGCGAAAACTCTTAACTTTTTCGAAACGATTGCAAAATGTTAAATGCCACAATACTCATTTTCATGGAAAATATTTTTGTTATTGCAATTGTGTATTCAAACGTAAAAAATGTTTGTGTTTTAAGCCAATTGTTTCTTTTTTTATTCTTTTTATTCTAAACACAGCATTGAAAATGATGCCAAATTGAGTGGTAATTAAGCTCTCATGAGTTGTTTGGAATTTTTCTCTTTAAAAACAAACGGCAGAAGACTTTGCTTGAGTAGAAATATTTTTTGTATATTACAACAACTGGGACTGTACCAACAACAAATATTAATGTAACATTTTCATTCGTTTACTTGTTTTGGGAAATGTTTTATAATTTTACATTTCAATTGTGTTGGAAAGTTTGTCATTCATTTGGTAATTTAACTGCCTTTTCAAAATTTATTTATCAATTTAAAGCAATAAGAACTACTGTGTTTGAGAAAGATTTGCTTTCACTGCTCTGAGGTTTTATTCAATTATCATCACAAGTAAAACTGAATTTTGGTTGTTGAACAACGCATCCAGTCTTCACTTTGAGATGTAAAAACAAACTTTTCTTTCTCCATATTTGTGTTTTTCTGGATTAAAATAATTACATTTTATCATTTTACGAAGACTGCATTTTAAGCGAAATAAAATGTAAGGTAAATTGGTTGCACTCAACTTACAAACTCATATTAGATTCATTAAGGCTGATAAATGAGCTCTTCATTTGTGCAAATGTGTGTGTGTGAATGTCAGGTCTATGCTAGCAGTAATTTATGGGAACAGCGGTCATGGCATAATTTATGCAAATGGAATGTGGGGCCGTAAAATTTTGGTTTGTATATTGTTGGCTGTTCTCGGGTACCGATAACTTAATTGTGAATATTTCAAGAAGACGAATTTTTAGTTACTTGAATGCAATATAAAACAATTTGATACTTTTAAGTCAAAGAACTGGATAAAATCGCTGAAATGAGCAAAGCAGTGGCATAAAATATTTTTTCTGATAATTTTCTCTAATGCTTAAATTTTTCTTTTTATATTTATCAATCACTGCTACAAATTATTAACTAAAAATCTTCAAAATTAATCTCACTGCACAATTAAACAAAATAAAAATCTCAAATTTGACATAAATAACGCATTTGAGCACCACTAAGGATTAATTTAATTTTCGGATTCTACTTAAATTTTTTTTACAAAATCAAAGGTTGTTATGAAAAAAATGATTTTGCAAAAACTACTGTGTTTTATTTAATTATTAATTTATTTGAGTCTTTAAGTTTTAGGTATTTTAAATATATTTTGCATTATGCTGTCTGTTTGTTTTGTCATTTGAACACAGTTCTCGTTTAGTCATTTTTGTGTGGGACATAAGGACTATACATTTGAAAATTCTTCAAAAAATAGAAAAATTTTTTGTATTTTCCAGAATGAGAAATATTTTTTCAAGGTGAAAGAAATAACGCAGTGGGAATTGCAATGGGAAACCTGTCTAATATTTCCTTAAATAATTTCCATTATAGATCAGAGCTTTTGACTGAGCAAAAGAGTTAGCTGGTTTTGTTTTTAAGTTTTTGGTAATCCAGCATTTTACGCAGTAGTGGGGAAAATATTTAATGTAACGATTTAAATAAAAACTAAACAAAGAAATAAATCAAAGATTAATCCTATTAATCCTATATACCCTTCATATATGTAAATTTAGTTTATTGAAATAACTCATATCTAAAAAAATATATATTTGGGTATTAAATAATTAAAAAATAAGACAAAAATTTTTTACATAAAATGCGTATCCCCTTAAAGGGTTAAGTATTTAAAAAAAATATTCCAGTTTTTCCTGAAAGCTCTCCTAAAAATAGCCATATTAATGTCTTTAAAAATATGATTGACAATCGTACTTTTCTATGAAAACTGCAGAGGCCCACTGCTCGAAAAATATAGGCGAGCGCCAGTTTTTTCAATTGATGTTTTTTTTTCTTATTTATTAATTCTCTATCGTCCCACATTATTGTATTTTTGATTGAAATTATTTCACTAAACTAGAATTTATTCCAAATTATATGCCTTCGAGGCAGCGCCAAAACACTACGACTGCCTCAAAGAACAAAAACCGATTTTTGTGATTTGTAATACCAAATTAAATTTAAATTTTCTTTAGTTCATCTAGTGTCTTGGCAAAGTTGATTTAATCCCAAGCAGGGACGTACAGACGGACATCGCTCAATCGAATTTTCTATGTGCATGAATTCAGAATATAAAAACTTTATGGAAAAAAAATGAATATTGTAGAAATTACAAACGGAATGACAAACTTTGATACAACCTTTTTCCGTCTGTGGCAAAGGGTATAAGCATTAAAAATAAGCTCTGTGCCGACTATTATGGGTTCTAGCAAAAAAAACTGTTTGCTGCCCAGATAGATGGAGTAAAAATACCTAACTACAATTCTTGAAATTCATGCGATTGTTTTTCGGCACCATCCAACAGATGATTTGAAAGATTTTGAGTTAAAATTTGCTAACTATGGAGAAAATTGTGCTCCATATATAGAAATCAGGACGCTGTATCAGTTGACAAATGATGTGCAAGATAAATGGCCATTTGCTTTAAAAGTATATAAAATCATAATTTTAAATAATAAAATTGGATAATTGATATTTGTAATTTTATTAATTTTTTTATTTATGGGAGAAGGAAAAGTTTATCTTTATAAATTTGAAATTTAACCATTTATTTTGACTTGAAAAAAATGTTCAACTTTTTAATTTTTTTCAAGGCAACTAAACTTCTTTTTCCAAAAGTTTTGGCAACACTGAATAAACCTGAAGCAGAAGTGAACTTTGACCAAGAAACTAAATATCATGTTAAGAATTAATAACAAAAAATTATTTTTCCTTATTTCTTAAATTAAAAACATTTTATTTTATTTTATTCCTGTTCATATTTGTATTTGTGGTTGTGTCGCAAATAATTAACAATTTCAACAATCAACTGTTAACCACAGCTTGTTTGCAAAATCCACAGGAATTCTTAAATAAATTGTAATAAAATATAAAAAAAAAAAATGTTTTTGTTTTCAATATAAATAAGCGAAAGAAATGTTCGTTCGCATGTAGAGAAATCGAACACTCAGCAATACGTTCACCTGTCAAAAAGAAAATGTAAAAAATTCTACAACTTGAAGACAATATTTATTCAGTTGGAATTACGTGATCACTCAATATGTTAGATTATCATCCGGAACATCATTACCCCACTAGGTTTTTTTTTTAATGTGAAGCTATTTAATAAATCTAAAGAAGATGACAAAACTTTGAACTATAAAGATAAGATGATTTAATGTGATACGTGTGGCATAGACATAATGAAATTAGTGTGGTACTTTTAGGAGAAGTATTTGTTTATACGGTTTACCACAGATGGAATAAGGGTCTATCTGAGTTCGTCATTCCATCTGTAATTTCTACAACATTCAGTTTCCAACCCCGTTTTAGTGTTGAAATCAGCTTTGCTAAGGCAAGAGATAAACTTCACTCCAGAAACTCTACTCCAGATAAACGCCAGCCTCTAAAATATTCATATCATTTGGAAGAGTAAGGTAGCTCGAATCAAAAGTACTTTTTATAAAAAAGTACTATTGTGCTCGGTACTTTTTAAGACATCCTTATGGGCATCATTTAAAAGCTTTTGAAGATATCTTTTAAAAAATACTGAAATTGAAAAAAAAAATGCTTAACTCATCAAGAACCAATAACATTTAATATACATTTTTTCTTTAATTGTTTTATTCTCCGTCTTATTTCACTAAACTAGATTTACATACACGATGAAGGACATATAAGACTCGGCATAACCGTTAGAACTAATTAAACACAGATCATGGAAGAAGCTCTTACGTTTGTAATGATAAGCCCTTAACTCATGTGATGAGCAAGAAATTAAGGTTGGGTTATAGAGATGACAAAGAAAGCACTTTGAATAGAAACTACAGAGGTCTTCTAAGCAAATTATGATATTTCTGATTCCTCTTACTACCTCCTCTCATTACAGTATCTGTTTCATACGTTCTGAGCGATCAATTTTTAACTTTTAATAAAATTTAGCAATGTAGCTTGTTCTGCACCCCTAACGTCTGTGAGATTTTGAAAAACATAAGAGCCTGAAATGTTAAATATTTTATTAAATTGCGCAGGGTCTTAACATAAGAAATGAAATATGTCTTCGAAAGCCTCCCAGAACTTCTTGTATCACATGTTTATCAAAAGTTTTTTGGCCGGAAATGATACCTTCAATCTTTCTTAGATGACCTCTACTCATCTTTAAAAAATATCGTCATCAGTTGTAGAGAAAGAAGGAATAAAAAATATCAAAATGAGCAATTTAAGGTAGTTAGCACGTTCGCTTCTTTAGTTTTTCATTATCTGAAATATTTTTGGGGCCATGGCACCCAGCAGAGTTTAATATTATTTACTAAGCGCTTCTGGTCCTTTGTGGGGAAATATTTTTAATTCAGATTTATTGGTCATTGAATTGATTTTTAATAAAATCAAATTTTTAAAAATAGTATCTAGATTTTCAAGGTCTTAGGTAATATGTAAAATGCTGATAGCAAATATATAGAACAATATGAGGAAAATATATTAAATACAAACTTTAGTGTCATTATAAAGAAAAAAGCTTAAATTGGTAAAATGTTTTGCCCCACTGTACATCTGAAAATAGAATCTCACCACTCGCGATGTGAAGAAAAGTTACGGTTCATAAAACTTATGACTTTACTGGTTACTTTTTAGCCTATTGCGTATTTCATTAAATTTTTATTAAGCAATATGCTACGTGTTAACAAAAGGCTATAAATAGCTTTTAAATCATTGAACCACGTTCTTTCTATTTTAAACTCGGAGAATAAAGGAAATACTTCCGTAAAGTTGATCACAGTAATATAAACGTGCTTAAGTTTTTTTTTGCATACAATACCGTGTAGATTTTTTTTTAATTTTTGTAAGAGTTTACATAACTTTTATTCCTGTACACCATTTTAAATCAATTCAAAATAATTTGTGTCCACCACAGACATTTAAAAATAATCAAATATTGGTGCCATATCACATGGGTAAATTTTTATATACATATGTACAAAATATATTTCTGGGTATTTAATTATTCCTATCAAAAACTATTTTTTATAGATTTGGCACCAAGTCGATTTTGATTTTATATTTAAAACAGTATAAGCTTTCAAAAAATACACGTTCACATGGAATAAATGTTATAAATAGTCAGTGTTATAAATAGACAAACCAAAGAACAATAAAAAAAAAAAAACGAGAAAACGTGCTTGGAGTTCGGCTTAACAAAATCAGTCTACTCATAGGTAACAACCAACGACATCCTCACTTTTAAATAAATTCTGCTAGAAGTGTTCAGCGAATTCCAAGAATAGCCTACTCTTTAGGAAATAAATGGTCCAAACGCAAACAGCAAAATTGATGGTACTTTTATCTGCCGTGTGGTTTCAAATCATTTGATACTTTAATGTCAGTTGATGGTTAAGTGGGTTACGGATTTCTTATATAAGAACATTAAATATGTATATTAAATTAAGTTAAGTATCCTTAATATAGTGCCAAAATTGTATTATAAATACTGGTTGCTAATTTTTTTTTTTGTTACTTTTATTTCGAAGAATAGTTAAAAAGAAGAATTCGATCACATCAGTAAATTTGGAAAAAAATTATATTTCTTTCTCTGTTTGACACTTACACACAGCATTGCTGAATGGCCATTCACCGATGGAAACTGATGAGACAACCAAACACTCATGTAAGTTACACAATTTTTGCAAATCAGTTTTATTTATCACACTCGTGAGGCAAGTTAAAATTAAATTAAATTATTTTTAAAATCATTAAATTTCTAACTAAAATCGTTATCAATATACATATATATTTTTATAATGTTAAATCCAAATTCGGTGTTGTGATCATGAGAAATGGAAAAGAATATTAATCAGAAATATATAGAAATATAAGAAAGCAAAAAAAAAAAGGAATAATAAAAAAAAAGGAGAGAATTAGTAATTAATTTGTTAAAAATAAAAATGTAAAAAAAAAAAATTAAGCAACTAGTGTCATAAAAGTATTTTAAGTAAAATTTAAAATAAGTGAAACTCAAAATAACTAAATTAAGGTAATTTTCTTTAATTAGCCAATTTCTGATAGTAGTCAAAATATTTTTTTTCTATTTGTCTGATTCTGCATTTCATCCTATTCCTTTATCATATTCATATTCTCCATAACTGACCTACCTAAATGATGTAATTTTTTTTTGCTTACGGCACATTTTCTACTATGTAAATACGGGGTGTTAAGACAAACTTATGTTCTTTTACATTTAAATTGAATTAAAATTATTTTATTTATGAATTTAAAGAAAAAAAAAAAAAACAAGAGAAAAAGAAAACGAATTTCACTATACAATTTACTGTAAGAATTATATGCTTAAGGAAAAATGAACATTTAATAAGCCTAATTTCTTACCTTTGTAAAAACAAAACTCATATAAAATTTTATGAAAAAAATAAAATTTTTATTATGAATGGTTAAATAGTTTAGTTTTGATTCTCGCGACAAAGGAAAGCTGGTTAGTGGTAAAGTTTTGTTTGGGATCATCAGAAAATCGTATTCTTGGAATTTACAAATGATCATGGTAGGGATGGGCATTATGTTGCAAACTTTCACCTTTAGCAATGTATAAATAGATGCAATAATCTGTCCTTCTTGGTATTTATACTAATTTTTTTATTTATTCTCTTTTCATTGTTATGACAAATTATAATTAAATTACAGCTTTTAATTTTTTTTACACCTCTTAGTTTCCGGATATTTTTATTTGAATTAGTTTCAATATCACCCTTATTTTCTTACGCATGCAATTAAAATATTTATTATATGTAGTTTTTTCCATCAAGAGCTAAGTTCATAACCCCACCCGATTGCCGACGAGCCAGAGCCGGAATAACAGATGCATGCGTGAACTTAACTCGTTACTACTAAAGAAGTTTTCCCTTTGGTTATATGCTACATAAATAATAATTTTTGGCGCCCAACGTGGGGCCCACAAAAAAAAACTCTTAAAAACAACATCTTTATTGGAATAATAGTGGGTTCCCTAAATTCATTTCTCTGGTACAATAATAAACAAAATCTCTCAAAATGTAAGGCTCTTATTTGAATTTTTTTTTCACAATTTGCCCAATAGAAAAATAAAAAAATGTACATGTTTTTTTTTGAGCCTGGAATCTTAAGGCTGTAAAGCAAGGCGGCCTTAAGCCGGTAAGAAAATTTAAATTTTTATTTACAGTAAATTAAATACGTAACAGTATTAATTAGCTGTAATACTGTTGCTTTGTATATAGCATTTTTCTCACATAATACTTTTGAAACTTTTTCGTTTCACACTTTTTGGACTGGAAAGCTAGGAATGGATAAGTTCGATCCTAGGCTGTCAAAAAGAAAAAAAAAACCGAACATTTTTTTTTATTGTATTATTGATCACTTGTTTGATTGGAAAATTAGATTTTATAATTATATTATAACTAAGCCATCAAACTTTATATTTTTATTTCGATCATATTAAGAGATTTTGTTTTAATCGCAAATTTACATAATCAATGTTATTGCATCTATTAAAAGTTTATCACTATGACCTAGCCTTTTCTATTTAAGTCGCAAAGAATCAAAACAAATCATTACTGAAGTTATTTTTATAACAGTACATTTTCTTTTCCAAATTTTTAATTTTTTTTATTCCTATAAGAAGGAAGTATGAACTTAATTAAGCATATCTTCTAATTTTTGTTGTTGTTTGAAGTTCTGTAACTCTAAGAAAAATGTCGGTAAGACGAAGTACAGAAAATTTAGCTGTAACGCCGTCTGAGGTTTCTCAAAACGACCCACCACAAGCTCCATCTCAAAATAATTTAGATCTTTGTGGTATTTGTAAAAATTATATTTCGTCAAAAGGAAACGCTACTAGAACTATTTGTAATCATGTTTTCCATAAAACTTGTCTATCTAAGTCGTCTCATAATAAGTCAACTTGTCCAATATGTAACACAGAAATTAGCTTACCCAGATTTTCTAAGCAAAACACTTCTTCGACTATCCCTATGACAACTAGAAATCAATCTCGACAGCAAGCTGTTGATAGAAATAGGTCTGCGAATGAAACTGTACTCCGACATGAACAGACAACCCCCAATACTTCCCAGTCTTCGCACAATTCACCTGATGGTCAAAGACATATGATACGTAACTTGGTCACCGCTGCTGTAGGAGCTCAGCAGGCTGAGATGTTAGTATCATTAAATGAGCAACTAACCCAACTTATTCAGACTAGTATAGAAGCAGGGTTTCGTAGGCTTACTCTAGAACATAACCATGTTGATAGCTTGCCTGTTCTAGATGCAAACCACAATCAGGGAATTTCACAAGATCAGGTTCAAACCTTAGATCAACTTTTAGGTCTACCTCACCCAGCTAATAATCACACAGGAAATGATGTGCGAATTCAAAACAATTCATCCTCGAACATGGGGAGGTTGAACTCAGGAATTTCCTCAGATCTTGCCACTCGTCCGGATAAAATCAGTCAGATAATAAGTAACTGGAGGTTAAAATTTTCGGGGAATCCCTCGAGTTTATCTGTAGACTCCTTTTTGTATAGAGTAGAAGCTTTAACTAATCAAACATTAGGGGGTAATTTTGAAATGTTATGCAGAAATGCTTCCGCCTTATTTGATGGTAAAGCCAGTGATTGGTATTGGCGTTACCATAAGTCAGTAAGAGAAATCAAATGGCCAGACTTATGTCTCGCATTAAGGCAGCAGTTCAAAGACACAAGAACTGATATTGACTACAGAGAACTTATAAGAGATAGGAAACAGAAAATGGGGGAAAGCTTTGATGCTTTTTATGACGCTATCCTGGAACTAGTTGACCATCTTGACCAACCAATAGCTGAAGCTTCAATGATCGAAATTTTAAGACGAAACCTTTTGCCTGAAATTCAGCATGAAATACTGAACCTGCAAATCTTTTCCATTGCTCATTTGAGGGATATATGTAGAAGAAGAGAGTTTTTTCTACTGGATTTACGAAAAAGAAACATTGGTCATAGACCTCTTTCGTTTCCTAAGAAAGTTTCAGAAATATATAATAACGATCATGAGGAACTTGAAACTAAAGATGATAATGTCATTTCTGAATTAAATTTGATTTGCTGGAATTGCAGGAAAGTGGGCCACAGATATCAAGAATGTTTGTCTGAAAGAAATATTTTTTGCTATGGGTGCGGCGCCCCAGACTCTTATAAGCCTACCTGCTCAAAATGTAACACGTCAAAAAACTTCCTAACGAGTGCACCAACAAGTGCACGCAAACAGAATACTGTAAAGAAAACGGATCGATCGACATGCACAGATTAGATTCTTCATCATGCCAGATTATCTTAGAAAACCAAAACCGTACAGATCACGAAAGTAACCTTATTACACCCAAACCAATTACACCTTTTCATATTCGAATGAGAAATTATAACAACATACGTAAAAAAATAATAAATTCCGAAATTTCAAAAAAACGTAGTAGGTCAGCTAACCGCATGAGTAAATTTTGGTCAAAAATAAAACAAAAGCAAAAAGATATTTTAGGTAGTATTTTTGAAAAGGAAAATGACCTGCGCCCTTACGCCGATGTGATTTTATTTGGAAAGAAAATAAGTGGCCTGTTAGATACTGGAGCTGCAATTTCTTGCATTGGCGGAAATCTAGCAAAAAGTTTTTTAGAATCAGGAAATCCTTATAAAAATATTATTTCAAATGTTTGCACAGCTGATGGCAAGCGTCAAAAAGTTGTGGGATTTATTAAAACGCAAATTGTCTTCGAAAATATTGAAAAACCAATTGAATTATTCATAGTACCTAGTCTTGCACAACCATTATATTTAGGAATTGATTTCTGGCGATTATATGATTTGTTACCACGTAATTTTATTCAACCGTTTTCGATTTCAAGTGTTTATAGTATAGATATCCCAAAATTAGAAGAATGTGAGATCAATGAAAATGAAAAACAACAGCTGATCCATGTTATTAATTTGTTCCCCTCATTTTCGAAAGAAGGATTAGGTAAAACCACCTTAATAAGCCATGTAATAGATGTAGGTGTAGCCAAGCCTATCAAACAACGTCACTACCCGGTTTCCCCTGCAATAGAAAAACTCATGTATGATGAAGTAGACCGCATGCTTAAGTTAGGAGTCATCGAGGAGTCTAACAGTGCCTGGAGTTCGCCATGTGTGTTAGTAAGGAAGCCTGGTAAGAACCGTCTGTGCCTTGATAGTAGAAAAGTTAACGAGATCACGGTAAAGGATGCTTATCCTCTACCGAACATAGATGGTATACTAAGTAGACTTCCAAAGGCCAGATTTATCACAAGCTTGGATCTGAAAGATGCCTTTTGGCAAATCCCTTTAGATCCCAACTCAAGGGACAAAACAGCATTTACAGTGCCAGGACGGCCATTATATCAATATAAAGTAATGCCGTTCGGTCTCTGTAATGCACCCCAGACTATGTCCCGATTGATGGATAAAGTGATACCTGCAAATTTACGGAATGAAGTCTTCATATACTTAGACGACTTACTAGTTGTTTCTGATAGTTTTAGTAGGCATCTTGAAGTGCTTCAGGTAGTTGCTAGTCGAATTAAAAATGCAGGGCTAACCATTAATATAGGAAAAAGTAAGTTTTGTATGCAAGAGGTTAACTATCTAGGACACATCATTTGAAAGGGAATCATTCGAACTGACCCAGAAAAGATTGCTGCCGTACTTGATTATCCGACACCTCGATCAATAAAAGAAATAAGGCGGTTCCTAGGAATGACCGGCTGGTATAGGAAATTTATTGAGAATTATGCATCACTTACGACGCCGTTAACGGACTTACTCAAAAATAGGAAAAAGTTTGTGTGGAGTGATGAGGCTCAACAATCGTTTGAAAAGTTAAAGTGTCTCCTTAGCTCAGCACCTGTTTTGCATAGTCCAGATTTTGAAAAACCTTTCTTTATCCATTGTGACGCCAGCAAAACAGGCATAGGAAGTGTACTGGTCCAAATAAATGCGGAGGGCGATGAAGTTCCTGTGGCATTCATGTCAAAGAAACTTAACAAAGCCCAACGCAATTATTCAGTGACCGAACAAGAATGCTTAGCTGCGGTAATGAGTGTAAAAAAATTTCGACCGTATATCGAGGGACATGAGTTCACAATTGTGACTGACCATGCGTCGCTGAAGTGGCTCATGTCGCAGACAGATTTAAGTTCAAGGTTAGCAAGGTGGGCACTAAAACTACAGGGTTTTTTATTTAAAATTCAACATAGAAAAGGAAGTTTAAATGTTGTTCCGGATGCGCTTTCTCGTACCTCTCCGGAAAATCTAGTTAATTACTCATCGGAAGATGTTTCTGTATTAGAAATTAATGGTATTTCCGAAAGTAGTGGGGTTTTTGTAGACTTACAGTCTGAATATTTTCAAACAGAGGATTATAAGGCTCTTATTAAGAAAGTATCTGATAACCAGACAAAATTTCCAGACATAAAAGTTTTAGACCAGTTAGTATACAAACGCACAGAACACGCAACTGGGGAACAATTGCATGACGATCTTTGCTGGAAATTGTGGATACCAAGAGAACTAATTAACGAAATTTTGAACAGAGCGCACGACAATCCTTTAGCAGCCCATTTTGGTATAAATAAAACCCTCGAGCGCATCCGAAAGTATTATTTTTGGCCAGGTTTAGTTAATAGTGTAAGGGATTACATAAACGCATGCGAAGTTTGTAAATCCACAAAACATCCCAACTTCATTCTTCGTCCACCTATGGGACAGCCGGCAATGACTCAAAGACTTTTTCAGAAGCTTTACGTTGATTTTTTAGGTCCGTACCCTAGGTCAAGAAGTGGTCACATTGGCGTTTTTGTCGTCTTAGATCATTTTTCTAAATATCCGTTCTTGAAACCAGTAAAGAACTTAACGGCTGATGTTGTGTGCAAGTATTTAGAAGAGGACATTTTTCATGTATTTGGCGTGCCGGAAACAATTGTTTCGGACAACGGAGCTCAGTTTAGATCCAAAATTTTTAATCAGTTACTTAATCGTTATAACATTTTTCACACCCTTACCGCTATCCACTCTCCTCAGGCTAATGCTTCAGAAAGAATAAATCGTTCAGTTATTGCAGCCATAAGAGCGTACGTTAACCCGGATCAACGAAATTGGGATGAAGTTTTGAGCAATATCGCTTGTGCCCTTCGTTCTAGTGTACATTCATCTATAGGTGTTGAACCATATTATTTGACTTTCGGACAAAATATGGTTGCTAATGGCGAATCATATTCTTTAATCAGAAAGTTAGGGGTATTAGAAGATAGGTCTGTTCGGTTTACTAGGGAAGATTCATTGGAAATTATTAGAAAGAGAGCAGCGGAATTAATGGACAAACAGTTTCAGCGTAACGAAAAAAGGTATAATTTACGAGCTAGAGTAGCAAACTTGACGGAAGGGCAAGAAGTATACAGACGAAATTTTAGACAATCTAATTTTCAAAAAGGCTATAACTCTAAATTAGATCATGTGTTTGTTAAGGCTAGAATTAAAAAGAAAGTGGGTAAGTGTAATTATGAACTGGAAGATCTTAAGGGAAACTACGTTGGTAGATACCACTCTAAAGATATAAAACCTGGCTAGTATTCTGCCAGCGGGATCAAATTTAGTGTTGTTAAAAAAAAAACGCCCCTAAATTCGATCTTTTTCGGGGGACTGTGTAAAATGCTGATAGCAAATATATAGAACAATATGAGGAAAATATATTAAATACAAACTTTAGTGTCATTATAAAGAAAAAAGCTTAAATTGGTAAAATGTTTTGCCCCACTGTACATCTGAAAATAGAATCTCACCACTCGCGATGTGAAGAAAAGTTACGGTTCATAAAACTTATGACTTTACTGGTTACTTTTTAGCCTATTGCGTATTTCATTAAATTTTTATTAAGCAATATGCTACGTGTTAACAAAAGGCTATAAATAGCTTTTAAATCATTGAACCACGTTCTTTCTATTTTAAACTCGGAGAATAAAGGAAATACTTCCGTAAAGTTGATCACAGTAATATAAACGTGCTTAAGTTTTTTTTTGCATACAATACCGTGTAGATTTTTTTTAATTTTTGTAAGAGTTTACATAACTTTTATTCCTGTACACCATTTTAAATCAATTCAAAATAATTTGTGTCCACCACAGACATTTAAAAATAATCAAATATTGGTGCCATATCACATGGGTAAATTTTTATATACATATGTACAAAATATATTTCTGGGTATTTAATTATTCCTATCAAAAACTATTTTTTATAGATTTGGCACCAAGTCGATTTTGATTTTATATTTAAAACAGTATAAGCTTTCAAAAAATACACGTTCACATGGAATAAATGTTATAAATAGTCAGTGTTATAAATAGACAAACCAAAGAACAATAAAAAAAAAAAAACGAGAAAACGTGCTTGGAGTTCGGCTTAACAAAATCAGTCTACTCATAGGTAACAACCAACGACATCCTCACTTTTAAATAAATTCTGCTAGAAGTGTTCAGCGAATTCCAAGAATAGCCTACTCTTTAGGAAATAAATGGTCCAAACGCAAACAGCAAAATTGATGGTACTTTTATCTGCCGTGTGGTTTCAAATCATTTGATACTTTAATGTCAGTTGATGGTTAAGTGGGTTACGGATTTCTTATATAAGAACATTAAATATGTATATTAAATTAAGTTAAGTATCCTTAATATAGTGCCAAAATTGTATTATAAATACTGGTTGCTAATTTTTTTTTTTGTTACTTTTATTTCGAAGAATAGTTAAAAAGAAGAATTCGATCACATCAGTAAATTTGGAAAAAAATTATATTTCTTTCTCTGTTTGACACTTACACACAGCATTGCTGAATGGCCATTCACCGATGGAAACTGATGAGACAACCAAACACTCATGTAAGTTACACAATTTTTGCAAATCAGTTTTATTTATCACACTCGTGAGGCAAGTTAAAATTAAATTAAATTATTTTTAAAATCATTAAATTTCTAACTAAAATCGTTATCAATATACATATATATTTTTATAATGTTAAATCCAAATTCGGTGTTGTGATCATGAGAAATGGAAAAGAATATTAATCAGAAATATATAGAAATATAAGAAAGCAAAAAAAAAAAAGGAATAATAAAAAAAAAGGAGAGAATTAGTAATTAATTTGTTAAAAATAAAAATGTAAAAAAAAAAAATTAAGCAACTAGTGTCATAAAAGTATTTTAAGTAAAATTTAAAATAAGTGAAACTCAAAATAACTAAATTAAGGTAATTTTCTTTAATTAGCCAATTTCTGATAGTAGTCAAAATATTTTTTTTCTATTTGTCTGATTCTGCATTTCATCCTATTCCTTTATCATATTCATATTCTCCATAACTGACCTACCTAAATGATGTAATTTTTTTTTGCTTACGGCACATTTTCTACTATGTAAATACGGGGTGTTAAGACAAACTTATGTTCTTTTACATTTAAATTGAATTAAAATTATTTTATTTATGAATTTAAAGAAAAAAAAAAAAAACAAGAGAAAAAGAAAACGAATTTCACTATACAATTTACTGTAAGAATTATATGCTTAAGGAAAAATGAACATTTAATAAGCCTAATTTCTTACCTTTGTAAAAACAAAACTCATATAAAATTTTATGAAAAAAATAAAATTTTTATTATGAATGGTTAAATAGTTTAGTTTTGATTCTCGCGACAAAGGAAAGCTGGTTAGTGGTAAAGTTTTGTTTGGGATCATCAGAAAATCGTATTCTTGGAATTTACAAATGATCATGGTAGGGATGGGCATTATGTTGCAAACTTTCACCTTTAGCAATGTATAAATAGATGCAATAATCTGTCCTTCTTGGTATTTATACTAATTTTTTTATTTATTCTCTTTTCATTGTTATGACAAATTATAATTAAATTACAGCTTTTAATTTTTTTTACACCTCTTAGTTTCCGGATATTTTTATTTGAATTAGTTTCAATATCACCCTTATTTTCTTACGCATGCAATTAAAATATTTATTATATGTAGTTTTTTCCATCAAGAGCTAAGTTCATAACCCCACCCGATTGCCGACGAGCCAGAGCCGGAATAACAGATGCATGCGTGAACTTAACTCGTTACTACTAAAGAAGTTTTCCCTTTGGTTATATGCTACAAATATTCGTTTTTTTACAAATTCCACAACTCTCAGAAAAGTTTAAAAAATTTCTAAAAATAAGATTTTTCAAAGTTTTTGCTATATTAACCATAAAATCAGTTAGAGGAGAAGTTTGGGCTACATTTTAAGGAAAAACTTATTGAAACATGAGAAAAAATTTTTACTCTTTGATTCTTTACAAAAAAATTTGTCTACTTCGGAAGGCTTTGAATCGAGAATTAATAAAAATTTTGAAAATATTTTTTAATTGTATTAAAAATTTTTAAATAACTAACAAAGAATAGACCCATTTGATTAAAAAAAAAATTTTAAAATTAAAAATAAAATTAAATTTATTGCTGAGCCGATCAATAAAAGAATAGAAAAATATGTTAAAAAGAACAACGAAAAATGTATGTACGTACGCGTATTGTGGGTGTGAACTTCGTTTAATAAAATTGATAGTGATTGAATACTAAAATTCCTCGTTTACATATTTGTCAAAAAATTTTGATAAAATGACGGTGTTAATATTCTAGACGACCTTCGGTAAATAGTGGCAAAGATTGCTGATGTCTAATTTGGTTTATATTCTGGTAAAGTGTTTTTTTTTCACACAAATATAAAAAAAAATATTTTTTTATTAATTTAGAAATTAAATAAAAAAACAAAAAAAGGCTTTAGTTGGAAAAATGCAAATGTCCTCAACAATTTCGCAAGAAAAAAAATATTTATCACTAAATATGCAAAAAAACATAAAACTTTTGTGGAATAAATAGGTAAAAAAAATCCGGTAACCTTTAATATTTTATTGCTTTAAGCTGCACTTGTCCTTAAGGCGAACACAGCGGTTTATACTCTGTGCAAATTTCGAGTGTCTCCCTGTATTGTTTTAATAGATAAAACCATATTCGCTAAAAACACGGCCTCAATGGAAACACCCTTCAGTTTTCAAGTTTATATTTCATTCTTATTGTTACAAAAGATATATTTGTACATAATCTTCGTAAATTTTAAATATCTGCCCATTACGGTTGAAAAACTAAGGCCATATTCATTTAGATTTCATCACTATACGAACACCCTTTATAGTTAAGTCTTATTGTTATATTTATATAATTGAATTATAAATATTTTTATAGTTTAAGTGCCTGCCTTTCGCGTTTGAACAACAAAAGGTTATGTATATGAAAAAGAAGTCACTTGTAGGTCACCTTTTTTTAAATTTTTGTATTCTTATTGCACTAGCGGCAGTAGCTGATGTAGTCTTACTGACATGCGTTAATTTGATGTATTTTAACACAGGCCAAAAAATTAGAATATTTCTATGAATTTAATATCACTGTCAAAACACACTTTAACTTGTGTTATTAACTGTTAAAGCAGTTATAGTAATACAACTTCTGTAAATCTTACTGTCCCAGAGAGAACTGTGACAAAGGGACACGCATTGTAGTAAGAACCAGAGGGTGCTGTTTTACCCTTTGGATATGGATACCCAAAAAGTCGAGCATTTAGAAAAGAACGCACCCTCTGATATACAGGGATTTTCTCCTAGTTTCCATTTGAAGATTCCCAACAATTTCTAAAGTTTTACTTTTTTGGGGATTTTTTTTAATTTTTAAGAAGAATTTTCTTTTTAATTTAAAATAAGTATTTATCTTAAATTAAATATTCTTTGTAATTTTATTTTTAGATTTCTAATATTTTGTTATTTTCGTGTATCATCACAACTTAATACAAAATAGCAACATACAGTTGAAGAATTAAAATTATTTAAATCAAGATGATAATTTATTTATTTTATTTTATTGCTAGAATTGATATTTTGTTACTTCATTCTGTTTTAAAAATATAAAAAATATCCTTCCTACTCCTACTCCTTTCATATAACCATTGTAAGAAAGAGCAGCTATAAAATTTGAAGAATTATAAAAAGATAATTTTGTGTTCTTACCTCCTTTGATTTAAATCATTATAATTTTTATATAAGAAACTGTTGATTACATACCTGCAACAAAAAGTAGAATAAAATTTGTTATTAAAATAAAATTCATTTTTATTGTAAATTAAGGAAATAAATTTACAATTAATAAATTATTTATTATTAACAAAATTAAGAGGCATAAAACAATTCTAGATTTCTTCTTAAAACTGTTTGATATCTTAGAGAATGAAATCGACAATATTATTCAATAATATTAACATTTTTCCCACATCATTCACTTGCTATTGTTTCTTTATACAAACACCAGTCCAAAGAGAATTCCAAAGAAATTTATTAAAATTTGTGTTTATTCAAAAATGCAGCAGCATTTTCTGGTAAAATTAGTACAGCATCGATCAGATTTTTTTCTTCTCAACTAAACTCAAAATACCATGAAATGTATTCAACAAGAATGGTAAAAAAACATTTATTCATAAAATAAAATGAATAGCGTTTTTTAAAATGAAAAACTGAAAATATTAATATAAACAAAAAATTAATATTCAAACAAAAATAATTTCGAAAGGGAAAAAAGAAATTTTTTCACAGCCTTTGCCTCTTGATATGGAAATAAAAAATTCTATTGGGAAATAAAAACAAAGTTTAATATTTAAAAATTTATTTATTTTGCACAAGACACAGAGGTTAAAAAAGCTGACAATATTAGTTTAAACAAAAAAAGAAAAAATATTCTTCTTGTGAATTTGTTATTTCATCTTTTTATTTGAGATTCACGTAACAAAAACAAAAGCATTTTCGGGTAGATTTTATTCATTACTCCTACTTAACCTCGGCGAAAATTCTTTATATTTTGATGGGATTAATACTTTAGCTGAGAAAAACTATCCTGTCTTGATTGATTTAAGGACAACTATTTCGATGTGTTTAAGGCTCCTGTTGAACCGAAAAATTTTTAAAATAAAAAATTGGTGGAATGGCTCAAGGAAAGCGCAAAGAGTTTTTGTAGAATCTGTCTTAATAGAGCAGCGACTATTTTTAAAACTCTAAGTTGCATTTGCATTCATTCAAAAGCAAAAAGGTAGGCGTCACATAAATTAACAATGAAGGGTAAAAAAAAAAAAACAGATATTAAGCTCGACAAACCAAAGACAGATATTACTGACAACAGATGATTGCGTCAGAAGGTTGCTATTTATTAGGATTTTATTTCATCGAACTAAAAGAATATATTTTATATCTGAAATGAACACACATTTTTGTGAAAAATCTTGCTTTTCTAAGAGTATTTAAAAAAGATTTTGTACATGTGTATATTTGATTAATTGGAGTAAAAGAAGATAATATTAAGACTTCAGATCTAGACAAGGAATCACAAAATTCCCAAATTATGCATCAAAAATCCCAAACTGTTCAAATAATGTATTTAAAAATTTCAAAGTTGGAAGTTCTGAGAATGTTTATAGACATACAGATCGTTCTAAATTGATTTCAGTTTTTATATCTCATTTTTCATTAAAATATGTTAAAATTTAAAAACTAACAACCTGCACAGCACTCTTGAAAAATGTATCAAACTCGTGGTTAAGCAAAAATACTCTTTCCCTTTTGATTTAATTTTTCAGCTGTTTTAATTTAAAAATATTTTGTATCTGGCCCACTGTGTATGGGCATTATAAAAAATATGAAAATTCTTTAGAGCGATGCAGTTTCTTTTGGGGTTGCCATGCACTGGTAAGTATTTTTTAAAGACGTGATTTATTAATTGACAATTATCAGCAAAAAAAAAAAAAAAAACAAAAAAAAAAAAACGCTCGCGCATTATCGACTTTATCATAAAAATAGCAATAGCAACATAAATTAAACACAAATAAATAAATAACGTTTAAAACCAGAAGAAACTTTTTAAAAGTTCAACTAATCTGAAAAAGTCTTATTTGTCTTAAAATAAAATGCTAAAAAGGACAAAAATATTAATAATGTGTTTTAATTTAAACTTTAAATATTTAATTCACATAGCTTCTGCCTTTCACACATGAACATAATTTAAAGCACTTACTTGCCCTTGCATTTAATACGACAGAATAATAATACCTGGATTTTTTAATACGATTTAATTTAATATTCTTTCTAAACAGGATTTAAGCAATAAAAATGTATTTACAGCGATTTTGGGGAGGAAAGCATTGGCTCACAAACCGAAAGAATAATTTACAAAATTAAACACTAAATAAAAATTGAGAGTTTTTTTTTACAAGAATAAGAAAGTCCAATGCAAAAGTTTTATAATAAAATATTTTATTAGCTTTTTTTATTAGATTACTCATGTGTAAAAATTTGAGGTTGTAGCAGTAGTTTGCTACAATCGTTATTAAAAAGGGCTTACTCTAAGGTAATATAAATCATAAATAAAATATACTCATGTTAAAAAGTAACTGCATCATAAAAAGCCATAAGAAGTATTATAAAATTGATTTGTCTTTACAACTTATTACAATTCATAACGAACGCAAGCCATAAAACAATGAAACCTCAAAAAAATAAAAACTAATTTATTATTTCAAAATGAAATTGTCACAAACCTATTAAAAACGTTATATTCCAGTTATCATATTTTTTTAAATTCTCGATTTTAAGATGAAAAATTTATAAAAATTTAAAAACTTGAAAAGGTTAATTGTTTTAATGTTAAAGTTAAAAAGAATAAGAGTTCAATAGAAATAAAATATACAGACGTCGCACAAAAAAATTAGTTTTACAAATTTTTGTTAATTTTGAGAACAACAGGAAAAATTTGACACAACAGGTATATGAGCAGCATTTTCTAGATCACTACATCCATCAGCAGCATTTTTTGATTTTATTTACTTGACTTTGTATGCATTGTAAACATCATCTAATTTACCAACTAATTTTGTGACGAAGAAAGAGAGAAAAATTCATAATAAAACGGGGCCCAATAAATAAGTTTTTGTTGTTGCCTTTTATTTTAACTTTTTTAATACTTTTTTATTATAACAGTAGGTGCTGTTTCTGTACCATATTAAATAAAAATAAAATAGTTGGTTTAACTATTAAATTTTAAATTAAAAATTATGAAGAAAAATATTTACTATAAAGAAAAGCTTGTCTCACATATTGTATTTAAGAAACAATTCAAAAACTGACCTTAAAATCTAAATAAAAAAAATGTTAATTTTAGTGTTCAAATGGGCACAAAACATAGTTTTAGTAAGAAATTGAAAATCAAACATTCTTAAATTTAAAAATTTAAATCTCCTGTGTCCGTTGAACTTTCAGAAAAAGGAAAAGAAGTAAAGGAATGGGAACTTTCTTAAGAAAAGATAAAACATGTCAAAATTATAATATTTACATATAAAATGCTTAAAGAGGAGTTTATTAATATAAATTAAAAGCATTTAAAAAATATTTTTTCTAATGCAAACTTATTTATTTTTTCTTTAATGTTGAAAAATAAAAGTTTTTCGCTTCATTTACTCTTGTCTATGTGCTGCTGTTAAGGAGAATTTAAATCTCATAACCTTAAGTTCTCTGAGCAAACTCGTGCATGATTTTAGCTACAATAATGTTTTTTTGGCCTTGTAGTTTCCATCTTTTATGCAAAATGAGACCACTGAGGTCAAGAGTAGAAGGCAATAAAAACTGGCAAAAAAAAAAAAAAAATAGTGAACAGAAAAAATATTTGTGTTAAGATAAGTCGGAGATAAATTAAAATAAAAACATTTAAACTGACAGTAAAGACAATGACATGGGGACTAACCTAAATTGGTCAAAAATAAATTGTATGAAAAAGATTTATAAATTTAATTTAATAAATTCGTTTAGCTAAACGAAAAAATTTTTTAAAAGAAATAAAAATTTCGATTATAATTTTTTTCGAAATAATTAAATAAATTATTTAAAAACCCTTTAACTAAACGAATAATGTGTTACAAGTATTTCATGTTTAAATGATTACACTGCGTAAGATTTATATTTTCTCAATTAAAAAGTTGCTCATACGCCACATGTCATTGTTTAATGGATACAAAGTAGTTTAAAAGCACATAAAGAGGGAAACAGTAATTTGAGCCGTTTTATAACAATTTTTAACATAAAAAACTTTTTAACAATTACATCACAAAAGGCGTCGTCTTTCTTATTCTTTGAATAAAAATTTCTACACAACTGCAATAACTCTTGTTTGATGACATTGTTTCAAACATTTAATATAAAAAATTGCGTCAAGTATTGCGAAATCTATCGTTTGTGTAGATTTTATACAACCTCTTCTATTTAATCACGGAGCTCCCAAGTATTATAAATTTTTAAGGGCATTGAAATCTTTTACTCAAATCTTAAAGCAAATCAGAAAAGTATTTTCTCTCATTTCTTATAATTACAGCTAATTATTAAAAATATAAAAATTGAATTATTCAATATCTTATTCAATATTGAGAAAAAAAAATCAAAATATGATTTTAAAATTTTCAGAAAACTTAAAGGGAAATTGAAATAAGATTTATTTATTTTTATTTATTTTTTTTTTCTTTTGTAGAGGACGAAGATTATTTAAAAAAAAATTTACTTAAAAAAATAAGAATAAGATATTCATAACAAAAAATGTCAATAATTATCAATAAATTTTTAGTTTGCCAACACATTTTTGCTTCGGTAAAACACAGTTTTTGCCTAACAATTTTGAAAAAAATGAATTTACAGCAAACAATCTCCATACACACAAACAATTGTTGTTTTGCCCCGATCCTGATACCAATCTACTACATTAATGATGATTTGGACAAAAATGCTCAGCTAACAATTTAATGAGAACTCAAGTACAGTGATTTTTCTATGCCACCGTTGGAATAGCTCCTACTATGACCCAGAAATGACATTTACTTTAATTTAGAAATTCCTTTTTATGAACTTCTAATAATTTCTTTATAAAGTTTTATTAAGAATAAACATTTTTTAAATCAAAAAAGTAGTAATTTTGATTTTTAGTTAAAGACATAACTTCAATTTTTTGATTTGAGAAAGTTTTGTATGAAAGAAAACCCATAGACGAGATTGAATCTCAATGATAGCGCAAAGGAGCCTTTGAAACGAATTATTTTTTCATCATAAGAAAAATAAAAATATATATTAAGAACAAGAAAGAGTGCTATATTTGGTTAAACAGAACTTTAACTTCAGTCAAAGTACAAAAATTGGGGTGACAGAGAATAGAAAAATTACCAAAAAGATTTTTTCATAAAATTGTCAATGGCTCTTAAAGGGTAAAGCATTTTCAAAAAATTTTAATATTTCTTGAAAGACGTCTTCAAAAACTTTAAAATGATACCTCTACTGATATCTTAAAAAAGATTGTGCAAAATCGAATTTTTCTATAAAAATTTCAGAGACCCATAAATCGGAAAATATGAACGAGCGCCAATTTCTTCACTTGATGTTTTTTTTGTCAGCATAAAATAGGTTAGATTATGCAGAAGGAGCTAAAAAAGTTAAGAAATCTTAAATTTGAAATTTAAGGCCTATTTTTTCTTGTCTGTCGGGAATAGTTCAACAATTTGTTAAGACGAAAATTCTAACTCTTTTGGTATCAAGTAGAACTAACAGAAATTTATACTTTCGGAAACAACTTCGGAGTTTCTCACAATAAACGATTTTGGTAGAAAAAGGCTTTTGTTTCTTAAGGTCTTTTTAAACCAGCTGTCTAGTTTTTACTCATTGTGAGCGTGTGAGCTCTAAGAAATGAGAAAATACAGTTTTCCTACTGAATTATATGCTTTCTTCAATCGGCAATCTTCTTTTTTTTAACATGTGAATTAATTCAAAATGCGCAGCATTTATAATTTTTCTTTAAATCAACATATTTCTGAATGCTAATTAACAGTCGTGGGGATTTCTCTTCATCCATGAAAACTAAAACGTTAACGAGGTTTAATAAATCACAAAAATCTATCGAACCCTACTCAAAAACCTTTTTTGTTATTTAAAGTGTTGTTGTATTTGTTGCGTTAACACTTCTACTTAGAAATGGTTATTTGCTGTAAATAATAAATTAATTTGTACGAGAATCCTTTTGTTTTCCATGTTTTTGCTCCTCAACTTTACTGCTTGAAAGTGTTAACTTCAATGTTTATTAAGTATGAAAATGTGTCTGTTAATAATTTATTATTTCGAAAGGTGTGTGTTAAAAGCTCTTATAACAAAAACTCATATGTGTGTGTTAAAAGGTAACATTATTATGATCATTCATGGTCGTTTTACATGCGTTATAAATTTTTCACAACAGTGTTTTGCATTTAAATTATTGAAGCTTTTGTTGTAGTTGTAATAAATGAGAAAGGGAATGAATCACCAGTTAAATTGTTATGCTCAATCATTGTACGCGTATGTGTAAGTGAATGTGTGTGTTTATTACATGACCACTTAAACCACACGAGCCTTTGAGGAACAGTTATTTTGTGTAAACAATTTAATTTTTTTCTTGTGGCAAAACCGTTATTGAGGAAGTTGTTGGATGTTTATTAAGTGTATGTATGTGTGCGTCACATTAATTTTTATTTGTTAAGTATGTAATTGAATTGGTTTATTAGAAGTCTTTACAGTAACAATTTAACGCTAATGTGGAACAGTGTTCTAAAGTCGATTTTAAAGTTTGCATTGCTTTTAACACTAATAAACAAAATTATAAAAAATATTTTTAACTTTAATACATTTTGTACAATCAGATTTTTTTTTTAAAATAACAAACTTGTTATTTTAAACTTAAAATAAACAGAAATAAATAAATGAATTAAAATTTACTTTTTCGACTTTTTTATTTTAATTTTTAAAAATTTTTAGAAAGACAAATTATTAATAAATGTATGCGGGCGTCTTCCAAAGAAAACAAGAAAAATGAGACGCCAGCAGTTCAAATCCCGATTGGGAACAAATTTACAGAACATAAAAATAAATATTTAAAATTTTAGTGAAGTTTTCAAAACTTTAATTTTAAAAAATTGTATGCGTTGTGATTGTCAGTTTTAATTCTAACGAAACAAAAGTAACATCTATGAGATTTTATTGTATATTTGTATGGAAGAAAAATCTGACTCCAATTTGGGATCGCATAAAACACATTTTACTTCCTGAGATAAAAAAATAAAATCCTGTGATTTACGCTAGAGGCGTTATTTGGAATTGCTTCATGCTTTTCGGTTCTGTCTTGATCTTGTTCCCGGCATATCATTTGCTTTAATAAAAAGGAGTTTTAACATATAACTTCAGTCATCTACACTGCAACTCGTAACTCCGTAGTGTTTCGAAAAATACGATATCTTATTTAGCAAGCACGATACTTGTAATCCGAGCAGCCATCCAGAACAAAATATGTTGTGGCTCTGGCGAAACTTTAACTCAAGTTCTCCTTTAATCTTAACAGTCATACCCTTTTAAACCATCTTAGCCGTGACTGCAATACCCTGTTTTTTTAATGTTATTCTCCTCATCAACTAGTGCTCCGTTAAGGTTGGGACCATAATTTCCTTATCCTGATATACAGTCGCCTTAATTAAATCATTGCTTTTTATCGAGATAGAACTAACGACTGCCTTATAAACTTTATGACTGGGATAAACTGGCAAATCATCATAAATTATTTTACTATTTGGATGTGTTAGTCATTAATTCGCGCTACATATAGACGATATTCTGATTTTTATGCCCTTCACAATCGTCCGCTTGTTGAACGGTGCACTACAGCAGTTGGACACTGATTTGGTGTTTTATTGTCAAACTATGTTTAGCGATGGGGGTAATGTGTATTAATAAACAAAATCGCTACATGTGGATTTAAGTTAATCTGCATTTCATGCAGAACATATGAACTCTCTTGTGCGGTTAACATGATGGAGGCATCACATGAAACCTGAAAATCAGTGAAAGTTTATTTGAAAATAATGATGACATTTATCCGGACAACAAGTGGTTTTATCTGAATTATTAAAAAAAACTTCGATTCGCCCTTCAAGATGGTGCGAAAACTCTCATTTATTTCATATAGGGTGATATGAAGCTACTGGTTTATGGTGATAAGTCAAGTGACGTTTTGGAGGTAAGTTTATTTCATGTAATTCGTGACCTACGATTAGCAATGCGTGAACGAATGGCCCTAATTTTGACATCCGCAAAATGTTTTACCACAAAAAAAAAAAAAAAAAAAAAAAAATAAAATAAAAAAAAATAAAAAAATAATAAAAAAACGAAAAAGAATAAAAGCACACTGACCACACGCCTGAAATTAGATTCAATTCAGTTTTGATTTTAAATTCTTTCATGCTTAAAAACTTAATTTTTAAAATTTATTTAAAATTTTTATACTTTATTTTGTATTTTCCTAAGTACTTTTTGCAACCACCTTCGTGCTTAAATAATCCTTCTACATTCATTATTTCAAGGGAACAATCCTGCTGCCATTTAAATGCAGTTTTTGCCGCAAAAGAAAAAGAGCTTAATACTGTTCACACAAGAAGCTTAAAAAGGATATGCATGTGATATTGTGTTTTTTATTTTTAAGGCAATAAAATATACAACTACGAGTTATATTTTTTATTTTGACTTTGTAGCCACCACAATAATTTAGTAAGAAATGAACCCACCAATACATTGTTTTTCAGATATTCACCTTGACCCTTTCATCTTCATGTTTTCTTTAATCAGAGCTGTTCGTTTAAATATTTTTAAATAACATGAACGTGAGTGCATAAGTTTTATTACAAACGGAAACAAAGTCACAACTGCAACAAGGCAGCATGACCAGCCTGTTTACAATTTAAATCAAAGGCAAGAAAAACAGGAGAATAATTAAAACAACAAGATACAATACTAAGACTCTTGTAGTTGTGGGTTTTCATTACACTAAGAAGCTTAAATGAAATGAAATTTCTAGCAAACAGTTTTAAAGAACATAATATGTTTAGAAGTTTAACTGAAAATACAATTTAATTAAATGGGTTAAAACTTAAATAAAAGAAATACGAAATCCTTTTTTTGTTAAGATGTAATTGGTTGAGTTTTTACTGTCGCTTTCCCCAGTACAAATTTAAAGTGTGATCTATTTTAGTAAATTTCTTAATGTTGATAAATTAATAATTTTTTTTATTTATTAAAGTTTAATTTTTATCGATAAAAAAGCTTAACAGCCGCTTTTAAATGACTTAAAAAAAGGAGGAGGTTATCAATTCCTGTGAATTTTTCTTTTTATGTTTATGGCCGCGGTAGTCAGTCATTTTTCAGTTGATTTTTATTTTTATTTTTTAATATGAAAAGTAATGCTTACAGATTTGTCCAGTTTTAAAAAAGGTCATAATGTGAAAACTTAGAGGGTTTCCCTACACAACTTACATGTTTTTCACGTGTATTATGAACCGTAAAGGGCACCACTTTCAAAAAGTGCTATGCAGATCAATGTAGCTCCCAATGGCGAAAAGTAATATAATGGAAATGGTGTCCTTATGAGTGACGTAAATTGACCTATATGGGCCTATCTTTCTGTATAAATATTTAAAATTATAAAGAAAAGGGCGCCCCAATAATTTATTTATTTTATTAGATTTATGTGGCCATACTTTTGAACAGTTGTAGATAGACGGTTAAAGCTACTGGTATGAAATGAGAATTAAAGAGTGTTCCAATAGTTGATGTAACTTAATGTATGTGGCCAAACTTGCTAACCGCTATAAATAGAAAGCTAAAATTTACAAAGGACCTGTATTGCTAAGTCCGCTATATTAAAAAGTATCCAATTTGAATTTAGCAATTAAAGGGTGTTTTTTCAAAATTTATGTAAGATGACCTATATGGCCGTATCATTTGAACCGTTGTAAAAAAACACGTGAAAATTAAACAGGGTGTCCACTACTTTGATATAAGAAGTATAAATAAAAGAGTGTTACAATAGTTAAAGCAATTTGTTGTTTAAGGACAAACTGTTAAAATATTATGGACATACGTTTGAAATTACAAAGAACCTGACTGCCAAGTCCACTACAATAACAAGTATTAAGCTTTAATTTGGAAACTAAGGGGTGTCCCAATAGTTATTTTTCTGTTTTTAATAAAAATACTAAACAGTTAACTTTGTTAATCTGTTTCATATTTCAAACAATGAATGTCTCGACAAAAAAAAATTTTCAGTTTAAGACTTAAGTTATTATTTTTTAGTTCTTGCAGGGTCTATGCAGTGCTACAAACACTAAACTTTTAAATAACACATAAAATTTGCCAAATATTTTTCTTAAATTAATCAAAACACTATTTTAAAACGAACGATGCACATATTTGCGAAAGCGGCCAATAGCGAAAGAAAATTATTTTAAATTATTTTTCCCTTTGGCTTAGGTTCGTTGTTAATATTTTGTTAAAAAAAGCCTCTCTAACTAAAGCACCGTATTCTGTTCAACATTTCATGCAAAATAAAGTCCAAGTCTCATATAACAAAAAATTTGTGCAACATAATTCAAAAATAATGCTGCTGTAGTTGTAATCTGCTCAGTTTGTGAAGTCACTAATTGCTGCTGACATCATGTTTAATAATAACAGCAAAATGTTTCTGGCAACATTTTTTCTAACTGTGCAATTGTAAAAAAAAAACATCAAACAATGTTGCACACTTACAAGCAATTGAAATGTGATAACTCTCTTTCTTATTGTGCTATGGACGCCGCTAGTAGAAAGTGCCTTAGCGCACACATTATAACTGTACGCTTGTATCATTGTTTCGCTTTGGCTGATCTTTTATTGGTTTTGCTCATGTAAAAGATGATTGAAAAATATAATTAAATTGTATGCCTTTGCTTTGTTTTCATACATTGATTATTATGGCCGTTACAACAAAAAATGCCAAAATAAAGTTAAAAATGTCGGAGTGTGCACATACAAATGTTTTCTTTTACGAATATGGCAGTAGCGTTTTGTATGCTTTCATTAAGCCACTGCACAAAAAGAAAAACTAATAAAGCGACTGAAAAAATGTCTCTTAAGCACACCATCACAACTACATACAACACAAATGGATTGAATAAATAGTCATGGAATTCTGTATACTTTGGCAAAGTTAAGATTTGATTTTTATTTTAATTGAAAAATATTTTTACGAAAACAAAACAAAATAAAAGAGATAAAATATTTTAAAGACGTAATTTGAAGCTAAGAATTTTCTTTGCTAACAAAAAAAAAAAAAAAATATTTAGTTAAAAAACAAACATTTGAAAATATTACAAGGTAAATGTGAGAAAAGAAAAAAATATCGAACATCTTTTCAGAAGAGAAATGTGAAGAGGGTAATCCGCTGTTTCAGATATAAATTTTAATTTTTAAGGAATACTTTTTCAAAAGTTCGTGTTTAGTAGATTTTAATCTTAAACAGTTTTTATCAAAACACACGACAATTTTACTACTGTCAGTTAAATACAAAATATAAACATACAGACATATTCTTACATTTTTATTCTAATTGCAGTTAGAAAAACACTATCACATCAAACCACAGTCAATTCCGATTACTGGCCATGTTTTTATAAGAGAAAATTTATCAAAAGCACGTAAATGAAATTGAATAAAAAAGTTCAAGGCCTTAAGTTCTCATGTTTATGATGTGTAAATTCTATTACAACGATTTTATTTATTTTATCAGGTGAGACGATTTATTTTTCTTTGAAAAAATTCCATTACTATCATTTTTTTAATTAACACTGAATAACAAGTTGTATGGAAAAGCAAAATAATGCAAAAAATAAATAAAAAATAATAATTATACAGATATTGAAACCTCGAGCTAAATTAATTAATTAAAACAAATATGACAAAATATGAAAAAATATCCCTTTAGCACATAATCACAACTACATTCGTACAACAAAAATGAATTGAATCATTATTCCTGTAATACTGTGTGCTTTCTCAAAGTTAAGTCTTGATTTTAGTTATAATTGAAAAATAGACAAATTGGATTATTACTTTTTGACTTTAGCTTCATTTTTAAATTTAATTCATCTATAATATTCACAGTTTAAATCCTACTTGGGAAAAGAAATATAAAATAAATAAAAATTATTTCTAAGAAAACGAAATCAAAGAGGTGACAAAGGATAATTAGTAATTAAAGGGTTGTTAGTAATTATATTTTTACCTAAATATTAGGTTACGAAATAAATTTTGTCTGAAAAAGAAATATAGAAAAACAGATAATAATTGATAAATTTGAATCATTAATAAATAATTAGAACTTTTCAATAAGTTGTCCATCTAATTTTCAATTTCTAAAATATGTAACTCCATTTCGAAAGATATTCTGCATCCTTTTGGGAAGCGACTTCTGTTTAGGCAAAAATAACTTTAGTGTATTTTAACAGATGGTAGTTCATCTAACAATCGAAATATAATAAAAATTGAAAATTTAACAAAAATAGGGATATTAAAAAAAAACAACAAAATGAAATGTTAGGAATTATAAACAAAATAGAAATTCAGGTAATTAAACTCTCCTTTTAAACCACCACGGGCCGAGTTAGACTTACACACGAAGGGTTCCGTATTCTTAGAGGCATCTTTTTAAATTTTAATATAATTTTTTAAAGTTCTTATAGCAGACAAAGTAAAACATATTTTGGGTAAATTAAAAATAAGGCTCCGTGAAGAACATGTAGCTAGTGGGACGCCTTCCTATTTTCTTTAATTTCTTTTAAAGCAAACTGATAATACCTCAAGTTTAAAGTCTTCTTTATTTTTTTTCGTACTTTTCTTTTAGCAATATAAAATATATATTCAATTCCAATTTCAAACTTCGGGGCCTCTATGGAAATACCTTGTATATATCGGTGTAAATTCTAATTGTCTAAAAATAATAGTTAAAGAACTTAAACTATAAACGTTGAAAATAAGTCAATACAGTAAGACGCTTTACATTTTAGTTTTATTTTTATTTTTTGTACTTGTTTTTATAATTAAAAAAAAAGGTCTCATATATAAAATTCACTATTAGAACACCATTTAGGTTAGAAATTTATTTTTTTTTTTTGCAAACATAGTTTTGCATGCAATGTGCAAATTCGGCATGTAAACCTGCCTCAATTCAATATAAACAATAGTCTTATGAATATCATGGCGTCTTTGGAACAACACCGCGCAACACATTTGAGGTAAATTAATATTTAAAAGTTAAAAAATATTTTTTTTAGGACCAGCACGCCTACTTATGCAATGCATTGTGCCGGAGCTAGAAAATTAGGTTGTAGGAAGGGGCTTGTAGACGTTTAATTTGAATCTATGCACATTGAAAGTGGCAGGAAGGATCTCTGCAGGGAGTTTATTCCACATACGAACTGTTCGGCTAAAAGACGAATTTTCTCTGTAACTTGTAGTGCAATTCACTGGCCAATCGACCACAAAAAAATGCGCTCTTGATGCGAAGTGTGTTGCGCGTATGAAATTATGGTTTTCAGGAACAAGTTCCCTGATATCATAAGAGCACATTCCGTTGTTGTAACGACAAACTAGTGAAACACACCCCACATTATATGTTGAACAAAAATTATGGATTTATTAAGACCTATTATTTTTTGTATATTATTTACATTGCAATATATTGGATATTTTTTTTTCAGTAAAATAAAATAAATTTTCAGATTGAAACATTTCGAAGATTTTTTTTCAAAAGTCTAAAACTTTTAATTAAAATATAACAAAGAAATATATTTTAATTCATACTAAAACTGAGTTTATTAGAAAGGTAAATTCATGTGAAAGTCCATTGAATATGACCGCAGTCAATGATGCTTAAACAAGTGGCACAAGGTGTTACTCAAATAAATAATCTAATGGATTTAGTTCACACGATCTTGGTGACCAACTTATAGGAATCATTTCTTCAAGAAATATCTTTCGAAGTAAATGAGTTGTTTTTTCTGCTTTGTGCTCCATGTCCTTGTTCTGTTGGAACTAAATGTTAGCAATTTTAATGCCATCTCATAGGAATAAAAATATAATAATTATTTCTCGACCGTTGACCGCTACAAATTTTTTTTTATGAAAAAGCAACATTACTACGAGAACTAATTTTAAGTTTTAATTATTTTCAAGTTTTACTTTAGATTATTTATAATTAAATGGCAAAATAACTTCCCACAAGGCAACTGTTAAGCCCGCTGTTAAGCCTACTGTTAATAAAGTTTGTTCACCATTTAGAGAAGTGGCAGCAGTTTGGCAACAGCAACGAGAAAGGTGCTTTAAACTAAATATTTTAAGAAAATAAAAGTTTGTTTCCTATAAATGAGCCATTTATTTTAAAAGTGGCATAAGTCACTTAAAAAAAAAAAAATTAAATGGTAAGATCTGCCATGGTATGCATCCTGAGATAATAAGTTCAATTATGTCTTCTCGAGATTAAGTCTAATTACTTTTTAAACCTTTAAAACGCAATCCTTTAAAAATGTGCATCAGCTTGAAACCAAAGTTACTTAAGCCACTTTCAAGCTACACGGCTTCAAAATGCTTTGTTAATGGAAAAAAAAAATTCTGTTATTTTCTGGCCTTTACGTTACTTTCTTCTATCCAACTGAATATAATGAAAAAATAATAAATACTTGCACACACACACACATACGTTGTCACACATTTACTTTATGAAATGTAAAAAATTCTTTTGAAAAATAATTGCATTTTTTCTCGTTTCCTAAAGCATGTAGATTTTTGTTTCAATAATTTTCTTTTCATTTTAATGAGTTGGTGTGTGTGTGTGTGTGTTTATTAGTAAAATATTTGAAATAACGTACAGTGTTGCCTATTGGAGTTTTTGGTTGTAAATTTATAATTTTTGCAACCAATTTAGTTTTACTATTCATAGAATTTGTTAAACTTTTGATTATTTAAACAAAATCTTTTAAAATTCTTAATAACAAAGAAATTTTATTTTTTTAAATTTTGATCGGGTTTTCAAGGAACTACTATCACAAAAAAATAATAATAATATCATATTTTTAAGATTTTTGTTGGACACGTTAAGCCATAAATTTCGAATGATGCATTTTAATGTAAAAGATAAATGATGAAAATTAAATATTTATTCTCCTTGCTTTCTTTTTTAATGAATAAAAACGGTCATGGCAATACTGCACTCACTGTAGAAAAATGCATTTACATCATAAAGAGGATGTATCATGAATTAAAATATAATCCTCCATAAATAATTCATATGCATATGTGTGTGTGTGAACGTGTGCTAAACCAATGTTATGGGTTACGCATGAATGGTCTTTAATAGTAGAAAAACTGCAGAAGGTGTTTTGGTTTTTGTTTTGTTTTCGTACAAAACTCTTTAAAGTATAGCAAGGAAAATGTTCTAAAAATACAATTCACACTTGTTTAAATAATCGAACAATAAAATAGAAAAATTTATAGAACTAAATAAATTTTTTACAAGTAAATGAAAGATTTGAGGTGCTAAAATTTATAAATATTTAAGAAAAAAATGTTTTGGTTATCTAATAATTTTAATTTCTGTTGAAAAAAAATATGGCAACAATAAAAAAAGTTTATTTGAAACTCAATCATTTGGTGTAAATATAGTTGGAAAAATATATTAACTGCTGCTACGAGTAGTTTTTGTTTAGTAAACAGAAAATCTCCGGCATTTTCATTGAATGAAGAATATTTCGAAAGAAATAAAAGTTTAGTGAAATGATGATAATGGATGCTCTTAATTAATTTTTTGTAGATATTTCTGCAGCAATTGTATCGTTTAACCTTTCAACGGTCTCTTTTGAGGCCAAAAAACCAAAAGTAAATACTATTTTTTTTTTTTTTGCAAAATTTAAGTAATTTTGCACATCCGGTCAAACAGGTACTTTTATTTATGGCCAATATTTATTTAGTTTAAAAAAGACGATATTATGCCTCACATCCCTCGAAATAATTACATTACAGCATCAGACATTCTCTGCAGACCCTTAGATTTTTTAAATAGATTTTTGGGAAATAAAAAAATTTGTCAAAAAATCTTTAAACTAAAGAGAGAAAAAAGCATACGGACCTCAAAAAAATGATAGGGTTGCCAGATTTTTTTTTAGCAAAATTTCCAAATTATTAATTTTTATAAATAAAATGAAACACACTACTATCACTGCTCTGATTTTCTAAGTAAAACAATTTTTTTTTAAGTTTTCTTACTAAATTTTAAGAGACTTACTGCTGTAGGTTTCCTTAAACTGGATAACAATTGTTTTCGTTGTATTGGAAGACCTTTTTTTTCAATTCCAATTCAAACAGTTTTCTGCCTGATTATTCAATTTATGAAAGTCTTTCTCGAAAAATTACAGATTTATACTCCTTTAGGTGTAGGACAATTATTTATAATATTTAGCAAAAGTTAACCTTTGTAGAATACACGAACTCTCATACTGCTTTTACTTTTAGTCATTTGTAATCAAATGAATCTGGATAATGCTACCAAATTATCCAGATTCACTTTTGAAATCAGTCATCAATTCGCGCAACTAATAGACGACATACTTGTATTTATTACGCAGAGAATCGTCCACCTTAGCAAGCCATCTGTTAAACTTGACGTTTTGCTTACATTCTAAATAAATGACGCAATAAAGTAACAACGTCACAGTAATGTGTTTGCTGAAAAAAAAAAATATCGCTGCTATAAAGGAAAGTGTAAAAAAAAGATACAAATTAATTAATTCGCCATCTATCACTGGAACTGAGGTCCGTTAAAGAAAAATTTCTTGTACCGCACCCGTATAAAATCCAGCTAGTGCAGGAATTCATGCCAATAGACAATCACGTATGTGATTCTTTCACCGATTGTGTTTTACAGCAGTTGAAAACTGTAACGATGTTTTATTGCAAAATTTTGTTCAACGAAGATACTAATTTTTGGCTTAACCGTTTCGTTCATAAACAAAACGACGCATATGGAATGAAACAAATCTGCAAGAGACCCTACCCTACTCCATTACATCCAGAATCATGCAGCGTTTAAAAACTTTAAGTCGCATTACGGAGATGATCAGTCATCTTTTGTTAAAAAATATTAAAGAAATCGATCAGAAAGAAATGTGGTTTCAGTTGGATAGTGCTGCGAGCCAAACGGCGAATGCAACGATGGACTTTTTGAAATCAAAGTTTGGCAATTAGCTTGATGTCAGGAAATTAAGCGGTAAACTGGTCACCAAAGTCATGCGACTTGTTTATGCTGATAAACTAGTGCAACAATTTGCGCATTGACGACTGAAAACGTTGGTCCGTTTGGCGCTTGTCAAAAACTAAAGCGGTGGCTGTATTCCATGTATAGATTTTTCAAATAAAAATTTTTTAACTAAAATTTATTTTTTCTTTTGTGTTATTTTTTAAAAGTTAGGTTTTATCGTGCTTAAAGATATCACCCTTTAAATAAATATGTGTTTCTTTTAGTTCTTTAAGTAATAAAGTTCTGCGTCAATATTTATTTTCATAAACTTAATATAAAATACAAAATTCTATTTATATTCTTGAAACAAGAAATTGAATTTGAATGAAACCAACACTTCATAATTCTAATTTGCAGTTTCTTAAAGGCTTAAAAAATAAACACCTGTGTTTTATGCTCTGTTGGTCTTAACAAAAAAATTTGCGTAAAGTAAAGTCCCTTTCTCTACTTCTCTTCTTTTTTATGGTTTTCAACTTGAAAACACTATGACTGCCCCTAAAATTTATGGGAAAATAAAAAAAAATTTTTTAATGATTGAAACCTTTAAAACAAATCGTAAAGTTTATATCTGGTCATCACCAAGGTTCTGTGTAATAAAAGAAGAATTTATTTTCAAGCACCATAAAGTAGAACGAATTAATTTAATAGAGAAATAAATGAAGAAAATAAAGAGGTTTCTATTCTAATAATCCTTTTCTTGTTTAAAAATCACTTAAAATTTTCGTCGCCATCTTACAAAATCCACTTGTGTAAAAATTCAAAATGTAAAATTCATTAAAAAAATGTTTCAATATGAATTTCTTTTTTATTAGAACGTCTTAATATGTCAAACATTCATTTATCACTTAATGTTGAGACTATAAATGTTAAAATGCTTTTAAACGAGTTTCAACAACATCACGCAATAAAGAATTTGTTCATGTTTTTATTTCTTAATTTGACACTTAAAAGAAGAAAAAATTTCATGTGAAAAACATTAAAAGGAAAAAAATAAGATGCGAAGGAAATATTATTTTACCTCTGCTACAAAACCCTTGAAAATTTGTTATTTTAATAAACCATGCTGAGGACACAAAGGAAATGAAAATCTACTTGAGATTTGTCGTTATATAAAAAATGTAAAAAATATTTTTATATTCTTTCCTTTTCTTGTTTTTGCCATAAACAAACTAAAAAATACAAAAGGAGTTCAATTACTCAAACAAATTATTATCAACAAAAACAGGCATTTGAAAAGAATTATTTTTTTTAAGAGTTTCAAATTATGGTGTGAAAAACAAAATTGTTTTTGCTTCAAGAACAATTAAACCAATTGTGTATTTTTTTATTCTTTTTGTATTGATTTCCAGCTTAATTTAAGTTAAATATTTCAAAGGACACAGTAATCGATTTTATGATAAATTAGGAAATCTTATGAACTCAAGTCACCGTCATGCGAAGTATTAGTTTCTCTTTTCTTTGGTTTATAAGAACCCGCTCAATATTTTGTATGAAGTCATGTACGTTTTCTTTAAGAAATCGTAGGGGAAACCACACGGATGTTTGAAAAGAATAGAAAGGTAACTGGTAAAAAATATCACCAGAAAGCAAAGCTTACAAGCATCTCATCCTTAACGAACAATGCTTTAAGTTACGAAAGCACCTAAATGCCAGATTAAATATAATTAAATTCTTAACATCTAAAAACTGTTGAACTCACATGGCTTTAATGATTAAAACAGGGTGTCCGCCGGAGAGGTATACAATTATTTTTCCTGCCATTTTGGTAAACATTAGTCTTGACAGTTTAAATTTGACAATCGTCAAGCAGACACGTGACGTATTTATTATGGAAAAATATTTGATAAACAACGTGTTTTAAATTAAACTTTTATTCGTCAAAACAAATAATCAAAATCAATCACTGATTACTGTGACGTGAAATTTTCGGGAGAAACATTGTGCGGATAAAACGCACTATTTATCGTGTAGTGAATGACTTCGATGAAAGAGAGTCTGTTGGTGAAAGACCTATGCATAGACCACAGGGTACTGCAAGATCGACTAAAACATTACTGATTCTCAAAAAAGTATTAAAAACAATCAAAAAACAATTAAGATAAAAATAATTTTTTAGTTGTAAAAAGCGTCTTTCAGTGTTCAGTGATGTTACTTCACATTCTCTTCTGATGGTACCAGATTTGTGCAATTTGATTGTAGTGGTTCTATTTTAGCAAGTTGGAAATGCTGGGTATTTCGAATATTAACTATTTCTTAAATAATCTATAGATTATTAAAACAAAAGGGAAAAAAAACGAAAATCTTAAATATTCCCTAAATTTTGCGTGAAATGGAAAATTTCTTCTTTTTTTCCTACAAGTCAAAATTAAAAAAAAAAAAATTCCTACAAAAAGAAAAATTTCCCACATCTGTCATCACTGCTCTGAATCCACATCAACATTAACGCAGATATTTCATTGTTCCATTGTCTTCCAACAAATATAGCACAATACGTATGCGACAAGTAACAGTCCAACTCTTACGTTTTATTTACAGTAGAATCAAATTCAGATGATTATATCAACTTTGGCTTAAATAGAGACAATTGGAATAGATATTGTTTACATGGGACTCCTTGATAAAGTTTAACCGCCGAACCATTTGCAGTTTATATTTGAGTGAATTTCGCTAAACAGCCGAACTAAAATCGGCTACTGCATGTGTACCTTCTTATCTGTCGAAGCTGCACTTAATTCATTTTGTGACTGAAGAAAGCCGTGAATACAGCACAGATACAAAATAAAGATTTCGTGAATCCCTCGAAAAGACCACTGTATAAAAAAACTAGGAAAGACTAGATATTGTCAACGTAGTTATTTAAAAGAAAAATCCTCTCAACAATGGTATGTTGTAAATTAACGTAAGTTAATGGATGATAATCCTCAGGGTATAAAATTAATATATCCAACAAAATACGTGCCGTCAGAACACACGCTGTGAGCGGAAGAACGAAGAGTTTAAGCGGCAAGTGGCTTATTACTGAGTTTCATTACTGGGCGGTTAGTTGTTAAAATTTTATTGTATAAAGAAGTTTATTCAATATTATAACGCAAAAATTATATTTATACTTTTCAGAATTTAATGCGTTTAAGAAAAAAGGGAAGAGTTGGTGTCAACCCTAAAAATCAAATAAGAAGACATTGCAGTGAATTTTACAATTTAAATGAAAATCTACGAAAACTTTTACACAATTCTTTTATATGTCTGTGATATTTTTTAATTTGCTAAAACAAAAGTTAACACCACAAAAAAAATCATTTGTTGTTGTTTTAACCTTTTGGTAGGTTAGTTTTTTATTAATTTGGTTTGTTTTATTTGCAGGTCTCTAGCTACTGGACACTCTTTCATGATTTGGCTTTTGCTTTTCGAGTCGATAGAAGTATCTTCAGCGATTTAAATTCAGAGACTTTTACTATCAGATGGAAAGATTTTGTCTAGAAGATCAACCAAAACTTGATCCCAACATTTTTCGGTTATGTATTTTTGATTTTTAAAGCTTGGCAATCTACCTTGTGATACTTGCGGTGGCTTTCCTAAAGCTAAAAATAAGAAAAAGTTTTATTCCTGAGCGACTCAAAAATGCGATTCACATGTTGCTTATTGCTTGGCCAATTTAGTACTATTTTATGTTACAAATTTTAGCCGCTCATTACTCTACAAAGCTCTTTGCGAAAACCTTTGCCTAAGAATGGTGCACCATAAGTTAACACGTTAACACCCTTTTGAAAAAGCAGATTAACTCCGTTGCACTACATGCACCCTTTCTAGAGGAATGTGTGTCTTCGCTATGATTCTGCCAGAGCTGAAATGTTTGGAACATCACTTCCATATAAAAATAACTCTCAATTACATTTAAAGAATTTATTAAAAAATATTTAATACATTTTTTAATTAAACTTTCAGTCGAAAGTCTTGGCTGATAGAACTCTCTTTCCTTCTTTACATAATTGGCTGGCTTAAAATGTGATGACTGTTTTGTTTGACAGAATTTTCGACAACTCAAACGGTTGCCTGGCAATTTTATAGATGTTTTATAAATTAATTTTTTTAATTTTGCATAGACTGATTTTGCTAAAACTTTTTTCATATTTAAACTATTATTTTATTTAAATTCTTTAATATTTCTTTGAATTCCTTTTTTTAATTTTTCTAAACGAAAATGTTTTTGTCGACTTTTTAATAGATTTATTTGAATTCTTTTATTGCAAATAAAAATGTATTTAGAATTTTTTTTTAACTTGAAAATCTTAAAAGATTTTTATAAAATATTAATGGTTCTAGAAAAGACATGACAATCTGTGAAAATTATTTATTTCTTCCGCTTCAAGTAGCGGAGAGGTGAAAATAATAAATTTCGTTTTTGAAGGCCACACTAAGCGACAAGAAGGATATTAAATATTCAAGTCTGTTAAGTGCTGAGTAAAGAGAATTATTCGTTGAACTGGTTTTTAAGTATTCGAACTTAAATTTAAACAGCCACAAATTTAGACACAACCAACGAGACAACGTCAATATAAAAATTTGCATTAGTCCGTATGACAAACACTTAATTGATAGTAATGGAAAATATTTTATTCAAAGTAGATTTTTTTTAAATATATTTAGAGAATCTAAGAATTATGCAAATTTTTGTTGAATTTCCTACTTGAAAGAAATGTTCATTAAAATTTATTTTAATAAATATTCAGATGACTGATTTTTCTTGATTTTCTTTGTATGTTCTTCTATAAACTCTTTAAATATTTTAAGTAATTTTGTTTGCATCATTATACAACAACAAGCGGTAGTTCATGAGAATCAGGTAATATTTTTCTAAAGACATTTCAAACGATGGTGATGAAGATGCTGTCTCAGTGTTCAATATGTAAAACTTCCTTTTTTAACTTTTTGTTCTTTGATGACTATTCTATCACTATCACTTATTTTATATATATTTTTTTATTAATTCTCCTTGGCGCTGTGTTAAAAAATATAAAATTACCATCATTCACTTAAAATTAATAATTTAGTAAAATTTCTGAAAGCTAAAATTGGTGACCGTGTTGGTGGTCACAAAATTATGTTGTAAAACAATTTGTGCAAAAAGGAAAACTGACTTCAAAACAGATGAATGAGCCGAGGTTAATGGAATATAAAATAAAAATTTCGATCGCATTTCAGATGAAAATTGTCAGGAACATCAAATTACTTCACCTATGAAGTCACCATTTAGTTTTAAATTTTATACTTGTTTTTATAGCAGACATTATGTGTAATTCATTCAATTACATCAGCTATGAGGACACCCTTTAGTATTTTTTTTAATAATTGTAATTGTGGATATATACTCTTTGTGTATTTTACAAATGTGTGTCTTTAACGGTCTGAAAGGTAAAGAATTATCTGCAAAAAATAGTGGCACATATTGGCACACCCTTTGCTTACCAATTTTTAATTTTAATAATACTTGCTAAGAAAATTTCATCTGCCTGTTTGTAGGTTTTAAAATATAAGGCCATATACACGAAATTTCTCTACCTATGAGGACACCCTTTAATTTCCAATTTAAATCTTGTTCCTATTGCAGATATAACGGTTAACGTTTTTAATAATTTTCTAATATTCAAATATAACGAATTAAATATAAGGCCGTATAAGTCAAATAACATCACCTTTGGGACACCTTTTAATTCTTAAGCGTGTCTTTTTATTAATTTCTATTTATGATTGCTGTAGAAATGGCAACTTTATTAAAATTTGGTAATGGACCCGTAACTTTAAATAGACATGTAAAATTCACGTGTGTTATATGGGGAAAGCCTTTACTTTTTATTGTATGAGATTTTTAATAAAATCAAATTGTTATCATCACTTTCCAGTTGAAAAAACATTAATGAATTTCAAATAAAATTAAACGAAAGGTGTCGCGATAGTAAAGTGATTTTCACGTAGATAAAGAATCATTACAATCGTTCCTTTATTATGTGACAAAACAAAATTTTAAATAAATAATTTTCGGCTCTTAAATTTTTAATTAAAAAAATAATAACCCATTAAAATTATCTTTTAAAATTGAAACACATCATCAGTGTCAATGTCTGCCTTCAGCATCAATATCATCATCATCATTATCATCATCATTTACAGAATGTTTATTTTGGTTGTGCTTAACAAGGCATTAAATTAAGTTAATTTTATGATGGTCATAAACAGCACAAGAAGTTAACAAATCATAAAAACAAATTTTATCACAATTATGAAACAAAACAACACAAAAAAATTTTAAGTGACTGATGATTGTTTTGTTCGGTTAAATGTCAATCAATATTACAAAACAACGGTACAAAAATATTCAGGCAAAAAAATTTTAATACTTATGAATCAACAAGTTTTGTGTTTTTCTTTTTTCCAACTTAAATAATATAAAATAACCGCTTCTAAAATAGAGCAAAATAAAAATTTTTTATGAAATAATATTTGAAACTTTAACAAATTTTACCTCCATTTGTGAGCCCTTTTTTCCCATACCTCCACCGCCTCCACCAGCACCACCACTTTGTGCAGCATTCATGTTGTAAGAAATAAAATTTTAAACTTTTACCGAAAAAAAATTAAATAAATATTTCTTTTCTCGTCGAGAGGTTGTAAATAAATTATTCTTGTTTTCAGGTGGTAAAATGTTTTATATGCAGACCGAGTAATTTTTCAATTTAAAGAAATTTTCACCAAAAACTGGATACGAAAAAAAAGAGAAACAAAAATTTATTATTTCAGTTGTTGTTATTTAGTGAAAGTAGACAGTTGGCTTTTAAGTGTTTGTTGTTGAACATTCAGACACATTTTTGGCACTTAAATTAATTTTTAACCACTTGACTGAAAAAAAAAAAAACAATTTCTTCGTTTGTTTGTTTTCTTTTAAATAAATATTTTTAAATGATTTAATTTATTGTTTATTTATTTTTATTGTAATTGTACACCAGGTGCGTTCATTTATTTTCCTTTACAGCCGTATTGTGATTATTGTTGCAACTTCCGTTGTAGATTGTATTTCCGGTCCTTTTTGCTTGTTCATGATTTTTGTATTGTGTTTTTGTTTTTATTGCTGACACAAAAATGCAGTTTAATTAATTTTTCCCACTTTATGTTTTTTATTCAATTAACAATTTAAACATTTGTATCGGATTTATATTTTTTTTCTTGATAAAATATCGTGTTGTTATTTTGCTGGCAATTCTGTTGGTGGTTAATTTTGTAAAGAATTTGTTTATTTTTTTCAATTGATATACGATTAAATTATTGTATTTTATTAATTATAATATTATTCGCATTTTTATTTTGATGTTCAACACAAACCAGCATAAAATCTAATTTAATTTGAATCAGAGTAAAAATTATTTTGTAAAATCATGTAAATTTTGTTAAAATTTGTGAAGAATATAATGGTATTTATACAATTTAATTGGCGACCTAGTGTCATCAGTTAATTTTTATTCATGCACAAACCTACAGAAATTGAATTTATTATCAGGTGTCCTTTAAGCCTGATAGAATTTACAAATGAAATGAAAGTCATACAAAGGATTATAAAAGGCTCACTTTTTGACATTTATAATCAACACAATTGTAATTTATAGACAACTGTTTGATTGCAAAACTGTATTTAGCGATGAGCTTCATTGTAGGGTAAAAGATTTTATTAACAACCAAATTGCCACACTTGATGTGAAAGAAATCCGCTACAGATCCTTTACACGCAATCAGATCCAAAAAATGCATCGTTTGTTGTAGTTTATTCGCTAGTGGCATCATGAGATCTTATTAATTGACCTTTCTAAATTAAGAAGGAAATCGAATTACACCAGATGGAATGCGAAAGAGATGTGGTTTACACAGGTTGTTCTACCTGCCATATAGCGACTGCAACCATCGACTCAATGAAGTTAAGGTGTTGCGAGAAATTTGTTTCGAGAAATGGATCATTGAATTCATGTTCAAGATTGCTTGATTCAACAAATCTTGATTGTGTCCTTTTGGCCCAAGTGAAGTCATTGATTCATGGTAATCAACCAGTAACAATTGGTATTTCAAAAGACAGCATTATTTTTTTAAATAAACAAAATTCTTTTTGAATTTCTTCACAACTTAAATAGCTATCAAGCTTAAAATACCCCTTAACACGCCTTTTGATACAATAGAAAAAATATTTTAGATGCGAAATGAAGAGGCTGCACATTAAAGTGGAACTCATCCATTTAAATTTGCAATAATACTTTCAAGCATATTTGTGAGTCAGTTTATTTAAAGATGAGTTATCAGTATTTAAATAAACCCGGAGTTTTGTCTGATTCAATATTCTGACCCTCATGAGTCATATTTTTTTTAAGGAATTAAGCCTTTAATTTTGTGTTTTGGTTTTAATTAGGCCTGGTTACTTAACTCAGGAATTTTATTTTACTAAATAAACAAAATCTGGGTTGTAGTTTAAGATATAATCCCAAGGCAGTATATTTGAAGAAAAAGAATGAACTGTTTTTTTTTTTTTTTATAGGCCAATTAGATTTCACTTATGATATGAAATAACTTCCTCCAAAAAAATTAAGGATTTGAAAATACATTAATATTTATAAACTTTTAGATATTTATTAGACACGACCATAGAACTCCTTTTACCATACAAGAATTCAAAAATATACAACAACTATTAAAGAAAAATATAAGAAAAACAAGAACGTGCCTGCAAGTGCAAGAAAAAAATTTAAGAATTCTATTATGAGCCCTGTTTGCAGCAGAAAATTGGAATTCAAATTCTTTAAAATATTTCAATAAAATCTATTTCTGTTTAAAAGTAAAATGTCATGTATTCTGCATTAGCAAACTCCTCAATTAATTTTATTAACACATTTGTGTCATATTCAACTCCTTTTAATTTCTTTTCTGCATAAATTTTCTAGAAAAAAAAAACACTTTTAAGGCGTTCAACAGTCTGCATTATGATGTCTGTTGGCAAGTAATATGGCTGACGCAGTCATTAACCCATTGCTATTCGGAAATTTTTTCAAACATTGTAACATTAAGTGGGAAAAATTGCAATGTTTTACAAATTAAATAAGTTATTTGTAATATCACCGGAAGTAAATTGCTATAAAAAGAGGATATGAAATCATTAACCCACTGAATGTGTATCTCATCTTTGTACACGAAATAGAGATCTTAAAAGAAGGTAGAGAATTATTTTGAAATAGCATTTGGATCACTGAAATTTGGTCGAATATAAATGTTTTAACTCTCTCAGAAAAAAATGAAACTCTATGGGAACATATTTTTGTTTTCGTATAAGTAACAAGATCTGCCAGCTGAAATATTAAGTGACTTTAAGTCTCATACATCAGTGGTGGTTAAATTTCTTACATTGTCATTATTTCAAACAATGCCAATGAAATTTCAGTGGTAATGAAAAAATCCCAAATGTAATACGAAATTAATATTGTAAACTCAAATTGAAATCATTCTGTTAACAGCTTTACATATCAATTTTTTAGGATATCACGACACTAATTAAAAAAACCAAAAATAGTGTCATAAACTAATCTTCCGCGCTTAAATGAATAACTTTTTTAAGAAGACTTATTAACAAAATTTTGTTTGGTTTTAACTAAAGAAGAAAAAACTTAAAAAAAAAAAATAAAGCAGAACTAGTGCACGTTTCACTTTGTAGTCATTTTTCGCTTCCACTTAAGCACGTAATATCGTTCTATGTTTAAACACCAAAGCTGACACCAAAAAAGATGTCATTTTGTTGGTTTTAGTATTTTTTAAACAAAGCGCACATTAACAAAGCGTTTGTCTCTCTTATGTTGTTTTTATTTTCGTTGCGTTTTATTTTATTTAAATAGAAAATACCTAATTTGTATTCTGTGAGAGTTTTTTGTTATTTTTAAGGAAACTGTGAGACTTGCATTTAACATATTTATTTCTTCACCATTTGGCTTGAATACTTTTCTGTCCAGCAGTATTCACTAAACCATTTGATATAATTGCCGCTGCAGCTAATTGACATTGTTGGTCAATCAAATTATATGATGGATTCTACCCACTGCAATGGATTTTCTGAAAAAGATTTTTTATTTGGTTATATAGAAACCATTTTTTTAATAGCAAAATTCGTCTCTGAATTCATTGATTTCCTTTATTTTATTTTAATGCTGCAATATCTGTCCGTCTGTCACAAGCCTCTATCGCAGGCAACCGTAATAAGTGGACACTCTTTGTTTAAAAAAAAACATTAAAGGCAGTCACTTAAAACTTACACAGAGTGTGAAGTACTATGTCCACTATAACGACAACAATAATTCAATAAACAGATTAAAAATTAAAGTTAAAAGGCGGCCAATACAAAAAAATGAACGGCTACTGTTGGAGTCGGTGATATTTTTTCTTCATTCGTATCGAGCTTTTTCAGTGATTGCATCGTAAGAGTTGTTACAGATTGGATTCCATCAAAAGAGCTTAAAAAAAAATTAGGGGTACCACAACGCTGTGACGTTTTTCCTTAATAAGCTTTTTTGTCAAACTTTGAGCGAAATTTTCTGTTTTTCCGATGACAGCAGCATTTGCCATTTGTATACATTCGGTAGCTAATCAAATCTTTTAGAGATTGGGCCAAGCAACAGCATATGAAAATACTTTCAGTCACAATCTCATAAAAATATTTGATTTTGGTACAGACGAATAGGGTTGATTTTAATGTTCGTAAGACTTTATGTTGCATGCTTACGTACAGAAGTTCGACCGAAAGTGGTGCTGGATTTATAAGTATGGGTGATCTAATTATTACGTAAAATGAAGCTCTTGATGTTCTCGCTATAAAAATTTAGTGTGATGTACGATGGACTAAACACGTTTCCAAGTGTTGAAATAAGCTTCCAATTGGTATTTCACTCGATCGGATCTCTTTACTATTCGTAACACCTTCATCCTGCCAAATATGGAATACAACTCTCATGTATGAACCGATAGATCAAAATTTATTTTGGAATTAGTCAACTGTGAACAGGAGAGGGCAACGAGTGTTATTAGTAACAGAAGAGTATCCAGCTGTCTTGTACTCTCTTGAACATCAATGCAATACGGATTGTTTTATCGATACTGTAATGGAATGTGCTCTAACGAGATTAGGAAACTCGTTTCCTACATCCCCACGTTTTTGCTTACACCACGCATTTCATTAAGACCTCACCCGTTTGTTGTCGATTGGCCGATGAGTCGCACTATTCATTAGAAAAAAATTCGTTTTTAGCCTAATAGTTGTATTTAGAATCAACTTCCTGTAGAGGGTTTTTCCCCTCCCACTATCCTTTGCCCATAAGTGTATTTAATTGATATTTTTGCTATAGATCGGGCATCGGAAATCTCGCCTTTTTAATTGTTTTCCAATTAATTAATTTCGGACAACTTAAACAGGAGGAGAAAACAAATCATGATAAAATAAAGCAGTGAAAAAAAACAAATAAAAATAATTTTTTTAAGTAAATGTGTTGGCATCTTTTATAAAGCAAAAATGTCTGTTTAATGACTTGTTTATTTTAAAGAGTTAAAGAAACTTGTGCCTTCATTGTATCGTTTAATTCAGGATTATTTCTACAAAAGAACAATATTTTGTATTAGAAGCAGCTTAAGACAAAGTTTGCGAAATTGTACATTTATTTGCAAAGTTTTTCCTACTTATCGTTATGTTCAGCATAGAAAATGACACTCAAAGCACACCGTTTTAATATGAATGATAAGAAAAAAGACATTTCAATGATATTTAACAATTTTAAAATATTAAACAAAGCAAGCCGCCAAGGATGCGAAGACGATAACTACTAAAGCATAGTTTTAGGCTGGGCTTTAATTGATTTGCTATATAAATCAAATATTTCCTTTATACTAAGAATACCTTTCTTACTAATTGTCATTTCAACCAAATGAATAATTTGGGGTCAAGTTTAAGTTCACAATTTTATTTCTAGTCTTTCAAATATCACATCTTTCAAATATAATATTTATTTCTAATTAAGTTAAATTTTTTTATTATAACAAACAAATGTAAGCAGGCTTAAAATAATTCTTTTTTACTTATAATTGTTATGATAATTACATCGTACACAATCTAACGAGCAAGAAAACGCTGCGTTACATTCTGTCGATGACTTAATTTTGTTTGTTTTTTTATTTAACAAAGACGTTTGGAATAGATTTTCTTTTTAATCAATTTATCACTTAAAAATACATCAAATTTAGCCAGATAAAAACTACTGACTTGACTGAAACTATTTTTCTCTCAAAAACAATAAGAAATAAACGAAAGAACCTAAGCTTTGACCCTGATTGTATTCAGTTATATGTTTCGATTAGTACTAGACAACCAAGGAGTTCACTCTGTATTTTCATTTGAAAGAAAAGACGTTCAAAACGCGATATAAAAGACATTCCAATTCGAGTGATTTTTTTTTGGAACTAAAATTCAGGATAACGCTACAGAATATAAATCATCACTATTTATTTTTATAAATCCATCATACAAAAGTCTTGTTTTAACTTAACTTAATAGCAATATAATTTAAATCAAGATTTCGACCAGTTTTGAATGCTGTGAATTGTCCCATGGTTTTGTAAAGAACCTAAAATTTTGCTTCATATTTTTCATTTCCAAAAACTCAACATATTTTTAAGGTGAAAATTAAAAATTGAAAATATATTTCAAGGTAATGATGTGTCTTTTTACTCTACAAATTTTAAAATACGCAACACGAGTTTTACATTTATTATCGAAGTAAACGTTAGGTATGTAAAAGCGAATTTACACAATTTTTTTTTTTATTTTTTTTAGAATTACAAACTCAAATCTTATTACCTTTTGTGCTCTTTTATGCATTAACTCATAAAAAAGATAAAAGTTAATTTAAAACTCTTATGAATATAAAAAGCTAAAAGCAGAACAAAATTCCTACCAAACATAAATGGAACATAATTTAAGCTATAATCTCCTCCATTCCTCCATTAGCAAATATGAAAACGAAATACATTTATGCTAGAGAAAGATTTAATTTAAAACAAAATAAATACAACCAAATAAAAGCAAATAATGTTAAATCAAAAACCGCAGACACCAACTCAAACACATAAACATGAATTAAGAAAACTCGAAAGACATAAAATAATGTTTTTTTCTTTCTTTAATTTATTTGGACCAGTAAAACAAAACCACAAAAAAATAAACAAAAGACTAACAGAATTTTATATATGGTAAATAAAATAAAAATAAAAAAATTGGAATTAAAAGAAATCTAGAAATCAAGCGATGCCTTAAAAATTCAAAACACATAAAAACGGCAAATAAGAAATGCAAAAAAGTCTGCAAAAAAGGCATTTTACTAAATAAATTACTGACAATTTTCTTTCCCTCTCTCTCTCCCACTCCGTTGACACTCAATTTATTTTTATATGGCTCTGTAACTGTATATTCAGTTCGTACAAGACTGTGCAGGAAATTACTGCTGAGCTTATAAATGTGTAAACCATTGCATACTTTTGGGATCATTCATTCATTAAAATGAAATTATACTTTGTTTTGCTTGAGTATAATTTTTATTTCTCTTTAACAAACATAAAGTTTTTACACATGTTTTATAATAATTTAAATTTTACAATTTAAGGTTTTTGTTGTTTTGTTGCAGAGTTCAGAAAAAACGCACATCACACACAACATGTATTGTTCGAAAGCAACTCACACATTTAATATTTACAAATCTATATTGCTGAACACACATATATATTTTTCAATTGTTTTTTTTAGTAATAATGTGATATACGATCACGTCATCATCAAAAACGAAAAGGTGTCGTCTATGGAAAAATAATACATTAAATATATACTTGAACTTTGTGTTGGTGTATCGAACACACGATTGGTGTACGATCTACACGATTGGTTTTATCTATATTTTAAGTTAGTGTAAGGAAAAAAGTATATTATGTTTTTAAAGCAAAAGTTGCAAATTCGTTGACACTGAAAACCAATAAAACCTTTTCTTTTTAAAAATTCGCAACTTTTAATTACAAGAAAATAAATATTACATATATTGTTAAAAACAACAAAAAAGAATTAAGTGCAGTGACTAATGCAAAGCTTAAACTTCATTATAAACTGGTAATTGATAGAGTTGAGACACTTCCAAAGAGTTATGTAACAAAAAGTACAATGGCTGAATTGAATACTGCTTTAAGCACAGAAAAGTTCTTAAAATGTTACATTGGATTAGAGGCCTACGAAAAAAAATTGAAATTATATTAAACTCCAAAAATTTTTAAATATTCTCAGTGACAGCAGTCAAGAACTGTACAAGAGCAATAGCGAAAATGGTAAAAAAAAAAACAAAATAATTTGCCTAAAAATTGTTGACGCCTGTCGGCATTTACTTTTTTATTTTTATTTTTTATTAGGACTTGCACTCAGGGGTTGATCCCTACTTATGCAATGCCTTAGCCGGAACTAGGAAATTAGGTTCCGGGACGGGGGATGGATGCAGTTGTGCTTGTGGGAATTTGATTTGAATTTTCGCACATTGAAAATGGCAGGAGAGACCTCAGCAGGGAGCTTATTCCACATAGGAACTGTTCGGATAAAAAGCGAATTTTGTTTATAATGCGTTCTGCGATTCATTGGCCATTCGACCACAAGGGAATGCGCTCTTGATGCAGAGCACGTTGCGCGTATGAAATTACGGTTTTAAGGAACGAGTTCCCTGATTTCATAAGAACACATTCCGTTGTAGTAACAATAAAACAGTGAAACACACCCCACATTGCGTCGATGCTTCAGTGAGTCAATAGAGCTGGATACCCTACTGTCACCGATGAGCTTTTTCGCTCTCTCCTGTACGCGGTGGAGTAACTCCAAAATAGATTTTGAAGCACCAGCCCATACATGAGAGTTGTATTCCATTTTCAGTCTGACAAAAATTACATAATTTTTAATAATTAAATAAAAAAAAATTTATTTATTTTCTGGCACTGAGATAAGAGATAATTACATTTGTATATTCGCGGGATAACTAAAATTTATTGTTATGGCGGATAATGGCATCCCGCCTCCTACATATCCAGGCCCTAGTTTTATAAACAAAATAACTGATATTCAGGGATTCTTAGGTTTTGTTACGGAAAACGTCATCCTAAAATTATTCCCTAAAAATGTGACCGTCAGCCATAGTTTTTCTGCTCTAGAACTGTTTTAGCTTAATTTTTAAAGTTTTCTTAAAATTTTTAAGCTTATGGCCACTAAAATAATAAATTATAAAATGGGTGTTTCCATAGAGAATTGACTTTCACACAAAAGGTTTTATATTGTAAGTTTTTATAGGCAGACACTTGACATCTACATTGACTACTGAGTATTTAGCACTACTATTCCTGACAATACGTTGCAGCTATAGACGCCAAACAAGGAATCTTGAATATCAAAAACCCAGGTTCTTTACGGACTTATATATCACGTTCCTAAAAGCCGAAAATATAGAGATTCAGAAATCCTGAGAATCTTTGTCTTCCGGGCATTTGAAGCCCATCTGAAGTTTCTTATCCTCATAAGAATTATAAATTGTACATGAATAATTTAAGAAAAAAGAAAAGAACACATATTTTTTTCACGCAACATTTAATGCCGTTTTAGAATATTTTTTTTAAAAATTAGTTTAACCTTTTTACTTTTTGTCGCTTTATTAAATTAAAAATACTGGAGGTAAGCAGCCGGTAAATTATCTAAAATAACAACAATCATTTTATGTACATTGTGGATGTAAAAACTTTTCTTCCGCATACATTTTGTCACTTTCATGACGTAAAACAAAAAACTTTCCTAAAAAGTGCTGACTTCTTAAAAAAATGCGGTAACTGCAAAACTCTTACCAGGCAAAAACACATAAACAAGTAATAAATTCACACTTACACACAAATTAACACACTTCCGTAGGAGAGATAAATTACGTTAGTAAATGATGCGGGTTAAATATTATAAATGCCCTGAGCGTAAAAAATAAAATAAATGTTTGAATTGAAATAAAAAACATTTGAATTTACACACAGAACATTCTTCTTCTTAAATAATGGAAAAGTTATTCCTTAACAGCAATAACAATAAAAAATTGCAGAGAAAGAAAAACGCTTATTTAGTCACTTGTGTATTTTGTTTTAAGAAATGCTTTACATTTCCTGATTGTGTTTTAGTGTTACAAATTAAATTTAACACTGATAAAAAATATTGCAATTCACTGTTTTTACTTTAATTTTGGCGCTCTGGCAGAAGAGTAATGAGAAAAATGTCATACGTTTTAGTTTGTTGGGAAGTGAATTTTTAAAGTTATGATAATTAAAAAGATATTAAATTTCTTTAACTGTACTACCTAATACTAATCTAAGGCAAGCACTTTTGTTGTCCCAGCACCACATTAACGCTGAAGCAAATTCTATTAGAGAAATAATTGCTGCAAAGACAACCGTCTGCAAAAGAGCCAGAAGGGCAGAGGCCAATGAGTGTGATGTAAAAATTGTAATACACACTGTGTCTAAGCTTTACTTTGTAGTCTAAGACGGTTCAAAGGATAAGTCAAATTGCATCATTGCGACACCCTTTAATTTCTAATTTGAAATTTTATAATAATCATTCTTTTTAAATTTGAATTGTTTCTCTAAACTGGTTCAAAATATAAAGTCCTATACATGGTGTAGCAACACCTCTGGGGCACCCTTTAATATACAGTTTTGTTCTTGTTGATAAAGAAGACACCGAATGACACACTCTATGTCGGTTTAATGTATATGACTACAACGATTTAAAAGATACGGCCATATAAGTCAAATTTTAATTCCTCAAGGGATACCCTGTTATAATAAACTTTTTTTTTTATTTCTTTCTGGTATTAAAAGATATAACGATAGTAATTTTTAATGAAAATTTTGCAAGGATGTTTACTACAGATCAATAAATGTGCAAGATCATGTATGGGGCACCCTTTAATATATAATATTATATTTTTTTTTTAAATTAAAAAAAATATATTTTTGGATTTACTATTTTGTGACGGCATTTGCCTAAAGGAATTCTTATCCCATTTTGTATCTTAAATTTAATACAGGCGAAGGGACGAGCCGATTTATTTAATTTTTTTTCTTAAAGCCTTTAAAGGGTTTTATTTTAAGACCCTCAATATATCCATCGTATTGCCTCTACGCACAGTCATGCTCTATCTTTTATTACCTCCGAGAGCCCTAAAATATGTTTGCTTAAAAAATGATCCCCCTTCTACGCTGTACATTAAATAAGTTGTGAAATTATGTTGTCACGGATAAATATCAACATAAATTTTTTATATTTCTATTGTGAACGTTGTAAGAAATTTACAAAAAATTAAATTTATATTTGATCATAATATAGTAAATTTTTATCATATAATAAATCAATTCATATCATATGTTATTCGAAAGTAATGTTTTTATTATTATAAAATAACTGTAGCTTAAACACATGCATCCTTAGCGTCCAACCATATTTATGGTTGCAATTTTCAATATTATTGTTAGACAGAAATATGTTTTCTATAAAAAATATAATTATTATGTACAACAAAAATGTGATTTGACTGCAATCATTAAATACAAACATAATATGATTATTGCTCTTAGATTATATTTTTCTCAACCATGTTTTTTCTTTGAGTCTTAAGCTTTTTTTCTCCAAAAAAATATTTTATAAAGAGACATGACAATTTTAAACAGGGTCACATATAAATTTCTATAACTAGAGATCAGTTTAACCGATTAAGTTAAATAAAAATTCAAGCGGAATAAAATTAATTTTAAAGTTTTCTTTATCTGCCCAACAATTTCTTATTTTTAAAATAATTAGTTGCGAAATTTTTTTTCTTTTTTAATTTTTAAAAAGAACAAATTGTGAAACCATAAAATTAGATAAACAATTTGATACTGGTTGTACAAATTACACATAAAATAAGCCATTTTTATGCAAATCGATGCACCAATCTGTATTTTATTCAAAAATATTCACATTCATCACTTTTATTTAAGGATGATTTCTCTAAAGAACAAAATCATCGATCAGCCAATTTCTTTTTTATTAGTAAAATGCTGCTCTATAGCAAACATTTTTTATGCTTCTACTTTTACTTTTACTTTTAGTTGTGTTTGATTGCACTTTAATTTGTTTTATATTGATTGCATTGTGTTATTTTCTTTTCCTGATGCTGTCTTATCTTCATCTGCCTGTTTATTTTTTTACTTCCTGCTTTCCTTTTCAAATTTGTTGGGCTTTTAAGTATAAAGAAAATTTTATGTTAGTTTAAATTCTTTTGCTATTTTTTTTCCTTACAATCACATCGATTATTCAAAAAGTAATGAAGTAAAGAAGAGCTCAAGCTTGTAACTCAATAAAAGTAAAGGATGTTTTAGTTGATTGAAAAGAAATTTAAGCATTTAACAATGACAGCTGATAAATATTTAGTTTACAAATTAAGTTTAAGTACAAAAGAGGATGAAGATGAAACTCAAGCCCGAGAGGATCAACAGGGAAGAGTTAAAAAAATGTGTGTGTAGGCAAGTGAAGGTATTAAGTAAAATGTCAGTGTAAAACTTTTTTCATAGATAAATTGATGAGAGTCCTTTAGAGTAACTTTTGAATTTTTTTAGTAAAATCGTTAAATTCATTAGATTTGTTGTTTATGAAAAAATCAGATTTAAAGAAAGAGTTTGTTGCAGAACAATCAATTTAGAACTAAAAGGACATTTACAAAAATAGACAATTTCAGAACATAACTCTTTATCTAAGCACGAGTGCACTTCTACTGCCAATATAAAGCACGCTCATTAGCACGTTACGCAAGTATTTCGTCTTGGTCAGTAGCTTTAGATTTTTCTCAGACTTCTGTTTTAAAGTGCAGTTTATTAAGAGTCAAAGCTTTTTACTTTTTTTTTTTGAATAAATTTTACATTACGGGAGTAACATTCCGTGATAATCAAATGAACGTATATTTTGTTGAAAAAAGACTTAAATAAAAAGCAAATTAAGTCTTAAAATTGTAACCACTAAATTTGAGTCCATAATTTCTATCTTTTTAATATAAGACAGTTAGATGTTGCTGTAGTTGTTGTACTGAAATTAAAATATAAAAAAATTATAACAATTTAGGGAAATGTAAATGCACCACAATTCCCACTCTGCGTATGTGGAATATTTGACTGCATGCGATGTATAAAAACACTCATACGCCACGCCACAATGCATGAAATAAATTTTAGGGTTTTGTAACCAAAGCAAACCATAATGTATGTGTGGATTCTTGATATTTTTCACAGCAGATGACCGCAGAACCTGAACACTACAAAAACAAAAAATAAAATTAAATTAATGGGTGTCATCATAGAGAGATAAATGGTGGTTATCTTTTAAAGCATTAAAAGCAGACAATTGATATTTACACAAAGTATGTAGTATTGTTTTAACTATCGCCACTACTATGGGCTGCTACCTTACAAGACGTACTTTATATTACTGAAGTGCTTAGGCGGACCTTTGGCAACAAAACAGAAAGTATGCGTTCTATAACTAAAAATTTAAAATTGATTTTGCCTAAGATGACCTTATTTTATAAGCCGTTCTAATCAAACACCTAAATTTGGTAAAAAAAAAAATAAAATTTTAACTTAGAAATAAAAGAAAGGGTATCCTAATACAAGACGTGACTTTTGCGGCTTTTTAAAAAGGGCCTCTGAAGTTTAATCAAAATACGTAGCAGCTACAAAAACAGGTATGGAATATAAAGAGTGTCCCTTAAAGAAACATTATTTTCACATTTATGATGTTATCTTTCAAAACATAATGCTAAACATCCGAAATTAACACTGACTTTATATAAGAAAATTTGCTTTAGTAGAAAAGGAAAGAAAACAAACAAATTAAACTTAAAGGGTTTCCCCATAAAAGACCTGTTTTCGACGTATATTATCTCGTTTTGGTATTAATAGGCGGATAATATAAATTTTGTAAACTAGAATATTTACATTTAAAGGTGGCCCATACATGGTATGGTAGTTTTTGCAAATGTAGTATTAGCTTGTTCTTTGGAAATTAAGGGCCATAAAACACAAAAACACAACTTTTGAATTTATTTATTTTTTTTTTTTTTTTGTTTTATGCCTGGACAGCGCCAATAAAATTTTTCTGACCAATTTTCCTTATTCACTAAATTCACAAGTATTTGAAACTTTTATTTAAATTTCAATAATTTTATAAATCAATTAAAATCTACTTTTTCGGCTTTGGTTCATTTTTATTTTTTTTTTTACAAAAAAAAAATATTTTAATTGATTTATAAAAATCCAACCCCTGGCTGGGGAAAAAATTTTTAAAAATAATTTTAACATTTTTATAAAAATTTTAGTTTATTTATTTTTTCTTTAAATATTAATAAATTTTTAAAAATTTTTTAAATTCCTTTTGTATTTTGCAATTAAAAATTAAAGGGGACTCGCAATCTTATTAAAACAATTCAAGGTTTAAAAAGTTCGAAAGCTGCGCAAAAAAATTTACGTCAATTTATATTTTTTAAAAAACGTAAATAAAAAATTGCTTGTTGCTCGTCTTCAGAGAGTTATGCAACAAATAATTGCACTTAAAAAATTTTCGTTTTAACATTGAAATTACATCAAATTTTTAATATGATTCAAATATATTTTTATAAGAGAAAAAATAAATAAATTAATTACATATTTAATTAAAAAAATTTTCAATTAATTAAATAACTAAATTAATTAAACAATTCGTAAGTGAGTTATCAATATGAAACCTAATTTATCATGTAATTTTTAAACTTTTTTTTAATTCAATGAAACGTTTATTGAGAATTGTTATTAAACTTTATATTTCCTACTTTTTGGGGGTAACTTTTGTCGTCAATATATACATTTTTATTGGTTTTTTTTGTTGCTGAAGTAAATTCCCATTTAATAACTAAAGTTTGGGATTTAAGAAACTTGATTTTTTTATTCCAAATTTTGGCAACATCTAGCGATGAGTTGCATGAACAGTAGCAGTTATCAATTTTATATTTTATTATTTTCTGTTAAGGAAACTTTTATAAGAATTTTATAAATGTGTTTTTGTTTAAGTTAATTACATTATTCCGTTAATTAACACTAATTTCCTTTTAGACTGCTTCTAGATCCGTTATTAAAGGTTTGCTATTTTAATTATAAATTTTCATAAAATAAACTGATCTGTTCGTATCGGTGTTTTATTTATTTTTTGTGGTCTTGTATAAATTTTTTTCTTCTGTTATTAAAGTTTAGTTTTATTTCTTGTGAACGAAAAATATTATTGCTTCACACAGTCAAATACATAAATTGTGGGATAAAGAATGTTGAAATCAATAAATTCTATTTTTTTTTATTTATTTGTTGGTTTCTATTTCTATATTGTGCCAGTAAACTTTCGGGACCTTAGTTGCTGTATTTATAGTGCTATAACTTTCTATTTGTTATTGACTTTTTTTTTGCCAAAAGAAATATTTCAAATAACACTTGCTTGCAGTTGCAAGGAACAAGGGATTTGAAAAACCCAAGCAAAATGAAATAACACACCAAATGATAATAAACCGATAAACCGGAAAGACAGAAAAACAAAAATACAAAATATGTTTTTGTTTTAGAAAGTAAAATTGTTAAGAAATATAAATTTATATAAAATAGAAATAAATTGTTAACAGATTGTTATTATCACCAGAAACATGTAAAAACGATAATGAATCCTTTTATACACTTTTAGGGGTTTCAGTGATTTAATTTTGTTAAAAATTAAAATCGGTGTAAAAATTTATAAAGAAAGAAAGATTTGTTACAAACAGGATTAAAATAGATACCAGCAGAATATAGGTCAGCCAACTAAAGCAAAGTAGATGTGAAGAATGCAGGTGATTCTCTTGATAGTTCTTATATCGTTGTACATATTTATTATGTTCAAGAATAAATACGTTAATATTACGGCACTCTCTTATGTCCTTTATATAATTGGTATTCTGTTCCATGATTCTGAATTTTTAAAAAGCTGCATGAAAAAATGTTTTACTAAAATGCCGAAATTTGTCAATTTAAATATTTGATTGTAATTATGAATTTTTTTATGAAAAATAGTCCCAAGTGAATAAAACAGAATAATTAAAACAAAAGCGATAATGAACAAAAAACTATCTGTGTGCAGATATAAATTAAATTTATTTTTTGTTACTATTTTAAACAAAATAAAATAAATTTTCCACTAATTTACAATATATTTGCAAAAATATAATTTTTATTTTTTTTAAATTTATGAACATTTACGGCCACAGTTAATGAATAAATATTTCTTTTTTGTGTTCCTAATTTACATAAATATTAATCAATTATTATTTTTTTTAAACGTTTTTATTCCACACAGATCATCAAATTCACATGAAATTTATGATGAAGAAAATACATTTAAACCAATGATTTATGCACGTAATAAAATTGTATTCATGGTTGATGAGGAGCAAATAAATTTCATCAGAATCAAAAAATTAACATCAACCAAGTGACAGCGAGTGTCATTGTAAAATTATTAATTTATCATTTGAAGAGTTGACACTAAAGCGGTGAACATGTTTCAAAATACAAACAATTATGGTGTGCTTATCAGCGAATGGCTTGCAGATGAGTGTACTTTTGTGTGCCATAAACTAGCGCAAAATAATCATCTTCTGTAACAAATGTGTCATAAATATTTACACTCCTATAGAAACGTAAATATATCTGAGTGAATATTTGGTTGCTTTAAAGGAATGTGGAATTTATACAATGACATTGACAACAACCATTCACATTATGTCAAATGCGGATTGAGCCGAAATATATAATGTTAACAAATGTTGAGAGAAAACCTAATAGAGTTTGTGCTTAGGTATGAACAGAAAAACAAATGAGAATTTTCGTTATTGAAAACATTGATTCAGTCGTTTCGAAATAAATAAATTTTTTAAGGACTATAACTGCAAACTATACAAAAATATATTTAAGAGTTAATTAACAAATTATTTTGTGACTTCATTTTTTGTTAAAATTTAGAGGTTCCTTTCATTTGGTATAAAATTTTAAATTTAAAAATTTTTGTTGGATATCTTAAGGGTACTTAAAATTCGAGTTAAATGTTAATAAAAAATCTTGTAAAGACCAAAAGTATATCCGAAGACAGTTCAGGAAGTCTTTATTAATTTAACTCCTATTTCTTTACTCCTAATATCACCTCTGATAATTGCGGCATTATGGTTCTGCTTGAATATGAATGCACAAACTGAATGAGAGTTTTTGTTGCTGTTTGCTTTAATGCTGCTTCTAAGTAGCTTACTTTTTTAAGGACTTCATCTGTTAACTTTATTTATAGAGCGATATGGAAAGGCCTTGATATCGTAATGTTATGATTTACTTGTTGGTGATTTTTTTTTTTTTTTGTTAAATTTAGTAGTTTTATTAAAACTATCATTTAAAAAATTAAATTGTATAAGATATTAAATAATATTTAAAAGTCCTGCAAATGTTCTATGTAATTACAAGGGAAGTTCATGAAGTTTTTATTACTAAAAAAGAACAATTTCGTTATTTCACTTAATATCACCAACGATATTTTAGGCATTTCAATTTTGGTGAAATATATACGAAAAACTAAATGAAAATTTTTGTTATCGAAGGCCTTGATCCAGCTATTTTGGACTATAACTATAAACTATATTATAATCTTAAGCTTAGTCTACATGATATCTTGAATCACCATATATGTATATGCTGCTATTTAAATGCTTTAAAGTAACAACAAATGCCTCTGTCAGCATACAGCGTATGTTGGACGTCCACTCGATATGTTTAAAGTAACAAATTTTGTAGTTTTAACACATGATAGCAAACAGAGTTTCGACATGAATGTAAGTTAGCGTACGAATTTGGTATCTTCACGATATATTGAACGCTTAATGATGATAATAAGTTGACTCGTGTTGCTATATTTTTATAAATGTGAAATGTCTATTGATAATACTTCATTAATTTCTATTAATATTTATTGAAAATTATTTTAAAAAATTAAATTCAGAAACTAATAAAGTCGGCTACATTTATTTTTGATAGTAATGAATTAATTGCAGCAAAAAAATTTTACAATTTTATAAAAGAAATAAATTCAATGACGAGAGGAAGAAGGCATTTGTAAAAGTGTTACAGAAAATAAAAATAAAAAAAAATCCAACAATGCCAAAATTTTTTGCGTATAGATATTCACCAATTCAATAATTTGTTTTCTTTAGTAAAACCTTTAGTTTCAAAATAGAACACTATGATGTGGAAAAGCATTCCAGCAAAAGATCAACTTATTTTTACCCTTCGCTTTCTTCAAAATTTTTAGTTATTTTTTATATTATTTTGACTTTTATATGTATGAACATACGTTATTAAAATAAAAATATTTAAATGGCTCCTTTTGTAGTAAAGGTTCTTTCAGTGTTGCCATAGCTGTACTTAAAAAAGCTGTAGGTAAGAAAACCATATCAAATTGGTAACACAGCTCAATCTTACGTATAACCATGACAACTGTAATTAATTTTTTTTTAAGATGGAAACTCCATCAACATTATTTATCACTGAATGATTTTTGTATTAAATAAAAACTGCATATGTTATTGGAAGTGATTAATTTTTAGTATGGCGAGGGCTTAAACATTTTAATAGTTAAGATATTTTTGATAAGTTTAACCTTTGACAACCAACTAAAAATAATATCGTAGCAGGTATATAAAAAATATAAACATATGTATAATAATATAGAAAAATTATATGTTGTTGCATTTTGTTATAATATTTTTCAGTTTATTATACGCATTTAAGTATTAAATATTATTTGCTTAAGAACTTTTCAATGCCTTTCTTTGCGTTTTATCAAACGAAAGTAAAAATATCTTTTCCCATCCTTGTGTTTGAGACAGAAAATTTTAAATATGCTGAAAATCTTGCATACGCTTTTCAACAAATTCCATATATGTTAACATATGCAATCAATTTGTTGAAAATTTGAAAAATGTTGTCTACAAGATATGCTGGAATCATCAACGCTCATATGCTTAAGCCAATAACAAATCTTCAACATATGCGACATCATACATATGTTGAAAAAAACTATGTATCAACACGATATGTTGCCTTTGTTTTCAACTTTTTTTTTAGCAAACTGAATAGGCTTCAAGTAATAAAGAGGACAGTTTAGGAAGTCTATTTTAGTTCAAAAATAATATTGCTAAAATCAATAATAATGGAAGTAATAATACAGGAAGCGAGTGCAGTGAAGGTGATTTATAATGTTGTGACGATGTTTGTTTTGGAATCTGCATGGAAATGAACACATTGAAAGTGAAAAATCTAGAAGTTAAAACAAAACAACATATTATCCGTTACTATTTTGAAAATATTATGCTTTTTACAGGGGTGTTTGGAGAAATGTGTTTATACCTATTAGAGGTATAATTAGTTTTAAAATTAAATTTAACTAAAATTTTATTAACTCAATTATTTATTATTATTATTTATTATTATTATTTTTCTTTTTTATATCCGAACTAGAACTGATTTATTTATTTATTTAATTAAAAAATTGTCAATACATTTCCAATTAAATAATTAATTGTATTAATTAAATATTTAATTGAATTTGAATTTAAAACTAAATAAGACTTTTACAAGAACAACTTAATCTTTTTCTTTGTACGATTAAACGTAATGCAACGTATGATGATACGCAACGTTTTGCTATCAAAATTCTTGAAGTTCTCTATTACTGCGACTTATAATTGCTAAGAAGAATGCTTGAAATTAAAATGATAATTGACAACAAATATTAATTCTTCCTTGGTTTGACATTTAATAATTTATGCTTTTTGCCTGCCTGGGCGAGGAAATTTAGTTGTAGCTCCTTTATTTGTCGCAATATTAACCAGTAAAGCAAATTTATAAGAAGCTTCTAATGATGATTAATCACATTAAAACATTAGAAATCAATTTATTTTAAGACATACAAAACACCTCACTCTTTTCGAAGTTATTTTAAATTTTGATATTAAACTTCCTTCTAACGCTTAATTTTCTTTCTATTGTTTATCTTCTTCCTTACTTCCCTTAATTTATTACTTTTTTATCAAAATCGTTTTTCATAATTTTAAACTTGAGATCTCTTTTCATTTTAATTTTTTTAATTAAATAATTCAAGTTTTCTTCCTTTTAATAAGAGTAGGACAAGAATTATTCCATTAAAAACAGAAATTATCATGAATCATTACAATTTGATTAATAAGTAAAATGACGTCAGCAGTTTAAAAACTTGTTTTTGAATTTGAAAATTTATACCTCGAATTGTTACAAGTTTTTTTATTCGCCCTCCAGGTTTCTTAATAATAGAAAAATTTCCATTCAAATAATTTATACAAAATTAATTTTATCATTGAACACTGAAAGGAAAATATTATTCCTTTAGATATTTTCTAAAACAAAAAAGAAATCTCTATTGAAATTGTAACTTTTGAATTTGTAAGACAAAGTATTTGCAATTAAAATTAAATTCGGTTGGTTGTCTTAAAACAACAGTAAACATCTGCATGTGAAATGAAATAAAATAATGGATTTTATAATTCTTATTGTCTGCCTCGCCACAGCTTGCGTATTTTTGAATTTGATATTTTCATTTATTTCATATTTCTCAATTCTTGTCTTTTTGACAGCATTTTGAAAAGCTTTTTAAGCAACTTTTCTAGTTTGTACTGCTGGGATATTTTTCAACGTTTTTAAATTCGTTTATTTTTTGTTAGTTGTTGACAATTTAAATAATTGCAAAATAGATTCCTATTTCTGCTTTTGAAGTTGACACAGAAGAGGTGGGTGGTAAAATTTAAACATTTAGAAAAATTTTGTGTACAAAAATAATTCTTATGTTTTAGAAATAAAAGAAGAAAAAATGTAAAAAACTTCTCTGAATAAAATGGCTACAAGAAGGTAAACGCTCGAGTTGCTAAAACAGTTTTAATTTTTGGTCAAGATATTGTTTCATTCAAAAACGTTTTGAAAATGTTTGTCATCATTTATTTGCCAGAGAGTAGAAATACAACCGCACGATTGCGGAGCCGGATTTCGTATCTCAGAAGGAACAAAAAACAATTAAAACGAATTGCGGAGTTAAATGCGGAGATTATAAAATTATTTATTATTTGTTTACTAATTTTTTGTTTGTTTTTATTGAAAAATTTTTACAAATTTAAAAGAATTAAATCCATATTTTACTTATTTCTTTTTTTCTTCCTTTTTATTCCTATCCATTCACAAAAAATATTAACACATATGATTTTTTGTAAAGAAAACAATAAAACTGTGGCAATATGCTGGGAGATACAAATTTTTTAATAGAGAACTTTGAGAGAAAATGTAAAAAATTTAAATAGATTCTAATTTCGTGCAGATTCTTTGCGCATTTTCACTGTAAAAACTTCATAAAAACGGCATACGCAACCGTGAGTTTGTATTTCTACTCACAAGCATTCAAGTTTAGAGACTCTTTGCTTAAAATTGAATCGAATAAATATTTGCTTAAAAGTTTAAACAAGAAAGAACTCTATTTCTTTCCTGTTTTTCCTGCCTTAATTATTTTACTCATTTCGTATTGACTGCAGCCCAGGGATTCCACTTTGTCGTCGTCTTCCCAGCTTCTCAGTAGTCGTTTGGTTTGAACTTCAGTCTCTTATGTGTCAAATCAAAACGGTTACAATGAGGCAAATATCCGAGCTAATCAACAACAGTGGATTATTTGAACTTCTACAGTTCAGGCGAGGCCTTGGAACAATATCCGCCATTCTTAATTATCAATGGGTCTTTACATTTTTCTAAGAAAAAAATACGAATTAATTATGGAACTGAAATTCTTCGGTTCTTTATTGAATAACTTAGCTTGGTTTCTTTTGCTTAAACATTAATGGAGTAAAAAATTTAAAAAGTACTTGTAATTCATACTTGAATCTCTTTAAGGTTTCTGACTTTGTTCACCGAATTTTTTAAGTAAAGTTTTCTGTTAAAGTAGTTATGAATAAATAAAAAAATATCCGCACAACAAAGAAAGAGTATCTCTGTGCACCATTTAATACTTTAACAAAAATTTTAAAGAAGCATTAAAATTAAAAAAAGGTTATTTTGTTTCCCTTGTCATTTCTCACTTCGCTGAGAATTATTTGTGTTTAATTTTATAGCGCTGCTATGTCAAAAAAAAAGTACAATGAATCCTTTTTTTCTCTACTCTGACAGCAAATTAATTGTTACATATTGCATAATTCTCGCTTTGCTATTTACGAAGAAAAGTTTTAATAAAACAAAAAAGTACCAAAAAAAAAAACCCAAAAAGTACCATTTTTTTCTCCTTAGACTTATCTTTACACATGATAAAACTGCAACAGGATTATTTCTGTATATGAAATATTTTTAAAAATTTTGCTGTTTTCTGTTGCTGTTGTAATCGATATGGAATGCAAAACACTATTTTTGGAATTTTTTTTTATCTGTCTGTTTGTGTTCCCATCACATAAAAACTGCCAGATGGATTTAAATAAGATTTAGTGTGGTGGCCCCTTAGAAGCTAAGTTAAAATATGCGTCATTTCCTACAGAATATAGAGATAAAGGTGTGAAAGCACCCAAGTTAACCGTTCTAATTGTACTAAAACAATTGTCATCACATTTTATTTTCGTAGATGGAAAATTTTTACCAATGTTTACGAAAAAAGTCGTGGGCACTGCCAGTTGGATAACAATTTATATATTTTAATTTATGCATTATTTATCTTGTGTGTTGTTTAATAATTATTTTCAGAAAAACTACCAAGATTTACTTTTTTCCATTCCTTTCTTTACCTTTTGAAATAAAAAAATCCATTAAATTTAAATTTACTTTACGAATCTTCAAATTGTACAGATCGCCTAAAAACTTTATTTTATTTTATTAACTCTTTAAGTTTTTTTTTTTAAGGTTCCGTGGCCAAAGGACACAAACGTACCTTATTATATTTTCTGGTCTATTGAAATTTCGCACAGCTATAGTGACAAATTTATTAAGTTAAAATTTATTCGTAAGTGATTTGTGTTCAATAAAATCCTTCTTCAATTTCATTTAGTCATTTAAAACTATTTTTTTCTTAAAGGCAGCTTTTGCTTATCAAACACGAGCTTAAAAATTCTCTAACGAGATGAGTTGAACAAACAACCAGTTTTTCCTGCAACAGAAAATTATAGTGACCTTTGCCGCGTTATACGGGTTCTTAAAAGGCAGATAGAAAGCAAACAGTAGCTCAAACACCATCGGTGTCTTGAGTAGGAAAAAGGCTTTTAATCATTTCACTTTCTGCGTTAAAAGGGAGACTTTTAATTTTGCCCACTAAAGTGAATTCAGATTCCTCAAACTGTTTTCAGAGTTTTATTGAAACTGTCTGTCTGGCATCGTATAAGAGATATTCATTTTAATCCCCAGAAAAAAAACTTATGAAAATAAACAAACTTAAACAGGGCTTTTTATTTATTCACGTTTTAAGCTGATTATTCTTGTTAAGAATGTTCAAAATTGTAAAAATAATTTAAGTAACAACAAACGTATTGCAATGGAAAACTTTCAATTTTAGTAATTTCAGATTTATTTATTCTCGTAAACAATTTCTTTTCTATTCCTTTCAATAAAACACGTTTGTCAATTGCAGTTTATTTTTTTATTTTTGTTGTTGTGTTTTGTTCAGTTGTTTATGACAGCGTTACTTGGAAATATTTTCAAATTTTACACGTAACATCATAACACGAGCAGAAAGATTGTAGCAAATAAAAGAAAGAATTACAAGAAAAACTCACTATTTTCTCATTTGTACTTTTATAATAGAAAAATCGGATGAAAACGATTGTAAGGACATGACATTAGGAAGGAATGAAATTTGGCACAGAAATTCCACAATAGTAAAAGTAATAAAAGAATGTACGTGTGTTGTTATTTAATAGTTGGAGGAAAAACAAAAGGGAGAAAAAAACAGAAAAATGGAAACAAGTTAATTTTTGTTAAAAAGAAGAAGTGTAACTGCTCGTCAAGAAATTTACAAAATGTCATGTCATAAATAAGGCCACAGTTTAGAATGAACTTAAATTTAATTATGATTGTGATTCAAATATAAAAGATGTTAATAAGGATTTTTTTCTAAACAATTTTATGATTCCAGACATGTGGGCTACCTGAGCTTGGTTGCATGTGCCGTAATCTGAAGATACTTTTATAATTTTTAATGGCTTCGAAGCTGTGGGTTTAGCGGTAAAAATGGGGGTCTTTACAATCGCCATAGAAAATAATCTAACAAGACTAATGGTGTCATCAAGTAATACATGTGGCGCCATCTGCTGATATTGTCACATGTCGCGGGACTGATACTGGGAAATTGAGGCGAATTGACTGTGCGACTGCAACATTTTGACCCTGATTTACATTGAACTTTGACTTTTAAGATTTGGTACACAAAGAGGACAGACATAAACTTAATAATATCGCTACAATGTCAGTCCATCTACCTGCCTATCTGACCATCTCTCGTAGGTTCTATCCCTGAATCCATAATAATTAGACGTTTGATAGTTTTAGGGTAGGTTTATCGTATTGAAGGTTTAATATTTAATAATAAAATGAAATTAAAAAATTAGAGGGTATCCCCATAGTAAAGTAATTTTTATGATGTGTGGTCGTATATTTTAAACTATTGCAGGCAGACCCATGAAATTTCCGCAGAATTAACAAATCACTATGTTCCCTATAACTGCACGTATAAAAAATAAAGTAAAATATTAAAGGGTGCCCCATAACACAAAATATTTTTACGTCTTTTGCCTTATCTCTTTAAATGCAACAAACAGGTATTGGAAATCTACACAAGGATACACATCCGCTATGAAAAAAGTTTAAAAAATAAAATTAAGTTTAAAGGGTGTCCCAAAAGTAAAATTTATTTCGATATATATTATCTTATATTTAAAAACGCATTAAGCAGATGTTTTAAACTTAAAAAAATGATAAATAAAAAAAGTAAAATTAAAAATAAAGGGTGGCCCATAGATTTAGTTGCGTGAGTTCAACTCTCTTTCAGTGAATTTAATTTCTGGATGTCGGGACTTTAATTAAATCACTTTGGCCACTTATTCGTAGAAATAAAAATTAAAGAGTGGCCCGTACATAGAGTCCTGTGAGTCTAGCTCACAACTGGGAGATTTATTTCTGTATCCTATCATTTCAAATGCATCAGTTTGCCGGCAAGACTTAGCACTGCCTTTAGGACTCCTCCAACTTTAGAAGTGTATAAAATTATCATTTAACATTTTTATTTGTAGTAAAACCGCAATTAAAATGTTCAAAGAGCAGCGAAAATTTAGCAATGGTCGTCACTATAAAAAAGAAATGAAATTTAAAGTAACGGGTGTTCCCTAGAAGACGTGGTTTTGATCATACAGCTTTGAGTTTTTAACCCCAATAGGCAGACACTTGTGAACTACACAGTCATTAATATCTATATTCACGTTAAAAAATAGGCAATAAGATTAAATTTATAGAGTGTCCGAGTGTCCGGACATTATAATGAATGGTAAAATGTAAATTAAATATTTTGTCAGTTTCGTTTGCAATTCCTAAACTCATATTTGTGTTATTTTTCTATTATGTAGCGCTTGAATTTAGTTTTTTTTTACTTCGTATTTGGACTCAACATAAAAAGGAACAGAAAATAAATAAAATTTTTTGCTTAAGGGGATTTCTTTGAAACACTTTAGTAAAATCTACAACAATATTGTTGTTTTTATTTGCAAACCAGAAGAAAAAATATTTTGTTTGTACAAATTGTTCAAGGTTTTGTACATTTTTTTCTTGATTAGAATATTAAAAGGAATCAAAAATTGTTAATTTTTATAAAACAAAAAAATTGAACAATTTTGATTCATGAGAATAAAAGATAGAGAGAGTAGCAGTAAAAAATTTATTGCTTGAAATTTTTTTATGAAAGAAAAACAAAACACAAAAGCCCAGAAAATTAACTGTAAGTTTTTTTAAGGAAAAAAATATAAGAAAAATTGATAGCAACTTATTGTTACTTAAGGTAAGAAAGGGCTGCCAAGACTGAGTCACCTTTGGTTTTTTTTTAGAGGGACAAATGGGGGAAGAAAATATTTATTGCGATATCTGCTTATGAATATCTAAGATATGGGGTCAGTTGCTGGTCCTCTGGTTACTACTAAAAAATATTAAGACCTAATCCGCTTTCGTATAACACAAAAATCTTCCAAAGCTACTTTTTTGTATAAACTTTGTTTCTAATCGTAATGAATTGAAATAAGTTTCTTCCTTGTTGGAAACCCAAATGATTTTAGATATTTTTATTTTTCACATTTTATGCATTTTTTTCTTTTACCAAATCATACTCCAGTCCATTTAGCCTGTGTTTTAAATTCAACAAGCAAAATTTCTGCTGCACATTTGACTCCTCATAAGAAGGCATTAAAATATTTAAGTGAAAAGTGCAAACGCCAAAAACTTTTTGCTGTTAAATAAATCAAAAACAAAGACAAAATGTCAGGATACTTTTATATAGTTTTGTTTTATAAAGCAATTTTCTTTATAACATACAACACTCTAAAAATATAAATATAAATATTTTTTATATTTGTTTGCAGCACTAGAAAGTAATCATCCGGGTGTGTAATCAAAAACAAAAGAGGAAGAATAATAAAAAGGAATTAAGGCGAGAAACTAAAAAATAAAAGAAAAAACAAAAACTGAAAAAGAAAATTATTTAATTAAACTCTAAGTTTTGGACATTTAAAAGCCTGAAAGGGTAAAAATAAAAAAAAAAATCTGGAAAATTTTAAAACTTTTGTTTCTAGCACTTCAAATGTGTGTTTATAAAATTTTATTTAATTTAATTTCAAATTTTATTTGTAGTTTTATTTTATAAAACTAAGGCATTTACACTATACAATTTTTCATGAAACCAGCATGAAATTTTTGTTTGTTGGCAAAGCAAGAGGGGTAAGGAATATTGTATTGCTTGAAGTTTGAGAGGATGTTAGTGTTGCTTATGTTCATTTTAAAATAACGCATATCGCTTCACCTTAAAAAGAGAATTGAAGAAAAAAATGCCTCAAAAAATATCATAGTGTTAACCTGGACATTGTTAGAAGCTGCTTAAATTCTACCAGGGTAAATCTAATTGACTGTACAAAAACACAATTTCTTCTGTAAATTTTTAGTAACTTATATTAAAATGATCAAAATATTTTGCACAATGGGAAGAAAATACTTCAAAATATTTTGAAAGTTATACAGCATTTTAAAAACGGCTTAGCAAGAAAAAAAAAATAAACTAAATAAATTTTAACGCTATACTATAAAAGAGAATTTAAGTTTCAGTTTAAACTTTTCAGATTTTTTCTGGATGTCTAAAAACTTGCCCGAACTTTGACACGAACCTTTTATTTGACTTAATATTTCTATTAAAAAAAATGTATAATTTTTAATAAAATTACAGCTTGATACAAATCGAATAAAGAAATTTTCAATTCTCCAAAAAAAGTTGCAAAAATTCCAAAACTGAATAATTTTTGATTTTCTGCCCGCTTATTGTCACCCTGATAAAGAACTTCACCATAATCGATTCGTTCTGCTTCAGCATAACACCCAGATGCTGGGTGTGTTACTTATGCCAGGACCTTTTGTGTTTTAGATTGCTACGATGTCTCCTTCCTTTCAAACAAATAAATTGACGTTGTTACTTCAATCAAAAGACAATTGCGTGAAAAGAATTTTAATTAGATTTTTTTACTCTATCAGATGACTAGTAGAAAGTAAAATATTAATCGCACATATTTCTCTTGTGCATTTGAGATTTATTTATTTTAAATGATTTTTCTTCTCTCAGCTTTCTAATTTTTAAAACTTCGATCGTTGTAATTCTGGAAAACTTAAAATTTAGAACTTCTTATTCTCATGTACAGTCACTTTGCAATGGCCGTTGTTTTTACAGTCCTGCACGTGAGTTAAGCTTTTAAAAATAAAGTTAAATTGTCCCTGAAATATTTCAAATATTAGTGAAAGTTTTTTTTTTTTTTTTAAAATAAAAGAAAACAATAAGAAAATTGTTTCTAAAGTATTTTGACTAAATTGTTCTTTGTTGTTTGAATGGACCATGTGCGTGCTGGTATGATATTTATATCTTCTTTTTACAAATAAAAAGGAAAAACAGCTGTTCAGTATCTGTAAATTGCTTAGCTTTAATTTTTTTTTTAAATATTCTTTTCATATAATTTATAAAAGGGAATTAAATAAAGTTTCTACTCATTTGTTGTTTAATTTTAAGTATAGAAAACATTTGTTGCAAAATTACTTGATAATTATACTCTCAAGTTTTGCTTTACATTTTTTTGTATTCTTTTTGTTGTTATTGTTAAGAAAAAAACAAAACTTTTGCAAAACAAAGCGTCATTTTATTTTGCACTCCAGAGCAGTAAGATGAAAGAACTTATATGACTTTTTGAAAAACTTTTTTTTGCGACATTAAAAAGTAATTGCCCACTTTTAAAACATTTTTTTTCAACTGAACAATGTATTCATGTATGAGCAATTATTTTGGCCAACTATTTTTCAACGCCACTAAAAGAAAAAATACCAACTACTTTTCGAGAGAGCAGCTTAAAGTTCACATTACATTTATTTAGTTTTAGCCTCCACATAATGACAACCAATTACTGTTAAAATGCATTTAAAAAAATATTTTATTTTATTTAATTAAAAAAAAAAATATTTGCTATTTTTTTTAATACCATCACTTTTCTTACATGGTTTTTTTGAACATATAATTCTATTAACAAAATATTTCCAAGTTCTCCTTGTTGTATCACTTGACACTGAAAGCACATTTGCTTTTATTTCTTTTAATTAATTTTAAAAAGTTCATAGAGAATTTTTATTTTATTTTAAATATGAACTAATGAAGATTTCCTTTTAAAACATTTATCATAAGTAGACATTCATTTATTCTATAGCTCGTGTTATTTGTATTAATCAACCTTGAGTATTCATTCTGCTTGACACTTACACAGAAAAAAAAACAGAACTTTATTCTTACACTTGCCAACCATAAGAAAGATTAATATGCTTCTGCACTTCTTCCATTCCTTTAGTCATGTTCACACATGACTTAATTTTATATGAGAATGAGCCTGAAAGCCAGGCATGGTCACTTTGTATATAAATTTTAATAAATCACAAACCATCTGTAGAAATCTTTATTTGGTTTTGAAAAATATTCGGCAAAATTATAGAAAAAAATCCGTTCGAAATTTTTTCCATTATGTCCCACTGTTTTCCCCTATTTATTGACTACGAAAAGTGAAAAAATATTAAAGCAAAGAAGTAAATATTATCAATTAATAACCAGAAAGAAGCACTATGAAATGAAAATATTTCTACTCTGCCCATCTTCCGACTGTGATATCCTAAACACAAAGTTGAATATTTTAAAGCAGAGATATTTTTGTAATTTTTTCTACGAACAAGTTTGAACAGGTAATTTATAAATACTATTCTTGCAATGCCGCCTTCCTTCTAAATAATAAATAACTAAATGAATTCTTGCCAAGCTTTAATTTACATTCATTTTTATTTCTTAAGTTATTAAGAAATAAAAATGATTAAAATTACAATGACCAGCAAACAACCGAATATGCTGGTCTATTTGTATTTATAAGTGAATGAAACAAATTCTTCAAGCTAAAAACAAGCCATTAAATGCTTTATTTTTAAAAAGCTGTAAAACGTACTTCACTTAATCCCATCTCCTTAGTTGTAATATTAATTATATCAGACCGAATGATGACCCTGACTGTTATTTATGGATCAATGCCTTAAAATCTATTAAGCAGGTTTTAAAAGTGTTAAAAAAGGGGCAAAGAAGCTCAATTCGATTAACCAACTCAATTAAATTTTTGAAATATTTATATGTTTGATATAAAGAATTTTCTTTCCGAGAAACTTTCTTTTTTTGTGAACAAAAAGAAACTGATAATTTATAAACACTATCCTTGCAATTCTACTTTCCTGCCTTCCTGCATTATCTTACATTCCTGAATTAATGCGCATCACAAGTTCTCGATTATTCGTCAAATAGCAATCGAATAAATTTAAGATAACTTAAAAAATATTTATTTTTCCTGCTTTGGAGCAACATATTTTATTAGAATCGTGGCTTTATCGAGTACTGAGTTATAAGCAAAAAATTAATCCAATAGTTTTTCTTTAATAAAAACCATAAAAAAATATTTTTTAATTTTTAAAAATATTGCGCTGATTATCCCGACAAAATTATTTATATCATCGATATTGATTGTTAAAGGTGAAAACACGTTTCGATGGCAATATTTTTAAATTTTAATTAATTGAATTTAATATTCCCGCAATTTAAGTTTAAAATATTATTTTAATTTTTCAGGCCTAAATTTTTTGTCATTTGTATTCTTTCTGGCTTCAATATTATATTTTTGGCTTGGCGTTATCGTATAATATTTCTCTAATCAAAAACAAACAAAACAAAAAAAAAAAAAAAACAGTTTTTTTCTTGCTTTCAAATATAGTGGGCGTCGAGAGTAATCGACTATTTCTTAAACAGTAGTTAAATTATATTTCTATAATTTTAGAAAAATATATTGCCTGACTGATGTGGCGTCATCTAGTACTCAATTATTCGTCACATGGAAATTGAATATTTTTTCTTTATTTAAAAAATTTATTTATTTCATGTATTTAAAAATTTTGAAGTGTTAATGGATCTAATTTTAAATGTGCTTCTCATTATCGAGCTGAAACTATTTATTGAATTCATTTATAGTTTTTCACTATTTAAATCATAAATTGCATTAAATTTTACATCCCTGTTACGACCTGTTTGGCAACAACAAGAAAACACATGTTTCAGTTTAATTCAAAGACACAGAAACAGAAATATGGCTGATTTGCATTTAAATCAAGAAGACATGATATTAAATATCAACTAATTACAGCATTATGACTGCAAAAAGGGGAACAAATGAAGGAGGAAAGAAAAAAATGAAGAGAATTAATTAAACACGATATGAGTTGGAAAAAGTTTAGCGTGACACGAGTGTGTTTAAAGTAAAACATTTTATTTTGTAATTATTTCCAAAAAAATTTATTATTGCAGGTGGTTCATTAGGAAGTCACTTTTGGTGATTCGGATTCGCCAAACGGTTGAATTGAAGAAAAAAAATCGTAAATAGCACTCACGCACTCTCTGGCATGACATTTTTAAACACTTTCAAGATCCTTCAGTTTTTTTTCCCACCCAAGACAAAAATGTTTGTTTAAAGCCAAATTTAAATTGTCAACCAAAATGAGAAATTATGAATCCAAAATGCTTCGTCTCTTCAGTTTCTTTCAACAAAAATTTGTAATAAAAAACTGTGTCAAGCCATGATGAGAAAAGACTTCAAATAATCAAACATTAAGAATATCTTGAAATTATCCTTATGAAAATCATTAAATTCACCCGTATTAAGTACTGATGGCCCTTTTGCTTATTTAGCTCTTCAGGAAACCGCATGAAAATATTTCAAAAAAACAAACAATAAAGAAATCAAAGAAGCATTCTGTTTGTGAAATTTGACAAATTGCCAATAAGATTTTTGCCATTTCATTAGCAAATCTTTATAGAAATTTATGACCCTGTTTTTCTTCCACGACAATCGTATTTTAATCGAAAATATAATTACTCGTAGTCACAATGATTCTATTGTTATTCCCTTCATATACGAAATTTTACATAATCCAGCTAAACATCATCCTCCTTCCACTTTTAATTAAGTCACCGACGATATGCTCCAGTTTTTGTCACTCTAGTGTTGAAACAAAACCAGAATACTTTTGAAAGAGAATTTTTCAACACATTGCCACAAGCCTTATTTTACGATAATAACGCACTGAAAATACAATACATCAGTTTTATTTCTTTAGTGGCAGACATTAGTTTGACTTTATTGCAAGACAAGCAAAAGTGGCTGCAGTAAACAAACGACTTCATTGATGAGAGTACAAATACTCTTTCAACGTTTTTATTGTTATGACGTCACTGGTGGTGGTTCAGTTTTCTATGAGCTAAAACAAGAGTACAGACGAGCTTATATTTGCTACTAAAGAAATAAAATTGTTGTATTGTTATTTCATTGTGTTATTATCGGTCAATAAGGCTTGTGGCAATGTGTTGAAAAATTTTTCTTTAAAAGGAATCTGGTTTTGTTTAACCACTGGAGCATATCGAAACTGGAGCATGTCGTCTGGTATATCAAAGAAACCAGGTGACTTAAGAAAGACCAGTGGGATGGAAATTTGATAATTCAGTGCCTGAATGATTTGCGAATTAATTTAAAAAATGCATAATTTATTTACAGCTCTGCTTGCTACTCGCAGGCTATCAAATTGCAGCGAGAGGTTCCATTTTGCTTTCTAAAGCTTTAACATTTGTTTTAATTTTTTTACTGTTATTTGAAGTCCTTTATAAATGGGTTGCATATTGATTATTATCATGCCATTGATACATTAGTATCCATCATTATCATCATCAGCATGTCAAAATAACAATCTAGCTTTCAGATGTCCTAATTCACAGCCAATATTTAACAAACATCACTGATATGAATGTTATGTTTTAGTTGTATTTTTTTTTCCAATATGAAGTATAATAAAAATGATAAATTAACTTAATGAAGTGAACAGTATTGCTGATGTTATACGTGTTAGCCCTCTGTTGCAGTAAAGTTGTCAATATAAATATTTTTTATTTAACAAATAAATTGCTCCAATCACCTTAATTATGTTCAATTGTTGTTAATTCTCACCTGTTACAAAAACAGTTATTGCATATTTTTTTAAATATATTTACGTACCTGTAAAGAAAGGAAAATAAGAGAAATGTGTTAATTACATATGTTAATAATAACAAATAAACAATTTATTTTTAATTAAAAAAATTCTTAAAATTAGACAAACCAGGCACAAATGCAGTTTTAGATTTCTATTATTTAGAATTTTTTTTTTTTTTGGTTTCATTTATAATTTTTTATCTGATGCGGTGCTCTCATCATAAGTCTTCGATTTGCTAAACAATTACTGTAGCGCTCTAACAAAAATTATTAATTTTAAAACAATCCATAGGAATAAAGAACTAAATTAATTAGTTTTTAATAAATATTGTGATATTTTTTTTATCCTGATTAATTTTTTAAATAACCGATATCGATTGTTGAGGTGGAAGGCATGTCTCGATGGCCATTAAAAATAAAAGCTGTTCCAAAAGTTATGTGATATTCAATAAATTATTATCATGAGTTGAAGTTTTTGATTTAAAAACACATTAGTTGATTAAAAATTTTTTTTATTAAATCTTGTTTAGCAAAGTAGCGCTCTTATTAAAAAAAAACACAAATATTGAGATGACAGTTAAAAAAGAACTAAAAAAATAGGTACAATATATAAATTTTACATAATAATGTCATCGGCTCTTAATGGGTTAATCATTTTTTAAAAAATTTTGCCATTTAAAGAAAGATCTCTTCAAAAGCTTTTAAATGATACCCATATTGACATCTTAAAAAATTATGGACAATCGAACTTTTCTGTAAAAAGTTCAGAGGCCAATAACTCGTAAATATGAGCGAGTGCCAATTTTTTCACTAGATGATTTGTTCTTATCTTTTAATTCTTTTAATTCTCTATCGCCCTATATATTTATTTATTTATTTTTTTTTAATTGGAACTAATTTATTCTTCCGTATGATATCGAAAAATAAGAGGCAGGTGTAGTGTTTTGCCTGGCGTTGGAAATGAATTTTGTAGAAAGTACAAACTGAATAACAAACTTAGTAAAACCCTTTTTCACTTTTTGTAGTGAAGGGTAGAAAAATATGCTGAAACCGAATTAATGATTTTTTTTAACACGTCAAGTTTGCAGAGTGTGGATGAAGTTATGTCAGATATTGGAACAATTACAAGGTATATAATTTCAAGTCAAAGGGTGTTCCAATCGTGATAAAATTTTAATGTACGTGGCCTTATTTGAAAATCGCAATAAGCAAACAATATATTTTTTATAAAGGGTATTCCGATAGTGACATGATATAACTTATATGACTTTAGTTTTGCAAAATTTAGTATTTATAGAGATTTTGTACAAATATGTCCTTTCAAATAGTGTAAAGAATTAATCAAGTAAAAAAGGGTGTTTCCATAAAGGCCCTAGTTTTGACGTATGATGCCTTATCCTTCTAACTGTTGGAAAAAGACACCTTAAATTTTTAACAACAATTAAGAAAAAAATCGAGTCAAAGATTGAAATGTGGCTCATTAATTATAAGAAATCTTTACTTTTCATATTTTATTATTTATTATTTAAAAAAAAAGTATGCGGCAAAAATCCATGGTGTTTTTTTAAGAAAATTTTTGTGAATCATCCTTTGGCTAAATCAAGTTCTCGTTAGGGAATCTTAGGATTGCCAACAGTTCTAGTGTTGTTGGATCACCATCTTTCAGAACGTGCTGGCGGGTTTTTAAGACCATCATCACACTCGTTTGAAGCATTTTTTGAAGTCTGCTTTTTATTTTCACAAAATCATTTTGGTGACTTCTAATCTACTGAAATGATTTGTTAAACTAAAACGGCTTGTAAATGACCATGTTCATAAAATATTTTTCTTATGCGAAATCAGTGTTTTAAATTGATTTTGGCTTTATGTTCCGAATATCAGTAATAAAAATTTACGCGCAGTGGTTTTCCTTGGTGCTCTTTGTTTTGTTACAGATTTTTTCACGGCCTCTGTTTGAACCCAATATACAAAATGGTTGAGGTAAAACTATTGGTGTACTTCCTCATTCTCCAGATACTCACCTTCCACTACATCGTTTGCGTGAACTGAGCAGATAACCTTAGCTTTGATTTATTAACTGACATGAATACAGCATTCCCAAGGTAGCTGGAGCCAAGCTCATATGAACTTAGTGTCTTAATGTCAGCTTAGCTCGTCCTTGCTAGTCCGTCTTAAAATATAATTGAGTAAAACTTTCGATAGAATAAAATTTCTATTGAAAGATGCCGGGGATTTAAGTATAGACACACAGTATTGTGATCATTCCTGATCCTTTCAGTGTTATGGAACCATTCGGTACAAACTTTAAAGAAAAGTTGTACAGCAGTTTATTTCCACACATTGTTTTGATATCTAGAACAGCAGCGGACTCCCTTCGAAATCACAGTTTCTGTCCATTAAATCACCCAGTTGAATTAGAAGCGGTATACGTTTCTCTTGGCTACAACTGCAACAATCCCTTTCTTACTCTTTTACCACAATTCTTAAGACATTTGTTTTGGCTTCTCTAAGAATTTTTAAAGCAAAACCTTTCCTGCAGAAAAGAGAGATTATACTTCAGTCGTATAAATATTTTTTTTTTAAATTGTTGGCAGTCCAGATATACACAAAAATATTTGTGAAGCATTAGGAAAATAGAATTTCCTATAAATGAGCACTGTTAATATCTCCTGCGACAAACAACCAAGAAGCACTTAGAATATTTTAATACATTTTTAAAGAAATAGCTTTTTAATAATTAATTGAACAGTTTAATTATCAGTTCACTTGGAAAGTGTTCTAGATTTAAAGATTTATAGAAGATGAGGCACTTAAAGTTAAAGCAACACTGCAGTTTTGATTGTTGTTAAAGTAGACGAAACAGAAAATAAATTATCAGCGTGAAGTTGTTTTTTTTTTTTTTTTTTTTTTTTTTTTGGGAGACACTCTCTTGGTGAATTATTCATCTGCATAACAATCAAATAATAAATTTTTAATGTCAGTAACTCAGACTGCCGACGTTACTTAAAATAATTTTGTGAACAGTTTTTACATTTCAACAATATTGTCAAGCAAGTTGACAGTCAAATCTCAAAGACATCATGTCTGACAATAAAAAATTACAATTTCATTTGCATACAATTGTTATGCCCTCGAATCTGTTTGTGTATTTTCTGGTTTCCTTTTCGTTCAATTATAATATTAAACAATTGTGCATGACAAGGCTTAAGAGAATGACTTCTTATTTTCTTATTTTATGAGATAAATACACTTAAAAAAATAGTGTAGCACAAATTAAAGTTTATATTAATTTTATTCCATGTCAATAATTTTTAAGGCATTTTACAAAAAAACAAAAAAAAAAAAAAAAGACTTTCTTTTAAGGTCTTGTCTTTCTAGGGGCAACTTATTGCATTCGTAGACGATCGCACTTTAAATAGAATTTAACTGAATATTTCGAACGACATTTAGTGCCGTAATTTACCACCTAATTTGTTTGAAAATGGAACGACTTTCTAAAAAAATATTTTTATTTTTTGAAAAAATTCAAGCTCTGAAGAATGTCCCTGCTAAAAAGGTTGTAAACTTCAAAAATATCCCTTTTGTTGCTTCGACGAAAATACCCTAAAGCTCTTAACCAGTATAATGCAAACTGAATAACACCTGAGGGCGAAGTCTAAGCCTCAATATCCCTCCTACGTTATTCTTTTAACATCTCATTGAATATAGGAGTCCAGCACTGGTTTTAGTTTCTAAATTTTATGAAGTGAATAAATATGCTGTCTTTTGGTTACACTCCGTCTAATGATATAGAGACCAGATTCAAAACTTGTACTCCACTTTCCTTGATTTGTAGCCCTGTGAAATTAAAATTTAAATCGATTAACTCGTTTAACAGCTGAAGATTTATTTTAACATTTACATTTTAAAAATCTCCTTCTCCCTGCGCTGCACAGAGCAGCGTTTTACGCACAAACCAAATAAATTCGTGTTTAAATCAGTGAAGTCGTAATGAATAACTTTTTATTTTTTATAATTTATTTGAATTAGTTTAAAGTCAATTCAATTTATTTCAATTGGAAATAAATTGCAATTCACTTCGATAGAGCGATAGACGACAAAATTTTGAAGCGTATTGTGAATTTTCAAGGCATTTGCTTGAGACTTGTCGTTTTCGGACATGGCTTAAGTCAGGAAAGTTTTTATTGACTTTTTCAGAGTTTGCAAGGTTCACAATATACTTTTTGTGGCTAAAAATAAAACATAAAATTCGTTTAAAAATTTTGGCCAGCTTTTCGAGCCAAATTCTTTTCTGTGCCCTGTTTACAAGCTTTTTGGAATATTTTATTTTTAGTCCCCCTCTTAATGTCATAATCAATGACATTTTATTTGGGGCTGAATACCATTGAATGTGTAAAATATAAGAAAACATTATTATTACCAAAAACAACAGCAACAATGTCATTGTTGCCATTATCATTTTCTTATAAAAAAAAAACATTTTCCTTTTGCATAAAATACGAAGGATAAAAAGAATAAATGAAGCGAGAAAAATTCTCAGATTTACGATTACAAAAATAAATTTAAGGAAAGTGAAAATAAAAGCAAAACTGTGCATATTAATGTGCGTCAGCGTTTGTTTCAATACAAGATTGTTAAAGAAAAATTAATAACATTTTCTTGTTGTAACACAACGTAAAAGATTATTGAAGTAAAATATGTTTTTGGATTTAATTATAACGTAACTTTTCTTTTTGGGAAATATTGGCTTGTGTGTTACACCGCCCCTGCTGTAGGAAGTAGATATTTTTATCACGTTAAATTGGATTTTCTGAGAATTATTTTTGTTGGTTTATATAATCGATTGCAAGAGTTTTACTGTTTAATTACAAAAAATTGTTGAATAAATGAATAAAAAGTAAGCAAAACATTTCTTAGAAGATGCAATCACTATTTTATTAATATATTTTACAATTAATGTCTTGTCCAAAAAGTCAAGGTTAGGGATGCATCGTATGGCCGTTTTGATTATTACGATACTGATATTAAATAAAAAGCATTAGAGATACCGATACCAGTAGAAAATATATTTTTAAATCAGTGATTGAATAAGTAATTTTATAAACTAAAAATTCAGTAAAAAAATAAACAGAAATATCACGTAAATTAAAATAAAAAACTCAATCATATTTAAAAACGTTTAAAATGTTTTTATAATTTTTTATAATTTTTCTTATTATAAACGAAAAAAAAAATTATTTCTCTTGAGAAGTGCATTAAGATTATTCACAAGTTAAAAATAAAAACTTGAATTAATAAATTAATTTTATTAAAATATAAAATCGAAAAATATAATTTATTTTCAAGCATAATAATTAAAAGTGTTATATTCGGTCAATTCGAATCTTATTTACCCTTCGCCATAAAGATGATGAATTCTCTCTAATGCTATTGTGAAGCATTTAATCTTTCCTTTTAACTCGAGTGATTTTTAAGGTCATTTTTATAATTAATTATGAAAAAAATAACAGCATTCGTTCAGTATCCTTTGTACAATTTAATATGAATAATGAAGGGTATAAAAATTATTAAATGTTCGATTTAGTAATGAAAAAAAGAAAAATATGATAATAATAACAATAATAATAATAAAAATAATAATAATAAAAATAATAATAATAATAATAATCACAATAATAATAATAATAATAATAATAATAATCACAATAATAATAAATTAAATATTAAAAAAAATCTCAAAATAAGTAAAAATTTTAATTGTTTGAAAAACCTGCAATTCATTTTGTGGTAGGAGGGGAGTGAATCCAAGTCCTTGGAAAATTCATATTTAAATAGAAATGTTTTTAACTGCTTGGTCTTATTTGGAAGAAAAACAATTTTGTTTTGTATAAACTTGAATTTTTAGAGAACTTTTAAATGATCGATGATTTTTAATTTTATTTTTTGCATTTTAGGTTTTTAAAGAAATTTAAATTAAATTTTTTTTTTGGTAAAATTGATATCTCTTCTGTGAATTTTCGACTGTTAATTAAAATTGTTGTTTTTTTGGTTATCTAGATTCTTTTTTAAAATTTTTATTTTTCAATAAAAGAAAAAAAAAAACATGAGAAAAATATAGGCGCTCATCTTTTTTCGACCATATCTGTGCCGTTAGTGGACCGGTTTGAATGATTTTTAGTAGAACAATTCTCTAGACCTTATTTAATAATTTAGAGTTTTAGGAATTCCTATAAGTGGTGGTGGTTCACCAACTGGAAATTCCATTTATTCTGTTTTAACTTCTTGAACAACTTTTCAACGCAAACAAGGGCAGACGGTCAGACGTTATATATTTAATGATTTCAGAAATGCTTGTTGTGGAAATAACAACTACCTCTCTACCCGTGGTGAAAGCTATAAAAACAATTTTAAAAAATAAAGATAACTAAAAACCTTTAATTTTCCATTTAATAATTAAAAAAATATATATTTTTCTCTGCTCAGCTTTTGAGCGTGTTTATTTTCTCACATGTATTTCAGTACACAACTTTAAAAATAATAAAACAAACAAACTTTCAAAGCTGAAGTGTCAATATTTACTTTAACTTTTTTTAAAATTTTTTATTCTTATTTTAAAATTTGAATGGTATCATTGTAGCGACAATAGAAATATATAAATATCGGCGATACTTAGTGTTTAGTATTGGATGCATCACTAGTAAAAAGTGTTGGAAATTAAAAAAAAAAATTAAAAAAAAACACATAAAAAATGAAAAACGAGCTAAAAAGGGAACAAGGAATTCTTGTGAAATCGAAAACATCATGAGAAAAGTTTAAAAAGAAAACGGTCCTCAGCCCCAATTGTAGAGCGAATATAATTTTATCTTCACAAATTTTGAGCGCTACTTGTCGTCACTATTTCTCAACAGCAACCAATCAGTCAGCCAAAAATTAAAATTTCAGTCATTATTCATGAAATTAATACAAAATGGTTGTTGATGAAAATGAGCAAACGATGGCATTATAAAAGTGATGGATGACGAAAGAACTTTAATGCTTGAATATGCGATTCTATAAGAGTTTTTTCTTCCTTGTTTGCTTTCTTCTTTTCTTTTTTCAAATTTTGTTATGAATAAAAAAATTGTCAAAATATTCGAATAAATATGTGCATAATTTAAACGTACGAATGACGAGGCTGCTTTTAAATACAATACGTTTAAGAAACAAAATCTGAGCTGATGACAAATGTTGACTTATTTTCCATAAGAAAATTATTTATTCCTTCCAACTACAAATTGAATAACAAAAAGAAAAATATTTTGTTTATAAGCGGGACTGCGAAGGATATGTGACTGTTTGAAAGAAAATAAAAATCAGGGGGACGAGGAAGCAGCAAATATAAAGAACTGTGTTTTTATAAAAACACATAAATGGCTGAGGAAAAATTGTAAATGACAACTGAATATAAAATGAAAATCATGTATGATTTGGCCATCTCATCTCAACTTACCATTAAACATTTTTTTAAAAGCAACAAGCTGGAACAATATTTAAATAATACAATTTCATATCTGAAAACAGACAAAAATTTAAATATCAATTACTAATCTTTTTTTGGTTTTGTTACTCTAATTAATTTTGTAAAGAATAAGAAGTCTTAAGGTGTCCTTATTCCTGTTTACTTTCTTTACGTTGTAAATATGATTTTCGTCTCCTTAAATATTCATTAAGGTTTTTGCTGCATTTTAAAAAGATCTTTTATTATCACACTTGACACCTTTTACATTCAAAATACTCGTACATCATGACAATTTATTGCCAAAGATAAACAAAACGTTATTTTATTAATGTTTCTCTAGAGTATAAATTTCTACATTTTATCGTCAAGTAAGTTTTTTATTTTGTTTTTTAAGAAACTTGATGAATATTGTTTTTATGGCTAAAATAAAATTTTAAAGATCACAAAGTTTATGTAATTTGTTTTTGCATCTTTCTTAAGAAGAAAAAAGTTTTAGAAGAAAAAATCATAAAAGCCAAGATGTTGGGAATATGTTGCCTTAAGAGCTGGGAAGCTAATGACTTTCATAATGATGAACGTTTTATAAAAATTATTGCGAAAAATTAAAAAAAGAAAATATTCATTTAAAGCAAAAGTATTAAAATTAAAGTATTTACAAGCGCAAAAAACTTATAACAAAATTAAATTCCTCTCTTTTAAAACTGGACCACTTAAAATTCAATTGATTCCATGGCGCAATTGGAGATTCCGAGGTGAAGCAGAACAAATCATTAATAATTTTTTTTTTTCAACAACTTTGGTTTTATTTCGGCAAATAATGCAACATGTTATTTGAAAACGGCAAATAAACCCAGTTACTCGAACTTTAACTCATAAGACTGTGTTTCTTATCAGGTTACGCTTGACCACAATTGGTAATCTTTCAAGTCATTTACTTACTTTGACATTTGTCAATCGATTGTCATGAGAACACATGTTGTTACAAAAATAAGATTTAACAATTCTTTACATACGAAAAACAAAGAGTTAATGTCGCTGTGATAAAACGGAAGTGAAAAAAGTTACTGCCACCAGTAACAAAGTATTGGGTGTCAGAATAATTGCAGTAGAGTAACAAAAAATCATGAGTTTAACTCCCATTGGCTGCATGAATATAGAAAACATGTTTGTGGTTTCTTTTTACAAAAAAAAATAAAAAAAAAATAGAAAAACAAATTCCCGGAGTTTAGAGTACAAAAAGCAGACGATTATTTTGTGCAGCCTTAGCAGATGAAATGGTGAGGGTGCCTGTACAAAGAGCAGCAGATGCTGATGATCAAACCAACCCTTTAGTAATAAGAAGCTGTTTTTTTGTGGTGTAGGTTGATACCTTCCTACACATAACAACAGTATGTGGTAGTAGTGTGACTAAGTTGGAAAAAAGGTTCTGAAGTTTGAAACAAAAAAGGAAGTTATAAATTTTATATTCGAATGAAGTCGTAGCATAGAGTCATCTGAGTGGCTGGGCATATTAAGGGCAATTTTAAGTAAACAAGGGATCTACTAAGAAGGCATTAGGAATTTAATAAATATATTATTAAATAGTAACAGAGTAAATAATAAGAAAAATATACTTGATTCCTTAATGGTTACAGTGTTTTTGTAATCAGCTTAGTTTTTGTCATAAGAATTTTCAATTTCTGGTGAGTTTGTGTAGAGTTGTAGCGTGACTGTCATGAAATGTTTCGTTTTTTTGCAGCAATCAAGCGGAATTAATGTAAAAAATAATATTTCTTCAAAAGAACTGACCTCTAAATAGACAAAGTTATAATTATCTGTTAAAAAAAAATATATATATATTTCATTGGTAATTTATATTATAAATTATTTGAGAAAGATTGCAGTGGGGCGGTTTGTAATTTCCAAATGCAAATTTTACGATTGTTGTTATAGTGGACATAGCAGTACAGGTTCTTTTTAAATTTTTAACTTTCTAGCCATGACAGTTAAAAAAAATGGCCATATACATCAAATAGTGTGAGCTATTGGGGAACCCTTTTATTTATAATTTTGATTGTTTATACTTTTTATTATTATTACGGTCATACTAATCGACATTCTGTCAAATTTTTGAGTTGTTGCCTATAACGGTTAAAAGGATAGGCCCGTATAGGTCAAATTGCGTCTTTGGAGTCACTCTTTAATTTTTTATTTATTTTAGAATTACTTTTTGCTGTTGGGAGTTATAATGATACATGTTTTTTTTTGTAAATTTCAAGATGGTGCCGTTTATGGTTTATGATCCACGTACAAAATATGTATGTTGCATAGGGACACCCTTTAGTTCTTAAATTATGAACTGTTTTTAAAACGGTACCAATCGGTAAGCAAAATCTTTCAAATAAAAGCAAATTTTTTAAATTTGTTCAGATGTTATTGAAGTCTGAAATTAAATTATACCTGAACTAAAGCTGTATTAAAATTATTAATTTGGTTATAAAAAAGAATAATTTTTATTTTAAAGATATTTGTTTCAAGTTAACTATCTTCATTATAATTAATTAAAATTAGTTTTATTACTTTAAATTTATTGAATTTTAAAAATATTTTGTTTGAATTTTTAGTATATTTTGTTTTTGCTATGAAAATGAGTTGTCTTCCAGTAGTTGGATATGAATTTTCATGGTTTCTGTTTTCTTATACGTTGCATATTTACTTTTTAAATTTGTGCTTCCATAATTGCGATTTTTTTTTACAGAAGAAATTTACGATCTTTTACCTTGAACAAAACCAAATTGCCTACTTTTATTGTTGTTGTATTAAGAATGCATTTGTGTGTTCATATTTTATCTTTTACCAGTTTTGCACTCAAAAGTAAAAAAACTTTAATTGTGTTTTAATAGAAAAATAAAAAAAAAGTTAATTTACACCCATGCAAACAAATATTCATAAAAGAATATATTCTTAACCATGTTAATGGAATGTGAATATGAGAGCATGTGTCTGCATGTAAGTGCATGTTTTCAAGATAATTGGAATATAAATTATTTAAGAAACATGAAGTGAGTGTGTAAAACAATGTTTAATTAATAAAGTGGTTTAAAACTTATTTCAATGAAATAATTAAGTAAAAAGAACCTTAATTTATGTTTTCAGGAAGGATACACAAACCTCTAGTCCTTTTTATGTTTGAAGCATCCGTAGATATTGAAACTGCACTGCTTTAGATTACGGAGCTCTTTCCTTGCTGAGAGATTTTTTGCAATCCATAAGAGCAGTCGGCCTTTCCAAGATAAACTCACACTTTTGTAGATAAAATGTTTCATGTCCAATACGATAAATGGCTTATTTTCACGACTCTTTGAGAATTAGGAACAGAACAGCCAAATATTAATGTAGTCAATAAAAGGAATCAGTTTCTAATGAAATGATCTGAGTGCGTGTCTTATGATCTCCAAAATTGAAAATATGAAAGACATAACAGATCGTTAACTTTCCACGGGCTGAGTTGTTTATTTTGCAACATAAAAATGTAAAGGGTGACACCTTGCTATACAAACTTTATTATTTAAAGCATCTGTTTTATTTGCCCTCGTTAAATTTATAGAACCAAACACGTTTGATGTGGAACGCAAACAACCATTAAGTGCATCAAAGAAATTCTTGCACAAATAAAAATTTCGGTTTTAATAAACACAACTCACACACAAATTTATGCACTAGAAAACATACTAAATTATTATTCAACATGAAATTAAAAGAGGAAATAAAACAAAAATGCACTTCTAATTAAAAGTATGAGGAGGAAAAATAATTTTTAATTTAGTTCGGTTTTATGCTGGTGTTCATTTCGTGTTTTATGACAAAAAGTAAAACATTATTCATGAACTGTTATGCGAGCATGTTGAAACAATTTTTCATTAAAATACTCGAAATGGAAAACTCTTTATTTTCAAAAAATTAATTAAATGTTTTTTGTAGTGTTTTTTTAATTCAAAGTGTTACGGATTATGTAGATAAGGGAAATAATAAAACAAATTAGAACTGTTAATTGTTTTGCAGTTTAATATTTTGTTGGTTTCTTTGTCTGTTCTTATTTTAAATTGTATAAATGGAAAAGACTTGACTTAACTCTTGTGTTAAAATTTTTGTGTTTTAATTTACTGGCGGAACAAATCCAATTTACTTTATAAAAAAAAGGTTCACAAATTATGTTATGATATTGAATTTTAAATACAAGCCTGCCTTGCAACACTCGTATTTTATCTTTATGAGTATAGCTTACTCTTTCTTTTAATGTTTTACTTTGCATCCCTTAAAATTATAGTTATATATTTTGTAAATCCTTTTTAATATTTTTAGTCGTAATAAACTATTGAAACGAGAAAGATCGTCTTTTAATTGAGCGGAAAAATACCAAGAGGTTATGAGCCCAGGAGTGCTCTAGTGAAAAAAATTAAATAATAAAAAGTGAAAAGACAAATATTTAAAAAAAAAAAGTTAAAATGAGTGCATCAATGTATAGCATTGAAAAATTAGACGAAACGAATTACGACTCGTGGAGCATCCAAATTAAGGCTGTTTTAATTCATCAAGATTTGTGGTCAACCATTTGTGATGATAAGCCAACGGCACCGGATGAAATTGCAGCATGGATGAAACGAGATGAAGAGGCAACATCGACCATAATTTTGAGTGTTACGCATATGCAAATTTCATATATAAAAAACTGTTTATCAGCGAGTGCAGCTTGGAACACATTGCGTGAAGTGCATAGACCAAAAGGACCGGTACGAAAGGTTTCACTCTTTAAACAACTTCTTAGTATGAGAATGGGAGAAGGAGAATGCGTTCAGCAATATGTTTGTAAGTTGTCATCAATTGTGGAAAAGTTAGCTGAAACTGGAATAGAGCTTCAAGATGAGTTATTTGCTATAATGCTTCTAGCAAGTTTGCCTAAATCATATGAGAACTTTGTCATAGCTCTAGAAACAAGAGATGATTTACCAAAGCTCAGTGCCCTAAAGCTAAAATTGACAGAAGAAGATGAAAGAAGAAAAGTTGGTGAGCAAATTGGATATAGTGAAGAAGGTGCACAAGTGTTTATGTCTCAATTAAATAAACGGAACAACAACAACGTAAATAGCTGTAGAAACGGGAATAATAACAACAAGGAGAAAAACCCTCAAGCCGGTAAGAAAAACCCAAATTTTAATTGTTTTAAATGCGGTCGCAGAGGTCATTACGCAGCTCAATGCAGCAACAACAAAACAGAAACAAGCAATAAAACAGTACAACAAGAAAAGAAAAACACACACGCATACTCCGTATTTGCAGCGACCAACAACAACAGTGTATTAAATAGTAATGTGTGGTGTCTAGACAGCGGTGCGTCTGCTCATTTGTGTTCTAACCGTAACCTTTTTGAAACATTCGAGACGCATAAAGAATTTATTACTCTAGCAGGTCAAAACAAAATTGAAGCAGAGGGTAGAGGTACAGTTTGCATTGAGGAATGTAACATTGTTTTAAATGATGTCTTATTTGTACCAAATCTACAATGTAATTTTATTTATGTGGGCAGAGTAGCGGTAAAAGATGTTGTAAAATTTAACAGCAGAGAAGCAAAGATAATTGACAAAAATGGAAAAACCATATTATGCGCAAAAAGGGTTGGAGAATTGTTTTTGTATTCCGCGACAAATAACTCTTTGTTTATGGCGACAACGAATATATGCGAAGCTATGAAGTGGCATAACCGTTACGGACATTTGAATGTGTCTAGCTTAAATGAGATAACGCAAAAGAGTTTGGTTAATGGCCTTAATGTGAACTTTCCCAAAGTAATTAACTGTACCACATGCTTAAAATGTAAATGCACAACAAAACCGTTTTCGAGTTCTGAAAATAGAGCAACAGAATTATTGGAAATAATTCATACAGACATTTGTGGTCCAATAAATAAAAATTCATTTGGTGGTGCACGTTATATTTTAATGTTTATTGATGATCGATCTCGATATGTATTCGTTTATTTTTTGAAGAATAAAAGCCAAGCATTGGAAACTTTCAAAGACTTTAAGGCTATGGTAGAATGTCAAACAGGACAGAAAATAAAAATGCTTAGATCTGACAATGGTACGGAGTTTGCTAATAAGGCTTTCGATTATTTTTTGAAATTAAATGGAATTAAGCGACAACTAACTGTACCCCATACACCACAACAAAACGGGGTAGCTGAGCGTTATAATAGGACGTTAGTCGAAATGGCCAGAGCAATGTTACTTTATTTTAACGTTGACGAATCTTTGTGGGCAGAAGCTGTGAACACTGCCGCTTACATTAGAAATAGGTCGCCTACAAAAGCGTTGAATAATTGTACCCCATATGAAGTTTGGTATAATAAAAAACCCAACGTACGTCATTTTAAAACTTTTGGTTGCATAGCAATAGTATTAGACAAAACGCATCATCACAAGTTCCGGCCAAAAGGAAAAGAATGCATCATGGTTGGTTATTCGGAAACATCAAAAGCGTATCGACTATTTGAAAAAACAACAGGCAAGATAATAATAAGTCGCGATGTTTACTTTATTGAAGGTCCATTGATAAAAGATAATAATGAAGAGCTTCAACGTAAGGATAAAAAAGAAATCCTAAGTATAGAAATAAAACATGATGGTGAGCCGCTTGATAAAAATACTGTACAACACGATGATGGAAGCAAAAGTGACAGTGAGTTCGAATCTGCAGAAGAAGAATACCCAAATCCTAATGCTTTAATGGAGGGCTCAGAACTTGTCGGATTTCATACAAAAAATGGGATTCACAATGGACCAGGAAGACCGAAACTAGTGCGAACAGGCCGACCAGGAAGACCGAGAAAGCAGTATAATACTTTAAATTTGATGTGTGGGGACAATATTGCAATTCCTAAAACAGTTAACGAGGCGTTATCATGTGAGTACTCAGAATATTGGCTAAATGCGATGCAGGAGGAGTATAATGCACTTCTTAAAAATGATACCTGGGAGTTATCGGAGCTACCACATAATCAGAAGGTCGTAGGATGTAAATGGGTTTTTGCATTGAAAAAGAACACGGAAGGCCATATTGAACGTTTTAAGGCTAGATTAGTTGCAAAGGGTTACGCACAAAAATATGGCATAAATTATACAGAAACATTTTCACCTGTTGTGCGATATGAAACAATCAGAATGGTGATTACCCTTGCAGCAGAATATCAGCTCCATTTACATCAAATAGATGTATCAACGGCGTACTTAAATAGCGAATTAACTGATGAGATATATATGGCGCAACCTGAGCAGTTCGTAGATGAACGATTTCCCGACAAAGTTTTCAAACTAAAGAAAGCGTTATATGGACTTAAGCAGTCTGGCCGACAATGGAACATAAAGTTAGATGAAATATTAAAAGGAATTGGTTTCCATCCCTGTGAAAGTGATCCCTGTTTATATCGAAAGGGAAATAGTAGTGACATCAATTTAATCGCTGTATATGTGGATGATTTGTTAATCGCATGTTCTGATTTAAATGAAATGAATTTAATTAAATCTAAAATTTCAGAAAGAGTATCCATAGTAGATAAAGGTACCGCAAAACATTTCCTTAGCATTGAAATTGAGAGAGAAGAAGCCACTGGACAAATTACAATTCACCAGAATAAATATATTAGAGAGCTTCTACAAGAACATCGAATGTTAGAGTGCCGTCCAGTCTCTACTCCTTTAGAACCCAAATTTCAAGTTGTATGTCATAATGATAACTGCAAGAAGGTCAACCCAACAAGTTATCAGTCACTCATTGGTTCCTTGATGTACTTAGCAATTTGTACTCGCCCTGACATATTGCATTCAGTGTGTAAATTATCTCAAAGGAACAAGGATCCACATCATGAACATATGGAAGCAGCAAAAAGACTTTTAAAATATCTAAATAAAACTGCAAGTTATCGACTAAGATATCAGAAAACTGGCAGGCCAGTAGTGTGCTACTCTGATGCTGATTGGGGCGGTGATGCTGTGAATCGAAAATCATATACGGGATATGTTTTTATTCTTGCTGGTTGTGCATTCTCTTGGGAGTCTAAGAAGCAAGCTACTGTAGCCTTAAGTAGCACAGAAGCCGAATACATGGCACTTTCATCAGCGGCGAAGGAAGCAGTATTTTTAAAGAAATTGATTGGTGAGGTGCAACTGCATACTCCAGAAAAAATTGTTATATATGGAGATAATCTTGGTGCTTTACACTTAGTTAAAAATCCTATTTATCACAGTAGAAGTAAACATATAGATATCAAGTATCATCATATAAGAAATGTGTTCGTTGAGAAATTAATTGATTTAGAATATTGTAGCAGTAATGCCAACGTTTCTGATATTTTGACAAAGAATTTATCTAAAATTAATCACATGAAATTAGTAGAAGCTTTGGGTTTTATAAATGTATGAATGTATAATTAGTATATAATCTTATTAAAATATAAGTGTTGAGGAGGAGTGTTATGATATTGAATTTTAAATACAAGCCTGCCTTGCAACACTCGTATTTTATCTTTATGAGTATAGCTTACTCTTTCTTTTAATGTTTTACTTTGCCTCCCTTAAAATTATAGTTATATATTTTGTAAATCCTTTTTAATATTTTTAGTCGTAATAAACTATTGAAACGAGAAAGATCGTCTTTTAATTGAGCGGAAAAATACCAAGAAATTATAACTATTGTTACAAATATTTGGGGAGTTATAGCTCTTTGTTTGCCGCTTTTTATACCCTTCACAGCAGCTGGAGAATATAAAGAAATTTTTATAATTTGACTTTGTGTTGCCATACCGAATGCATATTTAAGATCCTTTAAGGAGTCGATTTAATCATATGAAATTGTTGACCTGCCACTTCAGGGGAATCTAAATTTTGCTGAGAGGGACATAAATCTCTGAAAATAAATATAGAACAGAGGCTGCTTCCATTATTTCTTACTCTTCATATTCGTTTATTGCTTTTGCATTCTTAAAGTGGCGACACCCAAAAAGTCAGATTTACAGCCAAAAATCTTTTATTTTATTTTTATTTTATTTTTTATTTTGTAGTATTAAAAAATAAATTTAATTTCCTCACAAAATCCAAAATAATAAGAAGAATAAAAACATTAACAAAAAACCGAAATTTTATCTAAAATTAGGGTTTCACTAGAAAAAAGATTTAAGTCAAAAATCGATTATGTACCAGTCGTGTTGATTTAATAAATAAATGGAATTAAAAAAGTAAAAAAATTTAAATAAGAATCGGTGTATCACAAAAGAAAAATCTTTATTTCTTTTAAATTTCTTGATGTAAATTATTCTCTTTTTTATTGATTTATATATTGACGATCTATATTTTTTGTAAAAACAACAGGGATTTAAGTAAAAGCAATGGAGATGATGATTAAAAGCCAAAGACGATTGTCATAAATTTTTTGTTTTATGATACAAATAAAGTTTATATCGAGAACACTGCTAAACCAGGATTTTAAAACTCACAGAAAAAAATCATATAGTACCCGACCTGCTAGTTCAATAAATAAAAAGAATAAAAAAAGTAAAAATTTAAATAAAGATCGTGCTTTTGAAATATCGAAAATGAAAAATTTTAAAATTTCTTCAAAATATCTAAATCTAAATTTTCCTATCTTGTTTCATTCTGCGATTTTTATTTTTATAGAAACAATATGGATTTATGTTTAAGCAAAGGAAACAATCATTCAAAACTAAAGTCGACTTCTATAAATTTTTATTTTTTATGGAACAAATGAAATTCAAAGCGAGATTATTATTTCTTGACACTTCTTGATTGGTCATTAATTCTGTAAAACATGATTCTATAGCGATAAATCTTTATTTGCGTTCATGTCGTGGCAGTTTTTACTTGTTATTGAAATTTATTTCATGTTACTTAAAGGATTAAGTTTTTTGTTATGAAAACCAGACTGAGTTATTGTTTAAGTATGTGAACATTTAAATTATATTTAATACTCATGTTAACCAACTGAAAGCGAATACGACAGATAACGTCAATAAAAAAATAATGATGCAAAAAACATATCATTACAAATAAATTTATTGTTTTACATAAATTCTAGGAAAATTGAAGATAAAAATAATAATGATAATTTATTACAAAATGCTCTTTTACTTTAACGTGTGTAATAACCAATTTTTTACACACTTTTCATTTCATTATTATTTTAATAAATTTAATTATAAATAATTATTATAAATTGTTAAAGTACTGTAACGAAAGCCGTTTAGGCAATCTTTTGAAGTGATCATATCAACACAGACATAAATTCATAAATAAATGGAACAAATCGGAATTTCAAAAAAATGAATGAAAATTAAAATTTATTTGGAATAATAAATAATATAATTTATTAAAAAATCAATTTTACCAAATATTGAAATTTGACTAAAAACCAAAAATTAAAAAAAAAATCACAATAAGCAAATCATGATGTCTCAGAAAATTTTAAAATTTACAAAAAAAGGAAAATTTCCGTAAATTCTAAATGCAGATACTTTATGTTTTATTCATTCGAATTTTTTTAATAAAATTTTATTTATTATTAATTAAACAGAAATCAAGAGAAATTTATTAAAAAAACTAATTTTTTAAACAAAATTTAAAAAAAGCGGAAAATTATATAAATTTTGATTTCTAAGCAAGTAAGAGTGCTATAACGCCATTACCGAATCTTATATACCCTTCATCATGTATGTAAATCTAGTTTAGTGAAAAAAAGCAAATATTGGGGTGCATGAAAAAATAAGAAAAATATTTAATAAATAAAAAATAAATAAAATAAAATAAAAATATATTTTTTCGGCCTTGCTTCATTTTTAAAAATTAAAAAAATCATTTAGTATTTTATATAAATTTAAATAAAAATGTCTCTGCAGCTAACGGCTTAAGCATTTTCTAAATGATTTCCTTAAAAGCTTTCAAATGATACCCCAAATTTACTATATTGACAATTGTACTTTTCTATGAGAAGTTCAGAGGCCCATAAATCGGAAAATATGAGCGATTGCCAATTCCTTCCCTTGATGTTTTTTCTTATTTTTTAATTCTCTATCGCCCCAATATTTGTTGTTTTGATAGATATTTCTTTACTTGACTAGATTTTTTGGAACAAAATTATATGAACAAATTAGAGGCAGTCGTGATGTTTTGTCCGCTGCCTCAAAAAACATGGATTGATCTTGTTAATTTTTAATGGCGAAATTTTCAAAACTATGACCGAATGGCATTTTCAAACTTTCTCTAGCTTATTTAGTGCCTTGGCAAACTTGATTTCAACAATAACACGGACGGGCAGACGGACAGCGCTCAATCGACTTTGCCATGCATAAGAACTAAGAATAATTATACTTTATAGAATCGGACATGGATATTGTAGAAATTACAAACGGAATAACCTGTGGTGAAAGGTATAACAAGAAACAGGATGCAGGATCTCTCTACATTGCAAAAGTCTAAACGTACCCAGCAAAAAATTTAAGAAAAGGCAATCGATTGTGGAATTAAGCATTTTTGAAGGAAGTACTTCCAACTTGATTAACAACCTAATGATTTTAACAAGTCATGAGACTTTTATAATTAATTATTGAGAAATGATTTTACAATGATTATTACAGAAAATAATAAAAATCATTAGTACGAAATTTAGGGTATTCCCTTTTAAACTTAAAGTTCAATATCTACTTCCTTTATTGGCCAACTCATGTAATGTGTTTTGTAAGCGATTAACAAAATCTGGCAATCACAAAAGTAAGTCATTACATGGCAAGTACTTTTTAAGGTAACGTTTAAGTTTTTGCTGGGTATTAACTCGCTTATAAAAATAAAAAGCATTTGTGAGAGGTATGGTAGTATTAAGTATTAGAGTACGAATTGGAAAGTTATTTCTATTTAGTTGTTAAGTGTGTTTGTGTGTTTTATTCAACAATGTTATCAACTGAATTACAAAAAGCTGATTTCATAAAGTTACATCAAAGAAAATAGTTCTTGTCGTGATTAATTTTGCAATTAAAGGAATCTAAAGATGATAAAAAATATAACGATATCTAACATTTTTTTAAAATAACAAAAAATAAATTGTAGAGACTATTAAAATATATTTAACCCTACTGATTTGATTTATTAATGTTCAAAATATTCATGAATATAATTAATTAATCTAATACATAAGTAATGACGCGACCAGTAGTGTGTGTGTGTGTATAAATCACATAATATTGCGCTGAAAATTTGCACAAGGATTTTTGAAAAATATAGTTTCATTTTTTAAAATCATTAATCAATATTTTTGTTGTTTTAAAGCTTAATTTACACGCAACAAATATTTGAGGAAATAAAATTATGAATAAATTCAAGTTTAATGTTTGTGGTTTTCCTATTCTTTTTTGTAAATACATTAACAAAAATACAATCGAATATAGAAACAATCATAATTATGATTTCCTTTTTACAACAATTGGGAATAGACTGAGAATACTGAGGACGGGTGTCCAATCGAGCTAGAAAATAAGCAGTATGCGGCTGTCCCAATTTGAATCTGAGTGTCCTTATTTTTATTATGTTTAAATAAAAGTAGGTCGTTTGTTCTGTGTTGCCTTATTTGTAATATGTTGAGATAAAAATAGGTATTGTGCTCTTAGAATCCGAGCCAACAACCGAAAAAAAGGAGTTGCATGATGTAGATAATAAAAAGGAAATATAAGCCATATTTGAGTTGTTTATTTTGAAAGTGGCATAAGTCATTTGGCTTTAAGGCTGATGCACATATTTATCATGTTTCAAGGTCTAAGAAGTATTGGGGCAAAATCTCGAGAAGACATAATTGCATTTATTATCTCAGGATGCCTTTTTTTTATTCAATACAACTTTGCTCAACACAAGTCCGTAGCAGCTCTTAAAATTCGTTTTTTTTTTTTTCTTTGAAAAAGTAAATCATACCACTTTCAAAATAAACATCTCATTTATATTTTAAAATTATTTCTTAGTTATGAAATTTAAATTACATATTTAAAATTTCATTTTAAGAGAGTCTTTTGCAAAATACAGAGCTTTGTTTAGTTTCCAAACATTTACTGAATTAATAAAGTTGGCAAGACGCAACTTTTTTTTTCTCTTCTGCAGTTTACAAATTTCTAACTTCAGTTTTCTCTCTTTCCTATTGCAAAAATTCTTTTGAATAAAATTCCTTTTTATTTTTCAGTCTCATAGCAAAAACGACGAGTGTGTTCATTAGTTTATGAACCCCTTCATATTAATGCTCATGTGTGATTTATGGTGTTAGTTAAGCTATTTGATATTCTAATCAGTTTTACTTCATTTAGTTTTCAACTACGCCAAGTATTTATATTCTTGGCTTAATATTCTAATTAAAATAATATTTGATAAATTTTTGAAGGTGAGTGGTGACCAGATAAAATTTTGTTTCACAAGCTGTCAAAGAAATATTTTGTATATAAATCAAAAAATATTAGATAATCAAAAATAAAATAAAAAATAAAGGAAAATAAAATGAATAGAAGAGAATTAAAAAACATACACGTAGAGAAAATAAATTTTTGTTTTGAAGGCACATTCATTTCATAAAAAGTATAAACGAACTTAAAAAAAAAAAAATTAAATTATAAAAAAGTTATATTTCGCCACCGGTGTTTGTAAGGGTTTGCCTTCGGAAAACATTTATAACATTTGTTAAGAATAAACATTTATTTAATTGTATTTTAATAAGCTGCATAATGAAATAATCCAACATTCTTTTAAGCGATTTTATTTAAGGCAAAATAATTTTCTGATTCCACTTATAAGCAAAGTAAATTGCGGTATCTGATCATCAGATAACTTTTTGTGCATATCAAAGTGTTAGATTTGGTTTCCGAAATTTGCCACTAAAATTATCCAGATTTATTCATAATATTCCGAAATTTCATAGAATTTTTTTTTATAACTTTTAGTTGTTTTTAGATTGAAGTTTATATATTAAAAATTATATCAATTTTACATTTAACTATTTTTAAATTGCAAAAGTTTTTAACGAAATAATTTATTAAATCAGTTATATATTTAATTAAAATAAGAATTTTTAATTTAATAAATAATTGAAATAATTAAAAATTTATTAAAATTTCAAACTGAAAACAAATAAAAGTGGAAAGACCTTCTTGACATTTGAAAAAAAAAAACTTAAGAAAGCCTTTTAAACAAAAATCCTCTAAAAAATAAAATTAGCACGTTATTCCGATGAAGGAAATTCAAAATTGAACGTAAGAGAAAATAAAGAACCTCATCTAAATGTCAGCATAGCAGTATCAATTTGTACAAAATTGTATAAAATAAAAAAGAAGTTAAATTTTAATAACAAAAAATTAAAAAAAAAAAATCAAAAATCTTGAAAAAAAAAATATTTAATCAAATTCACTAAAAGTCATAAAAAATTTACTCAAAATCCCAGTTTGAGCATGAAAACAAATTTCATTAAAAAAAGTTACTTTACACTTGGAAGAAAAAAATTTTTTTTTATTTTTTTAATTTTATTTAACCTAATTACAAATTAAAAGGAATTAAATATGAAAAAGAAATTAAGGGTAAAAAAGTTCACATTTAAAATGCATGATTTTCTGAAGGACACTAATTTATTCAACAAAAATTATAAAGAACAGAGAAAAAAACTGAAGACATGACAGAAACATGTTAGCGGTAAGCTCTCACACTCTTAAATCACAATTCTTATCCAGAATATTAATTAGTAGTTTATTTCCTGCTTGATATTATTTTATTACAATTTAATCTATTTTTGGTATTTTAGTTATCTTCCTTTTTTACTCGTTTATTCCGAAAATCATGTTTAACGGAAACACACAAATTGTCAGCAGTTTGTATTTATTAACAGATTGTTGATTGTCACGTAAAACAAATTTTGTCATACTTCTTTACGGTGAGAGCGTGTGTTTATTTTTATTCAAATCAATACATGAAAATAAAGGAAACATTTATTAATGTTGACGGAAGTAAATGAGCTCTAACTAACATTCGTTTGTTTGCCTGTTTCTGTATTCATGTTTTTTATAATTTGTATCAAATTAATTTTTTCTGCGTTATTTATCAAAAACCCGTCTAGTTTTAGGGCACTTAATCTCTGCCATATGATGAAAATGAAATCCATTAAATATTAAAGGGGTTGGAAAATTTTTACCTTTTTAATCGACTTCAAAAATAGAAGGAGCTTATCATTCGTATTCCTTTGAATGTTGCTTTTTTTAATGTTTGTACCCGCAGAAGTCAGTTTTCTAGAACGAATTTTAATTTTTTTCTTTATTTGAAAGGTAATAAAAATATTTTATTAATCTCAGAAATTAAAACATATATTTTTACAATATAAAGCGATTGCAATTTGTCAGGCAGCATATGACGTGAAGTCTACAAGAGAGGTGCAACTTTGGTTATTGAAAAGCTGTGACTTTTATTTACAAAAAAAACTCCAATTTGTATGGATCAGATAGGCGCAAAAACTACTTCCATCATTCTAAAAAAGAACAACTGCCACCATCAATGGAGAAAGCAAAAGAGAATATTAATTTCTAAGCAACAGGTTGAGTGAAAAAATCTATAAAACTGTGTGTAATTCCTACAGAAACAAAGAAAGTTTTGACTAGATTCTATGTATTCTGTAATGGAATAATGCTCCTGTATGTAACAGCAGAACCGTAAAAGAATTTATTTATTATAATATATAATGTTTGGGTTTGTCCGATCCGGAAGGTATATGAAGGAGGCAGAAAATTCAATGACAACCAGCCATTTATTCAATTCATTAAAAATATTGAAGAGAAATATCATTGGACTTTGGAATGGTGCTAAATTACAGCAAAAATTATATTTGTTTCGTGAATTTAGCAGAAAAGTACTTTTAAAATTTAGAAGAAAAACTACAAGAAACAAAAACTTCATTTCGATATCTTGTGACGACAAGACCAAATTTTAATTTTTTATTGTGTCTACGAATCTGGTGGCAATTTTCCAATTATTTTATATCAGTCGTTGTATTTTTTTTTAAGTGTAAGAAGAAGCTGCAAATATGGAAATATGACACTATCACATGTGTATAAATAATTCTTACAGTCAATGACAATTTTTTTTGTAGTTTCCACAATACAAGACCGAAAACAAAAATAAAGTGCAAAGCTTATTCAGAGGATGTTTTTTTAATATATAGGACCGAAAATTAAAGTAAAATAAAAAAAATCTTATAGTGTGTTTTGTTCCAACTATTTTTAAAAGTTTTTATTTTTTAGGTAAACATAAGTTCGGTATTTTAAATGAGCAGTTAAAAAGAGATAAGTGCACATTCTCGCTTTCTGTAACTTTCATTAACATTCTTCGTTTTTTTTCTGCAAATTTGTTATCAATTGTGACAATGTCTTTATCTCGTTCATTGCTGACTGTAGCACTCTGTTCACCATGGCTTTGCCAGAAATATAAACACATTGTTTTAACCGCCCATAAAACACACCGATTAATAACCTTTTCAGTATGAAATAATATTCGGTAGTAACTTATGGATTGTGGTCACTTTAACTGCGACAATTCTGTGCAACCAAAAGTAAGCTTTCCTTCTGAACACAATTTATTAGGGAAAATCAACATCGATATCAGTTAAGAATTTTGAAAATTTACAAGCGTTGCTCGCAGGTAGGTCTTTTCCTTATAATAAACGAAAACAGTCTTACCAAAGCAAAGCTGTGAATGTCTCAAAAAGTCTTCAAAAATGTTAACAATGGAAACCTCAAATATCCAACACAAGCAAGATTTAATGCCTTCACAGGGTTAAATGCAAGACTATCATATATCTAGCTTTGGTTTCTTCTTAAAAAATATTGTAAATAATTTTTATTTATAGTGAATGTGTTATATTTTTAATAACAACAATTTATGTTTGCGTCTTACACAGCTTAAAGTTTGCTCAGATAATAAAACAACATAATTTTTGTAACTTATCCTTGTTAAAAATTCTCCTACTCCTGTTGTAAGTTTTAAGTTGACTATTAAATAAAATATTTATATATTTCATCATATTTTATATTCCTACATAAATTTAATGAAAAAAAAAAAACTTGCTTGTTGTTGTTTGTTTCCTGTTTTGTTTTTCTTTCACGTAATTTAATGCTTCAACACTGCAAAAATGGACGGCAGCAAAGAAACCATATTAAAAACATTTAGCCCTTTAGGAAGCCTTTTGATTCCCAATATTCTTGACTAGCGGCTCCAAGTTTAGATCTAAGTTTTTAAACATTTGCTTTATGGTGAATAATAACAAAAGATGGAGTTTGGTGTTTTTTGAGTAAATTGGGTATTTCTGGAAATTTTTAATACATTTAAGAACAATTTTTAATTAAAAACAAATTTGTATTTTATAACTAAAATGTTAAGAGAGAAAATTATTTTGCAAACAAATTTATCGCAGTTATTTTCGTCGTGAAATTCTTTTAATTGTAAAAAAGTACACATCATTTACTCAGCTTAAAAAAAAAATATATTGATGACAAAACTGTTAAATACGCACGCTTTAATACTACGACCCACTGTCTCCGTTCTTTTTTTTATTTCGCTTAATACCGCGATCTTTATCGCAGTTGTGATTTTTATATATAGGCGATTTAAAACGTCTAATCTCTCATGATATTAAAAGATCTGGCAACTCGTTTAAATTTTTCTTTTTTATATTTATGAAGGGGTGAATATATAGCAACTAAAAGAATTATAATAAAGCAACTAAGATTAATTTCATATGATGTCGTAAAACTTTAAAAAGTTTATTCTTGTTTTAGTTGTGTCACTAAGTGCTTCATTCAAGTATCTCAATACTTTTGCTAAAGGACGCTGTAAACAATTAATTTAATTAAAAAAAAAAACAAAGGCTGCAATTGATTGGATAGAAAAATTGTATCACCTATGATTCACTTCTTAAGTTTCTTTAGTCATACTGTGACGATGTATACGGAATGCTTCTGCCAACAGTAGCTCAGCAAACAACAAATTATTATTTTTTATACTTAACATTTTCTTTACCGTAGAACTGAAGCATTCATATCAAAGTAATTTTTATGTAAAAACTAAATACTGATGAAATGAACTTAAGTACAACAAAAATTATTCATTTTTTATGCAGAAAATTTTATTTTTGTTATAAAAAAACTAAAACGGTTAAAGGGTTAAACCCGTCTAAATTTCATAAAAAATGCGCTTCTACAACCTTAAAACCATCAAAATTAAACAGAAAAGATTAAGAATGAACGCATTAAAACAAAACTGGTTCACATTACACTTTCAAGTAGTTTTTCCTCCCACTTAAACACAAAGTAGTAACAAGTTTTGTTTCAGTCTTTATCCTCATTTTGTTTTGACAGTTTGAAAGAGGAATTGAAACAAAATTTAGTTTATTATTTTATTTTACAGTAACGAAATTTCGTAACTTCCATTCTTTTGTCCTCCATTTGCACACCATTAATAAAACACAAAAAAACTTCATAAATTTTTTTTTTAATTTTTTTGCAGAAAGTTGTTTTCATGGTTTATAGTTGTGGTTACTTTCTGTTGTCGCAACGTTACTGGTTGTTCCCATTTTGTCTGATGGTACGAGAGTAATTCAAGATGATGATACTTCTTCATACAAGAAATTGGAAAAATATTTTACTGAAAGTGTTTAGATTCAGTGAGGCTTGGATTAAGGGTTCCGTATCTTTTTAATTTTATCTTTTCAACATTTGTTGTTGAAAATTTTAAAAAATCTGTGCTTCCATAGAGAAAAGCTTTAGGATTTTGGGTTTTTGTTCTTGTCTTCACAGAGCAAATTAAAAATATCAGCCCTTAATGATTTTTATAACATGAGTCCATATAAATTGAAACGATATGTCCAGGGGAAAACTCTTTAATTTTATTATTTTCTCTTGTAGCTCCCATATCGTCTTTAATTTCTAGTGTCGATGTGTTATGTTGCCAGATATTATGGAATGTGATAGATGGGCAAACCTTGTAGCGCCTTCGAAATATTTATATTTTTACCCTTTTGATAAGAATTGTAAATTTCATCAATTGCAATTTTCGCATTACCTTCGTATGTTGTTGAAGCTGTTAATCAAGTTGCCATTTGTTAGTGATTGGAGTGTAATAATTTTGTGTTTGATGACACAATTTAGGTCAATTAAAGTTGTTTGCATGATTTTTGTTGAAAGCAAAATTTTGTTGCACAAAAAGAAAAAAATATTGGCGTTTATTTTGTTCAACATTAAAATAATTTTAAAGGAATAAAACTTCCCGTTGGCCTAAACAAAATAGTCTCTAACTTTAACAATATTTTATAAATTAAAAATATAAATTCTTTTTATGGAACTTTTTAAGTGCAAAAAAAATCTTTTAATTAATATTTTGTGACTGAAATTTCAATTGTAAAAAAAACGAGTATGGAAAACGTAGTTCATTATTTCAGTGTAACAATTAATTACTTAAAAATAAAATAGTCTGGTTATTAAGTTGAATTATTAATTTTTTTGATAATTTTTTTTTTGTGTTTTTGGAACCTGTTTTACGATAAATGAAAGAAAGATTGAATATTTGCCCGAAACCGAACCACAAATATCCTGGAGGGGGCAAAAGTATGAAGTGATTTTGTGGTTTCGTAGTACTTTTTGAAATTTAATAAAAAGCTTTAGTCAGATTTATTTTGCTTGGAAACAAAGGTTAAGAAGGTTTTAAAACAAATAAAAGAAAACAAAATAATATTTTGTTGACAAAAAAATTAATTTAAGTTACGGTCAGATTAGTTAAAGACATGACCACCAATAAAATAATAAAAAGTTTTGCCTTTTTAAATAATTATAAAGAAATACAAGATCATACTCAATGTAAAAAGTAGGATTTTAAATTTGTTAAAAAATAAATAAAAATAAATTGTCATCCGTGATGAAACATTTCAGGAAATATTAAACACACATTTTTAAAAATTGTGGTGACGTTATTTTTTAGTCAGACCGCACCTTTAGGAACACAACAAAAACTTTTTAAAATTTTATTTGTTTCCAGATTTGGAACGAATTAAGTTTTAAAATTAGTTATTTAAATAACCATTAATTTCTTCTTTTCATTAATTAAATACTTTATTGACTCCATAACTTATTTATTTCGAAAATATAGTATTTATTTTTTAATTAAATATATACGAGGGCTGCTTTATATATTTCTCGCCCAATATTGAAAATGCGAATATTTATAATCAAAAATGGTTTTATTGTTTTTCAAAGTATTCTCCAGCATGATTTATACACTTTTGCATGCGCTCAAACCACTTTGCACTTTTTCCACTCCGATTGAGACACCTCTAAAACGTGGTTTTTGAACACTTCAACAGCTTCTTCTGGCGACGAAAATCGTTGACCACGCATTTTTTTCTCGATGTGCGGAAACAAGAAGAAGTCATTAGGTACCAAGTCAGGGCTGTACGGCGGATGACCCATTAATTCGACGTTTTGGCCGGTCAAAAACGCTCTGGTTTGAGCCGATGTTTGAGAGCTCGCATTGTCATGGTGAACAATGATTCGTCTTCTCTTGTTGGTTTTTCGAATTTCTCCGATGACTTCAGGCAAACAAATTGTAGTGTACCACCCAGAAGTGACCGTCCTACGTTGCTCAAGCGGAACAGTCGCCACATGACCAGTTTTGCTGAAGAAACAGGCGACCATTTGCTTCGAAGTGCTTCTTCCACGAACAACTTTCGTTGTATTTTGCTCGTCTTTGAAGACCCACACGGTCGATTGTTGTTTCGTTTCGGGCTCATACGCATAGATCCATGATTCGTCACCTGTGACGATCTTATAAACGTCTTTTGAAGCACCGCAATCGTATTTTTGCAACATTTCTTTGCACCAATCGACACGAGCCTTTTTTTAGCGACTTACAAATTGTGCGGGATCCAACGAAAACAAACCTTTTTTACGGCCAGGTGTTCATGCAATATCGAATGTATGCTGGTGGAAGAAATGTCCAAGGATGTCTCTATCTCCCGGTATGTCGCATGTCGATCTTGCATTATGAGTTCACGCACGGCATCAATGTTCTCTGGCACAACAGCCGTTTTTGGACGACCTTCATGGAATTCGTCTTTGAGCGAGCTTCGGCCACGATTAAATTCATTATACCAATTTTTCACAGTACTATAGGAGGGTGCTTCATCGCCATACAAAGATTTAAGTTCATCAATGCACTCTTGTCGTGATAATCCACGTCGAAAGTTGTGAAAAATGATGGCACGAAAATGTTCACGAGTTAATTCCATTTTTTGTTCTATATTAATTTTTTCAAGTCACTGTAAACAACACAAATAATGGTCGTACGTCAAAACGTTTTGAGTACGATTATGCTTAAAAATGACAAACTTTCCAATGGAAATGTCAGATTGCACTTAGTGCTGCCAGGCCAGAAATATATATAGCAGCCGTCGTAATTGAGTAAATTACACATGTAATTATATACAAATTTTAAAACAAACATAGCTTTTAAAAAATGTAAAAGCTGTTTGCTACGAAAATGAATTTCTATAATTAAAATTCAGAAATTTATAACTCTGGGAATGTGTGTTTGTTTATTCCTTTGTTGCGCCATCACGTCGTGACTATTTACCTGATTGTTGTAAAGTTTTGCACACATTTTGCTGGTGGCATGTAAAATGTTATAGAAATACTTTTATTTAGAAAAAGTACGGTTTTCGAAATTGATAGTAAGTTGCGCTATGAAGAGATTAAGCACGCACGATGAGTATTTGTCGTCAGAAATAAAACACATTTTGATATAAGGAGGCGAACATAACAGCTGCCTCGAATGAAACTCGTTATATTGCAGTTTTTAAGCTTTTTATACTTTTTTTTTTTGTAAATTCGGTTCTTTTTTACTTAATGGACATTTAAAAAAATTTATGTTTAAGTTTAAATCCTCTTTGTTATAATTTTTTCAAAAGAAACATGGTCATGAGGCATTTGGAAACAAAGTTAAATTTTAAAATTTATTTATAAAAAATTTTGCTTTCCTAATTGAGTTTCAATCGTCAAATTTATGCAAAAGGTTTGTGATGGTGATCTTTCAGTGCCGTTCATTCGTCCCACTGGTGTTTTAAACAAGAATGAGTAAAAGCTAAGTTCCAGCGTAGTTTTCGACATCAACAAAAAAAAAAAAAAAATTAAAAAAATTCCAAAGTAAAAATAAACCGGTTTGGAAAACTGCAATAACTTTTTGTAAAGTAATTAATTTCTTTACTAATAGATTTTTATGTTCAAAATATTGACTATTAGTCAGTCTCATATCATGATAATATTGCAAATTTAGTTTCATATTGTAAGAGTTTTGGTCGCAACGAAAGGCACCTACTGCGAGTGTAGTACGCAAAAATTTTCAGAGACTTGTTTGATAGTGGACAACATTTGTAGCTCCTTTTAATGAAAGTGAGCAACGCAACCAACGAACGTTGAATCGCCATCGACTGAAAAACTTTTTACATTTCCTTTTTACTTTTGCATTTAACGCACCAACATGATAAAGATTTTATACGACGATTTCGGATTATTCCCTCACAAGATCCCAGCGATTCAGATTTTGAAGGCAAATGAGCATCTATTTTGTATTGGCTTTCCTGTTTTGATCTTAAAGGATTTCGAATTGGACAATGAATAAAGTTGATAATTGATTTTTTCTGACGAGAAGCATTTTTTCTTTCTGCAAGACGTGCCTTATCCAGGGATCGAAAGAGCCGTACGTTATTGTTTTAATTTTTATGCTTTTACAGCAAGTAAAAGCTAAGTCTGGATTTTTGCAGTGAAATTTATTTTTTTTTAATCTAAAAATGTTGCTAAAAAAGTCTTTTTACTTAAATTTGAGTTTTACGGAGCAACGAGAACGGAAATTCACTGGCCTGAAATGAAAGACATGAACTTGGATATTTTACATAAACATTAGAATGGCTAAACAATCGATATTTTGCGCACAAGGCTCGCTAATAATGGAATTGGAAATTTTAAGGGGTCACCCCGAAATTGCGATTTGCTGCTTTCGGGCTTTTGATTGTGGGTTTTATATAAAAACCGGTAGCGTACAAAAATGCTGAAAATAAAAAGTTGCTAGAAAAAGACTCTTTGATTACTAAGGCAGGATTTAAAAATATTCATATTGAATAATTATTTATATTAACTTTGTCCCCTTCTCTATGCATTGAATTAAAAAATAGTAATAATTTTATCACGATCATAATTACATTTCCCCATAAAAAAAAAGGAATCTCATAATTTATTCAATTCAATGCCAGTGTTTGTAAATAAAATCTCTTATTAATTTTATATGAAAAATTAACTTAAATAAAATTTGTTTAATTGAACTAATTGCCTTGGCTAGAGAATTACAGGTCAAGGTTAACTTTACCTAAAAAATAAAAAAATAAAAAATTTAACGCTTGAATAAAAATTTAGTATCACAAATTTAGTTACTTGAAAAAAATGTTTGAACATTCATGAGCAAAATCAGTTCATTATTAGAGTAAACAACTGTCGGAGTTTATAAAATTAAATTTTATTTATTTTTCATTCCATCTTCCCGCGTACTTTTTCTTTCTTTTCAATTAATTTTCAAGGCGAGATGTAGCAAAAATTTAAATGAAAAGAAAACGGATGGTTCATTTAAAAACCTTTTTTTAGAAAACAAATTTACCACCAGAAGCACAAAATAGTTAGTTCAACTAAAATAAATATAAAATTGTTGCACGTAAAGAAATAAACTAAATATCGAGTGGTGGCAATCATTTGCTCAGCAGGGAACTAGAAAACAGAAAAGAAAATATTTCTTTCTAGACATTTTTACTTTTTTGTACACTTTGGTTGCGTTACTGTGTTGTTACTTTATTTTTATCAGTGAAAGTTATTAAATATTTTTATTTTTTTTTTTTTTTTTTTTGTTTTACTTTTTCCAGTTTGCTTTTATTTAGAAAAGTTTTAAACTTTATTTTGAGTTGAAGTTTTAAAAAAAGTTAGTTTTAAATTTCTTTCCATTTCTTTTATTTATTTTACTTCTTGTTGTTTTTTGCCATCAGGAAAAGCTGGTAGAAGGTTTTTAATGGCATAGAAAAGTTATGTTTAATTGTAGATAAATAAACATGACCTCCACTTGTTACGTGCTAGAAGAGGTTGTATGATTATTTTTAAATAAAAAATAAAATTGACTGCTTGATGTGTATTTTATTTTTTTTAAACTTTTAGCTTTTTTCTGACAATATAAAGAATAACTATTACAAGTGAGAAACAACAAAAACATGCAGCCTCCTGTATCGGTACTTCTTCATAGAATATTCGCAGGCGAAGTAAAATAATTATAAATTGGCTATACTTTCACCACCTGTTTTTTCTCTCCTCTATCCCTTTCCAAAAGAATTTAGCACGGTTACACACTAATTAAATAGGCATTGTTGCCTCAACTGCTACTTCTCTCTAAAAAAAAAAAACAATTTTTTAATAATAATTGTTTATTATGTCTGAATGCGTATGAATATTATTTTTGTTATGAGTGTTGTTCGTCTCTATTGGTAAATTGAGATATTTCTCACATAAAAATATTGTTCACACATTGTCTGAAACAACTTATAGTTCATTAGGAATTTAAAGATTTCGAATAAAAAGAAAGATTTCGAATAAAAAAATACTAAATAAGTATTTTTAGTCCGGCTTAGGATAATAATTTGGAACCAGTATATCGTTTCTCTAACTAAAGTGAAAAATTTCTCACATGTAAAATATTTTGTCATATGTGATAATATAAAAATTGAAGAGGTGAAAAGAATATTAGAGGAATAATTTCAATGCGGTTTAGGTTTACGTAAACTTTAATATTTTAACTTTTTAAATATTTTAAGAATTTCAGTGTGAGTTTTGTTTTAGTTAATTTGTTCCTAGTTAATTTAAAAATTAAAATATATTTAAACTTAACCCGTACTAAAATTATTATTTCTTAATACTTAAATAGTTCGCTAATTTATAATTTCAAAATTAAAAATATCGAAAATATTTAATTCACTTTGCTACATTTATGTTGTTGTTTTTTGCTGCTAAGCTTTTCTTAATTTGATAAAACCATCTCTGTTTTAATATGAAATTTATCTGGAATTTTTACTTTTTCATAGAAAAACATATAAATCTTGTTAAATTTACGTGCTTAACAAAAACATAGAAAAGTTTTATACTTCTTCCTTGAAAGTTAGCTGGTTTCAGAATGTACTTTTTGTTTTATACCTAAAAAAAAGACTCCAGTTTAAAAAACCTAATTTATTGTTTTTTTTTTCTTTCTCAAATAAGAATTTTTGATTTTGTCTATAAACTTTGGTAGCACACATGTGTAATAGAAATTGGTTAAAGTAGGTCATGTTTAACACTCGTTTGTTTTTCTTTAGGTTAAATGAAATAAAATTACTAAAACAATTAAGAACTCAAAGAGGAAGAAGTTATTTATCTCAACTTTATTTATAGTTGACATCATCAAAAAAATTTTACTTTAAGGAATATTTTTATTTAAGACGGGAAAACTATAATTTTAGCGAATAGATTTTTTGTTTGTTTTCATAATAATATTGCTGTAAGTTCACATACAACAACAAAAAAAAAAAGATAATAATAATAATAAAGTCTTCGGATAAAATCGTTTATGGCCATCAATAACTATATTTCACTACAGAACATCCATTCAAGTATTTTTGCTTTTCTAAACCATGTTAAGAGACTTCTGTTATGAAATAAGAAAAACTGAAAGCAACACAAGTTTTCCCAGCAAACCTTAATTTAAACACTTTAAATGACACTTCGATTAAACTTCAAAATGAAATAATTAAAAAACAGTCACAAATCTAAAGGCTTTAGTGGATCGTTTTCTTTTCTGATTTCTTTATAGTTCACATTTTATTTCTTATGTGTTTCCTAACTTTTAATTTAAAGCTTGTGTTTAGTGAACTTGAGACTGCTTATAAAAATTAAAGTTTCGCATTCCTAAAGCGGCAATTAAAAGTTGGCCATATTAAATATGAAAATCCTCACAGTCAGAGAAAATATGGAACAGAATAAAATATTAAAATTGCTTTACTGGAAAGTTATTATTTTCGAAAAATACGTTTTATCAAAAAATAATGTTCAGGGAAATTAAATCGTTTATTTTAATGAAATAATAAATTATTGCTTGTTCTTCGATTACTCGGTTCGCTCTATGCATTTAAAATATGGAACTTAGGAAATCACAACTTGACTTTACACATCTCTTAACATCGGCAGCCCAGAATTATTTATTTTAAACTTATTTAAATTTTGAATAGAAAATATTCTCGAAAAGGTTTTCCATTATAAAATATCTTAAACATAATTATTTTAAATATAAAATTTCACATCGAAATCAATGTTATAATTCTTGTCTTTCAAAGGAATTTTAGGTAATATTCATTTGTATAAATTGCAAATTCCACAAACATTGAAAACTTTTCCTCTTAAATTTTTAGAAAACATTTGAAAAATACAGAATTAAAAACTTAAAAATGAATTTGAACATAACTGTAAAGAAAAGTAAGGAGAATCTTATCCCTGTAGGACGATGCCAGAATACATAAAATAAAAAAGTGAAAAAACGTTAAATATTCTCTTTAAGAAAAAAATTCTTTCATTCTTTTTGTATTTTAAAGACAAAAATCTGGAATTATAATTCATAAAAACAAAACACAGATAATTTGTTATTGTTGAAAATTAATTGAATTTCAGTTGCAATTGAAGTCATTTATTGTTTAAAAAATCTTTTAATAATTAAATTCTTCCATTAAAATTTGAATATAAAATTAAAAGAAAAAGTTCATATCATTGACCTCATGTTCAACTTTGTGTTTGCTGGGAAACTATGAAACTAAAATTGATTAATAATAAGATTAGTTTGAATTATCTGTAGCATATGTTAAGGGGCTTCGTTTTTGTTTGGTCAAGAAAAAATATGTAAAAAGTCAACATCAAGACAAGTTGATTGAAGGGAGCTGCAAGAAGCTCATTTAATTTGTTATCAATTTCATTTATTAGTTTGTCATTGGAACTTGTTGATGAAATTTAAAGGTCTTCAAAGTTTAAAGGTTTTCAAAGACAAGATAAATAATTTTATGGAAGTTAATTAAAGCAAAAAAAAAAAAAAAAGAAAACAGAAAACTAAAATTTTTACTTAAATAAAAATCGTAATAAATGTCCATGTTTACTTAGCCGTTTGGTATTCGTGCGGTATCAGTTCCGTAAAGTTTAGTTAAAATTTAAATATCGGTTTTTTACCAGGGACCGAAAATAACTGTTATTTTTGAATTTTTGATGAAAAAAAGCAACCTCAAGGAAATGTCGGAGAATGAAACCAAGTATGCCACTTTGAAAGTCTTGGACCAAATTGTCAGAAAATGCGATGCTTTTTAAAAATCTGATTTTTATTTTTTCAGGCAAAAATAACAGTAATTATTTGATTTTAATTTTTTTGAGCAAAAATAACAGTTATTTTTTAACTTTTATTTTTTTAGCAAAAATAAAAGTTATTTTTTAACTTTTATTTTTTCTAGCAAAAATAACAGTTATTTTTGACTTTTATTTTTCCGAGTAGAAATTAAAGTTATTTTTTGACTTTTATTTTTTTGAGCAGAAATAAAAGTTATTTTTGTGTTTTCAACCCCTTTGGAATATTATGTAATATTCCAAATATTCTTTTCTAAATAATTAAATTTAACGATTCACTATTGCAAACGCGCCAAAATTGACGTCGAACAAAAATGACTTATAAATGTGGTCATAACACTAATACTGCGGATGAAGTTTTAGTCGATGAATCCAGTATGCAGAGTTCTTCATCATCATTACTGAGAAGTGGATTTCGTGAATTGGAAATTTTAAAATCGTCTTCTGATGATGACGATGTTGGGTATGAATTTTCTGAAAATACCCGCAAAGCCTTTTACGGAATTGACGATTATAAAAAAAAAGAATAGATATTGACGATGACTTAATGGAGTACTGAAGGAACAAAAAGTTTGTCTGCGGAAACTTGCCTTAATTTTGCACTCGGTGCCAGCTACGCATGTTAGTGTAGAAAGATCGTTTTCGGCATTAAAGCTGATTTTGGGAAACTTAAGATACAATTTATCGGAAGAAAATTTGGAGGCAATTATGATTACAAAACTCAACTCCATTAATTTTTGAGCATATGCAAATTATTTTACTGAAAATTTATCTTTGTTTGAAAAAGTTTTTTAATAAATCACAAAATAACTTTTATTTCTGCTCAAAAAAATAAAAGTCAAAAAATAACTTTTATTTCTACTCGGAAAAATAAAAGTCAAAAATAACTTTTATTTCTGCTCGAAGAAATAAAAGTTAAAAAATAACTTTTATTCATGCTCGAAATAATAAAAGTTAAAAAACAACTTTTATTCATGCTCGAAACAAAAAAAGTCAAAAATAACTTTTATTTTTGCTCAAAAAAATAAAAGTTAAAAAATAAGTGTTATTTTTGTTAAAAAAAATTAAAATCAAAAACTAACTGTTATTTCTGCTCGAAAAAATAAAAGTCAAAAAATAACTTTTTTTTTCTGACTTTTACGATAAAAGTTGTAACAGTTACGGTCCCTGTTTTTTACTTCTAACTTGAGCTGTCTTCACGCGCCCATTTTTGCTTTCCGCATGTCTTTAGTGTCAATTCTGTGTTTTTTTAATAAGTCGGAATTGGCTATAAAATTAGTCGCCTTCGTTCACTGAAATCTCTTGATTTGAAACGGTTCAGTGTTAAATTAGTAGCCACTATTCCTCGACAGTGAAAGGACACAGTGCTGATAGAGGAGTGATTTAAAATAAATTAATAAAAAGACCATTTAAGTGATAGAAATTTCATTGGGATCTTATTGAAATAATTTTTCAAATTCCAAATTGCCTCAACTAAAATCAATCGTTATAAGAAACCTTAAAGTGTAATCTTTTTAAAAACTTCCATTCGTTTTTTAAAGCCTGAGAAACTTTTTAAACTTTCTTATATAAGTCAACAATACCCTTGACTTTAAATAAGAAGAAGATGTGATAATAATTCAGTTTGAGTATTTTTTTTTTATTTTAAAATTTATTAGGAAAAAAATTATTTTTGCAAGTGTTTTGTTAATAAAAAAAAGAAACAAGAAAAATTAGAAACTACCCAGCTAAAAATTAGACGTTACCTTAAAAAGTACTTGCCATATAATGACTTACTTTTGTGATTGCCAAATTTTGTCACTCGCTTACAAAACACATTACATGAATTCGCAAACAAAGGAAGTAGAAATTGAACTTTAAGTTTAAAAAGGAATACCTTAAATTTCGTACAAATGATTATTATTATTTTCTGTAATAATCATTGTAATTATTTCTCAATAATTGATTATAAAAGTCTCATGCCTTGTTAAAATCATTAGGTTGTTAATCTAGTTGGAAAGTACTTCCGTGAAAAGTGCTTAATTCCACAATCGATTACCTTTTCTAAAATTTTTTGGTGGGTAAAAGTTTATAAAATTCGCAACATTCGCCGTGAGCATTATCTACATTTTTCTTTTTAACATTAAAAAAACCTTTACTTCCTGTTTTTTGCATGTCTTTTAATTCTAAAGCCAGGTGTCCCTTGAGGTTTTTGATATCTTTTTTCATTTTTGTTTTGTAAATTAAATTCTTTTTAAAAGTTATCAACTGTCAAGCAGCTTATTTCACTTGATACAAGGTACATTTATTTTACTAGGTAATAGCGATTCTACAACAAATACAACATTTGTAAAAACAACATGACATTTTATTGTTGCTTTGTGAGTGGAAATGTCAAAAATAGAAAGACAAAATAAAAGAAAAATAAAAGATAATTGCTCTAAAAACAAGCGCTCTCTTTGTTCTGCATATGCTTGTTGTTAGTGTTTTTTGAAATTCGTAAACAAAAAATGTAAAATATAAACAACTTTTGACATGTCCAACTACAAACCGGCTGGGCGGACGACACTACCTAGTAAAATAAATGTACCTTGACTTGATAAATAACTGAAGCAAATTCATAAGCCATTGGGAATAAATATCATTCATAAGCATAATTTTAAATAGACATTTTTTTAACAGAGCTGGAAATGTTGCTGTAGTTACAGTTAGGTTACAACAATCGATGTTAGAAAAAAATTTTTAGCCAAAGTGACTCGTTGATAAATGATAAAATTTAGATTATTTTAGAACAGTTAGAAACCATGAGCATTTTTAAAATTTTTTATCAATCAAATTGCCATCTTCAGTAACAATTCTAGTCCATAAAATATAAATTAAAATTTCAAACATCACTTTATTAATTAAAACATTATATAAGAAATCCAAGTGGAATGCTCAAACTTTATCTTTCAAAACAAACGAAAATGCTTTTAAATCCCAATTTAAAATCCTTAAACCCAAATTCTTGTCATTTCAACCAAACTAAGCTTGAGATGCTTGTGAATGTGTTTCACGTGGAGTATTATTGACTCATTTAGTAGCAGATTATCATTATTAACACGTTGCATTTCTCTGCGTTTGGATAAGAGTTTTTCATATTATTTCATAACAAAGTGTATGTGCATGTGTATGTGTGTGTCTGTGTCAGTATATTGCAGCTTTAAAATTTTGCTAAAATTCTTTCAACAAAATGCCATCGGCATTAAAAGGAAAATAGAAAACCCATGCAAGTGAGACTTTGAAAAATCTCTCGATATTCAACTGAATAATAAATCTACTTGAAGTGATAAAGTTATTTTATTAAGCGTCAAATAAAGGTAACAATTGAGTGATTCAACCTTTTTTTCTTAGCTCGCCGTTCGTATTTCAGTAAAAGAAGATCATTTAAAAAAAAATTGCTTAAACATATTGAAATGGTATTAAATCGATAATTGGTTCTTTGGGCTGTCATTGTTGTTTTTAATTTTATAAATGGAAAATAAAAAATAATAAAATTAAAGCAGTAGTTTTTCTCTTAAAAATTTATAGTTATAATTGCTACTTAAAGTTTTTTAAACGAATATTGATTTATGTGAAAACAATTTTTGTAAAAAAAACTTTTTTGTTTAAATTTTTCTCAGTTTGAGAGATAAAAAAAAAGAGGAAAGGCATGATTGATACGATTTTTTATATCAATCTTTAGTTTTTTAGTCTTTGAAGAATTAGGAATAAAATAAATTTTTGTTTCAAAACTAAATGAGCTGTGAAATTAAAATCTGTGATTTATTTGGTTTTGCTTTTATATATTTTTTGCTAAACAATTACTTAAGAATTTTTTTTTAACGAATTTCAATTAAAGAAATCCACCTTTACGGTAAATAAAATGAAATAACTCCTCTAGAGCATAATCCATGCAAAAAGAAGGCAGGTGATGATTGCTTGGTAATAATTTTTACTTCAGTTGAATGTTATATGGTTGAAGTTGACGAACAGAGTCCCATTTTATGCCACCGGCGACAAATCAGTAAACTTAAATTTTCTTTTACTCTTTTGTTTACAGTGATTTCTTCGACGTTTTGCTTCATTTCAAAAAAGAGTAGTATGAAAACTATTTACAGTTCCATGAACGTCCTCAGATGGACGTTAATTTCCGCTATATAAAACAAGAAGTTTCGAAAATCGACGAAAAGTTTTCGAAGTAAATCAGAATAGTTTTGTTGGGTGAGTAATTATGAAAATTCATATGTTCCTAATTCTATTAGGGTTTAAAAAGCGTTCTGTAAATATGCTTTATTTTAGAAATTGTTTTGTTGTTGAACGACTTGAGTAGTATTTTAATTGTTCGATATTGAAGTTCTGTCACTGCTTTCAGAAAATAGGTAACATTTTGTCTTGACGAGCGTTAGATTTGTTAAACAATTAAACAATTTCAAAGGCGCATATTAAAATCGCTTATGTAGATCATCGTTATCGATATCATGTTCTTCCTCAAACAGCCAGAACATGATAGAACATTTGTTCACACAACGATGTCCGCCATCAAACGTTTGAATTATAAACTTAACAAAAGATTGAATTACATATGCATTTTCCAAAAACATTGTTTTTATAACAATAATAAATATGTTAACAAAAATTGGAAAATTTGAGCAAACAAAACGTAAAAACGGGATATTTTTTCTACACAGAAAAACATTAAAAAATGTTGTGTCCTATTTTGCCGACGTTTTTTTTTATATGCGAGCAAATCAATTTTTCGTCAGGACGTTGTATAATTTCATTAGAATAAAAAGAGTTTAATAAAGAAAAATGAACTCCAGATGATTTTGATAACTGTAGTGAAAAACTTGATGTTTTAATATGAAAAACTGGCAAATTATACTTTTAGAGATGGGAGCATTTGCTCTGCTAAACCACTACAAGCAATCAGATTTCGTATCTACAACATACACAGATCTGCGTATCTGTAGAATAATACAAAGAAAAGAGATTTTTTCGACTGCAAAATTATTTTCATTGCTAAAATAAGCAATTTTCGTGCACTTTGATAAAAAAAACACACCCCAGTAAAAGGAATTACATGCATCCCGTGGTGATACAAATTACACACAAAACGTACCATAAAAACACGTCAAATATGAAGTAGTAGTGTCATGAGTATATCATCTCATGAAGTTTTTTTATTTAGGAAATAAGTCTACACTGGAATAAAGGAGTCTGAAAAAAATGTATGTAAAAATGTGGTGAAGTTTTGCATTTTTCCTTAAATGGACAATTGCGAAACCTTAATTTCATAAAAAAGTAATTTTGCTTTTAACGTGTACTGTGTGTACGTGTAGCGTGTGTGTATTTTAAATCAAAGTATAAAATTTAAAAAAATGGTTTAAAATTTAAAATTATTTTTTAATTAATGCAGCAGCTTAAGTTTAAAAAAAGTAATAAAAACAAACTCTCATTTCATTGTCCTTGAACAATGATTTTGTACCAAAATCTGAAATTTATATTTTTACATTCTTAAATTCTTCTGATTTTAATTTTTATACTCATCCTCGTGACAGCACTTTAAGAATATTTTTCAAGTAATTTTATTATAAATGTTACTGTTGAAGTATTTAAAATGTTTGTTTTGATTACTTTATTTCTTTCTATTCTATGAAACGTGATGTAATTTCAAAATTAACTTAATTGTGATGACTTAAGGTAAGAATAACAAACAAAACTCAAGTTCATAAACAATTAATACGACAATGGAAAAATTGTTAGAGAAAAACATTTTTTAGCAACATCATAAAAATTTACTAAATGCGTTTACGTTCAAATTAAAATCTTGATTTAAATTTATTTTATTGCATGAAGGAAACAATTTTTTACTTCCTTTTTTAAGTTATAAATATAATGAAAGTATACACGTTATGGTACTTGTCAAATATCTGTTGATCTTTAACTTTTATTTATAGAAGGAGCTCCTCTCATACTTGTAAAAATGAACTAACGAATCGGTGATAAAAAAATACTTTCATAAATCGATTTATTATAAGAGTAACGTTCTTCTTTTGTTGGAAACAAAATATTAGAACTTGTTACGATTTGTTAGAAATCTTTAGAATATAATTCACTATTCAATCTCGATAGGGGTTTGTTTATGAAAACCAAAAAAATAAAATTAAAAAAATACTCTTTTCTAAATGTTATTTTTATACAGACACTCAAAAAACCTAAAATTTTTGTGAAATGTAGAAAACATACATTCGTTTTAAATTAGTGAATTATAATGCAGTAGTCTTTTTTCAATGGCTGTTTAACGCAAACTTAATGTTGCAGTTGGTTAAAATTTTGACAGAATCAACTGACCATTCGTCAGATAACAGAAGCAGTACGCCATTTCAATAAGAAGGTGGGAAAACCAGAAATCCACAGGCTTAGTTACCCTCCCTCGTATTTATAAGCCCTAATAAATTAAATTAATGTTGAGACAACTTTCACAATTCAAAATTCTATTTCTTTATTGCATGCTGTGTTGTACTGTAGTCTTAAGGACACCCACTTCTTTAACACGATTGCTTTTGCAGTTTGTCAATCGCCTGGACATGCGGAAAGCTTTAAGTGGAATGTAAGAAATTCGAGGTGAGATAAATTGCTAAATATTGGTATCATATTACTACGAACTTGTACCTGTTATTCGAATGGCTATTCGAAAGTAATGTAGAGGCTGTAGTTAATATTAAAATCTTAGGAAGAATACTAACGTCTTAAATAATGTTGCATCGCAATATAAGCCCGCTTTTAAAGGGATGTGCGTCTAGATAGTATCTAGATCTTCGAAAATTAATAAGGCAATGTTCCTATCAACCATGATGCATGATGCTTGTACACGGAGATTGCTATGCATCCCGAAAATTCGGGTCTTAGGATTGGCTTCAACCGGAATTAGCACCATGGTTGCGTACTTTATTCGTAAACACACCTGCTTTTAAAATATTTCCCCAAGAACCTCAAGCTAACTCTTCGTAAATGTATCAGTGTTTTCGATCAATCTAAAGATCTTCTCATTGCTTCTTTATATTAATTTTTTTATGGATTCGATACCAATTCGTACTGTGTTTTATTTTTGTGTAATCTATCCTACAACGACAATTTTTTGATTGCAAACTTAACTGTTGATAAAAATTGTTTAGTGAAACTTCAGAAAAACTATATTTTTAAAACGTTTAAGCGGATACCAGGACTCGCTACTTTCTTATTAAAATTAAGTTAACAATAATTGAAGCAAGTTTTTTTATTTTCTAACTTTTAGCTTTTTGTATGTTATTTAGTCATTTTTTTCTTCGGCTTAGAATGCTTTGTTTTTACTTTTTAGCACCAGTCAACAAAATAAAGTTATAAGAAATTTTTGTTCTATTATTATTCACTATTACTTTGTTCATTTCGCTGTCGACTTGAAGTAACCTTGGAGGATTCAATGTTGGCCATTAATAATGTCAAGAGTTGGTAGAACAAAAAAACCAAAATATCAATGCAAACAAAAGACAACTTAAAAAGAAAACCATAAGAAAATATTTTCTTTATATTTCATTTTTATATAAATAAAAACGCTGAAAGGAAGCAGGAAATTAAGTCATTTATGTAAAATGAAGTCCTCATATTTAAAATAAAAAAACTATTCAAGTAGAAGTTTTAATAAGAAAATGAAATTTTATGTATTATGGGGCCCATAAATTATTTTTTTTTAAGTTTTATGGAAAATAATTGCAGTATTTTTAAACATTTTATTTTAAAACGAAGGCAAGCCACGACATTTTAAATATAAAAGTTAAAAATAAAGAATTTTAAGACCGCGACTGTTAAATTTTTTACAAAATTTTTATTTCATTTAATTTTTCCAAGCAAATCAATAAGAGTTTCTGAATATTTTTAATTAAAATAAATTATTTCGAGCATATGTTCACCGTAAAGGTCAATTGAGAAGTACACCGAACCGAAACCAGCCCATCAAAAAAATATTTTATTTCAATAAGTCGATCGTTTGGAACTCTCATTATATTACGTGGCGTCATCCTGTTGGAAAAACATCTCGACCAGGGCAGTATCATTGATATTTTTAAACGAAGAATCATTTATTATGGTGCAGTAACGGAGATGGAGATTAAAAGTAACGCAAGCCTTGGGCTTTTTCTCATGTTTCTACCGGCTTTTACCGGCTTGATGCATTTTTATAAAACAAAGTTTTTAAGGTTTTATATAAATTGCCATTAAAATATATGCAGACTCATTTGCTAAACACACCTTTTTAATAAATTGACAAATTGGATTCATGACTGACTACCAGCAAAAATTTTAATAACGTTATTCGAGCGTCAATCTATTTATGATAATATTTCAGAGTACAATACTTACAAATGTCGGGAAGTAAGCGCAGTATAGCAGTTCATTTTACAGTTGAACCGGGCTTAGAAAAACAAAACTCCGATTATTATTTTAAGCCGATAATTTTTAAAGCAGTGATGATTTTAAATTTCTTGTTTTCAATTTGTAGTGCTACTCATATGAAAAGCTAGTATGGCTTGGCTACGTTATAAAAAATTGAGAAGAATTGATATCCTTCTCTTTTTTTAAGCCGTTCAAAAATATGAATTTGTTATACAACATTTATTTAAAAAGATTTGAAGAACAAAAATAAATTTTATTTTAAATAACAGATGTTCAGTCAGTACCAGCGAAAACTCTTAACTTTTACGAAATGATTGCAAAATGTTAAATGCCACAATACTCATTTTCATGGAGACTATTTTTCTTAGTGCAATCGTGAATTTAAATTATAAAATGTTTGGGTTTAAGCCAACTGTTTATTTTTTATTCTTTTTATTCTAAACACATCATTGAAAATTATGCCAAATTAAGTGGTAATTAAGTCCTCATGAGCTGTTTGATATTTTGGGGTTTTTATCTTTAAAAACAAACGGCAGAAGACTTTGCTTGAGTAGAAACATTTTCTGTATTTCAAAACAATTGTGACTGTGTCAACAACAAATACTAATGTAAGATTTTCATTCGTTTACTTGTTTTAAGAAATGTTTTATAATTTTACATTTCAATTGTGTTGGAAAGTTTGTCATTCATTCAACTGCCTTTTTAAAATTTATTTATCAATTTAAGGCAATAAGAACTACTGTGTTTGAGAAAGATCTGCTTTCACTGCTCTGAGGTTTTATTCAATTATCGTCACAAGTAAAACTGAATTTTGGTTGTTAAACATCGCATCTAGTCTTTACTTTGAGATATAAAAACAAACTCTTCTTTCTCCAGATTTGTGTTTTTCTGGATTAAAATAATTCCATTTTATCCCTTTACGAAGCCTGCATTTTAAGCGAAATAATATCCAAGATAAGTTGGTTGCACTCAACTAAAAAACTCATATTAAATTCGTTAAAGTTGATAAATGAGCTCTTCATTTGCACAAATGTATGTATGAATTCCAGTCTATTCAAGCAGTAATTTATTGGAACAGCGGTCATGGCAAAATTTATGCAAATGGAATGTGGGGCCGTAAAATTTTGGTTTGTATATTGTTGGCTGTTATCAAGTACCGATAACTTAGTTGTGAATATTAAGAGAAGACGAATTTTTTGTTACTTGAATGCAATATAAGACAATTTGATACTTTAAAGTCAAAGAACTGGATAAAATGGCTGCAGAAATGAGCAAAGCAGTGGCAGAAAATATTGTTTGTGATAATTTTCTCCGAGACTTAAATTTTTCTTTTTATATTCACCAATCACTGCTACAAATTATTAACTAAAAATCTTCAAAATGAATCTCACTGCACAGTGAAACAAAATAAAATCTCAAATTTGAAATAGATAACGCATTTGAGCACCACTAAGGAATAATTTAACTTTCAGATTCTACTTAAATTTTTTATACAAAATCAAAGATTGTTATGACTTAAAGAATGTAAATAATTATTTAAAAGCTATTGTGTTTTATTTATTTATTTTTTTATTTAATTCTTTAAGTTTAAGGTTTTTTTTAAGTATGTGTTTGATTTTTTTATCTGTTTGTTTTGTAGTTTAAACAAAGTTTTCGTTTACTAAAATGATTGAAGTAAAATGTTAACAAAAAAAAAAAAAAAATAAACCAAAAATTCACAAGTAAGAGTGCTATATTCGGCTATGCCGATTTATATATACCCTTCATCATACATGCAAATCTAGTTTAGTGAAGAAACTGTAAAGAAGTTTTTTGAAGAAACTCCAATCACAAAACAAATATTCTGGTGACATAGAACTAAAAAATAAGAGAAAAAAGTTTTTCCATAAAAATGCCATTGGATCTTAATGGGTTAAGCATTCTTTAAAATTAAGTATTTTCTCTTAAAAAACTTATAAATGATACCCACATTTATATCTTAAAAATACAATGGACAATCTAACTTTTCTATGAAAAGTCCAGAGGTCGGTTATTCGGAATATATGGTCGAACGCCGATTTTTTCAATTGAAGTTTTATAAATTTTTTAATTCTTTATGGCCCCATATATTTGATTTTTGAAGCAGAAATGAACTTTGACCAAGAAACTAAATATCATGTCAAGAAATAAAATAAAAAATCTTCAATGTAAATAAGTATTGTCAATGATTGACATTGAAGTGAAACATATCCCTTACCATCGCTTATATTTCAATATATTTTTGTTTTGTTTTTTATTTATCTCAGTATTGTCTGAAAGTTTTCAAAAATTTGTATGAAACCTTCTTGGGTTAATTAATATAAAAAAATTTTCTTTTGTTTTCTTGTGAACAACAGGAACCTTCAGCAAAATATTAAAATTATACAAAGCGGCTTTTTAAATTATAACCCAAATTTTATTTTTAAATAAAATCATTCAAAATGGTTAGTGAAGTATTCAAACGGTGTGTTATTTGGTCACATTGTCATGTCATAATATCTTAATATATTATTATAGTTAAAAAAATTGCTGTTGTGCTGTAAACAAAAAAGTCATAAATTGAAAAGACTTTTCAACAAATGTTTATTATATTGTCATAATATAGTAGTCGAAACTAGTTCTACTATTGCAAGTTGGACTTACGATAAGTATATGTGGTGTTATAATTTCAAAACTGCTTTTGCCTTCGTCTTGAAAGGTAATCAAGATGATATGCAAAATGCAATAAACTGTGATCTACTCATTGCACTCTACCTTATTTTTATTTGAAAGCATTCGAAGTTTGAGTTCTTTTAAGCTGCTGAACCTTTCCTTCAAAATAGGAAAGCAGTTCTCAATACGAACTCGATACTTAGAAAAATGTTTATTTTAGAGATTTAGTACGTTAAGTAGTATTTTATCTAAAAGGTGTTATTAAAAATGACTTAAGGGGATAAGCGCTATCTCCAGCGATGTATTGAGGTGGTAACAAAAATCGCTCAGGATGCCTAGCTATTGGAGAATTTGAAAATATTTTTGCGTCGTGTACGCTACCTGGATATACCACTGTTAGTTGTCTTATTGGCAGTTTGTGATTTTAACTTTAACTGAGTAATAGCTCGTGTTCCTTAAAAGGTGCTTCAGACAATTTGATTTCCGAGCCTATGCAGCCAGGCATTTGTTCTTAAATTGCTAATAATATTTCTTGCCACTCTCTTGCACAAGACCAGTATAAGAATTCGTTTTTTTAATTCAAAATCGCCTTAAAAACACGTTTTGTAGCATTTTATGTGGTACCCCCATCACCTACACCAATGAGTGAAGCTACTTGCCATATTGAAAGTCCATACCAGAAGAGCGCAATCGATAAAGTACGATTTTTAATTGTATATCAATTGGAAGCTGTGCTACTCATGTATTTGTGTTAAAAACTTTATCATCTTTAATTAATTCCATTATATGTAAAAATTCCTCTGAACGAACCCGAATAATCTAATTAAATCGCAATACGTTTTGTTGTCAAATGTCTGATTTTGGAATCCCAAGGTGGACACTTCTTTTGCTAGTGAGCAAACAAGCAACGTTTATTAAAAATCTTTCATAATTTTCTTCTTTCTTCTTTATCTTCATCACCTAAAAGCAGATGAAATTAAATTTAAATGGATGTTCTTTCTTTATCCCTACTTGAGCCAGCCATTATGGTATCCAACATGTAACTTTCACACAAAATGGTCATAATTTTAGTTTTTAGTTTTAAGTTTTTAGTTTTTTTTCGAAATATTTTAAATTTAATTATTTTTATTTATTTCCGTTTTAAGTTTTACACTGGTGTCTTAAAACTTCGACAACAAAAATTGTTTTGTCAGTATTATACTTCCGACATTGTTGTTAAACCAAAAAAAAAAAAAAAAAAAAAAAATATCTTGGTGAAAAAGAACCAAACATAACACTTTTATCATGATGAATTTAATTTTTTGTTTTGTTTTGTCATATTTTACACATCGAACTGGGGCTTGGAATTCTTCTTTTTTAATAACAGTTATTGATTTAGTTTTACACTCCAAGTCTCTGCAGTCATTTTATTTAACTTTTTGTCTTTTCATAAGGCCAAGTTAAGAATTTGTGCCAAAAAGCCAACAAGCCTCCAGTATTCTGTATTTCGAATTTGCAAATCTATTTTTCTACAAGAAAATATGGTGTATGAGCACCAAAAATATGAACGCGGTATAAATAAGAATTTCGATAAAAATTCAAAGTCTTTTTAAAAATATTTATTTTCTCTTTAATTTAAATCTTTATTAATAATTGGAACTGCCTTATTGGTTTTATTTAGCTTTTATTCACTAAATCATTAAAGTCTTCTGTTGTAAATATTAAACTCAAACGGCACCAATGAAGGTCCTGTAGCTTTAAACATATTTAAAGCTTTTTTCTCATTTCTTTAATTAAAAGCATTTCAGCTTTCTCCTGTTTATATTTGTATTTGTGGTTGTGTCGCAAATAATAAACACTTTCAGCAGTCAACTGCTTGTTTGCAGGAATCCACAGGAACACTTAAAGAATTGTTGTTAATTTTAGTGTATTGAAAAATTCTACAACTTGAAGGCAATATTTATTTAGTTTGAATTACGTGACCACACAATATGTTACTTTATCATCTAAAACATCATTACCTCCCAGTTTTACAGTCTCTTTAAAGATACAAATATTGAGTTGGGTTTTATGGTTTTTATGTAAAAATAAATCTAAAGAAGATGAGAAAGACTCTGAAATATAAAAATAAGATGATTTAATGTGACACGTGTGGCATTGATATAATGAAGTTAGTGTGGTACCTTTGGAGAAGTATTTTTTACACGCTTCACCACAGATGGATCCAGACAGATAAATCCATCTGAGTTCGTCATTCCGTCTGTAATTTCTACAATATTCAATTTCCGACTCCGTGTTAGTGTTGAAATCAGCTTTGCTAAGACACTAAATAAACTCCACTCGAGATAAACGCCAGCCTCTAATTTATCCATATCATTTGGAACAGTAAAGTAACTCAAATAAAAAAAAAAAAAAACAATACAGGGGCAATTGAGAATTATGGGCCTCTGTTCTTTTCATAAAAACGTACTATTGCAAACGGTATTTTTTAAGACATCCTTATGGGTATCATTTAAAAGCTTTCGAAGATATCTTTTAGAAAATACTGAAATTTTTTTTTAAAATGCCTAACCCATCAAGAACCGATAACATTTTATGTAATTTTTTTTCCTTTAGTTTTTAATTCTCCGTTTTATTTCACTTAACTGGATTTACATACACGATGAAGGGCATATAAGATTTGGCATATCCGAATACAGCACTCTTGCTTGTTTTACGTAAGAACTAAATAAGCGCAGGTCATCTTAGACGATCTCACGTTTACATTGATACGCCTTTAACTTATGTGATGAGCAGGAAATAAAGGTTGGGTTATAGGGATGACACAGAATGCACTTTGATTAGAATTAAAAGAGGTCTCTTAAGCAAATTATGATTTTTCTGATTCCTCTTATAACTTTCACTTTGTACCTCTCATTATACTTTCTGTTTCGTATGTTCAGAGTGATCAAATTTAAGCTTTTAATAAATTTTAGCATTGTAGCAATGTTCTGCACCTTTTATATCTGTTAGATTCTGAAAGACATAGGAACTTAAAATGCCATAGATGTCTTTGAGAGTCTCCCCGCACAAATTGCATCACATGTTTATCAGTGTTTTGGCCGGCAATGATACCTTAAATCTTTCCTAGCTGACATCTATTAATCTTTTAAAAAATATTTCTTATAATAATAAATTAAACCTTTTTTTTTTTTAAAGTGTTTCCTTTTTAAATAAACAATTTGTAAGAAGAATTTATTTAATGTCTTTATGTCAGAAAAACTTAAAAAAAAAACACTCCCACTTAACTTAATATTATGTTGACGTTATTTAGCCAACCAATCCTCTATTTTAAAAGTACTAACTCTTTATTATTATGCAATTTTGAATTTATTTTTAGAAATTAATTTGTTTTATAAAAAATAATTCATATAAAACATTTGACATGATTTGTACCACAGAGAAGAGGACAAATTATTTTTTTTAAATTACGGAAATTTCACATTGGATTAAAAGGAATTTTAATAATTAAAAATAAAATTAAATTTGTTGCTAAACCGATCAACGAAGGAGAGATTAAAAATATATTTAAAAGAACAACAAAAAATGTATGTATTGTATGTATGTATGTATTGTGAGTGTGGACTTCGTCTAATCAAATTAATAATGATTGAATACTAAAATTCCTCGTATAAATATTTGTCAAAAAATTTTGTTAAGAAGACGGTGTAGATATTCTACACGACCTTCGGTAAATGGAGGCAAAGATTGCTGATGTCTAACTTGGTTTATATTCTGGTAGAGTGTAATTTTTCAGACAAAAAATTTGGAAAATTAGTCTTTTTTATTAGTTTAGAAATTAAAAAAATAAGAAAAGGTTTCAATTGACTAAAAAAAACGCAAATAACCTCAACAATTTCGCAAGTAACAATAAAATTTTTGTAGAATAAATATGTAAAAGAATCCGGCAACCCTGGATTAAATTTTTATTTGTTTCTACTTGCAATTGTCCTTAACGCGAACGTAGCGGTTTATACTCTGTGCAAATTTCAAGAGTGTCTCCCTGTAATATTTTAAAAGATAAAACCATATTCGTTAAAATCACGGCCTTAATGGGAACACTCTTCAATTTTTAAGTTTATTTTTCATTCTTATTTTTACAACAGATATATTTGTACATAATCTGCGTAAATTCTAAATATCTGCCCATTACGGTTGAAAAATTTTGGCCATATATATTAAAATTTCATCACTATACGAACACCCTCTATAGTTAAGTCTTATTGCTATATTTATAGAATTAAATATAAATTTTTTTATAGTTTAAGTGCCTGCCTCACGTGTTTGAACAACAAGGTTATGTACATGAAAAAAAGTCACTTGTAGGTCACCTTTTTTAAATTAAATTTTTATTTTCTCATTGCTCTAGCGGCTACAGTTGATGTGGTTTAACTGACATGCGCCAATTTGACGTATTTGCTCATTACAGGTTAAAAATTTAAATATTTCTATAAATATAAAACAACTGTTGAAACACCCTTTAACTTGTATTATTAATTGTTAAAGCGGTTATAGTAATACAACTTCCATTAACAATACGGTCCTAGAGAGGTCTGTGACAGTTATACAAAGGGACACGTATTGAAGGAAGACCATCTTACCCTTTGGATATGGAAACCTAAAACGCGGAGCACTTAGAAAAGAACGCACCCTCTGATATACAGGGATAATCTCCAAGTTTCTATTTGAAGATATCCAACAATTTCTAATGATTTACTTTTTAATGGATTTTTTTAAATTTTTGAGAAGAATTTTTTTTAATTTAAAATAAATATTTTATCTCAAATTAAATATTCTGTGCTTGTAATTTTAATTTTAGTTTTTTAATATTTTAATATTTTTGGTATATCATCACAAGTTAAAGGAAAATAACAACATACAGTTGAAGAATTAAAATTAATTAAATAAAATGTTAATAGATAAATCTGTTTTTTTTAAGGAAAGGAGAACTTCAGGCATTATAACCTATTTAGTTATTTTGGTAACCGTGCTACATGCTTTAGGAAGGGGATAGATGAGAGTTAAGACAGGTGGTGACAGGACAGAGATAGAAAGTTAGTTATTTTACTTCGCCGACGAATATGCTATATGAAATACCGACGAAGGAGACTGCAAGTTTTCATGTTAGTTCTGAATATATACTTATAAACCATTAAACAGAAAAAAAGATTTTTTTACTTTTTGATTGCCGCAGGGGTTGAACCCTGGGACACCAGGCTTGTAGCAACGTGCTTACCACTTCGACTACAGCATGAAGATGATAATTTATTATTTTATTGTTAGAATCATTTTGGGCTTGATTTTATATTAAAAATATAAAAAAATTATCCTACTCATACTCATTTTATATAATCAAGAAAAATATTCTACAGCAGCTATAAGATTTGAAGAATGATAGTAAAATTTGATCTGGTGTTCTTACCTTCTTTTATTAAAATAAATATGATTTTTACATAAGAAACTGTTAATTACATACCTGCAATAAAAAGTAGAATAAAATTTGTTAATAAAATAAAATGCATTTTTATTGTAAATTAAAGAAATTAAATTATTAACAAAATTAAGAGTCAGCATTGTGCACAATTCTGGTTTTTTATTTAAACTTTTTCACATCTTATGGAATGAAAACTTCAATATTTAAAAATAATATTTACATTTTTCCCACATCATTCACTTGTTATTGTTTTTTTTATACAAACACCAGTCCAAAGAGAATTCTAAAGAAATTTATTATATTTTGTGTTTATTGGAAAATGCAGCAGCACTTTCTGTTGAAATTAGTACAGCATCGATCAGGTTTTTTCTTCTTAACGAAATTCAAAATAGCATGAAATGCATTCAAAGAGAATGGTAAAAAAACATGTGTTCATAAATCATAATGAATAGCGATTTTCTAAATAGAAAACTGGAAATATTAATACAAACAAAAAATGAATATTCAAACATAAACAATCTTGAAAGGGGTAGAAAGCAGTTTTTACACATTTGCCTTTTGATATGGAAATCAAAAATTCTATTGGGATATAAAAACAAAGTTTTATATATAAAAATTTATTTATTTTTTACAAGACCCAGAGGCTTAAAAAGCTGACAATATTAGTTTAACCAAAAAGAACATTATTTCCCTTGTGAATTTATTATTTTATCATTTTATGTGTAATTCGAATAACAAAAACAAAAGCATATATTATGTTCGTCATTATTACTAATTTTAATAGAACTTCCTTCATATTTTGATGCAAGTTGATAGAGATTAATACTTTAGCTTAGGAAAACTATCGTCTGTGTCTTGATTGTTTTAAAGATAACAATTTCGATGTATTCAAGACTGCTGTTAAGCCGAGAAAGTTTTAAAATAAAAAAACTGGTCGAATGGCTCAATGAAAACGCAAAGAATGTTTGCAGAGTCAGTGTAAAAAGGGAAGCAACTATTTTCTGAACTCTTAACTGAATTTTTATTCATTTAAAAGCAGGAACGGTAACATGACATAAATCAGCAAGAAAAGGTAAAGAAAAAAAAAAAAACAGATATTAAGCTCGACAGGATTATTTAACCAGGATTATCTAAACCAAAATCAGTAATTAATGACAACATATGATAGCGTCAGGTGGTTGCTATTTATTATGATTTTATTTCATCGAAATGAACGAATATATTTTATATCTGAAATTAACACAAATTTTTACTAAAAATTCTTATTTTCGTAAGAGTATTCAAATAATATTTTGTACGTGTGTATATTTTATAAATTGGAATAAAAAAGGACAATGTCAAAATTTCTGATCGAGACATGGAATCACGAAATTCCCAAATTATGCATCAAAAATCCCAAAAAATATGTGTCTCATCTTTAAAATTAAAAAAAAGAGTTGCTGGGTATGGGCTGTATGAGAAAAATTGAAAAAAATGAATTAAAAAACTCACCATAAATTAATCATTAATAAATAAATAACGTTTAAAACCCGAAGAAGCTTTATAAAAGTTTGACTAATCTAAAAAAGTTTTATTGGTCTTAAAATAAAAAGCAAAAAAATTTAATTTTATCCAGGATAACCAACAGTTTTTATTCAAGGACAAAAATATTAATAATCTGTTTTAATTTAAACTCTAAATATTTTATTCACATAACTTCTTCTTTTCGCACATGAACATAATTTAAAGCATTGACTTGCCCCTGCATTTAATACGACAGAAAAATAATACCTGGATTTTTTAATACGATTTAATTTAATATCAATACCAAACAGGATTTAAGCAATAAAAATGTATTAACAGCAATTTCGGGGAGGATAACATTGGCTCAAAAGCTGAAAGAATAATTTATAAAATTAAATAAATAGAAATGAAGAGATTTTTTTACAAGAATAAGAAAGTCCAATGCAAAAGTTTTGTAATAAAACATTTTATTAGCTTTTTTTTATTAAATTACTCATATGTAAAAATTTAAGGTTGTAGCAGTAGTTTGCTACTATCGTTATTAAAAAAGGGCTTACTCTTGAAGATAATATAAATCATAAATAAAATAAACTCATGTTCAAAAATAATTGCATCATAAAAAGCCATAAAAAGTATTATAAAATTGATTTAGTCTTTACAACTTTTCACAATTTATAACGAACGCAAGCCATAAAACAATGAACCTCACTAAAAAAAAAAAAATAAATAAATAAATAAATTTATTATTTAAAAATGAAATTATAACAAACGTTTCAAAAAACGTTATATTCCAACTGTTATAAGTTGTTTTATTTTTTTTATTGAATGCTCGATTTTAAGATGAAAAATTTATAAAAATTTAATAACTTGAAAAGGTTAATTGTTTTAATGTTAAAGTTAAAAAGAATAAGAGTGCAATAGCAATAAAATATACAGACGTCGCACAAAAAAATTAGTTTTACAAATTTTTGTTAATTTTGAGAACAACAGGAAAAATTTGACACAACAGGTATATGATCAGCATTTTCTGGATCACTACATCTGTCTTCAGTGTTTCTCGATTTAATTTACTTGACTTTGTGTGCATTGTAAACATCATCTAACTTACTGACATCATCTAATTTTGTGACGAAGAAAGAGCGAAATATTCATAATAAAACGGGGCCCAATAAATAAATTTTTGTTGTTGCCTTTTATTTTGATTTTTCATACTTTTTTATCATAACAGTAGGTGCTGTTTCTGTACCAAATTAAATAAAAATAAAATAGTTGATCTAACAATTAAATTTAAGATCATGTTATATAAAAAAAATATTTACTATAAAGAGAAGCTTGCCTCACATAGTGTATTTAACAAACAATTCAAAAACTGACCATAAAATTTATATAAAAACAAAAAATGTTAATTTTATTGTTCAAATGGGCACAAAACAAAGTTTTAGTAACAAATTGAAAGTCAAACATTCTTAAATTTGAAAATTTCTGGAAAATGAAGAGAAGTAAAAGTATGGGAACTTTCTTAAAAAATAATAAAACATGTCAAAATTATAATATTTACATATTAAATGCTTAAAGAGGAGTTTATTATTAAAAATTAAAAGCATTTTAAAATCATTTTTTTGTAATGCAAACTTATTTATTTTTTCTTTAATGTTGAAAAATAAAAGTTTTTCGCTTCATTTACTCTTGTCTGTGTGCTGCTGTTAAGGAGAATTTAAATCTCATAACCTTAACTTTTTTGAGCAAACTCATGTATGATTTCAGTTACAATAATGTTTTTTTGGCCTTGTAGTTTCCATCTTTTATGCTTTTATCTTTTATCTTTTTATAAAAACAGGCAAATAAAAAAAAGATGGTGAACAGAAAAATATTTGTGTTAAGATAAGCCGGGGATAAATTAAAATAAAAACATTTAAACTGACAGTAAAGACAATGACATGGGGACTAACCAAAATTAGTCACAAAGAAATTAAAAGATTTATAAATTTAATTTAATAAATTCGTTTAGCTAAACGAAAAAATTTTTTAAAAGAAATAAAAATTTCGATTATAATTTTTTTCGAAATAATTAAATAAATTATTTAAAAACCCTTTAACTAAATGAATAACGTGTTAAAAGTATTTTATGTTTAAATGATTACGCTGCGTATGATTTATATTTTCTTAATTAAAATTATGCTTATACGCCACATATCATTGTTTAATGGATACAAAGTAGTTTAAAAGCACATTAAGAAGAAAATAGTAATTTGAGCCGTTTTATAACAATTTTTAACATAAAAAACTTTTTAACATAAAAAACTTTTTAACAATTACATCACAAAAGGCGTCATCTTTCTTATTCTTTGAATAAAAATGTCTACAAAGCTGCAATATCTTTTTTTCTATGACATTGTTTAAAACATTTAGTATAAAAAATTGCGTAAAATGTTGCTAAATCTATCGTTTGTGTGGATTTTATACAACCTCTTCTATTTAAACAAGAAGCACTTAAGTATTTTTAAATAAAACAAAAAATGATTTTGTTTCCCTTTTATATGAATTTTTTAGGACTTTAAAATCTTCTACTTAAATCTTCAAAGCCAATCCGAAAAGTATTTTCTCTCATTTTTAATAAATACAGCTAATTATAAATTTATACAAAAAGCGAATAATATTTAGTATTAACAATAAAAGAAGGACTGATTATTCTTGTCCAATAAAAAAAATAAATAAAATAGAATAGAATAAAACAAACAAGAAAAGCGATTCTGTGAAAATTTCATTTTTACTTACAGGGAATTTCTTATGTATTTTATACTTTTAATAGTAAAGCTTAAACCATAAGACTAAAAATCTAAAACTTACAAAAAAAAAAAAAAAAAAAATAGAAATAATTATCAATAATTTTAAAGTTTGCCAGGACATCCGTGCTCCGCCAAAATACAGCTTTACCCAAAAATTTTTAAACAAATGAATTTACAGCAAACAATCCCTATTCATATAAAAATTTTTTGTTTTGACCCAAGACTGATTCCAGTCTACTACATCATTAATGATTTGAAAAAAAAAAAAAAATGATCAGCTAACAATTTTATAAGAACTCAAGTACAGTGATTTTTCTATGCGCACGTTGGAATAGCTCCCACTATGACGCAGAAATGACTTTTACTTTTATTCAGAAATTCCTAGTTATGAACTTCTGATAATATCGTAATAGGTTTTATAAAGAATGAACATCTTTTAGATCGAAAGAGTAGTAATTTTAATTTACAGTCAAAAACATAACTTCGATTTTATGATTTTATAAAAGTTCTCTTAAAATATAACTCAAAGGCGAGATTGCTTCTCAATGCTAGTGGAAAGGAGCCTTTGAAACGAATTATGTATTAATCATGGGAATAATCTCAATCATAAATTTTAAAATATATTAAGAATATACCGAATCTTATATGCCATTCACCATGCACGTAAAACTAATTTAATGAAGTAACTCCAGTCAAAGTACAAAAATTGGGGTGACAGAGAATAGAAAAATTACCAAAAAGATTTTTTCATAAAATTGTCATTGGCTCTTAATGGATAAAGCATTTTCAAAAAATTTTAGTATTTCTTGAAAGACCTCTTTAAAAACTTTAAAATGGTACCCCTACTGATATCTTAAAAAAAGATGGTGCACAATCGAATTTTTCTATAAAAAGTTCAGAGACCCATAAATCGGAAAATATGAGCGAGCGCCAATTTTTTCACTTGATGTTTTTTTCAGCTTAAAACAGGTTCAATTATGCAGAAGAAGCTAAAAAAGATAAGAAATCTAAAATTTAATATTCAAGACCTAATTTTTTTTTTGTCTGTCAGAAATAGTTCAACACAATTATGAATTAAAACGAAAATTCTAACTCTTTTGGTATCAAGTGGAACTAACAGAAATTTATTCTTTCCGAAATAAATTTTGAAGTTTTCAAAATACACGAGTTCAGTAGAAAAAGGTTTTTGTTTCTAAAGGCCTTTTTATACCAGCTATCTATCTTTTTACTCATTGTGAGGGTGTGAGCTCTGAGAAATGAGAAAGAAGAGTTTTCCAACAGAATTTTATGGTTTCTTCAACCGGCAATCTGCATTTTTTTTTTAACATGTAAATTAATTCAAAACTCGATTTTTTTTAAATCATCATATTTCTAAATGCTAATTTACATTCAAAGGGATTTCCGTTTATCCATAAAAATAAAAACATTAACGGGGTCCAATAAATCATAAAAATCTATAGAACCCTACTTAAAAATCTTTTGGTTATTTAGAGTGTTGTTGTATTTGTTACGTGTGCGTTCACGTGTCTACTTTAAAATTGTTATTTACTGAAAATAACAAATGCATTCGTAAGGGTGTCATTATGTTTTCCATATTTTTTCTTCTCAACTTTACTGCTTGAAAGTGTTAACTTCAATGTTTTTTAAGTGTGAAAATGTGTCTGTTTATAATTAATTATTTCGAAAGGTGTGTGTTAAAAGCTCTTATTACAAAAACTCATAAGTGTGTGTGTGTGTTGTAATAGTAATATTAGCATGATTTTTCATGGTCATATTTCATTCGTTATTAAAATTTCACAAATGTGTTTCGCATTTAAATTATTACAGCTTTTACACAATTGTTAATCATTTTTGTTGTTGTTGTTGTAATAAATGAAAGAGGGAATGAATCACCATTTAAATTGTTATGCTCAATCATTGTATGCGTATGCGTGTGTGTGCATTTGTGTTTATTACATGACCACTTAAGCCACACGAGTCTTTGGGGAACAATTATTTTGTGTAAACAATTTAATTTCTTTCTTGCGGCCCGACCATTATTGAGGATGTTGTTGAATGTTTTTTGTGTATATGTATATGTGCGTTACAGTATTTTTTATGTGTTAAGTATGTTAATGAAATGGGTTATTAGAAGTCTTTACAATAACATTTTACTGCTTATCTGGAACAGTGTTTTAAAGTCGATTTTTATGTTTGTGTTGATTTTAAAATAAAATAAAAAAAAAAATTTAATATTTTTAATTTTAGTATGCATATGTTTTAAATTAATGATAAATTAAAATAAGTATTGCAAATTTAAGTGAGGTTTCCAAAATTTTAATTTTTAAAAGATTTTTGCGTGGTGATTGCCAGTTTTAATTCCCATGGAACAAAAGAAATATTTAAGGGATTTTATTGTAGAAGATAAAGTTGTTTTAAAACAGTTTTCTCTCGATTTAGAAATCACATAAAATATAGACGTACTAATTCACTTCTCAATATAAAAAAATTAATTCGAGAGTTTTAAAAAGTAACTCCAGTCATCCAGGAAACAACCCGTGACTTTGGCAATTTTAGAAAAATACGATGTCTTGTTTAGCGAGCATGCTTTTGTAACCCGAGCAGCCATCCAGAAGATAATATGTTGTGGCTCTAATGATCTCCTTTTTTTTTTTTAAACAGCTATGCTATTTTGAACCAACTTAGTCGTGACTGCAATACGCTGTATTTATAATGTTGTTCTCCTCACCAGTTAGTGCTCCATTAAGGTTAGGACCACGATTTCCTTATCTTACTATGCAGTCACCTTAATTAGATCATTGCCTTCAATATCTTTTCTGCCACAGCAACAAAACAATTGTTTTCGAATCGAGATAAAACTAACGATTGTCTTATTGTGCTCACTTTTTTAACGTTATTATTTGGATAAACTGGTAAATCATCATAAATAAATTAATTATTTGAATGTGTTGTTTTCTCATCATATAGACGAATTTGTAATTGTTCGGCCTTTATAATCGTTGAACTCTGAAGTGTAGCAGTTGGATACTGATCCGATGTTTTATTTTAAAACTATGTTAAGTAGTGCGGGTAAAATTTTTATAAACGTGTTTTTAAATAAACAAATCGTCGCATGTGGATTAGAGTTACTTCACTGCAGACTCTACATTTGCCACTAAATGTAGAATATTTTCACTGCTTTGTGCGGTTTATAAGATTGTGGCATCATTGGATCTTATTTCTTAAATAATAAAGCTAAAATTTTCGTTACAAACGATGGATATCGTTACCACACCATGACCAGTGAAACTTTATTATTAAAATATCGATAACATTGATCTGGTCAACAAGTGTTTACTTTTAGAATGACTTCGTAAGATGGACCTACGATTTGGCCTTCAAGGTGGTGCGATTTGCTAATACTCATTAAATTCATATGGGATGACAAGAAGTTACTATTTTATGCTTAAAAGACAGCTACAATTGACGTCTTGGAGGTCAACTTATTTCCTGTAATTCTTGACCTACGATTAGCAATGCTTGAATGAGTGACTCTAATTTGGAGATCCGAAATATGTTTTGTCAAAAAAAAAAAAAAAAAAAAAAAAATAATAAAAAATAAAAAAAGTACACTGACCACATGCCTGAATTAAATTCAATTCAGTTTTTACTATAACTTAGTTTCTTGTGATATTTTTTAGAATTTTAAATTCTTTCACTCTTACAACTTAATTTTATTTAATTAATTCAACATTTTTATATCATTGTTTGTTCTTTTTGCATCTACCTCGGTGCCTAAATTATCCTAATACGTTTATTATTTCAATGGAACAATCCTGCTGACATTCAAATATACTTTTTGCTGCAAAAGAAAAAAAAGCTTAATACTGTTTACACAAGAAGATAAAAAAAAGATATTCATGCGATATATGCGAGACATATTTTTTTAGTTATTTTCATTTTGCAGCCACCACAATAATTTAGTAAGAAATAAACCCACCAATACATTGTTTTTCAGATATTCACCTTGACCCTTTCATCTGAATGTTTTCCTTAATTAGTGCTGTTCGTTTAAATATTTTTAATTAAAATGAACGTGAGTGCGTAAGTTGTATTACAAACGAAAACAAATTCACATCTACAACAAGGCAGCATGACCAGCCAGTTTTAAATTTAAGCCAAGAGCAAGAAAAACAGAAAATAACTACAACAACAATATACAAGACTAAGACTATTGTTGTTGTGGGTTTTCATTACACTAAGAAGCTTAAATGAAATGAAATAAAATTTCTAGCAAACCATTATAAAGAACAGAAAGTGCTTAGAAGTTTAACTGAAAATACAATTTAATTAAATGGGTTAAAACTAAAATAAAAGAAATACGAAATTTGTTTTTTTTTTTTGTTAAGATGTCATTGTTGATGTCAATTGAGTTTTTGCTGTAGAAATTTAAAGTGTAATCTATTTTAGTAAATTTCTTAATGTTGATAAAATAATAGTTTTTTATCTATACAAGTTATTTTGTACCGATAGAAAAGCTTAACAGCCACTTTTAAATGACTTAAAATAAGAAGGAGGTTATCAATTCCTGTAAACGTTCCTTTTTATTTATTTTTGCGCCCGCAGTAGTCAGTCATTTTTCAATCGATTTAAAATCTTTTTTTGAAAGGTTACGCTTACAGATTGGTGCCGTTTTAAAAGCAGTTTATAATTTTAAAAATTAAAGGGTGTCTATAAAATTTAAACTTTTTTATTTAAATGGCACTACTTTCAAAAAAAAAAAAAAATGATAAGCAAATCTCTGTAGTCCAATACAAGAAAAAAACAAAATAATAAATCTTAAGATTAAAGAGTGTCCCCATTAGTGACATAAATTGATCTATATGGGCATAGTTTTTTTATTTTTTTGACAAGCTCTTGACAATTGGACAGATTATCGATTTCTATTATCACAAGAATAAATTTTCCTAATTTTAAATTAAAGGGCGCCCCAATATATCGTTTTATTAGATTTATATGGCCATACTTTTGAACAGCTCTAGACAAAATCTCTGTTGCTAAAGGTGCTATAGCAATAGGTATAAAATTTGGAATTAGTAATTAAAGAGTATTCCAGTAGGTTATGTAATTTGGTATATGTAGCCAAACTTGTTAACCACTATAGACAGACAGCTGAATCTTACAGGGGACCTGTATTGTTAATTCCGCTGTATTTAAAAGTATACAATTTAAATTTAGATATTAAATAGTGTTTCCTAAATTAATGTTATTTGACCTAATTGGCCGTGTCTTTAGAACCGTTTAATACAAACACGTGAAAATTAGATAGAATGCCCACTTCTTTGTTAAATGTATTAAGAAGTATAAATATTTAAAATTATTAATTAAAGGGTGTTACAATAGTTAATATAATTTGATATTTATGGACAAACTGTTGAAACATTATAGACAGGCGGTTGAAATTTACAAGGAAACTGACTGCTAAGTCTACTGCAAAAATAAGTATAAAATTTAAATTTATAAACTAAAAATTGTCCCAACAGTTATTTTTCTGTTTTTGATATAAATACTAAATGGTCCACTTTTTGAATCTACTTCATAGTTCAAACAATGAATGTCTGATAACAAGGAAGTTTTTCAGTTTAAAACTTAAACTAATTTCTTGGTTCTTGCATGGGCAATGCAGTATTACAAATGCTAAACTTTGAAATAATACATTAAATTTGCCAAATAATTTTCTTATAATAATCAAACAACTATTTTAAAACAAACGTTGCATACATTTGCGAAGGCGCCCAATAGTGCAAGAAAATTATTTTAAATTATTTAAAAAAAAAAAAAAATAGTGCAAGATAATTCAAAAATAATGTTGATGTAGTTGTAATCTGTTCAGTTTGTGAAGTCATTAATTGCTGCTGACATCATATTTGAAATAACAGCAAAATGTTTCTGGCAACATTTTTTCTAACTGTAAAAAAACATCAAACAATGTTGCACACTTTAAAGCAATTGAAACAAGATAACTTTCTTTCTTCTTCTGCTATGGTCGCCGCTAGTTGAGAGTGCATTGCGTACACATTTTAATTGTACGCTCTTATGATTGTTTTGATTTCTCTGATTTTTTTTTCTGGTTTTGCTCATGTACATAAAGATTGAAATATATTATTGAATTGTATGCCCTTGCTTGTATTCACGCACTAATTATTATGGCCGTTACAACAAATACGAAAATGAAATTAGAATTGTCTGAGTGTCCCCATACAAATGCGTTTTTTTCGAATATGGCTTAAGCATTCTGTATGTTTTCATTCTCCATTAAGCTACTGCACAAAAAAAAAAACTAATAAAGCGACTGAAAAAATGTCTCTTAAGCGCACCATCACAACTACATAGAACACAAATGGATTGAATAAATAGTCATGGAATTCTGTATACTTTGGAAAAGTTAAGATTTGATTTTTATTTTAATTGAAAAAATATTTTCACGAAAACAAAAAAAAATAAAAGAGATAAAATATTTTAAAGACGTAATTTGAAGCTAAAAATTTTCTTTGCTAACAAAAAAAAAAAACTATTTTGTTCACAAAAGCTTTAAACAAAAAATTAAATACAAAATTCTAAGATTTGCGTATGTTACATAATAAATGTAAGAAGAGAAAAAAATATTACACATTTTTTCAGAAGTAAAATATTAAGAAAGTACTTCGCTATTCTAAATGTAAACCTTAATTTTTAAGAAATACTATTTAAAAAGGTCGTATTTAGTAGACTTAAATCAAAAACAGTTTTCATCAAAAAGAAAGGCACTTCTGGTTCTTTCACTTAAATTCCTTTTATAAGGGAAAATTTGTCAAAGTTTGCTCTTAAAATAAAAGCATGTGAATGTAATTAATTAAAAAAAGTTCAAGGCCTTAAGTTCTCTTGCTTATGAAGTGTAAATTCTATTACAAAATTTTTATTTAATTTATCAGGTGAGACAATTTATTTTTCTTTAAAAAAATTCAATTACTATTATTTGCTTTTAATTGACACTGAATAACAATTTGTATAGAAAAACAAAATAATGCAAAAAAAAAAAAAACAAAATAAATCAATAAAATGAAATTAAATAAATATAATACAGAAAATTGAGACCTCGAGCTAAATAAATTAATTAAAATAAATGTGACAAACTGTGAAAAAATATCCTTTTAGCATATATTCACAACTACATTCGTACAACACAAATGGATTGAATCAATAGTCCTGTAATTCTGTGTGCTTTGTCAAAGTTAAGTCTTAATTTTAATTAAAATTAAAAAATAGACAAATTGAAATTTTACTTTTTCGACTTAAGATCTATTTTTTAATTTAATTTTTAGAAATGTAAAATTTTAATTCATCTATAACATCCACGGTTTAAATCCTACTTGGGAAAAAATAAAAATAAATTAAATAATTGACAAATTATTTCTAAGAAAACGAACCAAATTAAGAAGGTGACAAAGTATAATTAATATTTAAAGGTGTATTAGTAATTATTTTTTTGCCTAAATATTAGGTTAAGAAATAAATTTTGTCAGTTAAAGAAATATAGAAAATCAGATGATTGTTGATAAATTTGAATCAATAATAAATAATTCGAATTTTTCAATAAGTTGTCCATCTAATTTTCAATTTCTAAAATATGTGACTCCATTTCGATAGATATTCTGCATCCCTTTGGGAAGCAAATTCTATTTAGGCGATAATAACTTAAGTGTATTTTAACAGAAGGAATAATAAAAAAAATAAATAATAAAAAAAATTAAAGTCGTAGTTTATCTAGCAATCGAAATAAAAATCTAAAATTAAACAAAAATAGGAAAAAAAAAGAAAAGTTAGAATTTATAAAAAATAGAAATTCGTGTAATTAAACTCTTCTTTTAAACCGTTACGGGCCGAGTTAGACTTACACACGAAGGGTTTCGTATTATCGCTGACAAGGTAAAACATATTTTGCGGAAATAAAAAATAAGGCTCTGTGAAAAACATGTAGCTAGTGGGACACCTTTTAATTTCTTTTATAGAAAAATAGCAATACTCTCGGCTTTTTAGGGTCCAAATTTAATGTCTCCTTTGTCTATTTTGTTTGGCCTTTCCTTCTAGCAAATATAACAATATAATTAATCCTAAGTTTAAACTTCGGGGCCTCTATGAAAGCACATTGTATATATTGGCGCTATTTGTACATACTCTGTGTAAATTCTAAATGTTTGAGAATTACGGTTGAAGATTTTAAACCGTAAACGTTGAAATTAAGTCACTACAGTAGGACGCTTTACATTTTAGTTTCATTTTTATTTTTTGTACTTGTTTTTAAAGTTAAAAATAAAGTCTGTATAGGAGCACCCTTTAAGATAGAAATTTATATATTTTTTTTGCAAACATAGTTTTGCTTACAATGTGCGAATTCGATATGTAAATTTTCCTTAATTTAAAAGGCAACAATAGTCTTATGAATATCATGGCGTCCTTGGAACATCCTCTAAATTTTAATATTTTTTTATTTTTGTTTCGAGATGCAGATGGTCTACAACAAGATAAGTTTAAAGAAAAATTATAAGTGTTTAATTTTTAATGTAAAGAGCTGCAAACATATTCTAAATATTCCACTGCCAGCCACACAACGGATTTGAGTTAAATTAATTTTTAATTTATTTCATTTTTAAAAGGTAAAATACTGTTTTTTATTAGGACCAACACGCAGGTAATGACCCCTGCTTATGCAATGCATTGTGCTGGAACTAGAAAATTAGTTTGTGGGAAGGGGGATAGGGGGTGTAGTGCTTATGGATATTTAATTTGAATCTTTGTACATTGAAAGTGGCAGGAGAGACTTCTGCAGGGAGTTTATTCCACATACGAACTGTTCGGCTAAAAATTAATTTTCTCTGTAATGCGTAGTGCAATTCACTGGCCAATCGACCACAAAAAAATGCGCTCTTGATGCGAAATGTGTTGCGTGTATGAAATTATGGTTTTCAGGAACAAGTTCCCTGATTTCATAAGAGAAAATTCCGTTGTAGTAACGACAAACTAGTGAAACACACGCCACATTATATGTTAAACAAAAATTATGGATCTATTGAGGCCTTTTGTTTTTCAGTTATTATTTATATTGCAACATATTCGATTCTGATTTCACGGAATATAAAATGTTTTTTTTCAGTAAAATAAACTAAATTTTCAGATTGAAGCATTTCAAAGGTGTTTTTCAAAGGTTTAAAACTTTTTATTAAAATAAAACAAAGAAATATGTTTAAATTCATACTAAAACTGAGTTTATTAGAAAGGTAGGTTTATATGATAATTCGTTAAATATGACTAAAGTCAATGATGCTTAGACAAGTGGCAGAAGGTATTACTAATGGATTTAGTTCACACGATCTTGGTGACCAACTTAAAGGAATAATTTTTTCAAGAAATATCTCTTGAAGTAAATTAGTTGTTTTTTTTGCTCCATGTCCTTGTGGTGTTGAAACTAAATGTCAGCAATTTTAATGCCATCTCGTAGGAGTAAAAATATAATATTTAATTCTCGATCTCATTTTTTGAATGAGACAGCAACATTATTACGAGTATTAATTTTAAGTTTTAATAATTTTTAAGTTTTGCTTTAGATTACTCGTAGTTATTATTAAATGACAAAATAACTTCCCACAAGGCAACTGTTAAGCCCGCTGTTAAGCCTACTGTTAATAAAGTTTGTTCACCATTTAGTGCTTTAAACTAAACATTTTAAGAAAATAAAAGTTTGTTTCCCATAAATGAGCTATTTATTTTAAAAGTGGCATAAGTCACTTAAAATAAAATAAAAAAATAAATAAATTTTAAGATCTGCCATGGTCTGCATCCTGAGTTAATAAGTTCAATTATGTCTTCTCGAGATTTAGCCTCAATATTCTTTAAACCTTTGAAACGCAATCCTTTAAAAATTTGAATTATCTTAAACCTAAAGTGACTTAAGCCACTTTCAAAGTAAACGACTTCAATATGCTTTGTTAATAGAAAAAGATTTCTTTTATTTTCTAACCTTTACGTTACTTTTTCTATCCAACTGAATATAATGAAAAAAAAATACTTTCACACACACACACACACACACATTGTCACACATTTACTTTATGAAATGTGAAAAATTCTTTTGAAAAATAATTGCATTTTTCTCCTTTCCTAAAGCATGTAGATTTTTGTTTTTTTTTAATTTTCTTTTCATATAAATGAGTTGGTGTGTGTGTGTCTATGAGTAACATATTTCAAATAAAGTAGAGTGTTACCAATTGGAATTTTTGTTTGTCAAGTTAAAATTTATGAAATTAATTTAATTTCAATATTCATGGAATTGGTTAAAGTTTTGATTGTTTAAATAAAATACTTTAAAATTCTTAATAATAAAAAAATTTTATTTTATATTAAAATCTTGATTAAACAAAAGAATAATAAAAAAAATTGAATTTTTAAAAATTTTGTTGGACACGTTTAGCATTTTAATGTGAAAGATGAAATATGAACATTAAATATTTATTCTCCTTTTTGTACTTTTTTTGTTTAGAAAGAATAAAAACGAGCATTGCAATACTACATTCGCTGTATAAAAATGCATTTACATCATAAAAAGGATGTATCATGAATTGAAATATAATCCTCCATAAATAATTCATATGCATATGTATGTGTGTGAACGTGTGTTTAACCATGAATGGTCTTTAATAGTAGAAAAACTGCAGCAAGTGTTTTTGTTTTTGTTTTATTTTCGTGCAAAACTCTTTAAATTTTATAAAGGAAAATATTCTACAAATACAGTTCACACAAGGTTAAATGATCAAACAATAAAATAGTAAATTTTAAAAAACTACATATATTTTTTTGAAGTAAATGGAAGAATTAAGATATCAAATTTTATTAATATTTAGGAAAAAAGGATTTAAATTGGATAATTTCCATTTCTTTTAAAGTGAAAGAAAACAGGGTGACAATAAAAATCGTTTATTTGGCTCGAAAAATTATTTGACAGCTGCTACTTTTTGCACAGTAAAAAGAAAATATCATGCGTTTTTATTGAATGGTGAATGTTTTTAATAAAATTTCTTAGATGTTTTTTCAGCGGTTGATCGTTTAACCTTTCAACTGTCTCTTTAAGGGCCAAAAAAGCCGGATTATCAAGAGAGCGTACCATTTTTTCTGCAAAATTAATATCAGTTTGGACATTTGGTATCGTTGAATTAAACGCTTTTCAAAATAAATCCGGTCACACAGGGATCTTTATTTATGGCCAATATTTATTTGAATAATTTTAGTTTAAAAAATACGGTGTTATATGTCAAACAGCCCTCGGAACAAATAATTTACAGCATCAGACATTCTCTGCAGATGCACCTTCTGTTACGGGACTACAACTGACCCATTGGACCATGAGATTTTTTAAAATGGATTTTTGTACAATAAAAATCTATGCCAAAAATTTTTAAAATTGAAGGGGGGAAGGAGCACCACACATGCCATAAAAAAGCGATAAGAAACATTTTTCTTTCCAGGGTTGACTAAAGTAATTTGTTTTTAAGGTTTCTTCACTAAATTTGAGGAGACTTATTGTTTTAGCTTTCTAAAATCTGGATAATAATCAATTCAAACAGTTTTCTGCCTGATTAGGCACATTATGAAAGTCTTTCTCAAAAGTTACAGATTTGATGTCCTTAAGGTGTAGGATATTTATTTTTTACAAAAGTTTACACTTGTTAAACACTCGAACTCTTATATTGCGTTCACTTTATGTCATTTGTGTTTAGAATAGTTTACGACGCTACGAAATTATCCAGATTTACTTTCGAAATCAGTTATCGACCGCGCAACTAATAGACGACATCGTTATATTTATCACGCACATAATCGTCCACCTCAGCCAGCCATCTTTTGAACGGTACCATTTTATTCACATTTTAAATAAATGACGCAATAATTAAAACGTCACAGGAATGTGTTTAGTGAAAAAATATTTCCATTTAAATGAAAGTGTGAAAAAATATAAAAATTTATAAATTCGTCATCTATCACTGGAATTGGGATTCGTTTTAAACAAAAATCTTGCAGCACCCGTCTAAAATCCAGCTAGTGCAGGAATTAATGCTAAAAGACCATCATGTACGTGCTTCTTTCACCGATTGTGTTCCAGAGCAGTTGAAAACTGTTACGATGTTTTATCGCAAAATAGTATTTAACGATGAGACAAAATCTTTGCCTCAACTGGTTTATTAATAAACAAAATTGACGCATATGGAATAAAATAAATCTACAACAGATCCTACAAACTTCTTTACATCCAGAACCATGCAACGTTTGGTGCAAATTCTACGCTAGCCGCATTACTGAATCTTATTTCTTCATAAATAAAACCTAAACTCGCGTTACGGAGACTATCAGTCATCTTTTGTTTTAAAATATAAATGACATTGAACAGGAAAAAATGTGGTTTCAATTGGATGGTGCTGCGAGCCAAACGGCGAACGCAGCAATGGACTTTTTGAAATCAAAGTTTGGCAATATGTTTGATTTCAGGAAAAGAAGCTGTAAACTGGCCACAAAAGTCATGCGACTTGTTTATGCTGATAAACTAGCGCATTTGAGACTGAAAACGCACTAATATCCGAAGTTGTGGCTGTATTCCATGTATAGATAGTTCGAGTAAAAATTTTTTTAATTAAAATTTTTTTTTGTGTTATTTTTTTTCCATTTAGGTTTTATCGTGCTTAAAGGTATCACCTTTTAAATAGATACGCTTTTAGTTCTTTAAGTAGTAAAGTTCTGTGTCAATATTTGTTTTCATTAACTGAATATAAGATTTCAAATTCTATTTGAATTGAATTTGAATGAAACAAATAAACAAACAAATCCCATTTTGCAGTTTCTTTAAGGCTTAAAAAAATAAACACCTGAGTTTAATGCTCTGTTGCTCTTAACAAAAAATTTGCGTAAAGCAAAGCCCTTTTTTATTTTTATTTTTTCTACTTCTCTTCATCTTTTATGGTTTTCCACTTGAAAACAATATGACTCCCCTGAAATTTATAGGAAAAAAATGTTTTAGTGATTGCAGCCTTTAGGATAAATCCTAAAGTTTATACCTGGTCATCATTAACGTTCTGTTTAATGAAAGAAGAATTTATTTTCAAGCACCATAAAGTAGAAAGAATTAATTTAACAGAGAAGTAAATGAAGAAAATAAAAATGTTTCTATTCTAATGATCCTTTTCTTGTTTAAAAATCACCTAAAATTTTCGTCATAAACTTATAAAATCCACTTGTGTAAAAATCCAAAATGTGAAATTCATTAAAAAATGCAATTTATGCCGTAAATATATCTGCAGGAGTTTTAATGTTAAATTCTACAACATGAAGATAAAAATGATTGATAATCTACTCATTTGCAAGCATCTCATCCTTAACGAACAATTTTGAATTTATGAAAGAACCTAAATGCCAGATTAAATATAACTAAATTCTTAACATCTACAAACTGTAGAACTCATATGTCTTTAATGATTAATACATCGTGTTCGTTGGAAGGGTATATTAATTTGTTTTGCTGCCATTTTGTTAAACATTATCCTTGACAGTTCAGATTTGACAATCGTGAAGTAGATACGTGGCAAATTTATTATGGAAAAATATTTGATAAAACAACGTGTTTTAAAATAGACTTTTAATCGTTAAAAATCAATCACCGATTACTGTGACGTGAAATTTCTAGGAGAAACATTGTGCGGACAAAACGCACTATTTATTGTGTAGTGAATGACTTCGAAGAAAGAGAGTCTGCATGTGATAGGCCCAAGCACGGACCACAACATACTGCAAGATTTTCTAAAAACATTACTGCTGCTTAAGAAAGCATTTAAAAACAATCGAAAAAAATTTTAGATAAAAAAAATTTTTTAGTTAAAAAAAAAAACGCCTTTCAGCGTTTAGTCATGTTACTTCACAGTCTCTTTTGATGATAACAGATTTGTGCCAATTTAATTGTAGTGGTTCTATTTTAGCAAGTTGGAAATGCAAGATATTTCAAATATTACCTATTTTTGAAATAATCTATAGATTATTAAAACAAAAAAAAAAAAAAAAAAACGAATATCTTTAATATTCGCTAAATTTTGCTTGAAATGGAAAATTTCTTCTTTTTTTTCCTACAAGTCAAAATTAAAAAAAAAATCCTGCAAAAAGGGAAAATTCCCTACATCTATCATCAATGCTCCGAACCCACATCAACATTAGCGCAGATATTTTATTGTCCCATTGTCTTCCAACAAATTTAGCACAATACGAATGCGATAAGTTACAGTCCAACCGTAAACTTTTATTTACAGCAGGTTTCAAGTCAGATCATTAGATCAACTTTGGCTTAACTAGAAAAAATGGGAATATTTTTAGCATTCGACTCCTTGATAAAATTTTTCGGCCGAACCATTTGCAGTTTATATTTAAGTGAATTTCGCTAAACAGCCGAATTAAAATCGGTTACTGCATGTTTAGCTTCTTATCTATCGAAGCTGTACTTAATTTATTTTGTGACTGAAGAAAGCCCTGCATACAGCACAGATAAAAAATAAAGATTTCGTGGATCCCTCAAAAAGACCACTGTATAAAAAAACTAGGAAAGACTGGATATTGTCAAGGTAGCTAGTAGTTATTCAAAAGAAATATTCTCTCAACAGTGGTCTGTTGTAAATTAGCGTAAGTTTAAACATGTTAATCAATACACCCAACAAAATACATGCCGCCAGAACACACGCTGTGAGTGGAAGAGCGAAGAGTTTAAGCGGCAAGTGGCTTATTACTGAGCTTCATTTCTGAGCACTTAGTTGTTAAAATTTTATTGTCTAGAGAGGTTTATTCAATGTTATAACGAAAAAACCATATTCATACTTTTCATACTCTTCAGAATTTAATGCGTTTAAGAAAAAAGGGAAGAGTTGTTTTTAATCCTAAAAACCAAACAAGAAGACATTACAGAGAACTTAACAATTTACATGAAAATCTACGAAAACCTTCACAAAATACTTTTTTATGTCTGTGGTATTTTGTAATTTGCTAAAAGCAAGAAAAGCATTAATTTTTGTTTTAACCCTGAGTTAAGTTAATTTTTTATGTATTGCTCTGGATTGGTAACATGTATTCTTGCAGGTCTTTAGCTACTGGACTTTTTTTTTAAGATTTGGCTTTTGGTTTTTGAATGGATAGAAGTATCGTCAGCGATTTAAATTCAGAGACCTTTTTTTATCAGATGGAAAGATTTTGTCTAAAAATAGATGACTACATCAATAGAAGAGCAATGAAAACTTGATCCCAACATTTGTCGGTTATGTATTTTTAATTTTTAGAGCTTGGCAATCTATCTTGTGATAATTGCGGTCGAGTTTGTATAAACGAAATCATAAGCTTCACATTCACTTTTACCACTTCTATCAATTTTGTTATCCGCTCACTCTTCTGCTAGTTGTTGCTCTTTCTTTCATTGCGCGACCTTTGCTAAAGATGGTGTACTTTAAGTGAACACGTGTACACCCTAATGAAGAAGCAAAATTGCTCCGTTGCACTACATGCACCCTTCCTAGATGAATGTGTGTCCCCTACGACTCCACCAGAGCTGAAATGTTCGGAAAATCACTTCTATATAAAAATAACTTTCAATTACATTTTAAGAACTTATAAAATAATATTTAATATATATTTTAATTAAACTTCCAGTCGAAAGTCTTGGCTGCTAGAACTCTCTTTTCTTCTTTCATAAATGGCTGGCTCAAATGTGATGACTGTTTTGTTAAATGTTTGACAGAGTTTTCGACAACTCTAATGATTGTCTGGCAAATTTATAAATATTTTTTAATTGTTCATTAACCAATTTTGCTAATACTTTTTTATATTTGAACTATTATTTCATTTAAATTCTTGAATTTTTTTATGAATTCTTTTTTATACTTTCTGAACTGAAATATTTTTGTCGGCTTTTTAATAGATTTATTTGAATTATTTTATTGCAAATAAAAATGAATGTAGAATTCATTTTTTAACTTTAAAATCTTAAAAGAATTTAATAAAATATTCATAGTGCAAAAAGAGATATCACAATCTGTAAAAATTATTGATTCGTTCATTTTATTAAATTCATGTATTCGGAGAAGTGAAAATAATAAATTTAGTTTTTGAAGGACACAAGCGACAAAAAGGATATTAAATATTCAAGTCTGTTAAGTGCTGAGTAAAGAGAATTATTCGTTGAATTCGTTTTTTAGTGTTCGAACTTAAATTTAAACAGCCACAAATTTAGACACAACCACAGGCACAACGTCAATATAAAAAAATTGCATTAGTCCGTATGACAAACACTTGAATGATAGTAATGGATAAGATTTTATATAAAGAAGATTTTTTTAAATTTACAAAGGGAGTCTAAGAATTACGCAAAATTTGTAAAAAATTTAAACTTGAAAAAACTTTTATTAAAAATTGGTTTAATAAATTTTCAGATGGCTGATAAATTCTTTGTGCGTTCATCTATGAGCTCTTTTAATATCTGAAGTAAAATTATTTGCATCTTAACACAACAACAAATGGTAGTTCATGAGAATCAGAAAATATGATTCTTAAGAAATATCAAACGATAGTGATGAAAATGCTGTGTCAATGTACAATAAGTAAAACTTCATTTTTTATCCTTTTGTTTTTTGATGACTATTCTATCACTTTTTATTTTTAATATATTTTGCAATAAATTTTTCTTGGCGCTGTGCTTAAAAATATAAAATTACCTTCATTCAATTAAAATTAACATTTACTAAAATTTCTGAAAGCTAAAATTGGTGACCGTGTCAGTGGTCACAAAATCATGTTGCAAAAGATTTTGTGCAAAAACGAAAACCGACCTTAAAACAGGTAGATGGGCGGAGGGTAATCAAATATAAAATAAGATTTTTAACACGCACTTCAAATGAAAATTGTTAGGAACATCAAATTACATCACCTTTAAGGGCACTGTTTAATTTAATATTTTATTCTTGATTTAATAGCAGGCATATAAGAGCTGTGTAGCTTTCAAGCGTTTGGCTAAAAAAACTCAAAACTAAGGTTATTTAGATTCAATTATATCAGCTCTGGATACACCCTTTAGTATTTTTTTGAATAATTGTGATCGTGGATATATACTCTTCGTGTAAATTACATATGTCTGTCTTTAACGGTTTGAAAAATAAAGATTTATATGCAATAAATAGTAGCACATATGGGCACACCCTTTGATCACCAATTTATAATTTTAATAATACTTGCTAAGAAAATTTCAACTGTCCGTTTGCAGGTTTTAAAATATAAGGCCATATACACTAATTTTCTCTACCTATGAGGACACCCTTTAATTTCCAATTTAATTCTTGTTCCTATTGCAGATATAAAGGTTAACGTTTTTAATAATTTTTTAATATTCGACTATAACGAATTAAATATAAGGCCGTATAAGTCAAATAACATCACCTTTGGGACACTTTTTAATTCTTAAGATTATCTTTTTATTAATTTATATTTATGATTGCTGTAGAAATGGCAACTTTATAAAAACTTGATAATGGACACCGTAACTTTTAATAGACATATAAAATGCACGTGTGTTATATGAGGACACCCTTTACTTTTTATTGTATGATTTTTTTTTTATAAAATCAAACTGTTATCTTCACTTTTCAATTGAAAAACTATTTATAAATTTTAAATAAAATTAAACGAAAGGTGTCCCGATAGTAAAGTGATTTACACGTAGATGAACAATCATTACAATCGTTTCTTTATTACGTGACAAAACAAAATTTTAAATAAATAATTTTCCACTCTTAGATTTTTATATCAAATTTCTTGTTAAAAAAATAACCCATTAAAATTATCTTTTAAAACTGAAACTCATCATCAGTGTCAATGTCTGCCTTCAGCATCAATATCATCATCATCATCATTATCATCATCATTTACAAAATGTTTATTTTGGTTGTGCTTAACAAGGCAATAAATTAAATTATTTTATGATGGTCATAAGCAGCACAAAAAGTTAACAAATCATAAAAATAAATTTTATCACAAATATGAAACAAAACAACACAAACAAATTTTAAATAACTGATGATTGTTTTGTTCGGTTAAATGTCAATCAATATAACAAAACAACGATAAAAAAATATGCAGGCAATAAATTTCAAATATTATGAAATCAACAAGTCTTGTGTTTTTTTTTCTAGCTTAAATAATATAAAATAACCGCTTCTAAAATAGAGGAAAATAAAATTGTTTATGAAATAATAATTGAAACTTTAACAAATTTTACCTCCATCTGTGAGCCCTTTTTTTCCATGCCTCCACCGCCTCCACCAGCACCCCCACTTTGTGCAGCATTCATGTTGTAGGAAATAAAATTTTAACTGTTGCCCAAATAAATAAAATAAATATTTCTTTGCTCGTCGAGAGGTTGTAAATAAATTATTCTTGTTTTCAGGTGGTAAAATGTTTCATATGCAGACCGAGTACTGTTTCAATTTAAAGAACTTTTCATCAACAACTTGATACGAAAAAAAAGAGAAAAAAAAATTTATTTTTTCAGTTGTTGTTCTTTAGTGAAAGTAGACGGTTGGCTTTTAAGTGTTTGTTGTTGAACACTCAGACACATTTTTGGCACTTAAATTATTTTTTAACCACTTGACTGAAAAAAAAAACAATTTATTTTTTTGTATTTTATTTTTCTTTTAAATAAATATTTTGGTGTGATTTATTTTATTCTTTATTTATTTTTATTGTAACTGCCCACCAGGTGCGTTCATTTATTTATTTATTTTCTTTTCAGTCGTATTGTGATTATTGTTGCGACTTCCGTTGTAGATTGTATTTCCGGTCCTTTTTGCTAATTCATGATTTTTATATTGTGTTTTTCTTCTTTTTACTGCTGACACAAAAATGCAGTTTAATTAATTTTTCACACTTTTTTGTTCTTTATTCAATTAACAATTTTAACATTTGTATCGGAATTATATTTTTTTTCTTGATAAAACATCGTGTTGTTATTTTGCTGGCAATTCTGCTGGTAGTTAATTTTGTAAAGAATTTGTTTATTTTTTTTCAATTGATATACGATTAAATTATTGTATTTTATTTATTATAATATTATTCACATTTTTGTTTTGATGTTAAACACAAACCAGCATAAAATGTAATTTAATTTGAATCAGAATAAAAGTTATTTAGTAAAATCATGTAAATTTTGCTTAAATTTAAACAAATAAAATTACGCATAAATGAAGAATATAACAGGATTATTACAATTTAATTGGTGAACATGTGTAATCAGCTGATTTTTAATTAATGCACAAACCTACACAAATTAAATTTATTACCGATAGAATTTACAAATGAAATGAATGTCATACAAACGATTATAAAGGGCTCACTTTTTGACATTTATAACCAACACAATTATAATTTATAGACAACTGTTTTGTTGCAAAACTGTATTTAGCGATAAGCTTCTTTGTAGGCTAAAAGATTTTATTAATAAACAAAATTGCTGCATTTGATGTGAAAATAATCCGCTACAGATTCTACACACGCAATTAGATCTAGAAAATGTATCGTTTGTTGTGGTTTAAGCGCTAGTGGCATCATGAGATCTGATGAATTGACTTTTAAAAATTAAGAAGGAGCTCAAATTACACTAAATGGACATCGTTGATGCGAAAGAGATGTGGTTTATACAGGCTGTCCTACCTGCCATATAGCGACTGCAACCATCGACTCAATGAAGTTAAGGTGTTGCGAGAAATTTGTTTCGAGAAATGGATCATTGAATTCATGTTCAAGATTGCTTGATTAAACAAATCTTGATTGTGTCCTTTTGGCCCAAGTGAAGTCACTGATTCATGTTAATCAACCAGTAACAAATGATATTTGAAAAGACAACATTATTTTTTAAATAAAAAAGAAAATTCTTTTTGAAATTGTTTACAACTTAATAGCTATCAAGCTTAAAATAACCATCAACACGCCTTTTGTCTACAATTGAAGAAAAATTTTAGATGCGAATTGAAGAGGCTGCATATTAAATTTGCAATTATATTTTCAAGCGTCTTTTTTCATTCATTTTTGTGAGTCAGTTGATTTTAAGATGACAGATTTTAATGGTGTAATGAGTTATCCGTATTTAAATAAATCCAGAACTTTGTCTGATTCAATATTCTGGCCCTGTTAAGTCATATTTTTTTAAGGAATGAAGCCATTAATTTGGTGTTTCAGCTTCAATTAAGCCTGGTTAATGAACTCAGGAATTTTGTTTTACTAAATTGAAAAAAAAAAAATGTGGATCGTAGTTTAAGATAAAATCTTAATGCAGCATATTTGCAGAAAAAGAATTGCCTGTTTTTTTTTTATAGCCCAATTAGATTTCACTTATAAAATAAAATAACTTCCTACAAAATAGTGAGCACTTTAAAATAACATTAATGTTTAAAAACTTCTAGATATTTAATAGACACGACCATAGAACTCCTTTCACCATACAAAAATTCAAAAATATACAACAACTATTAAAGAAAAATAGAAGAAAAAGAAGACCATGCCTGCAAGTACAAGAAAAAAATTAAAGATTTCTATTATGAGCCCTGCTTGCAGCAGAAAATTGGATTTCAAATTTTTTTAAATATTTCAATAAAATATATTTCTGTTTCAAAGTACAATTGTGTCATGTATTTTGCTGTAGCAAACTCCTCAATTAATTTTATTTACATATGTGTGTCTCTCTCTCTCTCTTTTAAAGCTTTCAACAGTCTGCATTATGATGTCTGTTGCCAAGTTATATGGCTGACGCAGTCATTGACCCATTGCTATTCGAAAATTTCTTCAAAAATTGTAACTTTGAGTGGGTAAAAATTACAATATTTTACAAATTAAATAAGTTATTTGTAATATCACCGGAAGTAAATTGCTATAAAAATAGGATATGAAAATTTAACTTAACTAGGGTTTGGGATTGAATTTTTAAAAGATTATCCATACTAACAATTAATGATTAAGTGGCTTTGAATCATTAAACCATTGAATGTATTTCTCATCTTTGTACACGAAATTAAATTCTAAGGGAACATATTTTTGTTTTCGTGTGAGTAACAAGATCTGCCAGCTGAAATATTAAGTGACTTTAAGTCTCATACATCAATGGTAGTTAAACTTCTTATATTGTCATTATTTCAAACAGTGCCAATGAAATTTCAGTGGTAATGAAAAAATCCCAAATGTAGCACGAAGTTAATATTGTAAACTCAAATTGATATCATTCTGTTAACAGCTTTACATATCAATTTCTTAGGATATAACGACACTAATTAAAAAACCAAAAATAGTATCATAAACTAATCTTCCGACGTTAAATGAATAAATTTTTTAAGAAGACTTATTAACAAAATTTTGTTTTGTTTAAACTAAAGAAGAAAAAACTTCAAAAAAAAAATAATAATAATAAAGCCAAAGTAGTGCACGTTTCACTTTGCAGTCGTTTTACCCTTCCACTTAAGCACGTAATATTATTCTGTGTTCAAACATCTTTTTTTATGAAGAGAGAAGCTGACACCAAAAAAAAGATGTCATTTTGTTGGTTTTAGTATTTTTTAAACAAACACGTTAACAAAGCGTTTGTCTCTCTTTTGTTGTTTTTTGATGGCTTTTAATTTTCTTTAAATATAAAATATTTAATTTGTATTTCGTGACAGTTTTGGGCATTTTTAAGCAAACTGTAACAATTTTCTTTAAAGTTTATATGGCTTTAATCCTTTTCTGTCCAGCAGTATTCATTTAACCATATGATATGATTACACCTGCAGCTAGTTAACATTGTTAGTCAATTAAATTAACTCGTTCTATCGACGTTCTATCCACAATTCCCGAAGTAACTATTGCAATAGATATCCTAAAGAAGCTTTCTTATTTTCTGGAGTACAACCATTTTTTCGCGTTTTTTTTAACAGCAAAATTTGTCTCTGAATTCATCGATTTTCTTGATTTGTTTTCAGGGATTCTGCATTTTAGGGGCATAGCAGTAACCCTTTTACTAACGCTGCAAAATCTAAAGTTAAGAATTAAAAGGTGTCCCCATAAAGGCCTGGTTTTCATTCATATTCCCTTATTTTTTAAAAACACTAAAGGCAGCCACTCACGAAAAGTGTTAAGTACCATGTCCGCTATAACGACAATAAATAATTCAATAAACAGATAAAAGATAAAAGTTTAAAGCTGGTCATACATAAAACAGAACTGTGACTTTTGGTGTCGGTGTTATTTTATTTTAACAAGTTAAAGCAACTTGTGCCTTCATTGTATCTTTTAATTCAAGATTATTCCTACAAAAGAACAATATTTTGTATAAGAAGCAATAAAGGAAAAAGTTTGAAAAATTATACATATTGTTATGTTGAACACAGAAAATGACACTAAAAATACATTTTGCTAAAACATTTATCGTTTTAATGTGACTGATGGCAAAAAAGAAGTTTTTTTTCCTTGGTTTTGTAAAAGAGCTAAAAAAAATTGCGTCATATGTTTTCTTCTAAAAACTCCTCATATTTTTTAGTTGAAAATTCAAAATTTAAAATATGTTTCAAAGTAATAATGCTTCTTTTGAATCTACAAGATGTAAATTACGCAACACATGTTTGACATTTCTTACCCAAGTTATTGTTAGATGTGTAAAAGCTAATTTCAACAAAATCTCTTTTATGTTTCTTTAAATAACAAACTCAAATCTTGTTACCTTTTGTTCTCTTTTATAAATTAACTCATAAAAAAGATAAAAGTTAATTTAAAACTCTCATGAATACAAAAAGTTAGAAGCAGCACAAACATTCTACCATATATAAATGGAATATAATTTAAGCTATAATCTCCTCCATTCCTCCATTAGCAAATATGAAAACGAAATACATTTATGCTAGAGAAAGATTTAATTTAAAACAAAATAAATACAACCAAATAAAAGCGATTAATGTTAAATCAAAAACCACAGACGCCAACTCATGCACATAAACATGAATTAAGAAAACTCGAAAGACATAAAATAATGGTTTTTTCTTTCTTTAATTTATTTGGACCAGTAAAACAAAACCACAAAAAAAAAAATAAACAAAAGAATAACAGAATTTTACATATGGTAAATAAAATAAAATAGGAATTAAAAGAAACCTAGAAATCAAGCGATGCCATTAAAATTCAAAACACATAAAAACGGCAAATAAGAAATGCAAAAAGTCTGCAAAAAAGGCATTTTACTAAATAAATTACTGACAATTTTCTTTCCCTCTCTCTCTCTCTCTCCCACTCCGTTGACACTCAATTTATTTTTATATGGCTCTGTAACTCTACATTCAGTTCGTACCAGACTGTGCAGGAAATTACTGCTGGGCTTATAAATGTGTAAAACATTGCATACTTTTGGGCTTATTTATTAAAAAAAAATTAAATTATACTTTGTTGTGGTTGAGTATAATTTTTTCTTTCTTTAGCAAACATAAATTTTTACACATGTTTTATGATAATTTATAATTTACAATTTAAGGTTTTTGGTGTTTTGTTGCAGAGTTAAAAAAAAAAACGCACATCACACACAACATGTATTGTTCGAAAGCAACTCACACATTTATTTTTAACATATCAATTATGTGTATTTCTAAACTTTTCTATATTGCCGAACACACATATACGTTTGTATTGTTTTTTAATAATTAGTTGTTACACCTTCACGTTTTCAGCAAGAAAGAAGAGGTGTCGTGTATGGAAAAATAATACATAAAATACATATTTGAATTTTGGGTTGGTGTAGAGAACACACGATCGTTATCCTGTATACACGATAGATTGTGTCTATATTTTAAGCTCATTCAAAGAAAAACGTATATTTCTTGAGCAACAGTTGCAAATTTGTTGACACTGAAAAGCAGTAAAAGAATTTTTTTTTTTTAAATTCGCAAGTTTTAATTACGAGACAAAAAAATGTACATGTCTTGTTGAAACCTACAAAAACGAACTGAGTGCACTTACCAATGAAATTTTTAACTGGTGTATAACGTGCTTATTGATGAAGTTAGACACTTCCAAGGAGTAATGTGACAAAAAAACCAATAGCTAAATTGAACATTGTTTTAAACACAGAAAAGTTTTTGAAATGTTACATTGGGTTAGAGGCCCACGAAGAAAAAATTGAAATTACATTAAACTCCAAAAATATCTTAAATATTCTTAGTGGCAGCAGTCAAGAAATGTAAAATACCAAAAGCAAAAATGGTAGAAAATAAAATGATTTGCCTAAAAATTGGTGTCGCCAATCGGCATTTACTATTTTTAATTTTTAAAATTTTTTTTATGAGAACCAGCACTCAGGGGATGACCCCTACTTATGCAATGCATTGTGCCGGAACTAGGAAATTAAGTTGAGGGTAGGGGAATAGAATAAGCAGCGCTTGTAGGCATTTGTTTCGAACCTTTGCACATTGAAAGTGGAAGGAAACCTCCGCAGGGTGTTTATTCCACATACGAACTGTTCGGTTAAAAAACGAATTTTCTCTGTAAAGCGTTATTGCGATTCACTGGCCAATCGACCACTTGGGAATGTGCTCTTGCCGTAGAGCCCGTTGCACGTATGAAATAACGGTTTCCAGAAACAATTTCCCTGAGTTCATAAGAGTATATTACGTTGTAGTAACGATAGAACACTGAAACATATCCCACATTGCTTTGTTGTTCCAGTAAATTAATAGATCTGGATTCCTTGCTATCACCGATGAGCTTTTTCGCTCTCTTCTGCACGCAGTCGACTAACTCCAAAATAGACTATGAAGCACCGGCCCGTACATCAGAGTTGTATTCCATTTTCAGTCTGATAAAGATTACAAAACTTTTGATAATTAAATAAAAAATTTTTTATTATTTTTTGGCACTGAGATAAGAGATAATTACATTTGTGTATTCGCGGGATAACTAAAATTTAATTTTATGGCGGATAATCGCATTCCGTCTCCTACATATCCAGGCTTTTATTTTATAAACAAAAAAATTACAATCAGGGATTCTAAGGTTTCGTTACCGAAAATGTCACCCTTAAATTATGTCCTAAAAAATGTGTCCGTCAGCCACAGTTTTTTGCTGTAGAACCGTTTAAGCTTGATGTTTAAAATCTTTTTAAAATTTTTGTTATTATGACCACTAAAATAATAAATTATTAAATGGGTGTTTCCACAAAGGAATGACTTTCACACAAAGGGTTTTGTATTGTAAGTTTTTATAGGCAGACACTTGACATCTACATTGACTACTGAGTATTTAGCATGATGTCCTCTATGTCCATAAAAATGACATTGAAATATTAATACGATTTCTAAGAATATGTTGCAGTAAGCGGCGCTAAATGAGAAATTTCGAATGCCAAAAATCCGGATTCTTGGCGGACTTATATATCACGTTCCCTTAAGCCAAAAATACAGAGATTCAAAAATCCTGAGAAATTTCGTCATCCTGACATTTGAAGTTCATCTGAAGCTTCTTAACCTCATAAGAATTAAAAATTGTACACGAATAATTAAAGAAAAAAGAAGAGAACACATATTTTTTTCACGCAACATTTAATACCGTTTTAGAATATTATTTGAAAAATAAGTTTAACCTTTTTAATTTTTGTCGCTTTGTTAAATTAAAAATACTGGAGGTAAGCAGCCGGTAAATTATCTACAATAACAACAATCATTTTTTGTACATTGTGGGTGTGAAAACTTTTCTGCCGCTTACATCTTGTCGCTTTCATGACTTAAAACAAAAAACTAAACTAAAAAGTGCTGACTTCTTAAAAAAATGCGGTAACTGCAAAACTCTTACCAGGCAAAAACACATAAACAAGTAATAAATTCACACACACACACATTAACACACTTTCGTAGGAGAGATAAATTACGTTTGGAAATAAAGTAACTTTAATGTTATAAATGTCCTAAGCAAAAAAAAAAAAAAAAAAAAAAAAAAAAAAAAATAAATGTTTAAATTTAAATTCAAATCATTTGAATTTACACACAAAACATTCTTCTTTTTAAATAATAAGAAATGTCGGTAAAGTTAACACTCAACAATAATAACAACAAGAAATTACAGAGAAAGACATACACTGATTTAATCACTTGTGTATTTTGTTTTAAGAAATGCTTTACATTTCCTGATTGTGTTTTGATGTTATAAATAAAATTTTACACTGATAAAAAAAATGTTACAATTCACTGCCTTCAGCTTAATTCGGGCGCTGAATAGTTATGAGAAAAATCTTTTAGTTTGCTGCAAAGTACATTTTCAAAGGTACGATAATTTAGAAAATAAAAAAAATTTTTAATGTACTACTTCATATCCAAGGCAAGCACTTTCGTTGTCCCAATATCACTTTAACGCTAAAGCAAATCCTATTAGAGTAACAATTCTTGCAAAGTCAACCGTCTGCAAAAGAGCGAGAAGGGCAGAGGCCAACGAATGTGAAATAAAAATTATAATCTACAATGTGTCTAAACTTTACTTTGTAATCGAAGACAGTTAAAAAGATAAATAAAATTGCACCATCTAAGGCAACACCCTTTAATTTCTGATTTTTAATCTTTTATAATAATTATTCTTTTTAAATTTGAATTGTTTCTTCAAAATGGTTCAAAAGATAAAGTCATATACATAAAGTAACAACACCTATGGGACACCCTTTACTATACAATTTTATTATTGTTGTTAGAGAAGACACAGAACTCCACACTCTATGTCGGTTTAATGTATATGACTACAACGATTTAAAAGATACGGCCATATAAGTGAAATTTTAATTCCTCAAGGAACACCCTGTAATATTAAAATTTTTTTTTATTTCTTTCTGGTATTAAGAGATATAACGATAGCAATTTTTAATTAAAATTTTGAAAGGATGTTTAGTACAGATCAATAAAAATGCAAAATCATGAGTGGGGCACCCTTTAATATATATTATGATTTTTTTTTTAAATTACAATAAATATATTTTTAAATTTACTATTTTGTAACCGACGGCATTTGGCCAAAGGGATTCTTATCCCATTTTGTACATAAAATTAAATAAAGGCGAAGGGACGAGCCGATTTATTTGATTTTTTGTCCTAAAGCCTTTTTGGGTTTTATTTAAAGACCCTCAATATTTCCATCGTATTGTCTCTACGCACAGTCATGCTCTATCTTTTATTACCTCCGAGAGCCCTAAAATGTGTTTACGTAAAAAAAGATCCCCCTTCTACGCTGTACATTAAAGAAATTGTGAAAACGTTATGTTGTTACGGATAAATATCAACATAAATTTTTTATATTTCTATTGTGAACGTCATAAGAAATTTACAAAAAATTAAATTTATATTTGATCATAATATAGTAAATTTTTATCATATAACAAATCAATTCATATCATATATTATTCGAAAGTAATGTATTTATTATTATAAAATAATTGCAGTTTAAACACATGCACCTTTGGTGTCCAAACGTAATAATGATTGCAATTTATAATGTTATTGTTAGAAAGAAATATGTTTTCTATAAAAAATATAATTATTATGTATAACAGAAATGTGATTTGACTGCAATTATAAATTACAATCATAAAAGGATTATTGTTTTTAGATTATATTTTTCTCAATCATATTTTTTTTTTTTTTAGTCTTAAGCTTCTTTTCTCCCAACAAATTGCTTTTAGTTTTTTGTATTTCGTTAATATTTTGTAAAGAGACATGACAATTTTAAACACGGTCACATATAACATTCTATAACAAGAGATCAGTTTAACCGATTAAGTTAAATAAAAATTCAAGCGGAATAAAATTAATTTTAAATTTTTCTTTATCTGCCCAACAATTTCTTATTTATTCAAAAAATAGTTGCGAAAAATTTTTTTCTTTTTTAATATTTAAAAAGAACAATCTGTGAAACAACAAAATTTAATCGTTTTTCGATACTTTTCATATAAATTACGAATAAAATAAGTCATCGCTTTTACTTAAGGATGGTTTCTCTAAAGAACAGTATTATTATCACCAATTGCTTTTTTATTAGTAAAATGCTGCTCTATAGCAAACATTTTTTATGCTTCTACTTTTACTTTTAGTTGTGTTTGATTGCACTTTAATTTATTTTATATTGATTGCATTGTATGATTTTCTCTTCCTGATGCTGTTTTATCTTCATCTACCTGTTAATTTTTTTTTACTTCCTGCTTTTCTTTTCAAGTTTGTTTGGTATTTTAGTATAAAGAAAATTTTATTTTAGTATAAATTCCTTTATTATTTTGTTTCTTTTTACAAATACATTGTTTATTTAAACAGGTGATAAAATAAAAAAGAATTAAAGCTTTTAACTCAATAAAAGTAATGGATGTTTTAGTTGATTGAAAAGAAATTTAAGCATCTAACAATGACAGCTGATAAATATTTAGTTTACAAATTAAGTTTAAGCCAAGATGAGGATGAAGATGAAACTCAGGCTCTAGAGAATCAACAGGGAAGAATTATAGAAATGTGTGTATGAACAGATGAAGGAATTAAGTAAAATGTCAGTATAAAATTTATTTTATAGAAAAATTTATGAGAATCCTTTACAGTAACTTTTGAATTTTATAGTAAAATCGGTAAATTCATTAGATTTGTGGTATACGAAAAAAATCAGATTTAAAGGAAGAGTTTGTTGCAGAACAATCAATTTAGAACTAAAAGGACATTTACAAAAATAGACAATTTTAGAACATAATTCTTTATCTAAGCACAAGTGCACTTCTACTGCCAATATGCAGCACGCTCATTAGCACGTTGCGCAAGTATTTCGTCCTGGTCTTTAGCTTTAGATTTTTCTTCGGCTTCTGTTTTAAAGTGCACTTTACTAAGAGTCAAATCTTTTTGTTTTGTTTTTGACTTAATTTTAACAAAGTAAAAACTTTTCCATTACGGGAGTAACATTCCGTGATGATCAAAAAATTAACAGTTTGTAGAAAAAAAATTAAATAAAAAGTAAATGAAGTTTTAAAATTGTAACCACTAAATTTGAGTCCATTATTTCTATTTTTTAATATATGACAGTTAGTTGTTGCTGTAGTTGTTGTACTGAAATTAAAATATAAAAAAATTATAACAATTTAGGGAAATGTAAATGCACCGCAATGCCCACTCTGCGTATGTGGAATATTTAACTGCATGTGAGTTATAAAAACACTCATACGCCACAATGCATGAAATACATTTTAGAGTTTTGTAACCAAAGCGAACCATATTATATTAAAATACTTGATATTTTTCACAGCAGATGACCACAGAATCTTAACACTACAACAACAAAAATATAATATTACATTAAAATTAATGGGTGTCACCATAGAGAGATGATTTGCGGTTATATCAAATTATCTTTTAAAGCATTAAAAGCAGACAATTGATATTTACACAAAGTATGTAGTATTATTTTCACTATCGCCACTACTATGGGCTGCTACCTTACAAGACGTTCTTGATATTACTGAAGTGCTCAGGCGGACCTTTGGCAATAAAATAGAGAGTATGTGCGTTTTAACAAAAAATTATAAAATTGATTTTGCCTAAGATGACTTTATTTTATAAGCCCTTCTTATCAAATACCTTCAGCTATAACAAAAATTAAAAAATTTTAACTTAAAAATAAAATCAAGGGTGTCTTAATACAAGACGTTACTTTTATGTATATTGGCTTTTTAAAAAGGGCCTTTGAAATTTAATCAAAATACGTAGCAGCTACAAAAAAAAAAAAAAAACAGAAAGGAAAATAAGGGAAGTCCCCTACAGAAACATTATTTTCACATTTATGATTTTATATTTCAATACTTAATGCTGAACATCCGAAATTAGCACTGCCTTTAAATAAAACAAAAATTCGCTTGAATAGAAAAGGAAAGAAAGGAAATAAATTAAACTTAAAGGGTTTCCCCATAAAAGACCTGTTTTCGAAGTATATTATCTCATGTTTTGGTCAAAATAGGCGGATAATAGAAATTTTGTACAACAAATGATAAAACTAAATTATTTAAAATTAAAGGTGGAACTTACATGGTATGACAACTCGCTCATGGCTGAATAATTTTTCATTTGTTATTGAGTATTTTTTGTAAAAGTAGCATTAGCTTGTGCTTTGGAAATTAAGCGCCATAAAAAACAAACTCACAACATTTGAATTTATTTTTTTTTGTTTTAAGCCTGGATAGCGCTAATAAAAATTTTCTGACCAATTTTCCATATTCAACAAATTCAAATTTTTATTTAAATTTCAAAATTTTTATAAATCACTTAAAATTTACTTTTTGGGCTTTAGTTAATTTTTTTTAATTAAATTTTTACAAAAAAAAATTATTTTAATTAATTTATAAAAATCCGCGGTTCAACCCCTGGCTGGGAAAAAAATTAAAAAAAATATTTTTTAAAATTTTGGGTTATTTAATTTGTCTTTAAAAATGAATAAATACTTAAAAATTTGTTCAAATTCCTTTTGTAATTTGAAATTAAAAATTAAAGGGGACTCGCAATCTTATTGAAACAGTTCAAGGTTTAAAAAGTTCGAAAGTTGCGCAATAGAATTTACGTTAATTTATATTATCATAAACCGCGTTTTGCTCGTCCTTAGGGAGTTATGCAATAAAAAATTGCATTTAAAAAAATTGTTTTAACGTTGAAATTAAATCAAATTTTTGATTGATTCAAATATATTTTTATAAGAGAAAATACAAGATTTTCTGATTAAATAAATAAACAAATTACTTACATATTTATTTAAAAAATTTTCTATTAATTAAATAATTAATTTAATTAAACAATTCGTAAGTGAGTTATCAATATGAAACCTAATTTAACATTTAACTTTTAAACTTTTTAAATTAATTCAATGAAACGTTTATTGAGAATTGTTCTTTAACTTTATATTTCCTACTTGTTTAAAGTAACTTTTGTCGTCAATATATACATTTTTATTGTTTTTTTTTTTTTTTTGTTGTTGAAGTAAATTCCCATTTAATAACTAAAGTTTGGGATTTAAGAAACTTGATTTTTTTATTCCAAATTTTGGCAACATCTAGCGATGAGTTGTATGAACAGTAGCAGTTATCAATTTTATATTTTATTATTTTCTATAAGAATTTTATTAATGTCTTTTTATTTAAATTAATGTGATTATTTCACTAATTTTCATAAATATCCCTTTCGACTGCAGGATTGCAACTTTATTTATAAATTTTCATAAAACAAACTGATCTGTTCGTATCTGTGTTTTATTTATTTTTTGTAGTCTTTTATCAAATTATTTTCTTTTACTATTAAAGTTTAGTTTTATTTTGTGTGAACGAAAAATATTATTGCTTCACACAGTCAAATACATAAATTGTGGGTTATGGAATGTTGCAGAAAATAAATTTTATTTTTTTTATTTATTTTTTGGTTTTTATTTCTTTATAAAGCCAGTAAGCTTACGAGACCTTAGTTGCTGTATTTATTGTGCTATAACTTGATATTTTACTAAAAAAAATATTTCAAATAACTTGCAGTTGCAATAACCAAGGGATTTGAAAAAATCCAAACAAAACGAAATAACATACCAAATGATGATAAACCGATAAACCGGAAAGACAGAAAAAAAATACAAAATATGTTTTTTGTTTTAGAAACTACAATTGTTAAGAAATATAAATTTATACAAAATAGAAATAAATTGTTCACAGATTGTTATTATCACCAGAAACATGTAAAAATGATAATGAATCCTTTTAAACGCATTAAGGGGTTTCAGTGATTTCATTTTGTAGACAAATTTAAATCAGTGTAAAAGTTTGTAAAGAAAGAAAAATTTGTTAAAAACAGGACTAAAGTAGACACCAGCAGAATATAATGCAACCTCTTCTGGAATCCTTAAAAAGATGATATTTTCAATACACTAAAGTTAAGTGGATGTGAAGAATGCAGGTGATGAATGTAGCGGTTCAGAAAATGCTTCATTACATTTTGCTGGTTTCTAGTTTTTATATCGTCAAATATATTTATTATGTTGAAAAATAAATACGTTAACTTTAGGGCACCCTTGTATGTCTTTAATATAATTTTTATTCTGTTCCATGATTCAGAACTGTTTAAAATCAGAATGAAAAAATGTTCAGTTAAATTGTTGAAGGTTGTCAATTTAAATATTTGATTGTAATTATGAATGCTTTAATGAAAAGAGGACACAAGTGAATAAAACAGAATAATTAAAAACAAAAGCGTTAACGAACAAACAACTGTTTGTGGGCAGATATAAATTAAATTTTTTTTTTGTTACTGTTTACAACAAAATAAAATAAATTTTCCACTGATTTACAATAAATTTGCAAAAAAAATAATTTGTATTTTTTTAATTTTATGAACTTTAACGGCCACAATAAATGAATAAATATTTCTTTTTTATGTTTCTAATTTACATAAACATTAATCAATTTTTTTGAAACGTTTTTGTTCCACACAGATTATCAAATTCGCATGAAATTTATGATGAAAAAAATAAATTTAAAGCAATAATTTATGCACGCAATAAAATTGTATTCATGGTTGATGAGAAGCAAATAAATTTTATGAAAATCAAAAAATTAACATCAACCAAGTGACACTGAGTTTCAGTATAAAATTATTAATTTATCATTTGAAGAGTTGACACTAAAGCGGAAAAAATATTTCAAAACACAAACAATTATGGTGTGTTTATCAATGAATGGCTTACAGATTTGTGTACTTTTCTGTGCCATAAACTAGCGCAAAATAATCATCTTCTGTAACGAATGTGTCATAAATATTTACACTCCCATAGAAACGTAAACATTTCTGAGTGAATATTTGGTTGCTTTAAAATGATGTGGAATTTATACAATGACACTGACAACAACCATTCACATTATGTCAAATACGGATTAAGGGAAAATATATAAAGTAAATAAATGTTGAAAGACAACCAAATAGATTTTGTTCTTAGGTATAAACGGAAACACAAAATGAGAATTTTTGTTATTAAAAATATGGATTTGGCACTTTGGAAGTAGACAAAGGACTATAACTGCAAACTATTCAAAGTCATATTTAAGAGTTAATTAAAAAATTATATTGTGACAGCGTTTTTTGTTAAGATTTAGCGGTTACCTTAAATCTCCCATTTTGTTTAAGAAACTTTAAAATTTTTATAGGATACCCTAACAGTAACTGAAATCTCAGTTAAATATTAATAAAAATCCTGTATATTCCAAAAGTAATTACGAGGGCAGTTCAAGAAGTCTTTATAAATATAACTTTTTACTCTTAACATCACCTATAATATTTAAAGCTTTGTAATTCTGCTTAAATATGAATGCACAAACTGAATGAGAATTTTTATTGCTGATTGCATTGATACTGTTTCTTAGTAGCTAATTTTTTTTAAGACTATACTTGTAAACTATATTTTTAGAGCGATATAGAAAGGCTTTGACATCATTGTATTATGATTTACTTGTTAGTAATTTTTTCTTTAATTTAGTAGTTTCATAAAATTCTCATTTAGCTTAAAGAATTTTTTAACTTAAAATTGTATAAGATATTAAATAATAATGAAAGAAAGTCCTGCAGATACTCCTTGTATTTACAAGGGCAGTTTAGGAACTTTTTATTAATGACAAAAAAAAATAGCTTTCTTTTTTCACTTAATATCACCAACGACACTTTAAGCATTTAGATTTTGGCAAAATATGAACGAAAAAATTTAATTAAAATTTTTCTTGTCGAACGCCTTGATCCTGCTGCTTTGGACTAAAGCTGTTAACTAAAATATAATCTGAAGATGAAAGCTTATTAAATCACAGCGGTATGATTTTTACTTTCTAAGATTTAATAGTGTTATAAAAATTCTCAGATAGTCCACAACAATTTCAGCTAAATGTTAAGTAAAAAAACCTGCAGAGGTTCCAATTAATAACGAAAGATGTTTTAGTTTTTAAAACAATGTTTCAAAAATTAGTAATAATGTAATTAATAATACAGGAAGCGCGGGCAGAGAAGGTGAATGAAAAATTTAGGGAGATGTTTTAAACGACACATTTTTTTAATTATTTTGAAAATATTATGCTTTTTCACAGAGAAGCTTGGAGAAATATATTAACACCTGTTAAGGGTTTAATTAGTTTTAAAATTAAATTAAAATAAAATTAAATTGACTCAATTATTTATTTAATTATACACTTTTTTTTTATTAGAATTCGAATTGATATAATTAATAAAAAATATATTAATAATTTTTTATTAAAATAATTCATTCAACTAATTAAATATTTAATTGAATCACAATTTAAAAACAAATAAGACTTTTACAAGAAAAACTTAATCTTTTTCTTTGTACGATTAAACGTAATGCAACGTATGATGATACGCAACGTTTTTCTATCAAAATTCTTGAAATTCTCTATTACTGCGATTTATAATTGCTAAAAAGAATGCTTGAGATTAAAATGATAATTAAAAAAAATTAATTCTTTCTTGGTTTGACATTTAAAAATGTTTGCTGCTTGCCTGTCCGGGCGAAGAAATTTAGTTGTAGTTAATAGATCCTTCATAAAAGGAACTTTATTTGTCGCAACATTAATCAGTAAAGCAGATTTATAAGAAGCTTCTACATGATGATTAATCACATTAAAACATTTGGAATCAATTTGCTTTAAGACACAAAAAGCACCGCACTCTTTTCGAAGTTATAGCCGTAGCTATAGATATTTTTTATATTTTGACTTTATACTTTCTTTGAATGCTTCATTATATTTCTTTTATTTATCTTATTTCTTACTTCCCTAAATTTATTACTTTTTTATCAAAATCATTTTTAATAATTTCAAATTTAAGATCTCTTTTCATTTTAATTTTTTAATTTAATTTTTTTAATTTTTCTTCCTTTAATAAAAGTAGGACAGGAAACAGAAATTAGAATCATTACAATTTGATTAATAAGTAAAATTACATCAGCAGTTTAAAAACTTGTCTTTGAATTTAAACATTTATACTTCGAATTGTTATGCGTTTTTTTTTCACCCTACAGGTTTTTTTTGTAGCAGGAAAAGTTCCATTAGAATAATTTATACAAAATTAATTTTATCATTGAACACTGAAAGGCAAATATATTTCCTTTAGATATTTTCTTAAACAAAAAAGAAAACTCTATTGAAATTGTAACTTTGGAATTTGTAAGACAAAGTATTTGCAATTAAAACTAAATTCGGTTGGTTTTCTTAAGACAAAAATAAACATCTGCAAGAGAAATAATATAATATAATGCATTTAATAATTCTTATTGTCTGCCTCGCCACAATTTGTGTATTTTGGGATTTGATATTTTCAATTATTTTTATTTCTCAATTCTTGTCTTTGTGACAGCATTTTGAAAAGATTTTAAAAACTGTTTTTCTTGTTACTGCTGTTGGAATATTTTTTTGAAGGTTTCTGCTTTTGAAGTTGACACAGAAGAGGTGGGTGGTAAAATTGAAACAATAAGAAAACTTTTGTGCATAAAAATAATTTTTATCTTTTAACAATATGAGAAGAATATAATATTAAAAACTTCTCTTAGTAAAATGGTTACAAAAATTTAAGTGCTTATGTTTCTTAACCAGTTTTAGTTTTTTTTTCAAGATATTGTTCTACTAAAAAACGTTTAAAAAATATTTATCATCATTTATTCGATATAGAGTACAATTACAATTTTATGGTTGCGGATTTCGCATCTCAAAGAAAAACAAATAAAATGAAGTGTGGAGATAGATGCGGATTTGAATAAAATTTTTATTATTTGTTTATTAATTTTTTGTTTGTTTTTATTGAGAAAATTTTGAAAAACTTAATACAATTGAATCCATATCTTATTAATTTTAAATGACTTTTTACCTTCCTTTTTCTTCTTTTTTCCTATTCATTCAGAAATATCACATATGATTTTTTTTTAAGAAAACAATAAAACTATGGTAACATGCGAAGAGAGTATAAATTGAAAATAGAGAGCTTCAGATATTCTTTGAGCATTTTACACTTTCAAAACATCAAGCAAAAAAAACCGCAAAACCATTCAAGTCAAAAGACTCAACTTAAAATTCAATCGAATTGAGGTTTTGATATCCATTTACTTAAAAATTCAAGGAAGAAAGCGCTCTGTTTTTTTCCCGTCTCGTTTATTTGAATCATTTCGTATTGATTGCAGCCCAAGGATTCTACCCCAGCTTTCACAATATTCGTTTGGTCTGACCTTCAGTCTTTTCGTCTGTTCAATCAAAACGGTTAAGATGGGGGAGATATCGAGCTATTTAACAAAAGTAGATTACTTGACTTTCCCCAGTTCAGGAAAGGCCTTAAAACAATATTCTCCCTTCATAATTATTAATGGGTCTTTACGGTATCTTAAAAAAAAACGATTAAATTATGAAACTGAGACCCTTTGGTTCCCTTGAATGTCTCTAAGCCAATGGTTTCATTTGCTCAAATAGTGATTGAAAAAATTTAAAAAGTACTTTTTTATCGATCCTTAAGTCCCCTTTTAGATTTCTCACTTTGATCATGGATATTTTTATCTAAGGCTAACGTTCTTGTTAAAGTAATTACGGGTAAATCAAAACATACCTGTGCAACATAGAAAAAGTTCCACTTATTTAACACTTTAGCAACAATTTTAAGGAAGCATTTAAAAAAAAAAGATTGTTTTGTTTTTTCTTGTCATTTCTCACTTCGCTGAGAAGTGATCTTTTTCTCCATTCTAACGGCAGGTTTAATTGTTACAATATAACACAACTTTTGCTTAACTAGTTGCGAAGAAAAGTTTTAATAAAACGAAAAAGTACCAAAAAAAATATCAAAAAGTACCATTTTTTTCCTTAGACTTATCTATGCATAAAATAAAACTGTGAAAGGATTATTTCTGTACATAAAATATTTTCGAAAATTTTACTGTCTTCTGTTGCTGTTGTAATCGATATGAAATGCAAAACACTATTTTTGGAATTTTTGTATCTCTCTGGTTATGTTCGCATCACATAAAAACTGCCATATGGATCTGAATAAGATTTAGTGTGGTGGCCCCTTAGAAGCTAAGTTCAAATATAAAATACTTTTTTTTCGTAAAAATGAGTAATTTCCTACTGAATATAGGGATAATGGTGTACAAGTACCCAAGTTAACCGGTTTAATTGTACTAAAACAGATGTCATTACATTTTATTTTTATAGATGAAAAATTTTTAACAATGTTTACGAAAAAATTAACAGGCACTGCTGGTTAGACATAAATTTATATAATTTAATTTGTGCATTATTTATCTTGTGTTTTGTTTATTAATTATATTTTAACAATTTAGTGATTTTTATTATTTTGAAAAAGAGTACCAAGATTTAATTTACACCCCTTTCTTTACTTTTTTAAATAAAGAAAAATCCATTAAATTTAAATTTACTTTACGAATCTTCCAATTGTACAAATCGCTTTAAAACTTTATTTAATTTTATAAACTCTTCTAGTACTTTTTTAAGGTTCCGTGGCCAAAGAACACAATTATTTTCTAGTCTATTGAAATTTCGCACATCTATAGTGACAAATTTTTTTATTCAAAATTTATTCGTAAGAGTTTTGCGTTCAATAAAATCTTTCTACAATTTCATTTAGTCATTTAAAATTTTCTTTAACATAAAGGCAGCTTTTGCTTATCAAACAAGAGCTTAAAGTTTCTCTTACGAGATGAGTTGAACAAACAACTATTTTTTCCTGCAACAGAAAATTATAGTGACTTTTGCCGCGTTATGCGAGTTCTTAAAAGGCAGATAGAAAGCAAACAGTAGCTCAAACTCCATCCATTTTACTTTCTGCGTTAAAACTGAGACTTCCAATTTCGCCCACTATCATGAACTCAGATTCCACAAACTGCTTTTAGAGTTTTATTGAAACTGTCTGTCTGGCATCGTGTTAGAGATATTCATTTCAATTCACAGAAATAACTTCTGAAAATAAATAAACTTAAACAGGGCTTTTTATTTATTCACGTTTTTAACTGATTATTCTTGTTAAACATTTTCGAAATTATCAAAATAATTTAGATAACAACAAACGTATTGCAATGGAAAACTTTCAATTTTAATAATTTCAGATTTATTTATTCTCGTAAATAATTTCTTTTCTATTCGTTTCAATAAAACACGTTTTTTCAATTGCAGTTTATTTTTTATTTTTGTTGTTGTTTTTTATTCAGTTGTTTATGACAGCGTTACTTGGAAATATTTTACAATTTTACACGTAGCATCCATAACACGAGCAGACAGATTGAAGCAGATAAAAGAAAGAATTACAAGAAAAACTCATTTTTTTCATTTGTACTTTTATAATAAAAAAATCAGATGAAAATGATTGTAACGACATGACATTAAGAACGAATGAAATTTGGCACAAAAATTCCACAGCAGTAAAAGTAATAAAAAATTGTACGTGTGTTGTAATTTAATAGTTGGAGGAGAATCAAAAGGGAGAAAAAACAGAAGAATGGAAGCAAGTTTATTTCGGTTAAAAAGAAGAAGTGTAACTGCTTGTCAAGAAATTTACAAAATGTCAAGTCATAAATAAGGCCACAGTTTAGAGTGAACTAAAATTTAATTGTAATCGTGATACAAATATTAAAAATGTTAATATGATTCTAGACATGTGGGCAACCTGGGCTTGGGCGCATGTGCCGTAATCTAAAGATATTTTTATAATTTTTTATGGCTTCAAATGTGTTAGTTTAGCGGTAGAAGTAAACGACTTTACAATCGTCATAAAAAATAATCTATCTAGAATGGCATCATTATGTAATACATGTGGCGCCATCTGCTGATAATGTCACATTTCGAGGAACTTATACTGGCAAATTGACTGTACGACTGTAACATCTTTACTCTAATTTACATTGAACTTTGACTTTTAGGATTCGGTACCTAAAGAGGACAGACATAAACTAAATAATATCGCTACAATGTCTGTCCATATCTCTGCCTATCTGATCATCTGTCGTAGGTTCTTTCCCTGAATCCATAATAATTAGACATTTGATGGTTTTAGGGTAGGTTTATCGTATTGAAGCTTTAATGATTAATAATAAAATAAAATTAAAAAATTAAAGGGTATCCTCATAGTAAGGTAATTTTTATATTGTGGTCGTATATTCTAAATTATTGCAGGCAGACGCTTGAAATTTCCGAAAAATTAACAAATCACTATGTCCTCTTTAACTGCACTATAAAAAATAAAGTAAAATATTAAAGGGTGCCCCATAACACACGTGATTTTTACGTCTTTGCCTTCTCATTTTAAATGCAACAAACGGACATTGGAAATCTACACAGAGTGTGTATCCGCTATGAAAAAAAGTTTGAAAATTAAAATGAAGCTTAAAGGGTGTCCCAAAAGAAGAAATCATTCTGATATATATTATCTTCCATTTAAATACGCATTGAGCAGATGCTTTAAATTAAACAAAAAACGATAAATAAAAAAAAAAAATAAAATTAAAAATTAAAGGGTGGCCCATAGATTTAGTTTCGGTAGTCCAACTCTCTTTTAGTGAATTTAATTTCTAGATATCGTTACTGTAATCGAATCACTTTGACCACTAAATCATAGAAATAAAAATTAAAGGGTGGCCCTTACATAGAGTCCTGTGAGTCTAGCTCACAAGTGGGAGATTTTTTTCTGTATCCTATCATTACAAATGCATCAGTTTGCCGGCACTGCCTTTAGGACTCCTCCAACCTTAGAAGTGTATAAAAATATCATTTAACCTTTTTATTTGTAGTAAAATCATAATTAAAATGTTCAAAGAGAAGCGAAAATTTAGCAACGGTCGCTACTATAAAAAAGAAATGAAATTTAACGTAACGGGTGTTCCCTAGAAGACGTGGTTTTGATCATACAGCTTGGAGTTTTTAACTCCAATAGGCAGACACTTGTAAGCTTACACAGTCATAAATAACGAGTAATCATTAAGATTTCAATTTATGGGTTGGCCGCTTTATGTTTAAGGACGTTTTATTGTACGGTAAAATTTAAATTAAATGTTTTGTCAGTTTCATGTGCAAAACTTAAACTAAAACAAACATTGTTCTGTTTTTCTATTATGTAGCACTTGAATTTAATTCATTATTTTGCTTCGTATTTTGTCTTTAAAATAAAAAGGAACAGAAAATAAATAAAATTTTTTGCTTAAGGGGATTTCTTTGAAACACTTCAGTAAAATCTACAACAATATTGTTGTTTTTAATTGCAAACCCGAAAAGCAAAAATAATTTTTTTGTACAAACTGTTCGAGGTTTTGTACATTCTTTTCTTGATTAGAAAATTTTAAGGAAGTAAAAGTTGTAATTTTTTTAAAACAAAAAAATTTAACAATTTTGATTCATGAAAATAAAAGATTTTTTTTAAAAAAAGAAAAACAAAACACAAAAGACCAGAAAATTAACTTTAAGTTTTTTTAAGGGAAAAATATATAAGAAAAATTAATAGCAAATAATTATAACTCAAAGTGAGAAAGGACTGCCAAGATTGGTTCGCCTTTGGTTTTCTTTTAGAGGGACAAATGGGAAGAAAATATTTATTGCGATATCTGCTTATGAATATCTTAAATATTGAGTCAGTTGCTGATCCTCTGGTGCCTGCTAAAAAATATTAAGACGTAATACGCTGTCGTATAATATTAAAGTCTTGTAAAACTACTTTTTTGTATAAACTTTGCTTCGAATTCTAATGATTTTAAGTAATTTTTTTACAAGTTAAAAACCCAAATAATTTTAAAACTTTTTTATATTTAATGCATTTTTTTCTTGTACCATTTAGCTTGTGCTATAAATTCATAAAGCAAAATTTCTCCCGCACATTTGACTCCTCATAAGAAGGAATTAAAATATTTAAGTGAAAAGTGCAAACGCCAAAAACTTTTTGCTGTTATATAAATCAAAAACAGAGACAAAATGTCAGGATACTTTTTTATAGTTTTGTTTTATAAAGCAATTTCCTTTATGACATACAACACTCTAAACAAATAAATAATTTTTTTATTTTTATTTTTGGTTGCAGCACTAGAAAGTAATCATCTGGGTGTGTAACCACAAACTCTAATGAAATAAATAGAAAACCAAGACGAAGAATCATAAAATGGAATTAGGGCGAGAAACTGAATACAAAAAAAAAAAACCAAAAACAAAAACCGAGAAAGAAAATTATTAAATTAAACTCTAAGTTTTGGACATTTAAAGCCTGGAAGGGCAAAAAAAAAAAATTTGCAAAAATTTTAAAACTTCTGTTTCTAGCATCAAATTTTATTTTTATTTTTTTTATAAAGTTACGGCATTTACACTTTGCAATTTTTCATGAAACCAGCATTAAATTTTTATTTGTTGGTGAAGCAAGAAGGGTAAGCAATAAGGTATTGCTTGAAGTTTGAGGGGATTTTACTGTCGCTTATGTTAATTTTAAAATAACGCATATCGCTTCAACTTAAAAAGAGAATTGAAGAAAAAAAAATGCCCCCAAAAATTGCAAAGTGTAAACCTGGACAATGTAAGAAGATGTTTAAATTCTACCAGAGCAAATCTAAATGACTGTACAAAAACACAATTTCTTCTGTAAATTTTTAAGAATTAATTGAAATTGAAATGATTAAAATATTTTGCACAATGGGAAGAAATCAAAATATCTTAAAAATTATACAGCATTTTAAAAACGGCCAAGCAAAAAAAAAAAAAAAAAAAAAATAATAATAATAAAAATTAAATAAATTTTAACGTGATATTGCAACAGAGAATTTAAGTTTCAGTTTAAAATTTTCAGACTTTTTCTGGATGGCTAAAATTTTGCACGAACTTTGGCACTGACCTTTTATTTTACTTAATATTTCCAACAAAAAAAAAAAAAAAAAAAAATGTTTAATTTTTAATAAATTACAGCTTGATACAAATCGAATAACGAAATTTTAAAATCTCAAAAAAAAGTTGCAAAAATCCCAAGACTGAAATATTTTTTGATTTTCTACCCACTCATTGTTACCCTGAAAAGGAACTTCGTCGTAATCGATTCGCTATGTTTCAGCATTACACTCAGTCACTGGCTGTGTTACTTATGCCAGGACCTTTTGTGTTTTGCATTGCTACGATGTCACCTTCCTTTCCAATAAATAATTTGAAGTTGTTACTTCAATCAGAAGACAATTGCGTGAGAAGAATTTTAATTAGATTTTTTTGTTCTTATAGATGACCAGTAGAAAGTAAAATATTAATCAAACATATTCTCCTTGTGCATTTAGAATTTGTTTATTTAAAAAAAAATTTCTTCTCCTAGCTTTCCAATTTTTAAAACTTCGATCATGGTAATTATAGAAGACTTAAAATTTAAAACTTCTTCTTCTCATGTACAGTCATTTTTCACTGTCTATTGTTTAAAGAGTCTTCCACGTGAGTTAAGCTTTAAAAATAAAGTCAACTATCTCCAAGTAATTCTCAAATATAAGTAAAGAATTAAAGAAAACATTAAGAAAATTATTTTTAAAGTGTTTTCACTAAATCGTTCTTTGCTTGAAGAAATGAAGCGTCTGCGTGTTGGCATGATAATTATATCAGCTGTTCAGCATCTGCAAATTGCTTTACTTTAAAAACTTATTAATTTTAAAATTATTCTTTTAATATAAAAGCAAAGAAATTTAACAAAGTTTTAACTCATTTGTTGTTTAATCTTAAGTATAGAAAACATTTGTTGCAAAATTACTTGATAATTAAACTCTCAAGTTTTGCTTAGAATTGTTTTTTGTTATTGTTAAAAAAAAAACTTTTGTTGAACAAAATAACATTTAATTTTACACTCCAGAGCAGTAAGATGAAACAACTAATGTGGCTCTTTGAAAAACTTTTTTTTTTTTGCGACATTAAAAAGTAATTGCCCTCTTTTCAAACATTCTTTTTTCAACTGAACAATGTATTCATGTATGAGCATTTATTTTGGCCACCTATTTTTCAAAGCCACTAAAAGAAAAAATTCCAACTGCTTTTCGAGAGAGCAGCTTAAAGTTCACATGACATTTATTTTGTATTAGCCTCCACATAATGACGACAAATTACTGCTAAAATGTATTTAAAAAAATATTTTATTTTATTTAATTAAAAAAAAACATTTTATATTTTTTAAATACCAGCATTTTATTTTATATGGTTTTTTTGAACATATAATTTTATAAACGAAATATTTTCAAGTTCTCCTTGTTGTATCACTTGACACTGAAAGCACATTTGCTTTTATTTCTTTAAATTAATTTTACAAAATTCATAGAAAATGTTTATTTTATTTTAAATATGAACTAATGAAGATTTTCTTTTAAAGCATTTATCATTAGTGGGCATTCATATATTTTATAGCTCGTGTTATTTGTATTAATCAACCTTGAGTATTCATTCTGCTTGACATTTACACAGAAAAAAAAAAACAAAACTTTATTCTCACACTTGCCAGCAATAAGAAAGATTAATATGTCTCTGCACTTCTTCCTTTCCTTTAGTCAAGTTCACACATGACTAAATTTAATAAAAGAATGAGCCTGAAAGCCAGGCATGGTCACTTTGTATATAAATTTTAATAAATCACAAACCATCTGTAGAAATCTTTATTTTGTATTGAAAAATATTCGGCAAAATTATAGAAAAAAATCCGTTCGAAAATTTTTCCATTTTGTCCCATTGTTTTCCCCTTTTTATTGACTACGAAAAGTGAAAAAATATTAAAGAAAATAAGTAAATATTAGCAATTAATAAAAAGAAATTAAACGTAAATAAGCAAAATAATTCTTTTCAAATTACGTTGATGCCAGTTTTTTATATTTTTTATAATAGTGGGAATTTTTTCTCAACAAAAATTTTTTCCGTTAAAAAGAAATTCCGTGAGAATATTCATGACTGGACTGCTTATGTCCTGATCAATGGAAAAAATGTTGTTTACCTTCAAAAAACTGATTCTGGGGAGAATATGAAGAGAACTACTTTGGAATGAAAAAAAATGCTTCTCTGCAAATCTTCCGATTGCGATATCCTAAACATAGGGTTGAAGATTTTGAAAAAACATAATTATATTTTTTTCTCTGAAGTAACTAAATGATTCTAGCCGTTCATAAATTCACATTCATTTTTATTTTTAAATTTATTAAGAAATCAAAATGATTAAAATTACAAATACCGGCTATCATCCGAATATTCTGCATTTATTCTGTATTTATAACTGAATGAAACAAATTCTTCAACCAATCAAATGCTTTATTTGTAAGAAGCTGTAAAATGTACTTCATTTAATCTCATCTCCTTGTATTAAATATTAATTATATCAAACCGAATAAGGAGTCTGAATCTTATCTATGGATCGATGCTTTAAAGTCTATTGTGCAGGTCTTAAAAGCGTCAAGAAGGATGCAAAGAAGCTCAAGTAGAGTATTCAACTCAATTGATTTCCTGAAATTTTTATTATTCAGATATCTTTGTAATTACGAGTATCTCAGTAAAAAAATTCGAAGAGATAATAAACATAAAAAATCTTTCCTTCATTTCTTCATTCCTGCATTATCTTACGTTCCTGAATTAATGGGCGTTACGACTAATCGATTTTTCGTCAAATAATAATCGAATAAATTTTTGATAATTTAAAAAATATTTATTATTTCTGCTTTGGAGCAACATATTGCATTAGAATCGTGGCTTCATCGAGTATTTAATTAAAAGCAAAAAATTAATCCAATAGTTTTTCTTTAATAAAAAAATAATTTAGCTTTTTAATTTTAAAAAATTTCGCACTAATTATGCCAACAAAATTATTAAAACCATCGATATCGATCATTGGTAGTGAAATCACGTTTCGATGGCGATATTTCTTAAAGTCAATTAATTTAATTTAATTTCCCGTAATTTAAGTTTAAAATATTTTTGTAATTGCTTAGGCCTAATTTTCATGTCATTTGTAATTTTTCTGGCTTCAATATAAATTTTTGGCTTGGCGTAATCGAATAATATTTGAAATAAAGTGGGCGTTGCAAGTAATCGATTATTTCTTAACCAGCAGCCGAATTATTTGTCTATAATTTTAGAAGAATACATTGCATGGCTAATGTGGCGTCATCATTTATTAAAAAATTTTGAAGTGTTAATGGAATAATTTTTTTTCTAAATTAAAATGTGCATCTCATTATCGAGCTGAAATTACTTATTTAATTCATTAATACTCTTTCACTACATGAATCATAAATTACATTACATTTTACATCCCTGTTACGACCAGAAAACACATGTTTCAGTTTAATTAAAAAAAAAAAGGAACAGAAATATGGCTGATTTGCATTTTAATCAAGAAGACATGATATTAAATATCAACTAATTACAGCATTATGACTGTAAAAAGGAGAACAAATGGAGGAGGAAAAAGAAAAATAAAGAGAGTTAATTTAACACAATATTAATTCAAAATAATTTAGAGTGACACGAGTGTGTTTAAAGTAAAACATTTATTTTTATTATGGAAACAAATGATTATTTTAGACTTAAGTGGGGATTTTACTCTTATTATTATTTTTTACTCATGATAAAATTATTTTTTAAATATTTTTAATTAAACTTGATCAATATAAAATTGTTTAAAAAAACATGTCTGGGCTTCTTTCAGCTTTCTAGAGTTCAAAAAGAAAATAAAATTTAGACGTAGGAAGTAACTTTTGGTGATTCGGATTCATCAAACGGTTGAATTGATTCATATAGATTTATATACGACCTTTGAGGGTCTTCCTTTTTAGTCGCGTGATCTCATGTAAACTTTTTTTGTCACCCACAACCACGCCCTTTTTATCACACCTTCACACTTTTCAGGAAGCAAAAATGAAATTTTTAAACACTTTCAAGATCCTACAGTTTTTTTATTGTCATCCAAGACAAAAAAGTTTGTTTAAAGCCGGTATTTTAAATTGAAAAATTTCCAAATTTAAATTGTCAACCAAAATGGGAAATTAGAAATTTAAAATGCCACCTCTCTTCAGTTTCTTTGAACAAAAATTTATAATAAAATAACTGCGTGAAAGCCATAATGAGAAACGAATTAAAATATTTTAATCTTAACAACAACGTGCTTTTATTCCGAATAAAATTATAAAATTCATCGATGGTAATTATCGATGGCCGTTTTGCTGCATCTTATTTCGCTCTTCAGAAAACTTTTTTGTGATTTTTGTCCAAATAATGAAGAACTCAGCCAAAGAACATTTTGTTTTTGATATTTGACAATTTGTCAATAAGATTCCTGCCACTTCATTAGCAAATCTTTGTAGAAATTTATGACCCTGTTTTTCTTGTAACGCAATCGTCTTTAAATTGAAAATATAATCGAGCAATCGTAGTCACAATGGAAATGTTATTCGCTTCATAAACAAAATCTTACATAATCCAGCCAAACATCATCCTCCTTTCACTCTTTATTTAGTCACCGACGATATGCTTTAATTTTTGTTATTATAGTGGTAAAACAAAACCAGAATCCTCTTAAAGGAGAATTTTTCAACACATTGCCTCAAGACCTATTAAACTGCAATAACACATTGAAGAAACAATACAAAAGTTTTATTTCTTTAGTAGCAGATATTAGCTCGACTTTATTGCAAGGCAAGCAAAAGTGGCTGAAGTAAACAAACGACTTCATTAATGAGAGTATAAATACTCTTTCAACGTTTTTTTTTTTTTTTTGTTTTTTGTTATGAAATCACTTGGTGGGTCATTTTGTCTATGGGCTACGACAGTACAGTCGACCTAATGTCTGCTACTAAAGAAATAAAAATGATGTTTTAAACTTTAAAAATCGTGCTGATTATCCCGACCGAATTATTAAAATCACCGATATTGACTATTGAAGGTGAAAGCACGTTTCGATGGCCATTTCGCTATCGCTTACTTAGCTCTTCAGGAAACTTCTCACAACAATTTAAAATAAATTAAAGATTTTTGTCCAAACAATAAAGCAAAGACAAAAATCAAAGTTTAAGCAAAAACAACAATAATCAACATTGATTTTATTTTTCTTTATCCACTGTATACGGCTGACTTTTTTTCGGCTCTTTTACACAGTAAAAAGATGTTGAAAAATAAAATGAAAACAACAATAAAATATCATAAAACACTATGATAATTTATTTTTGTTTTTTACACGGGCACTTGCAATTTAATAATTAAAACTTTTTAAATCACGGGAATATTTTTTTTGTTTCTTCATTTCTTCATTTTTGTTGGTTAATAGATCTTGTGGCAATGTGTTGAAAAATTCTCCTTCAAAAGGAGTTTTTTTTAACCATAAGAATTATGCAATGTGGAGCATATCGTCTGGTTTATCATAGAAACTAGGTGACTTAGTAAAGAGTAGTAGAAGAAAAATTTGCTAACTCAGTGCATGAATGATTCACGAATTAATTATAAAACGCATGATTTTTTAAAAGCCCTGCTAGCTATTCGCAGCCTCTAAAATTGCAGTGAGAGGTTCTACTTTGCTTATTAAAGTTTTAAAATTTGTTAAATTTTTTTTTTCGCTTTCAGTTGCAGTCTTTTATAAATGCATTGCATATTGGTAATTATCATGCCATTGATAAATAAGCATCCATCATTTCCATCATCAGCATGTCACAATAACAATTTGAACTTCAGATGTCTTTATTCACAGCAAATATTTTACAAACATCACTAATGTGAATGTTATGTTTAATTTGTATTTTTTTTCTAATATGAAATATAATAAAATTGATCAATTAACTTGATACACTGAACATTATTGCTGATGTTATACGTGTAAGACTTCTGTTGCAGTGAAGTGTCAATATAAATATTTTTCCTTTAACAAATCAATTGCTCCAATCACTTTATTAAGTTCAATAGTTTTTAATTCTCACCTGTTATAAAATAAGTTATTAATTATTTTAGATGTTCATAATTACGTACCTGTAAAGAAAAGACAAAAAAGAGAAATGATTAATTAAAATATGTAAACAATAACAAATAAACAATTTATTTTTAATTAAAAAATCTAAAAATTAGGCAAACCAGGCACAAGTGCAGTTTTAGACTTCTATTATTTAGAATCTTTTTTCTTGGTTTCATTTATTATTTTTTATCTGATGCGGTGCTGTCATCACAAGTCTTCTTTAAAAATTTCACTACAAAATTTGTGTCGAGTGCAAATATCAGTATCGATTTGCTAAAAAATTACTGAAGCGCTCTAACAAAAATTATTAATTTAAAATAATCCCTAGGAATATAGAATCAAATTAATTAGTTTTGCATAAACATTGTGGTATTTTTTTATCCTGATATAATTATTAAATAACCGATATCGATTATTAAGGTGGAAGGCACGTCTCGATGGCCATTAAAAATAAAAGCTGTTCCAAAAGTTATGTGATATTCAAGAAATTATTATCATGAGTTGAAGTTTTTGATTTAAAAACAAATTAATTGATTAAAATTTTTTTTTTATTAAATCTTGTTTAGCAAAGTAGCGCTCTTATTAAAAAAAAAAAAAAACAAATATTGAGATGACAGTTAAAAAAGATCTAAAAAAAATAGGTACAATATATAAATTTTACATAATAATGTCATCGGCTCTTAATGGGTTAATCATTTTTAAAAAAATTTTGCCATTTAAAGAAAGATCTCTTCAAAAGCTTTTAAATGATGCCCTTATTGACATCTCAAAAAATTATGAACAATCGTACTTTTCTGTAAAAGTTCAGAGGCCCATAACTCATAAATATGAGCGAGTGCCAATTTTTTCACTAGATGATTTAATCTTATCTTTTAATTCTCTATCGCCCTATATATTTATTTTTTTTTTTAATTGGAACTAATTTATTCTTCCGTATGATATCGAAAAATAAGAGGCAGGTGTAGTGTTTTGCCTGGCGTTGGAAATGAATTTTGTGAAACTACAAACTGAATGACAAACTTAGTAAAACCCTTTTTCACTTTTTGTAGTGAAGGGTAGAAAAATGTGCTGAAACCGAAATAATGATTTCTTTTAATACGTCAAGTTTGCAGAGTGTGGATGAAGTTATGTCAGATATTGGAACAATTACAAGGTATATAATTTCAAGTCAAACGGTGTTCCAATCGTGATAAAATTTTAATGTACGTGGCTTTATTTGAAAATCGCAATAAGCAAACACTATATTTTTTATAAAGGTTATTCCGATAGTGACATGATATTACTTACATGACTTTAGTTTTGCAAAATTTAGTATTTATAGAGATTTTGTACAAATATGTCCTTTCAAATAGTGTAAACAATTAGTTAAATAAAAAAGGGTGTTTCCATAAAGGCCCTAGTTTTGACGTATGATGCCTTATCTTTCTAACTGTTGGAAAAAGACACCTTAAATTTTTAATAACAATTAAGAAAAAAATCGAGTCAAAGATTGAAATGTGGCTCATTAATTGTCAGAAATCCTTACTTTTCATATTTTATTATTTATTATTTAAAAAAAAAAGTATGCGGCAAAAATCCATGGTGTTTTTTTAAGAAAATTTTTGTGAATCATCCTTTTGCTAAATCAAGTTCTCGTTAGGGAATCTTAGGATTGCCAACAGTTCTAGTGTTGTCGGATCACCATCTTTCAGAACGTGCTGGCGGGTTTTTAAGACCATCATCACACTCGTTCGAAACAAATTTTGAAGTCAGCTTTTTATTTTCACAAAATCACTTTGGTGACTCCTAATCCACTGAAATGATTTCTTAAACTAAAACGGCTTGTGAATGGCCACGTTCATAAAATATTTTTCTTAGGCGAAATTAGCGATTTAAATTGATTTTGGCTTTATGTTCCGAATATCAGTGATAAAAATTAACACGCAGTAGTTTTTCTTGGTGCTCTTTGTTTTATTACAGAATTTTTCACGGCCTCTGTTTGAACCAAATATACAAAATGGTTGAGGTAAAACTATTGGTGTACTTCCTCATTCTCCAGATACTCACCTTCCACTACATCGTTTGCATGAATTGAGCAGATAACCTTTGCTTTGATTTATTAACTGACATAATTACAGCAATCCCAAGGTAGCTAGAGCCAAACTCATATGAACTTAGTATCTTAATATCAGCTTAGCTCGTCTTTGCTAGTCCATCTTAAAATATAATTGAGTAAAACTTTCGATAAAATAAAATTTCTATTGAAAGATGGCGGGGGTTTAACTATAGACACACAGTATTGTGATAATCCCTCATTTTTTCAGTGTTATGGAACCATTCGGTACAAACTTTAAAGAAAAGTTGTACAGCAGTTTATTTCCACATATTGTTTTGTTGTCTAGAACAGCAGCAGACGTTCTTCGAAATCGCAGTTTCTGTCCATTTAATCACACAGTTGAATCAGAAGCGGCATACGTTTCTCTTGGCTACAACTGCAAAAATCCCTTTCTTACTCTTTGACCACAATTCTTAAGACATTTGTTTTTGCTTCTCTAAGAATTTTTGAAGCAAAACCTTTCCTGCAGATGTTATGTCAGAGAAGAGAGATTATACTTCAGTCGTATAAATATTTTCTTTTTAAATTGTTGGCAGTCCAGACATATACAAAAATATTTGTGAAACACTAGAAAAACAGAATTTCCTGTACATAAGCACTGTTAATATCTGCTGAGACAAACAACCAAGAAGCCCTTAAAATCTTTAAATACATTTTTTTTTAAATAATTTTTTAATAATTTATTGTACGGTTTAATACTCGTAAACACTTCACTTGGAAAGTCTTCTGGATTTAAAGATTTATGGAAGATGAAGCACTTTAAGTTAAAGTAACACTGCAGTTTTGATTGTTGTTAAAGCCGACGAAGAAGAAAATAAATTATCAGCGTTAAGTTGTTTTTTTTTGCACACTCTTTTGGTGAATAATTCATTTGCATAACAATTAAATAATAAATTTTTAATGTCAGTAACTCAGAATGCCGTCGTTACTTAAAACAATTTTGTGAACATTTTTTACATTTCTACCATATTGTCAAGCAAGTTGACAGTCAACTCTCGAACACATCATGTCTGACTTAAAAAAAAAACAATTTCATTTGCATACAATTGTGATGCCCTCGAATCTGTTTGTCTACAAAATGTGTATTTTCTGGTTTCCTTTTCATTCAATTATAATATTAAACAATTGTGCATGACAAGGCTTAAGAGAATGACTTCTTATTTTCTTATTTTATGAGATAAATACACTTAAAAAAATAGTGTAGCACAAATTAAAGTTTATATTAATTTTATTCCACGTCAATAATTTTTAAGGCATTTTACAAAGAAAGGTCTTCTCTTCTGGGGTCAAATTATGGCATTCGTGTTCGATCTCAATTTTAATAGAATTTAAATGTAAATTTTGATCGATATCTAGTGCCGTAATTTCCCATCTGACTAATTTGAAAATGTAACGATTTTCTTATAATTTTTATTTTATTTTTTTAAAAAAATTCAAGCCCTGAAGAATTTCCCTGCTAAAAATGATGTCAACTTCAAAAATATCCCTTTTGTTGATTCGACGCAAATGCCCTTAAACTCTTAATCAGTGTAATGCAAACTGAATGGCACCTGAGGGCGAAGCCTATACCTCAATATACCTCAATATCCTGGCTACATTTTAACACCTCATTGAATATAAGAGTCCAGCACTGGTTTTGGTTTCTTAATTTTGTGAAGCCGTATTTTGTTTACACTCCGTCCAGATTCAAAAATTTGTACTACACTTCCCTTAATTTGTAGCCCTGTGAAATTAAAATTTAAATCGATTAACTAGTTTAACAGCTGCAGATTTATTTTAACATTAACATTTTCAAAATCTCCTTCTCCCTGCGCTGCACAGAGCAGCATTTTACGTACAAACAAAATCAATTCATGTTTAAATCAGTGAAGTCGTAATGAATTACTAATTATATTTTATAATTTACTTGAATTAGTTTAAAGACAATTCAATTTATTTCAATTGGAAATAAATTGCAATTTACTTCAATAGAGCGATAGACGACAAAATTTTGAAGCGTATTGTGAATTTTCAAGGCATTTGCTTGAGATTTATCGATTTCGGACACGGATCAAGTCAGGAAAGTTTTTTAAGTACTTTTTCAGAGTTTGCAAGGTTTACAATATATATTTTTGTGACTAAAGGAAACACAAAATTTGTGTAATAATTTTGGCCAGCTTTAAGATTCAAATACTTCAAAATTTTTGGAATGTTTAATTTTTAGTTCCCCCCTTAATGTCATAATCAATTAGGGCCATTAATGTTTCTTGTTATGTTTTTATTTGGGGCTGAATACCATTGAGTGTGTAAAACATAAGAAAATATTACTATTACCAACAACAACAACAATGTCATTGTTGCCATTATAATTTGCTTATAAATAAAATATTTTCCTTTTGCATAAAATATGAAGGATAATAAGAATAAATGAAAACAAGAGAAAATTCTCAGATTCACGCATATAAAAATAAATTTAAGGAAAGTGAAAAAAAAGCAAAACTGTGAATATTAATGTGTGTCAGCGTTTGCTTTAATACATGATGGTTAAAGAAGAATGTAACAAATTTTTTTGTTGAAGTAAAATATGTTTTTGGATTTAATTACAACGTAAGGTTTCTTTTTGGGAAATGCTGTTGTGTATGTTACACTTCCCTTGCGGAAGGAGGTAGTCAATTTTTTCAATTTAAAGTGGAGTTTCTGTGAATTATTTTTGGTGGTTTATATGACCGATTGTAAGAGTTTTACTATTTAATTGCAAAAAATTTTGCAGAAAATTCAATCACCATTTTCTATATTTGGTAATAAATATTTCGTTCAAAACGTAAAGAGTAGAAATGCACGAATGACCATTTTGGTCATTAAAACTGATACCAATAAGAAATATAAATTCAAATGAGTGATTGAAAAAAAAATGCTTTTTTAAACTAAAAATTCAGTAAAAAATAAACAGAAATGTCACGAAAAAAAAAAATAAAAAACTCATAACTCATAACTCATATTACACAACGTTTAACATTTATTTTCATTATCTTTTTTATTATGAACGTAAGTAATAAATTATTCCTCTTAAGATGTGCAGTAAGATTCACAAGTTTAAATAAAATAAAAACCTGAAATAATAAATAAAGTTAATTTAAATATAAAATCGAAAACTATAATTTATTTTTAAGTATTATAAGTAAAAGTGTTATACATGGCCACGTCGAAGGGTAAGCCATAAAGATGATGAATATTGATTAATGCTATTGTGAAACATTAAATCTTCTCCTTTTAACTCGAAAGATTTTTAATTTCATTTTTATAATTAAATTTTAAAAACAAATAACACCATTCGTTCAGTATCCTTTGTACAGCTTAATATGAATGATGAAGGCTTTCAAAACGACTAAATAATCGATTTTGTAATTAAAAAATAATAATAATAATAATAATAATAATAAAAATAAATAAAAAATAAAAAATTTAAAAAAATCTAAAAATAAGTAAAAATTTAATTGTTTGAAAAACCTGCAATTCATTTTGTGGTAGCTGGGGAGTGAATCCAAGGCCCTAGGAAATCCATATTTAAAAATAAATGTTTTTTTTTTAATGTTTGGTTTAATTTGGAAGAAAAACAATTCTGTTTTGTATAAACTTGAATTTTTGGTGACCTTTTTCAGGTTTTTAATGAAATTTAAGTTTTTTTGGTAAAATTTATTTCTATTCTGTGAATTTTCAATTGTTAAATAAAATTGAGATTTTTTGGTTATCTATTGTTTTTTTTTTTAAATTTCTAGTCTTAAATTAAAAAAAAAAAACATAACAAAAATATAGAGGCGCTCATCTTATTTCGACCATGTCAGTAGAAAAATTCTCAAGACTATATATAATATAAAATTTCTATAATTTGATCGGTATTTCACCAACTGGAATTTCCATTAATTATGTTGTACCGTCTTGAACGACTTTTCAAAGCAAACATGGGCAGACGGTCAGACGGCCCAGTGTGTAGGATAAATATAATATGTTTCATGATTTAAGAAATGCTTGCTGTGGAAATAACAATCACCTCTCCACCTGTGGTGAAGGGTATAAAAACACTTAAAAAAAAAACAAATACATTTGATTTTCCGTTAAGTAATTGAAAAAATTACATTTTTCTCTGCTCTGCTTTTGAGCGTGTTTATTTTCTCAGATGTATTTCAGCAGACAACTTTGAAAATAATAAAACAAACAAGCTTTCAAAGCTGAGTTGTCCTTATTTACTTAAGCTTTTTCTAATGTTTTTATTCTTATTTTAAAACTTGCATGGAATCGTTGTATCAAAATTAAAAATATATCGATATCAGCGATATCAGTGTTAAGTATTCGATGCATTTCTACTAAAAAGTGCTGGAAATTTAAAAAAACATTTAAAAAATGAAAAACGAGCTAAAAAGGGAACAAAGAATTCTTTTGAAATCGAAAACATCATGCGAAAATTTTAAAAAGATAAAAAGAAAACGGTCTTTAGTTCCAATTGAAGAATGAATATAATTTCATCTTCACAAATTTTGCGAGCTACTTGCCATCACTGCTTCTCAACAACAACCAATCAGTCAGCCAGAAATTTAAATCTCAGTCATTATTCTTGAAATGAATACAAAATTTTTGTTGATGAAAATGAGCAAACGATGGCATTCGAAAAGTGATGGATGAGAAAAGAATATTAATGCTTGAATATGTGCTTCTATAAGAGTTTTTTTCTTTCTTGTTTATTTTTTTTTTTTTTTTTAAATTTTGTTATGAATAAAAAAATTGTCAAAATATTCGAATAAATATGTGCATAATTTAAAGGCACGGACTGATGAGTGGCTGCTTTTAAATACAACACGCTTAAGAAATAAAATCTGAGCTGATAACAAATGGTGACTTATTTCCCATAAAAAAAATTATTAATTCTTTCCAACTACAAATTGAATAACAAAAAGAAAAATATTTTTTTAAGCGGTACTGCGAAGGACATGTGACTGTTTGGAAGAAAATAAAAAGCAGGGGGACAGGGAAGCAGCAAATATAAAAAACTATGCTTCAATAAAAACTCACAAATGGCTGATGAAAAATTATAAATGACAACTGAATGTAAAATGAAAATCATGCATGATTTCGCCATTTCATCTCAACTAACTACCATTAAACAAATTTTTTAAAAGCAATAACAAGCTGGAATAATATTTAAATAATACGGTCCCATATCTAAAAACAGACAAATTTTTAAATGTCAATTACTATACTTTTTCTGGGTTTGTTACTCTAATTGATTTTGTAAAGAATAAGAAGTCTTAAGGTGTTGTGACTATAATTTTCGTCTCCTTAAATTTTCATTCACAATTTTGCTGCATTTTTAAAAGATCTTTTATTATCACACTTGACAACTTTTACATTCAAAATAGTCGTACTCGTACATCGTGTCAACTTGTTGCTAAAGATAAACAAAACGTTCTTTTCTTTATGCTTCTCTAGAGTATAAATTTCTACATTTTATCGTCAAGTAAGTTTTTTTATTTTGTTTTTTAAGAAATTTGATGAATATTGTTTTTATGACTTTAATAAAAATTTTAAAGATCACAAAGTATAAGTAATTTGCTTAAGTTTCTTTTGTAAAAAGAAAAAAAATTTTAACAAAAAAAATATATCATAAAAGCAAGATGTTGAGAAAATGTTGCCCTAAGAGCAGAGAAAAAATAACTTTCTTAATCATAAACGTTAAAAAGAATTATTTATAAAAATTTTGAAAAAAGAAAAAGTTTATTTAAAGCGAAAAATTAAAAATTTCTCTCTTTTAAAAATAGTCCCCTCAAATTTCAACTGATTCCTTGGCTCAATTGGAGACTCCAAAGTGAAGCAGAACAAATCATTAATAATAGTATTTCAACAACTTTGATTTTATTTCGGCAAATAATGCAACATGTTTTTGGAAACGGCAAATAAACCCAGTTACTCCGTTTTTAAATCATAAAACTGTGTTTCTTATCAGGTTGCATTTGACCACAATTAGTAATCTTTCAAGTCATTTATTTACTTTAACATTTGCCAATCAATTGTCTTGAAAAAACATATTGATACAAAAATAAGATTTAATAATTGTTTATATGCGAAAAAACAAGGAGCTGATGTTGCTGTGATCAAACGGAAGTGAATCAAGTTACTGCCACCACTAACAAAGTTTTGGATATTTAGCCGTGTCAGAATAATTGCAGTAGAGTAACAAAAAATCATGACTTCAACTCCCATCTTCTGCGTGAATATAGAAAACATATTTGTGGTTTCTTTTTACAAAATAAATAAACTAAAAATAGAAAAACAAATTCTCGGAGTTTAAAGTACAAACAACAGACGATTATTTTGTGCAGCCTTAGCAGATGAAATGGTGAGGGTGCGTGTACAAAGAGCAGCAGATGGTGATGATCAGACCAACCATTTAGTAATAAGAAGCAGTTTTTTTGGTGTAGGAAGGTAACAACATAAAAACAGTATGTGGTAGTAGTGTGACTAAGTTGCATAAAAGATCCTGAAGTTTAAAACAAAAAAAGGAAGTTATAAATTTTATATTCGAATGAAGTCGTAGCATTGAGTCATCTGAGTGGCTGTGCAGCTTAAGGGCAATTTTTATTAAACAAAGTATTTACTAAGAAGGCATTAAAAATTTAATAAATAAATAGTAATAGAGTAAATAATAAGAAAAATATACTTGGTTCCTTAATGGTTACTGTGTTTTGGTAATCAGCTTAGCTTCAGTCACAAGAATCTTGAATTTATGGTGAGTTTGTGTAGAGTTGTAGCGTGACTATCATGAAATGTTTCGGTTTTTTGCAGCAATCAAACACAATTATTGTGAAAAATAATATTTCTTTAAAAAAATTGACTTCTAAATAGACAAACTTATAATCGTATGTATTAAAAAAATATTTTTCATTGGTAATTTATATTATAAATTATTCGAGAAAGATTGCAGTGAGGCGGCTTGTAATTTCCAAATGCAAATTTTATGATTGTTGTTATAGTGGACTTTGTAATACAGATTCTTTGTAAATTTTAACTTTCTAGCCATGACAGTATAAAAGAATGGCCATATACATCAAATTGCATGAGCTCTTAGGGCGCCCTCAAGTTTATAATTTTTATTGTTTTTAATTGTTATTATAATGGTCATGATAAGCGATATTCTGTCCAATTTATAAGCGTTTGTCTATAACGGTCCAAAAAATAGGCCTATATAAGTCAAAGAACGTCTTCTGTGGAGATACTTTTTAATTTTTGGATTTATTTTTTAATTGATTTCTGCTATTGAGACTTTTAATGATTTACGGTTCATATTTCACGTAATTAATTTGTATAATTTATGGGGAATCCCTCTGAATATTAAAATTTAAGCATAAAATTTATAAGCATAACTTTTTAAAATAAGAAAAAAATTTTCAAAAACAGTTTAGAAATGACTGAGCTCTGAAATTAAGATATAATTGATTTTGTATTAAAATTATTCATTTGGTCATAAAAGAATAATTATTTCAAATTTTTTTTCAATTTAATTTAAATTAACTGACTAATTAAAGATAATTTCTTTATTTTTAATTTATTTTATTTTATTAATGTTTTGTTTGAATTTCTAGTTTATTTTGGATTTGCTAGGAAAGTTATTTGTCTTCCAGTGATTGGATATAAATTTTAATGTCTTCTGTTTTCTTATATGTTGCATATTTGCTTTTAAATTTATGCTTCCATTATTGCGATATATTTTTACAGAAGAAATTTACGATCTTTTACCTTCAACTAAAACCAAACTGCCTTCTTTCATTGTTGTTGTATTAGTTTTGCACTCAAAAGTAAAAGAACTTTAATTGTGTTTTAATAGAAAAATAAAAACAAAAGAGTAAATTTACACCCATTAAACAAATATTCATAAAAGAATGTATTCCTATCCATTTTAATGGAATGTGAATATGCGAGCATGTTTCTGCATGTAAGTGCATGTTTTCAAGATAATTTGAGTATAAATTATTTAGGAAACTTGAAGTAAATTTGTGAAACAAAGTTTAATGGAAAAAGTGGATCGGTTCAAAAGTTATTTCAATGAAATAATTAGGTAAAATGAGCCATATTTTATGTTATCAGAAAGGATACAGAAATTTGTAGAGGTTTTTATGTTTGAAGCGGCCGTAAATATAGAAACCGCACTGCTCTAGACTACGAAACACTTTCCTTGCTGAAAGTTTTGTTGCAATCTATAAAAGCAGTTGGCCTTTCCAAGATATTTCCACTCTTTTGTCAAAAAAATGCTTCATGTACAAAATGATAAACGGATTAAATTACCCTACTCTTTGAGAATTAGGAATAGACCAGTCAAACATGTTTTTAATGTAGCCAATAAAAGGAGTCAGTTCGTAATGAGTTAATCCGAGTGCATGTCTCACTAACTCCATAATTGAGAATATGAAAGATGTAGCAATTCGTTACTTGTCCACAATTTAATTAAATTTTTTTGCAACATAAAAATGTAAAGGGCGACATCTTGTTATACAAACGTAATTAATTATAAGCATCTGTTTTATTTGCCCTCGTTAAATTAATGGAACCAAACACGTTTGATGTGAGAACACAAACACCCATTAACTGCATCAAAGAAATACTTGCACAAATAATAATTTCGGTCTTAACAAACACAACTCACACACAAATTTATGCACTAGAAAACATATTAAATTATTATTCAACATGAAATTAAAAGAGGAAATAAAACAAAAGTGCACCTCTAATAAAAAAGCACGAGGAGGAAAAATAATTTTTTATTTAATTCGGTTTTATGCTGGTGTTCATTTCGTGTTTTATGAACTGTTGTGCGAGCCTGTTGAAACAATTTTTCATTAAAATACTTGAAATGGAAAATTCTTAATTTACAAAAAAATTAATTAAATGTTTTTTGTAGTGTTTTTTAATCCAAAGTGTTACGGATTATGTAGACGACGAAAATAAGAAAACAAATTAAAGCAGTTAATTATTTTGCAGTAAAATATTTTTTTTATTTGTTTTTATTTTTAATTGTATTATCGGAAAAGCCTTGATTTAACTCCTGTGTTAAAATTTGTGTGTTTTGATTTACTGGCGGAACAAATCCGACTTACTTTATAAAAAAGCTTCACAAATTATAACTATTGTTACAAATATTTGGGGAGTTATAGCTCTTTGTCTGCCGCTTTTTATACCCTTTTGACTTTGCGAATGCATATTTAAGATCCGTTAAGGAGTCGATTCATTTCATGGCAACTTAAATTTTGCTGTTGCATACGAGAGGGGCATAAATGGCTTAAAATAAGTGAAAAACAGAGGCTGCTTCCATTATTTCTTACTCTTCATATTCTTTTATTGCTTTTGTGGCGAAGCCAAAAAGTCAGATTTTTCAAAAAAGGCTTTATTATATTTTTTAATTTGAAATATTAACAAATAAATCCAATTTTGTCACAAAATCTAAAATTTTAGGAAGAATAAAAATAATTTAGAAAAAACCGAAATTTTATTTAAAATCAGGATTACACAAGAAAAAAGATTTTAGACAAAAATCGATTATGTACCAGTCGTGTTAGTTTAATAAATAAATGGAATTAAAAAAGTAAGAAAAAAATTAAAAGAGGATCGGTGCTTTTGAAATATTACAAAATAAAAATCTTTTGTTCTTTTAAATTTGTGGTTCTAGATTTTCATATTTTTTATTTATTTATATATTGACGATCTATATTTTTTTGCAGAAACAACAGGGATTAATGTATATGCAATAAAAACGATGATTAAAAGTTAAAGTCGATTGCTATAAATTTTTAGTTTTGTGATACAAATAAAATTTATATCGAGAACACTGCTAAACCAGGATCTTAAAACTCACAAAAAAAAAAAAAAACATATAGTATCCGACCTGCTAGTTCAATAAATAAAAAGAATAAAAAAAGTAAAAAATTTAAATAAAGATCGTGCTATTGAAATATCGAAAATGAAAAATTTTTAAATTTCTTAAAAATATCTAAATCTAGATTTTTCGCTCTTGTTTCATTCTGATAATTTATATTTTTTTAGGAACAACAGCGATTTATGTTTAAGCAAAGGAAACAATCATTCAAAACTAAATTCGATTTCTATAAGTTTTTTTTTTATTTTGTGAAACAAGTAAATTTATATCGAGAACATAATTTCTTGACGCTGCTCATTTGGTTATTTATTCTGTAAAACATGATTCTAAAGTGATAAATTTTTATCTGGTTTTATGTCGTTGCAGTCTTTACTTGTTATTGAGTTTTATTTCATGTTACTTAAAGGATTTAGTTTGTTGTTATGAAACTTATTTAACGTTTGTGTATGTGAACATTTAAATCATTTTTAATACTCATGTTAACCAACTGAAAGCGAATGCGACAGATAACGTCAATAAAAAATTATGATGCCAAAAGCATGGAAAATTAAATATAAATTTATTGTTTTACTTAAATTCTAGGGAGACTGAAGATAAAAAGAATAATAAAAATGATAATTTATTACAAAATGCACTTTTACTTTTACATGTGTAAAATACAATTTTTCACACGCATTTTCATTTCATTATTTTTTTTAATAGACTTAATTATAAATAATTATTATAAATTGTTAAAATACTGTAACGAAAGCCGTTTAAGTATTCTTTTGAAGTGATCATATCCACACAGACATAAATTCATAAATAAATGGAACAAATCGGAATTTCAAATAAATGAATGAAAATTAAAATTTATCTGAAATAATAAATAATAAAATTTATTAAAAAATCAATTTTACCAAATATTGAAATTTGACTAAAAACCAAAAATTAAAAAAAAGGAAGTTACACTAAGCAAATCATGAAGTCTTAGAAAATTTTAAAATCCACAAATATAGGAAAATTTCCGTAAATTCTAAAGGCAGATACTTTATGTTTTATTCATTCGAATTTTTTTTAATAAAATTTTATTTATTATTAAATAAACAGAAATTAAGAGCAAAACATCTAATTTTAAAATGCATGTATTTATTAAAAAAAAAAAAACAAATTAATTAAGCAAAATTGTAAAAAAAAGGTGGAAAATTATATAAATTTTGATTTCTAAGCAAGTAAGAGTGCCATATTCGACTTGACCGAATCTTATATACGCTTCACCATGTATGTTAATCAAGTTTAGTGAAAAAAAGCAAATATTGGAGTGACAGAGAATTAAAAAATAAGAAAAAAATTTTATACTTTATAAATCAATTAAAATTTACTTTTTCGGTTTTGCTTTATATTTTTAAAATTAAAAAAGATGCAAAGAATGCTGAAGATGGATTTGGCGATCCTGAAAATGCAGCATTACATTCTGCCAGCGTCTAATTTTTCTTGTTTTCTTTGAAAAACGTCCGCGTACATTTGAAAAATAATTTTTCTTAATAGAAGTTAAATTAAAAATGAACCAAAGCCGAAAAAGTAAAATTTTAATTGATTTATGATGATCACCGGTTCAACCCCTGGCATAGTCCTTTATATAATTTTAAATAAAAATGTCACTGCAGCCTAAGTGCTCAAGCATTATCTAATTGATTTCAAATGATACTTAAAATTGACTACATTGACAATCGTACTTTTCTATTAGAAGTTCAGAGGCCCATAATTCGGAAAATATGAGCTAGCGCCAATATTTCTCTCTCCTATTTTTTAATTTCTTCATCGCCCCAAATATTTATTGTTTTGATAGATATTTCTTTACTTAACTAGATTTTTTGGAACAAAATGATAAAAAAAAATTAGAGGCAGTCGTGGTGTTTTTCCCGCTGCCTCGAAAAACATGGATTGATATTGCTGATTTTTAATGGCAAAATTTTCAAAACTATAACCGAATGGCATTTTTAAACTTTCTTGCCTTGGCAAACTTGATTTCAACAATAACGCTGACGTGCAGACGGACACCGATCAATCGACTTTGCTATGCATAAGAACTCAGAATAATTACACTTTATGGAATCGGAAATGAATATTGTAGAAATTACAAACGGAATAACAAACTTAGATAAAACCTTTCTCCACCTGTGGTGAAAGGTATAACAAGAAACTGGTTGCAGGATCTCTCTACATTGCAAAAGTCTAAACGTACCCAGCAAAAAATTTAAGAAAAGGTAATCGATTGTGGAATTAAGCATTTTTGAAGGAAGCACTTTCCAACAAGATTAACAACCTAATGATTTAAACAAGTCATGAGACTATTATAATCAATTATTTAGAACTAATTACAAAGATTATTACAGAAATTAATAATAATCATTGTTACGAAATTTAAGCTATTCATTTTTAATCTTAAAGTTCAATTTCAACTTCCTTTATTTGCGAACTCATGTAATGTGTTTTGTAAGCGAGTAACAAAATCTGGCAATCACAAAAGTAAGTCATTACATGGCAAGTACTTTTTAAGGTAACGTTTAAGTTTTTGCTGGGTATTAACTCGCTTATAAAAATAAAACGCATTTGCGAGTGGTATGGTAGTATTAAGCAAAAGTACGAATTGGAAAGTTATTTCTATTTAGTTGTTAAGTGTGTGTGTCTTGTTCAACAATGTTATCAACAAAATAATGCAAAACTGATTTCATAAAGTTACATAAAGGAAAATAATTCTTGTCGTGATTAATTTTGCAATTAAAGGAATTCAAAGACTTGATAAAAAATGTAACGATATTTTACATTTTTATTATATTAAAAATAAATAAATTTTAGAAACCATTAAAATTAATTTAACCCAATTGGTTTGATTTATTAATATTCAAAATATTCATGAACATAATTAATTATTCTAATACATAATTAATGCCGTGACCAGTAGTGTGTGTGTGTGTATGTATAATATTTAAAACTGTGCTGAAAATGGCATAAGAATTTAAAAAAATATGATTTCAGTTTTTTAAATAATAAATTAATATTTTTGTTGTTGTAAAGCTTAATTCACAGCAACAAATATGTAACGAAATGAAATAATAAATTAATTCAAGTCTACTGTTTGTGGTTTTCATATGCGGTTTTCATATGCATTAACAAAAATACAATCGAAAATAGAAACAATCATAATTATGATTTCCTTTTTACATCAATTGGAAATAGACTGAGAACACTGATGAAGGGTGTCCAATCGAGCTAAAAAATAAGCAGTATGCGGTTGTCCCAATTTGAATCTGAGTGTCCTTATTTTTATTATGTTTAAATAAAAGTAGGTCGTTTGTTCTGTGTTGCCTTATTTGTAATATGTTGAGATAAAAAAAGGTGTTGTGCTCTTAGAATCCGAGCCAACAACCGAACAAGAGGAATTGCATGATGTAGATAATAAAAAGGAAATATAAGCCATATTTGAGTTGTTTATTTTGAAAGTGGCATAAGTCATTTGGCTTTAAGGCTGATGCACATATTTAAAGGATCGTGTTTCAACGTCTAAGAAGTATTGAGGCTAAATCTCGAGAAGATATGCTTCCGTTTATTATCTCAGGATGCCTATTTTTACCCAATGAAACCTTCGTTCAACATCAAACCGAAGCAGCTGTTAACATAAGAATTTTTTAAAAGGTAACTTATGTCAGTTTCCAAATTATCGCAGCATTTATATTAAAAATTAATTCTTAATTATAAAATTTTATTACATATTTGAGGTTTCATTTCAACCTTTAGGCGTTTGCAAAATACAGAGCTTAGTTTAGTTTAAAATATTTAATAAAATTTAATAAAGTTGGCAAAACACACATTTCCTTAATTTTTCCTCTTCTGCTATTTAAAAATGTCTAACTTTCGTATTCTCATTCAATAAATTCTTTTGAAAATAATTCCTCTTTATCTCTCCTCTTTACAGTTTCATAGCAAAAATGAAGAATGTGTTCGTAAGTTTATGAACCCCTTTCTATTAATCTTCAGGTGTGATTTATGGCGTTAGTTGAGTTATTTGAAATTCTAATCCGTGTTACTCCATTTGCTTTTCAACTACGCCAAGTATTCGTGTTCTTCGCTTAATATTCTAATTAAAATAATATTTGATAAATTTTTAAAGGTGAGTGGTGACCAGATAAAATTTCTTTTCACAAGCTGTCAAAGAAATATTTTGTATATAAATCAAAAAATATTTCATAATCTAAAATAAAATAAAAAATAAAGGGAAATAAAATGAAAAGAAGAAAATTAAAAAACATATACGAAGAGAAATTAAATTTTTGTTTTGAAAGCACATTCATGTCATAAAAAGTATAAACAAACTTAAAAAAAAACTTAAATTATAAAAAAGTTATAATTAGCCACCGGTGTTTATAAGGGTTTGCCTTCGGAAAACATTTATAGCATTTGTTAAGAATAAACATTTATTTAATTGTATTTTAATAAGCTGCATAATGAAATAATCCAATATTCTTTTAAGCGATTTTTTTAAGGCAAATAATTTTCTGATTCCACTTATAACCAGAGTAATCTGACTGAATTAATCATCAGATAACTTTTTATGCATATCAAAGTGCTAGATTTGGTTTCCGAAATGTGCCATTTAAATTATCCAGATTTATTCAAATTATTTCAAAATTTCTCAGAACAATTTTATTTATAAATTTTATTTGTTTTTAGACTGAAGCCTATGCATGAAAAATTATCTCAATTTTAGTTTTAATTATTTTTAAATTGCGAAAATTTTAAATAAAATAGTTTATTAACGAAATAATTTATTAACGAAATAATTTATTAAATATAATAAATTAAAATAAAAATTTCAAACTAAAAACAAATAAACGTGCAAAGACCTTTTTGGCGTTTGAAAAAAAAAAATTAAAAAGCCATTTAAACAAAAATCCTGTAGAAAATGAAATTAACACGTTATTTCGATAAAGGAAATTCAATATTGAACGTAAGAAAAAATAAAGAACCTCATCTAAATTTCAGCATAGCAGTATCAATTTGTACAAAATTTTATAAAAGTAAAAAGAAGTTAAAACCGAAAATTTTAATAACGAAAAATTAAAAAAAAAAAAAAAATCTCGAAAAAAAAATATTAAATCAGTTTCACTAAAAGTCATAAAAGATTTGCTCAAAATCCCAGTTTAAGCATGAAAACAAATTTCACTAAAAAAAGTTAGTTTTCACTTGGAAAAGAATTTTGCATTCGCGAAAATTGGGGATTTAAAAAAGTTTAATTTTTCCCAGATCTCGAAATTTACTGAAAAAATTTATTTTTTATTTTTTTAATTTTATTTAACATAATTAACAATTAAAAGGAATTAAATATGAAGCAGAAATTAGGTGTTAATGTTCATATTTAAAATGCATGATTTTCCTAACAAAAATTATAAAGAACACAGAAAAAACTACTGAATTCATAAACTGAAATAATTACAAAAACATATTAACTTTAACCACTTACACTTAAATAACAATTCTTATCCAGGATATTAATTGGTAATTTATATCCTGCTTGAAAATAATTTTTTTACAAGTTTAACTATTTTTGGTATTTTCAGTTATTTTCTTTTTATTCGTTTATTCAAAAATCTTGTTTAACGGAAACACACAAATTGTCAGCAGTTTGGATTTATTTACAGATTGTTGATTGTCACGCAAAACAAATTTTGTCATACTTCTTTATGTCGAGAGCGTGTGTTTATTTGTATTCAAATCAACACATTTTCATGTGGAAACATTGATTAATGTTGACGGAAGTAAATGAGCATTCATTTGTTTGCCTGTTTCTGTATTCATGTTTTTTATAATTTTTATCAAATAAATGTTTTCTGCGTTATTTGTCAAAGACCCGTCTAGTCTTAGAGCACTTAATCTCTGCCATATGATGAAAATGAAATCCACTAAATATTAAGGGGGTTAGAAAATTTTTACCTTCTTAATCGACTTCAAAAATAGAAGCATGTTATCAATTCGTTTCATCGTTACTGTTTTTTTTAATGTTTGTACCCGCAGAACGCAATGAGTTCCAAAACGAATTAAATTTTTATTTATTTGAAAGGCGATACTTAGAGATTGGTCATGTTTTAAAAATATTTTATTTATCTCAAAAATTAAAAGGTGTCCCCACACAACATATATTTTTACAATTAAAATCTATTGCAATTTGTCAGGCAGCATATGACGTAGTGTACAAGAGAGGTGTAACTTTGGTCATTGAAAAGCTGTGGCTTTTAGAACTCCAATTTGAATGGATCAGATGGGCGCAACAACTACTTTCATCATTTAAAAAAGAACCACCGCCACCATCAGTGGAGAAAGCAAAATAGAATTTTAATTTCTAAGCAACAGATTGAGTGAATAAATCTATAAAACTGGCTATAATACGGCTCCTATAAAACCAATGGAATTTTTGATGACATTCTATGGATTCTGTAATGGAATAATGCTTTTATGTATAAAGCCAGAACTGTAAAAGAATTTTTTTTTATTATAATAATGGAAAATGTTTGGTTTTGTCCGATCCGGAAGATATATGAACGAGGCAGAAAATTCAATGACAAAAATCCACTTATTTAAGTCAATTAAAATGTTGAAGGGAAATATCATTGGATTTTGGAATGGTAATAAATGACAGCAAAAATATATTTGTTTCGTGAATTGAGCAGAAAAGTACTTTTAAAATTTAGAATGAAAACTGCAAAAAGTAAAAATTTGATTTTGATATCTTGTGACGTCAAGACTAAATTTTTATTTTTTATTGTGTCTATGAATCTGGTGACAATTTTTAATTATTTTATATCAATCGATGTAATTTTTTGTAGGTGTAAGAAGAAGCTGCAAATATGGAAATATGACACTATCACATGTGCATAAATAATTCTTACAGTCAGCGACAATTTTTTTTTAGTAGTTTCTACAATACAAGACCGAAAACAAAAATTAACTGCAAAGCTTATCCAGAGGATGTTTTTTATTGTAAACAACCGAAAATTTAAGCAAAATAAAAAAATTATATTCAGCCCACTAATAATTATTCTCACGGAATTTCTTCCTGTTTATAATTCGGCTGACTGTGTTTTGTCCCAATTATTTTTAAAGATTTTACTTTTTAGGTAGACATAATTTCCGTATTTTAATAGAGCAGTTAAAATAAGATATCTGCAGAAGGAAGTGCATACTATTGTTTGCTGTAACTTTCATTAATATTCTTCGTATTTGTCTTCCAAATTGTTATCAATTGTAACAATGTCTCTATCTCGTTCGTTGGTGACTGTAGCACTCTGGTTTTGCCCGAAATATAAACACATGGTTTTAATCGCCCATAAAATACACCGATTAATAACCTTTTCAGTATGAAATAATATTCGGTAGTAACTTATGGATTGTGGTCACTTTAAATGCGACAATTCTTTGCAGCCAAAAGTAAGATTTGCTTCTGAACACAATTTATTAGGGAAAATCAACATCAATATCAATTAAGAATTTTAAAAATTTACAAGCGTTGCTCGCAGGTAGGTCTTTTTCTTATAATAAACGAAAACAGTGTTACCAAGTCAAAGCTTTGAACGTCTTAAAAAGTCTTCAAAAATAAAAACCTGAAAGGTGCAACTCAAGGAAGATAAAATGCCTTTAAGAACAGGATTAACTCGCAAGACTATCATAAATCTATCTTTGGTTTCATCTTTAAAAAACGTGTTAATTACTTTTATTTATAGTGAAAGTGTTATATTTTTAATAATAACAATTTATGTTTGCATCTCACACAGCTTAAAGTTTGTTCAGATAATAAAACAACATAATTTTTGTAATTTATTTTTATAAAAAATTCTCCTACTCCTGTTGTAATTTTTAAGTTGAATCTTAAATAAAATATTTATATATTCCATCATACTTCATTTTTTTACTTAAATTATATGGAAAGAAAAAATTGTTTGTTGTTGTTTGTTTCCTGTTTTGTTTTTTTTACGTAATTTAATGCTTCAACACTGCAAAAATTTACGGCAACAATGAAAGCATATTAAAAACATTTAACCCTTTAGGAAGCCTTTTCAATCCCAATGAACTTGACTAGCAGCTCCAAGTTTAGATTAAAGTGTTCAAACATTTGCTCGATGGTGGATAATAACAAAAGATAGAGTGTGGTGTTTTTTGATTAAATTGGATTCTTTTAAAAATTGTTAATACAGTTAAAACAATTCTTAGTTAGAAACAAATTCGTGTTTTCAAATTAAAATGTTAAGAAAGAAAATTATTTTGCAAACAAATTTATTGCAGTTAATTTCGTCGTGAAATTCTCTTCATTATAAAAAAGTACACTTCATTTACTCAGCTCCAATAGAAAATATTAATGACAACTCCGTTAAAAACACACGCTTTAATACTACGCCGACCTACTATCTCCGTTCTTTTTTCTTATTTGGTTTTATACTCCCGTTTTTATCGCATTTGTGATTTCTATATATAGGTGATTTAAAACGATTAATTTCTTTTAATATTAAAAGATCTGGCAACTCGTTTTTTGTATTTATGTAGGAGTGGATATAAAACGACTAAAAAATTGTAATAAAGCAGCGAAGATAAATTTCATGTGTTGCTCTAAAACTTTAAAAAGTGTATTCTTGTTTTAGTTGGGTCATAAAGTCCTTCATTAGCATCTTAGTATCTCAATAATTTTTGTAAAGGATGCTGTTAACAATTTAATAAGAAAAATTTTAGGCTGCAATTGATTGATTAAGTCTCTTTAGCCATACTGTGACGATGTATACGGAATGCTTCTGCCAACAGTAGCTCAGCAAACAACAAATTATTATTTTCTTTCATTTTCTTTACCGTAGAACTGAACCATTCATATCAAAGTAATTTTTATGTAAAAATTAAAAACTGACGAAATGAATTTGAGTACGACAAAAATTGTTCTATTTTTATGCAGAAAATTTCATTTTTATTATAAAAGAACTAAAACGGTTAAAGGGTTAAACCCGTCTAAATTTCATAACACAAACTCGTCGTTAGGAAAAAAAAAATAATTTGAGCTTTTTTTTACAACCATAAAACCATCAAAATTAAGACGAAAAGATTAAGAATGCATCGCAATAAAACAAAACTGGTTCACATTACACTTTCAAGGGGTGTTTCCTTCCACTTAAATACAAAGTAGTAACAAGTTTTGTTTCAGTCTTTATTCCCATTTTTTTTTGCCATTTTCGTAGAGAAATTGAAACAAAATTTAATTTATTACTTTATTTTGCAGTAATGAAAATTTTTTGCTTTCATTCTTTTGTTCGCCATTTGCACACCGTTTTATAAAAAACGAAAAAGCTTTATAAACTTTTTTTTCTTCATTTTGTTGCAGAAAGTTATTTTCATGGTTTATAGTTATGGTCTGTTGTTGTTGTTCCCATTTTGTCTGATGGTACGAGAGTAATTCAAGAAGACGTTACTTTTTTATAGAAGAAGCTTTTAAAAATTGGAAAAATATTTTTAGTGAAAGTGATAAGATTCACTGTGGCTTGGATTTAGGGTTCCGTATCTTTTTAATTTTATCTTTTCAGTATTTGTTCTTGAAATTTTTAAAGGATCTGTGCAATATAAGATATTCTTTCATGGAGGCAAGCTTTATGATTTTAGGTTTTTGTTCTTGTTTTCACAAAGTAAATTTAAAATATCTGTCCTTAATGATGTTTATAACATGAGTCCATATAAATTGAAATAATATGTCCAGAAAGAAACTCTATAATTTTGTGTTTTCTCTTCTAGCTGCCATGTCGTTTAAAATTTCTAGTGTCCATGTGTTATGTTGCCCGAGATTAAGGAATGTGATAGACGGAAAAACCTCGTAGCGGTACCGAAAGATTTATATCTTTATCTTTTTGATAAGGAATTGCTTTTTGCAAAAATTGTTCGCATTACCCTCGTATGTTGTTGTAGCTGCTTATCAAGTTGCCATTTGTCGATGGTTGGAGTGTTATAATTTTGCTTTGTGATGACACACTTTAAGTCAATTACAAATATTAGCAGGTTTTCTTTGTCGACACCGAAATTTTGTTACATAAAAAGAACCAAAAAGTTGGCATTTAATTCGTTCAACATTAAAATCACTTTAAAGGTAAAAAAGACATTGCTTTGGTCCTAACAAACCAGACTCTACTTTTCAACATTTTTTATGGACGAAAATTAATATTTTTCTATGGAACTTTTTAAGTACAAAAAAATTTCACTAATAAGAAAACGTTTATGGAAAACGTAATTCACTATTTTAATGTAGCAATAATCCCTTAATCATTTAAAAATAAAACAAAGACTACGGAAATTAAGTTAAATTATTAATTTTTTTGATACAAAATTTTTTGTGTTTTTGTACCTGTTTTACAATAAATGAAAGAAAGTTTATTTGCCCAAAACCAAGCCACAAATATTCTGGAAGAGGCAAAATTACGAAGTGGTTTTATGGCTTCGTATTACTTTTGAAAAAGCTAAAATGGCACACAATTTAATACATAAGCAAGGTTTGGTTTATTTTGTTTGGAAACAAAAGATAAGAAGGTTTAAAAAACAAATAGGGAGGACAAACGAATATTTTGTTAAAAAAATTAATATATGCAAATGCTTAACGTAGCTGAAAGAAAGAAATAACACTCTCTCAAAAAGCCTCACTGACATGAAACTTTGCACATTCATAGATTTTTATCAATTATACACTCACCAAAAAATGGACTTAATCTGTAAAAGGGTCGTGGCAGATTTTTTGGAAAATAAATGAGAACAAATAATGTACCTGTATTTATATAAATCATTATTTATTTATATAAAAAGATTCTAGCAGATTACTTCAATCGTTTGCAGTAGCTATTCGTTTCATTATTATGAAGCCTGATCTGAGCAAAAACATATGATACAAAGGCATTAAGTTTCCTACTTTGTTGTTTTTCACTATGCGAAGCATCAAAAATTTCCTTTAAACTGGCAGCTTATTTTGAAAATATTTACAAACTACAATCTACATATATATTATAAAAACATAACTAATAGAATAGAATAATAGAAATTGTATAAATTCCCATTTAACTCTACTTGAATTTAGACATTGAACAAAATGTTTACATAAAAGACAAAAAAAAAAAAAAAATTAATTGCGAAATATTTTCTAAACAAAACATTTTATTTGAAATATAAAAATCGTAGAATTTTTTCCTAACATTGATAAATTAATTTCAGAAAAAAAATTTTTTGGAAAACCTTTTTCTTATTTTTTCAACAGAAAACAACAAAACAGCAATTACTTGTGTTTAAAACGAGAAAGCAAACCTATAACAGAAGTTAAATACATTAAAAATGTACCGTTATGTTCTATTAAGTTTCGAAATAATAAAAAATATTACTTTCTTTCGGCTCTGTGGAGAATTTGAACCACTATGGTACCATCAGATTAGAATATTTGACCAAACAGACGTTGTCACTAAATTATGCAAAAAAAGTGTTGTGCCTTTTTAATAATTTTTAAAAAATACAAGGATCCTAGTCAGTATAAAAAGTAAGATTTTAAATTTGTTACAAAATAACTCGTCATTCGTGACGAATCATCATAAATATTTTTAAAAATTGTATTCATATTTTTCAGTCAAAGATTTGGCTGGACCGCTTTTTAAAATTTTTTTTGTGTCCAGATTAAAAATAATTTAAGTCTTCAATTAAAAATATTAGTTATTTAATAAAACAATCATTTTTACTTTTTGTTTAATAAATTTACGAATGATTTAATAAATTATTTAATCAGGAAAAATTTCATTCATTTTTAAATAAAATAACAAATTGAGTAAATTACAAACTTAGTAAAATTTCAATTTGAAAGTGAACAAAACCTTCAATAGGTGCAAAAACTTTTCCCTGTGAAAATATATCTCTATAATAAATATAAAATTCACTTGTTGTTATTTATTTACAGAAACATAAATAGATTCGATTTCCTTGAAATAACAATATTTTTACTTTGAGTAGTTTTCTCTGTCAGCGGAAATGTTTTATTTTAAATTAAAATTAAATTGTTTTCTTCAAAATAGAGTTTGTTTGTTTGTTTGCTTGTTACGATATCACGTCTTATCTATTTAACTTATTGTAAACAAATAATGTCAGTGGCATGTAAAAGGGTAAAAAGTAAATGTATGATTTTCAAAATTGAGAGTAAGTTGTGCTATAAAAACATTTAGGGTGAACGATGAATATTTGTTGTTAGAACACTTTTACGCATATGAAGGCATTTACTCGTACCATAAGTGCCTGGAATATATGTTTTGCTTACAAACTCTCTATTTGCCATGTCTACAAACAACGAATATTTATTTTCTCAAGTTCTTTAAAACTTATTTGTTTTTATTAAATTTTGGTTGTTTTAAGGTCCTCCAAATTTAATTAATTATAAAAAAATGTTGAGATTTTTGTTTATTTTTAATTATTTATTTTACGACATTTTAACCAAAAAATAAAAATATAATAAAAACATTTTATAAAAACATTAACAAAGAAATTAAGATTATTGAAATGTGTCGTCTGTTGTTTATTATCTTAAGTTTTGTTACTGGCTGTCTCTTGTTTTTCATTTCTATGTTTGGTGTAAGTGTATCGATATACATGAGCACAATTGTTCGTAACTGTTATATAATTAATTCTCTTCTCGGCTGGAATATTTATTATTTGCAGCGTCGTCTGTGTGTATATCTTTGATGAATTGTTTTCTTCAATTAATATTTTTGCTTTTTTAAAATTTGGTTTATGTTCAGTAATTGCACAGTGGGTAGCAAGGGCAGCTTTTTGATTTAATTGCTGGTACTTTCAACTTTTTTTTTAAGTTCAGTTGTTCTTTTTAATTTATAGAACATTTAAGAAAAATTTGTTATTTCTAATAATATTTTTAATTTTAAATCCTTTTGTTATTATTTTTTCCAAAAAAACATGGTCAGTAGCATTTGGAAACAAAATTTTATTGTCAAATTAACAAATAATTTTGTTCTTCTAACTGAGCTTCAGTTTTCAAATTTATGCAAAGATTTTGTGAAGGAGAATTCTTAGTGTCGTGCCTTAGTTCCCGTTGCTTTTTAAACAATTTTGTGAAAGTCGACTAAAATAAGTAAATAAAGTCAAAGCATACTTTTAGGAATCAAAAAATAATTCATTGGTACAAAGCAGAGACAAGAATACTGCATATTCACTTTTATTGCTCATTCATATGTTCATTGCTTTTGCAATTCATTTAACTGCCTAAAATGATCAATGCACGTGCTTGTGTTCAACTCTCCATTTGCTTTGACTGTTTTTTTTCGCACTACTTTTATTATGCCAACACAAGTTAATCAACCATTTCATTCATGCCATTTAAAATTTTTGAAAACAGCTCGAGACTTTGGTACCTATTCATTGCTAACCATCATGTTTCATAGTATTCACCATGGTATTCATAGTATTCATGCATATATAAAGAAAATAAGAAATGAAAAAATCTATGCTTGCACAAACAAAACCCATAAATTGTGGGTATGTACATACATATATATGTATGTATATTGTACATACACAGAAATATAGACTGTGTTGCCAATTTAACTGATTTTGTGGTAGGTTAAGCGTTTTTTTTAACACCAAAAGTATAATAATTTCTTTTAGTTTTTATATTGCTGTTTTTCGAAAGAACAAAATAAAAAGGTAAAATTTTAAACATGTGCCGATTTTTATAATAATTAAATACTTCGCAAACAATCTAATTAACCAATAGTTGAGCTAAATCCAATGAACTAATAGCTAGTCTAAAAGTAATTATCTAATGTGTGTATATTGTGATTTATAAAACAAATTTTTATAAATAAAAAAAAAAATTATTTTTGAATGCTAAATACTAAAATTCTCTTTTATGTGTTTTAATTTAGTTTTTAGTACCCTTCATTCACAGGTATTCACAAATGATTCATGAATACCGCGCTGTATAATTTATCTTTGTGAATGTTTGTTGTCATTTAGGTAACACATGCAATACACACATCATATTTCATCATACGATCTCTGTGTGAATGTGTTTTCATTCGCTTCATTAGCCTAGTGTGTAGTAATATCAACAACATTATTTTTGTGTGAATGTATTCAAAGCAATAAAACCAATGCAATTTCTTTTCTCTGGTACAAAGAACCAACATCGGTTGTTAAAGTGCAATTACTTTTTAAAAATCAAATAATTTCAATAATAAAATATTTCAAAAATTTTATATGACGGGAATATTTAATAATTTAACTTCAAACTTTAAAAAATCGTGCTGATTATCCCGACCGAATTTTTTAAATCATCGATATTAACTATTGTAGGTGAAAGCACGTTTCGATGGCCATTTTGCTACCGCTCACTTATCTGTTCAGGAAACTTCTTACTTACATTTTAAATAAACTAAAGTTTTTAGCCCAAACAATAAAGAAAAGACAAAAATCAAAGTTTACGATTTTGTTCAGGTATGTGATGGAAATCGATCCACTTGAAAACGATTAATATTGGGATATATTTTAAACGATAATAAAGAAGTCAAACCAAAGTAATTGTAGAAATTGAATGGAAAAGTTTAGAAAACTATATTGAAGATATTTAAAACACAAAAATAGTAATCATATTCGCACCACTCTCAGTTTAAGATTGTTTCGAGATCGGTTTCTATCACATACCTGATTGTTCGAAATATTGACAATCAGACGTTGTTGTATCGTGAGAAAAATCGCAAATTTATTTTCATATTGAAAGAGTTTTGGTTGCAACGAAAGCATCACTGCGAGTGTAGCACGCAAAAATTTTCGTGGGACTGGTTTGCTAGTGAACAACATTTATAGTTTCAGTGTCATACGGTTGGTATCAAAAAATTTAGATCCTAAAACCGAAAGTGAGAAACTCAATCTAAGAACCTTGACTCGCTATCGACAACAAAAAACTTTTCAGATTTTCTTTTTACTTTTGCATTTAACGCATCAACATGATAAAATTTGTATACAAAGATTTTGGATTAGTACCTCAAAATCTCCCAGCGATTCAGATTTTGAAGGTAAATGAGCATCAATTTTGTATTGGCTTTTCAGTTTTGGTCTTACAGAGGTTCAAATTCGACATCGAATGTAGTTGAGAAATGATTTTTTCTGACGAGAAGCATTTTTTCTTTCTGCAAGAAGTAGACGTGTCTTATCTAGGGATCGAAATAGCAGCACGTTATTATTGAAATTCTAATGCTTAACCAAGAAGTAAAAGTTAAGTATGGATTTTTGTAGTGGACTCCCATTTTTTTTAATCTAAAATGTTGCTGTAAAAGTCATTTCACTTGAACGCGAGAGTTACAAGGCAACGAGAACGGAATTTCAGAGGCCTGAAATGAAAGACATGAACTTGGATATTTTATATAAACATTAGAATGGCTAAACAATCGATATTTTGCGTACTAGGTTCGTTAATAATGAAATTTGAAATTTTAATAGGCTCCCTTAAAATTGCGATGTGACTCTTTCAGGCGTTTGATTGCGGGTTTTAAATAAGAACCGGTGGCGTACAAAAATGCTGAAAATAAAAAGTTGATAGAAAAAGACTCTTTGATTACTGAGGCAGGATTTAAAAATATTCATATTACAATTATTTATTTAAACTTTATCCCCTTCTCTATGCATTGAATTAAAAAATAGTAATAATTTTTTCACGATCCTAATTACATTTCCCAAAAAAAAAAAAAAAAAATTAAAAATGAATCTCAAAATTTATTCAATTCAATGCTAGTGTTTGCAAATAAAATCTCTTCTTAATTTTATATGAATAATTAACTTAAATTAAATTTGTATAACTGAACTAATTGCCTTGGCTAGAGAATTACAGGTCAAGGTTTTCTTTACCTAAAAAAAAGAAAAAAAAAACAAATTTTAACGCTTGGATAAAAATTTAGTATCACAAATTTAGTTACTTGAAAAGAATGTTTGAACATTCCTGAGCAAAATCAGTTCATTATTAGAGTAAACAAATGCCAGAGTTTATTAAATTAAATTTTATTTATTTTTTATTCCATCTTCCCGCATACTTTTTCTTTCTTAGCAAATAATTTTCAAGGTGGGTTGTAGCAAACATATAAATGAAAAGAAAATGGATGGTTCATTTAAACATTTTTTTAGAAAATAAATTTACCATCACAAGACACACAGACGTTAGTTGTAAGAAAATAAATATAAAATTGTAACACGTTAAGAAATAAACTAAATATCGAGTGGTGGCAATCATTTGCTCAGCAGGGAACTAGAACAAAAAAAGAATATATTTTTTTTCTAGTCATTTCTACTTTTTTTACTCACTTCGACTTAGTTACTGTGTTGTTAGGTTATTTTTATCAGTGAAAGTTACGAAAGATTTTTTACTTTTGTTTTTTTTTTTTTTTGTTTTACTTTTTCCAGTTTGCTTTTATTTAAAAAAGTTTCAAACTTTATTTTGAGTTGAAGTTTTAAAAAAAAGTTAATTTTAAATTTCTTTCCATTTCTTTTATTTATTTTACTTCTTGTTGTTTTTTGCCATCAGGAAAAGCTGGCAGAAGGTTTTTAATGGCATAGAAAAGTCATGTTTAATTACTGATAAATAAACATGACCTCCACTTGTTACGTGCTAGAAGAGGTTGCATGATTATTTTTAAATAAAAAAATAAAATTGATTGCTTGATGTGCATGTTATTTTTTTAAAACTTTTAGCTTGTTTCTGACAATATAAAGAATAACTATTACAAGTGGGAAACAACAAAAACACGCAGCCTCTTTCGTCAGTACTTCTTCATAGAATGTTCGCCGGCGAAGTAAAATAATTATAAATTGGCCATACTTTCACCACCTGTTCCCTTTCCTGAAGAATGTAGCACGGTTACACACTAATTAAATAGGCATTGTTGCCTGAAGTGCTACTTCTCTTACAAAAAAAAAAAAAAAACAATTTTTTCATAATAATTTTTAAAAGGCTTTTTAAAATCACAGTGTTGATCACATTCATGACCATTAATTCTTTATTATGTCTGAATGTGTATGAATAATATTTCTGTTATAAAGAATAATCATACGCCAGCATGCATAACAATATGAGTTTTGGTCATTGCTATTGGTAAATTGACAAATTTCTCACATAAAAATATTGTTCGCACATTGTCTGACACAACTTATAGTTCATTAGGAATTGAAAGATTTTAAATAAAAAGAAAGACTTCGTGTGAAAAAAACTTAAATAAGTATTTTTAGTCCGGCTTAGAATAATAATTTTGAACCAGTACATCGTTTGTCTAACTTAAGTGAGAAATTTCTCACATGAAAAGTATTTAGTCATATGTGACAATATAAAAATAAAATTGAAAGATTAGAAATTGAAAAGGTGAAAATAATATTAAATGAATGGATTTAATGCGGCTTAAGTTTACGTAAACTTTAATATATTAAGATTTTTAAATATTTTAAAAATTTTGGTGTACATTTTTTTAGTTAATTTGTTCCTACTAAATTTAAAAATTGCAAATACTTAAACTTAAGCCGTACTAAAATTATTATTTTTGTAATACTTAAATAGTTCGCTTATTTATTATTTTAAAATTTAAAATATCGAAAATATTTAATTCACTTTTCTACATTTATGTTATGTTTTGCTGCTAAACTTTTCTTAATTTGATAAAACCATCTCTGTTTTAAATGGAAATTTATCTGGAATTTTAACTTTTGTATAAAAAAAAAAAAAAACATATAAATCTTGTTAAATTTACGTGCTTAACAAAAACATTGAAAAGTTTTATGTTTTTATTGAAAGTTAGCTGTTTTCCATATGTAATTTTTGTTTTTTTTACCAAAAAAAAAAGACTCCAGTTTTGAAAACTTAATTTTTTGTTTTTTTTTTCTTTCTCAAATAAGAATTTCTGATTTTGTCTATAAGCTTTGATATCACACATATGTAATAGAAACTGATAAAAGTTGGTCATGCTTAATACTTGTTTGTTTTTCTTTAGGTTTAATTAAATAAAATCACTAAAACAATTAAGAACTCAAAGTGGAAGAAGTTATTTATTTCAACTTTATTTATAGTTGATATCAGCAAATAAAATTTTATTTTAAGAAATATTTTTAATTAAAATGGGAAAACTATAATTTTAGCAAATAGATTTTTTGTTTGCTTTCCTAATAAATTTTAAATTTAATAACAGCATTGATCAATAATATGGCTTTAGATTATTAAGGTGACATTTTAAAGGAAAAAAAAAAAAAATAAATAAAAAGAAAACCTGCGAATAAAGTTCTTTATGGCCATCAATAAATTAATTTTAACACAGCACATCCATTCAGGTATATTTTTTTGCTTTTCTAAGACATGTTAAGGGTCTGCTGTTAATGAATAAAGAAAAGTAGATGGCAACAAAAGTTTTTCCAGCAAACATAAATTCAAAAATTTTAAAACACTTCGATTTAATTTTAAACTTAAATAATTAAGTAAAAATCGCATATTTGAGGGTTTTATCCGATCATTGTTTTTTCGGTTTGCTTTATGGTTCCCATTTCATTTCTTATGTGTTTCCCAACTTTAAATTTAAAGCTTGTGTCTAGTGAATTTGAGACTGCTAATAAAAATTAAAGTTTCGCATTCCTAAAGCGGCAGTTAAAAGTTGGCCATATTAAATATGAAAATCCTCACAATCAGAGAAAATATTAAACAGAAAAAAATATCAGAATTGCTTTACTGAAAAATTATTATTTTCGAAAAATATGTTTTATTAAAAAATAATGTTCAGGAAAATTCCATCGTTAATTTTAATGAAATCATAAATTATTGCTTGTTCTTCGATTACTAGGTTCGCTCTATGCATTTAAAATATGGAACAACAGTGGCCCATAATCATTTATCTTAAACTTATTAAAATTTTTAATAGAAAATATATTCGAAAAGGTTTCCATTATAAAATATCTTAGACATAATTATTTTAAACATAAAATTTTACATTGAAATCGAAATCCAAATTAAAATTCTTGCCCTCGAAAGGACACACACATTGCAAACTTTTCCTGCTAAATTTTGTTGCGATTTTTTTATTTTCTTTTGGAATTATTGTAAAGTTCTTATTCTTGATTTGTTTTCATTGTATGGCAATTCAAATAAAAAATTGTTTTGCGGATTCCGTCCCAACATTCTTTAATTTCAATATCAAGTTCAAGGTTTTTATTTTCTATCATATTTAAACATATTAATATGTACATGTGTCGTTATTTAGTACGCTCTCGATTTTAATGATCATTGTTGACAAGTGTATAGTGAGTTAAAGAGTGCAAAGGTTACACTCTGTCAATGTTACACTCTCTTTAATATGCTACATTTTGTTTTATTTCATAAAAAAGGGCAGAGAACACACTTGTTCTTTATACTTATACTTTATAATTTTGTGGACGCTGTTCATACATATTTTTCTTTTTAGAGTAGAACTGCTATTTGTGTTTCTTTCTACTTCTAACTTACATTTAGTTTTTTTTTACTATATAAATAAAATTACGTTTCAAGGTTACTCTATTCAGCCAACATTAGTTCTTGTTGTGTTTTAAAACGGGACTTTATTCAAAAAAAATGAATTGAAGAATTTTATTTTTTGGTACAGTAAAGTCATTGAAAAAGTTAAACTGGTTGAGCAAACACCATTATCGGGAAAATAAATATAAAACGTGATATTTTTTGTGAAAATAAATTTAATAAATGTAAATTATTAGTGCAAATTAAAGTAAAAGACTGTTTTAATACTGTACTTAATAAAATTTTTCACAAGAACCATCAATACTATTTTTTGTAATTAAATTGTGCGGCAAATTTATTATTAAAGAGGATATTTAACTTTCAAAAAAAAAAAAATTCCCAATACATGGGAGTCCCCAGCCACGTTTAAGAATATTCTACAGGGACCAAACCAAAATCACAAGCTGTAAGATTCCTGTCCAAGCTTTTACTCGGAAACGTCACTGCTGCAGAAAATTTTGGAAGAATGTTACCATCACACCTTTTAGATTACGTGGTTCTTTAGATAACTTTCTTTAACCTTGTGCAAAACATTTCTCAACAATCAAATTATTCCTTAAATTAAAGAAAAAAAAAGAATTCAATCATCATAATGCATATATAAACTTTTCTTAGTACTTAGTTACTTATTATTTTCTAAAATGGAGAATTAAAGCCAAAATCGAAATGAAAATATCACTTTTTTTTTTTGAACATTCACACATTAGTATTGTATTTTTGAATAAAAAAAAAAAAAACACAAAAAAATTAAAAATAATAATAAATGTTAATTATTAATCTAATTCACATGCTAATTATACAATGTTATTTTTTTTTATTAAATCTAACCAACACCTAAATTTAAATTCAATAAGTTAATTCTAAATTTACTCTGAGGTCGTTGCATTTTTAAAAAAAAAACTCTATTCTCTATTTTGTTCATGTAAAATTTAATATTAGATTAAAACAAAAACAAACAAAAAGATAATAAAACAAAACCAAGGAGAGAATAAAACAAATCATAAATTAAATTGAAAATCTCAAATTTATCATTTACACAAACCACATATTATACTTATATGTAATTAAAGTTCATTTCCTATCTTATATTATGTACTAATTGCTTATATTACGTACAAATTGTCCCAACTTTAAAATAAGAAAAAAAGAAATAAAAAACTGAAAGCAGATCATTTAAACTAATATACTAAAGCGAAAAAAAAAAAAACAAGAATAAGTAAAGTATTATAAAATTGTTTCTAGATAATTTTAAATGTAATTGTAAATTTTAATCTTGACGACCTCAATTTACATTTAGAAGCAGACATTAGACATCGTGAAGCAATGATTGCTGGGCCCATCAATTGATGCTGTTTAGCGAGGTAACCATATAAAAGAACAAATCTTAAGTACATAACAAAAATTCTGTAAGTAAAAAAAAAAAAAATTAAATTCTTTTATATTATATTTCAATCGATTTTACTTTAATATTTAATTTATTGAAAATATGAATTATCTTCTATATTTCTGTTTTTTCATAATATCAACATTTATGAATTTTCAATCGATATCCATATAAGTATATATATATCTATACATTTTGAAATGAAACTAATAAATTTTATGTTATTAATTGTTTAATTTAAAATAATGCAATTGTAAATTTCTTTTGTGGGAATGATAGCCTGCGGTAATTATAAACAGTAGTTAGAGGCGACGTGTCAAATATAGGGACAGGTATAAAAAAAAAAAAAAATATATACGGGTATTTTCCTGTCAAGGCGTCTGGCATTTAGTCAGTGGGTGGGAAAAAATGTACCCCATACGGCACTACAACTAGCCTTCGTTCATCTTGTAACTGTCATAAAGTCTTAGATTTTTTTTTTGCATACCATTGGTACATCTAGGCATGTTTGGTATGTTATATGCTTACGCGTTATGAAATAAATGGGTTGAGAACCAACATTACCACTAATATAGCTAGCTGGGAAACCTATAAACATGCCTCTCAACTTTGCTTATTTTATTATTTCGGCTTACAATAGAACTTTGAAAGTGTGCAACAATTTTTATTATTCAAGTTATACCCAACGCGTAACATATATGGCGCCCAACGAAAAAGCTTAATTACCACCTTTAGATTTTGATAATGTTACAGAACAAGTTGTTTTTCTTTATATAGAATTAGCTACAGTAAGTTAAATTTAATTACGCATAATTTTCTAATTAAGTCTTAGATATCTACCGGATTAATACTCTCGGAATCTAATTGCGATTTAGAAAACTCATGTGATTACAAATTTAACTTTACTAAGTCTTGGTTGTATTTCAATAGTCCTATTGCAATATTGTAGTTGTTGATTATAGTTGCATTGAAATAAGAACAGGGATCCATGTTAAATATAAAATTCAAGTCCATATAAATCAAGTTTTATTTATAGGTTTTTATGTTGCAGTTTAATATTTTTTTTTGACATAACCCGGCTAATTTATTTTAAAATAAAATAAGGAATATGTTGACACGACTTAAAACTACTACTTTTATATTTTATCAACAGGTATCATTCCCTAAATTTTTATGATTTAATTTTCAACCCATAGGAAAATAATTTTTATTGAATTTAATATTGATTTAAAAATTTTTTTTGTGTGAATGATTCTTTACCCCAAATCATTTTTTTTAATTTATAAATATCAATAATTGCCTCAATCAAATAGTTGTTAGATTTAAAAACCGATTTCATACTTTAACGTCTGATTTTAAAATTTTCGTTATGAACACAAGGAACTCTTCTAGAGGTTTGAAAAACAATTCATTTAGTAGAGGACGAGCATCTTCCGCTTCGCGTAATAATATCTCAATTGACCTTCAGAGCGGTACTAGCAGTCCAAAACCTAAAGTTGTTCATTCACCTATTAACAGGACAGTAGCACCGCCGCAAATTGTTAGGGCACCAAGCCTAACAGCCTTACCAACTACAAGTATTTTCCAGGACATAATTTTAATGGATAATGAAAATTCAGTTTCACAACCCCAATTGGTTGTCGCTTCTGAGGAAGTTCCTCCCAGATCTTCCCTAAATCCAAACGTAGACCCATTCTTACATCCTCCTGCTTCAAGCAGTAATGCACCACATACAAATTATGTAAACCCGAACCCAGCAACTTCGTTCGATTCTCTGATAGCGTTGATGGAACAGACAATGAGAACTACCCAAGAAGAGTTTAGAAGAGAATTAACTTCGATTAGGGAAAGTATATCACAAATTGGTAGTGCCCCAACCTCAAATAGACCTTCTGAAATGTTAGCAAATTTTGCTACGCATACTCCGAATTCTAACCGCTTATCTGATCAAAGTAGGTTGTATGAAAATGCCACCGTAAAACTGGAAAAGTGGAAGATATCATACGATGGGTCAGGATCAGTTACAGATTTTCTTTTTAAGGTTGAAACGCTTTATACACGTTCTAAATGTTCTGATGAACATCTGCTATCAAACTTTCATATTCTCTTGGAAGGTCGTGCAGAGCATTGGTACTGGCTTTTCACGAGACAGAATCGTAATATTACTTATTCATTTTTACGCCATGCTTTGATTAAAGAGTTTGGACACTTAGAGTCGGACCACGAGGTTCTTCTGAAAATATCGATGCGAAAGCAACAATATAAGGAAACTTATGATGATTTCCATACATCGATAATGACCATGAATCTGAGACTCCAAAATCCACTGCCAGACATAACCCTCATAGACATTATAAAAAGGAACTTAAACCCGAATTTAAGATTTATGTTGTTTAACTCTGAAACTAGAAACATTAATGATTTTCGTGATATTGCCCGTAAAGCAGAAAAAGTTTTACGGGAGACTAAATTTCAAACCCCTCACATAGGATTATCTCGAAATATTAGTGAAATCGACACCTCAGCTCAAGAAGATATTCATACCGAAGTCGTAGACCCTCAAGTTGAGGCAATAAAATTTCCAAATCTAAAAGTCAAATTTGATTATTCTGGCATTCAGTGCTGGAATTGTTCCAAATATGGCCATTCTTACATATATTGCCCTGAGGAAATCAAGATACCATTTTGTTTTAAATGTGGTCAGAAAGGTACCCTGACACCAAAATGCCCAAATAAACATGGTTTCCAGGGAAATCGGAAAGTGGGCGATCTGGCTACCGGGGACAATCGTCCGCTCTCTTAAACCCCGAGTTTGAATTAAATTATCTTTTTAATGATGATAATTTCAATGACAATGATTTCGACTCATTTCAAACTGATAAAAATAATTTTCCAGAACTAACAAACAGAGAAATTACTTTAACACCAACTTTAAATATAAGGAAATGTAGAGAACGCTTCAGGAAACGCAAATACTTTCGTAAACTCCTAGAGTCAACTATAATTAATGGCTGCGACGATAGACCGTTCGCAAAAGTGAAAGTCATGAGCGATACCTTACTTGGATTGTTAGATTCAGGAGCTAATGTCTGTGCATTAGGCAAAGACTGCTTGTCATTTTTACAGAAAAATCAAATCCCTTATACTCCAATAAAGTCATCAGTTCGTACTGCAAATGGGTCTCGACAAAATGTTATAGGTTTTTGTATCCTACCTATACATTTCAAAGATGTTACGAAGCACATTACCTTTTATTTGGTTCCGTCACTAAGTCAACAAGCATATTTTGGTACAAATTTTTGGAGTGATTTTGCACTAGCTCCCGATATAATTCCAACCAGGCTAGGTCATATTTCGGAAATGTCATCCGATTCAAGTGTGGACCAAAATTTTCACGAACTTAATCCTGAGCAAAAATTGATTTTAGAAAAAACTATTTTGGATTTTCCTTCATACGAGAAATTGGGTCTGGGTAGTACCGATTTATTACAGCACCATATTGACACTGGTGACGCAGTCCCAATAAAATGCAAGCACTATCCTCTATCTCCTCCAAGGCAAGAAGAAGCTTTTCAAGAGATTCACCGATTGTTAAAACTGGGAGTTATCGAAGAGTCTAACTCTCCGTGGTGCTCACCAGCGGTGCTTGTCAGAAAACCAGGAAAAGTGCGACTCTGCATTGATTCGAGGAAACTTAATGAGGTAACTAAGAAAGACTCATACCCATTACCTCACATCAATGGACTTCTAAGTAGGCTCAAGGATACATTCTTCATTAGTGGAATTGACCTAAAAGACGCGTTTTTACAGATAAAGTTAACTGAAACATCAAAAGAAAAAACAGCCTTTGTCATACCTGGTAAACCCTTATATCATTATAAATATATGCCGTTCGGCTTATGTAATGGCCCGCAGACCATGAGTCGTCTCATGGATATGGTTATCCCTTCTCGATTACGCGAGAATGTATTTATATATCTAGACGATTTATTGGTTTGCAGTTCAGACTTTGAATCACATATTACGCTTTTGACCCAAGTGGCTTCTTGTCTTAAAGCCGCCAAATTGACTATTAATGTGAGCAAGAGCAAATTTTGTCAAAAGGAGATTCGATATCTAGGTTATATAGTAGGCAACGGTTGCCTGAAAGTAGACCCGGTTAAAGTTGAATCTATTAGGGACTTTCCTTTACCTAAAACACCGAAACAAATACGAAGATTTATAGGAATGGCGAACTGGTATCGATCTTTTATTTCCAACTTCGCAGATCTGGCTGGACCCTTGACAGACTGTTTGAAAAAGTCAAAAGGAAAATTTTTGCTGACAGATGATGCTAAATTAGCATTCGAGAAGCTGAAAGTATCTCTCTCCTCTGCACCTGTGTTGGCTCAGCCTGATTTTAAAAAGGAATTTATAATACAGTGCGATGCTTCCAAAGTAGGTGTAGGAGGTGTACTATTTCAGTACGATGACCTAGGAAAGGAACATCCAATAGCATACGTGTCGCAAAAACTCAACAAATCTCAGAAAAATTATACGGTGACAGAATTAGAATGTTTAGCAGCAATTGTGAGTGTAAACAGGTTTAGGCCGTATATTGAGGGCTTAAATTTCCGCATTATTACGGACCACTCTTCCTTAAAGTGGCTTATGTCGCAAAAAGATTTGAGTGGGCGGTTGGCCCGCTGGAGCCTGAAGCTACAGCGATATACATTTGGGATTGAATACAGAAAGGGGTCTTTGAATGTTGTCCCTGATTGCCTCTCAAGGATGGATGTAGATGACCTGGCCTTTGAAAAACTACCATTTGAAATCGACCTATCATCACCTGAATTTAATGATGATGAATACAAGCAGCTCAGAAAGTCTATTTCTGAAAACACTGAGTCGTTGACAGATTTGTGCCTAACAGGTAATTTAATTCTTAAGCGCGTAAATTTTAAACCTGGTCTAGAAAATGAGGAAGATAGTCTATGGCGCTTATGGGTACCAAAGACGCTAATACAATCAGTCATTAAATCTGCTCACGACTCTAAGTTCTCATGCCATGGTGGTTTTGTAAAGACCTTGTCAAGAATTCGCCAAAAATACTTCTGGCCAACAATGGTTAATGACATAAAGGCTTATATAGAAAAATGCGACATTTGTAAATGCGTTAAGCCTTCAAACCAAATTTCTAGACCTCAAATGGGTATCCAGATCGTTACAAATAGACCATTTGAGAGGTTATATTGCGATTTCTTGGGACCTTATCCATTTACAAAGGCAGGAAATTCCATGATATTTATATGCTTAGATCACTTTACAAAATTTGTTTTCCTAAAACCAATGAAGGCAGCAACTACTTCTAATGTGATCTTGTTTTTAGAATCTGAAATATTTTCAACCTTTGGAGTGCCTAGGTATATACACAGTGATAATGCTAAACAATTTCTCTCTAAAGAAGTCAAAGCTTTTTACGATTTATATGATATATCCCATATTACCACCGGATGTTATGCACCGCAATCAAATGCATCTGAACGCGCAAATCGCGAGATACTCACGAAAATTAGATGCTTTTTACTGAATAATAAAGAACATAGGGATTGGGATAAGTACATTCCTCAGATTTTGTCGATATTGAGGAGCGACTACCACACTGCAATAAAATGTTCTCCGTACTATGCCACATTTGGCCAGAACATGGTGCAGCACGGCTCGACATATACAATTCTTGACAAACTTGGTTGCTCATCTGGGGAAGATGTTAGAGTTTTAAGCAGTAATGACAAGTTGGCGAGAATAAGAGAGAAAATTCGTGAAAACTTAACAATAGCACACGATAAGGCTGCCAAGTCATACAATTTGCGAAGCAGGCCAATCAAATTTCAGAAGGATCAAATCGTATTTAGAAAAAATCATGTATTGAGCAACATGTCTAAACATCTCAACAAAAAATTTATGCCAAAATATATTAAATGTAGAATAAGGGGCAAAATTGGCAACAACTTATACGACATTGAGGACCAAAATGGGAGGTACATTGGTAAATATCACGCCCTAGATCTGAAATCATGAATATTGCCCGGCTTTCGTGGGTCGTGCCACACTTTTTTTTTTCTGTAAATAATAAAAATTGTTAAACTGGTCATAATTAAATTTTGCCTTATCTTCTGAAAATTAATATGGGCATTTTATTGCTTAGCCTCTTATTTATGAAATTATTCGGAATATAATACGAGCATAAAACAGATCAATGAATGTAGGTACTTTTAAAGATTTTGTATTATAATGGTATTCAGAAAAAACGAACAAAATTGGCAAAAATGAGAAACGATATTACTGCAGTTTAGTTTCAAAACAAGCAAGTTCAAGTCAAGCAAATTTTTTTTTATACTGGATTCACAATTGTATATACATATGTATAACAAAAAAAAAAAAAAAAAAAAAAATCTGTTTCCTGTTCGAACCGAAATTTTATCTAAATTACTGCTCGAAGCAGGTTTGTTGCGATTTTTTTATTTTCTTTTGGAATTATTGTAAAGTTCTTATTCTTGATTTGTTTTCATTGTATGGCAATTCAAATAAAAAATTGTTTTGCGGATTCCGTCCCAACATTCTTTAATTTCAATATCAAGTTCAAGGTTTTTATTTTCTATCATATTTAAACATATTAATATGTACATGTGTCGTTATTTAGTACGCTCTCGATTTTAATGATCATTGTTGACAAGTGTATAGTGAGTTAAAGAGTGCAAAGGTTACACTCTGTCAATGTTACACTCTCTTTAATATGCTACATTTTGTTTTATTTCATAAAAAAGGGCAGAGAACACACTTGTTCTTTATACTTATACTTTATAATTTTGTGGACGCTGTTCATACATATTTTTCTTTTTAGAGTAGAACTGCTATTTGTGTTTCTTTCTACTTCTAACTTACATTTAGTTTTTTTTTACTATATAAATAAAATTACGTTTCAAGGTTACTCTATTCAGCCAACATTAGTTCTTGTTGTGTTTTAAAACGGGACTTTATTCAAAAAAAATGAATTGAAGAATTTTATTTTTTGGTACAGTAAAGTCATTGAAAAAGTTAAACTGGTTGAGCAAACACCATTATCGGGAAAATAAATATAAAACGTGATATTTTTTGTGAAAATAAATTTAATAAATGTAAATTATTAGTGCAAATTAAAGTAAAAGACTGTTTTAATACTGTACTTAATAAAATTTTTCACAAGAACCATCAATACTATTTTTTGTAATTAAATTGTGCGGCAAATTTATTATTAAAGAGGATATTTAACTTTCAAAAAAAAAAAAATTCCCAATACATGGGAGTCCCCAGCCACGTTTAAGAATATTCTACAGGGACCAAACCAAAATCACAAGCTGTAAGATTCCTGTCCAAGCTTTTACTCGGAAACGTCACTGCTGCAGAAAATTTTGGAAGAATGTTACCATCACACCTTTTAGATTACGTGGTTCTTTAGATAACTTTCTTTAACCTTGTGCAAAACATTTCTCAACAATCAAATTATTCCTTAAATTAAAGAAAAAAAAAGAATTCAATCATCATAATGCATATATAAACTTTTCTTAGTACTTAGTTACTTATTATTTTCTAAAATGGAGAATTAAAGCCAAAATCGAAATGAAAATATCACTTTTTTTTTTTGAACATTCACACATTAGTATTGTATTTTTGAATAAAAAAAAAAAAAACACAAAAAAATTAAAAATAATAATAAATGTTAATTATTAATCTAATTCACATGCTAATTATACAATGTTATTTTTTTTTATTAAATCTAACCAACACCTAAATTTAAATTCAATAAGTTAATTCTAAATTTACTCTGAGGTCGTTGCATTTTTAAAAAAAAAACTCTATTCTCTATTTTGTTCATGTAAAATTTAATATTAGATTAAAACAAAAACAAACAAAAAGATAATAAAACAAAACCAAGGAGAGAATAAAACAAATCATAAATTAAATTGAAAATCTCAAATTTATCATTTACACAAACCACATATTATACTTATATGTAATTAAAGTTCATTTCCTATCTTATATTATGTACTAATTGCTTATATTACGTACAAATTGTCCCAACTTTAAAATAAGAAAAAAAGAAATAAAAAACTGAAAGCAGATCATTTAAACTAATATACTAAAGCGAAAAAAAAAAAAAACAAGAATAAGTAAAGTATTATAAAATTGTTTCTAGATAATTTTAAATGTAATTGTAAATTTTAATCTTGACGACCTCAATTTACATTTAGAAGCAGACATTAGACATCGTGAAGCAATGATTGCTGGGCCCATCAATTGATGCTGTTTAGCGAGGTAACCATATAAAAGAACAAATCTTAAGTACATAACAAAAATTCTGTAAGTAAAAAAAAAAAAAATTAAATTCTTTTATATTATATTTCAATCGATTTTACTTTAATATTTAATTTATTGAAAATATGAATTATCTTCTATATTTCTGTTTTTTCATAATATCAACATTTATGAATTTTCAATCGATATCCATATAAGTATATATATATCTATACATTTTGAAATGAAACTAATAAATTTTATGTTATTAATTGTTTAATTTAAAATAATGCAATTGTAAATTTCTTTTGTGGGAATGATAGCCTGCGGTAATTATAAACAGTAGTTAGAGGCGACGTGTCAAATATAGGGACAGGTATAAAAAAAAAAAAAAATATATACGGGTATTTTCCTGTCAAGGCGTCTGGCATTTAGTCAGTGGGTGGGAAAAAATGTACCCCATACGGCACTACAACTAGCCTTCGTTCATCTTGTAACTGTCATAAAGTCTTAGATTTTTTTTTTTGCATACCATTGGTACATCTAGGCATGTTTGGTATGTTATATGCTTACGCGTTATGAAATAAATGGGTTGAGAACCAACATTACCACTAATATAGCTAGCTGGGAAACCTATAAACATGCCTCTCAACTTTGCTTATTTTATTATTTCGGCTTACAATAGAACTTTGAAAGTGTGCAACAATTTTTATTATTCAAGTTATACCCAACGCGTAACAATTTTTAGAAAACATTTGAAAAATAAGGAATTAAAAATTTAAAAATGATTTTTAACAAAACTGTAAAGAAAAGTAAGGAGAATCTTATCCCTGTAGGACAGGGGTTCTCATCAAATTCCTGCTCACGGACCCCTAGTAAACTAATTTTTTTCGCGGACCCCTCTGAAGCCCAAGTTCAAAATAAAACTTATTATTTTTGAAAACACTGTTTTTTCGGTTCTTCATGCGGACCCAATTTAAGAACCGTTGCTGTAGGACTATGCCAGAAACATACATTTAGAAAGTGAAAAAACGTTAAAAGTTCGCTTTGAAAAAAAAATTTTTTCATTCTTTTTGTATTTTAAAGATAAAAATCTGGAATTAAAATTCATAAAAATAAAACATAGATAATTTGTTATTGTTAAAAATAAGTTGAAATCAGTTTTAATTTAAATCGTTTAATGTTTAAAAAATCATTTAATAATTAAATTCTTTCATTAAAATTTGAATATAAAATTAAAAGAAAGTTTTCATTTCATTAATCTTATATTTGTCTTTGTGTTTGCTGGGAAACTATGGAACTAAAATTGATTAATAATAACATTAGTTTTAATTATCTGTAGCATATGTTAAGGGGCTTCGTTTTTGTTTGGTCAAGAAAAAATATGTTAAAAGTCAACATCAAGGCAAGTTGATTGAAAAGAAGCTGCAGAAAGCTCATTTAATTTGTTATCAATTTTATTTATTAGTTTGTCATAAGAACTTGCTGATGAAGTTTAAAGGTTTTTGAATTAAAAAAAAAAGGAAATATGAAGAAGTAGTTATTTTCAAATAGAAGACAAATAATTTTATGAAAGTTGATGAAAGCATAGAAAAAGACAACAAAATTAAAGTTTTTACTAAAATAATAAATCGTAAAAAATGTCAGTGTTTACTCAGCTGTTTGGTTTTGGTGCGGTATCAGTTCCGTTCAGGATTGGTTATAAGTGAAATGTCGTTATTTTGCTTTTAACTCAAGTTATCGATACACGTCCATTTTTGCCGTCTGTGTTGCTTACGTTCTAATCTCGTTTTTTTAATAAATCGTCATTGTTATAAAATTAGTCATCTTCGGTTACTGAAATCTCTGGAGGTAAAACGGCTGAATGTAAACTAGCGGCTACTTTTCGAATACACTGAAAGGACACAGCTTTGATACAGAAGTGATTTAAAATAAATTAATAAAAAGACCATTTATGGCTAGAAATTTTATCAGGATTTTATTAAAATACTTTTTCACATTCCAAATTGCCTCAACTAATCAATCGTTATAAGAAACCTTAAATTGGAAACTTTTAAAAAATTTCCATTCATTTTCCAAAGCCTGAGAAACTTATTAAACTTTATATCTTAGAATTTAAATAAAAAGAATATGTGATAATATTTTAAAGCACTTGCTTTTAAATTCAAGAGATTTAGTTTTAGTATTTTTGTTTTATCATTTATTATTATACAATTATTTTTATATTTACAATTATTTTTATATTTGTTTTTTGTTAATAAAAAACAAGAAAAGTTAGATACTACCCAGCTAAAAATTAGACGTTACCTTAAAAAGTACTCGCTATGTACTGACTTACTTTTGTGATTGCCAACTTTTGTTACTCGCTTACAAAACACATTACATGAATTCGCAAATAAAGCGAGTAGAAATTGAACTTTAAGTTTAGAAAAAAAATACCTTAAATTTCGTACTAATGATTATTATTATTTTCTGTAATAATCATTGTAATTAGTTCTAATTATTGTTTATAGAAGTTAAAATCATTAGGTTGTTAATCAATTTTGGAAGTACTTTCATCAAAAATGCTTAATTCCACACTCGATTACTTTTTTTATTTTAATTTTTGCTGGGTAGAGGACTATAAAATTCGCAACATCCGTCTTTAGCATTACCTACATCCCTCTATTTAAAATTAAAAACCTTTACTTCCTGTTTTCTGCATTTCTTTTAATACCAAAGCCAGGTGTCCCTTGAGGTTTTTGATTCCTTTTTTCATTTTTGTTTTTGAAATTTTAATTCTTTTTTAAAATGTTAAACTGTCAAGCAACTTATTTCACTTGATAAATAACTGAAGCAAATTCATAAGCAATTAAGAATAAACGTCATTCGTAAGCATATTTTTAAACAGAAATTTTTTTAACAGAGCTGGAAATGTTGCTGTAGGTTACGACAACCGATATTAGAAAAAAAATTTTAGTCAAAGTGACTCGTTGACAAATGATAAAATTTAAATAGTTTTAAAACAGTAAGAAATCATGAGAATTTTTTAATTTAAAAAAAAATTGCCATCTTCAGTAGCAATTCTAGTCCATAAATTATAAATTAAAAATTCAAACATCACTTAATAAATTGAAACATTTCATAAGAAATCGAATTGGAATTTTTAAACTTTATCTTTTAGCGCAAAGGAAAATGCTTCTAAATCTCAATTTAAAATCAATAAACCCACAATTCTTGTTATTTCAACCAAACTTAATTTGAGATGTGTGTGGATATGTTTCACGTTGAACATTATTAACTCATTTGTTATCAGAGTAACATTATTAACACGTTGCACTTCTCTGCATTTGGATAAGAGTTTTTCATTCTACTTCATAACAAAGTGTATGTGCATGTGTGTATGTGTCTTTGTGAGTATACTGAAGCTTCACTTAATTTGCCAATAATATAACCTTTTATACGGGAGTTAAAAACACTCACACTAAAATTCTTTTAACAAAATGCCATCGGCATGCAGAGGAAGACAGAAAACCAGTGCATTTAAGACATTGAAAAATCTGTCGATATTCAACTGAATAACAAATTTACGTGTTGTGTTAAAGTGTTTTTATTAAGCGGCAGCTAAAGGCAATAATTGAGTGATTAATCGTTTTTCTTCAACTCAGAGTTCCTATTTCAGTAAAAGATGATCATTTAAAAAAATTTGTTTTAAAGTATTCAAGTGGTATTTAATCGATAATTGGTTCTTTGGGCTGTCATTGTTGCGTTAACAGGAAGACAAAGAAATATTCGCATTATTACTATTAATAACTATAAGATAAAGTGAACCAGCACTTTTTAAATTAATTAAATATAAAATAAATTAAAAAAAACACAAAATAATTTTGCATTCAAAAATTTTTTGGTTTTAATTGCTTTTAGAGTTATATATATATAATATATAAATCCATGCTTAAAGGATGTTTGTAAGAAACAAAAATTTTTCTAAATGGTACTTAACGTGACGTGACAGGTTTGATTACTATGTTTTGTCATTTAAATCTTTAGTGAAAAGCTTCCAGGAATTGTTAGTTCTACCTTTTTTGTGGTTTTTGATGACTAAAAAATACAATAAATTTTTACGTCAACATTCAGGGAACTGTGAAATCAAAATGTGGGACTAATGAAAAATGTTAAATGTTTAGGAAAATTTGTGATTCATTTGTTTTCTTTTTTTTCTTAAAATTTGGAGCTGTGCTCAACGCAATCTTGTGGACTTAACTTTCGTTTTTTGCAAACTTAAACACCGATACATGCTTTATCTTGAAATTTGTTCAAAAATTTTCACACGACTCATATCGAATTATAAAATACAAAAAGAGAAGCCTCCAGCAAATACTGGGCTTTTGTCAGGGTTCTAAGATACCTTTGTAGAAAAAATGATCACTTTGCTGATGCAGCTTATGAATTTCTCCTTCAGTGGACGATAGGTTATGAAATTGTTAGCAAAGCCCTTTGATAAGTAATTTAACGATGTAAAATTACAAGATTAAGGCGGATAAATTCTGAACACCGAAGCATAAGACTACGTGACTAATAAATTTTATAAACGGGTTTTCAGGGGAACAACAGACATAAAGCTTTAAGGCAAATACTTTAAATAATTAAAAATTTTAAATGAAATGAAATGAAATGAAATTTTGACTTGACACAAAGCAACCTTCTTCTTTTCATCCTAAAGAATGGAGGACAGCTCCGTACTCAAAGGCATACAAATTTAGTGTGATTGTATTACTATAATGTCAACCGTGTTTCTCTTTAGACGTAAAACTAGAAATATGAAGTTTCTGCAAATAAATTATTTTTATTGCCACTAAGAAAACAACAGCTGAATATCAGTACAAATAAAATAAAAAGCTTCAGCTATCGAAAGTGTTTTAAAACTCTTATTGATTTTAATTCACCATGATCACACAATTCTTTTAAGTTTTCTGTCTAAGCCAAAGGTCGTCTTTAGCAACGAAACGACGGACTGTTTAAATAAAATTAGTTCAACTTAATTTATTCATCAATAGAAGGCTACGGCTTCTTTAAAATTTTTTTCGATAAACTTACTTTTTGCTTCGTTTAAGCCAAAATGATCGATACGGATGCCAAAATGTAAATTAAAATTTACAAATTTTTCTGAAGTTCAAGATTTATTTAGATGAAACACCATCAACTCACACCCTTAAGGTAAAAGTAATATTTTAAAACTAAAGACAGTAATTCTTTTTAACCCGCACTTTATTCCAAAAGTAAAAACCTTTCATACAACTAATTTTATTCCATTTACATTTTCTCTATAAAAAATAAGTGCTGTTGTAGCAGCCTGCCGTGTTGTATTGGTATTTCTTAGTATTAGATCCTTGGTCTTTGGTTGTTTTACTCCAAGAGTTTCTGGTTAGTGCAATCATTTGCCGAGAACAAAACATGGCATTTTTCTTTCAAGATAATTTCATATTTTAGCCTTGGATACTAATATGTACCGTGCTTTATTTTTGTGTGATCTGTTCTTAAGCCGCAAGCTTTTAGTTGCAAAATAAACTGTTGATATTAAATTTTTAGTGAAATTTCAGAAAAACTAAGTTTATTTAAACTAATTGAGAGGATGACAAGACTCGCTACTTTCTTTATAAAATTAAGTAGAAAATAACTGAAAAAAGCTTTTTTTATTTTCTCATTTTTACCTTTTAATATTTTATTTATTCGTTTTTTCTTTTGCCTCAAAATTTCTTACTTTTACTTGTCAGCACCAGTCAACAAAATATTATAACTTTTGTTCTATTATTATTCACTATTACTTGGAGGATTCAATGTTGGCCATAAACAATGTCAAGAGTTGGTAGAACAATAAACCAAAATATCAATGCAAACAAACGAGAACTTAAAATGAAAACAATAAGAAAATATTTTTGTTTATATTTCATTTTTATAAAAAAAAACGCTAAAAGGAAGCAGGAAATGAAGTAATTTATGTACAAATGAAGTCCTCATATTTCAAATAAAAAAAAAATCTTCAAGTAGAAGTTTTAATAAAAAAATGAAAATTTATATATTCTGGGGCTCATAAATTATTTTTTTATGTTTAATGGAAAGTAGTTGAAATATTTTTAAACAATTTTTTTAAATGAAGGCAAGCTACGTCATTTTAAATATAAAAAATAGAAATAAAGAATTTAAAGCCGCGACTGTTAAATTTTTGCAAAATTTTATTTCATTTAATTTTTCTACTCGAATCAATAACAGTTTTCTGAATATTTTTAAATGAAATAAATTATTTCGAGCATATGTCCACCGTAGAGGTCAATTGAGAGGTACACCAAACCGAAACCAGCCTACCAAAAAAGTTTTTTATATCAATAAGTCGATCGTTTCGGTCCCTCATTATAACACGTAGAGCCATCCTGTTGGAAGAACATCTCGACCAGAGCAATGTCATTGATATTTTCAAACGAAAAATCATTTATTATGGTGCGGTGACGGAGATGTAGATTAAAAGTAACAGAAGCCTTGGCCTTTTTCCCATGTCTTTACCGGCATGTCGATCACAGAAACGAAGTTTGTAAGGTCTTTTGTAAATTGCCTTCAAAATATATGCGGACTCATTTGGTGAACACACCTTTCCAATAAATTGACAAATTGGATTTATAATTGGTAGTCAGTCAGCAAAAATTGTGGCAACATTTTTCGAACGTCAATCTATTTATGATAATAATTCAGAGTACAATGCTCATAAATGTCGAAAAGTTAGCGCAGCATAACAGTTCATTTTAGAGTTGAACCCGAAAAAACAAAACTCCGATTGTTATTTTTATTCGATGATTCTAAAGCAGTTGGCTTCTACTTTGTGGAAATATGGACAAGTTAAATTTATTAAACAAATATCAAATTCTCTTTCCCTATTTCATCTTAAAATTTTCGGAAAACTGTTGTTGCCACACCTCTTAGTTAGGAATGTCCTATGATGACAAAAAGCAGCATCATAAAATTTTGTAAAAAATTTCACAGTGATGATTTGAAATTTCTTGTTTTCAACTTTTAATGCTACTCATATGAAAAGCTGGCTTGGCTACGTTATAAAAAATTGAGAAGACTTGATATCCTTCTTTTTTTTTGGAATCGTTAAAAAATATGAATTATTAATTTGATTTAATTATTTTCCTTTTTTTAATGTTTCGCATGATTAAATAAATAATTCATTTAGTTACTATTTTATTATTGAAACAAGTAAAAATTTCTTTAACAACATTTATTTGCAAAAGACTTGAAGACCACATTTTTCCTCATAAAATGTTCATTCATTTAACAAAAACAATAAAAATATGCAAATAAAAGTTAAAGAAATAAATTTTAAGTATTTTATCTAAATGACTTTTTGTTTTGTTTCAACGATAATGACATAGATTTAGCCAAAAGCATGTTTAAATTGTATCCTGCATCCTTCTCAAACCAGATGAAAAAAATATAATTTTATTTCAGATAACAAATGTTCATTCAGTACCTGCGAAAACTCTTAACTTTTACGAAATAATTGCAAAATGTTAAATGCCACAATACTCATTTTCATGGAAAATATTTTTCTTAGTGCAATCGTGAATTCAAATTATAAAATGTTTGGGTTTTAAGCCAATTGTTTCTTTTTTATTCGTTCTATTCTAAACACATCATTGAAAATGATGCCAAATTAAGTGGTAATTAAGCTTTCATGAGCTGTTTGGTGTTTTCGGGGTTTTTTCTTTAAAAGCAATTGGATTTACTTAAGTATAAACATTTTCTGTATTTAAAAACAATTGTGACTGTGTCAACAACAAATATCAATGTAAAGTTTTTATTCGTTTATTTGTTTTGGGAAATGTTTAATAATTTTACATTTCCATTGTGTTGGAAAGTTTGTCGTTCATTTTGTAATTTTATAATCTTTTTAAAATTTATGTATCAATTTAAAGCAATAAGAACTGTAGGACAAATTCAATACTGTGTTTGAGAAAGATCTGCTTTCACTGCTCTGAGGTTTTATTCAATTATCATCACAAGTAAAACTGGAATTATGGTTGTTAAACATCGCATCCAGTCTTTACTTTGAGATGTAAAAACAAACATTTTTTTTTCAGACTTGTGTTGTTCTGGATAAAAATAATTTAATTTTATCATTTTACGAAGCCTGCATTTTAGGTGACATAATATCCAAGATAAATTGGTTGCACTCAACTTACAAACTCATATTAGATTCATTAAGGTTGATAAATGAGCTCTTTATTTGTGCAAATGTGTGTATGAATAGCAAGTCTATGCAAGCAGTAATTTATTGGAACAACGGTCATGGCATCATTCATGCAAATGGAATGTGGGACCGTAAAATTTTGTATATTGTCTGCTGTTATCGAGTACCGATAACTTAATTGAATATTTAAAGAAGAGGAATTTTTTGTTACTTGAATGCAATATAAGACAATTTGATACTTTAAAGTCAAAGAACTGGATAAAATGGCTGCAGAAATGAGCAAAGCAGTGGCATAAAGTATTGTTTGTGATAATTTTCCCCGAGACTTAAATTTTTCTTTTTATATTCAGCAACTACTGCTGCAAATTATCAACTAAAAATCTTAAATTTCTTATCAAGCAAAATGAACCTCACTGCACAATGAAACAAAATAAAAATATCAAATTTGACATAGATACCGCATTTGAGCACCACTAAGGATACATTTAATTTTCAGATTCTACTTAAATTTTTTATACAAAATTAGATTGTTATGACTTAATGAATGTAAATAATTTTTTAAAAGCTTCTGTGTTTTATTTATTTATTTAAGGTTTTTTAAGTATGTTTTTGATTTTGTTGTCTATTTGTTTTGCAGTTTAAACAAAGGTCTCGTTTACTAAAATGATTGAAATGAAATGTAAATAACGAAATTTACCAAAAATTCACAAGTAAGAGTGCTATATTCGGCTATGCCGAATTATATATACCCTTCATCATACATGAAAATCTAGTTTAGTGAAGAAACTGAAGAAATTGTGAAGAAGTTTTATGAAGAAACTTCAATCAAAACAAATATTCTGGTGACAGAGAATTAAAAAAATAAGAGTAAAAAGTTTTTACATAAAAATGTCATTGGCTCTTAATGGGTTAAGAATTTTTTTTAAATAAGTATTTCCTGAAAGACGTCTTAAAAAACTTTTAAATGATACCCGCATTGATATCTCGAAATATAATGGACAATCAAACTTTTCTATTAAAAGCCCAGAGGTCGGTTACACGGAATACATGCGAGAACGCCGATTTTTTTAGTTGATGTTTTTTTTATAATTTTTTAATTCTTGATAGCCCCATATATTTGTTTTTTGAAGCAGAAATGAACTTTGATCAAGAAACTTAATTTCATATCGAGAAATAAAACAATCTTCAGTTTAAATAAGTGTTTTCAACGAATTTTAAGGAAATTAAAATGAAGCACATCCCTTACCATCGTTTCATTTTCAATTTATTTTTGTCTCTGACCTGTCTAAAGGTTTTCCAAAAAAATACAAATGAAAAAACTTGGGTTAATTAATTAAAAAAAAATCATTTGCTTGCTATGACTTTTTAAATTGACTTTTTTTAATTCTTTATTAGTTCATTTTCCTTGGTGCCTATAACGCAAATAAAATCATTCAAAATGATAAGTGAAGCTAAGCTTTTTTATAATGTTGAAGGATTTTATGGAAGAAGTAAACAAACAAAAATAATAAATAAATTAGTAAAATAATAAAACACAGTTACAAGGCTTGAACAAAATACTAATCAATAATGACTTTATGTTGCTAACATTTCTTTATACACTTGATTAGAAATATCTTAAATTAAATTCTTTAATTATTTTCTGTTTTAAGTCTTACACAGGTGTTTTAATACTTCGACAAGAACAAAAAAAAAAAAAAAAAAAAAGAAAAGAAAAAGAGACCTTGATGAAAAAGAACCAAAGGTAGCTACTATATCTTGGTGAATTTTGTTGTTTGTTTTGTTTTGAAATACTTTACACGTCGAACTGGAGTTTGAAATTTTTTTCCTTAGTAATAATTATTGCTTTAGCTTTACATTTCAAGTTTCTGTACTCATTTTATTTTAAAATTTACAACAACTACTTATTAAACCACATACGTCCATGATTTATGTTCTGGTGATTCTTTTGTTGTCAATTTAGCAGTCAATGGGTAGTGAAAACCTCAATATGTATTTTAGTTTTTTATATTAAATTTTTTATTTTTTTTCTTATAAAGAATATAATAAAATAAATATATTTTTTAATATTTAATATTATTATTAATTTTAAATTTTGTTTTTTTTCTATCAGATCAGATCTATCAGAACACGCTTTTAGTAGTTTATGTTTCGAATTTGCAAATCTTACGTTTTATCCACAAAATATGGAGTACGAGCAAGAGGAATATAAACATGGTTTCAATAAGAATTTTGATAAAAATTTATGGTCCTTGAAAAAAAAATAAATTTCCTGTTTAGTTTAAAAATTTATGTCTTTTTGAGACTGCCTTAATATTTCTTTTTAGCATTAATTTATTGAAGCATTTAAGTTTCCTGTTGTGAATATTAAATTTAACCTGCATTAATAAAAGTCCTGAAGTTTTAGGCTTTTTCTTCATTTCTTAAATAAAAATCATTTTTAATTTTTTCTTTCTGTTCAAATTTGTATTTGTGGTTACGTCTTAAATAATAAACACTTTCAACAATCAACTGTTTACCAATGTTTGTTTGCAGGAATCCACAGGAATCCACAGGAATCCATAAATAAATTCTTCTTTATTTTAGTGTATTGAATACTCAGCAAAACGTTCGACTGTCAAAAAGAAAATAAAAGGAATTCTTAATTTGAAGACAATATTTATTTACTTTGAATTACGTGACACTAAATATGTTAGTTTATCATCGGGAACATCATTACCTCCCAGTTTTACAGTCTCTTTGAAAATACAAATATTGAGTTGGGCTTTATGGTTTTTATGTAAAAATAAACCTAAATAAAGATGAAGAAGGTTTTTAATATGAAGAAAAGATGATTTAAAGTGACACGTGTAAGCGAACGTGTAAAGGACTGAAGATAGTTTAGCAATTTTAGGAGAAGCATTTGTGATGACACTTATAACTCTACCAAGCCTTTGACTCAAGTAATGAACAGGAAATAAAGGTTGGGTTGTAGGCATGACACAGATTGAACTTCGGGTGGCATTAGAAAATGTCACTTAAGCGAATTATGATTGCCTCGATTCCTCTTACTACTTCCTCTTTCCATAAAGTATGTCTCATACGTTCTGGGCGATTTTTAACTTTTAATAAATCTAAGCAATGTAGCCAGTTCTGCACCTATAACGTCTGTGAGATTTTGAAAAACATAGGAGCCTGAAATGTTAAATCTTTTTTAAAAATGCGCAGAGACTTAACATAAGAAATGGAAAATGTCTTCGAGAGCCTCCCAGCACTACTTGTTTATCAAGAGTGTTTTGGCCGGAAATGATACCCTAAATCTTTCTTAGATGACCTCTACTCATCTCTAAAAAATATCGTCATCAGTTGTAGAGAAAGAACGAATAAAAAATATTAAAATTAGCAATTTAAGGTAGTAAGCCCGCTCGCTTCTTTAGTTTTTCATTATATGAAATATACTTGGGGTTTTGGGGCCAGGGCACCCATTAGAGTTTCATATAATTTATTAAGAGATTCTGGTTCTTTGTGGGGAAATATTTTTAATTCAGATTTATTGGTCATTGAATTGATTTTTAATAAAATCAAATTTTTAAAAATAATATCTAGATTTTCAAAGTCTTAGGTAATATTCGTTTTTTTTACAAATCTCACAATTCCAAGAAAAGTTTTAAAAATTTCTAAAAATAAGATTTTTCAAAGTTTTTGCTAAATTAACCATATAATTAGATAGAGAAGAAGTTTGGGCTGCATTTTAAGGAAACACGTATCTAAACTTGAGAGAAAATTTTTACTCTTTGATTCTTTATAAATAATTTCTATACCTTGGAAGGCTATGGGTCGAGAATTAATAAAAATTTTGAAAATATTTTTTTAATTGATATGTTTTATTTGTATTATAAATTTGTAAATAACTAACAAAGAATAGACCCGTTTTTTTTACAAAAAAAATATTTTATTTAAAATTTTTAATATTAAAAACAAAATTTAAGAAAAAAATGGAAGGGTTTTGCCTTTACTAAAAGAAAAAGGATTTTAATTTTTTATAAAGCCAAGCATTTTAGTGCTGGTTGTCTAAAGAGTATAATGGCAACAGTTATTCTCAAACTTGACTACTCCTGCTATATGCAATCGTTAAGAAACTACACAAATACTGATATTTCTTTTTTACTAAATTCCCTTACTTTACAGTTCCTTTTTTAGGCGGCACTATATTACAACATTAAAATATCATCGTAGTTAAATATCTCTATCATCTTAAACCAGTTTCCACCAACTGTAATTGAAGAGTTTTTTAATTAGACACTTACTATCACGCTTCTGTACCACCGGTCTTATTTACTTGGTGCTGTTTCAAGGAATCTAAAAAGTTACTTAACAGACATAAGTGCCTGTATGTTACTTTTTTTAAAATTGTAAGTACGTGTTTTCTACACAAATATCTTTGACTAATTAGCTAAAAAAACGTAACAAATTAAATGTTTTTCTACTTAACACGCAACTTGAAAGTGTTTCTTTTTTGATAAATAATTTGCAAAAAGAATTTATTTAATGTCTTTATGTCAGAAAAACTTCAAAAAGAAACACTCCCACTTATCTAAATCTTATGTTGACGTTATTTAGCCAACCAATTCTTTATTTAAAAAGTATAAACTCTTTATTATTATGTAATTTTGAATTCATTTTTAGAAATTAATTTGTTTTATGACAAACAATTCAAATGAATAAAATTTTTTATATAAAACATTTGACATGATTTGAACCACAGAGAAGAGGACAAATAATTTTTTGTTAAGTTACGAATTTGATTAAAAAGAATTTAAGTAATTTAAAATAAAGTTATATTTGTTGCTAAAACGATCAACAGAAGTAAAGATTAAAAATATGTTAAAAAGAACAACGAAAAATGTATGTATGTACTCGTATTGTGAGTGTAAACTTCGTCTAATCAAATTGATAATTATTCAATAAATACCTGCCCACTACGGTTGAAAAACTAAGGCCATGTATATTAAAACTACGTCACTATGCGAGCACCCTTTATAGTTAAGTCCTACTGTTATATTTATATATTAAAAAAAATATTTTTATAGTTTAAGTGCCCGCCTTACGCGTTTGAAAATCAAGTTTATGTACATGAAAAAAAAGTCACTTGTGGGTCACCTTTTTTAAATTTTAATTTTTTCTTATTGCTCTAGCGGTCATAATTTATGTAGTTTTACTGACAAGCGCTAACAAGCGAAACACCCCTGTGATCATTACTGTCCCAGAGAGGACTGTGACAGATGGACAGAGGGACATGCATTGTAGGAAGAACCAGAGGGTGCTGTTTTACCCTTTGGGTATGGAAACCCAAAAAGACGAGCATTTAGAAAAGAACGCACTCTCTGATATACAGGGATTTTCTCCTAGTTTCTATTTGAAGATTTCCAACAATTTCTAAGGTTTTACTTTTTTAGGGATTTTTTAAATTTTTAAGAAGAATTTTCTTTTTAATTTAAAATAAATATTAAATTAAATATTCTGTGTTTGTATTTTATTTTAAGTTTTTTAAAATTTTGGTATTTTTCGTGTATCATCGCAACTCAATACAAAATAACAAAGTATTGCTAGAATTAATATTTTTGTACTTGATTAAAAATATAAAAAATATCCTACTCATACTCATTTCGTATAATTAATGACAGGAAAATATTCTACAGCAGCTATAAAATTTGAAGAATGATAGCAAAATTTGATCTGGTGTTCTTACCTTCTTTTATTAAAATAAATATGGTTTTTACATAAGAAACTGTTGATTACATACCTGCAATAGGAAGTAGAATAAAATTTATTAATAAAATAAAGTGCATTTTTATTGTTAATTAAAGGAATAAAATTATTAACAAAATTAAGAGCCAACATCGTCGTACACGATATTTCTAGTTTTCGTGTATCATTTTGATATCCTAAGAGTGTAAACGACAATATTATTTAAAAATATTAACATTTATCCCACATCATTCACTTGTTATTGTTTCTTTATACAAGCGCAACTCAAAAGAGAATTCTACAGAAATTTATTAGTTATCAACTATAAAAACACAGGTCAACTATAAAAAAAAAAACACCCATATTAAAATTATTGCAGCATCGATCAGGTTTTTTTCTTGAATAAATTCAAAATAGCATGAAATGCAAGAAAACATGTGTTCATAAAATATAATTAATAGCGCTTTTCAAAGTAAAAAACTGTAAACAATAATACAAACAGAAATAAATATTCAATCATAAACAATCTCGAAAAAAAGCAGCTTTCACAGCATTTGCCTCTTGATATGGAAATAAAAAATTCTATCGGGAAATAAAAACAAAGTTTTATGTTTAAAAATTTATTTATTTTGCACAAGGCCCCGAGGCTTTAAAAGCTGACAGTATTAGTTAAACAAGAAGGAAAGATATTTCTCTTGTGAATTTTTTTATTCATCTTTTTATTTGAGATTCGAGTAACGAAAACAAGTTGATAGGGATCAATACTTTAGCTGGGGAAAACTATCGCCTGTGTGTTGGTTGATTTAAAGACAACTATTGCGATATATTTAAGGCTCCTGTTAAGCCGAGAAAGTTTTAAATTAAAAAATTGGTGGAATGGCTCAAGGAAAACGCAACGAATTTTTGTAGAATCAGTCTTAATAGAGCAGCAACTATTTTCCAAACTCTAAGTTGCATTTGTATTCATTCAAACGGAAGAAAGGTAGGCGTCACGTAAATTAGCAAAAAAAGGTGCAGAAAAAATACGGATTTATCTAAACCAAACATAGATATTAATGACTACAGATGATTGCGTCTGAAGGTTGCTATTTATTATGATTTTATTTCCTCGAAAGGAACGAATATATTTTATATTTGAAATTAACACAAATTTTTCCTAAAAATTCTTATTTTCATAAGAGTATTCAAATTAGATGTAGTACGTGTGTATATTTGATGAATTGGAATAAAAGAAGGACAGTGTCAAAATTTCTGATCGAGACAAGGAATCACGAAGTTCCCAAATTATGCATCAAAAATTCCAAAAAAGATGTGCCTCATCTTTAAAATTAAAAAAAGAGTTGCTGGGTATGGGCTGTATGAGAAAAATAGCAAAAAATGAATTAAAAAGAACTCAACATAAATTAATCATTAATAATTAAATAACGTTTAAAACCCGAAGAAACTTTATAAAAGTTTGACTAATCTAAAAAAGTTTTATTGGTCTTAAAATAAAATGCTAAAAAAATTTATTTTTATCCAGGATAACTAACAATTTTAATTCAAGGATAAAAATATTAATAATGTGTTTTAATTTAAACTTTAAATATTTATTTCACATAACTTTTTCCTTTCACACATGAACATTGTTTCAGGCGTTCACTTGCCCCTGCATTTAATACAACAGAAAAATAATACCTGAGTTTCATAATACGATTTAATTTAATATCATTACCAAACAGGATTTAAGCAATAAAAATGTATTTACAGCAATTTTGGGGAGGAAAGCTTTGGCTTACAAACCGAAAGAATAATTTATAAAATTAAACTCTAAATATAAATTAAGAGATTTCTTCCAAGAATTAGAAAGTCCAATGCAAAAGTTTTATAATAAAACATTTTATAAGACTTTTTATTAAATTGCTCATGTGTAAAAGTTTGTGTTGTAGCATTAGTTTGCTACAATCGTTATTAAAAAAGGGCTTACGCCTGAAAATAATATAAATCATAAATAAAATTTGTTCATATTAAAAAATAATTGCATCATAAAAAGCCATAAGAAGTATTATAAAATTGATTTAGTTTTTACCACTTATCACAATTAATAACGAATGCAAGCCATAAAAAAATGAAACGTCAAAAAAAATTTATTATTAATTATTTATTTGTATTAAACTATTGAATCAATTGTAATATATTATTTTGGCCAAATAAAGGCTTATATTATTACAGAACTTGAACTAAATAAAAAAAAAAAATGGAATTGTAACAAACGTATCAAAAAACGTAATATTCCGATTGTTACAAGTTGTTATATTTTTTTGAATTCTCGATTTTAAGATGAAAAATTTATAAAAATTTAATAACTTGAACAGGTCAATTATTTTAACGTTAAAGTTAAAAAGAATAAAAGTGCAATGGAAATGAAATATACAGACGTCTGAGAAAAAAATTAGTTTTACAAATTTTTGTTAATTTTTAGAACAACAGGAAAAATTTGACACGACATGTGTATCAGCAGCATTTTCTGCATCACTACATCTGTCTTCAGAGTTTCTCGATTTAATTTACTTGACTTTGTGTGCATTGTAAACATCATCTAATTTACCAACTAATTTTTTAAAGAAGAAAGAGAGAAATATTCATAATAAAACGGGGCCCAATAAATAATTTTTTGTTGTTGCCTTTTATTTTGAATTTTCATACTTTTTATATCATAACAGTAGGTGCTGTTTCAGTACCATATTAAATAAAAATAAAATAGTTGGTCTAACAATTAAATTTAAGATTATGTTATATAAAAAAAATATTTACTATAAAGAGAAGCTTGCCTCTCATAGTGTTTTTAACAAACAATTCAAAAACTGACCTTAAAATTTAAACAAAAACAAAAAATGTTAATTTTAATGTTCAAATGGGCACGAAACAAAGTTTTAGCAACAAATTGAAAGTCAAATATTCTTAAATTTGAAAATTTCTGGAAAAGGAAGAGAAGTAAAAGTAAAAGAATGGGAACTTTCTTAAAAAATAATAAAACATGTCAAAATTATAATATTTACTTATAAAATGCTTAAAGAGGAGTTTATTATTAAAAATTAAAAGCATTTTAAAATCATTTTTTTGTAATGCAAACTTATTTATTTTTTCTTTAATGTTGAAAAATAAAAGTTTTTCGCTTCATTTACTCTTGTCTGTGTGCTGCTGTTAAGGAGAATTTAAATCTCATAAACTTAAGTACTCTGATCAAACTCGTGCATAATTTTAGCTACAATAATGTTTTTTTGGCCTTGTAGTTTTCATCTTTTATGCAAAATGAGACCACTGAGGTCAAGAGTAGAAGGCAATAAAAACAGGCAAATAAAAAAAAGATGGTGAACAGAAAAATATTTGTGTTAAGATAAGCCGGGGATAAATTAAAATAAAAACATTTAAACTGACAGTAAAGACAATGACATGGGGACTAACCAAAATTAGTCACAAAGAAATTAAAAGATTTATAAATTTAATTTAATAAATTCGTTTAGCTAAACGAAAAATATTTTTAAAGGAATAAAACGTTTGGTGATTTTTTTTCGAAATAATTAAATAAATTAATTAAAAACATTTTTAACTAAACGAATATGTTACAAGTATTTTATGTTTAAAATGATTACGCTTCGTATGATTTATATTTTCTTAAATAAAAAGATGCTCATACGCCGCATGTCATTGTTTTAATGGATACAAAATAATTTAAGAACACATTAAGTAGGTAGGAATAAGTGGAACCGTTTTTATTATAATTTTTTAACATAAAAAACTTTTTAATGATTACATCACAAAAGGCGTCATCTTTCTTAATCTTTGAATAAAAATGTCTACAAAGCTGCAATAACTTGTTTTCTATGACATTGTTTCACTCATTTAGTATAAAAAAATTGCGTAAAATGTTGCTAAATCTATCGTTTGTGTGGATTTTATACAACTTTTTCTATTTAAACAAGGAGTATTTTACAATAAAACAATAAATGGTTTTGTTTTCTTTTTATATAAATTTTTTTGGGGCTTTGCAATCTTTTACTCAAATATTTAAGCGAATCAGAAAAGTATTTCCTCTCATTTTTAATAAATATAGCCAATTATAAATATATAAAAAGCGAATAATATTTAATATTAACAACAAAAGATTGGCAACACTGCCATGCAAAGCGAATAAAATAATGGCGGTCGTGGAGAAAAATTAAAATTACTATTTTTAATTAATTTTTGTAGTGCAAATTTATAAGAAAAGAAAACTGAAAGTACATTAATAAAAAGGAACTAGAAAAGCATAAAAGAAAAAACAAAAATAGCATTTTAAGAAGCAAAACAGTTGCTATCACATACGTTTACAAAATTAACATTGAAAAGAAAAACATTTACAAAAACTATAAAGTTGCTGAATAGTGTCTATATCATGAAAAAACAGAAAGAACAAAAAATACAGTTAAACATGTGAAATTATCCCATACAAAATTAATCATTATCAAGAAAAGCGTTTACTAAGATAACACAGTTACTGAACATTACCTATAACAGAAAGAATAAAAATACAAATAAACAATTTTTCTTTTGTTTGTTCAATATCATATGTAAAATTAAGAAAGCTAAGATGCCGTCTAAAACTGTTCCGCTGCAGTGTCCAGGTTGTGCAAATAATGTTACAAAAACTCAAAATAAAGTTGGATGCGGTATATGCGGTTTTTATTATCATCCAACATGCGCGGGTGTCTCAACAAATATGTTTGACGTTCTTAACAAAACACATGCTGCGTTTATATGCAAATCGTGCTCAAATACACCTACTCCGCAAAACCTTAACGTTGATATTTTTAAACATATGGATGAAATAAAAAATTCTATTGAAAACAAAATGGATAAAAATAAATCTGATATTGAGAACCGAATAACTGATGGCTTTTTCAAAATAGAAGAAAAAGTGGACGGCCTACTCAAAAATTTTCGTATTGAAGTAAATGGTGAACTAACCAAAATAAAGTCAGACGTCAGCCATTGCTATTCAGTTGTAAAAGAAGTAGACAAAGCAACAAATCAAAATATAAAAGCATTGATAGCCAAGAACAATGTTTTGGAAAGACGTTTAAACCGATCTGATATCCTTATTTTTGGACTACCGTATAAAATGGATAGCATTCAAGAGCAGGTTATCAAAATAGCTCAGTTAATTGGTGTTCATATTACTGTCTCCGATGTTAACCATTGTTGTATTATCAAAAGTCGTAAATGTATTCTAGTTAAATTTAATTCCGTTTACATACGAGATAATATAATGAAAAAATATTATAAATCTGATCCTCTCTTACTTAAAAATGTGTTGGGGAGTATTGTTGGTGGAGATACCGTTGGTAAAGAGGGTGCGGAAAATAGTTTCGATAAAAATAAGGTTGATTATGAATCCCGTATATATTTAAGAGATAACTTGTCGCCAGCGTCTTTAAAGTTGCAGTACATTTGCCGAAAATTAGTATTGCAGAAAAAAATACAAAAGTTTTACTTGATAAATATGGACTTCCCAAAAGCTAAAGTATTTAAAACTGATGGTTCAGTGGAAAATCTTAATATTCAGCAATGTGTGGATATTCTTGATGACGAAGGTGACAATGGCGATTGATATACATAAATAAGTTATGCTATTTCATTTACGTAAACTCCTTTTATATATATATATATATATATATATATATATATATATATATATATATATATATATATAAATGGTATTTTGTATGTAGCTACATGTTTTTTTTTTCTTTTTTTTTTATTGTTATGGAGTAAATTACATTGTAGTTATTTTATTGTTTATTTTGCATAGCAAAACATTTAGCTACATCACAATGCCAAATTATTTCTTATATCATAGTTCTTTTAATTTTTCAATATGATCTCAATGCTAAAATTGAATTGTTAATATGTATAATCATAATAAATTTTTAGTTTATTTCTTTTGTCTAAAGGTAAAAATATTTTTACTGTCGATGTACACAACTGTTCTTTGCGCACACCTATTACTTTGGATCCTTAATGAATTTAGATGAAAATTTAGGTGAAATAGCCTCTGATGGTAATATTATTAACGCTGTTGTTTGCACTGGCAATTTCAACGTTTTGCATTTTAATGCGCAGAGTCTAGTGCCACGGGAAAATAATACAAAATTTGATGAAGTTCGACATCTGATGGAAACTTGTTCGGTGGATGCGTTTGGCGTAACAGAAACATGGTATAAAGATTTTATCTATGATTCCGCTGTTTCAGTTTCAGGATTTAATCTTTTTAGAAAAGATAGGAAAGGTTGCAGGGGTGGAGGTGTTTGCCTTTATATAAGAGATAATATAAAAACTGGGTCTGTTTTTGATAATCAATATGACATTAATGTCGAATCTCTCTTTGTGGAAGTTATTTTAGATAACAATTTATCAGTTTTAGTTGGTGTTATTTACCTTCCAAATGGTCAATTCTCCAGATGTGAACATGTACTGGGCAATTTTTCGTCAATCTATAGTAATATAATAGTCATGGGGGATTTTAATACCAATCTTTTTACTAGCAGTTTTTCTGTTCGCGAAATTTGTGAACGTTTATCTTTACATGTGGTGCATAACTCCTTGCCTACACATTACTCTCCGCATCAACGGTCTACATCACTAATAGATTTTTACCTTGTTTCTGATATTGATCAAGTTACTAGTAAAAGCCAATTTCAGATTCCTGCTCTTAACTCATATCATGCTGCGATGTTTATTTCATATCATGTTTTCCCAAACTATAACACAAACTCCTTTTTCTATAGAGATTATAAACAACTAAATTTTGATCATTGCGTTTCTCAGCTTGAATCCATGGATTTCTCTGGAGTCTACGATAGTTCGACAGTAGATGAAAGTGTTGGAAGTTTTAACTTGATTTTACACCGTTTGCTTGAAGACAATGTTCCACTGCGTAGAGTTGTAAGAAATAGAGAAGGTAACCAGTGGATGAATAATAATGACATATATTATGCTAAGCGTGTTAGGGATTTAGCTTACCGTACTTATAGGCGGAATAGATCGGACGATAATTTTGCTAGTTACCGTAGAGCTAGGAATAAGTTAAAAGCTGTAATAAGGAGACATCGTAGGAATTACTGTATGAGAATTTTTTCAGGATGTAACCAGCGGCAAATGTGGCGTAAAATAAAAACTGTGGGTTTTCTTAAGTCAGACGGATATCCAAGGTTTCCTTTTTCCTTAGATGAATTTAATCAATTTTCTTGCATGACTGACATTACTGATGATGACACAGACTGTACAGTAAGTTCGGAAGGATTTAGTTTTTCGAATGTTAATGAGAACGATGTCTTAAATGCACTTTTCAGTATTAAATCTGAGGCTGTTGGTGCTGATGGTATACATATTCGTTTTTTAAAATTTATTGCTCCAGCCATACTACGTCACTTAACGTTTATAATTAACAAAGTTTTGACAACTTCAGTTATTCCTAAGATATGGAAAGTTGGTAGAATAGTACCGATTCCAAAGATTAAGACACCTCGAAATTGTTCCGATTTCCGCCCTATTAGCATATTGTCGGTCTGTGCTAAGACATTAGAGATTATTATAAAAGATCAAATGATGTCGCATCTGAATAGGGGCAATATGATTCACTCGTACCAGTCAGGATTTAGAAATGGATATAGCACTACTGGTGTTATCTTAGATATCACGGAGTCCATTAGGGAAAATTTGGATAAGAAAAAAGTTAGTGTATTAATATTTTTAGACTACTGTAAGGCATTTGACTCGATCAGTCATAAACTTTTGATAACTAAACTCTCCCGTTTCTTTGGTTTTAGCTCCAGTGCATGTAAACTCATTTTTTCTTTTCTGACTGAACGTTGTCAGTTTGTTCAAGTTGAACAAAGGGTCTCTAGTATGCTTTCAACAAATCGAGGGGTACCTCAGGGTTCCATCTTGGGTCCCGTATTATTTCTTTTGTATGTTAACGATATTTTTCATGAATTATCTTTCTTTAAGGCGTATACTTATGCTGATGATATTCAGCTACTAACAGCATTTGATTCATTAACTTTGCACGAATCTGTGGAACGAATAAATTGTGAGCTTGATCACTTAGCTGCCTGGTCACAACGTAATTTTTTGCAATTAAGCCCTACGAAATGCAAAGTTATGATTTTCTCCAAAAATACGATTCCTTTAAATATTGTGCTTAACCATGAACTGTTGGAAATTGTGCCTCAGTACAAAGCGCTTGGTATTATTTTAGATGACAAGTTAACATTTAATAATCACATAAACTTAGTTATCTCGCGCCTATCTTGGACGTTAAGAAGACTTTATAGTGTTGCTTTTTACTTGCCTTTGCCAATCAGACGTTGGGTCGCCTTGTCTTTGTGCGTACCTTTGCTGATTTATGGAATTGAAGTATACTCCTGCACTAGTGTGTTAAACATGAATAGGTTAAAAACGGCTTTTAACAAAGTGATTCGTTATATATTTAAACTTCGTTTGGGTGACCATGTAAGTGAGTATTATGCCAATATACTACGTTGTAGTTTTACTCAATATGTTCAGTTAAGACAAGTAATATTTTTTTATAAAACTATGAAATATGGGAAACCTAACTATTTACTTAATAAATTTAACTTTGTTACCTCTAATAGAACATATTCATTACTTTGTCCAACACACGTTTCTTTGACAATGGCAAGATCATTTCGGGTAAATATTGTAAGATTATGGAATACGGTTATACCTTATCAGGAGCGAAGATTTTCTCATACTTTATCAAACTTTGCAAGTATTTTTTTACTGAATTTGTAATAAATTTCCGGCGTTAAAATAATTATAATTATAGCTAACTTAACACAGTGGTTTTTATACTGCGGAAGTTGCAAAAATTTGATAATTAAGAGGCTACTTCAATGAAATTCATCTCAAATAGTTCTTTCCAGAAACTTATATAGGTGTGTGCAAACTTCAGGTATTAATATACATATATAGAAATATTAATTAATTATCCACATTGTATTTTATTAGTAACATAAATTGCTTTTGTATTGTAGATTAGCCAATTAGGCCCTATGGGCTTGCGGCGTCCTTTTCTTTTGGAAATAAATAAATAAATAAATAAATAAAATAAATAAAAAAGAAGTACTAATTATTCTTATTTAATTAGTAACAATAAAAAAATAATAGTATAGAAAATTACAAAAAAAAAAAAACTGAAAAAGCAATTCAATACAAGTCTTAGTTTTTTTTTTAAAGGGGTTAAGATAAGTTTTTATAAAAAAAAATAATTAAATAATAATCACAAATTAACTAAAGAAAATTGTTTGAATGATTGTCTTATTTATTCTATATTTTACTAGTGAATTATAAGTGGAATGACAGTTTAAATATACCCTTTTTCCACATGTGACTAAGGGTACAAAAAACGATCGAAGTCCCAATTTGCACGATGCAAGTATTTAAGCTGAGCTGATTAGGTTGTAGGCAACGGGGTGAGGTAAAATTAAATGAGTACAGACTTGCTTGTACTTGCAATTCCCTTTGCTTCCATATTCGTAAAACAAAAAACACAGATGTGTGTGTGTACATTCATGCAAAAATCTGAACAATTAAAGCAATAAGACTTGCACTGTGCGAACAATAATGAAAGCTCAAAGAAGAAAATGAAAATAAGCAGTCTTATTTTCTTGCATCGTGCGAATTGGGACTTAAAGTTTTGTTTTTACACATTTTCATACAGCAGCCTTCAAATACAAATTTAAATTTATTGAAGCAAAATTCACTGCGTGCAGTGCAATATTGGTTCCCTAAAGCTTAAGACAGGATGATTTATGCAAAAGAGCTAAAGAGATAAAAAATCTATAATGTGAAATTCAAGACCCAAGACAAGAACCTTTTTTGCGAACTCAATTTTGAAATTATTAAAACTAAAATTTAAACTCTTTCGGTATCAAGTAGAACTGCCAGAAATTTGAACTTTGCGAAAAAAATTCGGAGTTCCTTACAATAAAAGATTTTAGTAGAAAAAGGCTTTTGTTTCTTAAGGTTTTTTATACCAACTGTCTATTTTTTTTAATTTTTGTAAGCATGAAAACTCCTAAAAATGGGAACGTAGAGTTTTCCTACTAAATTATTTAGTTTCCTAAACCGGCAGTCAACTTATATTTTTAACTTGTATATTAATTCAAAGTGCAAAGTTTTCTCAAATTAACATATTTTTCGATGCTAATTTATTGTCGCGGGGTTTTCCCTTTATCCATAAAAGTAAAAACGTTCTCGGGCCCAATAAACCACAAAAATCTATCGAACCCTACTCAAAAACCCTTTTTGTTTTTTAAAGTGTTGTTGTATTTGTTGCATGTGTGTTAACACGTCTACTTAGATATTCTGTAAATAATAAATGTATAAATTTGTATAAGTGTCATTATGTTTTCCATGTTTTTGCTCCTCAATTTTATTGCTTTAAAGTGTTAACTTCAATGTTTTTTTAGTATGAAAATGTGTCTGTTAATAATTTATTATTTCAAAAGGTGTGTGTTAAAAGTTCTTATTACAGAAACTTATATGTATGTGTGTGTTGTAATAGTAACTTTAACATGATCATTCATTGTCGCATTACAGTCGTTATTAAAATTTCACAACAGTGTTTCGCATTTAAATTATTACAGCTTTTACACAATTGTTAAACATTTTTGTTGTTTTTGTAATAAATGAAAAATGGAATGAATCATCATTTAAATTGTTGTGCTCAATCATTGTATGCGTATGTGTAAGTGAATTTTTTGTTTATTACATGACCACTTAAACCACATGAGTCTTTGGGGAACAATTATTTTGTGTAAACAATTTAATTTTTTCTTGTGGCCAGACCATTATTGAGGATGTTGTTGGATGTTTTGTGTGTATGTGTATGTATATGTTTATGTGTGCCTTACAGTATTTTTAATTTGTTAAGTATGTAAATGAAATGGGTTATTAGAAGTTATTACAATAAAAATTTACTACTTATCAGGAACAATGTTTTAAAGTCGATTTTTATGTTCGTGTTGATTTTAAAATTAAAAAGAAAAATTTTTTTTAAATATTTCTTACTTTAATATATTTAGAAATTAGATTTTTTAATAAAAAAATTATGGTTTTAAATTAAAAATAATTTTAAATAAGTACTGGAAATTTAACAAGATTTATGCGTTGTGTGAGACTGCCAGTTTTAATTCCAATTGAACAAAAGCAATATTTAAGGGAATTTATTGTAGAAGATAAGGATGAGTTAAAACAGTTTTCTCTCGATTTAGATCTCTATTAAAACATAGACTTACTGATTCACTTCTCGAGATAAAAAATTAAATCCTGTGTGTGTTTATTTGGAGTCCATATACGAGCACATCAATCTTTATTTTCCTTTTGCTTCTGCTTTAAGCTCTTTGGTTTTGGCTTGATCTTGTTCCCAGCGCATCTCTTGCTTAAATATTTAACAGTTTTAACAAATAACTTCAGTCATCTAGACAACAGTCCCTGACTCCCGCAATTTTAGAAAAATACGACGTCTTGTTTAGCGAGCATGCTTCTTTTAATCCGAGCAGCCATTCAGAACACAATATGTTTTTACTCTGGCGTAAACTCAAACTAACGATCTCCTTTTTTTAACAATTATGCTATTTTGAACCAACTTAGTCGTGACTGCAAAACGCTGTATTTATAATGTTGTTCTCCTCACCAACTAGTGCTTCGTTTAGGTTGGGACCACGAATTCCTTATCCCACTAGACAGTCGCCTTAATAATATCATTGGCTTCTACTTCTTTTTTGCCACAGCAACAAAACAATTGTTTTCTAATCGAGATAAAACTTACGATTGCCTTATTTTGGTCAATTTTTCAACTTTATTATTTGGATAGACTGGTAAATCATCATAAACAAATTAATTATTTGAATGTGTTGTTCGCTCCACATATAGACGAACTTGTAATTGTTCGGCCTTCATAATCGTTGAACTGTGAAGTGTAGCAGTTGGATACTGATCCGATGCTTTATCGTAAAACTATGTTCAGGGATAAAGGAAAATTTTTGATAAACGGGTTTATAAATAAACCTAGTCGCCACGTGTGGATTAAAGTTACTTCTCTGTTGTCTCTGCATTTGCCACTAAATGTAGAATATATTCACTGTTTAGTGCGGTTTATAAGATGGTGGCATCATTGGATCTTATTTCTACAATAATAAAGCTGAAATTTTCGTTACAGTCGATGGAGATAGTTACCGCACCATGACCAGTGAAATTTTATTGTTAAAATATCGGTTACATTGATCAGGTCAACAATTATTTTTTTTAGAATGGCTCTGTGAGATGGACCTGCGATTTGGCCTTCAAGGTGGTGATATTTAGCAACTCTCATTTATTTTATATGAAGTCACGAGAAGCTACTGCTTTATGCTGATAAGCCAGCTACAATTGACGTCTTGGAGGCCAATTTATTTCCTGTAATTCTTGACCTACGATTAACAATGTTTGAATGAGTGACTCTAATTTGGAAATATGTTTTGTCCAAAAAAAAAAAAAAAAAAAAAAAAAGGAAAAAAGCACACTGACCACATGACCGAACTTATATTCAATTCAGTTTTGACTATATTTTAATTCCTTGTGTTATTTCTTAGAATATTTAATCCTTTCATGGTTAAAACTTAATTTTAAAACTTTATTTAATATTTTTATACTATTGTTTGTACTTTCATGAGTCGTTTTTGCAACCACCTTCGTGCTTAAATAATCCTTTTACATTCATTATTTCTAGGGAACACTCCTGCTGACATTTAAATGCAATTCTTGCCGCAAAAGTAAAATAGCATAATACTGCTTACACAAGAAGCTTAAAAAAGGATATGCAATATGCGATATTGTTATATTTTATTTTATTAGCGAGTCATTTTTTTGTTATTTTTATTTTAAAGCCACCACAATAATTTAGTAAGAAATAAACCCACCAATACATTGTTTTTCAAATATTCACCTTGACCCTTTCATCTGAATGTTTTCTTTAATTAGTGCTGTTCGTTTAAATATTTTTAATTAACATGAACGTGAGTGCGTAAGTTGTATTACAAACGAAAACAAAGTAAAATCTGCAACAAGGCAGCTTACCAGCCAGTTTTAAATTTAAATCGATGGCAAGAAAAACAGGAGAATAACTAAAACAACAAGATACAAGACTAAGACTCTTGTAGTTGTGCGTTTTCATTACACTAAGAAGCTTAAATGAAATGAAATAAAATTTCCACCAAACCATTATAAAGAACAAAAAATGTTTAGAAGTTTAACTGAAAAAACAATTTAATTAAATGGGTTAAAACTAAAATAAAAGAAATACGAAATCCTTTTTTTTCGTTAAGATTTAATTGGTTGATGTCATTTGAGTTTTTACTGTCGCTTTCCACAGTAGAAATTTAAAGTGTGATCTATTTTAGTAAATTTCTTAAAGTTGATTAATGAACAGTTTTTTTTATCTATTCAAGTTTAATTTTTATCGGTAGAAAAGCTTAACAGCCGCTTTTAAATGACTTAAAATAATGAAGGAGGTTATCAATTCGTGTAAGTGTTTCTTTTTATGTTTGTGGCCGCGGTAGTCAGTCATTTTTCAGTCGATTTTGTCTTTTATTTGAGAGGTTATGCTTACAGATTTGTCCAGATTTAAGAAAGGTCTTAATTTGAAAATTTAAAGGGTTTCCCTTCACAACTTACATGTTTTTCACGTGTATTATGAACCGTAAAGGGCACCACTTTAAAATTTAAAAAAGTGCTGTGCAGATCAATGTAGCTCCCAATGGCGAAAAGTAATAAAATGGAAAGGGTGTCCCCATGAGTGCCGTAAATTTACCCATATGGGCCCATCTTTCTTTATAAAAATTAAAAATTATAAATTAAAGGGTGCCCCAAAAGCTAATTTTATTAAATTTATGTGGCCACACTTTTGAACAGTTCTAGACAGACGGTTAAAACTACAAAGAACTTATGTTGCTAACTCCGCTATAACTACAGGTATAAAATTTGGATATTTAAATTAAAGGGTATTCTATTAGTTGATGTAATTTGATGTACGTGGCCAAGCTTTTAAAGAAATATAGACAGACAGTTAAAATATACGGGGGACCTGCGTCCGCTATATTAACGAGTATACAATTTGAATTTAGAAATAAAAGGGTATTTCCAAAATTGATGTAAGTTGACCTATATGGCCGAATGAATCGTTATTAACAAAAACGTGAAAATTAAACAAAGTGTCCATTACTTTGTTTGATATAAGAAGTATAAATATTTTAAAAAATAAATAAAAGGGTGTTACAATAGTTGATGCAATTTGTTGTTTGAGGACAAACTGTTGAAATATTATGTACACACGGTGTAAATTTAGAAAGAACCTGATTGCTAAGTCATCTACTAATCGGGTATTAAATTCCAATTTGGAAACCAAAGGGTGTCCCTACGATTATTGAATGTTTTTAACATAAATATTACACGTTTTACTTTTTATACTTGTTTCATAGTTCAGACAATGAATGTCTCTATAACAGAGGTTTTTTAGATAAAATATTTTTTGGTTCTTGCAGGGCCAAAGCAGTGTAAAAAACGCATAACTTTAAAATAGCACATCAAATTTTTCAAATATTTGCGAAGGCGGTGAATAGTAAGAGAAAATTATTTTAAATTATTTTTCCTTTGGCTTAGAATCGTAATTAATCTTTTGTCAAAAATTACTTCTTTAACTTAAGCACCATGTTCTGTTTAACTTTTAATAAAAAATGATATCAAAATCTCATATCAAAAAAATTTGTTCGAAATAATTCGAAAATAATGCTGCTGTTGTTGTTCTCTGCTCAACTTGTGAGGTCACAAATTACTGCTGGCGTCATATTTAATAGTAACAGAAAAATATTTCTGCAACATTTTTTCCAACTGTAGAGTTGTAAAAAACTATCCAACGATGTTGCACACTTAAAAGCAATTTAAAAAGATAACTTTCTTTCTTATTGTATTATCGTCGCCACTAGTTGAGAGTGCATTAGCGCACACATTTTAATTGTACGCTTGTATGATTGTTTCGCTTTGTCTAAATTTTTTTTTGGTTTTGCTCATGTGCAACTGAAAAATATTATAAAATTGTATGCCTTTGCTTGTTTTCACACACTGATTATAATGACAGTTACAACTACGAACACAAAAATTTAGTTAAAATTGTCTGGGTGACTTCATACAATTTTTTTACACAAAAAGAAAGGCTATCACAACTACATACAATACAAATGGATTGAACAAATAGTCATGGAATTCTGTATACTTTGGCAAAGTTAAGATTTGATTTTTATTTTAATTGAAAAAATATTTTCACGAAAACAAAACGAAACAAAATCAAAAAAGATTACAAAATTTAAAGAAAAAAATATTTCGTTTAGAAAAGCTTTTAAAATAAATTTAAAAAAATAATCCCAACATTTGCAAGTGTTACAAAATGAATGTGAGAAGAGAAGAAATTATCACACATTTGTTCAGAAGTGAAATGCGAAAAACTACTACGCTATTCTATTTCAAGTCTATTTCAAAAGTTTCCATTTATTAGATTTAAATCAAAAACAGTTTTCATTAAAATTTATGACACTTTTGCTTGTTTTACTTAAATTTCTTTTATAAGGAAAATTTTGTCAAAGTTTGCTCTTAAAATTAAAGCATGTGAATGAAATTGAAAAAAAAATTCAAGGCCTTAAGTTCTTATGTTTATGAAGTGTAAATTCTATTACAAAGATTTTATTTACTTTATTATTTGAGACGATTTATTTTTCTTTAAAAAAATTCAATTACAATAAATGAAATAAAAATTATACGAAAAATTGAGACCTCGAGCTAAATAAGTTAATTAAAATAAATATGATAAAATGTGAAAAAATATCCCTTTAGCACATAATCACAACTACATTCGCACAACACAAATAGATTGAACCAATAGTTCTGTAATTCTGTATGCTTTGTCAGAGTTATTATAATTGAAATTTTACTTTTTCGACTTTAAGTTCATTTTTTAATTTGATTTCTAAAAATGTTAAATTTTCATTCATCTATAATATCCACAGTTCAAATCCTACTTGGGAAAAAATAAAAAAAAATTAAATTATTTCCAAGTAAACAAAACGAAATCAAAAAGATGACAAAGGATAATTAGTAATTAAAAGGGTAATAGTAATAATTTTTTATCTAAATATTACGATAAGAACTAAATTTTGTCTGCTAAAGAAACATAGAAAAACAGATGATAGTTGATAAATTTAAATCATTAATAAATAATTAGAATTTTTCAAGAAGTTGTTTATATATTTTTTTTAATTTCTAAAATATGTAACTCCATTTCGATAGATATTCTGCATCCTTTTAGGAAGCGACTTCTGTTTAAGCAAAAATAACTTTAGTGTATTTTAACAGAAGGTAGTTCATCTAACAATCGAAATATAATAAAAATCGAAAATTTAATATCCCTATTTAATTAAAAAAAAAAACTAAATGAAACGTTAGGATTTATAAACAAAATAGAAATTCAGGTAATTAAACTCTTCTTTTAAGCCGCCACTGGCCGAGTTAAACACCCACACGAAGGGTTCCGTATTTTTAGAGGCATCTTTTTAAATTTTAATAAAAATTTTTAAAGTTCATTTAGCAGGGTAAATTAAAAATAAGTCTCTGTGAAAAACATGTAGCTAGTGGGACGCCTTTCTTTTTTTTTTCTTTTATAGTAAACTAGTTATGATAAAGGCATAATTCACTTTTTCAAGAAAAAAATTAAATTGTAAAATCTGCCACGGTCTGCATCCTGAGATAATAAGTGCAAGTATATCTTCTCGAGGTTTGGCCTCAATACTTTTAGAACCTTTATAACGCAATCCTTTAAAAATTTGAATTATTTTAAACCCAAAGTGACTTAAGCCACTTTCATTTAAACGGCTTAAATTTGCTTTGTTAATAGAAAAAATTTTCTTTTGTGTTCTAACCTTTACGTTACTTTCTTCTATCCAACTGAATATAATGAAAAAATAATAAATACTTGCATACACACACACACACATACGTTGCCACACATTTACTTTATGAAATGTGAAAAATTCTTTTGAAAAATAATTGCATTTTTTCTCGTTTCCTAAAGCATGTAGATTTTTGTTTCAATAATTTTCTTTTCATATCAATGTGTTGGTGTGTGTTTATGAGTAACATATTTTAAATAACGTACAGTGTTGCCTATTGGAGTTTTTGGTTGTCAATTTAGAATTTTTGGAACCAATTTAATTTCAATATTCATAGAATTTGTTAAAGTATTGATTTTTAAAATAAAATTTTTTGAAATTCTTAATTATATAGAAGTTTTATATTTTTAATCTAGATCAGGTTAAAAAAGATAAATAAAAAAGTAATAAAAAATAAAAGAAATCAAGTTTTTAAGAGTTTTTTTGCACCCGTTTAGCTATAAATTTCTAAAAATGCATTTTAATGTAAAAGATAAAAGATGAACATTAGATATTTATTCTCCTTTCTGTTCTTTTTTTGTTGAGAAAGAATAACAACGAGCATGGCAATACTACATTCACTGTATAAAAATGCATTTACATCATAAAAAGGATGTATCATGAATTGAAATATAATCTTCCATAAATAATTCATATGCATATGTGTGTGTGTGTGTAAACGTGTGCTAAACCAATGTTATGGGTTACGCATGAATGGTCTTTAATAGTAGAACAACTGCAGCTGGTATTTTTGTTTTTGTTTTATTTTCGTACAAAACTCTTTAAAGTATAGAAAGGGAAATATTCTAAGAATACAGTTTACACAAGGTTAAATGATTAAACAATAAAATAGTAAAATTTAAAAAACTAAATATATTTTTTAGAAGTAAATAAAAGATTCGAAGTTCTAAATTTTATAAATATTTAAGAAAAAAGTGTTTTGGGTGTCTGATAATTTTAATTTCTGTTAAAATTAAAAAAAATAGGGCGGAAATAAAAAACGTTTATTTGGAACTCAATGATTTTGGGTAAATTTCGCTGGTTTTGTTTAGTAAAAAAAAAACTTAGACGTTTTCATTGAATGAAGAGTGTTTCGAAAGGAACAAAAATTTAGTGGAAAGTAGAAAATTAATGTTTTTAATGAATCCTCTTTGATATTTTTGCAGTGACTATATCGTTTAACCTTTCAACTGACTCTTTTTCGGCCAAAAATCCAACAGCAAATCCTTTTTTTCTGCAAAATTTCAACCAGTTTGGACATTTGGTATCGTTGAATTAAACGCTTTTCAAAATAAATCCGGTCAAACAGGGACCTTTAATAATGGCCAATATATATATTTTAATAATATTTAGTTACAAAAAGACGGTGTTATGTGTCACACAGCCCACAAAGAAAATAATTTACAGCATCAGATGCACCTTCTGTTACGGGAATACAGCTGACCCACTAGACCGTTAAATTTTTTTAATTGAATTTTTGTTAAATAAAAATCTATGCGAAAAAGTTTTTAAATTGAAGGGGGAAGGACGAGTGCATGCCATAAAAAAGCGATAAGGAACATTTTTCTTTCCAGGGTTGCCAGATTTTTTTTTAATCGAATACTCATTTGCTGACTAAAGTAATTTGTTTTTAAGGTTTCCTCACTAAATTTGAAGAGACTTATTGTTGCAGCTTTTTAAAAACTGGACAGTAATCAATTCAAACAGTTTTCTGCCTGATTAAGCACTTTGTGAAAGTCTTTCTCAAAAATTACAGATTTGATGTCTTTAAGGTGCAGGATATTTATTTTTTACAAAAGTTTACACTTGTTAAACACTCGAACTCTTATACTGCGTTCACTCTTTGTCATTTCTGATCAGAATAGTTGACGACGCTACCAAATTATCCAGATTTACTTTCAAAATCAGTCATCAATTTAAGCAACTATTAGATGACATCGTTATATGTTTTGTCCACATAATTGCCCATCTCAGGCAGCCATCTATTGAACGGTACCATTTTATTCACATTTTAAATAAATAACGCAATAATTAAAACGCCACAAGAATGTGTTTAGTGAGAAAATATCTCCATTTAAATGAAAGTGTGAAAAAATATAAAAATTTATACATTCATCATCTATTACCGCACCCGTATACAATCCAGCTAGTGCTGGTATCAACGCTAATAGATCGTCATGTACGTGCAAAATAGTGCTTGACGATGAGACAAAATTTTTGGATCAACTGGTCCATTAATAACAAAATTGACGCATGTGGATTTAAAGAAATTAAAACAGACCCTACAGGCTCCATTACATCCAGAACCATGCGGCGTTTAGTGCCATTTCCGCACTAAAGGCATCACTGAATCTTATTTCCTTATAAATAAAGCCAGAACTCGCGTTACGGAGATGATCAGTCATCTTTTGTTTAACAATATATGACATTAATTGAGATATGCTTTCAATTGGAAGGTGCTGTGCGCCAAGCAGCAACCGCAGCGATCTCCTTTTTGAAATCAAAGTTTGGCGTTAAGCTTAAATTCAGGAAATGCAGCTGCAAATTGGTCACCAAAGTCATGCGACTGGCTTATGCTGATAAACTAACGCAATAATTTGCGCATTGATGACTGAAAACGGACTAATAACCGAAGCTGTGGCTGTATTCCATGTATAGATTGTTCGAATAAAAATTATTTTAATTAAATTTATTTTTTTTTTGTATTATATTTTTATCATTTAAGTTTTATCGTGCTTACAGGTATCACCCTTTCAATAGATATGTGTTGCTTTTAGTTATTAAAGTAGTAAAGTTCTGTGTCAATATTTGTTTTCATAAATTCAATATAAGATTCCAAATTCTATTAATGTTCTGTAACAAGACATTGAATTTGAATGAAACTTACGTTTCGTTATCCCGTTTTGCAGTTCCTTAATGGCTCTAAAAAAATAAACACCTGAGTTTTATGCTCTGTTGCTCTTAACAAAAAATTTGCGTAAAGTAAAGTCCTTTTCTCTACTTCTCTTCTTTTTTATGGTTTTCAACTTGAAAACAATATCACTGCCCCTGAAGTTTATAGGAAAGTAAAAAATTATTTAAGTGATTGCAACCTTTAATCCAAATCCTAAAGTTTATACCTGGTCACCAATAAGGTTCTGTGTAATAAAAGAAGAATTATTTTCAAGCACCGTAAGGTAGAAAGAATTAATTTAATAGAGAAGTAAGTGAAAAAAATAAAAAGGTTTCTATTCTATTACTTCTTTTCTTGTTTAAAAAACACTTAAAATTTTCGTCGTCATCTTACAAAGTCCACTTGTGTAAAAATTTAAAATGTAAAATTCATTAAAAATGTTTCAATATGAATTTCTTGTTTATAAGAACGTCTTAATATGTTAAACATTCATTTACCACTTAATGTTGAGACTTTAAATATTTAAATGCTTTTGAACGAGTTTAAGCACCATCACGCAATAAAAAATTTGTTCATGTTTTTATTTCTTAATTTCACACTCTTAACAGAAGAAAAAAATTTTATGTGGAAAACATGGAAAGGAAAAGAATAAGATGCAAAGAAAATAATATTTAACTTCTGCTGCAAAACCCTTAAAAACTAGTTATTTTAATAAACCATGCTGAGGACAAAGAGGACATGAAAATCTACTTGAGATTTGTTTTTAAATAAAAAATGTAAAGAATATTTTTATATTCTTTCCTTTTCTTGTTTTTGCCATAAATAAACTAAAAAATACAAAAGGAGTTCAACAACCCAAACAAATTAATATCAATAAAAACATGTATTTGAAAAGACTTTTTTTTATGAGTTACAAAGGATTGTGTTAAAAACCAAATTGTTTATGCTTCAAGAACAATTAGGCAAATTGTATATTTTTTATTTTCTTTGTATTGACTTCCAGCTTAGTTTAAGTTAAATATTTCAAAGGGCACAGTAATCGATTTTATGATAAATTAGGAAATTTTATGAACTCAAGTCACCGTCATGCGAAGTATTAGTTTCTCTTTTCTTTGGTTTATAAGAACCCGCTCAATATTTTGTATGAAGTCATGTACGTTGTCTTTAAGAAATCGTACGGAAAACCACAAGGGAGTTTGACAAAAAAATGAAAGGTAACTGGAAAAAAAATGTCGCCAGAGCAAAACTTAGTTTTAAAAAATGCAATTTATGCCGCAAATATATCTGCAGGAGTTTTAGTGGTGAATGCAATAACACAAGAATAAAAATGACTGATAAACTACTCATGTGACAAGCATTTTATCCTTAAACAGCAGTGCTTAAAATTACAAAAGAACCTAAATGCCAGATTAAATATAATTGAATTTTTAACATCTAAAAACTGTAGGACTTACATGGTTTTAATGATTAATACAGAGTGTCCGCCGGGAAGGTGTGCTAATTTGCTTTGCCGCAATTTTAGTAAATATTAGTCTTGACAGTTCATATTTAGCAATTGTGAAGTAAACACATGGCAAATTTATTATGGAAAATATTTTTTTTAAAGAGAAATAGCACTTCAGGCATTAATACCTATTAAGTTAATTTGGTACCCGTGCTACATTCTTTAGGAAAGGGATAGATAAGAGATAAGACAGGTGGTGAAAGAGAGAGATAGAGAGTTAGTTATTTTACTTCGCCGGTCAGTATGCTATGAAAGAAGTACCGACGAAGGAGGCTGCATGTTTTAATGTAAATTCTGAATATGTATTTATACCATTAAACAGAAAAAAACATTTTATTTTTTGATTGCCGCAGGGATCGAACCCTGGACAACCAAGTTTGTAGTCAACGTGTTTACCACTTCGACTACAGCAACCAAAGAGTTTAAGTCGTTTAAAAAATTAATCAAAGTTATTCATCGATTACTGAGACGATGAGCAAGTTACATGAAATTTTTTGGAAAAACAACTCGATGACAAAACGCGCTATATAACGTGTAGTGAATGATTTCTATAGGCTATAGGCCCAAGCATGAACTACAGCGTACTGCAAGATCGGCTAAAAACATGACTAATGCTCAAAAAATAATTTAAAACAATCAAAAAACAGTTGAGATAAAAATAATTTTTAAGTTATAAAAGCGTCTTTCAGTGTTCAGTGATGTTACTTCACAGTCTCTTTTGATGGTAACAGATTTGCTCCAATTTGATTGTAGTGCTTCTATTTTAGTAAGTTCGGGATGTTGGATATTTCGAACATTAAGTTTTCTTAAATAATCTATAGATTATTAAAACAAACAGAAAAAAAAAACGAATACCTTAAATATTCCCTTAATTTTGCTTGAAGTGAAAAATTTCTTCTTTTTTCCCTACACGTCAAAATTTTGAAAAAAGAAAATCCTACAAAAAGGGAAAATTTCCTACATCTGTCATCACTGCTCTGAACCCACATCAACATTAGCCCAGATATTTTATTGTTTCATTGTTTTCCAACAAATTTAGCACAATACGTATGCGATAAGTAAGTGTCCAACCTTAAACTTTTATTTGCAGAAGGCTCCAAGTCAGATGATTAGTTCAACTTTGGCCTAACTAGAGATAATGGGAATATTGTTTACATTGGCCTCCTTAACAAAATTTAACTGCCGAACCATTTGCACTTGAAGAAATACTCGCTAAACAGCCGACTCAAAATCGGTTACTGCATGTTAAGCTTCTTATCTATCGAAGCTGTACTTAATTCCTTTTATGACTGAAAATATTCGTGCACACAGCACAGATACAAAATAAAGATTTTGTGGATCCCTTAATATGTTGAGAAAAAGGCTAAATAGGCCACTGTGTAAATTTTTTACGTGGGAAAGTCTGGATATTATCATCGTAGTTACTCAACAGAAACATCCTCTCAACAATGGTCTGTTGTAAATTAACGTAAGTTTAAACAAGTTAATCAATACACCCAACAAAATACATGCTGGCAGAACACACGCTGTAAGCGGAAGAGCGAAGAGTTTAAGCGGCAAGTGGCTCATTACTGAGTTTCATTACTGGGCGGTTAGTTGTTAAAATGTTATTGTCTAGAGAGGTTTATTCAATGTTACAACGCGTAAATCGTATCCATACTTTTCAGAATTTAATTGTTTAGGAAAAAAGGGGAAGAGTTGATGTCAATCCTAAAAATCAAAAAAGAAGACATTGCAGCGAATTCCTTCATATGCCTGTGATATTTTTTAATTTTTTAAAACAATTAACAAAACATAGAAAATCATTGTTTGTTGTTTTAACCTTAAGGTAACTTAGTTTTGTATGTTTGTTAATTTTTTAAGTATTTGCTTTGGATTATTAACATCTATTATTTGCAGGTCTCTCTCTACTGGACATTCTTTCAAGATTTGGCTTTTGCTTTTCGAATGGCTAGAAGTATAGTCAGCGATTTAAATTCAGAGACCTTAATTATCATATGGAAAGATTTTTTCTATAAATAGATGACTACAATAGAAGAGCAACCAAAACTTTCTTCCAACATTTTTCGGTTATCTATTTTTAATTTTAAAGCTTGGCATCTATCTTGTAATACTTGCGGTGTCTTTCTTAAAGCTAAAAATAAGAAAAAGTTTTATTCCTGAGCGACTCAAAAATGCGATTCACATGCTGCTTATTGCTTGGCCACTTTAGTACTATTTTATGTTACAAATTTTAGCTGCTCAATACTCTACCACTTTTTTCTTTGTCGCTCTTTGCGTAACCTTTGCCTAACAATGGTCCACTTTAATTTAACACTTATACACCCTTTTGAAAAAGTAGATTTGCTCCGTTGCACTATATGCACCCTTTCTAGATGATTGTTTGTCCCCTACGACTCCGCCAGAGCTGAAATATTTGGAACATCTCTGCCATAAAAAAATAACTTTCAGTTACATTTTAAGAACTTATGAAATAATATTTAATATATTTTTTAATTAAACTTCCAGTCGAAAGTCTTGGCTGCTAGAAGTCTGGCTGGCTCGAAATGTGACCACTGTTGTGTTTAATGTTTGACAGAGTTTTCGACAACTCTGATGATTGTCTGGCAATTTTATAAATATGTTGAAATTGTTTTATTTAATTGTTCATTAACTGATTTTGCTGATACTTTTTTATATTTGAACTATTATTTCATTTAAATTCTTTTATATTTTTATGAATTCCTTTTTTTATACTTTCTGAACTGAAATATTTTTGTCGGCTTTTTAATAGATTTATTTGAATTATTTTATTGCAAATAAAAATGTATTTAGAATTCATTATTTAACTTTAAAATCTTAAATGGTTTTTATTAGATATTCATAGTTCAAGAAAAGACATGACAATCTGTAAAAATTATTTATTTCTTCATTTTATTAAATTCAAGTAGCGGAGAAGTGAAAATAAAAAATTTAGTTTTTGAAGGACACACTAAGCGACAAAAAGGATATTAAATATTCAAGTATTCTAAGTGCTGAGTAAAGAGAATTATTCGTTGAATTGGTTTTTAAGTGTTCGAACTTAAATTTAAACAGCCACAAAATTAAACACAACCAACGACACAACGTCAATATAAAAAAAATGCGTTAGTGCGTATAACAAACACTTGATTGATAGTAATGGAAAATATTTTATTCAAAGTAGATTCATTTGAATATATTTAGGGAGCTAAAGCATTTTGCAGTTTTTGTAGAATTTTTTAAATGAAAAAATGTTAATTAAAAATTATTTTAATAAACCTTTAGATGACTGTTCATTTCTTTGAACGTTTATCTATGAACTTTTTAAATACTTAAGCAAATTTATTTGCATCTTTTAACAACAACAAACGGTTGTTCATAGGAATCAGAAAATATGATTCTCAAGAAATTTAAAACTATAGTGATGAAGATGGTGTCTCAGTGTACAGGGAGTAAAACTTCTTTCTTTAAGTTTTTGTTCTTTGATGATTATTGTACTGCTTTTTATTTTATATATATTTTGTTATAAATTCCCTTTGCTTTATTTTTAGAGACATATAATTATCTTCATTCAATTAAAATGAATAATTTACTAAAATTTCTGAAAGCCAAAGTTGGTGACTGTGTTGGTGGTCACAAAATTGTGTTGTAAAACAATTTATGCAAAAATGAAAACTGACTTTAAAACAGACAGATGAGCCAAGAGTAATGAAATGTTAAATAAAAATTTTAATCGCACTTCAAATGAAAATTTTCAGGAACATCATATTACATGACCTATAAGGGCAACCTTTAATTTTAAATTTTATACTTATTTTTATAGCAGACATTCGGTGTAATTTTCAAGCCTTTGACTACAATGGTTCAAAAAATAAAGTTATTTGGATTCAATTACATCAGCTACGAAGAAACCCTTTAATATCTGTCTATTAAGATTCGAAAGATAAAGATTTATATACAACAAATTGTAGAACGTATGGGCACACCCATTGTTTACTTTTTTTTTAATAAGACTTGCTAAGAAAATGTCAACTGTCTGTTTGCAGGTTTTAAAATATAAGGCCATATACATTACTTTTTTCTTCCTATGAGGACACCCTTTAATTTCCAATTTGCCAATGGCCAGTGAGTCGCACAACGCATTACACAGAAAATTCGTTTTTTAGCCGAACAGTTCGTATGTGGAATAATCTCCCTTCTGAGGTCTTTCCACCCACTTTCAATGTGCAAAGATTCAAATCAAATGTTCACAAGCACTACTTCCGCTATCCTCCATCCCACAACCTAATTTTCTAGTTCTGGCACAATGCATTCCAAAAGTAGGGGTCATCCCCTGAGTGCTGGTCCAAATTAAAGAAAAAAATTTAATTCTTGTTCCTATTGCAGATACAATGGTTAACGTTTTTAATAATTTTCTAATATTCTACTATAACGAATTAAATATAAGGCCGTGTAAGTCAAACAGCATCACCTTTGGGACACCCTTTAATTCTTAAGCTTATCTTTTTTATTAATTTCTATTTATGATTGCTGTAGAAATGGCAACTTTATTAATATTTGGTAATTGACCCGTAACTTTAAAAAGACATGTAAAATTCACGTGTGTTATATGGGGACACCCTTTAGTTTTTAATTGTATAATTTTTTTTATAAAATCAAATTGTTATCATCACTTTTCAATTGTAAAACAGTTTATAATTTTAAATAAAATTAAAATAATGGTGTCCCGATAGTAAGTGATTTATACGTAGATGAAGAGTCATTACAATCGTTTCTTTATTATGTGACAAAACAAAATTTTTAATAAATAATTTTCCACTCTTAGATTTTTATATCAAATTTCTTGTTAAAAAAATGACCCAATCATATTATCTTTTAAAATTGAAACACATCATCAGTGTCAATGTCTGCCTTCAGCATCAATATCATCATCATCATCATTATCATCATCATTTACAGAATGTTTATTTTGGTTGTGCTTAACAAGGCATTAAATCAAATTAATTTTATGATGGTCATAAGCAGCACAAAAAGTTAACAAATCATAAAAATAAATTTTATCACAAATATGAAACAAAACAACACAAACAAATTTTAAATGACTGATGATTGTTTTGTTCGGTTAAATGTCAATCAATATAACAAAACAACGATAAAAAAATATCCAGGCAATAAATTTCAAAATTTCAAAAGAAATCAACAAGTTTTGTATTTTTGTTTTTTTTAACTTAAATAACATAAAATAACCGCTTCTAAAATAGAGGAAAATAAAATTGTTTATGAAATAATATTTGTAACTTTAACAAATTTTACCTCCATCTGCGAGCCCTTTTTTCCCATGCCTCCACCGCCTCCACCAGCACCACCACTTTGTGCAGCATTCATGGTGTAAGAAATAAAATTTTAACTGCTGCTTAAAATATAAAATAAATATTTCTTTGCTCGTCGAGATTCTGTAAATAAATTATTCTTGTTTTTAGGTGGTAAAATGTTTTATACGCAGACCGAGTACTTTTTCAATTTAAAGAACTTTTCACCATCAACTTGATACGAAAAAAAAGAAACAAAAATTTATTTTTTCAGATGTTGTTGTTTAGTGAAAGTAGACAGTTGGCTTTTAAGTGTTTGTTGTTGAACATTCAGACACATTTTTGCCACTTAAATTAATTTTTAACCACTTGACTGAAAAAGAAACAATTTTTTCGTTTGTTTTTTTCTTTTAAATAAATATTTTTAAATAATTTAATTTTTTGTTTATTTATTTTTATTGTTTTTGCCCACCAGGTGCGTTCATTTATTCATGTTGTGATTGTTGTTGCAATATCCGTTGTAGATTGTATTTCCGGTCTTTCTTGCTTGTTCATGATTTTTGTATTGTGTTTTTGTTTTTATTGCTGACACAAAAATGCTGCTTAACAAATTTTTCACACTTTTTCGTTCTTTATTCAATTAACTATTTTAACATTTGTATCGGAATTATATATATATATTTTTTTCTTGATAATACATCGTGTTGTTATTTTGCTGGCAATTCTGCTGGTAGTTAATTTTGTAAAGAGTTTGTTTATTTTTTTTCAATTGATATGTGATTAAGTCATTATATTTTATTAATTATAATATTATTCACATTTTTATTTTGATGTTAAACACAAACAAGCATAAAATCATGTAAATTTTGTTAAAATTTAAACAAATAAAATTAAGCATATATGAAGAATATAACGGGATTATTACAATTTAATTGGCGACCATGTGTAATCAGTTGATTTTTATTCATGCACAAACCTACAGAAATTAAATTTATTACCGATAGAATTTACAAATGAATTGAAAGTCATAAAGGGCTCACTTTTTGACATTTATAATCAACACAATTGTAATTTATAGACAACTGTTTTATTGCAAAACTGCATTTAGCGATGAGCTTCATTGTAGGCTAAAAGACTTCATTAATAAATAAAATTGCCGCATTTGATGTGAAAACAATCCGCTACAGATCCTGAAAATGCATCGTTTGTTATAGTTTAACGGTAGTGGCATCATGAGATCTTATGAATTGACCTTTAAAAATTAAGAAGGATCTCGAAGTAAACTAAATGGACATCGTTGAGGCGAAAGAGATGTGGTTTATACAGGCTGTCCTACCTGCCATATAGCGACTGCAACCATCGACTCAAAGAAGTCATTTGGCGATAAATTGGTTTGGAGAAATTGCTTGATTAGATAAATCTTAATAGTGTTCTTTTGGCCCAAGTGAAGTCACTGAATCATGTTGATCAACCAGTAACAAATGATATTTTGTAAGACAACACTATTTTTTAAATAAAAAAAAAATTTTTTTTTGAAATTGTTTACAACTTAAATAGCTATCAAGGTTTAAATAATCCTTAACACGCCTTTTGTCTACAATTGCAGAAATATTTTAGATGCGAATTGAAGAGGCTGCACATTAAAGTGGAACTCATCCATTTTAATTTGCAATAATACTTTCAAGCTTATTTGTGAGTCAGTTTATTTAAAGATGGCAGATTTTAATGGTATAATGAGTTATTCAAATTTTAATAAATCCAGAGCTTTGTCTGATTCAATATTCTGACCCTCTTAAGTCATAATTTTTTTTTTAAGGAATGAAGCCTTTAATTTGGTGTTTTGGCTTTCATTTGGCCTGGTTAATTAACTCAGGAATTTTATTTTACTAAATAAAAGAAATCTGGGTTGTAGTTTTAGATATAATCCCAAGGCAGTATATTTGAAGAAAAAGAATGAACTGTTTTTTTTATAGCCCAATTAGATTTCACTAATGATATAAAATAACTTCCTCTAAAAATATGAAGGCTTTCAAAATACATCAATGTTTATAAACTTCTAGATATTTAATAGATACGACAATAGAACTCCTTTCACCACACAAGAATTCAAAAATATACAACAACTATTAAAGAAAAATAGAAGAAAAACAAGAACGTGCCTGCAAGTGCAAGAAAAAAATTTAATAACTCTATTATGAGCAAATTCCTTTAAATATTTTAATAAAATCTTTTTCTGCTTAAAAGTAAAATTATGTCACGTATTTTGCTTTAGCAAACTTCTCAATTAACTTTATTTACATATGTGTGTCATATTTAACTCTTTTTAGTTTCTTTTTTGCATAAATTTTCTAGAAAAAAAACACTTTTAAAGCGTCCAACAGTCTGCATTATGATGTCTGTTGCCAAGTTATATGGCTGACGCAGTCATGAACCCATTGCTATTCGGAAATTTTTTCAAGAATTGTAACTTTGAGTGGGGAAAAATTACAATATTTTACAAATTAAATAAGTTATTTGTAATATCACCGGAAGTAAATTGCTATAAAAAGAGGATATGAAATTTTTACTTAACGAGGATTTGGGATTGAATTTTTATAGAATTATCCTTATTATCAATTAATGATTAAATGACTTTGAATCATTACACCATTGAATGTATTTCTCATCTTTGTACACGAAATAGAGATCTTAAAATAAAGTAGAAAATTATTTTAAAATAGCGTTTGGATCACTGAAATTTGGTCGAATATAAATGTTTTAACTCTCTCAGGAAAAATGAAGCTCTAAGGGAACATATTTTTGTTTTCGTGTAAGTAACAAGATCTGCCAGCTGAAATATTAATTGACTTTAAGTCTCATACATCAATGGTAGTTAAATTTCTTACATTGTCATTATTTCAAACAATGCCAATGAAATTTCAGTGGTAATGAAAAAATCCCAAATATAGCACGAAGTTAATATTGTGAACTCAAATTGATATCATTCTGTTAACAGCTTTACATATCAATTTCTTAGGATATCACGACACTAAATAAAAAACCAAAAATAGTGTCATAAACTTATCTTCCGCACTTAAACGAATAACTTTTTTAAGAAGACTTATTAACAAAATTTTGTTTAGTTTAAACTTAAGAAGAAGAAACTTAAAAAAAAAATAAAGCAAAACTAGTGCACGTTTCGCTTTGTAGTCGTTTTACCCTTCCACTTAAGCACGTAATATCGTTCTGTGCTTAAACATCTTTTTTTATGAAGAGAGAAGCTGACACCAAAAAAGATGGCATTTTGTTGGTTTTAGTATTTTTTAAGCAAACACATTAACAAAGTGTTTGTCTCTCTTTTGTCGTTTCTATTTTCGTTGCGTTTTATTTTATTTAAATACAAAATATTTAATTTGTATTTTGTGACAGTTTTAGTTATTTTTAAGGAAACTGTGACACTTGCATTTAAATCATATATGACTTCACCATTTGGCTTGAATACTTTTCTGTCCAGCAGTACTGAACCATTTAATATAATTGCCGCTGCAGCTAATTGACATTGTTGGTCAATCAAATTATATGATGAATTCTACCCACAATTTCTGAAGTGACTACTACAATGGATTTCCTGAAAAAGATTTTTTATTGGTTGGAGTACAACCATTTTTTCGCATTTTTTAAATAGAAAAAATTCGTCTCTGAATTCATTGATTTTCTTTATTTATTTTCAGGGATTCCATATTGAAGGGGCATAAAAGTAACCCTTTTAATAACGCTGCAATATCTGTCGGTCTGTCACAAGCCTCTATCGCAGGCAACCGTAACATGTGGACACTTGAAATCTTAGTACGGTGAAAATAAAAATTAAAGGGTGTTCCCATATAGACTTGATTTTAATGCACATGGCTTTGGTTTTAAAAAACATTAAAGGCAGTCACTCAAAACTTAAGCAGAGTGTGAAGTACTATGTCCACTATAACGACAGCAATAATTCAATAAACAGATAAAAAATTAAAGCTCAAAGGCGGCCAATACAAAAAAATGAGCGGCTTCTGTTGGAGTCGGTGATATTTTTTATTCATTCGTATCGAGCTTTTTCAGTGACTGCACCGTAAGAGTTGTTACAGATTGGATTCCATCATAAGAGCTGAAACAAAAATTAGGGGTACCACAACGCTGTGATATTTTTCTTTAATGAGCTTTTTGGTCAAACTTAGAACGCAATTTACTGTCTTTCCGATGACAGCAGCATTTGCCATTTGTATGCATTCGGTAGCTAATCAAATCTTTTAGAGATTGAGCTAAGCAACAGCATATGAAAATACTTTCAGTCACAATCTCATAAAAATATTTGATTTAAGTCCAGACGGATAGAGTTGATTTCAATGTTCGTAAGTCTTTATGTTGCATGCTTTCGTACAGACGTTCGACCGAAAGTGGTGCTCAATCTATAAGTATGGGCGATCTAATTCTTGCATAATAAGAAGCTCTTAATGTTATTGCTATAAAAATTTAGTGTGATGTATGATCGACTAAACACATTTTTCAAGTGTTGAAATAAGCTTCTAATTGGTATTTCACTCGATTGGATCTCTCTACTATTTTTACCACCTTCATCCGGCCAAGTATGGAGTATAACTCTCATATATTAACCGAAAGATCGAAATCTGTTTTAGAATTAGTCAACTGCGTACAGGAGAGGGCAACGAGTGTCATTAGTGACAGAAGAGTATCCAGCTGTCTTGACTCTCTTGACCATCAATGCAATACGGGTTGTTTTATCGATACTGCAATGGAAAGTGCTCTAACGAGATTAGGAAACTCATTTATAACATCCGCACGTTTTTGCTTACACTTTGCATTTCATTAAGACATCATCCGTTTGTGGTCGATTTAAAATGAATTGCAGTACGCATTAAAAATAAAATTCGGTTTTAGCCTAACAGTTCATATGTGGAGTCATCTTCTTGTAGGGTCTTTCCTGTCACTTTCAGTGTAGAAAAAATCAAATAGAATGTCAACCAATTTAATTGATATTTAAATAAATATCGGCCATTGGAGAGTTTTCATTCTAATTTTTGTCTAAACAAAAAATTTCGGACAATTTAACACAGTGTAAGAGACCTGTCAATTTAAATGATTTTCTCTTGGCTTCAAAATTTTAATCGTCGGTATTTATTTTTTTAAGTCCTCATACAAAAGCCTTTCTGTTAACTTAACGGCAGAATTAACAATTTTAACATTTAAAATAAAAGAAGCAATCGAATTTAAATGGAGCTTTCGATCAGTTTTGAATACTGTAAACTGTCCCATCCATGGTTTTGTAAAGAAGCTTTATATTTTGCTTCATATTTTTCATTTCCGAAAATTCCTCATATTTTTAAGATAAAAAAATAATGATGTTTCTTTTTACTCTACAAGATTTAATTTACGCAACACGTGTATGACATTTATTATCTAAGTAATCGTTAGGTATGTAAAAGCAAATTTCAACAAAATCTCTTTTATTTTTTCTTAAAATTACAAACTCAAATCTTATTACCTTTTGTTCTCTTTTATGCATTAACTCATAAAAAAGATAAAAGTTAATTTAAAACTCTTATGAATATAAAAAGCTAAAAGCAGAACAAAATTCCTATCAAACATAAAAGGAACATAATTTAAGCTATAATCTCCTCCATTCATCCATTAGCAAAAATGAAAAAGAAATATAATAATACTAGAGAAAGATTTAACTTAAAACAAAATAAATACAGCCAAATAAAAGCAAATAATGTGAAATCAAAAGCCACAGACACCAACTCAAACACATAAACATGAATTAAGAAATTCAAAAGACAGAAAATTATGGTTTTTTCTTTCTTTTTTTTATTTGGACTAGTAAAACAAAAAACACAAAAATAAATAAAAGACTAACAGAATTTTATATACTGTAAGAAAAAAAAAAAAAAAAAGAAATAAAAAAAAATTGAAATTAAAGAGATCTAGAAATCAAGCGATGCCATTAAAATTCAAAAAACATAAAAACAGCAAATAAGAATTGTTGAAAAGTTTTTGCAAAAAAACAACATTTTACTAAATAAATTATTAACCAATTTCTTTTTCTCTCTCCCTCTCTTCATTGACTCTAAATTTATTTTTATATATCTGTAACTCTACATTCAGTTCGTGCAAGACTGTGCAGGAAATTACTGCTGGGCTTATAAATGTGTAAAACATTGCATACTTTTGGGCTTATTTATTCTTAAAAATTAAATTATACTTTGTTATGCTTGAGTATAATTTTTACTTCTCTTTAGCAAACATAAACTTTTACAGATGTTTTATGATCATTTAAAATTTGCAATTTCAGGTTTTTGGTGTTTTGTTGCAGGGTTCAGAAAATGCACACATCACACAAAACATGTAATGTTCGAAAGCCACTCACAAATTTATTTTTTTCATATCAATTCCAAACTTTTCTATATTGCCGAACACACATATTTGCTTGTATTGTTTTTTAATAATTAGTTGGTACACGAACACGTTTTCAGCATGAAATATTAGGTGTCGTGTATGGAAAAATAATACATTAAATACACATTTGAATTTTCGGTTGGTATAGATAACACGCGATCGTTGAACTGTATACACGATTGATTGTATCTATATTTTAAGTTCGTATAAGGAAAAACGTATATTATACTGGAAAGCATTAGAAAGTTTTCTTTTTAACAATTCGCAAGTTTTAATTACGATACAAAAAATTTACATGTCTTGTTGAAACTTACAAAAAAAAACTAAGTGCAGTTACCAATGAAAACCTTAGATTTGCCTAAAAATTGGTGTCGCCAATCGGCATTTACTATTTTTAATTTTTAAAATTTTTTTATGAGAACCAGCACTCAGGGGATGACCTCTACTTATGCAATGCAATGTGCCGGAACTAGGAAATTAAGTTGAGGTTAGGGGAATAGAATAAGCAGTGCTTGTGGGCATTTGATTTGAACCTTTGCACATTGAAAGTGGAAGGAAACCTCCGCAGGGTGTTTATTCCACATACGAACTGTTCGATTAAAAAACGAATTTTCTCGGTAATGCGTTAGTGCGATTTACTGGCCAATCGACCACTAGGGTATGCGCTCTTACTGTGGAGCCCGTTGCATGTACGAAATTACGGTTTTCAGGAACAAGTTCACTGATTTCGGAAGAGCAAATTCCATTGTAGTAACGATAAAATAGTGAAACACACTTCACATTGCGTCGATGCTTCAGTGTAACTCCAAAGTAGACTTTGAAGTCCGGCCCATACATGAGAGTTGTATTCTATTTTCAGTCTGATAAAGGTGAAATAACTTTTAAAAATTGAATTTAAACAAAAACTAAATTATTTCCTAGCACCGAGATGAGAGATAATTACAGGATAGTTAAAATTTATTTGTATGGCGGGCGCTGGCATCCCGCCTCCTACATATGCAGGCCCTAGTTTTATAAACAAAATAACTGATAACTGGCATTGAAATATTAATACGATTTCTGAAAATACGTTGCAGCTATAGACGCCAAATAAGGAATCTTGAATATCAAAAACCCGGGTTCTTGACGGACTTATATATCACGTTCCTAGAAGCCGAAAATGATTCAGAAATCCTGAGAATCTTTGTCATCTGGCATTTGAAGCCCATCTGAAGCTTATTAACCTCATAAGAATTAAAAATTGTACATGAAAAATTTAAGAAAAAAGAAAAGACCACATCTTTTTTCACACAACATTTAATGCCGTTTTAGAAAATTTTTTTTAAAAATTAGTTTAACCTTTTTACTTTTTGTCGCTTTATTAAGTTAAAATTACTGGAGGTAAGCAGCCGGTAAATTATCTACAATAACAACAATCATTTTATGTACATTGTTGATGAGAAAACATTTCTGCCGCTTACATCTTGTCGCTTTCATGACATAAAACAAAAAAAATTTCCTAAAAAGTGCTGACTTCTTAAAAAAATGTGGTAACTGCAAAACTCTTACCAGGCAAAAACACATAAACAAGTAATAAATTCACACACACACATTAACACACTTTCGTAGAAGAGATAAATTACGTTAGTAAATGATGTGGGTTAAATATTATAAATGTCCTGAGCGAAATAAACATAATAAATGTTTGAATTTAAATTAAAAACATTTGAATTTACACACAGAACATTCTTCTTCTTACATAATGGGAAAGTTATTCCTCAACAGCAATAACAATAAAAAATAGCATAGAAAAAAAAAAACGCTTATTTAGTCACTTGTGTATTTTGTTTTAAGAAATGTTTTACATTTCCTGATTGTGTTTTAGTGTTACAAATTAAATTTAACACTGGTATAACTGTCTTCAATTTAATTTGGGCGCTCTAGCAGAATAGTAATGAGAAAAATGTCATACGTTTTAGTTTGTTGGGATGTAAATTTTTAAAGGTGTAATAATTAAAAAGATATTAAATTTCTTTGACAGTACTACCTAATACTAATCTAATGCAATCACTTTTGTTGTCCCAGTACCACATTAACGCTGAAGCAAATTCTAATCGAGTAATAATTGCTGCAAAGCCAACCGTCTGCAAAAGAGCCAAAAGGGAAGATTCCAATGAGTGTGATGTAAAAATTGTAATACACACTGTGTCTAAACTTTACTTTCTAATCTAAGACGGTTCAAAGGATAAGTCAAATTTCATCATTGCGAGACCCTTTAATTTCTAATTTGAAATTTTATAATAAATATTCTTTTTAATTTGAATTGTTTCTCTAAAATGGTTCAAAAGATAAAGTCATATAAATAGTGTAACAACACCTATGGGGCACCCTTTAATAAACAGCTTTATTCTTATTGTTAGAGAAGATGCAGAATTACACACTCAATTTTGGTTTAATGTATATGACTACAACGATTTAAAAGATACGGCCTTATAAGTCAAATTTTAATTCCTCAAGGGACACCCTGTAACATTAATATTTTTTTATATCTTTCTGATATTAAGAGATATAACGATAGCAATTTTTAATTAAAATTTTGTAATGATGTTTATTACAGATCAGTAAAAATGCAAAATCATGTGTGGGGCACCCTTTAATATATAATATTATGATTTTTTTTAAATTAAAATAAATATATTTTTAAATTTACTATTTTGTAATCGACGGCATATGGCTAAAGGAATTCTTATCCCATTTTGTACCTAAAATTAAATACAGGTGAAGGGACGAGCCGATTTAACTGATTTCTTGTCTTAAAGCCTTTTTAGGGTTTTATTTTAAGACCCTTAATATTTCCATCGTATTGCCTCTACGCACAGTCATGCTCTATCTTTTATTATCTCCGAGAGCCCTAAAATATGTTTACGTTAAAAGAGATCCCCCTTCTACGCTGTAAATTTTAAAAATTGTGGAAACATAATATTGTCACGGATAAATACCAACATAAATTTTTTATATTTCTATTATGAACGTCATAAGAAATTTACAAAAAATTAAATTTATATTTGATCATAATATAGTACATTTTTATCATATAACAAATCAATTCATATCATATGTTATTCGAAAGTTATGTGTTTTTTATTATAAAGTAATTGTAGTTTAAACACATGCACCTTTGGTGTCCAAATATAATAATGATTGCAATTTATAATGTTATTGTTAATTATTATGTATAACAAAAATGTGATTTGACTGCAATCTTAACAATTATAATAGGATTATTGCTCTTAGATTTTATTTTTCTCAACCATGTTTTTTCTTTGAGTCTTAAGCTTTTTTCTCCCAAAGAATTGCTTTTAGTTTTTTCTATTTCATAAATATTTTATAAAGAGACATGACAATTTTAAACACGGTCACATATAACTTTCTATAACTAAAGATCAGTTTAACCGATTAAGTTAAATAAAAATTCAAGCGGAATAAAATTAATTTAAAATTTTTCTTTATCTGCCCAACAATTTCTTATTTATTTAAAAATTAGTTGCGAAAAAAAATTTTTTCTTTTATAAGTTTTAAAAAGAACAAATTGTAAAACAATAAAATTTAATAAACAATTTGATACTGTTTGTACAAATTACATATAAAATAAGTCATATTTCATGCAAATCGATGGACCAATCTCTTTTACTTAAGGATGGTTTCCCTAAAGAACAGCGTTATCGATCAGCCAATTGCTTTTTATTAGTAAAATGCTGCTCTATAGCAAACATTTTTTATGCTTCTAATTTTACTTTTAGTTGTGTTTAATTTAACTTTAATTTATTTTATATTGATTGCATTGTATTATAACTTTCTCTTCCTGATGCTGTCTTATCTTCATCTACCTATTTATTTTTTTTACTTCCTGCTTTTCTTTTCAAGTTTGTTTGGCATTTAAGTAGAAAGAAAAATTTATTTCAGCTTAAATTTTTTGTTTTTTTTTTCTTCTTACAATTACATCGATTATTCAAAAAGGCGATGAAGTAAAGAAGAGCTAAAGTTTGTAACTCAATAAAAGTAAAGGATGTTTTAGTTGATTGAAAAGAAATTTAAGCATTAAACAATGACAACTGAAAAATGTTTAGTTTACAAATTAAGATTAAGCACAGAAGAGGATGAAGATGAAATTTAAGCTCAAGAGAATCAACAGGAAATATTTTAAGAAACGTGTGTATAAGCAGGTGAAGGAATTAAGTAAATTGTCAGTATAAAACTTATTTATTGAAAAATTGATGAGAGTCCCTTAGAGTAACTTTTGAATTTTATAGTTAAAATGTTTTATTCATTTGATTTGTTGCTTACGAAAAAATCAGATTTAAAGGAAGAGTTTGTTGCAGAACAATCATATAGAAGTGAAAATCCATATAAGGAAATAGACAATTTCAGAATATAATTCTTTATCTAAGCACGAGTTCATTTCTACTGCCAATATACAGCACGCTCTTTAGCACGTTGCGCAAGTATTTCGTCTTGGTCTTTAGCTTTAGATTTTTGTTCGGCTTCTGTCTTAAAGTGCATTTCACTAAGAGTGAAATCTTTTTTTTTTTGGACTTAATTTTAACAAAGTAAAAACTTTTCCATTACGAGAGTAACATTCCGTGATAATCAAATGAACGTAGATTTTGTTGAAAAAAGACTTAAATAACAAGCAAATGAAGTTTTTAAAATTATTACCACTAATTTTAAGTCCATTATTTTTACTATTTTTTATATTAGACAGTTGTTGCTGTAGTTGTTATACTAAACTTAAAATAAACAAAAAATATTTCAACTCAGGGAATTGTAAATGCACCACAATGCCTACTGTGCGTCTGTGGAATATTTATCTGCATGTGATTTATAAAAATACTCATACGCCACAATGCATGAAATGCATTTAAGGGTTTTGTAACCAAATCAAACCATAATATATATGTGGATTCTTGATATTTTTCACAGCAGATGACCACATAACCTGAAAACTACAACAACAAATAATAAAAGAAAATTAAAATAAAGGAGTGTCACCATAGAGAGATGATTTGTATGTATATCAACTTATCTTTTAAAGCGTTAAACGGCAGACACTTGATATTTACACAGAGTATGAATGATTATATTCATTATCGCCTCTTCTATGGACTGCTACCATACAAGACGCGACTAACATTATTGAAGTGCTCAGGAGGACCTTTGGCAATAAAATAGAAAGTATGCGCGCTGAAACAAAAAATTGAAAAGTGATTTTGCCTAAGGTGATCTTATTTTTTAAGCCTTTCTTATCAAATACCTTCAGCTATAACAAAAAATTAAAAAATTTAAACTTAAAAATAAAATCAAGGGTATCCTAATACAAGACGTTACTTTTACGTATATTGGCTTTTTAAAAAGGGCCTTTGAAATTTAATCAAAATACGTAGCATCTCCAAAAACAGGTATGGAATATAAAGAGTGTCCCTTAAAGAAACATTATTTTCACATTTATGAATTTTTCTTTCAAAACTTAATACTTAACATCCGAAAATAACACTGACTTGATATAAAAAATTCGTTTTAATTGAAAAGGAAAGAAACCAAATTTAACTTTAAGGGTTTCCCCATAAAAGACCTGTTTTCGACGTATATTGTCTCATGTTTTGGTCAATATAGGCGGATAATATAAATTTTTTTACAAAAAATGCTAAAACTAGAATATTTAGAATTAAAGGTGGCCCATACATGGTATGACAACTCGCTTTTGGCGGAACAATTGTTCATTTCTTATTTAGCAGTTTTTGTAAAAGTAGCATTAGTTTGTTCTTTGGATACTAAGCGCCATAAAAAAACAAAAACACAATTTTGGAATTTACTCTATATGTTTTGTTCCTGGGCAGCGCTAATAAAATTTGTTTATAAAATTTTTGTTTATATTTTAAAATTTTTATAAATAAATAAAAATATATTTTAAAAATCGTGCTAATTATCCCGACCGAATTATTAAAATCACCGATATTGACTATTGAAGGTGAAAGCACGTTTCGATGGCCATTTCGCTACCGCTTACTTAGCTCTTCTTCTTTTAAAATTTAAAGTTAAATTAAAAAATATTCCCGTGATTTAAAAAAGTTTTAATTATTAAATTGCAAGTGCCCGTGTAAAAAGCAAAAATAAATTATCATAGTGTTTTATGATATTTTATTGTTGTTTTATTTTATTTTTCAACATCTTTTAACTGTATAAAAGAGCCGAAAAAAAGTCAGCCGTATACAGTGGATAAAGAAAAATAAAATCAATGTTGATTATTGTTGTTTTTGCTTAAACTTTGATTTTTGTCTTTACTTTATTGTTTAGACAAAAGTCTTTAGTTTATTTAAAATATAAGTGAGAAGTTTCCTGAAGAGCTAAGTAAGCGGTAGCGAAATGGCCATCGAAACGTGCTTTCACCTTCAATAGTCAATATCGGTGATTTTAATAATTCGGTCGGGATAATTAGCACGATTTTTAAAATTTAAAGTTAAATTAAAAAATATTCCCGTGATTTAAAAAAGTTTTAATTAATAAAAATATACTTTCTCGGATTTGGTTCATTTTTATTTTTTTTTTACAAAAAAATTATTTTAATTGATTTTAAAAAATCCAACCCCTGGCTGGGGAAAAAAATTTAAAAAATAATTTTTAAATTTTTAAAAAATTTAGGGTTATTTAATTTCTCTTTAAAAATGAATAAATTCTTAAAAATTTGTTTAAATTCCTTTTGTATTTTGCAATTAAAAATTAAAGGGGACTCGCAATCGTATTGAAACAATTCAAGGAAAAAAATTGCAAAAGCTGCGAAATTAAAATTTTACGTCAATTTATATTTTCTTTAAAAACGTAAATAAAAAATTGCGTGTTGCTCTTCTTTAGGGAGTTATGCAATAAAAAAATTGCATTTAAAAAATTTTTGTTTTAAAATTGAAATTACGTCAAATTTTTAATTGATTCAAATATATTTTTATAAGAGAAAATACAAGATTTTCTGATTAAATAAATAAAAAAATCAATTACATATTTTATTAAAAAAATTTCTATTAATTAAATAATTAAATTAATTAAACATTTCGTAGGTGAGTCATCAATATGAAACCTAATTTATCATTTAACTTTTAAACTTTTTAAATTAATTCAATGAAAGGTTTATTGAGAATTGTTATTTAACTTTATATATCCTACTTGTTTGGGATACTTTTTGTAGTCAATAATATATTTTTGTTGTTTTTGGTGAAGTGAATTCCTATTAATAAGTAAAGTTGGGGATTTAAGAAACTTAATTTTTTAATTCCAAATTTTGGAACAGTAGCAGTAGTCAGTTTTATATTTTATTATTTTCTGAATAGAAATATTTTATGAGAATTTTATAAATGTCTTTTTATTTAAGTTAATGTGATTATTTCACTAATTTACATTAATTTCTTTTTAGACTGCGTCGAGACCCGTTATTAAAGGTTTGCTACTTTAATTATAAATTTTCATAAAATAAACTGATCTGTTCTTATCGGTGTTTTATTTATTTTTGTAGTCTTTTATCAATTAATTTTCTTTTATTATTAAAGTTAAGTTTTATTTTGTGTGAACAAAAAATATTATTGCTTCCCACAGTCAAATACATAAATTGTAGGATAAAGAATGTTGAAATAAATAAATTTTATTTTTTTATTTATTGGTTGGTTTCTATTTTTATATTGTGCAAGTAAACCTTCGAGACCTTAGTTGCTGTATTTATTATTCTATAACTTGCTATTTGTTATTGATTTTTTATTTTATTTTGGCTTAAAGAAATATTTCAAATAACAGTTGCAAAGAACAAGGGCTTCAAAAACAAGGGCTTTCAAAAACCCTAGCAAAAAGAAACAACAAACCAAATGATGATAAACCGATAACCGGAAAGACAGAGAAAAAAAATTATAAAATATGTTTTTGTTTAAGAAAGTACAATTGTTAAGAAATATAAGTTTATATAAAATAGAAATAAATTGTTCACAGATTGTTATTATCACCAGAAACATGTAAAAACGATAATTAATCCTTTTTTACACATTAAAGGGTTTCAGTGATTTCATTTTGTAAAAAATTTAAATCAGTCTGAAAATTTATAAAGAAAGAAAAATTTGTTTTAAACAGGATTAAAATAGATACCAGGAGAATAAATGCAGCCTTTTCTAGATCGTTGAAAAGATGATGTTTGCAATCAGCTAGTGAAATAGATGCGAAGAATGCAGGGGATGGATGTAGCGGTTCAGAAAATGCTGCACTGCTTTCTTTTGGTTTCTTGTTTTATATCGTTAATTATATTAATTATGTTCAAGAATAAATACGTTAATATTAAGGCACCCTCGTATGTTTTTTACATTATTGGTATTCTGTTCCATAATTCTGAGTTGTTAAAAAGCTGCATGAAAAATGTTTTATTAAAATGTCGAAAGTTGTCAATTTCAATACTTGATTGTAATTATAAATGCTTTTATGAAAAATAGTCCCAAGTGAATAAAACAGAATAATTAAAAACAAAAGCGTTAACGAACAAACAACTATCTGTGTGCAGACTTAAATAGAATTTATTTTCTGTTACTATTTTCAACAAAATAAAATAAATTTTCCACTGATTTCAATATATTTGAGCAAAAAAAAATTTCTATTTTTTTTATTTATGAACTTCAGCGGCCACAATAAATGAATAAATATTTCTTTTTTATGTTTCTTATTTACATAAACATAATTAATTTTTTTGAAAGGTTTTTTATTCCACACAGATCATCAAATTCACATGAAATTTATGATGAAGAAAATAAATTTAAAGCAATGATTTATGCACGTAATAAAATTGTATTCATGGTTGATGAGAAGCAAATAAATTTCATCAAAAGCAAAGAATTAACATCAACCAAGTGACACCGAGTGTCATTTTGAAATTATTAATTTATCATTTAAAAAGTTGACACTAAAGCCGTGTACATGTTTCAAATACAAACAATTATGGTGTGTTTATCAATGGATGGCTTGCAGATGTGTGTATTTTTGTGTACGATTAACTGGCGCAAAATAATCATCTTCTGTAACGAATGTGTCATAAATATTTACACTCCAATAGAAACGCAAATATTTCTGAGTGAATATTTGGTTGCTTTAAAAGGATGTGGAAATTATACGATGACATTGACAACAACCATTCACATTATGTCAGATACGCATATGATGTAAATAAATGTTGAAAGAAAATCAACATTTATTTTGTGCTTAAGTATGAACAGAAAAACAAAATGAAAATATTTATTATTGAAAACATAGATTCAGTCGTTTCGAAATAAATAAATCTTTTAATCTTTTTTTTATTATCATATTTAAGAGTTTATTAAAGCGTAATATTGTGACATGGTTGGTTGTTAAAACTAAGCGGTTCCCTTCAAACTTTCATTTGGTATAAAATTTTAAATTTTAAAATTTTTGTAAAATACCTTAATAGTAATTGAAACCCCAGTCAAATGTTAACAAAAAATCTTGAAAAGATCAAAAGTATATCCGAAGGCAGTTCAGGAAGTCGTTATCAATTTAACTTCTATATTTTTACTCCTAATTTTACCTCTAATAATTAAAGCATCGCGGTTCTGTTAAATATGAATGCACAAACTGAATGAGAATTTTTGTTGCTGATTGCTTTGATACTGTTTCTTATTAGCTAACTTTTTTTTTAAGACTACACCTGTAAACTATATTTTTAGAGCGATATAGAAAGGCTTTGACATCATTGTATTATGATTTACTTGTTAGTAATTTTTTCTTAAATTTATTAGTTTCATAAAATTCTCATTTAGCTCAAAGAATTTTTAAACTTAAAATTGTATAAGATATTAAATAATAATGAAAAAGGTCCTGTACATACTCCTTGTAGTTACAAGGCCAGTTTAGGAACTTTTTATTAATGACAAAAAAAAAGTAGCTTCCTTATTTCACATAATATTACCAACGACACTTTAAGCATTTAGATTTTGGCGAAATATGAACGATAAAAGTTAATTAAAATTTTTCTTATTGAACGCCTTGATCCTGCTGTTTTGGACTAAAGCTGTCAACTAAAACATAATCTGAAGATGAAAGCTTATAAAATCACAGCGTTATGTTTTATGATTTTCTAAGATTTAATAGTGTTATAAAAATTTTCAGATAGTCCAAAACAATTTCAGCTAAATGTTGAGTAAAAAAACCTGCATAGGCTTCAATTAATAACAAAATCTGTTTTAGTTTTTAAAACAATGTTTCAAAAATTAATAATAATGTAAGTAATAGTACAGGAAGCGCAGTGAAGGTGAATGAAAATGTTGTAGAGATGTTTGAAACGACACATTTTTTTTAATTATTTTGAAAATATTATGCTTTTTCACAGAGAAGCTTAAAGAAATATATTTACATCTATAAAGGGTTTAATTAGTTTTAAAATTTAATTTAATTAAAATTAAATTAAATTTACTCAATTATTTATTTAATTAAACATTTTTCTTTTTTTTTAAATTAGAATTAGAAATGATGTAATTGATTAAAAAATATATTAATATTTTTTTAATTAAATAATTAATTCAATTAATTAAATACTTAATTAAATCACGATTTTAAAACAAATAAGACTTTTACGAGAAAAACTTAATCTTTTTCTTTGTACGACTAAACGATATGCAACGTATGATGATACGCAACGTTTTTCTTTCAAGATTCTTGTAATCTCAATTATTGCGAAATCAAGTGTCAACAAGACTGCTTGACATTAAAATGCTAATTAAAAAAAATAATTCTTCCTTGGTTTGACATTTTAAAATCTCTGCTTTTTGCTGCCCGGCGAGGACATTTAGTTGTAACTAATAGCTCCTTCATAATAGGAACTTTATTTGTCGCAATATTAACCAGTAAAGCAGATTAAAAAGCGAAAGAAGCTTCTACATGATGATTAATCACATTAAAACATTAGAAATCAATTTACTTTAAGACACAAAAAGCACCGCACTCTTTTCGAAGTTATAACCGTAGCTATAGATATTTTTTATATTTCGATATTAAATTTCCTTCGAACGCTTAATTATCTTTTTTTTTAATCTTCTTTCTTACTTCCCTAAATTTATTACTTTTTTATCAAAATCATTTTTCATAATTTTAAACTTGAGATCTCTTTTCATTTTAATTTTTTTAATTAAATATTTTAAGTTGTCTTCCTTTTAATAAAAGTAGCTCAAAAATAACTCCATTAAAAACAGAAATTATCATGAATCATTATAATTTGATTAACAATTAAAATTACGTCAACAGTTTAAAATCTTGTTTTTGAATTTGAAAATTTACACTTCGATTTATTATACGCTTCTTTTTTCACCCGTCAGGTCTCTTTGTATCAAAAAAAGTTTCTTTCAAATAATTTATACAAAATTAATTTTGTCATTGAACACTGAAAGGAAAATATATTTCCTTTAGATATTTTCTAAAACAAAAAAGAATTCTCTTTAGAAATTGTAACGTTTAAATTTGTAAGACAAAGTATTTGCAATTAAAACTAAATTCGGATGGTTTTCTTAAGACAACAATAAATATCTGCATGTGAAATGAAATAAAACAATGCATTTTATAATTCTTGTTGCTTGCCTCGCCACAATTTGCGTTTTTTTTTTAATTTGATATTTTCATTTATTTTTATTTCTCAATTCTTCTCTTTGTGACAACATTTTGAAAAGTTTTTTTTTAAACAACTTTTCTAGTTTGTACTGTTGGGATATTTTTTAATGTTTTTCAATTCGTTTATTCTTTGTTGGTTGTTGACAAATGAAATAATTGCAAAATAGATTCCAATTTCTGCTTTTGAAGTTGACACAGAAGCGGTGGGTGGTAGAATTGAAACAATAAGAAAACTTTTGTGCAGAAAAATAATTTTTATCTTTTAACAAGATAGAAGAAAATAATATTAAAAACTTCTCTTAGTGAAATTGTTACAAAAATGTATGTGCTTATGTTTCTTAACCAGTTTTAGTTTTTTGTCAAGATATTGTTCTATTAAAAAACGTTTAAAAAATGTTTATCATCATTTATTCGCCATAAAGTAGAAATACAGTCTTATGGTTGCAGATTTCGCATCTCAAAGAAAATCAAATAAAATAAGGTGCTGAGACGAATGCGGATTTTTTTTAAATTTTTTATTATTTGTTCACTACTTTTTTATTTCTTTTTACTGAGAAAAATTCTTAAAATTTCATACAATGTCAGTGGAATCCATATCTTATTTACTTTTAAATGACTTTTTACGTCTTTTTCTTCTTCTTTTTTCCTATTCATTCACAAAAATATTAACACATATGATTTTTTGTTAAGAAAACAATAAAACTGTGGCAACACAGAAAAACCGCGATAAAGTTAAAATAGATCCTAATTTCTTGTTGATTCTTTGAGCATTTTATACTGTCAAAACTTCATATTAAATAAAAAAAACCTTTTCCGCAATCGTCAGGTTTTGTTTTTACTCATAAGCATTCAACTGTGAAAACTCTTTTCTTAAAATTCAATGGAATTAATATTTTGATGTCTTTTTAAATTTAAAGAGAAAGCGCTTTATTTCTTTCCTTTTTTTCCTGTCTTATCTATTTTACTAATTTCGTATTGATTGCAACCCATGAATTCCACTTTGTCGTGGTCTTCCCAGCTTCAACAGTAGTCGCTTCGTTTGACCTTCAGTCTATCCATCTGTCCAATCAAAACAGTTACGATGAGGGAGATATCCGAGATAATCAACAACGGCGAGGCCTTTAAACAATATTCGCCCTTGATAATTATCAATGGGTCTTTACAGTTTTCTATAAAAAAAAAGAAATACGATTAAATTATGGAACTGAAATTCTTCAGTTCTTTATTGAATAACTTAACTTGGTTTCTTTTGCTTAAACATTAATGGAGTAAAAAATTTAAAAACTACCAATAATTTCATACTTGAATCTCTTTAAGGTTTCTGACTTTGTCCACCGAATTTTTTAACTAAAGTTTTCTGTTAAAGTAGTTATGAATAAATCAATCAATCAATATCCGCAAAACAAAGAAGGAGTACCTCTGTGCACCATTTAAAACTTTAACAAAAATTTTAAAGAAGCATTAAAATTAAAAAAGATTGTTTTGTTTGCTTTGTCATTTCTCACTTCGCTGAGAATTATTTTTGTTTAATTTTATAGCGGTGCTATGTCAATAAAAAAGTCCAATGACTCCTTTTTTTCTCTACTCTGACAGCAAAATAATTGTTACATATTGCATAGTTTTTGCTTAGCTATTTACGAAGAAAAGTTTTAATAAAACAAAAAAGTACCAAAAAATACCAAAAAGTACCATATTTTTCTCCTTAGTCTTATCTATACATATAATAAAACTGCTACAGGATTATTACTGTATATTAAATATTTTAAAAAATTTTGCTATTTTCTGTGGCTGTTGTAATCGATATGGAATGCAAAACACTATTTTTGGAATTTTAATTATCTGTCTGTTTGTGTTTCCATCACATAAAAACTGCCAGATGGATTTGAATAAGATTTAGTGTGATGACCCCTTAGAAGCAAAGTTCAAATATGGAATCCTTATTTTTTTCGTTAAAATGTGTCATTTCCTACAGAATATAGAGATAAAGATGTGAAAGCACACAAGTTAACCGGTTTAATTGTACTAAAACAGTTGTCATCACATTTTATTTTCGTAGATGGAAATTTTTTAACAATGTTTACGATAAAAGTCGTGGGCACTGCTAGTGGGATATAAATTTATATATTTTAATCTGTGCATTATTTATCTTGTGCTTTGTTTATTAATTATATTTTAATAATTAAGTGATTATTATTTTGAGAAAGAGCACCAAGATTTACTTTTGTACATCACCTCTTTACTTTTTGAAATAAAAAAATCCATTAAATTTAAATTTACTTTACGAATCTTCAAATTGTACAAATTCCCTTAAAACTTTATTTTACTACTTTCTTTTTAAGGTTTCGCGGCCAAAGGACAAAAACGTTCCCTTTTATATTTTCTAGTCTATTGAAATTTCGCACAGCCATAGTGACAAATTTATTAAGTCAAAATTTATTCGTAAGTGACTTGTGTTTAATAAAAACTTTCTTCAATTTCATTTAAATTTTTTTTAACATAAAGGCAGCTTTTGTTAATCAAACATGTGCTTAAAGACTCTCTTACGAGACGAGTTGAACAAACAACTATTTTTTCCTGCAGCAGAAAATTATATTGACTTTTGCCGCGTTATACGGGTTCTTAAAAGGCAGATAAAAAGCAAACAGTAGCTCAAACTCCATCGGAGTCTTGAGTAGGAAAAAGACTTTTAATCATTTTACTTTCTGCGTTAAAAGAGAGACTTCTAATTTTGCCAACTAACATGAATTCAGATTTCTCAAACTGCTTTCAGAGTTTTATTGAAACTTTCTGCCTGGCATCGTGTAAGAGATATTCATTTCAATTCACAGAAATAACTTCTGAAAATAAATAAACTTAAACAGGGCTTTTTATTTATTCACGTTTTAAGCTGATTATTCTTGTTAAGAATGTTCAAAATTGTCAAAATAATTTAAATAACAACAAACATATTGCAACTGAAAACATTCAATTTTTATAATTTCAGATTTATTTATTCACGTAAACAATTTCTTTTCTATTCGTTTCAATAAAACACGTTTTTCAATTGCAGTTTATTTTTTAAATTTGTTGTTGTTTTTTATTCAGTTGTTTATGACGGCGTTACTTGAAAATATTTTCAAATTTTACACGTAGCATCCATAATACAAGCAGACAGATTGAAGCAGATAAAAGAAAGAATTACAAGAAAAACTCATTCTTTTTTCATTTGTATTTTTATGATAGAAAATCGGATGAAAATGATTGTAATGACATGACATTAAGAAGGAATGAAATTTGGCACAAAAATTTCACAGCAGTAAAAGTAATAGAAAATTTGTTTGTGTTGTAATTTAATAGTTGGAGGCGACTCAAAAGCAAGAAAAGAATACAAAAATAGAAGCAAGTTAATTTTGGTTAAAAAGAAACATTATAACTGCTTGTCAAGGAGGTTACGTATATTTTAAGTCAAAAATAAGGCCACAGTTTAAAAAAAATTTAATTATGATTGTGATAGAAAATGAAAAATGACAATAACTTTTTTTTTACTTGGGCGCATGTGCCGTAATCTAAAGATATTTTTATGATTTTTTATGGCTTCGAAGCTGTTGGTTTAGCGGTAAAAACGGGGGAATATACAATCGTCATAAAAAATAATCTAACTAGATTAATGGCATCATCATATAATACATGTGGCGCCATCTGCTGATATTGTTACATGTCATGGAACTGATTCTGGCAAATTTAGTCGAGTTGACTTAACGGCTGTAAAATTTTGACCCTGATTTACATTGAACTTTGACTTTTAGGATTCAGTACACAAATAGGACAAACATTACCATAACAATATCGCTACAATGTCTGTCCATCTACCTGCCTATCTGATCATCTGTCGTAGGTTCTATCCCTGAATCCATAATAACTAGACACTTGATTGTTTCAGGATAGGTTTATCGTGTTGAAGTTTTAATGATTAATAATAAAATGAAATTAAAAAATTAAAGAGTATCCTCATAGTAAAGTAATTTTTATGATGTGATCGTATAATATAAACTATTGCAGGCAGACGCTTAAAATTTCCGCAGAATTAACAAATCACTATGTCCCCTATAACTGCACGTATAAAAAATAAAGTAAAGTATGGGGTGGCCCATAAATTTAGTTGCGTGAGTTCAACTCTTTTTCAGTAAATTTAATTTCTGGATGTCGTTACTTTAATTGAATCACTTTAGCCACTTAATCGTAAAAATAAAAATTAAAGGGCGGCCCGTACATTGAGTCCTGCGAGTCTAGCTCACAAGTGGGAGATTTGTTTCTTTATCCTATCACTTCAAATGCATCAATATGCCGGCAAGACTTAGCACTGCCCTTAGGACGCCTCCGACCTTAGAAATGTATAAAAATATCTTTAACATTCTTATTTGTAGTAAAATCAAAATTAAAATGTTCAAAGAGAAGCGAAAATTTAGCAATGGTCGCTACTATAAAAAACAAATGAAATTTAAATTAAGGGGTGTTTCCTAGAAGACGTGGTTTTGATCATACAGCTTTGAGTTTTTAACTCCAATAGGCAGACACTTGTGAATTTACACAGTCATGAATAACTATATTCATGTAATAAACACAATAATCATTAAGATTTAAATTTATAGGGTTTCTCCTTTATGTTTAAGGAAGTTTTATTGAACGGTAAAATGTAAGTTAAATGTTTTGTCAGTTTCGTGTGCAAAACTTAAACTCATGTTTGTTCAATTTTTGTGTTATGTAGCGCTCGAATTTAATTTATTTTTTCTTGCTTCGTATTTGCACTCAACATAAAAAAGAACAGAAAATAAAAATTTTTTGATTTTACTTTAGTAAAATCTACAATAATATTGTTGTTTTTATTTGCAAACTAGAAGAAAAAAAATATTTTGTTTGTACAAATTGTTCAAGGTTTTGTACATTTTTTTCTTGATTAGAAAATTTAAAGAAAGTAAAAATTGTTATTAAAAAAAAAAAAACGAAAAATTTGAATAATTTTAATTTATGAAAATATTATTGCTTGAAATTTTTTTAATGAAAGAAAAAAAAAAACACAAAAGACCAGAAAATTAACTGTAATTTTTTAAGAAAAAAATATATAAGAAAAATTGATAGAAAATTATTATTACTCAAGGTAAGAAAGGGCTGCCAAGACTGGGTCGCCTTTGATTTTCTTTTAGAGGGACAAATGGGGGAAGAAAATATTCACTGCGATATTTGCTTATGAATATATTAAATATGGAGCCAGCTGCTGGTCCTCTGGTTACTACTAAAAAAATATTAAGACGTAATGCGCTTTTGTATAAAACTAAAATCTTTCAAATCTACTTTTTTGTATAAACTTTGCTTCTCATCCTAATGATTTTAAATAATTTTTTTACTTGGTAAAAACTCACATAATTTTAAAACTTTTTTATATTAAATGCATTTTTTTCTTGTACCATTTAGCCTGTGTTTTAAATTTAAAAAGCAAAATTCTTGCTGCTCATTTGACTCCTCATATGAAAGCATTAAAATATTTAAGTGAAAAGTGCAAAGGCCAAAAACTTTTTGCTGTTAAATAAATTAAAAACAAAGACAAAATATCAGGATACTTTTTTATAGTTTTGTTTTATAAAGCAATTTTCTTTATGACATACAACACTCTAAAAATATAAATATTTTTTATTTTAATTTTGGTTTGCAGCACTAGAAAGTAATAATCCGGGTGTGTAACCACAAACTCTAATGAAATAAACGGAAAACAAAAGAAAGAAAATTATTGTATTAAACTCTGAGGCTTGGATATTTTAAAGCCTGGAAAGGGAAAAAATAAAAAAATCTGGAAAAATTTTTAAACTTTTGTTTTTAGAAATTGAAAATAATTTAATTTCAAATTTTATTTGTAGTTTTTTTAATAAAATTACGGCATTTACACTATGCAATTTTTCATTAAACCAGCATGAAATTTTTGTTTGCTGGTGAAGCAAGAGGGGTAAGCAATAAGGTATTGTTTGAAGTTTGAGAGGATGTTACTGTCGCTTATGTTCATTTTAAAATAACGAATATCGCCTCAACTTAAATAGAGAATTGAAGAAAAAAATGCCCCAAAAATTGCATAGTGTAAACCTGGACAATGTTAGAAGCTGCTTAAATTCTACCAGGGTAAATCTAAATGACTGTACAAAAACACAATTTCTTCTGTAAATTTTTAAGAATTTATATTAAAATAATTAAAATATTTTGCAAAATGGAAAGAATTCAACACATTTTGGAAAACGGCCAAGCAAAAAAAAAAAAATAATTATAAACGCGATTCTGCAGCAGAGAATTAAAGTTTAAGTTTAAAATTTTCAGACTATTTCTGGATGGCTAAAATTCTACCCGAACTTTGGCACTGATTTTTTATTTGACTTAATAATTTTAATTAAAAAAAAAATGTTTAATTTTTAATAAAGTTACAAGTTGATACAAATCGAACAACGAAATTTTCAACTCTTCAAAAAAGCTGCAAAAAGCCCAAGATTGAAATATTTTTGATTTTCTCCCCACTCATTGATTCCCTAAAAAATAGCTTTGCCGTAATCGATTCTTTATGTCTCAGCATTACACCCAGTCACTGGGTGCGTTACTTATGCCAGGACCTTTTGTGTTTTGGATTGCTACGATGTCACCTTCCTTTCCAATAAATAATTTGACGTTGCTACTTCAATGAGAAGACAATTGCGTAAGAAAAACTTTAATTAGATTTTTTGTTTGTTTTTATAGATGACCAGTAGAAAGTAAAATATTAATCGCACATATTTCTCTTGTGCATTTGAGTATTATTTATTTTAAATGATTTTTCTTCTCTCAACTTTCTAATTTTTAAAACTTCACTCCTGATAATTATTGAAGACTTAAAATTAAAAACTTCTTATTCTCATATGCACCGTCTCTTTACAGTGGTCGTTGTTTATAACGTGAGTTAAGCATTTAAAAAAAAAATCAATTATCTTTACAAAATTCCTAAATATAAGTGAAGGATTTTTTCAAAGATTAAAAGAAAATATTAAAAAAATTATTTTTAAAGTATTTTCACTTAATCGTTCTTTGTTGTTTGAATGGACCGTGTGCGTGTTGGTATGATATTTATATCTACCTTTTACAAATAAAAACTTTGAGTACTTATTAATTTTTAAATTATTCTTTTCATACAAAAAAAAACAAAGAAATTTAATAAAGTTTCTTTTCATTTATTGTTCAATCTTAAGTATAGAAAACATTTGTTGCAAAATTACTTGATATGTATACTCTCAAGTTTTGCTTTACATTTTTTATATATTCTTTTTGTTGTTACTGTTAAGAAAAAAAAAAAATTTTGTTGAACAAAACAACATTTAATTTTACACTCCAAAGCAGTAAGATGAAATAACTAATGTGACTCTTTGAAGGTTTTTTGGTTTTGCTACATTAAAAACCAATTGCCCTCTTTTCAAACATTCTTTTTTCAACTGAACAATGTATTCATATATGAGCATTTATTTTGGCCACCTATTTTTCAAAGCCACTAAAAGAAAAAGTAGCAACTACTTTTCGAGAGAGCAGCTTAAAGTTCACATTACATTTATTTAGTATTGGCCTCCACATAATGACGACAAATTACTGCTAAAATGCATTTAAAAAATTATTTTATTTTATTTAATTAAGAAAAAAAAAACATTATTTATTTTTTTAAATACCATCACTTTATTTTTGAACGTATAGTTTTATAAACAGAATAATTCGAAGTTCTCCTTGCTGTATCACTTGACACTGAAAACAGATTTGCTTTTATTTCTTTTAATTACTTTAACAAAATTCATAGAAAGTGTTTGTTTTATATTAAATATGAACTAGTGAAGATTTTCTTTTAAAGCATTTATCATCAGTAGACATTCATTTATTCTATAGCTCGTGTTATTTGTATTAATCAACCTTGAGTATTCATTCTGCTTGACATTTGACAGAAAGAAAAACAGAACTTTATTCTCACACTTGCCAACCATAAGAAAGATTATAAATAAAGTGATGGTATTTAAAAAATATAAAAAAATGTTTTTTTTTTCATAAAAAAGAAAAATAAAATATTTTTTGTTAATGCATTTTAACAGTAATTTGTCGTTCTTATGTGGAGGCTAAGCAAAATAAATGTCATGTGGATTTTAAGCTGCTGCTTCTGAACTTAATCCATTCCTTTAGTTAAAATCACACCTGACTAAATTTTATAAAGGAATGAGCCTGATAGCCAGGCATGGTCACTTTGTATAAAAACTTTAATAAATAACAAACCAACGGTAAAAATCTTTATTTTGTTATGAAAAATATTCAGAAAATTATAGAAAAAAATACGTTTGAAAATTTCTACTTTTCCATTTTTTCGCGTTGACTGTGGAAAGTGAAAAATATCAAATTTCAAGGAATAATAATGTAACGCAAATAAGCAAAAATAGCTGCTTTTAAATACCGTGTATGCCACTTTTTTATATTTTTGTTTCAACGAAATTCATAATTGGAGGAATCCTGTTTCGAGAAAAATTTTTTCCGTGAAGAACAAAAAATTCCTTACGAATATTCATGATTGGTTTGATTATGTCTTTTTCTTCTGATTATTAAATAAAAAAATTTATATGCCTTCTATAAAAACTGATTACAAGCAGAATATGGAGAGAAATACTATGAAATGAAAATATTTCTACTTTGCCAATGTTCCGACTGTGATATCCTAAACACAGAGTTGAATATTTTGAAGCAGAGATATTTTTGTAATTTTTTGTATGAAAACGTTTGAACAGGTAATTTATAAACACTATCCATGCAATACTGCCTTCCTTTTTTTCTGAATTACCTTACAGTCGTAAATTAATCGGCGTCACAAGTACTCGAATAAAAGCTTTATTAAAATTTTTTCCCTGAAATAACTAAATGAATTTTAGCCGGGGTTAAATTCAGAATCATTTTTATTTCTAAATTTATTCAGAAAAAAAAATTAATAAAATTTTGAATTTGCCGCTTCGTCTGTGAATGAAACGAATACTTCTAGTTTAAGGAAATCAATCAAGTGCCTTTTTTTCTGGAAAGGTGTAAAATGTACTTCAATTAATTCCATCTCCTTAGTTGTAATATTAATTATATCAGACCGAATGAGGACTCCAACTCTTATTTATGAATCGATGCTTGAAAGTCTATTGTGCAAGTGTTAAAAGTGTCAAGAAGGAGGCAAAGAAGCTCAGGTCGATTATTAAACTCAATTGACTTTCTGAAATTTTGATATGTTTCATATCAAGATTTTTTTTTAGTACAACTCGTTCATACATCGTGTAGAGAGAAAATTCTTTGAAAAAAATTAACAGCAGAAATATTTTTATTTTGAACTGATTAATTAAACAATCGTGCAATCATGCTTCCCTACCTTCCTGCATTATCTTACATTCCTGAATTAATGGGCGTCACGAGTGTTTGATTATTCATCAATTAGTAATCGAATAAGTTTTTGATAATTTAAAAAATATTTATTTTTCCTGCTTTGGAGCAACATATTGCATTAGAATTGTGGCTTCATCGAGTACTTAATTATAAGCAAAAAATTTATTTTTAAAAATATTGCGCTAATTATCCCGACAAAATTAGTAAAATCATTGATATTGATTACTGAAGGTGAAATCACGTGTTGATGGAGATATTTCTCAAAGTCAATTAGTTTAATTTAATTTTCCCGTAATATAAGTCTAAAATATTGTTTTAATTGCTCAGGCCTAATTTTCTTGTCATTTGTAATTTTTCTGGCTTCAATATAAATTTTTGGCTTGGCGTAATCGAATAATATTTGAAATAAAGTGGGCGTCGCAAGTTATCGACTATTTCTTAAACAGCAGCCGAATTATTTGTCTATAATTTTAGAAAAATATATTGCATGACTGATGTGGCGTCATCTTGTACTCTATTACTCGTCACATAGTAATTGAATATTTATTTCTTTATTTAAAAAACTTATTCATTTCATTTATTTTCAAATTTCAAAGTGTTAACCGAATATTTTTTTCTAAGTTGAAATGTGCTTTTCATTTTCGAGCTGAAATTATTTATTTAATTCATTAATACTCTTTCACTACATGAATCATAAATTGCATTAAATTTTACATCCCTGTTACGACCTGTTTGACAACAACAAGAAACAACATGTTTTGAGTTTAATTCAAAGAAACAGAAGCATAAATATGGCTGATTTGCATTTTAATCAAGAAGACATGATATTAAATATCAACTAATTACAGCAATATGACTGCAAAAAGGAGAAAAATGAAAGAGAAAATAAGAAAGTGAAGAGAGTTAATTTAGCACGATATGTGCTAAAAAAAAAAAACAGCGTGATACGTGCGTATTTAAAATAAAACATTTATTTGTATTATGGAAACAATTGGTTATTTTAGACTTAAGTAGGGAATTTTACGCTAATTATTATGCTTTACTCAAGATAAAATTCCTTTTTTAAATACTTTGAATTAAATTTGCTCAATAGAAAATTATTTTAAATAAAATATGCTTGGGCTTCTTTCACTTTTTCTATAGTCTTGTATTTTGTAAATATTAGGAAAAAATATTATTTCAAACTTTGGAAGTCACTTTTGGTGATTCGCACCAGCCAAATGGTTGGATTGATTCATATAGATTTAAATACGGCCTTTGAGAGTCATCCTTTTAAGGTAAAAAAAATGCAATCACATGTTCTTACGTAAATTTTTTAAAGTCGCGTACACTTACGCACTTTTACAAAAAAAATATTTTTTAGATCTCCATACCTTTTCAGGAGGAAAAAAATCGTAAAAAGCACTCTCTGGCATGACATTTTTAAACACTTTCAAGATCCTTCAGTTTTTTTTTCTCACCCAAGACAAAAGTGTTTGTTTAAAGCCAAATTTAAATTGTCAACCAAAATGAGAAGTTATGAATTCAAAATGCGTCGTCTCTTCAGTTTCTTTGAACAAAAATTGTAATAAAAAACTGTATCAAGCCATAACGAGAAAAGAATTCCATAATTAAACATTAAGAATATCGTGAAATTATCCTAATCAAAATCATTAAATTCACCTATACTAAATACTGATGTCCCTTTTGCTTATTTAGCTCTTTAGAAAATCACTTAAAAATATTTTAAAGAAATAATTGATTTTTGTCCAAACAATAAAAAAGTCAGCTAAAGAGCATTCTGACCCTGGTTTTTATCCAACACAATCGTATTTTAATCGAAAATATAATTACTTTCAGTCAAAATGGTACTATTGTTATTCTATTCATAAACAAAGTACTACATTATCCAGCCAAACTTCATCCTCTTTCCATTTTTCTTTAAGTCACCGACGATATGCTCCAGTTTTTCTTATTCTAGTGGTAAAACAAAACCAGAATCCTTTCGAAGGAAATTTTTCAACACATTGCCACAAGCCTTATAAACATACAATAACGCACTGAAGAAATAATACAACAGTTTTATTTCTTTAGTAGCAGACATTAGTTTGACTTTATTGCAAAACAAGCAAAAGTGGCTGCACTAAACAAACGGCTTCATTAATGAGAGTACGAATACTTTTTCAAAGTGTTTTTTGTTTAAAAAATCACTGGCGGTGGTTCATTTTTCTATGGGCTAAGACAAGAGTACAGACGAGCTTATATTTGCTACTAAAGAAATAAAATTATTGTATTGTTTCTTCATTGTGTTATTATCGGTCAATAAGGCTTGTGGCAATGTGTTGAACAATTTTTCTTTAAAAGGAATCTGGTTTTGTTTAACCACTAGAATGATGCAAACTGGAGCATATCGTCTGGTTTATCATAGAAACCAGGTGACTCAGTAAAGAGCAGTGGGAGCAAATTTTGCTAATTCAGTGCCTGAATGATTTGCGAATTAATTAAAAAAATGCATGATTTATTTACAGCTCTGCTTGCTACTCGCAGGCTATCAAATTGCAGTGAGAGGTTCATTTTGCTTTCTTAAGCTTTAAAATTTGTTTTAATTTTTTTAACTTTTATTTGAAGTCTTTTATAAATGCGTTGCATATTGATTATTATAATGCCATTGATACATTAGTATCCATCATTATCATCACCAGCATATCATAATAACAATTTGGTCTTTAGAAATATTTATTCACAGCCAATATTTAAGAAACATCACTGATGTGAATGTTTTGTTTATGTTTAAGTTGTATTTTTTTTTTTCAATATGAAGTATAATAAAATTGATAAATTAACTTGTGGGACTGAACAGCATTTAATGATGATGTTATGCGTATTAAAATTTTGTTGCAGTGAAGTGCCAATATAAATATTTTTTTCTTTAACAAATCAATTGCTCCAATCACTTGAATTATGTTCAATTGTTTTTAATTCTCACCTGTTATAAAATTAGTTATTAGATATTTTAGATGTGCATAATTACGTACCTGTAAAGAAAAGACAACAAAAAGAAATGATTAAATAAAATATGTAAAAAATAACAAATAAACAATTTATTTTTAATTAAAAAATCTAAAAATTAGGCAAACCAGGCACAAGTGCAGTTTTAGACTTCTATTATTTAGAATTTTTTTTCTTGGTTTCATTTATTATTTTTTATCTGATGCGGTGCTGCCATCATAAGTCTTCTTTAAAAATTTCACTAAAAAATTTGTGTCGAGTGCAAATATCAGTATCGATTTGCTAAACAATTACTGAAGCGCTCTAACAAAAATTATTAATTTAAAATAATCCGTAGGAATATAGAACTAAATTAATTACATTTTAATAAAAATTGTGGTATTTTTTTATCCTGATTAAATTATTAAATCACTGATATTGAATATTGAGTATGAAAGCACGTCTCGATGGCCGTTAAAGATAAAAGCCGTTCCAAAAGTTATGTGATATTCAATGAATTATTATCATCTAATTTGAATTAACTGAAACTATAAGTTGAACTTTTTGATTAAAAACAAATTAATTGACTAAAATTTTTTTTTATTAAATCTTGTTTAGCAAAGTAGCTCTTTTATTAAAAAAAAAATGAATATTTAGATGACAGTTAGAAAGGGAACTAAAAAAAATAAAGTACAATATATAATTTTTACATAATAATGTCATCGGCTCTTAATGGTTAATCATTTTTAAAAAATTTTGAAGATAGATCTCTTGAAAAGCTTTTAAATGATACCCATATTGACATCTTAAAAAAAATGATGGACAATAGTACTTTTCTATGAAAAGTTCAGAGGCCCATAACTCGTAAATATGAGTGAGTGCCAATTTTTTCACTTCATGTTTCTTCATTATTTTTTAAATCTCTATCGTCATTTGTTCATTTTTTTATTGAAGTTATTTCATTGTTCCAAGTGACATTGAAAAATTATAGGCAGGCGTAATGTTTTGCTGGCATCGGGAGTGAAAATTGCAGAAATTACAAACGGAATAACAAACTTAGATAAACCCTCATTTTCACCTGTGGTGAAGGGTATAAAATTGTACTGAAACCGAATTAAATAATTGATTTGTGATAATCTTGTTTTTTTTGCACTGTGATAGACGGACATCTCAGTTTTGCAGAGTGTGAATAAATTTATGTCAGCTATTGCAACAAGAACAAAGAAATAAAACTTTAAGTTAAAGGGTGTTCCAATAGTAACGAAATTTTAATGTACGTAGCTTTAGTTTAAAATCCCAACAAGCAAACTCTATATTTTTTACGAATGCTATCAAAATATAAAGGACAATATATAAAGGGTGTTTCGAAGGTGACACGATGTTAACTAATATGGCTTTAGTTTTGCAACACTTGGAATTTATACAGATTATGTTTAAATATGTCCATTCAAGCAGTGTAAAAAATTAATTTAAAAATAAAAAGGGTTTCCATTAAGGCTGAAGTTTTGACAAATAATGCCTTATCTTTCAAACTATTGGAAGAAGACACTTTAAATTTTCAACAAGAAATAAGAAAATATTGATTTAAAAATTGAAATGTGGCTTATAAAGTGTACTAAAACTGTCGTGTATAAGTTAAACTCTTACTTGTCGAATTTTGTTATTTCTTATTTTTAAACAAAAAATATGCGGCGAAAAGCCATGGAGTTTTTTTGAATCATGCTTTACCAATAGTTTTAGTGTTGTCGGATCACCATCTTTCAGAACGGACTGGCCGTTTTTTTTAAACCATCATCATCCTCGTTCGAAACATTTTTTGAAGTCTGCTTTTTATTTTCACAAAGTCATTATGGTTGCTCCTAATTCACAGAAATGATTTCTTAACCTTAAGCGGCATGTGAAGGACCGGGTTTTTTAATTATTTTTCTTAGGCAAAATAAGTGATTTAAATTGATTTTGGCCATATGTTCTCAATATCAATAGAAAAAATAACACCCAATGATTTTGATTGATGCTCTTAGTTTTGTTCCAGATTTTTTTTCTCGGCCTCTGTTTGAACGAAATTTACAAAATGGTTCATGTATAATTGCTGATGTGGCTTCTCAGCATCTAGATACTCTTCTCGCCTTCCACTACATTGTTTGCGAGAACTGAGCAGATAGTAACCTTATTAGCTTTGATTTATTTATTGCGTTTAATACAGAATTCCCAAGGTAACTGAAGCTAAGTGTCGTAATGTCAGCTTAGCTTGCCTTCGCTAGCTCGTCTTAAAATATAATTGAGTAAACCTCTCAAAAGAATAAGTTTTTGACTGAAGGATGGCGAGGACTTAACCATAGACACACAGTATTGAACAATGAGCCTCATTACTTCTACTCCTGATTCTTCCAGTGTTATGGAAGCATTCGTTACAAACTTTAAAAAAATGTGCAGCAGTTTATTCTCAGACATTGTTTTTTTATCTAGAACAGCAGCAGTTTCTGTCCATCAAATCGCACAGTTGCATCAGTTGGGAAACACGTTTCTCGTGGCGATCACCGCCACAATCCCTTTCTTATACTTTTTCCATAATTTTAAAGACATTTGTTTTGGCTTCTATAAGAAATTTTAATGCAAAATCTTTCCTGGAGATGTTACGTCAGAGACGAGAGATTATAGTACAGTCGTATTAATATTTTTTTCATTAAAACATGTTGACACCCCAGGAATATAAATATTTGTGAAGCGTTGGGAAAACATCTCCTATAAATGAGCACTACTAACATTTGCTGCGACAAACAATCAAGAAACCATTACAATATTTAAATACATTTTCAAAGAAAACCGTTTTAAATTTAAAAATTAATTGTGCGGTTTAATAATCAGTTCACGAATAAAGTCTTTTAGATTTAAAGAATTATAAAAAAGGAAATACTAAAACTTAAAGAAACACTGCAGTTTTGATTGTTGTTAAAGCAGACGAAACAGAAAATAAATTATTAGCGTTAAGTTGGTTTTTTGGGAGTCACTATTCTAGTGAATTATTCATCTGCATAACAGTTAAATAATAAATTTTTAATGCCAGTAACTCAGACTGCCGTCGTTACTTAAAATAATTTTGTGAACATGTTTTACATTTCAACAATATTGTCAAGCAGGTTGACAGTCAAATCTCAAAAATATCATGTCTGACTTAAAAAAATAATAATTTCATTTGCATACAATTATGATGACCTCGAATCTGTTTGTCTATAAAATATATATTTTTTGATTTCCTTTTCGTTCAATTATAATTTTAAACAATTGTGCATGACCAGGCCTAAGAGGATGGCTTGACGACTTTATTTTATATAAATATGAGATAAATACACTTGAAAAAATAGTGTAGCACGAACTAAAGTTTATATTAATTTTTTCTTTGCCAATGATTTTTAGGACATTTAAAAAACAGTTCTTACGGTCTTGTCTTCCTGAGAGCAAATTATGGCATTCGTAGTCGATCGCAATTTAAATAGAATTTGAATGTTAATTTCCATCGTCATCAAGTGTCGTCATTTACCCCTAACATATTTGAAAATGTAACGATTTTCTTATAATTTTAATTTTATTTTTTGAAAAAATTCAAGCCCTGAAGAATGTCCCTGCTAAAAATAATGTAAACTTCAAAAATATCCCTTTTGTTGCCTCGACGCAAATACCCTTGAACTCTTAATCAGTGTAATGCAAATTGAATTACATCTGAGGGCAAAGTCTAAGTCTCAATATCCCTCCTACATTATTCTTTTAACATCTCATTAAATGTAAGAATCCAGCACTGGTTTTTGTTTCTACATTTTATGAAGTGACTAAATATGCCGTCTTTTGGTTACACTCCGTCTAATGATATAGAGTTCAGATTCAAAACTTGTACTCCACTTTCCTTGATTTGTAGCCCTGTGAAATTAAAATTTAAATCGATTAACTCGTTTAAAAGCTGCAGATTTATTCTAACATTAACATTTTCAAAATCTCCTTCTCCCTGCGCTGCATGTTACGCACAAATAAAATCAATAAGATCGTTATGAATAACTTTTTATTTTTTATAATTTATTTGAATTAGTTTAAAGTCAATTCAATTTATTTCAATTGGAAATAGATTGCAATTCACTTCGATAGAGCGATAGACGACAAAATTTTGTATTGTCAGGAAAGTTTTTATTGACTTTTTCAGAGTTTACAAAGTTTCTAATATATATTTTTGTGACTAAAGGAAACACAAAATTCGTGTAATAATTTTGGCTAGCCTTAAGAGATAAATACTTTTCTGTGTCCTGGTTCAAGATTTTTGTAGAATTTTATTTTTAGTCCCCCTCTTAATGTCATAATCAATGAGGGCCATGAATGTTTCTTGTTATGTTTTTATTTGGGGCTGAATACCATTGAATGTGTAAAATATAAGAAAACATTATTATCACAAAAGCAACAACAACAATGTCATTGTTGCCATTATCATTTGCTTATAAATAAAACATTCTCCTTTTGCATAAAATACGGAGGATAGTAAGAATAAATGAAAACAAGAAAAAATTCTCAGATTTACGCATATAAAAATAAATTTAAGGAAAGTGAAAATAAAAGCAAAAATGCATATTAATGTCTGTCAGCGTTTGTTTCAATACATGATTGTTAAAGAAAATTTAATAACATTTTCTTGTTGTAGTGCAACCTAAAAGAATGTTAAAGTAAAATATGTTTTCGGATTTAATTACAACGTAAGGTTTCTTTTTTGGAAATGTTGGTTTGTGTGTTACATCATCCCTGCCGTAGGAGGTAGTTAATTTTATCATGTTAAAGTGGAGTTTCTTATAATTATATTTAGTGGTTTATGTGACCGATTGTAAGAGTTTAACTGTTTAATTACAAAAAATTGGTGAATAAATTAATAAAACGCAAGCGAAAAATTTCTTAAAAAATTCAATCACCATTTTCTATATTTTGCAATAAATATTTCTTTCAAAACGTAAAGAGAAGGGATGCATTAATGGCAATTTTGGTCATTACGATACTGATACTTAAAGAAAACGTATTGGCGATACTGATACCAATAAAAATTATTAATTTAAATGAGTGATTAAAAAAATGCTTTTTTAAACTAAAAACTCAGTAAAAAATAAACAGAAATGTCACGAAAAAAAAAAATAAAATAAAAATAAAAAACTCATAACTCATATTTTACAACGTTTTTACAATTTTTTATAATTTTTTTTATTATAAACGTAGATAATGAATTATTTCTCTTTAGACGTGCATTTAGATCCATAAGTTTAAATAAAATAAAAGCCTCAATTAATAAATTAAGTTATTTAAAATATAAAATCGAAAAGTATCATTTGTTTTCAAGTTACACAGATAAGAACGTTACATCCGCTGAATTTAATTTACACTTCGCTATAATGATGTTGGATTCTGTCTGACGCTATTGTGAATCATTTAATCTTCTTTTTACTCAAATTGTTTTTAACTTCATTTTTGTAATTAAATCATATAAAAATAACACCATCCGCTTAGTATCGTTTGCACGATTTAACGTGAATGGTAAAGGGTATCCAAATGTCTGAACAATCGATATTGTAATAAAAAATAAACAAAAAATAAAATCTAAAAATAAGAAAAAATTCATTTCATCATATAAAAAACCTTAAATCCATTTTACGGTAGCTGGGAAGTGAATCCATGTCCTTAGAAAATCCATATTTAAATAGAAATGTTTTTTTTTTAAATGCTTGGTTTAATTTGAAAGAAAAACAAATCTGTTTTGTATAAACTTGATATTATAGTGACATTTTAAATTATTTTAGTTTTACATTTTGCATTTTAGATTTTTAATGAAATTTATGTGCTGTTTTTGTATTTCAGGCAATCGATTCGTTTGAAAAATTTATATGGAAATTACTCAAAAAATTGAGTGTTTTTCATATAAATTTTTCAAACGAATCGATTGCCTGAAATACAAAAACAGCACATTAATTTTTTTTTTTTAATTTATTTGGTAAAATTAATTTATCTTCTGTGAACTTTCAATTGTTCATTGAAATTAAGATTTTTTGGTTATCCAGTTTTTTTTTTTAATTTTTAATTTTCAATAAAAAAAAGTAAAAATAAAAAACATGAGAGAAATATAGAGGCGCTCATCTATTTCGACAACATCTTTGCCATTGGTGGACCGATTTGAATGATTTTAAGTAGAACGATTTTTGAGACTATATTTTATATATAAGTTTTCCAAGAATTTCTATAAGTTGATCAGTAGTTCACCAACTAGAGTTTCCACTAATTATGTTGTACCGTCTTGAAGGACTTTTCAATGCAAACATGGGCAGTCGGTCGACAGCCCAGTGTGTAGGAAAAAAATTGTATATTTCATGATTTCGGGAATGCTTATAGTCGACACCTGTTGTAAAAGATATAAAAACAATTAAAAAAAATAAAAATAACTAAAAAACTCTTAATTTTCCGTTTAGTTATTGAAAAAAAATTATATTTTTCTCTGCGCTTCTTTTGAGCGTGTTTATTTTCTCAGATATATTTCAGCAGACAACTTTAAAAATAATGAAACAAACAAACTTTCAAAGCTGAATTGTCAATATTTACTTTAATTTTTTCTGATGTTTTTTATTCTTACTTTAAAATTTGCATGGTACCGTTGTATCGACAGTACAGTTTAGTATTGGATGCATCGCTAGTAAAAAGTGTTGGAAATTTAAAAAAATTAAAAAAAAAACATTTAAAAAATGAAAAACGATATAAGAAAGAACAATAATTCTTTGTGAAATCGAAAACATTTTCTCATGATGATGTTAAAAAAGCAAACGGTATTCCGCTACAATTGTTGAGTGAATAAAATTTTATCATCATAAATTTTGCGCGCTACTTGCCATCACTGCTTCTCAACAACAACCAATCAGTCAGCCAGAAATTAAAATTTCAGTCATTATTCATGAAATGAATACGAAATTTTTGTTGATGAAAATGAGCAAACGATGGCATTTAAAAAGTGATGGATGACAAAGAATTTTAATGCTTGAATATGTGCTTCTTTAAGAGCTTTCTTCTTGCTTGTTTGTTTTCTTTTTTTCCAAATTTTCTTATGAATAAAAAAATTGTCAAAATATTCGAATAAATATGTGCATAATTTAAAGGCACGGATTGGTGAGTAGCTGCTTTTAAATACAACACGTTTAAGAAATAAAATCTGAGCTGATGACAAATGTTGACTTATTTTCCATAAAAAAATTATTAATTCTTTCCAACTACAGATTAATAACAAAAAGAAAAATATTTTTTTAAGCGGGATTGCGAAGGACATGTGACTGTTTGAAAGAAAATAAAAAGCAGGGGGACGATGAAGCAGCAAATATATAAAACTGTGTTTCTATAAAAACTCACAAATGGCTGATGAAAAATTATAAGTGACAACTGAATGTAAAATGGAAATCATGCATGGTTTCGCCATCTCATCTCAACTTACTACCATTAAACAATTTTTTTAAAAGCAATAACAAGCTGGAATAATATTTAAATAATACGGTCCCATATCTAAAAACAGACAAATTTTTAAATGTCAATTACTATACTTTTTCTGGGTTTGTTACTATAATTGATTTTGTACAGAATAAGAAGTCTTAAGAAACCTTTATTTCTATTTACTTCCTATACGTTGTGAAGATGATTTTCGTCTCGTTAAATTTTCATTAACAATTTTGCTGCATTTTTAAAAGATCTTTTATTATCACACTTGACACCTTTTACATTCAAAATACTCGTACATCATGTCAACTTATTGCCAAAGATAAACAAAACGTTCATTTCTTTATTCTTCTCTAGAGTGTCAATTTCTACATTTTATCGTCAAGTAAGTTTTTTTATTTTCTTTTTTTAAGTGACTTGATGAATATTGTTTTTATGACTTAAATAAAAATTTTAAAGATCACAAAGTTTAAGTAATTTGCTTTAGCTTCTTTCTTAAGAAGAAAAAAGTTTTAGAAAAAAAAAAAAAATCATAAAAACAAAATATTGGAAATATTTTGCCTTAAGAGCTTGGAAGCTAATGACTTTCTTAGTCATGAACGTTTTATAAAAATAAAATAATTACTAAAAATTAAAAAAAAAAGAATATATTCATTTAAAGCATTAAAGTAAAAGTATTTATAAGCGCCAAAAACTTATAACAAAATTATATTCCTCTTTTTTAAAACTGGACCACTTAAAATTCAATTTATTCCATGGCGCATTTGGAGATTCCAAAGTGAAGCAGAACAAATCATTAATAATTTTTTTTTCAACAACTTTTGTTTTATTTCAGCAAATAATGCAACATATTATTTGAAAACGGCAAATAAACCCAGTCACTCGAACTTTAACTCACACGACTGTGTTTCTTATCAGGTTGCGCTTGACCACAATTAGTAATCTTTCAAGTCATTTATTTACTTTAACATTTGCCAATCGATTGTCTTGAGAAAACATATTGTTACAAAAAAAAAAAAATTATAATTCTTTACATACAAACAACAAAGAGCTAATTTTGTTGTTGCTGTTGCTGTTCTCATGTGCTTGATAAAACGGAAGTGAATAAAGTTACTGCCGCCACTAACAAAGTATTGGGTATGTAGCCGTGTCAGAATAATTGCAGTAGAGTAACAAAAAATCATGAGTTTAACTTCCATTGGCTGCATGAATATAGAAAACATATTTGTGGTTTCTTTTTACAAAATAAATAAACTAAAAAGAGAAAAATAAATTCCCGGAGTTTAGAGTACAAAAAACAGACGATTATTTTGTGCAGCCTTAGCAGATGAAACGGTGAGGGTGCCTGTACAAAGAGCAGCAGATGGTGATGATCAAACCAACCATTTAGTAATAAGAAGCAGTTTTTTTGGTGTAGGAAGGTAACAACATAACAACAGTGTGCGCTAGTCGTTCCTGAGTTAAATAAAAGGTTCTGACATTGTAAACAAAAATGGAAGTTATAAATCTAATATTCGAATAAAGTCGTAGCATTGAGTGATCTAAGTGGCTGATCAGTTTAAGGGCAATTTTTACTAAACAAGGCATTGAGAATTTAATAAATTTGTTATTAAATAGTAATAGAGTACATAATTTGAAAAATATACTTGGTTCCTTAATGGTTACTGTGTTTTTGTAATCAGCTTAGTTTTAGTCATAAGAATCTTGAACTTCTGGTGAGTTTGTGTAGAGTTGTAGCGTGACTATCATGAAATGTTTCGTTTTTTTTGCAGTAATCAAGCACAATTAATGTAAAAAATAATATTTCTTTAAAAAAATTCACTTCTAAATAGACAAAGTTATAATTATCTGTCTTAAAAAATATATATTTCATTGTTAATTTATATTATAAATTATTTGAGAAAGATTGCAGTGAGGCGGCTTGTAATTTTCAAATGCAAATTTTACGATTGTTGTTATAGTGGACTTAGCAGTACAGGTTAATTATAAATTTTAACTTTCTAGCCACGACAGTATAAAAGAATGGCCATATACATCAAATTGCATGAGCTCTTAGGGCGCCCTCAAATTTATAATTTTGATTGTTTATTATTATGGTCATGATAAGCGATATTCTGTCCAATTTATAAGCGTTTATCTATAACGGTCCAAAAAATAGGCCTATATAAGTCAAAGAACGTCTTCTGTGGAGATACTTTTTAATTTTTGGATTTATTTTTTGATTGATTTCTGCTATTGAGACTTTTAATGATTTACAGTTCATATTTCACGTAACTAATTTGTATAATTTATAGGAAATCCGTCTAAATCATAAAATTTAAGCATAAAATTTATAAGCGTAACTTTTAAAATAAGAAAAAATTTTTCAAAAACAGTTTAGAAATGACTGAGCTCTGAAATTAAGATATAATTGAATTTGTATTAAAATTATTTATTTGGTCATAAAAGAATAATTTTATTATTAACTTTTTTTCAATTTAATTTAAGTTAACTGACTAATTAAAGATAATTTCTTTATTTTTAATTTATTTGATTGTATAAATGATTTATTAAATTTCTAGTTTATTTCGGTTTTGCTAGGAAAGTTATTTGTGTTCCAGTGATTGAATATAAATTTTAATGTTTTCTGTTTTCTTATACGTTGCATATTTGCTTTTAAATTTATGCTTCCATTATTGCGATATATTTTTACAGAAGAAATTTACGATCTTTTACCTTCAACTAAAACCAAACTGCCTTCTTTCATTGTTGTTGTATTAGTTTTGCACTCAAAAGTAAAAGAACTTTAATTGTGTTTTAATAGAAAAATAAAAACAAAAGAGTAAATTTACACCCATTAAACAAATATTCATAAAAGAATGTATTCCTATCCATTTTAATGGAATGTGAATATGCGAGCATGTTTCTGCATGTAAGTGCATGTTTTCAAGATAATTTGAGTATAAATTATTTAGGAAACTTGAAGTAAATTTGTGAAACAAAGTTTAATGGAAAAAGTGGATCGGTTCAAAAGTTATTTCAATGAAATAATTAAGTAAAATGAGCCATATTTTATGTTATCAGAAAGGATACAGAAATTTGTAGAGGTTTTTATGTTTGAAGCGGCCGTAAATATAGAAACCGCACTGCTCTAGACTACGAAACACTTTCCTTGCTGAAAGTTTTGTTGCAATCTATAAAAGCAGTTGGCCTTTCCAAGATATTTCCACTCTTTTGTCAAAAAAATGCTTCATGTACAAAATGATAAACGGATTAAATTACCCTACTCTTTGAGAATTAGGAATAGACCAGTCAAACATGTTTTTAATGTAGCCAATAAAAGGAGTCAGTTCGTAATGAGTTAATCCGAGTGCATGTCTCACTAACTCCATAATTGAGAATATGAAAGATATAGCAATTCGTTACTTGTCCACAATTTAATTAAATTTTTTTGCAACATAAAAATGTAAAGGGCGACATCTTGTTATACAAACGTAATTAATTATAAGCATCTGTTTTATTTGCCCTCGTTAAATTTATAGAACCAAACACGTTTGATGTGGAACGCAAACAACCATTAAGTGCATCAAAGAAATACTTGCACAAATAATAATTTCGGTATTAATAAACACAACTCACACACAAATTTATGTACTAGAAAACATGTCAAATTATTATTTAACATGAAATTTAAAGAGGAATTAAAACAAAAATTCACTTCTACCAAAAAAGCATGAGGAGGAAAAATAATTTTTTATTTAGTTCGGTTTTATGTTGGTGTTCATTTCCAGTTTTATGACAAAAAAATAAAACATTAATTATGAGCTGCTGTGCGAGCATGTTGAAACAATTTTTCATTAAAGTACTGGAAATGTAAAATTCTTTATTTACAAAAAAATTACTTAAAGGTTTTTCGTAGTGTTTTTTAATTCAAAGTGTTACGGATTATGTAGATGACGAAAAACAGAAAACAAATTAAAACTGTTCATTATATTGCAGTTAAATATTTGTTTTAATTGTATAAATGAAAAAACTTTGATTAAACAGTTGCGTTAAAATTTGTTTGTTTAAATTTAAATCTCTATTTGAAGAACAAAGCCTTCCAAATTATTGCTCTTGTTATAATTATTTGGGAAGAAATAGCTCTTTGTCTTCTTTTTTTTATACCCTTCATAGCAGCTGGAGGAGATAATGAAATTTTTATAATTTGAATTTGCGTTGCCATATCGAATGCATATTTAAGATTCGTTAAGGAGTCGATTTAATCGTATAAAATTGTTCACTTGCCACTTCATGGCAACCTAAATTTTGCTGTTGAATATGAGAGGGACATAAATGTCTTAAAATAAAAATAGAACAGAAACTGCTTTCATTATTTCTTGCTATTAAATTTTTTTTACTGCCTTTGCATACTTAAAGTGGCGAAACCCAAAAAGTCAGATTTGTAGCCAAAAATCTTTAATTTTATTTAATTTTTTAATTTGAATAATTAACAAATATATCGAGTTTCTTTACAAAATTCAAAATTTTAGAAATATTATAATAAAATTAGGAAAAACCAAATCAGGATTACACAAGAAAAAAGATTTTAGTCACAAATCGATAATGTACCAATCCTGTTGGTTTAATAAATAAAAGGAATTAAAAAAGTAGAAAATTTAAATAAAGATCGTGCTTTTGAAATATCGAAAATAAAAACAATGTTTAAATTTCTTCAAAATATCTAAATCTAGATTTTCCTTTCTTGTTTCAAACTAACGATCTATATTTTTATAGGAACAATAGGGATTTATGTTTAAGCAAAGGAAACAATTATTCAAAACTAAAGTCGATTTCTATAAGTTTTTTTTTATGATACAAATAAAATTCATATTGAGAATATTATTCTGTAAAACATGATTCTATAGCGATAAATCTTTATTTGTGCTTATGTCGTTGCAGTTTTTACTTGTTATTGAGTTTTATTTCATGTTACTTAAAGGATTTAGTTGTTGCTGTGAAAACCAGACTGAGTTAATGTATAAGTATGTGAAAATTAAAATTATATTTAATACTCATGTTAATGAAGTGAAGGCGAATACGACACATAACGACAATAAAAAAATTATGATGCAAAAAGCATTAAAAATTAAATATAAATTTAATCTTTTACATAAATTCTAGGGAGACTGAAGATAAAAAAATAATAATGATAATTTATTACAAAATGCTCTTTTACTTTTATATGTGTATTAACCAACTTTTTACACATTTTTCATTTTATTATTATTTTAATAAATTTAATTATAAGAAATTATTATAAATTGTTAAAATACTATAACGAAAGCCGCTTAAGTATTCTTTTGAAGTGATAATATCCACACAGACATAAATTCATAAATAAATGAAACAACTTGGAATTTCAAAAAAGGAATGATAATCAAAATTTAAATGAAATAATAAATAATATAATTTACTACAACTCAATTTTACCAAATATTGAAATTTGACTAAAAACCAAAAATTATACGAAAAAAAATTCACACTAAGCAAATCATAAAGTTTTAGAAAATTTTTAAATTCACAAATAAAAGAATATTTCCGAAAATAGTAACTTTATGTTTCATTCATTTTAATTATGTATGTAAATCTAGTTTAGTGAAAAAAACAAATATTGGGGTGACAGAGAATTGAAAAATAAGAAAAAAAATTTGGACTTTTTAAATCAATAAAAAAATTTTTTTTTCGGTTTTGCTTTATTTTTTAAAAATTAATAAAATAAAAATTAATGCTTTATATAATTTTAAATAAAAATGTCACTGCAGCTTAAGGGCTTAAGCATTTTCTAAATGATCTCTTTAAAAGGTTTCAAATGTTACCCCAAATTGACAATATTGACAATCGTACTTTTCCATGAGAAGTTCAAAGGCCCATAACTCGGAAAATATTAGCGAGTGTCAATTTCTTCCCTTGATGTTTTTCTCTTATTTTTAACTCTCTATCGCCCCAAATATTTGTTTTTTTATTGATATTTGTTCACTTAACTAGATTTTTTGGAACAAAATGATATGAACAAATTAGAGGCAGCGTGGTGTTTTGCCCACTGCCTCGAAAAACATAGATTGATCTTGATGATTTTCAATAGAAAAATGTTCATAACTATGTTTTCGATTGGCGTATTTCAATTTTTCTAGCTGATCTAGTGTCTCGAAAAACCTAATTTCAACACTAACATGGACGGACAGGCGGACATCGCTCAATCGATTGATATTACAGAAATTACAAATGGAATGAAGAACTTTGATAAAACTTATTGTGGTGAAGGGTTTAACAAGAAATAGTTTGCAGGATCTCCCTACACAACAACAATCTAAATGTTTTATTTTAATTCGCCTTTAAAAAAACGCATTTGCCAATGGTATGGAAGTATTAAGAAAAAGGTCGAATAGATAAAGTTGTTTCTACAAAACTGATTTCATAAAGTTACATCAGAGAAAATAATTTTTGTCGTGATTAATTTTGCAATTAAAGAAATTCAAAGACTTGATAAAAAATATAACGATATTTAACATTTCTATTATATTAAAAATAAATAATTTGTAGAAACCATTAAAATACATTTAACCCAAATGCTTTGATTTATTAATATTCAAAATATTCATGAATATAATTAATTATTCTAATACATAATTAATACCGCAAACAGTAGTGTGTGTATATAATATTTCATAAAACTGTGCTGAAAATGGCATAAGAATCTTAGAAATATATGATCTCAGTTTTTTAAATAATAAATTAATATTTTTGTTGTTGTAAAGCTTAATTCGACTGAGAACACTGAGGAAGGGTGTCTAATCGAGCTAGAAAATATGCGGTTGTCCTAATTTGAATCTGAGTGTCCTTATTTTTATTATGTTTAAATTAAAGTAGGTCGTTTGTTCTATGTTGCCATTATTTTAATATGTTGAGATAAAAATAGGTCTAGTGATCATAGGAATTAACCCGAGCTAATAATATAAGCAATATTGTGTTTCAAAGGTTTTTAAAGTATTGAGGCTAAACCTCGGGAAGACATACTTCCGTTTATTACAACTGTTCTCAAATAGGGGTCCGTGGACCCCTAGGGGTCCGTAGCAACCATCCAAGGGGTCCGCATGAAGAACGGAAAAACCAGTGTTTTCAAAAATAATAAAAGTTTTATTTTGAACTTGGGCTTCAGAGGGGTCCGCGAAAAAAAAAATTACTTTACTAGGGGTCCGTCAGCAGGACTTTGATGAGAACCCCTGGATTATTATCTCAGGATGCCTTTTTTTACCCAATAAAATCTTCCTTCAACATAAAACCGTAGCAGCTCTTAACATAAGAATTTTTTAAAAGGTAACTTGTGTAACTTTCCAAATTATCGGAGCACTTATATTTAAAAATTAATTCTTAATTATACAATTCTAATTACATATTTAACATTTTGTTACATTCTTCAGTCCTTTGCAAAATACAGAGATTTGTTTAGTTTAAAATATTTAATAAAATTTAATTAAGTGGGCAAAACACACATTTCATTCATTTTTCCTCTTCTGCTATTTAAAAACGCCTAACTTTCGTATTCTCTTATTCCCATTCAATAAATTCTTTTGAAAATAATATCTCTTTATCTTCCCCTTTTCTCAGTTTCATAGCAAAAATGAAGAATGTGTTCGTTAGTTTATGAACCCCTTCCTACTACTGCCCATGTGTGATTTATGGTGTTAGTTAAGTTATTTGAAAATTTTTGAAGGTGAGTGGTGACCAGATATTTTTTTTCACAAGCTGTCAAAGAAATATTTTGTATATAAATCAAAAAACATTTGATAATCTAAAACAAAAGAAAAAAAGAAATAAAGGGAAAAAAAGAAATAGAAATGAATTTCAAAACATAAACGTAGAGAAATTAAATTTCTGTTTTCAAAGCGCATTCATTTTATGAAGGAATTTTAACGAACTTAAAAAAAAAACTTAAATTACAAAAAGTTATAATTCGCCACCAGTGTTTGTAAGGGTTTGCCTTCATAAAACATTTATACCATTTGTTAAGAATAAACATTTATTTAATTGTATTTTAATAAACTGCATAATGAAGTAATCCAACATTCTTTTAAGCGATTTTATTTAAGGCAAAATAATTGTCTGATTCCACTTATAACCAGAGTAGTCTGACTGAATTAATCATCAAATAACTTTTTTTGCATATTAAAGTGTTAGATTTGGAAATTTGCCACTAAAATTATCTAGATTTATTTATAATGTTTTAAAATTTCACAGAATTTTTTTTTTAAAATTTTAGTTATTTTTAGATTGAAGTTAATGCATTAAAAATTATCTCAATTTTAGTTTAAATTATTTTTAAATTGCAAAAGTTTTAACGAAATAATTTATTAATGAAATAATTTATTAAATATATTTAATTAAAATAAGAACTTTTAATAAAATAAATAATTGAAGTTATTAAAAATTTGTTTAATCTTAAAGCAAATAAACGTGCCAGACCTTCTTGACGTTTGCAATTAAAAACTTAAAAAAGTTATTAACACAAAAATCCTCTATAAAATAAAATTAGCACGTTATTCCGATGAAGGAAACTCAAAATTGAACGTAAGAGAAAATAAAGAACCTCATCTAAATTTCAGCATAGCAGAATCAATTTGTACAAAATTTTATAAAAGTAAAAAGAAGTTAAAACCGAAAATTTTAATAACGAAAATTTAAAAAAAAAATCTCGAAAAAAAATATTAAATCAGTTTCACTAAAAGTCATAAAAGATTTGCTCAAAATCCCAGTTTAAGCATGAAAAGAAATTTCATTAAAAAAATTACTTTCCACTTGGAAAAAAATTTTACATTCGCTAAAATTGGGGATTTAAAAAAGGTTTAATTTTTTCCAGATCTCGAAATTTACTCAAAAAATTTATTTTTAATTTTTTAATTTTATTTAACATATTTAACAATTAAAAGGAATTAAATATGAAACAGATATTAATCATAAAAAAGTTTACATTTAAAACGCATGATTTTCGGAAGGACACTAATTCCTTGAACAAAAATTATAAAAAACAGAGAAAAAAACTGAAAAAATGACAAAAACATATTAACTTTAAACACTCACACTTAAATAACAATTTTTATCCAGGATATAAATTGGTGACTTGTTTCCTGCTTGAATATAATTTTTTTTACAAATGAATCTATTTTTGGTATTTTCGGTTATTTTCTTTTTATATGTTTTTTCCAACAATCATGTTTAACGGAAACACACAAATTGTCAGCTGTTTGTATTTATTGGTTGTTGATTGTCACGTAAAGCAAATTTTGTCATACTTCTTTACGGCGAAAGCGCGTTTTTATTTTTATTTAAATCAGTACATGAAAATAAAGGAAACAACATTAAATGCTAACGGAATTTAATGAGCACAACAAACATGCACTTGTTTGCCTGTTTCTGCATGCATGTATGCATTTTTGTCAAATAAAAATTTCCATATGCCATATTATGAAGGTGAAATCCATTAAATATTTTAGGGGTTGGAAAATTTTACCTTTTTAACTAAATAAAAAAAAAACGGAGGTTATTAATTCGTTTGAATGTTGCTTTTTTTAATGTTTGTGCCCGCAGAAGTCAGTTATCTCTAAACCGAATTTCAATTGTTTTTCTTTATTTAAAAGGTTGTGCTTAGAAATTGGTCCTGTTTTAAGAACAGTTCAATAATCTTAAAAATTAAAGGGTGTTCCTATACAGCTTACAAATTTTTTACGTGTATTATGAACCGTAAAAGCACCAATTTGAAACTAAAAACCCCAGTGGTAAAAATTAAAGCAAAAATAAATTTGAAAAGTAAAGGGTGTTCCCATAGGTAACGTAAATTGACCTACATAGGCCTACATTTTGAGTCGTTATAGACAAAAACTTGAAAATTTGGCAGAATGTCGATTGCCATGACCGTTATTTTAATCAATAGTATTTAATATTATTTATAAAATAAAAGGTGCCCTAATAGTTCATTTAATTTGATGTATATGTTAGTACTTTTGAACAGTTGTAGACTATCGGTTAAAGCTTACAAAGAGCTGGTATTGCTAACTCCGCTAAAACAACTGATGTAAAATTTGAATTTAGAAATTAAAGGGTGTTTCGAAAATAAATGTAATTTGACCTATATGGCCGTATGGCCGTATACATACGAACAAGTGAAAACTAAACAAAATGATCACTACTTTGTTTAGTAGCAGAGGAATTATAAATATTTTTAACTTAATTTAATTTGATGTAATTTAATGCATTTTGTTGATCTGTTGAACAGTTGTAGACAGATGGCTGAAATTAACAAGAAACTGTAGTGCGAGAACTGGCAGCAGCGTTCAAAGCTGTGAACGCCATTAAATATCTGCAAAAACTTTATAATAAAAACCTCAAAAATCCAACACAAGGAAGACTTAATGCCTTCATTAATAGGATTAAGTCTCAAGACTATCATAAATCTAGCTTTGGTTTCATCTTAAAAAAAATGTAAATTAATTTCACTCATAGTGAAAGTCTTATATTTTTAACAACAACAATTTATGTTTGCATCTCACACAGCTTAAAGTTTTCTCAGATAATAAAACAAAGTAATTTTTGTAATTTACTCTTCTAAAAAATTCTCCTACTCCTGTTGTAAATTTTAAGTTGACTATCAAATTTAATAATTTATATATTCCATCATACTTTGTTTTCCTACATAAATTACATGGAAAGAAAAAACTTGTTTGTTAATGCTTGCTTCCTGTTTTGTTTTTCTTTCACGTTTTTTAATGCTTCAACACTGCAAAAAAACATTTAACCCTTGAGGAAGCCTTTTGATTTCCAATGAACTTGACTTGCAGCTCCAACTTTAGATTAAAGTGTTTAAACATTTGCTCGATGGTGGATATCAACAATATAGGAATTGATGTTTTTTTGGGTAAATTGGAAATTTTTAAAAATTTTTAATACAGTTAAGAACAATTTTTAGTTAGAAACAAATTCGTGTTTTCAAAGTTAAATGTTAAGAGAGAAAATTATTTTGCAATCAAATTTATTGCAGTTAAATTAGTCGTGAAATTCTTTTAATTGCACAACAAAGCACACTTCGGTTATTCAGCTTCAAAATATATTGATAAAAACACCGTTTAACAACAGACACTTAATAAAATTACGCTGACCCATCATCTTCATTTTAAATTTCGCTCTGCAGCACCATAATTATCGCATTTGTCATTTTTATATAAAGGCGATTTAAAAATACTAATTTCTTCTAATATTTAAAGATCTGGCAACTCGTTTTAATTTTTTTTTTTATTTATGAAGGGGTGGATGTAAAGCAACTAAAATAATTCTAATAAAGCAATTTAGGTTAATTTCATATGTTGCTGTAAAACTTTAAAAAGTGTATTCTTGTTTTAGATGGGTCGCTAAACCCTTCATTAGCATTTTAGTATCTCAATACTTTTGCTTATGGACGCTATAAACAATTAACTTAATTAAAAAAAAAATTAACGCTGCAATTGGTTGGATAGAAAAATTGTATCACCTAAAACTCACTTCTTATGTTACTTTAGCCATAATGTGATGATGTATACGAAAAGATTTTGCCAACAGTCACGCAGCAAACAACGAAATTATTATTTTTTATACTTAACATTCTCTTTGCCGTAGAACTGAATCATTTATATCCAAGTAATTTGTATGAAAAAACTAAATACTGATGAAATAGACTTGATTTCAATAAAAATTATTCAATTTTTATGCAGAAAATTTCATTTTTATTATAAAAGAACTAAAATGGTTAAAGGGTTAATCCCGTCTAAATTTCATAGCAGAAACTCGACGTTAAAATAAAAAATAAATAAATAAGATGAGCTTTAACAACCATAAAACCATCAAAATTAAGACGAAAGATTAAGAATGCAACGCATTAAAACAAAACTGGCTCACATTATACTTTCAAGTGGTGTTTCCTCCCACTTAAGCACACAGTAGTAACAAGTTCTGTTTCAGTCTTTGTTCTCATTTGGTTTTGACAGTTTGAAAGAGAAATTGAAACAAAATTTTGTTTATTATTTTATTTTGCAGTAACGAAAATTTGTAGCTTCCATTCTTTAGTCCCCCACTTGCACACCATTAATAAAACACGAAAAAACTTCATAAACTTTTTTTTAATTTTTTTGAAGAAAGTTGTTCTCATGGTTTATAGTTGTGGTTACTTTCTGTTGTCGCAACATTACTGGTTGTTCCCATTTTGTCTGATGGTACGAGAGTAATTCACGATGATGATACTTCTTCATACAAGAAATTGGAAAAATATTTTACTGAAAATGTTTTGATTCAGTGCGGCTTGGATTAATTTTATCTTTTCAATATTTGTTGTTGAAAATTTTAAAGAATCTGTGCAACCTAAGATATTCTTCCATAGAGAAAAGCTTATGGATTTTGGGTTTATGTTCTTGTTTTTACAGAGCAAATTAAAAATATCTGCCCTTAATGATTTTTATAACATGAATCCATATAAATTGAAACGTTATGTCCAGAGGGAAACTCTTTAATTTTGTTATTTTCTCTTGTAGCTGCCATATCGTATTTAATTTCTAGTGTCGATGTATTATGTTGCCAGAGATTAAAGAATGTGATAGATGGGCAAACCTCGTAGCGCTTTCGAAAGATTTATATATTTACCCTTTTGATAAGAATTGTAAATTTCATCAATTGCATTTTGCAAAAATTTTTCGCATTACCTTCGTATGTTGTTGAAGCTGTTAATCAAGTTGCCATTTGTTAGTGATTGGAGTATAATAATTTTGTGTTTGATGACACACTTTAGGTCAATTAAAGCTGTTAGCATGATTTTTGTTGAAAGCAAAATTTTGTTGCACAAAAAGAAAAAAATATTGGCGTTTATTTTGTTCAACATTAAAATAATTTTAAAGGTAAAAAAAAACCTCCCGTTGGCCTAAACAAAACAGCCTCTAACTTTAAGAAAATTTTATAAATTACAATTTTTTTATGGAACTTTTTAAGTACAAGAAAATCAAAAGCCTTTTCATTAATATTTTGTGACTGAAATTTCAATTGTAAAAAAAAACGAGTATGGAAAACGTAGTTCATTATTTCAGTGTAACAATTAATTACTTAAAAATAAAATAGTCTGGTTATTAAGTTGAATTATTAATTTTTTTGATAAATTTTTTTTTGTGTTTTTGGAACCTGTTTTACGATAAATGAAAGAAGGATTGAATATTTGCCCGAAACCGAGCCACAAATATCCTGGAGGGGGCAAAAGTATGAAGTGATTTTGTGGTTTCGTAGTACTTTTTGAAATTTAATAAAAAGCTTAAGTCTGATTTATTTTGCTTGGAAACAAAGGTTAAGAAGGTTTTAAAACAAATAAAAGAAAACAAAATAATATTTTGTTGACAAAAAAATTAATTTAAGTTACGGTCAGATTAGTTAAAGACGTGACCACCAATAAAATAATAAAAAGTTTTGCCTTTTTAAATAATTATAAAGAAATACAAGATCATACTCAATATAAAAAGTAGGATTTTAAATTTGTTAAAAAATAAATTGTCTTCCGTGAGGAAACATTTCAGGAAAAAATAAATAAACATTTTTAAAAATTGTGGTTACGTTATTTTTTAGTCAGACCCCACCTTTAGGAACACAACAAAAACTATTAAAATTTTATTTGTTTCTAGATTTGAAATGAGTTAAGTTTTACAATTAGTTATTTAAATAACCATTAATTTCTTCTTTTCATTAATTAAATACTTGATTGACTCCATAACTTATTTAATTCGAAAATATTGTATTTCTTTTTAATTATATAAATAATTGAGTTAATTACACATATAATTATATACAAATTTTAAAACAAACAAAGCCTTAAAAAAATATAAAAACTTTTTGCTACGAAAATGAATTTCTATAATTAAAATTCAGAAATTTATAACTCTGGGAATGTATGTCTGTTTATTTAGCTGTTTGTTGCGCCATCACGTCCTAACTATTTACCTGATTGTTGTACAGTTTTGCACACATTTTGCTGGTGGCATGTAAAATGTTATAGAAATACTTTTATTTAGAAAAAGTACGGTTTTCGAAATTGATAGTAAGTTGCGCTATGAAGACATTAAGCACGCACGATGAGTATTTGTCGTCAGAAATAAAACACATTTAGATATAAGGAGGCGCACATAACAGCTGCCTCGAATGAAGCTCGTTATATTGCAATTTTTTAAGCTTTTTTTTACTTTTTTTTGTAAATTCGGTTCTTTTTTACTTAATAGACATTTAAAAAATTTATGTTTAATTTTTAATTCTTTTTGTTATTATTTTTCTAGAGAAACATGGTCATGAGGCATTTGGAAACAAAGTTATGTTTTAAAATTTATTTATATAAAAATGTTGCTTTTCTAATTGAGCTTCAATCGTCAAATTTATGCAAAAAGTTTGTGATGGTTAACTTTTAGTGCCGTGCGCTCGTCCCACTATTGTGTAAACAATTGTATGAAAGTTAACAAAAATGAGTAAAAACTAAGTCCCAGCGTAGTTTTCGACATTAAAAAAAAAAATTCCCAAGTAAAAATAAACAACACCGGTCTTGCAAACTGCAATAACTTTTTGTAAAGTAATTAATTTTTGTAGTAATAGATTTTTATGTTCAAAATATTAACTATCAGTCAGTCTCATATCGTGAGAAATATTGCAAATTTATTTTCATATTGTAAGATAAAATGGTTCGCTGGTGGAAAACATTCATAGTTTTAAGGGTCTTACTCTGTATTTCAATTCGAAAAAAAGGACGTTTGAAACACAATGCGAATGATTTTCTTTTCGAACCGAAATACAAAGTAACCCGCCGGTGTCGTACGGTAGGTAGCAAAAAAAATTTTCTCCTTTTACCGAAAGTGAACAACGCAACCCACGAACCTCGACTCGTCATCGACAAAAAACTTTTTATATTTCCTTTTTACTTTTGCATTTTACGCACCAACATGAAAAATATTTAATCAAAGATTTTGATTATTCCTAGCGATTAAGCAATTGAAGGCAAATGAGCATTACTTCATATTGGCTTTTCAGTTTTTGTCTTACAGAGGTTTGAATTGGACATCGAAAGAGGTTAATAAATGATTTTTTCTAAAGAGAAGAATTTTTCTTTCTGCAGGACGTAGATGCGCCTCTTCTCGGGATCGCAAGAGCTGCACGTTATTGGTTTAATTTTTATGCTTTTATAACAAGTAAAAGTTAAGTTTAGATTTTTGCAGTGAAGTTTATTTTTTTAATCTAAAAGTGTTGGTGCAAAAGTCTTTTTAATTAAATTTGAGTTTTATGGAGCAACGAGAACGGTATTTCACTGGTCTGAAATGAAAGACATGAACTTGGATATTTTATTTAAACATTAGAATGACTAAACAATCGATATTTTGGGTACTAAGTTCGCTAATCATGCTATTGGAAATTTTAAGGAGTCGCCCCGAAATTGCGATTTCCTCTTTTCAGGCTCTTGATTGTCGGTTTTAGTTAAAAACGGATTGAGTGCGAAAATGTCGAAAATATGAAGTTGCTAGAAAAAGGCTCTGTGACTACTAAGACGGGATTTAAAAATATTTATATTTATTTACTATTTACACCAACTTTATCTCCTTTTCAATGCATTCAATGAATTAAAGACACAAAAATAATATTTTGTTCAAGATCATGATTAACATATTCCCCCATAAAAAAAAATTAAACATGAACTCTCATAATTTATTCTAATGAATGGCAGTATTTGTGAGTAAAATACTGTGTTAATTATATATGAAATGTCAATAAACAAAATTATTTAAAATAAAATTTTTAAAATAAAACTAATTGCCTTGGCTGGACTATTGCAGGTCAAGGTTTTCTTAACCCAAAAAACCAAATTTTAACGCTTGGATAAAAATTTAGTATCACAAATTTAGTTACTTGAAAAGAATGTTTGAATATTCATGAGCAAAATCAGTTCATTATTAGAGTAAACAAATGCCGAAGTTTACTAAATTAAATTTTGTTTATTTTTCATTCCATCTTCCCACAAACTTTTTCTTTCTTAGCAAATAATTTTCAAGGTGAGTTGTAGCAAAAATATAAATGAAAAGAAAACGGATGGTTCATTTAAAAATTTTTTTCGAAAATAAATTTACCAGCACAAGTCACACAAACGTTAGTTGTAAGAAAATAAATATAAAATTGTTACACGTAAAGAAGTAAACTAAATATCGAGTGGTGGCAATTATTTGCTCAGCAGGGAACTAGAACAAAAAAAGAAAATAATTTTTTTTCTACACATTTCTACATCTTTACTCACTTCGGTTAAGTTACTGTGTTGTTACGTTATTTTTATCAGTGAAAGTTAAGAAAGATTTTTTCTATTTATGTTTTTTTTACTTTTCCCGGTTTGCTTTTGTTTAGAAAAGTTTTAAACTTTATTTTAAGTTAAAGTTTTAAGAAAAGTTAATTTTATATTTCTTTCTATTTATTTTAGTTTTTGTTGTTATTTGCCATCAGGAAAAGCTGGTAGAAGGTTTTTTATGGCATAGAAAAGTCATGTTTAATTACAGATAAATAAACATGACCTCCACTTGTTACGTGCTAGAAGAGGTTGTATGATTATTTTTAAATAAAAAATAAAATTGATTGCTTGATGTGTATTTTATTTTTTTAAACTTTTAGCTTTTTTCTGACAATATAAAGAAAAAATATTACAAGTGAGAAACAACAAAAACATGCAGCTTCCTTCGTCGGTACTTCTTCATAGAATATTCGCCGGCTATACTTTCACCACCTGTTCCCTTTCCTAAAGAATGTATCACGGTTACACACTAATTAAATAGGCATTGTTGCCTGAACTGCTACTTCTCTTTAAAAAAAAAGGTAATAATAATTCTTAAAAGCCTCATGGCTTTTGAAAATCAAACACCATTAATTGTTTATTATGTCTGAATGCGTATGAATAACAATATGAGTTTTGGTCATTTCTATTGGTAAATTAAAAAATTTCTCACATAAAAATACTGTTCACACATTGTCTGACACAACTTATAAATCATTAGGAATTGAAATATTTCGAATAATAAGAGAGATTTCGAATAAGAAAACAGTAAATAAGTATTTTTAGTCCGGCTTAGGATAATAATTTGGAACCAATATATTGTTTCTCTCACTAAAGTCAGAAATTTCTCACATGAAAAGTATTTAGTCGTATGTGATAATATAAAAATTGAAGAGGTGAAAAGAATATTAGAGGAATGAATTCAATGCGGTTTAAGTTTATGTAAATTTTAATATTTCAACTTTTTTAAATATTTTAAGAATTCAGTGTGAGTTTTGTTTTAGTTAATTTGTTCCTAGTAAATTTAAAAATTGCACTATATTTAAACTTAAGCCGTACTAAAATTATCATTTTTTTCAATACTTAAATAGTTCGTTTATTAATTATTTTAAAATTAAAAATATCAAAAATATTAAATTCATTTTTCTACATTTAAATTGTTTTGTTTCTGCTTAACTTTCTTTAATTTGATAAAACAAACTCTGTCTTGTTTAGAAATTTATCTGGAATTTTAGATTTTTTCTAGAATAATATATAAATCTTGTTAAATTTACATGCATAACAAAAACTTGAAAAAGTTTTATACTTCTTTCTTAAAAGTTAGCTGTTTTCGATATGTAATTTTTGTTTTTTACCAAAAAAAAGACTCCAGTTTCGAAAATTAATTTATTGTTTTTTTTTTCTTTCTCAAATAAGAATTTCTGATTTTGTCTATAAACTTTGTTAACACACATGTGTAATAGATATTGGTTAAAGTAGGTCATGTTAAACACTCTTTTGTTTTTCTTTAGGTTAAATGAAATAAAATCACTAAAACAATTAAGAGCTCAAAGAGGAAGAAGTTAATAATTTCCACTTAATTTATTATTGACAGCAGCCAATAAAGTTATATTTTAAGAAATATTTTTAATTAAAATGGGAAAACCATAAATTTAGCAAATAGATTTTTGTTTCCTTTCATAACAATTTTTAAATTTAATACCATAATTGATCAATAATATGGCTTTGGGTTATTAAGGTCACATTTTAAAGGAAAAAAGGAAAAGAAAGCCTGCAAATATAGTTCTTTATTGCCATCAATAACTAAATTTTCATACAATTTATTTATTTATGCGTTTTTTTTGCTTTTCTAAATCATGTTCAGGATCTTCTGTTATTGAATAAGAAAAACTGAAAGCAACAAAAGTTTTCCCAATTAACATAAATTAAAAAATTTTGAAACACACTTCGATTTAAATTTAAAGTTAAATAATTAAGTAAAAATTGCATATTTGAGGGCTTTATCCGATCATTGTTTTTTCGGTTTGCTTTATGGTTCCCATTTCATTTCTTATGTGTTTCATAAATTGAATTTTAAAACTTTTGTATAGTGAATTTAAAAATGCTTATAAAAATTTAAGTTTTGCATTGCTAAAGAGTTAATTTAAAGTTGGCCATATAAATATGAAAATCCTACCAGTCAGAGAAAATATGAAACAGGATAAAATATCAAAATTGCTTGACTGGAAAATTATTATTTTCGAAAAATACGTTTTATCAAAACATAATGTTTAGAGAATTTAAATCCTTAATTTTAACTAAATAATAAATTATTGCTTGCTCTTCGGTTCGCTCTAAACATTTAAACTATGGATTATAAGAAGTCACAACTTGACTTGACACATCTCTGAACAACGGTGGCCCAGAATTATTTATTTTAAACTTATTTAAATTTTGAATAGAAAATATTTTCGAAAAGGTTTTCCATTATAAAATATCTGAACATAATTATATCAAATATAAAGAAAGAATAATAAAATAATATTTGCAAAAGTCACTTGCAAATTCCACAAACGTTGCAAACTTATCCAGATTAAACTTTAAAAACCTTTGAAAAGCACAGAATTGAGAACTTAAAAAAGAACGTAAGCAAAATTCTAAAGAAAAGTAAAAAGAATCCTTTCCCTACAGGACGAAGCAAGAATACATAAAATTAAGAAGTGAAAAAACGTTAAAAATTCGCTTTGAGAATATTCTTTTTTATTTTTTTGTATTTTTAAAACAATAATCCTGAATTAGAATTCATAAAAATAAAACAAAGATAATTTGTTATTGTTGAAAATTAATTAAATTTCAGTTGCAATTTAAGTCATTTAATTTTTAAAAAATCATTTAGTAATTAAATTCTTGCATTAAAAGTTGAAACTACGAAAGTTGTACTACGAAACTAAAATTGATTAATAATAACATTAGTTTAAATTATCTGAAGCATGTGTTAGGGAGCTTAATTTTTGTTTGGTCTACAAAAAATGTGTTAAAAGTCAACATCAAGACAAGTTGATTAAAGGGAGGCTGTAAGGTCATTAAATTTGTTATCAATTTCATTTATAAGTTTTTCATTAGAACTTGTTGATGAAGTTTAAAGGTTTTTGAACTTAAAAAAAATATGTGGAAGTAATTATTTTCAAGGAGAAGATAAATAATTTTATGAAAGTTAATGAGAGCACAGAAAAAGAAAACAAAAATTTACAATTAAAAAAAAACGTTATAAATGTCCATGTTTACTTAGCCGTTTGGTATTGGAGCGGTATCAATTCCCTAAAGTTTTTTAAAAATTTAAATATCGGTTTTTTACTTCTAACTTGAGATGTCTTCACGCGTCCATTTTTGCTGTCCGCATGGCTTCAGTGTCAGTTCCGTGTTTTTTTTTAAATATGTCGTCATCGTCTATAAAATAAGTCATCTTCGTTCACTTAAATTACTGGACGTAAAACGGCTGAGTGTAAATTATTACCCACTTTTCAAAGACTCTGAAAGGAGACAGCACTGATACAGAAGTGATTTAAAATAAATTTATAAAAATACCATTTATGTGATAGAAATTTCATCAGGATTTTATTAAACTACTTTTTCACATTCCAAATTGCCTCAACTAAAATCAATCGTTATAAGAAACCTTAAAGTGGAATCTTTTAAAAAAATTCCATTCGTTTTTTAAATCCTGAAAAACTTATTAAACTTTCTTATATGAGTCAACAATATCTTTGAATTTAAATAAAAAGAAGATGTGATAATAATTCAAAGCACTTGCTTTTATATTTAAGAGGTTTAGTTTTAGTATTTTTATTATAAAATTTATTAGGAAAAAAATTATTTTTAGAAACTACCCAGCTAATAATTAGACGTTACCTTAAAAAGTACTTGCCATGTAATAACTTACCTTTGTGATTGCCAAATATTGTTACTCGCTTAAAAAACACATTGCATTAGTTCGCAGAAATTAAACTTTAAGTTTAAAAAGGAATACCTTAATTTTCGCACTAATGATTATTATTATTTTCTGTAATAATCATTGTAATTAGTTCTCAATAATTAATTATAAAAGTCTCATGACTTGTTAAAATCATTAGGTTGGCAATCTAGTTTGTAAGTATTTCTTAAATTTTTTGCTGGGTAGAAGATAATAAAATTCGCAACATCCGTTGTGAGCATTATGTACATCTTTCTATTTAAAATTAAAAAATCTTTACTGCCTGTTTTCTGCATGATTTTTAATTCTAAAGCCAGGTGACCCTTGAGGTTTTTGACTCCTTTCTTCATTTTTGTTTTGTAATTTAAATTCTTTTTTAAAAGTGTTAAACTGTCAAGCAGCTCATTTTACCTGATAAATAACTGAAGCAAATTCATAAGCAATTAAGACTAAACGTCATTCATAAGCATAATTTTAAATAGACATTTTTTAACAGAGCTGGAAATGTTGCGGTTATTATAATTAGCTTACGACAACCGATATTAGAAAAAAAATTTAGTCAAAGTGACTCGTTGATACATGATAAAGTTTAAATAGTTTTAGAATAATTAGAAACCGTGAGAATTTTTCAATTTAAAACAAATTGCCATCTTCAGTAACAATTCTAGTCCATGAATTATAAATTAAAATTTTAAACATCACTTAGTAAATTAATACATTTTATAAGAAATCCAAATAGAATGCTTAAACTTAAAATTTTAAAACAAACGAAAATACTTCTTAATCCCAATTTAAAATCACTAAACCTACAATTCTTGTTATTTCAACTAAACTAAACTTGAGATGTTTGTGAATGTGTTTCACGTGGAGTAATATTGACTCATTTAGTAGCAGAGTATCATTATCAACACGTTGCATTTCTCTGCGTTTGGAAAAGAGCTTTTCATATTATTTTATACTAAAGTGTATGTGTATGTGCGTGTGCCTATGTCACTATACTGCAGTTTCACTTAATTTGCCAATAAGACATCCTCTTTTGCGGGAGTTAAATAACTCTTACACTAAAATGCTTTCAACAAAATGCCATCGGCATTAAAAGGAAGACAGAAAACTTATACACGTAAGACATTGAGAAATCTCTCGATAACCAACTGAATAACAAATTTAGGTGTTGTGTTAAAGTGTTTTTATTAAGCAGCGGCTAAAATTTGATTGATTAATCTTTTTTCTTATTTCAGTATAAGAAAATTATTTTAAAAAACCTGCTTAAACTTATTGAAGTGGTATTTAATCGAGAATTGCTTCCTTGGGCTGTCATTGTTGTGTTAACAGGAAGACAAAGACTTATTTGCATTATTATTATTAATAACTATAAGATGAAGTGAACCAGCAGTTCTCTTAATTAATAAAATATAAAAGAAATTTGACAAAAAAAAAAAAAAAAAAAAAACAATAGTTTTGCATTTAAAAAGTTGTTGATTTTACTTGATTTTAAATTTTTTAAACGAATAAACATTCAAGCGAAAAGGATTTTTGTAAGAAACAAGAACTGTTTAAAATGATACTCAACGTGACGTGACAGGTTTAATTGATATGTTTTGTCATTTCAATCTTTAGTTAAAAGCTTCCAGGAATTGTTAGTTCTGCCTGTTTTTTTTAGTTTTTGATGACTTAAGAATACAACAAATTTTTTCGTTATAATTAAGGGAACTGTGAAACAAAAATGTTTAAAAAAAAAATGTTTAGGAAAATGTGTGATGCATAAGTTTTCGACGCTCTTATTTAATTAACAGACATTAAAGCCTGAGTTTTACTTCTTTAAAAAGTTATAAGTTTATATTTTCTCTACAAATGTCTTTGACTAATTAGCTAAAAAACGTAATAAATTAAAAGTTTTTCTGCTTAACACGCAAGTTGAAAGCGTTTCTTTTTAAATAAACAATTTGTAAAAAGAATTTATTTAATGTCTTTATGTCAGAAAGACTTCAAAAAGAAACACTCCCACTTAACTTAATATTATGTTGACGTTATTAAGCCAACCAATCCTTTATTTAAAAAGTATAAACTCTTTATTATTATGTAATTTTGAATTTATTTTTAGAAATTAATTTGTTTTAAGACAAATAATTCAAATGGATACAATTTTTCATATAAAATTTTTGACATTATTTGACCCACAAAGAAGAGGACAAATTATATTTTTTTAAGTTACGGAAAATTTACAAAAATTATTGATGATTATGATAAGCACCATTTGATTAAAAAGAATTTTAATAATTAAAAATAAAATTAAATTTGTTGCTAAAGCGATTAACAGAAGAAAAAAATAAAAATATATTTAAAAGAACAACGAAAAATGTATGTATATATTGTGTGTGGGGACTTCGTCTAACAAAATTGATAATGACTGAATACTAAAATTCCTCGTATATATATTTTTATAATATTTATATTATAATATTTTACACGACCTTCAGTAAATAGAGGACAAGATTGCTGATGTCTAGTTTGGTTTATATTCTAGTAGAGTATAATTTTTCACACAAAAATTTTGGAAAAATATTTTTTTTATTAATTTATTAAGTAAAAAAAAAACAAGAAAAGGCTTTAATTGGAAAAACGCAAATGTTCTCAAAACCATAAAATTTTTGTGGAATAAATATGTAAATAAATCCGGCAACCATGGATTAAATTTGTTATTGCTTTAAATTGCACTTGTTTTTAAGGCGAACACAGCGGTTTATACTCTGTGCAAATTTCGAGTGTCGCCCAGTAATTTTTTAAAATATAAAACCATATTCGTTAAAATCACGGCCTCAATGGAAACACCCTTCAGTTTTCAAGTTTATATTTCATTCTTATTTTTACAAAAGATATATTTGTACATAATCTACGTAAATTCTAAATATCTGCCCACTACGGTTTAAAAACTAAGGCCATATTCATTTAGATTTCATCACTATACGAACACCCTTTATAAATAAGTCCTATTGTTATATTAACATATTTAAAACAAAAATATTTTTATAGTTTAAGCGCCTGATTTATGCGTTTGAAAATCAAGTTTATGTACATGAAAAAAAAGTCACTTGTAGTCACTTTTTTAAAATTAATTTTTTTCTTATTGCTTTAGCGGCCACAGTTGATGTTGTTTAACTGACATGCGCCAATTTGACGTGTTTGCTTATTAAAGGTTTAAAAATTAAAATATTTCTATGAATTTAATATCACTGTCAAAACACACTTTAACTTGTGTTATTAACTGTTAAAGCAGTTATAGTAATACAACTTCTGTAAATCTTACTGTCCCAGAGAGGACTGTGACAACGGGACACGCATTGTAGGAAGAACCAGAGGGTGCTGTTTTATCCTTTTCATGTGGAACCCTAAAAAATCATGGATTTAGAAAAGAACGCACCCTCTAATATACAGAGATTTTCTTCAAGTTTCTGTTTGAAGATTCTCAACAATTTCTAAAGTTTTACTTTTTTGGGGATTTTTTTTTTAATTTTTAAGAAGAATTTTCTTTTTAATTTAAAATAAGTATTTTATCTTAAATTAAATATTCTTTGTAATTTTATTTTTAGATTTCTAATATTTTGTTATTTTCGTGTATCATCACAACTTAATACAAAATAGCAACATACAGTTAAAGAATTAATATTATTTAAATCAAGATGATAATTTATTTATTTTATTTTATTGCTAGAATTGATATTTTGTTACTTGATTCTATTTTAAAAATATAAAAAATATCCTTCCTACTCCTACTCCTTTCATATAACCATTGTAAGAAAGAGCAGCTATAAAATTTGAAGAATTATAAAAAGATAATTTTGTGTTCTTACCTCCTTTGATTTAAATCATTATAATTTTTATATAAGAAACTGTTGATTACATACTTGCAACAAAAAGTAGAATAAAATTTGTTATTAAAATAAAATTCATTTTTATTGTAAATTAAGGAAATAAATTTATAATTAATAAATTATTTATTATTAACAAAATTAAGAGGCATAAAACAATTCTAGATTTTTTCTTAAAACTGTTTGATATCTAGAGAATGAAATCGACAATATTATTCAATAATATTAACATTTTTTTCACATCATTCACTTGCTATTGTTTCTTTATACAAACACGAGTCCAAAGAGAATTCCAAAGAAATTTATTAAAATTTGTGTTTATTCAAAAATGCAGCAGCATTTTCTATTAAAATTAGTACAGCATCGATGAAGTTTTTTCTTCTCAACTAAACTCAAAGAGCATGAAATGCATTCAAAGAAAATGGTAAAAAAAACATGTGTTCATAAATTATAATGAATAGCGTTTTTTAAAATGAAAAACTGAAAATATTAATATAAACAAAAAATTAATATTCAAACAAAAATAATTTCGAAAGGGAAAAAAGAAATTTTTTTACAGCCTTTGCCCTTTATATGGAAATAAAAAATTGTATTGGGAAATAAAATCAAAGTTCATTATTTAAAAATTTATTTATTTTGAGGTTAAAAAAGCTGACAATATTAGTTTAAACAAAAAAAGAAAAAATATTCTTCTTGTGAATTTGTTATTTCATCTTTTTATTTGAGATTCACGTAACAAAAACAAAAGCATTTTCGGGTAGATTTTATTCATTACTCCTACTTAACCTCGGCGAAAATTCTTTATATTTTGATGGGATTAATACTTTAGCTGAGAAAAACTATCCTGTTGATTTAAGGACAACTATTTCGATGTGTTTAAGGCTCCTGTTGAACCGAAAAAGTTTTAAAATAAAAAATTGGTGGAATGGCTCAAGGAAAGCGCAAAGAGTTTTTGTAGAATCTGTCTTAATAGAGCAGCGACTATTTTTCAAACTCTAAGTTGCATTTGCATTCATTCAAAAGCAAAAAGGTAGGCGTCACATAAATTAACAGTGAAGGGTAAAAAACAGATATTAAGCTCGACAAACCAAAGGCAGATATTAATGACAACAGATGATTGCATCAGAAGGTTGCTATTTATTATGATTTTATTTCATCGAAATATACGAATATATTTTATATCTGAAATTAACACAAATTTTTGCTAAAAATTTTAACTTTTTTAAGAGTATTCAAATAAGATTTTGTACGTGTGTATATTCAATAAATTGGAATAAAAAGTGTAATATTAAAATTTCAGGTCTAGGCAAGGATTTACGAAATTTCCAAATTATGCATCTAAAATCCCAAAATGTCCAAGTCATGTATAAAAAATCTCAAAGTTTCAACTTTTGATAATGTTTATAGACATATAGACATTTTTTAAAAAAAAAAGGTGTCATAATTTAAAAACTAGCAACCTGGACAGCACTCTTGAAAAATGTATTAAGCTCAAGGTTAAGCTAAACTACTCTTTTCCTTTTGGTTTAATTTTTCAGCTGTTTTAATTTAAAAATATTTTGTTGCTGGACCACTGTGTAATGGCATTATAAGATCTATGAGTTCTCTAGAGCGATGTAATTTCATTTGGGGTTGCCATTCGCAGATAACTATTTTGTAAAGTCTTTAAAGACGTGATTTATTCATTGACAATTTTCAGCAAAAATAAAAAAACGCTCGCGCAAAATCGATTTTATCATAAAAATAACAATAGCAACATAAAATTAACTACAAATAAATAATTAAAGTTTAAAATCCGAAGAAACTTTATAAAAGTTCGACTAATCTAAAAAATTTTTTTTGGTCTTAAAATAAAATGCTAAAAAAATTTATTTTTATCCAGGATAACTAACAATTTTTATTCAAGGACAAAAATATTAATAATGTGTTTTAATTTAAACTCTTAATATTTAATTTACATAACTTCTTCCTTTCACACATGAACATAATTTAAAGCATTTAATTTCCCCTGCATTTAATACGACAGAAAAATAATACCTGGATTCTTTAATACGATTTAATTTAATATTCTTTCTAAACAGGATTTAAGCAAAAAAATGTATTTACAGTAATTTTGGGGAGGATAGCATTGGCTTACAAAACGAAAGAATAATTTATAAAATTAAACGTTAAATATAAATTAAGAGATTTTTTACAAAAATAAGAAAATCTAATGCAAAAGTTTTATAATAAAATATATTATTAGATGTTTTATTAGATTACTTATGTTTAAAAATTTGTGGTTGCTACTGTCGTTATTAAAAAAGGACTTACTTTTGAAGATAATATAAATCATTAATATAATATTCTCATGCTCAAAAATAATTGCATCACAAAAAGCCATAAGAATTATAATAAAAGTGATTTAGTCTTTACAACTTATTACAATTTAAAACAAACACATGCCATTAAGCAATGAAACAAAAAAAAAAAAAATAAAAAATAATAATAAATTCATTATTTCCAAATGGAATTGTAACAAACGTTTCAAAAAACGTAATATTCCAATTGTTACAAGTTGTTATATTTTTTTTAATCTGGATTTTAAAATGAAAAACTTATAAAAATTTAATAACTTGAAAAGTTTAATTGTTATAATTAATATGTTAAAAAAATTTTAATAACATTAGGAATAAAAAATGCAGACGCCGCAGAAAAAAAAATAAGTTTAAAAAATTTTTGTGTTATTATTGAGAACAACAGGTGAATTTAGATAAAACAGATATATAATGCAACATTTTCTGGATCACTACATCTGTCATCAGCATTTCTCGATTTTATTTACTTGACCTTGAGTGCATTGTAAACATCATCTAATAAACCAACTTATTTTGGGACAAAGAATACGAGAAATATTCATAATAAAATGGAACCCAATAAAGCATTTTTTGTTGTTCTCTTTATTTATCGTCACGTGTTATTTTTATTGCTTTCTTTTAAGCAACGAATGTTATTTTGTATTGATTTTTTCATACTTTTTTATCATAACAGTGTGTGCTGTTCCAGTATCGCACTAAATAATAAATAAACTTGGACTAATATTTAACTTTAAATTAATTTTATTTTCTTAATAAATTAGAACTAGGTCAGTTTTAAAATAAAACTATTGTTTATTTGCTTTTATTTTTTTCTTGTTTTGCAATATATCGCTCCTAAAAGAAGAAAAGTGACCTTAAAATTTAAATAGTAATACAAAAAATCACAGAAGAGTTAATTGGATCTATTCCGCCCTTAGTACTCGTACTATTCAAAACGCGGCTTGAAAATGATGTCATTACATCGAAAGCGCTCGCCAATCGTACCAACTAAACAGCCAGTGACGACGGTCTTCACCGAATGGTATGACAACAATCACAAAAGTCTTAAGTTGCAATATAAATGTGCAAATGGCCACAAAATATAGTTTTAGCAATAATTGAAAGTCAAACAAATTGAAAGTCAAACATTATTAAATTTAAAAACTTAAATTACTGATGTCCATTGAACTTTCTGGAAAATAAAAAGAGGTGATAAAATGCGAGCTTTCTTAAAAAATAAAACATGTTAAAAATATAATATTTACGCATCAAACGCTTAAAGAGAAGTTTATTAATATAAATTAAAGCATTTTAAAAACATTTTTTGTAATGCAAACTTATTTATTTTTTCTTTAATGTTGAAAAATAAAAGTTTTTCGCTTCGTTTACTCTTGTCTGTGTGCTGCTGTTAAAGAGATTTTAAATTTCATAACCTTAAGTTCTCTGAGCAAACTCATGCATGATTTCAGCTACAATAATGTTTTTTGGCCTTGTAATTTCCATCTTTTATGCAAAATGAGACCACTGAGGTCAAGAGTAGAAGGCAATAAAAACAGGCAAATAAAAAAAAGATGGTGAACAGAAAAAAATATTTGTGTTTAGATAAGTCGGAGATAAATTAAAATAAAATCATTTAAACTGACAGTAGAGACAATGACATGGGGACTAACCTAAATTGGTCACAAAGAAATTGTATGAAAAAGATTTATAAATTTAATTTAATAAATTCTAAGCGCAAAAATTTTTTAAAGGAATCAAAATTTTCGATTATAATTTTTTCGACATAATTAAATAAATTATTTAAAAACCCTTTACCTAAACGAATAATGTGTTACAAGTATTTCATGTTTAAATAATTACGCTGCGTATGATTTGTATTTTCTCAATTAAAAAGATGCTCATACGCCACATATCATTGTTTTAATGGATAAAAAGTAGTTTAAAAGCACATTAAGAAGAAAATAGTAATTTGAGCCGTTTTATAACAATTTTTAACATAAAAAACTTTTTAACAATTACATCACAAAAGGCGTCATCTTCCTTATTCTTTGAATAAAAATGTCTACAAAACTGCAATAACTTTTATTCTATGACATTGTTTAAAACATTTAGTATAAAAAATTGCGTAAAATGTTGTCGTTTGTGTGGATTTTATACAACCTCTTCTATTTAAACAAGAAGCACTTAAGTATTTTTAAATAAAACAAAAAATGATTTTGTTTCCCTTTTATATGAATTTTTTAGGACTTTAAAATCTTCTACTTAAATCTTCAAAGCTAATCCGAAAAGTATTTTCTCTCATTTTTAATAAATACAGCTAATTATAAATTTATACAAAAAGCGAATAATATTTAGTATTAACAATAAAAGAAGGACTGATTATTCTTGTCCAATAAAAAAAATAAATAAAATAGAATAGAATAAAACAAACAAGAAAAGCGATTCTGTGAAAATTTCATTTTTACTTACAGGGAATTTCTTATGTATTTTATACTTTTAATAGTAAAGCTAAAACCATAAGACTAAAAATCTAAAACTTACAAAAAAAAAAAAAAAAATAGAAATAATTATCAATAATTTTAAAGTTTGCCAGAACATCCGTGCTCCGCCAAAATACAGCTTTACCCAAAAATTTTTAAACAAATGAATTTACAGCAAACAATCTCAAATCATATAAAAATTTTTTGTTTTGCCCCGAGACTGATTCCAATCTGATGATTTGAAAAAAAAATCTCAGTTAACAATTTAATAAGAACTCAAGTACAGTGATTTTTCTATGCACACGTTAGAATAGCTCCCACTATGACGCAGAAATTACATTTACTTTTATTCAGAAATTTTTTATTATGAACTTCTTATAACTTCTTTATAAGTTTTATAAAGAATGAACATCTTTTAGATCGAAAGAGTGGTAATTTTGATTTACAGTCAAAAACATAACTTCGATTTTATGATTTTAAAAAAGTTCTGTTAAAATAAAATTCAAAGGCGAGATTGCATCTCAATGCAAGTGGAAAGGAGCCTTTGAAACAAATTATGGATTAATCATGAGAATAAGGTCAACCATAAATTTTAAAATACATTAAGAACAGTTTAAAGTACAATATTCAACTGTACCGAATCTTATATGCCCTTCACCATGTACGTAAATCTAGTTTAGTGAAGTAACTCCAGTCAAAGTACAAAAATTGGGGTGACAGGGAATAGAAAATAACCAAAAAAAATTTTCATTAAATTGTCATTGGCTCTTAATGGTTAAAGCATTTTTAAAAAAATTTAGTATTTCTTGAAAGATCTTTTTAAAAACTTTAAAATTACACCCCTACTGATGTCTTAAAAAAGATGGTGCACAATCGAATTTTTCTATAGAAAGTTCAGAGGCTAATAACTCGAAAAATATGGGCTTCCGACAATTTTTTTAACTTAATATTTTCTTTTTATCTTTTAATTTTCTATCGTCTCATATATTTGTTTTTTGATTGGAGTTTTCTCATTTTTCAAAACGATATGGAAAAATTTGAGGCAGGCGTGGTGTTTTGCCCGCTGTCTCGATGGAATTAGAGCGATTTTGTTGATTTCCAACAGCAAAATTTCGAAACTATGTCTGATCGACTGCCGTGTTTAAATTTTTTCTGGATCATCTGGAGCCTTGGCAAAGTTGATTTCAACGCGAACGGACAGAGCGACATCACTCGAACGACATCACTGTGCATAAGGACTCAGAATATTTATACTTTATGGGGTCGGAAATGGATATCGTGTAAATTACAAGTGGAATCACAGACTAAATAAATCCTTTTTCCATATGTTGGAAAGGGTATAAAAAACGATCTTCAGATTTTGTTTTTATACATTTTCATACAGCAGCCTTCAAACGCAAATTTAAATTTATTGAAACAAAATTCACTGCGTGCAGTGCAGGAGACAGGATGAAAAATGCAGAATGGGCTAAAAAGATAAGAAATCTTAAATATGAAATTCAAGACCCAAGACAAGAACCTTTTTTGCGAACTCAATTTTGAATTTGTTAAAACAAAAATTTACACTCTTTTGGTATCAAGGAAAACTGCCAGAAATTTATACTTTCTTAAACAAATTCGGAGTTCCTTACAATAAAAGATTTTAGTAGGAAAAGGCTTTTGTTTCTAAAATTCTTTTTATACCAACTTTATATTTTTTTTTTAAATTTTTGTAAGCATGAAAGCTCCTAAAAATAGGAACGTAGAGTTTTCCTATTGAATTATGTAGTTTCTTAAACCGGCAGTCATCTTATATTTCTAACATGTATATTAATTCAAAATGCAAAGTTTTATCAAATTAACATATTTTTCGATGCTAATTTATTGTCACGGGGATTTCCCTTTATCCATTAAAATAAAAACATTAACGGGGCCCAATAAATCACGAAAATCTATCGAAACCTACACAAAAACGATTTCTGTTCTTTAAAATGTTGTTGTATTTGTTGCATGTGCGTTAACACGTCAACTCATATATTCTGCAAATAATAAATGCATTTGTATAAGTGTCATTATGTTTTCCATGTTTTTGCTCCTCAATTTTACTGCTTTAAAGTGTTAACTTTAATGTTTTTTAAGTTTGAAAATGTATCTGGTAATAATTTATTATTTCAAAAGGTGTGTGCTAAAAGCTTTTATTACAGAAATTTATATGTATATGTGTGTTATAATAGTAACTTTAACATGATCATTCATGGTCGCATTACAGTCGTTATTAATATTTTACAATTGTGTTTCGCATTTAAATTATTAAAGCTTTTACACAATTATTGCGAAAGAAGGAATGAATTACCATTTAAATTGTTATGCTCAATCATTGTATGCGTATGTGTAAGTGAATGTTTGTATTTATTACATGACTACTTAAACCACATGAGTGTTTGGGGAACAATTATTTTGTGTAAACAATTTAATTTTTTCTTGTGGCCAAACCATTATTGAGGATGTTGTTGAATGTTTGTTGTGTATATATATGTGTGCGCTGCAGTTCTTTTTATTTGTTAAATATGTAAATGAAGTGGTTTATTAGAAGTCCTTACAATAACAATTCAACGCTAATGTGGAACAATGTTTTAAAGTCGATTTTAATGTTCGTGTTGATTTTAAAATAAAATAAAAACATTTTTTAAAATATTTCTAACTTTAATATATTAAGCAAAAATCATATTTGTTTTATTAAAAACATTATGGTTTTAAATTAATGAAAAATTAAAATAAGTATTGCAAATTTAAGTGAGGTTTCCAAAACTTTAATTTTATCAAGATTTATGCGTTGCGTGTGAATGCTAGTTTTAATTCCAATGGAACAAAAGCAATATTTAAGGGATTTTATTGTAGAAGATAAAGTTGAGTTAAAACAGTTTTCTCTCGACTTAGAGCTCTCATAAAACATAGACTTACTAATTTACTTCTCGAGATAAAAAATTAAATCCTGTGACATACGCTACAGGCGGATTATTTGGAGTCCAGATACGAGCACATCAATCTTTATTTTCCTTTTGCTTCTGCTTCAAGTTCTGTGGTTTTGTCTTGATCTTGTTCCCAGCGCATCTCTTGCTTAAATATATAACAGTTTTAACAAATAACTCCAGTCATCTAGACAACAATCCCTGACTCCGGCAATTTTAGAAAAATACCATGTCTTCTTTAGCGAGCACGCTTCTTTTAATCCGAGCAGCCATTCAGAACACAATATGTTTTGACTCTGGCGTAACTCGAACTAATGATTTCCTTTTTTTAACAATTCTTCTCTTTTGAAACAACTTAGTCGTGATTGCAATACGCTGTTCTTATAATGTTATTCTCCTTACCAACTAGTGCTCCGTTAAGGCTGGGACTATGATTTCCTTATCCTTCTATACAGTCACCTTAATTAGATCATTGGCTTCTGCATCTTTTCTGCTACAGCAACAAAACGATTGTTTTCTAATGGAGATAAAACTAACGATTGTCTTATTGTGCTCTCTTTTTCAACTTTAATATTTGGATAAACTAGTAAATCATCATAAAGAAATTAATTATTTGAATATGTTGTTCGCTCAATATATAGACGAATTTATAATTGTTCGGCCTTCATAATCGTTGAACTGTGAAGTGTGGCAGTTGGACATTGATCCGATGTTGTATTATAAAACTACGTTCAGGTAAATTTTTGATAAACTGTTTTGTGCGGTTAATATGATGGTGGCATCATTGGATCTTATTTCTTCAATAATAGCGCTAAAATTTTCGTTACAGTCGATGGAGATCGTTATCACACCATGACCAGTGAAATTTTATTATTAAAATATCGATAACATTGATCTGGTCAACAAGTGTTTTTTTAAGAATGGCTTCGTAAGATGGACCTCCGATTTGGCCTGCAAGGTGGTGCGATTTGACAACTCTTATTTATTTCGCATAAAGTGACGTGAAGTTACTGGGGTATGCTGATGAGCCAGCTACAATTGAAGTCTTGGAGGCCAAATTATTTCCTGTAATTCGCGATTAGCGATGCTTGAATGAGTAAAACAAAAAAAGGAATAAAAAAATAAAAACTCAAAAAAAAAAAAAAAAATATAAAAATAAAAATAAAAAAGCACACTAACCACATGCCCGAAATTGAATTCAATTCAGTTTTGACTAAAATTTAATTTCTTGTTTTACTTTTTAGAATTTTAAATTCTTTCATGCTTAAAACTTAATTTTAAAAATTTATTTAACATTTTTATACTTTATTTTGTATTTTCCTGAGTCCTTTTTGCAACCACCTTCGTGCGTAAATAATCCTTCTTCGTTCATTATTTCAAGGAAACAATCCTTCTGACATTTAAATGCAGTTTTTGCCGCAAAAGAAAAAGAGCTTAATACTGTTTACACAAGAAGCTTAACAAAGGATATGCAATATGCGATATTTTTTGGAAATAAAAGATACAACTGCGAGTCATATTTTATTTTCATTTGAAAACCACCACGATAAATTTTTATATAAAATATTTACCTTGACCCTTTCATCTACATGTTTTCTTTAATTAGTGCTGTTCGTTTAAATATTTTTAATTAAAATGAACGTGAGTGCGTAAGTTGTATTACAAACAAACAAATTCACATCTACAACAAGGCAGCATGACCAGCCTGTTTTCAATTGAAACCAATGGCAAGAAAAACAGAAAAATAACTAAAAGACTAAGACTCTTGTAGTTGTGAGTTTTTATTACACTAAGAAGCTTAAATCAAATGAGATTTCTAGCAAACAGTTTTAAAGAACATAATTTGTTTAGAAGTTTTACTGAAAATACAATTTAATTAAATGGGTTAAAACTAAAATAAGAGAAATACGAAATCCTTTTTTTGTAAAGATTTAATTGGTTGATGTCATTTAAGTTTTTACTGTCGCTTTCCCAAGTAGAAATTTAAAGTGTGTTCTAGTTTGTAAATTTCTTAATGTTGATCAAGTTTAATTTTTTTTCAAGCTTAATTTTTATCACTAAAAAAGCTTAACAGCCGCTTTTAAATGACTTAAAAAAAAGAAGGAAGTTATCAATTCGTGTGAATGTTTCTTTTGATTTAAGTTTATGACCGCGATAGTCAGTCCATTTTCAGTCGGTTTTTCTTTTATTTAAAAGGTTATACTTAAAGATTTGCCCAGATTTAAGAAGGGTCATAATTTTGAAACCTAGAGGCTTTTCCTATACAACTTACATGTTTTTTACGTGTATTATGAACCGTAAAGTGCACCACTTTAAAATTTTAAAAAGTGCTCTGCAGATCAATCAACCAATGGCGAAAAGTAATAAAATGGAAATGGAGTCCCCATGAGTGACGTAAATTTACCTATATGGGTCTATTTTTCTTTATAAATATTAAAAATTATAAATTAAAGTGCGTCCCAAAAGCTCATTTTACTAGGTTTATGTAGCCATATTTTTGAACAGTTCTAGACAGACGGTTAAAACTTCAAAGAACTTATGTTGCTAACTCCGCTATAACTACAGGTATAAAATTTGGATACGAAAATTAAAGGGTATACCAATAGTTGTTGTAATTTGATGTAAATGGCCAAACCTTTTAAACAATATGGACAGACAGTTGAAACTTACAGGGGACCTGAGTTGCTAAGTCCGCTATATTAACAAGTATATAATTTGAATTTATATATTAAAGGGCGTTTCCAAAATTCATATAAGTTGGCCTATATGGCCGTATCATTTGAACCGTTATAAAGAAACATGTGAAAATTAAACGGAGTGTCCAATACTTTGTTTGATATAAGAAGCATAAATATTTTAAATTATAAATAAAAGAGTGTTACAATAGTTAAAGCAATTTGTTGTTTAAGGAAAAACTGTTAAAATATAATGGATATACGTTTGAAATTACAAAGAACCTGACTGCCAAGACCACTACAATAACAAGTATTAAATTTAAATTTGGAAACTAAAGGGTGTCCCAACAGTTATTTTCCTGTTTTTGATATAAATACTAAGCGGTTCACTTTTTGAATCTACTTCATATTTCAAACAATGAATGTCTCGATAAAAAGAAAGTTTTTCAGTTTAAAACTTAAATTAATTTTTTGGTTCTTGCATAGGCAATGCAGGGTTACAAATGCTAAACTTTGAAATTACGCATAAAATTTGCCAAATATTTTTCTTAAATTAATCAAAACACTATTTTAAAACGAACGATGCACATATTTGCGAAGGCGGCCAATAGCGAAAGAAAACTATTTTAAATTATTTTTCCCTTTGGCTTAGGTTCGTTATTAATTTTTTGTTCAAAACAACTTCTCTAACTAAAGCACCGTATTTTGTTTAATATTTTATTGAAAATAATGTCAAAGTCTCATATAACAAAAAATTAGAGCAACATAGTTCAAAAATAATGCTGCTGTTGTTGTACTCAGCTCAATTTGTGAAGTCACGAATTACTGCTGGCATCATGTTTAATAATAACAGCAAAATGTTTCTGGCAACATTTTTTCCAACTGTAGAGTTGTTAGAAAATATCCAACAATGTTGCACACCTAAAACCATTTAAAAAAAAGATAACTTTCTTGCTTATTATGCTATGTTCGCCGCTAGCAGAGAGTCCATTAGCGCACACATTTTAATTGTACGCTTGTATGATTGTTTCGCTCTGTCTGATTTACTTTGGTTTTTCTCATGTACAAAAAGATTGAAATATCTTATTGAATTGTATGCCTTTGCTTGTTTTCACACACTGATTATGATGGCCGTTACAACAACAAATAGCAAAATGAAGTTAAAAAGGCCTGAGTATCCCCATACAAATGTTTTCTTTTACGAATATGGCTGTAGCGTTTTGTATGCTTTCATTCTCCATTAAGCCACTGCACAAAAAGAAAAACTAATAAAGCGATTGAAAAAATGTCTCTTAAGCTTACCATCACAACTACATACAACACAAATGGATTGAATAAATAGTCATGGAATTCTGTATACTTTGGCAAAGTTAAGATTTGATTTTTATTTTAATTAAAAAAATATTTTCACGAAAAAAAAAAAAAACAAAATAAAAGAGATAAAATATTTTAAAGACGTAATTTGAAGCTAAAAATTTTCTTTGCTAACAAAAAAAAAAAAAAAAAAATATTTCGTTCGCAAAAGCCTTACACATTTTTTCAGAAGTGAAATGTGAAGAAAATACTCCGCTATTCTAAATGTAAACTTTAATTTTTAAGAAATACTATTTCAAAAGTTCGTATTTAGTAGATTTAAATCAAAAACAGTTTTCATCAAAAAGAAAGACACTTCTGATTCTTTCACTTAAATTCCTTTTATAAGGGAAATTTTGTTAAAGTTTGCTCTAAAAGCATGTAAATGAAATTGAATAAAAAAGTTCAAGGCCTTAAGTTCTCATGTTTATGATGTGTAAATTCTATTACAACGATTTTATTTATTTTATCAGGTGAGACGATTTATTTTTCTTTAAAAAAATTCAATTACTATCATTTGTTTTTAATTAAAACTAAATAACAAGTTGTATGGAAGAGAAAATAAAGCAACAAAAAAATCAATTAAATAAAAAATTAAGACCTCAAGCTAAATAAATTAATTAAAATAAATATGACAAAAGATGAAAAAATATCTCTTTACCACACAATAACAACTACACTCGTAGAACACAAATGGATTGAATCAATAGTTCTGTAATTCTGTGTGCCTTGTCAAAGTTTAGTCTTGATTTTAATTATAATTAAAAAATACACAAATTGAAATTTTACTTTTTCGGGTATAAGTTCATTTTTTTATTTACTTTCTAAAAATGTAAAAATTTAATTCATCTATAATATCCACAGTTCAAATCCTACTTGGGAAAAGAAATATAAAATAAATAAAAATTATTTCTAAGAAAACGAAACGAAATAAAAAGGTGACAAAGGAAAATTAGTAATTAAAAGAGTAATTATATTATCACCTAAATATTAGGTTAAAAAATAAATTTTTTCTGAAAAAGAAATATGGAAAAACGGATGATAATTGATAAATTTGAATCATTAAAAAATAATTAGAATTTTTCAATAAGTTGTCCATCTAATTTTCAATTTCTAAAATATGTAAATCAATTTCGATAAATATTCTTCTACCTTTTGGGAAGCGACTTCTGTTTTGGCAAAAATAGCTTTAGTGTATTTTAACAGAAGGTAGTTCATCTAACAATCGAAATATAATAAAAATCGAAAATTTAACAAAAATAGGGATATTAAAAAAAAAACAACAAAATGAAATGTTAGGAATTATAAACAAAATAGAAATTCAGGTAATTAAACTCTCCTCTTAATACACCACGGGCCGAGTTAGACTTACACACGAAGGGTTCCGTATCCTTAGAGGCATCTTTTTAAATTTTGATATAATTTTTTAAAGTTCTTATAGCAGACAAAGTAAAACATATTTTGGGTAAATTAAAAATAAGGCTCCGTGAAAAACATGTAGCTTGTGGGACGCCTTTATATTTTCTTTAATTTCTTTTATAGCAAACTAATAATACCTCAAATTTAAAGTCTTCTTTATTTTTTTTTCGTCTTTTCCTTTTAGCAAATATAAAATATATATTCAATTCCAATTTCAAACTTCGGGGCCTCTATGGAAACACCTTGTATATATCGGCGCTATTTGTACACACTCTGTGTAAATTCTAAATGTCTGAGAATTACGGTTGAAAATTTTAAGCCACATACGTTGAAATCAAGTCACTACAGTAGGACGCTTTACATTTTAGTTTTATTTTTATTTTTTCCATTTATTTTTAGAGTAAAAAACAAGATCTCATATATAAAAATCACTATTGGAACACCCTCTAAGTTAAAAAAACAATTTTTTTGTAAACATAGTTTTGCATACCATGTGCAAATTCGACATGTAAATCTGCCTCAATTCAAAAGATAACAATAGTCTTATGAATATCACGACATCTTTGGAACATCCTCTAAATTTTAATATTTTTTGTTTTTTGTTTTAAGATACAGGGCTGTGCCGGAAAGCATGTCTGCAGATGGTCTACAACAAGATAAGTTTAAAGAAAAATGATAAATGTTTTGTTTTTAATGTAAAGAGTTGTAAACAGATCCTAAATATTCCATTGCCAGCAGGGCAACGGATTTGAGTTAAATTAATTTTTATTTAATTTTATTTTTAAAAAACAAAAATATTTTTTTTATTAGGGCCAGCACACAGGAGATGACCCCTACATATAAAACGTATTGTGCCGGAACTAGAAAATTAAATATTAGGAAGGGATATAGGAGGAGTAGAGCTTGTGGATATTTAATTTGAATCTTTGTACATTGAAAGTGGCAGGAAAGATCTCTACAGGGAATTTATTTTTCATACAAACTGATCGGCTAAAAAACGAATTTTCCCTGTAATTCGTAGTACAATTTACTGGCCAATCGACCACAAAAAAAATGTGCTCTTGATGCAGATCGCGTTGCGTGAACGAAATTACAGTTTTCAGAAAGAAGGTACCTAATTTCATAAGAACACAATCCTTTGTAGTAACGATAAAATTGTGAAACACACCCCACATTATATGTTAAATAAAAATTATAGATCTATTCAGACCTATTATTTTTTGTATTTAATTTATATTGCAATATATTCGATTCTGATATCACGGAATATAAAATGTTTTTTTTTTGTTTCAGTAAAATAAACTAAATTCTCAGATTGAAGCATTTCAAAGACGTTTTTCAAAGGTTTAAAACTTTTTATTAAAATAAGACAAAGAAATATGTTTAAATTCATACTAAAACTGTGTTTATTAGAAAGATAAATTTATATGATAATTCATTGAATATGACCGCAGTCAATGATGTTTAGACAAGTGGCAGAACGTGGTGCTCAAAAAAATAATCTAATGGATTTAGTTAACACGATCTTAGTGACCAACCTAAATAAATTATTTCTTCAAGAAATATCTCTTGAAGTAAATTAGTTGCTTTTTCTGCTTTGTGCGCCATGTCCTTTTTCTGTTGGAACTAAATGTCAGCAATTTTAATGCCATCTCGTTGGAACAAAATACTAAAAATATAATAATTATTTCTCGACCGTTGACCGCTACATTTTTTTTATTAAAAAGCAACATTACTACGAGTATTAATTTTAAGTTTTAATAATTTTTAAGTTTTACTTAAGATTATTTATTATTAAACGGCAAAATAACTTCCCACAAGGCAACTGTTAAGCCCGCTGTTATGCCTACTGTTAAATAAGTTTGTTCACCATTTAGAGAAGTGGCAACAGTTTGGCAACAGCGACGAGCAAGATGCTTAAAACTAAACATTTTAAGCAAATGAAAGTTTGATTCCCATAAATAAGCCGTTTTTTTTTTAAAGTGGCATAAGTAACTTTTTCAAAAAAAAAAAAAAAAATAATTAGATGGTAAGACCTGTCTTCTCGAGATTTAGCCTCAATATTTTTAACCTTTGAAACGCAATCCTTTAAAAATTTGAATTATCTTAAACCCAAAGTGACTTAAGCCACTTTCAAAGTAAACGGCTTAAATATGCTTTGTAAATAGAAAAAAAAAATTCTTTTATTTTCTGGCCTTTACGTTACTTTCTTCTATCCAACTGAATATAATGAAAAAATAATAAATACTTGCACACACACACATACGTTGTCACACATTTACTTTATGAAATGTGAAAAATTCTTTTGAAAAATAATTGCATTTTTCTCCTTTCCTAAAGCATGTAGATTTTTGTTTCAATAATTTTCTTTTCATATAAATGAGTTAGTGTGTGTGTGTGTGTTTTTTAGTAACATATTTCAAATAACGCACAGTGTTGCCTATTAGAGTTTTTGTTTGTCAAGTTAGAATTTTTGGAACCAATTTAATTTCAATATTCATAGAATTTGTTAAAGTATTGATATTTAAAATAAAATTTTTTTTAATATTCTTTATTTAGAAGTTTTATTTTTTTTTAATCTTGATCAGGTTTCAAAAAAAAAAAAAAAATAAGAATAATAAAAAATCAAATTTTTAAGAGTTTTTTTTGCACCCGTTTAGCTATAAATTTCAAAAAATGTATTTTAATGTAAAAGATAAAAGATGAACATTAGATATTTTTTCTCCTTTTTGTTCTTTTTTTTTTTTTTTTTGTTTAGAAAGAATAACAACGAGCATGGCAATACTACATTCACTGTATAAAAATGCATTTACATCATAAAGAGGATGTATCATGAATTGAAACATAATCCTCCATAAATAATTCATATGCATTATGGGTTACGCATGAATGGTCTTTAATAGTAGAAAAACTGCAGCAAGTGTTTTTGTTTTTGTTTTATTTATGTACAAAATTCGTTAAAGTGTAGAAAAGAAAATATTCTAAAAAAAAGTTCACACAGGTTAAAATAATCGAAAAATAAAATAGTAACACTTCAAGAACAAAATATATTATTTAGAAATCAATAAAAGATTTGAAGTTCTAAATTTTATAAATATTTAGGAAAAAAGTGTTTTGGGTGTCTGATAATTTTAATTTCTGTTTAAATGAAAAAAAAAACAGGGCGGCAATAAAAAAACGTTTATTGGAACTCAATCATCTTTGTAAATTTAGTTAGAAAAATATTTTTATTGCTGCTTGTTTTTGTTTAGTAAAAAAATCTCAGGCGTTTCCATTGAATAAAGGATATTTCGAAAATAACAAAATTATTTGGAAATTGTATGAAGAACGTTTTCAATGAATTATCTGAGATATTTTTGCAGCGATGGTGTCTTTTAACCTTTCAACTGTCTCTTTTAGGGCCAAAAAAAAGCTTGAATGTGATCTTCGTGAGTGCGTACCATTGTTTCTGAGAAATTTGAATCATTTTGGCCATTTGGTATCGTTGAATAAAACGCTTTTTAAAATAAATCCGGTCAAACAGGGACTTTAATTTATGCCCAATATTTATTTGAATAATATTTAGTTTAAAAAAGACGGTGTTATATGTCACACAGCCATCAAAACAAATAATTTACAGCATCAGACATTCTCTGCAGATGCACCTTCTGTTACGGGACTACAACTGACCCATTAGACCGTTAGACTTTTTTAATTGGATTTTTGTGAAATTAAAATCTATGCCAAAAAGTTTTAAAATTGAAGGGGGGAAGGAGCATACATGCCATACAAAAGCGATAAGGAACATTTTTCTTTCAAGGGTTGTCAGATTTTTTAAAGTCGAATACCCATTTTCTGCCTTAAGTAATTTGTTTTTAAGGTTTCCTGACTAAATTTGAAGAGACTTATTGTTTTAGCTTTCTAAAAACTGGATAGTAATCAATTCAAACAGTTTTTGCCTGATTAGGCACTTTATGAAAGTCTTTCTCAAATGATGTCCTTAAGGTGTGGGATATTTATTTTTTTTTTTAAGTTTACCCTTGTTAAACACTCGAACTCTTATACTGCGTTCACTTTTTGTCATTTGTGATCGGAATAGTTTACGACGCTACGAAATTATCCAGATTTACTTTCGAAATCAGTCATCAATTTAAGCAACTATTAGATGAAATCGTTATATGTTTTGTCCAAATAATTGACCATCTCAGCCAGCCATCTATTGAACGGTACCATTTTATTCACATTTTAAATAAATAACGCAATAATTAAAACGTCACAAGAATGTGTTTAGTGAAAAAATATCTCAATTTAAATGAAAGTGTGAAAAAATATAAAAATTTATACATTCATCATCTAATACCGCACCCGTAAACAATCCAGCTAGTGCTGGTATCAACGCTAATAGATCGTCATGTACGTGCAAAATAGTGCTTAACGATGAGACAAAATTTTTGGATCAACTGGTCCATAAATGAACAAAATTGACGCATGTGGAGCGACACATATCTACAACAGCGCCTACACACTCCGTTACATTCAGAATCATGCAGTGTTTAGTGCCATTTGTACGCTGGTGGCATCACTGAATCTTATTTCTTCATAAATAAAGCCTAAACTTGCGTTACGGAGATAATAAGTCATCTTTTGTTTAACAATATATAAATGACATTAATCAGGGAGAGATATGCTTGCAATTGGACGGTGCTGTGCGCCAAACAGCAAACGCTGCGATCTCCTTTTTGAAATCAAAGTTTGGCGTTAAGTTTAAATTCAGGAAATGCAGCTGCAAATTGGTCACCAAAGTCATGCGACTGGCTTATGCTGATAAACTAGTGCAACAATTTGTGCATTGACGAGTGAAAACGGACTAAAATGGCGTTCGTCAATAACCAAAGCGGTGGCTGTATTCCATTTATAGATTTTTCAAATAAATTTTATTTAACTAAAATTTATTTTTTCTTTTCTGTTATTTTTTAACATTTAGGTTTTATCGTGCTTTAAGGTATCACCCTTTAAATAAATATGTGTTTCTTTTAGTTTTTTAAGTAGTAAAATTTTGAATCACAATTTGTTTTCATAAACTTAACATAAAATACCACAAACTATTTATGTTCTTATAATAAGAAATTGAATTTGAATGAAACAAACGTTTCATAATTTCATTTTGCAGTTCCTTAACGGCTTAAAAAACACCTGAGTTTTATGCTCTGTTGCTCGTAACAAAAAATTTGCGTAAAGTAAAGCCCTTTTTTATTTTTATTTTTTCTACTTCTCTTCTTTTTTATGGTTTTCAACTTGAAAACAATAAAACTGCCCCAGAAATTTATGGGAAAATAAAAAAAATTGTTTTAATGATTGCAACCTTTAAAACAAATCCTAAAGTTTATACTTGGTCATCATCAAAGTTCTGTGTAATAAAAGGAGTTTTTTTTTCAAGCACCATAAGGTAGAAAGAATTAATTTAACAGAAAAGTAAGTAAAGAAAATAAAAAGGTTTATATTCTAATGATCCTTTTCTTGTTTAAAAATCACCTAAAATTTTCGTCGTCATCTTACAAAATCCACTTGTGTAAAAATTCAAAATGTAAAATTCATTAAAAAATGTTTCAATATTAATTTCTTTTTTAATTAGAACGTCTTCATATGTCAAACATTCATTTATCACTTAATGTTGAGACTATAAATGTTAAAATTCTTTTAAACGAGTTTCAACAACATCACGCAATAAAGAATTTGTTCTTGTTTTTATTTCTTAATTTGACACTCTTAACAGATAAAAACAATTTTATGTGAAAAGCATGAAAAGGAAAAAAAAAAATAAGAAAGCAAAGGAAATGATATTAATATTTGCTACAAAACCCTTGAAAATTAGTTATTTTAATAAACCATGCTGAGGACACAAAGGAAGTGAAAATCTACTTAAGATTTGTCGTTATAAAAAAAATGTAAAGATTATTTTTATATTATTTTCTTGTTTTTGCCATAAATAAACTAAAAAATACAAAAGTAGTTCAATAACCTAAAAAAAGTATTATCCATGAAATAATGAATTTTAAAAAGAATTAATTTTTTGAAGAGTTTCAAAGGATTGTGTGAAAAATAAAATTGTTTTGGCTTTAACGATAAAGTAGCTAATTGGGTATTTGTTTATTCATTTTGTTTTGACTTCCAGCTGAATTCAAGTGAAATGTTTCAAAGGACACATAAATCGATTTTAAGATAAATTAGGAAATCTTATGAACTCAAGTCACCGACATGCAAATTATATTTTTTTTCTTTGGTTTATAAGAACCCACTCAATATTTCGTAAGAAGCCATGTACGTATTCATTAAGAAATCGTAGGGGAAACCACACGGATATTTGACAAGAACATGAAAGGTAACTGGTAAAAAATATCACCAGAAGCAAAGCTTACATTTAAAAAATGCAACATTCTACATATAAGACGCAAACATATCTGCAGGAGTTTTAATTTTGAAGACAACATCATAAGAATAAAAATGACTGATAAACTAATCATGTGATAAGCACTTCATCCTTAACGAACAATTTTTAATTTATGAAAGAACCTAAATGCCTTACATCTACAAACTGTAGAATTCACATGGCTTTAATGATTCATACAGAATGTCCGCCGGGAAGTATATTATTTGTTTTGCTGCCATTTTGGAAAACATTAGTCTTGACAGTTCAAATTTTACAATCGTGAAGTAATACGTAAAAAATTATTATGGAAAAATATTTGATAAGCAACGTGTTTTAAAATAAACTTTTATTCGTTAAAACATGTAATAAAATTCAATCAACGATTACTTTGACGTGCAATTTTTGGAAGAAACATTGCGCCGACAAAACGTGTAGTGTATGACTTCGAAGAAAGAGAGTCTGTAGTTGAAAGGGCTACGCATGGACCACAGCGTACTGAGAGATCGGCTAAAACATTACTGCTGCTCAAGAAAGTGTTTAAAACAATCAAAAAACAATTTAGATTAAAATAATTTTTTAGTTATAAAAAAGCGTCTTTCAGTGTTCAGTGATGTTACTTCACAGTCTCTTTTGATGATAACAGATTTGTGACAATTTGATTGTAGTGGTTCTATTTTAGTAAGTTAGAAATGCTAGATATTTTGAATATTAACTATTTTTAAAATAATCAATAGATTATTAAAAAAAAGAAAAAAAAAATGAAAATCTTAAATATTCCCTTAATTTTGCTTAAAATGGCAATTTTCTTTTTTTCCTACAATTCAATATTTTGGAAAAAAAAAATCCTACAAAAAGGGAAAATTTCCTACATCTGTCATCACTGCTCTGAACCCACATCAACATTAGCGCAGATATTTTATTGTCCCATTGTTGTTTAACAAATATAGCACAATACGTATGCGATAAGTTACAGTCCAACTTTAAATTTTTACGCAGAAGGCTCCAAGTCAGATGATTATATCAACTTTGGCTTAACTAGAGAAAATGGGAATATTTTTTACATTCGCCTCCTTGATAGAATTGTGCCGGCGAACCATTTGAACTTGAAGAAAAACTCGCTAAACAGCCGACTCAAAATCGGTTACTCCATGTGTAGCTTCTTATCTATCGAAGCTGTACTTAATTTATTTTATGACTGAAGAAAGCCGTGCATACAGGACAGATACAAAACAAAGATTTTGTAGATCCCTCGAAAAGACCACCGTATAACAAAACTAGGAAAGACTGGATATTTTCAACGTAGCTAGTAGGTATTCAAAAGAAATATCCTCTCAACAATGGTCTGTTTAAATCAATGTAAGTTTAAACATGTTAATCAATACACCCAATAAAATACATGCCGTCAAAACACACGCTGTGAGCGAAAGAGCAAAGAGTTTAAGCGGCAAGTGGCTCATTACTGAGTTTCATTTCTGAGCGGTTAGAGAAGTGTATTCAACATTATAAGGCAAAAATCATATTCATACTTTTCAGAATTTAATGCGTTTAAGAAAAAAGGGAAGAGATGGTGTCAATCCTAAAAATCAAGACATTACAGAGAATTTAACAATTTACATGAAAATCTACGAAAACTTTTACACAATTCTTTCATATGTCTGTGGTATTTTTCAATTTGCTAAAATAAAAAGTTAACACCAGATTAACAAGACAAAGATAAATATTTGTTGTTGTTTTAACCTAAAGGTAAGTTTATTCTTTAGTTATTTGCTTTCGATTATTAACATTATTATTTGCAGGTCTCCAGCTACTGGACATTCTTTCATGATTTGGCTTTTGCTTTTCTAATGGATAGAAGTATCATCAGCGATTTAAGTTCAGAGACCTTTTTTATCATATGGAAATATTTTGTCTAGGAATAGATGACTACATCAATAGAAGAGCAACCAAAATCTCATCCCAATAGTTCTCGGTCACGTTTTTTTCATTTTTAATGCTTGGCAATTTATCTTGTGATAATTACGGTAGGCTTTGTAGAGCAAAAATTATAAGCTTCGCATTCACTTTTGCCACTTCTATCAAGTTTATTCTTTGCCGCTCAGAAAAAAGTAAAAATTAGAAAAAGTTTTTTTCCTGAGTGACTTCAAAATGCAGCTCACATGCTGCTTATTGCTTGACCACTTAAGTACAATTTTTATGTTTATGTTCTTGCTGCTCAATGCTCTGTCGCTTGTTGCTCTGTAGCTTATTGCGTGGCATCTGCTTTAGAATGATACACCTTAAGTTAACACGTTAACACCCATTTGAAAAATTAAATTCGCTCCGTTGCACTACATGCACCCTTTCTAGTTGAATGTGTGTCCCCTACGACTCTTCCGGAGCTGAAATGCTTGGAAAATCACTTCCATATAAAAATAATTTTCAATTGCATTTTAAGAATTTATTAAAAAAATTTTAATACATTTTTTTAATAAACTTCCAGTCGAAAGTCTTGGCTGCTAGATTTCTCTTTCCTTCTTTACATAAATGGCTGGCTCAAAATGTGATGACTGTTTTGTTAAATGTTTGACAGAATTTTCGACAACTCTAATGATTGTTTGGCAATTTTATAAATATTTTTTAATTATTCATTAATTAATTTTGCTGATACTTTTTTATATTTGAACTATTATTTCATTTAAATTCATTTAACTTAAAAATCTTAAAAGAATTTTATAAAATATTCATAATTCAAGAAAATACATCACAATCTGTAAGAATTATTTATTCCTTCATTTTATTAAATTCAAGTAGCGGAGAAGTGAAAATAATATATTTAGTTTTTGAAGGACACACTAAGCGACAAAAAGGATATTAAAAATTCAAGTCTGTTAAGTGCTGAGTAAAGAGAATAATTCGTTGAATTGGTTTTTAAGTATTCGAACTTAAATTTAAGCAGCCACAAATTTAGACACAACCAACGACGCAACAACAATATAAAAAATTGCATTAGACCGTATGACAAACACTTGATTGATAGTAATGGAAAATATTTTATTCAAAGTAGATTTATTTGAATATATTTAGGGAGCTAAAGCATTTTGCAGTTTTTGTAGAATTTTTGTATTGAAAAAATGTTAATTTTTTTTTTGTTTTTTTTTTTTTTTTGTTTTTAATATCTAACAATTATATAAAATTAAAAGATATTATAAAGCAAAGAGCTTTAGCAACATCGGCCTTTAGCTCAAAATGTTAATTAAAAATTATTTTAATAAACGTTCAGATGACTGTTCATTTCTTTGAACGTTTATCTATGAACTCTTTAAATACTTTAGCAAATTTATTTGCATTTTTAAACAACAACAAACGGTAGTTCAAATGAATCAGAAAATATGACTCTCAAGGAATTTAAAACGATAGTGATGAAAATGCTGTCTCAGTGTACAAAAAAGTAAAACTTCCTTCTTAAAATTTTTGTTCTTTGATGACTATTCTATCACTTTGTATTTGAAATTATTTTCACTACAAATTTTTCTTGCTTTATGCTTTAAAATGTAAAATTACCTTCATTCAATTAAAATTAATAATTTAGTAAAAAAAACAATTTGTGCAAAAATGAATACTGACTTCAAAACAGGCAGATGGGCGGAAGGTAATAGAATATAAAATAAAAATTTTAATCGCACTTCAAATGAAAATTGTCAGGAACATCAAATTACATCGCCTATGAGTGCACCCTTTAGTTTTAAATTTTATACTTGTTTTTATAGCAGACATAGAAGAGCACATTCTGTGTAAAAAGGTTGTGTAGATTCAGTTACATCCGCTTTAAGGACACCCTTTGAGACATCCTTTTATTACTAAGCTTATCTTTTTATTAATTTCTGTTTATGATTGCTGTAAAAATGGCAACTTTATAAAAGTTTGATAATGGACCCTTAACTTTTAACAGACATGTAAAATTCACGTGTGTTATATGGGGACACCCTTTACTTTTTTGTTGTATGATTTTTTTATGTAGAATCAAATTGTTATCATTAATTATCAAGTGAAAAACAATTTATAAATTTTTATTAAATTAAACGAAAGGTGTCGCGATAGTAAAGTGATTTTTTCGTAGATGAAGAATAATTACAATCGTTTCTTTATTTTGTGACAAAACAAAATTTTAAATAAATAATTTTCCACTCTAAGATTTTTAATATCAAATTTCTTGTTAAAAAAATTACCCATTAAAATTATCTTTCAAAATTGAAACACATCATCAGTGTCAACGTCTGCCTTCAGCATCAGCATCAATAACATTTTCGTTATCATTATCGTCATCATTTACAGAATGTTTATTTTGGTTGTGCTTAACAAAGCATTAAATTAAATTAATTTTATGATGGTCATAAACAGCACTAGAAGTTAACAAATCATAAAAATAAATTTTATCACAAATATGAAACAAAACAACACAAACAAATTTTAAATGACTGGTGATTGTTTTGTTCGGTTAAATGTCAATCAATATAACACAACAACGATACGAAAATATTCAGGCAAAACAATTTTAATACTTATGAATCAACAAGTTTTGTATTTTTGTTTTGTATTTTAACTTGAATAATATAAAATAACCGCTTCTAAAATAGAGAGAAATAAAAGTGCTTACGAAATAATATTTAAAATTTTAAAAGATTTTACCTCCATCTGTGAGCCCTTTTTTCCCATACCTCCACCGCCTCCACCAGCACCACCACTTTGTGCAGCATTCATGTTGTAAGAAATAAAATTTTAAACTTTTACCGAAAAAAATATTAAATAAATATTTCTTTTCTCGTCGAGAGGTTGTCAATAAATTATTTTTGTTTTCAGGTGGTAAAATGTTTTATATGCAGACCGAGTACTTTTGCAATTTAAAGAACTTTTCATCAACAACTTGATACGAAAAAAAAGAGAAACAAATTTATTTTATCAGTTGTTGTTGTTTAGTGAAAGTAGATAGTTGGCTTTTAAGTATTTGTTGTTGAACATTCGGGCACATTTTTGGCACTTAAATTATTTTTTAACCACTTGACAGAAAAAAAACAGTTTTTATTATTTTTATTTTTCTTTTAAATAAATATTTTTAAATGATTTATTTTATTCTTTATTTATTTTTACAGTAACTGCCCACCAGGTGCGTTCATTGTTATTGCAATATCCGTTGTATAATATATTTCCGGTCTTTTTTACTCGTTCACGATTTGTGTTTTTGACTTTGCTGCTGACACAAAAATGCAGTTTAATTAATTTTTCACACTTTTTTGTTCTTTATTCAAATAACAATTTTAACATTTGTATCGGAATTATATATTTTTTTCTTGATAAAACATCGTATTGTTATTTTGCTAGCAATTCTGCTGGTAGTTAATTTTGTACAGAATTTGTTTATTTTTTTCAATTGATATGCGATTAATTTATTGTATTTTATTAATTATAATATTATTCACATTTGTATTTTGATGTTAAATACAAACCAGCATAAAATCATGTAAATTTTGTTTAAGTTTAAACAAATAAAATTACGCATAAATGAAGAATATAACGGAGTTATTACAATTTAATTGGCGACAATGTGTAATCAGTTGATTTTTGTTCATGTACAAACCTACACAAATTAAATTTATTACCGATAGAATTTACAAATGAAATGAAAGTCATAGAAAGGATTATAAAGGGCTTACTTTTTGACATTTATAACCAAAATAATTGTAATTTATAGACAACTGTTTTATTGCAAACCTGTATTTAGCGATAAGCTTCTTTGTAGGCTAAAAGATTTTATTAACAACCAAATTGCCGCACTTGATGTAAAAGTAATCTGCTAAAGATCCCACACACGCAATTAGATCTATAAAATGTATCGTTTGTTGTGGTTTAAACGCTAGTGGCATCATGAGATCTGATGAATTGACTGTTAAAAATTAAGAAGGAGCTCAAATTACGCTAAATGGACATCGTTGATGCGAAAGAGATGTGGTTTATACAGGCTGTCCTACCTGTCATTTGGCGATAAATTGGTTTGGAGAAATTGACCATTGAATTCACGTTCAAAATTGCTTGATTAAACAAATTTTGATTGTTTCTTTTGGCTCAAGTGAAGTCACTGATTCATGTTGATCAACCAGCAACAAATGATATTTCGAAAGACAACATTATTTTTTAAATAAAAAAATTCTTTTTGAAATTTTTTACAACTTAAATAGTCATCAAGATTAAAATAAACATTTACACTCCTTTTTTCTACAATTAAAAAAATATTTTATATGCGAAATGAAGAGGCTGAACATTAAAGTGGAACTCATCCATTTAAATTTGCAATTATACTTTCAAGCATCTTTTTCCAAGCATATTTGTGAGTCAGTTTATTTAAAGATGACAGATTTTGATGGTATAATGAGTTATTTAAATTTTAATAAATCCAGAGCTTTGTCTGATTCAATATTCTGTCCCTGTTAGGTCATATTTTTTTAAGGAATTAAGCCTTTGATTTGGGGTTTTGGCTTTAATTAGGCCTGGTTAATTAACACAGGAATTGTATTTTACTAAATTAAAAAAAAATCTGGGTTGTAGTTTTAGATATAATCCCTAGGCAGTATATTTGCAGAAAAAGAATTAACTGTTTTTTATAGCCCAAGAAGATTTCACTCAAGGTATGAAATAACTTCCTATTAAAATGTTTATAAACTTCTAGATATTTAATAGATACGACAATAGAACTCCTTTCACCAAACAAGAATTCAAAAATATACAACAACTGTTAAAGAAAATTAAAAAAAAAAAGAACGTGCCTTCAAGTGCAAGAAAAAAAATTTAAGAATTCAATTATTGATAAAAAAAGCTTATGAGCCCTGTTTGCAGCGAAGAATTAGAATTCAAATTCTTTAAAATATTTTATTAAAATTTATTTCTGTTTAAAAGTTAAATTATGTCATATATTTTGCATTAACAAACTTCTTCATTAATTTCGTTTACACATGTGTGTCATATTCAACTCTTTTTTGTTTGTTTTCTGCAATAATTTTTCAGAAAAAAAACTCTTAAACACTTTCAAAGCGTTCACCAGTCTATATAATGATGTCTGTTGCAAAGTAGTGTGGTTGGCGCATTCATTAACCCATTGCCATTCGAAAATTTCTTAAGAATTGTAACTTTAGACAGTGGGGAAAAATTACAATATTTTAAAAATTAAATAAATGGCTTAAAGTGACGGAGGATTTAGGATGGAATTATTATAGGAACAACAACAAAACATTAAAATACTAAACTTTCTTTTATTATAAATTTTAAAATAAAAATATTTAACAATTAAAAATAAATCACAAAAATTTTCAATTAACGTTTAATATTTATAAATATTGATTATAATATAATATGATTATAATAGGTCATTTCGCTTCCGCTTACTTAGCTCTTCAAAAAACTTTTTACAAAATTTTGGTTAAATATAAAACACGATATCTATTCTGCGGGCAATCTTAGGGAAATAGTTGCGTTTAAAAGAACAAGAAAAGTTCCAGATTTTTATTATTTCTTAGGTTTAGCGATAAAATATGGGAGGATATGCAAGTTCTTCGTGTCTCTGACTTTAAAGAGACAAGTCTCTTAGTAGGAGATACTGCAGGAGCTGTCACGAAAAAAAAAGAGTAAGTACAACACCTTTTCTACAAGTACTAGGATATGCAGAAGTGCTTACCTAAGTATTAGAGCAAATAATAAATAGGGTAAATGAGTAAAAATATTAAATAGCATTTTGTGGCCAAACTGAAGGTTAATACAAAGCAAAAACAAATAATCAAGACGACTTACGGAGAGAACAAGGAAGAAATGCTTTAAGTTGTGTATGGACTTCGTCTACTGAAATAAATATTGATTAATGCCCCTATTGCGGTTCACAACTTTTTCAATAATTTGGTCGTCTTTCATAGATTGGTATTGCCATTCACAGCTTAAATGCGGTTGACTATTTGGTTGTGAGGTCGATTTTTTGGTTGTGTTTAATGCTATTGCGGTTCACCACTTTGTATGAGTTTGGTTGACAAAAACGGTAAATATACACAACAATAATACAAAAAGAACAAAAAATGTAACAATCGTAAGTATAGGTGTTTTTTGATCTTAATATAATAAATTAAATGTTTAATACACATACGCAGGACTTTAAAAATAACAATCAAGGCCCATTTGAGTGACTTGTACAGCTGATAAAAAGAAATTGCTAAAGGAAAGCAAAAAATTGGGATGACTAAAACTCAGTGTAAGGAAGCGTGGGAAGGATTTTTAATTGAATTAAAAAGCTTGGGCCCACCCACAAGAACATTTTTTTATTATAAACATACACCTTATTAGAATTTTTAGTTTATATAGGTTTAGACTCATTACAAAGCAAGTAATAAAATAAATTGCTAATAATAAAAAAAACTAACAAGCAACAGAAATGAGAAATTCATATCTCAGCTGTTATCACTAAATGATAGAGTAGCACCATTTAAACACACCTTCGGCGTTGGAAACGTTGCTCCCTCAACAAGCGAAGCTCCTGAAACTCCTCAAAATCTCGACTTGTTTGTACAGGTTTCTTAAAATGATCCTTAAATTGGTCTATTACATAATAAAATGCTTCTTTGTTCAGCCGAAAATAGCTAAAAAAAATCTATGAAACATGACTTATTATAAATTTTTGTTACTTATTTTGGATATTTCGTACTTCGCACTGGGTAGTTCAAGAGGATTGGAATCATCGCGTATTTTTCTACGTATACGTAGAACATTTGTATTAGCATCATGATTTCCGTCTTCAAAAAAAAAAAAATAAATCCACGCTTAAATCCGTTCCTTTTATTTCATAAAAACTTGATTTAAACTTCTTTTTGCATTTTCTTCTCTTCATTTTACAAATAAAATGCACGGTATTGCCAGCACGAAATCGACATTTCATGCCGGCAACACCATAACAAACACAACTAACAACCGTTGTGTTCTACAATACCAAAAAATAATTTGGTTGAGTCAAAGTCGGGTTGACTGATAGACGACCAAACTAAATTGTGGTGAGAACGGCAATAGGGGCATAAATTAGTTAGTTAAATGTTAAATGTTTACAATGTACACAACCTAAAGTAGATAGATTTTGCGTTTCAGAAAATGCTGAATAATATTCTGCTGGCGTCTAGTTTTTCTGGTTTTCTTTAGAAAACTTCTGCATGCATTTGTAAATTATTTTTCTTTTTTAAGACCAAAATAAATTTTAATTCATAAAGTAAATAGTTCTTTCAGAACCAGGAATGCATGTGATGCCTTGAGAGGTTTAAGAAGTTTAAGCTATGACCGAGACTTCTGTGGCTTGATATGAAAAAGGTAAATTGAAGGTCGCTATAAAGTGTCTTCGAGGAATTAATATTTTGCATGCGCGAGGCCACAAAATTTTGCAACAAATAAAATATATTGAAGTAGGAAATTTTTAAAACTTTAAAAACAGAAATCGTAGCTTTTAGGCAGCATACATGGAAATAAATAATTAAATGGACTAAATCATTGGCGATTTAATTAGCGTTGAACGACAAGAACGGAAATTAGTTTATTCATTTAACGTTATTTAATGAAAAAAAAAAAAAAAAAAACAAAATCATTACCATTAACTACATATTGAATGATTTTAAATAATACATTTCTTCCCCTTGTACACTAAATAGGCATTTTTAAATTAAGTAAAGAATTTTTTCAAATGATATTTTAGTAACAAAAATTTGGTGAAATATTTGAGTTTCAACTTTCTCAGGAAAAATAAGTGGCTATCGAAACGTGTTTTTGTTTCTAGCTGGAGTGTTAAATGACTTTGAATTTTTGATCCAATTGTAATTAAATGTTTAATGATCTTAAATGATAATAAAAACAGTTATGAAAAAAATAACATCATTAGCATTAGATGGTAGTTAAATCTCTGTCATTGTCATTATTTCAATCAATGCTAATGAAATATCAATGGTAATGAAAAAATCCCAAATGTACACCGCAGTTGATTTTTTAACAAAAATTTAATCTGCTACCATTCTAGTTACAGATAAACAAATCAATTTCTTAAGGTATCACAACCCGTATTAATAACCAAAAATACGGTTTTATTATAATCTTCTGCACTTAAATGAATAATTTTTTTTTGAGAAGACTTATTTACAATATTTTATTTAAATTTAACTAAAAATGAAGAAACTAAAAAAAATAATGAAAAAAAAACTAGTGCACATTTCACTTTGTAGTCATTTTACCCTTCCACTTAAGCACGTAATATCATTCTGTGTTTAAACATCTTTTTTAAATGAGAAGTGAAGCTGACACCAAAAAGATGGCATTTTGCTGGTTTTAGTATTTTTTGAACAAACACATTAACAAAGCGTTTGTCTCTCTTTTTTGTTTTCGTTGCGTTTTATTTTATTTAAATAGAAAATATTTAATTTTTATTTTGTGACAGTTTTAGTAATTTTTAGGAAACTGTGACACTTGCATTTAAAATCATATATGACTTAGCTATTTAGATTGAATCCTTTTTTTGTCTAGCAGTATTCACTAAGCCATATGATATGATTGCAGCTGCAGCTTGTTGCGATTGTTAGTCAATCAAATTAAATGATGGGTTCTACCCACAATTTCCGAAGTAACTATTGCAATGAATGTCCCGAAGGAGATTTTTTATTGGCTGAAGTACAACCATTTTTCCGTATTTTATTTAAATATCAAAATTGGTTTTTGAATTCATCGATTTTCTTTATTTATTTTCAGGAATTCCATATTGAAGGGGCATAAAAGTAACCCTTTGAATAACGCTGCAACATCTCAACACTCTTAATTTTCTTACGGTTTGTATTGCCATAGATGGTCTAACAACAAATAGAAAACATAAAGTTAACAATTAAAAGGTGTCCCCATAAGGAATGATCTTCATGCGCATGCACTTATTTTTTTAAAAACACTAAAGGCAGTCACTCAAGAACAGCGTTAAGTACCAGGGTCATCCAAATGCGACGTCTAGATTTCAGCACTATATAATTTTTACACGTGACATCTTTTCAAATGAAATAAGTCATTTTGTTTTATTAGAAGGTAGTACAGTTTTAACCATAGACAGGTACACATTGCAACAACCATTTACAACGTCGTAATTTCGCTAGTTGGATTATTGAACAACGAACAACAGATCCATTGTTTTCAAGCAAAATCTTGTTTAGTGACGAAGCTCATTTCAGAATGGATGGATTCGTCAATAAGCAAAATTTTCGTATCTGGGGTGATGAAAATCCTCATGTTATTCATAAAAAATCTCTACAGCCACAAAAAGTTACTGTTTGGTGTGCATTTTGGGCAAATGGAATCATTGGGCCATTTTTCTTCGAAGATGATGCTGTAAATGCTGTTACTGTGAATGCTGAGCGATACCAATCAATATTGAGAGACTTTTTATTGACACAGTTGAACCATATTGATGTGTCTGACGTCTATTTCCAGCAAGACGGTGCTACATGTCACACAACTCGAAAAACATTACGCTTTTGCGATCAAAATTTCCTCAACGTGTAATTTCACGAAATGCAGATTTCAATTGGCCTTCAAGGCCATGTGATCTAAAACCATTAGATTTTTTTTGTGGGGTCTTTTGAAAAGTCGAGTGTATGCTATCAAGCCACAAACAATTAATGATCTAAAGAACAACATTCAAGTTGAAATTCGTGAAATAACACCAGCAACATGTCGGAAAGTCATTGAAAATTTCGATATTCGGATTGATGTCTGCAAACGCAGTCATAGTGGACATTTGAATGATATTCTATTCCACTTATAATTGTAATGGATCATACTTTTAATAAAAAAAACAGCTTGAAAAAATTGCAAATAGTTTGTGTTTTATTTCAGAGAAACATGTAGGCGCGTTTTTTGGATGACCCTTTATAAGAAGCAATGAAGGAAAAAGTTTGAAAAATTATACACTTATTGGTGAAGTTATTCCTACTTATCGTTACGTTGAGCACAGAAAATGACACTAAAAGTACATTTTGCTGAAACATATATCGTTTTAAAGCGAATGATGGCATAAAAGGAGTTTTTTGTCCCATGGCTTTGTAAAAAAGCTAAAAAAAATTGCGTCATATTTTTCATTCCTAAAAACTCCTCATATTTTTAAGGTGAAAATTAAAAATTCAAAATATATTTAAAAGTAATGATGTTTCTTTTGAATCTACAAGATTTAAACTACGCAACATGTGTTTGACATTTATTACCCAAGCTTTTGTTAGGAATGTAAAAGCTATTTTTTTATTTTTCTTAGAATTTCAAATTCAACGCTTATTACTTTATGTTGTCTTTTATAAATTAACTCGTAAAAAGGATAAAAGTTAATTTAAGACTCTTATGAATATAAAAAGCTAAAAGCAGAACAAATATCCTACCAAACATAAAAGGAATATAATTTAAGCTATAATCCATTCCATTCCTCCATTCCTCCATTAGCAAATATGAAAACGAAATAAATTTATGCTAGAGAAAGATTTAATTTAAAACAAAATAAATACAACCAAATAAATCCGATTAATGTTAAATCAAAAACCACAGACACCAACTCAAACACATAAACATGAATTAAAAAAACTCAAAAGACAAAAAATAATGGATTTTTCTTTCTTTTATTTACTAAGACCATTTAAACAAAAAACACAAAAATAAATAAAAGACAAACAGAAATTTATAGATTGTAAAGAATAAAATAAAATTGGAATTAAAAGAGATCTAGATATCAAGCGATGCCATTAAAATTCAAAACACATAAAAGCGGCAAATAAGAATTGCTGAAAAGTTTTTGTATAAAAAAACAACATTTTACTAAATAAATTATTAACCATTTTCTTTTGCTTTCTTCCACTCTCCATTGACTCTTAATTTAATTTTATATATCTGTAACTTTATACTTAGTTCGTACAAGACTGTGCAGGAAATTACTGCTGGGCTTATAAATGTGTAAACCATTGCATACTTTTGGGCTTTTTCATTCATAAAAATTAAATTATACTTTGTTGTGCTTGAGTACAATTTTTACTTCTCTTTAGCAAATACGAACTTTTTACACATAATTTATGATAATTTAGAATTTACAATTTCAGGTTTTTAGTGTTCTTTTATGCAAATATGGAAATCCTTTGCTAATTTTTTTTTTAAACTTTTCTAGCAGCTTTATTAAAACAAAACATACGAAAGTGTAAAATTTTAAGAATTATTTTTTAACTGAAAATAAATAAATACATTAAATTCTTGCTAATTTTCTTACAAAATATACATTTTTAGCCATAATAAAAATTATATTGTATTTTTATTTGAATAATTTTGTTTTTACAAACTCTTGGGCACTCAAAGCAATTTATATTTTCTATGAGCTTAAGAATTATTAAGAAAAATCTTTTAAAGTTTAAATCAAATACTTTTATGATAAACGAGGTTTGTTAAAAAATTGCATCCAATTTTATATCCTCAAAAAATATTTGTTTAATTCAAAAGCTGTTGTAGGATTCCACAATAGTTTTATGTTATTTTTTAATATGTCTACTGAATGTTGTAGGTGAAAAGTTTTTATATGAGTGTTAAAATATTCCACATCTTTATATCATAATTTATTTAAAGAAAATACATTTTAAAAAGCTTAAATGTAAAAACTACAACAGCGTAATAATATTTTCTCTAATTGTATGTGATACAACGTACAATGTACAACAGATTGTGAATACAGCAATCGGTTTTTTTTTTATATCCTGATCGTGGAAAACGTTTTTTTTGGGTATTTTCCCATTCAAGGTCAGAAGCATGTGGCACAGAGCTCTGTTTGATCAGCTTGTTGGCCTAGGTATTGTTGTGCTGCAACACATTTAGTTGTTCAATATATTATTCGATATAGACCTCAAATTTTCTGGCTTAAATTTTTTGATGCGAGATGGCACTGTAATCTTAGATAATAGTCAGCAAACCTTTTGCATTCCCTAGGACTTCAGAAGCATTCCCTTTATCTCTTGCAAAGTGCTCAAAGTTGGGTCACTAAATACCACAGTCATTATCGAATAAATTAATTTTATTTTTCAATAAAATAATTGCAAGAGAACTTTCTTTCTTAATAGTGAAATTTATAAGCAGCTTTAAAATTTGTTAAAGACTAATCTCTCCATAGCTGTGTTAAAATTTATAGTGCAGCTTGTATATATCGGGTTTTTTTTTAAGCCCGATAGAACTTTAAATTATAAAAAATAACAATAAAAATTTAATTTTGATGAAAAAAGTTTCTTATTATTTTCATTCAACTCTGACAAATCATAATGAATAGACTCACTCTTGAATAACACTATCAAATAGTCCGAGTTTACTTTGAAAATCAGTCATAAATTCAAGCAAGTTATAGACGACTTCGTGATTTTTATTATGCACAAAATCGTCCGTCTGAGCAAGCAATCCGTCGAACTGTGGATAGACTTTGTGCCACATACTTTCTAGAGCATGCAATAACACCAACATGTAAAGGAAGGTGTGGAAGAATTTCCAAATTTATCGATTCGTCGTCGCTTGCAGGAATTGGGGCTCTGTCCATCCACTATGTGGAAAATTTTGCGCAAGGATCTTGGCCTGCACCTAAAAAAGGTCCAGCTAGTGCAGGACTTAAAGCCACAACACTATTATATGCGTCGTTATTTTGTCGATTGGGCTCTATAGCAGTTGGTAACTTACGCGGTGTTTTATCGCCAAATTGTGTTCAGCGATGAGTCTCATTTTTGGCTAAACGAGTTTGTTAATGAATAAAAATGCCGGAGAACGAGTGAGACCAATCCACAGTATATCCTACAGACTTCATTGCATCCAGAAAAATTCACCCTTTGGTGTGGTTTACACACTGATGGCATCATGGGACCTTATTTCTTCAAAAATACGGCCGTATCTCATGTTACGGTCAATGAAGATCGTTACCGCACCCTGATAAATAATTTGTTGCTTTAAAATATGGATGACATTGACCTCGACGAAATGTGGTGCCATACGGCGACCGCTACCATCGAGTTATTGAAATCAAAATTTGGCGATAAATTGATTTCGAGAAATAGACGTGTCAATTTTTCTCCAAGCTCGTGCGATTTGACACCTTTCGATTATTTCCTGTAGGGACGTGTGAAGTCACTGGTTTATGCTGATAAATCAGCGACAATTGACGCTTTGAAGGCCAACATTGCTCGTGTTATTTGTGACATAAAGCCAGAATGCACTTCGTCATGAGCAGCCGTGGTGGCCATAGGTCCGAAATAATTTTAAATATTAATGTAACATTCTGATCTTTCGTATTAAAATAATTCTTCGTTATATTTTCATTTTTTCTGTTATATTTTAAATTTAAAGTTAAGGCTTAAAAAAAACATTCTTTATTATATTAAGTGACTTTCTTAATTTTAAAGGTTGTGGTGAAATTCATTTTCCGAATACAATTATTGCCTCAAAACTTTTTAACCTTTAAATCTCCTTTTCTTCCAATGATTCTAAGAAGCAAAAACATTAAATTCCAAAAGAAAAGGAGTGTAGCCTGTGCTGATTTCAAAAGTCAGCTTTAATTTTAAACAAACGAAGTATTAATATCCAGCATTATTGCAAAGCATTTGAAATTGGCAATTAAAGTAAATGAAAACATTTTTAATACTTAGCATACTTTTAAGGATTTCATAGATTACTTAAGTAGCAAGAATAATTGTATTTCTATCCAACAAATACTGCTTTGTCCATTAAACAAAAAGTAAGCCGTTTGTTAAATATACAATTGAGATGGGTTTTACTTAAACTACAATGTATGCCATGAAGTGTATACATCAAAGCCCTTAAAGTATGCAATGAAAAAGAAAACTATCGTCTTTAAACAATTTTACATACTACAAGGCACATTGTATAATAAATAAATCTTGATAATAGGCTTAAAGGAAGACGAATAATACATCCGACAATAAACTTGACTAATAAGTATCTGTAGATATGCTGAGACCATTACAAAGAAACTGTTACGTAATAACAAAAGCTTGAGTGTTTTTAAAAAAAATGTATATTTTTATGTAGAAAATTGACAATTATTTTTATAACTTCTCAATAGCTTAAGGTAGAATGCTACCGTCCAGATCATTTGTATTACGTTGTTAGAAGAGCTAAAACAGGCCGATAAGCTAATAGGCAAATATTACCTTTTTTTAACGTAAGGTTTATGTATTTCAAAGTTGCCATATTTTGAATTAAACATTTGCTTAAATTTAATTTTGCAACTAAAATGGAAAGCAGAGCAAACGGAGAGAAGAATACAAAAAATATGTTTTTTACTATTACAAGTTTTTTGGTAAATTTTTTTCTTTTGCGAGTAAACAAACAATAATAAATTATCGTTGCCACCTTATATTAAAAAAAAATACAATTTAATTTGTTAAAGTAAACTTGTGTAGTTCACAAACGAACTAGTTTATTTAAAACATTCCATAGATTGAGCTAAGTGAACTAGTTCACACTTTAAAGTATACATAGTTCATTTTTTAATTATACTTTTTATTTAAACTGGCAGAAAAGATGAAGTAGATTCCAAGTCTTTTCTTTCCTGTTGACTATTTCCGACATGAAATTAATGCTGTCACGCATTTTATTAAACATTTGTTTTGGCAATGTTGCCATCATATTTTGAAAAGAAAATTTGAACTAAAAGGACTTTTGAACTAAACAAAATGCATAAACAAATAATTGAAAATTTAGAGCAACACGTCAACAGAACATTTGAATTTAAATAGGAGTGAACTAAAGAGAGCTTTTGAACTAAAATTTAAACTAGTTCATTTTCTAATTTGAACTAAAAAGAGCGATCATAAGTCTAGTTTAAAGTAGTCTGCACTATTATATTTTTTTAAAATAACTGTTTTTATTTAACGACAAATAATACTAGAGGTCACTTTATTCCTCACTTTGGATAAATTAAGATTTTACTCAAAACAACTTTATTGCAGTAACGGGCTTAAAATTTTATTTAAAGAGAAGTAGCACTTCCGGCAGCAATGCTATTTTAATAATATAACCGTGCTAAAATCTTTTGGAAAGGGATAGAGTAGTGAAAAGACAGATGGCGAAGGTAAAGCCATTTTATTAATGTGCTGTTTCTGTATAAAAGGCGATCAACTCGTCTGAAAAATTTGTATAAAAAGCACTAAATTTTTTGAGTTATTTCCACATAAATTTTCCTGACGAGTTGATCGCCTGTAATACAGAAACACCACATAATTATTTTACTTCGCCGGCGTATATGCTAAGTAGAAGTACCGACGAAGGAGGCAGCGTATTGTATTGTTAAATTTTGAATATTAAAAAGAAAAAACATATTTTTATTTTTTGGTTGCCGCAGGGGTTGAACCCTGGCCAACTAGGCGTGTAGTCAACGTGCTTACTACGATAACTCTAGAGGCTTCATAAGCACATTATTGAAATAAAATATAGAGATTGAAATATAAGAAACTTCTCATTTAATAGTCTAGATTTAATCGAGATTTTTTTGTTTTAAAATAACAAATTTTGATTTCAATAAGTCAATGGCTGCGGTTGGCATATGACGGGTAGTGCATTTTTCTTGAAACCATTTCTTGGCCGGTTTAAGATTTTCTATACATTTTTATAAGAAATAATTGATCATTGTGCGATGATGTCTCTTTACAGAAATAGAAGCTTTGGTTTTTTTTTTTTTTTTTTTGTAAGAAATAGGATTCTGTGTTGCCACTAGTGTGAAAACTGAACATATTGGAGCTGTTTTCTGGATGTAAGAGGGCCTATAGGGTCTGTTTTAAATTCATTCAACTTAATCTGCCGCACTTTTGTTTATAAACAAACCGTTAAAGCCAAACATTATTCTCATCGCTAAACACGTTAAATAAGATAAAAACAGTTGTCTATAAGTTTGGCGAATTAATGAATGATTTTAAAGTAAATCTAAATAATGTGGAAACATTGTTTAAAAGTCGATCTTTTCATGAAGATTTGTCAAAGTATATTTATAATAAATGACATAAAGTGAGCGTAGTAGGAAAGCCTCTATACAGAAACTTATTAGGAATTGCCATAAAAAGTCTTCTTGAACTGCCATCTGCTTACTAATATTAACTTTATAGGTTAAGAGGGAATATTTTCAACTCACTATTTTAGTCTCTAGACTGAAAAAGACATCTACTGGGAAAGTATAAAAAATACAAATGTCCCTTAGAATTTTTATATGTGTTTAAAAGATGATGCAAATTGATGAGCAAAAATAAATTAATCCCGATAAATCTAAAAGTTTTCAAAATCAAAATCTTTTATTTATTAGCTTCCAAAATCAATTTCATAGATTTCAATATCAAGAAAGAATAAAGTCAATTGTTATAAAAAAGCTTAAACAAGGAATTTTAAAATTTAGAAAAATCAAATCAAATTTTATAACAGATAATTAAAAAAAAACCACCTGAATTTTAGTGTTTAGGAAGACGTTAAGGACAGCTGGTAAAAAAAATTGTAAACAATTTTAAATAACGGCGATACTTCGACTTGAACAACCAAAGTTGCAAAAATTTAGTCGCAGTATTTTGCTTCTACCTTCAATATCTGCTTGACACTAAATATTTCCACATAATTTGTATCATTATGACAACCAAAAATTAGAGAGTGTATCCATGGCCATTAAGCATCTATAGAGTGGGTGTCCGCTGTACCAACAAATGAAAACTTTAATGACGACTCCTAATTTTAACGGAAATTGTATTCCGTTTGGAGCCGTAATAAGCAGACACTTTAAGTTTCAATTAACAAATAAAAAATTGAAGTGTAGCCCATATATGTGACCGAAGCGTTTGTGATTGTATCCAGTTTCCTTTCGGCCTAAAATATTTGTTATGAATCACAAACTTGTTTTTAATTTTTAAAGTAGTTTTTTACATTTTGTTTAAGAATATTATTTCGTAAACAAAATTTGCATGCTTTTATGTAATCTTGTTTATCAGGAATAATTTAAATATTTTCAATTACTTGCTATTTGAGATTTTATAGAAGTTTAAATTTTTTAATAAAGTAAATTTTTTTTTAGAAAATTATTTTTTAAACACTTTTTTAAACACTTTTAAATTAAAATTAATTTTTTTATTTAACTAACAGACACTTTATTTTTTGTTTAAAATTTAATTTAATTATAACTAAATGGAAGAATATATTTTTTATATTTATTAATTAATTTATTTATTTATATATTTCTTGGAAGATATTTTTATTTAAAATAATTCTTCTTAAATTAAAATTTTTTATTATTATTTTATTTTCAAATACAGCCGCCGTTTTTACTGTAATTCGTGAACAAAATCCGGTGTTCAGCCGCTGAAAGCTCAAAACGAACTAACAAGTTTTATGTCAGAAGGGGTCTTTAACACAGAAAACCAGACTACAAAATACCAAAAAAAAAAAGAAGCACAAGTTTGTGCAAAAATGTTGGAAAAAAACCCCTAAAGAAAAATTCAAAATTATGCTGGATGTTGTTGTTGCTTTTTATTTTTCTGCTTTATTATTTTTGGGTGGAGTGCATGCAAACAGCTTTTAAAGGCATTTATTAGCCGGATTTTCAAACAAAAACAAAATAAGAAAATGACATGAAAAAAAGAGCTTTTTTACCCGTTTCCACATACACACATTTAACAAGTGGATGTTAAGCTTTTTTTTCAGCAATCACGTGCTTTAAAACGTGCTGTTACTTTTTAATAAAAGGAAAATATGAGCAAAACAAAACTGAAGAAGCTAATGTACACAAAGAATAAAGAAAAACACAAGAAGAAAAAAAAACACCCACAAAAAAAAACATGATGAAGAGGATGTGTAGGTGGGTGAAATAAGAAGGTCATTTGTTGAGTGAAATGTGAAGGTATTTTTGATGATAAACAAATTGTTGATAAAAACTCAAAAGGAATTTTAGAAAAGATTTAATGAAAAAAAATGAATGTGTGTATTTGTATCAGTGATGGTATCAGTGACAAATTAGCCAATGTTTGGCAACGATCACATTTTTGTTAAAATAATGAAGAAGGTGTGGCTTTATGTGAAAATGTGCGGGTTTTTCCAATACATAAATTATAATTTTTTTTTTTTAATAAAAACACCAAAAATTTATTAATGAAAAACTTTTCTTAATTTTCGTAATGGTGACCAAGTGCTTAAAATCCCATCACTAGTTATTTTTTGCTAATGTTTTTATTTATTTATTTTTTCTTTTAATAAAAAAATTGTATATTTGTTCTAATTAAAAACAACCTGCAATTGGCGGCCATAAGTTAAACAAGGATTTTATAAAATAAAGCAAAAATTAAACTAGAAGCTTAAAAAGTATCAAGTATCAAAAAGAAATTCTGTTTTAACACTTTAACAATTTATGGGAAAATTATGCGGCAACCATCCTTTTCCACACAGATGGTTTGTGATAAAAAAATTTATTTAACACTGAAACAGCAATAAAACAGAGAGATAAATAAAAAGTTTTTGTAAAATATCTGTTTTTATTTTTATTTATTTATTTATTTTTTTGGTTTGGGCTTAATTTACAAACAGCCATTAAATACCATCAAAAAGTTACGCTCCAAGTAATAAAAAAAATCAATGTGGCTTAAAGTTGAAAAGTACTTTAAAGATCCTGATAAAAATGTTCATTAATATAATTTAATAAAATTATTTATTAACATAAAATTTTTTTGATGCAGCATAAAATATTTGCCTTAAACTATGCAGAAAGCAGAGAATTGTTGAAAAGACGAATTTTATTTTTTTTTTTAATTATTGGAGATTTTGCTTGTTATCTGAGATATTAATAGGAAATATAGTCGAGTTGACTTGGAAAGAAAATTTCGAGGTCTTCCACAAACATATACTTAAGTTACAAAAAGATTTTTATATTGTTTTTTTTTAATTTTTTGTACATTTTCAACCTTTTTGTATATAAGTAAATGAAAAATTTTATTCAGGCCTAGGTTCGTTTTACAAAAAATAATTTTAGTTTTCATTAAAGTATTTTATGTGAAATTTATATTGTTCTTTTTTAATACATGGCGTTTATTGCTTAAATGAAAGCAGCTTCCCTGTTAAGAATGCAACTGCTACCGGACAAAAGCAAATATGTTAATTTCAGAATACAAACATGAATGTTAAACTCACAAGCCTTTGTATTTCATAATGACAAAAACAGCTTAAAGTTGGTTGAAAAGAACTGTTTCTTTTTAGTCCTTGTTTCTTAAAATTATTATTTATTTACGAAAACCCCTTTTCTTGTTGGTAAAACAGCTATAGCAAGCCTGCGAAAATCACTTTAGTTTTATTTTTCAATTTGCAGCAAAAGAAATTTTGCATTCATGTTTTTTTTTTGCGTTACAAAAATTTAAATAAAATTTTCCAGATTTGACAAAGAAATCGTAAAATTTTTGTTATTTATTTTATTTGTTTTGTTGCAACTTTTGATAAAAGTTAAAAAAAAATTTATTATGAAAACTTTTTAAATTTTCACGTGATTGCGAGTACTATTTTTTGGTAAAATTTAATATTTTTGTAAAATTATTAGTTAACATGTAATGTTTTATAAAAATTTCGATTAAGAATAATTTTTGGTTTTTAATGAGATTTCTAGTTTTTAATTTCGAGTAAAATTTTTTTGGTAAAATTAAAATTTCGAGCGTGTAGAAAATTATATGAATATTTGTTTTTTATTCTAGTTTTTTTCTGAAATTTCGGTTTTAATACAACAAAAATAAAAATAACATACAATACAAATAAACATGACATATTTAGATCTTATATAGTGAAGTAATTCTAGTTAATAAAGCAAATGTTAGTTTGGCAGAGAATTAAAAATTTTTAAATAAGCTAAGTTTGTCCCGAAAGATTTCTCCAAAGGCTTTTAAATGATATTGACATTGTAATATTCAAAAATATGATGCACAATCATACTTTCCTATGAATACTTTAGAGGCCATTAACACGGAAAATATGGGCGAGCGCATATTTTTTCACTTGTTGTTTTTTTTTTTTTTTTTTGGTATTTTTTTATTCTTTATGCTTCACACATTTATTCTTTTCATTGGAGTTACGTCACTAAATTAGATTTGTTCTAAATGATATGGAAAAATTAGAAATAGGCGTGGTGTTTCGCCTGCTGCTTTATAGGACATGGACCGATCTTGCTGATTTTCAATGCAAAACTTTTAAACAAATAAGAAATTGTTTAAGAAGCAACAACCAATTTCCATCCTGTTTTTGCACCTTTTTTTTATTAGAAAAACTCTTTCTAAGTTCCCAGTGATTGGAGGTTGGCTCGTTACAGTCATTATGGGGGGATCTAAGAGTAGCAAAAAATTAAAAGAAGTGCAGCGAGTTATACAGTGATTTCTCTTCAACAATATATTTATTTTAAAAATTCTGCAAATGCGAGAAATAACTTAAACTTGAAACGTAATGTTTGCATTATATTTATCATCATTAGGTACGAGGGGTGTTGAGCACACGCCTAAGATAAAAGCAGTCTAATTCATGTGGATCATTTTTTTTTCTGGCTCAGCAGAGGATAATTTTTCTATGTACAATGTATTTTGTAGGAACTAGGAAAAAAATTGGGGGACAGAGATTTGCTTTAAAAGTGTTTGTGAGAATTCGGTTGAAATGTCCTAACGTTGAAACTGTACAAAAAGTTTATTCCACTAAAAGACCGGTTAGCATTATTCTATACCTTGATAAATTTGTGTGGATGAACCTTTAATGATGGACGTATTGCATGCAAAAAATAAGATTTTCGGAAATGAGTTTCTCGATTTTGTTTAAATAAGCCCGATGCCCAATTGAGTCAATAGATCTGCACCATCCGCACATAAATAAATTTTATTTTCTCATGTTCGATTTGTTCGAGGAAAGTGATTATAAAGAAGAAGGGATGGTGTGCGCTGTTTCTTTCACAGTGTTAAAAAACCGGGGCCGATCTGAATTTCTTGTGTGACTTGATAATTTTCAATGACAAGAGATTCAAGGGCATCTAATTCCTCAATACTTATATTTCTATTGTACATCTTTGCCAAGGCATAAAAGCGTAAAAGTTAGCCCAGTTATGACGAGTCTGTTGGGAGATTGTTGTCAGATCGTTATTCAGTAATGAATTCTTATTTTTCCGCATGTAAAAAGCTGGTGATGTTTTTCCAATGAATGCAAAAGAAATTTTAGGTTTAAAACTGGTAGTCATTTAGAAAAAAAGGGAGAAGAAACCTTATGATACCTCTAAATAAATTTTGTTTTAGTTAATTAATATGATTTTAAGACTTCAGTAATCGTCTGTTTTATTTAACATATTAAGAAATTTTAAATTTTTAAGACAAAAGTAACTAATTTTTAATAAATCGTTAATGCTTTTCTTATTTAAAACTCTAACAAATTAATGATTCTCTATTATTCCCAATCTTGTTTAGTCACAATAGAAAAAAAATCAAATTTTTTATTCTTAAATTGGAATCTTCAAAGGAGAGAAAAAATCTTCTCATGCCAACACTTAAATTTTACTATAAATTCTTATACATTATTGTAGACAATTAACTCCAAAAAGTTTGTTGGCACCAAAAAAAATATTTCTATAATCATTGACTTTCTTGGCTACTTTGTGTTTGTGGTTATTAACACAATCGATGAAGCAGTTTCTATTGCCAATATTTTCTTTTTTCCATAAATTCCCAAATGTTGTTTATTTTGTTGTCTTTTGGCAAGTTTGAGTGTATCAAGTCATCAAAAGAGAAAAGTTGTTGCAAACAAAAGAAAATTATAAAAAAAAACTGTTGATGGTGGCAAAGAAATTCGTTTAATTGGCGAGTGATATTGATACAAATTGTGTTTTTTTTTTTTCAAGTAGCTGGAGCGAATAGGAGCACTTTTTAAATATTCTAATTCTAAAATATTTTATAATTAAGGGAAAACTAACATTTTATTTAATTATATGTACAGATTTTATAATATAATTGTATTAGTTATAAATTAATATTTTAGTTGAGCTTAAGTTCGTTGTTATCTTTTTATTTTATTTATCAAATTCTATTTTATTTTTGAAATGTATAGGTAATGATCTATATATTTTTAGGGTTCCGCAGGCAAAAGGTAAAAACTAAAAACTGCTCTATATTCGCATTAATGTCTGTCCGTCTCTCAATCGGTCATATCCCTTTAAATTTAGGACCGCAATAGGTAGACTTTTGAATTTTTATTAGCAGGTATATTACTATAGCTACAATAACAACCAAAAATACTAAAAAAAAATACAACAACAAAAATTATAATAATTAAAAGGTGTTCCAAAAGAGTTGTGATTTTATAATATTATTTTTTGAACTGTGGTAGGCAGGTCAGTCAAATTTTCACAGTAAATACCAAACTATATCTGCTTAGTAACAAATATAATAAATAATTCTTTAAACTAAAGGGTGTTCCAATATTGATGTGTATTTAACATACGTTTTACCCCGTAAAACTTCGTCATTTCAGGTTTTGTTTAGAATGTTCTTTTTATTTAAAAAGTGATGATTAAAGATTCGTCCCATTATAAAAAGAATTTTATTATTTAAAAAAATTAAAGGATGTCCCCAAATAAAACGCACTTAATTTTTACATGTCTATTAAAACTCCCTGCTTCCAGTAACAAAAATTATTGAAAAAATAATAATTTGGAAAAATAAAGGGTGTCCACATAGGTGACGCGATTTTACTAAGAGTTTCCTATTTGTTGTATTTTTAAAGTCAAACACTTTAAAGTTATACAGAAAGTGTATTTTTATGTCTGCTATAATTAAAAGAATTATTATTGAAAATTAGTAATTAAAGAGTGCTTTAATAGCTTGAAGTATGTTTTTCTTTGCAAGAATTAAATAATATAAAAAATGGAATAAAACACTTCCTGTTGTTTCTTTTAACACATTAAAATAACCCATTTTTGTGTCTTAGTTGTGTTAAGACCCCGTGCATGGCCTTTAGAAGTAACAAAGAGCATCATATGGCCAACCTTGTTTGTTTTTAATTGTTTTCTTCGAACTTAAAAAAAAGTATAAAATTTCTTTACAACCTTTCAATCATTAATTACCTTTGTTTTATAAACTTTTTCTTTAAGCAATTTATTTTTCCGTTAGTTAATTAAACAATAGACCACGTGAGAAATATGTTGAAACAATAGTTTGATTGGCATTTTAAATGCTGTGCAACTTTCTACTTTTAACATTTTAAATGAACTCAATGAAACTTTTAGAACTTTTAAAACCACCTTTGAACCAAGAAAATTTGTAAAATTAAGTTAAATGAATTTAATGAAGTAAAAAAAATTCGCGGACTTTGCTTAAATATTGATTTATATTTGCAGGCTTCTAAATGAAGTGAGGGCAAAAAAAATAGAGATTAATAATATATTTTTAGTTTATTTATTTAACATTAAATAATATTGTAAGTTCTGGCTGGTTTTGGTATTTAATGATCATTATAATATAGAAGGTAATGATCAATGAATGGTTTTTTTACATAAGAAAATTTTAAAGTAAATTATTAGGCTGATACACTGATCTCTATAGGCCCTGTTTCGGAGGTTATATTTTTTTAATCACAAAAATTTTTTTGCTTAGTTTGAAACAGAGCCGCAGCACTGAATTTGTTAAAGACCAACATTTAAAGAAAGCAGTATTTATTTCGTATTTTGAGAATTTTCACATAAAATAATAAAATTACATTTTTGTAAAACAAGTAAACAAAAATAAAATAAAGGTACTTTACATTGGGAAAATAAAAAATAAAAAAAAATAAAAAATTTATTTTGGTTAAAAGTAATTAAAATGGCAAAGCTGATGGCAACTTAGATAAAACTACATCCACTATGCTGTGAAAGTGGAATAAAATGAACTTATCTATTCTTGTATCGTTAAAACAATAATTGCAGACATCTGCAAAAAATTTCGCTCTGCTACTAAAAATCAAAACTCACCAATCATTAACATGTCTTCTTTTTTGAATGTCTGATGTCATTCGCTCTTTAGCAAATTCTTGTCGATTTCCTTCTAGTGAATTATCCAACCACTTGCAGTGGCTTTTAAACCACTTAGATTATTTCCTGAATGCCAGGTGGAGACTTGATTTTCTCTGTTCTGTTCTTGTCTTTCTTTTTGCGACTAGAATTAAAGCAGTTGGAAACGCGCACTGTAATTCCTTCGAGTAGGGTTTTTTGAATCCAGCCAACTTTCCACACAGAATCCCAATAGTCGACTATTTTCATTTCATTCATTAAAAATAGCTTTTTTCCGCTTTTTTCATTAATGTTTATTAAAAAAATTGATAATTTTTTTAAGGAGTTTCACAGCACTGCTACATTTAATATTAATGGTGCTATCGTTCTTATAATCTGAAAAAAATTACCTTTCCGATGGCAGTGAAATTTTCTAAGCAACACGATTTGTGTATTAAAATAAAAGTGTTCACAATACCCTCCTACACAATAAGAAACATTTTCTTGTAGGGCCAAATCCTTTTCTTGTTCCTATTTTGCTAATCTTTGGCCTACCACAAAAGATCGCTAAACAGCAATAAAATTTTATTGACTTATTGAAGCATTCATCTGTTACTTAAACTCTACTAATAAAATCATAGGTACTGAAACATCGCTCATCTCTAGTACCGACAGCAGAAGCAAAGTAAGTTTTTAAGTCCAGGTATGCAAGTTTTCATTCTGAACTGTTATATATTAATTATGTTCCAATCAAAAGCTTTTATAAAAGCTGTTGTGCGTCCATGTTAAAAGTAAAGTCAATATAGTCGTTTTTGTCTTAGTTTCTCTTGTCTATTTAAGGAAGTTATTTATTTAAAACTAGCAGAGCCCACGACTTCATTCGCTAATCATTTCGCATTTTCTTAAATTAAAATTTAGAAAAATATGTTTCTAAACATTTGTTGTAGAGTTCTGTAAACAGTGTTAAAAACTTTCCATTTATAAAAATAATATGCACTGACGACTGTTCTAGTAAAATTATACCGGTAAAATTGGGTGCTTTCACATTTGTGTCTCTAGTTTCTGTACGAAATGACATATTTTAATGAAATAAAAAGTATTCTATATTTGAACAAAGGTTTTAAGGGACCTCCTCACAAAACTTTATTTAAATCTATCCAGCAGTTTTAACGTGATTTAAATACAAACAGACAGAAAAAGTCCCAAAAATAAGTGTTTTGTATTCCATGTCGCTTATTATCTACACCAACATCAAAATTTAAAAAAAAAATTCATTTACAAAAATTACCTCGTTACTGTTTTATTATGTGTATGGATATAGATAAACAATTCAAGGGATAATTTCTGTTTAAGACTGTTTTAGCATTACAACCGAAAGAATAATTTTATTTCGGCTTAAGTTCGAATATATTTAAAAATTTTTGTGTTTATTTAAAAAGTAAAAAGAAAATATTAGTCACTAGAAAAATGTAACGCAGCGTTTCCTGATTCACTTCATCTCTTGTAATAACCTAATGGAAAAAAAATAAGAATATCGTAATTTCTATTGGATTAATAAATTTATATTTGATTAAAAATAAAAAATTTTGAATTTATATTTACTTATTTTATTCGTGCTTTACTCTTAAGCAAACGCAATAAATATTACCAAGTTTTTATTGAAGTTGTCTAAGCTTTATCTAGAATATTAAGTCTCAAATGCTTTAAATTTTATTATCCATATGAGAATTTCACTAAAGAAAGCAAAACATAAAATGTACAAATTCTAAGCTATAGTAAATACAAAAAATTATTTTAGTTTTATTGTTGATTTATTTATTGTATACATGGGAGTAAAAAATTAAATGCACTAATTAATTGACGATTTCATTAGCATTGAATGATTAATAATGCCTATGGCTTTCAATACTGGTAATGCTTTTTAATGAAAAGGTTTCATTTGTGATTATTTAAAAAACATAATCATTACCATTGACTAATGATTAAATAGTTTTTAATCATTATCATTGATAAATTTATTTCTTGTCTGAATACACTAAATACTCATATTAAAGTATAAAAGAGCATGAGACTCTATGAGAACATATTTTTGCTTTCCTGTAGGTAACAGATTCTGCTAAATGGGGTGTTATGTTAATTAAGATGTAATATATCAAGTTTCACACCCATCTCAATTAAAATTGATAAATTTTTAAAATTTTCAAACTAAATCCATCTAAAAAAAGGCTCATTTGTTTTGTGCATAGTTTTTCTTAAGTTTCTGCGATCAAAATTCTGTGTTTCAATATTAATCAGTGATTAAATAATATCATTGAAGTATCGTTACCATTTATAAAATAATTAAAATTATAATAAAATCAGTATCATTAAATAGTAGTTAAATTTCTTTTATTGTAATTATTTCAAACAATGCCAATGAAATTTCAATGGTAATAAAAAAATATTGAGTATGATTTATTATTATGATTTATTATTTATTATTATTATTATTATTATTATTATTATTATTATTATTATTATTTTGATATATATCGAGATAACCATTTTGTATAAACTATTTAAGCATGATATTTTGTGGATGTGTTCTAAGCACCAAACAACACGCTGCTTTAACTTTGAATTATTACTGAGTGCTTGTTAAGTGACAAGCTAATGCGAGGAAGGCATAATATCACTAATCCAGGTCATAAAATTATTAAACCCGAAGTTTGCCAAATAGTCGTTCATTCCATGCAAACTTTTCCTCTGTTCAATATTTCTTATAATTGTATATTATTCTGATCCAACACACTATTGTTTAGAATTCACCCCACAACAATTTAAGATTAACTGAACTGTGGTAAAGGCCTTAAGAGCTTTAGTTTTACAAAATATTTTATGCTGCTTATAAAGCTCACAGTTTAAGTATGTTTGTGTCTCTACTAGTTTAGTGAAAAGCTTCATCGGTTTTGCTAAATTCTTACACTTTGATGGGCAATAAACTTTTTCACAGTAATAGGAAAAAAGCTTTTATAAAACTTCCATTAAACGTCTTTAACGTAATTATGAAAGCTTATAATTATTTTATTTATTTTTAAATAAATAACTTTACTTGTTGTCTGTTATTATTTAAATGAAAATAAACACAAAATAGCTCTCAACCTCAATTATTAAAACAAATTTAAAAAAGACAAAATTAAAAGGGCCTAACGAACAGTAAAAAATAATTACAAAATGAAAATTAAGAGATTTTATTATTTTGAAGCATAAACAAAATAAACTTTATGCATAAAACTAATTTGCATGAAAAAGCTTTTGCTTAATTAAACAATTTCATAACAAGACAGAATCACTACTAATTTTATTTAAAATTTTGAAAGTAATTTAAGTTAAAGGTCATTCATAGTTATGAGTAAAACGAAGCGCAGAAAAATCACTAGAAGCAATTGTTTATACAATTTTGTAAAGATTAAAGAGAAAGAATAGACTTTTTCTGCGAAAACGCCTTTAACCGTAAATTGCTCAAGTTTAAGGTTAATGGTATAGAGAGAAGAAAATTATAAAGGCAGAGAGAAGTCAAAAACAAACAAGTAAGAATGTAACAATAAAACAAAAAAAAACGTTTAACAAGTGTCTTTTTTACACACAAATTTTTAGATGTCACATTTTGTTGTGTTTGTTATTTTTGTGTGATTTATAAATAGTAAAACACATACAAATATTTTTAGTCCCAGCAAACATAAGCATTAGTTTTAAGTAGATTTAAAGGCGGTTACATTGATAGAAAGATAGAAACTTTTGAAAGATAATTTTCCTAAAATCTTTTTTTATTTAATTTTCTAATGTAAAAATAAATTGTAAATTTCAATACCACATTTGAAATTTATTTTAAAGAGATTTTTAGGCAATTTTTCGTATTTAAAAAAACATTTTTTCTTGGCTTGAGAACAACAGTGATATCGCAACATACACGTTCTACGTGTCACGTAGTAGAGCTTCATAAAAAGTTACCAGCGGCCAAGGATTTGTTTCCGACAGCATTGTTATTAAAAAATAATTTTTAAATCAGCAATTAACGTTTTATTTTGGTCCAAGATTAACGTCGTATTGGGATAAAGCTGTATTTAGAAAACCGTAGAATACTTCAGACTTCTTAAAGTTCCAGTTCTATAACTTAATACGAACAATTACTTCTGTCGGTTAACGATTAAAAATCAAATTACCTTTCAATATTTTCTGACTTGAGTGAACTTTCTTACGATTTTTATTATATTTTAGATTACTTCCCGCCGACATGTTTAAATTAACGGGGACAGAATTTGAAGTATTTAAAATATTGTATGAAAATATTTCAGAATTGCTGTTTGTGCTGCGGAGTGTGAAATAATAAAAATAAAAAAGGGGAATTTATAATTCAAATGCATTAGTATATTTGCGATTACAGGGAAAGCCTTTAGTTGCTTTAATCACCACTGTAAAATTTATTAATTTTGTTCTTTTTTTCAATGCATTGAAATATTTAGTGGAATGTTATAACAATCAAGGACACAATGTCCATCACTGTAGAGTCATAAGTTCCATGGATGTTATAGGTATCTTCTGTGGTATTCTATGTAAGAAGGGCGTAACGTTTATATAAACTCGCTTGCAAAAAATCTTGTTGGTTGTATCATAAAGAAGGAAATCTTTGAGCCCAAAAGAAAACCGGCTATGCATAAAATCTCCTGTTAGCGAAGTCCTTTAGGTCCCTTAAGTCCTCAGACACTATGATGTGTCACCAAATATTTTATTTTTTTTTTTTTCTTTAATATTTATTGTTTGTAGGTAATTTCAATCACAAAGGTTTTATACTGAAGTCCTTGACTTTCCTCTTAATAAAAAAATTAGCAGTTTTACCAGAAATGGCAAATCATTGAATTTGAAATATACAACTTAATGTTTGTTGGGTTAGCACAAGGAAAAGTTTATATATATTGGATTGGTTAGTGGTTGGTACTAGTGTTGTTAAATAATCGAGCTTTTCTTTGCTCGCTAAATTAACAGTTGTTAATTTTAAAATTAAAATGGAAGATTAGAAAATTCATATGCTCTTTCTGTATTAAAGGCGATCAACCCATCTGAAAAATTTGTATTAAAAAAACTCAGTTTTTTTTTAGTTATTTCCATATAAATTTTTCAGATAAGTAGATCGCCTAAAATGCAGAACCAGCACATTAATGAAACATACAAAAAGAATCTAAAAAATGTTAAATCACAAAAAACAAAAAACAAAATATTTAAGAAAAAGCCAAGCTGAAAGAATGCACCAAACTGCTCAGGAACTTACTTATAGTCACAAAAAATTGCCTCCATTCAAAAATATGTAGAAAATCTTGACGCGACTCCACAAACCAATTATTCACTCAGGCGTGCAGTGAAAAACATTAGAAGGCCCGTAATCACCAAAAATCCAAGCAGACAGTGGGCAAAAAATGACAAGAAGAAAGGTAATCTCTTCTTTAATTATTTAAAAAATGTTTTTACTCCAAACACATGTGTAGATATGAGTGAACTACCGTCTGTTGTGGCAAAACCTTCAATAGAAATACGTTTTCATTATGTAGAAGTTGGGCAGGCAATCGATAACCTTAACGCAAATAAAACTCATGGTTCTGATAAAATCAGTAATAAAATGCTCTCGGAGTTACCACGAATAGGTAAGAGAATAATTCTTTTCCTTTTTAATGCTGTCCTACGCGTCGAATACTACCTGTCGTTATGGAAATCCGCACAAGCCTTTTTCTACTCTGTCTAAATTGTTCGAGAAATTGTTGAATACAAAGCTGACACCGATAATAAACGACAGCAGTTGTATTTCAAGTCATCAGTTTGGTTTTAGAAAGCAACACAGTACCACTAAATAAACTCACAGGCTGGTGCAAGTTATAAGAAAAACTTTTGAGCATAAGGAATATTGCTCCGCACTCTTCATCGATGTTTCCCAAGCATTTGAAAAGTTTGGCATGAAGGTGTTTTATCTAAGATAAAGTTAATCCTGCCAGTAAACATTTATAACTTACTTCAAAGTTATACAACCGGCCGCCAATTAATTATAAAAGAAGGAGATTATTATAACTGCCCACAACCAATTCAAGCGGGTGTAACACAAGGCAGTATTCTGGGACCACTTTTGTATTTAAAATACACAGCGGACATGCCAACATCAAGAGAAATTCACACTTCAGTATTTGCAGATGATACTGCTTTTCTCAGCACAAATGAAAACCCAGTTGCTGTCTCAAATCAATTGCAGCAACACATAACTCACGTAGAGAAATGCTCTAAGAAATGGGAAATAAAAATAAACGAACAAAAATGCTCCCACATCACGTTTACCTTACGCAGGGAGAGCTGCCCTACTATTCTTGTTAATAATAAAGAAGTGCCTTAACGAACTCATGTTAAATATCTTGGTTTTCATTTGGATCGACGTCTGACCTAGAAACATCACATAGATGCAAAATTAACACAAATCAAACTCCAAACGGCTCAAATTCATTGGCTTATTGACAAAAACTCCGTTCTTAAATTAGATTGTAAACGTCTGCTCTACAAAACAATTTTAAAGCCCATATGATGCTACGGAGTTAAATTTTGGGGCACTGCCTCAGCATCGAATGTTGATAAAATTCAGCGTCATCAAAATAAAATTCTACGCATGATTAATGCCGCCCACTGGTACATTGAAAATAGCAACATACACAAGGATCTTGATGTTTCTCTGGTCAAAGATTAAATAAAAAAACACGTGGCGATTTATTTAAAGAAACTTGAAGTTCATCCGAATCCACTTGCCCGAAATAGGCTACAACAACGAGGTCACGTCTGATTGAAAAGGAGGGACACTACCGCACTCATATGAAATAATAGTATGTAAAGGGTCATCCAAATGTGACGCCTAGATGTCAGCACTATATAATTTTTACACGTGACATCTTTTCAAATGACATAAGCCATTTTGTTTTATTAGAAGGTAGTACAGTTTTAACCATGGACAGGTACACATTGCAACAACACGTTTACATCATTCAAAGTTATTATGAAAATGGGCGTTCTTTGAAAAATACCCATCGCAAAATTTTGTTCAGTGACGAAGCTCATTTCAGAATGGATGGATTCGTCAATAAGGAAAATTGTGATGAAAATCCTCGTGTTATTCATAAAAAATCTCTACACCCACAAAAAGTTACTGTTTGGTGTGCATTTTGGGCAAATGGAATCATTGGGCCATTTTTCTTCGAAGATGATGCTGGAAATGCTGTTACTATAAATGCAGAGCGATACCAATCAAAGTTGAGAGACTTTTTATGGATACAGTTGCATCATATTGATGTGTCTGACATCTATTTCCAGCAAGACGGTGCTACATGTCACACAACTCGAGAAAACATTACGATTTTGCGATCAAAATTTCCTCAATGTGTAATTTCACGAAATGCAGATTTCAATTGGCCTCCAAGGTCATGTGATTTAACACCATTAGATTTTTTTTGTGGGGTTTTTTGAAAAGTCGAGTGTATGCTAACAAGCCACAAACAATTAATGATCTAAAGAACAACATTCAAGTTGCAATTCGTGAAATAACACCAGCAACATGTCGGAAAGTCATTGAAAAGTTCGATATTCGGATTGATGTCTGCAGACGCAGTCATGGTGGACATTTGAATGATATTCTAATCCACTTTTAATTGTAATGGATCATACTTTTAATAAAAAATAACAGCTTAAAAAAGTTGCAAATAGTTTGTGTTTTATTTCAGAGAAACATGTAGGCGCGTTTTTTTTTTTGGATGACCCTTTAGAATTTGATAGCTAGATTTTTTGTCTGACTTTTACTATTTTTTTGTTAGATTAAGATTTAAATACTTATTGTTAGTTCATTTATTGAATGAAGATACAATAGATAAAAGGAGTTTGAAAAAAAAATAAGAAAAAATGCATAAAAAATTTTATAAAATTTTATTTTTACAAAAATTAAATGCTATAAGTGGTAATTATTCAATCTGTATCTGAAAGTTAATTTTCTTATTTTAATTTTATAACAAAAAATTTTTTAGACAAAAATAGAGTTACACTATGCAATTTTTAATGAAATTAGCACGAAATTTTTGTCTGTTGGAAATGCAAGAGGGGTAAGCAATATGGTATTGCTTGTATATTGAGGGGATGTTAGTTTTGCTTATGTTTTTTTTTTAATAACGTACATCGCTGCAACTTAAATAGAAAATTAGAAAAAATCCCCAAAAATTGCATGGTGTAAATCTGGACTTAAATAAATTTGTTAAGTTGTTTACAGCAAATGAATTAAACGCATGAAATGAAATAAAAACCTATGAAATTTTAAATGGCCGCTACCTCAATTTTTAAGTACCGATAGAATGTTTTGAGTGCGCTATTATAAAGCGTCTGCCATCTAACGTTTTTTTTTCAACTATTACTTATTTCGTGAATGTTAACACTTAGCTCATGCCTGATTTGACAGTTAATTAGTTTTATCCTACCGCTAACGAATATGATTGTATAAATGCTTGACCAATGCTGGGAAATATTGCGACATTACTTTGAAAATCATGATAATCTTGCAGAATGTGTGCGAAAATTGCGTACGGATTTTAAAAGAAGAGACGCACCGTCTGCTTCGTATGTTCGTCATCTTGTGAAAAAAGATTAAGAAACTAGCATCCTAATGGACAAACCAAAGCGTGAAAAGCCAAAAACAGTGCTTTTATCCGAGAATAATGCTGCTGTGGCAGAAATTGTGCGTGAAGCGCCATCAACATCAATTTACCGTCGTTCTCAACAATTGAACATTTCGGAGACATAACTGAGACGAATTTTGCATAAAGACCGTGGTATGACACCATACAAAGCCTGATTTGTTCAGGAGTTGAAGCCAACTGACCACCCAAAGCGTTATTTTATAGCATTAAAAAAAAAATAATTTGACGGACCCTTTGCCTACTCCTATGGTTTTCGTAAAATTTTTTTACTTTTTGAACAAAGCTTTATTATGTATCGATCATACACTTTGTTATTGTAAATTAAAATTACAAATTTACTAACAAAATAATTTTAAAATATTTCTTTAAATTAATCGAGTAATTTTAATTCGAATAGTCTAAAAAATACATAGCTAAAATCACTTATTTATATTCAAAACTAAACACAAAAGTAAGAAAAATTGTAAAAAAGTTTCTTTTAAAAATAAACGAAAAAAAATTTTATGTAAATTTAATGAAAATAACTAAACAAAAATGTGTTTAGAAAACCTAAAACTACGTGGGCTCCATTACAGTTATCTAACAGCATGAACACACATGGTGGCTTATTTTTAATCGCATGAGAAAGAGGAATTTACTTTGTCACATTTCTCTTTTTTTTAACTACAAACTTGTATGATAAAAATTAAATTCCTGTTACATTTTTATTATCACTGAAAGTAACAAATTCTTGAAATCTGTAACATTAAATGTTTGTCACGCTACTAAAAAATTCAATAAAAATGTTTAACGGCCAGTAAAAAAGACAGAACAATATGTTTAAGTTAACTGTGATTATAGAATGAAAGGAATAAGTATATAAACTAATTCTTTTTGTAATTTTTGAACTTAAGAAAAATAAAATAAAAATTTTATTTTAATTTTATGTGTGAGCAGTTAAATAAAAAAAAAAAAAAAAAAAAAACATTTACTGCGAAGCCACAATAGGGCGGAAATAAAATATTTTGGAAATAATTTAGCATTTTGAAAGGGTAGGTCCTATTTAATCAAAATCTTGTAAGCAGATAGCAGAGAAGTAGTGGAGCTTAACTTTAGAGCTTAAGATTCAATACCAAGATAATTTTTGTGATGCAAAAAACTTTTCTCAGTTTTAAAGCATTTGACGAAGTCTTTCTAACCAAATATAAAATTCTTTTCTAAGTGTTGACCTTAGTTGTGTTTCAAATGCAGGACACTAATGTTAAACTTTTTTTTTAATTTTTTATTTAGAACAGAGTTTTCAGTAAAGTTTCAAAACTTTTGAAAAAAAAACTCCGACAGCTTTTTTATTTAAATATTTGTAATCTTCAATCATTCCTCCATGAAAAGAAAATTTCTCAATGAAGCTTCGATCTATTTTTCACTTTCCTTTAAGGCAGCATTTTAGGAGTCAAATGTGATGTGATTACTAAAACTGGTTTTGAAAACAGAGTACCGATATGCTCTCTCACTTCTCACACATGAGAGAGCAGTGACACATTTTAGTTTTTGTTGCTTCTTTTCAAAAACGAGTGAGGGGGTAGAAAATATTTTGGTTTTTTCATCCTAAGAGGGATGATTTATTTTTTTTTTCTTTCTATTCAAAAGTGAAAAAATGAGAAAATATTTTTTTTTTTCAGGCAAGTTTATGAGAATTTAAAATTATGATAATTTTTCATAAATGAAAAGACCGTACAAAAATTTTTTTCTTATTCACTTTTTCATATATGAATACTTAAAAATGAAAGAGACAGGCACATTTATGTGTGATTGCAGGCAGGAAATTTTTTGATGCTCGTTTATCAACGTGAAAAATAAAAAACAAATCGTAGAATTCTCATTTATGAAAAATATCAAAAATGTTTAAAATTGAATGGTCATAAATAAAAAATTCTGAACTCTGTTTGAAAAGCTCAAATATTTAAATATCAGTTTAAATGCAAATACTTAAAATTGTTACGATTTGGAAATTTCGGCATTTGGTTGCATTTACCGATGTAGTTGTGTCAAAAATTCCAGTTCCCTTAAAAAACACTCAATATATTGAAAAAAAAATCTATGAATTGTTTTAGTTTTCAAAAATAAAACAATCACTTATTGATGTTTTTTGTGATGTGCTACAAAATGACATCTTGCCTGCCAACATCTTATAATTTGAAGTTCGATTTTTTACACCTAATAATTTGATCTCGTAATGTAATTTTGTTTCTGTTTAAAAGAAATTTAAGCGTTTTTTTTTTTTATTTTATGCCAGCTCTAAAAGCTCTTGTTAATTTGAATGTTTTATCATTCGTATGACATTTTGAAGTCTCGTTAATATGAAAACTCGATTATTTGAACTTTTTCTCTGGTCCCTTGAGTTATCAAGAGTCGACTGTATAAATATTTAACGAAGAATCGCAAAGAATACCTTTGGAAGCAACGACTACTCAAATCAGCAAATACTATACATCACATCTAGCCATGTTAGATGTTTATTCTAGAAACGATAATTAAAAAAAAAATAACATATCAATTTCTGGTGGCGCATGAGTTCAAATTAATCGTGTGTTTTCCTATCGCAATACAAAAACAAAGCAATGTGAGTTAAAAACCTGTCCCTATTGGGACACTTGTTTAAATTTAATGTGTCTGCCTATTTTAGTTTAAAAATTTAATATTTTTATTTGTTGTTATATCGTCCATAGTAGTAGCAATTTTGTGAAAATTTTAAAAATCTACCTGTAACGATGCTAGAAATGGAAGGCTTTTAAGAATGAATAGAAATTGTAAAACAACCAAAATAAAATAATATAAAAAACTTAATTTTTTTCTTATTTTATAATTCACTATCACCCAAATATTAACATTTTTAATTGCAGTTTCTTCATGAACAAGAGAGGTCATACAAGTCATTAAGTGAGCAGCGCTGTTTAAACAAAAATTATTTAAAAAATTTTTATTATGTTATTTTTCAATTTACAAATCTTTCAAATCTTTTTTATAGTTTTATTGAGTCCACTTTCATTTTATTAAAAAAAACAATATCTTCCATTTTTAACTATTATTTTTAATTTGTCACTTAATGAGAGCAATTTTATTGACAATTGGAAAAAAGTTACTCTAACACCTGTTTTTATAGTTGGTAATAGAAACGCTATTACATCTTACAGGCCAATTTCTGAGTTTTCTTGTGTATCTAAAATTCTTGAACATATTTAATTCAAGAAGTTGTTTTTTTTTTTTTTTTTTTTTTTGACAGTCCCCACATCAGCATGGTTTTTATTCTGGTAGGTCAACTACTACTGACTTGGTAGTCTTTACTGAGTTTTGTTGTTTAAATTTAGAGCAAGGAAATCAAGTTGATGTAATTTATGCTGATTTTAGAAAAGCCATTGACAAAATTTCGCATCATATTCTTCTTTCTAAATTACATTCCGTTGCATTCCATTCAAAGTTTCTTAAATGAATAAATCCGTATTTATACAAAAGAATAAATTAAGTTGTAGTAGAAGGTTATGAGTCTTTTATTCAAAAGTGAGAAATCCTATTATTTCTGCTTCTTATAATCTTAATTATAACGTCTTGAAATCAGAAAAACTGAAGTTGGATCTTGGCGTTATGTTTGACACGATCATGTCATTTAACTCACATATTGATTACATTGTTCCTAAAGCTGCACTACTGCACTAGACTTTATAAGAAGAAATTGCTACAATTTTATTTATTCTAATACATTAAAGCTGTTAAATGTTTCGTACGTTAGCTCTTAATTGGAGCCACAGTTATTTGGAATCCATATTGTTTACGTCAATCATCTCGCATTGAAAGAGTCCAGCGAGTATTTTTAAAGTTTGTTCTATCGTCTATAAATTTTGTTGAGCCCATGCCATCTTATAAATCAAGAGGTTTATTGCAAGGACAGCAGACGTTAGAATATTGGCGTAGGTTTCAATTGGCCTTATTTCTTTACGATATAATAAATAGTAATATTGATTGCCCGGATTTATTATCTAGGAGTTGCTTAAATTTTCCACATAGAATTCAGCTTCATCAGCATATTTTTAATGTTCCTTTCTAAAATAGAAATGATGCCTTAAATAAAAACTTACTCGTGCTTTTTATTATTTAAACTTAATTAACGGCACTATCCCTCAAGGTTTAGAGTTTTGCATACGAGTAACAAAAACTTAATTTAAATGCAATCATTTCTAACTAATTTTATTTTTAGTATTCTTTCTATTATTATAAGTATAAAATATTTTATATTAATATTTGTTTTTTATTTTTTATTTTAAGCATAGTCTGTAAGGAAATGAATGTTCCGTAGACTTAAATAAATAAATAAATAAAATAAAAGAGTTTATATTCCTTATTAATTATTGCTTTGAGGAATTTCCTTTCATATGCTTGGAAAATATTTGTTCAATTCACAAACTATTGTAAATTGTATGTTGTACTGAATACAACTAGAGTAACTGTGAAAAAGATGTTGTAGAATATGTAAAAAAAAGGCCGGAATATATTTTTACCCAAATAACTTTATTTTCCTTTTACGGCATTTACCAAGTATTTACATTTACCAACTGTATTTAAAGGACCTTGCTCACTTGCAGCATTCACATTAAAAAAAAAAAATTTTTTTTTGTACGATAGGAAAAAAATACAAAAATAAATTAAACTTTAAATCTTAAAATGCACGAATTGTTGTTTAATCAACACCTCACAGTTTTAGTAGTTAACTAAAAGCTATAAGAGTTTATTAGAAACTTGTAAATAGTTTTCTCACTCAAAAGAAAATAATAATTAAAACTTTTTAGTTTTAATAATTTTGTTTATGGCTTTTAAAAACTTTATACTTAAGAAAAAACCATTTGCAGTCGTTTTACATAAAACTGAAAATATACTATAAAAAATATATATAAAATTAAATTGAAACTTATAGTGCGTTTCAAGGTTGAAAGCTGCTTAACTTTTAACAGGTTTGCGATAAATAACTAAAAGAACATTCATTAGATAAAATCTAATAAACACAAATATGTAGGAGTTACAATATGTTTGTCATTAGTTTTTACACACGTATACTGCCACTTTCAATTAATTGAAAAAAAGTTTAATTCAACGGAAATGAAGAACAGTTTGGAACTTAGAAAAAATCAATAATATGTGGAGTCACGGTTATCTTTCAGAATTTTCAAAAAGTGGCACAAAAAATTTTGTAGAAAATGAAAGTATGTAATGCAGAAACAGAACTTTGAGTCTTCATTTTACCTAAGCCATTTTAACTTGTCCTCCATTCTCTGGAATTATATCGTGCAATATTACATTTCTTAAAATGACATGTAAAGTTGTTGCTATTTTCCTACTCGTACTTAAGAGGTGACCACATATCAGTTTTATTTTGTATTTAATTTTCAGTATTTCCTTTGGAAAACGAATTTTTTAAAAATACTACCGAATTAAAAGATTATTTATTAAAATTTGGTAACTCTAAGATTTAAAGAATATCGTCACTAGCTGTCCAGCACTTTTCAATGTCAAAAGCGCTAAACACAAAAAAGTAATAACAAATTGCCCGATGAAAAATAAACCTTGATTGCTTCTTATGTTTATTTGGTTTATTTTTAATTCGACTTTATAAGTTGTAAATGCTTGGGCGCAAGGTCAATAAACTTTTATTTTAAATAAAACACATTTTTATATTTTATTATTTGTTCGTCCTCTCAACTATTTAATGCATTGATTGTAAAATTTCTTTTTGTAGTTAAACTCACAAAAGAAAGTCGCAACAATTTAAAAAAAAAAAAAAACTCGCAAAATTATCCGATATTGAAAAAAAGTCTCACAAAAAGTCATAGACCATCAAAAAAGGCTTGAATTGCATTTTTAGTCAAATTCGCAATTTAAAATTTTGTAGTCAATAAAAGAAAATTTTATTATATTTCCATAAAGATTTGATTGGTTAAAAGGGTAAAAGTAAATTTCTATAAAAATATGTTAATGAGATGGCATAAATTTCATTAAATATAAAAAATTTTATATACAAAAAAGTTGGTTCTTGTAATTTGAATTCGTATTTTTTTTAATTTTAGTTGACAATTAGAATCCCGAAATCAAAATTAAAAAAATTGCTTAAGATGTTTGAGAGTGCGTGAACGTGTGTATATTTTTGTTTTTGTATTTTAGCAAATATTTTTTTTTTGTGATTTTATGTGATTAACAATTTTTGCACGTGAGTCCACATGACTAAAAAATTTATTCACCTTAAAAAAAAGACTAAAAGAGAATAATAATAAGTGTAGATTTTAATTAGCTGTTGACAAGAAGACAGTGCGAGCTATACATAGTAAGTTGAAAAATATCAGTCAAAGAAAACATGTGGGAAGAAAGAAAATTAAAAAAAAAATTTTTAAAAAATTGTTAAATGTTCGCTTTTTTTTTTTTTTTTGAGTGCACATTTTTTAATTTCACACCAGTACTCAGGGTATGACTTCTATTCAAGCAGTACTTTGTGCCATAACTAGGAAATTTGGGTATGGAAGAACAGAACAGAAGGAAAAGTTTTTGTAGACATTCAATTGTAATTTTCCCACGCTGAAAGTGGCAGAAAAGACATCTACCACATATGAACTGTTCGACTATGAAACGATGTTAAAAAAATTTCTTTGCTTATAAAGACGTCAAATACACCAAAATCCCTAAAATGGCATTGTTTTACAATTAGGGCAGTTGAATACTGTCAGGTGTCAGAAATAATAAGTTTTTCCACATAAAGGAAAATACGTTAACGCTATAATATTAGAGTTTTTAAACTATTTGACTATTTCAGCGACAAGTCAGTTCCAATCCTGAATATTCATGATGCCTAAAAATACTATGCATTTCGTGGAATCAAAAGTGTGTTGACTTTTTTAAGTTAGTAAAGGAACGAAAATAAATCGGAGTATAAGATCATACACTTTTATACTTATGTCACATGACTGTTTTTCAAATAATATTGCATGACCAATCAAAAATTTTTTGAAAAATAATATCTGAAGAGCTTTGTCCAACTTTTCTGCAGCTGAAACATGGCTGCTTTTGGTCACTGTTTTTTTTCCTGTTTGATACAGAAAACCCTAATTGGGGAACATTTCACCTTAGAACAAGATATCAAAAAATGACTAAATTCGACTGCAGCATCAAATAAAGAGAATTTGTGATGAGAGCTATAAATTTCCAGAAAAGTGAGGAAAAATCCAACGAACCATGCTTTGAATAAAATACTTTGAAATTTTTTCTTTAAAAAGTCATTTATTCTCCATAGAAAAACCATCAAAACTAAAGCACCTATAAATATTTTAAAATTTAATTTTAGGAGTCCATACCCAAAGTATTATATCGTCTGTGCCTCTTTCTCTAGTCTGTGACAGACAACAAAAACAAATATTGAAAACGAAAATTATTAAAATGGTACGGAACTGTTGTCATACCTTCCGATGAAGACCATCGTCACTGGCTGTTTATTTGATAAATTTTGCCAGGGCTTTCGATGTTAGAACGTCACTTTCAAGTCGCGTTTTGGTTATAACTCTAGTACGGAACCCTTAGCGCGACTGTTTTTTTCATTTTTTTGATATTGAAAAATATTTACAAAAAGCCGAATATTTTAAATTTCAATAATCTAAATCCTAACTATGTACACATTAATTTTGTTGTTGCAATATTTAATTTAACTTTTAAATATATTCGGCTTAGAAAAATCGCCTGTCAATAATTGATCCAAGGATTTCGCATTGTCACTAGTAAAAAGTCATTAAAACATTTTAAGTTATTTGAAAGTAAAACAATTTCATAATTGCTGTCAATTAAAAATGATTGCTGCTGTGGGAAAACTTCTTTGTGTTTTCAAACTAAAATTATTAACAACAAATAAAAAGGAAAAAAAAAACTTTTTGCATTCTAAGGAGAACAAAATTACAAGAATTGTTAAAGTTTGTTTTATTCCATTTACGCGACTTCAAACTTTTGTTGGGTCAATATTTTTATTTGTATTTTTTCTTATCCTTCTTCCATAAAACCTTGAATTAAAAAAGTTTTCTTTTAAACAATTCTTCTTAATACGAATAAAAAAGACAAAAAGACTGTTAATAAGTTTTTATAATAAAACCTTAAAAAATTTTATTATCAATTTTAGTCTACAAAATCATAAACATTCTAAACAATATGACTACATGAAGAGTAAACTGCATAAAAACACAAAATTAACTTAAATATCATAATTGGCAAAATAGATATTTATTATTTAGAACTATAAAATTTTTAGAGTCTATTTTTTATATACTGCTAGAAATCTTAGGTAATTTGCTTTTCATTTTTTAGGTTTTTTTATTATTATCATTTTTTTTATTTAAGTTTATTTTTTTAAGTAACTTTAAAGAAAAAAAAATATATATAATAAAGATTTAAGTGTTAAAAAAAAGCTAAAGAAAGTCTCTTCAAATTACCCTTGAGAATATTGGTGACTCTTAAGCTAAACAGTTTAGACTGTCACTTACATTAGGAAAGAGCACTTTAAAATAAAGTGTGTAAAAAAGAATTTATGTGACGAATAATAAAAGGTACTTTTACAAAAAGTACCTTTTACAAGAAGTACCTGAAATATTTTTTAATTAATGTGCCTTGAAAAAACGGTTACTAGATATATTTAAAAAAGTACTCTTCGGAAAAAGTACTTTTTGGGTTTCTTTTATTTTAAAAAAGTCCCTGTAGTACAAGCTTTATTAAAATAATCTATAAAATTAGACAACATTCATAGAAATTAATATCATGTGAAAAAATAACATCCAGAAAGGCCTTCCTAAAGAGATTAAAAAACTTGTTTTAAAAAAATTAAAAAGGACTTTAAGCATTTAAAATGATTGTAAAAAGTTACTTTTGCAAAGAGTACCTTTTAAAAATAGTGCTTCAGGATTTTTTGAATCACCTTGCTTTAAAAATACGATTAAAAGATATTTAAAAAAATATACTCTACGAAAAAAGTACTTTTTGGTTGACTTGCATTTTAAATTAATCACTGTAACACAAGCTTTATGAAAACAAATAATTAAAAATCTATCAAATTATACATTCTTAAACATTCATAAAATGTAAAAGTAGCACTCAGAAAGGCCTTCCAAAAGAGGTTTAAAAATCGTGTTTTCAAAAAACAAAACAGAACTTTAAGCATTTAAAATGATTTAAAACCGTACGTTTCTTAAAAAGATCTTTTTGTTAAAAACCTAATAATACAATTACCAAAAATACTATTTGAGATTAACAAAATTACCTTAAAAAAACTTATTTACGAATAGTACTTTTTTATTTTTTGTCGCACTGACGAAACTTGTGCAAAAATTTTTTTTTTCGACACAGCATTTAAAAGTACAGCATTTAAAAATTAAAATTTTAAATATTTTGTTTTTAAAAACTATTTTTACACAAAAGTTGCAAGAACAGGCGCTTGAAAAATCCGTTCTTCAAAATCTTACTTTTTAAACAACAAATATGTCTTCAAACTGTTTAAAATATTGTAACTAAAAAGTACCTACTTTTTACAAAAAACTTGCGTACTGCCTTTTGTGAAAAATTCTTATGTAAAATAACATTTCTATGAGTAACTAATAACTACTTAAAAAAAGTACTTGGTGAAAACATTACTTTTTAAGAGAATGAGGAATGAGAAAAGAGCCTTCTGAAAAGAAAACTTTTGATAAAGTAATATAAAAATACTAATTTCTTTTTAAATTTCTTGTTTAAATTATTATTTTTAATAACAAAACCAGAGAAAAAAGTAAAAAGTACTATTTGAAAAAAGTACCTTTTGAAAAAATAAATTTGAAAAAAAAAATCATTTAGAAAAATCTTTTAAAAAAGTATCTACTTAAAAGTGATTTAAAAAAAACCTTTACAAATTTCTTTTGAAAATTTAATATTAAAAAAGTACCTTTATAAATAGCACATTTTTTAAAAAGTACTTTTTGAAATAGAATAAAAAATGTTTAAAAATAGTATCTACTTAAATGAGACTTTTTGAAAAGTATGATAAAAAAGAGAACCTTTTAAAAGTTCTATTGAAAAGTTAATATTAAAATAGTACCTTTATAAATAGAACATTTTCTAAAAAGTACTTTTTGAAACAAAAATGAAAAATGTTTAAAAACAAGTATTTACTTAAAAGAGTGTTTTTGAAAAGTATAATTTAAAAAAGAACCTTTAAAAAGTTCTTTTGAAAAGTTAATATTAAAAAGAACCTTTATAAATGGGACATTTTCTAAAAAGTACTTTTTGAAATAAAATTAAAAAATATTTAAAAATAGTATCTACTTAAAAAAGACTTTTTGAAAAGCATGATTTAAAAAAGAACCCTAAAATAGTTCTTTTGAAAAGGTAATATCAAAAAAGTACCTTTATAAATAAAACATTTTCTAAGAAGTACTTTTTGAAATAAAATTATAAAATGTTTTTAAAGAGACTTTTTGAAAAGTATGACTTGAAAAAGAACCTTTTAAAAGTTTTATTAAAAAGTAAATATTTAAAAAGTACCTTTACAAATAGAACATTTTCTAAAAAGTACTTTTAACACAAAAAAAAAAAATTAAAAATTTATTACAAAAGCATCCACTTAAAAGAGACTTTTTAAAAATTATGATTTAAAAAAGTATCTTTTAATAGTTGTTTTGAAAGTTAATATTAAAAAAGTACCTTTATAAATAGGATATTTTCTAAAAAGTACTTTTTTAAATGAAATTGAAAAATGTTTTAAAAAAGTATCTACTTGAAAGAGACTTTTTGAAAAGTATGGCTTAAAAAGAAACTTTTAAAAGTTCTATTAAAAAGTAAATATTTAAAAAGTACCTTCATGAATAGGATTTTTTCTAGAAAGTTTTTTTTTTTTAATAAAATTGTTGTCGTTTAAGTGATATACCGCTACTTTTGCAAAAATGTTATTTTAAAAATATTCGGTAGAACTAAAAGAATATTTTATAAGACGTCTATAAAAACTAAAATTTTAAAAGTTGCTTCTTCAATGCTTCAACCTATAGTTTAGATTAAAAGGTTAAACTTTAAATGTCTTTTTCTTGAATGCCGAAAATTTATACTGATTATTTTGCGTGTTAATTTTTTTCCCAAAAAAACCTTTGAAATGGTTTTGTTCAAAAAATCTGAATTTAGAAATTTGGCAAATAAACATTCATTTATTTTTATTGGTTTTAGGGTTATTAATGTTACCACTGCCAAAGCGGCAATTATGGTTATGGTTCTTTTTTTTTCATTATTACTTTTGATTCTACAAAACGATTTATTTAAATAATACGATTCATCTTATGGCGAAATTATTTAAAAAAAAAACATTAAAAGAAAAAAAGAAAAAAATTTAAATTTTACGCTTAAATAGTCTAGACACGCCAATAATCAAGACCAATGAATGCATTTTGGTTTTTGATTTACTCTTTAGCTTAGAAAGAACGTAATTTTACACAATTTCTAGAGCAGAAAGAAAAAAAAATAAAAATAAAATTGAAATAGAATTTGGCAACAGAACAGTTTATTCAACTTAAAAAATCGAATTTTATAGTTTCTCAATTTGCTCATGTTTTTAGATTTTTTCTTTAAATTTTAATACAGTTGATTTGGTTAAAATCTACAACTTCATGCTGTCAAAGTCATTTACAATAATGGAATGTGTGAAGTCACTGATGTGGAAATGTTTGATAAAAAACAAAACAAAAAGATTAAAATGAAATATGTTTTCTGAGAGCAGAAGTTACAGTCACTGTTTGAAACAAACTGTTGTTAAGAAGCCCTTAAAAAAATAAGATTAAACTTTCTCTAAATTTGTTTATAAAGTAAAAAGAATATTCAAAAGCTTGTGCTGCTTAATAAATGCAGGATATTAATTTAAAACTGTGAACTTTTTTGATAGAAGAAATTTTATTCGTTTAAAAATCATTTTATTATTCAATGTTTTCTATTTTTAACACTATGCACTAGATATTTGGTCGAGTTTTAACCTTTTTTCTCTTTAGGGTTCTTAAAGTAATCGTTTGTTTTAATGCTGACTATTCTTTTGATCCAAGTCCCTTTTGATAAATCTGGAGATTATGCTAGGTGGGTTAGTAGTTCTAAGCCCAGTTCATGGATTTTTGCCACAGCGACTACACACATTTGCTGGAACAGCAATATTTCCTTTACCAAATGCGATCGTGCTTGAATCTGCTCAAAAACTCTGAGTAAAACTCGCGAGCAATCGTTAATTTTAAAAGTTAGAATATTTTATGACACTGGGTGCATCTAAAAACTGTGTTCAAGTCCTTCATTAAGGACAGACCATTCTCTGATACACATTCAACCAAAGGAAATATATTTTTGTTTTTCTTCTGATGTGTTAATGAAGATACTGACGGATCTACGTATTAGTTACAAGAATTTGATCTAATTGCGCCTGAAAATTTCCGCTGATGGCCGAGTGTGTGCAACCGTGACAACCATTGCGTACATAGATTCTTCATATACAAATATTCACGCAAAATTTACTGGTCCAGCTTGGTTAAGATGGCTTAGTCCTATTACCCTCTTCCACTCTCTGAATGCCAAGTATGATTTTAGAGATTAAAATAATTTTTTTTAGCAATAGGGCGTCATTTATATCGCTACGTCTTTAGTGGAACTGAGTAATCCACTTTTTAATTACTGAAATTAAAGGAGACCCATCTGTGATTGATTTTCAGGCAAAAAATATTGTTTACTCAGCGCTCAAAAATTCCATTTTTGCATTTTTGTTAAAGTTAGCAATGTTTTCTGCTACTAGTGGCTTTCAAACCCAACAAAAGTTACAGTCGTCTAGTAGTGGACTTAAGTTTGCAACACTAAAAATTCAACAAGTCTCGGAAATATTATTGTTAGTTGCCCCTTTTCAAGATTGCGTTGGAATTTAAAACGATAAAGTGTTATATTTTTACAATCTACAACTTGTAAAAACTACTGACTGGCGAACTTTCCTAAAATTTTTTACTCGCTCTTTCTATATTAGAAAAAATAATCCTTAAAATTTAAAGGCTGCCACAGCAACCGGATGTAGAGAGATTAGAGTGTTTTATTTAAACTTTCCTGGGGTATTCTCAATCAAGGATAAGATAATTTAAAAAGTAAAGCCCATTAAACATTAATTTCGAGGGATTTGAAATAATATCCATTGTAGTTAATGATGCTGTTTAAAATTCTGCATGACTTCCATCAGTAACTATAAAATCACAATCTTTGAGGGTTTTTAATATTCTTCAAAGGAAGCAAGGTTTCCTGGTAAAAGATATTATATGGATTTTTCTTTAATAAAACAAAAGCATAAAATTAAAATGGGGTACAACACAGAAGATAAATCGATAATAAGGGGTACATAAGACTTCTTTGCTCTTAACTTCTAAATGGAAACATATTGATTCTCAATCAACAACCACACTTAATGCATAAACATTTACTTTCTTTTACTTAAGAGTTTGTCCTCAAGTTAATTTCAACTTAAAATTGAACGAAATTTAAATTATATTTTGAAAATGATTAAAGAGATAAAGAGTGGGAGTGAAGTGTGAGGTCTTGGTTGGTTTGCATATACTGACTGCGAATATGTATGCAAATTTGCCAAAACAGAAGGAAAAGAGGAATAAATTAGTTGATTTCCGTGACAAATGATGTGCAATTTACCCAATAAAGGGGGTGTGTCAACAGCATTCAAATAATAAAAAGGAAATAAAATTGGTGAATATAAAAAATTCGTCTTATTGAAACCAGAGTGATTGGAGAGTCTTTAAAAAATAAATCAAGGACGCCGATACATTAAATGTCGTAATGTTTTCTAAAAAATTGTTAAAGTATTCGCAAGACACAGAACAAAATTTTGAAGTAACTAAATTTTTATTTATTTTTAGACAGGTATTTAATAATTTTTTTTTTTAGTTTATTTAAAAAGAAAGTTGTATTTTTTGTCTGTTTTGATTAAATCTAAAAATAATGCTGATAATTAATATTTAATAAGAAATTTTTATATTCATTTTTTATTAAAAAATTAAATTGAGCGAATAAAAACTTTAATAAAATTTAAAACTAAAGACACATAAAACTATTATGAACGCAAAAACTTTTTCTGTGAAAGCAAGTTCTTATTTTAAGCATTCTATTATAGTGGAATTAATTATTCAATTGGATTTTATTGTTACTGAACTGGTTTAGTGACAAAAAAGGGTGCCCCAAAACATACGAGCACTGATTAGAATTATTTTATTTTGTTTTTGAGAGAACACGACTTGTTTAATTTTTGGACAGAACTGATATTTTGCTACTCTTGGAAAGAGCACTTATCTCGATTGAATTACAAAATAACAGATATTGATTATTGAGGGCGAAAGCTCCTATCGATAGTTACTTCGCTACCGCTTATTTAGCTCTTCAGACAACTCCTCATAAGTATTTTAAATAAACCAAAGATTTTTGTCCAAACAATAAAGTAAAGACATAAATCAAAGTTGAAGCAAAAAACAACAATATAAAAGAATGATTTTATTTCTCTTTATCCACTGTATACGGCTGACTTTTATTGGCTCTTTTATACAGTTAAGTGATGGTGAAATATAAAATATCACAACACCATGACGATAATTTATTTTTGTTTTATGCACAGGCACTCGCAAATTATTAAATTAAAGTAAACAGCGGAAATATTAAATAAAATTAAATAATTTATAAAAAATATTATACTACTTTATTCTTGTATTTTTATTTAATATAAACAAATTGTTTTAAAAAAATCTGTTAAAAGTGGCTTTAGGGAACCTCCCACAAAATTTTTCCTTTTTTTTATTAAATAAATTTCAGATATTAAATCGATGCATTTTCAACACTCTTAACAGTCAATTAATTATTGAAGTTATTCTGCAGGTCAAAAAGCAAAAATTATAAGAAAATTAGTCCATTATTTTCCAGTATTACGGGACATATAAAAATCACATCCAAATCGCATTCATAGTTATGATAATATTTGCCTCCGAATAATACTTTGAAGTATAAAATTTTATTCTAGCCTTTATTTCTAGTATACCGCACTACAAGTCACCGGTTGCCATTCTGATCACGGTCATTAAAGAATGATTTTTGAATTCCATATAATATTTTTTTAAATCTTAATGTATCACAACAACGACATAATTATAACGATAAGCTTTTGCTTATGATTTCCCTTAGACCCCACATCTATGTAGACGTTTGAAAACAATCTTAAATATTCATTTGTAAAAGAACTTTCTATAAAAAAATTAGAGTTTTTTAGAGGCTCAGGCGAAACACCTGCAACTATACAAAACCAACTTTCTTTTCATATTTCTTATAACTTAAAACTCCTTTTTAAAACAACGAATCATCAGCTACTACCCTCGCATTATCGACTTTAAGACTTCATCTACATCAACATAAAAACGCTTTCACAACATGACAAAAGAAAATATCGAGGGTTATAAGAAAATAAATGATTGTTACAAAAATAAATTATTTGAAATTGTGGTAATAAGTTGTATGTATAACAACAACAAAAATAAAAATTGAGTTAAGATCATCTAGAAAAATGTAGTACAAGTTATTTGAAGTCAAACTTTTTTGCATGAAATATTTTCATGTTTGAAAATTGTAATAATGCAACGATTTCATAGTGACGTATGAGTTATATTTTACATGGTATGAGTACCACAAGAACAAATAATATTAATCATACGCAACTGTAGAAAATAAAAAAAATTAACGGAAACATATATTTTTAAATTAATAGTAATTAAAAAAACCAAAAATGTGAAAAAATAAAATTCAATTAAAACAAGTAACAGTGCTATCTTCAGCTATGCCAAATATTATATACCCTTCACCATGTGTGTAAATATAGTTTAGTGAAGTAATTCCATTAAAAAAAAACATATATTAAAAAGAGAATTAAAAAATTAAAAAAAAATACACAAAATCATCGGCTCTTAATGGGTTAAGAATTTCAAAAAAAAATTTTATTTGTGAAATATTTCTTAAAAATTTTTTAATGGTAGTCATATTAGTAAATATGACGCACAATCATACCTATCTATGAAAAGTTCAAGACCAGTATCACGCAATATATGGCAAGCGCACATATTTTTGTTTTTTCTGGATTGTTCAAACTATAGAAAAATAGAGACAAGGGTGTGGCCTTTGTGGCCCGCTGCCTCGGAAACATAGACCGGGGTTTGTTATGCTATAGAGGTTAAACCCTTCCATCTGCCCGGTGGCCAACTACACAGGCCGTGATGGCTCAGTGATCTCTGCATGGTATATGGAAAAGCGGCTTTGCTAACAAACATTGACTGTATAGCCGGCCTTTGGTCATATAGATATATGGTATGATATCAAAGTTGAAGACTTCTTTCGTCGTAAGATACCTGTAATACCATAAAGGTGTCCGGGTGCAAATAAAGGGTCATCCAATTGCGACACCTAGATTTCAGCACTATATAATTTTTACACGTGACATCTTTTCAAATGAAATAAGCCATTTTGTTTTATTAGAAGGTAGTACAGTTTTAACCATGGACAGGTACACATTGCAACAACGCGTTTACACCATTCAAAGTTGTTATGAAAATGGGCGTTCTTTGAAAAATACCCATCGCAAAATTTTGTTTAGTGACGAAGCTCATTTCAGAATGGATGGATTCGCCAATAAGAAAAATTTTGGTATCTGGGGTGATGAAAATCCTCGTGTTATTCATAAAAAATCCCTACACCCACAAAAAGTTACTGTTTGGTGTGCATTTTGGGCAAATGGAATCATTGGGCCATTTTTCTTCGAAGATGATGCTGGAAATGCTGTTACTGTGAATGCAGAGCGATACCAATCAATGTTGAGAGACTTTTTATGGACACAGTTGAATCATATTGATGTGTCTGACATCTATTTCCAGCAAGACGGTGCTACATGTCACACAACTCGAGAAAACATTACGCTTTTGCGATCAAAATTTCCTCAACGTGTAATTTCACGAAATGCAGATTTCAATTGGCCTCCAGGGTCATGTGATCTAACACCATTAGATTTTTTTGTGGGGTTTTTTTGAAAAGTCGAGAGTATGCTGACAAGCCACAAACAATTAATGATCTAAAGAACAACATTCAAGTTGCAATTCGTGAAATAACACCAGCAACATGTCGGAAAGTCATTGAAAATTCCGATATTCGGAATGATGTCTGCAGACGCAGTCATAGTGGACATTTGAATGATATTCTATTCCACTTATAATTGTAATAGATCATACTTCTAATAAAAAAACAGCTTGAAAAAATTGCAAATAGTTTGTGTTTTATTTCAAAGAAACATGTAGGCGCGTTTTTTGGATGACCCTTTATAATTTGTATTGGGAGTTATTTCATTTTTGTTGGGACTTATTTCATTTGGGAGTTATTTCGCGGTACCTTAATTTTATTTATCTTAAAGTGTATACGGATCTGATTAATTTTTAAAAAAGCAATAACTGGGCTTAAGTTAAGTAAACAAATAAGTGAGCAATTATAAAACTTAGTAAATGTGGCATCGCAATTTAAAATACAGAACAAAATCTATAGTGAATAAATGTATTAAAGAATGGATAAAATTTTAACTTTTCGTATATCCCATTTTAATGATGCCTGCGATAGCAAGATTAATCGCAAAGTAGATAACAATTGATCAGCTAACTGCTTTAAATATAAATTGTATCGGAAATTCTCTTTTTCTTTTTTGTCTTAAGAATGGTACCCGCTTCAGTATTTTCAATATCATTTATTTGAAATAAATTTTTATAATTAAAAATTTTATTATTCTGGGTAAACATTGCCATCGAATAAAATATTTTATTTCATAAATAGTACTCCCAAAATCCAAAAAAATTACAGCCAATAAATCTTTAGTGTGCTCAAGGCGTAACATTGTTTTAATACACATTTTGTGGAAAACTATAGCAAAGGGCAAAATTTTTAATATTTAAAATTTTTTTTTTTTGTATCTATAAAACTGTAATAAAGTGAATTATTAAAGACGAAGTGGGAACAAATTTGATGTCTTGAATAAACAACTTAATTTAAACGTTATGAAAATTAAGTATTCGATTTATGGTACTCCTTGCCGTACATCCAATTAATTTTTTTATTTTTTTCTTTCTTTTCTCAGTACTTTATACCAAATGAAATATAATATTTTTTCGTAAATTTCTGAGAAAATATTTAAACTTCACAGTGAAGCTAGAATTGTATAACAAACGACTAAAAAATCGTTATTGTTGTAGATGTCTGTGTGTTTGCGTGTAAGAGCTACAAATTAATAAAAAATGAAATTTAATATCTTTTTAATGAAAACGTTTTAGCGGAAACTGAGTTAAGTAAAATCACATTGCAGTCATTAGGAAAAACTTGATTTAAAAGGCTGGTGTTTTTAAATGTTTTTTAATTAGCAATTAACAGGCACACAGACAGGCAAACAGACAGAGAGACAGACAGTTACGCAGACAGACAGGCAGACAGAATTCTTTTCAGCAAGAGAAATGAAATTTAAAAAAATAAAATTATAGCTTTTATTTTAATGAAGATGTTTTTGATCAATGAAGCAATTATTTCACAAGAAAATTGAGGTTTAAGCGGGTTCACGTTAAAATTTCTTTAAGTATAAAATTTTATTTTAATAATGGAGATTGATTTATTTTAAAATAATAAGAGAGATTAAAAGATACCGTTAAAAACAATCTGGTCTGGTTAATATCAAGAAACAATTGAAAGAAATATTTTTTAGTTACATTAAAGTAAACCTCTGCAGTATTTTGTTTTTACTTTTAGACCAGGAAAAATAAGCTTTTAAGTGTAAGTGCGTTGCATTAAAAAAAAAATGTTGATAAGACTGTGTAACTTCATGTTTTATTTTTTTTTTATTTAAATATTTTTCATTTTTGGTTATATCGACAATAAGTCTCTAAGTTATTTTGCCAAATGTTCAAATATCTTTTAGGTTGTTTTGGTAGCGAGCTATCTATCATTAGCCTTGCAAGTAAAGAAAAATTTTCAGGTAAAATCAACATCAAAAATACCAAAGCACTTTGTGTTTTGAAAAATATGGCTGCCAATTCAAAGGTATCATTTTCTTATAAGCATCATTTAAATACAGCAAATTGATATAGAGAAAGAAGTATTTTATTTTCAACCAGCAGTGCCCACGACTACGTCTTATTTTCATAAAATTAAAATTTAGAAAAATATGTTTTTTAACATTTGTTGTAGAGTCCTATAAATAGTTAAAAAAATTTTTCATCTTCTAAAGTAAAATGTAATGACATCTATTTTAGTACCATTATTCTGGTGAAATTGGGCGCTTTCTTTTTCTATCACTATTTTCTCTACAAAATGATTTTTTTATGAAACAAAAGTATTTTATATTTAAACCAGGGTTCTATGTGTAAGCATATCATTAGGGAGAGCAATCACAGCATGCTATAAATAAGAAGTAGATGAAGACAAGAGGGACATTTGACAAGAAAACGCATCAGTGTTCAGATCATCATAGTAGAGGTAAGAAAAATACATAAATAAATAAATTAGAATTTCAAATATGTAAAAAAAAAACTCTCTTCTTATATATGGAACCTCCTCTTCAAATTTTCTTTAAATCTATCTATTAGTTATTACGTGATGCGAACACAGACAGACAGACAAAAATTCCAAATAAGTGTTTTGTATTCCATATTGATTACTATCTACAGCGACTTAAAAATTTCCTTAAAATATTTCTAGACAGAAGCGACTCCTTTACTGTTTTAGCTTGAAGTAAATTCTTGTAATTTTCTGTCAAACTCGTGCTTTAAAATGAAAGTGCGATTCACTACAATGAGCTCTTTATGCAAGCAAAAGCGGGATTATTTTAAAAAATCAAGCCAAAAATCAAACCAGTCTTAAGTGAAGAAAAATGTGTTTCCAGCTTTAAATCTTAATAAAATAAAAAAAAAACTCCTTTCGTTTATAAAATTTACACATTATGAATTGTTGGCACATTTTTATAAATTTAGGTTTTCATATTATATTATTTTATGCTTTTAAAGTTAAAGGATGTTAAAGTATGAAAGAATAATTTCCTACTTTTTATCTGCAACCAAAAAGAATCGCAGCTGATGAAGTAAATTGTTTAACAAAAAGCACATTTAAACGCAGCAGGATATTTGTCGCAAATCACTTTGCGTTTATGTTTGAACATTAACACTTATTAAAGGAATAAATTTGCTAATTTATTTACATACAAAAGAAAAGTGAGAAATAACAATGACACTGGAGCATGTGGCAGTTATGACCAAAATCCAATTGAGTTAAGCAGCCAATCTGGTGTCAGTAACTGGTGGTAATGAACCTTATGAAACTTTTGTTTGTCGTTTTTGAAATTATTGTAATGATGCTTGTTGTAAAATTATATACTTCCTACACTGCAAAAAAAGTTTAGTTTTATTATAACCCTCATCACAAGTGGAAAAGGGGTGTATCTAAGCTTGTTATTCTGTTTGTAATTTCTACAATATTCCATTGTTGACCCCATGATGTATATATATTCTGAGTTCTTATGCATAGCCAAGTCGATTGAGCGATGTCCTTCTGTCCATCTGTATCAGTGTTGAAATCAACTTGTTCAAGGCACTAGATGAGCAATGGAAAATTTTTATGTGCCAATCGATTAGAAATAATTTTGAAAATTTTGCTAGTAAAAATCATTTGGAATAAAACAAGTTTATAACTCCAATCAAATTATATATGGGGCGATAAAGAATTAAGAAAAAAAAATAGAATCATTGTTGGTTATTGTTTTTTTTTTCTTAAATTATTTTTTTTTTAATTTTATTGTTCAGACATCTTTAATTTATTTCAAATGTTTGTAAGAAGTTTCCTGAAGAGCTAAGTACGCGGTAGCGAAATAGCCATCAAGACGTGCTTTCATCCTCAATAATCAATACTATATCGGTAATTTAATTATAGAATCAGGATATTATAAAATAGCACAAAAACTTTTTTTTTCAAAGTTAATTAATAAAAAAACATTAGGATATGGGCCCTCGCATATATTTGCCGAGTAACAGGCCTCTGAACTTTTTACAGAAAAGTTAGATTTGCACTATATTTTATATGATGTCAACATGGGTATCATTTAAACGATATTAAACAGTAACTTTTAGGAAGCGCTAATATTTTTTTAAAAATGTTGAACCCATTAAAAGTCGATGACAGTTGCATTTATTAAAAGTTATTAAATTATTTTTTTCTGTTACCCCATTGTTTGTTTTTTTTATTATTGGAGTTACTTCACTTTACTACATTTACATATATGGTGCAGGGTGTGTAAGATTCTGCATAGCCGATTATAGCAGATTATAGATTATTATATATACAACATTTTCTTATTAAGAAATTAGTTGAATTAATTAAAAATTTTATGAGACTTCATTTTGAAAGTAAATAAAATTAAAAAATGCAAAAATTTTGATCTGTGTATTTTTTTAATAAACTTCGTCAGAAGTTTAATTAAGCAATCGCTAAAAAATATGTCAAGTAATCATAAAAATTAGTAAATGCTAAGTCAAATCCACACACTCAGACCCCATACTGGAATATGCCATACGTTAGTTCTTAATGATTTTTTAACTAAGAAATTAAAAACTATATTCAAACATGAGTCTACAAATTTATTTAACTTGTCAGAACATTTTAAGAATTCAAAAATTTATTTAACAAATATTTTTCTTTAGATTCTGTACAGTTTGGAAGTGATGTTTGTTGATAATATGATCAATTTTAATCATAATAACAAAAAATAACATTTACTTGTGTTAAGTCTTTTAAAACCAGAATATGAACAATTAATTCATAATTCACAAACAATATAAACAATTGACATTCTATTCATCTTAAGCAAAACTAGACCAGCTGACAATGATCTGTTTCCAAAATTTTAATGCTTAAAAAAATGTCAAAGTTAGCAATAACACCCAGCTATCCAGCTAACAGTCATTATAACTTAAGAATGCATTAGAGCTCCATTAAAAAGTTTAGTACACTCTTATGGGTTTTAATTTGTTATAAAATAAGACAAAAATGCTTTAACTGTTTCTGTTGCAGAAGACCTAAAAATATTGATTAGCCAACAATAAGCCAATACAGGATAATCCCAACTTATTTCTAGAGATAAAATCCTAAACTGGGTTCTACCAAGACGACGCTATGTAACATATAGACAACACAAAGGTCGAAAAAATATGGCGAGCGTAAAATTTCTAAGCTTTCAGCTTTTCCGCTTTAAATGAATTAAAAAACAGATGATGGAGAATAAAATTAATTTACAGCTTATTTCTTCAAATTAGACTTCATTTAAAGGATCACATTACCTTATTAAAAAACGCTATTTATTTTATTTTTTTATTTCTTAATAGAACTTTGTTATCTGGGAAATAAGACTTCCTTCACCTCGCTGACACTAAAACTTAATTTATTTTCAATATAATTTTCAAATGATATTAGTTTCCCTTTCAAAGATACATATCGTTGCAAGAATCAAAAAACGCTGTAACTGACAAAACATGAAATGTTCACCAGAGCCAAAAAAAGCCTGTATGAAAGTAAACAAAATTTCATATCACAAAAACTATACAACTTAGGAACGTGATTTTAAAAACATATTTTTATTTTTTTCTCGCTTTATATATTCACCGTAGACATTTTCTCTCAGGTCTATATAGTCGCGATGATTCTGCGGCTTACAGCAAACAATTTTTCTTCCACAGACCTATAAAATGCTGTAACTACAATTTTTTTTTTTTATGGAAACAAAATTTGGTTTTGTTTTTAGGTAAAATTCAATAGCTGTAAGTTAAAGTGAATAAATAAATTGGGAAAAATATTTTTTGAACAAAATGCAAAGAATGGAATTTAGCTGACGCAAATATTAATTTTCGTTAGGCTTACGACAAAAAAGATACTTGTATTTTTCAAAACGGAGACGGCGGAAGTGCGTAATTTTTTTCATCATACAAATATGGGGCGGACACCAATCGACACAGTAATTTTTGCTAATAAAAGTAATGCAAAAAAGTGTTTTCGATTTTTTCTCAATTACAGCGTTCTTTAATTCTTGTGACGATATGCAAATGCTTAGTTTATACAAAGTTAATAAATTAATGAAAATTTGTTTAAAACAATTTTAAATATTTTGTTAAAAAGAATTTATCTTAAAATCAATTTACTTACCGTATGCTGTATTATCAGTTGTTGTTGTTGTTATCGTTGTTGATAATCAAATATTTCACAAAATAAATTTTATACACAAAATACCGTAACACATATTTAAGTCCATATACACACATACATTTAAAGATAAAACGTTTTAAATTATTTAAATATTTTTTGTTTTATTTATTGAAGTTTGTGTGAAGTTTTTGTTAACAAATATTTACAAGATTTTTTTTTTTCGTTTGGTTTGTAGCATTTTTCGGTAATTATTTGTGGTAGTTTTACATTATTTTTGGGGATAAAAAAATAAACAAAAAGAAAGAAACAAGAAATATATTAATTCTGTTAGTTGTATTTAAAAAGCAAGATAATTTAAATTATTAAAAATTTTTTATTTGAGGTCTTATTCATAAAATAAATAAATATTTTTGATTTCAATGTTAAAAAAGATTTTTTTTATAAGGCGTTTATATATTGACCAGGTAAAGACGTCAGAAAAATATTTAAATTGACAAAGAAAAAAAAAAAAAAATAAGTAAAACAAAAAAGCAAAGAGTAATTAAATTTATTCTGCCTTTATTGTGAAACTATGTGCAGCTGTTCTAATGACTGTGTGGTTTATGTGCAGTTTTACTATAGAAATTACATAGAAAATTGGTATCGAGCTATTTGATTGTGAGAGTAGAATAAGTGCTTGACGTAGTTTTAGGGAAAAATGGTTAAGATGTATCAAGTTGAAAAATAGCGGCGGTAAACTTAGGAACGTTCGCCATGAGAGTAACCAGATAAAAATTTTTCCTCTGTAGCTTCAAACTTTGCATTGATTGCGAGCGCCAGAGAAAAAAAAGGAGATTTATTTAGTTTCATATTAGTGGCATCTAAAAGTGAATATCTGCCATTAGATAGCTCATTCATGAAAACTCTCTTTCACATATTTGAACCCTAAATGTGATATAACGATGCTGGTGAGCTCTGACGGAAGAATGTCAGTCGATTTAGACCAAGAATCGTTTTGAAAAAAATAACGTTCTAATATATACTGCTCTGAATGTCGCAAACCACACGTTTAGTCAATCTTTGTGAATGCGTTGATGGTTGATTAAAGACTTGCACATTCTGTTTACGTTTCTTTTACCATGTCATGAATTTTCTTTTTAAATTAAATTTTGATTACAACCGAGCTCGCCATTTAATTTAAATACTGTGTGACTAAGCTGGAATTTTCATAATAATTTTTAATAGTTTTAATAAATATTTTATGAGCTGGATGTCATCAATAAATTTAAAAGCTGATAAAGCATAAGAAAATAAAAAACAATCGTTGTTATCTGGTCATTTGAAAAATCAAAAAAATTTTTTATAAATAAGACCTTTAATGTTGTTTAAATAAATAGATATATTACATTATATAAAATAGATTTTTAAAAAGAAAATGCAAGAAACACTTCAAAAGCTTTAAAAAAGAGTGCATGAAGTTTGAAAATTTTTTATTTACATTTCAAGGAAATTTTAGATTATAAAAGTGTATAGAGGATTAACAGAAAAACGAAATTAATTCATTTAATAAATTAATTAATAATAAAATAACAATAGATTAAATATGAACGAATTAATTATATAAAAATGTAGATTTTTGTTTGCTACCAAATAATTAAAAATTATTATTTTACACAATACAGGTATGGAAAAACAGGCAATCACACAGATTAATGCAGCTTAAAGAAAGTGATTTATATAAAATTAAGATAAACAAAAAGAAATTAAAATCAATTATAATAACAATATTTACAAGCAATTTAATTGTAGACTACTTCCACAGATGCAGTAACTATCTACTTAGGATTATTGCTTTAAGTTGCTGTACAATTATTACATTCCAACATAAAGTAAAATATTTCATGGCATTCCACAACATAAAAATTAATATTTATATTTGCTATAACTCTGCGTAATAAAATAGTTTTGGTTTTTAACAAAAAATTATTACAATTTTTATATTTAATATTGTGCTTAAATAACTTTCTAAAACTCACAATTGAGACGTTAATTTTAAAAGTGGCATAACTCACTTTGCATCTAAGCTGATCCACTTATTTCAAGGTTTTAAAGTATTGAGGCTAAATCTCGAGAAGACATACTTGCATTTAATATATCAGGATGCTTATTTTTCCCTAATAAAAACTTCAGTCTACATAAAACCGTAGCAGCTCTGAACACTTAATTTTTTTCTGGATAAGTGACTAATGCCACCTTCGAAATAAACGGCTGATGGCTTGTCTTTTCGATATAAATTTAAGCTTAAATTTCATTTTACTCTAAAGTTAAATAATAATTTCTTTCAATCAAAATTTAGAAACTAAAAAAAAAGACAGGTAAGAGTGTCATATTCGGCTATAACGAATCTTACATACCCTTCACCATATACGTAAATCTAGTTTAGTGAAGTAACTCCAATCCAAAAATTTAATGTTGGGGTGACAGATTAAAAACAAAGAATTAAGAACTTCATATAATTTTACATAAAAATGTCATGGGCCCTTAATGGGTTAAGCATTTTTAAAAATTGTTGTTTTTACTAAAATATCTCCGTAAAAGCATGTAAATGATACCCATAATGATATCTTAAAATATATGAAGCAAAATCGTAGTTTTCTAAAAAAGTTCAGAAGCCCACAACTCCGAAAATATGGGCGAGCGCCAATTTTTTCAGTAAGTGTTTTTTTATTTTGCTATTCTCTATCGCCCCATACATTTGTTTTTTTTTTTTTTTTTGTGTATTTGTTTTTTATTATTATTTTTTTTTTCGTATTGGAGTTATTTCATTGTTCAAAATGATATGAAAAAATTAGAGGCACACGTGGTGTTTTGCCCGAGTGATATTAATCGATTTTGCTGATTTTTAATAGCTATATTTTTTAAGCTATGTCTGATTGAGTGGTCTATTTAAATTTTCTCTAGCTCATCTAGTGCCTTGGCAAAGTTGATTTCAACACTAACACGGACGGAGAAACGGAAATCGCTCAATCGACTTTGCTATGCATTAGAACCAGAGTTTAAATACTTTATAGGGCTCGGAAATAGATATTGTAGAAACTTCAAACGGAATAACAACCTTAAATATACTCTTTTTCCACCTGTGGTGAAGGGTATAAAAATCGTAACTTTCTTTCTTTTAAAACTTACATGGAGCGTATGAGTTATAAAATTTTTAGATATTTTACGACCAAACAAAATTATTGATTATACGTAGTGATGTTTCCAAAAAGTTAAAGTAAGTAACCAACCAGTTATCAGTATTAAAAATATTATAATTAACACTCTTGTTCAAATAATTAAAATCACTTTAATTTTTATTATTAAGTGGACCATTATTTAAAAAAAAAATTTTTTTCGACAGCTAAAATTTTCCTACTATTGAAAAATGCAGTTTCTTAAGACTACAAAAAGGTTAGAAAAAATGCAGGTTAAAGTTCCTTTTCTAGGAGAAGTTTTTTTTGTTCATAAAACTAAAGCCTTAAGCTTTGAATAAAAAATCATTGTACCATAAATTAATAAAAGGAACTTTAATATTATTTTTATAGATTTATTGATATTGAATTTAGACATTTTAGTCCTTAGCTTCCTTGTTTAAAATATTTAGCAACATGCGATTTTTTATTGTCTTTAAATAATTCAAAGAAATTTATTTTCACAAGACCTTGAAAGTTTCAATAATTGAGTTATTGCTTATGGTAGAATTGGCTTTTCTACGTCATGCTGGATAGCCAACCTCATACACTATCAATTATCTTTTAGCCGGTGGATTATGGTGGCCAATAAAGAAAGAAAACATTTTGTATCAAATAAATTCTTTTACAATTCTAGCATTATGGAAAGAAGCAGTGTCTTTATACAGAACCCATGAACTCGGTGTACAAATCTTTTTCACTTTAGGACAAGCTGATTCTAATAAATGATTAAAAGTTTCTCTAGTCCTTCGGAACTTCTTAATCAACAACACGTTTTCTAGCACCACAAATAGTAATTCCACACTCTCCACTGTCATGTAAATTTAAAAACGAATCTTTTCTACTAGTATCGTAAAAATAATAATTGTGGCCATCTGCACGAATTAAATTAGATATTTTTGAACATTAAAATCCTCAGCATGCCAATCATTAACATGAACTGTCGTATTAACATCCCATGTCATATGCTCTCTAGCGAACTGAAAAAAAATTTCTTCAGATATGCAAAGAGTTTCCCAAATTATCAAAGCAAAACTTTTATTTTAGATTTTTTTTATTCCTGCAATCTTGAGAGGATGTGGTTTTAATCACCTAATCGTGAGTGTTTTTACTGACCTAAATAACTTTTTTATACAGAACTTTTTCTAATTTAAAGAAACTCAAAAAACTAATGGTTTATTCGACCATGAAATATATACATTGGTAACACTCTTTCCTCCAAGAAATAAATACTATTTTTATATAGAAAACTTATACGAGTTAATATTTCTATAAAAAATCTATTTAGTCTGTATTACTTTAGTTTTGCAAAACAGACAGACATTTATTTACTACCAGCTCCATATATTCTCTGTTCACTTTTATGCAGAATTAATAGAAATTTTTTTCTGGCAAAATATTAAATCATATAAATAAAAAAATAAAAGACAAATAACAAATCCAATCAAGTTTGAATGTACTTTGATTTTTTATCCATAAACAAAATAAAAAATAGAAAAATAAAAGTATCAGCTTTCATACTTTTTACTTGTATTGAACTAAAATCGAAAAAGTTTTTTTAGGAAGAAAGAAAAAAAATAAAAAAAAACTTATATAAACTGCAAGGACAAAGAAGGAACGATACTCAAACACATTTCCAAAGATGACTATCAAATCTTAGAGGTGTAGGAAATGAAAAAAAAAGAAATTCTTTTAACAAATTTAAGTAAAGGAATCCAGAATGGTAAAGGAAGAGTATAAAATTGCTTTATTTATTTTTGACAGTTTGGAATGTCTTTGGAATATATTCTATTGCATGAAGTTACTTTAACATGATTTTGTCTGAGTATATTTAATTTTATATATGAAGAGTTGAAATAAAGCAGAACATAAAATATTTAAAATCAATATAAAAACTGGATACAGTAGAAAGACAGTGCCATTCATATATGCCATTCAACACATGAAAAACTTTTTTGCTTTAAAAAAATGTTACAAATTTAACGAAATAGAACGGTTATCAATTTACATACAATCAATAAGAAGGCATTAGAATTTTTCTCCAGGAAAAGGCAAACTTCTATAATCGAGTAAATCATATGTACGAAGTATGCACTATTATTTTTTGTTCTGGTAAAATAGCTTATGATTTTCAGAGGGTGTGGAGGGAAGTCACATTCAAATACGATTTATATGTTAACCAAAAGCAATTTCCTGAATACTAAAGCCCTTTTACGATTGCTTATAAAGAAAGTAAATTTGTATCTTTTCAATTTTTTAAAACGGTCTTCTATTTTAAAACAGGTTACAACCATAAACCAAACGAAACGTTTGCTTTAAGTTCTTTTTTGTTTCCTACATTTAGTAAAATAAACAAAGGAGAATAATAATGAGATAAATTGTGCTATTAAGTTTTTTTTTTTTTTTTGCTGGTGAGCAAAAACTGTTCATCAAATTAACGTTACGCAGCCAGAAGAGAAAAAAAAATGAGAGCAAAAATTACCCTTTTTTGGAAAAAAAATTTTTTTGCAAATGTTTGTTTATTGATTTTTTCATTATAGAAGAGAACTTACTAGTTCGCTCTTCAGAAAACAGAGGTTATATTATCACATTTGGACAGTAGGAAGATCATTGGAAAAAGTTTGTGGCAACCACTCTTCTCAACTGATGAGCAAAACGCTAAGATTATCTGTAACTTACTGACACTGTAATCGCACTAAGGGTGATCTGTATTGATTCTAGCAAGCTTGGACTTTATGCAGTATATAAAATGAAGATGCCAGATGGATCAAAAGGAAGAGGTAGACTTCAAATACAAATTATTAATTTAATTTAGTAATAAGGAGAGGTAATAAACTAAAAATGGATTGGTATCAAAAGCCGACAGCTTGCGGAAGAATTATTAATTTTTATTCCAAACACAACAATGGAAGAGGTAGACTTTTAGCTCATATACGAATGACTGGCACTTTATTCTTAAGAACATACAGGCCTCGACTCAAGCATTAAAGACAAACTATTTATTTTTTTTATTTATTTATTAAAGTCTGTGGATACAAATCCTTACAGACCGAAGAAGAAAATACTAAAAAAATTTATTTACAATTATAATTTAATATAATTGTAGCAGGTAGATCGTTGAGGAACATTAAAATTTACATTGCTAAGAAGAAATTCTAAACAACAACATCACCATTTATTAATTTCAATAAAAAAAGTCATATTAAACATTGTCCTTCGACTTTTTAAAGTAGGCAATTTAATAGTAGCCAGCCTTACTTTATACGACGGAAAATTAAATCCATAACTAAGGAATAAAGTTCTCAAACAGAACAAAAGAAATTGTTTTTGGACTGATTCTATACAGTAAATGTGAATGTTATAGTTTGGGCCCCATACAACAGATCCATACTCTAAATAGGTCTTATAAGGGAAGTATTATTTATGTCTGTACACTCTTTTGCCCACCTTTTAAGAGAATGTATTATTGACATCAACTCTTTGCATTCTGCTAATTAAATAAGATTTTATCCAGCTTAAAGTGTGTTGAGTAAAGCCCATTAAATATAATTTCTTTAAAAGAAAGTTGTGGTTAACTTTATCGAAATCTTTGTCTGTATAAATAACATCTGTCATTTGACCGTCATTAAATCGACGAATTATTAAGGTTGTATGTTAAAAAATGTTTGTGACTGTTGAGCAATCCTTACTAAAACCATGCTGAAGCGGTGACAGCAATGACTGCATTCTAAAGGTAACAAAGTCGAACAGACACTTTTTAAAAAGCTTTGGTATTGAACTTAACTCTGCAATGCCTCTGTAGTTTAAAACGTTTGTCTTGTTTCCTGATTTAAATAATGAAATAATGTAGGAACATTTCCAAAATCGAGAAAAATAGCCATATTTTAGCGAGCTATTGAACATGTTTGATAATGGTATGGATAAGGCAGAGGCGCAAGTGGTTAGAACGCAAGCTGGAGTCCTATAAGATCCGCAATATACGGATGACTTCTGGTTCTTATGCAGTCAACAGTTTGAGAAGTAAAAATAGGTGGAAATGATATTGGTTAACATTCAACTATATAAAATAGATATCGTTACATTGGGTCAAATTGTCCATCAGAATAAGTCGTCGCACAAAAGTCAGAATCAAGGTGTCAGGGGACAAATTAAATCAAATTATTGGAATACTAGAATGATCTACAGATCCATAAAAGGACTGACAGTATATGTAAACAAATGATGTTTATACAAATGTTAAACTTAATATACTTTTATTAATGGTACAGTGCCCACTATTTGTGAACTGTGTGTACAACTTTCATTCAATTCTTTAAAATCTTGTTAAATTTATAAAGAATTTATGAGAAATTTAATTGCAAGTGCAACAGTCAACATTCTGCTGGACAGATGGCAAGCCTGTATACCAATTTATTTCACAATTATGTGACCCTATTAAAACCTCATTACAAAAACTGTTTGTTTTATTTTCAAATCTTTTAATAATCACAGATTTAAGTTTTATTAAATTTTTAATTAATTCAGTTATTTATTTATTTAGAGAAACGTTTATTTAATTTTAAATAAAAACGATTCAGTCAGTAATTTAATTAGAAATTTTTATTTATTCATTTATAAATTTAATAATTGAGTTAATTAAATATTTAATTAAATTTGGATTTGCAGAAAAAAATAAAACTATTAAAAGAAATTAAAACTCTTTTCTGTGCTGACGGAAAATTAATAAAAAAGTAACATTTCAATGATTTGAATTTTGTTTAAAGCAAATGGTTAATTACTGGCACTTAAACTCTCAACAGCTGAAAATCAGGTATCATGTACTTATACTCTATTTTGAAATCTCTTTAATATTTATGTAGGAGAATATTTTATACTTTTTACAAAAATAAATGATGTTGTTTTTGCTACTACTTTGAAAAGATTTTTACGTTCTCGCCACATCTCGTTTGAAATGTGAAGTATTTGCGTTACTATTTGCATTTTCTTTGCAAACTTTTGTAATTTTTTTCAACGTTTTTCAATACATTTCTATCCACTTGCAATTTATAATTAATTCATGTGGGTTTGTTTGGTTAATCTAATTGGAAATTTACAAATTATTAATGCTTAAGGGCTTGTTTGACAATGCTTTAACAAAAAGAAAAATTCTTTATAAGTTTTCTCATGTCTTCACAGCTCCTAATTTTATTGAACTTCTGCTTAAGAAATTTATTTACTCCGTCATCCCTTTTTCTTTTTCTTTCTCTTTCTCTATTTTTTTTTTTTTTTTTTTTTTTTTTTTGTTTTGTTGGCAAATATTTATCAAACTTTTACCATCAACAAATAACACAATTTAAGGTTTACAAGAGTAAATGCTACAAAACTTATTTACCTCTCTCGAAACCTTTAACGAGAATTTTCAACAATTTTTCCCCTCAGAGCAAATATTTTGAGCTGGAATAAAATTTATAAATCGTTGTTCCATTAGAAATGGAAAAGTTGTTGCATAAAAATAACCTTCAGTGTTGCAACATAAAAAATAAAATATTGGCCAGATTTTACAACAAAAACAGCAACGTATATATATTGACAAATATTTGTTAGTTTTTAAATATTTTTACTTTGTTTCTTTGTGTATTTTTACATATAAAAATTACAATGAGTTTGATTGTTTGTTGTTCCAGATTTATAGCAGCCTCAACCAGTTACTCTCATAATATTTTTCTTTGTGGAAGGGGAAAATAGTTTTTAGATTGCTTGCGAGCGTGGCTCCGTCTTTGCTTAGGGTGGATGAAAAACTATAATACGTATTAAATCCTTAAAATCTTATTCAGTCAATCGTTCTATTAGTCAACCTGGTTGAGCCAGTGGGCGTGGTCAATACTTTTATTATTAAATAATCTTATTCCGCTGATTTCGCAAATAATAGCAATTATGGTCTTTAAGCTTGATAAGAAAACCTTATGCCTAAACGGCGTAGCTTAACCGAAAAACAGATAAAATTTAAGCAGTGGGCGTGGCTTTTCCTATATAAAGTATATGCTAGTGAAATTATACAAACAACTATGAGAGACAGAAATTCTTAACAATATTTTAAAAACTTTTTCCTAAGGTGCATAATTGAGGCAATGTAAAAATAGTGGGCGTAGCGTAGAGTGCATGTTTACTACAAACTTACAATAGGCCGAGCCTTAAAAGGTAACAAAACAAAAATTGTCATAAGTATAAACAGAAAGCAAAACAGCAAAATTTAAAAAGTGGGCGTGGCAAATCCTATTGTTAAGCTAAAAAAATGTAATAATGACAACCATAAAATTTGTGGAAATAACTTCATTTAAAATGGGCATTTAGACAACATAAGCATTTTCATAACTGAAACACTGGGCGTGGCACCGCCCACAAAATTTATTGAAAACGAATAGTAATACTGAATAGTGTTAGGGAGAATCTTGAGAAAATTTATTCTAAAAATGCTCACTTTTAGACAAAACTGGGTGGGAGCATAGGATCAGGTACCCCAAACTGCAGAATTTCCCATAATCGTAGTATTCAATAGTGGTTGTCTTTAAGCTTTCTGCATGATTTTGTTGTCATTGTGTAAGACAAGGACATATAGAAATTTATATTTATTAATCGTTGAAAAAATAAAAATTAAAAAATTAAATTAAAAGAAAAACCTTTGCTCACTACATGTACAATTACTTATGAAAATAAATTAAAGGTAGCGGAGAATGCCGGGTTTTAGATGAATATTCATAATAAAGTTGAAACATAATTTTTTATCATAAAGTTTATCAAAGTTTTAACAACCACTAAACAGAGTGGTGCACCGGAAATGTGGCAGCAGGTTGGTTTCATTTTATTCAATTCAACGAAACATGATTTTTTTCTTCTTTTTGTTGTAAACAAAAATCAATTCGTTTTAAGGCGAAAAGTATGAGAAGAAGTGTGAATTTTTATTTGAAGAGGTTTTCGAAAACTATTAAAGACTTTTTTAGTTTTTAACTAACATGTGCATCAGCTGCAAGCATGCTGGCCTGAAATGCATGAAAATAGATTTTCTGGTTATAAGTGTGTAAAGAGTAAATAACAAATAAAAATATGTTGTGAGAAACATGCATCAGTGACAGTGATAAAATATTTTATGCTCTTAGTGGTGTGTCGTTCTTTATTAATTGATTTACAATCAAATCTTTTTGAACTAAAATTATTAAAGTCAAAAAGTGTTTTCAGTGCAAAAATTAAATAACCACCTTCTTTTATTAAATTTTGATGTCTTAGTTTTTTTCAGAACTTTCGGAAGTAAGAAAAGCATCCTTTATTTTTTTTCTTACAATTGTGCAAATCCTTTAAATTTTGTATTATTTATTCCTCATTGAAATCTCAAAAGATGTTAATCGAAGTACTTTGATTGATGACATATGTTGTTTGGACATAAAACAAACTAATTTCTTTATATGATTTTCAATTTTTATGCAATAAAAACTAAATTATGAAAGGAAGATTGGAAAAACAGTGGACCAATTGGCCTTGAGAAAAATTCTTTTAAATGCATTTAAAAATACTTTGAAAAAAAGGGATCAGCTAAGAAATCTTAAACAAAAAAAATCCCTATATAAAGTACTTTTTAAAAAGTACTTTTTAAATAACCCTTTTTAAAAAGCACTTTTAAAAAATTTTCTGTACAAAAAAGGCAATTAAAAAAAAAAAAACTTAAAGAAGTGTCTCCTTAAAATGTACCTTTTTAAAAAAACGTATTTTAAAATAAAGTCCTCAAAAAAGGACCCTTTAAAAATATTTAAAACAAAACTGATTGTAAAATGTATTTTTTAAGGGCGTTTTTTAAAAATAACTTTTCTATTTTAATTAAGTAAGTAGAAACTTACTACAAAAACTAAAAAAATAATTAAAAAAAAATAACTAAAAAAGTACTTTTTTTCAATAAGTACCAGAGTACTTTTAACACACAATATAATTATAGCACCAATAAAAAAAGTAAAAAAACTTTAGATTCAAAATAACTTTATCAGCTTAAAAAGGCTACAAAAGTACATTCTGAGAAAATTACCTATGAAAATATGCCGCTTTTTGAAGGAATATTTAAGACAAAAAGAAAGAAAGAAGGTATTTTCTTCCTAAAAACATATATTAAATTAAATACAATTTCTGCAGCATTTATGTTAAGAATATACTGTTTTTAAAAAGGTACCTTTTAAAATGTAAGTGTCAAAAAGTACTTTCAGAAAAAAAATATGCTCCAGAAAAGTATCTTTAAAGAAATTATATATATTAGTGAGCACTTCTTAAAATATAATTAGAGTTCTTTTAAAGATAGTACTTAAAAAAAAAGTACTTTTCAAAAAAGTTAGGTACTTTTTTTATTGTGTTTTTCGTTAAATATTATATTTTTATTTATGCGTTCTTTTAAAAAAAGAGTACTTAAAAAAAATTACCTCTCTAAAGTATTCCCTTAATGAGGAAGCTCTGTCATGTATCGTAAATTGACATGTTTCGGAGGAGTTGCTGTGTGTAGTTTTAATTTAATATGTTTTTTTTTTTTTTTTTTTTTTGTTAGAGAGAACGTATATTATTTTCATAATTAATTATTTATTATAAATACAAAGAAAGCTCCAATGGCCAATTATACATGCACAGATTGCACGTTATAGATATTAAAAGGACAAAGTGCAGCAGTACACGTGGCAGGGAACGTGTTAAGTAATCATTGCTTTTTCGTGGAAGGAAGTATGAAAAAATTATTTTAAATTTACAATTATTCAATTTATTATTCATGCAAACAAATTATAAAAAAGGAGAAAATAAATTTTTTAAATTTTTATTATATTATTTTCCTTCTAGTTAAAATAAATAAAAATTAAGAATAACAAAAAATTCACTTGCGAAAGTTTGATACCAGTCTAAAGATTCACCTACAATGAAGAATTATTTTTTAAAGTTAAAAGAATAAATGCAATAAAAATTTTTGTTTTTTTTTCTGTCGCTAGAAACAAGTGTTGCACTCAATTAATTTTAAAATACTTAAAAAAATAATAATAATAAAAAGTGATTAATATTTTCATTAGCAGCTAGTTATTTGAAAAATAATTTATTTAATTAAAGTTAATAAACTAGTTTTGTTTGCTAGTTAAATGCAAGAATAAAACTAATGAAGTGTGACAAATTCTAGAGAAGAGAAAGTATTATTTTTTGATAGAAAATATAAAAAAAGTATAAAGAAGAAGAAAATATAAACGTAGAAAAGAAAAAAAGAAAAGAAGCTGTTACTTACCCCAATGCGTCCCAAAAGCAAAGCATCCATTTCGCCTCCATTAGCGGAAACAGGCACTGTTGTTATAACGGACACGGTTGGTTCCGCTTGTACACTCAAATCAACCGACATTTTAGCTTAAATATTATTGACTTGTTTTAAGTTGTTATAAATGTTGTATTTTAATTATATTTTTATTTTTGTTTCAAGTAGAAGAATATTTTAGGTTTGTTTGCTTGCTTAGTTGTTGGTTTGAATATGAACCAGGTACAAAAATATGGGGATCAAAAAGATTTTTTTTTTTTTTTTTTTGTTTTATTTTTCTAACTTGAGTTTATCATAAGATTTAGCGTCCTTTGTAGGTTTATATTTGTTTAAAATTTTTAAATTTGTTAATTTAAATTATTTGTTAATTGATAGAAATCAGGATATGTGTTATTGTGCTAAATTTATTTGGAAGTTTATTTATTTCTCCTTCTGTCATTAATAGGTTAATTATTTTTATTTATGTTTATTTTTTCTTGTAGAATTGTGACAAGAATTTTTTGTTTTTGATTTTTCATTTAGAAAATGCTAATTTTTAGTTTTCTTTAGTAATAAAATAAATAAATTATTTAATGTTTTTTTTTTTTTTAATGAAACCGTAAGTTGTCAATATTTTGTGAATTTTTAAGAAATTCAAAAATTTAAGTATTTCAATAAAATCAGAAAAGAGCAGGTTTTTAAATGGCAATTAGTCGTTGATTGTAGACAGAAATGAACAAGTTATTGGGCAGGCCAGTATGGTAATGGAAAAAATTAAGTTATTCAATTATTTTAACTATTTAATTAAAAAACAAAAGAGCACAGTGGGATAGAAACCATATATTTTGCAAATAACTTAGAAATTTTCAAACAGCTGGAATGTTCGAAAAAAAATATCAACTTGCAAAAAAAACCCTTCGAGCTGATGTTTAGATTTTAAGCTCTCCAGATCTTGGTGTACCACCACAATAGAATTTTAAGTAAAGGTAACGTGGCCACGAAAATTTTATATTAAGCTTGCAACTATTTTGCCTTATAACAGAATTAAAATTAAACCAATATCTCGACTAGAATAGAAAATAATTGATTTTCGAATAAAAATTTACTAGACCTAAAGCCTACATATTTAAACTTAACTCAACAACAGTCAAATGATACTGGAACAGCATTTTATTGATGTGAGGCAATAAGTATAAAGGATTAAGATTAAAAATCATATTTGTGGCCTTTCCGATGGTTGGTACAAAGAAAAACAATACATGTTCGAGACGGTGCTACGATTAACAATCTTTATATTTGCTTCATCGTTTGTTGTGTTCTAACAATTCATACAAAATATTTGCAGCTCATTTTATTTCGAAGTTTATATAAACATGTTGCTAGAAACATTTTTTATTTATAAACACTAAAGCCTAGTGTTCTGTTCGATTTTGCAAAAAATATTGAAAAACACTCGTTATTTAGTTTGTAAAATTTGACAATAAGCTACTAGTGACGACACAGCAGCTTAGAAGACATTTTTAAAAGTAAACGATATTCTGCATAAGTACCTTAATTTCTTCTTTTTTTCTTTTAAACTTTACACCTTTTTTATTTCTTTTTAATTTTTTAAATACAACAAAATTTAATCACAAAAGACGATCTGAAAAAATGTTCAGAAATTCCGTTCGAAAAAAGTGCCGCTTAAATTATTTTGCAGTTAAAAATAAATGCTGCCAGAAATATTTTTTAGTTTCAAAAAAACATGCTGCTTAAATTATTTCGTGACTTTTTCACAAATAAACCGAGCACTTCTTTAGCAACATTATTTCTTATTTATTTTGCAGTAATTTTTTTAAATGGGCTTTTGACAACATTTCGCACGAAATTATTAACAGAGTACTACGTTTAAAGCAGAAATAGCATTTTTTTTAATCGATTTTTGATAGCATTTTTTACGAAATCGTTAACATAGTACGAGTACCATGCCCTTCTTACTCTCAAAGGTATTTCATGACTTTCCTAATAAAAGTGGATCTAATAATCCATGTTTTTTTATTGCTCCCCTGTACAATATATTATTATAGAGATGTATGATTTCCTTTTAGCATTCAAGTACCATTTAACCTGGCATCCAAACTTGGTTTCATACAATAATTTTTATCTTCACATTAATTTTATGAGCTTTCCTTTGAAAATTTATTTTTAGTTTAGCATTTGCCAAAGAGCTAACAGAGCTGTTATATTTAAAAGTCAACAAAAACCCCTATATAAACATCCAATCACTTACAACCATAAATTAGAACTTATACATTAGCGTAATACCGATGCGAACTCATAACAGAACGTAACTCATCAAAAGTTATTCAACATGTCTCTTGTGTTTTTTTCTCACCATTTTTGCTTCAACAAAATTTTATATGATTAATAATTGCCCCGATTTATATTCACTGGATAATTTTCCACTCTTTTAATTCATTCTTTTTAATATTTTAATAACATTTATCAATTCAAGAAAAATTGTACAGAATACAAATTAAATCATATGAATTTAAGACCAGCAAATAGCTGGAGTGTCTGCAAAACTCTTCATGGTTTCTTAAGTTTCTTATTTATTTATTATTTTTTTTTTTGGAAATAAATATGTTATGCCAAGATTGTATTTAATCTAGACTAACCCAACAAAATTCCAACTCTTAAAAAAAATTAAATAAAAAAATAAAAACTTAAATAAAATTTAATTCTATTTAAAAATTTTAATTTATTCCAGACAATGATTTTGCAAGCAAACATGTTTTTCTTTGTTTCTCGAATTTAAGTCAAAATCATGCTTCAATAATTCAATGTTTAAATGGAATTAAATATACTTGCAAATTTATCTTATTAAATAAATACTTGCACATTTATTCAACGTAAGACGACCTTGTTCTGTATTTAATACAACTTCAAGGTAAAACTTTGTAACATTTTCAATTTTACCTCGAAGCATACGAAATTAAAATATATTACAAAAATATGTATGTCGTAAGTTTATTTCTTTTACAATATGTAAACGTCTGCATATTTCGTCAATGTCAAATTTAAATAAATTTTATAGAATTTTACCTCAAACCATTAGTTTTTTGTTTTGGGATTTGTGTGAATACCAAAAATTATGTAATGAAATTATATAGAGAAAATAACTTTTATATTTTTACGCCCATATTTATTAATGTCCAATTATTTTAATTAATTCTAAACAAAGTTTAACTAACTCTATTATGCGGAGTAAACAAATAAATACACAAAAAATTTATAGCAAAAAAAAAAAAATGCTTTAATTGAAGGTAATTAAAAATTTAAGCCTTGTTTGTTTAGGCTCTTAACTTGCAATAAATAAAATGGAAAAAAATACATAAAGTGGTCAAATTAAATAAAGAAATTTAAACAAACTTTGATTTTGTTTTTATCAACTAGGAAATGTCATTAACTTAGAAAAAAAAATTTATCAAACGCGATTTATATTCAAACTCAAAGGACTCCGTTTTACTGCACAGTGACGTTAAAGTTCAGTATAAAATTGAATTATGTATTTTTTTTTTCTTAATTTTAAAAACAGGGCCTCTTACTATAAAATCACGTCACTATTGGGGCTCCCTTTATTTATGTATATATTTTTTTTTTAATTTTTAAGAAATCCGTAAATGAACCGTGGAAATTATAAATTAATTAAAATTTACTTTCTTTTACAAACTGCTGGGATCCTATTTTTCTTGGTTTCTTTAAAAAACGTCCGCATAAATTTTTAAATAATTTTTTTTTCTAAAAATTTTTTTAAAATCAAAATAAACAATGGACCTGAAAAAATCAAATTTATTTTTTTTTTGCTATAGCGGACATAGTTTTACAGTTGTCTTACTCTGTTTAAAAATAAAAATTTTTTTATGAATATGAAGTCACTTTTGAAACACTCTTTACTTTTTAGTATTTTTTGTTATTATACACCTTCTGTAAAAATTTCAGGAGTCTTCCTATTAGGGTTACACAGATAGAAAACTGTTTCAGACGGACAGACACTGTTACGAATACAATATAGAGTAACGTTTCTGCTTTTTGTGGTCGTAACACTAAAAAGATGATCCAACAATTTGCTGACACACAGCTTAAGAGACGTTTTATTTTTTCACAAGATTCATAGCCCAAATAAACGAGTACAAAATTCATTGTCATTTGCATTGTCAAATAAATCACAAAACTTTGAAAAGCCTTACAATAGACATCAAAGAATTTAAATAAATTTTAATTTATTTTTCTTTCTTTTTTAGTTCATTCAGAAAAAATTGCCCTTTTAAGGCAAATTTCATTGTCTGGTACTATTACGGTCTAGACAAAAAGTTGAGGATTATGCCACAAAAACCGCTTTAGTAAAAGTAAAAGAAAATCACAAAAACAAAAAATGAAATTTCCTTCTTAACGACTTAATGGCAGCTTTGAAGTATTGAAAACCTTTTTTCCATTTTTTATTTCTTCTATAGACATTTTTGTGGCGGAAACCGTGAGTAAAATGTAAATGCGTACTAAATTGAATTCTATTTCTGTTAAGACAGCACAGTGGTTTAAAAGTAAAAAAAAATATTTTTTTGTAATAAATTTTTTTGGGAGATACACACAGTTTAACGTAGAAATTAATATATAAAATAAAGAAGAGTTATCTTCTTATACTTGGACTGTAAGTCTAAGTGCCAAAACGCAAGCATACAAAAGCATAAGAAGTAAAGATGGAATCTAATTGTATATTTATAAGAAATATTCGAATTCTTAAAACTATTTTTTAAATTATTATTCGAAATATTTATGTTATAATAACAAAATGAATAATTTTAATTTAGCTTAAGTTCAAGTATATTTTAATTACTTATTAATACAAGAAAAATTATTTATTCTAACCAAAAAAAATAATAAATAAATAATTAAATGATTAAATGATTAAACGGATGAAAGATGTAGCGATTCAGAAAATGCTCGTAAGTTATTTTTCTTGTTTTCTTTAAAAAACGACCGCATACATTTGTAAAAATTTTAATTTTTAACAACTTTGAGTTAAAATTAAAAATTAACTTAAACCCAAAATCAATTTTAATTCATTGTTCAGCTACTGATTTCATAAAAAAAAAAATTTTTTCTTAACCCATTTCAAACTAGTGGTCGAAAAATCGACCAGTAACTTTCGATTTTTTTTTATAAATTAGCGGGAAATAGATACAACTTAAAAATAAGGCAATTCTGCTATTTTAGACCTTTGTTAATCTTAATATTTTTTTGTTAATCTAATTATTTTTTGTTGTTTTTTTTCGGTCACGCAAAACTATTTTCAAACAAAAAAAAAAAAATTAAGTTCGAATGTTCATAAAAAATTAAAAAAAAAAAAAAAATCTTAAACACTCTTCCTCCTAACTTAAACTTGTATGAAAGCAATAATTTAAATCAAAAAGAATTTGAACGCGTTCGCTGTATTGTTTGCTGGGATATGTGAGTTTAAAAATCACTGGTTGGTTTTTCGACCACCGGCTGGATATAATAAACAAAACGGATGCTGCTAAAATTCGACAATTTATTGACATCCTGTTTATAACCGAATACAATACAAGACCGAAAATTGATAACTATTGGTCAACGAACCGAAAATTGGAGTGCCCATTGATTCGTGCAACAATGCCACGCAATGGTTTTGTTAGTTTGAAGCTCTATTTTCATGTCTGCAATAATCGTGAATTTATAAAAATGACAAGTTCTCCAAGGTAACTGAATTGAACGATTTGATTAATAAGAAGCTCATGCAATTTGGTTTGTTTTCTCACAATTTATTAATCGACATGCAAAATGTTCATAAAGGGAAAGCCGCTCCGTTTTGGATTTAAATATTGGGGTTTATGTCCCGCTGAAGGATACATGTACGCCTTCATTCCGTATGGTGGTAACAATTCAGTTCCAGATCCAGATTATATTGATTACGGATAAGGAAAGAAACAGTCGTTTTATGAAGCTGCTTAGTAAATTGGAGCATCCATTGCAACATTGCGTTGCATTCGACAATTTTTTTATTTCTCATCGATTAGCATCTCGTTTGTCTCAATTGAGTTATTTCTTCACTGGCACTATTTGCGACAACCGAACTAACAGCGCTCCCCTTGTGAATGTTAAAGCAATGAAAAACAATAAGCGTGGTTCTATGGACTACGTGTTCGACAAGAAGAATGATTTGCTAATGGCTCGTTAGAACGATAACTCTGTCGTTACAATTGTATCGAACCACAAAGCGATCGAGCCTATACGCACCATGTAAAACGATGGGACCGAAAGGCAGAAAAAATGACAAATATTCAAATGCCACAAATTCTCAAAGCGTACAACAGCCGTGTGGAAGGAGATGACTTATTTGACAACGCAACAAACAACTATAGGATTCTCATATGCGGCAAAAAGTGGTACTGGACATTGGTAACAAATGCTCTTGACGCCGCCATTGTCGACGCATGGAAACTTCACGAAACTGCGAAGCACGCAGACCTTCTCGAAACAAGACATGTAGGAACTGATCTTTCGAAGAATCGACTGACTACAAAGAAAAGCATTGCGATGACACAACTAGAATTTCGTGTCTACGTGGCAGAATGTTTGATGCGTCAAGCGAAATCATCGACACAAGAAAACGCTAATGCCCTAAGCTCAGCGCTGAAATTGCGTTAAGTGAAGTTCGCAGTGACAGAACAGACCATGGAATCGTCAAAGCTGAAAAGCGTCGTCGTTGCCGTGTTTGTCACAAGCATTCGAAATGCGACGTTGCTGCTCTTACCAAATGCTTTAATGCATTTCATAGCTTTTAAATTATTGAAAGCCATTGAATTAATAAATTTCTAATAAAAAAAATAATTTTTGCAATACAAACAAATTTGTCGTGTTTTTAAATTTTTGTACATTGTATCTAGCCAGTGGACTAAAAGTCGCCCCCCCCCTACACGCTTAACCTGATAAAATAAATATAAAATGTTAAAAATAGACATTTTTATTTACGTTAAAAGCACATGTACATGTACGAAGTAACATGGATTTCTACCGAGTAGTTTAAGTGCGACTGGAAATGGGTTAATAAATTTAGAAATTAAAATATATGGACACTTAGCGAAATAAAAAGTATTTATTTTGTTATAAAAAACTAATTAAAATTATGCAAAGAGTAAAATAAAATTTTAGCAAGATTTTTTTTAGTATTGAATTTCCTCCATAAGTTGCCTTAAAATAATATAGGTTTTTGAGGATCCTTCAATCTTAAGTTAAATGGTACTAAATTGTTGGCTGTAAGGGGTGTGTGTGCACTAACTAAATGAGAAATTAAAGTATCAGGTACTATTTAATGCAGTAAAGTATAAGACTCTGTCATGTTTAAAACAATTATTGGCCACTTCAATGCCATCACATAAAGACAGATAAAACGTTGTTCTTCAAGCACGATATCCACCACCAATAAATTAACTGCTAATTTTTAAAGAACTAATCCTCTCTCTACTGCGAAAAATTTTCATTTAAGTTTTAAAAATTGAATAATGAAATTGGTAATTTGTAGAAAAATTCCTTGGTCATGTAATCTGTTATTGAAAACCACATGGCTTTTTTCCAAGAAATCCACGACTATATAATCTTAAAAAAAGAAGAAGTGGCAGAAGTATGCACCATTGTATCTCATATATTACTTTTTTCTATGTGTTTTATTTCTCAATTTTATTTAACCAATCTTAAGAAAGCTTTACTTTCTGTTAATGAATTTAAGCCGTTTAAATTTTTTTGTATTTATTTTTCAACTTAAATACAATATTTTTCTCAATTTTAAACAAAAATGTTTCTTTCATCTTTTCTCCTAAATAACGCTTAAATTAAGGGCGTATACAACGCAACACACCAACCCTTTAGCCCTTAATCGCAACCTTTTGGTAATTTCCGAATGGAGCCTTACGAACAGGGTTCAATTTAACGCTCACTAAATCCAACGCTGTGAACTTTCGCACAGGCGTACGATTGAATATGCTACCTCATCTGTAATTATAGGTGATATAGAATCAGAAGCTCTCGATGTTCTTGGCATGAAAACTCAATGTTCGTTGGAACAAGCATATCTTTCATGTCGCAAAAGAAGCAATCAAGTGCTTAGGTTTTTTGAAACGGTGTAAGAAATACTTCATTCGATCTGATCTCCTCGCTATCTATGTCTTCTTTATCAGACCGAAAATGGAATACACTCTCATGTATGGGCCGGTGCTTCAAAGTCTATTTTGGAGCTACTCGACCGCATGCAAGAGACAGCGAAGAAGCTTATTGATGGCAGTAGGGTATGCAGCTCTATTGATTCACTGGACCAGAGACGCAATGTGGGCTGTGGTTCACTGTTTTATCGTTACTACAACGGAATGTGTTCCTTTTGAAATCAGGGAACTTGTTCCTGAAAACCGTAATCTTGCACGCGCTCTGCATTAAGAGCGCATTTATTTATGGTCGATTGGCCAGTGAATTGCACTACGCATTACAGAGAGAATTCGTTCTTACGCCGAACAGTTCGTAAGTGGAATAAACTCCCTGCAGAGGTCTTTCAATTTGCAAAGATTCAAATTAAATGTTCCCTTATCCCACTTCCCACAACTTATTTTTCCAGTTCTGGCACAATGCATCGCATAAGTTGGAGTCATCTCCGGAGTGCTGGTCCTAATAAAAAATAATAATAATAAAAAAAATTAATAAAAACATTTAGAAAAACCTTTGACAAAAATTGCTGATTTTATTTAAAAAATTTTGAATTATTTACCCAAAGACTTTAAAATCTCAACTGATTTCTAGTTAGTGTAGCCACAATACATCATAATTTATTGTTAAAGTTATTTACTTAATTTTTATTATTTTTTGTTTGTTTGTTTTTTTTTTTTTGTTTTTTTTTTTTTTTTTTTTTTTGTTTTTTGCTTGCTCCTTTAGAAACCAGTGTGCATTTTTTTAATATACAGTTTTTAAGCGGGTGACAAATACTCAAATGCTTGAGTAAAATTCTGTGAGCGTAGGCATATTTTATAACATTAAGTTTATACAAATACTTGTGATTGTAAAAAATATTCACAAATTTACAAAATTTCCTTCAAACTTTTGAATTCTTGTTACCCACTTTAGTTTGCTAAAATAAAATTAAAATATACTTTTATAAAAGAAGCTTCAACGCAAATAACAGAAATTTATAAAACTCTTAGAAAAAAATCGATATAAATTCGCAACGCTTTAACTCCTCCGGGCATTTGAAACGGAAATTGAAAGGTTTTTACAAATAAAAAAAAGGATACAAATAAAAATAAAAGGAAGGGAATAAAATAGAAAAAAATCTAGCAATAATATTCCAAAAAATAAATAGAAAAACTAAGGCATTTTCTTTTGTATTGAAGAAAAAAAATAAAACAAGAAATCATGTTATTATTTAGTTGAAGTTCTTCGTAGCAAAAGAATCCCATATCGTGTGAATTTTTTCCTTAAGACATTTATTATGATTTATGAATCATAAATAAAGGCAGACAATACAAATCCCAAAATATTATATTTGAAATATTTACTTTTTTGTTTCCTTAGCATGACTTAATCAATTTGCCCGACCTTAAATGTGAACGCTGAATCAGCCTGATTATTTAATTTACTTGGTGGATTTTATCTTTCCGCTAACAGAGTGTTAGTGTCATACACACATATGTTATGCGCTCATGCATGTATAACTTAACTGTTACATTTTAATACACAGGATTTGTTAAAGGAGAGCGGGCTACACAACTACTTTTGTAGAAATTTAAAATTACAACAAGCGACAACAATTAAGCAATTAATCAACGAACTTAAATGAATTACAAATTTGGAAATAAATGAAACTACAAACCAAAATGAATTCAAATTTTGGATATTAGGTAATAAATTGAGTGCACTATGGGCAAGAAACAAAAGGAGTTGGCAATTTCCTAATTTCCAAAATTTTAATTCATTTTGGTTTGTAGTTTCATTCATTTTCATATTTCTAATTCATTTAAGTTCGTTGATTTATTGCTTAGGCGCAGACTTTTTATTGCTTTTTCGATGTCTTAACATCGAAAGTGCTTGCCAATCGTACCAAATAAACAGGCAGTGACTCCGGTCTTTACCGAAAGGTACGACAACAGTATTATATTTACTGGCGGAATAAATCGAATTAACTTAATACCAAAATATAAAAAATTGTTTTTGTTTTTAATAAATAAATATAGAAAGAAATGTTTGTTCGCATGTAGAGAAACCAGCAGAAAAACACTCTGTTTACAGAGGAGTGGGGCATCTCGGACATGTTATTTTGGGTGGAGCTGCCATTTTCAGTTTAACATCAGAACTAAAAAAAAAAATTGCAATTTTAAAACCTTTTAAAAACAAGTAAAATCCTAAAATTATAATCCATAGTTGAAGAGTTATTTGTATTTGCAAATTTTAAGTTTAGAATTTTCAACACCAAAATTAAATTGTAATAAAATATTTTACACTCTTTTAATAAATATTCCTTGCTCGTTGTCACTAGTAGAAGGGACACCTCTAATTAAAAAAATTGTGTTTTCATGTAAATTACACGAACGCAGCATTTTATCGATACCGTGGGAAAAGCAGTTAATTTTGACCTACTTTTCGAAAGGGGTTTCCTATAGAGATAATTATTGCATAAAAAAAATTTACCCAATTTACTTAATTATTCTATTCTGATTTACGCCCATATGTTCTCAAAGCCCAAAACTTAATTCCTTTATAACACTGGCGCTGTAATGCTTCATAATAAAACGCAGCATACAATCACAGAAATCTTTTAACTTGCAATCGCATACACTGTAACTTCTTATAAGAAATTAGCATCTGCTTAAAAAAATAAAAAACAGTCACTTACCGAGCCATATGAAGGCGTTACTGTTGTAAAACAATTAATTTCTGCTAAAAAATAATTTTACACAAAATACTTTTTTGCTAAATTTCACCACCTGTAATTGTGCTGCTGAAAAACTATTACTTTTTATTTAAAATCTAATCATAAAACATAAGAATTCGGCGTTTTGGTTGACACAAAGGTTTTTTAAATAAAAATTTATTTTTCTATAGCTATGACCTGCCAGGCACTCAAAATTTTTAACTTTTAGTTCTTTGATCGCAATATAAAAACCGTGCGTGTAGTCACCTAATGTTTTCTTTGGAATCGAATTGAAATTTTCTGTATGATTTTAATGAAATTTTTATAAATAGCGATGGGCTTATATTGTTCCTCATAAACAAGCTCACCGTTTAGTAAAACATATTCAGAATATTGAGTGTTTATATGAACTGCAGCATTGATCTATCAACCCATTAGGTAATTTAAAAAAAAAATATTTTCAAACAATATTTCTCAAAAGTAACTAGACGATCTTAAACCAACTACAACTTCACTTAGTTTTTAAAAAATTAAATATAGCAACTTTAATGTTACCTAGTGCACAGAAAAAAAAATTCCTATTTAATTACTAAATATATAAACTCAAATAACTTTTTTATGGAAAAGGTAATTACTAAGCAATTTATTAAATTAAATAAACAAATTTGTAAATTTTTAATAGGAAAAAGAAATATTTCATAGTTAACAAAAAAAAAAAAAAAAAACAAAAAAAAAGCTTAACAACAAGATTTATAGCAGCAATTAAAATAGTAATAAAACTGGAAATAAAGTTCAAACAAATGAACTAAACATTTTATACATAATTTTTTCTGTGTTACTATTTCGAAAAATTCTATTCATTTATTTTATTACTAATTTTTTAATGTTGGCGTGGACTATAAAAGTCGATGCTCTAATGGAGTTGATCTTATTCCCACTTCAGTCATTCTTAAAAAAAAAAAATTCTTGAAACCTTAAGATATTTAACACTGGAAAAAAATTCCCGACAGTTAATTTTTTCTTGCTGTCAAAAAATCACGATCTCTCAAATGGCAGATGACAAAAATGTCATAAATTGCTGGTAAAAATATTCATCGATCTGTTTCAAGCCAAATAGTGTGTAAACAAAAATTTTGGAAAATACAAATTCTTTGACTTTTTAACACGTACTGGTGAAAGAAAGAGACCACATTTTTAATATTCTTTCAGATAGATTAAAAAAAATGAACGTTGCAGAAGAAATAAAGAAAATAAAAAATTACGATAAAAATTAAGCGAAACTCTTATCGTTTCTCTTTAAGATCGCATGTGAAGAATAACACCGGCTGATATATGAACGAGAAATTGTATTTTTTATAATTTTTCTTTAGGTTTTTATTTTGCTTTGATATTTTTCAGTGCCATCGCAGGGGACTATCGCTATCTATAAAATATTAAAGCACAAGTCCAGTTTTCTGTTAGCGTATATTTCCAAATGGTAAATTAGCTACAGTATACGACATTTATTTACATTTATTTACAAGTGCAGCAGACCAAGGCGAATTAATTTTACCAGGTGGCATCGTTGCGGCAACTGACAATTTTTTGTTTAATTTTGTAATGTGTAAAATAGCTGTAAAAAGTGAATCATTTTATATCACAAAATTTTTTTTTTTTATTATTCTTTAAAAAAGAATTTTAAGAAGAGTTTTAAATCAATTTAAAAAACGAATCTTAGTAAAAACGTTATTGAAAAGGGTAAGAAAAAAGTGTAGTAATTATTTGTGTTCTAAAGTTTATCATACACTTAAGTGCCTGTTTTTCTTTTTGTTGTTGTATTGTTGTAGCCGCGCTGCCACCTTATTTAAATTCGCCTTGCAGCAGACCTCTTTCCCTGAAACCATTTTATAATGGCTGCTTTATCAAAATGTAATAAAATTTACGTCGAAGTAAAATGAAAAATTAAAATGATAAACCGTATATAATACTGCGCCGTTGGTGTCTTAGTGATACTGGAACCTTTGAACTTTATTAAGTTTTAAGGTGAAGTACATTGCTATTTTATTAAATAAAATTATCGCATAGGAAAATATATACAATGTTACGAATCAAATAAACAAAATTTTTATTCAAACAATCATTAATTTAATCATGTAACAATTTCTTACTCACAAATGACCACCGTTACTGTTATCGATGTTATATTCATGTTGCAACATTGTTGTCGCAACGTTTGTTTGAATAGTGATATTTGCCATCAAATAAAAGTAAATTTTATAATCCCATTTGAAAAATACGTCATTGTTTCGTTGTAAACAAAAGTATTAAAATTCTAATTAAATTTACGGTACTGATAGTTTGCACTGTATGTATATTTGTCTGTTGGCATTTTATACCCCTGATGCAAAGTATTTAAAATTCAATAACTGCAGAATACAGAATACTTCTCATGTCGAATATGACTAATGAAAATACAGATAAATGAATGTTCTTTTAAACAAGTCCCCAAGTATTAGTTTTTTATTTTTATTTTTTTAATGACTCTTTTACAAGTTTTTTTTATCTCTTTGTACTTTTTCTAATAAATAAAAAGTCATTGTACAGTGACATGTTGGAAGGACAAGTTTTTATATAAAATATGACACATATGTGTGCTGTCATTCAAAAGGGTATTTTTTTTTTCTTGTAATGTTGAGTCAACTCATGACCCGCAATTGTCGGGTCCCAAATGTATTAAAATAGTCATATGAGAAGACCATGAAAATTATACAATAACGAGACAGAATAATAATAAAAATAATTGCACATTAAAATACTTTTAATACCAAAACTTTTTAATAAAAAAAATTGCAGAAATTTAGGGTAACAACCCTCAAGACATTCGCAGTAATTAAATGTACAGTTTGTCCAAAAATTGTTTTAACAATAAAACAAATCAATTTTTTGTTTTAAGTTTTATCTAAAAACATGCAGTTTTTTTATTCAGTTCAATATTTTTTAATAAATAGTTTTAATTTCAATTAATTTATTTGTTAATTTTAAATTTATTTATTTAATAAATTTCTTAGTTCATTTAATTCTTAATTTTTTTATTTTGTTGCGTTCAGCATAAATTTTCTTAGAGATCATGAGGTATAAAAACTTTATATCTCATGGTTTATAACCGTATAAATTTAATGATTGTGGAAAGGTCACGATTGTTATTGTAAAAAAATGTGGACAACAAAAAAGTAAAATAAAACGAAATTGGAACTTTTATTTCATTATTTTTTTATTTTTATTAGCAATGATGCAACGGATATGAAAGTTATTGAAAGAAAATATTGTGCAAAATATTAAGAAAATGAGAGTTAATCTTTTGATTTTACCAAGAATTTAAAAACTGCTTTAAGATATGTTTGACAGCAGAGGATCTGATAATGTTAGCAGCACTCTCTCACATAAATTGAAAGCATGAATAGTTAACAAATGTAATACGAAGTACAAAAGTCTCAACTTGATTTTTTCTGACTGTGTATTTCTTTCTCTGCCTGTGTTTGCCTCCATATTCCAGGCATATTTCGTTTAGGAATCGAAAAGTGAACAAACTTTTTTGCCACATCTAGTGTTACCATATCATCATAAAACAAATTTCAAAATATATCTTCACGCTATTTTCCTAATCCCTCCCACAATTGGAGAATAAGGGTCCGCCAAATAACTTTTTTTTAATGCTATAAGAAAACTACTGGATGGTCAGTTGGCTTCAACTCCTGAACCAATTGGACTTTGTATGGCCTCATACCACGGTCTTTATGCAAAATTCGTCTCAAGGATCGAATTGTTGAGAACGACGTTGAGTTGATTTTGATGGCGCTTCACGTACACTTTCTACCACAGCAGAAATGTTCTCGGGTGCGCGCACTGTTTTTGGCTTTTGACGCTTTGGTAGCTCCTATCAAAAACAAAAAAAAAACAATATTTCGTTGATAGAGAGGCAAAAAATAAGAAAGAAAAAATAAGTACGATATTTAATTTTACATAAAAAAGTCATCGGCTCTTAATGGGTTAAGCATTTTCTTAAAATTTTAGTACTTCCTGAAATACTAACTTTTAAATGATACCCAAGGTACATTTATTTTACTAGGTATTGTCGTCCGCCCGGCTGGTTTGTAGTTGGACATGTCAAAAGTTGCTTATATTTTCCTACTTTTGTTTACCAATTTCAAGAACACTAACAACAAGCATATGTAAAACAAGGAGAGCGTTTGTTTTTAGACCAATTCTCTTTTATTTTCTTTTTCCATTTTTGACATTTCCACTCACAAAGCAACAATAAAATCCCATGTCGTTTTTACAAATGTTGTATTTCTTGTAGGGCCGCTATTACCTAGTAAAATAAATGTACCTTAAAGATACCCATATTGACCAATTTGACAATCGAACAATTTTTTATAAAAATATCAGGGCCCCTTAACTCGGTTAACATAGGCGGCAACCAATTTTTTTTAATTAACATATTTTACATTTTTTTACTCTCTATTGCCCATATGTTTGTTTTTTTTAAACAAAGTTCCGAATGATATTAAAAAATTAGAGGCAGGCGTGGTGTTAAACCCACTGCCTTGAGGGATATGGACCGATCTTGATGATTTTCAGTAGCACCTGTTTCGCTACCATGTCTGATAGATTGTTGTATTTAAATTTTCTTTAGCTCATCTAAAGTTGATTTCAACATTCATACGGACGGAGAGACGGACATTGCTCAATCGACTTCGCTACACATAAGAACGCAGAATATATATGATTTAAGGGGTCGGAAGTGGATATTGTAGAAATTACAAATGGAATAACAAACTTAGACATAAAAATTTTTCACTTTATACTGTTTTTCATACCTTTCCGTGCGGACCGTCGTCACTACCGAGCGCTTTCGATGTGAGAACATTATTTTCATGCCGCGTTTTAAATAGTACTATTGAGATAGTGTAAGGTGTTTTTTGCATAGATAGTTGTGGGTTCAGGTAGTTTTGTCCGCTAGGATGGTGTCTATTTAAAGGGTGCTATGTAGGTAGATTGCCTGATATCTATCATGTTTATTTAAGGTATATAATTTTAATATTTCAGTCTTTTATTATTGGGTAGGTAAGTGTTAAAATCTGTGGGTATTTTGCTTTTGTAAGTTTGTTTTAATAATATTAGTGGTGTAAAAATTGTATCAGAGGTTGTATTTACCTGTTCGTTAGTAATATCTCCGTTAAACGTTCGTGTTTTGTATATATCCATGTTTTCAAGAATGTCCAGTCTTCGCCCTTTTTTACTAGGATGTATTAACGTCATACATTCATCTATTTCCCTTGGCTCGTGTTCATGTGTGTTAAGGTGTATTGCGAAGTTAGAGTCATCTCTTTTCCGTTTATATGATCGTATGTGTTCTGTGAACCTTGTTTTTAATGTTCGTCCAGTTTGTTCTATGTATGTATGGTTGCAGGTGCAAGTAAATCTGTATACTCTGCTGGTGTGAAATTTATCGGTTATTTCTGTTGATGTCTTGAGATTGTTTCGTAGAGTGTTGCTCGTCTTTAGTGCTGTCTGCAAACCTTCTTTCTGAAAAAGGTTAGTTAATCTATATATTTCTGATCCTGTGTAAGTAAAAATGTGTCGTCGTGTTGTATCGATTGTGTCTTTGTTTTCTTTCTTCTTGTTTTTAGTGTTGTATTGTCTAAGTAGTTTGTCGATAGTAGTGCAGTTGTAACCGTTATTTTTAGCTATAGTGTAAATTGTGTCGAGTTCTTTGTTATATTTGTCTGAAGAAAGTGGGACTTTCTTAAGTCTGTGAACCATATGTCTAAATGCTGCGAGCTTATGTTGGGTGGGATGGTTTGAGGAACTGTGGATAGTTCTCTCTGTTGTGGTTGGTTTTCTGTATATGTCCAAGTTTAATGAGTCAATTCCTCGTGTTATTGTTATGTCAAGATAATGTAAAGTTCCGTCTTCTCTTTTTCCATTGTGTATGTGATTTTGTTATGTATTGTGTTTAAATCCGTTAGAATTTCTTCTGTGCTGTCCCTTTCTAGGATGCATATTATGTCATCTACGTATCTGTAATAATAAGTTATTTTATGTTTTTCCATTAGGGTTTTAACGTGTAGTTGTTCTAAATGTTGTATAAAAATCTCTGTAAAAATTGCGGATGTCGGGTTTCCCATGCCGAGTCCATCAGGTAATTTATAAAAGTTATTGTTAAATCTAAAGTTGTTTTGTTTCAGTATCGTTTTTGCAATATCCATTATTTCGTTAATATGTTGATTGTCGTATAAGTTGAAAAGTATGTTACGTAGAATTGTTAAGGTTTCTTGCGTGGGTATTGATGTATATAAATCCTTTATATCGAAGGAAACGAGTCTCGTATTTATGTGATGAAGGGTATAAAAACTTTATTTATTTTTCATGGTTAATACTCGTACAAATTTAATGATTGTGGATGAGTCACATTTATTATTGTATAAAAATGTAGAAAAGCAAAAATATAAAATAAAACAGAATTAGAACTTTTATTTCATTATTCCGTTGAGTAACAAAGAATATTTGATTATTATCAATGATGCAATAGATGCGGTAATTGCAATTATTGAAGAAAAATATTCTACAAAATATTAAAAAATTATAGTTAAACTTTGTTTCTATAGACATTTAAAAAAAATTCTTATAGCAAATAGAATTCGATAATTTAAATAAACTAGAAAAAGTAAAGATCCTATAGATTGTTTGTATGCTGCTTGTGATTTCATTGACCACTTTTCACTTCGTTAAATATATTTTTATACATAATTGTTAGCTTAAGCGATTAATGGCATTAAAGGTGCCCTGATGAGTTCAGTTGAAATGGCAATAAAAACTAGTTTTACCACGAAATATGAGCTTTCTTACAAAATATTATGAACCATGATCGGGAATCCTTTAAACATGTTTAAATATTACGAGATTATCATGCGGAAAATCATTTAATTGTGACTTGAAAAACGCCTTCTCGAAGTGACTCTGTTTCGTGCTGTTCCTCTAAATATCAACACGTGCAAAATTTTATATTTATTCCTTCCACGTTGCACAAGGAGTTATTTACAAAATCAAAAACATTCTTAGATTCTAAAACAAGCAAGAAAAATTTTCCAAATGTTACTCAATGTTTTTTCAAATGATCGAAATAGAACTTTGCTTCATTCACTATTCATGCCACCTATATCAGACACAAAGTTATATATGGCTTCTGTACATGGGTCGGTGTCTCAAAATCTATTTTGATGGTGAACCATTCTATTTACTTTAAGTTAAAGTATTGGCGCTTCGAATGTATTTATATTCACTAATCTGTTCCATTAACCCATACTTTTACGTTTAAAATACTTTCTTCACGGAGAGCCACCCCAACTATTTTTAGTGAATTCGCCAGTAAATCATAGCAGCGTACAACATTGATTTTTCGTAACTCAGCCGAATGAGTCGTAATGTTTCTATTTTATGGCCGAAAGAAATGTTATAAATTATTTCTATAGTCCAACAAATTATTGTGAATAATTTAACGCTTACAAGAGCTTCTATATTTATTTTAATGTTTTATCCAAAAGTCTCGTATTTGAACAGGTTTGTTAATGAACATACTTTTAACATATAGAGTGGAACCAACTCAGAGCAGACCGAACGGAATACATTTCACCCAGAAAAATGTACCGTTTGATGTCCCTTAAATCCTGGTGGCAACATTGGACCTTATTTCTTTAAAAAATGATACCTGAACTCATAAAACAGTCGATGGAGATCGTTACCACATGCGATTTTATGATCTTTGGCTTGAAGATATGGGTGACAAGATTGATCTGCACAACATATGGTTTTAAGAGGACGGCAGAAACCATCGACTCATTGAAAACAATATTTGCCTACCAAGGTCGTAAGATTTAACTCCTTTTGCTTATTTCTGTTAGATTATGTGAAGCAATTAGCTTACTCTAACAAACAAGCAACAATCGAAGGCTTGGCGAGTAACGTTTTTTATATTATTCGTGACATACGGCTGCAATATTGGAAAAAGCTAGCAAATTTTGGACATCAAGCATGCGCTCTTGACTCACGCTACCCAAAAAGTTTCTTAAACAATGCATTTGAAGACTGTGAATTAAGACCTTTTAACTTTTTTTGCATTTTAATAGACAGTTAGTAATTTAATTTTCAAATTTATAAAAATAATTACAAATTTTAAAACCGAAATATTTTGAAGTCCAAAGCAACAACAAAAAGCAGCAGCAGCCCATATATTTTAACACAAAAAATTATTTATTAATCTAAAAACATTTTTAAAGAAAAAGTTTTAAGTCTGTCATATGACCTTAAAAAACAGTTTTCATGGAAACAAAGTGTCTAAAACAGAAAGTTTACATGTCAGGCATATAATGGACAATAGAAAATGTGTGAAATTATGTAAAACACAAGTGATAGCCAGTCTTTGTCAGCAATTATTTAAGACAAATTAAAAAAGGGAGTTGCAAATATTTTATCTCTTTTTTTTCTGCAAAAAAATTAGGCTTTTTTTACAATTAGAATTTAAAGAAAAATTTTATTTACAAAATCTAGTTTAATTATGGTTCTTAACATTTTATCTTTTCTACTAAAGCTAAGTTCTCTATTTAAATTTGCGAAAATTTCTTAGCAACTTTATTTAATTCACTTGAAAAATCTTACAATTAACAAAGCCAATTAGTAATGTCATGACTACAATTTCTAACAATTATTAATACGGAAATTTTTTACTTCTGGGTAACAATTCTACACGAAAAGAGGACAGCAACTAATATTTCGAAGGTTGAAAAATGTTGCTAGACACATTTTATAATTTAGAACCTGCTGCCAGAAACATTGCGTATCATTTAACAAATTCAACTTTAACTTTATTTTTCATTTATTTTGCAATAATTTTTTTTTTATAGAATGTGAAAGGAGTTCGCACAAGATGATGAATGGCAGATGTAAAATATTATTAATTACTTTCGCAGGCTACAACGGACAGCTGTAAGGGTGTAAAAAGGAACCACTTTATAGGAGTTGTTATTTATTTTTTTTATTTTATTTGAATAATTATGATTTTCTTGGTTTAAGCAGTTTTCCTGTTATTTCCTTCCTTATTTATTCGGCTTTTATTAGTTTTTTAAAAGTAGTTTGAAATCACAATTTCTTTAAAATATTACTTAAAGTGGCTTAAATTAAGTCACTTTTCAAAAAAAAAAAGAACAAATTATTAAAAATTTCTACAGCCCCATTTGCAAATTGTAAAACTAAATGCAACTAACTTCAATAAACCTTATCACATTTATACATTTTAATGCTTCTAAAATCTACAATTAAAGATTTAAATCAAAAATTAGCAAACCAAATTAAATCGTTGCTCTTAACATGGATTTTAAATTCATGAATGTTTCATTAAACCAAAATCATTATACCAACATCTTACCCTTGTAATAAACTCAATGGATACGCACAAGCTTTTATTAATTCACATAATGACGATTTAACATAAAAGCAAAATCGCACACATTCCCACAAAATGTCTAAACGTTTGAAAATACTTAATTCGTAAATGTACATAATTATTACAAATTTCTAAATTTTCATATTCCAGTTACAACACTCACAAATGAAATTGTTCAAAATGCATAAAATGCAAGCGAAATAAATTGGCAGAGAGCAGAAAAAATGAACTAAATAAAATTTAAACAATAAAACAAAAACAAAATAACAATAATGGCAACAATTATGGTAAAAATAATTAATACAAAGAGAAAGTTGAACGAATTCCCACAGTCATATGAACTCATGCTTATAAACACAATCAATTGAAGTGAAAAATATGAGGGCTGATTTAGACGCTATTTGTTTCATTCAAACTGCGTGTGCTCTGCAATAATTTAAAATTTAAAATTCAACATTTATTTTATTTTATTTTTTTATATATTTTTGTTACATTAATTTAAAGTGACTGAAAAACTTATTCAACTTTTAATTTCGAATATAAATAAGAGGGTTAATGAAATATTTGTTCCTCAGGAGGGCTGATTTTTCTTGTGAAAGTTACTCAATTTTCTCTTGCGAATGTGAACATATAAAGATGGACATATTTCGAAAACAAAAAAATTTATTAAAGAGTTATATACAAAGGGTCAACTAGCACCCCTGCAGGCGTAGCCAACAGAGTTGCAATTTCAAGAACATGGCTCGCAGAACCACATTCTTGCTCTTGCTTGAGGGTTGGAGATTATCCAACCCCGTCTGTTGAGAGGGCAACAGCACACTTATTTGCCACCGCACCTTCCTTGCGGACACTTTACTTTAACTGTCAGCCACCACGTATACACCGGAGGGACTTCACCAATAACCGGCTACAGAAATGGGTGGCTCTCTGCATGGGCTACCGGTTCTCATGGCTGCAGTCTCTTTAAGGACACTGTTCAGTCCTTTTGACAAATACGTTACTTATCTATCCAGATTTGGTGCCTGCACAACGGGGGCTGATTGCTCCTATACACCGAATGCACTTGTGTCAAAGCTCAGGTTAGATCAGCCAGACCCTTAGTAACCCCGAAGGAATGCGTGACAGTACTGTTGGTCTCAGTGAAAGTTAAATGTGTATATGGGTGCACCTTATATGGCAATTTTTATTGCTTATTTTTTGGTTCTCGCCAAACAATTTTGGGTGGGCTTGCTTATGCAATACAACCAAAAAAAAAATAGACATTACACACAAACAGTCTTAAAATATACATTTGATACTAATTAATCATAAAATATAATAACATAATAATATAATAAGTCAATAAGTCAATCAATGTTTTTGTGTTTGTAAATCTAAAACAACGTGACATTCATGTTCTCATTTAAAACTGACTCTCTGTGTGGCGATCATTGTCTATAAGAACCACTGTGTTTATTAAGTAGTTTTCGTCGATTTTATTATAAAGAAATATAAGAACAATGGAAAAAATAGGGGATTTCAAAGATAATCTGCAAATCCTGTTAAAGGCAGATTTTAAAACTCAGCATTTTCAAACAGCGTATAATTGATGTGAAAGGTATTAGGGAGAACAGAGAACAGATGCGAAAGTAAACAGAAAAAGAGTGATCCTACTAATCGAATTGAACACAAGCCACCCAAGTTAAACCAAAAACAACCACAACTGAATTTGAAGGTAAAATGGATCGGGTGGTGGCTGTCTATCGTTCAGGAATTAGACGGTGTGAGTGGTGTGGGAAAATATTTACACGCTAATGTGGATTTATCAGTTTTATAGCTGTTTCAACTTATTACATCGCTTACCTAGTGATGTATGACACACTTTAACTAAAATAGTTCAAAGGTTTGCAATAAACTCTGATGTCTGTTACGAGGGTAAAAACCATTTAGTGGACTATTGCACAGCAATAGTGTGCAGTTTGCACATCTCTGCAATAAGACTCTTCATCCAAAAGAATATTCTAAGCATTTTAATTCGCAGGGAGTGCTGTCTGCTACAAAAGACACCTTCTCCAAGCACTGATTTACATTTCCTTAAATAAATACTCTGCAATGCACTCTTGGGATGTTCTTGCTGGAGCAGAAAGAGAAATAGGACTATAGCGAATATTAAAATATAATCGACCTTTTTATATATTCACTAGAAAAAGTAAAAAAAGTATACATAAGTTTTTTATTCCGTTTCTAATTTCTACAATATCCATTTTCGACCACTTAAGCATAGCGAAGTCGATTGAGCAATGTCCGTCTGTCCCTCTATCCGTCCGTGTAAGTGTTGAAATCAATTTACCAGGGTACGAGATGAGCTAGATCAGACTTAGCGTCGAAAGAGGTACTATGTTTGATCGGTCCATGTTTCTCGAGGCAGTGGGCTAAATAACACGCCTGCGTCTAATTTTTACATGTTATTTGGAACAATAAAGTAACTTCAATCAAAAAAAAATTAAATAAAAAAAAATTTGAAGCGATAGAGAATTAAAAAAAATAATAAAAAATCGAGTAAAATAATTTTCGCTCGCCAAAATTTTCCGAATTATGGGCCTCTAAAATGTTTATAGAAAAGTTCAATTGTCAATATGGGCATCATTTAAAAGCTTTAAAAAAGATATTTCAGGAAGTAATAAAATTTTTAAAAAATGCTTAACCCGTTAAGAGCCGACGACGTTTTTATGTAAAATTAGACATCTTATTTATTTATTTATTTATTTATTTATTTTTTTCTTATATTTTGTTGTCACCTCAATATATGTTTTTTTTTGTGATAGGAGCTACTTCACTAAACTGTATTTACATACATGGTGAAGAGTATATAAGATTCAGCATAGCCGAATATAGCACTCTTACTTGTTTATTCTTATGTTAAATAATATTTATTTTTTTTTGAGTTTATGGGTCTAATAGTTTTAGGGTTAAAATTAAGAGCCCATTAAATTCTACATTCACCTTAAAGTCTTTATACCAAAATTCATATATTCTCAAGCTGTATTTTTTTCGAAAATTGCCTGCTTCCATATTGCCCCCTTAACAATCATAAAATAATCTTTAAATTTTTTTATTAATTCCTTGATTATTAACAATTGTGTAAAATGTTTTTAACAAATAAAAGTTGAAAACTTTAATCAAATATTTTGTCACTTTCCTTGTCACAGTTTGTAGCAATAATACTAAAAGTACAAGTGAATCATAAATACTTATTGTACAAGTAAAAATTAACAAAGGAAAAGAATCCATAAAAAATTTTATTTTTCGTTTCAACATGACATGATGTTTTAAGGATTGTCACCATATTATTGCGAACATTAGAGTAACAGCGTGCAGACAAACAAAAAACAAACATATTTTGATAATGACACTAAAATACATTTGTCATAATAATCATTATAATTAAAGTTCCCATATTTATTGTCAGTACTAGCAAGCGAAATATTTTTTTATTAATGGAATTTTATTTGGATCGGGCCATGCAGTTTAAAAAGTTACAACGAAACTCATGCATGTTGCGTACTCATTAAAATCAAATCACTAGGTATGTTCGATATTGCTGTTCTAGAGAGAGAGAGAGACAGTAAGAAGGGGAGAGAGAAAAGAGACTAAATTTACTCTATTACTATTCTCTTGTAATCATTGAATATTCTAGAGAATTCAAAGCTACAAAGCATATTTGCAAGAGGATGTCACAGAGTGCTCACTTTGTACTTGTGATAGTTCAGAAACCTTTAATAACTTTTACCTCACAAAACTTTAGCTAGCGCTGTAATCACTTCTTCTTGATTTTTTAAGAATTCAGTACTTAAATGTCAATAACATTTTTTGCCAGTAAAAGATATTTTTCTAAATTTTTCAATAAAATTATAAATCGACTTCAGATAAATTTAAATTTTAAGTTCATTACAGACAAACAAATAAACGAATTTAAATGTTTCATGCAAATTAAATTCTGAAAGTTGTTGTTTCACTTTAGCATTTAATTTATTTCTTAAACTTCTCGAGTAGTTTTAAGGAAATAATTTCAAAAAATTAGTGGTTACAATTTTCTTGTCACATATTTGCCCCCTTCTTTCCCATCTTAAGCTTCTTCATTTATGCAAGGCATTATTGACTTTTCACTATTTCATTCAATTGTAGCACAAGGACATTTATAATATACCTGATTTAATTAACAGCTATTAATGAGCTTTTGGCTTTTCGCCTTTGTAATTTTCTATTAAAATTGTTATTGGAAATTTGTTTCTTTGTGTATTTTTGCCAGACGCTCTGTTGAGTGTTTGCATTAATTGCTTTTATCCTTACGAAATTACTATAAGACCATACATTGACAGGATGTTTTACATTTGTGCAGAATAAGGATTTTCATAAAATTCTAGAAATCGATCAAACGCAAATAATTAAATTTTAATCAAAAAAAAAATTTTTTTTTGGAACAATCTGTTAACATTTGAACACGATTACGAGCATATGACTGCTCTCGATGATGCGCTTTCCGAAAATATAGTTTTTAAATACTTTTTAGTGCATTGCTGAATGTATATGACGAATAATTTTGGCTTCTTAGGCATCAATTGCCAGCATTAAAATTGAATTCACATGGCCCTATATGAAATACTTGAGAGATGTCAAATCACACGAACTTAAAAATCAATTGACAGGCCTATTTCTTATAAAACCCCTGTCGCAAATTTTTATTATTTTTTTTTTTTTTTTTTTTTTTAATAACTCGATGGTTGCCGCAGGGCACTTAGCTCCATATCTTTCTTATTTTTAACCAAAAAATCATTGATCATGGTACGATCACGATGTCCATCCACCGTAACGTAAACTATTAAACTCACCATCGTGTAAACCGCACCGACCGGTTCATTTCTGGATCTAATAGAGTCTGTAGCATCTATTACAGATTATTGTCACCCAACATGTAGGAATTTTGTTTAATATAAAATCTATTGAGCCAGAAAAAAACCTCAATACTGAACATAGTTTTGCTTTGAAACAATTGTCTATAAGTTGCGAGAATCAGTGATTGGTTTTCAAAGTAAATCTGGATAATTTGATAGCGATGTTTAAGGTTTCATCTATTATGATGATTTGGCAGAGTGTAATGAGTTTAAAAGTCAAAAAGTGAGTGCACTATAACAGTTCGTTTAGTAGTTAACACCTTTGTAAATTCTACTGGGCCTCAAAATCTCCTTTATAAAACAAATGACAAATTAGTGCTGATGGAATTTGTTAATTTGTCTAATATGCTGCATTAATTGAAGTTACTTGAGCCGCCAAAACAATGCCAAAATTTTAAAAATTAATCCAAAAAATATAAACAAAATGAGAGTTTTAAAGAGCCACTCTGAAAATGGAAAAAAAAACTTTACAAATATCTGTAAATAAATTTGTTAAATACATGATAAATTTAAGCAGTACGTATTCCAGTATTTTTGTGTTGGATTAATTCGAAAAATATCTCTATAATAATAAAAAAAAAAAAACACAAACAAAAAAAAATTCGTAAAAGAATTTCTTAACTAGTTGAGAGTTACAAGCTGCTGTAAATGAAATGAGAATTATAATCAGTACGTATATGGTTAATAACTTCAGGAAAGGGATGATCTGAAAGAAATTGTAAATTGTGTATTGATACAGAAAAACCTTCTTTTTAAAAAGATGTTCAATAAAAAAACTTTAAAGAAAGAAATAGAAATTTAAGAAAAGAAATTTAATTTATATCTATCCAAAGAATATTATAAGTATCAATGTTCTACACTCAAGAAATTCATTAACAAAAGCTTTTAACACGTATCAAAATGTAAGATTATTTTAAAATTATTAACAACGTTAACGATTTTTTTCCGGTGGATTTTTTTCATAAAAATAACAAATTTAAAATTTTCCCATAAAGAAAAAAAAAAAAGAAAACAAAATGCCTGTAAGAATTTTAATAAAAACAAGGTGAAGGAGCGTGTTTAAAAATTAAAGTTAACAAGACAGTTTAATTCATATTTCATTGCAAGCTCCGAAAGCATTTTTAAAGACATGGAGTGGTTTTTAGAATAAAAGGGCAGCAGAAGCGGATTATGTTGTTGGCATGTTGAATTTGCGTTTTGTTAACATGTTGTTTTTTTATTATTTATTTATTTTTTTCTGGTTTGAGCATGATTAAATGTTTTGAGATTTTTTTGAAGATTAATATAAGTATTTTTTTTTTGTGTTGTTTTTTTTACTTAATAAACACTTTAATATTACTGATACTGACACAAAATAAAAAGTCATAACTGTTTAATATTTCATTCTGAAATAAATTGTTAATAAATGAAAACGGTTTCAGTCAAAATTAATTCTTATATTATAAACGAATAAGTATTTTATTTAGTTTATCAAAGGATACTCCTCTGACAATAACAAATAGTTGTTTGCTTCTCTCATGATTCCACACAAAGAAGTAGCGTAAACAAGTAGGAGAGCTATATTTGGCTATGCCGCATCTTATATACCCTTAACCATATACGTAAGTGAAGTAACTCCAATGAAAAAAAAAACAAATATTGGGGTCACAGAAAACTAAAAAATAAACAAATTATTAAGTATAAAATTCTACATAAATATGTCACTAGCTCTTAATCGGTTAGGCACTTTAAAAAAATGTTTAGCATTTCCCTAAAGATCTCTTTAAAAGCTTTTGAATGATACCCATATTGACGTCTTAAAAAATGGTGCACGATCGTATTTTTTCTATGAAAAGTTAAGAGGCCAATAACTCAAAAATAATGAGTGAGCGTCACCTGATGTTTTTTCTTATTTTTCAATTCCCTACCGTCCCATATATTTATTTTTTTTAAATTGGAGTTACTTAAAAGAACTAGAGGCACGCGTAGTGTTTTGCCCACTGACACGAGGGGCATAGACCGATCGTGCTGATTTTCAATAATAAATCTGATCGAGTGATATATTTAAGTTTTTTCTAGATAATTTAATGTGCCTGGCAAAGTTGATTTTAACCAGAACATGGAAGGACAGACTTCCTATGCATAAAGATTCAAAAAATATATCTGTGGCCATAAGCAATGACAGCTTAACTCGTTTTTTTGGAAGTTTTCAACAGCATTTTTAATTTTAATTTTGTTGCGTTAAATAAGGGAATATCGACTTTAGCTGTTTAGATTTAAAGGTAAAAACTGAACTAAAATTTTAAATAATTTTTTATGTCATTAAAACTTCATTATTGTTTCCATAATTTCTTAGCTACTGATTTGTATAAAAAAAACCAAATTAATTAGACAAGTTTGTTAAAATAAAAGTTATTGACTTTGAACCAAATTTTTATTTATAGAAATAATCAATTCTTCGAATTAAAGTAAACTTTTTTTATTGCGATACATTTTCTCTGGCAACATTCTAACTTTGTAAAAAAGTCTCAATGGGCTTTTGCAATAGAAAAATAGTCAACAATTATGACCACAATAACTTCTACGTTCAAGAAATATACAATATTTTTTTATAATACACAAGAAATCTGCCAATTGCAAGTTCGATTCACACTGGAAGTGCTGCGTACAGTGTAAAGGCCATCATTAACTGTTGTTGTACTTTTAAAGTCGCTGCCTATTTCGATTCAAACAAATTTTAAGCATCTGCTTGTAAAAGTTTAAAATAAATGGCCGTATTTGTCAAAACCACGTCCTGTATGGAAACACTTTTAGGTTTTTAAATTTATTGTTGAGACTTATTTTTATAGCGATCACATTCGAACATGCTCTGTACCTTTTCTAAAAGGCTGCTTCCTAAATTTGAAGAACTTAAGCCTTCACCTAAAAATCCTTTCACTATAGGAATACCCTTTATATTTTAAATTTTCTTAAAATTGTTTATATATGTTATGGTAACGGGCATAAGAATATTAAAACTTAAGCTGTACTTCAATTGCGGTTTACAAAACATGTTACTATTGGGGCACCCTTTAATTTAAAATATTATATTTGGTATTTGTTGCTATAGCAGACGTAATTTTACATACATTATTGAAATTTGATATTCAAGATATACCAAAATATATATAAATATCACCTCACTTAAGGAACACCCGTTAATTTTTAGAATTTCTTGTTATAACGACGTTGATAATACACCTTCTATAAATATGTCAAGAATCTGCTTACTACGGTTTCAAAAATACAGGGCTATGACAGACCGACAGACATTGCAGCGAAAACACTAGGGGGCCCTTTTGTCCTTTCGATACGCAATTTAAAAAAAATAAACGATTTTCTAATCAAAACAACTTAAATTGTAATGCTATGAATAATCCTTTGTAAAGCTTGAAAATAATTTAAGTTTTTCGATTTATTATTTTGTAAAAAAAATTTCCTCTACTTGATTCTCAAATAAACTTTTGTATCTTTACTTTCTTGTGACACTTTTAAATATTTATTATTTTAAGTCCTGACTTTCATACAAAAATCCAAGACACACAAAAACCATGCAAAGCAACTTCTTTTTATGGCTTAAGAAATTGAAATAAAAAAACCATTCACAAATTTTTGCAATATGTCACGAAATTATTTCGTGACTATTAAGTTAAGACATTTAAGAAATTTTCACAATAAGACAATTTACACACACACACACACATATATATATATACACCGAAAACGAAGAGATAAACTTATGCTGAATGCCATTCTTAGCGCACAACTGTTTGTTATTGTTGTTGTTTTAGTTTTTGCAAATAACTTGGCAACTAATAGCTTTGAGCACTTGACTTAATTATTTCTTAAAAGTTTTTTTCGTATTTCTAACCTCCTAAAACTAAGAAATAAAAAAGCATTAGGAAAGTGTTTTGCGAGTCAAGGAGGAATGAATAACGTTTCAACACATACGCTTTTAGTAACAAAACTATTATTGGGTTTATTTTAATACCCTTCATCACAAATGGAAAAAAGGTATATCTAAGTTTGTCGTTCCATTTGTAAGGTCTGATATGTTCTGAGTCCTTATACATAGCGAACTCGATTGTGCGATGTCGGTTCGTCTGTGTTAGTGTTCGTGTTGAATTCAACTTCGGTAAGCCACTAGATAGGCTGCACAAAATTTAAATAAGACAATCGATCAGATATAGTTTAAAAACATTTGCTGCTGAAAATTGGAAAGATAGGTCGGATTCTTTTGAGGCAACAGGCAAAACACCACGCCTGCATGTATTTTTTTCATATCATTTGCAACAAATCTTGTTAAATTGGAGTAACTTCAAACGAATAAACAATTATGCGAAGCGATAGAAAATAAAAAAATTAGAAAATAACATCAAGTGAAAAAATTGGCCCACGTCCATATTGTCCGAGTAATGGGGCTCTGAACTTTTCATAGAAAAGTACAATTGTTCAACATATTTTTAAAGACATCACTATGGGTGTCATTTAAAAGCTTTTAAGGAGATCTTTCAGGAAATAAAACAATTTTTCGAAAATGTTTAACCCATTAGGAACCGACAAAATTTTTATAAAAAATATTTGAAGTACTTAATTTGTTTTTTTTAATTTTTTATTCTCTGTTATCCGAGCATTTGTTTTTTTTTTTTTTTTTTTGACTGAAGAAACTACTCTAAATTTTTATAAATCGTGAAGGGTATATAAGATTCGAATATACCGCTCCTACTTATTAACATTCATTTGCTATAAATTAAGGAACATGTTGTTGTAACAAGTTTTCTGCTATGAATATAACAAGTTATTTAATATGTTACAAAATACCGCAGCATAAAAGGAAATGCAAGACCATAAAATTTTTATAAATACCAAGATAATTGGAAAATATACGAGATTTACTTAATAACTTCATAGCGTAGAATAAACACTTAAAACGATTAGAGTTAAAAAGTATTGTAAATCTTTAATTTGTAAAATATTTTAAAAATTCAAATTAATTTTATAAGTGAAAATAAAATTATTTATTAATTAAATGTTTAATAAGCTTAACCAAACTTTTAATTTTTTAACATTTGGCACTTTTTTGTTATAAAAAAAATCTCAATATTCTACAGCAAGTTTTGTAGCTCAATTTTCTTATTCCACAACATTCTAGTTTCTCAGTTCAATAGTTCAGAATTTTTAATCGATAGTGAGATATACGTAATTATTATTTCTATAGTTTAGAATAGCAGATAATAATTTGAATTAATCGGGTTCAAAAGATCAATATTTTTTGTTTTATTAAAAAAAAATTTGGTAATCGAAATTTAAAAAGTTTTTAATCATTCTAATTTTTGGTTGAAATCTTTGGCCTTAAAAATCATTTAAAAAATCATTTTATTTTTTTTTTTTAGAAAAAATATTTTCAAAGAAATGAAAGTATGAACTTGAGCATGACTTTTTATATTATTATTAATTTAATTTGTGTTATAAACAACACTCGTAAATAATTTACAAATCAAAATGCTAACAAATGTCTAAAGTAATTTGATAGTTAAATTTAGTTGTTTACTATCAGCTAATTTGCTCTTAGTAAATTCTTTAATGCAACTTGATCTTTAAAATTATTTATTTTCATGTATGTATTATATGTTTTAAATTGCTAACAAGATTTTTATTATCATTTAAGCAACCCTATCGTGAACAAAAATTATTATTGCAACCATGAAACTCTTATTCCCCATGAAGAGGAACTTGCTTTTTTGGAAACATTTGTTCCCGCTATCAATTTGCAGTGAATGCAAATTAGAAAGAAAAAATATGCATAGGAAATAATATATTCGGAAATAATTTAAGCACTTTTTTAAGTTGTAAAATGTATGGAAATATGTAGGATGGGTGCAATTGTATTAAACAGTTTTTAATTTTTAAGTTGAGCAGTTGTAAATTTTAACTGTGAGTCAATTCTTCTTCGTTTTGTGGGTAAAGTCTTTATGTCACTGGACTCTTTCTATTTTCGTGGTTTTTTACAGCGGTGGAATCAAAAATTTGAATAGGAAGGTGCAAGGCATATTGATATCAGGTGAACGTATAAGTCAATATTTCATCTATACCATATGGCTATTCCGAATCTCATATAAAGAGTCATCCAAATAACGCGCCTACATGTTTCTTTGAAATAAAACACAAACTATTTGCAATTTTTTCAAGCTGTTTTTTTTTTATTAAAAGTATGATCCATTACAATTATAAGTGGAATAGAATATCATTCAAATGTCCACCATGACTGCGTCTGTAGACATCAATCCAAATATCGAAATTTTCAATGACTTTCCGACATGTTGCTGGTGTTATTTCACGAATTGCAACTTGAATGTTGTTCTTTAGATCATTTTTTGTTTGTGGCTTATTAGCATACACTCGACTTTTCAAAAAACCCCACAAAAAAATCTAATAGTGTTAGATCACATGACCTTGGAGGCCAATTCAAATCTGCATTTTGCGAAATTATTCGTTGAGGAAATTTTGATCGCAAAAGCGTAATGTTTTCCCCAGTTGTGTAACATGTAGCACCGTCTTGCTGGAAATAGACGAAAGACACATCAATATGATTCAACTGTGTCAATAAAAAGTCTATCAACATTGATTGGTATCTCTCAGCATTCACCGTAACAGCATTTCCATCATCATCTTCGAAGAAAAATGGCGCAATGATTCCATTTGCCTAAAATGCACACCAAACAATAACTTTTTGTGGGTGTAGAGATTTCTCATGAATAACACGAGGATTTTCATCACCCCAGATACGACAATTTTGTTTATTAAAGAATAGATCCATTCTGAAATGAGCTTCGTCACTAAACAGAATTTTGCTTGAAAACAATGGATCTGTTGTTCGTTGTTCAATAATCCAACTAGGAAATTACGACGTTGTAAATGGTTGTTGTAATGTGTACCTGTCCATGGTTAAAACTGTACTACGTTCTAATAAAACAAAATGGCTTATGTCATTTGAAAAGATGTCACGTGTAAAAATTATATAGTGCTGACATCTAGGCCTCACATTTGGATGACCCTTTACTTTTTAACATTTATATAAATCAAGTTTAGTGAAGTACTACCAAGCAAAACACGAATATTGGGATAACAGAGTAGTAAAAAAAGAGAAAAAAAAATTAAGTACTAAATAAAATTTTACATTAAAAAATTTTACCGTCTGTTAATGGGTTAAGGAGTTTTAAATTATTTTAGCATTTCCTGAATGAACTCTTTAAAAGCTTTCAAACGATACCGATATTTATATTTTAAAAATATGATGCAAAATCGTACGTTTCTATAAAGAGTTCACAAAGGCCCGTAACTTGAAAATTTGGGCGAGCGCCAATTTTCGCTTGTAATGTTTTTTTTTCTTTTTTTAATTTCTATCGCCCCACATATTTTTTTTTTTTTTTTTTTTTTTTGATTGGAGTTACTTCACCTAACTAGATTTGTGAAAATTTGAGGTAGGCGTGGTGTTTTGCCTGCTACCTTGAAAGACCTGAACCGATCTTGCTCATTTTTAGTAGCAAAATTTTCAAAACTGTGTCTGATCGATTGGCATTTTTAAATTTCTTATAGCTTCTCTAGTGCCTTGACAATGTTGATTTCAACACTAACATGGACGGACAAACGGAAATCGTTCAATCGACTTCGCTATGCATAAAAACTCAGAATACATTTACTTTACTGGATCGGTCAAAAATATTGTAGAAATGACAAAAGAAATCACAAACTTAAATATAAACTAAAGTGGTGAAGCAAAGAACTTTAAAACATTCTTTTTAAATATTTTTAAGTAGTTCAAGAAATTACAAATTTATTTATTTTTAAAGCCCTGTAGATCTGTTTATATCTTTATATTATGATACCATACCTTTTAAATAATAATAATTAAAAATTACTGTAAAGTTTTATAGATAAAAAAATCTTTTGTTTACGTAAAAATCATATCTCAATTTGCTCCTCCTAAAACACTTATAGAAAACGATTTTTTTAAAGTTGTTCACAAAATTTCTATACACCTAACAGTATTAATTATTTCCTTCAATTCATTATTATTACGAGGGCTGCTATATATTTCTGGCCTAATAGTGAAAATGCGAATATTTATAATCAAAAATGGTTTTATTGTGTTTCAATTTATTCTTCAGCATGACTTATACACTTTTGCATGCGCTCAAACCAGTTGTCGAAGCACTTTTTCCACTCCGATTGAGACACCTCTAAAACATGGTTTTTAAACACTTCAACAGCTTATTCTGGCGACGAAAATTGTTGACCACGCATTTTTTTATTGATGTGCGGAAACAAGAAAAAGTCATTAGGTACCAAATCAGGGCTGTACGGAGGATGACCCATTAATTCGACGTTTTGGCCAGTCAAAAACGCTCTGGTTTGAGCCGATGTGTGAGAGCTCGCATTGTCATGGTGAACAATGATTCGTCTTCTCTTGTTGGTTTTTCGAATTTCTCCGATGACTTCAGGCAAACAAATTGTACTGTACCACTAAGAAGTGGCCGTCCTACGTTGCTCAAGCGGAACAGTCGCCACATGACCAGTTTTGCCGAAGAAACAGGCGACCATTTGCTTCGAAGTGCTTCTTCCACGAACAACCTTCTTTGGATTTTGCTCGACTTTGAAGACCCACACGGTCGATTGTTGTTTCGTTTCGGGCTCATACATACAGATCCATGATTCGTCACCTGTGACAATCTTATAAACGTCTTTTGAAGCACCGCAATCGTATTTTTGCAACATTTCTTTGCACCAATCGACACGAGCCTTTTTCTGAGCGACTTTCAAATTGTGCGGGATCCAACGAGAACAAAACTTTTTTTACGGCCAGGTGTTCATGCAGTATCGAATGTATGCTGGTGGAAGAAATGTCCAAGGATGTCTCTACCTCTCGGTATGTCGCATGTCGATCTTGCATTATGAGTTCACGCACGGCATCAATGTTCTCTGGCACAACAGCCGTTCTTGGACAACCTTCACGGAATTCGTCTTTGAGCGAGCTTCGGCCACGATTAAATTCATTATACCAATTTTTCACAGTGCTATACGATGGTGCTTCATCGCCATACAAAGATTTAAGTTCATCAATGCACTCTTGTCGTGATAATCCACGTCGAAAGTTGTGAAAAATGATGGCACGAAAATGTTCACGAGTTAATTCCATTTTTTTCTATATTAATTTTTTCAAGTCACTGTAAACAACACAAATAATGGTCGTACGTCAAAACGTTTTGAGTACGATTATGCTTAAAAATGACAAACCTTCCAATGGAAATTTCAGATTGCACTTGGCAGCAATCAGTGTTGCCAGGCCTGAAATATATATAGCAGCCCTCGTATAATAAATCGCTTTTGTAAAAACTGACATTTGAACTGTTACTTTTCTCTTCGTTTTAATTAAATTTGAAAAAGATTGTTTGTGAAATTTATACACAATAAAAAAAATTATTTTAATACCGCAAAAAACATTTTTAGAACTTATCATAAAACTGTAAAACCATAATAAAAGGAGAAGTATATTAAACACATAAAAAAATAAAAAAATAAATAAAAAAATATATAAAGGAGAGCAGTGAACATTTCACGATTAAATTATTTTTATTGCAGAACAAACCCACTTTTTATCGCTTAATAGTTGATACTAAAGACTAAATAAAATATGTTTTTGAAAATGATTGAAAAACCTCTTAAGCACTCTCTGCAACTTATTTTAGTTCTTCGTAATAAACAGACAATATGTTTGTAAGTTTTAAACATAAACAATATAAATAGTTGTGTGTTGTTTTAGAGCAAATAATAAAATTATATTTTAAGCCGGAAAAATATTTAAAAAAAAAAAACATATTTTATTACGAATAAAATTATGAGCTCTTTTTAAAACCAATTATTCGCTATTTTAGTAGCTGTATGCCAAAGAACCCTCATAGTAAATTAACAAAAAAAATATTTTTGTAAAATACGAGTACATAAGTGAATATTTCTCACTCTGTTACCAATTTCTTCTTATCTTTAGCCGTTTTAAATAAAATTTGAATTAAAGTTAATTTGTGACAGTTGTATTGAAGGACATAAATTAACTTGAAGATATTTGTTAACGAGTCACATGCGATGCAGATATGTGAGTTAACTTATTTACCAAGATTTTTGACTCTGTTCTTAGGAGGAAATATGTGATCACGGTGATATAATTAATTAAATAAAGTACGAGTTGGGTTAACACACCAAAAGTTCACTACCATGTTTATAATTTCTTCAATATCCATTTCAACCCCATAAATTAAATGTATTCTGGAGCCTTATGCATAGCAAAGTGCATTGAGCGATGTCCTTCTGTACGTCTGTCCGTCTGTGTTATTGTTAAGTCAACTTTGCCAAGGTGCTTGATGAGCTAGAGAATATACAAATACACCAATCGATCAGACATAGTTTCGAAAATTTTGTGGTTGAAAATCAGCAAGATCGGTTCATGTCCTTCGAGACAGTGGGCCAAACACCATGTCTGCCTCTAATTTTTTTAATATCATTTGCAACAATGGAGTAACTCCACTCAAAAAAAGAAATATGTGGTGCAATATAGAATTAAAAAATAAGAAAAAAACATGAAGTGAAAAAATTGTGGCTGGCCCCTATTTTTCGGGTTATGGGCCTCTAAACTTTTCATAGAAAAGTAGGATTGTAAACCATATTTTTTAAGATGTCAATATAGGTATCATTTATAAGCTCTTGAAGAGATCTTTCAGAAAATACTAAAAAAAATTTATAATTTTTAACCGATTAAAAGCCGATGACAATTTTTTTTATAATTTTTATTTTTTTTATTTTTATTTCTCTGTCAACTAAATATTTGCTCTTTGATTGGAGTTACTTCACTACATTTGTTGTTGAAGCGTCCGTAGTGCTACCCAGGGCGAACATTAGGGTCACTAGAGATCGTTACCGCATCATGATCAATGATTTTTTTTTTTGTTGTTTTTTTTTTTTTGCTTGAGTTCATGGCATGACATAATTATAACTGGATAGTCAGCGTATGTGACTAACGCAACTTTCAACTTATTGAAATGAAATTTGACAATAATTTAATTTCGAGAAATGGGAATTGTTAGTTGGCCTTCAACATCACACGATTTGGTACCTATCGATTATTTCCTGTTGAGACAAATGAAGTCAGTGGTCAAAGTCGATACACAAGCAGCAAAATTCTCCTTTAGGCCGAATAATGTTCTTGTTATTTGCGACACACGGACAGCAATGCTTAAAAAAATTGACTTAAATTTAAAATCAGTTTCAATTATTACTGCAGAGCATAAAAATCATTTTTTTATTAAAATTTAAAACTTTGTGATATTTTTCACAATATAAAACACCATCGGGCTTGAAAAAACATCCCTTTTTTTTACAAAAAATGATACCTCTAACTCTTGTGCGATAAGTGCTTCAACTGCTTCAGTTTCCTATTTTTTTTTTTTTCTTTTTTAAACTTTTATTTAATAAATTTTTAATTCATTAAAACAAAAACAAAAGCAACTTAAAACACAAAATGCAATTTTGCATTTCATTTTTCACTAATGAACTTGAAATATTAAATCTGGTTTAATTCATTTAGGGATAAATACATTTTTATTTGTAAAACAATAAGTGTGGTTTTTTTCGATTTTTTTTTCTGTCAATTAGCAATTTAATTGTAAAAATCAAATACACAGTTTTAAAAATTTTTTTAACTAAATAAATAAATTTAAAAAATGTTACAGGTTAAAAATGAAAAGAAAAAGTTAAGCAAATATTTTAACAATTTCATAAAAAATTTCTAAAATTTTGATTTAAATATTAAATTTCAATTTTTAATATATTCTTGCTGTAACTTTGGTATTAAAATGTTTTTAGTCTTAAGGTATTCGTTCATAATCTTTAAATGTGTATTAACTTTAATAAAAAATAACATTTATTATTTTATCTATTAAATTATTGTCATTTAACTTTTCTTACACTGTTTAATAATCAATTTCTTTTAATAAAAAAAAAAAACAAAAATTTCAGCACCCAAAGGAAAATTTATATAAACAAAAAAAGTTTTTCGTCAAGGTTTTTCTTTTACTAGACAAAGACAGGTAAAATCATTCAATCTTTTATAAACTAAAACAAAAATCAATGTTAAAGTCTGTACACTGTTTTCACTTCTTCCAAATTTAATCAAAATACAGTGTATGAATTTAAATTGGCAGCACTTAAGGGATTTTTTGTCATTTGATGATTTGGGCGGTTTAAAGTTTTTATGATTTAATAATTTTTAATACTTAATTGCTGTCTGTCTTTGTGGTTTTGTAATTAAGATTTAAGGGTCATCACTGAAAATTTTAAAATTTTACTTCTAATTTAGTATGGATTTACTTGTCATTCAAAGAAATTTTTAAAATACCTTAAAAGTCAATTTTAAGTTCACTTCCTATTTCGATAAAAAAAATTTTCAATAACCCTTGGAACTGAATCATAAGGTTCATGCCAAAATATTTGGTAAATCTGAAATGTTCTATCGACCTTATCGTGCGTTTGCCAAACATCTTTTCCCTCTTTAAAAACATATTTTGTGGGATGCAGCGCGATTAAATAGGTTATCGAATAATTCCTTTCAAAAAACCAAAAATTGACAAAAGGCAGCCCATAGTGTATTATACATTTATTTCTCTCCATGTTCTTAAAAATGATTATCAAATGCAATGTTGCAATACATTTCAATTTGTTTATAACAAAAAAAATGCAATTTTTTTAATTGATTAATTTTTATAGAAATATTCCGACCTTTTGTATTACAAAATAGGATTCTTATTTTTGAATTGATTTTGTCATAATGAGACCTGGTACAAAAGTGTTTAAAAAATATAAAAACTTTAACTAACCAAACAGCAAGGTGGTAACAAAGAGACTGGTCTATTTCTCCTAAGATCCATCTCTTTGGCTCAAATGACTTTCTTAAAGTATTATATGCCATCCTTATTTATATTAAGGAAAATTTGAGGACACTTACAAAACAAACAACGTTATTTGATGTCGGAAAGCTACGAAGCAAAAAGGGCCTACCTTAATCTCATTTAAGAATTGCTATTATAAATATCTGCGTCTTTTAAAATATATTTATTTTTACAAAAAAAAAAGGAATAAACAACTAAGTCGAGCAGAGCAGAGTCCTTATGCATAGCTAATTCAATAGAATGATGTTCATATGTCCGTCTGTCTATCCATGTTAGTGTTAAAATCTACTTTGCCGAGACACTAAGTGAACTACAGAAAATTTAAATACGCCAGTCGATTAGATATAGTTTCAAAAATTTTGAAATTGAAAATCAGCAAAATCGCTATATGACTTTTAAGGCAGCAGGCAAAACATCGCGCCTGCCTCCAATTTTTGCATATCGTTTAGAACAATGAAGTAACTTTTACCAAGAAAACAATTATATGGAGCAATAGAGAATTTAAAAATAAGAAAAAAAACATCAAGTAAACAGATTGGCGCTCCTTCATATTTTCCGAGTTATGGGCCTCTGAGCTTTTCATAGAAAAGTACGATTTTGCACCACATTTTTTAAGATATCATTCTGAGTATCATTTAAAAGCTTTTGAAGAGATCTTTCAGAAAGGGCTACAATTTTGTAGAAATGCTTAACCCATTGAGAGACAGGGTCAATTTCGTGTAAATTTTTTTTTAATCTCTTTTACCCTAATATTTGTTTTTTTGATTGGAGTCATTTCACTATATTAGAATCGGCATAGCAGAATATAGCACTCTTACTTTTTTTATTAACTCTAAAAGAAGTAATGCCTGTTTTGAAGGATGTATGTTTGTGTATGAATTTATTTATGTGTGTGTATAACTTGGCAAATTTTCGCCATTTCGATTAAATTTATGTTTTTGTGTTAAGAAAATAATAATTAATTAAAAAAAAAATCATTTAGGCGATTTTTAAGTTGGTTCTGGCGAATTCAGTCAGAAAAATAATCTGGCAACTCCGCTCAAGCCTGCTAACACAAAACATTGACTTCCTTGCAGTAAAATATATTGTTACTTTTGTCCCTTTTATGATAAACGTACGGATTCCTTTGATTGCAAATACCACTGTGGCACATTATAAATTCGTTATTTTCTTAACTTCTTATGGCTCTATCTGGCTGCATACTAGATCTTGATCCTACCCGTCTCTTTAGGATCCTATGGCGTCGTATTAACTAAACATGCGTTGCTATCAACGCAGCCATCCACGCTACATTACTGTGTTACTCCGGCGAGACATGAACTACTCGATGCTTTGTTTAGTATCCTCAACCATAACACAGATCTCTCCTCCTCCTGGATTTATACCCAAGCAAGTTATCCCTACTAATCCAATAGCCACAACTTAACATCTGCCGTACACTGTAATCATTTTGCTACTTCCTTCCTGCTAACAGCTAGAACACTCTTCTCTTCTTATAAAGGTCGTCTTGACAACTATCTACTACTACTTTTTTATTAAATAGACGTCTCCACTAATTTATCTAGCCATAGAATCACACAATAAGTCTCTTTCTTTTTCCTTGAGGTTTGTACTGCAGTTTTTTAATTGTTTCTTAATTATTATTTCTTCTTTGTACGCATGTCTGAAGATGGGCTCGAACTCACGATCTTCTGTTTTACAGCACGCAGCTCTACAACGCAACAATTGAGGATGCTCGACTTGTGTTAGCTAATTGTCGTATTATTCAATACACACACCCCGTGGTGGTAGAAGTAACTTTTCACCTTCTGTTTTCTTACCACGCACATACGGACAACAACAACAGGCGTTGCCAGATCTTATGTTCGTAACAATATCATCCAGTTAGAGAACATTTTCCCTTTCAGACCTTATTTTCTATTCGCTTATTACTTTGTAGCAAAAGGCTTTATTACAAAAAAAATCATTATCCTTTGTGTAACTACTTCTAAAATCATGTGCAGCTAAATAAAAATCGTACAGTGTTTGAGCAAAATTATAACATTATTTTAGGTATACGAGGGCTGCTATATATATTTCTGGCCTGGCAACACTGAGTGCTGCCAAATGCAATCTGACATTTCCATTGGAAAGTTTGTCATTTTTAAGCATAATCGTACTCAAAACGTTTTCACGTACGACCATTATTTGTGTTGTTTACAGTGACTTGAAAAAATTATAGAAAAAAATGGAATTAATTCGTGAACATTTTCGTGCCATCATTTTTCACAACTTTCGACGTGGATTATCACAACAAGAGTGCATTGATGAACTTAAATCTTTGTATGGCGATGAAGCACCATCCTATAGCACTGTGAAAAATTGGTATAATAAATTTAATCGTGGCTGAGGCTCGCTCAAAGACGAATTCCGTGAAGGTCGTCCAAAAACGGCTGTTGTGCCAGAGAACATTGATGCCGTGCGTGAACTCATAATGCAAGATCGACATGCGACATACCAAGAGATATAGACATCCTTTTACATTTCTTCCACCACCATACATTAGATACTGCATGAACACCTGGCCGTAAAAAAGGTTTGTTCTCGTTGGATCCCGCACAATTTGAAAGTCGCTCAAAAAAAGGCTCGTGTCGATTGGTGCAAAGAAATGTTGCAAAAATACGATTGCGGTGCTTCAAAAAACGTTTATAATTTCGTCACAAGTGACGAATCATGGATCTATGTGTATGAGCCTGAAACCAAACAACAATCGACCGTGTGGGTCTTTAAAGACGAGCAAAATCCAACGGAAGTTGTTCGTGGAAGAAGCACTTCGAAGCAAATGGTCGCCTGTTTCTTCGGCAAAAGTGGTCATGTGGTGACTGTTCCGCTTGAGCAACGTAGGACGGTCATTTCTGAGTGGTACACTACAATTTGTTTATCTAAAGTCATCAGAGAAATTCGAAAACCCAACAAGAGAAGACGAATCATTGTTCACCATGACAATGCGAGCTCTCACACATCGGCTCAAACCAGAGCGTTTTTGACCGGCCAAAACGTCGAATTAATGGGTCATCCGCCGTACAGCCCTGACTTGGCACCTAATGACTTCTTCTTGTTTCCGCACATCAAGAAAAAAATTCGTGGTCAACGATTTTCGTTTCCAGAAGAAGCTGTTGAAGTTTTCAAAAACCATGTTTTAGAGGTGTCCCAATCGGAGTGGAAAAAGTGCTTCGACAACTGGTTTGAGCGCATGCAAAAGTGTATAAATCATGCTGGAGAATACTTTGAAAAACAATAAAACCATTTTTGATTATTAATATTCGCATTTTCACTATTAGGCCAGAAATATATAGAGCAGCCCTCGTAAAACAGCGTTAGTGTGCGTTTATTTTTTAATCTTAATAAAATGGTTACTTATGTTGTGTTTTTTTATTTTTTGCACGAAACATTAACTCATGTTTTAAATTGTCTACAATTTTGTTGTAGTGTCAGTTGTTGTTGTTGTAAATGTTATTTTTTATTATTTATCATGAAACAATTTAAAATAAATCGATAACTTGTATGAATTATTAATGTGCCAAAAGCATCAACTTATTTTTTATTCTTAAAGTTGTCTTTATTTCGTTTAACATTGGAGGTCACAAAGCTTTCATTTATTGGTTGGAAAAAAAATATTGAAAGAGCCTTTGCACCATTTTCTTAGCTAAATTCTTTTAAAAAATGTTTTTAAAAATAAAATTCGTGTCTCTGAAAGAAAAACTGTTTAAAAGACGTGATGCTTTTATCGGCTACTTTAAAAATATATTTGATCCTCTTACTCCTACAAGGAGTATAGGGCTGTCTATCTATAACGGTTCAAAAGTTTCACCTTATTCATCAAACTATATCCGCCATTGGGACACCCTTTAATATACAAAACTAAATTATATACCTGCTGTAGTAGCAGACTCGGCAATACAAGCTCTTTTTAAATTACAAACTTGTGCTTATAACGTCTTAACAGTTTTGCCACATACATCAATTTACTTCAACTATTGCAACACCCTTTAATTTAAAATTTTATATATTTAAACCTCTTATTATTATCAGACAAATTAGTAGACTTTAGTTCTGTTTTTCTAGTGTTTGTGTACAGCGATTCAAAAGTTTGGCCACATACATCAAACTACATTAACTGTTGGGACACTCTTTAATTTCCAAATTCAAATTTTTACTTGCTGTTATGGCAGACTGAGCAATATAAAACGACCATTCAACAGTATTGCCACATAAAGCAAAACAAATGAACTTTTGGGGCACCCTTTAATTATTCTTTTCAATATTTAAACTTGTTTTTATAACGATCATATAATCGATAAATCGTTTTTATCTCTAACGGCTTAAAAGATAGTCAATTTAACCTACCTATAGGGACACCCTTTAATTTTTAGATTTATTTTTTTATAACTTTTGGCTCTTGTGTGCCATAGTGATGCTCAGTTTTTTTTTTAAGTTTAATACTCTTAAAAATCATGTATGTTGTGGGGGACAACCTTTAATTTTTAAAACTATAAATTGATTTAACCAGGAACAACAAGAAAATGCTTTGGGTTGTGTATGAACTTCGTCTAACCAAATTAATTTTTATTAGTTGGTTAAATAGATGATGTTTGCAGTGAACACAACCTAAGGTAGATAAATGCGAAGAATGATGATGAAGTTTACAGCGATTTAGAAAATCCGGCATTACGTTTTGCTGGTATCTAATTTTTCTTGTTTTCTTTGGAAAAACGTTTGCATACATTTGTAAATAATTTTTCTTCCTAAAAATCTTTAGAAATTAAATTATGAACTGAACCTAAGCCGAAAAAAGTAAATTTTAATTCATATTTAATATCCACGGCTTTAATTCTGATTGGGAAAAAATTAAAAATTAAAGAAAAAATGTTCAAAATCTGTTTAGAAATAACTAAATTCTGCTGGCAACATTCAAACTAAATGATAACCTTCCTAATTTTTTTAAAGTAATTTAAAAAGAGATGCCATTGAGAGTGAAAATAAAATAAGGTAGAAAACCGATAGGAAGTTATTAGTAAATCACACATTTTCTGCAAAAATATATAAACTACTTTGCTTTACCTCACAACTTTCTTAGTTTTTTACAGCCACTAAATACCACAGAATTTTTTTTGGTTTAAAATTTTATCAACCAAATATTAAGTCATCCATAGCGTGACGGTGACGTGAATTGATATACATTTAAAGATATGAATTAATATCAAATTTTAAGGATTTATAAGTTGTGCTACTTTAAAATTCTAAGCTTTTACTTGCCTTCATATGATTTATCGTAAATACAAAAAATTAATTTGCCGGTACGCTGAAGTGAATTGAGAAATTTTTCCATACATTTTTTATTTTTTGTTCGTGCTATTACACAATCCTTGAATTTTATTTGCCTTCGTATTATTTACTTACTTTTCTTTATTATATTAATTTTTCTTTCCATCATGACTTAAACTGAAAATAAAGCTGTTTCATCAGCGTCAGCAATTCCCCAATTGAGTACCTTTCTTCAGGTTTTGAGCGAAAATCACTCAAGATGACACCGTCGTTTGGGATATAACAAACAACCAGCATAAAAAGATAAAAAACATTTAAATCTAATAAAAAAAATATTTGATAAATTGAATGGTGAATGATTATTGACAGTTTTATTCGGCTATTACTGACATATTTGTACTGGTACTTTTACTAAGAGGGTCATGTTTGTTTTTTTTCTGTTCTCTTCTTTGATTAACACCTCACTCGTATTTACAATGTCTTTTTCTTAGGAGGTTGGCAAGAATAAATAATTGCTTAATTTTTCTTATATGAAAATAATAAAATATTATTTTCACTTTAATGATTTATGCAAATGTAGGATAGAATTTATTTTTTACTATTTCCTAAATTCGTTGATTTTATGAAACTTGTAAATTTTGTGGCTTCTTGACAGACTTAAACATTGTACGATAATTTGTTTTGAAATCTGTTTAGTGTTTGAACTGAGTACAGAGTATCATCAATCACTTCAGCTCCTTGAGTGTCAATGAAGGTGGAAACATTTTTTTTATTTTTTCATTTAGAAGAACTAAGCCTGTATTGGATCTGAAAGAGAAAAAATTAACTCGTCTTCAACGAAACTTGAATGTGAATTTGTAAGAAGTTTCCTCTTATTTTGACAAAAATTACAGCGGTATGGAGGAGTTAAACATTAAGTTAGGAAAGAATGAATATAATGTGTTCAACGTATTTTTTAAGGGTTTTATAACCAACGAAATTAGTGCCATATTAGTCACTAGTGCTACAGAAGTACTAAAGCTACAAAAGTAGCTATTTGTCGCATGTCAGGCAGCCCTTAAAGGAACTAGTGATTTCACTGTCGAATAAGAGAAAGAATTTAAGAAACTGCTGTTAGAAAGTTGAATAAGTTAATCTAAAGGTATCTGTTAAGTCTGCAAAAATGAGCCACCTGATGAACACGATGTAAGATTCTATAATAAAATCAAAAAGGAGTGCAAGTCTAGTTAAGCGATCAATCACTGTAACGTGTAACCCAGTAACCTTATTAAGGATAGATCTAATCAGAACAATAAAGTATTAAGTTTGTGTTGGCCTTAGTTTGAAGGCACATTAACGGCATGGCCACCTTGGCTAATTTTTCAGTGCTTCTAACAGTCGGTCCAATGTTTGAAATAATCGTTACAAAAAATTGTGCACTATTTAAGGAATAGCGTCTTTAAAGCTGGCCACCATCTCGTCTTAGATAAAAGGCTTAAAATAATATGAAGCTAAATTAAGTTTGACAATGTCACCATGCAATTAACCGCGTCAAAAAGTTAGGAAATCGATTTTCTTTAGAGAACTACACGATTTTAGTTTTGGGTTTTAGTCTTGCAAATTTACAAGTATAAATAAAATTTGTATTTATATTATGATTTTAAATTAAATATGATTTATTATTTCTATCAATTTAAAGCTCATCATTCTCTAAGTTCAAGATTAAAAATTTATTCATTTTTTTTTTTTTTTCTTAATCAAACTGTTTTAACAGAAGATTAATTTTTTATTACCATTAAGATGACTGAAAGAAAATTTTTAACTAAAATCCTTATAATTTTTATCAGGCATAAATTAAAACAAAAACCTTTTTAATCTCCTAACTCTTTCTTTGTTTTAAATTCAACTGAATTCATTATGTTCTTATAAAAAAATGTTCATTGTAAGTAACATTGTAATTCGCTTTTAGTGTCTTAAGCAAACAAAAAAAAAAATAATAATAATAGAATCTTAAAATATGTTAAAAGGAAAGCATAAATTAAAAAGAGTTTCTGAGTTTGCTGTAAACCAAAAGAAGCTGAAATAAGCAAAGAGGATAAGACAATACACCTTTGTACTGCCAAGAATGAAACGGTTATTGGAAATTATTAAAAATCTATACAATTTGATTGATTGAGAAAACTTTGTCTTCTTGTAATATTTATAAAAATTGTTTCATATTTTTATAAAACAATTTTATTTAATGGACAAAGGCAAAAACTATTTAAAGGCAAAAAATTAGCACTTAAGTTAACGCAAGGAGAAGACAAGGTTCAGGTAACCACAAACTAAGAGCGCCATGTTATATAAAATATAAATTAAAGATGATAAAAAACTTATTATTTATTAAATTTTATTTCTCAAGTTTTATTGATTCTCATTTAATTATTTATTTAGTTTTATTTATTTTTGTTTTTAATTTTTTATATATATTTTTTTAACGAATAAATAAGACAGCTATGGATGTTTTTCATGAGTGCAACTAAAATATTTTTAAAGCAAAATAATACTTTTTCTTTTATTAATCAAAGATTTACAAGACATATGTAAACCGTGACTAAATTGTTGTTTAAAACAAGTATAATTTGTTTATCGTTACACTGTATTGTTGAAGAGATCGGAACTTTTGGACTATATAACAACCTCATATTTTGTTTGAGTGTAAAAAACATTCAGACTGTCAACAGTTCGGTAAAAACATTAAAACGTGATCGTTTATTCGATAAAGCCTATTCAAGGATTAAAATGCGGTTACAAGGTTCCAAAATCTTATTAATTTTTTTTTTTTTTTTTTTGAATTCCGGTCGATTTCGTTTATCCCTAAAAATGTTGCATATCTATTTTTTAATTTTTTTATTTATAGTAGCAAAAAAGGCAAAGGTGCAAATAAAAAATTTGGGAAAAAGGGGCCATAATCATAGTCCCGAAAAAAGTGTATTTTTCTGCTTCTAAAGTACAGTTTTCTTTGAAGTGCACTTGTTGTGTACTATTGACACGTAAAAGTATATTTTTTAAGTAAAAATCGGTTTTAAATTTAAAACCAACTGAATTTTCTTTTTAATAACTTAATACCGATTTTATCAAAACAATTCTATGATAAAACTAACATTTTAATTTTATGTGTGGAAATTAACTCATTTTACAATTGTTATAACAAAGTGCACAAATTTAATTAACTTTTGTATTTTTCAAATGAACAAATTTTCTTTTTTTATTTTTAACGAAAAATACTAGCAGCTGATTAGAGGTGGATGGATTGCAAAATAGTTGCAAAATTGATCAAAAGCACAATATCGTTACTTATTTGGTGGCTTGTTGAAACTTTTCGTTAATGGTTTCGATAACTATTACAAGCAAAACATACCAGTTAATTAATAATGGGTTATATATCCAGAAGAACCAACCGTCAAGTCAATGTCTCTATTTTAGTTATGCGGAATGCAGCAAAAACAAGAAAATCTAAACAAATATGAATTTTTTATAGCTCTTCCTTCTAATAAGAAGTTTAAGGAACTGGTATAAAACTAATCCATATCAGAAAATCTCTTTGACTTGCTGGTCCAAATTCATTTTCGCTTTCAGTATTAAATAAATTAGATGGACAAATTAATTGACGCTTTCATTAGCATTGAATGATAAGTAATGCTAATGATCTATTTAGCATTACTAGTATTTTCATCAATGGTAATGCTTTTAAATAAAAAGTTTTCATTGACAATTAGTTAAAAAAACAAAATCATTACCATCGACTAATTAATAAATGGTTTTAAATCATTATGATAAATGAATGTATTCCTTTCTTAAAACCCATCTGAAAATACAGAAAAATGAGACACTATGGGAACATATTCTTGTTTTTGTGTTGGTAATAAGATCTGCTAGCTGGGCTGTTAAATGATTTTTGATCTCAGACATCACCTATCTCACTTAAAATTGATAAATTTTAAAAAATTTCAATCTTCAAGAGTGTTGAGGTTTATTCATTTATGCATCATTTTTTTAAGATTCTGTGATTAAAAATTTGTGTTTAAAATAAAACAATTTTTTATTCACTTGTAATTAGTAATTAAACGATTTCATTAGAGTCTCATTACCATAAGTAAAAACAATTATAATTTAAATAAAATCATTACCATTAAATGGTTGTTTAATTTATTTCATTGCAATTATTTCAAATTATGCCAATAAAATTTCAATGGTAATGAAAAAATCTCAAGTACGATTTTAATAGTATTTTTAAACATTAGTTCTTTTTTATGCAAACAGTTATAAAATATTAAAGGCATCGTTCTTACAGTCAAAACCTACGTTTGTCATGTTTTATTTTGAAAAAAATTATTAATAAATTATTCATAAGAATTTACTTTAATTCTTTTACCTTTTCTATATAAAAGTTTAATAAATTAAATATTTTTCAATGTTAATAGATGAAAAACGTCAAGTATATTTTTTTTCTGTTAAAACAATACAAATACATCATGCACATATGTGTGTGTACACGTCTGTTTATTTGTTTTTATTACTCTGTTAACCCTGATGCTGTCAAAATGTAAGATTTATTATTTCAAGGTTATTTTAGAACTCAATTGAAATGAAAACAATATAAAAACAACAACCTCAAGCCGTAGACAAAACGACATTCTTACAGGTTATACAATAATAACAAACAGAACAATACACTACATAACTACAAGCTGTGCAAATAAATACAAAAATACAAAATAAAAATCTATGAGTGAAAATTCTAGATGTCCCTGCATCCATAAAAACGAAGGTCACTACATCACAAACAAAAATAAAACCCTTGAAACAAAACCAACATTTTGTTAATTTGTGTAAATTGTGACAAAACTCAAGAAAAAAAAAACAAAATCTGCGGGTAAGTCATACTTCGTTTAAAAAATATTAATAAATGGAATTATTTTAAGTTTTGTATAAAACGTAAGCTTTTCTCAGTTTTGATTTGATTATCATATACTTGTACACACACTCATCATATAAGAAATAATTTTTAGCAGAGTTGAATGCCAAAAAAGTTTATTTTTATATGCAAATGAGTAGATATCTACTCAATTTAAACTTTCTTTTTTCAAACTTTTAGTTGGGTTTTTAAATATGCAACAAGTGCTAATGAACACACGTCAGCTTAATTACTCTAGTTTTATATGCAGATTCAAAATAGAAAAAAAAATGATGTTATTAGCTTTAGTTTAAACAATTGGACGCAGCCTTTTTTGCATTAAAAAAACATTATTTTTAAAGTAATTTCAGTTCTTTCGGGTAATTAAAAAAAGTTGTCACTGATATCCATCACTTTCATTTGGATTCTAAAATTGTGGAAATAAATACCGCTTAAAGAAATCGAAACCTTAAGAAAAAGTGACACAGAAATAATAATTTTAAGGGATATAAGCAGTCTATTATTGCTATGGCTTAATGTCTGTTCACCTGTATCTAGAATCGTTACAGCTTAAGACCTGAAATTTCGTTTAAGGACATAGAATTACATCGGCTATAATAGAAGAAAATAAAATCAATTTAAAAATTTAAGGGTGTCTCTACAGACACGTGATCTTCATGTAACTGTCATTATATTTTTAACTGTTACAGGCAGAGAGTCTCTACTCGATATCACAAGAAGTATAAAAAATAAAACTGCAAATGAAAGGGTGTCTTCATGGATACATGGTTGCCACCCTTCTTCGTGTCTCAATTTTTAAGCCGCAACCAGCAGTATAAAAATAATATTAAAACCTAAAGGATGTCTCATGGAGTACCTGATTTTAGGGTACTTTGTATTAAATTATTACTTCAAAATAAGAAAGAGTTTATTTTTATTTTACACTTCATTTAATTTTATAAAGAAAATATTTATTTTTCTAAAAAATTTAAATTTAACTGAACTTCTAAATATCATAAAAAGGTTTTAAGAAAAAAAAGTTATCTATTAATGAATTTTTGCATTTAATTGACTTTATTTCTTAGATGATAATTTCATTAAAAATTCATAAGTTATTTACGAATGAATAAATATAAAATACACAAAACATATTTTAATACATACATATACGTAATACAAGGAGTTTTTCATTTATACGAGGGCTGCTTTATATATTTCATGCCTAATAGTGAAAATGCGAATATTTATAATCAAAAATGGTTTTATTGTTTTTCAAAGTATTCTCCAGCATGATTTATACACTTTTGCATGCGCTCAAACCAGTTGTCGAAGCACTTTTTCCACTCCGATTGAGACACCTCTAAAACATGGTTTTTGAACACTTCAACAGCTTCTTCTGGCGACGAAAATCGTTGACCACGCATTTTTTTCTTGATGTGCGGAAACAAGAAGAAGTCATTAGCTGCCAAGTCAGGACTGTATGGCGGATGACCCATTAATTCGATGTTTTGGCCGGTCAAAAACCCTCTGGTTTGAGCCGATGTGTGAGAGCTCGCATTTTCATGGTGAACAATGATTCGTCTTCTCTTGTTGGTTTTTTGAATTTCTCCGATGACTTCAGGCAAACAAATTGTATTGTACCACTCAGAAGTGACCGTCCTACGTTGTTCTAGCGGAACAGTGGCCACATGACCAGTTTTGCCGAAGAAACAGGCCACCATTTGCCTCGAAGTGCTTCTTCCACGAACAACTTTCGTTGGATTTTGCTCGTCTTTGAAGACCCACACGGTCGATTGTTATTTCGTTTCGGGCTCATACGCATAGATCCATTATTCGTCACCTGTGACGATCTTATAAACGTGTTTTGAAGCACCGCAATTGTATTTTTGCAACAATTCTTTGCACCAATCGACACGAGCCTTTTTTTGAGCGACTTTCAAATTGTGCGGGATCCAACGAGAACAAACCTTTTTTACGGCCAGGTGTTCATGCAGTATCTAATGTATGCTGGTGGAAGAAATGCAAAAGGATGTCTCTATCTCTTGGTATGTCGCATGTCGATCTTGCATTATGAGTTCACGCACGGCGTCAATGTTCTCTGGCGCAACAGCCGCTTTTGAACGACCTTCACGGAATTCGTCTTTGAGCGAGCTTCGGCCACGATTAAATTCATTATACCAATTTTTCACAATGCTATAGGATGGTGCTTCATCGCCATACAAAGGTTTCAGTTCATCAATGCACTCTTGTCGTGATAATTCACGTCGAAAGTTGCGAAAACGGATGGCACGAAAATGTTCACGAGTTAATTCCATTTTTTTCTATAATTTTTTCAAGTCACTGTCAACAACACAAATAAAGGTCGTACGTCAAAATGTTTTGAGTACGATAATGCTTAAAAATGACAAACTTTCCAATGGAAATGTCAGATTGCACTTGGCAGCACTCAGTGTTGCTAGGCCAGAAATATATATAACAGCCCTCGTATGTTAGTTGTTGTTAAATATGAAATTTATGTTGTTTTTTATAAATTTTCCTTAATCGGTTTAAGTCTCTAAATATTAGAAAACTGTGTGACAAAATATTTTGTTCATTTGCCCAGAAGCCTTCTACTGATAAATATTTTTTTCGGCCTTGTGTTTTTTATTATTTTGTAAATTTGTTGGTCGTTTGTTTGCCTGGCTGTCTATTTATGTTTTTGAATTTTATTTAAAAACTTTAAACTTATATATTTTTTCCACTTATTAGTGTATTTTGAGTTCAGGAAATTTAATTGGGCCGCACAAGTGCAAAAGCATTCAATAGATATATTTAATTGCCTTTTATAAAGTTGAGTGGATTAGGGTACGAAGCTTTTAATATGAGTAAAATTTTATTAGAGCAAGATTTAAACAATTTAAGGTGTATATTAATTAATTTAAAACATGTGTAAGGAGATATTTTTTAAGAACGAAAAGAATTAAGTCGATCATTGTTAGTTTGTTATAAGGATGGAGAGAGAAAATCAGCATTTTATACCCTTTACCACAGGTGAAAAAAGAATAAATCTAAGTTTGTCATTCCGTTTTTAATTTCTACGATATCTATTTGCCACCCCATAAAGTATGTATTCGGAGTTATTAAGCAAAAAGTCCATTAAGCGATTTCTGTCTTTTCGTCCGTGTTCGGCTTGAAATAAATTTTGCCAAGGTACTAGGTGAACTAGAGAAGACTCGATCAGAAATAATTTCGAAAATTTTGCTATTGAAAATCAGCAAAATCGGTTCATGTCCCTCAAGGCGGTGGGAAAATACCAGGTCACGGTAAATGAAGTAAATCCAATAAAAAAAAGAAAAACACTAGATAATGGGGCGTTACCCTTTTCAATTTATTGTTCATACTTATTTGTATAGTGGACCTATTTCTACATACTCTCTCTACTCTGTATAAATTGTACTGGCTGTAATGGCTGCGTGGCAAGCTAAAGCCATATACATTTAAATCATGTCAATATAAAAAAAGCTTTTAAATTTTTTTGCTGTTCAGAAACGTACCCACGTACTTTAAAATCACAGTACTATTGGAACACCTTTTAATCTTAACTTTTATTTTTTTACTTATTGCTTTAGTGGACATGGTTTTACATACACTGTGCAAATTTGACTTATCTACTTATCAAGGTTAAAAAATAACAATATTTTATGAATATCACCACACTTTCGGAATACCCTTTAATTTTTATTTATTACAGTTTTGCTATGACGGCTGAAAATTTCAAAAGTCTACTTATTGCAAATTTCCAGAGTTAGAGGGCTTTGATAGATAGGTAACCGGACAGAAGAACAGACAGACAAGCACTGCAGCAAAAAAGCAGGATTAAGTTTTTATCTTGAAAAATTTTAAAGTGTTTTTGCCCTATAGGTGCGGAAAAATAATAAGTGAAAACAAAATTATTTTTTCTCCTGACAGCTTTTTTTTTTTTTTGTTGGCGCACAATATCTACTGTTCAGTCGTTAGGCTTCTATCTCTGGTATAGTAATATCAAGATATTCCTAACTGTCCTCAGTTTTTTAAATAGTAAAACAGATAGAGGTTTGAAATTTACACAGAGCATGTAGAACTTAGTCCGCACTTGCTGACTTTATATTTATTCTTCACTATTTGTCTTTATCGCCTAGAAAATAACCACTTTATTGTTAATTAATAAATTTTCTCTTGAGCAGGCTGTCTTTGAGAAAAGCCGGACTTCCAGAATGTGTTTCGTGAAGAATAGTTACACCCAAATAAAATTTAATTTTTAATATAAAATTTTATAATTTTAAGTTTTATCAGGCTTAACAGTACACCCTTTATTAAAAAAATAACAAAATTAAATATCCTTAAACACATTATCACCATTCTTAATATCAACACCATTCATAGTAATAACGAACAACACCAATGTCCTCAAAAAGCCTTGAAGTACACACATGATAATAATTGAAACACTTTTCACACACACACATGCACACTCACAAAGAAGACACCAAAGGGCATTGGCTGTAATTTTAAAACTAATAATTTACTCCTCTTTACTTTGTCTGTTTAGTTGGATGACTTTTTTTTTTTTTTGTTTATTTGTGAGTCATTTGTTACTTGTGTCTAGAATTCTATTAAAAGGGGAAAGACGCATTTCAAAAAGAAAAAGATAATTTGAAACAATATTAAATAACCAATTAAATACTTCAGTCTAACAAGTAGACTAAGTTTTTATAGCATAAATAGCTTTGCGTTAGAACACATTTCCACTGCTATTACTGAGATAAGATATTTAATCTTCCTCACATAATTAAAGGAACATTATTAAATTGTGAATATTTCCCTTTTTGATTTTTACAGTCTTCAATTTTAGTTTTTTTAGATGAAATTTTACAAGGACGTCCCACTGTTTTTATTTTTTTTTATGTTATTAAAATATTTATTTTTATGATTCTTGATTAAAGAAACATTCAGTCACGAAAATCAAATACAGAAAAAAATATTCAAAGTGTTTTACGATGTAGTTTCTTCTTGTTACCCTTCATTTTCTATCCTTTAAATTCATTCTAAAGTAGCAAGCAAAACTGGGTGTTACGAATACATTAGAAATAGACAGAAAATATTTATTTGCTCTTTGCACGAATAACAAATATTTTATAATGATGTTACCAGGACAACTTATAGACAAATACACAGTAGAATTATTCAAAAAGTAAGCATTTTGCTATCAAGATCTTCGTTACCTCTATTGAAAATAAAATAAAATTCCATAAATTTAAGTTTCCTTGCTCAACTGTTGTTGAGTGTTATGTCAATTGCTGTATTTGATGATGATGACAAAATTCTAACACATTAGATAACAAACACTTCTGTGCAATATTTCACAGATGATGAGTTTGTCTGTGTTTAAAAGCAACCTAAAAAACATATGTGTTCATAATTATAATAAAGGAAAAATAGTGTAAACAGTAATGAATTTTTAAAATGACAAACGACAAGGTCGCAAGGTGATATAAAAAGCCACAAATTAAATTTTATCTTAATTTTAAAATAATATAATTAAGAAAATATAAATGATTAAGAAGTTAAATATTTACTACGTGACAATTTTAAGTAATGAGCAATTTTTTAGCATTGTTTTTTGTTTATAAATTTTAATAACAGATGTTTCTAAAAAATTCTTAATTTGTATTAAAAATTTAGTTAATATTTCCTAAACGTGAAACTAAACCGTATGAGTCACTTTTGTATAAATATAAAGAAGAAAACACAAAAGAAACATTCAAGTGCTTAGGTTTTCTGAAACGGTTAAAGAAATACTTCACTCCATTCGACCTTCTCACTATCTATGTCACTTTTATCAGACCGAAAATAGATTACAACTTTCACGTATAGGCCGGTGCTCCCAAGACTATTTTGGAGTTACTCGACCGCTTGCAGGAGATAGCGAAGAACCTCATCTGTGACAGTAGGGGATCCAGCTCTATTGATTCACTAGAACATCGGCGTAGTACGAGATGTGTATCACTGTTTCATTGTTACTAATACGGAATGTGTTCTTATGAAATCAGTGAACTTGTTTCTGAAACCCGTAACTTTGTACGCGCAACGCGCTCTACATCAAGAGCGCATTTCTTTGTGTTCGATTGGCCACTGAATAGCACTACGCATTTCAGAGAAAGTTCGTTGATTAGCCAAACAGTTCGTATGTTTAATAAACTCACTGTAGAGGACCTTCCTGCGACTTTCAATGCGCAAAGATTCAAATCGAATATCCCCCTTCTCGCAACCTAATTTCCTAGTTCTGGCACAATGCATTGCATAAGTAAGGGTCATCCACTAAGTGCTGCTTCTATTAAAAAATTATAGTTGCTTTCCAGTTATAATATTTTTGAAAAAAAATATCTATAAACTCTTCATGTACATCTCGTTTCGTTAAATCGTTATTTTACGGTATTATCTTTTTACGGTATTATCTGAGGTCATATGTCGATGAGACACAACTTATAATATTGGAAAAAATAAAGCGCTGACGCACTGAAATTCAGTCATATTGAAACAAAAATGGTCTTTGAACTTTTTGACAAAAAAATGTTGGTTCTAAAAAATTTATAATTTTAAGTGAAGCCATTTTAAAATTCTCTTCTTGGGAGAAAATAAGAACGTACATTAAATTCTACTAGTATCTACATAGAGCCTCTTGTTTTATTTAAAAATGAACACATAAATTGAAATTAATTTTCAAAAAAGAAAAAACGAAGTTAAAAATAGGAACCTGAGTTTGTCTAAAAATTTTATGCTTTTAAGGCCGAAAGAACATATGAAATGGTTCACTGTAAAAGGAACTATCATAATGCGGCTACTTTTAAATATTTAGGATAAGTTTTCTTTCAAAAATAATCATTTATTATTTGACGCTTGAGCAACCCTTCCAAATTATTCAGATTTACGTTAAAAATTAGTTATCAATTCACATAACTTATAGTCGTAAAATTGTGTCCTACGATAGGGCTTATTTTCACTAAATGCATTTTTTAATAAACAAAATTACCGCAGGTGGCACACACACTCAACCACAACACATCTCATCTGTTATGTCCAGAAATAATTTTTGTGCTTCCAAATGGCATCGCTGGTCATTATTTCTTTAAAAATATAAATCGCTTAACGAAGGCTGGAGATCGGTAGCGACCGACCATAATGCATGTTTATTTTTTTTGAAATTCATATTGAGATTAATCCGAGCGTTGAGTGCGATATGACGACTACAATCGTCGACATATTTGAGAAATGGGCATGTCAGTTGGCTTTCAAGAACATGAGGTTTTAAATCTCTCTATTACTTTAAGTAGGGCAGTGTAAAGTTATAAATTTTTGCTGATAAACCAGCAACAATTGACACTATGGACAGTCCAGTGCTCGAAAAAGTGGCCCAGAAGTGGACGTACAGACACATTGACACATTGAATTCAAAGTGTGAAGAATACATAATTTGTATCCCAAAAATAAAAAATAAAATAAAAAACGTTTATTTGTCTTTAAAATAATGAAGTAAAGTAACACGTAAATTTTTGTCGAAAATATTAAAAGTTTTTTGCGCACTTCTATAGTGTTTGTACGTAAGATAATTTTATTGCTCTGATTTAAATAGTAGTTTATTTCAAATATAGTGTTTTCTGCGTATTGAAAAAAAGAAAGTTTGTCCTACAATGTGTCGTGATTGCAAGCTTCCTTGAAAGAAAAAAAAAAGGTTGCTCGATCGTGCTTGATGCTTCCGCTATAATAAAATGAAAGGTAAAACTCCATACTCCCAATTAAAAAAAGTTTAAATAATTTAAAATATTTTTATGGATTAGGGTTCTCCAAAAAATGTGAGAGAGTTGCAATAGATGTTTTTCATCGACATCTTGTATCGTTGGATCCTTTTATAAATAGAATTAGATGTCAACCCTGTAAACAGATTCTGGAACTTGATGATATAGTTACAGGAATGAAAGATGACGAATAAAAGTCCACATTTAAATACATGTTTTAAAATTTATTTATAAAAAATAATTAGTTTTGGTAAAGAAACAAAAACTTGTGGAAAAAAATATAATGGGTTATATTGGCGTCGAGCAGTGGGCGTGGCCAATTTTAATAAAACTTTGTTTGATTCTTAATTGAGGTAATAAAAGGCTCTGTACCAAATTTCAAAAATTTTGGACCAAAAACTAATTTTGGGTTCTTTGGGCGGTGGGTAGTGGGCGTGGACAATTTCGATGAAGCTTTATTTTAATTTTAATTAAGCTTATAAAAGTCTCTGTGTCGAATTTCAAAAACTTTGGGACAAAAATAAATTTTGGGTTCTATGCGTGGTGGGTAGTGGGCATGGCCAGTTTTGATGAAACTTTATTTTATTCTTAATTGAGATAATTAAAGGCTCTGTACCAAATTTCATAAGCTTTGGGTCAAAAATAAATTTTGGGCTCTATGGGCGGTGGTAGTGGGCATGGTCAATTTTAATGAAACTTTATTTTATTCTTAATTGAGATAATTAAAGGCTCTGTGCCAAATTTCATAAACATTGAGCCAAAAATAAATTTTGGGTTCTATGGGCGATGGGTAATGGGCGTGGCTAATTTAAATGAAACTGTATTTTATTCTTAATGGAAGTAATAAAAGGCTCTATGCCAAATTTTAAAAACTTTGAGATAAAAATACATTTTGGGTTTAGTGGGCGTGAGGTAGTGGGCGTTAGGTAGTGAGCGTGAACAATTTTGATGAAACTTTACATTTTTCTTAATTGAGCTAGCCAAAGGCTCAGAACAAAATTTCAACATTCTACGAGCACTCCTTACATTTTTTGCCAAACATTGTATAAAAAAATCCCTTTGTGCATCGTACAGATGTGTGACTAAAAAAGCTACTTCATTTTAAGGATTCTAGTTTAGAGGACTGAATACTATTTTCAAGTTTTGTAAGCAGCATTAAAGTGCCTCATTTTATGGTCACTTTTTTTTTTTTTGTTTTTGTAAGAAATTTCCTGCTTTCACCATAAATATCAATTATATTCACAGCCGGTGGAGAAAGGTATAGAACTCTTATATACAGCCAATCGATCATGAATGGAAGAAGGAAAAAATGCTCTCAATTACACTATTAAAATACTCGTCTTTGTTAAGGTTTAGAATTAACTCACCCTTCCTCATGTCTAATGTCTTTATGTCAGTGAGTTTAACCTTTTTCAGTAATTTTAGAGCCTCATATGAGTGGTTCATAATTAATGGAAGAATGTGAAAGTTAAGGTTCTTTACAAATTTTTATTTAGACTTAAACAGGCTGCCATATTTTGAGAATTTTAATTTTGAAAAGTCTTGTCTGTATTTAATAAGATATTATAATTTTCAATAACTTTTGAGACAAAAGTCAGGTGCAAATCTATATGTTGACATGATTGAAGCATTTAGTTTTTCTCTTCTTATTATAATTTTTTATTCTTAGATTAAAACAGTAACATTATATTCGAGAGACAAGTTTCTCTATGAACTCCCTTCTTTACATTCGCACAAAAATTATTAAATTTCCATATTAAATCCTCAAAATATTTTCAAGTAAAACTAAACAAACCGTAGAGAAATTTTGATTTGCAACTGATTTTAATCACATCTTCTTGTTCACTTGGCGCAACATCAATTTAATATCAAAAGATTGAATAACAAATAATTTCAATTACGTAATTTTAATTAGCTTTTTGTTTACGTTGTTGTTCATTAATTGTAAAACAGGTTTATTATGCAATTTTAAATCCAATAAATATTAATTGGATTTATTTTTTTCATGACAATTAAAGCTCAAATAACTCGGACTTTATGCAACAACTTCAATGCCAATTCATGTAATCGCTCAAGGGTTTTTGATTAAATATTTTCAATACATTTTTTATTGATGATTTCATAAATATTAAATATTAATGGAAAAGATATTGAGAGGGAATAAAGTTTTTAATCCTGTGTATTTGGTTTTTAATCTGATGGCATGTTATAACAGTAGGCTTATTTAAGTTTTTAAGTCACTTAAATTTGAAGTATAATTTTTGCTAAAAGTGATAATGAGAGCTTGTTAATACAATCTGTAAGTTTTAAGTCAGATAAACAAAAATATTGCTAAACAAATGCTTTAGAAAATTTTTAATTATTAAAATATCTTTTTTAAAATTCATCTTTCTATTCTCCAGCTTGCCTCTCTCGTTTCTTTGAATCACATTTTTTTTATTACTTTTTTTTTTAATTGTTTCATTTTAAAACTTAATATAAAGGGTCATCCCAAAAACGCGCCTACATGTTTCTTTGAAATAAAACACAAACTATTTGCAATTTTTTCAAGCTGTTTTTTTTTATTAAAAGTATGATCCATTACAATTATAAGTGGAATAGAATATCATTCAAATGTCCACCATGACTGCGTCTGCAGATATCAATCCGAATATCGAAATTTTCAATGACTTTCCGACATGCTGCTGGTGTTATTTCACGAATTGCAACTTGAATGTTGTTCTTTAGATCATTAATTGTTTGTGGCTTGTTAGCATACACTCGACTTTTCAAAAGACCCCACAAAAAAAATCTAATGATGTTAGATAACATGACCCTGGAGGCCAATTGAAATCTGCATTTCGTGAAATTACACGTCGAGGAAGTTTTGATCGCAAAAGCGTAATGTTTTTCGAGTTGTGTGACATGTAGCACCGTCTTGCTGGAAATAGACGTCAGACACATCAATATGATTCAACTGTGTCAATAAAACGTCTATCAACATTGATAGGTATCGCTCAGAATTCACAGTAACAGCATTTCCAGCATCCTCTTCAAAGAAAAATGGCCCAATGATTCCATTTACCCAAAATGCACACCAAACAGTAACTTTTTGTGGGTGTAGAGATTTTTCATGAATAACACGAGGATTTTCATCACAATTTTCTTTATTGACAAATCCATCCATTCTGAAATGAGCTTCGTCACTAAACAAAATTTTGCTTGAAAACAATGGATCTGAAGTAAATGATGTAAACGCGTTGTTGCAATGTGTACCTGTCCATGCTTTAAACTGTACTACCTTCTAAGAAACAAAATGGCTTATGTCATTTGAAAAGATGTCACGTGTAAAAATTATATAGTGCTGACATCTAGGCGTCACATTTGGATGACCCTTTATAAATACACATTTGCCATAATAGTTTTGAACACCACTGTACACTGTCTATGTTTACACAACATCAATTTATGGCTTTAACTAGATGACGTTGCAGAAAACATAAAACAAATTATAGTTTGCATTTTTATTTTCATTTGAATCCACACACAATTATACAACACAGCGTTATGTAATTTCTCAACATTTTTTTATCTATTAAAAAAACATCATTAAATAACTTAATTTATTTATAATATTTATCAGTGTTTTTATAGACATTTTTTGTGCATACGAGTGCTGTTAAGGGCACATGAAAAAATTTCTTTTTTTATTGTTTTTTTTTTTTCAATTTAATAACTTTTATTGTTAAAAAAATTATTGATTTTAAAAATAATTTTTTTTTATTTAATTCATTTTAAAAAGACACAAATAAATAAAGATTTAATAATTGTTCTTTTATTTTTCTCCATGTGTAAACGAAAGAAATGTTTATTGACAATTATTTTCAATTGTATATGAGAACATTACCTTAAGAAAAGCCAATACCTGACCTTTTGTTTGGATTTTTTTTAAACTTTTATCACGTTTCCAAGCACAGAATTGAGATAATTCCAAATTAATCTTTTTGTCTTTTAAACAAGTGAAAATTTATAAAACGTAGAGAATAAATAATTCTTTATGCATTTAATTTCACATAAAATTAGGTTTTGAGGCCGACTGTTATCGATTCTAAACTAAAACTTTAAAGGAACCAAGAAAACATTTTGAAAGGAGGTTTAAAAATTTTTTTGTTTATTTTTAATTTTTTTAAAAATTATATACCCTTCACCACAGGTGGAAAAATTATATATTCAAGCTTGTCATTCCGTTTTTAATTTCTACAATATCCATTTTCGACCCCATAAAGTATTTAAATTCTGACTCCTTATGCATAGCACGGTCGATTAAGCGATTTCCGTCTGTCCGTCCGTGTTAGTAATGAAATCAAAATTGCCAAGGCACTAAATGAGATAGAGAAAACTTAAATACCCCAATCGATCTGTCACAGTTTCGAAAATTTTGCTATTGAAAATCAGCAAGATCGGTCCTTGACTTTTGAGGCAGCAGGCAAAACGCCACTCCGGCATCTAATTTGTCCATCCTATTAATGAAGTAACTCCGATGAAAAAAAGAACAAATATATGGGCCAGTAGAGAATTAAAAAAAACTAGAAAAAAGAAATATCAAGTGAAAAATTTTGCGCTCGCCCATATTTTCCGAGTTATGGGCCTTTAAGCTTTTCATAGAAAATTATGGTTGTAAGTCATATTTTTTAAGATTTTAATATGGGAATCGATTTAAAGCTTCTGAAGAGATCTTTCAGAAAATAATAAAATTAAAAAAATACTTAACCCATTAAGAGCCGATGATATTTTTTCGTAATAAAAAAATTTTTATTTGAATATTTTAATTCCCTGTCACCTCAATATTTTTTTCTTTAATTTTTATTAAGTGAAAAAATTGGCGCTCGCTCATATTTTCCCAGTTATGGGCCTCTAAATTTTTCATTGAAAATTGCGATTGTCCATCACATTTTTTACGGTATCAATATTGGTATCATTTAAAAGGTTTAAAAAAGATCTTCAAGGAAATACTAAAATTGTTCAAAAATGCTTAACCCATTAAGAGCCGATGAAATTTTTATGTAAAAAAATTGATATTTTTTTATTTTTTAATTCTCTGTCAATAACTTTTTTTATTGGAGTTACTACATTAAACAAGATTTACATAAATGTTGAAGGGTATATAAAATCTGACATAGCCAATATATCTCTCTTACTTTTTTTATTTATTAATCAATTTTTATTATTTTCCATACTTTTGTAGCTTCAGTGGCCTTATTTAATATGCTTTTTGTTTAAATTTCAAAAGTCTGCCTGTTGAGTTCAACAGATAAATCCAAATATCTATTCATAAAATCACTTCTCTATGGAATCGCCTTTGAATTTTTAATTTTTTTAATTTTAAAGCTTCTTTTTATAAAGGATGCGGTATAATAGACTTGATGTAAATTCTAGGATTCTATCTGTAAAAGTTCAAAGGTAAGAGCATGTATGTCAACACATCTCTATAAATTCACTTTTCTATATTTCTCACTATAGACAATAAGATAATACATCTTTGTGTTAAACATTCTTCTTGCCAGGGTTCGAATAACAAGGCCATTTATGTAAAAATCACTTCTTTTTAGGAACTCCCTTTGATTTCTATTTGTTGTTTTAATTACTTTGTATAATAGCGGCTAGAAAAATAAACACTCAGTTTAAATCTTAAGATGCTTCCTGTTCAAAATTAAAAAAGAGTGCTTATATTTCAAAATCACATTTATTTCAGAACGTTTTTTTATCAATAAATATTTTATCAATAAATATTTTATCAATAATATTTATTTTTCTAAATGAATTTACTTTTTTCGGCTTTAGGTTTATTTTTTTTTAAATTAATTTCAAAAATTTTTAGAAACAAATATTATTTAAAGAAAAATTAGACGCCAGCAGAATGTAACACACCATTTTCCAGACCGTCACATCCTTCATCAGCATTCTTCGCATCTATCTACCTTAAGTTGTGCAAATTGTAAATATCATCTATTTATCCAACTAATCAATATTAATTTGGTTGGACGAAATTCACACACAACTCAAAGCATTTCTTCATTGTTCTCTCTACTACTCGTCTTGTACATTTCTTTTTTCTTTTTAACCAACCATCGCTATGGCCATGAAATGCAATTTTTATTTTTAATCAGTCCTACTTGTTTTCTCACAACATCACAGATGCTATTCTAGTATCAGATTAACTGTTGATGGGTTAGTTATGAATGTATATGCGCGGTGCCTGGTGTATTCCTTAAATTTTTATTTTTTTCCCCCAATCAGGATTTGAACCATGGAATATTTTAAATAAATTAAAATTCAGCCAGCATCTTATTTTTTTTTTAACGTCCGCATACATTTGTGAATAATATTTCTCCATTTTTTTTTTTTTTTTTTTTTTTTTTTAAATTAAAAAAATGAACCTAAGCAAAAAAAATAAAATTTAATTTATTTTTAATCTTCCACAGTTCGAATCCTGATTAGGAAAAAATTTAAAAATTAATTCTATTTTCTTTCTTTATTCTTTGGAATAAATAAATATAAAATATTTTTGATTTTTTAAAATTGACCTTGAAAGCCTGAAAGTTCAAAAAGAACTTAAAAGAACAGAAATTAAATAAAACGAAAAAGGTCAGGAAAAAAAACTTAATATAATTCTATTTTCTTCTTAAGATTCAATTGTTTTTGTTGTACGATTCAAAAGATTCAAAATCCCATCAATGTCAGTAATTTTTATGTCTCTATGAGAATCCTTCAAAAATGAAATAAAATATTTTCAATCCTTGTTTTAATAGAGGACACAGTATCATACACTCTTTGTGAAGTTTTAAATGTCTGGCTAAAACGGTTTAACAAATGAAAATTGTGTCCTTATAGGATTCTAATTTTATTTTCTTAATTTCATGATACTCGTATTATGTTTGAATTTCAACAGCAAGTGCATACTTTTCAAAATCACGTATACTTCGTTATATTATATATTAGATTCTCTTATTCTCAGTAGTTGTTACTGTAGAGGCCTTAAGGTCTTAAATCGTCAAATATTTGTTTGCCGTAGTCTAGCCACAATATATTTATTAGGAGCAAACAACACCACAGCTGATTTTGGGCAAATAAAATTATTTTCCAGTAAACAAAAATGCTTCTTATGCGAACACAATATTTGACCCATTTTAAGGCAAATAAATATTTGTTCTTAAAAAATTTTTGTAAGAAAAAACAGAGACAAATCGCGGAAAGTTACAAATAAAAGTAACAATGAAATGCAATTTTAAAGGGAAAGCATATTTTTCTAGTTATTTATTTTTAAAGTTTTTATACATAATGTGGTATCTTTCGACATTTTCGCTTTAGAATGGAACATATGTAGTTTCAAAATTTTACGTAAAAACATTCCATTCCAGGTAACAGTTTTTAAAAATTCTGGTGAGATAAAACTTGTTTTTTTTATCTTCCGAAATCGGAAATATTAAAAAAATATTATTTTATAACTGTTTTAACAAACAAAAGTAGGCAAATAAATGTGCGTAGTGTGACCACAAAACAAATTTTGTTTTGTTTTCAAAAAATTTAGGGCAAACAAGAGCAATCAAATTCTAGGCATATATTTGCCTTTAGTAATGCGCATTCCATTTAATTTTTAAGTGTCTGTTTACTACGGCCATACACGTCAATTTTAAGGCTCTATGAAACACCCTAAAATTTTTTATTATATTTTAAGTATTTTTTTTTATATTGGATACGTTAATACTCGTATACACTCTGTGTAAAGGCTTGAATGTATGATTTGTATGCTCAACACGTGAAGTCATAAACATCAAATGTGCATCTCTGCTGGCCCACCTTTAGCTCCTAAATTTTTTTATTCTCATTTTCTTGTGTTAAAGCATCAGTCTAATGCATGCAGCATGAGGTTTGCTCTGTTTACTTCTTATGCTTTACCAAAAATTTAATTAATTAATTAAAAATTGCATGTGTTGCATGCGGACACCCCTTAATTTTTAACTTTATTATTTTATTTATTTTTCTTCATGTAAGAAACTTTTAAAATCGGCAAAAAAAAATACAAAGCTGTGAAGAAGTCCTCTAAATAGATGTGATCGCAATGCTGCAACAACCGAACCTGATGTGGCTAACAAATGGAAATTTAAATGATGCCGATATTATCAAATTTATATATGAATCTCAACAACATCACTTTTGTTTAAGTGTATAGTTTTTTTTGGCAAAATCCTTTTAAAGAAGGCCCTGAGAGCAAAAACATTGAATTATCCAAACAATAATGATTTGATTTTCATTAAATACGTTGACGAACTGAAAACATGTTCAACATTTTAATAAACAAAATACAAAGCTTTTAAAGTCACATCAATTGTCATGTCCAGCAATTTTAAACAACTGCAACAACAACTGTCAACATTCTCTACATGAAGAGATGTTGAGTTCGACAATTAAAACGTGAATGGAATAAATGTAGAAATCAAAACTGAATAATGGAAAAGATTTTAAAAATCACATAAACAAAATGCTTTTATTTGTTGACATGTTGTATGTGTCTGCATGAGAAAAAAACAAATTCAATTGGAAATTTTTGTCACAAAATTTCAATAAAACTGTCAACAACAAAACTTTTAGATTTGGATACAACGATTACTCAAAGTTTTTTGTCTTTATGGCAAATTAAAAGAGAAAGGGCAATTTTATTTTGTACTATAGGCGTCGTAAGGAAGCTAAATGTGTAACATAACAATATGACAACTGAAATAAAATGCTTGAACCTTGTCAAATAGACAGCCAATTTCGAAATGCATTAACAATACTAAAGCTGTGTTTTTTTATTTTTGTTTCTCTTGCTCACTTCCAAATATTGTTATCGCAAAAAAATGGAAAGCAGGAAACGAACAAAATTGTTAAATTCCTGTTTTAGCCAGTGATTTAGTATTCTCATGTGTAAAGCATAAATAGAGTTTTTTTTATTTATTTAACTGGCAGCTCTTTATGATTCCTTTCCCACACAATTTACGGCGCATTTTATGAAAATCTTTCTTTGGGTTTAAGGATTTTATTGGTGTCGTAACCAAGAGATTAAATTTATTAACACAATTATTTTCCTTTTTGAATAAGATAAACATTTGGAAACATTTTATAGCAGTCAAGCATTTGCATGGTCTTTGACTGAACTGATTATAATGTGGCCTTTTCTTCCTATCGTTTATTACTCTGTTTTGTTTTTTGCTTTGGCAACGTATTATGAATGAATTTTTTGGTTGTTGGAAATTCATATTGTTATTTTTATTATATAAAATAATAATATTGTTTTTAGAATCCAATGCGAAATGCATATTTTTCATGTCAAATGCCTATAGATTTTCTAAAACAGTTTAAGAAATACTTCATTCCATCTGAGCTCCTCGCTATCTATGTCACCTTTATCAGACCGAAAATGGAATACAATTCTCATGTATGGGCCGGTGCTTCAAAGTCTATTTTGGAGTTACTCGACCGCATGCAGGAGAGAGCGAAGAAGCTCATCGGTGAAAGTAGGGTATCCAGCTCTTTTGACTCACTGGAACATCGACGAAACGTGGGGTGTGTTGCACTGTTTTATCGTTACTACAATGAATTGTTCTCTTATGAAATCAGGGAACTCGTTCCTGAAAACCGTAATTTCGTTAGCGCAACGCACTCTGCATCAAGAGCACATTTCATTGTGGTTGATTGGCCAGTGAATCGCACTACGCATTACAGAGAAAATTCGTTTTTTAACCGAACAGTTCATATGTGGAATAAACTCTCTAGAGAGGTCTTTTCTGTCACTTTAGCTCGCATTATGGAAGATGTAGACCGCAAATCCTCTACGAAAAATTTTTTTTTTTTAATAATGACTGTCGTTGAGCTGGTTAAGATGTGATTTCAATAGAATGGCGTTACTTGTCATGCGGCAACAGTAAACATCTACCTATTGAAACCAAAATAATAATTTAATTTTGAAAAATTTATCTGTCCATTGGCTTCCAACGACGTGGGATTTGACACCTCTCGCTTATTTCTGTGGGGTCACTGGTTTATAAACCAGCTTGATACCTTGAAGGTCTCATTCGAAATTAAGCAATCTACGACAAAGAGGACAAGGTAGCCATATGCCCTTAATTATTCTTAGCGTTATATTTTTTAATTTAAAATTCCATCGGGTTCAAAAATAACATTTACAGTGTAATATGATCATATTATGATCAACATTTATTATATTATTTTTAAGCACAAACAAACATACCGAGAATGAGCTTGCCAGAACTGATATTGTCTCACTGATCTAAAGCTTTGCAACTATTCTTACGATAAGCCAAAGACTTCCAGGTATAACTCCATTTTTAGTATAAATGACTTTCCTTAACCACTTGAGGGATCATGACAGTAATAGGGTCTACTTTTAACAGACACTGAGCCATTGTGTAACAAGTACAAAGATTTGGGTCTGTTCAAAAAGTGTAATTAAAATCAAAGAGAGTACTCAGTTATGCCTGGCTATGTTTTTCGTAAAAAAATATACAACTTTTGTTACCTAAGAATTTTTATTTAAAACTTAAAAAAAATTGAATAAAAAAGTTTTAAAGCAAAAACTAAAATCACCCTTCGCGACCATGAAACATTGAGCCTTGAACTTTCTTAAATATATTAAATTGATTCCTTTTTTAAGACATCAAAAATATTAAAAGATTAATTATATCCTTAGGCCTTTAATATTTTAATTATGTTTTATTTTGCAGTGATGTTCAATTAACTGAGCGAGCAACTGCTGCCAAAAATATTTAAAAATTGTGTAAAAAAAAGAATATAAATTTTCTTGATTTTAATTCTTCTGCTTTTAGGTAGCAAGAAAAAGGATATTAAATTACAAAAAAGTTAACCAAGGATTACACCAAAAAACTAAAAGAGCTTTTTGTATTGCTGGCACGCACAGCAGGTAACAGTAACAGTTAAACAGCGTGAGCAGTGTCAGCAGGCAGCAAAAGACTCTCAAGACAAAGGAAATGGTGGCATGTAAAATCCAAATGGTTTACAATTTGTTTTTTTTTTTTTTTGTTTATGGCCGCCAGTTAAAAGAAGAAAGATTTTGCTCAAATATTTTAAATTATTTAAATGAACTTTTTTACAGCCATAACAGATAACCTATAAATTAAAAAAAAAAATAAAAAAGCTTGGCAGAGATGATAAAAAAATTTTTGGGCAAAAAGAAAAAGTATTAAAAGTCTTAAAATAAATTTAACTTCTCATTTAAATAAAAATAGAAAGCAGTTTGCTTGATAAATCTTCCTGAAAATTTTTAATGAATTAATATTTTAATTTTTTCCTAGCCAAGGGAAGATGGATGCGAAGAATGGTGATAATGGATTTGGCGGTCCTAAAAATGCGGTATTATATTCTGCCAGCGTCTAATTTTTCTTGTTTTCTTTGGAAAACGTCCGTATACATTTGAAAAATAATTTTTCTTTATAAAAGTTAAATTAAAAAAAGTGAACTAAAGCCGAAAAAGTAAATTTTAATTGATTTATTTTTAAAGAATATAAAATTCTTCTTGCCACAATAATAATGAAAAATATAATAAAGATTTCATTACTTTCATTACTTTCATGCATCTGTTAACGACTTCCTTAAACACCTTTTTATTCAATAAATTTTTATTAATAAATAAAATAATTTAATTTTTTTTCTTCTGCTTAAGAATTTCTTCCCAACGAACTCTGTTTAGATCTTATTTTCATTTTACTGACTTCATAGTGTAACAACTTGTGTTTAAACTCAAGTGATACTTCAAAGATACTTCCGCAAAATAGACAACCGGGAAAAATTAGGTCAAGAACAATTAAAAATTATATCCCTTTTTAGTTTTTTTTTTTTGTTTGCAATTTAAGTATTTTAAGTCATAAAATTTAAGCATAAAAATACTTCCTTTTTGGTCATAAAATATTTTTCCTTGAGTTTTCAAAAATTGTATACAAAGGAAATTAGAGCGATCTTCAAATTAATTAAATGAATTCTTTTTTCTTATTATTAAACGAAATTAATGTTTTTAGATTTGTGTATCAAAAGGATAAAAAGGAAACAGCATCTATCACAGGACTCTGTCTGTTGAAGTATAAAAGACACACATTGCTCACCTAAAGTGTCTTGTTATTGCTGCTACAACAGCAAATAAAATGGCTAAGTTAAAAATCAAAGACTTACCCTGCAAGGAAGTAAATTTCAAGTATTAGACCTCATGTTTCAAATCTTTTAGACGGATATTGGCAATTTATACAGATATTAGAGAACTATGTTCCCCATTTTGCAAATTAAAATATTTAAAAAAATAATTATAGAGTGTCCTCACAGAGAGGTAAATTTCACATACAAAACCTTTATTTTTCAAATCTTTGCAAAAATATAATTGAAATTGAGACAGAGTTATTATTACGACAGGTAAAAATCATAAATATGAAAATGAGAGGGTATTCCACTAAATAAATGACTTTCAAAACTTTTTACTTTAATCTGTTGAATCGCAACAGTCAGCCCATTGAAATGTGAAAAAAAATAAAACTAAAAGGCTAAAGTTTAAGTTGAAGTTTCCCCTCGCAAGACGAGACTGATTTTAATATATTTTCTCTTCCAAACTGTAATAAGCAGAAACCCTAAATTACCAACATTAAATAATGAAAGCTTAGACATAAAAACTAAAGGGTGGCCCATGCATGGTACGACATCATTTGCATGTGAATCCAACTCACACTTCCCTAAACTAATTTTGATAAGCAAAATAAAGACAGCCTTTCTAGGGCCTTGCGATTAAATTTTAATTAAAAAATAGTTTTTTGTTCGAAAGATTACGTGTTGATCATTTTGTAAATGACATAAGGATTATGACCCCTGCCGACGAACAATGTTGGGCCCCAAATCATCGAATGTTGCTGGTTTATCAGCATCAAATTATGATTTCACAAGGCTCTACATGAAATAATCGAGAGGTATCAAATTGTACGACCCTAAAGGCCGATTAACTGATCTATTTTGCAGAATTAATTTATCGGCGAATTTTCATTTCAATGTGTCGATGGTTAACGTTGCCGTATAGCTCATAGCTTCAGCTTCAGCAATCACATTTCACGCGGATCAACAATATTCATATCATTTAACGATTTAAACACGACGCAGTAACGAAATCCATTAATCATAAACCTAGCTCTGGCTTCGCTTTTGAAGATATAAAATTCAAAGACGCTACCAGCTGTAAACCACACCAAAAGGTATTTTTTGGAATGTAATGGGGTCTGTTGTAGATTGCTTTCCCTTCTTTATTTATTAACAACCATTAATGGTAATTTTCCAGAGCAAGGTGACCATAAATTTCCAAAAGTGAGGGCAATTTGATAGCTCGATTAACAGCTAAGGCTTTCAAAAGTTCCAACGGTTCTAAAAATACACCATTTATGTTTGAGCACATGAACAGTAAATGCCTCTTGCTGTAAATAAATTGATTCGCTAATTGTGCATGGAACCCTGTTCTTAAAAATCAGCACCAGCAGCACCTGCCCTATAAAACTTAAGGAAAAAATTTGTTTTTGTCACCTAAAATAATTTGCTATTAAAAATATATTTTATGACGTTATTTTGCTTAAAAATCTGCAACAATTTTGCAAACAAAGACATGCTGTTCTTACACGAAATGCTTCCTTACTTAAGTTACCTTTAGGAATGTCAATACTTTACTACGTGGGCTGCTCTATATATTTCTGGTCACTCCGATTGAGACACCTCTAAAACATGGTTTTTGAACACTTCAACAGCTTCTTCTGGCGACGAAAATCATTGACCACGCATTTTTTTCTTGATGTGCGGAAACAAGAAGAAGTCATTAGGTGCCAAGTCAGGGCTGTACGGCGGATGACCCATTAGTTCGACGTTTTGGCCGGTCAAAAACGCTCTGGTTAGAGCCGATGTGTGAGAGCTCGCATTGTCATGGTGACCAATGATTCGTCTTCTCTTGTTGATTTTTCGAATTTCTCCGATGACTTCAGGCAAACAAATTGTAGTGTACCACTCAGAAGTGACCGTCCTACGTTGCTCAAGCGGAACAGTCGTCACATGACCAGTTTTGCGGAAGAAACAGGCGACCATTTGCTTCGAAGTGCTTCTTCCACGAACAACTTTCGTTAGATTTTGCTCGTCTTTGAAGACCCACACGGTCGATTGTTGTTTCGTTTCGGGCTCATACGCATAGATGCATGATTCGTCACCTGTGACGATCTTATAAACGTCTTTGGAAGCACCGCAATTGTATTTTTGCAACAATTCTTTGCACCAATCGACACGAGCCTTTTTTTGAGCGACTTTCAAATTGTGCCGGATCCAACGAGAACAAACCTTTTTTACGGCCAGGTGTTCATGCAGTATCGAATGTATGCTGGTGGAAGAAATGTCCAAGGATGTCTCTATCTCCTGGTATGTCACATGTCGATCTTGGCTTATGAGTTCACGCACGGCATCAATGTTCTCTGGCACAACAGCCGTTTTTGGACGACCTTCACGGAATTCGCCGTTGAGCGAGCTTCGGCCACGATTAAATTCATTATACCAATTTTTCACAGTGCTATAGGATGGCGCTTCATCGCCCGCCATACAAAGATTTAAGTTCATCAATGCACTCTTGTCGTGATAATCCACGTCGAAAGTTGTGAAAAATGATGGCACGAAAATGTTCACGAGTTAATACCATTTTTTTCTATATAATTTTTTCAAGTCACTGTAAACTACACAAATAATGGTCGTACGTCAAAACGTTTTGAGTACGATTATGCTTAAAAATGACAAACTTTCCAATGGAAATGTCAGATTGCACTTGGCAGCACTAAGTGATGCCAGGCCAGAAATACATATAGCAGCCCTCGTACACCAGCGGTCGTTATAAACAGAAATAAATTTTTTTTTATTAAAAAAGTTTTCACTGTTCTAATGAATGTTTCAAATTTAAATTTGACACATTCTTCGTTCATCACATAAATACTGTTAAAAAATAATAATAATAATAATAATTTTTAAGTTTCTATCTTAAATCCATTATGTTTATTATGTCGTTAAATATAATGTTTTGGAGTATGAGTAAAAACGTGCACAAATATTCTTAAAAACATCAAGGCGTAATAAAAATATTTTTTATGACAACAAAAGTTTTTGCTAGTAAAAACAGGCAAGAGCGCTATATTCTGCAATGCCGACTCCAAAACAAAACAAATCAAATATTAGGCTGACAGAGAAATAAAAAATAAGAAAAAAAAATTAAGTACTTTTTATAATATTACATTACAATGTCACTGGCTCTTAATGGTTTAAGCATTTTTTTTACATTTTAGTATTTCCTGAAAGATCTCTGCAAAATCTTTAAAATTATATTTATACTGATGTCTTGAAATATATGGTGCCAAATCGTAAATTTCTATGAAGATTTCAGCCTGTAACTCGAAAAATAAGGGCGAACGCCAATTTTTTTACTTGATGTTAATTTCTTATTTTTTTAATTCTCTATCGCCCCACACATTTAGTTTTTGACCGGACTTTTTTTATTGTTCCAAATTATATAGAAAAATTAGAGGCAGACGTGCTGTTTTTTCCGCTGCCTCAAAAGACATGGAACGATTTTGCTGATTTCCAATAGCACCTCTTTCGACATTATTTCTGATCGATTGGCGTATTTAAATTTTTTCTAGCTGATCTAGTTCTTCGGCAAACTTGATTTCAACACTAGCAGGGACAGACAGAAGGACATTGCTTAATCGACTTCGCTTTGCATAAGAACTTATAACATATTTATTTTATAGATCTGGAAATGGATACAAAAGTAATGACAAAATTAATCCAAAAAGGATTAGAATAAAATCACTGCTTAGCTCTGTAAGTTATCACAAATGATTTGTGCTGTTGGGTATTGAAAGCTTATTTTATCTTATTATTTGGGTAGAGAAAGATTATTTAAAATAAATAAAGTTTTATGAGGACAGTCAATACTATGAAAAAATAATTAAAGTTGTTAACAAAAACACCCTTAAAATAGAAACCTGTCATTAAATAGCACTAATTGTTCCAAAAGTATCAACAGAATAAAAAAAAATAATAGAAGATGCCACAAAATAGAAACATGTCCTTAAAGAATCTTTAATAATGCTGAATCATATTTAAACTTTTCAAGGGTCATTGTTAAACTAACAAAGTACTTCTGTATGAAAAAGTGCTATAAAAATGTAGTATTTCAAAAATAAATGCTGTTTTTGCAAAAAATCAAATTAAAACAATTATAGCGACAATGTTGCACTCGAATTGGAAAATATGAACAAATTAAAATATGTAAAGCTCTTGAAATTGTAATGTAATTTAAGGTAACAAGAGTGTAATTATAGAAGTGTCATTGAAGGAAAATTTATTACAGATTAAATATTGAGCCATGAGACAAAAAGAAGAACGGCTTCAATTAAAAACAACTATAAGCAGCAAAAAAAACATTTTAAGAGAGTTCAATTAAAGATGGAAAACAATTTAAAAAAAAAAACTGTTGCAAAATTTTAAATTTTCTTTTGGAAAAAAATGCTGGGACTATTAATTTTTTTTTAGCAATTACAAAGGTATTCCATATACGATGATTTTGTTTTAACGGGGTTCAAATAAAATATTTCGATTTGACGAAAGAGGTTAATAACATCAACCTACGATTAATAAAAAGATAAAAAATACAACCTATTGAGTGAACTGAAATATATTGAATTTTTACTATTTGATTAAATTTTTAAAAGACTTTTAAAATTAGTCGTGATTTTGGGCTTACCGGGATATGAATAATTGCGATTCTTTAATTTTATCCCTTTTTTCATTCAAAAGGGCAGACGGCCATGAAAATTTTTTAGTAAAGACGAAAGTGCCATTCCCCATTATGCCATTTTAGCCTTCAAAATCCGAACTACTTAAATTTTAAATTGTATATTTCTTATTACTTTTTGTATACTTTTTAATGTTTAAATTAAAAGGTATCCAGCAATAAGCGTTTAAAAGATAGCAAACCTTGCTAAAAGCTTTTTAACTGAGTTTTTGTGGAAAATTAATTTTATAATTAAATTTTACAAAATTTACATACTTGATAGAAAAACTAAATGAATATAAGAACTGACTAATAAAAATTCCTCAATTTCCACAAAAGTTTCAAAACTTTCCTGAAATGGAAATTTCTTAACAGAAATAATTGAAGTTACTAAGCAAAATTTGCAAAAATTAAGCAAAAGCACAAAAAATTCTATTCCTCAATCCAATATTTTAAATAATTTTTATACTTTTTTCGAAATAAATAAAAAAATTTTGTGTAAGTCAACATGCTTCTGGCATCACAGCATTGGCAACATATTACCGTCAACATGTTTCTGGCATCTTATTTCTGTCAACATATTTCTAGTAACATATTTCTGGCAACATGTTTCTGGCAGCATGTTTTTGGCAACAATATTACAAGCAACAATATTTCTGGCAACATATTTCTGCAACATTGTTATCGCACTACTCAATAATATAATAATACTGCTTGTTACCCAAAATTGGCTGGGTCTAAATTTAGGGCCTTTCTAGGTACTGTATAATATATTGTAGTCTTGTTTGCCATGGGCCTCCTCTCCGAAAACGTAAGAAACAACACTTTGTATGCAAATAAGTAACAACGAAGATAACCTATTAAAAGTTTTTGAAGTTGCGTCCCCTATTAATTCCAACTTGTTAATTCGGTTAACATGCATAATATTGTGTTTGTAGTGTTTGTGTCGTCTACCCGTCTCCAGCTTCATTTTTCCTTTTTTGTTTTTTGCAATAAATAAAAAAATCGTTGCTAAAGTGCTACTCCGATCATTTTGTTTCTCTTCATTTTTATTTAAAGCAACATGTTTCTGAGAACATGTTTCCGGCAACATGTTTCTGGCAACATGTCTCTGGCAACATTTTTCTGGCAACATGTTTCTGGCAACGTGTTTCTGTTTTTCCCACTACTCAATAATATAATAATAATAGCTTAAGTTAGCCAATATTGGCTGGGTCTAAATTTTCTATATTGTAGTCTTGTTTACCATGGGGCTCTAATCCGAAAACGTAACAAACATTACTTTGTAATCGAACGAGTAACTACAGAGACAACATATTAATAGTCTTAAAAGAGGTGACCCCGGTTAACATGCTTAATATTGCGTTTGTTTCCTCTTCTCAACTCCACCCATTACCTTTTTTTGCAAAATAAATATAAAATAATCTTCTATTTACATAAATATCTAACTTTATTTAAAATTTTATTTTACTCGGTACAGACGTAAATGCCCGTTTTTCTCCTTTTTTTATCTAGCTCCTAGTTGTGGAGATACATATAAATATTGACTACCTTTTGATTTTCATTTAAACCGGCCAGTCGGGACTTTTTTTAAATTTATTTAGAAGCAAAAAAATGTCCGCTTAATTTTTCCCCCTCCTAGTGCGCTATTTAAAAATAGAAATGTCCTTTTATACGATCCAGCAAAATATCTACCCGTTTTGGATTTAAAATAATCGTTTGATTGTTTGATTCTGATAGAGTTCAAATATGTAGCTGCTTTTTTCACTAAGAAGGGATAGATAATGGCTTCTATGCGAATAGATGGCGCCTCTGCATGGGATTATATTCAAGCTGCTAACAGAAAGTTCGCACTAAAGCTCTGTCCGGATAAATATATACACGTTTTTGAAATTTTATTAAAATCAGTTCAGTCGTGTAGCCGTGATTGACACACAAACAAACAATTAAAAAAAAAGGGTTTACAATATTTATTATATTTTGCGAAGAAACACGCCATTTTTTTTTCTAAAATCTAGTATTGTTACCACTGGTTTATTGACCAGTTTCTATTAATGAAAAAAGTAAAGTTGCTACACAATTTTTCCAAGTTTAAGCAGATAATTGAGAATATTTGTTTAAATAAAAAACCTGCAAGCTTCCTTTAAAAAAAATAAAGCATTTGAAATTAACCATTTTTAAGGTTACAACCAAATAAATAAACTTAATTAAACTGTAAGATGCTGATTTTGTGTTCACTTTTTTTTCTCTTACAATATGTTGACCCAATTTTTTTAAGAATAATTTTATAAACTCATAACTCAAGATGTTTATTATCAACTTTATTAATAACAAGACTTGACTGCAATTTCTCTAGATAGAAAGAGTGAGAGAAAAAAAACACCTACACGTAGATAAACTCACGCATACAACCATGTGTATGATGCTTAAGTATGACAGAATGTTGAAGGAAAAATAAAATATTCATAAAACACATAATTTTATAAGTTAAACAAGCAATTGCAAGTAAATAATTTAAATTTAATAAAAAGCAGAAAACGTGAGCTGACACAAAATGAAGAATGAGAAGCGTAAGAAAGACATTTTTGGGTGGTAAAGATTTTTAAAGCGTATGACGGCCACCGCATGTTTTTTAATATTCACTACTTCCGTTTTGTTGTGTTGTTTCCTTTTCTCTGAATCCTGCTATTTATTGAACTTCCTTTTGTGTTTGTAAATGTGGGTTTGTTGGCATTAGAAATCAAAAGACAAATTTTAACAAACGAAAAAAAGAGAATTTCTTTTTTTATTTATTTTTCTTAGTAAAAATTATTCTACTTCAGAATGAAAAATTACTATTTTAGCTCTTGAGGTTTTTTTCGTAGTTTCTTTTATTTTCTTTTCTTCACTGCCTTAGTGTGCTATTTCTGTGAAGTATTTTATATTATTTTATGCTAATATAAACATCATGGCACTACGATTACTTTGAAAATTCTCCACCCGCCCCAGTTTTTTCATCAGCCTCTCACTCTATTGACTGTGCCCACGCACTTGTCTTGCTTTAAGCATTAAAATATGAAAACCATGTAAAATTTTTGTAGATATTTTGTTATTTTTAAATGCTTCTGGTATTTCCTTTTTAAAAATTGTACTGCTGGTATTTATATCCCTGCTGTTTTTAAACAAAAGAGAAAATGTAACTACATGGAATAAATTTTGCTTGCAGATACAAAATTAAAACAAAAAGCTTTTAATTATAATTAAAAATATTAAAAAAAAATAATTTTAACAAAAACTAATTCTGTACTAAACATCCCAAAGGTATTGTGCCTTTTATCATTAATTATTGCCCGTAAAGCTTAACAAAATTTCATTTAATAATTTTGTTAAATGTTTTTTTATTTCCCATTTTCCTTTTTTCTATTTATTTTACATTGAGATTTGTTTAATTTATGATGCAAAAATACTGCATTCCTTTAGTCATAATCATGTGAATTTACCTGACTTTTTCCTTCTCTTGTGGTTGCAGTTGAAGGTCGTTTTGTTGTAGTTGTTTTATTCATTATTCATATTTTCTTGTTACTGTTTGTTTTACTTTTGCTCAACCTTGTTACCTTCAAAAGAAAATTAATCTTTTAGTTTATTTCGTTTAATTTTTGCCAGTTACTTTTTTATTGCAAATGGAATTTATTAAAGGGTGTTTATTTTGTAGAGCGCTATTTGCTTTTTGGAGAACAAAACTTGTTTCATCTTAACGTCCTATGAATCGTGAAAGTAACAAATAGCATTTTTGAAATTCCTTTAAATTATTAAATTTTGCGTTAACCCTTTACAACCATTTAAACATTTTTATTTGCAGGATTTACATTTTTCAGGAGGATTATATATTTTTTTTTTTTTTTTTTTTTTTTGAGAATAGCTCTGCATTTTCAACTTAAAAGTTTTAAAGCTAAGAAATAATCCACGTGCAGCAAAAAATCCATGGCATAAAATGTCATGTAAAAAAATATAGTTTTTTTTTTTTGGTATCTGTTCTGATGACAAATATGAAATTAAAATCAAAAAGAACGTAAACAATGAACATATTTTCTAGAATATACAAAAGATCATTCTGTTCTTTTGCCTCTGTGCAAATTTACCAAAGAAAAAGATGCGACTGAATAATAAATAATTATTTTGACTCCATTACTGTCATAATATATAAACAGCTTAGAAGTAAAATTTCCCAGGTAAATTTTAAATATTAGAAATCCTTGTAGTTTTATATGAAAAACTGGGCAGCGATCTTTTCTTCTCCAGCCTTATTTAAACTGGACTACTTTTATGGGAAAATTTACAATAATTCACAATTTTTGCATTTTGTAATTAAATTAAATTAGATATCGATAGCAAAAATATTTACAAGAATAGGGTGAGTTTGGCTACTACATGAGCATAATTTTTATCGTTAATATATTTAAAATATCTACGGATATCCTTGATTCTTGGTTTTTAAATTCTATAAAACATAAAATAATTTTTAATTTTCGATCTGAATTTTTTTAAGGATTGACGCTTTAAAAACAAAAGGAATATTTCAAAGTGACACATTTTTCAAGAAAAAAAAATTCTTCTAAATGATGAAAGAAATATTAAAAAGAACAGGAAAAGCTAATTGGACACAACTAAAAAAAAGTTTACAGTTATTTATAAATATAATAAAACAGTAACGAGGTTATTTCTGAACATGATATATTTTTGGAAAAAAAAATTTTTTTTGGTGTTGGTGTGAGTAGTAATCGAAATTGCATACAAGATACCTAATTTTGGAATTTTTGTCTGTCTGTTCGCATAACAGCTAGATCGATTTAAATAAAATTTTATGAAGAGTTCCCTTAGAACCTTGTTTCAAATATAAAATAATTTTTGTTCTGCAAAAATAAATTATTTCGTTTAAAAATAAAGATACAAATGTAATGTATCCCAATTTTATCGATATAATGGTACTTTAACAGTTGTCAGCATATTTTATTTTATAGATTGAAAATTTTTAACGCTGTTTCCAGATCTCTAAAACAATTATTTAAAAACAGATTTTTTCTAAATTTGAATTTGAAGAAAATTATAAATGACACGCGGACGAAGTCGTAGCGACTGCTAGTATTGGTTCCATATAAAAACAGAATTAAGTCTTTAATTGATTCAATTATTTTTTTTTTTTATTTAATTTTTTTTTTTTTTTTTTTTTTTTTTTTAAACATTTTTGATCAATTAAAACGCAACTTATATTTTAATTCAAGATCCATTCTTATATAGTAAAGTAATTTCAACAAAACAAAAACAAAAGTTTTGGGGTGGGAAAGAATTATAAAATAAAAAAATTAAGTAGTTTATATAACTTTGCACAAAAATATCATCGGCTCTTAACGGGTTAAAAATTTTAATATTTTTTTAAATTTTCCTAAAGATCTCCTAAAAAGCTTTTAAATGATACCCATATTGACCTGATATCTTAAAAAATATGGTGCCCAATCTTGTTTTTCTCTGATAAGTTCAGAGGCCCAAAGCTCGGAAAATATGGACAAACGCTGATTTTCTCTTGGGATGTTTTTTCTAGGTTTTTTATTCTCTATCGCAAAATTATAATGGGTTTTTTGATTGGAGTTACTTTACTTAAGTAGATTTCTTTTTCAAACGATGTAGAAAAACTAGAGACAGGCGCGGTGTTTTGCTTGGGCATGAACCGATTTTGCTGATTTTAAAACTTGTTTCTGGCAACATGTTTCTGGCAACATGTTTCTGACAACATTTTTCTGTCAACATGTTTTGGCAACTTATTTCTGGCCCATATTGGCTGGGTCAAAATTAGAGCTTTTCTGGGCACTGTTTAATATATTGTAGTATTGTTTGCCATGGGCCTCCACTAAGAAAACGTAAAAAAAATACTTTGTAATCAAACGAGTAATTACATTACGATGTACAAAAATTAGAGACAGGCGCGGTGTTTTATTGCTTGAACATGGACCGATCTTGCTGATTTTTAATAACAATTTTCTAAAGTATGTTTGAACGATTGGCGTTTTTAAATTTTCTCTAGCTGATCTAGTGCCTAGACAAAATTAATTTTAACCCAAACACGGACGAACAGATGGACTGACGGGCATCGTTAAATCGATTTCAGTATGCAGAAATTAGAAACGGAATCACCAACCTAGATACAACCTTGTTCCACCTACAGTGAAGGGTATAAAAATACATGTCAAACCTTTTTTTTATAGAAGGATTAAATTAAATTTTTTTAATGCTACGATTTTCTCAATCGCGCACTGTTTAGGTTTTATAAAAAGATATGAAAAAAATCGTTTTGCTCTTACATTGCTATTTTTCCATAAAAACCCAAAAACAAGGCCTACAAATTAAGTTCGAATAGAATAACGATGCCGCTTGTGTGGGAAAAATAAACTTTTGCGTTTAAAAAAATATTATAAAATTGATAAAAGGCAACAACAAAAATATTAAATAACAAAAATTGTAAATATAAAATTTATTTATGTTTATAAAATTAAATTAATAAATTCTTAATAATTCCTGACAAAATATTGACAACATTTTTTTGTTTTATTTAATTAAATTTTTTGGATAAAATAAATTACCGCTGTGTGACGACCAGTTAATCCTATTTTGTGTTTTAAGTTTTATGGTTGAGGGATGACAGCGAACAGTTGTAGTTTATTTTAAGGCTATAAAACACACTCAAAACACACATATACATATAAACATACATACTAACAAAAACTATTTAAAACTTTATAAATTGTTGAACCATTTTTTGTTTTGTGTTTAATATTTCTTTAAAAAACATGTAGAACATTTTCAGGGCTTATGATTTTTTTATGTAAATTTTTTTATAGAAATACATCTATTTTCCAAAAAATTTTTTTACTTATTTAATTAATGCTTTAAATAATTAATTATATTTTATTGATGTGTTTTATGTTTAAAACTTTGTTGACATTTGTGAACAAAAAGTTTTTAAATATTGTTGAACATTTAATGCAACATTTTGTGTGGGATTTTTTTCTTGCTTTAAATAACTGTGCTTTGATTTATTCGTAATTATTAATTTAATGTGGTTTGTATTATTATTATTTATTTATTTTTATTTTTTTATTATTATTATGTTTTTTTTTTTTTTTTTTTTTTTTTTGTTAACTAACTTATTTAATTATTTTTGTGTTTTTGTTTGGTAATAAAATTGTTCTAAAAGCTTTTTTTTCAAACTTTTAATTGAATTTATTTTTATTATTATTTATGTTATTTTTTCTTTTTATTTTTTATTTTTTTTTTATTTTTGTTTTCTTTTATTAATTTTTTTCTTGTTATTTTTTTTGTTTTATTTTTTTTTTTCTTTTTTTATTTCTAGATAAAATTTTCTATAAAACTTTCAAAAATATTTACTTTTACTAACCTTGTTCAAATTAAAATCTTGAAATTTTTTATTTTTATCTTATTGTTTTTTATAAATTGTTGCTAAATTAAAAATTTTTTTAAATTTTGTTCTTAAAATATTTGTTAAAATCTTATTTTTTATTATTCTATAATTTATGCTGCTGTCTTTTCAGTTTCTTTATTCCTTAAATGAATTTATTTAATTAAAGACTGAAAATTAGGGGCGATTATGTTATCTTGGCTTTCAACTTAATTTTCTTTATTTATTTTCAATTAATTTCAATGAAACATTTCTTTGTGTTCAACAGCTGTTGTTTACTTCTCTTTGAATTTTTTTTTTACGAAAATGCTTTTTAATTTAAATCCTTAAATTATAAATTAAGATGATAACACAACATCAAACATGAAAATTTCTTTTGTTTTGCTGATGTTATTCCTTTTTTTATACTTTTATATTTGTTATTTTTTTTTTAATTTTTTTTAAATATAATTTTAACAACAACAATAATAATAACAATATTTATTATAACAACTTTAATAACAACAATTAACAAATTAAATCAGTAAATACTTTTGAACAAAGTCGAAGGAAAACCTTAAATATTTTAAAACACATTGGCACAGATCCACTCACACGTACTTTATTAATTATTTTTTCACTTAGAATTTTTGTTAAGAAAACAAACTGCAGCTTCTTTTATTTTTTAATATTTTTGCCTACTTTTAGGCAAACAAATTCTACATAGAAATGCCCACCCTCAAAGCTTTTTTAAAAATAAGAAAGAATGGGTATTTAACTTCTTGATAACAATTGCGTTTGAAAAGGCAAAATGATTTGTAGAGTTTGCCGGGAAGATATATTATTTTACACTCATTTTTAAATATTTTAATCTTTTTTATTTTCCTTTTAGTTTGTAAAACAACAATAAATTTATTGGTTTTTCATTTACACATATCCTTTTCACACAAACACACTCAGCAATATAATAAAAAAAATCAAAAAACACTTTAAAACGCCCGCATAACAGTTATTGAAATTGATAACACGACTTGTATTCCTTTGTTGCAGACGTTCTATTGTTGATAATCTGGAAACACCATAAACTCTCTAAACAAAGCAATTTCGACAACAACAGCAATAACTGATAAGTAATTGTGATTAACGGTGAAATTAATAGACAATAGCACACAGGCTGTTAAGCGTAGCGGAAGCGGAAAAAATTAAACATGTTAATGGCATCAATTATTTAAAAAGCTTAAAGCCTCAAACTCAAACTCAAATCAGCAACATAAATTTATAACGACTTTAAAGACAATTTTACATTTCAACTTTTAACGCACATAATCGAAACATTATTTTTTTTTCTTCTAGAGTTAAATCATTTCAAATGCAGCAGAAAGCAAAAAGTTTATTTGTTACTTTTAAATACGTGTATAGAGAAAGATTTTAAGGTTTTTTAATTTCATTATTTGTAGAAAAAAAATCAACGTTAAAAATAAGCGAAATTTAATTTGTTGCTCAAGCAGCATGTCAACACGCGCCAAAATGTTGTTTGCAACTAAATGAAAATCATACGGCCAGTAATAAAAAGGTGTACACACATTCAAACAGTTTGCTATAAATACAATAAGCTACAGACAAAAAAAAGCTTATTTATTTAGATGTTGTAGTAAAGTTAACAATGACATTCACTACTACAAGGATATACGTTTTTTCCCTTTCATTTAACTGATAGTCATTGAGAAAATTTTTGGCCAAGCTTAAACAACACCAACAACATTATAAGTAAATATATATTGAAAAGCTTTTAAGATATAAATAAATCTTTAACTAATACTTTTAAGCAAACAAGAAAGAAAGGTAACACCACATAATACTTTTCTTAACAGATGTTTAATAAGCGGTATTTTTATTTAACTCCCATAACGCTTTACATTTTATAAAGCTTTTTAACTGTCTGTATACTGGGAAACATGAATGAAATTTGGTTATGTATTTGTTTATAAAAAGCTTAAATTAGAAATCAGCTGTTTGTTACTTAAAGCTTACCTGTTGCTTTTTGCTTTCATTTTATACTTTCAAAACTTGAATGAAAGAAATTTCTTAACAATCAAATTCTCTCTTTTAAAAGGGTATTTTTCTCTTAAAATTAAGAGAATTTTTACTTTCAGGAAATTTCTGCAAATAAAAGCTTTATTGCTACCCAACAAAAAATATTGAAACAACATCTTTAAAGCTAACAAAAAGAAGCTTAAAGCTTCTAGTATAAGACTTGTGTATAAGAATTTTAATAAAAAAAAGAAATGTATAAATAATTTTTTTAATCAGAACCAAGAAGCAATTTTAGCATAAATTTTTTGCAAAAGGAAATTATTTTAAGAATAAAACACAACTGAAAAAATGTTGGCATTAAATAAAAATCGCTAATACAAATCGAGTTTCAATCGTACCATTTTGGGTGCTAAATTTTCTTTTAATAGAAAAAATCTTAGTTGCTGAAATTCCGTCTTTAAATCCGTATTTTATAAATAAAATCTTTATCAACATACGGATGGAGCATGCGGATCATTTATATTACAAAAACTTTCACAACAATAAGTTTCCTGAAAAACCATTAAGTTTTGAATGTGTTAGTTAGTTTGATGTAATTAGAAGCTGTTTGTCTATGAAATCAAATGCTACAGGAGTTGATAGAACTCATGCAACTGTTTTTTAAATGATTCTTAAATATTTATTGCCAATAATAACCCATATTTTAAATCACATTATTACAACCAGCTCCTTTCCTATAAAACGGAAAGAAGCTAAAATCATTCCTGTCCCGAAATCATCTTCTGAATATCGTCCAATAGCTATTCTACCGTACCAATCAAAGGCTTTTGAAAAGTTAGCCCATTGTCATATAACCAATTATCTTAGGAACTGTAACCTCATCACAAACAAACAAAATTGTATTACTGCTCTCACAGATGTAGCTGAAGATCTTCTAAAAGTGTTGGACGATGGCGATATTGCAATGCTGCTTTTTTTAGACCATTCAAAGGCTTTCGATACAGTTGATCATACTGTATTTATTCAAAAACTAGAAAAAATTATGCATTTCTTCTCAACATCTTCTAAAGTAATGAAGTCATATCTTAGTGGTCAGGAGCAGTATTTGGCGATTAATTCGTGTCCAACATCAACTTTTCTCTTTGTTATTAGAGTTGCAACACAGGGTTCAATTCTCGGTCCTCTACTCTTTTCAATTTTTGCTAACGATTTGCCAAATCAGTTAAACCACTGTAAAATTTAAATGTATGCAGACGACATTCAATTGTACAACAGCAATAAAAGCGTAAACATTGAAGAAAATTTAAGCGACGACTTAAAAAGAGTTTCATTATGGGCTTCTAGAGACGGTCTTAGCCTAAATCTAAAAAAAAATCAAAAACGTTGACACATTAATATCACGTTGGCAGTACTTTGTAAACGCAATACGTCTTGGGAATAATATTCATCCACATATTAGAGAAACGAGCAAAGCGTTATTATTTAAAAAGAGAATTTTTAAATATTATTCCTGATACACTGGTCTTTTATTATTTTTGCTTTTTTTAACTAGTGCTTATTTTGTGAATGGTAACATTTAGCTCATGTCTGATTTGACAGATAATTTGTTTTATCCTTCTGTTAAACGCTGGGAAATATTGCGACATTACTTTGAAAATCATGTTGCAGAATGTGTGCGAAAATTGCGCACGAATTTTGGAAGAAGAGAAGTATCGTTACCTTGTGAAAAAGTGAAAAAAAACTGACATCCTCATCGATAAACCAAAGCGTGAAAAGCCAAAAACAGTGCGTACACCCAAGAATATTGCTGCTGTAGCAGAAAGTAGGCGTGAAGCGTCATCAACATCAATTCACCGTCGTTCTCAACAATTGAACATTTCGGAGACATCATTGAGACGAATTTTGCATAAAGACCTTGATGATGCCATTCAAAGTGCAATTGGTTCAAGAGTTGAAGCCAACTGACCATCCAATGCGTTTTCGCTTTGCTAAGTGGGCCTGCAATCGATTTACAGAAGATGCCGAAAGTACCAAAAAACAAATCATCTTTTCTGATGAAGCTCATTTTGATCTTGGCGGGTATGTAAACAAGCAAAATTATCGCATTTGGAGCACAAAATACCCGCACGCATACATTGAAAAGCCGGTGCACCCAAAACGAGTCACTGTTTGGTGCGGATTTTGGTCCATAGGCATAATAGGGCCATTTTTGAAAATGAGCAAGGAGCGGCCAATACAGTCAATGGCGATTGTTATAGGGCCATGTTGAACGAATTTTTATTTACAAAAATTGAAGAGAAGGATATTGGCAACATTTGGTTTCAACAGGACGGCGCTACGTGCCACACAGCCGAAACTACACTCGATGTCTTGCGCCCTGTTTTTTTAAGATCGCATTATCAGCCGCAGAGCTGATGTCACTTGGCCACCTCCGAGCTGCGTTTTGACACCGTTAGACTATTCTTTGTGGAGTGCCATCAAAGGTAAGTGTTACGCCGACAAGCCAGAGACAACTGACGCTTTAAAGGACAATATTCATGAAATCATTGCATACAATCAGCTGCATACAATCGGTAATGTGCTTAAAAATTGGACCGATCCTTTAGACTACTGCATGGCCAGCGGAGGCAGCCATTTGAAGGAAATTCTTTTCCATTATTAACCGAAGGATTATACTTTCAAATAAAAAAAAAATTTGAGAAAATGTTCAGTAGAATTTTTTATAGCATTTTTTAAAAAAAGAAGTTATTTGGTGGACCCTTTATGCAATAAATGAAATGAAATATCTGCAGCTAACCTTGAGCCTTTCTTCTGTAGACCTGATTAATATATTCACCATTTAAATAACAACCAAGGCAATGGATATAAACAAAGTATAATGTGGTATTTCTCGTCGACTGAGGTAAAGCAGTGTTGTCCAGGACCGAGTAACCCATCTCTGGGGGTTTGAAATATATTTATTAATTGGAAGTATTTAGACTAATGCTAGCAATTAGTAACAAGTATTCGACGTAATACGAATAGCAGCATGAATGATGATAAATTTAGTCAGTATTAGTAGTATTATTTGGTGACTACTGTCGACTCAGTCGAAAAAGTAGCAGGTTTTGGTTGTCTTTATGATCGCTAGAACAGACAGACAGTCAAAGTCTCCTCAGAAAACAGTCATTCAAGACCAGATGGCGAGACGATGTGGAAAACAAGCTACCGAAGCTGCTGTGGCACACATTCTGCTGAAGCTGCTGCGACCGAGACAGTCTCTGCTTTACAAGAGGGTAAACATCTGTGCAAAATTATATAAAATACCAAAAACGCACTTCTCACTCGTTCACAGTCAGGCTATCGTGGGGTTTGGGAATTCCCGGGAAAGATATCCACATTTTCCCGGAAAAATTTTGGCTAAATTCCCGGGAAACTAAAAGCTTAGAATCATTAGTACTTTTAAAAATACAATGATTGTTTTTCAAATATTTTGGTTGTGACATTTAAAATTTTTCAAATATCTCGTTTCGTGTGAAAATTTTAATGTTGGTGAAGATAGTAATCGATACGAAAAACAAAACGCCTATTTCTAGAATTTTTGTCTTTCTTGTCTTTTTTAATTTTATTTTATTAAATAAACTTGTTTTCTTCAAGAATTGCTTTTTTCCCGGGAATATTGGAAAATCTGGGGAATGCGATAATTTTTCCCCTTTTTCCGGGAAATAAAAAATTCTAGGAAATCCCAAACCATAGATTATCGATATAAATGAATATTAGTTATGCCAAATTCTTATCTCGCTTATATCATAATGATACCATCCAAACCTCGCTCACTCTTACAAGTAAAATATATTCTAACTGAGAACTATAAGTGAGAACTGAGAATTATAATAAGCAAATGAATGGTACTGAGTAGGACTGGTATGTGTATGGGCATATGTATATTATATGTACTAAAGTTATGTCCGCATTGTGTATACACACGTAAACGGCATGAACTGATAATAGAATATAACAACAATAAAAAATAGTCTTAAATAAAACAAATAAATCAGAGTGATACGCCAAAAAAAAAATAGATATCAACAGGTACATACGCAGACCAGAAAGCAAAAAGAATGAAATTGGCAAGTTGCCATTTTGTGTAGACTTTACATTCAAAGATTTTTTTCTGTTTAAAAATTCAAAGAAATAACGAAATCATACTTTACAATTATGTCTGTAAAATTTACAAAGTTATAATTAAAAAATTATATATTTTTTTAATATTAAAAAAAAACTTGTTACAGCCTCTTTAGAAACAAAAAAGTAAATATTCCAAATTTACAAAAAGCATTCATAATATAATATGCTGACCAAGCAACAAATTACGAGGGCTGCTATATATATTTCTGGCCTGGCAACACTGAGTGCTGCCAAGTGCAATCTGTGTTGTTTACAGTGACTTGAAAAAATTAATATAGAAACAAATGGAATTCACTCGTGAACAATATCGTGCCATCATTTTTCACAACTTTCGACGTGGATTATCACGACAAGAGTGCATTGATGAACTTAAATCTTTGTATGGCGATTAAGCACCATCCTATAGCACTGTGAAAAATTGGTAAAATGAATTTAATCGTGGCCGAAGCTCGCTCAAAGACGAATTCCCTGAAGGTCGTCCAAAAACGGCTGTTGTGCCAGAGAACATTGATGCCGTGCGTGAACTCATAATGCAAGATCGACATGCAACATACCGAGAGATAGAGATATCTTCGGACATTTCTTCCACCAGCATACATTCGATACTGCATGAACACCTGGCCGTAAAAAAGGTTTGTTCTCGTTGGATCCCGCAAAATTTGAAAGTCACACAAAAAAAAGGCTCGTGTCGATTGGTGCAAAGAAATGTAGCAAAAATACGATTGCGGTGCTTCAAAAGACGTTTATTAGATCATCACAGGTGGCGAATCATGGATCTATGTGTATGAGCCCAAAACGAAACAACAATCGACCGTGTGGGTCTTCAAAGACGAGCAAAATCCAACGAAAGTTGTTCATGGAAGAAGCACTTCGAAGCAAATGGTCGCCTGTTTCTTCGGCAAAACTGGTCATGTGGCGACTGTTCCGCTTGAGCAACGTAGGACGGTCACTTCTGAGTCGTACACTACAATTTGTTTGCCTAAAGTCATCGGAGAAATTCGAAAAACCAACAAGAGAAGACGAATCATTGTTCACCATGACAATGCAAGCTCTCACACATCGGCTCAAACCAGAGCGTTTTTGACCGGACAAAACGTCGAACTAATGGGTCATCCGCCGTACAGCCCTGACTTGGCACCTAATGACTTCTTCTTGTTTCCGCACATCAAGAAAAAAATGCGTGGTCAACGATTTTCGTCGCCAGAAGAAGCTGTTGAAGTGTTCAAATACCATGTTTTAGAGGTGTCTCAATCGGAGTGGAAAAAGTGCTTCGACAACTGGTTTGAGCGCATGAAAAACTGTATAAATCATGCTGGAGAATACTTTGAAAAACAATAAAACCATTTTTAATTATAAATATTCGCATTTTCACTATTAGGCCAGAAATATATAGAGCAGCCCTCGTAATTTGTAAAAACTTTTTTATGATGACATTTTTACACACTAATTTTCTGACTAAGAAATCAAATCAAAATGCACACGCAAATTATTTGTATAATTAAGAGAGAAAAGCAAAAGGAAAAAAAGCAAGATTAATAAATAACAAAACTAAATAGGGGTGACAGTAAATTGTACAAAAGGGCATTAAGTAAAGGCAATACAACACCTTTTCTTCTTCTCACTTCTTTTTACCCAGCGTGAATAGACAGAGTCTTAAGGTTTGTCATTCAAAGTAAAGCAAAGTTATGCCATAATAAAATAAATAAATTCTTGTCACAGCCTCAACCAACAAATATGATAATTTAAACCTCAAAATGACTTGAAGATGTGTAAATTACAGTGTGCAAATAAAATGTGGAATATGGAATTTTTTCACGCATTAGAATAAAAGTTTTTCATAAAGTATGTCTACACACAAACACACACACACACAGTTAACTTTATTTTATTATTTTATTGCAGAAACATGAGGTCAAAGCATTAAACAACAAAAATAATAGTTAACAAAGCCATAATATATTCAACATTATTTAGATTGTTGTCTTTTAATAAAACCTTAGATTGCCAGGAGTCTGCTACAGGGGGAGAGAAACTAAATAAATTGTGAACCGAGAAACATAACAAAAAAAATATGCAGACGGTCTGTTTATAGTATAAATCGGTATTTCAAGTTTAAGATGGCTGTTTGACTAAAAGAATTATAATTTACTTCTTCGGCTTTAGGCTCATGTAATAATTTAATTTCTAAAAATTTTTAGAAAGTAAAATTATTTACAAATATACGAGATTTGTAAAAAAAATAATGAGACTGGTTTTATACCAACAAAAGTTTTTATTATTTTCAAACAACAATCGTATCCCCTTCAAAGTAGTTCCCTTGGACAGCTATACATCAGCGGAGTCGTTGTTCCCACTCTTGGTAGCAGCGCTGGAAGTCTTCAATTGTTATGGCTTTTAACTGGTCGATCATAGTCTTTTGAATGTTTTCCAGAGTTTCAAAATGACGTCCTTCTAGGACCTGTTTTAATTTCGGGAAGAGCAAAAAGTCACAAGGACTTAAATTACGGGAATAGGGGGGTTGAGGTTTGTGGTCAAAAATTCACGGATAGAAATGGCCGTGTGATACGGATCATTGCCATGATGAAGCATCCACTTGTCTGCAATTACTGGTCTCACATGGATCACTCTTTTCCTCAACTTTTCAGGGACACTTTTATAAAACAATTAATTGACAGTTTGTCCTGGTGGAACAAATTCTTTGTGCACGATACCCTTCCTGTCACAAGAAAAACAAATCAGCAACGTTGCTTTAAATTCTGATGCTCCATTTCTGTGACGCATAATGAAAACATAACTTTACTAATGGCGCTGTCAAAACTAATGTTTTCAGTGAACGGAATTATAACCCGGACTGAGGAAGTGGAAGGGGTCAACAATCAGATTTAGCATTGGCAGGTAGACACAACGTTGCCAGATCTCCCGCAGTGTTGCGAGACGTTTTCCAAAGAAAACAAGAAATTTTAGAAGCCAGAAGATGGAATGCTGCATTTTCTAGATTGACTATAAAATTTTAATAGAAGAACTAAAGCAGAAATTTTGGCTACAAATTGTTAGTCTCAAGTATTTCCACCAGAGGGCGCTTAAAGAGGTATAAAATGTTTAGTTTTGAAAGTTTGTATCATATAGCTCACTGATAAGTTATAAAAGGTATTAGTCAGCATGATTGAAGTAATAATCATATAGAAATCAGCATGTTTAATATGAGTCGATGGCCAGAGTATCAAACTTTTTCAAGAACTGCACCGCATAATTTTAATCATAAAAAGTTAAAAAGAGTTTTATATTGAGGCATCTGCAATCTGAATATAATGCTTGATACAAAAGAAGGTAAATTAAGGGAAACTTGAGCTTGTTCCCATTAGTGTTGCCTCGTGTGTAGCAATGTTTCTTGTTGAAATTCGTGTTTCCTCTTATGTTGGCAAAAAAAATTTTTTATTTAATATTCATCCGCGTCTGCATCGATGATTAAAGTTTTTGAAGTTTTTTTTTTTCTTTTTATTTCCTTTTTTTTCTTCTTTTATTTGCTTTAAAGCAGTCGAGTGCTTTCCTCAACTATTTTTTCGAAAAAAAAGCCAACAAAATCATTTTGTTTAACATCAACAAGCAACAATTTTTATAAGTTAAATATTTAATTTTCAGAAATTATTAGTGGAACTATTTTAGTATTTTACAAATAAAAAATCTGGATCGCTGCTTTCGTCATTAGCACTATCCGCTTCTATCTAAATTATGTTGTCTGCTGGGATGCCTTTAAAAATTACTCTTTCTAAAAATTTTAAATTATAACTCTAACTCTGTCAAATGACTGTGGTGCTACTAAAATTAAATTATCGAAAGGTTTATTTTACTTTAAAAAGCTTCTACTGTTTTTAGATAACAAACAAAAGCAATAAAAATCTAAATGAATTTACTCCTACTAAAGCCATAAATATACGTACCCGCAAAAGATACCCACACAACCAACAAAAAAAAACATAAAATGTTCAATCATTCAAGCTTCCATACAAATTAAAAATCCTTTGTGAAAAAGAACCAACAAACAACATTTCACACAATAAACCAACAACAACAAAATACTTCAAAAATTCTACCAGCGGCAAAAATTTAATTTTAACAGTCACAACAATGAGCAGAATATTAAAAAACTAAAAATTTATTTTAATCTTTTTGTGGCTCTACGACGACAATAATCGAATGCCCTCAAGTATGATGTCAAATAATTCATACATTTAAGGCGTAACACTGTAAAGGTCTAAGGTTATTATGTGGTTTAAAAAGGATAAAGTAATAAGGATAATGACAAAGCACTACATTTACTAAATTGTTAGTTGGCTTTTCTCTTAAATTTAAAGATTAAAACTTACCTCAATGGTGATATGATGACCACGTGCACGAAAATTATCATCGGTGTTGCGAAGATTCTTGGAATCAATTTGTACATTTGTCTGCATTTTGAGATGATGGAAAGTTTAGCGATAGGAAAAAATTGCTTAAAAAAAGTTACACTTTTGGTTACTTTTTATGCTTAAAACTTTTTTACTTGTAGAGTTTTCACGCTTGTTATTGAATTAGAGTTTTAGATAATTTTTTATTTTTTTTTTTTTTTTTTTTTGTTTCCAATTTAAAAATAATTGTTTAGTTTTTTCTGTTTAAAATTTTTTTTGCTTTTTGAAAAATCTCTTTTTTTCTATTGCATTTATTGGATGGTAAGACGGCTTAAGAAATAGTTCAATCAGTCACGCAACTTTAAGTAACAAACCACTGACAAAACAGAAAATAAAATTTCTTTTGGTTTTCATTTGCTTGTCTTCGTTTTAAAGTCCTTTTTTTTAATGTCATAAAAACAATTTGATTTTTTTTTTTCTTTTCTTATTCTTATTGCTAACTTTGTGGTTGAGCTTAAATAAATCGCAAGAATTTCCTGTGCCACTGTTTAATTTTCCTTTCAACTCCAGTTTATTTGCCAGTCAATTTGTCCTTTCAAACGTTAATTGCTGTTCTGCTAGAAAACATTAAAAAAAGAAGAAAAATAAAATGAGCATAAAAATTTATATTTCATGAAGCAATTTTATAACTTGGGCGGAGTGAACATTACAAACAAAACTTTCTTCATTACATTTGTTAATAATTCTTAACTTTTGTAATGGTTTTTCTCCCTGTTGCGTAACGCACTTAAGGCATTTTTATTCCAACTACTTTTTAACTTCGTTCTTGCCTGTTAGCACTTTCCAGGAAAGTTTTGCTTGAACAACCAAAATGTTATTTTTTAACTTTAAATAAATAAAAACTAGGCCAAGAAATGTTAATGATGGAAATTATACACCCACTTTTAAATTAATTTTTCAATTTAATTCAACTATTTAAAATTACATCTAAGTAATTAAAGTGGTGAAATCACAAAATTCTTAAGTTGAAAGCAAATTAAATTAATGAACATTAAAAATATTGCCACAAAAGTAGAGTCAATTCGTTTACATAACCGAAAGAAAAACACTTTTTAAAAGGTTTTAAAATACGAAAATTTTGCTTGAAGTCTCTTTGCTCTTCACGCACATAAAAAACACGTTTAACAAACAACGAAATTTGTTTCTCCTAATAGCTATTGCAGCACTCTTTTGATTAGTTAATACTCATCAATACATAAATAAAAAAAAGAAACAAATAAAACAAGTTGCCAGATCTTTCCGTACTGAATGCATCTAGACGTTTAAAATCGCCTATAAATAGAAACTGCAGTTACTGTCGGTATGGCTGCATAAAATAAAACACCGTTTTAAGTTTTCTACAACTATAAATCGCAGCCCTGAGCCTAAATTTATATATCGTCTAAAGTATTGAAATGAATGGAACTAAAAATTGATTTGGTACTTTTTAAATTTTAAAGGACAATTAAGTGTTTTTAGAAATAAACAACACATCCTTCTTTTAAATTTCATTTAGCAACAAATCAAATTTTTTCTTTTAAATACTGCTCGACACTGTGATTTCTATTCAATCGCGAGTTATAACGTCAACGTATGAAGATGACGATGCTGCTTATAATTTTATGGCTGGCTGAACAGTAAATGAAAAATTAATAAAAGTGCGATTTTTCGAAAAAATTCTGACTTTTCGAAATTCTTCGGTTAAAAAAATTTTATATTTTCTGTTGGTTTCTTGCAAGTCATAATGGAAAAGCATCCCAAATAACAAAGTATGATTTTATACATTCTACTAATAATTAAAAACGATACTAAAGTTTTTATTGGAAAGGGCGTAATAATGATAAATAAAGGTATTTATTTTTAATGAAAAGTTTAAAGACGCGATTCTCAGATCTACATTCTCTTATTTAAGCCTTAAATAAGAAATAACAACAAATTTTAATTTTATTCAAAAAAATTTTTTCAGAAGAAACTAATTTTGGGCATATAGCTACCGCAGTTCGAAGAACATATTGAACTTCGACTTTGGATCACCAAATATTTCGAACCATAACACGAACAAAGTTTGCCTTTAAGGCGCCAATTGTAGCGCTGGCTTATCAGCATAAGCCACTGACTTCATGCAGACGAACAGGAAAAAAATCAAAAGGTGTCAAATCGCACGACCTTGAAAGTCACTTTAAAGATCTAGTTCTCGAAACAATTTTATGGTTATTTTGTTTTCAATAACTCAGTGATAGCTGTTACTAGATGACACATACCACAATCCTATTGAAAACTCATCTCGCTCAAATTAGCGTCATCTACATTTTCATACAAAAAAATCATTGATCATGTCGCGGTAATGATCTCCATCGAACTTAACACGAGCTCCGGCCTTATTCTTAAAGAAATAAGTTCCAATGATACCATCAATGTATTAGCTGCATCAAACGGGCATTTTTCGAGATGTAATGGAATCAGTAGGGCTGTTCCAGATAAATTTTATACCAAAAGTTCAAAAGAGAACGATCAGTTTTTATTAATCCCAAGGCTGGAAGTATCTTCACTTATCTAATGATCAATTTAACCCATTTAGCAAACTGCAAGGCAACAGCAGCAAAAACCAAAAATCCATTTTATTCGTTAATGAATTTTAGTTTGTGTTGTTCATACAACAAGGAAACCAAAAACACATTTAAATGCAAATTTTAATGTTAAAAATGTGTAAAGATAAACAGGATTATTGCAAATATATCAAACGGAAAACCAACCAAATGCAAATAAAGTTATAAATTTTCTACAGAAAAAAAAAAACACACACACACACACACACACTTTTACATGAACACAGACAATTTTAGAATTAAATTGAATAATTTAATCAAATTTTATTAATGGTTTTACATTCATTTAACATGTGTAATATTTGATTTAAATTTAGTTTTTGATATTCAATATTTTAAAGTTTTAAATAATTAAATAAATAAATTAAGAATCATTATAAAATGTTAACAAATATTTAATGAACAATTAAATTGAAATATTGTTTAACTTTGGTTTAATTTTGCGGCAAAAAGAAAAGAGAGGGAAAATGCTTTTATACTAAAAAACAAAGAAATTATAAGAAATTTACTTTGTTTGTGGCTGCTGTTGTAATTTTCTTCAGACAGCAACAACAAACAGATTCTGTTGTCAATCAAAAGATATCTTTTTTGTAACCAATGTGAATGTTAATAATGATGATTGTAATCAAATATGTACACACTTTCAATCATTTATACCAACACATACATAAACTCACACTCTTTTTATTAGAACATGGAAGGAAATATGTATCTCATGATACATGAAACTTTGCTCGACAATAATAAATTGAATAATGAACACACAACCAAAATTACACAGAAACGAATATCGTCAACTGAAACGGAATAGTTCTACATACAATTTTGAAAAATTTAATATAATTTATTCATTTGAATTTCTTTAAGAATTCAGCAAACTTTAAAATAAGAGAGAAGATTATAATTTTTTTTTGGTATTTTTATGTTTGTGGCCGCAGAACTCAGTCATTATAGGCCAATATGAAAATATTTTTTATAGACTTAAAAAAATAAAAAGTTCATAGCTTTGAAAACTAAAGGGTGTGCCCTTGCAAAATACATAATTTTTACATGTTTTTTAAACCCTAGCGGACACCCATACAAAATTTAAATAAAGTTTGGTATCACTGTAGATCTCAGTAATTAAAAGTTATAAACTAAATAAAAGGGTGTCCCCATAGATGACGTAATTTTACTTCTATAACTCCATCTTTCGAACCTTTACAGTCAAAATTAACAGAATTCGTGTCCGCTATAAAAACAAGTATAATTATTAAATTAGAAATTAAAGGGTGTCCCCTTAGAATACGTAATTTTACTTCAATAACTCCATCTTTCGAACCTTTACTGTCAAAATAAGTAGAATGTGTGTCCGCTATTAAAGCAAGTATAATCATTTAAAATAAGAAATTAAAGGGTGTCCCCATAGGTGACGAATTTTAACTTCTATAACTCCATCTTTCGAACCTTTACAGTCAAAATGATTAAAATGCGTGTCCGCTATTAAAGCAAGTATAATAATTAAAAATAAGAAATTAAAGGGTGTCCCCATAGGTAACGTAATTTTACTTCTATAACTCTATCTTTAGAACCTTTACAGTCAAAATTAATAGAATTCGTGTCCGCTATTAAAGCAAGTATAATCATTTAAAATTGTAAATTAAAGGGTGTTCCCATTAGTTACGTAATTATATGTAAGAAGACCAATGTTTGAAGTTGTTATAGACAGACAGTTGAAACTTACAGAGGGTGTGTTACATCCATTTAAACAACAAATGTATGTTTGAAAATTAAAGGGTGTCCACATAGATGGTGTTACTTGATGTATATGGCCTTTAGCCTTCTGTCTGTTTTTAAAGCTGCTTTTTAATTAACGTTATTTAAAATTACAAACAGATTTTAAATAAGATTTTCAAAACAAAAATTTTAAATTAAACAACTTTTAGTTAGGCATAAGTTCATACATTCTTTTTAAAATAAATTTAAACATACTTTAAAATCATAAAATATTAGGCATAAGAAACTTTTAAAGAAAATAAAATTTTTTTAATATTTTAATAACAATCCTCGTGAGCTTTTTCTGTTTTTATTCTAAATCTGTAGATTATATATTAAAGCCTTTCGCATTTCAGTTGACGTTATTACTTCTCATTCACATGTACAAAATTCTTTTAACAAGACTTTGTAACAATGAAACCAGGATACACATTAATTAACCAGAATAAATAAAATAACAAACTCAAACATGTTACGGATTTAAAACTTCCGATAAAGCTTTAGCTACTTAATGAAATTTTACTTAATAGAATACAGGTGGATAATTGAGATTTTAAAATAATTAAAGAGGTCTTGAAATTATAAAGGATGTTACAGTATTTATGCCAGTGAAAAGAAATGGGAAATTAAAGACCCTTGAAATATTGTTGAGTGCGTTTAATTTAAAAAAAATTAAAATTTAATTAGTGACTCCATAGAAAAAAGAGTTTGACACTTTAGACCTTCAACAAGAAATAATTAAAATATAAAATAAAATTTTATTTGGCTCAAGTTCACTTACATTTTTATACCCTTCAGTACAGGCGGAAAGAGGTTATATCTTAGTTCGTCATTCCATTTGTAATTTCTGAAATATTCATTTTCGAACCCCATAAAGTCTTTAAGCCCCTGTTCTATTGCATAGTGAAGTCGATTGAGCGATATCGGTCTATTTGTCCATACTCGTGTAAAAACTAAGATTTGCCAAAGCACTAGATAAGCTAGAGAAAGTTTAAATACGCTTATTGATCAAACATAGTTTCGAAAGTTTTGCTACTGAAAATTAGCAAGCTCGGTTCATACCCTTTGAGGCAGCGTGCAACACACCACGTCTGCCTTTTATTTTTCCAGATTTAAAATAAATCTATGTTAGTGTTGTAACTCTAATCAAAGGAACAAGTTCGTTGGGCGATGGAGAATTAAAAAATAAGAAAAAAACATCCAGTGGAAAAATTGGCGCTTGCCCTTATTTTCCCAATTTTGGTCCTCTAAACTTTTCATAGAAAAATGCGATTGTACATCATATTTATTTAAGGCATCAATGTGGGTATCATTTAAAAGCTTTTGAAAAGATCTTCAAGGAAGTACTAAAAATTTTTCAAAAATGTTTAACCCATTAAGAGCCGATGCCATTTTTAGGTGAAATTATATGAAGTACTTAATTTTTTTATTATTTCTGTGTCAATCGAATATTTGTTATTTTGGATTGAAGTAACTTCATGAAATTTGATTTACATATATTGTAAAGTATGTACAGTTCATAGCCGAATATAGCACTCCTGCTTGTTTTTTTAAATACCAATATGACTAATTAATAATAATAACTAATAATTCAAATATCGGGATAAAATTTTTTATTCTATTAAACAAATTAATTATTTAAAAAAAAAACAAAAAATTTTCTTACTAAAAAAGTCAAATTGATTATACGATTCTGAGCCTGAACGCAGATGAATCATTCAGTTAAATATTTATTTAATTCAAGTAGGCATGGTACTTGACAAAAAATTGAAGAACCCGTACAAACTGCATTTTTTAACTGTAAGAGCTTTTTAAATTCTAACCAAATTTTTTTTATCATTTCCCATCCTTTAAAATATGAATCATCTACTATGCATTTAGGTTCATCAAAAATCCTCTGTCCTTAAATTAATATAAAATGTAAAATGTATTACAAATTCATGTCCAGACTTGACCAACTGTAGCATTTTTGTTCTTTATGACTTCAATTTCTTTTTTTTAAATGCTTACAAGATTCGTGCTTGTGCTTTTTGTATTTTGAAAAAAAAAATAGAAAAAAAAATTGGCATAGAGGTTGTTTTATAAAATTATAATTTATTGCCTTCACCCTTTCGTTAGCAAAAGATTTTGTTTTATAAACTCACTCACACGCTCTTACTTTTACACAAACTCAGCACAGAAACGAGAAGAAAGAGTTGTTAGTTGCACGTAAAACTAACGTTAAAGAACTTCAATTTTGTGGATTTTAAAACTAAAAAGCAGCATTAAGATAACAACAACAACAAAAAGTGTAACATGTTTAAATTCTGTTTTGTTATATTTCCTTTAATACCATTCAATCCTTAAGGGTTAAAGAATATCACGGCACACAAATATTTAAAATTTTAGAAAAAAAAACTTTTATTTTTATGCTTTTATTTTGTTTCTAAAATAGGAAGTGAAAAGTAACTTTAAAAAATTAAAAAAGATGAAGGGAGTGTATCAAGGGATGTGTAAGTAATTTTTGTCGTATTTACACATGTTAAATGTGTTTAAATCATAAAAAACACACATAGAAAGACATGAAAAAACAGCCATTAAAAAGGCCTTAAACAAGAGTCGACTATTAAAAGAGCGACTGAATTTTTATATTTCAATGCTTTAAGTAACAAAATGTAGGCTGCTGTTACTCGTATAGTGAAGCCTTCATTCATATATATTTTTTTTTTTTTTTTTTTTTTGTTTTGTAAGAACTCCATTGAAAAATACATTGGTTGGGCTGAGTGTAAGATATCTGAAAAGTTATGTTAATTATTTTATAGAAAAAAGTTTTTATAGCTGCTTTAAGTAAAACAGAAAAAACGATTATACGCATCAGAATTCATTTCTAAGTTTTCATAACACCTGCGTTATAAAATAATGACCACATTTCGTTTTTTCTCTCAGCTAAAAGAAAAAGAAAACAGCTTAAGAAATTATTACAATTAAAATAAAAAATGGTATGAAAATTAGTTTAATCCAAGGAGGCGCATAAGAAGAATTCTTTTATAAATTAATCGAAAAGGAAACTGCAAATATCTGATCATTATAGAATGCAATTAATGTTGTGTTTCGATGCATTCTTCCCTTTGTTTTTATTCAGTTTAGATAAAAAAAAAATTATCGTTATCCACAACAATTAGAGCAAAAAAATAATTGGTTAAACAAATAACCAAATAAATAATTTTTAATTCAGCTTAAGCTTACGAATATTTTAATTTTGAAATTTAATATAAAAAAAAATTTTAATTAAAAACATGAAGCAGAGAATAAAAAATAAGAAAATAATAAAATTAATTATTTCATAATACATACATAGAAATGTCCTTGGATCCTAATGGGGCGATCATGGATGGCACCGTCTCTGAGAGCCGGTAATTTATTAAAATTTTTCCAATAACCAAAGTGGAGAGAGATCTTTCAAGTCTGGAAAATTTTAGGCCGATATCGCTGATCAGTGTCTCTTCTAAGGTGATCAATCTCATAATAAAAGATCGGATTACTTTTGCTCTTGATGGTACTGAATAGCTTTGATTATCGTAAAGGGAGGTCTGCAGCCATGAGGGTTAATGATCTTTTGCACCCAATAGCATGGCTTAAGAGTAATGCAAAAAAGGTTATTTATCTTCTTTTGGACATATCTAACGCCTATAACTGTGTTATTCCTGTGAAAGTTACTAATATTTTATCTTCATTGGGCACTGATCCCATTTTTCTTAAAAGTATTTTTAATTTTTTCAAAGATAGGAAGCTTGTTTTAGGGAAGGAAGAGATGAACATTGCGGATGGTCTCCCTCAAGTAAGCTGCTTGTCTTCCCTGCTTCTTAATATTTATACGAAGACACTTCATAGTATTCAAGATAGCAATACAATGGTATGTCAGTATGCCGATGACTTCATCATTTTATCGCAGCATTAGAAAAGGGAAGGTGTCCTGGTTAATTTGAAACGTAAGACGATGGATTTCGTGAGGAAGTATTCTGAGCTAAACCTCAGCTTTAATCTGAAATTGACCTTTTGGATGGACTTTGACAGATGTTCTAAAAGGAATCTTAATCTGGCATTAAATGATGTCAACATAGAGCAAGTTTAGGAGTATAAACTTTAAAGCAGAATGATTAGCGCCTCCGTGACAGTCTAGGATCATTATGGGATTGTGATTAATAAGTTAGAAAACAACTGTAAGTTAATTAAATGTTTGACTACCATCAAAGCTGGGTTTTTCCCACAGGTAGAGGTAAATCTTAATAAGAGTCTAATCAGGTACGAATTGGAATATGCTAGGACCACAATGGCTGCCGTGCCGAAGTACATTGACAGGTTGACCCTTTCCACCCCTGTGCAAGTTATTTATTATTTGGCTCAGGAACTGCCATCAAACCAAAGAGATATTTACCTAACTGCCAAGGAATTCCTCAGTGTCCAATTAGTAAACAGTGCTCTTTATGAGTCAATGGCTAATGACTGTCCACTGAAGTCCAGCTACCATTATGTTTACTCAAGTTCAAACCTTTCTTTGATAGGTTTTTTTTAGTGTCTCTAGAGAAATGGTACAGGCTATCTATACTAGTGAATTTCAACGTTACAGTCAAGGGAAGTTTAACTTTTTTGACTCTGATGCCTCTCTAGGGGAAGCTATTTCTGGTTTTGCAGTTTTTAATATTACGACAAATTGAAAGTTATTTTTTCGCCTCAACTTCAAGTACCCTCTCAGAAAAAAAAAAGCTTTGGACTTCGCTGAGGAAGACAATCTTGCTGATGTTGTTCTTTTTACTGTAGCCTGCCTGCATTTAAAATGTTAAAACTGGATGAAATTTTTGAAAAATTAAACAAAGTTCCTTTCAGGAATATGAAAATTATCTGGGTTCCCAACCATAAAGTTATATGGTTTAATGAAATAGTGAATGCTATGGCCAAGGAAGCTTTAAATGTTGGTGCCCCTCTAGTTGCTAGTCTTACGCCAAGTGAGTTGCCTAAAGTTATTTGTAGGTTACTTACTGATGAGTGGAATGAAGAGTACCGGAGTGTGTCAGAAGGGGAATATCTTTGCCAAGCTCTTTCCTGACTTATCCAGTAAACCGTAGTTTAAGCAGGCTAACTGCATCACAATTAGAAATGCAAAATTATTAATAGGCTCATGGCTGGTCACACATATGACAGAACATATCTTAAAATGATAAAAGCTGTACCTGATGTCAAGTGCCCTACATGTAATGTCTCTGAAAGTGCTGAGCATTCAAATTCAATAATTTGATAATTTCAAATTCAATAATTTGATATATAAATTCGGATTTTTTGACAGACTTAAATCTCTTTATGCGATTCCTAAGATCGGAAAGGTCAGCCATTTTTGTAAAACTTGCTATGTTCATTATTGAAGCTGGGTTGTATATTTGACACTTGTGTTTGGTGGTTTCTTGTTTATCATAGGATTTGTTATAAGTCTCAAGATCAAGTTAGCTCAAGTTTTAATTCATGTTTGTTCTTTTACTGAACTCCTCGGCAGTTGAACCTGGCAGTATGTCTTCTAGACAGCCTGAAAAATCTTCTTTAAGAGCACAATACGAGTAGTACTTTTTTGTGAAAAGTTCAAAGCCCCATAACTCGAAAAATATGGGCGAATGCTTGGATTTCTTCCAAGTGATAAAAAAAATATGGAGGGATGCATAGTATTTTGCCCGCTGCCGCGAAAGACATGGATCGATCTTGCTGATGTTCAATAGCAAAATTCCCTATGTCTGATCAATTCGCCTATTTTAATTTTCTCTATCTCATGTAGTGCCTTGGCAAAGTTGATTTCAACCCGAATACGGACGGACAGACGAACCGACGGACATCATTCAATCGACTTTGCATAACTGCTATGCATAAGGACTTAGAATATAATTTATTTTTGTGGTGAAGGGTATAAGAATTAGTAAATGGATAGTAAATAAATATAAAAAACATTAAAATAAATAAAAATGCAGGCAAAAATAAAATTTATACATTATTTTTTAAACACATTTTATTACAAGGAGTGACCAAGACTTCTTCAGCGTATTATTTTTATTTTTCTTAAAATTTAAATGAAGAATAATGTGTTCTTAAATATTTATTATAGAGTTCTGTGAACAGTTTTAAAAACAGTCCACTATTAGAACCATTATTCTGATAAAATTATGTGCTTTCGGATTTTTTTTTTTCTTGAAAGTAAGTCATTTTTTAAGAGAAAAAAAGTATTCTATATTTGAGCCAAGGATCTAAAGGTCCTCCTCATAAAATTTTGTTCAAATCCATTTAGTAGTTTTTACGTGATGTGGCCACAAACAGACAGACAACAACTGAAAAAATATATGTTTTGTATTCCATATATGTGTAGATAATATATTTGTACTCTTAAACATAAATGTTCCTAATGGTTAAAATGTTGCTTAAATGTAAAATAATAATATAAATCCAACAGCAAAAATATTATTACTGCGGATAACAAAATTATGATAAAGTTGAAATTATACAACACAGTCGCAATGTTTTATTCTGAGGGTATTGTTATCTCAATCCTATCTTTTCTTTATGTGTAAATTCTTGTTAAAACATCAGATTCAAATTTAGCCTTCAAACGTTCTGTATTAAGATAAAAAGTAAAACCTAGCATGTTTCACAGTAAGTAAAAAAAACCCAACTTTTTTATAAAGTCTCATGTATCCAGCCATATTGATTCGATTTGCTTTTTTTATTAAGGAAACTTAACAAAAAAAATTGAAATAAAATATCTCTTTAGCTATCGAAACTTATCCGTATACTATTGGGAGAACTCTTATCTTTAATGCGATTTATTTCATTTTTAATGACAAGCAAAGTAAAAGCAAATAAATTGTTTGTGCCCTTAAGTCCTACGCAATATCTTTCACGTACACAAACTTCACCTTTTGGGGTTGAATGTTTAAAGAAAATAAATATTAAATAAATATTGTTTAATCTTATAATTTGAGAAAACTGCCTCAGGCAACTCGTTACAGCAAAACATTTTTAATTTTGAAAGTGTCTTTATTTTTTAAACAATGAAAAGGATTGTACAGAGCCATACAAATACAACGAAAATTTTAATACAGAATTAAAATTTAAAATATTATTAACGTTAAAATATTAAAATTAAAATATTAAAATTAAAATATAAAAAAAATTAAAATTAAAATATTAAAAATATTTTATTGGAAAACAATGTTTGTCCTTTTCAGCCCGATAGAATTTACAAAAGGGTTAACTGTCAACTTCGCTCTATTTTTGACATTTATGATCAGTTTACTCTGGAAAATCATCATGAATAACTGGACGCTTGAACAATGTTTACAAGTTACCCAGATTTACTTTGAAAGTGCAGTGGGAAACTGATCTGATGTTTAATCGAAAAGATTATGTTCAACGATGAGACTGACTTTTGGCTTAACGGGCCTGTTAATGAACAATATTTTTAAAGCCTACAACAGACCTTACGGAACCCATTACATTTACATTAATGCACTGATGCAGTTTACACGCTTGTGGCATCATTGCACCTCGAAGCTCATTTACGCTCAATTGGAATCGTTACGGCACCACGACAAATGAATTTTTGTTTTATACGGCATTTACACCATGCAATTTTTCATGAAACTAGCATGAAATTTTTGTTTGTAGGTGAAGCAAGAGGGGTGTGTATTGTTTATGTTTTTTTTTTAATAACGGTTATCGCTGCAGCTTAAATTCAGGATTGAAAAAAATTGCCTCAAAAAATTGCATAGTGTAAATCTGGACTTATTGTATGAATGACATTGATTCGGGTAAGATGTGATTTTCACAGGATGACGCTACGTGCCATTGAAATCAAATCTTAGATTCAAGTTGATTTTGAGAAATGGTTCTGTACATTGGGCTCCTAAGTCTTACGATATGACACCTCTCTATTGTTTCTTGTTGTTCAAGGTGAAGTCACTTGCTTGTGCTAATAAACCAGCAACAGTTGAAACCTTGTTCATGTTAATTGTGACATACAGCCAGCCAGTAATGCTTAAAAAAATTTGCCCCTAAATAGACGTCCAGAGTTAGCTCTATCAAGAACAGCCGCTGTGGCCGTATGCCAGAAATCATTTTTAAGTGTAAACGCGATTTATTTTATTTTTGTTTTTTTTTTTTATTAATATTTATTTTTTTGTGTTATTTTTAAGAAATTTAAATTAATTCTTTACGTCTAAAAGCAAAACACCACGTATAACCAGCCTGCTATTGGACCGAGTTCCAGGCACTAAATCGGCGTTTTCAAAATAAATTTAAAAATTAAAATAAAAAAACAGTGTGATAAGAATCTGATCTTTATCATTTCGAACTCAATTTCATGCTCAAGTGCATTAAACAAGAAAACTTTATTAAAATGTTATCAACAAATTAACCAATCAAGCGCAAAGATGTCAGATGTTAAGTCTCTTCTATGAAAAGTTTAATTTTGAGGGCTGGTTAAGTGTTTACCTTTATGCGTTTGTGTGTGTGTAAAAATGAAATAATGGTGTTTATTTCCCTACAACTCTTGTTTGTATTCAAATGTATGAGTGCAAAATTTATGTATGTTTAACTGTGTGGCTGTGTGTGTTTAATAGAACACCTCGTTGTGGAGGCTGTAACAAACTATTCAGAAGTCAACATCTCAATTAATAAATGTGCGATAAAATTAAATAACAATTTCAGAGATTTATTATTTACACTTGTGCATTTGTGGCAAATTTATGCAAAATAGTGTTTGTTGCCTCCGTTGCACTGCTGTACACAATCAATTTGTGCCAGCTTAAGTGTTGTATCCTGCATAATATTCATTGAGTTCTATGCCGTTGGGTATATTCGATTTTTGATTTATGTGTTTATGTCTTTGAAAAACATAGTCATTTGCTTAGACTCAAGGGACAATCAAAGTAAAAAAATATTTTTTTTTAACGAACTTCAAAGAGAAGAAGGTTATTTAATCATGTGTTCATTTTTTAATGTTTGTTTCTTCAGATTTCCATCATTTTTTAACACATTTTAAATTTCTCTTTTTCATATTTAAAGATGGTTTTTATTATAAAAAAGAATATTACAGTTTAAAATTAAAGGGTGTCACTACACAACTCACATGATTTCAAAGTATCTTTTCAACTACAATTGATCGTGTGTTTTACTTTGGTCTTCTAAAACAAAAATTAAAAAAAAATACAAATTCAAATATTAAAGGGTGTCCCTATAGTGAAGTGATTATGATGTATAGCTTTTAAGCCTTAAAAGACCGAAACTAAGAAATAACCACAAAATTGTATTACTATTGTCGCTACAATAACAACTATAAAAAAATAGAAATTTTGTATAAAGGGTGCTCCATACAAGACCTGATTGTCATGCATATGGATTTTTCTGTTTAGCAGTAAGTAGCAGAATTATAAAATTTATATGAAATGTTGCTCACTACGACCGCTTCTCCTTTTGTTTTAAAAGTCATGCCATCAGTTTGGAAGCATTAACATTTTCGATTTAGATTTGATGACTATTTATTCTTTTCTTTGCTTTGAGGGCACTGTTTTGCAATAATAACATTTTTAGAAAGTTTTTTAATTAATATTTTGACTTCACTGATAACACGAGTTCGCCTGGGCCTTTGAAAAATCTTTCCCAAAATGCTGGAGAAAAACACTCTGCAGAGATTCAAATCTGAAGTAGAGCCCTGACTTATACCTTGATATGAAAAGCCTTAATTTTTGTTAAGGAAAATTAATATTGTTAAATCGACAGCGGCGAAGATTTAAACCCAGACTATAAAAAAAATTACATATTTAGCAGTCAACAAGAATCAACGACTTAATGTCAACTCTATGTCAGCTCAATCCTTATCTTGATAAAAAAAACCTCATTACGTTTCATAAATTTTTATACGATATTTTGCTAAATTTTTAAATTTTTATTTAATAATATTTTCTCTTTTCTTAATATATTTTTCTTATTAATTAAATATAAAAAAATTAATATGGAATTTTCATAAACTCTTTAGTCGAAATTAATACTTTTTCAAAATAAAATCTATTAGATAGATTGCTAATGGTATCGAAAGTAAGGAAACAGTAAATTCTCTTTATTTCAAAACAAAGTTCTGATTTTAAAACCAACTAATCGACTTCAGAACTTTAGCTATAACTACTGCATGTACCCCGTTTCTGTAAAAAAGTGAGAAAATTCTGACATTAAAATTTTGCATTAATTATCTGTAGTTTATCTTGTGTAAAGTATAATTACTGTAACAATTTTATGCACGAAATTTCTCAGTCAACTTACAGAAACAGGGCACTGCTCACTTAATATTATTCCACTTTAAATAAATACTTGAACTAAATTGTGGAAACACACTCGTTTCTTATAGACTTTATATTCTGTTTTAATTTTAGCCGAAAATTTTACTTAAATTTAAAATGAGTTTTTTTCTGTGTCACACAAATAAATAATTTTTTAATCAAAAGTTTTCAATGTTTAGGTTATAAAAACTAAATGTTATGTTCAATGGCATGATAATATCTGTTTTGTCTTATATGATTTTTCCCACTGCCTAACCTTTTTAAAGCTGGTATCCCCATCCAGTCTCCGTATTATTTATATCAATTTTATACGACTAAAAATAGGATACAACTTTTAGTAATGGCTCGATGTTTTATATTCTTATCTTAAGCTACTCGAACGTTATCAGGAGAGAACAAAGGAGTTTGGCAGTAGCAGTGATATATTCAGCTCTGTTAACTTAATAAATTAATAAAAATCGTCTTTATGTGAGATGTGCTCTATCGAACTTAGATACTTATTCCCATCAATTTTTATGATCATTTTCGTTCGAATCTGACCGGCCAGTAAATCTTACAATTCATTATAGAGATTATACGTTTTTATCTGTACAGTTCAAACGTATAATAAATATACTGCAGAGACCTTTTTTGTAAATTTTAAAGTAAAAAGTTCAATTTCAATGCCATCAAACATTATTTACTTGCGAAGTAGGTTCCATCACCTGAATGCTAGATAAAGTTAAGAAACTACAAAGCCGATATCAAAGAGTAGATTTGTATTCAACTTTTATTTCTTTTATATTATATTTCATTAGGATTCTGAGGAAAATGCTCAAAGCAACAAACAACTTTTTAAAAGCAATTTAAGGTCTGGAACCTAAACTAGTACGTGTTCTTTAACTTGTCGCATATTTTAGTTTCCTAAGTAAGTGCTTTTTGTTTTGCAATGTTCTCTTCTTCCCCTAAAGCTGGTAATTTTTTCACTTCCTTCAAATTCTTCAATGATATTATAAAGAAACTTCGAACGTTGAATAGTCATCATTAATATGTTATAACTTCTTACAATTGTTACTCCCTTTACGGTTTATTAATATGGATGAGCAGTTAAGTACTTTTAGTGATGTTTGGTGACTTTTAACAAAACAAAGTTTCTGAATTTATGATGATAATTTAAAACAAAAACGTGAGTAATAAAATAAAACAAAAAATAAAAACAAATAAGAGTGCTATACACGGCAATGCCGACTTTTATTAACCCTTCACCATGTATGTAAATGTAGTTTAGAGATGTAACTTTTATCTTGAAAAACAAATATTCGGGTGACAGAGAATTAAAAAATTAGAAAAAAATTATGTATTTACAATTTTAATGGGTTAAACCTTTTAAATAAATTAAAGTATTTCCTGAAAGATCTCTTTAAAAGCTTTGAGATGATACCCATATTGATGTCTTAAAAATATGGTGTTCGGTCGTACTTTTCTGTTTTCTGTGACAAGCGTGATATTTTGCCGCTGCCTTAAAGGACATTGACCGATCTTGCTGATAATCAATAGCAAAATTTTTTTAAACTATGCCTGATCAGTAAGCGTATTTAAATTATCTTTATCTTATTTAATGCTTTGGCAAAGTTAATTTCAACACCAACATGGACGGACCAAAGAACACCGTTCAATCGACTTCGCTATGAATAAGAACTCAGAATATATAGACTTTATGGGGTCGAAAATGAATACTATAGAAATTACAAACGGAATGACAAACCTCAATATACCTTTGGTGAAGTGTAAAATGTAATTTTGGTGGTTTTCCTTCTGTTACATAAAAAGTTTAAAAAAATGAATGATTTCAACAGAATTATTTTTTCTACTTAAGATTTGAAATTTATACATGAGTAAAGAACAAAAAAAACTTTAACGAAAAATAAGAATTTTAGAAAAAGCAAAAAATAAACGTTTTCTTTACTGTCTCAGCTTAAAATTATGTTAAAAAACTTTCAAAAATGTTCTTAGTTCTTCATTGCAAATTAAAATTAAAATAGTTTCGAATCATTAAACATTGTTAACATTCTGGCATCTCAGTGACATAAACAGAATTATTTTTAAGTTATATTCTTGAAACTTACATGTTTTTAAGAATTTTTAATTATAAAACTTTGTGACACACTACTCAGTATAGACTTTGGCAAAATCAATGGTTATAATAACTTAAAAAATCTTTAGGGACAGAAGAAATTAGACCACTTCTAGGTAAAAATTTATATGAAGCTTTAACTTTCTTAAATGTTTTCCGATTTCAAAAAAAATTATATGTCTTTCAGTTTTGGAAGTAAAAAAGTATTTAAGTTTTTTGTTTATAAATTTTTAGTTCTTTATTTGATATTATATTTTGGGAAACCATTCGATTCTTGAAAAATCCTAGGTAAAATTGCGGGAAAAGTTGTCCATCTAGATTACTAATTTATACATATAATAAAACAGTAAAGGGGTCATTTCTGTCTACGAAATATTTTTTGAAAATTTTGATGTTGTTGTAAATAGTAATCGATATGGAAATCAAAACATTTATTTTTGGAGTTTTTTCCTGTCTATCTGTTTGTTTGCGTTCGCATCACGTAAAAACTACTTGAAGGATTTAAGCAAAATTTTGTGATGAAGTCCCTTAACACCTTCGTCCAAATATAGAATACTTTTTATTTCAGAAAAACTTGCCATTTAGATAGAGATACAAATGTAAAAACACCCATTTTTATCGGTCTTCACATTTATATTTTTAAATGTTTACAGAGCTTTACAACAAATGTTTAAAAACGCATTTTTCTAAATTTTAAATTTAAAAAAAATGAAAATCATACACGAACGAAGTTCTGGGCACTGCTAGTATTATAGTAATTTTGAACGCTCCATTTCTAAAATAATGTTTCGCCCCAAAAACTAAAAGATCATATTTAGGTAATTTTTGAGAAATAAACTACGGAGTATCATCGAGATATATTTATTTTCAAAATTTGAAAATAATAACGATAAAGGTTAATAAGATTAATATAGAAAAAAAATTCAAAATATATTTATTTAAACATAGGAATTCCTGCAAAGGGGTAACATGTCCCAAAAATAGTTTTTTTTTTAATTTTTTCTATCCTGCCTTAATCACGAAACTTTCAAATCCTTTTTAGAGTATGTAGTTAACAATCGAGGATTTAAAAATCCTCTTACTTTTTTTTAATCGGCGCTTTGCCCTCCGACGAATTTTACAACAATTTTTAAAAATCACATCAAAAATATCTATGTCTGCATAAGGCTGAAGGGAGGTTTTATTAACAGAATAAATAATTAGAAACAAAAAGTAAATAAAAACAAGAATATTACCTTCTTGGAAAAAATCCTGAAAATATGGTATTTTTTACATTTTCCCAATTTAAATTCAAAGTGCTATCAAAACAAAACTTATATTTTATTAAGAATATAGAAATTACTCAGCTAAAATTGATGCAGGCGATGAAATTAATCGTCTGCGATGTCTGATACTGATCGCGCAAGTTCATTTTAACGGAAGGAACTGTGTCCTACTAGCGACTCTTTCAGTAGAGTCGTGTATGACGCTCCGAGAGCAATTGTGTAAGATTTTTTAGTTTTTGGGATTTCTAAACTTTATTTTATTTTATTTCGTTTTTTCTGCATATAGGAGTTTTAGTTATAAATTACAAATAAAGTTTACAATGATTATGAATTAAATTAAAAAATAAAATGATCTAAAAGAGAACTTGAAAACAAAAACGTTAAAATTATATATCAGGTTTCAGCCAAATCCTTCATGGTGGCTCCATCACCTTTTTCCGTTTGGTTTTTTAATTTTTTCACCAATAGTGTTGTCGATTTCGGAGAATTTTTATCGGCACGTTTTTATAACAATAAAAAATTACGATTATTAATAATAAGGAATTTCATATTGAAACACATTGTTTCTTACCAGGTTGTTTATATTAGTAAAGACCATGACACGTTTTTTAAATTTATAAAACCAAAAGAATTTTCTAATAAAAATCAACATATTAAAATGAACAAAAAAAAAAATATTACAGACAGCAGAAATATTTAATTCAAAATGAAATGAGTTTGTCTAACTATTGCCAGAAGGTTCAAGTTAGGATTTTGGAATCCCATAAAAAATAATCGTGCAACAAGCAAAAAAGGGCTCTCATCAACATCATTTTCAAGAGTTAAATGCGATCTTTGACTACTTACAATCTTCTAATGTTCCTCAAAATGCATCCCAGATGATTTACTTTTCTATCAATCGTAAAAGTGGCTCGCGAAAAGATAATTTCGAGGAACAAATTAAAAATTTTCTTGTAAAGTCGCCTGAACGATTGAAAAAAAATGGTTAAATGATCCTGCTTGTCAAACAACCTTTTAAATGCCAATACTAAATTAAGGTCAAACATAATTAAAAAAAATTGTTAGCCGATTTTCTCACAAACTAAACGAGATAACTTACATATGTAAACAGGAGAAAATAAACTTCAACAGAACGTAATGCATCACTTAATAGATCGCTACATCTGTTATTCTTGGCATCTTCCTGCTTTAGATTGTTTCCATTTATTTAATCAACCAATTTCTTTAATAAGCCAGAAATTTGTTTAGACGTTATCCCCACACAATCCAACTTAAATAAGCGTCACATATAATCGTTTTTGTTCCTTTCCACTAACCCATACCTTAGCAACGAATACAATTTAATTTCTATTTTTTATACTAATTTTTTCCCTATAAAACAAACTGTATTTTATTTTTAAAATAATTTATGCATCAAAAACAATTAAAGTTTTATTTAATATTTTTTATTCTCATTTTTTTCATATTTCTATTTAACGCTTCAATTCAAAGTTTATTTCAAATGGCAATGAAAAAAGGGGCAACACAACCACGACGACAACATTCAGAATAAAATTGTTTTGTACAAATCACTCATACGCATCGTTGCTGTTTGTGAATTGAATTTCTGTGCCACTTTCCGCATTGTGATTTTTTGAAAAACATTAATGGTCAGCATAGTGATGAATGCACTATGGGTCAATGGTTTGGTATTAAATTAAATTATTTTTTTTTAATAAGATAATGGAACTAATAAAGAAATAAGAAATCTAATCATTATTTATGTATTAAAATATTATTTTTATTGGTTTAAAGATTTTAAAAATGGACCAAAAAAAAAAAAAATTATACGATACGAATAAAGTTAGTTGATGGTCAGGAAGTAGCAGTGTGTAATACAAAAACTTAATAAAATCAAGCCCAAAACATAGGGCCACATAAATCAAATTACGTCATCTATGTGGGCTCCCTTTAACTTTTTGAGGTTTATTTTTTTATTACTTTCTCTTATTGGGAGCTACAGGGTTACCAACTTTGATAAATTTTTATACAGGTGTCCCTTGGGGTGCAACAGATATGTAACACTGATGACTATTGTATGGGGAGACACCCTTTAATTTTTAAAATTATAGACTTTTACTAAATAGAACGAATTTATAAGCCTGACCTTTCAATTAAAACCAAATTCTTAAGATCGTTCAAGAAGTGACTGGCGCAAATAGATAAAAATACCTATGAATTGCTGATGAAGTCTAATTATAAAACCCGTATAGAAAAAATTTGTTCCTTCAAGTCCTTTTTTTTTTTTTTTTTTTGTCGTAGATTTTCAATAAAATTTGAATCACATTTCATGTGACGCAATTATGAATTTTCAATTAGTTCACAATTTTTTATTTTCATTTTTCTTCTATTTTATCGTTGTGTGATTATGTGTGTGTTAGGTAGTAGACCTTAAATTTATGCCTTAAACATGCTAATGTTACCATAAGCATTTTAAACCATAAATCTTGTCTACAACTGCCTCTGACATAATTTTGCAACATGTCGGTTAACAACCGGAAAATTGCAACAACAAAAACAACTAAAATCAAACATTTAAAATGGAAGCTCTGGAAGAAATCTTGTGGACTAGGAAACAAAATTGCAAATGTATTTGACAAATATTCCGTGTTAATTTTTGGCATAACAACAAAATAAAAATTGGAGAGAAAAAGCAACACATGTAAAGTTGACAAATTCTGTTGGTGTTTGAAATTTATTTTATTTATATTTAAATATAAACTTTTTTGACGTTTTCTAATTAAATGACATTTTTTATGATTTTTATTCTTCTAAACTTTTGTTAATGCAGATTTATAAAAATTGATTTTCCTTGATAAAGACTCTGTCAGAAATACTGAGTCACACAACAGGGATTTAGATGAGATAAACCAACACAATCACTCACACATTTACACAACTCCTCACACACACAAACCAAAAATCATTTCAAATGCCTTTCGCTATGAATGTGTGTATTTTAAATAGAAAAAATTATTAAGTGTAATTTTTCTTTCTGAATTGAATATGACAACGACGACATGAAACTAATAAAATAAAATAAAAATGTGCATAAAATGCAAATGAAGTCAGTTAGGATTTGATTTTTAAAAGCCAAAGGCTGATTGTGAATTTGTTAGCTGTATTATGATTGCTGGAAATTTTACTTTAGATAGTTGCTACTGCCATTTTAGTTCTACCACTACAACACAAATAAAGACATTTGATTGAGCAATAGATTTTTCTTTATTAAAGTGTCCCCATGGAAGAATGTTCAATAGGGATATTCAAACGTGGCTGTAGTATGAAGTAAAAATTGAAATGATCTTGATATTGGCCAAGGCCTGACTGGTAATAAAAATAATCAACGTTTTAGAATTTGAGATGTTCAATTTAAGACTGAAATAATAAATTAAATTTTTAAATTTTCTTTTTTCAAAATAAACAGCTGTAAAGTGGTCTTGTTTTACAGCCTATTAGCATGGTCGGTGTCAATTGAATTACAGTCAGTGGTTTTATTCTTTTGCTTCATAGATTCATTTATAGTTTTTTACAACAAAAAAATTATTAAATAATCCTTTCATTAATACAATGCTCAGAAGAAAACTTGCTATATTTTAGCAGCAACATTTTCGAGGTGAATTTTTCAGCCACCAATTTTTAAGCTGTGAACGGAAAAATAGCTTAAAGAAGTCAAACAAAAGTTTGTTTTAAGGTCATTTCTCTCTCTAACAGTAAATGAATTACAACCTTAATAAAAACCTAATTCAATGATTTTTAAGACACTCCCCTCTAAAATGACAGCTTTAAAAAAAATTATATACTATGTAGTTTTAAATAATTTTTGAGCTTGAAGGTCTTTGTTGAAATATATTTTATTTTTCGATATTTCGCCAACCTCCAAACTACATAAGAATTGCAGAAAAAGGTAGACCAAATTAGTAAATATTATAAAAATTTATATATTTTTCATAAGCATTAGCAAATATTTGCATTTAAAAAATTTATTCACTTACTTTTTTTCCTTTTAGACTGATTGTAAATACAAAATTCATAAAAAAAGTTAAAAGAAAAATTTATTAAAATTTTATTCCTTAAATTTTTGAAGTGTAAAAAGGAACAAACAAATAAGAAAATTTTTTTAAGAGAAACTCATATTTTTTATATTAAAAAATAAATAAATGAAAACAAGTTTTTGGTCATTTGATAAGAAACACAAAGGTGTACTTTTCTTTACTTTCGTTTTGTTTCTTAATTTCTAAGCTGTCAGAGCATTTTTAAATTAAACAGACTTTAAATACTGATGCCCAAAAGTTTGAATGTCAGCATTTGAATTGTTTTCATTCTTTCAAAAAATCACTTTTTTGAACTTAACTAAAGGGTCATCCAAAAAACGCGCCTACATGTTTCTTTGAAATAAAACACAAACTATTTGCAATTTTTTCAAGCTGTTTTTTTATTAAAAGTATGATCCATTACAATTATAAGTGGAATAAAATATCATTCAAATATCTACCATGACTGCGTCTGCAGACATCAATCCGAATATCGAAATTTTCAATGACTTTCCGACATGCTGCTGGTGTTATTTTACGAATTGCAACTTTTCAAAAGACCCCACAAAAAAAATCTAATGGTGTTAGATCACATGACCTTTAAGGCCAATTGAAATCTGCATTTCGTGAAATTACACGATGTGGAAATTTTGATCGCAAAAGCGAAATGTTTTCTCGAGTTGTGTGACATGTAGCACCGTCTTGCTGGAAATAGACGTCAGACACATCAATATGATTCAACTGTGTCCATAAAAAGTCTCTCAACATTGATTGGTATCGCTCAGCATTCACAGTAACAGCATTTCCAGCATCATCTTCGAAGAAAAATGGCCCAATGATTCCATTTGCCCAAAATGCACACCAAACAGTAACTTTTTGTGGGTGTAGAGATTTTTCATGAATAACATGAGGATTTTCATCACCCCAGATACGACAATTTTGCTTATTGACGAATCCATCCATTCTGAAATGAGCTTCGTCACTAAACAAAATTTTGCTTGAAAACAATGGATCTGCGAAATTACGACGTTGTAAATGGTCTCTTTCTTTCAATTTCTGGGTTAATTGAATTTTATAAGCATGTAAATGCAAATCTTTATGCAAAATTCTCAATAAGGAGCCATTAGATATGCCCAATTCTTGCGAACGATGCGAAATTGATGTTGTCGGTTCATTTTCAACATTTTCACCAACAGCAGCAATATTTTCATTTGTGCGTACAGTTTTTGGTCTTCCACTTTTTGGTTTATCAGTAACACAACCAGTTTCTTCGAATTTTTTCACTAATCTTTGAATTGAAGATTGATTTGGCCGATTATTTACACCAAAAAAAATCACGAATTTTGCGATGGGTATTTTTCAAAGAACGCCCATTTTCATAATAACTTTGAATGACGTAAACGCGTTGTTGCAATGTGTACCTGTCCATGGTTAAAACTGTACTACCTTCTAATAAAACAAAATGGCTTATGTCATTTGAAAAGATGTCACGTGTAAAAATTATATAGTGCTGACATCTAGGCGTCACATTTGGATGACCCTTTATTTTCTTTTTTTTTACTTTTTTTTAATAGTTAAAATTAATTTAAGAAAAAAAGGAAATTAGGAAATTTTCTAAACAATTTAGCTGGAGTCTATAACAAATTGTTTTTTTTTTAGTTTTACTGAAAAAGAAGCAAAAGCCCTCCATAATAGAGAGAACATAAATGTGAGATTAAAAAACTACAAAAATTTAATTTATTTTTAAGCCTATAATCAGGTTTAATATTTTATTCAAAAATAAATCTTTATTTCTTACTGATTTACATTTTGCTAAAAATATGATCTTCACCAGTTAAGGGAACAGCAAAAAATTTTTAATTTAATATTATAACACCGTAGAACATAACAAAAGTGACAGTTATTGTCATTTACCTGCTTATGCAGAAAAATGTTCATGTTCATTGTACGTGTTTTCATACAAAAAACATAATAAAAAAAATTAAAAAAACTGTTCCCCATTTTCACAGACAAAGTGCAAATTTAATGACATTTTCTTGTTAAAAAAAAACAAATATTCAAATGCAAGGTTAAATACTTGAAGTCGTACATTTTTTATCATTTTGCACTATGACTTGTATACAAATAGATTTACCCAAACACACACACACACAACAAATAGAGCCTTGCGAACCGATTCATTTCTACAAATAAAACTAAAACACGTCTCTCAACAATACAATCGTTTCTTCATTTATTCACTCACTCGTATTGTTTTGCTTTGTTTCATTGGTGTTGTTGTGGTTGTTATTGTAATTGTAAACAAAAACTTTAATGCGTTTTAGTTCTCAACTTTACAGTTAAGTACACTGCACAATGGTCATGTTAAAGATATTTTCGATTTTCAAAATTCAAAAAAAAAAAAAATACTTGGCCTGAAGCAAATTATTGTACCAAAAAAAAATTAATTAAAATATTTTTTATTTTAACTATTAAAGTAAATTAAAAAAAGCTGAAATTTTGTACGTGCTTAAAGATGCTTTAGTTTACTAAAATTTAATATATGGTTTGTTAGTAAAAAAAAAAAAAAAAAAAACAAACATAAAAATATTTTCTTTAAATATATTTTTTTTTTTTTATTTAATCAACCCCACTGTATTTTTATTCCGATGGAATTACATTAAAATATAAATAAAAGGAAACAGATACAATTTCTTTTTTTTTTTCATTTAGTTTGGTATTTCTCTTCTTTCATTTACAAGTTTTTTCCACTTCCACTCAAATTTATTTTGTTCTACCTCGAATCTTTTGAAGAGCGATTTTGTATTAAATTCCATTCCCATTTCTTGAGTAAGAATAAGATTTAGTTTTTTGTTTTATTTTTTCGTTAAAATATATTTCGGAATATAATTTCAGTTTAAATGTTTTTGGTTTCATTGTGGCTTTTATATGAAATTTTAAAAGGTTTTATTTTCTTAACACTTGAAAGAGTTGTGCATATATTTTAACTCAAAAGAAAAAGAGCTGATCAAATATACAACAAAATTTTAATACAAAAAAACTAAAAGTGAAAAACAGGTTTAAATTATGAAACTTGCTTGAAATCGTTTAAGGAATAGAGGCATTTTTTTCCAAAAATTTTTTTTTTCTTTAAAAGGTTCAACACACAAACACATTTCCGCATTCGCGGCTTAGTAATTAAAAAAAAAATTAGTTATGACTCTTAGGCTAAGGCTCGACGTGTATAAAATTCATACTTGGAAAATTAAGAAATTTTCTCTAGTGCTGATACCTAAAGGCAACACGGGCGTATGATTAACTTTTTTAATAAAAATAATATTCCACATACGCAGTGTTTCTCTAAATAATTTAATTATAATTTTCAAATATCAAAATTAATATTTTTTGTTAATTTCTGGTTAAAATATGAAAATACAGAAACAAGCACCAAAACAAGGAAATAGGAAGATCATACTTATTCTTGATCATGCCTCCACCATTTATGCACTGATGTTGGTAATTTTCAATACCACATTTTTCGAAGCTATGTTTGACAGATATCTTCCATAAATCTTCCGGGATGTTTGCAAAAATGAAATCAATCTAATTACGGACTAACAAACATCGCTTAGTCCACTTACCTGCGTATAAGATCCAGGATGTGGAGGAAAATGAATGTGGTAGAAATTACATACGGCTCTTAAACTTGGAAACACCAAGAAGTCATTGTGGTAAAATAACAATTTGAAAAATAAAAATATTTTTATATTCATTATTTTAAACATTTAAGATAATAGTTTTCAGCATTTTTATTTAACATTTAATCTGGGCACTGCTTGCCTTTGTTTTACTCTCTTGTTTTTAAGTTAGAGATTCTTAAAGTTATTAATAATTTTTCATGTGAAAATATATTTAAAAAAAAATAACAAATATTAAAGAAAGAGGGAATGCTTTTTAAGCCCGACAGCAAATAAAAAGCAACAAGATAAACAGCCAAGGGACACCTCAAAAAACATTATTAAAAAGTGTGTCAGGCAAAAGAATGTGGTGGCAGTGGACAAAACATATCGAAGGAAAGATAAATAACCACATTAATAATTTTATTTCGGCTTAAGTTCACGTTAACATATTTTTATACTTAAATTACTAAAAATTAATAAAAAAAAAATTCTTTAAAATTTTTGTGTTGATTTTTAAAGAAAAAAGTAAAAAATTAGACATAACCAAAATGAAGTGCAGCATTTTTTGGATCCCTGAATCCGTCATTAGCACTCTTTGCATCTTTATATTTTAGGTTGCATCATCTATTTAGCCCACCATTTTTAATAAGAATGTGAGAAATATTTCTAATCAATCAATTTAATTTGGTAAGATAAAGTACAAATATGACCCAATGTTTTTTCGTTGTACTTTTTATTTATCTTTATATACATTTGTTCTAGATTTTCTGAAAAAAATGTTTTTTATACTTTTTTCTCATTCTTGTGGTTCGTTTTTGAAAAAAAAAACTTTAATATGCAAATGGAAAATTTTTATACACCCATAGAGAAATTTCTTAATATTTTAGAAATTAAAAATTCAAAACCATAATAAAATAAAAAGCACATTTGGACGGAATATTATGTATTCTTTCTTAAGCTTTTGTTCCTAAAATCGATTTAAATCAGCTCAAATTTATAGATTTCATAATCTATCAATTATTTCTCTTTTTTTTGTGAGGAAAAATTTTATTGTGACAATAATTTAAGGTTTGTATGTCTATTTAATCTTCCATACAATTAGGAGCAAAACAATACAACTCTAAAAGTAAGAAGCTGCTACTTTAATTTACTAAGAAAATTCTAAATACTGGGTACTTATTAACCACTAAAATTTATTAACACTACCTTGTAGTACTATCGCAAAAAAAATCTTTCTCCTTAACTTTTAATTTCCATGATAATTTGTCATGTACATGGGTCTCGTTTAAAAAAAACTGAGGAATAACTGACTCAAACAAATTGGTTGACTGCAATAAAAAATGAGCTGTTATATGTTATATTTAAAATAACTCCTAATAATTATTCTTCTGAATATTTCAGTTACTTTTTTATGCTGTCTAACAAGTAGATGACTGCAGAATACCAATTTTTATTTCAGCTTTAAACTGAGAAAGTTAAAAATTGCAAGCATTAAAGTAAATTTATTTCTTTACTTGCTTACTCTATTTAAAAAGCTATTTTCTATGCAACATTTGATTTGTTTGCTTCATATACACAATTTTAGTCTGTGAGTTTTTATTTAAAGCAACAAAATATACTAGAAATTTTTCTTTTCTATTTTTTTTTTATATTTTTGTATTTCATATAAAATGTCTCTTAAAAAAATTCAATTCATGAACAATTACTTATTTATGCATTTTTCTATTTTTATTTAATAATGTCTTATTTTTGGAAATAATTAAAAGTTAATTACAATAAATAAACATAATTAATAGCACTTTTATGAAAAAAAAATTTAGAAAATTTTACAATTTTTAATTAATTTCAATTGAAATGTGTAAAAATTTAAATTAAAAAGGGCGACATAAATATTATTAAATAAATCATTGTTTTTATAATTAATATCCGTAAGCAGGAGACTAATGTGTTAATAATTTAAATAAGTTATTAACACTTTAACCTTTTTGTTTCCTGTATTTTTTTAAAATCACATGAACAGCTATTAAGTACCAGCAATTAAAGGCGTATTTTTATGACACAATCAACGCTAAAAACTAATGATAATTAAATTTATAAAAAAAAATTAAGCATGATGTTAATAAAAATATTTTTTTTTTGTCATGTTTACCACTCCCACTCTTTGACAGACAGGGAAGGTAATACAAGAAGAAAATTAAATTTAAATTAAATTAAGAATTCAAAAATAATTTTTTTCGAGTTTATTTTCAACGAATATTTTATTTTAGATATGTTTCTTTTAGGGAAAAAACAATAAATTCAAAAAAACCTGTTTATAAATTATTTTATTGCTTAAGGTACTTTTTTGAATAAGTACTATTTTGAAAAAGAACTTTTTCATAACTTACTTTTGTTCAAGTATTTTTTCTTAAAGTACTTTTTCGTAAGTTACTTTTTTAAAAGTACTTTTTTAAAAGTACCTTTTTAAAAGTACTTTTCTAAAGTACTATTTTTTAAAGTCCTTTTTCTTAAAGTACTTATTTAAGTACTTTTTCTTACAGTACTTTTTTAAAAGTACTTTTTCTTAAAGTACTTCTTCTTAAAATTCTAAAAAAAAAGTATTTTTAAAAGTCACTCTTTTTACTTTAAAAATGCAAATATCTGGTTGGGATACTTACGTGCAAAATACTTTTACAATTGTTTTTTAAACATCTTAATCGAGAAAGTACTATTTTGAAAAGTACTTTTGAAAAGATATTGTCCTTCATAAAAGGAAAAAAACAAAAACTCAAGCAATTAAATCAGAAATGTCAAAAAAAATCCTTCTCGAAAAAAGTTAAGCCAGTAAAATTAGGTAATAAATTGACAAACTACTACAAAAAAAGTAACTCAAAAAGGGGAAGTATCAACTAATATTACAACTGAACAATAATACCAAAGATTTTTCCCAAATTGAAAAAAAAAACAAGTTTTGGATTAAATTTACACTTATTATTAGCAACTAAAATAATTTAAATTAATTTTTTATAGCAAATGTACAGAATATTAAAGAAGAGATTAAATCAACTTAAGATTTTTTTCAACAATACAACTGAAGCCCCCGCCTGAATTTTTTATGAAATTAATAATAAAATGTACTTAAGTATGAACAGCATGTGTGTAACTGCTCAAGTTTGCCATTGAAAGGAAAGTAGCATTCGCCACATCGTTCTCCTTTAAATAAAACATTGCTTGTATTTTAATCCACACACTTACACACACACACACACACACACACACACACATCTAAATATATAAATATGTACATAAATACAAAGCATTAAAAGATTATTGAATATAGAGCATTTTAAATTTGCTAATTATAATTATATTGATTGATACTGCTTAGTAATTATTGATAGCACTTAAGCTAATAACAGAAGAAGTCCTAAAGGAGTAACGTAATATTTGTTAATTAATTTTAATTATTTAATTATATTCTTTAAAATATAATAATTTAAAGAAATAATTTTTCATATGGCGATGACTGGTGAATAACAACAATTTTTATTTAATAATTTAAATAAACAATAATAATAATAATAATAAAAATAATAATAATAATAATAAAATTTAATTTTAAGCATGCGAAATTCAGCTCTCATTGAAAGATTAAATTCACCGATATTTTTTATTGTAGGCAAAAGCACATTTCGCTTAGCTCTTCAGAAAATTGCTCACAAATTTTTTTTTACAAACAAAAGATTTCTCTCCAAACAAATTGACTGAAGCAGAATAAAAAAGTCAACAGCAAAGAAATAGTAATCGTTAAAATACAACAACAATAACCAATGAATTAATTTTTCCATGGAAACATTCTTTATTGGGTTAAAAATGACTTGCGGATCAGAAAATCTATCGGTATATTCCTAAACCGATATTGAAATCTTAAGCGTGTATTAGCTAGTCGTGTAGCGGTTAGCGATTTTACGCATTTAAAAATTTAAATGGGGTTATAAATCATTTCATGGCAGTAGGTCGCTTTCAAAAAGTCCATATTTACACTGTGCAATTTTTTGAGGCTTTTTTTTTAATTCTCTATTTAAGCTGCAGCGTTCTTTAAATATAATCATAAGCAATAGTAACATCCTCCCAAAGTAAAGGGTCATCCAAATGTGACGCCTAGATGTCAGCACTATATAATTTTTACACGTGACATCTTTTCAAATGACATAAGCCATTTTGTTTTATTAGAAGGTAGTACAGTTTTAACCATGGACAGGTACACATTGCAACAACGCGTTTACATCAGATCCATTGTTTTCAAGCAAAATTTTGTTTAGTGCCGAAGCTCATTTCAGAATGGATGGATTCGTCAATAAGAAAAATTTTCGTATCTGGGGTGATGAAAATACTCGTGTTATTCATGAAAAATCTCTACACCCACAAAAAGTTACTGTTTGGTGTGCATTTTGGGCAAATGGAATCATTGGGCCATTTTTCTTTGAAGATGATTCTGGAAATGCTGTTACTGTGAATGCAGAGCGATACCAATCAATGTTGAGAGACTTTTTACGGACACAGTTGAATCATATTGATATGTCTGACGTCTATTTTCAGCAAGACGGTGCTACATGTCACACAACTCGAGAAAACATTACGATTTTGCGATCAAAATTTCCACAACGTGTAATTTCACGAAATGCAGATTTCAATTGGCCTCCAAGGTCATCTGATCTAACACCATTAGATTTTTTTTGTGGGGTCTTTTGAAAAGTCGAGTGTATGCTAACAAGCCACAAACAATTAATGATCCAAAGAACAACATTCAAGTTGCAATTCGTAAAATAACACCAGCAGCATGTCGAAAAGTCATTGAAAATTTCGATATTCGGATTGATGTCTGCAGACGCACTCATGGTGGACATTTGATTGATATTCTATTCCACTTATAATTGTAATGGATCATACTTTAAAAAAAAACAGCTTGAAAAAATTGCAAATAGTTTGTGTTTTATTTCAAAGAAACACGTAGACGCGTTTTTTCAATGACCCTTTATAAGCAACACCATATTGCTCAACCCTCTTGCTTCTACAGAACAAAATTTCATGCTAGTTTCAAATGCCATTAAAGTCATATTGAATTGTTACAAAAACAAAATAGAAAACATCTGCTATTTACATACAATGAAGGTTTCAAGACTCTTTATGATTTATTTACTATTCATTTTTTCTCCCCTGCAATTGCTATCAAATTAGAGGATTTGTAAGTCGAAGTCCCTTATATCGCCCTTTTCTTTGACAGTAGTTTTGAAAATAACCGATTTATCCTCAAAGTATTATGACTCTTCCCTAGCGTGCAATGAATGCATTAAACAGTACGATTTACTCAATAGAAAAATAAAACAAAAACTTCGCTTAAGCCGAATCGTACATACCCTACCCCATGTATGTTAATCTAGTTTAGTGAAGTAAATCCAATCAAAAAAGAAATATTGGGGTGTCAGAGAATTAAAAAATTTTACAACTACAAAAAAATTACACTAAAATGTCATCGGCACTTAATGGGTTAAGCATTTTTTTTTTTAATTTTAATATTTCCCGAAAGATCTCATATTGCTGCCTTAGAAAATATGGTGCACAATCGTACTTTTTTATGAATAGTTCAGAAGCCCATAAGTCGTTAAATCTGGTCGAGCGCCAATTTTTTCACTTGATGTTTTTTTTTAGTTTTTTAATTCTCATTTGCTTCATATACTTGTTCTTTTAAGTGGAATTACTTCACTTAACTTGATTTGTTACAAGTGATATGGGAAAGTTGGAGGCCGAGATTATGTTTTGTCCGCCGCCTCGAGTAACATGGACCGATCTTGCTGATTATTTATTGCAAAATTTTCGAAACTATGTCTGATCGTTTGAAATATTTAAGTTTTTTCTAGCTCATCTAGTGCCTTTGTAAAGTTGGTTTTAACACTAACACGGAAGAACATCGCTCAATGAACTTCGCTATGCCAAAGAACTCAGAATATATATACTTTATAGGATCGGAAATGAATATTGTAGAAATTGTAAACGGTATGACACACTCAGATATACCTTTTTCCACCTGTGATGAAGGGTACAAAAAATAATTTTATCAACTTTAAAAAATCGTGCTGATTATCCCGATGGAATTATTAAAATCACCGATATTGACTAACGAAAGTGAAAGCACGTTTCGATTGCCATTTCTCTACCGCCTACTTAGCTCTTTAGAAAACATCTCAGAAATGTTTTAAAGATTCTTGTCCTAACAATAAAGACAAAAATTAAGGTTTAGGCAAAAACAACAATAATCAACAATGATTTTATTTTTCCTTATCCACTGTATACGGCTGACTTTTTTTCGGCTCTTTTTATACAGTTAAAAGTTGTTGAAAAATAAAATAAAAGTTTTTTTTTATATTTTTTTATAAGCGTTTTTTATCAAAAAGATTTACTAGCAGATTTGTGCTTTTGTGACGAAGTAAAAATATTAAAAAAATAACACAATAATTTGAAAATAATTTTTCTTTATTAATAAATTTGGAAATTATAATATTAATAAAGTTAAAAATTTTAAGGGTGACCCATACAAAACAGGTAATTTTTATGCGTCGTTTAAACTATAATTGGAATACGCTCCAACTCATCATATAGTGTGGTCTCTAATAACAAAAAAATCATTTAAAAAATAAACTTAGAAATTAAAGGGTGTGCTGATAGAAACGTGACTTTGATACATATGGCTTAATCTCTTGAATCGTAGCAGATTAAGCAACAAATAAAACAATACATATAACATTTTTAAAGTCAGGATTTGAACCGTGGATATTATAAATTAATTAATATGTAATTTTTTCAAAGAACATGTTTTTTTTTTCGGAAAATGTCCGCATACATTTGTAACTAATTTTTCTTTTTTATTTTTAGAAATCAAATAAAAAACTAAAAAGCCGAAAAAAGTACATTTTAATTCATTTATAATAAAATTAAAACTTTTAGAGTAACCCACACACAGCGTGATTGTCAAGTAAGTGGCCATACATTTTCAACCGTAACAGACAGAATCTTAAAACTTACAAAAAATTCCATTCCTACCTCAGCTATAACACCAAGTATAGAAATTAAAATTTAAAGGGTGTTTTGTTTACATTATTAGAGCTTTTGTCTCCATTTTTTAGTTCCATTCAATTGCTAATTTGAAAATAATTTTTTTTCTTTATTTTATTTGTTGGTTATTTTTTGCATTTATGAATGGAGTTGGATAGAGTCAGAGTTGAGAAGTAAAGACACATAATGAAAAATTGTAATAGAATCGATCATTACAAAACCATGAATTCTTATGTTATTTTTTTTAAGAACAGTGTAAGTATTTCTAAAAAGATATATTTACGTTTCGAGGCAAATCAGCCATAATTATCATTTTTGTACTTTGCCAGCTTTTTAATGCTGTGGAAAAACAAAAACGAAAATATGGAGTTAAAACAAATATCATGAAGAAAGAAACTTATTACTTATTTCATTAACTGGGATGTGAACTTAAGGCATTAAAAAATTGCCATTACACTAGCAATTTACTTACTAGCTGTCTAAACTTAAATTTTGTAGTTGAAAAACACGTGCGTAAATTTCCCACAATTAAACTAAAAATCTTTTGAATCAGCGCCTTGTTGCTATAATCAAAGTGAAAAGTCATTCATATGAAAATATTGTAGTCATTTAATTTTATACAGGGTGAAGTATCAAGCAATCCATTTTATAAAGCCACATTGACAAATTTTGCTAGAAATTCTAAAGAAAGTCTGTTTGAATTTTATCATTTTGCAAAATATGTTCTAAGCTGCTTTCAACTTAGACCTGAATACAAAAGGAAATCTTAAACTGAAAACCAATTAACACAAATACAAATTAGCTCATAGAGGCACACAATTATTTGCAGCTTTAAAAATTATTTGTCACTTTGCATGAGCCAGAAATTGACACAAAATTCCAAACAAGAAGACAACTATTGAAATATATTTTTATAAAACCCCCAGAAAAAGTTTCTACACTTAAGAGCATAGAAAAGTAAAAAAAAATAAAGTCAGTTTAACTGAAGAACACAGCCCATGTGATAGTAATTGTTGTCTATTATTTTTATTGCCCTTTTACTGGAGTCTACAGGCTGGACGACACCCCCAACCTTTAACCTCAAAATATTTGTTTTTTTTTTTTTTTTGTCAAAAGCATTTAAGCAAGTTAATAAATTATGAATTTAACGCCCACTTACTACAAACAACAAATACAAATACATACTAACATAAACATTTATATTGTCATGGAATAAGGGCTAAAATCTTTAACACATTCTCAGAATTTTGTTTATTCATGTGCATAAAACCAAGTGTTTGTAAATGTGTGTGCGAGATGTGATTTTTATATTGAATAGTGGAGAGTGTGCCAAAACTCATTTATTCATTAAAGTTGAACAAAGAACAAAGATCATTTAAAAGCTGACAAATAAGGATGTGTTAAAAGCTTTATGTCTAGAAAATTGAAACTCAATAAACCTGCTGATGGCGGCCTTATATGTAGAATCATTCTTAGCAAATTTGTACCCTGATCGTTATTTGTTCTTTTTAAAAATATTTTCCTTATAGTTTTGAACACTCTCATGTACGAATCTAAATCCTGCGTTAATTTTTAGGCACTCTTTAAAAATAAATAAATAAAAAGAATGAGGTCTTACTAAATCCTTTTTTATTTTATTGTTTTTTGCCAAAAAAAAAACCGTTAAACCTTTTGTACGAGAAGACAACAGAAAATAACCTTGAGCATGTTCAGTTTTGTCATTTATGAAACTGCGTATGTAAACACACACACACACGCACACAAACACACACACATGAAAAAACATTGCTTGCCAAGTGTTTTATATTCCGATTAATATTGAGACCAAATAAAATGTGCCTTTTTTTTGGTTGGTGAATTGAAGTTTCCGGCAAATTGTGTTTGTTAAACGAGTAACTCTTTTTTGCAGCGAAATTCAAAAGATTATTTTTTTCGGTTTTAAAATAAAAGTAACGCATGAATGGATTAAATGACAACATTGAAACGCTCTCAAGCATAATGATGATTTGATGATGATTTTTTTTATTGAGACCCTATTTTTTTCCAACATAAATTGAATGAAAACTTAAAACTATAAAAAAATGCTCTCAAGCATATAAAATTTTAATTTAAAAAAATAGTTCCCATGATTTTGGCAACAATAAATAAACGTTGTTCCAAAAAAGTAAAGCATACCTTAAGGCTGATAAATATTTTAATAACTTAAAACAAATTGTGGCATTAGTACGTCTGTTAAAATTAATTTGCATAATGCCACCAGTAAACGTATTTGTGAAATTTATCAGAACTGTCACAGCTGACCTTAAAAATTTATACAGAGTTTACTACACACTTCTTCACTTTTAGTCGACTTCAGAAAATGGGAACTAAGGTTCGACATATATACTTTACGTTGTGGCGAACTTAGTCTTTTCCGAACCGTTAAAAAATAAGGTGATGCTTAAAGATTGTTCCCATTAAAAAAATGTACATAGTTTTGAAAATTAAAGAGTGTCCCCGTACATCACACCCGATTTTAATTTATCTATTGAACAGTAACGGACATCCCTATGAAATTTAAACAAAGTTAATATCACGATAGCTTCCAGTAAGAGAAATTATTAAAAAAAATTTATAATTAAAGTGAGTTTGCAGAGGTGACGTCGTTTGACTTATACAGCCTTATTCTCGGGCTGCTCTTGCTCTGCTATTAGAACTTTAAAATTAGATAATAAAAGGTGTCCCTAAAGGCACATATTTAATGCTCGATTTAGTGCTGACAATATTTATTACTTTAATTTCGTGCCAATACTCAATAAATATCATGGATTTTCAGATTGCATTTGTACGCGAATTCTTGTTTAAAAATTAAGACAATAATTTTTTTATTAAATTATTAGTTGAACTGTGTTGATGTTATAGCAAAAGAATTAACTTAAGTTAAATTCAATTTGACTTTCTAAAGAAGAATAATGCTGGTGATGGATCAGTTAATGCGGGATTACATTTTGCTGATGTCTAATTTTTCCTGTTTTCTTCGTAAACGTCCGCTAACATTTGTAATAGTTTTTGTTTCTAATAAAAAAAAAATTAGAATAAATTAAAAAAAATGAAATTGAAAATAATTTTCTAAAATAAAAACTATAACTTTATTAATAATATTTTTATAAGAATTTTATTTTACATAAATTAAGTTTTTTTTTTGATTTGCAAGTGCCCGCGCATAAAACAAAAATAAATTGTCGTCATGATGTTGTGATATTTTATTTTTCACCATCTTTTGACTGTATAAAAGAGCCGAAAAAAAGTCAGCCGTATACAGAGGATAAAGCAAAATAAAATCATTGTTGACTATTATTGTTTTTGCTTAAACTTTGATTTTTGTCTTTTCTTTATTTTTTGGATAAAAATCTTTAGTTTATTTAAAATATTTGTGAGAAAATTTTTGAAGAGCTAAGTAAGCAGTAGCGAAATGGCTATCAAGACATGCTTTTACTCTCAATAATTAATATCGGTGATTTGATATTTTAATAGAGATAAAAAATAGCACGATATTTTTTTAAAATTAATTGAGTTTTGTTTGTTTTTGAATTTCTGGCAGAGCTGTATTAGAGCCGCAATATCTTCCATTCAAATAAAATCAAAATACAACTGTAAAAGTAAGGAGCAGCTCAATGCGCACCTTTTTAACCGACTTCAAAAAAAGGAGATGGTTATCAATTCGTCTATAGTTGCTTTCTTATGTTTGTGTTTTCAGAACTCGGCGGTTTTTAAAATTTCTTCTTTATTTGAATGGTTATGCTTACAGCTTGGTCTCGTTTTAAATAATATTCATAATTTTAAATAATAAAGAGTATCCTCATACACAAAACATGTTTTCACTTTAGCACACAATACCACAAAGCAATACAAAAATAAATCTGAAAATTAAAGGGTGTCCCCACAGTTGACGTAAAATGACCTATATGAGCCTATAGTCGTGTATATGATCGTTATAATAACAATTATAAATATTCAAAATTAAAAACTAAAGTGCGCCCCATTAGTTTATTTAATTTGATGTATATGACTATACTTATGAAGAGTTGTGGACAGACAGTTTATATTTACAAAGAATCGTTTTATAGCTTTGCTCGCTATAACAACAAGCATACAATTTAAATTTGGAAATTAAACGGTGTTTTCATAATTGATGATATTTAATCTATATAACCCTATCTTTTAAACCGTTAAGACTGAATGTCCACTACCTTGTGTAGATAATAAGAAGTATAAATATTGTTACGAACATAAGATCTGGCAACCCCTGTTATTATTGTCCGTATGCTCGTGGTAAAAAAAACTTAAGGTGAATAAGTTACTTCCACCACCATTGGGTGTGTATAGAATAATACGAAAATTAGCTAACACAAGTTGAGCAACCTCAAAGGCTGCGTTGGTAGAGATGTGTGTTGTAAAAAACAAGATCCTGAGTTCTCGAGCCCATCTTCGGACATGCCTGGAAAGGAAGAATAATAATTGTGTACCAGAATTGAAAATTAAAAAACTTAAGTATAAACCTCCTGGGAAAGAGGAAGACAATTATTGTGTGAAGCGAAGCAATGGCCGGATAAACAAATGAAGACGTCTGTTAAATACAAGAATAGCAGATCAAATTCTCAAGACCCCATTAAAAAAAATTAAAAAAAGATCTAGCTAATAGTGGAAGGAAGTAACAACGTGATTAAAATGTACGGCAGATGTTAAGTTGTGGCTATTGAATTAAGAGAGATGACTGGCTTGAATGTAAAACAAAGTAGAGAGATCTGTGTGTGGTTTAGGTTACTAAGCAAGACATCGAGTAGCTCATGTCTCGCCGGAGTAACACAGTAATGTAACATGGAAGGCTGCATTTGTAATAATGCATATTTAGTAAATACGAGACCATAGGATCCTAAAGTTCAAGTATGTAGCCAGATAGAGAGGATAAGAAGTTAAGAAAATAACGAATTATTAATGTTGCCACAGCGGTATTTGCATCAAATCCGTACTTTTATCCAAAAGGGAAGAAAGTAACAATATTTCAACTATAAGTTAAATGGTGTTACAATGGTTAATGTTATTTTATGTTTATGAACCTGTATTACTAAATCCGCTAAAATAACAGGTAAAAAATTTGAATTTGGATATTAAAGACTGACCCTATGGTTCATGCAATTTTATGTATGTGACCAAATTTTTAAACTGTTATAGACAGATAGCGAGAATCTGTGTTGAAGTCGCTTTTTTCACAAGAGTTATTGTTTATGTATATTTTTGATTATTTTATAAAGAGACAAATTTTTAAAATTGAAAAAATCGATTTAAAAATTGTAATTTTCCTAGGCGATTTACGAACAAAAAAAATTAATTTTGTAATTAATTTGAAAACACTTTGTCGAGCGAATATTTTATGTTCTTTGTAAAGTAGAATTAACAAATGTTCGCATAAAAAAAATATTTTTGTTGTTAGTTGCATTTTACATCTTTTCCGCTAAGAAATTTCTTTTTAATGATGCTGGTATTTAAATCAAGATATGCTACAATAATTTTTATCCACACTCGAATTTTTATTATTTTTTCAATTTTGTTTGCAACAGTGATAAGTAATAATCACCGTTTTTTTTAGAGAGGGTGCATTGAAAAAGAGGGAACTTGATAAAAAATAAGATTAAAGTTAAATATGAGAAAAGAAGAGAAGAGAAGAGTGGGTAGTGAAATACACAGGGGCAAAAAAAGTGTATGTGTAAAGGTATTAAAAGATTCTGTTTCATCATTGATGGCAAATATTAGAAATTGAATTTTTACTCTACTTATTTGTCTATATCTGTGGCAAGATTTGTTTTAACAATATTTTGTTCACTGAACAGGCGTTCGAACTACTCGATGTCTTGTAATTCAAACATGTATCAATAATTCGCACAGCCGTTCGAACTTACAATACCCTGTGACTCGACTTCATGATGTCTTGTTTCACCATGAAAATCATGCAACCAAATTTATCCACATCACGATTTGTCCCGCGATTTGCTTTCTTCACTGAACAAGCGCTTTAATCTCATATGATGTTCTAATATACCATCACCCTAAGCAACATATCTACCCCGAACGCAATATTTGCTTTCTTTTCTACAGCAGGCTGAACTGCTGTTTAATGTTTATTCGTTGTTAAACAGCTTATTTACCACGGCAACAACACAACAATTATTTTTTAAATACTCAAGCTATTGTTAAAGCATGAAATCAGATCATCGGTTTAACAAAAACATCGACATCTCTTCCAAAGTATACACTGCTACTGTTGAACATGCATTAAAATTTATTAACAAACACCACACTTTGTGTGTGGTGGAAGTAATAACTTCTTTAGTCAGCTTGCCAAGAACACCAACAACCTTAGTTTTTGTCCTTATAGATATATAAAGAGCAGCCGAAACTTATTTTTTTATCACAATATGTATGTATGTATTTATAAATGCACAAAATGTATAAATATACAATATGAATAAGTAGATCAAAAAAAATTTTTGGAAACATTCAGCTTATTCTTCTCTCCCTTAATTTTTGACTGCTACTTTCAATTTAATGAAAATTTTGCATCTTTTTTTCTTTTTTAATTCTGTTCATGTTTTTTCTTAAAATAATTGTTTTCTTATTAATTATTGCCAGCATGAAAGTTGACTTGAAAATACGTCCGAAGAAAAGTCTTTGTCTCTTATTTACTAAAATTATTTATTGCTCGTCCAAAGTCTTAAAATAATTAATTATTATTTTTAATGAAATTTTATGTTCGCACTTCAATGTTTTCTAAAAGCAAAACAAACTAAAAAAAGAAAGAGTTGAAAAAATATAATTATGACCAAAATAAGTTTTAACATTAAACACACTGCTGAACATAAAAATATATTTAAACGCAAGAGAGAAGAAATTTTAACTCAGTTTAACATTTATATTTGTGTTATCAAGTGTTTGTGCACTTTCCTATTTTTAGAAAAGAAAGCAACTAAAATATTATTTTACCCCGGTGTCCAATTAATTTTTTTAAGTGCCACAAGTGTCTGTATTTGATTATGACTTATGAATGTGAGATAGCATTAATATCTTAACAGTGTAACATGTGCAAGTAATGATGCCATTGAAGAGTCACAATCAGTTAAGTCTACTTTCTGATGAGAATTATTAAATATTAAAAAAACTTCAAGACTGGTTTGGAGGCAAAACATAAAATTTATTCCCCAATAGTGAGTTCGACGTGTATGAGCCATCTTATGTGTTTATAATTTAACTTTTTCTTATTTGATGTTAAAAATGTAAGTTGCCGACCAATTATAATAATTTAAAAAATAAAGCAAAATTTAGAGCCTCTATGGTAGCACCCTTTAATTTTTAAATTAGTTCTTTACATTATCTTTTATATTTTTACATATTTTGTGCAAATTCTTCTGCTACAGTTGAGAGCCAACAGCCACATAAATTAAAATCGCGTCACTAGAGCAACACCGTTTATCTTTTAGTTGTATTTTCAACTTTTTCTGTTATTACAGCTGATATAAAAAAAATAATTGCGGATTTTAGGCAAAGGCTAGTATGTGAAATTCACGTTATTATTGGGTCACCCTTTAATTTTTTTCTACTTCTTACTTATTTAACACTGTTTAAATTTAACGTGTCTGTATCAAACAGTTTTACAAAATAACAAAATTCACGTTCCTATAGGGTGACCCTTTAATTTAATGTTTTATTTTTTCTATTTGTTGCTTATTTAACACTGTTTAAATTTACCCGTGTCTGTATCACACAGTTTAACAAAATAACAATAAATTTATAAACATTCCGTCACTTTTGTTACACCCTTTAATTTTTTGCTGTTATAGCGGCTACAGTAATACACAATCTGCAAAAATTTCTATGGAAAACCTGTTACGGCTCTAAAGTTAGAGAGCTGAGACAGACAGACAGACAGACACACAGACACACAGACAGAGGGACAGACAGATTCTCAGGCGAACAGAATAAGGTTACGTGTTCGCTCATTAAAAACGAAACACTAAAATGCATTAACGCACATCTTAATAAAACAAAAACTACGTTTTTTATTTAATTTCAAATTTGTGTCAATATCGGATTTCCCTGTATTTTTATAAATATTAATTAAATAAATTTTAACAATATAATTATCTAAAATACACATAAAAGCAATTTAATTCATTTTATTTACAGCAAATTAGGTTATGTATCGCCTGAGGTTTAATTAAAATAATTGAAATTTAAAATTTGAAAATAAAAAACCATCACGAATCATAACAATAATGTTTAGAAACTTTACTAAATTGTAGATGTCATAAATTTAAATTTACAAACATTAAATTTACAATTTTAATTTTACAACTTCACTATTTCGGTTGATGTGTACATTTTCACATGCATATGATTTTTACATTTCACATTTTTCACACTCGCTACTTTCATTCTTTTATTTTTTATTCAAATGCTGTGTTTAAATTTGTTGTTAAATTAATTCATTAAAATATTAAATGTTTTAATTATTTATTTATTTTTAACCCTGTCTTTCATTAAGTAACTTATTTTACTTAAATGATTTTTTTCTTCCGCCCATCTGGTTTTCCTTACAGATTGCTCATCCTTCTTGTAAATAAAAGTGAAATCTTTACTTGCTTCTCATTAAATCTACTTCTCAAAAAAGGTAGAAAATAAGTATGAGCAGCTTCTTGCTCTAAATAGTGAGAAATATGAAGACAGCCATAAAAATAATTTCCAAGCTCATCTAATAAATATTATAAGTCTCATTGTAATTGTGCTTGTTTGTTTGTCAATCACAGCGAGACGACTGAGCCGATTTGAATGAAATTTGAAACATGAATAGATATTTGTCCTCATGGTAATATAGGGTATTTATATTTTAAATACCGCCCCAAAACTATTTATTTATCATTTTATTCCAATTGAATTTTAACTTCGAAGAAGTAATTGGTAAACAGGTGGGGCTTTTGTTTGCTTTACATTTAATATGCTACAAAATAATTATTTGATAATTGTTAATTTATACGCAAACAGAAGGCGCTAATAACGAGTCCGCCATCTAACGTTTTTTTTTTCAACTAGTGCTTATTTTGTGATTGATTTAACTCATGTCTGATTTAACAGATAATTATTTTTATCCTTCCGCTGAACGAATATGTTTGTGTATACGCTTGAACAACGCTGGGAAATATTGGGACATTACTTTGAAAATCATGTTGCAGAATGTGTACGAAAATTGCGTACTGATTTTGGAAGAAGAGAAGCACCGTCAGCTCCGTATGTTCGTTACCTTGTGAAAAAAGTCATCGATAAACCAAAGCGTGAAAAGCCAAAAATAGTGCGTACACCCGAGAACATTGCTGCTGTGGCAAAAATTGTGCGTGAAACGCCATCAATATTAATTCACCGTCGTTCTCAATAATTGAACATTTCGGAGACATCATTGAGACGAATTTTGCATTAAGACCTTGGTATGACGCCATACAAAGTCCAATTAGTTCAGGAGTTGAAGCCAACTGACCATCCAATGCGTTTTCGCTTCGGTAAGTGGGACTTACAGAAAAAGCTATAGTTATTTGGCGCACCCTTTATCGATTGTTTATCCAAAATGTTATTAAACATTAACAATTTAAAAATATATTACCAACAATAAATGGTTAAGAATTATTCCTTAAATAAAAATGAAGCAATAAATAACATAAATAAAAAAGTACTAAAAAATGCAACAGTGTTTACATCCCTAAAACAATTTGCTAATATTTTAAAATTTATTTTTAGTAGGGAAAAAATGGAAAAAAGCTAAAAATCATTAAAGACTTTGAATATAATAAAAATTGCATTAGATATTTGATTGTATTTGATAATTTATTTAATGATCTTTTAATTTAATTAAAATTAATTTTTCAAAAAAAAAAATCATTTTCAACGTCTATTGCCGTTCGCTTTTTAAAATTTATAAAACAATTAATTTCTTAAGCAAAGTACGGTCGGCTTCGTTGACAAAAAGTCGCTTAAGTACATTATAGTTGTACACATTTGATTATGTGTAATCGCGCAGTTGTTAAGCTATTCCCGATCAAAAAGTTACCAAATTTCCGATTTATAAGGAAAACATTAATTCATTTTTAATTAAATTAAGCAATTGAAAAAATGAAATACAAATGGAAAAAAGACAACGTTTCTTGTATATTAAAGGGGTTAAGGATACTCACACGAAAATTAGAGCATGAAAAAATTTTCGTGAACTTTGTTAATCACGTCAGCGAAAAGGAATTTCTGCAAAGATTTTAAATATCAATGAATATATACCAGTGTCTTTGAGAAAGTTTTGTACAAGCATGTCAATGTTAATAATTTATCTAATAATTAAAAAATAATATTTAAGGCAATATTTCATGTCCACTCAAAATAAGTTTTCTTCTTACAGTGGGTGACTTTTGTAGTGTTAGCGGCTCTACAGCAAGAATATATTAAATTTTCTTTCGATGCACAAGGGGTGAAGCAAACAACATCTCGTATTCACTTCCCAGGAGAAAGTAACGCAGAAATTTTTCGTAGCAGAAAAGTCTATTTTTTTCTTAACGTTTAAGCAGTGTGCAATACTAAAAAAATGTTTTAAGATTGGCCTGGATCAGCACACAACAGTAATATCTTTAAAATCAACCGTTAAAAATTCCTTATGGAAGAAGTTCAATTTAAAAAATATTTTACGTTAGGTGATTCTGGGTATAAACAATGCAGTTACATGCTCAATCCACTTACAAAACCTTGGAACGTTTATAACGAATATCAAATTCGTACTCGTAATACGATCGAAATGTGTTAATTTTTAAAAAGGCGTTTTTTAGCTTTATCAACAGCATTACGATTATATAATGAAACTAAAATGCTTGTCATTGCTATTCCATTAACAAAACAAAAGACCATCTTCCATTAACTGAAGAAACAATTATAGCCGAACCTGAATAAAAATTGGGAACCATAAAAAATTTCAAGCAACGCCTATTCAATGCCAAAAACGATTTTATAAAAAGTTTTGAGGTTTTAATAACAAGAAAATTAAATACTTAAAAAAAATAACATACGAGGGCTGCTATATATATTTCTGGCCTGGCAACACTGAGTGCTGCCAAGTGCAATCTGACATTTCCACTAGAAAGTTTGTCATTTTTAAGCATAATCGTACTCAAAACGTTTTGACGTACGACCATTATTTGTGTTGTTTACAGTGACTTGAAAAAATTAATATAGAAAAAAATGGAATTAACTTGTGAACATATTCGTGCCATCATTTTTCACAACTTTCGACGTGGATTATCACGACAAGAGTGCATTGATGAACTTAAATCTTTGTATGGCGATGAAGCACCATCCTATAGCACTGTGAAAAATTGGTATAATGAATTTAATCGTGGCTGAAGCTCGCTCAAAGACGAATTCCGTGAAGGTCGTCCAAAAACGGCTGTTGTGCCAGAGAACATTGATGCCGTGCGTGAACTCATAATGCAAGATCGACATGCGACATACCGAGAGATAGAGACATCCTTGGACAATGAACACAACAACAATCGACCGTGTGGGTCTTCAAAGACGAGCAAAATCCAACGAAAGTTGTTCGTAGAAGAAGCACTTCAAAGCAAACGGTCGCCTGTTTCTTCAGCAAAACTAGTCATGTGGCGACTATTCCACTTGAGCAACGTAGGACGGTCACTTCTGAGTGGTACACTACAATTTGTTTGCCTGAAGTCATCGGAGAAATTTGAAAAAATAACAAGAGAAGACGAATCATTGTTCACCATGACAATGCGAGCTCTCACACATCGGCTTAAACCAGAGCGTTTTTGACCGGCCAAAACGTCGAATTAATGGGTCATCCGCCGTCAACAAAAAAATGCGTGGTCAACGATTTTCGTCGCCAGAAGAAGCTCTTGAAGTGTTCAAAAACCATGTTTTAGAGGTGTCTCAATCGGAGTGGAAAAAGTGCTTCGACAACTGGTTTAAGCTCATGCAAAAGTGTATAAAAAATGCTGGAGAATACTTTGAAAAACAATAAAACCATTTTTGATTATAAATATTCGCATTTTCACTATTAGGCCAGAAATATTAAAGCAGCCCTCGTAACATAGAAACAACTAAAAAAGAGTTCATGTATAAATTCATAGAAAATTAATAATAAATACAAAAATTTTCGGGAATAAATTTCTTACTAAAATGAGATAAGAAAATGTTATTAGCAGATTCTGATAGAATTCTGGATCTCTTGTGCCAACATTTTCACACTTATTTACAAAATCGTTTTAATTCTAAACATTTTATTCATATCTAAACATAGCCAATAACAAAAAATTATTTATTTTTTATTAAAAATACAGCGTTGCCACTATTTTTAATGACCAATTTAAATTGTAAAAATCAGTCGATTGATAGAAATATTGCCATATTTTCAGAAGGTTAAAATTTACTTTACAAGAAAGTGGATATAATGAAAGTTAGTTACAGGTCACTTTATTCCTCACTTTAGTAAAAGTAACATATAGCTGAGACGTATTAATAAAATATCGACCGAGATATGAACAGATTATTTTCATACCTTTATCACACGACATTTCTTGGAGTTATTTAAAAGCTATTTTTCAAGATCTGCTTTTTCGTTATTTTCAGAGGAAATTTAACTGTGATGCCTTTAGAAAGAAAAAAATCATTTTTATATAGCTTAGACGGCCATTAAAATATGACATCACTGTTTTACTTAATAAAAAATTCAGTACCTTTTAAACAAAGACTTTATTATCTGTGTTTAATGCAAATGGTGGTCAAATACAATGGTCATTCCGAACTTTTTTAAACATAATGGCCTGTGTCTACAAAATATCTTGTAACTAAAATTAAATTCTGTCTTGAAATATTTTTTAGCTGGGTGACAGTTAATTGTGTGAATTACAAAACAAAAACAAAACAAAACATAATTTAAAAAATCATCTACAAATTTCATTAAAAAATAATTACAATAAAAAAAGAATAATTTTTTCTTAAACCGGGAAATTTAATCGAATTCTGTATTTTTGTATCTTTGGTCACAAAATTGATAGCTTAGATCTGATAGGTAACGCCTCTTCTAATATTTTTATCTCTGAAATTTCTCTTTCGATTCCAAATATGGCCCTAAAATTCCACCTAGACAACGCCGGGTACAATATGCTAGTAAATTATATCTTTCATGGATTTCTTGAAGTTTAAGGAAGTCAAGGAGAAGTAAAGAATAGCAAATCCTTCTTAACTGCCAACCGCACCCAGTGTCCTTTTTGAAACTTTTTATCTGAAGGCCTAAATTTATCAATTTATCAGTGTTGATTATCAATTGGGAAAAGGCATTGCTGAAAATTTTTAAATTTTTTAACGGAACGAATAAATTCCAAAATCAAAAAATGTAAGAAAAAACTTTATTTTATTCCCAAACAATCATTTTGACATTTTCATGTTTTGAGTGAATACATATATATATATATATATATATATATCAGATACCTTTAGTATCTTTGGTAGTATTTACATTACATTTACAAATATTATTCTTGTCCTTTTAATTACTGTCAAACGTGTGTGTGTTTGTTTGTAAATACATGCGTGTGTATTGAATACAAAATAAACTTTTAGAAATATTTAAGAAAAATGTTTTATTTTTCCTGCCCTCATATGACATCACAATTATATTAGAAAAGAAGAAAAAGGAAATAGGAAAAGAAATTAATCCAAGCATGAGTTATTTTACTTGAGTTATTGCAAACACGTTTTCGACAAATGTGACTGACTAATTAATAACGGCACTAGAAATAATCTATGAGTTAGTTTTTTTTAATAATAGGAATATACACTCACAATAATATAAATCCGAGAACTAGTATGAGTTGTAAATATGAAAAAGTTTGTAGAAATGTAATAATTAACACATTTGTAAGTCATAAAATCTTTTTAATTATACGAGGAAAAGTTAGAAAATTTATAAGAAAACATATAAAAGCACATAATCTTGCATGTGTTTTTTAAATTTTAAATGATTTTTTATGTGCAACGGCATTTGAAGCTTTTTGAAATGTAAATGAAAACAGAAGAGGGTTGCTAATAATAAAGTCTGAATATGAAGATGGCTGCGGCAATTAACCCCACAAGTAAGAAGGCAAGCTTAAAACATAAATCTCTTGTTTTCGCTATAATGCCTTTCCGTTGGTCCGTCTGTCACAGCTCTCCCCCCGGGGGTGCTAAGGGTCTGGCTGAGATCTAACCTAGAAACAAACGAAGCAATTTCGTGGTATAGCGGTCACCAGTCCCCCGGTGTGAAGGCACTAAATCTGGTTAGGCAAGTCGGGTATTTGTCGAAGAACTGACCAGTGTCCTTAATAATGATACTGGAGCCACGGAAACCGGCTGCCCATCTCTTAAGCTGGTTGTTGGTGAGGTCTTTTAGGGGTGCATATGGTGGCTGTCGGTTAAAGTTCGGTGTCTGCAGGGAAGGTGCAGTGCTGAACAAGTGAGCTGTTGCATTCTTAACAGAGAGGATTTGATAGCCTTTAACCCTCAAGCAAGGGAAAGAACATGGAACTGCAAGCTATATTTTTGAAATACCAACTGTGTTTACTACGTTTAGCAAGGGGCGCTAGTCGACGCTTTGTATTTTACTCAGTGGTAAGACCTCAGTCAGGTTAGGGCCACTTGGCCAGGTACTGACTCAAATCTTGATCACATCTGTGACAGCTCTCCATCTCTGGAACTGTAATAGCTAGACTCTCGACTCTAGACCCCCATAAAAATTAAAGGGTGTTCCGATGGTGATATTTATTAAAATGTACTAATTTTTTTCTAAGTATCAGTTAAACTGTTTCCACGGTAGCAACAAGTACAAAAAATGAAATTTTTATATTAAAGGGTGTTCCAATAGTGATGCGATTTTCACGTACGTGGCCTTGTTTTTGAACAGCAACAGATAGACATCTTAAGTTTAAGTATTTTTATTGTCTGCTAGAAGAAAAAGTTCAAAAAATGAAGTATAAAATTAAAAAATAAAGGGTGATCCCATAGCAATGTGATTTAAATATATAATATTTAGTTATTATTATTTTACACAGATTAAATACAAGTAAGTCTGCTACGAAAATAAATTCAAACAATAAACTTGGATACTGAAAGGTGTTTCTATATTGGCCTGGATTTCGACGGATATGGCCTGATCTGTTCAACCACTATAAGCAGACACCTTAAGTTTTCAACAACAGATAGGAAAAATTTACATCAAAAATTAAAAAGTAATTCTGTCCACACATTTTATATAACTCTTTGCGAGTGAATCAAGCTCACACTTGGCGGATTTATTTTTAGCTTCAATTTGGCCACTATTTTGTAAGTTATTGGTTTAATGCTGTGTGTTCGTTTCCAGCCGCTGTCAATTTATAATATAAATTTTTCTGATAGCAACTCTCTTCGCTTCTGTAATATTTTTTAAAGCATTTTATTATTTGTTTCCTAATTAATTTATTCACTTGTTTACTTTCGATTAACTTGAGAGGCTGTCTCATTACAGCTACAACTGTGACCATTTCCTTTCGCTAACGATCCGTACTTTTACTTCTCTATAGCCTAAAGACTGCATGCCTAACGACTTCAGTTACTTTTAAAAGAAAATGGAACAGAAGCACAATATTTTAGAAGGAAATCATCAAATTTTAAGCACCTGGATAAATTGAAAGATAATTTCACATGCCAGTAGCACGTGGGCAACTTTGAGACCTTTCAGAAATAAAAAGGTTTCAATGTGGTGCAAAAAAGGGCCAAAGTGGGTCACTTCAGGTACTAACTTCTGGAAGTAAATAAATCTAATTTGTAACCGTTATCAGTTTTTGATCCCAGCTTTAAAATATTCAACTTCTTAAAATTACCCTTCTGAAAAATATCAAAAAGTCGATGTTTTTTTATTTTTATGGTGAATTGAATGGTGACTCTTTTTTTAGAAAAAATGTTGAAAATTTCAAGTTTTGAAAAAAAATTCTCATACTTTTCATATAAAAAAAATATTCAACTCCAATTTTTAAGACGTTTTATTATCTTCTTAGAATGGAGTTTGAAAGAAATTTATGGAAACTTTTCGAAAATTGTGTTCAATATTTTTAGGACCTGAAAAAGGATCTTGAAATTTTTAGAACTTTCAAGTTTAAAATAATTATAAGTCGTAATGCCAGAAAGAAAAATTTACAATTTATAATTAATTTTTTATGGGCCTTAAGTCTGTAAAAAATTTTATTCTAACGAAAGGATGACAATATTTAATGCACCTGGAAATTCTGAAAAACAGGGACATAAAATTTAAGCTTAAATATTTATCTGCTACCTCACTTTGTCTTAATCAATCTAAACACTACCCCACTGTGCAGTATCAATATTAAACACTTTGTGATGATCAAAACATTTCTTCCACATCCAATTTCCTTTATAATGAAGTGGGGGTTTCCATCTATGCAGCAATTTCTGATTCTTCTGGTCATGTGCCAACACCCTTTTTACGTTGCTTGTGACTGTTGCTTAATCCTGATAAATTATTAAAAAGTTTTGGAACGTACCATACTCTTTTTTATTTCATTTTATTTTATTTTTAGTTTTGATGATTTTGAAAACACATCAAATTTTAAAGTGCATTTTGCAGTTGTAGAGTAGACATTCAATATTTGCTATGCAGTGGATTATTTATGCTTTCGTATTTTAATTCTCAAGTGTGTGTAAAACAAATTAAATATGCACGTTGATAGTTCTTCTTGGAGTTTGTTTGAATACTAAATTTATTTGGTATTGCAACGGAACATATTTTTTGAAGGCCAACGAGATTTGTTTTTCATAAATAAAGATTCATGTTTAAATTGTGTTGAAAAAAAATCATGCAAAAAATATTAAAAAAAAATATAAAAACAAACTAAAAACAATTTTTAAAACTTTCAGATAAATAAACTAAAATATAAATGATATTTTGTCGTAAAAGATAAGAAAAGTAAAGTAAAGATTGTTCCAAAATTAAGACAAGATTTAAGTAAGATAAAATACACTTTTGTCTTGGGTTGTGAATCATATTAAACATGGAATAAATTAAAGTAAATTTAAATATTGAGATAGCTGTTGTTTAAAATCTTAATGCTGCTAACTGAAGCGGTCAAAATTGTTATTTTTATTTTTATTGCAATCACTCATTTTAAGTAAAAACCCTAAAAGATAACATTTCTTTGGCAAAAGCATACTGAAGCCTTTCTAATGACGCGCAAAGAAATCAAATAATACTGACAATAAATATAAAATGATTTTAAATTAATTGATTTCGCGTTGATATTGATTTTCCAATTCTATTTTTTATAAAAAAAAATTTCTTAAAAATCAAGAAAAAAATTAACGCAACCATGACAAAATCATATGGCGGATAAAAGCAATGGCGAATTCACTTATTTTCGCCGTTGTTTAGAATATCAAATTGCATGTTAAAAAAATTTGACCCTGATTTTTTTATACAAATAGATAATTTAACATTTTGAGCAACAGAAAATTAAAAGAAAATTCTGATTTTAATAAGTCGATGGTTGTGAACACCGTATGGCACGTAGTGTCCTCCTTTCGAAACCTAATTTTCCCAGATCAATGTCATCTATATTTTTTGAAAAAAGAATCAATCATCATGCTACGGTAACAGTTCCCATCGAACGTAAGGCAAGCTTCTTATTAATTTTTGCAGAAATAAAGACTAAAAATGCTTATTAATCGAACCAAATTGTTCATTTTTTGGACGTAATAGAGACAGCAGGATTTGTTGTGGATTAGTTTAACTCCACGAGTGGCAAATTTGTTTATTAACAAACTAGTTAAGCCAAAAATAAGCCTCATCATTGAAGACAATTTTTTGATAAAGCCGTCATCTACAAGTTTTGTTAATCAGAAATAACTCTAGTTAATATGGTAACGTTGTTTAGGTGTCAGTCTATTTATAATAATTTGCTAGAGCAAGCTGATCATAAATATCTAATAGTTGGCGCAGTTTGACAGTTAACCATTTTAGAATTTCTATCGGACTTTAAAAAGCATTTTTAAGAAGCAGCTCTTTTTTTACAGGTTCCACATCACTGTCACTTTGACTCTATTCGAATATAATTTTGAATTTAATAATGTGACTTTTGAATAAAAAAAAAATATCACGAACAAACCACTACATCGTGCACTACGTTTTTTCCCTTAGTGGAAGGAAGCTTCCTAAGTTGTATAAGCGCCTTAATACAAATGATACTCGAGATATTATACTACGAGGGCTGCTCTATATATTTCGTTGCCCACGCATTTTTTTCTTGATGTGCGGAAACAAGAAGAAGTCATTAGGTGCCAAATCAGGGCTGTACGGCGGATGACCCATTAATTCGACGTTTTGGCCGGTCAAAAACGCTCTGGCTTGAGCCGATGTGTGAGAGCTCGCATTGTCATGGTGAACAATGATTCGTCTTCTCTTGTTGGTTTTTCGAATTTCTCCGATGAGTTCAGGCAAACAAATTGTAGTGTACCACTCAGAAGTGACCGTCCTACATTGCTCAAGCGGAAAAGTCGCCACATGACCAGTTTTGCCGGAGAAACAGGCGACCATTTGCTTCCAAGTGCTTCTTCCACGAACAACTTTCGTTGGATTTTGCTCGTCTTGGAAAACCCACATGGTCGATTGTTGTTTCGTTTCGGGCTCATACGCATAGATCCATAATTCGTCACCTGTGACGATCTTATAAACGTCTTTTGAAGCACCGCAATCGTATTTTTGCAACATTTCTTTGCACTAATCGACACGAGCCTTTTTTTGAGCGACTTTCAAATTGTGCGGGATCCAACGAGAACAAACTTTTTTTACGGCCAGGTGTTCATGCAGTATCGAATGTATGCTGGTGGAAGAAATGTCGATCTCGCATTATGAGTTCACGCACGGCATCAATGTCCTCTGGCACAACAGCCGTTTTTGGACGACCTTCACGGAATTCGTCTTTGAGCGAGCTTCAGCCACTATTAAATTCATTTTACCAATTTTTCACAGTGCTATAGGATGGTGCTTCATCGCCATACAAAGATTTAAGTTCATCAATGCACTCTTGTCGTGATAATCTACGTCGAAAGTTGTGAAAAATGATGGCACGAAAATGTTCACAAGTTAATTCCATTTTTTTCTATAATTTTTTCAACTCACTGTAAACAACACAAATAATGGTCGTACGTCAAAACGTTTTAAGTACGATTATGCTTAAAAATGACAAACTTTCCAATGGAAATGTCAGATTGCACTTGGCAGTACTCAGTGTTGCCAGGCCAGAAATATATATAGCAGCCTCGTATACACTTGATGTATGAAGTTTAGTCTGTTGTCAAGGTAAATTCCCAAAACATTGTTTTACGACACAAACATAATGGTGTCATCCTTAAGGTAGATGGAATGAGAGAAAAATTAAGCCTTGGACTTAGAAGAATTGATCGACAAATAGTTGTACTCAGTCCAATCCGCAATAGTTTTAAAGTTCTTGTTTAAATTCCCAGCGAGGTGATTAAAACCTAAAGCCTAGTAAAGTCTGTTCGATTTTGCGAATTTCTTAAACAACATGACAATACAGCGATTTATAACATTTACTGACCAAATGGTTTTCTGCATTAATAATTTTATCTTTGTCTTTTTTTCTTCTTTAATTTACACTTTTTCCATTGCTTTTTTAAATTACTTAAACATAAAAAATAAAACAAACGGTCTGAAAAAATGGTTGTCAAAAGTTACGTACGAAAAAAGTGCTGGTTATGTTATTTCGTTGTTGAAAAATAAAAGTTGCCAGAAACACTTTTTAGTACGAAAAACATCACGAACAAACCATGCCATCATTCAAGGTATTCATGTTTTTAAATTTGTCGAACACTGGAATACTAAATTCTAAATGACAGCAACTGTGCTAAATAACTTTTATGTCTAGCAAAAGCTGGACTTAATTTTGTACAATTGTTAGATTAAATATAGAATTTTTTATGGCCAGTTAAATAAAGATGATGATTCAACAAATAGTCTTTTACAATTTTTAATTTTTTCCCAATCAATGGACAGGTACACATTGCAACAACGCTAGTTGGATTATTGAACAACGAACAACAGATCCATTGTTTTCAAGCTCATTTCAGAATGGATGGATTCGTCAATAAGCAAAATTTTCGTATCTGGGGTGATGAAAATCCTCGTGTTATTCATGAAAAATCTCTACACCCACAAAAATTTACAGTTTGGTGTGCATTTTGGGCAAATGGAATCATTGGCCCATTTTTCTTCGAAGATGATGCTGGAAATGCTGTTACTGTGAATGCTGAGCGATACCAATCAATATTGAGAGACTTTTTATTGACACAGTTGAACCATATTGATGTGTCTGACATTTATTTCTAGCCAGACGGTGCTACATGTCACACAACTCGAGAAAACATTACGCTTTTGCGATCAAAACTTCCCCAACGTGTAATTTAACGAAATGCAGATTTCAATTGGCCTTAAAGGTCATGTTATCTAACACCATTAGATTTTTTTGTGGGGTTTTTTGAAAAGTCGAGTATATGCTAACAAGCCACAAACAATTAATGATCTAAAGAACAACATTCAAGTTGCAATTCATGAAATAACACCAGCAACATGTCGGAAAGTCATTGCAAATTTCGATATTCGGCTTAATGTCTGCAGACGCAGTCATGGTGGACATTTGTATGATATTCTATTCCACTTATAATTGTAATGGATCATACTTTTAATAAAAAAACAGCTTGAAAAAATTGCAAATAGTTTGTGTTTTATTTCAAAGAAACATGTAGGCGCGTTTTTTGGATGACCCTTTATAATGCCGCATTTTTTGGATCGCTACATCCTTTATTAGCATTCTTCGCATCTATCTACCTTACGTTGTGTACATTGTAAACATCATCTATTTAACCAACTCTTTAATATTAATTTGATTAGACAAAGTCGACACACAACTCAAAGCATTTCTTTGTTGTTCTCTCTAAAACTCGTCTTGTACATTGTTTTTGATTTTATACCAACCATCGGTATGGCCACGAAATACAATTTTTATTTATTAATCATTCAAATTTGTTTCTTGACAACATTATAGACGCTGTTCTAGTATCATATGAACTTTCTTTTATAAATTCTGGTTGATCAGAGGAGGAAGCACAGTCTTGTGTTACCTCTATAGTATGCATTTACAAGTGAAAGACTGTGAATACATTTGTGATTAACGAGACAGATTTTCTAAATTTCGCCTTTTTATTAATTAAAAAAGCCTTAAGGATGAAAATCTCTTCAATGACTTCTGGCTGCTTTAGAATAACCCACATGTAATAAGACCCTCCGAAATCTTTTTCAAATGAGATAAATAGGATAGTGTAATAATAAAAAATAGTAAAAAAACAAATTTCAATTTGTAGAAAACAGCTTTTGTGAAGAAAAAGGAACACAAATTTGACAGGCGGATGGTAACTAATATTTTCTAAACCATTTAAAAAAATTAAGTTTTTTCACTAGACCAGAGTGTATTTTTTTTTTTTTTATTTTAATGTAAACAGAACAGTGTTACCAATTGTGAGGATTTAAAGGGTATTCGAAATCAATAAAACAGATTTTACTCTCTAGATAAGACAAAACGTTAAATAATAATTTTTACTTGAGAAGGTTTTTTGGAAAAAATTATAAAAAAAGAAAACAAAATTTTTATATTTTCACTTACGGCAACACTGATAGAGCATGTTTCATTCTGTTCTTCCTCAGTTCTATTTAACACTTTTTAAATGCAAACAGATTTTTGCTGTCTTTTTCTTAAGCACCGATCAAACTTCGTACCACTTTTGATTCTACAAAATCAATTAAGATAAATTATTTCTTTGTAACAAGTTTTGTTTCTTTAACCCTTAGGTGTCAACTCCCAAAGTGACTCCTATTTAAAATAATAATATCATTACTTTATTAAACTAATGATGAAAAACTACAATCTTGCATGAATTTAGCGTTACCGATTTAAATAAAGTGAATTTTTAAAATGTTAATAAATGCAAACTTTTAATTATATTTATTTTTCAATCTGCATTCAAATTGACTATAAAATAAATTGAAATTAAAATCATAAAATAAAATACACTGAACCGAAATTCATGCAATTAAAAAAGTTTTACTGATTTTATTTTTTGCGTATTTTCAAACGAACGAGATAATAAATTTTAAAATAAATTTAATTAATTCATTAGATATGTTTGGGTGTCCTTATTGGTATCAGATAATGAATCAATGAATATGGAAAATTGTTAGTGTGTTTGTGTATGTGAGTTTAGTTTGTGTAATAGAAATAGTAGATATATTATTAGCTATTGACTGGACAACATTGTTGGCTACCACATAAGATCATTGCATTTTGGTCAGTCAACATATGCAAAATGTATCGTTATTTGATCCAACACAAAAACTAATAAACACTATTGTTTACATTTTATAGACAGCACGTACAAAAGTGAGTTTAGCCTAATCTGAAAAGAAAAAAAAAATTATCCAGCAGTCACACGGTCAAGCAATTTTATCACACAAATACATTGATATTCAATTGTAACCGGACTTAACTCAAACAAAACCAGAAACACAACAAAAAACAGGAAATATATTTTATATTCATATTCCATTTTATACAGGGTCACTTAAGCAAACAATTCGGATTATATTCATACACAACCAGGCTCAGCAGCACAAACAAAAATTCAAATACACATTCTAACATAAAAACATAAAAAAGTGTTTTCTTTTAGTCAAAGCATGATAGTGTTTGGTAGAGGGAATAAAAGACAAAGTATGGCGCCTTAAAAAGCATTAAAATAGAACAACAATAGCAACAAAGAGAAGCAACAACTTTAAATACGATAGAGTTTAACTAGACCATAAATTATAAGAACATACACTAAAACATACAAAGATGTTCATATTCATTCGTACAGCAACATGGGAAATGCTTTAGAAATGATATTAAACATTCATGAAAAAACAAGTCACACAAAATAACTTGTACTTAATCCTCAAAAGTTACACATTTTGGGCAACTATTAATAGACACTAAAAACAAAAATGTTATTTTAAAGATGTTATTATTTCAAGATGAAGATGCACAATCAACTTTACAATTAAATATATTAAATAGACAGAGGTTTACTAATAGTTTAAAAGCAAAGAACAGAAAAAAATAAAATTATACTCTGAAAATAATTTTTTTTATTAGAAACAGCACTCGAGGGGATGACTCCTACTTATGCAATGCATTGTGCCAGAACTAGGAAATTAAGTTGCGGCAAAAAGGATAGAGGGAGCAGTGCTTGTGGACATTTGATTTGAATTTTTTCAAATTGAAAGACCTCTGCAGGAAATTTATTCCACATACCAACTGTTCGGCTAAAAAACGAATTTTCTTTTAAATGCATAGTGCGATGCACTGGCCAAGCGACAACAAATAAATGTCCTCTTGATGCAGAGCAAGTTATGCAGTCGAGTAGTTCCAAAATAGACTTTAGAGTACCGGCCCATACATGAGAGTTGTATTCCATTTTTAGTCTGATAAAGGTGATATAGAGAGCGAGGAGATCAGATGGAGAAAAGTATTTGTTACACGGTATTAAACACCACATTAATTTTTCATGCCAAGAACATCGAGAGCTTCTGATTCCCTAATATCTATAACACCCATAATTACAGCTGAGGTAGGATATTCAGCCTTACGCCAGCACACAGCACTGGGTTTTATGAGTGTTAAATTGAACCCTGTTCGCCAAGCCCCATTAGGAAATTACTAAAAGATCGCGATTAAGAGTATCGTCCATGTGCTTTCTCACAGCCTTAATTTCCCGAAGGCTTGGTCTACTGGAAAACGAAAATGAATAGATACGGTTGGAAGTCTGACGTAGAAGGTAATTAAGAAAAATAAGAAATATGGTAGGGAAAGGACGGAAATGTGCGGTACCTCTAAATTTATCTTAAACTCGTTTGATAAGATCCCATCTATAACAACTCGTACAGTGTGATCCCTGAGAAAACTCTATATAAGTCGAGAGAAGCTATCACCTACACCAAAAGTAATAAGTTTTGATATGAGTGCACCATGATACACTTTTTTTAATGCCTTGGAGATATCTAAAGTCACCACCTTACTTTCGCCGAAACGTTGAATAGATTGTAAACACCAGTAATTTCAATATTCTTTTGATAAAAAAATTTTTTCCGCCAAGTGCCAATTGGACTCACTTTCGAAAGCGTATATGCCATGTGTGGCCTATCTTTAATTTTTAAATTTTATATTTAAACTTAACAATTATTTTATAATCTACCTTCTGTGGTTCAAATGACACAATAAAAGACAAAATTAAATCTTCTATAGAAACACTCTTTTGTTTTTAATTTAGTTTTCTACGTTTATTCCATATTTTCTATGTAAATTTCAATAGTCTTTAATATTTTCCTATATTATTTTAATAATTAATTCCAGGTACTTGGAAATCATTTTATTATGGGGCCACCCTTTATTTTTATTTGCTATACTTCCTGTTATAATGAACGTAGGGTTACAAAATCTGTATAAATATTGAGTTTCTGTTAATTTCAGTGATAAAGTCTATTTACGTAAAAGGCAAGTTTTTTATGGGTCACCCTATAATTAGATTTTTTAATTTTTTTGTTATTCTGAGCATAAATTACATACCTTGTGTAAGCTTCAAGTTTATGCACAAAAAGAGCAAAACTTTTCTATGTGTACACCCTTTAATTTTTACTTTTTAAATTTGTTGCTATAGCTGACATAGTGGCACATAATTTGTACAAAGAGTCAAGTGCCTGCTCGTCTATATTCATAAAAGCCACTACTCCTATGGACCACCCTTTAATTTTTCTTGTTGTGATAGTAGAAATGGAACTTCATGCTCTATGTAAATTTAAACGACTGCTTGTAACGTTAAAATATAAAGCCGTATTCGTAAAGTTAACGTGGTTATGGCGACACTCTTTAATTTTTTTTGTTATACTTGGCTTATTAGCCGACATAATTCTACATAATCTGTGGAAATTATAAATGTCTGCCATTTGCTGCCCACGAGACAATTCTATATACGCAAAAACAAGTCTCTTATGGGGCACCCTTTAACTTTTGATTTAATTTTTTAACTCGACCTTAAAGACAACATGACGCTTTGATAATTTTAAATTTTTTCGTATAATGGTTAAGCATATAAGGCCGTAAATATGTAAATCATGTCTCTAGGGCTACACCCTTTAATTTATTTTATTTGTTATTTATTTATTTTTTTCTAGAATTGCAAGCTTAAAGGGTCTTCTTAATTCAGATTGTATATGATATTTTTATATAAAAAATGTAACCCCCCAATCTATTTTTTTTTTTTTGCACAAATAATGAAATTAATAATCAGCCTGAATAACCGACTTATGTACAAAGTGTCAACAAGCAATAACAGCTTAAGTCGAGTTAAAAACAAATTGAGTTATTGCTAATATTATACTTCTATCACTCAAATCTTTAATGCAAGTCAAATTTTATCTTTGTACCTTAAAAACTGAGTATTTTTTACCTTTAAATTTGAACAGCTAAAGTCGATATTCCCTGATTTAACGCAACAATATTAAAATTAAAAATGCTGTTGAAAACTTAAAAACAAGAATTAAGCTGTTATTGCTTTTGGCCACAGGGTCTACCATTTTTCATAATTTTATAAAATTGTGTAATAAAACGTTGATCATAAAACTTTGAAGATCTGAGCCCAAAGTAATAATGACATAAGCAAAAATATGATCTCGCACAACTCTATTGATAAAAAATCGAAGTTTTGTAGTAATTTGTAGTGACATTCTCGAAAGTACTTCAATTCCATACGAAAACAATAGAAGATGTAATGACATTGCACTACGTTTTTCCCCTTAGTAGAAGGAGGCTTCCTAAATTGTAAAAGCGCCTTAATACAAAAGATACTCGAGATATTATACTGTTCACTTGATGCAGGAAGTCTAGTCTGTTGTCAAGGTAAATTCCCAAAACTTTGTTGTACGACACAAATGTAATGGGATGATTCTTAAGGTAAGTCAAAGGTGGTATTGAGGAATGAGAGAAAAACATAGCCTTGGACTTAGAAGAATTGACCGACAAAAAGTTGTACTCAGTCCAATCCGCAATAGTTTTTAAGTCCTTGTTTAAATTACTAGCGAGGTGATTAAAACCTAAAGCCTGGTAAAGTCTGTTCGATTTTGCGAAATATTTTGAGCAACATGCACCATTTCGCTTAGAAAATTTGATAATTAGCTGGTGGTGACCACACAGCGACTTAGAAGATAACATTTACCAAGCAAATGCTCTTCTGCATTATTAATTTTGTCTTTTTCTTTTTTTAAATTTTACACTTTTTCCATTGCTTTTTTTAATTTCTTGAACACAAGAAAATTAATTTAAAACAAACGGTCTGAAAATATGGTTGTCAAAAATTTCGTACGTAAAATAAATGTTGCCAGTAACATGTTGCCAGAAACATGTTACCAAAAACATGTTGCCAGAAACATGTTGCGAGAAACTACTTCATCAACATTATTTCTTATTTTTTTGCTGTAATTTTTTTTATATGGACTTTTGACAACATTTCGCACGAAATGATAAACAGAGTACTATGCTGAACCCACAATCATTCGCCAATAATTGGATATCATCAGCATACGTACCTTTATAATTTAAAATTTCATTTTAGTATTTATCATTGTAGTAGTTATAATAATACAACTGCTGTGACAAATTCAAGTGTCCTAGCCATTACAGTTTTAGAGGTATAGGCCCTGTGACAGAGGGACAAACGACCAAATAATAAGGTTGCCTTTTGGCTACAAAATCGAAAACGATAAAATGATTGATTTTATTTGTAGCAATTTAGCATTTTTCATTATTGAATTTTAAATGTGTTTATTTTAATTTTAGTTTTATTTCTTAAAAAGTAAAAAAAACGAAAGTATTTTAATATGCTGTTCTTTATTACAGGCGATCAACTCGTCAGGAAAATTTATATGAAAATAATTTTAAAAAAATTGAGTGTTTTTCATAAAAATTTTTCAGACGAGTTGATCGCCTGTAATACAGAAACAGCCCATAAATTTAAGTATTTTTTTTTCTCAACTCCTTTCAAAGTATTTAGAGAGTTTTAAAACATAAAAAAAAGTTCATCACAATTTATACAACCAGCTTTTAACTTGGTCTTATGAATATATTTAAATTTTATTTTTTTTTTTTAATAATAAAAATTTAAAAAAAATTTAATATTGATTGAAAAACAGATATTTAATGCTTTTTCTTCTTTTTCTTCTTAAGTTCATTATATTAGAATAAGAAATGAATTTTTCTATTCTTAGTTTTTTTCCTGCTGACCATAAAAACTTCCATTAAAATCGAAATAAAACTAAAAAAGGACACAGAACTTTTCGATGACATTAATGTCGTATGAATTAAAAAGTAGTGGGAGTTTGCATGATTGTTCATGAATATGCTTAAAAAGTGTGTGAGTGTGTGTTTTTTTGTACGAGAAAATTTGGAGCCAAGAAACTGTATAACTCTGAGAATCGTACTCTTTTGTCTGTGCTTGTATTATGTAACGTTATTTAGTTTTTTACTTAAGTTTTAGTCCTTAAAAAACCAGAAGTGAATTATTTATGTAAGAACTATTTCTTTAGAAAATAAATATGAATTAAAAAAAATTTGAATGAAATGGATAATTGATTTGCTACGTTTTTGTTCATTTCAAACGAGTGTCATTTTTGTTTTCTTCTTTTTTTAATGTCTTGTTGATCCTATTGTGTAGTTCTGCTCTTATGTAGTAATTTACGCTTTAAACAAGCAAATAATGTTATTTGCACCGCAACATTCTGTGACTAATCAATGTCATGTTTCATAAGTCTGTGATTTACACTATCGTAATCAGATAGAGCACAGTACGATGTAACTCTAGTGGGACTCGAACTCACTCGCTCTCTTGTTTTACCAATGAGACCCACGACTCTTATAAACTGTTCTCATTTACTTTTCTCAGTTACTAAAGACTTGCTGAAATTTAGACCACGATTATCTTCATTTTCAATCGGTGGTGCTAAAATAGTTTTAAGTTGTTGATCGAGGCTTAAAATCTTGTTTTCTATGAGTAGGCACATACATCGCGTCTGTTTAACAACAAATATTTTTCTAAATACTTAAAGATCCGTGGGATTTGAACGTATGTCACGTGTTCCTCCAAGAAACAAATAAGCCGATAAACCCAGCCAACGCCTCTTCTCAATATCTAATATTTTTTCTTGTACTCAAGTATCTGCTGGGATTTGAACTCTGGACTCGCATTCTTTAATATAATAAACAAGCAGATAGTAAAGCCACCGCGTCTGAAACAGTACGGGGTTTTAAAAAATTACTTTTTATATGCTGGTATCTCAACAACAACTTTAATCGCATTAAATGATAAAATTAGTTAAATAATAATTTCAAATCAGGACCTGAAATTTTATTGCAGTTTTTAAAACCGATTCATGAAGTGCGACTCCATATTTAGGAGCTATTTAAATTTGCCACTTTTTGTGGATACAGTACGTTCAAAATCAGTCCATTTTGATGACTGAAAGTTTCTTTATTGCATTCAATGTCCACTATGTGTCTTTTTTGTTTAATTAGTACCAGCACTCAGGGGATGACCCCTACTTATGTAAAAGGCAGAAGTGCTTATTGACATTTGATTTGAATCTTTGCACATTGAAAGAGGCAGGAAAGACCTCTGCAGGGAGTTTATTCCACATACGAACTGTTCGACTAAAAACAGAATTTTCTCTGTAATGCGTAGTGTGATCCAATAGCCAATCGACCGCAAAGGAATGTGCGTAAGAAATTACGGTTTTCTCGAACAAGTTCCCTGATTTTATAAGAGCACATTCTATTATAATAACGATAAAACAGTGATACACACCCCACATTGCGTTGATGCTCCAGTGAATCAATAGAGCTGGATACCCTACTGTCACCTATGAGCTTCTTCGCTCTCACCTGCACGCGGTCGAGTAACTCCAAAATAGACTTTAGAGCACCGGCCTATACATGAGAGTTGTATTCCATTTTCAGTCTGATAAAGGTGACATAGCTAACGAGGAGATCAGATGGAGTGAACTATTTCTTCTTAGGCTCGAGAACGCTTCTTTTGCGACATTAAAAATATGCTTGTTTCCATGAACATTGCATTTAATTTTCATGTCAAGAACATCGAGAGTTTTTAATTCCTTAATATCTGTATCACCTATAATTACAGATGAGGTAACATATTCAGCCGTACTGAGCACTGAGTATTATGAGCGGTTAATTGAACCCTGTTTGCTAAGCCCCCCAAAAAATAAGAAATAGGGTTTGGGAAAGGCCGGAACGTTGCGGTACCCCTGAATTTACCTTGAACTCGTTTTGATAACATCCCATCTATAACAACTCGTATAGTGCGATCCCTGAGCAAGCACGATATAAGTCGAGTGAAGCTATTACCGACACCAAAAGCAACAAGTTTTGATATGAGTGACCGTGCCACACTTTATAAACGCCTTGAAAATATCAAATTTGGTTGGAAGAAGGATACACTTTTATCCGTTTTATTAGAGTTTTCATTGCTTTAAAAGGTTTAACGTTTAGTTTGTACACTTCTTTTAAATATCTATCTGTGATTAACAAAATATTTCCTTTTTCATTATTAGTTACCCCAATTCGTCCTGGCACCCAGATAATATGCAGTCTTCCATGGGCCAAATAAAAGTTAACCGCAGTCGAGAAACATTTGAAATCTTATAGGCCATGGCAAAGTAACTCTAATAGCAATTTAGGAGCCAGTAAAAGAACCGAAGTTTTACTAAGCTACTTCACACATACCGTGACTACACAAACTTTCTCCTAAAAGACAGCATTTTGATTGGAAAGTTGGCATTTTTCTTCTTTATTAAAAAAGTGCCAGTCACATTTAGTACTTTGTTTGATCCGTTTGTGTTGCAACAAAAACCTTCATTCAATCAGAGGCGACTATCAGACATAAGTTCTTCACAGTAAAGCGGATTACTGCATTGTTTTTAATCACATTCTGATGGTGTGATCTATGAGAAGATGCCTTTAACGTTACTCAAATTTCTACTTGTTTGATTTAAAGAATTGTCTCTAATGGTCCGTTTGGTGTTATTTCAATTGAACTATAAATTCCTATACAACACATTAACGGATAATTATTATGTATTAAGCTGGTAAAATACTCGTTAGCAATTTAAATTTTGCTTAAATTTTCAAAAAAAAATTGTAATTTGAAAATAATTTTTATAAAAAGTAGCTTCCCATGAATTAATTATGTTTAGCACCCATAAAAAATTACAACTATTAAAACTGATTTTATTACTAAATCTAATATCATTTTGTTAAATGAGTAATATAAACAATAAAAACATAATAAAATATAATTGAACTGAAGTAAGCAAAAAATCATAGATTTTTATAGAAAATGCCTACAAAACAAAACTGTAAGAGACATAAATAAAAAAAACAGGAACGTTTTTACACTGATAAAAAGTCCATAGTGTTTTGCAACAAAAAATATATAAAACCTCGTGGAGATGGCGGAAACATGCATAGAAAATTTCATTTACGTCATCAGAATTGAGATATCAATGGCTTGACATTTGTCATGATGAATGTGTTGTTTCTGTTGTTAAAAACTATCAACTCGACAAAAAAATTGTAAAAAAAAATTTAAATAACTCAAACAACTAATCGCGACCTAAATATAGAAAGACCCTAACTCGTTCTTTTTTTTAGTTCAAGTCTAATACATGTTTCCATAATTGATTTTCTAATGCACCACTAAAAGATAAAAAAGTTGTAACAGCATTAAAATGCTCAGTGTTTTTAATAAGACAGTGCGGTAATAAAAAAAAATTCCAAATACAAAACTGTAATTTTTATTAAGTTGTTTCCTTTTCCTGTAAAGAAGGGTAAACGTTAGTTAGGGTCTTTCTATATTAAGGTAACGATATGTAAATCTAATTTAGAGAAATAAAAAAACATATATTAGAGTGACAGATAATTAAAAAGTAAGAAAAAAAATTTACATAAAAATGTCATTGACTCTTAATAGGTTAAGCTATTTTTAAATGATTTTAGTATATCCTGAAAGATGATACCCGTATTGATATCTAAAAAAATAAGTTGCACAATTGTACTTTTCTATAAAAAGTTCAAAGACCCATAATTCGAAATATATGGGCGAGCGCCAATATACTATTTTTTTTTTTTTTTTTGTTTTTTTTGTTTGGAGTCATTTCATTAAACTAGATTTGTTCCAAATGATATGAAAAAATTAGAGGCAGGCGTGGTGTTTTGGCCACTGCCTCGGCTGATTTTCAATAGCAAAATTTTTAAAACTATGTCTGATCGATTGACGTATTTATATTTTCTCTAGCTCATCTACTGTCTTGGCAAAGTTAATTTCAACCCCAACACGGTCGAGCAGGCGGACATCGCTCAATCGACTTTGCGATGCATAAGGAATCAGAACATACACACTTTATCGTATCAGAAATGAAAATTGTAGAAATTCAAGCGGAATGACTTGCGCTAAAGGGTAAAAGACAAATTTGACAAATGTGACGTAATGCAAACAAAGCAGACAATGCCCCACAGCAAAAAAACTCCATGTGCAACTAAACAATTTCTCCTAGTAGAAGGATTAAGAATGATATTTGAGGCTAAATACTTTACAACCTCTAACGCAATATTAATTTAAAGGAGACAGACAATGCCTTTACTAAAGAGGTGGACAGTTTAATCACCCCAAAGCAATGACACATCTGGAAACTGCGACTTCGTGGCAAACAAACATTTTCTTGTTTGGCGAGAGAAGATGCGGCAGTCTGTGGAGAGTGTGAGTTCACATTTACACTTGGCTATGATATGACAGACACCACGGTCTTACAAACTTGGAAAGATCACACAGGGTACCCAGCGGTAATTATCAGATATGTGGTAAAACGCAGCTTAAAAACTTGATAAATCAGATCCAGGCGAAAAAGAAGTCGAGCAGAAAAGTTGGTTGTACCTGTAAGAAGCTGATATGGCTTCGTACTTTGCGTATGAAAATCTAACATCAGCTAGTATTACGATAAACACCACCAAGCAGTCATATGTAAAGGAGAATTCAAATAGAAATAAAGCAGACTTTTCCAATGTTGCCATAAGTAAAAATAATACAGACGTTCATAGAAGAAAATATTGTTACGAATATAAGATCTGGCAACACCTGTTGTTGTTGTCCGTATGTGCGTGGTAAGAAAGCAGAAAGGTGAAAATTTACTTCCACCATCATTGGGTGTAGGTATTGAATATTACGACAATTATCTAAAACAAATGGTTGCGTTGGTAGAGGTGCGTGCTGTAAAACAAAAGATCGTGAGTTTGAGCCCATGTTCGGACATGCGTACAAACGAAGAATAATAATTGTGTAAGACATTTGGAAATTAAGAAACTGCAGTTAAAACCTCCCGGAAAAAGGAAGACATTTATTATGTGAAGCAATGGCCAGATAATAAATGAAAACGTCTATTTAATACAAGAGTAGAGCGGTTAATTGTCGAAGCTCCCTTTAATAAGGAAGAGCTCTAGCTGTTAGCGGAAGGAAGTAACAAAATGATTAAACAGTGTACGCAGATGTTAAGTTGTGGCTATTGGATTTATAGGGATGACTGGCTTGGGTGTAAATCCAGGAGGAGGAGAGATCTGTGTATAGTTGGGGTTACTAAACAAAGCATCGAGTAGTTCATGTCTCGCCGGAGTAACACAGTAGTGTAGCGTGGATGGCTGCGTTTATAGCAACGCATGTTTAGTAAATACGACACCATAGGATCCTAAAGACGGGTAGGATCAGGATCAAGTATGTAGCCAGATACAGTCATAAGAAGTTAAGAAAATAACGAATTTATAATGTGCCATAATGGTATTTGCAATCAAAAGAATCCGTACGTTTATCATAAAAGGGATAAAACGTAACAATATTATTATAATTTTAAACTTCTCAGTTAAATAAAATTATTTTATTTTTATTAAATATAATTACAATTTATTTCGCTTAAAGTGTAAAATCTGTTTTATTCATTTTAAAAACAAAATAAATAAAATACACTTCCCTCATATTTATTGTTTCAAATTTCTATCTCTCACTGCTCTCCTTTTTCAGAAATGTTCTCCTCTTCTCATTAAAATGTGTTTTTACGCGATTTTATTTTCCTAATTTGACAAGTTTTTGACAGATCTAATTACAAGTGGGATAAAGTAAAGCAGCCTTAGGGAAAATGGAAATTGGTTTCTATTCTTTTAGTTATTTTATTATTTTGAATTTATTTAAAGAATTAAAGAAACTTTATGATAATTTTTTACGGCTTTTGGTAAAAATGCTGTATGAAATATTTTACACTGGTAACTCCAAGTTCCTTTTATTTATTTAACGACAAATTATTTTGTCAAGTGTTTTTATTACGATAAAATATTGAACAAATATGAAAGCAAACTAAAATAAAGCAGGCTTTAGAATGTGTACGTGTTTATGTGAAATTGCCCGCCATTGTGCCAAAGTATGTAGGAATAAATTGAAATCTTAATAACAAATGAAAAAGGGGAAAAAATAAACACTTCACTTAGAAGAGATGAATCAAATGACATCATCATCAACATCATCATCACTTACAACATCAAATATTCTCTAGCTTTACATTCCAACAAAAAACACTCTTCACAAATACATTCAACTGAGATTGCTGTAGAAGGAGTACAAAGTTAAAGAAATAAAGATTGAATTAATAAAGGAATTTCGGTAAAACTTTCTTAGATTTAATAAAAAACCAACTTTCTTTCTCATACATAATCATATGAATAATTTTTAAATATGTTTAAAAAAAAGAAGTTTTCTTGGAAAAGTTGTTTCTTTTTAGAAAATACAGAAAATGTTTTGAGTTTTGCATGGATGTTTGTTTTCTTTAACATATAGTTTGTTTGCTTTGAGTTTTTCCTTAGCAGGTTAATAAATGGTGACTTTTACAACGACCATCTAAAGTAAATTCATAAATAAAATTTGATAGAACGTGCTTAAGATTTGTTTGAAAAAAGAAAGGGTTTTATTAAACTGAGGAATCTTGTAACGAATGCTGACAGTAGTTGATAATAAATCGAGTTAAAAAAAAATACCTGAAGATTGAAAATTCATTCAAACAAAATTCCCTGAATTGTCAGAGTTATTGGCAGTTGTTAATGCTGAAAAACTTTTCGTTAAAATCTACTAGCAAAAATAAAATTTATTTAATTTGTTTACTTAAGTTAAAGACTTGTCAAGTAACGCCCTACTTGGCCATTACTGACATTAGCCGAAAGTCAAACTTTATCGCACTATTATAAAATTATTTTTATGCTGTTGTTGCCGGCTGAGCCATCCACTATGGACTAATATATGGTAAAACAAGATATAATAAGAAAGCTTAATCTTTAGTATGTCAACCTTGGGTACCTATCGATCTCAATTTAAATATAAGCCCAACAAGGAAATACCACACTGCATAGGTAACCTCGTGGTATTTCATTTAAATAAAACGAAAAAAAGGGAGGAGTGGATCTCTGAATTAGCACTAGGTAAAGGTATAGACAAAACTGTTAAGCTGATTTAAAAACAAGTAAGAGAGCTTTATTCGGCTGTGCCGAATCTTATATACCCTTCACCATGTATGAAAAAAAGAAATATTGCGGCGATAGAGAATTTATAGGTTGAGAATTTTTAACAAAAATTTAGTCATTCCTGAAGGATCTCTTTAAAAGCTTTTAAATGATACTCATATGAACCATATTGACAATCGAACTTTTTTATGAAAATTGCAGTTATTGCCAGTTTGCTTAGCGTGAAGTAGTACTGTCGCTAATTAATACATCGAATCTTGTCAACGATAGCGTTGAAATCTTTATATGATTTCTACTTGTTTTGGTTGCTTCGCGAACTCATGCGTGAAAAGAATTTCTTATGCGATTACAGATACTCATGGATGCAATAAAACCGTCGAAAATGTTCAAGAATAGCAACTCAATAATTTTTCATCCGACCCAATAAAGAGTTAAAGCGTAACTATTTTATAAACTCTTCCAAGTGAAATGAACTGGTTCGGGGAAGGGTCGCACGATAGTTGTATTTAATAAATATCATTTAAAAAGATAACAACCTAAATTCAGGATTTTTAAAAACGCAAATTTTTTTCGCTACTTGCCTTGAATGCTTTATGCTTTAATTGACATTGGTAATTTGACCAACATAATCGCCTGGAATTGTTAACATGTTTATTAATGTTCGCGTTTGAGAATCTCTTATAAATACTATAACTTTAAAGTTTATCTCTTAGGAGTTGATCATAATTTAAATAAATTACTTTAGAACAGTGGTCGTCATACATTTAAATAGATTGCAAAATTAGTGTCGTTTTTTTATATTAAATAATTATTATATCTACAACTACAATTGGTTTGCATAAACGGTACTTTTTTGAACAGAAAATAGTAAACTACACCATTTTTCATTGATATTGAGAAAATTCCATATAAAATTGAGAAAATACCAAATGAAAATGAGAATTTCAATTTGAAATTGAGAAAATTCCAAATGAAAATGGGAATTTCAATTTGAAATTGAGAAAATTTCAAAGGAAATTGAGAAATTTTTATTTTAAAATGAGCAATTTCCAAATGAATTTTAGAAAGTTTAAAAAATAATAATAAGTATTTACTAAAAATTGATATAATATGAATGTACATACATACATTTATTTTATATAAGTGTATAAAAGTCACTGTAATTAGTTTGTTTCAAGCTTAGGACAAGTAGGCCCTTAAAATGACACACATATGTATATAATGTTTAATGTTTCATTCGAACAAACAACATGGAGTTTAAAGATAATTGTGTAATTTGTTTAATTAGCATGAAGCGTGGTAAAGTAAAACGGCTTATTCCGTGTCGTCACTAATTACACGAAAAATGTTGAACTCGAGATATATCTAATTGTCCTATATGTAGAAGTGAAGTAGAAGGTAAGTATAATATGTATGTGATAAAGGTGACAATAAGGATGTATGTAAAAACAATGCGATTAATTTCTACATATTTATCTTCTTAGAGTCGATACGGATCGTAATCGTATTATTGATGCAGCTAACAAAGGAATAGAGTAGGTAAAATTGGCTTTATCTTTAAATATTTGCTACAAAACTGCCCATCGATGGGTTACCCAATCAAACGTATTACCACTGAGAAGAGGTGGTAAAAAGCCTTGCTCTTTAAACGATGTAGAAGCACAAAATATTATTGATTGGGTGGAAGAAAGACCAGAATTAACTCTTCGTGAAATTGTCGAAAAAATTAATTCTGAATTGAATAAACAAGTTTCACTCACAACTGTGGGAAATACACTGCATGGAGAAATTTATTCTATAAAAGTTGTCCATGCCATCCCATATCAATGAATACTCAACTAAATAAAGAAAAACGTGCAGAATATGTACGAAAAATTAATGAATATGTCAGAGCCGGAAAACAAGGGGTATGGATAGACGAGACCAACTTTAACTTATTTTGTCGTAGGAAACATGGTTGGTCTCGTGTTGGACCCCGCACAGTGAAGTCAATGCCTACATCCCGTGGGCCAAATAGTCACTTAATTGGTGCAATTGGTACATCAGGCATTATTCAAATGGATAGCCGTAGGGGTTCGTTTGGAGCTGATGGTGCAAATGAATAGGTCAAAAGGCTTCTGGATAAGTGGGAAGAGTTAGGAAATGAATTATCAGAACTGGTATTGGTATGCGACAACGCTCCTTGTCATAGTCGTCTGGAACGAATTTTTTAAACTTCTCCAGCTACACTTTTACGATTAAGCCCTTACTCACCAATGCTTAATCCCATTGAAATTATTTGGTCAAAAATAAAAAGTAAGGTAAAGACAAAGATGAATGTACCAAATGTAAGTCCCCCTAATGTGGGAGAGCAGCGGCTTCTTTTTTTAGAAGAGGTAATCAATCTATACAACATACTACAACATTTTACCAATCTGCTCTGGATTTGGAAGATATGTCCGTTGGTCAATAATTCAACATAGACTCTTAATACCTTTTTTTATTTTAATTTCCATGATTCTTATGTTGTAAATAACTGTTAATTTAATAAAAAAAGGATTTAATTTTATAATTAAATTTTCTTAGTTTAAAATTATAATTTCTTAATTTCATTTGGAATTTACTCAATTTAAAATAATAATTTCTCAATTTCAAATGGAAATTCTCATTTTCATTTGGAATTTTCTTAATTTCAAATTGACATTTTCATTTTCATTTTGAATTTTCTCAAGTTCAAATTGAAATTCTCATTTTCATTTGGAATTTTCTCAATATTAAATTTAAATTCTCATTTTCATTTGGAATTTTCTCAATTTCAAATGAAAATGGTGTAGACGTCATATGAAGTTCAACTTCAGCATGCATCATTTGAAGTCAAGGTGCTAATTGAGATACGGGTATTGTTGGTCGCAAATATTTGAAACTAAATATTAAACATATTTATGTATATGAAAATATACACAAACGTGACGTCGCGACGTACTTTACAATGAAAAATACTCTTGGAAATATATGTCTTCAACGGTACATAAAATGTTGTATCATGGGTAAAAAATCATTCAACAATTTCTGCTACCAATAGGAGACTACAGATTCTTTCGCGAATATAACACAAGAAAAATGTCTAGATGTTGTACTAATGAAGACCTTATCACCATTTTGTTGTGTACTTCAAATTCATATATGTCCAACATTCAACAAAAATTGAAAACAACTCCAGTCGAATTAGAAGAGCAGGCAATTATTAGAAGATGAAAATCAATTCTATTTATAAGAAATTTTTACTAAAATTGCTTAATGTATAGTGGCTGTTTGACTTGAAAGTATACGTTTGTGTTTCAATTAATCAATATTTATTTTATAAATTGTAAGAGAAATTTTTTTAAATAAAATAAATCTTTAATTTAAATAGGATTTTTTCATTAAAACTTTTCGTTATTAAGAAAATTTAAACTTTTTAAAAAATTTTTAATATTTTATTTCAAAAGGCTGTTTAAAAAACAAACTTTGACTCTTGTTGCTTTTAAGCTTAAAAATATTTCGGCGTTTCCTGACAAGATTTAGTTTACAAAACTACGAATAATTATAGTTTGTAACAATAAGAATAGGACTTATGAAAAAAATTTTTTGTTAAATTGTTCTTCTTTTATACTGAAATTTAATAAAAAATGGAAACAAATATTAAACCCTTCGTAACTTTTTTTTTTTTGATCGACTTTAATGCTTTTTATCAAGAATGAAAGTTTCAAATCCCACCTACCAAACAGAAAAAAACGTATATCAAAATTCCGATCCAATTAAAAGTTACAAATTTTTGACCGACGTGTTTCTAGTCCTAAGATATCGCTTGGATCTGAAGCTGATGCCTCACCGGATGAGCCTATGCACCTTGAGGCGAAATCTGAAAGTACTGATAGCGATTTTGAAAGTGACATGAAAGCACCAAACTATTCAACCAAAATTGCTTAAACGATCTTGTTAGAGATTTGGGACTGTCAAAGGCTGCCTCAGAAATTTGGCGTTTAGACTAAAAGAAAGAAATTTAGTAACAAGAGAAACCAAAGTTTCTTATTACCGAACAAGAAATCAAAACCTCATTAAATATTTTGTTGAAGAAAATGATTTCGTATTTTGTAAAGATGTACCTGGTTTAAAGGTTCCAATAGGACTTCAAAATTACGTCCCCAGCAAGTGGCGTCTATTCATAGACTCCTCGAAACGGAATCAAAAATGTGTTCTCTTACACAATCGGAATAATTAAGGCTCTTTGCCTATTGCACATTCCCAAAAATTTAAAGAAGAATATACAACTATTGCTCTAGTTCTAGTCTAAATTAAATATGTGAAACACAACTGGCTCATATGTGTCGATTTAAAAATGGTCACCCTTCTTTTAGGCCAAACAAGGTGGTTACACGAAATATCCCTGTTTTATTTGCCTGTGGGATAGTAGAGCTAAATGCCAACATTGGACTAAAAAAGATTGGTCTCCTGCGGAAGCGCTAGTTGTGGGACAAGAGACAAAAAAGTTTCCGAAACTGAGTGCAGAAAAGATAAGAGCGTGGATTTTTGATGGGCCACAAATAAAATCATAAATAAAAGACACAAACTTTACTGACTCAGTTACAGTTTTATTATCACATTCAGACAGAATTTGTTAGTGCTTAGAAAAAATATGAAATTAAAATTTCACTTTGTTTCAACCATCTCCAATTCACTGGCCTTTTAGTGTCACCCACTTTTGTTGGTATTTTTGTATTTTTTATTTCTCCCACAATGAAACCTACAGACCAATAGAGAATTATTCAACTGAAAAATAATATTAACGATACATTACAAAAATGTCAATAAAATAAACAAAAGTTTGACGTCATAAAGGATTCTTTTGTTTCGCAATTTTTTTTTTTTTGTGAATGATATGAACGCAAATATGTAAGTTGTATTTTTTTTTTGTATTTCATATTTATTTTTTCTTCACTGCAAATATTTAATAATAAACATTAAACTGAAATTAAGTAGAGACAGCCAGACGAACACAAAATATTTAATTGAACAAACACGGCCTTCAACAAAACAAAATCATATTCAGTCACATGCCAAACATTCTCTTGAGGATGGCTAGTTAGCCTTGAAAATTTAGATTTAAAATTTGGAGACTTGCTAGACTTTGAGAAATTTAAAAAAAAATTGTAATTTTCGTTTAAATTTTTAATAATTCTAAATAAATTAATAATAATAAATTGTTAATAATTCTTCTTCCAAGTAAGACTGGGAAACTTTGGAAAAAAACCCAAATTATTATTAGATTTTAAGATAAGCGATTTTCGTTCTTAAATTTGTAAAAACCCCACCATTTTCTATATTTTTATAGAAAAAAGATTTTATAATAAATGTTCAATTCTTTTCCATATTTGTGAAAAGCAGCATTATGAAGATAGTTGCTGTGTTAAAATTTAAATCATTTGGTAAAATCTTTTACTCATGAAGCTTTATAAACTCCATCTATTTTTTACGATTCAAAAAATGAATTCGGTTAGGAAAATCCCAATTATTTAATTTTAAAAGTATTTCGTGACCTTAAAGACCACAAGAGGACTTGATGGGAAAAAGTAAAAAAAAACATTAAAATTCTGGGATTTTTAATGTATATTTTGGGAATTTGGTGATTCCTTTTGTACGAATCTAAAATTTTTACTGTTTAATCTTATTGACTTAATATGTTTTACATGATACCTGTAGTTTCTTTTAAAAGGGAACGTTTAGTGAAATTTAACGTATTTTTTTTATTTCTTTTTTTATTATTAAGAATTTATCAAAAACAGAACAAGCAGGTAAGAGTGATATATTCGGCTATACCGAATGTTATATTACCTTCACCATGTATGTAAATCTAATTAAGTAAAGTGACTCCTATCAAAAAAAAATAAAAAAAAACAATAAAGAAAACAATAAAAGGTGACAGGGAATTAAAAAATAATAAAAAATTACGTAAAAATTATATTGGCCCTTTTTTGGAATTTTTAAAAAATTTAGTATTTGCAAAAAGATCTCTTCAAAAGATTTTAAATCATGACCATATTGACAATCAAACTTATTTTATGAAAATTTCAGAGGCCTGTAACTCATATGAGCGAGGGCCAATTTTTTCATTCAATGTTTTTTCTTATTTTTTATGTTCTCTATGGCCCCATACACATATATCTTTTATTTTTATTTTTTTTAATTGGAGATACCTTACTGTCCCAAATAATATGGAAAAATTAGAGGCAGGTGTGGTGTTTTGCCCACTGCATCAAAATACATGGACCGATGTTTCTAATTTTAAAAGCAAAATATTCGAAACTATGTTTAATCGATTGGTGTATTTAAATTTTCTCTATCTCATCTAGAGCCTTGGCAAAGTTGATTTCAACACTAACAAAGACGGACAGACGGACATCGCTTACTTTACTTTATTGGGTCGAAAATGCATATTTTAGAAATTGCAAAATGAATGACAAAGTTAGATATGGCCTTTTTTTACTTTTGTGGTGAAGGGTATAGTAAAATCTGGGATTTTCAATGCATAATTTGGGGTTTCGTTTTGTCTTAATCTTTTTAAACTTATTAATAAATTAATTATTTTCAAGGTTAATTTGTGTAGTTTCTTTAAAAGTAAAAATTTTTAGTGAAATTTACGTAAATTAGTTAAAGAGCCTTTTAAATTATTTTTCCGAAAAATAAAATCCTGTAAAATTAAAATTTTTGTCATGATATGCCCACAAGAACAAAGTTCCGATTCTGTGTTTTCTCTATATTTATTTTTTATATATATTTTATGTTACGTTTTTATTCTTTTATGTTAAATATAAATTTCACCTGTAAACAATTATCTTGTCCTGTACTGTAAAAATAAGACTTATATTCTTGTTGTGCCGGACTGAAAAATAAAAAAAAAAAACAAATAGTGATTTTTTTCTTGTATTAAAAATTGATCAAAAAGCTCTGTTTAGTTTCTTCTTAATAAAAAGAAAATATACTCCAATCGATCAACCTGTTTTCATTTGTTAAAAAACAAACCTTTTTTTTTTTTTGTTTGATCCCACTTGTAGTTTTAAACAACAAAAGGCAGAATTAGTCTTTCCTTTCCGTTACGTGACAAACCAGCTGATCTGTTTCTGTTAAATGGAAAATATGTATTTGTGATTTGTTATTACTTTGACGTTCTGTTCTGTTCCGTTTGAATCAGTAGAAAATATAATTCAACGTTAAGTTACTTGGAAGTTGTTTGGTAGAATGAGTGCGAAATTGTAAACAAACCATTTTTGTCATTGTAATTGTAGTTTATTTTTTGTTGTGTTTTGTATTGTGTTTTCTTTGTTTATTATTAACAGCTGATATGTTGTTACAGAAAAACTAATTACAATAACTTAAAAAGCAGAACGGCACGAAACAGAACAGCAACAGAAAGTAAAGACTTATGAGGTCTAAAAAAACTATAAACATTTTACTGTCTAGTTGAATAAAATAAAGAAATTTTTGTACATAAAATGTGTTTTAAAAATTATTTAAAACAATTTAAATTTATTTCTTTGGTTTTGGTTCATTTTTTAACTTAATTTATACAAAGAAAACTTAATTTTCGAATATATGCGGACGTTTTCCAAAGAAAACAAGGAAAATTAGACGCTGGCAGAATGTAATGCCGTATTTTTCTACATTCGCTTTTTTCTCATCTATCTACCATACGTTGTGTACATTGTAAATATCATCCATTTAACTAATCAATATTAATTTGGTTTGACGAAATTTACACACAACTTAAAGCATTTCGTTGTTGTTTTCTCTACAACACGTCTTGTCTATTTGTGTTTGCTTTTTGTACTACACCATCGGTATATAATTCAGGGTGCGATCCCTGATTGGGAAAAAATAAAAATTATTTAAAACTTATATTTATGAATACAGTACTTATTATTATGTTCCATTTAAACTTTTATAAAAAATTTCATATCAATAAATTGAAATTTATTTTTGGCTTAAGTTCATTTTTTTTTTTAATTTTTAAAAAACCTTTTTTAGAAAGAAAAATTATTTTACAAATGTATGCGGACGTTTTTTAAAGAACCCAAGAAAAATTATAGTATGTTCACTTTAATTGTTTACTGACAAAATATAATAAAGTGTTCATACATGCACTTTTATTTAGTCAATATTCTGTGTATTGACAAAATTAGCAGTTAGTCTAGCTTTGTGTTTGACGATTTTTTTAAGCTTAACTTAGTTTAGACGCAATTCACTTCTGCCTGATGTATAAATATCGAATTTTCGCTTCACACACATCTTCTGATCGGTGTTGTATTTTAATTTCTACTCAATATTATAACAATTTCGTACTTATTGCGCAATAAATTATTGAGATTTTGTATGGAATATTGAGCTCAATAATGGCTTTTATGAACAGAAAAACACTCTTTTGTTGCAACTATCGCTATCGAAATATGTACAACAGTGTTGCGAGCTCAATAATTGTATTTCTAAACTCTGTATGGGGGTACAATTTTAAACCGCCTTTTAACTCACAAAAAAATTAGCTTTTTATTCCAAATTTTTTCTTGTTATTATTTATTTTTATATTTATTCTCGTTATGTATTTCTTGCTCTATACTCGTAGCTCTATTTTTACCCATGATATATTTTTATATTTCTTTTTATTTTATTCATTCTTTTACGAAAACTAAGCCCAGAAGCCATAATCTGTCATCAAACACTTTTCAATCTGTTGTTGCACTTTGACAAACTTACACGTCTTTCCAACAATTCAATATATTTTGTGACTCCAGACAAGACTCGAGCTCGCAACGTCTTTTTTATCAATCAGACCCTTTAGCCAACTCAGCCATGACAGCCTAAAACTACTTATTTTCTTTTAAATTATTGCTCCATTGATGTTTTGATGCCGATTTTTTTTTTTATTACACAGGAGCTTTAGCCATCCTGTCTGCTATTCTTAAATACAGGTGACTTTACTATCATGTCTACCATGGCTAAATGGCAAAGAAATGTTTTTTTTTTCTACTCGAGTCTCCGGTGAGTTTAAAACTAATGTTTGCCATTAACTCGCCTTTAAGCAACATATACACCATAACACCATTTTATTTTCTTTATACTCAAAAGCCTGTTGGGAATTGAACTTATGATCTTTTGCTTAATAAACAAGCAGAAGCCATCTATTCTATAATTATTAGTGGAGGTAAGTAAAAATTTATTCTGGTCTGCTTTTATCCAATACATTAACCATTTTTAATGGACAACAAATAAGTTTTTTAAGTTTTGTTGTTAAAGATATGTAAAGGAATTTTAAATCTTACAAGACTTAAACAAGACTTTTACAATATTTTTACATATTTATTTACAACTGTAATATTTAATAATAATTAAAATTTTATAACATCATTTATTGATTGAAGAGAATAAAAATATTTTCTTCCCAGCTTTGAAGGAACATATTTCTGTGTCCACAAGCAATAACAGCTAAAGTCGAGTTAAAAACAATTCGAGTTATTGCTAATATTATACTTCTAACACTCGAATCTGTAATGCAAGCTAAATTTCATCTTTGTAGCTTAAAAGCTGAGTATTTTTACCTTCAAATCTAAACAGCTAAAGTCGATATTCCCCGGTTTAACGCAACAATATTAAAATTTAAAATACGAGTCAAAGCTGTTATTGCTTGTGACCACAGATATGTTGTTAATTTTTTAAATCAATTTGCACTCTTTACATCAGTGGAAGCACTATAAAGTTCGAAGAGGTTTTAATATAAATAAATATTTGAAGTTTTTCCAAAAAAAAAATATCTCGAAATACTTTTCGTGATGCGTGTACGCTAAAGTTTTAGTTGTAGTTTTAATTTTAAAATTAATAAGTTAATTGTTATCGTCTTTATATAAAATGAAACACAGTTATTTTCCACAAATACTATTTTATTTATTTCTGTCTATTTTTTTTAAGTTGGTGTGAGATCGTTACATCCGTGAACGTACAACACGTATCGTAATAATACGTTTTTTTTGGATTATGACATACGTTAACTGATGATGATTCACAATATTGGGGATTATAAATTAGTTTCATTTTATGATAAAGTTATATATTTCAAGCACTATAACAATAAGTTAAATCTAAGGTTTATGAATTAACACAAAAATATGGCAAAAAATATGCTGCCTAATTGAGCATAAGAAAAATCTACTGCGAACGGAGTATGGGATGAGATTTCAAAGCGCACTAACGCACTAGTACCACCAGTTAATAATGTAAAAATTTAAAAAAAAGGTAATTAGCAATTTATATTTTTTGTAAGAGAAGTGCTTGAGGCTGATCAAAAATTTCAAGCGAAGAAAAAAATTTTTTTTTTATTTTGAATAAACAGACTGGAGGAGGCCCTCTTGATGCTCAGCGAAGAAATCTTAATTGAAGCAGCCGTCTTAAATAAAGCGTTATAAGCAAAAAATCGGTTTTGACTTTTTGGAAAGAATGAAATTTAAAAGACAGGCCGGAATAATCAAGCTCTAGTTCTAGAATTTTTTAATTTCAAAACTATTTTGAATCAAACAAAAGATTACGATCCGTTCGCAATCACATGCCATAATGCCCTTTAATTCATACGATTAACGTATCACGTAGTTTTGTTTTTTTTTTTTGTATGAATCTCGATACGATCACAAATGTAACGTTCGAAAAATATACAAAACGAAACGTTTGAATGTATTTTCTTATTAAAAGAACGCAATCCAATTTAACAATTATCTTGCTTCATTTCTACTCTTCGTTTTGGTTTTGCTTACTTATAAACAAAACAATTGAAAAATTTTTAAAAAGTTTATGTCTGCATTAAATGTTTGCGAAACGTTTTATATGTTTTCATATAATGTCTTCCAGGCTTTTTGTATTGTAAGCTGAAACCGATAAAATTCAAAGTAGTGCGATTTGTACAATGCCACAAAATTTAATATTGCTTAAGGCCAAGCAATAATTAAAATATTAAATTCATTTTAAATGGCGCTTGTTTTGTTTTAACAAAACAACCAAAACAACAAAAGTACAAATTAATAAAAACAAAAAGTTTCTTTATTCTTTTATTTAAAACCAAAAACGAAATAAAAAATATGAGAAAGAAAGAAATGAAACCCTCAAGAAAATATTTTAAATTAACAACAAAAAAACTTTTCAATGTAAGAATTTAAACATTTTGCTCGAAAACTCATAAACTTATTGACAAAAATCTACAAAGTAACGAATTTAAGAATCATATCTTAACTTACAAAATTTACCCCCGGTAATTTTAACTTTTTTAGCAAACACTTTCCAAGTTGTTGAGAAAAATAAAAATAAAAGCAACATTGAGAGGAGAATTTCACGCTTTTGTATTTTAGTGTGTTCACGCCACTGATTGCTTTAATTACTTTGGAGGTGCTTTATAAGTTCTAAAAGTGATTCAATTATAAGAACGCAAACATCTGAATAGCAAAAATTAAAAGTCTTACGTGTTCAACTACTACTTATTTTTTATATCAGTTTTTTAATGTTTGTATCAGTTTTTTTTTTGTTGTTTTTGTTTTATTATTATTTAATACATACATACTTTTTATCTTTTGTATTTTATTTATTATTTTTTTTAATGTAAAATTAAACTTAATTTTTAATTTTTAATTTTTAATTCAATTTGTAACTTCAAAAAAAGAAGAAGGTTATCAATTCATTTAATTGTTGATTTTTATTTGTATGTTTGTGCCTTCATAACTAACTCATTTGTAAACCGATTTTGAAAAAAAAAAATTTTTTTTAAATATGCTTACAAATTGGTCACGTTTTAAAAGAGGTCACCATTTAATAAATTAAAGGGTGTCCCCATACGAAATACCTATTTTTTACTGGTATTATGATCCGCACAGAGCGCCTTTTTAATATTTAAGAAAACTGCGTACTTCCAATAGTATAAAATAATAAAAAATAAAAATTAAGAGGTGTCCCCATAGGTTACGTAAATTAACTTATCTGTGCTATCTTTTGAATCGTTATAGACAAACTCTTGCAAATTGGAACGATAGTTGATTGCAGAGTATCGAAATGCTCTCTCACTTCTCACACATGAGAGAGCAGTGAGACATTTTAGTTTTTGTTGCTTCTTTTCAAAAACGAGTGAGAGGGTAGAAAATATTTTGGTTTTTTCATTCATGAGAGGGATGATTGATTTTTTTTTCTTTCTATTCAAAAGTGAAAAAATGAGAAAATATTTTTTTTTCACGCAAGTGCTCATTTATGAGAATTTAAAATTTTGATAATTTTTCATAAGTGAAAGGACCGTACAAAAAATTTTTCATTGAGCGTTCACTTCTCAATCATGTACATTTTAAATTTATTTGTTTTTCTCACAACTTCAGGCGTGGATAATGTAATATGGTGAACAAATTTTATTTTTTAGTTATCATAGTTTACTATTTCAGATCCATTTAGAACTTTAAAACGTTTTCTATATAAGTTATTTTAAAAATTTATAAAAAATATGTATAGAAATGTATCGTAAGCTTGTTATAAATGTCTTTTTGTTATAAATTTATATTTTTAATTTTATTAAAAATTTGTTTTATATAATACGGATTTTCTTTTCTTTTCCTCCTTACCTGTATCAATGCTAATACACACATTCATATGTAATTGTAGTCAGACAATTTTTTGTTGGTCGTTAGTGACTGTCAAAAAAAATATTATTTTTTTCTCATTTATGAGAAATTTCATAAATCTCTTTTTGAATTCTCATAAATGAAAACTTTTCAACGCTGAAAAAAATACCCATTCGTTTTTGAAAAGTAGCATTAAGGAGAATGATATTATTCATCCCTTATCATGTACGAATAATAGGGATATTTTTTCTTATTCACTTTTTCATATATGAATACTTAAAAATGAAAGAGACAGGCACATTCATGTGTGATTGCAGGCAGAAAATTTTTTGATGCTCTTTTATTAACGTGAAAAATAAAAAACAAATCGTAGAATTCTCATTTATGAAAAATATCAAAAATGTTTAAAATTGAATGGTCATAAATGAAAAATTCTGAACTCTGGTTGATTGTTATGATCGTTATAATAAAAAGTATGAATCTTTAAGATTTTAAACTAAAGGGTGTTCCAACACTTTATTTAATTTCATGTGAATGGCCATAATTTTAAACCGCTATGCCAACAAGTTAATAATTTGGATTTGGATCAATGTTCTCTATAAGAATAATGTTCTCTATATGAACAATTTTTTTTATAAACAGAAATTATTCTCCTCGCTGCACACAATTGATTTCCTGGATAATTTGGCAGCGTTACTCAAATATCAATTTATTCATGATGATTTTTCGATCTTAAGTGATAATGAATGTCGAAAAATGAGCTCAAAATGATAGTTACTACTCTTCAAATTCTATGGGGCTTAAAGTAACGTCCAATATTACCTTTCATAAAGGGAAGCCCATATATTTCAATGATTTTTTTCTTTTAATTTGAAAAGAATGTCGTAAGTTTTTTATTTTAAATATTTAAAAAATCGACCTTTTAAAATTTTATTATTAATAATTTACAACATTTAACTTAGTTTTTTTTTCTGAACATAGTAAAATTAGCTGTTAAGTCAGAAAAAATCTTTTGAGATTTTTAATAGGAACAGCTGGAAATAATCACAGTAGAAAAATAATAATCTGACACTTTATTTTTTTGAATTCACACAACTTTTACGGAATTTAGCGCTGTTATTTTTAAGGGTACTGCTGCTCCATTACACCTCTACTGTAGCGATATTAACTTTTAGTAAAATCGTATAACTCGTTTAGAAACTGCAGATTTATGCCCAAGTTTCTTCAAAATCTCACGCTGTGCGGCACAACAGAAAAAGTGAGAAATGCCTAAAGCAGAAAGAATCACGGCTTTTGGCAAATATGTCGGCATTCAGTTTCGTTATAAACTTTTTTGTATAACAGAACTCTGTTGGTGAATTTTATAAAGAGTTATATGTTTGTGGCAATTTAATTATATTTTACTTAAACAGCATGATTAACAGCATCAAAGAATAAAAACAAATAAGAATAAAACAAAAGCAAAAATAATGTTCAGAATATAAAAAAAAAGTTAACAAAATGAACAAAGAAATCTTACAAAACTAATATCTGAATTTATAATAGAGAACCTGAAAATGAATGCGGAAATCTCTTGCAATTTAAGTCGTTATGGCATTAAACGGAAAAAATCGAGATAAAAAACAAAAACTAAAGATTTTCTTAAAAAAAAGAAAGAAAAACTACTAGAACAATTTTTCAATTTACATAAAATTACAATAAAAACAAATCGTACAAGCGAGCGTTATACATGTCCATAATGTTTCATATGTATGTGTAGGTGTAACATAAAAACCAGGGATGGTAAAAGGGCTACTAAAAGTAAAAATTTTTGGCTTCAAACAATATGTTTTCCTACTTTTTTCACAGAAAGAAAAAAAAAAAAAAAGAATCACGGACATTTACTTGACGAGTAAAAAACCTGATATATTACGTACTTAAAAAAAGTTACAATTGCTTAAATATAGAACTCAAAATATTTAATATCTTCATATAACTAAAACAAGAGTTTTTATAATAATAAAAAACTTCTCTAAGCATCTATTTTATTTACACATTTTAAACGCATTTAATGGTATTTGTTGTTGCACAATTTTTTTATTTTATTTTCTTTCATCCACATTTACACAAATGCAAATGTAAAAGAAGTAAATAAAAAAGGCTGCCAGATCTATTCACATAAGATAAATTTTGACGTTTTAACTTGTCTATAAATCTAAATCGCAATTGCGTGCGATGTTGCTGTATTAAGACTTACGTCACACAGAGTAATTGCGTATGTGTTGTAACTGAGACAATTACCTGCAATGTGTCTTACAAAACAAAATGAACGAGAAATCTTAAAAATAACGAGACAGTCCTCGTTCAGTCTTAATTAATTATGCACCAGAAATATTATAAAATAAAATTTCAAGTGTTCAAAACTGTCGCTTTACGCTCACGCCAAGAAATTGTGTTTGCTAACAGACGGCTATCAAAGAAATTGTTGTGTAAGAAAGTAAATGGAAATAAATATTCATCGGCTTGGCTTTAATATTTCCCTGGAGAGTCTATGAATGGTAATAAGTAAATAAGTCATTATAACCAAATTAGTCAATAACGTACGATTGCGCTCCACAGTGGGATTTTTCGTACAATGTTTGGCAAAATATGTAAGGAGTACTCGTAGAATGTTCAAATTTTGCTTTGAGCCTTTGGTTAGTACAATTAGGAAATATATAAAGTTTTATCAAAACTGTCCACGCCCACTACCCACCGCCCATAGAATCCCAAATTTATTTTTGGCCTAAAGTTGTTGAAATTCGGCACAAAGCCGTTTATTATCTCAATTAAAAAGAAAATAAAGTTTCATCAAAATTGGCCACGCCCACTACCCACCGCCCATAGAACACAAAATTTATTTTTGGCCTTAAGTTTTTGAAATTCGGCACAGAGCCATTTATTATCTCAATTAAAAATAAAATAAAATTTCATCAAATTGGCCACGCCCACTACCCACCGCCCATAGAATCCCAAATTTATTTTTGACCCAAAGTTGTTGAAATTCGGCACAGAGCCTTTTATTATCACAATTAAAAATAAAATAAAGTTTCATCAAAATTGGCCACGCCCACTACCCACTGCCCACAGAACCCAAAATTTATTTTTGGCCCAAAGTTGTTGAAATTCGGCACAAAGCCTTTTATTATCTCAGTTAAAAATAAAATAAAGTTTCATCAAAATTGGCCACGCCCACTACCCACCGCCTATAGAACCCAAAATTTATGTTTGACCTAAAGTTTTTTAAATTCGGCACAGAATCTTTTATTATCTCAATTAAAAATAAAATAAAGTTTCATCAAAATTGGCAACGCCCACCACCCACTGCCCATAGAACCCAAAATTTGTTTTTGGCCTAATGTTTTTGAAATTCGACACAGAGCCCTTCATTACCTCAATTAATAATATAATAAAGTTTAATCAAAATTGGCCACGCCCACTACCCAATTCCCATTAAACCCAAAATTTATTTTCGGACCAAAATTTTTTAAATTTGGCACAAAGCATTTTATTATCTCAATTAAAAATAAAATAAAGTTTCATCAAAATTGACCACACCCACTACCCACCGCCCATAAAACCCCAAATTTATTTTTGGCCCAAAGTTTTTGAAACTCGGCACAGAGCCTTTTATTACCTCAATTAAGAATAAAATAAAGTTTAATTTAAATGGGCTACGCCCACTACCCACCGCCCATATAACCCATATTATATTTTTCCCACAAGATTTTGTTTCTTTACCAAAACTAATTATTTTATAAATAAATTTAAATACATGCATTTGAATATAGACTTTTATTTATCATCTTTCATTCCTGTAACTATATCATCAAGTTCCAGAACCTGTTTAAATGGTTGACTTCTAATTATGAAAGGATCTGACGATACTAGAAGTCGATGAAAAACATCTGTATTTGTTGCAACTCTCTTACACTTTCTGGAGAACTGTAATTTATAAAAAGATTATTTATTATTTTAACTTTTTTTAATTTATAGAATGGAGTCTTACCCTTAATCTTATTATAGCACGTCCAAGCAACCTTTGTTTTCTTCCAAAGGAGTTTGCCTTGACGTTATAGAACAAATTTTATTCTATCATATCTTTTAAGCCATATGAGCGAACTTTATATTTTTTTAAACGCAGAAAAGGCCCTATTTAAATTAAAACAATAAAATTATACTGTTGTCATACCTTTCGGTGAAGACCGTCGTTACTGGCTGTTTATTTGGAACGATTGGCGAGTGCTTTCGATGTAAAGACATCATTTTTAAGCCGCGTTTTGATTAGTACTGGTTAGATAGTGTAAGGTGTTTGTTACTAGTGGTGGGTTCAGGTAGTTTTGTCGGTTAGGATGGTGTCTACTTATACGGTGCTATGCAGGTAGATTGCCTGATATCTGTCATGTTTATTGAAGGTATATAATTTTAATACTTCAGTCTTTTATTATTGGGTAGGTAAGTGTGACCATCTGTTGGTGTTTTGCATTTGTAAGTTTGTTTTAATAGTTTTAGTGGTGTAAAAATTGTTGTACTTACCTGTTCGTTAATAATATCTCCGTTAAACGTTCGTATTTTGTATATTTCCATGTTTTCAAGAATGTCCAGTCTTCGGCCTTTTTTACTAGGATTTTTTAATGTCATTCATTCATCTATTTCCCTTGGCTCGTGTTCATGTGTGTTAAGGTGTATTGCGAAGTCAGAGTCTTCTCTTTTCCGTTTACATGATCGTATGTGTTCTGTGAACCTTGTTTTTATTGTTCGTCCAGTTTGTTCTATGTATGTATGGTTGCAGGGGCAAGTAAGTCTGTATACTCCGCTGGTATTAAATTTATCGGTTATTTCTGTTGATGTCTTAAGATTGTTTCGTAGAGTGTTGCTCGTCTTGAGTGCTGTCTGTAAACCTTCTTTCTGAAAAAGGTTAGTTAATCTATATATTTCTGATCCTGTGTAAGTAAAAATGCGTCGTCGTGTTGTATCGATTGGCTCCCTGTTTTCTTTCTTCTTGTTTTTAGTGTTGTATTGTCTAAGTAGTTTGTCGATAGTAGTGCAGTTGTAACCGTTATTTTTAGCTATAGCGTAAATTGTGTCGAGTTCTTTGTTATATTTCTCTGGAGAAAGTGGGACTGTCTTAAGTCTTTAAATCATATGTCTAAATGCTGCGAGTTTATGTTGGGTGGGATGGTTTGAGAAACTGTTGATAGTTATATCTGTTGTGGTTAGTTTTCTGTATATGTCATATTCACATTTTTAAATTTTATGTTTAAAAAAAATTATTTTTTGCACAAAAAAACCCACTGTGCGCTCTTCAGCTTTAAATGATACCAAAAGATAAAAATACATTTGTGTCAACTTTTCTATCCCTGTGATACATATTCGTTTGAAATGAGGCAGGAGTAGATTTTGTTAGATTTTTTTAAGGGCGTAGAACAACACAATAGTTTTTAGTTTATATGGATTTCATTTGATTTGATTGTATATGTTGTTGTGCGGTTGCCAACGAGGGAAATCAGAGCCCAATATGGAAAATCATGACATTTTAAGAAAACAAAAAAAAAATATGTTTTTATATTGCGTCGTATTTGTATTCATTCATAGCTTCTAGGGTTTTCGTTTCAAAGCCTCGAAAAAATCTAAGGCCATAAATTCACTGTTTAAATATTTTTGTTATCCAAAAAAAATCTAATTCCATTGAGGCAATTTTTAAATTGCAAAATTAAAAATTTTTAAGTCATCATTATCGTTTATTCTTGAAAAAGGAGATGCCTTCGTTATCTAGAAATTAATAACCCTTGTTAAGCTGTACGACTAAGAAGAGTGCTGACCGACAATTGTTCTCTATAACTGAGTCAACTTTCTTATTTTTTGATAAAGCAATCATATGCATCAGTTAAACGACTCTTCATGAGAAAAACTCTTTGGTAGATGAAGGTTGTCGTTAGTGGGGACAACGCCAAGCATTTCACATATCTTAACAGGGGCTAAAGGGTTTCAGAGATGTTCGATACAACTCTTGAGGTGCTACTTAAGCTTCATTTAGTACTTAAAACCCCAATATTCTCTAAATTTACGCTATTAAAAATTTGCTTCTTTTACAACTGCTTTATTTTCAATACAATTTTCTTAATAAAACGCTGACTAGTTTAGGATCACCCTCGTTTATATACAATTTCAATTTACATCAATGTGTTCATGTGTTACGAATTGCCTTAATTCAGTTGCAAATTCTAAAATTCTCTAAGCCATGTTATGCCTTGTTTCAAATTTATATCAAACACAAACAAAGAAAGGAATTCTTTTTGTAGCCATTTTCTTTTTTGAATTTAAGTTAACAAAACATAAAAAGAAATAAAAGAAGTATTACAGCGATCAAAAGATTCAAGGGGAACTAATAAAGTTTGTACAGCGTCAGGAAATAATTTTTTACTTATTTCAGTATTTAGTACAGTTCTGTGTTACAGTATTAAATTAAAACGGTTTTTTTTCTGCAGGTATGCACTTGCTCTTCCGGAGGGCTATTTCTTTAGATTTGTAAACAAAAAAATTTTTCTATCAAAAACTAGAAAACTTTAAAAAGGCATAAAATAGAGTCGATACTCGTAAAAAGCGTACTAATAATAGCAAATTTCCTTAAGAACAACTTTGCAATTTCCTATTACATATATTTTTTTTATTCAGACCAGCACTCAGAGGATGACCCCTACGTATGCAATGTCTTGTGCCAGAACTAGGACATTAGGTTGTGGAAAGGGAGATAAAGGGATAGAGGGAGAAGTGCTTGTGGACATTTAATTTGAATCTTTACACATTGAAAATGGCAGGAAAGACCTCTAAAGAGAATTTATTCCACATACGAACTGCTCGGCTAAAAAACGAATTCTCTCTAAAATGCGTAGTGGGATTCACTGGCCAATAGACCACTAAGGAATGCGCTCGTGATACAGAGCCAGTTACACGTACAAAATTACGGTTTTCTGAAAAAAGTTCCCTGATTTTATTAGAACACATTCACACCCCACATTGCGTCGATGCTCTAGTAAATCAATACAGCTGGATACCCTACTGCCACTGATGAGCTTTTTCGCTCTCTGCTGCACGCGGTCGAGTAACTCCAAAATAGTCTTTAAGTCACCGGCCCATACATGCGAGTTATATTCCATTTTCGGTTTGATAAAGGTGAAATAGATAGCGAGGAGTGAAGTATTCCTTCTTAGGCACTTGAATGCTTCTTTTACGACATGGAAATTATGCTCGTTCCAATAAACATCGCATTGAATTTTCAAGCCAAGAACATCGAAATTTTTTAAATCCCTAATATCTATAACACCCATAATTACAGATGAGGTAGGATATTCAGCCTTACGCCAGCACGTGGCACTGGGTTTTATGAGCGTTAAATTGAACCCTGTTTGCAAGGCCCCATTCAGAGATTATCAAAACGTCGCTATTAAGGGTATCCTCCATGTGCTTTCGCATAGCCCCAATTTCCTTAAGGCTTGGTCTATTGCAAAACTAAAATGAGTGGCATTTGCTACTGTCATCTGCGGAAGAAAAGATAGGGTTGGAAGTCTGACGTAGAAAGTTATTAAGAAAAATAAGAAATAGGGTAGGGGAAAGGACGGAAACTTGCGGTACCCCTAAATTTACCTTAAACTCGTTTGATGAGATCCCATCGATAACACCTCGTACAGTGTGATCCCTGAGAAAGCTCGATATAAGTCGAGAGAAGCTATCACCGACACCGGCGTTTGATAAAGGCCACACTTTATCAAACGCCTTGGAAGTATCGCCGAAATGGTGAAGGAATTGGCACCATCTTTCTGAAAGAAAGGCCAGTAAGTAATTAAAAAGCTGATATAATAATACCACCAAAGCAGGTCACTATAATAACAGAACAATAATAATTTAAAACCTTTAAAACTCTGTGACAAGGAAGCTAACTAAAGCTTATTTTGTCTGTTGGCTTGTGCCTTCAATGAAAAAACAGATGAGAACACGCTGTTCCTTCTACCAAGAACAGGCTTAGTGTGTGTTAATAGAATAAAAGAAACTGTTTAGCATTTATAGAGGTGCCTTCTTAGGCGTTTAACAGAAGCTGCATGAGTTCAATTCCCAACAGAGCCTTGATTAATAAAAAAATTACTATTTATGAGTAGTCGTGGTTAATCATTTAGTGAAAGTCTAATAAATAAAAAAATAGCAAATCTTACCTCCCAAGGCCTTTATTTGAAAAAAAAAAACATTTTTGTGCAGTAAAGAAGATTATAAAGGCAGATGAGTTGGTTAAGTGCAAAAAGACAACTGGCTGGCAGTGGGATAGGAACCACCAACGACTTCTTTGGCATCTTTGCTAAGCCACTGCCAGTGTCAAATTAAAGTCGGCTTCCTGCAGTGAGTTAAGGCGCATGTTTGTCCTAAACCACGATAGAAAGCAAAGATGTGGTTGAAGCCTCATTGGTGTCACAGTGTCTTGTAGTTTAACGATTTTTCATAAAGAGCTTTTGTTTGCTTAACAAGACATAGAGTAGTTGTAGTCTGAAGGAATTCATAGGAAAAAGTCTTGGTGTGGATAGCTTTGCAATTTTTATTAAAGCTCATGTTTAATAAATCGTAAGGCAAAAAGAAGAGGAGGAAAACCTAAAAGAAGGCGTTATTATAACAGTCAGGGCAACCGCACAATTTTTGGCATTCAGGGTGCCTTCTATCATTTTATTTAATCCAAATCTGATTAGCAGGTATTTAGCGGAAAGAAAGGAAAGACATCTTGTCGATTTTTGTGTCCAATTTTTCAATAAATTAAATCGCCATGTAAACCCTGGTTTTACTTGTTGTAAGTCAAAATTATGGCTTCCATTTCAATGGAGTTTTTAAAAGTATCTCCCTTAACTGGAGACTATGAACGTGGATCATTCGTCAAGTTGAAGAGGACCTTAAGAGAAAAGCAAATATTTTATGAACTTCGTTTAAACAAATTTAATTATTTTTGGCTTTCAAGTTTCATTATCTTAGTTGTCTCAACCAATTAGTTGATGAACAAAACTTTAACATAGTTTCCCTAAAAATCTTTTCTTTTTAATTCTTAAATTAAAGTTGTTTTCTGACAATTTTATAGCAGTTGACCCTAGAACCTAACAAAGGCGGAAGCAATTCCAGTAAAATAAACTTAAATAAAAAACCAAGCAACAAAACTATTTTATGATTTTCTAAATGTTGCAGAACTAAGTGCTGCTGGCCTTTTAATGAAATTAAAAAAAAACACAAATTTAAACCGAGTGGAAAAAATTAACTTTTTTGGGGAAAAATTATTTAAATTATATTTTAAAATTTACGCTTCTAATTTTAGATGATTTAGACTGCAATTTTTTTATTTAAAAGTTAATGTTAACAAAGAAAAATAACGAATAACATTTTCCGTTTAGTAAATATTTTCGTCCCCAAGTTAATTTAAAATGCTTTACAAAAAAAAAAAAAAAGAATCTTTAAAAAATTTAATAAAAAATATCTTCAAACATTCTGGAACGTATTAACAGCATTAATTTAAAAATATAAATTTTCCCCATTTTCTTGGTACAAATACTGCCTGTCTAATGTAAATAACACAGCACTTGAGTATAAATTGAATGTAAATATGGAAAGAGAGTAAAGAGGGGAATATAAGTAACACACAACCACATGGCATGAATAGAATTCTTAAGTTTAACCAAAGAAGACGCTTTTTTTTAGTCTCCACAAAAGAAATGTTCTTCGTTAAGTGCGGCAAAAAAAAAATACTTACAAAACTAAAAACTTTGTTTACATTGATTGAGTACTTTTTAAGTGTCTTTTCATGGGTTTAAGGGAGGTCATTCAAACTGCTCATGCATGGCAGAGTGTGTTTTCAATCACAAACCGCCTTATTAGTTTGTGTTTAAAAATCATACAAATTATTTTTATTTTAACAAAATGAAAGTTTAAAAATGATTTATTTCTTATTTTAAAGAGAATCAAATTTGTTTGCTGAATATTTTACAAAAATTAAATGAAATAAATTAATTTTATGAAAGCAGTTTTGTACACGTGTCAACCTAAACGTGATGTGAGTACAAATAAAAAAATTTATTTCATATTCACATCATGTTTGAAAATAGTTGGGAATTCAAAACCATAAAAAGACTTCAAGTTAAACACAGGAAGGATTAAAAAAAATTTTTTTGCTTCGCCAGCTTTAACGGCTGAGTGCAAAGTAATGACAATACTTTGTTTATATCAAATATTGAGATAAAAGAATGGAAATATTTCCTACAAATTGCTAATGGTAATTGCTTTTTATCTTTTTTTTACCAAAAAAAAAAAACAATAAGTTACTTAAAACTCACACAGAAAGAGCATCTTGCGTTGTATAATCCGCTCTTTAATCTTAAGTTTTACTTTGTTATTGTTTATTATTAATGATTTAAAGTGTCCGAGTATTAGGTTTTAAAATTCAAGGGGACATCTTTCAAGTTTTGATTTAATTTTATTATTATTATTTTTTTTTTGCTTGAAATTACAGTGGGCTTTGTAAAAAATTCAAAAGTCTGCTAACTGTCTCTATGGTAACACTTTTTAATTTTTTAATTTAATATTTTATTATTATTTTTTTTATCAAAAAGCAATAATTTTAACTATTACGGTTCTAGAGATAGAGGTCTGGGACATACAGGTAAATGTACAGACTTTTTGGCTTTGCATAAGAACTCAGCAATTAATATACTTTATAGCAGGGGTTCTCATCAAATTCCTGCTCACGGACCCCTAGTAAACAAATTTTTTTTTCGCAGACCCCTCTGAAGCTCAAGTCTAAAGTAAAAGTTTTATTATTTTTGAAAACACAATATTTCGGTTCTTCATGCGGACCCCTTGGATGGTTATTACGGACCCCCAGGGGTCCACGGACCCCCATTTGAGAACCGTTGCTTTATAGGATCAGAAATGGTTATTATACCGCTTTTCCGCCTGTAGTGAAGGGAATAAAAATTTGAAACTCAAAATAAATATTCGGCCTGATTAATCATCAATATCATCACACATAAATTTAATTTCTGTCGGATTTTGAAAATTTAAACTTTCAATTCAAATTTATCTGCCTGAGGCAACAAAACACTATTTGAAAAATATCGTTACCAATACCATTCACGAGTCGAATTTGTATGTGAACAAGACATTGTTCCATGGCTTGTCACAAAAGCTTATGGCCATAATAACTTTACATTAACAAAAAGAAAAACATATATTTTTAATACCAGTATAGTGAAATAGATTAGTCAAAAGTAGTAAAATATTTTAGTTACAAAGAAAAAAATATGTTTTTGCTTCTTAGAGAAATGTTAATGTTTTTTCAAGGCAGACAAATAAAACAGCTCTTGTTGTTTTTGAGTGAATTATGAATAAAATAATTTTACTCTACAAGAATTTTTTCTTGTTGTTTTCTTACAAAATATAATAAAAAAAAACTAATTAGAATAACAAAAACAAAATTTGTTGAATACTTACTTTGTGTTGTTTTCAATGAGTTTCTTTGTTTATTCTATTCATTTTACAATTTGGCGCTAGTTGCTCGAGTTAGGCTGCTTTAAAAGTTGTATAATAATATTTAAGTATGGTGTTGTTGTTGCTTTTGTTAAGCATGTGTCTCTATTTTTTTGTTAGCCTAAACTACTGCTGAGAAGTCTTTGTAAGCAGCTTTAATGTTTGCTGGTGTTAGTTAAATGATTTTTTTATCTATTTTGGGGTTCTTTTTTTTAATACATTAGTTTTTTTTTTAATAGAAATATTTTTGGCCAACTGCCATCTTTTTTGTTAAAGCTATAAAACGTAGATTATAAAAAAAAACTTTCCAAAAATAAGCAATAAGCAAAATAGCAACTATAAATCATGACACGACTCAAGTCATAATATTTTATAACGATAATGTGTTCAAGCTTATAATTAACATATTAAAAATGTCCACATCAGCTAAAGCTGTAGGCAGACATGTTTTAAACAAAATTATAAATTTGAAATAAAAATATAAAAATGTTCAAAGGAATTAGAGGGTGTTTTAAAAATTCTTTTAAAAATTTAATTTGCCACTATTTATAAAATTAGTACTTGGCAACCCTTAAGAAAAGTAAACTAACAGTGCACAAAAGAAAACAAGGAGTTTTAATTGTTGAAAAATTTCCTCAAGAATAATGAAAATAGGTGGTGATTTTTCAAGAAAAATCATTTAAAGCGTAGGGCCTATTTTACTTTGATAGCTTTGTTAATTTCCAAAATTTACGCAGCTTAAAGATTCTTTATGGAATGATCGAAAAACAAATTTATCTACAGAATGTTATTCTTTAAGCTTAAAGTATTTTTAGCTAAAGCTCGTTATTCCGACATTACAAATTTTTTTCACAAATTTTGTGCCACTGTAATGCATATCTCCAGGTTTTTGTGAATATGGCTTAAGAGAGAGTCCCATTATTTTGCAAATTTTCTTATGTAGTTTTAATTTTTAATTACAATTTGAATTTATGCTCGAAAAACTGCAGTAGACGTAACACAAGCGCATAACTGCAGAAGATAGAAAGTAAAGACTTGCGAAATTTATACACAAAATTAATACAAATATTTAGAATAAATAATTTTTAATTCAATAAACTTATATCGATCTGAAAGTCCAGCTGATCCTTTTTATATTATTTCAAATGGTTATCAATAAATAAATAAAATTGAGATGGGCAGCAAATATTTATAGAAATTTTTTATTAAGATTTTTTATTGCATTTTTTATTAAAATTTTTTCTTGGGCTTTTTTTAATTTTTTAAAATATTATAATTTAAAATATTACAACAACAAAAATAGTTCATTCTTATGGTTTTTATTCACTTTTTTTCTATTAAAAATTAATTAAATTGATTTTTTACTATTCCTGTTAATGATGTTATTTATGATGTGTTTAACAATAAAATCATTTTGCATAATTTACTAGTTTTTGGCTCATTTTTTTTTTTTTTTTTTTTTGTTGCAATAATTCTTTTTAACTAATTGATGTTCATTACGCTCTAAAAATAAATAAAAGACTTTCATCAGAATTATAAATACAAAGCAAACATTTTTTTCAATATAGTGCTTGCAAACACGAACACACAAACATTTGGTTTTATGCAACCATAATTGAAGTTGTTTTTATTATCACTGGTTTATGTTAAATTAACATTGAAAGAAAATGGTTGACACTCAGAGAGGAAGAAAGAGCGAGAATAGAGTTTTTTTTTTATTACTCACAAATATGAAAGTAATAATGACAAGTTTGTAGTTGTTTTATTACTGTGTTGTGTATTGTTAACGATTTCATATTCAATTCAATATACATACACACACACACTCTCTCAATGTTTTTGTTTTGTTATTGTTTTTACTTTTCTGTATTATTGTAGCAGTAAAGAATTGTTATTTTATAATGATGCTGTAAAATAAACAAGTGAATATTAAAATTTTAAACGAATTGTTGTTTAAAATTTTGAAATTTACTAAATGAACTTTTGTTACTGGAATTTAAAAGCAAAGAAGATTTTAATTAAAATGTTTCATTTTGCTACATGAAAAGGACATGAAGTGGTTATTTACATAATTAATTAAATACATTTACAGATTATTTTCAACAGTTTTAGGGATTTAAATAGTTTTGAGCTTGTGGAAATTTTAAGAGGTTTATAAAAATGCTTGAATATTATTTATTATTTCTGTTAAATAATTTTATAATTCAAATTTAATATTAAAAATATATAATTATTATAAATACTGATTTATAAATTTGTATTTAGTGAATTAAATTAGTCTTAACAAAAACCAAGAAAAAAATTTTTTATTGGATAAAAGAAACGTTTTTTTTTTTTTTTTTTTTTTTTGAATAACCATTATGCAAGAATTTTATACAAGTGTGAACTCCTCTCTCAGTATTTTATTTTTCATTAAGCCTTTCTTGTTATTTTAAAAAGAAAAAAAATTCATAAAGACCAAATTTTAATTTTTTGGAAACCGTTTCCAAAGGGTAAAGCCATAACTGTATTGATTCTATAAAATGTCATTCCGTTTTTAATAGGCCTTTTCTCTTAAACCGTGGTAGCTAGACACTTGAATTTTTTTTACAATAACAAAAATTAATAAAAAAAAAACTAAAAGGTGACCCATAGAGACAAGATATTCATGCAAATGAACTTATTTTGTGAACCATAATAAAAGAACCTTTGAAGTTTGTACCGAGTGTGTTTTAAAACAAACAAATATAAATGAACAAAAAAAAATAATTATTTAAGTAAAATTAATAAATTTTTTAAAGATGGTTGGGGCTAAACAACAACGATATAAAACCATAATAAAAAAATTTAAAAAAAATTAAAAACAAATAAAAAAATAAAACATTAAACCAGATAACTTATATTCTAGTGATTAGTAAATTTAACAAATACAAAATACAACAAAAATTAATTTACTTTGAAGCGAGAAAAAATTTTATGAACCTTGAAATTATTAATTTAAAAATAAAATTTAAGTGTTAACAATTTTTAATCAAATTTAAAGCTGGGAAATAATTTTTAAGTGCAAAAAATTTGTGATGCAAAATATAAAAACTTTTAAAAAAAAATATTAAAACATAAAATTAATTAATCAGGAAAAAAAATAATTCCAAAATAAAAGAAAGGAAGAAAGGCCATATTTTAGTATTTAATTTTATGATTTTATTTTTTGCCGTTGAAAAAAAAATAACAGGCAGTTCATAAAATAAGATAAAATACTTTAAATGCTATGGAGACAAAATTTAAATATAATTAATTTTTTTTCCTCAATTTCTGGTTCTATGTTTGCTTTAAAAGTAGCACCCTTTCAACTTATACTTGATTTTATGTCAATTACACACTGTGACTGTTGCTTTTCAAAACATAACCCTATATTTTATAGGCGATCCCTTTCAATTTATTTATTTAGTTTATGTCTCCAGACTTGTCGTTATAGTAGGCATTATATTGAAATATTAATTGGATTTATATACAAAGCCATAGACCTAAAAATAGCGTCACTATGGGGCACCTTTCAAGTGACTAGCAATTACGTTTCAAAATAGAGAGAAATATTTAACCCCTGCAGTTTATGAGATCTAAAAAATATTTAATAAATTGACATTTAATTATAAATAAAAATGCAAATCATAGACATATATTTTATCGGCTCAAAACCAAAGATTATCAAAACTTTAAGGGGTGTAGTCATAGAACGCTCGTGATTTTTATGTCTAGCGGGCAACTACATAAAATTTTTAAAAAGTTGGTATCATTATAGCTCACAATATCACAACAAAACTTAAATATAAAAGGGTGTCCCCATACGTGACATAATTTCATTTAAGTGGCCCTATTTTTAAACTTCATAGTCAAACAGTTAAACACTTCATTCAATGTCCGTTATAAAAAGTATAAATATTTAAAATTTAAAATTAGAGGGTGACGCCATGGGTAATGTTATTTGATGTGTACGATATTACGTTTTGAATTTTTTTGTTTTTTTTTTATTTCCTTTTTTATTTTTTTATTTTAATTTTTTTTTTTATTTTTTTTTTTTTTTTTGCAAGAATTATTCAATACTGAAATTATTTGTTTTGCCAATCAATTGCTTTTATTTTTAAACTTATTAACAGTAAATTAATTTATTGCTTCGGATTTTGGGAGCTGCCTAACGCAAATAAACAAAAATGTTTTTTTCAATCCACTCAGCATGTTTTTGTTTATAACTTTGAACTTTAAGAGACATTTGAAAACTGTGAACTTTATTTAATGAATTTGATATTTAAAAGTCTTTGAAAACTTTTTGCAGAAAAAAAACTAAAACCAAAATTAATTAATTTCAATCTAAAAATGTTTAATTAATTTTGTATAAATTAAATTTCTTTAATTGTTTTTAATTTAAAATTTGAATACGAAATCTTTTTTTTTTTATTTTAATACCATCAGCATCAACAGCGCACTCAAGTTTAATATTTGTTTGCTAATAAATATAATCAACGTTAATGACAACCACTATTCACAGCACTTTTCTCAACAGCAACACTTTAAGCAGCTGTATGCACCTTTTCATTTATTTATTTTTTTTTTCTTTGCTTGTTTGTTTCATAAATATTTAAATAATAATAAACTTTTTTTCAAAAATCCCGTGCGTTTTTCTTTCGTTTTATATTAATATGGTGTGTGTGTGTACTTGTTTGCGTATGTGTGATTCCTATACTTCAATACTTAAAACACTTTGTATTTGTTGTTTTAACAGCAAGCGTTCGCTGTCGTAGTCGAAGTCAAAGTGAAACTACTACTGCTACTTGTTGGCAATATTTTGTTATGCTGTGTTTTATGTCACTTCCTTTCTTTCGCGTTCTGTTATTTTCAGGCGTTCATTTTGTGTTTCTGTTTTGTTAAAATATCAACTCGTTATAAAAACAAAAAGATACCAAAACATAACAGAACGTGGGTATATGAAAAAAAACACAACAGTTACTTGAAGTGGAAAAAGTAGGACAGAAAAAGAAAATCCCTGCAGACAATGACAGCCAACGATGTCAAATCTCCAACAGCAGAGAACAATAAGAGAATCACATTTTACAATTTTTAAACAATCATAAGAGATTCTTTTGTATTTGTACAATGATAATTGTAAGCTTTTTTGTGTAGGTTTAAGCTTAAAAGCTTTTTATATTCTTTGAATGCTTTTAAGTTGTTCATACGTATTTTTCTTTTACTTCGTTTTAAAATAAAAAATAACTCATACGCTCTAGTGGCGATCTTTTGTGTTTAAATTTTTTATTTTTTTTTTTTACATAAATAAATGAATGCGTATTTAGTACCAAACACAGCTAGTCAAGCTAAGGTACTTTTAACTAGATTTACTAACAAGACACTGCAACTGCACAAGACAATAGCAAACATACGGTACAACAAACAATGCCTTAACAACAGCATTACACCACGGTACATAACAATTAACATTACAACCCAAACATACGCTTCCCAACACGCAAAGCGTGTAGCCCAATTGACATGGATAAAGACTGAAATACGCTCTCTTTACATTAAAAAAGACAAACTTAACAAAGAAATTTACCGCATGCATCTCGAAGTAACAGACCTATTAACAAAACAAAACCTTTACCATTTATTTCCCTCATTTTTACACTACTTAGATGAAAGGATACAAAATGAAATGACTGACAAATACAAGCGAATGGAAAGAAAGTTTACAAAACTTACAAAACAGACCGACAAACGCACAAACACAGAATTTTACCCACGTGTGAAAAACCTTACAACCGTACGATTCAGCGACAATGAAACAAAGCTAATGGAGAAGGGACTAAAACATAATTTACCTTTTGACAAAATACAAAGAACAATTGAAACCCAAATTGTAGACGCCGAAGCTACTATAACACACTTACCAACTGATCGACAAGAACACTTAAGACACAAGATAGCCGATGTACTCGAAAAAACAATAAAAGAACACACTATATCCAAAACAAATCCTAGCGAACAGAAAATTACTAAACAGATAAAGACAAAACTACGAAATAATGATCTATTACTTACTAAAGCGGACAAAGGTAACACGACTGTAATAATGTACAAAAAAGATTATATAGACAAAACACAACAATTCATTCAACAGACAAAATGTACGAAATTTAAAAATGACCCAACCGATTCATTCCAAAAGGAAATACGCAGCCTACTAAAACGCTGTAAAACGTTTACTGACGGTAAACTATACATATACATGAACATGAATCCAGGACCCCCTACACTTAGAGCACAACCCAAAATTCACAAGGAAAATATACCGATCAGACCTATAGTAAATTACAAACCTGCACCTGCATATAACTTGGCTAAGCACCTCACCATATTATTGAAAGGGAAAATAAATTTGCAGAACATATACATGTTGCACAATACACAAGACCTTATCAATAAACTTAAGGACATCAAAATTACCGAAAATACGAGACTTGTTTCCTACGACATTAAGGATTTATATACATCAATACCCACACAAGAAACGTTAACAATTCTACGTAACATGCTTTTCAACTTATACGACAATCAATATATTAACGAAATAATGGATATTGCAAAAACGATACTAAAACAAAACTACTTTAGATTTAACAATAACTTTTATAAATTACCTGATGGACTTGGCATGGGAAACCCGACATCCGCAATTTTTACAGAGATATTTATGCAACATTTAGAACAACTACACGTTAAAACCCTAATGGAAAAACATAAAATAACTCATTATTACAGATACGTAGACGACATAATATGCATCCTAGAAAGGGACAACGCAGAGGAAATTCTAACGGATTTAAACACAATACATAATAAAATCACATACACAATGGAAAAAGAGAAAGACGGAACTTTACATTATCTTGACATAACAATAACACGAGGAATTGACTCATTAAACTTTGACATATACAGAAAACCAACCACAACAGACATAACTATCCACAGTTCCTCAAACCATCCCACCCAACATAAACTTGCAGCATTTAGACATATGATTAACAGACTTAGGACAGTCCCACTTTCTCCAGACAAATATAACAAAGAACTGGACACAATTTACACTATAGCTAAAAATAACGGTTACAACTGCACTACTATCGACAAACTACTTAGACAATACAACACTAAAAACAAGAAGAAAGAAAACAAAGACACAATCGATACAACACGACGACACATTTTTACTTACACAGGACCAGAAATATATAGACTAACTAACCTTTTTCAAAAAGAAGGTTTACAGACAGCACTAAAGACGAGCAACACTTTACGCAACAATCTCAAGACATCAACAGAAATAACCGATAAATTTAACACCAGCGGAGTATACAGACTTACTTGCACCTGCAACCATACATACATAGGACAAACTGGACGAACATTAAAAACAAGGTTCACAGAACACATACGATCATATAAACGGAAAAGAGAAGACTCTAACTTCGCAATACACCTTAACACACATGAACACGAGCCAAGGGAAATAGATGAATGTATGACGTTAATACATCCTAGTAAAAAAGGACGAAGACTGGACATTCTTGAAAACATGGAAATATACAAAACACGAACGTTTAACGGAGATATTATTAACGAACAGGTAAATACAACCTCGGACACAATTTTTACACCACTTAAGCTATTAAAACAAACTTACAAACGCAAAACACCCACAGATGGTCACACTTACCTACCTAATAATAAAAGACAGAAATATTAAAATTATACACCTTCAATAAAGATGACAGATATCAGGCAATCTACCTGCATAATACCGTTTTAAATAGATACCATCCTAACGGACAAAACTACCTGTACCCACCACTATCTACGCAACAAACACGTTACACTATCCAACCAGTACTAATCAAAACGCGGCTTGAAAATGATGTCTTTACATCGAAAGCGCGCGCCAATCGTACTAAATAAACAGCCAGTGACGACGGTCTTCACCGAAAGGTATGACAACAGTATTTAGTATCCTAAACAAAGGAAACAAAATTAAATAAATCCTAACTGAAAACCTACAACATTTTCTTACATTTTCTTGCGTAAGCAAAACTTAACTAATTTGGTTTTATTATCGTCACTTCTTTGCCAGATATGGAAATTGAGATTATTTGGTACAATTTGTAAATTACATAAATTTTATGTTGTAAACAAATTGTTGTTACAACTTCTATTATGCTTAAATATATTTTAATTTTTTTAGTTTATTATTTAAATATTCTAACTTGCAGAAGCAATTTTAGCAAAGTTTCATATATTCCTAAGAGATATTTTTCTGTGTCTATAAGGAAAATGTGAAAAACCTGAAAATGTCGTTTTAGAAAGTTATAAAAATTACTTAATATTTTTAGTCGCCCTCATAATTCTATATAAAAATTTATATTAAAATCTATTAATTTTGAATTAAAAGAAAATGAAATATGTTTAGCAAACTAATCTTTTTTCTCAAATTAAAAATGAATAAAATTTTTTCAATTCAAAAAGTTTAATTTATGAAGGCAAATTGTTGTTTCCCATCTCGACATGGCAATTGTAATATGATCAACTGTAGGAGGTAATGTCAGAAATATAAAAATACATATGTATGATATTTAACTTTTCCAATAAAATTCTCATATGGTCTTTGTTAGCTTTTTGTTATTTTTTCTGATGATGTGGCTCAAGTAATCAGTGAAATGCTTATAGGTATCAATTTTTGCCGAAACCAAGTTTAAATATTTATTGTAAAATTAAAATATAGATTTAATATATTTTTACTCTTTTCACTGCGTCTCACTTAATGTTAAGCAAAATTTTCTTAACTGCAGACCATTCTATTACAATCCAAGATGTACATCGGAGATCCTTATCAATGTTATAACTCCACATATTATCTAGGAGTATGCCCAAGCTTTTTGACAACTGAATGTCCATTGTGTTGGGATAATTAGGGATTGAATAAAGAAATAAAATTGTTTTACAGGTGGCCTTCAAACATAAACCAGCCATATAATTTATTTGAATGAAAGAAAAGCCTAGCAGTAGATGAGCCAAATGGGTGGCCATTAAAAAATTTAAAACATTTCGGAAAAAAAATATAAATTTCATACAAAAGTTTTACATAAAAATGTTTCTTTCAAGCGTGTCACACATTCCGATCGGAATGGTTTTAATTTCGTATTAACAATTCCGTTCAAATTTGTTTTACATATAATTTAAGGTCTTATGTATAGCAAAGACTATTGAGCGATGTCTGCCCGTCCGTCGTAGTGTTGAAATCAACTTTGCTAAGGGTCTAGATGAGCTAGAAAAATTTAAAATACGCCAATCGATTAGACTTATAGCCTTTTCAGACATTACTCAATATTCAGCTTTTCTCAATAAAAGCCATTATTTAGCTCAACATTCCATACAAAATCTCAATAATTTATTGCGCAATAAGCACGAAATACGACACTGTTCAGAAGATGTGTGTAAACCAAAATTTCGATATTTAAACATCAGACACAAATTAATTGCGTCTACACCAAACTAATTTTGTCAACACACAGAATATGAACACTTTATTATATTTTGTCAATAAACAAAATATTGACTCAATAAAAGTGTATGTATGAACATTCTATTGGTTTCGAAAATATTACTATTAACAACCAGCAAGATCAGTACATGTATCTCGAGGCAGCGGGCGAAACACTACGCCTGCCTGCAATTTTTCCACATCTTATTTTCAAATTTTCGTTTGCAGACGGTGGTTATCTTTACTATTTATCACCTTTTAATATTTATTCACCACATTTAAACAGTTGGGACAACAACCATAAAAATACATAAATAAAAACATAAAATTAAAAAATAACAAGTTTTTGTAAACAAATCTAAATGTTATATTTTTTATTTTATTCATTTAATACTGAATAAGATTCAAAACATAATTTTAACATAACACGCAACTTCTTTAATTAATTTTTAGCATTTATTTGTTCTTTAATAAAAGCGTACATGTCATTTTACCACTGGCTAAATGGAGGCGCGTTCCATGGATTTATTCACTTGATTGACAAAAAAAGGCTAATTTGTTTAGATTTCTTTTAATAGCGATGCAAATAAAAAAAAATTGCTATTTTATGTCAGCTTCTTTTCGACATCCTCATAATTTGTTACTTTTTTATTTTATTTTTTAAGAAATCAATGGCAACTGCCCCAGCATACAGCCGCCGTAATTTTGTAAGCTGGTTTAACTGACGGTGCATATTTGAACTTAGGAACTTTCGGTTTTACACCATTAATTAACAGCTTTTATTTATTTTCTTAAACGAATCGACCCAAAAGACTGCTTTACTTAATCAAGTAATTTACAAAAGCGTAATTTAAATAGCGAAATTCAAGAGATCACACATACATTTAAGCTGACTTTCAACACGGTGCGATCGTCTTTTTCCTTTTTTACTTAATGTTGTTGAATTTCTTGTCAATGTCTTTTAAAAAGTACTCTGAACAAGGATGAGATTTGGATAATTATGTTTTTAGAAAATCTTCAGTCCAATATGAACTGTTTGCTTATATGTATGTATGTATGTATACAATTTGCTTAGACGTTTTCCAAACATGACAAGTTACCTTCTTCTTGCAATAAATTACGGAAATCCTCAAAATTTCGATAGATTTCTGTTTGATAAAAATACAAATCTTTTATAGTTTGAATTTGAGAATCGCCGAAATGTTCCCCTTCTGATTTTAAGATCAACAGACCGTTTATATTTGAAAAATTTCCAGTTTTTTCACGCCTGAACAGTTTATTTGCAATGGACTGTAAGTATGTTAATAAAGAAACCGTGCAAACGACAACTTTTTGCAAAAGGAGAGAGGAAGAAGGACATGTTACCGATTCCAAATCCAATAGTTGAGTCAAATCAACAGCAACAATAGACGGCAATAAGGACCAACTGTGTAAAGAAAATAATTTGCTTGAAACTTCATCCATAGTTTTATAGTACCTAAAAGTGTATAATTTTATAGACTGCAGGCATTAATTTTGTTAAACTCACATCAAAACGAAATTTTTTAATTCATCTTTATTTATTATTAGTTTTTCTAATATTTCGGAAAAGTCGTAATATTCGCAGGTAATCAATACGACCAAAGAGCCCTCCTTTACTTTTTCCAAACACAGCTAGAAAACAAACAAAAAACAATGCTCAAACATAAATTTTATATTAAATAATTACCTTATATAATTGTTGTTTATACTCGGTAGAATTAACAATCATTAAATAATTTTTTACACACTTTGCCAGAGAATTCATAACAAGTTCAACTATTAGCGCCATCAATTGTTAAGCAATGTTTACAAAATTATTATGAACCAGGTCTTGCTTCATAAAAAAAGTATGATTTTTGCAACCCTGTTAAAAAAAGAGTTGCTATTGCGTAGTGTAGAAACGACTCAATATGGCGTCACGTATTTGCAATATTCACCACAGTACGTGCAAGACGATGATAAAAGAACAACAAGAAAGGGAGAAAGAAAAATTTTCATCAAGTGTAGAGGCGACAGCAAAAATATATTCTAATTTTAATTCTAAAATTTTGCTGGAATTTTTTTACCATTGGAAATTTGACATTACTACGCTATATTGAACGCATTTTCTGTTTTTAATACTGTCGCATAATTTACTTGTATCATTTAACCTTACTATCCAAGCAAATAAAATCTCAATTTTTTTTCTCTGTCTTTGACATCAAAATCAATTGACGTGAAAATCAGTTCATAGCGTTTTGCAAGTCGTGGAGAAAACACGTTCCAGTATTCCATAACCGACTAAAGTTTACAATTTTTCTCGGTTGAGGAATGACAAGAAAGGGTGAAGCTACTTATCTTCGTTGAAAAGCAAGATTAAAAATTGCAAAGATAGAAAATTTCCGGGTCTCAAGGATTCTTAAATGACAAAAAGGGCGGCATTCGCCCACCCAAAAACACAATAACTATACTCATTAAACAACAGATCATATTCAATTAATTTTTTTCAAAAAAGAAAAAGAACTTGAATTTTGATATATTATATCGGTGCTAGCCAGAAAGCAGACACGTAAAAAGGAAAGGAAATTGTGGCGTAAACTTTGCATTGATGGTAATGCATGCTAGAAAACCGCAACGTATGAATGATGGGTAAATAAAATTTATATTGGAATTTTAATAGTTAAGTTTATATATACGGCATATATTTTGCTTTTTTATTTTATTTAACCAGCTTTTTTTACGATTTTACTTTGTTTTTATTATTCCACCTCAATCTAGTGCTGTCATTTCTGTTTTTATACACCACCTTAACGCAGCTCTGCTGCAGAGCTGTCATCTTGGTGGATAATAAAAAGTTAAGAAGCATTAAAAACTAAAGTTTTATTGGTAAAATATTTTAAAGGAAGGCAAAAACTAAAACACAAATTTTATTAGAGGTTTATAAAGATTAAATTATAATTAGTGTCATGTTTTTATAACGAAAGTTTATATGATTTTCTAAATTGTATTCATAATCATTATTAACTTCCTCTGCTGCTACATTGCAGTTGATGTTTACTGCTGTGAGGTTTCCCCATCTATTTTGTTTTTTTTTTTTTGTTTAAAATATAAATTTTCATTTTCCTGTCTCCTCCACTTGTGTATGTGGAGTCTGTATATATTTATACATACAATTTTATTTGATAACTACTGTTTTATGCCTCACCATTGCAGCGTATATGATATTATTTTATTTTTTTTTTTTTTTTTTGCTGCCACCTTTAGTGTCATCTGTTTGTACAAAAGTATTAAAATGCTTTTAAGACAGCGCAGTTTGTCGGCCTAAATTTTAAAGAATCTCTAGCGGTCTCCAACAATCAGAAATTTTCTTTACTTTATGTATAAACATTTTCTTATGTATTTGTTTATTTTTTATGGCTGCGTTTTGTTTCTCTGACTTCCTTTTTGATTGCGTTAAATAATTTGTTTTCATATACTTAGCTTTCATCTTTGCAAATTTAATACCGTGACTTATTTTGTAATATCTTTTACTAATTGTACAGATTAAAAAATTTAGTAGCCGTAAAGGATCATAGATTCGCAAGAAAATTCAATTCGAATGGCTCTTTTGACAGGTTATTTATATCGGACTAACAGTGTCCATGACTTTGACAGTATCATTTCTAATTTTTTCTAAATCAAATTTAGAAAAATGTATCTGTTAAATATTTATTGTAAAATTCTGTAAACAGTGTTAATTTTCCATCTACAAAAATAAAATGTGCTAACAACTGTTGTAGTACCATTATCTCTACCGATTTCATATATGTATCTCTATTTTCTCTACGAAATAACTTATTTTTACAGAGAAAACAAATCTATATTTTTTAACCAAGGTTCAAAATATTATTCAAATCCATCCAGCAGTTTCTTTTCTAATTGATACGAACACGGGCAGAAAGACAAAAAATTCTGAAAATAGTCTTTTTGTATTCCATATCGATTACTATCTACACCAACAACAAATTTTTCAAAAAATATTTCATGTATAGAAATGATCCTGTTACCATTGTACGGTCCTAAAATTTTCGAAACTACTTTTTATGTCTGCAGAATAAAATGGTTCACGTATGACTGTATGTCCTTATTGACTGTATGTCCAATTCTTATTTTTAATTATTCCAGTATTTTGTTAGTCTATTGAAAAGAATTATCAAGCTTTTGTTATTTAATTAATCTCCTCGTTCTGTAAAATGAAACCTTATAAGTTATTCGATTTGGATAGGGATTTATATATTTGGATCTGTATCAGTAAGATCCTACCCTTTTGCTCGGTTTTTATGTAAATTTTCTTTCGCTTTTGTTCACAACTTTCTTTTTGCAATGTTTTAATGTTTCAGATTACCAAAATATTAGTTGTTCTAATTTAAGCAACAAATACCAGCTGCATTGACAATCCCGCTAAATGATGTAGTTTCAAGGTGAATGAATACTAAGAAAAGATGAAGATTTTACGTGGAAAGGAGCCTTTTATTCCATTTATAACTACTTTGTAAATATTATTGGTACTGCCTCTGACTTTCAAATAACCCATTGCTGTCAACAGTTTTTCCTTTAGCTGTGTTGTGTTGTTAAGTTCTTCTAGGTAACTAAAGTATTTAAACTAAATTTATTCGAGTTACTTATGCTAGTCGTTATTTCTAGTCATTTGGTAATTTTTTAAAAAAACAGTTTTAACGTAATCCGAAGACTGCTTGTGATGTACCAATACCGAAAAAGTCAGTTAATTTAAAAGAATTTCATTTATATTCCTCAAGCACTAAAATATAACATTTATTAAAAGAGCTTATTTTGCTTATGCTACCTTTTCAATTTTAACTATGGACTTAAATATGATAGTTCGTTTTGTTTATAACTTAAGAGACGTGATCATTTTTCTAGTCACATCTAAAGGTTTTAAGGTCAGTCTTCTATATAATTAATTAAAATGCATTGTGTTTTATCTTTTAATAAAATTATTTAAACTTTGTCAACCTCGCCCAGTTTATGCCTAATAATTTGCTCTCGCTCAACTAGGAATCTCCAAATAATAATATTTAGAAATTCTTACTAATTCTTTGAAAAATCATTCTTAGTTAGAGTTTTTTTTTAACGTCGTCACTTGATCTACGGTTACTGAAAGCATTGTACTTTTTTCTGTTTTATTCGTTTATTTCTTTACTCATTTTAGTCACCACTGATTGGGACAACCATTTTTGACTGTCATTATTAAATTAAATTTGTTATTCTTGCGGCTTTAGGGGCCATAAAAGAAATCTTCTCTGGTCTTGTTTATTTTGGCCTTATAAGCCATTAAATCAATATTGATAAGAGATCAATAGTATCGCTCTTTTAATGCATCATACACATATCTATGAAAACAAAATACTGAAGATCAAATATTTCCTAAATTTTGTTGATCTGTAGAAAAAAAGATTTTAGAATTATATCTAAGCTAAGGCGCGTTTATAGCAAAAATTTGTATGCGGCCTATTAAAAAGCAGATCACATTTTGAATGAAGCATAAATCAGAAAGTAAATTGTTTTTTAAAGGGCCTTTAAGGTTAGTCTATAAAAATCTCAGTTTCATTGACAGCAGCGGTATGTGACTATCATATTTTTTGCTCAGTCATTGTGAATCTTTATAACTAAATATCCAAGCAAACTACATTATTTACAAGACATTTGTTGTGTTTTCCTTGCTGCTTGATCATTTTACATAGATTTAGCAATTATAACTTTATAATGTTCTCTAATGTACGATCATGGCTTGTTGTTGATAAAAACTGAACAATATAAAAAGTTTAGAAAGCCGTCAAAAGACTTGGACTTGTTTTTAAACGCAAACTGCTGCTCCTAATCTTGTTTATTTTCTTGATTTATTATAATAATATATAAACGCTTAACTCACAGTCGTTGGATTTCAAAATAGTATTCGTTTTGTTGTACGTTTTATGTAAACATTATCGAATGTCGAAGGAGAAAGTAAAATTAGAAATTTACTGCCATCTTTCTAAACTTATTTTGGTAATTTCTATTCGAATTTTACTTTTTATTTTAGTTATATTTTATTGTTTTTAAACGTTTAACCGTAGAAACAACAACAACAGAAAGTATAACTACTCTGGTTGTATTTGACAACAACATTCAATTTACAATAGTTTATGAATTGAATAATGCAATTTAATAACAAATATTTCTTTTTTACTATTTAAAATCAACGTTTACACGTTGCAACTTTTGTAGCGCAATTCTTGAGTTTGTTAAAGAAGAAGCACTGATTCATATACTTGAAATTCTCTTTTGTTTTGTGATTCGTAATTTAAAGCAAAAACCAACTCACTGCAATCAAAACAGGAATTGCAAAGCTTTAATGTGTGGGCTCAAGTGCAATTTCAAAAGAGAACTTAAGAAAATTACAAAAAAAAAATAAAATATCGCATGTCTAGACAGGGACCAACATGTGATAAATTAATAATAAAATTTAATTTAATTTAAAATTTAAGTCAGTAATGAACACTAAATCAAAAGTATGAACGAAGAAATTAATTCTAAATTTCAGTATTATTTAAAAAATGTATTTCACTGGTCGCCAGATCATCAGCAAACCTTTATTATCCCAATTTTTGGAAGAGTAAAAAGTACAGAAATTACATCAACAATATGAGAATTGTTTTTAAGGCGAAACGAAAATGTTTTTCTTTTTTTTTTTTTTTGATTTACAAGAAAATGGCTCTCTAGAAAGACATACTGCTGAGGACTTTCAATAAAAGAACAAACATTAATTAAATCTTGAGCTAATAAGAAAAGTGATTGTGTAAGGTATGTGATAATCCTTAGACTTATAACAAATCTTATAATAAACAAGAGACCACCAAACACAAGTGTCAAATATCCAACCCAGCTTCAATAATGAACTCAGCAAAATTTACCAAAAGGCTGACCTTTCCGGTCTTAAGAATTATTATTTTATTATTATATTTATTGAGTATATTTTATTACTTTGACTGTTGTATCCTGAAGTCATTGGAATTCCTTAGATTATACGGCTGAGCTTCTCTTACATAAGTTGTCTGGTCCGTTAGGTACATCCCAACTTTTCAATTTCTGGATAAAATATATTGCGTTCAGTTGCAGTTTTTGTTTAATATTTAACCATTTCAATGTGTTGAGCATATAATTCACTGATGTTAATCGATGACACTTTAATATTGTACGCAAAGACCTGTTTTGAAGTTTTTATAGTTTTGTTATTTGCTGTTCATTGCAGCTGGAATATATGATTGTTGACATGTGGTTTAACAATTGTGTTGTATATGTTTATTGACATTATTATTGATATTTTGTTTCTTAGCCGTTTAAAAAAAAACAATTTTTTTCCCAATCTTTTTGCAAATACACTCTATGTGGTCGTGGAACTTTTAGTTTTTATCTATTATAACACCTAGATATTTAATGCTGTTAACCTTTTCGATTGTTATGTTATTTATTTAAAGTGATTTGTCAGTGTTCATCTTAATTTCCATCAGTTTTGTTTTATTTTCAATTAGTTTTAATTTATTTATATTTAACCATTTGTTTATATTGCACATATTTCTTGTTAAATTTTCGTAGCACATATTTTCTGTCTCTGCCTCCGTAAAAATTAGCGTGTCGTCAGCAAACATAATTATCTCACAACTTTCCATTGTCGCTTCAATATCATTTATATAAATAATAAATAGGAAAGCTCCAAGGATTGATCCTTGTGGTATCCCATATTCATTAACTAATTCTGACGTTTTCGCGTCATTAACTTTTGTTTTCTGCTTATGATTTCTTAAATATGATTTAAACCAATTTAATTCAGTGTCCTGGATACCGTATTTATTAAGCTTTTGTACTAAAATATTTCTGTCTATTGTCTCGAAAGCACGTTTAAAATGAAGAAAAATCGCCAATACTTTATTATGTCTCTTTGCACATTTCCATTTATTTATTAAATAGTTCACTGTTGTTTCACAAGAATGCTTTTTCCTAAATCCTGACTGATATTTAGAAAATAGGCAGTTATTTTCTATATAGTCTTTTAATTGGTTTTTGACAACTCTCTCCATCACCTTTTCACATAACTGTAAAACATTTATTGGACGAAATTCTTCACATTTGTTTGTATTTTTAACTTTTGTCACTGTTGTTATCATCGATTCTTTCCAATTTTCAGGAAAAATTCCTGTTTCCATTGACTTATTAATAATGTCCACTAAAATATTGCCACTTCTGTCCCACGTATCGAGAATAATGTTTTTGTTGATTTTTTGAAAGTTAGGTTTGTTATTTATATTCTTTACTATTATTTTTAATTCTTTTATAGAATCGCAAAAAGAGATTTAAATCTGTCAAAAAATCCGAATTTTATTTTCAGATTATTAAATTTTACGAAAATGTTTAAGGTTAAAAAAAAAATACGAAAAAAAGAAAGGTTATCATAGCAATTAGTTTTTAAGTTGAGTTATTTATTATTATTATTTTTTTTTTTGGTTAGGCTTAAGTTTGTTATTAACTTTATTATCCAATTTATTTAAGCACTAGGTCAATCTTTAAAATAAAACAAGTAAGAGTGTTACATATTATTATAATCCTATAAACCTTTCACCATTTATGTAAATCTAGTTTAGTGAAGGAAAATTAAGAAATAAGACAAAAAAATTAAATACTATATATAATTTTATATAAAAATGTTACCGGCTCTTAATGGGTTAAGCATTTTTTTAAATTAACACTTCCTGTAAAAACTCTTGAAAAGCTTTTAAATGATACCAATGTCGATATCTTAAAAAATACGGTGCAATTTCGAACTATTCTATGAAAATTTCAGAGGCCTCGGTAAATAGGAGCAAGCGCCAAATTTTTTACCAGATGCTTTTTTCTTTATTTTAATTCTTTTTGCCTTTTTTTTTTTACTTCACTAACCTAGGTTTGTTCCAAAAAATATGGAAAAATTAGAGGCATGCGTGATTTTTTGTCCGCTGCCCCTATAGACAATAACATGAAGCGATCTGGCTGATTTTCAATAGCAAAGTTTTCAAAACTATGACTGATCGATTAGCGTATTTAATATCTAGTGTCTTGGTAAAGTTGATTCCAACCCGAACGGACAGACGAAAATCGCTCAATAGGCTTCGCTATGCATAAGAACTCAGAATACTAAATACTTTATGGGGTAGGAAATGAATATTGTAGAAATTACAAACGGATTGACAAGCTTACCTTTTTTTCCACTTGTAAAGGGTATAAAAATATTGCTTCATTTACTTGTTTGTTTTGTCAATATTTCGCCACACCATTTGGTGGTCAAAAAACAATAATATTGTTTTGTTATATAAAAATTAAATATATTGTTGAAAAAATACTTAAATTTTCTAAATAGACAGACAATTTGCTGGCAAAGGTTGTAGCGAACTAGCAAGTGCTTTTTGTATTAAATTTTTGTTATTCTTTTGCTAATTATATTTTAATCCGAATCATTAAAAAACATGCACTTCCTGCAAAAAAAAATTCCGTTTGTAAAAATAGTTAAATTTAACACAACTAAAAAAAATATTAATTTTTTAAATTTTAAAAATCAACGTGACTTAAATGTATCTTTTGAGTAGTAAAAAGCAACGTTAGGCTATAGCTTCCTACAAAACGTTATAAGAAAACAAAATTAAAGGGAACCATTACATGCAGACACTTAAAATTTGTACAGAATATGTGATAATATCCTCTGAAAAAAAGAGGAGTAAAAGGTGTCTTTTTTTTTTCTTTTTTTTTTTTGCACGAATTATCTTACATTCTTTTCAACTACTGGTTCAGTGGTTTTTTTTATCGAAAATTCTACCTGATGTAGAAACTGATATCCGAATAATTTTGCTATGCTCACTAATTGTTTTAAGTTTTTATATTTTTATATTAAGTTCATTTTTATTTTTAAAATGTTTTAAACAATTTCATATTTTTATTTTATTTTAGCTACTTTGAGAAGCACCAATCTCATTCGTATCAGGTGAGTTGAATTTTCACTAGTCAAATATTTCGTTTCTAGTTTATGTTTGAATGAAAAGAATTTGTTTCTTAATTTAATTTCAAAATCATATATTTCCTAAAGCAATTAAAATCATCATAACATTAACATCTTAAGAAAAGAATTTTTAATAAGAAAATGAAAAAATAAAAAATTGGCATTGATTGGATATTTCTACTTCTTAAAATTCTTATTAAAAAAACTTTCTCTTTAGTACTTTACTAATAAAAATATGTTTTTTTTTTTTTCTTAAATTATATTCCTTAAATGTGTATAGTTTAATTTCTATAAATAATTAAATGAAAATTGAATTTAAAAAAATAATTTATAGCCAAAAAGATAAACAAACGGGCTGATTTTGGGATAAAATCAAAAGCATAATGCAATTGCTCCTAATCCCAGCTCTTAATAGCTATCACACACTTCATTTGTTACTGTTGTTGTTGTTGTTTGTAGTCATCACAACTTTTATTTATTGTATAGTTGTAATAAATCATCATTTCATCAAAGCTAAACACTATTCGAACTAACCAAATTGACAAACAAAAAAAATATATAAATAAATAAAAATATTAATACGAAGCGTCTTATCAACTGAAAAACTAAAAACAGAAAGAAAGAATAGACACAAGTTCTTAAGAGAGAGGGGTTGCCTTAAATACCCGCTCTTCATACAGTTTATGTCTGCCACAAATAGTATTGCACTCGATATCACAACAACACTGGCAGCTGAATGTAATAAAAATGCTGCTGCTGTCGGACTGTGTCGCATCGTAGATGTAAGTAGTGGTCATCATTAGAGGATTAAAAAAAGCTAAGATATACAATAATACCACCTTTTACACTGCTTACAAAAATTTTATTGTTATTTGTTTTGTTGTTTTTGTTCGTCTTCAAAAATAATAAAAAAAATTTTTATGTCAATTTTTTTATTCTTTAATTTCTTGTTTTTTTCCAAAACCTTTTAGGCCGCAAACATGTTGATTCCTGTTGAATACAAAAAATATATTAATGATACAAGTTTGAATATACTTTCATTTCTTTTTCGCACTATCATAATTTCATTTTTGTCTATCCCTTCTCTTTCTCTTTCGTTTTTCACTATAAAGAAAAAATTGTTTTTTTAAGTTTTAGATTCGTTCATATTTTTGTTTCTATTTTAAACTCGCTCTGGCTTTTTTCGCATTAATTTATTTTTTAAAACATTAATAAACTTTATTTTATTGTTTTTTATTTTAATTTCAGAGTTCTAAATACAGTTCGAAACGAGATTATGAACGTGATCGTTCCTCGAATTATCGCGAACGCGACATTTCACCGGCAGGCGGTGGTGGTGGACCATTAAACAATGGTAATAGTTCGTCGTATCGTTCACAGTCACCTGAAATAGATTCACCATCATCAAGAGGTCACGGTGGCTCACACGATATAAGAGATCGTGGTGATCATCGAGGTGGTGGCGATCGTTTCAGTTACATACAAAAAATGAGAGATCGAGAACGCGATATTTATAAAAGAGATAAATATTCAGGTAAGCAAAATTGTCTTTTAATAATTTTTAATGTTAAAAAAATATAATTATGAATAAATAAAATTCTTTTAGATAAACGCGATCGTCGTGGAAGTGATCGTGATTCTGAATCACATCGTACCAATCATGATAGGATTGAAAGACGCGGTGGTAGCGGAGCCAAGCTCTGTTCTTCCGGCAGTACCGGCGATAAGCGTTCTGGTTCGGATGATCGCGACCGTGAAAGAGATCGTGATCGTGACAGAGACCGGGACTTAAGAGACAGTAAACGTGAAAGAGATTCTTTAAGAGAGCGAGATCGCGAACGTGATCGCGACAGAGATCGTGATAGAGATCGTAGCAATCGTGGTAGTGATGATAGGGACAGAGACCGTGGTGGAGGAAGTGGAGGCAGTGGTGAGCGTAATGACCGTGGTGAACGTATTGCTAGATGTGGAGATTGGAGCGAGCATGTTAGTTCTTCGGGTATGTTTAGTTTCCTTATATCGCAGAAGAAATAAATTTTTATTTTCAAATTTATACTGTTATTTTTACTCTATCCTCCTTTAGGGAAGAGAAAAATTATTTTATTCGATATAAAAAGTTGCTCTTTTAAACATTTAGCGTTCCTTTAAGGTCATTTTAATTAAGGCAAATGGTCTTTTATTTAAAATGTTTATTAATTTTATTAACATGATCTTGAAATTATGCTAAAAGCTTGAAACTCTAATAATAAAAATAATAATAAAATAAGAAGTTTAAACGTCTTATTTGTTTCTTCATGGTGAGAGTAACTTGAAAACTTAAAATTTTTCTTCTGCTAAATGTTTTTTTGTTGTTATCTCTATAAGAAAAGAAATCAATTCTTTAATTTTTTTCAGGTAAAATGTATTATTATAACTGTAAAACGGAAGTCTCACAATGGGAGAAACCAAAGGAATGGGTTGAACGTGAGCGGTAAGTTATTAAAAGACTACAGATTTTTTTGTTAGGAACGCTGAAAGGTTGCCAATTTTCTTTGCACAAAATTCTAATGAAACCACACCTTTAAAAAAAAATATTTTTAAAGTTTGCAGAAGAATCTCCAACTAAAATTTTCTAACTTCTCTAGTATTCCGCTTGCACAAAACGCTTACAGGTAGATCAGACTATTTGGGTATTATTTAATTCACGGCAATGATCCATGATGCGATGCGAGTTGTGATAGCTTAATATAAGGCAGTTTTAACTTTTAAGCGAAAGTGTGGCTTTCTCCGAACACTATTTTCAAATAATATTTTTTTAAATAAATTGGAATGATAAACATCCAAACCAAGCTAAACTCAAAACAACATCTATTTATTTAGTTCTTACACATGGTTTAGTTAAACAAATACCAAAGAAATTAGATTATGTTAATTATAAAAGTAGTTTTTTTTTCTTAAGATTTGTAGAAATAATTCTATTTTTATTCAAAAAAAAAAGAAGGAGGCTATCAATTCGATTGAATGTTGCTTTTTATGTTTGCGCCTGCGGAACTCACTCATTTCTGAACCGATTTAAAAATTTTGTTTGTAATTTTGTAGATTATGCTTACAGATTGATCCCGTTTTTAAAGCAGATCATAATCTTAAAAATTAAAGGGTGTCCCCATACAACATACATGTTTTTTTTAGTTTATGATGAACCGTAAAGCGCACTTCTTAAAAATTTAAAAAAATGCATATTACCATAGCTTCTAATAGCAAAATTTAATACAAAAATAAATCTAAGAACTAAAGGGTATCCCCATATATGACGTAAATTGACTTATATGCGCCTATTTTTTGAACCGTTATAGACAAACGCTTGAAAATTAGACAGGATGTCGATTAGTATGATCGTTATAATAACAAGTAAATGTATTCAAAATTATTATTAAAGGGTGTCCCAATAGTTAATGTAATTTCATGTATGTGGCCAAACTTTCGAAATGCTAAAGCCAGATAGTTGAAAAAACCTTTATTGCTAAGTCCGCTATAATTGCAAGTAAAAAATTTGTATTTGGAAACTAAAGGGTGTCCCAATAGTGGATGTATGTTTGAACCATTATATATATACAAACACTTGAAAATTAAACAGAATGTATATTACTTTAGTCTGGAAATAAATAATAGGTGCGTTCCCGTACTCAATTTCGGGATCCCGTGGGATCCCAATGTTACCGAAAACTGTTCCCGTACTACAAGTTTGGGTAGAAGAGAGAGCTTTTGAGAGAATAAAATTCTTCTTCTTTCTGCACGAAACAGCCCAGACCTTTGGGTTAGTTTGTGTAAACTAAAAAACAATCAGCTGATTGAAAAGTAAACAGTAGCGCAAATACAAAAAATTATATGTTTCATACACGCAACTGTTTCCCAAAAGTGTTATTTGTAAGTTTTATTTCTATAAATATTATAATAAATTTAAGAACATACAAAATATTTGTGTTTTTATTTTTAATATAAACAACTGCATGTATATTTTGCTCGACATCTTGTTTTGGGATAGAAATTTGTTTTTTTGTGTTCCCGTACTTTCGGGCATTTTTCTCTTTAATTGAGAATAATTTATGTTTTCTCTCATTTTACCGAACTTTACCCAAAAAGTACGGGAACGGAGCTATTATTAGAAATATTTAAATTATAAATTATAGGGTGTTACAATTGTTGCTGTTATTTGAATTATATGATGACCAAGCTCTTTAACAGTTGTAGACAGTTGATTGAAATTTGCACAGAGCCTTTATTGCTTTTAAGTCCGCAATAACAAGTAGCAAACTTGAAATTGGAAATAAAAGGGTGTCCCTATAACTGATGTAATCTGACCTATATGGCCCTATCTTTGAAACGCTTAAAATTTAAACATTTTTTTTACTGTATCTGTAATAAAAAGTGTAAGAAACAAAGGGTGACCACATAACTGCTGAATTTTTTTTAATCTGCATTCAAGTTTTCTTCTACGCCATATAAAAAATCCTGACGCGATATTTTTCGAATATAATATTATAATTATTGTACAATTACCGTTCTAAAGAAATAGGATTTTATGTTTGTCTGTTGTAAAGTGGGTTATTTTTGGCAGGAATTGTATAGAAATAATTTTAATTTTATACTTTATTTCAGTAATCTGGCGCGTGATCAACACCGTGAGAAAGATTATCGTGACAAAGAGCGCGACAGAGATCGTGAAGATCGCTTCTCCAGATCAAGTAAGTTTTCAAAAATGTAAATCAAATAAATATTTATAAAATAAATTTGTTATTTCCAATGTGCTTTCAGCATCATACAAACATTCCAGTTCTCGTGGCAATTCTCGACTGAGGTGGAACTATGATAATGATAGTGGACCACCAAATCACAGAAGGCGTATAGATGGTAAGCAGAAATTCAATCAGCCCTATTACCCTTGTCGATGTCGCGTTTTGACTTGAACATTCTTATAGTTGATAAAAGATGACATACAGCATTTTCACAACTACAACAATAAGGCCAAGGTCAAAGTGCAACTTCGACATTCGAAATAAGGCTGATTAAGTGGTAACAATTTGCAGTAAGAATAAAATAAAACATTTGTTTTAGCTCGCTTAGCGGATAATACCGATATGGACATCAGTCCAGGTGATTCAACTCCCACATCTGAGGCTAGTTATTCTTTGACTGGCACACCAACGACACATGGCGGTGGCAATTCACATAACGACCAAACGTTGCCGTCAACAACAGTGGGCTTACCGAATGCGTTGCCACGCCTAGCGTCACATCCCAATGCCTCTAGTAATATGACCTCTTCCTCTGTCAATGCCACAACACCAAATGTAGTGTCATCATCTATACACTATGTTGTGACGTGTGTTAATCCCGCCGCTAATGCCGTAGGTGGTTCAGGAGTTGTTGCTGGAGGAGCAACAATGTTGCCTACCACTGGCCTTGCTTCTTCAACAATGCCGGCAGTATCCAGTCAAGGTGTATTACCGAGCAGTTGCAGTAGTAATCATAGGAAATTAGATGCAGTAACATCGTTACAACATCAATCACACATGATAGGCTCTCCTAATGTAAGTTTCCATTAAAATGTTCTCAGTCAGGAAATCGTTAAAACACTTTAAATATTCTTGTCTGCTATACGTATGCAGTAATTCATAAAGAGAAATTTTGCTTTATTTTAGTCAACTTTACCATCATCGTCGAATCAAGTGGATCATCATCTCAATTCGAATGCACCGGGTCCTCCAAAAATGAGTTCTAAAGATACAACACATTTAATGCGCCAGCAACAGCATCATCATCATTCAAATACACAGGATGGCCATCCTATTTCTTCAGCAGGCGATAATCACGCTGCCTCTGGACAAGTTATGAATTTAAGGTGAGCCGTTTAATTAAAGCGCCCTTTATTAAAAAAGAAAATTCACTGAAATAAATTTTCCATTTAAAAATAGAGAAAATGCTTTAAATTCACCACTTTACAATTTAACGCATTCTCATGGTATGTCGCCCATGGGTTATACGAAGAGTCCCATTACATCGACTGCTCCCGGCAGCAGCTGTGTTGGTGTTTCTTCTGCCGGCGTTGTAGTTTCAATGACTATGACACATGCAAATAACGTCGGTGGCGGTATCATGACTGCTTCATATTCCTGCACTAATCCATATGGACTTAAGACTGTGGATGGTGGTGGCGTTAATAGCAATGTTGGCATTAATTCTCTCAATATTGGCAACAATGCTTTATGTTCCTCATCGAGTTTATCTGTTACTCCCAATGTTAATATAAGCGGTGCAATTGGTAGCGGTGGTGTTGGAAGCGTTGGTGGTAATGGCATGGGAGTAATACCTGGTGAGGGTCCGCCAACTCCTACACAGGAACTAGATTTAAGTGGTAGTTCCTCATTAGAACAACAGCAAAGAAAGTGTAAGTTGACAGTTTAAAAAATTATTAAAGTAAATTTATTAATTATTTTTCTTTATGATAAGTGGATGGCACAGCGTCGGCATCGTTAAGTACGTTACAAAGTTGTGTTTCCAATTCAATACAAGCTGGTCGCTCGCAAGGTCCTGAAATCTCTACAAAACTTAGCAAGTATTTTAGAGCCGATTTAATAACTCACGTTACGAACTGGGCAGCAGATCAACTAGAAAAACAGGTCAGTGTCGTTAATTTTAGACAAAAATTTTAAAAGTAATAGTTATAGACACAAATGTCTAAAACATATTCCTGTTCGGTGAAGAACCTTTAAAAAAAATACAACAATCCTAACAACGACTTCTCCTTCTTAAATGTCCTTACATTGCAATGCCATAATTTTTTAGTGGGTTGTGTTTCTGGGGGGGATTTTTTGTTAATGTTAATGTAGTAGTAAACTCCTGATTTCTTTTGTTTTTTTTTTTTTTTACCGATTTTTCCCATTTGTTGTTATTATGAAAGTTTGACAAAGAATAAAAAAATTCTATTAACTCAACATACAAATCATATTTTAAAATACAATATTTGTGCTCACTCTTATTTTTCAATACCCCCACTATATTGAGCACCTATAGACATGAGACCGTAGTAACGGGAAAACTTAAATTTTGTTAATGACTTCGTCAAGATATCTGCAACTACTGTTTCTTTTTTTTTTCAATAATTTCTCTTATAAAATGTTGACGAATGTCACTATGTTTCGTATTGAAGTTATATGTTCTATTTTGCACTTTTATTGTCGCATTTAATTTTTACTGCTGATGACTTTTTAAGTTCAGCAAATAACAATCTCAATCATAATCCTTCTTGACCTGCAGCTGATAACGCTATATACTCTGCTTCTGTTGTTGAAAATGAAGTTTTTGGTGGCTTTTTTTTATTCCAAGATATACAACTGTCTTAAAGCTGATGTTGACTTTCTATCATCACTTCTATCATCTATAATCACTGCCCAATCTTTTCTTTCAAACTACAACATGTAATATGTTGTACAGGTAACACGTTTTACTGATTGCCAATGAGCTCTACCAGGGTTTTTAATAATAATCAAAGCTACACATTTACAATGGCTTTCGAGTCCTTGATAATCGTTTATTGATTGTGGTAATGAGCTTGCAGTTTCAAATCCTTTAAAAGGTGTGTGAAGTTAAATTTTAAAACTTATATCCTTAGCCACATTCTGTTACGATAACAGAACTATATTAATCACTTAACTTCACTTACCCAATAATTTTTTTTTTTACCCACTCTCTTTCATTTACGAGAAAAGGACCAGTCTTTTTTCAAAATTCAAAAGTAGTGGTTTTGGAAAAACCTCTAAAATTTCTTAAAAAAACGTAATGTTAATATAATTGACTATTGGAGTTTAATAAAGACACTACGACAAGTCTTCCCCAATAATTTTTTTCTTTTTTTTTTTTACTCTTAACTTTATTTAAATTACGTCCGGAAACTTTTATATTATTTTTTTGTATTAACATTGGTTATGTTAAGTGATTAACATAGTTCTGTTATCGTAACAGAATGTGGCTAGGGTTATAAATTTTAAAATTAAACTTTATATACATACATTTTTAGCATATGAGAAATGTTCCTTTTGATGGTCCATCTTCTTATGTTTCATTTATAAAAACGCTTTCAGTACTTCCTAGTCGATCTACTGTATTTTTTTTTTTTTTCAACAACTGGATTTAAAAGTTTGACAAAGAATAATAAAATGTATTTTTCAGGAATTACATAAAATTCAAATTATATTACAACGATATTTACAAAGTATATAATAATGGTGTGCACTCTTAGGCAGAATTAGTTTTAACTTTCCGGTTCGTGATGAATTGGCTGATCAGTTTCTGTTAATTGGAAAATATGTATTTGTGACTTATTTTTACTTGACGCTCTGTTTTGTTGAATTCAACGTTACGTTACTTCAAGTTGTTTGGTAGGGTGAGTGCAAAATTTTAGTAAAAAAGTTAAAATAAGAGATGGATTTTGTTTTTTGGAACAACTTGCATAAAATGAAAAATTTTCCAACGATTAATGCATCATCAATGTCTGAATCATACTCAGAATATGATGCTCTATTAATATTGACTTTCATTTCAGTAATTTTTCACTTATTGGTTTTATTTTTTGTGAAAAAATTTTTGTAGTTTTTTTTTCTTTGTTTATTATAAACAGTTGATTGGTTGATATGTTTTTACAGAAGAACTAATCAAAATAGTAAAAAACAAACAGTACGAAACAGAACAGAACAGTAATAGATATTAAAGACTAATGAGGCCTCTACTCTTCAGCACTATTACGTTAAGATTACGAAAAGAACGTAATTACCCCAAAAAGTAAAAAGTAATTCGCTCTTAAGAATTGTATGCGAATTCAGTAATTTTTAAACGGAATTAAGTATTAGCGAGCAATAAGAAAAAAAAAACGGGTGAAGTGGAGTCATGTTAAAAGAATGTCACGAGGCTACGGAATAGTTTTGTTTTGAGTTCTTAAGACGTTCATGTTTTATAGTTAAACTTAAAAAACAAAAATCTTACGTAAGGGTTGGTAAACAAAAATTTAGAATTGTACTTTTTAGATTCTAATTATAATAACGTTAAAAGTAATTAAAAATATTCATTGTGATTTTTTATAAATTTTTCAATACTTTTGTAATAAAAAGTATTTATAACGCTTAAGAAGTAAATATTAAATTTAAAAATCTGAATCACACTTGAAAAATGTCAATAGCTGACGTTTATTTTAAAAATTATAGAAAGCGAAAAAAAATTAATACTTAGAATTTAAACTGGAAATTTAAAGGTACGAAATGGTTCTAATTTAAAAAAAAAAAATCGAAATTGTACTAAATTTACCATTCCTGATATACATACTCTCACATATTTATAAATATTAAGACATAAGATAATTAATTGATAATGGATAATAAATAAAAGTTTTTATTATTTATTTGTAGGCGCAAAAATGTTCAGAAGAAGCACATTTGTATGGAGATCTGCAATGTACAAAAGTATCAGCTGAACTTAAATGTGCGAGAAGTTTAGTAAGAATAACTGAAATTACAGCCACACTGCAAGAACAAAAGTAAGTTTTTGATTTTAATCATTTCAAAAATTTATTAAAAATCTTTCTTTTTAATATCAAAATTCCTTTCTTTAGGATTATGTATTTACGCCAACAAATACGTCGAATAGAAGAATCAAAATCACAAAATTCCTTCATGTCCGATGATCTTTAGCCAAATACTTTTTAAACAATGTAAAGTGAAACAAGAGATTTGGTGTAATTTTTTTTTTTAAATAAACAAATCAACAAAAAGTAAAGCTAAATGCAATGTGCCCCTCCTCCATAATAATGTTCTGAGGTTATAAAAGATTAACAAATCAAAAACAAAAGAAAAAAATGATAAAACAAGAACCGTTTAAAAGCGTTCAATTCGGCAACATTTTTTTTTTAACCAACAATAGAGGAAATAGAAATGGATATATACAAATAAATGTAACTGCAAGATAGAAAAAAGGAAAATATGAAAAAAAACAAACAAAAAAAATAAATACAATTGAATAAATATAGTACTATTATAATGCGTAATTATAACAACAAAAAGTAAAACAAAAATAAATAAAACAATACAAAAAATTTAATAAAAACAAAAATAATTATTAAAAAAAATAAAACTAAACTGAACCAAGTCATTTCCTTTACATTCATTAACAAAACTACTTTTTTTCTCTCTCTTCTAGGACTTGAAAACTTCTTAAAAACATTTTGTGTTTAAGTAACAAACACCTAAATAACTTTTTAAATGTCGGGCTTTAAGTTTACTCTCAAAGAAAGTAAAGCTAAAATATATTTATAATTTCAATTTTATTTAAAATTTATATATTTTTATAAGTGGGAACTTGTGTTTTAAAACCTGCTTTTTTTTGCAAATAAATATTTGGAATCCATAACAATTAAATTTATGATAATTTCTAAGTCTGTTGTGTTTTCTTTTGTAGATTATTTTCCTTTTTTTAAGCAGTTTATTTTATTGTATTTTCTAAAACAAAAATAATTTATAAATAAAATCCTTTTCCCTTCATAGTTAGTTTTTATTTTTATTATTATTCTATCAAGTATATAATATATTTAAACTAATATTATATTAGATTTTTACACCTTGTAGATAAAAATACAATAAACAGAAAAGCAACAAAAACAAAAAAAAACAAAAAATAAAACACAACATACAACATAACTTAATATAAATCAGAAAAAAAAAACATAATTTGATAGCATTGTAAGTAAGCACATTATTACATTATTCTATACTAATTTTATTATTATCATACAATAATAAGAATAAGAAGTGAGTGTTATAACTATTACATATTATTATTATCTGTATCTTTAACAAAAAAAAAAAAACTTAAAAAATCAAAAACAATTCAATTCAATAGAAATCCTTGATTTTTAATTTTTACTTTCATTTTGTTTTCTACTTCTCATATTTTATTTTATTTTTTTTAATTTACTGAAAAATGTCGTTTTTTGTATGTTTAATAAACAAGTTGCAAATTTAATTATTTGGTTACAAAAAAAAAAAAAACAATAGAAATTATATTCTCTAATTAATTGATACGAGCATGGTGCACTTAAGTATAAGACTTTAAACACAACAGTTTTTGTTTTCAATAAAAATACTTTAATAATTGTAAATATTACACAAATTTAAAATAGTTAAATATGAGTCACACGAGTCTGTACTGCATAAATATGCTCTTAACGAATTTAAGGAACCAACATTAATAGCTGCATTTAATGTTTCAGTTACCGAAACTTGAGGCTGTCAATTCTTAATATTGATTACTGCAGGTAGAAGGCAAAAAAAAAATAAATTTTTTTACATTTTCTGTTACAATAAATATTGTACAAATATAGAAATAAATATTCACTCCTATTTGAAAGAGTCCGCCATCTAACGCTTTTTTCAACTAGTGCTTATTTTGTGAATGGTTACACTTAGCTCATGTCTAATTTGACAGATGATTAGTTTTATCTTTCCGCTAAACGAACATGGTTGTGTATACGCTTCAACAACGCTGGGAAATATTGCGACATTACTTTCAAAATCATGGTGTGCGAAAACTGCGTACGAATTTTGGAAGAAGAGAAGCACCGTCAGCTCCATATGCTCGTTATCATGTGAAAAAGGTGAAAAAAACTGGCATCATTATCGATAAAACAAAGCGATAAAAGCCAAAAAAAAGTGCGTACACCCGTGAATATTGTTGCTGTGGCAGAAAGTGTTCATAAAGCGCCATCAACATCAATTCACCGTCGTTCTCAACAATTAAACATTTCGGAGACATCATTGTGACGAATTTTGTATAAAGACCTTGGTATGACGCCATACAAAGTCCAATTAGTTCAGGAGTTGAAGCTAACTGACCATCCAATGCGACTTACAAAAGATGCCGATTTTGTCAAAAAAAAAAAAAATGTTCTTTTTAGATGAAGCTCATTTGGGGCACAGAAAACCAGCACGCATACATTGAAAAGCCACTGCACTGTTTTGTGCAGATTTTGGTCAAGAGGCATAATTGGGCTATTTTTTTTCGGAAATTTGCAAGGAGTGGCCATTACAGTCAATGGCGATCGTTATCGGGCCATGTTAAACGAATTTTTGTTCACAAAAATTGAAGAGAAGGATATTGGCAACATTTGGTTTCAACAGGACGGCGCTACGTGCCACACAGCCGAAGCTACACTCGATGTTTTGCGCCTTCTGTTTAAAGATTGCATTATCAGCCGCAGAGCTGATGTCATTTCGCCACCTTGGAGCTGCGATTTGACACCGTTGGACTATTATTTGTGGGGTGTCGCCAAAGATAAGTGTTACGCCGACAAGCCAGAGACAACTGACGCTTTAAAGGACAATATTCGCGAAGGCATTGGTGAAATACAGCTGCAGACAATCGATAATGTGCTTAAAAATTGGACCGATCGTGTAGGCTACTGCATGGCCAGCCGAAGCAGCCATTTGAATGAAATTATTTTTCATTATTAACCAAAAGGATATTCAGTAGTTTTTTTATAGCATTTTCAAAAAAACTTTATTTTATATTGAAACAAGCACTAGGTCAGTTTTAGAATAAAAATAAAAATATTGTTTATTATTTTATATTTTTTTTCTTTCAATATTTCGCCACACCGTTGGGTGGCATCTTCAGGAAATAGGAAAATAATTATAAACGTCGGTATATGTTAGAGATGTTACAAATAATTAAAGTGCCAACAACAAAAAGAATAAACTTTAAGGCTGATACTGATAATGTTGCGCAGTGTTACAGACATTTAGTGCATAAAAAATAGTGAACATAATAATGTATCTTAACTTAGTTGTTTGTAACATTTTCATTAAGTAAATTTATGTGTTTGTATTTGGTATAATGTTTTATGTATTTTTTTTTTTTTTGAAATTTAAAATTTGAATGTGTGTTTTTTGAGTATTGAACGTTTATGAGTATGTATATTTTAAAATGTTTGAATTTTTTGTCTTTGTTTTTTGAAAAATTTTTTTAGTTAATTTGACAAATTTTTTTCAATTGAACTAATGTTTTTTGTTTTTCAAAAGCATACAATTTGTTTAATAATATTATTTCCTATTTCCTGAAGATGCCACCCAACGGTGTGGCGAAATATTGAAAGAAAAAAAATATAAAATAATAAACAATATTTTTATTTTTATTCTAAAACTGACCTAGTGCTTGTTTCAATATAAAATAAAGTTTTTTTGAAAATGCTGGCCAACGAAATTCGAATATCAATTGTCAAATTCGTATTATGAGTTGGTAGCACTGACCAACATTTCGTTGTGCAACGAATTTTCAATCGAACAGAATTATGCTTTCGATGGCTTGTGTCAGTTTGTAAAACTTGTAAGTATTTGTGATTTTTTTGTTTTTTTTACAAATGATGGCAATAATTTATTTTATTTCCATGGAGGTCTAGGGTTGTAAGTACAAAACAACAATCAAAAAACTCGTTTCTTTAATGGAACAAAATCAAAAGGAATATGCACAAAAGTTCAAGCGGGTAGAAATTACACAGGAGCTAAATCATCGAATCAAAATTCAGTCGTAGTCAAATTAAAAACAAATATATTAATTTTTCGTTTATAAATTAGTAAAACAATATTTCTTTAGAGTGACAGCTGATAAACATGTACTATTGTGAATAATCCAATTGAGTAAAATTCACAATAGCACTATTTTTATCGAATGTGCGCCATAATACCAAATGAAAATTCGTTCGATCAGCTCTTTCGACTACAGTCGAAGATCGAAAATTGCTTATAATAAGCACCTAATTTAGACTAGTCAAGGACAAACTAATACAGGTGAGTACACGGATTACATTTTGCTGGTGTCTTAATTTTTCTTTGCAAAACGTCCCAAACATTTGTAAATTAATTTTTCTCTCTAAAAAAGTTTTTTAGAAATTAAAAAATGAACTTAGGCCAAAAATAAAAAATAACAAACTCGTCAAACTCACTTAAACTATCGTTTATGTTTTGACAAACAAATATCGCTTAAAATTGGCGATAACGATTGGAAGTGGAAAATTTGGTATCTGTATATTACAATTCCTAGAATTTTGGCGGCTTCAAAACGAGAGAGTTCATATTGAGGCGAACTGACAGTCACAATAAAACTTTAAGGCGAAATTCCTTGAGCACATCTTTTAAAAAGTTTAGCGTTTTGCGGTTTGAAAACGCAGCTTTGGTCAGTGTCGAATGTTTCTAAATGTTATAAATAACATTTTGAGTTTATTTTAAGCTGAAAGATCAGTAGACATCACTCTGTAAATGCAATCATAAATCACTTTTTTATGGTAATTATTATTGAAGGTTCTTCTTCTTCTTCAGGTTAAAGTAAATAAAAGCAAGAGCTCCATTTTGAAAAATAGTAAAAAATTCTTTAAAATTAATTGCAAAGACGTAAAGTTGATACGATCGAATGTACAAACAATAAATGTCTCGTTCATTTCAAAATAAATTTTGCTTCAAATGATATTGGAATTTCGCAATCTTATTAATCATCTGAGATATCAATCATTGTTACGAAAACTTGATTTATCGCGAATGCAACGCTTAGGCTCCAGTTTTGTTTAATCAATCTCAGAAGGAGTAAACTGATAGAATTTAGATTTACAGAATACCGCAAAAATGAGTTCGTTTTTGAATGATAAAAGTTTCTTGCGTTCGGTTGACAGAACAGGCCTGGTTTTTTCCTATTTGAAAAGCAAAAAGTTCTATGCAAAAAAAAACGTCAGATTGCAACACTGCAAAGGTTTTGATGTAAATCGATTAGTTTACTTCCAAAAGCGTTACCGTAACTCGTAGGTATTTTAAACGGTCATTATGTACAGAATAGAAATGTGTAGGCAACTCTGGGCGTCTGTTATGCTTTCATAAATTTAAAGTTTTTTTGTTTTTTTATAAAAAAACCTTAACAAAAAATACAATATTTTGGATAAATTTTTATATCTAAAAATGCAAAATTTCAGTAGTAAATCTCTGTCAGAAAAATATTTTAAACGTAATTTACCACCTTGTAACTGTACGCAATGTCAACTGCTTAGAACGGGAAAAAATCCCGACCAACATGTAAACAATCTGTGTGCAAAAATAGCACGTGCATATCAATCCGATCGAAATGAAGAAGAAATAAATAATGATCTTAAATCAGATTCCAAATTACATTCTGAACTAGAAGTTGAATCAGAAGATATAATGGATTGCGTTAGGGAAATACGTCAAAGTAAACTGAAAGAAAATGAGCAAAATGAATCAAATGCGAGTATGGAACATAACTCAGAAGAAAATAATGAACAGTCGAATGAAAATCTCGAAGAAGCAAAATCGAAACAGAGCATAACAGAACTGTCTAAGGAAAATCTTGAAGAAGCAAAACCAGAACAATCCAATGAAAGTCTTAAAGAAGCCCGGCCAAAACAATCTAACGAAAGTCTTGAAGAAGCTAACACAAGACAAGACATAATGGAACAGGTGGACAAGAGTCTCACAAAAGTAAATGTTTCGGAAACTGCCATCACATTCTCAGAGAAAGTAGCAGGCAAACTAGAAAAATTTGGAATAAGAAAAATTTTTAAGGTTTCAAGTGTAACGATGCCTTCCTTCAACTTCAAACCAGATAATCTGCAATATTTTTTACTTGAAGTTGTAGGAGTTGTTGCGTAAGTTTAGTGCTGATGGGAATTTGTTTTTAAATATCTTTTAAGATAATTTTCTTTTTCGTTAAAAACAAAAAAAAAACTAGATTTTTTACCATTATCACAACTATGTTTTGGATAACGATTGCACAACATTCATGTTATTTTATAAAAATAATTCTTAACTCGGGAAAGTAATATTATTGCAGTTATGAGTTTAAAAAAAAAAAAACATTGTTAATAATTTTTGTTTCTTGTAGAAAAGCTCAACTTGTCACATTGATTTTATTCCTATTACTTTGTGGAAGTATAACTTTTCATGCAATGCGGGGCAGGAATCATCTTCGTGAACAACAAATTACACAGTTATCAAACGAGCCACCCGAACGTCCTCCAAAATGTCATCATAAATGTTGCAAACATTTTAAACATAATCTGACAAATGTTCAAAACTGGAATGAAAACATTTTAGCTACGACAGGCAGTTCGTCCAGTCTGTACTCTGTTTCAAATGGGATTATAACTCCACCGTTTGTTGAGTGTGCTGATGAGGCCATAACGGGAATTTTTAATAGAATAACAAGATCTATAGCAAATTTATTTTCTAGATATATCCACCATATGTAACGCGTAAGCAAGGAAAATTATCGTCTAAATAAACAAAATAGACATTTCAATTTCCCGTCAGCTTTATAAAAATTACTCACTAAAATTAAAAACAGATCAAACTCTTCAAATTCACTGTTAATACGTTGCCCATAGGTTATAGCAAGAGTCCTCTGGTGGTAGCAGTTGTGTTAGCAGCTCTTCTGGCAGCGAAGTGGTTTCTGTGACTGTGGCACACGCAAATGATTGCGATGTCAATATAGGCGGCATGACTGGTTCATATTGTTCTTCGAATAAAAATGGTGATGGCAAGGCGAATAAATTACCAGGTGGCAGCGTAGGCGAATTCAGTATTTTTTGCTGGTATACACGACTGTCAAACTCCATATATAAAAAATATATACCAGGTGTACCCCGGCTCTCTGTATGGGCCACCGGTTCCCGTGGTGCCAGTCTCTTAAAAGGCACTGGTCAGCCCTTCGACAAGCATCCGACTTGTCTATCTACATTTAGTGCCTGCACACCGGGAGACTAGTTCCCCCTATACCCCGAGTGTACTATGTCTGTGCCTATGCTAGAAATCAGCCAGACTTTTTGTTGTACCCCGGGGGAAACACGGACGGACAGATGGATATCGCTCAATCGACTTCGCTATATATTAAAAGTCAGAATATTTATACTTTATGGGGTTGGAAATGTACTGCTAAATCCGCTATAACAATAAGTAAAAAATTTAGAAATTAAAGGGTGTTCCCATATCTAAAGTAAATTGATCTATATGGCCCTATCTTTGAAACCGTTACAAACTCTTGAAAATTAGACAGAATGTCCATTACTATATCGAGTATAATAACAAGTATAAATATTTAATGCATGTAATTTGATGCATATGGCCAATCTTTGGAACAGTTATGACTAACGCTTAGAATTAAAAAAATTTCTTTTACTGTGTCAGCAATAAAAAGTGTTAAAAATGAAGGGTGACCACATAACTCTTGAATTTTCTTGTTTAATCTGCATTCATATTTTTTCTACGACATATAAAAAAATCCTGACGCAATCTTTCTCAAATATAATCTAAATATAATTAATGTTTAATTAGCCTGCAAGCATTTTCTATCGAAAAAGTCACTACATCTACTACTTCATGGCTTTGAAATGAATCGCAAATAACGCCAGGATCTAATTAGTATCCCCAGTCGGGATGAAACTTGCAACCACAGTTATACAACTAATGAAAAACTATTTAGCCTCTCTAAAAAGGATTAAAATTGAGTATTCTAACAGACACATATTCGACAGTCTGTTAGAGAAGTGTAAAAAGGTTGTCTTTAACAGCATTGAATACAAAAGAGAAAATGTCAATTTTAACATAATAAAAAATGTTTAGAATTTAAATTAAAAATGAAAAGAAAAACCAAAAAAGAAAAACTCTATTTTATTTATTATAGAAAGGTTTGAAGTTAGAAAGCTTAAATTTAAATTTTAAGAATTTTTAAAACTAGAATGCAAAACACATAAACTACAACTACATTTATTATTTATTTTATTTTTATCAATTAATTTTTTGTAATTTTTCTTAACAGAATGCATTTAACATAACCGAACACTGCACAAGCCATCGAACTAAATGACATTAGTGTTTATGTTTATCTGTTACATTCACCCCTATTCTGCGTTTCGATTCGAATTGAAATTTTCTCCGTCTGACAACTTTGGTGTTCTGGGTTTCGATTCCGCTAAGTTTCTTTCGATTGTATGTATTCTGCATTACGATCGGAGTTCCGTTTTTCTCAGTTGTTATTTTGTTAACGGAGGTGTTTTCTTTATTTGTGTTTTTTAGTTATAAAGTTAAAAATTGAAGGTAGAAAATGAGATAAAATGTTTAGAAACGGTTAAAAAAAAAACACTTAAAATTATTTTTAACTGATTTACTCATTTAATTAAATACATTTTGTTTTCAATTGTTAATTTTTTTTACCCGAATCTGATGTGTTTTTTATGTATTACGGGTGAAAAACAAAAACTGGCAGATGTAATGTCATCTAAAGCAGACATTACATGTGGATACCACCAGCGATCAAAGGATGAAGTAGCAGCGTTCTAAGAGGAAGTTGCAGGAATCCTCAATGCATTAGCTCCTCCAACAAAAAATGCCCGTTCAAAAATTAGTTGCCATGAACTATGAATTTTTATTTTGTTTTTATATTTTTATATTTTATTTAACAATTTTTTTATTAAACTTCTTCAAGAAGTTATTTTTAATTATGTAAACATACAACTTTTTGTATTAAATTTATTTATGAAAATGATAACAAACTTGCTTATTTTGCTATATCATTTCCACATTCCACAGTGATGCTATTAATTTTGTACACATTGTTGTCTTCTTCTTTTTCTTTCGATTCAGTTTTTCTTTAGAATACAAATTTACGATCGCAACGGAACTGAATGCGGAGACTTAATCGAAACGCAGAATATAGGTGATTAATTAATTTACTCTTAGTAGAGTCGAAGTTGTGACCTATAAGATATTAATATGTGGTGCCCATGCAATTTGTTTTTGTAAATTTTTAAGCAGTCAACTTATTATGATCTGGTAGTTAAGATGTTACTTTTAATATAAAAAATTTAAGGGAAGTATTTTTGTATTAATAAGGGGGCTTTTTGTCCAATTAACTTCTCATGATAATGTTTTTTGTTTTTGCAAAACTATTTGTTTAGTAGTGTAAATAAACCTTTAAGAGTTGACCCTTTTAAAAGTTCTATCAAGCCTTAAAAATGCACCCTATACAAACAAGTTAAAAATTTTATTTCTTGGTTAAAAAAAAAATCAAATACTTTCATTTATTGATACAAGTATTATGCACTAAATAAAATATTATTAAATAACTTAAATATTTAGAACCTAAAACTATTGTGTTTTTTGTTTTCCATAAAACAAAAAAAAACTTGAATTATATTTAAATATCAGACCCCTTTAAAACAGTTGCATATCAGTTATACATTTTTTATTTATTGTGTCACTTATAAATACAACCAACAATAAGTTCTACGTTTTATGTTTCATGTATTGAGTTTCAGTAACCGAACCTGTAAGACTTTAATTGAACACAGTATTTTACGATATTCGTTACAATGAGTGTTTTTACAAAATATAGGAACAATACAGGTATCAGATGAAAATCGATCGATTAAAAAACTGTTTTTGGATTTTTGTATTAAATTTGTTTTTAACACTTTTTAAACGGTTTTGATTTTTTGTGATTTGAAATCGATTGAAATTTATTATACCCTGTAAAAACGATCGATTTCTATCACATGCCTGAAAAAAAAAAATAACAACACAGAGTCTAAATAACAAATAAAAATGAAAACACCTTTTTATATATAATCCAACATTCCTTTGATGATTTCGAATGAGTCTCTTGCAGTCGTTTCTATTGAAGCACTGGGCAATAAATATCCATGCACCCCATTATCTGCCAGCTGGAGAGTATAACTAAAGGGTATGCCCGCTTCATAGGCAGCAAAAGCATCAGAGGAACCTTAAAATTTTATTCAAATAATGTCCAATAACTTGAAATGTTATTTTATATCAACAAGAAACGCAAAAACTTACCAGATCTTGTCTCCATCAAATCATTAAAAGAATCAATTTTATATCTCGATTTACCACCCTTTTTACGCAAACCATCTATGCCCACCATAGCCACATCCATTAAGTCTTCTAAACGTTCAAAATCGTAGGTCTTATTTGCCTTCTTTGGATAACTAATTATTTGGCCGTAAGCCTGCATGGACACAAAAAGCTGTAATAAAAATATTTTTTAAATAAATAAAATAATATTAATGTTTTTTCTTTTTAATTCTTATCACCTTAATTTGTGTTCGATAATCCATTATAAAATCGGATAAAGCTTTTGTTTCCGGTTCGGAAAATGATGATGGTCCAGCATAAAAATCATTGCAGGCAGACTTTGAGCTGCCACGTCTACCCCACTGATAGTGCCAATTACGATCAAGATCAACGCCAAAACATATCTTCTCCTTGACCCGTTTCTTTTGCAACCAAGTCATGGCCGAATTAAAAATTCCCGATGGACGCGATATATGACGCGATCTAGATTTCTTCCAAAAGCGATCGTATTCATGACTGTAAACGTAACCGTCGGGATTTAAAACGGGCATTATATACCATGTAGTATTTCGTATGAAACTCTGGTCGTCAGTTGTGTTTTCTAAAAAAAAAATTAAAGTTTACTATTTTATCTCGAAGGAGAAACATCTGTGTGCGAGCAGATTTTTCTCTTTTAAAAAAATGAGGTTATAACCGAAGACGCAACGTGCACGTTTTTCAACTGGCACTTAAAAGTGTTCACCGTTTTAATAAACTACAAATTAAAATAATTTTTTTTCTTTAATATCCTGTTCAGGGTTTCACACTTTCTATACGAAGGTATAGGTCGATGTGCAGTTGCTGGAGAGAATTTACATTTATCTAAAAACTTGTGGGATACCCTGGCGCTATGGTTATGTACCCCTGCCATTAAAATTCAGATATAAAAAAATTTTAAAGTGAAAAATGAAAAAAAAAACAAATTTACACACATTTATAAAGAGTGTTCCATAAACAAGTATCTTTTTAAAAATTGAAAATTTAGATTTTGGATTTATTTGCAGTAACAAATATTTCCATTATTTATGAAAGGAATTTTGGCTTCTGACTTTCACAAGACTTCTAAAGTTTCCTGGTTTTATCTCTCAATTTGCTTGGACGTCGATTGTTTCTGTATAGTTCGCATAGCATCGATGTTTAACAGAACCTCACATTGAAAACTCTTAAGGGATAAAGTCACCCCTTCAAAGTGCTTAAATGATATCGTCAAGTCGGTTGATAATATTATTATCGGACTTAGTGCGCAAAAGATCGTTTGTTTAATGAGATGAGTGACATGGGATTCTTACTGCTGAGACCAAGGATACCTGAGTTCATAGCTTCAATTACAGCCAATAAAAAGACTGTTATAATGGCTATGTACCGCTCACCGTTGATTGGAATGGCGTTTCCACCCCTTCAAAATCCATACAAAGCTGTCAGTCTCTGTGTAAGCATTGACGATGAAGTGCGGGTTTTTCGAATCCAAGATGTGGCAAATTTACTTGTTGGCACATTTGACCAGAGCAGGATTCACCAACTGGCGGACTGCGGTCCGGATCCGACCCGTAGATGTATTTTATACGGACCTTGTGTTAACAATACAAAATATTTTACATTGTGTAACAACAAATAGTTCACTAGTTTGCCTATTGAGAACCTGTGAAAAATGTAATGAAAATTTTATTTCTACTTCATTTATTCACCAAACTGTGCTTTGCTGCAAACACAATCTTAATCTCGAGAGAACTATGCAAGAAGTGATGAAAACATCATGAATTGAAAAAATTTCTTAAAGAAATGGATGCTAAATGTGACGATCTTTTATTCTTCACAAATTTAAAAGATATGAACACATTTCATTTCAAAATTTATCAAAAATCTGCAAACGATGACTTAAGTTTTCTTAGCGATAAAGAAAACGTATCTTTCATTGCTTTCTTATCAGGTATTTTTAAACACTTAAACTTCAAAGACAAAGGAAATGGTGTATGGGGGCTCTTGACAGAAGTAAAAAGCTTTTTGCGAAAACTCCATGTTTTCAACATTGATCTGGATATATACGCCTGCTCTTCCCTAATTAAAAAAAAATCTGCAATGCCAACGAGCGTGACGTCAGCCAATACAGAAATGTTGGGAATGTCGTCGATATTCTCAGTAACATTTACTCCCTGAATCCTGGGTATGAATGGAGTAATTAAGCTGCAACTTTTTCAGGAGTAATAAAACTTCTCTCAAGATAGAAAAGATCGATTTCCAAGAAAATGCAGTTTTAAAACACAAAAAAACAGGAAGTTTCTTGTCAAGAGTTTTGAATAAAATTTGTTTGTTCCAGAATTAAAAAAACTAGACTTAAAGCTTCTTACTTTCGGTCAACATGTGTTTGTGAAGCAGCACTTTCTAAAATGCTTCCGAAGTTTAAAAGGTTTGCCACAGCTTCTTCCAACGGACTGAGTAAAAATTGCTTAAACATTTCGCCACCAGCGGCTTTACACTCCGTTTTATTAACAGCCATCTTTTTTCACTTTGAATTTTAAATCTCGCCATGTCTTAAAAGTAATTTTTACAAGCTCTTTAATAAATTACTATTCGATTCTTTATTTTGTTATTTTTTGCCATCTATCTGCTAATCTTCCAGGTGGAACAAGAGATTTTAGTATTTTTTTAATTTCTTCCCATTTTTTTTTTCAGCAATCAATTCACTAATTTTTTAAATTGATTTGCATTTGTAACCGTCACTTTTTTACTTTTTTCCATTTTTAATGTTTTGTTTGGTTTAAATCACTTCCAGTCGTTATGCAAAATGGCGTCGAAAAAAAACAGAGTCACGTCAATACAATATCGCCGTCACATTCGTTATAGAATACAAAAAATCTTTGAGCAGTAATCGATAAGTGTCAGTAACGACAACTAGAATAATAATTCATATCCGTCGACGCATATCAACATTGAAATGTGACGACGCCGACAACTAGAATAAGAGTGATTATTTTTTTACCTTCCGGACCGCGTGGTATTGATTTTTAAAAAAACGGACCTCAAATGAAAGAAATTGGCGACCGCTGGACTAGAGCTTCTGTAAGGCGCAAAGTGAAAAGCCTGGATGGTTGTTTGCCTTCTTTTGCTTAGCCAAATGTAACTTGTAGGCAAATAATCCGAGATATTTCTGCTAAGTGATAGATACTCGACGATGCTTGGAGTAGCCGTTGTAGAAGCGGAGGTCCCAGCAGCCAAGGTAGAAGCTTAACTTCGGCTAAAACTTTTTTTTAACGAACGTATAGTGTAAGCTATGCAACACTCACTTTGGAAAAATGTTTGGAATATATTTAAACGTCAGGTCATACCTGAGGGCAAACTATAGCATTCGATATCCATCGAAATTTCAATATAATTTAAATGTAAATTTCGATTCATATTGACTGCCGTAATTTGCCCCCTGGTCTTTACAACCTAAAAGATCAGTATTTCGCACAGAACAAACCAATGAATATCAAAATAGCATGTGATTTAAAAGGATACCTGCCCTTTAACCCCACTGTATACACATACACAAATAAAGAAAACTAAATTTCTAAGTCAAAAAAAATTAAAAACAAAAAAAAATATTTTTATTTGAAATTTCTTAATATGATAAATTTCAGTCCTCAATCCCCATCAGAAAAATGTATTAAATGTAATTATCCACCTTGTAACTGTAGCAAATGTACACTTCTTAGATCGGAGGATAAACCAGATCAACAGGTAAATAATCCATGTAGAAAGGTGACATGCGAAGATAAATATGACCGCAACGAATCAGACGAAAGTAATAATCTTGAATTAGATCCTGAGGCGAGCACGAAGCACGAATCAGAAGAAAAATCTGAACAGGATATAATCGAACAGTCGAATGAAAATATACAAGAAGCAGAACCAAAAATAGACAAAGAAGAATTATCTAAGGAAAATTTAGAGGAAGCAGAACTACAACAGGACAAAGAAGAACAATTAAACGAAAATCTCGGAGAACCAAAAATACTACAAGGAGACACAAAACAACAGTCCAAGGAAAGTCTTAAAGAAGTAAATTTTTCAGAAATTGCCATCACTTCCTCAGAGAAAGTAGTTGGCAAACTAGAACAATTTGGTATAAAAAAAGTTTTTCGAGTTTCAAGTCTTACTTTGCCTTCATTTAATTTCAAACCAGATAATCTGCAATCTGTTTTATTCGATATGGTGGGAATTGTTGCGTAAGTTGGCTGCAAAAAGGAATTTGTTTATAAATATCTTTAAAAGAAAATAATTTTTTTTTTATTGTTAGATTTTTCTCCATGATCACAGCTATGTTTTGGGTAACGATTGCTCAATATACTTGGCATTTTATAAAAATAATTCTTAGCTCGGGAAAGTAATATTAAAGTTCTAATTACAAAAAAAGCATTTTAAACATTTTTTATCTTTTACAGAAAAGCTCAACTGATCACCTCAGTTTTATTCCTATTACTGTGTGCAAGTATAACTTATCATGCGATACAGGGCAGAAATCATCTTCGTGAACAACAAAACACACAGATACCAAACGATCCACCCGAACACCCTACCGTCCAGCAGCCGCCAAAATATAATGAGAAATGTTGCGAACATAAAAGACGTTCTCATCACGGTTTAAAAACTTCAACAAGTAAATCACAAAATTCGAACGATCACATTTTAGCTCCGAAAGACAGTAATTTGTGCATTTTGTGTGCGAAAAAATTTCATACCAATTCGGGTTCCATAATAAGTGATGATGAGGCTCTGGAAATGTTTAAGCGATACAAACTGTACTCTGTGCCAACGGAAATGAAAACTCCACCGTCTATTGTGTATGTTGTTGAAATTTTAACGGGATTTTTCAATGGGGTAACAAATTCTATAGCAAATACTTTTTATGAGATACAAACAAATTCGGATTAAAATTAAAAAAAATATACAAGCTATTTATTACAACAACAACAAAAAGAGAAAAATGCATCCCTAAATTTTATTGTTAAAAAATGTTTATTTTACCATAATATTTTGAAAAAATTTATAAATAAAATTAAATGTAAAATAATTTTTTTTTAATTATTGCAACGTATTTGCTTTTCAAGAGAGTCTCATTAAAAAAGTTAATTTCTTTAATATTTTTGCTTAAATAGAAAAAGTTTGCAATTGATAATAAGCTTGAAGACAGATACCAAGAAGGCTGATGATGAATGTAGCGCTTTTCTTTTTACCATTAATTACACACATCATATCGAATTTAAGTCTTATTGAATCGTTTAATACATTTGCAATTCTCAAGTCTTGCAAGTTTGAAAGATTTCATTGAAAACCTACATTCAGCTGTATTGCGCAAGTCGTTGTCAAATTTGGTCGACGCTCAGTTGCTATTCACCCTTATTCTAGTTTTCGGCATCGTCATATATCAGTCTTGATATGTGTCGACGCATTCGATTTATTCTACTTGTCGTAATTGACACATCGATTACTGCTCAACGAATTTTTGTATTCTATAACAAATGTGACGACGAGATTGTATCGTCGTGACTCTAGCTTTCGTCGTCACCATTTTATGTAACGAATTAAATTAAACATAACATTGAAAATGGAAAAGAGTAAAAGTTGAAGGTTACAAAAGCAAATCAATTTGAAAAATTAGTGGAAAAAATGTAAAAGAATCCATCTCTTGCACTGAGTTTTCGCATTGGGTTTTTCCATGTAATTTTAAAGAAAAATGGGATAAAATTGGAAAAATTCTAAATTTTCTTGGTCGACCTAGAAGATTAGCAGATGGATGGCAGCAGATAACAAAATAAAGAATCGAATAGTGATTTATAAAAAAGTTTGTAAAAATTACTTTTAAGGTATGACGAGATATAGAATTTAAAGTCAAAAAAAGATGGTTACTAATGAAGCGGAGTGTAGAGTCACTGGCGGCAGAATGTTTAAACAATTTTCAATTAGTCCGCTGTAAGAAGCTCCACAGTTCCTCTAAACTTGGAAGCACTTGAATCCTGAAGGAGCAGTTTAAAGCGTTCAAATATTTGACATGCGAATTTGCTGAAGTCGAATTTGTCGTTGAAGAACCAGTGGAAGTCAACAAACAGTTAAGGGAAACACCTTGCACGTCTAATACTGTTGTCACCAATGATACCAGTTCTGCTCAGCCTGTTCCGTCGAAAGTAATTAAAAAGAAAGCAAAAATAAAACCATGCAATTAAACCGATAAATTGCAGAACCACAGCCAGCAAAAGGAAAAACTACCTTCCGACATTTTAAATTTTATATCCTTAATAAAACGCACTCTTAGGGATGTTGATAAGCGACAAAAAAATTATTGGAGGTTGAGGAGAAGAAGCTAAAATTATTGATAGAAAAAGCAGAGATAGAGAAAGCTCAAAACAGATGAAAAAAAAAATGATAAAATAATAATAAAGGCTTTAAATAATGAAATTTTAAATAAATAAAATTAAAAAAAAAAACTTAGTGATGTGCATTTTTATTTCATAAAAATCGATAAACCGTCGACGTCGTCACAGTTGTGTTATAAAATGCAAAATTTTTATTGAATTGACGCCGACATTGATACGAAGTGTCATTGATACTAAAACGACGACGACGTCGACGCCGGCAACAAGAATAAGGGTGATTAATTTTCACGCATGTGTTGACATCAAAACGTTATCGATAATTTTGAAGAAGAAATATCATCTCCATTTATTTTAGCAGTTATTAAACTTTATTTTTAAAATTTTTGTAAAAAAATGTTTATATTTGAATCAAGTGGAAGCAGTGATAAAGAAAATAAAGAAATGCTTAGGGTTCGGAGAAAAGTAGTAAGACAAAGATCAGACATTTTTATATTTCCGTACATCACGTAAGTAATCGAACAGTTTGCTACGTATTTGTAATAAAAAGTAAACTTTTTATTTTTATGCTTGGCAGTTTTACTTTTTAAATTTGCAAGCAGTTTTACTTTTTAAATTTATATGCACATATACATACATATATTTAATATGTACATATAATATGATTTGGCAGCTCAGTTAAATTTTCTTAAAAAAATAAAATAGTTGGCAGCACAGTTTCATTGTTTCGGAACAAAAATTAAAATTAAACCAATTCAAGCTGAAATTGTTCTTAAAAAAAGAAACACTTCAAAATATAGCTTTATTGCTCTATTGATCGTACAAATTCCAAATAATCAAATATTTCCATTTATTTTGATCATTGGAAAAAAACATCTCATTAGGTTAATTTTCTAAAATCTCTATTATTGGTCTTTGAGACAAATTCACAAGCAGTATTTTTCATTTTTCTTGTTATTGTTGAAAAAAATCTTCTGCTGCGAAATTTATTGTTCTATATTTTTTTCGCTTTTTTTATTTTCATTGCTACCAATCAATCAAGGTCATTAGGTAGAAAGGTATGACTAGATACCAAAAATTTGTCATCTACTATATAATTTTAACATTATTTGAAGATTATAAACTAAATTTTTTAATATTCTTACAGCCTGTTTATAGAACACGTCAAGAGCGAAACGAAACCGGATGATATCTGGACGAATACGTAAAATTAGCGTCCGTGTAACACGTTCCGGTTTTTTCATTTAACCTACGTTGTGTTTCATATGAATTTTTGTTGTCAAATCGAAGCGTTGCCAATGTATTAATTAATATTTTTTATTAACTTTTTTCATATACATTTTTTGTTTTTGCCCTAAATAGTGATAACCCTGCGCTGGCGCTTAAAAAGTAACAGCTGAGTTTAACTAGGTTGTCAGACGATCAAGTTTTCATTGAAGTTCTAAAATTTCTCTCATTTTTTAACCAATACACTTACACTTTAAAAACTCGCTGAAAATTTGCTTTCAAGTTTTCGTTCAATTGAGTCTTTCAAATTACGTTCAAGTAAACAGCTGATTGAAGTTTTTCCCTCCAAATTTGCATTAAAAATTCTGCTGTCAGTGTTTTCTTCACATCGTACTTAAGAATTTGCTTTGAAATTGCGTGCAGCCTACGTCACAGCTTTCAATTTTTGTGAATTTTGACAAGTATTATGTGTAGATTTCTTGAAAGAGAATTAAACAAAAACTTGACCGTGTGACTGCACTGTAACAAAGAAAACAAAATTGCCAAGACGAATTCATATAAAGAAAAACTGGCACTTTGTATGATAAACTTTAAAGCACATTTAATTACCGCAATTTTTAAATAACTTTTAAATAACGTTTTTAGTAAGCTTTGTTTTTTAAATTGAGTTAAAACTCTTGTAATTATATTTTAAAGAATATTAAAAAAGAATTTTTATAATATAAAATAATACACTTTTGACTGCTACTCTACACATAACAAAATTAAGCAAAAAATAGTCAGCTGCTGCAACGATACCTCCCAAGGCGAATAAATATACGGTGGAAGCGATGGCGGATTCGTTAATTTTCGCTGTTAGCCGGAATGTCAAACTACATGTAAAAAATAGTATACAGATTTTTTATATGGAGTTTCCCAGTTTCCCTACTGGCGAAAATCAATGAATTTCGCCATCGCTCCCACCGTATATTTATTCGCCTGTAAACAGGCTGTTAATATAAAGCATTTTCATAAAGGATTAATTTTTTATTATATCATGAAAATTACATAAGTTTAAAGCAATGTGGTATAAAGGAATTGATTAGCCTTTCTTATATAAACTTACATCACATTCATTGTTGAGGATACTATTTTTCAGGGAACAACGAACTTTTTAACGATATTTTTTAATGTAACAAGTACTCTAGTGATGCAAAAAACTAAAATTTTTTTCCAAAAACAAACAAAACTACCGTGCTTTAAGAGTTTATCGAAAATGTGGAAAAATCAGAAAATATGGCAGTCTGAGAAGTTGACATATTAAGAAGCATTGAATTAAATATCTCTATCCCTTCTTTATCTCAACTTTTCTTATCTCTCAAAATAGGTTAACTAATTTTTCCACGTAATAAAATTTACTTACTTTTCATTATTCTCAATAGCTCATTTATAATCCATGTAGCAGTTGCTGGTGCAATCCATTCCATACCATGTACCCCAGCTTCAATGAAGACGGCACTCGCCAAACCAATATGTTTTCTATGTCGTAACTTAATGCGCTGATGAGCTGGATAATTGGCAGAGTTTACAGCGGCCGCTTCTTTGCTTTCAATTTTTACAACAATCAAGGGACGTCCCTCGTAGGAACGGCCAATATGTATTAATTCCACTAAATATGGAAAACGCATACGCATAGTTTCCAAATAATTAACAATATCATCGTATTCATAGTATTTATGCCAAGTCATGCTGTTTAGTTGGGTGGGAATTTTACTGACACGATTCTTAGGTTTTTGTGTGGTGGTAAAGTAATAATCTTCTTTAGTCTTTTCATAAGCTATAGCTTTGCCCACATCAAAAATTAATACTTCATGATCAATTAGTTCAAAGGTTAGTGAAGCTTGAAAATCCACTAACATTTTTGGTGGCACCAAAACATCAGTTAATCCTCTAGAAAAGAAAAACAAAATAATTAGTGACCTTTAAAAAGAAACAAAATTTAAGAATTTTTACCTTAAACTTGGTCCTTTTAGCCATTGCAACTTAATGCCATCTTCACTTTTCTTGTATTCTTCTAATGCTTTGACCTGACTAATGTCTTGCGGCTTAAGTCGCCATATTTGATATTTATCGTATGAAACTTTTCTTGGCATTTCGGGGTTTTCTGTAGTCGCTGAGGTTACTGTATTCCAAATATTCTTTAAAGGGTTTGCTGTTGAGGTTTGATTGATGATATGATGTGCCAATATGCCAATCCAATTTTGTGGATTTTTCATTGGATCAACAATGGTTAAAATGGGAAAATGTGGTATTTGTGTTGTGGTTGAAGTCGTTGTTGTTGTTCTTTTTCTGGCCTTTGGCTTTGTCTCACCAAACCAACTTGCAAACCATTCTAGTATTAGAAAAATTCAAAGGAATTTAATAAAGAATTTTTATATTTTTTCAATAATTTAAGAGAAAATAAAAGCATTCGCGATTCAAGTACCAAGTTATAGCGAGAGCAAATTTCTTACCCTACGTCTTCGATAGCTATCAACTTGGTATGAACATCATGTCGCACATGAAAACGTTTAATGTAGACATTGAATAAAAACATTGAAACTTCCTGAAAGGCAAGGAGTAAATTATGCTCAGATAGAACATTAACATTAAGAGGTTTTCACCACATACAAGAAGACGAACAAATTAATAACGTTGTTCTGCCGGCGTTATGTACATGTCACGTTCAATTCGATAGCTCGTAAAGACGTAGGTTTGTATATGAAAATTGAAGGTTATATTATCGGCCATGGCTACCACCTGGTAATGGATTTAAAGAAATCATTAATATTGTAAGGAAATTAAGATTGGGCAACCCCTCATACAAAAATTATTGCTGCCCTTCAAAAATATTAAATTTTAAAGGGTCCGCCAAATAAAAATTTTTTTTTGAAAATGCTTTAAAAAAACTACTAAATTTTTTCTCAAATTTCTTTTTTATTTGAGAAAGTACAATCCTTCCGGCTAATATTGGAAAATAATTTCATTCAAATGGCTGCTTCGGTTGGCCATGCAGTGGCCTACACGATCGGTAAAATTTTTAAGCACATTATCGATTGTGTGATGCTGTATTTCACCAATGGCTTCACGAGTATTGTCCTTTAAAGCGTCAATTGTCTCTGGCTTGTCAGCGTAACTTTATCTTTGACGGCAGCCCACAAATAATATTTGAACGATGTCAAATCGCAGCTCCGAGGTGGCCAAACGACATCAGCTCTGCGGCTGATAATGCGATCTTCAAAAACAGGAAGCCGTCCTTTTGAAACCAAAAGTTGCCAATATCCTCCTCTTCAATTTTTGTGAACAAAAATTCGTTCAACATGACCCGATAACGATCGTCATTGACTGCAACGGCCACTGCTTGCTCTTTTTCGAAGAAAAATGGCCAAATTATGCCTCTGGACCAAAATCCGCACCAAACAGTGACTCGTTTTGGGTGCACCGGCTTTTCAATGTATGCGTGCGGGTTTTCTGTGCCCCAAATGCGACAATTTTGCTTGTTTACATACCCGCCAAGATCAAAATGAGCTTCAGCTGAAAAGATGATTTTTTTTTTGGTAAATTCGGCATCTTCTCTAAATCGATCGCAGGCCCACTTAGCAAAGCGAAAACGCATTGGATGGTCAGTTGGCTTTAACTCTTGAACCAATTGCACTTTGAATGGCGTCATCAAGGTCTTTATGCAAAATTCGTCTCAAGGGTGTCTCCGAAATGTTCAATTGTTGAGAACGACGGTGAGTTGATGTTGATGGCGCTTCACGCACACTTTCTGCCACAGCAGCAATATTCTCGGGTGTACGTTTTTGGCTTTTCACGCTTTGTTTTATCGATGAAGATGCCAGTTTCTTCACATACGGAGCTGACGGTGCTTCTATTCTTCCAAAATCCGTACGCAATTTTTGCACACATTCCACACCATGATTTTCAAAGTAATGTCGCAATATTTCCTAGCATTGTTCAAGCGTGTATACAACCATATTCGTTCAGCGGAAAGATAAAACTAATTATCTGTCAAATTAGACATGAGCTAAGTGTTACCATTCACCAAATAAGCACTAGTTAAAAAAAGGCTAGATGGCGGGACCTTTACTTTCAGCACTAACAAGTCTGGGGTGTTAAACAGATTAAAAAAAACACATCTTGAGCAATTGTTCTGGTTGCGTTAGTACAGGTGTGTGCAAAGCGTAAGATCCAGGAAGTCATGAGTTCAACTCCCATCTGCTCCATGAGTGTGGAGTAAAAATATATGTTATTAAGTAGAAATACTTCACGACAAAAAGCAATAGGATATATTTATCAAAAACTAAATTTATTTCCATTTTTACCAAAATTAGTTTTATAAATTTATAAATTCTGCCAGCGGCTTTGTCTGTGTGGTCCATTTAAAAAAACGCGAAAGTCTATCTTTTGTTTGCTAATATTTTAAAAAGTTTCAAAATGTTAGATCATGACTAAAAGTAAGCTTAAGGGGGTGTGTGTAACGGTACAAGGTACTAATAGGTAAAATTTTGACAGTTTTGAGGTGAATAAAATTTCACTAGTCCTGAAGGCTAGTAGAATTTTTAACAAAAGCATAGAAATTTTTGGCACCATCAATTTAAATACTTTTGTTAAAATGTTAAAAATGTTTTTTTTTTAAATTGGACAGAAAATTTGTCCAAAATTTTAAAATTAACTATTAATTTTAAATAAAAAGAAAGCAGAACCACCAACAAAAAATATAAAAAAATGTGTAAGTAATATGACTCCAAGGGAGTAATCTAGAGCATTACTTATTGGTGGATAAGTGGAATCAAAAGGATTCGTGATGTCAGATGAAGCCAAAGATTGGGTATTTTCGAAAAGATGCACGCATGTGCCTTCAAAACGGTCAACTAACACCCGCCCTTTTTAACGGATAGCACTGACGGTATATAACGAATGCCAGCAAAAAAAAAAAAAAAAAAAACTCTAACACCTGTCCAGCTTCCGTAGAGCATAAAAATCACGCGTCATTGCTAATAAACCCAGAAGAGGCTGCACCATCATCATCATCTACATCAACAAGAACTTCAAAAACACGTAACGAATTTAAACGTTTAGAGACCACAAAAAAAGGCGTGATAAAAGAATTAAAAAAAACAATCATCTCTTCTATTTGCGTTTGGCCAGATTGTTGAAACTTTAAAGAAACACTAATTTCTCAGGGGACTAAACAACGCAGTTGTACTCTAAATTGTGAAAAGCTTATTGCTTTTTGAGAAGACGCTTGCTTAAGAGAAAAGCGAAAAGTCGTGGATAGTTTGGTTAAAAGGTTCTGGTTGGTAAAACATGAAATCATTAGTTTGAGTCTAACCGCACGCACAGCGTATTTTGCTCTGCATTGCTGCGCGGGTAAAAATTACATGTTTGTCAAATAAGTCGTGGAATAGTTTGAATTTTACCGAAGTAACGCAGTCTTGTAGCCAGGATGGCTGCCTAAGTTTACAAAAGTCATCTCTAGTAAACCTGAAATTCAGGAAAAACATATAGCCAAAGCCACAGAGTAAAAAATAGACGAACTACAGAATAAATTAAGAATGTTTTAGAGAAGTACAGAAATGACGCGCTGGTATTTTCATAAAAAATACCTTTCACATTGTACGTATATCTGAAGCGAAATGAAAATTAATTTTCGAAACTTCTATTGGAGTGATCCAATCTTGCAAACTTTATTTAAGTTAAATTACTTTTTCAAAAGTTTCTTTCGTTTCCAAATTATTTATTGAATTTGCAAAAGTGTGTGACTGTCTTCTCGTTTAAATCACACAAAAAAATACATAAAACTAGTTTTATGCGGATGATGTAAATGAATATTAACAATAAACGTGACCGATTAACTAGAAACTAGAAGATCTTACAAATGATGGCAATACAATATAAGATCTGTTCGTTAATTTTTTCAGTCAAATCTAATGTTAAGCCAATCCTTAGTTATTTAATAAAATTGAGAGTTTTGTAAAATGTGTAAATTGTTGGCGGCATATTTGGTTCGGTAATGGACACAGCTACTTTTTAAAATACAAAAGTTTAAAAATTTAATATATTTCAATTTCATCTAAACTTTTTCATTAATTTATGGGTAGAATAAAGGCTCTACTGGCCCTCGGGAAATATGCGATATCGTAGGCATCAAACGTATTGGAATTGATAAGAGCTGCATAAGCTGTCAGGATGAGAAAGAAGAAAGTTTGTTCAACACCTTTTTTGTGTATTTTCAGCTTTTTGAGGACGTAGACGGTATTAGAGAGACGAAAAGCTTAAAAAGTTGCATGCGACATAGAGGACTAAGGACTTTAAACAATGAGCCGTTTAGTTTCCGAATGCACTCGTGAGCTGCCACCTTAATCAAATCAAATCAAATCTTTTAATGCCCTTCACACAAAGTTTGTCATTCCGTTGGTAATTTCTACAATATCTATTTCCGACCCCGTGAAATATATATTCTGACTCCTTATGCATATTGAAGTCGATTGAGTCATGTCCGTCAGTCCGTCCGTGTTAGTGTTGAAATCAACTTTGCCAAGGCACTAGATGAGCTAGAGAAAATATATAAATGCGCCAATCGATCAGACACGGTTTCAAAAATTTTACTATTGAAAATCAGCAAGATCGATCCATTTCCGTCGAGGCGGCGGCCAAACACCACACTTGCCTTTAATTTTTCCATTTCATTTGGAACAATAAAGTAACTCCAATAAAAAACAGAAAAAAACACATATATGGGGCGATAAGGAACTAAAAAATAAGAATGCAAAAACATTAAATGAAAATTTGACACTCGCCCATACTTTCCGAGTTATGGGCCTCTGAACTTTTCATAGAAAAGTACAGTTATGCAGCATATTTTTTTAAGATATCAATATGGGTATCATTCAAAAGCTTTTGAATAGAACTTTCAGGAAATTCTTAAAATTAAAAAAAAATTGCTTATTGCCAATGACATTTTTATGTATTTTTTTTTTTTTTTAATTTTTTAATTCTCTGTCTCCGCAATATTTGTTTATTTATTTAAAGTTAATTTTCTAAACTAGATTTGAATACATGATAAAGGGTATATAGTTGAACATAGAACTCTCACTTGTTTTTTGTTAAAAAGGAAATCAAATCAATAGCAATTATTTGCTCTTCCTGTAAGTAACATCGAACACTTTTGAGTAAACGAACACAGCTACAGTTGGCAAATCTTGACCCAATTGTGTGCATACATTGTTGCAAAATCTCACCTCTTGCTGACTTTATGTTCATTGTGGCCTGATTAAAAAAACAGTATTGATTAAGCGTAATATTGATCGTTGTTTTATTCGTTAAGATATTCTGATACATACATACATACATACATACATACATACATACATACATACATTCATATATACATACATATTTATAAATAAAAGCATTAATGTACGTGCTGGTTTAAAAACAAAAAACAGCTAAAATGGCAAAAGCAGTACCGTTTATCTCTTGCAGAATAATATTTTAAAAACTTATAAAATTTTTAAGAGCCCATTATTTGAATAAAATGTTTATAATTAAATAATATGATAATTAGTGGGTTGCTACTATCGTGATAAATATGTAAGACTTGATTTCAATTTGTTTTTATGAAAAGCTTATAATAAGTTGTAGTTACGTAGTCAACTCAATATGACTTTACAATAATTGTTACGTTTTTGCCTTTTAGAATAAACGTATGCTATTCTTTTCGATGATTCTTTTTCACTGTGACATATTATAAATTTTATATTTCCTATTTTGTGGCTCTATCTGTCTATACTTCTTATTCCTAGGGTCTGGTATTTAATAAACACATTTGTTATTATAAAGCCAGCCATCACGCAACACTCTTGTGTTATTCTGGCGAGACATGTACTACTCGATGTTTAGTAACCTAAACCATCCCACAGACCACTCCATCCAAGCCAGTCATCCCTTTAATCCATTAGGCACAACACACATCTGCTGTACATTTTTGCTTATGCTGTAAAAATCCCTACGCTAACAGCTACAGTTCCTTATCTTTTTATTGTAAAGGCCGTCTTTACTACCATAATCAGGTACTTTAATATCAAATTCACGTCTTCACTAAATTATCTGCCATAACTTTACACAATTATCCGAAGGTGGGCTCGTAATTGCCATTCAATACAACATTTGTACATTATTTTAAAAACTTAAAATACGCAAAGCCTCAGGTGATAGCATAGACCTTTTCTTTTTTGGTAATTTACGTAAAAATGAAATCAACGGGTCGGAATTTAAAAGAAGTCTATGCAAAAGATCAGTGTTATTGACAACACCAGACATTTTTCGCGTGTTGTCTCGTCTGAATTGCTTAAATAATTTATTAAATAATTTATTACAAGATTCAGCGGCTTCTTCAGAGAGCTGGCCTATTGAAACTAGAAACTGATCAACTACTACCGAGCCATGAATTAATACTTTATGAACTGAATCACGCAAATTATACCATGGATACGTGGTTACGTAAATAGTGATCTCTAAATTCTAAACAATTTATTTTGTATTCCGACAAAAGACATTGCAAAAGATGATGACACCGATCAATAACTGCCTGATCTGAGCCAGTTATTTTTGGGGTAAATAGGACGTTGTGTTAATTTGCAGTAAGAAAAAAAATCAAAATTTAATATTTATAATGGGTAGTAGCTGGGGTATGAACTCAGGCCACTAAATCTTATGCTTTTATGACAGAAATTACGGTCATTGTATAGATAAAAGTATCTCAACCCTACGTCTGCACTAGCCATCAACTTGATATGAACATCATGTCATACATGAATTCGGTTAATGTAGACTCTTAATGTTCATGTTTAGTTTATGGTCAAAACAAGAATAATGAAAAATTAATACCATTGTTCTGCGGGCATGTCTTATTCAATTTGACGACTAGTGGAGATATAGGGTAAGGAAAAAATGAAAATATGGAATTTTATTTTTCAAAAATTTACCAAAATTCTTTGAGATTCATTACCTTTTTATAAAAAAATTATCACTTTTCATAAAAAATTTACACAAGCTTGACAAGACCTTTGGAGCAGATTTAATAACAATATATCTTTTCAGCTGCATTTTAGCTTTGCTGAGTAAATATGTATAAACACAATCCGAAAATTATATTTTTGTGGGACAAATAATTTGTTTTTGCATACATTTTAAACTAAAATTAAGAGACAAGTAAAAGGATTGATCATCCAGACTTATTTTATGGTCTACAAAATCTTAACTTAACAGATGGCGACTTTTAATGACGGTTCTCAGTCGGTTAAAAAAACTTTCGTTCAAATTTAAATTACATTATTTTAAATTTCACAAGTGCTACAACGGCCACACCATTATTACAAAATTGCGCGTATATTAATTTCCGGCATTCATATTTTGCTGGGTAGTACTCAACCTGCTAACAATCTAAAGGCCAGGATTGACTATCATACTCAGTTGTACGATGTGCCAAAAATTGCATGTGTGCTCAAAAAGTATGATAGTGTGTACTAAAAGTGTATGTGTGTGAAAGACTTTTTGACAGATCTGTACGATTTTATAATCTTTTAAATTAATACATAAAATGATATTTTTTAAGGTGAGTATCTTCGCATCTATTTTGTATAATAGTGTGGTACCTACAACGTCATTTTCAAACGATTTTTTAAATAGGACAGAATTCTGTCAGATTTTTGTTTGATTTAATTGTTTGATTGTGTATGATAGTGAATCCTGGCATTAAGCAACAGAGCCTTCAATAAATAACTTTCGAAAATTAGATCTGGCAACCCCTGTTGTTGTTCGTATGTGCGTGGTAAAAAACAAAGGTGAATAAGTTACTTTCACCAGTGGTGTGTATAGAATAATACAACAATTAGCTTAAGTTGAGCTACCTTAATGGGTGCGGCGTCCTCTTTACCCCATATATTTTTTTAACGCATGAAATCGTCAAAAAAAGTAAAGTAAAATAATAATAATGCAACTTAACACAAGAGGCACTGAAACACTGTGCTAAAATTAAGCACAACATGCTATTAAAAGGTTGTAAAGAAAATACTACCTGTCTCTTTACTCTGCCCCTTTCAAAAGAGATGGTGACACATAAATTCTTTAAATGCTTATAATTAACTTTATCTAATAGTCCTGGATATCTGGTATCCTGCCAAGTAAACGTGCAGTATATAGTTAAAAAATTAACGGTTTTTAACTATTTCTGTCACCGAATGTTTGGGACATGAATGCCAGAATGCTTAAACGGATGCATTCGGCGATGTAATAAACTTTACTGACATATGAATCGCTTGAGTGGTGGAAGGAGATGACGTACAGAATTTTAAGATATGTTTGTATTAGTATAACGGTACTTAAAATACGCTTTTTTAAGAAAGCTTTTTAGAAAGAGATTCTCGTTTGCAAAAAAGAGCAGTTATCATTTAAAAGTTTTATGATTTAATTTGAATCTTTTGATTGTAAATGCCACTGCGTCACATTATAAATTCGCTGTTTTCTTTACTCCTCTATGACTTTTGAATACACTTTTTTAATTTATGGTCTTTATAATCCTATGGTCTCGTATTTACTTAACATGTGTTATTACAAACGCAGCCACCTACGCTACACTCGCTACACTACTGTGTTACTCCGACGAGAAATGAACTACTCGATGCCTTGTTTAGTAATCTAAACCATCCACAGACCACTCCACCTCGCTTAACACTGCTTAAGCCAGTCGTCATCCTTCTTAAAAACCAATAGTCACAACAACTTACATCTGCCGTACACTGTGATCATGTTGTTACTTCTTTCCGCTAACAGCTAGAACTCTTTTACTTTATTATAAAAGGCATCTTGATAATTATCTGCTATTCTTATTTTAAGTAGACGTCTCACTTTATTAACTGGTAATGTGCTTTACACATTAATTGTCTCTTTCCCGGGAGGTTTGTACTGCTGTTCTAAATTTTTTATTATTCTTTTGTACGCATGTCAGAAGATGGGCTCAAATTCATGATCTTCTGTTTTACAGTACGCTCTTCTACCAACGCATTCTTTGAGCTTGCTCAACTTAAGTAAGCTAATTGTCGTATTATTTTATACACCCACCCAATGGTGGTGGAAGTAACTTATTCACCTCTGTTTTTACCACGCACATACGGATGACAATAACAAGGGCTGCCAGATCTTATATTCGTAAGAATACGTTAAGTACGTTCCACAATGAAAAAATGTTGCCGTGAGTCAGCAGAGCTGGATACCCCACTACTACTGTCGATAACCTTCTTCAGAAAATTCTACTTACTAAGAATTTGGTCCTCAAAAGAAACTTTTCGAGAAATAAATTAAATTTTCTACTATTTTGTAAAGACTTATTGATTTGCCTACGTACTAAGAAACTAGTTTGGTGCGTTAAGAAATTCTACTTGTAAGAACAACATTACGATCTTTGCAATTAAAAAGCAAATTTGAAAATTTTAGTGACCAAGCATTTTCGATAATTAAATATGGAAAACACGGCATGAAAATTAAGTATTAAGTGGTTTTTAACTAATAACAGTTCTATTAAGCCTACATTAATTTCTGATTCTGTAGGTTTTTCTAATTTTCCCTACATTGCTATTTTAAATAAAACTTTAATTTCAGTTTCATATGATTGCGCAAGACATACACGCACACATACTAAGTGCCTTGTTAAAACTGATTATTTTTATAAGAAGAATAATTTACCAACCAGTTTTTTTTTTTAATCACAAATAAACTTTCGTTTCTCTTTGCGAGTTTGTTACTTAACAAAAAATAATTGATTTAATTTTTTTTACCAAATGACATTTCCCGTTATTTAATAAAAAAAAAGTAATAAAATATATTAAAAATCAAACTCACTATCATATTCATCGTTTTCTTCATTCGAAGCCGCTTCCGTGGAAATTCTATCATTGGCACCAAAACCCAACCATGATGGGAACCAACTCGATGATTTTATAGGTTTCGTGCTAACGGGAGCAGTGGTTGTACTGCCAATTTTCTTATTGCGACGATTAAAAGCAAACCACGACTTAAACCAGTTGCTAACTGAATAATCACTAGATTCATTAGAATCATCATAATCTTCATCATAGTCATCATTGGAATGTTGCTTTAACATGTTGTGATAGGAAGTGTATTTTGTATAGGGAGGAATATTTTGTTCATCATCGTTTTGGTCAGCATCTTTAAAGCTTAAAGTGTCTACAACACTTGACATAACCATTTGTACGGGATAGAATATCATGCGAAAAAATCCACCCAAATTAGAACTTAAACTGTTATCGTCTTCATCATCTTCATAATCGTCGTTTATTTTTAGATGAGGTGGTCGACGGCGTATACGCTTTTTAAAGTAAGTGGCTTTGTTTTTTAAAAAATTGTGTTTATTATTATTTGTGTTTTCTAAAGCAGGGTTTCTTAAATTTTCTGGCTTTATTTCTAAAGTTTTATTTGCAGTACTTTTTTGTGATGAAGTGGTGATGTCTTGTATTAAGCTTTCACTTATATTTTCCTTAGATAAATTTATCTCACTGGAAGATGTGTAATAAGGTTCATCATCATAGTTTAGTATTTTATTTCTATATGTATAGTCATCCTCATTATCTACTTCTTCCTCTTCTTCCTCATTGTCGTCATCTTCATATTCTTCCTCATCATCATCATCATCATCATCGTCATAATTTTCTCCCATATCAAAAAAATCATATTCTTTATCATGTTGTTTTCGTTTAGATTTTCGTTTCATTTTTTTGTAAAACGGTTTTTGACTTTTGTTACTTCTTTTAATAGTCCTTGCTGCCGCTAACAAATTTTGAGAAATATTTCCCTTGTTAAAGGTGGAATTTAAATTTCTTTTCAATTTATTATTATTTAAGTTCCCTTCCGATAACATTTTAGTTACTTTAAAATTTGTTAAATTAAATGGTTTAAAATTCCTTGTAATTTCTGTAGAATTTATTAAATGTCTCGTATTATTTTTGTGTTCAAAACTTTGTTTCTCTTTTATTTTTAATTCTATAGCTGCAGTGTTGTCCGGCCCTGTTTGATTGTGTGTTGTATTTTGAAATCTATTGGATCTCTTTACAAATTGAGGTAAAGTGGACATATTTTTTGCCCCGTCCACAAATGATCTTTTGTTTATGTGATGTTTGGATTCATTCGACAATTCTAAATTTGTAAACATATTTTTATTTAGATTTTTTAAATCACTTTTATGCTTTGAATAATTTGTTTTAATTTCATTTATTAAATCTGTTAATATCATTGAAAGCTTTGAAGTTTTTAAAAGATTTTCTTTACTTTTGGTTAAATTAATATTTTTAAAATTACTTTTATTTTTAAAAGAAACACTTTTTAAATATTCAAAATTTTCTTGAGTTGTTTTCTGAGAGTTCGAAAAAAGTTTGTAAAAATTAAACAAATTTTTCTTAGTTTTTTCAGTTGAATTTTGAGACAAAGTGTTTCCTATTTCACTAAACGTAAGGCCAATGCTCGCCTTAGATAAATCTGGTTGAGTTTTAGCTTTTGTAGAATTTTGAGGAAATATATTGGGATCCTTTAAAACACCTTTTTGTGGAGAAGTAAAAGTTGTAAAAGAATTTCTTAAATTATTGAATTTTTTAGCTCTCGTTTGCTTTTGATTTTGCACTTCACTTAACTCCTTTCCCAACGAACGTTTTTCTACTTTGTGATTTTTCTTTGATATATTTGGCATCACTGAACTGGAAAAAATATTTTCAATATCGGGCTTCTCCAGTTGAGTTGACAATTTCTCTTTACTTTTATAAATCTTTGAACCCAATATAATGACAGGTCCTTCTAGTTGACTTACCAAACCCGGCCTTACAGTGGTATTCAAAGCTTTGATATTCCCTGGATTTGGTTTTTGCAACTTATGCTTTTGTTTGTTCTTCTTTTTCTTTTTCCTTAAAGGTCTTTTATCTTTTACTATCAACTCTGTTTTTATCACAACTGGTGAAGGCTGTTTAATGGTGGTGACATTAAGAGAAATCGGTTTCTTTAATGTTATGATTTCAGGTCTAAATGTAGAGCTGTTTTGGAAATTTTGACATTTTTGTTTAAATTCATTTTTTAGCTTTAAAATATCTTGCTCGTATTGTTCTTTGGTTATAAAAATGGGTATAGTGCCATTCGATGTCGTAACATTTTCTGTAGATTTACCAATTTCTGTTATGGCATAAATTATGCTTGTGGCTGGGTTTTTAAAATAAATCGGAAAACTTGTTTGGGTATTATTTTTTGAAGGAGTCTCTAAAGAATATTTGTCATTTTTTAAAATTGACGATTCACTAACAGGCCTTAAATTAATTTGTGGTTTTATATCGAATGTGTTTTCACTGGCAGCAGTAACCACTGTGGGCTTTCTAACAAATGTTTGCTGGATCAAAGGCTTGGACAGTTTATCTTTAAAGTTATGGAAATCTAAAGATGAATCAATTTTTGTTAAAGGTTTTAAATATTTTCGTTGAACTGGGTTTTTCTTTAATTGTTTGAATTTTTTTGATTCTTTATTTCTATAGTAAAATTTTGGCACAAAATGTCTTGCACGATTGTCTACAAAGTCTTGATGGCGATTGACGGATTTTAAAAATAAATTATCTCTTTCATTTTTAAGGACAGACTGAGTCCAAGTGCGATGCGTTTCACTTAAAAGATTATCAAATTCCTCGGCACTGGGATGATAACCAAAATCATAATGAAAACCCGTTGTAACACTCATTAATGCCATCAATAATAATTTCAGTAATAATAATTTTTTTATAACAAAAAAGCAACACATTTTCAAACTGATGATTGACACAAGTTATAGTTTTATGCAAAACACTTCCTTTTCCTGTGAGTTTATTTTTTTTATTTTTTAAATTAATTGTTTTTCTTTAATAGTTAAAGAAAAGAATTAAAACATTTAGCGGAAAATGTTTTCTTTACACACAACCATTTAATCCAACTTGTTCTTGTCAAGTGATTTACAAAAAGTTCAAGTGAAATTTTACACGAGTTTTGAAACTTGTAGATTTTCCAGTTAAAATTGAAATGCCGCCTTAATTCTTTAGGTCATGAAGAAAAAAAATTTTTTTCTTAATGGTTCAGTGACAAAATGTCACAAATGTTGAATTACACAAACACACATCATGCGTTCATATGGAGCTCTGTACTGTCGATCGTAGAAGAAATTTCGATATTTATCGAAGCATTACAAATTGTTAATAATCTAATCACATATCTTGAAAATAATACAAACTTTAATTGTTAACATTAACCCAATGAATACTTTTATCTTTTTTCTTTATTAAAAATGAAACAAAATGTGACTTTTCTTTTCAACCCATTTTTTTGCTTCATATTATTTTTTTTCATAAATTTCTTTTATTATAATTTTTTCTAATATTTAAATCAAATATAAACTGTTTTCATTTTTTATTTAAAACGATTGTTAGAAGTTGTATTCAATTTTTATTTAAATTGTTGAATTTATTCCTTTTGCATGTGTTCACTCTTTTACGTTTAATGATGGACTGACTGCCGCTGCAACTATTTGTTGCAGAATAATTCATGTTGGTTTTCAAAGTCTTAGTTGCAGCTTCCTTTGCACACATGTTTGCATTACTCGTTTTTATTATGGTATTTTCACACAGTAAAGTAAAATTAATTTCAGGCATCTTAAAAATGTTTAGGTTAAATTTTGATAAAATTTTACGAAATCAACAATCCAAAGAACCCTCTGGGTCTCATAGTGGTGTTGTCGGTTTACAAATACAAATAAAATTTTGTTTATTATTTAAATTTTTATTTTCCTTACGAGGGCTGCTCTATATATTTCTGGCCTAATAGTGAAAATGCGAATATTTATAATCAAGAATTGTTTCATTGTTTTTCAAAGTTTTCTCCAGCACGATTTATACACTTTTGCATGCGCTCAAACCAGTTGTCGAAGCACTTTTTCCACTCCGATTGAGACACCTCTAAAACATGGTTTTTGAACACTTCAACAGCTTCTTCTGGCGACGAAAATCGTTGACCACGCATTTTTTTCTTGATGTGCGGAAACAAGAAGAAGTCGTTAGGTGCCAAGTCAGGGCTGTACGGCGGATGACCCATTAATTCGACGTTTTGGCCGGTCAAAAACGCTCTGGTTTGAGCCGATGTGTGAGAGCTCGCATTGTCATGGTGAACAATGATTCGTCTTCTCTTGTTGGTTTTTCGAATTTCTCCGATGACTGCAGGCAAACAAATTGTAGTGTACCACTCAGAAGTGACCGTCCTACGTTGCTCAAACGGAACAGTCGCCACATGACCAGTTTTGCAGAAGAAACAGGCGACCATTTGCCTCGAAGTGCTTCTTCCACGAACAACTTTCGTTGGATTTTGCTCGTCTTTGAAGACCCACACGGTCAATTGGTGTTTCGTTTCCGGCTCATACGCACAGATCCATGATTCGTCACCTGTGACGATCTTATAAACGTCTTTTGAAGCACCGCAATCGTATTTTTGCAACATTTCTTTGCACCAATCGACACGAGCTTTTTTTTGAGCGTCTTTCAAATTGTGCAGGATCCAACGAGAACAAACCTTTTTTACGGCCAGGTGTTCATGCAGTATCGAACGTATGCTGGTGGAAGAAATGTCCAAGGATGTCTCTATTTCTCGGTATGTCGCATGTCGATCTTGCATTATGAGTTCACGCACGGCATCAATGTTCTTTGGCACAACAGCCGTTTTTGGACGACCTTCACGGAATTCGTCTTTAAGCGAGCTTCGGCTACGATTAATTCATTATAGCAATTTTTCACAGTGCTATAGGATGGTGCTACATCGCAATACAAAGATTTAAGTTCATCAATGCACTCTTGTCGTGATAATCCACGTCAAAAGTTGTGAAAAATGATGGCACGAAAATGTTCACGAGTGAATTCCATTTTTTTCTATATTAATTTTTTCAAGTCACTGTAAACAACACAAATAATGGTCGTATGTCAAACAAATGTCAAAATGTCAAAATGACAAACTTTGCAATGGAAATGTCAGATTGCACTTGGCAGCACTCAGTAGTGCCAGGCCAGAAATATATATAGCAGCCCTCGTGAAGTAAGATTTTGAAGTTATTTAAAGTGGCATTTTGTTTTTAATATGACTTGAATTTTTAAACGACCAATTATTATTTTGGATTTCGCTGGTAGACAAAGTCTGCAAAATTATATCGTTACGGCATATAATTTTTCATATTTTTCTTCACTTTATTAGGCAAAGAATGAAGAATATTACACTTCACCATAGGTGGAAAAAGGTAAAGGAAAAAATATTCATTACCGACCCCATAAAGTAAGAATTATTATATATTCTAAGCTCTCATGCATAGCGTTGCCGATAGAGCGTCTGTTCGTTCGTGTTAAGGTTGAATTCAACTTTGCCAAGGCGCTAGATGAGCTAGAGGAAATTTAAATACCCTAATCGATCAGACATAGTGTCAAAAGAGGTGCTTTTGAAAATCAGCAAGAACGGTCAATGTCCTTCGAGGCATCGAGAAAAACGCCACGCCTGACTCTAATTTTCTATATCATTTGAATCAACTGATTTCTTGTTTTTATATTTTTTTTCGCTCCATCTGCTTGTTTTTATTTTATTGGAGTTATTTCACTGAGCTAGATTTACATATATGGTGAAGGGTATTTAAGATTCGGCATAGCAGAATATAGTTCTCTTACTTGTTTCTTAATAAAAACTAAGTTTTTATTTTTAGGTCTGGCAACTCTAGTTAATGTTAGATTAATAAGAATTGTGAGATTGTGGCTGTGACTCATCTACTCGGCAATCAAGGGAGTTCATTGTAATTCCGTTTCAGAAATAAAAGTAATTTTCTACATGAAATACTTCGTCTTGGAATGAATATTCTTAAGCAGGTGTGATTAAATTCACGGCCGATTATTTTTTATTGTTGTTGTTAAGAGCCCAAAATTTTTGTATGTATTTTACTAAAATAAAAATATAAAAAAATTGTCACAGTTATTGGATTTTTTGCACCTTAAGCCCCCAATTAAAGGTTAAAGAGCTGTAATATAAGTGTTTAGTACGTAAAGTACTTCTTTAATCACCCGGATTTTATTTTTACCCGCTATCAATCACTTAATCGTTGAGGAAAGTTATACAGGTTTTCTAGTAATCAATCTTTGTTTAAATTTAATTTACAGCTTCTTCTTTTTCATTTGCATTTTCAAGTCTATTTTTTTCTAAGGAAATTTAGGTTGACGAAAAAAAAAGCTAAATTGGCTCCAGACGCGCTGCCAAAGAAAAAGTAAAACATGTCTATATAGAATTTTACATTGCAAAAAGAAGAAGAGATGAAATTTCAAAATTTTAATAAAAAATTATTTTTATAGTAAAGTGTTTTTAAACAAATCTGCAGAAACGAAATAAAGTTTTTTTGCTTTAAATTCATTTTTTTTTTAATTTCTAAAAACCTTTTTTTTTAGAAGGAAAAATAAATTTTTGCAAATGTATGCGTACGTTTTCCAAAGAAAACAAGAAAAATTAGACACTAGCAGAATGAAATGCAACATTTTCAGGAAACCCTACATTCTTCATCAGCATTCTTTGCATCTATCTACCTTATATTATGTACATTGTAAACATCATCTATTTAATCAATTAATTTTGTAAATAATAATACGAGAATTATTCATATCAATGTTAATTTGGTTCGTCGACACGAAAACCAAAGTATTTGTTCACTTTTCCCTTGTAACTTGTCTTGTACATTTGTTTTTGCAATTGTATCAGCCATCGGATGATGACGAATGCAATTTTTATTTTTTGTTTATTTTAACTTCTTTTACTCACAACATTATAGATGCTGTTTCAGTATCATGTTGATTGTTATGAGTTCGTTTATATTAACAGTTTAACCCCTATTTTTATAAAAAAATAAATCTGCAGAAACTTAATTATGTCCCAGTGCCGATTTACGAAAATTTTAAATCTGTAGTAATAAAATAAATAGTTATAACCGAACACAGTAGGCTTGATATCTTCAATTTATCCTTCCTTTTTTGTTTACATAAGGAAGCTTCTGCATCTATTAAAGGTTTTATTTCTTTTTAGTTTGGAATTTGATTAATTTTTGAGTTGCCTCAATTAAATATTTAGTTAAAAAATAGGTAAGAAATATTTAATTATTAAATTGTATCAAATGTATATTTAATTAAAAAGAAAAAAAAAACAAATTTTTACTTCAATAAGTCATTGAATCAATTTAAAATTAAATTAGTTTCTATATAAAAACAATTAAAACTTTAATGGGTGCTGTGACGACACGTTTGCGCCATTAGTAGCCAATATTGTTATTAAAATATTCGAAATGCCTTTTTTACATATCCCCGCTTTTTTTTAATTTTCATAATGTACGAGGCATTGAAAAGATACAAAATATATTCAATAATGAAACAATGATCGTAAATCAACTTTTAATTTTGTTCAGTTCATCTCGAAGAAATTCATTAAAATTGTGCTCTTCTCGAAGGCTAAAGAAAACATCATAAGCATGTGTGTGAACAAATTTGCTATGGATGAACATTAATGATAAAAGCCTTAAAACATATAACTGCCTTTAATTAAATTTGTCTTAGTGTATAATTTTATTTATTTATTTTACTGTCATAAGTAACAATTAAAAAGAAAGAAAAATAAAACTTCACCTCTGATTACTATTCCCGTCAGGTCAGAATTGGTTAGTCAAAGTTAACATAATTCTAAAGTGTGAAGACACAATGACAGCAAGAAGAGTTTTTGGGTGGCAATAACAGAATTTTGTTGTCTTAAGATAATAATGTGTTCATACATACAGTTGTCTGTCGGTCAAATTAGAGGATCAATTTAGATGAAATTTTGTAGAAGTTTTAAAATAACTAAAAAAGACCAGTAAACATTTTATCTTCGGTAAGTTCAGTATCTATTTTTATACCCTTCACCAAAAAAGGGTATATCTAAGTTCTTTATTCTGTTTGTAATTTCTAAAATATCCATTTCCGATCGCATAAAATATGGATATATTCAGAGTCCTTACGCATAGCGAAGACGATTAAGCGATGTCCGTCTGTCTGTCTATGTTAGTGTGTAAATCAAATTTGCCAAGACACGAGATGAGCTACATAAAATTTAAATATGCCAATTGATCAGACATAGTGTCGAAAGAGGTGCTTTTGGAAATCAGCAAGATCGGTCCGTCTCCTTCGAGGCAGTAGGCAAAACACCACGCCTGTCTCTAATTTGTCCATATCATTTGGACTAATTAAGTAACTACAATAAAAAACGAATATAACGTGCGATAGGGAATTAAAAAATAAGAAAAAAAACATCAAGTAAAACAATTTTTGATCGCCCATAATTTCCGAGAGTCCGGGTCTCTGAACTTTTCATAAAAAAGTACGATTACGCACCACAGTTTTTACGATATCAATATGGGTATCATTTAAAAGCTTTTAAAAAGATCTTTCGGAAAATACTAAAATTTTTTCAAAAAACTTAACCCATTAAGAGCCAATGACATTTTTATGTAATTTTTTTTTATAAATTTTAAATTCTCAGTCACCTCAATATTTGTCTTTTTGGTTGGAGTTGGTTTACAAAATTAGATTTACATACATGGTGAAGGGTATATAAGATTTGGGTCGAATACAGCACTCTTACTGAAAGCAAAATCCAAACTATGCCATTTTACTTACCTCACTTTACTACACCTCTCGCCATCAAACAAAAATTCCGTCCTTTCAAATTTAAAATCAAAAATGTTCATAAATATATAAAAGACGATCAGCCGTTTAATTGCTACATTTTATTGCCACCCTTCTAACAAAATCTCATAAAAAACAATCACTGGATTTATGACCGACATAATTAAGATGGAGAATGATTAAATCGAAAATTGTAAAACACTAATAAAAATATTAATCATGAAATGAAAATGATTGTTTTTAAATTCTCTAAAACAGATTAACAATAAGAAAAGAAAGTGAACAACTACTCTAATTTGAAGCATGCAGCTGGCTGGGGTTTTGCCACAAACTAATTCAACTACTTTTTAAAACAGCAATTAACCGGCACTAGTTTGTCGGCATAGATGGGTATTTATACGCAACATCTCAAAAAAGCTGAAAGTGAGTCAAATTACTTGGTTCCATGCCTTATGTAAAAGGTCCGCCATCTAACGTTTTTTTTTCAACTAGTGGTTATTTTGTGAACGGTAACATTTAGCTCATGTCTGATTTGACAGATAATTAGTTTTATTATCCTTCCGCTGAACGAATATGGGTGTGTATACGCTTAAACAGCGCTGGGAAATATTGCGACATTACTTTGAAAATCATAGTGTGGAATGTGTGCGAAAATTGCTTACGGATTTTGGAAGAATAGAAGCTTCGTCAGCTCCGTATGTTCGTTATCTTGTGAAATAAGTGAAAGAAACTGTCATCCTCATCGATAAAACAAAGCGTTAAAAGCCAAAAACTGTGCGTACACCCGTTGATGTGGCAGAAAGTGTGCGTGAAGCCCCATCAACATCAATTCACCGTCGTTCTCAACAACTGAATATTTCAGAGATATCATTGAGACGAATTTTGCATAAAGACCTTGGTATGAGGCCATACAAAGTCCAATTAGTTCAAGAGTTGAAGCTAACTGGCCATCCAATGCGTTTTCGCTTCGCTAAGTTGGCCTGCGATCTACTTAGAGAAGATACCGATTTTGCCAAAAAAAATTTATCTTTTCAGCTGCAGCTCATTTTGATCTTGGCGGGTACGTAAACAAGTAAAATCGTCGCATTTGGGGCACAGAAAACCCGCACGCATACATTGAAAAGCCGGTGCACCCAAAACGAGTCACTGTTTGGTGCGGATTTTGGTCTAGAGGCATAACTTGACCATTTTTCTTCGAAAAAGAGCAAGCAGTAGCCGTTACAGTCAATGGCGATCGTTATCGGGTCATGTTGAACGAATTTTTGTTCACAAAAATTGAAGAGGAGGATATTGGCAACTTTTGGTTTCAAAAGGACGGCGCTACGTGTCACACAGCCGAAGCTACACTCGATGTTTTGCTTTCTGTTTTTGAAGATCGCATTATCAGCCGCAGAGCTGATGTTAGTTGGCCACTTCGGAGCTGCGATTTGACACCGTTGAAATATGAATTGTGGGGTGCCATCAAAGATAAGTGTTACGTCGACCAGAAACAATTGACGCCTTAAAGGACAATATTCGTATCGATAATGTGCCTTAAAATTGGACCGATCGTGTAGGCTACTGCATGGCCAGCCGAGGCAGCCATTTGAATGAAATTATTTTCCATTATTAACCGGAAGGATTGTACTTTCAAATAAAAAAAAAGAAATTTGAGAAAATATTTAGTACGTAATAAAGCAAATGTAATTTTGTATTATCAGACTCAAAAAATTTTTTTGTTTAAATTACAATTTATGTACTCACTTTCGTTAAACATAATACAAGAAATAAAGAATTAAGAAATCAATTTATTTCTCTGCATTAGAATCCATTAATAGCAAAAATTGATTCGTGACTCTGAAACGTTCTGTTATTTGCAAGTAAGGAAGTGGGAAGCGTGAAAAATATGTAACATTAGAATAATAGAATAAAAGACAATTCTTGCCAAAATAAAACCGACTTCCAAGCAGACAACTTTTTTCATATTTATATAATATTTAAGAAAGATTGCTTCAGGATTTTTTATATGTCGTAGAACAAAATATGAATGCAGATTAAAAGAGAAAATTCAGCAGTTATGTAGTCACTCTTTTTTTATACACCTTTCATTGCTGACACAGTAAAAAAAATTTGTTTAAATTCTAAGCGTTAGCCTATAACTGTTTAAAAGATTGGCCATATACAAAATTATAGGGCACCCTTTAATTTCTAATTTTAAATATTTATACGATTTATTATACTTGATATAGTAATGAACATTCTGTCTAATTTTCAAGAGTTTGTCTTAACGGTTTCAGAGATAGGGCCTTAAAGGTGAAATAACATCAGTTAAAGGGACACCCTTTAATTTCTAATTTCACGTTTGCTACTTGTTATAGCGCAAATTTCAATCAATTGTCTACAACTGTTCAACAGATTGGTCAAATACTTCAAATAACAGCAACTAATGGAACACCCTTTAATTTATAATTTTAAATATTTTTATTTCTTAATATACCAGACAAAATAGTAGGCATTCTGTTTAATTTTCAAGTGTTTGTATATAAAGGTTTAAGCGACAGGGCCATATAGGTAAATTTACTTCAAATAGGGGAACACCCTTTAATTTCTAAATTCAAATTTATACTTTTTTTATAGCGCACTTTTTTGTAAATTTCAGCTGTCTGCCTATAACAGTTTAAAAGTTTTGCCATATCTATCAACTTGCATCAACTATTGGGACACCCTTTAATTTATAATTTTCAATGTTTATATTTGTTATTATAACGGTCATAGTAATCGTCATCCTGTTAAATTTTCAAGCGTTTGTCTTTAAAAGTTCAAAAGATACGCGCACATTAGTAAATTTATTCTCCTATGGGAACACCCTTTAATTTTTAGATTTATTTTTGTATAACTTTTTGCTATTGGGAGCTACGGTAATACGCATTTTTTTAATTTTTAAGAAGTGCGCTCTACTGTGCATAAAACAACTACAAAACATGTATGTTGTATGGGGACACCCTTTAATTTTTAAGATTACTTGATTTTTTATTTTATTTCAAATTACAAAAAAATTTTAAAATCGGTTCATTTCTGAACTGACTGAGTTCTGCGGACATAAACATAAAAAAGCATCATTCACAGGAATCGATAACCTTCTTCTTTTTTTCGGTTAAAAAGGGAGTTGTAAAGGTACAACAAAAAATTATTATAGATCTAACAATTGTGAGGACATGATCAAGAAAAAAAAAGAGTCTAAAAGCAATATGGTAGGACGCGAATTTGATGAATATGACACTCTCTCTTAAGCCGTTATGGGCACAAGCTTGAAATTTGTACAGAAGATGAACTGCTATGTCTGCTTTAAGAGCAATGTGATTTTTAAGTGATTTTGATGACCTTTTTGTTCTGAACTGTAATAGGCAAAGACTATAAATTTGTGCAGCTAACAAGTCATTTATTATTATTCTTTGGCGGGTGTGAAAAAAGCTACAGCCGATAACAAAATTAAAGAAGAGTATTTTATGCCATCACAAAAAAGGCAAAATTTCCACACAGCAGCTTTTAAGCATGATTTGGCTTAAAACTATAAGAACAAAAATTTTGTGATCTTATCAATTTGAATCATAGTTATTTTTTAATTTTTCTGCTTTTCACATATGTACGTGCTTGTTCTAAAATTTTTGCTAAAATTAATTATAACCAAAAGAGCTGGAATGCGTAATTTTTTATACGTTAAAAAATATTTTTCTTTTTATTATGTGCAATAACAATTCCTAGAGTTCTATCATGACCCATTTACAATTTTTTTTCTTTTATTATTTAAATGACATTACAAACAACTCGCAATGCACTGTGGTCTTAAGAAAAACTCTTGCAAAATTTTTCAAATGTCTGCCAAGCCTAAAATGAGTTAGAGAAATTAAAAAAAAAATTGTTTTAATAAACTGTCTTCAAAAAATGATAAAAACAATTTTTTTTTTTTCATTTTAGGTGTAAAAATAAAATTTATTCTTTATGTTTATAATATTTTATCTTTTATATTATTTGTTAATTCTTGAGCTTAAAAACTAAACATTTCACACCAAAGTGCAATGTAGTTATAACTTTTTTGACCTCTTTAAAAATTTATCACAATGACCAGATTGTTATCATTAAGGCCGACCATTCATACGTTCTTACTGCACACACTGACTGCAGTTGTTAATAAGTTGGACTTTAGCAAGCTCGTTGTCTGCTTAAAGAAGTTTGTATCATCAATGAAAATAAAAGTGACTGGACTTGTTTCTACTATTTTTGTTTTTTTTTTTTGTTGTTGTATGTTTTGTTTGCTTGTTTTATTTTTACCAGAAATCTGCATCATCATTTTAACGGTTTGTTAATGTACATAATTGTTGGAAGTCTTGATTTCATTTGTTTTGAGTTGTTTTTTAATTTAAATGTAAAGAGATCATTAAACTCTTATTAACACGCAAACATTCATACGCAAACAAATAAACACACACACACACACACATACAAACATAGAAGGAAGCATTACTTTCTGCAAAAATGAAGATGTATAAAATAATTTTAAATTAACATTTTTTAAACATTATTTTTACAAAATCACCAGTACGAATATATAATTTTTAAATGTTTTTTGTTAATTAACCCTTCGTTTTTTTTTTCAGAAAGAAAGTTAAAATTATTGATATCATTTAATCTGACTTGTGTAATACTTAATAATTAAAATTTCATACTTTCATGACTTCAACAAAAACAATATTCATAAAATATTTTATTAAAAAAAAAAAAGAATCAAAACAAAACAAAAAGCTTTAAAATAAAATTATTTACCTTCATTCTTCTGTACATAATAAAGTATGGGCGTATATAAGCCACCCCCGGAACAAACTGAAAGGCCATCAAAAATATTTTCTTTTTTTTTATTTCTAATAGTTGACACAATTTCCTTTTCGCTAAAGTACAACAGCTGCCACTTATTTTTTTTTATAACGCTGATGGATTAAAAACAAAATTGGGAAAAAATTTTATTTAATTTTTGTTGGGTGCGTAAAGCATTTTAGAATTGAGAAAAAATAAACAACAAATTTACAAAAATTCAAAAATCTACCAAAAAAATTTATTTTAAAATTAAAAGTCCACAAAAAAATAATAAAATTTCCAAACATAACAAATTTATTATTTTGGAAAAATGAACTCTCCAAAATGTAAATTAAAATAAAAAACCGTCAAATACGACTAACACAGCAGGGGTTTCCTTAAAATATATGAGCCACCTTTAATTTTTGATTTATTTTCTTATTCACTGCTTCAAATTTAAGGTGACGGCCTATTAAAACAAGGAACTATAAATCACGGTCTCTATGGAAACACTCTTTATTTTTTTAAGTTTATAGTTTACACATACTCGTATTCGTAGATATTCTGTGTAAAGTGTGTACATGAAAATCACGTCGCTATTGGGATACCTTTTAATTTGAAGATTTATTTTTCGTACTTGTTGCTATAGCAGACATAGTTTTACATTAACTGTGCCTACCACAGTTCAAGAACTAAGAATTATTTTAATGAATATCACGTCACTTTTGGAACATCCTTTGTTTTAGCAGCTTATTATGTCATACACTTTTGTTGAAAAGGGTCAAGAGTCTACATAATACTTTTCAGATGGCCGTAATAGACCAACAAACCTTGTTGCAAAATGGACAGGGTTGTATTTTAACGCTTTGGTTACGGAATCCTTAAAACAATATTTCAAAAACTTATAGAGTGATATTTCTGTGTAGAAAAAGAAAACTTTCAAAATTAATAATTTTTCAAAAGACTTTAAAAAAGTTATGCTGACGTGGGACATTGCTTGAATTCCGTATAATGAGCGGCCAGAAATAGAAGAAGTTTTCGAAGGACAATTTAACTTGGCAAATAGACATTTTTTGTTTGAATCAAGAAAAGAATGGAACAATCAAAATAACCCGCCCATTTCTACGCCCACCTTCCGTACAAAAAGAGATTTAAAATTTGACCTACGGCATTGTTTTTTGGCTCGTAGCATTAAAAAATCTTTAGAATTTTTTATGTCAAATTTGAAAAACATCCGCCCACTTCCCATACAACTTGTGTTGAAAAAGTGCCATAACTCCCTTGATTTTTAATGCATTGACTCAATTTTCCCAATATATAAAAATTATAATTGTTGAATGGGCTCCTGAAAATATATATGTACTTGATCCTCCCACCTTAGCGCCCATCTCCCATAGAAAAAACATGAATAAATAATCAAAGCATAGTCTTTTAACAAGTTTTCTACACCATCATTATCGTACTCCAATTTTTCGATTTGCAGCTTGAAGCGAATTCTATTTATCAATGGGTCTGAAGTCAATTGAAGATTATGCATTGCGTTTCTCGCTTTCTGAGCTTCCTCGGACAGCATACCTGATACAAATAATCGATTAAAATGTAAAAAATAAAAATTTATTTTAAGAAGGGCCCTTAGATTTGCTATAGGTTTTCTATAGGCAGAATATCTTCTGCTATTGTTTTGCTATCATTAACCCGAATCTCACGCACAGTCAAAGGCGTGTAGCACAAGCCGTAGAGATCAACAAGCAACTTTGCAATATCCATGCAATATATATGAAATTTGTTAGTGCCGATGTTGCGGTCAAAATAATTTTTTAACTGTGTATTGACGCTTCTTTTATGCCAATTAAGTTTGCAGTTTTGGCCGGATTTTCAGTCGAATTGTTATCGTCTGTTGTGCCCATACCTTGCTTCATTGCGTCCATATTTATGCCCAGTGTCAACTTTAACCTCTTTTGAATTTCAGCTATTGATTAGTATGTATATTACGTAATAATTTAAATAGTAAAGAACTGTGGCAACAATAAAATGCATGAACGAAAATTCATGTTTTGTTAATTTACCACTTTATAGTCTTTACTGTTTTTTTTTTTTTTTTTTTGTTTTTTGGGAAAGGAGCAGATAGCTAAGGCTTCAAGCTGTAGTTTGACATCTTTCGTTAAACAGCGCTCAACATCGCTTAAAAGATGAAGTCCACTAAACTTGATGAACATTAAAATTTTGATGTCGTTTATACTTTGTTCTACGAAATTTTTTATATGACAATTTTTCAAATATTTTTTAATACAAGTCTGATTTATGACAATTGTCATTTACGAAAATAATTTTGCATGCAATTTTAAACAAGCGACCATATATAACTTCAAGTGTGTCTGTCCAAACAAATAATAAATGTATCAGCCTAAATTTACAGAATCAAAATACTGAGACATCTACCAAGAATATAACAAAAAATTATCACTTCAACCAATGTGCGTGGCAGCATTAGTTTTTTATATTTTTTCAAAAATATAAAAATGCATAAATAAATAAAAATATTTTAAAATTTCGGAAAATTAAGTGTTATTGTTTTTTTGACCTTTTTTATAATTTTATTTTCTTCTTTAACAAGCACTAGGTCAGTTTTAAAATAAAAATATTGTTTATTTTTTCTTTCAATATTTCGACACTGTTGGGTGGCATCTTCAGGAAACAGGAAACAAAATTATTAAAATTAAATTTTTTTTCTTTTTTTCTGACGTTGTTTTGTAAAATTCGTTAAAAAATAAAATTTGTTGTAATTTTTACAAATTTATTTATCAAATATTATTATTATTTAATTATTTTCAGTTTTTAGATTAACGAAACACTACAAATTAACTCAATGCACAAAAAAGACAAATGGCGAAAAATAACTATAATAGTAGAATGTTGCCTACAACATGTTCGCCGGTGTGAACGTGAACGATAAAACAAAAGAGAATTCCAGAATTCGGCAAATGTGAACTAATAACATAATTTGCATCCTAGGGTAAATCGTACTAAGGAAATTGCTGGGCTGCTCGAATAAAATGATAATAAATGCCATAAGATATGAGCAAAAAGTTAAATTCCATGGTAGGAAGCAAGTTCTGTCACCCTTAATAGTAAAATTATTAGTACGGGCGACTAAAGCAAATCCCTTTATTACAGCAACGGAGCTCGTAAAAACATGTGATGCGTCAGCAAGCGTGGAAACTATTCGCCGCAGACTTCGAGACAACATCATCAATGTCTCTAGTTCTCGAAAAGTGCTGCACCTTTTCTCTAAGCACGTTGCTAAACGGATATCTATTGCTAAAGCACATTTAAATTGGCCAAAGTGAAGAAATGTGCTATAGACTGACGATTTCATAATTGTTCCTTTTGGTAAAAAGGGTTTCAGATGTTTTTGTTCGTGACCATCTAACAGCGAATACAAGCCACCTTTCACATCAAAGCCTAGAAAACATGAAGCTCATAGTATTATGGTATATTGGATCAAAACCGTTTTGGATTCATCGGTTTACGTAAAAATAAAATTATGCTGCCGTATGCTTACTATATAATACCGCACACCACACCAGCAAAATTGCAAAAATAAATGGTTCAACGATAACTCTATCAATGTAATGAAGTGGCGTCTCCACATTTAAACCCTATCGGTAATCTGCGGACGGACATAAAGTAGGGTGTATTTTTTTACAATAAAACCAACAAGCGTTGAAGGGCTCTGGGAGGGTGTGCAGAAAATTTGGAGTTCCAACAACGTTGAAAGATGCCTGCATTCTGTTGAATCCATGGGAAGGCATTGTGCCTCGGTAATAGCAAACAAAGGGCACGCGACAAAGTATTGAAACCAAAGAATTAATTTATTTAAAAGATCTCTGAGTGAAATTTTTGATTTAAGAAAGACCACTAATTTTTGTTAAAAATAAATTGAAGTGCTATTATTTTGATTGTGTAGCTTTTTAGTCTTTTGTTTATATCAATTAAAAAAAATTTTTGAAAAAACCCTACTATTTTCTTATGATAATAAATCATTATTTTGAAAGAATTTATTATATTGTTTTGAGTTGAATCTGCCCAACAGTTAAACAGATATAAACGGAGTCATTATAAATTTATGCGTAGTGCTATTACATTGACCGCAGCTATATATCCGATCCTATAAAGTCCATTTGCCCGTACGTTTATTTGTTATCGGGTTGAAATCCGTACTACCACGACCCCAGACGTGTTACGGAAAATGTATGAGCACTGTTCTTAGTTTCGAAGTTTGTCTTAATGAAATTTAACAACATCGATTTATAAATAGTGGAGTTATTTTCAAAAAATGGAGAGCGCTTTTCTTTTCCTTTTTCGGATTTTTTATTGTGTTTTTTCGTTGGTTATTATTATTTTTTGTTTTGATGTATTGAAAATCGAAATTTTAGAAAAAAAAACTACAAATCATCAAGTAATTGGAAAATCACTAAACCATATAAATTTCACTAAAATTTTACGAAATATAATAAAATTTGCTAAAAAAAAAAAGAAATTTGAATTAAACGTAACGAATTAAATTTTTACCAAAGTCATTGTTTTCACGAAAATTTCCATTAAAATTTTAATTTTTTCTAAAAGCCTGGTTTACCCCGAGCTTTTGTTTTTCGAGCTTCTATTTCAATAGATTTCTTTTTTTTAATTAAGGAAAGTGAAGGATGACAAATAAACAACTAAATTTCACCCCAAATATCTTTATTATTTTTTTTTTTTTTTGTATTAGGATCAGCACTCAGGGGATGAGCCGTACTTAGGCAATGCATTGTGCTAGAAGTGGGAAATTAGGTTGTGGGAAGTGAGTCCTTATTATATCTAAGATTCACATATTCCCGCAAGACAAAAAAAAACTATATTTTAAGAAAGCAAATACACAATTCTTTTGTTGAAGGGTATAAAAGATTCGACAATGCCGAATATAGCACACTTACTTGTTATTATTATTATTTTGTCGCTTTCTACTTCCCTTAAATAATGCATTTATTTATTACAGATGCTAAATTCAATTTGTTCAAACTTTTTTAACGCGTCATGAAATAACCAGAGTTTTACACGTTTAAATAATTTTACAACGATAACATTTAAATTTTTTGCCAACAAAAGTTTTATGTGTTCACCACAACAATGTGGGTAACAAGTAGTTAAATTGATTGTTTTTCATTGTTTTCTAAAGGTGATCGAATTAGTCACATATTTGAGCTGAAAGACGTAATGAAAAAGTTATGGAAACAAAATTTTTGTGCTTTTCAAAATATTTATAAAAATATATTAGAATCTTATAAAAGGAAACATGAAACATTTATTGTATAAGCCGTGTATTTTAAAAGTGGCATAAGTCACTTATTTTTAAAAAAATAATAATAATCACAGCTGCTATGGTTTTATGATGACCGAAGTTTTTATTGGGGTAAAATAAACACCCTGAGATAATAAGTGCAGGCATTTCTTTTCGAGATTTAGCCTTAATAATTTTAAAACCTTTGAATCACAATCCTTTAAATATGTGCATCAGCTTAAAAGCAAAGTGACTTATGACATTTTTAAAATAAACGGCTAAAATTTAAAATCGTATTCGTAAGTATAAGTTTCAGGAAAAATTGCATAAACACACAAAAATAGTGGTTACGCTTTTTTGGCCATACATTTGACTAATCTGACCGCACCTTAACACTTTACATGACTTCATTTAACAATTTGTTTGTACAGTTATACCCCGTTAGTCAGGATCCATGTCTATTATTTTCTTGTTTATTATTTCATACATGAAATAAGTGCTGCCACACATTTTAGTAAACATTCGTTTTGGCAATGTTATGGTGTTGTTGCCATCACATTTTAAAAAGAATATTTGAACTAAAGAAAGCCTTTGAACTAAAGGTTGAAAAGTAAAAACAATACGTCAGCAGAATATTTGAACTAAGAGAGATTTTGAACTAAAGAGGGCCTTTGAACTTAAATTTGAACTAGTTCATTTTCAAACTTTGAACTAAAAAGATCGATCAATAAATTGAATTATATGGCACAAGTCTTTCATTAACCCAGTGCCTTTCTCCACTCAATACCCTCTTGCGGATATTTAGTTTTTGAGAGCCTATTCTTCTGGACGTAATTGTGTCTCGAGTTATGGACTAACAAGTTTCAAAACTGACAGATAAAACACCTTCGAAGGCCGGACAGTGGTTTAAATAAATTATTGGTATCACAGGAATAAAGATCTCTTCTCTGGCTATTGGTACGGAACTTCGGTAACTAACGTTGTAGCTGTGGTTTACGTGCTGCTGCATTACCGGCAACAGCAGTGCAGTAGTGTAAACTACAGCAGTGCAGTAGTGCAAACATGATCTCGAACTCTGAAACAATGAGTTAAACACAATGCTGCAAACTGTCTGTTCGAAGTTGCTATCTGATCCGCTATGAGAGGTCGCTAATAGACATATTGTTTTTACCAGTGGTAATATCGTCATCAGTATATTTCATCCTGGCTAGAACTTGAAGTTAATCTGTATCGCACATACATTTTCCTCACTAAACAATGTTCTATTTTTGGTTCGGATCACGATTTGCTTGCCTTGCCGTTCAAATATAAATCAGGTGCCTTTAGAAATTTATTAACTGCAGCTTTACTATAGAGGCGTCATCCAATCTACTGTTGTCCAATCATGGGTTTCTTAACCATCTCATCTGCTGCTCTAATATATAGATGGCTTTAAGAACTTATCTACCGCGGATTCACTATATTTGCTTTTCTTTTTCTAATTTATATGGATGGGATTTTTACGTATTCGCCTTATTTACCAACGATTTTACTTTTTCTTTGTACACAAGGCTGTGTTCAAATTTGATCTTTAGCTTAACATATATTTTTTCTTTAGTTCGGTTTACACACACTACACTTTTTAGTGGTAGAATTTGCATTTTGTTTAGCATTGTCTGGTTTAGTTAAGACGCAACCCAACATTTGTAACGAACAACATTAACCTTTGTTGTAACATATATAAAAAGTGCTGCCAAATCTTATTTTTATAATAATCTACATATATAATGAAAAGGTAACGGAGTTATTTCTGCATGTATAATAATTTTCGAAAATTTTGACGTTGGTGTAAAAAATAATCGATATGGAGTAAAAAAACAATTTTGTTTTAATTTTTGCCTGTCTGTTTGTTTGTGTTCGCATCACTTAAAAACTACTAGATAATTTTGAATTAAATTTTGTAAGGAGGTTCCCTAGAACCTTGGTTCAAATATAAGATAATTCTTTTCAGAAAAATATGTCATTTCGTAGAGAAAGTAGAGATACAAATATAAAAGCACCTTATTTTACCGGCATAATAGTACTAACATAGTTGTCAGTTAATTTTTTTTGTATGTGGAAAATTTCTAACAATGTTTACTGAACCCTACAACAAATTTTTAAAAACACATTTTTCTAAATTTTAATTTTAAGCAAATTAGAAATGATACACGGACGAAGTCGTAAGCACTGCTAGTTAAAAAATAAAACAGTGACCCCGTTTCTGTACGTGAAATATATTTTGAATATTTCATCCTTGGTTTAAATAGATATGGATATGGAATATGGAATACAAAACACCTATTTTTGAAATTTTTGTGTGTCTGTCTGTTTGTTTGCGCTTGTATCACGTAAAAACTACTAGATGGATTCGAATAAAATTTTGTAGGAAGGTCCTTTAGAACTCAGATTCAAATATAGAATACTCTTTTTTGTAAAAATAAGCCGTTTCGTACAAAAAAATCAAAGCACCCACATTTTATTTACGTAAATGGAAAATTTTTAACACTGTCTACAAAACTCTAAATAATTTTTAAAAACACATTTTTTTAAATTTTAATTAAAAAAAATAGAAATGTTAGTTTTGTTACTTATTCGTACGTCTGTCTATCTGCCCATGCATCTATCAGGCAAAAAACTATTGAATTTATTTAAATAAAATTTGTGTGGGGAGGTACATAGGTATCCGGGCCAATAATTAGAAAACTTTTTATCCGAAAAGAAAAAAGAAAAATAGAGAAAAAGAATAAATTCGAAATTTTATGATTAAAAATGCTACACTGGAAATTTGGCAACACCTTTTATTACGTCAAGAATTTACCGATAAAAGAAACCAATTTAGAACTTAATGATCAATGTAGACAAAGCCACGGGCATGTGCTACCTCAACACTAAAATAACAAAGAATATTTTTTTTTTTTATTTAGAACTAATTTTTTTACATAAAGTTATTATCATTATTATTATTATTATTATTATTATTCGGTTAATCGTATAACCTAATATTAAACGATTAACTTGCAAACCTTTTAATCGTTCGAATACTTGAGTACCACCTTCATAATGAAGATTATCGCTATCTCAATTAGCGAGGTGCCACTGTATTGTTATTATTTTTATAAGTGGAACATTTTTAAGTTACAACAAACGTTAAAAACAAAATCGAAGCCTGATAAAATACAAACAAAAAACAAATACGTACTTAGATCTAATTATAAAAAACATTAGCAAATATATGTTTAGATAAAAATCATTTGCTTTACGTGAAATTTGAGGTGAAAACAAAAGACAATAAAACGGTCTTAAAAATGTCTGTTTTTTAACAATTGTATGAACAACAGAAAAACTGGCAAAAAATTAAAACAACTTTTTTTTTTGTTTTGAATAAAAAAAGCAACAATAATAAAACAAAAAAATTAAAAAAAAACAAAGAAAAATAATAAAAAAAAAAAAGAAAATACTTATAAATAAAATTGTATGGCAATAGAACTAGAACTGTTTGACAGTGCTTCTTGGCGCGCCGTCTACACACATACGACAATACAATAATAAACAGAAACAGTGTGCTCACTCTACATACATACAAGTAAAATTGTGGCTGGCTGTTTGGTTGGTTCGTTCGATTTGTTTGTTTGCTGGTCGTTCGTTTTATGGTCAGCGCTGATTGTACGGCTGGCTGGCTGGCTGCCTGACTAGCAGGCTGACTCGTAGGCAGATTGGTGGGGTAGCTAGTCAGAATAACATTCACAGTGTATATATTCACTTACTTAAGCGTCTACTTTTCATGAGACATTCAGTCTTAAAGATTTCGTTAAACGATTAACACAACATTGACAACAATATACAAGATCGGAAATAAAATTATTATAATCATTATAATCAAGATAAAAATTCACTTAATTATATAAACTAAAATAGAGTGTTATGATATATTGTGCGAATATAAATGCTTAAATGTATAAGTGAATACGTACATTCAAATAAAAAAAAATTTTTGTTTTTTTTTGTAAGAATTTTTAATAGAGAAAATAAATAAAAAATTTGGATTTTTTTCTTTTTTAAAGAAAAAACAAATATTTGCAAAATGGCTCAAAATTCACAGGTTCGTTACATTAATTATTTTAATTCCTTGTTTTTTTTTTAATTATTATTATTATTTTTTAATATATTTAACTCAATTTACATGCAATCTACATAAATGTATGTATGTATGTATGTATCTTTGGCGGTTCTGTGGTGTTTCAAGTGTTCATTGACCTACTAATTTTGCATATTAAAAATATTTACTTATAAACATTTAATTTTTTATTATTTTTGGGTTTTATATTTTTCGATTTTTATTTAAAAACGAACGAAACATTTTGAATTCTGTGCTACCAAATTGTTTGAAAAATTAACAGTGTTGAGTGGAAAATTCCCACGTCTATAAATATTGTCTACAAATGCCTGCATACACATAAAATCCAACAACAACAACAACAACAACAGAAACAACAACACTTAGCAAACAAACTACATACAACAATAACAACAACAACATAACACTTGTTGAGTGCATACAACAGAAACAGCAAAAGACAAAAAAAAACAGCAAAAAAGCACTAACAACAAATCCACAACTTTTACACAGTGGGGAGTCCACAATTATATTTTTTTTAGATAGTGGTTTCATTTCATTTCTTTGTTTTTATTTTTTTGCTTATATGCGAAAAAAAAATTTGAGATAAAATCGTAAAGATGTGCATTTATTATAAATATTAAAGTTGCTTCAATGAATGACAAAAAAAAAACAATTTTTGGTTTGAAATTAAAGGAGTGCTGCTTCAAACACAAATTTAAAAGTTCAGCTTGTAATTACACAATTCACAACCCATTGTTAATAGTAAGTTGTAAGAATTACAACAAGTTTAATTGTGAACATGATGCTAAAAGTTTCTGTTGTTAAACTTTTGAAAACTTAAAAAGAATTTTGCCAGTGGGACTATAGCCTTTAAACCAAGGGAAAAATCGTGTCATGTAATACAAATTCCAAAGAAGAAATAAATTCTGGTAAGGGCAGGCAGAAAACCAAAAATATTTATAGGCGAATGGAAACGCTTGTAGTAATTACCAACCCTGTATGTGCAACTATTGTAGAATTCGACAAATTAGCACTCGTACAACATTTTGCGAATTGAAGAAATATTCAATCCTATTGTATTTGGCGTAGGCGTATTTCGACTACGACAATTTTTTAATAAATTAATGATAACTGCTACGACCTGTCTTTAATCTATTACAAAACTTAAAAAAAACGCTGAGTTTTTGCTACGAAAACGCCAACCACAATAAGGATGATTATTCATTTTTGCAATCCTTTGCTAGAGTAAACTATTCCAAAGATCACACTAAATTTATATTATAATAAGTTTTGTAAAATTGGTTGGGTTTTGAAGAAATTTTTGTAAAAAAAAAACCTGGGACAAATTTTATGTCAGTTTGCATGTATACATTTTGGCTTTGAGCAATAAATTGTAGCGAGATCAGTCTGTAATCAATACAAAAGTAAGATACGTGATCAAGACTAACGTCAGTACCTGGCTGTTTTGGCCCTAACGTGACGGTGGTCTTACCACTGAGTGAAATACAAGGCGTCGACTAGCGCTCCCTGCAGGCAGAACCAACAGAGTTGCAATTTTAAGAACATGACTTGTAGGACCATGTTCTTCCCCAAAATTAAGGGTTGAATTCTGTAGAATGCGACAACAAAGACCTTTACCAACAGCCACCACACTTACCCCGAAGAGACCTCACCAATTACCGGATATAGAGATGGGTGGCTCTCTACCGGTTCTTGTGGCTCCAGCCTCTTTAAGGACACTGGTGAGTCCTTTCGACAAACATCCAATTTGTCTAACCAAATTTATTGCCTACCCACTGGGGGCTGGTTCCACCGTTCCCCCTATACCCCGTGAGCAGGTATGTTTGAACTTTGGTTAACTCGGCCAGACTTGTAGTACTCCCGGGGGGCACAAAAGAGAAATGCAAGACTCTTGTAAGAAGGCAAACAGTAACAACGTTGATCGCCCTGACGCTTGAGATGCTTGTTAACCCCACTGTTTTGTGAGTCTACCAATAAAATTCATTGCCTGGATCTAGTTTCTTATCAAGACGCCTGAAGCTAAAATATCATTTGTAATTAAAAAGTTTACTTAATTTAGTTTAAATATCATTCATGTCCTTTTACTTTATTACAACAAAATATAAAATAATTCCTTTAATTGAAGAATATAATTTTTCTCAAAAAATTTAAAATAAATTTTCCATCCTTGAAAATACGTATCTACTTAAAAACCTTCTTACAAATGAACACATGTTATTAATCTGCTATTAATTCTTTAATACACAAACAAATAAAGAAAAAAGTTCCATGAAAGTTGTATCATTCATTCTAACAGATTGTTAATGAATGCATCCTTCCATACACCCATTTTAAGATTTCCGTTTTTTTTTAGTTTTAAGTTTCCTCAAAAAAGAATAAACATCCACAACAACAACAACAAAAAAAAAAACTATAATATTTTTGCACGAGCAAAATTTAATCATTTCCGTCTTTTCTTCTTTAATTTAGTGGGAATTTATTTACCGCTTTATTTCACATTATTAAGTTAATCTTCTCTTAAAAATTTTTATTACGGGTTTTTGCCGCTTCATTTTAATGTACATAATTGTTTAAGTTAATCTTCTCTTAAAATATTATTATTAGAATTTATAACTGTTGGTTCGCGTTAATCTTCTCTTAAAAAATTATTATTTGCTGCTTAATATTTATTTTAAAATTTATTACTGTTGTCAGTGCTAATCTTCTCTTAAAAAAGTCATTACCTATTTTATGAAATTTCTTGATTATATTTGTTTATAAAATCTTGAAAAAAATAAACAATTAGGTATAATTTAGTTATCTTTAAATTATTTTCAAATGTTTATTACGGGTTTAACTGGTTTGCAAAAATATTCAAATGAGAATTCATATCATTGCATTAATGTTCGTTAAGTTCAGAACGTGTGTTACAGAGATCAGTGCAATGAATGTAGGAGATGTACATGTGTATGTATGTTTGTGCTTTTTTATTTTATTATTATTTGTTTCAAAGACACAGTACCTTTTTTACTTTCCGTATCTTCTATTTGCAACGTTTTCTTAAATAACCAAACTAAAGACAATTAGAAGTTTTGTCATAAAGTTAATAGGAGCATTTTACATTATCTTAAGACATTTGCATACTGGTCATCACACGAAGAGATTTCCAAAGCTAAAATAAAAACTCCAAATGCGAGTTTGACTCACACACGAAAGCAATGTACAATGTAACTTCTCATCGAGTACAAGCATTTACTATCTAAAAAGTTACTACATCGTTACTTCATGGCGTTGAAATGCATCGCAAATAATATCGAATTCTGATCTAAATTGTATCTCCAGTCGGGAAGAAACGTACCACTACAGTTATACAACTAATGGAAAACTATTTAAAATCTCTAAAGACCAGGATTGACTATCATACTCAGTTGTAGGATCTGTCAAAAATTGCATGTGTGCTCAAAAAGTATGATAGTGTGTACTAAAAGTGTGTGTGTGTGACAGGCTTTTTGACAGATCTGTACGATATTATAATCTTTTGAAATAATTCATAAAATGATTTTTTCTATGCGATCAAAGTTGATTTATTTTTTTGAAGATGAGGAGAAAGCAACAACAAAATATTAAAAGCATCTGTTGTTTGCATCTTTTATGTATAATAGTGTGGCACGTACGACGCCATTTTGAAACGATTTTTAAAGTAGGACAGAATTCTGTCAGATTTTTGTTGGATTCAATCGTACGACTGTGTACGAGGGCTGCTCTATATATTTCTGGCCTAATAGTGAAAATGCGAATATTTATAATCAGAAATGGTTTTATTGCTTTTAAAGTATTCTCCAGCATGATTTATACACTTTTGCATGCGCTCAAACCAGTTGTCGAAGCACTTTTTCCACTCCGATTGAGACACCTCTAAAACATGGTTTTTGAACACTTCAACAGCTTCTTCTAGCGACGAAAATCGTTGACCACGCATTTTTTTCTTGATGTGCGGAAACAAGAAGAAGTCATTAGGTGCCAAGTCAGGGCTGTACGGCGGATCACCCATTAATTCGACGTTTTTGCCGGTCAAAAACGCCCTGGTTTGAGCCGATGTGTGAGAGCTCGCATTGTCATGGTAAACAATGATTCGTCTTCTCTTTTTGGTTTTTCGAATTTCTTCGATGACTTCAGGCAAACAAATTGTAGTGTACCACTTAGAAGTGACCGTCCTAAGTTGCTCAAGCGGAACAGTCGCCACATGACCAGTTTTGCCAAAGAAAAAGGCGACCATTTGCTTCGAAGTGCTTCTTCCACGAACAACTTTCGTTGGATTTTGCTCGTCTTTGAAGACCCACACGGTTGATTGTTGTTTCGTTTCGGGCTCATACGCATAGATCCATGATTCGTCACCTGTGGCGATCTTATACACGTCTTTTGAAGCACCGCAATCATATTTTTGCAACATTTCTTTGCACCAATCGACACGAGCCTTTTTTGAGCGACTTTCAAATTGTGCGGGATCCAACGAGAGCAAACCTTTTTTACGGCCAGGTGTTCATGCAGTATCGAACGTATGCTGGTGGAAGAAATGTCCAAGGATGTCTCTATCTCTCGGTATGTCGCATGTCGATCGTGCATTATGAGTTCACGCACGGCATCAATGTTCTCTGGCACAACTGCCGTTTTTGGACAACCTTCGTCTTTGAGCGAGCTTCGGCCACGATTAAATTCATTATACCAATTTTTCACAGTGCTATAGGATGGTGCTTCATCGCCATACAAAGATTTAAGTTCATCAATGCACTCTTGTCGTGATAATCCACGTCGAAAGCTGTGAAAAATGATGGCACGAAAATGTTCACGAGTTATTTCCATTTTCTATATTAATTTTTTCAAGTCACTGTAAACAACACAAATAATGGTCGTACGTCAAAACGTTTTGAGTACGATTATGCTTAAAAATAACAAACTTTCCAATAGAAATGTCAGATTGCACTTGGCAGCACTCAGTGTTGCCAGACCAGAAATATATATAGCAGCCCTCGTATGATAGTGAATCCTGGCCTTAAAGAAGATTAAAATAGAGTATTTTGGTAGTGTCGAAAATGTGTCTGTTAGAAGTGTAAAAAGGGTTTATTTAACAGTACCGAATATTTAACTTCTAAAAATAACAGAGTTCTGCTTTATTTTAACATAATAAAGAGGTTTAAATTTAGAAAGCTAGAGATTAAGAAAATCCTTACCTTAAAAAGATTTTGTGTTTAAATAATAACTAATTTACATAAATTTACTTATTTTGCTTCATTTACCTTTTTATTTTTTTATTATTTTTCTATTAAATAATTTTTTGCAATTTTTTTAAACATTTTTTACACACATTTAACATAACCGACCACTGCACAAATCAAACTGAATGACATTAGTATTTTTGTTTATCGGTTACATTAATTAATTCACTTTTAGTAGAGTCGAAGTAGTGACCCATAGAGATCAATATGCGATGCCTTTGCAAGTTGTTTTTGTAAATTTTTGAGCAATTAATTTATTATGATCTGTTAGTAGAGAAAAAGTTACTCTTAATATAAAAAATTTAGGGGGAAAGATTCTTGTATAATTATAACGGGTATTTTTGTCCAATTTACTTTATGTAGAGACGAAGGAGTGATTTTTAGAAAATGTAAATTTGTAAGAAGAATTCTTTTAACATGAAAAACTACATTTATAATTACATTTGTACATAAAAATATTTAAACTTAAATTGTCTGTCTTTTGGGTTAAAAAAAAAAAAAAAATCACGTCACTATTGGTACACCCTTTAATTTAGAAATTTTATTTTTTGTACTTGGTGCTATAGAAGAAAAAGTTTTACATTCACTGTGCAAATCTGAGTTAAAAATAAAAAATATCACATCACTTTTAAAACACCCTCTGAATATATTTGATCCTTTTACTCGTGCAAGGAGCATAGGACCTCCGAAACACCCTCTAATGTTTACTGTTTGTTGTAATAGCAGTTAAATTGAAACACCTTCTGCGTTTGATTATCACTGTTTCATAGATATAAGGCTGTGACAAAGGGCATTTTTGCGAAAACAGTAGAGTTACGTTTTGAACCGTAAAAATTATAAAACTGAATATTTTGGAGAATCTATATGTCACTTTTGATAAAAGAATGCATCCACAACGTGTCACTAAAGCTCTAATTTTAACATTATTTTTTAATACCCTGATTGGTCAAGAAAGAAGTGCCTTCAACTGGTCTTTTATGTTTCTAAAATTAGAAATAACAAAATGAGTATTAATTTGCCAAAAACTGAAAATTAGCAATTCATAATTTAAGTACTCTATTTAGCATGTGAAAATGCCTGTGAAACGCCTACACAAAAATAACAAAATTAATAAAAAATAACAAATAAAAGTGCTATAAAAAATAAATAAATAAATAAATAAATATTCGGTCATGCCGAATCTTATATACCCTTCAACATAAATAAAAATTTTGTTTAGTAAAGTAACTCCAATAAAAAAAATTATTAAGAAGACAGAGAACAAAAAAAAAAAAAAATAAAATAAAAAATTGCATAAAAATGTCATTGGCTCCTTATAGGTTAAGCATTTTTTTAATTAAGGTATTTCCTGAAAGATCTTTTCAAAAGCTTCTAAAGGCCAGGATTCACTATCATACACAATCGTACGATTAAATCACACAAAAATCTTACAGAATTCTGTCCTACTTTAAAAATCGTTTCAAAATGGCGTCGTACGTGCCACATTATTATACAAAAAAGACGTAAATAAGAGATGCTTTTAATGTTTTGTTGTTGCTTTCTCCTCATCTTCAAGAAAAAATCAACTCTGATCGCATAAAAAAAATCATTTTATGAATTATTTCAAAAGATTATAAAATCTTACAGATCTGTCAAAAAGTCTGTCACACACATACACTTTTAGTACACACTATCATACTTTTTGAGCACACATGCAATTTTTGGCAGATCGTACGACTGAGTATGATAGTCAATCCTGGCCTTAAATGATACCCATATTGATGTCTTAAAAAATATGGGGCACAATCGCACGTTTTATAAAAATTTCAGAAGCCAATAACTCAAAAAATATGGGCGAGCTTCTTTACTGATTTTTTTTTCTCATTTTTTAATTTTCTAACGCCTTGTATATTCATTTTTTTGATTGGAGTAACTTCACTAAACATAATTTTTTCCAAATGATATGGAAAGATTAAAGGCAGGCATAGCGTTTTGCGCGCTGCCTTGAACGACATGGATCGATCTTTCTGATTTTCAATGGCAAAATTTTCAAAACTATGTCGGAGCGATTGGCGATTTAATTTTTTTCTAGCTCATCTAGTGCCTTAGCAAAGTTGATTTCAACCACAACACGGACGGACAGACAGACATCGCTCAATCGACTTTGCTGTGCATAAAAACTCAGAATATATGCACTTCATTGGGTCGGAAATGGTCATTGTAGAAATTACAAACGGAAAGAACTTAAATGCAACGTTTTTACACCTGAGGTGAAGGGTATAAAAATTTAACTGATAAATAATATAACGCGGTCTAACTAATCCACTGTTGGTCTAAAGCTAAAAATTTTCAATAAAGTTTGCTGCAATGCAAGAGCGATGAAATAATTTACCAGCGGTTAATCAACGATCCAGCCCTATAACTTTTTATTTATAAAAAATTCTTTATTAAAACAATGTGCAGTGTTGTTTACCTCACAAAAAAGTAAACAACACTATACTGTTATTTGTTTACGAATAAAACTTAAAATGAATTTAAAAAAAAAAACAAAAAGGACGGGAAACCTAGTTTCGGAAAAATATTTATTTATTTAATTTTTTGCAATTTTATAGCAACAAATATAAACAAAGTTTTAACAAGTTTACTTTGTTTTTGTACAAATGAAATAATGGATATGTGTATGTGTGTGTTTGTGGGTACATTAATATCAAACAGCTGTTGAAATGTTGTTAAACATATTTAATTAACAGCCAAGAAGGTCAAATGAATAGAATGAACGCTTAAACATGAACTCAAGGTTCATTTTCTTAACCATTAATATTTAATAATTGTAAATTTGTTTTAAAAAAAATGCCAAGATTTTAATCGACGTTTTTAACAAGAAAATCAAACGTTATTCATTGCATTTATTTTGGATTTAAGTTAACAAAAATTTCGCTTCCTCAATTTTAAAGATTAGGACCAAATACATTAAATAATTAGCATTTTTACGGCTGTGGCTTTAACGAGTTCAAAAAGGAAAAACCCCTTTTTCAAAAAATTATCACGGAGGCAGCAAAAAATTCAGTATTTAATATTTACTTTATATATATATATTTTTTTTGTTCCCCTGCAGGAACGATACATGAGAACACGAAGAAAAAATAAAAACGTGTGTTTTTAAAAAGCTAAAAAATTTTATTTTGGGTGTCAATAGAATTCTCGTTCTGTTTTAGGAGCTTTACTTTGACCCTTCTAAATAGTGATAAATATTCCTATTGATCTGGCTTGATCAACTGTTTTTAATCTTAAGTTTCTGTAGCACTTTATCAAAACAGGTCTAAGAAATTATAGTGCAGAGCTAACGAACAAGCGTATAGAGCTTCATTTGCATGTCTTTATACTTTTTAGCAAGCAATCATAAATTAACTCGTTCGCTTAGTTTGTTAGTTCGTTCATTTTCTCGTTCAACAAACGAAAACATAATACTGTGTTAGCGGAACGAAAGCAAAAATGCTTAAAAGTAACCAAAAAATTTTATGAAAAAAAAGGGTGCAAAATATTTATTTGTGTAACAATAATAATGTGATACAATAATTTTTGGATTTTAATGGAAGAGAGATCATTTTGCATTAAAAGTGTAAAATAAAGGAATTTTATTAGATTCAATTGAAAAAAAAAAAATTAAATAAGTCAGTCTCTATTTAACATAATGATTAAGACAGGTAATAAATCACCAAGGTGGCATGTCATAGTGTACAAGGACATAATGTCAATGGGCATTATATCGCATTGAAAAACGTCATAGTATCCATTGACATTGTGTCGTTTGTAGTATGGACTAAGTGTCATAATGTACGCACTTAAATTAATAGCGGTTTCGCTTACTAAAGATTTTCTTTGCAGCTGGCCTTCAGTGGGGCGCAAAGGTTTCTTCCCGTATGGTATAACTAACACCGGCTTTGCTTACCAAAAACTTTCTGCAAGCCAGTTCATAAAAAGTAACATATTTTTTACATAAAATACCATAAAATATACCCATAATATCTATGGACGTTATGACTTTACGTTGATGGACATTATGTCCTTAAACGTTACGAAATACCACCTTGCGACAATTCTGAAAGAAATCTGCAAATGAAGAGAAAATAAAAAACCTGCTCTTTAAGTTCTCTTGACAAAAAACCACACTAATAAAATTAAAGATATTAAAGAAAATTAAACGGTACACTAAGGAGCGGAAAGGGCTCAAAAACGTGACCGAACTACTTAGTTCAATTGCGTAATTTGTTTTAAAAAAAAAACTGTTCGTTCAAGAACGACACGCCCTAATTTTTGGCAGATTTATCAAATTCAATTATGGAGATTATTTTCTTTCTTTCTTTTAATCATAAATAATTTGTTGTTTGAAAACTTAATTCTAAAACGTTTATGAAAACGCAAATAATGCCACCATTAGCTGAAATTTCGATCGTTAAAAAGTTCGCAGATATAGGACATTAAAAAACCTTACTGAAATCGACACGGACACCTGGGATATAAATATTCTTGAAAAAAGTCTCTAAAAATTAATTTATTTAATTTTTAATTCAATTTTTTATTTAATACTTGTAGAATTCGTATTGTTTTATTCTAAAATCAAATTTTTAAAACGTTTGTGCAATAATCTGTCTAGAATCTTTTAAAATGGCATTTTTTTGTGATAAACATACATATTTCTAATCAAACATTTATTTGTTATGACGTCTATTCGATAAAAAATTGACGTGTATTGACTGATAGTGGGTTAAGGTTGTTTTTCTTTCATTCAATGGTGACTTAAAATTACGAGTATCTAATAATTATCAGTGAAGAATTTGTTAATCTTTTTAATTGTTTCAATAAAAAATATATTTATATGGAATCATTTATTACCAGAAGTGTTTGTCATACTCTCTTTTTATTATTATAAATAAAAAGATACTAATGAAAGTTATAAGTTAATCAAATATAAAAGTTATAAATTTTTGTGTTAATATTTATGAATGATTTCTATTTACTAAAACTAGAATTTTCTGGGTTTCAAGCTAACTATATAACATTAGAAATTAACAATTAGAAAATAAAATAAAAATTGTAGTACTTTTTAAAAGTACTTTCTAAAGGTAAAGATATAACTCTTTTCTTTTCGGTACAACATCGGTCCATGTGTCTCAAGGCAGATTCTCGTGACCCGTAATAGAAGCTGTATAAAGCGCTCAAACTTGGCATGTGGAAAGGTCTTGATGACATGCCATCATACTCGTGTTATAGGTTAAAATTCTTGTTTGTCAGCGGCACTGAATGGATTTCAAAATATTTGATATAACGGTTCTTACAAAGCAAACAATTGAAATTTAAACAGACCGTGCGGCCTTTAGAAAAAAAAACAAAAATAAAATTTATGTTTCTATAGAAGACTTGACTTTAAAATTAAAAATGAACACGTGGCCAATACGTGATACAAAAGCCTTCATTTGTGAGTCAAGCTCGCTCTTGGGTGACTTATTTATTTATTATACCCTTCACCACAGGTAAATTTTACAATATTCATTTCCGAGCCCATTATATAAGCTTTACTCTGAGTCCTTATGCATAGCAAAGTCGATTGAGCGGTATTCATCTGTCCGTCTGTCCATCTGTATTCGGGTTGAAATCAACTTTGCTAAGGCACTAGATGAGCTAGAAAAAATTAAACTACACTTATCGATCAGACATAGTTTCGAAAAATTTTCTATTAAAAATCAACAAGATCGATCCATGTCCTTCTAGGCGGCGGGCAAAACACCACGCCGAGCCCTAATTTTTCTATATCATTTGGAACAATGAAGTAACTTAAATTAAAAATTATATTCATGGGGCGATAGAGAGCTAAAAAAATAAAAAAAAAACATTAGCAGAAAAAATTGGCACTCGCCCATAATTTTCGAATTATAGGCCTCTGAACTTTTCATAGAAAAGTACGATTGTGCAAAATATTTTTTAAGATATCAAATTGGGTATCATTTGAAAGCTTATGAAAAAAATCTTTTAGAAAATACAAAAAAAAATTTAAATGCTTAACCCATTGAGAGCCAATGACATTTTTATGTACGAAATTTTTTCTTATTTTTTAATTCTCTCTCACCCCAATATTTCTTTTTTGATTGGAGTTACTTCACTAAGTTGTATTTACATACATTGTGAAGGGTATTTACGATTTGGCATAGCCGAATGTAGCACTCTCACTTGTTTTTTTTTATGTAAAAGTGCAGAAACTAACAACAACTTTTACAGAACATTTAAAATAAAGTATCTAGTTTTTATTAAATTTTATATTACTTTTATTTAAATTTTTAATTCTATTCAACAAAGCTTGTGAAAAATGCCTGGTAGATCACGAGAAATTAATAAGTTTTCTGCGTGGCCCTCTATATTAAAACAAAACACACAACAAAACGTGTTGTCTTTCCATATAGTGAGCCAGGCCAGGTAATATAACTTTATTATTTTTTTGTATTTGTATTCATTTTTAACCGAGTTTAAAAAAAAGAAGGTTATCAATTCCAGTGAATGTTTCTTTTTCCTTTTTGTTTGTGTCTGCAGAACTCAGTCAATTGTAAACCGATTTTGATAATTTTTTAAAATTTGATAGATTATTCTTACAGATTGGTCCCATTTCATTATCTTAAAAAATAAAGGGTGTCCCCATACAACATACATGCTTTTTTAGTGTAGGATGAATCGTAAAGGGCACTTCTTTAAAATTAAAAAAGGGCGTATTAATATAGCTCGTAAAAGCAAAAGGATATACAAAAATAAATCTAAAAATTAAAGGGTGTATCCATAGGTGACGTAAATTGACTTATGTGCGCGTATCTTTTGATTTGTTAGACACAAACGCTTGAAAATTGGACAGGATGTCGATTACTATGACCGTTATAATAATAAGTAAAAACATTCACAACTATTAATTAAAGGGTGTCCCACCAGTTAATGTAAGTTGATGTATGTGGCCAAACTTTTGAATTGTTATAGACAGACAGCTGAAATTTACAAAGAACCTTTATTGCTAAGTCCGCTATAAAAACAAGTTTAAAATCTGAATTTAGAAATTAAAGGGTGTTCCAATATTTGAAGTAAATTGACCTGTATGGCCAAATCGTTTGAACCAAACACTTAAAAATTAAACAGAATGTCCACTACTTTGTTTGGTTTATTAAGAAGTATAAATATTAAAAATTATAAATTATAGGGTGTTGCAATAGTTCCTGTTATTTAATGTATATGACCAAACTGTTGAATAGTTCAAGACAGTTGATTGAAATTTGCACAGAACCTTTGTTGCTAAGTTTGCTACAACAGCATGTATAAAATATGCTTTTGGAAATTAAAGGGTGCTCCAACAGCTGGTGTAATTTGATGTATGTGGGCAAAATGTTAAAGCGTTACTGACAGACAGCTAAAGTATGTTTTAAAGCCCGTCTTTTTTTGCACGAATTATTAAAACGTTAATTCGCTACAGAACCTATTGTAAATTGTATGTTGTATCTAATACAACCTGCATTGTTGTAAAAACGCTGTTGCAATTTTTTGTTTTTAAATTTAAAAAAAAATAATAAATTTTAAAAATTACCAAAAATTTCGCATAAAAATATTAATACAACTACAGTTCAACGACTTGGAGGACATACAATAGGTTGTAAATTCAACAATTTATTTTTTATAAAAAACAATACAAATATTTTAACTGGCTCGCAACGAAATATTTAAATACACTACTAAAACTAATTTCTTAATTATATTTGATATTTGTTTTTTATTTTACACGACAGTGTTAAGGTGTTTACAAAAAACGGACAAGTGAATAACAATTTTCATGTAAACGAGCGTCATTGTTCGTCGTAACCACTTGTGTTGAAAGCAGATTTTAATTTTTATTTTAACTGCTGCTAAATTTATTTACGTTTTTTTAAATTAGAATTGTTGAATTCTTTTTATTTTGTTTATTTATCTTTTCTTTAATTAAAAGGTAATTGGCCTTTGAGCCAAAAAAAAAAACGAAATACATTGTACTTTTGCATTTACGTATGTACATGCATATGCATGCACATGTATGCTGAATGTATTGAGGCATAAATGGTTTAAAAAAAAATGTTATTTATTATTTAATAACAATTGCTATTTTACTTTTAAATATTTCAAATTAACAAAATTAAATACGTCCAAACATTTAATAATACGTACATACATACATTCATACATTCATACATATTAATGACCTAGTACGCGGTCGAACATTCAAACATTTATGTATTTCTAGGTTATAATTTTAGATATTTATTAAAATGTGTTCATTTGCATTTAATTTTTATTTTTAAATTTTTCTTTGTTGTTTTTTTTTTTTTTTTTTGTTTTGTCTTGTGGGTAAAAGTTGTTATTTTTCTTCTGCTTTCATTTTCATTGCCAAAGTAAAAATTTTTTTAAGTATTTTTACAGTTTTTTTCTTCTCTTTTTGGCTATTTTTAATTAAAAGTATTTCAACATAAATTGTTTCGATTTATTTAAAAAGTATAAAAAATTCCTTTTTGTTTTTTTTGTTGCTTTTAATTGTGCATTCTAATTATAACGATAAAATTTTAATTTTTTTTAACTTTTGAATATTTTATCTTAAAATTTAATTCAAATGAATGTTTACTGTAATTGATTTAAAAATTCATTACAATTAGTAATTTAAATAAACAACAATTAATTTCTTTCAAAGTGGGCAGAGCAATTCAATTAAAGTCAATTAAGATTTTTATGATTTATCTAAATAAGATATTTGATTTTTTTTTTAAATAAAAAGATTTAATTGCTTTAAGCAACACACTAAAAAATAAACTCAAGTTCAAGTTTAAATTTAAACTTCCTGGGGTACCAAGTGCCAAGAACTGTGTTTTTTTACGAAAAACATTTAAAAAGTTACAGGAAAATAATAATAATGGCATTTTTCTGTCAATTTATAAATTTCAGAAATGAATAAAAAACCAAGATTACATGGCTTGCAGGCATTATGACACTTTTTGAAGTGACACTATGTCCATACTAAAAACGACACAATGTCTATGGACAATATGACGACTTTAAAAGTGAAATACTGTCCATGAAGATTATGTCACTTTTGAGAGTGACATAAAGTCCATGGACATTATGACGTTTTTAGTATGACATGCCATCATCTTAAAATTTTGTTTAGCGATGAAGCTCATTTTTGGTTTTGCAGAGGTTGTTATTAAACAAAAATGCAGAATATGGAGCAAACTTTTTCCACAGCAGACACTACAGATTTTATTACATTCAAAAAAATACACCGTTGGTTGAAGTCTACACGCTGATGGCTGTAAAAAATAAATCCTCATTTTACGTTGCGTTTGATGGAGATTGTTTTTTGCTTTGAAAAATTAAAATTTTGACATACGGCCAGCAGTCAGAGCTGTAAATGAATCACTCATATTTGATTTTAATTCCTTACGAATTAGCTAAATTTTGAATTAATTCTTTTTACAACAAAAAAGAATGGAATGAAATTTGAATCAATTCAAACAAATTAGGCAGAAATGAATTTCCAATTCAAATGAATTTGTAAAATGAGTTGCAGTTCATTTCTAATTCCAATGAATTTGCCAAAGTGAATTGCATTTCATTTCCAATCCATTTGAATTAAATTGATTTTGAATTCATTCAAATAAGTTAAAACAACGAGTTGCAATTTTAATAAATGAAATCCAACCAAAAGGTAATAAAAAATTGAAATTTCCCTTACTAAACTGAAAATGTTCAATTATCAAAGGTCAAGGAAAATATTGAGATCCCGACTGCGCATTTACTTACAAAATCAATTAAAACTTCAATCAATGAGTTGGTAATGAATTGCTTACTGCCTTTTATAATTTATTTAAATTAATTCAAAGTTAATTCAGTTTAAATGAATTGGAAATGAATTGCAATTCATTTTATAAATTCATTTGAATAAGAAACGATTTGCTATTCATTTTTACCAATTTCATTTTTTTCAACTAATTTTCTTTTGTGAAAAGAACAAATTCAAAAATTGTTAATTCAGTGCATGAATGATTCGCGAATTAATTCAAAACTGAATGATTCAGTTAAAGCTCTGCCAGCCCGACTAAACACACTATAAAAGTCAGAAGCAACATTGTGTGATCAAAAAAGCGGAATTATGGCGGAACTTTTTATTTTTCAAATAGTTTTTAGTTCGTAGAGCAACAAAATGCCGATCAGAGGTTTCATAGAAAATAAATGACTCATTTGTGGCTGGTCAGATATTTTGACCATTTTTCGTTTAATGAACTTTTCAAATAATATTAACAGCTTGAAATGTATGATTACTTTTGATGTCACCTATTATAGGGCATTACATTGGAGCCGTGTTTTTCGGCATTGGGTGGTTTTTTTCAACGAGTTTCTTTAAATAATCTGACACAGTTTTCAGTAAATCATTCCTTCCTTTGCATGTTTGCTTCTGGTTCTTGATATATAATGGCTGACTGAACCCGCATGCCAGTATTTTATTTCTAGAAGGAATACGGGACTGTGGGTAAAAAGATTTATAAAACTCTTTGTAAAACTTAATTTTTGCATTCGCTTCAAGTTCATTTTCAATTCCTTAGCTCGGCAACAATTTATCTCTTCCAAATGTTACACAGGCATTCCCATTTTCTAATGCCTTGCAATTTACATTCAAAAATTTTTCATGTTATGTCATCTACTAATTATTTGATTATATTCGTGGTATTTTATGACTTCAACAATTCGTTGGCTATCGTTACTAGCAAAAAGATACGAAGAATACGTCAGACCGTGGGAGTCATTGGCTTTTATGCCTTTAGACTCAAATTAACTGCCTTTTGGTGAGAAGTTAAATAAATATATAACGGACTTCAGATCTTGTTGAGGCCACAAATGCTTGATTAGCTGTAAAAGGTCTCTCCAGATAGCAGATTTTCGAACCTTTTTAATATTTACAAATTTAAAATTAAAACTTGTTGTGTCAATGGTATTTAGTTAAGAAGATTTTACTTTAGGCGATTTTAATCGACAGAAATAATTTTATTGCTAACTTTTTAGGGAGACCTTTGGATTAATTGAAAACTATGAGAGAGTTAATCAATTTCATCTGCACATAAAAGTCCCCTGATCTACATTAGAAGACTAATTTTAAAATTCTGTTCCCCGATTGTGGATTTCGATATAACTCGGTTAATTACATGGCAGAGGGCAGTAGCTTATCCATTTTAATGCCAAAGAGAAGTTGCTGTGTAAGGAACGCTAACCTGTTCACTTCAGTACTCATCTTTTAAATGGTCCTTATAACTAGGCAGCCTACATTGCGCTGGCTGCCTGGTAGAAGTGTGTTAACGCATATCACTACAAATGATCGAACTCATTTTGATAATAAATCGTTAAGCCCTACCATTCTCTTTCTTTTAAAATAATGCGGGTCAATAAACAACTGAAAATAAAACGGTTATTAATCGATTAAATATCAAACCTTATTAACAATTTTTCCAGAAAACCGCTTAAAAGCCAAAAAACAGCAATCAATCGAAAGCCCTTAAATTTACCCACAGTAAACGTTGATTCCTTTTAGTGATATAATTAACGTGGTGTCAATAATCCTTTTATTATTTTAAAATTCGCTTTTTTTAATCGCTCTTTTTATCTTAACGTTTTGGCTTGAAAAGATTTTTTTATTTCTTCTTGGGATTTAAAATAATTAAAAAAAAACAGCGAATTCGTTAATATCAGCCAAAACAAAAAACAGAAATTTTTTTTAGACAGTAAAGAAAATATTTGATTTATTTATTCTTCTCTTAATTACTTACAAATTATAACTGCGCAGTTTTTAAACTAAATAAAAAAAAAATAAATCTTCTAAAGGTTTTTTTGATGCATTTCTTTGAAAAAATATTATTTGCTTTTGCTTTGACAAGACGTAAATTTATTTCTTACAAATATCATGAGTTTCTATTAATAAAACTGGCTTTTTTATAATCATTTTACAGTCATCTTAAACAAGTTATTAAAGAAAAAATTAATAATATTTTAATTTTACAAATGATTTTTCATAATGTTATTTAAAAAATAAAAATAAAACTTCTGGATGTGTAAATGTGTGTATTAACGTACATTATGTACAGGCCTATGGGGACACCCTTTAATTTTAAGGTTTATTTTTGTTATTGGTGCTATAGTGATACGTCGTTTTTAAAACTTTTGTAATGTTTACAGTACACGTAAAAAGCTTGTATTTTGTGTGGGTACACCCTTTAATTTTTAAAATCATGAACATGGACTAATCTGTAAACATAAACTTTCAAATAAAAAAACAAAATCAAAATCGGTTCAAAAATAGCTGAGGTCTGCGGGCACAAACATACAAAAAAAAGCAACATTCAGACGAATTAATAACCTCTTTTTTGGAGTCAGTTAAAAAATTATTAAAATTTATTTTTCGCTTAAGTTAATTTTTTTAATTTCTCACAACCTTTTTTTTAGAAAGAAAAATTATTTAAGGAATTTAAGCGGACGTTTTCCAAAGAAAACAAGAAAAACTAGACCCCAGTAGAATGTAATGGCGTATTTTCTGGAACGCTACATCCATCATCGATTAAAAAAAAAAATTTTAGTTTGAAATGGTTTTCTGACGAACCATTCTGCTGGATTAAAATTACTTTTATTGGGAATTGAGTTTTGTAACCAATAAATGTCAATAAAAGAATTTGTGAGCATTACATTTTATTTTCTCAACAAAACATCAAATATTTATAAACGAATTGCGATAATAATTTAATGTTTATGTTTATTATGTAGCTTTAAGGGTTTTATACCCCAAAATCCTCTATTAATTTCGCTACAATATCAGTTCATCTGTCAAATGCCTTTATATCTCGGAAGCTGCGTAATAGCTAGACGCCTGCAATGTTGTAATATTATGACCACTACAACAACAAATACTAAGATTATGTTAAAAATTAAAGGGCTTCCTTATGATTTTAATGTATTGGCGTTATCTTTTAAATCGTTATATGCTGACATTTGAAATTATAACGACAAGTATGCGAGAAAAGAAGCGAGAGAAATACAATATTTAAAATATTTGCTTAAAATCACGTTTATCTCAAAGTGTTTTCATACTCTTAAATGTCTACATTTAAATGTACGCCTTAAAATATTATCTTATCTGACTTCTAAACAATATTCCAAGCATGTGTTGAACATAATTAAAATAAAATTAAATGTGTTGTTCTAAAACAAACAAAACAAAAACCAATAAAAATCTACGTTTGCGTGTTTTTTTTTTTTTTTTTTTTTTTTTTTTTTTGATTAGTTTGGATAAGAATTTTTCGCAAAAAATTAATGACCTTCGTAAAGTGTTTTCCAAAGTAAAACAAAAATACTTGAGAAGATAAGATGGCAACATCAACATCGCTTATTTAAACGTTTGATAAAATTCGAATACTTATGTAAGACACTGTATGTATATTTTTTAAATTATTAAATCATGCTTTAAAAGGTTAATTGTCAGCAACAGGTTTTTTTCTCGCTTTTTAAAGAGCACAAAGATATCATTGTCACGGTTTGTTAGTCGTACAATATTTATTTATGACGATTAAGTGTGATTTAAATGCTGCAACATATATAATCTTCCAGTATATGCAAAAAGATACTAAGTATATTAACGCAAAAAGCAAATTATTTTAAACTTAACTTTGTTGCAGGTTTTTATTTGTTAAAAAACATTTTTTAAATAAATTACGGCAAACTAAAATAATTTTTTGGAAAAATAAGGAAAAACTTAATAAATATTGCTTTTTTGTTGCTGCTGTTTTTTCCTTAAAATGTAAATTTCCTATTTATTAAACTAAAATATTAAAATATATTTTTTAGTCGAATACTAATTAATCGAATAAATTTTTATATTTAATCGAATAACATTTTTATTCGAAAAACATTTTTATTCGAATAAAAATGTGACTATGATCTATTCGAATAAAATTTGTTCCAAAATCTTAAGATTTACTTAACGAGGTCATCGAATATTATACAATCGAATAACATTTTTATTCGAATAATATCCAATCGAATTACATTTTTATTTGAATATTGCCTATTCGAACAAAATTTTTAATTGACTCTTATCTATTCGAATAAAATTTTTATTCGAATAAAAAGTTTAGTTTTTTTAATGTTAAGTGAGAAGTGGAGTTCCAGAATCTTAGGCACTTGAGTAAAAGAAAACATGCTCCCCTAGCTATGTCTGATTTAATATGGACTTACCGAGATCATCAAATATTATTTAATCGAATAATGTTTTTATTCGAATATTATTTAATCGAATAACATTTTTATTCGAATAGTATCTTATCGAATAACATTATTATTTGAATATTACCTATTCGAACAACATTTTTAATTGACTTTTATCTATTCGAATTTTTATTCGAATAAAATGTCTCATTTGTAAATATTATTCTTTTAGAATATTAAGTAAGAAGTGATCTTACTAAGGCACTTGAGTCAACGAAAAATGCTCTCATACCCATGTCTGGTCTTGTTAACTTTAATTATTTATCGATTTCATTGAAAATACAAAGTTTAATAAAAAAAAATATGAATATAATAATTTGATGAATACTTAATTCATCAAATTATTATTTTCTCTTTACAAAACCAAAATTTTACCAAATAAAATCGAGTTTTACACCTAAAAATCCAGATTTCGCTAAACAATATTTCACAAGTAAACTCAAATTTCACAAGAAATCAAAAATTGCCAAAAAAAATATTTAACTGAAATAAAAAACATTGACAAAAACATGATTTTCCCAAAAAAAAAGTTTTACCAAAATATCAAATCATCATATTTTACCCAAAACTCGAGATTTGCAACAGACTTTACTTTTTACCGTAAAGTCAATCACGAAGAAAAAGTCTTATGACACTGTGAGAGATTTTCATTTTGCTAAAAATTTTCCGATGGACTTGATCTCTTTCAAATAAAAAAATATCTAGATTTATTAGAAATTATTTTTTCTCAACTTTATTTTTAGCTTTTTTAATTCATAAAATGTGTTGGCATGCGAATTTATCATTTTGTGTTAAAAGTCAATTTATTATCGAAAACTGCAGTTAGAGATCATTGACCTTTTACAAAGAAAAATGCAGAAAAATTCGCTAAAAATATTTTTTATTTATTATTTAGCATTGAATTCTTATTTTTTCTGTTTTTTTTTTTTTTCTAAGAATAAAATTGAATTTTTGTTATCTTTTTATACATCAATTAAGAAATAAAACGTGATAAGCAATAATGGCAATTTATAAGACTTTAATTATTTTATATCAAGATCTATTAATGTCCATTTAATTTTCTTAATTGTGTGTGTGTGTGTGTGTGTTTTTGTCGTTTTACGGTATTTTTTTCCAAAATAAATTATTTTGTGTTTTGCGTGTTTATATTTAACAGTTTAACGAGTCATTTAGTCAGATCAATTAAAATGTTAACAATATTATTATGGAAATATCGTGTGAAATCGAATGCCGTTATTTAACCTCTGCTGTTGTTTTTTACTTTTTCTGCTCGTTTTAGGTTTTTTAAAGCCTTTCAACTTCCCTTCGAATTTATTCCGTCTGACCGTTTGCAGTTTCTCAAGTGTTCTATTCAAATTTTTAACTTTATTCTATTATATCTAAAATAAACTAAATTCAATTTATTCTGTTATTTTTTTGCAATAATGCTGGGGGAGCAGCGCTGCTATCTTTAATTTACAGTCACTCATAAAACTTCAAATCTGAAAAAATTCTTGATTTTATATCAATTTATTTTCATCCACAAAGACAAAGTCCACATTTGATCATGAAAAATATTTTTAATAAAAGTAATTAAAATTTTTTTTATGTTAAAAATGAAAATGCATTAACGTTCTCAGTGTACAGTGGGGTTAAAAAGTAAATTGCACTACAAAAAAAGCATGTTTAAACAACGAATTCTGCTAAAAGCGATGATAGAAGTATATCGTGAGCTGAAATGAAAAATACTTAACAAAAAAAAAAAAAAAAAAAAAAAGACAAAATCTGTTTTTCTGTTCGATTTTGTGTATTAAATTAAAATGTGTATTCCTGTAATAAAGATAATAATTTTGAATTTTTCATGATTTTTTATTTTAGCTTAAGATATATTTGAAAGTTTCTCGCTAAATTGATACTCGCACCATCCCTCGTTTAATAAACATTTCCTTTTAACAACCACTCTTAGCAAGCTGTGATCCGGCGAAACTCGAACTTATGATCTTCTGTTTTGGCAAGCAGACCCTTTTAACCAACTTAGTCATGACTGCCATGGTCTGCTGTTATGTTTTATAGTTTTCTCTGCTCAATAAGCCACCGTTGAGGTTTGACCTAAGATTTCCTAGTTTTAAACTAAACAATTTCATTTTATTATTTTGGCGCCTTCACCAGTCGATTTTCCGCGGATATTAAATTGTTTTCCTTTCCTTATTGAGTCTCCGGTTTTAACAGTTTTTTTTTTATTAACTCACTTTTTAACAATTCATCTAACGCAGCTACTCAATAATTATTATCTTTCCTTTTTAATTACTTGTTCGGATTTGAACTTTAGGAAATAAAAATTTTTAAAGGCAAAAGGCGATGCCCGCAGTCATATAGAACTAAAAAAGAAGTTTTTTTTATTCTTATTATTTTATTGGCAAGCGCCAATTTTTTTACTGCATGCTTTTTTCTTGGTTTTTAATTCTCTATCGAACCATATATTTGTTTTTTTAATTGAAGTTACTTCACTAAACTAGATTTGTTCCAAATGATACGGAAAGATTGGGACACCTTTTTATTTCCAAATTCAAATTTATACTTGCTTCTATAGCAGACTTAGCAATACAGGTTCTTTCCAAATTTCAAGCCTCTGCCTACAACTGTTCACAAGTACGGATATATACATCAAATTAAATAAACTATTGGAGCACCCTTTGATTTATAATTTTGAATATTTATAGTTGTTGTTATAACGGTTATAGTAATCGACACTCTGTCCAATATTCAAGCGTTTGTTTATAACGGTCAAAAAGATAGGCTCATATAGGACAATTAAAGTCACCTAAGGGGTCACGCTTTAATTTTTAAATTAATTTTTGTATTTCTTTTTGCTATTGGGAGCTATAGTGATACGCAGGTTTTTTTATCATAAAGAAAAGCACTTTATGATTAATAATACACTTAAAAGCAATTTTTTTGTATGGGAACACCCTTTAGTTTTTACAATTATTAATTGTTTTTTTTAACGAGACCAATCTGTAAGTATAAACTTTTAAACAAAGAAAACAATTTTCAAAATCAGTTCAGAAATGACAGAGTTCTGCGGTCACAAACATAAAAATGCATCATTCACACGAATTGATAACCTTGTTTTTTTTTGAAGTCGGTTAAAAATACATTGTTTCTTTGATAAAAAAAAATAACACTCAATAAAGTACAAAACGTAATACACAATTCATTGCACATCTGCAGGTATAGCCTTAAAAAAAGTTCTGCGGGCACAGGTATAAAAAATCCAGTTTAAAAAAAATTAAAAATAAAAGATAAAACGAGTTAGACGCTTGAAAAAGAGTTAAAGGAAAAATTTTCATGTCGGCCGTAATTAAAAGGAACTTAAAATAGCGCAAAATAGTTACGTCAGCATCTCTGTAAAACCTTGATCTTCTATTTAACAAACAGCCACAGACATCGCTGCCATCAAAGTCACAGTGGTTAACTTTTTTTTAATTTTTTTCACGAACACTACACTTGTTAATGACGGAAGTAACAGCTTTGTATTTTATTTTTAGTAAAGACACAATCCACTAGTTTTAGCAGACAAACAGCATTATCTTTGAAACTTAACATTACAGATACGTTAAGGTTTTGTAACATTTAATAATGAGAAACGAAGAGTATCCAGCAAATAAATTTTATTAATTCATTTATAAAGTTTTGTTTGGTTTTTTAATCAAATATACACATTTATTTTTTGAAATTTTCAGACACTGACTTATGTAGAATTAATTACAACCTTTAAAAAAATATAAGTTTAACATTAACAGTTCAAGCTGATCTCTTGAGCCTTTGAATAAACAAAAATTATTTACGATTTGTTTTTTTTATTGTTGTGCTTTTGTTACACAATTGGCTAAAGTGGTGGGTGGTAAGAGCTTATAAAAAAGCTCATTCATTCAATCAAAATCAATCAATCAAATTTATACATTCGTTAACTAATTTTAATCTTTCCATTTCTTTACAGGATAAGAACTCTTCCGACATCGACGCGGAAATTCCGATTAGCGATGAACATATTCACAAGGAAATACCCACCAGGTAATTTTCTTTTTCTTTAAAACTTTTGTAAAAAATTCTAAGAAAAAAATGCTACATCCCAACACGCCATCCACAGTTATTTTCAGTCTATTATACATCTCTTTAAGGGCAACATTGGACCTGGCCTTTTTGCCATGGGCTTTGCTTTTAAACATGGTGGCATTCTTGTGTCACCCATACTAACAATAATCATTGCTTTGATATGTGTCCACTGTCAGCACATGTTAATCAATTGTTCGATTAAAATGAAAAATCTAAGAAATGACGAAAAATATCCAGACTTTGCTGAAACGGTGGAACAGTGTTTCGAAGTGGGGCCGATTCAAGTACAAAAATGGTCAAAACTTATGAAGACAATGGTGAATTCATTTATATGTGTCACACAATTAGGTTTCTGTTGCATATATTTCGTATTTATTGGAACGAATATGAGTCAGGCAAGTGGCAACTGAAAACTTCAAATTAAAATTTAAATATTAATTTCATATTTTATTTTCAGATTTTAAAAGCCTACGATATAAATATCGATGTGCGTCTGCTGATGCTGTTAGCATTCACACCCATTTGGCTGAGTTCGTTGATAACAAATTTGAAATGGCTGACGCCTGTTTCGTTTATTGCAAATATTTGTATGATTTGTGGTTTAGCCATCACCATGTATTTTGCGATTAAAGATGGTTTTGCAGATGTAGAAGAACGCAAACTTTATACCAGACCTATGGATTTAGCCATTTACTTTGGTACTGCTATATTTGCTTTTGAAGGCATCGCTTTGGTGCTGCCTCTTAAAAATGCCATGGAAAATCCCAATCAGTTTGATCGGCCTCTGGGGGTTTTGAATGTCGGCATGTTTTTTGTAAGTTATACAAAAAATATTTTCAAATTCATTCATTTTTACTTGAATTTGAGTTTTTATTTTTATTTAAGGTATCCGCCATGTTTATGTGTGCTGGCATATTTGGTTACATTAAATGGGGTGATAATGTGGCCGGCAGTTTAACTTTGAATCTCGGCGATACCATGTAAATTTTTTCTTTTAATTTCAAACATTTAAGTTTGGATTTTAATTTGAATTTATTACGCCTTTTCTTTGCAGTGGTGCACAAGTTGTTAAACTTATGGTTTCCATGGGTGTCCTGTTTGGTTATCCTTTACAATTTCACATTGCCATACAAATTATGTTGCCCACAGTGATTAAATTCCTGAAGTGTTACAATTACCCTTTAGCTGCTAATTTATCATTCCGCACATTTTTTGTGCTAGTGACATGTAAGTTGAAATATAAATTTTAAATTAAATCAAAGGTACAGTGTAGATCAAAATTTATTAAAAATTTTAAAAATTTGTTAAAATAAGTTTAGACAGGGAACTTTCACTTTGCGAATTCTTAAGTTTATAGAAGGGCTAGGAACGGAAAATGGTGGGAAAGAGCTGATTGAATGAATTTTTATTTGGTATTATGGCGCACATTCGATAAAAATAGTGCTATTGTGAATTTTACTTAATTGGATTATTCACAAAAGAACATGTTTATCTAAAGAAATAATCACCGTTATTCTAGTTGTCGGCGTCGTCACATTTTAATGTTGATATGTGTCGACGGATTCGAATTATTATTCTACTTGTCGTTATTGACACATCGATTACTGCTCAAAGATTTTTTGTATTCTATAACAAATGTGACGGCGATATTGTATTGACGTGACTATGTTTTTTGTCGACGTCATTTTGCATAACGACTGGAAGTGATTTAAACCAAACATAACATTAAAAATGGAAAAAAGTAAAAAATTGAAGGTTACAAATGCAAATCAATTTGAAAAATTAGTGGATGGATTGCAGAAGAAAAATGGGAAGAAATTAAAAAACTACTAAAATGGATGGCAAAAAATAACAAAATAAAGAATCGAATAGTAATTTATAAAAAAGTTTGTAAAAATTACTTTTAAGGTATGGCGAGGATTAAAATTCAAAGTGAAAAAAGATGGTTGCTAATAAAGCGGAGTGTAAAGCCGCTGGTGGCGAAATGTTTAAGCATTTTTCACTCAGTCCGTTGGAAGAAGCTTTTAAACTTCAGAAGCATTTGAGTCCTGAAGGAGCAGTTCAAAGACTTGAAATAGTTCACATGGAAAACGATTCTTATGAAATGGAACTTGCGTAAGTCAAAATTGTCGTTGAAGAATCAGTGAAAGTCAACCAACAGTTAAGGGAAAATCCTTGCACGTCTAATGCTTCTACCAATGATACCAGTTCTGCTCAGCCTGTTGCGTTGAAAGTAGTTAAACAGAAAGCAAAAAACCCATGCTATAATCAAACTAATTTACTACAGAAGCACAGCCAGAAACAGGAAAAACTACTTTCCATCATTTCAAATTCGATGTCCCCAGTAAAAGGCACCCTTAGAGATGTTGATAAGCGACAAAAACATTGGAGGTTCAAAATAAGAAACTCAAATAATTGACAAAGAAAGCAGAGATAGATAGAGCTCGAAACAAAAGAGAAAGGGCGATACACGAAAGCGAGTAAAAATTAAGAAAATAAATAAAATAAAAAATAAAATTAAAATAAAGGCTTAAAATAATGATAGAAGAAAAGGTACTTGGAATTTTAAATAAAAAAATTTAACAAAAAAACTTAGTGATGTGCATTTTCATTTGATAAAAGTCGATAAGCCGTCGACGTCGTCAAAGAGATGTTATAGAATGAAAATTTTTTATCAAATTGACGACGACATTGATGCGAAGTGATATTGATACTAAAACGATGACGACGCCGAAAACTAGAATAAGGGTGATTGTTTTACTAATTTATAAACGAAAAATTAAAATAATTTATATTAATATGACTACGACTAAATTATGATTCGATGATTTAGCTGTGTAATTTCTGTCCATTTTTTGCGGTGGATTTTGTTCCATTAGAAAAACGAGCTTTTTCAATTGCTGTTTTGTACTTACAACCTTAAACCTGCATGAAATGGCACAACAAAATTTTCGACAGTGCTACCAACTCATAAATACGTATTTGAGAATCGATATTGGATTTTCGTTAGCCAGCGAAGATCAAAAATCGAATGCAACTCATAATAAGGACCTCAGGCTTTCTTGCACTTGCATAGATAAAAAAAATAAAATTCAACAAAATCTTATTAAATAAAAATTAAAAAATAAAAAAAAAATCATTAAGTGGAAAAATTAGCGGTGGCCCATATTTGCCGAGTTATGGGCCTCATAAAAAAGAACGATTTGACGCCATATTTTTGGAGATATCAATATGGGAATCATTTTAAAGCTTCTAAAGGGATCTTTTGAAAAAATACTACGATTGTTTAAAAATGCTTAACCCATTAAAAGCCAATGACAGTTTAATGTATTTTTCTTTTAATTAATAATTCTTTGGTACCTTAATATTTATTTATTTATTATTATTTTTTTTTTTGATTAGGGATACTTCCCTTAACTAGATTTACATACAAGTGTACATAAGATTGGGTAAAGCCGAATATAGCACAATTTTATTTGTTTAGTTTTATCTTTATTTCATTTGATTTATTTTTCTTTATAATATTTTTCAATAAATTTTTATTTTATTTATTTTTTATTTTGTATTATTTTTTTAGTGAGTATCGCCGAAATCGTACCCGCTCTTGGCTTATTTATCTCCCTAATCGGTTCATTGTGTTCTACAGCTTTGGCTTTGGTATTTCCGCCCATCATTGACATAATTACCAAACGCGATATTGTTAGCCGATCGTTAAGAGTGTTTGTATTCTTAAAAAATCTATTGATTTTAATTTTGGCTTTAACTGGATTTGCAGCCGGCACATATGAGAGTTTATCGAAATTGGTGTCACATTTTAGAGCTGACGGTGATCTAAAATATTTAGATTCATAAAACTTATTAAATATTTATTTTATTAAAGTAGTTTAGTAATTATAATAATTATTTTAAGTTATCTACACAAATTAAAATTGTTAAATTTAAAATTACCTCAAATATTTAGTAATTAGCTTTAAATCAAAAACCTATGAATGGGCGTAATAATATAAAATTCTTATGAACCGGTTCAAAACCGCTTAATTACACATGAACGAATTTAAAGATGGAAAAGAGAAAAAAGTCAATTAAAATTATTTATTAAAAATATTAAAACTTCCTTAAACCGTTTTAATTTAAATTAAAAAGCAAGAAAAAATTTGAAATATTTTAAGCGCATAATTGTTTTTAATTTTCATGCAGCTTGGCGTCGTTGTAAATAAATCAATTCTTTAATTTTTTTTTAGATCCAAGTATCCAGTATAAACTTGTTTAAATAATTGAAACGTAGAAGCATTTCTGGTTTTTTACGTTCGAATGGGTATTACCAAGGTACATTTATTTTACTAGGTAGTGTCTTCCGTCCAGCTGGTTTGTAGTTGGACATGTCAAAAGTTGTTTATATTTTCCTACGTTTGTTTACGAATTTGAAAAAACACTAACAACAAGCATATGTAGAACAAAGAGAGCGTTTGTTTTTAGACCAATTTTCTTTTATTTTCTGTTTCTATTTTTGACATTTCCACTCACAAAGCAACAATAAAATGCCATGTTGTTTTTACAAATGTTGTATTTGTTGTAGAATCGCTTTTACCTAGTAAAATAAATGTACCTTGGGTATTACTGACCTGTGCTACCAATTATTTACTTGTTTTGTTTTTTTTAAGCTTTAATTCAATCAGTTCGCTCTGTTCGTATACATACATATGTATATGTACATATATACAAACATACGTCTATTTATTTACTTACCTAATAACCAAAGAAAGGGAAAATATTTTAAAGGCAGGGAAACTTATAAAAATCTACACGTAATTTAAATCTTGATTTATTAAATATAAAAATAAAATTAGATTTCACTAATGTTATAAACAAAATTAATGGGGATATTTCTTTTAATTTTCTGCTTGATAATATTTTATTTAATGTTCCTTATCGCCCATCTCGGATAATTGGCTATAAGGATTTCATATCCAAAGACATAATCGTAAATAAATAAATAAAAAGTGTGATAGTTTGAACGCCATTATATGACAAATAATACGGAGTGAAATTTGACATCCCATTAAACAAGTTCATTTTTAGAAATTTTTCTAATCACTATCAAAATTATTAAGCTATCAGTGCACATTGAATGTATGTAAGAAGAATAAATAAATTTTTATTACAAAAACGTGTCGTGCAAAACCCGTATAACCCCGTAGAAGTTACCCGAGACATTGCTGACCCATTTCAACAAAAAAAATTTTTTTGTATAAAATTTTTTTTAACTCCATTTTTTATTTAATGACATTTTTAATAAAAAATCTTTATAAATTTACAAGCTCTCTTTGTTTTGTAACTTATTTAGTAAAATGTCAGTCCGCGCTGCAAAAACTAATTTTGAGTTAAAAAATTTATTAATAATTTTGATATTCTAATTATAAGTGATAAAAACTTGCATAATGTACGTATGCAGTTCCCCAGTAAAATTTAAGTGAACAAATCCAAGGGAAAAGTGAAAAGATTTCGAGGGAAAAAATCAATCACGATAAGAGTAATTTTTGTTTAGTTGAAAAATTTTTCATGTGAATCATTTGGGTAAAATGAAAAACATTTCAAGTGAAAAGATATTCATGATAGTGAATAACCCAGCTAACCTTTTAATAAGCACACGAAAAAGGATTCTTAGAAGAACCCACCTAGGGAGCTATCTCTGAACATGCCTTAAATGGAGTTATATATTCAAAAGCTCTTTTAGAGACAAAAAAGCTTCCAACAAAAGTTTTTTATGAAATAAGTTCAGCTAAACTAATTTAGTAGAAAAAGCTTTAATTGTGATTTTAAATGATTTTTTTTATTCTTTATAAGCGTTAAAGCTCTGAGCATTAAGTAACTAAAATTTCTTTTCCCGAAACTAAAGTTAAAGGTCACATCGAACTGATTTGTTTGCTGGCGTAAGAAATAGAAATAAACCTGCTGCAGAGTTCACCGCGTATGACAAGTTTCGTCCATCGTCATGATTGTGTGCATTTTCATATACACAAATGTGTTTTATTTTTGAAGACAAATATCCGTGACCAAAAATTCGTCGTTCGTCTCAGTTGTGTTCCTAGGATTACTTCACCTAAAAAACAAAATTTTATGAAACAAGTAGAAACATCAAGAATAAGCTTTTGCCAAACAAATTGCAAAAATTTTCCATAAATGATTTTTTCAAGATACAAAACAAAGAGATAAGTTTATTATTCCGTTAATAATTATACTAAAGGCTATTCAAGACGGGAATGTACCTTAAGAATTAGTAAAACAAAAATTTATAAAAAATTACTAATTACTACATCTAAATATTTTGCCTTGAGATAAAATCAAGAAAATAACTTTAAATCTGATTAAGAGCTAAAAATTTGTCGAAGAAAGAAAAGCAATATTTCGTATTGTTCACGAGATATAGACTTGATAATCATTACATGTTCTTTGAAAAAAGTACTGAACTCTTCCTGCCAATCGAAAGCATCAAAAATGAATTAAAAAAAACCTTTGCTAATAATTCAAAACCCAAAAAGGGTTTTCCTTTTTTTTTGGGACTCTCCAATGGTTCAAGATTTTAGCGCTGAACTGTGTTATCATTCATTAAATTTTTTTTTAGGAACACATTTTCTTTTTTCATTACGAAAGTGGAAATAATATTTATTGAAAAAAATCATACAGCCCAATTTTGAATATTCCCACGGGGTTTCTTTTTCACGGAATTTTTTTTTTACAAAGACTCCTCTAATTATGAATTAAGTGGGAACATCATAATAAAAAAGGTGGCAACATCGTGATTTGAAGGAAGCTGTTTTGTTTATTTACGTATAATTTTTCTTTAATAATTTATAGTACCCCGCATATATTGCGCCAAAAACAATTTTTTTATTTTTTTTAAATTACTATTCGCTATTCGAGACTTTATATTTCACTCAGTCGTAAGATCACCGTCAGATTAGGACATCATGGCAGGTACTAACGTTAATCTGAATCACGTATCTTTCCTTTTGTTATAAATTTTTGACTGAAGTTGTTATTACATCATACTGCTTCGAAAACTGGCCTGGTTTGGTAATGACCGTTACTGGTTTTTGCTTATCGCGAATGTTAAAGACGTCTGTCAAATTGCTTGCCCGTAGAAGCTCATGAAACAAACCGAAAATCCCAGGTATTAATACATTGCAACAGGAAAATATAGTGATACATTCGCGATAGGTAACTAAGTTGGCTTGTTTTTATACATATTTTTTAATTGTATTTATTGTACATTGTTTTACAATTTTCCCTTGATACGAGGGCTGCTATATATATTTCTGGCCTGGCAACACTGAGTGCTGCCAAGTGCAATCTGACAATTCCATTGGAGAGTTTGTCATTTTTAAGCATAATCGTACCCAAAACGTTTTGACGCACGACCATTATTTGTGTTGTTTACAGTGACTTGAAAAAATTAATATACAAAAAAATGGAATTAACTCGTGAACATTTTTCACAACTTTCGACGTGGATTATCACGACAAGAGTTCATTGATAAACTTAAATCTTTGTATGGCGATGAAGCACCATCCTATAGCACTGTGAAAAATTGGTATAATGAATTAATCGAGGCCGAAGCTCGCTCAAAGACGAATTCCGTGAAGGTCGTCCAAAAACGGCTGTTGTGCCAGAGAACATTGATGCCGTGCGTGAACACATAATGCGAGATCGACATGCGACATACCGAGAGATAGAGACATCCTTGGACATTTCTTCCACCAGCATACATTCGATATTGCATGAACACCTGGCCGTAAAAAAGGTTTGTTCTCGTTGGATCCCGCACAATTTGAAAGTCGCTCAAAAAAAGGCTCGTGTCGATTGTTGCAAAGAAATGTTGCATAAATACGATTGCGGTGCTTCAAAAGACGTTTATAAGATCGTCACAGGTGACGAATTATGGATCTATTCGTACGAGCCCGAAACGAAACAACAATCGACCGTGTGGGTCTTCAAAGACGAGCAAAATCCGACGAAAGTTGTTCGTGAAGGAACACTTCGAAGCAAATGGTCGCCTGTTTTTTCGGCAAAACTGGTCATGTGGCGACTGTTCCGCTTGAGCAACGTAGGACGGTCACTTCTGAGTAGTACGCTACAATTTGTTTGCCTGAAGTCATCGGAGAAATTCGAAAAACCAACAAGAGAAGACGAATCATTGTTCACCATGACAATGCGAGCTCTCACACATCGGCTCAAACCAGAGCGTTTTTGACCGGCCAAAACGTCGAATTAATGGGTCATTCGCCGTACAGCCCTGACTTGGCACCTAACGACTTTTTCTTGTTTCCGCACATTAAGAAAAAAATGCGTGGTCAACGATTTTCGTCGCCAGAAGAAGCTGTTGAAGTGTTCAAAAACCATGTTTTAGATGTGTCTCAATCGGAGTGGAAAAAGTGCTTCGAAAACTGGTTTAAGCGCATGCAAAAGTGTATAAATCTACTGGAGAATACTTTGAAAAACAATAAAACCAGTTTTGATTATAAATATTCACATTTTCACTATTAGGCCAGAAATATATAGAGCAGCCCTCGTATATTCGATTTCTGCTTTGATTTTATTTTTGCTTAAAATTACGAACTAAAGAATAGCGCAACAAAAATTGTAGGATAAGGACTAGGGACTAATTAATTAAAATTTTTAAGTCATTCCAGCGATTTTATCTCCACATTACTCTTTTTTTAATAAAAGTATGTCATTGCAGTGTTAGCATTAGGTACTACAAAACGCTACACTTGACGCGTTGTTCTGTTGTTTCACCAGCCGCTATTGGGCGACATGTTGTTTTAGCAAAACATTGTCATACATTGCATCAATCCTAAGAAATAATTTGATTCCTACATAAGACATTTCCTAGTCGTTTTGTGGTCTCATTTCAGTAATCGGAGTTAAACTTTTATCGTACATTTTGCCACTACCACAGACTATACAATGCACACATTAGCTGGTTATTTTAGTTATTTTTAATTTTTTAAAAATTCACTGAAATTCTACTTCTTGGGATTTCTTAAACCACATTTTATATTTCAGATCGTTGAGACCTAATTAGAAAAATAGAAAACGAGAAGACATTACTTTCAAGTTATTTGAATGACCTTTTTGTCATCTACTCAAACGTTTCTGAATTTTTCGAAAAGTAGTGGCGAAAAATGAATTAAAATTGAAAATGGAATTTTAAAAAGGAACACTACCAGGGATGCCAAACGGCATATTTCGAAATTTCGAGATTTTTCGGAATTGTTAAAAATCGAGTCACAGGATTTATAAAAATAAATCGGGAAATTTATTGGGATTTATATTTTTCAACTTTTATACTTAAGCAAAGATTTATAGACCAATTAAATGTTTTCAATAGTTTTTATTAATACCTGAAGAGCCTTAATATCTACTTAAAGTGTCTTTAAAGGAACAGTTAACCAGTTTTCACTTTTTTGATATTAAATTAATTTTTAATTATACTCTTTACCCCTACGTTTGTCATATATATATATAAACATTTTTCCGTCCGTCTTAGTGTTGAAATCTACTTTGCCCCGCCACTAGATGAGCTAGAGAAAATTAAAATACGCCAATCGATTAGACATAGTTTCGAAAATTTTGCTATTGAAAAGCAGCTAGATCGGTTCATGTTCTTCGAGGCAGCGGGCAAAACACCACGCCTGCTTATAATTTTTGCATACGAGTGCCATTTGAAAAAACTTAGTGACTCCAATAAAAAAAAAGAAAAAACAAATTTAAGGGGCGATAGAGATTTAAAAAGTAAGAAAAAAAAAACAAGTAAAAAAAATTAGCGCTCGACCATATTTTTCTCTGAACTTTACATAGAAAAAACAATTTTTCATAATATTTTTTAAGACATCAATATGGGCTTTAAAAGCTTTAATAGAGTCCTTTCAGGAAGTGCTAATTTTTTTTTAAATGCTAACCCATTAAAAGCCAGTGAAATATTTTACAAGGCCTTAAATTAATTAACGTCAAAGGCAATAACTTGTATAAAATTATATACCCAATAACTGTATTTTTTATTTAAAATAAATCACACAAATGAATTTTCTTATTTAAATTAAACTGCAGCATTTGTCATTAGAATTTTGTAACATATAAAATGTGTTTGAAGATATTATTTATTAAAAAGAAAAACAGTCAAGTTATTAACCGTTCATTATTACCATTCAACAATATGGCAACATTAAAACACTGAAATCAATGATCACTTAAAAAAAGCTTTCGATTTAAGAAAAGCTTTTAATAACAGCTCTGTAATGTACAAAAATATTTAACATTTATGTACAAGTTAAAAAAAAATAATTATTTATTGGCATTTTAATTAATTTGTTCTAACTTTGTAGCGCTAGCGCCTGCTCAAAAGGCAATTGACCGCGAACTTGAATTTGAAATTGATATTTCTGTAGAACATTAATTTTTTTTACTTTAGACGAACAAAGCACGAGTAAATTTAAGTTGAAGGTTCGCTTTTATGATCGATTACTGTTGGAGTTCCGCTTTAGTGACGTCACAAAACATTAAATTAACAAATATTTTTGTAAGAGTTTTGAGTCAAACAGAAAATATTAATTAACATTTTATTAGAGTTTTTTTTTATAATTAATTTACAAATACACATGAGTGTGTGCAGATTTATTTACTTTCGTTTAAAGAAATATTTTCTTATTACTCTGGGTAGAAGTGTGCGGGGGCTTTAGCAAATTCATTCATGAGCACAACAAGTAGCATTTGACATTGTAATGAAATAGATTTGTATATAAATTAATATTGGTTATTACTCGTTATGAAAATGGTTAAAAGCAGTACGCTGATTTGTGTTTTGTTTAACGTTTTTATTCTTATTGATTTAAGCCAACATTTAGAAGCGCTGAGTCTGCCTTGAGTTCTCGATCAGTTCGGTACGTTAAAATGAACAAAGCGAATTTAAAACATTTTTATTAATAATTAAATTTAAAAAAAAACAAAAGCAAAAAAAAAACAACAACTAAAACAAAAATAAAGTGCATTAAATAATTAAAAAAAAACTGCTATTGAAATTACGATTTATATCATTTTAATTTCATTAAAATTAAAATTGCTAATTGTATGCGATAATTTTAGACTGGAATAATTGACAAGTTGTTTTTTAGATATTTTATACAATTTTTTTTTATTATAATTAAAATAATTGGATTAACTACAATAAAAAAAATAATTAAATAAAACTAAACTTTTAAACGAACTGTAAGTTAATGTTGTGGCAGTTTTAACAAATTTTATTTGAATTTATATAAAAAAAAATACACGAAGCAGGGATTAAGTGTAAGATCTGAAAAAATATTTCAAAAATAGGCATTTAATATCACAGTTAGTTGAAAATAACGTTGTAGTTGTATTGTTTCAATTTTTTAAAAATTTCTCGGTAATAAAAAATCGTTTTTTTTTTGTAGAATAAAAAAAATTAATAAACTGGATCTTTAAATATTATTTCTGCAGAGCCATTTTTTAGTGCTAAAGTGAAACAAGTAACAGTGCTTTATTCAGTTATGCCGAATCTTTTATACCCATTTAAAAACAAAAAATATTAGATTGACAAAGAACTAATAAATAAGAAAAAAATATTTTTTATATAAATTAACATAAAAATGTCACCGGTTCTTAACAGGTTAAGCATTTAAAAAAACTAGTATTTCTTCAAAGATCTCTTCAAAAGCTTAAAATTGATATCTATATTGATGTCTTTAAAAATATTAATCGTATTTTTCTATGAAAATTTCAAAAGGTCATAACGTGGAAAATATGGGCGAGCTCCAGTTTTTTCACTTGATATTTTTTTCTTATTTTTTAATACTTGATCTTTTTTTTTTCTTTTGTTGGACTTACTTCATTGTTCCAAATGAAAAAAAAAATTAGAGGCAGGCGTGGTAGTTTGCCCGCTGCCTCGAAGGACATCAACTGATCTTCTGATTTTTAATAACAAAGTTTTTGAAACTATGTCTGATTGACATATTTAAATTTTCTCTAGCTTATCTAGTGCCTTGGCAAAGTTTATTTTAACACTAAAACAGACGGACATCGATCAATCGACTTTGCTATGCATAAGGACTCAGAATATATGCACTTTATAGGGTTGAAAAAGGATATTGTAAAAATTACAAACGGAATGACAAACTTAGACACACCCTTTTTCCACCTGTGGTGAAAGGTAAAAAAAGTGGAAAATAATGCGGATAAGGCGTAGAAGGCAACAATTCTAAACTTTTTCATGTTTGATGAAAATTTTCATTTTCTTATTTAAATTGGACAGTAGGTTTAGCGATTTCTACCTAGACTACCTTAACTTTTGTTACGAAACGGAATTTTTGCAAACGTTTTTTATTATAAAACGTTATTTCTTTAAACGTTTCGTTTTGTTTATTTTCGTACCCTGCTTTTACAACCTTTCAAACAAAATTTGTTTTTGGATAAAAATACTCTTCTTAAATATTTTACACGTTACGTCGTTTGGCAATGGCTAATTATTATCCAAATATTTCATTATATTAAGGTACCATCCACAGTGAGGTAAAAAAGAAAAATTTTGGAATTTAATAAGAAATTTCGAAATGATTCCACCGATTGCTAAAGCTTAGCTAGCTTAAGCTTAGAGTTTGAGCTTTTCAAACTTTTCAGAACCGGCCGGTACCAAATTGAGGCCCCAAGGATATAATAATTTGATGGCCGCCTTTTTTTCATCAGATTAGAAACAAATTCAGTTAAAAAGGCCTGAACCAGGCTTCAAAAGTGAGTCCGAAAAATTTTTAATTATAAAATAAAAAATTTTTAATTATAAAATAAAAATTTTTTGGAGATAAAAATCTCACTCAGATCTTAGGAGTCTGTTCTTGACGTCCCATTTTGATACACTTTTTCTAGCATTTTATAGCCGTATATCACGAATAATAATAATATTTTTGATCTACAATTCGTCAATTGGTTCTAATTTATCAGAATAAAAATTGACTTTATGTGGTCTCACAAAATATAATCGAGGGTTGAAAAATCAATTTATCTTCTAATTTGTTTTAATAACCTGACGATTGTGGCCGCCGTATGGTGCGTACGCCATCCTAGAGAAAAACCACATATCGCCCAGATCTATTTACACACACAAATCAAAGATCAGTGATCAAGGCTGTGTGATCAGTGACGACTTTCACCGTACAAAGTGCGAGCTCCGACTTCACTTCTAAAGAAATGTGTTTCAATGATGCCACCTGCTTGTAAATCGCAACAAACTGTACATTTTTCTGAATGAGATTTAGTCTGTAGTTGCAGGGTTTCTCTCTATGTGCGTCAAATTTCTTTATTACCAACCTCGTTAAACAAAAAATGAGACTTATGGCCGAACACCAATTTTCGCGTCTAAGTTGTTTAAATTAATAACTGGTTTTCGAAGTAAATCTGGTTAATGTGGTAGCATTGTTTAAACGGCATTATGATGATCATAAATATAAAAAAGCGAGCGCAGTATGACAGTTAGGGTGGTAGACAATTCTTCAGTTAGTTCTATCCTTGCAAATTTTAAAGTTATCATCTGAAGCTATCGAATTATTTGCATTAAAAATTTGAAAATATTGAATTTTAAAAAATCTTATTTCATCTTCTTTTTGTTTATTTGTTTATGTTTAATTACTATTTTCCAAAATCTGTTCGTGATCTTTCTTCAATTAGCTTTTTATACAGTTTAGAGGTGTTTAAAAAATGCCAACCATAAGTTCAGCTCCTGGCGTACACGTGGCTTGAGAAAATTTATTTAAATTCTTCAACACTTAATCTTAAAAATTGTATTTTTATTATTCAATTATCTTCAAAGAGATTTGTTAATTTTAAACCTTTTAACACAATTTAGTGTAAAAAAAAATTTTAAATCCATTGTTCACCGTAATGACTTTAAACAACCTGTAAAATTTTATATTTTATTATATTGAAATTTGCACGAAACAATGCATTTATTTGCTCTTTTCGTAGTAGAAAAAAATAAAAAATCTACTTTAAGGAAAAAGCGCATTTTTCAATGTATTTTTTTTTTTAATCGAAGCAATAAAAATAAAGAAAAATAAAATTTATAGGAATTTTTTCTGATTTCATTTGGATTATAAACTAAAGCCTTTCAATGAATTTAATAATCATTTTAGCATTTTTGCAGTTGATTTGTAAAAAATATTTTTTATTTACAAATTATTCATGACCTTTTGGAATTATAAATAAATAATTAATTAAATCCATTAATCAAATGAAATAAATCAAGGTTGATATTCCATCTGCAGACCACATTTTTAAAAATAAATTGTATAAAATTGGGCATAGATTTTTCTTCACCATAATACTTCAATTCATTTTAATTGAAGGCAAAATTTTAAGTATATTTTGTTTTTTTTTTTTAATTTAAATACCAAATTAATTGATTCTCCAACACCTCTTAAGATTGTGTGGGTCTTATTAAAGCTTCTGATGAATGACTTAAAACAATTTGAATTTTTCTATTCATTTGCATTTCAAATAAATAATTTCATTAATTTATTACATTCATTACATTAATTATCAAGGAAAGAATTTATTTGCTGGCATCATGTATGAAATGTTTCAGTATCAAAAGTTGTTAAAACTTAAATCTGAACATGTGAGCGAGTTAAAAACTCTGTACAAGTTTTTTTTTTTAATTTTATTCAAAATCACGGAAGTTTGAATTTAATTGTACATGAGTACCATAAAAAAATTTATTTTATTTAATTATTTTGGTGTAGAACAATTGATTGAATGGATTTGCTGTCAAGTAAAATTAAACAATTTTATTTTTGACAAAATACACTTCACTCGTCAAGGTAAAATTATCAATTTAAGACGTGCGAAGGTTAATTAATAGAACAAGATCTAATTTTAAATAATCAAATGTCTAAGAAGGTGATTTAGACTGTGTCTGATAACTCACAGATGTCAATTTGATTGAAATTCGCAGAAAAACTCACAGATCGGCTAAACTACAGGATAATGTATTGCAGGGAAGTGGGAAGTTCTAGCCGACTAACTTGTCTCTTTCGCCTTGTGGCCCGCAGCCTAAACATGTAGTTCCTGTTTCTGTTCTCGAAGTTCAACGAGCCCTTGTCTTTATAAAACGGCAACATCTTCTTAACAATCTTAAAATCTTTCCCCTCTTTCTCTCTCGCTCTCTCTCTCTCTCTCTCTCTCTCTGAAGTTCTCTAAAGATAGTGCCCCAATAAGTTACTCCTTAGTTAAAAAAAAAATTGGCAATTTAAAAAAATTCAAAACAATCTCAAAATTGGAAATTGTTGATGAATAAAAGAAAAGACTTTAGTCCTAGAATCTTTATATTTCTGTTCCAAAGGGGGACTTATGGCACAATGAGCTATTTGACAAACAAAATATGTCAAAAAAAAAAATAAAAGTTTCTAATCGGCCAATCTGATTTCTATGGAACCTCACATGACTTTAGAAGAAAATTTTCATCGGTTCAATAATTGCTCCAAAAGTGACGCAAACCGTCTGAGAATTGTAAGAGTGAAATATCTAAAAAGATTCCTTTTTTATAACCTTCGCCACAAAAAGTTTAAAAAGGGTACATCGTCGGTCACAGGTTGACAACTTTTAACTCGCAAACAAATCGAATCTGGTTTTTATTTATTTTAATTTTTTTTATTGAAAAATAATTTTAATAGCTTTGTTTTCTTTACGTCATCCCACAATAAATATCTCCTACTAATTTTGATTTTTTTATTTATTTTTAGCACGGTTTAGCAACGGAGTAATAATGTTTTTGTTTTTGTCTTTTGAAAAGTACAAAAAACATTTTAAGAGTTTTCAACCTGTGCCCGACGATATTTATTTAAGTTTGTCATTCCGTTTATAATTTCTACAATATCCATTTCCAACCCCATTGAAGTATATATATTTTGACTTCTTATGCATAGCGAAGTTAATTGAGTGATGCCCGTCTGTCCGTCTGTTCGCCCATGTTAGTATTAAAATCAATTTTGCCGAGGCACTGAATGAGCTAGAGAAAATTTAAAAATGTCCATCGATCAGAGATAGTGTCGAAAGAGGTACTATTGAAAATCAGCAAGATCGGTCCATGTCCAGTGGGCTTATCACCACGCCTGCCTCTAATTTTTTCATATCATTTGGAACAATGAAGTTACTAAAATAAAAAACAAAAATGTGGAGAGACAGAAAAATTAAATAAAAAAAATAAAAAATTGGCACTCGCCCTTATTTACCGAGTTTTTTTTCGGCCTCTAAAATTTTCATGAAAAGTTCGATTGTCAACATGGTCAATATGTTTATCATTTAACAGCTTTTAAAGACATCTTCCAGAAAGTATTTAAATTTCTTGAAAATACTTATCCCATTAAGAGCTGATGAATTTTTATATGAAATTAAATATCGTACCAATTTTTTATTTTTTTATTTTCTGTCACCGCAATATTTTTTTATTTTTATTTTTTTTTTTTTGATAGGAGCTATTTCACTAAACTAGATTTACAGACATGGTGAAGGGTATAAAAGATTCAGCATAGCCGAATATAGCACTCTTAATTGTGTTACCATCTTTTGGAGAGTAGAGAGAAGGATAAAAATATTGATTGACAATTTAATTTAACTTTTGCAGTCCTTAATTAAAAAACAAATTATTTAAAAATTTAATTAAAGTGGGACTAAAATTGGGATGAACGTATGCATCAGTATCGAAAAAAAAACTAAATTCATTTCGGAAAAATATTCAATTGACGATGGCTGGGGTTTGAACACAGGCCTTCAAACAAAACACATTTTAGCAGTCAATAGACTCATCCTCAAATTTTGAAAGGGTGTTTAAATTTCTAAAATTTACAACAAGCATATTTTTCATGTCGCAATAGAAGCATTCGAGTGCCTAGGTTTTCTGAAACGGTGTAAGAAATACTTTACTCCTTCTGATCTCCTTACTATCTATGTCACCTTTATCAGACCGAAAATGGAATACAGCTCTCATGTAAGTCTATTTGAAGTGAGAGAGCGACAGTAGGGTATCCAACTCTATTGACTCACTAGAGTATCGATGCAATATGGGGTGTGTTTCACTGTTTTATCGTTACTACAAGGGAATGTGCTCTTATGAAATCAGGGAACTTGTTCCTGAATACCGTAATTTCATACGCGCAACGCGCTCTGCATCAAGAGCGCATTCCTTTGCGTTCGATTGGCCAGTGAATCGCACAACGCATTACAGAGAGAATTCGTTTTTTAGCCGAACAGTTCGTATGTGGAATAAACATCCTGCAGAGGTCTTTCCTGCCACTTTCAATGTGTAAAGATTCAAATCAAATATTCACAAGCACTACTCCCTCTATCCCCCTTCCCCTAACTAATTCTACTTCAACCTACTCTTCATCCATTTGAATTTACTTTGATGCACAGTCTTACCATTTAGTTTTTTCAAAGAATTTTAGTATTTTTATTGCTCTAAGATTAAATAATTCATCAATTGTTGTTTGCAATTGATCACAAAATTTAATTTTATAAAAAAAAATCATTGTTTATTTAAATTTTATATTCGTGAATTTTGTTTTTAACTACATAATTTGTTAAAAATAATTTATTTGCATCATTGTGCGTCAATATAGTTATTAAGCACCTATAACACTTATCTGATCAAGAAAACAACAATTAAATAAATTTTCCCAATGAAACAATTTTCAATTGGTGTTTATAAAAACGTTTAAAATAAATGTTTAACAAAATTATCGAATATAATTCTGAGAAATATTTATTTTCTCAAAGGGTTATTATTAACTTAAATCGTTTTTTTTTTCTTTTAAGGGGAGATATGGGTTTTTACTTCAATAGCCTATCGACACACAGCATTATATTTTAACTGCATGTCAAATTGCAGTAAACAGTAAATTTTTAATATACTGAAATAATACTGCATTACCAGTAAAATTTTACTGCTGACTGAAATTTTTTTAGTTACCAATAAATCGATTACTGCCTTGTTTTCAAAGGCAACAAAAAATTTACTTAAACATGTTGTCTGCATCTAAAATAGTGTCTTGATATGATCTATTTTATTAACTGACTTCAAAAAAAGAAGGAATTTATCAATTCAACTAAAAGTTTCTTTGTTTATGTATGTGCCTGCAGAACTCAGTCATTGCAGAACCAGTTTTGAATTTTTTTTTTGTAATTGGTTAGATTATGCTTACAGATTGGTCTCGTTTTAGAAACAATTCATAATCTTAAAAATTAAAGGGTGTCCCCATACAACATACATGTTTTTTAAGTGTATTAAATTAAAAAAAATGCGTATTAACAGTAGCAAAAAGTAATACAAAACTGAATTTAAAAATTAAAGGGTGTCCCCATAGGTGACGCAAATTGAATTATATGCGCCTATCTTATAGACAAACGCTTGAAAATTGGACAGGATGTCGATTACTATGACCATTAAAATAACAATTATAAACATTCAAAACTATAAATTAAATGGTGTCCCCATAGTTAATGTAATTTGATGTATGTGAATAGTTGAAATATAGAAAAAAACCTTTATTGCTAAGTCCGCTATAATAACAAGCATAAAATTAGTATTTGGAAATTAAAGGGTGTCCAAATAGTTGATGAAAGTTAATGTATCACTTAAACCGTTATATACAAACACTTGAAAATTAAACAGAATGTCCACACTTTAAAATGAAAATGTTTTAATAATCAGTAAAAATTTACTGGTAATGAAAATAAAACTTCAGTAAGATTTTCTGATTACTGATGTTTTCCGGTCATTATTAGCAATTTTACTGATACTTCAAAGTTCCCATCTATGTTAAGTATATTTTAATATTTTTAAATATTATATTGATTTAATTTTATAACGAGATCAGTTTAAAGGTTTAAGTTATAAAATCTCACTTTCAAAGTCAATAAATTCTAAAATCCACACAATCGAATCAAGTTTTTTTTTATAAGTTCCTAATTAAATTTCTCATCAAATAAAATATCAAGGCTTTGTTTCAATAATTCTTCAATTTTATTATTGACTATTTGTAAAAAATTTACTTAAATCACGTAGAAAGAGTACGCAGCAAGTGTTACAATTTCTTATGACTTCTTTATCACTGCTTTGAAAGAAAAACATGAATTTATTTATTCTAAACTTCTTAAGATATAGTTACATTCATTTAAACCTTAAAACAATTAATACATTTACACTTCTGCACGAAAGATAACTAAAATCATCCCTGCCAGTATTTTACAGAGCATTTTCAGATATAAGTCACTTCTTTGTGACTTTTTTAGATTAAAAACTCAATTTTACAAAAACAAAATACATTATTGTCGAATTAAGATCTTCTAACGATCACTATTTCGTCTCTGCCAGAAGTTTATTGGACGAAAAGATCCGTTATATTAATAAAAAAAAATACATCTCCTTAAATCTGTTAAATTAAGAGTAACTATTTCTTAACTACCAGATGATAATAAGTTGATTGCTTAAAAATTTACAAAAACAAATTGCATGGGCATCGCATATTCATCTCTTATAGGTCACTACTTAGACTCTACTAAGAGCGAATTAATTAATGTAACAGATAAACAAAAACACTATCTAATTAAGTTCGACGACTTTACAGTGTTTGGTTATGTTGAATGCGTGTGAAAAATGTTAAGAAAAATTACAAAAAAATTTATTAACAGAAAAAACAAGATAAATGTAGCTGTAAGTAGATTTATGTTAGCAAATTAGTTATTTGTAAATTTAAACACAAAATATTTTTAAGCTTAAGAATTTCCTTAATTCTTATATCGTAGTATTGAGCATTCTAGTTTTACCAATTCGTAAAACTTTAAACCTTTCTGTTATGTTAAAATTAACATTTTCTGTTTTAATAAAGCAGAACTCTGTTATTTTAGAAGTTAAATATTCGATACTGTTAAAGACACGCTTTTTACACTTCTATAAGACAAATATTCGACATTATTAGAATTCTCCATTTTAATCCTTTTTAGAAAGCCTAAATAGTTTCCCATTAGTTGTATAACTGTAGTTGCACGTTTCTTCCCGACTGGGGCTATATTTAGATATTATTTACGATACATTTCAACGCCAGGAAGTAACGATGTAGTGACTGTTTCGAAAGAAAAAGCTTGCAGGGATACGATACAATAAGATTTCAATATTAAATGCATTTTATATTTTACCGTTATTTTGATGGTATTTTTATGACAGTTTCTTTTTTGCAGTCTTTTGCTCCATTCAAAATTAAAAAAGTTTGTAAAATAAGGCCAAATGCGTACAAGACTTGCAAAGATGAAACTTTACAGCGACTTAAAGCAAGAAAAAACAAAAAGTGACAAAATAAAAAATTAATTTAAATAATAACAATGTGAGTTATCAAATTAGTTTTATATTTGTTTGTATGTATGGAGTGGAAAATCATTTAAACGGCTGCACAGTGGTTTGAAAACGATTTATTTTGGTTTAAATTCGGTATCTCATGAACCACTTAAGAAATCTTAATGAATTTTCACAGAGGCAAAGCAGAGGTGTTTCTAAGTGAAAATGCAAACGGTCGGCCCTCTAGTGTAGAGGGGGCCTTTTGAATAGGCCACCAAAGTTGGGTATCTCAGGCATACATTTTTTTTGAAAATGTTATAAAAAGTTTATTTTATAACTCAAATGGTAAAATTAATTTAAATTTTATCAGAAATTAAAAATATATATGAAAAATGTGCTCACATGTGGAAGTTATCTCTTTTAATTTGGGTAAATTTGTTTTTTTTTTTTGTAAATTTTGGCCGAGTTTAACACAAGATTTTTGGCGTAGGGTACTTATTAATTATACGATTTTTACATGAAAATATTTGCCATATTCTTAATAAAATTGAGAATAATTTAGTTAAAAGTTTTGTTTTGATGGCGCTTTTCGTTAAAGAGTTACAAGCCTCTAAATTCAGACAAAGTAAAAATTTACCACTTTTTTAAAGATTTTCCCCAAAAAGTTGGTATTCTATTTTTGTTTTTATAATTTAAATTTACAGCAATACTATCAAATTTTGTTAAACCATTTTAAAGACAACCTAAAATAAATGTTAATTCAATTCAATTCTCCTTTTTGTCCTTTTCAAACATGATCAACTATAAAACAAAACAATAAAAATTCCTGGAAGTGCAAAGCACCGATTGAAAAAACGTAAATGGGCTTTTAAGTCATCAATTGTTAAGGGCGGTTTACATGGTCACAGAAGTCTTACGACATGTCAAATTTTTGTGCAGAAAAGTACCAGTGGGATTGTCTAAACCAAATATGTAATGAATCTGCACAAATTGAGAGAAAATACGGATGAAAATTTGACAGTCGTATGGCTCTCTATTACGAATCATTAGATCAGGGATGCATTTTTCTGCAAACCGCCTAAAAACCTATTAATACCAATTGTGTAAGCGCGAAAAAATCTGTCGTAAGATTTTTACATAAATCAATTAAAATTTTACTGTTTCGGCTTTGGTTCAAAAAAGTAAAATTTTAATTGATTTATGATGATCACCGGTTCAACCCCTGGCTGGGACTAAAATTAAAAAATAATTGTAAGATTTTTACTCTCATTTTCTAAAATACGGACGGATTTGCATTTTTTTTTTCCTTTTGAATTTTACGTATGTACGTAAAGTCGTACCGTCTAAACCCCCCTTTAGCTATATAATGCAAAATGGATTTGACTGACCTGTGGTTTGTAAAGACAGGGTAGACCTTTTTTGTAAAAAAAATTTGGGACATTTTTATCCCGTTCTGGGAATTTGTATGTTAAATTAAACAAAAATTAAAATCTGCTGCGCTGACTATCATGCCAATTGCAATCAATTGAAGTGAACTCCTAATTAGCATTGCAGGTAGCTTGAACGTTGATGCTGCAATACCCCTTTCGGTTAATGTACTCATCGCCATGATTTCGTGGTTTTTGTAGTGCAACACGCGTGCAATCGATCGCTTCAATAGCGCAAGGAAAGAAAAATCGTAATGCTTACTGGTTCCTGAGCCAGTTTGATTTTTTTCACTATTATTTGGAAAGTTTATCCAAAGTGGTAAACACGCTGACTACAAACCTGGTTGTTTCAGGGTTCAAATCCTGTGGCAATCAAAATACAAAAAAAATGTTTTTTTCTGTTTAATGGTATAAATACATATTCAGAATGAACAAAAAACGTGCAGTCTCCTTCGTCGGTAGTTTCTCATAGCAGATTCGCCGGCGAAGTAAAATAAATAACTCTCTCTCCATTTACCACCTGTCTTATCTCTCATCTATCCCTTTCCTAAAGAATGTAGCACGGTTACGAAAAATAACTAAATAGGTTTTAATGCCTGAAGTGCTACTTCTCTTTAAAAAAAAAAAAAAAAAAAAAAAAAAATATGCTTTAAAAGTGACTTTCTTTAAAACCATTTTTACTGTTTTACAAACAGTTGTTCTTTTCTCTTTTGCAATTCCCATTTGAAAACCCGGATCGCTTAGAAATCGCCAAAATATTTGTGTTTTTATGGATTTCTTCAAAAAAAAAATTTTGCATAAACCATTTTACACTTTCCTTTTTAAATCTGTATAAATTAAAATGGTTTGCAGGACAATGCTTTTTTTGGCGCATGAATCAAGAATAAATTTAGTTCCAGCACCTTAATGACATGTTTACAAAAATTTTAAGTTAAAACTGGTAATTTTAAGTATTTACTTCTTTTTATTCACACATATTTTCAGCAAATGCTGGAAAAACTAGCTTGCACTGGGCAACAGAACTACTAGATTTATCTACAATTTTTATTCACCTCAAAACTAATTTAAAATTTAAGGTTTTGCTAGTTTTAGCTAGAACGATATTTTTATTCACACCGCCCAATATCATATTTTATTTTTCAAAAAAACACTCTAGCGAGATTTTTTTAGTTTTTAAGGTAAATGTCATTTTAAAATTTTTTAAAATTTCTCTCATTTTTTAACCAATACACTCACACTATAAAAACTTGCTGAGAATTTGCTTTCAAGTTGTCGTTCAATTGAGTCTTTTAAATCAAAGCGAATTAAATTTACCAGGTGGCATCGTTGCGGCAGCGGACAATTTTTTGTTTAATTTTGTAATGTGTAAAATAGCTGTCAAAAATGAATCAGTTTATATCACAAAATTTCTTTTTTTTACTATTCTTTAAAAAAGAATTGTAAGAAGAGTTTTAAATCAATTTAAAAAACGAATCTTAGTAAAAACGTTATTGAAAAGGGTAAGAAAAAAGTGTATTAATAATTTGTGTTTTAAAGTTTATCATACACTTAAGTGCCTGTTTTTCTTTTTATTGTTGTAGCTGCCACCTTATGTGAATTCGCCTTGTTTTAAATTACATTCAAGAAAACAGCTGATTGAAATTTTTCCCTCCAAATTTGCACTAAAAATTCTGCTGTCAGTGTTTTCTTGACATCTTGCTTAAAAACTTGCTTTGCACAGCTTTCAATTTTTGTAAATTTTGCCAAGCAGTATGTGTACATTTCTTGAAAAAAATTGAACAAAAACTTGACCGTGTGACTGCACTGTTAAAAAATAGAGTAAAAAAAATCGTTATAATATTCTTAATCTAGAAATCATAAGCTTTCTTTTAATGCCTCTTACATAAATTTTAAGCACATATTCAAGCTATAGGAGCTATTTGGTTTCTTTCTCTTGAATATGCAGTAATACCTCATATATATATATTTTTTTTTTTTGGGCTTGAAATTTAATTTTATAAAATTTACAACTTTTTATTTTTTTTTTAATCATTAAAATTTTTTTTTCTTAAAATTATTTTAAAATTTTGACAACAACGATGAACATAAACAAAAATCAGCTGGGCTGCTAAGACCACCTGCAAGTTAATTCGCCTTGCAATTTAATATTAGTTGAGTTCCCGTACTCGACTTTAGGAACCCGCGGGATCCCAATGTTACCGAACTCTGTTCCCGTACTACAAGTTTGGGTAGAAGAGAGAGCTTTTGAGAGAATAAAATCCTTTTTTTTCTACACGAAACAGCCCAAACTTTTTCATTGGGTAGATTGTGTAAACTGAAAAACAATCAGCTGATTGAAATGTGAACAGTAGCAAATACAAGAAATTCTATATTTCATGCACGCAAATGTCTACCAAAAGTGTTATTTAAAAGTTTTATCCCAAAAAAATAATAAAATAAACATAAGAACATGCAAAATATTTGTGTTTTTATGTTTACTTTGAAGAACTGCATGTTTATTTTGTTTGACATCTTGTTTTGGGATAAAAGTTTGGTTTTTTATGTTCCCGTACTTTCGGACATTTTGCTCTTTAATTGAGAATAATTCATGTTTACTCTTATTTTACGAAACTTTAGCCAAAAAGTACGGGAACGAAGCTATTGTTGAAATATTTGAAAATTGTTGGGGCGTCAAAAAATTCTATAGATTCCAAAGTTGAGTATTTAAAAGCCTACGACGATTACGACGATTACTCACGTGTCGATTATAAACGCAATCACGTAACTAATTCAGTAGCTTTTTTCAAGCTCTTTTTTCTTAAATACTCGTGATGAATTTCTTTGCCTGGATGCACCAGGAATAGAAGAACGCAATAAACACTTTTTTTTGTAAAAAGATACACACTAAATAGTGGACTTTTCCTGTTTTGAAATCAAAGAAAATGACTCGGGCCAAAAAAAAAAACGTTTCGTATGAAAGAAGATAATCTCTGTAGCTAAAGAATACTTGTTTTCCCCTCACATTTCAAAACACTCTATAATTTGCAGTAAAAACTGTTTAATAAAAAACAATATTAAATAAACATTTGATGACACAAGTGGAAACGTTTACTTTATAAAATATTTGCAAAGTGTGAACAGAAAAGTATCAAAAATTCAATCACTGCGGAAATGAAGAGGGTACAACTCACAATATTCGAGTAATGAAATGTTTTGTTTGTTAAAACAGATTTTATTTTGTTATTGATATAATAAAATCAATACATGTTTTTAAAATAAATTAACGGCTTTTTATACAAAAACAAAAAAAAAAAAACAAGAAGAAAACAAAATCTGATATTATAGACGGTATTTTAAACAGATTAAAAATTTGCCGGTCATTACATGCGCATGGAGAAATGTTACGTAATGAGCTGTCATATATTTTTAAGGGATATTAATTTATTTTTAGTGTTTTATAATAAAGTACGAGGGTAGGTCAATAATTATGTTAAAATAAAATCAAACAAAGGAGGTATAATTTTCTTTAATAATAGATGTCACAGCGACTGTCGGCTTCTTTATGAAACTTACTTGTTCTTTTGCTTCAGTTTAAGGTAAAATGTCATATTTATTTTTTTAACAAATTTTATAATTTAAATTAACATAGAAAAGCTGAGGTTTTCAAACATAAGCAAAGTAAAATAGAGTTTTTCACTTGCTACTATCTTTATGCTTAATTATCGTGCGTGCTATTTACACTGCTCCGTCAAGAAAATCTGCTTTAACCTTTGAAGAAGTTTGACAAGTAATAGGTGCGTTCCTCTACTTCCTTCGTTTTTTTTTCTATCTCGGACCAGCACTCAGTGGATAACCTCTACTCAAGCAATGCTTTGTGCCAGAACTAGGTAATTAGGTTATAAGAAGGAGGGTATAGAAATTTCCAAGCCTGAAAGTGACAGGAAAGATCTCTGCAGGAAGATGATTCCAAATGCAAACTGTTTGGCTAACAAATTAATTCTCTCTTTAATGCATAGTCCGATTCACTGGCCAAACGACCACAAATGAATAAGCTCTTAATGAAGAGCATGTTGTACACAAAAAGTTGTGGATATCGGGAACAAGTTCCCTCATTCTCATTAGAAAACATTCAATTGTAGGATCGATAAAACAGCAAAACACAACCCACATTGCCTCGATGTTCAAGAAAATCAATAATGTTGGATACCCTTCTGTAGCCTATGCCTCTCTTTGCCCTCTCCTGTACGCGTTCGAGTAACTCCAAAACTGACTTTAAAGCATCGGCTCATACAAGAGAGTTGTATTCAATTCTCGGCCGGATATAGATGGTATAATTAGTAAGGACATCAGATGAGTTGAAAATATCTTTTATTTATTTTCTGCTAAAATTTCGACCTGCTGCTCTCAATCTTAATTTCTTCTGCAAATTTCTATGTTTTGTGTTGATCATTTTTTATTTTTTTATTTTTATTTTAACCTGAAGATCTTATAAAATATTTATTTTTTGATGTTATCTTTTGATTTTTGAAATCATAAGTCTCAGGAATTTTGGACTTTTGTGGTGAAATTTAAAATTTTTTTATTTTCACAAAATGAATAAATTTAGGTCGGCTAGAATTCACATATATTTTTATTTCTAAATTAAGAAAATATATTATTTACAAATTTGTGTGTTAATTTTTAAAGAAAACAGGAAAAATTTTATACCTGCATAATTTTGAATTGTTGCTAAAATATGGCTTTTTTGTGGATGACTCAGGCTTTTTTTTGACATCTCGATTTTTGCAGATAACCTTTTGTAATCAACACATTTTTGTAAATTTGTTTTTGTTTTCATATTTGTTTAGATTTAAGTCGCTTCGATGTTTTTAAAAAATGAATAAAACATTAATTATTTTTTGGCTTAAGTTCATTTTTAATTTCTAAATACTTTTTTAACAAAAAAAAAAAAAAAAAAATAAAAAAAAAAATAGTCGCCAGAATTTTTTGAAAAATTTTAATTTTTACTTAGTAAAATAAGGAAGCTCTTCGCAAATTCTGATTTTTTACTAAAATATCTACTTTCTTTCAAATGTCGTTTTTCAGGAAAAAATTAATCCTTGAATATCCGTTTCTTTCAAGGTTATCAATTCTAACCAGGGTCAAACATTTGTATTAAAGAAATCACATAGTAAAAAATATTATTCGAATAAAAAAATCCGAATAAATATTATTCGAATAAAAAAATTCGAATAAATATTATTCGAATAAAAAAATCCGAATAAATATTATTCGATTAAAATATTTTTCAACAGAAAATAACAACAACATAAAAACACAAAAAGTACTATAGCTTTTTATTAAATAATCATTATTTTTTCAACATCTGCAGGCCCTCATTCAATCGCGTCAAAACTATTAAACAATGTTCGTCTGTCCGCCTGTCCGCCTGTCCGTCCATTTTCGGGTTGAAATTAACTTTGCCAAAGCACTAGATGAGCTAAAGAAAAAATGTTCTATTAAAAATCAGCAAGTTCGCTTCATGTCCTTTGAGACAGCGACACAATGCCACGCCTGACTCTAATTTTGTTATATCATTTGGAACAAATCTAATTTAGTGAAGTAACTCGAATAAAAAAAGCAAATATATGAGGCGTTAGAGAACTAAAAAAATAAGAAAAAGAAACATCAATTGAAAAAATTGGCGTTCGCCCATATTTTCTGAGTTATGGGCTTCTGAACTTTTCATAGAAAAGTACGATTGTGCTTCATACTTTTTAAGATATCAATATGGGTATCATTATCAATCTTTTGAAGAGATCTTTCAGAAAATAATAAATTTAAAAAAATTCTTAACCCATTAAGAGCCGATGGCATTTTCATGTAAATTTATATATACAATAATAGAAAAATATATAAGGCGATAGTGAATTAAAAAATAAGAAAAACAAAAAACATTAAGTGAAAAAATTGGCGTTCAAATTTTTCAAATTTTTCAAAATATCAATATGGGTATCATTTACAAGCTTTTGAAGAGATCTTTCAGGAAATGCTAATATTTTTTAAAAATGCTTAAACCCTTAAGAGCCAATGAAATTTTTATGCAAACAATTTTTTTCTTATTTTTTAATTATCTGTCAACTCAATATTTATTTTTTGATTGGAGTTTCTTCAGTAAACTATATTTACACACATGGTGAAGGTATATAAGCTTCGGTATAGCTGATTATAGCTCGCTTTTTTGTTGATGTTAATATTAACGAGTATGTGTGTAAATTCATTAAACTAAACTTCACCCATCCACACAGTAATTGTTTAAATATCGCCTAGACGCAATAATTTCCCGTTTTCTTATTTGAATTATGATAGTGCGTGCATTTTTGATTTAGAACTTGCGAAATAAAAATGATAACACACAAACAACAACAATAAAAAAATTATAGTTTCATCACTGAAGATAAGAATCGGAAAAGTTTAAAAAAATAATTGATAAGATTAAATACTTTAAATGCTCTGCAATGTAAAATTATTTTATTAAATTTACTTCATACAACATAACTTCCGTTAGCCGTGTTTATTGTTGTAAAATCAGTCCCTCTGTTGAACTCTTTTTCTTCAAATTGTTTTATTTATTTTTTTGTTTTTATCTTTTTAGTCGATTTATCTGCTGCAGGGGTGTTTGAAGGAAAAGGCTACTGGTCTTAAATATTTAACTTTTATATGACTGAGAATAAATAATTATTTTTTTTTTTGTTTTTATAATTTAACAAATGAAAGTTTTTTTAATAAAAAAAAAACTGTGATAATTTTAAACAAAAATTAGAGAATTGAAAAATTAGAGAGTTTTCGAATGGAGCTGCAAAGTAAAAAAACTCAAATTAATTTAGAATCACAAGATTCAAAAGCTGAAAAGGCCGCTACTAATGAAAACCAGGATGTAGAAGGTTCAGCAAAAACAAAACATAGAACCAGGTAGCTAATCAAAATAATATTTCCATGGATATAATAAAAATTTATATATCTTTTTAGTGGATTTGAAACTGCCGTACATTTGTTTAAGGGCAGCGTAGGAGCTGGTTTGTTTGCTATGGGCGATGCTTTTAAAAACGGAGGCTTAGTTGGCTCTGTAATATTTTTGCCTCTTATAGCTGTGATATGTGTTCACTGTGAACAAATGCTTATCGCTGGCTCCATACTGGCTGTGGAGCGCACAAAAGGTGCAACATTTTACGATTATCCCGACACAGTGGAAAAATGTTTTGAATACGGTCCTAAGCCCTTTAGACGTTTGGGCAAATTATTCAGAGTTATGGTGGAAATGTTTTTATGTGTCACCCAATTTGGATTCTGTTCGATATATTTTGTTTTTATAACTGAAAATTTATATCAAGTAAGTTTTCGTTTTTCTATAATTAAAATATTTAAAAAAATTAATTTTATTAATTTACTCACTTCTCTTCTTTTTTAGATTTTAGAATCGTATGGCTACAATGTTAGCTTCAGTTTAACCATGTTATTGTGTTTACTACCCGCTATGCTGCCCTCTCTCATGACGAGTCTTAAATATATTTCACCTGTATCAGCTTTAGCTAATTTCTCTTTAATTTTTGGACTGGTAGCTACTCTCGTTTTAGCATTCACGGACGGTATAATGCCTTCACCCTCCGAAAGACATTTATTTACCAATGGCACTCAAATGTCTTTATTTTTTGGCACGGCTCTATTTTCCTTTGAAGGTATAGCGCTAATTCTACCTTTACGCAATGCTATGAAGCAACCGGAAAAATTCAATAGTCGTTTTGGCGTTTTAAATGTTACAATGGTGGGCATTACAGCGATTTTTATTGTAACCGGATTTATCAGTTATCTGAAATGGGGCGAAGATGTTCAAGGCAGCATAACCTTAAATTTGGATTCGGACAATAAGTAAGTACAGGCTTAGAAATTACAACAACAACACCAAAAGTGTAAAAAAAAAAAAGTGGGTCATAAAAAAAATTCCTTGAGAAGTCTTAAATTAGGTTTTCCGATGCACATATCGAGCCTTTGCTGCAAGAGTGTTATAACTCAAAATTGGACATTTTTCAGTTGAGTAGTTGAGAATTGTTTTTTAGTGACAAACTTCTAACTGAGCAAAAGACAATGACTTTATCTTTAAACCCCTGAACTCTACAGAAAGAAATGTCTAAATCGCCTCCAAAAAGTAGAAACAAAACTTTAAACACATTTTTCAGTTCTAGTTTTTTTTTATATTTCACTTTTGCAGCAAAGGCTCAATATGATAAAGAGGATATCTTAGACCATGACTTTCGGTTCATTTTACCTGAAAACTTATCTCCGTTATATAATTGTGAAATCATTCTTCGCTCTCACAAACCGATAACCACCTTCACTAATCTTCCTAAATAACGTTCATTATTTATGGATGAACGTCTGTCTTTGTTTTCTTTCATTTTTATTATTTATTAAAGGCCAGGATTTACTATCGTACACAATCGTGCGATTTAATCGCACAAAAATCTGACAGAATTCTGTTATACTTTAAAAATCGTTTCAAAATGGCGTCGCACGTGCCACACTATTATACAAAAAAGATGCAAAAACAGATGCTTTTAAGGTTTTGTTGTTGCTTTCTTCTCAACTTCAAGAAAAAATCAACTCTGATCGCATAGAAAAAATCATTTTATGATTTATTTCAAAAGATTTTAAAATTGCACAGATCTGTCAAAAAGTCTGTCACACACATACAATTTTAATCCACACTATCATACTTTTTTGAGCACACGTACAATTTTTGACAGATCGTACGACTGAATATGATAGTCAATCCTGGCCTTTACTGGAGATTTCTTAAAGATGCACTATGAATTTCGTATTACTTTTTGTATTTTTAAACCACCTTAAAAAAGAAGGCTATCAATTCGTCTGAATGTTTCTTGTTTTATGTTTGTGCCCGCAGAAGTCAGTAATTTTTAAATAGATTTTGAAAATTTTTTCTTTATTTGAAAGGTTAAGCTTACAAATCTGTCCCGTTTTAAAAACAGTTCTTAATATTAAAAATTAAAGGGTGTCCCCATATAAGCTACATGTTTTTTACTTGTATTCTGAACCGAAAGGGCACCACTTAAAAATTAAAACTGTGTAACACTCAATAGTGAAAATGTATAAAAATAATTCTTAAGATTAAAGGGTGACCCCAATGTGACGTAAATTGTTCTTTATAGGCCTATCTTTTGAGCTATTCTAGACAAACGCTTGAAACTGGACAGAAAATATATATATTCAAAATATTAATTAAAAGGGTGTCCCAATATTTAATTCGATGTATATGGCCATAGATAGACAGCCAGCCTAAAGTATAATTACTGTCTTATTCTTAAGTCGATTTTCTTTTGGCTAGAATTATGTAGTAATTTTTTTTTTAAATAGCAAAATTTTATTCTAAAAATTCATAGAGAGACAAATTTTCTAAAAACCTTTTTGTTTTAAATCCATTATTTAATAGTCAGGCAGCGCTGTAGAATGAGAACACGGTAGATTAGGATTTATCGCAACTTGTTTCGGACATATTTATCAAGGAAGTCCAGCTTATCAAAGTTATAGGTCTTTAAGTGGAGGTGTCTAGATTCGGTAGCAGTAGCCTTCTTAATCCTATAAAATATTTAAAAACGTCATCTGATTGCTCTATTGAAATATTCATACTTTCAAAAAAAAAAAAAAAAAAAATGTTAAATTAAAATGAAAAATGGGACCATAAAAATTAAACAATGATTTTTTCTTTTTTGGCCAGCCAGTGCTAGACAAACATATTTATTCCATCCGCTCTAATCTCTAAGAAAATTATGACATTAAAATATTTAAAGAAATAAATAAGTTTTAATATTTTTTTTTTTTTAATTTTAAATTACAGATTATCACAAGTTGTTAAAGTTGCAGCCGCCTTGGGAGTTTTCTTTGGTTACCCTATTCAATTTTTTATCATGATTAGAATTATTTGGGTGCCCATGAAACAAAATTCATCAACTGCTCAAAAATACCCCATTACAACTCAAGTAACCTTAAGATTCATATTAGCAGTATTGACCTGTAAGTACATAATTACAATTTATATTAAATGTTTTATGAAAATTTTATATAATTCACATAATTTCTTTTACAGTTGGTGTTGCTTTGTTGGTGCCTAAATTGCAATTGTTTATATCGCTTATTGGTGCCTTTTGCTCCACTGCCTTGGCATTTGTGTTTCCCGTTTTTGTTGATTTTGTTACTAGAGTCCATAGACCTAAAGGTCTAAATACCTGGGCTTATTTGAAAAACATGTTAATTTTGGCTATAGCCATTTTAGGCATAATAACTGGTACCTATGAAAGCATTGTTGAAATTATTAAAGAATTTAAATGAATTAAATTATAAAATCGCTTGTTTCTCTCTCTTTCTCTCTCTCTTTTTTTGTATAAAATTTGTTCATGTTAATTTTTTAATTTGTTTACAGAAAAAGTGTATTGTCATGCCATGTATAATTATTTTAATTAAGTTTGATTTTGTCCAGTATATGTATTTTAGTATTGTTTTTTAATTTAGTATAAATTGTTTTATAAAGTATTATTTGTAAAGATAAAATCTCTATTTTAAGTTTTGTAAATAAATCGAAAAGTTGTTAAGATTTTTTTTAATGAAATCAACTAATTAAATTCTAGACTTATTTATTAAACCACAATTCAATTGTCGTTATTAACATTTAAACAACTACAACGGCAAAAATCTTGTTTTATTAAGAAAGAAAAAAAAATTGTGCAAAAGTTCAAGAACAACTAGTTCTTGAATTTAACATTGTTGATTTTATTGAGCACAAAAATAGATTGCATTTTTTTTTTAATTTGTTTTTTTAATTGTTTTTACTTTTTATTAGTTTAGTTAAAGTACTAATTCTTTAATTTAATACATATTTACACATATTTATTTTCTTAATCATTTATAATTCTGTCTGTTGTTTTTTTAACTTTTTTGCTTCGATTTTTTGTTTAGTTTTTTCTTTTTTCTTAATGAATTCACTTTTATCTAAATTATTTTGGAAGAATGTGGTTTCCTTGCGTGCTTGTGACACCTCTGTCATGAGACGTTGTTTATGTACGGCCTGTTCGTAGTTCATGCGTTCGGTGAGATGGCACCATTTAAAGCGTGGTAAGTATTTCATGCTCCACAAATAGTCATAGAATTGTGATTTCTTACGTGTCGAAATTTGTTTGTTATTGAGTAGTGGTACAATTTGTTTAGCTACACGTTTCGACTCGAACTCAACCCAGCCTTCAGTGAAGTGACGTGCAAAGGGTTTACGTTTTTTCTTCTTTTTATCATCGCCTAGAAAATATTAAAAACAAAACATTTTTTAATTGTGAAAGTAAATTAAAGAATGTAATAAACGATAATTATTATGTGTAAAGCGTCGGTGAACGTTCAATTTGTATTGTATTAATAAATTTATTAAACAATCTACTAAAATCCTCTCTTCAAAAAAAGACAGACTTGAAAAATTTTCTTCGTTTCGTTTTTTTTTAACTATTAGGAGATAAAAATATGTGTGTGATAGAAAACAAAATGATTTAAGCCCGAAAGGGCTTGAACTTTCTACGGTATCATAAAACATTAAAATTTGGAGCACTTAATTCATGCTGTTTTCAAATATAGGACGTGCAACTTGTAAGTAAAAAAAGGGTGCACTTAGGTTGTAAAACATGTAACGTTTTTAAATTTACCTTCTTTTTTACTTGCTGGCAACTTTTCCGGTTGCAAATACACGCGTCCAATTTTACCAAACTCTCCTAAAATCTCTCTAATGCGGGTGACATTCATGTGTTTCGGTATATTTGATATATAAATAATGCCTTTTTTGCGTTTCTTTTTTGGTTTTTCTACTTTTGCTCTGGACAAACCATTCAAATCCATTTCATCATCATCTTCCATTAAACTTTCTCTGGCCAGTCCAGTGCCGCTTTCTACCTCTTTTACATTAGAACCATCAATGTTTTCTTTAACATTTTTACATGTAACTTCTTGCTCTTTGTCGTTAGCATCAGTTTCTATATTTTGTTTTTGGGATTTATTTAATTTTTCATTTTCACTCTTTTGTTTCTTAAGTTTAACAGACATTTTTATGTTGTTTTTCTTTTATAATTAATTTATTATAAATAAATTTAATAAAATTATTTGCAATTGCAACAGTAAAATACAAAACAATTTAATTTGACATTTGAGTTCACGTGTAGTTGTACATTTTAACAGCTGAATTAATTCACAGGGTGTAACATATATATTTAAAGTTGAAAGTGTTACCCTGCTTCAAAAACGAAAGAAATACAACACCACCGACTACAAAGATTCACGAAGGAAAAAGTACAGGTAAAAATAAAAAAACTAACAAAACAAACTCGAAAAAAATACGTTACACCACAAACGAGTTGTTGACATGAACGTGTATAGTCGTCACTAATAGAATGAGCGCGAGCGTTAGTGTTTACTAAAAATGTAGTGTTTGAAAAACTAAAAAAAGCAAGTTCAATGTAATTATTTGCAAAATATTCAATGAAATCATTGCAAAAAGATATAATTCAACGAAAAATAGATTTAAGTAAATATATTCGAATAAAACAACAACGAAATTGTAAAGAATTTACAACAACCTAATGCAATACTAAAAAAATTGCAAAAAATACAACAACGTAAATACAGAAAGAACAAGTTTGGAGTTTTAGCAATAAAAGATAACATACATGTGTGTAGGTACTTAATAATGCTTAACAAATAGTTTGTGTTGGTGGGATAAAATAATAATAAATTAATAAAAATTACTTGTTTATAAAATCGTTTATAGGTACCTACAATTTAAACTTTTGTTAAATATGATTTTAAATTTCTAAATGCGTGCTCTGAGTGTAAATTTTTTTTATGCTGGCTTTAAATAATTCTATGAAAAAAAAATGAATCACTAAATAAATAATACCTACAGACAGTAACAAAAACATTAAAGTTGTAGATCAAACAAGTTTTATACATGTGTATGTATATGTGTGTTTATTGTGTTTATTTAATACTACAGCATAACATTAGAAACCCATGAAAATTTATCTTTTTATCAGAGGATCACTAACAATTTTAATCTTTAAAAAACTACTATGTGTTGTTGTCTCTTTCTAACACGCGATTAGTTAATAAAGAAGTAAATAAAATTCCCTATTTGATCAAGTGTCCTTTTAATTTCAGCTTTGATCTTAACATTCAGTCATGAACAACATACACACGCAAACTACCTTTAACTAGTGCACTACTAAAATGTAGTAACAACCCTGTGCTATCTTTATAGAACAAAAAATAAGAAAAACATACAATTGCAACAACAACAATAATAGGAAACATTAATATTTTTAACAATGCAGCTGCGTTTTAACGTTGATGATTATTTTTCTAACAATGACAATAACAACAACAACAACGACAGCATAACATTAACCCAGTGTACGCCATAAATTTTAATGCGAATGTAGGTATTTCCAAAGAAAAATTGTTAAGAGCGAAAAAAATGAAAAAAGATTAAAGTGAAAATAAATGAAAATAATAATAATTAAAATCAAATAAATAATAACATTTTGTTATTTTGTGCAAAAAGAAAATAAAGCAAGTGTCAATTTTTCACTGACAGTCGATCAGTCGCTCTGACGGTTGTGCCAGTATTTGTGTTTACTTTGAATTTTCTTGTTTTTCAAATTATTACAAATTTTGTTTAGAAAAAGAAAGTTAAAGAAAAACGTGAGTTTAGTCAACATGAAAGTCACCGTTTGTTTTGGCGACACACGCATTTTAGTGCCTTGTGGTGATGGAAATCTTTTGGTGAAGGATTTAATTCATGAAGCAACAAGACGTTATAAAAAAGCAGCAGGAAAGGTAAATTAGGAAATTAATTAACTTTTAATTTTAATCATAAATTAGAAGCATATTAATTTGTATGTGTGTGTTTATTTCTAAGCTGAGTAATTTGTAATTTTTTTTTTATAAATCGAAGAAAACGATCAAATATGAAAACATACATAATTAAAAAAAATTAATTGAATTGAATTTGTTTTGCTTTGATCACTAACAGGAGACTTTTAAGATCGGGATTTTTAGTTTCTATTTTTTTCTATTTTTCACAGTTCACAACAGACAAACTGTACGCGTTATAAATTTAAAAACTAAAAAAAAAATTAAATTGGACCCATCTGTACATGTATTGTGTTGACAGATATTAAAAAAAAAATGCAAAAAAATGCCATTGGCTTTTAATGGGTTAAGCAAATTTAAAAAGTTTTTGTATTTTCTGAAAGATCTCTTCAAAAGCTTTTAAATGATACCCATATTGATTTTTTTTAAATATGGTGCACAATCGTACTTTTCTATCAAAAGTTCAGAGGCCCATAACTCGAAAAGTGCAAAATTTTCACTGTTTTTCTAATATTTTAATTCTCTATTGCCCAATATTTTTTTATTTTTATTGGAGTTACTTCATTGGTCCAAATGACATGGAAAAATTAGTAACAGGCTTGGTGTTTTGCCCGCTGCCTCAAAGGAAATGAACCGATTTTGCTTAATGTCTGATCGATTAGCATATTCAACTATTTTCTAGCTCATGTAGTGCCTTGGCAAAGTTAATTTCAACTCGAACACGGACGGACAGGCGAACATCGATGCATAAGAACTCAGAACTTTAAGGGGTCGGAAATGGATATTATCGAAATTACAACCGGAATGACAAACTTAGATCTACTCTTTTTCTAATTTTGGTAATTTGGAGTTCAAAGAGTTTGGAAACAGTAACAAAATTCTTCACAAAACTCATCGTACAAAAGGAAATTATAAAAATCAATTATCCGAGTTTTATAAAGAAGTTCTCAAATACAATTTGAATACGCTGTGATTACAGTTTAATAGCTCTGTATGTGCCCAATAGGTTTGATTCGCCGAGATCGAAGGGTTTTGCCGCTGTAATCGTTTTTGTTAAAAATTTACCATACAATTTGTACTGTATGCAGGGGGGAAAATTTTTATCGCATGCTACATTTTTAAAAAACGTATTTAACTTGACGTATTTATCTTCACACACATTTTGTTTAAAAAAAGCTCGAAAATTTTATACAATTTGTACTGTATGTGTGGTGAAAAAAATTTATCGCATGCTACATTTTTTAAAAACGTGTTTACAGTTACGTATTTATTTTCACACACAAAAAACAATTTTTTTTTTCTATCAGAACATACAAAATATTTATTACTTGATTTAGGACAACTCATAAATTTTACACTAAATTATAACTAAAAATGTTTAAACATTTTGTGAAAGTATTTCTTATTGCAGCTTTTACCTATAGGCAGTTGCGCGATTTTAGTGCAGTTCTGATTTCTTTACTAACAATTTAGTCAATTTAGTTACAGTGAAGCAAAATTAAAACCCCGCCTCCATCTATGGAGTGTATGAGCAATATCTACATCTGACAAAAAATTTACATCTGACATGTCAAATTTCCCACTGTAAAACACAAACATGTCGTGTAGGGCTGTTGAAACATTGATTTGTAAAATAAAAGTGAAAAGTCACCTGACAAAATTTTGTTTAGAACATGTTCTATTTTGATCTGACAATCTGACAAACCATCAGCTGTTTTTTGAATTCTAAAAAATATTGCCAAAAGTGTATGCCGTATGAAAACAATCAACGGCGGTTGACCATTGGCGTCTTTTTCTACTTAAAGTAAGAAAAAAAAATAATTAAAATTGACAAGTCTTCAATAATTCCGTAACGCACACAAAAATATTTTAAGACGGCAACAACCATTTTGAAACTAAACGGCTTGGATCTCTATACAGTGAAAAAAGCAAATTAATTTAAAAAGGAAATATAATTTTTGTTTTTGATTATTCGTTGTTTTTTGAATAAATTAAAACAACACTACACGAATTAATTGTTTTAGATTCTTAATCCATTTTCAAATAATAAAAAAAAAACATTTTTATTACCATGCGCCAAGATAGCGTCGATTTTGGGAATTCAAAAAACCGGGGGAAAAACGGGAAGTAAAAATTCCCCGGGATACGGTTGCGAGCAGATTAGCTGCTGTAATCAAATAATAGTTATGTGAGATGTAAATATTGATTTACGTTTGTAACCCAATAATGAAAGGCTTCTATAAAATACCAATTTTGGCACTCATGCAGAATTACATATGACTCACACAGCTAAAAAGACAGTTGTTAAAAACATGTCGTGTATAGGCAGCTTAAGTAAACCAGCGCCCTGCTTTTATTTGAGATAATTCCTTTAAAAAACCTTTAAATAAAAAATTTTTTTATGAAAGAGATAAAATTGTTAAAATAATTATTAATTCCAACAGTTGTAACTTTTTTTAACAATACAGAATATAAACAAATTTGCTTACGTTGAAAGAGTTATTCTCAAGAAACTTTTAATTGACTTAAGAACACAAATACTTTACTAATTTCTTTTTGGAATTTATTGTTTTATGTCAAAATATTAAAACTTGTTTTAAATGAAGTTATTTTTATCTTATCTTTTAATAAATTCCAGTCATTTAACACAAATAAACAAATGCAAGATTCTTAACGTTCGTTAATTTCTTAAAATTTAAATTTTATTTGTTTATCTAATGATTAAAATGATAAGAAAATAATGCCATAAAAGAACTTGAGAAAAGGTTGAGAAGACGTTCATGTATATTCGAATTTTATTTGAAAAAAAAATGTGGAAAATCTTTAATTAAAATTTAAAAGAAACTAAAAAAATGGGAAACAAAAAACAAAATAAAACGCCATCAATATGAACTTGATTGACCCCTCTGCTGTAAAAACGGACCCTTAAAAAACATTAGTTTGTTAAATGGATTTTTTATAACAAAAAACACACACACTCTGCATTTCTTTAAGACGCCCTTTCTTACACTTGTTGCACTTTGAAAAAAAAAAAAATAATGAAACACGGACAGAAGAAATAGATATTTTTCAACTCATTTTTCTTTCAAGCTGTTAGATTTAAAGTAATTAATCACATATTTAATATTAAAGAAACAAAAAGAAAGAAGAAATAAAGAAAAGATTATAAAAGTTTAGTAATTTATTTACAGACAATTTATGTTAATAACACCCGATACAACAGCAGATAATTACGACAGGTAGTTAGTTTTCATTCTGATTGATGTTACAAAAAAAAAATTAAAAAAAAATTAAAATTAGAAAATTAAAAATAAACATGGAAAATATGCTACTAATGGATATCAAACCGAAAAGGCCAGCATTATAATTTTTCTTTAAAAATTTTTATGTTTTATTTCAGGTAAAATTTCGACCATAACTTACTGAGCAAGAAACGAGATTTTTTCTAAAAAGTAAGTTTCGCGTAAGAACAGGGAAATGTTTTAAATGTAAATTGAGTAAATATAATTATGCTAACTTATATATGTAATAACGTATTACATTACGTCATCACGTAGTGACGTAATTAGTTACGTTATTTATTATGTCATTAAATATTTTTAAACAAGTTAGACGTAAAGTATTACGTCATTTTATATATACAGCTACGTAACAAATTAGGAAATTTTATATTTGGAGTTACGTAACAAAATGGTTCAACTTAAATTTGAAATAATGGACCCATATTTTTTACAGCCCTTAAACATTATTTACCAAATATAAATTTATCAATTTTGATATCTCCACAACTTGAAATATTTAATCCCTCTCAAACTAATTTTTTTAAAGTCCTGATTTTAGGGAATAACTTTCTTATCTTTTGAGCGTTTCAGGCAGACACATTTAATTTTCTATAACAAATAATAAAAACTAAAAGCATGAGTCCAAACATAATGAGTCAAAAACAGACTTGATTTATTTCTCGTTCATTTAGTTGAGCATCACCCAGTTTTGTTCAATGTGGTTTTTTTTTTTTTTGTCGCATGATGTAAAAGTTGTCAAGTTTTCTTTTTTTGCATCCATGTAAAGTCAAAGATTCTAGAATTTAATTACAATGAATGTTTTTAAAAAAATTCGACTAAATTTTTGTTTTGGAAAATATTTAATTTGATAATTAAATTTGTTTGTTTAGTTTTGGCCGATACTGTAAACTAAACTCAAGCCAAACTGACTGACTGATATTTTTTATCGCTAGATTAACAGTGTAATATATTAAAATTAAATTCTAAATCATAACATAAACTTAATCTTGACATTTTTTTTTTTTTTTTTTTTTTTTTTTTAACAATTTTTATTTAACAATTTATATAACAATAGGATCCGCAAAGCTTTATAGCTTGTCTGCAGAGAGCACTAGTTGCTAATGTATATCTATTGCAAACGTAAAATTAACATAAAATTAACATAAAATAAACATAAAATATTGTTTTAAAATAAAATGTGCAATTTTAATAAAAAGTAAAAATTAAAAAAGAAAATAATAAAAAAAATCATAAATGAATAGAAAATTTTTGGATTATTCATTGTAGACTTATAAAGTGTTTTTTGATTAGCTGGTTTCTTTTGTTTCCATTAGTTATGTTAATTACGCTGATTGGCAGCTGATTGAGGGTTGTGGGTAGAATAACAGGAAGAGTATTTCTACCGTATTCATTTGCAAAAAGGCTTACTTTAAATCTACCTTGTGCACGTCTTCTGGTGTTGTAGGAGTGATCGATTGGCTCTAAGAATCTGTTGTCCTTGAAGAACTCTTTTGCAATGGTTGTGTAATAAATATTAATTAATATTGAATTTGATATTGAAAAATTAAGCCGCCTCCTTTTTGAAAAAAGTTTTTGTACTTCTAACAAGAAACAGAAACAGACTTTTAAAGATTTTCTCTATAAAACACAACACGAGATTACGTTTATTACGTTTAATTCTTACAAAGATTTTATGTATTTGCTTCATATGAAATACTGTTCATGTATCTGTGGTTACGAGTATTTTTAAATTGGAGCATTTATTATTATTATGCAGCGTCTTACATCTTTCAATTCTTCTAAGATTATCCAGGCAAGATTTGTTTGTTAGACTTTTTTTTAACCTTTCATATTTTTTAAACTCTTTTGTGTGGTTTTTTGTTATTTGTCTGAGGTATGGCACACCCTCACATTGCAATTATTATTTCCTCAATTATCTCCTTGCAAGCTTGGATTTCCAAATTGACGACAATCAATCAAAGTAAAGTGTCATTTTTTGTTTCTCCCTGATCATGAAAATTATATTATTATGAATTGAAGTAAATTATTTTTTGGTTATTGATTGCAATAAATGCTGCCTTGTGTTACAAATTATGTGGCAGAGATTTGTGCGTTTATTCTGTACGATAAAATGTCAAAATTATTTATATTCATGGATTCAAAATGGCATTAAAATATAAATTAAGTTTAAGGACTTCAATTGCATCTCAAAGACATTTTCTTAAACTTTTGCCATGACAAAACATTAAAAAGGCAAAGTACTATTGTATAACGTACTTTGTTAAAACGTTTATAATTAAAAAAAATCATTACAATAAAGTATTTTTGGGCTTTTCTCGTAAAGTACTTTAATAAAAAAAAGTACTTTCTTAAATAAAGTTTTTTTTTTAGTTTTTATCGATGTTGTAAAGGAAAAAAAATTTTTGCAAAGGTTTCTTTTTACAATGGTACATTGTCAAAAAAGTACTTTTTCGAAAAATTTGCTTCTGTGCAATAATAATCTTTTTTGAACCTTTTTAAAATAAGTATTTGCTAAAAAAAATACTTTTATAAAATAAATGGTACTTTTTTAATAAGTACCATTATACAATTAGGTACCTTTTTTAAAAGATGCTTTTAAAAAATAATTTAAAAAAATAAACTAACAAAAATACACTTTTTAAAATAAATTTGTACTTTTTCCAAAATGGGTACTTATCGCGCCTTTAGAAAGGTGCGTTTTTACAGCATTTTTAACGTAAGAAATTTGAATATAAATAGAAAATGTACTATGTAATATAAAGAAGTACTGAGAGGACAATCAAAGTGTCGTTTATTGATTGCAACTATGTTTTCCCATAGATCAGGTAAAAAAAAAAAATTTTTGAGGTGACTTCCTGAAAAATAGGGAGGGAGGTACCATTAAACTAGGCTGTGCCATATCAATCCGAAGTAGCAATAATCACCGATTGTGTATCAAAGTGTATTGGATTTGTGATCGTTTTTCGCACAATGCTTTGCAACACTGTTTCTTTTATATGTTTTATCGCTAGCTCATTTATCGCATCCAGACCTGGAAAACTATAGATAATCAGCTCGGACGACGATATTTTTGCATAGCTGCGATTATTCCACGATCTTTTGATTTACGGATTGTGATAAAATTCTTTTTCTCTTCACCTTTGTTAAAAACAATTAAAAAACTTTTTCCATTTGTGCCAAAAGAATTTATAGTTAAGGGACGTAACGGTCCAGAAAGTGCAAAATATTTAAATTCTATGACTTTATCTTGTTTTTGAAGACAAATAAGTCGAGTTATATACTTTGTTTTTAGTATAGCATGCGATAATTTTTTCTCCTTTTAAGTTTTGAAGTAAATTTTTATAAATGTAGCATGCGATAACTTTTTTGTATAGAAAATTTTATATTTTTGACAATTACGATTACAGAAAACAAATCATTTAATTTCGAGTAATCAATCTTTTAAAAAGAAAATAACATTTTGTAGGTTAAAACTGTCAACAGAATAATGGAATATTTAGTCCTTGCAATTCTTATTAGGAAAAAATCTAATAAGTGTTAAATTTTTAATATTTATATGTAGGAAAAATATATCGCATGCTATATTATTATATGCCCTACATTTAGCCCAAATTGATAATTAATAATATCTTCAATATGAAATATATTATTTGGAATCATTCCAGGTACATAAAAATGTGTGTGAAGATAAGTTCGTCAAGTTAAATACGTTTTAAAAAAATGTAGCATGCGATAAAATATCACCCCCATGCTTTGTATAAAAAATTTTAACCTTTTTTAACCAACACGATTACAGCAACAAATCCCTTTGATCAACAAAAATCTAACCTATTGGGGAATAAAGGGCACATGCAGATATATTAAAATCTAACACTATTTATGTAATTCAAATTGAATTTGAGAAATTTTTTAAAAGACGCGTAAAATTGACTTTGTGAAAATTTCTCATATACAATGAGTTCTGTGAATGGTTTTGTCGCTGTATTTGTATTAGTTAAAACAGTCCAGAATTTCTTACACAATTTGTATGGTGAAAAAATTTATTGCATGCTACATTAAAAATAAAACGTATATAACTTGACGTATTTATCCTCACACACATTACAAAATTAATAATTTCCATGTGGCTGGCAATTAATAAAGTAAATAAATATTGAATAATAAATAAATTCGTAGAGAATCTTAAATTTTTGTAGCGGCCAAAAATTTACATTCATCGCATTTTATTGTTTGCGTTTAACCACCAATTTATTTGATAATTATTTGAGGTTTAGCAAAACAAGTTTAGAGAGGGGTTGGTGAAAAAGTAGTAAAAAAATAGCAATTATTATTCAATAAATGTAGTTTCGATTGACACTCACTCCCCTCTATACATTGACAATGAAACACCTGAATGAATTAAAAAATTCTTAATAGAATAATAAAATTTCCATAAATATTTAAAACTGGTTTCATGCAAATTATTTCAATAAAATCACAAAAAAACAAACGCACACGTGAATAAATTTAATTACATTTTTTACTGTCAACATTAAATGCAAATTTTGAATCAATTATGAATTTATATAAAAATTTAAAGTTTAAGAAGAAACATGAAATACGAAATGAAAAAAATTATCACAATTTTCATGCCCATTTTTTGGAAATAGCGTATACTTCTATCCTTGAAATTGTTGGACCAACAATGGGATTCATTTGAACCATGTAACAGCAAAGCCAGAAGAGCCAACATGTTACTCCTGTTAATATACACATGCAGCGTATGGTACCTTGATATGGACCCTTTGGCGTCATCATTGGTAGACCAACTCCAATACCTGCCCAAAACACTGTATAATATAACATCGGAAGAAAAACGCCACCCATTTGCGCTCCTTTTTTGTTTTTTGTTTCTTGTTTGGATGGATTAAAAAAATTATTAATTTTTCAATTTTACACAACAATAGAATAACAATTTGTTTTTGGAGTGTCAATTTCAAAAACACTGAAATACATTTTTTTTTTATAATTTTTGTATTTTTATTATCGACTGAAAGAAATTGTAGGGTAATTTTTAATAATAGATCTGGCCACTTTTATAGAGCATCAAACGAAAAGTTATCGGTGGGAATTAAATGATGGCAGATTAATAAATTTAACGTTTAAGTTTAATCACTTAAACTAGAACTCTATCTCTGGGACCGTAATAGGTAGGTTCTTGAATTTTTATTGAAGGTATTACTATTACATCCGCTATAAAAGGTGTTTCGTAAGTGGCGTTATACGAGGGCTGCTATATATATTTCTGGCCTGGCAATACTGAGTGCTGCCAAGTGCAATCTGACATTTCCATTGGAAAGTTTGTCATTTTTAAGCATAATCGTACTCAAAACGTTTTGACGTACGACCAGTATTTGTGTTGTTTACAGTGAATTGAAAAAATTAATATAGAAAAAAATGGAATTAACTCGTGAACATTTTCGTGCCATCATTTTTCACAACTTTCGACGTGGATTATCACGACAAGAGTGCATTGATGAACTTAAATCTTTGTATGGCGATAAGCACCATCCTATAGCACTGTGAAAAATTGGTATAATGAATTTAATCGTGGCCGAAGCTCGCTCAAAGACGAAGGTCGTCCAAAAACGGCTGTTGTGCCAGAGAACATTGATGCCGTGCGTGAACTCATAATGCAAGATCGACATGCGACATGCCAAGAGATAGAAATATCCTTGGACATTTTTTCCACCAGCAAACATTCGATACTGCATGAACACCTGGCCGTAAAAAAGGTTTGTTCTCGTTGGATCTCGCTCAATTTGAAAGTCGCTCAAAAAAAGGCTCGTGTCGATTGGTGCAAAGAAATGTTGCAAAAATACGATTGCGGTGCTTCAAAAGACGTTTATAAGATCGTCACAGGTGACGAATCATGGATCTATGCGTATGAGCCCGAAACGAAACAACAATCGACCGTATGGGTCTTCAAAGACGAGCAAAATCCAACGAAAGTTGTTCGTGGAAGAAGCACTTCGAAGCAAATGGTCGCCTGTTTCTACGGCAAAACTGGTCATGTGGCGACTGTTCCGCTTGAGCAACGTATGACGGTAACTTCTGAGTGGTACACTACAATTTGTTTGCCTGAAGTCATCGGAGAAATTCGAAAAACCAACAAGAGAAGACGAATCATTGTTCACCATGACAATGCGAGCTCTCACACAACGGCTCAAACCAGAGCGTTTTTGACCGGCCAAAACGTCGAATTAATGGGTCATCCGCCGTACAGCCCTGACTTGGCAACTAATGACCTCTTCTTGTTTCCGCACATCAAGAAAAAAATGCGTGGTCAACGATTTTCATCGCCAGAAAAAGCTGTTGAAGTGTTCAAAAACCATGTTTTAAAGGTGTCTCAATCGAAGAGGAAAAAGTGCTTCGACAACTGGTTTGAGCGCATGCAAAAGTGTATAAATCGTGCTGGAGAATACTTTGAAAAACAATAAAACCATTTTTGATTATAAATATTCGCATTTTCATTATTAGGCCAGAAATATATAGAGCAGCCTTCGTATTCATAAAAATATTGTGATTTTTGAAGGGCGACGGGCAGACACTTCATATTTGAACAATGGATGTAAGTCTATTTCTGCTACAGCAACAAATACAAAAAATAAAATTTCTAAATTAAAAGGTGTGCCAAAAGTGACGCGATATTCACGTACGTTACCCTGTTTTCTAACCGCTACAAAAAAAAGAACAAAAAAATTTTAAATAAAATATAAAGAGAGTTCCCATAATAACGTTATTTAATTCTATATGGTGTTAGATTTTTAACCGCAGCTGACAGGCGTTTAGAATTTACACAGAGTATGAAATTTTAAAATTAAAGGGTGTTTCCATAGAGGTCGTGATTTTGACGAATATGGCCTTAACTTTTAAACCGTTATAGACCGACTTTTGAAAGGTGCAAAGAGTGTGTCATAATTAATCAAAACTAAAGCAAATAAAATAATAAATAAAAGGGTGCTCCCACAAAAGACCTAATTTTAGCTTATTTTATCTTCCCTTTTACAGCAGACATTTTTAATTTCTTTCAGCCACAAACAGAATGATAAAATAAAAGTATGTCCCAGTAATTGTATGGAACCCCTCGTGTTTTATTCCAACTCGCTCTTGGCTGATTTTTAAAAATACCGGTAACCCACATTTTTGAAGTCACGAAGCTCCAAATTGGAATTCAGGATTTGATAAGCAGTTTATTATGTGTTCTATATTTATTTCTAAATGGATTATTTAATTTTATTAATTGAATCTAAAACAAAAAAAAAATATCTGTAGTCTCCGTAAAATTAAAAAATGGACTTAGCACATTTGCACACAAAGCATTAATTTTTATCAATTAACTATAAACAAGCACCCAACCTCTATCTTGTTTTTTTTTTATTTTGCATTTATTTAAATTTAAACGATTTTTTTTTTTTGTAACAGAACAATCTCAACATTTTTTTTTATCTTTTCAAAATAAATAAACGCCTACAAAATAACTTTTTATTGTAAAAAATAAACGGAAATATAAGTCAATAAAAGTGTTAATGACGGACGATATACATGTGACGTTTTATAGTCAATAAAATGAAAGCCCAGCAAAATTTTAGTGCAACGGCGACATTTGCTTTTTCTAGATTTTCAACCAACAACAATCTCAGTCACAAAAATGTTAAGCAGAATTGAATTAATAGAAAAAATTTAACAAACTTGCAATTTTTAGTTTAAACAAAAACAACAAATATTGTGTAAAAAACCCAAAAGAAAATTTTAAAACGAACGACTTTAAGTTAAAATGAAATTCAATTAAAATGTTTTATCTGCTTAAAAGCCCATGTAGCTGTGGAAGGTTTAAACTGTCATTTAGTTGTTAAGTATGGTCACTCTATTATCATCTTTAGAAAGATTTCTTTCGCTTAGGAGTGCTAATAAAACAATTTTTGTTAATTTTAATTTAAAGTTTTAATTTGTCTTTTGTTCTTCATTTCCAGCTGGGAAATTCTCCGCATTTGCTTTAGAATATTCTTTGTAAGAAAATATATTTATTTATTTTTTTTTATTACAAACAAGTATTCATTTCATTTTCATTGTGGGAAATTAAAGTTTAACCGTTTTTTTTTTTCAACAAATTAATGCAGTCTAAGCTTCTGTTCTCATTTTTAAAAATCTAATTTCAATCGTTAAGGTTTGTACTAAAAAATAAACAGAAGTTTTAAGGAATTCTTTTATAAAGATAATAAATTTAATAAAATGAACTTAATAAAAACATGATCTTTTGCTTTTAAGAAATATAAAAAAAGTTTGATAAATGGCTTTGCAAGATCCTCTATGATTACCTTCTTATCTCATTCGATTCAAATCTGCTGACAAGCCATTTTTAAATTTCCGTCTTTGGGTTGTAATAAACTTCGCCAAGGCACTAGATGAGCTAGAAAAAATTTAAATATGCCAATCGATCAGACATAGTTTCGAAAATTTTGCTATTGACAATCAGCAAGATCGGTCCTTCGGTCCACGTCCTTCGAGGCAGCTGGCAAAACACTACGTCAGCCTCTAATTTTTCCATATAATTTGAAAAAATGAAGCAACTCTAATAAAAAAATATATGGGCGATAGAGAATTAAAAAATGAGAAAAACGTCCCGTGGAAAAATCGGCGCTCGCCCATATTTTCCGAGTTATGGGCCTCTTTTTAAAATATCAAAATGGATAACATTTAAAAGCTTTTGAAGAGATCTTTCAGGAAATGCTAAATTTTTTTAAAAAATACTTAACCCATTAAGAGCCGTTGAAATTTTTGTGTATTTTTTTTTTAATTTTTAAATTCTCTGTCAACTCAATATTTGTTTTTTTGATTGTATGTAAATCTACATACATAGTGAAGGGTATATAAGATTCGGTGAAGTCGAATATAGTACTCTTACTTGTTTTTAACTAAATTAAGCATTTTATTGTAGTGAAAAGAATATTTGGAAGCTTTTTTGCATGGCTTATATTTTTCTTGTAGACAGCTAAGTAAATAATTACTTCTACCACTAACAAGTGTGGTAAAAAAAAATTTTCTGTCCGTTTTCTACATGCAAACGAATATTTCTTTCGCATACTTTATTGAAAACAAAAACAAAATATAAAAAATTGTGTATTGTTTTCAATATAAATATACGAAAGAAATGTTCGGTCGTATGTAGAGAAACCGGCAGTTGGCTAATACATATTAAACAGCCACGTAGTTTCTTTCGTAGAACTGCCTGCGAGCTTGTTAAATACAAGATCATGAGTTCAAATCCCAACAGTGCCTTAAATGGAAAGGAAGGGTGTGTGGAAGTAGCCGCTGAGAATAGCCAAAAATTTAATCGTTTTTTTTTAATTGTTTTATTTAATAAAATTTTTGCTTCTCTATTTTCGTAATTTGTTATTAAAAAATAATACCAAACACATTGTGGCCTTAGTACTAAAAAGTGAAATAGTACTGCATTCTCCATCTCTGCCAGATTATTTCACCCACACGTTGTTATTTTGCATTTTTGTCTTAAATTTAATTCTGCACTGTTGAAGGAAAATCATGATTACAAAATTTATAAAATCTTTAACACTTAAGACACTTTAGTCTATTGCTTTTATATGACAACATTAAGAATTAAATGCAACTTATTCTCGCTTCTTTAAAATATATTTCTGAAATTAGCACAAAACATAAAATAAAACGGAATAAAGAAAATAAAAAATTACAACACATATTTTTTACAGTTATTAATGTCTTATTTTTCCTTAAATAATCTTAATATTTCAAAATACCCTGTTTAAGAAACTTGTTTCTTAAAATTTATTTAGCAACTGGAACATGTTTATCCAGAAACAAAAAAAACCAACAAAAAAAAATTAAGACGATAAAAGATTATCTTCCTTTAGCAAGAATTTGCAACATAATTATTTTGAACGTCAATTTAAAAGTAAAAAAAATAAATAAATAAATTAAATTATTTTGACATACTTTTTAATGAATTATAAAGCGCCATACAGTCAACCGGTGGGACGGACAATAATGCTTTTACGACAAATTTTCTTAATTGCTTCATTCGTTTTTTAACTTTTATTTTATTATTTTACCTTTCTTTGTTTATTTTTGTAAATTTTGCTTGATATGAGTTTTTTTTAATTTAAACAATTCAAATAATAGAAACATTTCCTGCTTAAAGTCGTGTTTTATTTTTTTTTTTTTAGTTTTCACACATATTAAAAAAAGAATTTGAGGGTAACACGGAAAGAAACGCTCTTAGAACGCCATTTCAGAACACACGCACGAACGTTTAAAATTAAAATTTACCAAATGAAATGGCTTATAGGCCTTTAAAAATTGCTTTTTATTAACTGACTTTTCCAAAAAAAGACCCTGTTAAAACTTAAGATGCAACCGATACCGATGCCAATATATCGGCGATGCTTCTGGTTTTCCCATATATCGATATCGGTCATTTTTTACTGTCGGCACGCTGATACTTCTTTAGTTTTTCTTTAGAGTTTTTTGAACAAAATACTCAATTTTCAACTCTTTTTTTTTTTGGATGACAACTATCACATACTAAAAGCAGAACTATTCCAGGTCTGCTTCAAAAGGATTTTAGAAATCGTCTATCTCCGCAAAATTTGAGAGCACTTTCTTTTTTAAACAAAAATCTTTTTAATATAAACTTTAATTAGTGCAGACGTTTTGTAGTTTAAAATTTGAATTTTAGAAACTGAAATGTATTGAAAATTTTGATGATTTGAATGGCTCATTAATAAACACTGTTATTTTGTATAATAGAAGAATTACTTGAGCTCAATTTGAATATACGTATCGGTATCGGAATCGGTATCGGCGATATTTATTTTTCAGAATCGATATCAGATCGGCAAAATGGCGTATCTTTATATCCCTATTTAAAACATCAGTACTAAATTTTTGTAAAGAAACTTTCTTATAAAAAAGTACCTTTTATAAAGGGAACTAAAAGTACTTTTTATAATAAAGTGGTTTTTTAAGTGGGTTTTCGAAAAACAAACAGTTTTCTGAAAAAGTACTTTTTCTAAAAGTACTTTTCCTAAAAGTACTTTTCCTAAAAGTACTTTTCCTAAAAGTACTTTTCCTAAAAGTACTTTTCCTAAAAGTACTTTTCTTAAAGGTACCTTCCCAAAAAGTTTAATTTGTAAAAAAGAAAATTTCTAAACTAATACTTTGCCTCAAAGTGCTTTTTCTAAATAAATATTTTTTCGAAAAAATCATTTCCTAAAAGTCCTTTTTACAAAAGTTCACCAAAGCAGCTTCTTTAAAATGTGCATTTTTAAAAAGTTATCCTTAAAAAAAATATTTCTTCAACAAAGTGTCAAGTACCTCTTATTTTGTAAAACATATGTTTTTCTTTTTTTTTTTTAAAGAAAAATAGTTTTTAGGCACATTTTTCAAAAAAGTACCGAAATGTTTTCTTCCTAAAAGGTGCATTTAATACTAGGATACTTTTTAAATTTAATCTTTGTAAAAAATGGGAATTTTTAAAACAAGTACCTTTTCCCTAAATATTTTTTACAAATGTATTATTTTCCAATTTAGCTAAAAAAAAGTTGGCTTTTAAAAAAGTGCATTTCAATTACAAGATTTTTGAAGAATTTCGTGTTTTTACTAAATTTCATGACAAACTGCTACATCAGCAAAAAAAAAAAGAGAAGAAAATGTAGTGAAATGGCAGGCAGCAGCAGCACTATTTATATTTAAAATTTCTTGTTTAAGTTTTAAGTGGCCCCAGTTGCACATGCTCATTGTAAACAACTGACAGTAAAAATAATTTTTTTATGTTCTGCTCGTACTTGTGTGTGAAAAATTTGTATACAAATAAATTTAATGTTGTATTTTTTTTTAATGACTAAAAACACATTTAAAACTGAACCATTAAATGTGGGACAAAACGAGCAGGTTAAAATAAACATTTGGAAAAAACAGACCCAAAAGTGGGTGCCGACACTCGTACTTGAAATTATCAGCGACGACGAGAAAGTAATTTATTTTCATTTTTATTTTTTTTTTATTTTAAAGAAGCAATTGAAATCCAAATCCTATTGGTTATTTAAATAAAAACGGAAATTGTTAGAACATTGACATTTTACATTTACACTAAGTTATATAGCAGGTGATCTTATCTCTTCAATTTGTCTTTATGAGGGGTTCTATGTAAGGAATTTAAAATACAGTATTGTGCAAAACAAAAGCAATTATATTTGAATAAAAAAAAGTAAAATAAAACAATTCTGCAAGAATATAAATTTTTTTAAAGAAATACAGGCATTAAAAAGCTGAGAAATAAAAATATAAGTCCGCCAACAGCAAGTTAGATTCAAAGGCAGATGAGTCGCCTTTAATTATAGTTTTATTTTATTGTTGTTGGAAATTGAAAGTAGAACAGAATCTACGATTTATATTATAATCATGTGTTCTGTTGGAATACCCTTTTAAGGTTAAACATATTTTTTGGTTATTTTAAGTTTAGAAGTCTGCCTTTTGCAATCCAAATGACATATTTCAATACAAGCAAAATCACGTCTGTTATCCGATCCGCTCTTATTTAATGTTTTAATACTTGGAGCACATGGTACTACACAACCTTAATAGACACCCTCTTATTTTTAAATTCAACTTCTTATTCGCTGTTAAAGCGACCATAACGATACAACTTCTGTAAAAAAAATCAAATGTGTAGCTGTTACGACTCCAGATAAAGGCCAGCAACAAAATGCAGATTAACATCCATTCCAAGACATAAGTGGTCTTACAACTGTGTGCATACAACACTAAGATCTCATAGCAGCTTTCTAAGTAGCGTCCCTATTTCTAACTTAAGAGCTATTTAAACTTCTACTACAGCATGTACGATATTTAGTTGAGGATACAGCACATAGGAAAAGGCTAACCTTCTCTTGATAGGGATCTGTCCCTATATGCCTATGGCAGGCACCTGCAAGCACCCAGAAATAAAACTTAAAGCCGTCGAAGTCAACCAAGATAAGAACTTTGACAGACGGATGGGCAGACATTTTTTATTATTAAGCTTTTTTAATCCCTTTGGGTAAGGAACCCACAAAACAGTAATATAACGGCAAAAAAATCTTCGAGGACGTAAAAAGCTGTAAATATTCTTCAGAATTAATTTACATTAAAATTATATTGTTCATAAATTCTATACATTTTTACATTAGCTTAACAAATTATTTAACTAATTAGCAAACAATGTAATGTTTCATTGAAATAATTAAACATTTTATTATATTAATGAAATATTAATTGGCCTGGCCTCCCAATTCAGTGCATCTCTATGCGGATATTATTGAAAACAAAGACGTAACAAAAATTAAGTTATTGCTTTAGTAATGCACTTTTTCTTAAGGAAACATTTATTTATTAATAATTAATTGTTTTTGTTATGAATTAATTGATTTTTTGCTACGAGGGCTGCTATATATATTTCTGGCCTGGCAACACTGAGTGCTGCCAAGTGCAATCTGACATTTCCATTGGAAAGTTTGTCATTTTTAAGCATAATCGTACTCAAAACGTTTTGACGTACGACCATTATTTGTGTTGTTTACAGTGACTTGAAAAAATTAATAAAGAAAAAAATGGAATTAACTCGTGAACATTTTCGTGCCATCATTTTTCACAACTTTCGACGTGGATTATCACGACAAGAGTGCAGTGATGAACTTAAATCTTTGTATGGCGATGAAGCACCATCCTATAGCACTGTGAAAAATTGGTATAATGAAGTTAATCGTGGCCGAAGCTCGCTCAAAGACGAAGGTCGTCCAAAAACGGCTGTTGTGCCAGAGAACATTGATGCCGTGCGTGAACTCATAATGCAAGATCGACATGCGACATGCCAAGAGATAGAAATATCCTTGGACATTTTTTCCACCAGCATACATTCGATACTGCATGAACACCTGGCCGTAAAAAAGGTTTGTTCTCGTTGGATCCCGCACAATTTGAAACTCGCTCAAAAAAAGGCTCGTGTCGATTGGTGCAAAGAAATGTTGCAAAAATACGATTGCGGTGCTTCAAAAGACATTTATAAGATCGTCACAGGTGACGAATCATGGATCTATGCGTATGAGCCCGAAACGAAACAACAATCGACCGTATGGGTCTTCAAAGACGAGCAAAATCCAACGAAAGTTGTTCTGGGAAGAAGCACTTCGAAGCAAATGATCGCCTGTTTCTTCGGCAAAACTGGTCATGTCGCGACTGTTCCGCTTGAGCAACATAGGACGGTCACTTCTGAGTGGTACATTACAATTTGTTTGCCTGAAGTCATCGGAGAAATTCGAAAAACCAACAAGAGAAGACGAATCATTGTTCGCATGACAATGCGAGCTCTCACACATCGGCTCAAACCAGAGCGTTTTTGACCGGCCAAAACGTAGAATTAATGGGTCATCCGCCGTACAGCCCTGACTTGGCACCTAATGACTTCTTCTTGTTTCCGCACATCAAGAAAAAAATGCGTGGTCAACGATTTTCGTCGCCAGAAGAAGCTGTTGAAGTGTTCAAAAACCATGTTTTAGAGGTGTCTCAATGGGAGTGGAAAAAGTGCTTCGACAACTGGTTTGAGCGCATGCAAAAGTGTATAAATCATGCTGGAGAATACTTTGAAAAATAATAAAACCATTTTTGATTATAAATATTCGCATTTTCACTATTAGGCCAGAAATATATAGAGCAGCCCTCGTATTATATAATTTTCAAATTGGAAATTTATATTAAAAGCTTAAACAACTTAATTGAAAAGCAACGGAACCGATTGAAATTTGATGTTGATATTACAAAAAGCTTTCTTATTAACAGGTGGATATAACTTCGGTCAACGCTGGTAGTTGTAAGTTTATTCAATTATCTTGTTTTTTATTATTTAAATATTATTTTTGCAAAGTCAAAAGCAAAAAGCATTGAAACCAAAAACTTGTTGACAAAGTCGAAAGCAATCAATAATAATTTATTTTAAATTTAATTTAAGCCTGCCTCATCAACCAAAACAATTTAGTTTTTTATAACTGGTAACAATAGTGGCGTTGTTAGCCAAAAGTTATATCAGCTTGTGTTCAACTGAAACCAAATACATATTAATTATAAAAATACGTACATACACACATTGATATATTCATACACACACACATGTACACCTACATTTGTACATTTCATATTATTAACTTTTAATACTCAAGAAACCTTGTTGTAACAACACTGTCATACTATTTTTTACCTTGACCTTTTGTTTTCAAGTTTTTTATTTTTTGATTTTGGTTTCTTGGTTTTTTGATTTTTCTGTGATTTCCCACGTAAATTGTGGCAATTTCTTTGTGCACAAAATCATTATTTTATTATTTGAAGTTTTTGTTGTTGAGGTTTCTGTTGTTTGTTCTTAAACATAGAAAACAAATCACAAAGCAAAAACAGTAATTGTAGTGCGATAAAAATTTAGGCTTGGCTTAACACGTTTTCCCCCACCCTCATGCTGGCATCAATTAAAATACAAAAAACGACAGCGCTGACATTAAATAAATTCAGAATAAAAAAAATAAGTTAAAGCGTAATTCGAAAAAACAAACAAATTTAAAATATCAGCCACGTTCGAGTCGGACATCTGATACGAATGATTCTGTACCATGTGTGGGCCACCCTTTACTTTTAAAGTTATGCATTTTTGTTCTTTTTAAAGTGAATTTAAAGCATCTTATTCTTTAAACTGAAGTAAAATTTGTCTTCTGTGCGGTCACTTTACTATATGTGGGGCACCCTTTAATTTTACAAAATTACTTTTTATTCTTATTGTTTTAAATTTAAAGCATTTGAAAAGTTTAAACTATAAACTTTAAAACAATGTCTTCTATAAGGAAATTGTAATGTGCGTGGGCCACCCTTTAATTTTTAATTTAATTTTTTTTTATTATTTAATGTAAATTGAAAGTATCTGCTGCTAACGGTTTAAAAGTATAGACAATATATGTCAAAATCAAGTATTCTTTGGTGACACCCTTTAAGTTTGATTAATTTTTCTTTTGTACACTTTTTAATAGTGAGCAAACAGCGTCTTTAGATTAAAAGTCTGCCTTTTTCGATTGAAAATGTAAAATAAAAGTTACTTTTTGTATGGGGCACCCTTTAATTTATTTTTAATTTTTCTAATTTTCGCCTCTGACGTCTCTGAAGGAACTCCTTTTAAATTTCCTTAATTTTGTTTTTTGTGGTTGTGAAAAAATTTGAGCTGTTGAAAATTAAAATTTTTAATTTTTGCCTGTCCTGAGCAAGAGGCCTATAACAGACAGACGCGGTGTTAATAGCGTTACGTTTGTACGCTTTGGGTAAAAAATTTTAAAAACTTTAAGATTGATGGAATTCTGCAACTTGAAGTAAAGTGAAGTGAAGTTAGGCATTTAACTTCTAGAGTCGTATATTTCAAAACGCTTTGAATATGATAAATAAATGTTTCTTACAAAGAAAAGAGTCTCTTTAAACTAAATATTCTTTTAATTGAATTTACAATTTAAATTACTTGCGGCAGTGTAAGCGATTTCTTTTCTCTTTTTGTGTTGTTATATATTCGATTCAACATTTACACCTTTTAAAAGAATTTCTCATTTAATAAACATAAGTTTTCTCCCCACATTATCGTTCACATTCTAATGCTAATTAATATTTAAATATTTAATTTTTTTTTCTTTATTTAATCACAAAACAGCACAAATGAATAATTAAATAAATTAAAAAGAAAATAAAAGAGTCTGTAATTTTTAATAGATTTTATTCTTAAACTTTAGCTGCTGTTTTGCTTTAGAAAAAGGTAACTAAATGATAAAATATAAAAAAAAACACAAAAATACCAAAAGTCATGTAGTTTTAAAACGTGCGTAAGGGGCCTGTAAACATATTTATTTGAAATGCGTTGCAGGGTTGGCGAGTAAATGCGTTTTGTTTTTTCTTTTTAAAATTCCATGAAATGTAATACAAAACTTAGAACACGAAACAAATTCTATCCACGTTGTAATATGTTCTTATAGCTTAAAAAATAAACAACAAAAAGTACTTACAGTTGTGAAGCAAAAAATAGGAAAATTGGATTTTGTGCACGTAAAAGTTAAGTTCATAATTTTCTAATGCCCTTTTTATGAAGCAGCATACGATAAATTCGAAGAATGTTTAATATTTACTTTCTTTTGCAGAAATACCACTGTACAAATGTTTTTTTATGTAAGAAACTTGCGACAAATTTTTGAAGACAGTTGTGGTTTTTTAAAAGATTTTTTTTAACGGAGACAATTTGTTCTGCATATTTTCTGCCATTTTTTTTGTAGTTGTAGATGTTAATTAAAAATTATTTGAAATGGAACGGTTGGTTCTCAAGGGAAAAGAAGGACACTTTCACCAAAAGTCCGCTATATATTCTGCCAGGTGCTAAATCACCTTATCTAATCTTCCTGAGGATTCTTGAGATTGCAATCGGTTTTAGTGACAAAATTTTATATATACAAACGTACAGTGGGCAATATAAAAACCTTTTTATTAATAAACAGTTTGTTTTATCGGTTGCCTTGAAGCCCGATAGAAGCTAAAATTGTTAGCAAAAAAATTAATTTTATTAAATTATTGATTTCAGTCAAAAAAATATGTCACGAGTAACATGAACAATTAGGACAACTATTGCTGGTTTATCAGCATGAGCCAGTGACTATTCACGTAGAAAATAATCAAGAGGATCACACGCAGATCACACGTAGCTCCACAGATAATAATCAAGAGGTATAAAATCGCATGACTTCTGATGCTAATTGAAAGGTCCATTTTTTGAATTCAAATAATCACCAAATTTTGAATTCAATTTTTCGATGATTGTGGTCTTCTGTGTGGTGCGTGCGCCATTCCATTGCAACCACATATTACTAGGATCGATGTCATATTTACTTTCAAACCAAATTCTTTAATCATGGTGGTTACCTCACGGTCTCTAACACGAGCTTTGGCTTCATTTTTGAAGACATGAGGTTAAACAGAGATTTTGACGTTAAACCGCCCTAAACGTTGCCAAAAATGAGCCCCATCACTGAACACAATTTCGCGATAAACATATGATTAGTTCTTTCGCGATAAACATATGTTCAAGCCTCAATGTTTTCATAATGATTTGCCAGAATATACTGGTCATAAATGTCAAAAAAGTGAGTGAAGTATAACATTAATTCCTTTCGTCAGTTTTATCGAGCTTTTAAAGTAACTCCCGATACGTACAACTAAATAAAAGTAAAATACAAAAATTTTATAAAACAATTTTATTGATGTGTGCTAAACTTATGACCATTACTGTATAGATATCATGTACGTACTTTTAACTATTTAAAGTATCGTTAAGCCATATGCTATTGTTCTATTTATGGTATTTATTATACTCTCAGTATTTTTTAAGAGCAGTTAGACATGTGGTCGAAAATTGAGACGATTCTTTAGTATTAAATGATTAAAAAAAAACAAAAACCATTTTGTTTCTTTACCATTCTAACAGTGTTATTGTACCTTCTGTTAAAAAAAAACAATTCAAATAGAAAGATGTTAGAAATGTCACATTAACAATGATTTTGTTACAACAGCAGTAAATACAAATTGTATACTTTTGTCAGAATTACAAGTGAGTGTCTGTTGACAACACTTAAACTGGATACAATACAAGTTAACCTGTTTCAAACTGTTTAAATTTTATTAAAAAAATAATCGTATTAAAAATGATAGCTGTCAATTCAGAAAATGTTTTTTAAATAATTTCTATTCTTATGCAAAACTAATTTTTCATTTCAATTGTTGACTTTTTTATACTTTTCCACTTAAGCGACTCTTTGTAAAAAATTTATAAATTTATAAAAAATGTTTCAATTAGAAATTCGGACATCTTGTACCTCGCAGAAAATGTTTTTTTCTAAATTGAATATAAATTTTCTTATAAATCGTTTAAAAACTGATACATTTCCCAAGCTCGACAGGTGAACAAGAAATTACCATTCGTCAATTCCCAGTGTCACCTCCAGGCGACATGAATTAGCAATAATTTTTAGCATGAATATTGACATCACCCGAATTTTTACTGAGCATTAGTACAAAGGCAAGGCGAATTAATAACAGGTGGCCTGAACAGTCAAAGTGACTGTGTGATTTTTCCTTCTTTGAATGTCAAAAGTTAAAATCTCCTATTGTATTTCTTGGTTTTTGACAGCCGACAAACAAACTGAACATATATTTTTCGCAGTGTTGTATTCATTTTCGCCGTAAGCTTACCGGTTATCAATTCGCCTTGGACTTTTTGTTTTGCTTTTTCAACGTTTTTTTTTTATTCTTATTTGCTGTAAGTTCTTATGATCAAGAAATAGTTTAAAAAAATATTGAAAAACGTAAAAAAAAAAATTTTTTTTGTACTGTAAGATATTTAGACAAATAGTGTGGGGTGGCATATCAGGTGTCAACTGCCGGGTTAAAAAACGCTGCAAAACAAATTTAGAAAATGTTTTTAAGGTTCTTACGATTTAGTTGTATTTATTTTCTTTTACTACAAACAATAGATTTATTTCCTATTGTTTTATTTTTATATCTGTCCTTATGAATCAGTAGTTTAAATGTGACTCAAATGACAATAAAACTTAAGGAATTACTCATGCTTTAAGACAAAAACGCATGCTTTGTTTTGTATGCTGTTGCAAATATATTCCATATTTAGATTTTATTTTGTGTGGTTTCTTCATAAACTTTTTTCTCTCACTGACGTTGTGATCATCGTAAACACCCACAAAAAATGGCAGTAATTTCAAGGCGGCAGTTTTTTTTTTTTTTTGATATTCAAAAAATTTTATATTCAATCTTTAAATTCGTTAAGAAATAATGAATTTTTCTAAATTTGAACAATTTTAAGAAAAATTGGAAATAAATCTATTTAATGAAATGCCGATATTACCTAAGCAAATTGAAAAAAAATTATTTTACTGCATTTTAATAAATTGTGCGTTAATTAATAAATCTAAAAAAATGCTTTTACTTTATATTAAAAATAAAATTATAAATTTGCTTATTTACTTTAGGACCAGAGAAAATTTTTTCATGGAAGCTATTAACGTGACTTGAATTTACGTGGGTGTATTTACTCGACTTTAAATTTTTTTAAATTTTAGTAATTGTTTCAACAAAGTTTTGAAATATATTTTTAAATTTTAAAAAATTGTTTACGTCAAACTCTTTAATATATTTAACGTAACTTGTTACGTCAATTATATATTTAACGTAAGCCGTTACGTAATTTTTTTATTTAACTCGCAATATTTCTCTTCACTTACATTGTATTTTAAACATAAATTGCTTATTGCAAAACAGAAAAAAATGTATTTTTGTTTTGAAAACTTTGTTGTCGTGACAACTTTCATGTTTGAAGAAAAAAACAATTCTTTTTTTTACGAAAAAATTTAACTAGGACGATTGAAAAACCTTTGACTTTAGGGAAGATTGCATTGATTTTCAAAAAAAAATCGCATAACTGGGAATTTTTTTCATTACCATTGAAATTTTCATTGGCAATTTTAGCGATAATGACAATGACAAAAACATTTAACTACGATTTAATGCTACTGATATTTTCAATAATAATTTTGTTTTAATTATTTTAATGAAGCTTTTTAAATATTAATTACAATTAAAACAAATAAAAAAATTGTTTTATGACACACAAAAACCTTAAAAAAATAGGTATTAAATAAAATCCTAACCCTTTCGTGGGTGTATAAATAGTGTACAAAGACAAGGTATGACTTTTATTAATGCTTTCTAATCACTTATGTATTTGAATCTATATTTATAATTGAATGATATAGATTTTGTTTTTCAAGTAATCAATGAAAGATTTTCATCAATAATTATTTTATTGAAAATAATGGTAATGGTAAAAAGCCATTGGCATTAGTTATCAATTCAGTGCTAACAAAATTTATAATTAATTTTCTATCTAATTAATAACTCCCATGTATGAATAATAATAATTTAATTTCCAATATTATTTCATTCAATTCTAAGCCTTTTGTAGATTTTTTTTTTTAATATTTTTAAAAATTTCAAGGTCATTTATTTGACAGTTATTTGTTCAGTTATTTCATTGTTGAAAGAAAATCTCTTTCCGCCACGCCATTTCTTTAGCTTTGAAAATAGCAAAAGGCTATATGGCGGATTATTATAGATGTAGAATTTATTTATTTTAGTAAAGGATTTCTCAGATTTAATCCAAAATTTATGTTTGTTACCATTTGTACAGTGCAGTGTTGACAATTTAGGATTTTTATTGTTAAAAAAATTGGGGAAATAAGAAAAGTTTGGTAGCAAGTGGAATTTGAATTCCAATATGTATTAGGGACTCAAGAACCCACACGCAACCGTTAAAAAACTAAGGCATCCATAACTTTCGAGGAGGCATCACTGCATCATATTTTCACTCAAAACAGTCTGCTCATGCAGTACGTGTTACAGAAAAATTAAAATCTTCACGTAAGTCTTGTTGCAGTGAACGTAGTATTAAATTGTAAACTTTTTGCAACCATTTTTGTTTCTACGTTAGTCAGTTTTAATATGAGGCGTTTATTTTGAAAGTGACATAAGTCACTTTTACAAAAAAGAGCTGCCACAGTTTTTTATTGACCAAAGTTTTTATTGGGGAAAAAATAATCATCCTGAGATAATAAGTGCAAGTATGTTTTGTCGAGATATAGCCTCAATACTTTTAACATCTTTGAAACACAATCTTTTAAATATGTGCATCAGCTTAAACACAAAGTGACTTATGGCACTTTCAAAACAAACGGCTCATACGAAGGTTCTTTCTTTTTATTTGCTAAGTTATTAAAATGATGCGTTCATTTTTGGACACCATTTATAAGAAAACGCGGCACCTTTTTGCCCTATTTACTTTTATGTCGCTTGTTGTAGGTCCTGTAAAATAACACTCACATAAAAACGTTAGTGATGTTATACTAACCCATTAACAACCACCCTCGTTAAAGGTCTGAAGAAATACAAATTTATAGAATTTTAAAGACTAAGCGGTTTCAAAGGTTTTTTTTAATAAAATAAAATTCTTTAATATAAATTATTTTTTATAAAAAAAACAATTATGCATCATTGTGGTTTATATTATTTTTGTTGTAACAACAACTGCGTAGTTTCTTTAGAATTTTCCATGCCACAAATAGCAAATGTCAATAAAAGTTTGTTGGCAACGAACTGAAATAACTTGGGTTTAAAATTTGAAAGCCAACAAACACGCCACCCTTTTTTATTAACATAAACAAAAATTTTATTATTGTGACGAAACAAAAAAACAAAGAACACAAAGTATTTGTTCCAACGAAGGCTTGGTTCTTGACAAATATTGAAAAAATGCATTTTTGTTTTGCCTTAAAAAGCAGCCTGAAATTAAAGAAAAACTCCATTAAATATTGACCATATTTTTGTTTCCAAATAATAAATCATATCTATTTCCCGTATCCCGGTTGCACTCAAGCATAAAGTAATAAAATGCACACACGTTGCTTTAATAGTTTATTTTAAAAAATTGTCACAGAAATGTTAATGTTATTTTCAACGATTAATATTTTACTGCCTGTTATTTTGTTACCCCTAAAATAATTAATAATGTCTAATGACATGCAATAATTTCAATAAAAATACTTTAGTTTTCATTTAAAGTTGAAATTGTTTTAAAAAATAAATAGGAAAATTATTTTGCTTTTTTTTCAAGGTGTGTCCTTCATCCCTTAAAACTTTGATTATTATTTTCTCGATTGCACTTAATATATTTATAGATTGAATGTTTTTTTTTTTTTTGTATTTTTAATTGTTTTTATTTATTTTTCGTTGCTTAGCAATTTGGCTGGTGTGGCAAACAAACAGTTTTTCCCTTCGATTTATTTTAAATACATTCAAAAAATTTGTTTTATTACATACACATTGTATTACACTGAAAAAAAGTTTTGTTATATTTGAATTAAAAGTTTAATTAAATTTTTAATTGATTCAATTATATAATCTAATTAAATAAATAATCAAATCAATTAAAAACTTATTTCAATATAAAACTATATAAACATTTCATAGCAACTTTGCGCTCTTGATTTCGAACATGAAATATAGATAAGTCCTATCTAAAGGGAGCAGTTTCTTCATAATTCATGCACAGGGCGAAAATAGAAGAAGGAAGATTTAGACAATTTTTAATAATTTGCTGATTAAAGTCTACTTAGAAGTGTAAGTAGTTTTATTTCTAGAAAGTGTATTATAATATGACTTATTGGAAAACTTGAATGGATTTATTGTGCCGAAAAGGTGGGAAATGAACTTTTTAAGAGAAGTATCACTTCAGGCAACAACGCCTATTTCATTAGTGTAACCGTGCTACATTCTTTAAGAAAGGGATAGAGGAGAGAAAAGAACAAGTAGCCAATTTATTAGTTATTTTACTTCGCTGGCGAATGTGCTATGTAGAAGTATCGACGAAGGAGGCTGCGTGCTGTATTTTTAAATTCTGAGTATGTATTTGTACCGTTAAACAGAAAAAACTTATTTTTATTATTTGGATGCCGCAGGGGTTGAACACTGACCAACCTAATTTATAGTTAACGTGCTTACTACCATGACTACAGCAGCCTCAAAATTATTATAAAAAATTACGTACTACGCCCTGAAGGGCTCAAAATATCTTGTTTTTGTATTCCAGGATTTTATAGGTTTGACCTTAGGGGAGAAACTGTTTCTGAGAGTGTATTTTTGGTGTCTGAAATAAGTCCTTTGAATAACAAAATTATTTAGGCTGTATTTGAAGTGGAGTTAAGGGGTTTACAAAGACTATAAAAAATCATCGATTTCATCGGGTTATAGGAACCTAAGGCCCCAAGCCAAGCTAACTTAAAAATAAACAAGAGTGCTACATTCGGCTATGTTAAATTTTTTATACCCTTCACCGTGAATGTAAGTCTAGATTAGTGAAGTAACTCTAATCAAAAAAAAACAAATATAAGGTGACAGAGGATAAAAAAAAATATAAAAAAAATTTACACAAAAATGTCATCGGCTTTTAATGTGTAGAGCATTTTTAAAAAATTTTTGTATTTTCTTAAAGATCTCGCCAAAAGCTTTAAAATGATACCCATATTGATATTTTGAAAAAATTTTAAATTTTAGAGGCCCATAACTCGAAAAATATGGGCGAGCGCCAATTTTGTCCCTTATTGTTTTGTTCTTATTTTTTAATTCGCTATCGCCCTATATATTTTTCTATTGTTGTATTGTATATTTTACATAAAAATGCCATGGGCTCTTAATGGGTTAAGCATTTTTTTTCTAATGATAGTATATCCTTGAAGATCTCTTCAAAAGCTTTTAAATAATATCCATATTGATATTTTGAAAAATTTGAACATTTTAGAGGCCCGTAACTCGGAAAATATAGGCGAGCGTTAATTTTTTTTTTTACTTAATGTTTTTTTCTCATTTTTTAATTCTTTATTGCACCTATATTTGCTTTTTTGATTGCAGAGAATTGAAAAATAAGAAAAAGACATCAAGTGAAAAATTGGCGCTCGCCCATATTTTCCGTGTTATGGGGGTCTTAAATTTCCAAATTTCTTAAAATATTAATATGGGTATCATTTTAAAGCTTTTAAAGAGGTCTTTAAGGAAAAACCAAAATTTTTTGAAAGGCTTAACCCATTAAGAGCCTATGTCACTTTTATATAAAATTATATGTATGCAGTACCAAATTTTTTTTTTTTTTTTTATTCACTGTCACTCCAATATTTGCTTTTTTGATTGGAGTTACTTCACTAAACTATGTTTACATAGATAGCGAAGGGTATATAAGATTCGGCATAGCCGAATATAGCACTCTTACTTGTTTTTTTTTTTTTCATTATAAAAATTATTTTCTTATTGCAACGTTTAACTTAAGTTGCTGTTGAGTATTTTGTTTTAACTAAAAAATGAATATTCATAAATTTAAAATTTTGGGCTAAAGAAAAAAAAAAAACAAAAATTTTTTTTTGCAATATTCGTTCAACGTCCAACGTTTAATTGTTGACTTGAAAATTGTTGTTTGTAGAAAGAAATAATTACTTTAGTGCAACAACATAATTACCATGTCTGTCAAACCATAAATCCTCTATGTTCTGCTGTTTTCATAAGAACTCATACAACTGAACCAATTTGGCTAAAGAGTCGTTGTTACCTTTTTTTTGCTACATAAAAATATTTAACATAAACGTGTTCGAATTCATGCTTTGTTTAATCTTTTTTTTTTTACTGTAATTTTCATTCGTTTATCGATTTCAAAAAAGCTCTCTGTTGTTTGGTTGTTGTTGTTGTTGTTGCTGCTTCTGAACATCTGCGGGTTTCATGTGTAAACAGTGGTCCGGTAACACTAGGAATTTTGAAACAAAAAGTTTCTAATAATATTTGGCTGCATTAAAGACCAACAACAACAAAGAATTGTTAACGTCAGAAAAAAAATAAATTTTTAAATGTCGTTAGCTGTTGGTCATATAACTGGGCTCTTTTTAAGTTGTTGTTATTGTTATTGTAGTCGTTTATATCGTTGTGCGACAAATTATTTAAGTTTATTGTTTAAATTAGTTCTTGTTGTTAATCATATTAACGGAATAGTTAAGTTAACCGTAACAGCCAACATGTATTTAATTGTAGAAAAAACAGAGCAAACTTTTTGTTTGTGTGGTCGTACGTTCGACAGTCGGTCAGCACGTTTTTTTTATTATTAAAAGCCGTTTTTGTCACAGTCATATTAGTAAAGCAAACGTGTTTTTTTTTATGAAATAAGAACAAATTTCTTTTTATTATTTTTTTGAACTCAAAAGGATATTGTTTATTTAATTAAACACGTTTTTGCCATAAAAATGTAAAATTATGCTTTTTTTAATTTTCACGTCTTTTACTAAAATTTTTTATTTTATTTTTTATTAAACAAGCTTTTAATACAAAAAAGAGTGGTTATAAATCTCACTGGCTTTTCGTTAATAGCTTTGGCTTTATATTTTCGTCTCTATATTTTTTTAATTACCACACTTTTTTCAAATGTCTCCATTGATTTAGAAGTTACAGTCAAGTTTAAAATGCTGCTTTAAATGGGATTTTTAAAAAAGTATTGCATTGTAAAAGCAAAAAAAAGAAAATTTACTTAAATAAAATTTTAAAAAATAATATTTTTTATATAAGAAGAAATTTATTTGCACAATGGTACTTTTTTAAAAAAAAGTACCTTTATCAAAAAAGTACGTTAATTTTAAAATGGCATATTTTTGTGTAATTTTGGAAAAGAACCATTTTAAAAAGTAATATTTTGACAAAAGTATATTTTTTTTTTTAAATTATCTTTTCAAAAAATTAAATTTTTAGTAAAGAAAATCTTTTTTGGTAGAAAAAAATTTATTTAATTCTTTAAATATTTTTAGAAAATGAGCCTTTAAAAAGTATCTTTTTAAAACGACTAAATTTATATGGTTATTTTAAAAAAGTATAATAAAGAACAATTTTTAAATAATTATTTTTGGAATAGAGCCCCCAAGGCGAATAAATATACGGTGGGAGCGATGGCGAATTCATAAATTTTCGCCCTTAGCCCGGATGTCAAAATACATAAAAAAAAACCATAGCGAAATCATGTACCAGGTGTTGGCAGTGGCGAATTTATTCATTTCCGCCGTTGCAGGAAATGTTAAACTTCATATAAAAAAACTTTCGCTGATTTTTTATACATTGAGTTTGACATTTTTTACAACGGCGAAAATAAATGAATGCGCTTTTGCCACCACCTGGTACATGACTTCGCCATGAAAAAAATAGTATACCGATTTTTTGACACTTTGGCTACCGGCAAAAATCAATGAATTCGCCATCGCTCCCATCGTATATTTATTCCCCTGAGAGCCCCTATAGAAAAAAAATATTTTATAGTGAATCTAAATTAGAGCTGTAAATGAATCATTATTTTTTGACTTCGGTACAAATTAACTAAATTTTTAATTAATTCTTTTTAAAACAAAAAAGAATTGAATGAAATTTAAATCAATTCATACGAAATAGACAAAAAAAAATCAATCCGTTTCCAACTCAAGCGAACTTGAAGAATGAGTTGTTAAATTAAATTGTAATTCATTACCGATTCATTGGAATTGGATTGAATTTGAGTTCATTTAAATGAGTTAGAACGATGAATTGCAATTTAAATAAATGAAATCAAAAATTAGTTGCAATCAATCGAACTCAAGAGCACATCTAGAGGGAATGAAAAATGGAAATTTCTTCTATCAAACTAAAAATATTCAGTGATTGAAGATCAAAGAAAACATGGAGATGTTTACTGCATTTTAACTTACAAAATCAATCCAAATTTTAATCAATGTCTCAGTAATTATATTTAATTTATTTGAATCAATTCAAAATCAATTAATTAACATTAATTGGAAATGAATGGCAATTCGCTTTTGTAAATTCATTTAAATTAGAAACAAATTGCAATTCATTTTACAAATTAATTCGAATAAGAAACAATTAAAATTAATTTTTAACCAAATTCAATTCAATCAAATTCATTTAAATCTATTATTTAGACCAGGGGTTCTCATCAAATACCTGCTCACGGACCCCTAGTAAACTAATTTTTTTTCGCGGACCCCTTTGAAGCCCAAATTCAAAATAAAACTTTTACTATTTTTGAAAACACTGTTTTTTCGGTTTTTCATGCGGACCCCTTGGATGGTTGCTACGGACCCCCAGGGGTCCACGGACCCCCATTTGAGAACCGTTGATTTAGACTATGCTGTTTTTTGATGCATTTTTTCAAGCTGCAGCGGTAATTACTATTTTAAACAAAACATAAGCACTAATAACATCCCCTCAAAATGAATTCAAGCCATACTATTTTGCTTACCCCTTTTGCTTCACCATCAAATAAAAATTCATGCAAAAATTGCATGAAAAATTTCATAGTGTAAAAGCAGTTTAATAAATTGTTTTTTGTGTTCAAAAGTTGCTAATTCAGTGCATGACTGATTCACTTACAGCTCTGACCTAGATTTAAACCAAAGAAATTTTTTTTTATAAAAAACTCTTTAAAAAACAGGCCTGGAAAAAAGGATTTGAAAAGTTGAAAAATGTTAAAAAGTACTTTTATATAAAACTACATTCAACATTAGCTTTGTTTTTGAAAGAAATCAATTTGTAACTAAAAAATGCTATATTGATTAAAAATCTAGAGAAAAGGTTTTTGAAATAAAAAAAAGCACTATTTTCTAAAAAGTCCTTAAAAAACAAACTCTTCAAATGTACATCAAGAGAATGTACACTTTTGAAATAATAAAATAATTCCAAATAGTTTTTACCAATTCGATCCAGATTTTTAAATAAATACTTTTGCGTTTTCTTTTTTGTTTCTCATTTAGTTCTCGCAATAATAATTATTTGCTTTGCATTTTGCTTAATACCGCCATACCGTTCCCAGCTGCGGTTTCCATTTATAGGCGAGTTAAAACGTCAAAATTCTTCTTATATAGTAAGATCTGGTAGCTGAGTATAGTTTCTTTTTATTCTCTTTTAGCTCTAATAAAATTTTTAAACTGTTGTTAAACAATAGTTTTCTAAGTTTTCTTTTTTATTTGTTGCTTTGTGTATTAAATTGATTGATCTTTTTTATACACCCACAATTACTTAGCCTGCCTGATAAAGTGGTAATTTTCTATGTAAAACAAATTATATAATTGCTGTTATCTTGTAACATTTAAAATAAATTCAATTTCAAAAATTACTTTCAAATTAATTGAAAAATAATTCAAAAGAAAATACCTTTTACGGTCAGTTTTTAAATTTGTTGCGTTGTCATTTAGTGCCCACAATCATGAGTTAAAAGTTTTTTTCTTTCCGGAAATCTTTGAAATACAATTAGTTTACGAAAAAGTAATATACGACATTAATCAAAATGAAAATAAATTGTTGTAGAAATAGAAACGAAAAAATTGCTGAAATAGTAACAACAGTCAGCTGAGTCATTGTTACATTGTAAAGCCTAAAATATTTTTTTTTAATTTATGCTTTAAATAATTTTGTAATCTTTGGGTGAAAAGTTAAAAAAAATGTGAAAATTACTTTCGAAAACTCTAAAACCTTTTTGAGAGTTTTAAGACATCAAAATTTTATATTTACATCTCTTAATATTTTGATTTCCCACAAAGCAACGACGCTAGATGCACACGAGGCAACATTTTGAAAAATATGAGAATGTTCCACTTAATGTTCCCTTTTGTGTAGCCATACTTCCTTTAAGTTCTCTAAAAAATGAAAACTTTTTTATTATTTTTTTTTAACACGATGTTTCCTCGTCTGTACAGATGTTGACAGTTTTCTTATGTTATTTAGTAAAAAGAAGTAGTAGGAAGAAGTAGGATTGTTGCATGTCTTCCTTCTCATACAATATTTCGTCAGTAAAAATCCAGGTTTAAATCTTTGTGCGTGCTTAACGCGTAGAATGAACATGAACTGACATTTAATGTTTAATGTTGCTTGTGTGCTTGCCTCGTATAGACTGAAAAAAGAAACGTGCTTTGTAAACCATGGAAACATCAGCTCGTGTATATCCAGAATTAGATCAGTCAAAAATTAATAATGTGTTGAAAAATAAGTGTGGATTAAAATCGCATGTGTGTTATAGATTTTAGGACAAATCTGTTTTAAAAATAAAAATCATTAAATAATAATTTCTGTTTGATCAAAACTGCATTTTGGATATGTAATTTTTTTGAGTGGAACATAAAGAAATATTTCGCTGCTTCGATCAGTAGAGTTTCTCCAGAGTAGGATTTTGAAATGACCAAAAAAATTATTCTTAGAAAAAATTGTTTTAAAAATAAATTTTTCCTTCATAATGAAAGCGTTAATACAAAAACTTACGGCACACGCTCGTTAATGTATCCGATTTGTAATTAACGAAAAATAAAATTCTGATATATCGTTATTATTATAAAAAATAATTATCCAAAGCTTTTATTAAACAAAGTTCCAGCAAAGAACTTAAGCTATGGTTCCAGCTTTAAAAGTACTAGAGAGTGGATCAACCATATGAAATATTGATTGCACAAAAAAGTAATTTCAAAAGGAATAATTTACTCAAAAAAAATATTCAAGTATTTTCCAAATATTTTTACACTTTATTTTCACCTTTTCAAAACAGTTTTATTAACCATATTTTTTTTTCTTTTCAGGTATGTTACGAAAAAAGGCTTAAGGCCACTTATGATATTGTAAGTTATTGTGATAGTTGCAAAATATTAATAAAATTTAAACTTGGCAGATAAATGAAAATAAAATGTAAAAGACGCCAAGTATTATTTTTTTTAATTTTTATTAGTTTTCATGATGATAATTTAGCTCAATACAGCCATTTCGCTAGCAACTGCAATTACTATTTTTAGGCGAGTTAAATCGTCTGGACTCTTCTAGTATAGAAAAATATGGCAGATTTTTCTATTTTTATTTTTTTATTTTGTACATGATTTTATTTTATGAGGAGTACGAGCCAATTAAAAGAATTCTGCAACAATAACTATAAAAAATGGCGTTTAGCATTTATTTGTTATTGTAATACCGCATTTAGACTAGGCAATTTTTCATGAAACTTGCATGCAATTTTTGCTTGTTGGTGAAGCAAGAGGAGTAAGCAATATGGTATTACTGGGATTTTTAGGGGATATTATTTTTGCTTATATTTATTTTTAAATAGCGCAAATCGCTGCAACTTAAATAAGGAATTGAGAAAAAAATGCCTCAAAAAATTGCATAGTGTAAATCTGGACTAACTCTTTATAAAGAGTATTTTTGTTGCAGTTGCTTTGAGGTATTAAATTTTCATTAAATAACAAAAAATGAAAATTATATTTTCAGAATTTGTATAAGAAAATAAAATCGAATAAATTTTGGAGTTGCTACTAAAACGTTAATTTTTTCTTGCCGATCAGCAGTCATCAACCTTTTTTTCTTAGTCTTAAGGCTAAGCTTTCCCTAGTCCAAACAGCGCTTATAATCATTTACTTTCGGGAATTTAATTGCGCTTAGAGGATAATAAAGTGTCAAGTCTTGTCATCAACGCAGTTACCCTGCTTTGGTTGCTCTGATTATACTAAACGAAGTTACTGCTATTCCATTTTGCGCGTAACATCTATTGCAACGCCGTTTGAGATAGATTAATAGCGTCTATATATTGTCAGGCTTCAACGTTATGAAATTTAGTTTTTGTTCCTTCAGTTAAATACAAGGTCCCTTAAAGTCAAATAGTATTCACAGGCTACGAAATAACGACCAAGCCTGTTGTGGCAGTACATCCTTTGAGGTTTCCTGGTGATAATGAATTCTGTTTTTTTTTGGTTTTTTTTTACTATTTTTAAATTGATTAAAAAATAATTCGTACTGAAATAAGTAATTTCGTTTTCATTATTAATCTTTCTGCTCAATTTTCTACACAAACTAGGTGTTCTTTTCTTTAGCTTTGTGTATTTTTTTATTTTTATTTTGCTGCAACTCAGGGATGGTATTTCGACATTTTTAGAAATTTAAATAATCAGTAACTTGAAAAAAACAAACTGGAACTTGGGTAGTTTTATGTGTCTTAAAAAAGTCACTAATAGAACAAATTGTTTGAGCAACATGTTATGATTGGATTATATGTTTATAGCCAAACGATAATAATATTGTTTTCATTGGAACTATGTTGTTGTCTAATTTATTAATAACATAAACAATCTGATTTATGATTAAGGATAAATGATTTTTCTATAATAAAATGTGATCATAATATGATAAAAAATGTTTAGACATCTTAAAATAGTTTTCGTTTACCATTGTTTTAAAGTTTGTCATGCCGTTTGTAATTTCTACAATATTCATTTGCCACCCCAAAAAGAAAATATATTCTGAATCCTTATGCATAGCAAAGTCGACTGAGCGATGTCCTTCTGTATATCTGTGTTGGTATTGAAACCAATTTTGCCAAGTCACTAGATGAGCTAGAAAAAGTTCAAATAAGACAATTGATCAGTCATAGTTTTAGAAAATTTTGCTGCTGAAAATCAAAAAGATCGGTCCATGTCCTTTCAGGTAGCGTTCAAAACACCATCCCTACCTCTAATTTTTTCATAACATTTGGAACAATGAAGTAACTCCAATCAAACAACAAATATATGGGACGACAGAGATTGAAACTGGCGTTCGCCCAAATTCTCCGAGTTATGGGCTCCTAAATTTTTCATTGAAAAATAGGATTTCACACTATGTTTTTAAGACAGGTTTCTCAGCAAACTTTGATTATAAATTTTTCAAGAATATCAACAAAAAAAAATTTAAATTTTCGTTTTAAATATTTAACACACATTTTCCATCCCTGCTTCGAACATTTCATTAATATTTTTCTTTTCATTTTTTTTCGTAATTTTCATTCTCATTTCTGCCCGTGCAAAATGATTCATAGTAAATAATCGTGCTATTTTTTATTTATCATATATTTTTATTGTTGTTAAATCTGTCTACAAAAATACAATTATTTTTGTATTTAAAAAAAATCTCTCTGCTCTCTGTTTACTGTAGTAAAAGCCAGGTATTTGTGTTTTTTTTTTTTTTTTGTTGCTGCATGCTTTTATTTTGTACAAAAGCTTTAAACTTGCAGTTCGTTGTTTTCTTTTTTTGTTTTTGCAGTCTGACGTCGAGATTATAGTAATTTGTTCTTCTTCTTCATATTTTTATATTGATTGCAGTACTTTGATTTTCTAGCTTGTTTTAATTATTTATGATACAGTAATTGTTGTTGTTGTTGTTGTACCTTGTAATTTAAACTTGTATTTTTTTATTAAAAGGGGGAAAGTACAAAAAAAATACAAAATGAATTTTGTTAAAGGTCGTTCGCTACTGGAAAACACAGCTGAATTAATTATTTTTGGAATCCATGTCAAATTGTACAAAATTAGCAAATCATATAAAAATTTCAAATAAATGTTTAATATTTGTTTGGCTTTGATACTCCGTACAGTTCTGAAAGGCACAAAAGAACAAGAAAAAAATGATCCAGAGAACGGTGAAGCAGATCTCCATTTTTCTGGGGGTCTTTTGGAAGCACTAAATCTCAAGCACTTCGACTTTAATTTTTAACTTCAAATTGCTGTTGAACATTCGATTCGTAGTTGAACACTGGCTTAAATCGAATTCAGTTTTTATTCCTTGTGGATGCAGAAATCACTTCAGGTTGCTGTCTGGTTGTTTTTTCGTTATTTTTCAAGTTATCGCTTGCATATTCTTTTGACTAAGACCCTCCAAGGGAATGGTCCACAGTCTAACAGCAGCCTACGCTGGATATTCAGAATATTGAGTCTACAAACAACATCTTCCACAATCTTTCGTGTAACTCATAAAACATATTGCTCATTTACTAAACGCGATAATGTAGAGACTTTTATTTTCTTGAAATAAATAAATCTTAAATAAATAAAACAGAGAGACTATCGAAGTCCGTAAAGTCAGTGAGATAACAGCGCTCCTGCCTGTTTTCTGTAAAATGATTAAATCTTAATTTTTTATGTTAAAATTTCCAAAAAACATAAATAATTTATTTATAAACCTTAAAATTTTTTTTAAGTATTTACGAATTTTTTTTTTTTTTTTTTTTTTGTTTTGCCAATTTCCAGTTTCACTTTTTTTACACGAAATTTCATTTATTTATTTATTTTTTTCAAATTCCTTTAAAGATTTGGGTTAAATCAATTATTAATTTTGTAGTTTTGATATATTTTTATTATCTGAAATATTTAAAAAGAATTGGGTTGGGCAGCGTTTTCCACAGTTTGTATGCGTGCATATGTGTGTGTGTACGTGAGGTTGTCTTTTAAGTTGATTTATATTGTCGTGGCTATTTTGTCGTTATTGATGATTTTATTAAATTTTTTGCTTGGATTCCCTGCAGTTATTTAACTTTAAGTGTCTCAAAAAATTATGGTTTCTTAAATTCTTTGATGCGACGTCCTGTTTCTTTTTTCATTTATTTTATTTTATCTTATTTTAAGGTTTCTTAACGTCGTCTTGCCCTGTTTTTGTGGTTGATTTTAGGGTTTGTATTATTTATCAAATATCAAATGCGTGAAATCATGCCTTCAAGTTCAATTACGTGTTTGGCATACTGACGGCAACAGTAACCAAAACAATTTATATCAAAATAAAAATAAAAATGCAAATGTGCTTAACTGACTTATTTGTACACATGCACACATTTGTAAACAACAACAACAACAATTTACATTGAGTCACTTACTCACTTAGCTTTACATTCTTAACACTTTTCAATTTAGTTATACTCGCCACCAAAAAGTCATTATAAAACTATTTTGTTTTTATTTATTGTTTTGTTGTTAATTATTTAAGCTGCAACCATTTAAGACACGCAGCGTTAGACTGTCTATTGTGTCATGGCACGTTTATATCTGTGTTTGTTGTAGCAATTAAATTATTTGAAAGAGCTCAGAAAAACTGCATTTTATACATTTTTCCTTTAATTGTGTTTAAATAGCGCTTTTTTACCTTTAACATAACAGTGGCTTGTCAGTTGTTTTTTACTTATTTTCTTATTGTTAAAAAAATATTTAGTTTTTTTTTCGTTTTTATAATTAGAAGTTAACACGTTATCTGATATCATGTAATAGTTTTATTGTTTTCATGGTTTGTTTTGTAGTTCAATAGGTTACTTTCTTCATTTAAATAAAAGTTATTTAACAAAAAAAAAATTTTAACATAAAATTTTTTTAAGAAGACAAAAGACTTAAGCAACAAACGTGAGTTAGAAAGCTTTAGAAAAATTTTACTTTTTTACCAAAAAAAAATTAAATAAACTTCAACTTAGTTTCAATGGAGTTCATGTGATATAACAAACACAAGTCATAAGACATTTTTGAGACAGTGACCGTAACGATTATACGATTTGTTAAAAATAGTTTTGTTTTACAGTAATTACTTTTTAATTTACTTTATTGTCTAAAAAAATAAAATTTAATTTTTGAACTTTATTTCTTGAATAAAAAGTTGTTACACAAATTAAATTGCATTTAACGCTACAATAGTTAGACCTCATAAATTCGAAAAATATTATTTTTCAAAAATTATTAATCCAAATAAGTATTTTATTATAATAATACTTTTTTGATAACATCTTGTATTCAAAACTTTTATTTTTACGAGGGCTGCTATATATATTTCTGGCCTGGCAACACTGAGTGCTGCCAAGTGCAATCTGACATTTCCATTGGAAAGTTTGTAATTTTTAAGCATAATCATAGTCAAAATGTTTTGACGTACGACCATTATTTGTGTTGTTTACAGTGACTTGAAAAAATTAATATAGAAACAAATTGAATTAATTCGTGAACATTTTCGTGCCATCATTTTTCACAACTTTCGACGTGGATTATCACGACAAGAGTGCATTGATGAACTTAAATCTTTGTATGGTGATGAACCACCATCCTATAGCACTGTGAAAAATTGGTATAATGAATTTAATCGTGGCCGAAGCTCGCTCAAAGACGAATTCCGTGAAGGTCGTCCAAAAACGGCTGTTGTGCCAGAAAACATTTATGCCGTGCGTGAACTCATAATGCAAGATCGACATGCGACATACCGAGATATAGAGACATTCTTGCACATTTCTTCCACCAGCATACATTCGATACTGCATGAACACGTGGCCGTAAAAAAGGTTTGTTCTCGTTGGAACCCGCACAATTTGAAAGTCGCTCAAAAAAAGGCTCGTGTCGATTGGTGGTGCTTCAAAAGACGTTTATAAGATCGTCACAGGTGACGAATCATGGATCTATGCGTATGAGCCCGAAACGAAACAACAATCGACCGTGTGGGTCTTCAAAGACGAGCAAAATCCAACGAAAGTTGTTCGTGGAAGAAGCACTTCGAAGCAAATGGTCGCCTGTTTCTTTGGCAAAACTGGTCATGTGGCGACTGTTCCGCTTGAGCAACGTAGGGCGATCACTTCTGAGTTGTACACTACAATTTGTTTGCCTGAAGTCATCGGAGAAATTCGAAAAACCAACAAGAGAAGACGAATCATTGTTCACCATGACAATGCGAGCTCTCACACATCGACTCAAACCAGAGCGTTTTTGACCGGCCAAAACGTCGAATTAATGGGTCATCCGCTGAACACCCTGACTTGGCACCTAATGACTTCTTCTTGTTTCCACACATCAAGAAAAAAATGCGCGGTCAACGATTTTCGTCGCCAGAAGAAGCTGTTGAAGTGTTCAAAACCATGTTTTAAAGGTGTCTCAATCGGAGTGGAAAAAGTGCTTCGACAACTGGTTTGAGCGCATGCAAAAGTGTATAAATCATGCTGGAGAATACTTTGAAAAACAATTAAAACATTTTTGATTATAAATATTCGCATTTTCACTATAAGGCCAGAAATATATAGAGCAGCTCTCGTATTTATGTTTTTAATTGAAAATTTTTTATCTGAATAATCTTCTTTATTCTAATATAACTTTTGGAGTAACATTTTGGAGCCAAAAATCATATTATATCTTATATTACCTCATGAATTTAAATAAGTTTTTATTCGAAAGTTTTTTCATCCGAATAATTTTTTTTATTCGAATAATAATTTTGTGGTAATTATTTTACAGTCAAACTTTTATTTTTCTTTCTTGTTACCTTATGTATTCAGCTGTTCTCCCATGTGACCTTATGTATTCAAATAAGCTTTTATTTTAAAGTTTTTTATCCGAATAATAATTTTGTGGTAGGTTTTTGCGCCCAAAAATTTTATTATGTTTTCTCTAACCTTATGTATTCAAATAAGTTTTTGTTCGAAAAAAATTTTTTATTCGAATGAATTTTTTTTTTCAAGTTTATTTTTATTCGAATAATTTTTTTATTCGATTAAATTTTTTATTCGATTAATATTTTTAGGGTAACGAATTATTTTTTCTTATTTAGAAAAAATTTGTTTATTCCATTCAAATAATAATATTAAACATTTAAAGCACGTATATATGACTTGCTAAAACTATAACAAGATTTTCAAAAAATAACTTAAGCAACTTTTAAAAATAACAGCTAATTTTATTGCAGCAATTGCTTTAGGCTTTTCTCCTCGTATTATGGTTTTATAATTTTTGTAAATAATGTTGCATTTTTTTTTTTAAATCTGTAATTATTGCAACTACTTACAATTTTAGTTTCTCTAAGGTTTTGTTAATTTTGTTTTTCGTTTTTAATATTAGATTTCGTTTTATAATTGCTTTAACAATCTTTTTCGCTTTTAAATTTATTAGGCTTTTTATAATTATAAAATTTTTAATTATTTCTGTCCTTCATAAAAACAACACTTAAAAATTTCACAGTTTGGTCTAAGGTTTTTTAACTAACATACTTTTGTCATCATTTCAATTAAATTTAGTGGTTGTATTTTATGTGACAGCAAATAATTCAAAAATATATAAATGTTGTTTTTAAATAAAATTTCAGATACTAATTTGTTGTTGTTATTAAAGCAGCTCTGCTGTTGTTGAAATTTCTTCTCAAGGGGAAAAACTTGATAAATATTTTTGATATTATTTGGCCGATTGAGACTCTGAACATTTAACTGTCATTGAAGCGAAGAAAAATGTATTGAAGGATTGAGTGAATCTTAAACCTACCATCTGAAGTTTAAACTATTTGAGAATTATGTTTGTATGTAGAGAATTTGCTTTAAGTTCTAAGGCAGATGTTTTCAAATTATAACTTACAAACATGTTAAGGAAGTTTAAAATAAATTATCAGTTCTATTATTTTAAAATCTAAAGGAAAAATTTTATTATTTATAAAAGGAAATGAGGCTCTTTTTATAAAAATTGATTGGTTAAGACAATTTAAAAAAAAAATATCTGTAAAACTGGGCAAGGAATGACTATTATTACGGCTAAAAACAGGGTTTTTTCTGTCTAAATAAGGTGATATTAATAGAATGCAGACCCTAAAATAATATCATTACTCCTAAAATATTACTGATATTGTTTCTAGAATAATGTGAGTCAAATCTCACCTCAGCATTGTGGTATGGATATATATACTTGTTAAAGGCACGCGTAGGCTAAACAAGAGATCATGAGTTCACATCTGGTCAGAGCCATAAAGAAAGCAACCCCAGAAGACAAGAATTAAAAGAATAATTCAAAGAGAAAACTAAAAAAGTTGTTGCAGTTGTGTTTAAAATCAAAGAAAATTACCCGCTGAAAACGCACCAAAACTTTTTTAAAGCTTTTTGTAAAGATAACAGAAGCTTTTTGAATTCAACTCGGTAGCCTAAAAAGAGGTTTTTAATATTTTATTTTTAAATTTATTAAAACATATTTCAAGTGTGTGACTTTTATTTCAACCGTTTAAAATTTTTTAAATTTCGCTAAATAGTTCTATTTAGGTCATTCTAATTAATAAACACTTTTTTAATTTTCTTTTAAAACTTTTATTTAAATAACAAAATGCCTATAATCAATCATTAACTCGCTATTTTCTATTTTGGCTTAGGTTTGTATTTAATGATTTTGGTTGTTGTTTGTTTTTTATAATTTTTTGTATTTGTTGTATTATTGCTAATCAACAGTAGATTCCCCATTTAATATTTGTTTTTGTGAATATTAGCCATTTTAATTTATTGATCATTTTATTTCAGTTTTTTATCTTCTTTTTAATATTTGTTAAATGGCTTTAAATATCATTAATGAATTTTTTAATTTGTTTTTATTTTTAATATGATCTTGACATGCTGTTTTTAAAGAAAGCTCTCCAGAAAACATACTTTAATGATTTTCACCTATATGGATTCATCTATTAAGCGGTTATAGGCTGACACTCATTTTATTTACAGAGTAAAAAAAATTAAATTAAAACTTAAAGGGTGTACCCAAAGAATATATGATTATGTCATATCTATTAGACCGTAATATGCTGGAACTTTAAATTTTTACCAAAAGATAATAAAAGCATAAAAATTAAAAATATAAGGTGGCCCATAGTACTTGGCTAATTTCGTTCGTACTGCAAGCTTAAACTGAAAGTCTTTTACGACATTTACATTTAATATGTGTCTGCTTAAATGTGACCCCCAACATTGAATTTCAGTTTAACAGCAAGCCATTCTCCCGATCTTTTTCATTTTTTAACGAACAAATCACATTTAAAGTTCCTGTGTGCTGCCAAAAGCAACATTTTCCAGTGCTCAGTGTAACGAGAACCTTTTTCCTTTCCTTTAAAACGACCATTTATGATGGGAAAACTGTAATTGTCCTTCTCATCTTTTGAAGATTATAGAGCCCAATTCAGTATTAGAAATTAACTTTTAACGTTGCCTGCTTAACGTTCTTACGTGCGCAAAAGTCACTGAAAATCATATGCTGCTTCAACTTCATACACGGAATTTTTTTAGCTGCTCTTTAGCTAAAATCTTACCAGGCCTCACATTTTTGGAGTCATATTATAGCTCTTTTTTTTTTGTACAACTAGTGAACACTTTTAAGTTAAAAATTTTATTTTCAAACTTTTTTCCAAAAAACAAAGAAGTTAAGGCACAAACTTTTATACATTTTTTATTTTGTTTTTAATTTTTTTATTGTTATTTTTTTTATAAAAATGTTTCAGTTTTATGATTATGTTATTTAAGTCTTTATTGCATTAAAAATCAATGACAACAATTCTCGCAATTTTTTTAATTTTTTTTGTGTTTGAAACAGAGCTGTAAATAAATCATTCATTTTTTTATTTAATTCGCGAATCATTTATGCACCGAATTAACAATTTTTAAATTAATTCTTTTTATGAAAAAGAAAATGAATTGAATGAAATTTGAATGAATTGAAATGAACGATTTGTAAATCGTTTCTAATTAAAATAAATTTAAAAAATTAATTGCAATTCATTTTCAATTCATTTGAATGAAATTCACTTTTGATTAATTCACTTCAAATTATAAAAGACAGTAAGCAATTCATTACCAACTCATTGATTGAAATTTGAATTGATTTTGTAAGTAAACACGCAGTCATTTAATATTTTTAGTTTAATAGGAGAAATTTCAATCTCTTATTACTCCTAGATCTGCTCCTGAATTGATTGAAACTCATTTTAAATGTCATTTTTTAGAATTAAAATTCGTTAATTTAACTCATTTAAATAATTCAAATCAATTCAATTCGAAAGGAATTGTAATGCACTTTAACAAATTCATTTGAATTGGAAAATAATTGCAACTCATTCTTAAAATCATTTAAATTGGAAACGAATTGAAATTGATTTCTGCCTAATTCTTCTAATTTGATTCAAATTTTATAATTTTATTGTTGTGAAAAGGATTAATGGAAAATTTAGTTAATTCGTAACGAATTAAAATCAGAAAAGAAATGTGTCATTCACAGTTCTAATCTGAAATTCAGTTCTGTTCTCTAATATAATATCACGTATGTTTTATTTTTACTTTATTTATTTTTAGAAAATCATTGATTTTTTTTTTTTTTTGTTTCGTAAAAATTTTTTTTTAAACAAATAAAATTGAATTTCCTGTTTACTTTAATGAAATATTTTTTTTAGTGACATACAAAATACAATTTATACAAATAAATATTTATTTATTTTTATGCTACTTATAAGGAAGGCAAACAGCTACATATGGAGAAAAAAATCTTTTTTGTTTATCTTAATATAACAATTACAGTCAGTCCTTATGTGGAGATAAATGTCCGACTTACAGACACAAAGAAAACATTTTTATATAAATTCATAAACGTAAATGATGACTAAGAAATCAGGTAGCAAAAGTTGTTTGAAAGCCTACATACAGTTTTACGGATACTAAAATCTTTATTTTATTTTACAAAACACAACAATTAATTAAAGAAAAAAAATTAAAGAAAAATTTTTTAAAAGGGTTAGAAAAACTCTCACATGCACTTAAAATAAAAACACACTTTCTTGCTGTAAAATAAGTTTTTAAAAATTTATTCAGGTAATTTTGTTGTTGTTAATGGTTGTTATATCTCTTTAAATAGTTTCTTTAATAAAATCCTGTTCTTATGATTCTTTCACTCTTAAATATTATGGGACTATTATTATTATTATTGTTATGCCACAAACGTTTGAAATATTTATTATTCTTATTACGTTTATTATGTGCACGCACTTGTATTGAAAAGGCTGCCTATTAAAAGCGCTTACTTTTGTTTTTTTTTAATTTCATTGGAACCATAATTTGTACCTTTCAAGAATACTTAATCAAATAAATCCTTTTATCATATGAGTTTTTGTTGTTGTTGTAGAATATACGATTACTCTTTACTGATCTTTATTCAATTCTTGGGATATTTTTGAAATGAGTTTGTTTGTCTGTTTTCACGAATTGGTAAAACGGAAAGGGGAGGTATGTGTGTGATGAAATTTGAGCACATTATTAGAAACTTAATGTGACCCACTAAGAGCACGTAAAGAAAAAACATGACTGAGGTGAGCATAATAAAAAACCAACAGTTTTTATCGGTCTTTGAAGATGTTTGAGGATAAAAAATCCTCCTGTAGTCACAGACTTTGTCACTGAAATAAAGGCAAATGAAAGATAGTCCCTTGACGCTGGTTGACAAGTTGGCCGAAAATTGTTTTCTTGCTTGAATGTAAGAAGTACATTAACGCTTTGCTTCTCCATAATGCTGTCCGGGTACACTGTCTTTATTCGCCAAAATAAATAGAGAATTTTACAGCACTTAACATGTAAGCGAAGGAGATGGAGAGTGTTGAGCAAATCCTCTATCAGTGCCCTTTATTAGTGGACACGTTGACATCGACTTGAAGCGTGTATTGAATTTTTCTATGGGAGAAAATACCACAGACCTTTTACTGGTCTGGTTTTACTGGTCATCTTCCTACTGACGGTCGGTAGACAAAAATGTGGATCTTAGAATTTAATGTATTCTTTCACAGTTATTGTCCTTCCATTATGTGTGTGAAGTTAAATTTTAAAATTTATAACCCTAGTCACATTCTGTTACTTTAACAGAGCTCTGTTAATCATTTAACATAACCAATGTTAATCACTTAACATAAACAATCTTAATATTAAAAATGTTATTTAAAAGTTTCCGGACGTTATTAAAATATAATTAAAAGTGGATAGAAAAAAACTATTGTTGAACATTTCTAGTAGTGTCTTTATTAAACTTCAATAGTCAAATATATTAACATTTTCTTTTTTAAGGAACTCTTATAATAAATTTTAATATTAACATTGGTTCTGTTAAGTGATTAACAAAGCTCTGTTATCGTAACAGAATGTGTGTTATTAAGTAAATATTTCATTAATTTTTTTTATCTTCCTAAAAAATTTAAATAAATTTTTTTTGGAAATAATAATTTTTCTTAAACTTTTAACATTAACACACTGCTTGCGCTGTTGGACAGACACTTTCAAATGTCTTAATAAGTTGGTCACATTGTTGTGACAACACATACGAGTACTTTTGTACCCGTTTGTATTTGAAGCATGTGATTGAGACAAAAGACTTTAAGATTCTTTACAAATCATCATTCTTTTGTATTTTAAGACAAAACCGCAAATACGTGTACTCACTTGTTTTTATAAATTTTTTAAAAACAAAAAGAAATTATATTTAATCTTTTAAATAAACAGGTCGGTCATAAACATTCATTGTATTCTCTTCTTTTTTTTTTTTTCTTAAATAACAAATATTAAATGAATAATGATGGAAAAAATCTTCTTATGTTGTTGTTATTGTTATTTTTGCTGTTGCGGTTTCAAGTTTTTTGTCAGTCACACTTCCCGCATGCTGGCAAAGGAAACTGATTTAGAATTATTTTTATTATTTGTGTCACATTAAATTTAAAATCCAACAAAAAAAAAAAAAAAAAACTTGAAAGTCAGTAATAGATATTTCCGGTTATAAAGAGCTTCTTCAATTACATTGATATATCGTATTAGATGTTTAGATTTGAAACCCTTTGAAATACAACTTTCAAATGGTGATGGCCATAAAAAAGTGTCATTTCAAGTTTAAATTGTTTTAAAAAAAGTTTAGTTTTTTATTACAACAATTTAATAGGAGGACAGGTCATCGGATTTTACTGTAGTTCTACAAATGATGTTGCTAATTTTATAGTAACCATTTGTTACAACGAGTCTTAAATCGGAAAAAACGAAATTAAGGTAAAATATGTAAAAATGAAAGTTACATTTTTTTTCGCAATTTTTTAATTTAAGTTTTTTATTTTATTAGTTTTTTTTTGTTTTTAAAAATTTTTAAAAAGGAATTTGTTGTATTTTATACAATTTAAAATAGATTGTGAGTTAAGTACATGCATTTTTATGTCTTTTTCTAGAGAGCTTTCCAGCAAAATTAGAAACCGTTACGCAAACGTTTTAAGCAATCATTTTGTACCAATTAGAAAAATCGTAATCGAAAGAATTGGCTTTTACTCATGTACTTGTGTCGATACACCCAATAGAACCATACAATTACTTTGTCTAGTTCACTAAGAGATAAGTGTTTCCTTTTAAGCGCCAATACGTTCTCTACTTTAACGAATAAATCAATCAGCAAACGTTTCTGAGACGGTTTTTCTCAAAACGTTTCAAGTTTTCTGCCGTTGTCTTTGTTTAACTTAAAGTTAATTTTGTGCTCACGTATGAAACTAAATGACAAAATCCTTCTTATTGTTTCGGTTTTATTTTACTCACTATAAGGAAGAAAATGAAACGAAAGAAAACGTTTCGTTTTGTTTACACTCATACCCTGTTTTTTTTATTCTTCACAAAAAAAGTACTATGAATCTCCTTCTTTCTTAAAAAAGGAAAGTTTCCTTAAGAGTGATTACATTTTTCTTAAAGTCGCCTGTCTTCCTTGAATTTCAGTTTTTTTTTTTTACAAAATTTCTAAACATTTAAATCCGAAAACTGGCATTAAAAAATACAATTTTGGGATTTTTCTTACATCGTTTGAAAATTTTGGGAATTGATTTTTTAACTTAAATTTAAGGTAAATTGAACGAATTTTTGTTGCATTAACAATGTTTTCCAACTTTTTCATCTGCTTTCAAGTTTAACAAAATAATTCTAAAGAAAAAGATTTAAGTCAAATGAGGAAGTCAACTCTACTACAACATTCTATTTGAAGTTGGTAAAAAATGAAATTAATACATTAAATTTATTAAAGACTTCAAGATTATAATAAAAAAACAAAAAAAAAATAGATAATGACAACTTTTTAGTTTCCCCTCGTAGACACTGAGAAAATTTAGTTTTCTAATAATTTATATTTTTTTTCTAAAAAAAAAATTAACTTTATTTTTAATTGAATTATACTGTTGCTTTTGTGTTTATATATTTTTCTGTTACATTTTTTTACAATTTCTAGTGAAATTTTATTTTTGTGTTTTTTTTTTATTATCACTATTTCAAACCAGTTTCATGGCATATATTTTAGTTTTTTTTTTTTTTTAGTTTTTTAATTGTGGTTTATTAAATTTTTGTTAGTTTTCCTTGTTATTGCTGTTTTAATTTTATTTCCTTTTTCCGCTAATTGGCTCAAATGTTTCATTTAATTTCATTTAACATAAATAATTCTCCACACTAGTTATCATTTATTGTTTTGTTGTTGCCATAAATTCCATTTGTATCTGTGCAATTTTACAAATAAATCCTATTTAATATTATTTAGAGCGTATGTAATACCAATTGATTTTCATTTGTTTGTTTTTTTTGCGCCAAGTCTTACATAATTTATGCAACAAATGAATCTTGGCTGAAACATATTTTTTATTTCTTGTTACTTTTTAATTGTTGTATCATTTTCATTTTCCTGGAGGTCTTAGGGTCATTTACTTTAAAATACGTTCATTTATTATTTTATATTTAAAATTTTTTCTTAAATATTTTAAACTGTTAGAAATGTTTTACTTGATTTAAATGGGAAACCATAAAAATGTTTAAAATTTTCTTATTTGTTTTTTTATAATGTTTGTTTTTTTGCAAATCGCAGCTCTTTGGTGTTTGTTGTTCAATTGTTTATTAAACAAGAAAGAGTGCTGCTTTACCGAATCTTATTTACCCTTCATTATGTATGTAAATCGAGTTTAGTGAAATAACTCCAATCAAAAAACAAATTTTGGGGTAACAGCGAATTAATAAAAAATTAAGTACAATATAAAATTTTAAATAAATTATCACTAACTCTTAATGGGTTAAGCATTTTTTAACATTTCCTCAAAGGTCTCTTCAAAAGCTTTTAAATGATATCCATATTAATGTTTCAAATAATTAGCACACAACCGGCCCGTAACTCGGAAATTATGGTCGAGCGCCAATTTTTCCACTTGATGTTTTGTTTTCTTCCTTTTTTTTAATTCTCTATCGCCTCATATTTTTTTTTATTTATTTTTTTATTTTTTATTTTGATTGGAGTTACTTCATTGTTTCAAACAACATGGAAAAATTAGAGGCAGGCGTATTGTTATGCTTGCTGCCACGAAGGACATGGATCGGTCTTGCTGATTTTTAAAAGAAACATTTTTTAAACTATGTCTAACCGATTGGAGTATTTAAATTTTCTATTGTTCATCTAATGACTTGGCATCGTTCAATCGACTTTGCTATACATTAGAAGTCAGAATATAAATAATTTATGGAATCGGAAATGGATATTGTAGAAATTACAAACGGAATGACAAACTTAAATATACTGTTTTTTCACCTGTGGCGAACGGTATAAAAATATTGTTGAACATTTTCAGTATTTCGAACATATTGGACTTAAAAAAATTAAAAAAAAAATTAAGTACTGAAGACAAGTCAACTAAAAACAAAAAAAAAAAGAAACAGAAATCTATTTTTTTGTTTAAATGAACTGAATTAAATAAATTAATGTTATTTATAAGGAAATTTGTTTAAAAAAAAGCTTATTATTTGAATTTAAATAAATAAGTAGCACGTTTTAAAAATCCCGAATGTGTTCGCGAGCTGTTTTCATTTTTCTGTTAACTTTCTCGAATGGTGCCCTTTTTCTCTCTTGCTCTTAAACGTATAAATTGCACTTGATTGTGATCTTCCTTTATAACTTTTCACAGACTGTAAATAACAATTATCCACAAAATATAAACTCAAAAACTCGCTATATGATGGTTGACGGACTCTTACTGACAAAAAAATAAAACTCCTTAAATGAGTTTTATTTTTTATGACGGCTAAATAAAACTCTCCAAACTGCAAACTTTATTTTTACCTTGTTTTAGATGGAATTTTTGAGTTAAAAAAATAACTGTTTCTAAATAAATTCCCTACCATTTTTTTTTTTATTTTATATATTTTTTTTATTTCATCAGATTACAATAAATAAAAGCTGGTCAAAAGATTTCTTACGCTTTGGTCTGTTTTCATTTTTATTTTAACGATTTAAGTCAGACCTTTAAGAAATCCCCTCACAACATTTAAAATTAAAGCTGACAAATAAAATAAAACTTTTTAAATTAAATGAGAATTACAAATGATAACAAATATTTGTAATGTTAAAGCTTTTAATTACTTATCATCAGCGAAGAAAAGTTTAGATGATCTAAAAATTTGTTTTTTTTTTTCGCTAATTTATTTTTTAAAATAATGATTACTTTTTCGCTGTCTTCTTGTCGCCTTCAATGACTTTTCCAGATTCCATTACCACATTGTGGTTGACCTTTTACCGGGGTTCTTAATTTATCACCAAGACAGCCTATGGTCGTTCTGCAGTCTTTTTCTGTAATTCTCGTAGCTAAAAAGCTAAAATAAATTACGGCAAAAAGTGTTACAGAATAGCATTCGCTACATAGAATTTTTTAGATCTTTTTAGGGATGTAAATTTAGCTTTAGCGATTTATAGAATAAGCGTGCTGATAGCCTTACGTTTGTCGCAGGTCATTGTCGAAGAAGAGTTACCGGTTCACTAGAATTATATAGGAAATAATACGTTGCAATTATGTGAAACACTTTGTGTGATTCATTGGCTTTTCTGCAACCACCAACGGCTCCCCAAATTAATCAAAAATATTATTTTAATTAACTCTAAAATCATGTTCACCATTTAAAACAAAAAGGTTTTTTATTTTCGAAAGAATTTCAAATTCTGTGTGTGTTGTTTGATTTAAATTGTTTTATTTCAAAATTGAATTAAGATTTAATATTTTGTTAATTTATTTTTTTTAATTTACAGAATTCTTTAAAATGCTTAATATCGCTTAATTTGATTTATTTAAAAAATGACTTAAGTGTAATTTAAGACTTATTTTTCTTCTCTTAAGGAAATTAATCATGAAGTTTTTTTTTTTTTTTTAAATACACATGATTTATTTGTATTTAAATCCAATTCAAAAAGTTTTTTTTTAATTTTAAATGCCAAAAAAGTCAATAAACTCACCCACCTTGATATCATATAACAATTACTAGAGTTTTATATAAATTTTTCCCTTCTTCTTTATTTTTGATGTGTTTCTTTTACACACATCTTCATATGTCTTTTACACCTCATTTACATTTTACCACAAATCAGTGTGACAATTTGTTTTTATTTCTTTCATACAATTTAAAACATTTGATGAAGAAGACAAACCAATCGTTGTTTTTGCAAAATTCCATATTGGAGGTATTTAAACAAAACATTAAGGGATCTGTTTTACACTGTAACTTAAACAAATTGCGGCCATTAACCTGCAGATTAGTTATTTCTTTTTTATACATTTTTTATTTCAAAATAATTTATATTTTACTTAATCATTTACTCACTTGTTTAAGTTATATTTTTATCATTTTCGAATAGTATTTCGTATGGTAAATTTAACCTGATATTGAAAACCCGGACCCTTAAGGACACATTCATACGTAACGAAGGTTATTGTACGATTTTCATTTACAATTTTTATATATATTTTTTGACGCTTTGTTGGCTTCATTTTAAAAAATACAATAATAAATACGTATGTACATGCATTGTTGTTAGTTTTATTTTATATTTTACCTTTTTTTGCTACACAATCAAACAAGAAGTGGGGAGAGTGAAGTTTCTACAAACGGAAAAAGATTATTTTTTTGTATACTGTGGGGTACGTAAGTGAATTAACTTCAATGATCTTTATTTTTGGTTTGATATTTTTTTATGGAGGGTTCCAGGGTTGTGTACATTTGAAGTCCCGGCAAACACACAATGTAAGAATGAAAATCCATTATTTTCTTATTTCTTTATTAAAGTTGTTGCCTCAAATGGATATTTACTTTTTACTATTTTTCTTTACTTTCAAATATTTGTTAAAATTATTTGGCAAATTAGAATATTCAACTATACTTATTCGAATAAAAATTTTATTCGAATAAAATTTATTCGATTAATAGTTTTTTCTATTTTTTAAATACATATATTTTATGTTTTGTTTTTGTTTGAATATTCAGCTATATTTACTCAAAAAATAATTTTTATTCGAATAAAATGTATTCAATTTATAGCTTTTCTTATTTTTTATGGATTCTTTGTTTAATTAGAATATTCAATTACACTTAATCGAAGTAAAATTTTATTCGACTAATAGTTGGCTTTTGGTATTTTTTTTAAACTCACCAAACTACAAGTTCCATAGTTTTGTGATTTTAAAATGTTGTCATAATGGATTTTCAATAAATTTGTTTCTTTCTTTCTCTATCACTCTATCTCTCTCTGGTGGATAGTTTGATATAATAGAATATTCAGCTATATTTACTCGAAGAAAAAATTTTATTCGAATAAAATGTATTCGATTAATAAGTTTTCCTATTTTTATATATACTTTAGGTTTTGTTTTCTTGCTTTTAAATCTTTGTTGGATTGTTTGTTTAATAAGAATATTCAATTACACCTGATCGAAGAACAGTTTTTTATTCGAATAATTTTTGTATCAATAAAGTATTTTATTTTAAATGTTTGTTGGATTCTTTGTTTAATTAGAATATTCAATTACACTTAATCGAAAAAAAATTTTATTCGAATAATTTTTGTTCCAATAAGGTATTTTATTCGAATAATAGTTATTCGACTTATAATTGGTTTTGGTATTTTTTTAAACTTACCAAACTACAAGTTCCATAATTTTGTGATTTTAAAATGTTGCCATGATGGATTTTCAATGAATTTTGTTCTCCTCTCTTTCTCTCTTTCTCTCTCTCTTTCTTTGTAAATTGCAAGTAACTTTAGCTTGAAGACCTTTCCTTTGTGCACGCTAAAAACAAAGTGTTTTAAAAACAAATTACGTTCGAATTTTAAAAGGAACGAGTATTTTATTAGAAGCCCACTTCATTTTTAATTTTGAGCTTCTGGTGTAAAATTTGAATTAAAAGAAAATTCAACTTATTTATTTTGCTAACAACCGAGGAACAATGTTACACCACTAAACTTCCTGTCTATTCCATCTGAAATACCAATCTTTTTACTTAATATCAGAACACAATTTTTAAATGGGGTTTGACCAGAACTAAAGCGAAAGCAATTTAAATACAAAAACAACAAAAACGATTTGAGATATCGAATTGATTCTTGCTTCCTTCTGAAGTCATATTGATGAAATTAATTATAGAATCATTTAGTCCTCATTGCTGGCAGTGATTCAATACGATCCATTTTTAGATGTTGATATGGCAACATCTTCTTGAATGTTGGCCTTTAGTTCCAGCTCCTCCAAAATGATTAAACTGTTAACTTTTTTAACGTTAACTTAAGACTTAACGTAGCCCTGGAGAAAATTATAAAGATTTGTCTGAGTATTGCATAATCATGGCGGCCAATTATTGCACGCTTGCCGTACGAAGGCCTTATCTTCGAATATCGTCTTAATGTTGAGTCTCTACAAAAACACATAAACCTCAGATATAACGACCTTATCTTGACTCTGGCCACAAAAGGTCGATTAACATCGCCGAATCGACCTTTATGGCTCTTCTTCGATACTGGGCGCTTTGTCTGTTTGGTGGCTAAGAGTCAAAGTGAGTGTAATCACGCTCACACAAGATTTTGTAAAATATTTTTTATTCGGCAAGAAAAATATTTTGACAGATTAATGCTTTTAATAGCTTTGACAGCTGTCTATGCTTCGTTTCTGTAAGTGGAGGGACAAAACTCTACCATCTCGTTTACACAGTGTAAAATGGTCAGACTAAAGTGTGTTAGTTTATAGACAGGGTGACAATTTTAAATTTTTAACATAGAATGTCTACAAACGTATTAAATTTAAATGTAAAATCTTTCTCCTTTTACCTGTACATTATAGTGTTTGTTGGGTTATTTCAATGAATGTTTCTTGTTTATTTTGATGCATTTTAATCAATTAAGTTCTTGCCTTTGCAATCATCAACAACAGCATGACATTTTTTTCCTGGCTGATTTTTTCAATGCTTTTTCATCGTTATTTATTTTTTTTTTTTTATAAACTTAAATGAGATTTATTTTTAAAAACTGAAACTCTGTTTTTTTATTTTTAAATGAATTTATAGCATTTGTAACGCTTAAGTGAATTTGTCATTTAAAACGTCACGCAAATTGTTGTTTATGTGAAAAGAGTTTTAAAGAGAATGAGAAATGTAAAAGTGTTGTTGTTCACTGCATTAAATTAATTTCTCATTGAAAAAAATATAATTTTTAACATTATTTTCAAAGTTAAAATTTATGATTTTCATATTTTTTAAGACTGTGTGTGCTCATTTTAAATATTTTTTTAAAGAAATAAAAATTAAAATTTTCACTTAATTTTCATTTTTTTCTTTCTTTCTTTGCAGGTAAATTATTGATTATCATTTTCAAATATCGCTTTGTAAGACTTAAAAAAAAAATAGATAAGTGAGTATAACCTCGACATGTTTTTTTTTTTTTTTCTAAAACCATGACACCTTTTTCTGTCTTTGTACTTTTATTATTTAACCATTATCTTATCCACTGGTTATCATTGTTTATTTTTCCCTATTTATACCTGTTCTTGTGTCAACTTAACTTCTATTAAATATTTTCCGTGATACAATTGCAACATGTTGCATTTGTTATCTTATCATGCTAAAATTTTACGTTTTTTTTTGTCTTTTTTTTTTGGATATGTAGGCCATGTTAATAAAACTTTTTTTTACTTGGAAACATTTCCCTCTTTCTTGTGTTGTTAGATATGAAATTTTATTTAATTGTTAATTGTATAAAAATTTACAATCGTGAGTAAACATAATTTTGCTTTTAGGTTGTGTAGAAACTGAAAACTCTACTTACAAGCGGCTCCATCTTCTTTTGTTGTTGTAAGTCGCTGTTAAAAATTAAAAACAAGTCAACAACATGAAATAAAAAATAAAAATTCAAAATTTCGACCACCCAAAGGAAAAAATTTATGCTGAAGATTTTCCTGCTTTTTCAGAATTCTCGTTTAACTCGCCGAAGAAAGTATTATTTTACTACGTAGCGTATGGCACGCTTTCACACTGCTTCTCATTTAAAGGGGAAATATGACGACTTTGAAACTTTTTTTTAAATATAGCATGCGATATTTTTTTTATACGTGTAGTACAAATTTTACAGTGAATTTTAAACTTTTATAAAAAATACAGACAATTTGACCAAAACCATTTTATCTCACTTTTAATTCTAGAGATGCCCCGAGAAGCAATAAGAGATAGCTCTTGACTTTTAAACACTTAAGGAATGAACAAATTTTTTTAAAAGGTGTTAAAGAAACTAATCTTTTGGCTGAGAAATAATTCTCATTTGATTGAAAGCAACCAATTATGCCCTGAATGAAAGCTTTCTCGTCAACAATATTCTTCGTATCTTACGTAAATAAAAAGACTTAAGCGAGCCCAAAACGTTAATCAGTATCGTGGGCCGGACTGTATAACAACACAGTGTTCCATTAATTAAAAAATTGTTGCATTACCCCACCCTTCCCAAAAAGAAAAAAGTTCAAAAAATCTGATAATCAGCGGCCAATTGCAATTTGTTCAGAACATTCTTAAATGATGCAAAAAATGGTTAATTTCCACCTTGTAAATAATCGCTTCTCTAATTGCTGAGATTTTATTTTCGATTTCTGCCGAACTTTGATTACTTTTTCTCTCGGTGTATTATTTAAGAAAAAAAAATACTTTTTTTATTTTACCTACATTTTGCTTATGCCAAACTGTAATTTTACGACATTCATAAATTTTTTCACACTAAAAATATATTTATAAAAAAAAAACATGTTAAAAAAACAAGAATTATAAGAATTGAATGACTGCTGTGCTGTGTGGATCTTGTTACAATTCTTAAATGTAAGAGTCGCCAAAAAGTGTTCAAACAAAAAAAAAAAAATATGTAAAAATTATAAAATTAAAAAGAATTGAAAACAAAAAGAGACTCTTGAGCGAACATTGACTTGAACATCAAAATTTTTATACAAAACTTAAGAAAGAAACAAAAATAACAACAATAATAAGGTGAAAAACTGCAGTTAGAAACACGCCAATACTTGCAGCTTTTACGTAGCACTTTTAAAAAATCAGCAAAAATAAAAATAAAACTCCATATGAATAGAGTAAGAATTGTAACATAAATCACTGAGCCTATAACAGCCAGAGTTGGGAAGACGAGTGGCTTATAAATTGTATTTTTTGGAAATATTAAAAAAAGATTTTATTTTATGCTTAGCAGCTTGACAAGTAAAGCTACCTATACACGACATGTTTTTTCATCTGATTTTTAACTATGTGAGTCATATGTAATTCTGCACGTGAGTCAAAATTGGTATTTTACAGAAGACTTTTAATATTCTGGCCACAAACGTAAATGAAGATTTACGTTTCACATAACTATTATTTGCTTACAACAGCTGATGTGATCGCAAATTTAATTAAAATTGTTTTTTTGATTATTTGAAAAATGGATGCAAAAACTAAAACAATTGAATGGTGTAGTGTTGTTTTAATTATTTCAATAAACAACAAATAATCAAAAACAGAAAATTAAATTTCCTTTTTTATTTAATTCGCTTTTTTCGCTGTACAGAGATCCAAGCCGTTCGATTTCAAAATGCCTTGTTGCCGTCTTAAAATATTTTTGTGCGCGCTACGGAATTACTAAAGACTTGTCAATTTTAATTATTTGTTTCTTACTCTAAATAGAAAGAAGACCAGTTTGCATTAAATAATGATACAGAATTTCCATATTCGTCATCAAATAGTTAAAAGAAATTTCAGATTTTCGTCATATAAAATATTACCTTCAGCCGGCTAATGCTACCGCCAACGGTCAACCGCCGTTGATTGTTTTCATACGGCATAGGTTTTTGGCAATACTTTTAAGAATTATAAAAACAGCTGATGTTAGATGATTTTTCTCATGTATTTTACCGAAGCAATGTTTCAACAGCCCTACACGACATGAATGTGTTTTACAGTGGGAAATTTGACATGTCAGATATAAAAAACATGCCGTGTATGGGCAGCTTAAGCATGTGCTTGGTTTGCTGGTTAAGGTTCATATCCCAGCCTCTGTCAATTTATAAAATTATGTTTGTGATAAATATATGTCTCCTTTTGGTGTATATAATAGCGTTAGTCTTCACCTGTACTTGACCTACCGAAAGCAAGTGCTTACCGCATTCGCGTAACAGAATCAATAGTGATACCCAATTTCATGTTTGCGGCGCTGTCAATCTCAAGACTTCTTTACAATTTTAAAGCTTAAATTTTCCAACTCTGTCTCCATAGCACAAGTTTCAACAAGAAATTGTAACACTGGCCATAGATAAAATAATAAAAAAATGTTTTTAAGTTTTAGCCAACACTAAAAGAAACTACGGAATAAATTTTTATAAATACGTGATGTGGGTGTTAAGTAGGGACTTAAAAGTTCATTCATACATTTTAAAACTACATTTGTTTCATTATTTTTTTGGCACAACTAAAATTAAAAACATAAATTTTTATTGCTTCTTTTTATCTAATATTTTCTAATTGAATTAAAAATCCAATCAAGCGCGAGTTAAAAGAATAAAAAAATGCTGGCTATCATTGCGCCACACTACAACACAATTCACTTTCGTAACATTCCAAGGAATTTTTTTGTTTGTTTTTTATTTTACTGTTGTTGTTTTAATTTATAAAAAAAAAATCTTGTTTTTAATAGCAAGTGGACGGTAACGAGTGGAAGATATAAAAACAAAATTTAAAACTTATATACATTTTTGTTGTTGTTGTTTGTGTATATTTTCATTCTTTATAGGAAAGGAGAATCTTTTAGTGTTTCATCATTCATTGTTGACATCTTTTCTTTCCATTTTATTTTTGTTTTTTTAGCTTTAGTTTCTGATCCTTCTTTTTATTTTGCTTATTTGCCATTTTTTTATGCTGTTAATATTTATTTCATTTTATTTTTGTTGAAAATTTATCTATGACAATCGCTCAACATCTGAGAATTTGTTTTTATGCTGAATTCGTTAAAAATAAACACACTCCACATATAAAATTTTGTTATATTATTAAATCAAGTGATGCTACATAAAAATCATCGAGATATTGTTCAATACCATGCACAGTGGGGCAGAATTAAAATATTTTAGAAAGAACTCAGCTATTTGTAAACTGCTTGGTAATTTGCTTAAAAATTTTACATGAGCATAGCAGAAGAATATTTGAGCTTAAGTCTTGAAGCTGGGTACCATCCACTTTTCAGGGATGGCACTATGTGGTACTTCGTACCTTGAAAATTTCCTAAAAAATCTAAATTTTCGTAAAATTTCCTGGCTAACTACGATAAAAAAAAACTCCAAAAAATTTTTGCTAAAATTTTTACACAACATTTTAGAAAAAACTGGTCCAGGGTATCGAAAAATCAAAAATTTTAATTTTGAAATGCTTATGGCTCGTTGGATAAGGCACAATTTTGTAGTCATTGACTAGACCTTGAAATATAATTTTTAAAAATCACCCAAGTTTGAGACTACATTCTGCTATTCCTGGACAGTGAATGGTAACCAGCTTCAAAAGTGAAACTCCGATACTCCTTTGCTATGCTCATGTAAAATTTTGAATCAATCGTCCTAGCTGAGTCATTTTTATAATACTTTGTTTCTGTCCCAATGTGCTGTGGAAAACTTCAGAAAATATATTAGTGATCAACCTCAGAATTTGAAATGTATGGCTGCCTTGCAAGTACCTAGATTTCAAAGCCAATAAGCTAAGGACGCCGCTAACTTTTAGTGGTATTACTCCGCAGCTGTCTGAGTATGGGGCTTTTATTTAGTACGAAGAATTTTTTAATATTTTTATTATTTATTATTTTTTAATTTTTCTGAAACCTCCTCGTATCTTTTTTCGACGCAAGTAAACTTTGCTAAGAGTTTCTGCAGAAGCTTAAGGTAGATGTGCTTACATTTTAAAACATTTTCGCCATTGAAACTGCATAAATCTGAAACATCCTCATTTGGATCAGTCATAACTCTACGTTTCAATCAAAAGGGCTTGATAACAACACGAAATTCACATTGTTACGAAAATAACGATTTGAGCCTTTGAACACACTGTTGTCCCTTAAAAATGTAGAATTGAATTTTAGAGAACAATAAGTTATGTTCCACCACCAATAATTGTGGCATGATATAAAAGTGTGAGCAATAAAATAAAACAATAAAATGAAAAGTGAACTATTAAGCAGTGAACAGCAGCGGTAACGGAATTGGTATAATGTTCTACTTGTTTTTTAGAGAGATGGTCAGATGGTCTTAAGTTCAAATCCCAGCGGGAGTGATTGAGTTTGAGTTGTTGTGTAGCCGCAGTATTTAAAAGGGAAACCAAGTCCTGAATAAAAATAGAAAAACAATTGTTGTTTAATCGGCTGCTGTAGTCAAGGTGGTAAGCACGTTGCCTACAAACCTGGTTGGCCAGGGTTCAACACCTGCGGCAACCAAAAAATAAAAATGTTTTTTTCGGTTTAATGGTTTAAAGACATATTCAGAATTAACATTAAACATGCAGCCTCCTTCACCGGTACTGGTTCATAGCATATTCGCCGGCGAAGTAAAATAACTAACAAAATGGCTATATTTTTCTCCATTTCTCACCATCTGTCTTATCTCCCATCTATCCCTTTCGTAAAGAATGTAGTACGGTTACACACTAATTAAATAGGCATTATTGACTGAAGTGCTACTTCTCTTAAAAAAAAAGCAGATGAGATGTCCAAGGTGCCTATACAGTGAAACAAGAAAATCGCTGTCCACACCTCGCATTTTTATTTAAACGGTTTCTTGAAGCGCATGTTTGAGAAAAGAGCCACAGAAATAGGCAAGGCAAGAAAAATTTATATAAAAAATTAGGGAGGTTGTATATATGATCAAAAGAACCCCAACGTTTAAAAAGTGAAAAACGTAAAAATATCACTGTATCCACCAACGGATAATTTATTAAACCGTCTGCCTTTGATTTATTTTGCTTTCTTTAGAAGAGCTTTACTTAAACCACCATTGCCAACTCTGGCTTTTTAAATACATATTCCATGATAATAATTTATTTATTCTTATTTTTTTATTTATTATTTTATATTTTTCAAGAATCTTCAAAACTATTTAACATTCCTTTAGCAGTTTTAAATTGCGCCTGCTCATATTTCGCTAAAGTTATGAAATCAAATAACAAATTTGCAAAAACAAAAATAACGAAAAATATTTCAATTGTGTCTTAACACGCAGTCAGATCTCAAATGTATAAATGAATGCTAAGGAGTACTGAATTAAAGAAGACATCCATAAGTCTTATTATGTTAACAATTTAATGTCGATTTATGATTTAAAAAAGGAAATAGAGCTCGACTGCATCGTACAGCTTTATCACGGGCTTGAAGAATGTGATGTTTAAAAGTTAACTTTTTATCTAATACAACGCCCACTGTTCCACCCAGAGACAAGGAAAGTTTAGGAATTCTTTATAGTGATTTATTAAAGGGAAAAATTATAGCTTAGATTTAAACTTCATGAATTTTGTTATTCCACGTTGAATAGAATTTTTGTGCATACGGAAGACCCCTTTTTATTTTCTTGACTATTGCATTTGATATGTTGCCATTTGTAATTATGGCAGTATCATCTGCATACAAAGCTTTGAACTGATCGTCTAGCTTTTTAAAATCTGATATATAAATTGAATACAATGTAGGCGACAATACCGATCCTTGAGGTACTCCAGCAGCTATGTTTTTCTGGTTGGAATACTCACTGTTAATGTTCTCTACAAACGGTCTTTCATTTAAGTAGAGTGAATATCCAAACATGCCAAGTTTGTGTACGAACCCATTATGCCAAACTACCTTTTCTACATTCAGAAATACCATTCCGATGCTTTTACGCTGGTGTTTATTATTTGTTATAAAATTGACTATTCTTTCTATTTGGTGTATTGACAACCAAAATGCTCGCTTTGGATTACATTATTACATTTAGTAAGTAAGTATCGAACTGTTCATTTGAAATCAGGATGAGTGAAGCTTGTGGTGATTTTAAGATTTTTTTAACTGAACAAATATTCATGTTATAATGTATTTTGTTGTTCGTAAAGGAACACTACTAAACACTGAAATGCTACGCTGTGTTAATATTTTAAGTAGTGTTGCGGCGCCCTCTGGTGGCAAGTTAGGAGACTGAAAATGTTTCAGCCATTTTATTTTTCATTTTACTTCGCCAATGACTTAAAGCTGTGGGGTAAGTAAATACCAGATTATTTTTTTAAAAATGTTTTTTTTTTAGACTTTAAACTTCTTGTTCGGAGATTAGTATTTTACATTATTATTAATATTTTATCTTGAATATCACAGCAAAAACCTTCTCTCAGAGTACTTGCTCTAAAATATCAGTTGATTAATGTTAAGATTGGAGGAAGAAATAAAATTCGTAGTTTCGCTTTTTGTGTGTAAAATGTTAAAATGTTTTCTGTTAAATTTTTTTCTTTTAATCAATTTACTCCAATTAAATTTAGCAAATTGAACAACAATTAATTTAGACATATTTTGGACATAAATTTATACACATCGAAAAGCCACTTGATGAAAACCAATTTTAGAACTGGCGACATTTGTAAAGCTTATAATATTTATTTTAAAACAGTTTTAATTTCAGAAAAAAAAAAATAGTCTGATTTCGGGGGATTTTTGGTTGTAATAACTTCTAATTATGGGAATTCGACATGAAAAGAATCTGAAAACCCTACAATTGATTTTTCAACAACAAAAATAAAAAATCAATGTTAAAAAAGAATTTCAGTTCAATAATGCACCTGTTGCCGGTTTCATTTGTTGTTGTTTAATAAAGTTCACTCTTAAACCACATTACACATTGAAAGAAAAAAAGACAAATTCCACAAGTCATAATTTATGGAAAAACAACTAAATTATGCTTGAAAGCAAATTTACAAGAACAACTCGTTTTTCTTTTGGTAAATAAAAGCCAAAATTTAATTTGTTTTTAAATTTTAAAAAATATTTCAATAATTTTAAATTATTATTTTTTTATTTTCTTCATAATTAAGCAACCTTTTAATTGACATTAAAATTTTATCTCATTTGGTAATCGGGCTACAGCCTTTAAGAATTTTTAACAAAATAAAATTTTCATCTTGAATATTTTAGATGGCTCTTAATTTGTTTATGGTCTGAATTAAGTTTTAATTATTGTTGTTGTGCTGTAAAAATTAAAAAATAAAAGAATGATTTTTTTTATTGAAAATAAAATATGAATTTTGAAAACATGAAAAATGTTTAGATTTTATTTCGATACAAATATTCATTTTAATCTTTTATTTCATTTATAATTTTTTTCTTTGATTTTAACTTAAATATTAAACGGGCCAGCGCTTTTCTCAACGAAGCGTAAAAATGTGTTAAACACCTCCAGATTACTTTCATTTAAGCTGAGAGTAAATATTGAGGTTTTGCAATGTCAACTTAATCACTCTTTGACATTTTGCTGGTCAAAATCGAGCTCTTTCTTATCTTCAGCTAAAAAGGCTTTAGGTGTCTTTTGCGTAATTAAAACACAAATCTTTTCTCTTTGTACAAATTGCCGCCTTGTTTTCATTGGCAGCGCTTTAAGAAGTCGGCCAAATTTTTAATGACTCGATCCATTATTTTGGGGACTACGCATTACAGAGAAAATTCGTTTTTTAGCCGAACAGTTCGTATGTGGAATAAACTCCCTGCAGAAGTCTTTCCTGCCACTGTCGATATGCAAAGATTCAAATCAAATGTCCACAAGCACTACTTCCTCTATCCCCCTTCCCACAACCTAATTTTTCTAGTTCTGGCACAATGCATTGCATAAGTAGGTGTCATCCTCTGAGCGCTGGTCCTAATTAAAAAAAAAATCGATTTTTTTTGAATTCTTTAAAAGTGACTGGCTTGTTAATGCTGACTAAGGTCTTAACCTATGATGATCTACTCCGTAATTTTCTTATCCACCATTTTTTTTTTCATTTACATTAAAATTTATTTATAATTTATTTCATTTCGACCTCTGCGCTTTGAAGGCATTGTTGAAGCTTCGAGATTTGCGCCATTTAGTCGAAAGTGTTCGGCTCTTTTCTTTATTTCACAACAACACAAAATTTTATAAAATTTTTTTCATGGTGCGAACATCCCCTCGAAATGACTGATCACCAACAATCTCTGATGAAAATCTCGTTTCGTATTTTATAAATTCCACACAAATTTCCACAACGATATTTAAAAAAAGTTATATCCAGTTTGACCAGAATTGAAGGATTTCAAATCATTTTAATTCCGTTAGTTTCGTTAATCCAATTCAAGTCGCCTTACTCGTTTTACATACGAGTGTATGAACCTTGTCCTAAGTAACACAAGTGCATTTTGGCATATTTATTAAATATTATTTTCTTTCTACTATTTGTGTGATATGTATTTTAACGTTTAAAATAAAATATAGAAACCCATATCTTGAATATTTTTTCACTTGAAATGTTTTCCCTTTTCCCAAAATCGCAATCGTGAATAATTTACATGAACAATTTTTTACGTAACCAAAAATTCCCCTTATCGCGATTGATTTTTTTCTTTCGAAATTTTGTCACTTTTTTCTTGGATTCGTTTACTTAAATTGTATGCAGGTTTTTATCACTTTTATAAGAATATTAAAATTATGAAGACATTTTTTAATTCAAAATCAGTTTCTATAGCGCCGAACGACCTTATACTCGACAAGATGCAAAACAAAGAGAGCTACTGCTTGTAAATTTATAAAGATTTTTTATTTAAAATGTTATTTAATGAAAAATGGAGTTGTAAAAAATTTAATAAATTTTTTTTTTTGTAATGGGTCAGTAATGTCTCGGGTAACTTTAAGGGATTATAAGCTTCTTGCATGCCACGTTTTTGTATTAAAAAACTTAAGTTTTTTTTTTTAACTTAATTTTTTTTTTTTGACAGCTTAATTTCCAGAACAAAGGTTAATGTCACACAATTTGAATAAAGATGTTAAAATAAAATAAAACTTCCATTTTATAGAATTAAGACTCAATTTTTTTTTCTTTGAGAATATTATTAATATTTGTTTGTGTTTTCCGGTGATAGGGATGGTTGCTCAAAGGGGAAGTATAGCTTTAGGAAGTTACTTAATTTATTTGTAATAAAGTTTTTTTATCACATTTTTGAGAGGGCGATTTCCATTCGTATCGCATATGGGTCATTTTAACTTATTATAGCGAACATACTTTTTGTAAATTTAAAACATGGCCCTGCCTATTAAGGTTCTAAAAAAATATGCCTTAGACGTAAAAATCACGTTACTATCAGGATACGTTTCATTTCATTTTAATTTTTTACCTTTTCCTTTAGTAGACATAACAGTACATTCTCTCTGCAAACAAGCTTTTGCCTTTAGCGAGATTTTTCAATGTTACAGCCTTTTGCAAACATCCTTTAATTTATTATTTTCTGGTTTAGAAATTTTTATAGCGAACATATTTGTACATTTCCTGAATTAGTTCTAATTGTATGCAGACTACAGTTGAAAAACTAAAGCCATATAAGAAAAACTCACCTCAATATTGATTCAACCTTTAAATTAAAATTTTAAATTTTCTACTTGTTGCTATATCACAATAATTTTACTTAAACTCTGCATAATTGACGTGTCTATCTGTCACAGTTCAAAAAACAATTTTTTTATGAATATCACGTCCCTTTCGATACACCCTTTAATTTTTAGTTATAGCGGCTATAGTAATACATATTCTGTAAAAATTTCACGAGTCTACCTATTACGGTTCGAAAGATAGAGGGCTTGACAATCAGACAGGCAAACTAACATTGGGACGTTTTTACGCTAGCTAGCTGTACGGACCCCTAAATAAAAATCAGCCCAATCATTAATATTCTTACGGAATTTTTTTCTTACGGAAAAAATTCTTCTCGAGAAAAGATTCCTTCGATTATGAGTTTCGAGGTGACAAAATAATAAAAAAGTGGCGTCACCATAATTTTAAGAAGGCTGTTTCCCTTTTTTACATTTAATTTTTGTTTCAAAATTCATGACACCTACTGTTTTCCCCCGAACTTTTTTTACTTTTCTCAGTCAATAAAAAGGGGAAAAATTTTATAATGGGAAAAAAGGGAAAGGTGAAAAAAATGAATGTGAAAAATAAAATATTTAAAAAAGAATCTTTCGAATAATGTATTAAAAGTATCAAAGAACATACTGACCTACAGTAGGAGGCTTAAATAACAAATTTTTCTTCTTCATATAGGGTGAGTCGTCTGTCTAGTGTATTAGAGGACTTTCATAATATCCTCCTTTATATCTTAAAGTTCCTTCCCTCTTGATTTTATTTATTTATTTTTTTTTTTTACTTGTTACCAATAGTTTGTCGTTAGTAATTTTAAATTCTATGAATTTATTTGAATGTTATTTTTCTTCTTTCGGTTTTATTCGGTTTCGTTTCTTTAAAAATTTTCATTTCTTTTTCTGTTATTGTTGATGTTATTTTTGTTGCTGCCTAAAACCCCTGCCGTTGTTGTATTTGTATTATTTTTCAAGGTTTGCTATAATTTTTGTGTTATTTTTGTTTTTTTTTTTTTAATTTAGTTTACGTTATATATTTTCTGCTTCATGTTGCAGGAACCTGTTTCAACCAAAAAAAAAAAACAAAAAAAGAAAAAACTTGCATTCTTTGAAACTGCATCACAATGTGAACGTGTTCCAAACAACCAACCACCAATATCATCATCATCATTGATCCATCCAACCAAAAAGCCATTTTATAACAACAAAAACAAAACTTAAGAAAAAGAAACTCAACAAATAGTCAGCATGTGCTTAGGAAAATTCAAAAGCTACAAATATACAAACAAAGCGGCGATGATAATGATAAAAAGTCTATAAAAAACATAAATATATATGTAGATGTACACATATGTACATACATATATTTATGTACATATTTATTTTGAAAAAAAATAACACAAAAGAATGTCCATTCTTTTGACCACAAGTAACAATAGCCGATCGTTATTGCCACTAGTAGCCGCATAATATTTCCCACTTCTTTCATTTTTGGTAAGCAGTGTAACTAACCTATAGTAACTATTCTTACTCCCTCTCTATCTCTCCTTCTCTCTCCCACTCTCTCACCCTGATATTTAACAAAAAAAAAATTAATAACAAAAAAAGTAACAGAAACAGAAGTTCTTAAAGGGGTTTTTCAAGAAAATGTTTTTGTTAGAACTTTTAATGTTGCCTAGCAGCTTTCGATTATGTTTGTTAATTCACAGCCTATTCAAAAAAGTAACGCCGTCAAGTTACTAGTGTTAGCGCCCTAGAAATTTTTTGTAAAGGAAGATTACAAAGTAAATTGGCTGTCAAATGATTTAATGCCAAACTGTCTTATTCTCAATTGCCGTAAAAAAAACATGGAAAGTTTCTATCATCAAAAGCTACACTTCTGAACAAAAAGCTTTAGTTGTGAAAAGTTAAAATTAAAACAGTAAGAAATTAAATATCAACGTCTACGGTCTACTCAATCGAGCTCAGTAAAGTACGTAAACATTCGGCCAATATTTTTTTGAATCTGAACAACGAAACGCCATCACCGTAAATTCTCTGCTCTACCAAACCATGATAACCGTTTATTTTTGGCCACAAGTCTCACAGCCACCCAAAAATTTAGTTGTTTTACAGTTGCGTAAGATTTCTTGAAGGTGATATGAATTGCTCGCCTGGATTTTTCTTTATTTAATGCCATTGAACTGGTATCGCTTTTGCCATTAAAATATCCGATCTTATGTGTCATTTTCCAATTGAGAACACATGAAATTACGTACGAATAGCAAAAGCGACATTTCACAAGGCAAATACTCATCGTGTGAATACAGCTTAAGCAAAAGGCCTGCAGCATTGCACATTTTATCTCTTTTATCTTGCACTGTTAAACATAATTAAAAAGTTCTTCCCAACACATTATTAAAATTGAAAAAATTTGTAGCCAACGTTCGTGCACAACAAAAGTTTGTGAACCACTGCTCAAGATGCTCATTTTTGTTTTAACTCTTTTTTTCTGCTTCCTTATGCTGGGAACACAATTGGAACGAACGACGAATTTCGTCTTGCACGACGAATTCATCTGTAAAAGTTCGCTGCGTAAATTCGCAATGTGGCGCACAATTAGGACGAAAAAGTTACAGCTGTTATAATCAACAACATTGCTTACTGTCTATAACAAAAAAGTGTTACCATAGAACAAAATATAGTTATACAAAAAATTAAGCATTAAGAAAAAGCCATTAGAAAGCAGTTTTATGGAAAATAATTGTGGATGTTTAACTTAATGATGTATATTAAGAAATAAACAATAATTAAGGTAAAAATAACTTTATTTACTAACATATTTAAAAGCTGAAAGGAGAAACGGCAACCCTGTTCCAATTTAGTCGTCGTTCGTCGGCGTAAGAAATAGAAATAAATCTATCGGAGAGTTCGTCACGCACGACGAATTTCGTCGACGGCGGTGTTGTGTTAATTTTCATATACACCAATGTGTTTTATTTTTGACGGCGAATATGCGCAACGAAAAATTCGTCGTTCGTCCCAATTGTGTTCCCAGCATTACTCGTATCTTTCTATTATTCTGACTGACCATATGTATAAATAAGCGAGAACATTCATACATTCACATAAATATTTTTACATGCAACTGTATGTTTGATAGTTGGGTAGATGTAGAGATGGAATTCCCTTGAAGATATTTGCCACAGTTCATTAAGTCCAACCAACAACAACAACAAACATCAACGTCATACTGCTATCCTTTAGATAATAATGACGATGACTTTGACAATGACAATGATGATGATGATGCCTTTCAAAAGATCTCATAAATTTATGGTTTTATGTCTGTGTCGTCTCTCCTTCTATTTTCAATGAATGTGTTCGCTTCATGCAATTCAAGAACAACAATCTTTCATGTGGTTGAACTACAAAAAAAAAGAAGAAGAAATAGATTACATTTTGATTAAAATTTAATTCGTATACAAGATGATTAAATCAAATTTCTAATCTAATGCTTTCAAGGCATGTTTAGATTGTTTTCTTATTTTTTTTTTTTTTTTTCAAATAAAAGATGTAGAAAATTGGTTTTAAATTATTACTCAACGATGCATTTTATAATTTTGCTTTCTAAGGGAGATAATCTTAATGAGTTGTAAGAAATTTAAATTTTAAATTAACTTGTTGTGGTGAACTTTTGTGTGGACCTTTTAATCTAATTATCATCGATTAGAGTCTTCTTCTGAAATAAAAAAATCTAATAAAATGTTTCTAATTTAATTATAATACATATTTGAAGAAGCTCTTAATATTAACGTTTTATAACGTAAAAAGAGAAATAAATATTTTAAAATTTATATAAAAAACAAATTCACACATTAAATAGTAAATGTTTCTTAAATAAAGAACGATAAATATTAATTTCACAATTTCTAAATGAGTTCAAAAAAATCCCAAATTCAGAATAATTAATTTCTAATACAAGGTGTTAGAGAAAGTATTCTTTAAAATTGTGAAAATAAAAAAAAACACACACACAAAACCCTTAATGAAAAAACAAAAGCCTGCATTATTATGATGTGTGTGAAGATAAATACGTCAAGTTAAATATTATTTTAAAAAAATATAACATGCGATAAAAATTTTCCCCCCTACATACAGCACAAATTTTATGGTATTATCAGGGCTTCTTTAACAAATACGATTACCTTTTAGGAAATCAAGGGCACATACAGAGCTATTAAACTGTAAAAACAGTTTATTCAAATTGAGTTTGAGAATTTTTTTTAAAGCGCAGAATATTGACTTTGTGCAACTTACTCATATACAATGAGTTTTGCGAGGGATATTGTTACTGTATCCAAGCACTTTAATCTCGAAAAACGTTTTTGTCGAAATTTATCGCATGCTACATATTTTTAAAAACTTATTTAACTTGACGTATTTATCTTGACACACATATATTTATGTCTGACTTGTCCGCTTTATAGACTCATAAGCTTTCTGTAGCCTGCAGAAAATCTTTTTCAAGCCGAATACTTACTCCCTTATCAACCAATTCAGATCATATACGCATGAAAATATCCCAAAATCCCAGCAAGTTTCGGGTTTGGCACCACGTGCTCAGTTTAATGTTGCCACTCTCAATTCGATATCTGACTCATACTTATGTATGGGTGTGGACATTTTGTTTCGGTGATCAGAACTGATCTGTAAATATTGGAAATAAATATTATTAAATATCTTTCTTTTTAGTTGGTTTGCGAAGTCAAATAGCTCTGCCATCCAAGACACAACTACCCTGACAAATAAAAAAAATTTAAATCTGTATCAATAAAATGCAAACTAATTTATGTAAAATGGTGCATTAATTGTTAAAAAAAAGAAAGCGACCTAATGACAGACAGTGACAGACAGAATTTCCAACCTCTCGGAGTCCTTAAATTAGAAAAAGCAAAAAAAAATTGTTATGTAGTCACGATAGATGAGTTGGTGAAGTCATGTTTGCTAAACAAGACAGCGAGTAGCTTAAGTAGCGTAAACAGCTGTGTCGGTTTCTATAAACAAGGGATCGTAAGATCAAATTTAGCCATAGACACAGAGCAAGAAAACTTCATAAATAAATTGCTATCGAAAAAAAAAAATAGTCAAACTGGTATAATATTTGCAATTAAAAGAAAGGACCCATTCTTTAAGAAGTGGAATATAGTTTATAAAAATCTTTTTAATTAAAATCCAGCATTATATTTTGAAACCTTTTTTTAAATGGTCTGTTTCCAAGATAATTTTATGATACGGTTCCTGAAATGTTAAACAAATGTTTTCCAAAAAAATGTGTAAAAATTTTATTTAAAAAAATCTGTAAAGTGAGTCCATTACAGTGACTGAATGAGCAAGTGTTTTTATTTTAAATTTATTTCTTTTCATTTATAAAAAATTTTTATAGAATGCAAATTTTTTTATTTTTGATTATTTAAGTTCGTTTAAATATTCGGTTTATCGTGGTGTAGTACAACGTCTACATATTCGGTGAGTCGTGGTATAATTTAATATAATTACAAGTAGCCAAGACACTTTATCAAGAGCCAAAACCACACAAGTCTACATGCTGTGGTGACTTTTGTAATTAAATGTCTACAGAATTGTAGACTTGTATTTCTTTAGTAAATTCAACAACCTAAACTTTGGTGAAAAGGTGAAATTAAATAGACTTGTGGTGAAGTGTAAAAATGGATGTTTTGTTTTACTGCGGTTTCTCTACATGCGGACGAGATATGTTCGCATACTTATTTTTGTTTTGTTTTCAATATAAATAAACAAAAGAAATGTTCGTTCGCATGTTAACTTTTTAAGAAATCAAATATTAAACCGTTGATGTAGCAATAAATTAAAATTGATTTTTTTTTGCTGCATCATTCGCATCTATCAGCAGCATCTATAATGTTGTGAGAAAACAAGTACGAATGATTAAAAAAAAATCATTTATGGGAAAACAAAAATGTAGAAGACGATTTACAGAGAGAACAACAAAGAAATGCTTTGAGTTATATGTGAACTTCATCTAACTAAATTAATATTGACTAAATTAGTTGGTTAGATAGATGATGTTTACAATGTACACAACCTACGGTAGATAGATGCGAAGCATGCTGATGAAGAATGTAGCGATCCAGAAAATGCAGCAGTATATTCTACTGGCTTAAACGCCGTAAAGATTTTTTATTTCAATAAAAAGAAATTCCCTTAATAAAACGGAAGAAAAAAAGGCAGCACAAATTAAATTTCTTTTTATAATTTAATTAATTCAATAAACTAAAGACATTTAAATAAAAATTTTACATCAATGTTTAAAATTTTAGGTGGCATGTCTTAGTGTTAAAGAACATAATGTCCATAGACTTTAGGTCGCACTCAAAAGTGACATAATGTCGCTTTGAAAAACATCATAATGTCCATGGACATTGTGTCGGTTTTAGTATGGACATAGTGTCACTTGTGAAAGTGTCCTACTGCCCGCAGTTAAAACAATAACTGCTTCGCTTACTAAAGTTTTGCTGCTTTGCGGGCTTCGGCCGTGCGCACGAATTTTCTCCTCTATGATATAACCAACACCGGTTTCGGTTACCAAATACTTCCTGCAAGAAATTAATTATTAAAATATGATATGCTGTGGCTCTACAAGATAATTTCAGCATATAGAACCGAAAAGGTCTTTAAATCTGCAGTGTTTTTTGAACGCAGAAATTGTGATCTGTGGCAGAAATGCGCCATGACTCGTTATAGGAATTACCCGCATATGATGAACAGCAGATTGAACAAAAAATTCATGGTATTTCATTGGACTTGACAAAGGTGTCTACAAGCGTTTGGTTGTTTTTCAGGAGGATGTATTTGCTTGTTCGGAAAAAGCACGTAACTATCACGTACAAATTCAGATGTTTTTCAAGATTCCATTAAGTTGCAAAGTTTCTTTATTAGAAAAAGAGATGAAATATGTCTTTAGTTAAACTAATGGCAGATGTGGAATTAATACGTCAACAAAAGTTGCCACAAGAAGGCCTTGAACAAGACCAAGAAGTGTTGTTAATTGAAGTGAAGTTGGACGAACTAAAATTACAGGAGGCGTTAGTTGAAAAAGAAAAACCAAACCTTTCGTTTGATCGCCCACCCAACGCTTAATCTATTGCAGTGTACTATCAACAATGTAACACCATTTGCAGCGGTGTCGTTAAGACAGATGATTTCGTTTACTTAGCCACCCAAACGGGCAGACAGTATTTAAAAAACCAAAAAGTACAAAATTTAACAAAACAGTAATAAATTATGTTTTTTAATAATTTTTTCATTTATAATAAAAAAAAATTCTATGACAACATTAGAAAATGTTAATGAATGTACTTAATCCTGAAACGAACAAAAAACACACATTTTTTTCAATACAATTATGCGAAAGAAGTATTCGTTCGCATGTATAGAAATCGGCAGAAATACTAAAATTTTACAATATTTATGTCTGCTTAGTATTGGTAGGACTTTTTTTCCACCTTATCTAGTCTAGATCTATCTGGTCTAGATCCATCATAGACAGGCATTGATGATCACAATCATGATCTTATGGATTCTTATTTGTTTCCAACACACACGCATATCAGAGCGAACAATTATTGAAAAGCTTTACTTAACTTTTAGAATCCCTTGGAAAGATGTGAAGCTTTTTTCATGCGGTTATGACTCTACGTTGATGGGCATTATGTCTTTGAACGTTATGACATGCCACCAATTTTTATTTGTTTTTTTTTTTTTTTCTAATCATAAAAATGCTTTAGAAACTTTCATAACCCAGACCCACATGTTTAAAAAAATAATTCTTGTTTTAAAGTTAATTCACATTTGATAATTGTTTATTATTAAAAAAAAAATTGAACTCAATGTATTCATGTATTTTGTGATTTAAACGCTTCACAAATAATGTTGTGTTACAATTTAAAACTTTTTTATTTTTTTTATAATATTTCATTCCATTTCATTGCATTGTATGTGTAAAATTTCTATTAAATAAATAAAATAGATGTCAGATGAATGTCTCTTAAAAGTGTTTCCTGTTATTAAATACATTTTATACAAATATAATTATGCAGTTATAATTACAAACAACATACTTTTATACATTTATATACCTATTAAATATCTAAACATATTCATATTTATGGACGTGTAAATATGTTATGTCCATCACTATGTAAAAGGAAATTATAATTATATTTCCATTATTTTTATAAAAAAAATATATTTCTTTTTTGCATTTTATTTAATAAACTCATTTTTAAATAAAACTTTTTTTGTTTTTGTTAATATAAGACTTGCAGTACTTGCTGCTTCCAAATCTCGAATGATAAAAACGTGAAATATGAAATTATTAAAATGTTAAAAGCTTACAAAAAATATTTTAAGTTCTTCACTGTGGGCATAATTGTTAATACTTTTCATTGAACCAAAAAAGTTTTCTTTTTTTTAATATAAAATATTGTTGCGACAATAAGATTATGCAACCCTTTACATTTCTCTAACAACAAAAATGTACTGTTGGCTGTTTTAAATTCGTGTATAGTGACTTAGATAAAAAAGCAGAGTTAGGTCAATTCTTGGCTTCGACCACTCAAATGTGTGGTGTGTGACCAGAATAAAAAGAAAAGTCAGCCAACACATGATGTTGTAAAGATAGAGATGTTTGCATGTTGTATAACAGAAATTCATTTAGAAGGGAACCAGTCATCAGTTCAAATCCCGTCAGTGTGCCAACAATATACAAAGAAATATTTATTTTCGATTAGCTGCGATGTAAAAGTTATTAAATAAAGACAAATGAATGTAAAACAGCAATTCAAACCTTAATAATTATGCACCTGGGGCAGATGAGTTTGCGAAGTAGCTTGAATATTAGAACAACAAATTGGATGGTTAAAGCGCCTGTATACTTAAACAAGGAAGTAACAAAAGAGACCACAATTTTATGTGGCTCCAGCGAAACTAGAACTTACAATCTCCCGTTTTAAGTGCCAATAGGTGTGACACATAAAAAATTTATTTTTGTTTGCGTCTTACTCGATTTTGATTTGCTTTATTTAACAGTAAAATGTCAGATATTAAACAAATTTATTTATTACAGATTCGATTATACTTTTTGTGTCCTACGTAAAGCCTTAAATGATAACAATTTTCTTGTTAAAATCCCATTAAGCAATACTATCTAATCTTTACGGTTACATAACAATTTCTTTTCTTCTCTAGACTAGACTTCAAGAAGGTTGAATTTCTTTCTACTTACTTTTTCAATTTATCAGTCGCTACTTATACCCAACAACAACTATTTTTCTTTATACTCATGGCTATGTTGGGATTTGAACTTATGGTCTTCTTTTTTGTTAAACAGCTGCTCAGCATATGTTGCTTATTCTTTTATGCAGTTCATATACACACACCACGCATGCTAGTGGTGGAAGTGAAAGGTCAGCTTTCCTTATAAAAGACACAAAGGCTTTTAAGTTTTTTTGTTAGAGACTTGTAAAGGTTTCTTCTAAGCTTATTTTTATACCCTTCACCACAAAAAGTGGAAAAAGGGGGTAAATAATTTTGTCATTCCTTTTGTAATTTCTACAATATCCATATTCGGCCCCATAAAGTATATATATTCTGACTTCTTATGCAAACCGAAGTCGATTGAGCGATGTCCGTTTTCCCGTCCGTGTTAGTGTTGAAATCAACTTTACTAAGGCACTAGATCAGCTAGAAAAATTTAAATACGCTAATCGATCAGACATAGTGTCGAAGGAAAAGCTACTGAACATCAGCTAGATCGGACCATGTCCTTCGCCGCAGCGGGCAAAACACCACACCAACCTCTAATTTTTTTATATCATTTAAAACAATAAAATAACTCCAATCAAAAAATCAAATATTTGGGGCGATAGAGAATTAAAAAATAAGAAAAAAACATCAAGTGAAAAAATTGGCGCTCGCCCATATTTTCCGAGTTACGGGCCTCTGAAATTTCCAAATTTTTAAAATATCAATATGGGTATCATTTTAAAGCTTTTAAAGAGATCTTTAAGGAAATACTATTTTTTTTTTTAAATGCTTGACCCATTAAGAGCCGATGGCATTTTTATGTAACTTTTTTTTTAATTCTCTGTCACTTCTTAATTTAGTTTTTTTTCTTAAGAGACTTCAAAATAAAACAAGTTCAAATTCTTTGAAGTATTAAGACACTGATTTTTCTAAATTCTGCAGCTTTGGATTTCAAAAGAATTTTTTTTTAATATTTAAAAATTCCAATAAACGATATTTGAAACTTTAAGCTTCAGAATACATATTTTTTAAGCTTGCGTTGTTATTAAATATCTCAAATAAATGTTTAGTTTTTCCCACAATTATTGTTTAAAATAAAGAAATTGATTGTTTTTTTGGCTGGTGTTAAATTTATACAGCAAAAAATAAATAAATAAAATGAAATGAAATAAAAAATGTAGTAAAAACATTTTGAACAGCAAAATTTTTTTTAAAGTAAACAAAACGAAAAACTCTTGTTCATGATAAAAATTAAGGAATAAATACTTGTATTATAACAAACATTCACAAAATGAATCTTTTAAATTTCTACGAACATTCAATTTGTCTTACATCAGTCTTTAATTGTCTTTTTTAAATCTCTTAAGGCTTGGCATTGTTGTAAATTGAATGATGTTTCCGTCGTTTAAAAGAAGAAATTACAAGACATCTCAATCAATGTATTGTGGTGACTTAATTGTTTGTGAAAATTTTTGTGTAAAATTCAAATATTTCTTTTTTGAGGTCTTGTGAACTTTTTAAAGAAAAAGGATTCATTTAAAGCTACAAAAAAAAACTAGTAATATTTTTTCACCTGTTTTTGGCATTTAACTTTAATAAAAGCAGTGTTAAAAAAGTAACCTCAAGCTTCTAAAAAAAATCAAATTTAATGATTTAATAATATTGCAAAATAATTTTGTAATTTTTTTTAATTTCAAATTAAATGTTAATTAAACACATTAAACCAAAAGTTTAATTTATTACAATCTCATTTAAGCCTAATTTACAACTTCTTATTAAACTGTGTCGAAGTAAACACGTGTTTAAAAAGCCGCGACACTCTTGATAAATGTAATTATAAAAACAGCTTAAACTTCGCTTATTTGTATTGTATGTTTGTATTTTTATTTTTTTGTTAAATATTTTGCTACATTTGAGTGATTTTTTAACCCCGCTAGTTGTGTTATAAACACAAATTTTCCATCCGTCAAGGCCAAGTTTAGTTTGTAATAAAAAGAAAATTATAAATTATTTTTTTTGTTGCCTTTTCCCAAGTTTTAGTGCAGTTTTTTTTTATTTTAAATGTTTATTTAAAGAAAGAAAAATCACTGAACCATAATAATAATTTAAAATGCAAATTGAAATTACATAGTTGTTGGGAGTTTCACAAACTTAATCATAATGTTGCACTGTTTTCAATATTCTAAAAAAATCAGTGTTGGATTTATAAATTCTTAAAATAACAAGACCTTTTACAGTACTTTCATAATGCAGCAAAAACCTTCGCCATCTTAGTCATCTTAGTATAGCCGCCGATTATGTTTATAAGCCGCCACCTTATTAACAGTGTCAATGTCTCAATGGCAATGAGCATCTAAAACTAAAATATTTTTGTGTTTGAAAGATATTTTTACATAAAAAAATTGGGAACTACGACAAAATTTTGTATGCAAGTCAAGCCAGCGGCAAACATTTTTTCCACTAGCCGCTTCTCAAAAAAATTGGTCGGCGTAGATCACAAACGGCAGCTGGTTTTTTTCTATTTATTCTTTAAGTAAAGTCGTCAAAGTTTTGCTACACGAAGTAGCAACTTTCATTAAGTAAATTTTATCATTTCGTAATTCCTCGTGTTCACCTTCTTCAAAAAAAGTTGCACTACAATTTAAGCAGACAGATATACGTCTTTTTATATTCGTCCGTGTTCTGGCAAACGAGCGCTTTAAAATCAACTAACCTTAAATTTATTTTAAACATGTCCTCGAAGATTTTCGGTTTAAAGTTCAACTGTAATAAGTTGTATCATTTCGTCTCAGAGCCTCCGTATTTCCAGCGATTAAGAGTCACTTTTTTTTAATATTTCAAATTATAATCGCCAATTTCAGGCGATTGGCGTTTGTCAAAGCTTTAACTATTAATTATAGTCCTATGAAAATGTATGACTTTGTCTTTTCCCCATGAATTTAAAACTAAATTTCGTCAAAGTGTATAAAAAGTGTCAAGACGGGAAAAGCTACTGACCAGGTACCTAAATAATCTGTACAAAATTTTAGAAAAGCTCCGAATAGCATTTATACATTTACGGAGAGCAGAGGATAGCTAACACACTAACTCCTCTTTATGGGACACAGCCGGAACGTGGTCTGTTTTGTCTCTCGGACGATAGAGACAACTCAATATGTCCCTTTTTTGCTTACGCTGTCCTTGATGACTTGTGTTCAATACTTCCTTTCGCTTATTTCTCCTCTCTATCTCTCTCTCTCTCTCTCTTTCTTGTTCTTTGTCCTTTACCCTCTGCAGATTTTACAAAGTGATTGCTAAGCGAACCCAAGTGAGCTGGTTGGCTCTTTTAATTCTGCCTGCCTAAATTAAAAATATTCCTTAAATCCAGAATAAAATATATCTAAAACAAGCAACCATTTGTAAGGTAAAAGCGATTGAAATTTAATCTCACTCTAACCCCTGCCTTGAGTTCAAACCACATAAAGCAACCCGAAGAGCCACACCATAGTAAGGTTAGAACTAAAGATTTTCAAGATTTTCGTGGCAATAGAATTGAGCCTCCAGCTACATTTTGTAGTCTTAAAAACTTTCATTTAAGCTCTCACAAACGAGAAAGTAGCGGCCACTAGTATAGTGACTTTTTTGTCAGCTTAAAATACTCTTCTTTTGATTTTTGATTTTTCCTTTCTTCTTACATTTTTAGCATTTTTACTTTTGATTTTTTAATAAATAAATAATCAAAAATTGATTGTTTTAAAAAACAAAAAATTTGAGTCATACTTTCTCACATATAAACATTTATGCTCAAGTCAAAATCAGAACAAAAAGTTAACTATTTTAGGGTTTGGTAATAATAACTATTTTATTTTTATTTGTTTAATTTGTTTAAGTTTTTTGCGATTATTTTTACAATATGTAAATTATATATACCACACCTAATACATACATACAGACACACATACATGTAAAATAAATTATTCAAAAAGGTAGAAAATTGTTTTTTATGAATTTTCCATTATTTTTATGGAAACTGTTTAGAAAACCTTGCTAAGTTTTTTATTCCCTACAACTTTTAAACACTTTTAAACATAAAATGTTGAAAGTCATTATTTACTTTAATAAGAGACTGTCTGTACTTCCCACGTTAGTGTTATAATTCACATTCATATTGACTTTCTTCATAAAAAGTATGAAAAATATTTAATCCAAATTGTTTAAAAGAATGTCAGTGAAAAGAGTGATGTAGCAGGAGCTAAAACGAAAAGATGAAATTCATCAGTAGAAGAAATTATAATTGAAAGAAGCAAAATACAGAAAAGTTAAACAATTTTCGGAAAGACAAATAAAATCGTATACGTTCGTGTGACATGTTAGAACATGTTATGTCAAAGCGGTATTTAATGTTAAATTCTAGAACGAATTTTTTTTATTCGAAAGAATTATAAACAAATAAGAGTGCTATATTCAACTATGCCGAATTTTCTATACCCTTTACCACATCTGTAAATGGAAAAATAATGGTGCAAAATCGTACTTTTCTATAAAAAGTTGAGAAGCCCATAACTCGGAAAATTTGGGCGAGCGCTTATTTTTTTAGTTGATACTTGTTTTTTGATTTGAGTTATTTCATTGTTCCAAATGATGTGGAAAAGTTAAAGGCAGGCATGGTGTTTTGCCCGCTGGCTCGACGGACATGAACCGATCTTAATGATTTTCAATAGCAAAATTTTCGAAACTATATCTGATCAATTGGCGTATTCAAATTTTCTCTAGCTTTTCTAGAGCCTTAGCAAAGTTGATTTTAACACTGACACAGGCGGAGAGACGGACATCGCTTAATTGACTTCGCTAGAAATTAAAAACGCAATGACAAACTTAGATAAGACCTTTTTTCACCTGCGGTAAAGGGTATAATTATACATTTAATACACTTCCAGACAGACCCACATCACATTTCAGTGTAAGAGAACCTTAAACAATTTTTACTAAGTCTTATTGCCGCATAAATTTAAAACTGTTGAATTTGAAGTCTAACAAGGGTGTCAGGCGATCAAGTTTTCATTCAAGTTTCATTCAAGTTTTAAAATTTCTCTCATTTTTTAACCAATACACTCACACTTCAAAAACTTGCTGAGAATTTGCTTTCAAGTTTTCGTTAAATTGAGTCTTTCAAATTACATTCGAGAAAACAGCTGATTGAAGTTTTTCCCTCCAAATTTGCATTAAAAATTCTGCTGTCAGTGTTTTCTTGACATCTTGCTTAAAAACTTGCTTTGAAATTGCGTGCAGCCTACGTCACAGCTTTCAATTTTTGTGATTTGACAAATAGTATGTGTAAATTTTTTGAAAGAGAATTGAACAAAAACTTGACCGTGTGACTGCACTGTAAGTTCAGACTGTTTTTATTTAGAAGATTATTCTAAATCACTTATGACGCACATTTAAGAAATTTTTCAAGTGATGATGCTGTGTGAAATGATCAAATATTTTTTGCTAAAAAACTTATATCCCTGTTATTTTTTTTTTCAAACATTCCCACGAATTGATCCAATCAATTTTTATTCGTAATAATTTTTAATTTGTAGTTTTCGAATAACAAATTTTCCCTAAAATACCACGATTATTAGTTGTATTACTCTTACAAATATGTAATACAACACAAGTCTCTTGACTTCTTGGATTATATATAAAACACATTATGATTTGTTATCACATTTTCATAAGTGAGGTTAAGTCGGAATGCAAAAGACAATTTAAATAACAAAAACATCTCCTTTCTTAAACCCCTGTATTCATATGAATGTCTTGTAAATAGTTGTGAAAAAAAATTTAAAAATTCCTTTAGACTTTAAATATTCAAGAGTTTATAAAAAAAAACTTCATGTGTGCGCTAATTTTATTTTTTATTTTTTATTTAAAATAGTTTTTGTGTGAACTCTATTTAGTTAAAATTATTTATTTACATGCATTTCAATTGAGGTGAAATGAGTTTACTTGAGGTGTGTGCTGCGAATGGTATTTGTGATTATTGTTTTTGTTGCTGTTGTTTAATGTTAAAGTCATATTAAATAAAGTACGTACGAAATGAAATTAAAATATTTAAAAAAAAAAACACACACATTGTATTATGAAGAAATGTGAAATTTTTTTTTATATTAAAAATAAAACTGAAGATGCAAAATTAAATTAATTATTTTATATGAAAAAATATAAAAGAAAAACAACAACATTTTTCTAATTAATATCTATGATATTAATCAAAAACGCAAACATGATAACCAAGAAAATTAATTTCAATTGTTGTTTGTTTTTCATACCAAACAACTAACGGCCTGATCAGAGATGATCACAATTGCAGTAAAAATAAATTTTTACTGCTGGTATCTGCAATTTCATTTTTATTTCTTGCAAATTTTTACTGATTACTGTAGAAACGAAATATCTTAAATTAATAATATTGATTCACTCCAGCACTAAGTCCACATTTATATCATGCAATTTTTTTTGCATTTTTTTTTTTAATTGTTTTTAAGTTGCAGCGATATTCGTTTTTTTTTAACATAACATAAGCACTAAAAACATTCCCTCAAAACTCTAGCTATGCTAAATTGCTTACCTCTCTTTCTTAACTATCAAACAAAAATTGCATGATAGTTTCATGAAAAATTTCATAGTGTAAATGCCTTATAAGAATAGAATAAAAAAAACTTTCAGCGTCATAGTTGACAGGATCAAACTCTTATTTATTGCTGTAAACCGATCTAAACTCACATCGCCCTATGGATGGCTTCTGTTTTAATGCAAAACATATAGGATGCAAGTGCCATCCCTGCAATTTATATCTAAGCCATAGCAACTACGTTACTCCCTCACCATTATTTTTTACAAGGACCAGTGTCCCTGCGAGCTACCGGTTCTTGCTATACCAGCATCTGGCCTCATGTTAGACCTTTAAAGTCTTTATTTCTTAGTTTCAAATTCCGGCGTTTAGTGCAAACACGTCCCTGTGAGGTGCATCAGCGCTTGGGGCACGTTATTTTTACACAGCATCTCTCATTTTTGTTAAACTTCTCGTGAGCATAGAAGCCGTGTAGTTGAGTTAAATTTTGAATTTAAGTTTTAAAGATCTTATTTGCTTATTTAGTTCACTTCTGTCGCCTTTTAGTTGGAAGTAACTGACAGTGGAAAGATATTTTTGAAGTGAATGATTTATTGTATTGCTTTTTTTAATATGTTAAAAAACATAAACTAAATTAATGACAAAACTTGCGCATAACAATAAAAAGCTTGTAACGTTTCAAAACAAGTTTCTGAGAATTTTGCAAAAAAAAATTTTTTATTGAAAATTATTATTATTTTTATTTATTTATTTTTTTTTTAATTTTTTTTATTTTTTTTATTTCCACAGATAAATTAAAATGTAAAAAAATTGTTACTGAAAATTCCAAAAGTGAAAAAATCCAAAAAAAAAATTTGTTCAATTCTTTTTCCCGTATTTCCAAAACTAAAGTTGGATAAGAAAAAAATTCTAGTTGCATGTAAAAGCGCATTGAAGCACAATAAAACAGCTACTTGGTTTTAAATTCTCCATATTTCTTATATGATTTTTCACATTTTGAATTGTTGAATTAACCCTCTACAAAATCAACAAAAATATTTCAATACAAATTTTTGTAACGTTTTGTTTCTTTTTCTTTTTTTGCGAACTTAATTTTAAACTAAAAAAATTTTTTTTATGTTATTGAAACTTGCAAAAGAATTTTTTGTTGCACACACACACACACACACACACACACGCACACACACAACTTAAGGAAGGAAGCCTCAAATATGTTTCTGTAGCTAAAATGTATAATGCGGCTACTGAAACACCAACAACTACAACTAAAATAGAAACACTCAACTTAAAAATAAATAAAAGAAAATCTTTGAAGCGTTTCAAAAAAAAAATGCTAAAAAATTAAATATAATTGCACATTAATGCAATAAAATTTTCTAAAATAACAACAACAACAACAAGAAAACCTTTAACAAAAGAAAAACAAACAAAAATATAAAAATGACCACTTGTTAAGCTGACTACACTAGAGAAAACAAGTAAGAGTGCTATATTCGGCCATGCCGAATCTTATGTACCCTTCACCATGTATGAAAATCTAGTTGAGTAAAGTAACTCCAATAAAAAAAGAATACTGGGTTGACAGAGAATTAAAAAATAAGAGTTAAGTAATTTATATAATTTTACATAAAAATGCCATCGGCTCTTAATGGGTTAAGCATTTTTAAAAAATTCGTTTTCCTAAAAGGTCTCTTTAAAAGCTTTTAAATGACACCCATATTGTTATCCTAAAAAATTATGGTGCACAATTGTACTTTTCCATGAAAAGTTCAGGGGCCCATAACTCGGAAAATATGGGCGAGCTCCAATTTCTTTACTTGGTGTTTTTTTTTCTTATTTTTTAATTTTTTTAATTTTCTTTTGCCCCATATATTTGCTATTTTGATTGAAGTTACTTGTAGATTTGTTTTAAATGATATGGAAAATTTATAAGCAGGCGTGGAGTTTTGCCTGCTGCCTTAAAATACATGGCACGATCTTTCCGATTTTCAATAGAAAAATTTTCGAAATTATGTCTGATCGATTGGTGTATTTAAATTATATCTAGTTTTTTTAGTGTCTTCACAAAGTTGATTGCAACACTATTATGCACAGACAGACGGACATCGCTCAATCGCATAAGAACTCAGAATATATTTATGTACTTCATGGGGTCAAAAAATGATATTGTAGAAATTGCAAACAAAATGACAAACTTAAATATATCTTTCTTTCACCTGTGGTGAAGGTTATAAATATAGAGAAAAAGAGAGAACATTTGAAGAGAACAACTCTTTCAAAAACTGCATTTTGAATTTTTAAACTCTTATTGTTTTTGCAATGAAAAAATATTTGTAGAAAATATTTATAATAAAAAAATAAACATGGTCTAATGAACAGACAGACCATAATGGCTGCATGATATGAAATGATTTTTTTTTTTTTTTGCTTTTTCTTATTCAATAAAAAAAACATGTGTATTTAAAATAAAATTAGCCCTCCGTTTCGTTAAATAAAATACATTTAAACATTTATTTTGATCAATATTTTTAATGTTTAAAAAACTTGTTTAAAAATGTAATTTTAATTAAAAATTTTCTTAAAAATATTGAGGAAGTACAGATTTTGACAGTTTCTATCTTCATGTATCAAACGCATACTCGAATGCTCAGTTAATATAATTATCCAAATAATGTTTAAAAAATTTAATTGATTTTTAGTCAAGATTAAGTTTGTTTATTTTACTTTCTAAGTTTAATAAAAAACAAATATTATTTTTAAATGATAATAATTATTTTAACATAAAAATAAAAAAGCCCCTGAAGTAATATGTCATTCTTTTATATTTAAAGTAAAAACAATACGGGTTATTAAACTCATCAGTAAATTTTAACTCAAGATTGTGTCAAATCTTCAAAAACTTATCTTAAACTTGATGTATTAAATGAGAATTATATTAAATTAAGTTACTAAAAATTCCACAAAATCTAAAACCTTTAAGAAAAAAATTATTTCTAGATTTTATTTTTCAAAGAAACTAAAGCATCTTATATCAATAACACCTAATGCAGAATCTTTAAAATAAATTTCATTGAACACATTAATAAATATTTTTTATAATCCTCGAAATTTTTTTCGTATAAAAACACAAAAAATCGAAAAAACTGGGTTAAATGGTGAATGAACTGAAAAACAAATATTTACAGACAAAAGACAGAATAAAACCTTTAAAAAACATAAAATATCAAAAACACACACACACAAACAAATGAAAGAGACCACCGTCTAAAAGTCTCAACAGCACAAAACTGATGCCAATTTAACTACCAACACGACTTCTGTACGATTAAAAGGTTTTTTGTTTTATTGTATATTAAAACTAATAAATTAAATAAATAATTTGTGATGAACCGAACCTTAATAATATTATTAAAAAAAAAAAAAAAAAAACAATGCAAAAGCTTTTTTTTAATAATTAATCAACAAAACAAACAGAAGTAAACTTTTTAAATCCGTTTTTTTTTTTGTGCAAATGCCAATTTTTTATTTAAGACTTGGCTGTCTCCTCTTATTGTTGTTGTTGTTTAATAACATTTAAACCAAACAAATAACACAAGTGGTAATAAATAACGATTCTTGATTACTCATTCCAAAGATTTGAGTTAAAAAGCCAAAAACAAAAAAAAAATTCAAATGTCTCTTAATTGAGTTGAATTAAGAAAATCAGCTGCTGGTTAAGCAGCTTCTGTTTTTAAAGAATGTTTGTTTTTGTTTTAATAAAGATTATTTACAAAACAACAGGTAAACTACAATAGCGATTCTTGTTCAAGAGTTTACACTTGAAAAAATTAATTTTTTTCGCCCCATTTTTTTGCCAGGTAGCAATACATGTTCGATCGTTTTAAAAATTTAATTTATTAAGTGAAAAATAAAGTTTTTATTTTTCAACAAAAAAAAAACGTTATTTGAGAAAATTTTTATTTTTTGTGAATTAAGCGTTTTTTTTTTATTAGCGATTTTTGTGTTTTATCAATTTTTCCTGTTTTAATTGATGCGTTTGTTGAGAGCTTGTTTTCCTTTAACATTTTTTAATTTTTATACGATTTCTTATGCATTTACAATTTTTTAGGAATAATTTTTATTTATTTAACGTTTTTTTCTTTGTTGTTGTGCAAAAGGATATTTTGACCCACATAAAATTGTGATAGACAGTAAATTATAAATGGTTTTGAATGGCATTAAAATTTTTTAATGGTTCAGCAGATAAGAAAATATACTTTAAAATCAGGTCTTTTATGGAGACACTCTCTATTTCGAAGAGCTGTCTGTTGCAGTTCACAACATAAGCGTTTTTTTTATAAATTTCACGGTTTTTTAAATTTTTTTTTTTTACATGACAATATAGCGGACATAATATTTTATACTCTGTATAAGTTTCTAGTGTCTGGCTATAACGGTTCAAAAGAAAATGTCATATATGTGCAAGTCACATCTCTTAATTTAATTTTATTAGTTGCTGTTCTAAAAGCCATAATAATATATTCTTTGTGAAACGATTAAGCCTATAGAGATAAAGGCCTCTATTTGATTGACGTACTTACACTTTTGCTACGCAACCATAAAAACCAAATCTAAAATATAAATATGAAAAATTAATAATTTTTCTTATTTTGAAGAAGCGATCCATCCATTTGACTTACTTTTACTGGTCACCTTAAATCACTTTAAATAAAGAACTTGAGCCTAACACAAAATTCAAACAAATCCAAATAATTCATTTCTATTTAAAATACTTGGAATTAAAATATTTAAAACTTAATAAATTAAATTACTTAGAATTAAGTTTTTAAGATTTCTGTAGAATGATATGAAATATTTTTTTTGCTAATGAATCTTATATTACATCCACAGTTGCCACATAAACTTTCTACAAACTTCACAAATTTTGGCAGAGAAAATTGCTAGAAAAATAAAACGAAACGAAAACGAAACGTGCTTTAACCTTCAATAATTAATATTGGTGATTTTAATAATTATGTCGGGATAATTACCTCCATATTTTTAAAGTTTAGTTAATTTAATATTGCCGTGATATAATTTTAATAATTAATAAATATTTTAATTATTTTTTTTTTGAATGCCAGGAGGTTCAAATCGTAGACACTGCTCTCTTGATCAATTTTTCCATTACACTAATTTTTTTAGTTTCAGTACAATGCCTGAATGGTTGGTCTAAGTTTAAAGAAATTGTGTTTAGTTAAAGCTCATCAAAACTAAGAATGTAATTATTTTTTCCGAATTAGCATATATGGGAGTAAATAATTAGATGGACTAATTAATTGGCGTTTTCATTACCATTGAATGATAAATAATGCTAATGATTTTTTTAGCATTATCATTATTTTACTAATGGTAATGATTTTTAATGAAAAATGTTCATTGATAATGAGTTAAAAAACAAAATCATTACCATTGAAATGCTTTCAATAATGAATGTATTTCTTGTGTTCGTACACTTAATACACATCTTAAGGTATATTTTAAAATAGCGTTTTGATCACAAAAATTTGGTGAAATATAAATGTTTTATCTTTTTTTTTCAGAAATAATGAGACATTAAAATAACATACTTTTGTGTTCGAGTAAGTTATAAGATCTTTTAGTTAGGGTTGTAAGAGACATTGATCTTAGACATACATTTTCACACGAATCTTACGTAAAATTGATAAATTTTTAAAATATTCAAATATAGATCTACCAAAAAGAGTGTTAAGATTAACATAGTTTTTTTGAGTTACTGCGATCAAAATTTGTGTTTCATAAAAACAATTACTTTGATTCAATTGTAATTAGTAATTAAACGATTTCATTAAAATTTCATTAACATTAGTAAAAAAAATGATAATTAAAATAAAATCATTACCATTAAATGGTACTTAAATTTTCTTTCATTGTCATTATTTTAAACAATGCCAATGTAATTTCAATTGTAATGAAAAAATCAAGTGTGCGAATTAGTAATAAATTATTATTCTTAAAAATTTTTTGCTTTAAACAAATCATTAAATAAGTTCTTTTTATTAATAATTCTACTTAATTAAATTAAAAAAAAATATATTTTTTTATAATTAATCTTTTCTTTTTATTTTCAGGTTTGTTTTTAAAACACTTAGTATCTATCGCCTTTACGGTGTATTTGGCCTTTTACTGTTATTTATAAAAAAAACGTGACTTGGTAAGAAATTTAAAAAAAAAATACATTAAACAGTTGTTTATATTCGAAATTAAAAATACATTTAACGTCTTCGTTGCTTTAATAATAGTTCTCTTATTAATTTTACAAGGCAATTAATTCTCTTAACATTTACTCTTATTTTCAACTTTAAATCATTAATTCTCTTAACGATCAATTATCTTCTTTTTTTCACATAACTTTTCTCCGTTTATTAATTGTGTTTTAATTCGGACCAGCACTCAGGAGATGACCCCCACTTATGCAATGCATTGTGCCAGAACTAGGAAATTAGGTTGTGGGAAGGGGGATGAAGGGAGTAGTGCTTGTGGAAATTTGATTTGAATCTTTGCACATTGAAAGTGGCAGGAAAGACCTCTGCAGGATGTTTATTCCACATACGAACTGTTCGGCTAAAAAACGAATTTTCTCTGTAATGCGTTGCGCGACTCACTGGCCAATCGACCACAAAGGAATGCTCTCTTGATGCAGAGCGCGTTGCGCCTATGAAATTATGGTTTTCAGGAACGAGTTCCCTGATTTCATAAGAGCACATTCCGTTGTAGTAACGATAAAACAGTGAAACACACCCCACATTGCGTCGATGCTCCATTAAGTTAATAGAGCTGGATACCCTACTGTCATTTAAAAATTTAAAAAAAGGAAAACTTTGGTAACATGGGAGAAGGTACGATTAACTTAAATAACAAGATATTCGGTAGTTTTCAGCGTATAAGTCCCACCCTTTAATTTTAGATTTTATGTTTTTGCTATTATTTCCTTTTGAAAAGATAAATGTATCTGCAATTACGGTTTAAAGATTAAGACGACACTAGTTCAAATCCATTCTTTAAATATTTCAATGATCTGCCTGTTGAGATTTAAGGCTAACTCTTTCTTTGTCTAACTTTCTCTTGTGTTGATACCTGCAAAAGCTGTCTGGATCGGAAAGTGAAGAAAATAAAATAACGAGTCATTAATGCTCAATCAAATGGATCTGAGGGCAAATTATGGCATTCGATATCTATCAAAATTCTATTGAAATTTCGATCGATACTGAGTGCCGTAATTTGCTCTCTAGATTATTTCAGGAGTGCAATACTGGCCGGATAGGCTTTTTACAAGTTCTAATTGGTTTATTTGAACTGAGTGTACTAACGGTTTATACGGAACACTGGGGAGAAGATGGTGATCGAGGGCTACTGATGACCTTCGTGTAATTTCCTTATGAAAGTGTTTGTAGGAAAACTATTTTTTGTGACAATATAGCCGTCAAATTTTATAAAAACCAACTAGAAATACTATAGTCCACACTCTCGAATTTCTTTTAGTCGTTAAACTGACTGGCCTAATAAATATAAAACAATTCAATATAAATTAAGCGAGATAAATAAAGTAGAAATTAATTCCAGATATTTGGTACATTTTAAACACCATGTTAACTCTGGACAATATATAAAATACCCATCACTGACATCTGGTTTTGGTACCTGTACAGAGCAGACGAAAAAAAAATGAAGTGGCAAATGTTTAATAATATTTCATTTTCTATTTGTTAACTGATGTTTGTAGTAAAACAACAATGCAGAAAAAAAAACCTTTTTCTATTTTATCTGGTATCTGTTTCGCTAATGTATTTATTGTTGTTGTTGCTGCTGTTGTTTGTATATAATATCAAATTGCTAGCAACAACAAATTTAACGTGCATTTTATCGGCGTTCTCTTACCAACTGTTTATTCTCTTTCGCCACAGTTTCTTAACCGATTTTTCACTTGTTGGTTTAACGTTAACGATTTTAAAATTTAGTTTCAATTCAAACACGCTGGGGTTACGAACGTTAATTTTTAAGTTGAAAAAATTAAAAAAAAACGTTAAAATGAATAACGACCTTTTTGAAGATTAAATTTAAATAAAAAAGTATTTAAAAAAATTATTCTTTACCAGTAAAATTAACAAGTTAAAAAATATTTATATTAAAAAAAAACATGCATTTGTTTGCAGTTGTAACAAAATAATGAAAATAAAAACGTAATTTAAAAGAATATTAAATTAAAAGCTCTTTAAAAATATTTAATCGCTTAATAATCATTTGAGCTTGAATAAATATTCGTGCAAAATCCAAGAAAAAGCAGAGCAAACAAAACAAGTGATTTTTTTTTTGTTAAATAAAAAACACACAAAACAAACAACAACAAAAATTAAATCAACTTAATTGAAATTTTAAAAGATATTTGCTGTTATTCTTGTTACTTAATTTTGGAAGCTTTTTAAAATTTGGCTAAGAAAATTTTTGCGAGTGTGTTTAACTGTGTGTGTATTTGTGGTTGTGTGCTAACATTGACAAATTGGCCTTATTATATGAAATTCTTTGATTTTGTTTTTACAAAATCTTGGTTTTATTTTATTTAACTTTTTTTTTTGCATAACAAGGCTGAGCAAACGAGTGAAGTTTACAAAAAAAGTAACTTTTGATTTTTTAATTAGAAGAAAAATCTGTAAATAAATAAATATATAATTTAATATAAATTAATATGAACGAAAATATAAAAAATAATGATAAAAATTTTTTAAATTTATATTGTTATGTATTGTGTTCGTTAAAAATATAAATAAACAAAATAATTTTTTGATAAAATTGCTGCAATTTTATCTTTATTAAAACATGTTTATCTTTAAACAAGTTTAATACAAAAATATATTACGCAATAATTTAAGAATTATCTTTTTAAATATATTTTATCCAAAATTGAAAAAAATATATACAAAACGTGGGTGATTTCAAAATATTAAATTTAAAAATTATCTTTCCACATAAATTTGCGCTCTTAAAATATAAAACAAAAAAATATAAAATAATTTTTCTTATAATTTATTTAACACGAAATCGCTTATATTTCTCTGACTTTGTTTTAATAAAAATTACAATTATTATTGAGAGTTATTACCGAGAGTTAAGTATGTTTTAAAAAAAAAATATTTTTTTTTTTTTTGAATTCTGAACTTTAATGCATATTTTGTGTCCCCACACATATTGATCAGCATATTCTGTTTATTACACATCAGTTATTTATTGTTTATGTGTTCAAACAAATTGAAAGTTAAATTAACGAATATTTTTTATTAACGTGACCATTTATTACACAAAAAAAAAAAAATTTATTTTTATTTTTTTTTTTTTTTTGACTTTTTTTCATATTTAAGAAATTTGAGCAAGAATTTTCAAATTTCTGTTATTCAACTTTACTTACATTCGATTCATATTTTCAAAGGTTTTTTTTTCTTAACAAACAGTTTTAGAACGATTTGCTTTTTTTAAAAATTGTGGTAATTTGAGCCGTTTTCTTTAAAAGTGACTTAAGTCCATTTCTGTTAGTTTATAAATTATTATAACTTTTTGGGTACAAAAAGTTCCAAAACCCATTCCTCAATAAGTTTTTACATTTAAAAATGTCGTAGTTAATAGGCCCTTTTCTATAAAAGTGATGTAAGTCCATTCAAAAAAATTTTAGTTAATAAAAATAATTTTTTATGTATAAATAGTTACAAAAGCCTTTCTTCAGAGTTTTACACATTTGACATTTTTTTGTTAAGAGGCCGTTTTTTTTTAAAGTGATGTAAGTCCATTCAAAAAAAATTAAGTAATAAAAATATTCTTATGTTTTTTATGTATAAATAATTTAAAACGCCATTCTTTCAAAGTTTAACACGTTTGAGATTTTTTTTACTTAAGAGGCCCTTTTTCTTTTAAAGTGGTATAAGTCCATTAAAAAAATTTTAGTTAATAAAAATAATTTTTGTTTATGTATAAATAATTTAAAAAGCCTTTCTTTCAAAGAATTACACTTTTTATATTTTAATAGTTATTGAAACATTTTTTTTATTGAAAGTGATACAACTCCATTTTTTAAGTACAGGTTTTTCGTGTATGAGTTTTGAGTAAAAAAATCTCCTGTGGGCTATATAATATTCAGTGTCATTTTAATATTTGTTCTTTACAACTTTATTATAAAAAAATACTTAAAGCGGTTTCACGTTTAACACTCGAATCCAAATCAAAGCGTGAAGCGTGTGTATTTCATGATCATGCAAAATGTATGAAGCAAACCCAAATAGTGCGGCGACAATGTATTGCAAATGGAAATTACATTTTTCAAAGACCTTTAGGCATTAAAGTTGTCCCAAAAAAAAAAAAAAGAATTGTTTTTATTTTTGTTTAAAATAATTTTAGAGTTCTGTTAAATTAAAAAACCCTCAGCTGTTTAGATCATTCATATTAAGTTTTTTAGGGTGCTGTTTTTGTTCAAATAACGAGAAGCATTATGCTTCACCAATAATTTTAAAACGAATGACCTTGAAAAAATTTACTTTGTCCGCCCTCTCACAAATCATGTGCTTAAATGTCATCATAAATTTTGTTTTTTTTCTTCATTTCAAAATTTGTAGAAAAATAACTTGTACAATTATATTTTTTTTTTGTTTGTTTTTGTTTTAAGAATTTATTCAAATTAATCAAATAACTTTCACAAAAAATTTCACAAAAATAAAAAGAAATAGAAATTTGGAAATAGAACTGACAAAATTAATTTTAAGTAATTTAAACAGAAATAAATCATTCTACAAGCGCAAGTGAAAACAGCTTTTGATCTTTACAAAATAAAAGACAAGATGACGATGATGAAGTTGTAGTAGAAATACAGGTTAAATGCCAGAAACACATTTGATCTCTTGATAAACAAACCAGATTTCTTTTATAAACATTTGCTTTTTCTTTTGCGAATAGAATAAATAAATTTGTGCATTTTAAATATTAAACAATTTTTTAAAGTAGAGAATAAATTTAATTTGCATTTTTGCATTTGTACTTAAACAATAGTGGTATTCAGTATTTGATGCATATGGTGCAATTGCAAAACAACAATAATAACGAATTTTGCAATCCAACCACAAAATCTACGAATTTGCGTGGTACCTTTTATATGTAGTTGTTGTTGTTGTTATTTTTTTTTTTTTGTACGTGTATAGCGTTGGCATGCCTGACAGTGGTAGAACTAAAATTTATAAACAAAAGTATTTAAAAAATTTCTATGATTTTTCTTACAGCACTCAAGACATTTTACAAAATTAATATTTAATAAAAATATGTAGGTTCACAATTTATGTCAAAAATGTTTCACTTGCTAGCTAAAACGCCTCGAGTGCTCTCAATAAATACAATAGTGGTATTCAATAGTGATGCTTTTCTTAAGTGCGAATGCTAAGTTTGCACTTCCACATTTTTAACGTTTAAAGGTCTATTGATTTCGGATCAATGATAGAGGAACAGCTCATATATGTAAATACTCCTTGAATTGATTTTAATATATCAAACTTTTAAATTTCTTCGCTCTCTATCAATCACAAAACTGTTTCAATTGCTAACAGCTGAAATTTAAAATTCAGTAAAACTTGAGTACCTCTTATATTTTAATTACTTCTTAGTTTAACAATTGCCATTTAATCTTTTAACTTCTCCTTTTTGTGTTAAGAAAACTCAATAACTTGTAAACACACCCTCTTTTTTATTTCCTTTTACTCAATTTTTTTTTTCTTGCTCTCTAATTGTTAAAACAAGAAAGCAGATGATACCTATTTACTTTGGGAATTTCTTCTTTTTTTTCCTTCTTTAAAGTGTGTATGTTACACACATGTCTGTATTTGCTAGTCAGCCTTGGTAAGATGATGTGTATTTTCTTATTCGTATAAAGGGATGTCATGGGAATGTAATCATCACAATTGTAAAGGTTATAAAACATTTGATGTAGAAAATAGATAAATAAGCATTTGTTTGTTATAATTTATGTACACGATTATTGTTGGGTTTTTTTAAGCTGTATTTAAATAAATATTTTATGGAAGCGGGTAACACTCAAATTCCCTTAGTTTTTTTATTTGTTGCCTTTTGTGCATTAAAGTGTTGACAACTCAAAAAAATAATCTTTCAAGTGACAGACAGTTAGTTATTATTTAACATGAGGCATACGTAACACAAGAGTACTACGCCGTTTCATTATTAAACTATTTTGTGAAGGTGTAGCTTATTTACACCTTTGACAGCTTTTTTTTACAAAATAATTTACAACTACTACTTTCAGGAATTCGTCTTTTAAAACCGATTTTTTTAAAAACGCTTTTTTTAAATTGTTTTAGTTTTAGGTAGGATTGGCTTATCACCCTGTTAGTTAAATTAGATGTGACTCTTCTCACACAAAATGAATATCAATGAGCTCAACATTTAAATTATGAATCTGTAATGACTGGCATTTTCAATATCGGTGTAGATAACTTCATTACTAAAAAACGTTCATTATCAAAACAAAAATAAGGCAGAACAGAACACTGGGCATGGCCACTCCTAAATAAAAAGTTTTTGTCCCTTAAATGTGGTTGGATTGTGTCTTAGATAAAAAACAGAGCTGGATAAGTTGTCACTTTTACTATTAATAAATGGGTTGTGTGTAAATAAAATAAAAAGGAAATTTAGCTTAAATATGTTGAGCTACCGCTTGCCTATGTATTATTAAGATAGAAGGCCATGAGTTCACATCCCATTAGAGTATAAGAATATAATTGTTTTTGATTGCGTAGCTGAGGTGGAAATGTTTTATAAAAGACGACTAAGAGAAAAACAGCAAATCAAAGCTTCCGTAGTCTAGATTAGAAAAGCAAAACAATTGCTGTTATTAATTAACCGTATATAGTTTCAAACATGGCGCAATAATACCAGGTGAATGCATAAGCTTTACGCTTTTACGTGTATTTTGTTTTTGTAAAATCATGTTTAGCTGTCAAAAACGGTTGGCAACATGTGTGTATGTATTTCAATATATATGTTGCCAGATGTTTTTGACAGCTTAACAAGATTTAACAAAAACAAAATATATGTAAAAGTTAAAACATATCGCTCATTTAATAGAACAACGTCATAACTCAAAAAAATTGATTTCGAGAAAAACGAGTTCAAAGTTTTTAATTCATTTGTAGTTCCTATGCACGACATGGCAGTATTTTCGTTCGTATGTGGAGATTATAAGAGATATTAATCTTAATTTTTTTTTACAATATGAATAACTGTTTAGCGAATAATTTTGCATGATTTTCTCAAAAATTGTATTTTTTGAGTTATGACGTTGTTCTAATAAAAGAGCAATATGTTGACCGCACGATCTAATGCAGTCACCTGTTTAATGCGCCTTGGTTTCAAATTAATTTATCGAATTTTGAATCGCTTGTCTTGTAAGATAGAATACCAGAGTTCAAATCCCATTAAACTATAAGGATTGTAAGTTGAGCAGCTTAGATGAATGATGAATGTGACGTCATTGCATGATCAATTATTACATTGTACCACTGACGAAATTTAGCGCTTTAACTAGAAAGAAAAAGAGAGAACGTGTTTATTTCATTACATTTTTTTCACTCAAAAAATTAATTGTTATAAGGAAATTAAAAAATTCTTGAAATTTGCAGTCAATGCTTGTTTATTTGTTTGTTTGTTGGTTTATTTGCGAATAATATTTTTAAACTGCTAATAACTATTTAACTCATTGCTTAGCTGTGTGGAACTAATTGCTATTGCTATTAAACAAAGTTGGCAAAAAAATTGGCCCAAATTATATATTAACAAAAAAAAAAAAAAAAAAAAAAAAAAAAAAAAAAAAAAAAACAATAACATTTGTATAATAAAGCAAATATTGAGAAATATATTTGAAAAAAATTAAATTTATTAAAAACTGAAACAATGGCGAATTGTCTTTTCTAATATTCGAAAACTCCAAAGTCAATTATTTTATATTTTAGATTCATTTGTTTTCGAAAAAAAATTTTAATTTATTTTATTAAATACATTAAACACATTTAAACATACTAAACATTCATTGCCATCACTATGGACACCTGTCTGTTACACTTTTTTCTTAAACTTTGCTAAAAACTGCGTCTTGCATCACTGGTTTTCAAATTGATCCACTGTTCCATTAGTTTAAAAGGAAGCTTCGCTTAGCAACATATAATATTAAAAATTATTTAAGTCTTAAGATTTAATGAACAAAAAAATTTTTTATGCAAAAATTTTTGTAATTATAAACAACAACAAAATACAATGTGGCATCATTAAATTTCAGAGTTGAATTAATATAATTTGTTGAATAAAAATCCGTTATAAATAAATCATTCTGTGCTAACAGTCTGCTCGTTTTATTTTTAACATTTTCACAGCTCATTGTTTTTGTTATAAAAGCCATGCATGGGAATTTTTCAATGGCATTAAAATTTCATGGTCAGTATTTTAGAGAGAAAAAATATGCCACTGGAAAAAAATTAAGCACTAAATTATAAAAAAAAGTTCAATCTTAAGTCCCATAATCTATTATTCAGAAGAAAAAAAAATATAAACGGAGGTGAATTGCGTTTTTGGAACCCTGAATTTTTTTGTTTTAAAACATGATTAACTGTATGCAGGCTTTGGGTTCTAAATAATTTCATAAAAGGCAATACAGTGATATTAACTTGCACAATCTTTGGGCCAAACTAATGCAGCAATTTAAGAGTTTTACAGGTTGTGGCACATATGGTCTACATCAATATTGCACAATATTTGCAGAAAGACTTCTGTGTTTTTAGTTCTTTTATCGTGTACCAGCAACAATCATTACTTATTTCCTTCCCCAACCTCCTTTCGTTCACTAATGAGAAGAAGTTAGAATATCGATAAAAGCCTTCCTTCTAAACAGCAATCCACCAAGTCCTGCACCACCCAAAAAACATAAACTCTAGATTGAGGATTTTTCGTCATTGACTAATCATTATAAACTGCATATTTCGCCAGATATCCGTTAACACTTCAGCTACTTATACGAGGCTGCCTGCAACTAAGTGTCTCCCATCAACCATTTTAGAACCATGCTCGCAGTGCTGGTCTATTTTGCAATGTCGAATGAATGCTTCCTGGTTGAGCTCATATTCCAGTTGCCATTAAAGTATTTTTCCTTATTTTTTAGAAAAATTATGTAACTAACCATTATTTTAAATTAAAATAATAAAATATCTAATCTAAATAACGTAACATTTTTCTCGTTCACTTCAAACCAAAAAGTTTAAACGAATGAAAACAAAACGCTTTTTAATCGTTTTTAATGATTGATTGATTGTTTTTTCCTAAGATTTAAATTTCTTTCTTTTTTTGATTTTATTTTTTCTTACATATTAATTTTTGTACATTTTTAAATATAAATTATTGATTGTTTCTGCGAACATTAAATTCAACTTTTAAATGTTACATAAGTTTCGGTTTTTTTTAATTTTTTACAAGTTTTTTTAGTGCCGGCAGGCTAAACAAATCGTTAGAGTTTACAGACACGAGATAATAATAGTGGTCAATGTCATAAAACTTTCACGAGTTAATTTTCAAAGCTTTTTTCTTTTGCAATAAACGCACGTTTTTAATGCCCATCTATCTGTCTAACAGGAGGCTGTTTTTATTTTTATTATACAAAAAAATATTTTTTAAAAGGTTTCCACAAGGAAATGCTTTACAAACACAAAACATTTTACTTCTTTTTCAATATGAAATTAATACTGAATACAAAAAAAAGAGATAAATAGCTACACGTTTAAAGTGAAGAAAATTTATTTATTTTTTTCTTATTGATAACCGGAAGATTTTAATTACGGAATTTTCTTATAATTAGACTTGTGTAGTTCATAAACGAACTAGTTCATTTAAACGATTCCATCGATTGAACTAAGTGAACTAGTTCATACTTTGAAGTATACCTAGTTCAGTTTTAAGCTACACTTTGTATTTAAACTACCAGACAAGATGAACTAGAATTCATTTCTGTGTTTTTTGTTGACTATTTTGAACATGAAATTAATGATGCCACACGCATTTTATTGAACATTCGTTTTTAGCAATGCTACGATGTTATTGCTTTTGTGTTTATAAGTTTTTTTAAAAATTACCTTCCAAGCTCAAAATTATTAATTTATATTAAAATTTAAAAATAAAAACTCACGTGTGTCGCTCCTTTTCGTTTAAAAATCATTTCAGCAGTGATGCCACCAGAATGTCCAGATTACAGTCATTTTTCTAGAGGTTATACTAAAATAATCGACAGATGTCAAATGGAACAAAATGAGATAGGACCATCTTAAAAAGATGTTAACATCTTTGGAAATTGATGGTAAATGTTAGATGTTGATCAGTGTAAAAAGGCTTATGGAAAAAGAAGACTATCGTATTGTTTATGTAACAGTAAAAAAACACTACAAATCATAAACACGATACAATAGAAACGTCTGCAACATTTCAACAATAAAGTAATTTTGCATACTAATGACATTAAAAAGTGTCAAGCAAAACATTAAATAAATAAATAAGTAAATAAATCTTAATGTTGAATAATTTTGTTACTTTATTCTTTTATATTTCAAGTCAGTTGACACTTGTAACATTTATAAAAATACAAGTGCCTTGAGACAAAGAACTCAATGCAGAGCAGTAAAAACAGGTCCAACTCATACCAACTTGTATTTGTTTTTTTTTTTGCACATTTGCACTTTTTAAACACAATTCAGATACATGAACATCTACATTTTGTTATAATACGAGGGCAGACCCAAATGGAATTTTTTTACCAAAATATGTTGTTTTTACACTTTAAAATAGAAAACATTATTTTTAATGATTGCGAAAACAAATTTGTGTTGTTTTATTTTGTTCTTCATTTTCCGATTTGTAATTTTAAAAACATTAAATGCATTTGTTTGACATTATGTTTGGCTCTAAACAAAAAAATTTAATTTTACTATTTATGGTTAAAAATTTTTGAAGAGATTTTTCAGACTAACCTCGCATATTTATATATAAATACATATAAAAATAAATGTAGTTTTTATCGATAAATAATTTGTAGTGCTTAAGAAGAGTTTGCAGAAACCAAAGATAGAAATAAACAAGCCTACAAACACTCAAATGTTGAAAATAAAAACTGGAATTTATGGCTTAAGAATGTGACTTTTGAAAGGCGTTTGTTATTTTTTGTTAATTCTTTTTTAAAAAAATCTAAACCAAAGATAATTCGATTTTGTTGGTCTATTTTGCTTTTTATAAGAAAATATTTCCCTGTTTTCAAGTTTAAAATAGAAGTTAAGCTTCAATTTGTTGTCTTTATTTCTTTTGAAACTTTGATGAGTTTTCTTTTTTTTTAAGTTGTTTTTGTAATGCATAAAATAAGGTCTTGAATTTTTTTTTAATCTTGATTGATTGTTGTTTCATTTTCATTTTATTCTTCATTCTCTACATAAAAAACTGTTTGTGTGTTCTGTGACTGTTACTTGCTGACTTTGTAAAACTCTTCAAAATTAGGTGTCACTTAAAAAAGAAGTCTTACTAACTGAACAGCATAGAGAAAAAAAACGTTAAAATCTTTATGGAAATTTCAAAAGAGAAGGAGATAATTGACTAACATTGATACTTGTATGGGCAGATGATAAAAAGATGGACTAATGACTGCATAGAATGTGTGTCATTGGAAAAGAATTATACAAAGAAAACTTAAATACAACACAATCATAATAAAACAACATTGTGACCATTTTCTTTTTTTGCATTTAAACCCAGGGTCTTTAAATTTATTAAATTTTCAAATTGTTTCTTTTTTTCAACGAGCCGGTGTATTTCATTACTTCAATCGTCATTGTTAAATGAAATAATTATTTCGAAGTAAAAATGTATACAATTAATGCTTGGTATTTTTTCAGTAACATTGAACTCTCATTGGCATTATATGAAATATTGACAACCATTTAAAGCCATTTATGCTACTTATTTTTTTTTTAATTATAATTGTTTTTAATAATGGTAATAAAGTTGTTAAACTACCAATTATAATTTGAAAAAAAATGCTTTTGCAAAACACAGATTTACGAATTCAGTTCAATGTTGAAGTATTGAAGTAATTCCTTACTATACTTAAAGAATCTTTACTTACAATAATGCTTGGAAACTATTTAATTATTAGTTAATAATAATGACTTTGTTTTGTAACTATTTATCATTGAAAGCTTTTAATTAAAAAGCATTAAGGAAAATACTGTCAATGCTTAAAAGTCAAGAGCATTATTTATCATTTAATACTAATGAAGTTAAAAATTAATTAGCCTAACTAATTACTCCCAAGTATGATACAAACACATAAGAATATTTTTATTGGATGATTGGGCCATTTTTTAAAGTGGTTTGAGTCTTTTTTTTAACCGACTACCAAAAAGTAGGAGGTTATCAATTCGACTGTATGTTGCTTTTTTATGTTTGTGACTGCAGAACTAAGTCATTTCTGAACCTATTTTGAATTTTTTTTAGTAATTTGGTAGATTATGTTTACAGATTGGTCCCGTTTTAAAAACAGTTCATAATCTTAAAAATTAAAGGGTGTCCCCATACAACATACCGTAAAACGCACTTCTTTAAAATTTTAAAAAATGCACATTACCATAGCTCCTAATAGCAAAAAGTAATACAAAAATAAATCAAAATTAAAGGGTGTTCCCATAGGAGACGTAAATTGACTTTTACCGCGTATTTCTTGACCTGTTGTAGACAAACGCTTGGAAATTAAACAGGATGTCGATTACTATGACCGTTATAATAACAAGTATAAACATTCAAAATTATAAAATAAAGGGTGTCCCAATATTTAAAGTAATTTGATGTATGTGGCCAAACTTTTGAACTATCATAGATAGACAGCTGAAATTTACAAATAACCTGTATTTCTGAGTGCGCTATAACAACAAGTATAAAATTCGATTTTAGAAATTAAAAGGTGTTCCTATATTTGAAGTAAATTGACTTATATGCCCCTATCGTTTGAACTGCTATATACAAACACTTTTTAATTAAACAGAATGTCCACTACTTTGTCTGATATGTTAAGAAGTATAAATATTTCAAATTATAAATTATAGGGTGTTGCAATAGTTGCTATCAGTTGATGTATATGACCAAACTGTTGAAAAGTTGTACACAGTTGATTGAAACTCGCACAGAACCTTCATTGCTAGGTCCGTTATAACAAGTAGCAAACTTGAAATTAGAAATTAAAGGGTGTCCCTATAACTGATTTAATTTTACTTTTATGGTCATATCTTTGAAACCGTTAGAGACAAAATTTTAAAAACTAGGCAGTCTATTATTATTTTGGGCATAAATACTTAATAATAGAAATTAAAGGGTGCCCTAATGGTTTTCATTTGTTGTCTATGTGCAATCTTTTGAACAGCTATAGACTACCGTTTAGAGTTAAAAATTTTTTTTTACTGTTTCATCAATAAAAAGTGTAAAAAATAAAGGGTACCCACATAACTGCTATTTTCTTGTTAATCTGCATTCATATTTTGTTCGATTACACATAAAAATTTTGACACAATCTTTCTCGAATATAATATAATTAGTGATTAATAACGTCCTAAAGAAATATGATTTTAAATTTGTCTGTTTTGAAGTCGGTTATGTTATGTTATTTTTTTTTTTTTCAAGAATTATTAAATTTATATGAAGAATTTTTGTGCTTGATTAGTTTGATAGAGTTAATTGGTAAAAAGATAAAAAGGTTTAGTTAAATCACAACCTTTAAATTTTTCGGCTTAAATATATCTGGTTGCTGGTGAACTCACACTGCCTTTGAAATAATTTTACAAAACGATTAAAATTGTTAAGACTTAGGAACGGTTTATGTATAAAACAGTTTATAGCACATTGCATTTAATGTCATCATTGATTAAGTTTTTGTCAAAAATGGACTTATACTACTTTTACCGAAAACGGCTTATCTCAACTACCGATTCTTATATTTTGTTTTTCATATTTCATTAATTTAATTGCTATTATTTTTATTATTATATTATTTTTTATTTTTCTAATATTTTTAATTACTTTGTATGCCTCCTTTACCATCAAACTTCATCTCGAAACACTCATAATATTATTTGTCATTTGTCATTAAAATTTTTAAATTTTAATCAAACTAAACTGCTGCTGTCCCAAAAATCTTCTATTACGAATAGACTGTGAAAATCGCACGAAAATCAGGACTTTGACCACTTTCTCTTTCAATAGTAGAGCTCTCTTACTTTGATTTTATTTTTCTAATTCGCATAACATTCTTCGTTAGCAAGTCTTTATATTGCGTATAGTTTTAAATTCAATTATAGGTACGTGGAATAAATCCAGATAATTTTCTACTTATTTTTACATGATATTCCACGAATAATCCAAGAGCCCTTCATTGTGCACAAATTTCTCCTGTAACGAGAAAAAATACAGACATCATCGAATTGCCAACAATGTCGTGTAGTATAAACGAAGCAGGGTATCTTTAATATTAAAAATTGTAATTGTAAATATTTTTAATATTCGAAAATCCACCCAGAACATTGACTTTCTTGTAGCTTTCAGTCATTTCTAACTGTTTTGTAAACGTCATATTAAAAAAATCCTTTTCTTTACTCTCTACATTTGTATGGAAAATTGGAACGAACTTAAGCTTTAATTTGTAAATTAAAACGCTTTTAAACTGCTTGAAAATTGTAATCGAATCTAAATGTGTTAACAAAAATTTCAAGTTCAAGTTTTGTTTCGATAATTAGCAACAATTTGTCAATTGGTAATGAATCATATGCAAAAACAAAACAATTTGTTTATTTGCATTCAAGTTGTTCACTTCTTTAAAAACGTTTTAATGTTTTTAATTAATTTTTTATTTAAATTTTTTAGTCCTTTGTTTTTAAAACTGCACCAAAAATCACATATTTTTTTAATTGTAGTTTTTATTAACATCTGGTTATTTTATCATTATTAAGCTTTTTACTGCCCCATGCCTTTTTTATGTTGTTGTGTTTGTTGTTGTTGTGGTCGTTACTGCCAGTAGTGCACTATATTTAATTTTTTTAACTCTTTTGTTGTTGTTTTTTCTTTTATCTTTCGAAATCATATTTAATGTTTAAGTGAAAGTAATACTAGTGAACTTAAGTGACCCTCACGTAATTATCTGTTTTACTCGCCTGTCTTGTTATTGCAATCTCTGTATTTTGCGTGTGTATGTGTGTGTTTGCTTATCTGTTTGACGTTTAGCTTTCTTGTGTTTGCGCTTCCTTCTTTTTGTGTGCTTTTTCTTTATGATTTTTAAAATGACTCTCATTAGTTGGGATGTATTTGCGTGTGTAACAATTGTATTTGGCTGCCAAACTGTCTGTTAATCAGTTTGCTTTTGTTTATTAAAAAATCTCTTAATTGACTTGCATATGTTTTGTGTTTGTTGTTGTTGTTGATTGTTAAAGCCAGTTATCATTTATTTTTGTGGGAAAATGTATGTTTTTGTTTGCCTTGGTAGGAAGCAAAATGTTAAAATCCGATCGTTTTGAAATTTTGAAACCGTCTTAAGGCCAGGATTCACTATCATAGACAAACGTACGATTTAGTCACACAAAAATCTAACAGAATTCTGTTCTACTTTAAAAATCGTTTCAAAATGGAGTCGCTATACAAAAAACATGCGAAAAACATAGGTTTTGTTGTTTTTTTCTCCTCATCCTTAAAACAAAATCAACTCTGATCGCATAAAGAAAAACATTTGTTGAATTATTTCAAAAGACTATATTAATTTTTGACAGATCGTGCGACTGAGTTTGATAGTGAATCCTAATGGAATAGGTTACCCAGCTTCCATACAAATTAAGTATAAATTATTAAAATTCTGTAGAGCTTATGTTGATTACTTTGTATATAAAGTATATTTTCAAACAAACGCCTGGTGGTATATGGATTCCAGGACGGGTACCTCCCCATGAATAGCGTAGTATAATGTAGTCATGCTATATTAAAAATAAAACCTTCAAAAACGAGTCTCAAAATTTTATGAGGGTTACTTTAAAAATAAAGCTACTAAGACCGAAGTGTCATGAAAGCGGAACAGAATAGGGTGCCCCTTCACAAGATATTTTTTTATTATCATAAATTTGAGAAATTACAATACTCACAATCTCTAAATTTTACTTGAATTATTCAAAATTTATTATGGGCACTTGAAAGCTAAAACTTTCATTTCAATTAAAAATAAGTTTATAAGCGACTTAACAAAAGGAAAAGGTTGTCAATTCGTCTGTATTATTTTATTTTTGTTTACACATAACTCTCTGAACCGATTTTAAAATATTTTTTATTTATTTTCTTTACGGAAGGTGATCCCATTTGAAAACGAATTCTGGCTACTTTTTATTCAAAATTTTTATATTTCCAAATATACGGCGAATATTTTCCGCAAATTGTCTGGTGCTAAAAGCACTCGCTGGCACCTCCTGTGGAAAGACTAAGGAGACGATAGTGGCAACATACAAGACGATTGGCCGCTCCCTTCTTAATTATGCTTCCCCGATTTGGACCTCAGTCCTTAGTGATACTAAATGGCGAATTTTACAAACTGCAACAAAAAAATGCACTCAGAATCGTTACAGGATGTGTTAAAATTACAAATAAGATCACTTCCATAAAGAGACTAGAATGCTTCCGCTCAGATGACATAACGAACTACTGACTAAGCAATTCCTAATGGCTTGTCACCTGCCCAGTCACCCTAATCACGAGGTGATATTGCGGAATCCCCCGCCCCGACACATTCGGCAGGACTTTACCGCAATTACATCCGGAATATTATTCCGTCTGAAATAAACCGGACATCCATTGCAGATACCCAAAAACTATTACATCGACAGGTGGTCTTAGACACAATAAATGGCTACAGATGTCATAAAGTCCTGAATGAACACCCACCCGCGATTTCAGAAAATAAGAGGCTTCTGCCCAGGCAAACAAGATCAGTTAAGAGCCGGTTGGTGCAGTATCTTTAACTGCTTCCGTGAGCGAATATTTCCCGGCGCTTTGAACCGTTGCCCAGCCTGTCTTTAAAGCCCTCACCACACAGTGCACTTATTTAATTGTCCCAATAGGACCACTAATTTACGCTCTTTGGACCTACGGATGCGGCCGATTGAGGCTGCGCAATTTCTTCACCTCACAGTACCACCTGATGACACACGTACACATAATTGAGTTTTCCTTTGCTTTTATTTTATATCTTTCCAGGAAAGAACTCTCGTCAGCAGCAGAGCTGTTACAACAACAACACAAGAAATAGGCGTTAAAATTTAACGCAACTTAAGAAGTAATGTCAATTAAACAGTTTAATTAGCGACTGTTTGAAATGATTTGAGACGTAATAACGTGAATTTTATTTACATTTTCTGTTCTATATTCGAATGCCAAAAGAAAACCACTTTTTAAAGCCTACTTTTAGTCGTTATAAAATAGTAAAAATATACTTATATGAAAAATAAAAGTAATAAGGCATTTCTTGATAAAAGTTTGATCGATTAGCAACATTTCTCCCATTCAAATTATTATGGAGGTAGCAATCCAGAAAATGCTGCATTGCATTCCTTGATTTCAATAAAAACTTAGATTAACATTTATAAATAATTTTTCGTTTTTAAAAAACTTAGAAATTAAAATATGAATGTGTGAACCTAAGCCGAACTAAAATTATTAATTTGTTATTGCCGAAGACAATATCGTAAAATTTGTAATTTTTATAATAGAATATTATTTTACTGAAAAGAAAAAAATGTGGTAACAAAAGTGTAATAACCTTTTCTTTAAGACCCACCCAGGCAATAACTTAACATATTCACTCTCTTATTATGCTTAAGGTTAAATAACACATAAAACATAAAAGGTCAATTAGACCTGTCAATACCATAACGCCTTAGCCATTATCATTAACATGACCAATAACCATAATCATATTTACTGTCATCGATTTGTGGTGCCATAAATAAATAAACTTAAACTGAGGAAATAAAAAGAAGTTCAAACGAAAAATAAAAACTAAGACTTGCCAATCAATACACAGTGGAAATAAAACATAAAAGCAAAATAAAAAAAACATTCAATTAATACATCAATCCAACTGCATGTGTAGAGTTATAGTAGAAAATCAAAATTTAATAAAGATCTGTGGTAACGGCTACAGTTATGACGTCGTGGTATGTCATTAATAATCAAATGTTATGGTAAGGGCACGTCTAATTAAACCTTAAAAAGCAGTTTAATTGATAATATATTAAATAATTTAATAAAAAAAAATAAAGTCAAGAAATTTGTGTTATTTTTTATTGAGAGAAAATTTCCAATAGAAAAAAATCAATAGATTTAAAAAAAACTGACATTGTTTTTTAAGCTTCACTGAGTTTTTCTATTACATTAATCTACATTGAATTAGGTTTGTTTCTAATAATATTCTTTAATACAGGTGTGTCAACTGCAACAGGTTTTCGCTCTCCCTCACTCTCTCACAACACAGCAACACAAGGCCATTTTTGCGTTGCCATTGTTTGCATACAAATGTTTTTTTTTTTGCTCTTTATTTTTTAATTCGAAAACAAGACTGATTATTATTTACATTTAAATTATTTATTTAATTTTATTTAGCAAAATTAATTTAATATTAAAATTTCAAAGAGAAAAACAAAAACCAAACTGCAAATGGTAGCAATTTGTTATGTCAGAGTAAAAATCGTTTGTAACCAAAGAAAACTCATGTCCATTAAATCACAAAAAAATATGATTTTAAATCAAGATTTTGACACTTCACACAATTCGTGATTAAACAAAGAAAAAAAATCACCCAGAAAATCTCTCAGACTCATAAATTTGAAAAATTAAACAATTCAAATGTTGGTTGGCTGTTGTAAATTTTTCATATTTGTTTTGATTGGATGCCATGACATGACAGAAAATATTAATTCAGCATCATGGAAATTGCAGCAAGCCATGCAATGCCATGCCAGCTGACTAAGTCATTTATCAATAGACACACATACATATACATATGTTCACACGTATGTTTGCTTGAATTGAGTTTAAAAATATCGTTTAAATGGTTTTCAATTAAATAAGAGCAAATTTAAGTTCGTAAGAAAATATAGTATTTTACAATTTAGTTGACTTACGTTCTTAAATTTGTCATTATTAAGAAAAACACACTAATAATTCTCAAATGGTTTATCTTTTAAATAGGATTCAAATCTATTTTGATTTTAAAAACTGGACTGAGTTTTAAAATTGTTTTAAAAAAATATTTGTTCTTAAACTAAAATTAAGCTTCGAAAAATATGTTTAAACAAAAAAATATTTTAAAACGAGGGTAGATCAATTGTTTAATTAATCATCGATAATTTGTCATCGACCATATTCCACAATTGTTGTAAAAATGTTTTTTATAATTTCTTAATTTTTATTTAATTTTTATTATTTGTATTTTGAAAATGTCGACGTTTCTAGAAGTTTAGCAATATAAAATAAAACATCATGTACACAACTACTTTGGTTGTATTTGATACAACATACAATATACAACAGGTTGTAATTTGTCTTAATCGCAAAAAATCATATATTGAGAACCACGGCAAAAAAAAGAAGGTTTCTTAAAGGGAACTTCGGCCTTTTGGCAAGTTCTTGGGAAATTCGTAATCTATTTTTTTTACCTTGCTAGTTGTAAGCTTTAAATACCTAATAAATTTTAAATAAAGTAAAAATCCTGCAGTTTTAAATTTTTGAGTGTTTTAAATCTTTGAGCTTTTAAATGGACAATATTTTTTGGCTCTTAAAAAAACAACTTCAATAAATAACTGACGATTGGGTGCTCTGCAAATAAAATCTTTTCAATTTATTATCTTCCATATTCAACCATACTTTTTTTTGAAATATCACTTAATGGTTCGTTTCGTATCTCTTTTTTTAAATTTAGTGACAAATTTCTCACATAAAAATAAAATGGTCAACATGTCTTTTGCTTTTTTTTTATATGAAAAAAAAAATCATAATAAACTGTAGTTCACTCTGTGTGAAACAAGGTGACTATAATATTTTTTGTGGGAAAATTTCTCACTTAAGTTACAGAAACAAGGCATAGACTTTTTTAATAAGGTGCTCGCAATTAAAAATTTTTTAATCTTGGACACTGAAAACATTTCACTAACGAAAATAAGTAAAAAAAAAAAATTTAAAATGATATCCTGCTCACCTTTTATTTCAAAAATAATAACATTTTTGCTTGTGAGCAAAATAGCCTTAAGTAAAAAAGGTAAAAAGCCCCGCAACTTTAAAGGAATAGGGAATATTTTCCAACTTATATAAGATAAAATTTCATAGCAATTGAAATATATAATTTTCTAAAATTTTCGTGTTATCCTCCTTTAATTTCAAGCCATATTTCAAAGACCCACTTATTTGAAATAATACAGACCTTATTATTCGAGTATTAAAAAAATATTAACAAATAAAACCCAGAATTTATTTTATTAAATCCTGGCATCCGTGATATATCAATCGCAAAAAATACTGGGATTTTTTAATTTTTCTTTTGGCAGCCCTTAATACAAAAGTTATTTCTGTATTGAGTGCTGTGCTGGCCAAACTCTACAAAAGGTTTTGCATAAGTTTTGTGAGACTGCCTTGCTATAACGTGGACTTCACTCAAATAATTATATTAATTGCAAGGATTTGTAATTAAGCCGTTAATTTATTGGCCTGGGTATTTTCCTGGTTTTTTCGACTTCAATTTATTTAATTTTTAATTTCTTTTACCAAGAATCTAGTCGCAACCAAACTAACACAGTTCTATTTTGCTTAATTTCAAAAAATTGATTTTTGTTGTTATATAAAAAAATAAGTTTTTTTTTTTTTTGTTAAAAAAAATGCTTTTTTTCTGAAAAATTCCTCCACTTGTAACATTTTGAATTGTAACGTTACACTCAATTTTAAATTTTCAGGTTGAATTACATTATTACAAAAGTCAAATGCAACAGCAAAGATGCTTTAACTCATTTCAACCTGTTTAACTAGAGCTTCGTTTTTCAACATATTTATCTGCTTTTATCTTTCTATTTTTTTTTACTTACAAAAAATAATTGAATAAGTCAACAATAGCACGATCTATGTGTGTTACTATGAAATATTTTCCACATTGTTGTCTTATTATTATTTTGCCTACGACAGAAAAAAAACGCAAAAATAAATTTTTATCTTCCTGTAGTAAAATGAGATCAACAGCAGTTATCAAGTAACTGTTGTGTCTGGTTACAGTTACAAGAGTTTTTTTAAAGCACCACAAAGTTGTTTAAACAATAAACCCTTGAAATGCAGTTTTCTTTTTGTAAGAGGAGTAACATTCAGACAATAATGCCTGCTAAATAATTGTTTTACCTTCTTGGGAAAAGAAAAATAATTTTTCTTTTCAAAATCTCTGCGCCCTCTGGTGATAAGAGTCATCATTCCAGTAACTCTTATTTGTTATTTACTTCGCTGTAGATTTAAGGCTGCAGGGTAAATGACAGAGAAAAGAGGTACTGTGATGGAATAAAACAAAAATTTATAATAATAAATAAATAGTAATAAATTGGCAGCTGCTGGGATATGAACTCAGGCCATCAAATAAATCACATGCTTAGAAAAGTAAAAATACAGTAATGTTCTGACCATCACTAAACATGTTGTGGAATTTAATTTATTTGAAAAATAGAAATGAAATTAAATTAAATGAAATACTAATTGTATAAAAATAAAGAAGACATTTCATAGTTGTCGATCTAAAATTTTATTTTTTTATATTTAAAAAAGTCCTTAAATGTTTTATTATTAAGTAATTGATTTTTACGAAAAATCTTTATTTTAAATATTGGACGATTAAATTAATTGTTTTATTCTATTTAGTTTTAATTCTTGTCGAGTTAACGATATCAGCTCTGCGTTTCCAGAGAAAACCAAAGGTTTTTGAATACACAAAGAGAGAGAGAGAGTTAGATATCCAGTCAGTAACACTAAAGTTGCTGCAAGGATTCTTTTTATTTTAAATGCGTACAATTTCTGCAGAAAACATTTAATTTTCTATTATTTGCACCTGTCAGGCAACGGCAAATGTTTTTAGCAACCTTTTTGGATGGATTTAGTTTTGTAAAATAGAGACTAATAAACTTATCAGGTCAGGTATGAATGTTTATTAACTGTGTTTCAATTTTTACTTTTTTTCTAATTTAAAAGGGAACATAAATTTATAACGTTTTTTTTTTTTAATTGTCTTCACTTTACAACAAAATATAACAGTGATGAAGCTTAAAATTTTTGTTATAAAAAACAACAAGGCCTACCAAATAACTTCGTATCTTATCGCTTGCTATGTATTAAATATTGATATAAAAAACTTTTTTTTTTGGAATGCCCGCCGCAAGCTGTCGCAACTGTTTAGGAATGTTTGCGATAACACTCAACATAAGATTTTGTATTAAAAAGAAAAAAAATCAAAGAAAAGTAAACAAAATAAAAATTACCATTGTTTTGAAAATAAAGTGATTAAATGTTTATTTATAAATCAGAGTATTTATTAATGCCCCTGAGGGCATAATAAATTTTTTAAAAATTAATTTGAAGCAGTCAAAAGGGTTGTGTTTTAAGATATAAAGTAACCGAACATTTAGCAAACGTTTGAGTTAAAAAGCAAGTAAGAGTGGTTTATTATATGTAAATCTAGTTTAGTGAAATAACTCCAATTCAAAAAAAAATATATGGGTGACAGAGAATTAAAAAATCTAATTTTTTTTAAATTTTATAAAAAATATCATCGGCTCTTAGTGGTTTAAGATTGCTAAAAAATTTAGTTGTTCCTGAAAGATTTTTTCCAAAACTTTTAAATGATACCCATATTGATTGTCTTAAAAAATGTGGTGCACAAATGTACTTTTCTATGAAAACTTCAGAGGCCCATAACTCAAAAAATATGGGCACTCGCCAATTATTTTCATTTTCATTTTATTTTTTTTTTCTTTTTAATGATATATCGCCCCATATATTTGTTTTTTGATTGCGCTACTTCACTTAACTAGAATTTTTCCAAATGATACGAAAAAATTAGAGGCAGGCGTGGGGTTTTCCCCGCTGCCTAGAAGGACATGGACCGATCTTGCTGATTTTCAATAGCAAAATTTTCGAAACTATGTGTGTATCGATTCGCGTATTATATTTTCCTTGGTTTATCTAGTGCCTTGGCAAAGTTGACTTCAATCCGAACACGGACGGACAAGCGGACATTGCTCAACTGACTTCGCTATGCATAAGAATTCAGAATAGATACACATTATGGAATCGGAAATGGTTATTGTAAAAAATACAAATGGAATGAAAAACTTAGTTATACCCTTTTCCTACCTGTGGTGAAGGGTGTTGCAACAACTCTTAATTCTAATCTTGTATTTTCTATCAAAATTGTATGTCTGTCAACCCAACCGAGCCTTATTTATTTGAAATATGAATAAAAACTATCGTATGTATGTGTGTATAATTCTTTCAATATTGAATAATAATGATTCACAATGGCGTAAGTGTTTTGTTCGATAAACAATTCAATTTATAAAGCAGCACTAATTTACTTCTTCACCAATGTTTTAGCACCTTATTGATTTGGTTGTAGTATCTCACAGCAGCAAAGTCCAAAGCCGATAGCGTCAAAGTCCGTTTTAATTACCACTGTAAATTATTTGTTTTTAATTGTGCAAAGAAAACAGAGCTGCATTTTAATGTTGTAAAAAAATTTAACCGACCCAAAGAATTTTACTTTATTTTTTAATACATTGTTTAAATTTAAACAGTTTAATTTTATAGAATGTATTTTTTTTTATCAGCAAAATGAAAGTAGAGAATTAAAAAATAAGAAAAAAATCATCAAGTGAAAAATTTAGCGCTCGCCCATATTTCCGAGTAACGATGCCTCTAAACCTTTATTTTTTTTTAATATCAATATGGGTATCATATAAAAGCTTTTAAATAGATATTTAAGGAAAATTTAAATTTTTAAAAAATGCTTAACCCATTAAGAGCCGATGGTATTTTTATGTAAATATTTTTTTTAAATTTTCTTAATTCTGTCACCTCAATAATTGTCTTTTATTTACATACATGGTGAAGGGTTTATAAGATTCGGCAAAGTCAAGTATAGTACGTTAAAATGAAATAGTGGAAACTAAACGCTTTTTAGGAACAAAAAAAAACCGATCGGAAGTTAAAAAAAATTAAATTAAAACTGATTAGATTGTTTAACATGGAATCAAATCTATTCCCTTCGAAAGGGCATGCCTGAATATTTCCAAGAGAAATTTATGTGCTGTTTCTATATTACAGGCGATCAACTCGTCTGAAAAATTTGTATGAAAAGCACTCAGTTTTTTGAGTTACAGAAACGGCACATTAAATTATGAAGTGAATTTTTTTAATTATTTATTTATTTGTTTTTTCTTAGCGATATTATAAAACATCATCCCTTACTAACTTATCGAATTGCTTTATTTTTAATAGCAACATTTTAGAAACTATTTGGAAAAAATCGGTACCATACAAGTATCCGCAGTTTATAGGGGTCCTTAAAAAATCTGTTTTATTGCCAGAAACGCATACTGATAAATGAACGTCACTTAATTTCCTTTTTCTAAGGATTTAGAAGGCTTTTGCATAATTTCTAGTGGAAATGAGTATTGTAGAAATTGCTAATGAAATTACGAAATTAAATGCTTCCTTTAAAAAACGGCCATTGAATTGTAATTTTTTTTTCTTTTTGTAAGTTTGTATGAGTGATAAAAGTTTTTTGTATTTAAATACAGAGTTATTTTGCAACTTTTTTTACACAATATCAAAAGTCAATAAATCCCGTGGTTTTTTTTTCTAACTTTAATTGAAACAATTAAATGAAATTGGATGAGAAAAAAAAAGAAAAGTGAAAGCGCCTTCAAAACATAAATTTTCTATTATTATAATTTTACCATAAAACGGTGCTGCAATTAAAAAACAATATTCATTGAATAATAATAAAAAAAACATTCATATTTAATTTTAATAACAACCAGCTGCTAATGAGTTGCTTTGTTTTATTCCCGTTTATAAAATATTATTTTATTTTAATTTTGGTTTTTTTCTTTTTTTTTATATATAAAAATTTTACATATTTTATAACAATCGATTTCTTAATTACCAGCTGCAATTTATTGGATTTTACTTTTCTGCCGTTTGCTTACTTTCCTTTTTTTCCTGTGGAAAAGTATTTTTTTTTTTAGATTAATTTTTAAAATCTTTTAGTTTCATTTTCTAGTTTGCCTTGAAACTGTTAACGAATCGGTCTATTATTATCAGTTTACATTTGTTGTTGCCTTTAGCAAAGATAAAAATGCTAAAAAATTTAATGTTTTAAAACAAAAATATAAAAAGCAAATATTTTTTTATTTGTAAAATTATTTTTTTATTTTTTTAAACACACACAATACATAACAATTATTTTTAAATCAAACAAAAATTAAAAAAAAATATTTATAGAACAAAAATATTGATCCTGCATTAATATGTTAAAAATAAATGGGAAATATTCAAATAAAACTAAAAACGAAATAAAACGCCAAATCGTTTTAATTTAAATAGAAAAATTAATTTAAATTAAATTAATTGAATACCAAAGAGTTATTTTAGTTTTCCATTACACCAAACGAAAGAAAAAAATGTTTGATTTACCACCAAAATGTCCAGCGTTGGCTAATAAATTAACGGGCATTTTTGGTTGGCGTCATACCTATAAAGTGTCAGCCAAACATGAAGGCATACAACATGTCTATTTACAAAAATCCTATTCATTGACACTACCAACTAAAAGGCCACCGTCACCATATGGTTATATAAAAGTAAGTATCACGTACACACACAAGCATATGTACATATGTGTGTATGTATATAAAAAAATATAAATTATTTTTAGAAAAAGTCAACTGGATAAATAAAGTTCTATTCTTTGTAACTTTCAAGTCTAGAAAAAAATTATTTATTTTTATGGAAATGTTTATTTGAAATTTGTTTTTGTTTTGTTTTATTTTATTTAATTATTTTTATCATTAATGACAATTGGATGGTTTTGTCAGTTAAAACGGAGGGCATATTTCCGGTTGAGTACGATATTATTTTTAATAAATACCTTTTTTTCTTTTGTTTGCTTGTTAGTCCATTATACCCATTAAAATAAAAGCAAATTACACCATTTCCCAAAGTAAAAATATTTATGAAAAAAAACATACTTTTTAATAACCAAAAAAATGAAGTCTTAATTATTAAATCAAGGCTTTGTATAAATTTATTAATATTAGTTTTTTTTTATTTAAAGTCGTACCACAAACTTATTACTTGTTTTAACACTTTGTGGTGCCACTTATTTTTTTTTTTTTTAATTTAACAATAATTATTTAATCTGAGTTTCAATATGAGTTTTTTTGGTGTGAGAATCTTTGCTTTGTTTTTATCAATTTTATTTATATTAAAAATGCAACCAACACCCACCCACTCATATTTTTTTTTTTTTTTTTTTGTTCATTGACGAAAATTTAAAAACACAACAAAAAACCACTTACACATTTTTTGCTGTTACATATGAGTCATTTGTTCTCGGTCATTGTTTAATTTATTTGGTTTGTTAAAGAAAAAAAAACCTTTTGTTTAACCAAAATATGTAATTTAATGACAGAAGTATGATATTTATGTCAGACGATTTTAGCGATAGAAATGACAGGTTTTAATCCTCTACATTTTTTTTAATTTAAATACACGAAATAACCCATGACTACTTACTTTCCCTCGTAAAAATGCTTGAAGAGTTCTGTATTATTTATGAGCTCTCTTAATTTTACATTTTATCTAAAAAACTAACCCTACTGTTTTCATTACAAATTCTGTCCGACAGTGTTTTTGTACCAGCACTCTATATTATATTTGAGAAAGGTTGCGCCAGGATTTTTTATATGTCGTAGAACAAAATATGAATGCAGATTAAACAAGAAAATTTAGCAGTTATGTGGTCACCCTTTATTTTTTACACTTTTTATTACTGACACAATAAAAAAAATTTGTTTAAATTCTAAGCGTTGGTCTACAACTGTTTAAAAGATTGGCCTCATACATCAAATAATAACCATTAGGGCACCTTTTAATTTCTAATTTTAAATATTTATACTTGTTATTATACTTGATATAGTAATGCACAGTCTGTCTTATTTTCCAGAGTTTGTGTGTAACGGTTTCAAAGATGGGTGATTATAAGTCAAATTACATCAGTTATAGGGATACCCTTTACTTTCTAATTTCAAGTTTGCTACTTGTTATAGCGGATTTAGCAGTAAAGGTTCTGTGCAAATTTCAATCAACTGTCTACAACTATTCAATAGTTTGGTCATAAACATCAAATAACAGCAACTATTGCAACACCCTTTTATTTATAATTTTAAATATTTATACTTCTTAATATACCGGACAAAGTAGTGGACATTGTGTTTAATTTTCAAGTGTTTGTATATAACGATTCCAACGATAAGGTAAATTTACTTTAAATATGGGAACACCCTTTAATTTCTAAATTATAATTTTATACTTATTGTTATAGCGGACTTAGCAATACAGGTTATTTTTAAATTTCAGCTGTCTGTCTATAACGGTTCAAAAGTTTGGCCACATACATCTATTATTGGGACACCCTTTAATTTCAAAATAAAAATGTTATTATTGTTATTATAACGAACTTAGCAAATTTGTAAATTTGAGCTGTCTGTCTATAACGGTTCAAAAGTTTGATCACATACATCCATTTACATTAACTATTAGGACACCCTTTACTTTATAATTTTAAATGTTTATACTTGTTATTATTGTCATAGTAATCGACATCCTGTCCAATTTTCAAGCGCTCATCTATAGCGGTTCAAAAGATAGGCGTATATAAGTCAATTAACGTCAGCTTTGGGGACACCCTATGATATTTACATTTATTTTTGTATTACTTTTTGCACCTAAAAAACACGTATGTTGTATGGGGACACCCTGTAATTTTTGAAATTATTAACTAATTTTTAAACGGGACCAATGTGTAATCACAATCTATCAAATTAAAAAAAATCAAAATCGGTTCAGAAATGACTGAGTTCGAATTGATAAATTGGTTCTTTTTTTTTTTTTAAGTTGGTTAATAAAAAAGCTTTAAATTTTTCATAACAAAATAAAATAAAATAAAAGAAAGTTAGACTCTCATGGTAAGGGAACCTTCTTGTGTTATTTCAGTGTGCGCTAGAAGGAAAAGTATCTATTTATTACGTTCCAAAAATCAAGACTATGTACATTACAATCGAGCGTTATGTGGGGATACTTTCTTTTGAGTTTTAAATAAAGGGTTCAGTTAGCTCAAATGGGGAACCCTTTAATTTAAAGTTTTTATTTTATACATATCGTTATAGAGGACATAGGACTTAATCCCTGTGAGGCTCTTTTTAATTTTTTTATATTATAATTTTTTTATACCAACTCTAATCACATGCGTTTTTGTGCAGAAGTACCGCTTCTATTTAATTTCCAGAGTTAGAGGCCTGTGACAGACAAGAATAACTTAAGGAACAAAACCCTTAAAAGAGCAACAACTTCAAAAACTAAAAAAGGAAAAAAAAAATCAGGATTTCTACTGTTTAAAAAGTCCTTTCATAATTTGATAAGAACAAGCATTTCAGGCTTTAACTTCATAATTACTTTTTACTTTATTCTCAGATCTACCTCGTAATACATTTAATAAGTTAAACATATAACAAAAAATAAGTTAAATATTTGTTAATATAAACTGGCAAGAACAGTTGTTGATTGATGACTAATTCACAATAAAAATAGCAAAAGATTTAAAAACTCCTAAAAGTTTGTAAAAATGAAGACATTCAAATTAACACTTCTAATAAAATAAAATCATAAATTTTTTTTCTTTGGTAGCACGATGCACAGTGGGATTTGTTTATACAATGTTTTGCAAAAAATATAAAGAGTGGTCGTAGAACGCTAAAATTTTGGTCTGAGAAAAATATAAAGTTTCATCAAAATTGGCCACGCCTACTGCCTAGCGTCCATAGAACCGAAAATTTGTTTTTGGCCCAAAGTTTTTGAAATTTGACACAGAGCCTTTTATTATCTTAATTAAGAATAAAAAAAACTTTCATCAAAATTTGCCACACCCACTACTCACCGCCCATATAACCTATATTATAGTTTTTCCGGCAACTAACAAATTATTTTATAAATTAATTTCAATACACGCATTTAAAAATAGACTTTTATTCATCATCTATCATTTCTTTCACTATATCATCAAGTTTCAGAACCTTTTTAAGGGGTTAACATCTAATGCTACTTTTTAAAGGATCTGACGATACTAGAAGTCGATAAAAAACATCTGCATTTTTTGCAACGCTATCACAATTTCTGAAGAACCCTAATCTATAATTTCTATAATTTCTATAATCTTTTTTCTGGCTTCTTCGGGTTCTTCAGAAAGCATGCCAATAGGAAGTATTGCCGCATCCATGATATCCTTTCCGTGTATCAGTAATACCAACTATATTTTTTAACAAACAGTTTTGCTGTTTCCTGAGCAAAATTCTTGAACTTCAAGTGCAGGGTTAGACAATTAAGGCCTGAACGTATTTCCATTGTTAGTAGACCCAGTTTCTTGTTGAACTGCATCCACTCGCCTACCCATCTGTTCCTTTAAGGCCTTTTAAATTCGAAGTTTATTTTCCAGTTTTAGACTAAATTTTATATTTATTTGTAATTTTTTTAAATTAAAAATTTTGTGAATTTGGAGACAAATTTTATGATTTTATAAAAAATTATTAATTATTTAAACTTTTTTTTTGTAATTGAAAGTATGGAGTCTTACCTTTCATTTTATTATAGCGGAGCCCCTAGCACGACTGAGCAACTTTTTTTTTCCTCACAAGAAAGTTTGCAATCACGAAACATTATAAAACAAATTTTATTCAATCATATCTTTTAAACCATATGAGCGAACTTTATAATTTTTCTTTTAAAATACACAGAAAAGGCATTTGAAAAAATTCACTATTTAAATCAGAGCAATAAAATTATCTTACGTGCGAACACTATAGAAGTGCGTAAACAGTTTTCAATATTTTGGACCAAAATTAACATGTGACTTTACTTTATTATTTCAAAGACGTTTTCCTTTTCGGATACAATTTATGGATTCTTCATGCTGAATCAATTTTCTACAAAACTGCATCATTTCATTTTTAAATTTTATGTGTAGCAAAAATTACTTATTGCTCAAAAAATCCCACTGTGCGATGTGTTGTACACGTAACATGAAAACATACATGCAAATATTTAGACATTGAAACTTCCTTTTACAAAAACCAAATCATAAAATACAAGTCACGTTCTTAATAAATAACAGTTGGATGATATTGTACAATAACAACAACCGAATGCTATTCAAGTAAAATATAATTTTTTCTGTTTTATTATGTCCATTTGCAGGATCCAGATTCTTGGGTGTCCGTACATCATTTGCAAACACAGTGCGGCATTTTAGATCCGGACGATTGTGTTCGGGATGTTGCCGATGACCGAGAGTATATACATGCAAGTTATGAAGATTCTGGACCGGATCCAGGCGTGCCACAGGGTGGTGGAGATGGTGCTTCGGGTAGTTCATCAGTTGGCACTGGTTCACCAGATATATTTCGTGATCCAACAAATACAGATGCACCCACAAACGGTGCTCACAATGATCATTCCACACCTCATATTGAGGTTACCAGCACTAAGGCCTGTCCTTCGACTGGTTTAGGTCTACAAGTAAGACGCAGTAGTGACCCCAATTTATTGGCTTCTTTAAAGGCGGCTGAAAATACCAACAACAAACGCTGGTCAGCTGCGGCGCCCAAATGTGCGGGCGATTCTCCCGAACGGCTGCATACGGAAAAAGCGGCTTATTTACCACCTCAGTGGGAAGAAGAAGATGATAGTCATCATCAAGCACCGCCCGTGCCAGCACATCAACCTTTTGCTAGATCTGGCCGATTGTCGATGCAGTTTTTGGGCGATGGCACTGGCTATAAATGGATGGATGCTGCGGAAAAATTGCAACAGCAACAACAATTGCAACAACTACAGCAGCAACAACAACATCAACATGTCCAGCTGCAACAGCAGCCAGCAAGAGATTATCAACAGCAGTTTTTCTCTAGTAAATCTTTGCCGCGGGAAAGTACACGCAAGGAACCGTTAGGGCAGGCCTACGAGTCTATTCGGGAAAAAGATGGTGAAATGTTGTTACTCATTAATGAGTATGGCAGTCCTTTAGGCCTAACAGCTATTCCAGACAACGAACATGGTGGTGGCTTGTTGGTACAACATGTAGAGCCTGGCAGCCGCGCAGAGCGTGGACGTTTACGTAAAGGTGATCGCATTTTAGAAATTAATGGTACAAAACTAATGGGTCTAACAGAGCTTAAAGTACAAGAATACTTGTGTAAAGCTTTAGAATCCTCGGAACTTAGAGTGCGTGTTATACGATCAAATACAAAGGGATCGAAAAATCGTCGTAGAGATTCCAAGGTGGCTGAAATGATTGAAGCTGAAGAGAAAATGGCATCTAGCGTTGAGAGCAAAGTGGCCACGGTTTCTCCCACTAGAAAATCGAATATAGCGCCTGTAGGAGCTTCTTTGCAGGTGGCCAATACACGCAAATTGGGCCGCAAAATTGAGATTATATTAAAGAAAGGTCCAAACGGTTTAGGATTTTCAGTAACAACGCGTGATAATCCTGCCGGTGGTCATTGTCCCATTTACATAAAGAATATTCTACCCAGAGGGGCGGCCATAGAAGATGGTCGTTTGAAACCGGGTGATCGTCTGTTGGAAGTTGATGGTGTAGCTATGACAGGCAAAACTCAAACAGATGTAGTTTCAATATTAAGAGCCACGCAACCAGGTGCAACTGTTAGATTGGTAGTATCCAGACAACAAGAGTTAGCTGAGCCAGAAGAAAGGGAAATTGTAAGTGAATCTAAATTTTTTTTTAATATTTTTTTTGTTTAATTCTTCAAAAATCTTTTGCAGAATTTCGAAAATAAAGAAAACGAATTTGATTCACCACCCAAACCACCAGCGCCAGTGCTGCCAACATCTGTAAAAACGTCTCAACAGGATATTAAAAAATCCAATAGTTCCCGTTCACTTTTCGAACAACATCAGCAACAACAAAATCAAAATCTAAACGAATCTCAACATTTTATCGATGCAGGCAGTGAATCCGCAGCTTCGAGCGTTAGTTATTTAATAAAAAAAAAACCTTTTCCATTTGTATAACAAAATTTAAATATTTTTTCTTTTTCAATAAAACAGGACAGCCTTCAAGCTGGTATTGCTTGGCGTTCGCGTGAAATGCTCACTCTACACATACCTGTACACGATACCGAAAAAGCTGGTCTCGGTGTCAGCGTTAAGGGCAAAACAACTTCCAATACAACAGGCTCCTCGAACGGTAGCTCTGGTGGCAATATGAAAAATGATGGCGATTTGGGTATTTTTGTTAAGAATGTCATTCATGGCGGGGCAGCTTCGCGAGATGGTCGCCTACGCATGAATGATCAATTGGTTAGTGTGAATGGTGTTTCGTTACTTGGCCAGAGTAATGCTGAAGCTATGGACACCTTAAAACGTGCCATTGTCAATAATCCGGGTAAACATCCTGGCATGATAACACTGCAAGTTGCCCGCAAAATCACCAGATCAGCCAGTTCAGGCGATATTTTGGAACACAGTAATGAAAGCTCGAATACCAGTGAAAATAGTGGAGCTACAGTGATTTATTTAAGTCCCGAAAAACGTTCAGTGGATAAACGTAATAGCGGCAGTTCAAACAGTGACATGAATCGGTGAGTTAAATTTATATTTATTCAAAAATGATTGTATTTACTTAAATGTGAAATATATCCTTTGGAAAAAAAAAACAGTTGGAGCAACCCCGTTTTAGATAGACTAACCGGTGGTGCTTGCTCTGGCAATTCAGGACAAAAGGGCCGCTCAACATCAGCTGCCATTAATTCCGTAACAGGAGTTAAGAACAGTGCTGTACATACTCTACGCAATGAGAGTTATTATATGGCCACCAATGAAACCTGGTCACCAGCTCTACATCATCAGCAACACGTCAACAACTCTGTTTTAATTGAACATGATCCAGAACCAACATCACCGTAAGTCATAAGATTTATTTTGTATTTTAAATCGAATTTAAAACTTGAATGATTTAATTTGTATTTGCAGAACACTTCCTCATATTCCCAATGACTCTTTAGCTTCTAGTTTAGCCAGTAATATTACGTCAAGCAATCAAAATTCCGCAACTGCGCCGCAAAATTTTGATGCCACTTATTCGTCACAGCTTAGTTTGGAGACAAACAATTCTGGGGTAGAACATTTTAGTCGTGACGCCTTGGGACGACGTTCCATATCAGAAAAACATCATGCTGCCTTGGATGCTCGCGAAACGGGCACTTATCAGCGCAATAAGAAATTACGTGAAGAAAGGGAACGTGAAAGGCGCATAGCTCATACAAAATCTGCTGTATTCAGTGGATCTATGGAATCTTTATCAGCTCGCATAGCGGAAGCTAATGCAAGAATTCCGGGCTATAAACACTCCAAAACAAACTCAGGCATTGAACAGCAGCAATTGCAAGCGGAAGCTAGAGATCAAGTAGGTGACTTGGGACCTTCATTGGGTTTGAAAAAATCATCGTCTCTGGAATCCTTACAAACTATGGTACAAGAAATACAAATGTCGGAAGAGCCACGAGGTGGGCCGACAACATTAAGAGCTCCCCGTGGCAGAGGACGCGAAGAGAGTTTAAGAGCAGCTGTATCTAGTGATCATGATGTGAAAAGTGAGTTTTTCTAAACTAAATTTAACGCGTTACTTAATTTAAACCTCGTGTGAATTTTAAGACACCTTTTTAAAATTTATTTTAATTTAAAAAAACATTTCAGAAGCTCGCCAAACCTGGCTTTTAGAAGACGGTGATGCTGCCGACGGCGGCTTTACCCAACGCAATGGCCCATTCCAAAGTTCTCTTAACGATGGCAAGCACAAGCCCAGAACAAAGAAACCTGGAATTCTACGGGGCATTGGCTATATGTTTCGTTTTGGAAAAAATCGAAAAGATGGTGTAGCACCTGCCGAAAGCCAGCCACCCATTACAAACAATGCTGCAAATGAAAGAACACCTGCCAACAATCAAATACCGGTTGCTGCTTTAGCAGCTTTAGAACGTAATTCAAAATTAGCACCGCCAGCTTACCAGCCTCCTCCCCCACTTCCGCCCGCTAACGCCAATGGTACTGGCGGTGGAGGCACTGCCATTCATAGCGATAATAGCACAAATGGTGGCATTCATAAAAATGATATATTCAATCATCGTTATCAACACTATTCCAATTATGAAGAGCTACAACATAATCACCATCAGCAATTAAGGTGAGCGCAAGTTTCTTAATTAATCTTTTCATTTCGAAACAAACCAAGCAAAAACAATATGGGATAATGGAGCCTACTAAATGTTTATAAAAATTAACATAAATGTACGACAAACATGCCACGCTTTTTCTTTTTTTACATTTTATAATTCAGGGTCTTTTATTTAACATTTAAAATTATTTCACTGTACGTACATATGTATGTCTTTGCTTTTAATATTTCATTCTGCTTTGGCTTTTTGTTAAAAAACTACAAAAAAATATTAAAAAAAATAAAACGTTAAAAAAAACTCTTCCCATTTTTGCCACATTTATCTGGTCATAGTGATGAAAACTGCTCAAATAATGATGTTTTATCGGAATCAACCTTAGAATGCATGCGTCAACAAGTACTTCGACAGCGTCTTAAAGTCGAAGCTGAAAGGTAAATTTTTATTAAAACTTTTTTTAGTAGCGATTTTTTTCAAAGCCTGTTTTTTTGGTTTTAGTATTTAATTCTTTTGTATTTAATTTTTTTTGTTAATTTTATTTTATTAGAGTTGTAAACTTTAGATTTTTTCATAAAAAACTTTAAATGTTGTTTTTTCTTTAGTTGTAAATGAATTGAGAATTATTTAGAGTATAATTTTGAATAATAAAAATTAAAATGTTGAAGGAAAACTTTATGATTAAAAAGTTTGTTATAAATTTAGTACAATCGTTCTGATTGCACTTTTTTTTACTTTAAATTTTTTGAGAGCTGCAGTCTAATGGCCAGAATTACTTTTGATCCAAGTGAATCTATTCAGAACAGCAGAACAGCTGTTTTGGCCATTTAGCAAACCCTTTACTGAGTGTTTGCGAATTCGCATTGGGTTTGAACAAGATTTTTTGATTCTCTCGAAGACAAAATTAGAACTTTTGGTCAAGTGCAAATGTTGAATGCTTTAAAAAAACATTTCCATACATATTTGAAGACATTGATCTCTTAACAAGGGCCAGCCCTTAAGCCCTTATGGCTATTATTTCTCTTCGTCTTTTCTTAATTCATTATTGAGAGACTAAAATAGAGAGTTTTAGAAGACAAATATAAAATAATTCTTACAAAAAAACCGATTTAAAACTGATTTTAGCTGTCTATCTATGAGGGGTTAAAAGTCTGGCAACATGCAGCAAATTACTTTAACTATTTGGACACCCTTTAATTTCCAAATTCAAATTTTAAACTTGATATTATAGCAAACAGGTCCTTGGTATTTTAAACTCTCTATAGTGGCTCAAAAGTTTAGTCACATAAATTAATTTATATCAGCTATTGGCACACCCTTTACTTACCAAATTGTAATTTAATACTTGTTGTTATAGCGAACTTAGCAGTACAAGTTCCTTGTAAAATTCAACCATCTGTCTACAGCTGTTCAAAAGTATTGCAATATACATCAAATTAAATAAACTATTGGGGCACTCTATAATTTATAATTTTAAAAATTTATACTTGTTATTATAGCGGTCATCATAATCTGCATTTTGTCTTATTTTCAAGATTAATTTATGGAGCCTATGGTACACCCTTTAATTTTTAGATATATTTTTTATTACTTTTTGCTATAGTGGTGCCCTTGACGATTCATTATACACTAAAAAACATGATTGTTGTATGGGGACACCCTTTAATTTTTTAAATTATACCCTTTCCAATAAAGAAAACATTTTCAAAATCGGTTCAGAAATGACTGAGTTCTACAGGTACAAACATAAAAAAGCAACATTCAGTCGAATTGATAATCTTCTTCTTTCTAACCCACTTTAAAAAAGGAGGAGGTTATCAATTCGACTGAATGTCGTTTTTTTATGTTTGTAATTTCTGAATCGATTTTAAAATTATTTTGCTTACACATTGGTCAGGTTTTAAAAACAATTCATAATCTTAAAAAGTAAAGGGTGTCCCCATACAACATACATGTTTTTAAAGTGTACTATGAACCGTAAAGCGCACTTCTTTAAAATTTAGAAAAATGCGTATTACCATATCTGCCAATAGCAAAAAGTAATACAAAAATAAATGTTAAAATTAAAGGGTGTCCCTAAAGGTGACGTGAATTGACTTAAATGCGCCTATCTTTTGAACCGTTATAGACAAACGCTTGAAAATAGGACTGGATGTCGATTTCTATGACCGTTATTAGAACAAGTATAAACATTAAAAATTATAAATTACAGGGTGTCCCAATAGTTAATGTAATTTGATGTATGTGGCCCAACTTTTGAACTCTTGTAGACAGACAGCAGAAATTTACAAAGAACCTTTATTGCTAACAACACTAACAACAAGTATAAAATTTGAATTTAGAAACTAAAGGGAGTTCCAATATTTGAAGTAAATTTACCTATATGGCCCTATCGTTTAAATCGTTATATACAAACACTTGAAAACTAAACAGAATGTCCACTACTTTTTCCGGTTTATTAAGAAGTATAAATATATAAAATTAGAAATTAAATGGTGATACAATAGTTGCTGTTATTTGATGTATATGGCCAATCTTTTGAACAGTTGTAGACAGTTAATTGAAATTTGTACAGAACCTTTATTGCGAAGTCCGCTATAACAAGTAGCAAACTTGAAATTAGAAAGTAAAGGGTGTCCCTATAACTGATGTAATTTGACTTATATGGCATCATCTTTGAAACCGTTACAGACAAACTCTTGAAAATTAAAAAGAATGTTTATTACTATATCACGTATAATAACAAGTATAAATATTTAAAATTAGAAATTAAAGGGTGCCCTAATGGTTGTAATTTGATGTATATGGCCAATCTTTTGACAGTTGGAGACCAACGCTTAGAATTTAAAAAAAAAATTTGTTTTATTGTGCCAGTAATAAAAAGTGTAAAAAAAAGGGTGACCACACAACTGCTGAATTTTCTTGTTTAATCTGCATTCACATTTTGTTCTACGACATAAAAAAAATCCTGACGTAATCTTTCTCGAATAAAATATTTGTAGTTGATGTATAATTACCGTCATAAAGAAATACGATTTTAAATTTGTCTGTTTTGAGGTCGGTTTTTTTTTGCAAGAATTTTTTTGAAGTCGGTTAAAAAAAAATATTTGTTTATGTTTGTAAATAGTTTTTTTTTTCATTTATTCTACCGTTTAGAAATTTTGACGCTTGGAAATTTTTTTATAAAAACTAAACTTCCCCTATACTGCTGTCCAAATTTTTAAACTAACGGAAAATGTGGGTTCAGAAAAAAAGTTCTGTTTAAATGGCAAGATGGTTCCAAAGGAACGATTGCTCTCTCTTTACAGAAAAGTAAAAATAATTGTAATTCCAGAATATTTCCAAATAACTTTTGTACCTGTTAAAAAGGAAATAAAATTTCCAAATCGCTTAAAAATAAATAGTTAAAAGATTAAGGTTTACCTTTCAAATAAGACGTTTTAAAAATGTTTATTTAATTTTAACAGTAGTTTAATCGGCCTAAGTTACAGTGAATGAATGCATTGCTAATTTGATACAACAAAAACAATTTATTATTATTTGTAGCAGTTTGAATTTATAAAATTTTTAATTTAATTTTCTTTGACTTTTTTATACTTTGAATTATTAATTCGAGCTTGAGGTCGGTTTTTAGATTATTTAATTTATAGAAAAACTCAAGCTCAAATAATTTTTTTAAACAAATTAAATCTTAAATTTAATTAATAATTTTTTTAATTAAAAATTTTGCTTTCTATTGTTTGCATGTAAATACTCGTATTCTTGCTTTTTTTTACCCATTTCTTTTTGCTAATATTTTTATAGCAGTCGTTGCTGTATTTGTATATATCTTTGAAAAACATCTTTATTCTTACTTACTTACTTTAACTTTTTTATCTATTTTCATGACAATTAAAAACAATTTACTTCTGCTTTTATTAAAAACACCAAAAAAAAACAAAAAATCCATTAAAATATTTGGCTGTGCTTTTGAATTCTAAATCAACTGCAATTTAAATTGAATTGTAAATATTTTTGAATACTTGCTTAAATCATTAAATGGGTGTGTTGTTTGTATTTGTGTATGTTTATTGAAATAATAATATTAATGACAGTCGTCGTCTTCAACATTATCATTCTCAACGTAGCGCTCGTTCACAGGACATAAATATGCAACACTATCAAACGAGCAGCAGCAATGCAGGTATGCGTCCAAATTTTTACGATTACGAAACAGCACAACATAATTTAGGCCAAGGATCATCAGCGCTTAACAATAGCTTTCAACAACGCACGGGCAGTATTAAGCACAATGGTCATGCGGGCATAACAATTAATGCCAGCCAACATCAGCATCCGCTATCGCATACTCATCATCAGCAATCACCCTCATCTGCATCACCAGCAACTACACAAAGTCAGGCTCATTGGAGATCAGCTGGCATGAATGGTTTTTCACCGGCCACCATAAACAGTAGTGCACGCAGTCGTGGACCATTTATAACCCAGGTCACTTTGGGTGGTGCCGCGAATGCGAATAATATTGCTGCCGGGCAGCAACATCAACAGCATCAAAAGTCCCAGCCAACTTATCAAACGGTACAAAAACAATCTCAATATTCAGGTGCCGTAGCTGGACCGCAACATACCGCTTCAAAAGTGTGACTATAGGCCAACGTTCTTCGTCAGTGTCTAGGCGAAGACGTTGTTGTTCGCGGTTTAAGCAGAAATAGAAAAACAAATACTTCAAACAACAACAACAATAATAATAACAATAAAAAGACAGCAGCTGCTCTTAAATCGAATACAACTAATTGCTTCAACTATGAAGGTGGTGGTGGTGGTCAGAACTGTGTTGACATAAAAACTAATCACAAAACTGAAACTTCCATACAAAACAAGGTTAAGGAGAAAAAAGAAGAAGAAAGAGAAGAGCAAGAGACAGAAATAGAGGATGATGAGGATATAGTAGAGATTTTTTATTTCGCCACCGAATGTTAAAACTTATGCTCTACAACAACAGCTTTCAAAAAGAAAATTTAATTCCATTTCATTGAATTATTTGTAAGTTGTATTCCAAAAAAGGTTGAGTTTTCTGCAAGCCACTACCACAAGTTTAAGATTTAAATTTTTTATTTTGTGTTTAGTAGTGTTTTGAAAATATTAATTATTTGTTTAAAATTATAAATTTATTTCTGCCGAAATAACGCAAATTAATTGAACAAGAAAAAAAAATGAGTGCAAAATTTTGAATATATTTTTCAAAACTAAAATTTAATAATTTCCTTAAACTAACAATATGAAATATTTATTATATTTTATGTAAAAATATATGACCCCTTACAGACTGTTTAAATTATTATAAGAAAAAATAATAATTTTTTGTTACAGTGGATATTTTTCGAAGTTATAATTTTAATTTTAGTACATAGAAAATATGTATTGTTTTTTTTTTTTTTTCTTCATTTCATTAATTTGAATAATTTCAAAGGTTTTTATTTAGATAAGAAAATTAATAATCAGAAAAAACTAATAACACAAAATTGTGTTTTATATTTATTTTGCTCTTATTATAAATCGTCTTTGAACATTTTTCTAACAGTTGTAGAATTATTGTAATTTCTTTTAAGTTGCATAATTTACCGAAGCTTTTATGTGAGTTAAAAAAGCTGTAAAAGCTTTTCTGGTGGATCACAGAACCCAAAAAAAAAATGAGAAAACATTTTTTTTCTAAATTTTAAAATTAAATATTTTTTTTGTAATTAAAATTTATAAAATTCTACTAACTTTTTTATTGTATTAAGTGACAAAAAAACAACACTATAATCTGAGAATATTTATAAAATAACATAACCCTTAAGGTACGGTCAGATTAGTCAAATATTTGACCAAAAAGACGTAACCACTTAATTATGGAAAAAATTTCTTTCCTTTTCAAACACAAATGAGATGCTACTTAATGTAAAAGGTAAGATGTCACATTTATTATATTTTTAATGGTCATTCGTAAAGATACGGGCCAGAAAAGATGAAATAAAATTTTGTAAAAAAAATAGTGGTTACGTTCTTTTGATCAAATATTTGACTAATCTGAACGCAGCTTTAGTTAAAAATATTGTTAAATCACAACAACAACAACAACAACAACAATTTAATTGTTTTTATTTAAAAAACTAATACTTTTTTTCTATTTATGTGAAAGTTATTTTATTTACTATTTTTTTTAATTACTATTTTTAAGATCGGTTTAAGTAGAATTTAATCAAAAACTTGTAAATTGTTAATATGTTTTCTTTTTTTTTTATTTAATCAAAATCACAAATTTTTCATTCTATATGATGTCTCTTAATTAGTGCAAAATACAGTCTGAGGGTTGTGTAAACGGCTTTCCGTTCAAAGAGAAAAGATAAATAAATGAACTGCAGTGTTGTATGCGGCATATGTGATGGTAATGTGGACCTTATCTCAATTCATTTTAATTTAAAGTCCTTAAAGATTGAACGTTTTTTATTTATTAATTTTTTTTTTTTTATTTATTTAAAATCTTTTTTTATCTAAATAAAAATAATGAATAAATAAAATTACTTTTAATAAATAAATTTTCAAAAAAAAATGATTCATCTCAATTATTTACAGAAATTCCGTAGGAGTTTTCTCACTTTTTCCTTTTCTCCTATCACAAATTTGTTCCCCTTTTTATTGCCTGCTGAAAGTGAAAAAAGTAGAAATTATATGTAAAAAAAGCAAAATAGCTCCCTTCAAATTATGGTGATGCCACTTTTTTATTTTTTTGTTCCCACGGAATTCATAATTAAAGGAATTTTTTTCGAAAAAATTTTTTCCGTAAAAATATTCATGATTAGGCTGATTATTTTCTTCCAAAAAAAAAAATTGAAAAATATGAAAACACGGTGAAAAAAGTGTTTAAAAATTTAAGCTTGGGATTAAATTTATGCAAAATTTAAATAGATTTTAATTTCATGTGGGTTGAACAGAAAATTTTTTTCTCTTTAAAGTTTTTACTAGAAAACCATATTCAATTCGCGTTAATTAATCAAATTCCTTCAATATTTTTATTACTATTCAAATTAATTAATTTTTAAGACATCGCCGCTACCCTAAAAATCAAACATTAAATCACTACAGCTGAGAAGTTTTAGATTTTTTTTCTAAAAAATTACTAAAATATAAATTTTGATTGTTGTACAGATCTGCCAAATAATTAATTCAATTTCTAATTTAACTTTTTTTTTAAAACACAACTTAGCCAAATCAGGCTTTTGTTGCCAAAATGGAATAAAATTTTTTCGTTGACTTTGAAAGACAAATCTTTAAATGGCTAAAAATCCTCAAATTTTTCTTAAGAAGCAAAGCCATTTTGAACAATATGGAGACAAAGTAACTCACATTATCTAAGTTTGCATTAAACCAGTTTTATTTTCTCAGTTATGATTCTGTGAGTAAGGGATTTCTTTATTTAACTTCAACAAAAATTCATTAAAACAGCAAAGAACGTTTTTTAAAAAGTTCCTAAACTCCCTGTAAATTTTTGAAAAAAATACTTGGCGCATGCATTTGTAATTATAATTTGATATAAACAAAGATTTCATAAAAAAGGCTTTCTTAATTGTTAATTTTTTTATTTGAATCTAAATATTCAAACTAGCAGTATTATCGAATATAAGTAAATAGAACTTCAAAAAAGAATTTACTTTTAATGAATTACAAAAATTTTTATGAAATATTTAAAACTCATTAAATTCTAAAGTAAAGCAGAACTTTAAAATTTAATATATTTTTTCTTTGAGTCAAAAAAAAAAAACTTCAAACGTTTTTTAATACATAAATTATATTCGAAATTTTCGGCATTGATTTAAAGTGCAAGAAAAATATATCTTCATAATATCACTCTCTCCTAAATCAATTAAATAAGTCAACATAAAAATAGACATTAAAAATGTTTTAAAAAATGCATCACTGCACTGTAACAATTTAAAACTATTCAAGAATTAAATATTCTAAAATTCGTCACTTACTGGATGACCACCAAAAATGTGGAATGCTTTAAGTCATTAAGTATTTAAAATTATTTTTTTTTTTCGGCAAAATTCATAAATTATTTGTAGCACCACAAGGTAAATTTGTTATTAATTTTTCAAATTTGATTTTCACAGCCTCTGCTGCCTTGCAAATTTGTGGCAGCTAAAAAAACCTTTTCGAAATGAAATATTAAATCGATTTTTTTTATATTAAAATGTTTGTGAACTGAATGTTAATATTTTTAAATATTTTTCTTTTCTTTCTTTGACTTCCTAAACAAAAAAAAAAAAATATTTTGAAAAAAAAAAAATTATAACTTTTCGAAAAATACCCACTGTAATAAAAAAAAATATCATAAACCGTTCCAACTACACAATTATATTTTTGACACAAATGTTACAAATTTTTAAATATAAAACACAAAGAAAATAGACAAAATAAATTCAAATATAAAAAAATATTCAATAAAATATTCAATTCAAAAAATTGTAAGTAAATAAAAAAACAAAATTATTTAAAAATATAAATAAAAATAAATACTAAATTTCTAAATATGGCTTTAAGCAGAAAAAAAAATATTTATTTAAAAAAATTTTTTTATATAAAAAAATTTGAAATTTGTTAAAAAAAAATAATAAAAAACTGCCTAATTTTACTAAAAATAAATACTTTATATTAATGTTACAAATTTCTTAGTAGAAGTAAGATTTTCAAAAAAGCCCTTTAAACGAACAGAAAAAAATCTAAGGAATATTTAAAAAAAAGCAAACTAAACTGTGATTATTCATTTCGAAACAGTTTGTAAAATTAAATACTTAAAAAAGAAAAAGAAAATAAAAAAATAAAAAAAGAAAATAAATTGAATGCAATTGCTACATTCCAAATTAGTTTTAGTTTTAATTATAGTTTAAATTAGTTGAAAAAAAAATTAATTATAAAAAATTATTTTTGTAAAAAAAATTAAATATTTTTAAATAAAAGAATTTCTTATATAATTTCAATTTAATATAAAAACAAATAAATATGAGATCTATTTTACTGCTTTATATATTTAAAAAAAGTAAAATTAATTTTTTTTTAACAAACCCGGGAAAAGTTTTGCTATTCTGTGTAATAAAATTAAACATTGACTTTGCAATTAACTTTTATGTATTTATTATTTTTATTTTCATCTTAAGAAGATAAAAAAACTATTAAACAGGACTTACTTTTTTTTTTCTTGGGAACTAAGTCCCACAAGATTTGTTTGTAGTCATTGTGACTTCATGTTATTAAAAAAAAATTGATTTTATTTTCAATAATTTTTTCTGTTTTCAATATAAAAAAAATAAATAAATGATATTATACCAGTGAATAGATCGCTATAAATCATAAGATCCTTTTAAATTCTTGGCGAATTAATTGCAATCGTTGTAGAAAGAATTGTAAAATCGAAAAATCTACTAAAACTTTTTTTTTGAAATTAGGAGTTGAACTGTGGACATAAATGAATTAAAATTTATTTATTTTGGACTTAAAATCATTTTTTTTAATTTCTAAATATCTTTTTTAGAAAGAAAAATTAATTTACAAATGTATGCAGACGTTTTTCAAAGAAAACAAGAAAAAATTAAAAAATGCCCGCATAGAAATTAAAAAAAGTGAACTTAAGCTCAAAATAAATAAATTTTAATTCATTTATGTCCACAGTTCAACTCCTAATTAAAAAAAAAATAAAGTTTTGGTAAAACTTAAGCCAAAAATAAATAAATTTTAATTCATCTACCAAAAATTTTAACACCGTCTCTGGCCTGACTTCACTTAATCCAAAGTTATTATAAAATAAAGCAGACTACTAATAAATATTTGCATTCAAAAGAAAAAAAGCAGATCAAGAGTTAAATCTTTTCCTGGGAAACACGAATAAAAAAACTCTAATCATAAGCAGCAGTATTATTTACTGCATTAATTTTTGAAGTTGCAAAATAAAGCAAATTTTTTTTTTTTTTGTAAATTTTGTGTTAATTTTTTACACTATTTTCATGTTTATTTAAATAAAAAACGCAAAAGTTCAATTTAATAAATTAAAAAAGAAAAATTTCTTAAAAAAAATAAATCAAAGTTGAAACTGGTGTGGAAATATGTTTTTTTTTTTTTGTGCTTTTAATGTAAATAATTCTTTGTCATTTTCATATATTTTTTTTTAATAATTAAATAATTATAATTATTGAAATTTCTTACATTTAACGACGCAAATTTCGACACTCCATTATACAAATAAATAATAATAATAATAATTAAAAATCAACATTCAAATACATACCAACATATTAAAATTTTGTAATTTAATTTTAGTTTTTTTTACATTTAATATTTGTACGTTTAGTATTTCGAAATAATTTTAAGTACGATTGTCGATAATTTTTTTTTTTTTGTTTAAAATTTACTTTTATCCAAATATGAATTAAAAAAATAAAATGTAAAATATAAAAATAAAAAACTACAACTATTGAATATAAAATAATATTTGTTTTTCTTGTTTTATTATTATTTTGAAAGTAGCAGTGCCCACGATTTCGTCAGTGTATCATTTCTAATTTTCTTAAAATTAAAAAAATATGTTTTTAAATACTTGTTCCACAGTTCTGTAGACAGTGTTAAAAACTTTTCATTTACAAATAAAAATGATGTATTTTTACGAAAAAAAAATATTCTATATCCTAACCAAGGTTCTAAGAGACCTCCTCACAAAATTTTATTCAAATTCTTTCTGCAGTTTTTACATGATGCAAACACAAACAGACAAAATCTTAAAAATAGGTTTTTTGTATTTCATATCGATTACTATCTGCACCAACATAAAAATTAAAAAAAAAAATATTTCGTGTACAGAAATGACCCAGTCACAGTTTTATTACATTAAAGAGTACCCCAATACATAATATCAATTTATTCATGGAGTTGTGTATAATTTTGTTAATTTTTCTACTGTATGTAAACAACACTTTGACGTTTCGCTTAATTCTGCCATACTCTTCGCATTTGTGATTTTTCTTTACAGGCGATTAAAAACGTCTATTGTGTTATAATATAAAAAGATCTGGCAGCTTACTCATGGTATATAAAGCTAATCAAAAGAATGCTACAACAACAGACATTTTTTTTGGTTGGTTCATAATCATGTGAACCGATACCTTGAAAATAATAACATTTTTAAAAATTTTCAATATGGATTTCGTAAAGGAATCAGCAGTGCAACGGGCCTAGTGGATGTTTCAAAAAATATTAAACAACAAAATTATTATGTAACAATTAAAATTTCTTCTTAAGTTTTCATTTACTTCTACCGTTCTAATATTTTTCTTTTATCTAATTGACAGGCATCAATTTGGTTATTCAGGTGTCTAAAAATCCACCTTTTTGCCTTTGAAACAAGATGTTTAACAGGGCTCCTTGATGGGCTCTCTATTGTTGTCGTTGTACGTTAATAATCTGTCAAACAAACTCGAACATTGCTAAATTAGATTGTACTCTGACAGCGTGCTGCTTTAAAGAATTTCAAGGGTTCTTGGTTTTCAAGGGGCGGTTGACATATTCATAGAATTGCCCATATATACAGTACTGTTCGAAACCTAAGCAACTTTTTCCCACTAAGTAGTAATAGACTCATATCTTTTTTTTAAATAAATTTATAGAAAATATTTTTTTTACTACTACACAATGTGTCTATAACCTAAAAATAACAACAAAAATTAAATTACATTTCTTTGGAAGTTATGATAAAATAAAAACAAAGTTAACTTAAAAATTCGCTGTTCAAAGCCTAAGCAACTTTTAATATTTGGTATGATATCCTTTGTTTCTTACGACCTCAGCGCATCTTTTGGGCATAGATTCGATAGAATAGATGTTGGTATAGCTTCGTTCTCTGATTTTAGACAGTTCATCAACTCCTGTTTATTTTTAAAGCGTCGAGTTCCAACTCTCCGTTTTAAAATTCCAAAGAGGTTCTCTATGGGATTCAAGTCTGGCGATTGAGGTGGCCAATCCAAAACATGAGCTGATAACCAATCCTTGACTAACTTCGATGAGTGTTTTGGGTCATTATCATGTTGAAACACCCATCGAAGTGGCATTTCCCACTCAGCATAGTTAAGCATGTGAGTTGCTAAAATGTCTCTGTAAACAAAACGGTCCATTTTTGTTTGAATTTCTACAAAGGGACCAACACCACTGACCGAAAAACAAGTCCAAACCATCACATTTCCACCCCCATGCTTTATTGTGGCTTTTGAGTACCGAGGATGTAGCCGCTTTCTTTTTGGTCTTCTCACGTGGCAAACTCCATCTGAATTTAGTAAGTTAAATTTAGATTCTTCACTAAACAAAACAGTTCTCCATTTGGATTTAGTCCAATTCATATGTGCTCTAGCAAAATCCAACCTAAAACAACCAAAAAGCTGAGAAAATCAGAGACTACGGTGCAATCGATTTAACAAACCTCTTTTTTAAATGCTTCTTAGTCAGCATAGGCTTCTTAGATGGCATGAAGCTCCTTAAGTTTTGTTCCAATAAACGTTTTTTTTTACTGTGGAAGAACTAATTTGAAGTTCGAGCTCATTCACTATGTCTTTCGACGAAATAAATGGTTTTTTTTTAACTAGACGGAAAATTTTTTGGTCTGTTCGCTCAGAAATTTTTCGAGGTCGTCCACCGCTATTGGCTTCCTCTACTTTCCCAGTAGCTTTGTACTTTTTTATAAGTCGGGAAACTATTGATTTATTAATATTCAATTTGGGATTTACCTTTATTAAAAAGTTCAATAATCTTTAGCTTAAAAGCTGAACCATAACGTGTTCGCTTCATGGTTGCACTTCTAAAGAATTGATACTATTTAAATGCATAAAATCAACCAAAATTATTTTTTTTCTAAAATTTTTGTTTCAAATTTTTGTTGTTGTTTTAGTTAATGTTTCGCAACAAATGCAACAATATAAAAGTTGCTAAGGTTTCGAACAGCGAATTTTTAAGTTAATTTTGTTTTTGTTTTATAATTTCTTCCAAAGACATAAAATGTATTTTTTGTTGTTATTATTAGTATGTAGACTATATGTATAATAATAAATAAAAGGGAAATTTTTCATTAATGTATTTAAAGAGAACATATGAGTATTTAATGGGGAAAAGTTGCTTAGGTTTCGAACAATACTGTACGTCCTAAGCGTAAACGCGAAAGAACTTATTTGGTGTATGGCAACATTGGTAAGATAAGATAAGGCAGCATAAATTCAACTCCTTAACATGAGGATGATAATAATTTGCCTGTGGTGACAGCTTCCTTTGGCGGCAGTCATTTTTAATTTATGATTAATTTTTCCATATCATTTGGAACAATGAAGTAACTCCGATAAAAAAAATATATGGAGCGATAGAGAATTAAAATATAAGAAAAAAACGTCAAGTGAAGAAATTGGCGCTCGCCCATATTAACCGGGTTGTGGGCCTCTGATATTTTCAAAATTTTTAAAATATTAATATTGGTATCATTTTTAAGCTTTTGAAGAGATGTTTAAGAAAATACCAAAATTTTTTAAAAATGCTTAACGCATTAAGATCCCATGGAATTTTTATGTAATATTTTTTTTTTAATTTTCTGTTACCCCGATTGTTTGTTTTTTTTTTATTTTTTTATTGGATTAACTTCACTAAATTAAATTTACATGCATAATGAAGGGTATATAAGATTCGTTATATCCGAATATAGCACTCTTACTTGTTTTAATTGTCCTTACAGTGGACTACACGCTTTATTTAAATTTCAATTATCTGAAATTTTCATATTTACATTAATTTAACCGAATTAATTAAGTGCAGTCGATATATTTTTTTAACTTGAATAGTTTCCAAATATTTTAACAAGTATTTTTTTAATTTCAATACTTAAAAAAAAATATTCCAAAAACTGAAACTTAAAATTTCATCACATTTAAAAATTATAATTCATTTCCATCTATTTCCCATAGACTTTAAATTTTTATTTTGCTGACCATTTTGAGATTCCTCTTGGGCAGCCAACTCTTCATCAAGCAACAATTCAAAATTACCCAAAGCCTCAGCACTGGGAACTTTATTCCAACGCACACTAAAATAAAGAATAAAAAGTAAAAATTAATAAAAAGATTTCCGAAACAACAGAAAATACATACTCCGGTATTCCATCAGGAGGTAAAACAACTGATAAAATATTATCAATTAGTTTATATTTTAAAATACGATCCGTGACCGTTGTGGAAGTTAACGAGGGAGAAGCATTCACCTCAACCAGCCACGGTTTCAGATTGTTATCGATAATAATGTCGTAACCGTAGCACTCAAAACAATGACGATCACTGGCCATTACAGGGGCAACAGCTCGTAGCGAATGTACAATTAGCCAAGAGATGGCGCCAAATAAACGATCTGTTACTTCTTTGCCGCGTGTACCCTCTAAGTACAGGGCTAAATTCTGGATAGACCATTTGCCACCGTGCAAAGAATTGTATTCATTCTGAAAGTAAAATTTAATTTTATTTATAAAAATATTTCACTCTTAAGAACAGTTTTTAGTTCGGCTTAAGTTGGGGTTTATTTTTGTTTTTTTTTTTATTAAAAAAGAAAATTGTATTTAAGTGATGTGTTAATTTTCAACAGGAGAACAGGATAAATTAAGACCGCTACATCCCTATTCAATATTCCTCATATCTGTTGTATGTTGTAAACCTCAGCCATCTATTTAGAAGAAAATAATGTTAGAAAAATAGGATTTTACATAACAAAAAAAAAAATTATGTGCCTGTGGTGGTTAGAAAATGTTAGTAAAGCAGGGTATCGTAAGTGCGTGCCTCTGCGGCACATCGGTTGAAGTTCATAGCACGAGCGGCTAAAAATATAAATTGTCGTAGGACAATGAAACTTGGCACATAGACATTTTTTTGAATCAAACCAAACTGGAAAAATCAACATGATCCGCCCACTTTTACGCCCACCTCCCATACAAAGTGAAAATTAAATTTAGACCTACTGCAATGTTTTTTGGCACATAGCATTTTCAAACGCTCATAATCAATGGTTTAAAATTTGAAAAGTATCCGCCCATTTTTACGCCCACCTCTCATACAAAGTGAAAATTAAATTTAGACCTACTGCAATGTTTTTTGGCACATAGCATTTTCAAACGCTCATAATCAATGGTTTAAAATTTGAAAAGTATCCGCCCATTTTTACGCCCACCTCTCATACAAAGTGAAAATTAAATTTTGACCTACTGCAATGTTTTTTGGAACACAGCATTTTTAAGCACTCATAATCACTGATTTTAAATTTGAAAAGTATCCGCCCACTTTTACGCCCACCTCCCATACAAAGTGAAAATTAAATTTAGACCTACTGCAATGTTTTTTGGCACATAGCATTTTCAAACGCTCATAATCAATGGTTTAAAATTTGAAAAGTATCCGCCCATTTTTACGCCCACCTCTCATACAAAGTGAAAATTAAATTTTGACCTACTGCAATGTTTTTTGGAACACAGCATTTTTAAACACTCATAATCACTGGCTTAAAATTTGAAAAGTATCCGCCCACTTTTACGCCCACCTCTCATACAAAGTGAAAATTAAATTTAGACCTACTGCAATGTTTTTTGGCACATAGCATTTTCAAACGCTCATAATCAATGGTTTAAAATTTGAAAAGTATCCGCCCATTTTTACGCCCACCTCTCATACAAAGTGAAAATTAAATTTTGACCTACTGCAATGTTTTTTGGAACACAGCATTTTTAAACGCTCATAATCAATGGTTTAAAATTTGAAAAGTATCCGCCCACTTTTACGCCCACCTCTCATACAAAGTGAAAATTAAATTTAGACCTACTGCAATGTTTTTTGGAACACAGCATTTTTAAACACTCATAATCACTGGTTTAAAATTTGAAAAGTATCCGCCCATTTTTACGCCCACCTCTCATACAAAGTGAAAATTAAATTTTGACCTACTGCAATGTTTTTTGGCACATAGCATTTTCAAACGCTCATAATCAATGGTTTAAAATTTGAAAAGTATCCGCCCACTTTTACGCCCACCTCTCATACAAAGTGAAAATTAAATTTAGACCTACTGCAATGTTTTTTGGCACATAGCATTTTCAAACGCTCATAATCAATGGTTTAAAATTTGAAAAGTATCCGCCCACTTTTACGCCCACCTCTCATACAAAGTGAAAATTAAATTTAGACCTACTGCAATGTTTTTTGGCACATAGCATTTTCAAACGCTCATAATCAATGGTTTAAAATTTGAAAAGTATCCGCCCACTTTTACGCCCACCTCTCATACAAAGTGAAAATTAAATTTAGACCTACTGCAATGTTTTTTGGCACATAGCATTTTTAAACGCTCATAATCACTGGTTTAAAATTTGAAAAGTATCCGCCCATTTTTACGCCCACCTCTCATACAAAGTGAAAATTAAATTTTGACCTACTGCAATGTTTTTTGGCACATAGCATTTTCAAACGCTCATAATCAATGGTTTAAAATTTGAAAAGTATCCGCCCACTTTTACGCCCACCTCTCATACAAAGTGAAAATTAAATTTAGACCTACTGCAATGTTTTTTGGCACATAGCATTTTCAAACGCTCATAATCAATGGTTTAAAATTTGAAAAGTATCCGCCCACTTTTACGCCCACCTCTCATACAAAGTGAAAATTAAATTTAGACCTACTGCAATGTTTTTTGGCACATAGCATTTTTAAACGCTCATAATCACTGGTTTAAAATTTGAAAAGTATCCGCCCATTTTTACGCCCACCTCTCATACAAAGTGAAAATTAAATTTTGACCTACTGCAATGTTTTTTGGCACATAGCATTTTCAAACGCTCATAATCAATGGTTTAAAATTTGAAAAGTATCCGCCCACTTTTACGCCCACCTCTCATACAAAGTGAAAATTAAATTTAGACCTACTGCAATGTTTTTTGGCACATAGCATTTTCAAACGCTCATAATCAATGGTTTAAAATTTGAAAAGTATCCGCCCACTTTTACGCCCACCTCTCATACAAAGTGAAAATTAAATTTAGACCTACTGCAATGTTTTTTGGCACATAGCATTTTTAAACGCTCATAATCACTGGTTTAAAATTTGAAAAGTATCCGCCCATTTTTACGCCCACCTCTCATACAAAGTGAAAATTAAATTTTGACCTACTGCAATGTTTTTTGGCACATAGCATTTTCAAACGCTCATAATCAATGGTTTAAAATTTGAAAAGTATCCGCCCACTTTTACGCCCACCTCTCATACAAAGTGAAAATTAAATTTAGACCTACTGCAATGTTTTTTGGCACATAGCATTTTCAAACGCTCATAATCAATGGTTTAAAATTTGAAAAGTATCCGCCCACTTTTACGCCCACCTCTCATACAAAGTGAAAATTAAATTTAGACCTACTGCAATGTTTTTTGGCACATAGCATTTTCAAACGCTCATAATCAATGGTTTAAAATTTGAAAAGTATCCGCCCACTTTTACGCCCACCTCTCATACAAAGTGAAAATTAAATTTAGACCTACTGCAATGTTTTTTGGCACATAGCATTTTCAAACGCTCATAATCAATGGTTTAAAATTTGAAAAGTATCCGCCCATTTTTACGCCCACCTCTCATACAAAGTGAAAATTAAATTTTGACCTACTGCAATGTTTTTTGGAACACAGCATTTTTAAACACTCATAATCACTGGTTTAAAATTTGAAAAGTATCCGCCCATTTTTACGCCCACCTCTCATACAAAGTGAAAATTAAATTTTGACCTACTGCAATGTTTTTTGGAACACAGCATTTTTAAACACTCATAATCACTGGCTTAAAATTTGAAAAGTATCCGCCCACTTTTACGCCCACCTCTCATACAAAGTGAAAATTAAATTTAGACCTACTGCAATGTTTTTTGGCACATAGCATTTTCAAACGCTCATAATCAATGGTTTAAAATTTGAAAAGTATCCGCCCACTTTTACGCCCACCTCTCATACAAAGTGAAAATTAAATTTAGACCTACTGCAATGTTTTTTGGCACATAGCATTTTCAAACGCTCATAATCAATGGTTTAAAATTTGAAAAGTATCCGCCCATTTTTACGCCCACCTCTCATACAAAGTGAAAATTAAATTTTGACCTACTGCAATGTTTTTTGGAACACAGCATTTTCAAACGCTCATAATCAATGGTTTAAAATTTGAAAAGTATCCGCCCATTTTTACGCCCACCTCTCATACAAAGTGAAAATTAAATTTTGACCTACTGCAATGTTTTTTGGAACACAGCATTTTTAAACACTCATAATCACTGGTTTAAAATTTGAAAAGTATCCGCCCACTTTTACGCCCACCTCTCATACAAAGTGAAAATTAAATTTAGACCTACTGCAATGTTTTTTGGCACATAGCATTTTCAAACGCTCATAATCAATGGTTTAAAATTTGAAAAGTATCCACCCATTTTTACGCCCACCTCTCATACAAAGTGAAAATTAAATTTTGACCTACTGCAATGTTTTTTGGAACACAGCATTTTTAAACACTCATAATCACTGGTTTAAAATTTGAAAAGTATCCGCCCACTTTTACGCCCACCTCTCATACAAAGTGAAAATTAAATTTAGACCTACTGCAATGTTTTTTGGCACATAGCATTTTCAAACGCTCATAATCACTCGTTTAAAATTTGAAAAGTATCCGCCCACTTTTACGCCCACCTCTCATACAAAGTGAAAATTAAATTTTGACCTACTGCAATGTTTTTTGGCACATAGCATTTTCAAACGCTCATAATCAATGGTTTAAAATTTGAAAAGTATCCGCCCATTTTTACGCCCACCTCTCATACAAAGTGAAAATTAAATTTTGACCTACTGCAATGTTTTTTGGAACACAGCATTTTTAAACACTCATAATCACTGGTTTAAAATTTGAAAAGTATCCGCCCATTTTTACGCCCACCTCTCATACAAAGTGAAAATTAAATTTTGACCTACTGCAATGTTTTTTGGAACACAGCATTTTTAAACACTCATAATCACTGGCTTAAAACTTGAAAAGTATCCGCCCACTTTTACGCCCACCTCTCATACAAAGTGAAAATTAAATTTAGACCTACTGCAATGTTTTTTGGCACATAGCATTTTCAAACGCTCATAATCAATGGTTTAAAATTTGAAAAGTATCCGCCCACTTTTACGCCCACCTCTCATACAAAGTGAAAATTAAATTTAGACCTACTGCAATGTTTTTTGGCACATAGCATTTTCAAACGCTCATAATCAATGGTTTAAAATTTGAAAAGTATCCGCCCACTTTTACGCCCACGTCTCATACAAAGTGAAAATTAAATTTAGACCTACTGCAATGTTTTTTGGCACATAGCATTTTCAAACGCTCATAATCAATGGTTTAAAATTTGAAAAGTATCCGCCCATTTTTACGCCCACCTCTCATACAAAGTGAAAATTAAATTTTGACCTACTGCAATGTTTTTTGGAACACAGCATTTTTAAACACTCATAATCACTGGTTTAAAATTTGAAAAGTATCCGCCCACTTTTACGCCCACCTCTCATACAAAGTGAAAATTAAATTTAGACCTACTGCAATGTTTTTTGGCACATAGCATTTTCAAACGCTCATAATCAATGGTTTAAAATTTGAAAAGTATCCGCCCATTTTTACGCCCACCTCTCATACAAAGTGAAAATTAAATTTTGACCTACTGCAATGTTTTTTGGAACACAGCATTTTTAAACACTCATAATCACTGGTTTAAAATTTGAAAAGTATCCGCCCACTTTTACGCCCACCTCTCATACAAAGTGAAAATTAAATTTAGACCTACTGCAATGTTTTTTGGCACATAGCATTTTCAAACGCTCATAATCAATGGTTTAAAATTTGAAAAGTATCCGCCCATTTTTACGCCCACCTCTCATACAAAGTGAAAATTAAATTTTGACCTACTGCAATGTTTTTTGGAACACAGCATTTTTAAACACTCATAATCACTGGTTTAAAATTTGAAAAGTATCCGCCCACTTTTACGCCCACCTCTCATACAAAGTGAAAATTAAATTTAGACCTACTGCAATGTTTTTTGGCACATAGCATTTTCAAACGCTCATAATCACTGGTTTAAAATTTGAAAAGTATCCGCCCACTTTTACGCCCACCTCTCATACAAAGTGAAAATTAAATTTTGACCTACTGCAATGTTTTTTGGCACATAGCATTTTCAAACGCTCATAATCAATGGTTTAAAATTTGAAAAGTATCCGCCCATTTTTACGCCCACCTCTCATACAAAGTGAAAATTAAGTTTTGACCTACTGCAATGTTTTTTGGAACACAGCATTTTTAAGCACTCATAATCACTGATTTTAAATTTGAAAAGTATCCGCCCACTTTTACGCCCACCTCTCATACAAAGTGAAAATTAAATTTAGACCTACTGCAATGTTTTTTGGCACATAGCATTTTCAAACGCTCATAATCACTGGTTTAAAATTTGAAAAGTATCCGCCCACTTTTACGCCCACCTCTCATACAAAGTGAAAATTAAATTTTGACCTACTGCAATGTTTTTTGGCACATAGCATTTTCAAACGCTCATAATCACTGGTTTAAAATTTTAAAAGTATCCGCCCACTTTTACGCCTACTTCCCATACAACTTGTATTAAAAAAGTGTCATAACTCCCTTGATTTTTAATGCATTAACTTAATTTTCATAAAAAATAAATATTATATTTGTAGAATGGACTCCTGGAAATATATACCTGATCCGCCTACTTTTATGCCCATCTCCCATAGAAAAAAACTGATAAAAAACAATTTTTTTAATTGGAGGTTAAAGCGAAATCTATTTATAAATAGGTCCGAAGACAATAAAAGATTACGAAATGTCGTAGCCAAAACGTATTCTATTTTACTCACAGGCTTAAGTACCGTGACCTACTGGATCTTAGGAACAGCCTTTGTGTTTACCGTGTAAGCTTCAGGCTATGATAAAATCTTAAAATCTCGAACAGTGAAAAATTCATTTACATCCTCTGGGCACATGCGGTGGTACCAAAAAATTTTTACTTGCAAAACTAAACGTGCAGTGCGCAGAACCAGTAAACTTTGATCTTAGCATTCCACAATGCTCGTAAGTCAGCCCTAGGTCGCTCTTATTAAGCGAAGGTAGTACTTACACCAAGATAGCGTAATAAAAAGATTTACCCAACTGAGACCTACCATAGCTTTCAGGTGTCAAGAGGAGACCGCTTCTGTCCAGAAACCAAATTTTTTTCTTATAATAGACAGTGGATGTGCCAAATAATGATTCCGGGCGTATGATAGGCTCTTAAGTTGCCTTTAAGGTCTACTCCGCTCATCGCCAATATCATATTCATAATCAGAAACCCAAGGTAACGTCAGTTTATTGTGGGAACCGAGTTCATTCAGAGATGCTGCACAATCCATAGCCACTTCAGACCTTAGTTCAAACGAATTGAAGTCCTTAAGCGCAGATAAATTCTCATACAACTTGTCGTTCCTCTCGAACATTCCTTTACTCATTAGTGGACGATGTATACTTCAGCCTGAAAGGTCATAGGACATTTAGCGATGGGAATGGCCCTCTAAAAGTTTTAATCAAATAAATCTTGCAAAGAAAACCGATTTCAAAACAGATAAACTTAAAATCATATTTCTTTAGGACAATGGTTCTCAAATGGGGGTCCGTAGCAACCATCCAAGGGGTCCGCATGAAAAACCGAAAAAAAACAGCGTTTTCAAAATTAATTAAAGTTTTATTTTGAACTTGGGCCTCAGAGGGGTCCGCGAAAAAAAATTAGTTTACTAGGGGTTCGTGAGCAGGAATTTGATGAGAACCTCTGCTTTAGGACAATAATTATACATATTTAATTATATTTTATTACATTCGAGAAAGATCAGGATTTTTTATATGTCGTAAAACAAAATAGGAATGCAGATTGAACCAGAAAATTTTGCAGTCATGAGGTCACCCTTTATTTTTTACACTTTTTATTACTGACACAGTAAAACAAAATTTGTTTAAATTCTAAGCGTTGGTCTCTAATTGTTCAAAACATTGGCTATATACATCATATTAAAACCATTAGGACACACTTTAATTTCTAATTTTAAATATTTATATTTGTTGTTATACTTAAATAGTAATGGACATTCTGTCTAATTTTCATGAGTTTGTCTGTAATGGTTTCAAAGATAGGGCCTTATAGGTGAAAAAACATCAGTTTCAGGGACACCCTTTACTTTCTAATTTCAAGTTTGCTACTTGTTATAGCGGACTTCGCAATAAAGGGTCTGTACAAATTTCAATCAACTGTCTACAACTGTTCAACAGTTTGGTCATATACATCAAATAACAGCAACTATTGTGACACCCTATAATTTATAATTTTAAATATTTATACTTCCTAATATACCAGACAAAGTAGTAGACATTCCGTTTAATTAACAAGTGTTTGTATACAACAGTTCAAACGATGAGGCCATGTCGGTCAATTTGTTTCAAATATGGAAACACCCTTTAATTTCTAAATTCAATTTTTACACTTGTTGTTATAGCGAACTTAGTAATAAACGTTCTTTGTAAATTTCAACTATCTGGCTTTAACAGTTTAAAAGTTTCAATTTTTATTAACTATTGGGACACCCTTTAATTTCTATATTCAAATTTTATACTTGTCGTTATAGCAGGTTCTTTGTAAATTTCACATATCTGGCTTTAACAGTTTAAAAGTTTGGCCACATACATCAAATTTTATTAACTATTGGGACACCCTTTAATTTATAATTTTGAATATTTATACTTGTTATTATAACAGTCATAGTAATTGACATCCTGTCCAATTTTCAAGCGTTTGTCTACAATGGTTCAAATGATAGGCACTAAAAGTCAATTTACGTCACCTCTGGGGACACCCTTTATTCTTAAGATTTATTTTTGCATTACTTTTTGCTATTAGGAGCTATGATTATACGCATTTTTTTTATTTTACAGAGGTGCCATTTACGGTTCATCGTACACTTAAAAAACATGTATGTTGTATGGGGCACCCTTTAATTTTTAAGATTATGACCTATTTTTAAAATAGGACCAATCTGTAAGCATTGTCTATCAAATTACAAAAAAAAAAATTTAATAAAAATGACTGATTTATGCAGGCACAAACGTTAAAAAAAGCAACATTCACTCGAATTGATAGCCTCCTTCTTTGTTTGAGGTCGGATAAAAAGACAAGAAATCAAAACATAGCCAGAGTCAGAGAGTAGGGAAATAGAAGGAAAAAGGGTATTAAATAATTGGCGCCGAATATTCAAAATTAAAAATGGACGTGTAGGTATTTGCAATCAAACGAACACTCACGTTGGGGCAGAGAAAAACGAAACAGTCATATGATTATTATGTCATCATACACTGTAAGTTAGTTAGAATAATCTATTTCAGTGTCACATGGAATTGTTTTTACTTCTGCCAACCGTGAGTTAGCAACGAATGGAGTTTTATTTTTCGTACTTTTTCTTTCCGTCACAGTAGATGCTGTTTCAGTATCATACGGATTGTTGTTATTTCACTAGTAACAACAACACGCGATAGCAGGTTTTTTTCCAATTTTAAAAATTTAAGCACAAATATTTAAGGGATGTGACTTTTTTCTCACACTTTCTACCACTTTACTTGATCACTTACCCCATGTTTTTGCACGCTGACATTCGTTAAGTGCACATACATGTTGTCCAGTTCCGCACAATTTCTATCATATTTCACCGTACAAAAGCGACAGAATCCAAGTTTAAATAAATACGCCTTCAAGGGACGAAACGAAGTGACCAAAACATACAGACGTAAATCGAACTTTTTGCCACCAATTAACAGGGGATTTTCGATGTAACGTGAAATAACATAACTTTCTTTGGCAATTTGCGGATGAAAGGGTCCCTTAGCCTCTCGAGACCATTTCTTTAGTTTGGAAAGTTTGTTAATGAGAAAAATACCAGCTCCTTGTGACTTGCCACAAGGTTTCATAATCCAAGTGCTTAAAGGATTCTTACGATACTCCTCAACAAACATATTGTAATCTAATGAAATAAAAAAAGGAAAAGTTTTTATGGAAATTTTTAAATTTCATTTCATTGGCGTACCGGCAGGTAAAATGAAAGTCACTGGTATAAAATCCAAATGTAAATACTTTGTAACTCCAGTGCTAGAGCAAATTAAATCAGACTTTTCGGCCAAAGAATTGCCTTCTCTTTCCAGATCTTTGCGATAACGTTTAATATTTTTCACCAACAAATCTTTGCGTGACAGTTCATAATGATTCGGAAAGTGATTGATCGTTTGATTGTCATTCATGCGATAACCACTGTCCACACTAAAGATGTTGCGACAGGTTTGTACACTTGACCAATAAATATTCCATTCATCGTCTCCGCCAACCTGTTGCCAACCACGTTTTTCAAAATTGTTTATTAAAACGGATTTTTCGAAATCGCTACAGAAACACACTTTCATACGTTCATGACCACTATAATTGCTGACTCTAGAGGGTTAATTGCTTCCTTTAAGTTCGCTATAAATTAAGAAAATTAAACTGTTTCAATTCCACCTACCTTCCATACATGTTGCAATATGAGGCATTTAACCTTTTACTACCACCTGCACCTCCACCGCCACCCCCACCTGTTTCTTGTGACATTTTGAAGGTTGTTTCTGTTTTTAATACTTTTTTCTTAATTGAAAGATTTTTCAATCTGGTAAATGTCAGCTTGCATTTGTTTTAAAAACTATTTTATTTTGTCCTGAGTCTTTGTCCTTTTTTCCTTTAACTTGTGGCTTTTATTGAACCAACAAAATCAGTTGCAAACTTTTTTGGTTTCATGTGACGTTTGTTAATTTGATTTTGGTTGCCAGGGAAATTGTTGCTTCTGTATAAATAATTTCTGTTTCGTAAAAATTTAGCTTTTATACAAAATCTTTATATAAAAAAAATATTTTTCTGTAATTCACTCGACATGAGAGAATATGAAAGTAGAAACAAAAACATTTTGAATTTTGACATAGAAAAATTTAGGGTGCCCCCCCAAAAATATAGGACTTGATTAAACACTAAATATGATTTGAATTTTTCTTTTATTTTATTTGAATCATAAAGAGCAACAGAAAGGATTGTGAATAGAATAGAAATGTAATAAATCATTCCTTTTCTGATTTTTAATTCGTTACGTATTAACTAAATTTTGAATTAATTCTTAACACAACAAAAAAGAATTGAATGAAATTTAAATAAATTCAAAAAAATTAGGCAAAAATGAATTTCTATTCATTTCCGTTCAAAAAAGTTTTAGAATGAGTTTCAAATCGTTTCCAATTTAAATGAATTTGTTAAAGTTAAATGCAATTTATTTCCGATTCATTTGGTTTGAATTGATTTTGAATTAATTTTAATGAGTTAGAAAAATGAATTGCAATTCAAATCAAAAAAAACAAAAATGAATTGCAATCAATCAAATTTAAGACCAGATCTAAGGGAAATGAAAAATGGCAATTGGTCCTTCGAAACTGAAAATATTCAATTATCATGAACATAGTGATGCTTACTGTATATTAACTTACAAAATCAATGAATTGCTAATTATTTTTTATATTCAAATGAATAGAAAAATTTCAATTCACTTTGACAAATTCATCTGAATTAGAAACAAATTTCAATTCATTTTTATTAAATTCATTTGAACTGATTCAAATTTCATTCAATTCATTTTTTTGCAAAGAGAATTAATTCAAAATTTGCTAATTCAATGCATAAATGATTCGCAAATTGATTTGAAAATGAACAATTCATTTACAGCTCTGGAATGGAATATCTTGTCGGGCAATTGATCAACACGACTTATTCCCATAATTTTTTAATGAGTTTCCTTGATGCAGTGTCGAATGCTTTCCTTTGGTGCACTGATTGTAGGGGACTTGTTGGCGTAGTCTTTAATTTCAACACAAAATCACATGAAGTATAGCGGAGTGATGCACCAGGTAGTGGAAGTACAAAATGCATTCACTTTATTGCTAGAAATATCAAATTTTACTTTCCAAGTCAAAACAATGATAAGGTGGCAGCGATTGCGAATGCATTGATTTTCGCCGAAATCTGAATGTGAAACTCTATATCAATTACGTAGTGGTTGCAATGGCGAATTCGTTAACTTTCGCCGCTACAAAGCAGCACGTAGATGTCAAAAGCAAAAAGTAGCCGAATTGATTTTTTCTTTTATTATCATTTGGTATTTTAAATGAAGTTCTGCCAGTTGATTTATTTCTTTTGCATATGCAATAATAGCTCATATTTCATTTTTTTGGGTTTGAAATTTAATTTTATAAAATTTACATTTTTTACTTTTTTATTTTAAAATTTATTTAAAATTTTTATAACAACGTTGAATATAAAAAAAATCAGCTGGGCTATTTAGATCACCTGTAAATTAATTTGCCTTGCTGTATTCTATTTTTTTACATGTATGCCATGGCGAAATAATACAGGTGAACGCACGGGCGAAAAATCTCATCAGCTGTATACGTTGCAGTTGTCAAGGCGAATTGAGCTAGCTTGAAAATTGTCAAAAACACATTATTTTTTGAAAAAAAAAAACGCAAAAAAATTTAATGTGTGTGTTTTGTATTTAATTGCTTATAAAAATTAACATATTTTAATTGCTAAAAAATGTGTACAACACGAAATCGTAGTCAAATAATCCCTATGTGATAGAGATAGTGACAATATTGCTAAGAATTTAGAATTTCGTGAGTGCTGTGCAGGATTATGTGGCCTCCGCTTGTGATGTAGATATCTGTGTTCGTTTCGGATATGAATGTTGATGTTGGTGTAGATAGTAGTCGATATGGAGTATAAAAAAACTGTTTTTGTTTGTCTGTCTGTAAGTCTTTCTGTGTTCGCATCACGGAAATACTGCTAGATTGATTTGAATAAAATTTTATGAGGAGGTTCCTTAGAAACTTGGTTGTAATACCTATAGAATAATTTTTTTCATAGAAAATTTTCGTAGAAAATAATAGAGATACATATGAGAAAGGACTCAATTTTACCGGTATAATGGTACTATAACAGTTGTCGGTACATTATATTTTTGTAGATTGTTGGATTGCTTACAGAACTCTTCAACAAAGGTTTAAAAACCTATTTTTCTAAGTATTAATTTTAAGAAAATTAGAAATGATACGCGGACGAAGTCGTGAGCATTGCTAGTCATTAATAATTTTTTGCACAATTTGAGATTTTTTTACTGTCTCCCATTCGCATTCGTCCAACCAATCCAAAATACAGTTCCAACAAAAGATATGGCCACATGGCGCTAGATTACTATTCTTACGTGTTTCCAAGTACAATATACACTTAGGAACATTTTGTCTTTTCCTATTTGTCTCGTAAATGTCTGCTTATGGAAAAATCATTTAGGAGGCTTTTCAAGTTCATAACGTTTTCTCTTGTGTTCCTTCCAAGTTTCGTAGAAACGTAACAATACCCAAAGTCTTTTAGCTATATAAGGAGAATTCTGGCTGTAACTTGTGTCGAATAAAAACATAATTAATGCCAGTAGCTCCTTTAGGAATTTGATATTTATCCGCACCTAAACAGAATAAAGATCTACGTAAGGCTTTCAAGTGGTAGGTGTGCATCGCATAAAGTTTAAAATCGTTTTTTAAGTTTCTTTTTTGCTTGAGATACTACATCATCTTGCTCTTCAATATATTCCTACAGTTTTTATAATGCATCACCACCGAATTCTAGTAAAAAAATAAAAATACTTTTGTTTAATTTAGTTTGCAATTTGTTATGTTGTTTTTTTAACAATTATTTTTGACAACATACATAGATTTTGTAGCAACAAATTCCCTGTTGTTTTTTGTGTTGTTGCATTGTTGTAGCCGTGCAATCACCTGTATTAATTCGCCTTGATGTATGCTATTGCTACCACCTTATACAGTGAAACCTCCCATAACCCAACACTCACCATCGCGCTATTTTTGTCCGGTTATTAGAGGTGTCCGCTTATAAGAGAGGAACTTATTACGTTACATATTTTGTTTTGTATTTTATTTTTAAATGATTTTTTCACTGTTTATTAGTTTATTGTATTTAAACAAAACTATATATTTAGATTAGACGGCTTTAACTTGGATTGTTCAATTTTTGCTGTTTGGTTTTAAACTGACTTTAAATGTTTTTCTATTTTTTTTAAATGCAACAAAGTCTTCTCTACCAAAATGCATCAAACGAGCAATTTGCTTTATTGTTTAATCATAAGAATTTATAGAGTCTGCTATTTTTTCATGTACTCCAAGATAAAGCTTGGATGTATTATTTCAATACAGTCATCTTTTAAAAATCCATCATCATCTGCATCAAAATTTGAAAGATTATAACTATCTGCTGATAATCTAGCTCTCTGAAAGCAGTTGCTGCTTCAATTTTATCCCAAGAGCCTTTGCCGAAATATAAAGCTTCTTTAACATCAATAGGTTCTGATAGTATATATCAGCTCTTTTTGCCGGTTTTTTACGCATCTCTCCGCTTATGGGAGGTATTTTGAACAATATTATTTGAATTAAGTGTCAATGTCCGATTGTTTTAGTGACCGCTTATGGGAATGCATTTTGTATGAAAAACCTAATGACCAGAGGGCAAATTACGGCACTCGATCTCGATCGAAATCTCAGTAGAATTTAAATGTAAATTTCGATCGATATCGAATGCCATAATTTGCCCTCAGGTTGGTTTTACAAAACATGGCCGGTTATTAAAAATGTCCGGTTATAGAAGGTATTCGTTTTGAGAGGTTCCACTGTAATTGATTCATAATGTTACTTTTCTTGTTAGAAATGAAAACGAAAATTGATGAATTCGCCACTGTCAATATCTGGGGCGTAGTTTTGCCATGAGGCACCAAGGTAAATATGTGTTTCATCGCCTTTGACGATTGCGCTTGTAAGATCATCATCGATTTTTAAAAGTGTTAACTACATGTGAAATACTATCAGCTGCTAAGTTATTTTTAAAGGGTTGTTAACATTTAATAATACACCTGGCCGCAATTTCAAATCTTGTGTGGATTTTTCGTTGAAAATTTATTTTTTCTCCTAAAATTTCAATATTTGATGAAATTTAAAAATCTTTGTAACTTTATATCGAAATTTTAGTATTTTTTATTTAACTTAAATTGTATGAACCGTGTACATTGTCAAGTAACTTACTCGTATTTCCTTATCACCTGATGAATAAAAAAAGCAACAAGTGTTCTTAGTTTTAAGTTAAGAAAATGCCTTTTCTCTAGTTGTTTCGCTTTATTACTTATATAAAAAAAGTAAGAGTGCTATATTCGGCTATGTCGAATGCAATAAAGTTATCCATTAAAAAAATAAATATTGTGGTGACAAAGAATTAAAAAATAAGAAAAAAAAATACACAAAAATTCCATCGGTTCTTAATGGGTTACGCATTTTTAAAAAACTTTAGTATTTCCTGGAAGATCTTTTCAAAAGCTTTTAAATGATACCCATATTGTTATCTTAAAAAATATAGTGCATAATCGTACTTTTCCATTAAAAGTTCAGAGGTCCATAACTCGGAAAATTTGGGCGAGCGTTAATTTTTTCGCTTGACATTTTTTTCTTATTTTTTTGATTCTCTATGGCCCAATTTATTTGTTTTTTTTTTTCTTTTTACTGGATATGGAAAAATTAGAAGCAGGCGTAGTGTTTTACCCGCAACCTCGAAGGACATGGACCGACCTTGCTGATTTTCAATAGCAAAATTATCGAATATTATATGTCTGATCGATTGGCGTATTTTGATTTTCTCTAGCTCATCTAGTGCCTTAGCAAAGTTTATTTTAACACTAACATAGATGCACAGACGGACATTGCTCAATCGACTTCGCTATGCACTCAGGCCTCATGGGTCGAAAATGGATATTGTAGAAATTAGAAACGGAACGACAAACTTAGATAAATGTTTTTTTCCACCTGTGTGAAGGGTATAAAAACATACATCTATTCTAGCTTTCGTTCAAAAAGCTTTTTATCTAGTAAAGCATTTATAGGCCTTAAACTTAAAAGCTTTTTACCCACGATCATATGTAAACAAAAGCATTTGCTCGGCGAGGCAAAAATAAATTGTTTTTCTAACAACAATAATCAGTAGAAAGTAAATTTCCTCAAGTGGAGACAACAACAATAGAAGCTGCCGGCAAAAGCAACATAAATTTGTTATGCAAAAGAAAAATAAATAAAAATAAAAAATATTTATCACATCAACTTAAGTGATCAAAACTTTGCATGTGCGAGATCTAAACAAAAATAAGTTTAAAAAAAATTAATTGAAATGGATTTATTATTTCTGAGTAAACGTATTTATTTGGGAACAGAAGCTGGATTTGTGCACGGTGGCATAATAGTGAACAATGAGGGAATAATACAAAAAGTCTTAAAAACAGCTGGGGAAGTCAATACTTATTTGTATAATATAGAATCGGAGGCCGTGAGTTTTTAAGAAAACATTAAATCGTACGATTGCTGCAGGTAATCAATTTTAAAATTTTAATTTAAAGGTTTACGATTTTGAGAATTTGGTGCTAATGCCAGGTCTTATAGATGTCAATGTGCATATTAATGAACCGGGACGAAAGGATTGGGAAGGTTTTCTTACCGCCACCAAAGCAGCGGCAGCTGGAGGTTTTACTACCATAATAGACAGACCTACGTATGTAAAAAGTTTTTTTTTAATTAACAAAATTTAATTTTACCATCGTTTTTTAGAAATGCAATACCCCCCACTGTTACTTTGGCCGCCTTAAAATTGAAATTATCTACAGCTCGTGGCAAAATTTATGTGGATGTTGGTTTTTGGGGAGGCATTGTACCTGACAATACTGCTGATCTACCGGCCTTGATAGGCGGTGGTGTTATTGGTCTGCAATGCAGCTTTTCGCCAGCAGCGGAACCAGTTGGCAAAGAATTTCCTGCTGTTACCAAACAACACTTGGAAACACTTCTCAATAATTTAGATGATAATCTTGTAATAGCTGTTCATGCTGAGGAGTGCCTGACAATACCTATTAGGCCAAATGAAGACGAGCCTAAAGCTTATGAGTCTTTCTTAAGGACAAGACCCGCTCAAATGGAAGTTAATGCAGTACAAATTGTAGCCGATCTTGCTTTAAGACATAAAAAGTGAGTATAAGGATGTTAATAACGTGCGAAAAAAATCGTTTTTATTGAAACAAAGACTGTCTGATACGACATGAGGTCTAAGAAAAATTTAATTTTATTGGCAATTTTTAGTGCCGTTCAATCGTAAAAGGGATAAGTTTCCTTCAGCAAAAATGTGAGAAAATAATCAAAAAGTGTTTTCTAACGCATTATGGAAATTTTAAGGTTTTAAAAGCGTCATCTTGATATCTTTTCCAAAAGGTCAACTATTTCACAAGATCTGTTTGGTTCTAGTAATGAAATTTAATATTTCGAATTAATTTTGTTATATATTTGACCCTACTAATATTTCTGAAAAATTAGTCATGTAACACACTCCGCTCGGAATGGTTTTAACTCCATTAATCCATTCCAATCGATTTTTTTACCTTCTTCAAAATTCAAAATCTTTACGTTTTTATTTTAATATGGCAACATTGTGCACACTAAAGTAAACAAAAAAGGCTAAACCAAATAAGGAAACAAAATAAAATTTGTGCGGCTTAAAAATTTAAAAACACAAAATTGCAAAGAAAATAAATTCCACTTGGACAAATAAAAGCGGTTTTATTTCCAGGAAATTTTTAGTTTTTACTTTTCTGAATAACCAAATTTGCCAAGTTAGGAATTATTTTCTATGATAAAAAACTGTTTTTTGAACAAAAAGAAAATCTGTGAAAACATAAAAAATACGCCAAGTATGAGTTTGAAGGAATTTGTTCTACGTATGGGCCACCCTTTAATTTTATTTCTTAAAATTATTACAGCGGACATTCATTGAATAAATCTAAAATAAATATAAAATAAAAATATCGTTACGATTCTTATACAAGTTTTTATAGCGACTTTGCAATACAACCCTGCCTAAGAAGCCTGTTACGGTTTAAGCAAAATCATGTTACTATCATTTTAGTTTTCATAGCCGACATCTTCTGTACAAATTTTAAACGTCTGACTTACAGCGGTTTAAAAAAATAGGCCATATTTGTCAAACTAACGTTCTTTTGTAAACACCCTTTAATTTTTTAATTTATTGTTCACAATTTATTTTAAAAAGGACATATTTGTCCACACTCCTTGAGAATTCTAAACGTCTGCAGACTACGGTGAAGAAACTAAAGCCAGATAATTAAAAATCACTTCTATATTGGGGCACCCTTTAATATAAAATTTATTTTTTTCTATTTGTTGCAAGAGCGCACATAATTTTACTAACACTTTTGTGACGTGTCTGCTTATTACAATTTAAAAAATAAATATACTTTTATGAATATAACATCACTTGCGGAACACCCTTTAACTCTCAGTATTTATTACTATAATCGCTATACTAATACATCTTCTGTGCAAAAATATTCCCAGTTCGCATCGTTTTAATTTTTTCATGTATCCAAAGTTCTTTACTTGCGCCTGATTCTGTCTTTAATGTAACAATTAATAATGAAGATAAAGTTTCAAGTTTGTTTTTATTTAGTTGTTCAAGTCGCCCGCTGCATTGACGTCTGTTAAAAAAAATTTTTTTTTTTTTTGTTAATATAAGGAAGTGAAGAAATTACCTTTCCCAAAAGGCTATAAGACGCTCCTTCCTAAAATCTCTTATTTTCGAAAATAAATCTAAATATTTTTTATCTATTTATTTGTTGAGATCGCCCACTGTGTAACGTAGCGCCAAATCGTATATACCCAGAGAAACAAGTCGAGCGGCTCACAGCCGGCTGATAGCCGCCGCCGATTTTTTCTTAATAGTCGAGATGCCGTGCGGATTGTCACGACTCAAAAATATTAGCTGGCAATTTTCATACTTTAAATTTTGTATATTTAAATTACTTTCAGTAAAGAAATATAAAAAAAATTGAAGCTGTTATTTTAAATTGGTTGGTTATAGAAATATATTTATTTCTATAGAAAACAATGCATAACTTAAAAAATGTAAGTAAATAAAATAATTAATTTTTAAAATCTTGATTTTTTATTTGTAACATTTACTTCATGTAAAGTTTGTTTATTTTTGTTTTCTTCTTCTTCCTAACACAATACACAAGAACTCTTTGATAGCCGGCTTTAGCCGACTTACAGCCGCCGCCGACAATTTTTTGCTTAGCCGCCGCCGGCGAGTTTTTATCACGACTTGTTCCTCTGTATATACCCTTTAGTGAAGTAACTCCAATCAAAAAAGCATATGGCATGAGGTGACAGAGAATTAAAAAAAATTGTATTTCCTTAAAGATCTCTTTAAAATGATACTCGTATTGATATTTTAAAAAATTTAAAAAGTTCGGAGGACCGTAACTCGGGAAATATGGGCGAGCGCCAATTTTTTCACTTGATGTTTTTTCTTAATTTTTAATTTTCTATTGCCCCATATATTTGTTTTTTTTTTTTTATTGGATTACTTCATTGTACCAAATGATATAGAAATATTAGAGGTAGGCGTGGGGTTTTGCCCACTGCGTCGAAGGACATGGACCGATCTTGCGGATTTTCAATAGCACCTCTTTCGACACTAAGTCTGATCGAGTGGAGTATTTAAATTTTTTCTAGTTGATTTAGTGCCTCGGAAAGCTTTATTTCCAGACTTACACGGACGTACAGACGGACATCGCTCAATCGACTTTGCTATGCATAAGAAGTCAGAATATATATTTATTTTATAGTGATCGGAAATGCATATTGTAGAAATTATATCAATGAAAAACTTACTTATACCGTTTTTCCTCTTTTTATGGTGAAGGGTATAAAAATATGGGAGGCAGGTAAAAAAATGTGCGGTTACAGTACAGTGATTTCTCTCTCTCTCTTTAGATTCTATGAGGTACTTATTCGAAAATGCAGCTTAATTAAACCTCTAATGAAGTTTCAAAAACTAATTTAAGCAGATTACCCACTGGGCTTTTTACTCGATTTTCCTATAAATATAATTATATTATCCAATCATCTATTCTTCCAATTCTATCTTTTCTTTTGCAGATGACAGTAGCATAAGCCATTCATTTTCGTTTCGCAGTAGAGCAAGCCTTCGGGAAATTGGGACTATGAGAAAGCATGAAATTTCAATGCGATGTTCGTTGGAACAAATATATTTTTATTGTTGCAAAAGAAGCATTCAAGTGCCTAGGTTTTCTGAAACGGTGTAAGAAATACTTCACTCCATCTGATCTCCTTACTATCTCTGTCACCTTTATCAGGTCGAAAATTAAATACAACTCTCATGTATGGGCCGGTGCTTCAAAGTCTATTTTGGAGTTACTCGACCGCGTACAGGGGAGAGCGACAGTAGGGTATCCAGCTCTATTGACTTACTGGAGCATCGACGCTATGTGGCGTGTGTTTTACTGTTTTATCGTTTTATCGTTACTACAACGGAATGTGCTCTTATGAAATCAGGGAACTCGTTCCTGTAAACCGTAATTTCGTACGTGCAACGCCCTCTGCACCAAGAGCGCATTCCTTCGTGGTCGATTGGCCAGTGAATCGCACAACGCATTAAATAGAAAATTCGTTTTTTAGCCGAACAGTTCGTATGTGGAATAAAAATCCTGCAGAGATCAATCCTGCCACTTTCAATGTGCAAAGATTCATATATGTCCACAAGTACTACTCCCTCTATCCCCCTTCCCACAACCTAATTTCCTAGTTCTGGCACAATGCATTGCATAAGTAGGGGTCAACCCCTGAGTGCTGGTCCTAATAAAAAAAAAATTATAATATTTTGGGAAAACAAAACCAATTAAGATTGAAAATAGAGGTGATATCCGTAATTTAAAACTAATCCTCAGTTGATATAGAATTATAAGACGTAATTAAAACAAATCAAATCTTCTTAAGAATTAAATTTTAAGCGAATTTTCGTTTGTCCTTCTTTATGAAAATTCAACTTTTGGAAATATTTTAGTGATTTTTAGGGCCATAAGAAATTTGTGGAAATTAAACGATTTAATAGTTTTGATTTTTTTTTATTATTAGATTTTTACTTAAGGACCCAATATTTTAACGCGATCATAATTTATATTTTCAGAAAACAATTTCATTTATTGAATCTTAGTTCCAATGAAGTTCTACACATTATAGGAGAAGCTAAAAGTAAAGGCGCCCAAATCACTGCCGAAACATGTCCACATTATTTAAGTTTAGCAGCGGAAGAAATTGAAGACTGTCATACAGAATATAAAACTCAACCTCCAATTAGAACTAAGGCAAATCAGCCAGCCTTGTGGGAAGCTTTAAAGTCTGGATGTTTAGACATTATAGCATCAGATCATTCACCGGCAACACCGGGACCCAAGTGTTTAACTTACGGCAGAATGAGGGGTAATTTTATAAATGCCTGGCCGGGTATTTCTTCCCTACAACTAAGTAAAAAACAAATATCTATTTCAAATTTCACTCTTTTACATAAAAACATTGAATTGAAACTTTTAGGTTTATCTGTTGTATGGACCCATTGTGAAAAATATGGTTTGGGCATTCAACACATTTACAAAACCATGTGTGAGAGACCGGCAATATTGTGTGGCTTAGACAAATTGAAAGGTAAAATTCTTGAAGGTTACGATGCCGACTTTTGTGTTTGGGATCCCGAAGAAGAATTTCAAGTTGATACCCATAATCTTTATTCATCCAATAAGGTACAAACAAACACACACACATACAAACAAACATACATACATTTGTAAATATATTTTTTAAATGATTTTTTTGTGCATTTAATCTTTTAGGCGACTCCTTATGCTAATAAACGTTTGCGCGGTGTAGTTCATGCCACAGTGGTACGCGGCCTACATGTCTATCAACAGTATGAAGGTTTTGGCCAGCCTTTGGGAAAAATTATTTTACGTAAGAATGCCAAGAAAATAGTTAAATTTCAATAGATTGTTTCCTCTAACAATTGCAGACAAATTTATTGTGGTTTAATAATGGAAATAAAAATAAGTAGAAAATAAAGTAATGAACAGGCAGTTGAATTATAAAGTTAAACATACATAAATACATATGTGAGTAAATACACATATAAAATATATTCACATTGATTTCTACTGCTGTCACAAAGTTTTTAAGAACTTTTAAAGATCAATTTGGCGGAACTTTAACGAAATTTAATAACTGAAAATTGTTTTTCTTTGAAGCTTTCTTGCTGTGTTTTTGCTTTGTTTATCAATATTACGTAAAATAAAACAATAAAAATAAATTCATTAAAGATAAATTCATTTTGCAAAAACATAAACATCAAATAAGTGTTGCCAGATATAGCAAACAAATTTATAATAAAAGGAGCGTTTAAATAAAATAAATTTCTTATTATTCAAAAATGTAAAAAAAACTGTTGTTTATTGAAAAAACGCTTAATAGATTAATACTCTTTTTATACCCTTCACCACAAAAAGGGGAAAAGGAGTAACTTTTACTACATCTATTTCTGAGACCTTATGCGTATCGAAGTCGATTGAACAATGTCCGTCTGTCCACCCGTGTTAGTGTTGAAATCAACTTTGCCAGGGCACTAGATGAGCTAAAAAAAATTTAGATACGCCAATCGATCAAACATAGTGTCGATATTGAAGCAATTGAAAATCAACAAGATCGGTCCATGTCCCTCGAGGCAGTGAGCTCAACAGCACGCCTGCCTCTAATTTTTCCACATCACTTAGAACAATAAAGTAACTCTAATCTAAAAACAACCAAAATTATGGAGCGATAAAGAATTAAAAAATAAGAAGAAAACATCAAGTGAAAAAATTGACGCTCGCCCATATTTACAGAGTTATGGGCTTCTGAACTTTTCATAGAAAAGTACGATTGAGCAGCATATTTTTCAAGATATAAATATGGGTATCATTTAAAAGCTTTTGAAGAGATCTTCCAGGAAATACAAAATTTTTTTTTAAAAGTGCGTAACCCTTTAAGAACCGATGGAATTTTTATATAATTTTTTTTTTCTTATTTTTAATTCTGTGTCACCGCAATAAATGTTTTTTTGATAGGAGCTACATCACTTAACGAGATTAACATACATGATGAAGGGTATATCAGATTCGCTACAGCCGAATATAGCACTTCTACTTGCTTAAGTTACAATTTATTTTAAATAAGAGGAATTTTTCGCGAGCAACTTTAATGAAAACAGGACTTTAAAAGAAATTTTCAAGCAATAAAATGTTTTAACAATTTCTTTTAAAACTTAAATGATCTTGTGCATGAGTGAAGAAAACTTTTATAAACATTTCAAGAAAATACATAAATATATTAATTAAAAATTGCAAAAAATAAATGATAAAATTACATGTAATGAAATTGTAATGAAATCATTTCTGTACATGAGATATTTTTTGAAAATTTTGTTGTTGCTGTAGTTAGTAATCAATATAGAATACAAAAAACCTATTTTTGGAATTTTTCTTTCTGCCTGTGTTCGATCACGTAAAAACTGCTGGATGGATTTGAATAAAATTTTGTGAGGAGGTCCCTTAAAACTTTGATTTAAATATTGTATAGTTTTTTTCTAAAAATAAGTCCTTTCGTACGGCGATTTCCGATAATATCGAATATTGCCCAAACCCATGTCTGACATTGGATTTACAGCATCAGTGTCAAGCACGTCAAACATTATGATTTACACAAATCACCAGAGTTACGAGTATGTGGTTGGTTTTTATACACAGTGGTGTTGGAGGAGGCGTCATTTTCCCTAAATTTCAGATCAGGATGATGTTAAGGGTTTAGAACCAATGTAGCATGATTCAGGCTGAAGTCTCAGCCGTTAAGAAGGCGGTGAGCTGATTAAGGTACTACAGAATATAGGGAGAGGATATTTGGATCTGTACTGACAGCAAGGCTGCAATAAACTCCTTATCGGGTGTCTACACGACATTTAAATTGGTTCCTAAATGCCGGACATCTCTAGATAATATGGTGAAACATTCCAACCTGGAATTATTTTGGGTGCCGGCACACTCGGACATACTCGTTAACATAGTTGCGGACGAACTCGCTAGATCTGAAAGTCGGCAAAAGATTGGTCAGAGTCCTGATGAACTGCTGTAGGGCTATATTTCAGCGAGAACTTTTTGGGGTCGGGCTGATTAGATGTTCTTACAAGGTTACCTGCACAATCTTGAGGGCATTATGGCCTCAGTATGATAGTAGGAGATCTGCAAATCTGCTGAGGTTTCTTTGAGGAAAGCTGAGCACTCTGGTAGCTGTGCTGACATGGCACTGTGTCATCGGAACCCATGCTAGAAGACTAAATCTTCCATACCATAACTTCTGTAGAAGTTGTCAGGGTGAGAAAGAGGAGGAAACTGTGGAACATCTGCTGTGCCATTGTCCAGCTCTATCTGGGAACAGAGCGCTTTTTCTGACAGTCCGAGACTGCATAGTTTTGTAGATCTATCGGCTTGTGACGTTGCTAGAATAAATTCCTTTATTCGGCCTTCTGGATAGTTTGGGGATGGAGCTTGTGTCAATATGGTGACTGGACGATTTTTTGCACATCCCTTTTTCAGGCAACATTAATGAACCATCTAGGACCCAAGTGAGTCGGTTTCTCCTGCCGGCAGCCTGTGCAACCTAACCTAACCTTTTTCGTAGATTAAATAGAAATATAAATGTGAAAGCACCCAATTTAACCATTATAATGAATCAAATCAGTTGTCAGCAAATTTATTTTTGTGAATAGATATGTTTTAATATTGTTTGCCGATCTCTACAATAAATAACAAAAACACAAAGAAAAAAATTTTTACATTTTAACGATCCACAAGTGAAGCAGAAACGAAATATTATGAAAATATCTGGCAGAGGAACGTAATAGAGTCTCAAAATATGGCACCTTGGACATCAAATTTTTATCAGATTTAAAATTGGACTATAGTTGTTGATAAGGCCTTCAAAATCAAGTACAAACCGTAAGATTGTTGTAAAATTAGAAAAAAATCTAAAGTTTTTAAAAATGACCCCAAAGCACTGTTCTATAAAACTTTATAATCTTCTAAAGGACTTTATTAAGGAGGTAATTAATTTTACCAAGGTACTAAAAATATTACCAATTTATACACTTCCTCGTGTTCAAACTATTTTCTTACGAAGTTCGATTTTATTTCTTACGTTCTAAAATCACAATATTGGAATCGAAAAGCTAAAACGGGTTAAAATAATCCAGTTTTTCTTTAGTTATTTTAAAAAGTATTTCAACACCAAATATACTGAATATTATGGGCAAAAGTTTAGGAGAAATATGTTGTGGGTATTACAGAATTCGATTAGTAAAAATCTGTATTTTCTTCTTTTGTTATTAAAAAAAAAAAATCTGGTACAAAATGTTATCCATGATTTCAAAAAACTGTGAATTATTCTAAATTTAATAGTTTATTTTTGATAAAAAATTCTTGAATAAATTTTAGTTGTTTAAATCACAGTGCAGCAGTGTTTATAATGAATATGAAGCAACAAGTTGTCGCGTGACATAATCCATGCCTATTTCTTTCATGTTTTTAAAAATCATGTCAAACTCGACAAAAAAACGAACATGCACACAAATATAAGTTCTATAAGAAAAGTACGAGGTATAACTTAAATTTAACAACAAACACAAGACAAGACATGATAATATTTAGATGAAAGTTGTCGTAAATTTAAACAGAAAAAACAGATATTCTTTTTGACAACCTGGGAGTAATTTTTTTACGTAAAATAAATTTGATGTGGAAAGGCAGCAGCAAGGCGAATAAATATGCGAATAAATATGGATGGCGAATTCATCGATTTTCGCCGGTATATAAAAAATCTGTATACTATTTTTTTTTTATCTGTAGTTTGACATTCGGGCTAACGGCAGAATTAACGAATTCGCCATCGCTTGAAAGTTAACCAACTTCATGCGTCAGAGAAAATACTCTATTTCAACTTTATTTGACAGAGGTGTATAACGCGTTGAAGCGCTCAACGCGTATTATGTACTTCCACCTTTTTTTTTAATTACGACCAGCACTCAGGAGATGACCCCTACTTATGCGATGCATTGTGCCAGAACGAGGAAATTAGGTTTTGGGATAGGGGATAGAGGGAGTAGTGCTTGTGGACATTTGATTTGAATCTTTGCACATTGAAAGTGGCAAAAACGACCTCTGCAGGGAGTTTATTCCACATACGAACTGTTCAGCTAAATAACGAATTTTCTCTGCAATACGTAGTGCGATTCACTGGCTAATCGACCACAAAGGAATGCAGAGCGCGTGGCGCGTATAAAATTACAGTTTTCCGGAACGAGTTCCCTGATTTCATAAAAGCACATTCCGTTGCAGTAACGATAAAACAGTGAAACACACCCCAGATTGCGTCGATGCTCCAGTGAGTTAATAGAGCTGGATACCCTACTGTCACCGATGAGCTTCTTTGCTCTCTCCTGTACGCGGTCGAGTAACTCCAAAATAGACTTTGAAGCGCGACCCATACATGAGGTAATGTGCCCTTAAATGGTATTAAAATCGCAGAACAGATTCTCCCAACTAAAAATGAAAATTCTCGTATCCTACAAAATTTAAAATGGAGTGCCCAAGTAAAATTTTAACTTTTATTAAAATTCTAATTGAAGTTTAAGCCAAAAGCAAAGCGTGTCAATAGATTATTTTTTGTCAATAGCTCTTATCGACCAACAATCTTGTTCTACACTTTAAAAGTTCTTGCCTCAAGTTGAAACTTCAAACAGAAAATTACATGGCAAAATAATTTACCAGGTGGCAGCGTAGGCGAATTCAGTATTTTTTGCTGGTATACACGACTGTCAAACTCCATATATAAAAAATATGTGTACATTTTTTATATATGGAGTTTGACAGTCGTGTATACCAGCAAAAAATTCTGAATTCGCCTACGCTGCCACCTGGTAAATTATTTCGCCATGGAAAATTAGAACTTTAATGCAAAATAGAATGTGACTTTTTTGTCGGAACTCGTAAGTCAACACGCATGTTGCAACACATGCAGAGTGTGATTTAAGCTCGCGAACTTACACACGTATGACATTTATACACAAATCTAATTTTAAAATACGGCGATTACATATTTATTTTATTTATAAAAATATACAGTTGTGACAAAGTTGTGAGTTTAAAATGTCAACAGCAGATAAAATAGGCCTGCAGATTTTAAATTCAGTGTGAGTTTCAAGAAAGAGACCACAAAAGTATTATTCTAAAGGAATTTTTTTTATTACAGGGTAACAGAAACAAAGTAATTAGAAATACATAAATAATATAATATTATTATTAGACAATTTTGTATTTAAATGACAATTAGTTTTAAAGCTTTCACTTTTACTCTTTTAGTTTCGTCAAAACTTAAAAAAGCTTTTTAATACAAAAACAAAAACAAAATCATATGTTTATTAGCAGGTGATACAAAATGATGATAAAAACAAAACGTAATAAATTTAAAAAAAAATTATAAAAATATTAGAAAAGAAGACTACAAGGTAAGAAAATATAAATTAATAAACGATAAATAAAAGAACAATTTGAGGATGTGGTTTGAATAAATTAAATTAAAAACAAGTAAGAGTGCTATTTTCGGTTATGCCGAATCTTATACACCCTTCACCATTTATCTAAATTTAGTTTAGTGAAGTAACTCTAATCAAAAATACAAATATTGAGGTGACAGAGAATTAAAAAGTTAAAAAAAAAAAATTTGTAACAAAATTCCATCGGCTCTTAATGGGTTAAGCATTTTTTTTAAGTTTTAGTATTTTCTTAAAGATCTCTTCAAAAGCTTTAAAATGATACCAATATTGACATTTTAAGAATTTTAAAAATTTCAGAGGCTCCATAACTTGGAAAACATGGTCGAGCGCAAATTTTTTGATGTTTTTTTTTTGTTAATTTTTTTACTGTATATCGCCCTATATATTTGTTTTTTTTTTTATTCCCTTCACCACAAAAAGTGGTAAAAGGGTATAACTAAGTTTGTCATTCCGTATGTAATTTCTACAATATCCATTTCCGAACCCATAAAGTATATAGATGCTGAATCTTATGCATAGCGAAGTCGATTGAGCGATGTCCGTCTGTCTATCCATGTTAGTGTTGAAATAAATACGCCAATCGATTTGACATAGTGTCGAAAGAGGTGCCATTGCAAATCAGATCAAGATCGGTCCATGTCCTTCGACACATTGGCCAAAACATTACGCCTACCTCTAAGTTTTTTATATCATTAAGAACAATGAAGTAACTCCAACTAAAAAAGTTGGTGAGCATTCAACTGATACAGCAACCTTTTCATTTATTAAGTAGGGGCAACAACCCTTAGCAACACCTTCAATCTTTGAAAAAAGCTTTTTTTGGACAGAAAATTTTACGATAGGAATGTCGATTTTTATTAAACCTATTCAATGGGAAATCTGCAATATGTGTAGATTCGATTATTATTATTATGGAATACAAAAAAAAACATTTTTAGAATTTTTGTAATTTTTGTCTGTCTCTCCGTGTTTGCATCACGTAAAAATAGCTAAATGGATTTGAATAAAATTATGTAAGGAGGTCCCTTAGATCCTTGGTTTAAATAAAGAATAATTTTTTTCCTAAAAATAAGTCGTTTCCTAGAGAAACTAGAGATACAAATGTGAAAGCATCCAATTTTATTGGAATAATAATGGTACTAAAAGAGTTGTCAGCACATTTTATTTTTATAGATGAACAATATTTAATTTTTCTTAGAGAACTCTACAATAAATGTTTAAAAACGGATTTTTCAAAATTTTGATTTTTTGAAAATTAGAAATGATACGGGGACAAAGTTGTGGGCACTGTTAGTATGAAATAAATACATTTGCAGATTTCAATTTTTGTTTCTTTTTCATCGCTGTATAAATATTATCGCCAGTGTATTTAATTGCGTATAGTGAAAGAGATAACAGCAAAGTTGTAAAAAATAATCTGTTAGTAACAAATAATTAAAAACAAAATAAATAAACAAAATAATAAAAAGAGAATTTACATATTTCTCAGGATACCTTTACTACGAGTATGCATGTCATCTTACACCGAGGTTTGTTTGTAAGAAAATAAGTACATCAAATGTATTATATACTTAAATAAGCACATGTACGTACACACATACTTATATGTATTTACAGGTAACAAGATAATATTGTTAAATATTTTTCACGTGGCGGACGGATCAATGCAAAAAAATTATAGAAGTAAAAAATAATAAATAAATAAATTCATAAATTGTTACGTAGCATATCTGCAACAACAAAATTTATACATTTGTAGCATAAGAACATATGTATTAATGAAACAATACAGATATTTGTCTTTATTATAAAATCAATGTTGTTTTGTTATTGTAGAAGAAACGTAATGTGGAAAAATTCGCACACAAGTTTTGTTTGCCATTCAAATTCTATGGTGTCATTTTAATACGAGTTCGTTGGTATGTTGCCATACAAACATACACCATACTCATGCAGTTTATATTTTAATATATTCATTACAAGGGAGCGTTGTTGCTGTCATTACACACACGAACATTGTTTTGATCATCATCACCTAAGCCCCCATCATCATTATTGTTGTGTGCAGTAGCTATAGCTGCCACATGAATTGTGAAGAAAATCGCCAAATTTTTTAAAAATATTTTTGAAGTGAATTATTATGAAATTAAAACACTTTAATTAAAACTACGATATTTGCATGAGTAAAAATAATATTTACCTTTGTGCAAGTTTCTTTGTGTTATAATTATTCGTAATTGTAATGAATTTAATTTTAACACAAAATTAAATAAGAGTCGTGAACTTTTTTTTCTCATTTAACCATGTTGACACGCTTAATCTATGAATTTCGTTTGGGATAATTTTTACTTTTGTCAAAACCCATTATTTTTGAGTCAGTTATTACGCTTATCTTATTTTCTGAGGTATTGTACCTCACGGGCTTTTTTATATGTATTTCCTCATGCCAAGTTAATTCAGGTGTACCGCAGGACCACCTTATTTCTTCCTCCCTTATTCTTAGTTTTCTAAATGATATTTTACGACTAAATCCCACACTTAATAACTATTGTGCAGCTTATAACAGCATCTGTCATTCGTATTCACAATTGAGGCCATGTAACATTAGTGTTTTGTTACATGGCCTCAATTGACGTTTTTACGTTTCTATAAGCTTATTGGGCCTAATGCGAATAAATGTAAGAAAAAACAAATTTATAACATTTCTTTACCCCTTCGTTTCCTCAATTTTTTGTTGACTTTTTCAAGGGACTTCGTACGTATTTGTTATGTTCATTATTTATGAACCGGACCGCTTGACAGTAAAATTAGCTGATAACAAAGTTTTTCTAAAAATTATATATTGATAACTTGAAGAGAACAAAACCAATACAGCGAAGAAAGAAATTAGAAACAAATCATCATATAAAGGGTGCACTTTTATACTGATTATTTCTTCACAATTTTCTATTTAGAAATAAGAAGATTAGCTCCCTGGCATAAGTTAAGAAAATAACTCCTGTATCAAAGGCCTTAATTTTGAAAATATTAGAAAATTGCTAATGAAGCACTTTCTACAGGTCAGAGACCCATTACTCGGAAAATATGGACGAGCACTAATTTTTTCACTTAATGTTTTCTTCTTATTTTTTATTTTCTATCCCGCCATATATTTGTTTTTTAATTGGCGAGAGCCAATTTTTTCAGTTGATGTTTTTTTCTTATTTTTTTATTTTCTATCGCACCAAATGATATAACAAATTAGAGGTAGGCATGGTATTTTGCCCACTGCATCGATCTTGCTGATTTTCAATAGCAAAACTTTCAAAACTGTCTCTGATCGATTGGCTTATTAAAATTTTCCCTAGATCATCTAGTGTCTTGGCAAAGTTGATTTCAACCAAAATAAGGACGAACAGACGGACACCGCTCTATCGACTTCGCTATGCATAATGTTCTCATATTGTAAAAATTACAAACGGAATGACAAACTTAGATATAGCATTTTTTTCACCTGTATAAAAAGCCTAATTTCTGAAGGTTTCCGGAGGCTAAAAGCTTCAAGAAATGAGTTGTTACAGTTTCACTAATAATTCCTATGTTTTGCTGGGTTAATAAGTTTTCTGCACTTTTAAGTTTTATTATGAGTGTTTCATAGCTGATTCAAAATACCGCAGAAAAATAAGATGTGGCAACTTTATTTAAAACTATACTACAAAATAGTTATAGCTGTTTGATAACGTAAACGTGTTAAAATAAACCACACAGTGGTTTATGTATCGCAAGGTTTACAAAAATAAAATACCTATGTACATATGTTGTTGTTTTATATTGTTATTTTGTCATGTACTTTATTTATAGTTAATTTGATGGCATAGATTTTTGTTAAGGGGTTTGCACAATTTGTTTATTTCATTTTAATTGAGGACTCATCTGCAATTCAAATTCTTAATATCAGATGTATGCATTTTTTAAGACAAAATTTTTAATTTGGTTTTTTTCTCTCTCTTAAATGATCCACTGTGCCTACGTATTTTATTTATGGTGTACGTACTATCGGATTTGGCTATACGTACAGATAAATGTTTCGTATCGTATGTTTGTTTGTATTATTGCTCATTCTACTACGAGTCATCATAGTTCAGTTGTTTTTTTCCTATACAATCGTACACCACTACATATGTATAATCCTATTTTAAGTTGTGTTTGTTGTTGCTGTTGATATAAGCTTTTACTAGCAAACAGTACAACACAATCGTCAGTTTATTGGGTCTGCCTTTCGTAGTCGTGTTGTCATCAAATTTTAGTCTACTACGTAAAGTAGTCACTACGAGTATGCATGTCATCTTACACCGAGGTTTGTTTGTAAGAAAATAAGTACATCAAATGTATTATATACTTAAATAAGCACATGTACGTACACACATACTTATATGTATTTACAGGTAACAAGATAATATTGTTAAATATTTTTCACGTGGCGGATCAATGCAAAAAAATTATAGAAGTAAAAAATAATAAATAAATAAATTCATAAATTGTTACGTAGCATATCTGCAACAACAAAATTTATACATTTGTAGCATAAGAACATATGTATTAATGAAACAATACAGATATTTGTCTTTATTATAAAATCAATGTTGTTTTGTTATTGTAGAAGAAACGTAATGTGGAAAAATTCGCACACAAGTTTTGTTTGCCATTCAAATTCTATGGTGTCATTTTAATACGAGTTCGTTGGTATGTTGCCATACAAACATACACCATACTCATGCAGTTTATATTTTAATATATTCATTACAAGGGAGCGTTGTTGCTGTCATTACACACACGAACATTGTTTTGATCATCATCACCTAAGCCCCCATCATCATTATTGTTGTGTGCAGTAGCTATAGCTGCCACATGAATTGTGAAGAAAATCGCCAAATTTTTTAAAAATATTTTTGAAGTGAATTATTATGAAATTAAAACACTTTAATTAAAACTACGATATTTGCATGAGTAAAAATAATATTTACCTTTGTGCAAGTTTCTTTGTGTTATAATTATTCGTAATTGTAATGAATTTAATTTTAACACAAAATTAAATAAGAGTCGTGAACTTTTTTTTCTCATTTAACCATGTTGACACGCTTAATCTATGAATTTCGTTTGGGATAATTTTTACTTTTGTCAAAACCCATTATTTTTGAGTCAGTTATTACGCTTATCTTATTTTCTGAGGTATTGTACCTCACGGGCTTTTTTATATGTATTTCCTCATGCCAAGTTAATTCAGGTGTACCGCAGGACCACCTTATTTCTTCCTCCCTTATTCTTAGTTTTCTAAATGATATTTTACGACTAAATCCCACACTTAATAACTATTGTGCAGCTTATAACAGCATCTGTCATTCGTATTCACAATTGAGGCCATGTAACATTAGTGTTTTGTTACATGGCCTCAATTGACGTTTTTACGTTTCTATAAGCTTATTGGGCCTAATGCGAATAAATGTAAGAAAAAACAAATTTATAACATTTCTTTACCCCTTCGTTTCCTCAATTTTTTGTTGACTTTTTCAAGGGACTTCGTACGTATTTGTTATGTTCATTATTTATGAACCGGACCGCTTGACAGTAAAATTAGCTGATAACAAAGTTTTTCTAAAAATTATATATTGATAACTTGAAGAGAACAAAACCAATACAGCGAAGAAAGAAATTAGAAACAAATCATCATATAAAGGGTGCACTTTTATACTGATTATTTCTTCACAATTTTCTATTTAGAAATAAGAAGATTAGCTCCCTGGCATAAGTTAAGAAAATAACTCCTGTATCAAAGGCCTTAATTTTGAAAATATTAGAAAATTGCTAATGAAGCACTTTCTACAGGTCAGAGACCCATTACTCGGAAAATATGGACGAGCACTAATTTTTTCACTTAATGTTTTCTTCTTATTTTTTATTTTCTATCCCGCCATATATTTGTTTTTTAATTGGCGAGAGCCAATTTTTTCAGTTGATGTTTTTTTCTTATTTTTTTATTTTCTATCGCACCAAATGATATAACAAATTAGAGGTAGGCATGGTATTTTGCCCACTGCATCGATCTTGCTGATTTTCAATAGCAAAACTTTCAAAACTGTCTCTGATCGATTGGCTTATTAAAATTTTCCCTAGATCATCTAGTGTCTTGGCAAAGTTGATTTCAACCAAAATAAGGACGAACAGACGGACACCGCTCTATCGACTTCGCTATGCATAATGTTCTCATATTGTAAAAATTACAAACGGAATGACAAACTTAGATATAGCATTTTTTTCACCTGTATAAAAAGCCTAATTTCTGAAGGTTTCCGGAGGCTAAAAGCTTCAAGAAATGAGTTGTTACAGTTTCACTAATAATTCCTATGTTTTGCTGGGTTAATAAGTTTTCTGCACTTTTAAGTTTTATTATGAGTGTTTCATAGCTGATTCAAAATACCGCAGAAAAATAAGATGTGGCAACTTTATTTAAAACTATACTACAAAATAGTTATAGCTGTTTGATAACGTAAACGTGTTAAAATAAACCACACAGTGGTTTATGTATCGCAAGGTTTACAAAAATAAAATACCTATGTACATATGTTGTTGTTTTATATTGTTATTTTGTCATGTACTTTATTTATAGTTAATTTGATGGCATAGATTTTTGTTAAGGGGTTTGCACAATTTGTTTATTTCATTTTAATTGAGGACTCATCTGCAATTCAAATTCTTAATATCAGATGTATGCATTTTTTAAGACAAAATTTTTAATTTGGTTTTTTTCTCTCTCTTAAATGATCCACTGTGCCTACGTATTTTATTTATGGTGTACGTACTATCGGATTTGGCTATACGTACAGATAAATGTTTCGTATCGTATGTTTGTTTGTATTATTGCTCATTCTACTACGAGTCATCATAGTTCAGTTGTTTTTTTCCTATACAATCGTACACCACTACATATGTATAATCCTATTTTAAGTTGTGTTTGTTGTTGCTGTTGATATAAGCTTTTACTAGCAAACAGTACAACACAATCGTCAGTTTATTGGGTCTGCCTTTCGTAGTCGTGTTGTCATCAAATTTTAGTCTACTACGTAAAGTAGTCACAGTGAGTAATGAATGTGCTCTTGTTCTTGTCAAAAAAGGAAAATATGTAATAAATATTATAATCATAAAAAATTAATCCATATACTTATATGTATAAGGAAATAATAACAGAAACAAATACATAATAAATAGCGCGCCAATTAAATCGTTTAAATAACCTAAAATAAAAAATATAAACAACTTATTAATTTTAATTGATTTAGAAATAAAATTTAATTGTGAGTGAAAACTTTGCTTTGAAATTTTTAAAATATATATTACATGCATATGTATATGTATATATTTATATATACATACATTTGTATATATAAATATTTAAATTTTATAAGCAACAGCTATAATGTTTATATTTTAGTTCTTTTTTCTAATAAAATAAGTAATCCCAACAATAACATAAAGCAATAAAAAAATAATAATCTTGACGTAATCGCCGCAAAAATATTTAACGACGTCGCAAAACCGTCGGCAAACGCGACAAAGGATAACCGAAACAACAAGAAACCAATAACAAACTAAGAATTCCACCAGCAGCAGCAAAACATTTTTTTTATAATATTAAACAACAACAACAAAATGTACATTTAATACCTTCAGTCAGCAATTGGTTGGTTGGCGGTATAAAATAAGATTGAGAAGAAAATATTACGTAGTAGAATAGAAACCCAAAGGGGATTATACAAATAATATTTAATTATTTATTTATTACATATTTATTTATATTATACATATATATACATATTTTTTTGTGAAATGTGAAAGAAAAAGTACAGAGGTACACTGATGGCTTATTCGGTGAAATTAAATTTTGTTTTGTATTGTAGATGATTTTACACGTCCGAAATTTCTGATCTTTAAAATTTTTAAATTTTTTGTCCTATTAAAATTTTTAAATGATTCTAAGTTTGAAGACAATAGCTTAGTTAACGCTCTATAATGTATTAGTTTACTCGCTAAATAAGTAAAATTATCTATCAAAGTTTATCCTAATGAAAAACTGTGTTCGATTTGTATTACCTATAAGAAAAATACAAAAAAAAAACTGGAGCAAAAGTACGGATAGTTAAAAGTTAAATATGGAACTTAACGTGCAAAAATATTGTGAACAATGCCTTAGCACAATATTCTCACTGGTCAGGTACTGATGTCAATAGTGCTTTAAGGTTCTGCTGCCAACAGTCTACATATTCCCTCAAGAGCGCAACTTTATCGTAGGCTTGAAGAGCAGGACAAGAGCTTAATAGGTGAAAAACCATTCCTTTCCCATTTTAAAAGCCATGCGTAGACAATTTCGACTTTCTAGTTTAACTGTCAAACTTCTAGTGAATAATTGTCAAAGCTTTGTATTCTAATCTTTATTTACTTTCTATTGCATCTTAATGTGCCTGCAAATTACTTAAATTCTTAAATATTTCGTTAACCGAAGCATATGAATGGATATTGTAAATATAACAAACGAAACGACTAACTAAATATACCCTTTTCTACCTGTGGTGAAGGGTATAAAACAATAACAACAACAGGAAATAAAAGATCACCAAGAAACACTACGAACACTTGATTAAACCAGATAATATTTAAATATCTTAAATTCTCTTTTAAATTGCAGCAATTCCATCGTGCATTTTAATGATGAAATTTTTGAAAAGAAAGAAGTAGGTTATCAATTCGATTGAATGTTGCTTTTTAGATTTGGGCCTGCGAAACTCAGTCATTTTTGAACCGTTTTTGAACATTTTTTCTTTAGTATTAAGTTAATTGGATTTATTCCGCCAGTAAATATAATACTGTTGTCATACCTTTCGGTGAAGACCGTCGTCACTGGCTGTTTATTTGGTACGATTGGCGAGCGCTTTCGATGTAAATACATCATTTTCAAGCCGCGATTTGATTAGTACTAATCGTACCAAATAAACAGCCAGTGACAACAGTATTTTTTCTTTATTTTAAATTTTATGCTTGAAGATTGGTCCCGTTATAAAAACAGTTTATAATTTTAGAACTTAAAGGTTGTTTTCATACAACATTCATGTTTTTTATGTTTATGAACCGTAAATGGCACCACTTTAAAATTACAAAAAACTAGGTATCACTGTGGCTTTTAACAGCAAAAATTAAAAGCTGCTACCAAGGCGAATCAAAACAAGGTGGTCGCAATGGCGAATTCAATCATTTTCACCAAAACCTGAAATGTCAAACTCCATATATAAAAAATGTGTATAATTTTTTTTTTAAATGGGGTTTGACACTTAGCGTTTCGGCGAAAATCAATGAATTCCATTTAGTATTATTTTGCAATGGCTGCTCCTATAGGTGACATAAATCGACCAATATGAGCCAATCTTTTTAACGGTTATAAGATTGAACAGAAAGGACAGAAAATATATATATATATTTAAAATTTTAAATTAAAAGGTGCCCCAATAGTTCACTAAAAAAGAGGTATATGGCCATATTTTTAAACAATTTTAGACAGCCGGTTGAAGTTTACAAAAAAAACCTGTATTGCCAAGTCCCCTCAAACATTAAGTATAAAATTAAGTTATGGAAATTAAAGGGTGCCCCGATAGTTGTTGTTATTAGATGTATTTGTTATAAACCGTTATAGGCGGAGAGCTTAAACTTACAAGCAACATTTATTGATTAGACCGCTATGACAAGTGAATAATTTGAATTTATGTGGCCCTATCTTCTGAACCGTTATATACAAGCACTGGAAAATTATACAGAATGTCCACTCAGTCTCTGATGCAGTTTGAAATATGTAACATTAACTGTAACTTTCAAACATACATATGTTCATCAATACATATGTATGTGCATATGTATGTAGGTATGTTACTAATTTAAGTTTACTTGCTTTATAATTAATTTGCCGCCACAAAAGTTTGAAGGTTAATTTAACTTAAAATCTAAATTATGATGCAAGAAAAGGAGTATTTTTCATTCCTTCTCTAAAAATTTTTGTGTCCCAAGTGGTCGTATGTTGTGCCGTCAAGTTATAAACAAAATATAAATAAAAACAAAAACAAAAACAAACAAAAAATTATTTGTAATTTTTAATTAGTTTTTTACAGTGTAAGGCAAATTTAATTAATGTTATTACAAGTAATTGTAAACTTTAGAAATGCTAAGCTAAAAATCATTAAACTCATGTGAATGTGTGTATGATGTAAGTATATGTATGTATGTGTGTAGCAAACTTTGCTTTTAATTAAATGTCAATTTGTCTGAAAGTTTTAAGTAAATGACGTATATGTTAAAAACAAAATACAGAATGGCAAAGCAATGCTACGTAATCTTGACGTATGTATGTTTGCCTGTGTTTTGTTGTGTTGTGTTGTCGCTACAAATACAATAACTAAAAGAGCACTAATTGAAAAACAAAATAAAAGTATTTATGACTTTTAACACTTGCAAATGCATTGCATGCACACATTCGAAAAATATGATCATGATAATACGTGGTAATGCTTTGTGAGGTGTTGTTTTTGTATATTGAGCGAATAAACGAAAGTTATTTTAAGAACTTAAAAGAGTCCGATAAATGTTTTAATAGCCTACACCACAAAAAGTTGTAATGGATAACCACAAAATATAAAGTATATAAAGTAGTATGACTTCTTATGCATAGCAAAGTCGATTGAGCGATGTCCGTCTGTCCGTCCGTGTTGAAATCAACTTTGCTAAGGCACTAGATCATTTAGAAAAAATTTAATTGCTCCAATAGATCAGACATAGTGTCGAAAGCTCTGCTATTTGAAATCAGCATGATCGATGCATGTCCCCTGACGCAGCGGGCAAAACACCATGCCTACCTCTAATTTTTTACATCATTTGAAACAATGAAGTCAAACCAATAAAAAAACAAATATATGGGGCGATAGAGAATTGAAATATAAGAAGAAAAAACATCAAGTGAAAAAATTGGGCGACCGCCCATATTTTCCGAGTTATAGGCCTCTAAAATTTTCAAATTCTTTAAAATATCAATATGGGTCTCATTTTAGAGCTTTTGAAGAGATCTTTAAGGAAATAATTTATTTTTTAAATACTTAACCCATTAAGAGCCGATGGCATTTTTATGTAATTTTTTTTATTGGAGTTACTTGACTAAACTAGATTTAGATAAATAGTAAAGGTTATATAAGATTTGGCATAGCCGAATATAGCGCTCTTACTTGTTTTTTAACATTTAATGGAAATTGATTAACAATAAATAACACTTCATGAAAAAGAACTCTAAATATAAACAGAACAATATATAACCGATTTTATGAATTATGAATTAGATATTTCTTTATAGCCGAGTGGCTACACTCCAAACACAACCTAAACAATTTTTCTAATCGAAGGAGAAATTAAGATAGTAAAATATTTAAGACCTTTGAATTACTAAATAGATTCTTATAAAAGATTTTAGATTAAAAATCTAATTTTTAATTGTTAATGACTTTTGACTTTCACTGTAATAAGAAAAATATATAAAATAACGACGTACATCACCTTGATACAACTGAAATAAAAATTTTTGAAGGAAAACTTAACAAAACTTTATTTGCATATTTGTAGTTTCTAAAACCTTATGGAAATGACTGTCAAAGAATTTTTTTTTTCAAAAGCAATGATAAAAGTAAAGAGTACTTTTGTTGTGATTAAACATAAGGGAAATATTCCAAAGTTTTTTTTTAGTATTTATTTAGACGTATAAATTAAGCAGCAAGGCAACACAACAAACTTTTCCATCAAACTTTGTTTTTGATTACAAACACATACTTTACCTTTCACTACCACGTAAGATTTTTATTTTTTTTTTGTGACACAGTGTAAAAAAATAGATAAAAAGATTATTTTGGCATTTATAAAATCATAATGTTTATTTGACATCGACAATTAATCTTTCTTTTCTAATTTATTAAGCACTAACTCAGTTTTTTTTTTTTTTAATACGAATATTGTTTTTTATTTATTTTAATTTATTTTTCCACCGTTGGGTGTCATCTTCAGGATACAGGAAATAAAAATATTTAAATTAAGTTTATTCATATACAAAAAATAAGTTGAGTTTAATGTTAAATCCCGGGAATATTAAATTAATCTTTAAAAATATCGGGCTTGTAATCCCAAAGAAATAATTAAAATCACTGATATTGATTTTTGAGGGTGAATTAGCATGATATGTTTGAAGATAAGTTGAGTTTGGCAATTTTTTTAATTTATTTTTTGTATTCGAAAAACTTTATTTAAATATTTTTGCTTCCTTAGGATTTTGTACTGGCAAAGCAAAAACAAAAAACCGTTATATTTAATTGGTAAAGAAAATTAAATTGTTGTAACAGTTAAAAGTATTTTAACCGCAATTTTATAGATACTGCAAAATTCACATCTTGCTTTCAACAAACGAAATAAAATACTATGCGACCAACAAATCATAAGTTATTAAGTCTTCCATGCAAGACAAAACTCCCTTGAATGTCGTAGAAAGGCTTGTCTATTTAGGCCTCCCAGAACAAATCTAACCCCTCAAGAACTTTTTACCTCTTATGGGATCTTATAGACATTACAAAATTTTCCTTTAGTGCCCACTGGAAAAGTTCTCACTAGATTGCCCTAAAAATAACTAAACTACCATAATTTTTTAACAATAAAAAGCAAAACAAACTGAGAAGCAACCAACTTCACTTCCTAACGCACTTTCAAAATAGGAATTTCCAATTGCTAAGCTTTGACGCCGCTCTAATATGCTTTGCCTTACACATTTTGTGAGTACTTGAGAATTTTTGACAGATAGATTGTAGTTTTTTAACCAGTGGTGCCAGCTAAGCTTTCTTTTTTCGCACTATTTTAAGCTCTTTTTGATTACGGCTGACGCGAAATTGTTCCTTTTATCTCTTAAAAAAGAAACAAAGAACTACCGCAACGCCTTCTATTCTTATAAACAACGCGCCTTGTACTTTTTGCACCTTTAAATAAATTCTCCCGTTTTGCTCTTTATTGTGACAAAGCGCTTTTAGGACAATAAAGTCAATTTGTTAGAATGTCCTGCTCAGAGCCCAGAATTTAATACAAATGAAAATTTTTTCGACATATATGAAAAAGGAAGGAAGGAACCAACTAGCAACAGCTTAGTGCTATATTTGTAACCGTAGCTGTATATTTGCTTTTTTGTTTTTTAATTATCAGCTGGAGAGCTGATGAAGACAAATTATTGGATAGGAGATTTAACTAAATTTCTTTTATTAAATGTTATTATTATAATTTTTTAACTCATATTTAAATAATAATATTTGCAAAAAGTAAAATAGCAAAAAATACAATTTTTTAATTTTTTTATCGAAATATTTGAAAGTTGGTTTCAGGAAGTATGGAATAATTAACCACCATTGTATGTAATCAAAGGATTATTTTTTTCGTAATGTTAATAGTTGCATGAAATTATAATGTAAAATACTGCGTGCGTATTAGCCAATACTGGTTTAAAAATTACCTTATAATAATTTATTTAATTTATATCAGAACTTTTTTTATAACGTAAAAAAGGCTTTTGTTCACCTTTATTATGTAAATTGCAAATATTTTTTTACACAGACATGGTTTTTTATGTGGCTGTGTATGTATGCTTCTGGCAATGATTGCTGGTGTTGTAAAGAAATCCTTGAACTTCATCGTTTTAGGAGGTTACTTAGCCTTATGGCTAAGATTCGCTATACATTAGTGCTTGCATATTTACTTTCATAGTTTTTCTTTTAAAATTTTATTTAAAAAAAGTAAAAGTAAATTTTATTAAAAGTAAAATAGAGAAGCAATACTTTAATTTATAATAACTCCCTGAAAATTTTATTTCTTTTCTTGTATCACAATTGCAATATTTTGTTTTCATGTTAAAATGAAAGGCTATGAATTTTTTTACTTTTATTTTAGCTACCCATTCATCTCAGGTTGAATGTTTGGTATTAATTTTTACGCCAAAGTTCAAGTTTGCACATGTGAATAACAGTAAACCAACATGCAATATTACATGACGCAATATCGATTTAAACGTTTAGCTTATTCTTAATGTTGTTAATCCAATATTAGTGATCTGGCATCCCCAACGACATGCTGTAAACAATTTCTATAGCTTTCCTTTTCTAACGCAAAGCTTTTGAGGCCATTAAACAAAAACCGTTTTTGTTAACGAACACAAGAAATTAGTGCTATCAACTTAACATAGCCATTAATAAAAAAATTTGCAAAACGATAGTGTAAATAAAAGTACTTGTACCACAAAACAACAAATATCATTTATATATAAGTAGATAACATAGGTACATGTTTAGTTGTTCTTTTTATAAACAAAAACTTACGTATTAAGTAGGTTGGCAACACTACCACTACTACTTGCTGTTTGAATTAAAACAGTGAGAGATTATCGGTTTTCCTTTCGCTCTCCCATGCACAACAACAAATGACGTAGTGATGTCATCAGAAATCATTTAGTTTTTCTTTTCCCTCTGATTGTTCGTGTATTATTTTCTTTTCGTGCGTGCTTTAATATAAAGTGGTATTATTTTTCAATAATTTTATTAGAAAAAAGTAAACAGTAAATATTGTTAAAAATCAAACTGGTAAACAAAAGGTGTGATAAAATTTCAGAAAGTTATTGTTGAGGATTTCAATGTTTTCATTTATCGCAAATATTGTAAATAACGGCAAATTGTGTACACTTCCAAAGAAAAAAAAAAAAAAAAACATGTAGTATATTGTTTTTTGTTGTTATAGATAAAATATTTCGGAAAAAATATTCTATTAATCGGGTAAAAAATAAAGAAAGAAAAGTGTTATATTTCCCTAATAAACTCTTTTTTCACGTTACATATTGCGAAAAATAAAGTGAAATAAAAAAACTATCGAAATTGTCTTACACTATTTTTTAATCTACGACGACATCAATAATGTTTATTTGTTTGTATACTCAGCTGGTTACGAAGTCTACTTTGTAAAAAAAAAAAAACGTTGGCAACAGTTTACTAACCCCTAACTGCACTAAAATGTTATACCGATTTAGTAAACTTTTTCAGAAAACTTTGCAAATGTTTTTAATATGCACACAAAATTTCGAATACTTAGATAAAATTGTTTAGCATTACGTCACTATATTACCTTAAGTGTTTCTTTTATGGTTAAAATAGTTTTCACATCGTCAGCTGCTATTACTCCCACTGAGGGTTTTCACATTAGACTAATTTTTAATCCGCACAACTTTTGCTCTTTCGTATTCACACAAGACTAATTATGCTGGCATAAAATTGTGCACGTATACACAGCTTTGTGTGTGTTAGTAATTTCTTTGTTTATTTCATGTTTGCCTTTCGTTCGTTAAACACACATAAAATGCGGAAATGTGGCTGAAATAATTGATGATGAATTGGCAATAATTTTAGGAGGAATTTCTAGTGGCTGTAACTTGCAGGCTGCATCATCACTCCTAGAAGCTGAAGATTTCAATTAATATTTTATTCATAAAAAGAAGATGAAGAAGATTTCAATTAATATTTTATTCATATTTGACATAAAGTTCGTTTTAAATTTTTTTTCCTGTAAAATACATATAAAAATAAACTTAAATTAACTTTAAACTGAATTTCCCTTGATAAAATATTATAAGAAAATTGAATTCAATCATAATAAAATTCCTCATTGGTGTATTCATGTTTACGCGTCGATGGACGACTAAACACTAAAAATCGCTCTGCAAAAAAAAAACGCAGAACCTGTGTTTTCATAAGTGTGTATGTGTTAGTTTTGTTCTGCTTGTGCGGGGTTGAAGCTGGTTGAAAAATTGTGCCAACCAAAAACCACTCTCCTCACCGAAAAAGCCTACAAACTGCGATTTTATGCCAGCACAATTAGTCTAATGTGAAAACCCTCACTGAATCCAATAATACTTTCACATTTATTTTCCTCTTCTCTTTTTTGATTACTTAAAGAAACATTAACGAGCACCGTTCACTCTGTTTTTTATTTTACAAATTTTTAGAGCTACCGAGTGTAACATTTTATTGGCAGAATGTTGACAGGCATTTCTATTTGGGAAGAAATTAGGCTTAGGACAGTAGCTCCGTAAAACGTTACCGGTGGTACAAAAAGTAACTTAAGTGAAAAACTGTAAATTAAAAAAAAAAAAAAAAACAGGCCGCGAAATACTTACATATATTATCGGAATTACCGACCTCTGAAATTTTTATATGCATAATCTGAGATATCTTAATATAATTTCGTCGGGAAATGAAACAATGTATCAAAAACCAGGTGGCGAATTCATTCATTTTCGCCGTAAACATTACTGTCGAACTTCATGTATAAAAATCTGTAAATATTTTTCATATATAAAAAATATACCCACATAGATTTTTTTATATATAAAAAATATGTACAGATTTTTTATATATGGAATTTGATAGTAATGGTTACTAGCAGAAAAAAATAAATTCGCCTACCCTGCCACCTGGTAATTGATTTACCGTGCTAGGTACCAAAAGCTTTTTTGTTTTATTTACAATCAGACTATATTTACTTAAAAATAAGGGCCTATCGTAAATACATCACTGCACTGCCTGTGTGCTTATCAGCTGTTGCTTATGCTTTGTTTTGCTCATTTTAGTTTGCATTTAGGAACGAAAAAATACTGTGAAAATGGAAAACATAATAATAAACTCGATTTGTGAACTTCATGATACAAAAAATTATAAAAAATTTTTGTAAAAATATTCAACAAAACTAAATAAAATTTATAATCACACGTTCATTGCATCAGCCATTTTTTTATTAGTTTTTTGCTCTTATTTGCGCATAATATACTTTAGACAGACACATTTCAAACTAGTAAAATTTTTTTATATCGTTTTTTAACTTTTCTTTTTTACATTAACCTAATTGAAGAAGTGTTTAAATAAAATGCAGAACTCTTATTTACACTTATATTTGATTAATTATAGTTTATTTTGTTAAGGCCCAACTATAATGACTTAAGCAATTGTACAAACACATTAAATTATAAGTGACAAACTATAATGTACTTGAGAAAACTTTTCGTCAAATTTCTTTTCCTTAAGCAAGGTACGAAATTGACCGCACTTTCCGTACGGAAACAGCTGATTGTGCTTTGTGTTATACATACACTCATAAAGAAAAATATCAATGAAGACCTAATTATTTAATTAACAATTTATTTTAATAAAAAATTTAGAAAAATAAATTTACAAACGCAATAAATTAAAATAAAATTTTTAAATGTATATGGTTTAAGTGATGTACACCTGGCAAATAGGTTGATCAACATGCAAACTCCGTAGAGAGTTTATGGGGACATTTTTGAAGAAAGTCCCATTGTGATAAGTGCGATCAAAAATAAATTGTCTGTAAGGCAGAAACAAATAATTAAAAATTTAGAATCCGCATAAACAATTAGTTTGTTGGGGGTTATTTGGATTAAGCCAAGTTACCGTTAAGTTGCAACAAACGTTATAATTATTTTTTTTTGCGAGAGACTTACATCTTTAAAAAAAACGGCTGAGATAGTTTAAAATATGTATTTTTTATATTTTAAAATAATTATTCTTATTATTTTAAGTTTTCTGCAATATTTAATATTTTTTCTAACGTTATCGTGAGTGAAAAGCTTTATGCAATTAAAACAAAAAGTACATGTTCTGAGTGTTTTTAACTCACCCAACACTAGTGCAGTTACTTTGACGACGACATCATCTACATTACCAACACAATGTCATGACGTCATGTTTTTAAAATAAAAATGCTACAACATAACAAATCGTGGAGATATTTTGTTTTGTGTTGTTATTGTAAATAAATCCATTTTATTATAGAGAAAACTTCTATAAAAATAATTGCTACAATATTAAGCCATTTTTTTAACAATTACTGATGTTAAATCATATTGAGAAAAGTAAAAATTTTTGAATACCTACATAAGTATTTCAAATATGTAAATGTTTATTGCTACTTTAAAAAGAGAGGACGTTATTTTAAAACTATTTTAAAAAATTTAAAACCTTTCGTTGATCCTTAGTTATGAAATGCTTGAGATGGTAAAAAAATAATAATTTTATTTAGAGTTTTTTTATGGCCAGAGACAAATTTACAGCTAAAACGTAATCTATGATGTAGATTTATTATCAGATTAAGAACTTATCAAATAAGCGCGCAGTAAAAAACTAAAACTAAAAGAACTAAAAAAATAAAAACAAAAAAAACTTAAAAATGCTTTTGATTCAAAAGATTTTTAGCATTTGACTTAATAAGTTCTTTGCCATATTTCATGTGAAAACAGTTGCATTTAAAAGTATCAGTTTACAGTAAAAATAACTTCAACAATCATCAAGAAATGCTTGCGTCACGTTGTACAAAAGCAATATTAATATAAATCAAAAATGAAAAAAAGCAAGTAAAGTAACTCAAAAAAAAAAAAAATAATAATAAGTAGTGGGGTGCCAAAAAATTAAAAAATAGGAAAAAAATTAAAAATTTTATATAACTTAACATAAAAATATTATTGACTCTTAATGGGTTAAGCATATTTTTTTAATTTAGTATTTCCTGGAAGATATCTTCAAAAGCTTTTAAATGATACCCATATTGTTATCTTAAAAAAATATGGTGCACAATATTACTTTTCTATACAAAGTTTAGGGGCCCATAACAGAAAATATGGGCGAGCGTCAATATTTTCACTTGGTGTTTTTTCTTATTTTTTAATTCTTTAGATTTGTTCCAAATGATACGGAAAAGTTAAAGGCAGGTTGAAAGTGATTCTTACAGATTGGTCCTGTTTTAAAAACGGCTTATAATTATAACAATTAGAGGGTGTCCAAATGTAACATACATGTTTTTTGCGTCTATTATGAACTGCAGTTTAAAAAAAATGTGTATCTTTACAGCTCTCAACAGCAAATATAAATCTCAAAAATTAGGGTGCCCCTTTGGTGAAGTAAATTGACCTATATGGCCCTATCTTGTAAACCGTTATAGACAAATGTTGACTACTATGTTCTTTATAATAAGAAGTATAATTATTCAAAATTATAAATTAAAGAGTGACCTAATAGTTCATTTAATTTGATAAATATGGCCAGGCGGTTGAGATATACAAAGAACCTGCATTGTTAATTTCCCTTTAACGATTAAAGGGTGTTGCAATAGTATATTTAAGTTGATGTGTATGGCTGTACTGTTGACCGATACACACGGTTGAAATTTATCAAAAATTCTGTATTGACAAGTTCGCTCTGTCTCTCTGGAGCAAGTGGCTTAAAGTATATTATTAATCTTTTAAATTGTTATAGACAGATAGTTGAAATTTACTATAAAAAGTAGAATTCAAAGGGTCTACCCAATAATTTAAGTATGGCCTTATCCTTTAAACCGCTATAGACAAACACGCAAAAATTAGAATTCCCATTTCTGTTTCCATTACAATAATAAATATAAATCTTTAAAATCAAGGGTGACTAAATATTGATGATTATAAGTTTGTTTTCAAGTCAGTTATTTTTTTTTTAAGTTATGGGAGAATCTTAAGCCATTCTTGTTAATTAAAAAACCAAATTCTCAGATGTTTTCCTTCAAAGTGGCGTAAATCTATTTGCCAAAAATGTAAGAGTTCCCAAATAAATCATTTAAAAATTTATACACATAACATATAAATTACTCAACGAGATGATGTTTATAACAAGTAATAACTGTAATAACTGCAACAAGTTCTTTTAATAAAAAAATTAAATGAAAAAATCACACTTGTACTACAATAGTGTATTAAGTAAAAATTTACTGTTTTTTTTTTTTATTAAAAACAAAAAACTTTTTTGATTTTACGTTGAGGGTATATGGAAAGAAAAATTAATTGATTATTAAAAGTTTTTTTTCTGACAAAAAAGAGTGGCCCAAACTGCTGTAAATTTTTAAAGTGAAGAGATTTTAATACTAACAATCGATTCTTCCTATAAAATAAAATAAAAACTTTTGTTCATAACCCCTACAAGAACAGTAACCATCGTTTGATCCATCAATGACAATCACTGATGATGTAAATATCCATCATCGCGTAGAACAAAGTTTCTATCACATTCTTAAAGGGAAAATGAAAAAGAAAAATGATGTAAACATTTTAATACGTGTGATGTCTATAGCAAACAGCGTTGCCAGTGTGTTTTTTACAAAAAAATATTGTGCAAATTTTGCCTGATCTTTGGAACAGATTTTATTAGAATTTTTTTTATAAGTTGCATTTTAAGCTTTGGTAATCAAATTTCGCTCAATCATTTCATGCTGGACAGTGTTCTTACAGAGATGTCATAAGAAGACACTTGAAATTTTTATTTTCTCCTACAACATAAAATATACAAACATAAAATTTAACATTTAAGGGTGTCAAATACAAGACATAACTGACCTTTACTCACATTGGCTTTTTTTTAACAGCAAAAGACACAAGACAGACTTGAAATTTACTCACAGAGCTCGCTTTAATAAGGAGTGTAATAACTATAATTAAAACTTATAGGATGTCCCCATAAAAGATCTGATTCGGACGTATATTGTTTTTTGTATTTTTAACAAATTGTAAAAGCATAAAATTAAAAATTTAATGGTGTCCAACATACATAATACGGATGGATCTCTTGATGTGCAAGCCGATCGTAGTTGGCCAATTAATTTATTTAAAGCATTCCACACATAGATCCAGATGTCTTGGGGAAACCGCATGCTTGCTCAGTATTTTCCTATCATTTCCTGACTGTGTACCTTTTTCAAACATTAATTGATCTTAAATTTAACCGAAATTGGTTTAATGCTGTTTTTTATGTGTAAATAAGTCAGTTTAAGTGGATGTTTTATTCTTCTTTTTTATCTCAATTGATAACAATTTCTTCCTTTTTAAACGACTTAAAAAAAAGGAGGTTATCAATTCGACTGAATGTTGCTATTTTATATTTGTGCCTGCAGAAAGAACTCGATCATTTCTGAACAGATTTAAAAATATTTTTGTAATTTGATAGATTATTTTTACAGATTCGTCCCGTTTAAAAAACAGTTCAAAGTCTTAAAAATTAAAGGGTGTCCCCATACAACATATATGTATGTTTTTTAAGTGTATATAAACCGTAAAGAGCACTTTTTAATAATTAAAAAAATAAGTATTACTATACCTCCCAATAGCAAAAAGCAATACAAGAAATTAATCTAAAAATTAAAGGGTTTCCCCATAAGGTACGTAAACTGACTTATGTATATGCGCCTATCTTTTGAACCGTTATAGACAAACGCTTCAAAATTGAAGAGGATGTCGATTACTATGATCGTTATAGTAAAAAGTATAAACATTCAAAATTATAAATTAGAGGGTGTCTTAGTAGTTAATGTTATTTGATGTATGTGGCCAAACTTTTGAATCGTTATAGACAAACATCTGAAATTTACAAAGAACCTCTATTACTATGTCTGCAAAAATAACAAGTATAAAATTAGAAATTAAAGGGTGTTCCCATATTTGAAGCAAATTGACCTATATGGCCCTATCGTTTGAACTGTTAGATTACAAACACTTAAAAACAAAACTGAATGCCCACTACATTGTCTGGTATATTAGGAAATATAAATATTAAAAATTATAAATTATAGGGTGTTACATTAGTTACTGTTATTTAATATATTGATTGAAATTTGCACAGAACCTTTATTGCGAAATCCGCTATAACAGATAAAAAACGTGAAATTAAAAGTTAAAGGGTGTCCCTATAACTGATGTAATTTGACCTATATGGCCCTACTTAGACAGAATGTCTATTACTATATCAAGTAAGATAACAAGTTTAAATATTTAATGTAATTTTAAATTAAAGGGTGCCCCAATGGTTGTAATTTTATGTATATGGACAATCCTTTAAACAGCAATAGACTAACGCTTATAATTTAAACAAATTTAAATAAAGGGTGACCACGTAATTGCTAAATTTTCTGGCTTAATCTTCATTCATATTTTTGTTCTACGACATATAAAAAAACCTGACGCCATCTTTCTCGAATGTAATAAAAATATAATTAATGTATAATTACCGTCCTAAAGAAATATGAATTTAAGTTCATCTGTTTTGATGTCGGTTCTTTTTTTTAAATTCCTTAAAAATTAGTTTTAGCAAATTAAAAAAATTGCAGCTTCTTAAAAATGTTCACATATGTGTGAATAAATCCCTTGCATCATTATTACAATCAAACAAACACACACTCGTTCCCAGCCTGTTCAAATTTGTAACACAACATAGAAATGATAACCATGATTCAAGCAATTATTGCCCAGGAATAAGTAAATGAGTGATCTGGCTGGCTCAGCCCCAGATATTTTGTCTCGTATATAATGAATATTTAAAGAGTTTAATAGTTTAAAAAATATTGTTTCTGTTGCTGTTTTTCGTTTTTGTTGATATGTTAAGGTGACTCATTCGCGTAAAATGTTGTGACGATTACAAAGTATATAAACGGGTATTCATTCATATACACACACACACATACATGCGTTCGTACATATAGTTGCAAAGATAAGTATGTTAATTTTTTATAAAAAAAAAAAATGTATCTTGAAAATATGCATCTTATGTATGACTACATACTTTATCTGTACGAGTGTATGTACGAATGTACAAACATTTTTATTTTGTTTGAATAAATCCTTAAAAGTAAGTTTCTGTTTTTCATTGAAAATATTTCATCATGCAACGACTGCGCATAGCAAACTTTTTTAATTCAAAATAAAATATAAAATTGTTATGTTTTTTTCTTCCTTGTTTCTTTTTGTTTATTTATAACACAATTCAATTTTAAATATTTCAAATTAATATTGTTGGTTTTGTCTGTTTGTAGAGTAAATAACATTCAAGCTGGATAACTTAAAAAATTACGTCATTATTTGGACCTCAGCAGTAGGAACAAAACCACCGCTGTTAAGAAAATCTAGACAAAATCACCACCGATTACGTCGCCGTGCAATAAAACTATTTGAGCCACTTTAAACTAAAGTGTTGATTGGGGTCATTCGTATAGGCGCTGATTAAATTAAGATCATAAAAAGTGTTGTTTCAAACAGCAAAACAAACAAAAATATCCAAACTGAAGCAGTTGTCGGAAGACGTGACGGTGCTGTTGAAGATTGAAAAAATGGACAGCATCGTAGAGGAGAATGGTAACTCCTCAAATAATGTTGACGATACAAATACAGCGGGAGCTGGTGGTGGAGGTGTAGGTCATAATTTAACAATAACAGCGTCACAACAAACTTCACAACAACAACAACAGCCCGCAGTACAATCACCACAGCAACATATAAATTTAACAAATTCTAACAATAGCCAAAATGTAGCGCAGCCACAACAAAACCAAATTCCTGTACCAGCATCAGTGGCTGCTGCCGTAGCTGCCGGCACAGTTTTAACCACCAACTCAAATGTTGTACAATATTTATCCAATAGTCCACATGGACTACCGGTCTGTTAAATTGCATTTATTCCTTTGTTTTAAAGACTTTTTTAATTTTATTTTTTTTAATTTAGGTGCAATCCGTCATACAAGCAGCCAATCAATCATCGGTTATTCAAACTGCTGCTGGTAATAATACACAAACACCTGTTGTCATACCAAAAGGTGTTTTATTTGTTAATAAGCCAAATACCACAGTTATACACACAACACCAGGCAATGCTGTCCAAGTAAGTTTAAAACACTTTTAATCGTCCTCCCCCCACGAACTGATTCATAAAAAAGTATCAATTGGCCTTTTTATGATTTTCTCATTAAACCCAATTTCAAAAATAATGCTTCTATTGACACATATTTTAGATTATAAATAAATATAAATATATATTCATAGCTATTTTTTTAATTTATTTAAAATATAATTTTGTAAAGAATTAATTCACGAAAATACAATTTGCAGAAATGTGATTTTAGAAACAAATTCATTATTAAAGAATTCACCTCCATGTACGACATTTATAAAGATTTTTATTGCACTATTAATCAAGTGTTAAGGTGCGGTCATATTAGTCAAATATTTGACCGAAAAAACGTAGGCCTATATAAAGGCTTATTCAATATTTTCTGACCCTAACACTACAAATGACGACGGACGTTTATATAACGTAGGATCCTACATTTCTTAATAAGAATATAAAAAGAATTAAAATTATTATCCGTAGTTTAGTGATATTTTTTTTTTTTTTGGTTTTTTGGTCAAATATTTGACTAATGTGACCTTATCTCTACTATTTAATTATTTGCAATGACAAAACGAAAATCTGTTTTATAGAAGCATTATTTTAATCTGATTTTTTTTTAAATTAATTATTTCTTTATTTAAAACTTGTATAATTTTTTTGCAAAATTAAAATTCTCATCATTTCGCCAAACAAAAAAAAAAATGAAAAATTGCGAAATTAAAAATTAGCTCCCTCCACATTTTCAATGCAAGATAAAACCTGAGCCGAGTACACACCACCTCGATACAAACAGTGAAGATAGTTTTACTGATGAAGATTCCCCACGCGGCCGAAGAGAACTTACACGAAGACCTTCATATAACAAAATCTATTCGGAAATAAGTGGTCCCGATATAACAGGTAATTATTTAAAGGCAATTGTTTTTTAAACGTAAAACGTTTGTATTTAATTGTCTAAAAAGTTGTCTTTTTTTAATTGTTATATTGGCGTTAAATGTTATTCATTTCATTACCGGTATTTCAGTTTTAAATTTCATTTTATTAAGTGACCTTAAAATCAAATCATTTGTTTCTAATTTCTTAAATCATTATCGTGCATTTGTAATAAATCATTATCATTGTTAATATGAGACCATTTCAATTTGAAGAATTCACGAATTTTGTAAACTATTTTTCGTAATTTTTATTGTTGCTACAAAATTTCCATTAATTTGCAAAAAAAAAAAAACACAAAACTTTATTGTAAACTTTTAGTAAAAAAAAGTTTTAAAAAGATTTTTTTGAGTTTTAATTATAATTGATAAATAATTAGAAACGTTTTTATTGTTTTTCACTTTTTATACCCTTCACTATAAAAAGTGGAAAAATGTACGTCTAAGTTTGTCATTCCATTTGTAATTTCTACGATATCCATTTTCGGCCCCATAAAGTACTCAGAATATATGAGTCCTTATTCATAGCGAAGTTGATTAAGCGATGTCAGTCTGTCTGTCTGTCTGTGCAAGTGTTGAAATCAACTTTTCCAAGGCACTTGATGGGCTAGAGAAAATTTAAATACGAGCAAACGATTAGACATAGTTAAAAAATTTTGCTACTAAAAATTAGCAAGATCGGTTTATGTCCTTCGAAGCAGGGAGCTGCCTGCCTCTAATTTTTTTTATATCATTTGGAACAATGAGGCAATTCCAATAAAAAAAGAAATGTATGGAGCGATAGAGAGTAAAAAAAAAATAAGAAGAAAAAACATTAAGTGACTGAACTTTGCATAGAAAGGTCCGATTGTCAATATGTTCAGTGCTTAACCCATTAAGAGCCGATGAGATTTTTATGTAAAATTATATATTTTTATTTTATTTGTTTTTTATTTCTTTGTCACCCCAATTTTTTTTTTCTTTTTTTTGTGATAGGGCATAGCCGAATATAGCACTCTTACTTATTTATATATTAAATCTACATTTTGGTCCAAATTCACCTGCGTTGCCTATTATAAAATATAGAAAGTTTGAACATAATTTTATTTCTTACGCCTGAAAGTATGCTTGAATTTGGTTTTAAACCATTCAAGTCTTCTTGGAAGTTCAAAATGCTAAAAAATGCATTCTTCATATATGTTAATTCGTATATAGCTGTGTAGGAGCGATTGAATAACAAACATACCACCCTTCACAATTCTAATATTAGTAGAAATCCCTTCAGTTGTCAGGCCAATAAAATATTTTTTAACTTTCAAAATTTCTCTCTTGTATGCAATTTGACAGCTGCAAAGCCCTAATGTCACTCAAAATATTGCCATTGTTGTTATAATTACGGACTTGTGGCTTTGTAGCCTTCTCAAAATATTAAAGAAATTGTCGGTAGGGTGCTTAAGATCGCTATCTCGTTGGTAATGAAAGCATTTCGTTTCAACACACGACAACATTTAATTTTCTAAAAGCCTCTTTTTTTAAGTTACTAGACAGTAGTCTAAGAAAACATCCCAGTACCATAATTAACCCTCCACCATGCTTCACTATACAGTAAGGATTAAATTTTAGTATCATATTCCCGATGAGTAATATTTGCGTTTTCGAAATAATTTTTTTTTTTCTGAATTGCAGTTTGATTTCAAAGAGACTTGGACATTAAAACCGGCTTTAATGCCGTGATAAAGATTTTTGCAAATATCACGTTGAGTTTAGTGAAAACTTTTTTTTAATTTTAAATAGTAGGTTGACCAGGGTCTTTTTATGCAATACGTTGGCTATAGTATCATATTTTTTTATATCGCGGACCCCTCTGAAGCCCAAGTTGAAAATAAAAGTTTTATTATTTTTGAAAACACTGTTTTTTCGGTTTTTCAGGCTGACCCCTTGGATGGTTGCTACGGACCCCCATTTGAGAACCGTTGTTTTATAGATTTTAACGACATATTCAATGCAAATATTAACCTTTTAAAAATTATGATAATATAAGCGTTTCTAATTAGATTTTAAAATATCTAAAAATTTGGATAAAGGTTTCCTGATGAGCTGGCTTAAGCAATCGGCGAAATACGTATATAAACCTGCCTTTTCACCCAACAAATAAATTGCATTTTTATTTGAAAATATTATGGGATATTAGCATAATATAACAAATAATCTTTTAAAAATTCCGAAAATATTTTTACAAATAGATTTTAATAGCTGTATATTGTAAATTACATTTTTAATTCTGAAAAGAAATATTTATAAAGTCTCGTGATAATTGGAAAACTTTTATTTTAATTTTAGATTTTTAATTGTAATTTTTAGACCTTAAATTTGCTTTAAGCACATAAACCCAGTTAAAAGCAAGGTGAATCAATTACTAGGTGGTCGCGATGGCGAATTTATTAATTTTCGCCGAAATCCTATATGTAAAACTTCATTTATAAAAAATATGTTATTTTTTTAAATGGTGTTTTACATTTAAGGTTTCGGCGAAAATAAATAAATTCGCCATTACGACCGACCACCTAGTAACTGATTCGCCTTGATTGAAAGCTTAAATTACTTCTTTTAATTAAAAAAAAAATATACAAAAATTGATTTGAAATGGTTTCATAAATCTGTTGTATAAATAACAACATTATTTCTTACAAAACTCATTTACAAAAATGGCGGATTCATTATTTTATGGCTGCGAGTTCTCTAATGCTTGAATAAAATATTTTTAATACCCTTAACTGATATTTTATGCTCAAGCTTATTTCGTTACTACGCTTAGACATGAAAGTTTAGTGATAAATTTTTTTAAATGTTTCATTTCTATACAAAACAATAGTTTGCATTTAAAAAATGTATAATAGACTTTTTGGTAGATCTGTCTGGTTGGCTAATCTTTAAAAAATTTGTATAAAATAATAGTCTTTGTGCAATCAGAGCTTTGACTTTTTAAGCTGGGTAAGCCTGAGATCTAGTTTTGTTTTAATATTTATGACCCAAAATTTGAACAATAGATTCGGGATAAAGAAAACTAATTCATGCAAGTCACATTCCCTCAACCCGAAGTATTCCGTTCAGATTGAAGATTAGAATATTGAAATTTAAATAGAAAATTATTAATACCATTCTTGTTGAAATTTCATTGGCTGGTATTATTTAAAATGACAAAATAACTACCATTTAATACTACTGATGTTGTTCAATCATAATTGATTTTAAAATTTTACTCTTTCGGCTTAAGCTTAAGCTTAATTTTTTTTTTTAATTTAATTTCTAAACATTTTTAGAAAGAAAAATTATTTATAAATGTATGCGGACGTTTTCCAAAGAAAACAGGAAAAATTAAACGCTAGCAGAATTAAATGCAAGATTTTCTGGATCGCTACAAACTTCATCAGCATTCTTCGCATCTATCTACTTTAGGTTGTGTACATTGTAAACATCATCTATTTAGCCAACTAATTTTGTACATAAGAATGCGAGGGAAGTATTCATATCAATATTAAGTCGACAAACAAACTAAAGTATTTCATCACTGTTCTCTTTGTAACTTGTCTTGTACATTTGTTTTTGCTATTGTATCAGCCATCGGTTAAACACGAATAATTGATTTTATTAAACACAAATTTACGATCACAGTATCTTCAAAAAAATTATTCTTTAAATAAAAATACCGCAATCAATTTGCAGATCGATTAGATTGTTTTCAATGGCTGTTTAGGTAAATAAACAACATTCGTGAATAACGTTTAGTGCCTTAAAATGTGCCTTTAATGCCTTGAAACCTTTTTATAATTACAGAAAATAATGATTTCTTTTTTAACTTAAAATAAAAAGTATTAATTTTTAATGTAACTGACCCCGATCCCATGTATAATAAATACTGAGGTACTGCACAGTTCATTTATTTTTTTATAATATTTTATTTAGTCGAACATAGTGCACAATGTCTTTTTATAAATTAATATATTATTCCAGTGAAATATTGCGTTTGTTTTCTAAAGAAACAAATTATATAAAAAGGATTCCTGTTTTATTTTTTTCAATAAAATAGCTGTTACAAAATTTTTTTTTAATAAAGATAAAAATTATAAGGTCGTCTCCAAGTTTTATCATTTAATAAAAAGAATGCAGTAAGATAAAATTTTTAGCATAAACACTTTTTGGAATTTGCAAATGTAAAACAGCCAGCCACACATTCATTTTTTAACATTCATCATTATTTTGTTGTTTCTCTCTTTTAGAAAATGTAAGAGTGATCGTTCAATAAAACATTCATACTCGAAAAACACCTCTTTACTACCTTAACATATGGACAGCTTTTCTGTAGAACAATTAGTTAATAATTTGTTGAAAAAACAATACACACAATCATAATACTTTTTGCACATATACACACACATACACACTACTACTACAATACTTGTTTTAGTTCAAATCATGTGCTCCATCTAAATCTAAATATTTTATTCGTATTTCATTAAATGTGTTTATATTCAATCAATAACTTAACTGTTATGAAATTAAATCAAACATCATTTAAATGTTAAGCTGTACTAATTCCACTTCCATCACTGCCACTGCCACCACCACCAACCACTACAGCAACTTCTAATTTTAACTATTTAAACATTTAAAACAGTTACTAAAATCTAAAACGTCATTCAATTTGTGTGTAAAAATTTGTCTGTATATTTGTTGTTGGGCATTACAAAAATTTTTAAAAAAACATAATAATTAACACCGAAATGCTTTTCTACTACTTGTTATTATTACATACATACTAAGCAATTAAATGTTTACATCATTAAACTAACAAAATACTATCACAATTAATTGATTGATTGATTGATTGACCCCTAAAGAAAAAATGCCAGGAAATTTAATTTATAAATTTTATGTTTCTTTTTTTTTTCTTTTTTTTTATATCCAAACTTCCAACTTTTTTAATGGGACTTGTTACCAAACGAAAAAAAAAACAAACGACAACAACAACACACTTTTTTATAAAACATTTATACTCTGAAATACTCTTACATTTTAAATGCAAAACTTGAAAAAAAAAATGAAAAATGTGAAATGTGAAATTGTTGAATGAATGAAAATTAAGCTGGAACAAATATGCAAATGTCAGAAAATGTTGGCATGCCTGCCTTGGCACCAAGTACGGCAGGACCTAACACCGGTTCCCTAATACATTTACCGCCAGAGAACACGTCAGGATTTTATTTAACAAATAGGATGCCATATAATCCTAGTAAATATTCCCGATTATGTTTTATTTTGAAAATAAAACAAAATTAATTGTGACTGCTTTTCAAAGAAATTAATTTCTTCTCGTTTAATTTCAGATAACAATGTTATTGCCGAGGATCAGACGAGAAAACGTGAAATACGTTTACAAAAGAATCGAGAAGCGGCCCGTGAATGTCGTAGAAAAAAGAAAGAATATATCAAGTGCCTGGAGAATCGTGTGGCGGTGCTGGAAAACCAAAATAAAGCTCTCATTGAAGAGCTTAAGTCTCTCAAAGATCTTTATAGCCAAACCAAAAATGATTGAGATAAACCTCCAAGTCTAGAATACGATACCATTGTTAAAGTTATTGATGAAGACGATGAAGATAATGATGCAACAAAATTAAAGCTTAATCATAATGAGCATGTTGCAGAGAAAGAAGAGGAAGAAAACTTTGTTAAAAAAGAGGAAGAATTGTTGGTTATTAATCCCAGCACTTCTTCAGCCGTCATACCTTCTGTTATAACTTTAGGCAATGGTCGCTTTCTAGATGTCAGAAATTCATTGCTTTTACGTAAAGCTCTGGTAGATGATCAAAAGCAAAAGATTGTAGTTGTCTGTACAACATCATCAGCTCAAGCTACTTGCATACGACCCACTACCTTGGCTGCAAACGATTGTGAACCTGATTAGAAGTTTAATAGTAATTATTTAAAGAAACCAACAACAACTCATTGTCTTAAACACGAAAAAAAATATTTATAAAATTTTAATCTTAATCTTAAAGCTACACAAGAAATCTACACAAATAACAACAAATATAATAATTTATTTTAAAAATTAAAGAATTAAACAAATTGTAAATAAATTGAAAAAGTCAAATTTCAACTTAATAATTAAGAGAGAAAAAAAAAACCGAAAGAGATAGTAAGAGAGGTCAACTCCATTAGAAAAATAGAAGACAAAAGTTTTTTTATTTTTTTTCACATGGAGTTTAACCTGCCTGCTCGTTTTATATCTTCATGTTAATTAGTTTTTTATGCATCTTTAATAAATAATCCGTTTTAGTTGTAATTGTTTGACATTTAACATCCATTTCAACTTAATTGTTTTTTTGTAATTTTCTCTAAGCGAACTCCTTTTTTTTTTTCTGTATATTTAAAATTTTTTATTTTTATTATCTTTTATTTTTTTATATTTGTTAGATAAATTAACGAAAAAGAAATGTTTATTGTTAAAAATAAAGCAGAGTATATTTTATTTTAAGGCTCAAAACTAAATTATAATTGAAAAGCTTTTTGTTTTCCAAAAGGTTTATTAAGAAACGTAAGAAATATTTAATATAGAAAAATTTTTTGTTTAAGTTTTTATGTTACGAAAAAAAACAAAACAAAACAATGTACTATAATTAACTTTAAAAGAAAAATCAAAACTATTTTGTAAAATTTTCAACAAAAAAATTGATTGTTTTTTATATAAATTTCTAGACTATAAAACAAAAGAAACAAACAAACAAATACACAAACTAAGCCAATTTTAAACACTCTCCTTAATTAAAAAAAAAAAAAGAAATTATATTTAAATGCTAGTAACATTTAAATGATAAATGTTTATTATGTGTAAATGTTAAAAGGAGACAAAACACACTTCGGTTTTTAAAACTTAATGCGTAATTAATGAAATATGTAATTATGTATGTATGTATGTATATGATCTTTGTTATACATTTAATTTAAATCTAATTGAAATAAATAGAAACAAAACAAAAAATAAATAAATAAAGAAAACCAAAATATTTTATCAAATTAAAAAAAGTTCCAATTTCTTAAACACACACTAATTAATTTTCTATTTTCTAAAGAAACCCATCCCAAAACATACGCAACATATTTAACTGTCTAAAAATTTTCTTTTTTTAATTTCACTATTATAATTGTTATGTTGGCGTTAAATGTTATTCATTTTATTACCGGTATTTCAATTTTAAATTTCATTTTAATATGTGACCTTAAACTTAAATCATTTTTTTCTAATTTCTTAAATCATTATCGTGCATTTGTAATAAATCATTATCATCGTTAATATGAGACCATTTCAATTTCAAAAATCAAAGAATTTTGTAAACTATTTTTCGTAATTTTTATTGTACATATTTTCTGAGCCTTTATGTATAGCGAAGTTAACTGAACGATGTCCATTCGTGATAGTGTTGAAATAAACTTTCCCAAGGCACTTGATGAGCTAGAGAAAAATATAAATTCGGCAAATGATCATAGTTCAAAAATTTTGCTATTGAAAATCAGAAAGATCGGTCTATGTCCTTCGAAGCAGTGAGCTGCCTGCCTCTAATTTTTTCATATCATTGAGGTAACTCCAATAAAAAAAACAAATGTATGGAGCGATAGAGAGTAGTTTCTAAAGAAACCCATCACAAAAAATACACAATTAAGCAAACTAATAATTATATATCACCCATGTTCCGACAAACTCGTAGGCGACCACCGTTTTAAATGTCAAAATACGTTTCTGTACATTGCGATCGCTTGGACACTGGGACAAACTGATGAGCTTTAAGGGGAAATATTCGAAAAAATGCTCAAATAAATTAAAGGTCTTGCCATTTGAAAACGCGCGTTTGTTAATAGTTGGAAATCAAAAATATTTAAAACTAAAGTCATTGCGCTCGGAATTTTTATTTCAATAACAACCAAGGCGAATGAATTTAACCAGGTGGCAACGTTGCGGCAACTGATTTTTTTTTTACTTTGTTATGTGTAAAGTAGCTGTCAAAAGTTTATTATTTAATATTAGAAAAGTTCGCTTTTTATTATATTTTTTAAAATAAAATGCAATAAGTTGTAAATCAATTTAAAAAACAAATCTTGCAAAAAACGTTATAAAAAGGGTAAGGAAAAAGTGCAGAAAGTTTCCATACATTTTTATGCTATGTACACAACTGGAACCAAGGCGAATCAATTACCAGATGGAAGCGTAGGCGAATTCAGTATTTTTGCTGATATACACGACTTTCAAACTCCATATATAAAAATATGTGTACATTTTTTATATATGGAGTTTGACAGTCGTGTATACCAGCAAAAATACTGAATTCGCCTACGCTGCCACCTGGTAATTAATTCGCCTTGACTGGGACGAAAGACGAATTTTTGGCTGCGAATGAACACAATCATGATGTGGAACAAAATTTGTCATACGCGGCGAACTTTGCAATAGGTTTATGCTATAAACACAATCAAAGGCTACCGACCATCGACTACTGACTACAAAAGTAGCTGGCTACAAAAATGGCCAAGTCGCCAGCTACTTAATTCTTTTAACGACTACCGACCACTAACTACAAAAAATAAACATCTGTTTTGACATATGTATTAAAGTTAAGCAAAACAACAACAAAAATGCGCCAAATAAAAAGTAAATGAAAAATATAAACAAATGAACAGATGATTATTATTTTTCAAGTCGGTAGTCGTGTAGTGGCTAAAACAATTATTCTCATAAGCACACATGTATTCTATTTCTGACATCTTGTAGTCGATGGTCAGTCGACTTGATTGTGTTTATAGCATTATTTCTATTTCTTACGCCGGCGAACGACGAACAAATCAGTAAAATGTGCCCATGTTTGGTCTTAGTAAGTGCCCATTTTTCTTTTTATTGTTGTATCAGCGCTGCCACCTTATATAAATTCGCCTTAATAAGAACAAAGCTCATTTACAATAAAATAAAAATAAATAAAATAAGTAAGATTCTAATAGAAACCATTTACTTTTCTTGTGGTTGAAATAAAAATTATTTTTTCAATTACAGCCTTTTGGAACATTTGTGTTTAATCTGAAATTTCCAATACGTTTGAAATTTTATTTATTGATAACTGATAAAATTGAAAAATCACAACCATATAAGTAGGTACCTGAAAAAATGTATGTGCACGATATAGGGGAAGTGTAAATTGAGTAAATGTTCAAAGAATATAAAATAAATGAATTATAAAAGATGTGCTATTTAAGTTATAGCCACTGTACTTTCATTTATAGATACCTAAATGTTTAAAAATAAACCCTTCAAGAATAATGACCATCATTTGATCCATCAAATGACAATTACTGATGTTGGATATATCCATTGCAGCGTAGAACAAAGTTTCTATCAGATTCTTAAAAAGAAAATTAAAAAAATGATGTAAACATTTGCATACGTGTATATGCCTTGGCTACAAACAGCCAAGGCATATTAATTTAAATTAATATGCAAACAACGTTGCCAGTTACTTTTTTTTAAAACATATAATGTAAATTTTGCTTGATCTTTGGAACAGATTTAATTACAAAACTTTTCATAAGCTGCCATTTGAGCGTTGCTAATAAAGTTTATACAAACAACAACGGCAACGCCGTTTCAGAATAAAATTATTACAAATGTGTTAGTAGATAACTGTGTATGTATAATTTTCCCCCAATCATTTCTTGCTGAGAAACGAATAAAAATTAGGTTAGAAAGGATAGTGCTAGTGGTCCACTGTAACTGCTTTCTAACTTACTTAACTAACTTTGTCTTGTTACACTGTAATTTATTTTGTATAATTATTTGCTTGATTTCATAATCCCCTTTTTTATACCCCTCACCACAAAAAGTGGAAAAAGGGTATAACTAACTTTGTCATTTCGTTTCTACAATATCCATTTTCGACCCCATAAAGTATATAAAGCAGTATGACTTCTTATGCATAGCGAAGTCAATTGAGCGATGTCTATCTGTCCGTCCGTGTAAGTGTTGAAATTAACTTTGCCAAGGCACTAGATGGGCTATAGAAAATTTAAATACGCCAATTGATCAGACATAGTTACTGAAAATCAGCAAGATCGTTCCACGTCCTTCGAGGCAGCGAGCAAGACACCACGCCTGCCTCTAAATTTTCCATGTAATTTGGAACAACTCTAGTTTAGTGAAGTAACTCCAATCAAAAAAAAACAAAACAAAAAAATATATGGGGCGAAAGAGAACTAAAAAAATAAGAAAAAAGTCATCGAGTGAAGAAATTGGTGGTACGATTGTGCACCAAATTTTTAAGATATCAAATATGAGCATAATATAAAAGCTTTTGGAGAGATCTTTCAAAAATGCGTAACCCATTAAGAACCAATGAAATTTTTATGTAAAATTATATATCGTTCTTTTTTCGTTTTTTTAATTCGCTATCACTACAACATTTTTTTTTATAGGAGCTACTTCACTAAGTTAGACATACATACATGGTGAAGGTTATATAAGGTTCGGCATAGCAGAATATATCACTCTTAGTCCAGATTTACATTATGCAAATTGTTTAAGCATTTTTTTTCTGTTCTCTATTAAGGTTGCAGCGAAATGCGTTATTTAAAATAAACATAAGCAACAGTAACAGTAAAAGCCCAAAAAAAAATTAAGCTCTTGCTTCACCAACGAACAAAAATTGCATGCAAGTTTCATGAAAATTGCATAGTGTTAATGCGGTATTACATGTTATGCACAGGTTTTTACTAACTTTGCTGATTTTTCAATTCAAGACTTGTAAACAGCATTCAGCATTCTGCGTGTTTATTAAATATTAATTTTTTTCTAATTTAGCAACTATTTACTTAGAAATAGAATGTTTGAATTTACATTTATGTATAAAGTTAACATAACATTTTTTTAATTTTAATTTTTCTCTTAAAGGAAATAATTACTGATACAAATCGCTTTCACAAAAAGTGAATTGGAATTTCAGAGGAGTATTTATTGTTAAATTCTTTTTCAAAGTATTATTACATGTTTATTTATTCAGTTTTTTTCTGCAAGTAAATATACAATTTTGATTGCAACTTACTTAATTTTAACAAAACCCTATGCTGAATGAAACTAAATTTATATCGAAACAAAACACACGCAATTTTTTTTTAGCACATATTTTATTCATCTAAATATCCACTTCAATTGGCGAAGCCCTGTTATTGTAAGAATTTAAAGCGAATTCATTATGATTTACATTGGCATATTTTATATTTTTATAAACTAAAGTTAGTTTTAAATGGTTCTAGCCATGGCGAAATAATTTACCAGGTGGCAGCATAGGCGAATTCAGTATTTTTTGCTGGCGTACACCACTGTCAAACTCCATATATAAAAAATTTGTGTACATTTTTTATATATGAAGTTTGACAGTCGTATATACCAGCAAAAAATACTGAATTCGCCTACGCTGCCACCTGGTAATTTATTCGCCTTGGTTCTAGCCTTAAGTGAACTTAAAAAGATTGTAACCTTAGCCTACTTTTGGGATCAACAGGACCAATAGTTCAACTCTGCTTACATAACTGAAATAAAATGAAGTTTTTAACACCAATAATAATTTTATACACATGGACCCCACACTGCTTAGGCATCACTTACTTCTTAGGCATCATTGAGAATGTGTTTTTTCCTGTTTTAAAGAATAATTTTTTCTCTATTATCATCGCATATGTCTTGTTTAATTTTAAAACTAATTCTACAATCCAACTCCCAAACCAACATATATTAAGTACTAATTAATCTGGCAACCTTAATATAAAACTAAAAACTGAATTGACAAACTCATCGAACAAAAATTTTCTTTATTTTGTTTCGTTCATTTTTCGTTTAAAAGCGTTTAAAGTAAAACAACTATAGATATAATCACTACTATTTAGACTGCTTTTTCGTATGATGTTTTAACCGGCAAAATAAATTCCAGCACATTGTGCTTTTTAAATTGCAAAGAAACGTCCTTCAACTGACATTGAAAATAAGTCCCCCCACCCCTTAAACGGAAAACATATGAAATTTTTAAACTGGTTGTGCAAATAAAGTGAAAAAACAGCACAGTTTATTCTTTGCTAGCGAGCTGCACGGTACGGTTGATCAAAAAAAAAAAAAAGAAAACGTTTTAAGCTTTTTCCAGTTTTGTAAAAAAATAAATTGAACAAACATGTCCAAGATCGGTATTAATGGTTTTGGTCGTATTGGCCGCTTGGTATTGCGCGCTGCCATCGCAAAAGGTGCCACGGTTGTTGCTGTTAACGATCCCTTCATCGATGTCAACTATATGGTTTACTTGTTCAAATTCGATTCCACCCACGGTCGTTTCAAGGGCACCGTAGCTGCTGAAGATGGCAAATTGGTTGTCAACGGCCAAAAAATTACCGTTTTCAGCGAACGTGACCCAGCTACCATTAATTGGGCTAGCGCTGGTGCTGAATACGTGGTAGAATCTACTGGTGTATTCACCACTATTGACAAAGCTTCTGCTCACTTAAAGGGCGGTGCTAAGAAAGTTATTATCTCTGCCCCATCGGCTGATGCACCAATGTTCGTATGTGGCGTAAACTTGGATGCCTATTCTCCTGACATGAAGGTAGTTTCCAATGCATCTTGCACAACCAATTGTTTGGCTCCTTTGGCCAAGATCATCCACGATAATTTTGAAATTGTTGAAGGTCTAATGACCACTGTTCATGCTACTACTGCTACACAAAAGACCGTTGACGGTCCATCTGGCAAATTGTGGCGTGATGGCCGCGGTGCCGCACAAAACATCATTCCTGCCGCTACCGGTGCTGCCAAGGCCGTTGGCAAAGTAATCCCCTCTTTGAACGGCAAACTCACTGGTATGGCTTTCCGTGTTCCCACTCCCAACGTATCTGTTGTCGACTTGACTGTACGCCTTGGTAAGCCCGCTAGCTACGACGCTATCAAGGCAAAGGTTTTGGAAGCTGCCAACGGTCCTATGAAGGGCATTTTGGGTTATACCGATGAAGAGGTAGTCTCCACCGATTTCGTCAGTGACACCCACTCCTCAGTGTTTGATGCCAAGGCTGGCATTTCACTTAATGATCAATTCGTCAAGTTGATCTCCTGGTACGACAACGAATTCGGTTACTCCAACCGTGTTATCGATTTGATTAAATATATGCAAAGCAAGGATTAAGTTTTAAACCACCAGAAAGAGAGAAAAATAAATTCGTTTAAGAATAAAAAAGTTATTTAAATTTTAGAGACACACTCAAAAATTATTATTGGTGACCGGAATGCGTACATCATAAAGGAGCTTAAACATTTACTTAACAGTTGAATGACATTTTTACTACATATGCTGGTCAATATGGCTTAAACTCCTAAACAATTAATCAACTATTGATAACATCACTTAAACCTGTCTCTATACTCTATTCAATATTAATGAATTATAATTAGTAGCCATCACTTACGTTTAAAACCAAAATAATTAAATAAATGTTATTTAAATATGAAAAGAAAAAGAGATCTTTTTAGTTTTACATAAAATTATGTAATACAAATTGTTCAAGAAAATTCTTTTGTACACACACATACTAACATACACTGTGAAGTGAAATCAATTCTAGTATAGTTGTGGCCAAAGGGGAAGAGTATTTCTCATTTTTTTTGCTGTGTGCATTAAAAAAGCATCATTTATTACTAAGCATGTTTGTATTTGTTGTTTTGATTGCATTTATTTATTTCATAACATTTTACTGTGACGTTAATAAGTACTCACATTGTTCAATTTGATTAGAAAAATAAAAATTATAAAAACATAATTTTTTAGTGCTTCGTTTTATTATTGTTCTATAAGCTTTTAAAGTTATACCTACTTCCATTTTGTTAGAAATTTTATATATCATGCACACGTATAATTTTTTATACCCTTTACCACAGGCGTAATGCCTTCACCACGAAAAGTTGAAAAAGGATATATATTCGTTTCCAACCTCAAAGTATACACATATATTTTGAGTCTTTATGCATGGCAAAGTCAATTGAGCAATGTCAATCTGTCTGTCCGTGTTAGCGTTGAAAAAAAAAAAACTTTGCCAAGACTCAAAATGAGCTAGAGAAAATTTAAATACGCCAATCAATCAGACATAGTTTTGAAAATTTTGCAATTGAAAATCGGCAAGATCGGTCCATGTCCTCCGAGGCAGTGGCTAAACACTGTAACAATGTTATACCTGTGGTAACAATATGAATATCATTTAAAAGCTTTTGATCTTTCAGGAAATACTAAAATTTTTTAAAAATTCTTAACCCATTAAGAGCCGATGACATTTTTGTCAAATTATTTACATAGGTATCGTACTTATTTTTTTTTTTTTCTTATAAATTAATTCTGTCACCCCAATATTTGTTTTTTAATTTTTGATAGGAGCTACTTCACTAAACAGATTTACTTGTGTACATGGTAAATGGTATGTAAGATTCGGCATAGCCGAAGGCAGCACTCTTACTTGTTATTATTAACCTTATTAGTTTTCACTGAAGATTTAAAAATTTTGCTCTAAGCGCACAAGGGTCATACAACTTGTTTACTGCAACGAGAAATTTATTGATTCATGGTTAAAGTTTTTTGTATAAAAAAGTTGGTTTGTATACATGCACACGTGCATTCCTTTATACACATATACATATATGCGTGTAAATATTTACTCAAATACAGACATACATACTTGAAATACTTCTTATAGATATACAAGATTGTTAAAGCTGAAATATTTTGCTTTAATTATTTAGGAAGATCCCTCCCTCGGCACAGACATAATCCGTGAAGAACCACTTATTTGGTGAACATGTTTAGTTTATTATTACAAATTTATTACCCTACATCTCCACTAGTCATCAACTTGAACAATACGTGCACATAATACCGGCAGAACAACGGTATTAATTTGACTTGTTCTTTTATGCGGCGAACGAATACTTCATTCGCATACTTGTATCGAAAGTAAAGACAAAATATAAAAAATTGTTTTTGTGTTTTATTTATTTGTTTATTTATTAATCCATAGTAATATAAAAGCCTCCTACATATATAAATATAGGAAAGAAATGTTCGTTCGCATGTAGAAAAACCGGCAGTTATGACACGCTGAAACATATACACAAAATAAAACCTTTCAAGTTTGTTAAATAAAAGATACAATTTTATGGGTAAAAATTGAATTTTTTTTGGTAAAAAAAAACAATTTTCTTCTAGGACTCATAGTTATCGAGATAATTGGCTTTAAGGTTTTTCATATAAAAAATTAAATTTTGTAGGTAAAAATGTAATTTTTTGGTCAAAAAACCCTTTTTTTATTTTTAGCGATCACAAATTAAAGACATTCTTCGTCTAGGACGGACACATAGTAAAACATTTTAGGGTGAATCCAATAATAAAATTTGTGATTTTAAAAATGGTTTATTACACGTTTTTAGGTCATTAAACTTTTATAAATGAAGTTATGTCAACCTTAGGCTAATTGGCCTGTTTTAAATTTTTATGAATGTGGCCGTTAATATTGATATTCTAACTAGGTATTTCGTGACTTAAGGTACGGTCAAATTAGTCAAATATTTGACCAAAAAGACGTACCCACTAATTTATAGAAAAAATATTTTCTCATTTTCAAATACTTAGTAGAAAATATAAGATCCTACTTAATACTAGAGGTAGGATATCACTTATTATATTTTAAATCGTCATTCGTAATGATATGTGTCAGGAAAGTTTGAATAAACATTTGTAAAAAATAGTGGTTACGCTTTTTTGGTCAAATATTTGACTAACCTGACCGCACATTTAGAACATTGTTTTTAATTTTTCCTTGTGGTTGGCATCAGTTTCCCGGCTTATATATTTTAAGTATGGTACTATTTAATGGTCTTATCTTACAGTTTTAAGTTTTTCATATCATTCCTAAGTCCACAATAATTTTCTTTGCTTATTTTTGCTAGTAAAGTTATTGAACAGACCTATTATTTACATTAATCATGCTTGATTCCTTAAAACAATTTATGTTTTAGGAATAAATTTTTTTAATATTAATTGGAAACTATCTGTCATAAAAAGTGGTTTACAGTGGGTTAGGCGTCTTTTTCTTATGCTTATTTGGCTTTTGCATATTTTTGGTTTGTTTAATACAACTGTTGTTTTGTTTAACCATAAATATCACTAAATATTGTTTGTTACCATATTTTGAAAGAAAATTTATCTTCTAAGTATTTTGCAAAATGTCAGTCAATATTTATTTAAGATTATTACTTTATTCAGCTCTCAAAATTAATTTTTTTATTCTTAACATAAATTTATTCTTCTTTTAATTAAACTACAAAAATTATAATGTAAAATAAAAAATTAATGTAATTGATTTTTTAGTCGCCGTTCGTTATCACTTCTCCATCTTTATCGAAACGAGTATGTAGGCCATGCTTAATGAAACGACCGGCAGCACCCTTATCCAAGACAGGTCTTATTGTATTGCGTTCATAGATTTGTTTGTCACGTAAAATAGTTTGTCTTACTCGCGATAATTCATTTTTGATTCCATGCTAAAAAATTATAATTATAATTTATTGAATATCAAGCACAAAGAAAGTCTGATGTTATATAAACAACTACATTTTTAAAAATTTTTTAATTTAATTTTTGAGCTGATTTGTTCCCTTACAAAAAATGGTGCACAATTGTACTTTTCTATGAAAAGTTCAGAGGCTCATAACTCGGAAAATACGGGCGAGCACCAATTTTTCCACTTGATATTTGTTTCTTATTTTTGAATTTTCTATTGTCCAATATATTTGTTTTTTTTTTTAGTAACTTCACTAAACTAGATTTGCTCCAAATGATATGGAAAAATTAGAGACAGGCGTAGTGTTTAGCCCGCTGCCTTGATGGACATTGACAGATTTTGCTGATTTCCAATAGCAAAATTTTCGAAACTATATTTGATCGATTGGCGTATTTGATTTTTCTCGCTCGTTTAGTGCCTTGGCAAAGTTGATTTCAACCCGAACACGGACGGACAAGGTTCAATCGACTTCGCTATACATAAAGACTCAGAATATATATACTTTATTGGGGTCGAAAATGGATTTTGTAGAAATTACAAACGGAATGACATCCTTAGATGTACCCTTTTTCCAAGTGTGGTGAAGCGTGTAATAATTAAGCAAATCAATTTCACTATTTCAGCAGAAAGTCGATTAAACACAGAATATATATCTACATTTCTATATTAGCTTTGGATCTCTATATCTTTTTTATATAAATATGAGCCTTTAAAAGTATTTTCAAGCCAACTTCTTTTGTTGCATATGCACACACACACTTATATGATTATGAATCTTACATCATTTGGATCCTCGCCTTGTAATTTAACATACATCCAATACAAAGAATTTATGGCATATGATAAGTAATTGTCCAATTTAACTTTTTCTTGGGTACTTAATTCCTCGAAATCCTTGAAACCCACAGCCGTCATAATCGAAGCCTCAATTTTGTCTAAGCTATTGTCAAAATTTTCAACGCATTTTATAAATTTTTCATCGTTTCGTAGTTCAGCGAAATCTCGGGAAATAGACATACTGATTTAAAAGTCCAATTATTTTTAAATAAAACTAATCTACATTTATTTTTACAGATTACTATTTTTTGTAAAAAAGCATGCAATGTTTGACATTTTTATATTTTTAACAGAGTTGCCAGTCTGTTGATTTTCTTTATATAGTGTCTACAGCTAAAATTAAATTATTCTGAAGCCACACGATCAAATAAAATTTTTGAAACCGCTTTTTAATATTATTGAGCCAATTCACACAGGATTAATTATGCTGGAATAACGTGAAAGCTTGTAGGCATTTTCGGTGAAGAGAGTCGTTTTTGGTAGGCACAAGTTTTCAATCATCTTCAACCCCACATTAGCAGAACAAAACCAATACATATAAGAAAAACAAACGTCAAATAAACAAAAAAAAAAAAAATACTAACACACACAAAGCTGTGTGTATGTGTACAATTTTATGCCAGATGAATTAAACCAGTGTGTTTTGAAAAGAACAAAAATTGTGGTAGAATATGAATAAAAAGATAGAAGAAAAACCTGTAACGTCAAAATAGTTATGAAATAAAAATGAGAAATAGTTCTGAAGAATTGGAATTTTCTGTTTTTTAAGACGTAAATTGAAACACTTGAAACCTAAAAGGCGAAACTTGATCGTGTAATTTAAGTCAGGGATAATATGTAAGAGAACGCCAGCAGTATAAGAAAACTGATTTATTGAAGCTATATTATAATCTCAAACAGAGGGTTCTCATAAAAATCTTATGACATTTCACAATTATTTAGCAGTCCTTCAATAAATTTAAACAATTCTTAACAGTTTCTGATACACAAATTAGACAAATAAGTATTTTAAATTATATAAATTATAACAAGGGAATATTAAATTAAATTAATTAATTTAAGAAAAAATCGTGCTATTTTTTATCCCGACTAAATTAATATATCAGCAATATTGATTATTGAGGGTGAAAGCACATCTCGATGGCCATTTCGTTACCGGTCACTTAACTCTTCAGGAAACTTCTCACAAATATTTTAAATAAACCAAAGATTTTTGACCATGTCCATATATTACATTAGCAAATTACTTTTTTTTATTTTTATTAATTAATTTGTTATTTAATTTACTTTTATTTATAATTGAAAAAATTTTTTTTTGGAAATTTACCTCAAAAGAAACAGGAAAAACTTATATGTGTTTTGCAGGACTGCCGGATAATTATTATTATTCCACCGTTATCGCACATATTATGACACAGTTAATACCAGTTGTTGATACTATATAAATCCCATGGCACTGCGATAAGATTAGATTTGGGATCTACACATTACAAAAATATTAATGCAGATAAGTATCACAGGCATAACCTATGATAGGTATGACATTTGTTAAATAAATGTACCAGATGTTATACTGAGTGTTTGTTAGATATTTTTAGAATAAATTGCTTGATGTGCCATCACTGCGAAAAATGACATACAAATTCTCTGGCAACTATTTGTTTGTATTTATATTTAAGCACTTGCCTTGTTTAAAAACTTACACATTTTCAATGCTTTAAATTAAAAAATTACACTAAACCATCAACATAATGTTTAAGGACAGTTTTAAATATTATAAATCAAAGTGGCCTGTTCCTGATTTTAAGGATGTAATAGACTTTCAAGACGGTGTTAACTGCAATAAGGTGGATAAACATTTTACGTTCGTGATAAATGTCCCAAAAGTATCAATTTTTATAATTTAAGCATAATATATATTATAGATACAGGAAGTGCAAATAAAAGACGATTATGCATTCTTGGGACTACCAATGGGAATGAATCCCATTCATGAGTGGCAATTGTTTAGTCTTGTAGAACATCCGGGGCTAATGGTTATACGCAATGCTTTCAACACGAATGGTCAGCGTTATTGGGTCGCAAGGTGTCTAAAAGATTATCCAAAATATCCCAATAGAGTTAATTTAAATGAACGGCTGTTTAATAGAACTGTTCTAAATGATTGGTGGACTTCATTACAACAGTGTGACGACAAGGACGAAGCAAGACGTTTAAAAATATCGATGCGCTGGACCACGTTAGGTTATCATCACAATTGGGACACCAAAGTGTATAGCGAAGAAATGCGCTCAGAATTTCCAGAAGACTTAGGACGCATGACAATTTTCTTTGCAAATGTTTTAGGCTACGATAGCTATAAGCCACAATCGGCTATTGTTAACTACTACCCTATAGGTACCACCTTGGCTGGCCATACTGATCATTCGGAACCAAATTTAGAAGCTCCATTATTTTCGCTTAGGTTTGTTGTACTACAATAAAATCATTGTAGTCAATAATTAAATTTTTTTTTAGTTTTGGACAAACTGCTATATTTCTTATTGGCGGTCAAACGCGCGATGAAAAACCTTCTGCATTATTTCTGGAAAGTGGTGATGTGCTGGTCATGTCACAAAAGTCACGTCTCTGCTATCATGCCGTACCACGAGTTATGAAGGCCAGAAATGAGTGTTGGAATTTGTCAATACCTGCCGCAAGGCCAACACAACAAGCATTTATTGAGTCCTTGCAACCCTTGAAAAAACTGCGCTCTGAAATAACCTGTTGGAATAACAATGAAGTGGAAACAGCCCTTAGCTGGTCTATGGATCCTTTACTATATCAACAAGTCAGCAACGAACTGTATTGGCTTCCCTTTAAGAATTATCTTCAAGATTCTCGTATTAATATAAATGTAAGACAAGTTCTTAATAATCATCAACAAACTTTACATTGTTTTAAACAATCCTGATTTTGGTTTTATATATTCACATAAAATTTATTTTTAGTTTATTAAGTTTTATAAAATTTTAATACATATTTTACTTTATTTAAATAAATAAAAAAAACTGGTTGGCTTCCGATCAATTTTTTTCTTTGAATACTGTAAATTTTACCATTGACAGCATGTAGGGCCGATATACGTGTTGTGAATGCGTTGGCAATAAATGACAAAGACCCAGTAAGTCACAGATTATAGTTCCAAAAACTATCGGCCAGAATAAAAATCCCAGAGAAGTTTTACGAGTTGTTGGTGTACGAAATAAAGTCTTTATATTATTTTAGTTAGTAGATACTCCATATCGTTTAGCATTTATTACATACCTCGTTCGAAATTCGGGACATTTTTAGTTTTTAAACAAATTTTTTATTTTTTTGATGATTTTGTGTCTGAATTTTGGTTTTTCTATATGCATATGTATATATTTTGAAATTTACAAATGTGTATTTGAATATCTAGGGTTAACTACAGTATTGAAATTATGGGTGGTTTTTTTTTTCAGTTATAATTTTAGAAAATTTTGGTTGGTGCCATTTTTTATATTACATTTCCTCCTTAAAACAACTTTTATATCCCTTAAATAACTTTTTTGCAACTATTGTCCTAAGGTAGACTTGTTCCGAAGTAAAACAAAATTAAAAAAACACAAATTGCTCTGCAACAGAAATTTGAGATTTCTAAGAATTTCCAATTTTAATCGGAAGACAAAACAATAACCATAAAGTCCCCTTTTACACTGTAGATAATGAAAGGCAAACAGACGAAGCTTGTGGACGAGATGTTAAAAAGTCACAATTGAAAAACTTTATCTTCATACTCTTCATACACTTGTTGTTATAGCTGAATTTGCAATAGAGGCACCTTGTAAATTTCAGCTGTCTGCCTACAACTTTTCAAAAGTATGGCCATACACATCATATTAAATGTACTGTTAAGGCACCCTTTAGTAATCGGCATTCTGTCGAATTTTTAAGCTTTTGTCTATAACGGTTCAAAATCTCCTTTTTCAAAGTCGGTTAAAAAAGTCTGCCGTCTAGCAATCTAGGAGTTTCTACATTAAACAAGTAAGAGTGCTATATTCGGCTATGCCGAATCTTCTATACCCTTCACCATATAAATAAGTAAATCTAGTAAAATCGAGTAGTGAAGTAATTTCAATCAAGAAATCAAATATTGAGGTGACACATAATTAAAAAAAAAAATTAAATTTGCACAAAAATGTCATTGGCTCTTAATAGGTTAAGGTATTTGTAAAAAATTTTAATATTTTCTGAAAGATCTCTTCAAAAGCTTTTAAATGGTACCCATATTGATATTTAAAAAAATATGATGCACAACCGTAGTTTTATATCAAAAGTTTAGAGGCCCATAATTCTGAAAATATGGGCGGGCGCTAACTTCCTCACTTGATGTGTTTTTCTTCTTATTTTTTACTTCTCTATAGCTCCATACAGTTGTTGTTGTTTTAATTGGAGTTACTTCACCCAACTGGATTTGGTTCAAATGACATGAAAAAATTAGAGGGAGGCGTTGTATTTTGCCCGCTCGACTTTGACCTTGCTATGCATAAAAAGTCAGTAAATATACTTTAAGGGATCGAAAATGGATATTCTAGAAACCCTTTTTCCCACCTGTGGTGATGAAGATTATAAAAAGAAACAAAAACATTTCTTTCTGTCTAGTAATTTCTCGATTGTAAAAGGTGTAGTTGAGTTCAAAAGAGAATGAGAAAAATTTCAGTAAAAGGGGACAAAATGTAATTGTTAACTTTGTACGTACTAAACTGCAAACACTTGGTTTCCGGTTTGTTTGAAATATAAATTTACTCCTAAAAATATTTTCATCAACAAATGATTCGTGTCAACAATGCTGTGAAATGCCTTTCTGACGTTGGGTTTGTAAGTCCGATGAAAGAATATTATATTTTTAGTTGCCTTAACAACACAGAGTCTTGTCTATGATAAATTACTGGTGGTGAGTTTTAAAGTATCAAAAAAATCCTCAGTATTTTTTTCACCTTTTAAATGTTCCCCATATAAAAATATATTTTTGTCTATGCAATTCTGAGTTGTGTCTGAGATATGAAGGTTCAACTCTATGCTATATGCTAAAATTGTATTTTGTATTGTGGTAAAAGTGACGTTTAATTTAAAATTTACTATAAACCACGGCCAAGGCGAATTTGCAACAGGAGAAACCATGGCGAAATAATTCAAGGTGGTCGCGAGGGCGAATTCATTAATTTTCGACGAAACGCTAAATATCAAACTCCATATTCAACTTTCAAAGAATTTAAAAATAAAAAATTTTCAAATAATTTAAATATGTAAGGAATTGTAAATTTTATAAAATTAAATATACAAAAGATAGAAACCAACCGGCTACAACTTCATTTAAAGTACAAAATTATGATAGAAGGATATATTGAATACAGCTTCCTTTTGCTTAGTCAGCTTCTTTTGACATAAGCGTGATGTTCTACAAAGGCGAAAATGAACGAATTCGCTATTGCAACCGCCTAGTAATTCATACCGACGAAGGAGGCTGCACGTTTTTAATGTTCATTCTGAATATGTATTTATACCATTAAACAGAAAAAAAAAACATTTTTTGTGTTTTGATTGCCGCAGAAGTTTAACCCTGAAACAATCAGGTTTGTAGTCAACGTGCTTACCACTTTGACTACAGCAGCCTCAAAGGTGTTTGGCACAGCATTTCGGCAAATTTTAATGAATTCGCCATCGAGTCCACCTTGTACTATTTCCCCCATGGCGAAATTATGATTTTTTATATATGAAGTTTGACATTTTCTGCGACGGCGAATATGGTACAAGGCGAATCAATTACCGGTGGCATCGTAGGCGAATTCAGTATTTTTTGCTGGTACACACGACTGTATTTTAAATGCATTGTCATTCGAATACATCAAAGGTTAATGTATGACTGATTCTATGTGCTCGGCCTATACACTTCTAATCCACACTATCATACTATATGAGCACACATGCAAATTATGACAGGTCGTACGACAGAGTATGATAGTGAATCCTGGGGGGTTATTATGCATTTCTATTCGAATCGGAAAATCAACGAGTTCGTAAGCATGGGATTACGGTGTGCGATTTTCGGAATGTACGTAAATTGAGGGAATTTTTTAAATCCATTCGGAAACGAAAAAAAATTCCTTTCGAAATTGCATTTATTAAGTACGAAAGATTTTTCGAATGCCATTTTGACTGCGGAAATTTTATAGATATTCTTTTACATACATAAAAGAAATTAAGAATACGCGTTCGAAAATGAAAGCATATACGTTTAATATTTAATTAATAAAAAAAGTTTTTTAAGTGCTTTGATTTCAAAATTATTTAAAGAGAAACGTCTAGAAGAGGTTATATACCAAGGCGAATCAATACCAGGTGGTCGCAATGGCGAATTGATTAATTTTGCTCAAAACCTGAAATGTCAAACTCCACATATAAAAAATTGAGCATAATTTTTTTTATATGGTGTCTGACACTTAACGTTTCGGCGAAAATCAATGAATTCGCTATCGATATCACCTTGTATTATTTCGCCATGTTATATACTAATCCAAGGCAATATAAAATAAGGGCGGAGTTCATGATGTTGCTCTTTGTGCATTCCGAACAAAGAATTTTTTCTATTGATTTAAATATTACCGATAAACAAATAGAAATATATGACTGGCGGACTTAGCCAATCTGATGTTGATAACCAACTTGCCCTAAAAATTTCAACATAGAAGGGGCGGCGCTAGATCTTTGCGGAGCTTTTAAGTCATTATTAATGGAGTTTAACACATACATAAATAAATCTTTATTGAGGCGAACATTTTTTATAAATCTAAGAAATATTTTTGCGTTATTACTCGCGAATTTTCACTGGGATTTATGTTTGATTTATCTCTTTCTTTGAACTCTCTCTGTACAAAATCATTTTCAACACTTTCCCACAATAGAACACCACCATCCTTTTTAGTTACTTGTAAATTTCTTAATTTGTAATTTAAAGTTTTTTTATTACAAATTTGACGTTTGTATAAAACAATACAAAGTGCTGCCAAGTTTTAATACAGAAAAAAACTGCCATTACTTAAAATTTACCTTAAAATTGTAAACACAACTCTGCAGGCTTTTCGAGCGTACTACATATGATTTTTTGTTTCGATTCGGAATTTTTTTTCGATTCGAACACATAATAACCCCCCTAGCATTTAAATATTATTTGCAGTGGAAAAAGCCGAATAAGAAAATACTTACCCGTATGTATTGGTATCCCGGTTAACCTTTGACCTAATTTGCAGTAACGGCACTAATTGCTTAATTATTATTTGATTTTTTATTTTAATAATTATTAAATTTTAATTTTGTAATTCCTTGTTTAAGCTTTTCTTTTCTTTTCTTCTCTTTTTTTTTTTTTTTTTTTGCTTGTCATTTGTTTAGTGAATGTACGTACGTGGGTATGTGTTTTGTAGTCGTGGTCTTTTTTAAAGTTATTTTGATGTCGTTTTCTTTGAATTTTACAATTTTATTACAGAAATATAAATATGCCTAAAAAAACTTTAAAGGATTTTTATGCATAATCGAGATTTGTTTTTTTTTTTATAATTGTATATTTTTTGAATCATTTGTTTTTTGTTGTTGTTTATAAATAATCGTAAAGCTACTTAAATGTATAAATTTGTTTATAATTATAATTTATAATATATGATTTTGTTTGTTAATTTTTTCATTATTATTAATATTATTTTTAATTTACTTCTTAATAATGTTAATTTGTTTTCTTTTTTGTTTTTTTTTTGTTTTTAGAAATTTTATTTTGTTTTTGTGTTGTTGTTGTTGTTTATATATATATGCATATATGTTATGTATAATTATAATTGATAATCAGTTAGGTTTAAATGAATGTATTTATGTATATATTTCATTTTATTTTCTGTTTTAACATAAGGAATTGATAGAAGGGTAATGAAAGGAGAAAGAGGGGAGTGTTGGTTTGGGGGGAGTAAAGGAAAGGATATTAAAGGCGTATGTTTTTTTTTTTTCATTTACATAATAATATATTAATATTATAAAAACTGCTAAAAATGTTTCTCTTTTGTTTTGTTTTATTTTCTTTTCTTTTGTTTACTTTTCTACTATGTATATATATTATATAACAATATAAATTATTTAGCAAATTTGTTAACATCATTTGATTTATATTTATTCGTTTTAATTTTATTAGAAAAAAAATCATATTTTTTTTTTTAAGATCAACATTTAGTACAATAATTATAAATAATATTAATAAAAAAAAACTATACAAATAATACAAATGGTCTAAGTATTGAAGCATTATATTTTCTAAAGAAAAATGAAAAAAAAAATAATAATAATTACATACATATTAAAATAGTTTTATTTATATTTTATATATTTTGCATTTATTATACCAGACCAATAATTGGTAGTTTCTTATTTTCTTGTTTTTGTTTTTGTTACTTAGTTGTAGTATATAATATTGCATACAAGTTTTATATACTTTGTTATTTATTTTTGTTTTGTTTTTATTTTTTTTATAAATTTTAATAATTTAAATTTTATTTTTTTTACAAAGGATTCAATATGCACAGGTTACAAGGATAAAAGGAAATGAAGGCGGAGAGGTGTTAGGGATGGTATTAATTGAGGGATAGATTTTTATTACATCAGAAATTAATAGTTGTTATTCATATATTTTTATATAACATATTTTACACTCACAAAAATAAAAAAAAATAAAAAATACTTTTTAGTTGAACAATAAAATATAAAAAAAATATGAGACAAAAATATTTATATTTAAAGTTATACACAGTTGCTTATTTAAGTAAAGGAAGGGGATAATATTTTTGTTTGTTTGTTTGTTTATTTGTTTTTGTTTTTATAATACAATATGTTTCTTTTAAAGATTACTTGGTCTCTTTTCCGATTAATTATTAATAATTAATATATAAGTTTTGTTTAATTTATTTTGATATCGCTAGGTTTGTCTATCTATCTATCATTTCATTTGTGAAATTTAAATCAAGTTAAACTTTGAAAGCTCTTTAGTTTATCATCGGCCAGGTTGGGAGTTTTGGGGTGCAGGTTGTGGTGGTGCCATGGACATAACATTTGTCGGCGCACCTCCAGGTTCTTCTTTCTTAGGCGCTAACATTGGATCAACTACCATGGGATGTGGCATTCCGCCCATAGTAGGTGGCTTGCTACCTAAAGAGGGTGGTGGTACCTGTTGGGGTTGTCCCAGTGGTCCTTGCTGCATTCGATGATGAGGTGGTGGTGGCGGCCCTAAAGGTCCCACTACTCCCGATGGTGGTGGTATAGGTGAGGGTTCTTTTGCTCTTAAATGAGCGGCTGATTGCACTGCGTACATGCTCATTGCTGCTTTATGTCGCTCTTCTTCATGCCGTAATGCCACTTCCATTAGAGGATTGTAACGTAAAGCAGTCATTCCATAGGGGTCGCGATAAGGATCCATAGGCCAGCCTGGAGGTCCTGCCGGACCAAAGTGTGATAGCGGGGGTCCTCCTAGAGTTGGCGGCATCATTTGCCTAGCCAAATGAGGAGGTGGCGGTACGCCATGGGGACCGTGACGACTGGCCATAAATGAAGCATGATGAGCTGCTGCCGCGGCATTGGCTTGAGCCTGAGCCAGTTGATGTTGGTAGCGGGGATCAGCAGCAGCGGCTGCTGCCGAAGCCCTCATCATTATGGCATCCTGTTCTTCTTTTGTTCGAGGCATTTCTTCTTTAATGCGCATCTCTCCAACTGGACCACCAGGGCCGCCTTGTATGTCTGACACACTGCGATGAGGAGATCGCTCTCGAGCTGAGTTCAAAGCTGATGCTGCAGCTGCTGCTTGTGACAGTTTGTTGCATTCGTTGATGCGTTGTTGTTGCAACATTCGTTCTCTTTCCATTTCTCTTCGTTCCATTTCCCTTCGTTCTCTTTCTTTTCGTTCCCTTTCACGCTCTCTTTCTCGCATTTCCCTTTCCTGTTGTTCCCTCTTCAGTTTTTCTTCTTTCTCCTTGCGTTCTCTCTCTTCTCTTTCACGTTGGCGTTGTCTGTCTCGCTCCCTTTGCTCTCTTTCACGCATTTCGCGTTCCCTTTCTCGTTCCTCTGCTTCTCGACGTGCATTATCCAAGGCTGTTGTATCTGGTTTCATTGGCCATCCCGGTGGTGCTCCCGCCGGATGATAAGGCACTGTTCGTTGTAAAGCAGCTCTAAAATAAAAAAAGTGTGTTTTTTTTAAATTTTCTAATAAAAACAAAAACAACTTACGTTCTCCAAGGATCGTGTAAAGCGCTTCCCAGGGGTATTTCTCTGGCAAAGGGCGATAAGCCAAAACCAAAAGGACCTACATAGCGGCCAAAAGGAGAAACTGCAGTACCTATGAAAGTACAACATTAATTAAAACGTATAAATTTAAGATCTAATCGAAAGGGTTTTGATAGCCTTAAATTACGAGCATATAAAACCTTCTTCTAAATTCGTTCTACGATTTTATATGTTTTTGGGACAATAAGATTGATTACCTATATGACTAGGCGGTGCACCAATAAAACTAGCCGATAGTGGAGAAGTTTCAAATGGTGAACGTCCAGGTAGTGCAGTTGCGTATGCTGCACCGGGAGGTAATTCACCAGGTCGATGTAGTAGATGTGGGGAAGCTGCTGCGCTTAACGACAACGCCGGTGAAGCTTTCAAACTCATCGCAGATACAGCCGAGGGAGAAGGACCTGCTCCTAGACTTGAAGATGCTGTACTGGTTTGAGATACAGTTGCTGTTGATGTAACGCTGGCACTACTATTGTTTAGCGATGCGCCTGGTGTGGCACCGCCACTGTTTGCATTGCCACTTGCTGCTGCCAGTTTATCGGGATTTTGTTTATTTTGGTGGTAATAAATTTCCCACGCAATACGAACATGCATTGCATTCCAACGTCCAGTTTTCTGTAAATTGTTTAAATAATTTTTGGATATTAAAACAATAATTAATTTTAGATAAATAAGTTTTAGTATATGGACTGAGAAAAGAGAAAATAAAAAATGTGGAGTTTCTTATATATCCGGTCTGATAAACTTCTTCATGTATGACAAATCTCTTTAATTGTAGATGGTGGAAGAATGAAAAACGTACCGTAAACTTAATGGATTTGGAAGAGGAATCTATAATATTAGTTGGTAAAGGCGGTTGAGGTTGTTGTTGAGGATTTGTGGAGGGCGATGGTTGTATCGTCTGATTGTTGGAATTTGGAAGAGTTTTCGAGTTGGAGGTGAGTTAAAGGATGATGATGTTGATATTGATGACAAATTTATGATGATGAAATAATTTTTTGTTTTGTTTTGTTTTAATGAACATGAAAAGGAGGAGGAAACATTTGTTGTTGTTAAAGGATTTAAACAAACAAATTATAATGATAGACAAAAGGAAGAGTTAATTTTTTTTGTTATGGAACATACCTTTGGCGCAAATGAAGTTAAATGGCTGGGAGGCATAAATGGTGTAGCGCCTCCCAACCCTGGATGTATGAGACCAGCTGGAGTGTATCCCGTATAGCCGGGCAAACCAAGACCCGTGCGATAGAAAGGCGATTCAACGGCGGCGATTTTGGGAATGTCTTTGAAAAGTGGTGGGGGAAAGAGAGGTGCTGGCGCTGGAGGTGGTGCAGCCGCTAAGGCTGTTGGCAACAACTGCTGATGTTGATGCAGATGAGTGTGTTGATGTTGATGATGGTGTAATTCTTGCCTTAGGTACGGAGAAGGAACTGCAGCTGATGGACCATGCGGTGAAGGTCCTGCTCCACCAGGCGTAGAAGTCGCCATGGATGAGGATGACGGCGATGATGTGGTTGCACTTGGAGGAGGAGCCGACGTTGAGGTTGGTTGCTGCTGATGTGTTGCTTGTTGAGTTGGGGGCGGTACAGCCAGACCACTGCGATCCAGAAATCGATTATCGAGTTCACGCCGTAACAAATCCGCTTGATCATCTAATAGAAATTAATATTTGTACATTTGTTTCATAGTTAATTTTAAACTTACTTTTGCTTGGTTGAAAAAGAGATTCTGCAGAAAACGGATGAGGTGCGGAACTTTGCGTTGTCGTAGTAACAGGAGCGCTGTTAGCGGCTGTTGTTACTATCGAAGATGAAACGGACGCTGACGCACCAGAGTTGGAACTACTAATTGAACTTACTGGCGCAGATAATGATGAGGGCACCGGAGGGTGAGGTGGCATAGGAGGCACAAAATATTGAGGATGAAATCCCGCAGATCCTGGAGGTATTCCGGGTGGTGGTATACCGGAAGAGGAATGCAATGTTGGTGTATGTGGAGAAACCGAAATTGGTGGTACCAGTCCTGCAGTTGAATTTGTTTGTGGAGGCGGTGTTGGTCGGGTAGCCATCGAAGACGAGGAATGAGTTGTAGCCACGGACGGAGGTGGCGGAATCGACAAAGACGATGTGCTTTGCAATTGAAAAAAAGAAATATAATCTAGTAGTCATGTATGAACGAACATATAATAAAATCATTACCTTGGAGGCCACATAGTTGGAACTTTCGGACCTGTTCCAAATTGTAAATTTCCAGGCGGGGGTTGTGTCAATTGCGTGGCCATCATGGGCACAACACCTGAGGCATGTGTGGTTGTAGGCAACGAAACCGTGGAACTGTAGGAGGCATTTGATGAAATTGCCAATGAGGCTGCTGAATGTGGAATCGGTATTGGGGGTGCTCCACTCGTTGTGACATATGATGAATTTGACGATGATGCTGTCAAAGGAAGACCCCCACCTAAATGAGTATTGGCAGTTGAGGAGCGCGGCAAATAACTAACGCTCGTATCGTTACGTTCTTTTGATGGACTTTCAGTTTGTGGTGAAACTCCCTTATGAATCACAGATGTTGAAGATGTTGGTGCAATCGTACCTATACTGGATGGTTGACTACTGGTACTGGTACTGCTACAGCTGATTGGTGTTGTGGGCGATGCCCCTCTCAACAGAGCCGGATGTGGCGGTAGCATATGAGGCGGTAAGGGCGGCATATGTGGCGGTGCCAAATGCGGATGTCCCAGTAAATGAGGATGTGGTGGTGCCAACACGTGCGTTCCATCCCTCGCCAGAGGCGATGATGGTGTTAGACCACTTGTTCCACCACTTAACGTAGCATTCATAGGCGTAGAAGCCGATGTGGTTGTAGTTACGTTAGATATGCTGTGAGCTGAATGAGATACCGACGGATGTGGTATTAAACCTGCACTTACCGGCTGATGGTGCGACGGAGGCATAGAACTACTTAAAATTTGAGGCTGCAGTTGCAACGATTGTGGGTAAGGAAGATGGGGATGATGCAAAATATGTGGAGCCAAAGCAGATGCAGGGGGTAGTCCATGTTGACTTAGATTCGCTACTGAAGATGGTACAGAAGTTGGGGTTGGCACTGTTGTAGGTGTGGAACTATTAGGGGTACTTGAACCACTGCCACTGTTGCCTATCGGGCCTTGAGTGTGTCCCGAGCTCGATGATTGACTTACCGGCGTTGGTGGTCGCAAACTTGGAGGTTTTGACATTTGCTGCATCATGGGAGATTCTCGACTTGTACGTGGCGAGGCACTTGGCGATGGCACTGCAGGCGGCATATATGGGCTGTGTGGCAAACCGCTGTAAGGCGCGTACAGAGGATAATTTGGATAGGGCGGGCGATATGGCGACGTGTGCAATAGCATGGGCGAAATACCATTAGGTGGCATGCCACTCGGTATCATGCCAGGAGGTGCAACACCTGGAGGCAAGCCGGGCGGTAAACCTCCAGGAAAAATACCAGCTGTAGTTTGAATGGGCGGTAAGCCGCTGCCACTGCTTGATATATTTGCTAACTTTGCAATTGACGTAACAATCGAATGAGCAGCGGTTGAAGGTGGATGCGACGATGGCATTGAAGAAGCTAAAGACGAGGAATGATAGGAAGCAGACATTGTTGTAGGTAAAGATAACGATTTACTAGTTGTTGCCGCAGAGGTTTGCTGTTGTAGTTGCAGGTGCTGTTGATGCGTTGTCGGTAAGCTTTGCGTACCAGGTGGCGTTGCTGTGGATGACATGGCATTTGCGTGAGGTGAGATCCTAGAGACACTGCTACTTTGCTGATGTTGTCCAACACTACTGCTTCCAAACTGCGGCAAATAACCATTCATAATTGGAGGTGGCGCAGAACCACCATGGCAGCCTTTATCTCGATTTTCGGCATCGTTTTGTTTCATGGATGTTAGTGTCTGCTGTGAGCTTGCACTGGAATGCAGGGTCGAGGGAGGGAATGGATGTGTTGGAGGAGGAGGACCAAGTCGACTATTTATTGATCCTGCCGTAATAAAACTTCCTGGCGGACCAACCATTACATTTGTACCAGTCGACGATGGCGGTATTTGAGCACCGGTCTGCAACTGTATATTTGCTGGAGAATTTGCAGTCACTTGAGAAGAGGGATGACCTGACTTTGGATGCATACCTTGTATAGGCGAAGCATTCGATTGACAGGGTTGTAATGGTGCGGGAGACATGAGATTACCAGTTACAGGTGATGCGGTGCCTGATAAATTATGTTTGTTTCCAAATGGACTTTCACTTGATACAAGTTGCGAATGTGGCGAGGGACCCGACGGCGATGATGATGTTATAGTATTGCGAGGATCATTTTGAAGCTAAAACAAGAATTAACAAATTTATGTTTTACAAATAACGGAAAGAAAAAACAAATAAAATTACTTGATTGGCAGCAGAAAATACAGGCGTTAAATGGGAAGAATGGGGTGGTGGACCTAAACTATTCTTTTCGCCACCAATGTTAGTAGGAATCGGTGGTGGTGTTGGTCCAAACATTGAGTGAGGAGGCAATGCTGCCGAAGGCATCATCATATTATTATTTCCTGCGCTACCTCCTGCGGATGAAGGCCGGCTATCGTGTGGTGGATGTAAGTGTGCATGTGGATGTCCCACCGTTGTATTACCACTTTGGGGCATTGAGGATGATGCAGATGATGATGGTGGCGGTCCAAGAAAAGGCGCCGATGAAGATGAGTTGTGCTCATTGTTGCCAGGTTTCTGAACTAAATTCGCGGCAGCAGTTATAGAAGATGAGGAGGCAGGTGTTGTGGAACTTGACGTTAAACTTGTAGTTACGGTTGAAGGTGCTCCTGTGCTAGTCGCTTGTTGGGGATAATCGGATGATTTACGAGGTGTTGTTGGACTTGGGGTTGCATTTGTAATTTGTTGAGTTGGCGTAGAAGGAAAAACTATGGCTCCTAACTTATCAGAACCCTAAAATAAAATGAATTTTTTTAATATTTCTCATATTTAATAAATTATTTAGATAATTTTGATTTAGATAGCAACGTAAGATCAAAAGTTTTGTTTGTTTTTTTTAAATTATTTTCTTTTTCGTAGCAAGCAGTTTAAAAAAAAAAAAACACTTTAAGACAAAACGTTAAACAAGAGAAAATTCCAACGATGATTGCGGTATGATGTCAAGGGTTATCATCGCTCTGTATTTAGTTTTTTTTTTTTGTTTATGGTAGTTTCTTAGTTTCTTGCCAAAAGCTTAAGACATAAGGCAAACAACTTACCTTTTGTACGGTTGACGACGTAATAGCTGTTGCTGTTGTTGTTGATAGCGATGCTGGTGGATACGAAGATAACATTGAAGATGAAATCGTTGCTGCAGCAGATTTTGATAATGAGGACGTAGGTTCAATGGTGACGATTTTTGAACTGCTGCTTGATATTGTTTTGACAATGTGAGCTGATGATTTTGATAATGTCGATAAAGATGCCGCTGCTGCTGATGATGATGATGTTGTTGTAGGTGTTTTTGTAATATTTGCAGTTTTAGTTGTTGGCTGCTTTTGACTATTTCCACATGTGGTAACAGTTGTTGATAGCGTTTTTGATAAAGATGACGTTGCAGCCATTGTAGTTGTATTAATTTGTGCTTGACTGATCGATGG